>OZ005612.1:5000-9611000 GCA_963930655.1 Myrica gale | reverse complement strand
AACCCAGGAACCAAATAAGTATAGAACTCTTTTTTTTATTCTTTTGGTCATAACAAGCTCATGTCATTGATTTGTGGAGGATCAAAATCCTCAGTCACATGCTCAAGGAAAGGGGAGCCAGACCCTCCAAAAAATAAAAAGCATAGAAGCCTAATCTGAAAAAGGCCAGAGCTTAAATGACCGGTGAAAATGGAGCACACAGTAACTCAAAGAAATAGAGGAAAGATCTCGCTAGGAGGAGAGGCGATCTCGACCAATGAGAGAAAGTGTCGAGTGAATGACATGAACAAAAGGTTCAGAAAAGTGAGATTTTTTTTTACAAGATCTGGCTAAGAGAGACCAGAATGGAAGGGAAGATGGACGAGAGACGAGAAGAGGCGGAGCTCTTCCCGCGGCAGGAGAGGTTAGAGGGAGAGGGGGCAATCAAAGTTATGTTTTATGTGTTGGTTGCAAAAATTTCATACCTCCAAAATTTTCATCCCAATAAAATAACTCCCTAAAATTCTCTATTCTTATCAAATCATCACTTTCCACTCTAAATAAATATTAAAAATTCATATAAATTATTTATCTCCTTACTTTCTTACCGATTTCAATACTTCAAAATTTTTACAATCAAACATTACGTTAATTTATTATAGAGAAAAGTCAGAGGGGGGGGGCTCTCTAAAATTATAGGAGGCTCTGTCGTCTGTAGTGTTTGCTTTTGTTCTGTTATTTTTCTCATCGCTGGGGATCACTTAAAGTGACATCTTTTAGTAGTGGATGTGATAACTTCAAAAGAAATGATAACCTTGTAGTTAGGGTGGCAGTACATTTTACAAATATATATGATGTAGTGCGTCCCGCATGGCAAAATTAAAGGGTAGTACAATGCCAGTTATTATTATTTGATGCTCTGTTAACTTTTTGGACCGAAGCTTGTTAGTGGACCTTTTCCATGTCTTTAAAAAGCACGATTAACACTTGTATACTTAGTTTCTTTAATGACTCGTTTAGTAATTTCAAGTGGATAATAGTTTTCTCTAATTTGTTACCAGAGAGTTAGACCGTCAAATTTTTAAAAAATAAACACATTCAAATTCTACGTCATTTAATGTTATTCATATTAATTATCTGACAGTATGAATTCTATATTATTTAATATTGTAGCTAGATGGTCTAATTCGAACATCAAATTAGAGAAAAAAAATATAAGTTGGATTGGTAGTCAATTTCATTATTAATTCTTCAGTTGGAAACCAAACACATTCATTTGGGGCATGTTCATTTTGAAAAAAGATTTTTACAATTTGAAAAATTTTGAGAATTTTTAGGTGATGTATGAGTTATATTGATATTTGTGTAGAAGTTGTTGACCTTGATTAAAAAGTGAGAGAAGAGAAGTGATGTTTTTTAAAGTTGTTATTTGTAGATTACCTTTATTAGGATGTATGTAGAAGAGAAAATATAAAATAATATTTGTATTGATATTTATTTATAATATTTATTATAATTCCGAAAATTCCTTTTATGTTCCACTTTTTTTATTCTGAAAATAATATTTAGATTGATGGTTTTTAATTTTTTTTATTGTGATACAAATGTTGATATTTATTTATACTATTTATTATAATTATGAAAATCTCTTTTTATTATTTTCTATTTTTAATTGTGATACAAATGTTGATATTTCTTTATAATATTTATTATAAGTTTGAAAATCTCTTTTATTATTTTCTATTTTTAATTGTGATACAAATGTTGATATTTATTTATAATATTTATTATAATTATGAAAATTCCTTTTATTTTCTATTTTTATTTTTTATTGTGATACAAATGTTGATATTTACTTATAATATTTACTATATTTCTGAAAAATCCCTTTTATTTCCTATTTTTTATTCTGATACAAATGTTGCTCGCGTTGTCAATGTTCTTTGTAACTAACTCCTGGTAGTCAGGAACAAAGGCCTCTAGATCGCCTTACTCTATCAAGAAATTGTGAACAACATCACATGCCATTATGATATTCCGCTGAATGGTTAGCTTATATCGTGGCATCTTGTCAAGATCAATTTTTCTCTTAATTATTTTTAAGTGTACTTGAACACTATTACACAACTTGATAAGCTCAAATTTTCATAATGTAGGTATTTAAAGAAGTTTTGGAATGGATTGGACACTTTCAAGATGCTGATTTTTTATCTCCAACACTTATAAGTGTCGACACATTGCACTGACACCAGAAAGCTGAATTTATGGATAGGTAGATGGAAGAACAAAAACTCTCTTAATAGAGTGGATATGAAAATGAAAGACTCTATCTCTTTATTCACACAAAGACAAGGATATGAAAGTGTGTTTTGTGTGAAAGCTATGAGAAATATAGAATAAGAAGGTTTATAATATTTCTCAAGTAGTAGAAATGATATGTGGTCGTTGGGTTATCATTTTAGATGAAATGAAGGTGTATTTATAGGTCACATATGAAAACTAGCTGTTTATAGTCGTTGGGAGTTTTTGCTAAAACGAGTCGATTGACCGCTACATGAACCGGTCGACCGCTTCAAGTTACCGTTACTCCAACGGTCATATTGTCAGAAGCTCAACGGCTCTTTTGTCAAAACCAACCGGTCGACTGCTACATGAGGCGGTCGAAGTACCGGTCGACCGCTTGAACAGCCGGTCGACCTCCTCAACTTAAGCATGATCTGGTTCTTTTAAAAACAAGGTTTTTGACCACTTTTAAACACCCAATTTGGAAGACATACTTCCCATAAGTATATGAAGGTTTGGAGATTTGATTGGGGTGTTTTTGAAACCTATAAAAATATTTTAATCTTTCAAATAATACTTAAAACGGTTTATGCATGTTTTGAAAGATATGCAAGTGCGTGATTCAAATCCTTATCAAATGTGAAATAAAGAGTTACAAGGATTATACCCTAAGGTCTTTGAATCTTCTCTTTAAGCTCCTTGCATCTTCTTGTTCCTTTTTCTCCAAGGTTTAGCTCTTTTTGTCAAGTTGTCTTTGTCTTTGAAGATGTCCATTTTGTAAACTCATCCATTTATTGAAATTATCAAAATCTCAATTGTGCACAAAAGCCAACAATTTTACCGTCTAAAGAATCCTCATTCATGGTTAACTAGCCAATTTTTAGATGATGTTAGAGTTGTATTGGTGTTTGTGTAGAAATTATTGAGGTGTAATTTCGAATTTCTTTTTTATTTTTTTTATTATAATATAAATATTTGAAAGTATTTTAAACAAGAAAAAGAGAAAGAGAAACAATTAATGCCGTTGAAAAATAAAATAAAATAAAAAGGAGAAGAAGAAAAAGACAAACTACTAATGCGATTGAAAAAGTAAAAAAAAAAAAAAAGAAGAAGAATAGAAGAAGAACACAAAAGCGTGATTCACACTACTGAGGAGTTGCAGGTATGACAGGGACAGGGCAGGGTATCGCAGATATGATAGGGGAAAAAATTGCGGCAGTATTTAATGGTCAGATGAAATGACCATATCACCAAAGCCTCACCATCGAGTGGTTAATGCGTTGAACGTGTGGGCCACATATTTTTTAAAATTCCGGTTTTGCCTTTCGGTATTAATGTCCTCAAAGCACTATTTGAGGGTATATTGGTAATTTTTCATACGCATGGTCAAGGTAAAAATGAAAAATAATTAACTAGCTCCTAAATTTAAACATATTCGGTTTCCAATACACATATATTGGATTCGCATTCTCAAATTATCGACTAAACGAACATACCCTGGTAAATTTAAGTTGGTCATCGTGTGATCAGGAAAAAGTTGTTTTAATAATATAAGGGAAATTTGCTTTTTAATCCTTAGGTTTTGAGCCCTTTTTAATTTTAGTCCTTAACTTTCAACCTTCAAAATTTTAGTCCTTGAACTTTCATTTTTGTAAAATTTAGTCCTTCCGTCAGTCTGCCGTCAATTTTTGTACCGGTCAACCGCCAATTTTGAAGCGGTTGACCAGATATATGTTTTGAAAGTGAGCGGTCGACCGGTACATGTAGCGGTCGTCCGCTTCATGTACCGGTCGACCGATACAAATTTGTCGACAAACTGACGGCAAACTGACGGAAGGACTAAATTTTACAAAGATGAAAGTTCAAGGACTAAAATTTTGACCCTCTAAAATTCATGATTAAAAATGAAAATGAGTTAAAACCTAAGGACTAAAAAGCAAATTTTCCATAATATAATTCAAAAACCGTATTCCTTCTTGATAAAGAACAGTGCCGGGAAGAACGACCGGTGTGTGTTTTATAGAACAATGCTTAGTCAAGAAAGAGAAGCTTTGCCAGTCGTACGTTTCGAAGAAGTTGACCAAAAAATGAATATATTCTTCTAGACTTTCGTTATCTTTAATGCTCATGTTCCTCGAGATGTCTACTTCTACGGCATTCACATTTTCCTCCAGCCATATTTTGCCGGGACTCCGCTTTTCCAATATTTAATATGGTAAGGGGCCGCCGGAAAGTCTCAGATCGAATTTTCGACCGGCAGAAACTGAGGTCCGCAGTGACGTTTCCTAGCCGGCCAGAGAATAGTCAAATACAGACGGGAAGCGGCAGGTGGACGATGTTTTGTGTTCAGACTCTCTTAGAGATCCTGTCCACAAAATTATTGGGATGTTTGAGGGTGAAAATTTTGAGTATTGGAGTTTGAGAAATATTATAAAGTAAAGATATGTTATGAGAGTCGGTAAAAAAAGTAAAGAGAGAAGATTTTTAATAAGTATTATAATAATAATAAATTATGTGGTAAATTTTTTATGATTAAACAAACATACCCATATTTGATTAGGGGGCTCAAGCGAGTACACACGTCGTCGTTTAAGCTTATAACATATAATATAACCCATAACTCTGTAAACTATATGTCGTTGGAGAGCAATTATGCCTAAACTTAACTTGAACAATGAATGAAATTCATCAACAACCTATGGCTGGAGACGACTTGTGTAGACACATGAATATTTTTGTTAGACTTGCCTGAAATCTTCAATTGAATAGTTACCCTAACACCAAATTCTTGAAGTGACTTTACACCTCCTTCATGCCCTCTAATTTCATTCATTTTCAGTACCGTGCCCCATCAATTTGTTTTCGCTCGCTGTAGTGGCCGCACCGAAAAGGTATGTACAGTGGAGGTTGATTTCTCTTTATTAATAAAATTTGTGGACTTGCATACACAAAATACGTTGATTATTCTGACAAATAAGATTTATTAATGAAGCATTTTCCAAGCTAAAATAAGATTGTTCTGTTTCAAGTGGTCGATCCACTTGACCGGTGGCACCGGTTGACAAGAACAAAAGAACTTTTAAATTTATTTTTACCTGACAAACACCTGTCGAACTACTAATCCCACCCATAGAAGAAAATGTGCCTGACGTATGGACCTACATGTCCAGTGAAAAAAGCTTGCCTATATTTATGTTGAATGTAGGGCTGTTCACCGGTACCGGCGGTGTGCCGGTTAACCGGCACCGCCGCCGGTACCGGCACCGTCCACCGCTCCCCGCTTATAAGCGGGGGCGGGGGCGGTTGCTATTTTCACCGAATAGCGGTGAAAATAGCGGTGGCGGTGAAACCGCCCACCGCTGGGCGGTTCACCGCCACCACCGTTAAAAAAAAAAAAAAAAGGTAGGAGAGAGGGGGAGAGAGAGGAGGGAGTGAGAGAGGGAGAGGGAGAGTTGAGAGAGAAGTGGGAGATGGAGAGAGAGAGGGAGAGGGAGAGGGAGAGGGAGAGTTGAGAGAGAAGTGGGAGATGGAGAGAGGAGGGAGAGAAGATCCGAGAGGGAGAGGGAGAGGGAGAGTTGAGAGAGAAGTGGGAGATGGAGAGAGGAGGGAGAGAAGATCCGAGAGAGGGAGAGGGAGAGTTGAGATGGAGAGGGAGAGGTGAGAGGAAAATAGTGGAAAAATAGTGGAAAAATAATCTAAAATTAAGTATGATTCCTAAAATTCTTTTTTTATTTCTTTAACAAATAAATGGTTTCTTAATTTACATATCTAATGTTATTCTAATAAATGAATAATTTCTTAATTTATATTAAATTTAAATTCAAAGACAACTCAATAAAATTTGAATTGAAAAATTATCTCTTAATTTATATTTAAAATATTAATTGCATTTAAAGAGAAGTGAAGAAGAGAGAGTAGAGGGAGAGAGAGAGAAGATAAATAATTAATTTTGAATTGAAAAAATTACCTAAAATTTCTCTCTCTCTTAATTTTCATTGAAAATCTTAAATTGTATTTAAAGAGAGGTGAGAGAGAGAGGAAGAGCTTGAGAGAGAGAGAGGGGAGGAAAATAGAAATATAATCATGATTCTTACAAAAAAATTCCCCATCCTTCAATAAGTAAGCAATTTCCTAATGTGCATCTAAATTCAAATTCAAAAAAGACAACTCAACATAATTAATTTTGAGTTGGAAAATTATCTCTCTTAATTTGCATTTAAAGCCTTTTTATTTCGTAATTGATATATATGAAAAATTATTAATGAGAATTTTATTTTGGTGATGAGCTTTTTATTTCGCGCATTGTATTATGTAATTAATCATCATGAATTTGAAAATCTCCACTAACCATTAAGGTTTTATGTCTCTCTTTCCCTCTTAGTCTCTCTTTGCCCAAATAGCTAAACGGCCCAAAAAAATGGCCCAAAAAAAAGTGGTCCAACGGTAGGCGGTTAACCGCTACCGCCACCGCTAACACCGCCACCGCTAGCCACCGCCACCGCTATTATCAAGGGCGGTAGCGGTGGGAAATTTTTTTTCACCGCCCAAGGCGGTGGCGGTGACGGTGGGAGGCATAACCGCCACCGCCACCGCCAATGCACAGCCCTAGTTGAATGTGTCTCAAGCGATCGATCCGTTTTGAGTGTACAAAACTAGCCAGTTGAGCAAGAATCTACAATATTCTTGAATTTAAAATTGGCTAAAATAATACGCGTGCATATGTAGTATAGATGTTTCTTGCCCCTGCCACATCATTGACAAAAAAATAACCCCTAATCGACCATCTCGTCCAACATCAACTCTATTCAAAGTCGAAACAAAATCGATTTGGTTATTTAATCATTTATTCGATTTGGTTATGGAACAAAATCGAAAGCCAGTTTTGACGATGATCTTCTTCGAATTTCGATATAATTTTTCCTCAACCAAACAGAGGATAGTTAAGGATTTCAATGGAAATCCCAGCATATGAAACATAATTATGCACCTCTGCTTGACTGTCGAGAAAAACATAAAGAAAAATTCAATTGCTGCAACGCAACCAAAAGAGAGACAATTCAGTGATAAAATTTTAAAAATTACTTTTTCCTGCAGAAGATGCAACAATTTCAGCAACACAAAGTTCCACTACATCATATTGAGGGAGAGAATTACAAAAAGAAGAAAAAAATCAACCCTAAAAACCAGATCTATAGCCAAAACCATTGAGGCAGAGTAGGTACCTGCAAGCGAATTTGCAACGAAAGTTGTATTGATTCATAAATTTATACAAGAGCTTGAGGTTGTCCATCGATAGAGTCTCTTATCAACATTTTATTGTGACAATAATAGTGTTATAGCATAGGCAGTGAAATCAAGGGCCCATAAGAGGACAAAAGCACATAGAAAGAAGGTTCCATCTTATATGGGGCTTAATGAACCGAGGTGATGTGGTGATGGCCAAAGTAGTATCAGCTAAGAATATTGCAGACTCATTCACAAAGCCTTTGACTCAAAGATGTTTGAGAAACTTTTAGAGACGATAGGTGTCAGATATATATGTATGAGTGGTTTCGAGTTCAAGTGAGATATTATAAGATATATGCTCTCAAAACTAGTTATTGAAGAATAATTTTGATATAATTATTTATTTATTTATGAGTATTATGTTGTGACATAAGATGTCCCACAGTTTTATAATTGAGTAGCATTGTAGAAAATTCATGCCGAGGTTTATTGATTCAAAGGTGAGGAGTATGATTTTTCGAATTATTGTTCACTTGACGATTGTTCTAGATCGAAACACATATTTATGTGTACATAGGTCAATGTTAGATGTCTGCCCTCAAAACTAATACTTTTGCATAATTATGTGATAATTATTATTGTTGAGTAATCATTTGTATATTATTTTGGGTACATGAAATGACATAAGATGTCATATTTCTAATGACATAAGATGTCATATTGTTGAGCAACATTGTAGAAAGTCAAGTCAATGCTTAATGAATCATAGGCGGGATGACTTTTCAGATTTTTATTGACGGCTTACTTTGTTTTAGACCGAGGTACATGATAATGTACAAATAGGTCTACACTTGTTGTGCCTCTATAAGATAGAATGATGGACTCCGTCATTGAGGTCAGTGGCGGATCCAGGATTTTAGTTAAGGGGGGGCAAATTCCTAAAGCAAAATGACGTCTCAAAAAATTTTCCTGCGTAATGCAAAAATGACAATTCACAAATTCAATTTCAATTTTAACAAATGGCAAATCGTGTTTTGCAAACGCAGCCACTCCATTCCTGCTCTAGACACAACTGTTGGTCATTAAGTGGCACAATTGAGCATGTAAGTCCAGGTCCCAACATGCCATTCCAATCAGGTTATGCGCAAAATCAACAATGATGTATGCTTTGTCTTGGACTAGAGGTGAAATGTCAGTTGTGAGATTCTTGTATTGTACTTAGAAAAAGAAGAAGAAGAGATTCTTGTATTGAATTACTAGTAGAAAGTTGCCATATCCATATACAATCAATTTGGTTGGCCCATGCACTGCACTTGACCTTCACAACACACGAGTGATAAGGGCCGAATGGTTTACACTCATCCCTGTACCTGGAGGCTGGAAGACAAAGACAACATAAAAAAGTTTTATGGAAATATAAAAATGTGGCTAGCGCTCCTTCCGGTCGTTACATGCTCGGCACCATAGATGGCCCAAAAACAAATCATGCCATGTTGCAACTGATCTTGAGTATTGACTCAAATAGCTAGAATTACAACAGGAATTTACTTACATCTCTTGTCGAGGTCTTATGCAAGGAATAAACTGCTTGAGAAGCAACCTGACAGAACAAGCAATACATGGAACATATATTACGAATTTCAAGTATAATTGCTCAGACGCACTCCAAACATCAGACTTAAGAGACATTCCTGATTTTACCTTCAAAGCCACAAATAGGAAATCCATATCAGCTCCCTTCTTCCGGGTTCCAAATGGAGGATTCATTACAACAGTATCAACAATTTGACCTGAATAAGTGATCACAAAAATAAAAGGAACAAATTATTCAAGAAATGTTAAATCATGAAGTGAACAGCTCTGTCTGATGAAACTCTAATGTTAAAAACTTCTGCCTTCCTTAATGCATCCACAGAAATATATTATCAATTACAGGCTCAGATGTCGTCAGTAGAAACTGTAAGAGAGCTGATCCACCAATTACCCTAGTGCCCCGTTTTTCAACTTTTTTTAAGTATATATACCTCAAACCATCCTAACCCCAAAAAAAAACCAAAATAGGTAAGGCGGGGAGGGAGATACTCCAACACTAGCTGTACACACATAATAACTAGCTCCCCAAATTCAAATTTATCTAACTGCTACAATAATTTCTCAGACATTGGACACTGGAAGTTGCTGCCATTCATGCTTCTTGTGAACATAAACATTCACAAGGCACCTCCATCCCGAACTCATCTTCAGAAAAACAAACTATGCGAGGTGAAACCTATAACGGGCCATGCTATACAGTTGAAATATATCTGCTCACTTCCAAACTGTCTGGCAAAGTTTCTCATGGTTCAAGATTGCTGTTAATTGCTAGATGACAACTACCGTCTATGAGATACATAAGTGATAAAAAAAAGATGAGAAAAAGCAATTATACATAGTTGATATATGGGGTTAGGTTTATGAATCCAGAATTAAAATCTCGACTAAGACTTAAAAGCGAAAATGAATATGAGAAACCAAAAATGAAAAACGAGGAGAACCATGGTACTCACTCTGCATCCAAAAGTGCTGCTGCAGCACCCAATGTCCCACAGCCACAACCGAAATCGACCACTACCTTGTTGCTCACATCCCCAAATGAATTCTCGGCCTGATATGTTTCAATCATGTCAGACGTCAAAACGAAAAGGTACTACAACAACAATGTGATTCCATAATGTTGAATCCGTCAACAATCACAGGAAAAAAGACCGCTTTTGGCATTACGCACACAATTAACAGCCTTGCGATTAGCCCGGCTGCCCGGGTAAACGCAACTTCAAAATAGCGAAGTAATAAGTGGCTTCTTAGCTTTAGAATTAAAGAGATTGTAAAATTGCTTAATTTACCAGCCGACAAGAATTATCGACAAAGACCAAAATCAGAAAACGAATAATACGAATGGAGAAACGGATAGTTGAAGCAAAAGAGTCAGAGACAGGGAAGGAACACGACAGTAAGAGCGCTAAGAAAAATTAGGGGGAGCGAGAGATTGTTACAGTGAAAAGCATGCGAGAGGCAATGTGAGGTCCAGTTGGGTATTGCTCCAGCTCCACCTGCGGCGGTGAAATTCACACAGGACCATCAGGAAGCGACTCTAAAACTGCTATGCACGCAAAATCACACCGTTGGCGTTTCGTAGAGAGGGAAAGAGAGAGAAACCTTGGGGTTGGAGAACTGTTGAAGATCATCGTCCGGGGAGGCTGAGAATCTGAGATGGAGACTTGGAGAGGCTGGCTGGAGAGTCCTCTGAGAGGCCGATACCCCTTCCTAAGGGGGGCGGCCAATATTAAAAAAATTAAAAATTAAAAAAAGTATGAGAGATTTTTCAGGCGATGGGGGCAGCCGCCCCCATCGCCCCTCGCTAGATCCGCCTCTGATTGAGGTGGTGACCTTAAGCAGGCGAGTGATTGCAAATGTAAGAGTACATGCACTGAACTAGATCAAATATGAATACTTTATGGAAACGATCACTGATGTAGAGAATGATATTCCGCACAATTAGCTTATGTTGTCCTTAGAGAATGTGCTTGTGCTTTGACTGAGTCATTTAGTGATGATCTATCGTAAATCAAATATTCCAGATAATGTTGGGCATTGTGCATAGTAAGTGAATTTGTATAATTGCTCAATATGAAATCCACCAGTCTCTTGATGAGACAGTATATTCATTATGTCTTTATATTGTTGGACTCATAAAAATGTTGCGCAACGAGATTTTGTGAAAAATATTTTCACATTTTTTACTTATATTATATATTAAGTAAATATTTGCGAAAAATTTTTTGTAAAGTTTTGGAAGTCCAACTTGGTACAGACTGAGAATTAAGAATTATACGAGTTAGGGACTTACTCGGTGATATTATTTCAATCCTATTTGCTCATGTGGAATATAATATGATGAAAGGATAAATAAGCATATAATTGTTAGCAAAAAGGATTTCACAAAAACAATCTCAGTATCTTGGAGTTTAATTGTAATATGTTAATAGACATGATCACAATTTGTAGAAGCCCATAAATTCGGAATACAAAAGAGTTAAATACATGTCATGCCCCTGTGGTATGCGGTAATAGCAAATATGCCCCTGAGGTAAACAAAGTCATTTTCATACCCCTGAGGTAAACATTCATGAGCAAATATGCCCTTTCATTATTTACCTCAGGGGTATGAAAGGGCATATTTTCTCCTGAATGTTTACCTCAGGGGTATGAAAATGACCTTGTTTACCTCAGGGGCATATTTGCTATTATCGCATACCACACACTACAAAAAAAACAGGCTACAACAGCGGTCGAAAAACCGCTGGCAAAAGCCTAAAAAACGCTGCTAGACTTTTACCAGCGGTTTTTTACCGGCGTTTTCCGACCGCTGCCTTTTCTCCGTCGGGAATGCCTTCAACAACATTTTTCAAAAACGCTGGTGATTCCTACCTTTTAACAGCGATTTTTTAGCGGCATTTTAAAAAAGCGCTGGTAATTCCCCCGCTTATAGCAGCGGTTTTTGTAGCGGCGTTTTAAAAAAGCGCTGGCGTTTCCCCGATTACAACAACAGTTTTTTAGCAGCGTTTTAAAAAACGCAGGCGTTTCCCCGCTTTTAGCAGCGGTTTTTTAGCGGCGTTTTTAAAAAACGCTGGCGTTTCCCCGTTTACAGTAGCGGTTTTTTAGCAGCGTTTTAAAAACGCTGGCGTTTCCCCGCTTTTAGCAGAGATTTTTTAGCAGTGTTTTAAAAAAGCGCTAGCGTTTCCCCATTTACAGCATCGGTTTTTTAGCAACGTTTTTAAAAACGTTGACGTTTCTCAGCTTTTAGCAGCGGTTTTTTAACGGCGTTTTTAAAAACGCTAGCGTTTCTCCTGATTTAGGGAAATTGGCAGTTTAGTCCCTAGGTTTATACTCCTTTGGCAAAATGGTCCCTCAATTTTAAAATTCAAATTTAAGGCCCTTAAACTTAATACTTTTGATGTAGAGGTCCTTCCGTTACGTTTCGGTCAATAAACTTAACGGACACGTCAGGGAGAATCCAACCTGGCACGAAATATTCGTTTAAAATAGAAGCACTACTACAGATATTTTCATCTTTTTACAACCGAGCAACAAGTAACAAAAACCTAATGTTCTGCATCTCTTTCTTTCTGAAGAAGAAGAAGACTACGACGAAGATCGCAAAGTATATTTACAAAAATAAGGAAAAAAATGATCCCCCCTAAGTCACCATATCGAACCTGTCTCTTCTCTCTCCTAAGCTCACTGACAGTCTCTGAAAAAAGTTGTAAAAATTGTGGAGAAGCGAAACCGAGATGCTCAGAAGAATTCGTCGGAGATTAATTAATTGAGGAGGTCGTGGAGGTCACGCGACTGGTCGCTGCCAAGACGGAGGGCCTCGATGATGCGCTCGAAGACGAGCACGTGGCAGGGGATGCGGAGGACGCCTTTCTGCTCGTATCCGTACTCCTGAGCCGACTTGTTGAGCAGCTTGACGAAGATCGGGTGGTTGAGGAGCTCCGCCGACACCACGAACCGCTCCATCTCGTCGCCCACGTAGACGGGGAAGTGGCCCTGGGGAACCACGGGGGACTGAGAATATTTATGAAGAGGATGATGTTTGAATCCATTATCAAATCCATAGCTTCTCTACTCTTCCCCCGGCACCACGCTTCTTTCTCTGAAGTGGAAGGGATTCCGCGGCAAAACAAATTGACAGATATCAACATGAAGAATATGAAGATTTTTCCCCAAAAAGGTCATCCAATATCTGCTCCACCATTTTGATGGTCACCTGAATCGCAAACGTTAGAGAATCAGCTTCACCTTAAATATTTATGTTCCCCTAGTTTGGCTATGGCTTAAGAGTGTTCTTACATACTGCTCTTTTACCTTAAATATTTATGTTCCCAAATGTTGCTACACAAGCTTTTGTAGATAACCTGAGGGAGATAGCACCCAAGATTTTTCCAGTGAGGGAACTGGCTAGGTTTACGATTGTCACTCTTCTCTGGAAAATGAGGAAGAGCAATAAGGGAACCAAGCCTGTCATCAACTTTAAGACTGGTGTTGATCATTTTTGGCTCCACACGGGTGGAAAGGCTGTCATAGATGGCATTGGGTTGAGCCTAGGACTAAGCGAGCATGATCTAGAGTCGGCAAGGATGACACTGCACCGGTTTGGGAACACATTGGCTAGTAGCTTTTGGTATGTTCTGGGGTACATGGAGGCCAAGAAAAGGCTCAAGAAGGACGACAAAGTATTCATGATAAGCTTTCTGTGGGAGGTGGTGAGGGATTTGGGCGATGGAAATGTGTGGAAGGATTGCATCGATGGCTACCCTCCAGAGTCCTTCGTCGATCTTCGTCGTAGTCTTCTTCTTCTTCAGAAAGAAAGAGATGCAGAACATTAGGTTTTTGTTACTTGTTGCTCGGTTGTAAAAAGATGAAAATATCTGTAGCAGTGCTTATATTTTAAACGAATATTTCGTGCCAGGTTGGATTCTCCCTGACGTGTATTGTACTTCCGTTAAGTTTATTGACGGAAACGTAACGGAAGGACCTCTACGTCAAAAGTATTAAGTTTAAGGGCCTTAAATTTGAATTTTAAAACTGAGGGTCCATTTTGCCAAAGGGGTATAAACCTAGGGACTGAACTGTCAATTTCCCCCTGATTTATAATAGCATTTTTAGCGGCGTTTTTAAAAACTCTGACATTTTGCCTTCCTGCTATAGGCCAAAAACGTTGTTATAAGTAATTTTTTCATATATTTTCTTGTACATGCTTTTTTAATCGGTAATTCAAATTTATTTTAATAATTATAATTAATTAAATGTAAAAAATTAAAGAACAAGAATTATAAAACAAAATATATTTAATCATTGATTAATAATATTTTACAACAAACACAAGAATCTCTACAAGTGATCTAAAAAGTAACAAATTTCTAATCTAAAATAACAATAAGCAAGAACTAACTAAAATATTCAAATACAACACAATAATCAAGGATCAATTAAAATCTTGCCCCTTTAACACATCGACGTCCTCTTGAATTCTCAATCAGCCCTAAATGTACCAAAATGAGGAAGAGATTAGTTAATCTCACTGGGAAGCAATAAAGAATATGACAATGAGAAATACTTAACAATAAATTCAACAAGTTATTGTATGCTAAAAACAGCTCCCTCTAATAGATTCAGATACAACAATATAATATATATATATATATATAAGTTAGTATCACAGAGAAGAAGCAACTCAACTCTAGCAAATAGCAAAATATTGATAACTCATCATACCAAGAAATTTGAAAGTAAACTGAAAAAAACCTTGTTCTATCTATTTTCGCTGTCAATGCTCTTGTCTGAACTGTCCCTACGATTTGCACTGCAAGAAAAAAACATTATCAGAATAAAGGGTTCAAATGACCAGCATCTATTTCTTTGGCATGGATTATAACAGAAGGAAGATAAAAACAAAAGACTAAAACCTTCTTCCAATAACAAACCGCACAACTACACCCTTCTCACTCCATGTACTAGCATCCATGTCTGCCAGGGCACACTGACTGCTTTGATATCCTTCTCATACTCAAGTTTGTCCAAGCTAACAAGTTTGCAAAAGATTTTGAAAATTCTAATCAACATCAAGATATCTTACACCTATCCATTCCATAGCACATCATTATGTGCAACATCTTTCCACTGTCCACGTAGCAAAGAAAACACAACTCAAAACATTTAGCTGGTCTGGCATTTCAAAAAGTGTGAGGTGAATAGAAGAGAATAGGGGAGGGGTGACCCTACGGGAAGAAAATCTCACAATTTTAATCAAAAGAGAAATTCTTACATGTAAGTAACACTGAAAATGGAAAGCTTTCTTTAAAAGAATATCACCATAAGGAATAAATTAATATTCAAAGAATATGATATGATTAGCTTGCCTTCTGAACAAGGAAACATTTCCGTACAGAGGAGAATAGAGCTTCTAAAGAGACTCGAAGCATCCAAAAAGCAACATTTGATTTGACTCCACTGTTAATCCTCCACTCGCACAAAAATTTTCCATGTGAAAGACCCCTTTGTCTTTTGAATTAAGCATCACATGCGGGGGGGGGGGGGGGGGGGGGGTCTTAGGCCTAGTTTTTCTAAAAGACTTTGCTGCGAATCTGTAAGGTAGCAGGCAGGAGTTGTCCACCCTAACGAATATGGGCAGTTTTAAATGGAAGTAAATCTAGAAGCAAGGCTTAAATCCTCCGAGAATCAGAAAATACACCACCGGAGGAGGAAATCCACAAAAAGTACAACCAAGAACCCCTAAGAGTGCACAAATCTGATAGTATTATTTACAACAACAACAACATCAAAGAACATGAATTCCTCCTGATTAAATCACAACACGTGACAGACGAGGAAACCAGAACCAGAAGCAAAAACCGTAGAAAATCCCCAAGAGCTAACCGATTCCGGAGTCGTCAAGAATGCATCCAGTGACCGATTCGAGCATCACAACAGTGACACGGTCCAGTAATACCCCACAAAATGAAATCAAAATTAAAAAATTACCAGGAGATATTTGAGATTGGTGGTGCTAATATCCTCCTAATTGGTTTCATTTGTCGAGAACAGGCCCATCTTATTCACCATTTGCTCACACTTCTCGAGAGCCTCGAGACCCTTCCTAACCAGCTCCTAAATTTTTCCAAATACCCCACAAAATCCAAAAGAAACACGTCAATTAAAACCTTGGAGTTCATTATTCGGGGAATTAAAGGTCTGGATAAGCTTACCTGATCGGCGTTGGGCTCTGAGCAGATGAATGGATCTTACGGGCTTGTTCGAAAACAGATGGGAGAGGAACTTCCTCCATTTGCATTCACTGGACATATCGAAACCCTAGAAATTGGGAACCTGAGAGCGGAGGGGTTACCTGAGCCAATTTGACAATAAAGATCAGTGAGCACAAAAAAGGGAGGGAGAGAGAGAGTGAGTGAGTCTTACAGAGCAGGTTTGGGGAAGGATAGAATGAGGGAGACGAAGGTGCGAAGAGGAGAGAGCCCGTGTTGAGAGAGAGAATGATCGAGAGAGCTGAGAGATGGAGAGTCGAGAGAGAGAATGATTGAGAGAGCGCGGGGGTTCTAAAAGTTTTGGAAAATTTGGGCACGCTGGGTTGCCGCGGACAATTCCGCGGGTAATACATTTTTCAACTTAATTATTTGTTTTTTTGACAAATTTTTAAAAACATCAGTACATTAAAGCACATATATATTAAATAAATTTTATACATGTATATTAGACAAATATATAAATTATAGGGGTAAAGTCATAGTTAGCCCATTATGTTTTGACAAAAATAAATAGATACCCTTAATTTGCAATCCCACAATTTGAGACCCATAACTTTTAAAACTTATCAATTTTCGCCCCCGTCTAAATTAAACGTTAAATCAGACGGAAAAGTATGAAAAATGACCAAAATGCCCCTCCAAGAAAATTACTAAAATGCCCCTCCGTTGGACTTAACGCCTAATTTCAAATGAGGGCGAAGATTACTAGGTTTTGAAAGTTATGGGTCTAAAATTGATGAATTGAAAATTAAGGGTATTTATTTGATTTTTTCCGAAACATAGGGGCTAATTATGACTTTACCCCTAAATTATATGACAATTGTATTTATTGGAATTATATTGCTATTTCGTTATTATAATTTAATTAATGATATAATATATATATATATATAATATACTAAATATCTGATAATAAAAATATACTAAATAACTTATTTCTCAATAACGATCTACTAAATACATTGACACTATATATATACCTTAAGATTTGTTTGTAAAGTGAGAGGACATTGATCATGTTACTATATGATCTTTACCATAACTTGATGGTTATAGCACTTAGTGTTAGTTCTAAGGTTACATGATAACTTTGGTCATTTAATTTTGATAATAACAAATTATTTGTAAACTTTTCTAAAGATGTTATCTTATTTTATAAATCACGAGCGTACATATAACACATGTATGACAACTAAAAAAACCAATCCTTCTTATTGTGCTAATAGATATATCTTTGTCCTAAGTAATATATTCCTAGTAAACTGATGTGTATATATATAATTTTGTTTTATAATACCTTAATTGGTATATATGTGATAGAATTCAAAACCTCCATGGTTAGATATTATTCAATTCGATTGACATACTTTACACGTTTTAAGTTATGTACTCTAATTGCATAAGCTAATCTCACAATATATTTTTGTTTGAAAGTAAATAATATGTCGTAGTTAAATAGTATTATATTACTAATTATTATTTTTTATAAGTACTAATTATTCAAAATAATATACAATAATGACTTCATTGGTATTGAATTAACCAAGTAATTTTTTTAGGTTGTGCTTGTAGAGAATGTTTATTCATTCTTTACATACTTTGTATATATAATGACATATAATATATAAGTATAAACAAAATAATTTTACTGTCAATTAACAGCGGTCTTTTTAACGGTCGTCCACAAAAGCTTTCTTGCTTCCTTACGGTCTAAAAATGCTGGTATAGTAGGTCTTTTGGCCTATACCAGTGTTTTTTAGGCTATGGAAGCGGTATTTTAGCAGTGTTTTTTAAAAACACTAGTGTTTCCCCACTTTTAGCAGAGTTTTTAAAAACGCTGGTGTTTCCCGCTTTTAGCAGCGGTTTTTTTAGCGGTGTTTTTAAAAATGTTGGCGTTTCCCCGCTTTTAGCAGCGGTTTTTTCGCGGCGTTTTTAAAAACGCTGGCGTTTCCCGATTTTAGCAGCGTTTTTACGCCAGCATTTTTAAAAACGCCGCTAAAAAATCTCTGCTAAAATCAGGAAACGCCAGCGTTTTTAAAAACGCCGCGAAAAAATCGCTGCTAAAAGCGGGGAAACGCCAGCGTTTTTAAAAACGCTGCTAAAAGCTGGAAACGCCAGCGTTTTTAAAAATGCCGCTAAAAAACCGCTGTTAAAACTCTTTTGACTTTTAACAGCGGTCTTTGTAACGACGGTCATCAAAAGCGCCGCTATAGGTGACTTTTAGCGGCGATTTTTTACCGTCGTTACAAAGACCGCTGTTAAAATTCAAAAGAGTTTTAACAGCGGTTTTTTAGCGGCGTTTTAAGAAAGCGCCGCTATAGGTTTCTTTTAGCGGCGTTTTTCGCGACCGCCGTTAAAAGTACCGCTGTTAAAAGACGGTTTGTTTGTAGTGACAGGTGCATGACATGCATTTAACCCAATACAAAATATAAGGGGGCTTAATGAAAAAGAGTTTTTCATGATGATCCTATGATCGAGATTTGAGGTCTCTAAAGATCTCACGCTATAGCAGAGTTGAGTTCTGAGTCAGCCATTATAAATAGCTCAGAAGCTCATTTGAGAGATAACAAAATCATTTGAATGTTGGAGTTTCTCTCTCTAACTCTTTCTCAAACTTGTGTACGTGGATCTGAAGGAGACAGAATACTTGGGCTGCTTTGATTCAACGATCATGTCCGCTGCGCTCTCCCGGTTCCAAGAAGTGGTATCGGAGCGTCAGATCTGTGAAATCTCACTGTTCCAAGTTAGTTTCTCTCTCTACCTTCCCGCACGTGTTCTTCGCGATTCAAGTGATCCGTTGATTGTTTGTTACTGATCGTTTGTTGGAAAGTGTTTCTGTACTTCTGATTCGCTTTGCATGTGGGATCCACGCGAAAGAGACCATCGGGCAAAACATATTTTTTTTCCCGGTTCGTGGGTTTTAAAAAGAACAAGTTGTGTTGCGAAAAAACCTTTGCCCTTGGGTTGTCTTTTGCGTTTTTGATTAGATCTGTTGAGTTGCTTGTTTGGTTTTGATTTGTGTTGGTTCTTGCACATGATTTCTTTGAGAAAGAAGATAAATGTTATATTCTGCTTTTTCGTTTTGGTTATTGTGATTCAATGGGAGGTACCATTAGCTATTAAAATCTCTATGCTAATGGATTGTTAATATACTTGTGAATCTTCTTTCTTATATATGCAGATTCATGATGTCTAACCCATTATCTAGAATCCTAGATGATAACAAACTGACTGAGCCAAACTTCCTTGATTGGAAGAGAAATCATATGATAATACTCACTGTGGATAAAATAGCTCATGTCCTTAGAGAGGAGACCCCTCAGCTTGCCTTGGTTGATGCTACATAAGAACAAAGAGTTGTTTTTTAAAAGTGACATGAGGCAGATGAATTAGCTCGTTGTTATATGTTGGCGACTATGTCCAACTTATTGCAAAAGCAAAGCGAGGGTATAGCGACAACTAAAGAGATACTGGATATCTCCAAGAGCTATTCGGAGAGCAAAGTCGTTCTGCACGCCAGCAAGTTACGAAACTGCTGATGACTACAAAATTGTGAAAGGTGCTCCAGTTCAGGAACATGTCCTGAAGATGATATTTTTCATCACAGAATTGAAGACACTAGGTGCATAAATGGATGGCGAGACCAGGATTTGAGCGATATTGGCATCTTTGACAAAGTCGTTCAACCAGTTCGTATTAAATTATAATATGAACAAGATAACAGTGACTTTGTCCTAGCTGCTCAATATGTTGCAAGCAGCTGAAGAGCTTATCAAAAAGGAGAAAGGTTCTCTGATGATAATTGAAAAGCCAAAAGTTAGTTCTGCCTTGGGAAACAAACCCAAAGGCAATAAATTTAAGAAAAAGAAAAGATCTCAGCCTAGCTCAAAGGCAAAGAAGAAGGACAAGAGCGAGCTGGATAAGAAGGCTAAGGGAAATTGTTTCCACTGCGGCAAACCAGGTCATTGGAAAAGGAATTGCTGTGTGTATCTTGCTTCTTTGAAGCAAAAGAAACCTATTAAAGGTATGTTTGTCATTTAAATGAATTTAGTAGATTGTCCATAAAATTCATGGTGTGTCGATTCAAGCACAACATCTCATATATGCAATATGTTGCAGGGGTTTAAAGAAATCCGGATACTAGATGAAAGGGAAGTTATCCCGAAGATGGGGACGACTGCCATAGGAACATTTCACCTAGGTCTATAACGGAACAAAGTTTTACTTTTGAAAGATTTTCTATATGTACCAGAATGTCGTAGAAACTTAATTTCTGTTTCAAAACTTGGAATATCTGGATATTCTCTTGTCTTTAATACTAAACTTGTTATTAAGTTTCACAATCAGTTTATTGCTTCTGGTACTATTTTGAATGATTTTTATATTTAGGAAAATGTTGTAGACTCTGTGAATAATATAGAGAATAATGCAGATACCAGTGAAACTCTCAAGAGGAAGAGGGATGTCAATCTCACTTACTTGTGGCATTTAAGACTTGGTCATGCTAATCTAGATAGGATCAATAGTTTAGTAAGGGATGAACCATTAGACCTTTTGAAGGTTGAGCTACACCCAATTTGCGAGTCTTGCTTGCAGGGAAAGATGACCAAGAATCCTTTTAAAGGAAAAGGAACTAAAGCCACATAGTTATTAGAGTTAGTTCATACTGATGTATGTGGTCCTTTTAACCACATAGCTAGAGGAGGGTTCTCATACTTCATCACTTTCATTGATGATTATTCTAGGTACGGTTATCTATACCTGATGAGACACAAGTCTGAATCATTTGAAAAGTTTAAGGAGTTTCAGAGAGAAGTTGAGAATCAACTAGAAAGGAGTATTAAGATACTCCGGTCTGATAGAGGAGGTGAATATCTCTCAGGATATTTTCAAACTCATTTCAGAGAGAAAGACATCATATCTCAGTTGACTCCTCCTGCTACGCCACAACATAATGGTGTTGCAATAAGAAGAAACCGAACACTATTAGATATGGTTCGGTCGATGATGAGCATGTCACAATTACCTATTTATTTTTGGGGTTATGCCTTAGAGACAACTGTTTATATTCTAAACAGGATACCCATTAAGTCTGTTCCTAATACTCCATATGAGTTATAGACTGGCAAAAAGCCAAGTCTGAAACACTTGAGAGTATGAGGATGCCTAGTTCACGTTAAAAAGTTTGACGTGGAAAATCTAGGGTCAAGGACTGAAAAATGTTTGTTTGTGGGTTACCCCAAAAGATCAGCTGATTATTACTTTTATAATCAAAAGGATCAAAAGGTAATTGTCAGTAGGAATGCGATATTCCTGGAAAATGAGTATAACCTAAGTGATGGGAAAAACAAGATCAGTTGAACCAGAAACTATAGCAGATAAGATTGATGAAAGGGATATAACTGAACCCACTGACGAGTCTGAAGAGTTTAGAACTCAAGAGCCTTATCGCAGTAAAAGAACACATGAACCTCTAGTTAGATATGGAATGATAAATGAGATTTATCAAATGCAGTCTGAGGGGTTGGATGATGATCCATATGCTTACCAAGAGACTGTCAGTGACAATGATGCAGCACACTAGAAAATAGTGATGGAATCAGAAATGGACTCCATGTACTCCAATGAGGTCTGGACCCTTGTTGATCAACCAGAAGACATCAAGCCTATAGGTTGTAAATGGGTATTCAAAAGAAAACGAGGACATACTGGAGAGGTAGAGACCTTCAAAGCTAGATTGATTGTGAAAGGTTATACTAAAAAATATGGTATTGACTATGAGGAAACCTTTTCACTAGTAGCTATGATGAAGTCCATTAGAATCCTATTGTCAATCGTCGCTCATTATGATTAAGAAATTTGGCAGATGGATGTGAAAATCGCATTTCTGAATGGGTACATCCAAGAGGAGATTTACATTGAACAACTTGAAGAGTTCCTTTCTCCTAGACAAGAATCTAAAGTGTGCAAACTGAACAAGTCCATTTACGGACTAAAATAGGCATCACGTTGCTGAAACATCCATTTTGATTAGAAGATCAAAGCGTTTGGTTTCTCTCAAAACTTAGATGAATCTTGTGTTTACAAGAGGATTAGTGGGAGTTCAGTAATGTTCCTTATTCTATATGTTGACGATATTCTACTCATAGGGAATGACATCAGTGCATTGTCATCAGTAAAAGTATGGTTAGCGAACCATTTTTCTATAAAAGACCTCGGGGAAGCATCCTATATTCTCATGATCAAAGTGTTTAGAAACCGAGAAAAAGGCTTTTAGGGATTTCACAAGCCCAGTACATTGACAATATATTGGCACGATATAGAATGCAGGATACCAAGAAAGGGATCTTACCCTTTAGGCATAATATTCATCTCTCCAAGAATGTCTCCAAAGACACAAAAAGAGAGAGATAAGATGAGGAAGTTTCATTATGCTTCAGCTATAGGAAGCCTCATGTATTCAATACTCTGTACAAGGCTAGATATCAGTCATGCAGTTAGTGCTGTGAGTAGATATCAATCAGACCCAGGCCCTGAGCACTGGAGAACAGTCAAGTATATTCTCAAATATTTGAGAAGAGTCAAACACTATTGTCTAGTGTGTGGTTGAGAGGAAATGCTAATTGTCCAGGGATACATAGATTCAGATTTTCAATCAGATATTGATGATAGAAGATCTACATCTGGATTTGTGTTTATATTGGGTAAAAGAGTAGTGAGTTGGGGAAGTTTCAAGCAGAACACCACTGCTGACTCCACCATTGAGGCAGAATATGTCGCTGCCAATGAATCTGCAAAGGAAGCTGTGTGGATACGAAAATTCATATAAGAGCTTGAAGTTGTTTCTTTGATTGAGTCCCCGATCACCATTTATTGTGATACAATGGTGTTATAGCACAAGCGGTGTAACCTCAAGCTCATCAAATGATAAAACACATAGAAAGGATATTTCATCTTATTCATGACATTATGAATCAGGGTGATGTAGTGATGACTAAAATAGCATCAACTGAGAACATAGCAGACCCGTTAACTAAACCGTTCACTCAAAAAGTGTTTGAGAAGCATTTTGAGTCTATTGGTATTAAGTACATGTCTGATTGGTATTGAGTGCAAGCGAGAGATTGTTAGATGTATGCCCTCAAAACCAATCCTTTTGCATAATTATGAGATAATTATTATTGTTGATTAATCATTTGTATATTATTTTGGGTACTTGAAATGACGTAAGATGTTATATTTCTAATGACATTAGGTGTCATATTGTTGAGCAACATTGTAGAAAGTTAAGCCAATGATTAATGAATCAGAGGTGGGGAGTATGACTTTTCGGATCCTTGTTGACATGCTTTGTTCTAGACCGAGGTACATGATAATGTACAAATAGGTCTACACTTGTTGTGCCTCTATAAGATAGAATGATGGACTCCGTCATTGAGGTGGTGACCTTAAGCAGACGAGTGAGTGCAATGTAAGAGTACATGCACTGAACCAGATCAAATATGAATACCTTCTGGAAACGATCACTGATGTAAAGAATGATATTCAACACAATTAGTTTATATCGTCCTTAGACATGAGAGAGTTATGCATATTTGCTTGTTGTGTGCTTGTGTTTTGACTGAGTCATTTGGTGATGATCTTTCACAAATCAAATATTCCTGATAATGTTGGGTCTTGTGCATAGTAAGTGAATTTGTATAATTGCTCAATATGGAATCCACCAGTCTCTTGATGAGGCAGTATATTCTTTATGTATGTATATTGTTGGACTCATATAAAAACGTTGCACATCGAGATTTTGTGAAAAATGTTTTCACTTTTTTACTTATATTATATATTAAGTAAATATTTGCGAAAATGATTTTGGAAAGTTTTGGAAGTCCAACTTAGTACAGACTGAGAATTAAGAATTATATGAGCTAGAGACTTAATCGGTGATATTATTCTAGTCCTATTAGCTCATGTGGAATATAGTGTGGTGGAAGGATAAATAAGCGTATAATTGTTAGCAAAAGGAATTTCACAAAAATAATCTCAGTATCTCTAGGGTCAATTGTGATATATTAATATACATGATCACAATTTTTAGATGCCCATAAATTCGGAATACATAATATAAGGGGATTTAATGAAAAAGAGTTTTTCATGATGATCCTATAGCCGAGATTTGAGTATTTGTGCTTTCCTACAACTTTGTCTCGTGGTAGAAAAAAATTTGTCCAAGGGGAAGGAGATGTTTTTTTTCTAGGATATCCTTTTGGTGTCAAAGGATATGAATTAGATCTTGATACCAAAGATATTTTCCTCTCTAGTGATGTCATCTTTCATGAACATATTTTTTCTTTTCATCACACCTCTCCAATTAGCTCACTTCCGCATCATGATCCTTCATTTTATCCTCCACCTATACCTAATATACCTCTGTCTTCTCTTATCATACTCCACCAATTTTTCCTGATATTCCTTCACCTGCTCCTTCCTTCACACCTTCACCTATTTCTACACCATCATTGAATTTTTGCCCACTGCCTCATTTTCTTTCTCCAGCACCTACCCTCAAGCCCAATTCTCATTCTCCTGTTCCCCACTCACCTAATACTTCTTTACCTCCCTTGCCTCTTTGTAAATCCCTTATGCATAGACAACCACCCCAATTCTCTTAATGATTATCATTGCCACCAGACTTTGCTCACTCACCCGACTCCAGGACTGGACAAGATGAAGGCTCAAAACCAGGTACCGCTTATTCTTTGGTTGCTTCTCTCTCTTATCACAAATTATCTGCCTCCTATATGTTTTTTTCTTCCTCTTTTTCTAAGTATAGTGAACCATCAACTTTCAAACAAGCTTCTTGAACTGTTAACAATGTAAGCCAACAACACTTGGAAAATTACATAGATTTACCACCAGGGAAGGAATCCATTGGCTGCAAGTATTTGTTCAAAATAAAATATCATTTTGATGGCTCTTTGGAGCGATACAAAGCCTAATTAGTGGCTAAGGACTACACACAACAAGACGACATCGATTATCATGAAACTTTCTCACCCGTTGCAAAAATGGTGATCGTTAATTGTCAAGTTCTCCTCCTCTTTGACTGGGTGTGGTTTCACACAAAAGCAAGGCAAATTACAACCTCTTCACTATGCAATCTGATCATTCCTTTACTCCCTTGCTTTTTTATGTCGTTGATATCATTGTTGCAAGCAACTTTATCACTACCATCACTACTCTTAAATCTTTCTTACATGCTTAGTTTCATATTAACGATTTGGGCACCTTGCGGTATTTCTTGGTATTGAGTTTTGTCCGGTCTCCATCTAGCATTCACCTGTGTCAGCGCAAATATGCTTTGGACATTTTGGCTGGCACGGGTACTCTTGATTTCAAACCTCTTAGATTGCCTATGGAGCAAAACACTCACTTTGAGCAAAACTGATGGTACTGTTTTATTGGCCCTACGGTTTACATGCGACTCATTGGGCGTTTACTCTACCTTACCATAAGTAGACCTAACTTGAATTACAGCATTCAAGTCCTCAATCAATACATGGATCGAACCACTGATGTCCATTTAGCCGCTACTCATCGTGTTCTCAAATACATTCGGGCTGGTCTTGTCCAAGGAATTCTCTCATCTTCTTCATCCTCTTGCCAACTCATTGCCTACTGTGATTATGATTGGAGTGCTTGTCTCGATACTTACAAATGAGTCACTAGCTTCTGCATTTTTTAGGCCATTCTTTGATTTCACGGAAGTCGAAGAAGCAAATTGTCATCTCTCTCTCCTCAGCTGAAGCTGAGTATCAGACAATGGCCACTTGTTCTGAGCTCACTTGGATTCGTTATCTCCTGATTTGCATGTCTCTCATCCGCATGCTGCCTTGCTTTATTGCCATAATCAAATAGCCCTCCACATTGCCGCCAATCCTATTTTCCATGAAGCTTTACCTTTGAATGTTCTACATACTCACCTCTCCAAGATGGGAATAGTTGACATCTATTCTCCATCTTCGCGGGGGGGTTATTATCGAATGAAGAATCCTCTACAGCTGCTGGCCTAGAAGATGAAAAGGATATGCAGAATAACCTACGAGCAGCAGCTATTGATCAAGGCAGAGTTACAAAAGCGTTTGTTAGCTGACAATTGTTGATTAATTTTATTCCCTTTCTGTTATGTACGAATTTGCTGAGCTGTAGATGGTGTATTTTTTTATTCTTTCAGGAACTGTAAATAGACTTAAAAGACATTCATTATTGCAATAGAAGCAAAATTCTCTCGAACCATCATTTTCTTCTCTCTGCCGTTTCCTTTCCAAAACTTTCAGATTACCATGTATGTACGTGGTCGTACAGATTTCAAGTGGTTGCTCCCCACCAACCTACCCTTCTAACAACAATTAACTTGTTTGATACACCAGAGAACATAATTTTGAAGAGAAGGATAGGCATTTGAATATGTATTGCCTCGAATAAATGAATAAAGATGAGTACCAAGAAGAAAAATGAGTATGTATAATGTTTTGATCAGTCAAAAAGATTTCGGATAAGAATTGTAACAATGGAAAATATAACTCTTTTCTATGGGATCTACAATTTCGCTCATGCGGCCGGCCAGATATATTCTTATACTGTCACCGTGAACAGGTAGAGCTTTAGTACGACAGCCAGAGCCAGCTGCAATAGAAAGATGCCAGCTACAATGAAGAACCACCTTTCACCAGCTGATTTAATGTGGGCTCGAAGGTTAAGTGCCACAAATGTAGCTGACATGAACCCAGCTACACCTGCAACAACCCATCTGAAGATTTCCAATGGCACGATAGAGAGGCACTGCAACCAGAAGATAAGGACTTTAGTAGTGAAAAATGCCACCTGAATAAATTATTATAAACCTTAAGTTAACAACCAGGAAGGTCAATATTGCACAATATAGAATGGACAGATTCATATTCCATCTGAGCCCCACATTCAAACACCATGGTTCTGATTGCTCAAACCTGTTCCCCCTTTGTCGTGGAACAGTAAAGTGACCTTTGCAGTGTTGCTATACTGATTCCTAGAAGAGATCTAGTAACTTGCACAAAATGCATCATTTTCAAGAAAATTCTACAGAACATATTCACAAATTTTTTGTTTTATTTTTATTTTCCCTGATAAATAGAGCTTCACAAACTGCTCTCTAGACGAGTCCTGGCTTCGGGGTCCCCCCCCCCCCCTTGCCACTGTACATTTATTAAGCTCACTGCAAAGCCTCAGATCTCTTTCTCGACTTTGAAGAAAAAGGTGTCACTTCAAAGCTGAGTGTTTCCTTGTAAAAGGTAATTTTTGGCTGTAGTTTATGAATAAAAAAGACAGCATAGGAAAACCAGAAACATACCAGCGCTGGAATAAAGACAAACAGGGAGTAGCCATAGAGACAAAACAGCTGAACAAGGCCAGATGGAACTGAGAAGTATTTCAGAATTACATACAATCCAAGAGGTACAATTATGACATAGCCGTAGAACACTCCAGCAGACCAAGTTATCAAATTTATGTCATAGTTCCAATCTTTGTTGTTCAGCTTGTGTGCTACATAGGTCACAAAAGTGCCAATAGAAGCTGCTACAAATATCAAGGTAGTGCATATCCAAAATGGTCCGTACCTGCGTTGAATTTGAGATAAAAACTACACAACTTAATTTCCTCAATCATATGAGCGGCAGGGCGAACATCTTAAAGAGCAGCTCTAACACCTATAACAACAGTATTCTTCCAAATCCTATTTTTGCATATTCTTTCCAACTGAACTAGCAAGTGAAAACACACCCCACTACAAATAGAGTTTCTAGTCTTGTTTTTTGAAATACTAAACATTTACCATAAATTGAAAGATAAAACTAAAATCTCACAGAACAACATATGGGTATTTCTAGTCTCCACAAATAGAGTTTCTAGTCTTGTTTTTTGAAATACTAAACATTTACCATAAATTGAAAGATAAAACTAAAATCTCACAGAACAACATATGGGTATTTAAAATATGCTGATCATTGGAATTTAAGACGAGGAAACTACTGCTCTCTTGATGCCCTTAGCTTATAACACTCACAAGAATACAAAAAGGCATGCAGAAGACAAGACAACAATTATTAACTAAAGCAAATGGCCATTAATATGAATCGAAATTAGAAAAGGCTAGAATCTGCATAGAGATAACAGGTGCTTATCACGGAGCTCGGGCAGCGCCAGATCAGACAGTAGAAGTTGACGAGAAGACGCGGGCAGTGCCGGAGACGTCGGGATGCAGCTTTTCGGCGCCAGACCCGGCCGATCTTCAGGATGGAATGCTCCATAGGGGGGTCCCGACGCAAACCGATACTTTTCAGGATATTGGTGTTGCCGAGAGGGACCGGGCAGCCTTGGATCTGTCTTCTGGGGCTACATTCGGTGGTCTGGAGGTGGGGGAGGGCTTTCGGAGGACCCTGGATTGTGTTGAGAGTTCCTCTCTTAGGGCACATTCTCTAGAGATAGAGGTTAGAGAGCCTCTACGAGATCCCGTGGGGGAACTGGTGCTTGTTGTCCCCCTGGCGGTCAGTTTTCCTATAGACGATTTGGAGGGGAAATCTCCAGATTGGGTATTAGATATGGTCTCCTCTGTAGGACATTTGGTTGGAGTGTTGAGTGACGGTCACGAGGAGGAGCTGAGGAATCTCTTCGCTGCTTTGGAACGCGATCGGGTACCGCTTCGCTAAAAAAAATCCAACAAATCAGGGGGACGGATGCTTCGGGAGTTAAAGGGTTTGCACTCTTCGATTAACTATGAAGGGTCTTCTTCGACCACTAGGCAGACCAAGAACAAAGGGCAGACTTTGGCTTTGATAGTGTAATAGGGTGGGGTTTCTTTTGAGGGAGGGGTTCTCGTTTCTGGGGTGGGGCTTATGTTTGTTGGGTTAGTTTGGCAGTGCTTGGCGCCTCGAGAGGTCTTTTATTGTGGGGAAGTGGTGGCTTTGGGTTGTGTTGGCTGGTGTTTTTGGTGGGTGGGGTTTGGGTTTGGATTTTCAGTATAGTCCCTTGTATTGTTGATTCCTCTGTTTTGTGTTTTTTGTTTTTTCTCTTTAATAAGATTGGCTTACTTATCAAAAAAAAAAATGGAGCTCCATAATGTCTATTAAGAACACTACTGATTCTTTAACAGGAAGTTGTACGCTTGAGGACATCACTTCTGGTCTAATCCATGATAATGAAGTCCACATGAATCGAAGGATACCTCAGGAAGGAGAGACTACTGCTACGAGTTAGATCACAACATGGGGGATCAACCTTCAAGAGTTATTGCACCAGCAATTACATCTTATATACTTATATTCAGAAACAAATTACATGCAGAAATCAGAGATATTTGGCAAATTCCAAAACATATTAGACCATATGTATAGAAGACCCTCCGAACTCCAATGTAATTTACACTTGATAACTTTATTAAAATAGACAGCAAAATCCCTAAATCCTTTCCGTTTCTCGAGTTGATAACGATTTTAACCATGCACCAAATCTTCACCTAGAAAGTCAGCTTTAGGTTTCCAACACAACTTCTTACACAAATAATCATTAGCATCATTAGTAACAGAATCTCTACTTACAAATCTGGATTGCTCGCTGTTTTTTCGTTAAAAGTCCCCCTAAATGGAAAGAGTGAATCTTTAACCCTGTCCAAAATGTCTGAAGTGTCTACATCAAAGTACGGTTTATAAGCAGCAATCGTAAATGTCCGAAACCAACCACTCTGCTGGGCCTCATCAGAACCAGAAGCAGGTTTTGAAAATGTATCTGCAACAATTGAACTAAATTATTAGCCACTACTATGACAACAGATCTCAAGATTTACAAGTTAGTTAAGCTCAATAATGGAACTACCACCTTGTGTATAGAGTATGAAGATACAATCACTGTTTTAGCACCTCCCACACAAAGTACTATTAACTGCAAATTCAAGCTTAAGAGACTAGCAAACTTGTTTATGGAGTACAATTAAAGGATGTAATGGCAAGATTGCTACACTTAACTCTCTACTATTAGTCATATCTGATGCACACCACAAAACTTCAGTGAACATAGTGCTGTGTCGGGCTAAGTAGCGTTTTTCAGTGTTTATTGGTGGTCTTAGTGCAGTGTATTCCAGTTAAGTTCTTCTGAGATTAATATTTCAAAACAGTTGTCGGATCATACAGAAATAATGCAATGATTCCATCGAAGTTATTATTATTAATCTGAGAAGAAAAAAGGACCTGATTGTGGCAATGGTCCTCCTTTAGGAGTGAAAAAAGGAAACTGCCAGCATGATCCTAGTGGTCAATTCCCACTTTTCCTCGTCCTTCAATTTCATTTACAGTCTCAATAAGGACTATCAGATCTGACAAGAATTTTTCTCCTCAAAGAATCTCAGCTTATGACACTATCTTATACTCTCCCTAAAGAAAACCAAGTCAATTATACCGCTAACCTGAATTTCAGCAACCCTATATACCTCTGCCAACATCCTATGTCAAGTCTTTCCAGGGTGAGGGGCTTTGATCTAAAACTCATTATTTATTCTCCCTATTTCAACCTATTCTTAGCAAACCTTGAGAAATTTTAAGCACGTATGTGTATTCTTGCCATTCCCCTAAGATCCAGCAAAATGATCAGTATTGTATTCCTGAACAAAGAAAAATGCCTCAATGTTTCTACATAGCAGTTGCATGCTACAAAAGAACGCACCAAGATCTATGTCAATTACAACCACATAAATTCTTTTTCAATGAAGCACAGATAGAGGTGTCCACAACTGTTGTCAAACACTTCTCAGAACACATCTGCAAATAAAAAAGAGGAAAGAAATGGTGGTTGACTGAACTCAACTACCGTCATTAGAAATAGTTTACACAGAGTACTAACATGAATTAAGCGACTAAATAATTGTTCCTTAAGAGAACACTGATTTCCCATGGTTATCATGCCTTCCGATTATAAGTAATCAGTATTAAATAGTTCACATAGATTATAAATTGAAAAATGCTTCACAAAGTTCCTGCATATTACATAGCATGATATAACATTTACTAAAAAAGTTAAAATACTCGGCTTATTGTTGTTATGTCCCTCTTATGTCATGTCCTAACTTTTAGGATTTTCCCATTTCCATTTTGCTGTCCATCTCGTCTCACATGTTCATGCTCACACATCAATGTTTGGACTTCTTAGATTTTGCATTTTCTTACAGATAACTACAACTGATGCCCTTGTACAGCAAGAGATCTCAACCCCAAGTCTATAGAGGAGACGAAGACACATGATCTCGAAAGCATTTTATTGAGCAAAAATAGAACTTCAAAAGCCAAAGACCATCAGAATATAATTTCACGTACCATCAGCATCTCAAGGAGGGCGAGAACCACCAGAGATCTTCCCTTGTGCTTCAGAGGGAGGAAATGTCCGAGCATTTGAATCTACAGTGATAAACTCATAGAGTAAATTCAGAAACAAGAAAGCGGATACCAACAAGACTAAAGGAAAACACTATCCCACCAGTGTAATTTCTCAACTTTTCGGAATGAAACCCATAAGACACCAAGCCCCAACACAAGGATCCCACTTCTCTCCTTCTTTCCAACATATTGGAGTTTTAATAACATGTTGCTTTAAGAGATAAGAGAAAGACACGCTAAAACAAGGTAGATCAAATTCTTTCTTGTTTCCTTGTCTTAGACAACAGGCTCCGTTTGTTTGCTGAGAAAATCTCAGAAAGTATAATCTAACAGTTTGCGAACCCCAGGTTTTCAAACAATTACCACGAGAAAAGTGATTAGTTCACCGAGCTGCTAAAAGCCTGATACGACAGCTGGACTAACCGCAAGGAGCAATAAGACATAATATTAAGCACATAAATTTCATTTCCTTAGCCGGAATTTTCTGGGCAGCCAAAAAAGGGAAATGAATCCGACAAAAATGAAGCAATTGGCGAGTGAACAAAGAGCACCTGCAAACTTGACGGTGACATGGCCTGGATCTGACACAGCCTGCAATACGAAACGAAATCAAATGGTGAGATCTGAATGCTAAACGGACATATAATGCACCACTCAATAGGATACACATAGGATTAGACGCTTAAGGACTAGGAAAGACCTTAAAAATGGAAGAAATACTTACAGGTACGGATCCTGAGACCTTCTGGTTATCTAAGCTTGTGTAGTTGCCTGACATCATCTTCTCTCACCCTTCTCCTTCGCCGCTCGTGGATGGTGTATTTTCTTTGCTTTCCTCTCTTTTTCTGGTGGGAAGGAGTAGTCTTCTTTTCTTTGTTTCTCAGTCGGTCGAGACGGGGGAGAGAAGCCAGCGACGAGCGTCAGATGAAAAGTGGGCTCGCGCTAATAAGGAGGAAAAGATACGCCCATGCTCTATTGGGCTCACCTGGGCTTCTGAACCACAAGACCTCTCGCTTTGCTTTAATGTAAAATGATGAAAATTATACACTCCATGAGAAAGGCAGAATTATGAGAACTTTGATAATGTTTTGTTAGAAAAAAATTTAAAATTTTATTTTAAAAATTCAAACTCTCAGAATTTTTTTAAATTTAAAGATTCTTAAATTTTTTCACTGACTTTCTATAAAACCAAAAAACTCAAACTCTTCGAATTTTCTACTCCAAACTCAAAATTTTTAAATTTTTACTTCCCAAACATCTCCTAATAGTACTAGTTTCTATAACAATTAAAATTTTAAAAAGCTTAACAAGTTGTGTGATTGACAAGCGAGAGCGATACTTATTTAAGAAAAAAATCTTCATCTCAGACTCAATAGAGTGCGGGAGATATGAGATTCCACATACTCGTGAATTCTGTTCCGTTCTTACAATTTCATGGAAACCAAACAAAAGTTTAGGGGAGAGGGAGAGAGATCATACCATAGATCGCCTTCTCTTCTACTTTCTCACAAACACCTGCTTGAAGTCTTGCTTTGTCCGTGACTGATTCTATAAGTGGGGAAAAATTCTAGTGGAAACCGAAATTTCGGTTCGCATCCGGTTAATATCAGAATAGGAATCGGATTAGATTTTTTTCCAAATCCCTGTTCTCAATTTTTTTTAAAAAAGTTTGAGGCCTTCTTAAGAAAAAAACTTAGTATAGCCAACAATTTCATTGTTGTTCATAGAAATTATCAACTAAGAAAATTACAATTCTAAAAAAATAAAAAGTCTGCTCTTTGTGAGCTTCTGAGCGTTTTGCTCTTTCCTTCCGATTTCTTTCCTCTTTGCCGTCGACTGGGCTGTTGTTGCCTCGTCTATCTTTTTATATTCTTGTTTTTCCTACTGGTGTTTGATTGGAATGATTGTCATCCTTTGATCTGTTTCTGGTTGGTTGCGTATTGGTCAGTGTCTCTAATGGAGGAAATAATAGAGAAAACAAAGAAGTTGTCGTGGAAAGATGTTTCGGGCTTGCTGAAACCAAACCGTAGTCGGGCGAATCTTGTTCGTAGGGTGTCTCTGGTGGGTCGATTGGTATCAAAGAAGGTGTATCCTTTCCATATTATCCAGCCGCTCATTGTGATGGGATGGAGATTTGTTACAGATTTAAAAGTGGAGGACGCCCGTGCAAACCGCTTTATTTTTACGTTCGCCTTGTCTGCTGATAAGGATCGACTTTTGTGTCAGGGTCCTTGGAATTTCAAGGGTTCGTATATGATTCTAAAGGAATGGGATCCATCCCAAACCTTAGATGAAGTGGAGTTATCTCAAGTGGAGTACTGGATTCAGATCCATGGATTACCGCTGGAACTTATGGATGACGAGAATGCACGGCTAATTGGAGGGATGCTGGGAACTATTCTGGAGTTAGATGATATTGATGATCACCAATCATTTATTAGGTTGAAAGTTCGGTTTTCTATAACTCAACCTCTGAAGCCTGGATTTATGTTTTCCCGGGAGGATGGTAATTCGGTGTGGATTGGTTTCAAGTATGAGAGGCTATCTTCTTTTTGTTTCCATTGTGGTCTTTTGGATCATACCATTGGAGCCTGTTATGATAATCTGCCGCATCCTATGAACTCTGGTTTGTCTGACAAGATGCGTTGTAATTGGGTTCCACGTCTCGCTAGTGCGCAAGGTTGGAGTGGAACTCCAACCTCTTCTGGTACAGATGATCGGCTGTCTTTTGGGTCCTCTAAGCCTCCAGTAGTGTCTGGTGTGGTGGAAGTGCCGCCGGTGGAACCAGTGGGCCTCTGTTTTCGATCTGCAAAACCTAGTGACTTGAATGTGTACGATAAATTAGCTGGTTTTGATAAACATGGTAAGTATGCGGCTTCTGCGGGACGTGCGGATATCATGCAGGTTAATCGAAGATTTGAATGTGAAGCTGGCTGTTCCGTTATTTCTGGGAAGGAAAAAGTCTCATTATCCTGCAAACTTACAAATTGCGAAAGAAACGGTAACTGATTCCGTTGAAGTGGGGTCAACCCTCCCGATTGAGATGAAGAGTATGTTGCAACTGGGCCATGGAAGGGTTGATGGGCCGAAATTTGCTTGTGAGGCTTTTTGCAACAAGGATCTAGTGGTGACTGGAACTGTGAATAAGGGGGCCAGATATGGAACATCGACGTGGGCTGGGCGTGGTGGATGTAGTGACTTCTTAAGGCCAAAAATGAAATAAGGAGGCTGGTGGGGTATCATTAAGCCCAGAACCCAAGCGAGGAAAAGAGAACTTGATGGGGGCAGAAAATGGGTTCGATAATTCAGTTGCTGAGCCTTTTCATATGGGCATAGAGAGTAGACCAAAAATAACTCGCCTTAGGCATGTGTTGAAGATGGGTCGTGCAGGGAAGACAACTGTGTCTGATACACAGGAGGTGATGTTGGGTGGGGCTACTATTTTATTTAAGGCTGAGGAGGCGGGCCATCCCATGCCCCCCAATGTCCCATGAAGCTCCTTGCCTGGAACTGCCGGGGGCTGGGTCGACCTTCGGCAGCTAGAGCCCTTCGGGACATTGTGAAAACAATGGATCCGGTGGGAATTTTTTTGATGGAGTTGTATCCTTGTGATGCCATCATGGTACATTAAGCAATTGAGGTCTCAGTTGATGAAATTGATTCCGTTGGTCTTCACACAAGGATGAGGGAAGGGCTAGCGTATGTTAAAAGAGAAGAATAAAGGGCAAAATGAGAATTTTCATAAAGTTTCATACCTGTTATATTCACTTGTACAACAAGGAGTAAAAGGGTGCAAAATTCCACTAAATTTGTAATATGGGGTGTAAAGTGCCAATATCCCAATAGATAAGGGGAGTGTATTTTTTTTTGGCATAATTGCACCTAAGGCCTCTGAGGTAACAAAATGTTACAAATAAGTCCCATTGGCAATGTTTTCAATAATTAAACCCCTGAGGTCAAGTTTCACTTAAAAATAGGCCCCTTCGTCCACTTCTCGTCAACCCTGTTAATGCCAATTGCTAACAAGGATTTAAAAATCTACGTCACAACCAATGAAAAATGAACACCTGTTCACTTAAAACGAGATAGCCACGTGTGCGCCACATCCACCTTACAACATTAAAAAAATGCCTCTTAATGAAAACGACGTCGTTTCTTCGTAGGTCCCCCTTCTACCCATCGCACACATAGAAGATTGATTCTCTCCCATTTTTTTTATTGCACACAGAGAATCTAAGTTCCCCAAATTCTCCTCTCCTACCCAATCACATAGAGAACGATTCTTACCCAAATTCTTGTGCAATGCTTTCTAGGAATTCCTAACTCGAATGCGATTTGTGTATTAATCTCAAAATCCAAACAAGAAGCAAAGGAGGTTCTACGACTAGACAGGGCTGTTTATTTTAAACCTAAAAAAATTTTTATTTTTGCTTTTCTTCTGAGTCTTTTTTCTCTAGGCATTACTTTGGAGCCTTTGATCATTTATTGGCTAAGGAGTTGCCAAATTTGCTCTAACAATGAGAAAACAAGGTCTTTACATCTTAATATCACAGGATGCTTTAAGAGTAGAAATTGATTAATGCAACCACTTGTTATATATGATCCCTCCATGGCAATTTCCAAGGTTATCAGTGAGATTGGGTAGGTGAGGAGAATTTGAGGAACCTAAGGTTCTCTTTGTGCTATGAGAAAAGAATTGGGAAGAATCGTTGGTTTGTGCTATAGGTAGAAGAGGGGCTTACGAAGAAACATGGTCGTCTTATTTGAGGGGCTTTTTTTAAAATGCTTAGTGAGGTGGCACACTATTTCGTTTTAAGTGGACAAGTGCCAATTTTACATTGGTTGTGACGTGTATTTTAAATCCTGGTCAGCCATTGTCGTTAACGAGGTTGCTGGGAAGTGGACGAATGAGCCTATTTTTGACAGAAACTCGACCTCAGTGGTCTAATTGTTGAAAACGTTACCGAGGGGACTTAATTGCAACATTCTACTACCTCTGGAGCTCTAGGTGCATTTATCCCTATTTTTTCCAAGGGGTAAAAGGGGCATAAAATGTCACCATGAGTCACGTGCGTGTCATGCGCACACCTTTCAATCTAAAATGACAGAAATCTTGACGTCGAGGTGCAATATGTAAGTAGGTAGTAGTTGGGGGGCAAAATGTCACAAAATTGATGGGATGCAAAGTGCCAATACCTTCAAGTAGGGGTGAAAACCGACTTCGCTGTTTGGATTTTAGCCCCAACCGAGAATCATAAACTCCGAACTGACAGCCGAACCGCTGGTTGGGAGAATCGGCCTGGCCGACCAGGTTCGGTCATTGGCCCGATTCGGTCGGCAATCTGAGACAACCAAAATCAACTACCAAGAAGGCAACAACCACCAAATACACCAAAAACAGCCACCAACAAAAAAAAAAAGTCACAATCAACCACCAACCATCCACAATCAACCACCAAAAGCTTGAACAATAAACACTAAACACACTGTCTAAGGCTAAGCAAACTAGTTTGTAAGCGATAAAGCTGGAGCTGCAATGGATAAGGAGAAGAAAATCAAGGAGGGAAGATGCTGAGAGATAGATTTGGACCTGGAGGCCTGTGAGGCTGAGAGGCGGCATGGCCGAGAGAGAGGTCGAGAGAGACAGACACCGAGACAGAGAGAGGCCGAGAGAGAGATCTGGAGCTGGAGGCCGAGAGAGAGACGTCGGTAGGATGTGGGCGGCGGCTAGGGCGTCGAGGACTTCGAGGGGAAGGGCTTGAGGATTCGCTGGGAGAGAGGGTTAGGGCGTCGACTGTCGAGGACTCGGGGGAGACGATGTCGTCTCACCCCCATGTATTATTCAATATAAAAATAGTACAATACCCAAACCGGGTTGGCCCAAAACTGGCCGACCCATTCAGTTTCGGGCCGATTTGGTTCGGCCCGGTCAGTTTCGGCCCAAATTTGTTCAGCCCTAGCTTCAAGGGTGGTAATGAACCTTTACAAAGCATTTTTCGAGCTCATGAGTAGGACCAAGTGTTTACTCAACACTCAAGTGTTTTACAAAATATCAGTACAAAGGAATAACAAAGAAAGTCTCTCTAAGCTAAATAAGATAGTGGAAAGCACAACAGTGAGCAAGAAAACTAGATTCTTGTAGGAAAGCTTAAGTATTGACAGGTGGGAACACTAGCTTTCTTGGTAGGTGTGTTCATCTCTCTTCTTCAAAGCTCTTTGTCTCTCTAGAAAGTTAGGGGATAAAATAATTGCAAATGTGTTGTCTTTATCTCTCTATTTTCTTCTATATATAGTCAAATTATCTTCAAAGATCTTCAACACCCTCAAGAGTACCATTGGAAGGGTACCCAAGTCTTTTTGGAGAATTTAAATGAGCTAGCGACGTTTAAGTATTTTCCTGCAAAATCGCAGCATATGTCGACATGTATCAAAACCACAATATTGGTTTGGAAATGTGATCTTGGATGTTAGTGCGATGTGTCGACACCATCCATCAATGTGTCGACACCTCAAAAACTACTCTCGAGTGTCAATGCAATGTGTCGACACCATTCCTCATTGTATCAACACTATCAGTGCTGAAGAAAAAAATTAGCATCTTGAAAGTGTCGTTTCCAGTTTAAAACTTCTTTAAACAATTACAATAAGAAAATTTGATCTTTCAACTTTGTGCAATGATGTTTAAGTACAATTAAAAATATTTCAGAGGGATGACCTTGATCTTTTGAAATAATTTTTAAAAATTGTGGATTGAGAAAATAAAATATAAAAGTCTTTAAAGCACTTAGTAATTTTTGTTACCATTAAAATCAAATATGGATTGTTTGTAAAACAAGCTTGGGCTAACAATTTCTTTCTTTCTACTATTCGCATGACGAATAATTTGGCTTTAAAGAACTTTTGTCCAAAATTTTGTTCAATTCGTGTCTTAGCCCTAAAGGGCTCTATAATTTTAGTACTCTTTTTTATTAAGTCTCATTTAATAATATGTTATGGATAATTTATAGATTTTGTATTAAATTAGAATATTTTAAATTAATTAAATGTAAAAATAATCATATAAATTTTCTGTTAATATCTTCTCTTATTAATTAAGTCAATGTATATTTTATGACTCTTTGGTTGAGTAAATAAGATTAGATATGTATTAAATGTGTTTATAAATTCTTAGTAATAGTGATTAATTTAAACTATTAAAAGAGACTTTTTCCAAGACCTTTAAAGTTGAAAACTTTGTAGGATTAAGTTCTTTTATATTTTATTTACATAGATTATTATTTTCTAGTCTTAATTAGTGAATACAATAGGTTTAGAACTTGATTAAATTAAATGTTTAAGTAAGATACGTATTTAGGGCTTGGATCATGGAGTATTTGAGCTCAATGGACCTTAGAGGAGCTAGAATAGTGGGCTGGATGGTTTGCGACTTGAAGTGGACTAGAAATAGGCTTGATTGGGCTTGGAAAACTGGCCCAATGCAAGAAAAGACAACCGATTGATTGTGAGGGATTTTGTAAAGATTTGGAAGATTTTAATCATGGCGTTGCAAGGAATGCTCATACAAGTATAATTCATCCTTTGTAATAAATAGTATCAGTGCAATGATTTTAAGTTATATAAGTCATCGAAACGTGATAGAGAATGCATGCAATTAATTGAAATGTATTCGTTCCTCATATGGTTCCTTGAGGTATTCTTAGTACTTACTCTGTTCACCCCCAAATTCAGGTTGTGTGTCTCTCCTCTCTTCATGAGTCTGTCTTGTGCCACCTACACCAAGACTTTTAAAAATGATGTCGTAGACCCCAGAAGGAGCCCACCCACTCCCTGTTGTGGGGGGTTGCACTCTCCTAATGTGTCAGGTACTGTCACTCTTTCTTCAAGTGCAATTAATGCAGGAATATCATTCAAGTGCAAAGTACACATCCAAGCATCCCATGATATGACTTGTAATCCAATAAAGTACTTGTAATTTCATTGCATGAATAATTAAAAAAATAATAAATGAAAATTTCAGAAATTAAACCCACAAACTAAATTTAAAATACTCGATCTGTTTCAGCGTCATATGGTTTCAAATTATTAGACATTTTTCCTTAAGTAAAGAATTAATATACTTTTTCCATTTATAACACTAATTAGAGAATTAAACATGAAGTTTATAATTAAATATAAAATCTGCCCTAAATCTTCAAATGAGCTACAAGGCATTAATCGCATTGGGCAATAATGTCTAGAAAAAGGAGTTATGGCCATGTGTCAAAAAGGTGGGATTTGGAGATCTATAGTTTTATGGTCGGCTAAGCGGGGTAGTTGAGAGGGGCTTGGTGACTCTTGGGCTCCTGGATAAGTAATGGGGTTCGGCCCACACATGTTTTATAGGTCCAAGTCCAAAATTAACTACCCTAAGCCCAATATTATCTAAATGAGATTAAATAGGCCCTTTTAAAATAATAATTCGGTACAAATAAATCAATTACATGGAATGATAAATTCAAATGGAATAAGCAACATTAAATTAATCTAAGTAAGGAATAATGATTAAAACAATAACCGAAAATAAAATATTAATAAAAAAATGAATTTCGGCCCTAGTAAAAAATTATCCAATTTAATCTATAAAAATAAGGAAAAATAACTCAAATAAAGTAAATAATTTTAAGCATATGAAATAAAATGAAATAATGCAAGGATATAAAAATTAAGAGAAGAAATCGCAAAAAAAGAATTTAATTAACCATGAAATAAATCTAAGTGCTAATAATAATGAATTTAAAAACTAAGGAAATCAAGACTAATATCAAAGTGCATATTTTCTTAAAATATTTATAGCAAACATCGTAAAGGCACCACAAAAAGATGAGGGGCATCACATGCCTTTAGGCTTATTGAAGCCCAAAAGGATAAAACCCTAATTAAATAGTCATGTGAAAATCCTAAGGAAAATATATCCGAAGGATTAATAATCTAAGTTGGAATTAAATAATAAGCAATAAATTAATATAAATAAATAAATAATGCGTTCAATTATGATACATTTCTTTCTGTTAAATTAGTGAAAACCTTGTAGTCTTATTTAAGCAACTGTATTAGTATTTGAATACGTCATACATCATGAGCATGTTAAGAATTTAGCGGATGAATCAATGAACACAATGATGTACATCGAACAATTTGGAAAACGATGTTTCCATAAACATAGTAATTTTTGAAAGCCCATCTATAAGACTAAATGTCTAAGAGGACAAGTGAAGTATGATGGTACCGATCTTTGGAAGATGTGTAACCATTGCCTTAATTGGGTGTAGGAGTGGCCTCCAGGAGGCATGGAGTAGAATCCTTCACAAAAAAACCTCGAAGGAAAGGGAGAGGGATGGACAGCCCGAACTCTGGGAGTAAGCAGAGCATGGAGATCGATGAGAATTGAGATAAAGAAGTATCATCTAGAAATGATAATAGGATCAGTAAGTGAAATGCGTATTGTTCATCATTTCATAATCCTTTACTGTGGTATTCTTACGCTTTCTTATTTACTTGCCTGTATTTGTTTTACTTACTCACTGCTTTTTCATGACAATGTTTCCTCCTTTACTACCTTATTGAGTCCTTAAGAGTCATCCTTTTTATTTCTTTGCGTTGTATATGTATTATCTCGTTAGCAGACCATGAGGGTTCACGAGATCCTTCATACTTGTGACTTTGGTATGCACAGGCTAACGTTGCAAATTCGAATATGGGTGTTGGATTCATTCGAAGTGCTCATGGAGCATTACCACTACCAGACATCGAACATCTTGCCTCTGAAAACTCCACCAGCACCACTGCTGTTTGAATGCTGCTAGAGCTGGTTAATGTAGACCAAGAGCCAGATAATGTAGTTGATCGTATGGGTGCTCTCAAGGACCCATAGTTATTACGTCGTTATGTATTTATTGGGTTGTGAGTATTTTGAAGGGGAAAATACACTTTACACGCCTAAACTATGGTCTGTCTGACACTTTGCACTCTCTTGTCTTGATTTCGTGACATTGAGCCCACGGTCTTTTTATTTTTGTCAATTAACACTCTAAAGTTGATTTAGCCGTTAATACTAACTGTAATAAGTCCACGTGCCGTTCACGTGCATTACCTATTTTTTCTTCTTCCCGTTTTAACCTCATTCTATCCATTAAGAAGTTCAAATTCACGTTTTGCCCAGTAGTCAAAGATTTGGCATTCATCCCCTCCCCTTTGATGATACTGAGCCCCAGTTGTAGATGCGGTGCCTGAAATCTAGATTAACCAAAAAAATAGTTCATAAATGGTGTCACACTAGTAACGCTTCTGCATTTTTCCCTCTCGTTGCTCTGTATGTTTTGTGTTATCCATACACCTCTGTGGTGTTGTGTTTAATTCTATCCTTTTTTTTTCTTGGTTATGTGTTCTTGTTTTTCTCTTCTTTTGCACGCTTATACTTTCACGATGCCGCGTTTTCTTAAAATTGTGCAAAAATGGTATGCCATTCTTTTTCCTCGGTGCTGTATTTCTTGGTTCTGTGTGCTTGATTTTCTCTTCTTTTGGCATGTGGGTAGGACAACTAATCTGCGTAATTGCTTTGTTATAATTAATTTCTTGCTTAACATATGTTATATACTTGCTCTGTAGTGCACATTTGAGAAGTTAACTTGCTTTGTAGTGCACATTTGGGAAGTTAACTTGGTTCTGTAGTGCACATTTGGGAAGTTATGTGTTGTATTAATTGGGTTATTCAATATAAGTGTCAAGTTACACTTTATGAGAATCATGTTTAAGTAGTGAACAATAACTACCACAAATGCTTTTAATGGACTTCTCACATGTTTTTTAAGCAATTCACGTGCATCCCCAAGTACTGCAAGTTTGGCGATAAGAGTAGATGGAGATTCAACTAAAATTCCTATTTGTTACTGTGGATTTGATTCTTACCTGAAGACTACCTACACAGAAGAAAATTTTGGCAGAAGATTTTTTAGCTGTATGAACCACAAGATAATACCTCATATATGTAGTTTTAGTACATATGTATATTATTGCCCTGAAATGTTTATACATGATATGAATGCGGTTTGGGAGATCATACGAGTTTTTCATGTGGTTTGATCCTCTTATGTGTGTCCATGAAAGGAGGGTTTTAAGCTGTCTTTGGGAGAGGCACGAAAGAAGGCGGAGTATGCGAAGCGCATTGCAACGATGGAGGAGTTGTTAGGGTCCCCGGTCAAGGACTTCACAACAATCACCAATCTCCTCCACGCGATCTGCTCCAACACCGTAATCGATCCTCCCGAACCGTTTCTAGTAACACACGAGCGTAGAATTTAGGATCAAAACACTCAACAATGAATAATACCTCACTTTATTACGAAGAACGTGGTCTTAGGATTATTAGTGCTTCGAACCACAAGAACACAAGAACAATCGTACAAGGGTTATTAGCCCAAGCACGCCCAACTTAAGACGTTATTAGCCCCCAAGTCTACTGGCATAAACGTGCCTATGCCTGGCCACTCTCAGAAAAGCTCTCTAGCTCTCACTACTCAACTCCATGACTGAATTCTAATGCTCCTGAGGAGTGCTTATATAGGCCTTCTCAGGAGCTTACAAAACCCTAATCAAATCAATCTAAATCAAATCTTTAAGATTCTAAGGAAACAATTCCCAGAATTAGGGAGATTTGATGATACATTCCTAAATCATCAAAACTTAGAAAGGAAAGACAATCTTCTAGAAACATCTAATTCTAGAAGATAAGATTTATTGAATTACTACCATAATCAGAGGCAATCTTTGAAGATGCTGATCTAGCTGCCGTCCGCCGCCCTACACGGTGGCGCCGCCGCCATGCTCCTCCTTGGGTGGTGATGCTCCTCTGACTCCCAAGGTCATGCTCATCACTTCCCGTCCGGTCACCGCTAAGGGTGGTGGTGCTCCGCCGCCAGCGGTGGCTGCTTTGGTTAGCCACTCTTGGCCCTCTGCTGCTGATTGGCTTGGCTGGGGGTCAGGGCCCTGCTGTGGTGCTAAGTCATGGCAAGGCCTTGTGGTGGCCATGAGCTTGCCATGGCATGTCTGCTGCTGGCTGACTTGCCTGCTGGGCGTGGGCATTGCTGGGCTGCCATGGCTTGTTAGTGGTGCCGGTGTGCCTTGCTCGCGCGCGCGCATGCTGATGCCATGGCTTGTCTGTGGTGCCTCGGCTGCGCGCGCTGTGGGCGTGTCATGTGCTCTTGCCGCGAGCGCTGTGGGGTGTCAAAGGCGCCCATGGGTGTCATTGGCACCGCATCTCGCGTGCTATCCTCCTCCTCGCAGCCGTTCAGTCCAAGGTCTTCCCTGGGGACCCTTTCATTCCCCCTTCCATTAAGTGCACCCTTATCCTCAAGGGTAAATTGTGGAAACCTTGAGGCTATCTCATCATAGTCCTCCCAAGTTGCTTCCTCTCTTGGTCGCCCACTCCACTGCACCAACACTCTCCAAATCTTCCTCCTAAACCTTCCCCTTGGCACCATCTTGTACTCAAGGCCTATGTCAGGTTGTAGAAGCATTCTTCCTTCCTCATCAAAGGAAGGCAATTCCTCCATGATCAAACTAGGATCTCTAACCCGTCTCTTGAGGAGAGACACATGAAATACCGGGTGAAGTCTTGAGGTTGGTGACAATTCCAACCAATATGCAACGATCTCGACACGGGCAGCCACTTTGAAAGGCCCATAGTATCTCTTCTCCAACTTGTAGCTCACCTTTCTCTTCATTGTCTTTTGCCCATACGGTTGGAGCTTCAAGTATACGAAGTCCCCGGGCTCAAACTCTTCAAGTCTCCTTCTTCTGTCATACTGTTTCTTCATGCTAGTTTGGGCTTTCTTGAGCCCCCTATTTACCTTTGCTAGGATCTCATCCCTAGTGAGTAAGGCTTCCTCCACCTCTGCATTCTTGGCCGTACCCTTCTCATAAGTCACCAAGGTAGGAGGCTTTCTCCCATACACCACTTCAAATGGGCTAAGTGTGGTAGATGAGTGGTACGTGGTGTTGTACCAATATTCTGCCCATGACATATACTCCATCCACCTTGCTTGCTCATCATGGCAATAGCACCGCAAGTATTGTTCCAGCGTACGGTTGACCACCTCTGTTTGGCCATCGGTCTGCGGGTGATATGAAGAACTTGTCTTCATCTTGCTTCCTTGAAGTGAAAGCACATGCTTCCAAAAGGAACTCATGAACACCCGATCCCGGTCCGTCACTATGGTTCTAGGGAAGCCATGGAGCTTCACCACATTATCCACAAATGCCTTCGCCACACTCTTTATTGTAAATGGATGCTTAAGGGGTATGAAGTGAGCATACTTACTTAAGCGATCCACCACCACCAAGATCACTTCAAACCCTTGACTCGTGGGCAAGCCTTCCATGAAGTCCATGGACAAGTCTTCCCATATAGCTTCTGGTATGGGCAAGGGTTGCAATAGGCCCGTGGGGGCTCTTGTGTCATGCTTGGCCTTTTGACACACGTCATATTCGGCCACCCACTTCTTGACACTTCTCTTTAGGCCCTCCCAATAGAAGAAGTGTTTGACCCTTATGTAGGTCCTGAGCCATCCCGAATGACCACCTTCCCTACTATGGTGGAAATGAGTAAGGATCTCCTTCCTCAAGTTGGGCACGTCTGGCACATAGATGTAGGACTTATAGTAGATAAGCCCATCCCGCAACTTGAATCCGGTCACCCCATCACATGGGCTTTCAAGCTTCTCAATGATCTCTTGAGACCTTGCATCCAACTCCACGGCCTCTCTAAGCTTGTCCCATATCCTCCACTCAGCTCCACTCAAGGCACTAAGTTCGGCCTCATCTTCATAAAGAGTCCACATCATTGGACTTCCTTCCTTCCTCGATAAGGCATCAGCCACCTTATTCTCCTTGCCGGGTTGATACACGATGTCATATTCAAATCCCAACAGCTTCACAAGGAACTTCTGCTGCTCCGGCGTCACTATCTTTTGTTCCAGCAAGTGTCTCAACGCTTGCTGATCGGTCACGATGGTGAACTTTCTCCCCAAGAGGTAAGGTCTCCATACCTTCACCGCATGCACCACCGCCAATATTTCCCTTGCATAAGTGCTCCATGCCTTCTTCATTGGCCCTAAGGCCTTTGAGATATATGCAATGGGCCTCCTTTCTTGTGCTAGTACCGCCCCAATCCCTTCAGCACTTGCATCAGTATAGACTTAAAATGGTTTCTTGAAGTCAGGCAAGGCCAAGATGGGTGTCTTGGTCATGGCTCTCTTCAAGTCTTCAAAGGCCCTCCTTCCTTCATCGGTCCAATCAAAGCCCTCATTCTTTAGCATCGACGTAAGTGGCTTGGCGATCAATCCATAGCCTTGCACGAACCGTCGATAATAACCCGTCAATCTAAGGAATCCTCGCAAGGCTGACACATCCTTGGGTAAAGGCCAATCCACCATTGCTTCCACCTTCCGTTGGTCCACCTTCACTCCTTGGCCCGAGATGATATGGCCAAGATACTCTAACTCTTCTTGCATGAAGGCACATTTGGATGCCTTGATGAAGAAGTTGTGCTCCTTCAAGATCACCAACACACGCTCCAACTGCTCCAAGTGTTTCTCCACACTCTTCGAATACACCAAGATGTCTTCGAAGAACACCAATACGAACTTCCTTAAGAACGGCTTGAATATGGCATTCATAGCCGCTTGGAAGGTCGACGGGGCATTGCATAGCCCAAAAGGCATCACTAGGTACTCATACTGGCCGGAGTGAGTCCTAAATGCCGTTTTGTGGGTGTCTTCCTCCTTCATCCGGATTTGATGGTATCCGGCCCGCAAATCTACCTTGGTGAACACATGAGCTCCATGCAACTCATCAAGCATCTCGTCCACAGTAGGAATAGGGAATCTATCCCTCATCGTCGCTTCATTCAAGGCCCGATAGTCGGTGCAAAAGCGCCAACTTCCATCCTTCTTTCTCACAAGTAACACCGGCGATGAAAAGGGGCTCGTGCTTGGTCGGATCAAGCCACTAGCCAACATCTCCTCCACTTGTCTTTCAATCTCACCCTTCTGAAAGTGAGCATACTGGTATGGTGACACATTTACCGGTTTACTCGCATCCTTCAACACGATGCGGTGATCAAACTCCCTTCTTGGAGGCAACGAGGTAGGCACCTCCAATACTTCCTTGTGTCTTTCCAAGACCGCCCTCACACCTTGGGGCAGCTCCTCACTTCCATCACCATTCTTCTCTCCTTACCCGTCTTCTTCTTTGTCTTGCCCCATCACTATGGCAAAGCAATGAGCCCCACCTTTGCATAGCTTCTCGAACATGTGGGCCTCGCAAGGCCTTGGCTCTTTTGATGCTAGAGCTGTCCACGTCCTCTTCTTTCTTCCAAGCTTGAACTCCATAGTCATCTTCTCATAGTCCGTGACAACCTTGCCAATGTCTCTTAGCCAAGCGTTGCCCAAGACCACGTCCAATCCCACCAAGGAAAGTACATGGAGATCAGCCATTATGCGGACACCTTGGACATTCATCTTTACGGTTCTCACCACCATTTCGCACCTTAGCTTCTCGCCATTTGCCACCTTGACTTCGAATGGCTCTACTTCTTCCCCATGCAACCCCACCTTAGAAAGAATGCAGGAGTTGATGAAGTTGTGGGTAGACCCACTATCCACCAGCAAGGTTACTTCATGCTTCCCGACCCAAGCCATAAGTCGCATGGTTGAGGGCTTTTGCACTCCGGACATAGCATTAAGGCTCAGCTCAGCCTCCTCACTTTCCCCTTCACTAGAGGACTCCTCATGCCCGTGCTCCTCTTCACTAGACTCCCCCACATGCTCCTCATCTTCATCGATCATGAACATCACCTTGGCGGCTTTCTTGCATTGATGGTCGCTGCTCCACTTCTCGCCACACTTGAAACACAAGCCCTTCTTTATATACTCATCCAGCTCCTCACGGGTCAGCTTATTGACTTCCTTCCCTTTGCTCCTTGAGTCTCCCATAGCCGCCTCCTTTTCCTTCCAAGACCCCGTGGAGTACAAGGGTTTAGGAGCCTTGTTAGCCACTTGGTCTTTGGTGTGCCTCTTCTCAAAGTGGTGCCTTTCTTCAAGAATCTCTGCCATCCTCATCGCCTCTTGTAGCCTTGTGGGTTGCTTCAACTTGAGCTCCCTGGCAATCCATGGCTTCAGCCCATCCACAAAGGTACCAACAAGCGCTTCCTCGGACCAACCCCTCACCAAGGTTTGGAGTTGACGGAACTCCTCCACGTAGGCATGCACCTTGCCTTATTGCTTTAGCTTGGCCAGTTGGCCATGGTGGTTGATAATGGGCGAGGGCCCAAATTGCATCAACAGCTCTCTCTCAAATGCCGTCCACCCGAGCCTTCTTCCTTCCTTCTCGTACTGAGCCCGAATCCATCTCCACCATTTGCTCGCCTTTCCATCAAGGAAGAAACAAGCTGTGGCCACTCTTTCCTCCCTTGGGACTTCATACACATGGAAATAATGGTCCGCCTTGTCTAGCCACTCATGAGGGTCGCCACCATTGAACTTTGGGAAATCAATCTTTGGTCTCCTTGGTCCTCGGTTGTTAAACCAATTCCCTTCATCATCTTCATAGTCACCTCCACGATATTGTGGCCTTCTTGGTCCTTGGTTGTTAAACCGATTTCCATCATCGATCTCATAGTCACCTCCGCGGTAATGGGGCCTTCGAGGTCCTCGGTGGTTAAACTGATTCCCTCCATCATCATCATCATGGTAGTCGTGGCCTCTTTGTGGTCTCCCATGTCTTCTAGCATCTCCATGGACTCGGGCATAGGGCACCTCCTCCCTATACCGACTCCCACCAACTTCTTCTTCAGTCCTTGCATCGTCATCAGCATCATGGTTGGGCTCTTCCTCACGCAGCCACCTCTCCACTATCTCCCGCTCATTCTCCACTCTTCCACCGAATCTAAGTGCTGGTCGTTGCCTTGGTTCTCCTCTTGTAGACTCGGACATATTAGTTCTTCTTCCATCAAAGGGCTGCTCCTCTTCCATGCTTGGGGGTGGTATGCGGTTGCCCCCATTTGGTTCTCCACCAAGTCTTGCCAAGATTGCTTGCAAGTCTTGCCTCATGCCTTCCACCGCCTTCATATTCTCCTCCGTAGTGTTGGTCACTGAAGTGATGGCCCCTTGCATGTCCGTCATGGAAGTTGTAGTCTCCACCATCTTCTCCTTCATCCAACGAGATGCCAGCTCCAAAGCTTCAAAACGGTCCTTGTTGGATGGAAATGAACTCGAGGCGGCCTCCATTGGAACTCTTGGCTGCAACAAGTCCAACCGTGGGTTCTCTCCTAAAGGAAGATCGAACCCCCTCCCACGGAGAACTTCTCACGAACACTTCCAACCTTGGGTTCTCTCCCAAAGGAAGATCGAACCCCTTACTTACCAAGAACGTCTCAAGAACAAACACTTTCCGACCTTGGGTTCTCTCCGAATTGAAGATCGAACCCCTCCACAGATTATAATATCAACACAATACAAACAACTTTCTTCTACAAAAATCTTAGTAACAAGGATCAAAGTAAGGTTTGCTCGTGTTTACCTCGCTTGAAGTGAAGAAAACTTCAAGCAACTCCTCTCAATGAAAGCACCAATTTGTTAGGGTCCCCGGTCAAAGACTCCACAACAATCACCAATCTCCTCCACGCGATTCGCTCCAACACCGTAATCGATCCTCCCGAACCGTTTCTAGTAACACACGAGCGTAGAATTTAGGATCAAAACACTCAACAATGAATAATACCTCACTTTATTACGAATAACGTGGTCTTAGGATTATTAGTCCTTCGAACCACAAGAACACAAGAACAATCGTACAAGGGTTATTAGCCCAAGCACGCCCAACTTAAGAGGTTATTAGCTCCCAAGTCTACTGGCATAAACGTGCCTATGCCTGGCCACTCTCAGAAAAGCTCTCTAGCTCTCACTACTCAACTCCATGACTGAATTCTAATGCTCATGAGGAGTGCTTATATAGGCCTTCTCAGGAGCTTACAAAACCCTAATCAAATCAAATCAAATCAATCTAAATCAAATCTTCAAGATTCTAAGGAAACAATTCCCAGAATAAGGGAGATTTGATGATACATTCCTAAATCATCAAAACTTAGAAAGGAAAAACAATCTTCTAGAAACATCTAATTCTAGAAGATAAGATTTATTGAATTACTACCATAATCAGAGGCAATCTCTGAAGATGCTGATCTAGCCGCCGTCCGCCGCCCTACACGGTGGCGCCGCAGCCATGCTCCTCCTTGGGTGGTGATGCTCCTCCGACTCCCAAGGTCATGCTCATCACTTCCCGTCCGGTCACCGCTAAGGGCGGTGGTGCTCCGCCGCCAGCGGTGGCTGCTGTGGTTAGCCACTCTTGGCCCTCTGCTGCTGATTGGCTTGGCTGGGGGTCAGGGCCCTCCTGTGGTGCTAAGTCATGGCAAGGCCATGTGGTGGCCATGAGCTTGCCATGACATGTCTGCTGCTGGCTGACTTGCCTGCTGGGCGTCGGCATTGCTGGGCTGCCATGGCTTGTCAGTGGTGCCGGTGTGCCTTGCTCGCGCGCGCGCATGCTGATGCCATGGCTTGTCTGTGGTGCCTCGGCTGCGTGCGCTGTGGGCGTGTCATGTGCTCTTGCCGCGCGCGCTGTGGGGTGTCAAAGGCGCCCATGGGTGTCATTGGCGCCGCATCTCGCGTGCTATCCTCCTCCTCACTAGCAATGTCCTCTACATCAATTGGATCCTCTTGTCTATTTCCATGACTTGAGATGCAACCTCAGTGACTGGTATAGTTTGAGGTGCTGCAGGTGGTGGTATAGTATGGTCTGCTCTTCCTCCACTTCTTGTTCTTGCTGCAGGAGGTTGAATTTACGTATTTGCTTCATTCTACAAATAGGACACAAAAATTATTAATAGTAGTTGTTAATATAAGAACATGATACAAAATTTTTAATAGAAGCTGTTCATATAAAACAAGATACAAAATTTTTAATGGAAGCTGTTAACATAAGAACACGATACAAAATTATTAATAAAAGTTGTTAATATAAGAGCAAGATACTAAATTATCTACATATGGGCTTACTGTCACCAAAATTTGGAGTTAAACTGTCTCAGTCTCTAGCTTTGGGACCCAGCTGCTTGTGAAGAAGTTACCCTGGACTTTTTACATTTATTCTTACCCTTCTGCGCAGATGCTGAAGTCGGCATTGAGTCATCAACAAGTGAAAAAAGCTACAATAAGGAAAAAAACATATTTGTCAGCAATGCCAACTCCAATTAGCATAAATGAAAAGTTATATACTCAAAAAATGTGAAGACGTACATTGTCCATGCCGAACTCTGAGGCTAGGGAAATTGATTCCTCGTCTACAAGTGGGACAACTGCAACACTCATGCCCTGACGTCTTAATGCTGCTGCTTTCCTTCTAGGACACCAGGCTTATATCCAAATGGTTTCACAACGTCGTCCAACTCAAAAAATGATAGTCAATCTGGATCGTACGGTTCGTCATACACGGAGACATTTCCACCTACATAAGAACACCTAAAGTGCCAATTGAATCTACCGCCATAGTGCACCTTGAATACAAGAAAGTCATACGACATGTTTAGAATTTTTAAAATACCACACCTGCTGAGTAAAATATAAAATTTAGCTCATGATATGTATTATTGTAGAAAATAGAACAACAAATATGGTAAGAGTTGAGTGCATCGACCATAAACATTAAAATAAGTACACTTGTGGTGGGAAAGCAACTTGTGTATTTTTTTTAATTTGCTTAACATGAACAAAAGAGACACACGTGCTTTCGAAAAGGTAAACAAAGCATAGATATAGCTTACATTATGGGTTATGGGACCATAAAGTTTTCTTTGAGTGAAAATGTAAGCAATAAACAAAATTGTGTACAAAAATGGGGGACACCAGGGGACCACAGGAAAGTAGGACAATTTCGGCAAAGACAAATTCTACGATTCAATGCAGTTGATGCATGCAAGTCACTTAAAAATGCGCTACCCATGCAAAATAACCCAACCTAACGATTACTTGAAAAAATGAGTTTGACCCTAAAATTTTCAAAACCAAATTTACAACGGATATATTGCGAAAACCCTAAAATAAGAAGAAGCTCATCATCAAAAAATAGGAAGAAGCTCATCCCCTACCTTTTGAGACAATTTTATTGATGATTGTTCAACATATGAGAAATAATTCTCAACGTCGAAGACCTTGCCTTGGTAAGTTCGAGAGTTGAGTGCAAAGAGAAAAGAGATTTGGACTAAATGTTGGAGAGAATCGAGTCTTCACGAATGTAAGGAGGGTAAAACAAGAAGTAAAAAATCAAGTAACGCACGTGGACGACACATGGGCTTATTACCGTCAGTATTAACGGCTAAATCGACTTTGGGGTGTTAATCGACGAAATTCAGAAGATCGTGGGTTCAATGTCACGAAATCAAGACAAGGGGGTGCAAAGTGTCAGACACTCTATAGTTCAGGGGTGCAAAATGTATTTTTCCCTATTTAGAAAATACTTTTGTTATGAGCTAGATAAGCTTGAATATAGGCTCAATTTTCGTAAAACCTATCATTTGTAGAAATCCTCGAGTAAAGGATTTGAAAATTACTTCCAAAAAGGCTTATGAACTGTTTCTTTGCCTCTTTCGTATTGCAAATCTGAAATTATTAACCTCTAAAATTTTTGGAGTTCTATTTTCCAACTATTTTAATTAAGTACTTTGTTTATGAAGCGTAAATAATTAACTTAACGATCTGATTTTATTCTACTGTTAAGTGCAAGTAGATAATTTATTGATATTGCTCGATGATAGGGAAAATTCCATAATTTTTATTTGAATATGCAAATAATATTTTTCTTCTCCGATGCTACTATGTCCTTTTGAGACTTAGGGCATGTTCGTTTGGCTAAAAGTTTTAGAAGTTAAATCCAACTTTCTAAATTTATACTTCTAACATTACTCTTACACGCATACCAATACAATTTAACAATTTTTACATGCATGCAATAAAGCTCAAAGATAACCTAAATATTCACATTATTTTTAGAATTTTTAAAATTTTCTGAAAATGAACATGCCCTTAGTTGCTCTACCTCAAAGATTCGGTTTTTATCGAGTAAGGATACTTTAGTCATTTTAGCATCTGGGAATATTTGCGTGCAGTAAACATTATGACATAATTCTTCAAATTATTATTATTCAATATTACTTGACAGATTGACCTTTACTCCTTAATTACATTATTTTAAAAAATATACTTTTCAGCCACGAACTATAACGTGTTTTACACTTTACACTTTAAATTACCACACTTGAGACATTGCACCCTCAAACTATCCATCCCTAATACATTGTACTCTACATCTATCTTTTCCATCAATTTAGAAGAAAATAATTTTTTTTCAATATGAAATATCGATTTTTCCTTAAAAATAAATATCAAGTTTCATTTAAAGGTATAATCGTCATTTTACTTAAAAAAAAGTCAATTGCTTGAGGATATAAAGTGCAAAACCCTATTGTAATTGCGGGTCAAACGTATATTTTCTCATAATTTATAATTATTTTACCCGATCTCCAAAAATCAGGAGATTTTAACAAAACAGTGGTCTCTCCATCCTTGAACTTTCAAGATAAAATTCTTTCATTTGAACTTCGTATGACATATTTCTAAGGTTGATGATTATTCTGTTGGCAGTACCATTTCGAGAAACTCCAAGAACAGATTCAAAAATAAGAACGACCATCTTAAATACCTCATAAATTCATGATAAATCTGTCCACGTCTAAAGGTGTTTCTCCACCCTAGAGGGTGTTATACTTATGAGCCCTAAAAGTTTTGTCTTCAGACTCTCATTGATCATGGGATGTCACTAAAAAAATAGGATCTGTCCGTGGACCCTAACAACAGCCTAACATAAATCTTATCACAATCCAAACCATATCAAATTATGAAATTTTAAATCCAGTGGAAAAAAATCTAAAGGAGTATGTTACGCCAGCAGAAACCTGGGGTGGTTTCAGTTAAATCTGACATTTGTTAAAATCAAAAACCCACCTAAATCAACTCCAAACTTCACGATAGAACTTAAAACCTGAGGATCCTAACATGATAAGATATAAATTAATGAAGATATTTTAAATTGAAAAACATTGAAAAGGATGGTAAAAATATTGTCCTCTGTTTTGCCTTTCTCTCTAGACCTAGCTAGATGCTAAGTTCAAAAGAATGGAGGCTAGGGAGAAAAGTGCTTGGTTAAGAGAAGATCCGGGAGAGAATATGAGGGCTCTGTACTTGCTAATTTCTAGGGAATTTGTAAGAAATTAAGAATTTTATTTTCGTATTATCTTTTTAAAATTCGTCCGAAAAACTTGGCCTCTTCTCAATCGATTTTAGCCAAAATGGGGAAAGAATTTGTCGCTTTTCAAGCTCCTTTTAGCTTAGTATAAAAGTGGAACAGGGAGACCAATTTTTAAAATTCAAAAGCTAACTCTTTTAAGCCTAACAACAGCCTCTATGTATGAAAGTACACTTTAATCTTCCAGCAGGGGGACTGGTGACTGTTCTGGATATCAGAAACAAGAAGCTTTGAATGAGATTCGAAGAGTACTCAGTTCCAACCACGCTTATTGGCTACTCCCACAAATCTGATCACTACCAATGTTTCACGCACAAGAGGATCCAAAGCCCTTAAGCGCTCCACGTAAGAGATACAGAGGGAATTACTAGTATGGTCTCTGCACGAGACAACTAATTAAGATCCTTCTATAGCTACATCAGTATTGATCTTCAACCAACCAGGATCAGGAGGGATCCAAATGTCTGAGATGCTCCCTATCCGCCTGGAACCTAGCAGCCCGATGCTCTTGTAACGACGACAAAGAGACTGAATGATCTTTCGCAAGCAAATCTGAGTATTTTAGTGAATGACCCTGTACCGGCAAAACCTGCTTTCATCCAAGACAAAAAGCGTCGTTGAGAATAAATCTCTTAAGTCGATTATCAGAAATGCCCAGGAAAAACTTCGTCTGGATAATTGATCGGATAAGATCAGAAGGTGTCCATAGGGGAGACGAGCCAAATCCATAAGGGACGCTGACTCTCGCCAGAGGATGCGTGCAATCTGGCATTGAAGAAAGAGAATGGATAATGGATTCTTTGTGATCTCCACAGAGAGCACACGAAGAAAGGAAATCTACTGAAGGTGAAAGAAAATGATGCAGGCTAGCTCTCACCGGAAGAGCATCAACTGCCACACGCCATAATAGAACTTGAGACGGTAGCTAGGGTACTAACTTATTCTTGTCATAGGTTGTGTTTGAGTGTTAAAATTTTGGGGAGGTTAAAATTTTAGGGTATTAGATTTGGTGAAAAAGTGAAGAGGAAGATGATTTTTAATATTTATTATAGTGAAAAGTAATGTTATGATGAGAGAAAGAGATTATGTTGTAATTTTTTATTGTGTTAAAATTTTAGAAAGTGTAAAATTTTAGTAAACAAACATAGCTATAGTCTCCCCTTGTTCTTGTCTTTTTAACTAATGGCACAAATAAATGTCCTTTGTTCTTGTCTACTTGAACAAGGACTGTTTTCTAGGTCTCCAATTATGTTCTTAACTTTTGCATAAGACATAAAATCCTCCCTCTAAGTTAATGAAAATATTATTAAGCAAATCAGATCCACATTAAGTACTGGTCATGCCGCATGATCAAATGCCAAAACATGCAAAAATCTCACCAAAACAAGAAAAGGAAGGGGAAGAAGAAAGGAGTTTCTTTTATTAATTCTTCATTCATAGTACTCCCTTATATATCCATGCACATGGCATTCCACAATATAAAAAGTATTATTCTCACATCCAATATGTACATTAGACAGTAGTACATATATATACATTATTGATACGGCCAGTAGGCCGATTGGCCATTGGCCGGGGCTCATGGACAGTCCTTCGGACGGGCTGTAAGGCAATTGCATTCGCATTGTCTTTCTATGAGATAGCATAGAGGCTGGTCGTTGCCCGTCGCGGGTTGGTCAAATATGCAGCACCAATAATTGTTGACAGCCGGGTCCTGTTTGCAGAACCGAAGATGAATTTTGCTATCGTTATAACCGCTGACTGATCGGCCTGCAGTGAATGTATATGTAATCTTATATTGTACATAAAGGGTTATAAGATCGTACGTATTATATACACATACGTACGTACGTTACCTTCATGAAGAGCGAAGAGGCAAGCAAACACCAACGAGAGCATTGCCCAACGAACACAAATATTGCTTATGGTAGCCATACGATTCAGCATTCCTTCTGAGAATTTAGAGATAATCAATCACATGCATGCGTGGTGGGTTTGGAATCACCAAGTACTATTCAGTTTATATAACATACCAACATTAACGGCTTGTTAATTATGGAAATTATGAGGATAATAGGAGACATCGGGAAGATAACAAAAATTATCCTCACATATGAAAAATGGCTACAAGCTGGTTGACTATCGCGGAAATACGTTTACGTCGAGAAGTTTTGGACTTCCGTTTACCCAAAAGAGCAAAAAGACATCGAGAAGCTTCAATTTTAGGTGGTCCATGATGCCAATGTCTCTATATATGTTCCTCGATATACATTGAAAAGAACTGGGAAATAGCAATTAAAACAGGAATTAATCCCGATATTACTGACATGCATAGACAAAACTGGCTGGTACTAATTTAGTCTGTTTTATTGTTCCCCTTTTTATCTTGTCTGTTTTATTGGTCTTCGCTCCTTTAACGTGACAAGCAAAAGTACACATCTACCTCAATGCCAAGCCGAGCTGGTTGTCTTTTGGGCCAACGGTACACTCACTATAACAAATTTTGCATTTTAGGACTGATTTTTCTGTCCCAAAAAATTCGAATTCTACCCTGTCGCCCCGATTGTCTCAACAAACCCATTATTACAAGTTTTTTGGGACTGGAAGGATTCCGTCCCAAAATAAAATTATCGTCCGAAGTCTTTAGAACGGATAGTTGAAGATCATGTTCGAACGTCTTAAGATGAAAAATTTAAATACGTTCGAACAACCCCAAATTTTTTTGTACGTTCGATATTTAAGGTATTGTTCTAAAAATTGGAACGTCTGTAACTGTTCTTATTCGGTTACAACGGTTGACGTGAAAACCGTTCGAACGAAAAGTGAAAACATGTTCGAACATTTTGTGACGTTCCAACGGATATGTTTAAATATGTTCGATATAACGAGTACAGGAAAAAAAATTACTGTTCAAACATCTTAAGAATGGAAACGCAAACGTTCGAATGTAGGGGAGATACGTTGTATTTCGAACATTAAAACAAACGTTAGAAGGGCTTATTTTTATTTTTTTAAGAAATTAAAAAGTTGATAGAAAATTATTCAAAAATATATTTTTAAATAAATAATTAATTAAGAAAATATATAGTTAAATAATTAATCACAATATTCGAAACAATCAAATATAATACGCAATAAAAAAATAACAAATCTTCATCATCGCGTGCATCCAACTCTACATGTATCAAAACTTTTTTTAACTCTGTCTGCATCCTTATCTTCCTACATCATAAATTGTAATCAATTTAACGCTTAAATAATTGAAAAAATAAATCATTAAACAAAAAGTAAGCTGAATGAAAAAATAAAATAACTTACCTATACGTCTACTCGATGTCATTTTCTGTGAAGGTGATCCAATATTAACGTAGGAAAAGCTAAGGCCCCATACAAGGCTGATGCTGCTAAATGATTATATGTAACATGTTTACATCGATCAAACGTATTGCGATCTATCGAGCACGTTCAAAACAGTTTTTTTATTTTGTTAGGAAAACTAGAAGTTTTACATTATGCACGAAAAATATAATTAAAAGGTGTTGGGCTTGAAATGAACTTGCATCTCTCTAACAATATTAATATTCACGCAAAACCAATAGAGAGAATCACAAAAGTTGATACAACATTTTCCAAACCAACATCCTTCATTGTATGGAAATAAATGGAGAGCACTACTCTGGTCAGTAGGGTCGGACATCTGAAAACCTTTAAGTCACACATGAGAAGCAGTTCTTTGCATGTCCTAGTTTGGAAGGAAAAAACTACTTTCTAGGTCAGATGTGTGGCCAAAAGGTATTCAGAAGTCATACCTTACTGACTAGAGTATTGTTTTCTATTTCTTTCCATACGATAAAAGAGGCTGGTTTGGAAAATGTTGTATCAGCTTTTGTCGTTCTCTCCATTAGTTTCGTGTGAATGCAAATATTGTTATAGTGATGAAAATCTATTTCAGACCCAACACATTAAATTTAGATTTGTTGTGCATAATTTTAAACTTCTAATTTTTCTAAAGAAAAAAACGTTCAAATGACTAGAATACACTCGAACGTATAAAGTGAGCGTTCAAACGTATTTGTCATCCCTACAAATGAACCATTTTAGCAATTCGTTCAAAGAAAAAATTTTACATTTTAGCGACTTAAAATCTCCCAATCAATGCCAAAAATCTGATTTTTTTTACTCCTAAAACATGCATTTAACAACCCTAAACAAGAATGAAACTAACTATAAGCATTTAAACATAAATTTTTTCCACAAGTACAAATCACATAAAAAAATATATACCTAAAAAACTAAGAAATGTATTGATAAAGATGATAAATCTTACTTCTAAAACAAAAAGAAGCTCCATTTGAGTATTTTCCTACAACAATAAGAAAAAAATGTAAGATTTCGATAGAATAAAAAAGACAGGGCGAATTTGTGGAGTTTTGAGGTTATGGGTGAAATGAGGTCTCAGGGTCGATTATGTGGTATTTGAGTTTGTGGTATCTATTCGAACTCGTTTTTATCCATTAGAATGTTTAGCCAAACACACGAACGATTGTTTTTTATCTCGACGACATCGTTAGTTTTCAAAATCGTTCTAACGTTTATTGAAAAAACGTTACACGCATCTTAGAAAATGAAACAACGTCATTTTTGCTTTTTAGAATTCGTTCAAATCGTTATTATCTGTTAAAATGGTACACCAAAAAGGGACAGCAAAAAAGCATGACTAAACTACTTTCTAACATTTTGTTTCACAGTCTCGAACGATTCTTTTTCCTACTGAACGACATCGTTTTTGTTTTCAGCATCTTTTAACGATTATTGAAGTACTGTTCGAATGTTTTTTTTATTGTTGATACAACGTCGTTTCATGCTTTTTATTAATTGAATGGTATTTATATGTTCGAAGATTTTTTGAATAATTGAAATAATATGTAGAAGATACTATATATTATATACATAATATTTATAAGGTACTATTACATAATATATATAAGGTAATATATATTAAATAATATCTATAAGGTACTAATAAACAAAATGTATAAGATATTATATATTAAATAATATGTATAAGGTACTATTAAATAATATCTACAAGGTACTATTATACTTGAAGGAAATTATTAATCAGAAGCCCATTCTTGCATGTTATCACCCGATGTCTCATCCTCAGTAGAATCACTATCACATTCAAATGGATCTCCATCTCCCTCCGAAACAATTCAAACTTCTTCGCTATTTTTTTCAACTTTTGCTTCATCCCCCTCTGAAACATCATTATTATCTAGACTCTTTTTCTTCCGCTGATCAATTGCATCATATGCTTGAATAAAGTTCGGAGCAACACCATCCCCCTCCGAAACAATTCAAACTTCTTCGCTATTTTTTTCAACTTTTGCTTCATCCCCCTCCGAAACATCATTATTATCTAGACTCTTTTTCTTCCGCTGATCAATTGCATCATATGCTTGAATAAAGTTCGGAGCAACATCATCCCTCTGTATCAGATTATGGTTAAGTTGTCAGAAGTCTATAAACATGTAAATGGCATCATCCTCTTGATACGCTTCATAAGTGATGGCTGCTCCCCAATTCAACATTTACATCAACTTCACCATTCGGATCCCGATCGGGAATGTCATATGCATTTCTATAAGACAACTTTTACACGACTGGCCAAGTAGGTCCGTGCATATTATGTACTAGATAAAACACTTGACTTACTTGATTTGCTAAAACAAATGGATCTTCTAAATACCACAGTCGGTATGAAATCCACGATGATCCCGACGTCCCACCAATCACAGTTAAACAAATATACTGTATTTTCCCGCAAGAACAACATGGCATAAATGTCTACAAGTCTACCATAAAATTCTATTGGATTTCCCTCGTGTGATCTCGGTACTACAATACTACTATTCTGAGTTCTTCGTCATTCTTCCTGTTGTACTGTATGATATTTACTTCTGCTCACAACACATGCAAAATAACGCATCACTCAAAACGAAATAGCCATGTGTGCGCAACATCCACCTTACAGCATTAAAAAAATGCCTCTTAATGAAAACGACGTCGTTTCTTCGTAGGTCCCCCTTCTACCCATCACACACATAGAAGATTGATTCTCTCCCATTTTTTTTGATTGCACACAGAGAATCTAAGTTCCCCAAATTCTCCTCTCCTACCCAATCACATAGAGAACGATTCTTACCCAAATTCTTGTGCGATGCTTTCTAGGAATTCCTAACTCGAATGCGATTTGTGTAGTAATCTCAAAATCCAAACAAGAAGCAAAGGAGGTTCTACGACTAGACAGGGCTGTTTATTTTAAACCTAAAAAAATGTTTATTTTTGCTTTTCTTCTGAGTCTTTTTTCTCTAGGCATTACTTTGGAGCCTTTGATCATTTATTGGCTAAGGAGTTGCCAAATTTGCTCTTACAATGAGAAAACAAGGTCTTCACATCTTAATATCACAGGATACTTTAAGAGTAGAAATTGATTAATGCAACCACTTGTTATATATGATCCCTCCATGGTAATTTCCAAGGTTATCAGTGAGATTGGGTAGGAGAGGAGAATTTGAGGAACCTAAGGTTCTCTTTGTGCTATGAGAAAAGAATTGGGAAGAATCGTTGGTTTGTGCTATAGGTAGAAGAGGGGCTTACGAAGAAACATGGTCGTCTTATTTGAGGTGCTTTTTTTAAAATGCTTAGTGAGGTGGCACACTTTTTCGTTTTAAGTGGACAAGTGTCAATTTTACATTGGTTGTGACGTGTATTTTAAATCCTGGTCAGCCATTGTCGTTAACGAGGTTGCTGGGAAGTGGACGAATGAGCCTATTTTTTACAGAAACTCGACCTCAGTGGTCTAATTGTTGAAAACGTTACCGAGGGGACTTAATTGCAACATTCTACTACCTCTAGAGCTCTAGGTGCATTTATCCCTATTTTTCCAAGGGGTAAAAGGGGCATAAAATGTCACCATGAGTCACGTGCGTGTCATGCGCACACCTTTCAATCCAAAATGACAGAAATCTTGACGTCGGGGTGCAATATGTAAGTAGGTAGTAGTTGGGGGGCAAAATGTCACAAAATTGATGGGATGCAAAGTGCCAATACCTTCAAGTAGGGGTGAAAACCGACTTCGCTGTTTGGTTTTTAGCCCCAAACGAGAATCATAAACTCCCAACTGACAGCCGAACCGCCGGTTGGGAGAATCGGCCTGGCCGACCACGTTCGGTCATTGGCCCGATTCGGTCGGCAATCTGAGACAACCAAAATCAACTACCAAGAAGGCAACAACCACCAAATACACCAAAAACAGCCACCAACAACAAAAAAAAGTCACAATCAACCACCAACCATCCACAATCAACCACCAAAAGCTTGAACAATAAACACTAAACACACTGTCTAAGGCTAAGCAAACTAGTTTGTAAGCGATAAAGCTGGAGTTGCAATGGATAAGGAGAAGAAAATCAAGGAGGGAAGATGCTGAGAGATAGATCTGGACCTGGAGGCCTGTGAGGCTGAGAGGCGGCATGGCCGAGAGAGAACTTTTAAAAATGATGTCGTAGACCCCAGAAGGAGCCCACCCACTCCCTGTTGTGGGGGGTTCCACTCTCCTAATGTGCCAGGTACTGTCACTCTTTCTTCAAGTGCAATTAATGCAGGAATATCATTCAAGTGCAAAGTACACATCCAAGCATCCCATGATATGACTTGTAATCCAATAAAGTACTTGTAATTTCATTGCATGAATAATTAAAAAAATAATAAATGAAAATTTCAGAAATTAAACCCACAAACTAAATTTAAAATACTCGATCTGTTTCAGCGTCATATGATTTCAAATTATTAGACATTTTTCCTTAAGTAAAGAATTAATATACTTTTTCCATTTATAACACTAATTAGAGAATTAAACATGAAGTTTATAATTAAATATAAAATCTGCCCTAAATCTTCAAATGAGGGCCTCGTGGGCCTCCTTAGACTCTATTGGGCCTATCCCTAAAGTTTCAAAGTGTTATTTGATTAGGGTTAACGGGCCTAAAGTCCATTCAGGTCGCGAAACGGGCTTTGTGATTTGAGCTTCTAATTCTACTCGGTTTGGACTCAAATTTTGGCTTCCCCATCTACCTTAGACTCTACTGGGCCTATCCCTAAAGTTTCAAAATGTTATGGGCTTGTTTAGTGTTAACGGGCCTAAAGTCCATTCAGGTCGCTAAACGAGCTTTGTGTTTGAGCTTCTAATTCTACTCAATTTGGACTCAAATTTCGGCTTCCCCATCTATTTTTCATGATCTACACATACATATACTTATTTTACCGTTTGAACCTTTTTACCCTAATATTTTGTGTGAAATGTTAAAACTGCCCTTAGAGACCTTTAGGGGCCTTTTTGACCTTTTCCTACATCATTTTGAGCTGAAATTTTTGCTGGGACATACTGAGACCTTGTAAAAAATATTTGCAAAGTTTCATTATATAATCGAAAGGAATCTAGGAGTCAGTTTGGACAGCAAGCATGCTTCTAAGTAAAACTCTATAATAATCACTTGCATGTTATAGATCTTACATCAACAAGCTTCTAAATCCATGATCTACTCACCTTACTCACACAAGTGAAATCAAAACACAAATTTGTTGAGAAAAATAGCAAGCAAAACACATGCAAACTATGCACAATTTCACAATCCTTACACAAGTCATGCATGTAATGTATACAACTTGTAACTTCATCCTTGAGCCTTTTAAACTCCCTTTCCATAGCCTTATTTTCTCATTACTTCACCAAAATACAAACTTGCCATTTGGCCATCATCAATTGGCATGACATGCAAAACTTCCAGCATCATTCTTGGCAAACCCGTGACCCCTTGTCCCTAAAAAATTCTTGTTTTGGCCACTGATGTGGCTTACAACCCCATTAGATCCTATCATACATGCACAACAACTATTTCAAGCAAGAATCATGAGGAAAATCAAGTTATTTTAACATGCAAACACTATCACTACATGATCTAATGATATCATCATTTCTATACTATTTTTCTTCCATCTAACCATTAGATATTAATATTGATTCAAACAGAAACTTATATGCATGAAAAGACACCATTTTTATCCTAACACATTGCAAAAAAACTGCACTTACCTCTAAACGTTTCGTAGCCTTTCCCCCCTTTCTCTTTCTTTCCTTTCTTGGCTGGACCTCATCCTCCTTTTCTCTCCTTTCTTTCCTTCCTTTCTTCTCTCTTTTCTCTCTTCTCTTTCTTCTTCTCTCTCTTGTCGCATGACAAAGTGCTTGCCGTGAGTCTCTTGTGTCTTTTATATTAAATCCCCTCTCTTGTCTCATTCACTACTTCTCTTAGGGGTATGTTAAATATTTATGAGGTTTACTGATTAGGGAGACAAAATGAGCTACAAGGCATTAATCGCATTGGGCAATAGTGTCTAGAAAAGGGAGTTATGGCCATGTGTCAAAAAGGTGGGATTTGGAGATCTATACTTTTATGGTCGGCTAAGCGGGGTAGTTGAGAGGGGCTTGGTGACTCTTGGGCTCCTGGATAAGTAATGGGGTTCGGCCCACACATGTTTTATAGGTCCAAGTCCAAAATTAACTACCCTAAGCCCAATATTATCTAAATGAGATTAAATAGGCCCTTTTAAAATAATAATTCGGTACAAATAAATCAATTACATGGAATGATAAATTCAAATGGAATAAGCAACATTAAATTAATCTAAGTAAGGAATAATGATTAAAACAATAACCGAAAATAAAATATTAATAAAAAAATGAATTTCGGCCCTAGTAAAAAATTATCCAATTTAATCTATAAAAATAAGGAAAAATAACTCAAATAAAGTAAATAATTTTAAGCATATGAAATAAAATGAAATAATGCAAGGATATAAAAATTAAGAGAAGAAATCGCAAAAAAAGAATTTAATTAACCATGAAATAAATCTAAGTGCTAATAATAATGAATTTAAAAACTAAGGAAATCAAGACTAATATCAAAGTGCATATTTTCTTAAAATATTTATAGCAAACATCGTAAAGGCACTACAAAAAGATGAGGGGCATCACATGCCTTTAGGCTTATTGAAGCCCAAAAGGATAAAACCCTAATTAAATAGTCAAGTGAAAATCCTAAGGAAAATATATCCGAAGGATTAATAATCTAAGTTGGAATTAAATAATAAGCAATAAATAAATATAAATAAATAAATAATGCGTTCAATTATGATACATTTCTTTCTGTTAAATTAGTGAAAACCTTGTAGTCTTATTTAAGCAACTGTATTAGTATTTGAATACGTCATACATCATGAGCATGTTAAGAATTTAGCGGATGAATCAATGAACACAATGATGTACATCGAACAATTTGGAAAACGATGTTTCCATAAACATAGTAATTTTTGAAAGCCCATCTATAAGACTAAATGTCTAAGAGGACAAGTGAAGTATGATGGTACCGATCTTTGGAAGATGTGTAACCATTGCCTTAATTGGGTGTAGGAGTGGCCTCCAGGAGGCATGGAGTAGAATCCTTCACAAAAAAACCTCGAAGGAAAGGGAGAGGGATGGACAGCCCGAACTCTGGGAGTAAGCAGAGCATGGAGATCGATGAGAATTGAGATAAAGAAGTATCATCTAGAAATGATAATAGGATCAGTAAGTGAAATGCGTATTGTTCATCATTTCATAATCCTTTACTGTGGTATTCTTACGCTTTCTTATTTACTTGCCTGTATTTGTTTTACTTACTCACTGCTTTTTCATGACAATGTTTCCTCCTTTCCTACCTTATTGAGTCCTTAAGAGTCATCATTTTTATTTCTTTACGTTGTATATGTATTATCTCGTTAGCAGCCATGAGGGTTCACGAGATCCTTCATACTTGTGACTTTGGTATGCACACGCTAACGTTGCAAATTCAAATATGGGTGATGGATTCATTCGAAGTGCTCATGGAGCATTACCACTACTAGACATAGAACATCTTGCCTCTGAAAACTCCACCAGCACCACTGCTGTTTGAATGCTGCTAGAGCTGGTTAATGTAGACCAAGAGCCAGATAATGTAGTTGATCTTATGGGTGCTGTCAAGGACCCATAGTTATTACGTCGTTATGTATTTATTGGGTTGTGAGTATTTTGAAGGGGAAAATACACTTTACACGCCTAAACTATGGTGTGTCTGACACTTTGCACTCTCTTGTCTTGATTTCGTGACATTGAGCCCACGGTCTTTTTATTTTTGTCAATTAACACTCTAAAGTTGATTTAGCCGTTAATACTAACTGTAATAAGTCCACGTGCCAATCACGTGCATTACTTATTTTTTCTTCTTCCCGTTTTACCTTCATTCTATCCATTAAGAAGTTCAAATTCACGTTTTGCCCAGTAGTCAAAGATTTGGCATTCATCCCCTCCCCTTTGATGATACTGAGCCCTAGTTGTAGATGCGGTGCCTGAAATCTAGATTAACCAAAAAATTAGTTCATAAATGGTGTCACACTAGTAACGCTTCTGCATTTTTCCCTCTCGTTGCTCTGTATGTTTTGTGTTTTCCATACACCTCTGTGGTGTTGTGTTTAATTCTATCCTTTTTTTTCTTGGTTATGTGTTCTTGTTTTTCTCTTCTTTTGCACGCTTATACCTTCACGATGCCGCGTTTTCTTAAAATTGTGCAAAAATGGTATGCCATTCTTTTTCCTCGGTGCTGCATTTCTTGGTTCTGTGTGCTTGATTTTCTCTTCTTTTGGCATGTGGGTAGGACAACTAATCTGCGTAATTGCTTTGTTATAATTAATTTCTTGCTTAACATATGTTATATACTTGCTCTGTAGTGCACATTTGAGAAGTTAACTTGCTTTGTAGTGCACATTTGGGAAGTTAACTTGGTTCTGTAGTGCACATTTGGGAAGTTAACTTGGTTCTGTAGTGCACATTTGGGTTAACTTGCTTTTAATGGACTTCTCACATGTTTTTTAAGCAATTCACCTCTATCCCCAAGTACTGCAAGTTTGGCGATAAGAGTAGATGTTGATTCAACTAAAATTCCTATTTGTTACTGTGGATTTGATTCTTACCTGAAGACTACCTACACAGAAGAAAATTTTGGCAGAAGATTTTTTAGCTGTATGAACCACAAGATAATACCTCATATATGTAGTTTTAGTACATATGTATATTATTGCCCTGAAATGTTTATACATGATATGAATGCGGTTTGGGAGATCATGCGAGTTTTTCATGTGGTTTGATCCTCTTATGTGTGTCCATGAAAGGAGGGTTTTAAGCTGTCTTTGGGAGAGGCACGAAAGGAGGCGGAGTATGCGAAGCGCATTGCAACGATGGAGGAGTATGCGAAGCGCAATGCGATGATGGAATGCAATATGGCACGGCTCCGCTTAGAGTTGGTTTCCATAAAATATATTCACAATGAAGAGAATAAACTCTATAGGAGGATGTTGACTTTGTCGTAGGTGATGATTGTTTTGTTGTTGTTGCCTTTTGTGTATGTCAGACACGTGCAAACTATAAGAACACGATACAAAATTATTAATAGAAATTGTTAATATAAGAGCAAGATACTAAAGTATCTACATATGGGCTTACTGTCACCAAAATTTGGAGTTAAACTGTCTCAGTCTCTAGCTTTGGGACCCAGCTGCTTTGTGAAGAAGTTACCCTGGACTTTTTACATTTATTCTTACCCTTCTGCGCAGATGCTGAAGTCGGCATTGAGTCATCAACAAGTGAAAAAAGCTACAATAAGGAAAAAAACATATTTGTCAGCAATGCCAACTCCAATTAGCATAAATGAAAAGTTATATATTCAAAAAATGTGAAGACGTACATTGTCCATGCCGAACTCTGAGGCTAGGGAAATGGATTCCTCGTCTACAAGTGGGACAACTGCAACACTCATGCCCTGACGTCTTAATGCTGCTCCTTTCCTTCTAGGACACCAGGCTTATATCCAAATGGTTTCACAACGTCCTCCAACTCAAAAAATGATAGTCAATCTGGATCGTACGGTTCGTCATACACGGAGACATTTCCACCTACATAAGAACACCTGAAGTGCCAATTGAATCTACCGCCATAGTGCACCTTGAATACGAGAAAGTCATACGACATGTTTAGAATTTTTAAAATACCACACCTACTGAGTAAAATATAAAATTTAGCTCATGATATGTATTATTGTAGAAAATAGAACAACAAATATGGTAAGAGCTGAGTGCATCGACCATAAACATTAAAATAAGTACACTTGTGGTGGGAAAGCAACTTGTGTATTTTTTTAATTTGCTTAACATGAACAAAAGAGACACACGTGCTTTCGAAAAGGTAAACAAAGCATAGATATAGCTTACATTATGGGTTATGGGACCATAAAGTTTTCTTTGAGTGAAAATGTAAGCAATAAACAAAATTGTGTACAAAAATGGGGGACACCAGGGGACCACAGGAAAGTAGGACAATTTCGGCAAAGACAAATTCTACGATTCAATGCAGTTGATGCATGCAAGTCACTTAAAAATGCGCTACCCATGCAAAATAACCCAACCTAACGATTACTTGAAAAAATGAGTTTGACCCTAAAATTTTCAAAACCAAATTTACAACGGATATATTGCGAAAACCCTAAAATAAGAAGAAGCTCATCATCAAAAAATAGGAAGAAGCTCATCCCATACCTTTTGAGACAATTTTATTGATGATTGTTCAACATATGAGAAATAATTCCCAACGTCGAAGACCTTGCCTTGGTAAGTTTGAGTGTTGAGTGCAAAGAGAAAATAGATTTGGACTGAATGTTGGAGGGAATCGAGTCTTCACGAATGTAAGGAGGGTAAAACAAGAAGTAAAAAATCAAGTAACGCACGTGGACGACACATGGGCTTATTACCGTCAGTATTAACGGCTAAATCGACTTTGGGGTGTTAATCGACGAAATTCAGAAGATCGTGGGTTCAATGTCACGAAATCAAGACAAGGGGGTGCAAAGTGTCAGACACTCTATAGTTCAGGGGTGCAAAATGTATTTTTCCCTATTTAGAAAATACTTTTGTTATGAGCTAGATAAGCTTGAATATAGGCTCAATTTTCGTAAAACCTATCATTTGTAGAAATCCTCGAGTAAAGGATTTGAAAATTATTTCCAAAAAGGCTTATGAACTGTTTCTTTGCCTCTTTCGTATTGCAAATCGGAAATTATTAACCTCTAAAATTTTTGGAGTTCTATTTTCCAACTATTTTAATTAAGTACTTTGTTTATGAAGTGTAAATAATTAACTTAACGATCTGATTTTATTCTACTGTTAAGTGCAAGTAGATAATTTATTGATATTGCTCGACGATAGGGAAAATTCCATAATTTTTATTTGAATATGCAAATAATATTTTTCTTCTCCGATGCTACTATGTCCTTTTGAGACTTAGGGCATGTTCGTTTGGCTAAAAATTTTAGAAGTTAAATCCAACTTTCTAAATTTATACTTCTAACATTACTCTTACACGCATACCAATACAATTTAACAATTTTTCCATGCATGCAATAAAGCTCGAAGATAACCTAAATATTCACATTATTTTTAAAATTTTTAAAATTTTTTGAAAATGAACATGCCCTTAGTTGCTCTACCTCAAAGATTCGGTTTTTATCGAGTAAGGATACTTTAGTCATTTTAGCATCTGGGAGTATTTGCGTGCAGTAAACATTATGACATAATTCTTCAAATTATTATTATTCAATATTACTTGACAGATTGACCTTTACTCCTTAATTACATTATTTTAAAAAATATACTTTTCAGCCACGAACTATAACGTGTTTTACACTTTACACTTTAAATTACCACACTTGAGACATTGCACCCTCAAACTATCCATCCCTAATACATTGTACTCTACATCTATCTTTTCCATCAATTTAGAAGAAAATAATTTTTTTTCAATATGAAATATCGATTTTTCCTTAAAAATAAATATCAAGTTTCATTTAAAGGTATAATCGTCATTTTACTTAAAAAAAGTCAATTGCTTGAGGATATAAAGTGCAAAACCCTATTGTAATTGCGGGTCAAACGTATATTTTCTCATAATTTATAATTATTTTACCCGATCTCCAAAAATCAGGAGATTTTAACAAAACAGTGGTCTCTCAATCCTTGAACTTTCAAGATAAAATTCTTTCATTTGAACTTCGTATGACATATTTCTAAAGTTGATGATTATTCTGTTGGCAGTACCATTTCGAGAAACTCCAAGAACAGATTCAAAAATAAGAACGACCATCTTAAATACCTCATAAATTCATGATAAATCTGTCCACGTCTAAAGGTGTTTCTCCACCCTAGAGGGTGTTATACTTATGAGCCCTAAAAGTTTTGTCTTCAGACTCTCATTGATCATGGGATGTCACTAAAAAAATAGGATCTGTCCGTGGACCCTAACAACAGCCTAACATAAATCTTATCACAATCCAAACCATATCAAATTATGAAATTTTAAATCCAGTGGAAAAAAATCTAAAGGAGTATGTTACGCCAGCAGAAACCTGGGGTGGTTTCAGTTAAATCTGACATTTGTTAAAATAAAAAACCCACCTAAATCAACTCCAAACTTCACGATAGAACTTAAAACCTGAGGATCCTAACATGATAAGATATAAATTAATGAAGATATTTTAAATTGAAAAACATTGAAAAGGATGGTAAAAATATTGTCCTCTGTTTTGCCTTTCTCTCTAGACCTAGCTAGATGCTAAGTTCAAAAGAATGGAGGCTAGGGAGAAAAGTGCTTGGTTAAGAGAAGATCCGGGAGAGAATATGAGGGCTCTGTACTTGCTAATTTCTAGGGAATTTGTAAGAAATTAAGAATTTTATTTTCGTATTATCTTTTTAAAATTCGTCCGAAAAACTTGGCCTCTTCTCAATCGATTTTAGCCAAAATGGGGAAAGAATTTGTCGCTTTTCAAGCTCCTTTTAGCTTAGTATAAAAGTGGAACAGGGAGACCAATTTTTAAAATTCAAAAGCTAACTCTTTTAAGCCTAACAACAGCCTCTTTGTATGAAAGTACACTTTAATCTTCCAGCAGGGGAACTGGTGACTGTTCTGGATATCAGAAACAAGAAGCTTTGAATGAGATTCGAAGAGTACTCAGTTCCAACCACGCTTATTGGCTACTCCCACAAATCTGATCACTACCAATGTTTCACGCACAAGAGGATCCAAAGCCCTTAAGCGCTCCACGTAAGAGATACAGAGGGAATTACTAGTATGGTCTCTGCACGAGACAACTAATTAAGATCCTTCTATAGCTACATCAGTATTGATCTTCAACCAACCAGGATCAGGAGGGATCCAAATGTCTGAGATGCTCCCTATCCGCCTGGAACCTAGCAGCCCGATGCTCTTGTAACGACGACAGAGACTGAATGATCTTTCGCAAGCAAATCTGAGTATTTTAGTGAATGACCCTGTACCGGCAAAACCTGCTTTCATCCAAGACAAAAAGCGTCGTTGAGAATAAATCTCTTAAGTCGATTATCAGAAATGCCCAGGAAAAACTTCGTCTGGATAATTGATCGGATAAGATCAGAAGGTGTCCATAGGGGAGACGAGCCAAATCCATAAGGGACGCTGACTCTCGCCAGAGGATGCGTGCAATCTGGCATTGAAGAAAGAGATGGATAATGGATTCTTTGTGATCCCCACAGAGAGCACGCGAAGAAAGGAAATCTAATGAAGGTGAAAGAAAATGATGCAGGCTAGCTCTCACCGGAAGAGCATCAACTGCCACACGCCATAATAGAACTTGAGACGGTAGCTAGGGTACTAACTTATTCTTGTCATAGTCTCCCCTTGTTCTTGTCTTTTTAACTAATGGCACAAATAAATGTCCTTTGTTCTTGTCTACTTGAACAAGGACTGTTTTCTAGGTCTCCAATTATGTTCTTAACTTTTGCATAAGACATAAAATCCTCCCTCTAAGTTAAAGAAAATATTATTAAGCAAATCAGATCCACATTAAGTACTGGTCATGCCGCATGATCAAATGCCAAAACATGCAAAAATCTCACCAAAACAAGAAAAGGATGGGGAAGAAGAAATGAGTTTCTTTTATTAATTCTTCATTCATAGTACTCCCTTATATATCCATGCACATGGCATTCCACAATATAAAAAGTATTATTCTCACATCCAATATGTACATTAGACAGTAGTACATATATATACATTATTGATACGGCCAGTTGGCCGATTGGCCATTGGCCGGGGCTCATGGACAGTCCTTCGGACGGGCTGTAAGGCAATTGCATTCGCATTGTCTTTCTATGAGATAGCATAGAGGCTGGTCGTTGCCCCTCGCGGGTTGGTCAAATATGCAGCACCAATAATTGTTGACAGCCGGGTCCTGTTTGCAGAACCGAAGATGAATTTTGCTATCGTTATAACCGCTGACTGATCGGCCTGCAGTGAATGTATATGTAATCTTATATTGTACATAAAGCGTTATAAGATCGTACGTATTATATACACATACGTACGTACGTTACCTTCATGAAGAGCGAAGAGGCAAGCAAACACCAACGAGAGCATTGCCAAACGAACACAAATATTGCTTATGGTAGCCATACGATTCAGCATTCCTTCTGAGAATTTAGAGATAATCAATCACATGCATGCGTGGTGGGTTTGGAATCACCAAGTAATATTCAGTTTATATAACATACCAACATTAACGGCTTGTTAATTATGGCAATTATGAGGATAATGGGAGACATCGGGAAGATAACAAAAATTATCCTCACATAAGAAAAATGGCTACAAGCTGGTTGACTATCGCGGAAATACGTTTACGTCGAGAAGTTTTGGACTTCCGTTTACCCAAAAGAGCAAAAAGACATCGAGAAGCTTCAATTTTAGGTGGTCCATGATGCCAATGTCTCTATATATGTTCCTCGATATACATTGAAAAGAACTGGGAAATAGCAATTAAAACAGGAATTAATCCCCATATTAGTGACATGCATAGACAAAACTGGCGGGTACTAATTTAGTCTGTTTTATTGTTCCCCTTTTTATCTTGTCTGTTTTATTGGTCTTCGCTCCTTTAACGTGACAAGCAAAAGTACACATCTACCTCAATGCCAAGCCGAGCTGGTTGTCTTTTGGGCCAAAGGTACACTCACTATAACAAATTTTGCATTTTGGGACTGATTTTTCTGTCCCAAAAAATTTCGAATTCTACCCTGTCGCCCCGATTGTCTCAACAAACCCATTATTACAAGTTTTTTGGGACGGGAAGGATTCCGTCCCAAAATAAAATTATCGTCCGAAGACTTTAGAACGGATAGTTGAAGATCATGTTCGAACGTCTTAAGATGAAAAATTTAAATACGTTCGAACAACCCCAAATTTTTTTGTACGTTCGATTTTTAAGGTATTGTTCTAAAAATTGGAACGTCCGTAACTGTTCTTATTCGGTTACAACGGTTGACGTGAAAACCGTTCGAACGAAAAGTGAAAACATGTTCGAACATTTTGTGATGTTCCAACGGATATGGTTAAATATGTTCGATATACCGAGTGCAGGATAAAAAATTACTGTTCAAACATCTTAAGAATGGAAACACAAACGTTCGAATGTAGGGGAGATACGTTGTGTTTCGAACATTAAAACAAACGTTAGAAGGGCTTATTTTTATTTTTTTAAGAAATTAAAAAGTTGATAGAAAATTATTCAAAAAAATATTTTTAAATAAAATAATTAATTAAGAAAATATACAGTTAAATAATTAATCACAATATTCGAAACAATCAAATATAATACGCAATAAAAAAATAACAAATCTTCATCATCGCGTGCATCCATGTCTGCGTGCATCCAACTCTACATGTATCAAAACTTTTTTTAACTCTGCCTGCATCCTTATCTTCCTACATCATAAATTGTAATCAATTTAACGCTTAAATAATTGAAAAAATAAATCATTAAACAAAAAGTAAGCAGAATGAAAAAATAAAATAACTTACCTATACGTCTACTCGATGTCATTTTCTGTGAAGGTGATGCAATATCAATGTAGGAAAAGCTAAGGCCCCATACAAGGCTGATGCTGCTAAATGATTATATGTAACATGTTTACATCGATCAAACGTATTGCGATCTATCGAGCACGTTCAAAACAGTTTTTTTATTTTGTTAGGAAGATTAGAAGTTTTACATTATGCACGAAAAATATAATTAAAAGGTGTTGGGCTTGAAATGAACTTGCATCTCTGTAACAATATTAACATTCACGGAAAACCAATAGAGTGAATCACAAAAGTTGATACAACATTTTCCAAACCAACATCCTTCATTGTATGGAAATAAAGGAGAGTACTACTCTGGTCAGTAGGGTCGGACATCTGAAAACTTTTAAGTCACACATGAGAAGCAGTTCTTTGCATGTCCTAGTTTGGAAGGAAAAAACTACTTTCTAGGTCAGATGTGTGGCCAAAAGGTATTCAGAAGTCATACCTTACTGACTAGAGTATTGTTTTCTATTTCTTTCCATACGATAAAAGAGGCTGGTTTGGAAAATGTTGTATCAGCTTTTGTCGTTCTCTCCATTAGTTTCGTGTGAATGCTAATATTGTTATAGTGATGAAAATCTATTTCAGACCCAACAGATTAAATTTAGATTTGTTGTGCATAATTTTAAACTTCTAATTTTTCTAAAGAAAAAAACGTTCAAATGACTAGAATACACTCGAACGTATAAAGTGAGCGTTCAAACGTATTTGTCATCCCTACAAATGAACCATTTTAGCAATTCGTTCAAAGAAAAAATTTTACATTTTAGCGACTTAAAATCTCCCAATCAATGCCAAAAATCTGATTTTTTTTACTCCATAACATGCATTTAACAACCCTAAACAAGAATGAAACTAACTATAAGCATTTAAACATAAATTTTTTCCACAAGTCCAAATCACATAAAAAAATATATACCTAAAAAACTAAGAAATTTATTGATAAAGATGATAAATCTTACTTCTAAAACAAAAAGAAGCTCCATTTGAGTATTTTCCTACAACAATAAGAAAAAAAAATGTAAGATTTCGATAGAATAAAAAAGACAAGGCGAATTTGTGGTGTTTTGAGGTTATGGGTGAAATGAGGTCTCAGGGTCGATTATGTGGTATTTGAGTTTGTTGTTTCTATTCGAACTCGTTTTTATCCATTAGAATGTTTAGCCAAACGCACGAACGATTGTTTTTTATCTCGACGACATCGTTAGTTTTCAAAATCGTTCTAACGTTTATTGAAAAAACGTTACACGCATCTTAGAAAATGAAACAACATCATTTTTGCTTTTTAGAATTCGTTCAAATCGTTATTATTATTAGAATGATACACCAAAAAGGGACGGCAAAAAATCATGACTAAACTACTTTCTAACATTTTGTTTCACAGTCTCGAACGATTCTTTTTCCTACTGAACGACATCGTTTTTGTTTTCAGCATCGTTTAACGATTATTGAAGTACTGTTCGAATGTTTTTTTATTGTTGATACGACGTCGTTTCATGCTTTCTATTGTTTGAATGGTATTTATATGTTCGAAGATTTTTTAAATAATTGAAATAATACTTAAATAATATGTAGAAGATACTATATATTATATACATAATATGTATAAGGTACTATTACATAATATATATAAGGTAATATATATTAAATAATATCTACAAGGTACTATTAAACAAAATGTATAAGATATTATATATTAAATAATATCTACAAGGTACTATTATACTTGAAGGAAATTATTAATCAGAAGCCCATTCTTGCACGTTATCACCCGATGTCTCATCCTCAGTAGAATCACTATCACATTCAAATGGATCTCCATCCCCCTCCGAAACAATTCAAACTTCTTCGCTATTTTTTTTTCAACTTTTGCTTCATCCCCCTCCGAAACATCATTATTATCTAGACTCTTTTTCTTCCGCTGATCAATTGCATCATATGCTTGAATAAAGTTTGGAGCAACATCATCCCTCTGTATCGGATTATGGTTAAGTTGTCAGAAGTCTATAAACATGTAAATGTCATCATCCTCTTGATACGCTTCATTAGTGATGGCTGCTCCCCAATTCAACGTTTACATCAACTTCAACATTCGGATCCCGATCGGGAATGTCAGATGCATTTCTATAAGACAACTTTTACACGACTGGCCAAGTAGGTCCGTGCATATTATGTACTAGATAAAACACTTGACTTACTTGATTTGCTAAAACAAATGGATCTTCTAAATATCGCAGTCGGTATGAAATCCATGATGATCCCGACGTCCCACCAATCACAGTTAAACAAATATACTATATTTTCCTGCAAGAACAACATGGCATAAATGTCTACAAGTCTACCATAAAATTCTATTGGATTTCCCTCGTGTGATCTCGGTACTACAATACTACTATTCTGAGTTCTTCGTCATTCTTCCTGTTGTACTGTATGATATCTACTTCTGCTCACAACACATGCAAAATAACGCATCACTCATGTATCAGGCTCACGCACCAATGAATACAATTCATCGACCGATGTACATGAATTTTGTGAATGTTATGTTTCAGCCTACAAAAAAAATATTAGGTCATTAAAAATAGAGACACGATAAAATTAGATGGTGCATAAATTGTTCCTCATGCATACGAGAAGCTCAACCATGTGTTCACTGTAACGATAAAATTAATCAGCGACTATGTATTATAGTAGAAATTTTATTTTATTTTACATACTCTAAGTAGTTGTTGATGTCTTTGCAATTGTTCAGCACATACGACCGAGCTTTCTTGAACTCTGTTCGGTTTATATGTCCTGCTCTTTTGTAGCCCCTACCAATCTAATTTTCTGAGTGAACACATCAAATTACCTTTTTGATACCTCCATCTCGCTTTCATAATTGTAGTTTCGATCTCTGCGATTAAACATTGTTTCGACCACTCGGAGATACTAGGAACAAAATGTCGAACACTTGTACTCAATATACCCTTTTGCAATCAACCCTTCGGGACTTGACATATTTTACACAAACCATTTCATGACACTCATTGACCGTTCAACTAGATATATCCATCTGTATTGCACCAGTACAACAAGTATTGCTTTGTGTGGTAAGTGGACCGCCAAATGCATCATGACAATAAAAAATGGCTGAAAAAATTATTTTTAACTTACATAAAGTAACCCCGATATCGTCCGACATCCTTTTGCAATAGAGACATCTTCAATGTCAGCGAGTACAACTCTAAAAAAAACATAATTCGGTCACTGTGCCACCCATGTCTTCATTCAACAACCCTCGGATCATCAATGGAAGAATCCTCTGCAAGAACACGTGACAATCATGACTTTTATTCCAGACACTTTCAGCTTATCTAGATTCAAACAACGTAAAATCTCAATAGCACAACCACCAGGAAACCTCACGTATTTTAACCACTCATAGGCCCACCTTCGTTCTTTCAGAGTTAAAGTATACACCGCTTGGGGCATAACTCTACCCGACTGCCATGAACCAAGTGCAAGTATTTTTAACCCCCATTTCAGCTAAATGTCTACGTGAACCTGCTGAATTCTTGGTCTTGAACTCAACGTTCATCACCTCCCATTCACATTGCCACATATGTTATTTTCGATGTGCATCACGTCCAAGTTATGCCGTAACCCTAACGTACTCCAATACGGCAATTGGAAAAAAATTTCTTCTTCGTCCAATTCAAATTTTTCGACGAGTGTTTCTTCTTCCCCCTATTTTTCTCTGATAATTTACCAAAGATAATCTCCCTAACAAGCATCAATTATTCCAATGCGTCCTCGCCATTTAACTCCCGGGCGGATGTCCATGCTCTTCTTTCCCATCGAACATATCCACATTAGATCTCCATGGATGCTCTGGTGGCAAGTATCTCGTATGACCAATACAACACATTCTTGTCCTGTGCTTCAACCACCTATAGTCAATGCCAACATTACACATTGGCATATGCTGAAAAATCATTTATGGTCCATATCAAAGTTGCATGCATCTTAAATGTCGTCCCATCTAAAGCGTCATATGTCTCAACTCCATCTTCCCATAGTTGTTTCAACTCTTCCACTAAGGGTTGAAGATATACATCTATATCACTTCCCAATGACTTGTGACCTGAGATTAAAAGAGTCATTAGTGAAAATGAGACCTTCATACACTTCCTTAGGGTCAAATTATAAGAAAACCTAATGACTGGCCAAATATTATACCCATTGCTTATGTTTCTAAATGGATTGAACCCGTCTGAAGTAAGACCAAGGCAGACGTTGCGAGCATCTTGAGCAAACCAACCATGGTCCTTATCAAAAGTCTTCCAAACCAATGAATTTGCAGGATGCATCTGTAAGAATAATGCCCTAAAAATTATTTATTTGAATAAAAGTCATTTAGATGTCACATGTTTATATTTATTTATTGGGTAATATGATGTGACATAAGATGTTACATAAATATTATTGAGTGACATTGTAGAAAAGTCACGTCAATGATTAATGAATCAAAGACTTATGACTTTCCCGTTCCTTGTTCACTTGATATTTTGTTCTAGACCAAGGTACATATTGACGTACGATAGGTCCACACTCGTTGTGCCTATATTTGATAGGATGATGGAATTCGTCATTGAGGTAATGACCTTAAACAAACGAGTAGGTGCAATGTAAAGGTATATGTACTAAACAAGATAAAAAATGACTACCTTATGGAAGTGATCACTGATGTTGAGATGGTATTCAGTACAATTGGTTTATTATATCCTTAGACCTAAGAGGATTATACGAATCTATTTATTGTGTACTTGTGCTTTGGCCGAGTCAGTTTGTGATGATCTTTCTATGTCAAATATTCCAGATAATGTTGGGTCTTGTACATAATAAATGAGTTTTATAAATGCTCAACAAGGGTATAAGGTTGTACTAGAAAAAAATCCATTGGCCAATAGTATTTTTTGAAATGTTTTTTGAAATTAATATATATATATATATATATATATATATATATATATATATATATTTATTTATTTATTTGTGAAATTGTTTTGGAAACAATTGATAGTCCAATGAGTTACAGATCATGAATTGAGAATTATATGAGTTAGGAACTTAATCGGTGATATGATTCCGATCCTATTGACTCATGTGGAATATATTTTGGTGGAAGGATAAATAAACAAATCATAGTGAAAGCTCATTCGTTTTGTTAAAAAAATGAATTTGGACCGGCCTTGTTTTAAATAAAAGAATGGGCCAGCCCAAATGAAGCCCAGTTCATTAATTAAAAAAAAAGAGGGAAAAGGGGGAGAGGGCATTCCAAGTGGAAACGAATGGAGCCTAAGGTCCGGGTTTGACCCCGATCATGACCCATAACCAGATTGTGTTAGACCTGGATCAATGGGTCAATGGATCACTCGATTTGATAGGGCAGATTCGTTGACCAACCCAGTTTGACTAGGGTTGACCAATTTTTTTAAAAAAAAATCTTTAAATTCAAGTGCTAAATGAAATTGTTTAGAGGAAACAAATCCCAAGACCTCTCATTGTTGGTAAATGAGAATCTATTTTATTAAGAGTTTGATGAAACTAAAATAGGTGATTCAAATTTCTTGATTTTATAGTTTGTCCTATTTATCTTTTTAGAAGATAAATGAGGGTGTATGCAGAATGAGGGTGTTGACTAAAATAGCAATATCGACCCATTACAAAATTACATGTTATTTAGACGATAGTTGAACTTAACTAAATAAATACATATGCTAAAATAATGATTGTTGTGTTTATTTGGTGGGCTAAAGAAAATTAAGAGTTATGAATATTTACATACATATAGTACGGGACAGATGGATTCATAAAAGATAGTTCTATTAACTTTTATAAGTTGTTGCATGGTTACTCAAATAGGATCATGTTTACAAAAGGTAAAAGATCTTGATACCTACTAATGACATGGAATATAAATATTATATTCAGGTTTTTTATTTGATTAAAGTGTCATTGTGGGAGGTACAATAGTTATTCGAAAAGCCGAAACTAGTGAATTTATATTTATATACATGTTAATTGATTTCTATGTTTGTGCAGATTTTTATGTCAAACTTATATACCCTGTGATGATTATGAACTACGCCAAGTTTTATGTTTAAAAATGGATCCAACTGAAGGTATGCTTATCATTAAAGTCAATTTAATGTATTGTTCATTAAATTATTAGTTTGTCTATTTAGGCATAATATCTCACTTTTGCAATAAGTTGCATCGTTTAAGGATATGAATATGATTGCAAGTGTTGTAGCGACTTCCATAAGGAATTATTTATTTGAGTTAGAAAAAGGGAAAAACTTTATTTTTTGAAGACTAGCTTTAAATGTGCTCGAAATTTCTAGAAATTTCATTTCAAGCTCTACTTTAAAATTAAAAGTGTTTATTGATTTTTGCACTATTATTGATAGTCGTATTATTTTTTGAAAAGTTGTTAACTCTGAATAATATTCAGAAAGATGTTGATACCACTTCGACAACTCTAAAAAGTATAGGGATGTGAATCCCACTTGTATGTGGCATCTGACACTTAGTCATAGTAATCTGGATATGATCAAATGATGACTAAGAAATCATTTTAAAGCAAAAGGAGTTAGAGCTATATGATTGTTAGAGTTGGTGCACAACTGATGTATCTGGTGATTTCAACCACATAACCAGAGGATGGTTTTTCCAGTTTCACCATTTTTAGTAATGGTTATTCTAGGTAGGTTACCGGTACCTGATGAATCATGACTCTGAATCTTTTGAAAAGTTTAAGAAATTACAGAGTAAAGTGGAAAAACCAACTGGAAGTGAGTATTATTGATTTTAATTCCCTTGTTACGTCACGACACAATTTTCTTGGAAATGTGAAATTGAACTTTATAGGATATTGTTCAGTGGGAGATAAACATAGAATTATTACATATATTCTTTTGAGGTTTTACCCAAAAAGGTTCACTGAGTATTATTTGATAATTTTCAAAGGAACAATTGATAATTATAAGTAGGGATATTTACTTTTAAAAGAGTACGACCTAAGTAGAGGCGAAAGTGTGACAGTTGTTGATGAAACAGTTAGCTGAGCCAATAAAAAGGACAGATAAGATCAATAGAAAAGGTGACATTATTGAACCTATTGATGAGTCTGAAGAGTACAGAACTCAGGAGCATTATCTAGAAATCTAGTGTGATGAAATAATTAAATTGTTTGATTTTTTCACAAAACATGGATTAGCCTTGTATTAAAAAGAAGTCAATGGGAGTTTAACATTGTTTCTGATTCTGTATGTTAAAAATATGCTACTCAATTGGAATGACGTCCAAGTGATGTCATTAGTCAAAGACCTTTGGAAGTGTTCCACATTAGGTCTTTGGAACTATATTGATGAATAATGGAACATGATGGTTTACAGAATGCCAAGGAAATGTTTTACCTTTTAGGCATAATTTCATCTCTCCATGTAAGGCCAGATATTAATTTTGAAGCTGCTTTTATGAGTGAATATTGATTTAACAAAGGCCCTGATTGCTGGACTGTGGTTAAGAATATTCTCAAGTTCTTGAAAAGAACTAAGTGTTAAGCTTGGTGCTTAGAGTTGAGTATTTGCAGATTGTTTAGGGATGTATAAAATACAGATATGATTGATAGTTGATCAATATTGAATTTATACATGTGCATTGGGTAAAAGTATATGAGTTGGTGGAGTTGTAAGTAGTTTAGAATTGATGACTCCACCACTGAAAGGCAAAATACATAGAAAGGATGTACGTGGATATGGGATACCTGTATGAATGTTTTTTAGTGCAAGTGGGATATTGTACGAATAATGCCCTAAAAATCATTTATATTAATAGTAGTTATTTAGATGTCATATGTTTATATTATTTATTGGGTAATATGTTATGACATGAGATGTTACATATATATTATTGAGTGACGTTGTAGAAAAGTCATGCTAATGATTAATGAATTAAAGGTGGGAAGTATGACTATTCGGTTCCTTGTCCACTTAATGTTTTGTTTTAGACTAAGATAGGTCTAAACTCGTTGTGCCTCTATTTAATAAGATGATGGACTTCGTCATTAAGGTAGTGACCTTAAGCAAACGAGTGGGTGCAATGTAAGAGTACATGCACTGAACTGGATAAACATGAATACATTCTGGAAGTGATCACTAATGTTGAGAAGGTATTCAACACAATTGATTTATTATATCCTTAGACCTGAGAGGTTTATTTGGATCTATTTATTGTGTACTTGTGCTTTGACCGAGTCATTTGGTGATCTTTCTAGGTCAAAGATTTCAAATAACATTGGGTCTTCTACATAATAAATGAGTTTGTATAAATGCTCAATAAGGAATCCACCATTCTCTTGATGAGACAATATATTCAATATATTTGTAATGGGTTGGACTAGAAAAGAATCCATTGGCCAATGGTATTTTGTGAAATTTTTTTAGAAATTAATATATATTATATATTTATTTATGAAATTTTCTTGGAAACAATTGATATTCTAACGAGTTACGGATTGTTAATTGATAATTATATGAGTAGGGACTTAATTGATGATATGATTTCGGTCCTATTGACTCATGTGGAATATAGTGTGGTGAAAGGATAAATAAACGAATAATTTTAGCAGAAGGGATTTCACAAGTTAGTCTCAAATACTCAGGATAAATTGTGATATGTTATAGGACATGATCACAATTAGTAGAAGCCTAAAATTCGAAAAAAAAATAAGAGAAAAAATGGAAAAGAGTTTTCCATGTGATCTTACAGCCGAGATTTAAGGTTCCTAACGATCTCACGATATATCATCGCTGGGGTTTAGAAAAATACTATAATAGTTTTTTCTAGACAGTTGGTCATTATGACTTTGAGAAACGTTGTGACGACTGTGAGGGATGGAAAGGAATGAAGCATCACATTTGGGCTGCTCCATTATGAAATCAAAGACTCAATATGTGAGATCAACAAGACCTGGAGATTATCGAAGATTGAAGATTCAATCGCAGACAAAGTTCAAGATAGTTTATCAGATCAAGTAAGTATGATAATTTTTGTAGGCAAACTGTCACTGGTATTAGAACTAGGTTAGTTGAATCTCATTCTCTTGAGATCCGTATCACAGTTTGTTAGAAAATTCATGTTATTCGAATATTTGATTTATTGAAAAATCATTTTATAAGTAAATTATTTTTCGTTCTTGGTGATTTTGGTAATCGCGGTAAGAGATTAGATTGATATGATTTTTTTTGTTCTTTCCTATTGAATATGATTCCTGATCTTTGAGAATCGGATTATATATTATGAATGAAATTTTTTCATGCTGCTATGAATATTTCTATTGGATTCTCATATAAAATTGATTTTGGAAACCGAAGAGCAAACGAGTTTTTTTGTTGTAACAAAAGAAATATGTTTTCTCTTGTTTCGTTATCAAATCTATTTCTGTTAATGGATTGTTGCTTGGTCTTATGATTCACGTTTTATATCTATGTGAATTTGAATCGTTTGTGAGAGAGAAAGAGTTTCTCTCCTTAAAACACCATGTGACTGGTGACATGGTGGGATGTCGCCATGTCACTGGCCTGAGATGGGCCAGGTTTGACCGGCGCGACATCTAGCCGGAGCCCAGATGGTGTCTGGCAACCTTGGAGGTAGCTAGGGTTTAGATAAAGACTATAAGATATATTTTTCTAGATAGTCGGCCATTATTCCTTTAAGAAATCGTGTGATGGCTGTGGGCGCGGAAATGATGGAGGCAGAACATTTGGACTGCAGTATTGTGAAATCAACGACTCAAGGTGTGAGATCAACAAGACCTGAAGATTATTGAAGGTTGAAGATTCAATCGCAAACAAAGTTTAAGATCGTTTGTCAGATCAAGTAAGTATGACAATTTCTACACGCAAACTTTCAACCTCATCCTCTCCCCATTGTCGACTCGTTTCTCCTTATGTCATCTCATGTCATGAGCTATATATTTTGTGGTAAATAAATGTTTGAGTCTAGGGATTAAAGGGAAACAATACAACACTTTCATTGGAATTTGCTTATGCAAGTCGTCTTAGAATTTTGTCCGAGACACCCCACATATCGGACATTTGTCTAACACATTATTTTCTTCCAAAACAACTCACAATCATTCTTACAAGCATTGATCTTATCGTAACTGAATCCAAGGCCCTTTCGCAATTGTTTATCCCCGTAATACGATCTCGGTTACCACTTATATATAACAGAAGATCGATTGTCCAAAATGACGATCAATCGTATTTAACACAAAACGCAAAAATTCGCCCAAACCACTGCAGACCATCAAATCTTCACACAAAACACTCTCAAATCATCCTCTTGCCAAATCCATTCCAATGTACGTATCAAAAACTTAATAAGCTCCAATCAGCACGAATCATATCCACAATACCCAAAAATATCCAAATCAAATAAATCATCACATAATAAACCAAATCATTCCTAAATAGAGATTGTACGTCAGGAAACATAACTCTTGCACGGATTCCACACAAAAATGCACCAAATCCCCACCAAAATGTCACAAATTTTGCCTAAACTCTCGCTATGTTTTAAATTCTTCACTCACGGTCTTAGAACATTCTGATTCTTAAAGCTCAATAAATATCGATCGATTGGTGAACTAGCAGATCGATCACCATGCCAGGTTTAAAATTTCCGCTATGTTTTCGACCGATCAACGACGTCCTTAACGATTGATCGATTAGAATTTCTGACTTTAAAAAAATTGACCAGCAATTTTTTTGGTGATCAAATTTTTTCCAATTGATCGGTTGGCACACATCAAAACAACGATGTCTTGACTGTTTGATCAGCATGTTTATAGACATTCAAATAGAAATATACATATAAACGACACCGTGTAGAACCGATCGACCATTTTGGTGACGATCAATCGGTGATCTTAATTATTAAAAAATGATTTATAAACTGAAAAATGACTTCATTATGAAATAATTTGTATTATGAGGTATCTTAATACATGTCTCATACTAATAACTTATAATCATGTACTAAATAATATTATATCACTAGTTTATACTATGTATATATAAACTAACTCTTACACTATGTTTCTATGATATAACACGTACAACTTAAACATGTTTTCCTTATATATGCTTGCATGATTAATGATGTGTACTTAATATGTTTTTATGTAATCTAAACATATCCTAACATACTTTGTTTGTGCAAAAATTTAAACACAAAATGTTCTATCATTAATTCTCTACCACTCATTACGTACATGTACTTAGATTACAACTCCATCATCAACTATCTGTATTTGGATTGCTTATGTATATATATATATATATATATGTAGATAGTTTATTAAAATCTTATATTGTGTTTATGGTTTGTTTATTTGATCGATCGTTATTTATTTTACCCTAATACGTATTTTTTATTAAATTCTTACATTGTGTACATTAATTGTTTATTTGATCAATCGTTATTTATTTTATTTGTACTTGTATATATATGTACTTAGATTTTATATATATTCCTATATTTTTTATTTGATCGGCAAATTATTAGATCGTTATATTCTTACATTCCTCTATATATACTTATATTGTTTGTTCACCGATCGATCGTCATGTGTCTTTAAAACGATGCCGTGCGAGACGATCGAGCAATAAATATAACCGTTCGATCGGTAGTATACTTCTAATCCACCATGTAGAACCGATCGAACGGTGATCTTAATTATTAAAAACAATTTATAAACTTAAAAACGACTTAATTATGAAATATTTTTTATTTATGATGCTATCTTAATACATGTCTCATACTAATAACTTATAATCATGTGCTAAATAAAATTAAACATGTACAACCTAAACATGTTTTCTATAATCTTATTTGTACTTAGATATATATTCTTATACTTTTTGTTTGATCTATCGTTATTAATTGTTTATATAAATTTGTCCTTAGATTTTATTTAAATTTTTATATTACATATTTGATCGATCGTTATTAATTGTTTATGGATATATGTATGTACTTAGATTTTATCTAAATATGTATTTTATTCAACTGTTTAACTTTGCAATTTTTGGTAATTTTCTCATCGAAAGGGTACTTTCGGTCAATTTAAGTATCTAAACATAAAATAAAAATAAAAAATAAAATAAACTCATAAACTGTAATCAAAATCAATATATATCCAAAAATATAAACATGATGTCCCAAAGATGATCACCAAAAGACGTCACATTTGTAGGAATATCTCCGGTAATCTTTACAGGTCCTGCCTCTGACTTAAACTCTACGCTCCCCGTCAAAGTCAATCTAGAGCCATTAAATCTCCTTCTTCAATTTCTCCACATGTGCTCCTCAAAAGGCTTCAACGCATTCTTGAAAACTGCGCTAACATGGGTGTTGAGGTCCCAAGGAGCCACGCCACCCAAGGAGGAGGCGCTCCCGTGTTGATCAGTGCCTTTGCTCAAGGCATTCCCATGTCGGTCGATTCCTGTGATGTCATAGCCTCTCCTCTACGAACTAACTGTTGAACCATAGCCCCCCTGCCCCTCACTCCCCGACATTGTGGCCTTGTTCAATGCTCCACTCACCGAAGTACACGGCTCCTCATCACTAAAAATGACACCCGATTCATTAGAACTTCGTCAGGAACACACCATATGAGAGGCTAGTACCATGTGTCAACCAAGCCTCCTCCACGATTAATTGGTACATGTATATCGAGAGATTAATCCGAGTCTACTAACCAACCAGGAGCATGCACTACACTCTAGGGATTGGGCACTCCGTGGAATGGGATCTGCCGTCAATGTTGAGCGTCTAGATCAGGTTCATCATCTACCAGAAGGTGTGATCCTCGTATATTAGCTCATAAAAATCTGCTAGCATCCTTGGACAAACTCTCGCCACGTATCGCATCTTCAAGAGCATCTGCCGCATGATGGTCAGCTTCGGTTCCTGCTGCTCTTGGGACGACGATCCTACGCCGGTGCTTGAAGTGCGCGCATGCTTAAATCGAGACAATTTTTGTATGCTTCAACAATTGTATAAAAAATATGTCTTAATAAATAAAAAATAAAAACAGAATTAAAATATTAAAGTTGCAATAATTGGCGATCGATTGTGAAATACACCGATTGATCAAGAAAAAATGAACGATGCAATTTATTACACTCACGATCAATCGATGACAACCAACCAAACAGAAACTAGCGGTGATTGATCTTGAATACAACAAACATACAATATTATCCAAGGGATCAATCAGCCTTGTGACGATTGATCGCTTGTTATGGTAAACGCACAATTTCAATTTACGATCACCGATCGATCAGCGCGTATAACGACGATCGATTGACGGAAACTTCAAAAGACATTGTATCGACTACCGATTGATCGTTTCTAATAATTGAAAAGCAAAGTTTCTGAGAGGCGATCGATATGTACATGTGTGATCCATCGATCTCAAAAATAACTAAACGATCGATCGACCAAATAAGCAGATCGATCGGTAGGAAAACAGAAATCACCGTTTAACTACCGATCGTTTGACTATTTTAACAAACCACCTATCAGTTGATCACTTATCTCAACAGCCACCTGACGATCAATCGGCACATGGACGATCGAAAAAAACGTAGAACCTATATTACGCCTAAAACATTCCCAAATGCCCCAAATTGATCCCTAAACAATTCTAAACTCCTAAAACAAACATTAACACTAAAATAAATAAATTTTACGGAGCTAAATCGATTATATAGCAAATTAAAAAAGCTAATCTAGAAACCTATTTAAAACCACTTAAAACACAAAATAACTAAGTACCTTTAATGTAGATAACAATAGGGGAAATTTCTAATCACTTTGATGGACAATGCAATATGAAAATGGCTAGTTGAAGGTTGTGACTGTAGGAAAGGTACTCGGGAAAAAATAGCATTCGACAGTTTTGATATCATTCCTCTAGCCAATTCATCGTCACTTCCACTGATTGATCACCTGTTTTAGAACATGTGGTACATTTCCATTCGTTGTCGTAGCGATCAATCATTACCTCGTTCCGATCGAACTATGATTCAAGTAAGTGACAGTTACGCTCCTCGATAGATCAGCCTTATGGGATGATCCATCACCTATTTTATAACACGTGGCACACTTCCATTCATTGACGTATTGATCCATCTGTACTTCATTTCGATCAATCGACAATTCAAAAAACTGATGGTTGCGTTACCCAATCGCTCGTCATTAGTGGCCGATCGATTGCTATGTGTGGACACGTGCCAGCATGCCATTGTTGCACTATAATTGATAATGTGACACTCACCAGTTGTGCTCAGCATGCACCACGTGTCAATCCGTTCCCTATTGATCGTTCTTAATGACAGATTGATCGGGTTGTCCCAACTCCATCGGATCGATCGATCATCCTTATTGATGATCGATCGCTAAGTGTGACCACATAATTTCATCACCAAAGCCCTATGGAGTTAGTGACGGATCATTTAGTCACAACAAGTGCTATCAATCGGTTGTCTTAACGATTGAATTGAGTGGTGACGAAAATTTTCGTCACGGAAAGTTCTAGTTTCTAGTGATGATACATTTTCGGTTTGAGCTCAGATTTAGGCTCCCCCATCCATTTTTCATGCTTACACAGACATTTGGATAGTTTTACGCTAACATTTTATTGGAAAATGTCGAAACTGCCCTTAGAGACATCCAGGGGCATTTTCGACTTTTTCCTACATTTTTTTTAGCTGAAATTTTTGTTGGGACATATTGAGACCTCATACAATTCATATGTAAAGTTCCAAGCAAAAAATCTAGGGGAATCTTTGGGTCATTTTGGACAGCAAGCACATTTTACTCAAAAACCCTAGAATTCAATTTCATGTGACAGTTATGTAGCAATAGCATGTAATGAGTTCGGCACTACCGAAGGCCAGCCCGTGGCTCTTTGGCCTTCAAAAACACATATTTCACCCACTGATGTGGTTTACAAACTCTGTAGTTCAAATCACAAAATCGATTCAAACAATAACTTAAATACATGAAAAACATCATGTTTCCCTACACAAATGCACAAACTATCCCTTAACTAGTCTTGGTTTGCATGCTCACCTTCTTCTCTTCCTTTTTCTTCCTTTATCTCATTTTCTCTCTTGGCCGACCCTTCCTTTTTCTTTCACTTTTCACTTTTCTATTTTCTCTCTCTTTCTTCTCTCCCCTTCTCTCTCTAGAGCATTGTCGTGAGCCTCATGGCCTTCAAATACTAAGTATAGATTTTTGTCTTTTCTTACCTACTTACCTAGGGAAAATCTACATTAATTAGGGACATAATGATTAGGGGGACATTAACCACCACAAGTAATTGCAACCATTGGGTAGCCACTTGTAGAAAATAGAGAATTGGACACGTGGAAAAAAGAAAAGATTTTGAAAATCTACAATAAATAGGCTGGCCATGGGTATTTAAAGTGGGCTTGGGTGGGTTTTTGGGCCTCCATGGCATTAATGGGCTTCGGCCCAAGCTTCTAGGTCCAAGTCCACAATTATCAACCCTAGGCCCAATTGCATTATTTTGAAATAATTAAGCTCAATAAAAATTAAGTTCATGAAATAATAAAATCAAATTGGACCAATAACATTACAATAATGTATGAAAGGATAAATTATTAAACAAAGGCTAAAAATAAAATATTTAATCATGGAAGGGAAATTTGGCCATATGTAAAAATCAACTAAATTAATCTAAAATATTAAAGGAAATAAAAATCAAGTCAATTAGGTAATTTAAACACATGCTATTGCAATGAAATAATGATCTTAATGGAAAGATATAAAATTAAAGGAAAGAAATCATATAAGTAATTAATTAAATTAAAGATATAAATCGAAACGCCAAGATCTTGAATTTAGCAATTAAAGCAAATAACTAAAATATTTTGAAGGAAAAATCTTAACACAATAGTATCAAAAGTAGCTCATAATGTGAGGGATATCACAATATAGAAACTCATAAATTTGGAATATAGAATAAGAGAGTTAAAGAAAAAAGAATTTTTCATAATAAACTTACAACCGAGATTTGAGATTACTAAGAATCTCATGCACTAGCAAAGTTAACGTTTCAAGTGAACCGATATATAAACTCAAAAACACTCATTCAAGAGATAGATGTTCGCAGAGAAACTTTCTAAGAGAAAATATTTTTTTTCAAAAATTGTGCGCGAGATTTCGAAAGAGGTAGTACAATTGGGCTGCTTCAATTTCAACAATTACATCAATCCACTTCCGTTGTGTGGCTTTTAGTGGTATCAGAGCTCAGATGTAGTTAAATCATAACTGAGATTAGTGTTTTCCTCAGACCACTTAAAAAGGCAAATTTGTGAAATTTTCAAATCAAATGTGATTTGAGACAAAGGAAACCGATTTTTGTAATGGGACGTGGCATAAATTGTGGGGGAAATAAAATCAGGCAAAAAAAATTATGTTTGCTTGAAAATGAGAGAGGGAGAGAGAAGAACCTCTCTTGGATTCGGCAACCATGGCCGGTGGCTAGGGACCACGCCTGATGGGACTTGTAGGGTCCTAAGTGCCAGCAACAGAAGTGTCGCGTGGCCTGGAGCCCCTGGACTCGTGTACTCAATTGGGTACAGGAGGTAGGCTTTTGTCACCCGCTACCACTGAGGGCTGCATGATGGTTAGCTGTGGAACGACCGGCCTCTCCCTCGCTAGACTCAGCGAGCAGAGGCTACTAGCGACCAGTTGTGTGCTTGGGTCCCCAAGGGATGAGATCCCTAGGTCGCTAGCTTCGGCCAACCGGGTAGGGCTTCACAAGTCATACCTGGCCCAAGTTGCATCCCATTAAAAAAAAAAAAGCTGAATTAATCTGTCTTCCCTAGAGTTTGAAATTTTTCCAAATACGTCTTAAGGGTTCAGGTTCACTTCGTCCTACAGAGGTTCTTGAAGTTAATAGCTTTCTTTATTACTTCTTTCCATTAATGTGGCTCCACAAAAATGATGCGCTTACACGTGGCCTGTCAGGGCCATCTCACCCAACACCACATCAACCCCGAATCCAAATGCAACATTCTCTTCACCGCTTTGGATCTCTCGGAAAATAGCCTCTACGACTCTTTCTTTGACCTCTCCAAACCGGGTTCTTGCTTTGTGGTTGAAATCACTCTTCTTTTTTCTCCGAATGGTTGAAATCACTCAATCTTTCCAGCAAACTCCTCGACTCATCTTCTTCCATCAAAGATGCACTCAAACGCGGTGTCCAAGTTCTTGATCTCTCCTTCAACAAGCTCTACATCCCCACCGCTCCACCGTGGAAACACAAGAACCTTTCTTTGTATGACTTATCTTTTGCCTCAAGTCAGCATATCGAGACAAAGAAAGATCAAGGCAACATATCAGATTTTCTTTTATACTTTAATTGAATTTGTTTTCATGACCAGACGGGGTTGACTTTGTTTGACCGATTTTTGACAAAAAAAAAATATTTTAAAAAACTTGACCTCCTCCTTAGACTCGTTACGCTATTCAACTGAACTAGTTGGCTTCGTCTTTTTTTTTTTTAAGATTTAATGTAAGTTTTAAATGAGATTTTTTAAAGGAAATAAATCTTCCATTCACAACAACAGAAACCACTCTTTCCCGCCATTATTTGTAATTACGACTTAATACCATGGTCAGTCTTTGGCCGAAAAAAAGCTAGAGACAATTTCTGCAATTGCAGTACAATGATGCATTGGTCGGAATTTTCTTTTTCCTGCAGATATTTGTAGTTGTTAACTAGTCAAGAAAACCACTCCATCTCAGCTACCTTCTGGTTGAAAATGTTTTACTTGTTCCGTCCAAATTTTTCGGGGTCAGTATGTAATTTTTTCGCCAATATTCATATGGTCTGCAGTTGTTCCATTGTGACCCTATGTTGTTTATTTTCCTACCAGATATTTATGTTGCAAGTTTTCATCTGTGGCCACTCACAAACTGCCGATTACATACTTTTCTTGTGAAATCACGAACGCCGCATTAACATTTATATCTTCGGCTTTAAAAATCTTTGGAAAAATGCTTGTATTGTCCGTATCTTCGGAAAAATGCTTGTATTATGTGCCATTACTTATTTCCCAAAAAATGACTTTTTCCGACTTCGTTGTTGCTTGGTCGCCATTACTACGAAGTGGACTAAATCACAAAATGGTTGGTAAGAAGTTTTATTTGATGAAACATCTAATTGGATAGAAAAAAAACGTTCTATTACTGCCGTAATCTACGTCGTATTAATATCACTTACTTGAGTTGCTTTATTCAGTTGAATATACATTATACACGGTCATTATGATTGTAAATGTACTTAGTTGTCATAAACTTCATGTTTGTATTTGTGTCATATTCCTGAAGATTCAAGAGTGAAAGCACTGCGTGGTTCAAGTGTCTCAGAAAGCAAATGAGTATGTCTGAAGAATGTATAGTATGACGAGAAGTCTGTCTACTAGTTTGATAACATGAAGTTGGAGTTCAGGATGTTTTATGTTGGCACAGTTTATTGGGAGTTTGCCTGAGGTTTACCAGAATCGTTTCTTTGTTTAGAGAGAGTATAAGCTTCCATTGTTATCTTCTCCAAGAACTCTCTGTTGTTATTTCTTAGTTAACTATGTAAGGACTAACGCGTATCAAAACGATTGTACCTATTATTTAGTTTCATCAAGGTTTGTTGATCACACACAAAGATTACCAGATTGAAGTCTTGGAGTTTATCAGAGTTCTGGTTCCTAAGATGGTTTGGATGGCACTGATCTGTTTCAAGTTATGGTGAAGTTCACTGGGAAGACTGCGTTCAAGATAAGGTGAAGGTGTTAGAGATGAAGAATGGATGAGACCGGGTCTTAGTCCCAGCAAGGTTTGCTGAACCAAATTGAAGATTTGGGTAAGGAATTCAATGTGTTAGAGTAGCAAGGCTTTTGTGTACTGCTAACGGATTACTTTGTAATTTTGAGTTCTCATTCTAGTGGAAACTTTTCCCAGCAACAAGGCATGTAGAGTTTTTCTTCTTGAAGTGTGTCTTTAAGAGGTTTCTCTTCGTTACCAATCCGTGTGTCAAGTGTGTTGTGATTGTTTGATTTACATTGTTATTCACCCCTTTTAGGTTTGGTGTACTGTATTGAGTCTAAAACCACCTTAGTCATGAAACCTCCATTTTCATTTATATTTAGACAACATATTTGGTCAGTTATTCTATACTGAAAAAATCAAATATATCTCAAACCACGCGTGCATTTCATAAAATAAAATGGTGAAGCACGGTATAAAACATCACTTAGACTAAAATAAACAATCCAAATGCAATTTGTTCGAAATCAAATAAACATGGAAATCAAAATTCAACCTGATGATACCAAAATTGAACTAGTCCAGCCCAAATCAATTTGGGCTGAACAATATGATCATACAAAAAGTCCAACAATGATGAAAGACTCGCATTGCACCAAGCTCAAAGGAAAGAATATCGTAACACGCAACATAACAGATATAAGTAAACTTATAACGTGCAACATTTCCATGATCCCGAAATCCCCATGAAAAGAAGCTAACTTCCCACGGTGAGATGTCAAAAAGGAACGTCCCACGTGACATGATAGAAATAAGGGATCAAAGCTCCTTGAAAAGGGGGAACTTGAGGACGTGAGAAAATGACTATAAAAGCATAGTATTGTGAAGAAGGAAGGTAAGCGATAATTGAGAAATTGAATAGAGAAATTACAATACAAAGGCACTGACTTTAGCATCAGAGGTGCATACCCCGGTGTCCGAGGTCAATTCTATTGTTTGTGGGAATGTAGATTGTCACGCCCCGAACGCAATCCCGCAGGGACAGTGACAGCCGCGAGCAATCCTGAGGGAAAGCCCCAGCGAGCTTAAACATGCATATAGTGGAATAAGATCGAGAGAGAGACGGCCAAAACTCAACATAACTAATCTTACATATTAAGTTCCAAAGAAGTAGTAGCTTCATTACATAACACATGGAATTTCATAATCTAAGTGGTAGACCACAACGATCAACAATTACCACAACAAAATACATATTATCTTCTTTCTAAGACAGATAGTCTTCCTGATCTCCTTCACCTGAAACATCTGGAATGATACATTTGAAAAACTATGAGTCGAAAGACTCAGTAAGGGAAAACTTAAATTAAAAACATGAGTTTATGACTTGAATATGAATATCGTGAATAACATAAATCTTGATGCACATGCATGCTTCATGGTTGCATATGCACATGTAACAATCTTGATCTTGAAAAACATGTTCTGGAACTTGAAATTGACACATGGTCCTTGGAATTATTTTCTTCTTGACTTATGGGCCACTTATGCTCCATTTAACCCCTGAAGTCAGGGTCGTGCGTTCCCATCGGAACCGTCTCCCTTTCCCATTGGGACATTTCATTTGGTCGAACTAGCCCCACCTTCTCGCATTCGTCCTTCACTGGCTAGTCACGACACTTGGAGGTCCACACCTTCTCGCATACGTCCTTCAGTGTGGTTGCACTTACCTCTAGGGTTCACCCATCCTTCTCGCATTCGTCCTTCGGTATAGGTGCCCTTCTTGATGGTACGGTACCGACCAGAGCCCTTAACTTAACTTGACTTATCATAAAACTTTTCATACATCATTGCATAAAACTTATTTTAGAAAATCATGCAATGCTCGTGTCATGACATGTTTGCTTATGATGCCATGCTTGCTCATGTAAACCAATGTTGTGTATCATTCCAGTTTTGTAAAAATGTAACTCCACTTACCTTGCTTCTCTTGATATAGAGATGGTGCTTTGCCTACAAGCGAGTCAATTACTACACTTAGATGTTTAGGAATTAATCACATAGACATACAAAAGAAGTACTTTGTAATTATTTCGGTTTTCCAAAAGTACATATCTTTGAAATATCATTTCGTTTACAAAATATTACTTAACTAGTTTTCGTAAAAAAAATGAAGAAGACAATTAAACATAAGCATCAACCATCTTCTATACGGTTGCTAAAGGGATCACTATGTAATACTCAATCAACTAGGTATACTTCTTCTTCCCAAACATGATTTCAAGCCTATTCATGAATTTACCGCCATCCTAACCTCAATAATTTCATAACTAAGTTTATTCAACTATCCCTAATGCTAGAGTTCACAAGACTTCAATTGGAACTCCAAATTCAACATATATGGAATTTTAACAGGGACCGCTCGAGCGCCTGTCGAGCACTGGTCAAGCGTCAACTCATTGTCCAACTTTCATCAACCCTCGGTCGAGCGGCAGTCGAGCGCCAACTCTCTGTATGCAAATTTCCAAGGGCCGCTCGAGCACCTGCCGAGCGCTGGTCAAGCAGCAAGACACTGTCCATCATATTACGCTAAGGCCGCTCGAGAGCCTGACGCACGCTGGTCGAGCACGATGTTGCCTAAAAACAGGGTACTAACATTTTCCTATTCCAACAACCTAATCATGATCCCTAGCTTGCTTCTTCTGACCATAAACAATTCCACACACTATTTTCATGCCTAAAAAATCTCCATGCAACAATGTCCATCCTTCAGCAATCAATTTCACAACCTAGGAGACACTACATTTATGATATTGCAAGAGAACCCAATCGGCCAAGCATGGATTTCACAACAACCAAAGGCCGAAACCTAAACCTAGCATATATCAACTTCACATGCATCTTCCATTCAACATCATAACACTTCTCATTCTTTAGATTTAACAAAGATTCAAGAGGAAACAAGAGAGATTCAACCAAATCAAGGGGAAAATAAAACATGCAAGGTTCGGCCATGTAAAATCCTTTTGCTAACCAAGAAATCCGACCTTACCTTGCTGTGCATAACACAAGAGCTAGGACCTAGCACAAAATATTCAAGATCAGAACCTATGAAGGAAAAGAACAAGCACATGCAAAGGCCAAAACATTTACCTCTACCTCCAACTATGGCACTCGGCTAACACCAGAATCTTCTACCTCTCTAAACTTTCGGTTCTACTCTCTTGTGTGGCTTCAAAGGGCTGAAATGGTAGTAGAAAGGTACTGTGGTGAAGCTTGAAGGAGAGAGAAATGAAGTGGCAGCTGCTGGAAATGGCTTGAGGAAGGCAAAGGGAGGAGCTTGGAGAGTAAAGTGGTTCGGCCAAGAGAAAAAGAACAAGCTGAGCAAGGAGAGAGGCTATGCGAGTGAAATGGTGAGGAAGTGAAATCAAATGGGGTTTGAAATGAAGGCTCATCACGTGAAGGGGTGTGAGGTTCTCTTGTTTGTATCGCCCATCCTCATTGGGTGGTATGGCTGGTTGACATGGTGTTTGTCCTATCTTCTTTACTTGTATTTAATTCCTTGTCTCCCTCTTAGCCATACATGTGAATCACCCAAAGCCAATTTCAACTTTGCTCTTTGCCTTTCACGTAAACCTCTCTTGCCCTCCACTTTATCATTCTCTTATCACATAGGCACATTAACCTATCACCACTATAAACACACTAGCCTATCACCATTATAAGCATATCAACTAATCTCCTTTATAAACACATTAACTTATCACTTAATTCTTCTAATGATACTTAAGACTACCTAATGGTGATTAAGGTTACCTAATCAAGGACACAAAATAATCTATATGCTCAACATAAATTTCATAACTATAGATTATTATGCAATGATTTCTACTTAAAGAATTTCGGCAATAAGAAACAAAATTCTCTTCATATATTTAATTTCATAAATCATGGTGGCATAATTATAAACAAATGGAAAAATTAGTTTATAAAAGAAATCTACCTTGAAAAATTCGGCTCTTAGGAAAACAATAGAATTTCACCAATAAAATTTCACAATGATAATAAAATAAAATACCATTAGTATTAAAGTTAAGTCATACATTGGCCAAAAATATGGCCTCTTGAGTTAAATAAAAAACAAATACATAGAAATATAGCAAAAACGAAGTACGGGGTCTCACATAGATTTTTGTGATAAAAGGTTTTATGGCGAATGAATTGAGTAAAAGCAGAACCACTTCCATTAGGAATTGGAGGAAACAATGACACATAGTGAGTCTCGCGCCGTCACCAACCTAGAGTTGAATGGAGACGGCGGACAATCGAGAGGAGACGACAAATAACCAGAGGAAACATCAGTACAAAGAGAACCTGAGGGAGGAGTTTGGATGCCGCATAACGAAAAAAATTCTCAGTCCCCAACTCGTTGACAAGATGGGAGAGTCGACCACAAGGATGATGCATGATGCATCAAGTGAACAAACCACCACAATCTCCTCTTGACAGCATGATGCATCAAGTGGAATCTCCATTCACATCAAGGATCCTGGAAACTAGATTACCGTCTAAATTCGGTATGCCTGTTAATGACAAATATACAGGAGCAACATATCTGCTCGACCATTTGGAGGGTTACCAATCGCAGATGGACTTGTTGGACACATAAGATGCTATCAAATGCAAAGTGTTTCCTACTATGTAGCCCGCATCTAGTTTAGCATATTAAAGCCGAAATCGATCTCTAGTTTCAAAGAACTCAGCCGAGCCTTCGTTAGCCATTTCACAGCAAGCAAGAAACACAAGAAACCAACAAGTCATCTCCTTTCGACCTGACAGAAGGAAGATGAGAGTTTACAAGACTATGTGGCTCGTTTCAGCCAAGAAAAGTTGAACGTAGAAGATCTAGATGATAAATTTGTCCTTACTACTATAGTAGCTGGACTAATAGATGGAAAATTTCATTCTCCCTAAGAAAGAAGCCCCAAAAACCTTTGGATAATTCATGAAAAAAATGAAGAAACACAAGAATGCAGAAGATATGGTAACAGCCGGCAGAGTACAAGTCGCTGATCTAGGAGGAACGGCGACCAAGAGGAGGAAAGAAGCGATCTTGGTCAAGCCTCTAGTAGCAGAAAGCGATCGGAGAGTAGAACCATGAGCGAAGCGTCCAAAGCTACAATTTACACCCCTCAATGCCCCACAAGAAAAATCCTTATGGAAATCCAAAATGACCTCGAGATACAGTGGCCTTTCAAAATGAAATTGGATCTAAACAAACGGGACAACCAGAAGTTCTGCCATTTTCACGTTGACCATCGGTCACAATACTGACGAGTGCATTCACCTAAAAAGACAAATAGAAGCCCTTATCCAGCAAGGATGTCTCTGGTGATTCACCACTTCTAGAGCTGAAGAGCAATTCAGAAGGGAAGCACAACCACCCGAGAACAACCGTTTCAGACCTTACCAAAGGAATGAACGCAAACCCTGGGAAAACAGAGGGAGAATAGGGCCCTGAGGTAAAGAGCAAGGCAAGAGGAGAGACGTTCCCCACAAAGAGCAATCGAAGAAAACAGCGTCATCTTCGGAGGCTTTGTCGTAGAAAGATCCTCCAAATCTTCAAGAAAATCCTACGTAAGGCATCTGCTCGTTGCAAAAATAAGTAGCGGACCCCGATGTCTGATTAAGAGAAGCCCATTACATTTACTACAAAAGACATGGTCGGGATCAAATATCCACATGACGACGCGATAGTAATCGCTGCCATGATAAGAAAATATAACATCGGAGAATCATCATCTGCATAGGGAGCTCGACTGACATCATCTACGTAACAGCATAAGACTAGATGAAGCTGGGAAGGGAGAAAATAACCGATAGAAGCACATGATTAACATGACTCACCGGCCATCAGATGTATGCCCTAGGAGCCATGGAGCATTCGTTTAGAGTAAGAGAATATCCATGTGAAGCATCAATTTTTGTAAAATTTCTAGTTCTCAAAGAAAATCCTCCTATAACGCTAAACAGGTTGAAGGACGTGTCCATCCACCATTTGAAAATGAAGTTTCCAACCAAAGCTAGGATTGGAGAAGTAAAAGGAGACTATGAGCAGGCCAAGAGATGTTACTTATCGGATACCCAGATGACTGAAGAAATGATGACTATAAAGCATCGGGAAGAGTTTCGAGCAAAACTAGTGGAAAACCCTAGAAGAAATACCACTTTGGGAGGACTTGAGGGAAAGAGCAATCAAAAACGAGACTAACCTACCTGAGGAATCCAAAAAAATTCTCATGGAGTTTCTGCTAGCAAATAGGCCTTCGCCTAGCCACATGAAGACATGCTAGGTATCAATTCAAGAGTCATCACTCATAAACTAAAAATACGTCCCGAGATCAAGCCGATCATACAATGCAAGTGAAGCTTTGCCCCATAAAGGAGTCAGGCAACCAAAGAGGAGGTTAGAAAGCTAGTCTGTTGAGGATTCATCAGGGAAGTTAACTACCTTAGTTGGCAAATGTGCTTATAGTAAAGAAGGCAAACGAAAAATGGCAGATGTGCGTGGATTACACCGATCTAAACAAAGCCTACCTAAAAGACTATTACCTGCTCTTAAGAATCGACTCGTTGGTAGACTCAACAATAGGACATCGGCTCTTAAGGTTCATGGATGCCTTTTCAGGGTACAACCAAATTAAGATGCATACACGAGATCAAGAATGCACCTCTTTCACAACAGTCCTGGAGACTTACTATTACCAAGTCATGCCCTTCGGTCAAAAGAATGAGGGAGCAACATATCAAAGATTGGTCAACCTAATGTTCTGTGAACAAATAGGGCACAACATGGAAGTCTACGTGGACTATTTGTTAGTCAAAACACGAGAATCAACAAACCATGTCACGGATCTTGTTGAAGCCTTTGACGTACTTCAATCATATAAGATGCGCCTGAACCCAACGAAATGTGCGTTCGATGTATCTTTAGGAAAATTCTTAGGATTCCTAATATCCTAAAGAGGAATCGAAGCCAACCTAGAAAAATCAAGGTCATCCTACACATGCAACTGCCGAAGAATATCAAAGAGCTGCAGTGACTCACTAGATGAATAGCAGCACTCAATAGGTTTATTGCCCGCGTCACGGACAGATGCTTACCATTCTTCAAAACACTTCAGAAAGCCTTCGAGTATACAGAAGAATGTCAACCAGCCTTTGAGGAACTGAAGACATATCTAGCGAATCCCCCACTCCTGAGTTCTCCAATACCAGGAGAGACCTTTTATTTGTACCTCGCTATCTCGAACGGAGCATTAGGGCATTACAAGGAGCCAAACCCCGATATCCCGACTTCAATAAACTAGCACTAATTGTCATCATCTCAGCGAGGAAATTGATGCCATACTTCTAGGCTCATCCCATAGTATCATGACGGACCAACCATTACGACAAATCCTGTGGAAATTAGATGCATCAAGAAGACTAGTCTAATGGTCTGTGGAGCTCTTAAAATTCGCCATTTAATATCGACCTCAGACTGTAATTAAGGGACAACCACTAGCCGACTTCATCACAGAATTCACGACTTTGATATCTCGGGAAGATTTCCCCAAGCCAGAGTCATGGCAAATATATGTGGACGGATCGTCCAACCACGAAGCATGAGGTGTAGGAGTAGTTCTCGAGACGATAAAATGGTGACTTACCTGGGAAGCTCTAAGAAGATAAAGCGTTTCAAAACTTTTAGGATTCAACATATCCCTCGAGATCAAAATGCTCGAGCTAATGCTTTAGTTATCGAGGTGTAGTTGACGAAATAGAACTGGAGGATTGGCAAGCCCCGATGATGAAAATATTCAAAGAATAGGATCCCGAGATCAACAGGCAACAACTGCAAAAATTTAAGAGGATTGTCACGCGGTATACTATTATAGATGGAAACCTATATCACCGAAGTCTCTATAAAACAGTGTTACGTTGCCTCGGTACTCAAGATACCAACTATGCACTTCGGGAAGTACACGAAGGGATCTGGGAAATCATTCGGGATCAAGGACGCTCGCTCAAAAAGTTCATTCGAGTTGGATTCTTCTGGCCTACCATGCAAGCCGACGCTGAAGAGATGGTGTAGAAATGCAAAAAAATGCCATAGATTCGCCTATGTTATAAATATGCTGACAGAGAAGATGACGGTCATCAATGCCCCGTACCCATTCATTTAATGCGGAATTGATATACTTGGCCCATTCCTTTTGGGATGAAAATAGTTGAAAATCCTAATAGTTGCCATTGATTATTTCACCAAATGGGTGGAAGCTAAACCACTGGCAAAGAATGCCGAACTGAACGTCTGAAAATTCATCTGGAGGAAATCATGTGTTGCTTCAGACTACTGGGGACCATAATCACCGACAACAGCATGCAATTTGACAACAAAAGCTTCCGAGACTTTTGCACGAAACTTAGCATCGAGAATCACTACTCATCCTCATACTTTCAAGCCAATGAGCAGGTAGAGCTCGCAAATTGATCGTTGTTAAAGATCATCAAGACAAAGCTTGACAACCACAAAAGTCTATGGGAAGAAGAATTGCCCAGAGTACTGTGGGCATACCGTACTACTGTTAGAACATCAACAAGAAAAACCCCATTTGCCCTCACCTTTGGAACCGAAACGGTGATTCTGGTCAAGATAGGAGCCCTTTCACCTCTGGTGATAAATTTCGCCTATGAAAACAGTGAAGAATAAAGGAAACTAGATCTCCACTTACTGGAGGAAAATAGAGAAGATGCACGGCTTAAGATGGAAGCGTACAAGCAAAATATCACTAACTATTACAATGCCCAGGTTAGGCCGTGTCATTTCATTCCAGGAGATTTAATGCTTAAGAAAATACTACTCAGGACCAAAGATCGACAACAAGGAAAATTGCATCCAAATTGGGAAGGACCGTATCACATCATCGGTTCCAAAAAATCAGGAACGTACAACCTAAAAGACCTTAAAGGAAAGGCACTGCAACACCCATGGAACTCAAAACATCTTTGGAAATATCATGCTTAGATATAATGTTTGCTTTTTGCCCATAGTTTTGCATTTACACTAATGTTAAATTATGAGTCTTATTGTTTATTATGAATGAAAAACCCCAAGTTCTCTTAAAAAATTAAGTATTCAATTCTGACAAAGCAACCACGAGAAACCACGATTTCCAACTGAATTTAAGAAACCTCGGAGAACCATGTGTCCAATTACACTCAAGACGACCTCGGAGAACCACAATTCTCAATCGCACCAAAAATGACCTCTGAAAACCACGGTTCCCAGTTGCACCAAAAATGACCTCGGAGAACCACAGTTTCTAGTCGCACCCAAGATGACCTCGGAGAACTACGGTTCTCAGTCGCACCCAAGAAGATCTGGGAGAACCAAAGATGACCTCAAAGAACCACGGTTCTCAATCGCACCTCAAATGATCTCAAAGAACCACGGTTCTCAGTCGCATCGAAGACAACCTTGGAGAAACATGGTTCCTAGTCGCACCTAAATTTTAAACATAAGGATTAGTTGACAAAAAGTTCTAAAATGTTATCGACTATTCATCTGGTGTTTAAATATTTGTTAGACAAAGATAAAAAAAAACAAATGGCGGCATAATGACAGAGTTATTTTTTATGTCGAACACGTTATGAGCAGGAAAAAATATGTAAAAGGGGTGAAATCGAAATGAAATGAACAGGAAAGTTAGCAATACATGCACGATCTAATCAGGGCTGATATATTTTAAGTGAAATGAAATTGTGTGCAGTTTTAGTAGGAGAAGTATAAGGTTTCTAGACATACCACAGGGAATGATTTTTGCAATTTCAGTACAACACGAGTACCTTCATAAGATGAGGGAATCAACGTAGACATATTACTTCAAACCAAACAACTTCCTGTCAGAACACTCCCACCAACCAGCAATGTCGATAGGTTGAAGGAGTAGTAGTTGAGTTGTTCACTAATTGGTCTATTAGTGGGGTCATATTCGGTTGAGAAATGACCAGTGTATTATTTCGATGACTTGTAAGTGAATTAACCGTTTTACAGTGAAAAACGTAGGGGGTGAAAATGATTTAACGCAATAAAATATACTGCGTTGTATAAGAATGTTAACACTTGCATTTTTGTTGAATAAAAAGGGCATCGTATAAGTGAAATTTTTATCGTAGAGGTTAAGAAATCCATTTACCAAAATTTTCCCAAAAAAATCATGACCAAAAGAAGAACGGTTCATAGCAGCAAGAGAGAAGATATGATTTTCGCAAGGGTGTTTTAAGACCCAAACCTATGGCGAGGAAGACCAAAACAGTAATGCATGAAGTTTTTGTGGTGTTCGTATAGTCCCTTACGAATGATTTCCTAGCAACATTTTTTTCTCTCCTATCGAGTGGGATCATCAGATTGGTTGGAACACGACGTGGTAGATAGGCCAGAAAGAGTATGATTGAGCGATAAAGGAGCAGTTGCTGGTAAGGCTTCAATCAATGGGTGTTTACTAAAATATATGTCAGGTTGCGATTGTCCAGTGCCTTGTTCACTGGGCATCTATTCAATTTTTTCTAACATAGTTTTTTACGACCAGTTTTCATTTTGCTATAAAAGCAACAAACATGACTACACACCTCTGGTTGATATTAGCTTATCGAAAATGAGAGTAAAAAATATTCAAAGAACTTTAGCGGCATTCACGACAAAATGGTCTTAAAACACACGATTCACAACTGAAACTTTGTGGTCCAAAATAAATTTTTATTTTTAACCATTCTTTCACCAGTATTGTCATGTTCATTCGTCGTAAATGCCCTTTTTATAACCTGTATTTTCCAACCAATTCAACGCTCCGGAAAATGACTACTTGCAACCACGAATGAGAGGCCAAAAAAAATTGGCCGGGAAAAGCCGTTTATGTTGTAGTGATTGTTGGTAATTGAGAATTTTATTTGATTGACTTGAATCAAGAAAAAATGGTTGGTACCAATTGTTGGTCTTATAATTTTTCTTCATTTACTTTTTTAGAAGAAAAATGAGTATGTGTGAGTAAAAAAGTAATACCGACTTACTATAAAATTACATGTCATTTAGACGATAGTTGCACTTAGTTAAATAAACACATATATTAGAATAGTGAGGATTGTGTGTGATGTTGGTGGCCAAAATAAATATCAAGAATTGTAAATTTTGTGTATATATGATATACAACATGTGAATTTTTTTGCAGATAAGTTGAAAATTCTTGATATTCACCACAGACATTGCATGTGAATGTTATATTTTGTATTTTTATTTGATTGTTGTTACTCAGTGAGATGTACCATTAGTCATTCAAAAATCTAGTACTAATGGAAATTTATATACATGTGAATTTTATTTCTTACTATTTTTAGATTCATTATGCCAAACTCATTATCTATAATTTCAGATAATAACAAATTGATTGGGCCAAACTTCCTTGACTGGTGGAAGAATGTCATGATTGTACTCACAATTGATAAATTGATCATGTCCTAAAAGATGAGTCCCCTTAGCTTACTTTAGCTAACACCACTCAATAGCAAAGATGGCTTATGATAAGTAGAATGAGACAGATGAGTTAGTTTGATGTTATATGCTGGCTTCAATAACCAATATATTATAGAAGCAGTGCGAAGACCTAGCTTCTGTAAAAGGAATTCCCTTATATCTTTAGGAGTTTTTTGAAGAATAGAGTCGATCTGCACGCCAGCAAGTTCTGTGTGAGTCCTAGTTTTCAAGATTAAGGCAACTCAAGAGAGGGATGAATTGATTTTCTAAAACTTTTCGGTATTGACCCCCCAAAGTTGTGTTTGCAAGTAAAGCCTATTTTAGCACAAGAATATAATATGCAATAACTGTAAATAAGTGTTAAAGTAAGGAGAAGGGTACGAGAAGCAAACACTCAATTTTTAGGTGGTTCGGCAAACTCGCCTACATCCACCCCTCAAGCTCCTTCACCGAGCCTCGAGGTTTTCTACTATCTTCAACCAATAGCTTACACACTAGCTTCCGGGTGCTAGTGAACTGTACAAGTGTTTTCCCGGGATCAACACTCAAACCCACCCAAGTGGTTTTTTTGGCTCACCACTCACAACCTCACCAAGCTTGAGATATACACTCTCAGAGCTTCTTCTTTAGTGAACAACCTCACTAAAGGAAACACCTCTTTTTGATAGGTAGGTTGAATAACAAAACTCTCTCAAAGAGTAGATATAAACACTCAGTTTGTGTGTTTGTGTGAATGCTATGAGAAATATAGAATATGAAGGTTTAAGAATATTTCTCAAGTAGTAGAAATGATATGTGGTCGTTGGTTTTTTTAGATGAAATGAATGTATATTTATAGGCCACATATGAAAACTAGCTGTTTATAGCCGTTAGGGGTCGATTTGACAATTTTACCGTTGTACCGGTCGACCACTTCATGTACCGGTCGACCGGTTCAAGTAGTTGTTGTCCAACGGTCATAAATTTGAATGCTGTCAAGATCATCCGCTTCATGTAGAGGTCGACCGCTACAAAAGTTCATCGACCGGTTCATTTAAAACAATGTTTTTGACGACTTTTAAACACCCAATTTTAAAGGCTTACTTCCCATAAGTATATGAAAGGTTTGAGAATATATTTGGGGTGTTTTGAAACCTTTAAAAATATTTTAATCTTTCAAACAAAATTTAAAACGGTTTATGCACGTTTTGAAAGATATGCAAGTGTGATTCATAATCCTTATCAAAAGTGAAACAAAGAGTTACAAGGATTATACCCTAAGATCTTGAAACTTCACTTTGAGCTCCTTGCATTTCTTGTTCTTCTTTCTTCAAGTCTTTGGCTCTTTCATCAAGTCGTCTTTGTCTTTGAAGATGTTCATTTTATAAACTTGATCCATTTAGTGAAATCATCAAAATCTCGATTGTGCACAAAAGCCAACATTCTGGACAGCTAAAATGATGGAGGGTATTCCAGTTCAGGATCATGTATTAAAGATGATATCTTTTATTACTAAATTTGAGACACAAGATGCAGAGATAAATGGTAAGATTAAGGTTGAAGCAATATTGGCGTTTTTACTTAAATCATTTAGCCAGTTTGTATCAAACTATAATATGAACAAGATGTTACTGACTTTGTTTGAGCTGCTCAACATGTTACAGTCAGCTGAAGAACTTATCAAGAAATAGCTTAAAATCTTAACCAATATTCTCAAATGTGATGGTTGAGATCTCGAACAATCAACATTACTATTTTTAAAGTGTCTAAAAATAATAAATACTAATGTAATAATGTAATAAATGCTAGATTTTCGACAACAATACATGTTGGTATGATACGTTTTTCACTATTAAAGTTACAAATAAGGAATAAAATTTAAGAAATATATTTAATAAATTATTCTAGAAAGTCTAGCATCTTGATACGTAGATATGAATTGAATAAGATACTGACCATTTAATTATTAATATGAGAAGCAAACTAACATTTTATGAATTCTTACTTAATAATAAACATATTTTGATTTTCTCTTGGTTTAGTTTGTAAGGTCGAGACTGAGAGCAATTTTTGAGCAAAATTTTTTTACGAAGGAAAAAAAAAGAAAGGAAAAAAAAGGAAAGTGGTCCTCTGCTTCGTGGAACTCAAGCAATTGAAGAGGAAAGCTGGAGGCATTATCCGAAGTGTCTATGGCGAGTTGAGTTTCGAAAACAATCTTCCTCACGCCTCTGAACAGACACCGACTATTGAATGAAACAGATTTTGTTTGGAAATGCAATGTCACACGTGTTAAGTTACATTGGTGCCAGTGGCGAATGCAAGGGGTGGCAGCACCCACCCATTGCACTGCCCAAAAAAACTACATGTAATTTTTTTCATAAGTTGGTCTGGGCCCAATCTCCATTGTTCTTGGCCAACCCTGGTTATACGGACTGAAGGGCCTGATTTATTTTTTAATAGGCAGAGGGTGAAACGACGTTGTTTCACCCTCTGCCTTAAAAAAATAAATCAAAATATGAAATCAAAACAGGGTGAAATGGTGTGTTTCACCCAGTTTTTAAAAAACCCTCCCTGTTTCTTTCTCTCTCTCTCTCTCTTCACGCCTCTCTTTCTCTTTGAATTTTTTCTTTCTCTCTTTTGTCACGTTCAGGCTTCAGCCGTTGCCGCTGCCGCACCAAAAAACCTAGGTCGTTGCCCGTGCCCCGTTCGGCGTTCACTCTCTCTCACCTCTCTCAGTCTCTCTCTCTCTCTCTACCACACCGTTGCTGGTAACTAATGGCAGTAGCCAATAAGGCTCTCTTTCCCTCTCAGTCTCTCTTTTGCTCTCTGCCCCTCTCTCTCTCAACTCTCAAGTCTTAACTCTTGCTCTTTGCCTCTCAGCTCCCTCCCTCTCTCTCAATCTCATTATTTTGATTTTTGACAATTTCAATTTTTGCAGGATCATCTAGATTTTGTACAAAGAAATTGCAAATTGTCTGGCTCGTCACCCCTAGTATGTCTTTCTATCCAAAATTCTCTCTCTACAATTCAGTTAGAAAAATTATTTATTTAGTATGCTAAAAATGCTTTAGGGTTTGGAATTTTGTGATTTGTGAAATTGTTAGACAGTTGGAGGATGAGATTAAATTGGTTTGGATATTTGTGGTTTGTGAAATTGTTGGAGGATGAGATTGAATTGGTTTGAAATTTGGATATATGTGATTTGTGAAACTGTTTATTTGAATTAGTTTGTGAAATTCTTTATTTTGAATTTCAGGTTATCTCACATGTTGTCAATTGATTGATTGTCTTCACTTTGTTTTATTTTGTTTAGATAATGGATAATTTTGTGATAAGATAGCCACGCAGCATGGAGTCGTCTGATAGTCATAACGTGACTACTAAATTTGAGACAGATAGTAGTTAAAAAAAGACATCGCATTATGTTTAGTCTGGATGATATTATTGTTGACCAGGGTTACGTAAACCCATTGAAGAATATGATGCTGGGATTATGGATCAAGTTTGTAGGAGCACTTGATCAATGATCCTTTTCAACCCCGTGGCCATGATTTTCCCAAGAAGCGGGCAAAAATGAGGGGTTTTAGAGATGTATGGTTTAAAGATTTTAATTGGTTGGAATACAGTGTATCAAAGGAAGAGACAAATTGCTTGTGGTGTTATCTGTTTAGGCGACCTAGAGGAGGGAAGTCCGTGGGAGATAAGTTTATATCTACGGGATTTAGAAACTGGAAAAAGGCAATGAAGTTTTTTTATAAACATGTTGGTGCACATGATAGTGCTCTCAATGAAGCTAGAAGACAATGTGAAACACTTGAAAATCAACCACAAAGTCTGTCGCACATGTTATCTGCACATGGACACGATTAAGAGAATGCTTATCGCATTTGTTTGACAACAATTTTAGATGTCATTCGTTATCTTTTGGGGAAATGATTAGCTTTTCATGGTCATGACAAGTCTGAGAGTTCAATAAAGAAGGACAATTTTCTTGAGCTTCTGAACGTGTTTTGCCAACATGATGAAAAGGTTGCTAAGACACTTAACACTAATGATCCTATAAACATCCAAATGACTGCTCCAAATATTCAGAAGGAAATGACGAGTGATTGTGCAGCTCAGACCAGAATTGCCATCATTAAAGAAATTGGGGATGTATTTGATTCTCTTATGGTTGATGAGTCTCGAGATATATGAACATACGTGAACAAGTGTTTGAAAATGTTTCTTGGTGTGGAACATGTTCTTGATACTTGCTCTGAATCTTTGAAAAAAATTATAGGCAAATTGTATGCAAGACATGAGTTGTCAATATCCAGATTGAGAGGTCAAGGGTATGATAGGGCATCAAACATGCGAGGCGAGTTCAATGGGCTGAAATCGCTCATTTTGAGGGGTAATCCTTCTGCTACCTATATCCCTTGTTTTGCTCACCAACTTCAATTGACTATCGTGGGTATTGCAAATAATAACTTGCAAGTTGGTATTTTTTTAATTATACTTCCATGATTGTGAATATGGTCAGAGCATCATGTAAAAGGAAAGATGCACTTCGGCAAAGTTGTCATGAGAAAATAGTGGAGCAGTTGGACAACAGAGAGATTTCTAGTGGAAGGTGCAAAAATCAAGAAATCGGTCTTGTACGACCAGGTGATTGCTATATTTCATTATAATATTAATAGACTATTTAGTTTTTTATTTGTTTATAGTTTTATAATTCTTATAATATTGTAGGTGACACTCATTGGGGTTCATACCACCTTACAATATTCCGTCTCTTCACTATATGATCATCAGTATTGGAAGTGTTTGAACACATAAAAGAGGATGATACTCTCCTAGAACAAAGTTCCATGGCTATGAGTTTGATGGATAAGATGAAAAGTTTCGAGTTTGTATTCATTATGCATCTATTGAGGAATATAATGAGAATTACAAACGAATTGTCACAGGCCGTACAACGAAAAGATTAAGACATTGTTAATACTATGAGTTTGGTAGGAGTTGTGAAGGAACAGTTGCACAAATTGAGAGAGATATAATGAGATGGATTTTTGGAAGAAGTCAAAACTTATTGTGTGGATAACTCTATTAGTGTGCCGAATATGGAAGACATTATATGAACTCGTAGTCGTTCGAGGTGTGGAGGGCAAACTATTACTTATTTCCATCATTTTCGTGTGGAAGTGTTTTGTTAGGTTGTTGATTTGATCATTCAGGAGATGGATAATCGGTTCACAGAAGCAAGTACAAAGTTACTTCTTTTCATAACATGTCTTGATCCAAAAAACTCATTCTTAGCGTTTGATCATGCTAAGTTACGTCGTCTTGCTGAGCTTTATCCAGAAGATTTCACAATAGATGATCATTTGATACTTAAAAATCAGCTTAATAACTATATTAGAGATGTTAGAAGAAATGATGTTTTTTTTGGGCTTCATAATATTGGAGGTCTTGCTATGAAGATGGTTGAGACCAAAAAGAATACTCTATTTCCATTAGTTTATTGACTTATTGAGTTGACATTGGCCTTACCAGTTGCGACTGCAATCGTTGAAATAATATTTTTGCGATAAAGATCATCAAGATTGATTTGCGTAATAGGATGAGAGATGATTGGCTGAATGATTGCATGATAGTGTACATCGAGCAAGAAGTTTTTAAAACTATTGAGAACGAAACCATTTTGCAACATTTTCAGAAGATGAAAAAACGTAGGATGCAATTGTTACCTCTCAGTCGCAGTACATAGTATGTTACATGTATTCTAATATTTTTAATGTTTTTAGTCTTTAATTTTCGATATTGAATTCTAAGACAATTTTTTACATTATGAAGGAATTTTTTTTGTCAGTTCACATTTAAAGTTCGTCCCACTTGGATTTTGATCCTGGCTCCGCCACTGATTGCTACTAAGCTATTTTCTTATTTTCTACAACTAATAAACAAAATATTTTTATTAAGAGATTGTAATTTATTCTAAAAAATACCAAATATTGTAAGTTTGCTTTTAAGTTTGAATCTTGTAACCTGTAAAACTTTTGATTTTCAATATGAGTCAAGATCTTTCTGTATTAATTGTCATTGCTTTACTGCTTAATGATACTATGAATACGCTGCTTGACAATTAATACATAGTATCATTAAGTAGTAAAGTAATGACAATTAATACAGAAAGATCTTGACTCATATTGAAAATCAAAATTTTTACAGGTTACAAGATTCAAACTTAAAAGCAAACTTACAATATTGAAGACTTGAACACAGGAAGGGTTGATATATGAGAAACTGGAAAGATAATAAAGGGAAAGGAATTATAGATGATATGTAGAAGATTGAAGGCGTAGAAGTTTTTAGGAAAAGGAAGAGATTCGGTTGAAGGTAGGAGAAGGTTGATAAGAAAAGGCTTGAGAGATTTCGGAGAAATGAAGGCAGGTATCTGGTTCGAGAGAATAGTCTGAGAGAATTTGAAGGCTAAGAAGTATTCGATGCGTTTAATGAGAGACGAAAGGAACGTTTATATAGAAAAGAGTGAAGAGAAAAAGACGAGAAATGTCCTCTGATATTTTTGAACAGGAAGGGTATTTTTGGAAAAGAGCACAGTAAGTAAAACAGTACCTGACAACAGAGTACTGTAGATGAATAGTGATATTTGTCGGGAACAGTAGATGAACAGGAAAAGCAATAGTATCTTGAACAGTGCTTTGTCGGCGACTGTCGGCAGAACAGTAATCTTCAGCTTGAAAAGACTATCTTGACTTTGATCTTCAGATATTTGTCCTTGATATTTTGAAAAATTACATCTCTGACATGGTTGATATTGACGTCATGCTTGCATCATCAAAGGAACTGTTGATTTATGGCATTTATTTCTTCATCGGATAAATGAATTTCGTATCCATCATAAGGCTCTTGAGCATCTTGATATTGTGGTATTGGACTGAGAGCAGAACAAGATGCCGAGGTGGCATTATTTTCATCTTCTTGTGACAGTTGGGACAGAACTTTGAGCAATTGATTTTTATAATCATCTTTATTCTGGGCAGCAGCAAGTTTAGCCTGTAATTGACTTCTCTGAGCAAGGAATTGAGGATGATTTGATATTTGGGTTTTGGCTTTGGTAATGGAATTAATGATATTATCGGTGGTGTAAACGTTCCACTATTTAATGAAAAATTTATGGGCTAATATTTTAACATAGTCTTCTTGGGAAAAAACAAACTTCCAACAGAAAATCCATGGGATAAGGTTAAACTGTATATAGAAACGAAGAAGGACCGATATATTTTTGAAATGAGGGTTTTTCATGGCTGGATATCTGTCTAGGGAAGGTGTATCATGAGGGTTGACAGTCCATTGATCATATGTTTTCTTGAGATTTTCAGGAAAGAGTTTTTCATCTTGACCGAATCGGTCCCACCACTGGAGAAACCAATGGGGTATTGGTTCAGTACCATGGAGTCCTTTAAAACGTATAAACCAAGTATGACGATGGTTGTTATTTTCAAAAAATAAAGTGTATGTCCAATGTTTCGATGTAATCATAATATGAAATTGTTTTGATATTGTTAAAAGATTCAGAAAGAGAACATAGAGTCCAGGGTGGACCTTGCTCTTTTTGTGATATTATCCTGCGTATTATGAATTTAGAAAAACCAACTCTTGAAGAGTCAAATTTGCAGGGTGTTGTTTCAAATTCAACAGACTTTGTATCCTTTAAAACATGTTGACAAAAAGCTTGAGTAAATAAAGGATGCTTTGGAACATAGTTCATTTCTGGAGGTAATATTTGTGCAGCAACTTTGTATGGATCACACTCATTGTCATACGGGCTTTCCACGAAACACACTAATCTGATATATGATTTAGGCATTAAAGGGTTAACATCAGGTAAAGGAGGTGATATTGGAGTAACAGGGGTAGATGATATTGAAGAGGAAACCTTTTGACTAAAGGTGGCTGTCATTGGAGGAGGCTCAGAAGCTAAAGGACTTGATATTGGAGGAATATGAGGTGTTTGGCCTAAAATTGTAAATTGATTTTGAATTGGAACGACACCAGGCCGTGGACCAGGAGGACGAGGACCAAGTGGACGAGTATTACCGCGATAAACAAAAGGAGACAAAGGAGGAAAATTAGAGGTTTGATCAGAGGAAGATAGTTTACTCAATTTTTATTTTACCCTGTAAAAATTCACGAGTTAGAAAATCAGGAACATAATTTTGAGAACCTTTTATATATTCAATATCAAAATCAAAAACAGATAAAATATCTTGCTATCTGGCAAACAAATGTTTAGAAGCAAGATTTTTAACATTTTTCATCAAAATATCTTTTGCAGAATGAAAATCGACACAAATTAAAAAAGTTTGATTTAATAAATCGTCTTGAAATTTAGAAACACAAAGTACTATTGCCAGAGCTTCTTGCTTTACAATACTATATTTTTGCTGCGTGATATTCCATGCATGAGAATGATATCGTACTATTTGTTCATTGTCATTTGGATGCATGCATTGTTTTAATATGCCACCATAACCTATATTAGATGCATCTGTTTCTACAATTTTAAATGCATGAGGTGATGATCAGTCCAAGGGGAAGGTTTTTAAATGCTTTACATGTTTCTTTATTTGTTTAATTATTTTTGTGTGTTGATCAGTCCAAGGGGAAGGTTTTTTCTTTAAACTACCAACAAAAGTTTGCAAATTCAATAGCGCGTGATATTGGTGTAATAGTACCTTGATATATGGTATGACCTAAAAATCTTATTTTTGACTGAAATAATTTTATTTTAGGAGCATATACAACTAAACCATTTTGTTCAATGATATTTTGAAATTTATTCAAATGATACCAATGTTGTTTTATTGATTTAGAAAAGATTAAAACATCATCAATATAAACTAAAGCAAAAGAAGAATAGGGATTAAATATATCATTCATAATGTTTTGAAATTCAGAAGGGACATTTTTCAAACCAAAAGGCATAACATTTCATCAAAATGACCGAAAGGAACTGTAAAAGCAGTTTTATATCTATCTTGTTTAGCAATTTGTATTTGGTAATATCCAGACTTCATATCAAATTTAGAAAAAATACAAGCATCATGCAATCTGTTAAGCAAATCTTTTTTATTAGGGATTGGATATCTTATCCATCTTAAAACTTTATTTAAAGGTTTATAGTTAATAATAAGTCGAGGGACACCACGTTCCTTTTCAGCAGCATTCATTACATAAAAAGCAGCACAACTCCAAGGAGACTTAGAAGGGCGAATTAATTTTTTATCAATTAAAGACTGTATTTCTTTTTTACAAATTTCTAAATATTCATTATTCATCTGTATGGGTCGAGCTTTGGTAGGTATATTTTTCTCAGAAAAATCAAATTCATAAGGAAGAGTAATGATATGTTGTTTTCTATTCCCAAAAGCATTAGGGACAGACGAGCAAAGAATATCTTCTAATATTTGTTGATATTTTTTAATGGCTTGTTGTAACTGTTCATTATTAATTTGTTCATCGATTTGTTTATACATAATTTTTTTCTGTAAAAATTGTAAATGTTGTTGTTTACGAAGAACTTTTGTTTTATTTAAAATATTAATTTCTTTTGATATCGAAATGTTTTTCAAAACTTGAATATCTCTAGAAAAAGGAGGATAATAGAAATTAAAAGTAACTTCATGGCCAAACACACGAGAAGTTATTCCTTGTTCAGTAACCATAAAAGGATATAATAAAGATAAAAAAGATTACCTAAAATAACTTTAGAAGTTAAATTTTTAACCATAACAAAAGTAGTTTGAAAGCAAAAACCATTATTGCAAATATGAACATTTGAAACTTTATAATTTATTGTCATTTTATTTCCATCAACTTAAGATAAACGTTCAGTTGATTTTTCAAAATATTTGGAATCAATTAATCCTTCTTGAATACAATTTAAATCAGCATCAGAATCAATTAAAGCAACAACAGTAAAGGAAAAATCTTTAATACGAATAGTAACTTCAGAATACCAATTTTGAAAAATAATTTTATCTATTATTTGTAAGAAAGCTTCAGTATACTGTATTTGCGTATCTATTTCAGGAGGTTCAGAAGATGAGGGTATATCTGATATTGTTAGTTTGTTATTATCATCTTTTTGAGTTTTTAAAAGACAAATTTTCTGTTAATAAATGATCGGTGATATTTGTTAAACTTATCTGAGAGTTTTGCAACTGTTTTATTTCTTGCTTAAGAATTTGTATTTCTTTTTGTAAATCTTGTATTGTAGCAAGTTTGTTTGAATTATTAAATCTAGCTAATATTTTACAATAATCATAATAAACTGTGGGTTGTTTATTCGAAAAAGAGGATGAAGAAGATTGTATTTCCATATTTTTCATTTTTACGAGAAACTCATGCTGTATTTCTTTATCTTGTATTTGAGTGATAGCTTCTAATAAAAGTTGATCAGACTTTGTTAAAACAAAAACTTTTTTACAAGTACACCATCTAAACAATTACATAATTGGACTTCATCATTTTCAGAAGAATTATCATCATTTAAAGAAGAAGAGGAAGAAGAAGAAGAAAGTGGAGTAGGTGATTGATCATTTAAAAATTTTAAACAGTTTATTTTTTATTTCCTCTGGAATTTCTAACTGTTCTATTTTCTTTCTGACATAACATTTATTAGCGAAGTGTCCAGTTTTTCCACATTTCCAACAAACAACATTTTTTCTATCTTTTTGTTTTTTTAATTTCTTAAATGGTTTTGAAGAGGATGGTTTAGGTTTAGAAGAATATTTAGATTTGTTAAATCATTTTTTATACTTGTTATATTTTGATTTTTTTGATTTATAATATTTATCATGTTTTCTTCTTTTAGAATGAGCAATCGGAATGTAGTAACCATATTGTTCACAGAAATGACCTAATTCTCTATGAGTATGTTTTTTTTTCTAATTCTGTTGTTTTCTTTAACTTGATATCATTACAAATAAGTAAACCAGTACGATTGATAATACTAATTATTTCGTCATAAGTATAAGAATCATACAAAATAACACCTTCATCATTGGCTAAATTAATACGAACTTTTTGAGCAAAATAATATGGTAAGCCAGCAATAAATTTTTCTTTCCAATAGGCTTGATTGCAATCAGCCCGTAATACAACTTTAGACAACAATACATCTTTATACCAGCGAAAATAAGCCATAGTTGGACATTTTAAATTTAAAAGAAAATCAGAAGCCCTTTCACTATAAACATCAGGAGAACCAACAAAATTTCTTGTAATAGTATAAAGCAAAGTATTTACAGCATCTAGAATAATTGGGTATATATATATATATCAATTTATTGTCTATATTTTCTCTTACTAAAATTGTAAATATTATTAACGTAAAAGAAAACATGTTACAAAATGTATAATTATTATTTTTTATTTTCTAATTAAAAATATCATAAATCTTATTATACAATTATTTCTTTTCATAAAATTTTCTGCATGGTATTATGAGAGTCAAAGTTAGCACGAGGGAAGTCATGAACCCGAGGGCCTCCAAAAGTCTGTAGAATTTTTTTTTTCCAATTAGGCAAAAATAATGTTTTTAAGTGTTGTCTTGTACTTACTATTTTTTTGGTCTCCAAAATTTATAATTGTAAAAATTGGTTTCTGAATATCTCACAGTTTGTCAACATAAAATTTTACCCTAAAATTTTAACATCATTACATTCTCATTCTCTCTCTTTCCTTTTTTTTCTAACTTTTTTACTTTTTACCAACTTTTTCACTTACTTTTTTATTCTCTCTCCTTACTTTTTATCTAACTTTTTTACACTTTTTACTAATTTTTTCACTTTTTCATTTAGTCTCCTCACTTTTTCACAAATCCTAAAATTTTACATACACAAACACTATACTAAAGTATAGTGAATCGCTTTTCTATAAATATAGTAATAGAATTTCGTTTTCACAGGAGTCTTACTTATCAAGTCTAGCGAAAGCACTTTGTCACTTAGCACCGGTGGAGGAAAGGAAGAAAAGAAGTAGAAAGTATAGTGAATCGCTTTTCTATAAATATAGTAATAGAATTTCGTTTTCACAGGAGTCTTACTTATCAAGTCTAGCGAAAGCACTTTGTCACTTAGCACCGGTGGAGGAAAGGAAGAAAAGAAGTAGAAAATCGACATCTGGACGTAAGAAAGGTTGGCAAGCGGGCCGGGGAGACCGCATAGCGCGTGGGCATCGGGCGTAGGAAGATTTCAGCCAGAAAGAACCGGCTGTAGCCGGTAGCTTTGAGAGAGGGTCAGTAAAGTTCAGAATCACCATCTCCACCTACACCCTCCGCCTGTCTTTTTCCCGGCCATTTTCGTATTTCCATAGCGCCGGATATAGACGCAAGAGGAAAAAATAGAATATAATTTTTTTGTTCTCTGTCAATTTTTTTTTTCCGGATAAAAAGGAAGGGGTTGTTCGGTGTGGTGGTCGGTCGCCGTGGAAGTGAGCGGTCCTGAAGGGTAATGACGCGCAGCGGCGTAGTGGAAGTACCGACGGCGGTAATAGCGTACGGACTCAACGCCGCCTCCAGTTGGTGGGAAAAAATTAATGAATCTCGGGTCTGGCAGGATCGTATCTTTCACGTCCTTGCCGCTCTCCACGGCGTTGTCGCCGCAGTAGCTTTGGTATGTCTGTTTCGGAATTTTAAGGTTTTGCTGGATCAATTTCGGTTAGGCTTTTTTATTTTTGTTTTTGTTTTTAATTTAAACGTGGGCAGCCAATCGAAGTAACTGGAAATAATAGTTTGAATTTGTCAACTATACGATTCTTAATCTTGAATTTGATTTTTAGGTTCAACTTATTCGAATACAACTGAGAGTGCCGGAGTATGGATGGACCACGCAGAAGGTCTTCCACTTTCTCAATTTCTTGGTGAATGGGGGTTTGTACAATTTTATACTAAGAAATTCTGGTTTTACTTTTCGTTCCGTTGATTGTAATCATTCAGATATTAGTCGTACTGATTAGAACTCGTATCTTACAGTCCGGTCAATAGTTTTTGCCTTACGTCGGGAGGTGCAGAAGATACAACCACAGGTTGGTTTGATGGTTTATGTCGTGATTTACTCCTAATTCATTTTATTTGGTTTGTATTTCTGACGTGAATGTTGTTTGGGTATGTCAATTAGATTCTCCAACATATCTTGCTTGATATGCCAAGTCTTGCTTTCTTCACGACGTATGCGCTTTTGGTTCTTTTCTGGGCAGAGATTTATTATCAGGTCAGGTTAGGGTTTTATTTTAGGTACCTTTCTTTAGGTTTGTTTTGGAATAAGGAGTTCCAACTGCACTTATCAGAATAAAATAGAAAAGTTGGTCTGACAATGGCCGTCTTCACTTGAATGTAAAACAGGCACGTGCTATATCGACTGATGGACTGAGACCAGCTTTCTTTGCCATTAATGCCGTAGTTTATGCCATTCAGGTGAAATTTCTTTCCCATTGTCTCACTGTAACCCTGAAGAATGGGGGGTCTTGAGGCTGGATCCCTTTTATGAGGAAGCTAGATCTGTTTGAGGAATTGAGCATTGCCGTTAATTTGATTCTAGCCATTTTTTTCCATTTCTTCCACTCTTTCACCTTTGTATTTGTCCGTGGTAAATGAAAAGGCAGACTTAAGATGGAGTCAAGCGATGAATTGTATATCATAATTTATACTGTAAATCCAATATTTAGGGAGTTTGAATATGGTTTAACTGTGTATATATGAATGTCCATTTTTGTCTGTTGGCACCTTCCTCTGAGCGGTTGGACCGGTACTGATCTTCCATTTTGAGTTAGAAAGATCTGATGGGCAGTCTATGTTCTTATGCTTTGACTTTAGTTATTATTTATTTTCTAAATGAACTGCATTGACAGATTCTGCGAACTTCTAGGATACTGACAATGCTTCTATAGAAAATTTTGGCTTTTATTGAGTGGAAAGACCGTGGGGCATCAATGCCAGCTGATTATTAGAGATCCAATATATGGAATAAGAATAGGAAATGAATGGAGATTGTCTTTGTATCTTGGTATGTTGCCTTTGGCTGTGGGCAAGTTACTTCGACACGTGTGAGATGTAGAAAATTGTGCATCATAAACAATTGGAGAGTACACTTTTACATGAACCAATCTATTTATTTTCATAATTGATAATAGATGATTATGGCTTATGAAGCTTGAGCTTTGAAAAAGGCCATATTATTGAATTTTTGTGGCTTAATTTTAGGTTTCATAATGTGGTCCTTGTCTATCTTTGTCTTTTTACGAAATAGATTGGGAATATTGTAACAACCCAAGAAAATCACTAGCCACATTTGTGCCTTTTGACTTCAAAAGGACTTGTCAAGGTTGCTATTTTGAAGTTTCTTAGAATCATGATAAGTCCTAGTTCTACTTAGTAAGCAACCAATATGGGTCTTGGCCTTATATCATTCATTTCTCATTACTTATCCTCTCCCACTCCATGTGCGACTCAAGTGTTACAATTTTCCCCCCTTTGAATCTCTAACGTCCACGTCAAGGCATGCCAAGCCCACATTAGTGGTTACTGGTGTTAGAGAATATAATTCAAATAATAGAATTTTTTTCTTCCTATTAGCATAAGTTTTTTGGATAAGTGGTAGACTCACATGGTACCAGAGCCAAGGTCATAAGTTCGAGACCCGACTCCACACTTCAACCCAATTTCAATTAAATATTGTACGTATTGGGCCTTCCAATTAAAGGAGTCTTGCCCACACGTGAGTGGAATGTTAAAGAATATAATTTAAATAATAAAATCTTTCTCGTCCTATCAACTTAAGTTTGAGATAAATGGTAGATTCATAATTGGGTTGCTCTAATACATTTGTAATGACCTAAGGAAAGCCTAATATCCACGTCAGGGCATGCCAAGTCAACATTAGTGGTTGCTGGTGTTAGAGAATATGATTCAAATAATACAAGCTTCCTCTTCCTATCAGCTTAAGTTTTTTGGATAAGTGGTAGATTCACATGATATTAGAGCTAAGGTCCTAAGTTCGAGACCCGACTCCACACTTCACCTTAATTTCAATTAAATATTGCACGTGGTGGGCCTTCCAATTAAAAAAAAAGTTCGGCCCACACGTGAGGAGAATGTTAGAGAATATAATTCAAATAATACAAGCTTCCTCTTCCTATCAGCTTAAGTTTTTTGGATAAGTGGTAGATTCACATGGTATTAGAGCTAAGGTCCTAAGTTCGAGACCCAACTCCACATTTCACCTTAATTTCAATTAAATATTGCACGTAGTGGGCCTTCCAATTAAAAAAAAAGTCCGGCCCACACGTGAGGGGAATGTTAGAGAATATAATTCAAATAATACAATCTTCCTCTTCCTATAAGCTTAAGTGTTTGAGATAAGTGTTAGATTCACAATTGGGTTACTCTAATACATTTGTAATGACCCAAGGAAAGCGCTAACCACATCTACGCTTTTTGACTTCAAAAAAACTAGTCAATGTTATTTTTTTGAAGCTCTTTAGAACCATTATAATGTCGAGTTCTACCTAGTAAGAAACTAATGCGGGACCTAGTTTATATCATTCCTTTCTCATTACTTATCCTCGCTCTCTCCATAGGAGATTCGAGGTGTTACATACATGGATTAAATTATAGCAGTGGTTCATTTTATTTTAGAAAACAGAATCATATTGGGCAACTATGAGACAAGCAAAATGGAGAAAGGAAAGCTTGTAGGGCCCTTTGATGGTATGATGGACAATCTTGGGCTTTCGGGCCCAAGTATAAGAGTTCATTCTTTAATAGACCAATTCATTTAAACTAAATGTTAGGACTGTCTCTTCATGTAAACTAAACCTTTTCTTGCCTTTTCTTCTAAAATAATTTTGCATTTGATTTAGTTTTTGTCTAACCTTGTGGTATAATGTTCAAAGTCGTGGGTTTGTAAGCTCAATTGTAAGGTTTCAAATATCAACAATTCCCCCCTTCATGTAACCTCAATATAATGTTTGTCTACATTGCAAGTGCATGTTGGTGTCTTAGTATTTGATGTTATTAATGTTCAGAAAAAGGGCTGCTCCAACTTAAACAAGTGAATATGCTCCCCAACTTGTTGAGCGAGATTCAAACTCTCTTCCTTATCTGGTGGTTGGGGAGCGTATTTGACTGCTTCTAATGATTAGGATTTATCAATGGACTACTAGGGTAAAATGTTTGATCATATTTACATGGTTTTCATCATTACCCACAAGAATCTAAGTAAAGATTGTTGTATCGTGCACACGTGTAAGCCTAAGTTGTGATTTTTCTAAAATTTTGAGGTGGCAGTTATTTTATAAAAGAACTTGTTAATAATTAAAGGGTGATGCATGTATTTAAAATTTAGTGATTTTTCTGACCCGAGCTCGAGTTCATCACTTAGCTACAATTCACTTTTAAGTTTGTTATTTATTATTCGAACAAGTTGAAGCTTGTTCATGAGCTTCTTGACTAATGTATTATTGCACATTTGAAATATATTATCTTGAGAAGCTTTTTTCTAGTCATAGCTATTTAACTATTTTAATATTCTAGTGTTCACTTGAATTGCAGAAACTGTATTTATTAACTTATAAAAGGATTCTAGTTGTATCTTATTATATACTTGAGATATTGTTATTATAAAATTAAGAATAACCTTATGAGAAATTAATAAAAATAAGATTATACGAGTTTCATGAGTTTATAAGAGTCGGATCAAGTTAATATGAGTTTTGTTTGCTTAATAAATGACCTTAAATCTTGTTCAAGTTTGGGTGATGTAATAAAGGGATTAAATAAATGAACAATTTCTTTTCGCCGTGATTATACAAGTCGAGCTCAAGTATTTTATGTACAACTCAGTCCATTTCCCCGCCTTAGCCTTAGGCCATCATAGAAAGTGGATACTTTAGAATTGGGCCAACATCTTTTTTTTTTTAATCATAGCAGCTCATATCATTAATTCAAGGAGGGTCCTTAGTTACAAGGTCAAAGAAAGTGGGATCCAGAACCTCCAAAGAGGTGGTGGCCAATGAGCTAGGGGGCCAAGAAGCCTCACAAGGCATGAGGCCTAAACCCAAAAGGGTGGAAAGTTGAAATGACCAATGGAGACAGAACCGGCAGGTGGAGAAGAGGGCTCGGCCGGAGAGACCAAGCTTTATGTCCTTCAAAGACCACTATACTCGCTAGGATATAGCGTCCAAAGCCGCTAGAACTAAGACCTGAAAAAGGGATGGAAAGGTGGGGTTTATTACAGATCTCGGCCACAGGAGACTGGAAAGAGAGAGGAAAGGAGACGTGAGGAGCTCCAGCTCTCCCTGCTGCTGGAAATCGTAGGGGGGAGGGGGCAGTAGAGGGGGGAAGTGGGGGGATTCTAGAGACAAGGTAGATCCTCTCTCTCTAGAATAGGGGGACCACTTTTGCGAGCATTTGTTTGGGCTCGATTTTGTTTCGATTTCTAGGAAGGGCCAAAGAAATGACAGTTAACCAGGAACTTTGGATCTCGGCAACTCTTCTGGTGACTAGGCATGTTTAGCTACTAGGGCTTGAGTTTTAATTAGGTATTGAGTAACTTAGGCCATTTTGTTGGAAGTTGCATAGATGGATCGGTCCTTCACCATTTATTGCCTTTTGATCCCATCCAAGTTACACCACTCCCACCCAACTAAAGCGAATCTCCCGCCCCCGGTTTTGATTGGTCACTATATAAGGTCAGTTAGTGGCTAAGAGGACGCAAACTTAGTGATGTAGGACAACTAGTTGAGCGGGCCCGTAATTTTTTTTGGAGAAGGCTGGAAAAATTTGGGGATTGATGGCTTCAAGTAATGTAAGGGAAGGACTTGATTTGAAGGCAAAATTAAAGTTTTTAGGTTGTTGGTCTATGGTGTGAAGACTAATCCGTGAATAATACTTATAGTTTAGGGTCGTTAGGATTGCTATTCGGTGGGTAGATGAAAGAAGGACTTGGATAAACGTTCCCTTAATTGGATTGAAATCGATTGAAGGGTTAGGGAAGAATAAAAGTAAGAAGAGAAGATGGATGAAGAAGCTAGGAATCCCTCCAGATATTCCGTAGGCATCATACAAGGTTAGAATTGCAATCCGTTATCCATAATCACATTTTGGGTCTCATGTTTCCGAGATCTCATTCTTTTATGCTATTAGGCATTCAATTACTAATCAGTCCTAAAGTTGGGACTTATTAGGCGAAACAAATACATTGCCCTAATACTTCTAGAGTGAAGTCAGACATTCCACATAGTTTCTGGGGAAGTTTGAAACTGCAGTACCGAGAGGAAGACTCAGTAGCCGGACTCGTGCAGAGCTAATGGCGTGTTTGGGTTTAACGAGAAGTTGAAATCAAGCGATGATTTTTTTTTTTCTGTAGTTTAGTGATTAAGGTGAAGACATTTCATTTCTCAGTTAGCAAGTTGGGTCTCGTTACGTTATCGGAGCTGAGTCGGAAGTCACAGAGCTTCGTTCGTGTTGGCAGATATGGGGTGGTTTGGCTTGCCAACCTCTTTGGCAAACTGGTGGAGGGGAACGCTGACAAAGATATCTCGGTGAAGTTCAATGAATCCTCACGTGCGTTTCTTGCCCAGAAATGCTCGAATGAGCATGGCAGATACGTTGTGTTGGTGGAATTTGGGGATAGACGGCGGAAGGGGGGCAATAAGGATCCCAGAGGGGCGATCGGGCGTTGGCTTGCAGGCCTTCGTTCAGTTTTGTGAGGAGATGATTTATGTTATTGGTGAGCTGCTTTGAACAAGCTCTGGACATGCAGTGTCAAAGGTTAGGCAGGGAGTTTTTGCCCTGCTGGTGAGGGGTGGCTCGCCGGAGATGAAGGTGGAAGGTGTGGTGGAGTTTCGTAAGCATCACGCTGACAACGGTAACCTGACAAGGCAGGTGACAATTGGTTTCCTTATGGCGGCGTCTGCAGTGGTTGGCGTAGGTCACGTGAATTCCAATAGTAATGATGCTTCTAGGGGGATTACTGTGACGGCTGGGACAAAAGGGGATTTATGGGAGCATTTAATGCGTCTGTGTGCTGAGCTGGACAGTCTTATCAAATTCGTAGTAGAACCCAGGAAGGCTTTGTGTTCCTTGGTATGCGGTTCTAAGCTCGTTGGCTCTGGTTCTCTCGAGTTGGGCGGATAAACTGGATGCCCTGGTTAGGCTCCTAGGGCTTTGTTTGGGCGGTTGTGGGGAGGTCGGTGCACTGAGACTGTGGATGTGGCTCATTTCGGGTGCAATGGACAACTTAAGGAGGTGGTTGCCCTGTAGTTAGGCGGTGGTTGGCAAAGGTCGGGTGCAATGAGTCTGCGGGTCATATCTTCTTGCATTGCTCAGTGGCTATGGATATCTTAGGAGGAGGGGTTGTGGGCAGTGTTGTCTTTAGGTCTTTGTGTTCCCTTTTCTGGTTTCCCATTTTTCTTAATTTTCTAGTTTGTTTGTGTTAGAGGTTTTCAGTATATTCTCTTATACTGTTGACTCCGTTGTTGTGTGGTCCTTGTTTTTTTTTTCTTTTTAATAAGATTGGCTTACTTATCAAACAAAAAAACTTCTAGAGTGAAGTGAGTTGACATGATTAGCTATGGAAACTACTTAATTGCATGACTCATGTATGGTTTGGTACTAAAGTTAGTTGTAGAGTTTGAGTTGATAGTTTTGAAGTTTCCTTTTTTCCTTGGTGAACTCCCATGGTTTTTGTTTCTAGTACAATCCAATACGTTTGAGTTCTTGGTCTTGACTTCTCGAATAAGAGTCTCTATCTATTTTGAGAAGAAATTCATCTCTACTAAGAATGTCTGGAGCTTACATTAATACGCCTATTTAATGCAATTTTGCTATATATAGGGTTATTTCAATTGTGCATGGCCTAATTCTTCATCAATGCTTTACCACTTGGTTCTCGTGCTCATCGAATAATAAGATGGGTGGGATAATCCCCCAAGTCCCACATGGAGTTGGAAAGGTGAATGAATGAAAAATGAATGGTTTAAGGCTAAGACCCTGATAGGTCCGTGTCAGAGCTTTAGATAGAATTCTCTTCGGGTGAGAACGAACCACACGTAGTTTGGATTAAAATATGCTTGCCTTTATTAATGCTTCTAGCAGAATTTAAATAAACAATTACTAACAAATTTTCCTAAAGTTAGGACGACAAGTTCCTAAAATAAAGCCACAAACAACTAACTGCGAAATAAACACTAACAACTACTTGACTTTTTTTTACATATTCTTTCAACTCATGAACGTTGGCTTTGAACCAAGTCTTCCACATTTTATGCCTCATTCCAACAACTCCAAACACCTTCACCCCATTATGATTCCTAATACGATTAGTTGGAAATTCGTGGTTTATCATCCCCTCCCCCTTCAAGGGAATCCTTGTCGTGGCCTTGTTCTCCAACGTAACATATTTCCCGAATTTGTGGACCATCTTGGACTCGGGTTGCAATTTTGGTGTAGCTTCCTCCACATTGCATCAATGATTTCTTCACACACGATCTCCCCCGTACTGATGCTTCCTTCAAGGAGTAATAGTTGCGGTCCTTGGCACTCGCCACTCATAGTGAACTTCTCATTGTTGTTGAAACAAAGGCCTTATGCTTGTCGCTTCTTCATCTCATCCCACGTCAATCGCTTCACAGGTGATGCAGATGCAGACCGCGTTGAAGTTGGAAAAGCTAGCTACGATCGGTTGGTTTCGATTGGTGATGGTTGTGTGAATTGTTGTTGGCAAAGGAACTGATCATCACGCATCCTTGCAATTCTAATGACCTCCCTCAACATATTATTACTTCGGAATTTCCAGCCTTAAGTCCTCCCATGAACGTACCAACTAAAGCCTTTTGTGTTCATCCTTGAACTCAATTGGTGAGCTTCTCGAATTCTTTCTGATAGTTACGCAACGTCCCCACTTGCCTTTCTCTGGACAAGCTTCATCAAATTCCTCACAATCTGTGGGATCGAAACAAGCCCAAAGCTCCTATTTGAACACTTCCCACGTCAATGCTCGACCTTCCTCGTTGTATGCTCGACGCACCCATTGCCACCGTTAGTTGGCCTCTCCCTCCAAATGAAAGGAAGCCAACACCACCTTTTTATTACCCATTGTTCCTTAATACTCAAAAAACTGAGTCATTCGGTTGGGTTATCACCAACATAATGAGGAAACTCCATTTTTGCCATTTTGCTGAGAAACTTTCCTTCGATCCTTCACCGTTTTCCTGTTGGTTACATGAGAATCCTTCAGCCTTCTCATGGTTATGATAACTAGGTGACCCCTGCGTACTAGACAAAACAGCGTCTGAGATCTTGTTGAGAGACTCCTCCAGAAAATGCATCCTGACGGCCATGGCTATCTCCATGTGTTCCACCCCACTTTGGACTCCATTGAGCCCAGTTCTAACATCTCAATCCTTTCTCAGTCAAAGCTTTAGATAGAATTCTCTTCGGGGTGAGAACAAACCACAAGTAGTTTGGATAAAAATACCTTGCTTATTGATGCTTCTAGCATAATTTAAATAAACAATGACTAACAAAGTGCCCAGAGAAAAGTTATGCAACTGCTTAGCTTTGAGATATAGGGGAGGCTGTCGTATAAAATCCCAGTGCACCATGGTAAAACAGAGGAAAACCTGAAGCTTAGATTGAACGTGAAAAGTATTTACAGTCCAAGTGTAGAAGAATGGCTTTTGTCCGTAGTTTGGTGATCGAGGCTAAGACCTTCCAGTTCTCTGTTAGCTTCTCTGGATTAGTTACGTTAACTGAGCAGCACAGGAAGTCTCAGAATTCGATTCGGTTCGGTAGATATGGAGTGGTCTGGCTGGTGAATCTGTTCAGTAAACTTGTGGAGTCCCAGGATGCTAGAGATTTTTCAAAGAGGTTCAATGAACCACCACGTGCGTTTTTCAGAGAGGTTCAATGAACCACCGCGTGCTTTTACACGCCTCGCTCTAGCTGAATTTGGAGAGGCGTCGACAGGGGGCTGTGATGATCCCGGAGGGGAGGTGGAGTGAAGGGTGGAAGGCGTTCGTGCTGACTTGCGAAGAAGTTATCTCGGCCATTGGCGAGCTTAGACGAAGGAAGAAGGGGCCGGTGGACTCTACGGTCAGCAAAGGTATTTCCTTCGCCGATATGGTGAAATCTGGAGTGCCGGTGAAGAGAGCTGTGGGGAAGAAGGCTGACGTGGGCGGCATGCATTCGCACGAGACTGTTGGCGTTCCCCTGGAGTCGCATGCCAATTCTGTTGGGGGGCTGGTCCTTCCCGAGAGTTATGATTACTCTGGGCTTCAGTCCTAGCGGCTGGGTCTGACGGCGTTGTATGGGAGCGTTTAATGAGATTGAAGGCTGACGTGGATGGCCTAATCGGGTTGGTTAAGGATTGGCAGATGGCTGGTGCGCATTCGGGTGGACCCAGGTTGGATTTAAGTTGCACGACATGTGGCTTTAAAATGGGGGCCCAGGTTATTGGGGGCGGGATCAATAAGCCCTTGGAGTATTCGAGTTGGAAGGCTGGCCTGGATTCAAGCCCATCTCTGGATCAGAGTATTGAGGCCCACTGTCTTCTGCGGGGGAATGAAAAGGCACAGCTCTCTGTGGATAGGGGACATCGTGTGGGCCTGGGGTTGGGATGTTTGTTGGGTCTGCTTTGGTTGGGAGTGTTGGGCTGTTTGAAGGGTCGGGCAAGGTGGTTTCAGGTGGGTCAGAGGTTCCGATAGTGGTTATGGCCTCTGAGGCCCCCGATTCGGCGGCGGATTCTGTCCCTCAGCTCAGGGAGGCGGGATCGCCTTCGTCTGGGGCAGCTGAATGTCTGGAGGATGTTCTGCCGGTATCGGAAGCCCTTGCCGACTTTGGCCGAGCTTCACCTGGTTCCCCAATCTCCGATTCGGCGGTCACTATCGTTCTCAAGCCTTTGGAGGCGGGATCGACTTCTTTTGGGGTGACTGTTGGCTCAGCCGATGGATGCTTCAGCAGCTTTTTGTCGGCGTCGGATGCTCCAGCAGATTTTTGCTCTACTTTGACAACTTCGAATTTTTTGGCGAATGAACTGAACGCGTGCATGGGGTCGGAACTCTCAGCAACGGTCGAGATGCAGTCTAATGGGTCTGGGGCATCTCAAGTTGGGAGTGTGATTCCAGGCTGTGACTGCTGTGGAGGATATGAAGGAAGTCATGCCGTTGGATTCCTTAGGGAGTCTTGACTTGGTTGCAGTGGAGGGAGACGATGGAAGTTCTTCGGTTCCTTTGGATGGGGGAGGGGCTCTAGTCTGCGCAGACAGCGGTGCTGATGGGCTTGGGGCTTTTGGCAGTGGGTCTTCCTTTGCGGGGGAAGGAGGGTTGTCACCTGTCTTTATCTTCTTCGGACTGGGTTTTGGAAATGGTTTATTCCTTTAAAGATATGGTTGGTCTCTCTTGTGATGGTTACGAGAGTGCGGTGATGCCGTTCTTTGCCGCTCTGGAGAAGGAAAGGGGGAGCAGTGGGTTCATTACTCTTACCAGATCTGATGGCAAGGTTTCGCATGAGTTGAAAGGGTTGAAGTCCTCAGTTAATTATGATGGGAAGATGTATGTGTCTAGGAAGGGTCGTACGAGAGGGAGGGTTTCAATTAGATCTTTACGAAGCCCAGAATATTGAGTTGGAATGTTAGGGGGTTGAATGATAGTCGGAAGCGTAGTGGGGTGAGAAATTTGCTGCGGGGATGGAAGCCTGATTTAGTTTGTTTTTAGGAAACTAAGGTGGGGATTGTTACTAGAGCATTAGTCAAAAGTTTGTGGGGGGGGGGGGCATCATGTGGGCTGGTGTAGTCTAGCGGCGACAGGAGCTTCGGGTGGGATTTTGATTTTGTGGGATTCGAGGACTTAGAGATGGTGGAATCTTGTGAGGGTTGTTCTTCTCTTTCGGTGATTTTTAAGCACGTTGAGGATGGGGCCCAGTGGGCGTTTTCTGGGGTGTATGGCCCTAACGATGACAATAGCCGAAGGTTGCTTTGGGAGGAATTATCGGGTGTTTTTGCTTGGTGGAATCTACCATGGTGCATTGCGGGTGACTTCAATGTCACGCGCTTTCCTAGTGAGAAGTTGGGAAATGTAGGTCTCAGGCGTGCTATGATGGATTTTTCTGATTTTATTTCAGAAAATGGATTGATGGACTTGCCGTTGTCGGGAGGGTCCTTTACTTGGTCGAATAATAGAGCGTCCCAGTCTCGGTCTAGAATAGACCGCTTTCTTTTAAGCCCTTGTTGGGAAGCCTTGTACCCCGAGGTAACTCAAAAGAGGCTCCCTCGTTTGTTTTCCGATCACTTCCCTATTCTTTTAGAAAGCGGCAGATTTGGGCAAGGAAAGAAACCCTTCCGGTTTGAAAACATGTGGCTTCAGGAGGAGGGTTTTGTGAATAAGGTAAGGGCGTGATGGAATTCCTATGTTTTCTCGGGGTCACCGAGTTATGTGTTTGATTTTAAGTTGAAAGCATTGAAGAAGGACCTGAAGATGTGGAATCAAGAAGTCTTTGGGGATCTGAATTCTCGTAAAATTGCGTTGTTGAGCGACTTGTCAAGTATTGAACAAATTGGATGAGGAGGGCTGCCTAGATGAGGGAGGGAACGCGAGGAAAGTGGAAGTGACTCGGGAGTTGAATATTCTGATCGAGATGGAGGAGACTCATTGGAGGCAAAAGTCGAGGGCTCTTTGGCTGAAAGAGGGGGATAGGTGTACGAAGTTCTTCCATAGAATGGCCAATTCCAATAGGAGGTACAATTCTATATCTAGCTTGGAGGTTGAGGGAGAGTTGGTGGAGGACCCCGAGAGGATCTCCGCGGAGATTGTGGGCTTCTATAGCTCCTCGTATAAGGAGTCTTTCTCTTGGAGACCTCGCTTGGAGAATTTAGAGTTTGCTTCTATTTCTAGGGCTGATGCGGCTTGGATGGAGAGACCCTTCGATGAGGAGGAGGTTACGGGGCGGTTTGGAGTTTAAATGGGGATAAGGCGCGGGGCCCTAATGGGTTCTCCTTAGCATTCTTCCAATCTTGTTGGGAGGTGGTTAAGGGCGACATCCTCTCCATGTTTAACTAGTTTGCTATGGAGGGAAGATTTGTTAGAAGTATGAACACCACTTTTATTGTTCTCATTCCGAAGAAACCGGGAGTGGTCGAGTTGAAGGACTTTTGCCCCATAAGTTTAGTTGGGAGTGTTTACAAGATTTTGGCGAAGGTGCTTGCTAATCGGTTGAAGTATGTCTTGGATAAGATCATATCACCTTCACAGAATGCTTTTGTGAAAGGTAGACAGATTTTAGATCCTGTGCTTATTACTAGCGAATGTATCGACTCCAGATTGTGTTCCAATGTGCCGGGTATGTTGTGCAAATTGAACATTCAGAAAGCTTATGACCATGTCAGTTGGGAGTTCCTTTTGTACCTGTTGAGAATATGCGGTTTTGGGGAGAGGTGGTGTAGGTGGATTGATTTTTGCATTTCTACGGTTAGGTTTTTGGTGATGGGAAATGGCTCCCCCGAAGGTTTTTTTGGTGGCTCTAGGGGCTTACGTCAAGGAGACCCACTCTCTCCCTTTTTCTTTGTGCTCATTATGGAAGCTTTCAGTAGAAAGATGAATCAAGTGGTGGCTAGGGGTTCCATTGTGGGGTTTGAGGTTGGTGGTAGAGGGGGAGGCGGCATGAGTATTTCTCACCTTCTATTTGCTGACGACACCTTAATCTTGTGTGCGGCGGAGGTGAGTCAGTTTCGAAATCTCGGTTGCTTATTGCTTTGCTTTGAGGCGGTGTCGGGATTGAGAGTTAACCTTTCAAAAACAGAAGTTATTCCTGTTGGGGGTGTGGACAATGTTCAGGAGTTGGCTGCTATTATGGGGTGCAGGGTGTCGTCGTTGCCTACTACCTATCTTGGGTTTCCGTTGGGAGCGCGTTTTAAGAGCAAACATATTTGGGATGACATTGTTGAGAGAACTGGAAAAAGGTTAGCAGGTTGGAAACAGAGCTATCTTTCTAAGGGAGGTTGACTTACGTTGATCAAGTCTACCCTCTCTAGCCTCCCAACCTATTTTCTGTCTCTTTCCTAGTCCTTTGGGGGTTGCAAGGAGATTGGAGAAGATCCAAAGGACATTTTTGTGGGGAGGTGATGGTATCGAGCACAAGTTTCATCTTGTTAGGTGGGAGAAGGTTTGTTCTCCCATGAGCAATGGGGGGTTGGGTATTAGGAGTTTTGCCTTGGAGCGGGGTAGATTATGGCGGGCTGTTATTGAGGCTAAGTATGGTTGTGTTTCGGGAGGTTGGCACACCAATGAGATCCATGGCTCCTATGGTGTGAGCCTGTGGAAGCACATTAGCAATGGATGGACCTTCTTTTGTGGAAACATTCGTTTCTCGGTGTGTTTTGGTCTTAGAGTGCGGTGTTGGCATGATCTTTGGTGTGGAGAAAGGCCTTTGAAGGTGGCATTCCCTCTGTTGTTCTCTCTTGCTAGGCACAAGGGGTGTGGAATGTTCAATTTACTAGAACTGATAATGATTGGGAGATTGAAGTCTTTTTTGCTTTCTATTCTCTGTTGTACTCTATGGTCCTTAGGAGACGGGAAGACGATAAAATGTTATGGCAAGGGGCTAAGAATGGAGTCTTTTCGGTTAAGTCGCTTTATGGGATCATTGTTGAGGGTTTTGGCGAGGTCTTCCCGTGGAGACAGATTTGGAAGACCGCTGTCCCGCCTCGAGTTTCGTTCTGTGTGGGAAGCGGCTCATGGGCAGGTCTTAACCATTGACAATTTAAGAAAGAGGGGGTTATGCTTTGTTAATTGGTGCTTTCTTTGCAAGAATGATGGGGAAACTGTGGATCGTGTGCATATCCATTGCTTGGTAGCAAGAGAGTTGTGGGTGCATGTCCTTAGTATTGTCAACTACCCTTGGGTGATGCTTATGAGGGTGGGAGGGGTGTTGAAGTGTTGGAAGAGGAAGTTCAACAATCCTTTGGCATTGGCTATGTGGAATATGATCCCATTGTGCATTTGGTGGAGCTTATGGAGGGAACGAAATGATAGATGCTTTGAAGATTTGGGGTTGTCCTTAGAATGCTTGAAGGGAAAAACGTTGCGGACCTTGTTTTTGTGGGTTAATGGGGTGATGGGTTCCCCTTTTGTAGATTTCAGTGATTTTAGTAGTTTCCTAGCTTGTTTGTTGTAGTCGGTTTAGTGCATGTCCTTAGTATTGTCAACTACCCTTGGGTGATGCTTATGAGGGTGGGAGGGGTGTTGAAGTGTTGGAAGAGGAAGTTCAACAATCCTTTGGCATTGGCTATGTGGAATATGATCCCATTGTGCATTTGGTGGAGCTTATGGAGGGAACGAAATGATAGATGCTTTGAAGATTTGGGGTTGTCCTTAGAATGCTTGAAGGGAAAAATGTTGCGGACCTTGTTTTTGTGGGTTAATGGGGTGATGGGTTCCCCTTTTGTAGATTTCAGTGATTTTAGTAGTTTCCTAGCTTGTTTGTTGTAGTCGGTTTAGTACAACCTTTGTACTGCTCCGTTTTCCTTTTTATATCAATAAAGCTTTCCTTATAAAAAAAAAACAATGACTAACAACTTTTCCTAAACTTAGGACTACAACTTCCTAAAATGAAGACACAAACAACTAACTGCAAAATAAACACTAACAACTACTTGACTTATTCTGACCTATTCTTTCAACTCGTGAATGTGGGCATTAAACCTAAGTCTTCCACATTTTGCGCCTCAATCCAACAGCTCCAAACACCTTCACCCCATTACGATTCCTTATACGATTAGTTGGAAATTAATGGTTGATCTGACCCACATTGGAATCGTACTTGGGTAGAACTAGGCCTTATAACAATTCTAAAGAGCTTCAAAAGCAAACTCGACTAGTTCTTTTAGAATCAAAGTACTGAAGTGGCTAGCGTTTCCTTGGGTCGTCACAATAAGATTCCAAGAATACCCAAAATCCAGTATCTTGATTTCGTTAGTTTTCTTACTTGTTTAGAATAGTGGTTGCGGTATAGTCTTTGTACTGTCCTCACTTTTCCAATGAGATTGGCTTATTTATCAAAAAAAAAAAAAAAAAAAAGAAACTCCACAGGAGAGAAGTTAATGGTTCTATCAGGAAATAACATTCAATTGATTGGATTTTGCAAGTGTAATTAAAATATCAAATATATTCAATTAATCAAAGAATTGAACAAAAGATTTATTGGCTAAAAGATTGGAGAATAAGGTCATATTTGGAGAGTTAGTTACTTGAATTCATGCACATGCATTCCCCCTTCCCCAACCAAAAAGATAAAAAGCCTACACTTCTTTCTGAATGGTTAATATAACATGTCAAAATTGCTTCAAGTTCAACGAAAATCTATCTCATGCTAGCTCTTCAACTTCTTGGTCTCAATTCTCCTGATCAGTTTTCGTGATTTAAATTTTACTCGAGACTAAATCCCAAAGGGGAACAAGATAACGGTAGATGAAGTTTAAGCCAAATGTTCTAACTACCAAGCATTTTGTAACTGTATAGTCAGTGGCAAGGTTTGCATATGCACTTTTCTACATATTTTGAGAGGTTTAAAGTATATGAGTGATGCTCTCAGACTCTGAAGAGATATAGTTGCACTAGTTTTATGATTCTAGTGATCCTTGACTTCCCCTATTTGTCTCTTCAGCTAAAAGGGTCATCAATTTGATCATGAGTTGGTAAAGTTAGTCATATTTCAACGTACTTGGTGTGTCATCGGCTATGTATTCTACGTACTCTGTTTGTTTTTGTGTTTGAAGTTCTCCAATCCATACAAGGAGAACAAACAGAGAAAAAAATATTAAAGAATTGAGGTTCTGCTCAAGGTCAAAATTGATTGCAGTGTTTAGGTTGTCTTCATATGTACTGGAGTCCATGAACGTATGTATGAATGTTACAGAAATGACCTTTTGAACATCGTGGAATAGGTTGGGACCTAGGGGAAGGTATGTCTTTCTTTAGCTGACCTTTTCCATTTTGACACAACAAATAATGAAAAGGGAAAAGGCAGAAGGAAGAAAGGGAAAAAATGGTTTGTCAAGCACCAACTGCTGACACTTTGCACCCTCTATCTAAGATTTTCATTAAATTGGATGGGAAAATAACATTTGTTATATCTGCACTCGTTGAATACATATCTAATTGTCCTTATATATTAGGTTGCAGTTTTAAATTTGGCTCCCTATTTCCCATGCGCTCATATGTACCCACCTGGATTACTTTCTCAGTTTGTTCATGCGATCATCATGCTTTTAGCGTTTTGCTTGTAATTTTCCTGACATGTTGTACATTTATTTCTTGTTACTTAAACTTGGACTTGTGTGATCCCCGTCGATAATGCTGTGCTTTTATCTGTTTGTTTTGACGTAAAATGAGGCAAATGGACAAATATTTGCTGAGAGAACTGCTGATTTTTCATTTTTCGGCTAATACTCTGAAAACGACACTGAAAATAATTGCAATCGTTTGGCTGATACCTTGAAAAATAAGGCTCAAAATTTTTTTTTTATAAGTAAGGAAAACTTTATTAAAAACCAAGAAATGTGACAGTGCACAAGAGCTATACTGAAGCACCTAAGCCATACAAGCTACAAAACTAATGAAAACAGGAAAATCCGAGAAAGGATAGCCTAGAACTACATTAGCCCACAAAAACAGAGATGTCATCAGCTTGCCCTTCAACCCTTCAAGAGACGAAAAAGTGTCATTGAAATATCTATCATTCCGCTCCCGCCAAATAACCCACCAAATGCATAAAGGGATTATCTTCCACACAACCGAAGCAAAGGGGTCAATAGACTTCCTCCTCCAACCGCACAACACTTCAATCACCTTGGATGGCATAACCTAACAATAGTTCATAGTGCTAAACACATGATACACAAAAGCTCCCTAGAGACCGTACAATGAAGGAAAATATGATCCACCGATTCTCCACAATTTCTACATAGGAAGCACCAATCAAGAACACATAAACGCCTCCTTCTAAGATTGTTGATAGTCAAGACTCTCCCATGGACAACCTCCCACACTAAAAAGGAAACTCTCATAGGGACGGAGGACCTCCAAATCTGCCTCCACGGAAAACGGGCGCTGGGATTGCAAGAAAGTATCCCATACATAGACTTTACGGAGAATTTTCCAGATCTGGACCCCACCCAACACATCCTTTCTTCAGCTCCACTTCCGGGAGCCATGGTGTAAAGAAACGAGAAGAAGGACGAGAAAATCTCCAACTCCCAATCGGCTCAAAATCATTTTTGGTGTTAGCTTGCATTAAAAATATGAATATTTTATTTAATTTAATTGTTGTAGTTAATAATTATAATCACATTGCTATGGTACTATAAAGTATAAACCAATCGAAAAAAGAGATAATATCCTATGCAAAATTTTCAAATAAGATAATAGACATCAATGAAGTAAAACTATATTCATTCTACAGATTTAATATTTATGTTGGATCCTTTATTAATGCCATCTTTTATTCAGAACAGTTAGTTAAATAAGTCAAATGAATAATATTATAATGGTTCAATTTGGTGTATAGCTGGCAAAGTATCAGGCTAGTTTCTGAACTCCATGTTACTAATCCCTTGAGCTAAAATTATAGTTCCTTTCCTACGCCAAATGATTATTGAGTTTAAAGAAGAAACTGGCAAATGAACAGAAGAATAGAAACTGTGTGAGCATGAGAGAGATGAAACTTAAGAGAGAGTGCAGATTAGCTGTAGAACTATAAACAAAGATATGGCAGAACTCTTACATGAGCGAAGATAGGTTTTATAATTTAATCACAGGAAGAAGGGTGCATAGAAGCATAAGGGGTGGAAATAACATTCCGCTCCAGAGAGGTTATTTTCCTGTTGACCAATGCTTCCTTTTCTTTTGACCCTTATTTTCTTCCCTAGCAAACACAATTTTAAGAAACTCCCCAAAAATATTTTCAGTGGAGACAAACTCAGCCTAAGTGCAATGTAATATAGATATTGTGTCGCTTGTCATGATGGGTATAATATAAATATTGAAATGTTTCCCGACTTCATTGAATAACCATTTCCCCCCTCCTTATGATGCCTCAATCCTTCCAGATAGCTTTGTGGTTGATACAATGGTGGAAGCCTGTACAAGTTGTGGTTATCGTGTCCAAGATGTTCTTTGCTGGTGTCTCTTTATTTTCCGCCCTTGGGTTTCTCCTCTACGGTGGAAGGTTAGTTTTCTACATTGTTTTGTATGCTGTATTGCATTTGGACCATGAATTATAAAGGCTGCAGCATGTATGAACTAGCATATAGAACGTCATAAACCAGAATCCACTTATTGAACATTGGTTTGTCTGCGGTAATGCATTTGGACCAGCATGAATTATAAAGGTTGCAGCATGTATGAACTAGCATATACAACATCATAAACCAGAATCCACTTACCATTGCACAAATTTGTTGGTCAGCTTGATTCATACCGCCCCAAAGGTCCAATGCAAAAATATGGGAAATTGTATTCACTAGGAAAACTGAGACGTGTGTAAGTTCTTTATTTTTATTGAAGGTATTTCACACAGTACAGTATCATACTTGGTTGCTTAGTTTACTACTCTGAGCACACATCTGCAGTGGGCATTGAGCTTGAAGTTTTAATGATTTTTAATTTTAACTTGAAAAATGATTAGCTTTTTGGACTTCTGAATGAGTCTACTTGTGGACTACAGTCCAGTGGTATGGTCCCAAGTATCTCCTGGGTCAGTTTTCCTTAAGTAAATAAAACAGTAGCAGCTGCCTATATGTTAAGAATGTTAGCGTTTGAAAGCTCTATCTTTCCTTTGAATAATAAATTAATATAATATTAATGCTTCCCCCCCTTCTCTCTCTCTCTCTCCCCTCTGAGTTCCATGTGCCAAAACTTTAGACATACTATAACATCTTGTGTCTTTCTAGTTGTGCACACTGTAGTTAGTCTGACTTTTGGGTAAAGGTCTGGCCTATTTTGATTGCTATGGTGCTGAGGATTGGCTTATGGTGTGCACAGTAGGTTGAGATTGGGTATCCGTTTCCTAGGGCGTATTCTCCAATGTGGTAAAAACTTTCGCTGTGTAGTACCTTTATGTTGATTATCTTGTTTGGTGAATGATTCTCCTCCTTGCTCATCTGCATCTGTTTTGTCTTCAGTCAGTTGGCAACTGACTGAATAGATGTCACATAGTAATGACTTTCAACAATTATCTGAATTGTTTGTAAGCTTACATTATGTATGATCTTCTAAGATATCCAACGATCAATGTTTGCCAGACTCTTCTTGATGTTACAGCGCTTCCCTGTAGAATCCAAAGGACGACGTAAGAAGCTGCAAGAGGTATTACTTCTGCACAGATTATCATTTACATCTTTATCATTCTTTGTTTCTGTTTTTTGATAGCTGCTGTGGATGCTGTCTTTGACAGGTTGGCTATGTGACCACCATATGTTTTACATGTTTCCTTATCAGATCCATTATGGTGAGTCCACGTGTATTCTTTCCACCTTGATGTCCTTTAGCCTTTGCCCTTGGTTCTTAGACCAGCAACACAACAAGGGCAGTCTATGTGATGTTAACTTAACAGCTATATGTTAGAAGGATGATCATTCTGGTGTTTGTATAAGTCATAAATGTACAAACGCTCGTCTTTGTATATTTTTAGTTATGCATGAGTTTTGACTACTAACCAAATTATTTACACTGGATCCTGTACGTGCTTTTTTTTCATTTACATTTGGGCTATTAAAAAATTCGTTCGTCAATCAATGGTGACAATGCTATATCTCTGTTGCTTTTCACTGTTTTTTTCTTTTGTTTTCTATTCCTCTAATTTATGTGCTTCTCTTTTTCATTTTATATTCATATCTATTGCTGCAGGTGTGTTTTAATGCATTCGATAAAGCAGCAGACCTTGATGTTTTGGATCATCCTGTTCTAAATTTCATATATTACCTGGTAAGTGTGGGTATAGCTTGCCGTTTCTGATACATCTAGGGGGCAGGTTTTCTTCTTGAGTTGTGTTTGAGCAGTGTTGATTACCTGCCTTCTGTGAGTCTCTTTCTTTTTCTTTTCCGGTTATTTTTATTTTCTGTTTGTGCTCTAAAAGTTTTAATCATCTTTAGCCATGATCCCTCGTTAGTAGTTTTATCTTCACCTGGCTAACTTAATTGGTAAGAAGTGTCTAGAAGTGGAAGGTGACGCGGCCAAGTGCATTAACCTAATTCGCCGAATGGCTAAGCTCTCATATGTTGACCAATCAAGGAGTTTTGTAGAGATAAAGGGCAATAGATTGGACCGTTGCCTATTTGAAAACAATTCAAACACTCCTTGAAAAAGGAAAATTTAAACATCATTGAGGTAGAAGCGCAGTTATGTAGCTCTGGTGTACAAGAGTTGCATATCGAGGGCATTGGAGCATTATTAGTCATGACATGGTGCATTATTTCCTTGAGGGTCATGAGGAGGAGCTAAGGAAGCTCTTTGTTGCGTTGGAAAGAGACAGGGTGAAAAGCAGTTAAAAAAAGTCTAGAAAATTAGGGGGAAAGTTGATACGAGAGCTGAAGGGATTGACTTCTTCGGTTAACTATTAAGGGTCTTCTTCGATTGCTAGAAAGAGCAAGAACAAAGGGCGGGCATTATTAGTGTTTAAATGATGCCACGAATCTTGAGTTGGAATGTTAGGGGGTTGAATGATAATGCGAAGTGTAGTAGGGTGGGGAATCTTTTGAGGGGTTGGCGGATGTTGTTTGTCTTCAAGAGACCAAAGTGGCCGAGGTTTCTAGGGCTTTGGTTAGGCGTTTGTGGGGAGGGCTCATGTTTGTTGGCTTAGTTTGGCGGCGGTTGGCGCCTCGGGGGGTATTTTATTAATGTGGGATAATAGGGTGTTGGAGATGGTGGTTTCTTGCCTTTGAGTTTTCGGTTTCGGTGATCTTTAAAAATGTGGACGATGGTTATCAGTGGATGTTTTCGGGTGTTTATGGTCCTAATGAGGATAGGGATAGGAGTTTGTTATGGGATAAGTTGGCTAGGGTTTTTGTTTGGTGGGATCTCTCATGGTGTATTGGGGGTGATTTCAATGTCACCCGGTTTCCTAGCGAGCGTTCGGGTGGAGGTGGGGTTGGGAGAGCGATGGTGGAGTTCTTTGATTTCGTTGCGGAGTTGGGTCTTGTGGACATTCCTCTGTTGGGTGGAGTTTATACGTGGTCTAACAATAGGGCCTCTGAGTCGTGGTCTAGGATTGACCGTTTCCTCTTTAGCTCATCTTGGGAATCCTTGTTCCCGGAGGTGACTCAGAAAAGGCTGCCCCGTCTTCTCTCGGATCATTTTCCTATTCTCTTGGAGAGGGGCAGTCTGGGGGGTGGGAAAATGCTGTTTCGATTCGAGAACATGTGGCTGAAAGTGGATGGGTTTGTGGATAAGGTTCGGGAGTGGTGGGGTTCGTATTCTTTTGCGGGGTCTCCTAGTTTTGTGTTGGATGCAAAGTTGAAGGCGCTGAAAAGAGATCTGAAGATGTGGAACCAGGAGGTTTTCGGGGATAGTAGCTTTAGGAAGTCCTCTTTGTTGACTGAGTTGTTTCGCTTGACTTGTTGGATGAAGGGGGGCTTTGGAGGAGGAAGGGAAAGCTAGGAAGATTCATGTGGTGGGGGAGTTGGATCGCCTGCTTGATATGGAGGAGGTGAGTTGGAGACATAAGTCGCGATCTTTGTTGCTTAAGGAGGGGGATAGAAGCACCAAGTTTTTCCATCGCATGACAAACTCGAATAGGAGGAATAATTTCATTACTTGTTTGGAGGTGGATGGGGTTGTTCTGGAGGATCCGGTTTTGGTGTCCGATGAGATTGTGAATTATTATTGTTCCTTGTACAAAGAACCTCACTCTTGGAGGCCGTCATTGGAGGGCTTAGAGTTTGATTCTATCTCGGGGGAGGAAGCTAGCTTTATTGAGAGACCTTTTGCTAAGGATGAGGTGACTATGGTGGTGCATTGCCTTAATGGGGATAATGCCCCGAGCTCGGATGGATACTCTTTAGCCTTCTTTCAGTCTTGTTGGGAGGTGATTAAGAAGGATGTTTTGGCTTCTTTTAATGAATTTGCCCAAAGGGGGAAATTTGTCAAGAGTTTGAATGCTTCCTTCATTGTTCTCATTCCCAAGAAGGTTGGCGCGGTCGAGCTTAAAGATTTTCGTCCCATTAGTTTAGTGGGTGGGGTCTATAAGATTTTGGCTAAGGTGTTGGCCAACAGTTTGAAGGTGGTGTTGAATAAAATCATTTCACCCTTTCAGAGTGCCTTTGTTAGAGGTAGGCAAATTTTGGATTCATTGTTGATTGCAAATGAGTGCATTGATTCCAGGTTGAGATCGCGGGTGCCCTGTTTGATTTGTAAGCTGGATATCCAAAAGGCTTACGACCATGTGAATTGGGATTTCTTGTTGTATATGTTAAGGAGGTGTGGGTTTGGAGAGAAGTGTAGTTGGATTGCTTTTTGTATTTCGACGGTTAAGTTTTCGGTTTTGGTGAACGATTCTCCTCAGGGTTTTTTTGGCAGTTCTCGCGGGTTGCACTAAGGTGATCCTCTTTCACCTCTTCTATTTGTTATTGTTATGGAGGCTTTTAGCAAGATGATTAATGAGTTGGTGGTGAGAGGTGTCTTGGTGGGTGTTGATGTGGGTGGTGGTAGGGGTAATGGGGTGTGTATTTCTCACTTATTATTTGCTAACGATACACTCATCATGTGTGGGGTTGAGGAGAGCCAAGTTCGTCACCTTAGATGCTTGTCGCTTTGCTTTGAGGGGGTGTCGGGCTTGAAGATCAACCTTTCCAAATCTATTGTCATTCCTATTGATATTGTGGATAACGCTCAGCGGCTGGCCGACTTAATGGAATGTGAAGTTTCTGCCCTTCCGATGACTTACCTTGGGCTCCCTCTTGGGGCGAGATGTAAGAGTCCACGCATTTGGGATGACATTATTGAGCGGGTTGAAAGGAGATTGGCTAGTTGGAAGCGTATTTACCATTTGAAGGGGGGGAAGAATCACTCTTATCAGGTCCACGCTTTCATGCCTTCCTACTTATTTCATGTTTTTTTTTTTCCTATTCCCATGGTGGTGGCTAACATATTGGAAAAACTCCAAAGAGAATTTTTGTGGGGTAGTGGGGGGGATGGACATAAGTTTCATCTTGTCAGGTGGGATAAGGTGTGCTCTCCTCGTCGCGCTGGTGGGTTGGGTCTTTGTTCAAGAAGGCCTTACTTGGGAAGTGGTTGTGGCGGTTCACTACGGATACTGATAGTTTATGGAGGAATGTCATTTTGGAGAAGTATGGTTGCGCGGTGGGTAGATGGAGGACTCCAGTGGTTAATGGAGAAGTATGAGAGGCTCTTTTTTGTGGTGGGGTGCGGGCTTAGAGTTTGTTTTTGGCATGATCTTTGGTGTGGAGAGAGAATTTTAAGGTTAGCTTTCCCTCTCCTATTCTCCTTGGCTTAGAATCAGGATGCATTGGTGGCAGATTATTTGGAGGATAGGTCAGGAACTACGGTTTGGAATGTTCAGTTTTCTAGAACAGCCAATGATTGGGAGTTGGATGACTTTGCGGCCTTTTATTCTTTGTTGTATGGGCAGGTTGTTAGGAGAGGGGAGGTTGATAAGATGAGGTGGCGGGATTCCAAAATCGGTGTCTTTTCAGTCAAGTCTATGTATAGATCTCTTTCGAGGGATATTGATTTGGGTTTTCCTTGGCGTCAGTGCTGGAAGAGTTTGGCTCCCTCTAGAGTTTCTTTTTTGGCTTGGAAGGCTGCTCGTGGGAGAGTGTTGACTATTGACAACTTAAGGAGGAGGGGCTTTTACTTGACTTATTGGTGTTTCTTGTGTAAAGGCGAGGGGAAGTCTGTGGATTATCTTTTCCTGCATTGTTTGGTTGCTAGAGGGTTGTGGGCGTATTTTTGTGCATTATGAACCTTTCTTGTGTTATGCCAAGGAGGGTGATTGAGGTGTTGAGGGGCTGGGAAAAGCAGTTCAACAACCACATTGCTTTGGCTGTGTGGAGGATGATTCCTCTTGCTGTTTGGTGGATCTTGTAGAGGGAGAGGAATAACATATGCTTCAAAAATTCTGAGCGGTCTTTGGATAGTTTAAGGGGTCTTGTTTTGCAGTCGCTTTTTCTTTGGGCTAATGTGATGTTGGGTTCTTTTTTGGGTTTTTCAGATTTTCTTTGCTTTCTTGCTTGCTTATGTTAGGGGTTTTCAGTAGTCTTTTGTACTGTTGACTCTATTGTTTTGTATCATTGTTTTTCCTTTTTAATAAGATTGGCTTACTAAAAAAAAAGATTATCTTCCTATTGTATATTTTGATGATCATGCTGATTGATGTTTCAATAGGTGGCTCTTTGGGGTCGATTATTAGATTTTGTATCTCACACTGATTAATGTTTCAATAGGCAGCTCTCTGTGTCTTCTTAGGCTTTTACTTAACCAGGCGTTTGACAAAGTATACAGGCGGTTATTGTTCTCACGCCTTAGATGTTGCTTGGAGATGTACTCTTATAATGTTCTAGTTTATTATTTTTGTTTCCTATGCACTGATGTTGTTTGGAGATGTAATGGTTCCTGAGGTTCACATTTTTCTCCTTTTCTTCCTTTATCTACAGGTGGTCGAGATACTACCTTCATCTTTGGTCCTTTTCATTTTGAGGAAGCTGCCGCCAAAACGTGGAATCACACAGTATCACCCTATTCGCTGAGGGGATTGGAGATGACACATGTTGAGAAGCAGACCTAGAGAAAGAGAAAGAAGGGATGGGTCGACTTTTGAGGTGCTTATCTAGCCTCTGAATAGAACAACAGCTATAAGAGGCGAACAAAAGTTGAACATTCTGTGTTTGAAGTTACAAGCTAATCTCATGGGTTCTGAATTGTCAGTTTGTGCTCCAAAAAGTTGTATATGTGTTGAAAAGAAATTGACATATGGATTGTGTAATATGTGAGAGCCTCTGGTAGTTTATTGACCTTTGCTTTGTTTGCCTAGAATCATATAATTGGTGTTCTTTTTGTTCAACAGCGACAGAACTTGGGAATGTCCATGCAATGTGATCTATGTAAGAATGCTGATAAGATATAAGAAACACGCATACTCAGAGAGTGCAAGCTATGTATCAGCAAGTCGTTCTAAATGTTTGGTATTTGGTATAATTATCATGTGATGGTCCAGTGCTTTTGAGCTTTAATCCAACAAAGTTGTCTGAACTGTTCACTAATTCCTCTCTTGGAGAAGTGGGACAACATACAGTGGAATACAGGAAGTAGAGCAGTTATTGTCGAAATCAAAGAGGAAGAATCGAGTTTAGGCGTAAATGGGGAGTTCACAGAAGAAATATACAGGTTAAAGGAAGCATACCTTGGGACGAGTTGGCTTGGGTTTCTGCAATGGCTGAAAATCTGGCTGTTTCCCATTAAGCAGCTCTACCAACTTCGTATCTGATGATGGATGGCGGAACACTTGAATGGTTCATGGGGAAGGGAAAAAAAGCATGGCGTTGGCAACTGGTGTTCTTGGATCTTTGTAATGGATGGGAATTGTGCTTAGTTTCTCGTAGGAAAACGAATGTGTTTGTTTAGAAACTGTGGGGTATTTGATGTGTTAGAGAGAGTTTGGACCGGTTGATGGTGTCACCTTCTACCGTTCCTGGTGGTGGATGTGGAATGTTAGGTTTTGACTGACCGTTTGGTTTTGTTTTCTGGATGGACAAGAGGAATGGAAGTAAACCTCGCCACCAGAAAAGTTGATAGAGAATTTGGCTTTGCGCGTTTCATGCTTCCATTTATTGAAACATCACAATTCACAGGTGCACTGCAAAGTCAACTCTTGAAAAGTGCAGTTTGAAGCTAACTGCATGAGTCGACGCTCACAGTTTTTTTTTTTTTTTGGCAACTGTGAAAATCATTTCACAAAGGGCCACAAACCAACAGGCCTTAAAAGGCCATAACTAAACGGGATAAACAGCCCATATAACCCACTCGTGTCCACAGACCCATCCTACCAAGTATCAACGTCATTGAAGGCAGCTTCGGTTGCCAGAGAAGAAGAGGGCCGGCCACCTCCATGCCGCGTTCCGTAGTTGTTGTCCTTGTTAGCACCGACCAGCAAAAGGTGGCGGAGGAGTGGGCAAAAATTGTCGGATGGCACCGGTCGTTAGATCGACGCGCACCAAGAGAGGCGCATGGATCCACACAGCGAAAACCAACCAAAGCCCAACCACTTGATTTCCATCGATTACAAACTCATACCAAGAACAAAAAAAAACAACTAAACCAGAAATCAAAACAAACTTCCTAAAAAAAAAATAGGGCAAAGAGAAGGTCGCGGGAGGGATGATCTTGGCCAAGCAAAGGATAAGGAATCCACGGATGGAGCTTATTAATGAGTCGACACCTTTGCCACGGCTGGCGACTGGAAAGAAAAATTTTGAATCTGTCCAAAAGTGTTAACACCTCTAGAAATGAGTCAACACCTTGCCCGCGCTAGACAATTGGAATTGCAGACCAGAACAGATGAGCTAACACATTCTGGCAGAGCTGACATCTGGATAATCTAGAATTCAACATTTTCAATGACTCTTATTAGATTTAATGCACCTCAAAGGCCAGAAAACTTTATTTGGGTGTAAAGGAAGCCAAAGAGGGAGAAATAAACAATTCTCGCACAACATTAGAAATTTCTCAAGAAGCCGTAGAATCTCTCTCTCCTCATTCTCTCGGATTGGTTTAAGCTTTAAAATTTCATTCTTTTCACCATTACTGCTCATCATTGGCTAGATCTGGTTATTTAGAGCTATTTATTTTGAGCTTAAATCTCTCTTCACAGTGTAAAGGCTCTCAAGCACCATTAAAGCTTGAGTTTCTGACTGTCGAGCAAAAACATTTTGTACTAACCATAAGGTTAGGGGAACCAAGGTGCAGATATCCTTGGTAGTGTTGAGCCTTGTTAAAAACACTCATAATGTTCTCTAATACCCGAAAGTTAGAGTGTATTATTTGAAAAATAAGGGAGAAAACTCAAAAGATGAGTCTTTAGGATGGACGTAGGCTTGGGTTAAGCTAAACCCCCTAAAATCGAAGTGTTGTATCTCTTATCCCTTTATCTCTTTATTTCCCCGTGTGTTTTTGTGTTAAATAGTTTAACATTCATCTTGATCTTGTCGTCCTACTGTTATAAAAGACAAAACATTTTGAGAAACTCAATTCACCCCACTTTGGGTTGTCTATCAGGACTAAAATGGATGTTACTTGCATTTACTTGTCTTAAAGATTTTAAATTGTATCAAATAGATGTGAAAAATGTCTTTATAAAATGTTTTATTTAAGAGATAATTTATATTGAACAACCTCTTGGTTTTCGAAGTGAAGATTTTTCAAACCATGTTTTCAAACTCTCAAAAGTTATGGTTTGAAACAAGCTTCAAGAGCTTGGTATGAAAGGTTAAGTAATTTTTTTAATTACAAGTGGCATTTCAAGAGAAAAACATAGATTTAACACCTTTTACTAAATCAAAATATGATGATTTACTCAGCGTTCAAAATTATGTGGATAATATAGCTTTTGGTTCTACCAGTGAAGAATTGTGCTAATGGTTTTTCAATTGTTTGCAAAGTGAATTTCAGATGAGCTTAATGGCATAACTCAAATATTTCCTTAGACTTCAAATAAAGCAAATAAACGAAGAAATTTTGATCAATAAAGAAAAATACACAAAAGACTTGTTTTTACGCTTTTGATTGGAGAGCTCAAAGCCAATGGATAGTACACCTATGAACCCCTCCACCAAATTAGACAAGGATTAAAATGGTACAAATATTGATTAAACAATATATTGAGTGTTAACCCTAAGGTTACACATTATTTTCGATGATAACAAACCATATATCTCATTTCAAGAGCTTTTTATATTTTTAAAAGTTTGTTCTTCATGGAAAGATTTATGAATGTTAGAATCTTGATGATTAATGCCGGTATTATTCTATTCATTTGTCTAGAGTAATTTGAGTTTATGTTCATACTGAAAGTTTATTTAAAAGCTCAAATTATTTCACAAGTTAAAGAATGGATTTCTCTACATTTTGTGAAGAATGAGTCTATATGAACCTCTGAAATGAAAAATTTGAATCTGTCCAAATGAGTTGACTACATGATGACAATGAGTTGCCTACATGCTCCATAAGTCAAAGCTTAGGAAGTCCTAATCAAATCTTAAAGACACTGGAAGTGAAAGTCAAAAAATGAGTTGACACCATGGTCAAATGAGTCTACAGATACATATTAGCAAATGGAAGAAACAAAAATAAAAACAGAAGAAGGAATCGATGACATCATTCAATGAAAGGATGACCGCGGTTGAAGCAAGCCTTGAGGATAAATGCAATCGAATGGAGATAGTCATTCTCGAGTTCAAACAAGTTATCTAAGCAAGAGTGAAGAAAACCAACTCATGAGTCTACGAAAAAGGAGAAAGTGGTGGCATGAGAAAGCCACAAAAGACTAGCTAGTGCTTTGGTCGAGCACATTTCTATCCAAGGAAGCAATGCTCATGTGAAAAGAGAGCGTTTCAAAAGCCAAAGAGGGTAGCATGCTGACTCACAAAAAAATGAGTAGTGCAAAGGCTATCTCAAGTATAGGAGTTATGTCGTGTAATAATTAGCCCAAAAGGTCATATAGTCTCCTTAGGAAAATGAACTAATTTAAATTTGTGTAAAAACAAGGACAAATATTCACAACAAGAATATAAAGCGGTGATATGTGCAATGAGTGAAAATAAAAATAAAAGAAAGGTTTACTAAACAAAGTTTAGATTCTTTTTTATTATTATTATTATAGAGAGTTCAAAATGAAATTTAAACACTACGAAAGAAATGACTAAAAGTATTTAAAACAACGATATTGAACTAAAAAAGTAAAAAGAAAAAAAAACATTGATGGAAAATCCTAAACCTCATTCGAATGTAAAATCTTTAATTTATAAAATTAATTAGATGGATGAATTTCTAACGTAACTCAGGTCACAAATTAAAGAATTCACAGTCATTTCTTGATATGAAAATTCCAACAAAGCTAAATTTACATTCTTTTACACAAAGACAAATGAAATATGCTAGAAAACTTAACAATGCATTAAACTAACTAATAATTAAATCAGCAAATAAACCCAACCGAATCAACTACTAATGTAACTCGAAACTAAAATTTAGGTGAAACATCACTTTGAGCCCTCTAACTACCAATACAATTTCAAATAGTGGTCTAAACTACCACATTTGACACATTAAGCCTACGAACTACCAAATTCCATCATTCTATGCCCCTAAAAAAGATTCAAGATCAAACTCTTGTCACGTGTGTTGTGAATGAGCCATGTGGCACAATTTTGACTCTAAGATTTTACTTCAGGGCGCAATTTGATTAATTGTGGAAGTTGGAGGGCTCAATGTGTCAAGATTGGTAGTTTATACATCTATTTGAAATTGCATTGGTAATTAGAGGGCTCAAAGTAACTTTTTCCCTAAAATTTAAGTACAAAAATCAAAGAGCAAGTTAAGACACTCAAGCCATGTTTGGAGTGCGAGTGTGGACCTAGTTTCTGGTCCCAAAGTGAAATTTAGGTCCAAATTTTGGAATGCTCGTTTGGCATGGGTTGAGACCCTGGTTGAAGTTTTGTGGGCTGGTCTCATCTTTCCGTTGCTAGACGTGATGATACATAATGACATTAACATCACATATGCAGGGCTATCCTTTCCTCCATAGATGAAGTTGCAGTCAACAACCACTTTGTCAGAAGCCTTACTATAATCTTTTTAGAAGAGAAACAAACCTTCGAATTTGTCAACTAATTCGAATAAGTCAATGAAATCTCCAATCCAACCTCATCTAATGGTAAGCTACTCTTGCGGTTTCTCATATGCGAGGCCTTAATTTCCCCCATCTTCCCCTAAACTGCCCCTCCTCACCATTACAACAACATTGATAACCATTTTGACCCTCCTCCACTTCCAGCTGCATCTTCCATTTGGAATCCACTTTATTGCAACTCTCATCTCCTCTACATGTGATGCCACGGTTCGTGGCCAATACTTCTCTTCTTTGCCAGCGATCCAACGGTTCAGGCGGCTCTTATCAAACGTAGAGTCTGAATTTGGGGATTTGGCAGGGAATTTTGACTTCCAAGCTAAAAAGGGGGGTGAGACATTTGTGCCTTGTGTTTCCATGCATTAGAGAGAAAGATGGGGAGAAAGAAGAAGAAAAGGAAAGAATAAGAGAAAGAAAGAAAGAAAGAAGAGGGAGAGGCCGAAGAAGGAAGAAGAAGAAAAAAAGGTAAGAGGGGAGAGGGTAATTGGGTGTTCGGCCATGGAAGAAAACCTCTTCAATGAGCCACTTCCTTTCATTTCTTCAAATCTCTATTTTACTAACCTAAACTCTCTTACCCTAGGAAATTTTAAAGCCACCAGGAAGAGTCAATCAAACTAGCAAGGTAAGGGGTGTAGTTCATGTTGGTTTGTGTGGGAAAATGACCATATGGCCATGTATGTTTGCTAGATAGGTTGCTGTCATGTTTTACTTACAAAAACGTCACTGCCCTTGCATTTTTTTATGAAATCTTTTATGTTTGTTGGTTACATGTAGAAGTTGAGTAAAGAGAATGATCCTTTTTGTAAAAATGAGATAGAGAGGGTCAGGGAAGTGCCCTAAGGGGAGCTCTTTCTGAGTTCAAATGGCCTTGAATGGCATGAAGAGTGGCATTGAGCCACATGCATGGATTTTAGTGGATTTGGAAAAAAAAGGGGACCAAAGGCATTTGAATTGTTGATTTTTTTATCATTAAATCTGGAATGTTTTTGTGTCATTGATTGCTTATTAGCATATTGATACACATAGAGAGACGATAAGAACAAAGAAAGACACATGCATGCATTACATCTCTAGGTTCTATGGCACCCGAATGCAGTGTAGTTATTTCATGTAAAAATATGTTTCATTTTCACATAAAAATTTCCTCATATGAATTTTAGGACCCCTAGGTTGTACCCTAAAAATTTCAAAGAAAAATGATAAAAGAAAAGGTTAGAAATGACCTTAGAAACCGTTAGGGGCAGTTTCGGCATTTTTGAAAAAAACGGAGGGTAAAAGAGTCCAAACATGAAAACTGAGCTTATGTCCATGTAGAGCATAAAAAAGGGGATGGAAATGTTAAAATTTGAACCCAAACCCGCATTCTTAGAGAGCCCAAATCATCCTGCCCGTATAGGTCCGATATGTACCCATTAACCTAAAGGTATTAAATGAGCTTCTTAATGCTATTGAAATGGAACACTGACCCATTTGGGTCTAAAGAAGCCCATTAGGCCCATGTAGTACATTAATCAAAAGTAATCATAAAATAACATAATTACTCTAATATTCTTTGAATTATAAAACATAAAATGTTAATATGGATAAATAAGGAGTTAGAATTCCCTAATAGAAATTAATTAATTTAATAAAGGAGTAAAAGAAATATTTATTTTAAATATAGAAGCTTAGATTAATTCAAAAAAAATAATGATTCATTAAATGAACACTATGAATCATTTGCATTACATGGATAAATGGTTGCAATTGTTCGCATTTGAAACTATTTTTTGCATCGATGTTTTATTTTCGCCATATTCCTTATTCCATCAATGATTAAACATCACTAAATGCATACATAAAATAATGAGTGTGGACCAAGACTGGGATTTCGAAATCAAACCTACATGAGCTGGCTCCCAAGAAAAGGGTGACGGTACCGGGTATATATGGAGAGAGTGCAACCCCTATTACAGAGAGTGAGTGGGCTCCCACTGGGGCAATTATGCCTTTGATAGGATCCTAGTGCAGGTGGAACGGGGCAGTCTCACAAGGAGATGAGTGACGCATAACCTGCCTCTGGGTGAAACAGAGCAGGCACTGGGAACACCTCATACCTAAATGAAAGGATGAGAAGTGGGTGCATATTATCATTGCACGATCATTGGCATTTACTTGTGTTACAATTTATGCTTTATGGATCTCTGACTTTATTTGCTTGTTCATTTACTGCTTTTATGTATGATATGCCCTTTCCTCAACCTTACTGAGTCCTTATGACTCATCCTATCTTTTTTTTGTTTGCTCGTGTTTAAATGACGTCAACAAGATATGAGGCTTTTCAAGATCGAGCAAGTGATAGATTTGGACCCGTATATCGTGATCCTTCATATTCGGGCATGGGTCTCGGATTCGTTTTAGATATCAGTGGAGCATACTCCCCGCTAATATCTCAAGGATCCACTCCTGCCCAGACCTGAGGACTTTGGTCTGGTAGACACCCTGTCAGAGCTGGTAGTTCCCTACCCTTCACCACCAGCCCCACCGATGGAGGCTAGTCGAGTGATGCCAGGAGACAACGTGGTTGATCTTACCTCCAATAGCGAGAAGTAGTAGATGGATATTATTTACCTTAGTGTTTTATCGTTTCTTTTTCTCGTTGTATTTGTAAAACGTTTTTCCAGTACATATATCAAGGTTATATAGGCTTAATGAGCCCTAGTCCACTCACACTTTTGTAACTCAAGCCTTTTTGTTGTAGTCCTCGAGAAGGACTTTTTTTTTGGACAAACCGTGATATATTATAAAAATTTAGTGTTTATTTAAGTTATTCTAATTTTTGGTTCTTCCTAAATTAGCTAACTATTTTGTAAACAACTCAATCTTTTACACTTTTTTATTAATTTCGTGTTAATTATTACTATAAGTGAACCTAGGGGATTAGTACGAGCACATGACGTGACATGTTCATTACAAAAATATTTTAGAACTTATTATCTTTGATCCTTTAGGCCAACTATCATTTTTCCCTTAGATTGTGCTTCTCGGCCCAATCCCTCTCTTCTCTTTGGATTGGGCCTCTTGGCCCAACCTCATTTTCCCCTTGGACTGGGCGTCTCGGCCCAACCACCCTTGTCTCATTTTGGATTGGCCCGACTTATGGGTTTTAATAAGGTTTGATAGGCATATTGGGTCGTAGGTCTTTAGGAAATCTCCATTTGGCACTTAATCTATTTTTTAAGAAAACGTCTTTTAAATTCTAATCTCTCATCATATACTAAATGTGGTCAAACATGAATACCTTTTGGAAGTGATCACTGATATTGAGAAGGTATTCAATACAATTGGTTTATTGTACCCTTAGACCTGAGAGGTTTATACAGATCTATTTGTTGTGTACTTGTGCTTTGACCGAGTCATTTGGTGATGATATTTCTAGGTCAAATATTTCAGATAACGTTGGGTCTTGTACATACTAAGTGAGTTGTATAAATGCTCAATAAATAATCCATCAGTCTCTTGATGAGGCAATATATTCAAGATATCAGTATATGGTTGGACTAGAAAATAATCCATTGGCCAATGGTATTTTATGAAAATATTTTTTGAAATTAATATATATATTATATATTTATTTGTGAAATTGTTTTAGAAACAATTGATAGTCTAACGAGTTACAGATCGTGAATTGAAAATTATATGAGTAAGGGCTTAATCGGTGATATGATTCTGGTCCTATAGACTCATGTGGAATATAGTATGGTGGACGAAACAATAAACGAATAATTGTTAGCATATGGGATTTCACAAATCAATCTCATATTCTCGGAGGTAAATTATAATATGTTAATGGATATAATTACAATTAGTATAAGCCTAAAATTCAGAATATAAGAATAAAATGGAGTTAATGGAAAAATAGTTTTTCCATGTGATTCTGCGACCAAGATATGAGATCTTTAACAATCTTACGCTATATTACAGCTAGGGTTTAGAAAAAGTCTATAAGAGAGTTTTTTCTAGACAGTTGGTCATTAGGACTTTGAGAAACAATGTAACAGTTGTGAGATGTGGAAAGGAAGGAGGCAAAACATTTGAGTTACTATATTGTAAAATCAAAAGACTCAAGGTGTGAGATCAACAAGACTTAAGATTATCAAGATTGAAGAATCAATCGCAGATAAAGTTCAAGATCGTTTGTCAGATTAAGTAAGTATAATTTTCCACAGGCAAACTTTCTAAGGGGTCTTGCGAGGCCTCTTTTTCTCAATCAATACTCATATGCAAGGCTAAGCTAACATATATCTCATAAGAAATGACATAATTAGTAATCATAAGGACATCAAACTTCGTCAAATGATCCATGTTTCTTATAAAAATTCAAGACCACAAACATGTATATCATGTACTTGAAGAACTCACTCAACCGTGGCTTATTAGACCTCAGCCGTGTTAAACTTGTCACCTTTCTCATCTCTTAACATGTAAACATCTCTATTCTAATCAAGGGATGCATAAACAAAGAAGATTCCACCAAAAAATCAATCTAGACTCAAACTTTTAAGTCCTGTTTGGAAAGAGTGTTACGCTTTGGTTTTGGTTTTGGTTTGGGTTTCAAAATTCAAAATTCAATGTTTAAATATTGTTTTGAAACAAGGCTTTGTTTTGATGATCAAGTTCTATAATTATTTATATTATATTTTGTATAATAATGTTATCTTTTACGATGTTTAAAAAAAAAACCAACAAGTAAAATTAATTTACAAAAATCAGGAAAAATACAAAAATGAAGGTCACATATAAAAAATAATTACACAAATATAAAAATTATAAATATTTACAAAATAAAAAAGTAATTATCAAAGTTCTTATAGAAATTTTTTAAAATAAATTTGTTGAAATCTACTAAAATAAGGAAGCAAATTTAATTTATACGAATCATAAAAAAATTATTGAAATAGTTACAAAAGTATATAAAATATCTAGAAAATTTTAAAAATAAAAAATAGAAAATTAATTTCGAAAAAATACAAAAAATAACTTACAGATATTAATAAACAAATATAAAATTTTAAATCCAAATTGGGGCTATTATGAAAAATTGAACAATAAATAAAATTAAAGAAATTAATAAATACACAATGTTAAAATCAATAAATTTTAATTTTAATTTTGGGACATACAAAAAAAAATAAAAATAAAAATAAATTTATAAAACTAAAAATTAACATATATAAAAAAAAAAATAGAATCTGAGCAGGTGTATTCGCCAGTTCGAACCGTCAGTACTCGACTCGGCTCGAATACAGCCCCGATAACTATGGGCTTCGCTTAAACCCTAATCCTCTACGTGTCTCTTTTCTCTTTTTCTTAGCCTCCACTCGCCAGCTGGTTCTCTGTAAAAATGGTGAAACACTACAGGCCTCCTGTAAGTTCTTATGATGCACGGCTTTTTTTTTTCTGTACCTATGACCCATATGGAACTGGAAAATTTCTCACCATTTCGCCGTCAAATTCTCTCTCATACTTTCAGGGTAAGAAAAAGGAAGGTAACGCTGCTAGATATATTACCAGGTCGCAAGCAGTCAAGCATCTTCAAGTCACTCTTCCGCTTTTCAGGTCCCTTTCTCTCGTACAGTATATACATCTGGTTATGTATTTAGATGAATGAACCAAGAAAACGAGTAGGGATATTTAAAAGTTGGAGCAAGTGTGGTAAGCATTTCCCGTTACTTTGGTAGCGTTAGGTTCTATTGCTGGTTGCAGTGTAGCTATCTTTTTGCCATATAGGTTTTGTATCAATTAGGTAGTACTTATATAGAGAATGGCAGGTGAAGGTGCCAAATTAGATATATGGATCACAGAAACGGGCACCAACATAGCTAGTATTTTTTATTTTAGGTTCTGTTATAAGTTTTTTTGTATGGTAGCGATCCGGATGTGGCTATAAGTTGAATGTGAATTCCTTTAGTTGAGTCAGAGCCTGTATGCTTGTTTGGGGCACCTGCCATTAGTGGATATTCGTTAAAGTCTGTTAGAGGATTGCTTTACTTTGTTAGGAAAGGACATCCGACGAGGATTATAAACTCATAATGTGGATGGCTTGAAAATTGCAGGAGACTATGCATTCTCAAGGGTGTATTCCCCCGGGAGCCAAAGAAGAAGGTGAAAGGAAATCATCACACTTATTATCATGTGAAGGATATTGCATTCCTGCAACATGAACCTTTGCTTGAGATATTTAGAGATAAGAGGGCTTACGAGAAGAAGATAAAGAAAGCTGAATCAAAGAAGAACCCAGATCTTGCAAACCTTTTGCGAACTCGCATACCTACTTATAAGCTTGATAGAATTATTCGGGAGAGGTTTGTTAATCCCATCCATTGGATTTTAAAGATATGGTTGCAGGCAGTTGCCGATGAGAAATCACTCACAGTCGCTGTTGTGATGCCTAAATTGTAGGTATCCAAAGTTTGTTGATGCACTTAGAGATTTGGATGATTGTCTCACAATGGTTCACCTTTTTGCTACCTTACCTGCATTGGAGAGGGAAAGATTGGAAGTGGACCGCATTCATAACTGTCGCAGGTAGGTATATGATTTGTCTAAAAAAGAGGTGAAAATGGCATCAGATTTGTTTAAGTGTTCCACTTGCAAAAGAGTACGAGTGGTCTGGTGATTTTTCTGTACAAGCTTATCATCTCATGAACACCTGTCTTATGTATGTTGTGGTTTATTTCCTAGGTTGAGTCATGAATGGCAAGCTTACATATCACGCAGCCATAAACTACGAAAAGTCTTCATATCTGTGAAAGGCATATATTATCAGGTACCATTACCCCTTGTGGTATACTGCTTTTAATATTTACCTGGCCAGAGCGTGGAATTTATCTTTGTTGATGGACTCTACATCTTTGTTCTGTATGTCCTTTTTAAGGCTGAGGTTGAAGGTCAAAAGATCACATGGTTGACCCCTCATGCACTGCAGCAAGTTTTGCCTGATGATGATGTTGACTTCAATGTCATGCTAACTTTTGTTGAAGTTTACGAGGTTAGTATTGATGGTTCATTTGTTCTAGGGTTTTGTATTTGTTGTTCACATCAACTCTGCACTTGCAGGGGAACGGCGTTCACAAATTTTCATATCAAACTAAGAGACATTTAATACTAGTCCTTGTCATAGATCATCAAATCACTCTGCCCCCCCAAAAGTGAGAGACGGACTAAACTGTTGGATCAATTCTTTGGATAATCAAGGAAACTAGAGAAAGTTTTTAGGCAGGACTTGATCTAAAATTGTTGGGTGCTAAAATAAAACTTATATGAAGATGGAAGCTGTAATTATTTTTCTAATCTTATGTTTATTTAGTTATTTTTGTTTTGGAAAGAGGGAAGGTTTCTCCTAAATCAGGATAAACAAATACAGAAAAAGGTCAATCAGGCACATCACACATGTTTCTTGTATTGTGTCCCGCTTCTCAGTCTTCTAGTGGACCTATTTGTTTTGCGTGCAGACTCTCCTCACATTTGTAAATTATCACCTTTACCATTCGATAAATGCGATGTATCCGCCCATTCTTGATCCCAGATTGGAAGCCTTAGCAGCAGGTATGGTTTTCTCTGTTCAGCAGCGGTACGGAATTTCTATTTTCTTACTAGGAGAGTTTAGCAACTTGAAGTTGTGTAAGAACTCGTATTTTATAGTTTTGTAGGTAGTTGTGACCTAGGCTGTATATTCATTATACGGTTATTTTTGTAACTAAGCACTTCCTCACTTATGCAGATCTTTATGCGTTGTCAAGATACTTTGATGCGAACTCTAGAACTCCTGTGGTGGATCCTCAGGACCCTAGTATCTGTGGGTCTGAGCAAGTTGAGACACAGCAGAAGGAGACACCATCTGATGAGTCTGAATTAAGACTAGCTCAACTTCAACATCAACTTCCTTCTAATGAACCCGGTGCATTAATGAGACTTGTCGAAGATGTTACTGGTGAGGATGAAGAGGATGAAGATACAATGGAGTGTAAAAAGCTCTTTAAGGACCTGAAATTGTTCTTGAGTCGTGAGGTGAGACTAGTTTCTGGATATTGACCTTAATGACAACACCCAACCCAATGGAGTGTAAAAAGCTCTTTAAGGACCTGGAATTATTCTTGAGGCGTGAGTGAGGTGAGAGTAGTTTCTGGTTATTGACCTCAATGACAACACCCAAGCCAATGGGTCGGGTTGGATTCCTCATTTTCTTGTCTTTGGTGGGTGGTCAAGGGGATTTCCATTATGATAGCAAAATCAAATGATTTAGGACTATGCACATTCTTTCGCATGGAATAAAGCATATGCGTCAAATAAAACCGTAGATAGAAAAAAAGAAAGTATAAAAGCTGGACGATGAAGAGGAGCAAGTTCCCAGGTGGAATATCAGCTGTGTTATAAGTTTAGTAACCGGTGACTTTCTGCTTTCAAATCATAATATGGGTGTTGGTTTGAAACTAGGCATATGACAATAGATACATGTCTTGCCATAATATACCGGTCTCTTTCATTTTGAGGGTTATACTATTTCTTTGTCTCAGTTGTTTATTCTGTCTTTTTGTATGGTTATTTCACATTCAGGTTCCTAGAGAGTCATTGCTTTTTGTTATTCCTGCTTTTGGTGGTGTTGTTTCCTGGGAGGGAGAGGGGGCTCCATTCAAGGAAGCTGATCAGAGCATTACTCATCAGGTTTGCATTCAACACTTTGTATATGTGATGGCACATTAACACAGATAAATACCTCACATCTCTATGGATATTTTTTTTTTTGGTGAAACTGTACAATAAGGATAATTTTGAGTGATGATTGCTTTTGTATGTGCAGATTGTTGACCGCCCAACACAAGGTCATAAATTCCTATCCAGGGAGTACATCCAACCACAATGGGTGTATGATTGTGTAAATGCACGCATCATTTTGCCTACTGAGAATTATATGGTGGGAAGGTGATTTTTCTTCAAGTCCCTGGATGTGTATGAACCTTTTTATTTATTTTCTGATCAGGATGTGTGTAAACCTGATTACACTATGTCGATCGCTTTTTCCTTTGGATGTAATTTTTGAGTTGTAACACTGATTTAGTTTGCTTGGCCAGATAAAATTGTGTAGAAAATTATATATCTTGAGAAAAGGTTTCTTGTTAAAGATTGAAAGTGTTCCCTGTTAAAGGTGTGAAAGCTGGTGCACCAGTTTCTAATATTAATAAGAATGCATGACTTATTGAAACCTGTCAACAGGGTTCCTCCACCACACTTGTCACCTTTTGTTGATAATGATGTGGAAGGGTATGTTCCAGAGTATGCAGAGACCATAAAGCGGTTGCAGTCTGCTGCTAGAAATGAAGTCCTTCCATTACCTGGTATTGGAAAGGAAGATTTTGAAGATCCTCAGAAATTACTGGTCGAAGGTATTATTGATAGGGCAGAAGCTAATGAAGCTGCTGAGAGAAAGCGCAAGGTAGGCATTCTTTTGACTGATTGAAGTGTGTTACAAACTAGGGCAGTGCAAGTCCAGTAGTGGTGGCGGTTATGGCAATACCGGTATGGGCTGGGTGCTGCAATCCCGGTACGGTGACAGTACCGGTAGTGGGGTCCCATGAACAGCCCTATACAAACAAACACAGGACTGTGTTTTACAAGGAATCTGATACTGTTTGATTTTGCTTCATTTTCATTCGGAAGTTCATAGTTTTGTCCCTTATGACTTTAGCAAATTTGACATGGTTGCAGATGATTCTTGAGCAGAACTGGTATCTTGATGAATTGAAAATGGAAGTTATTGGTACAACTACTGCAGACAATAAGCAGAGCACTTATAAAGAGATGGAGGCTAGGGAAGCATCTGATCCAGATATCCAACGAATTGTCCAGGATCATGCAAACATGTCAAAGGTTGTGATGTCACGGAATAAGAGGAAGCTTTATGAAGCCATGGAGGTAACTTTAATGGCTATGCAGTTTTTGTTGTTTTGTCCTGAAAGAAAGGTGTGGTCAAATGATTATGGAGTCAGGTTGCCTTCGGCGATTTTCATAACAGGCTAACAGCAGTTTGCATAGTGAATTTGTTTTCGATGTGATCTAATGCACGTTGCATGAAGTCTACTTTCTTGGATTTCCTGAGAAGTCATAAATTGGTCTGACAAAGGGATCCACGGTTTATAATTTTTGGCTTGATTGATCATTATGGATTTTATTTAGTTGTCAAATTCCATTTTTACCTTTGAAGTTTTTCATATGCTCTACAATAAGTACTATGGTTGAGTTTGATAATGATTTTTTCTGTGGTGATAATATCTTTGTTTTTTTTTCGTCCTCTTAGATTGGCAAAAAACGGAAGCAGTCTCATGTTGATCTTCTCAAGGAACGGAAGAGAAAAATTGCGGCAGATCAGAAATCCGTGGAGAGTTGAAAGTGCCCATGAAATTTGCATGGCTTGGATTTGTTGCAGACTGATTTTCCTGTCATATGTGGTTAGAAGGTCAGTTAATTTACCCAATTTTGTAATGAACTACTATTAAGTCATACATTGCCAATTGAGGTTGCAATTGGCTAAAATTTTGGCAAAAATGTGCAATATAAATGTTTTTAATTTTCATGCTGAATTCATAGTTGGTTTTGCTCACCAAAACGACAGTCCTGATTGGAGAGCTATAACCTGTTGGATCATCATGGTAAGAGAGCATATTTAAACACCAAACATGCTTTACTTTGATCAATTGTAAAAAAATGCGATATTAGATGCCGATACCTTAGCATGCATTTAGTTGTCCACTTTTACTGGGCTTTTGGTTCAGAAGCAGACTTTGGTCACAGCAACTATTGCCCAATGCCCACCCCATCTCCAGTTTATTAAAGTCTTACGCTGATAACGCGGGGCCTGTGTACACGTTGAAGGATATAAAGTTTAGGTATTCTAGTTTTTTTGTGCGCGATTGTTTCTCCGTTCATACCTTTTTGCGGTGTTTTTATTTTTCATAATTTGCTGTATGCGTCTAAGACCGAAAAGAGGAAATTGGAAATGGTTGTTTTTCTGAACGGCGTCGTTGCGGTCGAATTTGTGTGCATTTGGCGCCTAGTGATTCTGGAACCCAAATTCGTCGGCATATAGTATCTAAACCGCTTAGGGAAAAAAAATTACAATTAACCCTCTACAAACTATCATTTTTCTTAATTACCCCTTAAACTATCATTTGTTGCAACTTACCTATTAAATTATGTTCTTGTTGCGGTTTTATCTCCAACAGATGTAGAGCGTCAATTTGGACTGAATCCATTCACGTGCGGCACACGTGAATAGAGTAAGTTACAATAACCTGCCATGAACTATTATCATTTTCTTAATCACTCTCTTAAATTATCACTCGTTCCAACTCTCCCATCAGATTTGAAGCGTCAATTTGTCCTCACGTGCATTACACGTGACCCTCAACCCTACATCAAGACAGTTTTGCCTCAATAAAATGCAAAGAAAAAAAAAACACAAACTACCTGAAGACCCTCAATGCACATTTTAAAGCCTTCGTCATTTTCGTTCAGTTGGGGACATTAGAGCATTATTATTCATGACATGTTGCATTGTGTTAGTGCATTTTAATATTTTATTAGTTATTTATTGAATAGTTAAATGTTACACCTAATGGGGAGATGTAACGAGAGGAAGATTATTGTTTATTATTTGAATAGTTAATGTTGCGCCTAGTATCGGCAGGAAATTTGAATGGTTAACGATTTCTTGTTGCGTCATTATGGCTAGTAATAAATTGATTATTTTATTTATTAATCTTTAGAGAAATGTATTTCAAATTTCTTTTGAGAGAGAACTTAGAGAAATGGGTTCTTGTGGTGGAAGTTTGGGCTCATCCACTTGTGCAGAGTAAGGTTCAAGCTATATGATGAACAAATCAGGCTGTTGTATCCTGGAGGAGACAAATCGTAGATACTCTGCTACACTAGTTTTTCAAGCTTTTCTAACTGCAGGGGGCTTGAATCTCCTTTAAATCTGACGTTATTTCGTTCTAAATCAAGACATTGTCGTTCCTTTCTCTAGAACGACAATGTCTCGTATGTCCTTACGGCAAAGAATCCAAACAAGGTCCCCACAGACGGAATGACTAATGAAGAGGCTCGAGCTCACCAAGAAATAAAGGTGGGTTCCAGAACACGGATGAAACTTTCAATACTCACAGGAATTCAATATTTAGTTTCAGTTTCATTTCCGACAATACTAGAATGGAATCGGAATGAAACCAGAATTTCCGCAAATCAGAAATTGAAAAATTTCGGTTTCAATATTTGGACTTTTTTGGTCAAATATTTTTGGGTCCTAGTGGGCCCAAAATGCTTTTTAGTCATTTTGGAGCAAGAATTTTGGATAGATTTTTCTGTTGTACCTCATAAATTAGTAATAAACAAAATGTAAATTAAACATTCATCCAAAATCTAAAATAAAATTTCAACATTCTAAAATTATGGGCATCAAAAAAAATTTTTGAGCCCTATTTTTAAATTACACGTTTTGAGCCATGTCTAAAATAAAATAAACATTCATAAAAAATTTAAAAATAAAATTACAACATTTTGAGTCATATTTAAAAAAAAAAAAACTGGAAGAACCGAAAATTGCCAAAAATGGATTATGGTTCATTTTTTATGTGTCGGAAACCGAAAGTTCCGGTTGTGGCCAGAATTTTTGCCTACCCCTACCAAGAAAAGGTAAAAAAAAATATGGTAAAGATGAGTATAAATGTCAGTGTTCTATTTTGAACTGAGTTGCGGATATTTTATGCCTCCTTGCACGTCTGCCAAGAAAATATAGAAAGCTTTACAAAACAAATATGATACCAAAGAAGCTGGTAATAAGAAATATGTAGCTAGTTGATTCTTTTGTTTTCAAATTGTGGATGGAAAATCTGTTGCGGAGCAAGCACAATACTTTCAAATGATTGTTGGAGAGGTTAGATATGAAGGCATTAAGATCTAACCTCTCCAACGACAGATGGTATCTGGCATTCCGATCGTCAGATGGTGGGACAGCTTTTGGTGGATCATTTTTCTTCTCTCTATAGTTCGGAGGACCCTGAGATTGCTGTGGGCATTGAAGAACTTATTCTACCGACCGTTACTTCAGAGGAGAATTCTTTCCTCTGTCGGATTCCCGATGCAGCTGAAGTTCTAGCTACGGTTAAACAAATCGGCTCCTCTAAGGCTCCAGGTCCGGATGGCATGACTGCATCCTTTTATCAAAAGTTCTGGCTAGTTGTGGATCCTTTGGTTATTCGAATGGTCTGCCGGTTCTTCTCGACGGGTTATCTGTTAAGAGGTCTTAATGAGACTTTCATAGCCCTACTGCCGAAGGTTCCAAATCCTGTGCAGGTTTCTCAGTTCCACCTGATAGGCCTTTGCAACGTTTCCTATAAGATTATCTCAAAATTGCTGGCCAATAGACTCAAGCTCTTACTTCCGAAATTGATCTCTACATCTCAGTCTGCTTTCATTCCAGGGCCCATTATTCAAGATAACTCCATTGCAGCACAGGAAATCATCCATTCTATGAAAAGAAAATCAGGACGCAGTGGTCTGATGGCCATTAAGTTAGACATGTCTCAAGCGTACGACCGTTTGGAGTGGAAGTTTGTGCTTCATGTCCTCAAGTGTTTCGGTTTTTCTACTCGGTGGATACAGCTTGTTCATCAATGCCTCTCCACGGTCTCGTATTCTTTACTCCTCAACGGTAGTATGTTTGGCTCTCTTTCTCCTGGGAGAGGGTTGCGTTAGGGGGACCCCCTCTCCCCCTTCCTCTTCATCCTAGCTTTAGAAGCTCTCTCTCGGGTGTTTCACAAGGCTGAAAGATTACACACTTTTCGTGGCATCGAAGTCAATCCCAGAGCCCCTTCAATAACTCACCTTCTCTTCGCAGATGACTTGCTAATTTTTTGCAGGGCTAATTTACGAGAATCAAGAGTGGTGGATGAATGTTTGGCCTCTTTCTGTCGCTGGTCAGGACAGAAAGTTAATAAGAGTAAATCTTCCATTTTCTTCAGCCCTAATACTCATCCAGAGGTGAGGCATGCTATCTGTAACGATCTCCAACTTCACGTTATGAAAGAGGACAGTAAGTATCTCGGTCTCCCTATTTTTATGGGGTGTGCTAAGTCGTGCCATTTTGATGCTTTAAAAGACAAAGTGGGCTCGAAGCTTGCAGGTTGGAAATGCAAAACGTTATCTCAAGCCGGCCGTTCCACTCTGATTAAGTCTGTGGCTCTTTCCTTACCTCAGTACTTTATGCAGTCATTCTTGTTACCGGTGGGTTGGTGTTCCCAAGTGGATAAGATGCTTAAAGACTTTTTGTGGGGCTTCTCTTCCTTGAAGTTTCAGAATTATACACCGAAGGCATGGAATGATATTTGTTAACCTAAGTCTAGTGGAGGTTTGGGCATTCGGAAAATGGGGGAGATCAATTCGGTTTTATGCAAAATCTCGGTTGGCATATTCTGACTAGACCCACTAGTCTTTGGGTTCAAATTCTTAAGTCTAAATATTTTCCCCACTGTACCTTCTTACAGGCTTCCTCTGTTTCGGGCGCCTCTCTGGTGTGGCAAGGCATTTGTAAGGCTAAATCTGAGCTCTGTTCACGTGTTTGCATTTTACCTCGTAATGGTTCTGCTATTAATATCTGTCTTGATCCTTGGATCCCTGGTGCTCATAATTTTAAACCGGTATGGCGTCATCAGTCTGAGTTGTCCGGCCAGTTCCAATGGGTGTCAGATTTGGTAGATTTGGACTCCGGAGCTTGGGATGTCAATGTGTTGCAGAACCTGTTTGATCAATCTACTGTGGACTGTATTCTTTTAATGAACGCCCCGTCCTCTACTCTTTCAGATTCGTTCATCTAGACTCCTGATTCCCACGGTAAATTTTCAGTGCAGGCGCTATGAGGCTTATGCAGGATGCACGTCATTCTAGCCGACGAAGACTGGACCTCACTATGGCGTTCCCAGCTGCAAGATCGTCTTAAGTTACTGTTATAGAAGATTGCAGGGGAAGCTTTGCCTGTCCGTGTGGCCTTGGCCTTCTCTGGTAGTGTGGGTGAGGAGGTTCATCCCTCCCTGTTTTGTCTCGGTTGTGCTATTCATGCAGAGACTGTCTTGCACGTTTTTTTCGAATGTTTAATGGCACGGGGTTTATGGTTATTGTCCGATTGGCCTCTAGACTTATCTCGGATTTCTTGTTCCACTTCTGCATCATGGATCAAGTCAATCATGCTGACGAGATTCTGGGTATCCCGCCGCGTTCGCTACCCTCTTTCGTGCTTAATGCTGCTCTTATTATGGATGTGCTCTGGTTTGCCCGTAATCAAGCTGTTCACGATGGTAAACCCATAGTTCTCTCTTCTCTCCAGTCAGATTTGTCTCGGCGTCTTTCTGCCCATTCTTCGGCTTGGTTCTCTACTAAGCCTCGTTTCGCTGACCATTGGGTTCCTCCTGAACCCGATTTCTTAAAGATCAATTTCGACGTAGCCATACGTCGTTCCGGATCGTACATAGCCGTATCTTGTAGAGAATCTTCTAGCTCTCTCTGTACTGTGTACATGGAGCGAATTAGGGCTATGGACCCACTTGTGGGCGAAACTCTAGCGGCTGCTCGTGCTGTAGAAGTGGCTGTGGCGAAGAAGTGGACTCGGGTGGTTTTTGAATCTGATTCTAAGTTGTTGTGCCTTGATTTGTCTGATCCTTTTCATACTCCTTGCTGGAAAGTCGAAGCTCTGATGGACGCTCTGAGACAGTAGTTTAAGGGCCAAGCGGCATGGTCGATTCATTGGGTTCCTAGGCGTCTTAATCAGCAGGCTCATTTGCTTGCCCAGTGGGCTGCATCCTCCCATATATCTAGCTTTGTTAACTTAGCTTGTATTCTTGTTTCTATTTTGCAATGCGACTCTTGTTTGTTTTTCCGTAATTTTTAATACAGAGGTTGCTTTCAGAAAAAAGGAGATCTTATTGTGGCCGAAATCATAGAAAAGCTACCACCATAGTAGAGAGAATTTTAAAAGTCTATGTGCCACGAGCAGAAGCACTACAAAAAAAGGTCTATTGCAGCGGTCGGAATCGCCGCTATAGAACTTCGGGTCTATAGCAACGATTATTTAGCGGTGGTCATCTAACTGCGGTTTAGACCACCGCTATAGACCCGAAGTTCTACAAAGATGGTCATATAACAACGGTCTAGACCGCCGCTATAGACCCAAAAATAATTAGGGACTGAGAGGACACTAACAACCCAAGAGGGGGGTGAATTGGGTTATATAAAAACTTTTGTCATTTTTACGTATAAAACCGAATATCCAAAGATCCCCTTTCTAAAGAGCGAGAGAATGAACAAAATATATAAATAATCACAACAGAAGATATCAACAGTAAAGGAGATAGGGTTAGAGAGATAACACCGTGACTTTTAGGTGGTTCGGCTAACACTTGCCTACGTCCACCCCCAAGGCTATTGACTTCCTTGGGCTTCCTTCACTATTCTCCAAATAGTAAATACACCTTAGCTTCCGGGGTGCTAAGGAACCGTTACAAAGTGTTTTCTATCTCACACTTTAACTTACTCACGTGTTTTTCAAGGATGGGTACAAAAGGGAATCTTAGTAAATAGCTCTTTAAGCTGAATAAACAAGTGTGAAGTACTGAGGTGTGCAAAGAGACAAGATATACAAGAAAGGCAACAACAATTGCAGGTGAGGACAAACTTTCTTGGATGATGTAGCTTATTTCTTCTTCAAAGCGTTTTCTCTCTCTAGAAAGTTAGGGCAGAGTTAATGTCGCACAACCACACCGTTTGTCTCTCCATCTTCTTCTATTTAAAGCGTCTAGGGCACCAAGGGTCTTCTGGTAAAGTTTTGGAGCCGTTGGAGGTCATTTGAGACAAATTGAAGAAGTTTCGAAATGATGACGATGTTTCCAGAAAATCTGCAAAATAACACAATGTGTCGACACATAGGTTGTATGTGCTGACACATTAAACTAGATCTGAAAATAGAGTCTCGGGTGTTAGTTCAATGTGTCGACACCATATAATAATGTGTCGACACCTTCAACACTTAGTCAAAAATCAACTTGAATGGATTGAAATGTAAACTCTCGGGTGTTAGTTCAATGTGTCGACACCATGGTCCAATGTGTCGACACTTCCAATACTTAGCCAAAAAAATCAAGTTGAACAGATTGGAATGCAAACTCTCGGGTGTTAGTTCAATGTGTCGACACCATGGTCCAATGTGTCGACACTTCCAACACTTAGACAAAAAATCAAGTTGAATGGATTGGAATGCAAACTCTCGGGTGTTAGTGCAATGTGTCGACACCAAGGTCCAATTTGTCGACACTTATAAATGCTGAAGAGTTTTTCAGCAACTTCAAAGTGTTCAATCCATTCCAAAACTTCTTTAAACACCGACAATATGAAAAATTGATCTTATCAACTTGTGTAATGGTGTTCAAGTGCACTTTATAAATATTTAAGAGAGATAACCTCAATCCTTTGAAATATAACTTGGAAATTGTGGATTGACAAAGTAAAATCTAAAAGTCTTTGAAACTTAGAATATTTTGTTATCATCAAAATCATTTATAGATTGTTTGTAAAACAACCTTGGGCTAACAATCTCCTCCTTTTTGATGATGACAAAACCATGTAAAAAACAACAATTTGCTAACAAATAGAAAAGCTCCCCTTAGAAAAGCTCCCCCTCAGAACAAGCAGAAGTTTTTCATGATATTTTTAGCAAAAAGGACTTTAGGATTTTACAAAAAAATTTACAAGAGTTTCCTTTATAAGTAAAGGTTTCCCAAGATTTAAAAACACAAAAAAACACTTCTATAAGCTTTCTCCAAACTTCCCAAACTTCCAATTTAAATCAGAACACAAGACTTCATATTGATACCAATAGAAAGTTAGGAATACTACCTGGAAGGCAAGTCTCAATTTTCCTCAATGAAGTGCAAAAAGATGAGCACTTCTCAAATCCTTATAGATACAAATGAGATAATCAACAGATGTAAGTATAACCAAATAATCCTTTGAAGATAAATAAATCATAGAGATAATAAATCTTAGAGATATGCATATATAAGGCAATTCAAGTGATCAACCAACATAAGAGTCGGGAAGTCAACATAATACTTATAAACTTCTCCCCACTTCTCCCCATAATTCTTCTAATTTCTCCCCCTTTGGCATCATAAAAAAGAACTGGGCAAGGAGAGAAGTGAGGGGAGTAGGTAAGGGAATCAGGGCGGAGGAGGAGGAGGATGGTCCACGTCAAACTTGCGCAACCAGTTCATCCAAGTCATGAAAAACCAATACGTCCACTTCATGATGTGAGGACGAAGTTTGCGATCAACTTCCATACTCACTTCAGTAGCATTGACGACATCTTGAGCGGAGGATTTCAAATCATCCACAGTAACTTGAATTACCTCGCTGGCCATATGAATGCTATTATTGACCTGATGCTTGAGAAGCCTCACATCTTTATTGAGAAGCTTGAAGCGCTCATCATGAGCAGCAAACAACTGCTTGATATCATCAAAACCCGTCTTCATATCAAGAGATAATTTCTCCAGTTGCTGCCCCAACTTTTGTTGTTCCTCCTTGATATCCTCAAAGGAAGCTTCAAGAGAGTCAAGGTGAGACTTCTAAGAGCGGGAAGGGGGAACTCGGGAAGAGGACTCCATATTGAATGAAGGAAGGGGAGGAGGGGAGAAGGGCATTCTCGGAGTGCGGGTAGCAGGAGTTCGGTTGAAAGTGACTTCCTCTTCATCTTCACTAAAAGCATCAGAACCCAACCTCCTATGACTTCGCTTTTGAGGGGTGACATCAGCTTTCTCAACCCAAAAACCATCATCATTTTGCTGGAACCCCATCAACTTCAACGTCTTTTGATTATACTCTCTTGTGTCCATTGGTGGTTCTCTTACTTCACCCCCTAAATCGACCTCAAGAAGTTGAAACACACGGATGAAGAACATCCCATATGGCAGCCCTTGGTTTTTATTCTCATTGGCAGCCTTCATATGGTTGATCATAGGATGACCAAGATTCATGGGAGTACGAGTGATTAAACAGTCCAAGAAGGTCATGTACTCAAATTTTCCCGTTCTTGGTAGAATAATATTACAAACCATATGATGGAGAATACGTCTGGGGATGCTTAAATCACTGGCTGTGGGTTTAAGGACTTCATCAAGGGTTGGATTATCCAAAACAACCCTGAGAATATGTAGAGGATCCACTTCAGACATACCGACCCACCCATGATTCTCAAAGAATTTCTTTCCATTATCAAGGGCATTTGCCAATGAATTCAAAGAAGAAGTAGATAGATCCAATATTTTCCCATTCACATAGCTATCAGCATCCTCTGACTTAGAGAACTGAAAATTTGCATATACTAACTTGACTAGGTACACATAGCAGTTCTCTTTAATGGACACAAGAGTTTCCCATCCTTGAAACTCAAACATGTCTTGGAAATCAAATCCACTAGCACTAAACCATTCAAAATCAATCCAACGGCCAGGAAGAACTTTCCTATCACGAAAATCTTGAGTAAAGCGATTTTTGCATAAACCTGACCTGTAAATGTAACCTTCAGGTGTGAGAGGGGTCTCTTCGGATACCCTTGCTTTCTTCTTCCCTTTTGAGCCCGCAGATGTTGGAGTGCATTGAGAGGAGCGAGTTTGTCGGCTGGAAGACATGGTGTGTTGGGTTTAGAGGGAGAAGCGACTGTCGGCTGGTGGGTTTTGAGAGAGAGAGAGAAGATTGAGAAGGAGCCTAAAATGCCGAACCCTAACTCAAGAGAGATTAATATACCATCGTGCCCTTGGTTTTAAAAAAACGGTTTACACAAGCAATGTGTCGACACATTGTGCTATGTGTCGACACATTGGTCATGCTCCCAAAACATTGTTAAAGGAGCTCTCGGGTGAATGACTTATGTGTCGACACATACCTCTTCATGGATGAAAAACAAAAACCAGAGGTGCTGACACTTGTTTCACCAAGTGTTGACACATCACATGAAATATCAATTTTGAAAAATAGTTTTAAAGCCAATCGTCACACATAAAAGAGCAATCATCATTCAGAATCATGTATAATGCAATTCGTATTACAATTCAAGAGATAAATAAAGAGTATGAGAATAAATCAATCCAAAGGAAATTTCATCCCGATCTCTTGGCGAATAAAACAAAATCTATCCTCATTAAGGGGTTTTGTGAAAATGTCCGCCAATTGAATGTCGGTATTTACAAACTCAAGAACAATATCCCCTCTTTGAGCATGATCACGAATAAAATGATGTTTTATCTCAATGTGTTTTGTCCTAGAGTGCTGAATTGGATTTTTAGTTAGATTTATCGCACTAGTATTGTCACATTTTATTGGGATGAGTGAGAAGTGAAGATTAAAATCTTCCAATTGTTGTTTCATCCACAATATTTGTGCACAACAATTGCCTATGACAATGTACTCTGCTTCTGTAGTTGATAAAGCTACAGAATTTTGTTTCTTACAACACCAAGAGACTAGTGAGGGTCCAATAAATTGGCATGCACCACTAGTATTCTTTTTATCTATTTTACAATCGGCATAATCCGCATCCGAGTATCCTTGCAAATTAAACTCAACACTCTTAGGATAAAACAAACCAAGGTTTGAGTGCCAACAAGATATCTGAAAATTCGTTTGACTGCAAGTAAATGAGATTCCTTTGGACATGATTGATATCTAGCACACATGGAAACACTAAGCATTATGTCCGGTCTACTAGCGGTAAGATAGAGAAGAGAGCCAATCATACCTCGGTATTTGGTTTGATCCACATCTTTACCTTTCTCATCTTTTTCCATTTTTGTGGATGGACTCATAGGAGTTCTCATAGGTTTTGAATTTTCCATGCAGAAACCCTTGAGAAGATCTTTAGTGTATTTTTTGCTTGATTGATGAAGATTCCCTCATTGCTTTGTTTTATTTGAAGACCATGGAAGTAATTTAATTTTCCCATGAGACTCATCTCGAATTCACCTTGCATAACTTGAGAAAATTCTTGACATAGAGATTCATTAGTAGACCCGAAAATAATGTCATCCACATATATTTGAACTATTAACAATTCATTGACTTTTTCTTTAGTGAAGAGGGTAGTATCAATATGACCTCTTGAGAAACCATTTTCAATGAGAAAGGAGCTTAGTCTTTCATACCATGCTCGAGGTTCATGTTTCAATCCATAAAGCGCTTTTGTGAGCTTGTACACATGATTTGAAAGATTTTTATCTTCAAATCCTGGTCGTTGCTAAACATAAACTTCTTCAGTAAGAAATCCATTTAGAAAAGCACTTTTTACATCCATTTGAAAAAGTTTAAAATCTTTAAAACATGCAAAAGCGAGAAGCAGCGTATGGATTCTAAATGAGCAACAGGAGCAAAGGTTTCATCAAAATCAATTCCTTCTTCTTGATTATAACCTTGGGCTACTAATCTTGATTTTTTCCTCACTACAACCCCGGATTCATCCATTTTGTTTCAAAAAACCCATTTTGTGCCAATGATTGGATAATTCTTGGGTCTAGGAACTAGATGCCATACTTGGTTTTTCTCAAATTGTTTTAATTCATCTTCCATAGCATGGATCCAACTTTCATCATCTTTAGCCTTAGAAAAGTTCTTAGGCTCAAGTTGAGAAAGTAAAACAAGGTTAATAGCTTGGTGAACAGAAGATCGAGTCCTCACCCCTTTTTCAACATTACCAATAATTTGTTGGAGATGGTGACTCTTGACGTACTTCCAGGATTTTGGTAAATCATCATCATCCTGTAGTGCCTCCTTTTGATGCTCTTGAGGTTCTTCCTCTTGCACAAGTGTCTTCCCATTGTCATTGTCAATTGTGAGCTTATCAACCTCTTTGTTGAGATCTACACCATCTTCATCATCTTTTCTCATGAGATTGTTAGATTCATAAAAAACAACATGAACTGATTCTTCAACAACTAAGATACGTTTATTAAAGACACGATAAGCTTTACTAGAAGTTGAGTAGCCAAGAAATATACCTTCATCTGCTTTTGCATCGAACTTACCCAAATTGTCCTTGTTGTTGTTGAGCACAAAGCATTTACAACCGAAAACGTGAAAGTAACCAATGTTGGGTTTTCTATCATTCCATAGCTCATAAGGGGTTTTCTTGAGAATATGCCTAATCATGCAATGGTTCATAACATAACAACTTGTGCTAGCTGCTTCAGCCCAGAAGTAATCAGACAAGTTTTTTTCACATAGCAAGGTTCTAGCCATTTCTTCAAGAGTCCTATTTTTCCTCTCCACAACACCATTTTGTTGAGGAGTTCTAGGAGCTGAGAAGTTATGACTAATACCGTTTTCTCCACAAAACTTTTCAAAGGAGGAATTTTCAAATTCTTTACCATGGTCACTCCTTATGCTAGAAATAGCAAAACCTTTTTCATTTTGAATTCTCTTGCTAAGTTTTTCAAAAGCATGAAAGACTTCATCTTTATGAGGTAGAAATAGAACCTATGTGAATCTACTGAAGTCATCAGCAACAACAAAACCAAAACGTTTGCCACCCAAACTTAGAGTTCGGGTTGGACCAAATAAGTCCATGTGTAGGAGTTGGAGTGGTCTAGAGGTGGACACAATGTTTTTTGGTTTAAAAGATATTTTGGTTTGTTTGCCCTTTTGACATGCTGCACAAATTTTATCATTTTCAAAAGAGAGATTAGGCAAACCCAAAACAAGATTTCGTTTAGCAAGTTTAGAAATCAGGTCCATGCTTGCATGAGCAAGCCTCCTATGCCACAACCAACTGTCTTTATCATTTAGAGCTGAAAGAAATTTTATATTTTCTGAAGAGATACTCTCTAAATGAACAATGTACACATTTTCATATCTATGTCCAACAAACAAAACTTTCTTGCTTTCAATATTTTCAACAAGACACATTGATGATTCAAAAACGACTCGGTTTCCCTTGTCACATAATTGGCTAATGCTTAAGAGATTATGCTTTAAACCTTTGACAAGAAGAACATTTTCAATGATGAGATTAGGATATGTACCAATGCTTCCAAAACCAAGCATCTTCCCTTTCCATTGTCACCAAAAGTAACAGACCCCTTATTCTTAAGACAAAAGGAGGTGAACCAACTTTTGTCTTCGGTCATGTGCTTGGAGCATCCACTATCAAGTACCCAATGTTCCTTGATGTCCTTGGACTCCAAGCATTCCTGCAAAGAGGATCAGCTCTTGATCTTTGGTACCCAAACCTTTTTGGGTCTATTTGTATTAGATACAAATCCCTTTACTTTATCCTTTTGAATCCATACAAATTTAATCCCGTGAGTGGATCCTTTTCTAGTTTGACATGTGTGTGAGATGTGTCCATGTTTTCCACAAGAATTGCATATAAGGAAAGGTATTGATGACTTAGTAATTATATCAGAATACAATTTTTGATATCCACTAGACTTATAGCCAATTCCGCTTTTGTTGAAACAACATTTTTGTGAACCAAGGAGAATATCAAGATTCTTCTTTCCTTGAGTAAATCTAGCAATATCTTGAGTAAGAGTTTTAACTTTTTCTTTCAAACAATTGTTTTCCAATTTTAAATCAATTGACTCTTCATGTATTACATTTAACTTTTCTTTTGTGACTTTTGCCAGATTTTCTTTAAGAGAAACAACTTGGCATTTTAAGGAATCACTTTCTTGAATAAGCAATTCATGGTTCTTTTTGAGACAACAATACTTTGAAAATATTCTTTTCAACTCAACATGTTGTTCATCAAAGGCATCTTGTAGTTCCTCAAAAGTAAAAGAGTCAAATGAAGAGCTTTGTACCTCATCTTCGTTATCCTTTGCCATGAAGCAAAGGTTTGCAACTTCTTCATCGCTTTCACTACTACTTTCATCGGATTCTCCCCATGCAGCCAAGAATGCTTTCTTTTTGTTTTTGAAATCCTTAGACTTCTTGTAGGTCTCAACATTGGGGGATTCCGACTTTATGTGACCCGACTTCTTGCATCCGAAGCAGATGATTTCATTCTTTTTGCTGCTATCACCTTTGTAATTTGATTTTCTTGAAGGACGTTTATCTCCTTGTTTCTTGCGGAAGAACTTCTTGAATCGCTTAGTGAAAAAAGTCATTTCCTCATTGTCCTCAGAGGATTCATCCTCACTAGAGTATGTGGCCTTTAGGGCTACACCCCTTTTTCCTTTGCCTTCATCTTCATCTCCTTTAACTTGATTCATCTCATGGGTCATGAGAGATCCCATGAGCTCGTCCAAGGAGAGCTTCGTCAAGTCCTTGGCTTCTTGGATTGCAGTGACCTTGGGTTCCCAAGCTTTAGGAAGACACCTGAGAATCTTTCTTACCATTTCATTGTTAGTGTACTCTTTACCAAGAGATTTAAGTCCATTAAGGATATCAGTAAAACGAGTAAACATAGAAGAGATAGATTCATCAGATCTCATCTTAAAAAGTTCATAGCTATGAACAAGCATGCTAATCTTGCTTTCTTTTACCTGATTCGTACCTTCATGGGATACTTGAAGTTTATCCAAAATTTGGTTTGCAGTATCGCATCCAGAGATACGATTGAACTCTTTTGAATCAAGGGCACAGTATAGAACATTCATTGCCTTAGAATTTAGAGACATGAGCTTAAGATCATTCTCATCAAAATCTTTCTCTTCCTTGAGCTTTCCATCAACTCCTTGGGGAAAACGAGGTCCTCTTGAAATGATTCTCCACAGATCATAATCAACCGCTTGGATGTAGATTCTCATCCTTGCCTTCCAATAGTTATAGGAGGTTCCATTAAACAAGAGTGGTCGATTTGTCGACTGCCCTTCAGCTAAGGAGGTGCTTACTACGGTTGTCATTTAAAAGAGTGTCTAGGCTCAGCTCCGATACCAATTTAGAGGACACTAACAACCCAAGAGGGGGGGTGAATTGGGTTTTATAAAAACTTTTGTCATTTTTACGTATAAAACCGAATATCCAAAGATCCCCTTTCTAAAGAGCGAGAGAATGAACAAAATATATAAACAATCATAACAGAAGATATCAACAGTAAAAGGAGATAGGGTTAGAGAGATAACACCGTGACTTTTAGGTGGTTCGACTAACACTTGCCTACGTCCACCCCCAAGGCTATTGACTTCCTTGGGCTTCCTTCACTATTCTCCAAATAGTAAATACACCTTAGCTTCCGGGGTGCTAAGGAACCGTTACAAAGTGTTTTCTATCTCACACTTTAACTTACTCTCACAAATCCTCACCACCTAGAGGATTTCTTCTACCCACCATGTAGGACAAGTATTTTTCACAAACACTCACGTGTTTTTCAAGGATGGGTACAAAAGGGAATCTTAGTAAATAGCTCTTTATGCTGAATAAACAAGTGTGAAGTACTGAGGTGTGCAAAGAGACAAGATAATCAAGAAAGGCAACAGCGATTACAGGTGAGGACAATCTTTCTTGGATGATGTAGCTTCTTTCTTCTTCAAAGCGTTTTCTCTCTCTAGAAAGTTAGGGCAGAGTTAATGTCGCACAACCACACCGTTTCTCTCTCCATCTTCTTCTATTTAAAGCGTCTAGGGCACCAAGGGTCTTCTGGTAAAGTTTTGGAGCTGTTGGAGGTCATTTGAGACAATTCGAAATGATGACGACGTTTCCAGAAAATCTGCAAAATAACACAATGTGTCGACACATAGGTTGTATGTGCTGACACATTAAACTAGATCTGAAAATAGAGTCTCGGGTGTTAGTTCAATGTGTCGACACCATATAATAATGTGTCGACACCTTCAACACTTAGTCAAAAATCAACTTGAATGGATTGAAATGTAAACTCTCGGGTGTTAGTTCAATGTGTCGACACCATGGTCCAATGTGTCGACACTTCCAACACTTAGCCAAAAAATCAAGTTGAACAGATTGGAATGCAAACTCTCGGGTGTTAGTTCAAAGTGTCGACACCATGGTCCAATGTGTCGACACTTCCAACACTTAGACAAAAAATCAAGTTGAATGGATTGGAATGCAAACTCTCGGGTGTTAGTGCAATGTGTCGACACCAAGGTCCAATTTGTCGACACTTATAAGTACTGAAGAGTTTTTCAACAACTTCAAAGTGTTCAATCCATTCCAAAACTTCTTTAAACACCGACAATATGAAAAATTGATCTTATCAACTTGTATAATGGTGTTCAAGTGCACTTTATAAATATTTAAGAGAGATAACCTCAATCCTTTGAAATATAACTTGGAAATTGTGGATTGACAAAGTAAAATCTAAAAGTCTTTGAAACTTAGAATATTTTGTTATCATCAAAATCATTTATAGATTGTTTGTAACACAACCTTGGGCTAACAGGGAGCGCCGCTATAGATACAAAGGTTTTTTTTAACTAATTTTTATTTTCATCCAGTCCACTAAATCTGTATTAAAAACGATGTAATAGAAAAATATAATAAAACAAAATAAACATCATCATTGACTAAATAACCACGTCTTACAAGTTTTGCAAAAAACCCAAATAAGTTATAAAATTTTTGCAGTAGTCTATAAACTAGCAAGTAATGATATTGAACAACAAATAATAATAACTTTAATCTTTAGCAGCTTCAGCACATGCACTATCACCATTTGCTCCAATATTTGCATCATTTCAATCACCCTCACCATCAACATTGTTTGCAATTGCAATATTAGAAAATTAATATCAACTTATACCTAGGGCAATCTTCATAAATTAAACAATGGCAATCTTAGTACACACTTAAAATCAAATTAATGACAATCTTCATTTATGTTAGTATCTTACCATGAAACGTTTTCCGGCTTGCATGAGATGATCTATGAATTGATGGTGGTGCTTGGTGAGAATTGGGATTGGCAACATTTTGGTTTTCACGTTGCTCCTACAAAAGTTAAACAAACAATTAGCTAGGAAAATACGTAAATAGAATCAATTGTGATTATCTGAGGGTAAGTAACTAAAATTTCTACCAAGGTTGTAGCCATCAGTTGGATTGTAGATTGAAGCGATGAAATTGTAGACTCTAAAGTCTTCATTCTATCCTGGATGTCCACTATTTGGTCGTTATTAGATGATGTAGGCTGAGTGGATATTCTACTAGTGTTAGTAGGATGAGATGAAGGAGTCGGTCCTAGTCCAACACCGCGAATGCGACCATGTCGTTTTGGACCAATCACTTGTGCATAGCGGTCAGATGGTGGCCAACTGATGCTGCCACTCATTCTAGATTGGCTCAAAGCTTGTGAAATTGTTGGATCATTCATTTGAATCTTATCCATTCGTCTCTGAAATAATAGAACATACAGTTAAATTATGATTAGTAATACATTGGGGGTCGAAATAAGTATCTAATGTAATAGTGACATACTATTTTCTCTGCTACATCTGGATTCATTAGAGACCCGTCAGAACGTGAATGGACCGCTTTATATAGCTCTGCTCGATCAATTATAACTTGTTTCTCTTTTTCCTGCATCACAGAAACCATATGAAATGATGAAATTGTAAATTACTTATAACAATCCTAATAATAACAACTGAGCAAACAAAGTAATTGAGTACTATGTACCATCTCATGAGCAGGACGTGCAAAGCTTCTAGATCCTGCAGTGTGCACCGACGTCTGTAGTGATCGACTTTGTTTCCCGGCCAAACTTCGACGCTACATTAATACCAAGACATTATATATTAATAATGAATATTATATTCATGACATATATAATACAAATAAATAATGACATACCCGTCTTGCTTCAGAATACCAAAAGTCTACTAACTTGCAAAATTGCTCCAAATTAACATCTGTTGGAGCTTTACTTTTCACTTATTGAAGTGTAAAGGCCTAGTTGAAATATTTAGTCTTCAAACTACATTTAAAGTTCCTCCATTTTTCACCCAAATCTTTGAGGAACCAATTTTTCACTACATCCCTCAATGGACCCTCGGGGATTGTAAATCGGTTCTGCAAAATATACCACAAGAGTTAGGTGCGTAAATTATTAAACTTATATAAGTGCATTTCATCCTGGCGTATATAAAATAATGTATACCGTCATAAGTGTCCAACATCTTCCTTTATTGTCGTAGGGACTCTACGCCAATCTACTGCATCTAAGGGGATTTGATTAGGAACACGGGCAACACTGCTAGTGAATTGGGCAAAAATGCCTCCTTCAGTACCTAGAGGCTGCCCATTATCATTGAAGTGGGTGGGAATCAATTCGCCTTCTTTCAAATTCCACACCTGAGTCATGCACGTCCCATCACGCGCTTTATGAACTTGAGTATTATCTGCACATTTAACATGTAAAATTAAATTCACAAACAAATGAAATAAATTATCACTATTTGGTTATTAACATACCTAGTGTGTCATCATCGTTCGAAGGTTCATCTTCGAATGATGGTACTGTAGATTGATGAGATGGTGAGGTAGCCTGCTGCGATGTTATTGAAGCCTGCTGCGATGAGAACATAGCCTGCTGTGATGGTGGTGTAGCCTGCTGCGATGATATTGGAGCCTGCTGCGGTGATGACGTAGTTGGTGTAGCTGGAGTAGCTGATGAGGATATAGTCCTAAACCTCTTCCTCGTCATTGTACCTTCACACAATCCAAATAATACAAATCCATCTATGTGATTTGAAAAAAAAAACTATTAGGCAGCGCCTGGAAGATATTCCAGAAACCAGCACAGTCAGACCATTAGCCTGGTCTTCATGAACACTACCACACGGTCCACACCCCCCTCCCAAACAAAATGCTAGTGTATTTATACAAGTTCAAGAAAAAAACCAAATATCACTTTGGAATGTTATCAAATCAGCTCAGCTCCACCAGGTTTATTAGATATACAAGACTCAGCTCTACAATGATGAAATCATCGTTATGAAAAATAGCTATTTTCAAGACAACAAACGGAAGCTTTTGAAGAACTCCATAACTTAAATGAACTGAAAAGGAAATGAATGGACAAACAAGAAACTTGTACTCATGGCATGTACTCATAAAACATCATTTACACATAAAACACCAAGTACACATGGCACCTGCGTTCCATCTTAATAACATGACGATATCTGAAATTGGAGAAACAAGAAAATTATAAGTCTCAAGAGAAAAATCAAAGATTGTGAAATTCACATACCATAGGTTCGTCCTGAGGCATATCTAATGTTGTTTCTTCCACATCATTTCTAAACCACGTCAAATCATCTTGTACATTCTCATGGACTTGCTCAAAGTTGAAATTGTAAGGCTCATTCTCACAAAAGTCATCCACATCCATATCATCATCAAACATCAGTCCATTACCAGCATCAAACACATCTCTTGGTTTAGTATTGAAAACTACTCCCAATTTGGATGCCTTTCATCAAATACTTGAGATGCTTGTGATGCCAATATGAATGGATCATAGCTTAATCCCTCTCCAGTATGCACTAAACGCGAAAAATTTACAAGTTTGAATCCAAACTCATCAACTTTATATCCCCTACCAATAACAGTGTCAATCCAATCACATTTGAATAGTACAAAACGTTCCGAATCAAAATATTTTAACTCAATGATACTTGTATTTCGCCCGTAATATATGGTGCCCCCTTCAACAGTCACACAAACACCACTATTTTGAGTTGTTCTGCCCATTTCATTCTTTTTTGTACGGAACTCCATACCATTACGTATGTATCGACTGAATGATCTAGCTTCGGGGTGTGGACCTTTAGCAAGCCATCTTTGGAAGTTCACGCTTCCTTGCATCGTCCATATTTTGAATCTATTTTCCTCGGACAAGAACCCAATATTAACACTATTTATAAGTTTTAAAGTAACCAAGAAATTCAAAACATTTTAAATATAAAACATACATAGTCTCGAAACCAATCACAAAATTCTTCCCTATGCATCTTATAGATGACAAAATCTGTGGGACGACTCCTACGGTTGCTTGCCTTCAATCGATCCTTATGCATTTTGCACGGACAATATAACTAAAACTTACATTCTAGTTGATATAAACATTCTTAATGCAAGAGTTAATTGTCTGACATCACTTATAAGCGAATTTGGACTAACTTATCGCAATTAAAAAGGACATATCGATGGGCCTGCATGCACGCCTTGTATCAAGATGAACATAAGAGATTCCTCCCATAGTGTCGTCTACATTTCTGGGGGATCTATTAAAAATCGTTGGAACTGATTCTAAATATCTTGAACAAAAACTTAGGCATTCATCTACGATGTATCCTTCAGCAATAGAGCCTTCAGGTGCGGCTGTATTGCGAACATAAGATTTGAAACGATGCATGCACGTACACCAACAATATTACATTTCAAACCATAACACACATATGCAAAGAAACATATGTAACATATTTGTATAACTAATATTACCTCTCTATAGGGTACATCCATCGAAGTTGGACCGGTCCACCCATCTTACATTCTGCAACTAGATGTATGACCAAGTGCACCATAAAAGTGAAAAAAGAAGGCAAAAATATCGTTTCAAGTTGAAACAATGTTATAGGAATTTGAGCCTCAAGTAGATCTAGGTTCTCTAATCGTAATGTTTTCGAACAAATTTTCCTACAGAAACATGACAACTCGATTAAAGGAGAAAAAATATTGCATGGTAACGATCTCCGTATGACAATGGGCATCAAATGTTACATCAAAATATGGGAGTCATGACTCTTCAAACCACTGATATTACGTTGTTAAATCTTGACACAACGTGATAGGTTCGAAGCAAAACCATCCGCACTTTCAAATTCTTTATCACTTTTAGGAAGCTTTCTTTCTCATCGCAAGTCATTGAGAAGCAAGCTGCACGAAAATACACATGTCTTGCGGGAGTGGTCCATGGATGAAGATCATGTCTTATTCCCATGCTTTGTAAGCCAAGACGTGCCTTATAGTTATATTTTGTCTTTTCATCCACATTTAACAACGTACCAATAATGTTGTCAACTGCATTCTTCTCTATATGCATCACATCTAGATTATGGCGCAACATATTATCCTTCCAATAAGGCAATGTAAAGAAATTACTCCGTTTCTTCCATACAGTTGACTCAAAATGTTCAATACCCTCTAGTTCCGTCAAAATGTCAACACTGGTCCGCAAAGTGGGCGGTGGAGCCATTTCAGAAGTACCGTCAAATGATCTTTGATCGCTTCTCCACCTATGATTTAATGGTAAGTATCGTCTATATCCCATGTTGCAAAATTTCCTACCATTATTCAACCATCGTGAACAAATCTGAAACATACAACATAGACATGCAAGACATCCTTTTGAACTCCATCCAGAGAGGTCACCATATGTCGAAAAATCGTTAATCATCCACATCAATGCCGCACGCATCTTAAACATATATTTCGAACCAATGTCATAAGTATCTAACCCAACATCCCACAACTCTTTTACTCCAATATCAAGGGCTCTAGATATACATCAATCTTGAAAGAAGGAGATATGGGTCTAGGAATAAGCAATGACAACATTAATGTCACGCCCCGAACGGCATCCCGCAGGGACCGTGACAGCCGCGAGCTATCCCCCGGATGGCTCCAGCGTTCTTACTTATTTTCTTACTTGATTACGGCGGAAACGTACAGGATCGCGAGGGGTTTGAGCAAATACTTACATAATCAGGGTTCTCATTAAATTCATACAAAACAAATATTTAAACATATTAGAACCCAATTAGTGACGCTCATGTCACTATCAACAAAATGCGGAACTTAACATCTTGGGCATCTAGGTCAGGTAGTCCTCCTGACTCTCTTCACCTGATACATCTGGAATGACACAGTTTTAAAAACGTGAGTCAAAAAGACTCAGTAAGGGAAAAACGTAAAACTTAAATCATGCTCTTGACTCATGCTTGCTTAATCATGAAAGAAAGAAAACTTGATAATTGATGCATATGCATGCTCATGAATTATGCATATGCTCTTGTTTAGTGTTTTCGGCCCCAGGCCCTTGAAAACCACTTTCTTTCATACTTGCTTGTAAAATTGGCCCTTGGCCCTTAAAAATCTTTCTTTCGTACTTGTGCCCTTGTTGGCCTTATCATAATTATTTCATGTCTTTTACTTGTGGGCTCGCTCCATTTGACCCCTGAAGTCAGGGTTGTGCGTTCCCTTCGGAACCGTCCCCGAATTCCCTTAGAGACTTTACATCTGGTCGAGCTAGCCCTTGAAGTGGCCCCGGGCCTGATGGCTAGACACGACCCTTGGAGGCACCACACCTTCTCACTGTCCTTCAGTGTGGCTTGCACAGCCTCTTGGATTCACGCATCCTTCTCATAAATGTCCTTCGGTATGGGAGTCCAACTTGATGGTACGGTACCGACCGGTGCCCCTTATATTAACTTATTGTTTCATAAAACTTCTCGTATTCTTTCCATAAGAATCATTGCATAATTTTCTTCTTGAAAAATTCATGCAATGCACATGTCATGTCATGCTTGCTTAAAATTCATGCTTGTTCATGAAATTCATATCATGTCATGCTTTCTTAAAATTCATGCTTATTCATGAAACGATGCAGTGTGTCATTCCAGTTTTGAAAAGAAATACTTACTGTACACTTACAGTATCCACTTACTATTCCACTTACTCTTGCTCTTCTTGTTCGTGTATACAGACACGTGGATCGCCTACAAGCGATTCAAATATTCTTTTAGACTTTAAGAATTATGAAATCATTTCTTTTGAAATCAGTCATCAATCGAAGATATATATATATATATATATATATCTATATATACATATCACTGAAATTTATTTAATTACAAAATAATTATTTTATTCTTTTCCTTAAATATTCAAAACTTAGCTTATTAAATCATTAATATTTTTTTATTGAAATAAAAATATATTTATCCATGTACATGTCTCGATTAGGGTTAAATAATACTCATAGGTTTAGATTTAAACCTAAGTCTCTTTTTATTACACGTACTACATTAAACCTTATATCTAACTATTAATAAATTATTCATGATTAAATCTTAACTTAGACTTTAAACCTTAAATAAAACCCGAGTAAAACTTAACTAGGGTTCCAATAATATTTAATAAAAGATCATAGCTCTACAACATTATTCCAACTAGCCTAACCCTAATTTCTTATCCAACACAACAATGAAAATACCTAAATTATAAATTGCACTTAGGGTTAACTTCTTGCAACTTTCGGCCACTACCATTTATGCACCAATTAATCACAACTTTTCTCCAAGGGTGATCCCATCCTCCAATCAACAATTTTCAAAACCTAATATCTATAAATCAAAACATCAATACCATACACCACACTCATGGCATTCGGCCAACTCATGTTTTTACCCAATGATTAGTTTTCTTTTATTTCCTTCAATATGCATGCTTCCAATACTTAACATAATCATCTACTATGCATTTAAGGTCATAAATCTTGCACATGTTAAGTCCAATGTCCAGATCTACACATATTCAAAACTATACATAAAAATCCACATAGCTCATTTTCGGCTATACCCAAAATGTACCCTTTTTCATGCTAAAAATCATATCATGCATATCCTTTGCATTTGTGACCTAACTAGCATGCATACACTTAATCTTTTTATCAAATAATTCCATCAACAATAGATCTACTCTTTATTCACACTAATATCCATAGATCTAAACAAGATATCATTTTTCATCACCCAACATATCAAAAACTTAGATCTAACTTCCTTTAACTTGCATTGTTCTCCATTTGCATTTTTCTTCACATACAACCTTAGATCTAGGGCTTCCATGGTTAGATCTAGCATGTAAACAACTTAGGGTTCCTAAGCATCCAAGATCTAACAACATCAAGGCATCTATCAAAATAAAACTTCAAGATCTTATACATAGGCCATTCGGCCACTCATGCTAACCCAACAAAATCATTTTAGCCTTACCTTGTTGTTTGTCCAAGCTTGAGCACCTAGAAAATAAAACATCTATGGTTAGTACTTATGATGTTTAAGGCAAGAACATCAATGAACTAATCTTACCTTCACTCTATACCAACTCTTCCTATCCTTCTCCTCCTTCAAAGATTCGGTCCACCCTCCTTAGAAATGACCAAGCTTGGTTTAAAAGAAGCTCTATGGTGGTGAAGAGGACATGGTAAGTTTGAAGAATAATGGTGTCAAATGACTAGGGTTTTCAAGGTAGGACTTTTGTCTACAACAAGAGAGATTTACTTGGCTTTTGGAATGGGTTTTGGCAAGCTAGATGGAAGTGGTTTAGAGGCAAGATGAAATAGAGCAAACCTTGAACATTGCATGAGAGATTCGGCTAAGGGAAGCAAAAGGGAGAGAGTTGTGTAAGCTTGTAAGATTCGGCCAAGAGAGGAGAGGTTTGAGAGTGAAAATGCTTGAGTGTTTAGGTCAAGAGAAAATGTGTGAGATTGAGTCTCCCAAAGCATTTGACATAAAGCTTGAGAGTGAAATGACAAGAGAGCAAAAGAAAGAGGAAGAGGGGATGAATGGGGTGTTGGCCGACCAAGCTAAGGCCCTTTGTCTTCTCTCTCTTTCTTATTTCTTTTCACCTTTTTCTCTCACATCAATTGTCTCCAAAAGCTTGTCTTGCATTCTGAAATCATTCTCTCTCTCTTCCCATTCATTTCCATCGACATTCACTCCCCTTTCTCACTTTTTCTCTTCTCTTTTCACTTCCATGAGTTGTCTCATCAATTCTTACACACTTACACCTTCTTACACATCTCTTACACATCACATGGCACCTCATTTTAGCTTTCAAATTTCCTCTCCTTGCCTTTCACGTAGAAGCCCTCCTTTGCTTAGTTTGGTTGCTTTTCAACCAACCTAGTTACTTCCACATTAATATGCAACTAACTTTCAACTTGGTTTTCACTTATCACCTAACTTATCACTTTATAAGCTCTCTTACTTATCTATCCATTCCAATAGCTTATCACCTTACAAGTATGATACCTTATCATGTGATAATGGCCTTAGCCTATCTCTACAATAATCACAAGGCCTTATCACTCTAAAGGTTTCCTAGCTTATCATGCTTGCTTATCACTATGATAAGCAAGTGTGCTTATCAATTAAATCATTTCTAAACTTATCACATAACTACATAGCTTATCATTGAATATTCATATGGAAATTCTAATAATATAGAATACATCATAATATTACATGTCACATACAATATTTAATCCATGTATTCAAAAGAATTTCATTATTTAATCTATTAATAATTTCGGCTTATACAAGGAAATTATTTAAGCATAATTCAAATTATATGGTCCATGAATCATATTAGGTAAAAATATTAATTTGTAAAAGAGGAACTTACTTGAAATTTTCGGCTCTTAGTATAATATAATTTATACTTGCATAAAATGGCATATTAATTATTTAAGGAGATTTTATGAAATAAAATCCCATTTTAATCGAAATACCATAACATAAAAATTAGGCCATACATTGGCCAAAACATAGCCCCATTAAGAAATAAAAACTATTACATCGGAAAATAAAATAATACATAAGCAACTACGTAGGAGAAAATCGGGGTCTCACATTCTCCTCTCCTTATAAAAATTCCGACCTCGGAATTTCTTTTACCACCAGAAATTTTGCCCTGATTGCGTAGGTGTAGGACAATGGGGATTGGGACGAACATTAGTGCTTGTCCCACTACTAATCTCTCCCTGGTAAACACGATCTGGGGAATTACTCCCCGTCCAAGAGTGCGATCTGATTCCTTGACTTGGTTCCTCTAGACTAGGGTCATGGATGACGTTCTCGGGTGGTCCATGAAACCTAGGTCTAGACTCTACTTCCTGTGACGAAAAGTGGGTCTCCGATCCAGCGTCTTGAGCCCTAACTCTTCGACGGTGTCGGTTCTCGTTACATCGCCTAGGTGTACACTCACGTCTCGAGTTACTACGCCTAGGTCTTTCTTGGGATTGTTCTCTAGTCTCACTAGGTATCTGATGTTGTTCCATGGGGTCTTCTTCCGGATCCTCCTCTGGATCCTCTTCCGGATCCTCCTCTTGGTCCTCTTCCGGATCTTCTTCCGGATCTTCCTCAAAATTTCCGGGTAACATGGTCCTTAAGGGAATGGCGTTTATTGGCGCATCTGGCCAATAAATACCCTCCAGATATCCAGAACAATCTGGAGATAAGGGTTGACCCCACCTGGAAGGTCCAGGTTGGTCTGGTGCCGGGGGTGGCGGGGGCTGGTAGGTCCCCGCCATACCTTGCTGCCAATACGTTACGTGGGTTTGGTACGCTCCTCGGGGGTCCCCTCTATCCGTCTCATGTGATGCGTGAGTCGGAGCCTCATGGCTTCCCGACTGTCTCGTCGAACCTCGGGTTCTATGATTAACCCTGAACAGGCTTCGATACTCGGGTGCTGTCATCCTTCTCTGAGAAGGTGTTCCCGAATGCTGGGAACGAGGGGGTCGACTACTCGGCGGCATCTGATAACATAATGCAACGGTCAGTCATGTATATATACAAAATATCATCATGTATCACAAAGAATTTAGCATTCTTTATGTAAGGAAGTCAAGCACAAATATCAGACAATAATACTCATACAAGCCCAACATTCAATCAATAGGGAAGGAAATAAACATTCGGATCCTATTCTCCTTTTAACTGGGGGTACTTCTCGTACATATCACTTTCCAACTCCCAAGATGCCTCCTCTACCCCATGATTCCTCCATAGAACCCTCACTATCGGTATCACCTTGGTCCGCAATTGTCGCTCTTTTCTATCGATGATCCTTACTGGCTCCTCCACATAGGTAAGGTTTTCCTTGATTTGTAAGGGCTCATATTCTAACACATGGGTAGGGTCTGACACATACTTTCGTAAAAGCGATACGTGGAACACATCATGTACTCCTGCAATTGATGGCGGTAAGGCCAGTCTATACGCCATTGGTCCCACACGCTCTAGGATCTCGGAAGGTCCTATAAATCGGGGTTGAAGCTTCCCCTTCTTCCCGAATCGTGCTACCCCCTTTGTTGGAGATATCTTTAAAAACACTTTACTTCCTTCCTCAAAGGCCAATTCTCTTCGCCGGTTGTCCGCATAACTCTTCTGCCGACTTTGGGCCGTAATAAGTCTTTCTTTTATCAACCGAATCTTCTCTTTTGTCTGTAAAATCATCTCTGGTCCCAACAGTCTTCCTTCTCCTACTTCATCCCAATATAATGGCGACCTACACCTCCTTCCATACAAAGCTTCATACGGTGCCATGCCAATACTTGATTGGAAACTGTTGTTGTATGCGAACTCTGCTAGCGGCAAATACTGAGCCCAGCTTCCTTTGAAGTCAATGACGCATGCTCGAAGCATGTCTTCCAAAATTTGAATGGTCCGCTCCGATTGGCCATCCGTCTGTGGGTGGAAAGCAGTGCTAAAATTCAACTTAGTGCCTAGGGACTCCTGCAATCTTTTCCAAAACCTTGACGTAAATCTCGGATCCCTATCCGACACTATGCTCTTTGGTATGCCATGGAGCCTCACAATTTCTTGGAGATAAACTTCAGCTAGCCTTTCCGGGGTATACTTCACCCTGATGGGCAGAAAGTGGGCTGACTTGGTCAATCGGTCCACTACTACCCATATTGCATCGTAGCCAGCTGTCGTTCTCGGTAGCCCTACTACAAAATCCATGGCTATTCCTTCCCACTTCCATTCAGGGATCTCCAGAGGCTTCAATGTTCCTGCTGGCCTCTGGTGCTCTGCTTTCACTCTTTGACAAGTCAGGCATCGAGCGACATACTCCGCTATCTCTCTCTTCATATTCGGCCACCAGTAAACTTTCTTGATGTCTTGATACATCTTCGTTCCTCCAGGGTGGATGGTATAGGGCGTAGTATGCGCCTCTGCCAAAATCAACTCCTTGACTCCCCCATCACCAGGGACACATATTCTATTCCGGTATCTCAGCACTCCATCCCTATCCTCAAAATCGGGATCATTATTCTTCTCATTCCTTTCCCTAATCCCTATTATCATCGCATCGCTCTTCTGGGCTTCACAGATTCGCTCCTCCAGCGATGGTTGCAATGACAGCCCTGCGATGGAAACATACCGGTCGGCCAATACAAGCGTGATCTCCTCTCTTTTTAGATCCTCCATGATCTCCTTAGCTACTACCTCTACGGCACTTGTTTCAGCCGACTTCCGGCTTAAAGCATCAGCCACCACGTTAGCTTTCCCAGGATGGTAGCTAATGGTGCAATCATAGTCCTTGATCAACTCCAACCAGCGACGTTGCCTCATATTCAGCTCCTTCTGAGTGTTGAAGTACTTGAGGCTCTTATGGTCTGTAAATATCTCGCACTTAACCCCATAGAGATAATGCCTCCATATTTTCAGAGCATGCACGACTGCAGCCAACTCCAAGTCGTGAGTGGGGTAATTCACCTCGTGGGGCCTCAGTTGCCTCGATGCATAGGCTATAACCCTCTTATCTTGCATCAACACACACCCAAGACCTTGCTTTGAGGCGTCTGTATAGATCTCATACTCCCCATGTTCCGAAGGTAATGCTAACACCGGGGCAGTAACCAAATGAGCTTTTAGCGTCTGGAAACTTTGCTCACACTCGTCTGTCCAATCGAACTTAACGTTCTTCTTGGTCAACGAGGTCATTGGCATAGCTATCTTTGAAAATTCCTTGATAAACCTCCGGTAATACCCTGCTAATCCCAGGAAACTTCTTATCTCCTTAACATTTGTAGGTCTAGGCCATTTGAAAACCGCATCAACCTTTCCGGGATCTACAGCAATTCCTTCTCCCGACACTACATGCCCTAAAAATCGGACTTGCTGCAACCAAAACTCGCACTTGGAGAATTTAGCGTACAGCTTCTTCTCCCTTAGGATCTGCAAAACAATCCTGAGATGCTCCTCATGCTCCTCCTGATTCCAAGAATAAATCAAAATATCGTCTATGAACACCACCACAAATTTGTCCAGGAACTCCCTGAACACTCGATTCATCAAGTCCATAAATGCGGCCGGGGCATTAGTTAATCCAAACGGCATCACCAAAAATTCATAATGACCATATCGGGTCCGAAAGGCCGTCTTTGATATATCTCCCTCCTTAACCTTCAACTGGTGGTAACCTGACCTCAAATCAATTCTTGAAAATATTTGTGCCCTCTGCAATTGATCGAACAAATCGTCAATGCGAGGTAGCGGGTACCTATTCTTCACAGTCACCTTATTCAACTCTCTATAATCAATACACATCCGGAGACTTCCGTCCTTCTTTTTCACAAACAGGATCGGTGCTCCCCAAGGCGACACACTCGGCCTTATAAATCCCTTCTCCAAGAGATCTTCCAACTGGACCTTCAGCTCCTTTAGCTCTGCCGGAGCCATTCGATACGGCACCTTGGAAATTGGGACTGTCCCAGCTTCCAATTCAATTCCGAACTCCACCTCCCTATCCGGCGGTAACCCCGGTAGGTCTTCCGGGAATACATCCGGAAACTCAGTCACTATTGGGGTTTGGTCAAACGCAGGGACCTCGTTCTGCGTATCGCTTCGCGTATCACTTGCCCATACTAGAATTCCCTCGTGCCCTCCTTGCAACAATCTCTTAGCTTGCAGGGCCGAGACAATTGCTGGCCTTCGCTCCATCTTCCTCATACCGGTAAAACAACAATCCGGTCTCCCCTCCTTTTGGAACAAGACCTTCTTCTCATAGCACCGAATATTGGCACCATGCTTCGACAACCAATCCATACCTAGGATGACATCAAATCCTCCCATCTCCATAACTATCAAATCAGCCAACATGACTTGCCCTTCTACTACTATCGGATAGTCCTTCACCATCCGGCTACACTCGACTCTTCCCCCAGCGGGCGTTGACACAAGGACACCACAATCCAACAACTCACTATTTAAGGCATGTGTCTTGCAATATGCTGATGCAATGAATGAATGCGTGGCCCCTGAATCAAACAGAACTAGGGCTTCCCCCTGGGGCAAAGGCAACTTACCTGCCACCACTCGGTTCTGGTTCTCCGCGTCCTCCGGAGTCATTGCATATAACCTCGCCTGTGTTGGGCCTCCCTGCCTCCTTGCATTGTCCTGTTGCGTGGGTCGGGGTGCTTGGTTTGAGCTGCCTGCACTCCTACAGTCTCTGGCGAAGTGACCAGGCTTCCCACATTTGAAACATAAGCCCTGCCTGCACTCCCCAGGGTGTCTCTTGTTGCACTTGTTGCACAGAGGAAACTGATTTCCTCCGGCATTCTGAGCTCCACCAGGCCTCTGGTTTGGCCTCGGGTTCGGCCTCTGGTTCGACCTCTGAGGCTGCCTCTGTGACGGCTCTGGCCTACTTTTCTTCCAGGGCATCTGCGGAATGGTTGGGTTGGAAGGAGCCTTCCTCTTTTGCTGGTCATGATAGACTGCTATCCTCTGCAGTCCTCTCTCCACTATCACTGCCCGTTCAATTACTTCTGCCAGGGTTTTAAGGTTGTGACTATACACCCTGTCATAGACCCGTGGGTGTAACCCTTCCTCAAACTTTCGGGCCTTCCTTTCCTCATCGGGCACCAAGTACGGGGCAAACCGCACCAGCTCCATGAATCGGCCTGCGTATTGCTCCACCGTCATGGCTCCTTGGGTTAGGGTAGCGAATTCCCTTGCCTTCGCTTCCCGGGTCGTCCGTGGGAAATAACGATCTAAAAATTCTTGCTGGAACCTCTCCCAGGTTATGGGCTGCTCTCCCAGCTCCTGTTCCAGCAACACCTTCTCGGACTGCCACCACCTTTTGGCATCCCCTTGCAGCTTGAAGGTAGCATAACTTAACTTTTGGGCCTCGGTACACCCCAAGACCTCAAGTAGCTCTTTCATCTCCACCAGCCAATTTTCTGCTAGTATGGCATCTCCCCTGCCGTTGTACGCTGGCGGGTGCTGGCGGTTAAACTGATCGAACGTACACCCCTCAGGGCGTCCTCGGGCCCCTTCAGCATGGGCACCCGGCTGCACGTGCTCGGCAACTAGCTGAGCCATGTGCCTTAACACATCCTCGGTAGTAACTCCGGGAGCCTCAGACTCTTGATTTCTTGTTGGCCTCCTAGGTGCCATCCTGCACTTCAACGTTATCGTTCAGCTTAGAACAACCTCAACCTCATAAATTCTCATCATACTTAACCCTAAACGTGCTATCTCATGCTTTAGGGTTTAGGGTTCTACTTCGTTCCCTATGTTCTACGACTCTACCCTCTGATCCTCTGATACCAACTTAACTGTCACGCCCCGAACGGCATCCCGCAGGGACCGTGACAGCCGCGAGCTATCCCCCGGATGGCTCCAGCGTTCTTACTTATTTTCTTACTTGATTACGGCGGAAACGTACAGGATCGCGAGGGGTTTGAGCAAATACTTACATAATCAGGGTTCTCATTAAATTCATACAAAACAAATATTTAAACATATTAGAACCCAATTAGTGACGCTCATGTCACTATCAACAAAATGCGGAAATTAACATCCTGGGCATCTAGGTCAGGTAGTCCTCCTGACTCTCTTCACCTGATACATCTGGAATGACACAGTTTTAAAAACGTGAGTCAAAAAGACTCAGTAAGGGAAAAACGTAAAACTTAAATCATGCTCTTGACTCATGCTTGCTTAATCATGAAAGAAAGAAAACTTGATAATTGATGCATATGCATGCTCATGAATTATGCATATGCTCTTGTTTAGTGTTTTCGGCCCCAGGCCCTTGAAAACCACTTTCTTTCATACTTGCTTGTAAAATTGGCCCTTGGCCCTTAAAAATCTTTCTTTCGTACTTGTGCCCTTGTTGGCCTTATCATAATTATTTCATGTCTTTTACTTGTGGGCTCGCTCCATTTGACCCCTGAAGTCAGGGTTGTGCGTTCCCTTCGGAACCGTCCCCGAATTCCCTTAGAGACTTTACATCTGGTCGAGCTAGCCCTTGAAGTGGCCCCGGGCCTGATGGCTAGACACGACCCTTGGAGGCACCACACCTTCTCACTGTCCTTCAGTGTGGCTTGCACAGCCTCTTGGATTCACCCATCCTTCTCATAAATGTCCTTCGGTATGGGAGTCCAACTTGATGGTACGGTACCGACCGGTGCCCCTTATATTAACTTATCGTTTCATAAAACTTCTCGTATTCTTTCCATAAAAATCATTGCATAATTTTCTTCTTGAAAAATTCATGCAATGCACATGTCATGTCATGCTTGCTTAAAATTCATGCTTGTTCATGAAATTCATATCATGTCATGCTTTCTTAAAATTCATGCTTATTCATGAAACGATGCAGTGTGTCATTCCAGTTTTGAAAAGAAATACTTACTGTACACTTACAGTATCCACTTACTATTTCACTTACTCTTGGTCTTCTTGTTCGTATATACAGACACGTGGATCGCCTACAAGCGATTCAAATATTCTTTTAGAGTTTAAGAATTATGAAATCATTTCTTTTGAAATCAGTCATCAATCGAAGATATATATATATATATATATCTATATATACATATCACTGAAATTTATTTAATTACAAAATAATTATTTTATTCTTTTCCTTAAATATTCAAAACTTAGCTTATTAAATCATTAATATTTTTTTATTGAAATAAAAATATATTTATCCATGTGCATGTCTCGATTAGGGTTAAATAATACTCATAGGTTTAGATTTAAACCTAAGTCTCTTTTTATTACACGTACTACATTAAACCTTATATCTAACTATTAATAAATTATTCATGATTAAATCTTAACTTAGACTTTAAACCTTAAATAAAACCCGAGTAAAACTTAACTAGGGTTCCAATAATATTTAATAAAAGATCATAGCTCTACAACATTATTCCAACTAGCCTAACCCTAATTTCTTATCCAACACAACAATGAAAATACCTAAATTATAAATTGCACTTAGGGTTAACTTCTTGCAACTTTCGGCCACCACCATTTATGCACCAATTAATCACAACTTTTCTCCAAGGGTGATCCCATCCTCCAATCAACAATTTTCACAACCTAATATCTATAAATCAAAACACCAATACCATACACCACACTCATGGCATTCGGCCAACTCATGTTTTTACCCAATGATTAGTTTTCTTTTATTTCCTTCAATATGCATGCTTCCAATACTTAACATAATCATCTACTATGCATTTAAGGTCATAAATCTTGCACATGTTAAGTCCAATGTCCAGATCTACACATATTCAAAACTATACATAAAAATCCACATAGCTCATTTTCGGCCATACCCAAAATGTACCCTTTTTCATGCTAAAAATCATATCATGCATATCCTTTGCATTTGTGACCTAACTAGCATGCATACACTTAATCTTTTTATCAAATAATTCCATCAACAATAGATCTACTCTTTATTCACACTAATATCCATAGATCTAAACAAGATATCATTTTTCATCACCCAACATATCAAAAACTTAGATCTAACTTCCTTTAACTTGCATTGTTCTCCATTTGCATTTTTCTTCACATACAACCTTAGATCTAGGGCTTCCATGGTTAGATCTAGCATGTAAACAACTTAGGGTTCCTAAGCATCCAAGATCTAACAACATCAAGGCATCTATCAAAATAAAACTTCAAGATCTTATACATAGGCCATTCGGCCACTCATGCTAACCCAACAAAATCATTTTAGCCTTACCTTGTTGTTTGTCCAAGCTTGAGCACCTAGAAAATAAAACATCTATGGTTAGTACTTATGATGTTTAAGGCAAGAACATCAATGAACTAATCTTACCTTCACTCTATACCAACTCTTCCTATCCTTCTCCTCCTTCAAAGATTCGGTCCACCCTCCTTAGAAATGACCAAGCTTGGTTTAAAAGAAGCTCTATGGTGGTGAAGAGGACATGGTAAGTTTGAAGAATAATGGTGTCAAATGACTAGGGTTTTCAAGGTAGGACTTTTGTCTACAACAAGAGAGATTTACTTGGCTTTTGGAATGGGTTTTGGCAAGCTAGATGGAAGTGGTTTAGAGGCAAGATGAAATAGAGCAAACCTTGAACATTGCATGAGAGATTCGGCTAAGGGAAGCAAAAGGGAGAGAGTTGTGTAAGCTTGTAAGATTCGGCCAAGAGAGGAGAGGTTTGAGAGTGAAAATGCTTGAGTGTTTAGGTCAAGAGAAAATGTGTGAGATTGAGTCTCCCAAAGCATTTGACATAAAGCTTGAGAGTGAAATGACAAGAGAGCAAAAGAAAGAGGAAGAGGGGATGAATGGGGTGTTGGCCGACCAAGCTAAGGCCCTTTGTCTTCTCTCTCTTTCTTATTTCTTTTCACCTTTTTCTCTCACATCAATTGTCTCCAAAAGCTTGTCTTGCATTCTGAAATCCTTCTCTCTCTCTTCCCATTCATTTCCATCGACATTCACTCCCCTTTCTCACTTTTTCTCTTCTCTTTTCACTTCCATGAGTTGTCTCATCAATTCTTACACACTTACACCTTCTTACACATCTCTTACACATCACATGGCACCTTATTTTAGCTTTCAAATTTCCTCTCCTTGCCTTTCACGTAGAAGCCCTCCTTTGCTTAGTTTGGTTGCTTTTCAACCAACCTAGTTACTTCCACATTAATATGCAACTAACTTTCAACTTGGTTTTCACTTATCACCTAACTTATCACTTTATAAGCTCTCTTACTTATCTATCCATTCCAATAGCTTATCACCTTACAAGTATGATACCTTATCATGTGATAATGGCCTTAGCCTATCTCTACAATAATCACAAGGCCTTATCACTCTAAAGGTTTCCTAGCTTATCATGCTTGCTTATCACTATGATAAGCAAGTGTGCTTATCAATTAAATCATTTCTAAACTTATCACATAACTACATAGCTTATCATTGAATATTCATATGGAAATTCTAATAATATAGAATACATCATAATATTACATGTCACATACAATATTTAATCCATGTATTCAAAAGAATTTCATTATTTAATCTATTAATAATTTCGGCTTATACAAGGAAATTATTTAAGCATAATTCAAATTATATGGTCCATGAATCATATTAGGTAAAAATATTAATTTGTAAAAGAGGAACTTACTTGAAATTTTCGGCTCTTAGTATAATATAATTTATACTTGCATAAAATGGCATATTAATTATTTAAGGAGATTTTATGAAATAAAATCTCATTTTAATCGAAATACCATAACATAAAAATTAGGCCATACATTGGCCAAAACATAGCCCCATTAAGAAATAAAAACTATTACATCGGAAAATAAAATAATACATAAGCAACTACGTAGGAGAAAATCGGGGTCTCACACATGAACATGTAATGAAAATATTCGAAACCCTAGTTACGGTTAGTATGTCGGATTAATTGAGGTTAAGGTCTATGTAAAGAGATAATCGTGATTAAAGTTATGGATGGTTTAATGTAAGATTTTAGTAGAGCACATGAAATAATGGGAGACTTAGGTTTAATCCTAAATCCGTTGGTGTTAATTAAACCCTAATCAAGACATGCATATATATTATATTGCAATAAAAATATTAATGATTTAATAACCTAAGTTTGAATATTAGTTAAAGAAAAGAGTAAATAAAATATTTTAAATGATTAAAAGAATTTCAGTGATATATATATATATATATTTGGTTGATAACCGATTTCAAAAATGCAAATGTTTAATGATTACGTACTATTTCTTAAGTCTAAGAAATATTTGAATCGCTTGTAGGCGATCTACGTGTCCTTATACACTACCAAGGAAGACCAAGAGTAAGTGGAATAGTAAGTGGAAACCGTAAGTGGTTCTTTTCAAAACTGGAATGACACACTGCATCGTTTCATGAACAAGCATGAGATTTTGATCAAGCATGACATGACATGTGCATTGCATGAATTTTTCTAAAGAGAATGTTTATGCAATAATTTTATGAAAAGATTATGGAAAGTTTTATGAAACGATAAGTTAAGTCAAGGGGCACTGGTCGGTACCGTACCATCAAGATGGACTCCCATACCGAAGGACGAATGCAAGAAGGATGGGTGAATCCAAGAGGCTGTGTAAACCATACTGAAGGACATTGAGAAGGTGTGGGACTCCAAGGGTCATGTCTAGCCACTGAAGGACGAATGCGAGAAGGTGCGCTGGCTTGACCGTATGTAAGGTCTCCAAGGGAAATCGGGGACGGTTCCAAAGGGAATGCACAACCCTGACTTCAGGGGTCAAATGGAGCGAGCCCACAGTAAGAGATATGAATAAGTGATTTTCAAGGGCCAAGGGCCAATTTTATAAGCAAGTATGAAAGAAAGATTTTCAAGGGCCTGGGGCCGAAATCAAGCAAGAGCATATGCATATCCATGACATGCATGTGCATCACGAATCAAGTTTCTTTTTCATGATTATGCAAGTACAAGTAAAAAGCATGTTTAAAATTTATGTTTTTCCCTTACTGAGTCTTTTTGACTCACGTTTTTAAAATTGTGTCATTCCAGATGCATCAGGTGAAGAGAGTCAGGAGGACTACCTGACATAGAAGCACAAGAATTATGTTCATAATTTTGATGATAGTGGCTTGATCGTCACTAGTTGGGTTTTAATATGTTATATGTGTTTTGTATGCAAACTTAATGAGAACCCTAATTATGTATGAATTAGCTCGTATCCCTCGCGATCCTATACGTTTCCGCCGTAAGCACGTAAGAATAAGTAAGAACGCTGGAGCTATCCGGGGGATAGCTCGCGGCTGTCACGGTCCCTGCGGGATGCCGTTCGGAGCGTGACACTTAATACTTACTTAATAACTCAGAAATCATGCCATGCAAGGTAATTACACAAAATTCACCTCAAAATTCATCAAGGGACTATATGACCTAAACTTAACAAAACTTCCTATTTTTCAAAATCCTCTTGCATCTAACCATTATAATCTCTTATCTAGCTCATGAGGAGCCTAATGAAAGATTTCAGATCACTACATATCACATTGCTAACCTAAAATCATCAAAATACCAACAATGTCATTAACACATAAACTACCCTTACCTTTCTTGGTATTTGATGAGATTTATGGATCATAAAACCTTCATAGAGCTTACTGTTAGAATCACAATCATCAAAATAACTTAAGGACATCAAAGCTTAAGTGAGCCTAAACCTTTACCACTTTTCTCAAAAAATTCTTCTTTTTCTTCCTCTTAGAGTAATTCGGCCACTCTCCTCCTTCTTCTTTCTTCAGCTCTCTCTCACTCTACCTCTCTCTAAGCATGTTTGGATGTGTTGTGTGAAGAAATCTCTGCACAAAACCTTCTATTTATATTACTGCTTGACCGTAGTTTGCCTCCTAGGGTTAGTTTATGTATGCTAGGGGTTAAATAGACCATATGATCATATATACCACTAGGTTAAGGAGTCTAAGCAAGCATGAGACCTGAATTGGTGAGGAGGGTGATTGACTCACAAAAGAATTACTCCCAAGTGCAAGAGTTGTCAAGTTGTAAACAAGGGTTGAGTCCCAAGATTGATTTCCACAGGGACAATAAGGTTTCAGAGAAAGCTAAACAAACTAAAAAAAAGTAAAATAGAACGAAAATGAAATAAAGAAAATGTAACAGACAAATCATAAAACTAAAAGAAAGGAAATGCAAGGTTTAAAGGCAAATCAAATGGGTCACAAGATTCAAAGTAAGAGCAGTTTTAGAGGAACTAAATTCAAAAGCCAATCAGTAATTTTTGAAGACAACTTAGAATCTGTTTGAAAAGAGATTTAGGAAAAACACTTGAGTTTTGATTTCACTAGCACCGATTCTTGATCTAAAATTAACATCATCGAGCTAACATTACTCAGTTACTTCTCCAATCAAGGATTCAATAACCGGAAAATAAAAAACGTTAAACTCCAAAACTTATCAAAGATTGAATAAATTTCATCCATAAAGAGATTTTAAGCAATTAGCGACTGAATGAAATCTTGCCCTTAAACGGAGTAAAAGGTGCCAAAAGTCTACAAGATACCCTTTCAAGAATTTCACAGTATTCAAACGTAAATCACCTCTGTAAATGATGAATGCCAATGAAGGTGAACATAGAACATCTCCATCAATTTACAATCTCAAATCGATGCAAGATAAAAACAAAACCCAAGTTTTTGGTACTTAGAAACCCATAAAACAAACACAGTAGCAAGAAGTTTCAAGAGAGAAGGTAAGGAAAAGAAAAATACAGCCAAAACCACACTGCCCCCTCCTCTCCTTTGGCCGAGAGGTTATAACCGAAAAATGGCCAGCTCTCCCTCTCTTCCACGTGCTCCATTCCTCCTCTTCTCTCCCCTGCTTCGGTCGACAGCATCTCCAAAATCGCAACAGAATTCATTCTCTTTTATCTTTTACTTATCTGCCCTCTAGCCTTTAGCTCCATTCAGTTATCGTGAAAACTGATATTTCAGATTACCAAAAATACCCTGAGTAAAGAAGAACCCAGCATAAAAGGCTGGACGTCTAACACAGCATCAGACTTGTCACGCTCAACCAGCGTGCGACTAGCGCTCGAGCGCCTTTGGAGAGTTTCATACAGATTCAGCATGCTCGATCAACGCCCGTCAACTGCTTGAGCGACCTTGGAGAATTCCAGACAGAATCTTCACGCTCGACAAGCGCTCAACACACGCTCGACACACGCTCGAGCGTCCTTCAAGGATTCCAGACAGATTGCTCACGCTCGACCGGTGCCCGTCAACCGGTCAAGCGACACTAGGAAGTGAAACATGCGAGGGTTAGGGTGAGACTCTGGTTAACACAGCAACATAAATCATTTACTTTAAGCATAAATCATCAACTTTTAGAAACTTAGCTCAAGTACTAGAATATGGTGTTTAATTAAGGGCTTAATCCATTTTCAGTTAAACAATTAATTCACTTAGCCACCTAATTAAGCATATAAAACACTTTATCAGAGGGGCGGCAACAACTCAAACCTTCACAAGTTTTGCATGGCTTTAATGATTACTAATCACTAGCAATCATGATATGCAATCCTAGGGGCTTTGACAGGTTTTTTGAGTGAAAGGGAGAGGTGGCATGTGCTGGGCCGTATGATGTGTTTGGGGGCCCAATTCCAAGAGGTTTCCAAGCAATTACAAGCCCAAAGTCACAAAAACATGGTTTCCAAACCCAATTACCATATTTCTTGCAATTCGTAAAAATAATCAATAGGGTGCACAGAAATCCTAGATTGGGTCCTATTGCCTTGGTAATTAAGGGACTAATGCAAACCAAAAAAAAAGTTTGAAGAAAAATAAGGTTTTATAAGAAATTAGGGCCAAAAACATGTAATAAGAGTATTTTAGTATTTTTCGCAATAAAATATATTATTTAAAAAATTTCAAGGTACTTAAATGAGTAAAATATGTAATTAAATTAAAGAGCTCAAAAAGATAAGAAGGAGGATATTTTTCTCATAATTTTTGGCTATCTAAAATTATTTTTAGGGATTTTCTCTATTTTTTAAACTAATTAAATAATTAAATCCGAAAATAGTAATTTAAATACTATTTATTATAATCTCAGTAAGAAAATTATGGTAAGTAATGATACTTAGAGGGTCATGGTATTACATTATGGCTGCATGGGAAGAATCCGATGAAAGCGAAGAAGAAGAATAAGTCGCTAAATGTTTGTTTGATGGCAAAGAACAATGAAGATGAGATACAAAATTCATCCATTTACTCTTTTTCATTTGATAAATTACAAGATGCTATAGATGAATATTTTAAATTGAAAAGATTGTTTACAAAATATTGTTTTTTCGAAAAGAATTTTCAAACCTTGACACAAGAGAATGATACTTTGAAATATCAAATAGATTCTCTTATGAAAGATCTTTCATGGATCAAAAAAGGAAATGAGAAAATTATGCAAGATGAGTCGATTTTAAATCTAAAAATAGCATTTTGAAAATGAAAGTTTTCTCACTTATGTAAGATCTTGCAAAATTTATTTAAGGAAAGAAAAATCTTTCTATTCTCCTTGGATCACATAGATGATGTTTCAACAAAATAGTCTTGGTTATGATTGGATCGGTGATCAAAAGTTATATGGAGATATGATTATCAAATCTTCCACATCATTTATTACGTGTAATTTTCGTGGAAAAACTGGACACATCTTACACACTTGTCCTACTAGAAAGAAACGCACAAATAGAATCATATTTGTGTGGATCCCAAAAGACAAGGTGAATAAATTGTTTCTAACACCATTGGACCCAAAAGGATCTGGGTACCAAAAATCAATAATTGCCTCTTTTTGTAGGAGTGCCTGAAAACAAATGAAGTAAAGGAACATTGGGTCCTTGATAGTGGATACTCTAAGCAGATGACCAGAGACAAGACCTAGTTTTATTCTCTTAGTCCAAAAGAAAAAGATTCACTTACATTTGGTGATAATGGTAAAGGTAAAATACATAGTGTTAGTAATATTGGTATGGCTCCGAATCCTACTTTTGAACATGTTCTACTTGTTGATGAATTAAAGTATAATTTCTTGAGTATTATCCAATTATGTGACAAGGGAAACCAAGTCATTTTTTAGTCATCAATATGCATTGTTGAAAACATTGATAGAAAGGGGTTGTTTGTAGGACACAAATATTAAAATGTGTATCTTGTTCAATTAGAAAAATATTTTCTCTGAAATTATAAAATATTTTTATACTCTAAGTGAGAAGGATAGTTGGTTGTGGCATAAAAGACTTGTTTATGCACGCATGAAGTTCATTTCAAAATTTTCAAAAAAAAGTACTTATTTCCAGTTTGCCTAATCTTGTTTTCGAAAAGGACAAAATTTCTTCATTAAATTCGAGGTGATTCGATTATCGCACAACCTCTCATATGCTTCTCAGCTCTAATTTGAGAAATATATACACAGGCAGATCAACAAGCATCCAACGTGCCACCAACAACATTAGCTCGGCCCGTAAAATAAGATACTCTGTAGTGTGGTACCTCAGGTCGATGCAGTATGCAAAAATGAGGTGCATGATCTGAAGAATTAGACTTGTTCTATGGAAGACCTTCCACAAACAGGTCCTGGCCCAACAACATCCAAAATACATCATCTGAAGATGACTTCTCCTCTGGCTGAAGCTCTATTGCCGAGAAAGCATTAACGGACCTCTGAATGCCCATAAATCTCGCAAGCTGGTCTGGCGAAAATATGATCCTGGTGTTACGAATAGTGACCTCCTAACCCATATCAGCAAGATTGTGAACCAGAAGTACCACAGCGTAGAACTTCCGGACCACGTTCATGGACGAAGTACCATCCTCGGTAAATGTGTTCCCTAACCCTGAGGCCATATAATCTCCACCAACGTCTGGTCCTAGAACATCAATGGTGTTTGGCCCTTAAAATTTTGGGAGTTTAATAATTTTTGTGTATGAAAATTGATGAAAAAGTACAGAGAATATTTGATGGAGAGCGGGAGATTATTTTGGAGTTATTTTATTAGGCCAAAATTTTGGGAGTCAAAAACCATCTAAGTCATGAAAATCTCCTAGTACGAATAGTCGCTCCATAAAGATGGATCGCGACAGTATTAGTTCCTGATTCTGTACTAAAGTCAGGGGAGACTTCTAATTAGGTTCGAGCTGGCTGCTGGAACTCTCACCCATAATACGTTGACGCTTACTCATTTTTATAATATGCAAAAACGTTTTAACAGTCAGTAAGACGTCCCCTTGCTAAACACAACATGTTTGGACGCACAATTGACGTCTGCACGCGAAACACAACATGTTTGGATGCACAATTCACGTCTGCACGCTAAACACAATCATTTAGAATTTCTTCACACGTTGTCATTTGAGATCACATACGTCCCACCATACTCTTAAAGCGTCATGACCCTATTTAGACGATGGCATTTTCACCAAAAAAAATATCCCTAAGCGTTCGCAGTTATTTTCAAAACTATATCCCTAAGTTTTCGCATGGTTACTTTTAAAGTGTTTGGACCCTATCAGACGAAGGCGTTTCCACTAAAAATATCCCTAACTGTCTGCACAAAGTGAAAATATCATTCGGACACTATATATGCAAACGATGATGTTTAAAAAAAAAAATTTGTTCATATATGTCCAACGTGCTCCTAAAGAATCCAGACACTATTCAAACGACAATGTTTTCACCAAAAATAACCCTAAGCATCCGCATGGACTGCAATGGCCGTCAGGACGGCCTGAAATGAAGTCCGAGTGAACTCCGCCATGGCAGCGGTCCTCCACTCTTCACCTAACTGGCAATACATCACCAGACAATATTAAAATACATCCAAAATAATCATAATCTTTAACACAATCAATATCTACAAAATTATCAATCATTAATAAAATATGGTGGCTGAAAAATTGAGATTGAACATGTATACGTAAAACTCTAAAAATTTAAGATTTTTACTATAAAATTCAATATAAAATTGTATCAATCTTACCTGAAAATGAAGAACTCCTCGAAATAGTATAGATAAAACAAATTTTGGGATGGAAGAATGTTGCAGGGAAGAGACAAATTGATTGAGAAAAGGAGATAAAATGTGATATGAGATATCTGTTCATTTTTAAAATTCATAGACCACGTCCGGACGTGTAAAGCCTGTTCAGACACCTTTAAACCACACATGACCTAATCAAATTTGTCTGTATTAAACGCCAAATCTCAAATTGTTACAAACCTCTATAAAATTTTAGGGTTAATGACCAAAATAGTCCCTGTGTTTTATGCCATTTATCAATTTGGTCCTTGATTTCCAATTTGGTCACATAAGTCCTTAGGTTATCCTCATTTATCGATTTGGTCCTTCCGTCCAATTTCGTTTCCTCTGTACACAGTCAGCTAACAGTGGTTCACGTCACCACCATTAACATCGCGACGCGTGTATGCTTTAAAAAAAACGAACAGGGACCCCTCATTCACGCGACGAAGGGAGCCCAGATCGTCGTGGTGGGGCGAGAGGGAGCCCAGATCTGGGCTCCCCTCGGCTTGGCGGGGGAGCCGCGAGGGGTGGGCAGGGTGGGAACCGCGATAGCGGCTTGCGGCCACTCCTCGTAGCACGAGCCGCCCCGATAAGGGGAGCCCAGATCTGGGCTCCCTCTCGCCCCACCACCGCTAGGGAGCCCAGACCTGTCGCCGGGGTGGGTGGCTCCCGGCCACCCCTGAGCAGGGGAGCCCAGATCTAGGCTCCCTTTGTAGCGCGAATGGGGGCTCTCACGTGTAAATTGGACGGAAGGACCAAATCGATAAACGAGGATAGTCTAAGAACTTATGTGACCAAATTAAAAATTCAGGGACCAAATCGATAAAAGATATAAAACTCAGGGACTATTTTAATCATTAATCCAAAATTTTAATACGAACCGTAAACAAATTTTCTAACACATGTGCAACGTGGAATGAAGCTCACTACCGCTGTATAAACAGCATGTTACGTCCCGATGTAAATATAGCATCTGGACGTGGTACAGCTGTTTGCAACCGTCTTCCGTATTAAATACTTGTCAGTCATGCCACTCAAATTGCAGGTCTGGACAGGTAAAAATGACGTAGACACAGTTTTAGAACAAGACGACGACATTTCCAGTTTGAAAACGCCGTCGTTTTAACATGTTATAATGATGTCGTTTTCAGAAACACCGTCCGCATGTCGTTCATTATATCCAAACGTTTTGCATCAACTGAAAATTTATCCAAATTTAATTCATGGAATTCATAACTTAATTAATTAGACCCCCAATTTAATTTACCACCAACTATTTAACGCTTGGGATTACACGCTTACGAGGGAATCTTTTCGAATCTGCCACGAAATTTATTTCACCACTCAATTTAATATAATTTATTTAATTCATGACACCAATTATGTAACGCTTGGGATTAAATGCTTATGTTTGAATCTTTTAGCATCTCCTAAAGCGTAGAATAAAGCTAGGAAAAGTAATCGATTTTGCAACCTGGCGTATTTTGGCTAGGTAACCATAAATCATATTGTCATGCATATTTTTTTTTACGTGACATATCCAAACCTTCCGTCATAAAGAAACATTCTTAATAACAGTACCAAATTTAAAGTAATCAAAAAGCTTAATTAATATAAAATATTCGAAATACAAATTCCAAACATCAAACATAATCACGAGGGAATAGTACAAGCTAGAGACGTGAATAAAATATAAATAAATAGCCAGTGGCGGAACCAGGATCAAAATTCAGGGGGTCGAATTCTAAAGACGAAATGACAATTTTTTTTCTTTATAATGCTAAAAATTGTTTTACAATTACAATATCAAAAATTAAAGACTAAAAGCATTAAAAATATTACAATACATGTTGCGTGCTATGTACTGCGACTGAGGGGTGACAATTGCATCCTACGATTTTGCATCTTTTGAAAATGTTGCAAAACGGCTTCGTTCTCAATATCCATAAAAACATCATGTTCGATGTACACTATCATGCAATCATTCATCCATTCATCTCCCACGCTATTACACAAATCACTCTTGATAATGTTTATGGCAGAAAACGATCTTTCAACGGTTGCAGTCGCAACCAGTAAGATCAATGCCAACTCAACAAGTCGATAAACTAATGGAAATAGATTATTCTTTTTGGTCTCAACCATCTTCATAGCAAGACTTCCAATATCTTGAAGCCCAGAAAATGCAACATTTCTTCTACATCTCTAATATAAGTATTAAGCTGATTTTAAGTATCAACTTGTCATCTGCTCTGAAATCTTCTGGATAAAGCTCAGCAAGACGTAGTAACTTAGCATGATCAAACGCTGAGAACGAGTTTTTTGGATCAAGACATGCTAAGCAAAAAAGTAACTCCGTACCTGCTTCTGTGAAGCGATTATCCAACTCTTGACTGATCAAATCAATAACCTGGCAAAACACTTCCACACGAAAAAAATGGAAATAAGTAATAGTTTGCCCTCCATGCCTCTTACGACTACAAGTTAGTACAATGTCTTCCATGTTGGGCACACTAACAGAATTATCCACACAAAAAGTATTGACTTCTTCCAAAAATATATCCCATTCTCTTTCTCTAAATTTTTGCAACTGTTCCTTCACAACTTCAACCAAACCCATAGCATTAACTATGTCTTGATCCTTTCGTTGTAAGGCCTGTGACAGTTCGTTTGTAATTCTCATTATATTCTTCAATAAATGCATAGTGAATACAAACTCATAACTTAGCATCTTATCCATCAAACCCATAGCATTGGACCTATTTTCGTAGTGAGTACCATCATTTTTATGTGTTCAAGCACTTCCAATACTAATGACCACATAGTAAAGAGACGGATTATTGTAAGGTGGTACGAACCCCAACGAGTGTCACCTGCAATATTAAAGGAATTATAAACTTTTAAACAAAGAAAAAAAAAGTCTATTAGTATTGTAATGAAATATAGTAATCATCTGGTCGTGCAAGAATGGTATCTTGATTTTTGCCCCTTCCACTAGAAATCTCTTCATTTTCCAACCGTTCCACTATCTTCTCATGAAAGCTTTCCCGAAGAGCATCTTTTCTTTTACATGAAGCTCCAACCATATTCACAATCAGGGAAATATGAGTAAAAAAAGCATCAACTTGCAAGTTATCTCGTGCAATAGTCACATTATCCAATTGAAGTTGGTGAGCAAAACAATGGATGTAGATAGCAGAAGGATTCTCCTTCAAAATGAGCGACTTCAAGCCATTGAACTCGCCTCGCATGTTTGATGCCCCATACTACCCTTGACCTCTCAATCTGGATATTGACAACCCATGTCTTGCAAACAACTTGTCTATAGTTTTTTTCAAAGTTTCAGAGCAAGTATTAGAAACATGTTCCACGCCAAGAAACCATTCAATCACCTGTCCACGCTTGTTTACAAATCTCAAAACCACTGTCATTTTCTCCTTTACTGAATTGTCTCGAGATTCATCAACCATAATAGAATAACAAGCATCTCCAATTTCTTCAAGGATAGCAAGTGTGGTCTTAGCTGCACAAGCACTCATCATTTCCTTCTGCACTTTTGGAGAAGTCATTTGGTTGTTTCCAGGAGCATTAGTGTTAAGTGTCTTAGCAACCTTTTCTTCACGTTCGAAAAAAACGTTCTAAAGATCAAGAAAATTCCCCTTCTTTCTTGAACTCCTGGACTCGTCATGACCACGAAAAGCTAATCCTTGCCCCAAAAGAAAACGAATGGCATCTAGAACCGCTGTTAAACGAATGCGATAAGCATTCTCTTCCTCGCGTCCGTGTGCTGATAACATATGCGATACACTTTGTCGCTGATTTACGAGTGTTTCACATAGTCTTCTAGCTTCATTGTGAGCACTATCATGTACACCAACATGTTGACCGAATACCTCATTTGCCTTTTCCAGTTACTAAATCCAACGGATGTAAACTTATCTCCCCCGGCCTGCCTTCCTCTACGTCGCCTAAACAGATAACACCACAGACAATATGTCTCATCCTTTGATACACTATATTCCAATCAATCGAAATCTTTAAACCATACCTCCCTAAAACCCCTCATTTCTTGTCTGTATTGCTTCTTGGGAAAATCATGGCCTAGCGGTTGAAAAGGGCCTTTAATAAAAAAATTCCTACAGACCTGATCTCTAATCCCAACATCATATTCTTCAATGGGTTTACGTAATCCAGGGTCAGCAACAATATCATCCGGACTAAACGTAATGCGAGGTCTCTTTGAATTAATATTCGTTTCGGAACTAGTAGTCACGTTAGGAGTATTAGACGACTCCACGCTGTGTGGCGTTCTTGTGACAAACTTACCCATTATCTAAATAAAATAAAACAAAGTGAATGTATCAATACATTATATTTCAGAGACCAAAAGTCATGTGAAGATGCAAATACATGTGGAGATGCAAAGTGAAGTCTCATGTTCATAAACACATGTGGAGATGCAAATAAACATGCAAAATAGTTCGGTGATATCTAGCATTTTGAAATATAAATCCTTAAATCATAGAAAGATCTATAAGAAATTCTCTTTAGCTCTTTAGAAAAATTGAATTAAACCCTTAAATCATAGATGTCAGCCAATTCCACAAAAGCAAAACAGTACAGCAGTTGTCAAAATATGGAAACAAGCAATTGCTGAAGTTCTAAAAAATCAAGCTTTCATTGGAGATATCATATCAGTAAAATCAAGTCATCATACAACAAATTTCTTTGGTTTGTCTAAGTGAAAAGGGGGGAAAGGCCAGGTGAGGACCAGTACATCAACACGGTAGATTTCAATTTTCAGTTTCAATTTCGTAATAGCAATGGCTAATAAGTCACTAAGTCTAAGCCCCCAATCAACAGTTCCCAGGAACTACATGTATTCATCTCTTTTACTTATATCTATTCTGAGATTGTGCTACAGTCCTATTCTATTGAGTTTTGGTTTTTGTTTCATTTTGGCATCTTTTTTTTTGTATTAAGAAAAAAATGTTGGCACGAAAACTGAAATAATTTGCCTGAGTGACCATTAATGCTTTCTGTCATGGCAAAGGTAGTCATATTTTATTCTCATATGCAAATGATGTGGGTTTAGTGCGCACTTACAATTTTCTTCGTTTACGAGGAGCTGAAAGTATATGAATTGGATGCAGTACCCATTTCGTTGGCATGAATTGGATGCAGTACCTATGAATTGGATGAAAGTATATCCATCTACATTTAAGTACTGGTGCCACCAAAACTGGTGCAGTACCCATTTCGTTGGCACATGAATTGGATTGAGATGTTTGCCTCATGTTAGCCAATTAGTACTTTTCTCCATGCTTGCTTGAACGATCATTCAAAACTTTTGTAGCCTGAAGAGTCATATCTGAAAAGCTCTTACCTGTGGCTTCTAGTTTTCTTTTAAACATTATTTTCCTGATTACAGGTAATGAGAATTCTGATGGAAGAAAATTGTTGAGGACACAGTTTGATAAGGATTTTAGCTGCTTTTATGTTGAACTCCCTAATAGTACAGTATTATCACACGTGGTTGAGGAAAATAAGAATTCCCTGCTCAATTTGGACGTGGGGTAAGCTACTTGTCTCTACTTTGTATATCGGTTCACAAAATTCATAAAATTCCTAATTCACAAAATTCATCAAATCTTTAATTCACAAATCTCTAATTCAAAAAAATTCATCAAATCTCTAATTCATAAAATTCATCAAAAAATCACAACAATAATTTAATTTGTAAAGATAATTAAATCATGGCTAACTGTCCAGACCTGCGGTGGAGGCTGGTGTGGCGGCGGCTGGTGCGATAGTGGCTGAGTGAGAGAATGAGAGGTGTGAGAAAAAAAGAGAATGCTCTCGGTAAGGTTCCGCGGCATAAAAGAGAAGGAAAAAAGGTGGGGGGGACGCGGACCACGCGTTTCTGTCCTCTTTCTCTCTTTTTTTAATAATAATATTATATATATTTTTTAATTTTTGCAGAGGGTAGGGGAGAGGGGGGACGCGGTAGGCGATGCGTAACGCGTTTCCGTTTTTTTTAAATTGATTTTTTAAATTTTTTAAAATTCTGCACACGATAAAACGACGTCGTTTCACCTTCTGCTGTTTAAAAAAAATAAAATGGGCCTGGGCCAAGGGTATCGGGCCCAGGCTTTATGTTATAAAACATGTATATAATTGGTTTGGGCCTGAGCCTTAAGGGTATCGGGCGCAGGCCAAACTAATGCAAATTTGTTTTGGTGGCGTGAGGGGTAGCGGCCGCCCAGGGCCGCTACCCTTTCCTTCCGCCACTGTAAATAGCGAAAAAAGTATTCTAAATCACAAGGACAAGCTGAGCTCATCGAGTGGTCCCCCGTTGACCTCATGTTATTGCTCGCTCCTCTATAATGTCCATCCGTTTGATCAGTGTCCGCAGTTGTATCGAAGCTGTACTAGAAGACGGGTACAAGTCAGACACGTGTACTATTACGGAAGTCAAATATTTCCACGTAGTAATCACCTCCTCCCAGATTGCGGTCTCCATCTAAGCAGTTATTTTCCAGAGTGGTCAAGCAGGAATTGATATTTATGCACAAGAGCAAAATCTCTGTCTAGGGCCCCTAAGTGGTACTCACCCGGCCGAATGCATGAGAAACCAAACAAAAAATGTATGGACGCAAGGCGAGCGGTATACAAGTCGTCCAAATGCAAGGCAAACAATGGCGTTTACAAAAAAAAAAAATTATGTATGCGCGGAGTACTATATCCATTCGAAAAATATAAATAACAAAAAAATTCTAATAAAGTTCCATTCTAATAAAACTCCTCTATAATGTCTGGACGTCAGACAGCTATTTTAGCACTGACTTCTGCATCAAACGCATGTCAACCATGCGAGTAGTCTTTTATGAGTTCAAATGGTTATATAGACCATCTGGACATTTTTGAAGGTTTTATGACTATTATAAATGCATCACTAATTGGTGACGATTAGAATCATTACCTAAAACAAGTTTGGACGAATTTAATCATCACAAATTTGTAACGGTTGGTTGTCTGTCAACCAAACATCCGTCCTAATGTTTTTTAGAGATGTTTGGATAGAAATGGCCCGTAACGAAATGTAATTTTTGTCGGGGAGGGTAATCTTGGACGACAAAATTTGGTTTGACATCCAAAAATCTGTAACCCAAGATCATTTTATTTGTAGCGCTAGAACCACTTCACAGATAAAATACAAAGAACATGCTATTTTTATCATATATTTATTGGATAAGCATGTTATATTTGTAGAAGCTAGAAGAATAATTTTAAATACCGTTACTAAGGCTTTTATGTTTGATCTTAAAATTCGTGATATTACCATATTATATTAAAAGGGTCTAAATTTATCTTTTGTCTAAATCCCTCAAAAAATATATATATGATTGGGCCATCCCTATGAAAACCTAATAATAGATAATGATGATGTCGAAACTAAATTGACCGGCCCAACGAGTTGGGCCAGATAAGTAATCATGTGCAACGCAACAACAAAAGGCCCACGTTGCCCCGAGCCTAGAAGACCTCGATCTCCTACCCTTGAAGCACGCCGGTCATGATGTATCTCACGAATACATACATCCCACGATCTTGAATTCCTCACGTAAGGCAAACCGCACACCGACACGAAGTAACGAGGGATCAAGCCCCAAAAAAGAGGAACGAGGGGAAGTGGAAAATAGGCTATAATAGCAAAGACAAGGAAAAAGAAAAGTAAGGCAATAATCAGTATTCAACAATTGAGATATTGGAAAAAGAGATAAGATATTGACTTAACCATAAGAGGATTCATACCCTGGTGGTCGGGGTTCGTTTGTATTTTTTGCAGGAAGAAATACAGGAAGATCGAAGTACATTTATTACAAGTATTATTATCCATAAATAAAATGTTTTATTAGTTAGCGCCGTCTGTGGAATATAAGGTTCTTAAGATAAAAGGTTTATGATGAATACAAAGAGTAAAGGTAAAGGAAGGATGGGAACGGGGTCCTTTAGAACAACCTGTTATAATAGGAAAGCCTTATATTTTGAAATTAATTCATCAAGTTGATGATAAAATACATGGAAAACACTGGAGAACCCCATCAACCGGAAAGAGTTGAAGGAGAAGATGAGAAAGCACGCAACGATTCTCGAACCATCACTAATTGGGAACCAAACAGAAACTTGAATAGGAAAAGAGAAGAGACATCAAAAGAACAAAGACTCGGAGAAGATACCTCGAGGCCACAATATGAAGAAGGTTCCCTATCACCTGTCCTTGGCCAAAATGGAAGAGTTAATGCAAAGTTAGAAGAAGTGCTAGCTGAATTGGGGAGAATGAATCAGAAATTAGACAAACCACCACCATCTTCATTCAAAAGTATGATGCACCGGGGCTTTCAAAAGTATGAGGGTGGAAGCCCCGTTCACACAGGAACTGCTAGAAATGAGGCTGCCATCTAAATTCTGCATGCCCCATCATCGACAAGTATAACAGAGCCGGTGACCCGCTTCATCACTTAAGAGGGTACGAATTGCAGATGGACCTGTTAGATACGCAGGACGCCATCAAATGCAACGCTTTCCCCACTACGTTACCAGGATCAGCTCATGTATTGTTTAGTAGACTCCCACCAGATTCAATTACAAGTTTTAAGAAACTCAGCCGTACTTTTACCAATAGCTTCATAGCGAGCAAACGATATAAAAGGCAGCAATCCACGTCCTCTCCACCTGTCAGAAGGAGAAGGAAAGCATACAAAATTACGTAGCACTTTTCAACCAAGAAAAGTTGAAACATAGAACATCCAGAAGACAAAGCGATTCTTACATCCATTGCGGCAAGACTTATAGGAGGAAGATTCTCATTTTCACTAGGAAAGAAGCCCCCTGAGACCTTCGGAGAGTTCATGGAGAAAGCACAGAAGTACATGAACTTTGAAGACATGGTTATTGCCAAAAAAAGGACATACAGATGAATTAGGAGGAATATCAGCTAAAATAAGAAAAGAGACAACCTAGACGAAACCTCAAACCATTGAAAAAGATCGAAAGATGGAACCACGAGTCGAACGTCCAAAGCTGCAGTTCACCCCACTCAAGGATCCACTAGGGAAAATCCTCTTGGAAATCTAGAATGATCCAGAAATCAAATGGCCACTCAAGATGAGTTCAGATCCGAGTAAAAGAGATAATGGAGAATTCGACCATTTTCATGACGACCATGGCCACGATATCGACGAGTGCATCCATCTGAAAATACAAATAGAAACCCTCAAAGTGCAGTTAGCGAAATAAGACTCATCTTGAGAGGATTTGCACCGGGAGGTTACTCAAGATCTTCAAGAGAAGCATTTGTAAGGAAACTCTTTGTCTGAAAAATAAGCAGCAGTTCACATCATATCTTACCCGACGTTGAAAAACCCAACATGTTTCACTAGCAAAGATATGGTACGTGTCAGTTATCCACACGGGGATGCAATAGTTATTGCTACCATGATAGGAAACTACAATATACATAGAATATTCATCGACACGGGAAGCTCAACTGACATGCTTTGTACAACCGCATATGGTCAAATGAAACTGTGGAGAAAAAATAACTGCATGATTGCCCCGTTGACATGATTCACTAGCCTCAAGTTTATCCTCTTAGAACAATAGATTTAACCCTGACAGTGGGAGAATACCCATGCGAAGCAACGACCATGATAAAATTCCTAGTTTTAGAGCGAAAATCATCCTACAATGCCATTCTCGGACATACAATAATTCTAAACAAGCTAAGAGCCGTAGTATGTACACATCACTTAAAGGTGAAGTGCCCGACCAAAGCAGGAGTCGGAGAAATCAAAGGAAACCATGAGCAAGCACGAAAGTGTTACTTATCAGACAATCAGATGTTACAAGAAGCTATGGCGCCATAAAATGTTTAGAAGAACATCGGGCAGAACTGGTTGAACCATTGGAAAAATTCCCCTCTGGGAGATTTCAACGGAATGGACAGTCAGGATAGGAACCAATTTGCCAAAGGAATCCAAAAGAACGCTAGTAAAATTTGTACGAGCTAACTGTTAGATGTATGCCCTCAAAACCAATTTTTTTGCGTAATTATGAGATAATTATTGTTAATGATTAAGCACTTGTATATTATTTTTGGGTACATGCAATGACATGAGATGGCATATTTATAATGGCATAAGATGTCATATTTGTCATGACATAAGATGTCATATTGTTGAGTAACATTGTAGAAAAGTTAGGCCAATGATTAATGAATCGGAGGCGGGATGTCACGCCCCGAACGGCATCCCGCAGGGACCGTGACAGTCGCGAGCTATCCCCTGGATGGCTCCAGCGTTCTTACTTACATTCTTACGTGTTTATGGCGGAAACGTACAGGATCGCGAGGGATTCGAGCTAAATCATACATAATCAGGGTTCTCATTAAGTTTTTCATACAAAACAAATATAACACATTAAAAGCCAACTAGTGACGATCAAGCCACTATCATCAAAATTTTGAAACATTATTCTTGTGCTTCTATGTCAGGTAGTCCTCCTGACTCTCTTCACCTGAGGAATCTGGAATGACACAATTTTGAAAACGTGAGTCAAAAAGACTCAGTAAGGGAAAGACATAAATTTGAAACATGCCCTTGACTTATGCTTGCTTAATCATGAAAAGAACTTGATAAATGATGCACATGCATATGTCATGGATATGCATATGCTCTTGCTTAAATTCAGCCCCGGGCCCTTGAAAATCACTTATTCATACTTGTGTCATTCTTGGCCTTTTCATAATTATTTCATATATCTTACTGTAGGCTCGCTCCATTTAACCCCTGAAGTCAGGGTTGTGCGTTCCCTTTGGAACCGTCCCCGAATTCCCTTGGAGACCTTACATACGGTCAAGCTAGCGCACCTTCTCGCATTCGTCCTTCAGTGGCTAGACATGACCCTTGGAGGCCCACACCTTCTCAATGTCCTTCAGTGTGGTTTGCACAGCCTCGTGGACTCACCCATCCTTCTCGCATTCGTCCTTCGGTATGGGAGTCCATCTTGATGGTACAGTACCGACCAGTTCCCCTTGACTTAACTTATCGTTTCATAAAACTTTCCATAGTCTTTCCATAAAATCATTGCATAAACATTCTCTTTGAAAAATTCATGCAATGCACATGTCATGTCATGCTCGATTTAAATCTCATGCTTGTTCATGAAACGATGCAGTGTGTCATTCCAGTTTTGAAAAAGAACCACTTACAGTCCACTTACAAATTCCACTTACACTTGGTCTTCCTTGGTAGTGTATAAGACACGTGGATCGCCTACAAGCGATTCAAATATTTCTTAGACTTTAAGAAATAGTACGTAATCATTAAACATTTGCATTTTTGAAATCGGTTATCAACCCGAGATATATATATATATATATCACTGAAATTCTTTTAATCATTTAAAATATTTTATTTACTCTACTTTAACTAATATTCAAAACTTAGGTTATTAAATCATTAATATTCTTTTATTGCAATATATAATATATATTTATACATGTCTTGATTAGGGTTTCTTTAACACCAACGGATTTAGGATTAAACCTAAGTCTCTCATTATTTCATGTGCTTTACTAAACCTTACATTAAACCATCAATAACTTTAATCACGATTATATCTTGATTTGGACCTTAAACCTCAATTAATCCGAAATACTAACCCTAACTAGGGTTTCGAATATTTTCATTACATGTTCATGGTTCCTCAATTATCAATCCAATTAGCCAAATCCCCAATTTCAAGTATCCAACACAACAATTTTAACCTATTTATCATAATTTACAATTAGGGTTCTTTTACTTTAACCATTCGGCCAACACTAATTTTATGCATCCTTTAATCACAACTTCAACTCCAATGGTGATCCCATCCTCCATTCAACAATTTCACAACCTAGGATCTAAGAATCCAAACACCAACACAATATATCATGCTCATACCATTCGGCCAGCACATGTGTTGCATCCAATAATTATGTTTTCTTTTGTTTCCTTCAATTTGCATGCATCCTTTACCTAACATAATTATCTACCATGCATTAGGCCATAAATCTTGCACAAATCATGGCCAATGTCCAGATCTAAACATATGCAAAATTATACATGAAGACCTAAGCATATCATATTCGGCCATACCTCAAAATGTCACATTTTTCATGCTAAAAAATTATAACATGCATATCCTTTGCATTTGTGACCTAACTAGCATGCATCAACTTCATATCTTCATCAAATACTCCCATCAACCATAGATCTACACTTTAGGAACTTCGACAACAATAAATCTAAGGAAATATCCAACTTACATTCGGCCAAACATAACATAAGTCTAGATCTAAACTTATCTAACATACATTGTTCTCCTTTTGTATTTATGACCTATTTGCATGCATTAACTCCATAGATCCGAACCCCTTTCACATGTACATTATTTTTACATCATCATAACCATAGTTAAACACTTAGATCTAATATTAGAGAGACCAACAACACAAGATCTAAGCATATAATTCGGCCATCACTATACTTAACCAACAACAACACATTTTTGGTCTTACCTTGTTGATTATCCCAAGCTTGAGTACCTAGAAAAATAAAATGCCCTAGGTTAGTACTTATGAAAAACTTTAGTCAAGAATACTAAAGAGAATCAAGCCTACATCTACCTCCACCAAACTTTTACCCAAACTCCTCCTTCTTCCAAGTTTCGGTTCACCCTCCTTAGAATATATCCAAGCTTGATTTGAGGAGCTAATGTGGGTTCTATGGTGGGGAAAAATGTTGTAAGCTTGAATGATTAGTCCTAATGGAAATGGACTAACTTCTTCAAGAGAAATGAGGCTAATGATTAGGGTTTTCAAGGAAGAGATGGGGTTGCACAAAGAGAGATTTGGTCACCACAAAAGAGGTCTAAACTTGGGCTTTTAGAGTGTGATTTAGAAGGCAAGAGGAATGTGGTTTAGAGTGCAAGAGGAAAAGAGCAAACCTTGAATCTTAGATGGGTGGTTCGGCCAAGGGAAGAAAATGGGAGAGAGTTGAGAGCAAATGCAATATTCGGCCAAGTGAGGAAGAATTGGAAAGTGAAGTGAAATGAGAAATTCGGCCAAGGCATTTGCAAGTGTGAGGTGTGAGAGAATGAGTCTCCCAAGGCAAATTTATGGCTATGACACATGACTAGAGATGTTGAGATGACAAGAGAGAGAAAATGAAGGAAAGGGGGAGTGAATTGGAGCCTTGGTCGACCAACATGAGTCCTCTCTTCTCTCTCTCTTCTTTTCACCCTTTCTCTCACATCAATTCCTTGTCTCCCTAAAGCATGACTTGCATTGAATTGATTTCTCTCTCCTCATCACACTTGGTCTTCATGTAAATCTCACTTCCCCCTTGCTTTTTCTCTTCTTTTAACTTCCATGTGTTGTCTTGTCTCATTGAATATATCTTACACTTCACATGGCAATTTACTTTTGGCTTTTCAAATTCACTTCATGTCCTTCACGTAAAAGTCATCTCTTTAACTCTCATTTGCTTTGTTTGGTTGCCTTCCAACCAACTTAGTTACTCTCACATTTGAAATGCAACTAACTTTTAGCTTGGTTACTATTTCACCTAACTTATCTCTTATAAGCTCTCTAGCTTATCTAATTCATTACATTAGCTTATCATCTCATAAGCATGATATCTTATCTTATGATAATGGCTCTAGCCTATCTCTACAATAACCTCAAGGACTTAACACCCTAAAAGTTTCCTAACCTATCATCATGCTTGCTTATCACTATGATAAGCAAGTGTGCTTATCATTTTAAATCTCTCTTAAACCTTATCACATGCTTAAATAACTTATCATTTAATATTCTAATGACAATTCTACTTATTAATCTAGGCCTCATAGTAATAATATATGCCACATATGAATGACACAAAATATTCAATCAATTTCTCAAAAGAAATTCATGATTTTATCCATTAACTATTCTCGACCTATATAAAGAAATCTTTAATCATAATTTAAATTTTATGGACCATGAAACATATTAAGTAAATGAAAAATATAAATTCATAAGAGAGAAACTTACCTTGCAAATTTCGACTCCTAGGAAAATATAATTTAAACTTTGCATAAAAATGACAAGAAAATTATTTAGGAAATTTCATGGAATAAAATCTCATTTTAATCAATGTACCGTAACATAAAGATTAGGCCATACATTGGCCAAAAATATGGCCCCATGATAAAATTAAAGCTAATACATCGGAAAATAAAAGATAATACATAAGAAATAACATAGGAGAAAACCGGGGTCTCACACGGGAAGTATGACTTTTCGGATCCTTGTTGACTCACTTTGTTCTAGACCAAGATACATGTTTATGTACAAAAAGGTCTACACTCGTTGTGTCTCTATAAGATAGAATGATGGACTCCGTCATTGAGGTGGTGACCTTAAGCAGACGAGTGGGTGTAATGTAAGAGTACATGCACTTAACGGGATCGAATATGAATACCTTCTGGAAATGATCACTGATGTAGAGAACGGTATTCAGCACAATTAGCTTATGTTGTCCTTAGACCTGAGAGAGTTGTGCAGGTTTGCTTGTTGTGTGCTTGTGCTTTGACTGAGTCATTTGGTGATGATCTTTCGCAGATCAAATATTCTAGACAATGTTGGGCCTTGTGCATAGTAAGTGAATTTGTATAATTGCTCAATATGGAATTCACCAGTCTCTTGATGAGGCAGTATATCATTATGTCTGTACATTGTTGGACTCTTGTAAAAACGCTGCGCAGCGAGATTTTGTGAAAAGTGTTTTCACTAGTTTTACTTATATAATATATTAAGTAAATATTTGCGAAAAAGATTTTCGAAAAGTTTTGGAAGTCCAACTAGATACAGACTGAGAATTAAGAATTATATGAGTTAGGGACTTAATCGGTGATATTATTCCAGTCCTATTAGCTCATGTGGAATATAGTATGGTGGAAGGATAAATAAGCATATAATTGTTAGCAAAAGGGATTTCATAAAAACAGTCTCATTATCTCGGGGGTCAATTGTGATATGTTAATGGACATGATCATAATTTGTAGAAGCAAATAAATTCAGAATACAGAATATAAGGGGGTTAATGAAAAAGAGTTTTTCATGATGTTCCTACGGCCGAGATTTGAGATCCTTAAAGATCCCACGCTATAGCACAGTTGAGTTCTGAGCCAGCCATTATAAATAGCTTAGAAACTCATTTGAGAAAAGAAGAAGATGATTAACGAGAAAAGAGTTTCTCTTTCTACTTTCTCTCTCTACTTTCTCTCTCTATATGATTCCTCTCTCTCAAAGCTGTGTGCGTGGATCTGAAGGAGGCAGAACGCTTGGGCTGCTCTGATTTCAACGATCCTGACTTCCGCTGCGCCGGATCCCACGATTCCAACACTAACAACAAAGTTTTTGTTTGGTCGCACGAAGACATGTCAGGCACTGACCCGAAGGTTATCACGCATAGGCAAACATACATCTCGACGTCAAACCAATCATACAACGTAAGAAAAAAAGTTTTACCCCAAAATGAAGCAAAGCTATTAAAGAATAAGTTGGAAATTTAGTTCAATCAGGTTTTATTAGGGAAGTAAATTACCCCATTTGGGTCGCTAATGTGGATATTGTAAAGAAAGCAAATGGATAATGGCGAATGTGCATGGATTTCCCTAATTTAAAAAAAAAGATTGTCTGAAGGATTGTTATCCATTACCAAGGATCGACTTGCTAGTAGATTCAACGGTAGGACATCAGCTGATGAGCCTCATAGATGCCATTTTAGGATACAACTAGATCAAAATGCATAAACTAGATCAGGAGTGTGCTTCTTTCACCACAGATCGAGAAACTTACCACTATCAAGTCATGCCCTTCGGTTTGAAGAATGTGGGAGCGACATATCATAGGCTAGTAAACTTAATGTTTTGGGAGAAAATAGGATGCAACATGGAGTTCTATGTAGATGACTTGTTGGTTAAAAGTCGAGAATCATTCAACCATGTAATGGACCTATCTCAGGCCTTCAGTGTACTTCGGGCATACAAAATGCACCTAAACCCAGCGAAAAGAGCTTTTGGTGTATCTTTGGGGAAGTTTTTGGGATTTCTAATGTCTCAAAGAGGAATTGAAGCCAATCCAAAAAAAAAATCAAGGTCATTCTGAAAATGCAACCTCCAAAAAACAACAAAGAGTTACAACAACTCACATGACGAATAACAGCTCTCAATAGATTCGTCGCCCATGCTACTGAAAAATGCTTACCATTCTTCAAAACACTCCAAAAGCCTTTGACTGGAAAGATGAATGTCAATAAGCCATTGGTGAATTATAAATATTTTTGGCAAATCCTCCACTTTCAAGCTCCCCAATTCCAGGGGAGACTCTGTATTTGTATCTTGCCATATCAGACATTTTTATGAGCGCAGCTCTCATACAAGATGACAACAACATCCAACAACCAGTATACTACGTTAGCAGAGAATTGCAAGGTGTCGAGCCTCGATACCAGACATAGATAAATTGGCATTAGCCGTTATTAACTCAGCCAGAAAATTGAGACCATACTTCTAGGCTCATCCTATAGTAATCGTTACTAACCAACCCCTACGACAAAAGTTGGGAAAGAAAAATGCATTAAGAAGGTCAGAAAATTGGTCACTTGAGCTCGGGGAGTTTGACATCAAATATTGACCTCGAACTGCAATCAAGAGTCAAGCAGTAGACGATTTTGTCTTGGAGTTCACATCCTTGGAACCCCAAGAAGAAACCCCCAAACCAGAACCTTGGAAGGTCTATGTGGATGGATCGTTCAATCAAGAAATTGATGGTATGGGAGTAGTATCGAAATTATAGAATAGAAGCGAATCAAATTCGGGAGATCAAATTGAAATACCCAACAACTAACAATGAAGCCGAGTACGAGGCCTTTATAGCTAGACTCTTCAAGACCGAGCTCCTAGGAGGAAAACATCTCACCATATATTCCAACTCACAGCTGGTGGGGGGAAAATAGTCGGAAACTTCGAGGCCAAGATGAAAAAATGGCAGCCTACTTGAACCGAGCCCAAGAGATACAAGGGCGATTCAAAACCTTCGAAATACAACATATTCACCAAGATCATAATGTTCGGGCAAACGCATTGGCAACCGAGGTATCGAGATCTACCAAGATAACTAAGGGTCATGAAAAACTCATGCGATCTGCAAGAATCGTATCAGAAATCAGAGAACTGTCGAAACATAACCAAAAGATTAGCGGACTCCGATTATAAAAGTATTAAGAGGAGAGAGTCATGCTACTGAAAATCTCCAACTCAAAATCTCAAGAGGATGGCCTCACGTTACACAATCATAGATTGAAATCTTTATCACCGAGATTTCTCTGAACTCAAATTACGATGCCTTGGCGCCCGAGATGCAGATTATGCTCTTCGAGAAAGGAATAAAGGGATATGTGGAAACAACTCAAGAGCTAGAGCCCTCACTAAAAAAGTTATACGAGCTAGCCTCTTTTGGCCCACCCTGCAAGTAGATGTTGTCACAATCGTAAATGTGAAAAGTGCCAAAGGTTTGCCAATGTCATAGCAACATCAGCCGAGAAAATGAAGAACTTCAACACCCCTTACTTGTTGATGCAATGGAGAATCAATATCCTTGGAGCATTTCCCTAGGAAGGAAGCAGTTGAAATCTTTATTAGTCGCCATCGACAATTTCACTAAATAGGTTGAAGCCAAACCGTTGCCAAGAATCATCGAGCCAAACATTCGCAAGTTTGTATGGAGGAACATTGTATGTCACTTTGGGCTACCAAGGGTAATAGTAACTAATAATAGCAAGCAATTCAACAATAAAATTTTTTGAGACTTTTGTTTAGAGCTCAAAATAAAAAATACTACTCGTCCTCGTACTACCCACAAGCGAACGGACAAGTGGAATTGGCAAACCGATCATTGCTTCGAATTATCAAGACAAAGCTCAATGATCCGAAGGCCTTTGGGAAGAAGAACTACCAGGAGTATTGTGGGCCTACCGGACCACCGCTAGGACTCCTTTCGCCCTAACCTACAGAACCAAAGCAACGATATCTGTCGAGATAAGAGCACTTGCGCCATGTGTAGTAAACTTTACCCAAGAAAATAATGAAGAAGGAAAAAAGCTTGACCTCGATTTACTAGAAGGAAAAAGAGAGAAGGCCCGACTCAGAATAGAGACTTATAAATAGAAAATCACAAACTATTACAACGCTAAGGTTAGGCCTCGCCAGTTCATTTTAGAAGATCTAATACTCAAGAAAATATTGTCAGAAACTAAAGACCCATGACAAGGCAAGCTACATCCAAATTGAGAAGGACCATTCAGCATTACTGGTTCTCGATGACCAGGAACGTAAAGTCTAGAAGATCTACAAGGGAAAGAACTCCAATATCCATGGAACTCTATACATCTCAGGAAATACCACGCTTAGATAAGCCTTTCATTCAGTATTTAAATTCATGTGTTTATGTCTATGTTAAAATTTTGATATTTGGTGAGTATAAATGAAAATTTTGAATTTTCTTCAAAAACTATGTATTGGGCCGAAGTAACAGACTTTGCAAAAAATCGGACCTCGGAGGCTCCCGATCCTCAGACGCAACAAAGATGACCTAATTGGAGGACTCTGGTCTCCAAGCACAACTAAGACGACCTCGGAGAACCCATGTCCTAAAGCGTAATAATCACATTCAAGGGGATTTCGGAACACAGACCCTAAAAGAATAGTCAAGTGCCACCATGAAGGTTAAATATGAAAGATCTCAACTTCCAACAACAAACAAGATGACTCCAAATTTCAAAACTAAGCAAATTACGAAGGAATAAAGAATTCATACAAAATAAAGGAACGAAAAAAAAAAGTGCAGAATGCAGGAAGTAAAAAGACATCATTCTTCGGAATGAGGATCAAAGGAGCGAGGTCCCAAGTACTCAAAGAACTCGTGGAATATATCCCTTTCGCGACCAGATCGGTACATATTAAAGATACCTTCCTCACGTTGCGCAAGGTGGGCATGCTTCAAAACGATGGAAATGCACTAGCCGATAAATGCTGAAGAGATACAACAAAGTTGGTGCATTCTTTGTCCCACTTCCTCCTATCAGTGGCCAAAGCATCAGCAGTTTCTCAAGCACCACAACGAGCTTCCATTAACTCGGCACTAAGCGCTTTCTCCTTCTCAAAGGCAGAGACTCGCTGCTCCTTAAGGCATTGAAGCATTTCATCCTTAGTCTGAGAAAAAACGGACTCAATCTCGATCTTCACCATCTCCAAAGCTTCAACAATCTTCAACAGCTCAGCGATGGTGGCTTCCTGAGAAGAGACCTCCATCTCTAGAGTGGCAACTCTAGCTTGAAAAATCATGACTTGAGAACGACAGCCCTGAGAGATAGTTCGCACCTCGGAAACCTCTCTCTTCAACTTTAGCTTGAAAAAACAATGACTTAAGAACAACAACCCTGATTCAATTCATCCTCAAAACTCCTCAGTTTCAAACGAGCAGACTCTAACTCCTCGTCTTACGATAACTTAGTAGCGTCAAGGGCACCCAACGTAGATACTGATGAGCTCTCAGCCATTAGCTCTTCCCGACACAAGGGTTGAGAATAAAGCCGAAATGCCAGGCCAAACCTACCTCTCGTTCTAAAGCAAGAGATTTAGAATCCGCAGAAACCTCCGAATCATTGGCAGAAGGGATGAAAACGTCATTTCCCTTAACAAAATGGACCACAGGCACATCTAGACCACCAGCAGAAGGGACCTTAGACACATCCAAACCACTAATATAGGGAACCCCAGGCATTTCAGAACACCCATTAGGAGGGGTTACGGGCAACTCAGTCAGGCATGTCCAAAAACCCATCAAAAGGGTTTTTAGGGCAGCTTAACCACATGCATATCTGAGCACCCAACAAGAGAGGTATTGGGCAACTCAATCCCAGGAAGTTCAAACTCCAATTGGGCGAAAGGGTCTTACTAGGAAACACTAGAAAAAATAGGATTAAAAGACACATTCCCCGCTTCTGAAGCTTCCTCCACTGAGTCCAGTTAGAATACGAAGGCATTAAAATACAGTGGTTACGGGTGCACGGCCCGAATTAAATCTCTGGAATCCAACGTCCCTCAGCGCGCCAGCGCATTAATGAGCCCTCACCCTCAAACCCGCGTGTTTTACCATTTCCTGCCCAATCAGACCCATTTTGCTGAGGCATTGATCCGCTTCATCGCTAAATGGCCACTCCTTCACAAAGTGCTTGCTGTCCACCTCCGCCGTGCCTTTGAATTTTGCTCGTTGCCGTTTCCCCAGCATCATGATGATCCAAACCTCCTCAAAAAGAGCCTACACAAGGAGAAGAAGAGGCATCAGAAGAACACTGAGAAATGGAAGGATAGGATGCAGACAACAGAGAAGATGAAAGCAGATAAACAGCGAAAGAGATCAGAAAATATATCACATAGGATTCATGACAAGAAAATGAGGAGAATTGTGAAGAGAGAGAAAAAGCTAATGCGTCCCGGATTCGAAGGTCGAAAAGGAGGTTTTATTAATGGCGGGCCAACTTAAGGTGCCTCCAAAAGTTCTGTTCCCGCTCTCGCTCTCTCCCAACAACCTGTACAATTGCTTCATAGATGAATGTTGTTAAAATGTCAAGACTTTCAGTTGATACCTGCAAAAGCTTCGTCACTGGTGTCCAGTGATCTCTTTAGCCAAAAGAAAGTTATGTTATCGCGGATTTTAGTGCTGCTGATGGATGGAACTAATCTTGATTTCGTAAAGCTCTCAGTTCCAGAGCAATCATGGCATGATGTTGTGGTAAATCTTCAAGAACCCAGTTACACTTTCTCTTAACAATGCCAGACTGCCAGTCAGAAATCCTTGTGGAGTTCAAAAGTTTGTATTCGTTATAAAGCTTCAATTGGTAAAAGTTTTTGTATTGGGGTGTGAACGATGCATTTCATTTTCTGCTCTGCTTCACACGCCATTAGCACCTTCACACGTAACAAACCAAACTAATGTAAAGACCACAAATTACTCGAAATTGTTTGTCCCTGATCTATACATATGATGCCACGATACTCCAGCTAACTCTTCTCTCGATCTCTTAGCACCGACTCCCCCGAAGCTCTCTTTAGCCAACAACTGCTATTTCAAGACAATACCGACACGATCCTGTCGCTTTCTCGTGGACAAACGACGAGTATTCTTGATGTGTCACGTCCTACTCCTCGCACGAAGTACTTCTACAAGCTTATTTATCCCCCTACAGTGATCTACAGACAATATGTACATTCTACAAGCTTATTTATTCATCCTTCCATTTTACGTAACGTTAATCAAATAACAATCTCTTAATTTTATTTCTAATTATATTCAGATTCGAAGGGGATTTTGGCACGTTTTATTAATGCTCAATTTCCCGTCACCCAATCTAGCGGCATGATGTTTGTCGAAAGGTGCAATTTCTTTTATTCTCTGGCAACTGTATATATATATACAGCATTGTGTTGCAGCTGCTAATGGAGGAGTCGATGATGGGCGAAAAGGCTTTTGTCAATGGTGATCATTTAGCAATGAAGGAGTGGCCATTTAACGATGAAGCGGATCAGTGCCTCAGCAAAACGGGTCGAATTTGGAAGGAAATGGTAAAACACGTGGGTTTGAGGGTGAGAGCTCATTAATGCGCTGGCGCGCTAAGGGACGTTGGATTCCAGAGATTTAATTCGGGCCGTGCACCCGTAACCCCTGTATTTTAATGCCTTCGTATTCTAACCGGACTCTCCTCCACTAGAACACTAGCAAGAGGACTCATGACTGGAAATGTCTCCTCAAAGCCTGTATCGACAGGACAACAACGCAATAATGTAACCTCAATGCACCATGCCCCAAACAAGAGAAATAAGAGTGACCAAAATGATTTGAAGAAATCAAGTCTTAACGCCTGCTAAAGCTTGCTTTGAAGGCCTAAGAGCCAGTGAAACCTCTTCGATAGCCTCTCCTTCTTTAGAGTCAGAAGGAATAGGATAAGTCATCCTCCTCTGATTATAACTAGAGCAGTTGGAAGAAACCTCGATAGTATGAGTTGACCGTCGCTTGGAGGAGCAACCATCATCCACGGGAGGAAGAAGGCAGTCATGAGAAACCCCGCTAGAGAAATCCCTCCGGACCCTCCTAGAAGAACCATCTTGTAAAGTCGTGAAGGGAGTATCCAAAATACTTATCAACATTCTCCTTGCAGAGTAGAACGTCCCAAGAAATAGGCTTTGTCCCAGATAAAATCTCAACTCGACTCTCCTTGATAGAAGAAAGGATGGAACGTTTTTCTTGTATGACTCGGGAACAGTACCAAAGTCCCAACACAATCCTCCAAGGGAAGAAGAACGATCTATCTCTCTAGGAAAATGCGCCAAACCAACGCCAGGCGTAAAGAAAAAAAGATCATGCCAGCCATTATTGTTATCAGGAGCATGTGCAACTAAACAACCCTCTTCGAACGAAGATGAAAATATCAAAATTTGTCAATGTTAGAGTGTACTGGAGTATAAAACCACATGAACTCAGAAAAATACAAGTGGCAGTCTTGCCCAAAATGCATGGGCCATAACACAGCACAACCAATAAAACTCTCCAACTGTTCAGAACTATTTGGGTAAGAGAGAGGCGCAAGCACCTCAAAATCGTACGAACGCTTAAGGGCAAAGGAAACCTTACCACAATCTTCAAAGGTGTCTCGAAAAAGCACATTTCACCAAGAGCCCCCTTCAAATATGGCGTTTATCCTGCTATAGGAAGATGAAGACGCACCCCGGCAGGTAAGTTGTATGGCTCGTAGAACAAAGAAAGATGCTCGAGAGAAATTTTCGTGAGAGACCATCGCTTAGAATTTCTCTCCGATCAAGCGCTACCACTGCCACTGGAACTAGGTCCATACATTGTTGTTCAGGAATGGAAAAAAAGGAGGAGCACAGGAGAAAGAAGAGTGCAAAAGAAGAAGAGACAAAAAATGAGAGAAAATAATAAACTTGCAGAACATGAAATGGCTCAGCAGTTGATAAACCTGACATCTGAAACATTATATATGGAGGTATCAAAAAGCGATATGACGAAAGTATCCACTACTTAATGAAAAATGAAGTGTTTCAAAATAGTAATTGATAGTGACGTAGTGGCGCAAAAACAACACCAAAAATAAAAGGGGTAACGACACTACACCTCTTCATAAAAGTCCACGATTGAACAGTCACAAGAATAGTAGAACCTACAGGAGAGTAGGAAGAGCGGTATGACAAAAATAACCATCACTTCGGTAAGAAACGAAGCGTTTCAAAATTTAAATAAACGGAAGAGTGGAAATACCGAAACAACATAAAAAATAAAGGTGTAGTGGTGCCCAACACTCCTCTATGAAGGCCTATGACTGAACGGTCACGTCAGTAGCAGGGCCTATAAGAGGACATGAAAGTATTCAAAAATGGAAAGAACAAAAAACAATTTTCACCAAAATGGATGAGACGAATCAACTTCCTTACTTCCCACTTGACCTACTGGTGGTCATCGCTAGTTACACTGTGAAAAATAACCTCAATGACTGGAAGCAATTTAAACTCGCATCAGATAATATGTATAGGCGGATGAACCTCAAAGATTATTCTCATCCATGGATGCCAACCGATGCATGGTATCAACTAAGAATGAATGGCAGAGAAGTCTAAAACCCTTATGAGGTATTCATAGAAATAACTCAACAATTGCACTAAGAAGGGGCCACCCCAAGGAGGAGAAAGCTATCATTGCACTAAGAAGGGGCCAGTCCCAAGGAGGAGAAAGCTACCACCAAGCGCAGGATATACTCTGGGAATTGATGAGAATACCATGAAGATCAAAGACTGGCTTACAATCCACATCGCGCACGGGGGAATAATTTTTCACGTAGAAAATTATATCCCATGTCCAGATGGTTACAACTCACCTTTCATGTCTGATTGAGGAAGGAGCCAAAGGAGAAACATCTGTTAAATATGTTATTTGAATAGAGTGTTGCAACATTTTCACAATCACATTATGAGGCAATGGCCCAGTCCAAATATTGTACTTCATTTTCATTAATAATAAAGTTAACATTTTTGTTGAAATAAATCTATTTTACGAGGTATCTAGTTCAGAATGAAATATATCATTCAAAGCCAAGTCATTTGGTTAAAACCCAACTAACAGGGTAACCGTAAAAAATAAGCCGACAAGACAAGAGCAGTGCATCGCTGATAGCAAAGGCAGAGGTGAGGTTTGGTAACTGCCAAAACAAAATTAACAAGCCACGCGTCTCCCACACCTAAGATGAATCAGAAATGTCAAGGGTTAAAGGTTGTCGAATTAGATGGAATGTGCCGCTCAAGAAAAGGAGAAATTATGTGCTACAAGTACACATGATCTCCCTCGATTTCCAAATATCTTTCAAAAAAGAAATTGTCATATCGGTCAATAAACGGACGACTCTCTCAGAAAATGGGGCAACCAAAACAAAAGGCAAAAATGCAGCTCCACAGACGAAACCCTAACCAATCCCTACCTGATGTAATATGGGCCGAAGAGATAAGTTGGGTGATACACGAAGATGTGAAATAATGGTGAAAACTTTGCAAGTATCGAAAAGATTCAACAAAGCAACCCATGCACCTGCAATATATCGAAGACTGAAGACCGAAGACGTATAGCCTCCATATCCACTAACAGAAACATGGTTAGCTCTAAGCAACCGCTACCGCTGCTATGAATGCCAAAATCGACATGAACTCTTCGTCAGAGGAAGCGCAAAGATGTGCTGGATGGAAACTATGGAGGAAGAACTTAAAGAACTCCAACGTTGGCCTAACTCTAGTGATCGAATTAAAGAAACAGCTGACTAGATGTGTTTTGCAATTGTAGACTAGGTCGTAGCCAGAAGGTAAAAGAAAATCAAAGTGCATCGATACAGATCTGGAGAAATAATGGAATGTCCAAAGGATAAGACTTGCTACATCCCTGAAGAAGAAGATTGTCCTGCATCATTTGAAGAATTGGGGACCCTCTACAGGAATCATTTCTGCTACGTATGTTATACGAATAAAGAATTTATTTATTGTGATTTGTGCTTAGGTTTTGGCAGAGAAGAAATCGAATGGACGATTCCTCCCTGGACTAATGTATGACCATTCAATAATTAAATTGAGTTTATAAATCCTAGCTTGGATATATATATATATTTGGAACCTCGAGCAAACTACCGGTAATAAGCCGGAGGAATGTGAGGTGCTGATGAGCACTTGAAACTATCCATGTGGCTGAGAGCCCTCACAGCTCAGGCACAACAACATAATTATCAGGAGGCCCTCTGTTGGCTTTTGTTCACAATCGATATTTTGATGATTTCAATAAATGGATTAAGTATACAAAATGCACATCTTTAAAGACAAAGACATTTTCATCAAAGAGCCAAAGACTAGAAGATTGAAGATCAAGAAGATGCAAGGAGCTCAAAAGTGAAGATTCAAGACCATAGGGTACAACCTTGTACTCTAAGTTTCACTTTTGACAACAATTTGAATCAAACACTTGCATATTTTTCAAACCGTACATAATCTCCTTATAACAAGTTTGACACCAAAATGCGTCTTAATTGTTTTCAAATCATCCCTATATAAACTCTCAAACATTGAGTATACTTTTGGGAATTGGTTTTTAAAATTGGAATTGCGAAAATGTCAAAAACGAGCTTTTTAGTTGTAGCGGTCTATGATATGATCTATAGTGGTCGACCGCTATATGAAGCGGATCATCTGCTATATGAAGCAGATGATGGGGCGCGTAGGACAAAATTTGACAGCATTCAATTTTTATGACCGTTGGGTTTGAAGCGGTCGACTAGTACATGAAGCAGTCGACCGGTACAACGGTAATATTGTCGGATTGACCCCCAACGGCTAAAAATGACTAGTTTTCTAATGTGGCCTATATAAATACCTTCATATTGTCTCTCAAAATAGAGAACGGTCATATATCATTTCTATAACTTGAGAAATATCTTAAACCTTCTTATTCCATATTTCTCATATCATTCACAAAAATTACACTTTCTTATCCTTGTCATTTTATGAAGCAAAGAGATAGAGTTTTTCATTTTCATATCCACTCTTTGAGAGAGTTTATTCTTGTATCTTCTTATCCAAAAGAGGTGATTCCTTTAGTGAGATTGTTCACTAAAGAAGAAGCTTAGAGAAAGTATATCTCAAGCTTGGTTAGGTTGTGACTGGTGAGCCCGAAAATCACTTAGGTTATGCGTGTTGAGCCAAGGAAAGTACTTGTAAAGTTCTCTAGCACCCGGAAGCTAGAGTGTACATTATTTGGAAGATAGTGGAAAAACCTCAAGGCTCGGCAAATGAGTTTGAAGGGTGGATGTAGGCGGGTTTGCCGAACCACCTAAAAATCTCGTGTTTGCTTCTGCAACTCTACTCTTTACATTTAGCACTTATTTACTTGTTGCATCAATATTCTTTTGTTAATCTAGTCTTTACTTTTCAAACATGATTTTGGGGGTTAAAAGCGAAAAAGTTTGAAAACTCAATTCATCTCTCCTCTTGGGTTGCCTTAATCCTAAGAATTACACGCTCTACCACTAAGCTAATAGCCCATCGTGCGGGCCCCCCTCCAGAGCCCGCTATGCCAAAAGCAAGAGAAACCTCATCCCTCTTTCCTTTTTTAAGTCCCCATGTCACCCACATGGGTGACATGGGAGCAAAAAAAGGGAATCCTATCAACTTGTTCTAACCTAGGAAAATAAGTTCATGAGCTTAGTCTAACTTCACCATCGAGAATCGAAAGAAGACTTACATCTCCAAGTTTAACCCAGACTTAGCTCGCTTCTTTCTTGGTGTGAAGCAGTGTCAAACAAAAATACCTGACAAGTGTTAGCTCTCCCTGAAAAGGAGGTGATCTAGCCGCACCTTCCAGTATGGCTACCTTGTTACGACTTCATTCCAGTCACTAGCCTTGCCTTCGGCATCCCCCTCCTCGTGGTTAAGGTAACAACTTCTGGCATAGACAACTCCCATAGTGTGATGGGCGTTGTGTACAAGGCCCGCGAATGAATTCGTCGCTGTAAGGCTGATCGGCAATTACTAGCGATTCTGAATTCATGCAGGCGAGTTGTTGCCTGCAATTTGAACTGAGGATGGGTTTCTGGGGTTTGCTCACCCTCGCGGGATCTCGACCTTTGTCCCAGCCATTGTAGCATGTGCGTCGCCCATGGCATAAGGGGCATGATGACTTGACGTCATCCTCATCTTCCTCCGACTTATCACCGGCAGTCTACTTAGGGTTCCAAATATATATCTATATACATATGTATGTACCAAATCTCTAAAGAAAATATTCTCGATCTGATCCTACAAAATCATCTCCACTCGAGAATGAGAAAAACCTGATGATACCGAAACTGAATTGATCGGCCCAACAAGTTGGGTCGGATCAGTTAATCATGTGCAACCCAACAACAAAAGGCCCATATTAGCCTGAGCCTAGAAGAATTGGATCTTCAACCCCTGAAGTATGTCCGCCATGAAGTATCTCACGAATGCATACATCCCACGATCTCGAATTCCTCACGTAAGGCAAACATCCCATGAACAAGAAGACGTGTTGAAGGGAAACCGCACACGACACGAAGTAACGAGGGATCAAGCCCCAGAAAAGAGGAACGAGTGAAAGGGGAAAATAGGCTATAAAAGCAAAGGACAAGGAACAAGAAGGGTAAGGCAATAATCAAAATTCAACAATTGAGATATTGGAAAAGAGAGAGAAGAGATTGACTTAACCATCGGAAGGTTCATATCCTGGTGGTCGGGGTTTGTTTGTATTTTTTGCATGAAAAAATATGCGAAGATCGAAGTACATTTATTCCAAGTATTATCCATAAATCAACTCTTTTATCGGATAAATTACAATTTTCTCAAAACGAAAAGAAGGAAAAACTCCTACCTTGCAGCAGACACTTTCGAAATAAGCTTCTAGGAATTGGATGATTTGAGAGCTGCAATTAATTGACTACCACCTCTTTCCCTGCCAGACAAAACAAACAACGTCATTAAATTTACATGTGTCCCTATTGCATATGAAGACAAGAAGTTCAACATGATATGCTCATGATTTTGGTAATCTGTTGGTGTACGCTTTTAACCTGCGATAAGGTGTTTTGTAGTGGGGCTGCAAAATAGAAACGAATGCCCTACCTCGTTGCCTGAATCCTGACTGGGTACGTAATAAGGGAACAAAATAGAGATATTTTCAGTTGGTCTCTCTCAGATGATGAGTGGAACCACTTGGAACCGGATTGAACCACAAGTGTTTATTTGGACACTAATAATCTATCAGACGTACAGTGTTCATTTCTGGGAGTTGTCCACTAGCTACACGCCGTGGGAAAGATAGAAGATGACGTGGAATCCAATGCCCTGTATTCCATATGTTAATATTTTTTTTTGTCTTAGAATAGAAAGTCAAACGTAGACAGTATTAGTTGAAGAAGTGGGAGATATATATATGTGCTTGAGATTTGGACCATTCCATATAGCCCATAAGTGTGATCTTTCCTATTTGAATATAGCTGGATTCGCACTTCCACAGAGCATCGAGAGCATTAAGCTTCTTTTGTTTTTAATATGAATATATTGCTTTTCGTGGACCACACATTCATGTTATGGAATTTTATATAGCGATTTAGTGTAATGAACTATTCTGCAGAAATTTCTGTAGATTGAGTTGATCTGATCCTATAGACACATCTATATTTTCTAGTAACACTATCTCTCTTTCAGAATAAATACACTTATCTATGTTAGCACTAATCTTGAGTGGTCTTATTCTAACCTTAATTTTTTGTTTTTACCAAGAGAGGTTGGATATAAAGGATGCTAGTGGTCTGCAGAAAGAGTAAAGACCTGGTGTTCTGGGTGTTGATCATGGAAGATAATCTCTACCTTATAGAATCCTGATCTTTGTTATCCGAGCAGCCGAATACATATATATATAATCAATCCTGATCTTTGTTATCCAAGCAACCGAATGCTATATATATATATACATATTTGTTGTAAATATGACCTCAAAATCAGTTATTAGAATAATTATGAGATAATTATTTCTTTTATCTTCACATGTATTTATTACTTATTTGATATAATGTTGTAACATGAGATGTTACACAGTTATATATTGGTAAGTGAAATTGTAGAAAAGTCATGCCAATGATTAATGAATCAAAAGGCAACGAGTATGACTTTTCGGTTCCTTGTTCACTTGATCGTTGTTCTAGACCGAGGTACATATTTATGTACAAATAGGTCTACACTAGTTGTGTCTCTATTAAAATAGGATAATGGACTCCGTCATTGAGGTAGTGACCTTAGCAGACGAGTGGATGCACTGTAAGAGTGCATGCACTAAACGAGATCACATATGAATACCTTCTGGAAGTGATCACTGATGTAGAGAAGGTATTCAGCACAATTAGTTTATTGTATCCTTAGACCTGAGAGATTTATGCAGGTTTGTTTGCTGTGTACTTGTACTTTGACCGAGTCATTTGGTGATGATCTTTTAAGGTCAAATATTCCAAACAACATTGGGTCTGTATATGATAAATGAGCTTGTGTAAATGCTCAACAAGGAATCCAACAGTCTTTTTGTGAGACAGTATATCTGTATAGAGTTGGACTCGAAAATATCACTTGCCAGTGGACTTTTGGGAAAATGTTTTTTGAAATTAATATATATTATATATTTAGTTGTGAAATTGTTTTAGAAACAATTTGAGAGTCCAACGAGTTACAGATTGCGAATTAAGAATTATATGAGTTAGGGACTTAATCGGTGATATTATTCTTGTCTTATTAGCTCATGTGGAATAGTATGGTGAAAGGATAAATAAACAAATAATTGTTAACAAAAGGGATTTCAGAAAAAATAGTCTCACTATCTCGGGTCAATTGTGATATGTAAATGGACATGATCACAATTTGTGGAAGCCCATAAATTTGGAATACAGAATATAAGGGAGTTGAATGAAAAAGAGTTTTCTATGATGATCCTACGGCCGAGATTTGAGATCCCTAAAGATCTCACGCATAAGCATGAGAAGTTTTGAGGAAGCCATTATAAATAACTCAGAACTTCATTTGACAACAGAAGAAGATGATTTACGAGAAAACTTTCTCTCTATGATTCTCTCTCTCAATAACTCAGTGTGTGGATCTGAAGGAGACAGAACGCTTGGGTTGCTAGTTTTCAACGATCCGTAATCTTCCCGCTGCGCGATCTCTTACAATATTTGTGCACACTACCACTGTAGTTTAACATATGTGAATCCATTGTGGTTTAACATATCTGAGTTAGACATTGAGATCAGAGAGATTGATGTGTATCTTTTCTCGTGATCAGATTCGCGGCACTAGAAGTCAGGCATGCCCTGGATTAGCCTTAGAATAAGACCAATATGAGCGTCCAATATGCATCCACCGAACCACTGCCACCACTTTTAGGAGATGATCAAGTACAGCTTGTTTCCAGTAAAGGAAGTTTCTGGAGAAACTTCAGGGCAAGGCCCAGAAGAAGAAGATTAAGTACATTTGATGTGGGAGAGAAGGCTGCATATCTGTGGGTGGTGGTGGTGGTGGCCGTGGAAGATTTGGTATTATATGATGGAGCTTTCGCCAACTGAATAGACCTGCACGACATGCGTTGTCTGTTGTTAAACATGGTGACGACAATATTGCGACACAAATGCCAATTCGACGCTCTTTTTGCTAGTCCGATAAGTGGAGTACTCTCATGGACGGTCTAATGGCAGCATGCCAAAGAGTCGGGCATCTATTTTCCTGTTGAAAGTAATGAAAGTGGATGTAGATAGATAGGTATAATGGGGTTTTTTTTTTCGTAAGATCCTTTCTTTTATGTATTGAATCGAATGAGCAGGGTATCCAATGAATCCACAATTGTAGCGTGGTCCACTCATGTTGGATTCGTTTACCAAAAACAAATGGCGAAATTTTTAAGTTTATTCTCCTTTGAATTAAAACAAATTACTACTACTGTTTATAGATTTACTTAGAAAATCTCGATATGGCAGGATACGCAGGATACGCGGCTGAGATTTTAGGTGGTTCAGTTACATCTAAGTCTACGTTAACTCCGAAGGATTTTTCCTTTAATTTTTTCTATAACTTTTAAAATAGTGTATATTCTAACTTCCTGGTGTTAGAGAACTTTTACATGTATTTTTTCGAGTCAAACATTCACAACCCAAGTATTTTTCTCAAAGCTCAATGCTCACAATGTCCTTTCAACCAGGTCTATCCTCGCCAAAGTTCTTCTAACCTCGCATTTAGTTACAAGTGTTTTTCTCCATCACTCAGAAATCTCATGATTTCATTTACATCTTAACAACTTAGGGTTTTAAAACAGGCGATGATTTTATATAGTATATATCAAAGTAGTGGTCGTGACAAAGGGAAAAAATTAATAGGCAGATCCTTCTCAATTCTTTAGCAAACGATGTCATGTCAGACACTTGCAAGAGGAGACCCGCCACTTCCACTGTCAATTCAAGATGGATTTTTTTTTGTTCGTTTGAATAATAAATTCAAAAAAAGGATGTAGTCAAATATCAGAACGGTTCAGAGTTCGAGCAATTGGCTAATATAGAAAAACAAAACGAAGCTTAAACAAACCGCATTTTTCATAAACCGAGTTTGGACACCTCCTTAATCTGATCAATTAATCATCTAATGCATGGTTTGACTCCGATTGAATTGCCATGGAAATAATGGAAGCTACGGCCGAGAGAGGGACTAACAATACAAGCATTCATCATTCAACATTTCTGGGGATTTTTTTTTGTTTTTCAAATCATAGTTTCCAATTTTTCCTCCATGATACGACTCTCATCTGCAGACAAACAAATCAAATGACCTTGGCCAATCACAGTTATTGAGATGGTTCCAAAAATAGGACCCCATCCACATTACAACTATATGCATGTGCAGAGATATGATCTGAACTACTCCGAGGAGAAAGACTTCAGAAAATCTTACGTATTCATGTTTGAGAGGCAATATTTTCCCTTACAAATGGAAGCAAGACCTATGTCGATCTTGAGGCTTATAATGTTTTTGTTGCATTTAGTTACATACCTCTCTCTTGAGAAATCAAACGTGTGGCTTATGTACAAAGATCACCTGTTTTGAATACAAAAACAACAGTTTGCAAGGGTGGCAATGGAACTTGTAATACGGGGTACAGAAGTATATCTCAAGCTATCAAACCAGAATTTCGATATTGATGTCGATGCTGTCAAGCCAAGAAACTAGCTGCTCAGTTGAGGGCCTCACCTTAGGGCATTCATTTAAGCAAAGGCAGGCAATCTCAAGGACACGCAACATTTCTTGGTCATGCTGCTTGTCATATATGAATGGATCAAACACCTCACTTGTTCGATTCTCATTCTTCATCTGAAATACCCAAGAAATCAAGTCCCGGGATCCTTTCGGCTTGCACATGTCCATAGGCCTTTTCCCAGTTAGAAGTTCCAACAGAACCACCCCAAAACTATACACATCTCCTTTGTAAGTTGCAACAGAGGCTTGGCCATATTCAGGAGGAATGTAGCCCAGTGTCCCTACCAGATCAGTTGTGACATGAGTATCATAGGGGAGTATAAGCCTTGCAAGACCGAAATCAGCTAGGTGGGCTTCAAAATTTTCATCGAGAAGAATGTTACTTGACTTTATATCTCTGTGAAGGATATGAGGTTCGCATGATTGGTGTAAATAAGCGAGCCCTCTTGCAGCCCCTTGAGCAATTTGGAGCCTTGTATCCCAATCAAGGGAGGATGGGCCGTCCAGTTTCTCATGTAACCAATAATCCAAGCTACCATTTTCCATGTAAGAGTATATCAAGAGCCTGTTACTATTGTACGAGCCTTGAAGATGGACAAGATTTGGATGCTGAGCTCTTGAGAGGGCTTCCACTTCAGCACGGAATTCTCTTTCCATCTGGCCACAGTCACCAGATAGACGTTTGATTGCAACTTTCCGACCATCAGGGAGGGTCGCTTTGTAAACTAAACCGAAACCCCCACAGCCAACAATATTAGCTTGGTCAAAACTGTTGGTAGATATTAAAAGGTCGTCAAGGGACAACTCTTTATTGTTCTCCATGTTTCCGAACAGAACCACTAATCTTGACCCAAGGTCTTCCAAATCTTTCTCATTGGTGACAGCCTCCTCTTTCTCAGGATCGATCCCTCTTCGGGTATATGCCCGCAACAAAATCAAGAACATGAGAGCAAGAAGAAAAGCTGTTCCAAAAACAATCCCAATAGCCATTCCAATGATAGGTCCTCTGTTTCTTCTTGATTTGTTGGGTGATCCAAGAGGAACTTGGTCGCTTGGTGGATGACAAGAGGAGCCACAAAAGTTATTACCTTCAAAGCTTGAATTTGGGAATGTTAGAAGCTGACCTCCTGAAGGGATCTCTCCATATAGATGATTGTATGCGACACTAAACTTGGACAAAAAGCTGAGTTTTGATAATGAAGGTGGTATTGTCCCAGTAAGATTGTTGTGAGACAAATCCAGAGTCTCTAAGCTTGACATGCCCGACAGATTGCTTGGAATTTGCCCTGATAAATTGTTGAATTTCAAGTCCAAAATATGGAGTTTTTTCAGACTCCCGAACTCCGGCCATATTGGTCCACTAAGATTGTTGTGACTTAGATCCAATGTTGGTGGAAGGCTCGAAACTTGATTGTACTGCAACCCCCTTGCACTCACATTCCTTTTCAAGAAAAGAGGGAAATCCGGGGAAGTTTCCTTCAATGAGATATTCCCGTAGATAAGACCATCTAATCCAGTTATGCTTTTCGGAATCTCCCCAGCAATGGAGTTGTTTGATAGGTCCAAGTAAAAGAGAGAATGAAAGTTGCCAAACCACACTGGTATAGTGCTGCCCAATCGGTTCCACGATAAATCCAATAACTGCAATTTGGTACAACTGCTCAACCATTGTGGTATTGAACCAGTGAGTCCACAATTTGCAATAATGAGAACTTTAAGGTTTTCAAAATGAAGAGTAGGATCAGTCGGCAATTCCTCATTATGGAAGTTCAGTGTAAGGACCAAAGTGCTTAGGTTCCGGCATTCCTGTAAAATTTTGAGGGCGGACGACAGATTAGAGACGCTGGAATTTGAGAGTGAGAGGTAAGAGAGGTTGTGAAAAGTCTTGAAGCTTTCTGGGATTTGGCCACTGAAGTTGTTCCGGGCAAGATTTAAGTTCCTCAAATGTGGACAAGAGGGAAGATTAGCAGGCACAGATCCATAAAACCGGTTAGAAGCTAAATCAAGAGAGGCCAGACTAGCCATTGCTGAACAATTAAGAACAATTCGACCCTCCAAAGAATTGTTCCTCAAATTAAGAGAAGTTATGGTGGGTGAATTGGATAAGGAAAATGGTATCTGACCAATGAAATTGTTTGAATGGGCTACAAAATCCTGTAACTTTGCCAGTTCATAAAAAACATCCGGGATGCTTCCAGAAAACCCATTAGAGGAAATATCCAAACGAATAAGGTTAGTAAGGTTACCGATTCCATTCTTCAGCTGTCCGGAAAGGTTGTTGCATTGAAGATTTAACCGCGCCAACCTCCGTAGCCGAAATATATCTTCAGACAACCCACCAGTGAGGTAATTCATGCCGAGAAAAAGATGCTCCAAGGAGCTACAATTCCCAAATCCTGGTGGAATATTACCAGAGAAATTGTTCTGAGATATGTCAATGGACTGGATTGAAGGTAAATCAATGGTCGAGGGAATTTCACCGGAGAAGTCATTAGAACTTATGTCCATGACTTCTAAATTTGGCAAATGGAATAGTGACGGAGGAAGCGAGTCTCGGAGGAAATTGTGGGAGAGATTGAGGGTTCTAAGCTGTCCCAAGTTGCCCAATGAGTCAGATAGTACACCATTTAGTTTTCTCTTGTCAAGCTCCAACTTGATAACTCTAGAGTAATTCACGGAATCTCTCAAACCGCGGGAGAAGGAAGAGGCGCAAGTGATGCCTGGCCATGTACAGCAATCAGAAGACGAATTGGTGCCCCAACCCTCAATTACTGACTCCAAACCCCTCAAGAAACCCTCCAATGCCCCCAGGTCATCCGGATGACATGTCAGGTTCTGGGAATTCAGAAGCCGAGATTGGAAGCAGAAGCAAAGAACAATGATCATCAACCAGAAATGCCTGACACCCATATTTGAAAAGAGCACACCCACAGGACAGAGACCGTACAATCAAGTGAAAGAACCAACCTTTTCAAGTATCAAGATATCTGGAATCAGGCTGATGATTTGGGCCATTTTGGTTGAGGAACAAATTAAGCAGCAAATACGAGCAAGACAAAGACAGATAGAAAATGGATGAAAAAAATATTGGTTTTCACCCTTGTGAATATAATAAAGAGAGAACACAGAAAAAGGAAAAGAACACCTGTCAGGCCGAGAAATGGGGTCAGTAAGAAAGATAGAAAGCTGCTTCTCTTTCTCTCCCCATAGCTTTCTTGCAGAGAGAGATTCTTGCTTGGAGTAGCAAAAGCAGTTGGGGGGAAAGAGAGAAAGTGGAGATGGGGAGAAAGTGGGCTTTGAGAGCTATCGTGAATCTTTAGTGGGAAAAGGGACAAAAGCTTTAGGTGGAGACTGGCTAAAGCCGGTCAGGTTTAGGGAGTTAATGATCTTAATACGTGGAACGGGGACAGCTAACACTGCTGAAGGGTAAAGAGAGAGAGAGCCAAAGTCAAAGGTGGGCGGCGACACGTGGTGGGACTTGTGCATTACGCTGCGCCGCCTGTATAAAAATTTGCAGTTGGAGATGAGTTGCCCATCGACACTATTGGCAACTCTTTCCGGTTGGAACGGTGGTTTGATTTGTACGGTCCATAATCCTTGGGGGAGGCTATCGACTTTAAACTGTTTACAAATACCTTACAAAATATTTTCTTTGACAACCATAAACAATCCCTAACCTTTCATATCATATGCATGGGTTATTAGTAACCTGCAAACACTCTTTTAATATAATTTATTTTTTAACAAAATAATTATAAAATTATTTTTATTTTTATCAAATTATCTATTTTGATGACAATAAACATAAAAAAAATTCACTTAAATCATGACGCTCTTCATTTTTTTGTAAATACTAAAACTAAAATTTTAACATGCAAATACACTGCATTGGAAGGAACATTTATCTTTCTTCCTTGCAGGGGATAGCTTACTAGGAGTACAGATGTTATTTTGTTAATGGAAGATTTGGACCAATTCTAAAGATGAAAATCCTAACAACTTTGCCGACATTAGCCGTTGATACGGGTTTATCATTTGACTATAACAAACTTTTTGTAGAATATGAGAAAGACGAAGTCAACAGTGAAGCCCATAATTTTAGCACATGAAGAAGCTAACAGACAATTGACAAACAAGTTGACCAACACCGTGCCGCTTATAAAAGTAAAGGCCGACAAGCCGGGACGGCTAGTCTAAAAGCCATAAACAAAAGTCCGAAAACAGAGGCCACTGGAATCTACTCAAAAGTAAACACCTACCTCTAGGCGCTTTGTTTGTTTTATTTTTATTTTTTCTAAGAGTTTTGTTTGTTTTATTAGTACTTGTTCCTGTCATTTTTTTAAGGTACGTGGCTACAATAAAGAAAACAAAAACAAAAAACTGACAAAAGGACAAGGCTGATATCTTTTTAATTTATCCTGAATTATTCAAAAGATTATAGTTAAGTCGGTATCACCTACATTTATTATGATGCGGTGACCTGTTCATCCGATAGATAATAATTATGATTCAAATCGAACATTTGCAGCGGAACGTGATCTTATAGTGACAACCAAAAAAGTTGTTATCCTGGTTATTTCCTCCAACATTTAAAAAAAATGTATTGTTAATTAGCTCCTGCACATGAAAATCAAAGTTCAAGTATTAAAAATGACATGAAAGGTTAATACAGAAAACTCCTCATGTTTGGTCGTTTTTTCATTCAAAGATGTACCTTGTGTTTCAGAGATATGGGTATCCCATTTTTCAGAGTATCCAAAAGCTTCCTCTATTGAGTGTACTATCCAAAATCCTATGGTGGATGGATGACAACACGAGCCATCTGCGGCAGGTGGATGATGGGGGCGGTTTCATGGGTGGCGAGAGACCCACTTTGTTTTTCTTACTTTAATTTTTTTCCTCTCATTTTGTAGTCTTTAGTTTTTTTTTTTTGTTGAGTACTCGCTTCATCTCTGGATTGTGACACCTTTTTTAACAAATGTTCCTCCGGTTTTTAACTTGATTATAGAGGTCCTTGAGTTTATAATTGTTATCAAATAAGTCCTTTTAAAATTTTATTCTCAAAATTAATGATTCATACATCAGTTCTAATCATAAGTTCACACGTGCCATAAAAAAATTAAAATAATGTGACTTATAATTTTTTAAAAAAAATTTTCTAAATCTTTTCTTTTAAAAATAGTTTAAATAATTTAAATTTGTTTTATTATTTAAAAACACAAAATTAGGAAAAAAAATCATGAAAAAAAAAAACTTACAAAAATTACAAGTCACATAATTTTAGTTTTGGTTGACATGTGTATTGGAACTGGATTCATAACTTTATTGATAAAAGTTTAATAAGATACTTGTTTGATAAAAATTGTAAACTTAGGGATTTTTATAATCAATTTAAAAATTTAATAACTATTTATTAAACTGGGTCAAAACCCAGGAACCAAATAAGTATAGAACTCTTTTTTTTATTCTTTTGGTCATAACAAGCTCATGTCATTGATTTGTGGAGGATCAAAATCCTCAGTCACATGCTCAAGGAAAGGGGAGCCAGACCCTCCAAAAAATAAAAAGCATAGAAGCCTAATCTGAAAAAGGCCAGAGCTTAAATGACCGGTGAAAATGGAGCACACAGTAACTCAAAGAAATAGAGGAAAGATCTCGCTAGGAGGAGAGGCGATCTCGACCAATGAGAGAAAGTGTCGAGTGAATGACATGAACAAAAGGTTCAGAAAAGTGAGATTTTTTTTTACAAGATCTGGCTAAGAGAGACCAGAATGGAAGGGAAGATGGACGAGAGACGAGAAGAGGCGGAGCTCTTCCCGCGGCAGGAGAGGTTAGAGGGAGAGGGGGCAATCAAAGTTATGTTTTATGTGTTGGTTGCAAAAATTTCATACCTCCAAAATTTTCATCCCAATAAAATAACTCCCTAAAATTCTCTATTCTTATCAAATCATCACTTTCCACTCTAAATAAATATTAAAAATTCATATAAATTATTTATCTCCTTACTTTCTTACCGATTTCAATACTTCAAAATTTTTACAATCAAACATTACGTTAATTTATTATAGAGAAAAGTCAGAGGGGGGGGGCTCTCTAAAATTATAGGAGGCTCTGTCGTCTGTAGTGTTTGCTTTTGTTCTGTTATTTTTCTCATCGCTGGGGATCACTTAAAGTGACATCTTTTAGTAGTGGATGTGATAACTTCAAAAGAAATGATAACCTTGTAGTTAGGGTGGCAGTACATTTTACAAATATATATGATGTAGTGCGTCCCGCATGGCAAAATTAAAGGGTAGTACAATGCCAGTTATTATTATTTGATGCTCTGTTAACTTTTTGGACCGAAGCTTGTTAGTGGACCTTTTCCATGTCTTTAAAAAGCACGATTAACACTTGTATACTTAGTTTCTTTAATGACTCGTTTAGTAATTTCAAGTGGATAATAGTTTTCTCTAATTTGTTACCAGAGAGTTAGACCGTCAAATTTTTAAAAAATAAACACATTCAAATTCTACGTCATTTAATGTTATTCATATTAATTATCTGACAGTATGAATTCTATATTATTTAATATTGTAGCTAGATGGTCTAATTCGAACATCAAATTAGAGAAAAAAAATATAAGTTGGATTGGTAGTCAATTTCATTATTAATTCTTCAGTTGGAAACCAAACACATTCATTTGGGGCATGTTCATTTTGAAAAAAGATTTTTACAATTTGAAAAATTTTGAGAATTTTTAGGTGATGTATGAGTTATATTGATATTTGTGTAGAAGTTGTTGACCTTGATTAAAAAGTGAGAGAAGAGAAGTGATGTTTTTTAAAGTTGTTATTTGTAGATTACCTTTATTAGGATGTATGTAGAAGAGAAAATATAAAATAATATTTGTATTGATATTTATTTATAATATTTATTATAATTCCGAAAATTCCTTTTATGTTCCACTTTTTTTTATTCTGAAAATAATATTTAGATTGATGGTTTTTAATTTTTTTTATTGTGATACAAATGTTGATATTTATTTATACTATTTATTATAATTATGAAAATCTCTTTTTATTATTTTCTATTTTTAATTGTGATACAAATGTTGATATTTCTTTATAATATTTATTATAAGTTTGAAAATCTCTTTTATTATTTTCTATTTTTAATTGTGATACAAATGTTGATATTTATTTATAATATTTATTATAATTATGAAAATTCCTTTTATTTTCTATTTTTATTTTTTATTGTGATACAAATGTTGATATTTACTTATAATATTTACTATATTTCTGAAAAATCCCTTTTATTTCCTATTTTTTATTCTGATACAAATGTTGCTCGCGTTGTCAATGTTCTTTGTAACTAACTCCTGGTAGTCAGGAACAAAGGCCTCTAGATCGCCTTACTCTATCAAGAAATTGTGAACAACATCACATGCCATTATGATATTCCGCTGAATGGTTAGCTTATATCGTGGCATCTTGTCAAGATCAATTTTTCTCTTAATTATTTTTAAGTGTACTTGAACACTATTACACAACTTGATAAGCTCAAATTTTCATAATGTAGGTATTTAAAGAAGTTTTGGAATGGATTGGACACTTTCAAGATGCTGATTTTTTATCTCCAACACTTATAAGTGTCGACACATTGCACTGACACCAGAAAGCTGAATTTATGGATAGGTAGATGGAAGAACAAAAACTCTCTTAATAGAGTGGATATGAAAATGAAAGACTCTATCTCTTTATTCACACAAAGACAAGGATATGAAAGTGTGTTTTGTGTGAAAGCTATGAGAAATATAGAATAAGAAGGTTTATAATATTTCTCAAGTAGTAGAAATGATATGTGGTCGTTGGGTTATCATTTTAGATGAAATGAAGGTGTATTTATAGGTCACATATGAAAACTAGCTGTTTATAGTCGTTGGGAGTTTTTGCTAAAACGAGTCGATTGACCGCTACATGAACCGGTCGACCGCTTCAAGTTACCGTTACTCCAACGGTCATATTGTCAGAAGCTCAACGGCTCTTTTGTCAAAACCAACCGGTCGACTGCTACATGAGGCGGTCGAAGTACCGGTCGACCGCTTGAACAGCCGGTCGACCTCCTCAACTTAAGCATGATCTGGTTCTTTTAAAAAAAAGGTTTTTGACCACTTTTAAACACCCAATTTGGAAGACATACTTCCCATAAGTATATGAAGGTTTGGAGATTTGATTGGGGTGTTTTTGAAACCTATAAAAATATTTTAATCTTTCAAATAATACTTAAAACGGTTTATGCATGTTTTGAAAGATATGCAAGTGCGTGATTCAAATCCTTATCAAATGTGAAATAAAGAGTTACAAGGATTATACCCTAAGGTCTTTGAATCTTCTCTTTAAGCTCCTTGCATCTTCTTGTTCCTTTTTCTCCAAGGTTTAGCTCTTTTTGTCAAGTTGTCTTTGTCTTTGAAGATGTCCATTTTGTAAACTCATCCATTTATTGAAATTATCAAAATCTCAATTGTGCACAAAAGCCAACAATTTTACCGTCTAAAGAATCCTCATTCATGGTTAACTAGCCAATTTTTAGATGATGTTAGAGTTGTATTGGTGTTTGTGTAGAAATTATTGAGGTGTAATTTCGAATTTCTTTTTTATTTTTTTATTATAATATAAATATTTGAAAGTATTTTAAACAAGAAAAAGAGAAAGAGAAACAATTAATGCCGTTGAAAAATAAAATAAAATAAAAAGGAGAAGAAGAAAAAGACAAACTACTAATGCGATTGAAAAAGTAAAAAAAAAAAAAAAAAAGAAGAAGAATAGAAGAAGAACACAAAAGCGTGATTCACACTACTGAGGAGTTGCAGGTATGACAGGGACAGGGCAGGGTATCGCAGATATGATAGGGGAAAAAATTGCGGCAGTATTTAATGGTCAGATGAAATGACCATATCACCAAAGCCTCACCATCGAGTGGTTAATGCGTTGAACGTGTGGGCCACATATTTTTTAAAATTCCGGTTTTGCCTTTCGGTATTAATGTCCTCAAAGCACTATTTGAGGGTATATTGGTAATTTTTCATACGCATGGTCAAGGTAAAAATGAAAAATAATTAACTAGCTCCTAAATTTAAACATATTCGGTTTCCAATACACATATATTGGATTCGCATTCTCAAATTATCGACTAAACGAACATACCCTGGTAAATTTAAGTTGGTCATCGTGTGATCAGGAAAAAGTTGTTTTAATAATATAAGGGAAATTTGCTTTTTAATCCTTAGGTTTTGAGCCCTTTTTAATTTTAGTCCTTAACTTTCAACCTTCAAAATTTTAGTCCTTGAACTTTCATTTTTGTAAAATTTAGTCCTTCCGTCAGTCTGCCGTCAATTTTTGTACCGGTCAACCGCCAATTTTGAAGCGGTTGACCAGATATATGTTTTGAAAGTGAGCGGTCGACCGGTACATGTAGCGGTCGTCCGCTTCATGTACCGGTCGACCGATACAAATTTGTCGACAAACTGACGGCAAACTGACGGAAGGACTAAATTTTACAAAGATGAAAGTTCAAGGACTAAAATTTTGACCCTCTAAAATTCATGATTAAAAATGAAAATGAGTTAAAACCTAAGGACTAAAAAGCAAATTTTCCATAATATAATTCAAAAACCGTATTCCTTCTTGATAAAGAACAGTGCCGGGAAGAACGACCGGTGTGTGTTTTATAGAACAATGCTTAGTCAAGAAAGAGAAGCTTTGCCAGTCGTACGTTTCGAAGAAGTTGACCAAAAAATGAATATATTCTTCTAGACTTTCGTTATCTTTAATGCTCATGTTCCTCGAGATGTCTACTTCTACGGCATTCACATTTTCCTCCAGCCATATTTTGCCGGGACTCCGCTTTTCCAATATTTAATATGGTAAGGGGCCGCCGGAAAGTCTCAGATCGAATTTTCGACCGGCAGAAACTGAGGTCCGCAGTGACGTTTCCTAGCCGGCCAGAGAATAGTCAAATACAGACGGGAAGCGGCAGGTGGACGATGTTTTGTGTTCAGACTCTCTTAGAGATCCTGTCCACAAAATTATTGGGATGTTTGAGGGTGAAAATTTTGAGTATTGGAGTTTGAGAAATATTATAAAGTAAAGATATGTTATGAGAGTCGGTAAAAAAAGTAAAGAGAGAAGATTTTTAATAAGTATTATAATAATAATAAATTATGTGGTAAATTTTTTATGATTAAACAAACATACCCATATTTGATTAGGGGGCTCAAGCGAGTACACACGTCGTCGTTTAAGCTTATAACATATAATATAACCCATAACTCTGTAAACTATATGTCGTTGGAGAGCAATTATGCCTAAACTTAACTTGAACAATGAATGAAATTCATCAACAACCTATGGCTGGAGACGACTTGTGTAGACACATGAATATTTTTGTTAGACTTGCCTGAAATCTTCAATTGAATAGTTACCCTAACACCAAATTCTTGAAGTGACTTTACACCTCCTTCATGCCCTCTAATTTCATTCATTTTCAGTACCGTGCCCCATCAATTTGTTTTCGCTCGCTGTAGTGGCCGCACCGAAAAGGTATGTACAGTGGAGGTTGATTTCTCTTTATTAATAAAATTTGTGGACTTGCATACACAAAATACGTTGATTATTCTGACAAATAAGATTTATTAATGAAGCATTTTCCAAGCTAAAATAAGATTGTTCTGTTTCAAGTGGTCGATCCACTTGACCGGTGGCACCGGTTGACAAGAACAAAAGAACTTTTAAATTTATTTTTACCTGACAAACACCTGTCGAACTACTAATCCCACCCATAGAAGAAAATGTGCCTGACGTATGGACCTACATGTCCAGTGAAAAAAGCTTGCCTATATTTATGTTGAATGTGTCTCAAGCGATCGATCCGTTTTGAGTGTACAAAACTAGCCAGTTGAGCAAGAATCTACAATATTCTTGAATTTAAAATTGGCTAAAATAATACGCGTGCATATGTAGTATAGATGTTTCTTGCCCCTGCCACATCATTGACAAAAAAATAACCCCTAATCGACCATCTCGTCCAACATCAACTCTATTCAAAGTCGAAACAAAATCGATTTGGTTATTTAATCATTTATTCGATTTGGTTATGGAACAAAATCGAAAGCCAGTTTTGACGATGATCTTCTTCGAATTTCGATATAATTTTTCCTCAACCAAACAGAGGATAGTTAAGGATTTCAATGGAAATCCCAGCATATGAAACATAATTATGCACCTCTGCTTGACTGTCGAGAAAAACATAAAGAAAAATTCAATTGCTGCAACGCAACCAAAAGAGAGACAATTCAGTGATAAAATTTTAAAAATTACTTTTTCCTGCAGAAGATGCAACAATTTCAGCAACACAAAGTTCCACTACATCATATTGAGGGAGAGAATTACAAAAAGAAGAAAAAAATCAACCCTAAAAACCAGATCTATAGCCAAAACCATTGAGGCAGAGTAGGTACCTGCAAGCGAATTTGCAACGAAAGTTGTATTGATTCATAAATTTATACAAGAGCTTGAGGTTGTCCATCGATAGAGTCTCTTATCAACATTTTATTGTGACAATAATAGTGTTATAGCATAGGCAGTGAAATCAAGGGCCCATAAGAGGACAAAAGCACATAGAAAGAAGGTTCCATCTTATATGGGGCTTAATGAACCGAGGTGATGTGGTGATGGCCAAAGTAGTATCAGCTAAGAATATTGCAGACTCATTCACAAAGCCTTTGACTCAAAGATGTTTGAGAAACTTTTAGAGACGATAGGTGTCAGATATATATGTATGAGTGGTTTCGAGTTCAAGTGAGATATTATAAGATATATGCTCTCAAAACTAGTTATTGAAGAATAATTTTGATATAATTATTTATTTATTTATGAGTATTATGTTGTGACATAAGATGTCCCACAGTTTTATAATTGAGTAGCATTGTAGAAAATTCATGCCGAGGTTTATTGATTCAAAGGTGAGGAGTATGATTTTTCGAATTATTGTTCACTTGACGATTGTTCTAGATCGAAACACATATTTATGTGTACATAGGTCAATGTTAGATGTCTGCCCTCAAAACTAATACTTTTGCATAATTATGTGATAATTATTATTGTTGAGTAATCATTTGTATATTATTTTGGGTACATGAAATGACATAAGATGTCATATTTCTAATGACATAAGATGTCATATTGTTGAGCAACATTGTAGAAAGTCAAGTCAATGCTTAATGAATCATAGGCGGGATGACTTTTCAGATTTTTATTGACGGCTTACTTTGTTTTAGACCGAGGTACATGATAATGTACAAATAGGTCTACACTTGTTGTGCCTCTATAAGATAGAATGATGGACTCCGTCATTGAGGTCAGTGGCGGATCCAGGATTTTAGTTAAGGGGGGGCAAATTCCTAAAGCAAAATGACGTCTCAAAAAATTTTCCTGCGTAATGCAAAAATGACAATTCACAAATTCAATTTCAATTTTAACAAATGGCAAATCGTGTTTTGCAAACGCAGCCACTCCATTCCTGCTCTAGACACAACTGTTGGTCATTAAGTGGCACAATTGAGCATGTAAGTCCAGGTCCCAACATGCCATTCCAATCAGGTTATGCGCAAAATCAACAATGATGTATGCTTTGTCTTGGACTAGAGGTGAAATGTCAGTTGTGAGATTCTTGTATTGTACTTAGAAAAAGAAGAAGAAGAGATTCTTGTATTGAATTACTAGTAGAAAGTTGCCATATCCATATACAATCAATTTGGTTGGCCCATGCACTGCACTTGACCTTCACAACACACGAGTGATAAGGGCCGAATGGTTTACACTCATCCCTGTACCTGGAGGCTGGAAGACAAAGACAACATAAAAAAGTTTTATGGAAATATAAAAATGTGGCTAGCGCTCCTTCCGGTCGTTACATGCTCGGCACCATAGATGGCCCAAAAACAAATCATGCCATGTTGCAACTGATCTTGAGTATTGACTCAAATAGCTAGAATTACAACAGGAATTTACTTACATCTCTTGTCGAGGTCTTATGCAAGGAATAAACTGCTTGAGAAGCAACCTGACAGAACAAGCAATACATGGAACATATATTACGAATTTCAAGTATAATTGCTCAGACGCACTCCAAACATCAGACTTAAGAGACATTCCTGATTTTACCTTCAAAGCCACAAATAGGAAATCCATATCAGCTCCCTTCTTCCGGGTTCCAAATGGAGGATTCATTACAACAGTATCAACAATTTGACCTGAATAAGTGATCACAAAAATAAAAGGAACAAATTATTCAAGAAATGTTAAATCATGAAGTGAACAGCTCTGTCTGATGAAACTCTAATGTTAAAAACTTCTGCCTTCCTTAATGCATCCACAGAAATATATTATCAATTACAGGCTCAGATGTCGTCAGTAGAAACTGTAAGAGAGCTGATCCACCAATTACCCTAGTGCCCCGTTTTTCAACTTTTTTTAAGTATATATACCTCAAACCATCCTAACCCCAAAAAAAAACCAAAATAGGTAAGGCGGGGAGGGAGATACTCCAACACTAGCTGTACACACATAATAACTAGCTCCCCAAATTCAAATTTATCTAACTGCTACAATAATTTCTCAGACATTGGACACTGGAAGTTGCTGCCATTCATGCTTCTTGTGAACATAAACATTCACAAGGCACCTCCATCCCGAACTCATCTTCAGAAAAACAAACTATGCGAGGTGAAACCTATAACGGGCCATGCTATACAGTTGAAATATATCTGCTCACTTCCAAACTGTCTGGCAAAGTTTCTCATGGTTCAAGATTGCTGTTAATTGCTAGATGACAACTACCGTCTATGAGATACATAAGTGATAAAAAAAAGATGAGAAAAAGCAATTATACATAGTTGATATATGGGGTTAGGTTTATGAATCCAGAATTAAAATCTCGACTAAGACTTAAAAGCGAAAATGAATATGAGAAACCAAAAATGAAAAACGAGGAGAACCATGGTACTCACTCTGCATCCAAAAGTGCTGCTGCAGCACCCAATGTCCCACAGCCACAACCGAAATCGACCACTACCTTGTTGCTCACATCCCCAAATGAATTCTCGGCCTGATATGTTTCAATCATGTCAGACGTCAAAACGAAAAGGTACTACAACAACAATGTGATTCCATAATGTTGAATCCGTCAACAATCACAGGAAAAAAGACCGCTTTTGGCATTACGCACACAATTAACAGCCTTGCGATTAGCCCGGCTGCCCGGGTAAACGCAACTTCAAAATAGCGAAGTAATAAGTGGCTTCTTAGCTTTAGAATTAAAGAGATTGTAAAATTGCTTAATTTACCAGCCGACAAGAATTATCGACAAAGACCAAAATCAGAAAACGAATAATACGAATGGAGAAACGGATAGTTGAAGCAAAAGAGTCAGAGACAGGGAAGGAACACGACAGTAAGAGCGCTAAGAAAAATTAGGGGGAGCGAGAGATTGTTACAGTGAAAAGCATGCGAGAGGCAATGTGAGGTCCAGTTGGGTATTGCTCCAGCTCCACCTGCGGCGGTGAAATTCACACAGGACCATCAGGAAGCGACTCTAAAACTGCTATGCACGCAAAATCACACCGTTGGCGTTTCGTAGAGAGGGAAAGAGAGAGAAACCTTGGGGTTGGAGAACTGTTGAAGATCATCGTCCGGGGAGGCTGAGAATCTGAGATGGAGACTTGGAGAGGCTGGCTGGAGAGTCCTCTGAGAGGCCGATACCCCTTCCTAAGGGGGGCGGCCAATATTAAAAAAATTAAAAATTAAAAAAAGTATGAGAGATTTTTCAGGCGATGGGGGCAGCCGCCCCCATCGCCCCTCGCTAGATCCGCCTCTGATTGAGGTGGTGACCTTAAGCAGGCGAGTGATTGCAAATGTAAGAGTACATGCACTGAACTAGATCAAATATGAATACTTTATGGAAACGATCACTGATGTAGAGAATGATATTCCGCACAATTAGCTTATGTTGTCCTTAGAGAATGTGCTTGTGCTTTGACTGAGTCATTTAGTGATGATCTATCGTAAATCAAATATTCCAGATAATGTTGGGCATTGTGCATAGTAAGTGAATTTGTATAATTGCTCAATATGAAATCCACCAGTCTCTTGATGAGACAGTATATTCATTATGTCTTTATATTGTTGGACTCATAAAAATGTTGCGCAACGAGATTTTGTGAAAAATATTTTCACATTTTTTACTTATATTATATATTAAGTAAATATTTGCGAAAAATTTTTTGTAAAGTTTTGGAAGTCCAACTTGGTACAGACTGAGAATTAAGAATTATACGAGTTAGGGACTTACTCGGTGATATTATTTCAATCCTATTTGCTCATGTGGAATATAATATGATGAAAGGATAAATAAGCATATAATTGTTAGCAAAAAGGATTTCACAAAAACAATCTCAGTATCTTGGAGTTTAATTGTAATATGTTAATAGACATGATCACAATTTGTAGAAGCCCATAAATTCGGAATACAAAAGAGTTAAATACATGTCATGCCCCTGTGGTATGCGGTAATAGCAAATATGCCCCTGAGGTAAACAAAGTCATTTTCATACCCCTGAGGTAAACATTCATGAGCAAATATGCCCTTTCATTATTTACCTCAGGGGTATGAAAGGGCATATTTTCTCCTGAATGTTTACCTCAGGGGTATGAAAATGACCTTGTTTACCTCAGGGGCATATTTGCTATTATCGCATACCACACACTACAAAAAAAACAGGCTACAACAGCGGTCGAAAAACCGCTGGCAAAAGCCTAAAAAACGCTGCTAGACTTTTACCAGCGGTTTTTTACCGGCGTTTTCCGACCGCTGCCTTTTCTCCGTCGGGAATGCCTTCAACAACGTTTTTCAAAAACGCTGGTGATTCCTACCTTTTAACAGCGATTTTTTAGCGGCATTTTAAAAAAGCGCTGGTAATTCCCCCGCTTATAGCAGCGGTTTTTGTAGCGGCGTTTTAAAAAAGCGCTGGCGTTTCCCCGATTACAACAACAGTTTTTTAGCAGCGTTTTAAAAAACGCAGGCGTTTCCCCGCTTTTAGCAGCGGTTTTTTAGCGGCGTTTTTAAAAAACGCTGGCGTTTCCCCGTTTACAGTAGCGGTTTTTTAGCAGCGTTTTAAAAACGCTGGCGTTTCCCCGCTTTTAGCAGAGATTTTTTAGCAGTGTTTTAAAAAAGCGCTAGCGTTTCCCCATTTACAGCATCGGTTTTTTAGCAACGTTTTTAAAAACGTTGACGTTTCTCAGCTTTTAGCAGCGGTTTTTTAACGGCGTTTTTAAAAACGCTAGCGTTTCTCCTGATTTAGGGAAATTGGCAGTTTAGTCCCTAGGTTTATACTCCTTTGGCAAAATGGTCCCTCAATTTTAAAATTCAAATTTAAGGCCCTTAAACTTAATACTTTTGATGTAGAGGTCCTTCCGTTACGTTTCGGTCAATAAACTTAACGGACACGTCAGGGAGAATCCAACCTGGCACGAAATATTCGTTTAAAATAGAAGCACTGCTACAGATATTTTCATCTTTTTACAACCGAGCAACAAGTAACAAAAACCTAATGTTCTGCATCTCTTTCTTTCTGAAGAAGAAGAAGACTACGACGAAGATCGCAAAGTATATTTACAAAAATAAGGAAAAAAATGATCCCCCCTAAGTCACCATATCGAACCTGTCTCTTCTCTCTCCTAAGCTCACTGACAGTCTCTGAAAAAAGTTGTAAAAATTGTGGAGAAGCGAAACCGAGATGCTCAGAAGAATTCGTCGGAGATTAATTAATTGAGGAGGTCGTGGAGGTCACGCGACTGGTCGCTGCCAAGACGGAGGGCCTCGATGATGCGCTCGAAGACGAGCACGTGGCAGGGGATGCGGAGGACGCCTTTCTGCTCGTATCCGTACTCCTGAGCCGACTTGTTGAGCAGCTTGACGAAGATCGGGTGGTTGAGGAGCTCCGCCGACACCACGAACCGCTCCATCTCGTCGCCCACGTAGACGGGGAAGTGGCCCTGGGGAACCACGGGGGACTGAGAATATTTATGAAGAGGATGATGTTTGAATCCATTATCAAATCCATAGCTTCTCTACTCTTCCCCCGGCACCACGCTTCTTTCTCTGAAGTGGAAGGGATTCCGCGGCAAAACAAATTGACAGATATCAACATGAAGAATATGAAGATTTTTCCCCAAAAAGGTCATCCAATATCTGCTCCACCATTTTGATGGTCACCTGAATCGCAAACGTTAGAGAATCAGCTTCACCTTAAATATTTATGTTCCCCTAGTTTGGCTATGGCTTAAGAGTGTTCTTACATACTGCTCTTTTACCTTAAATATTTATGTTCCCAAATGTTGCTACACAAGCTTTTGTAGATAACCTGAGGGAGATAGCACCCAAGATTTTTCCAGTGAGGGAACTGGCTAGGTTTACGATTGTCACTCTTCTCTGGAAAATGAGGAAGAGCAATAAGGGAACCAAGCCTGTCATCAACTTTAAGACTGGTGTTGATCATTTTTGGCTCCACACGGGTGGAAAGGCTGTCATAGATGGCATTGGGTTGAGCCTAGGACTAAGCGAGCATGATCTAGAGTCGGCAAGGATGACACTGCACCGGTTTGGGAACACGTTGGCTAGTAGCTTTTGGTATGTTCTGGGGTACATGGAGGCCAAGAAAAGGCTCAAGAAGGACGACAAAGTATTCATGATAAGCTTTCTGTGGGAGGTGGTGAGGGATTTGGGCGATGGAAATGTGTGGAAGGATTGCATCGATGGCTACCCTCCAGAGTCCTTCGTCGATCTTCGTCGTAGTCTTCTTCTTCTTCAGAAAGAAAGAGATGCAGAACATTAGGTTTTTGTTACTTGTTGCTCGGTTGTAAAAAGATGAAAATATCTGTAGCAGTGCTTATATTTTAAACGAATATTTCGTGCCAGGTTGGATTCTCCCTGACGTGTATTGTACTTCCGTTAAGTTTATTGACGGAAACGTAACGGAAGGACCTCTACGTCAAAAGTATTAAGTTTAAGGGCCTTAAATTTGAATTTTAAAACTGAGGGTCCATTTTGCCAAAGGGGTATAAACCTAGGGACTGAACTGTCAATTTCCCCCTGATTTATAATAGCATTTTTAGCGGCGTTTTTAAAAACTCTGACATTTTGCCTTCCTGCTATAGGCCAAAAACGTTGTTATAAGTAATTTTTTCATATATTTTCTTGTACATGCTTTTTTAATCGGTAATTCAAATTTATTTTAATAATTATAATTAATTAAATGTAAAAAATTAAAGAACAAGAATTATAAAACAAAATATATTTAATCATTGATTAATAATATTTTACAACAAACACAAGAATCTCTACAAGTGATCTAAAAAGTAACAAATTTCTAATCTAAAATAACAATAAGCAAGAACTAACTAAAATATTCAAATACAACACAATAATCAAGGATCAATTAAAATCTTGCCCCTTTAACACATCGACGTCCTCTTGAATTCTCAATCAGCCCTAAATGTACCAAAATGAGGAAGAGATTAGTTAATCTCACTGGGAAGCAATAAAGAATATGACAATGAGAAATACTTAACAATAAATTCAACAAGTTATTGTATGCTAAAAACAGCTCCCTCTAATAGATTCAGATACAACAATATAATATATATATATATATATAAGTTAGTATCACAGAGAAGAAGCAACTCAACTCTAGCAAATAGCAAAATATTGATAACTCATCATACCAAGAAATTTGAAAGTAAACTGAAAAAAACCTTGTTCTATCTATTTTCGCTGTCAATGCTCTTGTCTGAACTGTCCCTACGATTTGCACTGCAAGAAAAAAACATTATCAGAATAAAGGGTTCAAATGACCAGCATCTATTTCTTTGGCATGGATTATAACAGAAGGAAGATAAAAACAAAAGACTAAAACCTTCTTCCAATAACAAACCGCACAACTACACCCTTCTCACTCCATGTACTAGCATCCATGTCTGCCAGGGCACACTGACTGCTTTGATATCCTTCTCATACTCAAGTTTGTCCAAGCTAACAAGTTTGCAAAAGATTTTGAAAATTCTAATCAACATCAAGATATCTTACACCTATCCATTCCATAGCACATCATTATGTGCAACATCTTTCCACTGTCCACGTAGCAAAGAAAACACAACTCAAAACATTTAGCTGGTCTGGCATTTCAAAAAGTGTGAGGTGAATAGAAGAGAATAGGGGAGGGGTGACCCTACGGGAAGAAAATCTCACAATTTTAATCAAAAGAGAAATTCTTACATGTAAGTAACACTGAAAATGGAAAGCTTTCTTTAAAAGAATATCACCATAAGGAATAAATTAATATTCAAAGAATATGATATGATTAGCTTGCCTTCTGAACAAGGAAACATTTCCGTACAGAGGAGAATAGAGCTTCTAAAGAGACTCGAAGCATCCAAAAAGCAACATTTGATTTGACTCCACTGTTAATCCTCCACTCGCACAAAAATTTTCCATGTGAAAGACCCCTTTGTCTTTTGAATTAAGCATCACATGCGGGGGGGGGGGGGGGGGGGGGTCTTAGGCCTAGTTTTTCTAAAAGACTTTGCTGCGAATCTGTAAGGTAGCAGGCAGGAGTTGTCCACCCTAACGAATATGGGCAGTTTTAAATGGAAGTAAATCTAGAAGCAAGGCTTAAATCCTCCGAGAATCAGAAAATACACCACCGGAGGAGGAAATCCACAAAAAGTACAACCAAGAACCCCTAAGAGTGCACAAATCTGATAGTATTATTTACAACAACAACAACATCAAAGAACATGAATTCCTCCTGATTAAATCACAACACGTGACAGACGAGGAAACCAGAACCAGAAGCAAAAACCGTAGAAAATCCCCAAGAGCTAACCGATTCCGGAGTCGTCAAGAATGCATCCAGTGACCGATTCGAGCATCACAACAGTGACACGGTCCAGTAATACCCCACAAAATGAAATCAAAATTAAAAAATTACCAGGAGATATTTGAGATTGGTGGTGCTAATATCCTCCTAATTGGTTTCATTTGTCGAGAACAGGCCCATCTTATTCACCATTTGCTCACACTTCTCGAGAGCCTCGAGACCCTTCCTAACCAGCTCCTAAATTTTTCCAAATACCCCACAAAATCCAAAAGAAACACGTCAATTAAAACCTTGGAGTTCATTATTCGGGGAATTAAAGGTCTGGATAAGCTTACCTGATCGGCGTTGGGCTCTGAGCAGATGAATGGATCTTACGGGCTTGTTCGAAAACAGATGGGAGAGGAACTTCCTCCATTTGCATTCACTGGACATATCGAAACCCTAGAAATTGGGAACCTGAGAGCGGAGGGGTTACCTGAGCCAATTTGACAATAAAGATCAGTGAGCACAAAAAAGGGAGGGAGAGAGAGAGTGAGTGAGTCTTACAGAGCAGGTTTGGGGAAGGATAGAATGAGGGAGACGAAGGTGCGAAGAGGAGAGAGCCCGTGTTGAGAGAGAGAATGATCGAGAGAGCTGAGAGATGGAGAGTCGAGAGAGAGAATGATTGAGAGAGCGCGGGGGTTCTAAAAGTTTTGGAAAATTTGGGCACGCTGGGTTGCCGCGGACAATTCCGCGGGTAATACATTTTTCAACTTAATTATTTGTTTTTTTGACAAATTTTTAAAAACATCAGTACATTAAAGCACATATATATTAAATAAATTTTATACATGTATATTAGACAAATATATAAATTATAGGGGTAAAGTCATAGTTAGCCCATTATGTTTTGACAAAAATAAATAGATACCCTTAATTTGCAATCCCACAATTTGAGACCCATAACTTTTAAAACTTATCAATTTTCGCCCCCGTCTAAATTAAACGTTAAATCAGACGGAAAAGTATGAAAAATGACCAAAATGCCCCTCCAAGAAAATTACTAAAATGCCCCTCCGTTGGACTTAACGCCTAATTTCAAATGAGGGCGAAGATTACTAGGTTTTGAAAGTTATGGGTCTAAAATTGATGAATTGAAAATTAAGGGTATTTATTTGATTTTTTCCGAAACATAGGGGCTAATTATGACTTTACCCCTAAATTATATGACAATTGTATTTATTGGAATTATATTGCTATTTCGTTATTATAATTTAATTAATGATATAATATATATATATATAATATACTAAATATCTGATAATAAAAATATACTAAATAACTTATTTCTCAATAACGATCTACTAAATACATTGACACTATATATATACCTTAAGATTTGTTTGTAAAGTGAGAGGACATTGATCATGTTACTATATGATCTTTACCATAACTTGATGGTTATAGCACTTAGTGTTAGTTCTAAGGTTACATGATAACTTTGGTCATTTAATTTTGATAATAACAAATTATTTGTAAACTTTTCTAAAGATGTTATCTTATTTTATAAATCACGAGCGTACATATAACACATGTATGACAACTAAAAAAACCAATCCTTCTTATTGTGCTAATAGATATATCTTTGTCCTAAGTAATATATTCCTAGTAAACTGATGTGTATATATATAATTTTGTTTTATAATACCTTAATTGGTATATATGTGATAGAATTCAAAACCTCCATGGTTAGATATTATTCAATTCGATTGACATACTTTACACGTTTTAAGTTATGTACTCTAATTGCATAAGCTAATCTCACAATATATTTTTGTTTGAAAGTAAATAATATGTCGTAGTTAAATAGTATTATATTACTAATTATTATTTTTTATAAGTACTAATTATTCAAAATAATATACAATAATGACTTCATTGGTATTGAATTAACCAAGTAATTTTTTTAGGTTGTGCTTGTAGAGAATGTTTATTCATTCTTTACATACTTTGTATATATAATGACATATAATATATAAGTATAAACAAAATAATTTTACTGTCAATTAACAGCGGTCTTTTTAACGGTCGTCCACAAAAGCTTTCTTGCTTCCTTACGGTCTAAAAATGCTGGTATAGTAGGTCTTTTGGCCTATACCAGTGTTTTTTAGGCTATGGAAGCGGTATTTTAGCAGTGTTTTTTAAAAACACTAGTGTTTCCCCACTTTTAGCAGAGTTTTTAAAAACGCTGGTGTTTCCCGCTTTTAGCAGCGGTTTTTTTAGCGGTGTTTTTAAAAATGTTGGCGTTTCCCCGCTTTTAGCAGCGGTTTTTTCGCGGCGTTTTTAAAAACGCTGGCGTTTCCCGATTTTAGCAGCGTTTTTACGCCAGCATTTTTAAAAACGCCGCTAAAAAATCTCTGCTAAAATCAGGAAACGCCGGCGTTTTTAAAAACGCCGCGAAAAAATCGCTGCTAAAAGCGGGGAAACGCCAGCGTTTTTAAAAACGCTGCTAAAAGCTGGAAACGCCAGCGTTTTTAAAAATGCCGCTAAAAAACCGCTGTTAAAACTCTTTTGACTTTTAACAGCGGTCTTTGTAACGACGGTCATCAAAAGCGCCGCTATAGGTGACTTTTAGCGGCGATTTTTTACCGTCGTTACAAAGACCGCTGTTAAAATTCAAAAGAGTTTTAACAGCGGTTTTTTAGCGGCGTTTTAAGAAAGCGCCGCTATAGGTTCCTTTTAGCGGCGTTTTTCGCGACCGCCGTTAAAAGTACCGCTGTTAAAAGACGGTTTGTTTGTAGTGACAGGTGCATGACATGCATTTAACCCAATACAAAATATAAGGGGGCTTAATGAAAAAGAGTTTTTCATGATGATCCTATGATCGAGATTTGAGGTCTCTAAAGATCTCACGCTATAGCAGAGTTGAGTTCTGAGTCAGCCATTATAAATAGCTCAGAAGCTCATTTGAGAGATAACAAAATCATTTGAATGTTGGAGTTTCTCTCTCTAACTCTTTCTCAAACTTGTGTACGTGGATCTGAAGGAGACAGAATACTTGGGCTGCTTTGATTCAACGATCATGTCCGCTGCGCTCTCCCGGTTCCAAGAAGTGGTATCGGAGCGTCAGATCTGTGAAATCTCACTGTTCCAAGTTAGTTTCTCTCTCTACCTTCCCGCACGTGTTCTTCGCGATTCAAGTGATCCGTTGATTGTTTGTTACTGATCGTTTGTTGGAAAGTGTTTCTGTACTTCTGATTCGCTTTGCATGTGGGATCCACGCGAAAGAGACCATCGGGCAAAACATATTTTTTTTCCCGGTTCGTGGGTTTTAAAAAGAACAAGTTGTGTTGCGAAAAAACCTTTGCCCTTGGGTTGTCTTTTGCGTTTTTGATTAGATCTGTTGAGTTGCTTGTTTGGTTTTGATTTGTGTTGGTTCTTGCACATGATTTCTTTGAGAAAGAAGATAAATGTTATATTCTGCTTTTTCGTTTTGGTTATTGTGATTCAATGGGAGGTACCATTAGCTATTAAAATCTCTATGCTAATGGATTGTTAATATACTTGTGAATCTTCTTTCTTATATATGCAGATTCATGATGTCTAACCCATTATCTAGAATCCTAGATGATAACAAACTGACTGAGCCAAACTTCCTTGATTGGAAGAGAAATCATATGATAATACTCACTGTGGATAAAATAGCTCATGTCCTTAGAGAGGAGACCCCTCAGCTTGCCTTGGTTGATGCTACATAAGAACAAAGAGTTGTTTTTTAAAAGTGACATGAGGCAGATGAATTAGCTCGTTGTTATATGTTGGCGACTATGTCCAACTTATTGCAAAAGCAAAGCGAGGGTATAGCGACAACTAAAGAGATACTGGATATCTCCAAGAGCTATTCGGAGAGCAAAGTCGTTCTGCACGCCAGCAAGTTACGAAACTGCTGATGACTACAAAATTGTGAAAGGTGCTCCAGTTCAGGAACATGTCCTGAAGATGATATTTTTCATCACAGAATTGAAGACACTAGGTGCATAAATGGATGGCGAGACCAGGATTTGAGCGATATTGGCATCTTTGACAAAGTCGTTCAACCAGTTCGTATTAAATTATAATATGAACAAGATAACAGTGACTTTGTCCTAGCTGCTCAATATGTTGCAAGCAGCTGAAGAGCTTATCAAAAAGGAGAAAGGTTCTCTGATGATAATTGAAAAGCCAAAAGTTAGTTCTGCCTTGGGAAACAAACCCAAAGGCAATAAATTTAAGAAAAAGAAAAGATCTCAGCCTAGCTCAAAGGCAAAGAAGAAGGACAAGAGCGAGCTGGATAAGAAGGCTAAGGGAAATTGTTTCCACTGCGGCAAACCAGGTCATTGGAAAAGGAATTGCTGTGTGTATCTTGCTTCTTTGAAGCAAAAGAAACCTATTAAAGGTATGTTTGTCATTTAAATGAATTTAGTAGATTGTCCATAAAATTCATGGTGTGTCGATTCAAGCACAACATCTCATATATGCAATATGTTGCAGGGGTTTAAAGAAATCCGGATACTAGATGAAAGGGAAGTTATCCCGAAGATGGGGACGACTGCCATAGGAACATTTCACCTAGGTCTATAACGGAACAAAGTTTTACTTTTGAAAGATTTTCTATATGTACCAGAATGTCGTAGAAACTTAATTTCTGTTTCAAAACTTGGAATATCTGGATATTCTCTTGTCTTTAATACTAAACTTGTTATTAAGTTTCACAATCAGTTTATTGCTTCTGGTACTATTTTGAATGATTTTTATATTTAGGAAAATGTTGTAGACTCTGTGAATAATATAGAGAATAATGCAGATACCAGTGAAACTCTCAAGAGGAAGAGGGATGTCAATCTCACTTACTTGTGGCATTTAAGACTTGGTCATGCTAATCTAGATAGGATCAATAGTTTAGTAAGGGATGAACCATTAGACCTTTTGAAGGTTGAGCTACACCCAATTTGCGAGTCTTGCTTGCAGGGAAAGATGACCAAGAATCCTTTTAAAGGAAAAGGAACTAAAGCCACATAGTTATTAGAGTTAGTTCATACTGATGTATGTGGTCCTTTTAACCACATAGCTAGAGGAGGGTTCTCATACTTCATCACTTTCATTGATGATTATTCTAGGTACGGTTATCTATACCTGATGAGACACAAGTCTGAATCATTTGAAAAGTTTAAGGAGTTTCAGAGAGAAGTTGAGAATCAACTAGAAAGGAGTATTAAGATACTCCGGTCTGATAGAGGAGGTGAATATCTCTCAGGATATTTTCAAACTCATTTCAGAGAGAAAGACATCATATCTCAGTTGACTCCTCCTGCTACGCCACAACATAATGGTGTTGCAATAAGAAGAAACCGAACACTATTAGATATGGTTCGGTCGATGATGAGCATGTCACAATTACCTATTTATTTTTGGGGTTATGCCTTAGAGACAACTGTTTATATTCTAAACAGGATACCCATTAAGTCTGTTCCTAATACTCCATATGAGTTATAGACTGGCAAAAAGCCAAGTCTGAAACACTTGAGAGTATGAGGATGCCTAGTTCACGTTAAAAAGTTTGACGTGGAAAATCTAGGGTCAAGGACTGAAAAATGTTTGTTTGTGGGTTACCCCAAAAGATCAGCTGATTATTACTTTTATAATCAAAAGGATCAAAAGGTAATTGTCAGTAGGAATGCGATATTCCTGGAAAATGAGTATAACCTAAGTGATGGGAAAAACAAGATCAGTTGAACCAGAAACTATAGCAGATAAGATTGATGAAAGGGATATAACTGAACCCACTGACGAGTCTGAAGAGTTTAGAACTCAAGAGCCTTATCGCAGTAAAAGAACACATGAACCTCTAGTTAGATATGGAATGATAAATGAGATTTATCAAATGCAATCTGAGGGGTTGGATGATGATCCATATGCTTACCAAGAGACTGTCAGTGACAATGATGCAGCACACTAGAAAATAGTGATGGAATCAGAAATGGACTCCATGTACTCCAATGAGGTCTGGACCCTTGTTGATCAACCAGAAGACATCAAGCCTATAGGTTGTAAATGGGTATTCAAAAGAAAACGAGGACATACTGGAGAGGTAGAGACCTTCAAAGCTAGATTGATTGTGAAAGGTTATACTAAAAAATATGGTATTGACTATGAGGAAACCTTTTCACTAGTAGCTATGATGAAGTCCATTAGAATCCTATTGTCAATCGTCGCTCATTATGATTAAGAAATTTGGCAGATGGATGTGAAAATCGCATTTCTGAATGGGTACATCCAAGAGGAGATTTACATTGAACAACTTGAAGAGTTCCTTTCTCCTAGACAAGAATCTAAAGTGTGCAAACTGAACAAGTCCATTTACGGACTAAAATAGGCATCACGTTGCTGAAACATCCATTTTGATTAGAAGATCAAAGCGTTTGGTTTCTCTCAAAACTTAGATGAATCTTGTGTTTACAAGAGGATTAGTGGGAGTTCAGTAATGTTCCTTATTCTATATGTTGACGATATTCTACTCATAGGGAATGACATCAGTGCATTGTCATCAGTAAAAGTATGGTTAGCGAACCATTTTTCTATAAAAGACCTCGGGGAAGCATCCTATATTCTCAGGATCAAAGTGTTTAGAAACCGAGAAAAAGGCTTTTAGGGATTTCACAAGCCCAGTACATTGACAATATATTGGCACGATATAGAATGCAGGATACCAAGAAAGGGATCTTACCCTTTAGGCATAATATTCATCTCTCCAAGAATGTCTCCAAAGACACAAAAAGAGAGAGATAAGATGAGGAAGTTTCATTATGCTTCAGCTATAGGAAGCCTCATGTATTCAATACTCTGTACAAGGCTAGATATCAGTCATGCAGTTAGTGTTGTGAGTAGATATCAATCAGACCCAGGCCCTGAGCACTGGAGAACAGTCAAGTATATTCTCAAATATTTGAGAAGAGTCAAACACTATTGTCTAGTGTGTGGTTGAGAGGAAATGCTAATTGTCCAGGGATACATAGATTCAGATTTTCAATCAGATATTGATGATAGAAGATCTACATCTGGATTTGTGTTTATATTGGGTAAAAGAGTAGTGAGTTGGGGAAGTTTCAAGCAGAACACCACTGCTGACTCCACCATTGAGGCAGAATATGTCGCTGCCAATGAATCTGCAAAGGAAGCTGTGTGGATACGAAAATTCATATAAGAGCTTGAAGTTGTTTCTTTGATTGAGTCCCCGATCACCATTTATTGTGATACAATGGTGTTATAGCACAAGCGGTGTAACCTCAAGCTCATCAAATGATAAAACACATAGAAAGGATATTTCATCTTATTCATGACATTGTGAATCAGGGTGATGTAGTGATGACTAAAATAGCATCAACTGAGAACATAGCAGACCCGTTAACTAAACCGTTCACTCAAAAAGTGTTTGAGAAGCATTTTGAGTCTATTGGTATTAAGTACATGTCTGATTGGTATTGAGTGCAAGCGAGAGATTGTTAGATGTATGCCCTCAAAACCAATCCTTTTGCATAATTATGAGATAATTATTATTGTTGATTAATCATTTGTATATTATTTTGGGTACTTGAAATGACGTAAGATGTTATATTTCTAATGACATTAGGTGTCATATTGTTGAGCAACATTGTAGAAAGTTAAGCCAATGATTAATGAATCAGAGGTGGGGAGTATGACTTTTCGGATCCTTGTTGACATGCTTTGTTCTAGACCGAGGTACATGATAATGTACAAATAGGTCTACACTTGTTGTGCCTCTATAAGATAGAATGATGGACTCCGTCATTGAGGTGGTGACCTTAAGCAGACGAGTGAGTGCAATGTAAGAGTACATGCACTGAACCAGATCAAATATGAATACCTTCTGGAAACGATCACTGATGTAAAGAATGATATTCAACACAATTAGTTTATATCGTCCTTAGACATGAGAGAGTTATGCATATTTGCTTGTTGTGTGCTTGTGTTTTGACTGAGTCATTTGGTGATGATCTTTCACAAATCAAATATTCCTGATAATGTTGGGTCTTGTGCATAGTAAGTGAATTTGTATAATTGCTCAATATGGAATCCACCAGTCTCTTGATGAGGCAGTATATTCTTTATGTATGTATATTGTTGGACTCATATAAAAACGTTGCACATCGAGATTTTGTGAAAAATGTTTTCACTTTTTTACTTATATTATATATTAAGTAAATATTTGCGAAAATGATTTTGGAAAGTTTTGGAAGTCCAACTTAGTACAGACTGAGAATTAAGAATTATATGAGCTAGAGACTTAATCGGTGATATTATTCTAGTCCTATTAGCTCATGTGGAATATAGTGTGGTGGAAGGATAAATAAGCGTATAATTGTTAGCAAAAGGAATTTCACAAAAATAATCTCAGTATCTCTAGGGTCAATTGTGATATATTAATATACATGATCACAATTTTTAGATGCCCATAAATTCGGAATACATAATATAAGGGGATTTAATGAAAAAGAGTTTTTCATGATGATCCTATAGCCGAGATTTGAGTATTTGTGCTTTCCTACAACTTTGTCTCGTGGTAGAAAAAAATTTGTCCAAGGGGAAGGAGATGTTTTTTTTCTAGGATATCCTTTTGGTGTCAAAGGATATGAATTAGATCTTGATACCAAAGATATTTTCCTCTCTAGTGATGTCATCTTTCATGAACATATTTTTTCTTTTCATCACACCTCTCCAATTACCTCACTTCCGCATCATGATCCTTCATTTTATCCTCCACCTATACCTAATATACCTCTGTCTTCTCTTATCATACTCCACCAATTTTTCCTGATATTCCTTCACCTGCTCCTTCCTTCACACCTTCACCTATTTCTACACCATCGTTGAATTTTTGCCCACTGCCTCATTTTCTTTCTCCAGCACCTACCCTCAAGCCCAATTCTCATTCTCCTGTTCCCCACTCACCTAATACTTCTTTACCTCCCTTGCCTCTTTGTAAATCCCTTATGCATAGACAACCACCCCAATTCTCTTAATGATTATCATTGCCACCAGACTTTGCTCACTCACCCGACTCCAGGACTGGACAAGATGAAGGCTCAAAACCAGGTACCGCTTATTCTTTGGTTGCTTCTCTCTCTTATCACAAATTATCTGCCTCCTATATGTTTTTTTCTTCCTCTTTTTCTAAGTATAGTGAACCATCAACTTTCAAACAAGCTTCTTGAACTGTTAACAATGTAAGCCAACAACACTTGGAAAATTACATAGATTTACCACCAGGGAAGGAATCCATTGGCTGCAAGTATTTGTTCAAAATAAAATATCATTTTGATGGCTCTTTGGAGCGATACAAAGCCTAATTAGTGGCTAAGGACTACACACAACAAGACGACATCGATTATCATGAAACTTTCTCACCCGTTGCAAAAATGGTGATCGTTAATTGTCAAGTTCTCCTCCTCTTTGACTGGGTGTGGTTTCACACAAAAGCAAGGCAAATTACAACCTCTTCACTATGCAATCTGATCATTCCTTTACTCCCTTGCTTTTTTATGTCGTTGATATCATTGTTGCAAGCAACTTTATCACTACCATCACTACTCTTAAATCTTTCTTACATGCTTAGTTTCATATTAACGATTTGGGCACCTTGCGGTATTTCTTGGTATTGAGTTTTGTCCGGTCTCCATCTAGCATTCACCTGTGTCAGCGCAAATATGCTTTGGACATTTTGGCTGGCACGGGTACTCTTGATTTCAAACCTCTTAGATTGCCTATGGAGCAAAACACTCACTTTGAGCAAAACTGATGGTACTGTTTTATTGGCCCTACGGTTTACATGCGACTCATTGGGCGTTTACTCTACCTTACCATAAGTAGACCTAACTTGAATTACAGCATTCAAGTCCTCAATCAATACATGGATCGAACCACTGATGTCCATTTAGCCGCTACTCATCGTGTTCTCAAATACATTCGGGCTGGTCTTGTCCAAGGAATTCTCTCATCTTCTTCATCCTCTTGCCAACTCATTGCCTACTGTGATTATGATTGGAGTGCTTGTCTCGATACTTACAAATGAGTCACTAGCTTCTGCATTTTTTAGGCCATTCTTTGATTTCACGGAAGTCGAAGAAGCAAATTGTCATCTCTCTCTCCTCAGCTGAAGCTGAGTATCAGACAATGGCCACTTGTTCTGAGCTCACTTGGATTCGTTATCTCCTGATTTGCATGTCTCTCATCCGCATGCTGCCTTGCTTTATTGCCATAATCAAATAGCCCTCCACATTGCCGCCAATCCTATTTTCCATGAAGCTTTACCTTTGAATGTTCTACATACTCACCTCTCCAAGATGGGAATAGTTGACATCTATTCTCCATCTTCGCGGGGGGGTTATTATCGAATGAAGAATCCTCTACAGCTGCTGGCCTAGAAGATGAAAAGGATATGCAGAATAACCTACGAGCAGCAGCTATTGATCAAGGCAGAGTTACAAAAGCGTTTGTTAGCTGACAATTGTTGATTAATTTTATTCCCTTTCTGTTATGTACGAATTTGCTGAGCTGTAGATGGTGTATTTTTTTATTCTTTCAGGAACTGTAAATAGACTTAAAAGACATTCATTATTGCAATAGAAGCAAAATTCTCTCGAACCATCATTTTCTTCTCTCTGCCGTTTCCTTTCCAAAACTTTCAGATTACCATGTATGTACGTGGTCGTACAGATTTCAAGTGGTTGCTCCCCACCAACCTACCCTTCTAACAACAATTAACTTGTTTGATACACCAGAGAACATAATTTTGAAGAGAAGGATAGGCATTTGAATATGTATTGCCTCGAATAAATGAATAAAGATGAGTACCAAGAAGAAAAATGAGTATGTATAATGTTTTGATCAGTCAAAAAGATTTCGGATAAGAATTGTAACAATGGAAAATATAACTCTTTTCTATGGGATCTACAATTTCGCTCATGCGGCCGGCCAGATATATTCTTATACTGTCACCGTGAACAGGTAGAGCTTTAGTACGACAGCCAGAGCCAGCTGCAATAGAAAGATGCCAGCTACAATGAAGAACCACCTTTCACCAGCTGATTTAATGTGGGCTCGAAGGTTAAGTGCCACAAATGTAGCTGACATGAACCCAGCTACACCTGCAACAACCCATCTGAAGATTTCCAATGGCACGATAGAGAGGCACTGCAACCAGAAGATAAGGACTTTAGTAGTGAAAAATGCCACCTGAATAAATTATTATAAACCTTAAGTTAACAACCAGGAAGGTCAATATTGCACAATATAGAATGGACAGATTCATATTCCATCTGAGCCCCACATTCAAACACCATGGTTCTGATTGCTCAAACCTGTTCCCCCTTTGTCGTGGAACAGTAAAGTGACCTTTGCAGTGTTGCTATACTGATTCCTAGAAGAGATCTAGTAACTTGCACAAAATGCATCATTTTCAAGAAAATTCTACAGAACATATTCACAAATTTTTTGTTTTATTTTTATTTTCCCTGATAAATAGAGCTTCACAAACTGCTCTCTAGACGAGTCCTGGCTTCGGGGTCCCCCCCCCCCCCCTTGCCACTGTACATTTATTAAGCTCACTGCAAAGCCTCAGATCTCTTTCTCGACTTTGAAGAAAAAGGTGTCACTTCAAAGCTGAGTGTTTCCTTGTAAAAGGTAATTTTTGGCTGTAGTTTATGAATAAAAAAGACAGCATAGGAAAACCAGAAACATACCAGCGCTGGAATAAAGACAAACAGGGAGTAGCCAAAGAGACAAAACAGCTGAACAAGGCCAGATGGAACTGAGAAGTATTTCAGAATTACATACAATCCAAGAGGTACAATTATGACATAGCCGTAGAACACTCCAGCAGACCAAGTTATCAAATTTATGTCATAGTTCCAATCTTTGTTGTTCAGCTTGTGTGCTACATAGGTCACAAAAGTGCCAATAGAAGCTGCTACAAATATCAAGGTAGTGCATATCCAAAATGGTCCGTACCTGCGTTGAATTTGAGATAAAAACTACACAACTTAATTTCCTCAATCATATGAGCGGCAGGGCGAACATCTTAAAGAGCAGCTCTAACACCTATAACAACAGTATTCTTCCAAATCCTATTTTTGCATATTCTTTCCAACTGAACTAGCAAGTGAAAACACACCCCACTACAAATAGAGTTTCTAGTCTTGTTTTTTGAAATACTAAACATTTACCATAAATTGAAAGATAAAACTAAAATCTCACAGAACAACATATGGGTATTTCTAGTCTCCACAAATAGAGTTTCTAGTCTTGTTTTTTGAAATACTAAACATTTACCATAAATTGAAAGATAAAACTAAAATCTCACAGAACAACATATGGGTATTTAAAATATGCTGATCATTGGAATTTAAGACGAGGAAACTACTGCTCTCTTGATGCCCTTAGCTTATAACACTCACAAGAATACAAAAAGGCATGCAGAAGACAAGACAACAATTATTAACTAAAGCAAATGGCCATTAATATGAATCGAAATTAGAAAAGGCTAGAATCTGCATAGAGATAACAGGTGCTTATCACGGAGCTCGGGCAGCGCCAGATCAGACAGTAGAAGTTGACGAGAAGACGCGGGCAGTGCCGGAGACGTCGGGATGCAGCTTTTCGGCGCCAGACCCGGCCGATCTTCAGGATGGAATGCTCCATAGGGGGGTCCCGACGCAAACCGATACTTTTCAGGATATTGGTGTTGCCGAGAGGGACCGGGCAGCCTTGGATCTGTCTTCTGGGGCTACATTCGGTGGTCTGGAGGTGGGGGAGGGCTTTCGGAGGACCCTGGATTGTGTTGAGAGTTCCTCTCTTAGGGCACATTCTCTAGAGATAGAGGTTAGAGAGCCTCTACGAGATCCCGTGGGGGAACTGGTGCTTGTTGTCCCCCTGGCGGTCAGTTTTCCTATAGACGATTTGGAGGGGAAATCTCCAGATTGGGTATTAGATATGGTCTCCTCTGTAGGACATTTGGTTGGAGTGTTGAGTGACGGTCACGAGGAGGAGCTGAGGAATCTCTTCGCTGCTTTGGAACGCGATCGGGTACCGCTTCGCTAAAAAAAATCCAACAAATCAGGGGGACGGATGCTTCGGGAGTTAAAGGGTTTGCACTCTTCGATTAACTATGAAGGGTCTTCTTCGACCACTAGGCAGACCAAGAACAAAGGGCAGACTTTGGCTTTGATAGTGTAATAGGGTGGGGTTTCTTTTGAGGGAGGGGTTCTCGTTTCTGGGGTGGGGCTTATGTTTGTTGGGTTAGTTTGGCAGTGCTTGGCGCCTCGAGAGGTCTTTTATTGTGGGGAAGTGGTGGCTTTGGGTTGTGTTGGCTGGTGTTTTTGGTGGGTGGGGTTTGGGTTTGGATTTTCAGTATAGTCCCTTGTATTGTTGATTCCTCTGTTTTGTGTTTTTTGTTTTTTCTCTTTAATAAGATTGGCTTACTTATCAAAAAAAAAAATGGAGCTCCATAATGTCTATTAAGAACACTACTGATTCTTTAACAGGAAGTTGTACGCTTGAGGACATCACTTCTGGTCTAATCCATGATAATGAAGTCCACATGAATCGAAGGATACCTCAGGAAGGAGAGACTACTGCTACGAGTTAGATCACAACATGGGGGATCAACCTTCAAGAGTTATTGCACCAGCAATTACATCTTATATACTTATATTCAGAAACAAATTACATGCAGAAATCAGAGATATTTGGCAAATTCCAAAACATATTAGACCATATGTATAGAAGACCCTCCGAACTCCAATGTAATTTACACTTGATAACTTTATTAAAATAGACAGCAAAATCCCTAAATCCTTTCCGTTTCTCGAGTTGATAACGATTTTAACCATGCACCAAATCTTCACCTAGAAAGTCAGCTTTAGGTTTCCAACACAACTTCTTACACAAATAATCATTAGCATCATTAGTAACAGAATCTCTACTTACAAATCTGGATTGCTCGCTGTTTTTTCGTTAAAAGTCCCCCTAAATGGAAAGAGTGAATCTTTAACCCTGTCCAAAATGTCTGAAGTGTCTACATCAAAGTACGGTTTATAAGCAGCAATCGTAAATGTCCGAAACCAACCACTCTGCTGGGCCTCATCAGAACCAGAAGCAGGTTTTGAAAATGTATCTGCAACAATTGAACTAAATTATTAGCCACTACTATGACAACAGATCTCAAGATTTACAAGTTAGTTAAGCTCAATAATGGAACTACCACCTTGTGTATAGAGTATGAAGATACAATCACTGTTTTAGCACCTCCCACACAAAGTACTATTAACTGCAAATTCAAGCTTAAGAGACTAGCAAACTTGTTTATGGAGTACAATTAAAGGATGTAATGGCAAGATTGCTACACTTAACTCTCTACTATTAGTCATATCTGATGCACACCACAAAACTTCAGTGAACATAGTGCTGTGTCGGGCTAAGTAGCGTTTTTCAGTGTTTATTGGTGGTCTTAGTGCAGTGTATTCCAGTTAAGTTCTTCTGAGATTAATATTTCAAAACAGTTGTCGGATCATACAGAAATAATGCAATGATTCCATCGAAGTTATTATTATTAATCTGAGAAGAAAAAAGGACCTGATTGTGGCAATGGTCCTCCTTTAGGAGTGAAAAAAGGAAACTGCCAGCATGATCCTAGTGGTCAATTCCCACTTTTCCTCGTCCTTCAATTTCATTTACAGTCTCAATAAGGACTATCAGATCTGACAAGAATTTTTCTCCTCAAAGAATCTCAGCTTATGACACTATCTTATACTCTCCCTAAAGAAAACCAAGTCAATTATACCGCTAACCTGAATTTCAGCAACCCTATATACCTCTGCCAACATCCTATGTCAAGTCTTTCCAGGGTGAGGGGCTTTGATCTAAAACTCATTATTTATTCTCCCTATTTCAACCTATTCTTAGCAAACCTTGAGAAATTTTAAGCACGTATGTGTATTCTTGCCATTCCCCTAAGATCCAGCAAAATGATCAGTATTGTATTCCTGAACAAAGAAAAATGCCTCAATGTTTCTACATAGCAGTTGCATGCTACAAAAGAACGCACCAAGATCTATGTCAATTACAACCACATAAATTCTTTTTCAATGAAGCACAGATAGAGGTGTCCACAACTGTTGTCAAACACTTCTCAGAACACATCTGCAAATAAAAAAGAGGAAAGAAATGGTGGTTGACTGAACTCAACTACCGTCATTAGAAATAGTTTACACAGAGTACTAACATGAATTAAGCGACTAAATAATTGTTCCTTAAGAGAACACTGATTTCCCATGGTTATCATGCCTTCCGATTATAAGTAATCAGTATTAAATAGTTCACATAGATTATAAATTGAAAAATGCTTCACAAAGTTCCTGCATATTACATAGCATGATATAACATTTACTAAAAAAGTTAAAATACTCGGCTTATTGTTGTTATGTCCCTCTTATGTCATGTCCTAACTTTTAGGATTTTCCCATTTCCATTTTGCTGTCCATCTCGTCTCACATGTTCATGCTCACACATCAATGTTTGGACTTCTTAGATTTTGCATTTTCTTACAGATAACTACAACTGATGCCCTTGTACAGCAAGAGATCTCAACCCCAAGTCTATAGAGGAGACGAAGACACATGATCTCGAAAGCATTTTATTGAGCAAAAATAGAACTTCAAAAGCCAAAGACCATCAGAATATAATTTCACGTACCATCAGCATCTCAAGGAGGGCGAGAACCACCAGAGATCTTCCCTTGTGCTTCAGAGGGAGGAAATGTCCGAGCATTTGAATCTACAGTGATAAACTCATAGAGTAAATTCAGAAACAAGAAAGCGGATACCAACAAGACTAAAGGAAAACACTATCCCACCAGTGTAATTTCTCAACTTTTCGGAATGAAACCCATAAGACACCAAGCCCCAACACAAGGATCCCACTTCTCTCCTTCTTTCCAACATATTGGAGTTTTAATAACATGTTGCTTTAAGAGATAAGAGAAAGACACGCTAAAACAAGGTAGATCAAATTCTTTCTTGTTTCCTTGTCTTAGACAACAGGCTCCGTTTGTTTGCTGAGAAAATCTCAGAAAGTATAATCTAACAGTTTGCGAACCCCAGGTTTTCAAACAATTACCACGAGAAAAGTGATTAGTTCACCGAGCTGCTAAAAGCCTGATACGACAGCTGGACTAACCGCAAGGAGCAATAAGACATAATATTAAGCACATAAATTTCATTTCCTTAGCCGGAATTTTCTGGGCAGCCAAAAAAGGGAAATGAATCCGACAAAAATGAAGCAATTGGCGAGTGAACAAAGAGCACCTGCAAACTTGACGGTGACATGGCCTGGATCTGACACAGCCTGCAATACGAAACGAAATCAAATGGTGAGATCTGAATGCTAAACGGACATATAATGCACCACTCAATAGGATACACATAGGATTAGACGCTTAAGGACTAGGAAAGACCTTAAAAATGGAAGAAATACTTACAGGTACGGATCCTGAGACCTTCTGGTTATCTAAGCTTGTGTAGTTGCCTGACATCATCTTCTCTCACCCTTCTCCTTCGCCGCTCGTGGATGGTGTATTTTCTTTGCTTTCCTCTCTTTTTCTGGTGGGAAGGAGTAGTCTTCTTTTCTTTGTTTCTCAGTCGGTCGAGACGGGGGAGAGAAGCCAGCGACGAGCGTCAGATGAAAAGTGGGCTCGCGCTAATAAGGAGGAAAAGATACGCCCATGCTCTATTGGGCTCACCTGGGCTTCTGAACCACAAGACCTCTCGCTTTGCTTTAATGTAAAATGATGAAAATTATACACTCCATGAGAAAGGCAGAATTATGAGAACTTTGATAATGTTTTGTTAGAAAAAAATTTAAAATTTTATTTTAAAAATTCAAACTCTCAGAATTTTTTTAAATTTAAAGATTCTTAAATTTTTTCACTGACTTTCTATAAAACCAAAAAACTCAAACTCTTCGAATTTTCTACTCCAAACTCAAAATTTTTAAATTTTTACTTCCCAAACATCTCCTAATAGTACTAGTTTCTATAACAATTAAAATTTTAAAAAGCTTAACAAGTTGTGTGATTGACAAGCGAGAGCGATACTTATTTAAGAAAAAAATCTTCATCTCAGACTCAATAGAGTGCGGGAGATATGAGATTCCACATACTCGTGAATTCTGTTCCGTTCTTACAATTTCATGGAAACCAAACAAAAGTTTAGGGGAGAGGGAGAGAGATCATACCATAGATCGCCTTCTCTTCTACTTTCTCACAAACACCTGCTTGAAGTCTTGCTTTGTCCGTGACTGATTCTATAAGTGGGGAAAAATTCTAGTGGAAACCGAAATTTCGGTTCGCATCCGGTTAATATCAGAATAGGAATCGGATTAGATTTTTTTCCAAATCCCTGTTCTCAATTTTTTTTTTAAAAAGTTTGAGGCCTTCTTAAGAAAAAAACTTAGTATAGCCAACAATTTCATTGTTGTTCATAGAAATTATCAACTAAGAAAATTACAATTCTAAAAAAATAAAAAGTCTGCTCTTTGTGAGCTTCTGAGCGTTTTGCTCTTTCCTTCCGATTTCTTTCCTCTTTGCCGTCGACTGGGCTGTTGTTGCCTCGTCTATCTTTTTATATTCTTGTTTTTCCTACTGGTGTTTGATTGGAATGATTGTCATCCTTTGATCTGTTTCTGGTTGGTTGCGTATTGGTCAGTGTCTCTAATGGAGGAAATAATAGAGAAAACAAAGAAGTTGTCGTGGAAAGATGTTTCGGGCTTGCTGAAACCAAACCGTAGTCGGGCGAATCTTGTTCGTAGGGTGTCTCTGGTGGGTCGATTGGTATCAAAGAAGGTGTATCCTTTCCATATTATCCAGCCGCTCATTATGATGGGATGGAGATTTGTTACAGATTTAAAAGTGGAGGACGCCCGTGCAAACCGCTTTATTTTTACGTTCGCCTTGTCTGCTGATAAGGATCGACTTTTGTGTCAGGGTCCTTGGAATTTCAAGGGTTCGTATATGATTCTAAAGGAATGGGATCCATCCCAAACCTTAGATGAAGTGGAGTTATCTCAAGTGGAGTACTGGATTCAGATCCATGGATTACCGCTGGAACTTATGGATGACGAGAATGCACGGCTAATTGGAGGGATGCTGGGAACTATTCTGGAGTTAGATGATATTGATGATCACCAATCATTTATTAGGTTGAAAGTTCGGTTTTCTATAACTCAACCTCTGAAGCCTGGATTTATGTTTTCCCGGGAGGATGGTAATTCGGTGTGGATTGGTTTCAAGTATGAGAGGCTATCTTCTTTTTGTTTCCATTGTGGTCTTTTGGATCATACCATTGGAGCCTGTTATGATAATCTGCCGCATCCTATGAACTCTGGTTTGTCTGACAAGATGCGTTGTAATTGGGTTCCACGTCTCGCTAGTGCGCAAGGTTGGAGTGGAACTCCAACCTCTTCTGGTACAGATGATCGGCTGTCTTTTGGGTCCTCTATGCCTCCAGTAGTGTCTGGTGTGGTGGAAGTGCCGCCGGTGGAACCAGTGGGCCTCTTTTTTCGATCTGCAAAACCTAGTGACTTGAATGTGTACGATAAATTAGCTGGTTTTGATAAACATGGTAAGTATGCGGCTTCTGCGGGACGTGCGGATATCATGCAGGTTAATCGAAGATTTGAATGTGAAGCTGGCTGTTCCGTTATTTCTGGGAAGGAAAAAGTCTCATTATCCTGCAAACTTACAAATTGCGAAAGAAACGGTAACTGATTCCGTTGAAGTGGGGTCAACCCTCCCGATTGAGATGAAGAGTATGTTGCAACTGGGCCATGGAAGGGTTGATGGGCCGAAATTTGCTTGTGAGGCTTTTTGCAACAAGGATCTAGTGGTGACTGGAACTGTGAATAAGGGGGCCAGATATGGAACATCGACGTGGGCTGGGCGTGGTGGATGTAGTGACTTCTTAAGGCCAAAAATGAAATAAGGAGGCTGGTGGGGTATCATTAAGCCCAGAACCCAAGCGAGGAAAAGAGAACTTGATGGGGGCAGAAAATGGGTTCGATAATTCAGTTGCTGAGCCTTTTCATATGGGCATAGAGAGTAGACCAAAAATAACTCGCCTTAGGCATGTGTTGAAGATGGGTCGTGCAGGGAAGACAACTGTGTCTGATACACAGGAGGTGATGTTGGGTGGGGCTACTATTTTATTTAAGGCTGAGGAGGCGGGCCATCCCATGCCCCCCAATGTCCCATGAAGCTCCTTGCCTGGAACTGCCGGGGGCTGGGTCGACCTTCGGCAGCTAGAGCCCTTCGGGACATTGTGAAAACAATGGATCCGGTGGGAATTTTTTTGATGGAGTTGTATCCTTGTGATGCCATCATGGTACATTAAGCAATTGAGGTCTCAGTTGATGAAATTGATTCCGTTGGTCTTCACACAAGGATGAGGGAAGGGCTAGCGTATGTTAAAAGAGAAGAATAAAGGGCAAAATGAGAATTTTCATAAAGTTTCATACCTGTTATATTCACTTGTACAACAAGGAGTAAAAGGGTGCAAAATTCCACTAAATTTGTAATATGGGGTGTAAAGTGCCAATATCCCAATAGATAAGGGGAGTGTATTTTTTTTTGGCATAATTGCACCTAAGGCCTCTGAGGTAACAAAATGTTACAAATAAGTCCCATTGGCAATGTTTTCAATAATTAAACCCCTGAGGTCAAGTTTCACTTAAAAATAGGCCCCTTCGTCCACTTCTCGTCAACCCTGTTAATGCCAATTGCTAACAAGGATTTAAAAATCTACGTCACAACCAATGAAAAATGAACACCTGTTCACTTAAAACGAGATAGCCACGTGTGCGGCACATCCACCTTACAACATTAAAAAAATGCCTCTTAATGAAAACGACGTCGTTTCTTCGTAGGTCCCCCTTCTACCCATCGCACACATAGAAGATTGATTCTCTCCCATTTTTTTATTGCACACAGAGAATCTAAGTTCCCCAAATTCTCCTCTCCTACCCAATCACATAGAGAACGATTCTTACCCAAATTCTTGTGCAATGCTTTCTAGGAATTCCTAACTCGAATGCGATTTGTGTATTAATCTCAAAATCCAAACAAGAAGCAAAGGAGGTTCTACGACTAGACAGGGCTGTTTATTTTAAACCTAAAAAAATTTTTATTTTTGCTTTTCTTCTGAGTCTTTTTTCTCTAGGCATTACTTTGGAGCCTTTGATCATTTATTGGCTAAGGAGTTGCCAAATTTGCTCTAACAATGAGAAAACAAGGTCTTTACATCTTAATATCACAGGATGCTTTAAGAGTAGAAATTGATTAATGCAACCACTTGTTATATATGATCCCTCCATGGCAATTTCCAAGGTTATCAGTGAGATTGGGTAGGTGAGGAGAATTTGAGGAACCTAAGGTTCTCTTTGTGCTATGAGAAAAGAATTGGGAAGAATCGTTGGTTTGTGCTATAGGTAGAAGAGGGGCTTACGAAGAAACATGGTCGTCTTATTTGAGGGGCTTTTTTTAAAATGCTTAGTGAGGTGGCACACTATTTCGTTTTAAGTGGACAAGTGCCAATTTTACATTGGTTGTGACGTGTATTTTAAATCCTGGTCAGCCATTGTCGTTAACGAGGTTGCTGGGAAGTGGACGAATGAGCCTATTTTTGACAGAAACTCGACCTCAGTGGTCTAATTGTTGAAAACGTTACCGAGGGGACTTAATTGCAACATTCTACTACCTCTGGAGCTCTAGGTGCATTTATCCCTATTTTTTCCAAGGGGTAAAAGGGGCATAAAATGTCACCATGAGTCACGTGCGTGTCATGCGCACACCTTTCAATCTAAAATGACAGAAATCTTGACGTCGAGGTGCAATATGTAAGTAGGTAGTAGTTGGGGGGCAAAATGTCACAAAATTGATGGGATGCAAAGTGCCAATACCTTCAAGTAGGGGTGAAAACCGACTTCGCTGTTTGGATTTTAGCCCCAACCGAGAATCATAAACTCCGAACTGACAGCCGAACCGCTGGTTGGGAGAATCGGCCTGGCCGACCAGGTTCGGTCATTGGCCCGATTCGGTCGGCAATCTGAGACAACCAAAATCAACTACCAAGAAGGCAACAACCACCAAATACACCAAAAACAGCCACCAACAAAAAAAAAAGTCACAATCAACCACCAACCATCCACAATCAACCACCAAAAGCTTGAACAATAAACACTAAACACACTGTCTAAGGCTAAGCAAACTAGTTTGTAAGCGATAAAGCTGGAGCTGCAATGGATAAGGAGAAGAAAATCAAGGAGGGAAGATGCTGAGAGATAGATTTGGACCTGGAGGCCTGTGAGGCTGAGAGGCGGCATGGCCGAGAGAGAGGTCGAGAGAGACAGACACCGAGACAGAGAGAGGCCGAGAGAGAGATCTGGAGCTGGAGGCCGAGAGAGAGACGTCGGTAGGATGTGGGCGGCGGCTAGGGCGTCGAGGACTTCGAGGGGAAGGGCTTGAGGATTCGCTGGGAGAGAGGGTTAGGGCGTCGACTGTCGAGGACTCGGGGGAGACGATGTCGTCTCACCCCCATGTATTATTCAATATAAAAAATAGTACAATACCCAAACCGGGTTGGCCCAAAACTGGCCGACCCATTCAGTTTCGGGCCGATTTGGTTCGGCCCGGTCAGTTTCGGCCCAAATTTGTTCAGCCCTAGCTTCAAGGGTGGTAATGAACCTTTACAAAGCATTTTTCGAGCTCACGAGTAGGACCAAGTGTTTACTCAACACTCAAGTGTTTTACAAAATATCAGTACAAAGGAATAACAAAGAAAGTCTCTCTAAGCTAAATAAGATAGTGGAAAGCACAACAGTGAGCAAGAAAACTAGATTCTTGTAGGAAAGCTTAAGTATTGACAGGTGGGAACACTAGCTTTCTTGGTAGGTGTGTTCATCTCTCTTCTTCAAAGCTCTTTGTCTCTCTAGAAAGTTAGGGGATAAAATAATTGCAAATGTGTTGTCTTTATCTCTCTATTTTCTTCTATATATAGTCAAATTATCTTCAAAGATCTTCAACACCCTCAAGAGTACCATTGGAAGGGTACCCAAGTCTTTTTGGAGAATTTAAATGAGCTAGCGACGTTTAAGTATTTTCCTGCAAAATCGCAGCATATGTCGACATGTATCAAAACCACAATATTGGTTTGGAAATGTGATCTTGGATGTTAGTGCGATGTGTCGACACCATCCATCAATGTGTCGACACCTCAAAAACTACTCTCGAGTGTCAATGCAATGTGTCGACACCATTCCTCATTGTATCAACACTATCAGTGCTGAAGAAAAAAATTAGCATCTTGAAAGTGTCGTTTCCAGTTTAAAACTTCTTTAAACAATTACAATAAGAAAATTTGATCTTTCAACTTTGTGCAATGATGTTTAAGTACAATTAAAAATATTTCAGAGGGATGACCTTGATCTTTTGAAATAATTTTTAAAAATTGTGGATTGAGAAAATAAAATATAAAAGTCTTTAAAGCACTTAGTAATTTTTGTTACCATTAAAATCAAATATGGATTGTTTGTAAAACAAGCTTGGGCTAACAATTTCTTTCTTTCTACTATTCGCATGACGAATAATTTGGCTTTAAAGAACTTTTGTCCAAAATTTTGTTCAATTCGTGTCTTAGCCCTAAAGGGCTCTATAATTTTAGTACTCTTTTTTATTAAGTCTCATTTAATAATATGTTATGGATAATTTATAGATTTTGTATTAAATTAGAATATTTTAAATTAATTAAATGTAAAAATAATCATATAAATTTTCTGTTAATATCTTCTCTTATTAATTAAGTCAATGTATATTTTATGACTCTTTGGTTGAGTAAATAAGATTAGATATGTATTAAATGTGTTTATAAATTCTTAGTAATAGTGATTAATTTAAACTATTAAAAGAGACTTTTTCCAAGACCTTTAAAGTTGAAAACTTTGTAGGATTAAGTTCTTTTATATTTTATTTACATAGATTATTATTTTCTAGTCTTAATTAGTGAATACAATAGGTTTAGAACTTGATTAAATTAAATGTTTAAGTAAGATACGTATTTAGGGCTTGGATCATGGAGTATTTGAGCTCAATGGACCTTAGAGGAGCTAGAATAGTGGGCTGGATGGTTTGCGACTTGAAGTGGACTAGAAATAGGCTTGATTGGGCTTGGAAAACTGGCCCAATGCAAGAAAAGACAACCGATTGATTGTGAGGGATTTTGTAAAGATTTGGAAGATTTTAATCATGGCGTTGCAAGGAATGCTCATACAAGTATAATTCATCCTTTGTAATAAATAGTATCAGTGCAATGATTTTAAGTTATATAAGTCATCGAAACGTGATAGAGAATGCATGCAATTAATTGAAATGTATTCGTTCCTCATATGGTTCCTTGAGGTATTCTTAGTACTTACTCTGTTCACCCCCAAATTCAGGTTGTGTGTCTCTCCTCTCTTCATGAGTCTGTCTTGTGCCACCTACACCAAGACTTTTAAAAATGATGTCGTAGACCCCAGAAGGAGCCCACCCACTCCCTGTTGTGGGGGGTTGCACTCTCCTAATGTGTCAGGTACTGTCACTCTTTCTTCAAGTGCAATTAATGCAGGAATATCATTCAAGTGCAAAGTACACATCCAAGCATCCCATGATATGACTTGTAATCCAATAAAGTACTTGTAATTTCATTGCATGAATAATTAAAAAAATAATAAATGAAAATTTCAGAAATTAAACCCACAAACTAAATTTAAAATACTCGATCTGTTTCAGCGTCATATGGTTTCAAATTATTAGACATTTTTCCTTAAGTAAAGAATTAATATACTTTTTCCATTTATAACACTAATTAGAGAATTAAACATGAAGTTTATAATTAAATATAAAATCTGCCCTAAATCTTCAAATGAGCTACAAGGCATTAATCGCATTGGGCAATAATGTCTAGAAAAAGGAGTTATGGCCATGTGTCAAAAAGGTGGGATTTGGAGATCTATAGTTTTATGGTCGGCTAAGCGGGGTAGTTGAGAGGGGCTTGGTGACTCTTGGGCTCCTGGATAAGTAATGGGGTTCGGCCCACACATGTTTTATAGGTCCAAGTCCAAAATTAACTACCCTAAGCCCAATATTATCTAAATGAGATTAAATAGGCCCTTTTAAAATAATAATTCGGTACAAATAAATCAATTACATGGAATGATAAATTCAAATGGAATAAGCAACATTAAATTAATCTAAGTAAGGAATAATGATTAAAACAATAACCGAAAATAAAATATTAATAAAAAAATGAATTTCGGCCCTAGTAAAAAATTATCCAATTTAATCTATAAAAATAAGGAAAAATAACTCAAATAAAGTAAATAATTTTAAGCATATGAAATAAAATGAAATAATGCAAGGATATAAAAATTAAGAGAAGAAATCGCAAAAAAAGAATTTAATTAACCATGAAATAAATCTAAGTGCTAATAATAATGAATTTAAAAACTAAGGAAATCAAGACTAATATCAAAGTGCATATTTTCTTAAAATATTTATAGCAAACATCGTAAAGGCACCACAAAAAGATGAGGGGCATCACATGCCTTTAGGCTTATTGAAGCCCAAAAGGATAAAACCCTAATTAAATAGTCAAGTGAAAATCCTAAGGAAAATATATCCGAAGGATTAATAATCTAAGTTGGAATTAAATAATAAGCAATAAATTAATATAAATAAATAAATAATGCGTTCAATTATGATACATTTCTTTCTGTTAAATTAGTGAAAACCTTGTAGTCTTATTTAAGCAACTGTATTAGTATTTGAATACGTCATACATCATGAGCATGTTAAGAATTTAGCGGATGAATCAATGAACACAATGATGTACATCGAACAATTTGGAAAACGATGTTTCCATAAACATAGTAATTTTTGAAAGCCCATCTATAAGACTAAATGTCTAAGAGGACAAGTGAAGTATGATGGTACCGATCTTTGGAAGATGTGTAACCATTGCCTTAATTGGGTGTAGGAGTGGCCTCCAGGAGGCATGGAGTAGAATCCTTCACAAAAAAACCTCGAAGGAAAGGGAGAGGGATGGACAGCCCGAACTCTGGGAGTAAGCAGAGCATGGAGATCGATGAGAATTGAGATAAAGAAGTATCATCTAGAAATGATAATAGGATCAGTAAGTGAAATGCGTATTGTTCATCATTTCATAATCCTTTACTGTGGTATTCTTACGCTTTCTTATTTACTTGCCTGTATTTGTTTTACTTACTCACTGCTTTTTCATGACAATGTTTCCTCCTTTACTACCTTATTGAGTCCTTAAGAGTCATCCTTTTTATTTCTTTGCGTTGTATATGTATTATCTCGTTAGCAGACCATGAGGGTTCACGAGATCCTTCATACTTGTGACTTTGGTATGCACAGGCTAACGTTGCAAATTCGAATATGGGTGTTGGATTCATTCGAAGTGCTCATGGAGCATTACCACTACCAGACATCGAACATCTTGCCTCTGAAAACTCCACCAGCACCACTGCTGTTTGAATGCTGCTAGAGCTGGTTAATGTAGACCAAGAGCCAGATAATGTAGTTGATCGTATGGGTGCTCTCAAGGACCCATAGTTATTACGTCGTTATGTATTTATTGGGTTGTGAGTATTTTGAAGGGGAAAATACACTTTACACGCCTAAACTATGGTCTGTCTGACACTTTGCACTCTCTTGTCTTGATTTCGTGACATTGAGCCCACGGTCTTTTTATTTTTGTCAATTAACACTCTAAAGTTGATTTAGCCGTTAATACTAACTGTAATAAGTCCACGTGCCGTTCACGTGCATTACCTATTTTTTCTTCTTCCCGTTTTAACCTCATTCTATCCATTAAGAAGTTCAAATTCACGTTTTGCCCAGTAGTCAAAGATTTGGCATTCATCCCCTCCCCTTTGATGATACTGAGCCCCAGTTGTAGATGCGGTGCCTGAAATCTAGATTAACCAAAAAAATAGTTCATAAATGGTGTCACACTAGTAACGCTTCTGCATTTTTCCCTCTCGTTGCTCTGTATGTTTTGTGTTATCCATACACCTCTGTGGTGTTGTGTTTAATTCTATCCTTTTTTTTTCTTGGTTATGTGTTCTTGTTTTTCTCTTCTTTTGCACGCTTATACTTTCACGATGCCGCGTTTTCTTAAAATTGTGCAAAAATGGTATGCCATTCTTTTTCCTCGGTGCTGTATTTCTTGGTTCTGTGTGCTTGATTTTCTCTTCTTTTGGCATGTGGGTAGGACAACTAATCTGCGTAATTGCTTTGTTATAATTAATTTCTTGCTTAACATATGTTATATACTTGCTCTGTAGTGCACATTTGAGAAGTTAACTTGCTTTGTAGTGCACATTTGGGAAGTTAACTTGGTTCTGTAGTGCACATTTGGGAAGTTATGTGTTGTATTAATTGGGTTATTCAATATAAGTGTCAAGTTACACTTTATGAGAATCATGTTTAAGTAGTGAACAATAACTACCACAAATGCTTTTAATGGACTTCTCACATGTTTTTTAAGCAATTCACGTGCATCCCCAAGTACTGCAAGTTTGGCGATAAGAGTAGATGGAGATTCAACTAAAATTCCTATTTGTTACTGTGGATTTGATTCTTACCTGAAGACTACCTACACAGAAGAAAATTTTGGCAGAAGATTTTTTAGCTGTATGAACCACAAGATAATACCTCATATATGTAGTTTTAGTACATATGTATATTATTGCCCTGAAATGTTTATACATGATATGAATGCGGTTTGGGAGATCATACGAGTTTTTCATGTGGTTTGATCCTCTTATGTGTGTCCATGAAAGGAGGGTTTTAAGCTGTCTTTGGGAGAGGCACGAAAGAAGGCGGAGTATGCGAAGCGCATTGCAACGATGGAGGAGTTGTTAGGGTCCCCGGTCAAGGACTTCACAACAATCACCAATCTCCTCCACGCGATCTGCTCCAACACCGTAATCGATCCTCCCGAACCGTTTCTAGTAACACACGAGCGTAGAATTTAGGATCAAAACACTCAACAATGAATAATACCTCACTTTATTACGAAGAACGTGGTCTTAGGATTATTAGTGCTTCGAACCACAAGAACACAAGAACAATCGTACAAGGGTTATTAGCCCAAGCACGCCCAACTTAAGACGTTATTAGCCCCCAAGTCTACTGGCATAAACGTGCCTATGCCTGGCCACTCTCAGAAAAGCTCTCTAGCTCTCACTACTCAACTCCATGACTGAATTCTAATGCTCCTGAGGAGTGCTTATATAGGCCTTCTCAGGAGCTTACAAAACCCTAATCAAATCAATCTAAATCAAATCTTTAAGATTCTAAGGAAACAATTCCCAGAATTAGGGAGATTTGATGATACATTCCTAAATCATCAAAACTTAGAAAGGAAAGACAATCTTCTAGAAACATCTAATTCTAGAAGATAAGATTTATTGAATTACTACCATAATCAGAGGCAATCTTTGAAGATGCTGATCTAGCTGCCGTCCGCCGCCCTACACGGTGGCGCCGCCGCCATGCTCCTCCTTGGGTGGTGATGCTCCTCTGACTCCCAAGGTCATGCTCATCACTTCCCGTCCGGTCACCGCTAAGGGTGGTGGTGCTCCGCCGCCAGCGGTGGCTGCTTTGGTTAGCCACTCTTGGCCCTCTGCTGCTGATTGGCTTGGCTGGGGGTCAGGGCCCTGCTGTGGTGCTAAGTCATGGCAAGGCCTTGTGGTGGCCATGAGCTTGCCATGGCATGTCTGCTGCTGGCTGACTTGCCTGCTGGGCGTGGGCATTGCTGGGCTGCCATGGCTTGTTAGTGGTGCCGGTGTGCCTTGCTCGCGCGCGCGCATGCTGATGCCATGGCTTGTCTGTGGTGCCTCGGCTGCGCGCGCTGTGGGCGTGTCATGTGCTCTTGCCGCGAGCGCTGTGGGGTGTCAAAGGCGCCCATGGGTGTCATTGGCACCGCATCTCGCGTGCTATCCTCCTCCTCGCAGCCGTTCAGTCCAAGGTCTTCCCTGGGGACCCTTTCATTCCCCCTTCCATTAAGTGCACCCTTATCCTCAAGGGTAAATTGTGGAAACCTTGAGGCTATCTCATCATAGTCCTCCCAAGTTGCTTCCTCTCTTGGTCGCCCACTCCACTGCACCAACACTCTCCAAATCTTCCTCCTAAACCTTCCCCTTGGCACCATCTTGTACTCAAGGCCTATGTCAGGTTGTAGAAGCATTCTTCCTTCCTCATCAAAGGAAGGCAATTCCTCCATGATCAAACTAGGATCTCTAACCCGTCTCTTGAGGAGAGACACATGAAATACCGGGTGAAGTCTTGAGGTTGGTGACAATTCCAACCAATATGCAACGATCTCGACACGGGCAGCCACTTTGAAAGGCCCATAGTATCTCTTCTCCAACTTGTAGCTCACCTTTCTCTTCATTGTCTTTTGCCCATACGGTTGGAGCTTCAAGTATACGAAGTCCCCGGGCTCAAACTCTTCAAGTCTCCTTCTTCTGTCATACTGTTTCTTCATGCTAGTTTGGGCTTTCTTGAGCCCCCTATTTACCTTTGCTAGGATCTCATCCCTAGTGAGTAAGGCTTCCTCCACCTCTGCATTCTTGGCCGTACCCTTCTCATAAGTCACCAAGGTAGGAGGCTTTCTCCCATACACCACTTCAAATGGGCTAAGTGTGGTAGATGAGTGGTACGTGGTGTTGTACCAATATTCTGCCCATGACATATACTCCATCCACCTTGCTTGCTCATCATGGCAATAGCACCGCAAGTATTGTTCCAGCGTACGGTTGACCACCTCTGTTTGGCCATCGGTCTGCGGGTGATATGAAGAACTTGTCTTCATCTTGCTTCCTTGAAGTGAAAGCACATGCTTCCAAAAGGAACTCATGAACACCCGATCCCGGTCCGTCACTATGGTTCTAGGGAAGCCATGGAGCTTCACCACATTATCCACAAATGCCTTCGCCACACTCTTTATTGTAAATGGATGCTTAAGGGGTATGAAGTGAGCATACTTACTTAAGCGATCCACCACCACCAAGATCACTTCAAACCCTTGACTCGTGGGCAAGCCTTCCATGAAGTCCATGGACAAGTCTTCCCATATAGCTTCTGGTATGGGCAAGGGTTGCAATAGGCCCGTGGGGGCTCTTGTGTCATGCTTGGCCTTTTGACACACGTCATATTCGGCCACCCACTTCTTGACACTTCTCTTTAGGCCCTCCCAATAGAAGAAGTGTTTGACCCTTATGTAGGTCCTGAGCCATCCCGAATGACCACCTTCCCTACTATGGTGGAAATGAGTAAGGATCTCCTTCCTCAAGTTGGGCACGTCTGGCACATAGATGTAGGACTTATAGTAGATAAGCCCATCCCGCAACTTGAATCCGGTCACCCCATCACATGGGCTTTCAAGCTTCTCAATGATCTCTTGAGACCTTGCATCCAACTCCACGGCCTCTCTAAGCTTGTCCCATATCCTCCACTCAGCTCCACTCAAGGCACTAAGTTCGGCCTCATCTTCATAAAGAGTCCACATCATTGGACTTCCTTCCTTCCTCGATAAGGCATCAGCCACCTTATTCTCCTTGCCGGGTTGATACACGATGTCATATTCAAATCCCAACAGCTTCACAAGGAACTTCTGCTGCTCCGGCGTCACTATCTTTTGTTCCAGCAAGTGTCTCAACGCTTGCTGATCGGTCACGATGGTGAACTTTCTCCCCAAGAGGTAAGGTCTCCATACCTTCACCGCATGCACCACCGCCAACATTTCCCTTGCATAAGTGCTCCATGCCTTCTTCATTGGCCCTAAGGCCTTTGAGATATATGCAATGGGCCTCCTTTCTTGTGCTAGTACCGCCCCAATCCCTTCAGCACTTGCATCAGTATAGACTTAAAATGGTTTCTTGAAGTCAGGCAAGGCCAAGACGGGTGTCTTGGTCATGGCTCTCTTCAAGTCTTCAAAGGCCCTCCTTCCTTCATCGGTCCAATCAAAGCCCTCATTCTTTAGCATCGACGTAAGTGGCTTGGCGATCAATCCATAGCCTTGCACGAACCGTCGATAATAACCCGTCAATCTAAGGAATCCTCGCAAGGCTGACACATCCTTGGGTAAAGGCCAATCCACCATTGCTTCCACCTTCCGTTGGTCCACCTTCACTCCTTGGCCCGAGATGATATGGCCAAGATACTCTAACTCTTCTTGCATGAAGGCACATTTGGATGCCTTGATGAAGAAGTTGTGCTCCTTCAAGATCACCAACACACGCTCCAACTGCTCCAAGTGTTTCTCCACACTCTTCGAATACACCAAGATGTCTTCGAAGAACACCAATACGAACTTCCTTAAGAACGGCTTGAATATGGCATTCATAGCCGCTTGGAAGGTCGACGGGGCATTGCATAGCCCAAAAGGCATCACTAGGTACTCATACTGGCCGGAGTGAGTCCTAAATGCCGTTTTGTGGGTGTCTTCCTCCTTCATCCGGATTTGATGGTATCCGGCCCGCAAATCTACCTTGGTGAACACATGAGCTCCATGCAACTCATCAAGCATCTCGTCCACAGTAGGAATAGGGAATCTATCCCTCATCGTCGCTTCATTCAAGGCCCGATAGTCGGTGCAAAAGCGCCAACTTCCATCCTTCTTTCTCACAAGTAACACCGGCGATGAAAAGGGGCTCGTGCTTGGTCGGATCAAGCCACTAGCCAACATCTCCTCCACTTGTCTTTCAATCTCACCCTTCTGAAAGTGAGCATACTGGTATGGTGACACATTTACCGGTTTACTCGCATCCTTCAACACGATGCGGTGATCAAACTCCCTTCTTGGAGGCAACGAGGTAGGCACCTCCAATACTTCCTTGTGTCTTTCCAAGACCGCCCTCACACCTTGGGGCAGCTCCTCACTTCCATCACCATTCTTCTCTCCTTACCCGTCTTCTTCTTTGTCTTGCCCCATCACTATGGCAAAGCAATGAGCCCCACCTTTGCATAGCTTCTCGAACATGTGGGCCTCGCAAGGCCTTGGCTCTTTTGATGCTAGAGCTGTCCACGTCCTCTTCTTTCCTCCAAGCTTGAACTCCATAGTCATCTTCTCATAGTCCGTGACAACCTTGCCAATGTCTCTTAGCCAAGCGTTGCCCAAGACCACGTCCAATCCCACCAAGGAAAGTACATGGAGATCAGCCATTATGCGGACACCTTGGACATTCATCTTTACGGTTCTCACCACCATTTCGCACCTTAGCTTCTCGCCATTTGCCACCTTGACTTCGAATGGCTCTACTTCTTCCCCATGCAACCCCACCTTAGAAAGAATGCAGGAGTTGATGAAGTTGTGGGTAGACCCACTATCCACCAGCAAGGTTACTTCATGCTTCCCGACCCAAGCCATAAGTCGCATGGTTGAGGGCTTTTGCACTCCGGACATAGCATTAAGGCTCAGCTCAGCCTCCTCACTTTCCCCTTCACTAGAGGACTCCTCATGCCCGTGCTCCTCTTCACTAGACTCCCCCACATGCTCCTCATCTTCATCGATCATGAACATCACCTTGGCGGCTTTCTTGCATTGATGGTCGCTGCTCCACTTCTCGCCACACTTGAAACACAAGCCCTTCTTTATATACTCATCCAGCTCCTCACGGGTCAGCTTATTGACTTCCTTCCCTTTGCTCCTTGAGTCTCCCATAGCCGCCTCCTTTTCCTTCCAAGACCCCGTGGAGTACAAGGGTTTAGGAGCCTTGTTAGCCACTTGGTCTTTGGTGTGCCTCTTCTCAAAGTGGTGCCTTTCTTCAAGAATCTCTGCCATCCTCATCGCCTCTTGTAGCCTTGTGGGTTGCTTCAACTTGAGCTCCCTGGCAATCCATGGCTTCAGCCCATCCACAAAGGTACCAACAAGCGCTTCCTCGGACCAACCCCTCACCAAGGTTTGGAGTTGACGGAACTCCTCCACGTAGGCATGCACCTTGCCTTATTGCTTTAGCTTGGCCAGTTGGCCATGGTGGTTGATAATGGGCGAGGGCCCAAATTGCATCAACAACTCTCTCTCAAATGCCGTCCACCCGAGCCTTCTTCCTTCCTTCTCGTACTGAGCCCGAATCCATCTCCACCATTTGCTCGCCTTTCCATCAAGGAAGAAACAAGCTGTGGCCACTCTTTCCTCCCTTGGGACTTCATACACATGGAAATAATGGTCCGCCTTGTCTAGCCACTCATGAGGGTCGCCACCATTGAACTTTGGGAAATCAATCTTTGGTCTCCTTGGTCCTCGGTTGTTAAACCAATTCCCTTCATCATCTTCATAGTCACCTCCACGATATTGTGGCCTTCTTGGTCCTTGGTTGTTAAACCGATTTCCATCATCGATCTCATAGTCACCTCCGCGGTAATGGGGCCTTCGAGGTCCTCGGTGGTTAAACTGATTCCCTCCATCATCATCATCATGGTAGTCGTGGCCTCTTTGTGGTCTCCCATGTCTTCTAGCATCTCCATGGACTCGGGCATAGGGCACCTCCTCCCTATACCGACTCCCACAAACTTCTTCTTCAGTCCTTGCATCGTCATCAGCATCATGGTTGGGCTCTTCCTCACGCAGCCACCTCTCCACTATCTCCCGCTCATTCTCCACTCTTCCACCGAATCTAAGTGCTGGTCGTTGCCTTGGTTCTCCTCTTGTAGACTCGGACATATTAGTTCTTCTTCCATCAAAGGGCTGCTCCTCTTCCATGCTTGGGGGTGGTATGCGGTTGCCCCCATTTGGTTCTCCACCAAGTCTTGCCAAGATTGCTTGCAAGTCTTGCCTCATGCCTTCCACCGCCTTCATATTCTCCTCCGTAGTGTTGGTCACTGAAGTGATGGCCCCTTGCATGTCCGTCATGGAAGTTGTAGTCTCCACCATCTTCTCCTTCATCCAACGAGATGCCAGCTCCAAAGCTTCAAAACGGTCCTTGTTGGATGGAAATGAACTCGAGGCGGCCTCCATTGGAACTCTTGGCTGCAACAAGTCCAACCGTGGGTTCTCTCCTAAAGGAAGATCGAACCCCCTCCCACGGAGAACTTCTCACGAACACTTCCAACCTTGGGTTCTCTCCCAAAGGAAGATCGAACCCCTTACTTACCAAGAACGTCTCAAGAACAAACACTTTCCGACCTTGGGTTCTCTCCGAATTGAAGATCGAACCCCTCCACAGATTATAATATCAACACAATACAAACAACTTTCTTCTACAAAAATCTTAGTAACAAGGATCAAAGTAAGGTTTGCTCGTGTTTACCTCGCTTGAAGTGAAGAAAACTTCAAGCAACTCCTCTCAATGAAAGCACCAATTTGTTAGGGTCCCCGGTCAAAGACTCCACAACAATCACCAATCTCCTCCATGCGATTCGCTCCAACACCGTAATCGATCCTCCCGAACCGTTTCTAGTAACACACGAGCGTAGAATTTAGGATCAAAACACTCAACAATGAATAATACCTCACTTTATTACGAATAACGTGGTCTTAGGATTATTAGTCCTTCGAACCACAAGAACACAAGAACAATCGTACAAGGGTTATTAGCCCAAGCACGCCCAACTTAAGAGGTTATTAGCTCCCAAGTCTACTGGCATAAACGTGCCTATGCCTGGCCACTCTCAGAAAAGCTCTCTAGCTCTCACTACTCAACTCCATGACTGAATTCTAATGCTCATGAGGAGTGCTTATATAGGCCTTCTCAGGAGCTTACAAAACCCTAATCAAATCAAATCAAATCAATCTAAATCAAATCTTCAAGATTCTAAGGAAACAATTCCCAGAATAAGGGAGATTTGATGATACATTCCTAAATCATCAAAACTTAGAAAGGAAAAACAATCTTCTAGAAACATCTAATTCTAGAAGATAAGATTTATTGAATTACTACCATAATCAGAGGCAATCTCTGAAGATGCTGATCTAGCCGCCGTCCGCCGCCCTACACGGTGGCGCCGCAGCCATGCTCCTCCTTGGGTGGTGATGCTCCTCCGACTCCCAAGGTCATGCTCATCACTTCCCGTCCGGTCACCGCTAAGGGCGGTGGTGCTCCGCCGCCAGCGGTGGCTGCTGTGGTTAGCCACTCTTGGCCCTCTGCTGCTGATTGGCTTGGCTGGGGGTCAGGGCCCTCCTGTGGTGCTAAGTCATGGCAAGGCCATGTGGTGGCCATGAGCTTGCCATGACATGTCTGCTGCTGGCTGACTTGCCTGCTGGGCGTCGGCATTGCTGGGCTGCCATGGCTTGTCAGTGGTGCCGGTGTGCCTTGCTCGCGCGCGCGCATGCTGATGCCATGGCTTGTCTGTGGTGCCTCGGCTGCGTGCGCTGTGGGCGTGTCATGTGCTCTTGCCGCGCGCGCTGTGGGGTGTCAAAGGCGCCCATGGGTGTCATTGGCGCCGCATCTCGCGTGCTATCCTCCTCCACACTAGCAATGTCCTCTACATCAATTGGATCCTCTTGTCTATTTCCATGACTTGAGATGCAACCTCAGTGACTGGTATAGTTTGAGGTGCTGCAGGTGGTGGTATAGTATGGTCTGCTCTTCCTCCACTTCTTGTTCTTGCTGCAGGAGGTTGAATTTACGTATTTGCTTCATTCTACAAATAGGACACAAAAATTATTAATAGTAGTTGTTAATATAAGAACATGATACAAAATTTTTAATAGAAGCTGTTCATATAAAACAAGATACAAAATTTTTAATGGAAGCTGTTAACATAAGAACACGATACAAAATTATTAATAAAAGTTGTTAATATAAGAGCAAGATACTAAATTATCTACATATGGGCTTACTGTCACCAAAATTTGGAGTTAAACTGTCTCAGTCTCTAGCTTTGGGACCCAGCTGCTTGTGAAGAAGTTACCCTGGACTTTTTACATTTATTCTTACCCTTCTGCGCAGATGCTGAAGTCGGCATTGAGTCATCAACAAGTGAAAAAAGCTACAATAAGGAAAAAAACATATTTGTCAGCAATGCCAACTCCAATTAGCATAAATGAAAAGTTATATACTCAAAAAATGTGAAGACGTACATTGTCCATGCCGAACTCTGAGGCTAGGGAAATTGATTCCTCGTCTACAAGTGGGACAACTGCAACACTCATGCCCTGACGTCTTAATGCTGCTGCTTTCCTTCTAGGACACCAGGCTTATATCCAAATGGTTTCACAACGTCGTCCAACTCAAAAAATGATAGTCAATCTGGATCGTACGGTTCGTCATACACGGAGACATTTCCACCTACATAAGAACACCTAAAGTGCCAATTGAATCTACCGCCATAGTGCACCTTGAATACAAGAAAGTCATACGACATGTTTAGAATTTTTAAAATACCACACCTGCTGAGTAAAATATAAAATTTAGCTCATGATATGTATTATTGTAGAAAATAGAACAACAAATATGGTAAGAGTTGAGTGCATCGACCATAAACATTAAAATAAGTACACTTGTGGTGGGAAAGCAACTTGTGTATTTTTTTTAATTTGCTTAACATGAACAAAAGAGACACACGTGCTTTCGAAAAGGTAAACAAAGCATAGATATAGCTTACATTATGGGTTATGGGACCATAAAGTTTTCTTTGAGTGAAAATGTAAGCAATAAACAAAATTGTGTACAAAAATGGGGGACACCAGGGGACCACAGGAAAGTAGGACAATTTCGGCAAAGACAAATTCTACGATTCAATGCAGTTGATGCATGCAAGTCACTTAAAAATGCGCTACCCATGCAAAATAACCCAACCTAACGATTACTTGAAAAAATGAGTTTGACCCTAAAATTTTCAAAACCAAATTTACAACGGATATATTGCGAAAACCCTAAAATAAGAAGAAGCTCATCATCAAAAAATAGGAAGAAGCTCATCCCCTACCTTTTGAGACAATTTTATTGATGATTGTTCAACATATGAGAAATAATTCTCAACGTCGAAGACCTTGCCTTGGTAAGTTCGAGAGTTGAGTGCAAAGAGAAAAGAGATTTGGACTAAATGTTGGAGAGAATCGAGTCTTCACGAATGTAAGGAGGGTAAAACAAGAAGTAAAAAATCAAGTAACGCACGTGGACGACACATGGGCTTATTACCGTCAGTATTAACGGCTAAATCGACTTTGGGGTGTTAATCGACGAAATTCAGAAGATCGTGGGTTCAATGTCACGAAATCAAGACAAGGGGGTGCAAAGTGTCAGACACTCTATAGTTCAGGGGTGCAAAATGTATTTTTCCCTATTTAGAAAATACTTTTGTTATGAGCTAGATAAGCTTGAATATAGGCTCAATTTTCGTAAAACCTATCATTTGTAGAAATCCTCGAGTAAAGGATTTGAAAATTACTTCCAAAAAGGCTTATGAACTGTTTCTTTGCCTCTTTCGTATTGCAAATCTGAAATTATTAACCTCTAAAATTTTTGGAGTTCTATTTTCCAACTATTTTAATTAAGTACTTTGTTTATGAAGCGTAAATAATTAACTTAACGATCTGATTTTATTCTACTGTTAAGTGCAAGTAGATAATTTATTGATATTGCTCGATGATAGGGAAAATTCCATAATTTTTATTTGAATATGCAAATAATATTTTTCTTCTCCGATGCTACTATGTCCTTTTGAGACTTAGGGCATGTTCGTTTGGCTAAAAGTTTTAGAAGTTAAATCCAACTTTCTAAATTTATACTTCTAACATTACTCTTACACGCATACCAATACAATTTAACAATTTTTACATGCATGCAATAAAGCTCAAAGATAACCTAAATATTCACATTATTTTTAGAATTTTTAAAATTTTCTGAAAATGAACATGCCCTTAGTTGCTCTACCTCAAAGATTCGGTTTTTATCGAGTAAGGATACTTTAGTCATTTTAGCATCTGGGAATATTTGCGTGCAGTAAACATTATGACATAATTCTTCAAATTATTATTATTCAATATTACTTGACAGATTGACCTTTACTCCTTAATTACATTATTTTAAAAAATATACTTTTCAGCCACGAACTATAACGTGTTTTACACTTTACACTTTAAATTACCACACTTGAGACATTGCACCCTCAAACTATCCATCCCTAATACATTGTACTCTACATCTATCTTTTCCATCAATTTAGAAGAAAATAATTTTTTTTCAATATGAAATATCGATTTTTCCTTAAAAATAAATATCAAGTTTCATTTAAAGGTATAATCGTCATTTTACTTAAAAAAAGTCAATTGCTTGAGGATATAAAGTGCAAAACCCTATTGTAATTGCGGGTGAAACGTATATTTTCTCATAATTTATAATTATTTTACCCGATCTCCAAAAATCAGGAGATTTTAACAAAACAGTGGTCTCTCCATCCTTGAACTTTCAAGATAAAATTCTTTCATTTGAACTTCGTATGACATATTTCTAAGGTTGATGATTATTCTGTTGGCAGTACCATTTCGAGAAACTCCAAGAACAGATTCAAAAATAAGAACGACCATCTTAAATACCTCATAAATTCATGATAAATCTGTCCACGTCTAAAGGTGTTTCTCCACCCTAGAGGGTGTTATACTTATGAGCCCTAAAAGTTTTGTCTTCAGACTCTCATTGATCATGGGATGTCACTAAAAAAATAGGATCTGTCCGTGGACCCTAACAACAGCCTAACATAAATCTTATCACAATCCAAACCATATCAAATTATGAAATTTTAAATCCAGTGGAAAAAAATCTAAAGGAGTATGTTACGCCAGCAGAAACCTGGGGTGGTTTCAGTTAAATCTGACATTTGTTAAAATCAAAAACCCACCTAAATCAACTCCAAACTTCACGATAGAACTTAAAACCTGAGGATCCTAACATGATAAGATATAAATTAATGAAGATATTTTAAATTGAAAAACATTGAAAAGGATGGTAAAAATATTGTCCTCTGTTTTGCCTTTCTCTCTAGACCTAGCTAGATGCTAAGTTCAAAAGAATGGAGGCTAGGGAGAAAAGTGCTTGGTTAAGAGAAGATCCGGGAGAGAATATGAGGGCTCTGTACTTGCTAATTTCTAGGGAATTTGTAAGAAATTAAGAATTTTATTTTCGTATTATCTTTTTAAAATTCGTCCGAAAAACTTGGCCTCTTCTCAATCGATTTTAGCCAAAATGGGGAAAGAATTTGTCGCTTTTCAAGCTCCTTTTAGCTTAGTATAAAAGTGGAACAGGGAGACCAATTTTTAAAATTCAAAAGCTAACTCTTTTAAGCCTAACAACAGCCTCTATGTATGAAAGTACACTTTAATCTTCCAGCAGGGGGACTGGTGACTGTTCTGGATATCAGAAACAAGAAGCTTTGAATGAGATTCGAAGAGTACTCAGTTCCAACCACGCTTATTGGCTACTCCCACAAATCTGATCACTACCAATGTTTCACGCACAAGAGGATCCAAAGCCCTTAAGCGCTCCACGTAAGAGATACAGAGGGAATTACTAGTATGGTCTCTGCACGAGACAACTAATTAAGATCCTTCTATAGCTACATCAGTATTGATCTTCAACCAACCAGGATCAGGAGGGATCCAAATGTCTGAGATGCTCCCTATCCGCCTGGAACCTAGCAGCCCGATGCTCTTGTAACGACGACAAAGAGACTGAATGATCTTTCGCAAGCAAATCTGAGTATTTTAGTGAATGACCCTGTACCGGCAAAACCTGCTTTCATCCAAGACAAAAAGCGTCGTTGAGAATAAATCTCTTAAGTCGATTATCAGAAATGCCCAGGAAAAACTTCGTCTGGATAATTGATCGGATAAGATCAGAAGGTGTCCATAGGGGAGACGAGCCAAATCCATAAGGGACGCTGACTCTCGCCAGAGGATGCGTGCAATCTGGCATTGAAGAAAGAGAATGGATAATGGATTCTTTGTGATCTCCACAGAGAGCACACGAAGAAAGGAAATCTACTGAAGGTGAAAGAAAATGATGCAGGCTAGCTCTCACCGGAAGAGCATCAACTGCCACACGCCATAATAGAACTTGAGACGGTAGCTAGGGTACTAACTTATTCTTGTCATAGGTTGTGTTTGAGTGTTAAAATTTTGGGGAGGTTAAAATTTTAGGGTATTAGATTTGGTGAAAAAGTGAAGAGGAAGATGATTTTTAATATTTATTATAGTGAAAAGTAATGTTATGATGAGAGAAAGAGATTATGTTGTAATTTTTTATTGTGTTAAAATTTTAGAAAGTGTAAAATTTTAGTAAACAAACATAGCTATAGTCTCCCCTTGTTCTTGTCTTTTTAACTAATGGCACAAATAAATGTCCTTTGTTCTTGTCTACTTGAACAAGGACTGTTTTCTAGGTCTCCAATTATGTTCTTAACTTTTGCATAAGACATAAAATCCTCCCTCTAAGTTAATGAAAATATTATTAAGCAAATCAGATCCACATTAAGTACTGGTCATGCCGCATGATCAAATGCCAAAACATGCAAAAATCTCACCAAAACAAGAAAAGGAAGGGGAAGAAGAAAGGAGTTTCTTTTATTAATTCTTCATTCATAGTACTCCCTTATATATCCATGCACATGGCATTCCACAATATAAAAAGTATTATTCTCACATCCAATATGTACATTAGACAGTAGTACATATATATACATTATTGATACGGCCAGTAGGCCGATTGGCCATTGGCCGGGGCTCATGGACAGTCCTTCGGACGGGCTGTAAGGCAATTGCATTCGCATTGTCTTTCTATGAGATAGCATAGAGGCTGGTCGTTGCCCGTCGCGGGTTGGTCAAATATGCAGCACCAATAATTGTTGACAGCCGGGTCCTGTTTGCAGAACCGAAGATGAATTTTGCTATCGTTATAACCGCTGACTGATCGGCCTGCAGTGAATGTATATGTAATCTTATATTGTACATAAAGGGTTATAAGATCGTACGTATTATATACACATACGTACGTACGTTACCTTCATGAAGAGCGAAGAGGCAAGCAAACACCAACGAGAGCATTGCCCAACGAACACAAATATTGCTTATGGTAGCCATACGATTCAGCATTCCTTCTGAGAATTTAGAGATAATCAATCACATGCATGCGTGGTGGGTTTGGAATCACCAAGTACTATTCAGTTTATATAACATACCAACATTAACGGCTTGTTAATTATGGAAATTATGAGGATAATAGGAGACATCGGGAAGATAACAAAAATTATCCTCACATATGAAAAATGGCTACAAGCTGGTTGACTATCGCGGAAATACGTTTACGTCGAGAAGTTTTGGACTTCCGTTTACCCAAAAGAGCAAAAAGACATCGAGAAGCTTCAATTTTAGGTGGTCCATGATGCCAATGTCTCTATATATGTTCCTCGATATACATTGAAAAGAACTGGGAAATAGCAATTAAAACAGGAATTAATCCCGATATTACTGACATGCATAGACAAAACTGGCTGGTACTAATTTAGTCTGTTTTATTGTTCCCCTTTTTATCTTGTCTGTTTTATTGGTCTTCGCTCCTTTAACGTGACAAGCAAAAGTACACATCTACCTCAATGCCAAGCCGAGCTGGTTGTCTTTTGGGCCAACGGTACACTCACTATAACAAATTTTGCATTTTAGGACTGATTTTTCTGTCCCAAAAAATTCGAATTCTACCCTGTCGCCCCGATTGTCTCAACAAACCCATTATTACAAGTTTTTTGGGACTGGAAGGATTCCGTCCCAAAATAAAATTATCGTCCGAAGTCTTTAGAACGGATAGTTGAAGATCATGTTCGAACGTCTTAAGATGAAAAATTTAAATACGTTCGAACAACCCCAAATTTTTTTGTACGTTCGATATTTAAGGTATTGTTCTAAAAATTGGAACGTCTGTAACTGTTCTTATTCGGTTACAACGGTTGACGTGAAAACCGTTCGAACGAAAAGTGAAAACATGTTCGAACATTTTGTGACGTTCCAACGGATATGTTTAAATATGTTCGATATAACGAGTACAGGAAAAAAAATTACTGTTCAAACATCTTAAGAATGGAAACGCAAACGTTCGAATGTAGGGGAGATACGTTGTATTTCGAACATTAAAACAAACGTTAGAAGGGCTTATTTTTATTTTTTTAAGAAATTAAAAAGTTGATAGAAAATTATTCAAAAATATATTTTTAAATAAATAATTAATTAAGAAAATATATAGTTAAATAATTAATCACAATATTCGAAACAATCAAATATAATACGCAATAAAAAAATAACAAATCTTCATCATCGCGTGCATCCAACTCTACATGTATCAAAACTTTTTTTAACTCTGTCTGCATCCTTATCTTCCTACATCATAAATTGTAATCAATTTAACGCTTAAATAATTGAAAAAATAAATCATTAAACAAAAAGTAAGCTGAATGAAAAAATAAAATAACTTACCTATACGTCTACTCGATGTCATTTTCTGTGAAGGTGATCCAATATTAACGTAGGAAAAGCTAAGGCCCCATACAAGGCTGATGCTGCTAAATGATTATATGTAACATGTTTACATCGATCAAACGTATTGCGATCTATCGAGCACGTTCAAAACAGTTTTTTTATTTTGTTAGGAAAACTAGAAGTTTTACATTATGCACGAAAAATATAATTAAAAGGTGTTGGGCTTGAAATGAACTTGCATCTCTCTAACAATATTAATATTCACGCAAAACCAATAGAGAGAATCACAAAAGTTGATACAACATTTTCCAAACCAACATCCTTCATTGTATGGAAATAAATGGAGAGCACTACTCTGGTCAGTAGGGTCGGACATCTGAAAACCTTTAAGTCACACATGAGAAGCAGTTCTTTGCATGTCCTAGTTTGGAAGGAAAAAACTACTTTCTAGGTCAGATGTGTGGCCAAAAGGTATTCAGAAGTCATACCTTACTGACTAGAGTATTGTTTTCTATTTCTTTCCATACGATAAAAGAGGCTGGTTTGGAAAATGTTGTATCAGCTTTTGTCGTTCTCTCCATTAGTTTCGTGTGAATGCAAATATTGTTATAGTGATGAAAATCTATTTCAGACCCAACACATTAAATTTAGATTTGTTGTGCATAATTTTAAACTTCTAATTTTTCTAAAGAAAAAAACGTTCAAATGACTAGAATACACTCGAACGTATAAAGTGAGCGTTCAAACGTATTTGTCATCCCTACAAATGAACCATTTTAGCAATTCGTTCAAAGAAAAAATTTTACATTTTAGCGACTTAAAATCTCCCAATCAATGCCAAAAATCTGATTTTTTTTACTCCTAAAACATGCATTTAACAACCCTAAACAAGAATGAAACTAACTATAAGCATTTAAACATAAATTTTTTCCACAAGTACAAATCACATAAAAAAATATATACCTAAAAAACTAAGAAATGTATTGATAAAGATGATAAATCTTACTTCTAAAACAAAAAGAAGCTCCATTTGAGTATTTTCCTACAACAATAAGAAAAAAATGTAAGATTTCGATAGAATAAAAAAGACAGGGCGAATTTGTGGAGTTTTGAGGTTATGGGTGAAATGAGGTCTCAGGGTCGATTATGTGGTATTTGAGTTTGTGGTATCTATTCGAACTCGTTTTTATCCATTAGAATGTTTAGCCAAACACACGAACGATTGTTTTTTATCTCGACGACATCGTTAGTTTTCAAAATCGTTCTAACGTTTATTGAAAAAACGTTACACGCATCTTAGAAAATGAAACAACGTCATTTTTGCTTTTTAGAATTCGTTCAAATCGTTATTATCTGTTAAAATGGTACACCAAAAAGGGACAGCAAAAAAGCATGACTAAACTACTTTCTAACATTTTGTTTCACAGTCTCGAACGATTCTTTTTCCTACTGAACGACATCGTTTTTGTTTTCAGCATCTTTTAACGATTATTGAAGTACTGTTCGAATGTTTTTTTTATTGTTGATACAACGTCGTTTCATGCTTTTTATTAATTGAATGGTATTTATATGTTCGAAGATTTTTTGAATAATTGAAATAATATGTAGAAGATACTATATATTATATACATAATATTTATAAGGTACTATTACATAATATATATAAGGTAATATATATTAAATAATATCTATAAGGTACTAATAAACAAAATGTATAAGATATTATATATTAAATAATATGTATAAGGTACTATTAAATAATATCTACAAGGTACTATTATACTTGAAGGAAATTATTAATCAGAAGCCCATTCTTGCATGTTATCACCCGATGTCTCATCCTCAGTAGAATCACTATCACATTCAAATGGATCTCCATCTCCCTCCGAAACAATTCAAACTTCTTCGCTATTTTTTTCAACTTTTGCTTCATCCCCCTCTGAAACATCATTATTATCTAGACTCTTTTTCTTCCGCTGATCAATTGCATCATATGCTTGAATAAAGTTCGGAGCAACACCATCCCCCTCCGAAACAATTCAAACTTCTTCGCTATTTTTTTCAACTTTTGCTTCATCCCCCTCCGAAACATCATTATTATCTAGACTCTTTTTCTTCCGCTGATCAATTGCATCATATGCTTGAATAAAGTTCGGAGCAACATCATCCCTCTGTATCAGATTATGGTTAAGTTGTCAGAAGTCTATAAACATGTAAATGGCATCATCCTCTTGATACGCTTCATAAGTGATGGCTGCTCCCCAATTCAACATTTACATCAACTTCACCATTCGGATCCCGATCGGGAATGTCATATGCATTTCTATAAGACAACTTTTACACGACTGGCCAAGTAGGTCCGTGCATATTATGTACTAGATAAAACACTTGACTTACTTGATTTGCTAAAACAAATGGATCTTCTAAATACCACAGTCGGTATGAAATCCACGATGATCCCGACGTCCCACCAATCACAGTTAAACAAATATACTGTATTTTCCCGCAAGAACAACATGGCATAAATGTCTACAAGTCTACCATAAAATTCTATTGGATTTCCCTCGTGTGATCTCGGTACTACAATACTACTATTCTGAGTTCTTCGTCATTCTTCCTGTTGTACTGTATGATATTTACTTCTGCTCACAACACATGCAAAATAACGCATCACTCAAAACGAAATAGCCATGTGTGCGCAACATCCACCTTACAGCATTAAAAAAATGCCTCTTAATGAAAACGACGTCGTTTCTTCGTAGGTCCCCCTTCTACCCATCACACACATAGAAGATTGATTCTCTCCCATTTTTTTTGATTGCACACAGAGAATCTAAGTTCCCCAAATTCTCCTCTCCTACCCAATCACATAGAGAACGATTCTTACCCAAATTCTTGTGCGATGCTTTCTAGGAATTCCTAACTCGAATGCGATTTGTGTAGTAATCTCAAAATCCAAACAAGAAGCAAAGGAGGTTCTACGACTAGACAGGGCTGTTTATTTTAAACCTAAAAAAATGTTTATTTTTGCTTTTCTTCTGAGTCTTTTTTCTCTAGGCATTACTTTGGAGCCTTTGATCATTTATTGGCTAAGGAGTTGCCAAATTTGCTCTTACAATGAGAAAACAAGGTCTTCACATCTTAATATCACAGGATACTTTAAGAGTAGAAATTGATTAATGCAACCACTTGTTATATATGATCCCTCCATGGTAATTTCCAAGGTTATCAGTGAGATTGGGTAGGAGAGGAGAATTTGAGGAACCTAAGGTTCTCTTTGTGCTATGAGAAAAGAATTGGGAAGAATCGTTGGTTTGTGCTATAGGTAGAAGAGGGGCTTACGAAGAAACATGGTCGTCTTATTTGAGGTGCTTTTTTTAAAATGCTTAGTGAGGTGGCACACTTTTTCGTTTTAAGTGGACAAGTGTCAATTTTACATTGGTTGTGACGTGTATTTTAAATCCTGGTCAGCCATTGTCGTTAACGAGGTTGCTGGGAAGTGGACGAATGAGCCTATTTTTTACAGAAACTCGACCTCAGTGGTCTAATTGTTGAAAACGTTACCGAGGGGACTTAATTGCAACATTCTACTACCTCTAGAGCTCTAGGTGCATTTATCCCTATTTTTCCAAGGGGTAAAAGGGGCATAAAATGTCACCATGAGTCACGTGCGTGTCATGCGCACACCTTTCAATCCAAAATGACAGAAATCTTGACGTCGGGGTGCAATATGTAAGTAGGTAGTAGTTGGGGGGCAAAATGTCACAAAATTGATGGGATGCAAAGTGCCAATACCTTCAAGTAGGGGTGAAAACCGACTTCGCTGTTTGGTTTTTAGCCCCAAACGAGAATCATAAACTCCCAACTGACAGCCGAACCGCCGGTTGGGAGAATCGGCCTGGCCGACCACGTTCGGTCATTGGCCCGATTCGGTCGGCAATCTGAGACAACCAAAATCAACTACCAAGAAGGCAACAACCACCAAATACACCAAAAACAGCCACCAACAACAAAAAAAAGTCACAATCAACCACCAACCATCCACAATCAACCACCAAAAGCTTGAACAATAAACACTAAACACACTGTCTAAGGCTAAGCAAACTAGTTTGTAAGCGATAAAGCTGGAGTTGCAATGGATAAGGAGAAGAAAATCAAGGAGGGAAGATGCTGAGAGATAGATCTGGACCTGGAGGCCTGTGAGGCTGAGAGGCGGCATGGCCGAGAGAGAACTTTTAAAAATGATGTCGTAGACCCCAGAAGGAGCCCACCCACTCCCTGTTGTGGGGGGTTCCACTCTCCTAATGTGCCAGGTACTGTCACTCTTTCTTCAAGTGCAATTAATGCAGGAATATCATTCAAGTGCAAAGTACACATCCAAGCATCCCATGATATGACTTGTAATCCAATAAAGTACTTGTAATTTCATTGCATGAATAATTAAAAAAATAATAAATGAAAATTTCAGAAATTAAACCCACAAACTAAATTTAAAATACTCGATCTGTTTCAGCGTCATATGATTTCAAATTATTAGACATTTTTCCTTAAGTAAAGAATTAATATACTTTTTCCATTTATAACACTAATTAGAGAATTAAACATGAAGTTTATAATTAAATATAAAATCTGCCCTAAATCTTCAAATGAGGGCCTCGTGGGCCTCCTTAGACTCTATTGGGCCTATCCCTAAAGTTTCAAAGTGTTATTTGATTAGGGTTAACGGGCCTAAAGTCCATTCAGGTCGCGAAACGGGCTTTGTGATTTGAGCTTCTAATTCTACTCGGTTTGGACTCAAATTTTGGCTTCCCCATCTACCTTAGACTCTACTGGGCCTATCCCTAAAGTTTCAAAATGTTATGGGCTTGTTTAGTGTTAACGGGCCTAAAGTCCATTCAGGTCGCTAAACGAGCTTTGTGTTTGAGCTTCTAATTCTAATCAATTTGGACTCAAATTTCGGCTTCCCCATCTATTTTTCATGATCTACACATACATATACTTATTTTACCGTTTGAACCTTTTTACCCTAATATTTTGTGTGAAATGTTAAAACTGCCCTTAGAGACCTTTAGGGGCCTTTTTGACCTTTTCCTACATCATTTTGAGCTGAAATTTTTGCTGGGACATACTGAGACCTTGTAAAAAATATTTGCAAAGTTTCATTATATAATCGAAAGGAATCTAGGAGTCAGTTTGGACAGCAAGCATGCTTCTAAGTAAAACTCTATAATAATCACTTGCATGTTATAGATCTTACATCAACAAGCTTCTAAATCCATGATCTACTCACCTTACTCACACAAGTGAAATCAAAACACAAATTTGTTGAGAAAAATAGCAAGCAAAACACATGCAAACTATGCACAATTTCACAATCCTTACACAAGTCATGCATGTAATGTATACAACTTGTAACTTCATCCTTGAGCCTTTTAAACTCCCTTTCCATAGCCTTATTTTCTCATTACTTCACCAAAATACAAACTTGCCATTTGGCCATCATCAATTGGCATGACATGCAAAACTTCCAGCATCATTCTTGGCAAACCCGTGACCCCTTGTCCCTAAAAAATTCTTGTTTTGGCCACTGATGTGGCTTACAACCCCATTAGATCCTATCATACATGCACAACAACTATTTCAAGCAAGAATCATGAGGAAAATCAAGTTATTTTAACATGCAAACACTATCACTACATGATCTAATGATATCATCATTTCTATACTATTTTTCTTCCATCTAACCATTAGATATTAATATTGATTCAAACAGAAACTTATATGCATGAAAAGACACCATTTTTATCCTAACACATTGCAAAAAAACTGCACTTACCTCTAAACGTTTCGTAGCCTTTCCCCCCTTTCTCTTTCTTTCCTTTCTTGGCTGGACCTCATCCTCCTTTTCTCTCCTTTCTTTCCTTCCTTTCTTCTCTCTTTTCTCTCTTCTCTTTCTTCTTCTCTCTCTTGTCGCATGACAAAGTGCTTGCCGTGAGTCTCTTGTGTCTTTTATATTAAATCCCCTCTCTTGTCTCATTCACTACTTCTCTTAGGGGTATGTTAAATATTTATGAGGTTTACTGATTAGGGAGACAAAATGAGCTACAAGGCATTAATCGCATTGGGCAATAGTGTCTAGAAAAGGGAGTTATGGCCATGTGTCAAAAAGGTGGGATTTGGAGATCTATACTTTTATGGTCGGCTAAGCGGGGTAGTTGAGAGGGGCTTGGTGACTCTTGGGCTCCTGGATAAGTAATGGGGTTCGGCCCACACATGTTTTATAGGTCCAAGTCCAAAATTAACTACCCTAAGCCCAATATTATCTAAATGAGATTAAATAGGCCCTTTTAAAATAATAATTCGGTACAAATAAATCAATTACATGGAATGATAAATTCAAATGGAATAAGCAACATTAAATTAATCTAAGTAAGGAATAATGATTAAAACAATAACCGAAAATAAAATATTAATAAAAAAATGAATTTCGGCCCTAGTAAAAAATTATCCAATTTAATCTATAAAAATAAGGAAAAATAACTCAAATAAAGTAAATAATTTTAAGCATATGAAATAAAATGAAATAATGCAAGGATATAAAAATTAAGAGAAGAAATCGCAAAAAAAGAATTTAATTAACCATGAAATAAATCTAAGTGCTAATAATAATGAATTTAAAAACTAAGGAAATCAAGACTAATATCAAAGTGCATATTTTCTTAAAATATTTATAGCAAACATCGTAAAGGCACCACAAAAAGATGAGGGGCATCACATGCCTTTAGGCTTATTGAAGCCCAAAAGGATAAAACCCTAATTAAATAGTCAAGTGAAAATCCTAAGGAAAATATATCCGAAGGATTAATAATCTAAGTTGGAATTAAATAATAAGCAATAAATTAATATAAATAAATAAATAATGCGTTCAATTATGATACATTTCTTTCTGTTAAATTAGTGAAAACCTTGTAGTCTTATTTAAGCAACTGTATTAGTATTTGAATACGTCATACATCATGAGCATGTTAAGAATTTAGCGGATGAATCAATGAACACAATGATGTACATCGAACAATTTGGAAAACGATGTTTCCATAAACATAGTAATTTTTGAAAGCCCATCTATAAGACTAAATGTCTAAGAGGACAAGTGAAGTATGATGGTACCGATCTTTGGAAGATGTGTAACCATTGCCTTAATTGGGTGTAGGAGTGGCCTCCAGGAGGCATGGAGTAGAATCCTTCACAAAAAAACCTCGAAGGAAAGGGAGAGGGATGGACAGCCCGAACTCTGGGAGTAAGCAGAGCATGGAGATCGATGAGAATTGAGATAAAGAAGTATCATCTAGAAATGATAATAGGATCAGTAAGTGAAATGCGTATTGTTCATCATTTCATAATCCTTTACTGTGGTATTCTTACGCTTTCTTATTTACTTGCCTGTATTTGTTTTACTTACTCACTGCTTTTTCATGACAATGTTTCCTCCTTTCCTACCTTATTGAGTCCTTAAGAGTCATCATTTTTATTTCTTTACGTTGTATATGTATTATCTCGTTAGCAGCCATGAGGGTTCACGAGATCCTTCATACTTGTGACTTTGGTATGCACACGCTAACGTTGCAAATTCAAATATGGGTGATGGATTCATTCGAAGTGCTCATGGAGCATTACCACTACTAGACATAGAACATCTTGCCTCTGAAAACTCCACCAGCACCACTGCTGTTTGAATGCTGCTAGAGCTGGTTAATGTAGACCAAGAGCCAGATAATGTAGTTGATCTTATGGGTGCTGTCAAGGACCCATAGTTATTACGTCGTTATGTATTTATTGGGTTGTGAGTATTTTGAAGGGGAAAATACACTTTACACGCCTAAACTATGGTGTGTCTGACACTTTGCACTCTCTTGTCTTGATTTCGTGACATTGAGCCCACGGTCTTTTTATTTTTGTCAATTAACACTCTAAAGTTGATTTAGCCGTTAATACTAACTGTAATAAGTCCACGTGCCAATCACGTGCATTACTTATTTTTTCTTCTTCCCGTTTTACCTTCATTCTATCCATTAAGAAGTTCAAATTCACGTTTTGCCCAGTAGTCAAAGATTTGGCATTCATCCCCTCCCCTTTGATGATACTGAGCCCTAGTTGTAGATGCGGTGCCTGAAATCTAGATTAACCAAAAAATTAGTTCATAAATGGTGTCACACTAGTAACGCTTCTGCATTTTTCCCTCTCGTTGCTCTGTATGTTTTGTGTTTTCCATACACCTCTGTGGTGTTGTGTTTAATTCTATCCTTTTTTTTCTTGGTTATGTGTTCTTGTTTTTCTCTTCTTTTGCACGCTTATACCTTCACGATGCCGCGTTTTCTTAAAATTGTGCAAAAATGGTATGCCATTCTTTTTCCTCGGTGCTGCATTTCTTGGTTCTGTGTGCTTGATTTTCTCTTCTTTTGGCATGTGGGTAGGACAACTAATCTGCGTAATTGCTTTGTTATAATTAATTTCTTGCTTAACATATGTTATATACTTGCTCTGTAGTGCACATTTGAGAAGTTAACTTGCTTTGTAGTGCACATTTGGGAAGTTAACTTGGTTCTGTAGTGCACATTTGGGAAGTTAACTTGGTTCTGTAGTGCACATTTGGGTTAACTTGCTTTTAATGGACTTCTCACATGTTTTTTAAGCAATTCACCTCTATCCCCAAGTACTGCAAGTTTGGCGATAAGAGTAGATGTTGATTCAACTAAAATTCCTATTTGTTACTGTGGATTTGATTCTTACCTGAAGACTACCTACACAGAAGAAAATTTTGGCAGAAGATTTTTTAGCTGTATGAACCACAAGATAATACCTCATATATGTAGTTTTAGTACATATGTATATTATTGCCCTGAAATGTTTATACATGATATGAATGCGGTTTGGGAGATCATGCGAGTTTTTCATGTGGTTTGATCCTCTTATGTGTGTCCATGAAAGGAGGGTTTTAAGCTGTCTTTGGGAGAGGCACGAAAGGAGGCGGAGTATGCGAAGCGCATTGCAACGATGGAGGAGTATGCGAAGCGCAATGCGATGATGGAATGCAATATGGCACGGCTCCGCTTAGACTTGGTTTCCATAAAATATATTCACAATGAAGAGAATAAACTCTATAGGAGGATGTTGACTTTGTCGTAGGTGATGATTGTTTTGTTGTTGTTGCCTTTTGTGTATGTCAGACACGTGCAAACTATAAGAACACGATACAAAATTATTAATAGAAATTGTTAATATAAGAGCAAGATACTAAAGTATCTACATATGGGCTTACTGTCACCAAAATTTGGAGTTAAACTGTCTCAGTCTCTAGCTTTGGGACCCAGCTGCTTTGTGAAGAAGTTACCCTGGACTTTTTACATTTATTCTTACCCTTCTGCGCAGATGCTGAAGTCGGCATTGAGTCATCAACAAGTGAAAAAAGCTACAATAAGGAAAAAAACATATTTGTCAGCAATGCCAACTCCAATTAGCATAAATGAAAAGTTATATATTCAAAAAATGTGAAGACGTACATTGTCCATGCCGAACTCTGAGGCTAGGGAAATGGATTCCTCGTCTACAAGTGGGACAACTGCAACACTCATGCCCTGACGTCTTAATGCTGCTCCTTTCCTTCTAGGACACCAGGCTTATATCCAAATGGTTTCACAACGTCCTCCAACTCAAAAAATGATAGTCAATCTGGATCGTACGGTTCGTCATACACGGAGACATTTCCACCTACATAAGAACACCTGAAGTGCCAATTGAATCTACCGCCATAGTGCACCTTGAATACGAGAAAGTCATACGACATGTTTAGAATTTTTAAAATACCACACCTACTGAGTAAAATATAAAATTTAGCTCATGATATGTATTATTGTAGAAAATAGAACAACAAATATGGTAAGAGCTGAGTGCATCGACCATAAACATTAAAATAAGTACACTTGTGGTGGGAAAGCAACTTGTGTATTTTTTTAATTTGCTTAACATGAACAAAAGAGACACACGTGCTTTCGAAAAGGTAAACAAAGCATAGATATAGCTTACATTATGGGTTATGGGACCATAAAGTTTTCTTTGAGTGAAAATGTAAGCAATAAACAAAATTGTGTACAAAAATGGGGGACACCAGGGGACCACAGGAAAGTAGGACAATTTCGGCAAAGACAAATTCTACGATTCAATGCAGTTGATGCATGCAAGTCACTTAAAAATGCGCTACCCATGCAAAATAACCCAACCTAACGATTACTTGAAAAAATGAGTTTGACCCTAAAATTTTCAAAACCAAATTTACAACGGATATATTGCGAAAACCCTAAAATAAGAAGAAGCTCATCATCAAAAAATAGGAAGAAGCTCATCCCATACCTTTTGAGACAATTTTATTGATGATTGTTCAACATATGAGAAATAATTCCCAACGTCGAAGACCTTGCCTTGGTAAGTTTGAGTGTTGAGTGCAAAGAGAAAATAGATTTGGACTGAATGTTGGAGGGAATCGAGTCTTCACGAATGTAAGGAGGGTAAAACAAGAAGTAAAAAATCAAGTAACGCACGTGGACGACACATGGGCTTATTACCGTCAGTATTAACGGCTAAATCGACTTTGGGGTGTTAATCGACGAAATTCAGAAGATCGTGGGTTCAATGTCACGAAATCAAGACAAGGGGGTGCAAAGTGTCAGACACTCTATAGTTCAGGGGTGCAAAATGTATTTTTCCCTATTTAGAAAATACTTTTGTTATGAGCTAGATAAGCTTGAATATAGGCTCAATTTTCGTAAAACCTATCATTTGTAGAAATCCTCGAGTAAAGGATTTGAAAATTATTTCCAAAAAGGCTTATGAACTGTTTCTTTGCCTCTTTCGTATTGCAAATCGGAAATTATTAACCTCTAAAATTTTTGGAGTTCTATTTTCCAACTATTTTAATTAAGTACTTTGTTTATGAAGTGTAAATAATTAACTTAACGATCTGATTTTATTCTACTGTTAAGTGCAAGTAGATAATTTATTGATATTGCTCGACGATAGGGAAAATTCCATAATTTTTATTTGAATATGCAAATAATATTTTTCTTCTCCGATGCTACTATGTCCTTTTGAGACTTAGGGCATGTTCGTTTGGCTAAAAATTTTAGAAGTTAAATCCAACTTTCTAAATTTATACTTCTAACATTACTCTTACACGCATACCAATACAATTTAACAATTTTTACATGCATGCAATAAAGCTCGAAGATAACCTAAATATTCACATTATTTTTAAAATTTTTAAAATTTTTTGAAAATGAACATGCCCTTAGTTGCTCTACCTCAAAGATTCGGTTTTTATCGAGTAAGGATACTTTAGTCATTTTAGCATCTGGGAGTATTTGCGTGCAGTAAACATTATGACATAATTCTTCAAATTATTATTATTCAATATTACTTGACAGATTGACCTTTACTCCTTAATTACATTATTTTAAAAAATATACTTTTCAGCCACGAACTATAACGTGTTTTACACTTTACACTTTAAATTAACACACTTGAGACATTGCACCCTCAAACTATCCATCCCTAATACATTGTACTCTACATCTATCTTTTCCATCAATTTAGAAGAAAATAATTTTTTTTCAATATGAAATATCGATTTTTCCTTAAAAATAAATATCAAGTTTCATTTAAAGGTATAATCGTCATTTTACTTAAAAAAAGTCAATTGCTTGAGGATATAAAGTGCAAAACCCTATTGTAATTGCGGGTCAAACGTATATTTTCTCATAATTTATAATTATTTTACCCGATCTCCAAAAATCAGGAGATTTTAACAAAACAGTGGTCTCTCAATCCTTGAACTTTCAAGATAAAATTCTTTCATTTGAACTTCGTATGACATATTTCTAAAGTTGATGATTATTCTGTTGGCAGTACCATTTCGAGAAACTCCAAGAACAGATTCAAAAATAAGAACGACCATCTTAAATACCTCATAAATTCATGATAAATCTGTCCACGTCTAAAGGTGTTTCTCCACCCTAGAGGGTGTTATACTTATGAGCCCTAAAAGTTTTGTCTTCAGACTCTCATTGATCATGGGATGTCACTAAAAAAATAGGATCTGTCCGTGGACCCTAACAACAGCCTAACATAAATCTTATCACAATCCAAACCATATCAAATTATGAAATTTTAAATCCAGTGGAAAAAAATCTAAAGGAGTATGTTACGCCAGCAGAAACCTGGGGTGGTTTCAGTTAAATCTGACATTTGTTAAAATAAAAAACCCACCTAAATCAACTCCAAACTTCACGATAGAACTTAAAACCTGAGGATCCTAACATGATAAGATATAAATTAATGAAGATATTTTAAATTGAAAAACATTGAAAAGGATGGTAAAAATATTGTCCTCTGTTTTGCCTTTCTCTCTAGACCTAGCTAGATGCTAAGTTCAAAAGAATGGAGGCTAGGGAGAAAAGTGCTTGGTTAAGAGAAGATCCGGGAGAGAATATGAGGGCTCTGTACTTGCTAATTTCTAGGGAATTTGTAAGAAATTAAGAATTTTATTTTCGTATTATCTTTTTAAAATTCGTCCGAAAAACTTGGCCTCTTCTCAATCGATTTTAGCCAAAATGGGGAAAGAATTTGTCGCTTTTCAAGCTCCTTTTAGCTTAGTATAAAAGTGGAACAGGGAGACCAATTTTTAAAATTCAAAAGCTAACTCTTTTAAGCCTAACAACAGCCTCTTTGTATGAAAGTACACTTTAATCTTCCAGCAGGGGAACTGGTGACTGTTCTGGATATCAGAAACAAGAAGCTTTGAATGAGATTCGAAGAGTACTCAGTTCCAACCACGCTTATTGGCTACTCCCACAAATCTGATCACTACCAATGTTTCACGCACAAGAGGATCCAAAGCCCTTAAGCGCTCCACGTAAGAGATACAGAGGGAATTACTAGTATGGTCTCTGCACGAGACAACTAATTAAGATCCTTCTATAGCTACATCAGTATTGATCTTCAACCAACCAGGATCAGGAGGGATCCAAATGTCTGAGATGCTCCCTATCCGCCTGGAACCTAGCAGCCCGATGCTCTTGTAACGACGACAGAGACTGAATGATCTTTCGCAAGCAAATCTGAGTATTTTAGTGAATGACCCTGTACCGGCAAAACCTGCTTTCATCCAAGACAAAAAGCGTCGTTGAGAATAAATCTCTTAAGTCGATTATCAGAAATGCCCAGGAAAAACTTCGTCTGGATAATTGATCGGATAAGATCAGAAGGTGTCCATAGGGGAGACGAGCCAAATCCATAAGGGACGCTGACTCTCGCCAGAGGATGCGTGCAATCTGGCATTGAAGAAAGAGATGGATAATGGATTCTTTGTGATCCCCACAGAGAGCACGCGAAGAAAGGAAATCTAATGAAGGTGAAAGAAAATGATGCAGGCTAGCTCTCACCGGAAGAGCATCAACTGCCACACGCCATAATAGAACTTGAGACGGTAGCTAGGGTACTAACTTATTCTTGTCATAGTCTCCCCTTGTTCTTGTCTTTTTAACTAATGGCACAAATAAATGTCCTTTGTTCTTGTCTACTTGAACAAGGACTGTTTTCTAGGTCTCCAATTATGTTCTTAACTTTTGCATAAGACATAAAATCCTCCCTCTAAGTTAAAGAAAATATTATTAAGCAAATCAGATCCACATTAAGTACTGGTCATGCCGCATGATCAAATGCCAAAACATGCAAAAATCTCACCAAAACAAGAAAAGGATGGGGAAGAAGAAATGAGTTTCTTTTATTAATTCTTCATTCATAGTACTCCCTTATATATCCATGCACATGGCATTCCACAATATAAAAAGTATTATTCTCACATCCAATATGTACATTAGACAGTAGTACATATATATACATTATTGATACGGCCAGTTGGCCGATTGGCCATTGGCCGGGGCTCATGGACAGTCCTTCGGACGGGCTGTAAGGCAATTGCATTCGCATTGTCTTTCTATGAGATAGCATAGAGGCTGGTCGTTGCCCCTCGCGGGTTGGTCAAATATGCAGCACCAATAATTGTTGACAGCCGGGTCCTGTTTGCAGAACCGAAGATGAATTTTGCTATCGTTATAACCGCTGACTGATCGGCCTGCAGTGAATGTATATGTAATCTTATATTGTACATAAAGCGTTATAAGATCGTACGTATTATATACACATACGTACGTACGTTACCTTCATGAAGAGCGAAGAGGCAAGCAAACACCAACGAGAGCATTGCCAAACGAACACAAATATTGCTTATGGTAGCCATACGATTCAGCATTCCTTCTGAGAATTTAGAGATAATCAATCACATGCATGCGTGGTGGGTTTGGAATCACCAAGTAATATTCAGTTTATATAACATACCAACATTAACGGCTTGTTAATTATGGCAATTATGAGGATAATGGGAGACATCGGGAAGATAACAAAAATTATCCTCACATAAGAAAAATGGCTACAAGCTGGTTGACTATCGCGGAAATACGTTTACGTCGAGAAGTTTTGGACTTCCGTTTACCCAAAAGAGCAAAAAGACATCGAGAAGCTTCAATTTTAGGTGGTCCATGATGCCAATGTCTCTATATATGTTCCTCGATATACATTGAAAAGAACTGGGAAATAGCAATTAAAACAGGAATTAATCCCCATATTAGTGACATGCATAGACAAAACTGGCGGGTACTAATTTAGTCTGTTTTATTGTTCCCCTTTTTATCTTGTCTGTTTTATTGGTCTTCGCTCCTTTAACGTGACAAGCAAAAGTACACATCTACCTCAATGCCAAGCCGAGCTGGTTGTCTTTTGGGCCAAAGGTACACTCACTATAACAAATTTTGCATTTTGGGACTGATTTTTCTGTCCCAAAAAATTTCGAATTCTACCCTGTCGCCCCGATTGTCTCAACAAACCCATTATTACAAGTTTTTTGGGACGGGAAGGATTCCGTCCCAAAATAAAATTATCGTCCGAAGACTTTAGAACGGATAGTTGAAGATCATGTTCGAACGTCTTAAGATGAAAAATTTAAATACGTTCGAACAACCCCAAATTTTTTTGTACGTTCGATTTTTAAGGTATTGTTCTAAAAATTGGAACGTCCGTAACTGTTCTTATTCGGTTACAACGGTTGACGTGAAAACCGTTCGAACGAAAAGTGAAAACATGTTCGAACATTTTGTGATGTTCCAACGGATATGGTTAAATATGTTCGATATACCGAGTGCAGGATAAAAAATTACTGTTCAAACATCTTAAGAATGGAAACACAAACGTTCGAATGTAGGGGAGATACGTTGTGTTTCGAACATTAAAACAAACGTTAGAAGGGCTTATTTTTATTTTTTTAAGAAATTAAAAAGTTGATAGAAAATTATTCAAAAAAATATTTTTAAATAAAATAATTAATTAAGAAAATATACAGTTAAATAATTAATCACAATATTCGAAACAATCAAATATAATACGCAATAAAAAAATAACAAATCTTCATCATCGCGTGCATCCATGTCTGCGTGCATCCAACTCTACATGTATCAAAACTTTTTTTAACTCTGCCTGCATCCTTATCTTCCTACATCATAAATTGTAATCAATTTAACGCTTAAATAATTGAAAAAATAAATCATTAAACAAAAAGTAAGCAGAATGAAAAAATAAAATAACTTACCTATACGTCTACTCGATGTCATTTTCTGTGAAGGTGATGCAATATCAATGTAGGAAAAGCTAAGGCCCCATACAAGGCTGATGCTGCTAAATGATTATATGTAACATGTTTACATCGATCAAACGTATTGCGATCTATCGAGCACGTTCAAAACAGTTTTTTTATTTTGTTAGGAAGATTAGAAGTTTTACATTATGCACGAAAAATATAATTAAAAGGTGTTGGGCTTGAAATGAACTTGCATCTCTGTAACAATATTAACATTCACGGAAAACCAATAGAGTGAATCACAAAAGTTGATACAACATTTTCCAAACCAACATCCTTCATTGTATGGAAATAAAGGAGAGTACTACTTCTCTTAGGGGTATGTTAAATATTTATGAGGTTTACTGATTAGGGAGACAAAATGAGCTACAAGGCATTAATCGCATTGGGCAATAGTGTCTAGAAAAGGGAGTTATGGCCATGTGTCAAAAAGGTGGGATTTGGAGATCTATACTTTTATGGTCGGCTAAGCGGGGTAGTTGAGAGGGGCTTGGTGACTCTTGGGCTCCTGGATAAGTAATGGGGTTCGGCCCACACATGTTTTATAGGTCCAAGTCCAAAATTAACTACCCTAAGCCCAATATTATCTAAATGAGATTAAATAGGCCCTTTTAAAATAATAATTCGGTACAAATAAATCAATTACATGGAATGATAAATTCAAATGGAATAAGCAACATTAAATTAATCTAAGTAAGGAATAATGATTAAAACAATAACCGAAAATAAAATATTAATAAAAAAATGAATTTCGGCCCTAGTAAAAAATTATCCAATTTAATCTATAAAAATAAGGAAAAATAACTCAAATAAAGTAAATAATTTTAAGCATATGAAATAAAATGAAATAATGCAAGGATATAAAAATTAAGAGAAGAAATCGCAAAAAAAGAATTTAATTAACCATGAAATAAATCTAAGTGCTAATAATAATGAATTTAAAAACTAAGGAAATCAAGACTAATATCAAAGTGCATATTTTCTTAAAATATTTATAGCAAACATCGTAAAGGCACCACAAAAAGATGAGGGGCATCACATGCCTTTAGGCTTATTGAAGCCCAAAAGGATAAAACCCTAATTAAATAGTCAAGTGAAAATCCTAAGGAAAATATATCCGAAGGATTAATAATCTAAGTTGGAATTAAATAATAAGCAATAAATTAATATAAATAAATAAATAATGCGTTCAATTATGATACATTTCTTTCTGTTAAATTAGTGAAAACCTTGTAGTCTTATTTAAGCAACTGTATTAGTATTTGAATACGTCATACATCATGAGCATGTTAAGAATTTAGCGGATGAATCAATGAACACAATGATGTACATCGAACAATTTGGAAAACGATGTTTCCATAAACATAGTAATTTTTGAAAGCCCATCTATAAGACTAAATGTCTAAGAGGACAAGTGAAGTATGATGGTACCGATCTTTGGAAGATGTGTAACCATTGCCTTAATTGGGTGTAGGAGTGGCCTCCAGGAGGCATGGAGTAGAATCCTTCACAAAAAAACCTCGAAGGAAAGGGAGAGGGATGGACAGCCCGAACTCTGGGAGTAAGCAGAGCATGGAGATCGATGAGAATTGAGATAAAGAAGTATCATCTAGAAATGATAATAGGATCAGTAAGTGAAATGCGTATTGTTCATCATTTCATAATCCTTTACTGTGGTATTCTTACGCTTTCTTATTTACTTGCCTGTATTTGTTTTACTTACTCACTGCTTTTTCATGACAATGTTTCCTCCTTTCCTACCTTATTGAGTCCTTAAGAGTCATCATTTTTATTTCTTTACGTTGTATATGTATTATCTCGTTAGCAGCCATGAGGGTTCACGAGATCCTTCATACTTGTGACTTTGGTATGCACACGCTAACGTTGCAAATTCAAATATGGGTGATGGATTCATTCGAAGTGCTCATGGAGCATTACCACTACTAGACATAGAACATCTTGCCTCTGAAAACTCCACCAGCACCACTGCTGTTTGAATGCTGCTAGAGCTGGTTAATGTAGACCAAGAGCCAGATAATGTAGTTGATCTTATGGGTGCTGTCAAGGACCCATAGTTATTACGTCGTTATGTATTTATTGGGTTGTGAGTATTTTGAAGGGGAAAATACACTTTACACGCCTAAACTATGGTGTGTCTGACACTTTGCACTCTCTTGTCTTGATTTCGTGACATTGAGCCCACGGTCTTTTTATTTTTGTCAATTAACACTCTAAAGTTGATTTAGCCGTTAATACTAACTGTAATAAGTCCACGTGCCAATCACGTGCATTACTTATTTTTTCTTCTTCCCGTTTTACCTTCATTCTATCCATTAAGAAGTTCAAATTCACGTTTTGCCCAGTAGTCAAAGATTTGGCATTCATCCCCTCCCCTTTGATGATACTGAGCCCTAGTTGTAGATGCGGTGCCTGAAATCTAGATTAACCAAAAAATTAGTTCATAAATGGTGTCACACTAGTAACGCTTCTGCATTTTTCCCTCTCGTTGCTCTGTATGTTTTGTGTTTTCCATACACCTCTGTGGTGTTGTGTTTAATTCTATCCTTTTTTTTCTTGGTTATGTGTTCTTGTTTTTCTCTTCTTTTGCACGCTTATACCTTCACGATGCCGCGTTTTCTTAAAATTGTGCAAAAATGGTATGCCATTCTTTTTCCTCGGTGCTGCATTTCTTGGTTCTGTGTGCTTGATTTTCTCTTCTTTTGGCATGTGGGTAGGACAACTAATCTGCGTAATTGCTTTGTTATAATTAATTTCTTGCTTAACATATGTTATATACTTGCTCTGTAGTGCACATTTGAGAAGTTAACTTGCTTTGTAGTGCACATTTGGGAAGTTAACTTGGTTCTGTAGTGCACATTTGGGAAGTTAACTTGGTTCTGTAGTGCACATTTGGGTTAACTTGCTTTTAATGGACTTCTCACATGTTTTTTAAGCAATTCACCTCTATCCCCAAGTACTGCAAGTTTGGCGATAAGAGTAGATGTTGATTCAACTAAAATTCCTATTTGTTACTGTGGATTTGATTCTTACCTGAAGACTACCTACACAGAAGAAAATTTTGGCAGAAGATTTTTTAGCTGTATGAACCACAAGATAATACCTCATATATGTAGTTTTAGTACATATGTATATTATTGCCCTGAAATGTTTATACATGATATGAATGCGGTTTGGGAGATCATGCGAGTTTTTCATGTGGTTTGATCCTCTTATGTGTGTCCATGAAAGGAGGGTTTTAAGCTGTCTTTGGGAGAGGCACGAAAGGAGGCGGAGTATGCGAAGCGCATTGCAACGATGGAGGAGTATGCGAAGCGCAATGCGATGATGGAATGCAATATGGCACGGCTCCGCTTAGACTTGGTTTCCATAAAATATATTCACAATGAAGAGAATAAACTCTATAGGAGGATGTTGACTTTGTCGTAGGTGATGATTGTTTTGTTGTTGTTGCCTTTTGTGTATGTCAGACACGTGCAAACTATAAGAACACGATACAAAATTATTAATAGAAATTGTTAATATAAGAGCAAGATACTAAAGTATCTACATATGGGCTTACTGTCACCAAAATTTGGAGTTAAACTGTCTCAGTCTCTAGCTTTGGGACCCAGCTGCTTTGTGAAGAAGTTACCCTGGACTTTTTACATTTATTCTTACCCTTCTGCGCAGATGCTGAAGTCGGCATTGAGTCATCAACAAGTGAAAAAAGCTACAATAAGGAAAAAAACATATTTGTCAGCAATGCCAACTCCAATTAGCATAAATGAAAAGTTATATATTCAAAAAATGTGAAGACGTACATTGTCCATGCCGAACTCTGAGGCTAGGGAAATGGATTCCTCGTCTACAAGTGGGACAACTGCAACACTCATGCCCTGACGTCTTAATGCTGCTCCTTTCCTTCTAGGACACCAGGCTTATATCCAAATGGTTTCACAACGTCCTCCAACTCAAAAAATGATAGTCAATCTGGATCGTACGGTTCGTCATACACGGAGACATTTCCACCTACATAAGAACACCTGAAGTGCCAATTGAATCTACCGCCATAGTGCACCTTGAATACGAGAAAGTCATACGACATGTTTAGAATTTTTAAAATACCACACCTACTGAGTAAAATATAAAATTTAGCTCATGATATGTATTATTGTAGAAAATAGAACAACAAATATGGTAAGAGCTGAGTGCATCGACCATAAACATTAAAATAAGTACACTTGTGGTGGGAAAGCAACTTGTGTATTTTTTTAATTTGCTTAACATGAACAAAAGAGACACACGTGCTTTCGAAAAGGTAAACAAAGCATAGATATAGCTTACATTATGGGTTATGGGACCATAAAGTTTTCTTTGAGTGAAAATGTAAGCAATAAACAAAATTGTGTACAAAAATGGGGGACACCAGGGGACCACAGGAAAGTAGGACAATTTCGGCAAAGACAAATTCTACGATTCAATGCAGTTGATGCATGCAAGTCACTTAAAAATGCGCTACCCATGCAAAATAACCCAACCTAACGATTACTTGAAAAAATGAGTTTGACCCTAAAATTTTCAAAACCAAATTTACAACGGATATATTGCGAAAACCCTAAAATAAGAAGAAGCTCATCATCAAAAAATAGGAAGAAGCTCATCCCATACCTTTTGAGACAATTTTATTGATGATTGTTCAACATATGAGAAATAATTCCCAACGTCGAAGACCTTGCCTTGGTAAGTTTGAGTGTTGAGTGCAAAGAGAAAATAGATTTGGACTGAATGTTGGAGGGAATCGAGTCTTCACGAATGTAAGGAGGGTAAAACAAGAAGTAAAAAATCAAGTAACGCACGTGGACGACACATGGGCTTATTACCGTCAGTATTAACGGCTAAATCGACTTTGGGGTGTTAATCGACGAAATTCAGAAGATCGTGGGTTCAATGTCACGAAATCAAGACAAGGGGGTGCAAAGTGTCAGACACTCTATAGTTCAGGGGTGCAAAATGTATTTTTCCCTATTTAGAAAATACTTTTGTTATGAGCTAGATAAGCTTGAATATAGGCTCAATTTTCGTAAAACCTATCATTTGTAGAAATCCTCGAGTAAAGGATTTGAAAATTATTTCCAAAAAGGCTTATGAACTGTTTCTTTGCCTCTTTCGTATTGCAAATCGGAAATTATTAACCTCTAAAATTTTTGGAGTTCTATTTTCCAACTATTTTAATTAAGTACTTTGTTTATGAAGTGTAAATAATTAACTTAACGATCTGATTTTATTCTACTGTTAAGTGCAAGTAGATAATTTATTGATATTGCTCGACGATAGGGAAAATTCCATAATTTTTATTTGAATATGCAAATAATATTTTTCTTCTCCGATGCTACTATGTCCTTTTGAGACTTAGGGCATGTTCGTTTGGCTAAAAATTTTAGAAGTTAAATCCAACTTTCTAAATTTATACTTCTAACATTACTCTTACACGCATACCAATACAATTTAACAATTTTTACATGCATGCAATAAAGCTCGAAGATAACCTAAATATTCACATTATTTTTAAAATTTTTAAAATTTTTTGAAAATGAACATGCCCTTAGTTGCTCTACCTCAAAGATTCGGTTTTTATCGAGTAAGGATACTTTAGTCATTTTAGCATCTGGGAGTATTTGCGTGCAGTAAACATTATGACATAATTCTTCAAATTATTATTATTCAATATTACTTGACAGATTGACCTTTACTCCTTAATTACATTATTTTAAAAAATATACTTTTCAGCCACGAACTATAACGTGTTTTACACTTTACACTTTAAATTAACACACTTGAGACATTGCACCCTCAAACTATCCATCCCTAATACATTGTACTCTACATCTATCTTTTCCATCAATTTAGAAGAAAATAATTTTTTTTCAATATGAAATATCGATTTTTCCTTAAAAATAAATATCAAGTTTCATTTAAAGGTATAATCGTCATTTTACTTAAAAAAAGTCAATTGCTTGAGGATATAAAGTGCAAAACCCTATTGTAATTGCGGGTCAAACGTATATTTTCTCATAATTTATAATTATTTTACCCGATCTCCAAAAATCAGGAGATTTTAACAAAACAGTGGTCTCTCAATCCTTGAACTTTCAAGATAAAATTCTTTCATTTGAACTTCGTATGACATATTTCTAAAGTTGATGATTATTCTGTTGGCAGTACCATTTCGAGAAACTCCAAGAACAGATTCAAAAATAAGAACGACCATCTTAAATACCTCATAAATTCATGATAAATCTGTCCACGTCTAAAGGTGTTTCTCCACCCTAGAGGGTGTTATACTTATGAGCCCTAAAAGTTTTGTCTTCAGACTCTCATTGATCATGGGATGTCACTAAAAAAATAGGATCTGTCCGTGGACCCTAACAACAGCCTAACATAAATCTTATCACAATCCAAACCATATCAAATTATGAAATTTTAAATCCAGTGGAAAAAAATCTAAAGGAGTATGTTACGCCAGCAGAAACCTGGGGTGGTTTCAGTTAAATCTGACATTTGTTAAAATAAAAAACCCACCTAAATCAACTCCAAACTTCACGATAGAACTTAAAACCTGAGGATCCTAACATGATAAGATATAAATTAATGAAGATATTTTAAATTGAAAAACATTGAAAAGGATGGTAAAAATATTGTCCTCTGTTTTGCCTTTCTCTCTAGACCTAGCTAGATGCTAAGTTCAAAAGAATGGAGGCTAGGGAGAAAAGTGCTTGGTTAAGAGAAGATCCGGGAGAGAATATGAGGGCTCTGTACTTGCTAATTTCTAGGGAATTTGTAAGAAATTAAGAATTTTATTTTCGTATTATCTTTTTAAAATTCGTCCGAAAAACTTGGCCTCTTCTCAATCGATTTTAGCCAAAATGGGGAAAGAATTTGTCGCTTTTCAAGCTCCTTTTAGCTTAGTATAAAAGTGGAACAGGGAGACCAATTTTTAAAATTCAAAAGCTAACTCTTTTAAGCCTAACAACAGCCTCTTTGTATGAAAGTACACTTTAATCTTCCAGCAGGGGAACTGGTGACTGTTCTGGATATCAGAAACAAGAAGCTTTGAATGAGATTCGAAGAGTACTCAGTTCCAACCACGCTTATTGGCTACTCCCACAAATCTGATCACTACCAATGTTTCACGCACAAGAGGATCCAAAGCCCTTAAGCGCTCCACGTAAGAGATACAGAGGGAATTACTAGTATGGTCTCTGCACGAGACAACTAATTAAGATCCTTCTATAGCTACATCAGTATTGATCTTCAACCAACCAGGATCAGGAGGGATCCAAATGTCTGAGATGCTCCCTATCCGCCTGGAACCTAGCAGCCCGATGCTCTTGTAACGACGACAGAGACTGAATGATCTTTCGCAAGCAAATCTGAGTATTTTAGTGAATGACCCTGTACCGGCAAAACCTGCTTTCATCCAAGACAAAAAGCGTCGTTGAGAATAAATCTCTTAAGTCGATTATCAGAAATGCCCAGGAAAAACTTCGTCTGGATAATTGATCGGATAAGATCAGAAGGTGTCCATAGGGGAGACGAGCCAAATCCATAAGGGACGCTGACTCTCGCCAGAGGATGCGTGCAATCTGGCATTGAAGAAAGAGATGGATAATGGATTCTTTGTGATCCCCACAGAGAGCACGCGAAGAAAGGAAATCTAATGAAGGTGAAAGAAAATGATGCAGGCTAGCTCTCACCGGAAGAGCATCAACTGCCACACGCCATAATAGAACTTGAGACGGTAGCTAGGGTACTAACTTATTCTTGTCATAGTCTCCCCTTGTTCTTGTCTTTTTAACTAATGGCACAAATAAATGTCCTTTGTTCTTGTCTACTTGAACAAGGACTGTTTTCTAGGTCTCCAATTATGTTCTTAACTTTTGCATAAGACATAAAATCCTCCCTCTAAGTTAAAGAAAATATTATTAAGCAAATCAGATCCACATTAAGTACTGGTCATGCCGCATGATCAAATGCCAAAACATGCAAAAATCTCACCAAAACAAGAAAAGGATGGGGAAGAAGAAATGAGTTTCTTTTATTAATTCTTCATTCATAGTACTCCCTTATATATCCATGCACATGGCATTCCACAATATAAAAAGTATTATTCTCACATCCAATATGTACATTAGACAGTAGTACATATATATACATTATTGATACGGCCAGTTGGCCGATTGGCCATTGGCCGGGGCTCATGGACAGTCCTTCGGACGGGCTGTAAGGCAATTGCATTCGCATTGTCTTTCTATGAGATAGCATAGAGGCTGGTCGTTGCCCCTCGCGGGTTGGTCAAATATGCAGCACCAATAATTGTTGACAGCCGGGTCCTGTTTGCAGAACCGAAGATGAATTTTGCTATCGTTATAACCGCTGACTGATCGGCCTGCAGTGAATGTATATGTAATCTTATATTGTACATAAAGCGTTATAAGATCGTACGTATTATATACACATACGTACGTACGTTACCTTCATGAAGAGCGAAGAGGCAAGCAAACACCAACGAGAGCATTGCCAAACGAACACAAATATTGCTTATGGTAGCCATACGATTCAGCATTCCTTCTGAGAATTTAGAGATAATCAATCACATGCATGCGTGGTGGGTTTGGAATCACCAAGTAATATTCAGTTTATATAACATACCAACATTAACGGCTTGTTAATTATGGCAATTATGAGGATAATGGGAGACATCGGGAAGATAACAAAAATTATCCTCACATAAGAAAAATGGCTACAAGCTGGTTGACTATCGCGGAAATACGTTTACGTCGAGAAGTTTTGGACTTCCGTTTACCCAAAAGAGCAAAAAGACATCGAGAAGCTTCAATTTTAGGTGGTCCATGATGCCAATGTCTCTATATATGTTCCTCGATATACATTGAAAAGAACTGGGAAATAGCAATTAAAACAGGAATTAATCCCCATATTAGTGACATGCATAGACAAAACTGGCGGGTACTAATTTAGTCTGTTTTATTGTTCCCCTTTTTATCTTGTCTGTTTTATTGGTCTTCGCTCCTTTAACGTGACAAGCAAAAGTACACATCTACCTCAATGCCAAGCCGAGCTGGTTGTCTTTTGGGCCAAAGGTACACTCACTATAACAAATTTTGCATTTTGGGACTGATTTTTCTGTCCCAAAAAATTTCGAATTCTACCCTGTCGCCCCGATTGTCTCAACAAACCCATTATTACAAGTTTTTTGGGACGGGAAGGATTCCGTCCCAAAATAAAATTATCGTCCGAAGACTTTAGAACGGATAGTTGAAGATCATGTTCGAACGTCTTAAGATGAAAAATTTAAATACGTTCGAACAACCCCAAATTTTTTTGTACGTTCGATTTTTAAGGTATTGTTCTAAAAATTGGAACGTCCGTAACTGTTCTTATTCGGTTACAACGGTTGACGTGAAAACCGTTCGAACGAAAAGTGAAAACATGTTCGAACATTTTGTGATGTTCCAACGGATATGGTTAAATATGTTCGATATACCGAGTGCAGGATAAAAAATTACTGTTCAAACATCTTAAGAATGGAAACACAAACGTTCGAATGTAGGGGAGATACGTTGTGTTTCGAACATTAAAACAAACGTTAGAAGGGCTTATTTTTATTTTTTTAAGAAATTAAAAAGTTGATAGAAAATTATTCAAAAAAATATTTTTAAATAAAATAATTAATTAAGAAAATATACAGTTAAATAATTAATCACAATATTCGAAACAATCAAATATAATACGCAATAAAAAAATAACAAATCTTCATCATCGCGTGCATCCATGTCTGCGTGCATCCAACTCTACATGTATCAAAACTTTTTTTAACTCTGCCTGCATCCTTATCTTCCTACATCATAAATTGTAATCAATTTAACGCTTAAATAATTGAAAAAATAAATCATTAAACAAAAAGTAAGCAGAATGAAAAAATAAAATAACTTACCTATACGTCTACTCGATGTCATTTTCTGTGAAGGTGATGCAATATCAATGTAGGAAAAGCTAAGGCCCCATACAAGGCTGATGCTGCTAAATGATTATATGTAACATGTTTACATCGATCAAACGTATTGCGATCTATCGAGCACGTTCAAAACAGTTTTTTTATTTTGTTAGGAAGATTAGAAGTTTTACATTATGCACGAAAAATATAATTAAAAGGTGTTGGGCTTGAAATGAACTTGCATCTCTGTAACAATATTAACATTCACGGAAAACCAATAGAGTGAATCACAAAAGTTGATACAACATTTTCCAAACCAACATCCTTCATTGTATGGAAATAAAGGAGAGTACTACTCTGGTCAGTAGGGTCGGACATCTGAAAACTTTTAAGTCACACATGAGAAGCAAAGTTAACGTTTCAAGTGAACCGATATATAAACTCAAAAACACTCATTCAAGAGATAGATGTTCGCAGAGAAACTTTCTAAGAGAAAATATTTTTTTTCAAAAATTGTGCGCGAGATTTCGAAAGAGGTAGTACAATTGGGCTGCTTCAATTTCAACAATTACATCAATCCACTTCCGTTGTGTGGCTTTTAGTGGTATCAGAGCTCAGATGTAGTTAAATCATAACTGAGATTAGTGTTTTCCTCAGACCACTTAAAAAGGCAAATTTGTGAAATTTTCAAATCAAATGTGATTTGAGACAAAGGAAACCGATTTTTGTAATGGGACGTGGCATAAATTGTGGGGGAAATAAAATCAGGCAAAAAAAATTATGTTTGCTTGAAAATGAGAGAGGGAGAGAGAAGAACCTCTCTTGGATTCGGCAACCATGGCCGGTGGCTAGGGACCACGCCTGATGGGACTTGTAGGGTCCTAAGTGCCAGCAACAGAAGTGTCGCGTGGCCTGGAGCCCCTGGACTCGTGTACTCAATTGGGTACAGGAGGTAGGCTTTTGTCACCCGCTACCACTGAGGGCTGCATGATGGTTAGCTGTGGAACGACCGGCCTCTCCCTCGCTAGACTCAGCGAGCAGAGGCTACTAGCGACCAGTTGTGTGCTTGGGTCCCCAAGGGATGAGATCCCTAGGTCGCTAGCTTCGGCCAACCGGGTAGGGCTTCACAAGTCATACCTGGCCCAAGTTGCATCCCATTAAAAAAAAAAAAGCTGAATTAATCTGTCTTCCCTAGAGTTTGAAATTTTTCCAAATACGTCTTAAGGGTTCAGGTTCACTTCGTCCTACAGAGGTTCTTGAAGTTAATAGCTTTCTTTATTACTTCTTTCCATTAATGTGGCTCCACAAAAATGATGCGCTTACACGTGGCCTGTCAGGGCCATCTCACCCAACACCACATCAACCCCGAATCCAAATGCAACATTCTCTTCACCGCTTTGGATCTCTCGGAAAATAGCCTCTACGACTCTTTCTTTGACCTCTCCAAACCGGGTTCTTGCTTTGTGGTTGAAATCACTCTTCTTTTTTCTCCGAATGGTTGAAATCACTCAATCTTTCCAGCAAACTCCTCGACTCATCTTCTTCCATCAAAGATGCACTCAAACGCGGTGTCCAAGTTCTTGATCTCTCCTTCAACAAGCTCTACATCCCCACCGCTCCACCGTGGAAACACAAGAACCTTTCTTTGTATGACTTATCTTTTGCCTCAAGTCAGCATATCGAGACAAAGAAAGATCAAGGCAACATATCAGATTTTCTTTTATACTTTAATTGAATTTGTTTTCATGACCAGACGGGGTTGACTTTGTTTGACCGATTTTTGACAAAAAAAAAATATTTTAAAAAACTTGACCTCCTCCTTAGACTCGTTACGCTATTCAACTGAACTAGTTGGCTTCGTCTTTTTTTTTTTTTAAGATTTAATGTAAGTTTTAAATGAGATTTTTTAAAGGAAATAAATCTTCCATTCACAACAACAGAAACCACTCTTTCCCGCCATTATTTGTAATTACGACTTAATACCATGGTCAGTCTTTGGCCGAAAAAAATCTAGAGACAATTTCTGCAATTGCAGTACAATGATGCATTGGTCGGAATTTTCTTTTTCCTGCAGATATTTGTAGTTGTTAACTAGTCAAGAAAACCACTCCATCTCAGCTACCTTCTGGTTGAAAATGTTTTACTTGTTCCGTCCAAATTTTTCGGGGTCAGTATGTAATTTTTTCGCCAATATTCATATGGTCTGCAGTTGTTCCATTGTGACCCTATGTTGTTTATTTTCCTACCAGATATTTATGTTGCAAGTTTTCATCTGTGGCCACTCACAAACTGCCGATTACATACTTTTCTTGTGAAATCACGAACGCCGCATTAACATTTATATCTTCGGCTTTAAAAATCTTTGGAAAAATGCTTGTATTGTCCGTATCTTCGGAAAAATGCTTGTATTATGTGCCATTACTTATTTCCCAAAAAATGACTTTTTCCGACTTCGTTGTTGCTTGGTCGCCATTACTACGAAGTGGACTAAATCACAAAATGGTTGGTAAGAAGTTTTATTTGATGAAACATCTAATTGGATAGAAAAAAAACGTTCTATTACTGCCGTAATCTACGTCGTATTAATATCACTTACTTGAGTTGCTTTATTCAGTTGAATATACATTATACACGGTCATTATGATTGTAAATGTACTTAGTTGTCATAAACTTCATGTTTGTATTTGTGTCATATTCCTGAAGATTCAAGAGTGAAAGCACTGCGTGGTTCAAGTGTCTCAGAAAGCAAATGAGTATGTCTGAAGAATGTATAGTATGACGAGAAGTCTGTCTACTAGTTTGATAACATGAAGTTGGAGTTCAGGATGTTTTATGTTGGCACAGTTTATTGGGAGTTTGCCTGAGGTTTACCAGAATCGTTTCTTTGTTTAGAGAGAGTATAAGCTTCCATTGTTATCTTCTCCAAGAACTCTCTGTTGTTATTTCTTAGTTAACTATGTAAGGACTAACGCGTATCAAAACGATTGTACCTATTATTTAGTTTCATCAAGGTTTGTTGATCACACACAAAGATTACCAGATTGAAGTCTTGGAGTTTATCAGAGTTCTGGTTCCTAAGATGGTTTGGATGGCACTGATCTGTTTCAAGTTATGGTGAAGTTCACTGGGAAGACTGCGTTCAAGATAAGGTGAAGGTGTTAGAGATGAAGAATGGATGAGACCGGGTCTTAGTCCCAGCAAGGTTTGCTGAACCAAATTGAAGATTTGGGTAAGGAATTCAATGTGTTAGAGTAGCAAGGCTTTTGTGTACTGCTAACGGATTACTTTGTAATTTTGAGTTCTCATTCTAGTGGAAACTTTTCCCAGCAACAAGGCATGTAGAGTTTTTCTTCTTGAAGTGTGTCTTTAAGAGGTTTCTCTTCGTTACCAATCCGTGTGTCAAGTGTGTTGTGATTGTTTGATTTACATTGTTATTCACCCCTTTTAGGTTTGGTGTACTGTATTGAGTCTAAAACCACCTTAGTCATGAAACCTCCATTTTCATTTATATTTAGACAACATATTTGGTCAGTTATTCTATACTGAAAAAATCAAATATATCTCAAACCACGCGTGCATTTCATAAAATAAAATGGTGAAGCACGGTATAAAACATCACTTAGACTAAAATAAACAATCCAAATGCAATTTGTTCGAAATCAAATAAACATGGAAATCAAAATTCAACCTGATGATACCAAAATTGAACTAGTCCAGCCCAAATCAATTTGGGCTGAACAATATGATCATACAAAAAGTCCAACAATGATGAAAGACTCGCATTGCACCAAGCTCAAAGGAAAGAATATCGTAACACGCAACATAACAGATATAAGTAAACTTATAACGTGCAACATTTCCATGATCCCGAAATCCCCATGAAAAGAAGCTAACTTCCCACGGTGAGATGTCAAAAAGGAACGTCCCACGTGACATGATAGAAATAAGGGATCAAAGCTCCTTGAAAAGGGGGAACTTGAGGACGTGAGAAAATGACTATAAAAGCATAGTATTGTGAAGAAGGAAGGTAAGCGATAATTGAGAAATTGAATAGAGAAATTACAATACAAAGGCACTGACTTTAGCATCAGAGGTGCATACCCCGGTGTCCGAGGTCAATTCTATTGTTTGTGGGAATGTAGATTGTCACGCCCCGAACGCAATCCCGCAGGGACAGTGACAGCCGCGAGCAATCCTGAGGGAAAGCCCCAGCGAGCTTAAACATGCATATAGTGGAATAAGATCGAGAGAGAGACGGCCAAAACTCAACATAACTAATCTTACATATTAAGTTCCAAAGAAGTAGTAGCTTCATTACATAACACATGGAATTTCATAATCTAAGTGGTAGACCACAACGATCAACAATTACCACAACAAAATACATATTATCTTCTTTCTAAGACAGATAGTCTTCCTGATCTCCTTCACCTGAAACATCTGGAATGATACATTTGAAAAACTATGAGTCGAAAGACTCAGTAAGGGAAAAATTAAATTAAAAACATGAGTTTATGACTTGAATATGAATATCGTGAATAACATAAATCTTGATGCACATGCATGCTTCATGGTTGCATATGCACATGTAACAATCTTGATCTTGAAAAACATGTTCTGGAACTTGAAATTGACACATGGTCCTTGGAATTATTTTCTTCTTGACTTATGGGCCACTTATGCTCCATTTAACCCCTGAAGTCAGGGTCGTGCGTTCCCATCGGAACCGTCTCCCTTTCCCATTGGGACATTTTATTTGGTCGAACTAGCCCCACCTTCTCGCATTCGTCCTTCAGTGGCTAGTCACGACACTTGGAGGTCCACACCTTCTCGCATACGTCCTTCAGTGTGGTTGCACTTACCTCTAGGGTTCACCCATCCTTCTCGCATTCGTCCTTCGGTATAGGTGCCCTTCTTGATGGTACGGTACCGACCAGAGCCCTTAACTTAACTTGACTTATCATAAAACTTTTCATACATCATTGCATAAAACTTATTTTAGAAAATCATGCAATGCTCGTGTCATGACATGTTTGCTTATGATGCCATGCTTGCTCATGTAAACCAATGTTGTGTATCATTCCAGTTTTGTAAAAATGTAACTCCACTTACCTTGCTTCTCTTGATATAGAGATGGTGCTTTGCCTACAAGCGAGTCAATTACTACACTTAGATGTTTAGGAATTAATCACATAGACATACAAAAGAAGTACTTTGTAATTATTTCGGTTTTCCAAAAGTACATATCTTTGAAATATCATTTCGTTTACAAAATATTACTTAACTAGTTTTCGTAAAAAAAATGAAGAAGACAATTAAACATAAGCATCAACCATCTTCTATACGGTTGCTAAAGGGATCACTATGTAATACTCAATCAACTAGGTATACTTCTTCTTCCCAAACATGATTTCAAGCCTATTCATGAATTTACCGCCATCCTAACCTCAATAATTTCATAACTAAGTTTATTCAACTATCCCTAATGCTAGAGTTCACAAGACTTCAATTGGAACTCCAAATTCAACATATATGGAATTTTAACAGGGACCGCTCGAGCGCCTGTCGAGCACTGGTCAAGCGTCAACTCATTGTCCAACTTTCATCAACCCTCGGTCGAGCGGCAGTCGAGCGCCAACTCTCTGTATGCAAATTTCCAAGGGCCGCTCGAGCACCTGCCGAGCGCTGGTCAAGCGGCAAGACACTGTCCATCATATTACGCTAAGGCCGCTCGAGAGCCTGACGCACGCTGGTCGAGCACGATGTTGCCTAAAAACAGGGTACTAACATTTTCCTATTCCAACAACCTAATCATGATCCCTAGCTTGCTTCTTCTGACCATAAACAATTCCACACACTATTTTCATGCCTAAAAAATCTCCATGCAACAATGTCCATCCTTCAGCAATCAATTTCACAACCTAGGAGACACTACATTTATGATATTGCAAGAGAACCCAATCGGCCAAGCATGGATTTCACAACAACCAAAGGCCGAAACCTAAACCTAGCATATATCAACTTCACATGCATCTTCCATTCAACATCATAACACTTCTCATTCTTTAGATTTAACAAAGATTCAAGAGGAAACAAGAGAGATTCAACCAAATCAAGGGGAAAATAAAACATGCAAGGTTCGGCCATGTAAAATCCTTTTGCTAACCAAGAAATCCGACCTTACCTTGCTGTGCATAACACAAGAGCTAGGACCTAGCACAAAATATTCAAGATCAGAACCTATGAAGGAAAAGAACAAGCACATGCAAAGGCCAAAACATTTACCTCTACCTCCAACTATGGCACTCGGCTAACACCAGAATCTTCTACCTCTCTAAACTTTCGGTTCTACTCTCTTGTGTGGCTTCAAAGGGCTGAAATGGTAGTAGAAAGGTACTGTGGTGAAGCTTGAAGGAGAGAGAAATGAAGTGGCAGCTGCTGGAAATGGCTTGAGGAAGGCAAAGGGAGGAGCTTGGAGAGTAAAGTGGTTCGGCCAAGAGAAAAAGAACAAGCTGAGCAAGGAGAGAGGCTATGCGAGTGAAATGGTGAGGAAGTGAAATCAAATGGGGTTTGAAATGAAGGCTCATCACGTGAAGGGGTGTGAGGTTCTCTTGTTTGTATCGCCCATCCTCATTGGGTGGTATGGCTGGTTGACATGGTGTTTGTCCTATCTTCTTTACTTGTATTTAATTCCTTGTCTCCCTCTTAGCCATACATGTGAATCACCCAAAGCCAATTTCAACTTTGCTCTTTGCCTTTCACGTAAACCTCTCTTGCCCTCCACTTTATCATTCTCTTATCACATAGGCACATTAACCTATCACCACTATAAACACACTAGCCTATCACCATTATAAGCATATCAACTAATCTCCTTTATAAACACATTAACTTATCACTTAATTCTTCTAATGATACTTAAGACTACCTAATGGTGATTAAGGTTACCTAATCAAGGACACAAAATAATCTATATGCTCAACATAAATTTCATAACTATAGATTATTATGCAATGATTTCTACTTAGAGAATTTCGGCAATAAGAAACAAAATTCTCTTCATATATTTAATTTCATAAATCATGGTGGCATAATTATAAACAAATGGAAAAATTAGTTTATAAAAGAAATCTACCTTGAAAAATTCGGCTCTTAGGAAAACAATAGAATTTCACCAATAAAATTTCACAATGATAATAAAATAAAATACCATTAGTATTAAAGTTAAGTCATACATTGGCCAAAAATATGGCCTCTTGAGTTAAATAAAAAACAAATACATAGAAATATAGCAAAAACGAAGTACGGGGTCTCACATAGATTTTTGTGATAAAAGGTTTTATGGCGAATGAATTGAGTAAAAGCAGAACCACTTCCATTAGGAATTGGAGGAAACAATGACACATAGTGAGTCTCGCGCCGTCACCAACCTAGAGTTGAATGGAGACGGCGGACAATCGAGAGGAGACGACAAATAACCAGAGGAAACATCAGTACAAAGAGAACCTGAGGGAGGAGTTTGGATGCCGCATAACGAAAAAAATTCTCAGTCCCCAACTCGTTGACAAGATGGGAGAGTCGACCACAAGGATGATGCATGATGCATCAAGTGAACAAACCACCACAATCTCCTCTTGACAGCATGATGCATCAAGTGGAATCTCCATTCACATCAAGGATCCTGGAAACTAGATTACCGTCTAAATTCGGTATGCCTGTTAATGACAAATATACAGGAGCAACATATCTGCTCGACCATTTGGAGGGTTACCAATCGCAGATGGACTTGTTGGACACATAAGATGCTATCAAATGCAAAGTGTTTCCTACTATGTAGCCCGCATCTAGTTTAGCATATTAAAGCCGAAATCGATCTCTAGTTTCAAAGAACTCAGCCGAGCCTTCGTTAGCCATTTCACAGCAAGCAAGAAACACAAGAAACCAACAAGTCATCTCCTTTCGACCTGACAGAAGGAAGATGAGAGTTTACAAGACTATGTGGCTCGTTTCAGCCAAGAAAAGTTGAACGTAGAAGATCTAGATGATAAATTTGTCCTTACTACTATAGTAGCTGGACTAATAGATGGAAAATTTCATTCTCCCTAAGAAAGAAGCCCCAAAAACCTTTGGATAATTCATGAAAAAAATGAAGAAACACAAGAATGCAGAAGATATGGTAACAGCCGGCAGAGTACAAGTCGCTGATCTAGGAGGAACGGCGGCCAAGAGGAGGAAAGAAGCGATCTTGGTCAAGCCTCTAGTAGCAGAAAGCGATCGGAGAGTAGAACCATGAGCGAAGCGTCCAAAGCTACAATTTACACCCCTCAATGCCCCACAAGAAAAATCCTTATGGAAATCCAAAATGACCTCGAGATACAGTGGCCTTTCAAAATGAAATTGGATCTAAACAAACGGGACAACCAGAAGTTCTGCCATTTTCACGTTGACCATCGGTCACAATACTGACGAGTGCATTCACCTAAAAAGACAAATAGAAGCCCTTATCCAGCAAGGATGTCTCTGGTGATTCACCACTTCTAGAGCTGAAGAGCAATTCAGAAGGGAAGCACAACCACCCGAGAACAACCGTTTCAGACCTTACCAAAGGAATGAACGCAAACCCTGGGAAAACAGAGGGAGAATAGGGCCCTGAGGTAAAGAGCAAGGCAAGAGGAGAGACGTTCCCCACAAAGAGCAATCGAAGAAAACAGCGTCATCTTCGGAGGCTTTGTCGTAGAAAGATCCTCCAAATCTTCAAGAAAATCCTACGTAAGGCATCTGCTCGTTGCAAAAATAAGTAGCGGACCCCGATGTCTGATTAAGAGAAGCCCATTACATTTACTACAAAAGACATGGTCGGGATCAAATATCCACATGACGACGCGATAGTAATCGCTGCCATGATAAGAAAATATAACATCTGGAGAATCATCATCTGCATAGGGAGCTCGACTGACATCATCTACGTAACAGCATAAGACTAGATGAAGCTGGGAAGGGAGAAAATAACCGATAGAAGCACATGATTAACATGACTCACCGGCCATCAGATGTATGCCCTAGGAGCCATGGAGCATTCGTTTAGAGTAAGAGAATATCCATGTGAAGCATCAATTTTTGTAAAATTTCTAGTTCTCAAAGAAAATCCTCCTATAACGCTAAACAGGTTGAAGGACGTGTCCATCCACCATTTGAAAATGAAGTTTCCAACCAAAGCTAGGATTGGAGAAGTAAAAGGAGACTATGAGCAGGCCAAGAGATGTTACTTATCGGATACCCAGATGACTGAAGAAATGATGACTATAAAGCATCGGGAAGAGTTTCGAGCAAAACTAGTGGAAAACCCTAGAAGAAATACCACTTTGGGAGGACTTGAGGGAAAGAGCAATCAAAAACGAGACTAACCTACCTGAGGAATCCAAAAAAATTCTCATGGAGTTTCTGCTAGCAAATAGGCCTTCGCCTAGCCACATGAAGACATGCTAGGTATCAATTCAAGAGTCATCACTCATAAACTAAAAATACGTCCCGAGATCAAGCCGATCATACAATGCAAGTGAAGCTTTGCCCCATAAAGGAGTCAGGCAACCAAAGAGGAGGTTAGAAAGCTAGTCTGTTGAGGATTCATCAGGGAAGTTAACTACCTTAGTTGGCAAATGTGCTTATAGTAAAGAAGGCAAACGAAAAATGGCAGATGTGCGTGGATTACACCGATCTAAACAAAGCCTACCTAAAAGACTATTACCTGCTCTTAAGAATCGACTCGTTGGTAGACTCAACAATAGGACATCGGCTCTTAAGGTTCATGGATGCCTTTTCAGGGTACAACCAAATTAAGATGCATACACGAGATCAAGAATGCACCTCTTTCACAACAGTCCTGGAGACTTACTATTACCAAGTCATGCCCTTCGGTCAAAAGAATGAGGGAGCAACATATCAAAGATTGGTCAACCTAATGTTCTGTGAACAAATAGGGCACAACATGGAAGTCTACGTGGACTATTTGTTAGTCAAAACACGAGAATCAACAAACCATGTCACGGATCTTGTTGAAGCCTTTGACGTACTTCAATCATATAAGATGCGCCTGAACCCAACGAAATGTGCGTTCGATGTATCTTTAGGAAAATTCTTAGGATTCCTAATATCCTAAAGAGGAATCGAAGCCAACCTAGAAAAATCAAGGTCATCCTACACATGCAACTGCCGAAGAATATCAAAGAGCTGCAGTGACTCACTAGATGAATAGCAGCACTCAATAGGTTTATTGCCCGCGTCACGGACAGATGCTTACCATTCTTCAAAACACTTCAGAAAGCCTTCGAGTATACAGAAGAATGTCAACCAGCCTTTGAGGAACTGAAGACATATCTAGCGAATCCCCCACTCCTGAGTTCTCCAATACCAGGAGAGACCTTTTATTTGTACCTCGCTATCTCGAACGGAGCATTAGGGCATTACAAGGAGCCAAACCCCGATATCCCGACTTCAATAAACTAGCACTAATTGTCATCATCTCAGCGAGGAAATTGATGCCATACTTCTAGGCTCATCCCATAGTATCATGACGGACCAACCATTACGACAAATCCTGTGGAAATTAGATGCATCAAGAAGACTAGTCTAATGGTCTGTGGAGCTCTTAAAATTCGCCATTTAATATCGACCTCAGACTGTAATTAAGGGACAAGCACTAGCCGACTTCATCACAGAATTCACGACTTTGATATCTCGGGAAGATTTCCCCAAGCCAGAGTCATGGCAAATATATGTGGACGGATCGTCCAACCACGAAGCATGAGGTGTAGGAGTAGTTCTCGAGACGATAAAATGGTGACTTACCTGGGAAGCTCTAAGAAGATAAAGCGTTTCAAAACTTTTAGGATTCAACATATCCCTCGAGATCAAAATGCTCGAGCTAATGCTTTAGTTATCGAGGTGTAGTTGACGAAATAGAACTGGAGGATTGGCAAGCCCCGATGATGAAAATATTCAAAGAATAGGATCCCGAGATCAACAGGCAACAACTGCAAAAATTTAAGAGGATTGTCACGCGGTATACTATTATAGATGGAAACCTATATCACCGAAGTCTCTATAAAACAGTGTTACGTTGCCTCGGTACTCAAGATACCAACTATGCACTTCGGGAAGTACACGAAGGGATCTGGGAAATCATTCGGGATCAAGGACGCTCGCTCAAAAAGTTCATTCGAGTTGGATTCTTCTGGCCTACCATGCAAGCCGACGCTGAAGAGATGGTGTAGAAATGCAAAAAAATGCCATAGATTCGCCTATGTTATAAATATGCTGACAGAGAAGATGACGGTCATCAATGCCCCGTACCCATTCATTTAATGCGGAATTGATATACTTGGCCCATTCCTTTTGGGATGAAAATAGTTGAAAATCCTAATAGTTGCCATTGATTATTTCACCAAATGGGTGGAAGCTAAACCACTGGCAAAGAATGCCGAACTGAACGTCTGAAAATTCATCTGGAGGAAATCATGTGTTGCTTCAGACTACTGGGGACCATAATCACCGACAACAGCATGCAATTTGACAACAAAAGCTTCCGAGACTTTTGCACGAAACTTAGCATCGAGAATCACTACTCATCCTCATACTTTCAAGCCAATGAGCAGGTAGAGCTCGCAAATTGATCGTTGTTAAAGATCATCAAGACAAAGCTTGACAACCACAAAAGTCTATGGGAAGTAGAATTGCCCAGAGTACTGTGGGCATACCGTACTACTGTTAGAACATCAACAAGAAAAACCCCATTTGCCCTCACCTTTGGAACCGAAACGGTGATTCTGGTCAAGATAGGAGCCCTTTCACCTCTGGTGATAAATTTCGCCTATGAAAACAGTGAAGAATAAAGGAAACTAGATCTCCACTTACTGGAGGAAAATAGAGAAGATGCACGGCTTAAGATGGAAGCGTACAAGCAAAATATCACTAACTATTACAATGCCCAGGTTAGGCCGTGTCATTTCATTCCAGGAGATTTAATGCTTAAGAAAATACTACTCAGGACCAAAGATCGACAACAAGGAAAATTGCATCCAAATTGGGAAGGACCGTATCACATCATCGGTTCCAAAAAATCAGGAACGTACAACCTAAAAGACCTTAAAGGAAAGGCACTGCAACACCCATGGAACTCAAAACATCTTTGGAAATATCATGCTTAGATATAATGTTTGCTTTTTGCCCATAGTTTTGCATTTACACTAATGTTAAATTATGAGTCTTATTGTTTATTATGAATGAAAAACCCCAAGTTCTCTTAAAAAATTAAGTATTCAATTCTGACAAAGCAACCACGAGAAACCACGATTTCCAACTGAATTTAAGAAACCTCGGAGAACCATGGTGTCCAATTACACTCAAGATGACCTCGGAGAACCACAATTCTCAATCGCACCAAAAATGACCTCTGAAAACCACGGTTCCCAGTTGCACCAAAAATGACCTCGGAGAACCACAGTTTCTAGTCGCACCCAAGATGACCTCGGAGAACTACGGTTCTCAGTCGCACCCAAGAAGATCTGGGAGAACCAAAGATGACCTCAAAGAACCACGGTTCTCAATCGCACCTCAAATGATCTCAAAGAACCACGGTTTTCAGTCGCATCGAAGACAACCTTGGAGAAACATGGTTCCTAGTCGCACCTAAATTTTAAACATAAGGATTAGTTGACAAAAAGTTCTAAAATGTTATCGACTATTCATCTGGTGTTTAAATATTTGTTAGACAAAGATAAAAAAAAACAAATGGCGGCATAATGACAGAGTTATTTTTTATGTCGAACACGTTATGAGCAGGAAAAAATATGTAAAAGGGGTGAAATCGAAATGAAATGAACAGGAAAGTTAGCAATACATGCACGATCTAATCAGGGCTGATATATTTTAAGTGAAATGAAATTGTGTGCAGTTTTAGTAGGAGAAGTATAAGGTTTCTAGACATACCACAGGGAATGATTTTTGCAATTTCAGTACAACACGAGTACCTTCATAAGATGAGGGAATCAACGTAGACATATTACTTCAAACCAAACAACTTCCTGTCAGAACACTCCCACCAACCAGCAATGTCGATAGGTTGAAGGAGTAGTAGTTGAGTTGTTCACTAATTGGTCTATTAGTGGGGTCATATTCGGTTGAGAAATGACCAGTGTATTATTTCGATGACTTGTAAGTGAATTAACCGTTTTACAGTGAAAAACGTAGGGGGTGAAAATGATTTAACGCAATAAAATATACTGCGTTGTATAAGAATGTTAACACTTGCATTTTTGTTGAATAAAAAGGGCATCGTATAAGTGAAATTTTTATCGTAGAGGTTAAGAAATCCATTTACCAAAATTTTCCCAAAAAAATCATGACCAAAAGAAGAACGGTTCATAGCAGCAAGAGAGAAGATATGATTTTCGCAAGGGTGTTTTAAGACCCAAACCTATGGCGAGGAAGACCAAAACAGTAATGCATGAAGTTTTTGTGGTGTTCGTATAGTCCCTTACGAATGATTTCCTAGCAACATTTTTTTCTCTCCTATCGAGTGGGATCATCAGATTGGTTGGAACACGACGTGGTAGATAGGCCAGAAAGAGTATGATTGAGCGATAAAGGAGCAGTTGCTGGTAAGGCTTCAATCAATGGGTGTTTACTAAAATATATGTCAGGTTGCGATTGTCCAGTGCCTTGTTCACTGGGCATCTATTCAATTTTTTCTAACATAGTTTTTTACGACCAGTTTTCATTTTGCTATAAAAGCAACAAACATGACTACACACCTCTGGTTGATATTAGCTTATCGAAAATGAGAGTAAAAAATATTCAAAGAACTTTAGCGGCATTCACGACAAAATGGTCTTAAAACACACGATTCACAACTGAAACTTTGTGGTCCAAAATAAATTTTTATTTTTAACCATTCTTTCACCAGTATTGTCATGTTCATTCGTCGTAAATGCCCTTTTTATAACCTGTATTTTCCAACCAATTCAACGCTCCGGAAAATGACTACTTGCAACCACGAATGAGAGGCCAAAAAAAATTGGCCGGGAAAAGCCGTTTATGTTGTAGTGATTGTTGGTAATTGAGAATTTTATTTGATTGACTTGAATCAAGAAAAAATGGTTGGTACCAATTGTTGGTCTTATAATTTTTCTTCATTTACTTTTTTAGAAGAAAAATGAGTATGTGTGAGTAAAAAAGTAATACCGACTTACTATAAAATTACATGTCATTTAGACGATAGTTGCACTTAGTTAAATAAACACATATATTAGAATAGTGAGGATTGTGTGTGATGTTGGTGGCCAAAATAAATATCAAGAATTGTAAATTTTGTGTATATATGATATACAACATGTGAATTTTTTTGCAGATAAGTTGAAAATTCTTGATATTCACCACAGACATTGCATGTGAATGTTATATTTTGTATTTTTATTTGATTGTTGTTACTCAGTGAGATGTACCATTAGTCATTCAAAAATCTAGTACTAATGGAAATTTATATACATGTGAATTTTATTTCTTACTATTTTTAGATTCATTATGCCAAACTCATTATCTATAATTTCAGATAATAACAAATTGATTGGGCCAAACTTCCTTGACTGGTGGAAGAATGTCATGATTGTACTCACAATTGATAAATTGATCATGTCCTAAAAGATGAGTCCCCTTAGCTTACTTTAGCTAACACCACTCAATAGCAAAGATGGCTTATGATAAGTAGAATGAGACAGATGAGTTAGTTTGATGTTATATGCTGGCTTCAATAACCAATATATTATAGAAGCAGTGCGAAGACCTAGCTTCTGTAAAAGGAATTCCCTTATATCTTTAGGAGTTTTTTGAAGAATAGAGTCGATCTGCACGCCAGCAAGTTCTGTGTGAGTCCTAGTTTTCAAGATTAAGGCAACTCAAGAGAGGGATGAATTGATTTTCTAAAACTTTTCGGTATTGACCCCCCAAAGTTGTGTTTGCAAGTAAAGCCTATTTTAGCACAAGAATATAATATGCAATAACTGTAAATAAGTGCTAAAGTAAGGAGAAGGGTACGAGAAGCAAACACTCAATTTTTAGGTGGTTCGGCAAACTCGCCTACATCCACCCCTCAAGCTCCTTCACCTAGCCTCGAGGTTTTCTACTATCTTCAACCAATAGCTTACACACTAGCTTCCGGGTGCTAGTGAACTGTACAAGTGTTTTCCCGGGATCAACACTCAAACCCACCCAAGTGGTTTTTTTGGCTCACCACTCACAACCTCACCAAGCTTGAGATATACACTCTCAGAGCTTCTTCTTTAGTGAACAACCTCACTAAAGGAAACACCTCTTTTTGATAGGTAGGTTGAATAACAAAACTCTCTCAAAGAGTAGATATAAACACTCAGTTTGTGTGTTTGTGTGAATGCTATGAGAAATATAGAATATGAAGGTTTAAGAATATTTCTCAAGTAGTAGAAATGATATGTGGTCGTTGGTTTTTTTAGATGAAATGAATGTATATTTATAGGCCACATATGAAAACTAGCTGTTTATAGCCGTTAGGGGTCGATTTGACAATTTTACCGTTGTACCGGTCGACCACTTCATGTACCGGTCGACCGGTTCAAGTAGTTGTTGTCCAACGGTCATAAATTTGAATGCTGTCAAGATCATCCGCTTCATGTAGAGGTCGACCGCTACAAAAGTTCATCGACCGGTTCATTTAAAACAATGTTTTTGACGACTTTTAAACACCCAATTTTAAAGGCTTACTTCCCATAAGTATATGAAAGGTTTGAGAATATATTTGGGGTGTTTTGAAACCTTTAAAAATATTTTAATCTTTCAAACAAAATTTAAAACGGTTTATGCACGTTTTGAAAGATATGCAAGTGTGATTCATAATCCTTATCAAAAGTGAAACAAAGAGTTACAAGGATTATACCCTAAGATCTTGAAACTTCACTTTGAGCTCCTTGCATCTTCTTGTTCTTCTTTCTTCAAGTCTTTGGCTCTTTCATCAAGTCGTCTTTGTCTTTGAAGATGTTCATTTTATAAACTTGATCCATTTAGTGAAATCATCAAAATCTCGATTGTGCACAAAAGCCAACATTCTGGACAGCTAAAATGATGGAGGGTATTCCAGTTCAGGATCATGTATTAAAGATGATATCTTTTATTACTAAATTTGAGACACAAGATGCAGAGATAAATGGTAAGATTAAGGTTGAAGCAATATTGGCGTTTTTACTTAAATCATTTAGCCAGTTTGTATCAAACTATAATATGAACAAGATGTTACTGACTTTGTTTGAGCTGCTCAACATGTTACAGTCAGCTGAAGAACTTATCAAGAAATAGCTTAAAATCTTAACCAATATTCTCAAATGTGATGGTTGAGATCTCGAACAATCAACATTACTATTTTTAAAGTGTCTAAAAATAATAAATACTAATGTAATAATGTAATAAATGCTAGATTTTCGACAACAATACATGTTGGTATGATACGTTTTTCACTATTAAAGTTACAAATAAGGAATAAAATTTAAGAAATATATTTAATAAATTATTCTAGAAAGTCTAGCATCTTGATACGTAGATATGAATTGAATAAGATACTGACCATTTAATTATTAATATGAGAAGCAAACTAACATTTTATGAATTCTTACTTAATAATAAACATATTTTGATTTTCTCTTGGTTTAGTTTGTAAGGTCGAGACTGAGAGCAATTTTTGAGCAAAATTTTTTTACGAAGGAAAAAAAAAGAAAGGAAAAAAAAGGAAAGTGGTCCTCTGCTTCGTGGAACTCAAGCAATTGAAGAGGAAAGCTGGAGGCATTATCCGAAGTGTCTATGGCGAGTTGAGTTTCGAAAACAATCTTCCTCGCGCCTCTGAACAGACACCGACTATTGAATGAAACAGATTTTGTTTGGAAATGCAATGTCACACGTGTTAAGTTACATTGGTGCCAGTGGCGAATGCAAGGGGTGGCAGCACCCACCCATTGCACTGCCCAAAAAAACTACATGTAATTTTTTTCATAAGTTGGTCTGGGCCCAATCTCCATTGTTCTTGGCCAACCCTGGTTATACGGACTGAAGGGCCTGATTTATTTTTTAATAGGCAGAGGGTGAAACGACGTTGTTTCACCCTCTGCCTTAAAAAAATAAATCAAAATATGAAATCAAAACAGGGTGAAATGGTGTGTTTCACCCAGTTTTTAAAAAACCCTCCCTGTTTCTTTCTCTCTCTCTCTCTCTTCACGCCTCTCTTTCTCTTTGAATTTTTTCTTTCTCTCTTTTGTCACGTTCAGGCTTCAGCCGTTGCCGCTGCCGCACCAAAAAACCTAGGTCGTTGCCCGTGCCCCGTTCGGCGTTCACTCTCTCTCACCTCTCTCAGTCTCTCTCTCTCTCTCTCTACCACACCGTTGCTGGTAACTAATGGCAGTAGCCAATAAGGCTCTCTTTCCCTCTCAGTCTCTCTTTTGCTCTCTGCCCCTCTCTCTCTCAACTCTCAAGTCTTAACTCTTGCTCTTTGCCTCTCAGCTCCCTCCCTCTCTCTCAATCTCATTATTTTGATTTTTGACAATTTCAATTTTTGCAGGATCATCTAGATTTTGTACAAAGAAATTGCAAATTGTCTGGCTCGTCACCCCTAGTATGTCTTTCTATCCAAAATTCTCTCTCTACAATTCAGTTAGAAAAATTATTTATTTAGTATGCTAAAAATGCTTTAGGGTTTGGAATTTTGTGATTTGTGAAATTGTTAGACAGTTGGAGGATGAGATTAAATTGGTTTGGATATTTGTGGTTTGTGAAATTGTTGGAGGATGAGATTGAATTGGTTTGAAATTTGGATATATGTGATTTGTGAAACTGTTTATTTGAATTAGTTTGTGAAATTCTTTATTTTGAATTTCAGGTTATCTCACATGTTGTCAATTGATTGATTGTCTTCACTTTGTTTTATTTTGTTTAGATAATGGATAATTTTGTGATAAGATAGCCACGCAGCATGGAGTCGTCTGATAGTCATAACGTGACTACTAAATTTGAGACAGATAGTAGTTAAAAAAAGACATCGCATTATGTTTAGTCTGGATGATATTATTGTTGACCAGGGTTACGTAAACCCATTGAAGAATATGATGCTGGGATTATGGATCAAGTTTGTAGGAGCACTTGATCAATGATCCTTTTCAACCCCGTGGCCATGATTTTCCCAAGAAGCGGGCAAAAATGAGGGGTTTTAGAGATGTATGGTTTAAAGATTTTAATTGGTTGGAATACAGTGTATCAAAGGAAGAGACAAATTGCTTGTGGTGTTATCTGTTTAGGCGACCTAGAGGAGGGAAGTCCGTGGGAGATAAGTTTATATCTACGGGATTTAGAAACTGGAAAAAGGCAATGAAGTTTTTTTATAAACATGTTGGTGCACATGATAGTGCTCACAATGAAGCTAGAAGACAATGTGAAACACTTGAAAATCAACCACAAAGTCTGTCGCACATGTTATCTGCACATGGACACGATTAAGAGAATGCTTATCGCATTTGTTTGACAACAATTTTAGATGTCATTCGTTATCTTTTGGGGAAATGATTAGCTTTTCATGGTCATGACAAGTCTGAGAGTTCAATAAAGAAGGACAATTTTCTTGAGCTTCTGAACGTGTTTTGCCAACATGATGAAAAGGTTGCTAAGACACTTAACACTAATGATCCTATAAACATCCAAATGACTGCTCCAAATATTCAGAAGGAAATGACGAGTGATTGTGCAGCTCAGACCAGAATTGCCATCATTAAAGAAATTGGGGATGTATTTGATTCTCTTATGGTTGATGAGTCTCGAGATATATGAACATACGTGAACAAGTGTTTGAAAATGTTTCTTGGTGTGGAACATGTTCTTGATACTTGCTCTGAATCTTTGAAAAAAATTATAGGCAAATTGTATGCAAGACATGAGTTGTCAATATCCAGATTGAGAGGTCAAGGGTATGATAGGGCATCAAACATGCGAGGCGAGTTCAATGGGCTGAAATCGCTCATTTTGAGGGGTAATCCTTCTGCTACCTATATCCCTTGTTTTGCTCACCAACTTCAATTGACTATCGTGGGTATTGCAAATAATAACTTGCAAGTTGGTATTTTTTTAATTATACTTCCATGATTGTGAATATGGTCAGAGCATCATGTAAAAGGAAAGATGCACTTCGGCAAAGTTGTCATGAGAAAATAGTGGAGCAGTTGGACAACAGAGAGATTTCTAGTGGAAGGTGCAAAAATCAAGAAATCGGTCTTGTACGACCAGGTGATTGCTATATTTCATTATAATATTAATAGACTATTTAGTTTTTTATTTGTTTATAGTTTTATAATTCTTATAATATTGTAGGTGACACTCATTGGGGTTCATACCACCTTACAATATTCCGTCTCTTCACTATATGATCATCAGTATTGGAAGTGTTTGAACACATAAAAGAGGATGATACTCTCCTAGAACAAAGTTCCATGGCTATGAGTTTGATGGATAAGATGAAAAGTTTCGAGTTTGTATTCATTATGCATCTATTGAGGAATATAATGAGAATTACAAACGAATTGTCACAGGCCGTACAACGAAAAGATTAAGACATTGTTAATACTATGAGTTTGGTAGGAGTTGTGAAGGAACAGTTGCACAAATTGAGAGAGATATAATGAGATGAATTTTTGGAAGAAGTCAAAACTTATTGTGTGGATAACTCTATTAGTGTGCCGAATATGGAAGACATTATATGAACTCGTAGTCGTTCGAGGTGTGGAGGGCAAACTATTACTTATTTCCATCATTTTCGTGTGGAAGTGTTTTGTTAGGTTGTTGATTTGATCATTCAGGAGATGGATAATCGGTTCACAGAAGCAAGTACAAAGTTACTTCTTTTCATAACATGTCTTGATCCAAAAAACTCATTCTTAGCGTTTGATCATGCTAAGTTACGTCGTCTTGCTGAGCTTTATCCAGAAGATTTCACAATAGATGATCATTTGATACTTAAAAATCAGCTTAATAACTATATTAGAGATGTTAGAAGAAATGATGTTTTTTTTGGGCTTCATAATATTGGAGGTCTTGCTATGAAGATGGTTGAGACTAAAAAGAATACTCTATTTCCATTAGTTTATTGACTTATTGAGTTGACATTGGCCTTACCAGTTGCGACTGCAATCGTTGAAATAATATTTTTGCGATAAAGATCATCAAGATTGATTTGCGTAATAGGATGAGAGATGATTGGCTGAATGATTGCATGATAGTGTACATCGAGCAAGAAGTTTTTAAAACTATTGAGAACGAAACCATTTTGCAACATTTTCAGAAGATGAAAAAACGTAGGATGCAATTGTTACCTCTCAGTCGCAGTACATAGTATGTTACATGTATTCTAATATTTTTAATGTTTTTAGTCTTTAATTTTCGATATTGAATTCTAAGACAATTTTTTACATTATGAAGGAATTTTTTTTGTCAGTTCACATTTAAAGTTCGTCCCACTTGGATTTTGATCCTGGCTCCGCCACTGATTGCTACTAAGCTATTTTCTTATTTTCTACAACTAATAAACAAAATATTTTTATTAAGAGATTGTAATTTATTCTAAAAAAATACCAAATATTGTAAGTTTGCTTTTAAGTTTGAATCTTGTAACCTGTAAAACTTTTGATTTTCAATATGAGTCAAGATCTTTCTGTATTAATTGTCATTGCTTTACTGCTTAATGATACTATGAATACGCTGCTTGACAATTAATACATAGTATCATTAAGTAGTAAAGTAATGACAATTAATACAGAAAGATCTTGACTCATATTGAAAATCAAAATTTTTACAGGTTACAAGATTCAAACTTAAAAGCAAACTTACAATATTGAAGACTTGAACACAGGAAGGGTTGATATATGAGAAACTGGAAAGATAATAAAGGGAAAGGAATTATAGATGATATGTAGAAGATTGAAGGCGTAGAAGTTTTTAGGAAAAGGAAGAGATTCGGTTGAAGGTAGGAGAAGGTTGATAAGAAAAGGCTTGAGAGATTTCGGAGAAATGAAGGCAGGTATCTGGTTCGAGAGAATAGTCTGAGAGAATTTGAAGGCTAAGAAGTATTCGATGCGTTTAATGAGAGACGAAAGGAACGTTTATATAGAAAAGAGTGAAGAGAAAAAGACGAGAAATGTCCTCTGATATTTTTGAACAGGAAGGGTATTTTTGGAAAAGAGCACAGTAAGTAAAACAGTACCTGACAACAGAGTACTGTAGATGAATAGTGATATTTGTCGGGAACAGTAGATGAACAGGAAAAGCAATAGTATCTTGAACAGTGCTTTGTCGGCGACTGTCGGCAGAACAGTAATCTTCAGCTTGAAAAGACTATCTTGACTTTGATCTTCAGATATTTGTCCTTGATATTTTGAAAAATTACATCTCTGACATGGTTGATATTGACGTCATGCTTGCATCATCAAAGGAACTGTTGATTTATGGCATTTATTTCTTCATCGGATAAATGAATTTCGTATCCATCATAAGGCTCTTGAGCATCTTGATATTGTGGTATTGGACTGAGAGCAGAACAAGATGCCGAGGTGGCATTATTTTCATCTTCTTGTGACAGTTGGGACAGAACTTTGAGCAATTGATTTTTATAATCATCTTTATTCTGGGCAGCAGCAAGTTTAGCCTGTAATTGACTTCTCTGAGCAAGGAATTGAGGATGATTTGATATTTGGGTTTTGGCTTTGGTAATGGAATTAATGATATTATCGGTGGTGTAAACGTTCCACTATTTAATGAAAAATTTATGGGCTAATATTTTAACATAGTCTTCTTGGGAAAAAACAAACTTCCAACAGAAAATCCATGGGATAAGGTTAAACTGTATATAGAAACGAAGAAGGACCGATATATTTTTGAAATGAGGGTTTTTCATGGCTGGATATCTGTCTAGGGAAGGTGTATCATGAGGGTTGACAGTCCATTGATCATATGTTTTCTTGAGATTTTCAGGAAAGAGTTTTTCATCTTGACCGAATCGGTCCCACCACTGGAGAAACCAATGGGGTATTGGTTCAGTACCATGGAGTCCTTTAAAACGTATAAACCAAGTATGACGATGGTTGTTATTTTCAAAAAATAAAGTGTATGTCCAATGTTTCGATGTAATCATAATATGAAATTGTTTTGATATTGTTAAAAGATTCAGAAAGAGAACATAGAGTCCAGGGTGGACCTTGCTCTTTTTGTGATATTATCCTGCGTATTATGAATTTAGAAAAACCAACTCTTGAAGAGTCAAATTTGCAGGGTGTTGTTTCAAATTCAACAGACTTTGTATCCTTTAAAACATGTTGACAAAAAGCTTGAGTAAATAAAGGATGCTTTGGAACATAGTTCATTTCTGGAGGTAATATTTGTGCAGCAACTTTGTATGGATCACACTCATTGTCATACGGGCTTTCCACGAAACACACTAATCTGATATATGATTTAGGCATTAAAGGGTTAACATCAGGTAAAGGAGGTGATATTGGAGTAACAGGGGTAGATGATATTGAAGAGGAAACCTTTTGACTAAAGGTGGCTGTCATTGGAGGAGGCTCAGAAGCTAAAGGACTTGATATTGGAGGAATATGAGGTGTTTGGCCTAAAATTGTAAATTGATTTTGAATTGGAACGACACCAGGCCGTGGACCAGGAGGACGAGGACCAAGTGGACGAGTATTACCGCGATAAACAAAAGGAGACAAAGGAGGAAAATTAGAGGTTTGATCAGAGGAAGATAGTTTACTCAATTTTTATTTTACCCTGTAAAAATTCACGAGTTAGAAAATCAGGAACATAATTTTGAGAACCTTTTATATATTCAATATCAAAATCAAAAACAGATAAAATATCTTGCTATCTGGCAAACAAATGTTTAGAAGCAAGATTTTTAACATTTTTCATCAAAATATCTTTTGCAGAATGAAAATCGACACAAATTAAAAAAGTTTGATTTAATAAATCGTCTTGAAATTTAGAAACACAAAGTACTATTGCCAGAGCTTCTTGCTTTACAATACTATATTTTTGCTGCGTGATATTCCATGCATGAGAATGATATCGTACTATTTGTTCATTGTCATTTGGATGCATGCATTGTTTTAATATGCCACCATAACCTATATTAGATGCATCTGTTTCTACAATTTTAAATGCATGAGGTGATGATCAGTCCAAGGGGAAGGTTTTTAAATGCTTTACATGTTTCTTTATTTGTTTAATTATTTTTGTGTGTTGATCAGTCCAAGGGGAAGGTTTTTTCTTTAAACTACCAACAAAAGTTTGCAAATTCAATAGCGCGTGATATTGGTGTAATAGTACCTTGATATATGGTATGACCTAAAAATCTTATTTTTGACTGAAATAATTTTATTTTAGGAGCATATACAACTAAACCATTTTGTTCAATGATATTTTGAAATTTATTCAAATGATACCAATGTTGTTTTATTGATTTAGAAAAGATTAAAACATCATCAATATAAACTAAAGCAAAAGAAGAATAGGGATTAAATATATCATTCATAATGTTTTGAAATTCAGAAGGGGCATTTTTCAAACCAAAAGGCATAACATTTCATCAAAATGACCGAAAGGAACTGTAAAAGCAGTTTTATATCTATCTTGTTTAGCAATTTGTATTTGGTAATATCCAGACTTCATATCAAATTTAGAAAAAATACAAGCATCATGCAATCTGTTAAGCAAATCTTTTTTATTAGGGATTGGATATCTTATCCATCTTAAAACTTTATTTAAAGGTTTATAGTTAATAATAAGTCGAGGGACACCACGTTCCTTTTCAGCAGCATTCATTACATAAAAAGCAGCACAACTCCAAGGAGACTTAGAAGGGCGAATTAATTTTTTATCAATTAAAGACTGTATTTCTTTTTTACAAATTTCTAAATATTCATTATTCATCTGTATGGGTCGAGCTTTGGTAGGTATATTTTTCTCAGAAAAATCAAATTCATAAGGAAGAGTAATGATATGTTGTTTTCTATTCCCAAAAGCATTAGGGACAGACGAGCAAAGAATATCTTCTAATATTTGTTGATATTTTTTAATGGCTTGTTGTAACTGTTCATTATTAATTTGTTCATCGATTTGTTTATACATAATTTTTTTCTGTAAAAATTGTAAATGTTGTTGTTTACGAAGAACTTTTGTTTTATTTAAAATATTAATTTCTTTTGATATCGAAATGTTTTTCAAAACTTGAATATCTCTAGAAAAAGGAGGATAATAGAAATTAAAAGTAACTTCATGGCCAAACACACGAGAAGTTATTCCTTGTTCAGTAACCATAAAAGGATATAATAAAGATAAAAAAGATTACCTAAAATAACTTTAGAAGTTAAATTTTTAACCATAACAAAAGTAGTTTGAAAGCAAAAACCATTATTGCAAATATGAACATTTGAAACTTTATAATTTATTGTCATTTTATTTCCATCAACTTAAGATAAACGTTCAGTTGATTTTTCAAAATATTTGGAATCAATTAATCCTTCTTGAATACAATTTAAATCAGCATCAGAATCAATTAAAGCAACAACAGTAAAGGAAAAATCTTTAATACGAATAGTAACTTCAGAATACCAATTTTGAAAAATAATTTTATCTATTATTTGTAAGAAAGCTTCAGTATACTGTATTTGCGTATCTATTTCAAGAGGTTCAGAAGATGAGGGTATATCTGATATTGTTAGTTTGTTATTATCATCTTTTTGAGTTTTTAAAAGACAAATTTTCTGTTAATAAATGATCGGTGATATTTGTTAAACTTATCTGAGAGTTTTGCAACTGTTTTATTTCTTGCTTAAGAATTTGTATTTCTTTTTGTAAATCTTGTATTGTAGCAAGTTTGTTTGAATTATTAAATCTAGCTAATATTTTACAATAATCATAATAAACTGTGGGTTGTTTATTCGAAAAAGAGGATGAAGAAGATTGTATTTCCATATTTTTCATTTTTACGAGAAACTCATGCTGTATTTCTTTATCTTGTATTTGAGTGATAGCTTCTAATAAAAGTTGATCAGACTTTGTTAAAACAAAAACTTTTTTACAAGTACACCATCTAAACAATTACATAATTGGACTTCATCATTTTCAGAAGAATTATCATCATTTAAAGAAGAAGAGGAAGAAGAAGAAGAAAGTGGAGTAGGTGATTGATCATTTAAAAATTTTAAACAGTTTATTTTTTATTTCCTCTGGAATTTCTAACTGTTCTATTTTCTTTCTGACATAACATTTATTAGCGAAGTGTCCAGTTTTTCCACATTTCCAACAAACAACATTTTTTCTATCTTTTTGTTTTTTTAATTTCTTAAATGGTTTTGAAGAGGATGGTTTAGGTTTAGAAGAATATTTAGATTTGTTAAATCATTTTTTATACTTGTTATATTTTGATTTTTTTGATTTATAATATTTATCATGTTTTCTTCTTTTAGAATGAGCAATCGGAATGTAGTAACCATATTGTTCACAGAAATGACCTAATTCTCTATGAGTATGTTTTTTTTTCTAATTCTGTTGTTTTCTTTAACTTGATATCATTACAAATAAGTAAACCAGTACGATTGATAATACTAATTATTTCGTCATAAGTATAAGAATCATACAAAATAACACCTTCATCATTGGCTAAATTAATACGAACTTTTTGAGCAAAATAATATGGTAAGCCAGCAATAAATTTTTCTTTCCAATAGGCTTGATTGCAATCAGCCCGTAATAAAACTTTAGACAACAATACATCTTTATACCAGCGAAAATCAGCCATAGTTGGACATTTTAAATTTAAAAGAAAATCAGAAGCCCTTTCACTATAAACATCAGGAGAACCAACAAAATTTCTTGTAATAGTATAAAGCAAAGTATTTACAGCATCTAGAATAATTGGGTATATATATATATATCAATTTATTGTCTATATTTTCTCTTACTAAAATTGTAAATATTATTAACGTAAAAGAAAACATGTTACAAAATGTATAATTATTATTTTTTATTTTCTAATTAAAAATATCATAAATCTTATTATACAATTATTTCTTTTCATAAAATTTTCTGCATGGTATTATGAGAGTCAAAGTTAGCACGAGGGAAGTCATGAACCCGAGGGCCTCCAAAAGTCTGTAGAATTTTTTTTTTCCAATTAGGCAAAAATAATGTTTTTAAGTGTTGTCTTGTACTTACTATTTTTTTGGTCTCCAAAATTTATAATTGTAAAAATTGGTTTCTGAATATCTCACAGTTTGTCAACATAAAATTTTACCCTAAAATTTTAACATCATTACATTCTCATTCTCTCTCTTTCCTTTTTTTTCTAACTTTTTTATTAACTTTTTTACTTTTTACCAACTTTTTCACTTACTTTTTTATTCTCTCTCCTTACTTTTTATCTAACTTTTTTACACTTTTTACTAATTTTTTCACTTTTTCATTTAGTCTCCTCACTTTTTCACAAATCCTAAAATTTTACATACACAAACACTATACTAAAGTATAGTGAATCGCTTTTCTATAAATATAGTAATAGAATTTCGTTTTCACAGGAGTCTTACTTATCAAGTCTAGCGAAAGCACTTTGTCACTTAGCACCGGTGGAGGAAAGGAAGAAAAGAAGTAGAAAGTATAGTGAATCGCTTTTCTATAAATATAGTAATAGAATTTCGTTTTCACAGGAGTCTTACTTATCAAGTCTAGCGAAAGCACTTTGTCACTTAGCACCGGTGGAGGAAAGGAAGAAAAGAAGTAGAAAATCGACATCTGGACGTAAGAAAGGTTGGCAAGCGGGCCGGGGAGACCGCATAGCGCGTGGGCATCGGGCGTAGGAAGATTTCAGCCAGAAAGAACCGGCTGTAGCCGGTAGCTTTGAGAGAGGGTCAGTAAAGTTCAGAATCACCATCTCCACCTACACCCTCCGCCTGTCTTTTTCCCGGCCATTTTCGTATTTCCATAGCGCCGGATATAGACGCAAGAGGAAAAAATAGAATATAATTTTTTTGTTCTCTGTCAATTTTTTTTTTCCGGATAAAAAGGAAGGGGTTGTTCGGTGTGGTGGTCGGTCGCCGTGGAAGTGAGCGGTCCTGAAGGGTAATGACGCGCAGCGGCGTAGTGGAAGTACCGACGGCGGTAATAGCGTACGGACTCAACGCCGCCTCCAGTTGGTGGGAAAAAATTAATGAATCTCGGGTCTGGCAGGATCGTATCTTTCACGTCCTTGCCGCTCTCCACGGCGTTGTCGCCGCAGTAGCTTTGGTATGTCTGTTTCGGAATTTTAAGGTTTTGCTGGATCAATTTCGGTTAGGCTTTTTTATTTTTGTTTTTGTTTTTAATTTAAACGTGGGCAGCCAATCGAAGTAACTGGAAATAATAGTTTGAATTTGTCAACTATACGATTCTTAATCTTGAATTTGATTTTTAGGTTCAACTTATTCGAATACAACTGAGAGTGCCGGAGTATGGATGGACCACGCAGAAGGTCTTCCACTTTCTCAATTTCTTGGTGAATGGGGGTTTGTACAATTTTATACTAAGAAATTCTGGTTTTACTTTTCGTTCCGTTGATTGTAATCATTCAGATATTAGTCGTACTGATTAGAACTCGTATCTTACAGTCCGGTCAATAGTTTTTGCCTTACGTCGGGAGGTGCAGAAGATACAACCACAGGTTGGTTTGATGGTTTATGTCGTGATTTACTCCTAATTCATTTTATTTGGTTTGTATTTCTGACGTGAATGTTGTTTGGGTATGTCAATTAGATTCTCCAACATATCTTGCTTGATATGCCAAGTCTTGCTTTCTTCACGACGTATGCGCTTTTGGTTCTTTTCTGGGCAGAGATTTATTATCAGGTCAGGTTAGGGTTTTATTTTAGGTACCTTTCTTTAGGTTTGTTTTGGAATAAGGAGTTCCAACTGCACTTATCAGAATAAAATAGAAAAGTTGGTCTGACAATGGCCGTCTTCACTTGAATGTAAAACAGGCACGTGCTATATCGACTGATGGACTGAGACCAGCTTTCTTTGCCATTAATGCCGTAGTTTATGCCATTCAGGTGAAATTTCTTTCCCATTGTCTCACTGTAACCCTGAAGAATGGGGGGTCTTGAGGCTGGATCCCTTTTATGAGGAAGCTAGATCTGTTTGAGGAATTGAGCATTGCCGTTAATTTGATTCTAGCCATTTTTTTCCATTTCTTCCACTCTTTCACCTTTGTATTTGTCCGTGGTAAATGAAAAGGCAGACTTAAGATGGAGTCAAGCGATGAATTGTATATCATAATTTATACTGTAAATCCAATATTTAGGGAGTTTGAATATGGTTTAACTGTGTATATATGAATGTCCATTTTTGTCTGTTGGCACCTTCCTCTGAGCGGTTGGACCGGTACTGATCTTCCATTTTGAGTTAGAAAGATCTGATGGGCAGTCTATGTTCTTATGCTTTGACTTTAGTTATTATTTATTTTCTAAATGAACTGCATTGACAGATTCTGCGAACTTCTAGGATACTGACAATGCTTCTATAGAAAATTTTGGCTTTTATTGAGTGGAAAGACCGTGGGGCATCAATGCCAGCTGATTATTAGAGATCCAATATATGGAATAAAGAATAGGAAATGAATGGAGATTGTCTTTGTATCTTGGTATGTTGCCTTTGGCTGTGGGCAAGTTACTTCGACACGTGTGAGATGTAGAAAATTGTGCATCATAAACAATTGGAGAGTACACTTTTACATGAACCAATCTATTTATTTTCATAATTGATAATAGATGATTATGGCTTATGAAGCTTGAGCTTTGAAAAAGGCCATATTATTGAATTTTTGTGGCTTAATTTTAGGTTTCATAATGTGGTCCTTGTCTATCTTTGTCTTTTTACGAAATAGATTGGGAATATTGTAACAACCCAAGAAAATCACTAGCCACATTTGTGCCTTTTGACTTCAAAAGGACTTGTCAAGGTTGCTATTTTGAAGTTTCTTAGAATCATGATAAGTCCTAGTTCTACTTAGTAAGCAACCAATATGGGTCTTGGCCTTATATCATTCATTTCTCATTACTTATCCTCTCCCACTCCATGTGCGACTCAAGTGTTACAATTTTCCCCCCTTTGAATCTCTAACGTCCACGTCAAGGCATGCCAAGCCCACATTAGTGGTTACTGGTGTTAGAGAATATAATTCAAATAATAGAATTTTTTTCTTCCTATTAGCATAAGTTTTTTGGATAAGTGGTAGACTCACATGGTACCAGAGCCAAGGTCATAAGTTCGAGACCCGACTCCACACTTCAACCCAATTTCAATTAAATATTGTACGTATTGGGCCTTCCAATTAAAGGAGTCTTGCCCACACGTGAGTGGAATGTTAAAGAATATAATTTAAATAATAAAATCTTTCTCGTCCTATCAACTTAAGTTTGAGATAAATGGTAGATTCATAATTGGGTTGCTCTAATACATTTGTAATGACCTAAGGAAAGCCTAATATCCACGTCAGGGCATGCCAAGTCAACATTAGTGGTTGCTGGTGTTAGAGAATATGATTCAAATAATACAAGCTTCCTCTTCCTATCAGCTTAAGTTTTTTGGATAAGTGGTAGATTCACATGATATTAGAGCTAAGGTCCTAAGTTCGAGACCCGACTCCACACTTCACCTTAATTTCAATTAAATATTGCACGTGGTGGGCCTTCCAATTAAAAAAAAAGTTCGGCCCACACGTGAGGGGAATGTTAGAGAATATAATTCAAATAATACAAGCTTCCTCTTCCTATCAGCTTAAGTTTTTTGGATAAGTGGTAGATTCACATGGTATTAGAGCTAAGGTCCTAAGTTCGAGACCCAACTCCACATTTCACCTTAATTTCAATTAAATATTGCACGTAGTGGGCCTTCCAATTAAAAAAAAAGTCCGGCCCACACGTGAGGGGAATGTTAGAGAATATAATTCAAATAATACAATCTTCCTCTTCCTATAAGCTTAAGTGTTTGAGATAAGTGTTAGATTCACAATTGGGTTACTCTAATACATTTGTAATGACCCAAGGAAAGCGCTAACCACATCTACGCTTTTTGACTTCAAAAAAACTAGTCAATGTTATTTTTTTGAAGCTCTTTAGAACCATTATAATGTCGAGTTCTACCTAGTAAGAAACTAATGCGGGACCTAGTTTATATCATTCCTTTCTCATTACTTATCCTCGCTCTCTCCATAGGAGATTCGAGGTGTTACATACATGGATTAAATTATAGCAGTGGTTCATTTTATTTTAGAAAACAGAATCATATTGGGCAACTATGAGACAAGCAAAATGGAGAAAGGAAAGCTTGTAGGGCCCTTTGATGGTATGATGGACAATCTTGGGCTTTCGGGCCCAAGTATAAGAGTTCATTCTTTAATAGACCAATTCATTTAAACTAAATGTTAGGACTGTCTCTTCATGTAAACTAAACCTTTTCTTGCCTTTTCTTCTAAAATAATTTTGCATTTGATTTAGTTTTTGTCTAACCTTGTGGTATAATGTTCAAAGTCGTGGGTTTGTAAGCTCAATTGTAAGGTTTCAAATATCAACAATTCCCCCCTTCATGTAACCTCAATATAATGTTTGTCTACATTGCAAGTGCATGTTGGTGTCTTAGTATTTGATGTTATTAATGTTCAGAAAAAGGGCTGCTCCAACTTAAACAAGTGAATATGCTCCCCAACTTGTTGAGCGAGATTCAAACTCTCTTCCTTATCTGGTGGTTGGGGAGCGTATTTGACTGCTTCTAATGATTAGGATTTATCAATGGACTACTAGGGTAAAATGTTTGATCATATTTACATGGTTTTCATCATTACCCACAAGAATCTAAGTAAAGATTGTTGTATCGTGCACACGTGTAAGCCTAAGTTGTGATTTTTCTAAAATTTTGAGGTGGCAGTTATTTTATAAAAGAACTTGTTAATAATTAAAGGGTGATGCATGTATTTAAAATTTAGTGATTTTTCTGACCCGAGCTCGAGTTCATCACTTAGCTACAATTCACTTTTAAGTTTGTTATTTATTATTCGAACAAGTTGAAGCTTGTTCATGAGCTTCTTGACTAATGTATTATTGCACATTTGAAATATATTATCTTGAGAAGCTTTTTTCTAGTCATAGCTATTTAACTATTTTAATATTCTAGTGTTCACTTGAATTGCAGAAACTGTATTTATTAACTTATAAAAGGATTCTAGTTGTATCTTATTATATACTTGAGATATTGTTATTATAAAATTAAGAATAACCTTATGAGAAATTAATAAAAATAAGATTATACGAGTTTCATGAGTTTATAAGAGTCGGATCAAGTTAATATGAGTTTTGTTTGCTTAATAAATGACCTTAAATCTTGTTCAAGTTTGGGTGATGTAATAAAGGGATTAAATAAATGAACAATTTCTTTTCGCCGTGATTATACAAGTCGAGCTCAAGTATTTTATGTACAACTCAGTCCATTTCCCCGCCTTAGCCTTAGGCCATCATAGAAAGTGGATACTTTAGAATTGGGCCAACATCTTTTTTTTTTTAATCATAGCAGCTCATATCATTAATTCAAGGAGGGTCCTTAGTTACAAGGTCAAAGAAAGTGGGATCCAGAACCTCCAAAGAGGTGGTGGCCAATGAGCTAGGGGGCCAAGAAGCCTCACAAGGCATGAGGCCTAAACCCAAAAGGGTGGAAAGTTGAAATGACCAATGGAGACAGAACCGGCAGGTGGAGAAGAGGGCTCGGCCGGAGAGACCAAGCTTTATGTCCTTCAAAGACCACTATACTCGCTAGGATATAGCGTCCAAAGCCGCTAGAACTAAGACCTGAAAAAGGGATGGAAAGGTGGGGTTTATTACAGATCTCGGCCACAGGAGACTGGAAAGAGAGAGGAAAGGAGACGTGAGGAGCTCCAGCTCTCCCTGCTGCTGGAAATCGTAGGGGGGAGGGGGCAGTAGAGGGGGGAAGTGGGGGGATTCTAGAGACAAGGTAGATCCTCTCTCTCTAGAATAGGGGGACCACTTTTGCGAGCATTTGTTTGGGCTCGATTTTGTTTCGATTTCTAGGAAGGGCCAAAGAAATGACAGTTAACCAGGAACTTTGGATCTCGGCAACTCTTCTGGTGACTAGGCATGTTTAGCTACTAGGGCTTGAGTTTTAATTAGGTATTGAGTAACTTAGGCCATTTTGTTGGAAGTTGCATAGATGGATCGGTCCTTCACCATTTATTGCCTTTTGATCCCATCCAAGTTACACCACTCCCACCCAACTAAAGCGAATCTCCCGCCCCCGGTTTTGATTGGTCACTATATAAGGTCAGTTAGTGGCTAAGAGGACGCAAACTTAGTGATGTAGGACAACTAGTTGAGCGGGCCCGTAATTTTTTTTGGAGAAGGCTGGAAAAATTTGGGGATTGATGGCTTCAAGTAATGTAAGGGAAGGACTTGATTTGAAGGCAAAATTAAAGTTTTTAGGTTGTTGGTCTATGGTGTGAAGACTAATCCGTGAATAATACTTATAGTTTAGGGTCGTTAGGATTGCTATTCGGTGGGTAGATGAAAGAAGGACTTGGATAAACGTTCCCTTAATTGGATTGAAATCGATTGAAGGGTTAGGGAAGAATAAAAGTAAGAAGAGAAGATGGATGAAGAAGCTAGGAATCCCTCCAGATATTCCGTAGGCATCATACAAGGTTAGAATTGCAATCCGTTATCCATAATCACATTTTGGGTCTCATGTTTCCGAGATCTCATTCTTTTATGCTATTAGGCATTCAATTACTAATCAGTCCTAAAGTTGGGACTTATTAGGCGAAACAAATACATTGCCCTAATACTTCTAGAGTGAAGTCAGACATTCCACATAGTTTCTGGGGAAGTTTGAAACTGCAGTACCGAGAGGAAGACTCAGTAGCCGGACTCGTGCAGAGCTAATGGCGTGTTTGGGTTTAACGAGAAGTTGAAATCAAGCGATGATTTTTTTTTTTTCTGTAGTTTAGTGATTAAGGTGAAGACATTTCATTTCTCAGTTAGCAAGTTGGGTCTCGTTACGTTATCGGAGCTGAGTCGGAAGTCACAGAGCTTCGTTCGTGTTGGAAGATATGGGGTGGTTTGGCTTGCCAACCTCTTTGGCAAACTGGTGGAGGGGAACGCTGACAAAGATATCTCGGTGAAGTTCAATGAATCCTCACGTGCGTTTCTTGCCCAGAAATGCTCGAATGAGCATGGCAGATACGTTGTGTTGGTGGAATTTGGGGATAGACGGCGGAAGGGGGGCAATAAGGATCCCAGAGGGGCGATCGGGCGTTGGCTTGCAGGCCTTCGTTCAGTTTTGTGAGGAGATGATTTATGTTATTGGTGAGCTGCTTTGAACAAGCTCTGGACATGCAGTGTCAAAGGTTAGGCAGGGAGTTTTTGCCCTGCTGGTGAGGGGTGGCTCGCCGGAGATGAAGGTGGAAGGTGTGGTGGAGTTTCGTAAGCATCACGCTGACAACGGTAACCTGACAAGGCAGGTGACAATTGGTTTCCTTATGGCGGCGTCTGCAGTGGTTGGCGTAGGTCACGTGAATTCCAATAGTAATGATGCTTCTAGGGGGATTACTGTGACGGCTGGGACAAAAGGGGATTTATGGGAGCATTTAATGCGTCTGTGTGCTGAGCTGGACAGTCTTATCAAATTCGTAGTAGAACCCAGGAAGGCTTTGTGTTCCTTGGTATGCGGTTCTAAGCTCGTTGGCTCTGGTTCTCTCGAGTTGGGCGGATAAACTGGATGCCCTGGTTAGGCTCCTAGGGCTTTGTTTGGGCGGTTGTGGGGAGGTCGGTGCACTGAGACTGTGGATGTGGCTCATTTCGGGTGCAATGGACAACTTAAGGAGGTGGTTGCCCTGTAGTTAGGCGGTGGTTGGCAAAGGTCGGGTGCAATGAGTCTGCGGGTCATATCTTCTTGCATTGCTCAGTGGCTATGGATATCTTAGGAGGAGGGGTTGTGGGCAGTGTTGTCTTTAGGTCTTTGTGTTCCCTTTTCTGGTTTCCCATTTTTCTTAATTTTCTAGTTTGTTTGTGTTAGAGGTTTTCAGTATATTCTCTTATACTGTTGACTCCGTTGTTGTGTGGTCCTTGTTTTTTTTTTCTTTTTAATAAGATTGGCTTACTTATCAAACAAAAAAACTTCTAGAGTGAAGTGAGTTGACATGATTAGCTATGGAAACTACTTAATTGCATGACTCATGTATGGTTTGGTACTAAAGTTAGTTGTAGAGTTTGAGTTGATAGTTTTGAAGTTTCCTTTTTTCCTTGGTGAACTCCCATGGTTTTTGTTTCTAGTACAATCCAATACGTTTGAGTTCTTGGTCTTGACTTCTCGAATAAGAGTCTCTATCTATTTTGAGAAGAAATTCATCTCTACTAAGAATGTCTGGAGCTTACATTAATACGCCTATTTAATGCAATTTTGCTATATATAGGGTTATTTCAATTGTGCATGGCCTAATTCTTCATCAATGCTTTACCACTTGGTTCTCGTGCTCATCGAATAATAAGATGGGTGGGATAATCCCCCAAGTCCCACATGGAGTTGGAAAGGTGAATGAATGAAAAATGAATGGTTTAAGGCTAAGACCCTGATAGGTCCGTGTCAGAGCTTTAGATAGAATTCTCTTCGGGTGAGAACGAACCACACGTAGTTTGGATTAAAATATGCTTGCCTTTATTAATGCTTCTAGCAGAATTTAAATAAACAATTACTAACAAATTTTCCTAAAGTTAGGACGACAAGTTCCTAAAATAAAGCCACAAACAACTAACTGCGAAATAAACACTAACAACTACTTGACTTTTTTTTACATATTCTTTCAACTCATGAACGTTGGCTTTGAACCAAGTCTTCCACATTTTATGCCTCATTCCAACAACTCCAAACACCTTCACCCCATTATGATTCCTAATACGATTAGTTGGAAATTCGTGGTTTATCATCCCCTCCCCCTTCAAGGGAATCCTTGTCGTGGCCTTGTTCTCCAACGTAACATATTTCCCGAATTTGTGGACCATCTTGGACTCGGGTTGCAATTTTGGTGTAGCTTCCTCCACATTGCATCAATGATTTCTTCACACACGATCTCCCCCGTACTGATGCTTCCTTCAAGGAGTAATAGTTGCGGTCCTTGGCACTCGCCACTCATAGTGAACTTCTCATTGTTGTTGAAACAAAGGCCTTATGCTTGTCGCTTCTTCATCTCATCCCACGTCAATCGCTTCACAGGTGATGCAGATGCAGACCGCGTTGAAGTTGGAAAAGCTAGCTACGATCGGTTGGTTTCGATTGGTGATGGTTGTGTGAATTGTTGTTGGCAAAGGAACTGATCATCACGCATCCTTGCAATTCTAATGACCTCCCTCAACATATTATTACTTCGGAATTTCCAGCCTTAAGTCCTCCCATGAACGTACCAACTAAAGCCTTTTGTGTTCATCCTTGAACTCAATTGGTGAGCTTCTCGAATTCTTTCTGATAGTTACGCAACGTCCCCACTTGCCTTTCTCTGGACAAGCTTCATCAAATTCCTCACAATCTGTGGGATCGAAACAAGCCCAAAGCTCCTATTTGAACACTTCCCACGTCAATGCTCGACCTTCCTCGTTGTATGCTCGACGCACCCATTGCCACCGTTAGTTGGCCTCTCCCTCCAAATGAAAGGAAGCCAACACCACCTTTTTATTACCCATTGTTCCTTAATACTCAAAAAACTGAGTCATTCGGTTGGGTTATCACCAACATAATGAGGAAACTCCATTTTTGCCATTTTGCTGAGAAACTTTCCTTCGATCCTTCACCGTTTTCCTGTTGGTTACATGAGAATCCTTCAGCCTTCTCATGGTTATGATAACTAGGTGACCCCTGCGTACTAGACAAAACAGCGTCTGAGATCTTGTTGAGAGACTCCTCCAGAAAATGCATCCTGACGGCCATGGCTATCTCCATGTGTTCCACCCCACTTTGGACTCCATTGAGCCCAGTTCTAACATCTCAATCCTTTCTCAGTCAAAGCTTTAGATAGAATTCTCTTCGGGGTGAGAACAAACCACAAGTAGTTTGGATAAAAATACCTTGCTTATTGATGCTTCTAGCATAATTTAAATAAACAATGACTAACAAAGTGCCCAGAGAAAAGTTATGCAACTGCTTAGCTTTGAGATATAGGGGAGGCTGTCGTATAAAATCCCAGTGCACCATGGTAAAACAGAGGAAAACCTGAAGCTTAGATTGAACGTGAAAAGTATTTACAGTCCAAGTGTAGAAGAATGGCTTTTGTCCGTAGTTTGGTGATCGAGGCTAAGACCTTCCAGTTCTCTGTTAGCTTCTCTGGATTAGTTACGTTAACTGAGCAGCACAGGAAGTCTCAGAATTCGATTCGGTTCGGTAGATATGGAGTGGTCTGGCTGGTGAATCTGTTCAGTAAACTTGTGGAGTCCCAGGATGCTAGAGATTTTTCAAAGAGGTTCAATGAACCACCACGTGCGTTTTTCAGAGAGGTTCAATGAACCACCGCGTGCTTTTACACGCCTCGCTCTAGCTGAATTTGGAGAGGCGTCGACAGGGGGCTGTGATGATCCCGGAGGGGAGGTGGAGTGAAGGGTGGAAGGCGTTCGTGCTGACTTGCGAAGAAGTTATCTCGGCCATTGGCGAGCTTAGACGAAGGAAGAAGGGGCCGGTGGACTCTACGGTCAGCAAAGGTATTTCCTTCGCCGATATGGTGAAATCTGGAGTGCCGGTGAAGAGAGCGGTGGGGAAGAAGGCTGACGTGGGCGGCATGCATTCGCACGAGACTGTTGGCGTTCCCCTGGAGTCGCATGCCAATTCTGTTGGGGGGCTGGTCCTTCCCGAGAGTTATGATTACTCTGGGCTTCAGTCCTAGCGGCTGGGTCTGACGGCGTTGTATGGGAGCGTTTAATGAGATTGAAGGCTGACGTGGATGGCCTAATCGGGTTGGTTAAGGATTGGCAGATGGCTGGTGCGCATTCGGGTGGACCCAGGTTGGATTTAAGTTGCACGACATGTGGCTTTAAAATGGGGGCCCAGGTTATTGGGGGCGGGATCAATAAGCCCTTGGAGTATTCGAGTTGGAAGGCTGGCCTGGATTCAAGCCCATCTCTGGATCAGAGTATTGAGGCCCACTGTCTTCTGCGGGGGAATGAAAAGGCACAGCTCTCTGTGGATAGGGGGCGTCGTGTGGGCCTGGGGTTGGGATGTTTGTTGGGTCTGCTTTGGTTGGGAGTGTTGGGCTATTTGAAGGGTCGGGCAAGGTGGTTTCAGGTGGGTCAGAGGTTCCGATAGTGGTTATGGCCTCTGAGGCCCCCGATTCGGCGGCGGATTCTGTCCCTCAGCTCAGGGAGGCGGGATCGCCTTCGTCTGGGGCAGCTGAATGTCTGGAGGATGTTCTGCCGGTATCGGAAGCCCTTGCCGACTTTGGCCGAGCTTCACCTGGTTCCCCAATCTCCGATTCGGCGGTCACTATCGTTCTCAAGCCTTTGGAGGCGGGATCGACTTCTTTTGGGGTGACTGTTGGCTCAGCCGATGGATGCTTCAGCAGCTTTTTGTCGGCGTCGGATGCTCCAGCAGATTTTTGCTCTACTTTGACAACTTCGAATTTTTTGGCGAATGAACTGAACGCGTGCATGGGGTCGGAACTCTCAGCAACGGTCGAGATGCAGTCTAATGGGTCTGGGGCATCTCAAGTTGGGAGTGTGATTCCAGGCTGTGACTGCTGTGGAGGATATGAAGGAAGTCATGCCGTTGGATTCCTTAGGGAGTCTTGACTTGGTTGCAGTGGAGGGAGACGATGGAAGTTCTTCGGTTCCTTTGGATGGGGGAGGGGCTCTAGTCTGCGCAGACAGCGGTGCTGATGGGCTTGGGGCTTTTGGCAGTGGGTCTTCCTTTGCGGGGGAAGGAGGGTTGTCACCTGTCTTTATCTTCTTCGGACTGGGTTTTGGAAATGGTTTATTCCTTTAAAGATATGGTTGGTCTCTCTTGTGATGGTTACGAGAGTGCGGTGATGCCGTTCTTTGCCGCTCTGGAGAAGGAAAGGGGGAGCAGTGGGTTCATTACTCTTACCAGATCTGATGGCAAGGTTTCGCATGAGTTGAAAGGGTTGAAGTCCTCAGTTAATTATGATGGGAAGATGTATGTGTCTAGGAAGGGTCGTACGAGAGGGAGGGTTTCAATTAGATCTTTACAAAGCCCAGAATATTGAGTTGGAATGTTAGGGGGTTGAATGATAGTCGGAAGCGTAGTGGGGTGAGAAATTTGCTGCGGGGATGGAAGCCTGATTTAGTTTGTTTTTAGGAAACTAAGGTGGGGATTGTTACTAGAGCATTAGTCAAAAGTTTGTGGGGGGGGGGGGGGCATCATGTGGGCTGGTGTAGTCTAGCGGCGACAGGAGCTTCGGGTGGGATTTTGATTTTGTGGGATTCGAGGACTTAGAGATGGTGGAATCTTGTGAGGGTTGTTCTTCTCTTTCGGTGATTTTTAAGCACGTTGAGGATGGGGCCCAGTGGGCGTTTTCTGGGGTGTATGGCCCTAACGATGACAATAGCCGAAGGTTGCTTTGGGAGGAATTATCGGGTGTTTTTGCTTGGTGGAATCTACCATGGTGCATTGCGGGTGACTTCAATGTCACGCGCTTTCCTAGTGAGAAGTTGGGAAATGTAGGTCTCAGGCGTGCTATGATGGATTTTTCTGATTTTATTTCAGAAAATGGATTGATGGACTTGCCGTTGTCGGGAGGGTCCTTTACTTGGTCGAATAATAGAGCGTCCCAGTCTCGGTCTAGAATAGACCGCTTTCTTTTAAGCCCTTGTTGGGAAGCCTTGTACCCCGAGGTAACTCAAAAGAGGCTCCCTCGTTTGTTTTCCGATCACTTCCCTATTCTTTTAGAAAGCGGCAGATTTGGGCAAGGAAAGAAACCCTTCCGGTTTGAAAACATGTGGCTTCAGGAGGAGGGTTTTGTGAATAAGGTAAGGGCGTGATGGAATTCCTATGTTTTCTCGGGGTCACCGAGTTATGTGTTTGATTTTAAGTTGAAAGCATTGAAGAAGGACCTGAAGATGTGGAATCAAGAAGTCTTTGGGGATCTGAATTCTCGTAAAATTGCGTTGTTGAGCGACTTGTCAAGTATTGAACAAATTGGATGAGGAGGGCTGCCTAGATGAGGGAGGGAACGCGAGGAAAGTGGAAGTGACTCGGGAGTTGAATATTCTGATCGAGATGGAGGAGACTCATTGGAGGCAAAAGTCGAGGGCTCTTTGGCTGAAAGAGGGGGATAGGTGTACGAAGTTCTTCCATAGAATGGCCAATTCCAATAGGAGGTACAATTCTATATCTAGCTTGGAGGTTGAGGGAGAGTTGGTGGAGGACCCCGAGAGGATCTCCGCGGAGATTGTGGGCTTCTATAGCTCCTCGTATAAGGAGTCTTTCTCTTGGAGACCTCGCTTGGAGAATTTAGAGTTTGCTTCTATTTCTAGGGCTGATGCGGCTTGGATGGAGAGACCCTTCGATGAGGAGGAAGTTACGGGGCGGTTTGGAGTTTAAATGGGGATAAGGCGCGGGGCCCTAATGGGTTCTCCTTAGCATTCTTCCAATCTTGTTGGGAGGTGGTTAAGGGCGACATCCTCTCCATGTTTAACTAGTTTGCTATGGAGGGAAGATTTGTTAGAAGTATGAACACCACTTTTATTGTTCTCATTCCGAAGAAACCGGGAGTGGTCGAGTTGAAGGACTTTTGCCCCATAAGTTTAGTTGGGAGTGTTTACAAGATTTTGGCGAAGGTGCTTGCTAATCGGTTGAAGTATGTCTTGGATAAGATCATATCACCTTCACAGAATGCTTTTGTGAAAGGTAGACAGATTTTAGATCCTGTGCTTATTACTAGCGAATGTATCGACTCCAGATTGTGTTCCAATGTGCCGGGTATGTTGTGCAAATTGGACATTCAGAAAGCTTATGACCATGTCAGTTGGGAGTTCCTTTTGTACCTGTTGAGAATATGCGGTTTTGGGGAGAGGTGGTGTAGGTGGATTGATTTTTGCATTTCTACGGTTAGGTTTTTGGTGATGGTAAATGGCTCCCCCGAAGGTTTTTTTGGTGGCTCTAGGGGCTTACGTCAAGGAGACCCACTCTCTCCCTTTTTCTTTGTGCTCATTATGGAAGCTTTCAGTAGAAAGATGAATCAAGTGGTGGCTAGGGGTTCCATTGTGGGGTTTGAGGTTGGTGGTAGAGGGGGAGGCGGCATGAGTATTTCTCACCTTCTATTTGCTGACGACACCTTAATCTTGTGTGCGGCGGAGGTGAGTCAGTTTCGAAATCTCGGTTGCTTATTGCTTTGCTTTGAGGCGGTGTCGGGATTGAGAGTTAACCTTTCAAAAACAGAAGTTATTCCTGTTGGGGGTGTGGACAATGTTCAGGAGTTGGCTGCTATTATGGGGTGCAGGGTGTCGTCGTTGCCTACTACCTATCTTGGGTTTCCGTTGGGAGCGCGTTTTAAGAGCAAACATATTTGGGATGACATTGTTGAGAGAACTGGAAAAAGGTTAGCAGGTTGGAAACAGAGCTATCTTTCTAAGGGAGGTTGACTTACGTTGATCAAGTCTACCCTCTCTAGCCTCCCAACCTATTTTCTGTCTCTTTCCTAGTCCTTTGGGGGTTGCAAGGAGATTGGAGAAGATCCAAAGGACATTTTTGTGGGGAGGTGATGGTATCGAGCACAAGTTTCATCTTGTTAGGTGGGAGAAGGTTTGTTCTCCCATGAGCAATGGGGGGTTGGGTATTAGGAGTTTTGCCTTGGAGCGGGGTAGATTATGGCGGGCTGTTATTGAGGCTAAGTATGGTTGTGTTTCGGGAGGTTGGCACACCAATGAGATCCATGGCTCCTATGGTGTGAGCCTGTGGAAGCACATTAGCAATGGATGGACCTTCTTTTGTGGAAACATTCGTTTCTCGGTGTGTTTTGGTCTTAGAGTGCGGTGTTGGCATGATCTTTGGTGTGGAGAAAGGCCTTTGAAGGTGGCATTCCCTCTGTTGTTCTCTCTTGCTAGGCACAAGGGGTGTGGAATGTTCAATTTACTAGAACTGATAATGATTGGGAGATTGAAGTCTTTTTTGCTTTCTATTCTCTGTTGTACTCTATGGTCCTTAGGAGACGGGAAGACGATAAAATGTTATGGCAAGGGGCTAAGAATGGAGTCTTTTCGGTTAAGTCGCTTTATGGGATCATTGTTGAGGGTTTTGGCGAGGTCTTCCCGTGGAGACAGATTTGGAAGACCGCTGTCCCGCCTCGAGTTTCGTTCTGTGTGGGAAGCGGCTCATGGGCAGGTCTTAACCATTGACAATTTAAGAAAGAGGGGGTTATGCTTTGTTAATTGGTGCTTTCTTTGCAAGAATGATGGGGAAACTGTGGATCGTGTGCATATCCATTGCTTGGTAGCAAGAGAGTTGTGGGTGCATGTCCTTAGTATTGTCAACTACCCTTGGGTGATGCTTATGAGGGTGGGAGGGGTGTTGAAGTGTTGGAAGAGGAAGTTCAACAATCCTTTGGCATTGGCTATGTGGAATATGATCCCATTGTGCATTTGGTGGAGCTTATGGAGGGAACGAAATGATAGATGCTTTGAAGATTTGGGGTTGTCCTTAGAATGCTTGAAGGGAAAAATGTTGCGGACCTTGTTTTTGTGGGTTAATGGGGTGATGGGTTCCCCTTTTGTAGATTTCAGTGATTTTAGTAGTTTCCTAGCTTGTTTGTTGTAGTCGGTTTAGTACAACCTTTGTACTGCTCCGTTTTCCTTTTTATATCAATAAAGCTTTCCTTATAAAAAAAAAACAATGACTAACAACTTTTCCTAAACTTAGGACTACAACTTCCTAAAATGAAGACACAAACAACTAACTGCAAAATAAACACTAACAACTACTTGACTTATTCTGACCTATTCTTTCAACTCGTGAATGTGGGCATTAAACCTAAGTCTTCCACATTTTGCGCCTCAATCCAACAGCTCCAAACACCTTCACCCCATTACGATTCCTTATACGATTAGTTGGAAATTAATGGTTGATCTGACCCACATTGGAATCGTACTTGGGTAGAACTAGGCCTTATAACAATTCTAAAGAGCTTCAAAAGCAAACTCGACTAGTTCTTTTAGAATCAAAGTACTGAAGTGGCTAGCGTTTCCTTGGGTCGTCACAATAAGATTCCAAGAATACCCAAAATCCAGTATCTTGATTTCGTTAGTTTTCTTACTTGTTTAGAATAGTGGTTGCGGTATAGTCTTTGTACTGTCCTCACTTTTCCAATGAGATTGGCTTATTTATCAAAAAAAAAAAAAAAAAAAAGAAACTCCACAGGAGAGAAGTTAATGGTTCTATCAGGAAATAACATTCAATTGATTGGATTTTGCAAGTGTAATTAAAATATCAAATATATTCAATTAATCAAAGAATTGAACAAAAGATTTATTGGCTAAAAGATTGGAGAATAAGGTCATATTTGGAGAGTTAGTTACTTGAATTCATGCACATGCATTCCCCCTTCCCCAACCAAAAAGATAAAAAGCCTACACTTCTTTCTGAATGGTTAATATAACATGTCAAAATTGCTTCAAGTTCAACGAAAATCTATCTCATGCTAGCTCTTCAACTTCTTGGTCTCAATTCTCCTGATCAGTTTTCGTGATTTAAATTTTACTCGAGACTAAATCCCAAAGGGGAACAAGATAACGGTAGATGAAGTTTAAGCCAAATGTTCTAACTACCAAGCATTTTGTAACTGTATAGTCAGTGGCAAGGTTTGCATATGCACTTTTCTACATATTTTGAGAGGTTTAAAGTATATGAGTGATGCTCTCAGACTCTGAAGAGATATAGTTGCACTAGTTTTATGATTCTAGTGATCCTTGACTTCCCCTATTTGTCTCTTCAGCTAAAAGGGTCATCAATTTGATCATGAGTTGGTAAAGTTAGTCATATTTCAACGTACTTGGTGTGTCATCGGCTATGTATTCTACGTACTCTGTTTGTTTTTGTGTTTGAAGTTCTCCAATCCATACAAGGAGAACAAACAGAGAAAAAAATATTAAAGAATTGAGGTTCTGCTCAAGGTCAAAATTGATTGCAGTGTTTAGGTTGTCTTCATATGTACTGGAGTCCATGAACGTATGTATGAATGTTACAGAAATGACCTTTTGAACATCGTGGAATAGGTTGGGACCTAGGGGAAGGTATGTCTTTCTTTAGCTGACCTTTTCCATTTTGACACAACAAATAATGAAAAGGGAAAAGGCAGAAGGAAGAAAGGGAAAAAATGGTTTGTCAAGCACCAACTGCTGACACTTTGCACCCTCTATCTAAGATTTTCATTAAATTGGATGGGAAAATAACATTTGTTATATCTGCACTCGTTGAATACATATCTAATTGTCCTTATATATTAGGTTGCAGTTTTAAATTTGGCTCCCTATTTCCCATGCGCTCATATGTACCCACCTGGATTACTTTCTCAGTTTGTTCATGCGATCATCATGCTTTTAGCGTTTTGCTTGTAATTTTCCTGACATGTTGTACATTTATTTCTTGTTACTTAAACTTGGACTTGTGTGATCCCCGTCGATAATGCTGTGCTTTTATCTGTTTGTTTTGACGTAAAATGAGGCAAATGGACAAATATTTGCTGAGAGAACTGCTGATTTTTCATTTTTCGGCTAATACTCTGAAAACGACACTGAAAATAATTGCAATCGTTTGGCTGATACCTTGAAAAATAAGGCTCAAAATTTTTTTTTTATAAGTAAGGAAAACTTTATTAAAAACCAAGAAATGTGACAGTGCACAAGAGCTATACTGAAGCACCTAAGCCATACAAGCTACAAAACTAATGAAAACAGGAAAATCCGAGAAAGGATAGCCTAGAACTACATTAGCCCACAAAAACAGAGATGTCATCAGCTTGCCCTTCAACCCTTCAAGAGACGAAAAAGTGTCATTGAAATATCTATCATTCCGCTCCCGCCAAATAACCCACCAAATGCATAAAGGGATTATCTTCCACACAACCGAAGCAAAGGGGTCAATAGACTTCCTCCTCCAACCGCACAACACTTCAATCACCTTGGATGGCATAACCTAACAATAGTTCATAGTGCTAAACACATGATACACAAAAGCTCCCTAGAGACCGTACAATGAAGGAAAATATGATCCACCGATTCTCCACAATTTCTACATAGGAAGCACCAATCAAGAACACATAAACGCCTCCTTCTAAGATTGTTGATAGTCAAGACTCTCCCATGGACAACCTCCCACACTAAAAAGGAAACTCTCATAGGGACGGAGGACCTCCAAATCTGCCTCCACGGAAAACGGGCGCTGGGATTGCAAGAAAGTATCCCATACATAGACTTTACGGAGAATTTTCCAGATCTGGACCCCACCCAACACATCCTTTCTTCAGCTCCACTTCCGGGAGCCATGGTGTAAAGAAACGAGAAGAAGGACGAGAAAATCTCCAACTCCCAATCGGCTCAAAATCATTTTTGGTGTTAGCTTGCATTAAAAATATGAATATTTTATTTAATTTAATTGTTGTAGTTAATAATTATAATCACATTCCTATGGTACTATAAAGTATAAACCAATCGAAAAAAGAGATAATATCCTATGCAAAATTTTCAAATAAGATAATAGACATCAATGAAGTAAAACTATATTCATTCTACAGATTTAATATTTATGTTGGATCCTTTATTAATGCCATCTTTTATTCAGAACAGTTAGTTAAATAAGTCAAATGAATAATATTATAATGGTTCAATTTGGTGTATAGCTGGCAAAGTATCAGGCTAGTTTCTGAACTCCATGTTACTAATCCCTTGAGCTAAAATTATAGTTCCTTTCCTACGCCAAATGATTATTGAGTTTAAAGAAGAAACTGGCAAATGAACAGAAGAATAGAAACTGTGTGAGCATGAGAGAGATGAAACTTAAGAGAGAGTGCAGATTAGCTGTAGAACTATAAACAAAGATATGGCAGAACTCTTACATGAGCGAAGATAGGTTTTATAATTTAATCACAGGAAGAAGGGTGCATAGAAGCATAAGGGGTGGAAATAACATTCCGCTCCAGAGAGGTTATTTTCCTGTTGACCAATGCTTCCTTTTCTTTTGACCCTTATTTTCTTCCCTAGCAAACACAATTTTAAGAAACTCCCCAAAAATATTTTCAGTGGAGACAAACTCAGCCTAAGTGCAATGTAATATAGATATTGTGTCGCTTGTCATGATGGGTATAATATAAATATTGAAATGTTTCCCGACTTCATTGAATAACCATTTCCCCCCTCCTTATGATGCCTCAATCCTTCCAGATAGCTTTGTGGTTGATACAATGGTGGAAGCCTGTACAAGTTGTGGTTATCGTGTCCAAGATGTTCTTTGCTGGTGTCTCTTTATTTTCCGCCCTTGGGTTTCTCCTCTACGGTGGAAGGTTAGTTTTCTACATTGTTTTGTATGTTGTATTGCATTTGGACCATGAATTATAAAGGCTGCAGCATGTATGAACTAGCATATAGAACGTCATAAACCAGAATCCACTTATTGAACATTGGTTTGTCTGCGGTAATGCATTTGGACCAGCATGAATTATAAAGGTTGCAGCATGTATGAACTAGCATATACAACATCATAAACCAGAATCCACTTACCATTGCACAAATTTGTTGGTCAGCTTGATTCATACCGCCCCAAAGGTCCAATGCAAAAATATGGGAAATTGTATTCACTAGGAAAACTGAGACGTGTGTAAGTTCTTTATTTTTATTGAAGGTATTTCACACAGTACAGTATCATACTTGGTTGCTTAGTTTACTACTCTGAGCACACATCTGCAGTGGGCATTGAGCTTGAAGTTTTAATGATTTTTAATTTTAACTTGAAAAATGATTAGCTTTTTGGACTTCTGAATGAGTCTACTTGTGGACTACAGTCCAGTGGTATGGTCCCAAGTATCTCCTGGGTCAGTTTTCCTTAAGTAAATAAAACAGTAGCAGCTGCCTATATGTTAAGAATGTTAGCGTTTGAAAGCTCTATCTTTCCTTTGAATAATAAATTAATATAATATTAATGCTTCCCCCCCTTCTCTCTCTCTCTCTCCCCTCTGAGTTCCATGTGCCAAAACTTTAGACATACTATAACATCTTGTGTCTTTCTAGTTGTGCACACTGTAGTTAGTCTGACTTTTGGGTAAAGGTCTGGCCTATTTTGATTGCTATGGTGCTGAGGATTGGCTTATGGTGTGCACAGTAGGTTGAGATTGGGTATCCGTTTCCTAGGGCGTATTCTCCAATGTGGTAAAAACTTTCGCTGTGTAGTACCTTTATGTTGATTATCTTGTTTGGTGAATGATTCTCCTCCTTGCTCATCTGCATCTGTTTTGTCTTCAGTCAGTTGGCAACTGACTGAATAGATGTCACATAGTAATGACTTTCAACAATTATCTGAATTGTTTGTAAGCTTACATTATGTATGATCTTCTAAGATATCCAACGATCAATGTTTGCCAGACTCTTCTTGATGTTACAGCGCTTCCCTGTAGAATCCAAAGGACGACGTAAGAAGCTGCAAGAGGTATTACTTCTGCACAGATTATCATTTACATCTTTATCATTCTTTGTTTCTGTTTTTTGATAGCTGCTGTGGATGCTGTCTTTGACAGGTTGGCTATGTGACCACCATATGTTTTACATGTTTCCTTATCAGATCCATTATGGTGAGTCCACGTGTATTCTTTCCACCTTGATGTCCTTTAGCCTTTGCCCTTGGTTCTTAGACCAGCAACACAACAAGGGCAGTCTATGTGATGTTAACTTAACAGCTATATGTTAGAAGGATGATCATTCTGGTGTTTGTATAAGTCATAAATGTACAAACGCTCGTCTTTGTATATTTTTAGTTATGCATGAGTTTTGACTACTAACCAAATTATTTACACTGGATCCTGTACGTGCTTTTTTTTCATTTACATTTGGGCTATTAAAAAATTCGTTCGTCAATCAATGGTGACAATGCTATATCTCTGTTGCTTTTCACTGTTTTTTTCTTTTGTTTTCTATTCCTCTAATTTATGTGCTTCTCTTTTTCATTTTATATTCATATCTATTGCTGCAGGTGTGTTTTAATGCATTCGATAAAGCAGCAGACCTTGATGTTTTGGATCATCCTGTTCTAAATTTCATATATTACCTGGTAAGTGTGGGTATAGCTTGCCGTTTCTGATACATCTAGGGGCAGGTTTTCTTCTTGAGTTGTGTTTGAGCAGTGTTGATTACCTGCCTTCTGTGAGTCTCTTTCTTTTTCTTTTCCGGTTATTTTTATTTTCTGTTTGTGCTCTAAAAGTTTTAATCATCTTTAGCCATGATCCCTCGTTAGTAGTTTTATCTTCACCTGGCTAACTTAATTGGTAAGAAGTGTCTAGAAGTGGAAGGTGACGCGGCCAAGTGCATTAACCTAATTCGCCGAATGGCTAAGCTCTCATATGTTGACCAATCAAGGAGTTTTGTAGAGATAAAGGGCAATAGATTGGACCGTTGCCTATTTGAAAACAATTCAAACACTCCTTGAAAAAGGAAAATTTAAACATCATTGAGGTAGAAGCGCAGTTATGTAGCTCTGGTGTACAAGAGTTGCATATCGAGGGCATTGGAGCATTATTAGTCATGACATGGTGCATTATTTCCTTGAGGGTCATGAGGAGGAGCTAAGGAAGCTCTTTGTTGCGTTGGAAAGAGACGGTGAAAAGCAGTTAAAAAAAGTCTAGAAAATTAGGGGGAAAGTTGATACGAGAGCTGAAGGGATTGACTTCTTCGGTTAACTATTAAGGGTCTTCTTCGATTGCTAGAAAGAGCAAGAACAAAGGGCGGGCATTATTAGTGTTTAAATGATGCCACGAATCTTGAGTTGGAATGTTAGGGGGTTGAATGATAATGCGAAGTGTAGTAGGGTGGGGAATCTTTTGAGGGGTTGGCGGATGTTGTTTGTCTTCAAGAGACCAAAGTGGCCGAGGTTTCTAGGGCTTTGGTTAGGCGTTTGTGGGGAGGGCTCATGTTTGTTGGCTTAGTTTGGCGGCGGTTGGCGCCTCGGAGGGTATTTTATTAATGTGGGATAATAGGGTGTTGGAGATGGTGGTTTCTTGCCTTTGAGTTTTCGGTTTCGGTGATCTTTAAAAATGTGGACGATGGTTATCAGTGGATGTTTTCGGGTGTTTATGGTCCTAATGAGGATAGGGATAGGAGTTTGTTATGGGATAAGTTGGCTAGGGTTTTTGTTTGGTGGGATCTCTCATGGTGTATTGGGGGTGATTTCAATGTCACCCGGTTTCCTAGCGAGCGTTCGGGTGGAGGTGGGGTTGGGAGAGCGATGGTGGAGTTCTTTGATTTCGTTGCGGAGTTGGGTCTTGTGGACATTCCTCTGTTGGGTGGAGTTTATACGTGGTCTAACAATAGGGCCTCTGAGTCGTGGTCTAGGATTGACCGTTTCCTCTTTAGCTCATCTTGGGAATCCTTGTTCCCGGAGGTGACTCAGAAAAGGCTGCCCCGTCTTCTCTCGGATCATTTTCCTATTCTCTTGGAGAGGGGCAGTCTGGGGGGTGGGAAAATGCTGTTTCGATTCGAGAACATGTGGCTGAAAGTGGATGGGTTTGTGGATAAGGTTCGGGAGTGGTGGGGTTCGTATTCTTTTGCTGGGTCTCCTAGTTTTGTGTTGGATGCAAAGTTGAAGGCGCTGAAAAGAGATCTGAAGATGTGGAACCAGGAGGTTTTCGGGGATAGTAGCTTTAGGAAGTCCTCTTTGTTGACTGAGTTGTTTCGCTTGACTTGTTGGATGAAGGGGGGCTTTGGAGGAGGAAGGGAAAGCTAGGAAGATTCATGTGGTGGGGGAGTTGGATCGCCTGCTTGATATGGAGGAGGTGAGTTGGAGACATAAGTCGCGATCTTTGTTGCTTAAGGAGGGGGATAGAAGCACCAAGTTTTTCCATCGCATGACAAACTCGAATAGGAGGAATAATTTCATTACTTGTTTGGAGGTGGATGGGGTTGTTCTGGAGGATCCGGTTTTGGTGTCCGATGAGATTGTGAATTATTATTGTTCCTTGTACAAAGAACCTCACTCTTGGAGGCCGTCATTGGAGGGCTTAGAGTTTGATTCTATCTCGGGGGAGGAAGCTAGCTTTATTGAGAGACCTTTTGCTAAGGATGAGGTGACTATGGTGGTGCATTGCCTTAATGGGGATAAAGCCCCGAGCTCGGATGGATACTCTTTAGCCTTCTTTCAGTCTTGTTGGGAGGTGATTAAGAAGGATGTTTTGGCTTCTTTTAATGAATTTGCCCAAAGGGGGAAATTTGTCAAGAGTTTGAATGCTTCCTTCATTGTTCTCATTCCCAAGAAGGTTGGCGCGGTCGAGCTTAAAGATTTTCGTCCCATTAGTTTAGTGGGTGGGGTCTATAAGATTTTGGCTAAGGTGTTGGCCAACAGTTTGAAGGTGGTGTTGAATAAAATCATTTCACCCTTTCAGAGTGCCTTTGTTAGAGGTAGGCAAATTTTGGATTCATTGTTGATTGCAAATGAGTGCATTGATTCCAGGTTGAGATCGCGGGTGCCCTGTTTGATTTGTAAGCTGGATATCCAAAAGGCTTACGACCATGTGAATTGGGATTTCTTGTTGTATATGTTAAGGAGGTGTGGGTTTGGAGAGAAGTGTAGTTGGATTGCTTTTTGTATTTCGACGGTTAAGTTTTCGGTTTTGGTGAACGATTCTCCTCAGGGTTTTTTTGGCAGTTCTCGCGGGTTGCACTACGGTGATCCTCTTTCACCTCTTCTATTTGTTATTGTTATGGAGGCTTTTAGCAAGATGATTAATGAGTTGGTGGTGAGAGGTGTCTTGGTGGGTGTTGATGTGGGTGGTGGTAGGGGTAATGGGGTGTGTATTTCTCACTTATTATTTGCTAACGATACACTCATCATGTGTGGGGTTGAGGAGAGCCAAGTTCGTCACCTTAGATGCTTGTCGCTTTGCTTTGAGGGGGTGTCGGGCTTGAAGATCAACCTTTCCAAATCTATTGTCATTCCTATTGATATTGTGGATAACGCTCAGCGGCTGGCCGACTTAATGGAATGTGAAGTTTCTGCCCTTCCGATGACTTACCTTGGGCTCCCTCTTGGGGCGAGATGTAAGAGTCCACGCATTTGGGATGACATTATTGAGCGGGTTGAAAGGAGATTGGCTAGTTGGAAGCGTATTTACCATTTGAAGGGGGGGAAGAATCACTCTTATCAGGTCCACGCTTTCATGCCTTCCTACTTATTTCATGTTTTTTTTTTTCCTATTCCCATGGTGGTGGCTAACATATTGGAAAAACTCCAAAGAGAATTTTTGTGGGGTAGTGGGGGGGATGGACATAAGTTTCATCTTGTCAGGTGGGATAAGGTGTGCTCTCCTCGTCGCGCTGGTGGGTTGGGTCTTTGTTCAAGAAGGCCTTACTTGGGAAGTGGTTGTGGCGGTTCACTACGGATACTGATAGTTTATGGAGGAATGTCATTTTGGAGAAGTATGGTTGCGCGGTGGGTAGATGGAGGACTCCAGTGGTTAATGGAGAAGTATGAGAGGCTCTTTTTTGTGGTGGGGTGCGGGCTTAGAGTTTGTTTTTGGCATGATCTTTGGTGTGGAGAGAGAATTTTAAGGTTAGCTTTCCCTCTCCTATTCTCCTTGGCTTAGAATCAGGATGCATTGGTGGCAGATTATTTGGAGGATAGGTCAGGAACTACGGTTTGGAATGTTCAGTTTTCTAGAACAGCCAATGATTGGGAGTTGGATGACTTTGCGGCCTTTTATTCTTTGTTGTATGGGCAGGTTGTTAGGAGAGGGGAGGTTGATAAGATGAGGTGGCGGGATTCCAAAATCGGTGTCTTTTCAGTCAAGTCTATGTATAGATCTCTTTCGAGGGATATTGATTTGGGTTTTCCTTGGCGTCAGTGCTGGAAGAGTTTGGCTCCCTCTAGAGTTTCTTTTTTGGCTTGGAAGGCTGCTCGTGGGAGAGTGTTGACTATTGACAACTTAAGGAGGAGGGGCTTTTACTTGACTTATTGGTGTTTCTTGTGTAAAGGCGAGGGGAAGTCTGTGGATTATCTTTTCCTGCATTGTTTGGTTGCTAGAGGGTTGTGGGCGTATTTTTGTGCATTATGAACCTTTCTTGTGTTATGCCAAGGAGGGTGATTGAGGTGTTGAGGGGCTGGGAAAAGCAGTTCAACAACCACATTGCTTTGGCTGTGTGGAGGATGATTCCTCTTGCTGTTTGGTGGATCTTGTAGAGGGAGAGGAATAACATATGCTTCAAAAATTCTGAGCGGTCTTTGGATAGTTTAAGGGGTCTTGTTTTGCAGTCGCTTTTTCTTTGGGCTAATGTGATGTTGGGTTCTTTTTTGGGTTTTTCAGATTTTCTTTGCTTTCTTGCTTGCTTATGTTAGGGGTTTTCAGTAGTCTTTTGTACTGTTGACTCTATTGTTTTGTATCATTGTTTTTCCTTTTTAATAAGATTGGCTTACTAAAAAAAAAGATTATCTTCCTATTGTATATTTTGATGATCATGCTGATTGATGTTTCAATAGGTGGCTCTTTGGGGTCGATTATTAGATTTTGTATCTCACACTGATTAATGTTTCAATAGGCAGCTCTCTGTGTCTTCTTAGGCTTTTACTTAACCAGGCGTTTGACAAAGTATACAGGCGGTTATTGTTCTCACGCCTTAGATGTTGCTTGGAGATGTACTCTTATAATGTTCTAGTTTATTATTTTTGTTTCCTACGCACTGATGTTGTTTGGAGATGTAATGGTTCCTGAGGTTCACATTTTTCTCCTTTTCTTCCTTTATCTACAGGTGGTCGAGATACTACCTTCATCTTTGGTCCTTTTCATTTTGAGGAAGCTGCCGCCAAAACGTGGAATCACACAGTATCACCCTATTCGCTGAGGGGATTGGAGATGACACATGTTGAGAAGCAGACCTAGAGAAAGAGAAAGAAGGGATGGGTCGACTTTTGAGGTGCTTATCTAGCCTCTGAATAGAACAACAGCTATAAGAGGCGAACAAAAGTTGAACATTCTGTGTTTGAAGTTACAAGCTAATCTCATGGGTTCTGAATTGTCAGTTTGTGCTCCAAAAAGTTGTATATGTGTTGAAAAGAAATTGACATATGGATTGTGTAATATGTGAGAGCCTCTGGTAGTTTATTGACCTTTGCTTTGTTTGCCTAGAATCATATAATTGGTGTTCTTTTTGTTCAACAGCGACAGAACTTGGGAATGTCCATGCAATGTGATCTATGTAAGAATGCTGATAAGATATAAGAAACACGCATACTCAGAGAGTGCAAGCTATGTATCAGCAAGTCGTTCTAAATGTTTGGTATTTGGTATAATTATCATGTGATGGTCCAGTGCTTTTGAGCTTTAATCCAACAAAGTTGTCTGAACTGTTCACTAATTCCTCTCTTGGAGAAGTGGGACAACATACAGTGGAATACAGGAAGTAGAGCAGTTATTGTCGAAATCAAAGAGGAAGAATCGAGTTTAGGCGTAAATGGGGAGTTCACAGAAGAAATATACAGGTTAAAGGAAGCATACCTTGGGACGAGTTGGCTTGGGTTTCTGCAATGGCTGAAAATCTGGCTGTTTCCCATTAAGCAGCTCTACCAACTTCGTATCTGATGATGGATGGCGGAACACTTGAATGGTTCATGGGGAAGGGAAAAAAAGCATGGCGTTGGCAACTGGTGTTCTTGGATCTTTGTAATGGATGGGAATTGTGCTTAGTTTCTCGTAGGAAAACGAATGTGTTTGTTTAGAAACTGTGGGGTATTTGATGTGTTAGAGAGAGTTTGGACCGGTTGATGGTGTCACCTTCTACCGTTCCTGGTGGTGGATGTGGAATGTTAGGTTTTGACTGACCGTTTGGTTTTGTTTTCTGGATGGACAAGAGGAATGGAAGTAAACCTCGCCACCAGAAAAGTTGATAGAGAATTTGGCTTTGCGCGTTTCATGCTTCCATTTATTGAAACATCACAATTCACAGGTGCACTGCAAAGTCAACTCTTGAAAAGTGCAGTTTGAAGCTAACTGCATGAGTCGACGCTCACAGTTTTTTTTTTTTTTTGGCAACTGTGAAAATCATTTCACAAAGGGCCACAAACCAACAGGCCTTAAAAGGCCATAACTAAACGGGATAAACAGCCCATATAACCCACTCGTGTCCACAGACCCATCCTACCAAGTATCAACGTCATTGAAGGCAGCTTCGGTTGCCAGAGAAGAAGAGGGCCGGCCACCTCCATGCCGCGTTCCGTAGTTGTTGTCCTTGTTAGCACCGACCAGCAAAAGGTGGCGGAGGAGTGGGCAAAAATTGTCGGATGGCACCGGTCGTTAGATCGACGCGCACCAAGAGAGGCGCATGGATCCACACAGCGAAAACCAACCAAAGCCCAACCACTTGATTTCCATCGATTACAAACTCATACCAAGAACAAAAAAAAACAACTAAACCAGAAATCAAAACAAACTTCCTAAAAAAAAAATAGGGCAAAGAGAAGGTCGCGGGAGGGATGATCTTGGCCAAGCAAAGGATAAGGAATCCACGGATGGAGCTTATTAATGAGTCGACACCTTTGCCACGGCTGGCGACTGGAAAGAAAAATTTTGAATCTGTCCAAAAGTGTTAACACCTCTAGAAATGAGTCAACACCTTGCCCGCGCTAGACAATTGGAATTGCAGACCAGAACAGATGAGCTAACACATTCTGGCAGAGCTGACATCTGGATAATCTAGAATTCAACATTTTCAATTACTCTTATTAGATTTAATGCACCTCAAAGGCCAGAAAACTTTATTTGGGTAACTTTATTTGGGTGTAAAGGAAGCCAAAGAGGGAGAAATAAACAATTCTCGCACAACATTAGAAATTTCTCAAGAAGCCGTAGAATCTCTCTCTCCTCATTCTCTCGGATTGGTTTAAGCTTTAAAATTTCATTCTTTTCACCATTACTGCTCATCATTGGCTAGATCTGGTTATTTAGAGCTATTTATTTTGAGCTTAAATCTCTCTTCACAGTGTAAAGGCTCTCAAGCACCATTAAAGCTTGAGTTTCTGACTGTCGAGCAAAAACATTTTGTACTAACCATAAGGTTAGGGGAACCAAGGTGCAGATATCCTTGGTAGTGTTGAGCCTTGTTAAAAACACTCATAATGTTCTCTAATACCCGAAAGTTAGAGTGTATTATTTGAAAAATAAGGGAGAAAACTCAAAAGATGAGTCTTTAGGATGGACGTAGGCTTGGGTTAAGCTAAACCCCCTAAAATCGAAGTGTTGTATCTCTTATCCCTTTATCTCTTTATTTCCCCGTGTGTTTTTGTGTTAAATAGTTTAACATTCATCTTGATCTTGTCGTCCTACTGTTATAAAAGACAAAACATTTTGAGAAACTCAATTCACCCCACTTTGGGTTGTCTATCAGGACTAAAATGGATGTTACTTGCATTTACTTGTCTTAAAGATTTTAAATTGTATCAAATAGATGTGAAAAATGTCTTTATAAAATGTTTTATTTAAGAGATAATTTATATTGAACAACCTCTTGGTTTTCGAAGTGAAGATTTTTCAAACCATGTTTTCAAACTCTCAAAAGTTATGGTTTGAAACAAGCTTCAAGAGCTTGGTATGAAAGGTTAAGTAATTTTTTTAATTACAAGTGGCATTTCAAGAGAAAAACATAGATTTAACACCTTTTACTAAATCAAAATATGATGATTTACTCAGCGTTCAAAATTATGTGGATAATATAGCTTTTGGTTCTACCAGTGAAGAATTGTGCTAATGGTTTTTCAACTGTTTGCAAAGTGAATTTCAGATGAGCTTAATGGCATAACTCAAATATTTCCTTAGACTTCAAATAAAGCAAATAAACGAAGAAATTTTGATCAATAAAGAAAAATACACAAAAGACTTGTTTTTACGCTTTTGATTGGAGAGCTCAAAGCCAATGGATAGTACACCTATGAACCCCTCCACCAAATTAGACAAGGATTAAAATGGTACAAATATTGATTAAACAATATATTGAGTGTTAACCCTAAGGTTACACATTATTTTCGATGATAACAAACCATATATCTCATTTCAAGAGCTTTTTATATTTTTAAAAGTTTGTTCTTCATGGAAAGATTTATGAATGTTAGAATCTTGATGATTAATGCCGAATATGGTATTATTCTATTCATTTGTCTAGAGTAATTTGAGTTTATGTTCATACTGAAAGTTTATTTAAAAGCTCAAATTATTTCACAAGTTAAAGAATGGATTTCTCTACATTTTGTGAAGAATGAGTCTATATGAACCTCTGAAATGAAAAATTTGAATCTGTCCAAATGAGTTGACTACATGATGACAATGAGTTGCCTACATGCTCCATAAGTCAAAGCTTAGGAAGTCCTAATCAAATCTTAAAGACACTGGAAGTGAAAGTCAAAAAATGAGTTGACACCATGGTCAAATGAGTCTACAGATACATATTAGCAAATGGAAGAAACAAAAATAAAAACAGAAGAAGGAATCGATGACATCATTCAATGAAAGGATGACCGCGGTTGAAGCAAGCCTTGAGGATAAATGCAATCGAATGGAGATAGTCATTCTCGAGTTCAAACAAGTTATCTAAGCAAGAGTGAAGAAAACCAACTCATGAGTCTACGAAAAAGGAGAAAGTGGTGGCATGAGAAAGCCACAAAAGACTAGCTAGTGCTTTGGTCGAGCACATTTCTATCCAAGGAAGCAATGCTCATGTGAAAAGAGAGCGTTTCAAAAGCCAAAGAGGGTAGCATGCTGACTCACAAAAAAATGAGTAGTGCAAAGGCTATCTCAAGTATAGGAGTTATGTCGTGTAATAATTAGCCCAAAAGGTCATATAGTCTCCTTAGGAAAATGAACTAATTTAAATTTGTGTAAAAACAAGGACAAATATTCACAACAAGAATATAAAGCGGTGATATGTGCAATGAGTGAAAATAAAAATAAAAGAAAGGTTTACTAAACAAAGTTTAGATTCTTTTTTATTATTATTATTATAGAGAGTTCAAAATGAAATTTAAACACTACGAAAGAAATGACTAAAAGTATTTAAAACAACGATATTGAACTAAAAAAGTAAAAAGAAAAAAAAACATTGATGGAAAATCCTAAACCTCATTCGAATGTAAAATCTTTAATTTATAAAATTAATTAGATGGACGAATTTCTAACGTAACTCAGGTCACAAATTAAAGAATTCACAGTCATTTCTTGATATGAAAATTCCAACAAAGCTAAATTTACATTCTTTTACACAAAGACAAATGAAATATGCTAGAAAACTTAACAATGCATTAAACTAACTAATAATTAAATCAGCAAATAAACCCAACCGAATCAACTACTAATGTAACTCGAAACTAAAATTTAGGTGAAACATCACTTTGAGCCCTCTAACTACCAATACAATTTCAAATAGTGGTCTAAACTACCACATTTGACACATTAAGCCTACGAACTACCAAATTCCATCATTCTATGCCCCTAAAAAAGATTCAAGATCAAACTCTTGTCACGTGTGTTGTGAATGAGCCATGTGGCACAATTTTGACTCTAAGATTTTACTTCAGGGCGCAATTTGATTAATTGTGGAAGTTGGAGGGCTCAATGTGTCAAGATTGGTAGTTTATACATCTATTTGAAATTGCATTGGTAATTAGAGGGCTCAAAGTAACTTTTTCCCTAAAATTTAAGTACAAAAATCAAAGAGCAAGTTAAGACACTCAAGCCATGTTTGGAGTGCGAGTGTGGACCTAGTTTCTGGTCCCAAAGTGAAATTTAGGTCCAAATTTTGGAATGCTCGTTTGGCATGGGTTGAGACCCTGGTTGAAGTTTTGTGGGCTGGTCTCATCTTTCCGTTGCTAGACGTGATGATACATAATGACATTAACATCACATATGCAGGGCTATCCTTTCCTCCATAGATGAAGTTGCAGTCAACAACCACTTTGTCAGAAGCCTTACTATAATCTTTTTAGAAGAGAAACAAACCTTCGAATTTGTCAACTAATTCGAATAAGTCAATGAAATCTCCAATCCAACCTCATCTAATGGTAAGCTACTCTTGCGGTTTCTCATATGCGAGGCCTTAATTTCCCCCATCTTCCCCTAAACTGCCCCTCCTCACCATTACAACAACATTGATAACCATTTTGACCCTCCTCCACTTCCAGCTGCATCTTCCATTTGGAATCCACTTTATTGCAACTCTCATCTCCTCTACATGTGATGCCACGGTTCGTGGCCAATACTTCTCTTCTTTGCCAGCGATCCAACGGTTCAGGCGGCTCTTATCAAACGTAGAGTCTGAATTTGGGGATTTGGCAGGGAATTTTGACTTCCAAGCTAAAAAGGGGGGTGAGACATTTGTGCCTTGTGTTTCCATGCATTAGAGAGAAAGATGGGGAGAAAGAAAAAGAAAAGGAAAGAATAAGAGAAAGAAAGAAAGAAAGAAGAGGGAGAGGCCGAAGAAGGAAGAAGAAGAAAAAAAGGTAAGAGGGGAGAGGGTAATTGGGTGTTCGGCCATGGAAGAAAACCTCTTCAATGAGCCACTTCCTTTCATTTCTTCAAATCTCTATTTTACTAACCTAAACTCTCTTACCCTAGGAAATTTTAAAGCCACCAGGAAGAGTCAATCAAACTAGCAAGGTAAGGGGTGTAGTTCATGTTGGTTTGTGTGGGAAAATGACCATATGGCCATGTATGTTTGCTAGATAGGTTGCTGTCATGTTTTTCTTACAAAAACGTCACTGCCCTTGCATTTTTTTATGAAATCTTTTATGTTTGTTGGTTACATGTAGAAGTTGAGTAAAGAGAATGATCCTTTTTGTAAAAATGAGATAGAGAGGGTCAGGGAAGTGCCCTAAGGGGAGCTCTTTCTGAGTTCAAATGGCCTTGAATGGCATGAAGAGTGGCATTGAGCCACATGCATGGATTTTAGTGGATTTGGAAAAAAAAGGGGACAAAAGGCATTTGAATTGTTGATTTTTTTATCATTAAATCTGGAATTTTTTTGTGTCATTGATTGCTTATTAGCATATTGATACACATAGAGAGAAGATAAGAACAAAGAAAGACACATGCATGCATTACATCTCTAGGTTCTATGGCACCCGAATGCAATGTAGTTATTTCATGTAAAAATATGTTTCATTTTCACATAAAAATTTCCTCATATGAATTTTAGGACCCCTAGGTTGTACCCTAAAAATTTCAAAGAAAAATGATAAAAGAAAAGGTTAGAAATGACCTTAGAAACCGTTAGGGGCAGTTTCGGCATTTTTGAAAAAAACGGAGGGTAAAAGAGTCCAAACATGAAAACTGAGCTTTTGTCCATGTAGAGCATAAAAAAGGGGATGGAAATGTTAAAATTTGAACCCAAACCCGCATTCTTAGAGAGCCCAAATCATCCTGCCCGTATAGGTCCGATATGTACCCATTAACCTAAAGGTATTAAATGAGCTTCTTAATGCTATTGAAATGGAACACTGACCCATTTGGGTCTAAAGAAGCCCATTAGGCCCATGTAGTACATTAATCAAAAGTAATCATAAAATAACATAATTACTCTAATATTCTTTGAATTATAAAACATAAAATGTTAATATGGATAAATAAGGAGTTAGAATTCCCTAATAGAAATTAATTAATTTAATAAAGGAGTAAAAGAAATATTTATTTTAAATATAGAAGCTTAGATTAATTCAAAGAAAATAATGATTCATTAAATGAACACTATGAATCATTTGCATTACATGGATAAATGGTTGCAATTGTTCGCATTTGAAACTATTTTTTGCATCGATGTTTTATTTTCGCCATATTCCTTATTCCATCAATGATTAAACATCACTAAATGCATACATAAAATAATGAGTGTGGACCAAGACTGGGATTTCGAAATCAAACCTACATGAGCTGGCTCCCAAGAAAAGGGTGACGGTACCGGGTATATATGGAGAGAGTGCAACCCCTATTACAGAGAGTGAGTGGGCTCCCACTGGGGCAATTATGCCTTTGATAGGATCCTAGTGCAGGTGGAACGGGGCAGTCTCACAAGGAGATGAGTGACGCATAACCTGCCTCTGGGTGAAACAGAGCAGGCACTGGGAACACCTCATACCTAAATGAAAGGATGAGAAGTGGGTGCATATTATCATTGCACGATCATTGGCATTTACTTGTGTTACAATTTATGCTTTATGGATCTCTGACTTTATTTGCTTGTTCATTTACTGCTTTTATGTATGATATGCCCTTTCCTCAACCTTACTGAGTCCTTATGACTCATCCTATCTTTTTTTTGTTTGCTCGTGTTTAAATGACGTCAACAAGATATGAGGCTTTTCAAGATCGAGCAAGTGATAGATTTGGACCCGTATATCGTGATCCTTCATATTCGGGCATGGGTCTCGGATTCGTTTTAGATATCAGTGGAGCATACTCCCCGCTAATATCTCAAGGATCCACTCCTGCCCAGACCTGAGGACTTTGGTCTGGTAGACACCCTGTCAGAGCTGGTAGTTCCCTACCCTTCACCACCAGCCCCACCGATGGAGGCTAGTCGAGTGATGCCAGGAGACAACGTGGTTGATCTTACCTCCAATAGCGAGAAGTAGTAGATGGATATTATTTACCTTAGTGTTTTATCGTTTCTTTTTCTCGTTGTATTTGTAAAACGTTTTTCCAGTACATATATCAAGGTTATATAGGCTTAATGAGCCCTAGTCCACTCACACTTTTGTAACTCAAGCCTTTTTGTTGTAGTCCTCGAGAAGGACTTTTTTTTGGACAAACCGTGATATATTATAAAAATTTAGTGTTTATTTAAGTTATTCTAATTTTTGGTTCTTCCTAAATTAGCTAACTATTTTGTAAACAACTCAATCTTTTACACTTTTTTATTAATTTCGTGTTAATTATTACTATAAGTGAACCTAGGGGATTAGTACGAGCACATGACGTGACATGTTCATTACAAAAATATTTTAGAACTTATTATCTTTGATCCTTTAGGCCAACTATCATTTTTCCCTTAGATTGTGCTTCTCGGCCCAATCCCTCTCTTCTCTTTGGATTGGGCCTCTTGGCCCAACCTCATTTTCCCCTTGGACTGGGCGTCTCGGCCCAACCACCCTTGTCTCATTTTGGATTGGCCCGACTTATGGGTTTTAATAAGGTTTGATAGGCATATTGGGTCGTAGGTCTTTAGGAAATCTCCATTTGGCACTTAATCTATTTTTTAAGAAAACGTCTTTTAAATTCTAATCTCTCATCATATACTAAATGTGGTCAAACATGAATACCTTTTGGAAGTGATCACTGATATTGAGAAGGTATTCAATACAATTGGTTTATTGTACCCTTAGACCTGAGAGGTTTATACGGATCTATTTGTTGTGTACTTGTGCTTTGACCGAGTCATTTGGTGATGATATTTCTAGGTCAAATATTTCAGATAACGTTGGGTCTTGTACATACTAAGTGAGTTGTATAAATGCTCAATAAATAATCCATCAGTCTCTTGATGAGGCAATATATTCAAGATATCAGTATATGGTTGGACTAGAAAATAATCCATTGGCCAATGGTATTTTATGAAAATATTTTTTGAAATTAATATATATATTATATATTTATTTGTGAAATTGTTTTAGAAACAATTGATAGTCTAACGAGTTACAGATCGTGAATTGAAAATTATATGAGTAAGGGCTTAATCGGTGATATGATTCTGGTCCTATAGACTCATGTGGAATATAGTATGGTGGACGAAACAATAAACGAATAATTGTTAGGATATGGGATTTCACAAATCAATCTCATATTCTCGGAGGTAAATTATAATATGTTAATGGATATAATTACAATTAGTATAAGCCTAAAATTCAGAATATAAGAATAAAATGGAGTTAATGGAAAAATAGTTTTTCCATGTGATTCTGCGACCAAGATATGAGATCTTTAACAATCTTACGCTATATTACAGCTAGGGTTTAGAAAAAGTCTATAAGAGAGTTTTTTCTAGACAGTTGGTCATTAGGACTTTGAGAAACAATGTAACAGTTGTGAGATGTGGAAAGGAAGGAGGCAAAACATTTGAGTTACTATATTGTAAAATCAAAAGACTCAAGGTGTGAGATCAACAAGACTTAAGATTATCAAGATTGAAGAATCAATCGCAGATAAAGTTCAAGATCGTTTGTCAGATTAAGTAAGTATAATTTTCCACAGGCAAACTTTCTAAGGGGTCTTGCGAGGCCTCTTTTTCTCAATCAATACTCATATGCAAGGCTAAGCTAACATATATCTCATAAGAAATGACATAATTAGTAATCATAAGGACATCAAACTTCGTCAAATGATCCATGTTTCTTATAAAAATTCAAGACCACAAACATGTATATCATGTACTTGAAGAACTCACTCAACCGTGGCTTATTAGACCTCAGCCGTGTTAAACTTGTCACCTTTCTCATCTCTTAACATGTAAACATCTCTATTCTAATCAAGGGATGCATAAACAAAGAAGATTCCACCAAAAAATCAATCTAGACTCAAACTTTTAAGTCCTGTTTGGAAAGAGTGTTACGCTTTGGTTTTGGTTTTGGTTTGGGTTTCAAAATTCAAAATTCAATGTTTAAATATTGTTTTGAAACAAGGCTTTGTTTTGATGATCAAGTTCTATAATTATTTATATTATATTTTGTATAATAATGTTATCTTTTACGATGTTTAAAAAAAAAACCAACAAGTAAAATTAATTTACAAAAATCAGGAAAAATACAAAAATGAAGGTCACATATAAAAAATAATTACACAAATATAAAAATTATAAATATTTACAAAATAAAAAAGTAATTATCAAAGTTCTTATAGAAATTTTTTAAAATAAATTTGTTGAAATCTACTAAAATAAGGAAGCAAATTTAATTTATACGAATCATAAAAAAATTATTGAAATAGTTACAAAAGTATATAAAATATCTAGAAAATTTTAAAAATAAAAAATAGAAAATTAATTTCGAAAAAATACAAAAAATAACTTACAGATATTAATAAACAAATATAAAATTTTAAATCCAAATTGGGGCTATTATGAAAAATTGAACAATAAATAAAATTAAAGAAATTAATAAATACACAATGTTAAAATCAATAAATTTTAATTTTAATTTTGGGACATACAAAAAAAAATAAAAATAAAAATAAATTTATAAAACTAAAAATTAACATATATAAAAAAAAAAATAGAATCTGAGCAGGTGTATTCGCCAGTTCGAACCGTCAGTACTCGACTCGGCTCGAATACAGCCCCGATAACTATGGGCTTCGCTTAAACCCTAATCCTCTACGTGTCTCTTTTCTCTTTTTCTTAGCCTCCACTCGCCAGCTGGTTCTCTGTAAAAATGGTGAAACACTACAGGCCTCCTGTAAGTTCTTATGATGCACGGCTTTTTTTTTTTCTGTACCTATGACCCATATGGAACTGGAAAATTTCTCACCATTTCGCCGTCAAATTCTCTCTCATACTTTCAGGGTAAGAAAAAGGAAGGTAACGCTGCTAGATATATTACCAGGTCGCAAGCAGTCAAGCATCTTCAAGTCACTCTTCCGCTTTTCAGGTCCCTTTCTCTCGTACAGTATATACATCTGGTTATGTATTTAGATGAATGAACCAAGAAAACGAGTAGGGATATTTAAAAGTTGGAGCAAGTGTGGTAAGCATTTCCCGTTACTTTGGTAGCGTTAGGTTCTATTGCTGGTTGCAGTGTAGCTATCTTTTTGCCATATAGGTTTTGTATCAATTAGGTAGTACTTATATAGAGAATGGCAGGTGAAGGTGCCAAATTAGATATATGGATCACAGAAACGGGCACCAACATAGCTAGTATTTTTTATTTTAGGTTCTGTTATAAGTTTTTTTGTATGGTAGCGATCCGGATGTGGCTATAAGTTGAATGTGAATTCCTTTAGTTGAGTCAGAGCCTGTATGCTTGTTTGGGGCACCTGCCATTAGTGGATATTCGTTAAAGTCTGTTAGAGGATTGCTTTACTTTGTTAGGAAAGGACATCCGACGAGGATTATAAACTCATAATGTGGATGGCTTGAAAATTGCAGGAGACTATGCATTCTCAAGGGTGTATTCCCCCGGGAGCCAAAGAAGAAGGTGAAAGGAAATCATCACACTTATTATCATGTGAAGGATATTGCATTCCTGCAACATGAACCTTTGCTTGAGATATTTAGAGATAAGAGGGCTTACGAGAAGAAGATAAAGAAAGCTGAATCAAAGAAGAACCCAGATCTTGCAAACCTTTTGCGAACTCGCATACGTAGTTATAAGCTTGATAGAATTATTCGGGAGAGGTTTGTTAATCCCATCCATTGGATTTTAAAGATATGGTTGCAGGCAGTTGCCGATGAGAAATCACTCACAGTCGCTGTTGTGATGCCTAAATTGTAGGTATCCAAAGTTTGTTGATGCACTTAGAGATTTGGATGATTGTCTCACAATGGTTCACCTTTTTGCTACCTTACCTGCATTGGAGAGGGAAAGATTGGAAGTGGACCGCATTCATAACTGTCGCAGGTAGGTATATGATTTGTCTAAAAAAGAGGTGAAAATGGCATCAGATTTGTTTAAGTGTTCCACTTGCAAAAGAGTACGAGTGGTCTGGTGATTTTTCTGTACAAGCTTATCATCTCATGAACACCTGTCTTATGTATGTTGTGGTTTATTTCCTAGGTTGAGTCATGAATGGCAAGCTTACATATCACGCAGCCATAAACTACGAAAAGTCTTCATATCTGTGAAAGGCATATATTATCAGGTACCATTACCCCTTGTGGTATACTGCTTTTAATATTTACCTGGCCAGAGCGTGGAATTTATCTTTGTTGATGGACTCTACATCTTTGTTCTGTATGTCCTTTTTAAGGCTGAGGTTGAAGGTCAAAAGATCACATGGTTGACCCCTCATGCACTGCAGCAAGTTTTGCCTGATGATGATGTTGACTTCAATGTCATGCTAACTTTTGTTGAAGTTTACGAGGTTAGTATTGATGGTTCATTTGTTCTAGGGTTTTGTATTTGTTGTTCACATCAACTCTGCACTTGCAGGGGAACGGCGTTCACAAATTTTCATATCAAACTAAGAGACATTTAATACTAGTCCTTGTCATAGATCATCAAATCACTCTGGCCCCCCAAAAGTGAGAGACGGACTAAACTGTTGGATCAATTCTTTGGATAATCAAGGAAACTAGAGAAAGTTTTTAGGCAGGACTTGATCTAAAATTGTTGGGTGCTAAAATAAAACTTATATGAAGATGGAAGCTGTAATTATTTTTCTAATCTTATGTTTATTTAGTTATTTTTGTTTTGGAAAGAGGGAAGGTTTCTCCTAAATCAGGATAAACAAATACAGAAAAAGGTCAATCAGGCACATCACACATGTTTCTTGTATTGTGTCCCGCTTCTCAGTCTTCTAGTGGACCTATTTGTTTTGCGTGCAGACTCTCCTCACATTTGTAAATTATCACCTTTACCATTCGATAAATGCGATGTATCCGCCCATTCTTGATCCCAGATTGGAAGCCTTAGCAGCAGGTATGGTTTTCTCTGTTCAGCAGCGGTACGGAATTTCTATTTTCTTACTAGGAGAGTTTAGCAACTTGAAGTTGTGTAAGAACTCGTATTTTATAGTTTTGTAGGTAGTTGTGACCTAGGCTGTATATTCATTATACGGTTATTTTTGTAACTAAGCACTTCCTCACTTATGCAGATCTTTATGCGTTGTCAAGATACTTTGATGCGAACTCTAGAACTCCTGTGGTGGATCCTCAGGACCCTAGTATCTGTGGGTCTGAGCAAGTTGAGACACAGCAGAAGGAGACACCATCTGATGAGTCTGAATTAAGACTAGCTCAACTTCAACATCAACTTCCTTCTAATGAACCCGGTGCATTAATGAGACTTGTCGAAGATGTTACTGGTGAGGATGAAGAGGATGAAGATACAATGGAGTGTAAAAAGCTCTTTAAGGACCTGAAATTGTTCTTGAGTCGTGAGGTGAGACTAGTTTCTGGATATTGACCTTAATGACAACACCCAACCCAATGGAGTGCAAAAAGCTCTTTAAGGACCTGGAATTATTCTTGAGGCGTGAGTGAGGTGAGAGTAGTTTCTGGTTATTGACCTCAATGACAACACCCAAGCCAATGGGTCGGGTTGGATTCCTCATTTTCTTGTCTTTGGTGGGTGGTCAAGGGGATTTCCATTATGATAGCAAAATCAAATGATTTAGGACTATGCACATTCTTTCGCATGGAATAAAGCATATGCGTCAAATAAAACCGTAGATAGAAAAAAAGAAAGTATAAAAGCTGGACGATGAAGAGGAGCAAGTTCCCAGGTGGAATATCAGCTGTGTTATAAGTTTAGTAACCGGTGACTTTCTGCTTTCAAATCATAATATGGGTGTTGGTTTGAAACTAGGCATATGACAATAGATACATGTCTTGCCATAATATACCGGTCTCTTTCATTTTGAGGGTTATACTATTTCTTTGTCTCAGTTGTTTATTCTGTCTTTTTGTATGGTTATTTCACATTCAGGTTCCTAGAGAGTCATTGCTTTTTGTTATTCCTGCTTTTGGTGGTGTTGTTTCCTGGGAGGGAGAGGGGGCTCCATTCAAGGAAGCTGATCAGAGCATTACTCATCAGGTTTGCATTCAACACTTTGTATATGTGATGGCACATTAACACAGATAAATACCTCACATCTCTATGGATATTTTTTTTTTTGGTGAAACTGTACAATAAGGATAATTTTGAGTGATGATTGCTTTTGTATGTGCAGATTGTTGACCGCCCAACACAAGGTCATAAATTCCTATCCAGGGAGTACATCCAACCACAATGGGTGTATGATTGTGTAAATGCACGCATCATTTTGCCTACTGAGAATTATATGGTGGGAAGGTGATTTTTCTTCAAGTCCCTGGATGTGTATGAACCTTTTTATTTATTTTCTGATCAGGATGTGTGTAAACCTGATTACACTATGTCGATCGCTTTTTCCTTTGGATGTAATTTTTGAGTTGTAACACTGATTTAGTTTGCTTGGCCAGATAAAATTGTGTAGAAAATTATATATCTTGAGAAAAGGTTTCTTGTTAAAGATTGAAAGTGTTCCCTGTTAAAGGTGTGAAAGCTGGTGCACCAGTTTCTAATATTAATAAGAATGCATGACTTATTGAAACCTGTCAACAGGGTTCCTCCACCACACTTGTCACCTTTTGTTGATAATGATGTGGAAGGGTATGTTCCAGAGTATGCAGAGACCATAAAGCGGTTGCAGTCTGCTGCTAGAAATGAAGTCCTTCCATTACCTGGTATTGGAAAGGAAGATTTTGAAGATCCTCAGAAATTACTGGTCGAAGGTATTATTGATAGGGCAGAAGCTAATGAAGCTGCTGAGAGAAAGCGCAAGGTAGGCATTCTTTTGACTGATTGAAGTGTGTTACAAACTAGGGCAGTGCAAGTCCAGTAGTGGTGGCGGTTATGGCAATACCGGTATGGGCTGGGTGCTGCAATCCCGGTACGGTGACAGTACCGGTAGTGAGGTCCCATGAACAGCCCTATACAAACAAACACAGGACTGTGTTTTACAAGGAATCTGATACTGTTTGATTTTGCTTCATTTTCATTCGGAAGTTCATAGTTTTGTCCCTTATGACTTTAGCAAATTTGACATGGTTGCAGATGATTCTTGAGCAGAACTGGTATCTTGATGAATTGAAAATGGAAGTTATTGGTACAACTACTGCAGACAATAAGCAGAGCACTTATAAAGAGATGGAGGCTAGGGAAGCATCTGATCCAGATATCCAACGAATTGTCCAGGATCATGCAAACATGTCAAAGGTTGTGATGTCACGGAATAAGAGGAAGCTTTATGAAGCCATGGAGGTAACTTTAATGGCTATGCAGTTTTTGTTGTTTTGTCCTGAAAGAAAGGTGTGGTCAAATGATTATGGAGTCAGGTTGCCTTCGGCGATTTTCATAACAGGCTAACAGCAGTTTGCATAGTGAATTTGTTTTCGATGTGATCTAATGCACGTTGCATGAAGTCTACTTTCTTGGATTTCCTGAGAAGTCATAAATTGGTCTGACAAAGGGATCCACGGTTTATAATTTTTGGCTTGATTGATCATTATGGATTTTATTTAGTTGTCAAATTCCATTTTTACCTTTGAAGTTTTTCATATGCTCTACAATAAGTACTATGGTTGAGTTTGATAATGATTTTTTCTGTGGTGATAATATCTTTGTTTTTTTTTCGTCCTCTTAGATTGGCAAAAAACGGAAGCAGTCTCATGTTGATCTTCTCAAGGAACGGAAGAGAAAAATTGCGGCAGATCAGAAATCCGTGGAGAGTTGAAAGTGCCCATGAAATTTGCATGGCTTGGATTTGTTGCAGACTGATTTTCCTGTCATATGTGGTTAGAAGGTCAGTTAATTTACCCAATTTTGTAATGAACTACTATTAAGTCATACATTGCCAATTGAGGTTGCAATTGGCTAAAATTTTGGCAAAAATGTGCAATATAAATGTTTTTAATTTTCATGCTGAATTCATAGTTGGTTTTGCTCACCAAAACGACAGTCCTGATTGGAGAGCTATAACCTGTTGGATCATCATGGTAAGAGAGCATATTTAAACACCAAACATGCTTTACTTTGATCAATTGTAAAAAAATGCGATATTAGATGCCGATACCTTAGCATGCATTTAGTTGTCCACTTTTACTGGGCTTTTGGTTCAGAAGCAGACTTTGGTCACAGCAACTATTGCCCAATGCCCACCCCATCTCCAGTTTATTAAAGTCTTACGCTGATAACGCGGGGCCTGTGTACACGTTGAAGGATATAAAGTTTAGGTATTCTAGTTTTTTTGTGCGCGATTGTTTCTCCGTTCATACCTTTTTGCGGTGTTTTTATTTTTCATAATTTGCTGTATGCGTCTAAGACCGAAAAGAAGAAATTGGAAATGGTTGTTTTTCTGAACGGCGTCGTTGCGGTCGAATTTGTGTGCATTTGGCGCCTAGTGATTCTGGAACCCAAATTCGTCGGCATATAGTATCTAAACCGCTTAGGGAAAAAAAATTACAATTAACCCTCTACAAACTATCATTTTTCTTAATTACCCCTTAAACTATCATTTGTTGCAACTTACCTATTAAATTATGTTCTTGTTGCGGTTTTATCTCCAACAGATGTAGAGCGTCAATTTGGACTGAATCCATTCACGTGCGGCACACGTGAATAGAGTAAGTTACAATAACCTGCCATGAACTATTATCATTTTCTTAATCACTCTCTTAAATTATCACTCGTTCCAACTCTCCCATCAGATTTGAAGCGTCAATTTGTCCTCACGTGCATTACACGTGACCCTCAACCCTACATCAAGACAGTTTTGCCTCAATAAAATGCAAAGAAAAAAAAAACACAAACTACCTGAAGACCCTCAATGCACATTTTAAAGCCTTCGTCATTTTCGTTCAGTTGGGGACATTAGAGCATTATTATTCATGACATGTTGCATTGTGTTAGTGCATTTTAATATTTTATTAATTATTTATTGAATAGTTAAATGTTACACCTAATGGGGAGATGTAACGAGAGGAAGATTATTGTTTATTATTTGAATAGTTAATGTTGCGCCTAGTATCGGCAGGAAATTTGAATGGTTAACGATTTCTTGTTGCGTCATTATGGCTAGCAATAAATTGATTATTTTATTTATTAATCTTTAGAGAAATGTATTTCAAATTTCTTTTGAGAGAGAACTTAGAGAAATGGGTTCTTGTGGTGGAAGTTTGGGCTCATCCACTTGTGCAGAGTAAGGTTCAAGCTATATGATGAACAAATCAGGCTGTTGTATCCTGGAGGAGACAAATCGTAGATACTCTGCTACACTAGTTTTTCAAGCTTTTCTAACTGCAGGGGGCTTGAATCTCCTTTAAATCTGACGTTATTTCGTTCTAAATCAAGACATTGTCGTTCCTTTCTCTAGAACGACAATGTCTCGTATGTCCTTACGGCAAAGAATCCAAACAAGGTCCCCACAGACGGAATGACTAATGAAGAGGCTCGAGCTCACCAAGAAATAAAGGTGGGTTCCAGAACACGGATGAAACTTTCAATACTCACAGGAATTCAATATTTAGTTTCAGTTTCATTTCCGACAATACTAGAATGGAATCGGAATGAAACCAGAATTTCCGCAAATCAGAAATTGAAAAATTTCGGTTTCAATATTTGGACTTTTTTGGTCAAATATTTTTGGGTCCTAGTGGGCCCAAAATGCTTTTTAGTCATTTTGGAGCAAGAATTTTGGATAGATTTTTCTGTTGTACCTCATAAATTAGTAATAAACAAAATGTAAATTAAACATTCATCCAAAATCTAAAATAAAATTTCAACATTCTAAAATTATGGGCATCAAAAAAAATTTTTGAGCCCTATTTTTAAATTACACGTTTTGAGCCATGTCTAAAATAAAATAAACATTAATAAAAAATTTAAAAATAAAATTACAACATTTTGAGTCATATTTAAAAAAAAAAAACTGGAAGAACCGAAAATTGCCAAAAATGGATTATGGTTCATTTTTTATGTGTCGGAAACCAAAAGTTCCGGTTGTGGCCAGAATTTTTGCCTACCCCTACCAAGAAAAGGTAAAAAAAATATGGTAAAGATGAGTATAAATGTCAGTGTTCTATTTTGAACTGAGTTGCGGATATTTTATGCCTCCTTGCACGTCTGCCAAGAAAATATAGAAAGCTTTACAAAACAAATATGATACCAAAGAAGCTGGTAATAAGAAATATGTAGCTAGTTGATTCTTTTGTTTTCAAATTGTGGATGGAAAATCTGTTGCGGAGCAAGCACAATACTTTCAAATGATTGTTGGAGAGGTTAGATATGAAGGCATTAAGATCTAACCTCTCCAACGACAGATGGTATCTGGCATTCCGATCGTCAGATGGTGGGACAGCTTTTGGTGGATCATTTTTCTTCTCTCTATAGTTCGGAGGACCCTGAGATTGCTGTGGGCATTGAAGAACTTATTCTACCGACCGTTACTTCAGAGGAGAATTCTTTCCTCTGTCGGATTCCCGATGCAGCTGAAGTTCTAGCTACGGTTAAACAAATCGGCTCCTCTAAGGCTCCAGGTCCGGATGGCATGACTGCATCCTTTTATCAAAAGTTCTGGCTAGTTGTGGATCCTTTGGTTATTCGAATGGTCTGCCGGTTCTTCTCGACGGGTTATCTGTTAAGAGGTCTTAATGAGACTTTCATAGCCCTACTGCCGAAGGTTCCAAATCCTGTGCAGGTTTCTCAGTTCCACCTGATAGGCCTTTGCAACGTTTCCTATAAGATTATCTCAAAATTGCTGGCCAATAGACTCAAGCTCTTACTTCCGAAATTGATCTCTACATCTCAGTCTGCTTTCATTCCAGGGCCCATTATTCAAGATAACTCCATTGCAGCACAGGAAATCATCCATTCTATGAAAAGAAAATCAGGACGCAGTGGTCTGATGGCCATTAAGTTAGACATGTCTCAAGCGTACGACCGTTTGGAGTGGAAGTTTGTGCTTCATGTCCTCAAGTGTTTCGGTTTTTCTACTCGGTGGATACAGCTTGTTCATCAATGCCTCTCCACGGTCTCGTATTCTTTACTCCTCAACGGTAGTATGTTTGGCTCTCTTTCTCCTGGGAGAGGGTTGCGTTAGGGGGACCCCCTCTCCCCCTTCCTCTTCATCCTAGCTTTAGAAGCTCTCTCTCGGGTGTTTCACAAGGCTGAAAGATTACACACTTTTCGTGGCATCGAAGTCAATCCCAGAGCCCCTTCAATAACTCACCTTCTCTTCGCAGATGACTTGCTAATTTTTTGCAGGGCTAATTTACGAGAATCAAGAGTGGTGGATGAATGTTTGGCCTCTTTCTGTCGCTGGTCAGGACAGAAAGTTAATAAGAGTAAATCTTCCATTTTCTTCAGCCCTAATACTCATCCAGAGGTGAGGCATGCTATCTGTAACGATCTCCAACTTCACGTTATGAAAGAGGACAGTAAGTATCTCGGTCTCCCTATTTTTATGGGGTGTGCTAAGTCGTGCCATTTTGATGCTTTAAAAGACAAAGTGGGCTCGAAGCTTGCAGGTTGGAAATGCAAAACGTTATCTCAAGCCGGCCGTTCCACTCTGATTAAGTCTGTGGCTCTTTCCTTACCTCAGTACTTTATGCAGTCATTCTTGTTACCGGTGGGTTGGTGTTCCCAAGTGGATAAGATGCTTAAAGACTTTTTGTGGGGCTTCTCTTCCTTGAAGTTTCAGAATTATACACCGAAGGCATGGAATGATATTTGTTAACCTAAGTCTAGTGGAGGTTTGGGCATTCGGAAAATGGGGGAGATCAATTCGGTTTTATGCAAAATCTCGGTTGGCATATTCTGACTAGACCCACTAGTCTTTGGGTTCAAATTCTTAAGTCTAAATATTTTCCCCACTGTACCTTCTTACAGGCTTCCTCTGTTTCGGGCGCCTCTCTGGTGTGGCAAGGCATTTGTAAGGCTAAATCTGAGCTCTGTTCACGTGTTTGCATTTTACCTCGTAATGGTTCTGCTATTAATATCTGTCTTGATCCTTGGATCCCTGGTGCTCATAATTTTAAACCGGTATGGCGTCATCAGTCTGAGTTGTCCGGCCAGTTCCAATGGGTGTCAGATTTGGTAGATTTGGACTCCGGAGCTTGGGATGTCAATGTGTTGCAGAACCTGTTTGATCAATCTACTGTGGACTGTATTCTTTTAATGAACGCCCCGTCCTCTACTCTTTCAGATTCGTTCATCTAGACTCCTGATTCCCACGGTAAATTTTCAGTGCAGGCGCTATGAGGCTTATGCAGGATGCACGTCATTCTAGCCGACGAAGACTGGACCTCACTATGGCGTTCCCAGCTGCAAGATCGTCTTAAGTTACTGTTATAGAAGATTGCAGGGGAAGCTTTGCCTGTCCGTGTGGCCTTGGCCTTCTCTGGTAGTGTGGGTGAGGAGGTTCATCCCTCCCTGTTTTGTCTCGGTTGTGCTATTCATGCAGAGACTGTCTTGCACGTTTTTTTCGAATGTTTAATGGCACGGGGTTTATGGTTATTGTCCGATTGGCCTCTAGACTTATCTCGGATTTCTTGTTCCACTTCTGCATCATGGATCAAGTCAATCATGCTGACGAGATTCTGGGTATCCCGCCGCGTTCGCTACCCTCTTTCGTGCTTAATGCTGCTCTTATTATGGATGTGCTCTGGTTTGCCCGTAATCAAGCTGTTCACGATGGTAAACCCATAGTTCTCTCTTCTCTCCAGTCAGATTTGTCTCGGCGTCTTTCTGCCCATTCTTCGGCTTGGTTCTCTACTAAGCCTCGTTTCGCTGACCATTGGGTTCCTCCTGAACCCGATTTCTTAAAGATTAATTTCGACGTAGCCATACGTCGTTCCGGATCGTACATAGCCGTATCTTGTAGAGAATCTTCTAGCTCTCTCTGTACTGTGTACATGGAGCGAATTAGGGCTATGGACCCACTTGTGGGCGAAACTCTAGCGGCTGCTCGTGCTGTAGAAGTGGCTGTGGCGAAGAAGTGGACTCGGGTGGTTTTTGAATCTGATTCTAAGTTGTTGTGCCTTGATTTGTCTGATCCTTTTCATACTCCTTGCTGGAAAGTCGAAGCTCTGATGGACGCTCTGAGACAGTAGTTTAAGGGCCAAGCGGCATGGTCGATTCATTGGGTTCCTAGGCGTCTTAATCAGCAGGCTCATTTGCTTGCCCAGTGGGCTGCATCCTCCCATATATCTAGCTTTGTTAACTTAGCTTGTATTCTTGTTTCTATTTTGCAATGCGACTCTTGTTTGTTTTTCCGTAATTTTTAATACAGAGGTTGCTTTCAGAAAAAAGGAGATCTTATTGTGGCCGAAATCATAGAAAAGCTACCACCATAGTAGAGAGAATTTTAAAAGTCTATGTGCCACGAGCAGAAGCACTACAAAAAAAGGTCTATTGCAGCGGTCGGAATCGCCGCTATAGAACTTCGGGTCTATAGCAACGATTATTTAGCGGTGGTCATCTAACTGCGGTTTAGACCACCGCTATAGACCCGAAGTTCTACAAAGATGGTCATATAACAACGGTCTAGACCGCCGCTATAGACCCAAAAATAATTAGGGACTGAGAGGACACTAACAACCCAAGAGGGGGGTGAATTGGGTTATATAAAAACTTTTGTCATTTTTACGTATAAAACCGAATATCCAAAGATCCCCTTTCTAAAGAGCGAGAGAATGAACAAAATATATAAATAATCACAACAGAAGATATCAACAGTAAAGGAGATAGGGTTAGAGAGATAACACCGTGACTTTTAGGTGGTTCGGCTAACACTTGCCTACGTCCACCCCCAAGGCTATTGACTTCCTTGGGCTTCCTTCACTATTCTCCAAATAGTAAATACACCTTAGCTTCCGGGGTGCTAAGGAACCGTTACAAAGTGTTTTCTATCTCACACTTTAACTTACTCACGTGTTTTTCAAGGATGGGTACAAAAGGGAATCTTAGTAAATAGCTCTTTAAGCTGAATAAACAAGTGTGAAGTACTGAGGTGTGCAAAGAGACAAGATATACAAGAAAGGCAACAACAATTGCAGGTGAGGACAAGCTTTCTTGGATGATGTAGCTTATTTCTTCTTCAAAGCGTTTTCTCTCTCTAGAAAGTTAGGGCAGAGTTAATGTCGCACAACCACACCGTTTGTCTCTCCATCTTCTTCTATTTAAAGCGTCTAGGGCACCAAGGGTCTTCTGGTAAAGTTTTGGAGCCGTTGGAGGTCATTTGAGACAAATTGAAGAAGTTTCGAAATGATGACGATGTTTCCAGAAAATCTGCAAAATAACACAATGTGTCGACACATAGGTTGTATGTGCTGACACATTAAACTAGATCTGAAAATAGAGTCTCGGGTGTTAGTTCAATGTGTCGACACCATATAATAATGTGTTGACACCTTCAACACTTAGTCAAAAATCAACTTGAATGGATTGAAATGTAAACTCTCGGGTGTTAGTTCAATGTGTCGACACCATGGTCCAATGTGTCGACACTTCCAATACTTAGCCAAAAAAATCAAGTTGAACAGATTGGAATGCAAACTCTCGGGTGTTAGTTCAATGTGTCGACACCATGGTCCAATGTGTCGACACTTCCAACACTTAGACAAAAAATCAAGTTGAATGGATTGGAATGCAAACTCTCGGGTGTTAGTGCAATGTGTCGACACCAAGGTCCAATTTGTCGACACTTATAAATGCTGAAGAGTTTTTCAGCAACTTCAAAGTGTTCAATCCATTCCAAAACTTCTTTAAACACCGACAATATGAAAAATTGATCTTATCAACTTGTGTAATGGTGTTCAAGTGCACTTTATAAATATTTAAGAGAGATAACCTCAATCCTTTGAAATATAACTTGGAAATTGTGGATTGACAAAGTAAAATCTAAAAGTCTTTGAAACTTAGAATATTTTGTTATCATCAAAATCATTTATAGATTGTTTGTAAAACAACCTTGGGCTAACAATCTCCTCCTTTTTGATGATGACAAAACCATGTAAAAAACAACAATTTGCTAACAAATAGAAAAGCTCCCCTTAGAAAAGCTCCCCCTCAGAACAAGCAGAAGTTTTTCATGATATTTTTAGCAAAAAGGACTTTAGGATTTTACAAAAAAATTTACAAGAGTTTCCTTTATAAGTAAAGGTTTCCCAAGATTTAAAAACACAAAAAAACACTTCTATAAGCTTTCTCCAAACTTCCCAAACTTCCAATTTAAATCAGAACACAAGACTTCATATTGATACCAATAGAAAGTTAGGAATACTACCTGGAAGGCAAGTCTCAATTTTCCTCAATGAAGTGCAAAAAGATGAGCACTTCTCAAATCCTTATAGATACAAATGAGATAATCAACAGATGTAAGTATAACCAAATAATCCTTTGAAGATAAATAAATCATAGAGATAATAAATCTTAGAGATATGCATATATAAGGCAATTCAAGTGATCAACCAACATAAGAGTCGGGAAGTCAACATAATACTTATAAACTTCTCCCCACTTCTCCCCATAATTCTTCTAATTTCTCCCCCTTTGGCATCATAAAAAAGAACTGGGCAAGGAGAGAAGTGAGGGGAGTAGGTAAGGGAATCAGGGCGGAGGAGGAGGAGGATGGTCCACGTCAAACTTGCGCAACCAGTTCATCCAAGTCATGAAAAACCAATACGTCCACTTCATGATGTGAGGACGAAGTTTGCGATCAACTTCCATACTCACTTCAGTAGCATTGACGACATCTTGAGCGGAGGATTTCAAATCATCCACAGTAACTTGAATTACCTCGCTGGCCATATGAATGCTATTATTGACCTGATGCTTGAGAAGCCTCACATCTTTATTGAGAAGCTTGAAGCGCTCATCATGAGCAGCAAACAACTGCTTGATATCATCAAAACCCGTCTTCATATCAAGAGATAATTTCTCCAGTTGCTGCCCCAACTTTTGTTGTTCCTCCTTGATATCCTCAAAGGAAGCTTCAAGAGAGTCAAGGTGAGACTTCTAAGAGCGGGAAGGGGGAACTCGGGAAGAGGACTCCATATTGAATGAAGGAAGGGGAGGAGGGGAGAAGGGCATTCTCGGAGTGCGGGTAGCAGGAGTTCGGTTGAAAGTGACTTCCTCTTCATCTTCACTAAAAGCATCAGAACCCAACCTCCTATGACTTCGCTTTTGAGGGGTGACATCAGCTTTCTCAACCCAAAAACCATCATCATTTTGCTGGAACCCCATCAACTTCAACGTCTTTTGATTATACTCTCTTGTGTCCATTGGTGGTTCTCTTACTTCACCCCCTAAATCGACCTCAAGAAGTTGAAACACACGGATGAAGAACATCCCATATGGCAGCCCTTGGTTTTTATTCTCATTGGCAGCCTTCATATGGTTGATCATAGGATGACCAAGATTCATGGGAGTACGAGTGATTAAACAGTCCAAGAAGGTCATGTACTCAAATTTTCCCGTTCTTGGTAGAATAATATTACAAACCATATGATGGAGAATACGTCTGGGGATGCTTAAATCACTGGCTGTGGGTTTAAGGACTTCATCAAGGGTTGGATTATCCAAAACAACCCTGAGAATATGTAGAGGATCCACTTCAGACATACCGACCCACCCATGATTCTCAAAGAATTTCTTTCCATTATCAAGGGCATTTGCCAATGAATTCAAAGAAGAAGTAGATAGATCCAATATTTTCCCATTCACATAGCTATCAGCATCCTCTGACTTAGAGAACTGAAAATTTGCATATACTAACTTGACTAGGTACACATAGCAGTTCTCTTTAATGGACACAAGAGTTTCCCATCCTTGAAACTCAAACATGTCTTGGAAATCAAATCCACTAGCACTAAACCATTCAAAATCAATCCAACGGCCAGGAAGAACTTTCCTATCACGAAAATCTTGAGTAAAGCGATTTTTGCATAAACCTGACCTGTAAATGTAACCTTCAGGTGTGAGAGGGGTCTCTTCGGATACCCTTGCTTTCTTCTTCCCTTTTGAGCCCGCAGATGTTGGAGTGCATTGAGAGGAGCGAGTTTGTCGGCTGGAAGACATGGTGTGTTGGGTTTAGAGGGAGAAGCGACTGTCGGCTGGTGGGTTTTGAGAGAGAGAGAGAAGATTGAGAAGGAGCCTAAAATGCCGAACCCTAACTCAAGAGAGATTAATATACCATCGTGCCCTTGGTTTTAAAAAAACAGTTTACACAAGCAATGTGTCGACACATTGTGCTATGTGTCGACACATTGGTCATGCTCCCAAAACATTGTTAAAGGAGCTCTCGGGTGAATGACTTATGTGTCGACACATACCTCTTCATGGATGAAAAACAAAAACCAGAGGTGCTGACACTTGTTTCACCAAGTGTTGACACATCACATGAAATATCAATTTTGAAAAATAGTTTTAAAGCCAATCGTCACACATAAAAGAGCAATCATCATTCAGAATCATGTATAATGCAATTCGTATTACAATTCAAGAGATAAATAAAGAGTATGAGAATAAATCAATCCAAAGGAAATTTCATCCCGATCTCTTGGCGAATAAAACAAAATCTATCCTCATTAAGGGGTTTTGTGAAAATGTCCGCCAATTGAATGTCGGTATTTACAAACTCAAGAACAATATCCCCTCTTTGAGCATGATCACGAATAAAATGATGTTTTATCTCAATGTGTTTTGTCCTAGAGTGCTGAATTGGATTTTTAGTTAGATTTATCGCACTAGTATTGTCACATTTTATTGGGATGAGTGAGAAGTGAAGATTAAAATCTTCCAATTGTTGTTTCATCCACAATATTTGTGCACAACAATTGCCTATGACAATGTACTCTGCTTCTGTAGTTGATAAAGCTACAGAATTTTGTTTCTTACAACACCAAGAGACTAGTGAGGGTCCAATAAATTGGCATGCACCACTAGTATTCTTTTTATCTATTTTACAATCGGCATAATCCGCATCCGAGTATCCTTGCAAATTAAACTCAACACTCTTAGGATAAAACAAACCAAGGTTTGAGTGCCAACAAGATATCTGAAAATCCGTTTGACTGCAAGTAAATGAGATTCCTTTGGACATGATTGATATCTAGCACACATGGAAACACTAAGCATTATGTCCGGTCTACTAGCGGTAAGATAGAGAAGAGAGCCAATCATACCTCGGTATTTGGTTTGATCCACATCTTTACCTTTCTCATCTTTTTCCATTTTTGTGGATGGACTCATAGGAGTTCTCATAGGTTTTGAATTTTCCATGCAGAAACCCTTGAGAAGATCTTTAGTGTATTTTTTGCTTGATTGATGAAGATTCCCTCATTGCTTTGTTTTATTTGAAGACCATGGAAGTAATTTAATTTTCCCATGAGACTCATCTCGAATTCACCTTGCATAACTTGAGAAAATTCTTGACATAGAGATTCATTAGTAGACCCGAAAATAATGTCATCCACATATATTTGAACTATTAACAATTCATTGACTTTTTCTTTAGTGAAGAGGGTAGTATCAATATGACCTCTTGAGAAACCATTTTCAATGAGAAAGGAGCTTAGTCTTTCATACCATGCTCGAGGTTCATGTTTCAATCCATAAAGCGCTTTTGTGAGCTTGTACACATGATTTGAAAGATTTTTATCTTCAAATCCTGGTCGTTGCTAAACATAAACTTCTTCAGTAAGAAATCCATTTAGAAAAGCACTTTTTACATCCATTTGAAAAAGTTTAAAATCTTTAAAACATGCAAAAGCGAGAAGCAGCGTATGGATTCTAAACGAGCAACAGGAGCAAAGGTTTCATCAAAATCAATTCCTTCTTCTTGATTATAACCTTGGGCTACTAATCTTGATTTTTTCCTCACTACAACCCCGGATTCATCCATTTTGTTTCAAAAAACCCATTTTGTGCCAATGATTGGATAATTCTTGGGTCTAGGAACTAGATGCCATACTTGGTTTTTCTCAAATTGTTTTAATTCATCTTCCATAGCATGGATCCAACTTTCATCATCTTTAGCCTTAGAAAAGTTCTTAGGCTCAAGTTGAGAAAGTAAAACAAGGTTAATAGCTTGGTGAACAGAAGATCGAGTCCTCACCCCTTTTTCAACATTACCAATAATTTGTTGGAGATGGTGACTCTTGACGTACTTCCAGGATTTTGGTAAATCATCATCATCCTGTAGTGCCTCCTTTTGATGCTCTTGAGGTTCTTCCTCTTGCACAAGTGTCTTCCCATTGTCATTGTCAATTGTGAGCTTATCAACCTCTTTGTTGAGATCTACACCATCTTCATCATCTTTTCTCATGAGATTGTTAGATTCATAAAAAACAACATGAACTGATTCTTCAACAACTAAGATACGTTTATTAAAGACACGATAAGCTTTACTAGAAGTTGAGTAGCCAAGAAATATACCTTCATCTGCTTTTGCATCGAACTTACCCAAATTGTCCTTGTTGTTGTTGAGCACAAAGCATTTACAACCGAAAACGTGAAAGTAACCAATGTTGGGTTTTCTATCATTCCATAGCTCATAAGGGGTTTTCTTGAGAATATGCCTAATCATGCAATGGTTCATAACATAACAACTTGTGCTAGCTGCTTCAGCCCAGAAGTAATCAGACAAGTTTTTTTCACATAGCAAGGTTCTAGCCATTTCTTCAAGAGTCCTATTTTTCCTCTCCACAACACCATTTTGTTGAGGAGTTCTAGGAGCTGAGAAGTTATGACTAATACCGTTTTCTCCACAAAACTTTTCAAAGGAGGAATTTTCAAATTCTTTACCATGGTCACTCCTTATGCTAGAAATAGCAAAACCTTTTTCATTTTGAATTCTCTTGCTAAGTTTTTCAAAAGCATGAAAGACTTCATCTTTATGAGGTAGAAATAGAACCTATGTGAATCTACTGAAGTCATCAGCAACAACAAAACCAAAACGTTTGCCACCCAAACTTAGAGTTCGGGTTGGACCAAATAAGTCCATGTGTAGGAGTTGGAGTGGTCTAGAGGTGGACACAATGTTTTTTGGTTTAAAAGATATTTTGGTTTGTTTGCCCTTTTGACATGCTGCACAAATTTTATCATTTTCAAAAGAGAGATTAGGCAAACCCAAAACAAGATTTCGTTTAGCAAGTTTAGAAATCAGGTCCATGCTTGCATGAGCAAGCCTCCTATGCCACAACCAACTGTCTTTATCATTTAGAGCTGAAAGAAATTTTATATTTTCTGAAGAGATACTCTCTAAATGAACAATGTACACATTTTCATATCTATGTCCAACAAACAAAACTTTCTTGCTTTCAATATTTTCAACAAGACACATTGATGATTCAAAAACGACTCGGTTTCCCTTGTCACATAATTGGCTAATGCTTAAGAGATTATGCTTTAAACCTTTGACAAGAAGAACATTTTCAATGATGAGATTAGGATATGTACCAATGCTTCCAAAACCAAGCATCTTCCCTTTCCATTGTCACCAAAAGTAACAGACCCCTTATTCTTAAGACAAAAGGAGGTGAACCAACTTTTGTCTTCGGTCATGTGCTTGGAGCATCCACTATCAAGTACCCAATGTTCCTTGATGTCCTTGGACTCCAAGCATTCCTGCAAAGAGGATCAGCTCTTGATCTTTGGTACCCAAACCTTTTTGGGTCTATTTGTATTAGATACAAATCCCTTTACTTTATCCTTTTGAATCCATACAAATTTAATCCCGTGAGTGGATCCTTTTCTAGTTTGACATGTGTGTGAGATGTGTCCATGTTTTCCACAAGAATTGCATATAAGGAAAGGTATTGATGACTTAGTAATTATATCAGAATACAATTTTTGATATCCACTAGACTTATAGCCAATTCCGCTTTTGTTGAAACAACATTTTTGTGAACCAAGGAGAATATCAAGATTCTTCTTTCCTTGAGTAAATCTAGCAATATCTTGAGTAAGAGTTTTAACTTTTTCTTTCAAACAATTGTTTTCCAATTTTAAATCAATTGACTCTTCATGTATTACATTTAACTTTTCTTTTGTGACTTTTGCCAGATTTTCTTTAAGAGAAACAACTTGGCATTTTAAGGAATCACTTTCTTGAATAAGCAATTCATGGTTCTTTTTGAGACAACAATACTTTGAAAATATTCTTTTCAACTCAACATGTTGTTCATCAAAGGCATCTTGTAGTTCCTCAAAAGTAAAAGAGTCAAATGAAGAGCTTTGTACCTCATCTTCGTTATCCTTTGCCATGAAGCAAAGGTTTGCAACTTCTTCATCGCTTTCACTACTACTTTCATCGGATTCTCCCCATGCAGCCAAGAATGCTTTCTTTTTGTTTTTAAAATCCTTAGACTTCTTGTAGGTCTCAACATTGGGGGATTCCGACTTTATGTGACCCGACTTCTTGCATCCGAAGCAGATGATTTCATTCTTTTTGCAGCTATCACCTTTGTAATTTGATTTTCTTGAAGGACGTTTATCTCCTTGTTTCTTGAGGAAGAACTTCTTGAATCGCTTAGTGAAAAAAGTCATTTCCTCATTGTCCTCAGAGGATTCATCCTCACTAGAGTATGTGGCCTTTAGGGCTACACCCCTTTTTCCTTTGCCTTCATCTTCATCTCCTTTAACTTGATTCATCTCATGGGTCATGAGAGATCCCATGAGCTCGTCCAAGGAGAGCTTCGTCAAGTCCTTGGCTTCTTGGATTGCAGTGACCTTGGGTTCCCAAGCTTTAGGAAGACACCTGAGAATCTTTCTTACCATTTCATTGTTAGTGTACTCTTTACCAAGAGATTTAAGTCCATTAAGGATATCAGTAAAACGAGTAAACATAGAAGAGATAGATTCATCAGATCTCATCTTAAAAAGTTCATAGCTATGAACAAGCATGCTAATCTTGCTTTCTTTTACCTGATTCGTACCTTCATGGGATACTTGAAGTTTATCCAAAATTTGGTTTGCAGTATCGCATCCAGAGATACGATTGAACTCTTTTGAATCAAGGGCACAGTATAGAACATTCATTGCCTTAGAATTTAGAGACATGAGCTTAAGATCATTCTCATCAAAATCTTTCTCTTCCTTGAGCTTTCCATCGACTCCTTGGGGAAAACGAGGTCCTCTTGAAATGATTCTCCACAGATCATAATCAACCGCTTGGATGTAGATTCTCATCCTTGCCTTCCAATAGTTATAGGAGGTTCCATTAAACAAGAGTGGTCGATTTGTCGACTGCCCTTCAGCTAAGGAGGTGCTTACTACGGTTGTCATTTAAAAGAGTGTCTAGCCTCAGCTCCGATACCAATTTAGAGGACACTAACAACCCAAGAGGGGGGGTGAATTGGGTTTTATAAAAACTTTTGTCATTTTTACGTATAAAACCGAATATCCAAAGATCCCCTTTCTAAAGAGCGAGAGAATGAACAAAATATATAAACAATCATAACAGAAGATATCAACAGTAAAAGGAGATAGGGTTAGAGAGATAACACCGTGACTTTTAGGTGGTTCGACTAACACTTGCCTACGTCCACCCCCAAGGCTATTGACTTCCTTGGGCTTCCTTCACTATTCTCCAAATAGTAAATACACCTTAGCTTCCGGGGTGCTAAGGAACCGTTACAAAGTGTTTTCTATCTCACACTTTAACTTACTCTCACAAATCCTCACCACCTAGAGGATTTCTTCTACCCACCATGTAGGACAAGTATTTTTCACAAACACTCACGTGTTTTTCAAGGATGGGTACAAAAGGGAATCTTAGTAAATAGCTCTTTATGCTGAATAAACAAGTGTGAAGTACTGAGGTGTGCAAAGAGACAAGATAATCAAGAAAGGCAACAGCGATTACAGGTGAGGACAATCTTTCTTGGATGATGTAGCTTCTTTCTTCTTCAAAGCGTTTTCTCTCTCTAGAAAGTTAGGGCAGAGTTAATGTCGCACAACCACACCGTTTCTCTCTCCATCTTCTTCTATTTAAAGCGTCTAGGGCACCAAGGGTCTTCTGGTAAAGTTTTGGAGCCGTTGGAGGTCATTTGAGACAATTCGAAATGATGACGACGTTTCCAGAAAATCTGCAAAATAACACAATGTGTCGACACATAGGTTGTATGTGCTGACACATTAAACTAGATCTGAAAATAGAGTCTCGGGTGTTAGTTCAATGTGTCGACACCATATAATAATGTGTCGACACCTTCAACACTTAGTCAAAAATCAACTTGAATGGATTGAAATGTAAACTCTCGGGTGTTAGTTCAATGTGTCGACACCATGGTCCAATGTGTCGACACTTCCAACACTTAGCCAAAAAATCAAGTTGAACAGATTGGAATGCAAACTCTCGGGTGTTAGTTCAATGTGTCGACACCATGGTCCAATGTGTCGACACTTCCAACACTTAGACAAAAAATCAAGTTGAATGGATTGGAATGCAAACTCTCGGGTGTTAGTGCAATGTGTCGACACCAAGGTCCAATTTGTCGACACTTATAAGTACTGAAGAGTTTTTCAACAACTTCAAAGTGTTCAATCCATTCCAAAACTTCTTTAAACACCGACAATATGAAAAATTGATCTTATCAACTTGTATAATGGTGTTCAAGTGCACTTTATAAATATTTAAGAGAGATAACCTCAATCCTTTGAAATATAACTTGGAAATTGTGGATTGACAAAGTAAAATCTAAAAGTCTTTGAAACTTAGAATATTTTGTTATCATCAAAATCATTTATAGATTGTTTGTAACACAACCTTGGGCTAACAGGGAGCGCCGCTATAGATACAAAGGTTTTTTTTAACTAATTTTTATTTTCATCCAGTCCACTAAATCTGTATTAAAAACGATGTAATAGAAAAATATAATAAAACAAAATAAACATCATCATTGACTAAATAACCACGTCTTACAAGTTTTGCAAAAAACCCAAATAAGTTATAAAATTTTTGCAGTAGTCTATAAACTAGCAAGTAATGATATTGAACAACAAATAATAATAACTTTAATCTTTAGCAGCTTCAGCACATGCATTATCACCATTTGCTCCAATATTTGCATCATTTCAATCACCCTCACCATCAACATTGTTTGCAATTGCAATATTAGAAAATTAATATCAACTTATACCTAGGGCAATCTTCATAAATTAAACAATGGCAATCTTAGTACACACTTAAAATCAAATTAATGACAATCTTCATTTATGTTAGTATCTTACCATGAAACGTTTTCCGGCTTGCATGAGATGATCTATGAATTGATGGTGGTGCTTGGTGAGAATTGGGATTGGCAACATTTTGGTTTTCACGTTGCTCCTACAAAAGTTAAACAAACAATTAGCTAGGAAAATACGTAAATAGAATCAATTGTGATTATCTGAGGGTAAGTAACTAAAATTTCTACCAAGGTTGTAGCCATCAGTTGGATTGTAGATTGAAGCGATGAAATTGTAGACTCTAAAGTCTTCATTCTATCCTGGATGTCCACTATTTGGTCGTTATTAGATGATGTAGGCTGAGTGGATATTCTACTAGTGTTAGTAGGATGAGATGAAGGAGTCGGTCCTAGTCCAACACCGCGAATGCGACCATGTCGTTTTGGACCAATCACTTGTGCATAGCGGTCAGATGGTGGCCAACTGATGCTGCCACTCATTCTAGATTGGCTCAAAGCTTGTGAAATTGTTGGATCATTCATTTGAATCTTATCCATTCGTCTCTGAAATAATAGAACATACAGTTAAATTATGATTAGTAATACATTGGGGGTCGAAATAAGTATCTAATGTAATAGTGACATACTATTTTCTCTGCTACATCTGGATTCATTAGAGACCCGTCAGAACGTGAATGGACCGCTTTATATAGCTCTGCTCGATCAATTATAACTTGTTTCTCTTTTTCCTGCATCACAGAAACCATATGAAATGATGAAATTGTAAATTACTTATAACAATCCTAATAATAACAACTGAGCAAACAAAGTAATTGAGTACTATGTACCATCTCATGAGCAGGACGTGCAAAGCTTCTAGATCCTGCAGTGTGCACCGACGTCTGTAGTGATCGACTTTGTTTCCCGGCCAAACTTCGACGCTACATTAATACCAAGACATTATATATTAATAATGAATATTATATTCATGACATATATAATACAAATAAATAATGACATACCCGTCTTGCTTCAGAATACCAAAAGTCTACTAACTTGCAAAATTGCTCCAAATTAACATCTGTTGGAGCTTTACTTTTCACTTATTGAAGTGTAAAGGCCTAGTTGAAATATTTAGTCTTCAAACTACATTTAAAGTTCCTCCATTTTTCACCCAAATCTTTGAGGAACCAATTTTTCACTACATCCCTCAATGGACCCTCGGGGATTGTAAATCGGTTCTGCAAAATATACCACAAGAGTTAGGTGCGTAAATTATTAAACTTATATAAGTGCATTTCATCCTGGCGTATATAAAATAATGTATACCGTCATAAGTGTCCAACATCTTCCTTTATTGTCGTAGGGACTCTACGCCAATCTACTGCATCTAAGGGGATTTGATTAGGAACACGGGCAACACTGCTAGTGAATTGGGCAAAAATGCCTCCTTCAGTACCTAGAGGCTGCCCATTATCATTGAAGTGGGTGGGAATCAATTCGCCTTCTTTCAAATTCCACACCTGAGTCATGCACGTCCCATCACGCGCTTTATGAACTTGAGTATTATCTGCACATTTAACATGTAAAATTAAATTCACAAACAAATGAAATAAATTATCACTATTTGGTTATTAACATACCTAGTGTGTCATCATCGTTCGAAGGTTCATCTTCGAATGATGGTACTGTAGATTGATGAGATGGTGAGGTAGCCTGCTGCGATGTTATTGAAGCCTGCTGCGATGAGAACATAGCCTGCTGTGATGGTGGTGTAGCCTGCTGCGATGATATTGGAGCCTGCTGTTGTGATGACGTAGTTGGTGTAGCTGGAGTAGCTGATGAGGATATAGTCCTAAACCTCTTCCTCGTCATTGTACCTTCACACAATCCAAATAATACAAATCCATCTATGTGATTTGAAAAAAAAAACTATTAGGCAGCGCCTGGAAGATATTCCAGAAACCAGCACAGTCAGACCATTAGCCTGGTCTTCATGAACACTACCACACGGTCCACACCCCCCTCCCAAACAAAATGCTAGTGTATTTATACAAGTTCAAGAAAAAAACCAAATATCACTTTGGAATGTTATCAAATCAGCTCAGCTCCACCAGGTTTATTAGATATACAAGACTCAGCTCTACAATGATGAAATCATCGTTATGAAAAATAGCTATTTTCAAGACAACAAACGGAAGCTTTTGAAGAACTCCATAACTTAAATGAACTGAAAAGGAAATGAATGGACAAACAAGAAACTTGTACTCATGGCATGTACTCATAAAACATCATTTACACATAAAACACCAAGTACACATGGCACCTGCGTTCCATCTTAATAACATGACGATATCTGAAATTGGAGAAACAAGAAAATTATAAGTCTCAAGAGAAAAATCAAAGATTGTGAAATTCACATACCATAGGTTCGTCCTGAGGCATATCTAATGTTGTTTCTTCCACATCATTTCTAAACCACGTCAAATCATCTTGTACATTCTCATGGACTTGCTCAAAGTTGAAATTGTAAGGCTCATTCTCACAAAAGTCATCCACATCCATATCATCATCAAACATCAGTCCATTACCAGCATCAAACACATCTCTTGGTTTAGTATTGAAAACTACTCCCAATTTGGATGCCTTTCATCAAATACTTGAGATGCTTGTGATGCCAATATGAATGGATCATAGCTTAATCCCTCTCCAGTATGCACTAAACGCGAAAAATTTACAAGTTTGAATCCAAACTCATCAACTTTATATCCCCTACCAATAACAGTGTCAATCCAATCACATTTGAATAGTACAAAACGTTCCGAATCAAAATATTTTAACTCAATGATACTTGTATTTCGCCCGTAATATATGGTGCCCCCTTCAACAGTCACACAAACACCACTATTTTGAGTTGTTCTGCCCATTTCATTCTTTTTTGTACGGAACTCCATACCATTACGTATGTATCGACTGAATGATCTAGCTTCGGGGTGTGGACCTTTAGCAAGCCATCTTTGGAAGTTCACGCTTCCTTGCATCGTCCATATTTTGAATCTATTTTCCTCGGACAAGAACCCAATATTAACACTATTTATAAGTTTTAAAGTAACCAAGAAATTCAAAACATTTTAAATATAAAACATACATAGTCTCGAAACCAATCACAAAATTCTTCCCTATGCATCTTATAGATGACAAAATCTGTGGGACGACTCCTACGGTTGCTTGCCTTCAATCGATCCTTATGCATTTTGCACGGACAATATAACTAAAACTTACATTCTAGTTGATATAAACATTCTTAATGCAAGAGTTAATTGTCTGACATCACTTATAAGCGAATTTGGACTAACTTATCGCAATTAAAAAGGACATATCGATGGGCCTGCATGCACGCCTTGTATCAAGATGAACATAAGAGATTCCTCCCATAGTGTCGTCTACATTTCTGGGGGATCTATTAAAAATCGTTGGAACTGATTCTAAATATCTTGAACAAAAACTTAGGCATTCATCTACGATGTATCCTTCAGCAATAGAGCCTTCAGGTGCGGCTGTATTGCGAACATAAGATTTGAAACGATGCATGCACGTACACCAACAATATTACATTTCAAACCATAACACACATATGCAAAGAAACATATGTAACATATTTGTATAACTAATATTACCTCTCTATAGGGTACATCCATCGAAGTTGGACCGGTCCACCCATCTTACATTCTGCAACTAGATGTATGACCAAGTGCACCATAAAAGTGAAAAAAGAAGGCAAAAATATCGTTTCAAGTTGAAACAATGTTATAGGAATTTGAGCCTCAAGTAGATCTAGGTTCTCTAATCGTAATGTTTTCGAACAAATTTTCCTAAAGAAACATGACAACTCGATTAAAGGAGAAAAAATATTGCATGGTAACGATCTCCGTATGACAATGGGCATCAAATGTTACATCAAAATATGGGAGTCATGACTCTTCAAACCACTGATATTACGTTGTTAAATCTTGACACAACGTGATAGGTTCGAAGCAAAACCATCCGCACTTTCAAATTCTTTATCACTTTTAGGAAGCTTTCTTTCTCATCGCAAGTCATTGAGAAGCAAGCTGCACGAAAATACACATGTCTTGCGGGAGTGGTCCATGGATGAAGATCATGTCTTATTCCCATGCTTTGTAAGTCAAGACGTGCCTTATAGTTATATTTTGTCTTTTCATCCACATTTAACAACGTACCAATAATGTTGTCAACTGCATTCTTCTCTATATGCATCACATCTAGATTATGGCGCAACATATTATCCTTCCAATAAGGCAATGTAAAGAAATTACTCCGTTTCTTCCATACAGTTGACTCAAAATGTTCAATACCCTCTAGTTCCGTCAAAATGTCAACACTGGTCCGCAAAGTGGGCGGTGGAGCCATTTCAGAAGTACCGTCAAATGATCTTTGATCGCTTCTCCACCTATGATTTAATGGTAAGTATCGTCTATATCCCATGTTGCAAAATTTCCTACCATTATTCAACCATCGTGAACAAATCTGAAACATACAACATAGACATGCAAGACATCCTTTTGAACTCCATCCAGAGAGGTCACCATATGTCGAAAAATCGTTAATCATCCACATCAATGCCGCACGCATCTTAAACATATATTTCGAACCAATGTCATAAGTATCTAACCCAACATCCCACAACTCTTTTACTCCAATATCAAGGGCTCTAGATATACATCAATCTTGAAAGAAGGAGATTTGGGTCTAGGAATAAGCAATGACAACATTAATGTCACGCCCCGAACGGCATCCCGCAGGGACCGTGACAGCCGCGAGCTATCCCCCGGATGGCTCCAGCGTTCTTACTTATTTTCTTACTTGATTACGGCAGAAACGTACAGGATCGCGAGGGGTTTGAGCAAATACTTACATAATCAGGGTTCTCATTAAATTCATACAAAACAAATATTTAAACATATTAGAACCCAATTAGTGACGCTCATGTCACTATCAACAAAATGCGGAACTTAACATCTTGGGCATCTAGGTCAGGTAGTCCTCCTGACTCTCTTCACCTGATACATCTGGAATGACACAGTTTTAAAAACGTGAGTCAAAAAGACTCAGTAAGGGAAAAACGTAAAACTTAAATCATGCTCTTGACTCATGCTTGCTTAATCATGAAAGAAAGAAAACTTGATAATTGATGCATATGCATGCTCATGAATTATGCATATGCTCTTGTTTAGTGTTTTCGGCCCCAGGCCCTTGAAAACCACTTTCTTTCATACTTGCTTGTAAATTTGGCCCTTGGCCCTTAAAAATCTTTCTTTCGTACTTGTGCCCTTGTTGGCCTTATCATAATTATTTCATGTCTTTTACTTGTGGGCTCGCTCCATTTGACCCCTGAAGTCAGGGTTGTGCGTTCCCTTCGGAACCGTCCCCGAATTCCCTTAGAGACTTTACATCTGGTCGAGCTAGCCCTTGAAGTGGCCCCGGGCCTGATGGCTAGACACGACCCTTGGAGGCACCACACCTTCTCACTGTCCTTCAGTGTGGCTTGCACAGCCTCTTGGATTCACCCATCCTTCTCATAAATGTCCTTCGGTATGGGAGTCCAACTTGATGGTACGGTACCGACCGGTGCCCCTTATATTAACTTATTGTTTCATAAAACTTCTCGTATTCTTTCCATAAGAATCATTGCATAATTTTCTTCTTGAAAAATTCATGCAATGCACATGTCATGTCATGCTTGCTTAAAATTCATGCTTGTTCATGAAATTCATATCATGTCATGCTTTCTTAAAATTCATGCTTATTCATGAAACGATGCAGTGTGTCATTCCAGTTTTGAAAAGAAATACTTACTGTACACTTACAGTATCCACTTACTATTCCACTTACTCTTGCTCTTCTTGTTCGTGTATACAGACACGTGGATCGCCTACAAGCGATTCAAATATTCTTTTAGACTTTAAGAATTATGAAATCATTTCTTTTGAAATCAGTCATCAATCGAAGATATATATATATATATATATCTATATATACATATCACTGAAATTTATTTAATTACAAAATAATTATTTTATTCTTTTCCTTAAATATTCAAAACTTAGCTTATTAAATCATTAATATTTTTATTGAAATAAAAATATATTTATCCATGTACATGTCTCGATTAGGGTTAAATAATACTCATAGGTTTAGATTTAAACCTAAGTCTCTTTTTATTACACGTACTACATTAAACCTTATATCTAACTATTAATAAATTATTCATGATTAAATCTTAACTTAGACTTTAAACCTCAAATAAAACCCGAGTAAAACTTAACTAGGGTTCCAATAATATTTAATAAAAGATCATAGCTCTACAACATTATTCCAACTAGCCTAACCCTAATTTCTTATCCAACACAACAATGAAAATACCTAAATTATAAATTGCACTTAGGGTTAACTTCTTGCAACTTTCGGCCACTACCATTTATGCACCAATTAATCACAACTTTTCTCCAAGGGTGATCCCATCCTCCAATCAACAATTTTCACAACCTAATATCTATAAATCAAAACACCAATACCATACACCACACTCATGGCATTCGGCCAACTCATGTTTTTACCCAATGATTAGTTTTCTTTTATTTCCTTCAATATGCATGCTTCCAATACTTAACATAATCATCTACTATGCATTTAAGGTCATAAATCTTGCACATGTTAAGTCCAATGTCCAGATCTACACATATTCAAAACTATACATAAAAATCCACATAGCTCATTTTCGGCCATACCCAAAATGTACCCTTTTTCATGCTAAAAATCATATCATGCATATCCTTTGCATTTGTGACCTAACTAGCATGCATACACTTAATCTTTTTATCAAATAATTCCATCAACAATAGATCTACTCTTTATTCACACTAATATCCATAGATCTAAACAAGATATCCTTTTTCATCACCCAACATATCAAAAACTTAGATCTAACTTCCTTTAGCTTACATTGTTCTCCATTTACATTTTTCTTCACATACAACCTTAGATCTAGGGCTTCCATGGTTAGATCTAGCATGTAAACAACTTAGGGTTCCTAAGCATCCAAGATCTAACAACATCAAGGCATCTATCAAAATAAAACTTCAAGATCTTATACATAGGCCATTCGGCCACTCATGCTAACCCAACAAAATCATTTTAGCCTTACCTTGTTGTTTGTCCAAGCTTGAGCACCTAGAAAATAAAACATCTATGGTTAGTACTTATGATGTTTAAGGCAAGAACATCAATGAACTAATCTTACCTTCACTCTATACCAACTCTTCCTATCCTTCTCCTCCTTCAAAGATTCGGTCCACCCTCCTTAGAAATGACCAAGCTTGGTTTAAAAGAAGCTCTATGGTGGTGAAGAGGACATGGTAAGTTTGAAGAATAATGGTGTCAAATGACTAGGGTTTTCAAGGTAGGACTTTTGTCTACAACAAGAGAGATTTACTTGGCTTTTGGAATGGGTTTTGGCAAGCTAGATGGAAGTGGTTTAGAGGCAAGATGAAATAGAGCAAACCTTGAAAATTGCATGAGAGATTCGGCTAAGGGAAGCAAAAGGGAGAGAGTTGTGTAAGCTTGTAAGATTCGGCCAAGAGAGGAGAGGTTTGAGAGTGAAAATGCTTGAGTGTTTAGGTCAAGAGAAGATGTGTGAGATTGAGTCTCCCAAAGCATTTGACATAAAGCTTGAGAGTGAAATGACAAGAGAGCAAAAGAAAGAGGAAGAGGGGATGGATGGGGTGTTGGCCGACCAAGCTAAGGCCCTTTGTCTTCTCTCTCTTTCTTATTTCTTTTCACCTTTTTCTCTCACATCAATTGTCTCCAAAAGCTTGTCTTGCATTTTGAAATCCTTCTCTCTCTCTTCCCATTCATTTCCATCGACATTCACTCCCTTTTCTCACTTTTTCTCTTCTCTTTTCACTTCCATGAGTTGTCTCATCAATTCTTACACACTTACACCTTCTTACACATCTCTTACACATCACATGGCACCTCATTTTAGCTTTCAAATTTCCTCTCCTTGCCTTTCACGTAGAAGCCCTCCTTTGCTTAGTTTGGTTGCTTTTCAACCAACCTAGTTACTTCCACATTAATATGCAACTAACTTTCAACTTGGTTTTCACTTATCACCTAACTTATCACTTTATAAGCTCTCTTACTTATCTATCCATTCCAATAGCTTATCACCTTACAAGTATGATACCTTATCATGTGATAATGGCCTTATCACTCTAAAGGTTTCCTAGCTTATCATGCTTGCTTATCACTACGATAAGCAAGTGTGCTTATCAATTAAATCATTTCTAAACTTATCACATAACTACATAGCTTATCATTGAATATTCATATGGAAATTCTAATAATATAGAATACATCATAATATTACATGTCACATACAATATTTAATCCATGTATTCAAAAGAATTTCATTATTTAATCTATTAATAATTTCGGCTTATACAAGGAAATTATTTAAGCATAATTCAAATTATATGGTCCATGAATCATATTAGGTAAAAATATTAATTTGTAAAAGAGGATCTTACTTGAAATTTTCGGCTCTTAGTATAATATAATTTATACTTGCATAAAATGGCATATTAATTATTTAAGGAGATTTTATGAAATAAAATCCCATTTTAATCGAAATACCATAACATAAAAATTAGGCCATACATTGGCCAAAACATAGCCCCATTAAGAAATAAAAACTATTACATCGGAAAATAAAATAATACATAAGCAATTACGTAGGAGAAAATCGGGGTCTCACAATTAAAGATGAACGTTTCATGCACATCCAAGGAGGCAAGTTATATGGCACCAATATCACTGACCACGTACTATGAGTAGTACTCATGTTCCCAAAAGGATTGAACCCATCCGCTGCTAACCCAAGCCTAACATTACGTGGATCATAAGTCAGCGACCGCCGCTAAAACAACCGCCGCTAAAGATAATACGACCACCGCTATAGACCCACCCTTTAGCGGCATTTTTTGCGACCGCCGCTATAGACCTGTTTTTTTTTGTAGTGAAGGAGACGTCTTGGAGGCTTTAATCGCTCGCATCCACGTAGAGGAAAAAGCTAGAGCCCAAGATGTACTGATGACACAAGAAGTAAATGGACATGCCACCATGATGAGGGAGGGTAATGTGGAGGAGGAAGCCAATGTGGCTGATGTGAGGGAAGGTAATGTAGAAGGAGAGGAAGATGTAGGTGAGAAACCAAATATGACCAATGTACGTCGAGCGGGCAATGTTGGTCAGTAGGGAGAGGCCAATGTACGTGAGGTGGGAGGGGGCAAACTCAGTGACTTTACAGAGATGGAAGATAAGGGTTCAAATGTATGGTCTGATGAGGACCCAGAATTTGTAGGGAATCAGACTAGGTTGAATAAAAGAGTTGATTGATTTAGGATATTCTCTGGCATTATGTCAAAGAGTAAGATCAATGATGGTGATGACGAGTATTCAAAATATGCGGACTCATCTGACCTGGTGAGCACAGATGGGTCTGATTCTAATATTGCACTTCACAGGTGGCAATACAAAGAAATCAATGAGGAGCATGATCTAAAAGGGGACATCTAACTCAGCGAGGGCATGGTTTTCAAGGATACGAAGGTTTTCAAGAAAGTGTTGAAGTATTACGCCATCCAGAAGGGGTTTGAGTTCAAGAATAAGATCAACGATCCAAAGAGAATTGAAGCAATATGCTTGCAAGAGTGTGGCTTTCGGGTTTTTCTTGGGAAGACACGTGGTCGGAACATGATCCAAATGAAAACATGGCTGTTGTGGCATCATTGTGGAAACCACTATTGGAACAAGCAATTGGACACTAACTACATTACTCATTAGTACATGCCAATATTTCGAGACAATCGGCAATGCCCCATTTGGCTCTTAAATCTTAAATTTTATAGGATTATAATGTAGAAGTCTTGGCTTAGCATTGTGGCCGCGCTAAGAGGAAAGCGTTGTAATTGAGATGGGAAGTATGCTGAGTAGTATAGGCATATTAAACATTATGCGGAGACGTTACAAAAAGAAAATCTAGGTACGAGTGTAAAATTTGACAAGAATGAGAACTATTTTCTACAAATGTACATATGTCTGTACTCCTGCAAAAAGGGAGTGGTGGAAGGGTGTCGGCCTATTATTTTCGTGAGCGGCTGTCTTCTAAAAGGTCAATTTAAGGGTCAATTGTTATGTGTGATGGGTAAGGACGAGATCGACGACATGTTTTCAATTGCTTACGCGGTGGTGGGAACCGAGTATCATGATTCATGGACGTTGTTCATGATTGCGCTATTGAATGATATTGGCCTACATGAATAGAAGGGTTGTATCTTTATGTTTGATAGGCAAAAGGTAGCACTTTTTATTGAAACATCTGTAGATGTTATTTCTTTAATTACATTTTTAACACAATCAATGTCATATGTCCACACAAGAAGTCAATGGACATGCCACCACGATGATAAAGTTGACTTCTGAAAACAATATCTTGCTAGGTCCATCTCCTAACAATAGTCATTTGAAGCCAAATAGGAGAAAAAAAAATGAAATATAATGGTAGATCTCATGGTAGGGGAAGCCTGAGTCAGCAAAAAAGGAACCAAGGACGCCCTTCACAAAATTAGAATTTTATTGCTTGTTTTGTCTGTGGCAAAAGTGGGCATATTGCTTGAGTTTACAACTTCTGAAAGCGTCAGCTTGTTCCACAAGCTCACGTAACCAAGGAGCCACTTGTGGCGGTGATTACAAATATTAACATGGTTCAATATGTTGAAGAGTGGTCCGCAAATTCTGGTGCCAATAGAAATGTCTGATATGACAAAGATTGGTCAAGAAATACACTCATTTTGAAGAAGAAAAAACCATCATACTTGGTGATTCAAGTCAAACCAAGGTTCTTGGGAGTGGTGAGGTTGAATTAAAATTTCCCTCTATATTTGTGCTGATCTTAAAAGATGTTCAACATGCTCCTTCCATGAGAAATACATTGATGTCAAGTTTTTGTTGAACAAGGCTGGCTTCAAAAAGACTATGGAATCTAATCAGTATGCTATTACTAAACAGGATATGATTGTAGGTATTATGATGGAATGTTTAAATTGAATGTTGAAAATAGTAAACCGACTACAAGTTCTGTTTATATGCTTTCTTCTGTTGAAGTACTCCACCATACTCACTCCCATCTAATGGTTTGGTTGAGAAAAAAAAACATAACTTTGATTGGCTTAAGAAATGCTATACTAATTGAGTCTGGAGCACCCTCCAATCTTTAGGGTGAAGCAGTCTTAAGTACTGCTTGTCATGTGTTGAATGGAGTGCTCATAAGAAAACAAAACTCATTCCTTTTGAGTTGTGGAATATAAGCCAAATTTGAGATATTTCAGAGTTTGGGGTTGTATAGCTTTTTTAAGGCTGATAGATCCTAAATACCATAGTTGGGTGGTAGAGCTACCACTTATACAACCTATGGATTTTTGAATTTTAAAAATAATGTGATTTTTGAATAAGGTGGTCATTTTTTCATGAAGAACAATTTCCTTTCAAATTTCGAAATAACTGGGGGCAAATTTTCGAGAAAATGTTTTACCTGAGCTTAATTCTTATACTCATTTGAAAAACCAAGAAAATGTTGAAGCTGAACTTAGGAGTAAAAGAGCTAGAATTGAAAAAGATTTTGGCCCTGACTATTTCGTTGCAAGCTTTAAAATCATCTAATGTTGTATCTTGGAAAGAGTCTGTTTCTGATGAGATGGATTCCCTAATTTCCAACAAAACTTGGAAATTAATGGAGTTACCACCTGGATGTAAAACTAGTTAATATAAATGGGTCCTTAAGAAAAACCTTAAGCCAGATGGTTCTATTGATAAATTTAAGGCCAGATTCGTAGCAAAGGTTGTAAACAAAAAGTAGACCTTGATTTTTTCGACTTTTTCTCTAGTAACTAGAATTACATCCATTAGATTGTTGATTGCAGTAATTGTAATCCATGATTTAAAAATTCATCAAATGGATATATAAATTGTTTTTTTAAATGGTGACCTCGAGGAAGAAAATTATATGGACCAACTTGAAGGCTTTGTAGAGCTTGGTCAAGAAAGCAAAGTGATGCGGAATATAGTGGAGAAATAGGAATGAGATAGAGAAATTAAGAAATAATAGCGAAGAGGGGAAGAATAAAGCCAAAGAGAGGAGGAAAACACATTTGAGTGCAAAAGGCAGTCGCCAATAAACTTTATAATCTTAGTCTAAATAATTTAAGGTTCTCATAAACCTTAAATAGAGAACAAAAGGTCCTACGAAAATCCTAAAAGCCCATAGGCTAAAACCTAATATAACCTAATAACTACTAATCTATCAAAATATAAATCACAACAAATAATGTAAAACAATTAAATTAAATGTTCCTATTAACTCTCCCCAGGTGGGAGAAACTCAACCCCGTCGAGTAAAACAAAACGTGATGAAATCTTAACTCTTAAGTACCCAACCACAAACTAAGTGGTCGTACAGTCTTCTTCTTCGTACGCTCGTAGACTCGTATCAATGTTCTGAATGTAGTGTCCCCACTAGTTGTCCCGAGGTGGAAGAACTCGACTATGGCGAGAGAAGATTCTGATGACTTCTATAGCACTCCATTATGTCGGGATTAAGTTGTTGGAGAATATCTCAAGTAATCCAAGTGTATTCAGAATCCAGTTTGTCTACTCAATGAACAAGGAAATGCTAAACCCCTTCATCTGTAGTGAACACAACCTGCTCATCTTGAATAGTATCAATTTTAGCTACGGGTGTAGGGAGAGAAGGTAATGATGCAGGGGTAGGAATAGGCTCAGAGTCAAGTGTAGTGGTGTCAAGCAAAACATCATCTCGGAAGCTGGGAGGGCCTTTGTAGGCAACTAAGTCATTAACATTGAAAGTGTGATGAAAACCAAAGTGAGATGGAATATCAATTACATATGCATTTGGTCTAACCTGCTTTAAAATTTTAAAAGGACCAGCATTACAAGCCTGCAATTTGAAAGCAAGTCCAGAAGAATGCCTTTCCTGTCAAATTCGGATCATGACATAATCCCCAACATTAAATGCAACATGTATTTTATGTAAGTCAGCTTGAAGTTTATATGATGCATTAGTTGCTTCTAGATGTTTATTGATCTCAAGATGCAAGTCATGAAGATGATGCACAAATGATTCTGCAGTCATAGACACGCTAGCATAGAGGGACATGGGAAAAAAGTCTAAAGGTTTCCTAGGCTTATAACTATGCACAACCTTAAAGGGACTCTCACCGATAGATCAATTCACACGAATTGTTATAAGCAAACTAAGCAGTAGGGAGGACCAAGTCCCAATTCCTAAGGTTTTCCTGGACTAGGCATCTCAATAAGTTGCCCAGACTAAAGCTGACAACCTGACTCTGATACCAATTTGATGCGGAATATAATGGAGAAATAGGAATGAGGTAGAGAAATCAAGAAATAATAGCGAAGAAGTGAAGAACAAAGCCAAGGAGAGGGGAAAAATATATTTAAGTGCAAAATGCAGCCGCCGATAAATTTTATAATCTTTGTCTAAATAATTTAAGGTTTTCACAAACCTTAAATATAGAACAAAAGGTCCTAAGAAAAATTCTAAAAGCCCATGGGCTAAAACATAATAACTACTAATCTATCAAAATATAAAATCACAACCAAATAATGTAAAATAATTAAATTAAATGTACATATTACAAAGTGTGTAAACTAAATAAATCATTTTATGGCTTAAAACAAGCCCTAAACAGTGGCACAATGAGTTTGAGACGTACATGATTGAAAATGACTATAAGTAAAATGAATGTGACAAGTACATATATTATATAAATCTTGGGAGAATTCACATGTTATTATTAGCCTTTATGTTGGTGATTTATTGATATTTGATTCCAATTTGTATGTTATAAATAAAAGGCTTAAATGCACCCTATACCCCTATGATATTCGAATATTGCAAATATATTGCTCTGGTAAAGAAAGTTGATTTTGTATCCCTGAGGCAAGCTTTCCATTTAAAAAACTAATGGGAAATGGTGACTTAGCATAAGTCAACCATGTGTGCACGAATCAAAAAGCATCGTGTGTCTTTTTGGGCCCACTATCTCCACGTCAAAGGTCCAGATAGCGCCCAATCATCCACTAAACCAACTAGGTGTAAGATAAACCCAGGTGTGCGGAGACACTCATTTCACATGGCAGAGCACTAACTAGGTCTCTGACATGGAGATAGTGGGCCCAGAAAGGCAAGACATTTTTTGATTTGTGTACAAGTAGTTGACTTATGCCACGTCACTACTACCCATTTAATTGATGGGAGGATATTTTTTTTAAACAGAAAACTTACCTCAGGGACACAAAATCAACTTTCTTTACCAGGGGAATATATTTGCAATAGTCAAATACCATAGGGTAATGAGATGCATTTAAGCCTGCATAAAACAAAAAAATATGCTTGGAAGTCATTTTGATATGAAAGATCTTGGTGAGGCTAATCTTATTTTAGGAATGAAAATTAGAAAGTTATGTGATGATTTTTTTCTTAATCAGTAACATTACATTGAAAAAATTATGAAAAAATATAGGAAATATTACACGTAGCCCACTAGGTTTTAGGCCCAAATCAAAAGCATCACTGAGCTTAAACTAAAAGCCCACTGAGTTTATCATCTTTGACGAAAATTAACCTAAGCCAAATCCGTCACTGGAGATAACAGAGCCACGTGGTTGAAATTCTTTGCCAGCCTTCGTTTGCCACGCCACATCGTACGATAGCTCCCCACGTCAATCTCCACTTTACTAATAGAAACAGAAACCCATCAATCTAAAACTTCCCAAATTTTGTTGCCCTTCTACGAAGCTTTAAAAGTTCAGAGACCATTTACTAGGTGTTATTGTAAGGCACATATAGTACTTTTCCCCATTCTACCCTGTGGGTCTTCTTCGACGATATCTTCCTTTAGCTCATCATCCGCTATTACAGGTTCTTGAAATTGAGGCACAAAGGTGTGTAGATGTGGATTGAAGGCAGTGTTAAAGACTTTGTGGAATGAGTTAAACCCTGGTAGGAGGTTCTATAGCTCTGCTCTGTATGGGAGGTTAGTCAGTGTCTAAGTTGTTCCATGAAATGTTTAACCCATTTTGTTTTCTGTATGGGTTCATTTAATAACTTCATTTGGTTTTCTCTTGTAAAGGCAATGTCAGTGTGGATTTTTCTAATGGATAGATGTGGGGACTTGCCAGCATGGGAGAGAGATTCTACCTAGGGTTTTGAAAAAGTTAAGGATTCGGAGAAGGAACTTAGCTTTCACCAAGAAAGCAGGAGGTGGCTCATGTATCTGCTTGTTGTTTCTTGGAGATAATCATCTTGTTGGTGATATTTTGCTTCAAGCTTCTGACCTACCCAAATATGTAGCTACATTGAGACATTGGTTTTGTGAGATATGATGTAATTTTAGGAATCAATGTGGTTTTCCCCGTAGAATGTCCTGTAGAATATGGTTTGTCCAAGTTATTGTCCTATTTTGTAAGAGTCAGTGTCATGTACAATACGGCTTGAATTATATAATTGGAATGTAAGTAGTTTGTCCAAAAATGTCCTGTAGAATGTGACTTGAATTGTTATGTGTTATGCTATCTATGTTCAGAAATGTAAAGTGTCAATTTCGTGCATTAATATATACTTTAACAAAAGCTGTAAAACACAAGATGTAAACTCATATATTGTAACAAATGTAAACTCAAAAAAGCTTGGTCATGTAATAACTTTGTATCAACTTGTAAAAGTAGTATGTTTATTACAAGTCTTCGGACACACAAACCACTATTAAAATAAGCAGCTTCATAATACAGTATCTTCTTACAAGTGACATGTGATAACAACAAACTATTATAAAAAAATTTGGGCAAATTCCAACATTGACAGTTTCTATGGTCACAGTAAACCACTACAAAAAAATCTGCTTTTAGATGACCATAAGCACTACAAAAAAGTTGTTCCCATAATGACTACAACATCAACTTTCACAGGCCCCACGTGATGATGATTCCCCTTTGCCTTTTCCCTCACTTCTGCGACTATCATGGGTATTGATTTTTGTAGTTGGTTTGAGAAGGTGGTTAAAAAGTTAGAGGCTGAGACCCCCTATACTCAAATTAACCAAAGCATGATTTGTTAGTATAAGCACTCATAAAATAGCAAATAGTTAATTGGACTCTAGCGTGAATGTTGTACTGATTGTGTAGTTGTGTTTGCCCTCCCCTTCCCCTTCCCCGTAGGTGGTAGCTCTGCATTTAATTGAGAAGATGGAGGCTAGGACCCCTGCACCAAAATCAAACAAAGCCATAAATAACCAAAGACATTGTGTGGAAATTAGAAAATGTCTAAAATGGAAATTGTACATATTGTGTGGTTGGAGGTTCTTCAGATGTTGTGTTGGCCCTCCCTTTTCCTCTTCCCCTTAGCTCAGCTTCTCTTCTTCTTGCTTTTTGGGTATCCCAAGCTGAAGCCCCACAAATGGTGGCAGAATGATGTTTGTATTCTTGCACGACCATAATTCAGGCCCAGGTATGGAATGAATGGGATGCGCGTACGCCTTACAATACACTTCCAGCTTGTAACAAGACTTCACATAGTTCTCTGGCTATTGTTTATGGAAGTAAATGGTTGAGCATGAGTGGGAGCACGAGATGCCATTGAGCTGCCACCTCCCACAAGTACATTTCTATGACGTCTTTGTCACCTCGTTATACACTCTGTCATGTATTTATATGATGTCTTTGTCACCCCTAAAAGGTTTAATAGTCATCATCAGGTCATTATCAAGGGACCACTACACACTACCCACTTGATGGTAACCAAGGGATTTGACCGAGTAGCTCAATGGTAAACAAACAGTCCATGTCATATCTTCCCATATTGCAAGTTTCCCCTTAGTAGACCTCCCCCATATGAATTTCCCTCTATGGTGGACCAATATCCTCACCATTATATAATTATGCTAACGAAACTGAATAGATCAAAATTTAATGGAACAAACATATTTGCCTGATAGTAAGAAAGTCTAGCGTTAGAAAAATTAACAATTCAGCTTAATAATGCTTCTTGAATGACTTTACATTAACAAAACCCTAATTATTTAAGATTTGAAAAACGAAAGCCCACTGGAATTCCATCATTATTGATATAATAGCCTAATGTTACAAAATATTTTGAGCCATTATCCAAAGCTTAATAGTTCTAAAGACATATCATTCCAAGGCTAATTTAGTAACAGGGGCTGGTCAAAATGCCCAATTTGGCTCAAATGGTACTCAAACAAACAACTTGGGACTACACACTCAACGAATCAAACAACTCGGGACCACAACATGGAAGCACAAACTTAAAGAATCACTACACTTGGGAGTACAACTTGGGACCACACACTTAATGAACAAGACAACACAACTTGCGACCACAACTCGGGAACAAAGAATATTTGAAGCAAACAACACTAACTTGAATACTCATAACTTGAAATAAAGAACACTAACTTGAGTCTGACCAAAACATTAAATAGTTATCTTTGTCAACGAGGTAGGAGACAGATTACTTTGGGCACTGACTTGTTTCTTTGTCATTTTGTTTTTCGGTCCCATATAATAGATTAAACTCGTAAACTCGTCTATGGGTAACCACAAAATGTATATTGTTAGCCCCAGGTTGTCTTACAAACAATCTATAAATGATTTTGATGATAACAAAATATTCTAAGGTTCGAAGACTTTTAGATTTTAATTTGTTTTTAAAAAGGATTGAAGTTTATTTTGATGATAACAAAATATTCTAAGGTTCGAAGACTTTTAGATTCTAAGGTTCGAAGACTTTTAGATTTTATTTTGATGATAACAAAATATTCTAAGGTCAATCCACAATTTCTAATTTGTTTTTAAAAAGGATTGAAGTTTCACTCACAAAATTAATTCTAAGTGCACTTGAACACCATTACATAAGTTGATAAGATCAATTTTTCATATTGTAGGTGTTTAAAGAAGTTTTGGAATGGATTGAACACTTTGAAGTTGCTGAAAAAATCTCCAGCACTTATAAGTGTCGACACATTGTTGGATGGTGTCGACACATTGCACTACTACCCGATAGTTTGCATTTTCTAGGATTCAAAGTGATTTTTTGGCTAAGTGTTGGAAGTGTCGACACATTGGAGCATAGTGTCGACACATTGAACTAACACCCGAGAGTTTGCATTTTCTGGCCTTCAAAACGATTTTTTTTACCAAGTGTTGAAGGTGTCGACACATTGGACCATGGTGTCGACACATTGAACTAACACCCGAGACTTTACATTTCAAGACCAAGTTCAATGTGTCAGCACATACAATCAATGTGTCGACACATTGTGCGAAATTTCAGATTTCCTGGAACGACGCCAGATCGTTCAAAAAGTCTCCAAATTGACTCAAATGACCTCCAACTGCACTCTAACATTACAAGAAGACCCTTTATGACCGTTGAAGACCTAGAAGCTATAAAAAGAAGAAGATGGAGAGAGAGAAGGCAGAGCTCGACCATCAACGAAATATCTATAGAGAGAAAGCCAATATCCAAAGTTTTTTCATTTGTTGATTTCTTCAAGGCTGAAGCTCCTCATTGTCAAATATTTTCCTCTTGCTCATCATTGACAACCCAGACTTCAAAGGAAGAGAAATTTCTTGAAGAAGAGGAGGACTTGCTCATTATTCAAACACTACCTCCATTAGAGAGAGAAAGCAAGCAAGATCCAAAGTTTCCATTTGCTGATTCTTCCAAGATCAAAGCTCCCATTGTTCAACCATCCTCTATTGCTCATTATTGACGACCTAGCCTCCAAAGAGAGAGAGATTTCTTGAAGAAGGGACAACACACTTGCAATTACATCTTGCCCTAGCTTCTAGAGAGAGAAAGTGTATTGAAGAAGAGGGAACGAAAACTCACATCTACCAAAAAGGCATTGCTCATATCTTCCAAACTATAGATTTCCTTTTAGAATTTAATCCTCTTGCACTCTATTGAGATTTCCATTTGATAATTTGGCTTAGAGAGCCATTCCACATATTGTGAGATTTTCACTTGCAAATTTGGCTTAGAGAGCCATTCTACACATTTGTGCCTCATTTGCTCATTCGGCTTAGAGAGCCTTCATTGTAACCATCCTTTGTACAACACTTAAGTGTTGGGGGAACACTTGGTCCTACTTGTGAGAGTAGAAGAAATCCTCTAGGTTGTGAGGATTTGTGAGAGTTGAAGTGTAAGCTCTAAAAACACTTGGTCCTACTTGTGAGAGTAGAAGAAATCCTCTAGGTTGTGAGAATTTGTGAGAGTTGAAGTGTAAGCTCGGAAAACACTTTGTAAAGGTTCCTTAGCACCCGTGAAGCTAAGGTGTATTCGCTATTTGGAGAATAGTGGAGGAAGCCCAAGGAAGTCAATTGCCTTGGGGGTGGACGTAGGCAAGTGTTGGCCGAACCACCTAAAAATACGGTGTTATCTCTCTAACTCTATCTCTCTCATTGTTTGTCTCATAACCATAATTGTTGTGCTTTAAGCTTTATCATTTATTGCTTATAGTTGCTTAGCCTTAAACACATTTTGACTTTCTTTTTTAATTGTTAAAATGGAGTATATTTTAGATCTGTGTTTTTGTCAAAAAGGGGTAAAGTTTTTATAAAACTCAATTCACCCCCCCTCTTGGGTTGTCATTTAGACTCACAATTAGTATCGCAGCTGAGGTTTAAAATCTCTATCTATGACAACCCTTGTTAGCACCTCCTTAGCTAAAGGTCAATCCACAAATAGACCTCCCTTATTCAATGAAACTTGTTACAATTATTGGAAGGCTAGGATGAGGATTTACATCCAAGTCGTGGACTATGAACTATGGAGAGTTATCTAAATTGTCCTACATTTCCTAGGGATAAGGATGGAGAGTTGAAAGATGAAAATGAATGGAATGATGTTGATCTTAGAATTATGTCTCTAAATGCTAAAACTATGAATGTGTTATATTGTGCACTTGATTCAAATGAATTTAATCGTGTTTCCCGGTGTGATACCGCGAAACAAATTTGGGATAAACTTCAAGTAACTCATGAAGGTACGAATCAAGTTAAGGAAAACAAGATTAGCATGATTGTTCATAATTATGAGCTTTTCAAGATGAAATCCAATGAATCTATCTCATCTATGTTTACTCGCTTTACCGATATTATAAATGAACTTAAATCTCTTGGTAAAGAATATACTAACATTGAAATGGTGAGAAAGATCCTTAGGTGTCTACCAAAAGCTTGGGAACCCAAGGTTACCGCCATTCAAGAAGCTAAAGACTTGACAAAGCTTTCTTTGGAAGAGCTCATGGGATCTCTCATGACACATGAGATGGATCAAGTAAATAGAGATGAGAATGAAGGAAAGGAAAAAGAGACATTGCCTTGAAAGCGTCATGCTCTAGCAATGAACAAGTTGCAAACCTATGCTTGATGGCAAAAGAAGATGAAGATGAGGTACACGACTCTTTAATTCATTCCATCTCATTTAATGAATTACAAGATGCATTTGATGAACAATACATTGAACTAAGAAGAATATTTTCCAAATATTATTTTCTCAAAAATAATTTTAAAAGTATCACAAAAGAGAATGATACTTTGAAAAGTCAAGTCATATCTTTTAGAGATGGTCTTGCAAGGACAACAAAAGAAAATGAAAAACCTTTGCAAAGAGAGTCAAGTATTTTGATTGTTGAAAATGATACCTTGAAAGTAAAAGTTGACTCTCTTACAAATGATCTTGCAAGATTTACTCAAGGAAAGAAAAACCTTGACATTCTTCTTGGTTCTCAAAGATGTTGCTTCAACAAAAGTGGCATTGGATATGATTATTTCAATGATAAAAAATCTTATTCATATATTATCAAGAAATCATCTAAATCATATAGATTGTGCAATATTTGTGGAAAATCTGGTCATATCTCACATACTTGTCCAACTAGAAAAAAATCTTCTAGTAATATTAAATTTGTTTGGATTTCAAAGGACAAGGTGAAGGAAACCGTTTCTAACACCAAAGGACCCAAAATAATTTGGGTACCAAAAAGCAAGACGTGATTCTTTTTTGTAAGAGTGCTTGAAGACTATCCAAGTCAAGAAACATTGGGTCATTAATAACGGATGTGGAGGCGGAGCTCTTTTCACTTATTCGGGCCCTTGAATCTAAACTAGCTCATGGGATTCCACCACAACTCAACCATGGGGAGTATGAAAACTTAGTACGGGATAATTTGGGTAACTCCATTAATTTTAATCATTACCGGAACAGTATCTCCGACGAGTTCTTTGAACTCTAAATACTAGAGTTCAAAGCCTGGTTACAAGATGTATTGTTCCAAACCATGTTGAGCGAACCGAGACTAGAGCATATTTTTAATGTTTCACCTTACAGCGATATTCACCTTTAGGCTAATGATACATCTAATCTACCAATATATATGAACTTACAGAGCACATAACATAAGTATTCTTCATGATAATTAAAGGCAAACAATGATCATTTTGCAACATCAATATAGAATATGCACAAGGCATCATCTTCATGCTTTCATCTTTCATAACCTTTTTCTTGAGCTCAAGGTTCCTTTCTTTGGCCCCATTTGGCCTCTACTTGATAAGGGATACTTTCATGCCTCTTGCCGATCATCATACTTATCATTGCATCACCATTTCATATCACATATGCATAACATTGTATCATAAAACATGCAATGCCATATATCATTTTCATTGACCAACCCATGGTCTATAAGGCCTCAATTTTAGGCTTATCTTCACTTTTATAGCTCATAAAGCATATTTATAACTCTTTTGAATAAACAAACCAACTCAGCAAGCAATCTTATACACATGTTATAAGAAATATTCATCAAGCCTTAACATGCAAGGTGTCTAGATTAGGTTTTACTTCATAGCACCTATGAACCTTTCTTTTTGCAAAACCTTGAAAACAACAAAACCCAAACATGTTCATCATTAAATCACAGCTCTATGCACACAAATAAGCAGGATCAATCAACACAAGAGAACATGTTATCCATCTTCAACAAAACACAAGAACCTAAACCGTTACCTTGGTGATCTCGGGTAGCTATGATGTTCTCCTATTAACACAAGATCTATTGGTTAATGACACTGAACTATGGGCTAAGAATAAGTGGAAATGATGATGAGGAAATAGAAAAGAGGTGGTGCAAGGGGGTGTTCAAGGCCTTGGCTGAAACCCCTTTACCGACTTGCCTTGACATGGAAGTTTTCCACCTTCCTTCTCTTCTTCTTTTCCTCTTTCTCTCCTTCTCCTTCTTTCTTTCTCTCCTTCCTTTACCTCTTGGGCGAATGCTCTCAACACTCACTCCTCACTCTCAAGCTCAAAAGGTCGGTTGTTGGTGTGAGAAATGCATGGCAAGGGTTGGCTTTTATAGCCAATCATGCCATCATTTGGTCAAGGTGTGGCTGCCACAAGCAAGCCCCTTGATTGGGTGGCTTGAGCAACACAAGGACTGGAGGAGCCAAATGGCACACTCCCCCTTCCCTAGGTAATGATTAAGATTAGTTGCACAAGCTAAAATCACTTTAAAATCAAATCAAATGTGATTGCAAGCAAGCATGGCCGGTTGGTCCATCTTTGAATCTTACTATTCATGCATTACAAGCCAAGAACATAGGACAAGGAAAACAAGACAAAACAAAGATTTCCTTGTATGTGTGCCGTGTGACCTAGGGAGGAGAGAGAGAGTGGGACCCACATGACATCAAAGTAGACTTAGGTTAGCAAAATGATTAGCTAAGTTGTAAAGTTTATCAATGCATATGTTAGAGAAACGAAATAGGCAATTAGTCAAGTAATTAACCGAGATTAGTGATAGAATAATCAAGATTGACACTAGGTAAAAAAATTTAGATGTAAACAAGAGATCAAAAAGGGAAAGAGATTAAGCATACCCGAAATCCATTAGGGCAATTAGAACCGAAATAAATCATGTGTCAATAAATCAAATCTAATACTTTAGAAAATATTAAATATGAGCTAATGAAGTATACTTAGGAAAAATATCACGTGTTTAAATCAAGCAATAGGAATACTAAGATATTAACAAGAGAATGGAAGAATTTTGTTAGACGCATAGAAACCGATAAAATAGAGACAATCACGATCATAATCGTTAATTGGCTAAATACGAGAAATTAAGGAAATTAGTGAAATTTGGAAATGTTGGGAAGAGATATCACACATTATGGAAAACTCTTAATAAACTTAAAGCCCTTAATGTAATTTAATAATGAAACCAAATAGCTGAAACAATAAGAGTGAATTAGGCAAATAAAATCACATTGATATAGGAAAGATAATTTGTAAAAATCAAGGTTAAAAATACTCTATTTAAACAAAAGTGAAATTTGGCCATATACTAAAAATTTAACTAACTTGCTCTAAAATATTAGCAAAATTAAAAATCAAATAAATTAGACTATTTAAACACATGGATTGCAATAAAAATAGTGCTCTTAATTCAAAGATTACAAATTGAAGGTAAGAAATTCTATAAGAAATTAATTAAATCGTAAATATTAAACAAGGTACAAATTTAGAAAATAAAACAAATACTAAGAACACAGTACTGAGGATATTAAAAGAAAAACCATAACACGAGTCTTAAAAGTAGCTCAAAAGGTTCGGGGTATTATAGCACGAGCCAAGAAGTTTAAAAATGTACTCAACGGTCTAATTCAAGAGGCATATGCCCAAGCAAATGCCTGGAGGCCCATTGAGCATGATCCATGAGAACAACAAAGGACTATCAACATAATTCAAGTTCTAGAAGGATCCGGTAAGATTAAGCTCAAATTGACAAGACAATATTCTAGATGACTCAATTAGGCACCATTTTAAGGAGGCCCAATTACGCGCCACTTTCTTTCCTTTTTTGGTTCGGATTATATGGTTCTTTTAGGAGCCACCTTTCTTTCCTTTTATGGTGGGCGTCTAGCTTTTTTGTTTTAGGTAATAAACTTGTGAGGTTTATTCTCTTTGGTTCTTTGAAGAACTATTCGAACTTATCAGGATTTCCCGTGGCGTTCAACTCGGCTTATCAAACGGTGTTTCCACCACCATTTCTGGTGTCTTCCTTATACAAGGGTTTTTGTTTTTCATAAACAACGACTCAAGGTCTTCATTCGAATCTGTCCATAGAATGATCTTGGGTTCCCTTTCGTTGTTGGGTCTCGTTATTCTTTACGGGGTTCACATCATTTGGCATCAAAGGCAGGTTCTAGTTCAGGTTTGCCTATCTTTTAAAACTTCGTTTCTTTGTTCTTTTCTAATTCGGTCTACCCATCCTTGTTAATCGAATTCCTTTACACCTCTTCCTTTCATTATTCTTGTTTGTTCTAGTTTATCTTGATATCTTATTCCTTTATTATCTAAAGGCAGTTGTTGATCGTCACATACCCAGTTAGCCAAATTTCCTTTAACCTTTATGTTCAATCTTTGTTTGTTCTAGTTCAAGTCTAAGTTGTTGTTCTGGTCTCACATACACTAGTTTTCTCACAATCTTCTTGCTTTGTTATCAAGAGATAGTTGTTGCTCAACAAAAATAGAAGGAAAGAAACTCAAAGAAGAAGAAGACAAAAAGGAGTCTGGAACAAAGAGTATTTGTTTGTTTCCATACATTGTGGTTTCTGTTAGTCCGAAAATCACCTCACCCCAAGCAAGTTTTTTTTTCTCTCGTGGAAAATTTCTACTATTCTGTGCTTCTGAAATCCTAATCAACCGTGTTCCATATATTCTTGCTCTACCAAAAATTCCTTGATGAGTTCTTGGTGAATTATTGCTGGAAATTTTGAGTTGTTTATTTAGTTTCAAAAGAACTGAAAGAGAATTATCGAGTGGAAAAAGGCAAGAGTGGTGAGAACATCAGAGGGTAAATGCCATATCATTTTGAGTGAAAGACGAGTGAAGAGTGATCCACGTTCTTGAGTGTAAACACATAAGGGAGTGAATTGTGAGGTCCTTTTTTTGTTTCTAACCTTGTTTTGCAGCAATCATGTCTCAGAACCATGGTAAGAACGTTTCCAAAGATGTTATGACACTAGCTGACCCGAAAGTGTTTATCGAGGCCATGATGAGTGAGATGAAGCGTGTGATGAAGTTGGAAATGGAGCGGGTTAACGAACGAATAGATTAGATTAGATGGAGAATTCACTTGAGAATCTGCCACAAAATGCCCCCGATTTCCGTAGAAGAGAACGAATTCCACCGTAGGAGGTAAGGGTGGAGGATGAAGAGCGTTACGGATTTGCTTTTGAGGAAGAAGAGGATCGTGATTCTGTTGTTGGCTATAGGAAACCTGGAGGGCGGGTTAGAGAAGATAGGAATTCGGAAGATACAACTTGGGTGGTATTAAGATGAAGATTTTGTCCTTTCAAGGTAGATCTGATACTGAAGCATATCTTGAGTGGGAGAAGAAAATGGAATTCTTGTTTGATTGCTACAACTATTCCGAGAAAAAAGAAGGTAAAATTAGCTGTGATTGAATTTGCTGAATATGCTATAACTTGGTAGGATCAGCTTGTGATAAACAGGAGGCGGAATAGAGAACTACCAATATAGACGTGGGAGGATATGAAGACAGTGATGAGAAAGTGGTTCATTCCAAGTTATTACTATCGAGAGTTATACAAAAAGCTACAAGGTCTTAGGCAAGGGAGTCGAAGTGTAGGGTATTACTACAAGGAGATGGAGATTGCTATGATCCGCACTATTGTAGAGGAGGATCATGAGGCTACAATGGCTAAATTTTTACTTGGCTTAAACCGGGAGATCCACGATAAGGTAGAGATGCAACACTATGTGCAGTTAGAAGATATGGTGCATATGGCTATCAAAGTGGAGCAACAACTCAAGAGAGGGAGCGGGACATGTGCAGGCCCTAACTCTAGTTCTACCTCTTGGAAATCGAGTCATGCCAAGCCGCTGGAAAAGTCACAAATGCCCAAACCTGAGCCCAAGTCCGTGACCAACAGCCATGTTCCTCAAGGTAAAACTGAAGCGTTGTGACCAATATCAAGGCAGGGGCCACATAGCAAGTCAATGTTGAAACAAGCAAGTCATGGTTTGCAAGCCAATGGTGAAATTGTGACCAATTATGAAGATCCCGACACCAACGACATGACGCCATTGGAGGATGTTTCCAAGGAGGAGTATTTAGCCCTGATGCATTGACATTGGTGGCGAGGAGAGTATTGATCTTGCAAGCAAACGAAGTTGATGAAGTACAGCGGGAGAACATCTTTCACACTAGGTACTACGTTAAAGATAAGGTATGTAGTGTGATTATTGATGGTGGTAGTTGTACTAATGTTACAAGCACAATTATGGTGGAGAAATTGGGATTGCCCATGGTGAAGCACCCTAGACCGTACAAGCTGCAATGACTAAATGATAGTGATGAGATAAGGGTGAACAAGCAAGTGTTAGTCGCTTTTCGAATCGGTAAATATGAAGACGAAGTGTTGTGTGATGTAGTACTGATGCAAGCGGGACACTGATTGCTAGGGCGTCCATGGCAGTTCGATAGACAAGTGAAGCATGATGGCTTTACAAACAAGTACTCTTTTGTACTTAATCAACGATCAATCATTCTTGTACCATTGACACCACAACAGGTATACGAGGATCAAGTGAGATTGCAAAAGGAGAGTGATCAAAAGAAAGAGAGTGAGCAAAAGAAATAGTGAAATTAGAAAGAGGCTGAGAAAAATGAGCGAGAAAAAGAGAATCAAAGTTTGGTCTTTGAGAGAAAATCAGAGAGAAAATAAAATAATTTCTATGCAAAAGTGAGTGAGAAGCGAGCAATGCTTTAAAACCAGTCGATGTTTGTACTTTTGTACAAAGAAGCCTTTTTAAACACTAACGAACTTGACTTGCTTTGCCTAGTTCTATTGTTTCTCTTCTGCAGGAGTACGAGGATGTCTTTCCCGAGGAAACACTACCACAGGGGTTACCTCCAATCCGAGGGATTGAACATCAAATTGATTTTGTTCCCGATGCAACCATTCCAAACTGACCAGCTTATAGGAGCAATCCTGAGGAGACAAAGGAGCTTCAATGGCAAGTAAGTGAGTTGTTGGAGAAAGTGCACGTGAGGGAGAGCATGACCCCATGTGTGGTTCTGGTTTTACTTGTACCTAAGAAGGATGGGACATGGAGAATGTGTTCCGGTAAAGTATCGTCATCCTATCCACGCTTAGATGATATGTTGGATGAGCTGCATGGTTCTTGCATAGTTTCTAAGATTGATTTAAAGAGTGGTTATGTCACGCCCCGAAGGCCATCCCGCAGGGACCGTGACAGCCGCGAGCATTCCCCGGGAACACTCCAGCGCTTACACTAACTCTTACAGCGGAATTTTTTTTTATACACATAGGATGGCTCACTCAGGATCCACATGTTGGCTGAGATACAAGCTCAATGATCACAACTTCTCGGTATACGCATCAAAACTCAGAAAAGTCTATACATTGCATCTTGTTCGCAAACTTATACAAAACGTACTAGGGCAACATACTGCCACTCAATCAAAACTAGCACTCACTAGTGCTACCTCGGAGTTCACCAACTCCGGCTCCAATTCCCAAACTTCCAGGATTTCTACGTGAGATACTCCTCTGCTCCCCAGTTATCTTGTGGATCTGGAATGATACGATTTAAAAACTATGAGTCGAAAGACTCAGTAAGGAACATCAATTTGAAACATGAGCTTTGATAAACATGACTTTAAAAACTTACTTGCTTCAATACACTGTAGAGTTAAGAAAAGAAATGCATAACTGTGAGTCATGAGATAGTGCATAAAAACCATGATGCATATGCATGCTCCGTGATGCACATGTCATGCACTAAAATCTCTTGCCACTCTTTGCCTTTTCAAATGCATTTCAAATCTCGAAATTGGCCCCAGGCCCTTGAAAATATTTCTTTCATAACTTGTACTTGAAATTGGCCCTTGGCCCTTGAAAATCACTTATTCATACTTGTGGGCTTACTCGCTCCATTTAACCCCTAAAGTCAGGGTTGTGCGTTCCCTTTGGAACCATCCCCGAATTCCCTTGGAGACCTTACATACGGTCAGCTAGCGCACCTTCTCTCATTTGTCCTTCAATGGCTAGACATGACCCTTGGAGGCGCCACACCTTCTCGAGCAACGTTCCTCGGTGTGGTTGCACATACCTCACGGACTAACCCATCCTTCACGAACAACGTCCCTCGGCATGGGCGTCCATTCATCCATCCTTCACGAACAACGTCCCTCGGCATGGATGTCGAACCTCCCTTAACTTAGTACGTGTTCAACCAAAGCCTCCGGGCTTAATCATAACATAAATTCTCTTTCATTTGCATAAAACAACTTTTCATGTTTTCTATGCAATGAGCATGCCATGCCACTCTTGAAAACATCGTAATTTCATTTGCATCAAAACGTCTCTCATGCGTTCATGCAAATGATCATGTTATGACATGTTCGAAACATCATGCGTACTTGAAACATTCTTCATGCAATACATTACATATGTATTAAAAACATCTTGCCATGCACAATAAAACATGCAGTGTATCATTCCAGTTTTCCAAAAGGGGTAAGATTCACTTACTGTACTCCTTGCAAATTCCTTCCTGATTCTTACTTGGCTCGACGCCTACAAGAAATAGATCTCCTTCTCAATACACTGAGCATCCGATAAAATATATCGATACATTTCGGTTCTACTAAGCTATTCGAGGAAATCTATCGTGAAATCCACTAAGGAATGAATAGCGATAATTAAGCGCTTAACTTAATTTAACGGTATAATATAGTTGCCGGATTTCTCTTAATCCAATTTGAACTTCCTGTTCATCCCTTAACTTTGTACTTCCTGTCCATCGGAGTATTTCCGAATAGCAACTATATTATACTTCTTTGATATCATATATCACTTAAATTCTTTTAATCATTTAAATATTTTATTTACTCTTTTCTTTAACTAATATTCAAAACTTAGGTTATTAAATTATTAAACTCTATTAAAATATATTTATATATCTATCCACGATTAGGGTTTTAATCAACAATTAATAAATTAGGATTAAACCTAAGTCTCCCATTATTACATGTGCTCTACTAAAATCTTACATTAAACCATCAATAACTTTAATCACGATTAAATCTTGATTTGAACCTTAAACCTCAGTTAATCCAAAATACTAGCCCTAACTAGGGTTCCGAATAATTGTTATTCTAATTAGCCAAATTCCCAACACAACAATTATAACCTATTTATCATAATTTACCATTAGGGTTCTTTTACTTTAACCATTCGGCCAACACTAGTTTTATGCATCCTTTAATCACAACTTCAACTCCAATGGTGATCTCATTCCTCCATTCAACAATTTCACAACCTAGGATCTAGGAATCCAAAACACCAACACAATATATCATGCTTACATCATTCGGCCAACACATGTTTTCATCCAAATAATTAGGTTTTCTTTGGTTTCCTTCAATTTGCATGCATCCTTTACCTAACATAATTATCTACCATTCATTAGGTCATAAATCTTGCACATATCATGGCCAATGTCCAGATCTAAACATATACAAAATTATACATGAAGACCTAAACATATCATATTCGGCCATACCTTAAAATATCACATTTTTCATGCTAAAAAATTATAACATGCATATCCTTTGCATTTGTGACCTTACTAGCATGTATTAACTTCATATCTTCATCAAATACTCCCATCAACATTAGATCTACACTTTAGAAACTTCAACAACAATAGATCTAAGGAAATATCCAACTTACATTCGGTCAAACATAACATAAGTCTAGATCTAAACTTATCTAACATACATTGTTCTCCTTTTGTATTTATGACCTATTTGCATGCATTAACTCCCTAGATCCGAACCTCTTTCATATGTACATTGTTACATCACCAAGAACATAGTTAAACACTTAGATCTAATATTAGAGAGACCAACAACACAAGATCTAAGCACATAATTCGGCCATCACTATACTTAACCAACAACAACACATTTTTGGCCTTACCTTGATGATTATCACAAGCCTTGAGTACCTAGCACAATAAAATACCCTAGGTTAGAACTTTATGAAGAACTTAAGCAAAACTTTATTCGAAATCAAGCCTACCTCTACCTTCACCAAATTTCCAAGTTTTCACCAAGATCCTTCCTTTCCAACTTTCGGTTCACCCCTCTTTGCAATGGTCCCAAGCTTGATCACAAGGTGCTAAGATGGAGGTTTTTATGGTGGGGAAAATAAGAACAAGGAAATGCTTGAAACTTGAATGGTTTAGTTCTAGGGAAGTGAGCTAGATTTCAACAAGGGAAAATGGCTAGGTGAATAGAAATTTCCAAGAGAAGAGATGAGTTGCACAAAAGGGGATTTGGTTACCTAGAGAAGAGAAACAAACTTAGAGCTTTAGAGAGTGATTGGTTGCAAGAAGAAAAGAACAAGCTTAAGCTCAAAGGGGAGATTCGGTCAAGAGAGAAAAAGAGAGAGAGTTGAAGGAAGGAGTGATATTCGGCCAAGAGAAGAAATGCTAAGTGTGAGGGGGAGTTCTCTTGATGCAATTGAGTCTCCCAAGGTGAAATTATGGCCATGACAATAGACATGAGGTATTGAGATGACAAGAGAGAGAGAAGGAAGAAAGGGGGGGAAATGGGTGAGTTGGCCGACCATGCTTGGCTTCTCTCTTCTCCTTTTTCTTTTCAATTTCTCTCACATCCTCTTGTCTCCTCAAGCCATGCCTTGCATTGTGTTTTTCTCCATTTCCTCTTGATCTTTACGTAAACTTCACCCTCTTCCTTGCTTTTTCTCTCTTTACAATTCCATTGAATTGTCTTGTCACATGAATGCATCTCTTATCACCTCTTACAACTTCACATGGCCTACACACTTTATGGCTTTTCACTTCTTACAACTTCACATGGCCTACACACTTTATGGCTTTTCACTTTTTACAACTTCACATGGCCTACACATTTTATGGCTTTTCACTTCTTTACAACTCACATGGTCCATCACTTTAGCTCTTCATTCCTACGTAAAAAGCCTTGTCCTAATTCCTCATTTATGTTGTTTGGTTGAAATGCAACTAACTTAGTTACTATCACAACTAACTTTCAACTTAGTTACTTTATCACTTAACTTATCTCCTATAATCTCTCTAGCTTATCTAGTTCCACTACATAGCTTATCACCTCATAAGCATGATCCCTTATCTTATGATAGTGGCTCTAGCCTATCTCTACAATAGCCACATCCACTTATTGCATGAAAAGTTTCCCTAACTTATCATTATGCTTGCTTATCACTTATGATAAGCAAGTGTGCTTATCATTTTAATTCTCTCTTAACTTATCATATGCCTAATAACTTATCATCTATTATTCTAATGATAATTCAACTTATTAATCTAGGTTAAATAATAATAATATAGGCCACCTATTAATGATACACCAAAAATATTCAACACTTAAAGGAAATTCATGATTTTATTCCTATTTAATTATTTTCGGCCTATATATATAAAAATCTTTAATCATAATCTAAATTTTATGGATTATGAAATATATTAGGCAAATGAAATATAAATTCATAAGAGAGAAACTCACCTTGCAAATTTCGGCTCCTAGCAAAATATAATTTAAGCTTTGCACAAAAATGACAAGAAAATTATTTAGGAAATTTCATGAAATAAAATCTCATTTTAATTGATGTACCATATCATAAAGTTTAGGCCATACATTGGCCAAAACTATGTCTCCATAATAAAATTAAAGCTAATACATCAGAAATTAAAAGCTAATATATAAGAAATAGCATGAGAAATAATCGGGGTCTCACAGGTTATCATCGAATTAGGATAAAGGAAGGAGTTGAATGGAAAACCGCCTTTAAAACAAAATATGGTTTGTATGAATGGTTAGTTATGCCTTTTGGTTTGACTAATGCTTCGAGCACCTTTATGAGACTTATGAACCATTTTTTGCGTGTATTTATATGAAGATTTGTTGTTGTTTATTTTGATGATATACTCATTTATAGCAAAAATGTGGACGATCATGTAGTACATTTGAAATCTGTTCTAGATGTGCTACGAAAATAAAAGTTGTTTGCTAATTTAAAGAAGTGCACTTTCTACACTAATAAGCTTGTATTTCTGAGATTTGTTGTTAGTGCACAAGGTATATAGGTGGATGAAGAGAAGGTATGTGTAATCCAAGATTAGCCAAGTCCTACTAGTGTAGGTAATGTTAGTAGTTTTCATGGACTTGATAGTTTCTACCGGCGGTTCGTGAAGGACCTTAGTAGCTTAGTCGCACTGCTTACCAAGTGATCAAGAAGAACATTGGATTTCGATGGGGAGAAGAACAAGAGAAGGTGTTTCAATTAATCAAAGAGAAGCTGACTGATGCACCTTTATTGTCTTTACCTAACTTTTCTAAAATGTTTGAAGTTGAATGTGATGCTTCAGGTATTGGGATAGGCGCCGTTCTGATGCAAGAGGGGCGACCAATTGCTTACTTCAGTTAGAAACTAAGCGGGGTAGCCTTAAACTACCCAACTTATGAAAAGAATTTTTATGCATTGGTTCGAGCTATAGAAACGTGGTAGCACTACCTATGGCCTAAGGAGTTCGTGATTCACACCGATCGTGAGTCCTTGAAACACTTGAAGGGCCAACACAAGTTAAACAAAAAGGCATGCACGTTGGGTGGAGTTCATTGAGACGTTTCCATACATCATCAGGTATAAGCAAGGTAAGAAGAATGTGGTCACTGATGCACTTTCTCGCAGTTATGCATTACTCTCCACACTTGATGCAAAATTACTTAGGTTTGAACACATTAAAGAACTATATGCTGATGACCACAAATTTTGTGAGGAATATCGAGCTTGTGAGAAAATCGCTTCTGGTAAGTTCTTTAGGCTTGATGGATTCCTATTTCAAGAGAATAAGCTATGCGTGTCTAATTGTTCTATGAAGGAGTTATTAGTGCAGTAATCACATGGTGGGGGATTAATGGGACATTTTGGAGTTGCAAAGACTTCAGCTATTTTGCAGGAACACTTCTATTGGCCTCACATGAAACGAGATGTCGAACAAATTTGTGGTAGATGTGTCACATGTAGGCAAGCTAAATCCAAAATGCAGTCCAACGATTTGTATACTCCTTTACCAATTCCTAGTGAGCCTTGGACTGATATTTCAATGGATTTTGTGTTAGGATTGCCTAGGACTAAATGTGGAAGAGATTCAATTTTTGTGGTTGTGGATAGATTTTCTAAGATGACACATTTTATTCCATGTCACAAAATGGATGATGCCTCGCACTTTGCTGCTTGTTCTTTAGAGAGATTGTGAGATTTCATGGCATGCCTAGGATGATTGCTTCGGATAGAGATGCTATGTTCTGGAGCTATTTTTAGAAGACGTGGTGTAAGCTAGGTACTAAGTTATTGTTTTCCACTACTTGTCATCCACAAACTGATGGTCAAACTGAAGTAGTAAATATGACTTTGTCTACTTTACTGAAGGCGATCATTAGAAAGAATATCAAAACATGGGAAGAATGTTTACCACATGTTGAGTTTGCTTATAATGGAGTTGTTCATTATGCTACTAAATTTTCGTCATTTGAAATTGTGTATGGGTTTAATTCTTTAACTCCATTGGATTTATCTCCTTTACCTTTGACGGAGCACGTTAGTTTAGATGACAAAAAGAAAGATGACTTGTGAAGAAAATTCATGAGAAAGCAAAACTCAACATTGAGCGACGAACGAAACAATATGCCACACAAGCCAACAAGGGACGTCGCAAGCTGGTTTTTGAACCCAAAGATTGGGTTTGGCTGCATATGAGTAAAGAGAGATTTCCCGTGAAAAGACGCTCCAAATTGCTTCCAAGAGGAGATGTCCTTTCCAAGTCCTCGAATGCCTCAATGACAACGCTTACAAGCTAGATTTACCTGGTGAGTACAATGTAAGTGTCACTTTTAATGTTACTGATTTGAGTCCTTTTGATATAGGTGATGATTTGAGGGAAAATCCTTTTCAAGAGGAGGGGAATGATGGAAATCAAGGAACCGCTTCAAAGGATCTCGTTCAAGTCCCAATTGGGTCGGTTACGAGGGCACGAGCCAAGAAGTTTAAAGATGTACACAATGGTCTAATTCAAGAAGCATGGGCCCAAGCAAATGCGTAGAGGCTCATTGAGCATGATCCACGAGAACAACAAAGGATTGTCAACATGATTCAAGTTCTAAAAGGATCCGATTAAGACTAAGTTCAAATTGGCAAGACTATTCTAGAAGACTCAATTTGGCGCCATTTTAAGGAGGCTCAATTAGGTGCCACTTTCTTTCCTTTTTTGGTTCGGATTATATGGTTCTTTTGGGCGCTACCTTTCTTCCTTTTATGGTGGGCGTCCAGATTTTTTGTTTTAGGCAATAAGGAATTTATTTCATTAAGTTTTGTTTTGTTTTGTTTATGCACCATCTTTTGTTTAGGCAACCAAGGAATTATTTCCTTATTTGTCTTGTTTGTTTTAGGCGAGTAATGATTTATTTCCTTACCAATTTTTGGCTTTAATTAGGTTTTTCAATGTTAGGGTTTTTTCCTTGTAATGTTCAGCCCTTTAAATAGGCGCATATGCAATGAAAAATGCAGACATTGATTATTCAACATAAACTTGTGAGGTTTATTCTCTTTAGTTCTTTGAAGAACTATTCGAACTTATCGGGATTTCCGGTGGCGTTCAACTCGACTTATCAAACGGAGTTTCCACCACTGTTTGTGGCGTCTTCTTTATACCGAGGTTCTTATTTTTCATAAAAAACAGGTCGAGGTTTCCATTCGAATATGTCCATAGAACCATCTTGGGTTCACATCACTTTGGAGAATGAAAATGAATTGATTAATCAAAGGGGGTATGCTAGCATAATAGGGAGTTTGTGTTATGCAACTAATTTTACCAGACCTGACATTGCATATGTGATAGGAGTACTGAGCAAGTTGACTAGCAAGTCAGAAAGAGATCATTGGAAGTTTGGGTTATGCAAAAATTATGGCTTGTTCTATAAAAAATATCTTGTTGTACTTGAAGGTTCCAGTGATGCCGACTGGAACATCTTGTCAGGTGATTCTCTTTCTACCATTGGTTTTATTTTTACATTGGGTGGTAGTGCAATATGTTATAATTCAAAGAAACAAGCAGCATTGTTAACTATAAAATGAAAGCTAAACTTATAGATTTAAGTTCAGCAAGTGAAGAAACAAATTGGTTAAGAGATTTATTGCATGAAATCCCACTTTGGAAAAAACCAATTCCACTTTTTCTAATTCATTGTAATAGTATACTATTGGTAAGAGTACGCAACCGTTATTACAACTGTAATTCTAGACACATATGGCGAAAACATAGTACTGTGAATATGTGAAAACTTGTGTCAATCTTGCAAATCCATTAACAAAGGCCTTGTCAAGAGAAAGGATTTGGAGTATATGGAGGGGGATGAAACTAAAGTCTATACAATCATGAACAACATATGAGGACACCTATCTTGGGGACGAGAGATCCTGATAACTAGGTTCAAAGGGAAAAATGAATCATAGGGTGGTCGTAAGAAATGCACTATATTTTAATTTTTTTTCATCCCTGTGATATGAGTACAGTTAATCCTACAATGCAGGGAGGTTGAGTTTTTTAAAAAACTCTTAATAAAAATATGCAGCTTTTATGAGTGGGGTGTTAGAATTACAACATCCTTGACATAATTTCACTTATGTGAGCGTGTGAGTGAGATCGCTTCCTATCAGAATTTATTTATTCTCATCAAATTGGGATAAGCACATGGCCGTAACGTGCTAGCCAATAAAGTTCATGTCAACACCTGGATCGTTATGTGTGAGCAGTGTTTCTTTATTTCCTTTAAGCAGTCAATAGTTCAAGTCAAAGACTACTATTGACTTTGGAGTATAGGTTGTTTCACTAAGTGAATGTTCAATGCAGAGCACACCTTCATGATACATAATGATCCTTCTTTGCTTGGTAATCTCTCTTTTCTTAATATTTTTAAATATTAAAATGAGCGGAGGAATGTTGGTGCATTTAAATATTTTATTAATTATTCATTGAACAGTTAAACGTTACACCTAATGGGGAGATGTAACGGTAGGAAGATTAATTGTTCATTATTTGAATAGTTAATGTTGCACCTAGTAATGGTAGGAAATTTGAATAGTTAATGGTTTCTTGGTGCGTCAATATAGCTAGTATAAATTGATTCTTTTATTTATTGATCTTTAGAGCTTTTTAAACAATCATTTTTACCGTTAGGTAGAATACAGAGAAACGTCAATTTCAAATTTCTTTTGAGAGAGAACTTGGCAGAGAAAGGTGTTCTTGTGATGGAATTTTGGGCTCATCCTCTTGTGCAGAGTAAGGTTAGAGCTATATGACGAAACAAATCTGTCATACCATGAACTTTTAGCATAACATGCAATTTTTTCTGTGAAATCATGTTTGCGATTAGTAGTGCATTCGGGGGTAATTAATAATTAAGTATATTGATTTAGTGCTGATTTGGAAATTAATTAGCACTTGATGTTTTATTGTTAAAACTTTGATTAGGACATGATTAAGTGAGATTTGAAGTTTATACGTAACGGAGTTTTTATTCAGGATGTTGAGGAGCATGTATTAGATCAATTTAATTATTTAATCTAGTAGGACAGGTTTTTCATTGAAAACCGAACCACGTGATTTTATTTTACTAATATGTTGGGAGTTCATCCACGAATTTATGCTTCCAATTTGGAGACTTTTCATTTTTCGGAAGCAAGTAGAATGTTTATGGAAGCAAGTAGGTTGTTTAGTGATCATAATTGGAATTTTGAGGAAATTTGCAAAACTTAGCCATTAAGTAAAGAAATTCCGGCAGCCCTAGAGAGTGACATATATCATGGCTAGGAAGCACATTGAATCAAAGATAAAAAGCATGACGATAAGGGCTAAAACCTAGTAAGCTCAATATGTCGACAATCGGTGGACCTAGGCGGTGACTCTCCATAGCTACTATAAAAATTTCGGTCATAGGTATGCCTTGCAGCTACTGTAAGTTGCTAGGTGTTGCCGTGTAGTTGACATAGCCTTTTGACTCGCCAATGGTAGCTAGGATAGGTCGGGTATCTGTCTATTTGTGACGAGCCGAGTTTGCCTATAAATAGGGGTGAGATCCGGCCATTATAGCTTACACCATTCCATCCGAAAATTGTGAGTTAGAGATTGAGAGCAAGAGTAAAGTGAAGTGGGAGAAAGAGGAGGAAAAAGATTAGTGAAGATTCGGCTAAATTAGAGGTAAAGTTTAGTTGGTTATCTTTGATTTCGATTTAAAAGTTTTCAAGATGATTTTGTGAATCTCTTGTGTTTTTCAACTATTATAGCATCTATTGATGTTGTTAGCGTTTTTCATATTCCTATTGTTCTTCATGTTCTTGACGAAGAACAAACTCATCCTTTTCATATTCCTATTGTTTTTCAACTTTGATCCGTTCCTTTTCAAAAAATTTCCCAAATTCTGTTTTTCAAATCTTGAAACATATTATTCCTTGTGGTTTCAAAACTCTTCATGTCAAAATTAGTATTTTCTACGTCGTGGTTAAGCCAGTTTTTAACCGAGAAATCAAGCTGTTATTTTCCTTCATAACACTTTCTTTTGAATCATGTTTCTATGTTTTCCATGAGGAAGGGTTAAGGTGTTGCATATCATGTATGATATGTATGGGCGTCGACATGAGACATGCATATTTAATCTTGTACTTTAGAAAGGGATGTTGTGAGGTTCAAGTATGGTTATGATGTTGCATGTCATGAATGATATGTATGGGCGTTGACATGAGACATGCATACTTAACGTATACTATGAAGACGTGACAGTATTGTGCACAAGAGGATGTGTACCACTTGTTGTGGCATCCTAGCCACTCTGTCGTGCGTGGAAAGATCCTTTATAAGGATATTGTATTCTACTCTAAGAGTAATGTGGAGCAATACGGACCGTATTCTACTCCGGAGTAATGCCGCACAATACAGAGGTTACCTATATCATTCTGGCCCAGTGATTCACTCTAGGAGTGAAAGGAGTGGTGGTTGAAAATTGAAAAGATCATTTTTAAAGAATTGAGTCTTTTCATTTAGTTTCCTCTTATGTTTTGAGATTTTATTGATGAACGGGTTTCTTCAATATCTTTTTCTTGTATCTGGTATTCTATGGTACTAACCACTGGCTTTACTGAGTCATTTGGACTCACCGTTGTTTGTTAAATTCTTTTAGCAGATGTCTGAAGTGTTTTTAGGTGAGTTCACAAAGGCTATAAGACATGGATGAATCATTCTAGAGTTGACATTTCATGTTTGGGTCACCAGAGATTTAGACGTTCTGATAGAAGGCCGGGGTCATAGATGGATAACCCCGAACTCTGATGACTATGTCAACTTATCAGACTTAAGTGACTCAGAAGGCGGGAATTAGAGTTTTCTTGTTTTATGCTTTCTTAGTCTTTTGGCTTTAGTTTTCGTTCTATAGTATGTACATTATACGAAGTTTGTTCTCTTTTGTTGTACTATGGTTTGACAAAAAGGTCATGATCGTGTTTTGCTTAGTATCATGTTGCTTTAACGGTCCTCCCTTTGGCCACAACCTCAGTTTATTAGCAGCGTTCAATACTGTAAGACAACGCTTGAGGTCTTGATGGTCCAGGATATTACAAAATGGGGCTGTTGTATCCCGGAGCAATTCATAGAGAAGATCTACTGCACCGGTTTTTTAGGCTTTGCAAACGCAGAGGGCTTGAATCTCCTTAAAGAGAGGGAGATTTCCATACCTAAGTCTGAGGTTGTTTTGTTCTGAATTTTTATTTTGTCAATTACCTCCAACACATTATTGCCTCGATTATCATCCAGTTGTATATTTTGATGATCATGCTGATTGATGTTTCAATAGGTAGCTCTTTGTGTATATTTTTAGCATTTGTATCTTTGGGATCACACTGATTAATGTTTCAATAGGCGGCTCTTTGTGTCGTCTAAGGCTTTTACTTAACTAGGCGTTTGACAACCTACCGAGGCGGCTATTGTTCTCAGACCTTAGATGTTTCTTGGAGATGTACTCTTATAATGTTATAGTTTCTTATTTTTGTTTCCTATATACTGAGGTTTCTTGGAGATATAATGGTTCCTGAGGTTTACATTTTTCTTCTTTTCTTCCTTTCTCTACATGTGGATTGGAGATGGAACATTAGTATGCCATATGTTTAGAAGCAGACCTAGAGAAACAACAGGAAGGGTTGGGTCGACTTTTGAGGTGCTTATCTAGCCTCTGAATAGAACAACAACTATAAGAGGCTAACAAAAGTTGAACATTCTGTGTTTGAAGTAACAAACTAATCTATTTGCTTTTGAGCCATTAGGTTCACATGATTACAATTGTGGGATTATATGAATCTTGTTAATTTTTATTCAAAAATTAAAATCCTTTCGCAATTTTTGAAATCACGTGAAAGAGAAAAAGATTTGTTTCTCTTACGTTATACACGCATATGAGATATGTATAATTAGTTGAATATGCGATATGAATTGCCATGAACTGTTCGTAATCTTGAGAAATATTTTTTATTTTTAAAAAAATCCTCAAGAATGTGGTCGGCAACCATATAGATGGCGGCTGCCACACTACTAGACGGAGGGGCGCCCAGTGTGACTCGGCAGCCCTCTGTCCAGCGCAGGTGGAGGTCCGGTGGCCAAAAGGTCGTGGACCACCACCAGTACACCCGTGTAAGGCACTTGTGTGGGAGGGCTTTTAGCCCTAAACGGCGGCCAGCCGCGCAGTGGCCTCCGGTGGAAATGTCAGCCAACGTCCGGCCTGAGACTAGCAGGACGTGGCCCACATGTGGCAGACAGCGGCCAGCAGTGGCCGCTGCCCCCTCTCCCGATTGCCTCAAGAGGCGCCCAAGGATAAGATCCCCGGGTCGCCCGCTTGGGCCAAACAGGTAGAGCTTTTTTGCCCTACCTGGCCCAAGGGCAAGAAGCCCTTCTTAACGTTGGGCTGGATCGTCAAAAAAAAAAGAGGAGAAGAGGGCTATCCGCACGAGCTAGGCCTTAATGGGCTAGCCCATGCGTGGCTATGGCCACGGGTTGGACCCGGGCCCTCAGCCCAGACCTAGTCCGGGTTAGACTCGAACCATGACCCATCACCGATCGGGTTGGACCCGGACCGATGGGTCAACAGGTCAGACTGGTTGACCGAAATTTTAAAAATAAATGGAATATTTTTTTTCCAATTTTGGGTGCTACATATGATTAATTATAGTAATTTTTCCTATGGTCTCTATTATCAATAAATGAGATTTTCACTTGATTAAAATTGGTTGAAGCCAAAATGGATAAAACCGATTTTAATTTTGTAACTTTTTCTTGTTTATCTCTTGGGAAGATAAGTGTCTACATCTTTGTGGGAGTGTCTACTAAAATAGTGACATAACTCACAAGTATTTGGAACACACTTAGATAATGGAATGCACAAGTTGTTTTATTTGGATATTCGTTTCTTTACAATTCAAAACTTGTAATAAAGTTTCAAAATAAAATTGTTGATTCTGGAATTATTTATGATGATCTTTATCTTTTAAATGTTGAGAACGATGATTCCAGTGTATTATCCCTTAAGAGGAAAATAGATGTTAATCCAACCTACTTGTGGCATCTAAGACTTGGTCATGCCAATATTGATAGGATCAATAGATTGGTAAGGGATGAGCCATTGCAATTTTTGAAAATTGAGCCACATCCGATCTGTGAGCCCTGCTTACAAGGAAAGATGACCAAAAAGTCCTTTTACAGGAAATGGAATAAGAGTCACAGATGTATTAGGATTAATACATACTGATGTTTGTTGTCCCTTCAACCACATGACAAGAGGATGTTTCTCTTATTTCATTACTTTCATTGATGATTATTCCAGGTATGGTTGTGTCCATTAAAATGATTCGCTCCGATAGGGGAGGCAAATACCTCTTGGACAATTTTAAAGTTTATCTTAAAGATAATGAAATCATATCTCAACTCACACCACCAGGCACACCACAACATAATGGTGTTGCAGAGAGAATGAATAGAACCCTATTGGATATGGTTCGTTCCATGATGAGCATATCTGAGTTGCCCATATCATTTTGGGGACATGTTTTGGAGACCGTTGTTTACTTGTTAAACAAGATCCCTACAAAATCAGTTCCTAATACCTCATATGAGTTATTGATCGACTTCTTTGGTGAGATCTATAACATCCTCGTCATCATTCCTCACAAGATTGTTAGATTCATCAAAAACAACATGAACAGATTCTTCTACAACTAGAGTACGTTTATTGAATATATGATATGCTTTACTAGAAGTTGAGTAGCCAAGAAATATACCTTCGTCGGCTTTCGCATCAAACTTACCAGCCAGAAGGTTTCATATCTCGGGAAAATGAATCGAAAGTGTGCGAATTGGAGAAATCCATTTATGGCCTAAAACAAGCATCACGTTGTTGGAACATCCGTTTTAATGAGTCAATCAAAATGTTTGGTTTCTCACAAAACATGGATGAACCTTGTGTCTACAAGAAGGTTAGTGTGAGTGCTATTACCTTTTTGGTTCTTTATGTGGATGACATACTACTCGTTGGAAATGATGTAAGGGCTTTGTCATCTGTGAAAATGTGTTTGTCTAACCAATTTTCAATGAAAGACCTTGGGGAAGCGTCCTACATACTCAGGATCAAAGTGTATAGAGACCGAAAGAAGAGATTATTGGGTCTCTCACAGGTAAATTATATTGACAGGATATTGGCTAGATTTAGCATGGTATATTCCAAGAAAGTTTCTACCCTTTAGACATGGAATTCATCTCTCTAAGCAAATGTGTCTAAAAACACCTGAAGAAAGAGAGAAGATGAGTAACTGTCATTATGCTTCGGCTGTAAGGAGTCTCATGTATGTTATGCTTTGCACTAGGCCTGATATCAGTCACGCAATTAGCGTTGTGAGTAGATATCAATCCAATCCAGGTCCAGAACATTGGTCAGCAGTGAAACATATCCTCAAGTATTTGAGAAATACAAAACATTATTTCTTAGTATATGTGAGTGAGGATTTGTCTGTCTAGGGATATACAGATTCAGATTTTCAACCAGATATTAATGATAAAAGATCTACATCCGAATTTGTGTTTACAAAGCCTTTATCTCAGAAAGTGTTTGAGAAACATATTAAAGATATGTGTTTGAGATATATGTATGATTGAGATTGACGTTTTCTTTATTATTTGATAATAAAAGTTTATTTGTTTCTCACATATATTATTGTTGTTATGAGTTTATACATAACATGAAATGTTATGTATGTAAATTTGTTCAGGTAACATTGTAGAAAAATCATGCTAGAGATTAATTGATCAAAGGCAGGGAATAATGATTTTTCAGTTAATTGTAAGCCTGAAATTGTTCTAGACTTTTGTACCATAAAGTCTACACTTGTTGTGCGGAGAATAATTGATTCCATCATTGAGATATGACCTTAAGCAAACGAGTGGGTGTTATGTAACAAGTACATACACTGAACATGATCCGATTAAGAACTCCTTTCGGATAAGATCACTGTCAGGTTAAAGGTTGTTCTATCACAATTCGGTATTGTCCTTAAACCTGAGAGGTTTGTATTTATTCATGAATTGTGTACACATGCTTTGATATTGTCAATCGGTGATGTTAGCCCAAGGTTGTTTTATAAACAATCTATTTTGATTTTGATGATAACAAAGTTTTCCAACGAGTTTTTAAACCTTTAGATTCTACTTTTGAAAATTCGTTTTAAGAAAATGATATCAAGAGTTTTCTAGTTGTAAATCGGCCTTAGATATAATTGAACACTCTACATAAGCTTACTTGTTAAAACTTCACATTGTAGATGTTTTTGGGATTGCGTAAAGGTGCAAAGACAAACACTTTTCAGCCTAAGTGTTGAAGGTGTCGACACATGTCATCATGGTGTCGACACATCGGTCATACACCAGAAGGCATGTTTCAAGCCAAAGTGAAGGTGTCGACACACAGCCAAGAGGTGTCGACACATTGGTCATTCAACATAAAGCAAGCTCCCAGGCCAAGAAGAAGGTGTCGACACATAGACCAAGAGGTGTCGACACATTGCACTATCAACAGAAGGCAAGGTTTACAGGCCAAAGCTGATGGTGTCTACACATATGCAATTAGTGTCGACACATTGCACATGCACCCGAAGGCATGTTTCCAAGGCATTTTGAAGGGTCAACTCTTTGAAGAGAAGTGTCGACACATTGGACATAAGTGTCGACACATTGGTCATACACCCGAAAGTGAGTTTCCAGGCAAAACTCCTAGGTGTCGACACATACAGGGAAGGTGTCGACACATGCTTCGATTTCTCAGATCCTGGAGCGTCGTCACTCACTTAAAAATGTCTCCAAAGGACCTAAATGACCTCCAACGGCTCCAAATCTTTACCAGAAGGCCCCTGATGCCCTAGAGACTATAAATAGAAGAAGTTTGAAAGAGAAAGCAAGAGCTTTTACACGAAAATCATCCTTGCCCTAATTTCTTGAGAAACAAAGCTCTAAGAAGAAAGAGAGAAGTTCCTCCATCCAAGAAGGCTTGCATTCAATCTTGCAAATCCAGAAGCTTTCCTTGAAGATCGTATTCTTCTAGTTCACCTCAGGTTCTTAAACTTGTAGATTTGGCTTAGAGAGCCATTTCATTTCTTGAGTTACCCACTTGTAGATCTGGCTTAGAGAGCCTTCAATCATTGTATCCAAACCTTATAAAACCTTCGAGTGTTGAGTGAACACTGTATCCTACTTGTGAGAGTAGAAGAAATCCCTAGGTTTTGGGATTTGTGAAAAGAGTTGAAGCGTGAGCTCTGAAAACGCTTTGTAACGGTTCCTTAGCACCCCGGAAGCTAAGGTGTGTATTCGCTTGGAGAATAGTGGAGGAAGCCCAAGGAAGTCAATAGCCTTGGGGGTGGACGGAGGCAAGAGTTGGCCGAACCACCTAAAAATTCTGGTGTCATCTTCTTCACTCTCCTCTTTATTTCGTGCTTATATTGCTTGATTGAACTTGCTCATTTATTGTCTTGATCTCATTGCTTGTTTACCTAGAATTAGATCTGAGCTATTTTGGGTTTGTTTTCAAAAGGATTCAAAAGTTTTTGAAAAACCCAATTCACCCCCCCTCTTGGGTTGTTTTTGCACTCACAGGTGATGTTCATTCAGAACTATATCTGGACATGTTGGGTTGTGTGCGTGATGATTGAGTGGTATGAATGCTCAACAAGGAATCCACCAGTCTTTGGAAAGACAGTATATTCAGTTAGTGTTCATGAAAGAGTTACCAAAAGAAATCCGGCCAAAGTGTTTTACAAAACTATTTTATGAATACATAAAAATATATTATATATATTTCAAAAAACTTTTGTGGTACAACTAAGTTATGAGCTAAGAAATCAAGTTTACATGAGATAGGGACATGACGGTGATATTTGGTTCTGAGGGCAAGTGGGAGATTGTTAGAATTATGTGCCCTCGATAACCAAATTGATTAATCCAGTCCTAATATCTCATATGGAATATAGTATGGTGGAAGGAATTAATTGTATGTAAAGGGGCATATTTGCAATAATCTCAAATTCCAGGGGTCAATTACAATATGTTGATAAAATTGATTGTAATTAGTAGAAGCCCTAATTGTATTAGAAAAAGAGTTCTTCAGTGTTATCCTACGGCTGGAATTTGAGATCCCTAAGGATCCTATGTTTCGTGCTCTCTCTAGGGTTTTCCAAGGCCTATAAATATAATTCTTATATTCAATTCAAGGGGTTGGCCATCATAACCTATTAAGGAAATCCCAAAAATGAGAGAGTGACATAAATCCCTTAGGAGGCAACACATCTGAGTTGTTGTTCTGAATTGTTGGAGCTTTGGATTGAATCGTAAAGGGCTTTAGGTTTGTAGGTTCATAAATTCCTGTGTCAAGTATGGAATCGAATCCGAAATGGTAATCATAATCTTGGTTGATGTTTTGTTGAAAACATGTTGTTTGTTTATAGTTTAATTCCGCATAAACTATCAATTCTCTAGTTTAAAGTGCTTGCTTTCCTCTTTGAAGCAACCCAAACCAGAGACAAGGAGGAATAGGTAAATGTTTAGTAGCCAATACAAACGCAATTTGGTATTTCGGCATTATGAAATCAATTCCTAGCTTCATGATCAAATGGTTTCAAAATTGTTGAGTATTATTATAGACAACATTTACAACTCCAAAGCAGATAAGTACCAAATTGGATCAAAATTTACTTTGTAGTATACAAACAATGGCCTAGAGGAGTAGTCAAGAGTTCAGAGACCAATTGTAGTCCTGGTACACAATATTTATAGGGCCACCATCCCCCAAAAGATGTGTCAAGAGACCTGCTTTAGTTGCATCCAAGTAATTGAGAATCCACTTCAGTATTTCCTTCTCATTTCCAAAATCCACGCTGAACCTGCAGGGTACAAACAATTTCAAAGGATGTGAGAATTCAAATTCTGTACAAAGAAATCAACAATGTCCCGTAAGAGTAACCCTGTGGGCCTGGTTTAACCATATTTGTAAATAAAGTGAATGAAAAAAATCTAAGCACTTCATCACTCACCACTTCATAATTCGAGTGAGATACACAGTCCTCTTCTCCAAGTCCACCTCCATTCCACCACATTGAAAGAACTCTCTTGTAGCACATCTTAATTCAGCTTCAACTCCATTGGGTGAGAAGAACCTGACAGCTGGGCTTGACCTTGTCCCGTTACAGAGGCCAAAATGAACCAATGGATTTAATTTCACAAGGGCAAGCTGGCATTTTATTGAATGTTGTTAGCAATTTTATCCACCATCTAATCAGAATGCAATAAATGACCAAAGACAAGGTGGAGATATGTAGCTCTTAATCAAGTACTATATTAATTGTAGTACAGGTAACAGACTAAAGCCATCAATATTATACAAGGTTCAGAAACAAAAAGATCAGTTCCGGAAGAAAAGACAAACATTTGTATGGTTTACTGAATTGTATATATATTTCATATTGATATGAGTTAAAATTATTTACCTCCAAACGCTTGTCTCCTGTGCCAAATGGCTTGACCAAGGTGTAAGGGGGTCTCCGGTTGTTTCTGAGGATCCCATGATTAATTGTATTAAGGGAATAGGGATACCCTCCAATGACATATTGGAAATCAGAAAAGAAGAATCTCCTATCGATAACACCCTCTGGGCACCCTATTCTAATAACAGCATGGATCACCATGGCATTGTACAAGTTCATAAAGAAGGCTAGGTTCTCATTTTCTGAAAGAGATAGCAAGTTCACCCGATGAAGTTCTTGAGCCAAATTTACATACCTGCATTTGAGAGAGGAGAAAGAAACTGTTTTAAAGTGACCATGGCTCAATAAATAAGTAACAACGTCTTTAAGTACATTGTAAAGATTAAAGGAAAAACTCCTACCAGAGGCTATTTACTAATTGGTTTAGGAAGGATCCGTCATAAGATAAGTGACCCGTGTTGTAGTATAAAATGTTGTCCTATAAAAATACTTTATTTGCAGGATGAATGATCTAATCCAAATTCACGTTTCAATACAATCAACAACCACATCTTCCAAATGATAGTAGAATCCATAACCCCACAAATACCCTTCCCCAATAAGGATACAATGCAGAAAGGGGACACCATTTGGCTACCAAGGCTAGAATTTGTTCACAAAAATTACTGGTCTTTCAAACAAACAAAAATAATAGATGGAATGCAAACATATTTATGAGTTAAAGTGTAACACCCCTACCCTAATCGCAGGGGTATTTTAAGTCTTTTTTACTGGTGTTTGTTTTGGTTAATTATAAATTTTCGTAATTCTTACTTTTTAATGCTTAATGATGTGTTAAATGAGTTTTTCTTGAGTTTTAAAGTTAAGGGAAAGAGGCCTAAACCTGGTAGGACTTCTACTCCACTTAAAAAAATCTTAATCTAATTAAGATTTCAATATTTAAAAGAGGGTAATAGAGTATTTTTATTCTTTCAAAATACAAAGACCATTTCCTTATTCACTTCGTAATCCTAATTCTCAATTTTCGTAACCCTACTTGAGGGCTTTCATTGAGAGGTTTGTAAGACCTTTTAAAGACCTGAAAACCTAAAATAAAGAGGCCCAAGCCTTAGTATAACACGTCAGCCCATTAACAATCAAGAAAAACCTAACCCTAGCATTTTTTTTTATAAGTAAGATAATTTTATTAAAAATGTAACAACGGTACAAGGATCTATACCGAAATCACCTAAACCATACAAACAACTAAGGAAATCCTGAAAATCTAAGAAGGGGCATTCCGTCACCGCATTGGCCCAAAAGAAAAGGGATTGCACCAAAAAGCCCTGCAACCTTTCCAAAGGCAAAGTTGAGTCTTCGAAACATCTACTATTACGCTCATGTCACAAACACCACTAAATACATGAAGGAATCATCTTCCAAATGGCCTTAGCCAAAGGGTTCACTAACTTCCTCTTCCAACTCCACAGCACATCGTATATAGGATTATATATTAGCCCTTGGTCTTTCTACAGATCATTCGCATGCGATGATACAAAGGAAATGTAAAAGATGGTAGCCATGACATGTCTCGAAGTGCCTTGTACAGCACACACCTAGTAGTTTAAGCAAAAGTTTTTCGCCTCCATTTCTTGGTGGTTGGTGGTTTGGGAAAGCGTGCCTCACAGGGGAAACATAGTTCATAACAGACTCAAAACTTTTATCAAAGGGAAGAACATCCTCAGCACTCCAAATTTGAAACTTGAAACAAAATAGAAGCCAGTTACTTTATAATTAAGTGAATAGGAACCAAAAATTGAATTATTGCTGGAATTAAAAGATCCAAGAGGAATATGAAATGTACCTCCTAAATTCTTCACTTTTTCTGATGCCCAGGTAATCAATATGGTGTCTGTCATCAGAGGCATATGACTCAAGTATGGCAGACATTATCTTGGTAAGCCTCAGGGCAATCATAGCTGCAGGCTTGGGCTCACTGTCACTTAAAGATCCATGGAAATTGAAGCATTTCGGAATAAAGGGTTCATGCTCAAGGAAACGGTAAAAATGGTTCCCATCTTCAAATTCATTTTGCCTGCAAAAATAAGTAGCCAATCAAGAAACAATGTAGACTGAAAGACGTACTTTAAGCACTTAGTTTCACTCAATGCAGAAGGAATGCTCTTACCCAAAAACATGATTGATGAAATGCTTCCTGGCCAGCTGCTTGCCAATGTCAACAGCCTATAATAGCAATATACAATTTACTATACATCTCATGTGGACAGATGAAAGGAATAATTCAAATAGGTTTTTGTTTTTTTTTCTCAGAGAACTGATTGACATGCCAAGTGCATCAATTAAAAACAGAGTTCAGCATGACTGCACTCAAGAAAAAACAAAGAATCATGACTACACCACATTCCACATTAGTCCATGCACTCCTTGATCCCTAAAATGAGTGTCGTGGCAGTTAAAGTTTGTGAACCTACTATATCCCTAAGATCACCAGGGTTGCCATATAAACATTTTCTCTGGATGTTATTCAATACATCACAATCTTAATACTCACTGGTACAGTTAAAGGATACTTAAATAAAGCAAGCACCATTATCTTGAAACAGCAAACCTTAAATGCGGCTCTCTTCACACTGCTAGTGTCTCTTTAGTGGCAAGCTTTGGATTTTATCAATTACTTAGTAATTGGTATGTCCCCAGCGTAGTGTTTTAATGAAAGTTATAAAAGAAGCTAGAAAATTTTTGCACAACTGTTAGACAGGATTATCAGAAGAATCAAGATTCCCCCTCATCGTGGTGTCTCCCTGTTGCACAGGCAAACAAGCGGCCATTAGATGGAAAAATGTTACAAGGTTAGAATCACATCCAAATGGCCCCCTTTAGGTCTTCTTGCTAAACTCGGTACTCTTTTTCCTTCTTTTGATTGCCAAGCCAATCAAGAACAAGGAAATAATCAGAGAAATTAGAGGGAATGTAACAAAGATATCAAGTTAGAAAACTATGAACAGTTCCATTTTGTTTTCTTCACCCATCTTGTCTTAACTTTACTTCTCTCTCACTCTCTCTCTCTCCCTAGAGTTGATTATTAGCTGAGCTGCTTACATCAACAGTGAGAAGTACCAAGAACAGTTCGGGTACCCATCCCTGCTGCCCAAGCCTGGAATGATGACGTTAGAAGCTGAAAGCGAATTGCACAACTGGAGAAAGTGACACAATATTGGAAGTCTGCATCTCTCGAACTTGTGAGAATTGACTAAACCCAAAAAAGTGTTCTACAAATTTAGCATGGGTAAATCTAACCAAGCAGCCTAAATGAAATAGAAAGATCACTAAAACATCAGAGGATAGTGGCATGTAGCATTCTGACAATGTACAACTGTATATGAACTACAAATTGCATTTAGCATTCTGACAAGGATGACCTTCCCGGAACACCAACCACGCTCCCCCCTCCCCCCCCCCCCCCCCTCCCTTTCTTTACCCAGGAAAACAACAGAAAAAAGAATAACAGCCAATGTGTCATGCTTACTTCCTTCAAGGCAATAGTGTCATGAACTATATATAGGTCAAACATTGATGTAACGTAATTACAAGTAACTTTTTTCTTCTGATAACTAGTCTCGAGGGAAATGACTAGATTCTATACCAAAGAGCTCACTGCCTAGTCATCTTCCACTTCAAATAAGTAAAAGAGAAACAATAGAATGAAGGTTACTTCTGTGTTTTTTCTTCAGAGCAAAAGAAAAGCTGGAAAGGATTAGATTCATTCGCCGGTTGAGTTGTATCACCCAGGGTATAACTGGAGCATTCGATGTCAACCTTAACACCGTAATGTGAGGAATTTAAGGAAGATGAGCTTTCAGAATAGCTTGAAAAATTCAAACCAAAATTCCAGAGTTGCGGAGAAAACTCGTACATAAATTTTAGTGTCCGTGAATGTCTCCCTTATTGGGAAAATGATAAATTCATGGACCCTTTTTCATTTTTCTAAATCTAGGTGCTTAATCTTGTTGGGCTAAAATCAGAGACTGCTTTTCTAGTTTTACCCTTGTTTTTCCTTCATCATTTACAACCGTCAACCTCTAATCTCGTTGGGAAGCCAACATCTTAAAGTGTCTGAAGACTCCTAAAATCCTAGATTTCAAGTTGAACAACCAGCAGATTCAGGAAATCAATCTAAGAGGCTGGAACCGTTTCTAGACTAACTAGAAAAGCCCTTGCTAAAAGTTTAGCAGCTATTTAATCTAGGCAGTATAATAATCCATCATTGCCCCACTAAAATGACCTGGGAATTTTACAATAAACGTGTCATTGCACATTTTCATGATTGGGTAACTAACAATCAGCAGCAACGATCACATAAACCAATTAGAATCAGACAAAATAGTCCTAACCATATGGGAAGGTTCATCTGCCAAAGTAGGATACTCCAAGTTTCCACAAGAATAAAATATCATTCGTCGGTAGGTTTGATCTGGTAACCAAATCGCATCCGCGCCTTCAGAAAAGCGGGAACCAAAAAAAGGAATCACAGTTGCCTCCACAGGTCTAGTCTTTTATGCAAGTCTCAATATCAACGTCTAGTCTCGTAGCAGAATCAGTCATAGCAGATTACTCTGTACCAGAATATGCAATGCGGGCAGCTAAGAGTAGCAAGTAGGGGTGCTTAACGTTGATGTAGGTGACGGTTTGATAAAAACTGTCACCGCAATTGACGGAATCACATAATTGATATCGCCACCGCACTGCTAAGGTACAATAACCGTTCTTGCCGGTGACGGTATTAACGGTAACGGTTATACGATAACCGCTTAAACCGTATAATCATTGTGGAAAAAAAAATAGGCATTTTCCTTCGGCTTTTTCATTTTTTTACTGTTTTGAGCTGTTTAAATTTATAACATAATATCATAATCAATAATCATATCAAATGGACAAATATCATAACATATTCAAACATAATATCATAATCATTAATAATCATGACAAATATAATAAGTTGTCCAAAAATCCAACATAATATCATATTCAAACATAAAGACTAAAGTCTAATAAAAGTGTATAAAAATGTTACATAAACCAAGTAACATATTCCAACAAAAGCTCAACAAAAGTATGTCACATAATAAATAATCATCTTAAGTCTCAACTATGGGTGGTTAACAGTAATGTAGGTGACGGTTTGGTAAAAACCGTCACCGCAATTGACGGAATCACATATTTGATACCGCCACCGCACCGCTAAGGCACAATAACCGTCCTTACTGGTTACGGTACCAGTAACGGTGACGGTTTTAGTAATTAAAACAGTGACCCCCGCCGGTGTAAATGATCACCCCTAGTCGCAATAAGTAAAAATACTAATATCAATTCCTGAATTAAAAAACAAAATAAATAAAATATTGTTGCTTTTTATGTAATCTAATCTATTAATTAACGTAATCATTTATTTCCCTCCGGTAAACGAGGTTGCTATCCCATGGATCCCGATCGCCTGAAATTCGGGCAGCCGAATTGCAGGCGATCGTGGTCGGTTATACCACCGTTATTATGCGCCTCGCATGTTTGTCATCATTAATGTCGCCAACACGAACAACAGACTTTCTTGGGTCTCCGAAAAAGAAAAAGAAAAAGAAAAAGGGCTTAATCGTCATTCTACTACTACTCTTTCGGAAACTGTAATTATTCCTTTTTATCCCTTATATCTGAGCAAGTCAGCGACCAACGGAGTTTAATAACTTCCAAATTTTTAACCAATCAACAAGAACAAACGTCACGTGCACCGTTTAAGAAGCGTGAACGCACCTTCTTTCGGCCGCAGTCCAATTGCTGAATGAGCGCCTCCACCATCTCGCTCCCAGAGAAGCAGTTTTTCACGATCTTCAGCTTCACCAGACGGTCCTGAATGGGTAATCTCTGCCGCAAAACCCTCATGATTCCGCTCATCTCATCCTTCCATTCGTCCGCGATATCTTCAAACCCATAAACCGCCGGTGCAGGCGCATCGTCCGGACATTTGCTCCTTAACATCTCCTTCACCCTCTTGTCAAACCCGCCACTATTCCTCAGGGAATTCAAAGCTACCAAACCTCCAAACAGTTTCTCGTTGAAGAAAATTTGCGGTACCGTCGAGCTCCCAGTCCTCTCTATGAGCTCTTGCTCTCTCTGAGGGTAGACGTCGATGTTTATTTCAATGAATTTCAATCCCTTCTCGCGGAAGAACCTTCGGACCGCGGTGCAATCCCTGCAATTCGACCGAGAGAAGAAGCTGATTCGGCCTTTGTGCTCTAAGTGGCTCTTCAGCTTCACGACTACCTTCAGACCCGAGAGACTGAACTCAGTCACATCGCCCGAGTTCGCCGCAGTTTTCGAATCGTCCGCGTTGTTATTTTCCTTCAGAGAAGACAGCCGTTTTACGATCGCCGCCGAGAAGTTGTTGCTCCTATCGCGGATGAACTTGCCGATCGACGGCATGTCCACGGACAAAGACTGCGACTGGCGAAACGATACGGGCCCATTTGAACCAATGCCTGAAGGCGGCTCTGGCCTAGGGAGGCTGGAATGAGGTTGCTCGGCGTCCATTTTATTCGAACCGTTCGGGTCGACGCCGGACTTGTCCTTCACGGACGACGACGAGGTTTCGCTGACGTCGTCGCGAGCGACTCCTTCTTCTTCACGGGGATGGGGTATTTCCGTCTTCTCGGCCTGGATCTCTATCTCAGAGAATTCATCTCTGTCGACGAGTTTCGCAGACTCTAAAGCCGCGGCCTTATTCGTATGACCTTCCCCAACATCATTTCCATTCAAAACGTGTCCTTCGGAAGCATTTATGATTGTCTCAACCTCTCTCGGATTCTCTGCTGATTCTCCATTTTCGGATTGGTTTTGGCGCTGGCGCTCAATATTTGGGGATTCCATCGCTCTTCCTAATAGAAAGGAAAAACACAACAAAGAAAAATAAAAAACTGAATCCCTCTAAGAAGAGGGAGCCATAGCAGAGGAGAGAAAGGGAGGAACGGGAGAACGATGGAATCGGGAGGGTTTAAGGAGGAGAAAGAGAGTGTGAGAGGAGAATGGGATACTACATATTTTGATAGTGCAAAAAGGTTATGGAGTTATAAAAGAGAGGTAAAGGCATTGAGACAGACCGGCTCTTTTTAGGTTCCGCTGGGCTAAGTCGGCCGGCGGCCAATTGGATGCTATCTCGGACCCCACTTTTATCGTAATTGACGGGTACAGATGGCGGACTTTAGATTCAGCCGGACTCAGTCAGATGCAGTCGTGACTAATTTACTAAATACTTGTTTAAGCGCGTATCAAAGTAGTTTTGGAGGAAACCTCGAGGCTCAAACTCTGCAAACGTGGCGGGTGATCGCTGACTGGGCAAGAGTAAAAAGCTGATCTCTGGTCCTCCAAGTGCCAGCACGCGATGCAGGTAGAGGAAAGCGGCCCAAGCTGGACCCTTACTGGGATTCTGAGACTGGGCAAGGCAAAAAGACTTGTTCTCGACACATCCCTCGCGCCCTACCACTGCGACGAATATCTTCTGCAACGATTTTGTTAGGTCACTAAAACTACTTATAGCGACGAAATTGATAGATTCGTCACCACAAAGTGAAAATACATGTGTTTTTAACGACGAATATCAATTTCGTCGCTAAAAGTGAAACTTATGTGTTTTTAGCGAGGAAAATCAATTTCGTCGCTAAAAATATCTTCTGCGACGATTTTGTTTGGTCACTAAAACTACGACTCACTTGAAATTGTTAGATTCGTCGGCAAAAAGTGAAAATACATGTGTTTTTAGCAACGAATATCAATTTCGTCGCTAAAATTATCTTCTGCGGCAATTTTCTTTGGTCACTAAAACTACAACTCACTTGAAATTGATAGATTCGTCGCCAAAAAGTGAAAATACATGTGTTTTTAGCGACAAATATCAATTTCGTCGCTAAAAGTATCTTTTGTGACGATTTTGTTTTGTGGCTTAATGTACTTTAGTGAGGAAAATTACCAAAATCACTACTGAATAGATCTTAAACGAAATAACCTTGTCGCTATTTGTTTTATTATAAATTAATCATATTAATATGTTTATCTTAAGCTATATAATGTTACTAATTATTTTATATATTATGATATTCCTTATAATATATTTTTTGTGTAGTAATATATTTGAAAAAATTTATTTTAAAATACCCACTTAATAAAATATGAAATTAGATGGAGTTTTATAGAAATTGAAGCTATTATATTATATAACTTGATAACTTAGTTGTTGTTGTATATTTTGTTATATGGAATAGTTTTTTGACATGTATGGTGATATAATAATGTATATTATATATTATTATATCATCATACATTATGATATATTATATAATATAGATGTATGTCATGTTAAATACATTGTAACATAATATATAATATATTTACTTGGTATATAGTGCTTCACTGTATTTTAAGTTATTAAGTCATAATATATTACGTCACTCAAGTAGGATATTATTATAGCATGATATATCGTATTATATTATAACATATGAGTAAATCAAATATTGATTACATCAATAGTTCATATATCATGTATCTTATTTGTTTGTTAGCTTACAAGATACTATAAAAATATTATAATGCATAGATGTATGTCCCGTTGTATATATATTAAAATGTATTTAATTAAAGAGTATATGGCAGTCCATCATATTGAAATTATTAAGGTATAGTATGTCACTCAAGCATAATATTGTTATAGCATGAACATTAGCATAAATAATGATGACACCAAGTATATAGATACATACATATAAATCACTTAGGTTAATTAGCACATATCGTGTATATGATAAACACATATAACGAATAATGTAGTGCTATATAGAAAGCATTATACTTTCAAACAAAAAGATATTGTGAGATTAATTAGCTTATGTAATTAAAGTACATAACTTAATATCTGGTCATAGTTATTATGGTAATTGAATATTTTATTGATTATAATTAACAATTATATTTCAATAATTTGTAATATAAGACTAATTAATTAGGACATATTATTTATTTCCAAAAAAGATATTGTGAATTTAACTTAAACAATTAAAGTAAATGTAATGTATTATAAAAATCATACAAAATATAAAATAATTATTAAACAAACTACAAAACGCTGCCGTTCTCCCCACCTCCCCTCCCCCTTTCTTAAAAACTTCCCCCGCGCCCTAAGACGCAAAAATTCCCCCTCCCCGCGCGCGCCCTAATTAGCGAAATTCAACCCACCCCTTCCCCCCGGCACAGCCCTCACCCCCTGGTCCCCCGAGCTCCCTCTCCTTGCCGTATTGTTCTTTTCACTAGCCCTCTCTTCTCCCGCCAATCTTCCACACCAAGAATGGTAAGTTCTCTCTCTCTGTTTGTGTGTGTCTCTCTCTCTCTGAGATTAACTGGTGTGCGATGTTTTGATTACATACAGGAAAAGCAGTAAATCCAAAAGCGTACCCTTTGGCCATACACAGCTCATGGTCACAATACTGGATCTTGTGCAACAAGCCGCCAACTACAAACAGCTCAAGAAGGGAGCTGACGAAGGTCTCTACTTCTTGATTTTTTTAAAGCAAAACTAAAATTTGGAAACATTCATTAGATTGTTTATAATGCTAGGAATGGAATAATAAATTGCTCCACAACATATACGTTTTCTATTTGGTGGTACCTTTAGCGATAGTCTTTATAGCGACGGTCACTGACCGCCGCTATAGACTCCTTTTACCAGCGTTTTGTGAAAAAATACAGCTAAAAATTGGTAGCAAGATGAGTGAACATTGAAATTGTTATGTGATATTAAGGTGTATAACTTAATATATGGTCCTAGAGGCTATGATTTAGTCATTAGGTAGGTACATACATATAAAATACTTAGTTTATGAAAATTGAAGTTGTTATACTAATTATAAAAAAGAATGTACATAACTATGTATTTATTTAATGCTAAGTAAAAAGATTTTTAAATACTATTACAATTTACGACTGATTTTAATTTACTAAAAATACATAACTACAAAATAGAAAAAAAAATTTAAATCACCTGTTAAAAATTTGAAAAACTACAAATTAGAAATGACCAATATGATTATTAGCAAGAGTGTATTGAGATGTGAGGGAAAGCATGAAAGTGACATATATGTTTAGATTTCACTGCTTTCACCCCCCTAATTGGTGCTATACTATTGATGGCCCTGATAAACAAAGGAACAAGCTCACAAGGGTGGATGTGATTCTAAATAGTCCACAATGGACGTGATAAACTCAAGCTTGTTACTTGGCCAATTGTGATTGAATCACATATCCATGTCAGTCATGTCACTACCTTATTATGACCAACCGATCCCAAAAATTTGTTTTACCTCAAATGTCAAGCATGATACAACTGTGAGCCTCTATGTATGCCAACCAGAACAAAGCATCCAAATGCACTTTTTAAGCGAATGCTCATCTTTGTAAAAGAGGTCTCCATGTTTGCATAAGGGCATTGCAGGTTTCCTTCAACACTTTACACCATAAATGACATCATATGGCTTGCCTTTTCTGGACAGAAAGCACTTTGTATTTTAACTGATGCAAACACTCATTTTCTGGTATAAAGTAAAAACTCAAGCACTTTGGATATAAAATCAAATTAACCTTTTCGTACATTTTAATTTAATCAGGACTGCCATTTATGTTAAAACCATCCTGGTTACGTTTGCCAATAAAATCTGTTCATTGTGCTTTTTCTTTATCTCTCAGGTAGGATTCCACGTGCTTTCCAATTATTAGTCTGAAAATATATGTTCCTTCCCAGCCTTTTTTGTCCAAAATGCTTTACCTCTCATCATAATTTGGTTTCAATTGCTTTTTCAGGTTTGCACATACCAATCCATTACATTTGGATGTATTCCCTAGTGTAGTACGCTTTGAAGCAGAAGTGGTTGCGATGACGGCTGCACTACTAGGCTGTAAAGAAAAGGGCGCAGGAGGGCAAATTTGTGGAAACATGACATCGGGTGGAACAGAAAGCATAATATTAGCTATGAAATCATCACATGACTACATGAAAACCAATAAGGGAATTACAAGGCCCGAAATGTATGTTGATTTCCAATGTCTCATCTTGGCATTTGTGAGTTTATTATTGATCTGGGAGTCATTATATGTGTGATTTTCTGACTGAGGTCAGGATAATACCTGAATCTACACACTCAGCATATGACAAGGCTACGCAATATTTTAACATCAAGCTGTGGAGTTCATGTTTGGGTGGTGCAAAGACAATGACTTGCAGGTACTCTTGTCTTCTGTTTGAGAAAGTATGCTATATATACAAGTATACTGTAAGACCTTGTCACATCAGTTATTCAAGGCTTAATTCTCTAGGTGAAGCCCACAGGTATCACGACATACAATCCATGCATTAGTTGTTCTTCTTTGGCCATAGGGGTGGAGCAGTCAGTTATGAGTGCTAGATTAGAATACATACTCTGTTTTGGTTCTTGGTGGAGTTGATATTACAGGACCTCATCTGCATACTGTGAGTGCAGTCTCTGGAATTTAAAGTAGGCAAATATTTTTTCTTGCTCGAATGATTAGTTGATTTCTAATGATTACATTCATTTATTTTTGCAGATATATCCCCATGGATCAACTGACACGCTGCCATATGCAACAGTGGGATCTGGTTCACTTGCAGCTATGGCCTTACATAGGCTTTTGTACATTTAATTTTGTTAGTGGTTTTGGACTTACATAGGCTTTTGTACATTCTTTATGTTTTGGATTTGTGTAGAATATTGATACTTTTTTCTTCCTTTTGGATTGGCGTAAAACTTGCTATTTTGCATTGCACTTGTGTATTTGAAAATGTTTTCATATTTAAAGAGCCAAAATGTGTAGGTATTGCGATATTCTTATGAGGTGTAAATTGTGCTATAATTTGGATATTTGTAAATATGAAACAAGGTAAAAATGTGTTCGAATAAGATGTCAAAAACTTTGGTTCGAACGACAAATATGGTTCGAACAAGGATGTCAAAAATTTGGTTCGAATAAAAAATATTGTTCGAACAAAATGTCAAAAAAATCTGGTTCCAACAGAAAATCGTGTTCAAACAAGATTTTTTTCGTCGCTAAAAAATTATATTCGACGGCTTTTAGCGACGAAAATAAATTTTTAGTGGCAAAATCTTACTCATCAGTGGCGAAATTATTTCGTTGCTAAAAGTCAACTTTTCAGCGACGAAATGAATTTCGCTGCTGAAGATGACTTTTTTGCGTCGACATGCAAATTTCGTCGCTGATGACTTTCAGCGACGAAAATATTTCGCCATTGATAACTTTTAGCAACGAAATGCCTATCTTCAGCGACGAAAATTTTCGTCACTGAAGGTGAAAATTGTTGTAGTGAATAACTGCCACTTTATGAATTGGCTTATTTTGCAGTAATAAATTTGCTCACAAAAGTATACACAAAACACAATAAACTCATTTAAATACTATTTAAACTTTGTCATAATACAATATAAACTCATCCAAGCTTCTGAAAATTTAGGTTAAAAGATAGTGCAGATAGAATCAACACATCCATCATGACTGGCTTCTAGATTTAGCATAGAACTTAAATTCCCTAATCAATAATTGACATCTAATAAAGCAAAAAAATGCTAATTCATTGATCATAAAATCACCAAACAAGTGGAGTAACTCTACCAAACTCAGAGAAGGAAACTATAACGAACAGTGGTTTCTACCCAGCAATGATTTGCATGTCCCTGTAGTTCATAGAAGATATATATTATTATGGACTTGGTAAACATATCACTGTATTAAACAAGCTCGTTACATCTTGCAGCTGTTCAATGCAATTATGCATAGTACGAAGCACATCCATACCAACAGTGGCAAGGCAACTTTTTCTTAGAAAAATCACTACAATACTTCACCTCCAACAATTACCTTATCAATATTCTTCATCAAGCTACCTAATCATCTTTGTGAATTCAAAGGAGCTTAGTATATATATATGGAAAAGAAACTGATGTTAATAGCTCTTACTGACATCAAAACCTATATATACAGGATTGTGTATAAAAATATTGATGTTTTTTTGTTCTAAATTTTTTTTTATCAAAAGTATAATATAATAAGTTAACAACTAATGGGGAAGAGAGAGAGCGAGAGAGAGAGAAATTCTCATTTCCATTTCAAGTGTAAAACTTGATGAGCAGTACCTGATTAATCAACAGGTTCTTATATTTCTCAGGATGCAACTTCCGCTCAAAATGAAAAGCATATGAAACTTGAGCATCCATTCCTACACATAGCGAAACATAAGTTATCCTAAAACCAGACAGACTGTTGAATAGTCTGCAAGTTATAGCTAAAAGATTATAAAGTACTATAACAAGCTCTTCATTCCTAATTCACGTATCATCGCTTGATTAGTAATTAATAAAATGCATGTAATTGCAGGAGAGTGGTGGAACGTTAATGTCGTGGATGTTGAGAACGAGGCCTTAGCCACCGAAAGCGTGTCCAACATTTTCGATGCTTACACAGTGGGAAGTGCGAGAAAATGACATCGAGGGAGAGAGAGAGAGACTCACTTGGAAATGGACAGTGCCACAGTGGGAAGTTGGGGATTTTGGAGAGCCAGTCGGCCCAGCGTGTTGAGGCGGAACTGGAGCTGAGACCGGCGTTGAGGAGTTGAGATGTTGAGTTCTGAGAGGTGAGGGAGTGAGCTGAGAGAAAGAGGGAGTGAGAGGAGATGGGAGAATCAACAGTCCGGCGTGGAGAAGCTAAGAGAAAGAGGAGGAGAGGGGAGAATCGATTGTCCGGCGACAGCGTTCAGTTTTTTTTAAATGCTGCTATAGGTAAAACTTATAGCTACGTTTTGAATCGAAACGCCACTAAAGTTGGTCTATAGTGGCTGTCTCCGACGGCCGCGAAAGCAACTGCTGCTAAAGGGGGTCTATAGCGACGGTCATAGACCGCAGCTATAGGTAAACCTTTTAGCGGCGTTTTTAAAAAAACGCCGCTAAAGTGTGTTTGTAGCGGCAGTCAATGGCGACCGCTATATGTGGTTTGTAGCGACATTTTTTGTGACCGTCGTTAAAGACTTGTTTTTTTGTAGTGCGAGCTTCAACATTAAGTATTTTCCTAAAAAAAAAGACATAAAATGTAAGAAACGGTGTAAAAAGAAAATTGGGCGATCTTTTGGTGTTTTGAGAGGTTGGGGTGAAATGGGGGCTCACAGTCTCGTTGGTGGTATTTGTGTTCAGAAAGTCCATTCGAACTTTCTTGATTATGTTAGAATGATCCACCAAAAAAGAGGTGGGATGAATTGCACACATAAATATCCATTCAAAGGCTATTTTCGTACGTCTAAATGTGAATTTTTTATCTGAACGGCATTGATAGTTGTCAAACAATGTTCGTACGATTATCCAAAGTCCGCTCAAATAGTGCTTAGACAGCGAAACAATGTCGTTTCTTGCTTTTTAACTTTCAAATGATATATTTATGTTCAAACAGTATTCTCCAAAACTTAAAACAATGTGATTATTACTTAAATGATATATAATTAAATTATAAGTACAATTTTATTAACTATAAATGTATTATGAGAGTATTAAGTATTAAGTACTAATAAAGTATGAAAAATATATTAGTACTTAATGATGTGTAAGTATCATAGCACATGTATGAGAGTATGAAAATCTTATTACTACTTAATGATGTGTAAGTATCATTATAAATACAGTGTTATTAACTTTGTAAGTATGATAGTACATGTATGAAAATCTCATTATTACATAATGATGTACATAATAAATTATAAGCACAATGTTAAATAAACATGTACGCAAGTATCGCAACATGTGTATAGGAGTATGAAAATATTATTACTACTTAATAATATGTATGTATAATAAACATAACGTAAATAACATATGTATATGAGTATGAAAGTTTTATTAGTACTAATAGGAGTATGTTATTATGTTGTGTTCATAAACAGAACGTTTTTAAACGTATAAAAATATGATTAGTACTAACTATTACTATTTACCATTAGTACTTAATATTATGTATGATGTAAATGTAGTATATAAATATATATACGTATTATATATATAAGTATTATACATAAATATAAGTATGAGCTACTATTAAACAATATGTAAATGGAAATATTTAATTTTGATAAATTTTATGCCTTTATTTTTTAAGTGATTTTACAATTTTATTCCAATAACCGTCTAACGCTTACATACGTACCATTCGAACGACTACGTGTGACACCCTCTCCCTTTTGAACTCTTTTAATCCTGCTAATGGAGATGCTTTTTGATTATTGATCCCTTAGTAGTCAATTTTTCTTACTTCTTTTTCTTTTGATATAATTTCATGCTTTTAGTGCATTTACAATTACTCACATTTTTATTTATTTTACTTGTTATTTGAACATTTGATTAAATTGTTGTAATTCCTAAAATATATATTAGAGTGCATTTCTTGTAGAAAAAAGTTGTTTATTTTTCTTTTTCATATCCGAAAATTAGAATGCACTTGACTCATAATTAATCTTTGATTTTCACACCATAAGCTCTATAATTTTCTCTCTCTCATTATTTTATTTCTCCCTTGACATAGATTTATTTCAATTTGTTTCATTACTTAGTGAAATTTAGTTAATTATATTGGTTATTAATTTAATTACTTAATTAGGCTAGATTGGACCTTAGGAACCTCGGGCTTAGTATTTGGGCCTAGGCATGCTATTTGGGCCGAACCCTAGGAACCCTTGAACTTGACTCTTGGACTTGGAGGCCCACAAATCAACCAAGCCCACTTTCCAAACCCATGGCCGGCCATATCTAGGTAATTATTCTCTTGGGAGACAAAATCTCCCATTTTTGCCAGGTGTAAGAATTTATCTTCCCATAAACAAGCTACTCAATTGTAAAATTTCTTTTGCTTGTTAAACTTCATTAAACGATTGCAACTCTAATTATTTTAGCTTGCCCCTAGAATATACATAATTATGGCTTAGGAAGAGACAACAATTTGGGAGCTCTATATAAGAAGAGACTCACGGAAAAGAGGCTCATTGCTGTGACTCTAGAGAGAGAAAGAGGGAAGAGAAAGAGAGAAGAGAGAAAAGGAAGAAGGAGAGGTCGGAGAAGAAGGAGAAGGAGTAGAGAAAGAAAAGTAAGAAGAAGAAAAAGGCAAAGGTAAAACCTAGCCCTTGTAGTATTCGGCCATCCCATGAGCCATTTTCTCCTTCTCCTTCCATTGAGCTCCCCTTCTAACCTTAGATTTTTCATTTTAGGTTGTTTTTAGAGTCCTTACAAAAGCTTAGCCAAAAACTTGAGGTAAGGGTAGTTTTGTGCTCTGTGTTAAGAAAAATGTTGCATTTTGGCTTGCTTTAGTTGCTGACATAATGGATTCTATGATATACATGGTAAATTCAATGAAAAGTATGTTATATCTACTTTTTATTATGAGATGATGAGTTGTTGATGGTAGCACGTGGATATCTAACATTTTCTTGAAAGTTATATGCATGATGTGTTAAAATGGAGGTAGATATGAACTAGCTTGGTTTTGTAGTGTTTGAGAGCCACGGTCAGTGACTAAAACTTGTGTTTGGAGGATTGGAAGGCCACGGATTAGCCTTAGGGGAAGCCTAACACGCATGCATGTACCATTTTACATCATTTTGTGATATTGGATCATGCTTTGTTCATAGTTTGTTTATTTGTGAGCATTGATGATGTATAAATGGAGATGGATACTATGAGAAAGAAAAAGAGGCAAGGTAGTGCTTTGTAAAGAAGTTTTGTGAGCTCAAAGATGGGATTTGATTAATAAAAGGGCCAAATATCACATGCAAAACTTATATATACAATGAATATAAGATTTATGCATTTGTGTTTCTTTTCCCTTACCATCATGTCATATGAGCATGTAATGTGTGCACTAACAAGTTGAGAATGTATGATAACATACTAGTTTGTGAGTTATGATTATTAAAGTCAAAAGAAATCACATGCAAATAGGTTTAGTAGTGTTAAATAAGGAAAAGAGTGCACCGTCCAATATTACATGTAGAAATACTTAGAATTTTTTGCTTAAAATTCTCCCTATATGAAGCTTAGGCATATTGAATCTTACCCTAGAAATTTCAGCCAAAAGTAACGTAGGAAAAGGTCTAAAATGTCCTTGGGAGTCCTTAGAGCACTCACACTTTTGTAACTATAAGCCTCATTTTGTAGTCCTCATGAAGGACATATTTGCAACCATTTTAGTAATGAAAATATTTTCACTCATTTATTGTTTTTCTCTAAATTTAAATCTTTTACTTATTATTAAGTTTTAACCTAATTAAGCAATCAAATTCCCGAGATAAATTAAGACTACTACTAATTATTCGGTAATTTCCTTATGTTCCTAGATATCGCATTTTGACCTTTAATATGATTTCAAGGACTTTTTTCCATGAATTATACCCCTTATTATTTACAAGTCTTCCATTAAGTAATTCAACAACAATACAGTAAACCCAAGTAGAAGATTAATTCGTGTTGTACTCCCCGCATGTGTGCATACGATTACTATAAGTAAGCCTAGCGGGGGAAACTATAAGCACGGGGCATGGCACTATGCGATCATAAAGCATGGTAGTTTCGAGCATAACGACGTGTTCGAATGATAGTCTAACCACCGTTTGTTCTTTTTTAATGAACCGTTACAACGTGTTATAATGATGATTAGAGAAATCTTCGAACGGTTTATCACATTGGAATGGCTATCTCTAGCATAAAACGACATTGTCAGTATTACTGTACGTTCTAACGTTTTTTATTGTTTGAACGACAAATAAATTTATGCAATTTTATTTTTAGATTTCTTATTATGATAATATTTTTATATGATAAAAAATATTTCTTATTGTCTTTATTTTATCTTTATTTTATATGATAATAATTTTATTGTATTATTACAATATTTCCTAATAATAATTTAATTACCTAGTAAAAATATGTATGAACCAAAAAATAAATTAAACCATCAAGCACAAATACTTTATACATGTACAAATCTAACTGTTCGTAGTACTGTAATAAGTGTAAATAAATTATAAAAAATCTAAAAAATCTAAAGGGTCTTCTTCTTTAACTCCACCACCAAATCCCTCTCGACAACATTTATCCTCTCCATGATGTCTCCTCGGATGTCCTTTAAAGGCTCCTCCAATGTATACTGCCTCGACTCAATTTGACACAGTCTCTCGTCCATTGCTGCCAGATTACTGATCAGAGGAGTGATGGTCTGCTCGAATGCGCTTACAATGTGCAGCTCTAAGTCCTCAAGCAAAGATGTTGGGGGCAGCTGAGAATGTGCTGCTCCACCGTTAGACCCTATCGGTTCCCCAACAACTCAAGCTAGAACCTCGGGGTGTGGTGCCGCACCAGGACAATATGACCCCGATCTGTGTGCCAAGCTACATCAAGCCGTGACAGCATTAATTGGGATGAGTTGCGTCATCGTTGGCTCATGACTTCTGACTACAACCCCAACATCACCCATATAGTAGACCCTCTCGACTCGTCGAGTGAGCCTCAGTCCCGATCATTTGGAACAAGAGGGTGGAGGATGAACGGCTCCAAAAGCACCACCACCAACATCAATTGTGCTCGGCACTCTATGTGATAGAGTCGTGGGTCAATGTTGTGGACGAAAATGAGGTGGAGCATATGCCAAAAGTCGAGCAAGAAATTATGTGACACGAATGACTGGACCAAATTGTGAGTCCTAGGACTAAGACAACCCAAGGAGGGGTAAATTGAGTTTCTAAAACTTTTCGCTTTTAACCCCCAAAGTCATGTTTGCAAAATAAATACTAATTTAGCACAAGTATATATATGTAACAAGTATAAATAAGTGTTAAATATAAATAGAAGGGTTTAGAGAAACAAACACGTGATTTTTAGGTGGTTCGGCAAACCCGCCTACATCTTATCAAAGTTCATGATTTTGTAAAAATGTTAGCTCATAGAGATGTTCTTTTTGAAAAATGCAATAAACGTGTCAAAGATAAATACAATTGCATTTATAACATTAACAGATAAGAAATCATCATCAACCAACAATTTAGAACTTATTCTCAATTAAAGATTTAGAAGTTACCAAAGGTTTTCCCTTTAGCATATGTCCTCAAATGTCACAGGCTTTCTTGATAGACAGGTTTTATCCAAGCACTAATTGTTGCTTCATCCTACAAAAGAATCAAGAAACTATTTTTGGTATCCAAGCTTTCTTGAGTCCTTCGGTGTTAGCCTTGGTTCCTTTTGGAACCCATGTCCTCTTGAGAGTCTTGCTCCCAAGTTCCTTTAATGCACAATAAAAAATTAAGATGTTCATATTTGTTACAAAAATGGAATATTTGAGTAGGTGCACAAAAAGACTTACCTTCACAAAATAATTCTTAAAATATTTTTGATGAATAGAAGGCTTGTAGCCTAAGCCACTTTTGTCAAGGACACATCTTTGACTACTAAGCATGTTTTCCAAAGTTTTGCTTCCTTGAGTAAACTTCTCAATAAGTTTGCTTTGAGAAACTATTTTGTTGTTCAAAGCAACTTTCTCATTTTCAAATTCTAAAGCTTTTTGTTGGAATAAATCATTTTCTAGCTTTAAAGTATCTCGCTCTTTTTTCAATAAATCAATTTCTTCTGAGATCAAAATTAGTTTCTTTTTCAATGATGTGTATTTTGAACCTAATTTTTAAAATTGACTAAGAAGATCATCAAAGGCATTTTGAAGTTCAACATAAGAAGGTTTAGATTCATCATCTGAAGAATATATCTCATTGTCTTCTAGAGCCATGAAGCACATATTTGCGATTTCTCCCTCATCTTCTTCGGAGGAGGAGTTTGAGTCGCTATCTTCCCAAGTATCTTTCATAGCTTTCTTTTTATATTTAGGACTTCTCTTCTATTTCTTTCTTTTGAGGAAGTTTTTGAACTTTCTAGTCATTAAGACTATATCTTCCTCATCTTCATCTCCATCTTCAATTATTGAGGATTTGAGAGCGATCCTCATCTTTTTCTTTTTCTCATCTTCATTCTCGAGCATTTGGATTTATGGGTCATTAAAGATTCAATTAGCTCATCTAGAGAAAGCTTGGTGAGGTCCTTGGCTTCTTGTGTGACGATCACTTTGGCCTCACATGACTTTGGTAGTGACCTAAGGATTTTCTCTCCAAATCGGAGTTAGTATAAGATTTACCAAGTGCATTCAAGGCATTTATAATTGTGGTAAATCTAGTATACATGACAGTAATGGATTCCACTGGTGTCATTTTAAACAACTCATAATAATGAACAAGCATATTGATTTTTGACTCTTTAACTTGATTTATTCCTTCATGAGTAATTTATAAAGTATGTCATATATCTCTAGCATTTGAGCATGATGAAATTCTATTAAATTTTCCTCTATCTAACGCACAATATAATATATTCATGGCTATTGCATCTAGAGAGATTTTCATTTTATCATTTGCGTCATTATCGTTTTCGTTCTTGGGAGACTCTACTTTTCCAATCCTTTTTGTAGACATATGAGGACTATTCAAAATACAAATCCTTAAATTAAAATCAATAGATTGAAGATAAATTTTCTTCCTAGCTATCCTATATACATAATAATTTCCGTTAAAAACTGATGGTTTGAAGTTGTCATTCTACTCAAGATTATTAAATCTTGTATAATGAGCATCTGCTCCGATACCAATTGTGAGTCCTAGGATTAAGGCAACCCAAGAGTGGGGTGAATTGGGTTTCAAAAACTTTTCGCTTTTAACCCCCAAAGTCGAGTTTGCAAAGTAAATACTAATTTAGCACAAGTATATATATGCAACAAGTATAAATAAGTGCTAAATATAAAGAGAAGGGTTTATGGAAGCAAACACATAATTTTTAGGTGGTTCGGCAAACCAGCCTATATCCACCCCTCAAGCTCATTCACCGAGCCTTGAAGTTTTCAACTATCTTCAAATAGCATACACTCTAGCTTCCGGGTGCTAGAGAACCGTACAAGTGTTTTCTCGGGCTCAACATTCAAACTCACCCAAGTGATTTTTTTGGCTCACCACTCATAACCAAACTAAGCTTTGAGATATACCCTCTCTAAGAGTCTTCTTTAGTGAACAACCTCACTAAAGGTGATACCTCTATTGATAAAAAGATTACAATAATAAACTCTCTCAAAGGGTGAATATGAAAGTGGAAAGCTCTCTCTCTTGATTCACACAAAGACAAAGATATGAAAGTGTTTTGTGTGGATGATATGAGAAATGTAGAATATGAAGGTTTAGAATATTTCTCAAGTAGTAGAAATGATCTGTGATCGTTGTGTATTCACTTTGGAGGTTATGGATGTGTATTTATAGGCCACATATGAAAATAGTCTTTTATAGCCGTTGGGAATCGTCTGTCAAAATGAGTCGGTCGACCGCTACGTGAACCGGTCAACCGTTTCAAGTTACCATTACCCAACAGTCATATTGTCAGGAGCTCAATGGATCTATTTTTCAAAAACAACTGGTTGACCGCTTTATTAGCTGTCGACCGACTCAACGTAAGCTCATAGTCCTGTTCTTTTAAAATTATGTTTTTGACCATTTTTAAACACCCAATTTTAAAGACTTACTTCCAATAAGTATATGAAATGTTGGAAGTTTGATTTGGGTGTTTTTAAACCATTAAAAACATTTTAATCTTTCAAACAAAAGTTAAAACGATTTATGCACGTTTTGAAAGATATGCAAGTGTGATTCATAATACTTGTCAAAAGTGAAACTAAGAGTTACAAATTTTACACCCTAAGGTCTTTAAATTTCACTTTTGAGCTCATTGTATCTTTTTTATCTTCTTTCTTCAAGTATTTGGCTCTTTCATCAAAACATCTTTGTCTAGATGTCTGTTTTTTGAACTTGATCTATTTATTGAAATCATCAAAATCTTGATTGTACACAAAAGCTAACACAAATAATGATACTCTCTCGTCATCTGTCAGAAGACCTCCTCAGCCAGTAACGCCATAGAAGCTCGATAGCAGGATAGGCCCCCACTCGTCTAAGTACCGGGAGATGATGTTGGGGGAAATCCTGACTCGAACTCCCCGAATGACGACCTTCCACTCGTCAGCGGCATTATCAACCTCCTGCAATGCCGCATAGAAATAATGGACAAGAAGTGTGTCCGGGTGGCCGGTCCAAGAGAGCACTGAGCAGAAAAAAAATGGTTCGAACGAAAAGTAAAACATCGGTCGGACAAGGGTTCAAATGGTATAATACATACCTTGGAACAAAATTACTTGAACGCAACATTTTAGCCAATCGTTTGATGTAGTTTAAAAATGGTGTGTTTAAGGAACAAATGTTCGAACATAACAACCTAACCATTCAAACACTGTTACATGAAAAAAATGGCCATGTGGAATTCTGTACTTAGGTGTCTATGGCATGTGTCGAGACCATCAAAACTGCTCTCGGGTACTAGTGGCATGTGTCCACACATGTCTGTGCTATCTGACAACACCATAATAGCAGCTCTCAGGTGTCAGTGTCATGTGTCGACACTATCAACACTTGAGAGATTTTGCTGCAACTTGAAAGTGTCAATTTCACTCCAATTCATCTTCAAACATCTACAATGTACACTAAGAGTATTTTGGCTTGCGCAACGATGTTATAGATGTCACAGACTTATAGAAAGAGAGATTTTCAATCTTTTTGGAAGTAATTTGTGGATTGACAAGAGTTAGTTATGAAAGCCTTCAAAGCGATTATAGGAGTTTGTTATCATCAGAATCAAACTGAAACAACATGGGCTAACATAGATGATGCAATATTCAAGCATGATCAATCACTTACTCATAAATTTGTAATTCAACTTATAATACGAAACAATAAGATATATTTATTTATGAGGTTCCAAGAGAATCAATAATTTCCAAGAATTATTTATTCTTATCCCCTGTTGGTTTATTCAAAATTCGTACAAATCATATTTTATTTCATGTTTTATTGCTTTTTATTTGTGACACCCCTCCTTTTTGAACCTCTTTAATTTTGTTAAGTTGGTTAATGGAGGTATTTTCCTTTCTTATTAGCTAATTTTTCTCTTTTATTTTCTCCTTTGATGCATTTACATGATTTTTGGTGCATTAGCATTTTCCCTTATCATTTTACTTATCTTCCTTGCTATTTGATATTTTATATGGGATCTTTTTTTGTAGTTATTTTACATACATTGTAAGTGTTTTTCATACTTTAAAAATTCCCATTGATTATTTTTCTTTTCCCATATCCGAAAGTTTAATATTTTTTACTCATAATTAAATTCTAGATTTTTTCACCATTATCTCTAGTATTATTTTTCCTCATTATTTTACTTCTCCCTTTAGCAAGATCAATTTTTGTTTGATTCTCTACTTAACTAAATTTAGTTAATTACCTTAGTAATTAATTTTATTATTCAATTAGGCTAACTTGGACCTTAGGTACCTTGGGCTAGCTTTTAGAGTTGGAAAAACCTATTGGGCAGAAACTATGGACTTGAAACATGAACTTGGAGGCCCACAAACAACCTAGCCAATCTATGAGACCCATGGCCGGCCATATCTTAGCAATGATGGCCTTTGGGAGACAAAATCTCCCAATTTTGCCATGTGGATGAGTCTCCCTTCCCTAAAACCAAACTACCCAATGATGAGGTTGTCTTAACTTGTTTAACTTCACTTAATCATGACATCTCCAAATAAATTAGCTTACCCTAGGTTGTAGGCAATCATGGCTTGAGATGAGACAAAATATTGGAGGCCATATAAAAGGAGAGACTCACGGCAAAGAGGCTCATTGCCGTGAGTCTAGAGAGAGAAATAGGGAGGAGAAGAAAGAAGAGATAAAAGAAAAAGAAAGACGAGAAAGAGAGAGGTCGAAGAAGAAGAAAAAGAAAAAGGCAAGAGGAAAAAGAAGAAGAAGAAGAAGGAAGAATAAGGCAAGAGGAAAAAAAGGGAAGAAGAGAGGTAAGCCTTGCACCATTCGGCCATGGGAGAAAATTTCTCCCATGAGCCATCCTTGCTTTTTCTCCAACTTATCTCTAGCTTCTGACCTTCAAATCTTCCATTTTAGGTGACTTCCAAGCCTTTTTCAAGAGCCTAACCGAACCTTAGTGGTAAGGGATAGAGTGCTTATCGTTCTTTGGGAAAATATTGTGTTGTAGATCTTTTGGCATGATCTAGCTTGTTGTTACATTATATTCAATGAAAAACATATTAGACATTGTGTTTGTGAAGAGTTTGTAAGTATTGATTAGTTGCATGTGTAGATGGATGTGTAAAATCCTTCATTTCAAAGATTTGGAGCTTGACGTGTTAGATATTGGAAGTGAATGTGAAAAATGGTGGTTATGGGAGGTTTTATGGCCACGGTTAGTGGCCAAAAATCTGGTTTGGGGAAAAGGAAGGCCACAGGTTGGCCTAGGAAAATGCTTAGTGTACATGCATGAGTAGTGGCGGAACCAGGAATTAAAACCAAACCGGGCGAACTTTTAAAGCAAAATGACTGATTTTTTTTATACGTAATGTAAAAAATTGTTTTAGAGTTACAATATTAAAACATTAAAGACTAAAAACATTAAAAATATTGAATTACACATACCGTACTATGTACTACGAGATATTTCAATGGCAAACAAGATATTTCAATAATAAAAAAAGTGTTGGCACCAAATCTCAACATTTGAACAATTAAGAATAATAGCAAACAATATTGGGCTCAACTAAGGTTGTCCTAGGCTCAACAACATCACAATCCAACCTAAAAACTACTGCACAAATAACATCCCTTCCTCCGGTTTCCTTCACAATCCAGCCTAGAGTTAAGCAAGATATGAAAAACAAGTTTTAAAGAACGAAGATTACATACCGCAAATGTCTTTCCAGCAATTAAGCAAGTATATTGGCAAAGTTCAAATGTGCTTCCAGCAATAGATTTTGATCTTCACTACATAAATCCACATAAAGAACAATAAGTTAACAAAAAAATCGTGCAATTGACTAGTATAATCCAAACCAGCCCAATTATAAGGTTTTACAAGCAAAGGTTACAAATGTAGGTAAGTGTTAATGGGATGAAAAATCCTGTACAATAGAACTTGCCAAATGGACTATTGTGTAAGCATGTATATTTATCTACTTGTAATACAAATGCATAAAAAAGAAATAACTGATGGAATGCAAAACGGCACATAAATGGCAAGAGATCATATATCAGACCAACTTATCATCAACCACGAGCACATGAAAAATATCAAATCTTGGCCAACAACGAAAAGATAATTAATCTCGGCTGACAAACAAAAAGGGGATTCAAAATATAAGCCAACAACATCTGATTCAATCTGAATATTTATAAAAATTTGCTACTAACATTTGGAAGATACCATACCTGAAAATGCTTATTTAACAACTTCTCCCTGGAACTAACTTCCCACAGATAAAAGTCTCCGATAGCAGTTTCAAATTTTCAATTCAATGTGTATGGCTTACAAATAGGGCCAGAAATTTTTACGAGTGTCATACAACAAACACCACAATAACTAGAGCTTCCTTCGGGTAAGCATCCTACATTACCTTTGGTTGACGAGCATCCTTAACCTTGCACCTTTTATGACAGGGAACTGCAATTTCTCACGGAAAAGAGGATTTGCCTCAAAAAGCTTCTTGAGCTCAATCAACATAATCACTCTTTCTGTTTTCGTATCTCTATAATTAGAGAGATGATCATTTCCCCTGCATAAACTACATTAGCTCCATAGTGTTGTCTGTATATAATCATTATTTTTAATTAAGTGGGAACTCGATCTTTCTGTATAGAATGTACACCTAAAATTGTCTAGCGTGAGGAGCACAGTCATTTCCCTGAACAATTCTTCATTAAGAGATGCAAAAACTTTCAGATCCTTCACGAGAATATCTACAGCCTTGCTGCGATCCAGCCTGATTAGTAAAAATTTCAGAGGATAAAAATGTTTAGAGGGAAAGCAGTGAGCACCATTACATTTTGTTTTTTCAAGAATTACAAACTTACTTATCCAGAGCCTCAAGGTACTTTTGCTTTCGAATTTCAAAAAAGATCTTCATAGAATGCCGATTATCATCCAATTTTGTGAACCCAGAAAGATACCTCTCCACCTCATCCCAGCTCCCGTTAAGCACCAACTCCTCAAAGTATTTGAGGTTAAAGAAGAATTCTGATTCTAGCTCTAGCCTGCTCAAGAGACAAGAGACCAAACAAACCGTTAATAGGAGTCAAAAACTAATTAGGATGAAATTACACGAGCAGCATAAAAATTCGAAGCTGAAAACAAGGGATTAGATGAGAAAACTACTTATGAAGAGTGTCTTTGAACTTTTCCTCGTCGAGGAACTGCAAGATCAGAAAGATGAGATCCCTACTCTGTAAACCCACAAGCCTGAACTCTACGCCACTTCCGAAGGAAAAACAATTCTTCAATAACAAAATTCAAAAGCCAAACGAATCTGATTCCAACAAAGTTTGCAATCCTATTCCTATATCAACGTTCCTGACAATTCAATCCAAACCCATGTGGCTTATGGGTTCGGATTTGAAAAGTTTCAACAACAAGATCGAACAGTTGCTGAGGCAAACCTAGTTGTCTCACAGATTGAAAAGAAATTCAGATGGGCGTGATTCCCCAACCCACAAAATATTAATCCACTATCAAGATTCAAGAAACACCTGAATTCATTTATACAGATCCAAATTACTGCCTTTGAGATCATCAATAGCCTCATGTCATCCCAAAAAAATGAACCTGTCAACTCGTGAGCCAGCAAGTGTACTAAAATTCTAGTCTCATCAACCATCAAGATTCAATCTTTTCTAGTTGACTCAATCAACAAACATTAAAGTCCACTTCACAATCCAACCCATGTTCGGCAATCAAACCGACAGAAAGACGCAAAACCAAAAACCCAGAGCCCCAAAATTCCCAACCAACGCACCAAATCCGATTCTTTGCCCAATCTTCTCTCAGCAACCAGAAACAAAATTAAAATTAAAAGTCAAAAGAAAAAATCCTGAAAATCGTAACCTTAATCACCAGGGTGGAATCCATGGTTCAGAAACAGCGTCCCAGACTGGACGAAGGAAACTGAAAGAGAAAGAAAGAGAGTGAGAGGGACGTACCTCGAGAGACCGAAGGCGCCGGCCGCCGGCGGTGAGCTGAAGGCTGAAGAGTGAAGAGAGAGAGCTTGAGGGCTGAGAGGGAAGAACGAGGAGGGCTGAGACTGAGAGGGGAGAACGGAGAATTCTAAGGCCGAAGGGGAAGGAGGGTTATTTTGGTTCAAAACACAGGGGGGAAACGACGTCGTTTCCCCCTGTGTTTTGAACCAAAATAAAATGCGGCCTGAGCCTGAGGATCAGGCCCAGTCCGCATTTCAATTAGGCAGGCTAGGCTTATGTTGGCCTGGGCCAGCCAGGGCGGTCCAGGCCAACTTATTTTAAAAAAAAAAAAAATTTTGTTGGCCTGGGCGGTCCAGGGCGGTCCAAACATGCAAATAATTTTTGTTGTTCAAAGTAGGGTACCGAGTGTACTGTCCAATATTACATAAAGAAACACTTTTAATTTTCGTACAAAAATCTCCAGATATAAATTTTAGGGGAGTTAGGTCTTACCCTAAAAATTACAAATAAAAATAATGTAGGAAAAGGTCTGAAATGCCCTAGGGAACCCTTAAGGGCAGTTTTGGCATTTTTGGGTAAATAAAGGGGTAAAATGGTCCAAATAGAAAAAAAGGATTATGGCCATGTTGAACACAAAAAAGGATAAGTGTGTAAAAATTTGAGCCCAAATTGAATTATCTAGAGGGCTTAAGTCACAAGACTCATTAAGGTTCACGAATGGTCCTTTGAACCCAATATCCCTAAATGGACTTAGGGGAGTCCTTTGAGTTAGTACCATCAGGGTCTTATAGGTCCCATTAGGCTCGTACAGTACTTATTTGAAAATTTTCTAATTATTTAAATCTCTTTTTTGTTAATCGATTAAGTTTTAAATAAAAGGGAAAGAGAGATATAATTATAGATATAATTGTGTTGTAAAAATACAATAATTCAAGAAAATAATTAAAGACATAATTTACTAAATAGAAACTGAGCTAATAATTCGAGGGAGAATAAAAGAAACATTAAGTAGTAAAAAAGGGGAATTACTTATTTTTACACGTAAGTAGAAACAAATTCCACTTACCTTATTCTCTTAAGTATTATTGTGTTGTTGTTTGAACTTCATTTCAATTAATGATTTGAGCATTCGTGTAGATTGGGTCTCTATTAGATCTTAGGGAAAACGAACAACTAAATTAAATGCAACCACTTGTGCTTGTGTTGTTTAGCTTCATCGATCTCTCTAATTTTTAAGGCTGCTACTCGATTAAACCTTTAGTGCTTGTCTTGGGTTGTTTAGTATTTAGGGTTAATTAGATCGCTTATTTTCTAATCAACTGCAACTAAGGAGAGATAGGAAAATAGTTCCAGCGGTGAATATTCAAAGTGTGAATTGATATATATTTGCAACGATGATCAGTTGTAAGATTCCGATGGTAGATGTTAACTTAGACCAATGTTTGTTCTTTTGATTGATTTCGATACTTTAATTTAAATTGTTTCTTAGTTATTTTTCTTAAAATTGTTTTCGTTATACTCAAACCCCCTCATCCTTGTTCACGTAGCATAAAACTAGGCTAGATACTCCCCTTGGGAATGATCCTTACTCGCTCCGCTACATGTATTTTTAGGAGTTTAGGTATTATTAAGGTTTGGGGTCATTTACACTTTCCACCCCCGATATTTTATTTTTGATACATTGGACCCATTATCTTCCACAATTTTGCAATCTGGACCCCGTACCCAATTTGCCGTCTAAATTGACAGATTTCGCCAACACATGCATCGGTCGACCGCTACATGCATCGGTCGAACGGCTCATCATGCCTCTCACGTTACCTTTGTAGCGGTCAACCGGTTCACGTGTAGACGAAATCCATCAATTTAGATGGTCAAGTCAGGTACGGGGTCCAGATTGCAAAAATGTGGAAGATAATTGGTCCAATGTATCAAATATAAAACATCGGGGTGCAAAGTGTAAATGACCCCAAAGACAAGGGGGCATAGTGTATTCATCCCTATTATTAATTTGGTTGTCTGCAACAGCACACTAGTGATCCTACATGAGAAGAACAGAGCTAGAAAGATTGAAAATGGTAGAGAAAATGAAAATGGAGGAGGAGAAAGATTCTCACTATGGTCGGACCACTTCTTTTCCTTCAATCTTCTCCCTTATTTTTTATCTCTTCGTTCTCTCTTTCACTCTCACACCTCTTTCTCCAATGTCAGCTCTCTCTCAGTTTCTCTCTCCTCAGCCGATGACTCACTTTAAAATGAGTAGCGAAAAGGCTATCCCAGGTATAGGAGTTCTGTCGTGTAATAATTAGCACAAAAAGGTCAGATCGTCTCCTCAGGGAAAATAGCTTAATTTCAAAATTGCGTAAAAACAAAGAGAATATAAAAAAGTTTACCGAACACAGTTCAGATTCATATTTTTTAATTTTGGGGAGTTCAAAAAGAAATTAAAGCGATAAAAATGTAAACTAAGAATATAACATGCATTCAATTAAATGACGGAAATTAAATGACAATAATAAGTAGTTGATAATGAATAAAAAAAGAGAGCACAAGATTCTTATATTCAATAATATCGTCTTATTACAACCCAAGATTCGAGTTCAAAGAGAAAAAAAAAACAAGAAAATAGGCCACAATTGAAATTGAAATTACATAAAATTAAACAGCAAGAAACTTAAATCTAAATCCTAGGAATTGAAATACAAGACAATGGAATAATAAACATAAAAGAAACTAATCTAAAAAACAACTGAAAATAATGAAGAGATAGAGAGAAGAGATACGACCAAAGAGAAAAAATAAATAGGAGAAGAGAAAGAGGTGAGAGTATCATCTATGGGAGAAGAGAGAGAAGGAAAAGAAAAGGGAAAATTAAAGGTGAGAAGTGGAGAGAGAGAAGAGAGTAGCATAAAATAAAGGAAAGCTAGAGAGAAAAAGTAGGGTTTTTAACAAGAGAAAATAATGGAGGAAAGAGAAAAGAGAGAGAGAGAGAGTAGAGTGAAGATATGTGTGGCTAGGAGAGAAAAAGAAGGGAGAGAATAGACAGAGGAGAGATGTGAAATAATAATGCCCTAAAAACTATTTATCTGAATAATAATTATTTAGATGTCACATGTTTATATTTATTTATTAGGTAATATGTTGTGATATAAGATGTTACACAGATATTACTAAATAACATTGTAGAAAAGTCATACCAATGATTAATGAATCAAAGGCGGGAAGTATGACTCTTCGGTTCCTTGTTAACTTGATATTTTGTTCTAGACCAAGATACATATTGATGTACGATGGGTATATACTCGTTGTGCCTCTATTTAACAGGATGATGGACTTCTTCATTAAGGTGGTGACCTTAAGCCAACGAGTGGTGCAATGTAAGAGTACATACATTGAATGAGATCAAATATGAATACCTTCTAAAAGTGATCACTGATGTTGAAAATGTATTCAACACCATTAGTTTATTATATCCTTAGACCTGAGAGGTTTATATAGATCTATTTATTGTGTACTTATGGCTTGACTGGTCATTTGGTGATGATCTTTCTAGGTCAAAGATTTCAGATAATACTGGATCTTGTACATAATAAATAAGTTTGCAAAAATGCTCAGTAAGGAATCCATCAGTCTCTTGATGAGACAGTAAATTCAATATATCTGTATAGCGTTGGACTAGAAAATAATCCATTAGCCAATGGTATTTTGTGAAAATATTTTTCGAAATTAATATATATTATAAATTTATTTGTGAAATTGTTTTGGAAACAATTGATAGTCCAACGAGTTACAGATTGTGAATTTAGAATTATATGAGTTATGGACATAATCGGTGATATGATTCCAGTCCTATTGGCTTATGTGAACTATAGTATGATGGAAGGATAAATAAAAGATTAATTGTAGCAAAGGAGATTTCACAAATCAATCTCAAATACCCGAGGTACATTGTAATATGTTGATGGACATGATTACAATTAGTAAAAACCTAATATTCAGAATAAATGAATATAAGGGAGTTAACGAAAAAAGAATTTTTTCATGTGATCCTACAGTAGAGATCTGATATCCCTAACAATCTCATGCACTATCACAACTAAGATTTTATATAAAAGGATTTCTATGAGATAGTCTATCGCAAGCTTTTGGGTTGGCCATTAGAACCTCAGAAAAATCCTATGAGGGCTTTGAGCGTGGAAAGGAAGGAGGCAGAACATTTGGGCTGCTCTATTGTGAAATCAAACGACTCAAGGTGTGAAATCAACAAGACTTGAAGATTGAATATTCAATCGCAGACAAGTTCAAGATTGCTTGTCAAGATCAAGTAAGTATGATAATTTTCTCAAGCAAATTTTCAAGGTTTGGCTAGGTTAAAATGATGAGGGAAAAGAGAGAAAAATAGGGAGCGAAAAAGGGTTTGTGTAGCAATTAGAGAAAAGATAAGAAAAAAAAACTTGAGAGATAAAACATAGGGGGAAGTGTCAGCCAATGAGAGAAGAAAAAGGGAGAGAAAAAATAGAGAAAGGGGAAGCTAGGTTAGAAAAGTGGGGAGGAAGAGAATAAGATGTATGTTTTGCTAGGTTAAAAAGAAAGAAGAGTGAAAAGAGAGATGAAGGGCTGAAATCATTTCTTCATAGAATTACAACATTGCCATTAATTAATCTCTCTTGCTCTCCCATGTGTCTCACAATAGACTACTCTTGTTGTTTACGAATTCAGAAAGCAATTAATTAATCACTCTGCACAAAAATACTTAATTAGTTCATGGCATCATATGATCAAATTAAATTCATAAAATAATTACAATGTCAATAATTATAGTGCAAACGATAAAAATAATGATTTTATAATGTATCTAGACACGGTATGACTTAAGTACAGAAAAATTGCTTGTGCAACAAATTAAAACTAAAGTCATATAAATTCAACAATTAAATGCACAACTTAGATTTATTCCTCTTAACCATATTTTCATCTAAAACAAATATTAAAAACATTAAATAATTAATATTATATTAGTTTTATATGTACTAAAAATTTAATATTCTAGCTCAATCACACCCCCTAACTAAATTTTGGTAGTCTTGTAGCAAAGAAAGTGAAAGACAATGAGTTGGACACATCCCAAGAACAAAATTTCAACTACCATTCAAACTCAAACGCCTAACTTATTATGAAGTCAGGAAATAGATTTTTGAACACATTTGCATTTTCAAATAGTTCTCAATAAACAGGAAAGCATTTCACTGAGATTAAGTGATCAGTTATGTGTGTGTGGGGAAATACTCAAGACAAAAGAATGGATGACATCACAAGATTGACAAGCCTTAGGATTGTGTCCAATAGAAGAGTCGTGCTTCAAAACCCAAAGGAATGACAGTTTTCCTGTTTAGCACTGTTAATTAAAAGTTATTTTATAGCTCCTAATGCTTAGGTAATTGTTTCCACCCCAACAATCGAGTTTATTGACTCAAGCCTATCATCACAATCATCTGCACAACTTTCCACTTTTTTTTAATCTCTGTTTCTTTTCTTCATTTTTTCGGTTTCCTTTTTTTCTTTCTTCTTTGCTTTCCTTTTTTTCGATAGTGGTTCAGTAGCTCTATCGCTTATCTGCTTCTCGAAATCTGACTCACCCAAATTTCAAAAGCAATCCCGAGTATGTGCTCAAAATTGAACTAGCCAAATTATCTAATTGAAGTGTGCTAGTGAGGGATGCAACAATGTCATGTAGGTTCATTCTCAACTCAAAATCTTGATTCACATAAGGCATATTGTAGGTCCAAACAAGTGATATCAATTGAATACTTGCTCCTAACATGTTCCTATAGCAAATGCCCTTCATAAACCTACTTATAGTCATACAAAAGTGTGAATTGAGACATTTTCAAATAAGCGCAATCATGTGAAATCAGTACAACCTGTGAGTTTGATGCAACTCGCTCCCCCAACTAAATAAAACATTGTCCACAATATGAAAGCATACAGGTAAATGAAAAAAATGATGGAACTTGCCTCCCCCCAACTTAATGAAACATTGTCCTCAATGTGAAAGCATAAAGGGAAACGAAAAAGATGCGCACAGAGTGAAGCAAACCAATAGAAAATCACAACCAACAAGTGTAATAGAAAAAGAAAACAAGGATGCAAATAATAATAAATAAATAAATAAAGAAAAAGAAAAAGAAAGATAGTAAAAGGGAAAGGTCAGAGGACTCCCCTGGGATCTTGCACAAGCAAGATCTCTTCATTTGGCTCGAAGGGAGTCATAAATGGCTTGAAACGTTGTTCATTGACTGTAAAGCTATTGTCTACCGCACCATGAGAATGGACCTCTTTAATGATGTACGGGCCACCCCATCGGGATTTCAACTTCCCGAAAAAAGATGCAATCTGGAATTATAAAGAAGCACTGGTTGATTAGGAAGAAGTTCTTTGTCTTAAACTTTCTTGTCATGTAGCAACTTCATCCCCTCTTTTGCCAAGCGGGCATTATCGAAGGCTTCCCTCCTTGCTTCATCAAGTTTAGAAATCTGCAACTCTTAAATCTTTGGCAACATTAAGTGAAAAGTTTTTGTGCTTTATAGACCATAAAGCACGATGCTGAATTTCAATAGCTAAATGACAACCTAATGATCATTTGTCCTACAAGGTATGACTTCCACCCATTTTGACACATAATCTACAACAACTAAAATGTAGGAGTTTCCAAATGCATTTGGGAAGGGTCCCATAAAATCAATTCCCCAACAATAAAAAATTTCAAGAGTTAAAATAAGGGAAAGAGACATTTCATTTCTTGCAATAATTTTTCGAGTTTCTGACAAGACTCACAGGCTTTGCAAAAAGATTGAACATCTTTAAACATAGTAGGCCAGCAGAGTCCACTTTGTAAAAGATTTGAAACAGCTTTCTTTGCGATAAAGTGTCCTCCATACGCTCCACTATAGCAAAAATGCATCACAGAGGTAAACTCATCATCAAGCACACCAAGCTTGAGATATACCCTCTCTAAGCTTCTTCTATAGTGAACAACCTCACTAAAGAAAACACCTATTTTGATAGGAGGATTGAAGAACAAGACTCTCTCAAAGAGTAGATATAAAAGTTGAAAGCTCTATCTATTTATTCACACAAAGACAAGGATATGAAAGTGTGTTTTGTGTGAATGATTTGAGAAATTGTTAGCCCAAAGTTGTTTTTACAAACAATCTATATTTGATTTTGATGATAACAAAAATTCTAAGTACTTTGAAGAATTTTAGATTTTACATTTTCAATCTACAATTTCCAATTTGTATTTCAAAAGGATTGAGGTTTCACTCACTAAAATATTTCTAAATGCACTTGAACACTATTACACAAGTTGATAAAATCAATTTTTCATATTGTAGGTGTTTAAAGAAGGTTGGAGTGGTTTGGACGTTTTAAAGTTGTTGTTTTTCTCTCCGACCCTTATAAGTTTCGACACATTGCATCATAGTGTCAACACATTGCATCATAGTGTCGATACATTGCATTTACACCCGAGAGCCTAACTCCAGAATGCAAAATTTCAATGTCGACAGCATCTTCAGACCATAGTGTCGACACATTGCACTGTCTCCCGAGAGATGAAAACATGGTGTCGACACATAGAAGACCATGTGTCGACACAAACCACGAATTTGCAGAAATTCTGGAACGACACCGGATCGTTCAAAGTGGTTCAAAAAGTCTTTCAAACCCCTCCAACGGCACTCAAACTTTACAAGAAGCCCATTTATGATCGTTGAAGACCTAGGAGCTATAAGAAGAACGAGATGGAGAGAAAGAAAGGAGCTAGATCATAATCGCAACATCTAGAGAGAGAAAAAGCCAAGATCCAAACAAATCCATTTGCTGATTCCTTCAAGTTCGGAGCTCTCATTGTCAAATTTTCCCCACTTGCTCAAAATTGACACCCTAGCCTTCAAAGGGAGAGAAATTTCTTGAAGAAGAAGGAAAACACTTGCTATTACTCTTGCCCTAACTTCTAGAGAGAAAAAAATTTTGTGAAGAAGAGAGAAGGTTGCACCTACCAAGAAAGCTTGTAATTTCTTTTCCAAAACTTTAGCTTTCATTCAAGAATCTTGTATTCTTGCACTCTATTGAGCTTTGCACTTGCTAATTTGGCTTAGAGAGTCATTCCACACATTTTATGCTTTACATTTACACATTCGGCTAAGAGAGTCATTCCTTATTGTACCCATTATTTGTAAATCATTTGAGTGTTGGGAAAACACTTGGTCCTACTTGTGCTAGTAAAAGAAATCCCTTGGGTTTTGGGATTTGTGAGGAGAGTTGAAGTGTGAGCTCGAAAAATGCTTTGTAAAGGTTCCTTAGCACCCCGGAAGCTAAGGTGTATTCGCTATTGGGAGAATACTGAAGGAAGCCAAAGGAATTCAATAGCCTTGGGGTGGATGTAGGTAAGTGTTGGCCGAACCACCTAAAATTACGATATCGTCTCTCTAACTCTATCTCTCTCATTAATCATTTCATATTCATACTTATGGAGATATCATTAATTGCTTATATTCAACATAGCATTAGACACTTTTAGATCAATATTCTTATTTGTTAAAGAGGGTAGTTTTCAGATCTGCATGTTTATCGAAAAGTGATAAGTTTTTGAAAAATTCAATTCACCCCCCCTTTTGGGTCGTTATTTAGACTCACAATTGGTAACAGTGCTGAGGTTTAATATCTCTATCTATGACAACCCTTGTTAATACCTCCTTAGCTGAAGGTATATCCACAAATAGACCTCCCTTGTTCAATGAAATGCATTACAACTATTGAAAGGCAAGGATGAGGATTTACATCCAAGCCGTGGACTATGAACTGTAGAGAGTTATCTCAAATGGTCCTAAATTTCCTAGAGACATGGAATGCAAGTTGAAAGATGAAAATGAATGGGATGATGTTGATCTTAGACTTATGTCCTTAAATTCCAAAGCTATGAATGTTTTGTATTGTGCACTTGATTCAAATGAATTTAATCGTGTTTCCGTTTGTGATACCGCGAAACAAATTTGGGACAACCTTTAAATGGCCCATGAAGGTACAAATCAAGTTAAAGAGAACAAGATTAGTATGTTGTTTATAGTTATGAGCTTTTTAAGATGAAATCCAAAAAATTTATCTCATCTATGTTTACTCGATTTACCGATATTATAAATGGTCTTAAATCTCTTGGTAAAGAATATACTAACGTTGAAATGGTGAGAAAGATCCTTAGGTGTCTACCAAAAGCTTGGGAACCCTAGGTCACCGCTATTCAAGAAGCCAAAGACTTGACAAGGCTTTCTTTAGATGAGCTCATGAGATCTCTCATGACACATGAGATGGATCAAGTAAAAAGAGATGACGATGAAGGACAAGGAAAAAGAGACATTGCCATGAAAGTCGCATGCTCTAGCGATGAAGAAGTTGCACTCATATGCTTCATGGCAAAAGAAGATGAAGATGAGGTACAAGACTCTTTAATTCATTCATTCTCATTTGATATTGTTGAACAATACGTTGAACTAAGAAGAATATTTTCAAAATATTCTTCTCTCAAAAAGAATTTTGAAAGTATTGCAAAAGAGAATGATACTTTGAAAAGTCAATTCATATCTCTTAGAGATAATCTTGCAAGGATCACAAAAGAAAATGAAAAACCTTTGCAAAATGAGTCAAGTATTTTGATTGTTGAAAATGACACCTTGAAAGTGAAAATTGACTCTCTTACAAATGATCTTGCAAGATTTACTCAAGGAAAGAAAAACCTTAACATTTTTCTTGGTTCTCAAAGGTGTTACTTCAACAAAAGTGGCATTGGATATGATTCTTTCAATGATAAAAAAATCTTACTCTTATATGATCACAAAATCATCTACATCATTTACATTGTGCAATTTTTGTGGTAAATCTGGTCATATATCATATGTTTGTCCAACTAAAAAAATCCACTCATAGGATCAAATTTGTGTGGATTAAAAAAGACAAGATGAAGGAAGTTGTCTCTAACCTCAATGGACCCAAAAAGATTTGGGTATAAAAAACCAAGAGTTGATTGATTTTGCAGGTGTGCTTGAAGTCCAATATGGATGTTCCAAGCACATGACCGGAGACAAGAGTTGGTCTAACTCTCTTTGTCTCATGGGAAAATGTTTGGTTACTTATGGTGACAATGTCAAATAAAACATACTCGGTGTTGGTATCATTGGTATGTATCCTAATCCCATAATTGAGAATGTATTTCTTGTTGATAGTTTAAAGCAAAATCTCTTTAAGTATCATTCAATTACGTGACAAGAGAAACCGAGTCATTTTTTAATCATCAATATATCTTGTTGAGAACATTGAAAACAGGAAAGTCTTATTTGTTGAACATAGATTTGAAAATGTGTACATTGTTCATTTAGAGAGCATCTCCTCAGAAAATATAAAATGTCTTTCAGCTCTAAATGACGAAGATAGTTGGGTGTGGCATAGAAGGCTTGCTCATTCAAGCATGAACTTTATTTCAAAATTAGCCAAAATAAATCTTGTTTTGGGTTTGCGTAACCTTATTTTGAAAACGACAAAATTTGTGTAGCTTGTCAAAAAGGCAAACAAATCAAAACCTCTCTCAAGCCCAAAAATGTGATGTTCACTTCTAGGTCACTTTAACTTCTACACATGAACTTATTTGGTACAACCCAAATGTTAAGTTTGGGAGGCAAACGCTATGGCTTTGTTGTTGTTGATATTTTCAGTAGATTCACATGGGTTATATTCCTAGCTCATAAAGAAGAAGATTTTCATGCTTTCTGAAAAACTTAGCAAGAGAATTCAAAATGAAAAGGGTTTTGTTATTTCAAGCATAAGGAGTGATTATGGAAAAGAAATTGAATATTCCTCCTTTGAAAAGTTTTGTTGTGAAAATGCTATTAACCACAACTTTTCGGCTCCTAGAACTCCTCAACAAAATGGTGTTGTAGAGAGGAAGAATAAGACTCTTGAAGAAATGCCTAAAACCTTGCTATGTGAAAACAACTTGCCTGATTACTTCTAGACTAAAGTAGTTAGTACAAGTTGTCATGTTATGAACTGTGGCATGATTAGACCTACTCTTAAGAAAACTCTATATGAGCTATAAAATGATAGAAAACCCAACATTGGTTATTTCTATATTTCGAATGCAAATTATTTATGCTCAACAACAGCAAGGAAAATTTGGATAAGTTTGATGCAAAAGAGGATGAAGGTATCTTTCTCGGTTATTCAACTTCTAGTAAAGTTAATCGATATTTCAATAAACATATTCTAGTTGTTGAAGAATATTTTTATGTGCATTTGATGAATCTAACATTTCTATGAGAAGAGATGACAATGATATTATAGATCTTGAAAAAGAAACACCTCAAGTCAACAATAATTTATCAAAGTCTTGGAAATACCTCAAAAGTCATCATTTCGAGCAAATCATTGGTAACACTGAGAAATGGGTAAGCATTCTCTCTTCTTTAAACCTAGCTAATAATTTCGCCTTACTTTCACAACTTGAGCCTAAGAAGTTTTCTGAGGCTAAAGATGATGAAAGTTGGATCCATGCTATGGAAGATGAGCTAAAATAATTTGAGAAAAAACAAGTATGACATTTAGTTCCTAGACCCAAGGACTATCCAATCATTAGTATAAAATGGGTTTTTATAAACAAAATAGATGAATCCGGGGTTGTAGCAAGGAGCAAGGCAAGATTCGTAGCTCAAGGTTACATTCAAGAAGAGGGGATTGATTTTGATGAAACCTTTGTTCCTGTGGCTAGATTATAATCTTTTCACATATTTCTTGCCTTTGCATGTCTTAATGATTTCAAATGGATGTGCAATATGCATCTCTTAATGGTCATCTTTTTTAGGAAGTGTGTGTAGAACAACCTCCTAGATTTGTAGATGAAAAACTACCACACCATGTGTTCAAGCTCACAAAAGCACTATAAAGCTTGAAGCAAGCACCGCGAGCATGGTATAGACGGTTAAGTTCCTTATTGAAAATTGATTGTCACAAGGTATGATCGATATCACTCTCTTTACTAAGGAAAAGGAAAATGAATTGCTTATCCTTAAAATATATGTTGATGAATTACTTTATTTCTACTAATGAGTCTCTTTGTGAAGAATTTTCCGAAAGTCATGAAAGGTAAATTCGAGATGAACCTCATGGGAGAATTGAATTATCTTCTTGGGCTTTAGATTAAACAATATCATGAGGGCATCTTCATTAACGAAGCCAAATACACAAGAGACATACTTAAAAGATTTGGGATGGGCAACTCAAAACCAATGGGTACACTAATGAGTCCATCAACCTAAATAGAAAATGATGAAAAAGGTAAAGAGGTTTACACACGAGGTATCGAGGTATGATTTGATCTTTTCTTTACCTTACTGTGAGTAAACCAAACATAATGTTTTGTATATGCGTGTACTAGATTTCAATCTTGTCCTAAGAAATCTCATCTCATTATTGTTAAAATAATTTTCAGAAATATTGTTGGCACCAAAATCTTGGTTTATTTTATCCCAAGAAATTAGAATGAGATTTCCTTTGGATTAAATTAGTTATATGTACTTGATTTTTTATATTAATTGTGTTGTTGATTCCATGTTTTTATAAGCGTCAACACTTCTAGTTTTTTATGGTTGTTTTCATTGGAGTAGTATGTGTCGACACCATACATTCATGTGTAGACACATAAGCTTTATGCCCAAGAACTCTTTAAAACCATGTTTGGGAACATGTACAATGTGCTGACACAATGATCCATGTGTTGACACATCTTTTGGGAACACTGTTTTTTAAAATAAGAGTACGCGTGTCATATGTATGTTCTTTTAGAGCAAAAGGGTTCAACACTTTACTTCCCTCCCACTTGCAGAACTCTCTCTCAAACGGCGGCAAATTCTCTTTCCCTCACAAATTTCGTTTACCCACTGCCCTCCTAGAAAATCTCCACCGCCGATAGCCTTCAATCTCCTAACCCAGCCTCTGCCGAGATGTCTTCCAGCCGCCCCAAATGTTCCGCTCGCCAATCACCAGTATCTGTCAGTTCTAGGGCACGAAAGAAAGGGAAAAGCACTGAGGAACCTGCTCCTTCTATAAAGGTCGGCATTTTCAGGTCAAGGCTGTGTAAACTTCGTTGTCTTCAAGATTATAGAAACCGAAAGGTCATTGCTGGTCGTTGGGCAGATTTCAAAGGGTTTAGTGAGAGTGGGTTTGACTTTAAAGAGATGTTCGAATATCAAGGATGGAATGTCCTTGTCAATTTGAAGGTGGATTGTTATATAAATTTTGTGAAGTTAGTTTATGCAAACCTTCAAATTTCAACATCTGAGAAAGCCAATAGTTGTGTAAATGGGAAGAAATTAGACATATCAGTTTCTTCACGAAATGCCCTGGTCTCTGCTCCTAATGGTGGGAAGAAATTTTTTGATGTATATGGTTGGATGGGTATGTTCAAGATAGAGCCCATTGATATTCTTAAGGTTGTGTTGGATAATCCAACCCTAAATGAGGTGAGTAGACCCCCTGCCAGTGCCTTAACGATTCATAGAAGGATATTGCATCACATGGTTTGCAATATTATCTTACCAAGGACTGGAAAATTTGAGTACTTTACTTACATGGAATTATTTATATTGTAGGTGTTTAAAGAAGGTTCATATTGTAGGTGTTTAAAGAAGGTTGGATTGGTTTGGACGCTTTAAAGTTGTTGTTTTTCTCTCCAACACTTATAAGTATTGACACATTGCAATTACACCCGAGAGCCTAACTCCAGAATGCAAAATTTCATTGTCGACAGCATTTTCAGACTAAGTGTTCAATGTGTTGACACATTGGACCATAGTGTCGACACATTGCACTGTCTCCCGAGAGATGAAAACATGGTGTCGACACATAGAAGACCATGTGTCGACACATACCACGAATTTGCAGAAATTCTAGAACGACACCAGATCGTTCAAAATGGTTCAAAAAGTCTTTTAAACCCTCCAACGACACTCAAACTTTACAAGAAAACCCTTTTATGATCGTTGAAGACCTAGGAGCTATAAGAAGAACGAGATGGAGAGAGAAGAAGGAACTCGATCATAATCGCAACATCTAGAGAGAGAGAGCCAAAATCCAAAGAAATCCATTTGCTGATTCCTTCAAGTCCGGAGCTCTCATTGTCAAATCTTCTCCTCTTGCTCAACATTGACAACCCAGCCTTCAAAAGGAGAGAAATTTCTTGAAGAAGAGGGAAAACACTTGCTATTACTCTTGCCCTAACTTCTAGAGAGAGAGTTTTGTGAAGAAGAGAGAAGGTTGCACCTACCAAGAAAGCTTGCAATTTCTTTTCCAAAACTTTAGCTTTCATTCAAGAATCTTGTTTTCTTGCACTCTATTGAGCTTTACACTTTCTAATTTGGCTTAGAGAGTCATTCCACACATTTTATCATTTACACTTGCTCATTCGGCTAAGAGAGTAATTCTTTATTGTACCCATTATTTGTAAACCTTTTGAGTGTTGGGAAAACACATGGTCCTACTTGTGAGAGTAGAAGAAATCTCTTGGGTTTTGGGATTTGTGAAGAGAGTTGAAGCGTGAGCTCGAAAAACGCTTTGTAAAGGTTCCTTAGCACCCCAGAAGCTAAGGTGTATTCGCTATTGGGAGAATACTGAAGGAATCCCGAGGAAGTCAATAGTTTTGGGGGTGGACGTACGCAAGTGTTGGCCGAACCACCTAAAATTGCAGTGTTGTCTCTCTAACTCTATCTCTCTCATTAATCGTTTCATATTCATACTTGTGGAGATTTATGTTTTATCATTAATTGCTTATATTCGACATAGCAATAGACACTTTTAGATCAACATTCTTATTTGTTAAAGAGGGGAAGTTTTCAGATCTGCATGTTTATCGAAAAAGTGATAAGTTTTTGAAAAACTCAATTCACCCCCCCTCTTAGGTTGTTATTTAGACTCACAGAAACATAGAATAAGAAAGTTTAGAATATTTCTCAAGTGATATAAATGATATGTGGTCGTTGTATTTTGATTTCAGATGTTATAGATGTTTATTTATAGACCACATATGAAAACTAGTCGTTTATAACCATTGGGAGTCGTCTGTTAAAACGAGTCGGTCGACCGTTTCACCAGCCGGTCGACCTCTTCAACTTAAGGATATAGTTCGGTTATTTTAAAACCATGTTTTTTACCACTTTTAAACACCCAATTTTAAAGACTTACTTCTCATATGTATATGAAAGGTTTGAGAGTTTGATTGGGGTGTTTTGAAACCTTTAAAAATATTTTAATCTTTCAAACAAAAAGTAAAACAGTTTATGCACGTTTTGAAAGATATGCAAGTGTGATTCATAATCATTGTCTAAAGTGAAACAAAAAGTTACAAGGATATACCCTAAGATTTTGAATCTTCAATTTTGAGTTCCTTGCATCTTCTTGATCTTCTTTCTTCAAGTCTTTGTCTCTTTGATGAAACATGACTTTGTCTTTGAAGATGTTCATTTATAAATTTAATTCATTTATTGAAATCATCAAAATCTCGATTGTGCACAAAAGCCAACAGAACTGATCTTGCATCTCCCTCCAAAAAAATGTTGTGGGTATAGATTGAAGGGTCAATACCCTTGATGTCTACAATGGTTTACCCTATCGCTCCTCAATGCTTTCTCAACACTTACAATAATTCGACTTCTTGCTTCGAAGTAAGATTAGAAAAAATGGCCATCGAAAATGTGCCCTCAGCTGGGCCCAGAAAAACGTACTTCAAGTCCTCAAGTAGTGACTTCAACTCTAGTGTAGGGACTTCTTCTTCCGATGACTTCATGACTTTTGGTAAGTCAAGAGTTTCAAAGACTGGCTTACTCCAACTGCTCTTCTAACTGTGTCCGATAACTGAGGGGAACCATCTGTCTTTTTCAATTGCTCCTCTGATTTTATCAATTCTCCTAACGAAGGAACTGTCTCATCAAAAGTCTCAGACTACTCGGGAGAGTCATTCTCAAATGCACTCTAAGAATCAAGTACCAATAACAGCTCTGAAATATCAAAGTCATCTATCAAATCAATTGCATGTACCTCTGAGTTGTCACAACCACTCAGCATCTTGCAGGTATTGAACATGTTCATCTCCAATATCATATTCCCAAATGTGAGCTTCAATACTCCACTTCGACAATTGATCAATGCTTTGGAGGTAGCAAGGAACAGACGTCCAAGAATGACGGTCCTGGTAAATAGTTGAAACTGGCTGCTGCATATCCAGAACTACAAAGTCCACTGGATAGTAAAATTTGTCCACCTGAACCAACACATATTCAATAATACCTTGTGGCACATTGACTGATCTGTTAGCCAACTGTAGCATGTGGCTTGTTAGGACATAAATTCAAATTCAAAGGGAAATATGATGAAGGGAGTTATTTTGTATCTGTCTAAACTTAGGTAGTAATTTATCAATTTTAAAAATTCAGATAAAGTTTTTTGAAAATTAATGGAGTGATTTTTAACAAAATAAAACTTATTCGCGTAATTCTTTTCCTTTTATTGTTTCCCGAATAGGCTGAATTACTTCTCCACAGTTCAGGCAACAAGAAAGGGAAAAAGAGAAATGAGGAAAAAAAATTGTTTCTGGGAAAAAATAGTAATATAACTGAAATTTGTGAAAAAAAGCCATTTACCAAATAAGAAAAAAAAATATTATAAATATTAGAGAGACAAACCACAAATCGATGTAACATGTTAAGGCATGACAGAGATCTGTGCATCAAATACGAATGCAACTAAGGGTGAAAATTCAATCTGGATTCCGCTAGAAATTCCGGTACCAAAACCGGATACTATCTTTCTGATTTTCCGGAACTGGAACCGGAATATCCGGTACTGGAACCAGATTTTATTTTATTATGCCTCAAAACTCAGCGTTTTGAGCCCTAAGTTAAAAAATCTATGTATATTGACCTGAGTCAAAACGACCCAGGCCACTTACTCGACAATTCCCCCTGCCCCACCTTCTCCTTTCTCTCTCGCTCCTTCCTCCCTGTGACCAGCGACCTCTCTCTCTCTCACACAGACAGCTTCACTCCTATTCTTCACTTACGAGCTTCACTCCTATTCGGCGTATTTGTGAAGCCTGAAGGGACAAAGAGTGGAAGACAGCCCCCAGGATGAGCTAGAAGCCACAACCTCCCCCTCCCTCCCTATTGCTGTGTCGTGGCCACCTCTCTTTCTCTCTCTCTGTGAATCTCTCTCTGAGTCTTTCTGTCTTTGTCTAAGTCTCTCTCTCTCCTCTCTGTCTGTTTCTCTCCTCTCTCTCACATTGCATTTCTGGGGGCAGATCAAATCTAGAAACCCAGATGGCTCAGATTAGATCTATTCATGTATCATCCATTGTCTCTTCCAACCATCTCCTTTGTCATATGCTAGGAAGGCAGGGATTCAATTTTGGGAAGTGAGTATATGAGACACTGTAACTAGCCAAAAAATCCTCATATTAGTTTACGCTTGGTTAAATTTGTCTAATCCATCGTCATAGGCATGCTTTCTGTGAAGCTCACAATTTGCCTATTTTCAAATGGGTGTCTATTTTTTCTTTTAGAATAAAATTGATCGAATGACTTGCTCAAGAATCATGGTTTCTTAGGCATCCCGATTGTGTATTGTGGGAATGCAAGATATTTCACATTTATTTCTTGTTTTCCTCTCATTTTCTCTCTCGCCGCGAATATTCCAGTACTATTTCGAAAAATTTCGAAATAAAATCGGAATGAAAATAGAAGTTTCGGTTGATACCGGAACTGGAACGGACCGAAACGAGTCACTTCATTCATGTACTCACCCTTAAACAGTTAAACGCAACAAAAACATCATCGTTAAGAATATATATCATCCTCTATTCCAAACAAACGACTCCCACCTTGAAAGAAAAATAAATAAAAATAAGAAACAAAAGCTGAGAGCGAAAAAAAAAAGGTCACAGCTCGAGGCTTAGGCTGCGTTTGTCACTAAAATTTTACCCAAAATTTTATCTCTCTCCTAATAAAATACTCCAATATAATCTCTCTCTCTTCCATCAAAAAATATAAAAAATTACAAAAACTATAAAATATTACCTCTCTCTTCACTTTTTCACTAAACCCAATACCAACACTAAACCCAATACCAAAAATTTTACCACACAAACCCACCCTTAGCTTAAAGCCTCATCACATACACTTTCTCCTGCCTCTCTTCCCCGAACCCAAATTCTCCCCAATCTTCGCGGCGGCTTTTCCAGTTTCTTCCTAGATTGGATCGGTTTATATCTTTCTGTGTCTTTGAATCTTGGTAGCTTTTCGATCTGCGAAACCTAGTGCGATCTGTGTGTGTTTGTTGTGGAGGAAAAACGCCATGGTTGTGGCCGCACAGCAGCAGCAACAACAACAGCAACAGCAACAGCAGCACCACCAAGAAGCACAACGGCAGCAGCACCAGAAACAGCAACAAGCTCCCACAGCGTCAGCAGCATCGTCCCAAGAGGAGGCCTTGAAGAGAAACACAGATTGCGTTTACTTTCTCGCCTCTCCTTTAACATGTAAAAAGGTTCAAATTTTCTTTCATTGTCGTCGTTTTACGATTCTAGGGTTTTAGAGGTTTCTTCTCTTTTCTAATGATTTATGATTCTGGCTTTTCTGGGTTGATGGGCTTTGCGTATCTTTGCTAGGGTTTCAGATGTACGATTTAGTTCCTTAATACCTTGCTGTTAATTAATTTCTTTGAATTTGCTCAGAAAAAGATATCAATTGTATGTATAATACTTTGGATCTCGGGTCTATTTCAGATGTGGGATCTTGTTAGGGTTTTCGCGTTATATTTTGGTGGATCTCAGTTTCTTGTGGAGAACCCTAGATTTATGATGTCATACTAATGATATTAAACGTATAGGGATCGTTGCGTTTCAAACGGGTATGCAAAGAATTGTGCGGAGGTGGAATTTACGGGAATATTCAACGTTCTTTATGGCTGTTGGAGTTTTATTTTCTGGGGAACTTATTATAAGGCGCTTAATTAGTTGATCTGCAACAGTTGTTGTATCGGATGTTGCTTGGGTCTATATTTCTTATAAAGCTAATGTGATTATTCTTGAGATCCGGTGAAAGCGGGTGAGAAGTAGTAATATTCTTCTCTAGGCGATTTTAATGTACTTTGCTTGTGAAGTAAACATATTTATTCTCATTTTAAGGAAAAATAAAAGGTTTAAATGGCAGATAAGAATAGAATCCTTTCCAGATTTTGGGCCATGTTTAGATACAAGGAAGTCATCGTAAATTGGTTGCTTAAAAGATGGACAATATGTTCTTATCAGTCTTCTTTTTTCCGGTCCAAAAGCATTGCAAATAATTATCTACATCAATGCTTATGTGTTTGACCACCCATGCTTGTTGTACTGAGGTCCCATTTTAAGTTACTGTATATGATTTATTTTTTTATGCTCTTTCTCATTTTGAGTAATTCTCAAAGTTGATTTTTCAATTTCTGCTCTGGAAAAAGTTCTACACTAATGTGAACAATGTATCTGTTGAGACATGATCTAGAAATAGTTGCAAAATAGTTTGATCAGTAATAGAGTACCTTTGGTAGAGTTTTGATATTGTCACTGATATCCTCCCTCTTCTCTCTCTCTCTCTCTAAATATATAGGGAAGTGAATGCGAGTATCGGCACAGTGAATATGCACGGCTTAACCCCAGGGATTGCTGGTATTGGTTGAATGGTAATTGCTTGAATCCCAAATGCACGTTCCGTCATCCGGTAAGTCTCTCCTAGTACTCCGACTTTAGATGCCTCAATATCAACATTATCCGAGTACCTTTGCTAAATGCCTGTTGTTTCTTCTTCAGCCTTTGGATGCTTCGTTAGGAACCCAAGCAGCAACTGTTGTTGGATCTTCTGTACCTCCCTCACAGCCTGTGGCAATGCCTGTGATAAGTTCGCCTTGCATTTCAAGTAAACAAGTTGTCCCTTGCATTTTCTACCAAAAAGGGCTTTGCTTGAAAGGTGATAGATGCGCCTTCTTCCATGCACCGAATCCAACTGCCAAAATCCCACAGGTTCTACCAGCTTCCCATGTTACTGAGCCTATGACTTCGAAGAAGACTTTCGGACGCCTTGAAAAGTGTAATCAAGGGCAGAAGATTCCACAAGTGAATATCACAAATTCAGTTGGAGTACCTCCTGAAGTTAAATCTGCTCCAAGAGCTGAAACAGCACTGCCTAGAAATGTAGCTGGTGTTGGGAGAAATATATCACCACCAACAATATTGGAAGATGAGGCTTCTAGATACAAGGCAACAATTGTTGTTCCTGTTATTGGTGGAAACTCCGCTTGCTGGCCGAACCGTTCCCAGCAGGCAAATGTACTTGAGGATCATAGTTTCCAGAATGGTAAGGATGCTGATGAGTATCTGAGAGAGTCCTCTCCTGGCTTTGATGTTCTTGTAGATGATGAGCTTCGTGATTCTGACTACTACCATGGTGAGGATCAATTTGGAAGAACGAGGGGTCATGAAGGAAGGAATGTGAACTCTGTGAATGATTATGATATGGCCCATGCTGCTGATTATAATTCAATTACTGATGTTGACGGAGAAAGCTTCCATGACCCTCGGGGCCATGGCTCGTATGATCACATGCCAGGGCAGTATTCCTGGGAGAAGCATAGGGCTTCGTCTGAGAGAATGTTAGCCGAACCATCTAATCTGGGAAGGAGGCGAGGTTACCATAAATCTGATAGTCCTGATCATATTGATGGATTGGATCTACGATATCATTTAGCCAAGCAGAGGAGAACTAATGGTTTGAGATCAGTTGTCAGTCGTGACTATGCGCAAAACCATGTTGAGGAGTGGAATAACCGGCCGTCTTCAAGACGGGATGCACTTCATTTGCCTTCAAATGAGAGAAATGAGTGTTCACTCAATAATCGCTTCCAGGGTAGAATAAAGCTTCCAGTGAGATCTTCTCCTGTGAATGGTGGTGATTTGCATTCAGAAAGGGAATTGGACAAGGGAAGGAATTGGGGCAGGTTGTCACCCGAAAGGCCACAGATCTTTCCCCAGGGAAGGCTCAGAGACAGAATAAAAGGAAGGGTGCAAGAAGATCACCAACATGAGGGGAGAAATTTTAGGGGTCCATATACAAAGAGAGAAATAATGGATGATAATGTTGATTTCACTCGTCCAAAAAGTCTTGCAGAGCTGAAAGTTGTGAAGAATGTAGAGAGTAGGGGGCAGCAATCCCTTGGTAAGCGAAAGAACGTAGAGGATCATCAACAATCTGAAGGTCATCTTTCTTTTGAAGGGCCAAAGCCTCTTAGTGAGATTCTCAAGAAGAAAAGAGATGCTAAAGGAGCAGCTTATGGGAGTGGCAAATTATTTATCAACAAAGAAGAAGATAATCAGAGAGAGATCAATGAAAGCTTGATAGCTGGGTCTGGGAGTTCAGCTGTTGCAGATGCACAAATTACCGAAGAAGAAGCCGACGGCCATTTGCTTGCCAACAAGGAAGAGTCCAAGTACACGGCAGCTGTTGCCGTTGGAACAGTGACCAATAAAGCTGAAGCTGCTGATCAGTCCTCAGAAGCACATAATCTGATTGACTTTGAGGCTGAAGATGGGATGATCTTTGATGAACCTATGGCAGATCACGAACTTGAACCTGACAATCAGAGGGATGGAGACTATGAATATGAGCAAGTTGATGAGGGAGAATACAATGTTGAGGGAGCTGAGAATGCAGACCTTGAGGAGTACCTGGATGATGAAGATGGGGATGACTTCGCTAAGAAGATTGGTGTCATGCTCTCATGATTGTGGGGGAGGGAGAGAACGTTACAGAGGGGACTGACTGCTCTTTGTGATAGACTTTTTATATGGACCTTCAATCTCATTTGCATGGTCAGTTTCTGATTGAGCAGGATAACTCCTGTGGATTTATTTGTAGAAGTAGGACATCGAGTTTTCTCTTGTATTAATTAAAAACGTTTTCTTTTGTATTTCGATCTGATTGAATGGGGATCTTTCTGTTTTGCACGAGGCATTTTGCTGTACTCTCCTGTTAAAGTTGTTTGCAGAGTGCATGCCTTTAGCGGTAAAAGTTAATAAGAATATTGCAATCTTCTTCCGTCGGATTTCTTTATAAGCTTCTGTTGAATGCTTTCTTCTTTAAGCCCTTCCATGTCGACTTAAAATTTTTGTTTTCTTTAATCATGACAGCTCTTTTTATTACTCACGGACCACTGTTCAAAAATTTTAGGTATTAAACTCTCTGTATTTCCAGCAGAGGTGACGGGTTAACAAGTTTGGGTGCCAAAGGTTTTACAAACCCAAACGGTATATTCTACTGAGTTTGCCAGACTTAAATTTTACTTTTCGATTTGTTATCTTGTGGGAAAATGAGCAACAATTCTGCGTGCACCTTCGTTTTCGGTTCAAGAATAAAGTTTCCAATTTATACCCCGTTTGTTTTAAGGTAAAATACTTTTTCTTCTTTTTTTTTTAAGTAGTTTCAAATGCTTTGATTTCGGATTAGAAATCCAAACAAGAATCTGATTTTTTTCAGGTTTCATGTTTCTAAATCCGACCATGATGTAACCCGACCAGTTCAGGTTGAACCAGATCGGTTTTAGGTCTGAAGGTCGGATCAATGGATTTTTTGCTACCCCTAAGATTGAGAAAGGCAGGTCAGGAAAGAAGATTCACTGGTTTTAGAAAAGTAAATCACTTTCACAAAAAGTGAAACTGTGTTTTATAGTTGACCAAATTAAGTTTCAGTTGATCATATTTTACAAGGTTCTCCAAACAGCTGAAAATATAGAAAATACTTTACAGAGTAAAATACGGCAAAACAGACCATGCCTTAATATATTTGAAGCTGTCTTAAAACTTTTCAAAGGGTCTTTTTGTTTGCTTGTAAAATTATTATTTTACTTAAAAAAAATTCATTGAAACGTTTTCAAGAAAAAAATTTCTTTTCAATGTTTGGTTATTCTTTTAAAATATTTTTTTATGTCTAACATGCTTAATGATTTACACATTTACATAAAAAAAGGCTTAATTAACGTAAAGGTCTTTGTAATTTACATTATTGACATTTTTGTCCCTCAAATATCGATTTCAACCGTCAAATTTCTGAGGTAATTTTTTAGACAAATTGATCCCGTCCAATTGCCATTAGCCAATATATTAAATGGTGCCTAGGCAGATTTTAGATGTCATCTCAACGTCAATCATAGGTTGTCCCATGGCATAACATTTTTCTCAAAATTTTAATATTTTAGTCCCTAAGATACTGATTTCAACGTGAAGATCCGTGAAGTACAGTTTTGCCATAAAAATTGTCCCCGCAGTTCAATTGTCATTAATTAACTAAGGGAGAAGTGTCAACATGGCTGGACTTGGAAAGTGAAGATTATAAAACTATCATATGCAACCTTTAAATTTAATTTTTATTTATATATCATTTTTTTAATAATTTTGTCTTGGAGTGACATTTCAATCATTTTAAATATAGTTTAACGCACAAATCAAACGAACGCAAAAATTGATTGTTTTTGAAACATACGGGGGATTAAAAATATTTTGAAACTTAAGGATACGGTTTTTTGCCTATATATATGAGGCGTATTATAATTTTCCCAAGAAAAAAATTTGGTTTACGGAAAATTGAGTTTAGTCTGTTTTCTAGAAAATAATAATTTTTACAGTTAACTTGAAATTTTTTTACTTTGACTTCAATTTTAAATACTTGACAAATAAAAATAAGTAAAACAAATTACTAGAAAACAAACATGCACACTTAGTAATTCTGTTTACTACGAACAACGTCAGTGATATGGAGTGTTATGTTACGTTATTCCGCATCGCATCACACAAGCACCCTTAGTAAAACTTTTTAAGACTGCGGTGAGATACGCTAAGAACAAGTTTCTTCAAATGATTAGCTCCCAGGTAGGAGACGACGCCGTTCAAGCAAGACAGAGAGAGAGAGGGAGGGAGATCGAGCTATTTGCAGAGAGCTTGTCCTACGTGATCTGCCACTTCAGCTCACCCATCATGTTGCCAGAGAAATTGCTAGTGAAGCTGTTCTATTCCTCCCCAGTGGAATATCTAAGGGGTAGGTGGGATAGCGTGACAGCTTGTTGGTTTCTGGTGCCATTTGTATCGAATCACATGGCAATCCGTGACTCTAAATTAACCCATTAAGGGAGGTCTTCTCTCGGATAATGTTGCACGCACAAGTCTCATAATCATTGAATAACACCCTTAGAGTGGAGCAAGTTTCATGCATTCTAACCAAACTATAAAAGAATCAACACCTATTGTTCTAGTACTGCAATGCAACGCATTGGTCTAACTAAATGCAATTATTTATAATGAATTATCAATGTAGCTAAGAATATAAGAATATCATTAATTAGTTTATTAAAATTACTAGACGTATATTCAAACAGTCAACCAACACAATGAGATACCATCACAAATATACTTCAACATGCAATTGAAATTAAAAAATGCAAAAAAAATTAAATTTTATAACTGGGTCAATTGACACTTGTTAAACCTAGATTTTCTCCCTGAACATCCTTAGATACTCTAACCTCTTTATGTTATCAACATCTTTGGGGAGGGGAAACAAAACGACTGGAAAATGACCAAGAAAATGGGACACTTAACCCATAAAATTATTTAAAAAAATTTCTTCATCTTTGTGAATTTTTATTATGGAAAAGGAATTTAGTAAACTTGTTTTTTTCATCGCATGATATATATATCAAGAATTGGCCTCGTAGGTCCCTAGTGTAGGAGTTGTGCAAGGTCCTGAGAGCCTGACTAATCCCGCGACAGCAGAATAGTGATTATTGTAATTTATTTTAACTTCCTAAGGGTGGGTATATGAATGAATGGAACCGGAATGATATATTCTGATTCTGATTCCAATTTCGATACTATCCGAAATCAAATATTTGGCTCCAATTTTATTATTGGAATGAAATCGAAACGGAACCGGATTCCGGTTTCATTAAGTGGACTTTTTTTCTAGATTTTTTTTCTGCCCTATTAAGCCCAAATGCTTTTTGGGGAGGAATTTTGCACAAATTGTTGTGTTATACATAATAAATTAACAATAAATAAAATTTAAAATAATTATTTATCCAAAATCTAAAATAAATATTCATCTAAAATCTAAAATAAAATTACAACATTCTAAAATGATGGGCATCAAAAAAGGTTTTAAGTTCTATATTAAAATTACAATGTTTTAAACCCTATCTACAAGTTTCCGATTCTAATTATGAAAAATGAACCGGAATTTCTAGTTTCAATTCTGATTATAAAAAATGAAAAAAAAAATACATTCCAATTTCAATATGGGACAGAATCAGTACCAAAATTCTTATTTTGACTGAAATTTTTGTCCAACCTTATAACCTCCAGCATATTCAGCGGGGCAGATTTACGTTTGACGGACCACACTTTGTTGGTTTCACTCTTGTCCCTTACTAATTATCATTCCTCATGTTCAATCAAAAGCGAAAATATCCTTCATGCAATAAGCTCTCTCGCATGTTAATAACTCTTTTCTCAATCTCAGAGGGCCTAGTAGTTTAGGCTTGGGCTTCGGTGGTTGGCTCCTTTCAAGATCTTAAGTTTAAAACATCATAGGTTCTATCAACCCTTTGGAACTATCCCAAGGCCTTTGACTTGGTAATTGTCTGGTTTATGTAAGGGTCTGTACAAATCCCGATATTATTTAAAGTGCATGTAAGTTACTTGGCAGTTAGAAAAAAAAAATTCATTTTCATCAATAAAAAATTTTGCATTCAAATCAAGCATGAAGACTAGGATCTGCAATTTCTTGCCCGAATTGCATGGTGCAATTGAGAGAAAAAATAAAAATAACAATAGACCTCATTGTAGGTCCATGTTGCTTGAAAATTTACATAGGTCACATTAAATAGAATAAGGTTGTTGTGTCTATCTCCCTCCAAATTGCATGATATAATTTGGGCAGAAAATTGAAGAAGATCATAATCCGTCATATGGATATACATCATTAAAAGTAGTAGTAAAGTTATATCAAAATTAAATTCTCCTATTGGATTCCTGTCTGCCCCTGATTTTAAAGTTTTTGGATTGAAGACTTGTACATATAAACTTGGCTCACATTTTTGTCAGAATAGTGAATTACGTAGAAATTCTAAGAAGTAAATTGAAACTAAATAAAACATATAAGTATAGTGAAATTAAGCTGAAGTTTGTGAATAATTGATCGAATGAATTATGAAAATTTTAGCAGAGAAGAGTAAATGAGAAAATGAAAGATCTTTTTCCTTCAAGAAAGCCGGATAAAAACCAATTTAAACACACGCTTGTATACATTTGAGAAAATCAATTTTTAGTCTTTAGATTTTACTCACTTTTATTAAATAGTCACTGAATTTCAAAAATTTAAATTTAAATCATAATTTTTTTACCTCTTAACAGTTTTATCCTTCTGTCACTTAATCTGTTATAACCCCCTGACCGCGGAACCCCACACGTCAACTTGTTTGGCCAAGTTACTCTTGTTGGGCAGGAGTGCTAACTGCTAAGTGTACTGAGTACGTGGAAAAAAGAGTGACTTGGCCAAACAATCTGACGCATTGGTTCTACCATCACTAAGAGTTAACAATTCAGTGACATAATGATCAAATTGTTGAGAGGTCAAAAATTTAGTGATTAAAATTTAAATTTGGTAGAAAAGTCACCTTCAACCTTTTAACTAATAATGCAATTTCAATCCCAAAAGGGTTGGCCTGAGTGGTGAAGGCTTGGGGTCTAGGGATTTGCTCCTCCTGAGGTCCCAAGTTCGAATCCTCTCAGATGCAAACAACTCTTTAGGGTCACTCCCTCAGCGAAGCTGGACTTAACTGACATGTGTGGTTTGGGATGGTTGCATGGCCCGGAGTTTGCTGTGGTGTTAAGCCCACCTCGTGCGTATACTGGGTCAGGTTCATCCGAGCTAGGTGCATGTGGTTGGGTGCCCGAATTTTCCTCGTCACCAAAAAAAAAACAATGCAATTTCAAATAAAAAGGTTTAAACTACACATTGAGCCCTCCAGCTTCTATAATTAATTAAATTGTGCCTTGAAATAAAATATGAGAGTTAAAATCATGCCACATGGTTCATTCACAATAAACGTGGCACGAATTTGATCGTTCGATCTTTTTTAGGAGCGCAAATTATTGAAATTTGGTAGTTTGTGGGCTTAATGTGTCAAAGATGATAGTTTAGATCCCTAATTGAAATTGCATTGGTAATTAGAGGGCTCAAAGTGATGTTTCCCTAAAAATTTTGAAACCTAGTGATTTTTTAGTAAAAATGGATAAAACCTAAAGACTAAAAATTGAATTTCCCATAAATTTAGCAAACTTATCTCTTTAGTTTTGCAAACATGTAAAGAAGTGCTAGACTATACTTACACTTTATTTTTAAAAAAGAATACCCAATCTTATTTTTTAAACACCGGACCATTAAAAGTCTTAATTTCACTTGATATATTGTATCAAAATTCTCTATATTGCATTAGAATAATTTTACAATAGAATTTTTAATATTTTTTGCAATTATAGTTTTTTGTAACGAGAAAAATCCCAATATACAAAGTTATTATACTTTACGGCAAGTTAGGACATTTGAACTTCAACTTTTTATAAATATCTACAATAAAATAATTCAATATTTTATGATATAACTGTATACCATTTGAAAAAAAAAGAATCTTCTCTAACACATGAAATTTTCACAATCTAAAAAAAAGTAAAAATACTTCAAATTAAATATTAGTGTCGCAAAATTTTAATTATTTATTTTGAAAGAATACTTGTTGTAACTTTAAGAACTACATCCTAAAATTATTTCAAAAACTATACATTATAATTTGGAAAGGTAAGAAACTAATTCCAACCATATCAATTTAAAAACTTGACATAAATTCGATTTTTCATGAAATCCATGCATAAAAAAACAAAAAGAAAAATAATAAGTAGCGAAGCCGAAGCTCCCTAGTCCCTAAAGCAACCACGAAACGCTGGACCAAATTACCAATGCCGTTAGAGTGGGGTGGCCCATTTTCAGTATTTGTACTTGCCTTTACGGGATCCTAGACAGCACCATAACTCCGTTCTCGTCACAGTCGAAAACCCAAAACCTCAACCGCCCTTGCCCATAAACCCTATTCCTAAACGACCTGCATTACGTTTTCGTTCAATGCCCTCATGAACACCTATTGCTCATCAGAACCTCAGAACAATTAGATGAATCTAATTGGAGGTATTATTTGTAGTCATTTCATTTTCCTGCCAAAGATGCTACTTTTCCTGCGCAGTTTCTTCCAAGCTGGTCGCAGAGCCTCTTCCCGTGTAAGCCCTCTCTCTCCTAACCATCAGAGCCCCAATAACCCATTTTTCAATGCTTTCACTCTTCCTTCATTGCATGGTTCTTTGTTTGCTTTCCCGTTAATTTGGTTCACCGGATTTCTTTGCATAAGCAGATATCCTTTTGTCAGTAAATCAACCTCCAATAATGTTTTTGATGGTATAAGTCAAGAATCAATACGTAATATTATTGAGCAAGAGCAATGGGATGGCAATAGTATAGTTGGTATGCTTGATTCTGCGCTGGCGCCCATATGGGTGAATAAGGCTTTGGTGGGATTAAAAGGGGATCCTAGGTTGGCCATGCGGTTCTTCAAATGGTCCGGAACACAAGTTGGCTTTCGCCACACCACAGAGTCATGTTGTGTCTTGATTCATATATTGTTCTACGCGAGAATGTACTTTGATACACATGAGATTATGAGAGAGTTGGTTTCGTTGAGGTGGGATTTGCCGGGTTGCGATGTGTTTGATGTGTTGTGGTCTACAAGGAATGTCTGTGTTCCAGGTTTTGGCGTTTTTGATTCTTTGTTCAGTGTCTTGGTTGAGGTGGGAATGCTTGAGGAAGCGAGCGAGTGTTTTTTGAAGATGAGGAAGTATAGGGTTTTGCCAAAAATAAGGTCTTGTAATGCGCTTTTGAGTAGGCTTTCAAAGTTGGGGAAAGGGGAGTTGGCGAGGAAGGTTTTTAAGGATATCATTGGGGCTGGGATTTGGCCTTCGGTTTTTACTTATAATATAATGATAGATAATATGTGCAAACAAGGAGATTTGGGAGCAGCTAGAAGCTTGTTTGAACAAATGAGACAGATTGGCCTTGTGCCAGATATTGTCACATATAATACTCTAATTGATGGGTATGGAAAGATTGGGTTACTAGATGAATCAGTTTCTATATTCGAACAAATGAAGAATGCAGTTTGTGAACCTGACGTAATAACATATAATGCTTTAATTAATAGTTTTTGTAAATTTGAAAGAATGCCTCAAGCTTTTGAGTTTCTCCATGAGATGAGGACCAATGGTTTGAAACCGAATGTTGTAACTTATAGCACCTTAATTGATGCTTTTTGTAAAGAAGGGATGATGCTAGAGGCGATCAAATTTTTTGTGGACATGAGACGAATTGGTCTTTTACCGAATGAATTTACTTACACTTCTCTGATAGATGCAAGTTGTAAATTAGGAAATCTGAATGATGCTTTGAAGCTGGCTAATGAGATGTCGCAGGCAGGAGTTGAATTGAACATTGTCACCTACACAGCCTTACTGGTTGGCCTTTGTGAATGTGGGAGGATAAAGGATGCAGAAGACATTTTCAGGGCAGTGCTGAAGGCTGGAGGAATTCCTAACCTGCATACTTAGACTGCCCTTATTCATGGTTATATCAAGGCTAGGAATATTGACAGTGCCATGGTTGTTTTAGCAGAAATGAAGGAGAAAAACATCAAACTCGATATACAGCTTTATGGAACAATCATTTGGTGCCTGTGCACCCAAAATAAGCTTGAAGAATCTAAGCTTGTCATCAGTGAAATGAAGGGTCATGGCATAAGTGCAAATCATTTTATTTACACAACACTTATGGATGCTTATTTCAAGGCTGGAAAAACCGCAGAGGCTCTCAGTTTGCTACAGGAAATGAGGGAGTTAAATATTGAAGTCAACATTGTAACATATTGTGCACTAATCGATGGTTTGTGCAAAAGGGGATTGGTTGAAGAGGCAACTAACTATTTTCAAAGCATGACTGACATCGGTATGCAACCTAATGTTGCAGTTTATACATCGTTAATTGATGGTCTTTGTAAAAATTATCGAATTGAAGCAGCCATGAAGCTGTTTGATGAAATGCTGGACAAGGGTTTGATTCCGGATAAAAATGCTTACACTGCTTTAATTGATGGGAACTTAAAGCATAGCAATCTTCAGGAAGCTTTGATTTTGCGAGACAGGATGATTGATTCAGGTGTGGAGATCGATCTGCCTGCCTATACTTCCTTGATTTGGGGTTTTGCTCAATGTGGTCAGCTGCAACAAGCAAAAGTTGTGCTTGATGAGATGATTGAGAACGGTGTACTCCCTGATCAGATCCTTTGTATATATCTAGTGAGGATGTATTATGAGGTAGGAAAGGTTGATGAAGCTATTGAGTTACAAAAGGAAATGGTGAGAAGGCATCTAATTTCTGGCAGTGGTGATGTTGCGGTTCCTAATATACTCAGTTTTGATGGCGTAATTTTTTGCCGTTCTTAGTTCCAGGGGGCTGTGTGTAATATGTATCAGAAGCACAGAATAGCTTTCCTTATCCTAGATGAATTTATTGAAACCGAAGGAATATGAAGCTCCTCACTAGTTGCTGATGAATGGAACGATGTGGCAAAGTTGCATTTGATGGTTTTTGAAGAAAGAGGCAGTTGTTGATGCTTGTTCTGTACGGTATTTAAAGTTCTTGGGGGTGTCAATATGCACATTTTGCTACTGGATGAGTTTCAGTTTCAAAGTTCTCGAGCTATCTTTCCCAGATAATAAGATAATGTAGTTCTGGTCCAATTGCCTTAAAGTTTCAGTCCAGGTTAGTGACTGCCTTCTGGCTAATCTTTAGATCAATAGGAAGAGGGAAAAAAAGAGAGAAAAACCCCGAATAAGCATCACTAGATATACCTAACATGTATTGTTACCCTTTTTTCTGATATATATTAAACCAAAATTGGTAGTCACAATACATTTTCCTTTCAATTCCTCGAGAGAATATCTCCTGGACTTACTTTTGTTGTTTGTGTGGCAGCTGGGTGATTCCTGAGTTGTTGAAGAACTAAAGAAGCTTGCAAAGAACATTGACTTAAGGAGGTTGGAACATGAACAACGTGAGGCTCAAGTTTCCAGGGCTGTCACTGAGGCTAAGGTTTGGTGACTGTCCGTGACTGTACTATTTAGACCTAAGTATTGCTTTAATACCCTGAGGGTCATATTTTCTTTTGGATTTCATCCAGATAAGAATATCATATCACTATGGCATATAAGTGCTGTAGTGTAGCATAGGTCCTGACATTGGGGACTTAATGAAGAAGAAAAGAATACAGTTAGCCTAGAAGGGCGAGTATCAAAACAGTTCCAATTTCGGACAGTTATATTACCTTATTGTATATAACATGAAGGCATTTTATTGACAGGCTAGGTCCTGCATTGGATGTGTACTAGGATGCAATAGTCTATAGGAGCAACTGCAAAAGAAGTCCAACAGTGACTTCTTTTGATGTGGCTAGTGTATTGTTGCAACAATGAATGTGTAAACTCAGACGATTCTTTTATTTTCGACGCTTTGAGATTTGGTTGTTTTGTTGAATTTGTGTATCTAATCTGTTTTGCAAATTACAAACTTATTGTAACAGTTTTATGAGAACTGCATGCACAAATCATATAGGAATTCTTTACCATTTCATGGTGTAGGAGTTGACGAAGATCGCTTTGAGAGCAGTGGGCCCAAGGGATCCCTATGATAGCTTGACAGCTGAAGGTAAAATCGATTTAAAAGTGGAATCTTAATTGGGTTTCAAGGTGAATTTCTACAGACGGTTTGTGGCTTAAATGGGTCAGCTGATTTGAATTGTTGAACTTTGACCTAGATGTTTCACCAATTGAATCTGCAAGGGCAAGATTTCTACATATTGTTGTGCATTATTTCATTGATGAGCATGTGATTGAAGTGGCTAATTCTGATGCTGACTATACTGTTCAGTCTGGACAAGATAAACTGAATAAGAGGAAGGTGAAAGATGTGCAGTATGATGGCGATCTGCGGTTTGCCATACGCTTGATGTTTGTGGCATGTACGAAACATTAGCTTGTGAATTGCTTCCTTGAGTGGTTTTTGTGAGAATACCATTGGAGTGCCCTTGAGGAAGCTGGTGGTTTGTATAGAAGGGGGGCTTAGAAATTTCCTAAGAAAGGTATCGCTTTTTTCTTTCTTCATACACCTTTGGGTGAAAACAATTTTATGCATGTTGTAGTTAACAGTAATGGGTTAATGGTTGTTAAATTTGGTCTGGTGCTTAAATTTATAGTCTATTTTTACACTTTCGTCAACAGGTTCTTGTACATTCAAAAGAAGAGAGCTCTTGAAACTTGACCAAGCATTCCATGAAGTAGTAATACAAGAAGAGAAGTGTGTTTGTTTTTTGTGGTATTCAATGGTTTGGATAATGTTGAAAAACTGAATAGCATGCTTACTGATGATGCTAAGTGGTAAGTTCTAGGGGTCGTTGGGTAGGGATAATCTCTGGGTTTGTTTCTTATTCTGGAGGGATATGTCCACCTACAAAAAAAAAGAAAAAAAAGAAAAGGAGGGGTATGTATCCACTTCGATATTTCCTATGTTTAGGGGGTTACATCACCACTTCACTACTTCCGGTGTTCCTATAGTAGTACGACTCATTTGTTCATGATTACAGGATTAAATGATTGATTGAGCCTGGCCCATCCACGAACCTGGGTGTCGGGTGCCGAGATGACCCATTGTAGGTGGAGTTTCGCGCCAGCTCCGTTCCCGTGGCAAACCTCTCGGCTGCTGACCGGACCTCCACGATGGTGGCAGCCTTGCCTTCGGCGACCCCGTCTGTGGTGACAGGGATGGGTTCCGGCGTAACTCCGGTGCCGGAACAGTGTCACGAAGTTGGAGCAGATTTAACCCGTTTCTCGTTTGGCGTGCCGGAGACAACGGGGGGGTCCTATTCGGCGCCAGATCTCGCCGATCTTCAGGTTCCGGGGAGTTGTGTTGCCGAACAGGGGAAGGAAAAGTTGGATCCTTTTGCGGGGGCTATTTCCGGTGGTTTGGAGGAGGGGGAATGTTCTCGGGTGGGTCAGATGGTTGGCACTGTTGGAGTTCCAGAGGAGGTAATGCTTGATGTAGCGGGCACTGTTGGAGGGGAGTTGATTTCGCTGGAGGTGGGAAGGCTAGAAACAGCGGGCACTGTTGGAGAACCAGTTCTAGAATCTCAACCCTGGACAGTCAGTGTCCCTGGTAAAGCTGTGGGGGGGGATTCTCCGGCGTGGGTCTTGGACATGGTTTCTTCGGTGGGTCAGTTGGTTGGGGTGTCGTGTGGTGGTCAAGAGGATAAATTGAGGGACCTCTTTGCAGCGTTGGAACGTAATCGGGTACCGCTTTCTTCGCAAAAGTCCAGAAAGTCAGGAGGGAGGATGATAAGGGAGTTGAAGGGGTTGAAATCGTCGGTTAATTATGAAGGGTCTGCAGCACTTGCTACGAAGACGTAACTGTTTGCTAGGGGTCTCTTTTGTGGCGTCTTGGGGGTTATGAGGGCGGTTGTTTTTGTGGCATCTTGGTGTCTTGGGGGTTCTGAGGGCGGTTGTTTTTTTTTGTGGCATCATGAGGGTGTTTTTGTTTCTTGGGAGAGCCTCAGTATTTTCTCTTGTACTGTTGTCTCCGTTGTCGCGTGTACTTTGTTTTTTTCTTTTTTTTAATAAAATTGGCTTAATTATCAAAAAAAAAAGGATTAAATGATTGATTGGTCGTAATGAAGTATCTGTTTCTGCTCGAGACCATAAGTTCTATTTTCCAAGACACGAGTATAGGTGTGCTGCATCAAATTCAGTGTCTAACATCTGTGGTTTACTTGTAAGTTTGATACTCTATTTATAAGATTAAAGTGATCATCCAAAATATCTGCTGAAAAATTACAAGGCTGACTCTTTTTCTAGATTGATTTTAAAGGTGCTTAAAAAGGTAAAAATTTTGCCTTTCAGAATTGTGGAACCAACTGATGAAAATAGTCATATTAGTTGTTATTTCAAATGATTTTCCTTCAACCTTTTTGTTGTGTCATTATGATGAGAGGTTTTGTTCATAAAGTTTGTACAGAAAATAATTGGGGAATTCAATTTAGGTAGGGGGCAACACATCCTGATTCGTATGGCTTCCAGAGTATATTGATGGTGGATGTAACTTGTAGTTTTTGTGTCCATTTTTCAGACTCTATATCACGGATAATTCCTCCGCATTGGCTACTGCTAAAAGTTTTACTCTGTAAGTGAAGTAAGAGTTTCGTCCTTGCTCAATTTTTGCAATTGATATCTATTCCATAATAGGCTGGTCTATGATGTGTTTAATAGACAACCACATCCCTAAAGGGGGTAATGGGTCAATACTCAGAGTCTAGGACTACATAATTTGAAATGGAAGGCTATAATACATCTTACTCCGTCGAACAATCAAGATGGATGTGATTTTGGTCCCCAAGGTTTCTAAATATGATTGCTGTAACTGAGATTTTGAATTGCTATCAACTCCCGAGCTGCCAAATACCAAAATGATGACATTTTGGTCATTTTTCCAAGCTTTGATCCTGTAGTCCCTTTTCTTCTAAATCATTCAGCCCATATCGTCACAGCCAATGATCTATACATTCGGGAAATACATTGTTTGGGTGGATTAAGAAACAATTGGAAAAGGGCAAAATAAAGTAAGTAGCTATTGGACCCTAGCTTGTTTCAACTTGGTCCTAAATCATCAGGATGGAGAAGAGTATTTTCTCGAATGTTGGATTCCATGCACAAAATGGGACCCCTTTATTGACCAAAATTGTCTCAGATCATTTTCATGTTGGACGGTTACCTCATCAAACATCATATTCTTTCCCCTGTTGATTCCGTGCCTCAACCTTCCCTGGGATAGCTCAAAACTTCCTACTATGGACGTTAACTATGCTGTTAGTTCGAGATTATAATGGTAGCTCAAATTTTGTTCCTTTCCTTTTCCTTTTGAAAAGAGAACTTTAGAGACTGCTTTCTAGGTTTTTATGCTTTTGCCAGTTTTGTTTTGTAGTCAATACCAGCAAGGTAGAAGGTGGTGTCCATCAGGTTCATACTATTTTCACTCAATAATTTGGGGTTTGGTGTGGTAGAATATGAAAATTATGCTCAGAATGTTTGTTCAAGCATATTTTGAGCTTTGGAACATCCACAACATATATTAATAGAATCGTGTAGTTGGGGGTTGTTTAGGACTTGATACCAACCGATTGTTCAGCTTCCTTTTAGGTTCCTACTCAATCTCTATAACCAGAGGATTTTGCAAATCGCAAGCAATTAAAGTAGGATCAGGTGGAGTAAAAAAAAAAGACTAGAGATTTGGAGTCTTGTAGAATATGTTGAAACTTTTGTGATTGTATTCTGTTTTTGTGACTATCAGGTCGTGCTTTGAGCTGGGGACCATGGGGGAGGGGAAAATTTGACCACGAGAGTAGTGCAGTGTTCCATGGCTTGGGGTTAGAAGATGCAGGCGCTGTTTTGTGGTTGGCTTTGTGGGCAGCTGTGTGGTTGTCTAAGAGGAAAATAAGACAAGAGTGGGGCTATTGTTAGGGTAGAGAGAGAAAGGGGGGGGAGGAGAGATATGCATTGAAGAAAAAAAATGCTAGAATGTCAAAACAGCCAAAACATTTCTTGGTAGCACTTGGCAGCCTGATCATTGAAAGATTTGATAGAGGACTTCGTTGACTGTAATTTGAAATTTTGGGGTGTTGATTGCAGCTTTTGAAATCTGAGGACCAAAGGACAGCAACTTGAAAGTTCGAGGAAGTAAAATGTATTTTAGCCTTTAATAAGTATTTCTAGTTATTGATGCTGTGTTCTTTTATTGTTTTGGGTAACTGGTACGTTGTATTGAAACTAAATATCCTCCCCCCCTCTCTCTCCCCTTGAAAAATCTGAGATTTGTTCCTCTCTTTCTCTCTGCACATGATAATTCTTTTCTTATCATTCTGTTATTTTCTTTAGTAGGTTAACCTTGTTTCTAAGATTAGGACCTTCATTTAGTGATCCAAGCCCTAGGTTTGAGACATTTCTGATCACATTCATCATGCACGAATGGTGCTTACTAATGTGAAGTATTACCTACTTGCTATTCGTAGGCACAATATGGACTAACGATTATGTTTTCTTTCTGTGACCATGCTGTTAAAAGCTTTTCTATTTCTGATATGGAACATTAATTTAGCAAGTTGGGTATGCAATGGACATTCTTACTCAAAAGTCCATCTGTTGACTTGTCCAGAAATGTTCCAACAAAGTATTGCAACCTTACTTGATAGCGTAGACTTCTATTGAGCTTGCCTCAGGGGCAGAGGGGATCAGGACTTGAACCTGGAGGATTACATCCTCTGGATTTATGTCCATCATGGTTAACAATTATGGGCTCAGCCTAATATTAGTAACCTAGTCATATGGATGCCAAACTTGTTCTTGGCCAGCTGATGCAGTGGCAGGAGTTAATACTCTTGAGAACCTGTGCCGAGATCAGTTAATGAGTTGGGGAAACAATAGTATGAAAAAAGGTGTTTAGGTTCACTTATTTGCAGAATCTGTGTCCGAACTACAAGTTGAATCAAGCATTGATCTGAGAGATATTTTCACGCATTTTAATATCTAAATGGAAATATGATTCCAAAGTCGTTAAGGCTGATCAAAATCATCTGACTCTTTTCCTGCGTTGCTTTGCTGGATGATGACTTCACACTTGAGAGCTAACCTCTAAATATAAACCCGGAACACTCGTCAATCGGCTAAAACAACTTTACATAGTGTATGCTTGCGTGTTCATGATATTTTTACTGAGTTTCGTTTAGAGACTTGATTATTCGTTTCTTAGCATTGCTTTTCTATTCCACTTAGCAGCCAGAAAATCAAGGGAAGACGATGTGCAAACATCCTAAGCAACCGCTTTTACATCAGCTTCAATTTCACCCTGTTCACCCGAATCAGCATCAACCTATGCACAACTCATCTCTCTATTCTCACAATCATCAATGTTCTCCAGCTTATTATTTGCCTGAAATTCTGCATGCTCATCAACCAACCATAACACAACTGATGGCATGCTTGCACCCCCTTACAGGTCGTCACACTGGAGGGCGTTTGCATGTACAATGTCATTTTAATCAAATGCTCAACTCTTTCGATTGAGGACCGTTCAACTTTGCCTGACCCAACAGCCTGTTTCAATCATGTAATTTTAAGGGACAATGGGGTGGTTTTACAACTTTTTAACACCAGATTGTGTTTGATAAGCCTGTATGTCACAACTAGAGTGGAGTGTTTGGGGAATACCACATCCGTTCCCATGAATGCTTCTGTGTACACTGTAATCTAGCTATTTGAAAGATTTTTATTTTGACACTGCTTGACTGAGTCTATAATGGAAGCTGGGCTTTTCAGGTCAAGTTTTCAAAATTGCCGAATGATAAAATCCTCATACTATTTGACGCTATGCTTATCTTTTGAATGCTAGTTGATTTGTTCTAGGCATTTTGGTGAGTTTTTTTTAAGTGCTGAGCAATAGTGATCTAGACATTGCAGGCAACATACATTTGAGAAAACACACGTTCATGGGGAAAAATATAATTAAACCAAACTTGTATCCTTACCCATCTGGGCCATCTCTGCTAAATTGTTGGTATATTTATCAGTGGATTGATAACAGGTTATTCAAAGAGTCCATAGTTCATTATTTAACAGCTAACTCTCACGCAGTTTGTTTTGGTTGCTACATAATGTCAAATAAAAGTCACAAAAATCTACTTCAAAATAATTAATTTTCATACCACAAACCAGCTATATTATAAACCATGTACAAATATTTATTCATTTGGGTGTTTTAATTTGTAGTATCAAGTTACTTTGCTTAGAGATTTTTATATAGTTATGTTAAGGTGATATTTTTTAAGAAAAATTTTCAAAAAGTTCAGTTTTTACAACCAAACATCAAATCTTAAAAAATTTACTTAAATTCCAACATCTTTCCAAACCAACTTCAATATTTTGTAGTAAAAAAATTATATCCAATCCTTTCTTTATCTTTTAACAAACTGCAATAAAAATCATTTTACAATCAAACATTCTTAAAATTTTTTAACTAAATTTTAACAATACAGTAAAACACAGAATTCTTAAAATTTTTGCTTCCTAAACATGAATTTGCACTTTTTTGTCATGTAAAATCTATTACTAAATATTGTTGACTATTTTTATTCACATGTTTTCTTTTGCTAATAGAGATGTTGCACGAGTCTTAAGCCGTACTTCCAGTTTACTAAGAGGGTGAACAATGTGTAGGGTATAATTTCAATACCGGATTGATGGCTTTTCTTTCGGCCAGTGCACTATTTTTTTTTGGATAACGAGAGAAATTCGGCATTCATTCACGTGCAACGACTTTGGACAAACTTGACTTAATATCCGCACAAGTTGGGCTGCACTATTCATCTTCATTATAATATGTTCATTAAAATCTATTGTATTTCATTAGGACCTTAATGTATCCATGGGTTTAAACTATCTAAGAATCTAACTGCATTTCCTCTAAGGCTCCGTTTGTTTTGCTATATTTTTACTTTTTGTAAAATACTTTCCATAATTTCGATTATTTGGAGAGCCTCGTAAAATACGGTCAACCGTAAAACTCAGCTTCACTTTTCTGAAAGTGATTTACTTTTTGAAACTAGTGAACCTTCTTTCATGACCTGCCTCTTCTAGTCTTAAGAATGGTCAAAAACTCTTTGACCCGACCTCCCGACCCAGAACCGATCTGGTTCAACTCAAACTGGTTGAGTTACGTTGTGGTCGGGTTTTGAAACATGAAACTCGAGAAAAATTAGGTTAGTGTTTGGATCCTAACCCGAAACTAAAGCATTCAAAGGAACCCAATCTTGACGGTGTTAGCTTTTTTTGAGGTTAGGGTCGGGTCTTGAAACATGAACCTGAGAAAAATTAAGTTTGGGTTCGAGTCTTATACCCGCAACCAAAGTGTTCAAAGGAACTCGTCCCCCAATGATTTTAGCTTTTTTCAAGGTCGAAGTAGGGTCTTGAAACATGAACTCGAGAAAAATTAGGTACGTGTTTAGGTCTCTAACCCGAAACCAAAACACTTAAAGGAACTAGACCCTGACAGTTTTAGTTTTTTTCAGAGTCGGAGATGAGTTTTGAAACATGAACCCGAAAAAAATTAGGTTCATGTTTGAGTCTCTTACCCGTTATTGATTATTTTGGGAAAACTACACTTAACCATTCTAAACTACCACCTTATGTGTACTTAACCCTCCAAAGTACCATTCTTGGCAATTGAACTCTTCAAATTCCCACTTCTTTGTAATTTGTAATTTAAAACCCAAATTTTAAATTACAAATACATGAGAGTTTGAAGTATTCAAGTGCCAAGAGTGGTAGTTCAGGGTGGTAAGTGTAATTTTTATAATTATTTTTGTCCTTTCTAAACAATTCACTTGCTTGCGGTGTTTTCTTTTTCTTTTTGTCATGAGCTGCTATGGAAATTGAAATATTTGTGCGTTCAAATGCGGTGGATACCAAAGTCGGGGGAGTCCATTTGCTTTATGTACGTAATTTTTAATTTTGAGAGAGAGTGTGATTGTTTTGTGGTTTTGAAGACATTTTTCATCTCAATTTTTTTTGCGATCCAAACATGTTGGAAAATGTCTTCTTCTGTGATTCACTTTAGTTTCTGCGATAGAGACATTAAGGACCCGTTAGTTTTAACGTAAAATATTTTTTTTTGTAAAGCAGTTTTAAATGTATTATGTTTTAGTAAAGTATTATAATTTTCGGTGTTTGGTTATTACCTTAAATATATTTTCTAAAAAATATTTTCAATGTTTGGCTCAAGTTTTATTTTTTGTAATCTTATATGATTTATAAACTTAATCTTAACATTATTTTGAAAAAATAAAAAATCAATCAAATGACATATAGTCAACATAATTAAATTTTACCAACGAAATAAAATCTAACCAACATTATCACCAACATAATTAAATTTTACCAACGAAATAAAATCTAACCAACATTATCACCAACATAATTGTGACTCTAAATAACAACCCAAGAGGGGGTGAATTGAGTTTATAAAAAACTTATCCCTTTTTCGATAAAAACACAGATCTGAAAAATACACTATTACTACGAATAAAAATGCAGATCTGAAAATATTAAATGCTATTTAATATGAAGAACAATAAAGCATAAAGTACAATAAATATAGATATGAAACGAATAATGAGAGAGATAGAGTTAGAGAGACGACACCTCAATTTTAGGTGGTTTGGCCAACATTTGCCTACGTTCACTCACAAGGCTATTGACTTCCATGAGCTTCCTTCACGATTCTCCAAATAACAAATACACCTTAGCTTCCGGGGTGCTAAAGAACCTTTACAAAGCGTTTTTCGAACTCACGCTTTAACTCTCTTCACCAATCTCAAAACCTAAGGGATTTCTTCTATTCTCATAAGTGAGACCAAGTGTTTACCCAACACTCAAGTGTTTTACAAAGAATGGATACAAAGGAGAATGGCTCTCTAAGCTGAATCGGCAAGTGAAAAGCTCAATAAAGTGCAAGAAGACAAGATTCTCGAAGGAATGATAAATTTTTGCAGGTGGGAGTACATGCTTTCTTGGTAGGTGCAGTCTTCCCTCTTCTTCAAAGTACTTTCTCTCTCTATAAGTTTGTACAAGGAGTAATTGCAAGTGCGTTGTCTCTTCTTCAAGAAATTTTCTTTGGAGGTTAGGTCGACAATGATGATCAAAAGAACAAGATTTGATAATGAAAGCTTTGGTCTTGAACGAATTAGCAGAAGATTTCTTTGAATCTTGCTTTCTCTCTCTTTCGGAGGATAGATTTTGAATGATGCTGCAAATCCTTACCTTCTCTCTCTATCTCGTTCTATATATAGTCCTCTAGGCTTCAAGGTCTTCAAGTAGCTTTATTGTACCGTTGGAGGGGTTCCAAAGTCTTTTTGAACCATTTTGAATGAGTTGGCGTAGTTTCAAGATTTCTGCAAAATCGCAGCATGTGTCGACACATGGTCAGTATGTGTTGACACATTAAACTTAGTATGAAATTATGCTGTCGGGAGACAGTACAATGTGTCAACACTAGTCTTCAATGTGTCTACACATTGAATACTAAGTCTGAAATTGTGCTCTTGTGAGACAGTGTAATGTGTCAACACCAGTCTTCAATGTGTCGACACTATAAGTGCTGGAGAGGTTTTTCGGCAATTTGAAATGTCGTTTTCACTCCAATTCATCTTTAAACACCTACAATAAACAATGTGAACATTTTAGCTTATGCAATCGTGTTAATATACATTTAGAATATTTTATAGAGGGATATCCTCAATCTTTTGAAACATTTTTTTAGAAAATTATGGATTGACAAGGTAAAATCTAAAAGTCTTCAAAACTTAGAATTTTTGTTATCATCAAAATCAATTATGAATTGTTTACAAAATAACCTTGGACTAACAATCTCCTCCTTTTTGATGATGACAAAACCATTTTAAAATCGACAATTTGCTAATAAATAGTAAAGCTCCCACTGATAACAAGCAAAAGTTTTTCATGACATTTTTAGCAAAAAGGACTTTGAGATTTTACAAAAAATTTGCAGGAGTTTCTTTTGTAAATGGAGGTTTCCAAAAATTTAAAAACAAGTAAAAAAAATCTATAAGCTTCCTCCCAACTTCCCAAACATCCAAATTTCCAATCATAACACAAGATTTCATATTGATACTAATTAAAAGTTAGGAATACTACCTATAAAGCAAATATCAAATATCCACAATTAAGTGCAAAGAGATAAACACTTCTCAAATTCTTTATAAACACAATTAGATAATCAATAGATATGAGCATAATCAAATAATTCAATGGAGACATATAAATACCAGAGATATGCATAGATAAGGCAAGTCAAGTGATCAACCATCATCAAAATAGAATGTCCTCAGTAAGAGTTGAAGAGTCAACATAATCACTTAAAACTTCTCTATCTTATAACTTCTCCCCCTTTGGCATCATCAAAAATAGGATAAGGGGAGGTATGCATAGATAAGACAAGTAAAGTGATCAACCAACATCAAAATGTAATGTCCTCAGTAAGAGCTGGAGAATCAAAATGCACAGGAGAGAGAGAGATACACAGGGAGGGGTGAGTCGTCAAGTGGAAATGGGAGGGGAGGGAGTTGTCGAAGAAATGAGGGATGAGGGTTGACAAAATGCGATGCTTTGAATAAACAATACGAAAAATAAAACCCAATTTTAGGGAATACCCCCAGGTGTTACAAAAAATACCAAACCGGCACCGACATCGGTTAAGCCAATACCAGCAACCCGGTGTTGGTGCCACTGGATTTTTTCCGGTGGCACTGAATAGCCTTACTCATATGGGATCTATAGTCGACACTTTCTTCAACTTTGACTTTCTGCGTCTATGAAGTTTGACTATTGACTTTTCTGGGCTTAATCTTTTTAATATGTAGTCGACATCTTGAGTGTATAGTCGACTATATCAACATAAATTCTCCCAAATTTTTCCCTTAGAGACTTTTTGACATTTTGATTAATTTGAAGTTAATGAGGTACCTTCAAAAATAAACACACGCTTAAATTAATATTGATAAATCAATAAAATGGTGTCAGATAGAATGTAATTTATGAAGGTCCAAAAGATATAAATTAATTCTATGAAAATCAAACTTTTAGGAGTAGATAATCTCTTTAGAAAAATAGTGAATGATTTGTTATCATCAAAATTAATTAGACAGAGGTTATCATGTAACCTTAGGGATAAAAACTTGCCCTATTTTTGTACTTTAACAATAGCAGTCGATCCACTTGTTTGACATGTTATTGCCATTTTTTTCTTAGTAAGATTCACATTCAAATAAAACTGAAGAGAACATAGTTTGGAGGACTCCTCCAAGTAAAGAAAGCTCCAGACTGATGTCTAATGGAAAGATAAGCAATAATAAAATCGCTTCCAACAAAATCCAACTACATTAGAGTCTTCAGAGGTGGATCTTTGTTAATATGAAGATTCCATTGTAACCCTGGAAAAGCAATGCTGGGAATGTCTCTACACTAACCCGTTGAGAAGGCCCACTTGGCTAAAGGATCAGCTCAGAAATTATCCTTTTGGATTACTTTCCTTAGATTCTAAGCATCTATGTTTTTCAACCAGTAACACACTCGTCGACAACAGGTTCAATTTGCCATGATTTACACTTCTATGTGTAAATTCTAGCTTTAAGGCAACCCTAGAGGGGGGTGAATTGAGTTTCTAAACTTTTTTTCGTTTTTAATCCTCAAAGTCGTGTTTGTAAAGTAAAGAATAATTTAGCATAAGTATTTAAGCAAGTATTGATGCGATAAGTAAATAAGTGCTAAATGCAAAGAGAAGGTTTTAGGGAAGCATACACGGGATTTTTAGGTGGTTCGGCAAACCCGCCTACATCCACCCCTCAAGCTCCTTTACTGAGTCTTGATGAGATTTTTAGGTGCTAGAGAACCGTACAAGTGTTTTTCTGACTCAACACTCACAACCCAAGTGGTTTTTCGGGTATACCACTCACAACCTAACCAAGCTTGAGATATACTCTCTCTAAGCTTTTTCCTTAGTGAACAACCTTGCTAAAAGAATCAGCTCTTGAATATAAAGATATAAAAATAAACCCTTTCAAAGAAAGAGTAAATATGAAAATGAAAAGCTTTATCTCTTTTGATTCACACAATGACAAGGATAAGAAAATGTGATTTGTGTGAATGACATGAGAAATATGGAATAAGAAGATTTAAGATATTTCTCAAGGTATACAAATGAATGTGATTGGTCTCTCTTACTTAGAGGCAATATGAAGGTCATTATATAGGCCTCGTATGAAAACTAATCGTTTATAGTCGTTGGGGGTCCCTGTCAAAACGAACCGATCGACTGCTACATTAACCGGTCGACCACTTCAAGTTACAGTTAAACCCAACGGTCATAATGTAATAACCTCAATGGATCTATTTAAAAAAAAATCGGTCAACCTGTATACCAGGCGGTCGAAGACCGGTTGACCTCCTCAAATTAAGCACGTGATCCAGTTCATTTAAAACCACAATTTCGACCACTTTAAAACACCTAATTTTAAAGACTAACTTCTCATAGTATATAAATGGTTTGAGCGTTTGATTGGAGTGTTCTGAAACCATTTTAAAACATTTTGATCTTCCAAGCACGATTTAAAACCACGATTTATGCACGTTTTGAAAGATATGCAGGTGTGATTCAAATCCTTGTCAAAAGTGAAATTAAGAGTTACTAGATTTATACCATAAAGTCTTGAATCTTCAATTTTGAGCTCCTTGCATCTTCTTGATCTTCAATCTTCTAGTCTTTGGCTTTTTAATAAAAATGACTATGTCTTTGAGGATGTTCGTTTTGTAAACTTAATCCATTTATTGAAATCATCAAAATAAATTGTGAACAAAAGCCAACACTATGGCCTATGAAAAAGCTCGGTCCACAATCAGTGAATTAGTTTCAATACAAGGCGCTTTAGTTTTATATTTCACTATCCACTATAATGTCATTCTAACTACCAACACCTCTCCTATAATTGGATTTACTACATCCATTGTTTTAGTAGCATGCAACATGAACTATATCTTCCTTAGAATTCCTGACTACCAGTTCAATAGACGAATACTCCCTGAAATTAGCGACATCTACATTTGGCTTTAAACAATTATAAGGTGGTTGTACCCATTTCTCTACAGCTCCTTCTCCTTCCCTACACACCTGCCATGTTGTAAGATGTTCATTAATTATCTTATGGATTTGCCTACTAATTTGCCACAAAGACTCAGTTGCTACTCCATGTAGTAATTGATTCCTATACATCCAAATTGTATCCATTGTAATCAAGGCATAAATTTGAATGGCAGTCTTCCTTTGGAATACCTAAGATGTCCCTTGGCTTATGAATAATATCCAATCATTCTGCTCCTTGCTTGTCTGCAAAACCAGAAAATATTCAACTATTACGGTGATAAACTCCACACTCTACCCACATAATGACATCTTAATAATAAGTGGTCAAGTGTCTCAACTTCATTCATACCACAAATTAAGCAATGCAGATGCTCACTTTCTAATTGAAAAATTCTAGCTAACCGGCCTTGCGTAGGTAAGAGGTTATGAGACAATTTCCATAGAAGAAACCAAAGTCTATAATTAACCTACAACGTCCAAATATCAGCCCAAGGTCATACACATCTAGTCGATGGAATGCTGTAAGCATCCGTTAACTTCCTATAACTAGATTTCACATGGTATTGTCCCGAATTTTATCCCGTCCATTTTATTCTATTATCGTCCTCATGATCATACAGAGGGATTAGAGTGATAGCTTTTACTGTTTCAACGTTAAACATTATCTGTTGGAGATTCAAATTCCAACAACGAGGGTGCTCCGACATGAGTTCCCTCACGGTAATAGATGCCTTTAGATATCCGAAAGCTAATATTAGCAATGAGCATATTTCCAAAAACTCGCAGAATCCACCTATCCCTCCATACATTAGTTGTTTTACCGGATAATATTTACTTAAAAAGTCCCTAGGTCAATAGAGGTCTAATTTTTAAGAGACTTTTCAAAAATCAAGAATCTGTAGGGCGCTCCCCAAGCCCTAGAAAATTTCCCTCCCGTCGATCTATATATTTTGCCCGCAAATGACGCACAAAATAATTATCTGATTCTGAGATAAACATCCACCCAAGCTTCACTAATAAAGCTATATTCATATGTGTCATAAGTCTAAGTCTCAATTCACCCTCTCCCTTTGGTATTGCAATCTGATTCCATGCCTGTACTGATAAGTTTTTCTTTTTATTCTCATCAAACGCTTAGGATATCCATAGCATGACAATTAGATTTAGAAAATAGAAAAACTGACATTGTGTAACTTGGTAGAGTTGTTGCCACCGATCTGAGCAAAGTAAGTTGCCCGTCTTGAGATAAGAGTTTTGTCCTCCAGCCTTGAAACTTGAAACAAATCTGACCTTTAATCTCCTTAAACCAATTTCTCTTATTCAAATCATAATTCAGGGGTAATCCAAGGTAGAATGCCTTTGTAGGAGCTGCTCTATATTGTAGGATGGAACTAACTGATTCCTGAGTTGTCCAGAATATAAACAATATTGATCCAAAGATTCTCTAATTTGGGTTGCCACCCCCACATTTGCTCGTGCAAATAAAATTATGTTATTTGCAAATTGCAAGTATGAGATTGATAGGCACGTACGTGACAATTTCACTCCATGAATTCTTTCACTGCGTTCCTCCTGTAAAATTAACCTTGAGAAGACTTTAGCGCACATGATGAAATGGGGTCTCATTGGTGTATCCCTCGTCCCCACATGAAAAAAATCCATAAGGACTCCCATTAAGCAAAATAGAAAACGAAGAGGTTGCGATATATATCTTCTATTAAAAATCTGCTCTTCTCTCCAAATCCCAACTGCTCCATGACTTTCAGAATAAATTATATTCCAATTGATCTTATGCCTTTGACATATCATGTTTCATAGCCATTAGGCCACATTAGCTCGTGCAAATAAAATTATGTCATCTGCAAATTGCAAGTGTGAGATTGATAGGCACGTATGTGGCAATTTCACTCCATGAATTCTTTCACTGCATTCCTCCTGTAAAATCAATCTTGACAAGACTTTAGAGCACATGATGAAAAGAAATAATGAAATGGAGTCTCATTGGTGTATCCCTCGTCCCACATGAAAATCCATAAGGATTCTCATTAAGAAAAATAGAAAATGACGAGGTTGCGATATATTGTTCCATTAAAAATCTGCTCTTCTCTCCAAATCCCAACTGCTCCATGACTTTCAGAATAAATTATATTCCAATCGATCTTATGTCTTTGACGTATCAAGTTTCATAGCCATTAGGCCGCCTTTCCTCTTCTTTTGTTTCACAGAATTAAATAACTCATGGGCAAGAATGATATTTCTTTATATGAGTCTCTATGGGAGAAAAGCTCCTTGAGAAGGTCTAATAAAAAGTTGTAGTATCGCTTTCAATTTATCTGCAAGAATCTTTAAGATGAATTTATATTCCAATTGATCTTATGCCTTTGACATATCTTGTTTCATAGCCATTAGGCCACATTAGCTCGTGCAAATAAAATTATGTTATCTGCAAGTTGCAAGTGTAAGATTGATAGGCACGTATGTGGCAATTTCACTCCATGAATTCTTTCACTGCGTTCCTCCTGTAAAATCAACCTTGACAAGACTTTAGAGCACATGATGAAAATAAATGATGAAATGAAGTCTCATTGGTGTATCCCTCGTCCCACATGAAAAATCCATAAGGACTCCCATTAAGCAAAATAGAAAATGAAGAGGTTGCGATATATTGTTCCATTAAAAATCTGCTATTCTCTCCAAATCCCAACTGCTCCATGACTTTCAGAATAAATTATATTCCAATCGATCTTATGTCTTTGACGTTTCAAGTTTCATAGCCATTAGGCCGCCTTTCCTATTCTTTTGTTTCATAGAATTAAATAACTCATGGGCAAGAATGATATTTCTTTATATGAGTCTCTCTGGGAGAAAAGCTCCTTGAAAAGGTCTAATAAAAAGTTGTAGTATCGCTTTCAATCTATCTGCAAGAATCTTAAAGATGACTTTATTGACCATGTTGCATAGACTAATTGGACGGAATTAAGATGCTAACATGCCCCTTTCAATTTAGGAATCAAGACTAGATGAATATGGCTGAGATGTTTCAACATATGTCCCTATGCAAAAAACATTTTATAGAGTATTGATGATGTCATCCTTAACTATTGATCAGTGATGCTTGTAAAACAAACTTGTCATTCCCAATGGTCCAGGAGATAATGCTACGTCAATAATATTTATCGACTAAAAAATACACTCTTCACTTGGGATGACTGTGAAATCTCCATCAGTTTCCACTGAAACACAAGAATCCTCTAAGGACTCCAATTCATTAGTAATAATAAAATTGGAGGATATAAACAGATCAACGTACCACTTTGTTAGAAAATATCCAATGGAATTTCTGTCATAACCATTCTCCCAATTCATTTCTCAAAGTCTCTACTGTGTTTGACATGTTATCGCTTAATAACTCTTGAATTTTCCTAATTGTAGACAATTTTAGATTGTAAGTTCAATGTTACACGCCTTGTCCAATTGTGTCTGATTCGCCAATAAGAAAAATCGGTATCATTTCACCTTCGCTCCACAAATACCATTAGTCTTGGTGTCTGACAGCGATGATTTATGATCGATGATGTCTAACTACTACATTAACGCGTGTACTGAGAGGAGATGTTGCCTAATTTTTTCGAAAGGTGAAGGGACACACATGGAGCCAGCAGCCACCACTGAACTCACAATCTCGAATGAGACCTAATCTATCAACCAGTGTGTAAAGTTGTAATGAAGGGATTGTTATGGGTATTTAACATTAAGTGTGTTTTTTCAGAGTTATGGAAATGGATAAGAGTTAGATAAATGAGAAAAACTGGTGGCATGACAAGTATTCTTATAGGGTTTGGTAGTTTGTTTCTATAACTTGTGGTAGTATAGATAGTCGAGGGCAAATAAAATGTTTGTACCGGAGATGTAAAAATATTATGTTTTATGGGTTAGAGGGAATGAAGGACTATTTATACATTAATAGATATGATCAAGTTATACTTATGGATACTTCACTTTGAAGAGTTTCAATCATTTACAAATTGAGGTCAGGGACCCCAAACGAGCTCACAACCTGGAAATTGGGACTTGGAGGGAGAAAGCTCTGACGGGATCTAAGATATGTTAAACGATGTGTGTGCAGGACTAGGGGGGACTCAGGGGTAGGGACAATTATGAGAATAGAGAAATCCTGAGTTAGAGTTATGGTCTATCTACACCCTTTAAAAAGTTGTGTGAGGAGGTAGAGTGTGACTTGTATCTTGGATGTAGTCAGTTTAGTGAGCTATCATTTATGGTTAGATTATTGGAGGTGAAGAGGGATAATAAGTTGTACGTCAAGGCTTTTGATATGGTATTTTAGCTGATCAAAGAGGCCTAACAGTGGGTGAGACATTGTCAAAATTATATTATGAGGCAAAACAATTGAAAAAGGCCGAAAACATGAGATGACACGAGGAGAAATATTTAATATAAATTAATTGTGTTATATTATCGTATGCAAAAAAATTCAGAAACTTGCAAAACTGATCATTCAAAGCTAATATAAGCAAATTACACAAACAAATATGGCATTTGGATATTTGACATAACCAAAGAAATTTTTGTGCGCATATTTTTTTTAATTACATGCAATTAAATTTTTGATACTAGTTAACATTTTCTCACATTTAATTTTAAAAATGGTTGTAAGAGGATTAGGATGTGTGATCAAACATGCATCTTCTTCATCCTCATTTCAACTGATTTCTAATCTACAACGCTAGTTAGAAGAGGTAAGGGCGGGATAGAGGAGATAAGAGACTCTAGATAAAAATATTCAGAAGAATTTGAGACGAAGTAAGTTGAGATGGTGGCCATTCTACATGAGCACTGCGAGGAGCAAGAGCGCATGTGAGAGAAGATTTTAAAGGGTGTAGACCAACACATGCAGGAAAGGCTGAAGCAGCATATGAATGAGCAAATGAAATGGCTAGTGGGACAAGTTGAATTTGTTAGCTTTTAGTCACAATCCGTATTTTGATGATAACAATAGAAGTAATTAAACTAGATAATCAACAAGATCCAAATGAGCACGAAAATGCACAAAGTGACCAAACTACAATCAAATCGTTGGAAGTGCAGATTCAAGACTCTAAGGTAAGTTTTGTAACTCTATGGTCTCACTTGTATCAAGGATTTGGATCACATTGGTAAACTTTTCAAACAGAGCATAAATTTTTTTATCTCAAGTTTAGTAAATAACTATGTCATAAGTGTTTTCAAATCATACCCTTATAAACTCCCAAAACATATTTATATCCTTGGGGAATTAGGTTTTGAGATGAGATCTTAAAATGGTCAAAATAATGCTTAAAAATTATCAAGGCTGCTTTTTTTAATTCAAGCGGTCGACTAGTTCAATGAACCGGTCGATCCAAGATGAGCTGCTTGATGAAAAGGTCCATCAAGTTGGAAACACCACTTTAAGCCCTCTAACTACAAATACAATTTCAAATAGGAGTCTAAACTACCACCTTTGACACATTTAGCCCACGAACTATCAAATTTCATCAATTTGTGCCCCTAAAAAAGATCTAACTACCAAATTCTTGCCACGTGTGTTGTGAATGAGCTACATAGCGTGATTTCCCTCAAATTTTATTTCAGGGCACAATTTGATTTATGGTAAAGTTGGAGGGCTCAATGTGCCAAGATTGGTAGTTTAGACCTCTATTTGAATTTGTATTGGTAATTAGAGGGCTCAAAATAATTTTTTTCCAAGTTTTTAAAACTCAGTTTCACCCCTCTTGGGTTGTCTTAATCCTAGAACTTCAAGGTCCCACATAAATAAATATCATAATATTTTATTTTTTTTATGTTGGCTACGGTTAATTTTACACTTCATTTGTTATTTTTTATGGGGATAATTATTTGTATTAATCCAATTCATAGATTTGAAACAATATGTATAGTTACGTTTTATTTGTATCATATAATATTCTTATGCATTATTAATTAAAATTTTATTTTATAATTTTGAGTAAAAAATATGTACTACACGTTTCAATGTCCAACCGGCCGTTTGTCGCATTGTTAAATTACTGAAAATTTATACCATGCATTTCAATTAAGTATCATTAAAATTTATAGAAAAAAAACTAGGATGTAATGTATTTAAACAGTTAGGATAAAGTCACTCGACATTCTCTAATCACATTTTACACTCTAAATTATTGTTTTTATTACATTATAACCACGAATATTAATTTTATTAGCTTTGCACTTTCCGTTTAAATTTTTTTATCAATTCTAATAGAAAGGTGAATTTTGGCTTATGGAAGGATGATGTTACACTCACAAAAAGATCACCACAAGAAAAATTATGAGCATTATAAAATTGTCATTTCATGTGCAAAAAAATAACCTCCAATCGATAAAAAAAATTAACGGAATGCGCAAAGTGTCTGAAATTTATAATTAGTGGTTGAAATATATAAAAAATAATAGTTTAGGTGTAAGGTGTCAAGATCTCCATAATTGGAGATTACAACGTCTTTTTATCCATAAATAGTTAGCTGTTAACAATGGAGGATATTGTAAATTTTGTGTAATTTGAAAGTGGAATAAAATTAAACTTGATCTGCTATATTAATTAACATTGAAAATCAGACATTCAACAATTAATATGTTTTGGGTCAATATGAGTTTCAAATTTACTAAATTAGAACTTCTGAAAAGTAGACGTACAAAATAAACTGGATCTAGAGTTAAACTGAAAACCAGGTACAAGATCAATGAAAACAACTAATGAAGTTAAACATTAAACTCTGTATCTGTAAACTAACTCGATTTCTACAAGAAATAAAATGGATTGAGTTTAATGGTTTTACTACTCAACTTAATTTGCTTCCTCTAGAAAAGTAAGACCTAAAATTTAACTTTATTTTATGGATTTTTCAATAACTTATGAGCTATTTATTCTAAAAATTTTAAACCTTTGATTGTATTCGGCCATTTTAATACTAATATTATAATTGACGACTTTTACTCGGACTTCCAGTTCAAATAGCATAATTGATGAAAATTTGGCTTTAACAATTAAGTTAAAGTTTATATTTTTTTAAGTTTTAGAATATGTTTGACTATGCTTATTTTGATCCTAATGAAAATTTGAAGGACGTGAGATTAGTCAAGGTACACGTAAGATGACCTCGACACCCGAATAGAAAAAAATTTCAAGCAATTTAAAGTGGCTCCCCTAAGGACAAATCCTGACTTCGTCCCTGCATACATATATAATTAATAACCATGCAAGTGATGGCTAAATTGGTGTTCACTTGAAACTGGATTAAGGGCAAGAAGTCTTTGGATCAAACACCCTCTATTAATATTGGTTGCACTTTCTTGGGGCTAACATGATTATAGCTTAATCCCAATATTCTACGAGTAAGGAGTCCTTATGTTCATTCTCAAGGAGAAGCTGATCATGGTTGGTCGCTCCTTTTTACCCTCTAGCTTAGGAAAAAAAAATTAATAGCTGGAAAAAAAAAGACGAGAAAAAGCATCTAATAGTTGAGAAATTTGAATACCCCCATGTTTCCTATTGCCAATTGGCACATTAAGGAGGAACGCACGCTAATAATGGTGAGGTACCCTGATCGGATCCTGAATACCCACAGTATTAGGTATTCTAAAGTACCCTACTGGCTTGGTAGCTGGTGTGGAGATCGGAGTGAGGCTCGGAAACCGCTTTAGCTGTCCAAAAGCTCAGGTACGGTCTTACTTCTCAGCGTCGGATTACAGACTCAAGCACTCGAGCTCTCTCTTGACTCTTCCCCTCAGTCTGTGTAGCCGTTGAAGTTCATTCTTCCTCTTCAAAAGAGACAAAAGAACAAAAAAAAAAAAAAAACGAAGAAGAAAAACGCTTCAATGAATTCGGCTGATCTTTCTTTTTGCTTCACAGGCAACGAAGTCTTCTTCAGAGGAAGAAGAAGATTGACGGGACGAGCTAGGGTTAAATCTGCTGTAAAATTTTCATTTATGTTAAAAATAATAAAGAAGAGAGAGGAGTATGGGGACTAGGGTTCCGGTGCAGCACTACAATCTGCGATCAGCGAACACGTTCATCGGAAGCCCTTTGCATGACCTCAACACTGTCGACTCTCGCCCCGCCGAAATCGAAGCCATCAGCGACGTTGACCGCGACGCAGTCACCGACGACAGCTTGGACAACGAAGACGATTCCAGTGCCGTCGTGAGTTTTCTCTTGGTTTTTCAGTCGTATGTTGTTGGTGTTTTTAGTTGCTGTTTTTCTTCATTTTGTGGAATGGCTCTGTTTGGTTGTCGATAAAGCTGCGGATAGTGATGGAAGCTGCGATAGAAGAGAACGGAAACGAAGAAGGAAGTTAAATGACTTATTGGATCATGAGAATTTGTAGTGTGATTCTTGGGCTTTAAAGTCGGACATGAGTAGCTTGGATATGGGTGTGTAAGTTGGATTGCGTAGACTACGAGAGTGTTGCATGAATATGGGTTTGGTCTCCTAATGATCATGTAGAATGTGAAATTGTGGTATAAGCGAAGTATAGAAGAGTATCTGCAGTAAGTAGTTATTTCCTTTTAGATTTCACCCAGATAAGACTATTTTATGGACATGGCATCGAAGTGCTGTAGTGTAGCATAGGTTCTGACATTAGAGACTTATTGGGGACGACAAGAATACTGTTAGCAAAACAGGCCGGATTTCGGACAGATATATCATCTTAGTTGTACATTATAATAAGGGTTTTTATGGACACATTCTACATTGGATGTACTAGGTTGAAAAAGGCTATAGGAGTGAGTCCAAAAGAAGTCCAAGAGTGACTTCATTGGATGTGGCTAGTGAATTGTTGCAACAATGGACATGCAAACTCAAATGAATCTTTTATTTTTTATATATTTGGGATTTGGTGGTTTTCTTGAATTTGTGAATCTAAGCTGTTTTGCAAATTAAAAAAATTCATGTAACATTTTTATTAGGACTGCATGCACGAATCATATAGGAATTCGTTGCCACTTAACGGTGTAGGAGTTGACGAAGATTGCTCCTGACTTGAGAGCAATGGGCCTTCAAGGGGTCCCTATGATAGCTTGACAGTTGAAGGTAAAATTGACTTAAAGTGGAGCTTTTTTTAATTGCATTTCAAGTTGAATTTCTACAGACTATTTGTGGTTTAAATGGCAGCTGATTTAAAGTGTTGAACTTTGACCAGATGTTTCACCTATTGAATCAGCAAGGGCAAGATTCCTACAAATCATTGTGGATTTTTTCATTCTTGATCATCTGATTGAAGTAGCTGATTCCGATGCTGACTATAGTGTTCAGTCTGGACAAGATAAACTGAATAAGAGGAAGGTGAAAGAGGTTCAGTATGAAGGCGATCCGAGGTTTGCTTTGCCCTTGATGTATGTGGCCAATATGTACGAAACATTAGTTAGTGAAGTAAATAGTAGACTTGCTTCCTTGAATGGTATTCGTGAGAAAACCATTGGAGTAGCCCTTGAGGCAGCTGGTGGTTTGTATAGAAGGCTGGCTAAGAAATTTCCTAAGGAAGGTATGGTATTTTTTCTTCTTCATGCACCTTGGGTTGAAACAATTTTATGCCAGTTTCAGTGGACTGTAATGGCTTTTTCGTTATATGTGGCTGAGATATCTGGCGCATAAATTTACTGTCTATTTTTACACTTGTCAACAGGTCCCTGTACATTCAAAAGAAGAGAGTTGGCAACTTCTCTTGAAACTCGAACTAGATTCCCAGAATTAGTGATACAAGAAGAGAAGCGTGTTCGTTTTGTGGTAGTCAATGGTTTAGATATTGTTGAAAAACCGAATAGCATGCCTATTGATGATGCTGAGTGGTACGTTCTAGACTTGTTGCTGTAAGGATAAGTTCTGGGTTTTTTCTTATGTTTAAGAGGTATATTTCCACTTGATATTTTCCTGTGGTTAAGGGATTACATTACCACTTCACTACTTCCAATGTGCCTGTATTAGTTTGAGTTATTTGTTCACGACTTCAGGTTTAGACAATTTCCTAAGGAAGGTATGGCATTTTTTCTTCTTCATGCACCTTGGGTTGAAACAATTTTATGCCAGTTTCAGTGGACTGTAATGGCTTTTTCGTTATATGTGGCTGAGATATCTGGCGCATAAATTTACTGTCTATTTTTACACTTGTCAACAGGTCCCTGTACATTCAAAAGAAGAGAGTTGGCAACTTCTCTTGAAACTCGAACTAGATTCCCAGAATTAGTGATACAAGAAGAGAAGCGTGTTCGTTTTGTGGTAGTCAATGGTTTAGATATTGTTGAAAAACCGAATAGCATGCCTATTGATGATGCTGAGTGGTACGTTCTAGACTTGTTGCTGTAAGGATAAGTTCTGGGTTTTTTCTTATGTTTAAGAGGTATATTTCCACTTGATATTTTCCTGTGGTTAAGGGATTACATTACCACTTCACTACTTCCAATGTGCCTGTATTAGTTTGAGTTATTTGTTCACGACTTCAGGTTTAGACAATTGACTGGGCGTACTGAAGTGGTTGTTTCTGCTCGAGACTATAAGTTCTACTCTCCAAGACACAAGAATAGGCGTGCTACATCAAATTCAGTGTCTAACATCCCTGGTTTACCTGTAAGTTTGATATGCGTCTATTTATAAGATTAAAGGGGTCATCCAAGATATCTGTTTAAATATCATAAGGCTGATTCTTCTTCTAGATGGATTTTAAAGGTGCTTAGAAAGGTAAAATTTTGCCTTTCAGCATCGACTACCAACTGATGGTGATAGTCATTATTTGTAATTTGAAATTATTTTTCTTCAACTTTTTGTTTTCTCCATTATGATCAGAGGTATGTTCATAAAGTTTCTGCAGAAAATAAGTGGGGAATTCAAGTTTGGCAGGGTGTAACACATCCTGATTGGTATGCCTTCTAGTGTAAATTGATGGTGGACGTAACTTGTATCTTTTGTGTACATTTTTCAGACATTCCCAATCACAGATAATTCCTCCACATTGTCTACTGCTCAAAGTTTTCGCTCTGTCGGTGAAGTAAGAGTTTCATTCTTGCTCAATTTTAAGCAATTGATATCTATTCCCTAATAGGCTGGTCTATGATTTTTATTTAATAGACAACCACCTCCCTTAGGGGTAATGTGTCAATTGAGTCCAGCACTACATAAATTCAAATAAAAGCTTATAATACATATTTCTGAATCCATCAATCATATTGATGTCAATTTGGTTTCTGTCCTGAGATTTTGAATTGCTATCAACCTGAGCTGCTAAATACGAAAAGGATGACATTTTGGTCATTTTTTCCAAACTTGACGCTGCAGAATTTCCTTTTCCTTTAAATCCTTCAGCCCCTTTTGTCACAGCCAGGGATGTATGCATTCAGAAATACATTGAGTTGAGTGGATGAAGAAACAATTGGGAAAGGGTGACATAAAGTAGCTGTTACCTGAGTTTGTTTCAACTTGGTCCTGAATCATCAGCATGGGTTAGAGTATTTTCTAGAAAGTTGGTTTCCATGCGGAAGACGGCACCCCTTTATCTCCACCCACAAGGTCTGACATTATTTTCATGTTGGAGGGTTGTCTCGTCAAACGTTATATTCCTTCCTCTGTTGAGCCCATGTCTCAACCTTCCCTGGCATTACTCAAAACTTCCTGATATGGAGGTTAACTTTTTTTTTGTTGTTATTTTGATAGTGTAATAGTAGCTCAAAATTCTATTGTTTCTTCCCTTTTCCTTTTGAAAAAAAAAAAAGATTAGAGATTACTTGCCAGATTTTTATGCTCAAAATTCTGGTTTCCTTTCAATCTCTATAACCACAGCTTTTTTCCTAATCACAAGGAATTAAAGTAAGACCAGGTAGAAAAAAAGCTCGCCTGCCCCTCCCCCCACTCGGTTCCCTTAAAAAATATCCGAGATTTCCTCCTCTTTCCCTCTCCACATGATAATTCTTTTGTTATCATTCTCCCTTTCTTTATTTTTTATGATTTTTTGTTTTAATACGTTAGCCTTGTTTCTAAGCTTAGGACCATCATTTAATGATTCAAGCCATAGTTGTTTGAGACATCTATGATCAGCTTCATCATGCAAGAATGGTGCTTACATGCTAATGTAAGGTACTATCTACTTGCAATTCATATGCACAGTTTGGTCTAACAGTTTTCTTTTCTTTCTGTGATTATGATTAAAAGCTTTGCTATTTCTGATCTGGAACATCGATTGAGCATGTTTTGCTTGAAATGGATGCTCTTAGAAAAAAGTTCATCTGTTGACTTTTTCAGAAACATTGCGACAATCATTACTACCATGAGCAGCTTTACCGGATTGTTCATCAAATCCTAATACAGAACATATTGCAACCTTAATGGATAGGATCGACTTGTATAGAGCTTGGCTGAGGGGTACAGGGGGTCAGGACTTTGACCTGGAAGATTACATCCTCTGGATTTATGTCCATCATGGTTGATAATTATGGGCTCGGCCTAATATCTGCATGTTAGCAACCTAGTCGTATGGATGCCAAACTAGTTCTTGGCCAGCTGATGCAGTGGCAGGAGCAAACACTCTCATGAACCTGTGCTGAAATCAGTTAGCAAGGTGGGGAAAGGAAAGTATTAAAAAAGGTATTTAGGTTCACTTCTTTGCAGAATCTGTGTCCTAACTACAAGTTGAATCAAGCATTAATTTGAGAGATCTGAATCACTTCAAACTTGAGAGCAAACCTAGTTTAAATATAAACGTGCAACACTCATCAATTTGCTGAAACAATCTTCCCTTATTTGTGCTATTATTTTGCCATGGCTGTGTTTGAGGTGTATGCTTCTATGTTCATGACAAGTTTACTGACTTTAGTTTAGAGAATTGATTCTGTGTATCTTAAATTTGCTTTTCTATCTTCACTTACTCTTAGCAGCCACAAAATCAGCAGCAGATGTGCAAACATCCAATGCAACCACTTTCACATCAGCCTCAATTTCACCCAGTTCACCAGAGTCATCATCAACCTATTTACAACACATCCCACTATTCTCACAATCATCAATGTGCTCCAGCTTCTCATTTGCCTGAAATTCCTCATGCTCATCAACCAACCATGACACAACAGATGGCATGCTTACAACCCCTTACAGGTGGTCACACAGGAGGGCGTTTGCATGTGCTGGTGAGGGTTGTTTATTTGACATTTGACATTTGTTAATTTTGTTTTTGCATCCCATAACTAATGAAAGCACCTAGTTAAATTTTCTAAAGGGTTAATACTTTTATTTTCATTAGTAGATGCATTTATTTCAAAGGTAAGGTACTATGTTAAATAAATCCCTGATATTGCAGCTGTCCGATACATCTACTGGGTCATTTTAATTAAATGCTCAACTCTAGTGATCGAGGACTGTTTGATTTTACCTTACCCAACAGCCTGTTTCAATCATATATTTTAAGGGAAAAGGGGGAGGGGGGTTGTTTAGCACTTGTTATCACCAGATTGAGGTTGATAACCTATATATCACGACCACCAGTGTTTGGGGAATATCATGTCCGTGCCCTTCAATGCTTGTGTGTACATTTCAATCTAGCTTTGCTACAAATTTGTATTTTGACACTGCTGGACTAACTCAATAATGGAAGCTGGGCTTTTCCAGTCATTTTTGTGACTGATGTTTTTGGTCTATGTCAAGTTTTCAAAATTGCTGAATGATAAAAATGATACTGATAGTATTTGACACTATGCTTGTCCTTTGAATGCTAGTAGATTGCTCTGGTCATTTTGGGTGACTCTCTTTCTTGTTTTAGGTGATGTTCTGCAAGAAGGAAAAATTCACCATTTTGAGTTAATATTTTGAAAGCAACTTCTCTTTGACATTATATAGCAACCCAAACAAAGTGGGTGAGAGGTAGCTTTAGAATAATTAACTATAGAACTCCTTGAATAACCAGTTATCAATATTTGATATTTGATATTTGTATAAACCAGGTACAAAAAACATATTATATATTTTGAATTTGCTCGGTGACAAGTTACTATGCTTAGGGATTTTTATTTAGTTATGTTAGTGTAGCACTTTTTTGTCATGCAAAAATTCTTAACTAAATTTTGTGAGACTATTTTCATTCACATGTTTTCTTGTGCTAATAAAGATGTACGAGTTTTAAGCGGCATTGCCAATTTATGAACATTACCTTGTCTTTTGCTTCATGATCAGATTGTGAACAATGCGCGGTGTGTAATTTCAGTACCAGAATTCATGTGCTTTTCTTTCATTCCCTGCACCACTAATGTTCATTTAGAAATTTTCATTAAAATCTAATATATTTCTTTTCTGATAAGACCTTTATTTATCCTTTGGTAAAAGCTATTTATGAATTTAAGTTCATTTCCTCTAAATACCCAAGGTGCTGGAGACTTCATTGATTATTTTTATCCTTTCTAAAGACTTCACTTGCTTGCAGTTTTTTCATTTCGTTTTTGTCCAGAGGTTTGATTGAGAATGAAATATTTTTGCATCTGTATGCTATGGATAACAAAGTGGTGGGGAGTTTATTAGATTTATGTAGGTTGAACAGGTTCAGGATTCGCCCATGTAGTATATCTTTTCCTCTCTACTTGCGTTGTTCTGTGGTATTATAGAATAGGAGTTCACTAGCTTTTTGAAGGTTAACAACAGGTTCAGGAAGAACTTATTTATTATCTTTTCTTATTCAACCTATTTTCTTACTAATCTTTACACTTCCTTCTATTTCAGCCATCCAGCTTAGCAAAGTTTTGTGACGAATGTGGGACCCCATACTTGAGAGAAACTTCCAAGTTCTGCTCAGAATGCGGTGTTAAAAGATTAGGTACGTGATATCATCCCCACATATATGCTCTCTGGATCGACACCAGTTCCCGGATTTTCCCATTCAGATAAGCATGTATATTCTTTTACATTTGATGTAGAAGCTTAAAGAAGATTTAAAAAGGAGAACTTTTGTACAATATTTTTCTCTTTTTGGCCAAGTGATATACGATATTTTCCAAAATTTTGGTGACATTATTGTAGAACTGTGAGATTTTACCAAACAGAGCGGGTATTCGAAATACCTTGTGCGTAAGCTCCGATTTGTAGGAATATAGGTTGCTTGTCTTACAGCCCACGATCAACTATTCACGAATCATGAACACTACTCTCAAGTCGTTCAGGAGGCTACTAGAGTCTCCTTGTGAATTCCACCCTTCCGATCCAAGGCTAAAAAATGGAAGCTTGATGCCTTGAGATAAAGTTCTCTTTGTGAGACTGTTTGGAATATGTCGAATTAATAATCTCTACGTTTATTTTCTTAAATAAACGTACGTAGGAATCTCACACAGAGAATCCCAAGGAGAGAAATTAGCTAAGTTTGAATTCAAATTTAAAATCTGGATAAGATATCCAAGACAATTACTTGCACGCTTTCTAAGCGCCAAAGTAATAACTTTGTCTCATCTCACTCGTCATCCAAACGATGTGGTGATCATCCATGTGAGAGGATCAATCATAACCTGGTGACACATTAACAATGTGTGCTACAAAGTATCAATTTAAAACACAATGTGTATAGAAAAATGAAAAATATCATTAATGCAAAAGATACCTCTTATTACAAAATGTCAAATGAGATATCCATAAACAACATATATCAAATCCTACGAAGTCTCAAACTCCTAACATGAGTCAGAAAAATATCTCTATCAATAGCCTTAGTAAGCGGGTCGGCTACCATCTTGCTAGTGGAGATATGTTGTAGGATGACCTCTCCCCGCGCAACAATGTCACAAATGTAGTGATAACGAATGCCAAAGTCATCATACTATCACTATATATTAACGGCTTCATCTGCGAGAGACGTAACAGATAGGCACTGAAAGAATCTCCTCAACCAAACAACCTCTTGTACTGTTGCTGAACGAGCAACATACTCAGAATTCATCGTGGACAAAGCAATGCATGATTGTTTCTTGCTGCACCAAGAGATGGTTCCTGCATTAAGTATGTCTCTTCACGATTGGAGTGTCAATGAGTTTTGAATTATGCATATGGAATCGTTCTAGAATCCCCTTGATGTATGTCTCCTTAGACAATCCAAGAAGCTTTCTAGTTCGATCTCTAAATATCTTGACTCCAAGCACAAAATTTGCTTGACTCATGTCCTTCATCTCAAAAGTAGAGGACAATCATCTCCAAATCATTTCCAGCTAACAAAATGTCATCTACATACAATGATAGAAGCACAAAGCTCTTTCATGTATGCTTGACATACACAAAATGGTCCTCTTCCAACATTTCAAAGCCAAACAAAGTGATGGTCTCATGAAATTTGAAGTATCACTGTCTAGACGATTGTTTAAGACCATATATGAAACGTTTGAGCCGGCGTACTTTGCACTCTTGTCCCTGTGCGTCAAAGCCAACAGGTTAATCCATGTAGATCTCGTCGTCTCGGTCTTCATTGAGAAATGTTGTTTTCACATCCATTTAGAAAAGTTTCAAATCTAAGGATGCAACAATAGCTAGAATGAGACGAATAGAAGCAATTCTCACCACTGGGGAGAATGTTTCTTCATGGTCTATACATTCTCTCTGGGTATAACCTTTTGCCACGAGACGAGCTTTATACTTGGCAATTAATCCATCTGTCTTGCGCTTAATTTTTAAGACACATTTGTTTCCATTAGTCTTAGGTCAGGCAGAAGATCAACTAATTCTCACACTTGGTTCTTTCTCATTAAACTTATCTCATTCCTCATGGCAACCAACCATTCATTTTAGACAGGTGAAACTAATGCTTCCTTATACGAAGCAGGCTCATCAGGGTCATACGGAGCGGAGCACACATGAAAGATTCACTTTCAATCTCAAAATGACAACAGGGAATTTGTTTCCAATAGTCTTACGGCCAGACAGAAGATCAACTAATTCCCACACTTGGTTCGTTTTCATTGAACTTATCTCATTCCTCATGGCAACCAACCATTAATTTTAGACAGGTGAAGCTAATGCTTCCTTATACGAAGCAAGCTCATTAGGGTCATACGGAGCACACATGAAAGATTCCCTTTCAATCTCAAAATGACAACAGGGAATTGCTGCACGTTCGCTTCTACATATATGAGGGCCCTTGTGAGTCACTCTCTAGTGGTACACTCCCACTATGAGCTAAGTCACTACTAATTTATCTGGTGATTTCAGACTGAGATACAAAATCTCCACCTTCATCAAAAGATGGTATGACCCCTTCAAGCTCTTGTAACTCAAAAAGTTCAAGATTTGTCTTTGTTTCACCGATATTTGGAAAATCATTCTCAACGAATGTGATATCACGCAACTCTCTCTTAGTCATTCCTCCATTGGGATGTTCACCAAACATCACATATCACTTTGAGCTTTCAGAGTATCTTATAAAGATATGTTTGTTAGCTGGGATGTGCTATGAATAAATCTGCATAACCCAAGGCCGAGAATGCTCCAAAATAGGTTTCACGGCATTCCAGGATTCATATGGGGTGTTAGGAACTGACTTCAAAGGCACTCGGTTAAGGATATAAGCAAAAGTCAGAAGAGCATGCCCCAGAAAGATATTGGGAGGTTGGCCTGCGCCATCATCAATCTAACCATTTCCATTTAGAAGCTTAAAGTAGATTGAAAAAGGAGAACTTCTGTACAGTATTTTTTTCCTCTTTTTGGCCAAGTGATATACGATATTTTCCAAAATTGTAGTGACATTATTGTAGAACCAAAACCGGTTTTCTTGCAACGAATGATAGGTGATTATCAATGTTATGAAAATTCTTTCATGCGGAAATCAATGATCAGTTTTAAATTTTGCTCTAGTCCACTTACGATTAAGTGTTAAAATTTTGGAGTGTTGGAATTGGTGAAAAAGTGAAGAGAGATGATTTGAATAAATTTTTTATATTTATTTATAGTGAGAATGAATGATTAGATGGAGATAATTTTTTTGTAATAATTTTCGCTTTTGATTTGTGATTTTGAGGACATTTTTCCATCCACATATCTTCCAAAAGAATCGCTGCAAAAAACTCATCACGCCTTAACTGCTTAGTAGGGGTGAAAACCGGAAATTCGGACCGCATTTCCGGTCCTTCAATAATAAGGGACCGGACCGGACCACTTATAAGTGGTCTGGTCCGGTCCTTTAAAATGCGGTCCGGTCTGGACCACTTAAGTGGTCCAGACCGGATTTAATTATTATTTTTTTTAAAAATTTAAACTTTTATTCACACTGTAGCTCTGCACTGGCAGAGCTACAGTGCTCACGCAGTGTACGCTGCGCGAGCCGCACTGCGCAGTGCTCGCGCAGTGTGCGCGCGCAGCACTGCGCAGGCACACTGCGCAGTGCTCGCGCAGTGTGCGCATTTTTAATATATTTAAATATGGTAACGTACACACATATGAGCAAAAAGTACAAATTAAAATGGTCATAGAACTAATAAGATTTCTAATCTTGTTATTTCACATAAAAACAAAATATTATTGTATTGCTGATCAAATTGATTAATTTATGATTGGTATAACACTCAAATAGAACTCACAAGTCCAATTTAACCTTGATCCTAAAATACTTGAAATGATTTTCAGCCCATACAAAAATTAGTTTTAAAAAAATCCAAAAATCAATACTGGAATTCCCAGTTTCGGAAATTCATATTCCATCCAGTTTCAGTTCAGATATGCCGACCCTGACTGAGCTAACTATTATATAGATATATATATTTAATGGAAAAAAGTCATTATTCGCCCCATAATTTTGCGTCAATTGCATTTCACTCCCCCTAACTTTAAAAACTGTGATTTACGTCCTATAAGTATGAAACATTTGCAATGTTCATCCACAGTCAAAATTTTCGTTAAACTTGACAGAATTCCGAATTAAAATGACCGAAATACCCTCATAGACAATTTTCAAAAAATAAATAAATATTGAAGAAATAAATTAAAAAATATATAGATTATTGAAATAGAGTTTCAATAGTTTTATTTAAAAAATATTACATTTTGAGTTGCATTTTTTTACTTGGAGAAGGGACTAAAGTGACTAGGGATTTTTTAGGCAAATTTGAGAAGCAGGACCAAGCCTGCGGGATAAGGGGATTCGACCTCCGGATCTAACCCTCCCCAAAGGGAGGAGGTGCCAACTGAGCTAAAGCTCACTGGCAAGTGACTAGGGGTTTGGTCCTGTTTCTAACATGCCCACAACTATAGCAGCACTATCTTGCCAAACCCCTTCTGCAAACTAATAAAAATAAGTAGATGTTTACTTTTACCCCAAGCCAAAATGGTAAAAAAAAGGCTTAATATTTTCCGTAGGTTCCTGTGGTATGGTCCATTCTCTAACTAGTCTATGAAACTTTTTGTCCTAAAATAATCCCTGAATTAACCCACGAATATTGTTCAGATTTTTTCGTCTACGTGGCAAATGGAGGACATCTTAGCACCACTGAAAATAGCAACACTTGTCTCTCCCTTCACTGTGCTCCATGTCAGAACCCACTGGCGTCCTTAATTTACACCTACTGATGCATACCGAGATGATGTTGAACACACCCGAGATCCTTTGTCACTTCCTACTGGCCCAATTACAAGACTTAAAGCCAAACGTTTCAAGGAAGCACTCAATGGACTAATGCAAGAGAGTTGGGTTGATATTACCAAGACCGAGATGGGTGCGAATAATAATCAAGGCTTAGTCTATGTCATCAGAGCAAGTGAAAAATATGAGGTACTAACGCACCCTTGCACCTCGGGGTAACTATTTCGGGTAAGGGCATCTACACTTCACTAGAACAAATTTCGGGATGTACTGGCGAATTCCGAATTTTCAGAAGCATTTGAATTTCCTTTCAAATGCTGGCTTCACCTTATTCTTAGCCGAATTTTTAGGAACATTTAAATTCTTTCAAAAACTCGAATTTTAAAGAGCATTTGAATTTCTTTTTCAAATGCTGACTTATCCTATTCTTGACCGACTTTCAAGAGCATTTAATTTCTTTCAAAAAATGGGTTTGTTTCCTATTCTTGGAGTGATGTTCCAAGTATATTTAGATGATAATTTTTTTTGGCGTGAACAATAACTTTGTGATTAATATTATTTTATGAGATCTTGTGATCCTCTTGGTTCTTCAGAGAACTTTTGAACTTATTAAGTTTACCTTGTGACGTTCAAGCAACCGAAACTTATCACCTTGATTTCGTGAGAGCTTCTTGGGTTTTCTTGGTGTGGCATTTCAATCTTTTCGTAGTCTTGGTTTTCATCTCGCTAGGTGACGGGTCAAGGCTCAACCAATCGTATCTTTACGTTCTTGGGGTTCAATGCATCATTGTTATCAGATTTCATCACAACTGTTGGTGAGGTTCATATCACCTGCCATTGTCAATTAAAAACAAAAGCCATGTCATATTAAAACAATTCCACATCCCTACCCTAAATCCCCTTGCCCGCACGTCATTCCTCACTTCACTGAAATTTCCCAATATTTTCGTTTGAAAACCCTAGAGTGAGCGAGAACGCCGAGAAGCTGGAGGTCGAGAAATCGTTCAGAGCAGAGCACTCAGGACTCAGGCTTGTGGTTTTTTACGCTCACGTTTGGCTCAGTCTTCTCAATTTGCATTTGGCTCCTTCTTCGGGGTCTTGAGCATTCGTGACGGTTACGCCACTTCATTGAAATCCTCTTCATTTTCATGAATATTTGTAGTTTGTTTCCGTGAGATTTGTTAGCAATTTATACCCCAAGATGTATAAAACGTAATGGGTTAAAATGGCAGGTCAACTTCGCAGCTTTTAAAGGACATTTTTTTATGTATTTTATGTTGTGTTTGTCTGCGGGCCTAGCTATCTATGAATGGAGAAGCTCTAGGTACGATGGAACAACCAAAGGCGGCAATCTAAGGAATGGAATTCCACTATACCAGTAACGGTGGAAATACCTTTTTTCTTGTGAAATCTTGCTGAACATTAAATAGAACTTGATGAAAACAAAAGACCATTTGCTAACTACTGACTGAGGCTTTGCCAAACTAGGCGCACCCATAAAATCGATGGCCTGGGTTCGCTTCAGTTTTGGATTTTCGAAGCCGAGCACATAATCCGCAGTGGCAGAAGGGCGATTCCGTGTGAATATTGATTGCCGTGAAGGCTGCTATCATTTTCGACCAAATCAGACACTGAAAAAGCTTGAATCCATCCGAAAACCATAAATCCAAATGGTAGTGTGAAAGTTGGGAAATGGGTGGGTATCTAGACTCTCCAATCCTCTAGAGTTTTTCAATGTGAAAGCTGAGAATTTTCTACGAGTGAGGAGTGAAGAGTGTCGCGGGCAAGGGGACTTAGGGCAGGGGCAAGATATTAAGCCTTGAAGGATGTGGCTTTTGTTTTTAATGGAGAGTGGCATGTGTCAAATGAGGACGCCATATAGGTTCTGACGTGGAGCATAGTAGAGGGAGAGACAAGTGTTGCTCTTTCAGTGGTGCTGATATGTCCTCCGTTTGCTACATAAAATTTTTGTCCCAGAATGGGTTTGCTAATAATTTTCGGGGCATCCTATGCTTCCCGAAGGATCCTTTCATTCATTATGTTAGATATCAAGGAAAATCAATTCTGGCTTCAAAAGATACACCTCTTCTGATAAATAAATGGAAATATTACCTTGTCAATTTATGACAATGTCATTTTTCTGTGTGATCTCGCATGGGAAGGATTTATATAAACCAATTATCCAAGCATTCCCTCGACTTTTTGGGTTATTTTTCAAGTGTGCGAGTGAATCCTTCAAGAATGGATGGAAAAACCTGAACAATATTCGTGGGTTAATTTAGGTACCATTTCAGGACAAAAAAATTTCGTAAGGACTAATTAGATAATAAGCCATATCACAGGACCTAGGGGAATATTAAGCCAACAAAAAAATCCAACCAACGGTCCTTAAGCCTGGTACTTGGCTGCTAGCCCTCCAAGTAAATGTCTATTTCCTCCCCCAACAACTACCACCCACCATAAACCCTAACCACCTTCTCCTCCCCTAAACTCCCAAATCGCGTCTATTCTTCTACCTCCCTAAAGAGATAATATCACCGTTTTCAGAAGAATCTGTACCACCATGAGCTTCAGTTTAGCCACATCATCGCCTTCTTCAATCAACCCCCTCTCCACCTCCATACCCACTTCAAAACCATTCCCACCGCTGTCATTTCTTCGTTTTACCTCCCCCAATTCCCAGTATCCTCGCTCTCTTCAGAGAGTGTTTGCCTGCTCAACTCACACCCCAAATGCCGCAGCCGAGAAACACAGACACCCATTTATCCAAACTCTCAGTCGCTACACAAAAGCCGCACTCCTCATCGGCGCCACGGCCACAATGATCGGAAAGCTCTCGCTGTTGCCAGCCAGAGCGGAATCTCCTACGACAATGAACGAACAAACCCCAACTCTTGAAGAAGAGCAAGACAAAGCCCAGGCCCAGGATCGTGTCGAAGATCACTCCAAAGACCCGTCCTCGCCCTTGTCCCAATTTCTCGAATCGAACTTGAAAGCTGTTGAAGCCTTGAAATCGCTATTGCAACAAAAGCTCGAGAATGGCGAGGACAAGGAGGCTCTAGAGGTCCTCAGGCGCCTGGTTTCTGTGCAGCCGTCTGTGACCGAGTGGAAGTTTCTCATGGCGAGGTTGATGAACGAAATGGGAGACGCAGAGAATGCGCGAAAAGTGTTCGAAGAAATACTAACATTAAACCCATTGTCGTTCGAGGCATTGTTCGAGAATTCTTTGGTAATGGACCGGTGCGGGGAAGGCGAGGCGGTCATTTTGCGGCTGGAAGAGGCTTTGAAGATTGCGGAGGAGGAGAACAAGGCGAAAGAGGCGCGGGACGTGCGGTTGATAATGGCACAGATACAGTTTTTGCAGAAGAATGTGGAGGAGGCATTGAGGAGTTATCAGCAATTAACAAAGGAGGATCCGAATGATTTTAGACCTTATTTTTGTCAGGGAATGATTTATAGTCTGCTGGACAGGAATTCCGAGGCTAGAGAGCAGTTTGCAAAGTACCGGGAGCTTTCTCCAAAGAAGTTTGAGGTGGAGGGATACTTGAGGTCTCCATTGTCTAGGATGAAGCTCTTTGGGTCGAACGAGAATTGATTTCTGGCAGGAATAATATAATTAGGTAACTGATTGTTCTCTGGGAGAAGGAAAAGACAGTAAGTGGGCGATCTTATGCCTATGTCAATTTTGATAGTTTCTTTAGTTTTGATGTGGTTTCAGTTTCCTGCATGTCATGTCGAATAATATTGATGTTTCGCTGAGGATAATAAGAGAAACAACGAAACGAAATTACGTAAAAGATAAAATATGTGGTTATCTGTGCCCTTTTTGTGAACCTGCAAAAATTGATTTCAATACTGCTCTACCATAATTGTCTTTGTCTCTGATTTTTCTGGTTATTTAACGTTGTCGTGGTATGTGAATTGAGTTGATTTACGTAGTTGCTAGATTACATTTCCGCTGCGTTTGGGATAAGGTGGTATGAATGACCTGAGGTGGCTGCCATGGAGAAATTCTGTTGTCTAGGATGTGCAGGAAACGCAATAGTTACTGCAGATCTTGAATTTCATGAGCATTGATAGTTTGCTGCGGCATAAATTCTGTACTACTTTTAACATAGGTCAGAACGTTGATTTCAGCTCATCACCGATACCTCTGTGATCTCATCAGGGAACACTAGATGGATCAGATGATTTCGAATCTCTAAATTTGATGTTTTGGGGAGGAGTAAAAACTGAGAGTCTTGAGCTTCTTTTGTTTTGGGGCATCTTTTTCACATCACTAATGTCAATTTACCATTGGAGAAGGCGAGAGAAGCCCTTGCTGCCTTGCTAGCAATTAATGAAGCATCTTGACCAGTGGCGTATCTAGGATATAGAATGAGGGGGGTTGAATTTTTAAGGGAAAATGATAAAAAAATTTCCACATAACTTAAAAAGTGTCTTAAAATTATAATATCGCAAATTAAGAATTAAAAATATTAAAAATAATGAAATACACTTATTCATACCAAGAAACAATTTATAACCCGTGTCTTGCAAACAATTTATTTATAGCAGTTTTTAAAGACTAATAGCATGTGTCAGTGACATGTTCCACACCAAGAAACCGTTCAATCACCTATCCACTTTTGTTCACATATCTCAAAATCACTGTCATTTGCTCCTTCAATGAACTATCTCGAGACTCATCAACCATAAGACAAAAAAATTCATCTCCAATGTCTTTAATGATAGCAAGTGTGGTTTGTGCTGCACAAATCAATAGATTTACGCAACCCTAGGTCAGAAATAATATCATCCGAACTCAACAAAGGGCGAGATCTTTTGAACTAGAATCCTCATTAGAAGTAGTAGTCGCATTAGGAGTATTAGACGACTCCATGCTTTGTGACTTTTTTTTATAAAAAATCTATCCATTATTTAAAAAGAACAAAACAAAACAAAATGCCCATCAACATATGAGGAAGACAATTCTTAACACCCATCAATAATTATGGAGTTTGATGCCTATATGAAGATAAGGAATCTTCTTCTGTCAAAAAGTATGGTGCACTCAGCTATTTCTCGTTAAAAAATAACCCCAGTAATAAATTAGATTAATCAAAAACAATATTCATGTACTTTCCTTTCTAATTGATAAATGATAAATTAGTGAGGACCTACATAATTTATGTATTAGTGCAGTTAAAGTGATAATGAACCAGTGAGAGGGACTGTTGAGGCGTGAGGGCTGAGGGAGAAACATAGAGATCGCAAAGTGAGAGAGAGATGCGTGAGTATTTTTTTTTTTAAAAAAAATCAGAGGGTAAAACGGACTGGGCCAGCGGGCCTGCTTCTTAATAACCAAAAAAAAAATTTTGCAAAGAATTTTTGGAACCAGTGGGGGCGGTCGCCCCTATCCGCACCCCTAGATCCGCCCATGATCTCGACTTAGCCACCATAAGATAATCTCATCTCTCATGTGGGAAGGACACCCTTTGTATCCTTATAAATAAAATTTTACGTGATAAAAAAAATAGTTTTCTCCTACCATTAGAAACATGACTTAATTAATTACGGATCCCTCCCTAGAACATTGAGGGGTCATTGGCCTCTTAACTCATCTTCATTTCCTACCTATCCCCGCTCTTTTTCTTGTAGTCCACTCCCCTACCAACTACCTCTGACATCCCTCTGTCTTTACCCACCTCAACTTTATATTTACTCTTTTATGTCTTTACAGTTTGTAACCTACCTTCTCCACAGGCGGCACCTCAAATGACTTTTTTAGTCTGCTAGCTTTATTATTTACAAAAGCGAAATAGCCTGGAAAATTTGGGCTTCACCGACTTCCAATAATTCATTCCCACCAATCAGTGCTGCAACCGTAGATCCATCACTCCCTACTAAATACAACTTATCATTCATCTTGGTTTCGAGTTCTTGAAACCAAGATGAATGATTCGAGGATAGCTTGATTTGGGGATCTAGGAAGGGTTTTCAATTTCGAGAAGTGGACGTGAAAAAATTTGAGCATGAAGGAGATAAGCAGTTCACTATAGGTGTCTTCGCTAGATTTTTTAAAAAAAAAATTGAGTTTTTTTTTTGTTTAATTACAATAGGCTTAATTACCTTACAGGTCCATGTGGTATCCAACTTTTACAAAATAGTCCTTGTGGTATGACTTTCAACAAAATGGTCCCAGTGGTATAGTTTTGAGATAAATTGGTCCATGTGGTATGACTTTCAACAAAACGGTCCATGTGGTATAGTTTTGAGACAAATTAGTCACTCTGTCCAAATCACGTGTTGACACGTGTTTTTTAGCATTAGTATCCAAATTACAAGTGATATAGAAATCACGAGTGATATACTTCTTTTAGCTCGTAGAATTAGTCTCAGCCTCAGCCTTAGACTCAATTTGTTCGATTCGCTAGAATAAACGCGTGAGATTCATTTTCCACGACGACTGCTGACGTGTCAACGCGTGAATGACAATTGACATGTACAAAACTCTCCCGTTAAGTGGGTAACGACAGTTGGACGGAGAGATTAATTTGTCTCGAAATTATACCACAGAGACTGTTTTGTTGAAAGTCAAACCACAGAGACTAATTTGTCTCAAAATTATACCACAAGGATCATTTTGTTGAAAGTCATACCACAAAGACTATTTTGTAAAAATTGGATACCACAAGGACCGGTAAGGTAATTAAGCCTTTACAATATAGGTCCTTTTATTTTAAGCTTTTAACATTTTAGTCCATAAGGTAGTAAGTTAGCACTAACAAGCTAAGTGGGCACTTTTCCTTTAGCTGGCTAATGGCAATTGAGTGACGGGAATCACTTTATCGCAAAAGTGTACCTCAGGACTTCACGTTGAAATTAGTACCTCAGGGAATAAAATGTTAAAAGCTTAAACCATAGGATCAGTACTGTAATTACGCCTAATATTTATTATCTTTGCCTTTTTATGTATATTCAGTTTTGCATTTTAATGGGTTTATGAAATCTGAAACTTAGGGTTTGATTTGTGACTTATTTTAGCTATTATAAAGTCTTTGATCATTTCCATTACAAAAGTAATTTGAGATATTTATTTCAGTTTGAAATATTATATAGATAAACTCAATACTTCTAGTGATGTAGAGCTTGTAAAAACCTAACTTTCTTTCGTGTTAATATATCCGCATTTTTAGATCATTTCTCATGTTTAAGAGTTGTAGTGGGTTTTCTCGTCATCTTTAGGGGAAAAAGGCAAAGGCTAGCAAAGGAAAGTGTTTCCATTGCGAAAATCTCGGGCATTGGAATATTTAGTAACCCTACTTGCCAAAACTGGACGACCATCATAATAAGGTATAGAGATATCTTGTTTAGTCGAGACATGTTTAGATGTAAATCCCACTGATTCCTAGTGTGTGTGGATTTAGGATCAGCTAATCATATCTGCAATATGTTGGAGGAATTTCAGGACACTAGGCGACTGGGTGATCGATGGGGAGACGTACCTGGTGCTAGGCGATTGTACAAGAGTTCTAGTGAAAGCAATTGGACTTTTAATATTAGTTTTTAGTGGAAATGTATTGCATTGATTAGTCTGCTTTTAAGTTCCTGCAGTTCGTTGGAATTTGATCTTAGTGCTACAATGTATAGGTAGAAATGGTTATACCACTATCCTCGATGATAATATTTTGATCAAGAAAGATAAATTGTTTATCAATTATCTCCAGATACTAATGAAGCTTATTTGTGGCATATGCGTATGGGACACATAAATCTTTAGGAGGATCTAAAGACTAGTTCTAGAAGGGCTTTTAAGTCTTTTAGACCTCAAGGGTCCACCAATCTGCGAATCTTGTTTGGAAGGAAAAATTGACCAAGAGGCCTTTTAAAGCCAAGGGTCATAGAGCAACAAATTTACTTAAGAGTTAGTATGAGTGTCTAAGAAAGAGGAAGTTACGAGTATTTCACAACATTCACAAATGATTACTCAAGATTTCTTTATATTTACCTGTTGAGACAGAACTCCGAATCTTTTGAAAAGTTCAAGGAATCCTAAATTTGAAAGCAAACATGTAAACAAATCATAGTACTTCGATTAGATTGAGGTGAAGAGTATCTTTCAGGAGATTTTAAGGATTTTCTCATTACAATTAGGATAAGATCCAAACTTACTCCTTCGGGTACACCCCAGCAGAACGGTTTTACAGATTGAAGAGATCAGACGCTTCTAGATATGGTAAGATCCATGATGAGTCATGTTACTCTACCAAGCTCGTTCTGGGGCTATGCTCTAGAAATAGTTATATATCTTTTGAACTTGATGTCTTCCAAATGGGTTCCTAAGACACCAAAAAAGCTTTAGACAAGGCGAATGTCCATTATGATTCACCTCCATGTGGTCTGAACAGGGGAAATCGGATTTGGAATAATCTGCTATTGTTTGTGGGCACGTGAACAGTAATGTTTTATATGTAATTCATTTTTCCCTAAAGAAAGTGAGAACCAAACCAAGTTGGATCTCGAGGCAGGGAACCTCGCTTATGTACGGAGATTGAAACCCTTTTTGTGTGGCTAACGGAAGCCTAGCCCCGATTTTTCATCGTATAGCTCCACCAAAAGAACACCTCCTTTATTGGGCCCAAATTTTTTATCAAGCGTTTCGGCCCTTTTGTTGTGATTTTGTGTTGGTGTACTGGTGAATCGTGCCAAGGGTTCTATCAATAGGTATGGCACCAATTTTTTTCGAAATATTAAGAAGCGTAGGCATCAATTTTTTTTAAAATTATCATTTTTATCTCTGGATCTTTGGTCCATAATCTTCCACGTGTCAAATCCTTAGTGGCCCATACAATTTCTGGTAGTAGGATTAAGGATAAGGTGAATATAGGGGCACAATCTCTTCCCCTTCTTCGAAGTTCCAACCTTATCTGCAAATAATGGCCATTTCCACTGTTTCAGATTGGTCTATAGCTTGCATTAGCTCTTGTAGAAATTCCCACCGATTGAACGAGACGGCAACATGCTTTTTCTCCGTTTCAAGCTTCAAATTCCAAACGTTTCGTGCGAACTCTTCGGGTTGCTCCTCTCCAACATTAGAGGAGGCCTCTAGCAGCATGTCCCTCGTGGAGTTGAGCCTAGAATTTCCAAATTCTGAACAATGCCGAATACCGGATTGTGCTAATTTAAATGATCTCTTACGTGGATTTTTTGAAGATCCTCAAACCGAAGACTTGGCATACGAATACTACGAAAAAGTTAAAGAAATGCCGGAATTTAGACCTGAGAAACTGACGTTGAAGCATGTAACCAGGTATTTGTTAAGTTCAAAGAAATGGAGTATGATATCTCTACTTTGTAAAGATTTTAGAAATTATGAGGAGTTGCCAGACAGTTCTACCTGTTCTAAATTGGTAAGCAGTTGTATTAGAGCAAGAAAATTCAAACTTGTTGAGACTTTGCTCGAAGTTTTTAAATCTAGTGCTGAAGTCAATGTCTTGGCCTTTGGTTCTGCAATGAGTGGCTATAACAAGTTCCATATGTATCGGAGCACGATTGCAGAATTTAAAAGAATGACATCTGCAGGAGTTGCTCCGGATTTTGGATGTTATTGCCATATCATGGAAGCCTATACGAAAATCCGTTATTATGAGAAAGTGGTTGAATTGTTTCGTGAACTTCAAAGTTCTCAACTAGATTTTCATTCTTCAGCATTTTGCGGGCAGATTTATGGGCTTGTGTGCGAGTCGCTGGGCAGATCAGGAAGGGGTTTTGAAGCTCTTGAATACTTCAGAGAAATGTCAAGGAAGGGGATCTCAAAGGATTCTTCTGTTTACTCTTCTTTGATAAGTTCTTTTGCAAGCATGGGTGAAGTAAAGGTTGCCGAAGAGCTTGCCGAAGAAGCAAAGAGCAAAAAGATGTTAAGAGATCCAGGGGTATACCTACAACTTGTGCTGATGTATGTAGAAGAAGGGCTAATAGAGAAGAGTCTAGAAATTGTTGAAGCCATGAAAGATTCAAAAGTTAGAATTTCTGATTGCATATTCTCTGCAATTGTTAATGGCTTCTCTAAGAGAAGAGGCTTTCTGGCTGCAGTTAAGGTTTATGAGGAGCTGGTGGCGCAGGGATGTGAACCTGGACAAGTTACCTACTCATCGATTATCAACGCCTACGGTCAGCTTCGGTTATATTCGAAAGCGGAGATGATATTTTCAGAGATGGAAGAGAAGGGGTTCGATAAATGTGTGGTGGCTTATTCCAGCATTATTGCAATGAATGGGAAAATGGGAAGGCTTAGAGATGCAATGAGGCTGCTGGCTAAGATGAAAGAAAGAGGGTGTCAACCGAATGTATGGATTTACAACTCTTTGATGGACATGCATGGGAGGGTTAAGAATTTAAAGCAGGTTGAGAAGCTGTGGAACGAAATGAAACGAAGAAAGATTGCTCCAGATAAAATCAGCTATAGTATTTTTATTAGTGCTTATGGTAAGGCGGGGGAGTTCCAGACATGCGTGAGATATTACGAGGAGTTCAGGATGAACGGGGGAATCATTGACTGGGTTCTGGCCGGAATCATGGTTGGGGTTCTTTCCAGGAGCAGTCGGATTGAGGAGTTGGTGAAGCTTTTGCAGGATATGAAAGCTGACGGAACACAGTTAGATGGGAGGCTGTATCGGTCAGCTATAAATGCATTAAGGGACGCCGGATTGGAGGTGCAAGCCCAATGGTTGCAGCAGTCCTTCATCACGAAAATGAACCTCGAAAGTTGAGACCCAGCTCGCATATGTTGCCCCCTTTCCTAAAGGGGTGTGTCAAAACTGTAATTGTTCTTTTACCGTTGAAAACAAACGGTTCATTTTTTTACTCAGATGAGACGCCAGCTGAGTTGTACACGTGATGATAGTTTCACAAATGATTGTATATTAATTTACTTTTTGGTCACAACAACAACACATTTCATTTATTCATAAAATCAAAGCCCTCGTACACAAGTTCAAAGAAAGGGATAGTCAAGCGCTGTACACAAGTTCAAAGAAAGATAGTCAAGCCCTTTAACATAGATACGGCGGCCTAACGAGCAATTACATGATCACAAGGCCATACAAAGCACAAAGGCTCAAACCCAAAAGGGTGGAAAGCTGATATAACCAGCGGATATGGAAACCGGAGGTGGAGAGAGGCTCAAAAAACAAAGGTTGGAGGAGTGGTGTCAGCTAAAGGGGAACGAACCGCTAGGAGGGACAAGAGCCAGCCCAAGGAGCGTGCAAACCGGATAACACCACAAGCCGCTTGGGGTGGATGAGAGAAGATCAAAGAATACTTTTCGAACGATAGAGCAAAAAAATAGCAGTAGCGCGCAATTTAGAGGTCATAAATCGACTTTTTCTCGGTCATTCGAAGGATGTAAGCAGTAAAAAGGGGCCATTGATTAACATGGTTCAAAAGCTTATTTAAGGGCGCCTTGCGTCGTCAGTATTCTCGCAACAACAGATCCGATCTCTCTCTCTCTCTGCAAAGAAGATGGAGCGCTCTATTCGTGTGTTTCCCATTGTTTTCCTCCTGCTGGTGCTTCTTGCGGCCACTGGTTCTTTCTCTTACGCTTATTTGCTTTCTATATCATTTAGCTTTATCCTCTATATCCATCCTTGCTTTGGCTGTCTACTTTGACTATAAACACAAACGAGTTTTATATCCATCCTTGCTTTGGCTGTCTACTTTGATTATAAACACAAACGAGTTTTAAATTTAGTTTAGCCAAGGTAGAAGTAGTCACAAATAACAGGGCACATACACTAATATGTTGGTAGATATCAAAACAACGTACGTAAGGTAACTAATCAAATATTTGTGCATTTGGCAGAGATGGGGCCTATCGTGGCAGAAGCTAGGACATGCGAAAGTCAGAGCCAACGCTATAAAGGCATGTGTTTGGGAAAGAGTGGTTGTGCTGCTGTCTGCCAGACGGAGGGCTTTCCCGGAGGCCACTGCCGGGGTATCCACCTTCAGTGCTTCTGTACGAAACAATGTTAGTATATGATGTCTGTAAGATCATGATCGAGCGATGAAATAGCATATAACTATAGTGTGTTTGAGGACGAATAAGATGTGAGATTATGACCGATTGATGAAATAGCATATCCGTATAGTATGTATGAGGACGAATAAGACGACGCTTCGTTAATGGGATCCGTTCCGGGATCTTGTCTATCGCTGATGTTTTTTAATGTGAACTTTAGTAACATTCTTTCCGTACTCATTTGTTTTTTTGGCAGTTAATGCCTCTTCAAATTTCCCAAGATCTTTCTTTCTTCCATTCAAACCAAAGGTGCCAATGGATTGTTTCTTGAAAATAAAATAGAATGATGAAGAAAAAACATAACATTAATTTCACTACAAGAAAACAGCTTCTGGGTGTCAAATTTTTTTGTCACCTAAAATTAAAACTGTCACGAAAACTTTTGTTGTAAAAAAAATTATAACACCCGATTTGATAGAAAGAGCGTGTCACCCTTGTTCTTCGGTGACAAATTCTGAGTTTCCTCAGGAACTAGCGTCCGGACACTAACTCAGACAATTCGGACGACTTTTCATTTTGTGTGACATGTCCCCTGAGAACGTCAATGTATATTACATGACAAAATTAATTTCGTCATGGAACACATGTGCGCACGTCTGTAATATCAGTTCGCACGGTGTGAATTTTGGTGTCAAAATGTAAATTTTTTCAGTAGATTTATCGTCTGTACGCTACTAAACCACGTGTAGACACTTATTGTTTTTATTTTTTAAAAAAGGATCAAAATCTCACGAATATAATGTGTGAATGGATTTAGAACGTGCAGAACTGGTTAAACACGGACGTGGGGACGGTGGATTGGAGTGCGGACGCTGGTTATTTTAATTTTATGAAAAAGAAAATGTTACGAATATAATGTACGAACGGCTCAAGAATGTTCGGACTATGGATAAAAACAGACGTGAGGACGGCGAAATAGCGTCCGAACATTATTATCGGTAACCTGTGTGGATGATAATTTTCTAGCGCGCAGACGAATGACATGTCATGGCGAACGTCCGGATGTTGTTAATCCGTCTCGAAACTTCTAAATAATAATATTAAATCTGTAAATTTAAATTATTTAATTATGCATTTAAAAATAGATTAGACATGCATATGAAGACCTCGTATTAAATATAGTATAAAATAGTAATCGTCTACAAATATCTAATCAACATAATAGTAAATAAAATAAATAATCAAATCAAGTTCGAAATAAATATTCACCTTACGTGTTCCATCATCTGCTCATGCATTTCTGCTTGCAATAGCTGGAGCCTCTGTTCTTGCTCTGCTTGTTGCTTCTGTTGCTGCTCCTCTAATTGCTTCTTCTGCTCCATTAATTGTTGATATTGCTCTTGCATTACCCTCACCATTTATGCCTGCCTCATAGCTAACTCATCATATTCTTTCTGTCTAGCCCTCATCTCCTCTATCTTCATTCTTGCCTCTTCCAATCTCTAGGCCAGATCAACAGACGGCACTGAGGATGATGATCCAACTTGCTGCACAAATGGCCTAAACTATGGACATAACCCGCTTTCATCCCCAAGACTTCTGTAAAGATCTCCACTTCTGTGAATGTATGCATTACGTCGAAATTGTTTAGTATTTTCACACTATACTTCCACCTTGACTCCCCACATACTGCGCACTCCTGTAACTCGCTATAATGCTTTCAAAACAATACACAATCATTCGGACATGCATATATGTTGTCATAGCTAAAACCTAAATTCCTTCTCAACTGTTTCGCCTCATAGAAAGATTTTGGTAATGTCTCCCCATTGGGTAATGTGTCTTTTATAAACCCTAACATGTTCTCAAATGCGTTTATGGTCAAGTTATTCTCCGACTTCACATGGAGTAATCGTACTACAAAAGACAACATCAAATACTTGATACATCCAGGATACAATTGCCGCTCAGCATCCTCCCACAACTTGGTATGTGCAGAAACTTCATCCCCAGACCTCAATTCCAGTGGCATTGGGCGGATAGTATGATATGATCCCGCATCAAAGTCCTCTAACATGTCTTGGATGTCGTCATTTATATTCCCATTATAATCCTCACTACTCAGCTTTGGCTCTCGTTCAAACACTGGCCGATCGAAAGAGGTGATTATTGGAATTGGTTCTATGTGCAATATCCAATCAGTATAACTCTTCTGAAAATCATTTATGAACAGGTGATCCTCGATTTCTTGAATGGTTTGGAACAAAGTATTCTTACATCTCCTACAAGGGCACCGTATTTGACCACTACTATCCGCAAAATTCCTAACTGTTAGCCCAAGATTGTTTTACAAACAATCTATAAATGATTTTGATGATAACAAAAGTTTTCTTAGTTTCTGAGGAATTTAGAATCTATTTCGTCAGTCCACAAATTTCAAGTTATATTTCCAAAGAATTGATTTCTATCTCTCTAAAAGTCTTTCTTCATAATGCTTGATAATCTCTTCAAAGGAGAAGACACTTAAAATCGTTTTGGAATGAGTTGAAAACTTCAAAAACACTGATTTTTGTCTCCAGAACTTTTAGGTGTCGACACATTCAAAACATGTGTCGACACATTGAACTTATAGTGTCGACACATTGCACTTACACCCGAGAATTGTTTTTGACCAAAACATGTGTCGACATATTGACCTTATAGTGTCGACACATTGCACTAACTCCCGAGCACTAATTTTTTGTTCAAATTTTATGTGTCAGCACATGCTAGTTGAAGTGTCAACACATTACACGGGATTGAGGATTTTCCGGAAAGCCATCAGACGCATTAAAATGATTTTTTGTTCAAATTTTATGTGTCAGCACATGCTAGTTGAAGTGTCAACACATTACACGGGATTGAGGATTTTCCGGAAAGCCATCAGACGCATTAAAATGCTCCTCATTTCACGGAAAAGGTTCCAACGACTCTCTCACCTACCCACTCGACCGTTGAAGACAAAATGGGTTAAATAGAAGACTGGTTGTTGAAGAAATCAAGAGCTCTCACCTAGACGCACGATTTTGCAATTACTCCTTGACCTAACTCTTGAGAAAAGAGGGAAATCTTTGAAGAAGAGAGAAGCTCTGCACCAACTGAGAAGGCCTGCTCCTTCACCATCAAATTTCGAGTCTCCTAGTGTAAATCTATCTTCTCTCCTACCCTTGTACCTCATATTTGAATATTCAGCTTTAAGAGCCTATACATGAACTTTACACCTTCTACCCTTCTTATTTAAACTTTGAGAGTGTTGGGTAAACACTGGGTCCTACTTGTGAGAGTAGAAGAAATCCTCTAGGTTGTGAGGATTTGTGAAGAGTTTAAGTGTAATCCTTGAAAACGCTTTGTAACGGTTCCTTAGCACCCCGGAAGCTAAGGTGTACTTGCTATTCGATTATAGTGAGGGAAGCCCAAAGAAATCAATTGCCTTGGGGGTGGATGTAGGCAAGTGTTTTGGCCGAACCACCTAAAAACTACGATGTTATCTCTTCAACCCTTATCTTCGTAAATTTCTTTATTTCTCTACTGCTTTGGTTTATTGTGATTGTTTGTGAATTGATGTTTTAAATCTCCTGAAAATAATTAATTTTTATTAAAACCTAATTCACCCCCCTCTTGGGTTGCTACATAGCCTTTCACTAACGATACTTATAAATTCCTGGACACCTTCCTTATACTTCACACCGAACCTATCTAGTTCTTGAATCCAACTTCTATTCATTTTTTTTGTGTTTTCAGTTATAGATATGAATAGAAAATCAAACAATAATCAAACATAGAGTAGTGACAGTTCACCTCTAACACCTTATTTCACCAAGGTGATAGGTACTATCCCATTTAAAATTAGATTATCCATAATGTACGTAAATGTCCTGAGCATTGTGCCCGACACGCTAGAAAATTTTGCAGCATCTCTCCTTAGTCCCCAAATACAAGCATTCAACGTTGAGGTTATACACCCGCTGACAAAAGGCAAGTGTGCAAGCATAACGCTGAATATGCATCCGAATGACAAAAGGAGAGCACTGTCAAAATTTTTAACTACTCACGCAGAATGTCCAGAATATTGACATACATTACAAATAATCTAATCCTAAACTATCCGTAACTTGAATAATTGAGGAATTAATGCGCGTTCGACAATTAAAACATGCAGTAATTCCAAAACGCTTCTAAGGGCTACTAAATGCAAAACTAAAATAATATTAAATAAACTTCAAGCATAATCCTCCGTACAACGACAACCACAAAAACACATCCGTTTCATGAAGCTACATCTACACGCCCTAAGGAACTTCTGAATGGTTTGAATTGGTAAAAAACTATTCGAACGGCTACAATAAGCGTCCAGATTGAGATTGTCGAAGAACAGATCATTCGACAATCCATATCTCCACAGACTGATTTCAATCTGAAAATAACACGCTTTAGATCACTATTTCGCACCCAATCAACACCCAACATGTTTCTAACCTACCCAAAGCAACAAACAATCAAACATCAACAAAAAAAACACATTTTCACTCAAAACCCACAAAACTCATGAAATACCGTACCTCAAAATGCTTCAAAATCTCACAATGCTTCCAAATCCACCCAAAACTACTTCAATCCATGCTTGAAACTCCTTCTGTCAACCTACAAACACTTCCTCAACAAGAAACTTGAAAATGACGGATTTGAGAGGATTTCAGAGTATACCGAGTGAATGATAACTCTCTGGGTTTCGAGACTTTCATTCTCTGTAAAACCCGTCTGGAAGTGTAAAAGTTACGTTCGAACGCCATGCATGAAAATTTTGGCACCAAAAGTTGCCGCCAAGAAATTCTTCTTCGTCCAGACAGTACTCCACAGCAACACGAATATGTTTTATAAATAAACGACCCCGTTTTAATAGGAAATAAATGTAACATAAAAATCATAAAACAAGATCATGCTCCGGACCGGGCTTAGTGGATCCTTCTCCTGGGTTCTTGCTTATCTTCCCCATCTGATCCTCAATAGCGCCCAACCTCCTCGACCTTACACGCAAGGTGCCCAGATTTCTAGTGAGAAACGGTTGCAATCCCGCCATTTGAGACTCCATATCGGTCAAATGTGTCCCCAACACAACTGATGCATCAGTGAAATAGTAGCATCAACCATTACCTTCAGGTCCTTAAAAGAAACGACCCATGCTGGTTGCTCCCCAGCATCATGACGAGGGGATTGCTCCTTTAGCTACAACTCTCCAGGAGTAGGACCCAGTGGTTGCTGCTGCCGCCAAATCTGAGTCTCAAAACAGCTCAAAGTAGTACGAATGATGGGACTGATAAGTGTTTTTTGTTCCTCTTCCGGACTATTCATGCAACCCACACGATACAGGAGTAGACTGTACGACAACACAGTAGTTCCACTAGTCTTCGCCTCAGCTCAAAGACTCATGCAGATGTACAATGACAAATCCACAATATCTCCTCTAGCCACGTACAATATCAGCTCACCTCTCGCTATAGGGCACTCTGTTGTGTGTTTTTTCAGCTTGATGTTATAGGCAAAAATCAGATGCTAAATATGCCAAAATGAGAGCATGAACTTATGTTTTATAACGGGTCCGACAACCACCACGTCCTAGCCCTTCAATGTAATCCATCTCCATTGCAGGGAATACTTCAATGGGCCTCTGCATCCCCAAAAATCTAGCCAGGATGTCTGATGACAGCAGAAATGTCACCCCGCGTACAGTGACGCTCCATACTTGTGCATCAATGTCTAAAACGTCCAACAGTACTACATAAAACTCCTGGACCAAATCTACAGATGCCACACCTTCTCTTTTCATATATCTGATCTAACCATTATCCTCCAAAACATCGCCAATACTCCTGCCCTGATATCTCAGCTCCTCGAAGTCAGCCTTATAAACCTAACGCTCCGTGGTGACTGATCGGCTCAAGAACTCAACCAACTACTGGGCAAGCTGCTCCTCTCTCGTCATGTGATCCTCCTAACTCCGAGGATCCTCATACACATAGCTCCAGGGAAATAACATACTTTTAGTAAAGTTATGTGCGCATTCTTATAGCACCATTCACAACCAAAATTCTCCTAAGAATTTTTTTTTTAATATATACATATAGATCATCAACAAAACAACAGAGTATAATGGACAAACGTCCATCTGGACCAACGTTCTCAAATATAAGCATAACAAATTTAGAACTATCCATCTGGACCTGTCGTGGGGAAGAAGACATAATCGACTCAACCATGGCTGGTCTCTCTCCCAGCTCCAAAACTCCCCCAAACCAACACTAAATCACACAAAATTACAAGAATTGTCTTCATGACAAAGATATAAAGAGATTCATGCTCTCTTGTAGAAGTTAGTTCTCAACTAAATTATAAGAAAAGGAAAGACAGAAATAAATTACAATTATTTTTCTCTAGCATGTTAGACCAAACATGTTTCATTGTGATTGTTCCTATATACCATGAAAGTTTGTGCAACTATTGAAATAATAGTCCTAGAAAAAAAATTTGAAATAATAGAATTCCTTGATCTATACCGCCTATGCATAAAAGTTGAAGTTCTATAACAAAAATTCTACGATCATTAATTCATCTTTCTTGTTTCAAAGTTTTATTAATTTTGATTTTCTGCAGAATCACACTTACAGGTACTGTGAATTATTCAAATACTTTATAAATTAGAATTATGTACCCATTTTGTCTCTAGGTATTGATATATTTTAACAAATCATCTTTTGGTTTTTAAATTGATTATAAAGCTCCTTGAATTTGCAATTTATATGAAAGAAGTTCTTTTAGTTAAATTTCTGTGTATAAAGTTAAGGATACACATTTCAATTTCAATCATAAATTAACAAGTGTGACCTAAACTAAAATCACGTGACTTATAGTTTTTTAAAAAAATTCTTAATTTTTTTTTCTAAATAATTCAAAATAATTTAGTTTGATCTATTTTTTAAAAAAAATTAGGAAAAAAGCAAGAAGACATAACTGGAACGCAGGTTTATGCGTATATGTCACAAGATAAAATAAATTAAGAAAACAAATAAATTATGCTTTGTACCATTAACTAAAGTGGATATCGAAAAAAAACTAATTAAGGTGGGTATCACATTTCTTGACTGGTCCAGGGGCATATTTTAGGGCTGTATAGAACCGGACCGGACCACAAAACCGGATCGGATTTGCGGTCCGGTCCGGTCCTATTTTTTTATAAATGCGGTCCGGACCGGACCGGACCATATTTATTAATATAAATAAAAAATATATTTTTTATTTTTTTAATACAAATTACAAACTTAAAACATTTAGTTTTAACCTAAACAAAACTCTACATTTTATATGTCATTCCCCATTCGAATTCTTGATGATTTTCAGAAGGTCAGCGATTTGGTTCCCTTTCTTTGTAGATCTTAAGCCTAGTGGAAAATATGTCATGGAGGATGATAAAACAATTGGTTTATGGACAATACTAGGAGTAAATGCACCTTGATCTCTGCATATCTCTTCATTCAAAAATAAAAATGAACCCTAGCAACCAAATGTATTTCTAGAAGAAGGCCGAATAGAGAAGAGTCTAGAAATTGTTGAAGCCGTGAAAGATTCAAAAGTTAGAATTTCTGATTGCATATTCTCTGCAATTGTTAATGGCTTCTCTAAGAGAAGAGGCTTTCTGGCTGCAGTTAAGGTTTATGAGGAGCTGGTGGCGCAGGGATGTGAACCTGGACAAGTTACCTACTCATCGATTATCAATGCCTACGGTCAGCTTCGGTTATATTCGAAAGCGGAGATGATATTTTCAGAGATGGAAGAGAAGGGGTTCGATAAATGTGTGGTGGCTTATTCCAGCATTATTGCAATGAATGGGAAAATGGGAAGGCTTAGAGATGCAATGAGGCTGCTGGCTAAGATGAAAGAAAGAGGGTGTCAACCGAATGTATGGATTTACAACTCTTTGATGGACATGCATGGGAGGGTTAAGAATTTAAAGCAGGTTGAGAAGCTGTGGAACGAAATGAAACGAAGAAAGATTGCTCCAGATAAAATCAGCTATAGTATTTTTATTAGTGCTTATGGTAAGGCGGGGGAGTTCCAGACATGCGTGAGATATTACGAGGAGTTCAGGATGAACGGGGGAATCATTGACTGGGTTCTGGCCGGAATCATGGTTGGGGTTCTTTCCAGGAGCAGTCGGATTGAGGAGTTGGTGAAGCTTTTGCAGGATATGAAAGCTGACGGAACACAGTTAGATGGGAGGCTGTATCGGTCAGCTATAAATGCATTAAGGGACGCCGGATTGGAGGTGCAAGCCCAATGGTTGCAGCAGTCCTTTATCACGAAAATGAACCTCGAAAGTTGAGACCCAGCTCGCATATGTTGCCCCCTTTCCTAAAGGGGGTGTGTCAAAACTGTTATTGTTCTTTTACCGTTGAAAACAAACGATTAATTTTTTTACTCAGATGAGGCGCAGCTGAGTTGTATACATGATGATAGTTTCACAAATGATTGTGTATTAATTTACTTTTTGGTCACAACAACACATTTCATTTATTCATAAAATCAAAGCCCTCGTACACAAGTTCAAAGAAAGGGATTGTCAAGCCCTGTACACAAGTTCAAAGAAAGATAGTCAAGCCCTTTAACATAGAGACGGCGGCCTAACGAGCAATTACATGATCACAAGGCCATACAAAGCACAAAGGCTCAAACCCAAAAGGGTGGAAAGCTGATATAACCAGTGGAGATGGAAACCGGAGGTGGACAGAGGCTCAAAAAACAAAGGTTGGAGGAGTGGAGTCAGCTAAAGGGGAACGAACCGCTAGGAGGGACAAGAGCCAGCCCAAAGAGCGTGCAAACCGGTTAACACCACAAGCCGCTTGGGTTGGAGGAGAGAAGATCAAAGAATACTTTTCGAACGATAGAGCAAAAAAGTAGGAGTACGCGCAATTTAGCGGTCATAAATCAACTTTTTCTTGGTCATTCGAAAGATGTAAGCAGTAAAAAGGGGCCATCGATTAACATGGTTCAAAGCTTATTTAAGGGCGCCTTGCGTCTTCAGTATTCTCGCAACAACAGATCTGCTCTCTCTCTCTCTCTCTCTCTCTCTCTCTCTCTCTCACTCTGCAAAGAAGATGGAGCGCTCTATGCGTGTGTTTCCCATTGTTTTCCTCCTGCTGGTGCTTCTTGCGGCCACTGGTTCTTTCTCTTACGCTTATTTGCTTTCTATTTCATGTAGCTTTATCCTCTATATCCATCCTTGCTTTGGCTGTCTACTTTGATTATAAACACAAACGAGTTTTAAATTTAGTTTAGCTAAGGTAGAAGTAGTCACAAATAACAGGGCACATATACTACTATGTTGGTATATCTCAAAACAACGTACGCAAGGTAACTAATCAAATATTTGTGCATTTGACAGAGATGGGGCCTATCGTGGCAGAAGCTAGGACATGCGAAAGTCGGAGCCAACGCTACAAAGGCATGTGTTTTGGAAAGAGCGGTTGTGCCGCTGTCTGCCAGACGGAGGGCTTTCCCGGAGGCCACTGCCGAGGTATTCGCCTCCAGTGCTTCTGTACGAAACAATGTTAGTATATGATGTTTGTGAGATCATGATCGGTCGATGAAATAGCATATCCCTATAGTGTGTGTATGGGGACGAATAAGACGTGAGATCATGATCGATCGATGAAATAGCATATCCGTATAGTATGTATGAGGACAAATAAGACGGCGCTTCGTTAATGATATCTGTTCCGGGATCTCGTCTATCGCTGATGTATTTTAATGTGAACTTTATTAACATTCTTTTAGTACTCATTTGTTTTCTTTTTGTGGCTGTTAATGCCTCTTCAAAATTCCCATGATCTCTCTTTCTTCCATTCAAACCAAAGGTGCAAATGGATTGTTTCTTGAAAATAAAATAGAATGATGAAGAAAAAACATAACAGTAATTTCACTACAAGAAAACAACTTTTGGGTGTCAATTTTTTTTGTCACCTGAAGTTAAAACTGTCATGAAAACTTTTGCTGTAAAAAAATTATAACACCCGGTTTGACAGAAGGAGCGTGTCACCCTTGTTCTTTGGTGATAAATTCTGAGTTTCCTCAGGATCTAGCGTCCAGACGCTACATCAGACAATTAAGATGACTCTTAATTTTGTGTGGCATGTCCGCTGCGAACTTCAATGTTTTACATGACAAAATTAATTTTGTCTGTAATATCAGTTCGCACGGAGTGAATTTCGGTGTCAAAATGTAATTTTTTTCAGCAGATTTATTGTCTGCAAGCTACTAAACCACATGCGGACACTTATTGTTTTTATTTTTTTTAAAAAGAAAATCCCACGAATATAATATGCGAATAGCTTAGAACGTGCAAACACTGATTAAACACGGTGGATTGGAGTGCGGACGCTGGTTGATTTAATTTTATGAAAAAAATGCTCGAATATAAAGTACGAACGGCTCAAGAACATTCGGACTACGTATAAAAACAAACGTGGGGACGACGAAATGACGTCCGGACATTATTGTCGGTAATCTGTGTGGATGATAATTTTGTAGCATGCAGACGAATGACAGGTCATGGCGAACGTCTTGACGTTGTTAATTCGTCACGATAGTTCAAAATAATAATATTTAATTTGTAAATTTAAATTATTCAATTATACATTTAAAAATAGATTAGACATGAATATGAAGACCTCATCTTAAATATAGTATAAATCAGTAATGGTCTACAAATATGTAATCAACATAATAGTAAATAAAATAAATAATCGAAATCAAGTTCGAAATAAATAATCTACCCAAATTTGTGTCGGGGAGTGAAATGTGATGCCAGCTTACGTGTTCCATCATCTCCTCACGCATTTCTACTTACAATAGCTGGTGCCACTGTTCTTCCTCTGCTTGTTGCTTCTGTTGCTGCTCCTCTAATAGTTTCTTCTGCTCCATTAATTGTTGTTGCTGCTATTTCATTACTCTCTCCATTTATGCCTGCCTCATAGCTAACTCATCATATTCACTTTGTCTAGCCCTCATTTCCTTTATCTCCATTCTTGCCTCTTCCAATCTCCAGGCCAGATTAACAGACGACACTGATGACGATGATCCAACTTGCTGCACTAAACGACCTAAACTAAGGACACAACCTGCTTTCATCCCCAAAACCTCTGTGAAGATCTCCACTTCTGTGAATGTATGAATCACGTCCAAATTGTTTAGAATTTTCACAGTACTTCCACCTCGACTCCGAATATACCGTGCACTCCTGTAACTCGCGATAATGCTTTCAAAACAATACACAGTCATTCAGACATGCATGTATGTTATCATAGCTAAAACCTAAATTCTTTCTCAACTGTTTCACCCCATAGAAAGATTTTGGTAATGTCTCCCCATCGGGTAATGTGTCTTTTATCAACCCTAACATGTCCTCAAATACCTTTATGGTCAAGTTATTCTGCGACTTCACATGGAGTAATTGTACTACAAAAGATTAATTCAAATACTTGACACATCCAGTATACAATTCTCGCTCAGCATCCTCCCACAACTTGGCATATGCAGAAAATTCATCCCCGGACCTCAATTCGGGTTGTATTGGGCCGACAGTATGATATGCTCCAGCATCAAAGTCCTCTAACATGTCTTGGTTGTCGTCATTTATAATCCCATTATAATCCTCACTACTCATCTTTGGCTCTCGTTCAAACACTGGCCGATCGAAAGAGTTGATTATTGGAATTGGTTCTCTGTGCAATATCCAATCAGTATAACTCTTCTCAAAATCATTTATGAATAGGTGATCCTCGATTTCTTGAATAGTTTGGAACAAAAAATTCTTACGTCTCCTACAAGAGCACCGTATTTGACCACGACTATACGCAAATTCCTAACGATACTCATAAATTCCTGGACACCTTCCTTATACTTCACACCGAACTTATCTAGTTCATGAATCGAGCTTTTATTCATTTTTTGGTGTCTTCAGTTATAGATAGAAAATGAAACAATAATCAAACATAGAGTAATGTCAGTTCACCTCTAACATCTTATTTCTCCAAATTGATAGGTTCTATCCCATTTAAATTAGATTATCTATAATGTACGTAAATGTCCTGAGCATTGTGTCCGACGCGCTAGAAAATTTTGCAGCATCTCTCCTTAGTCCCCAAATACAAGCATTCAACGTTGAGGTTATACACCCGCTGACAAGAGGCAAGTGTGCAAGCATAACGCTGAATATGCATTCAAATGACAAAAGGAGAGCACTACCGAAATTTTTAACTACTCACGCAGAATGTCGAGAATATTGACGTACTTACTAATAATCTAATCCCAAACTATCCGCAACTTGGACAATTGAGGAAGTACTGCTCGTTCGACAATTAAAAATGCGGAAATTCCCAAACGCTTCTAAGGGCTAATAAATGCAAAACTAAACTAATATTAAATAAACTTCAAGCATAACTGTCCGGACGTACTAACAACCGTCTGCACAACAACAACCACAAAAACACATTCGTTTTGTGAACCTACGTCTACACGCCCTGAGGAACGTCCGAATGGTTTGAATTGGCAAAAAACTATTCGGACGGCTACAGTAAGCGTCTATATTGAGATTGTCGAAGAACAAATCCTTCGACAATCCATATCTCCACAAATTGATTTAGTGAGACCCCGATTATTTCTTATGTTATTTCTTATGTATTAGCTTTTAATTTCCCATGTATTAGCTTTAATTTTATTATGGAGCCATATTTTTGGCCAATGTATGGCCTAAGCTTTATGTTAAGGTACATCAATTAATATGAGATTTTATTTCATGAAATTTTCCTAAATAATTTTCTTGTCATTTCGGAAGTTTTGTGCAAAGTTTAAATTATATTTTCCTAAGAGCCGAAACTTGCAAGGTATGTTTCTCTCATGTATTTATATTTTTCATTTGCCTAATATATTTCATAATCCATAAAATTAAATTATGATTAAAGATTTATATATATATGCCGAAAATAATTAAATGGAATAAAATCATGAATTTCTTTTAAGTATTGAATATTTTTGTGTGTCATTAATAGGTGGTATATATATATATATATATATATATATATATATTATGTGACCTAAATTAATAAGTTGAATTGTCATTTGAATATTAGATGATAAGTTATTAGGCATATGATAAAGTTTAAGAGAGATTAAAATGATAAGCACACTTACTTATCATGGTGATAAGCAAGCATAATGATAAGTTAGGGAAACTTTTTAAGTAATAAGTCATTGTGGCTATTGTAGAGATAGGCTAGAACCATTATTTTAAGATAAGAGATCATGCTTATGAGATGATAAGCTAAGTGATTGAACTAGATAAGCTAGAGAGCTTATAGGAGATAAGTTAGGTGAAATAGTAACTAAATGGAAAGTTTGTTGTGGGAGAGTAACTAAGTTAGTTGCAAGGCAACCAAACAAAATAAATAAGCTTAAAGAGAGAGCCATTTACGTAGGAAGAGGGAGCCAAAAGTTAATTGCCCATGTGAAGTTGTAAGAAGTGGAAGAGAGTCATTAATTGACAAGACAACACATTGGAAGAGAAAAGAGAGAAAAACAAAGGGAGATCAAACCATGGGGTGAGCTTCACGTGAATAACAAGTTGGAAGAAGAGAGAAATCAATTCAAAGGTCATAGCTTTAGGAGACAAGAGTTGATGTGAGGAAAAAGTAAAAAGAAGAAAGAGAAGAGAGAAGCCAAGCTTGGTCGGCCAAACCCCCAAATTCACCCCCTTTCCTTCCTTCTCTCTCTCTTGTCATTATCAAACACCTCATGTCAATTTCCAACTCACCTTGGGAGACTCAATTGCTCATGAGAAATCCCCCACACTTGGCATTTCATTTCCCTCCCCATTTTCCCTCACTTGGCCGAATACCTCATTCTCTCTCAACCCTCCCTTTTTCCTCTCTTGGCCGAACCACTCCCTTGAGCTCAAAGCCTTGCTCTTTTTCCCTTTTGCATCCTAAATCACACTCCAAAAGTTCAAGCTGAGACCTCTCTTTGTGGTGACCGAATCCTCACATTGTGCAACATCATTTTCCTCTTTTGAAAACCCTACTCATTAGCCACCTTTCTCTTGAAGAAGTTTAGTTCATTTCCTTAGAACTAAATCATTCAAGCTTACCATATTTTTTCCCCCACCATAAAACCCACCTTAGCACCTCAAATCAAGCTTGGAACCACTCTAAGGAGGGTGAACCGAAAGTTGGAAGAAGGAAGAGTTTTGGTAAAAGTTTTGTGAAGGTAGAGGTAGGCTTGATTCTATTTAGTGTTCTTGCTTAAAGTTCTTCATAAGTTCTAACCTAGGGTATTTTATTGTGCTAGGTATTCAAGCTTGTGATAATCATCAAGGTAAGGCCAAAGATGTGGGTTGTTGGTTTTTAATATGGTGTTGGCCGAATGTATCATTATGGGATCTTGAGTTAGTGTCTTGAGGTTATGAAATCAACCCTAAGGTATAATGCTAGATCTGGCCATATAAACATGAGATCTAAGTTTGAATGTTGGAAAAAATGCAAGGATTGAACAATGTATGTTAGATAAGTTAGATCTAGACTTATGTTGTGTTTGGTAGAATGTAAGTTGGATATTTCCTGAGATCTATTGTTGTTGAAGTTCCTAAAGTGTAGATCTGATGTTGTTGATTGTATATGATGAAGATATGAAGTTAATGCATGCTAGTTAGGTTATAAAATGCAAAGGGAAGTGCATGTTGCGATTTTGGCATGAAAAATGTGATATTTGGTGATTGGCCGAACCATGTGTACCCTAGATCTTCAAGAATGATTTTGTATATGTGTAGATTTGTTGGTTGGCCATAATATGTGTAAGTTTGGTAACCATATGCATGATATTAATCATGAAATGTAGAAGATGCATGCAAATCGAAAGATTCAAAAGAAAACCTAATTGTTTTGTGACTAATAGGTGCTGGCCGATTATGACGTGTTGCTAGATCTTGAGTTTGTTTTGTGATTTATAGATCCTAGGTTGTGAATCTCAGAAATGGAGGATGAGATCACCATTGAAGATGAAATTGTGATCAAAGAACATATGAACTTGATGTTGACCGAATGACCTAATGAAAGGGAACCCTAATTGCAAGCTTATAATAGATGAAAATATATTTACATGTGATGGATACATAAATTAGGGTCATGACTAAATAAGTTAGAAGATTTAACCTCAATCATAAAACCCGTCATATTAGTAAGAGAAAAACATAGATGATAAGTTAAAGATCCGGATTAAAAGAATTAGCAAAGTTTTGTGGTGTTAAGTATTGATTGAAGAAATTAACTAGGTTGGCCGAAACTTAGGGTGAATAAGATAGCCTATATTTTCGGGTTGCATAGAAGTTTAATGTTAAGCTAAAGATTAATTATGATTAAGTTTAGTAATTGGTGAATTTAAAGACTTAGTGTAATGTATGTAATAGGAGAAAGATTAAGATTTGATTAAAGTATAATTAGCTCGCTAGATTAGAAAATTTAATAAGATTAATTAATAAAGAATTCTATATAAAACTTTGAGAATAATATTATATTTTCAGAAATATATCTTTGGTTGATAACCGATTTTAAAATGCAAATATTTAATTTATACTATTACATACTTATTTCTTAATGCTAAGAAATGTTTGAATCGCTTGTAGGCGATCTACGTGTCTTTATACATTATCAAGGAGACCAAGTGTAAGTGGAACTTGTAAGTGGAAACCGTAAGTGGTTCTTTTCAAAACTGGAATGACACACTGCATCGTTTCATGAACAAGTATGAGATTTCGATCGGGCATGACATGACATGTGCATTGCATGAATTTTTCTAGAGAGAATTTTTATGCAATGATTTTATGAAAAGATTATGGAAAGTTTATGAAACGATAAGTTAAGTCAAGGGGCACTGGTCGGTACCGTACCATCAAGATGGACTCCCATACCGAAGGACGAATGCGAGAAGGATGGGTGAATCCAAGAGGCTGTGCAAACCACACTGAAGGACATTGAGAAGGTGTGGGCCTCCAAAGGTCATGTCTTGCCACTGAAGGACGAATGCGAGAAGGTGTGCTAGCTTGACCAAATGTAAGAGCTCCAAGGGAAATAGGGGACGGTTCCAATGGGAACGCACAACCCTGACTTCAGGGGTTAAATGGAGCGAATAAGCCCACAGTAAGAGATATGAAATGATTGATTTTCAAGGGTCTGAGGCCAAATTCAAGCAAGAGCATATGCATATCCATGACATGCATGTGCATCACAAATCAAGTTTCTTTTTCATGATTAAGCAAGTATAATTCAAAAGCATGTTTTAAGTTTGTGTTTTTCCCTTACTGAGTCTTTTTGACTCACGTCGTTTTTAAAATTGTGTCATCCCAGATGCCTCAGGTGAAGAAAGTCAGGAGGACTACCTGACTTAGAAGAACAAGATTATATTCATATTTTGATGATTGTGACTTGATCGATGAGATCCGTCACTTGTTGGGTGTTAAATATGTTTTGTATAAAACTTAATAAGAACCATGATTATGTTAAGATTTAGCTCGAATCCCTTGTGATCCTGTACGTTTCCGCTGTAAATACGTAAGGATGTAAGTAAGAACGCTGGAGCTATCCGGGGTATAGCTCGCGGCTGTCACGGTCCCTGCGGGATGCCGTTTGGGGCGTGACAGATTTCAATCCCAAAATAATACGTTTTACATCACCATTTCACACCCAATCAACACCCAACAAATTTCTAACCTACCAAAAGCAATAAACAATCAAACATCAACAAAAACAACACATTTTCACTCAAAAGCAACAAAAAAATAAAATACCTTACCTCAAAATGCTTCAAAATCTCACAATGCTTCCAAATCCACCCGAAACTACTTCAATCTATGCTTGAAACTCCTTATGTCAACCTACAAACGCTTCCTCAACAAGAAACTTGAAAAATGACGGATTTGAGAGGATTTGAGAGTATACCGAGTGAATGATAACTCTTTGGGTTTTGTGAGTTTCATTCTCTGTAAAACCAGTCTGGACGTATAAAAGTTACGTTCGAATGCCATGCACGAACATTTTGGCACCAAAAGTTGACGCCAAGAATTTTGTCTTCGTCCTGACGGTACTCCACACCAACACGAATATGTTTGATAAAAAAACGACCCTGTTTTAATAGGAAATAACTGTAACATAAAAATTATAAAAAAGATCATGCTCAAGACCTGGCTTAGTGGATCCTTTTCTTGGGTTATTGCTTATCCTCCCCGTCTGATCCACAATAGCGCCCAACCTTCTCGACCTCACATGCAAGGTGCCCAGAGTTCTAGTGAGAAATGGTTGCAATCACGCCATTTAAGACTCCATAGCGGTCAAATGTGTCCCCAAGCCGACACACAATGATGATCAGTGAAATAGTAGCATCAACCATTACCTTCAGGTCCTTCTTAAAAGCAATGACCCAGGCTGGTTGCTCCCCAGCATCGTGACGAGGGGACTGCTCCTCTAGCTAGAGCTCTCGAGGAGCAGCACCTAGTGGTTGCTGCTGTCGCCAAATCTGAATCTTAGAACATCTCAAAGTAGTCATGGGACTGATAGGTGTCTTCTGTTCCTCTTTCGGACTATTCATGCAACCCACACGATGGAGGAATTGTGTCAGGAGTAGACTGTACAACAACGCGATAGTTCCACTAGTCTTCACCTCAGCTTAAAGACTCATACAGATGTACAACGACAAATCCACAATATCTCCTTTAGCTACGTACAACATTAGCTCACCTCTCGCTATAGGGCACTCTGTTGTGTGTTTTCTCGGTTCGATGTTACAAGCAAAAATCAGATGCAAAATACGCCAGAATGAGAGCATGAACTTCTGTTTTAGGAGGGGTCCGACAACCACCACGTCTTGGCCCGTCAATGTAATCCATATCCACTATAGGGAATACTCCAATGGGCCTCTGCATCCCCAAAAATCCAGCCAGGATATTTACTGACAGCAGAAATGTCACCCAGCATACAATGACGCTCCATACTTGTGCATCAATGTCCACAACGTCCAACAGTGTTGCATAAAACTCTTGGACCAAATCTACAGATGTCACACCTTATCTCTTCATATATCTGATCCAACCTTGATCCTCGAAAACATCGCCAATACTCCTGTCCTAATATCGCAGCTCCTCGGAGTCAGCCTTATAAACCTAACGCTCCATGGTGACTGATCGGCTCATGAACTCAACCTGCTGTTGGACAAGCTGCTCATCTCGCGTCATGTGATCCCCCTGACTCTGAGGATCCTCTTGCACATAGCTCCAGGGAAATAACATACTTTTATTAAAGTTATGTGCGCATGCTTATAGCACCATTCATAACCAGAATTCTCCTAAGAAAAACTTTTTAATATATACGAATAGATCATCAAAAAAACGTCAGAGTATAATGGACAAACATCCTCATGCAAAGTAAGTCATCCGCACGGTTCAATTAATATGACAATGTACTCAAATATAAGCGTAATAAATTTAAAACTATCTATCCGGATGAATTCAACCCATCCGGACCTGTCGTGGGGAAGAAGACATAATCGAGTCAACTATGGCTGGTCTCTCTCCCACCTCCAAAACTCCCCTGAACCAACACTAAATCACACAAAATTGCAAGAATTGTCTTCATGACGAAGATCTAAAGAGATTCATGCTCTCTTGTATAGCATCATGTGATGCAACACATAATAATTCCTAAACGAGTCTAAGTGGTAGGAGATGAACAACGAAAAAAAACATTTCATAAAAATGTACAAAAAAGTTTGGACAGAATACACACCGTCCGCACATGAACAACCAAAGCTATGTCGTTTCAAAAGGAAATAGTCCACAGACCTTGTACTCGTCCGAACTTTTAATGAAATAATTGTCCGGACGGTAACAAGAAACGTTCGGACTAAGATTTTCGAAGAACAGAGTCTTCGCAAAAACAAGTTGTGTTAAACTATTTTGATCCAAACACATCACAAAATAACTACCATTTTTATATCAAATCAATCCCAAACTCTAACTAAACAAGATTATAAGCTACTCAAATCATTAAATAACACAAAATCAAGCATAAACACATATTTTTACCTGAAACCCACAAATCTCAAAAACTCTCGTACCTCAAATCTTTGGAATCCTCCTTTTTTCTCTCTACTCTAGCACTTTCTCCATTGAATTTCCAATAATGTAATATGCATTTAAGCTGGTAGATTCATTTTCGATTGAACAAACGCAAGAAAATTAAGATCAATATAAAAAAATCAATAAATTACCTTCTATATACCTTTCAAAGCTTCGAAATCACTTCAATCTATGCTTGAATCTCCTTATATCCCTTCCTAAACGATTTCTCAGCAAATAGACGTAGTTTGGCAAAATTTTAGAGGTTTGGGGAATTTTGGGAGAGTTTCGCGAAAGAGTTGTGGTTCCTGGGTTTCACAGTTTTGAATCTGTTCAAGAACGGTTCGGATGACTGATGATACATCCAAACACTATCTTTGTATTACATAAACTACACCATTTTAAATCCACTAATTAACCATGCCCACGAGTTTTATAAATCGTCTAGACGTCTGCTCTTGTAGAACGACACTGTTTTTCTCTTTAAAATGACATCATTTTCTCATCCAAATGACTGTTAGTACGTTCGAACGATATTAAGTTAAGTAACATAGATATAAATAAACAACATTTCGTATTATTCTTGCTCACTTTAATCGTACAACATAACAAACATGTAAATATATGTGTTATAGCAGAGCATATATATTAACATATATATTAAGTTAGAAGACGTATATAGTTAACATATTAAGTAATCCAAATTTCAGCAAATAGAAATCCAAATGTTTTTGTTAATCCACATAAATATCCAAAATAGAATCCATATGTCAGCAAATACAAATACATAAATAAAAGATGTACAAAAAACAGTGTAAAATAAAACTAATAAAGCAATAAACAAAAATATTACTTCATAGTCATGGTGCGGGCTCAGAGGGTCATAATCCGAAGGCCTCTGGTATCTTCTCCAACAACTCCTCCATATGGCAAATCCATCTCATGAGCGTCCCCAGTTGTGACGAAATTGTAGTCATAAACTGCAAGAGATCGGGCATTTGCTACTGTATGGCACTCAGATCCTTCCTCATACTGGTGACCTGCTCCTTCAGCGTGCTATCGAGCAAAATGTGAGACGAGCACCGACATCAAGAGCTTGATGGTGCCTTCACTTCCAATCGTAGAGTCATGAAAATATAGAGAGGAAGATCCACAATCTGCCCTCTAGCCACGATCAGCATCATCTCATCCCTCACTGTGGAACACTCTGTCGTGTGCACTCTCAACTCAACGTCATACGCTAAAACCAGATGCATGATACACCAAAATGGAAGCATCTCATTTTGGCATACGAAAGATCCAAAGACCACTATATCCCAGCCCTACAGTGTACAAAAGATGTCCTCTCGACTGGGCTTCATTGGGATGTCCACGGGAGGGAAGGCTCCGACCTTCCTCTGCATACCTGCCGAGAATTGAAAGGAGACACCACATAGAGTGATGTCTTGGAGAAGTGCATCGATATCCGCAACATCCAGCAATGCAATATAAAATTCCAGGACCAGCACTACAAATGATGTGTTTGGTTCTCTTCAAATAACTGATCTAACCCTGATCATCCATAATATCCTCGATGCTCCGATCCTCAAATTGTATTTCCTTGAAATTAGGAAATAAGATGTCACGCTCCACGATAACGGATCGTGTCAAGATCTCCGCATGGTGCTCTTACAGTGTCATATAACCATCCGGACTGCCAACATCATACAACATGTCCGTACATAATACAAATAATAGAAATGTTAGAACATATTGGGGAAAATGAATGAGTCGACTGAGTCATGGCCGGTCCCCTCCTCACAACGCAACCACCTAAAAGAACACCAAATTTAAACACAATATAATCTAATCAATCCTACAATCCTAAGCAATCCATATAAATGCAAAAACAATACATTTAACAAGATTTCTTGGCCGCTCATTTGATATCAAAATTTCTACATAAATAACATATAAAAATAACATTTTCACCAAAAAATCGAAATAAAAACGTATGAAACATTCCTTAATACAAAGTACTCGAGGAAATAGGACGTAAAGTGGAGAATTTGTGAGGTAAACCATCGAATCTTCTAGAGAGAAAAAGAGCAATGGGGTGCAGTGTGTGAAAAATGAGTTATGACGGTTTCTTTTCGATGTGCCAATGGGACGTACATTAAATGCCATGACTCGAACAATTGCAAAAAAGCATGAAATCGCGCACTGTTTGGAAGGTGGAATGACGTGCATACATTCTTTGCGCGACATCGTGCAACATGGAAGTCTAACATTTATATGTCATGCTAATGTTAACAGCTGTTTCTCATGATGGTTGGAGGTACACACGTGTCCATCGTGTGAGGATTGTGTAGACCGTGCGAACAACCCTAGCAAGGACTTTCAAACGGTTTCAATATTTAGTGACAATTATTGCAGGTACGTCCGAATGTTGTTTTAGTTTTCGTGACGATTTAGGTTTCGTCACAGATGGGTGACGAGGTATTTTGTCACCCAAATAATGTGTGGACGATGTTTTAACCTTCGGGAGGCTGTTGTAATCTTTTATGATGAAAATGTTTTGTCACAGATTTGTGATGTTTTGGTTTCAATCATTCGAAAAAGTGAGCGAAGCGTATCGTGCAGACGTTTTGTAATCTCCTCGAACACCTGGCGTGAGTATGTTGAATTTTTTTTGTTTGGAAAAGCGTTCTTTCGTGTCAACATATTTTTTGATACCCAAGAATTTGACATGTAAGGTCAACATTTTTGTAGTGACAACAGAGTAAAAGCAAGTTCAGAAAATTTACCCATAGATTTTTTAATAGCTGCCATAAAATAATTTCAAAAGGACAAGTTAAAAAAAAAAGACGGGAGATTAAGAAAGGAAAGTTCGAATATTTAAAGTAGAAGTTAGTTCTCAACTAAATTATAAGAAAAGGAAAGAGAGAAATAAATTACAATTATTTTTCTCTAGCATGTTAGACCAAACATGTTTCATTGTGATTGTTCCTATATACCATCAAAGTCTCTGCAACTATTGAAATAATAGGCCAAGAAAAAAAGTTGAAATAATAGAATTCCTTGATCTATACGGCCTATGCATAAAATTCTACGAGCATTAATTCATCGATCTTTCTTGTTTCAAAGTTTTATTAATTTTGATTTCCTGCAGAATCACACTTACAAGTACTTTATAAAGTAGGATTATGTACCCATTTTGTCCTTGAATTTGCAATTTTTATGAAAGAAGTTCTTTTAGTTAAATTTCTATGTATAAAGTTAAGGATACACATTTCAATTTCAATCATAAATTCACAAGTGTGACCTAAACTAAAATCACTTGACTTATAATTTTTTAAAATAATTCTTAATTTTTTTTCAAAATAATTTAAAATAATTTAGTTTGAAATATTTTAAAAAAAAAATTAGGAAAAAAGCAAGAAGACATAACTGGAACACAGGTTTATACGTATATGTCACAAGATAAAATAAAGAAGACCGATAAATTGTGCTTTGAACCAATAACTAAAGTGGATATCGAAAAAAAACTAATTAAGGTGGGTATCACATTTCTTAACCGGTTCAGGGGCGTATTTGATCTGTTTCGAGGTCGAGGGTATTGTCAAGGAATATGCGTATTCGTGCTTTTCCCTCCATATGCAAGGACTAGTTTTAAAAACTTTCCCCTCTCCATTCTTGCGTATTTGATACTCAGCCCATTTGTTCTCCCCAGATCTTACTCTCCCTTAAATCTCTCTTCTCCCCTAATTGTTCAGCTACGTCTACCGTCCGGATGGCTACGCAACACAATGGTTATTGTCATGGCACTAGGTTGCTCTACAAATGCAGTGCTACACTTAAATGCTATTGGAAGGTGAGGAGAGTCTTTCGTGTCAAGTTTTATGCTATTACCGTTGATTGCATATCTTAAGTGACTCATTCTTAAATTATTGGCAGGACTGCTGGTCTAGATTTAATTCTTGATGATTTTCAGATGGTCGGTGATTAGGTTCCCTTTCTTGCAGATCTTAAGCCTAGTGGAAAATATGTCATGGAGGATGATAAAACAATTGATTTATGGATAATACTTGGAGTAAATGCACCTTGATCTCTGCATATCTCTTCATTCAAAAAATACAAATGAACCCTAGCAACCCGGGTGTAAACCCTCCAATGGTAAGTCAGTATCTTCTCCCTCTTTCAAAATGCCTCAACTGTTGACTTCTAATTTTTGCCTTACCTTTCTTCTTCCTTGCCCATTGCTTTTATAACCCATTCTTCACTTTCCCTCATTCCTCTTTTGTTAGGGCTCGATCCCTCACAACTTTTGCGTCGTGTGGGGTTTCCCTCCAACATGATTTTTTGTGCATGAGGTGTTGTTTCTAGTGAGGAATCTGAGATCGTGGGATGTACTTGGTTGTGTGATACTTTATGACCGACGTGCTTCGGGCTGGAGATCTTCTTCTTCTGGGCATGGGCCAACTCTGGCCTTTTGTTGTTATTGGGTTGAACATATGATCAACTCAATTGACACAACTTGTTGGGCCGGCTAATTCAGTTTTGGTATCATTAGATTCCCCACATTCTCAGGCAGAGATGATTTTAGGATTGGGTCGAAAATTTCTTCTTTAGCATTTTGATATATATATATATATATATACATGTATATATATGTATATCTATAGAGGCTAGGATTGACGAATTGAATTTATTTACTAAATGATCATACATTTGTCCAGGGGGAATCGTCCACTCGATTTCTTCTCCCCCGAAACCAAAGCATAAATCAGAATAAGTAAATTATTTATTTGCATAACATACGTCACATAAATTATTTATGTAGTGGATCCACCATCCTTAGAACGATGCGAATGTTCTTCTACTTCAAGGATGTAACAGGTCTCGCTATTTGGACATTCCATTCTTTCTTCCAATCTATATTGGTACACTTCGGCTCTTCCCCATCTCCTAACAACCTAGTATCCAATGGCCAAACGCACTTCTTCCATTTGGTCAGCGGTCAACTGTTTCTTTAATTTGGTCATCACGGTTATGGCGGTTTTTCTTGTGTCTCCTCCTTAATGATGATAAGCCAATGCAATAAGTTATTTGGCTTTCATGTTACCTCTTTTTGCTGACGTATGGAGCTCATTTAGCCCTTCTTCCACGGTTTCCTTCCTGCACATCTTTGTGCTTACTTTGACGAAGAGTTCATGAAGGTTTTGATACTCATAGCAGCGGTTGCTTAGAGCCAACCATGCTTCTATTGGTGAATATGGAGGTTGTACAGATGCATGGGCTGCTTTGTTAAATCTTTTTGATACTGTACAAAGTTTCTATCATTCTTTCATGTTGTCGTGCATCACCCAGCTTATTACTTGGGCCCAGATTATTTCTTCAAGCAGGGATCTGTTAGGGATCTGTTAGAGTTTCATATGTCTGGCTTTATATTTGCTTTTGGTTTTGGTTGTCTCCTTTTCTCACCGAGAGAATCGTCCTTTTATTGTTTGATAAGATGATTCCATTTTTCAAAAGATATTTGAAAATCGTAGGTCAATCATGGGCAGTTGTAGGGCATCATATATCCTTTTCTTGAGTGGCACATTCCATTTAATTTGGCAGCCTTTGACACTTTACGCTTCTGCTCTTTCTCAGGTATGAGTGACACGTGCCCAGTTAATTTTTGTTTTGGCAGTTACCAAATCATGCCTCTGTCTAAGCTATCAGCAATGCACTGCTTCTGTCTTATAGGCCTATTTTTGACGGTAATCCTTCTGGTTGTATTTTAACTAAAGGATTTGGCTTTGGATGCCACATTTCATTTAAAACCAAATACCTCCTAAAAAGGATTTATTTCAAATAAAAAGTGATCTTTATTACCAATGTGATACTGGGGTTAACCAGGAAAAAAAGCCGTTGGACACCTTTGAACACATCGAGATGTTTTGAATGCTTCGAAAGAAATGGACACCTCGTGATAGATATGGGTGTCCATTTCTTTCGAAGCATTCAAAACATCGGGATAATGATGAGAAGGGTCGGGAAAGTGTATGGGTGTCTCGGGATGTTTGAGGGAATGTCAGGAACACACTCTATCTCACACACTCGGATAGATAACTTCACCACCCAGTGTAATTCAATACGGGATACAAAGCAAGAACTCGCCACCTACTGGAATCCACTGAAGGATAAGATTTGTAGAAGAAATCATTCTTCAAAGAAGTCTAAGGCTCAACTTGTATAAACTCTAAAAATCTATATTTTTCCATTACAAGAGAAGTGTTTAAATAGCAAAGCTTGGAACAACCCTCCAAGCATGAGTAAATTTGAAATACAACTTGTAAAATTTTAATTGAGACTTAAGAAACATAAAAGAGTCTTAGAGAAATGAGAATACATATTAAAAATCTAAAAGAACAAGCGAAAAATAGCAAAATCTTCCAAAATTTTCCAGACCTCGGAATTAGCTGCCATCCTGACCACCTTGGAGTAATTTTACCATAACTTTGCCTAGAAAACTCCAAATTGTACGTCGTTTGATGCGTCGGAAACTAAAGTTGTAGAGATTTCCATTAAGTCATAAGTCGACATATAATATTTGTAAATCATTCCAGACTATAATTTCAATCACGACCTTCAGTGCTAATCACACCTGTGTCATGCTCCCTTAGTTGGAAAAGAATCGAGCTTTAGGCTTGTTCTTCATCTTCTTCTTCATGATATGGGGAAAGTTCTGAGACATTAAAGGTTGATGAAGCTCCAATTCCCCTAGAAGTTTAATCTCATACCCATTATCACCAATGCGTTGAAGCACCTTGAATGGACCATCGGCTCTGGGCTTGAGCTTAGCATGTTATCCTTCCAGGAAAGATTCTTTCCTTAAATGAATCCACACCAAATCACCTTACTTAAAATGTGCTCGCTTTCAATTCTTGTTCTCATACTTCTCACTTTGCTTGAGAATCCAGTCTCGAACTTGTTCATGCAACTTCTTAATGCTCTTCACTCTCTCCTTTGTTGAACTACTAAAATGATTAGTAATAGGAAGTGGAGCAAAGTCCAGAGGGACTACAACCCGTAGTTTGACTAGTGGAATGATTATAAGAAAACTCAGCTTGTGCAAGAATTAGATTCAGTTCTAGTTTGAAATGTGCAAGAATTAGATTCAACCTGTACTAAAATGTGCTTGCTTTCAGTTCTAGTTTGAATATTCTTACCAATAAAACTCCTAAAAAATTATCCAGTTGTAATGTAGGGATCCTCCTTGTAAATTTCTTTCACCAATTCAAAGCCCAAAACATTAACTTGCATAGTAGAAACAAAAAATGTCGACGACTCAAAACATTAGCCACTTGATTATTGACACCTGCCTTATACTTGAGAACAAAATAAAATGATTGTAAAAACTCACTTCATTTGGCAAGTCGGGAATTAAGTTTTTGTTGGCTATTCAAGTACTTCAAGGCTTCATGATCCGAGAACAAGATGAACTCCTTAGGAAGGATATAATGTCTCCAATGATGCAAGGCTGGAACTGTAGCATAGAATTATTTGCCATAAGTTGAGTATGTTTTGCGAGACTCACTCAAGTTTTCACGGAAGATGGCAATAATCATTCCTTCTTAGCTAAGTACTGCACCAATGCTAACATTAGAAGCGTTACAATAAACTTCGAATAAAATATCAAAATTTGGCAAGGTAAGGATTGAAGCTTTCATCATCCTTCTCTTAATAACTTCAAAACTCTTCTCGATTCCCCTAGTCCACTTGAAAATACATCCCTTCAAGCACTCAGTGCTATGTGTAATGATAGAGCTGAATCCTTTGATGAATCTTCGATAAAAAGATACAAGACCATGAAAGCTTTGAATATCATGAATAGACCTTGGTATAGGTCAAGTCGTGATTGCTTCAATCTTGCTAGGATCCACCTTTATCCATTCTCTAGATACCACAACCTAAAATGATAAGGCTACCCACAAAGAAATGAATTTTTTTCAAATTGGCAAACAGCTTTTGCTCCGATAAAGTTGTGAACACTTGTTGAAGATGTTCCAAATGTTGCTCCTTATGCTTGTTGTATACCAAGATATCATCAAAGTAGATAACAATAAAATGCCCAATAAAACATTTAAAGACATTATTTATATGGCGCATAAAGGTGCTAGAAACTTTAGAAAGAACAAAAGGCATAATCATCAACTATTAAAGACCATCTTGAGTTTTGAAAGCGGTCTTCCATTCATTTCCCTGCCTCATTCGAATTTGATGATAACCACTTCGAAGATCTATCTTCAAAAATATTGAAGCAATGTGAAGTTGGTTAAGAAAATCAACAAGGTGAGGAATAAAAAAGCGGTATTTGATGGTATTCTTGTTCACTGCTCTACTATGATTCACATCCGCCACATTCTATCCTTCTTTGGTACAGGAAGTGTGGGGACAACACATGGACTCACACTTTCTTTCACCATGCCTTTATCCAAAAGCTCTCCAACTTGCCTTTGCAATTCTTCATTCTCCTTAGGACTTATCCAATAGGGTGCTTTGTTTGGAATGATGGAACCCCGGTACAAGATCAATGCAATGTTGAATATCTCTCATGGGAGGGACACCATGTAGAATTTCTTCAAGATGACATTAATGAATTCATCAAGAAGAGATTGCATAATAAGAGGTGATTCATTCAATTCTTCATTTTTTTCCATCACCACAAGAGCACAAACTTCGTTAGAAAACACCAACTCCTTCTCAACATTACATATAGAGAGTAAATTATTTCCCTTTCCTTTATAAGGTTTGTGAGATCTTTCCAAACATAAAGGATGCAAAATGATCCTTACTCTATCTTTGAAAAAATCATAAATATTCTTGAAACCATCACGAATAACTTTTTTTTATCATATTGTCATTTTTCTATGGTTTACCAAGAAGTAAATGGCAAGCATCCATAGGCACAACATCACATAATATCTCATCTTTGTAATTCTTACCAATAGAAAATTGAACAAGAATGTGTTTATTTACCTTGACCTCGTTTCATTTTCGAAATCACGAAAGATTGTAAGGTTGAGGATGAGGTTGCTTCTTAAGTTTCAATTTTTTCACCATGTCTTCAGCCACCACATTCTCACAACTTCTACTATCAATGATAATGCCACAAAATTTTGCTATTCATCACAATCTTCATGGACGGAACTCAAACTTCATCGAACAAGAAGTGATTCTCCAATGTCGGCATAAGTGACATCTTCATCTTCCTTGTTTTCTTCATCTTTTTTTTTCTGTACTTCTTCATCGCCTTCGTCCACCCATTCTTCTTCAATAAGAATCACCACTTTGTATTTTGGACAATCAGAAGCAATATGACCAAATCCATGGCATTTGAAACACTTACAAGCATTAGTATTTTGGCAACGTGAACACGATCATCCTTCATTCTTAGGGAGTTATGGAGATGTTTTGTTCGTTGAAAACTTTGATGTTGAAACCTTAGGGACTAAAGAGCTCCCTCGTTTCGAATGGTCATCCTTTTTTCCAAATCACGGTCTACTTCCATGTGTCTCCTTTTGTTGCTTGTTCACCTTCATTGCAAGCTTCACATTATCGTTGTTAGTCCACCCAGATAGTGAGCAATAGTTTGCTCTTCCAGGTCAGCCACATCACACTTCATCATGAGATGATCAAACTCTGTAGTATGTTCTTCCACCGAAAGATTTTTTCCATGAAATTGTGGAACTAATTAAGAAAAATATATTGTCCGTAATTATCAGGCAAAAATTTTTGCTTAAGAACTTTTTTTTATCTTTTCTCATGTAGCAATACGACTTCTTCCTTCTAAGCACCTTTCATCTTTAAGTTCTCCCACCATAGAGAAGCATATTTCTTCAATTCAATACAACATGTTTCACCTTTTTCTCTTATGGCACCTCTTTATAGTCAAAGATCCACTCCACCGAATGTAACGAATCAAGAAATTCATACGACTACATCCTTCTTTCGAACTCTGGGATATCAACTCTCACATCAAGTTGATCACTGAATATTTGCTTGTCCTCGAGAAAAAGAAAAATCATAAAAACAAAGGACAGTGACCATAGTTTAGCTAGATTCATCTCACCCAAAGAACCTATCATGCAAACATCAAATGTTCAACTCAGTACACAAACGATAGCAAATAAAGGAAAACGAGTAAACATAGAAGAGATAGTTTCATCAGATCTCATCTTAAAAAGCTCATAGCTATGAACAAGCATACTAATCTTATTTTCTTTGACTTGATTCGTACCCTCATGAGTTACTTGAAGTTTGTCCCAAATTTGTTTCGCGGTATCACACCCGGAAACACGATTAAATTCATTTGAATCAAGTGCACAATATAACACATTCATAGCTTTAGCATTTTGAGACATAATTCTAAGATCAACATCATTCCATTCATTTTCATCTTTCAAATTTCCATCCATATCCCTAGGAAATGTAGGACCATTTGAGATAACTCTCCATAGATCATAGTCCACGGCTTGGACGTAAATCCTCATCCTAGCCTTCCAATAATTGTAACAAGTGCCATTGAATAAGGGAGGTCTATTTGTGGATTGACCTTCAGCTAAGGCGGTGCTAACAAAGGTTGTCATAGATAAAGATATTAAACCTCAGCTCCGATACCAATTGTGAGTCTAAAAGACAACCCAAGAGGGCGGGTGAATTGGGTTTTTCAAAAACTTAATACTTTTTGAATAAATATGCAGATATGAAAACTACCCCTCTTTAACAAAAAATAATGTTGATCTAAATGAGTCTAAAGCTATGCCAAATATAATCAATGAATGATAAAGTATAAATCTCCACAAATATGAATAAGTACTAAAATGTAAGAGAGATAGAGTTAGAGAGATGACACCGTAGTTTTTAGGTGGTTCGGCCAAACACGTGCCTACGTCCACCCCCAAGGCAATTGACTTCCTTGGGCTTCCTCCACTATTCTCCAAATAGCGAATACACCTTAGCTTCCCGGGTGCTAAGGAACCTTTACAAAGCGTTTTGCGAGCTCACGCTTCAACTCTCACAAATCCTCACAACCTAGAGGATTTCTTCTACTCTCACAAGTAGGACCAAGTGTTTTCCGAGCTCACACTTTAACTCTCTTACAAATCCTCACAACCTAGAGGATTTCTTCTACTCTCACAAGTAGGACCAAATGTTTACTCAACACTCAGATGTTTTACAATAGATGGGTACAATGGAGGATGACTCTCTAAGCCAAATCTACAAATGGGTAGCTCAAGAAATGATAGGGCTCTCTAAGCCAAATATACAAATGGGTAACTCAAGAAATGATAGGGCTCTCTAAGCCAAATATACAAATATAAGAACCTGAGATTTGCTGGAAGAATAAGTTCTTCGAGGAAGGCTTATGGATGTGCAAGATTGAATGCAAGCCTTCTAGATTGGAAGAGCTTCTCTCTTCTTCTTCTTCTTTGAGCTTTGTCTCTCAAGAAATTAGGGCAAAAATGATTTTCGTGTGTAGCTCTTATTTTCTCTTTCAATCTTGTTCTATTTATAGTCTCTAGGACACCAAGGGCTTTCTTGTCATCTTTTGGAGCCGTTGGAGGGCATTTAGAGCCGTTGGAGACACTTTTAGAATGAGTGACGTCGCTCCAGATCTGAGAAATCGAAGCATGTGTCGACACCTTCCATGTATGTGTCGACACCTAGGAGCTTTGCCTGGAAACTCACTTTTTCGGGTGTATGACCAATGTGTCGACACTATGGTCCTATGTGTCGACACATACAACACTTAGTCTGAAAAATGTGTTCTTTGACAGTAACAAGCATTCCGAAAACACCAATTTCGCGGTTACTGTTCATGCATGAGAAACACTGTTCCCGACCTCCAAATCTGATCTTCACCGTTCAGATTATAGCACCTTGTGTTGTGAACGTCCTCTCCAAATTTCAGCTCGATCGGACGACAAACAAAGCGGGATCTTGCCATTGTTCAATGTGTCGACACTATGTCTTCTATGTGTCGACTCATAGTTTTGTGCATTCTGGAGTATGACCAATGTGTCGACACCATGGTCCTATGTGTCGACACCTTCAACACTTAGACTGAAAAATGGTTTCCCTTGACACCATCAAGCATTCCAAAAACACCTACAATGTAAAGATTGACCAATAAGCTTGTGTAGAGGTGTTCAATTATATCTAAGGCCAATTTAAGCTTAGAGAACTCTTGATATCATTTTCTTAAAAAGATTTTCAAATGTAGAATCTAAAGGTCTCAAACTAGTTGAAAAAGTTTGTTATCATCAAAATCAAAAATAGATTGTTTATAAAACAACCTTGGGCTAACACTTTAGAAGGGGGAGGGAGTGAAATACCTTTTCCTAAATCCTCAAAATAAATATCTCTATGCTTTAGCTTAGGACATGTAGCCTCCAATACATAGGACATTTTCGGAACCTCCAAACTATCATCTTTACTTGTCCCTGCACACACTAAACAAGTCTCGAGAGGTTCTTTAGTAATTTTAGCCCTAAAAACCTCTCTGGTCGCGTCATCTATAACATCAACTCGAAAAACATGATCAGTAAAAGAATGATATTTAACAGCTTCAAAAAAATTAAACTCTACCTCTTCTTCACCAACCTTCAAAGTCAGCCTACCATTCTTAACATCTATGATAGCTCTAACTCTGGCTAAGAAGGGTCGACCTAAACACAAATAAAGGCATGATAAAATTAACTGGAATGATAAAAACTTTTTTACCTTGATCAACACATTCTCAAGCACACCCACAGGATATTTTACTAATCGGTCAATTAACTGCAAAGAGATGGTAGTAGGTTTCAACTCCTTTAATCCAAGCTTCCTAGACACAAATAAAGGCATTAGTGAAACACTAGCACCTAAATCACACAAAGCTTTAGAAAAATTTACATCTCCTATAGTACAAGGGATAGAAAAACTCCCTGGACTCTTAGCTTTGGTGGAAGCTTATTCTGAATAAATGGCATTGCATTCCTCCATTAATGCAATTGTCTCAAAATCCTCAATTTTCATCTTCTTGGACATGATCTCCTTTAGGGACTTTGTAAAGGCAGAAATTTTTACAAAGGCATTTGTAAAAGGAATATTAATGTGATGATACCTAAACATTTTCAATAATTTCTCAAATTGTAGATCAATTTTATTCTACTTAAGCCTTTGAGTAAATGGAATCGGAGAAACATAAGGTTTGACTGGTGGTAGTGGGGATGTCTTGGCTAGGTCCTCAACTTCTTCACATACCTTCTCGCTCAACTCTTCATGGTGTACTTTATCTCCAATTACAGTCTCACCGCTTACCTGACCAAGTTGCTTACCACTTCTCATGGTGACTACATTGCAATGTTCTTTCATATTGACCTCTGTCCAACTAGGCAAATTGCCCTGTCCATGAGAATTAATGGAATTGGCTAATTGTCTCAATTGCACTTCTACATTTCTATTGGAACTCGCCAACTGGTCAACTTTTGATTCCAGTCTCTCAAATCTCTCTGAACTCGCATTGGCTAACTTCTCAATAGCTATCTCCCAAGGCTGCTTACTTTCTGGTTGAGATGGTCTTGATTAGAAGCCAAGAGGATAGAAAGGTCTTGAAATGCTAACCTGGTTACCTTGATCTTTCCATTAAAAGTTGGGATGATTCCTCTAGCCTGGGTTGTATATGTTGGAATAACGTTTGTTCTGCTGTTGTGGTTGCCTGTTAAAAGTAGACACAAATTGAGCTTGCTCTACCTGCATACAATCAAAACACATGTGAGATCCGCCACATCAATCACAATGTAATACAGGACTAGAAACATAATTCACATTTCCAAGCTTACCGAATATTTTTACCAAAGAATCAACCGTGGCATTCAACATGTTTATGCCGTCCACATCATACATACCTAGAACTTTTTTAGGCATATCTCTTTCATTATACCACAGATAAATGTTATAGGTCATTTCTTCTAACAACTGATATGCCTCTTCAGTTGACTTACTCATTAATGTACCTCCTACGGCTGTATCTATGGTAATCTGAATGAATGTGTTAATCCATTATAGAAAGTCTGTACAATCATCCAATCAAGAAGACCATGATGGGGACATTTCCTCTGCAAATCTTTGAACCGCTCCCAGGATTCATACAAAGATTGACCATCAAATTGAATACAACTTGTAATATCATTTCTAAGTTTGGCAGTCTTACATGGGGGAAAATACGTACTTAGAAGAGCTTGTGACAAGGCATTCCATTTGTGACAATTGTAAATGAAAAATTTGTGACGATTGTTATCATCACTTGTAAGAAGGTCGCCCGGATGTAATTAACTATTTGCGATGATACTAATCGTCACTCACTTGCAACGAGCTGGATTTCATCGCACCAAAAAATACGTCCGAACGATGCTTTATAATTGTGTTTGTGGTGCATTGTACTTGGTTGATTATTTATCTTGACTCATTATCGAAAAAATCTTAATTTTTATTAAAACTCAATTCACCCCCCTCTTGAGTTGTCACCTAGACTCACAATTTCTGATGTCATTTCGGCATCATTACGTCTCTGTCAATTAGTATTTTGAAACGCTTGATTTCCCACTGAAGTAATGGATAGTTTCGCCATTTTTATTTTTCCTACCTCCATATATAGGGTTTTAGATGATAGCTACTAAGCCATTTCGTGTTCTCTAAGTTCCACATTTGCTCTCATTTTCTATCTCTTCTTCTCCTGCGCTCATCCTTCTTTCTTTTTTTGGACAACTCTGAGCGCTGAAATCTCACAAAGATTTAGTTGGAGAATCTTGCTTCATTCTACGTGAAGTATAAGTTTCTAGTAGGACTACGTCTTTGTCTTCTGACAGTGGGAGAGACAACATATTCAAAGGGAGCTCTTTGTGAGATGTTTTTTTTTCAAGGCTCCTTTGAAGATTGGGGTAAGGTTTCCTTTACACTTAAGAATTCTTACAATTGTGAGGGGTCTGCGCCTTTATCCTACACAAATAGTTCCGAATGGTTGGAGAATTTTGTTCGGTTGTGCTGTGTTATGACCCATGCGTTTTGGGCCAGATTGCCACCATAATTTCAATGTGTTCATGTGGTTCTGTGCTCTTGTGTCTTCTAACATTGAGAAATTCTGGTATTTTCGTCCTCGTCCGAAGGGGATTGCTTTTGTTTCACATGCTCATAATAACAATTGTGGCTACCATGATCTTTATTCTTTATGTCGAGTTACGAGCGTTTTCCAAGAGAATCAGTTCATTCTTCTTCCGTTTGAGGATTGTGTTGGAACTTTGGCTCTGTTCCTGAGTCTTATAAGTGTAAGATTTGCAACGGAAATTTGATCGTTGAAATCAAGCAGCCTAAGCATTCAGCCTCCTTCAGATCCACTGACACAGTTCTTGAGTACATTCTAAGCTATATATAAGGGCTTACTCAGAGCCTTAACTGTGCTTATGCAAGAGATCTTTAAGGATCTCAAATCTCGTTCGTAGGATCACCATGAAAAAACTATTTTTCACTAACTCCCTTATATTCTGTATTCCAAATTTATGAGCTTCAACAAATTGTGATCATGTCCATTAATATATGACAATTGACCCCCGAGATAGTGAGACAATTTTCGTGAAATCGCTTTTGCTAACAATTCTTTGTTTATTTAGCCTTCTATCAAACTATATTACACATGAGCTACTAAGACCGGAATAATATCATCGATTAGGTCTCTAGCTCATATAATTATTAATTCACAATATGTAACTCGTTGGACTTTAAAATTATGTATGTGAGAAATATGCCCTCAAAACTAGTTATTAGAATAATTATGAGATAATTATTTTTGTTGTTTTCACATTAGATGTTACACAATTATATTATTGACTAAAATTGTAGAAAATTCGTGCCAATAATTAATGAATCAAAAGGCAGAGAGTATGAATTTTCGGTTCCTGTTCACTTGATAGTTATTCTAGACTGAGGTAAATTTTATGTACAAATAGGTCTACAATCGTTCTCTCTATTAAATAGTATGATGGACTCTATCATTGAGGTAGTTGTCTTAAGCAAACAAGTGGGTGCACCGTAAAAGTACATGCACTGAACGATATTAAATATGGATACATTCTGAAAGTGATCGCTGATGTTGAGAATGTATTCAGTAAAATTAGTTTATTTTGTCATTAGACCTGATAAATTTATGCAGATTTGTTTGTTGTGTACTTGTGCTTTGACCGATTCATTTAGGGATGATCTTTCGAGGTCAAATATTACGGACGACGTTGGGTCTTGTGCATGATAAATGAGTTTGTATGAATGCTTAACAAGGAATCCATCAGTATCTTCATGAGACAGTATATCTGTATAAAGTTGGACTAAAAAAGAAATAACTGGCCAGTGAAATTTTGCGAAAAATGTTTTTTGAAATTAATATATATTGGTGAAATTATTTTCGAAACAAGTTGAGAGTCCAACAACATACCGATTGTGAATTCAGAATTATATGAGCTAGAGACTTAATTGTTGATATTATTCCGGTCCTATGAGCTAGGGACTTACAATTATAGGATGAATTTTATCTGTCCCAAAATATTCCATCTCAAAAAATCAAATTTCTTGCAATGCTTTTCATAATTTTGATGGCTAACTCTTTAGCAAACTATTGACTACCTCTCTCAAACCTAGCTATAATTCTTAATTCACAAAATCTCACTGGATAGTTGTTTTCTTTTCGAGTCCAAGATTATGCATATGAAATGAATATACTATTTCAATACGAGATTGATGGATTTTGTATTGAGCATTTACACAAATCTAATTATCATGCACAATACCTAAGAAGAAAGATAATTACCAAATGACTCAATCGAAGCACAGACAAACAACAAAAAAAGCTGCAAAAATCTCACTTGTAAGGATATCATAAGCTGATATTGCTACATATATACCATTTTCTACATCAGCTTTTACTTTGATAAAGTGTTTTTATTTGATTTAATGTACTCTTAGAGTGTACTTACTGGTCAGTTTAAGTCACCACTTCAGGAGGCCATGATCCAATTTAATAAAGACATAACAATTGTAGATCAATTTATACATAAAGATGTATCTTAGTTTGAAACAGATTGGATTAATAATAATCGGAAAAATCGTACTTCTCGCCTTTAATTCTTGAATTATTAGCATGAATTTCTATAGTATTACTCAACAATATATCCATTTACACAATCAAGTATCTATATCTAACACCGAGATGATATCTAACATTAATCGCATTCACAACATGCATTGGCACTGTATTGTATCGCCATTCCTGATCTGATGCTCGGGAAAAAGTATTGGCACAATTTTTTATTGGCTATTCATTAGCCTACGCTCCCTTTTTAAACTGTTCAAGTACGCAAGTGGGCAAATGGTTTAAGGCCAACAGGCAATCGAGTCATGCATATCCATCTCTGCCTGTCATTTATATTTGGTGGACACTAGAAGCAAGGTCAAATTACAATAATTCCAAAAATTATCACCCTAATCTCAATTATTCATAGACTCTTAACTCGTTCCAACTTAAGTCCAACCGATGGCATATTATTTTGTCCCTCAATTCTCGTGATAATAATATTACAACCTCAATCAGAAAGAAAGTTTAAGAAATAATTGAGATTAAGAAGATAGTTTTACACGGGATATAATTGCAATTTGCCTAAAAAAGAAACATAAACAATTAACAGAAGGACATTTCCCTCGACCAATTGTTTAAGGTTAAGGGCATAAAAATCGTTTAAAGGAGTTCAACCGGCCTTTCTGTCTCTCTTTCTTCCGTATTCGTTGTTTTATTTTCTATTTTAAGTCTGTCGGTTTTTTTTTTTCTGTTTGCAGTGTATAATATATACGTTATTAAACAAACCGCAGACTTCAGCTAGGAAATTTTATAGAGATCTTGGGAAATTTGAAGAGGCATTAATATTAACAAACATCAACGACAGACTAGAATCCTTAGAAAGGATCGCATGTACCAAGCCCCGTCTTATTTGTGGTCATACACTGCACGGGGATATACTATTTCTTTGATCGATCATGATCTCACAGACATCACACACTAACAATGTCTCGTACAGAAGCACCGGCGGCGGAAGCCCCGGCACTGGCCTCCAGGAAAGCCCTCCGTCTGGCAGACAGCAGCACAGTTGCTCTTTCTAACACATACACCATTGAAGCGTTGGCTCTTAGATTCGCATGTCCTAGCTTCGGCCACTCCAGGCCCCATCTCTGCCAAATGCACAAATTAATTAGTTTCCGTACGTCCCCTGTTTTGAGATCTACCCACATATTAGTGCATGTGCCCTGTTAATTGTGACTAAGCAAGGATTGATTTTAGAGGCTATAGCTAAATGACATAGAAAGCAAATAAGGGTAAGAGAAAGAACCAGTGGCCGCAAGAAGCACCAGCAGGACGAAAACAATGGGAAACACACGCATAGAGCAGCGCTCCATATTCTTGCAGAGAGAGAGAGAGAGAGAGAGAGCTGTTGTGAGAATTCTGACGACGCAAGGCGCCCTTAAATAAGCTTTCGAACCATGTTAATCAATGGCCCGTTTTTTCTGCTTCCATTCTTGGAATGACAGAAAAAGTCGATTGATCGCCGCGCACTATACTTTTTTGCTTTATTGTTCGAAAAGTATTATTTCTGCTTTTTGGAGTCGTGGCTAAGATACTTCACACGTACTGCTACTTTCCTTTTCTGGCAGCGTTTCCGGGTGGCCCAAAAGCACCCTGCCGACTGGCGACTTCTTCGCTCAATTATGGGTAGGGAGGACAGAGAGGACCGTTTAGTTCACACGAGAAGATTCCCCTGGTACCAGTCCTCACCATATTTATCTTACCACTCAAAGTCAGTTTTTTAGATATAAAAGGAAAAGCACAATAATAAGAAAAACAAAAGGTAACCCGAAATGATAGCTTAACGGGAAGCTGCCATATAAAGTTTTTGATATCATCCAAAGTTTCTATTTAAATTAGAAGGGAAGGGAAAAAAAAGAGCGAATGAGGAAAAACGAAAAGGATAAAAGATAAGAAGTTCCCCTTTAATTTCCCTAGTGGGTAGATTGTAATGTCAAAATAGGTATTTTTCGTATTTATTTTAGTGGCAGATTGTAATTTGTAATAGATAAAATATCTACCCTGTTCTCTCATATGCAGATAAATAGATAAGAGCGGCGTCGCACTCAACTTTAATGTAAAGCTCCAAAATAACCCACACAATCCCTCTAACTCATTGCCGACACTCTTCTTTTTTCTTCTTTCTTTTTTTTTTTCCGAAGCAATTGCCGACACTTATAATGACTCACTGTATGTAACTCGCTTTATTTTGCAAAGTCAGTTAGGAAGAATGTAGTAGAAACATTCCTGTTCATTATCTTCCCATCGATGTACTTACCGCTGACAATCCTCCTCAGCTGGCTATCTTTGCTTATGTTTGATGCTTAGAAAAGAAAAATATAACTGCTGCTTTTTTTTTTCTTGACAAATGATATTTTGATATGCAAGCGGTATAGCAACACCAACGTCAGACAAGTTAGAAGAAGAAGAAAAAAAATCCCGACCAACACAGACATCAGTACTGGCCGTTAAAGGTGGATCTGCGAAACTACCTCGGTAAGCAGTGACGGAATTTGAAGGGTGACGAACATTTAAGGAAAAACAAAATTATTAGGTAATGTAAAAAAATGTCTTAGAGTTAAAATATCAAAAATTAAGGATTAAAATATTGAAATACACGTACCCTACTATTTACTGAGACTAAGAGGTGCTAATTGAATTCTACATGTCTATATCTTCTAAAAACGTTACAAAATGATTTCGTTATTAATAGTTTCAAAAATTTTCCTCTCGATGTATACTACCATATTATCATTCATTCAATCATCTATCATCTTATTACGCAACTTAGTCTTCATAAACTTCATTGCAGAGAACACTCTCAAGCGTTTATAAATAATTACTGAGCTCATATCAAAATAGTAATTTTCCTCTAGTGGCGCCTCTGTCCGAAGGAGGAGGCAAAAACAAATATATGGCAGTTGATGTCGAATCTGTACAAGTACTCGGTACTCTCTATACTGGATCGGCCGCTACAAGAGGCCACGGCGATCAGGAGCCCTTCGACCCAAGGCGGAGACACGAGTATAACGTGCCAACAATAATTAATTTAGTTAATGGACTCGACTAGTAGTTACGGTAGTTTAGTTAATGCTCTGGGGTAGTACGTAGTTATTGTGGTTAGAATGGGCTGTCACTTTAATTAGAGAAGCACAATTAAGTAATTAGGAAACTAGTTGATAGTTATGTATTATATAAAAGGGCAGAGCCAGGATTGTAATTCATCAAGGAAAATAGTGACTAAACTCTCACTACAACAAATTTAACTTTTTGTGATGGATTTTTTTTAAGACGCCAAAAAAATACGTCCCAAAAAGTACTCTTTGGGGAGGGATTTTGAATTGGGTCCCAAAAAATAGAGTATTTTTTGGGAGAAAAATTCAAACTATCCCAAAAGAGTAGTTTTTGGGACGGATTCATCCGTCATGAAAGACTCGTTCGAACTCAAAAATACCCAATTGGACGAAACGGTATCATTCAGGACGAAACACAGACTTGTCCCAAAAGATTCCCACCATTCGAAAAAATTAAGACACGTTCAAATGCCCCATTTCGACTCCTGTTCGAAACCAAGCCATCCTTTCAAACTGAAAGGAATATCTCAGTACTCAATTGTTCGCGTTTGTTCTTAAACAACATCATTCAAACGAATGAGAATTTTTTTTAGTTTGCATCCCGAGAAACCTAACAAAATTTGAACGTTATTCCCACCTAACAAATAAATGCACGTCTCGTCGTCATCAATTTTATTATTTTTAATATTGTTCGAACATTCTAGTTCAGTCGTTCCAACGAATTATGAACATCTAGATTATGAAACATTCTACGTGAGGCAACACCGACCGATTTTTTACCAGTGCAAACGCGTTCTAATAATCATTCGAGAATAACACCCTTCCCAGTCTCATTTCCTCATATACTCGCAAACTTAGAAAATCTTTAGAACTCTCTCAATCTCGCAATTCCATTTTGGTTCCGTTGAACTCTTATTTCCTGGCCTCCACACACTCTATGTATGTGTTTTAATGCATTTTAAACAATTAAACAGTTTTTTTTGTAGTTTTTATACTTTGATTTAGATTTGAATATGCCAAAAAACTTGAAGCGGTAAAGTCACTTCGAGGCCTCGAACTTTCATACAAATATCAAAGATGACCCTCTAACTTCCCTAATTTATCAATTTGAGCCCTCCGTCCAATTTTTCAGTCCAAATTAAGTGAATACTGGTCACGTGCGCAGCATGTGCCATTTTTAAATGAAAACAGACAAATTTTCCCTCACATTCAAAACGACAACTTTGAACACTAATTTTTTGCGTGAATAAATACAACAAAAATTTGACAAGGATGCAAAAGAGATTTTTCCTCCATCACCAGTTCAACGAAAACCTCTCCAGTGGCTTCCAGTTGTTTCGCCTGCTCCTCAAACAGCTTCTTTTCAGGCACTTCCCAAACCTCTTCAATGGCTTCAGGCTCTTTTCTCTCCTCCCCTGTCGCTTTCTCCTGCATCACGACCACTTTGCTCATCTCTTTCCCCGTAAACTTCTCACTCTCCATCAGCGCCTCTCTGTACCTCCATTCGTTCTCCATTAGCAGTTATGTCACCTTCCTTTCCTGCGCCATTACAACGACACCCACTGCGTTCTACTCATAGAATCACCAATAAATACAACTATTTGGTTAGAAGTTTTTCCAATGTACTCCGCATATCAATCTTTCATTGGTAATATCTACCATGCCCTTCATCTCGAACAATTCAACCCATAATGGAATCCTACCACTATCACACTGAAAATCAGCATAAATCAAAACAAACATCGAACTTCAAAAATTGTTGACTTTCGAATCATAGCAGTATCGTTAGAAGAACTTCAAAGCTATAGAAATAAGAAAATAAAAAAATTGTACAATGCCAAGAACCACGCTATTCCAAGATTCCAGAATTCAAGCAAAGAACCATGTTGTGCTCAAGACGCGTCAAAAAGAAATCATAGAAAACTAGATGAGTAAGCTTCTAAATTTCCAATCATACAAGAAAAAAAACCCAAAGCAAAAGCGGCTAGATTGCAAGAATCTTGGATGACGCTGTGTCTTGTGAATGAGATGATGCACTAATAAAAATGTGACTGCATAAGCTACAAGGGTGGCGCAGAGAGAGAGAGATAATCTAGGATTAAATCCTCAGAGAACTGGTAGAGGAATAGGGTACGGGAAATGTGGGTCAAAACAGAAGGAGGAGAGGCTTTAGAGATTTGGGTGGGGTTGGTAATGGAAGAGGCTAGGAGAGCTGGAGAATGAAGAGGTTGGGTAGGAGGGAGTGTTCTCTTCAAAGATGTCGTTTTGAGAGTGAGGGTAAATTTATCAATTTCCATTTAAAAATGGCACCAGCTGCTCAAGTGACCACTGTTCCGTTAGTTTGGACGAAAAAATCGGACGGAGGGCTCAAATTGATAGATTAGGGAAGTTAGGGGATTTAATATGTCAAAATTTATAGATTGGGGTCCTCATTGACATTTAGATGAAAGCTCGAGGGCTCAAAGTAACTTTACCTCAAACTTGAAAAATAAGTTCTTGTTGATGAACATAAATGTTTGTAGTTAGTTTAGGAATATTTGGAAAAGATTTTGTCGTAGAAACCTAGATTTTTAGGGAGTTTGAAAATGGCCCAGTCAACTCGGTGATTTTTGTTTTCATGTAACAATGTTCAAGCGGTTAGGATGTTACCTTCGAACATTTATTCCTTCAATTCACCGATTTTACACTACATTGAACAATTCGCTAAAATGTTGGTTTTTATGTATCGTCGTTCGAACTCTTGTCCGTTTGATGTTTTCGTTTTCAGCTCGATGCAGTTATTTTTTGTTCTAATTGTGGTTTTATTTTTATTTTTTTGCAGATTAAGAGAAAATGTCAAAATGTTCCAGAGCTTCTTGCCTATGACTAAGGAGCAGAGGCGGGCTAAGATGTTTATGTGACAGTTGGTGGTCGAGAGGTCCATTGCCACACTAGACTTGTCTGACTATTCATTTTAGGGCCGCACCATCCATCAGATCCTTACCCACTAGGGTTGGGAGCGCCTACTTTCTTGGATTGGCGATTAGTACACTTCTTGTCTAGGAGTTCTACACAATGTTACAGGACGTGCATAATGACATTGATGAGTGGGAGTTCATCGTATGAGGGGTTAGAGTTAGGATTTCCCCCAACATCATGTCCAAGTACTTGGGCATTTAGAGGCGAGTGAGGGCTTATCCTGTTGTGAAGCCTTCTGTAGCATTGATGCCTGAGAAGATCTTCCAATTGATGTCTGGAGAGTATCATTATTTGATCTAGTCATCTATGTCGTAGAAATTCCTACCCGACTTATGGATTATGCTACACATCTTTTTTGTCTACATCATCACAAAGAATACATAGCCCACCAAGCACAACACATGTTGATGGTAGCGCGTTTGTAGCCATTCAACCTCCCTACCCGGCTTATGGGTTATGCTCCACATCTTTTTTGTCCACATCATCACAAAGAATGCACAGCCCACCAAGCACAGCTCATGTTGATGGTAGCGCGTTCGTAGCCATTCAACCTCCCTCTTTTCATGTTCCAGACGATCCATACTATGGCTCAATCGACTAGTCTACCATACAGGGTGATGTTGAGCCGATTTTGTAAGGATGCTGGGGTTGAAGTCAGGCATCATGAGCTAGTAACAAAGTAGGTCGGCCCAATCAATGTTGTGATAGCTCGACGTAGTTTCACATGGAACAAGGCCACATTTTCTTGGTGCTACACCGCAGCCCGAGGTTCTAGCTCGACTTGTTGAGGATCCAGTTGGGTCTTCCGCTAAAGCATCACATTCTCAGGCGCCACCATCAACTTTGCTTGAGGAAGTAGAGCGGTGCATTGTAGAAGCATTCAAGGAGGTCATTGGTCCTTTATCAATAGTCTGGCAGCAATGGACGAGAGACTTAGGACTTGTTTGAACCCAAAATAATTAGGGCCAATTATTTGGGGTTAATATTAAAAAATTCATCAAATAATTTTCTATTATTATAATATTTATTAAAAATCTTCTATCTTTTCACTTTTCCACCAACTCCGGTAACTTTTTCATAAACAATAATATTTCACAAACCCCAATACCCAAAATTTTCACACTCAAACAACACCTTAGTTAGATTGAGTCGAGGCAGCAGACACTGGAGGAGGCTCTAAAAGAGGGCTTGAAAGATATCATAGTGGGGATAGATTATATCAAGAGGGACTTAGTGAAGTAGCTAAAGAAGAGGGCCTGAAAGATATCAAGGGGATAAATGATTTCATATATAGTATTTGTGGTTGATGCTCTAATTTATCTTTTGATTTACGCATATTTTTACTTGGTAATTAAATTATTATTAAAAACGAAATATTAATAAATATATTGTAATAATATGATAAAATTATTTGTTAAGAAATCTCAAAATAATCACATAAAATTATTTTTCGTTCGAATGGTTAAAAAACATTAGAACGTACAGTAATACTGACGATGTCATCATTAGAACGCCCAAGTACTTGCATTCTGCACGACAAATCTAAATGAAAGGTGTTGGGCCTCGAATAGTTTTGCATCACTATAAAAATATTAACATCTAGAGGGAACAAATGAAAAGAATAACAAAAATTGATCCAACATTGTCCAAACCACTAACTTTCATTGTATGGAAATATATAGAGAGCAACACTTTGACCAGTAAGGCTGGACTTCTAAAAATCTTTTGGCTACACATTAGACCTACAAAGGAGTGCATAGAATGCTATTACAACTCCTCAAAAAGGCCGAGAGGTCCAAAGCCCAAAGAGGGAAATAAAGTAATCTATAAGAGATCCTAAAGAAAAGCTTAGTTGGGCTGACAGGCCCAACTCTCCAAAGTGAAATCATTGGACAATCTTGACTTGAGTCTTACTTCAATTTATTAATCTTTGGCCAATTATTCAAATGTTGCAGAATATCTGCTTCATATCATTCATGAGATAACCTAAGATTAAATCGTTGGAAAATTATTAGGAATATAGTAATACGGATAACAGAGTTTCCATAATTGGTCCATCTATTATTAAAGACGAATGAAGTCGTGGCAGCCCCTGGTAATATGAAGATGCTTGCTTTTTTCAGGGAGAACGAAAATCACGGAACAGTCCCAACAGAAAGGGAAAGGGACAGACAACCTGGACTCTAGAGGTAAACAGAGGGTGGAGTTGGATGGACACTACATTCACGTAGCATTGATAATAGGATCAATAACCGATCAAACTTTCATTTCCCGTTATAATTCATTTAATGCTTATATGCTCTAATTTTTATTGTTCTATATATTTACAACATGCTCTATTGCTTTCATTGACATGTACGCCCTTCCCCTACCTTACTGAGTGTCATACCACAAGCTTTCATTTAGCATAACATACATTTGTCTTTGAAAAACAAGTTTTGGTTCAGTAGCGCCTTTAGTGAATAAGGATATTGATTTCGTGTTGATTTGGTGATGAATTAGTATTTGATGTATTAGATTCAAAACCTTGATTAGGGTCTGATTTAATGAGATTTGGACTTCACAAGTGACCAATCTTTTACTTTTTCTTTTGAGATGCATGTTTTGAGCCGATTTATTTTTGGAAGCGAGTAGGACGAGTTTTCATAAAAATTGTAACGTGTGATTATTAGTCAACTAGTAGGTCAAGAGTTTATCCATGAATTTACAATTCAATTTTGGAGACATTCTATTTCTCAGAAGCTAGTAGGACGTCTTATGAACATCGTTGGATAATTGATGAAACTTAGCAACTAAGTTGTAGAAAATTAGTCATTAAGCTAAGTAATTTCGGCAGCCTTAGAGGATGACACTTAGCAAGGCTAGAAGGCTTGAGGAATCAAGGCTAAGATGCACAACTAAGCAAGGCTAAACCTAGGGAGCACGAAGTGTCGAACACCAGGTGAATCGGAGAGCTTTCACAAGGAAGAGAAAAACATAGGTGTAAAGAAGAGAAAGGCTAGAAGAAACAAGAGCGATTCGACTAGAAAAAGGATGAAAGATCAAAGGAGAATTTCAATTTACTAGAAGTAAAGTTTAGCTTGGTTATCTTTGATTTTGATTCATAAGTTTTCAAGAAGCTCTTTGAGAAATCTCGTGTTTTCAAAATGATTCTTACATTTGTTGATTTTCTTTCGTGTTCTTGATGAAGAACAAGCTCGTGTTTTCAAAATAGTATTGTTTTAAAAGTTTCATTCGTTGTAAAGGTATTTTTCAACCTTTTCCTTTATTTCATCTTTCGTTATGTTGTTGAATTGATGAACCGGTTATCTTCAATGTCCTTTTCATGTTATTTGCTATATGTCATACTAATCCCTGTCTTTATTGAGTCATTTGGACTCACTGTTGTTTGTTAAATTGTTTTAGCATAAGTTTTGAATGTACCAGGGAGAACTTACTAGGACTTTGACTCATGAGACCTTCATACTAAGCTGGTAGTTTGGGTATGGGTCATTGAGAACCTAGACATCATCTTTGAGAGCGTCCATTGATGGATTGTTCCAGGATCTTCTGATTATATTTTTTAGTGATGATGTAGAGGAAAAATAAAAGAGAATAAGATCAATACCATTGTGGATTGTACATATGTAGTAATTATTCTACCATGTTTTGTAATGTACATAGAAATTGGTTCTCTTTTGGGGTGGGTATAAAGGCTTGAATAAAGGGTCTTGATGATGTTTATCACATAGAATCATATTTCTTTAACAATCTTTCCACTAATTGTAACCTCAATTTAACAACAACATCCATTACTATAAGAAAGCATTAGAGGTCTTCACGTTCGGGCTTTTACACTGAGTCCTTAAGACTCACCCATTTTTCCTATCTTTAATGCATGTACTTTGACGCTTAGCAGATGATGAAGGTGATAGAGGGCACCCATACCTATGACTTTGGGCATTATAGACTGAAGGTGCAGGTATGGGTTTGGGTGTACGACACGTATGAAGTGCTAATCAATACGTGGTCAATGATGATCCCACTCCCAACCTCGCTAGTAACTCCGTGGTCATTCGATTTTGCTCCCGATCTGGTGAACCTTGACACTGAGGTGTTAGAAGGCGTAGTAGACCTTATGGGTGTCAATAAAGACATGTAGCTATGTTATTTTCCTGTAGTTATTTTTTCTTTATGTTGTGCACAAATTTTTAATGGTTTATTTAAGCAATTATTTTGTAAAGTTTTGGGAAACTTTGCTAGGTATTACTGGGCTTATTTTGGCCCACGCTTTGGTAAATTTGTTAGGAACCTTCTGATTCTCAAATCATTTTTAGAGGATATGAAAACTTCATCTTTATTTTCATTTTTATGAAATCTCTTTCCTTTACATTTTTACCTTTCTCGCATTGCTACGTCAACATATCTACTTAAAAATATGAGACTTTATTCAGTGATATTTATAACTATTTCCCTGGGGTAATTATTTTCCAATACCTACTTACTAATCAAGTTTAAGCGTAATGACAAGAACTATTTTCCTCACCAAAAGAAAGTTTTCTGTTAATTTTCTTCTTTCGCTATAGGTCAAGTAAAGTGCATTTTAATCTCACCCTATTAACATTATATTAATAAAAAGAGAGCTTAAAGATCATATGACCATAGGTCGCTACATCCCCACGGCCTTCAAATTGTTCCTATGACATTTTTCTACTGGTTCCGACGCTCCTCCAGGGAAGCGGGAGCGAGGTGGTGCTCATCCACCCCTTGCATCGGCGACTAGAACGTGTTCAATGACGTGGGTTAGATTAGATCCTCTTTGGTCATGAGTAGAAATAATGGGCTTTATGGCGCCCGGTTGTATAAGGCCTTTGAGGCCATTTGTTGTATGCCCCTTTGAGCCCTAAATGTTGATGTAATGGGCTTACGGCCTCCGACTGTTGTAACTTATAGGCTGTCTGTATGCAGCCATCATGTAACCCCCTCTCTTGTGAACAATTGCCAAGTAACGAAAAAAAAAAAACCTAGGATTCAGAGAGCTTGAACGCGGACTGTTGCAGGAGGCCTTGCTTAAATTATGGGACAGGACAACAAGAGGAATGAACACAGAGACATTATATGGCCACACCTGAGAGAACATTAGCATTGCACAAGTAACGAGAGACTCATATCCCCTTCGTCATAAAGAGTATTTACATAATATCCCAGCTTAAGAAGTTTAGCTTCCAACTGACTTGTATCATCTTAAGCAGGCTCCTGAGTTGCTGACTAACAAGCAGCGGAGAAAGCAAACTAAATAGAACTGAACCAAAGTTCTTGACCGCACAATTCTGCCAGTTGAAGAAACTCAGAACAGTCCCCAAAATGAAATTATTCAATCCCAAGTAACTGAGATCATGGAGTTGGCCAACCCCGACTCCTCAAAAGTTGTTTCGCTATCAAAATCCAGAGTCTTTGATGCGCCTGGGATTGCTTGTGTCAAGCGAAATGGCCTAATCTCAGCTTCTTTTAGCTGAAAATAACAGAATGACCACAGCAGCTGCAAGACAATTTGTGACCAACCAAAAGAAATAAAAGCAAAATATAAGGAACAATGGAATCATATTGAGTTGGGATAGAAGAGGATATTCTAACAATTTTTTGTTAATAATAGCAAGCTAAAATTTCGACGTCAACAAAATTCAGTGACCATTTATGGGATTGTTGAATGGGCCACAACCAAACTCACATCCCAAAATCATGTTCAATGCCAATGAAGATGGGGATAAAATGATCTTTGTATAAGAAACTGTGATGGCTACTCAGCGGACCATCCAGGAGATAGAAAACAGAATATGTGGACCACTTAATTTGTAGAACTGGTAATAGACCAAAATGATGTAAGATAATACGAGTTCCGAAAAGGTTCTTACATGTACTGGATCGGAGTGTAAGAAATTCCGCTGGACTCTGCGTCCATCAGGAAGACGAAACCCAACCCTGCAAAGGAGGTTCCTATCACCCTTTGGCTCTTCTGGCAGAGGGGGGCATGTTGGCTTCTTTCTAGAGCATGTTTCTTCCTTGTTAATAACAGTGGCATCTTTGTCTTTTGCAGTCACCCCACATGAGTCTTTCATGCTTTCTGTAGAAGCTAACAGGGCCTGCACCATTTTCTCATCTTCATTTGTTTGATCTGCAACAACCATGGGATTATAGGCTGAACCGGGGAGGAAACCCGAAGCAGTTTGACAATCAGAAATGACTTGAACCAGCCTCCCTACAACCAGACAACCCTGAGGAGCTAATTGTAAACCAAAACTTAAAAAGAAACAATGTAATGCACTTGAAATCTACCCACGATTGTGTCATCCATATATGACCACATCGAAATAAAAGAGATTTTTACTTCCCTAAGATTGCGAGAGTCATTTTACCTCTAATTAGTCACTAAATGATTATAATTTAGTGGGTAATTATTAATGATCTAAATAGTATTGTTTCAATTATTATAATTCACTTAGTTTGCAACAAATCACGGAGTCCATTAGATCCACCTTTCATTCCATATAAAATCTTGAGAAGACAAATCATTCCAGCTTAATGATATTGTAACATATTTGACTTCTATTAATTGTTCCAATCATATCTCACCATTATCCAGTAAAAGATGATGAGCCATTGTAAAACAACAGAATTTAAAGATGCCTATACATTCTAACCAGGGAATGACAGAAACTATCTGCACAACAATCTAACCATGAAAACAAGGTTTAACGGCTTCCCCCTGTTCCAAGTTGGCTGGCCAATAGCGGAAGGGGATTCTGAAAATGGTCGGGTGGGAGATCAGCAGACATACCCAACCCAATTTACTAATAAATAAACACATAAATTATAAGTTATATTATACTATACACATTCAGGAGCTCCCAGTATTATATTTTCAAACCGTTCTATCCCTCCTAATTCACTCTCATATCTAGGTACGTACTTCTGACCAGCCACCTCAGAAAGTTCCATTTCTGACTTGCAAATTGATGGGAGTGAGATATTCCACTCTGGGTGGGTTCCATGGTCTTTCTTGGTTCGTTGAGCATCTCACTGATCATCCGCTTTGAAGCTTGAATATCGTCTCTGTTCAAAATCTAAAAGCTGGAGTATCAGATACAAAGAACACGTCCCATTCCAAATTCAATTATTTTTTCAATCAGAATTTCAGTTGGTTGAGACCAATATCAGACCGTTGGTTTTGACAACTGCCTTGTCTTAAATAAATGGACTCCTCCTGTATTTCATGAAAAAATTTCAATAGGACTAGGGTTGGCCAGTGCATCTGCAATTTTATCTAAAAGAAATCACACTAACTGATGAGGTAGCCACATGATTCAAGGATAAGATTAAAGGTCTTCTCAGTTCTCTTTATCTCATGAATAGCGTGATCATTTAGTGTCAATTTCCAAGAAATAGAAAAGCAAACTGTAACTTCCAAAAAAGGCAGTGACAAAAAGAGACATCAAGATTCCAGTGGTACTCTTAAAACATCATATGCAACTCACTGTCAATTATCACCAGCAGTAATCAGATTACCCAGTATTGGTATAACAAGATCAAATTAAATTTATACTCGTACACATTTTTCCTTCAAGAGAAAGGAAATTATCTCACATCTTTGCAGATACCTATTGTTTTCTTGTTAATTTCCTAAGGGTGTGTTTGAGTGTTAAAATTTTGGGGAGATTAAAATTTTAGGGTATTGGATTTGGTGAAAAAGTGAAGAGAGAGATAATGTTTTATATTTATTATAGTGAAAAGTAATGCTTTGATGGGGAGAGAGAGATTATATTATAATTTTTTATTGTGTTAAAATTTTAAGAATGATAAAATTTTGGGTTGCAAACGCATCCTAATCCACCCTCCCTAGGAAGAAGAATTCCTATATTTGCCCCTTCTATGATTAATCATTAGTTTACCAATTGTCCATTTGGGTCTTTGTATCAAATTAAATATATCAGAAGAAAAAGCTTTGTCATGTCGTTACTGGCTTCAAACAGGAATCAAAGAGTTGAAACCTTCAAATACCTTTTCGTTTTGGCTGAGAAGACAAGGAACTTTCTCTTGGACGTTTATTAGATAGACTGATGTGATGGTCCTTTGGGCCACCATCCATGAAAGGTAACAGATCCTACAATTGAACGGATACAAATCAAGATTACCCATGCTGCATAAATTGAGTACCTTTCTTATGAAGTCACTGCTGAAATATAGGAATATACATTGCTGTAACTCACCTCCAGCAATCGCTCAGGTTGAACCATTCCAGACCAGGAGCGCATTTTCTGACCGGTTATGGGGTCAACAACAAGCACTACAGGAATAGAATCCAACTTATAATATGTGCAAACCTTTCTGCCTTCAGTTGTATCATCATACACCTATATTCACAAAACAAGAACTTAAATGTTTAAGTACACAGAAATTGCATGTTACAACAGAAACATCATTTACTAATAGTCTAGACCAGATAGTACCCAAACAGCAGCAAATATTCCACAACCACTGATTCAGCTCAAAATTAATAAATAGGTCATGGAAATTTGAGCCATCAAGTAGCCTGGAATCAAGAAAATATTCCTACAATTGACCTAGCGGCTGACGACCAAAGATATGCCAACAATTCTACATTTCAATCAATGTCAGTGTAACAGAAAAACATAATACAATAAACAATCTGTCCATCACCATACAAATGCATAGAAGCTTCAATATCTCAAACATCTAGACAACTAAAAATAATTGAAGAAAGATGCCTATGAATGACCACCCCTGTTAATTGCTTCTCTAACAGACCAAGACATCACTTTCAATCCCAAAGAAGAAAACTGCCATTATCATGAACCAGAAACATATCACACAGAGAACAAATGATTTCCATACCAATTATAGTGATGGGATGAGAGCTACCCTAGTGTAGATATATCTGTTATTTCTTTAAAATATAGCAAGTGCAGTTACTTCTTATGGAACACAGGAAACCTGAATTATGCAACATGCAATAACTGTACTTTTGTGCCTATCAATAGGCAGAAATTTTCCAAACTTAGAGCATCCACCCAAAATGCTATTCACATTCGTTATTTTCCTTGCAGGTATCAAATTTATCTCCAAATATCTATGAAGCCATTTGATAGATTCAACTCTGAAGAGCCACTAATAAGGTTCCGTGACCTAAAAGTTTAGCACATTTGCCAAGTGTGTTTTGAAAGTATAAATATTCTAAAGTTGCTTCAAGAGCAAACTACTAGCTTTTTTCAGGTCTTCCAACAATAACCAAACTCTTGACATCTGCATCCTACAGCCTAGTAGTATCTGTCCTAATGGTTCTTTTCAACTCCAAACCCACCCAGCCCCCCTCTCCGTCCTCTTTCATTATCCGTCTTGGTAATTGAGCTACAAATTCCTGCACAGCATTCACTCACTAATCACAAACAAAACCCCAAAAGATATTCCTCAACTTGTGTTCTTTTTGATTGGTATGATTTGATGTATCCATCCAACCCTTGCCATGACTGAAGGTCAAAGGACCAGCAAAATCTTTTAATGTTTTTGCAAAGTAGTAATGGAGTACTTCAATTATTTCATCCTCTTAATAACCTAACAATTGGTCCTCTTAATAATTTAACGCTAGGTACAATAATTCCAAGAACTGGTCTTCACGCAGAAGGAGCAATTCCAGGCAGACCTGGCTTGCACTCTTTCCAACAATTCCCCAAGCAAAATCATATTTTAGAAACCACAAAATGCTTTCTTGCACTTTCCAATATATGGTAGATTTTAATTAGATGCTTTTTCTAGCCTTACTTTACAATGATTTGCACACAGAATGTTCTACTGAAAATACAAAACTAAGTAGCAATAAGAAGAGAAGAACATATCACAAAACTGAACTCTATCAAGGCATGACACGGACCTGCCAGAAAATAAAATTGGTACCAATAGTTTGAGAAACAGCTTCATTTGCCCATGTATCCCGATTGAGCTTCACAAAAGCAATGTCACAGTGCCAAGTGAATATGCTCATATAAAACAATCATACTTAAAAAGAGAAACAAACACAAATTAGAATGTTTAGAGACTACCATATGAGAGCTAAACTCCTTGGTAGATTGCAAGTTTAGGAGGAGCCACTTGTCCTGCACAGAAGCAGCATCTTTTGCCTGCAAATGCAGGTAAGTATAAAAACAAACTAGAGACGCATTGCAGCATACAAGATGAAAGATCAAGGTTTAATTCAATGTATAACATTAGATCCTTATGGTGTTGGTCTCTGAAAGAACATTAGCAAAGGCTGGGATTCCTTTGCTGAGAACATCCATTTTGAGGTGGGAAATGACATGAGAGTCCGTCTCTGGATGGATCATTGGTGCGGTGAGAGATCCTTTAAGGATATGTTTCCTTTTTTGTTTTCTATAGCATGCAATAAGAATGTTATGGCTGCGGACTGCTAGGAGAGGGTTTCCGAGCGTGCTTCGTGGGATATTCTACGCTAATGATTGAGAGTTGAGGAGTTTTCTACGCTCTTCTCTTTACTTTACTCTAAAGTTTTGAGGCTTCATATCGAAACAAGATGAGATGGGTGAGTTCTAAGAATGGTGTTTTCTCGGTGAATTCTTGGTATTCGATTCTTGTTGAGGATTTAGCCCCGCCTAGGGTGTCCTTCTTTGTTTGGGAAGTCACCCATGGTAGAATCCTTACCACTGACAACTTGAGGAGGAGGGGATTGTAAATGCTAGATTGGTTTCATCTTTGCAAATGTGATGGGGAGTCTGTTGAGCACATTTTGCTGCACTGTTTGGTTGCTAGAAAGTTGTGGTCCTTAGTGCTCTCTATTATGGACTATGATTGGGTGATGCCTAGGAGGGTAGCTGATGTTCTGTTGTGCTGGAAAAGGGATTTTAAAGACCCTCGGGCCTTAGCTATTTGGATAATGCCCCTACTAGTATTTGGTGAAATTTATGGAGAGAGAGAAATGGCAGATGTTTTGAGGGTGTGGCTTTGTCCATGGAGGGTTTGAGGGGCAATTGTTTGCAGTTTTGTTCTTGTGGGTGAATGCCATGTTGGGTTCTCCCTTTTCGGAGTTTTTAGATTTCATTAGTTATCTAGCTTGTTTGGTCTAGATCAATTAAAATAATACAAATCTCAAACTCAGTCTGATTATTGTTCTATGTCATGAACTGACAGGGAGCTAAAGAAACAGAAAGATTTCCCCTGGCACAAGGTCAGGAAAAGCTTCAAAGCAATTAGCTTCAGAATCAAAAGAAATAAACATATATGAAAATGAGGCAACATAATATCAAGATTCATAAATGCAAAATGCTATTTACATCAGTTATAGCAGAAAGTAGTGATGAAGCATAAGCTACTATGTAGCAGGTGCTCTGTTTAGTAGTGCAGGGACCCCTCGCATAACTTCCTCAAGTACCTCCCCTCTAAATTGACTGTATCATCAAATCTTTTCTTTTTTATATAAGTAAGCCAATCTTATTAAAGAGATGAGAAACAAAAATCACACAACACACAATGGAGTCAACAGGACAAGAGATTATACTGAAAACCCCTAACACAAACTAAAAAACTAAGAAAAAAGGGAAAACCAGAAAAGAGAACCCAACAACACCGAGGCCCAAAAAAGAAGCGACAACGAACAAAAACGCCCTCAACCCTCTAGCCACTGGGCAAAGCACAAGAAAAGACCCCTCCTCCTAAAGGTGAGAATAGACAAAACCTCCACCAACGTACTCCTAAACCCCACCTCCATCCAAACGCTGCCAACCGCTGCCCTTAAAAGATTCCCCAACAGTCCAGCTTAATATTCTGGGCATCAGTTAATCAACGACAATGCCCACCCTTTGTTCTTAGTCTTCCTAGCGATCGAAGAAGACCCTTCATAGTTAACTGAAGAGGTCAATCCCTGCAACTCCCTTAACATCTTCCCCGCTGATTTTCTAGAGTTTTTTGAACTGATTTGCACTCTATCTCGTTCCAACTCAGCAAAGATATTCCTCAGCTCTTCCTCGTGACCGTCACACGACACCTCAACCAAATGTCCAACAGAGGAAACCATGTCTAAGACCCACTCCAGAGATTTCCCCTCCAAATCTTCACTAGGGAAATGGACCGCCAAGGGGTCTACAGTCATTGGTTCCCTCGAGGTATCTCGTAGAAACTCAACATCCTCATTCGTTCCAAAAGAACACTCCCCCACCTCTAGACCACCTAAGAAGGGGCCCCAGAAGAAAGAGTCAGCACTGCCTGCTCCCTCTCGGCAGCGCTATTCTCCTCGACACGATGAGAAACAGCCCCATCGAACACAACGTGGACCTCCTCCATCAGGACCCCACCTCTGGAGCTTCCCAACAAGAAGAGCGGCATGATCTGCCTCCGAAAAGCAGTTTCCCGGCGTGAAGATCGGAATATCCCTACCACCCTCATCTTCCACGCTAAGGCTCCAGGCACGGCGACAGATTCGACTAACCCTGTAGGCCCGGGATGCCCTGGATGCCCGGATGCTAGACATGTATGCCTGGGATACCCAACTCCTTCACTCTGAGCCCCCGACAAAGAGGAGACAAGGTTGCCCTGAATACTTGGGATTCCTAAGGACAAGCCCAGTATGACTGGCAGGCCAGATCCGGCAAATCCTGAGCAAGGAGCAACTCTTATTTGAGCTATAATACCCTTAAACTAATCAAAATACAAGCCATAAGTCATGCAACAGATTTCAAATAGAAATGACAAAGGAGTGTAACAAAAAAATCAAAGTCTCAAAATCTTCAAACAACATGACAAAAGTTGAGCCACCCTTTATGAAGTCCCTATCAGGATGAAAAGGAAGAAGAAAGGAAGAGTCACCTCGAGCCGCTTTTTGAGTCTCCAGCCAACTCCTTTGTATCTAACTATTCATCTTTTTTTGCAAGGGCCAACTTGATCCTCTTCCCCAAGTATCCCAATAGATCATTAAAATCAGATGTTTGATCACGATCTATTACAGCGGCTCCTGAACTTCATCCACTAAAGGGAAGGTGTAAACACAAACAAAAAAATACAGATTCAATGCAAACAAAAAAAAAAGGAAAAAAGAAAAAAGTTTAATCAATATTCCCCTTGTCCCTAAATAGTTACAAATATTGACAATGCACGACTTTCAAGTAACAAAATACTAGATGTTCCGACCTTCTTAGTCATTATTAAAATCCAAATTTACTCTTATTTACCATTGCTACGTGAGAATGTACATCACATTTTGCCTACTAATGAAGATTAATGCGGTTACAGGCAAGTAGAAATGGTACTTCTAACAAGGGATGACAATTTTGGGACATCCTTAAAAGTAAAGGTTGATTATAACTGAGAGATGAGAGAGTATTAGATACTTCTGCTAATGGAGTCCCAAAATATACAATGGCCGTGAAGGATAGCTGAATCTAGCCCTCATTAACAATACACTGGGAAAAAAATATTCTCAGCAGTTTTCTTTGGGTGGGTTTGTTTTGTAAAATTTTAGTGTTGTTAAAATTTTAGGTATTGGGTTTAGTGAAAAAGTGAAGAGAGGTAATTTTTTATATTTTTTGTAGTGAAAAGTTATGATTTGATGGGAGAGAGAGAGATTATATTGTAATAGTTTATTGTATTAAAATTTTAGAGGGTGTAAAATTTTATGTTGCAAACACACCCTATGTCAAACCATTACATTTGAGGGATTTTGAACCATGATTTGACAATCTTAGTAGGAGAGTCAATCAAAGTAGGTGCGGTGCTCCATAAGGCTTCCAATTTTAAGCCCTAATGTTATGAAAATTATTGACTTGATGGTCACAGAAGCCTCACAACACAAACAACAAATGTTAGCTACATAATAATGTTTCATAATCTGCTGTCATTTTTTCCAATTATTCTTTGATATATTCCGTTGCAAAACTTTAGCACAAAATATGAAAAAATCATTCCAGAGCGACCATTTGGAAAATGTCAGAAAACACCAAAAGAACAGCTCATGGTCCACATGAAAGTCAAATGATACACACGTTCAACAACTGATACAAAAACGTTTATTACACCAAACAAAGAACCTAAACATGAATCATATCCAAATGTGCTTCCAAATAATCCATAATCAAAATAACCATTTACTCCTGTATACCATACTAGTTCTTCAATGCCCAAATGTCAGCCAAAGCAATATACTTAAGGGAGGGTGAGTAACAGGAATGTACATAAAGCAACCTTAGTGTACACAATGCCCATATAATCCACGCCAACATGATTTTGGAACCTACTTGCATTGAATACCAGGAGCAAAAGGTACAAAATTGATAATGTTAACCAATGTCTGTCTAGTCCAGAAAATAATTTGCATTGTAAAAAACAAGAAAGTCAAGTTTATGCTAAAAGACGAATTCCTCTAAAAAACATGTCATAACAGAGGGCATATCTTTTTCCGCTTGAAGTAAATGATCACTCATTGTTATATTAACTTCTACAGCATAAAAGCATGCTCACGTACCTTTTCAAAGGACCCATGGAACATTAGATGAAAGGGCGGACGATATAAAGAAGCAAGATTATCTCGAGAATCATCAGTTGTAGATGAAGCACCCAATTCCCAGATCTCAGGCGGTTTCATTTCCTCTTCAAAATTACGGAAGGAAATTAATGAACTTGGTTCATGCGGTGGATGTCCCATCCTCGAAGCTCTAGATAGAAATGTCACAGAAATTTCACAAATCAATGAACGGATAATAAAACAAACTGGTCCACGATCCAAGACGTAAAACAGAACTGCATTTCATGTCAAGCTGCAACTAAAGCATACGAAAAGGTGCACAAATCATAGTTTAGCTGCAAAAAACTAAATGCAAAATTGAGGATGAAAGCACGGGCTTTAAAAATTGGCCTATAGTACTACCTTCCACCCTCAAACAGGTGGCTAGACAGAAAGAACAATTCAGACCCTGGAAGATATGTTGCAAGCCTGCATGTTAGATTTCAAGGGCCATTGGATCCAATACTTAACCATTGATAGGGTTCGCGAACACCAACAGTTATCAAGAGAGCATTGGGATGGCACCCTAGGAGGCATCATACGGTGGAAGATGTAGATCACCTCTATGTGTGGTGAAGTAGGTGAACGGACAATCTTCGGTCCCTAGATACCTGTGAGAAGATCATCCTTATCCGAAAGAGGCTGGAAACTGTTCAAAGTCGACAAATGAAGTATATGGACGTGAAGCGTTGGGAGCTGGAATTGAAGGAAGGTAACAAAGTGTTCATAATGGTTGCTCCGATGAAGGGTGTGATGACGTATGTAAAGAAGGGTATACTTAGCCCTAGGTATATCGGTCCCTTGGACATTCTTACGAAGATAAGAGTGGCAGCTTATCAGGTTGCTTTACCACCCAACTTGTCAAGTGTTCATAATGTTTTCCACATCTCCATGTCACAAAGATACATATCCAACCCTTCTCATGTGTTGGAAGTAGAGCCACTTCAAGTTCGTGAGAATCTGTCTTATGAGGAGTTTCCAGTCAGGATTGTTGCACACCATCCTAATCACGCTCACGATGGTGGGGTAACCCTTTAACGCTTTTCCCCCCTTCGCTTCGCTCTTCCCCTCGGTGGGATTTACTGAGTTAGTTATTATTAAAGGAGAAGCGTTATTTGCCTCTTTCAGAGACGGTGTCTTTCCTCAAAGTCCAGCATTCCTAGTTCCAACAAATTTATTCTCTAGATCGGTTTCCATGATAGTTAGGGAATATTAACTACCGTTCTTTAGGCAATCCACATTTGTCACGCCTAATCTTAGGTGATAGTCCATCTCTATTCACCTCTTTCACCAATTAACCTTGAAAAGAAATTGCAATAACTAACTTGATGAACTCCATTTCTACACTGGAGTAGAGGCTTTCCCATTCACCCACAGGTCCCAAGTTCATTCAAACCCATATGCATTAACCTGCTACAATGATCCAAAAGCCTTGGCTCCAAGTCATGTGTTCCTGAAGTTGCTACTCCATCTAAATTACCCCTTACATCATGGCACTCTTGAGTGTCCAAGTGTGTATCACACCATGATTCGACTCCTCCAAAAAACTTCATTTTAACCCATCCAAACCATGCTAATCTATCGGTCATAATGGTCAATTCCTTCTAGTCATTTGCAAGCTGTTATACATTTTTTTAAAGCAACCCAACGTCCCCATGGTCATGGCCTCCTTGGACCTAGGTCTTTTGGATAGTCTTATTAATGGAGACATTTCAATTAATTGTTTTCCTTAATTTGATTGTGGTTTATATTTTGAGAGATTATCATGTTTTATTAGGCTTTAGCCCATGGGCTTTTAGGGTTTGCTTAGGGCCTTTTTTTTTCTATTTAAGGTTTGTTAGAAGCTTAAAATATTCAGACTGAGATTATAAAGTTTATTGACGGTTGCAATCAAATGTGGTGTTTCCCCCCCCCCCCTCCTTGGCTTTTTTTTCTTTTATAAGCAAGTCAATCTTATTAGAAAAGTGAAGACAGTACAAGGGACTATACCAAAATCACTAATTCAGACAAGCAAGCAAACTAAGAAAATCAGCAAAGGGGCCATCTAACAACGTATCAGCCCAACTGAAAAGAGAACATAACATGGAACCCTGCAACTTGGCCAAGGACAAAGAACAACTATCAAAACATCTATTGTTCCGCTCCCTCCAAAGGCTCCACCAAATACAAGCGGGTATCAATCTCCAAATAGACTTAGCGAAGGGGTTAGTGAGCTTCCTCTCCCAACTCCACAGCACATTCACCACTTTCTCAAGCATCACCCAATAATAGATAACAATACTGAGAACACGGTTCCAAAGCCCGCATGTCATAGAGCAATGAAGAAGCAAATGGTCAACCGATTCTCTTCTTCTCTCTTATTTCTTGAGTTTTCAATCTCATTTCTATTTCTCCATATTTTCTCTCTTAGTTTAAAAAACTAACCGATCCTAACTATACAATGAATCAGAAATCTAATGTTTTTTTTTTGTAATAAGCAAGCAATATTATTTACGAAAAAGAAAAAGAAGAACAATACAAAGATTGTACTGAAAATACAACAGAACAAAAATTACAGCATACAAACGAAAAAGCTCAAGTCCTGGAAATCAAGAAAAGGACCACCCAACATCACATCAGACCATAAAAAAAGATCATTCATCAGACCACCCATCAGGCTTGCCATAGACAAAGAAGAGTCCTCAGAAATCTAATCTTGATTACAACATATCTACAAAAATCCTAACTTTAAATTAATCTAGATAACTCTTGATAACCCTAATGCTGCCACTTGATAGAAACCCTAGGTTTCTATGTGCCTGCCGAAATTGAGGGTTAATGAAAACCCTAGATGCCTTCTGATAAGATCCCTATTACACAAGCATCTTTGTTCATTTCTTTGTCTTAACTTATCTCTTAAGATTCAAAGAAGTAACTAACAATGTCTAGATCCAATGATGCTATGGCTATCTGCAGGATGCTACCCCATTATATTTGGTGGTGTCTTTGGAGGGAACGGAACAGGATATGTTTTGAAGATTGTTCTATGTCTTTAGATAGGCTGCAGGGTATTTTGTTGTCTTCTCTTTTTCTTTGGTTGAACTCTGTGTTCAGATACCCTTTTTTAGCTTTCGTTGATTTTCTCAGTTTCCTTGCTTGTTTGGATTAGTGTCTTTGGTATAGTCTTTGTACTGTTTTCACTAGTTCTAATGAGATTGGCTTATTTATTAAAAAAAAATGATCTTCACCTCGAGCTACATTTTTTTTGATAAGTAACCAATCTCATTAGAAAAAAGTGAGAACAGTACAAAGTGCTATACCGAAATCACTTAATCTAAACAAACCAAAAAACTAAGAAAATCATTAAAATCAACAAAAGGACAGCCAAGCACCACATTAGACCAACTAAATAGGGAAAGTAACACAAGTTCTTGCATCTTCACCAAAGACAATGAACAATTCTCAAAACATCTACTATTCCGTTCCCTCCAAAGACACCACCAAATGCATGAAGGAATCATTCTCCAAATAGCCTTGACAATCGGATTGGACAACCTCCTACTCCAACTCCACAACACTCCCGAAACCTTCTCCGGCATTACCCACTGAAAATTTGTAATGCCCAGCACATGATTCCAAATTCCCCTCGAAAACGGACAATGGAGGAGCACGTGGTCAACCGACTCCCCATTATCAAGACAAAGATAACACCAATCTGCAATATAGATACCTTTCCTCCGAAGATTATCCGACGTAAGAATCTTCCCATGCGTAGCCTCCCACACAAAGAAAGACACCTTCAAAGGGCACTTCGTCTTCCAAACTCCTTTCCAAGGGAAATTAACTCTGCTCCTACTGACAACGGAAGAGTACATAGACTTAACCGTAAAAGAACCATTTTTGGAGCCAGTCCATGCCATCTTATCCTCCTCCCCTCTCCGAATCGCTGATCCATACAACTTGGAGAAAAACGCGGAGAAATCCTCCAACTCCCAATCATTAGCTGATCTAACAAAGGAAACATTTCATGCAACTATACCATCATTCACCGCCACATAGTCCGCCACCGTAGCCTCCTTATTAAGAGCCAAAGAAAAGACCACCGGAAAAGCCAAAGACAAAGGAATATCTCCACACCAAACGTCTTGCCAAAAACTAACCCTAACACCACTCCCCACCACATACTTGAGAGACTTACTGAAGGTCGCCCACCCTTTGGAAATGAATCTCCAAAGGCTAACACCATACGGTCCCCGGAGAGAACGAGATCTCCAATCACCCACACAGCTCCCATATTTCGCAGCAATAACAAGCCGCCAAAGCCTCTCTCTCTCATGAGCAAAACGCCACAGCCACTTACTCAACAAAGCCTTATTAAACATGGATAAACTACGTATCCCCAAACCCCCATCATGATGAGGAGAGCACACCAGCTTCCACCTCACAAGATGAAACTTATGCACAGTCTCATCGCTGCCCCATAGGAAATCTCTCTGAATCTTTTCCAATCGATTAGCCACTGCAACCGGTATAGGGAATAAAGAAAGGAAATAAGTCGGGAGGCTTGAAAGAGTAGATTTAATGAGGGTAAGCCTACCCCCCTTAGAGAGATACATCCTCTTCCACCCCGCAAGTCTTCGTTCCATCCGTTCAATGATCTCGTCCCAAATTTGAACACACTTGAAGCTTGCCCCCAACGGAAGACCCAAGTATTTGAAGGGAAGCGAGGACACCCCACATTGCAAAATTCCCGCCAATTCCTGAACATTATCAACACTACCAATAGGAATAACTTCGGACTTCGACAAATTGATTCGAAGGCCAGAAACAGCCTCAAAACACAGAAGAAGGCATCTAATACTCCTGAACTGGCCGGCATCCGCACCACATAGAACCAAAGTATCATCTGCGAAAAGCAAATGAGATATGCACACGCTTCCCCCTGAACCCCCTCCAACCATAAACCCCTCTAAACTTCCATGGTCGACCACTCTCCCCAACATACGGCTAAAAGCTTCCATGACAATAACAAACAAAAGGGGAGAGAGGGGGTCCCCTTGCCGTAAACCACGGGAGCTACCGAAAAAGCCCTCCGGACAACCATTAACCATCACAGAAAACCTCACTGTCGATATGCAAAAATAGATCCACCTACACCATTTTTCATTGAATCCACATCTGCGGAGAAGATACATAAGGAACTTCCAATTAACATGATCATACGCTTTCTGAACATCCAACTTACAAAGCATTCCCGGCACCCCAGATCTCATCCGCGAATCGATACATTCATTAGCAATGAGCACCGAGTCCAGAATTTGTCTTCCCCCTACAAAAGCATTCTGAGAGGGTGAAATAATCTTATCAAGGACAAGCTTCAGCCTATTAGACAACACCTTGGCTAAGATCTTGTAAATGCCCCCCACCAAACTGATAGGGCGAAAATCCTTAAGATCGACCGCCCCCGGCTTCTTAGGAATGAGGACAATAAAAGAAGAATTCAGGCTCCGAACAAACCTCCCTTCCCTAGCAAACTCATTAAACATTGCCATAACATCCATCTTAATAATCCCCCAGCAAGCTTGAAAGAAAGCCAATGAGAACCCATCCGGGCCAGGAGCCTTGTCTCCATTGAGACTATGAACCACCCTAGTCACCTCCTCCTCAACAAAAGGTCTCTCGATCCACTCCGCGTCAACCTCCGAAATCCTCTCAAACTCCAACCCATCCAACGAGGGCCTCCACGCAAAGGGTTCTTCATATAAAGAAGAGTAAAAATCAACGATCTCCGCAGAGATTCCTGCTGGATCCTCCACAACTTCCCCCTCCACTTCTAATCTTGAAATCAAATTCGCCCTTCTATTAGAGTTTGCCACTCTATGAAAGAACTTAGTACACCGATCGCCCTCCTTGAGCCAAAGAGCTCTAGACTTCTGCCTCCAACACGTCTCCTCCATAGAAATTAAATTTTCCTTCTTATTCATCAATATTCTTACGTGCAGCATACGAAAAGCAGAGGAAAGTTTTTGATCACATCAGCAAGGCATTAAGATATACATTTGTTACAATATATTGGGTGCACTACATATGGAAGAGACTGAACTTGAATATAATCATTTTCACAATGAGAGTGGCTGGAGCAAGGTTAATCCTTTGATGGCATTGTTTGAGATTAAATAATAACCAAAAAACAAAATAGATTGATAATAATAAAGTATAGACAAAATTGGACCAAAATGAAAAGGTCTCCTTTGAAAAAATAACATCAACAGATCAACAAAATTGAAGAAAAAGGTCATTCCTCCAGTAGAAATTGTAAGCAAAGATTTCATTTTAAATGATGAAGATAGGCAGAAAAAGAGGAACATACCCATATAACATTGCATCATCATAGAGAGCCTCCCTTACCACAGGTAAAGGAGGGCGTACTTCATTTCCATCATTTTGTTCAACATTTACATTTCCAGTGTCTTCTTCTAAGTTACTGTCAATAAACAAAAGCAGGATTTAAAAGATAGGCCAATACAATAAATATGGTTAAATTAACAATCGCTGGGCCACCTGCATCGAGTAAACAGCTTAACTTACCCAGCATTTTGTCCAGCCAAATAATTCATGTCTTCGGCAGGTGCAGAGTGTGATGATGGAACCACTGAGCCACCTTCATTGCCCACAAAGAACAGCTGAATAGCTTCCTCAAGCTTCCAACTTGTGGCCTGTTCCCACAAGAATCCACGATGGAGCTCCATAAGAGATGTACGTACTAATGTTGAATCAATCGTAGAACAATGGTAGGCAAGCAAAACAATAAGACTGCTACCTATTTCGAAAAGCCTGAATAATTATACGCATATCTCACTCAATACAGTCTATATCTAAACTAAAACAATTATTAAAAACAGGTCAGTAAACCTAGTTAATGGTTAATACTTTAATTAGGATAGTTTACTTAAAAGAGCTAACAAAAATAGATCAACTAAAAGGGTTCCTAAATACTCAGATATATGGTTCCCTGCGCCAACAATCAACTCCCGGCGTGCAGCATCTCAATAATTTAAAGTTGCATTACTGTCGCAAGTCGGACAATAAAATTAACTGGACGCTAAATCCTACATTAACTTGGCTAAATTGTCTTTAGGAAGGGAAAAGAGGAGGGGAGAGGAAGAAAGAAAACACCGATCATACCTACTCTTAGGACTCTCTGTCTCGTTACTTATCTATTTAAATACAAAAAAAAAAAAAAGACCACGCTCCAACCTTCCATTTAGCCATCCAAAAGACACAAAACTTTTACAAACAAAACCCAATAACTTCCGCCCAAATTCCCACCACTTTCCAACCCTCAATAAACACGCAAATCAGAAATCGCCACAGAAACCCACATATATTCACTCGCCCAGGATCAGAGCTGCAAACATTATCAGAAATCGACCGCGCGCGCAAGCGCGGGACAGGGGAGAGGGATAGAGAGTGGACAGAGATTAAATCCTAACCTGCAAGAACTGTCTAGCGGTATCGGCGGTCTGGCCAACGGCGATCTCTAAAAAAGACGAGACAATGCTCTGCTTATCCGTCGCAGAGAGTATCCCATCCATGCCTTTTTCTTTCCCACAGCTCCGATCTCTCTTTAGGTTTTCAGATTTTCAAACAAAGAATGTCAAAACTACTAGTGAAGTTCAGAACGTCAAGGTGGTCTCTGATATGCTACGAGACATTGAAGGCGTTCTGCCTTCCCATATTTATGAAGATGTGCTGTAAGATAGCCTCTACATGTTACACTTCTCAGCTTTAGAGTCTTTTTAACACGTTCAACTCTCATTTAAAATTTTCAAAAAATAATTTTTTAGTGAATAATTTTATCATTATAATTTTTTTATTATAATTATTTTATGAAAATAAAATCGTAATTTTAAGATTTAAAAATACATCAAAATTCCTATAATTAGAGGGATACCAAGTGTATTTATCTCTTTTATCTTAAACAAATATACATCACTTGTGCATGATAAAATTACCTCATGCCCTTGAACACTAATACCCTCTGAAAATTCTTGATTTAACGGTATTATAATTTCTTTAGAGATATTGAGACAATATGCTACACATCCTGTACATAAACCTTAGATTGTCTCTCACCACACGTATTGACAAACCTCAAACACAATGTGAACTTTTTTCTTTAGGAACAAAATAGAAATTTCTATTTAATCTATTTATATTCAACTATTATTTTGAGATCCTAACTAAAGTCTACATTATAAAACTAGGACTCGGGTAGACATTCTACATGAATCAAAGGACTCAGTAGTAGTACTGCTAACAGTCCTCAATTTTCTCTCAAAACCCCTAAAGTTGCTATTTTCACCAAATCCCTCCAAATTTCTATTCAAATTAACTAGGCCACAAGTCAAAGCTACATGTTAGGGGAAGAATAATGCCTTAAAAATCATCTATATGAATAATCATTTATTTAGATATCACGTGTTTATATTTATTTATTAGGTAATCTGATGTGACATAAGATGTAACACAAATATTGTAAAGTGACGTTGTAAAAAAGTCATGTAAATGATTAATGAATCCAAGGTCAGGACTATGATTTTTCGATTCCTTATTCACTTGATATTTTGTCCTAGATCAAGGTACATATTTATGTACAATAGTTATACACTTGTTGTGTCTCTATTTAATAAGATGATAGACTTCGTCATTGAGGTAGTGACCTTAAGCAGACGAGTGAGTGCACTGTTAGAGTACATGCACTGGACGAAATTAAATATGAATACTTTATGGAAATGATCACTGATGTTGAAAAGGTATTCAACACAATTAGTTTACTTGTTGTACATAATAAATGAGTTTGTATAAATGCTCAATAAGGAATTCATCAGTCTCTTGATGAGGCAGTATATTTGAAATATCTGTATAGAGTTGGTCTAGAAAAGAAACCATTGGCCAATAGAATTTTGTGAAAATATTTTTCGAAATTAGTATATATATATTTGTGAAATTTCAGAGATAATCATTAGAAAAAAGATAAGTCAAATGTTCAGCCCAAAGCAACAATACTTACAAAATGTATACAAAAAAAAAAGAAATGTCCCCTAAATGAGTTAGGAAGTTAGCAACATATTAAAATTCTCAATGTTTGGCATCATAAAAAAAAAAGATAAGAGAAATGGTTAAAGGTAGGAGGCTATGGAAAGTGTCAAGCAAGAAGACTATGGAGAATCAAATGGAGGAGAAGGATGATCAATATCAAATTTCTTCAGCCAGTTGACCCAAGTGGTAGAGAACCAATAAGTCCATTTGATCACTCGGAGACGAAGATTTCGATCTTCGTCCAAATTGATCTCAGTGGCCTTGACCATATCTTCAACAGTGGATTGCACGATGTAGTATTTCAGATGTAGAGGCAAATTCATCAACTGATTTTTGAATCACATTGCTTGCTACATGGATGCTGTTGTTGACTTGATGCTTAAGACGCCTCATATCCTTAGAGAGAATCCCAAGACGTTCAGTGTGATCAGCAAGCATCTTCTTGATGGCTTCAAACACGATATTCATACAGGTGGCCAAATCCTACATATTCTTCCCCCAATTTCTTCTGTTATTCCTTTATCTCATCCATGGAGACTTCAAGGGAGTTTAACCGAGGCTGATGAGAGCTACCAGCAGCAGCCCTCGATGAGGAATATCCAAATGGGGGAGGGGAGACAGAGATAGGGGTATGCTCCTCCTTAGGAGTTCTAGTTGTTGTAGGAATCCTATCAATAGTTTCAGCGTCTTCCTCATTTTCACTTTCTTCTTCAGACCTGGAACTCCTGTCACCACCTTTCTGAGGTGTCACCACACCCTTCTTCACCCATTCTCCTTCCATATTTTGCATAAAACCCATCAACTTAAGAGTTTTCTTGTTATACTCTTGAGAATCTTTGGGTTTATCTCTAACTTCGCCAGATATATCAATCTCAAGGGCATGAAATAAGTGAGTAAAAAACATCACATAAGGGAGCCCTTGCTTTTTCTTTTCAGTGGCAGCTTTCATATGATTAACCATCAAATGACCAAGATTCATGTGGGTATGGGTGATTAAACAGTACATAGTAAATAACTTCAAGTAGGTAATGTACTCAAATTTTTCAGTCCTTGGTAAAATAATATTGCAAACCATGTGATGCAATATCCATCTATGAATTGTTAAGGCACTGGCAGTGGGTCTAATTACCTCATTTAGGGTTGGATTATCCAACACAACCCTAAGAATATCAAGTGGTTCTACCTCAGACATCCTCATCTAGTTATAAGCATAAAAAATTTTCTTTTCACTGTTAGGGGCAGAGATCACTGAATTTAGAGAAGCAACCGATAAATCTAATTGTTTCCCATTAATATAGCTTGTGAAATTCTTAGATGTAGAATGCTGAAAATTTGCATACACCAGCTTCACAAGATACACAATGCAATCTACTTTCAAATTTACAAAAGCACCACATCTTTTATATTCAAACATCTCCTTAAAATCAAACTCACTTTCACTAAACCATTTAAAACCTGTCCAACGACCATCAATAACCTTTCTACCTTGAAAATCTTGCACAAAATTATTTTTACAAACACTTGACCTGTAGATGTAGGCTTCGGTAGAAGGAAGGGCTTCCTTATTGTTTTTTCCTTTCTTCCGTGCTCTAGAACTGGCAGATGATGACGTATGATGAGAGGAGCGCTTGGGGCGACTGGAAGACATCACGACAGAGGTAGGAGAGGCTGTCGGCTGTAATGTTTTTAGAGACGGCCGGAGGGTGAGAGTAATTCGTGAGGAAGAGAGAAAATGACGCCGTTTGGGAGAGAGAAAATGGTCTGCGGGTTGAAGGAGAAGAGATGTGCTAACCCCTAGCCTTAGAGATAATTAATATGACAAGCGTGCCCCCATTTTTAAAAACACTGTTCCCGAAAGTTGTGTCGACACATTAGTCAATGTGTCTGCACATTGCACATGTACCCGAGAGCATTTTAAAGGGGCCTATGTATGGAAGCTTATGTGTTGACACATTGACTCATACGTGTCGACACATACTTCCTTGGTGCAAACTGCCATGAAAACCAGAAGTGTTGACACTTGTAATATCAAGTGTTGACACATCTCATACAAAGAAAATTACTTCAAGGATTTTACAAAGAATCATGATTTACAAAAAAAACCAACATAGAGCACTTTAACACACAGATCAGAACTTGTTCAAAGCAATCAATGAAGCAATTATTATCAAGAAACAAGCATATATCAACCATTCTATCCAAACAAAATTTCATTCCAATTTCTTGACGAATAAAGCAAAATCTATCCTCATTAAGGGGTTTTGTGAAAATGACCGCCAATTGAAGGTCGGTGTTTACAAATTCAAGAACAATATCCCTCTTTTGAGCATGATCTCTAATGAAATGATGCTTAATCTCGATATTGAATCTTTTGAGGAGATCTCTTGTATACTTAGCTTGATTTATGAAGATGCCTTCACTGCATTGTTTGATTTGGAGCTCAAGAAAGTAGTTCAATTCTCCCATAAGACTCATCTCAAATTCACCTTCCATAACTTGAGAAAACTCTTGACACAAAGATTCATTAGTAGATCCAAAAATAATGTCATCAACATATATTTGAACCGTTAATAACTCATTTTCCTTTTCGTTGGTGAAAATAGTAGTATCAATTTTACCTCGTGAAAAATCATTTTCAATGAGAAATGAGCTTAATCTTTCATACCATGCCCGAAGTGCTTGTTTCAATCCATAAAGCGTCTTTGTGAGTTTGTAGACATGATTTGAAAGATTTTCATCTTCAAATCCCAGTGGTTGCTCAACATATACTTCCTCAGTGAGGAATCCATTTAGAAAAGCACGTTTTACATCCATTTGAAAGAGTTTAAAATCTTTAAAACAAGCAAAAACAAGTAACATGCGAATGAATTCTAAACGGGCAACAGATGCAAAGATTTCATCAAAATCAATTCCTTCTTCTTGATTGTAACTTTAAACTATTAATCTTGCCTTGTTCCTTATAACAACCCCAAATTCATCCATTTTGTTTCTAAAAACCCATTTGTACCAATAATTGGATAATCTTGGGGTCTAGGAACTAGATGTCATACTTGGTTTTTCTCAAATTATTTCAATTCTTCTTCCATAGCATGGATCCAACTTTCATCATCTTTAGCCTCATAAAAATTTGTAGGCTCAAGTTGAAAAGTAAAGCAACATTATTAGATTGGTTTAAAGAGGAACGAGTACATACTCATTTCTCAACGTTACCAATAATTTGTTGAAGAAGATGACTTTTGACGTATTTCCAATACTTTGGTAGATCATTATTATCTTGTTGAGACTATCCTTGAGGCTCTCGAGGTTCTTGTTCTTGCACAAGTGTCTCTTCCTTGGCTATGTCGATTGTAAGCTTATCAACTTTTTTGTTAAGATCTACAATATCTTCATCATCTTTTCTCACAAGATTGTTAGATTCATCAAAAAACAATATGGATTGATTCTTCAACAACCAAGGTGCGCTTATTCAAAACACGAAAGACTTTACTGGAAGTTGAATAGCCAAGAAATATACCTTCATCTGCCTTTGCATGGAACTTACCCAAATTGTCTTCGTTGTTATTAAGCACAAAATATTTGCACCCGAAAACATGAAAGTAACCAATGTTGGGTTTTCTTTCATTCCATAGCTCATATGGAGTTTTCTTAAGATTATGTCTAATCATGCAACGATTCATAACATAACAATTTGTGTTAACGGCTTCAGCCCAGAAGTAATCAGGCAAGTTGCTTTCACATAGCAATGTTCTAGCCATATCTTCAAGAGTCATATTCTTCCTCTCTACAACACCATTTTATTGAGAAGTTCTAGGATCCGAGAAGTTATGGTTAATGCCATACTCACTACAACATTTTTCAAAGGAGGAATTTTCAAATTCTTTTCCATGATCACTTCTTATGCTAGAAATAGCAAAGCCTTTTTCATTTTGAATCCTCTTGCTAAGTTTTTCAAAAGCAAAGCCTTTTGATTTGTTTGCCTTTCTGACAAGCTGCACAAATTTTGTCCTTTTAAAAAATAAGGTTAGGCAAACCCGAAACAAGATTTTTTTTGCTAGTTTTGAAATCAAGTCCATGCTTGCATGAACAACCCTTCTATGCCACAACCAACTATCCTTATCATTTAGAGTTGAAAGACATTTTATGTTTTTTGAGGAGATGCTCTCTAAATGAACAGTGTACACATTTTCAACTCTATGCCCAACAAACAAGACTTTCTTGCTTTCAATATTTTCAACAAGACAAATTGATGATTCAAAAATGACTCGGTTTCCCTTGTCACATAATTGACTAATACTCAAAAGATTATGCTTTAAACTATCGACAAGGAGTACATTTTCAATTATGAGATTATGATACATACCAATGCTATCAACACTGAGTATTTTTCCTTTGTCATTGTCGCCAAAAGTGACCGAACCCTTTACTTTGAGACAAAGAGAGTTGAACCATCTTTTGTCCCCGGTCATGTGCTTGCAGCATCCACTGTCAAGGACCCAATGTTCTTTGACTTTATTGGATTAATTCAAGCACTCCTGCAAAAAGAATCAACTCTTGATCTTTGGTACCCAAATCCTTCTAGGTCTTCATTCATCTTGTCCTTTTGAATACACACAAATTTAATACCATGAGTGGATTTCTTTCTAGTTGGACAAATGTGTGAAATGAGTCCACTCTTTCAACAAAAGTAATGCAAATGTTGGAGATGCTTTTGTGATCATATACGAGTAAGATTTTTTTTATCATTGAAAGAATAATATCCAATGTCACTTATGTTAAAACAACATCTTTGGGAACCAAGTAAAATATCTAGGTTTCTTTTTCCTTGAGTGAATCTTGCAAGGTCTCGAGTGAGAGAGCCAATTTTCTTTTTTAAAGCATTATTTTCGAATTTCAAATCTTTTGACTCAATTTGCAAGACATTTTCATTTTCTTTTGTGACTCTTGCAAGAGTCTCTACAAGAGAAAGAACTTGACATTTCAAAGTATCATTTTCTTGTAGTTCTTTTTAAGACAACAATACTTTGAAAATAAACTTTTCAATTCAAAATATTGTTTATTAAAAGCATATTGTAAATCATCAAAGGAGAAGAATGATTTGAAGAGTTTTGTACCTCATCTTCATTTTCTTTTGCCATGAAGTATAGATTTACAACTTCTTCATCGCTATCACTATCACTATCATCGGACTCTCCCCATGAAGCCAAGAAAGCTTTTTTCCTATCTTTGGAATTCTTGATTTTCTTACAAGATTCAAGGTTGGGGCAGTCTGTCTTTATATGTCCTGACTTCTTGCATCCAAAGCAAATAATGTCGTTCTTTTTGCTACTATCTCCTTTAATGCTTGTCTTCCTTTGAAATCTTTTATCTCCTTGTTTCATCTTTCCCTTTTCTCAAGAATTTTTCTGCTCCTTTTGTTACCCTAGACTCCCTTCTCATAACCGTTTTCCATCGTGCTTCTCCTATGGACCATTGAGCTTCGGTTGTGACCTTCCTCAAATCGCAACATATTTACCTCTTTTGTCTTTTTCTTTGTTTGCCCTTTAATCTCCAACTCTTTCAAACAAATGTGTGTGCTCAAAATATGGACAACATGCCCTCATGCAACATTAACTGAATGGGCCCCAAGTGCCTTGACAAATTTAAATTCCTTAGACTCTAGCCTAATCGATATAAAGTGTCTCATTTGACCTAAAATGCACCTTTACGCAGAGAAAGGTACAGATTCATTTTATTGGTCACTGAAAGTACAAAGTGAGAGTAACCTTCTTTTCCCGTTACGAAAAGACGAAATAGTATTGTTACTAAAACTCAAAAATCAAATCCATCTTCGCAATTTTCCTTTTGCTCTAAGTCTTCGTGCTTCCTTCTGCACCTCTGTCAAATTCTTCTCTCCTTCACTCACTTCTCTCTTCTCCTCCCCTTTTTATTTCTCTTTCTCTCTATTTCCTCTTTCTTTCTAGCTCATTGTCATTGCCAGTATGATTTTGTGACCTATCTGTGATTAGAACAGTACAAGATTTTCCTTGGTCTCAACCCCGAAGCAATCGCTACCCAAATCGTTGCCCATTCAGGTATTTACATTGCGCAATTATCGTTTTAGGGTTTCCTGTCCACTTTTCTTATTTATTCTTTCCTTTGGCTTTTCTTGTTTATTCTTAAAGATTCTTGTTTTACACCTCGTCTAGATGGAATTGACAAAACCGTCGGTCATCGTGGGGATCACTTCTTTGTAAACGGGAAAAGTGATGAGTTTTTCAATTCAGAGATGACAGTTTGTCAAGAATACATCTGCAACTACTGTTCTTCTTCCGCACAGAGAAAGGTAATAACCAATTCTTTTGGGCCTAACGAACCCTTTCTGCTTTAATTGTGGATCTTAATTTTGAGCTTCCAAAGGATATATGTTGTGTCATTAGTGCTGCGTATGTGAACTCTTTGAAAGTGACTTTGAATTTCTCTCTTTTGCATCATGTCATCTTGGACTGGCATTGTAAAAACTATGACACGGTTTCTGAAAAGCAAGTGCCGAAAAGTTGTTTTGCATTTTTACACGAGTAAATTCTTCAATTCAAGTAAGGTACATACTATACTTACCCTTTTTTTCCTTGTAGTTAAGCCTCGGAGAACAATAGAATCTAGAACTTTTTTGAATGCAATTGTCCCTTATGCAATTTCTGGCATTTTTACTCTGGGACCTTTTTGATTTATCTAAGGACAGTATACAGATTAAGGAGAGCAAAGTACATGGGATATTATTTTCTGGAGCAACAGAGGTGAGCCTATCTTTTGAAAAATATTTCTCATAACAATGTTAGTTTTGATAATATTGATGATGCAATTTTATGCATTTTGGTTGTGTTAATCTCTAATATGTTTCAACTGTGCCATAGAACCGGCTTCAAATTCCCATTAAGTTTGTGCATATAGTGTCACGTACTTATTCATAGAATGATAGGCTATATGAGAGCAAATCATAAAAAAATCTAGAGGTTTGAGATTATTATTGATTTCCACCTTCAAAATTCCCTATAAGTGTACCCTTAGGCCGTATAGCTGCAGATTTCAAATATCTGCAGTGCCACCTTTAGCTTTCAAAGTCTTCCTTTGGGGTGGTCTCCTCAAATGGCCACTTCTGCACAAACAGAGAAGTTTTTTAAAACTTATAGATGAAATTATTTCGGTTCCTGGTAATTGTGCACATTTTACTACCAGATATTTTTCTCCAAGTTACTCACTAAAAAGGTTTTACTAGGTAGGAAGCTTTGAGAGCTCTTTGGTCTGCTACATTTCCTGGCCAAGAGCTCCATGGCCTAATTATCGACCAATGGAAAGAAATGGGCTGGCAGGGAAGAGATCCATCGACTGTTTTGAGGTTTATCTTCACCTCCTGCTATCAATTTTCCTTTGCTTTTTATCTTTTATGAATTCTTAGCTTCTTTTATTCTGCTTCTCTTGAAATGGTCTTATTTGTGTTCCTTTATCTATTTGTTCCAGCTGATTCGATGCACTTTCCACCTAAATCTGTTGATCGTCTTGTAAGTGTCAAGTCCTCCAAAGTCAGTGTTTGATTAGACGTGGGAATTTGACTCGGAATTATCAAACCAAAATACCAACAATCAAGCATTTTCCAGAAAGCATTGGCGCCTTCTGCCATGCCAAGATGGCAAGTTGTTATTATGACCGAATTATTTAACAGATTTGCTCAGAATACCAAGTTTTAAAAGATTTATTTACTATTGGATTTGGCGATTTGAGTAGTGGTACCATTATAATGGCCAAGATAAACTATTTATTGCTTATCTTTATGAACATTGACAGGACTTCGCATTTATGAAGAACTTCTGGAAGTTGACTACCTTGTATGGAATTGTTTCTATATTGTGCTTTGTATAAATGAAATGGTTTAGTTTTGCATTGGGATATTTTTGTTACAGACATTTATTTGTTGTCTTCCTTCTACAACCAAGTAGTAAGAACCAGGTGTCTGTTGGTGTGTAGTTGAAGCTTACTCAATTTTCTCATACCAAAACATTGCGTTATATTTTTCAGGTATTGCAGGTAGAAATGAAGATATCTTGCAGAATATGAAGGAGGCAGATGATTCATCTCCAAGCAAGAAGACAAAGTATGCTGCTCATACGACTGTAGCTGATATTGTTTTGTAATACTGATACATCTTGTAACGATGCTAACATGTAAAGTGTTATGCTGGCATGTAAAAAGGAATTGTTAGAAGGCACTTTAGGCATAGATAGTTTTGTTTGAATCTTCTTCTTCATTTTGTATATTGTTGTACAAAGACGTTTTTACTGATACGAGAAATATACAGAGTCATTCATCCAGCTTTCTCTATCTCGTTCTGCTATTTTCACAGCTTGAACCTCAAAATCTAGCAATGCATCTATCAAAAAATCTTTCAGGAGGAGAAAACTCAATGCCCACAAATCCAAACGTAGTTTCTAAACTATTGGTCGACGACCTTGTATCTCGTCACCGTAAGCCTCCTACTACAAAGATTTCCGTCGGCGAAGCACAATTGCCACCAACCTCTACTCGTCCTCTTAGCGTGTTCGAAATTCCAGAAGTGTAATTCCAGCAGCAGAAATCGTCGAGGCTGAGCTTTCTCCACGATATGATGTCGTCAGCTTCAACGGAAGTGGGTTCTCTCTCCCGACGAGTCTCTCGGGCGAGATAGGTAGCGCATCAACGACGATAACCCACAGTGGTCGGGTTTCGTCTCTCTCCACGCGGCAGACGCGACGACGCCTCGACGATGAAAAAGCGTGGCCAAATCGCTTCCTCGACGATTTTGTAGACTTCTTGTAGTGGCCGGAGGAGGGTAGTTTAACGTCTAGTAGTGGTAGTGCTCCATGAGCACTTTGAATGTGTCCGACGCCCATATTAGGATTTTTACCGTTAGCGTGTGCATACTAAAATCATAAGTTTAGAGGATCTCGTGTGTAATAACCCAAGGAAAGCACTAGTTAAATCTATGTTTTGACTCCAAAAGGACTAGTCAAGATTACTTTTGAAACTCCTTGGATCATTATAAAGCTCAATTAAACCTTGTAAAGTCCCAATGTGGACTTGGTCATCTGTCATTTGTTTCACTTCCCCCACTTCAATTGGGATTCGGGGTATCACAATCTCCCCCCTTAAATCCTTGACGACCTCGTCAAGGCCCAAACCCACATTGGTGTTTATTAGGACTACTCTAGTCATATCTATGCTTTGACTTCAAAAAGATTAGTCAATGTTACTTTTAAAACTCTTTGTATCATTATAAAGCCAGTAAGAACTAATAAGGTCCCAATGTGGGACTTAGCCACCTCTCATTCCTTTCCCTTTCCCCACTACAAGTGGGATTCGAGATATCACATCATGGTCTGCTAATGAGTTGCACATATACATCATAGAGAAAGAAAAATGTGAGTCTTGAGAACACTTTTCCTATCAAAGCGCCAATAACTTTTGCTCACAAAATTTTGATTTTAGGTGACAAAAACATTTGACACCCAAAACCCATTCTGTTGTAGTGGTATAGGGGGCATTTGTTTCCCAATATTTCCACCCCTCAAAATTTCCAAACAATCATAAAATAATCTCTCTTCTCATTAAATTATAAAATAATATTATACTATTCAATTAAATATTCTCTCCTCACTTTTCCATAAAATACTATACTTTTTCACAAACCCCAATACCCAAAATTTCCAAAACCCCAATATTTCCACAAACAAACACCACCTATAATTGTCGTTAAATTTACTACATTAGAAAATTTTGATTGACCCCAGTGATGATGAGGTTTTGTCTAGGCACATAGAAGCTATTCCTTCTATGTCGTCGACTTCCTTGATATTCCAACAAACCAATGTTGGGATGCAGGTTACGCCTCCTTTGCTAGTTATTGTTTCCTAGGTCCTTCACATAAATTCCATGCATTTTGAAACCAGATGTAATGGCACCTAGATTACTAATTTTGGGTGCTTGGCCCTCGAATGTTCCATTAAGAGTGATTAAGGAGTAAACAAATTATATAATAATTTCAACATTATGTTTGGTACATCCGTAGCTTGTCCTCATGCCTCAAGTGTGGCTACTCTTTTAAAAGGTGCACATCCAGAATGGAGTTCTGCAACAATCAAGTCGGCTATTATAACTACTACAGTCCCACTTGATAATACTGTTAAGCCAATTCCAGATAACAAAAATGACCAGGCTGCCTCACCTTTATCCATGGAAGCAGTACAGATTGATCCAAATCAGGCTCTTTACCCAGGTTTAATTGATGATGCAGTGCCCCAAAACTATGTTAGCCAGAGAGAGATATTTGATATCATTGGATCAAGAAAGTAGAGTTGTTTGAAGCCTTCTTCTGATCTTAATTACCCTTCCTTTTTGGTTTATACCGTACTAAGGGAGAGAAGTTTGAGCGGAGCTTTCGAAGAACTGTAACTAATGTTGGACAAGATAGAGGGAATTATTTGGTAACAGTGACTGGACCCAAAGACTCTAATATCACAGTGTCACCACAGATATTGTGCTTCACAGAGAAGAATCAAAAGAGGTCATACACTAACAATAAAATATGCAGGAAAGAGGAAAGTTGAAGTCACATCTATAAATCTTGTTTGGGTAGAAGAAAATGGACATTAGAAAGTGAGAAGTCCTATTGTGATAACATTTGACCGAGAGCGAATGAGCCGTCGTTCGTATTAATTGGTTATTTCAATTTGATTTGCCTGTAATAGCTATATAAAATTCTCGGATCTTTTAAAGTTATTGTCCAGTATTAAACATCATTCTGTTTCTTTTATACTTTGCGACATTGACTTTTTGCTATTTGAATGTATAATTTGTTACCATTCTTTATGTTATAAGTTATATGTATCTCTCGGATTATTTAGCTCATTGTACCTGGATCCATGTCTGAAAATATGACGTCGTTCGGCCTTAATTCTAGTTATCTCTGTTGGTCCAAACACGAACGCATTGTTCTTTTATATATAAGCTGCTGCAACAATATTTCTTTTTTACAACCATGAAATGCCACTTTCAGTAAAAGCACTTATAATTTATGTTGATCCACAACAAACCGTTATTTAATATTGGACGTATGTCTGGACATGGTTTGATAATATATATATTCACTATTTTATACACAGAAAGATGAAAATACTTTTCAAATTTTAGTGGGGATAATAAGGTGGCTAGCTACTCCACCCAATGAGCACATACAGCATCTTTCAGGTTCCAACAACTACAATGATATCATAATGTAAAAGTACTTATTACGATTAAGAAATTAATTAAGAGAACAAGACTAAGCTATACGGAGAATTTTTATTTTTATTTTTTTTAGGTGTATGTTCACCAGCCATTTGTGGATGTGACTTCGAGCTTAGAGCTCGTAACGTTTGAAGCCCAACAGACCACAATTGAAGGAAAATGAATGCCTCTTTCAAAAGCAAAGTGGGCAAACAAAATGGGCCATGATACCGAATGTTAAAACAAAACCGAAAAGAAATCAAAGAAAAGTTACATTTTTTTTTGTCCGAACAAAGGACGCAACCCAAATTGTATTAATCACAATCAACTACATAATATGATTAGGGCTGTGAATAAGCGGTGGTAGTGGCGGTTATGACCCCCATCGCCACTGTCTTAAGTGGTGACCAAGTTTCCCACACCGGTACCGGTTACCCGTGCCCAGCGGTGGCAGTAGCGATTAACCACATATGGGCTTGTTTTTTGGGCCATTTGGGCCACTTCTAAGAGAGTGACAGAGAGAGACGGATTGAGAAGGAGAGAGAGCCTTACTGTAAGGGAGAGGGAGAGAGGGAGAAGGCAGCAGCTGTGGGAGGTGGAGCAGCTGTGAGAGGCAGAGAGCGAGAGAGGACCTTACTGTGAGGTAGAGAGAGACGGTGGCAGGGGCGATAGAGAGAGAGGCTAGAGGCGTGCGGCTCACCGTGAGAGACAGAGAGAGAAATGAGGAAAAAAAGAACGATCGGAGGAACCCTTAGAAACACTAAGTAAAACGACGTTGTGGCGTTTTAAATAATAATAATAAAAAACATAATACAGTTTTGGAGGTGAACCGCCTAGCGGTGTTCACCGGCACTGCCATTTCACCGTTTACGTGTGAAAATGACAACCAGTACCAATGGCAGTGCCGGTTAACCAGCTCACCACAGGTATCGGTGAACATCCCTAAATATGATATACGCGTGATCGTTCTTGATCTATCTATTCTTTGTCGAGAACACTATTTTTCTACAAATGTCTCTCCATTATGAAATCGGATAATTATGTTGCACGTGAGATGATGCCCAAAGAATTTTTAACCCCTTATAACTTATATATTCAAGTATTCTTTTATTTTGGATAAGTATAAAACTCATCCTTTTTTTATTGAATACCATAGTGCTTGTCAGTAGCATTTTGTGTCCAGGCATTGAGTTGGCAATTAAGAAGGGATACCAGAATGTGATTTTTTAGGGGGAATTCACTGTCGGTGGTTGAAGCTATTAAAAATTGGCTTTGCAGAACAGAGTGATCCATGCATAGATGAAGCGAATAGTCAAGAAACTTATCATGGTAAGAAACTGGAAGATTGTGCATATCAACAGAGATGCGAATATGACAGTGTACTACCTCTTGTTGGGCTCCCCTTATTCATAATAATGGAGGCTATCCGACAATACCTGAGCTTGAAACTGACCCGATCTAGATTTATGAGGGCTTTGATCCCTTAATGGTAGATATTTTTATTTTTGCTTTAAAGGAATAGAGGTAGTTTTTTTTTTTTTTTTAAAAAGAAGAAGAAGTAAAAAATACCATAGTGCTTGTGGAATGACTTAAATATTCTAACAACCTTTTCCCCAAAAACATCAAAAAAACCATTAACGTACATAGATACAATTTGAAGGGTAGACAACTTTTTTGTTGGTTTCCATTTTTTTTTCTTGGGAAAGGATGAGGGGAAGGCTTTAATTGGCTCCGCCTTGAGAAAGGTACACCACGCATTTCTTTTAGTTGGAAATTATGACTCATTTGTAGCTAGATGACACTCATGATCCTTTAGCGTTGTTGTCGTTACCTAATTCTTTCTTGTTCTTTTAACGCCGTCCGCTTGTTCTGATATCAGTGAATATAGATTAACTTCTTCCTGTCCCCAAAATTAGTCGACAAAATGATAGCAGGCCCAAATATTGTTACTTTTCTTTTCAAGAAGTTATACTTTATCCCGTCAAACGATTCTCACATTTGATCAAAATTTATCATCATATAAATTATAAAAAGTTTATAGTTAAAGGTATCAACTGACAAGCCTGATAGGGTAGTATCCGAGCATCAAAATTGTACCACACAACCCATTTTATATGTATTCTAACTATAAGATTTAATTATGATTGATAAATTTTAATAATTTGAGTACGTGATAATGCGCGACGAAATTGGTAGTTTAGATAAAAAATTAGCATTGACTTGATCAATCAGAGGCGAAAAACTTGATAAATCGGGGAGGTGAAAAGTAAAGTTTTCTCTTTAATTTATTTTATTTTGTATAGTCTTGAATAATGTGCTCTTGGTTTCGGTATGCATGCACTCTTTTAGACAGTCACCTTAAGATTTTTAGAAATTACAAAACTCAACCTTCTTAATTATGATTTAAAAATAATTTTTATGGGCTCAGCATGCACTTTGGACAATATGTATGCTAAGAAGTTTGTACGTACATAAAAATGCATAATTTGCAACGTCATTTTATGGTCTAAATGATCAATTTTGTAATATTATGCATTAGATCTATTAAATTTTTTTAATGTGCGTCCTCTAATAGAATTTGACCATTAAAATGGTGACACGTAGCCTATTTTTTGCTCATTTAAACAGTAGTATCTCAACAAAAGCTGCACATTAACGAATTTGGAATACTTCAAGTATAAAATATAATAAAATTAATAGTTAAAATTCCCAAATGATATTGACCCATAGTTTAGAGGAGTAAATTGGTATTTTTGAAATTAAAACTTGTGTTTGGCCTCAGATATTATACGATAATAATGAATATGGTCAGGTTCGCGTTGAAATGAGGTGTAGGCCGCATTGAACTGATCAGCACTGGACATTTATCTTCGATCTACCATGACTAGTTACGTCCTATAGCACACCGATTTCAGAAAACAAATAATTGGCAATTTTTGGGTCCCTCCAGACCTTAGAAATGCACAAATTCCTTTTCTTTTACTAGAGTATATAGGAACCAACAAAAGATCGTCTAGTGGAGTCGGATTGAAGTGAAAGTGTGAGGAAATTTCTAACCAAATAAAAATTACTCGAGGAAGCCGTGCTTGATTAGGCAGCTTTTAACAGAAATAGGTCAACTCTAATTAATTTATCTTCTGTTAGGTCGATGCTTATATATAAAGAAGAAAGCCCCCACTAAAACGTACAGCTTTTAGGGTTTTAATCATTCTTTTACCGGAGCTTTCCATTTAAAATTAAATTTGGTCTACTTTTTTAAGATTTCTCAAAAGTGTCGCGTGCAATCTGCACGATCCAAGCTCGTCCCATCAGATCCAACTCTTTTTGCACGATCCAAGCTTGTCCCATCCAACATAAGTTTTTACAAAAGTTAGGAAACAAGTGCGCTCATTCGACACGTGACACGACCGTCGTGGTTCTTTAAATTTCCATGGAAAATACGAAAAAGCATGCCTAATGTAGGACAAAGGCCGCCACTATGGTTAATGAAGGTCTTATCTTGATGGTTTGAGGCACTTGTTCTTGTCTTATTCACCTAACATTGAAGGGTTTTATATGAATTTCCGTACGACTACTCCTACTCCTACTCGGCACCTTGGTAGATATCGGAACAACTTTTTCAATTGAGGACAGCTGGACAGAACCCTCCAACTTAGGCGGAATCGTACGGCTAGACGGCGTGGATATAAAATGCTAGGAAGCCTTTGCTTTATGATTTTGTGGATAAAAAATATTGTATGGGTCTAGTCTAGCACTCACAAAAAAAAAAAAACATTATTGCTACCTATCAGCGAGTTGCCTGAATGGTAGGGTAACCTTGGGATTAGTACGTATTAGGAGCAAATTAAGTCTCGAGTACTGTACTTCTCAAGGAATCAAACGAGAGCTAACTTAAATGGGGAGTCGTGAGACCGATAGCACTTGCATTCATCTCTCCAAAATTACGTGTATGTTAGATAGATCCACTCCATATGAACTTGCCTTGCATGATTTCTCTCGTTACCAAAGATTTTTGGGTACTAATTAGGACGTGGCGCTCCTAAGTTATTTCGTCTGGTCCAATTATAACATAGCAAGCCAGCTTTATATTTTCACTTTTTTCACTTTGGAAACTAAGCGCTGCGTGTACTCTCGATATTGAATTCCAGGGTCGCTCTTAATATTTGGATTTTCAGGAACTTGGATGGATGAAAATCAAACAAATTGAAACAAATGTACCTTATAAATGTAGAATTTCGATTTATAAACACAAGTTAATTTGAAAGAAAGGAAAAGAAAAAGAAGATTATTATTTATTCAAGACTTATGCATGATAATAAAGAGTCATATATATATATATATATGGGACGCTAATGACAAGAAAAAGTAACTAGGATGAAATTATATTTCAATCCCATATAATAATATTCTCTCACTCCTTATCAAATTATCCATTTTCATTATAATAAATATAAAAAATTAATTTAAATTATCTCTCTTTACTTTTTTACTAACTCCAACACTCTAAAATTTTAACTCGACACCAGGGTCCAACCCACGGGTTGGTTCAGCGCGCGTGTCAGTGTTGAGTCTAAAACCAACACTTGATGTCATTAGTGTTAGAATTATGTGTCATCGATAACAAAATAATTAATCCAGTTCTAATATCTCATATGAAATATAGTTTGGTGGAAGGAATTAATTGTATGTAAAGGGCATATTTGCAATATTCTCAAATTTCAGGGTTCAATTACAATATGTTGATGGACTTAATTTGTAGTTCGTCAGTTTAATCCTACGGCTGGAATTTGAGATCCCTAAGGATTCTATGTCTCATGCTCTCTCAAAAGTTTTCCAAGGCCTATAAATATAACTATTATATTCAAAGAGTTTGCCATTAGAATCTGTTAGAAAAATCCCAAAAAGAGAGAGTGACATAAATCCTTAGGAAGCAACGCATCTGAGTTGTTGTTCTGAATTGTTGGAGCATTGGATTGGCTCACAAAACGGCTTGAACTTTGTGGATTCCTGAATTCCTATATCAAGTAGGTAATCAAATCCGTAATTGCAATTATAATCCTGATTGATATTTTTTTGAAAACATGTTATTTGTTTTAGTTTAATTCTGCATAAACTATCAATTAGAAGACCAGCTTCTGACCCGCGGGTTGGTTCATATATGCCTACCTAGGAGATGATGGGGAATTTGCGCCTAAGCCAAGACGCACACGCTTAGACCTACTTAATTTTACCTAAATTAGTATTTTTATCATGAAGTCAATATCGTAAATAGTTTTCCATAAAAATATTTTAACATCTGATCAAGACAAAACATATCAAATATTTGAAACTTCGTACTGAATATATTAATGTCCAAAAGTTTACACTTCATATATATAGGGCCACGATTATATATATGAAATGTGAGTTAAGGGGGGGGGGGATAAAGCTAGACTACTTTGGCTCTCTAGTCTCTCCTTCCCTTCTGGTCTTCTCTTAAACTTAATTATCATAAGAAAAAAGGGGTTAAAGTTCGATCTTGTTTAGTTTAACTTCTAAAAGCAAACACAGATCATATATATGGCTTTCGACATCTGTGAGTGACGCCTAGGCACTACAAGAAATTATGGTTTAGGTGACAAAATTTTGGGTGTCAAATCAAATTTTGTCACTTAAACTCAATTTTTCATGACAAAATATTAATTTCGTCACCCAAAACCATTCAGGAACTCAAAAACCGTCCGGACCTGTCACAACACCGTTCGGACGTATTGCTGGTGTGACGACATACACGTGTCGCGAATGAGTGAAGAAAAAAACCGTTACAAAAAAAACATAACGTCCGGACTCTCAAGATACCCGTTCGGACACGACGCAGGGTGACAAATTACACATCGTTGTAATTGAGTGACAATTAGAATCGTCACAATTTTACACTCCCGTCCGGACTCCTTTGATACATAGTCCGAAAGGACATTACCTAACGAATAGTAATCGTCAGGCTAGAGTGACAAATTAAAAATCGTCATGAATACTCAATTATGTCCGGACGTTATAAGCCACGTTCCAACGGAGAAAAATAACCAAGTCCGGACGGTACAACAAAAGGTCCGCAAAATTATAAATGCATCTTCGGCGAATCGTGTGCTTCCACGTTGCAAAACTTCAGACATGTGACATCGATACAGTCCGGACAAAGAAATAGCGTTCGGACAGTATAAGTTCTAGAAATATTTCGAATCGGGCATATTTAATTACGTTAAATTTGATATCGTCACGTGTCAGTATAACCGTTGAAACCCGTCCGAACGCTAGTATAAGACGTTCAGACGGGTACTGGCCACATTAATAGAAAAGATCGGAATTATGCCGACATGGATGATCGAAGTTGTCGATTTTCTGTGTTTACTCAAAGTGTTCGACCGCTGGGAGCTGGTAGGGGTCAATATTTGAATATAATTGAATTTACAAAAGCGCAGTGGTACGTACTCAACAACTGTTCAGAAATCAGCCAACATATCGAGTAAGTGCTAATGTGAATATTTGCTCACTTAATGGGCATTATAAGTTCATTATATTTTAATTTACTATAAAATATCTTATTTCTTTATAGCGAGCACTTGGAAGAGATGAGGAGGAAGTCACCAATAAATGTTGATAGGAGGCATGAAGAAGAATTTCTGTTATGGTTTAAAACTCGGGTATTTATTTAATCTTATCCCTATTATATGTTTAATCGGTCATTTTTTTAGACTAATACTTAACACGTGTTTACTATTTTAGATTCAAACTATGCGCAACGTAAATTCGGGCTCGATCTCGGATGACTTGTATGTATTAGCATCCGGTCCGGATCAGCGGACACTTTGTTACTCTGGGTGTGTAGTGAATGGAGTTAGGTTTCACACGGTCTTTCGTGAACAGTTTCGTAACACTCAGAATAGTGGTGTGGTTGTTCCGGGGGACCATGATGGGGCATATACGGCCAGGTCGTGGATAGTTACGCGTTGTGTTATTTGAGGGGGAATTTAGTTTATTTATTAAAATGTGACTGGTTTGACTTGATTACTCAAAATTTAGGTCTTGATAAAAGTTATCGGTTTGTTAGTATTAACACATCCCGAAAGTGGTACAAAGATGACCCTTTCGTGCTAGCTTCTCAGGGGAATCAAGTGTTTTATATCGATGATATGAAGTTGGGCGGCCACTGGAAGATTGTTCAAAAGATTACCCCTAGAAACATGTATGATATTGCACCTATTGAAGAGGAAGTTAGTGAAGGTGGAGAAGAACCGTCGAACCGTGAAGCATACCAGGAGAATGAGTCTATTGAGCTTTTTGTGGACTTTAGCGCATTTGACATGATCCCGTTGACTAGAAATGACGTCGAGGCTTATCTGCCGGTAACCGATGAGAGTGGTCCACAACAACGTGAAGTAGAAGGAAGCCATGATTCCTCGGAATCGTTTGGTGAAGATCGTAGTGATTCTGAAGAATATTACTCTGGGGACTAAAGTAAATTTATTGTTTCAATTAAATTTGTGCATTCTATTTTTGCATTTTCTCTATTTGTTTCAATTTATAATTCATCTGCAGATGATGGAGGAGCAACAACGGAAGAAAGACAAAGAGCTGATGAAGATGATGGCGGAACAGCAACGGGAAAAAAACGAAGAACACCAGAAGATGATGGCGGAGCAGCAAAAGAACCTAGTGGAACAACAAGAACGGAGGATGCAACTAATGGCGGAGCAGATGAGACAGATGCAATCTCGTTCGACACCCAAACATAAATTTGGGTAGATTTATGTATTTTTACTACTTTGTCAGTTATCCATTATGTATTTTATTTACTTTTAATAACGAATTCATATTTATAGATATTTTATTATATTATAAGCAGTAAATATCTTCATATTTACTTTATTTCATAAATTTTAATTAAATTAATTCAAATATATAGAAAACCGTTCGAACGTTTTTAACATGGCATTCACACGGATATTTTTCGTTGCTAGTGTGCGCACGCATAAAAATCCGTCCACACACTTTGCTTTAAGTTCTCTAGTCTGAACGGTATCTATCTCGTCCACATGTTCTTAAACTAAGAAACCGTACGAACTGTACCGCAAGACGTTCGAACGTTTTCAACGTAAAAAGAGTCCGAACTGTATACTTAAAGGTTCGCACGGAAATTTTAGATGACAAAAAATTGTCGTCATAATGAAACTACGATGCGGACGTCTTCGCAAAAACGTCTGGACTATTGTATATAACTGTACGGACGTAGATATACAACGGTGCAGACGTTTATTGCGTCACATTCGATTAATCGTTAACATGAGCTGTGCGAACGGTTCGGACGTGTTTTAATCCCGTCCGAACGGTTTGGTGCTATACTAACGAAATTCAAAATCGTCGTGCCCAATACAGTCCATCCGTTAACATGAGTTGTGCGAACGTATAGAGAGAACGTTCGCACAGCTCATGTTAACGGATGGACTGTATTGGGCATGACGATTTTGAATTTCGTTAGTATAGCACTAAACCGGTCGGACGGGTTTAAAACACGGCCGAACGAATTTGAGTGATAGAACACGAAAATCGTCACCTAAAACATTGCATGACGAGTTTTAGGTGACAACCCGGTTTTGTCACCCAAAACCTTAGGTGACGAAATTTGTACTTTGGGTGACAAATTTTTACCCAAAATGTTTTTTCTTATAGTGAGGAGATCCAAGAAACACCAAAAAAAAATGCACATTTCCCATTGGAGCCAATGGCACCGAAAGTGGGCACGCCAAACCAAAACATGTCTTTAAAATATGTGTTTTTTTTGGGGGTTGAAAGACTTCAGCTCACGGTGGAGGTTGATGTAGAGTGATGTAGAAAACAACCTTAATTATAATAACACCCACCAACAAAACCATCTCCTGTTCACCGACTTATAGAAAGCCGAAGCAAGTCCAGCAAAAAGGATTTGCATTAAAGAATTACCGGATCCCCCTTCCCAAGAAAGTATTTAATAAACATTAGAGAAAAGGGTTGCCAGGTGTGGGAGTTTGTCCATCGCGCGAGGCCACATGGGGACCATTTCTAAAGCTCGATTGTGCAAATTAATGTTAGGGTTAAATGTATCCAATTTGCATCCTTTAATTATAGGATCTTGATATTTTTAATCTAAATTAATTATTTTTTATCACATTACACCCACCAACCATTGATTTCAGACTCTATTTTCGACAGCTGTTATCTCAAATTTAATAAAATTTAGTCATTGTTTATTTAAATTTTGCTAGAAGCATTAATAAAGTCAAACGTATTTTTATCCAAACCACTCGTGGTTAGTTCTCACCTAAAGAGAATTCAATCTACTTTGCTATTGTAATTAGGCTCTGATTGGGACCTATCATTGGTATCAGATCTCGGTTATGGCCACTAACAAAGAAAGGATTGAGATGTTATAAGTGGGGGTCGATGGAGTCCAAAGTGGGGTGCAACGTATGGAGATAGCCATGGCTGATAGAATGCATAGTCGGGAGGAGTCTCTCAACAAGTTCTCAAATGCTATTTTGTCTAGTAAGTAGTGTGAATTCTAGAATTAAGGCAACCCAAGAGAAGGGTGAATTTGTTTTCTAAACTTTTCGCTTTTAACCCCCAACTACGTGTTTGCAAAGTAACTATTAATTTAGTACAAATATATAATATGCAACAAGTGTAAATACGTGGTAAAAGTAAAGAGTAGGGATAAAGAAGAAAACACGTGATTTTTAGGTGGTTCGACAAATCCGCCTACATCCAACCCTCAAGCTCCTTCACCGGATCTTGAGGTTTTCCCACTATTCTTCAAGTAGCATACACTCTAGCTTCCTGGTGCTAGAGAACCGTACAAGTGTTTTCTTGGGTTTTTCACTCAAACCCACCCAAATGGTTTTTCAGGCTCACCACTCACAACCTAACCAAACTTTGAGATATACCCTATCTAAGCTTCTTCTTTAGTGAAAAATCTCACTAAAGGAAACAACTTTCTTAATAAAAATATGGAAGAACAAAAACTCTCTTGATAGAGTAGATATAAAAATGGAACGCTCTGTCTCTCGATTCACGCAAAAACAAGGATATGAAAGTGTGTTTTGTGTGAATGATATGAGAAATATAGAATATGAAGGTTTGAAATATTTCTCAAGTGATCTAAATGATATGTGGTCGTTGTATTGATTTTGGACGTTATGGATGTGTATTTATAGGCCACATATGAAAATTGACGTTTATAGCCGTTAGGAGTCGTCTGTTAAAACGACTCTAGTTTAAAACCGGTCGACCGCTTCAAGTTACCGTTACCCAACGTTCATATTACCAGAAGCTCAACGACTCTAGTTTAAAATCAACCGGTTGACCGCTTCACCAGCTGGTCGACCTCTTCAATTTAAGCACATAGTTTGGTTCAATTAAAACCATATTTTTGACCATTTTGAAATACCCAATTTTAAAGACTAACTTCCCATAAGTATACAGAAGGTTAGGGAGTTTGATTGGGGTGTTTTAAAGCCTTTAAAAATATTTTAATCTTTCAAACAAAAGGTAAAGTGGTTTATGCACGTTTTGAAAGATATGCAAGTGTGAATCATAATCCTTGTCAAAAGTGAAACTAAGAGTTACAAGGTTATACCCTAAGGTCTTGAATCTTCACTTTTGAGCTCCTTGCATCTTCTTGATCTTCCTTCTTCAAGTCTTTGGCTCTTCGATGAAACATGACTTTGTCTTTGAAGATGTCCATTTTATAAACTTAATCCATTTATTGAAATCATCAAAATATCGATTGTGCAAAAAATCCAACAATCTCCCCCTTTTGATGATGCCAATAAATTGATAGTTTTGGGATGACTCCCATTTTCTTTTGCAATTGGACAAACATTTGAAACTTTGAGATAAAACATTAGTAGCCATTGGATTCATAAAGGAACAATGCAATCAATGTTCACAATCCAATTGAAAAGGAGAATATATAGTCTTCAAAGCTATTACAATCAATGCTCAAGCTCAGGTGCGAAGCGAAAAGGAAGGACTTCGATAAGGGGGTTGACAGTCTCAAAGGCAAGGCCCTCATCTACTAAACGATAGGCTTTTTTTCCTCAAAGACCCTAAAAAAAGAAAAAGCGACTACCTAAGAGAGGCTAAGAGAATAAGAGAATAAGGTATTGTCAAGCTGTCAAGGCCCTGATTGAGAGGATGAAAGGATTAGGCCAAGACAGATTCGCTTACTGAAAGGGTTGATTGAAAGGTTGGCTGATGTGGTTGAAGAGGAGGAGGAAAAGACACTAAAGGCAAAGCCAATGCGACAGCCAAGGAGAAAAGATAATCCAATTCAAAAGGAGAATATATAGTCATCAAAACTATTAGCACATTTCTCCCCCTTTGTCACATAAAAAAAACAGGATAAATCTGTATTTCATCAAAGTATTTAACACATTTCTCCCCAACAAGCATTCTAACAAAAACCATCATATGATCAAAGGGAATACAAGCATGTATACATTTAAGAATTCTCCCCCATTGTCAATAAAAAGATAATACATGCATATAATTCAAATAATCAGTTAAAAGAGATCATCCAATAGAATAACTTATAGTTAAATGACAATCTCATTGAAATTGTATAGATGATGACTAATAGGGACTCAAGAGTCCATCGCTATTACGATAGTAGCCTACCGAGTGGATTTGTACCAACCTCTTAGCTACCAATAACGATTTAAAAGGTCATTCTCAAAAAAAAAATTTAAGCACACAAAAACTCATCAATGTTCATGATTTTTGTAAAAAGTGTTAGCTTATAGATGTTGCATTTTCATAAATGTAAAAATATGTTAAAGATAAATACAGTTGCATTCATAACATTAAGACATAAGAAATCATCGTCAAGCAACAATTTAGAACTTATTCTCTATTAAGGATTTAGAAGTTACCAAAGGTTTTCCCTTTAGCATATGTTCTCATACGTCACAATTGATAGACAAGTTCCATCCAAGTATAGGTGCATTAAAAGACTTAGCATTCACAAAATAATTCTTAAAATATTTTTCTTGAATAGAAGGCTTGTAGCCTAAGCCACTTTTGTCAACGACACATCTTTGACTAGTAAGCATGTTTTCAAATGTTTTTCTTGCTTGAGTAAATGTTTCAAAAATTTTGCTTTGAGAGATTATTTTATTGTCCAAAGCAATATTTTCATTTTCAAATTCTAAAGCTTTTTTTTGGAATAAATCATTTTCTAGCTTTAGAGTATCTCAGTCATTTTTCAATAAATCAATTTCTTTTGAGATCAAAATGAGTTTTTTTTTCAAAGATGTACAAATGCATTTTGATGTTCAACGTAAGAAGGTTTAAGTTCATCATACGAAGAATATACCTCATATTTGACGGTGAACCATGAAGCACATATTTGCGATTTCTCTTGCTTCTTTAGAGGAGCATGAGTCGCTTTCATCTTTAATATAAGTCTTTTGATGAGTAATCTTTAGAGCATGCCAAATTTTTTTAGCATTTGTGCAAGAAGATATTCTATTAAACTCACATTTATCTAAAGCACAATAAAAAATATTCATAGCTCTAGCATCCAAAGAGATTTTCTTTTTATCTAGGTCACTATATTCATTTTCATTTTTGAGAGTATCAACCTTTCCAACTTTCTTTGTAAGAATATGTGGACCATTTAATACGCATAACCATAGATCATACTCAATAGATTGAATAAAAATTTTCAACCTAGCTTTCAAATATTCATAATCATTTTCATAAAAAAATGGTGTCTAACTGTGGAAAGCCCTTCAACTTGAGTGTTGAAGCTTGAAGTTGTCATTCTAACTAAAGATTATCAAATCTTGCATAATGAGCACCTTGCTTTGATACCAATTCTGAATTAAAGGATTAAAGCAACCCAAGAAAGGGATGAATTGGTTTTCTAAACTTTTCGCTTTTAACACCCAAAGACGTGTTTGCAAGGTAACTACTAATTTAACACAAATATATAATATGCAATAAGTGTAAATACCTGCTAAAAGTAAGGAGTAGAGATAGAGAAGCAAACATGTGATTTTTAACTGTATCGGCAAACGCGCCTACATCCACCACTCCTCCTTCACCGAGCCTTGAGGTTTTCCCACTATTCTTCAAATAGCATATACTCTAGCTTTTGGGTGCTAGAGAACCGTACAAGTGTTTTCTCGGGCTCAACACTTAAACCCAGCCAAGTGATTTTTCGGGCTCACCATTCACAACCTAACCAAGCTTTGAGATATACCCTTTCTGAGCTTCTTCTTTAGTGAACAACCTCACTAAAGGAAACACCTCTCTTGATAAAAAGATGGAAGAAAAAAAACTCTCTTGATAGAGTAGATATGAAAAGACAAACATGTGAAAGTGTGTTTTGTGTGAATGATATGAGAAATTTTGAATATGAAGGTTTGGAATATGGATGTGTTGATTTTGGACGTTATGGATGTGTAATTTATATGTCATATATGAAAAATTGTTGTTTTATAACCGTTGGGAGTCGTCTGTTAAAACGAGTCGGTCGACCGCTAAATAAACCGGTCGATCGCTTCAAATTACTTATACCGAACGGTCATATTGCCAGAAGCTCAATGGCTTTATTTTAAAATCAACCGGTCGACTGTTATACCAAGAAGTCGAAGACCGATCGACCGCTTCACCAGCCGGTCCACCTCTTCAACTTAAGCACATAGTCCATTTCAATTAAAACCATATTTCTGACCATTTTGAAACACCCAATTTTAAAGATTAACTTCCCATAAGTATACAAATGGTTTTAGAGTTTTATTGGGGTGTTTTGAAACCTTTAAAAACATTTTTATCTTTCAAATAAAATGTAAAACGGTTTATGCACGTTTTGAAGGATATGCAAGTGTGATTCATAATCCTTGTCAAAAGTGAAACCTTTGAAAGAGACTAACCAATGGTGGCAGTGGGTGTGCCGAGCTTACCATGAGGAAGTTTGAGCATTGACTTGGGAGGTGTTTGAAGAAGAGCTGTGAGCTCGTTTCAGTCCCACAAATTATGAGTACTTCAGTGAAGCCTTTTCCAAAATAAGGTAATTGGGGACGTTGCATAACTATCAAAAGGAATTCGAGAAGCTAGGAAACCGGGTTCAAGGTTGGACACATAAGGCTTTAGTTGGTACCTTCATGGGGATCGGAGGCTGAAATTTCTAAAGGAAGAAATTCAGATGTTCAAGCCTAAGATGTTGAGGGAGATGATGATCAGCACCTTCGCTAACATTGATTCACGCAGCTATCGCCAACTGAAATGGACCCATCGCAGCCGGGTATTCCAACTTTGGCATCGTCGCATCCCCATCACCTTAGAAACGATTAACGTGGGATGAGATCCAGAAACGACGAGCATAAGGCCTTTGTTTCAGCAGCAATAAATGGTTACCGTGGGCTAGAAGTTTCGAGTATCGCAACTATTACTTCTTGTAGGGAGTACTAGTATGGGGGAAGACGTGTGTTAAGAAATCACTGATGCAATGCTGGAGGAAGAGACACCAGAATTGTAGCTCAAAACCAATTTAACATTACACGCTCTGACCATATGGTCGACAAATTCGGGTAAGATGCTACGTAGGAGAACAATAAAACATTGAGGACAAGGATCGGCTTGAAGGGGAAGGGGTTGATAAACCACGACTTTCCAACGTCTTTGTGGAAGTTCAACACGTGAGAGAAGAGAGAATAGAATATATGCGGCAGTTGAAAAAGACTTAAAGAAGACTTAGTCAAGTACTGTTGGCTAACGTTGATATGCACATGCTCAAGCCAAGTGTCTGTTTAGTAATTGTTAGTTTTTATTTTGCAGTGAGTTATTTTTCTATTTATTTTAGAAAGTTGTGATATAAGTTTAGGAAAAGTTATTTTATTTATTTACATTTTGCTTGAAGCATTAATAAAGTCAAGCATATTTTTATTCAAGCTACTTTGCTATAGTAATTAAGCTATGACTGGGGCCTATCAGTTACTAAATCTAGTTATAAGGATGTTAACTTTACACGTATAACCGGTTTGTGCAATGAAATATTGGCACTAAGAGACATACCTTTAATACTCAAGAGCATGAAAAATCAATACAAGCTCACTCCATAATCTTGAAAAATAATATTAACTGATTTTGTTGCAAACGTCTCTAAATAATTTTAACGTCAACAAGAAAAATGTTTACAGCATATGTGTGTGAAGGACCAGAACACAAATTGTAAATTAAAAATGCAACCTATTCTAATGCGTGCAAAAACAAAAATACTCTAGGAGTGGCACACATACCAATAACATTCCAGTTTGCTAATCGGTTTTATTTTTTTCACCCAAATCTTTTTTATAGATGTTGATTGTTTGGTCAAGTTCTCCAACTTTTCATTGATAATCATGATATGCTTAGGGAGAACCTTGACATGGTTCACAAGATTCATATGCTTAGTGTTACAGAAATAGTTAGCATGTGAGTGATTTGATGTGCTCTAACTTACCACAAAAATGACAAGTGAGAACAAACCTATGTGAACTGTGCACTTTAGGTGGAATAACATAAGAACAAATTGTAAACCAATCTATTTAACCTTATTTACCTTCTTCAGAGAGTTTTTGACTTTTGCTTGCTTGACTAGTAAGGATATAGGAACAACCACATTTTTTGATGTGCACTTTCCTATTTCCAGAGGTTGCTCCCTGGTTTAGCATATGGTCGAACTTCTTGGAATCACTAGAAAATTGCTAAAGTTGAGTCTTCGATTTCTTTAGTTCACACCGTAGTTCTTTGACCTCAAATTCAAGAGTCACATTCTTCACTTTAAAGTCATCAAACAACTTGATTTACTCTTCAAATTTGGTAGCAAGGTTATCCTTTTCAAGCTGAGCCCTAAGAAGTTTCTTTAGATTTGCTTTGTTTACCTTATGTAGTTGTAGCCTTTCCTTAAAGAGCTTTTCATAAACCTCTTAGAAGCTTCTTTCAGCATTAGATTTATCCTTGCATGTCTCCGTTTGAGAGTTAAAATCCTAAAATCAAAGCTATTAGCACTAGACATAAAAGCCATAAAATTTAAACATTCCTTTGAAAAGGATTTTTCATTGTCAGTGCTAGAGTTTGATTGACCATCGCTTAGCGATGTTCGTGCCTTTGCCTTCGGACTTGAGGTATGTTGCACACTCTGATCTGACATGACCGAAGCCTGACATTCCTAACACCTAGTTTTCTTGGTTTCAGTCTCATACGAGATAGACTTGTCTCCTTTTTCCTTTTTGTAACCACCGTAGCTACCATGAGTCTTTTCTGCACCTTTGTTGAATCTTCTTTTTATCATCACCCTTTGCTCTAAAAAAATTTCAGAATTGTTTGACTAGAACACTGAAATTTTCATGATCCAAAGATTCATTGACTTGGAACAAACTTCTTCTTTATTGGATCTTAAGGCAATAGACTTGTTCTTATTAGGTTGCGACAGTGTTAGTTCATTGGTTTGCAGAGACCCAACTAGTTCTTCAATCCTCATTGTATCCAAGTCTTTCCTTTCCTTGATTGTTGTGGATTTCGGTTTTAAGTGACCATATCACTTTTCTAACTATACCATTTTGAGGAATTCTATCCCCAAAATGAAGCTCAAATTGACCTTAGTATTTAGCTTTGCTTAAAATTCGTCCAAGGTCTCATCATCCTTCATACAAATGTCCTCAAATCTTGTAGTTAACATCTGAAGCTTTGAATTCTTAACAGTTTCATTTTCTATAATTCCTAGGATTAAGGTAATCCAAGAAGGGGGTGAATTAGGTTTCTAAACTTTTTCGAAACTCACCGTAAAAGATGTGTTTGCTAACTACAAGTTTCCACAAGAGAAATGATGTAATAGCCCGGACTATCAAGACTTCAAGCGTTGTCTTATAGTAATAAACGTCGTTATTAGATTGAGGTTACGGCAAGTGGGAGGATCGTGAAAGCAACAAGATTCTAACTAAAATACAAGTAGAACCTTTTATTGATACCAAAGTATTACAAAAGAGAGCCAACTTCTTATAATGTCCCTACTAAAAGGAAAACCACAGCAGCGGAAAATACTAAGAAAGATAAAACCTCTACTCCTTGTCATCAGAATCACTTAAGTTTGTCGCACATGCTGACATAGTCATTCGAATTAGGGGTAATCCACCTATGAATTCGGTCTTCCATTAGAACAGCAAAATCAGTAGTGACATAGACATGAAATGATAACACCAGAATGGTCCATCCAGAGCACAACACGGCCTCAAGCTCCTAGAGCACAATACGGCCTCAAGCTCCCAGAGCGAGTTATCCTAACAAAGGATCTTTTCGTGTACGACGAAGAGGCCATAATATCACAAGTGAACGCATTCTCTTATGCACAGTACTATCATGTCTTCACAGTATGCGTTAAGTATGCATGTCTCATATCAACGCCCATACATCTCTTTATGATATGCAACACATTAACCACAATTGATCATAAATATTCCTTTCCAACGTACAAGTTAAGCGTGCATGTCTCATATCAACGTCCATACATCTCATTTATGATATGCAATACTTTAACTTGTTTCCATCATCGCAACATTATAAAAAAATTCTCAAAGGAAAATGTTGTGAAGGCAAAAACAACACTTTGCTTTCTTGGGTAAAAAACCGGCTTAATCAGAAGGAAAGACATATGTTGAAATCAGAAGGAAAGACATATGTTCAAGCTTCGAAAAACAACTTTTGGAAGAAATTTGGAAAAGAATCTAATCAAAGTAGAAAACACTTTGAAAACGAATCGAACTTTGACAATAGTACTTTTTCGAAAAGACAAGCTTGTTCTTCGTCAAGAACACGAAGAACATCAAGAAAGAATAGAACAATTCTAAGAACAGCAAGAGACGTTGAAGAAAATAACTACAAGATATTTACAAATTATCTTGACAACTCTTGAATCGAAATCAAGGATAACCGAACTAAACTTTACCTCTATGAAGCCGAATCTTCACTATTCTTTTTCTTCCTCTTTCTCCAACTTCACTTCACTCTTTCTCTCAAGTTTAAGCTCATCTAATTTCAGATCTGAATGGTGTAGGTTTTGAATGGCCGACCACTCTCCTATTTATAGGAAATCTTGAATCATCACAACGCGACACATGTCTAGGCTAGCTCCCGTGACTCAAAAGGCTACTTCCACCGTGTGATGACACCCAACCACCTTAAGCAGCTGCTCAGCACACCTATGGCCGGAATTCAGCCTACAGCTTAGGTGAATCATCACCTAGGTCCACTAGTGGTTGACACCTCAAGCTACCTAAGTCCTAGCCTTTTGTGTCGTCCTTCTTGCATCGATTTGTCGTGCTTCTTACTTCGATTTGTCGTGCTTCCTAGCCTTTATAAGTGTCACTCTCTAGGGCAGCCGAATTTATCTTGCTTAATTACTAAGTTTTGCTAATCGTTTCACTAATCGTTCGATAATCACAAATCAACCTAGTTGCTTCCATAAAACCTCCTACTTGCTTCCGAAAAATAAAAAAGTCTCCAAATTAGAACAATAACCTCGTAGATGATCCCCCAACATATTAAAAGAATAAAAGTCCTATGGTTCGATTTTCGAGGCAAAAACTTCCTACCTAATTAAAATTTTTTATTGATCCAATACGAGCTTCTCAACACTCTGAACAATATCCTAGTTGCACACGAACTCCAAATCTCACTTAATCATGTCCTAAACAAGGTTTCAAACTTAGTATCTCAACTACTAAATAATCTCTTTTGATCATTAAGTATCTTGTACTACTAATCATTATAGAAAACCAAATGCATGTGATGTTTTAAAAGCTCGGGGTATGCCAAATGATTGCAATAAATAATTAAACACAAGAATATATATTGCAATACAAGTATGCAAATATAACTTGAAACAAGAAAATAGTTGCACAAAGTATGGAGATAAGGGAAGAGAAGCAAACATAAGATTTATAGGTGGTTCGGCAAACCCACCTACATCCACCCCTCAAGCTCCTTTACTGAACCTTAAGGTTTCTCCACTATGCTCCCTTTAACCAAGGGAACGATTTCTTTACACTTGAGCTTGAGAAATACCTCTTCAAGCCTCATGGACGAGTTTGAGAACAAACCTCTACAAACTCCTTTTTTCGATGAACAACCCTCACTAAAAGAAAACAAGAGAGTCACTCTATTAGAAGTATACGAGGATGAACAAAAATGCCCACTAAAACTCTCTTGATGTAGTAGATGTTACAATGAGAAATTTCTATATCTTAGGCTTCACACAATAACAAGGATGTAAAAGTGATGACTTTATGTGAATGATATTAGAAAAAAGATTCAAAGGTTTTTGATCACTCTTAGCCTTACAAAAATGATATTGGTCGTTCAACTTGGATTTACACGGCTTAGGGATGAATTTATATAGGTTTGCTAAGAAATATAGCCACTTATAGCCGTTGGGAGTCGATATGTCAAAACTGGTTGATGGCTTAGGGATGACTACATGAACCGGTCGACCACTTCACCAGCTGGTCGACCTTTTCAACTTAAGAACATGATCTGGTTGATTTAAAACCATGATTTTGACCAACTTAAATCACCTAATTTTAAACACTAACTCCCCGTAAGTATACAAAGGGTTTGAGAGTTTAATTGGGATAATTTGAAGCCTTTGAAATATATTTTTAAATAACCAACAAGTGATAAAAATGGTTTATGGAAGTTTTCAAGACATATGCAAGTGTGTGACTCAAATCCTTGTTAAATATGAAGTCTAGAGTTACAAATATTACCCTAGAAACTTGAGTCTTCACTTTAAGAGTCACTTCCATTTAAAGGTTTATTGCTTGATCTCTCCGTGCTCATTTTGGATCCGCTTTGCTTCACATCTCAATTACTTCTATTGTTATCATCAAAACATTGATTGTGACTAAAAGCCAACAATTTATTCATGTGTAGTATCCAAAATATCCCAAGCTTCCTTAGCTGCCTCACACATAGCAATATACTTAAACTCTTCAAGAGAAATAACCACAAAAATAAAGTGAATACCATTGCTATTCCAATTACACTCGTTGATCTCTTCATTAGAACAAATTATCTTCTCTTTTGGTGTCTTAACACCATTGACTTCAGTAGAGCGTACTGACCAACCTTTGAGACAGGAACTCCAGTTACATTCAGCTAGGGATTTCAAAAAAGATCCCATACGTACTTTCTAGTATGCATAATTGTTTCCATCAAATATAGAGACACGAACAGAGGCGGACTTTGATACATCTAGACTACGGGTTAAGGAATGTGTTTAGGATTTGATATCGATTGAAAAAAACGTAATTTATACCCTAGTAACACCCAGAGGAGGTGAATAGGTGTCATCTATCACAAATAAAACTTATATAATAATTTTAAAACACGTTATAAATTGTTCAATCTAGATATGCATATTAATCAACTTAATCAATAAAATACATTATCAAATAAGAATACAAACAATCAATCACACAAAGAGACAAGAATTTTGTCGAAGAAGTGGAAAACCTTTGAAATAAGCTTCCCAGGAAAACCACTTCGGGTTATCTGCGTCACCCAAAATTTACTAAGAAGATAACCTTACAAATAGCGATTCACAAAATGACAACCCTTGTTACTGACTTTGACAAACCTGATGTAATAATCTAAGCAACCATACTTAGACCCGTTCCATGCGGCATTCACTGTAGAACTCTAATGTTCTTTTTATGAAGTCATCACGAATAACCTTGTTCTTGAACATCAGAACTCTAGCAACCAAATATCAAGGCTTCACTGTAGAAGATTTGATTCAATGGGGACTGTGTAGGATAAAAACGGATCAATTTAGTTCATGAATTAGAAAATGGTTTTTCTCACTCAATTAAGCGCTCAAGGAAACTCAAGAACAACTTCTCTAGGGTTAATAGACAGCTGATTGAGCTAGAATATTGCATGATTAGTACATCTAATACAAAAAAATTGTAATTCTTTCATGTCGTAATTATTGGTTTTAGATGAAAAATTGATTAAGGGTTATTAATCAAAGTTGTGATTTAAATTGATAAAAAAACATGATTTTTGATTTATTGTAGTACTTGAAATTAAATTAAATTTTCATACAACGCTTTATTTCCAAACATCATGTACCTAGCTCATATTATGTCTAGATACTTTAGAGGAATCATTTTCTTTATCATGAGTGCTATTGACATTGTAATTATTTCATAAATTCAATTATATGATGCCATTATTTCTGCATAATGATAAAATTAATTACTCTCTAGACTCGTACAAAATAAGACACAGTCTACTGGACACATAACAGAATAAGAGAGCTTTTAGAAGATGTCAACTGTCTAAGAGCAAGAGAAGAGACGGCCTGATGAGAGAAGATTCCTTGTAACCAGGAATATTCCCACAGATATGACGGATTTTGATGACGATGTTTGGATTCTTAGGACATATGTCTTTATTTTGTCTATTTTACTTTTGTTTACGTATTTAGGACATATGTCTTTTATTTTGGACATGTACTGATTATGATTACAGTTTACGAGTTCATTTGTTTTGTTTTTTTTCCGACATTTAGATACGTAAATTGACTGAAATACCCTTTCGATGACAAAATTACCAACAATGGCAAAGTTAGTCAATTAAATAAAATATGTATCTAAATAAAATTTACAAACATAAACAATTAATAACGATCGATCAAATAAAAATATAAGAATATATATAAAATATAAGTACATGTATATATCTAAGTGCAAATATATTTTTAAATAGAAATAAAATAATAGTTGATTATGGAAAGCATATTTAGGTTGTACATGTTATATCATAGGAACATAGTGTAAGAGTTAGTTTACATATACATGGTATAAACTAGTGATATAATCTTTATTTAGCACATGATTATAAGTTGTTAGTATGAGACATGTATTAAGATAGCATCATAAGTAAAAGAATTTCATAATTAAGTATGTTTTCAGTTCAAAAATCGATTTTTTAATAATTAAGATCATAGATCGATCGACACATTACCGATTGATCGGTTACAAATGGTGTCATTTAGATCTATCCAATCAATTGAACTTCTAAACGTGCTGATCTATCGGTCAAGACATCGTCTGATGCTGGAGCATAATTTGCCTCTCAGGGTAGTGTAGCATCATGTGCATCCCGGGATATGCACCTTGGGGTAAATTAAAATTAAATTATGGAATGATTTACATTGATTTAGTAGGCATACCATATACCTTTGGAAAGCACTACGTCTCTAGGTTCAAACTCACTTGACCCTGTGGCATTTAAATATTCATAAAGAAAGTTATGACATTTTTACTACAAGTTGTCAGAATTGGCAATAGACAGTAAATTTAATTTATTTTGTGTTGGAATTGGCTAGACTCTATTTTCTCATTTTTTTTAGCTTGACCGTGATGTACTGAACTCTATTTATGAATGAATATCCAAAATAAAGAGTTACAAATTTAGATTGAAAAATATAATTCTTGCAAGTGTATCTCTTGCTTTGGAGTTGAGTGACACCTTCATACCAATCAAGCGAGTGGCTTGGTCGTGTCGAGTAGCATCCACGATTAGTATCGTTGAGTGGCTTCCACTAACCTTGGTTGAGTGGCATCCCATGACTATGCTCTTCCCTTTGCTAAATCCTTTTCGGACTTTGCCAAACCTTACGGATCCCGGTTTGCATCATGTTGGTATCATAGCAAGTTTTCCTACTACGGTGATTGGGTTTCTCTTCAAATCTTTAGAATTTTGAGATTTTCTATTTTCTTCGTCTCTACTGGCCTTTCATAAGCTAAACTTGCCGCATTATGAGAATCAAATCAAACACTTACGAACATGATGAATGGACTTTTTCAGCGTCTTCAAACTTCACCAGCTCGAAGACATAGGAGTTGGGAAAGTACACGCAATGTATTCTTCGATGATGACAATAATTGAGATGACTATTCATCTTCTTCTAGTTCTTTCGTTGAACCAAGAGTTAATGCTCAATGGTACATGGAACATTTGGCTCGTACTTCAGAAAAAAATGATCGAAGCATCCAAGTTCATGTGCAAGACTTTGATGGGAAGCTTGATGCAGATGAATATTGTGATGATTAGATGACATCTTTAAAAGCTTTCTTTGAATGGAAAGATCTCTCAGATGAAAGAAAGGTGCAGTTCGTTGCTATGAAGTTGAAGGATCATACTTTAATATGGTGGCAGCAATATTAGCATAGTATAGATCGTAGAGGAATTCCAATAATCAATATATGGGCTGAGATGAAGTTGATGCTTCATGAGAAGTTTTTGCCTTTAGATTTCTCTCAAACTCTGAACCAAAAGTTCCATGAATTGCATCAACGAATGGAGCAATCTATTGATGATTATACATACCAATTTTACAAACTTATGAGCTGTGTGAACTTGCAAGAATCCGATGATCAATTGGCAGCAAGATATGTGAGTGGGCTAAAGTATAATCTTAAGGGTGAGCTTATGATGCAATCGTTTCCTTCTTTGGAGGAAGCATATCAGAAGGCGCTAAGGGCAGAGAAGAAAATGAAATGGAGTTCATACCGAAAAGCTGAAAGTTGGAAGGTGGTGAAGGAGAAAGAAAAAAAGGTGGCTTCTATCTCTCAAAAGCCAGCTCAACAACATTGTGGGGTGAGTAATGAGCATGGTAAATCGGACTCATTTTCCATTAGATGTTTCAGATGTAATTAAGTTGGACATAGATCCTATGAATGTCTAAAGAAGAAAGCTGAATTGCACTCGTTGTGAAGGTGATTGTGATGCAAAAAGCCTTGTAATCCAATGAGTTATGACTGTTCAAGAAAATGATAGATGACTGAGGCATAATATTTTCAGAACCTACTGTCTTACCCATGGAAAGAAGTGCATCTTGATGATTGACTTGGGAAGTTGTGAAAATATTGTGTCAAAGGCGAAGGTAGAAAAGCTGAAACTTTCACCGTTATCCACAATGGTATTTGTTGTCCCCTATGAAGGATGTACCATCAAGCGTGTCTTCTTCAAACCAGATCAATTTATTTTCTTACAAAAAGTTCGAAGAATCCTATAGGGAAGATGACAATTTTTATGCTCTTGTTGCTACCGATAGAGGTGAAGAAGTTGCAAATGAGGTTCCAAATGATGTAAAGACTTGCTGGACAGATTCAAAGGCCTAGCTCCTGATGAGCTTCCTAATGATTTACCACCACTTCGAAACATTCAGCACCAAATTGATTTCACTACAAGTGCTATTCTTCATAACTTGCCTCATTATAGAATGCCTCTTAGCGAACATGCTGAATTACAAAGACAAGTAATTGACTTGTTAAAAAGAGGGCTGATTAGTGAATCCCTTAGTTCTTGTACGATTCTGCTCTTTTAACTCCTAGGAAGGATGAAACGTGGACAATGTGTGTTTATAGTAGAGCTATCAACAAGATTACAGTCAAGTATAGGTTTCCCATTTCTAGACTTGATGATATGTTTTGATGAACTTGTTGATGCTAAAGTATTCTCTAAGATTGATTTGCGGAGTGGTTATCACCAAATTAGAATTAGAGAAGGTGATGAGTGGAAGACATCTTTTCAAACCAAAGATGGTTTGTATGAGTGGTTGTTATGCCATTTTGTCTTGTCTAAAGCCCAAGCACTTTCATGAGACTTATGACTCAAGTATTGAAGATCTTCATGGGGAATTATGTTGTGGTGTATTTTGATGATATCTTGATTTACAGCAAGGTTAGAGTGTAACGCTTGGAACATCTTTCCAATGTTTTCAAAGTACTCCATAAAAATCAGCTCTATGTGAACCTTATGAACTACTCTTTCATGATTGATCAAGTTGTATTTCTAGGCTATGTTATGAGTGATGATAGCATGAAGATAGATGATGAGAAAGTAAAGGCTATTCTTGATTGGCCTACACCTAGAATCCTAGCTAGTGTGAGAAGCTTTCATTGTTTGGCCTCATTCTATAGTGGATTTATTCTTCATTTCAGCACCATTGTTGCTCCAATGATGGATGTTCTAAAGAAGAAGGAATTTCATTGGACTTGTATGATTTTTACCAAATGGAGTGAGTATCCGAAATACCTTGCACAGAATCTCCGATTTGCAGGAATATTGGTCACTCGTCCTACAGCCCACGATCAACAATCAACGAATCACGAACACTGCTCTCAAGTCATTCAGGAGGCAACCAGAGTCTCCTTATGAATTCCACCTTTCAGATCCAAGGCTAAAAGATGGAAGCCTTGATGCCTTGAGATAAAGTTCTTCTTTGTGAGACTATTTAGAATATGTCGATTGAATAATCTCTCTATGTTTATTTTCTTAAATAAATGTACGTAGGAATCTCTCTACTTAGTTTGGTTCATCCCCAAACTAAGTAGCAATTGCACAACCCTGTCACGGGGGTAAACATGACCTACAGTTATTGCCAATGAGATTTTCTATAGTATTATTATAAAGATAACAGTTGTTTTACACTTATAGTTATATGGATTGAGATTTACAGTTTTCAATTTATTTTCACTTCTTAAATGTAGCTCATGAAGTACACTGTAGCATAATGAATTTGCTTACTAAGTTGTCGATTTCACCCCTTTATCTGTCATCTCTTTTCAGATGATTTTAGGAGCACGCCAAGAGTCGACGATGGAGTATTTTTATTCAATTGTTTTAAATTTTTAAACGTGAATTTGTTATTAAGATTGCTTATTTTATGATAACTGATTTATACCCCTCAAATGTTTTTCAGTTTTCATTGGTTTTACGCATAGCAGTAACCCCTTAACCACCGAGGTTCGGGGCATTACAGATGGGATAAGGAGAAACGGGTCGACAATGGGGAGAGTACGAGGCATCCTGCAAATTCATTGGTTTGGAAGAATTTTGGTAAGGACAATGGTTGGTTTGCTCAAGATACCCGCAACGTCTGCCTTGGTCTTGCTTCTTGCTTCAAACGAGTTCAATATTTTCCGAAATATGAGCAATGCGTATACTATTTTGACCCTTCTTGGACGAGTTTAACCGACTATGGGAAAAGGGAGTTGATACATATGACACCTCAGATGGGATGATTATGTACTGTTATTGTAATAATACGTGTTATGTAGTATTTGCGTTTATTATTTGTTTTTAAAAAAAATCTGATTCTCTTAATACGGTTCGATAGGAAATTTCAGTGATTGAACGTTGATTGTGAACACAATCGATCGCTCCCGAATACAGCAGTTCGATTCGAAAGAATAAAACACCTAATAAACCAATCGATCATCCCATTTAAACGATCGATCGGTAAGCAAAAAGAGATCAATCGGTATTATAAGCGACCGATCGGTAGTGAAAATGTCGGTTGATCATCATGTGCAACGAATCAATCATGTTGAAAACAATGATTCTGTGGCTTACATAACCGACCGATCGGTTATTAATACACCGTTCGATCATCCAACTCAAGTGATCGATCGGTTATGCAAAGACACCCGATCGTAAAAACCTTAACGATCGATTGTTTTTGTTAGAGCATTCAATCGGTTAAATTGATCGATCAATCATCAATATTGAATTGATCGATTGTCCCTATTTACCATACTATCTTACTAAAATGGGCCATCGATCTGGCTTGTTTTGCGATCGATCATTTCAAGCCAAGGTCTTGTCGATTGCGGTTACACCCAATCGATCCCTTCAGTCTCACCATTCGATCATTGCCATTAACGATCAACCGTGGTTGATCCCACTCCGATCGATGGCGATGGTCCTATCCATCAGAATGTTTGGCGATCGATCGTCACATTTAGTGAAGAAATATTTTGTTCACAAAAAAACTTTCCTGAACGAAATTCTAATTTCGTCACGAAATACATTTAATGACGCTCTTTTGCTGATAAATCTCGTGATGAGAAAATTTTGTCACTAAAACTTTTTGTGATGAAATTGTGACTCTTAGTGACAAAAATTTGTCACATAAAGTCACTTTTTTGTACTGATTGTTCAATTGCTATAATTGATTGGCTATTGAAAATTTGCTTATCCTAAACTACGACCAGGGATATGATGTTGGTTGGCTGAGTGATCAAGGATATTATGGTGTCGGGTGAACAAAAAGTGATTATAAGTTGATGAAATATTTTCATGCCTTCAGGCCTGCTCTCAAAGAAATAAATATTTAGTTCTTTATTTTGATTGCCATTGCAATTCTCTTATCACTTCGTCATGGTTAAATTTGATTCAAAGCTTTCAACAAAAGAGCGTATTAGAGAATTTTCCATATTTTTCCACAATTGATAAGTGTTAGTGTCTTTTTCTTATTAGCAAAATTATGCATCAAAAAATGTCCTAATTGAGTTATAACTTGTTATGGTTGTTTGGCTAAAGTGTTCAGGAAATCAAAGAAGTTTCTCAAGCGACATCCGACAAATGTAAAAAAAAAAAATCCTACCTTTCAGAGCCCTATATATGGAATAACTTAAGGGTTCTCTCATTAGTCTCATTGAGTTATTGGAGGCCGCCCTAAAACCATAGAGAGAATATTCATGATTTTCTAGAACCTCGATTTGATAAAGCAAAATTCCCAGAGATTAAGGACCTCCATTGATTAGCCTTTTATTGTATTCAATCACCCTTGTGAAGCCTCCAGAGTGTTGAAGTATTGTAGAAGAATAAGATTGTTCGTGGAGAATCCATAAGAAGAACCTCATAGGTCTGATACATAGGCGGGGTCTTCTCTTTATAGATCATATGCTATTTCACTCCGTTTTGTGGACTTAGGAGAGCTTCACATCTACCAAATTACATATACTGCATAGCATGAGGCGATTAATCTCTCGAGATTACAAATTGGGGGAAACCCGGAAATTGAGTACGAGATGACTTTGACCAACTCTACCTAAAAAAACTGCCAACCCCAATAAGGCTTTGCATTCTGAGCCGACCGCAAGCGAAGCAATTTAAACAAGTGAAACTATCATCAAATTAAACAAGCGTATATGTTTCCTTACTAATTAGTGGGAACCAACAAGTACTCTAGAACATAAGAGATAGAGGCGATCACCTAGCTAACTGATCTGTTAGAGAATGGATTATTCAGATCTATAGATTCAAAGTTCGAGTTTGAATTATGGGGTGAATAAATATTAATCTTGATGATAGTTCAGTATAAAAAGTTTGACAGTATAATTGAATTCTCAAGTGGAAGTTTCGTATGCATGAGAATCTATATTAGTTTTAGAGACAAAAATGAACACAAAGAAAAACACAGATTTTCCAAAAGATGTATGATCAACCCAATGATAATCATCGTTGGCCCTAAAACTCGAAACGTTAAATTATTCAAGAGAGACTCTAGTAACCTCATAAGAGACGAGAATTAAAGAAGTACGTACGTTAACTATTCATGATTCTGGATTGGATGTGTGCTGTAAAACAAGCATAAGATTTGAAAATTCTACTTCCGCGTGCGGTATATCGAAATTAATATCTCCCTTTACTTTGTTTTACACGATCAAAATTTCATGAACATCTTCCAAGGGTACTAAAACTTGCATTTTTCCTTTAAGTAATTACACAAAAGAAAAGCTATCCACCATCCTTAGCTTGCGAACCAATTGTGCCATCCACCTTATCCAGAGACAAAAGTTATTGTGTGAGTGTGTGAGTGGACGGATGAGATTAAAAGTTTAGAAATCTAATGGCTGAAAAAATGCCACGTCATTTAATGAACCTAACCCACAAATCCGACCCGCGAATCCAACCTGGTTTCATTAAATGACGTGACATTTTTTCAACCATTAAATTTCTCAACTTCAAATCCACATGAATTCTTTTTGTTTTATGCACGCAACGGAAGAGATCGGGAGAGAATAAGGTGCCTAGCAAAATTTCAACCCTAGAAGACCAAACTTCTCGACAAACATATTGCAAATTCTGAGGCAAACTCTTGCTGGCCCAGCCTCGTATATAATAATTGCCACCCAAGGTAGTGGAAAACTCTGGTTGCATACTTCATCTTCCACCATATAATTGAGTAAAGCCTACACAAACTCGTACGTCACCACCAACGGATCTATTTCTCCTTAAATTCCAATGCTCCACCAGCAGAAATAAAAGAGAGCCACAGCCCTCCACCAGCAGAAAGAAAGACAATATAGCCCCAACTCTAAAGCATTTCTACCCTTGCGAGATCAAGATATGGCCGAAGAATGCACAGAGAGCTCCGTCGCTAACTCCTTGCCTACACCGCCTTACCTCTGGGATCTCCATGCAAGCTCTCTTTCTTCGTGGAATAATTCCAACCTGTGGGGTAATCAAAACCCTAATTCCAACTCATCTTGTGAGGAGGACGTTTCAATCTCAACGTCATTTACTAATGTCTCGAACCATTCGGGCTTGACTGTCGAATCTTCTCGCCGACTTGTTGAAACTGCTTCATCCAACGAGTTGATTGGAGATCATGCCTCTGATAATAATCTTTGGAGTAATTTACTTTTGTAAGTTTATTATTCTAGTACACTATATAAGCCAGCGTAGATAAATATATATACAATCATATACATAATTATAGACACAGACACATGCATATCATACAAATAGCACATAAACATAGTTTTAGAAATACGAAATAGTACTGTTTTTATAATTTCCGCTACCTCTCTTCATGTTTGTTTCGTGGTTGAGTAGAAAGAGGAATATTTTAGAAAACCCAAGATTGAAGAGGGTGACCTACAAAAAACAAAAAAGATTGAAGAAGGGTGCTCTATTTTGGTTATGATGCTCTAGTTATTTTCTAGCGCAAGCGCACTAACTTCTAGGATTTTAACCTTGCAGAAGTGTTGGAAGCAATGGAGAATTACAAAGAGATCAAGATGGAGAAGAGAACTTCTTTGATGCGTTATCATCCAAGAGTTTGTCAACTGGGATATTTGAACCTGCCTGCGACTATTTGAAGAAATTAGACAACGGTTGGGAATTGACAAACTCTACATGTTTGAACCATTTTGACGATGAAAGGTTAACCAAGTTGTCTAATCAAGTTAGAACTTGGTCAATTGCTCCTCCACACCCAGACGTGCATGGCCAGTTTAACTCCCAACAATGCAATATATCGTTGAATTCTACGAGAGATCATTATCAACATCCTGTTCCTTATGGCCATATGAAACAAACCTTCGGGGATTCTTCCCCATATTACTTGGGACCAACTAGGACGTCCGGTTTATTTTCACGCAATGGTCAGGATTTGGAAGTTATGAGGGAACGTCTTGACACTGAAGTTCCCCTAGCTCTATTACGAGGATCATTAAATAGTAATGGCGTCGGATTACCAGTTGGCCTCAACAGCTCATTTGTGGGAGATAAAACTGGAAATTACAATGGAAGGCCTAATTCTTCTTGCAGCAAGCGTATCAGAAGCTTTGAAGACGTTATATCTTTTGGTAATCGTATTGGGAAGCCGTTGGTACCCGATGCTCATGAACCGAACTTCTGTTCTAAATCCACGAAGTACTCGTATGAATATAAAAAGCAAGCTCTCCAAATTTCTTCTCCGGTACTATACTTTACCTTTTTGGTCTTATCGATCGTTAAGTTTAACTTGCCTATACAGTATATATACCCTCATGACTCCTAATCCCTGCAAGTTTTTTGCTGCCCTTTTTGCCTGTGTCAATACTTTTGAGGACTAATTTTATTGATCTGTTCTCAGCCCAGAGTTTTCTGTTTATAGACTGAACTTCCTTCATGCAGACTAGAGTTCATTCAAAAGGACAGGGAACTGCAAATGAAGGAAAAAGGAAAAGGTCTGAAGATGGTTCTGACTCAGTCCTGAAAAAACCCAAAAATGACTCTTCTACATCTTCATCCCTAAAGGTATCGTCGAACACAGTAGTTTCAAGCGAGAGAAAAGGAATCAAGTTGTTTATTCATGGGGAATTCTTTGGTATATAATTATGTGCAGGCACCAAAAGTTAAGCTTGCAGATAGAATCACGGCTCTTCAGCAAATAGTATCACCTTTTGGAAAGGTAATTGTACACGACGAGCACTACGACTTTTTTCTTCTTTTATCAAATTTTTCTGTCGCCTTTTATAATATTCCACCATGTTTCAAGTTGTTACTCTCTATTCTTTTTATTTTGTTCAAATGCGAAGTATTACATTTCTTATTGATGTAAGATCCAATTAATTTGCAGACAGATACAGCGTCGGTACTCTTTGAAGCAATCCAGTACATAACGTTTCTTCAAGAACAAGTACAGGTGCGATAATCATCTGGCAAACTTCAGTATTTGTTTCAATTATTTGAATGATATGGAAATGAACGGACAGGAAGCTCAAAGACTCTTATTACTGAAACGAAACCAACGAAAAATAAATTCTTGTCCAGAAGGAGCTACAAGTCCCCATATCATTATATCTACAATATTATGTATATAAAGCATCCAAGCTTCTAGTGAATCTTCGTTTGCAGCATTTCTCCATACATAAACGATATTGATCTTCATTAGCTGTAATAAATTAAATCTATCTTTTCATGCATTTTGCAGCTATTAATGAGCAATCCTTACATGAAGACAAACCCGCACAAGGTAAACTCACAAGGTTGTCTATGCGTTTTCTAGTCATTAATTTCCAAGACATGTAATAGAAGTTGAAACTCATTCGTCTTCTGGTGATCATTTTAGGATTCATGGGGCGGTATTGATAGGAAAGATATGGGTGCAGAGACGAAGTCTGATCTCCGGAGTAGAGGTCTATGTTTAGTTCCTATCTCATATACCCCTCAGATTTACCGTGAGAATGCAGGATCTAACTACTGGAGTTCTACACCGGCATATAGAGGTTGTTTGTATAGATAGATGAAATTCGTCCGTGGTCTCGAGCACATTTCTTAATATGCATTAATGCCTGTACCTTTGTATTCATTAGTCGTAGATCTTACTGACAAACGCGCACGTACCGATATAGAAATCATGACTTGTGTCTACAGAAGATCGAGAGAGGCTTTGTAGGATACACAAAAGATTTCATTTTACAGTGGAAAAGCCTATATCTGAATAATTGTGACTTTATGTATCAATCTCGATAATGATGAATATAATAAGCGAAGAGAATTTGCCAGAAGGTTCTATCAAATTTTTGGAAAACAGAAACTCTCTCAGAAGCACTAAATTGACTCTCTATTCTAAAAACAAATAGATAAAAATATGAAGTCCGAGATCATGACCACTTGCACAAACATAAATCTAGCTAAGGGGAGAACAAAATTTACTTCTGCCGACGTTGCGATCGACGTTGTCTTCCATAAAAGCTTATAGGGACCGAATTGTTCATCGGCGCAATTCATTCACAAATTACAATCCTTTAACGTTTTCGAGAATAAAAATACAAATCGTCTTTAAAAATATTAGAGATGAAGAAATACATCTATCCTGAAATTGTATGTCAAGGATATTGAAATTTGTTACTCGAAAAAGTTTGTTCTCTCGTGAGAAACACTACCAAAAATTGACTTTTATTGACTGCAAATTTTGTCACAAACGAAATGTTCGATCGTCTGTATCCCGTTCGGTCACCCCGGAGACGATTGATCACCATTGAGAACCGAACGACCCATCTGTTATGGTAACGGAACGAACGTATTATTAGGAAACTGATCGAACAATTGTTACTAGATTATCCACCGCTTATGCTTAGATTTGGGATCGATAATCGTGGACATGGAACATGTAGGAGGAGCAATCAGATGCGCAATGTTTTTGATCGAACAAATAGCTTTCAACAATCGGACATTTGTAGAGGACGATCAAAGTCTTTAATTTCTTGATCAATCGTATTGTTGTGAAAGATCGACCGTGTCACATTTCCAATTGTACGGATTGCAACAGACGATCAAAAGTGTAATAGTTTCAATCAGATTGTTTGGAATGAATGATGGGACATGTAGCGTTCTCAATTAGACGTATTGATCCACACAGTATGACTTGATAAAGTCTTTCTCTCCTAAAACTCTCATCACTTTTATCTCATGCCTTGCCTTCTATAGCTGGTCCTGTAAATCAGAAAACAGCATAGTTAAGGTTGAGGAAGGTGCATATTTAATTGCATGTTCTAACAGGCATACATATCCCGACTTCTTGCCTAATATCTCAAAATATACATCAATTTCGGTGTAAACCTTCCCTTCTTATTCACACTAATGTTGGAAGACATCCATCCTATCATGCAAACATTTAATAATGAACGTAAATAGGCCTTTACAATTATTGCATTTAGATTTATTCGATCCATCTAGAACAAATATCCTTGGTGGAAAATCATATGCTTTTGTGACTGTTGATGATTTTTCTAGATCTACTTCATTTTTTTTGCTGCTAAAAGTGATGTTATAAATGATTTTGTTAAATTCACAAAAAGAGTTCAAAAAAAAAAAAAAAAATTCATCATTGCGAACACTCGTAGTGACCACGATGGTGAATTTGTGAATGAAAAATTTGAGTCGTTTTGTGAAACAGATAGTTATATTCACAACTGCTCAACTCCTAGAACTCCTCTAAAAAGTGGTGTAGCTGAAAGGAAAAATAAAACCATTCAAAAAATGAAAAGAACACTACTAACTGAAAATGATTTACCTATGTATTTTTGGGCTGAGGCTATAAATATTTCTTTCCACCTGTTGAATAGGGCATCTATAAGACCCATATTAAAAAAGACTCCATATGAGCTTTAAAACAAGAAAAATTGGCAATTTGGTCACTAGGTTTTAGTACCTTTGACAAAATAATCACTAAGTTTACTTCTTTTATTTTAGGGTCACTGAGTCCATATGCTTGTGACTTTTTATTCCTTCCGTCACTCCTTCCCTTGCCTTTCTAATGGAATGCACCAACACCTCACAAGCATATTGACTTAGTGACTATTTTGTCAAATGTACTAAAATTTAGTGACCAAATTGTCATTTACCCTTAAAAATATAGAAACCCTAACATAGCTTATTTTAAAGTTTTTGGGTGTAAATGCTACATTTTAAACACCAAGGATAACTTGGAAAAAATTTCACTCAAAAGCGGATGTTGGAATTTTTCTCGGATATTCTAACTCGTGTAAAGCTTATACAGTTTTTAACACATGGACTCTCACCGTTGAACAATCTATGCATAGTGCGAATTCTCAAGGGAGTGGAGGTATTCTTCTAGACACCTTAGAGAACTCATTCTAGGACACTCCTCATGTGGACCTAAGACTAGGACATTCTTAGAAATATCTGTAATCATCGTGCATTTTTATCTCAAGTTGAGCCCAAAAGCTTTCTTGAAGCCGAATTCGATGAAACTTGGATTTTGGCAATGCAAGAGGATCTCAATCAATTTGATAAAAATCAAAAATTTGAAATTATTCCCAGACCTGAGGACCAATCGATAATTGGAGCCAAATAGGTCTTTAGGAATAAGGTTGATGAGGGCAACACTATAGTTATAAATAAAGCTAGACTTGCTCAGAACCCCAAATGTCAGTCATGCCTGCACTTATGATCTTTGGGACAACGATCACCTGTAGAGATCGACTGCCTCATGAGCCGATCGACTAGAACGTCTAGATTTTTTACAGTTTCGACCCAAACGGCTAAAAACAACATTTTTGCTTTGAGGCCTATATAAGGACAACTCTTAAGCTCGAAAAATACACTTAAACGATCATTGATCCTTTCTTAAGCTTGAGAGAAATCAAAGCCTTCAAATCTTAGCTTAGGGATTCAAATCTTAGCTTTTTCATCTCATTTACACATAAGCTTTCACTTTCACTTCCTTACTATTGTGTGACATTAATTAGATAGATTTTCACTCTATTGAGAGAGTCTTTCTACTGTAAAACCACTCTACTATATTTTTAAAAGAGAGCTTCTTTTGTGCTCTTTCGGTGAGGTGTGTTCATCAAAAGAAGGAGAACTGTGAGGTTGTTCACAAACTCGATCATGAAGCTTGGAGAGGTGCTTCTCAAAACTCAAGTGTATGAAACCATTCTCTTGGTGTAAGGGAACTAGTGGTGAAACCTCAAGGCTTGGAAATGAGCTTGAGGTTTGGACGTTGGCGGATTTGCTGAGTCACCTAAAAATCTTATGTTTGCTTTCTATAACTGTCTCTTATTTGCATTTTGCTTTTACTAAAATAGTTTTTACATTGCAAACACACTTTTGGGGTTTAAATAAAAAAAATTTTTAAAACTCAATTCATGCCCCCAATTGGGTTGTGTTAATTCTAGGGTTAAATGCATGTCATGCCCCTGTGGTATGCAGTAATAGAAAATATGCCCCTGAGGTAAACAAAGTCCTTTTCATACCCCTGAGGTAAACATTCAGGAGCAAATATGTCCTTCCGTTATGTTTACCTCAGGGGTATGAAAGGGCATATTTGCTCCTGAATGTTTACCTCAGGGGTATGAAAAGGACTTTGTTTACCTCAGGGGCATATTTGCTATTACCGCATACCACAAGGGCATGACATGCATTTAACCCTTAATTCTATAACTACATAGTGATCACTTCATAGAAAAAAAAATTAGCAAAATTAGTTTGTCGTTTAACTTAAAGTAATCAAAAGGAATAAATCATAATTTCTTTCAAACACAACTACTTTGGCAAGCACGCAAGGCTTGACTAATGGAGGCATGCAGACTTAGAGATGGCGTACTAGGAGTCATACACGGACTCGTTTAACTCATGTAGCTATGTGTTGTGTAGATGTAACAAAAGGAAATTCTCGTCCATGTTTTATTTCACCCTGCAAACTATCATATGACAAAAAAACCATATTAGAATACATTGACCGCAAAACAAACATCGTAATCAAAATTACAGGAACAATCAATGTCACGCCCCGAACGCCATCCCGCAGGGACCGTGACAGCCGCGAGCATTCCCCGGGAACACTCCAGCGCTTACACTAACTCTTACAGCGGAAAATTTTTTTTTTTCTTTTTATACACATAGGATGGCTCACTCAGGATCCACATGTTGGCTGAGATACAAGCCCAATGATCATAACCTCTCGGTATACACATCATAATTCATAAAAGTCTATACATTGCATCTTGTTCGCAACTTATACAAAACGTACTAGGGCAACATACTGCCACTTAATCAAAACCAGCACTCCCAAGTGCTATCTCGGAGTTCACCAACTCCGGCTCCAATCCCCAAACTTCCAGGATTTCTACGTGAGATACTCCTCTGCTCCCCAGTTATCTTGTGGATCTGGAATGATACGATTTACAAACTATGAGTCGAAAGACTCAGTAAGGAACAACAGTTGAAACATGAACTTAATAAAACATAGCTTTAAAAACATACTTACTTCAATACACTGTAGCGATAAGAGAAGAAATGCAAAACTGTAAATCATGAGTTAGTGCATAAAAACATGATGCATATGCATGCTCCGTGATGCACATGCCATGCACTAAAATCTCTTGCCACTCTTGGCCTTTTCAAATGCATTTCAAATCTTGAAATTGGCCCCAGGACCTTGAAAATCTTTCTTTCATTCTTGCTTATAAAATTGGCCCTAGGCCCTTGAAAATATTTCTTTCATAACTTGTTCTTGAAATTGGCCCCCTGAAGTCAGGGTTGTGCTGTTCCCATCGGAACCGTCTCCCATCCCTCGGAGACTTAACATCTGGTCGAGCTAGCCCGTAGTTGCCCCAGGCCTGATGGCTAGACACGACCCTTGGAGGCCCACACCTTCTCTTGTCCTTCAGTGGGGTTGGTCGAGCTAGCCCGTAGTTGCCCCAGGCCTGATGGCTAGACACGACGCCCACACCTTCTCTTGTCCTTCAGTGTGGTTGCACATGCCTCAAGGACTAACCCATCCTTCACGAACAACGTCCCTCGGTATGGGCGTCCATCCATCCATCCTTCACGAACAACGTCCCTCGGCATGGATGTCGAACCTCACTTAACTTAGTACGTTTTCAACCAAAACCTTCGTGCTTAATCACAACATGCATTCTCTTTCGTTTGCATAAAACAACTTTTCATGTTTTCTATGCAATGAAAATGTCATGCCACTCTTGAAAACATCGTACTTTCATTTGCAATCAAAACGTCTCTCATGCGTTCATGCAAATGATCATGCTATGACATGTTTGAAACATCATGCGTACTTGAAACATTCTTCATGCAATACATTACATATGTATTAAAAACATCTTGTCATGCACAATAAAACATGCAGTGTATCATTCCAGTTTTCCAAAAGGGGTAAGATTCACTTACAATACTCCTCGCAAATTCTCCTTTGCTCACTAGGCTCCTCGCCTACAAGGAATAGGTTCAATCTTTCAATGTAATGCGTATAGGTGAAACCATATCGGTACGTATCGGTCCTACGAATTACCCGACAGTCCTATCTTGAAGTCCACTAAGGACAAGTAGCGATAATTCTACGCATTACTTAATTTAATGGTATAATATAGTTGCCGGATATTTCTTAATCCATCTTGAACTTCCCGTTCATCACTTGACTTCGTACCTTCCATTCGTCGGAACGTTTCCGAATGGCAACTATATTATATTTATTTTTTGATAATATATATATATATATCAATATAATTCTTTTAATCATTAAACACTTCATTTAATCTTTTCTTTAACTAATATACCAAATCTTAGGTCATTTAATCATTTAATATTTTTATTGCACTATAATATATATATATATATATATATATATATATATATATATATATATATATGTATATATATATATCTCGATTAGGTTTAATCAACACCAACGGCTTTAGGATTAAACCTAAGTCTCTCATTATTTCATGTACTCCATTAAAACCTTACATTAAACTATTAATTACGATAAAATCTTGACTCGGACCTTAAACCTCAATTAATCCCGAGTACTAACCCTAACTAGGGTTTCGAATATTTCATTACATGCTCATGGTTCTTCAAGCTTGTATTCCAATTGGTCAAAACCCTAATCCCCAATTTCAAGTATCCAACACAACAATTATAACCTATTTATCATAATTTACAATTAGGGTTTCTCTTCCTTATGACATTCGGCCAACACCAATTTTTATGCATCCTTTAATCACAACTTCAACTCCAATGGTGATCCCATCCTCCATTCAACAATTTCACAACCTAGGATCTAAGAATCAAAACATCAACATAATATATCATGCATTACACCATTCGGCCAACACATGTTTTTCGTCCAAATAATTATGTTTTCTTTTGTCTCCTTCAATTTGCATGCATCATTTACCTAACATAATTATCTACCATTCATTAAGTCATAATTCTTGCACAAATCTTGGCCAATGTCCAGATCTAAACATATACAAAATTATACATGAAGACCTAAGCATATAATATTCGGCCATACCTCAAAATGTCACATTTTTCTTGCTAAAAATTATAACATGCATATCCTTTGCATTTATGACCTTACTAGCATGTATTAACTTCATATCTTCATCAAATACTCCCATCAACATAGATCTACACTTTAGAAACTTCAACAACAATGGATCTAAGGAAATATCCAACTTACATTCGGCCAAACATAACATAAGTCTAGATCTAAACTTATCTAACATACATTGTTCTCATTTTGTATTTATGACCTATTTGCATGCATTAACCCCATAGATCCGAACTTCTTTCACATGTACATTGTTTTTACATCATCAAGAACATAGTTAAACACTTAGATCTAATATTAGAAAGACCAACAACACAAGATCTAAGCATATAATTCGGCCATCACTATGCCTAACCAACAACAACACATTTTTGGCCTTACCTTGTTGACTATCCCAAGCCTTGAGTACCTAGCACAATAAAATACCCTAGGTTAGAACTTTATGAAGAACTTAAGCAAAACCTTATACGAAATCAAGCCTACCTCTACCTTCACCAAATTTCTAAGCTTTCACCAAGATCCTTCTTTTCCAACTTTCGGTTCACCCCTCTTTGCAATGGTCCCAAGCTTGATCACAAAATGCTAAGATGGAGGTTTTTATGGTGGGGAAAATAAGAACAAAGAAATGCTTGAAACTTGAATGGTTTAGTTCTAGGAAAGTGAGCTAGATTTCAACAAGGGAAAATGGCTAGGTGAATAGAAATTTCCAAGAGAAGAGATGAGTTGCACAAAAAGGGGATTTGGTTACCTAGAGAAGAGAAACAAACTTAGAGCTTTAGAGAGTGATTGGTTGCAAGAAGAAAAGAACAAGCTTAAGCTCAAAGGGGAGATTCGGTCAAGAGAGAAAAAGAGAGAGTTGAAGTGGGAGGGTGATATTCGGCCAAGAGAAGAAATGCTAAGTGTGAGGGGGAGTTCTCTTGGTGCAATTGAGTCTCCCAAGATAATTTATTGCAATGACAAATGACAAGAGATGGTGGAAGTGACAAGAGAGAAATTTGAAGGGGAAAAGGGGAGGAATGGAGCCTTGGTCGACCAAGCTTGCATTTTTTCCCTTCTTTCACTTCTTTTCACCTTTTTCCCAACATCAATTCTTGTTCCCTAAAGCTATGTCCTTGCAATAAATCTTCTCTCCTCTCTCACTTTGATCTTTACGTAAACTCCACCCCATGGCTTGATCTCCTTTTATTTTTTTTCTCTCTTTTCTCTTCCAATGTGTTGTCTTGTCAATTAATGCTCTCTTTCCACATCTCACAACTTCACATGGCCTACTCTTCTTTCTCACTTTTCATTCCTACGTAAAACACCCCATAGCTTGATCTCCCTTTGCTTTTTCTCTTCTTTTCTCTTCCCATGTGTTGTCTTGTCAATTAATGGTTCTCTTACACATCTTACAACTTCACATGGGCAATTAGCTTTTTGCTTTTCAATTCACTTCATGCTCTTTACGTAAATGGCTTTGTCACCCTTTTGGTTTGCTTTTTGTTTAGTTCATTCATGATGTTTGGTTAAAATACAACTAACTTAGTTACCATCACAACTAACTTTCTAGTTACTCTCACAACTAGCTTCCAACTTAGTTAATTTTCACCTAACTTATCTCCTATAAGCTCTCTAACTTATCTAGTTCAATTACATAACTTATCACCTCATAAACACAACAACTTATCTTAGGATAATGGCTCTAGCCTATCTCTACGATAGCCACATCAACTTATTGCATGAAAGTTTCCTAGCTTATCACTATGATAAGCAAGTGTGCTTATCACTTAAAACTCTCTTAAACCTATCATATGTCTAGTAGCTTATCACCTAATATTCTAATGATAATTCAACTATTAATTTAGGCCACATGATAATACTATGTTCCACCTATTAATGACACACAAAATATTCAATACTCTAAAGGAAATTCATGATTTTCCATTTAATTATTTTCGGCCTATATATAAAAATCTTTAATCATAATTCAATTTTATGGATTATGAAATATAATAGGCAAATGAAAAATATAAATACATGAGAGAAACTTACCTTGCAAGTTTCGGCTCTTAGGAGAATATAATTAAACCTTGCACAAAACTTTCATAATGAAAGGAAAATAATGTAATAGAAAAATTTCATGAAATAAAATCTCATATTAATTAATGTAAAAATTATTATAAAGCTTAGGCCATACATTGGCCAAAAATATGGCTCCATAATAAAATTAAAAGCTAATACATAAGAATTAACATAAGAAATAATCGGGGTCTCACAATCAAAGTACATTAGAAGGCGATTCTTGTATGTTATCGGCCACTGCCTTATCCTCGATTGACTCGCTATCACTTTCAAACAAATCTCAGTCATCGCTTTCTTTGCTATTCTCTCTTCAGTTTGTGCTTCATCACCCTCTGAAGCGTCAATATTTTCTAAACGTCTTTTCTTATGCCGCTCAATTGAATCAAAAACTTTGATAACGCTTGGTGCAACATCATGCTTGCGTAGAGGATTAAAGTTGAACTGCTAGAAGTCTATAAATACGACAAGGACATCATGCTCCTGATACACTTCATTCGTTCTGGATGTGCCCAATTCTTTATTTCCATCAACTTCACTGTTTGACTCTTGGGGGGGGGGGAATGTCATATGTCATGCTTTCCTACAAGACAATTTCTGCACAACTCGTCATGTAGGTACATGCATATTATTTACTAAATAAAATACTTGGCTAACTTGATTTGCTAAAACAAGTGGATCTTCCATATACCACGGTCGAGATGTGTTCATGCTCTTGAAATTCACATCGGTACAAATTCCACCTCGGTGGTCCCTAACATTCCACCAATCACACTTGAATAGATATCCTATATTCTTCGCAAATATCCCATGGCATAGATGTCTACAAATTGTTCTGAGTTCGTCACTTTTCTTCATGCTTTACTGAAAGATATCTACATCTGTTCACAACACATGCAAAATAACGTATCGCTCATGTATCTGGCCCACACGCCAATGAATACAATTCATCGACGATGTATATGCATTTTGCGTACGCAATGTTTGAACCTACAATGAAATATTAGGATGCAATTATATACTTTATGATGCAAACTAAATGTCTTTGGCAGTACTCATGCATATGAGAAATTTCCCCTTCTATGCCTTCGAAGCTCATCCAGGTGTTCATTGTGAAATAATGTTCATGAGTATTTTTATAAATCTACTCCCCAGGTACGTGTAAATAAAATTAGAAACTCAAAGTTGATAAAACTTACTCCAAATAATTGCTAATTACCTTGCAACTGTTCAGCACATGTCATCGAGCTTTTTTGAATTCCTTTAGGTCTACGTCATGCCCTTTTGCAATTATCAATCAAATAGTCTCAGTGAACAAATCAAGTCACCCTTCCCGTACCTCCAACTCTCCATCACAATCGTAGTTGCGATCCCTTCTTTTAAACAAAATTTCAACCCCATGGTGGTATTGGGAACAAAACGTTGAGCACTTTTTTCTCAATGTATCCTTCTGCATTTGACTTCTCGAGACATGACTTTTGTCACAAACCAATACGTTTTTTTCATTAAACTTTCAACTAGATACATGCACCTGTACTGAGCCATTCCAGCAAGCATTGCTTTGCACGAAAAGGTGGACCACCAAATGCATCATTCATAAAAAATGCGGTGGAAAAATTATTTTCATCTTACAAGAAATAATCTCAATATCTCCTGACATCCAATACAAAACCAACTTCTTCAATGTCCGTGAATACAATTATCTGAAAAACAGACATAGCTCGGTCACTGGCCCGCGCAAATCTTCCTTCAACAACCCTCGGATCATCACTGGAGGAACCCACTCCAAGAACACATGTCATTCATGACTTTTCATTCCAAACCCTATTAATTTATCTAAATTCACACCTCATGTCTTTCAACCACTTGCAAGCCTCCCTTCGCTCTTCCAAAGTCAGAGTAAATGCCTCTAGAGGCATCAAGTTGACACTACCATCATTAACTAAGTGGATATTATTTTTTACCCCGATTTAAGCTAGATTTCTACGTGCACCAACTGAATCCCTTGTATTTTTGTCAATGTTCATCACCATCCCAAGTACGTTGTCACATATGTTCTTCGCTCACTAACCCTTGAATGGGTCTAACATGAAACACACAATCCTAAACTATCCACATTTTAGAAAATTCATGGGTTACTACGTGACAATATTTTGTTCTTCGTATACCAACCCTTGAATGGGTCTAAGGTACGCACATACTCAGTCAAGCATTTACCCCACATCACTCAAGTCAAGCGTTAAAGAGTAACTAAAAAATCAATTAAAGAATTAAATTCAGCATCAACTCAAAATGTCGTCCCATCCTCATGTAGGACGATCAAACCTTCATAAAACGTCTGAACGTGAAAGATTAGACAATCAAACTCGTAAAAATCAATGTTTGATCGTCCCAACCCCTAGATGCACAACATGTACGTAGCAACCTTTTGGCACAACTCTAATCGATTATCTAATGGGAAGATCGATCGATCGACTAAAACCCAAAACAAAAAGATTCACAAAACCCACCTCTCACCCAAAATCCTCCTAAATTCAGTACAAACAAAATTTATTCAAATGTACATCCCAATAAATAAAAAATAACCTCCCATCAAGTAATAAACATAAAAACAAATTCACCAAATACCAAAATCTCACTCAAATCCAACAAATCATCATAAAACCAACTAAATCATTCCTAGTTAAAGATTATTAGTCAAACTACATACCTCTTGTTTATAGAAATCACTAATGGATGAAATTTACACCCAATATCTAACAAATTTTGTCCAAATTTCTCAACATTGAACTAGATGAAAAAAAAAAACCCTATAATTTTGAGCTTGAGCTTGAGCTTGCTGTAAGAATAGATTTTACAATGAAATCTCTATCTCTCGAGCTCACACCAATAGCAATGCTTGAATATGAAGGTTTTTTTGTTTAACCTTGGAATAATGTGGGAAAATTGGATTGTTAGAATTTGTAGGAGTCTTTAGAATAACAATGGAAGGTTTTTTAGACATTAAAATCTCCTAGAAAGATTATTTTTAAATACCCTTTCAAAAATATTTGTTTCTAAATGTTGGGAAATTTACTATTATTAGATTCTGTAACTATTATAATCTTCTTAGTTGAGCTAGAAGAGCTTTTTGAGGTTACAAGCCCAAGAATAAAAGAAAGATTAATCTTATAACCGTCAGTAGACGGAACTCCTTATACTAGTGGATCTGGTATATAGACCATTGACTATATATGTAACGTAGTCTGAAATTTTAAATTCAACAAAATTCATAAAAATTGTACTACTAGTCGACCGAAATCTTTATTCCAGTTGATCCTATACCTGTAACCGTTGATAGTGTTACAAACTTGTAAAATGAATTCTTGTATATTTTTCAACGTTGCAATACCGGTCGACCGAACTGAATCCGATACTAAAGACCGGCTGTATCTTGCAGAAAGTGTGGATGCAAGGGTTTTCATTTATCGACCATCCGGGATCGTCAAGTTGTGAATCAGGTTAAAGAGAGCTTAAATTTTTTTTATTCATCTAGATGTTGCAGCCGCTGTGCAACCGGTAGACCAAAGATGATTTTTAGAAGAGTTTTGAACTACTAGTTTTGAAGTAAACTCATAGAAATTATCTTTGAAATAATTGGAGTTTACCAAAATTTGTTTGACTATTTGAAATTAGGAGAAAAGGATAAAAAAATGAGAAGAATCCACACCACAAGTTGAAAAGAATGCAAGCGAATTCCCAAGGGAGTGGAAGTATTCTTCTAGACACCTTAGAGAACTCATTCTAGGACACTCCTCATGTGGACCTAAGACTAGGACATTCTTAGAAATATCTGTAATCATCTTGCATTTTTATCTCAAGTTGAGCCCAAAAGCTTTCTTGAAGCCGAATTCGATGAAACTTGGATTTTGGCAATGCAAGAGGATCTCAATCAATTTGATAGAAATCAAAATTTTGAAATTATTCCCAGACCCGAGGACCAATCGATAATTGGAACCAAATAGGTCTTTAGGAATAAGGTTGATGAAGACAACACTATAGTTAGAAATAAAGCTAGACTTGCTCAGAACTCCAAAGGTCAGTCACGCCTGCACTTATGATCTTTGGGACAACGATCACCTGTATTTTAATATACACATTCATATTTATGGTTTGTAGAAAAATCCATAATTTTGTTAGAATTATCCTGCCGTGTTGTATAAGAAAACGAATACTAATAATGATGGTGTATGGACACCAAATAGTGGATGAGAAAAATTTTTAAGTTTTAAAGTTCTATTATGTATTTGTAAAATTCAATGTTTCATATCTTAACTCCATTTTAGGAAAAGATAGAGGCACTACAGTTAGAGCACAAGTTTATGGGGGAGTCGTACACAAATGTATAAATTTTCACTAAGATATTAGAGGAGCAAAATGGATTACATGTGTAGTTTACGTAGCTCAGGAAAGCAATTTTGGAACATCGTCTTTTGTGTCGTCTGTAGACCTGGTCCAGAAACTGTACGAGGCAAGATTGCAGAGATACCAAATGAAGGCTAGATAAAAGGATTATGATGAACTGGCTTCTAACCAGGCAGGGATAGAATGTATGTTACAATTGCAGCACAAGCATATGGAGGAGCAGCAGTAATTACAGGAGCAGTAATAGAGGTTAAAGAAAATTTAAAAGCAAATGCAGAAGAAAATGATGGAACACATAAGGCAACTCACAACATATTTGATGTCATGACGAAAGTTTTGCTAAGTTATGTAGTTCAAACATGATTTTCAGTAATGTATTGTAATTATTATTGTGAAGACTAAATATATGTAGATAATTTCTAATTTTATACCGTATAATTACTAAAATGCTTGATGTATCAACTTATTTATAAACTCAACTAGGGGGTGCAAATCGACATAACCTAGAAGTTGCGGGCTGAAATGTCTCAAAAACAAGGGGTGCAAAGTGTCAAACCCCCTAAATCTAGTGGTTGCAAAGTATAATTAAAATATCGGGGTTCAAATGGGCAAAAGAGTCACGTTTTCTGCCAGTCCTCGAAACTTCAGTTTATTTTGACGGCAAAATTAACTGCAAAGTACAAATCAACGGGACCTATAAGTTGAGTGGTGCAATGTCTCAAAAATAAAACAGGGGAGTGCAAAGTGCAACACCCTCCAAAATGGGCAAGTGAGCCATGTGTTCTACACGTGCTTGACATTTCCATTCATTTTAATAGCAAAATTAATTGGGAGATGCAAATCGACGGGATCTAGAAGTTGAGGGATAAATGTCTCAAAAAAGGAGGTGCAAAGTGTCAAACCTCCCCAAACCTAGTGAGTGCTAAGAGTAATTAACTCTAAATAAAAGTTTAAAATTTAGTGAGGTACAAAGAGCATTACAGAGCTCCGTACGTGAGTGGACGCCAGCAGATGATTGTTATTATATTTAGTTTATTAATTTTTTATGAACTACGTATTTTGTTGTTTTTTTCGATAATTAATATGGCCGTGATGAATATAGTATATATATTATTTTTTACCTACTGATTCAATTAATAGAAAAATAATGCGAATAATGAACAACTAACGTGCGCATGCATCTTTTACACCAAACTACACGCGCATGTAGTACAAGGTGTCTAACCATATTAATTGAGATGTTGAATTAGTGTAAAAATAACGCGGGTAATATGAGTAATGAATATAAATACTGTTACATTTACATACACGACACTAAGTACTGATAGTATTTACATACGCTCATACATGCATGTGTTATAATACTTATATAGTTGATAACATTGTGCTTATGAACTACTTATATACTACATTTACATACATGACATTACGTACTAATAATACTTATATACTCCCATACCTGTGTTATAATACTTATAAAGTTGATATCATTGTGCTTAATTATAAACTACCTATTTACTATACTTACATACACAATATTAACTTTTAATAGTATTTCCATACTCTTGTAGTTTTTTATTTGTTTGAACCGTCGTCCGAACTTATTTTTTACTGTTCGAAAGTTCATGCCAAAATCGATGGCGTTTTGGTATCTTGAATACCTTCAAAAGGTGAGAAGAGAACTGTTAGAAAGTTTTTAAGTGACTAAAGATATCGGTCAAAATAAATGAATCCATTTAGACGGCTGAAAATAGAGTTTGAACGTTCATAAATATATGACACGGATGCCTTTTGGTATCTCGAAAAAGTTCGAATGGTGAGAGGAGAATGGTTAGAACAATTTTAAGTAACTACGATTATCCGATTCTGGTGGTGGGGATAGTAGGCTCTTCGACTCATTGGTATCTCGTGAATTGGAGATACTTAGTAGTTTGATGGATACTTGTGGTACCAGATATGTGGGACGGCGTCATTCAAGACAAATGAATCCGTTTTGACAATTGAAAATGGAGTCAAATGGGTGTAAAAAAATCCTGCCTTCCATTTGGCGCCATGCTGCCCTAATGGTATGTCCAGGCATTCGAACAGTTGTCTGCAAAACACATAAAAGGAAGGGACGTACACCTTAGTGTCCCAAAGCATTCTAAATCGGAGAGAGCAAGAGAAGCTGAAGAATTAGAGGAAGAGGAGAAAGCTTGGGGGTTTTAGTAAAAAAATGTGATTTTGATGAATGTTGATGTTTGTTTGTTGATTTCAAACGATTTTTTGCTTGTTCTTTTAGGATTACGCTCAAGAAAGGACCTTAGATTTGATTAGAGGTGAGTTCTTTCATTTTGATTGGTAAATTTGTTAGATTTTTGTATATGGGTGTTTGTGTATGTGATTTGATTCTTTTGACGAAATTGACGATTGATTGATCATTAGATGCTCAAGGTAGACTCATACATTTTTAAGGGTATTGAATACATATATTAAGGGTAAAATTTAGTGTTGAATTCGGGAGTTTGAGCTCTTGTTCTACATGTTGTTTTCGAGTCTCTTTCCTAGTGTTCGAACGCTATCAATGACGAGTGAGGCATATCACATAGCCGTAGGCTGGAATTGACATCTGAATGGAGCGTGCATTGCCATTTGCATGCTATTAACGTGTTTGAATGGATTTGACATATTTTACAATTATTATTGTTGTATTATTCGTATATATATCTTTAATCGTACTGTATAATTTGGTATATCACTTCATCCATAATACACGTAGGCCCGTTTTAAGCTTATACAACGACCTTCGTGAAGAACGACGGTAAATAGTTTTGAATTGTCCAACCATGGATAATTTGGGATTGTAAAATACACATAGGTTGTCAGGATGGTTCAGGGGAGAATGGCCATGACTAACACAAAACATAACTGCTGCTTGCATGAGATTATGCAAAGATTAGGCATTGCTACATCCACATCCGGATACATTGGCAGAGCAGTGGGCGAAAGTATATGATTTATTCTCTAGTCACGAGATTAAAGTATAGCAATGATTCAGTTTTTGTTATATTTTTATTGTCCGTTTTAATTATATATCTCTTTTTTTGCTGAGAAAAGTAAAATTAATAAACAAAATCGTGCACTTTTCAAATAATAAACAATATCTCTTTTTTCTTTGTAAAAAAATAATATTAGTGTATACTTACCGTGTTTTGATATAGAGAGATCCTGAGATGGGTAAGATTGATCCAGGAGAGTTGTACAAAAAAAAAATACACAAAGGCCAAAGGCGAGGAAAATTTTGGAAGTGTTTAATTTAAAAATTAAATGTAAGTTCATTTTGTGTTGTATAATTGTTCTTTCAGCTAAAATCATAAATTTGTTACTTTTATTTGTTGGGCACGTGTGGGAAAAGATGGAAGCTTTTAAGCGAAAGTTCATATATGAGGGCAAGTCATACACCAGTGGCGGAGCAAGGAATGCAATCAATGCGAGGCAAACTCCTAAAGAAAAATGACAAAAAAAAAATCATTGTATAATGCAAAAAAATGTCTTAAGAGTTAAAATATAAAAAAATTAAGGACTACAAATATTGAAATATGCGTATCATACTATTTGCTGATACTGAGAGGTGACAATTGGATCCTAAACGACTACATCTTTTGAAAACGTTGCGAAATAGCTTCGTTCTCAATAGTTTCAAAATTTCTCTTTCAATGTATACCACCATACAATCATTCAGCCATTCATCTCTCATCTTATTACGCAAGTCAATTTTGATAAACTTCATTGCAGAAAATACTCTCTCGACAGTTGCAGTCGCAACAAGTAAAACCAATGCCAACTCAATAAGCAGATAAACCAAAGGATATAAAGTATGCTTTCTTGCCACAACCATCTTCATAGCAAGACCTTTAATATCTTGAAGTCTAGAAAAAACATCATGACTTCTCACATCAAAAATGTAGTTTCGAAGTTGATCTCTACCTACAACACGATCAATTGCTGAGAAATATTCTAGATAAAGCTCAGCAAGATGAAGTAACTTAGAATGATCAAACGCTGAGAATGAGTCTCTTGGATCAAGACATACTATAGAAAGAAGTAACTCTGTACTTGCTTCTGTGAAACGATGATCCATGTCCTGAGCTATCAAATCAATAACTTGGCAAAATACTTCCACACGAAAATGATGCAAATAAGTAATTGTTTGCCCTCCACGCCGAGCTCAACCGCGAGCTGGAATAATGTCTTCCATAATGAGTACAATGATAGAATTATTCACACAAAAATTTTTCACTTCTTCCAAAAAATCATCCTGCAACCGACGCTTCGCAATTCTAACCAAATTCAAAGCATTAACAATATCTTGATCCTTTCGTTGTAAGGCCTGTGAAAATTCATTTATAATTCTCATTATATTTATCAACAAATACGTAGTGTATACTTTTGAATAAAAATGAGTACTGTTTGTGATTACCTGTGACAATTCATTTGTAATTCCTAATATATTTATCAATAAATGCATAGTGAATACAAAGTCGAAGCTTTGAACGTTATCTAGTAGACCCAGAGCAGTGGATCTTTGTTCTGTGCAAGTGTTATCCTCTCCTATATTTTCAAGCACATCCAACAATGCTGACCACATAGTGAAGAGACGCATTATTGTAATGTGATATGAACCCCAACGAGTATCACCTGGTAGTACAATACTGGTTTCTTGATTTTTGCCCCTTCCACTGACAATTTCTCCCTTATCCAATAGCTCAAGTATCTTCTCATGTTGACTTTGCCGAACAGAATCTTTCCTTTTACAAGAAGCTCTAACTATAGTCACAATCGTCATAGTGTAAGAGAAAAAATCACAAAATTGGATGTTATTCTTTGCAGTAACCACAATAACCAATTGAAGTTGGTGAGCAAAACAATAAATATAGGTCGCATAAGGATTATCCCTCAAAATGAGAGACTTCAACCCATTAAACTCGCCTCGCATGTTTGATGCTCCATCATACCCTTGACCTCTTAACCTGTATATTGATAACCCATGTCTTGCAAACAAATTATCTATATCATTTTTCAATCATGGCTTCTTGGGAAAATCATGGTTATGCAACCCTGGGTTCACAACAATATCATCCAGAGTAATAGAAAGCCGGGGTCTTTTTGAACTAGTATTCGTTTCAGAACTAGTACCCAAGCTAGGAGTATTAGATGACTCCAAGCTAGCTGGATTTTTTATCAAAAAAATTTCCATAATCTAAAAAATACAAAAGAAAACAAATAAGCAGCAAAATAGAAACCCAAAGTGTGAAGAACAACAATGAACTAATATGCATACTGAAAATTTTATAAAATGAGCCCCCTACACAAACAAGTCAAATGGTCCTCTGTCATCTCATTACGCAGTATGTGCCTTTTAATGGGCCATTTACAACCTTGATGATAGATTGGATGCAAATTTTGTGATTTGAAGCCTCGTGAGTATGTATGGCCTAAATTTAATGATCTGAAGCACTTTTTTTAAAAAAAGCAAGAGTTTGTACTTTACTAACAGAACCGTCTCTTTTTCTTTCACAGGGGACATAGTCACATAAATGTATGTATGTAGTTTGGCACAAAGCCTAACCATGCTAGCAGATCGCACCTAACCCATAGGAATTAAGCTGGCAAAGCTTTCGAAGTCCTAAGTTGGACATCTGCAACACTACAATGCAGTAGACCCTTTGCTTCCAAGAAAGTTGTCATACTTTCTAGGCAAAGATGATGCACAAGCAGCCTGCTCGTATACAAAGAACTGAATGCAAGGACAAGACTACAATTGCTGCAATTTTATTTCCAACGAGATTAATGTTATGAACTCATAAAAAATTGTACTACATAAACAGAAAGTGAATAGGATAAAGAGATACCAAAGCATCCAATAGCTCCACATTAGTAATAGTTCTTACCTATGCCAACCACCACAGTGAAGGATCGCAACAGAATCAAACTTCAAGTCTTCAACAAATAGAGAAAAACTGCTACCTACATCGAAGAAAATCGAAGAAAATGACAATTGTTGACAAAATCATTTGTTCTGCAAATTAGTAGGTTCTTCAAAGTTGATACATAAAGTGTCAAAGACTCAAAGGCACTTCTAGACTAGGGGTTATGGCTATATTATAGTCTTCTTAATCAAGCTTCATGTGACTTGAAAGCTTCACCAGTAGACCAAAAATTGTAGCATAACTTACAAGAGCAGCAAAGGGAGCATACGTAGATTCAACACCAATTACGCCTACAGATGGAAATGTGGCTGGACCAAGATATGCAAAAATTCATGCAATAGTCAGACTCATCACTACGGGTAAGATAGACTTTTTTTTTATTCCGTATTTTATGTTGTCCTTATTTTAATGTTTTGTTATTTTTGGAATATTGTATTTAATATTTAACGTTACAAACACTTACATTTCATGCTCGTTATAAATTAGTTATTGAATTTTTGGTCTAATATTTTTTACCGAATATATTTTTATTTTTGAAATTCAAGTTTAAAAAATGGAGAATAAAAAATTCCGTTCCAACGAATCCATAAGCATTTGGACGTGATTGCAATACGACCATTCGATCACTTTTTAACAGATTAACGTACCCATGCTTTTACTGTTTTAACATTGTCGTATCCCGAGCTTTTGTTTAACAAAACATGCATATTGTCTATGCATATTAGTAGTACATTAGTGGTTACTTAGTAAATAAGTATATTGATTTAGTGCTGATTTGGAGATTAATTAGTACTTGATGTATTGGTGTTAAAATCTTGATTAGGACCTGATTAAGAGAGATTTTGAGTTTGCACGTAACTGAGTTTTTAATCAGGATGTTGTGGAGCATGCATTGGATCAATTTAATTTTTTAAGCTATTAGGATCAGGTTTTCCTCGAAAAACCGAACCACGTGATTTTATTTTACTAATATGTTGGGAGTTCATCCATGAATCTATGGTTCAAATTTGGGGATTTTTTACTTTTTAGAAGCAAGTAGGATGATTATGGAACCAAGTAGGTTGTTTAATGATCATCGTTTTAATTTTGAAGAAATTAGCAAAACTTAGCCATTAAGTAAAGGAATTTTGGTAGCCCTAGAAAGTGACACATATCAAGGCTAGGAAGCACGATGAATCAAAGATAAAAGGACGACGAATCAAGGCTAGAAAGCACGACGATAAAGGCAAAAAGCTAGGAAGCTCGATGTGTCGACAACCGGTGGACCTAGGCGGCGACTCGTCATAGCTATAGGGTAAATTTCAGCCATAGGATTGCTCTGCAGCTGCTTTACGTTGCTGGGTGTTAATGTGTGGTCAACATAGCCTTTTGACTCACTATAGCTAGTCGGACTTGTGTCGATTTGTGACGGGCCGTGTTTGCCTATAAATAGGGGGAGATCCAGCCATGTTAGCTTGTACCATTACATATGAAATTTTTGTGTTAAGCTTAAGATCAAGAGTAAAGTGAAGTAGTAGGAGAAGGAAGAAAAATTTTAGTGAAGATCCGGCTCAATTAGAGGTAAAGTTTAGTTGGTTATCTTTGATTTCGATTCAAAAGTTTTCAAGATGATTGTATGAATCTCTTGTATTTCTTATTCTAGCATCTATTGATGTTGTTAACGTTCTTCGTGTTCTAGTTATTCTTTGTGTTCTTGACGAAGAACAAGCTCATCTTTTCGAAAAAGTATCATTTTTAAAGTTCGATTCATTTTCAATTTGTTTTTCAAATTTGATCAGTTTCTTTTAAAAATTTTCCCAAAAGATGTTTTTCAAAGCTTGAACATATTCTTTTGAATATTTCTTATGATTTCAAAACTCTATATGTCAAAATTGGTATTTTCTACATGGTGATTTAGCCGTTTTTTAACCGTGAAATCAAGGTGTTGTATTCTTCTCTTCACAACATTTTCATTTGAGAAATGTTTTTATGATAGACACGAGTTAAGGTGTTGCATATGATGAATGATATGTACGGGTATTGACATGAGACATGCATATTAAACTTGTACGTTGGAAAGTAATATTTGATGTTCAACTATGGTTAGCTGTTGGATATCATGAATAATATGTATGGGTGTTGACATGAGACATGCATACTTAACATATACTATGAAGACGTGATAGTATAGTTCACTGGAGGATGTGTACCACTTGTTGTGGCATTTTGGACACTCCTTTGTACGCGGAAATATCCTTTATGAGGATACCATATTCTACTCCGAGAGTGACGTCGGAAAGATACGGAGGTTACATATATCACTTTGTCCCTATGATTCACTATGGGAGTGAGAGGAGTGGTGGTTGAAAATTGAAAAGATCATTCTTTTAAAGAATTGACGAACGATTTTCTTCTATTTTTAGATTTTAATGACGAACGATTTTCTTCAATATCGTTTTCTTGTATCTACTATTTTGTTATACTAACCACTAGTTTTACTGAGTCATTTGGACTCACTGTTGTTTGTTAAATTCTTTTAGCAGATATCAAAAGTGTATTTAGGTGAGTTCACAAAGACCTTAAGCCATAGTTGGATCATTTTGGAGTTAACATTTCATGTTAATGTCACCCGAAATTTTGACGTTTTGATAGAAGGTCGGTGTCATAGGTGGATTACCTTGAACTCAGATGACTATGTCAACTTATTCGACTTAAGTGACTCAGACGGCGGGAATTAAAGTTCTCTAATTTTATACTTTCTTAGTCTTTTGGCTGTACTTTTTCATTATGTAGTATGTACATTATACAAGTTGGTTCTCTTTTGATGTGATCGTGTTTTGCTTAGTATCCCGTTACTTAAACGATCCTCTCATGGCCGTAACCTCAGTTTAATAGCAGCGTCCATTATTATAAGACAACGCTTGAGCTCTTGACGGTCCAGACTACTATAAACACTTATTATCCCTTCTATCTAAACACGTGCAAACAATATTAAACGGAAAAAGTTTTACCGTTTGTAGACGTTCAAAGATGTTCCAACGTTTAGGATGCAAAACGTTGCAATGCGTAAGAACGATATCGAATGAGTTTGTTTACATGCTTCGAAATAGGCTTTGGATCGGCTTAGAACAATATCAAACACTGGGCCTTTGACCGTTGCACAAATTTTGAACGTATTCAAAGGATTCTGACAGTTATTGATTTTCGTTTGGCTGGTATGACCTATAAAAAATGATACCATAGGACGAACGTTCGAACGATAATGGTGTGCAATGACATTTGAACGGTATAATTTGGAACGAAATTCATTTTTTGTGACACTCTTACCACTACAAGAAATAATGGTTTAGGTGACAAAATTTTGGGTGTCAAACCAAATTTTGTCCCCTAAACTCAATTTTCCAAGACAAAAAATTAATTTTGTCACCCAAAACCATTCAGGAACTCCAAAACTGTCCGGACCTGTCACAACACCGTTCGGACGTATTGCTGGTGTGACGACAAACACGTGTCGCGAATGAGTGAAGAAAAAAACAATCACAAAAAAAAATAACGTTCGGACTCTCAAGATACCCGTTCGGACTCGACGCAGGGTGACAAATTACACATCGTCTTAACTGAGTGAAAATTAAAATCATTACAATTTTACACTCCCGTCCGGACTCCATTGATACACAGTCCGAACGGACATTACCTAACGAATAGTAATCGTCAGGCTAGAGTGACAAATTCAAAATCGTCATGAATACACAATTTTTTCCGGACGTTATAAACCACGTTCCAACGGAAAAAAATACCCAAGTCTGAACGGTACAACAAAAGGTCTGCACAATTATAAATGCATCTTCGACGAATCGTGTGCTTCCACGTTGCAAAACTTCAGACACGTGACATCGATACAGTCCGGACAAAGAAATAGCGTTCGGACAGTATAAGTTCTAGAACCATTTCGAATCGGGCATATTTAATGACGTTAAAATTTGATAGGGCCATGTCTCAGTATAATCGTTGAAACCCGTCCGAACGCTAGTATACGATGTTCGGACGGGTACTGGCCACATTAAACCGACAAAATTTGTCAAAATCTCAAAGTCACTCTCGTACTTTTCTCTCGGATTTCACTCTCCATTCCAGATTTCTCAAAGAACTTCAGGAAAAACGTTTCTTTTGTTGTTTTCTTTATGTATTTCAATTAAATAAAGTCGATTGTTAGATTGTTATGGTGTTTTATTTTATGAAATTAGACTGTTTGGGTAGTGTTCGTCGAACCAAACGATGTCCGGACTTGTTGTAAACCGCTAGGACTGTTATTGTACGTGCAGACGTCTATTATTATGTCCAGACGTCCTAAAATTTAAACGACGCAGTTTGAATTTCGTGCGAACGGTTTATGCTCATGTTCGGACGGTTTTGTTAGGTTGACCATGGAACAATCTGGAAGAAGTATTTCCAATGTTGGAGGACAGACAGAGCGACCAGCCTGGGCAGACGCGTATTTAGCGAAGTTAAACAAGAGTATTCGGGCGATCATGCAGCCGACGCATTCATTGTGCATGGAGCTCCAATGCCGCTTGACCGTCTGGAGACGAAACTTGCTCTGACAAATAGGGCTATAACGGAAGAGTTTAATATTATGTAGAGGGAATTAATAAGGATGAGAGGACAATTGTCTCAATTGTCCCAGGTCTATTCATATCGTTCCGGTACAGCTACAGACACTCATCAGATGGGTGGATAATATGGAGGAGCAATTGAAGCATTTTCGTGATGCCCTCGGACAAGATTTGGACGAGCCAGTCGCAGCTCCTGATTTGAACTAGTCTTCTGTTTTTGCTTTAAACTTAGTTATTTATTTATCGTTTTAAAGGACCGTTTGTAGCTTGTAATAGACATTACAATTGTGATTTTTTATTCTGTAGTTGGATTTTATATTAATTATGTCTTTTTCCGTAGATTAAGTTTATTATATTTTAAACGGATAATTAGTAATTAAATTGACATTTAAATCAGTAGTTATAATTAAATTGATGATTGGTTGTAATTGATATTTAATATAAAAATATGATTAATTATATATTTTTTTATGTATTTAAAATAAAGAAATTAAGTTAAATATTTGTGCCAAAATATATTTAGTTGAATGAAATAAATTAAATTATTTACTTAAATTAATCCATTTAAATAAATTTGGTTTTGTGAAATAAACTAAATTGTGTTAATTTAATTGTGAAATAAATCTGCTATCCGTTCGGACTCTCTACATGAGCGTCTGAACTCGTGCATCGCTATCGAAAGTAAGTGACACATACGTTGGAACGGTTTTTTATACAGTCCAGACGTTCACTTAACTGTTGCATGCCGTACACGTGTTTTCGTTATACGAAAGTTAAAAACGGTTGTACCAGTCCAGACGTTTGATATACGTCTGGACGTACCTCGCCCTTTTTTTATAAGAAATATCTACATGCGCGTCTGGACTCATGCATCGCATCTGAAAGTAAATGAGGTACCCATTGGAACATGTTTTATCCAGTTCGGACGTTCACTAAACCTCGCATGGCGTACACGTGTTTTTGTTACACAAAAGTTGAAAACGGCTGTATCCGTCTGCCAGACGTGATTCACCGTATATTCAGCCAAATGTGCGCTTCCACGTCACGTCAATTCATTGCAACGTCCGGAATAGACGTTCGAACGCATTAATACAACGTCCGGACGTATTAATTGTGCCGAACGGTTTTAAACGGTTTAAAGTTTGGCATTAATACGGAGTACGATGATTAGGCCACGTGTGCAAAAGTCCGTCCGGACGGCAAGAAAAGGGTCGGGACGCACTCGACGTATTTTGAAAAATATGAACAGTTCGTCATTTTCACGAACACCGTTTGTTTTCCCTCGAAAAAACAGTCAAAACTTAAGTTTTTTCTTCACAAATCTCGACGTAATATCAATCTCTCATATATCTAATCACATCCAGGTATGTTTTTCTTATTTTTAGCAATATTTTAGTGGTAAAAACTTCTTTTTTATATAGTTTTTTTGTATAGAATTTCAATTCTATTTTTTGTATAGTATATTGTGTTTTTTTATTGATTTTTACGTATAAATTGATAATGTTACGTGTTAGGTTTGTTTTAAGTATATTATTTTGTGTTTTGGTATAATTTTTGGGCGAGTGGGGGAGGTGGAGGGACAATATCATGGTTGAGTTAACTCGGTCATCGTTCACACAGGGTTCGGACACATTATGTTGGCGTCCGGACTTTTGTTTAGGCGTTCGGACTCTTGTCGTTGTGTTTCGGTAGTATAAATTGTCGTTTTGATTATGTTAAATTGAAATAGTTTTTTATCATCTTAGGGTTGGGATGTACAGACTGTCTTTCAACGCAGTCCGGATGCTTTGATGTTAAATTTAAATAGTATTTTTTATCTTCTTAGGATTTGGACGGGTATCCAAAACCGATACGTTGACGTTTTTTCATTGTCCATACGCTAATATTACACGTCCAGACGTATATATTTAGGTTCGGACACTTTTTTTTGCGTTCGGACGTTGTTCTAACTGTGCGAACATTATTTTGTGCAGATTCATTAAAAAACGAGTAAGCGAGCACGTACCAGCGTTCAAACTGATGAGGAGCAATCTTCCACTCGAGCTTTGACAGTGGAGGAGCATACAATTATCATTATGTCGCGCTCGATTGTTGTCGCTTCCGGAAGTGGTGGAAGGGTTAGGTTGGCTTCCATTGATCCATAGGGCCGTCTATGCGTCGAAAAATATGGTGCGAGAGTTTTATTGTTCTATATTATGGGCGAGGGACCTCGAGGAGCCTAGTATGGAGGTCACTGTCCGTAACGTTCCGATCATATTCTCGCCGGACGAGCTGGCAAATTTCTTGGGCTACGAGAGAGATTTGGCAGCGTCCCCAAAACTGCGAATGAGCGAGAAGGGTCGTCCTACTATGGCCGAGGTATTTCGGACCATGCTAGGGGATGATACAGCTAGCTATCTTGGAAGGAGCCTATATGGTACACGTGTAGCTGCTTCCTTTTTGGCGGATCATGCATCTGATCCAATGCTCGTCCATCGACCTGAAGAAGCACACCACAGAGTTGTCCTATAGCCGGGCTGAGTTCATATACCTGGTAGTTGTACGGGGGCTATCTGTTGATATAGCATCGTACATCTACCAGTCCATTCGTTCAGAGGCCTTGAAGATTGATGCTACGACTTCATTGCCGCGCGGGATTCTTCTGACCCAGTTCCTGCATGCTATGCTGGTACCCGAGGGTGATGACGAGCCGAAGGCGCTTCCACTTGGGGTGATCAATAAGACCACGCTCTCCAAATCGATGGCCCAGACACGCCGAGCGCTGCAAGAGGACGACGACAGGAGCAGCCCGCGGAGGCAATGGAGAGGGAGGATCCTGGGCAGAGCTCGACCCATGGACTTGGGCCACAGCGACCGAGTTGGATGAACGATATGATGACTGAGCTGTCTCAACAGATGCAGTCGGTCTTGCAGCCCACCCATTGCATGGTCAGTGATATCAGTCGTCATCTGACGACTTTGGAGCAGAAGGTCGCCGACATGGACGCTGGGTGGAAGAAGGAGGTCACTGTGCTTAAGGAGAGTTTGAGGGGCGTGGCAACCGGTGCGGAGCTCTTTCCTCTGACGGAGCGGGTCGTGCTGATAGTGGAGCACCTTCGTCACGTCCGTCATGTCCTAAAACTGACGGATGATGATGATGATGATGAGGATGATTCGTAGTCTTCCTTATTTACATTTATTATTACGTTTGTTTTTTTATTATGTTTTGAGGACATTTAATTTTATATATTTTGTTTTGTGGACATGGATAAATTTTATTTGATGTTTTTGTTCATATTATGTTTTATGTCATTTCAGTTATGTTATTTTTTATATATTAGAACTGCATATAATATGTTAATTAATATTACGTTTATAATTTCGGTACACTTATTCAAAAAAAAAATTATTATTTACATTATTAACTAACTTTGGTTATTTAATATTTGTTAATAAAGTTAATTAAAAAAATGAATAAAATAAATACATATTGTCGAAAAACGTTCGGACCTGAATTTCTCCGTCGAGACTAATTAATGTAAAATCGAACGGTGTCGTATTATATAAAACAAACCGTCTGAAAACAGTTTTAGACGGTCGGGACTGCTGAAATTCAAAATAGCATCCGGACCCGTTTTAATACCGTTCGAACGTTGTTGTTTATTATCAGACGCTATGGTGTTGGTATTTCCTAAACAGTCTCGGGTAATGTAAGGTAATGTTCGGACGGTATGTGATAGTCCGAACGTATATGTTATTGAGCATACACTGTCGTTTGAGAATTACTAAAACGGTGTGTGAACTGTAAGATGAAGTTCGGAAGGGTAAATAGTAGTTCGGCCGTATTTGAAAATTTTGGCGGCATGTGTTCCCTCGAAAACTTATACACGTATGCATCCGAACGTTATTTTATAGGTCCGAACGGTATTCAAACGTATGAAAGTTACAGATTCACAGACAGTGGAAGAAAAACGGAGAAAAAAAGCAAAGGAGAGATTTGAGCACGAGGAGAAGCGGAGAGCTGATTTTGGGCATTCAATCTCATTGAAAAAGGTGTGAAAAGACATATCTTTGAGAATTTGAAGCTGGATTGCATTTGAGGTTAGTGGTTTTTAAATTGAATTGTTTTAGGTTGAAAAACTTTTATTTTAATATATGAAAGCATGTGTTTTTCGAAATTTTAGGTTCTAAAATGGTAGTAATAGAGTTTGGGGTTGGTAGTGATGTGTTTATATTGAAGTGTTTGTGATTTGGGTTGATTTTGACATGGTTTTTGGAGTAAAAATTGCGTCTGTGCATCAAAGAAATGTCTTGTTCGATAATTGCAGTCCGGACAGTTTATTTACCGTCCGGACTCCATTTGGTTGTTCGGACGCTTTGAGAAATGCGTCCGAACATATTTGTGTATGGTTCGGACCGTTATGTAACATCCGAATGATATTTGTTGTAATGTCATGCATTCATTTAGTAACCTTAGACCCCGTTTAAGAACTGGATGTAATTCTTGAATTGTCCACGTTATGGACTGTTTGAATTTACAATATGCGTAATGTACGTAATTGTATCTGTTATTGTGAAAGATGTGTTTAGAAATTTCGATGCAAATCTGCTTTTGTCCTTCGGATACAGATTCAGCTTTGAGCTTACACACTTGCCTTAAATGGTGTGTGTTTAGGCTCAATGTTGTAGGCGTTTATCTGGGGACTGAGGGGAAATGCTATCGAAATTTCTAAAGCATCGATCACAATGGTCGGGTCATTTACGTGCAGTACGTGATATTGTAAACTTGAATGGGATAGGACCTATCACCTGAAGAAATTAGAGTTGAGTACGAATGTCATCATTGTTTGCATTATTGTTTGTATTTTCGTCTTTGAAGGAGCAATATGGATAAGAGCTGGATTTATGAGGCTAATAGACTCAAAAGTGCAAAGTATAGTGATGGTGTTCGTGATTTTATAAGTGTTGCCCGTAGTTATGCAGATAGTCAGGGTCTGATAAGATGTCCATGTAAGAGATGTAAAAATGTGTTGTTCCAACGTGTGGACGAGATGGAGGATCATTTATTCATAATTGGGTTTGACCAGAGTTACACTCATTGGGTATTTCACGGAGAGTTAATTTCAGAAGTTCCTAACCGGGTGGTGAATTTAGAACCTAAACTGGGCAGCGATGATTCTGAGGGAAACATAAATGATGATATGAGAGACATGTTATAAGATTTTGAGGCAGGAGCAGGGGTTGATGGCCATATACCGGATCCTGAAACAGTCCAGTCTGGGTCTGGAGACGGATTTTCTGCGTATACCAAGTTATGAGCGGATGCCGAGCGAGAGTTGTATCCCGGGTGTAAGAAGTACTCCAAGTTATCTTTCGTTGTAGGTTACTTCATGTGAAGTCAGAGAATAATTTAAATGTAAAGGCTTTTGAAGATGTGTTGGGCTTGATAAAAGATGCTTTGCCGGAGGGGCAGACACTTCCTAAATCTTATTATGAGGCGAAAAAGTTAAGAAAGAATTTAGGATTTAGCTACGATAACATACATGCGCGCTTAAATGACTGTGTACTGTTTTGGAAGGAGCACAGTGAGTTACAAGAGTGTCCGATGTGTGAGGAATCAAGGTGGAAGTACAGTCAAAATAACAAATCAAAGATCGTCAGAAAGTGTTGGGGCATTTTCTCTTGAAACCGAGGTTGCAGAGATTGTTTTTATCAAGGCAGACGGCAACGGATATGCGGTGGCACCAAGAGAAGTGTGTGGTTGAAGATGGGGTGATGAGGCATCCTGCAGACTCTGAGGTATAGAAGGACCTCGATAAGAAGTATGAATGGTTTGGTCGGGAATCTCGGAACGTCCGGTTGGGTTTGGCATCTGATGGGTTCAATCCTTTTGGCAACATGAGCTCATCATATAGTATATGGCCAGTTCTACTAATTCCATACAATTTACCGCCATGGAAATGTATGAAGGATTCAAGTTTCATGCTGTCGTTGTTATTCCGGGTCCAAAAAGTCCCGGGAATGATATTGACGTCTACTTGTAGCCATTGTTAGATGAGTTGAAGGACTTGTGGGAAAATGGAATGCAGACGTACGACGCGGCCGTATAACGTTCATTCAAGTTACATGCTGCTTTGCTTTGGACAATAAATGACTTCCCGACTTATGGTAATCCCTTGGGTTGGAGTACGAAAGGACGGTTAGCATGCCCTAATTGCAATGCGAACACAACGTCATTTCGGTTGAAACATGGGGCATACATTGTTTTTTGGGACATCGCCGGTATTTGTCCACTACGCATGGGTGGAGGCATGATGTTGACATTTTTTACGGGAAAAAAGAGTTTAGAGCAGCGCCTGAAGAAGTCACTGGAGAGGAGATACTTCAACAACTAGAATCGGTACCATTATGTTCGTTTGGGAAGACTCAGAAGAAGAGAAAACGGGCTGACATTGAGTTAAGTTGGACGAAGCGCATCATATTCTTTGAGTTGCCGTACTGGTCAGAGTTGAAACTTCGACATAATTTGGACGTCATGCACATCGAGAAAAATATTTATGACAATGTATTGGAAACTTTGATGAACGTCGATGGTAAGACGAAAGACAATTCTAGTGCTCGGCGGGACTTGGCATTAATGGGCATTAAAAAGGACTTGCATTTGCATGTTCGGGGTCAGCAGGTGGTGATGCCTAGAGCATTATTTACTTTTACGAAGGCTGAACGTAAGAAGTGTTGTGAATGGCTAAAGGGTGTCAAGTTTCAGGATGGATACGCCTATAATATATCTCGGTGCGTGAATATAAATGAAGGGAAGATAATTGGTATGAAGAGTCACGACTCACACGTCTTGTTGCAGCGACTGTTACCGGCAATGATACACGGGTTGTTAGGAAATGAAGTATGTACGGCGTTGACTGAGTTGAGCTTATTCTTCAGAGACTTGTGCTCAAGAACAATACGTTTAGACGTTGTGAACCAATTAGAGAAGAACATTGGAATGATTCTTTGCAAGTTGGAACACATATTCCCTCCATCATTTTTTACTATTATGGTTCATTTAGCTGTTCATTTACATCGAGAGGTGAAACTTGGGGGTCTAGTTCAATTTTGGTAGATGTATCCAATGTAGAGGTATATGGGGAAGATTAAGCATTTCGTTAAGAACAGGGCACGGTGTGAGGGCTCAATAGCAGAGAATTATATGTTAGATGAATGTTTAACTTTTTGCTCAATGTATCTTGGTACGGTTGAGACGAGATTTAATAGAAAAGATCGGAATTGTGCCGACATGGATGATCGAAGTTGTCGATTTTCTGTGTTTACTCAAAGTGTTCGACCGTTGGGAGCTGGTAGGGGTCAAGATTTGAATAGAAATGAATTTACAAAAGCGCAGTGGTACGTACTCAACGACTGTTCAGAAATCAGCCAACATATCGTGTAAGCGCTAATGTGAATATTTGCTCACTTAATGGGCATTATAAGTTCATTATATTTTAATTTACTATAAAATATCTTATTTCTTTATAGCGAGCACTTGGAAGAGATGAGGAGGAAGTCACCAATAAATGTTGTAGGAGGCACGAAGAAGAATTTCCGTTATGGTTTAAAACTCGGGTATTTATTTAATCTTATTCCTATTATATGTTTAATTTTAATCGGTCAGGTTTTTAGATTAATACTTAACACGTGTTTACTATTTTAGATTCAAACTATGCACAACGAAAGTTCGGGCTCGATCTCGGATGACTTATATGCATTAGCATCCGGTCCAGATCAGTGGACACTTTCTTACTCTGGGTGTGTAGTGAATGGAGTTAGGTTTCACACGGTCTTTCGTGAACAGTTTTGTAACACTCAGAATAGTGGTGTGGTTGTTCCAGGGGACCATGATGGAAAAGATGTTGATTTTTACGGCCAGGTCGTGGATATTTACGCGTTGCGTTATTTGCGGGATAATTTAGTTTATTTACTAAAATGTGACTGGTTTGACTTGAGTACTCAAAATTTAGGTCTTGATAAAAGTTTTCGGTTTGTTAGAATTAACACATCCCGAAAAGTGGTACAAAGATGACCCCTTCGTGTTAGCTTCTCAGGCGAATCAAGTGTTTTATATCGATGATATGAAGTTGGGTGGCCACTAGAAGATTGTTCAAAAGATTACCCCTATAAACACGTATGATATTCCACTTATTGAAGAGGAAGCTAGTAAAGATGGAGAAGGACCGTCGAACCGTGAAGCATACCATGAGAATGAGTCTATTGAGCTTTTTGTGGACTTTAGCAAATTTGACATGATCCCGTTGACTAGAAATGACATCGAGGCTTATCTGCCGGTAACCGATGAGAGTCGTTCTATTTTTGCATTTTTCTCTATTTGTTTCAATTTATAATTCATCTGCAGATGATGGAGGAGCAACAATGGAAGAAAGACAAAAAGCTGATGACGACGGTGGCGGAGCAGCAACGGAAAAAAAAACGAAGAACACCAGAAGATGATGGCGGAGCAGCAAAAGAACCTAGTGGAACAACAAGAACGGAGGATGCAACTAAAGGCAGAGCAGATGCGTGAGCAGCTGATGGAGCAGATGAGACAGATGCAATCTCATTCGACACCCAAACGAAAATTTGGGTAGATTTATGTATTTTTACTACTTTGTCAGTTATCCATTATGTATTTTATTTACTTTTAATAACGAATTCATATTTATAGAAATTTTATTATATTATGAGCAGTAAATATCTTCATATTTACTTAATTTCATAAATTTTAATTAAATTAATTCAAATATATAGAAAATCGTTCGAACGTTTTTAACATGGTATTCGCACGGATATTTTTCGTTGCTATAAAAGTCCATCCGCACCCTTTGCTTTAAGTTCGCTAGTCCGAACGGTGTGTATCTCGTCCACACGTTCTTAAGCAAAGAAACCGTCCGAACTGTACCGCAAGACGTTCGAACGTTTTAAACGTAAAAGGATTCCGAACTGTATACTTAAAGGTTCGAACGAAAATTTTAGGTAACAAAAAATTTTCGTCATAATGCAACTACGATGCAGACGTCTTCCCAAAAGCGTCCGGACTATTGTATATAACCGTGCGGACGTGGATATACAACGGTGCAGACGTTTATTGCGTGACAAAATGTATTTCGTCACATTCGATTAATCGTTAACATGAGTTGTGCGAACGTATAGAGAGAACGTTCGCACAGCTCATGTGAACGGATGGACTGTACTGGGCATGACGATTTTGAATTTCGTTAGTATACACCAAACCGTTCGGACGGGTTTAAAACACGTTCGAACGGATTTGAGTGACAGAACACGAAAATCGTCACCTAAAACATTGCATGACGAGCTTTAGGTGACCAAATTTGTACTTTGGGTGACAAATTTTTTTGTCACCCAAAGTGTTTTTTCTTGTAGTGTACACACATTTTTAACAGACATTTCCATCCCAAAACATGCCGGCCACTTCTTTTGTGACGGAAATAAAACCTCCTGAAAACATATTTTTTGGGACGGATTTATTTCTCCATCCCAAAAAACCATTCGTGATATTTTTTGGCTTCCACAAATCTTTTTATATTGTTCACAAATGCCAAAAGTGGCGCTTTTAACACTAATTAATCATTCAAGCCTTATCTGTAATTTCAATTTCATTTGTCCAAATTAGATTGAGCAATCTGAGAAGAGAAAGATGATCAGAGATTGGCTTTCTTTTGTCCAAATTAGAACCCACCCATTTCTAATTGCCACCTATAGTTAATTTTAGTCAGTTAAGAGCTCAAAATAAAAAGAAAGAAGATTTGAAAAGACTCAATCAGCCGAGAAGGAGGAAATAAGTGAAGACGTATCGACTTTATAAGCTTTTTATAGTGAAATTAGAGAGATATCTGTCTATATATAGTGACAAAAAAAATGTTCATCAATCGAAAAAATACTTGACATATACCAGAAAAAATAAAATTTTCTATTCTTTTGATCATATAATTAGGCAACCTATTTAGTGCGCAATAATCTATGAATAATAGAAGGTTTCATATTTCATTCACTTTATTATTAAAGTATATATTTTGCTTCGATAGAACACATTTTTCCTAAAGGGGCTTCCTTTTGTTATAATTTAATGCTGGCGATCGAGCATACGAGATTCCATGATAACTTTAGGGATAGCACCAAATATTGTACGAATAAAGATGGCGGGGTTCTTCCATGTCTGAAAAGCTGTCTCACAGATTCAGAGTATATCGTTCGTGAATAATTCTTTGAAATATTTTTAAGGAAACACTATTCAATAACAGTATCCTGTAGAAATCTGACTAGCTAGCTAGATCAACCAACTTTATAAGGCTCAACTGTATCTGCAGTTTCTCAAAGATCAGTAGAATGATCACGAATCCGTTGAATTAAAAATGGTGGAGCAGGTTAAATGCTTTTCAGGGTGGCCACCCCACATTAGTTTGTCTCCGAGTTTGGAATTGGAATATTTGCAATGCACATAAATGTATATTCTACAAAAGGGAACGGAAAAGGACGATGGAGAAAGGGGAGATGTATAAGTGCAAAAACGAGAAGCGGTAAAGGCGCACATAGAGATGTCGATGCTATTTCAATAACGAGAACAGAGGAGAGAGAGTACTTAGGGTGGGTTTGTGTGGTAAAATTTTTGGTATTGGGTTTAGTGTTGGTATTGGGTTTAGTGAAAAAGTGAAGAGAGAGGTAATAGTTTATGATTTTTGTAATTTTTTATATTTTTTTATGGGAGAGAGAGAGATTATATTGGAGTATTTTATTAGGAGAGAGATAAAATTTTGGGGAAAATTTTACATGCAAACGCAGCCTTAGAGCCCTAGTTGAGAGACCAATGAATACCCAATTGCTTCTTTGGTCCGGCCGGTGTGAATCAGAACTCATTAATACGCACTAATTTACACACCAGAACTTCTGCATGCCGGGTTTTCATGAAAGTTATTGCGGAAAAATTAGACTGAGTTTGGATAGGAGGTGAATTTTTTTATTGCTGAAGATAGTGTAGATTCTGTTGGAATTAGTGAAAAATGGTGTTGAAATTTGTAAAAAAAGTATTGAAGTTTGTGAAAAGTTGTAGTTTGTAAAAAAAATATTAGAGAGTGAAAAAGTAGTTGTGAATTTTTTTTAAAAAAAAAAATTTGACATCCAAACATAGGCTTAGTTAACAATAAAATCTTCTCCTCTTTGCTCTCCAATAATTGTTTAAAGAATTTCTTGTTTTTAGAACGATGTTGTGGATCTCTCCAAACCCCATAGTCATCACAGGTCTCACTCAAAGTTATGATGGCCAAGTGCTGTGAAAAAATAATCTTAGTCTTTTTCGGAACCCTAGCTGTATTATGGCGTGAAATCATTAAGGATCTCAGTTCTCGGTCGTTGGATCACATGAAAAACTTCTTTTTCATTATTTTCCATGTATTCTTTTTATTCCAAATTGCTAGCCCAAGGTTGATCTTGAGTTATCTAACTCGATTTTGATGATAACAAATGACAAGAAGCTTTTGAGTATTTTTAGGATGCGTGATTGTCAATCCACTATTCAATCAAGAGTACTCAATAGTGTTTAAATGTTTATCGTTAATTCTTTATGCCCTATATTTTATTTAAACACCATGGCTTACACCTAAACTATGATATTTTCTGTGTAGGAGTTTTCGTGTTGAAATGAAGAAGATTGTATATCAAAAAGCACTGGAAAAACTCATAGCATAAAGAAGCGAGACTGTCATTTCAATGGTGTCGACGCATGGGAAGCAAAGGGTCGACACATGTGAAGATGGTGTCGACACATGGTGAAAGAAGTGTCGACACATACCACAGGCACCTACGAGCACATTCCAAACTCGATGAAGGTGTCGAGATAGGCATATATGTGTTGGCACATGTTGTGGAAACACAATTCTAAAAAATGACATTCAACACGCAAATGAAGACAATGTGGCACTTAGGGCACCTCTCCAACATTCCAAACAGACCCTCTGGACCCTCAAGACTTAAGACCTATAAAGGGAACCTTATGGAGAGAGAAAGAAGACTTTTGCACAACTCTAACCTCTCTACATCATCAATCTTTGACCTAGACTCCTTGAAGTGAGAGAAAAGAGCAAAAGATAATGACTTCACATTTCCCAAGAAGATCTGGTCTACCATTGCTATCATCATCATCAGATCTTATCTTGTAGTCATTTATTGAGCTTTGTTTTGCTGATTTAGCTTTGTTTTGCTATTGTTTATTCACTCATATCATTAAATCTTGAGAAACCTTTGAGTGTGGGATACACTTGGGTCTACTCATGAGGATAGAAGAAATCTCATAAGCTTTGAGATTTGTGACGAGTTGAAGAGTGGGCTCGAAAAAACTCTTGTAACGATTACTTAGCACCCGGTAGCTAAGTTGTAGACACTATTATATTATAGTGGATAAGCCTAAAGAAGGATATAGCTTTGGAGGTGGACGTAAGCAAGTGTTAGCCGAACCACCTACAAATAGCGGTGCCATCTCTCTTCCCTACTCTTTACGTTATCGCTATTATTGCTTTTAGACATTATTGCTTTACTATTTATTGGGATTTTCATTAAACATATTTAGATCTGCGTTTAATTGCTAAACTAAATGGACAATTTTCAGCTGAGTGTTTATCAAAAAGGGGCTAAATTTTTTATGAACCTAATTCACCCCACCTCTTGGGTTGATATTCGGACTCACACAAATTTTGGGGTTCTACAAATTACGATCGTGTTAATCAACATATCACAATTATCCCAGGAGAAGATCAGATTTATTTGTGAAACCTCTTTTATTAACAATTATGTATCATGTCATCATTCTATAATCCATATGAGCCAATAGGACCAGAATAATATCACTAAGTAAATCTCTATCTCGTCAATTCTCAATTGTCAATCTGTAACCCCGTTGGACTCCCAAAATTTCATAATTACATTGGTAGTAATTTTTCAGAGTCCAACCCTATAAAGACATAATGAAATACTGCCTCAATAAGAGACTGATGGTTTCCTTGTTGGACATTTATACAAACTCATTTATCATGCATAAGACTCAACATTGTTTGGAATATTTGACCTAAAAAGATTATCACGAAATGACTCGATCAAAACATAACTACACAACAAACAAATCTGCACAAGCTTTTCAGTTCTAAGGACACCATAGGCTAATTATATTAAATATAATTTTCACCAACAATATTGATTACTTCTAGAAGGTATTCACATCTGATCTCATTCAATACATGTACTCTTACAATATACCCACTCGTGTTCTCATGGTTACCATCTCAGTGACGGAAGCCATCAACCTATTTAATAGTGACACAACGAGTATAAATATCCTTACACATAAATATGTGTCTCGATCTAGAACAACCGTCAAGTAAACAAGGAACCAACAAATCATACTCTCATACTTTGATTCAATAATCATTGGCATCACTTTTCTATAATGTCACTCAACAGTAAAACCGTGTGAGATCTTATGTCACAATAAAATGCCTATAAATAAATGAATACATGTGACAATAAAAACGTATAAAAGAAATTACTATCTTATAATAATTCTTAAATAACTAATTTCGAGGGCATATATCTTACATCCGCAAAAACAAATTTGACTTTTTGAGATGAATTCTGAATTACATCCAAAAAATATAAGCAAGTTTTGTTTTTGGAACAAAAATTCAAATCGTCCCAAAATTATTATTTTTCAGACAGTTTTTTTTTGTGGATGGAATTTTCTGTCCCTAAAAAAAGTTGGTTTTTTGGGACGAAACAATATCGTCGCAGAAAAAAATGACTGGTTTTGTTCAGATGAACAATATTGTTTTGGAAGAAATGCATTCATGACCCAAAAGATTCCAACTGTTCGAACCTGTTAATAAATGTTCTAACCCCAATTTCAACTCCTGCTCGAAAACCAAACCATCCCTCGAACCAAATCGAATATCATGAAAGACAAAAGTTTGTGTTCGTTCTTAAATAACGTGGTTCGAACAAAGGAGGATCTTTTTGGGACGTCTATTCGCATCTCAAAACCCAATATCGTTTGAACTCTATTCCCAAATACGTAATAAATACACGTCCCATCAATAACGAACGATTTCTGATGTTTTTTTAACGAGTTCAAACGCTCATTCGATTAGAACACCCTCCTAAGCCTCATTTTCTGACAAACTCACAAAATCTTTCAAACTCTCTCTCAATCTCGCATTTCGATTTTGCTACCGCGAATCTCTTATTTCTTAGCCTCTACACACTCTAGGTATGTGTTTTAATGCATTTTAAGAGATTAAACAATGTTTTTTTTAGTTTTTATCCAAGGATTTTTGTTTAGTTATTTTTATTTGAATATATGCTAAAAAACGTAAAAAAATAAGTTCATGTTGATAAATGTGTATGTTTCTAGTTAGGTTTGGATTGTTTGAGAATGTTTTTGACTTAGAAAAATAGTTTTTAGGGTGTTTAAAAATGGCCATTTTGTATTCTTCTAATAGTGTTTGAAAGGTTAGATTGTTATGATTGAACGTTTGTTCCTTAAACACAGCATTTTTACACTACATTGAATAGTTGGCTAAAACGTTGCATTTAAGTAAATTCTTTCGAAAGTTTCTATTATACCATTGGAACCCCTATCCGTTCAATGTTTTTCATTTTCCGGTTCAATGTCTACATTTTCCGTTTAATTTTTTCGCTTTGAAATTCGAACCTTCATTTTTTTTATTCGATGATATTATTTACCGTTTTAAGAGGGTTTATTTTTCCGCAGATTAAGAGAAAATGTTGAAACATTCCATAGTTTCTTCTTATTATTATTTGCATACTCCAAAGGTCATGCCTATGAGAATGAAGCAAAGGCTGATGCAAATGTTAAGCGTCAGTTGGTGCTTGAGAGGTACGTTGCCACTCTAGCTTCTACGACTATTCATTTGAGTGTTGCACCATCCATTAGATCAATGTCCACCAGGGTCGGGAGCATTTGCTCTCTTGGTCCACCACGCATACACACTTCTTGTCCAAGAGTTCTACGCAGTGTTACTGGAGGTTGATATTGATTCTGACGAGTGGGAGGTAGCCCTTTGGGTAGTTCGAGTCAGGATTTCCTTCGACATCATATCCAAGTACTTAGACATTCAAAGGCGAGTGAGGGCTTATCCTACTATCGTGTCTTCTATCGCATTCCCGACTAAGGAGATCTTCCGATTGATGAGGGGAGAGTATCTTTGGTCCAGTCATCCACATCGCATAAATCCGTGCCTGAATTTTGACGTATGCACAAACTCAATTTCTTCCACAACATTGACACATGGCTATCACACAAAGTGCACAGCCCACCGAGCATAGCTGATGTTGATAGTGGCGTGTCTAGAGCCATTTGATGTCTCTCTTCATGTTCTAGACGATCTGTACCGAGCCTCAGTCGACGAGTAGAGATGGTCTACCATATGGGGTGATGTTGAGCCGGTTTTTACTGGATGCTAGGGTTGTAGTCAGGAGTCATGAGTCATGAGCCAACGATGATGCAGCTCAGCCCAATCAACTCTATGTCAGCTTGACGTAACTTCACACACAGAACAAGACCACATTGTTCAGGTGCTGCACCGCAGCACGAGGAGACGGTCGGGTCTTCCTCTAGAGCAGGGCATTCTTAGCCGCGACCAGCAGCTTTGCTTTAGTACGTAGAGCGGCACAATGTAGGCGCACTCGGGCTGGCCATCGCTCCCCTGATCAGTATTCTGTCAACAATGGACTCGAGACTTACTCAGATTTAGTCAAGGCAGCAAACACTGGAGGAGGCTCTATAGGAAAACCAGGAAGACATCATGGAGAGGATAGATGATTTGGAGTGGGACTTGGTGATGGAGCTAAAAAAGAAGAAGACCCTTTGATTTTTGATATTATTTGTAATTTATTTACGCTTATTTCAGTGTTGCGAACAGTTAGATTTGTACATATATAGTAATTGTGCTTGATGTGCTAATTTATTTTTTGGTTTATATAAGTTTTACTTGGTAATTAAATTATTATTATTATTAAAAAGGAAATAACACAAAATATTAGAAAATATTGTAATATGATTGTTTTTATTATACTTATACATAATTAAGTGCTAAAAAGATTTTTGTACTCCTATACATATGCTATAATAGATCTATTGTTAATAAATTGTGCGTATAATTTAATTATGTATCATTTAATTAATAATCACATTGTTTTTAAGTTTTGGAGCATAATGTTCGAACATAAAATATATTGTTCCAACGTTGAAAAGTAAGAAACGACATTGTTTCATTATCAAAGCACAGTTCAAACGGACATTGGATAATTGTTGGAACATTGTTTGACAACTAACGACTCCATTTATATAAAAAATTCACGTTTGGATGAACAAAAATAGATTTTGAACAGATTCTTATGCACGAAATTCCTCCCGCCTATTTTTTAACGTACCGTTCGAAGAGATGCCTAGAACACAAATACCAAAGACAAGACCGTGAGCCCCCATTTCGCCCCTAACTCTCACAACACCAAAAAATCGCCCAATTTTTATTTTACCCCATTTCTTACAATCTTTGTTTTGATGGTGTAGGAAAATACTTAATGATGGAGCATGCTTGTGTTTGGAGGTGAGTTTTATCAAATTAATTGATAAATTTATTAGTTTTTAGGTATAAATTTTTTATTGTTATGGCTAGTATTTGTGGGCAAAATTGATGTTTAATTGCTCATGGATAGTTTCATATGTGTTTAGGGGTGTTGAACGCTTGTTTTAGGAGTAAAAAAAACATATTTTTGGGATTAATTGAGAGTTTTTGGATAGTTGTTCTTGTGGTGATTTTCGTGCCTCTTGTGCAATGTTTCAACTCTATAAAAGTTTCGTTCGAACAGTGTTGCTAAAATGTTAAATCTGTAGGGATGACACCAACCTTTGAACAAAAGATTTTACACCATTCAGACTGATTTTTTTCGTTCGAACGATTTTTTAACTTTTTTAAGAAAATTAAAAGTTTTGAATTCTACACCACAAATCTAAATGAAAGGGATTGGGCCTTAGATGGTTTTACATCACTGTAACAATATTAACATCCGAAGGAACTAATGAAAAGAATAACAAAAAGCAGATACAACATTTACAAACCGTCATCTTTCATTTTATGGAAAGAAATAGAGAACAATACTCTCGCTAGCAGAGTCAGACTTCTGAAAGCCTTTTTGCCACACATTAGACCAACAATGCAGTTCTGAGCAAAATAAATGTGGCATCAAATTTGCTCTTTCCAAACTAGAGGATGCAAGAAGAGTTGCAAAAAGTCTTGAATCAGTAAGACCCATGACGACAGCCAAGATAGACTATTTGTTTTATCACATATTATATTTTAACTATTTCGATATTTTTTTAATATTGTGATTAATTATTTAACATTACATTTTGTTAATAAATTTGCTATTTAGTTTCTTTTTTAATAATTTTCTAGCAATTTTTTAATTAAAAAAAGCAAAAAGAAATCCTTTCCAACATTAAATGTAGTGTTTGGACGGTAGTGCAATTCAATGTCCAATCAAATTCGAACTACTCAACATTTTTGTTCATTGACTGTTCGAAAGCTACTTTTTGGCATTTCCAAACAGCCGCATCTGAAAACTGAACGTGTTCAAACGTGTATTTTCAAACTTACAGAATAGTTCCAAGGTATTCGATGTGAAGCGTTGCAACGCATTAAGAATGGTTACGAACATTTCTTTTATTGCGTTAGAATTGTTTCCGAAGCATCGAACGTTGAATTATTGTTTCGGTTCGAACGGTTATTCTCCTTATCTAACAAAGATAAATTTACCATTGGATGAAGATCAAACGTTTCACATAACCGTTGGAAGTTAGTCGAACATTTACTTCTTATATCCATTCAAAAGAGTTCAAACAATAACGTTATTTTGAGATGGAAATCTGTCCGTCACGAAATGGTACGTGAAATTTTATTTAGAATTTAACTATCAATGGTATGGAAGAAAATAAATTTTTATTCAGCTTCAATGCTAAGAATATTTTTAACAATGTGGGCTTACATTAATTATGTATTTTTCATTTTATAAAAACAAGTTAAACATGCAGCCTATATCTAAAACAGGTGACATAATATTATTTGTCGTTTTGTGTACCTTAGTAGTACAATAATGATTCCTGAAAATGATGTGATACATGTTAGATGTAGGTCACTTATCTTCTTCATACACAGTACAGAAACCCACCGTATTCGCTTATCTTCGGAGGATCGCCGCTTAGAGCATAGCTACGAAAATAATTGATTTTGATGCTGATAAGTTCGCACATATAAGGAGAGGAAGAGCTAGCCTTTGCTTGTTTTGCAGTATATTTAAGCACATATAAAAGGGATGGCTTCAACAGGAATAATATTAAATATTAAAAATTGTTCGTATTATTCAAGCTGGTAGCATGTAATTCTTTTTTATCTAAAAATTGCTATCAGAGTCTATCCATACTAGGACTACAATTTTCATCATTCGAAAAAAAATTGGCGATTGCTATCAGATGGGTAATGGCAATAATCGCTACTGCTATTGGATGGACCGGCACTACAACATTTTTCGTCACAAATTCGTCGCTGAAACGCCATCGCTAAAAGTCATCAGCGACGAAATTCTAATTTTCGTCACTAAGTAAACTCTGTTCGAACAAGAAATTTGTTCGAACAAGTAAATTCGTCGCTAAGTTTGTCTAGTCTTGTTCGGTTTGTCATCATTGCCTTAATTCTGTTCGAATATCTTCGTTCAAAACATTCCTTTTTTACTGACCAATTTGATTTTATGGGCATTATTTATATCCAATTTTAAATTGCTATTTTGAAGTTCATAAAAGTGTCGTGTGTTTTAATTGTTATTTAAAAAAAGGCACTGGAAGTTTGACAAAGAAATGCATTTCATAATTAATAAAAGGAACTCAAATATATCGATTAGATATTTCAAAATACAAGGAAACATTATGCCTATTGTTCAATTAGCACGAGAAACAAATTTTACGAGTACAAAAGAGAAATAACATCTGAAGCTTTTTTGGCCATTTCTTGATCTGTTCTCTTCTCCTTTTCATCCTTTGTTTTCTTTATCCCAGTAATTTCTCTGCGCAAGATGTTCTAATCAAATCCTACATAAATACCACAACTTCCACAATTAATAGACCAGTAAAAAAATATTCATAATGCTCTAAAGATACACATGGGTTACAGATGCAACCAACACACGAACTGAAGAACCTAATCAAGTTATACAGGCAAGATCCTCTGTTGATGCTAAGTTACCAAGCCAACTCCAAAACAAACAATCTTATCATGTACAATGATGGTCGAGGAAATATGTATATCACCTTCGCATTCTATAGTCAAAGTTAATTCGGAAAGAATTTTCAAACAATTCAATCAGTCGGCTCCCAACCTGCAAAGTGCAAGGGTGCAAAACACCTTATTAGAAAGCACACTAGTTGAGAACTACTAACCTCATCCATGTCATTACAACATATCTTAAGAGCTTAACCTTGGCAGCCTGGTCCCAGGGTTTTGAATCATCTTGTCCCTTCACTATCTGCCTTACGACAAACAGTTTTTGCTTCTTCATCAAATTAGTGACCTTTTTTTCTTAACTGCTCTTGTTCCTTGGCAACTACATCAGGGTCACCTCTGACCTTTTTCCTGATCTTGATCATCAGGGTCATCAAGTTAGTGACCTTTTTCTTAACAAGGCAGGGGCATGGACTGCTGCTTTGCATAGTCTAGATGAAGAGTAAAGCATTAGCTGCTTCAAAATGTTAATCCCAAATCATGACGAGCTGTCTCAGCGGATGCATTCAGTCTTGCAGCCCACCCATTACGTGGTCAGTGATATCAGTCGTCGTCTCACGACTTTGGAGTAGAAGGTCTCCGACATGGACGCTGGGTGGAAGAAGGAGGTCGTTGTGCTTAAGCAGAGCTTGAGGGGCGTGGCAACCGATGCGGAGCTCTTTCCTCTGACTGAGCAGGTCGTGCTGAAAGAGGAGCACCTTCGTCACGTCCGTCACGTCCTAAAACTCACGGATGAGGATGATTCACAGTCTTCCTTATTTACTTTTATTATTACGTTTGTTTTTTTTATTATGTTTTGAGGACATTTAATTTTAGGAATAAATATAAAATCAGTCCCTGTAATATATGTGAAAATCGAATTAGTCTCTGTGATACCAAAAGCATAAAATTAGTCCCTATGATTTCATTTTCGTTTCTTGTTAGTCTCTCCACTAGGGACTAATTTTATATTTTTGTGAGATCATATGGACTAATTTTATGTTTTTGATATCACAGGGACTAATTCGATTTTCGCGTATATCACAGGTACTGATTTTGCATTTATCCCTTAATTTTATATTATGTTTTGTGGACATGTATAGATTTTATTTGATGTTTTTGTTCATATTATGTTTTATGTCATTTCAGTTATGTTATTTGTATTTATTAGAACTTTATATAATATGTTAATTAATATTACGTTTATAATTTCAGTACACTTACTCAAAAAAATATTTATTATTTACTAACTTTGGTTATTTAAAATTTACTAATAAAGTTAATTAAAAAATGAATAAAATAAATACAAATTGTCCAAAAACGTTCGGATCTGAATTTAGCCCTCCGGACTATTTAATGTAAAATCGAACGGTGTCGTATTATATAAAACAAACCGTCCGAACACATGTTTAGAAGGTCGGGACTGCTGAAATTCAAAATACCTTCCGGACTCGTTTTAATACCGTTCGGACGTTATTGTTTATTATCAGACGCTATTGTGTTGATATTTCTTAAACAGTCTTGGGTAATGTAAGGTAGTGTTCGGATGGTACGTGACTGTCCGAACGTATATGTTATTGAGCATACGCTGTCGTTTGAGAATTACTAAAACAGTGTGTTGGACTGTAAGAGGGAGTTCGGATGGCTAAATAGTAGTTCCGACATATATGAAAATTTTGGCGGCATGAATTCCCTCGAAAACTAATACACGTATGCGTCCAAACGTCCTTTTATCGGTCTGAACGGTATTCAAAAGTATTAAAGTTAAAGATTCGCAGACAGTGGAGGAAAAACGGAGAAAAAAAAAGTAAAGGAGAGATTTGAGCACGAGGAGAAGCGGAGAGCTGATTTTGGGCGTTCAATCATATTGAAGAGGGTGTGAAAAGAACATATCTTTGAGAATTTGAAGTTGGATTGCATTTGAGGTTAGTGGTTTTAAATTGAATTGTGTTAGGATGCAAACGTCTTTGTGTATGGTTCGGACCGTTATGAACCGTCCAAACGACATTTGTTGTAATGTCATGCATTCATTTAGTAGCCTTAGACCCCGTTTAAGAATTACGCGAAGTTCGGATAACGAACTGGATGTAATTCTTGAATTGTCCACGTTGTGGGCGGTTTGAGTTTACAATATGCGTAATGTGCGTAATTGTATCTGCTATTGTGACAGATGTGTTTAGAAATTTCAATGCAAATCTCCTTTTGTCCTTCGGATACACATTCACCATTGAACTTACACACTTGCCTTAAATGATGTGTGTTTAGGCTCAATGTTGTAGGCGTGTATCTGGGGACTGAGGGGAAATGTTGTCGAAATTTCTAAAGCATCGATCACAATTGTCAGGTCATTTACGTGCAGTACGTAATATTGTAAAATTGATTGGGATAGGACCTATCAGCTGAAGAAATTAGAGTTGAGTATGAATGTCATCATTGTTTGCATTATTGTTTGTATTTTCTCCTTTGAAAGAACAATATGGATAAGAGCTGGATTTATGAGGCTGATAGACTCAAAAGTGCGAAGTTTAGTGATGGTGTTCGTGATTTTATGAGTGTTGCCCGTAGTTACGCAAATAGTCGGGGTCTGATAAGATGTCCATGTAAGAGATGTAAGAATGTGTTGTTCCAACGTGTGGACGGGATGGAGGATCATTTATTCATAGTTGGGTTTGACCAGAGTTACACTCAATGGGTATTTCACGGAGAGTCAATTTCAGAAGTTCCTAACCGGGTGGTGAATTTTGAACCTGAACCGGGCAGCGATGATTGTGAGGGAAACATAAATGATGATATGAGAGACATGTTATAAGATTTTGAGGCGGGAGCAGGGGTTGATGAGAATATATCGGATCCTGAAACAGTCTAGTCTGGGTCTGGAGACGGATTTTCTACGTACACCAAGTTATGGGCAGATGCTGAGCGATAGTTGTATCCCGGACCGTCGAACCGTGAAGCATACCAGGAGAATGAGTCTATTGAGCTTTTTGTGGACTTTAGCTCATTTGACATGATCTCGTTGACTAGAAATGTCATCTCGAGGCTTATCTGCCGGTAACCGATGAGAGTGGTCCACAACACCGTGAAGTAGAAGGAAGCGATGATTTCTCATAATCGTTTGGTGAAGCTTGTAGTGATTCTGAAGAATATTACTCCGAGGACTAAAGTAAATTTATCGTTTCAATTAAATTTGCGATCTTATTTTTGCATTTTTATTTTTTATTCATTTTGAGTAACATAATTCATTGTGTTTTTTTTTCTCTAATATTAATTTATTTGGTCAAAGGAAGACGTCATGCTTGCGTGAGGGAAACATTTTCGGTGCGATTCATCAGTTCGAGCTGAGAGTAGTCCGGGTACACTAGCAATGTTGGGTCCTTCGCTTAGGGATAAGAATGAATTACCGTCCCCTACTACAGCCAGTCTAGTAGGCACCCAGAGTAGTTATGCGTGTAAGTATCTTACCCCGTCAATATTTATTAAATATTATGACTTTTAAATCTTTATGCTTAATTGAATTTTAAATTTATTTCTCTTCATTTGTAGCAACGTCCGGAATTAGACACGTTCGAGGTAGTCGCGCGGGATTGCCTTACTCAAGGCTCGCACCAGAGGAAAGCTGACTGTACATATCCCTGATGAACGTACGGGCGATGATGACAAGGCGTCCTCAATGCTCTCGAGCCATATTGGTGCGCTCGTTCGACAACATGTCCCATTTGAGAAGAGTAAGTGGAAGGAGGTTCCCGACGAGGTTAAATCGTATGTGATGAACCGAGTGTTGGTAAGTATAATTTATTAAATTGTTGAAACTCTTTTACGTTTTTAACTATTATATATGTTAAGGATGACTTCCAACTAGATTATGATCGAGCCGAGGATCGCATCACTTTGACGTCAACGATGAACACAGCGTACAGGACGCACAAAAATAGAATATTCCAGCATTAGACGGTGTTCAATTCCAAAGAAGAGGCATTGGAGCACCCGTATTCTGATATGAACAAGGAAGAATGGACTCGTGTTTGTGATTTATTCGCGAGCGAGGAATTTCAGGTAAAACATTTTATTTTCGATATGAACGTTTATTTTAGCCATTAATTTAATATTGTTATCAATTGTAAATGTACAATGCAGAGGAGGAGTGCAATCAACAAGGAGAATAGAGCTAAGCTGAAAATTGTACACACATCAGGAACGAGGTCCTTCCAACGCACTAGAGAGTTGTTAGTATGTAATAAATTTACATTTTTATTATTTATTATTTAAATAAATTACTTAGATATTTTTATATGCATGTTCTATATTTCTATTGGTGTACAGAAAAATCCAGAATCCGATGAAATTAGTCCTTCGTTGCTTTATAAAAAGAGGCATACTACTAAGGATGGCATGTGGACTTCAGAAGATGCACGAGAAAAATTTTTAAGTTGTAAAATTAGTTTTAATGATGCATTCGTATGCGTTTATGTTTCATATGTACTATTTTTATCTACTTTTCTATCGTTTTAGGAAAAAATAGAGGCGTTACAGTTGCAGCACGAGTCAGAGGGAAAGTCATACACCGAAGTGGAGATCTTCACTGAGGTGTTGAGGACGAAAGCGGGTTACGTGCGAGGTTTAGGCCGTTTAGTACGGTCTGTTGGATCATCTTCATCAGCATCGTCTGTTGATTTGTCTCGGAGATTGGAGGAGGCCAGATTACAGATTGAGGAGATAAGGGCTAGACAGTTGGAATGTGAAGCGCTTCTGGTTAAACGGTCAGATGTGGAGCAGACGATGCTAGAGCATTTGCAGATGATGGAGGAGCAGCAATGGAAGAAAGAAGAAGAGCTGATGAAGATGATGGCGGAGCAGCAATGGAAAAAAAGACGAAGAGCACCAGAAGATGATGCATGAGCAGCAAAACAACCTAGTGGAACAACAAGAACGAAGGATGCAACTAATGGCGGAGCAGATGCGTGAGCAGTTGATGGAGCAGATGCGTGAGAAGTTGATGGAGCAGATGAGACAAATACAATCTCGTTCGACACCCAAACGAAAATTTAGGTAAATTTATATATTTTTACTATTTTGTCAGTACTTATCTATTATGTATTTTATTTACTTTTAATAACAATTGCATATTTGTAGATATTTATTATATTATGAGCAGTAAATATCTTCGTATGTATATTATTTCATAAATTTTAATTAAATTAATTCAAATATATAGAAAATCGTTCGCACGGGTGTTATATGTCGTTCGCACGGATATTTTTCGTTGCTAGCGTGTGCACGCATAACTATCCGTCCGAACACTTTGCTTTAAAGTCTATAGTCCAAACGGTGTATATAACATCAAAACGTTCGAACGTGTGCAAAGTACAACGAGTCCAAACTGTATACGTAAAGGTTCGAACCGCGTTTTCAGATGACAAAATAAATTTTGTCATAATGAAACTATGGTGGGGACGTCTTCATGAATACGTCCGGACATATTTACATAAGCGTTCGGACGTTAATATACAACAGTGCGGACGTTTATTGCGTGACAAAATGTATTTTCGTCGCATTGGATTAATCGTTCACATGAGCTATGCGAACGTTCAGAGAGAACGTTCGCACAGCTCATGTGAGGGGATGGACTGTACAGGGCATGACGATTTTGAATTTCGTCAGTATGACACCAAACCGTTCGGACGGGTTTATAAACCGTCCGAACGGTTTTGCGTGACAGAACATGAAAATTGTCACCTAAAATATTCACTGACGGGCTTTAGGTGACAAATCGGATGACAACCCGGTTTTGTCACCCAAAATCTTAGGTGACGAAATTTGTACTTTGGGTGACAATGTTTTTTGTCACCCAAAGTGTTTTTTCTTGTAGAGCATCGAGTTCTGATTTTTGAGTTAGGGTGTAACAAGGGGGATGCCATATTATGAGGAATTCGCCAATCCTGCTTTTGAATTTCTCACTTTAATTTGTTTATAGGCAGCCTTTTTTAGTTGTTGCATTCAGGAACCATAGGGTCTTAAGGCGAAAAGCTTAAGTCGGCCATTAAACTTTGATGGTGTAGTGGTCGCATATGCCTCCGCCTGGCCATCTAAAGGCTTAGGTGGTGAGGCGTCACATCGGCACACCTAAATGCCCAAGGGTAGAAAGATCATCTCATACCTCATCTCTTTTGTTCATGAACTTAATGTCGACATGGTATTAGAGTCTGACATTTGATCAGGGCGGGGGGGCAGCCGCCCCCCTCAGTTCTAAAAATGATGGAGAATTCTGCTAAACACAGTTGGCAGAATTGGGCGCGAGAGAGGAAGACACAGACAGAACAACACCAAAAGCTTCCCGAATTGGGGGTTATGCCACGAAGTGGACACTTGGAGCTAGAATGGTTAGTGGTGTTGCACTGGGCTCACTGATCTGATCGGCTGAGAAGCCTATGGGCTAACTTAGGTTATGTGATATTGTATGGGGTTGGACGCATGCTGTTATTGGGCTTGGGGCGCAGGAGTAAGGCTTGGGACTTCAGGAGTTGGGGTTTGATATATTAAAAATCTTGTTTGATTTTTTTTTGCATAATATTTAATATTTATTTTTAATTATATTATTTAAAATAATTTTTATTTCTGCCCCTCCTATGCAAAATGGCTGGCTCCGCCACTGCATTTGACCATTCCCTTACTTCTAGGGGCCTGCTTCCCTTTTTCCCTTTTGCTTCATCATTTCTTTGTTATATTATCCTGTTTCTTTTATTACTAGTTATACCCTGCAGATGGCAGTTATCAGAGTTGTGCTTTGGGACTTAACATGTGATTAGGGTGGATAGAGATAAGAGGACTGAATATGCTACCATCTTTCATGGTTGTAATTCTCTTAGTTCCTTCCCTTGATTTAAACTACCCTCAGGAAGTTCGGACGGCATTGCTTGTGACATGTTATGGTGGATTGTGGTGCCTCGTGGCTTTTCACGATGGTTCTCGATGTTCTTTGATGAAAGTAGATTCTCGGTTGACTTAGGTCAGTTTTCTCCCAGTATTGACATCTTGTTGGTCTCTTTAATAGCATCAGTGACTGTCATTGGAGTACTGGAAAGCAGTTACTGAGTCTCGCTTTGAAGGTTCCTTCCAAGGCTAAGAGGAATGCACTGAAATTAAGAAATTTTGCTGAGATGTGGTTTTTTGAGTGTTTGTGAAAGTGGTGGCTCCTTGAAATGATATTTAGAAAGAAAATTTTTCAAATATATTGTCTTGGGGATTGTTTATGGGTTTTTGTGAAGTTGTTTTGGTTATGTTTTTTGTCGCCGAAAACAAAGCTTACAATGAAATAGAAAAATTTATCGAACATTAAAAAGGATATTAGGATGAAAAATTAATCACGAGACAAAAAAAGGTTTTCAAAACACAAACATAGGTGGACCTTTCTGGAGACGTGTGCTGATTTGTCCTTATCTCAAATAAGGACAATCTTATTTTGAATTATTTGGGCTAAGGATAAGGAATTTGTGTCTAACGGACAGCTTTGGTGTCATTTACTCACCTTATCTTCCCTTAACTCTCTACTAGTCTACAACTATGTATAGCAATGGTTACTTCCTTTCTTTCCTAGTTTAGTTCGGTGCGTACTTAATTTCTTTCCTTGTATATTGATAACATACCTTGTATAGCTTGATTTCAAACCTACATATAATGAGAAGTATATACATGGTCAAAGCATTCGGTGAATTCCCTCAAATATTGTCATTGGTATCAGAGCCAGTACTCTAATCTCTATCTCTCGTTTTCTTTGTGGGTTTTCTTTCCTAGTTTAGTTCAATACTTTTTTTCTTTCCTTGTATATTGATAGCGTACCTTGTATAGCTTGATTTCAAACCTCTATACAACGAGAAGTATACAAACGGCCAAAGCATTCGGTCAATTCCCTCAAATATTGTCAATTTGGACAGTGATGGTTTGGGTTTCAAGACTGTATGGGCCAATGTTCGGAGCCCATTAAGGTCCAGCCCACTCGAAAGATTGAGTAAGATCCTTCTCAAGTCTCAACATAGTCAGGCTACAAGATCCAAAAAATTTCGGACCAGCATCCACCCAACTTCAACTCAGTTCAAGCTATGTATCCCATGTCTGACCCAAATAGGTTATTGGGTCGAGCTGCCGAAACCACTACTGGCAACTTTTCAGGACCCTTCACCCTTATTTTGCAGCTTCAGTGATGATTTAATTGCTCTCAAGGATATTGAGGATGGTCGAGTGATTATCAAGCCAATTGGGAGGATACTTTTGCCTGATTCAGAGCTATACTTTAGTTTGGTCGATGATTTATCAGCATACTTCTTAGTTACCGTGGCGTACTGTTTCTTGTTTTGAGCTGTGTTTGGTGACATATTTGTTCTTGTTTGCTATGCTGGCTACCAAAGTTGATCTTGTCTCGGCCTTCGACTCTTCCATAACTTTTCCATGTTATCCTTTAGTTCATTTGTGAGGACTACATCTATTGGGCTCGATTGATTGAGATATTCTTTACGGGAAAGCGGAATTTAATCGTGCATCCAATAAGCCACACCCTCAGCATCTATTGAGTCCACTAGTTACATGGTTAGCTTTGGCACTTCTACTACCACCACTCCCAGTTGTTCTCATGAGTATTTGGGACAAGGATCACTTGATCATGTCCCTTCAGCTTTCCAGTATTAAGCTCAGTATTGGGGCTACTCTATTTCATATTTGATCTACAAAAGCCATTTTGGAGTGATTACAGCACACTTACATGGGAACCAAGAATATTAGTCGCTTGTATAAATTTTCAAGTAGTATTGTGGTTGGTAACTGGTCTAAGATCTACTCAAGGATACTGTACTTTGTGGGTCGTGATTGGTCACTTCGCGGAGTAAGAAGCAAGTCATTGCAGCACTTGCTATATTCAGTGCATAGATGAGTTTAGAGTATGCCAAACATTATGGCTGAAGAAATTGTTAATAGAGTCAGGATGTGATAATAAAGATGCTATATGATTGTTCCGTGATATTGAGGCTGCTACTAATGTAGCTCATAATGCAGTACAACATCATGGGCAAAACATATAAAGACTGATAGGTACTCTGTTGAGGACAAACTGCGTTAAGGCCTAATTTTGTACACCATATGTGAAGGTTGAAAATCAGCTTGCCAATATTGATAGAGGGTGTTTCATATTTGTGTTATTCGGTTTTAATTGAGATTGAGCGTGATTGTACTTTTCCATATTCGGAGAACTTCATATGTCTGAGTAGTACTGCCTGTCAAGGAAAAGGAATAAGTTCCCAGGCTTCCTTTCCCGAGCTATCTCTGCCTCCTCTCAGTGTTTTCATTCTCCTAATTTCATCTGTAAGATCTTCTAGGGTCCTTCTAGGAACAAGCATCAGGTCATTATGGTTTAATTTCCATGCCCACTAATTACCACCTCCACCAATGGAACATTAGAATAATCTGCTTAAAAAGGGAGTCAACCAGCCTCAGCTTCTGATAATGAACAGCACAAGTCTAGGATTCCATGCTGAAGCCCATACGTTCATTGAACCCTGGGATTAAGCTAGCACTGCATCTTCATCTCAATTGCAAACAAATGAAGTAAGCATAAACAGTGGACAATTGTTGGCATAAGTTTATTGAGTTATCTTCTGAATAAAAAGGACTTATAGATTAAAGATATTTAAATTTGAATAGGAAATATGGGATATTTATTCAAAAAAGATCTACATCCTGCATATTGTGAACAACAAAAGTCAGTTTTTTCAATGAAAACTTTTCCCAAGGGACAAAAACTAGCGACTGCGATCTCCTCAGAACTGAACCATGTATTCTAGAGAAAAATAGTACTGAGCCATGTAAAAAGCAATCAATAGTACTGTCATTATTTTAGCCAAGGCAGCCGTCCATTTGAACAGAGTTACTTGTGCTTAGGAAAAAAAAAAGAACGAAGTTACTTACAACATTAGAACCTTCTGAACCCATGTAGAAACAAACATCAAACCGTGATTATGGTTCAATCTCCATGGCCCCTTGTCACCAGCTGGGGCAGTGGAACATCAGAATACAACTCCTTGAAAAAGGAGTTCACACCGTTTCCAGCTCCCAGTAATGAAAATACAACTCCCTGGACAATTGGTGGAATGTTTTGACATAGAAAACAAGAAGAAAAACGAAGAAAAGCAAAGAACAAGGTTTGACGTCTCTACTATAGGTATTCAGATTTGAATCAAATGTGGGAAAATGTGGGATTTGTTAAGACAAGAAGATGTTGGCCCTGAATATTGTGAACAATAAAGTCAGTATTAAAACCTAGCAGCTCTTTCCTCCCCCAGTCTATCATATTAGGCTAACTAGGCTGAATCCAAACAGTTGTTAATGGCTGCTGTTGGACTTTGTGTTTTAGTTTCAAAATTCACTCTACGATTTTTTTTTCTTATATTCTCATCAGAATATGGCGCTCAGATAAAAAATGGTCGTGTGTCTTTATGAAGTGCTGATCATTTAATCCTGAAGTGGATTCTTGTGCTCATCGTGGTAGCTCTCTTCAACTATAGCAAGATGATTGAGCTATTGTGATTAGATGATAACGATTATTATTTTCCTTTTGTTTGGTATAATGTGTCTTTTTATGTTCATTATCATAAACTTCTCGTACAAGCATAACAACGAAAGATCGAACCAATGGTCTATTTGTTGGAGCCATTGTTCGTTATATCTCTAATTATTAACAGAATTTTATCTTGCTAATTTGAAATTGGAGTTTTAGGTGTCATTTAGTTGCAGAATTGACTTGAATATCTTTTCCATTTCTTTCCAGCTTTTACTTCATTACAACGTCACCGATACGAAGGGAGTCCTTACAGACAAACATGTTATGCTTTCAGCAAAATGTCGGGTATTGTTGAAGTAATATTACACCTTTTTCAGAATAAGTCTGTTTGATCATAGTTGAAGGTACTGGTGTATGTTACTTTCTGCTCCTATTTTATGGAGTTGTTCTCCCAATGATACAGGTATTGGCTGGACTTCTTCCTTCATTGTATCAAGGTGGACATCTTGTTCTGATCTTTAGCCAGTGGACATCAATGCTTGATATCTTGGAATGGACTTTGGATGTGATTGGGGTTACATATAAACGACTCGATGGAAGGTACAGTTCACTAGTTTCAGATTTACTTTTTGTTCTCCTCTGACTACATGTACGTGTGGCTTATTTAGTAAAATGTATGACTCATGGAATGTATCCTTGTGTGATGGATTTTCTTTCGGATATCCCCCGTTCACTACAACATTTTTGGTCTTTAGTGGCGAAATTTTTCGTCACTAAAGATACTGTTTTCGTCGCTGAAATGCTTTTTTCAGCGGCGAAAAAAAATCGTCACAATTTGGTCGCTGAAACGCCGTCGCTGATGCTCATCTGTGACGAAATTAAAATTTGTCGCTGAATATATCTGTTCGAACGAGAATATCTGTTCAAACCAAACTATGTTCGAACAAGAAAATCTGTTTGAATGATGAAATTTCGTCGTTGTTTGTCCACTTTTGTTTGTCATATATCATACTTTTGTTCGAACCAAAATAATTCGTTCGAACATGAATATTTTATGAAACGATACTTTTTGACTGACCAATTTGATTTTTTGAACAATTATTTTTATCTAATTTTGAATTGCTATTTTAAAGCGCATCAACATATTTATGTTTTAGTTGTATTTTAAATAAGGTACTGCAATTAAAGAGAAAATGCAAAAACATTTCATGATTAATAAAATAAAATAAAATATATTGAATAGATATTATTCAAAATACAAGGAAACTATTGTTCAATTTGAACTATAAACAAATTTAATGAATACAAAAAGAGAAATAGATATATGAAGCTTTGCTGGCCATTACTTCATTTGCTCTCTTAACTTCTTTTCATCCTTTGTTTTCTTTATCTCCATAATTTTTCTGCAAAAGATCAAAATATTCTCATAATCAAAACATTCTTTCAGAAAGAATTTATAACTATAATAAAATCAAACTAACAAACACAAATTCAGAGAATAAATATGATAAAATTAAATAACCAAAAACAAATTCAACTCCCAAAATTGTAACTATTCTTGTGGCTTAGGAAAACCATGCTGCTGTCATTTAACTGTTAAACAATAAAGTAGTTTAACATCATCACCCACCCAAAAAAGAATAAATTAAAAGAAAAGATAAACGACTAGTGGCAACAAACGTCAGCCCCAGAAACTATCACATATTATTGAAGTATTGGAATTTTCTAAGAATATTGCCCCAGAAACCTCTTATTTTTAAGAATGTCATATCCTATATATAAAATCTAAACAACAAAGACAGTACGAGTTAAAATAGAAAAAGAAAGACAAATTATATTGTGAAAAAAAACTACCCAGCATGTGAGAAGCATAAACTGGGTCATATTTATGAATTCCTGCCTCCTACACCTAAAATGAATGAGTATGACTTTCAAAGCAGGGGTGAGGAAAAAACAGCATAGAAAGAACGTGTTCAAGGTACACCTCACATACACTCTTATGCAATCATCATCGAACTTATCACAAGTAACATTATTATTGCAGAATTCGATAGACAAGTATCAGAGATTACAACATTCCTTGTCTTCATGCAGTGGAAAAATCCAAAATCAGATAAACAGGAAGGACTGAAAAGATCAGGAGAAAGAAGAAAATTTTAGTGCAGATTATGTCAAAGTGGTTATCAGCCATCACATAAGAGGCATTAGTACCTGAAAAGAAATACTATGGCCATCGTTTTTTTCTCCCCACCATGCAGAAACCAGCGATTACGTTTTACAAGTTTGTCTCAGGATGCCACTTTATGCCGCATCCAACACTTGAGCATTTTGCAAAAAGAAAAATAACATATGTGACCATGTAATTACGTCCTATAAGGGTTAAAAGATGTTTGATGAAGAAGCTAAGTCCATAAAGGAAGATGATACCTGGGTTTTTAATAGATGGTACTGGTTGGCTGCTGAGAACACAATCTATTGCCGTGCTCAAATCCCTAGACAGAGTATTGTTGAAGATGATAGACCAGCTCATGGCCTCCGACCATCCTGTTTTCAATTGGAAGAAGTACCACCATATTACAAATGTTACACAATATACTTGTTGATTGTGACGATTGCCGCAGAGCAAATTAAAAACAATCCTAAAACAGGGCTTGTTGAGCTAGGCCATAACAGGAGGCAACATGGTTAAAAAACATAAGAAATTTGGGCACATTGTGACCACCTTTTTATATAGGAAAAACTCTAGTGTGCAAACTGCTTCAAATGCTCGTGCAACATCCTGTGTCTGCAATGGAACACACGCAACTAAATACAAGGCACAAACATGAAAATCTTTGTTTCTAGCCATCTCATTTCTGATGCTTAATCAAATAGCAAAAAATAAACCCAAGCAATATGAAAGCAACTTGTAAAGGGATGGAAAGTGTCATTTACATCCCTACTTCAGTAGTTTATCGAGAAGGAGATGCCATTCAGTCCAAACTTACCACTGAAAAATATCGAAACCATCAAATGTTGGTAGCCATCAGTAACTTCAGATCTCTAGTTAGGGAATATTTTTTCAATTAACCACAAATTTAGAGCACTACATGGACATTATAGCTTTTGATCTCCAAATGAAACCAATATTATGCAGCCCTCGCAGCATCCAACAGAACAACAAATTCTTGTGGTGCAAAACTTGCAAAAAGTCCAATTTGATAGTGGCTCTACTGCATTAACAAGAATGTAGCAATTTAACAAAATGAAACTACTATTATCAGCAAGAAAAACTCTGGTCACATAGGCATTTGCACATATGATTACTGCGAGAAAGCGAAAAGAAGGATCAAGTGGAGTTTGACAGCAGTATACCTCATCATATAGGTACGGGAAAGAATAGTTAAATAAGTACAAGAAAAATAAAGATAAATAATCACAAAATAGAAATCTCTAATCCCCCAAAATTTTCGGAAAACCCTAAACCCCCAATTTACAAAATCCAGCGAAAAAGTGAAAAATAAACCATGGGTTACCTGGAAATCAGGAGAGAACTTGATTTGAGAGCAAATGAGAGCCAATGCACGGTTAAAAATGAAGATTTGAGCTGAAATAGGAAGAGAAGGGGTGAACGGGGAGCAGCGGGGAGTCGAATGAGGGGGAGAAGGGGAGTGGTGGGGAGTCAAAAGGGTATATAGCGTTAATTGAATTTTTCCCATCTCGTTCGAACGACATTTTTCTCGTTCGAACGAGATGATTTGGGTGACGAAAATATTTTCGTCTCTAAAGATTTATCTAGGGACGATTTAGAAGTTTTCGTCGCTAATACGTGTTAGAACGAGATAGTTTCGTGCGAACCATTAAGCAACGATGTGTTCAAACCTAATTTTTCTTGTTCGAACAAAATTCTTTTAGCGACAAAAATCTTTTCGTCACTGAAGACTTATTTAGTGACGATTTAGCAATTTTCGTCACTAATACATGTTCGAACGACAGTTTACTGGTTCAAACGAGATTGATTACTCTTTAGCGACAAACTACTAATTTCGTCACTGAAGATGTATTTTTAGCGACGAAATGAGTTTCGCCACTGATAAGTTCGCCACTAAAGATCAAATCTGTTGTAGTGGTTGTATAACGTAAGATCACTCTCTATTGTCAATTTCTACAACTCAACTGTGTGCTTCTAGTATTGTTGATTTGGATCAACCAAGGGCATTTTTTTCTTTTGATAAGTAAGTCAATACCAATAGCATATTTAAACTCACCTGACGTGTACATGATCCATTGATAAAATTGTATTGGCTTTGTATGAGCTTGCCGGTACAGAAAGATATAGATGTCATTTGCTCTAGTTAGTAAAGCGCCTTCTATCAATGACATGTAATATTCTTCTTTGGTCTTTTTTACTTAAAAGTTCCACTACCAGGCTGCTATGGCCCGTGAAGCAACCATGGTTGATGAGTTTCTTTTGTCTGGTTTGGTCATTTCTTGAAGTATCACTACAAACAACTAGTTCCTCTCTTTCTTTGTCAATTCTAGGAGTGTATATTGGGTACTCAATATGACTCTTTGAGTTGTCGGTCATTCAGTATTGAATGCTTTAGTTGATGTCATAAATCCCTAACGTTTCACGAGTTCTTTTTTTTCCTTGTACTCGTTTTGACCACCAATCCAGCCCCCCCTAAAGCAGGACACATTACCAGAGTCAAGAATAGGAAATGCAAAAATTCCTTTATTAAGTTAACCATCTTCGTCTGAGCTGTAAACTATATATTAGCTTTGAAAAATTATTTTTTGTTTTCTTCCTTTCCTTTTTCCTTTCCTTTTGGGTTGGGTAGAAAAAGGAATTGAGGGGTTTGGATTAGTAGTGGAAAGTATGCGACTTCCAAATTATGGTTTTGATGTTTAAGGTATTTGGCCACATATTTGTAAGTTTTAGTAAGAGATGGGATGGGATGGGCTGTCAGACTTGGTGTAGATCAGATAGGATTCAAGTCTGATACAGGGTTGATCTTAGAGAATCTGTCTATGTATCTTTTTGTGGGCTTTGGGTTGGGAGAATTTTCAGAGTAGGGTTTTCAATTTCCCGAAACGCTGATAAGATTCAAGGATTTAAAGTTCTGAAACCACGGGGAAATAAGGGTAAAATAACTTTTTCTTCCAGCAAGCAGGTCGCTAGAACATTTTCGACAGTAGTTTAATTTCGGAATCCATGGGTGTTTCATAGCGCTATTTGGTCATGAAATATGTTTGGTTTCAGGGTTTTGATATCTGAGGGGAAACCCTTGATATAGGGGTATAAACATAAAGGAAAATAGCAACTTGAGGTGGAATAGTGTGCTAAACTATAAACAAGAAATACTTCCAAGTGTGCAATAGAAAGCACTGGTTGTTTAGTTGTCATATATTTTTCCTCTTCTACTTTATCATATGTATAAAGATCGTCTTCGTTGTACTTTCAGCAGTTGACCTTTTAATTTGACATATAAACTCAAGCGCTAATAAAATTCAATGCAGAACTCACTTTAGCAAGAAAAAATATATATCCAAGACCTTTGCAAGTACAAAAAAGACTGAACTCAATTATTGAAATACTGTTTACGAACACAATTCTGTGAAATTTTTAAATTTGCTTGTAATTACAAAACTAACAATATTGAGATAAAAGGGTTGGTTGGCTCATTATGCTACCCTTACCATTGATCGGTGAGTGCTCTATGGATATCAAGACATATGACCGACATAATTTGTGGAAAAAAAAGGCAGTATTACAAATTGTTTCAACCCTTGGATTGTGGGAAGGTATGGCTTCACCTTGATGACGAAATTCCCATAATTTTAGAGAAGTGTCCTTTACAATCTTTATGCGGGTCTCACTTTTTGGAATCTTAGAGAAGGCCCCTAGGGCTCTTTTAGTTGCTCGGAATATACATGTGCAAAGATGTTAATGTTGAACTTCTTATTATAGTTCAAAATTTGCACTTTTTTTTGGTAGACAATTGGTGGAGCAGGACTTAGCCTGCGGGTGAGGGGTGATTCGACGCCCAGTACTAACCCTCCCCAAAGGGAGGAGGTGCCAGTTGAGCCAAAGCTCCCTGGCCATAGTTCATTTGCGCTTGATTGAATAATTATTCACTCCAATGCGTGAACCTCTCTCCCATGATAGTACACAGGTGAAGGAGCGACATACAATAGTTGACACGTTCAATAACGATTCTTGTATATTTGCATGCTTGCTACACACAAGAGCCAGAGGGTAGGGTTTAAACTTGACTGGAGCTAATATTGTCATCATTCATGACATGGATTTCAACCCACAGATTGATCGACAAGCTGAAGACCGTTGTCATCGCATTGGCCAAACAAAACACTTTACAAAACATAGGTGCTTGCTGCTCCTAGCCCCCTTTGTCCCCAAAATATAATGTGGGGGTGAACAAACTCATTTTAGACCCAACTATGCGGAAAATACATAGAGGGGGGGTGAATAGGTATATTAAAAATTATCAAATAATTTATTTTTAATACACAACTTATTCTCAATTATATGCACTCAAACACAATGTTAACAATATTCAAATACTTAATTACCAATCAGATATGAATATATGACATATAAAAAATAAAACTCAAATATGAAAAACAGGGGAACGTGAAGAAACTTCAAGCGACTCTGAATAAACTGTAACTGACAGAAAAACAATTTGCATATTGACTCAGACAAACGAAACACAATCAATTGAACACTTAAACCTGAAATCAGAATATCACAAAGGTCACATACCAACCAGATCAGTGAGTATGTTTACCAAATCTCAAGATTTAATACTCACAACACAAATAGCAAACTTGGTTAGTAAAAGAATAACAAATCAAAGCAAGAAATATGAAAGAGACATAACACCGAAAATGGTGACGAAGAGAAACTTCCTAACGAACATCCTTAAGGAGAAAAACTCTCCGGACCCGTAGGCCGTTCGAATCCACTAGTTTCCAATCGATTTACAAAGTGATCTATTGAAACGACTAACCTAGCCTATCAACCCACTCTAAACCTTACCGACGTGGAACCTCTACATCCAAACGGAAAATCCGATCTCGAACGCCTCTTGATCTTCACGCACAAACCTTGTGCAATCAATGGTCATTGTTGGAACCTCCAGCAACCACTTTTCCAGAACCTCTGGAAGCCTCAATCAATCGTAATGAATGTATTGGTGATCAATACACAAACATTCTCCTCTTCTTCGATCAGCTCTCTCTATTTCATCAACACCCAAATGTTTCAGCAAGAACACGACAGCTTCTTCAATCAGCGCACACCTTGAGAGAGCTTTCTTGAAAAGTGAAAACACAAGGGAGGAGACCTCACAACCAAAATGGGAATACCAATGGGACTCAAACCCTATATAAACTCTAATGATTCTAGAACTAGAATAGAGCCAAATGTAGCTGCACAATACTTATAACAAACACAAATCTAAATAACCATTAGAAATCGTGTTAGTTAAAGATATACATGTTAACAACAGCAGGAATTACAACACATATGATTAGTTATGTCTCCCCTGAGACACATAAACATAAGCAACATAAAGTGGGAGGAAACTCCCCCTAACATTTAGCCACGTTATGCAAAATATCTCAATCAAGTCTCCAATGAAAAAATCTCATTCTCCAAACATTACTCCCTCTTTCAACGACTCCACAACATCTATTCATAAAAAGATGTTCTCCTACTTTTTCTCTGCCTTTTTTTCATGGAGGATGCCAAACTGAAAACATATTAATATTAATAATCGTAACAACACAAGTATAAATGATAAAAAAAAATTGTGGACCAATACCATATGATATTAAACCAAAAACTAGATTTAAATTGTTTAACATAGTCTAAACATGCAACAAGCATTTCAGCCCACAAAAACTTCATATATGCTTAATCACGAAAACCAACTTCAAAAGAAATGATATACATCATTTAGCCAACACATTCCGCAAGAATATATTCAGAATCTCAAAAGAGGTACTTTTACAAAAACTAGGTTTTCAACAAAACAAATCCATAGAGCTTGAATGAAACATATTGAATCTGAACTTTAATGATGTATAATATAAAAATGGCAAGGGAGTATTTAAACCCATTGAAAATTAGAGCAAAGACATGACAACATTACAAAACCCATTGAGAACAACCACACGGGTTCACAAATGCACTTTAGAATTCAAATAAGGACAAACCCATGACAAGTAAGAAAGCACTAACCTTTGATTGATGAGAGAAAGCATTTAATGTGATTAAATCACCAAAAATCAAAGCAGCAAATGAGCAAAGTGGTTGGCGGCACAGAGAACTTTCGAGAGAGGAGAGAGACTCAAGATGGAAAATGACAAAAGCTTTGTAACCCTAGGTTAAAAAGTAAAACTAAAAGATAAGTTTGTCCTTTTGATAGACACGCCTCTTCACACTTCACAGGCGCCAACACTTAGCACAATTTCCGGTTATTTCACCAAGCACTAACATAGTTCAATTTATCAAGCTTCACAAGTTGAAACTAAAGAAACATTCCATATGACTTTTATAACCTCAGCATTAACAGTCTCCATACCAACACCTACAACTAACCAAGAGTTTATAAGCAAACTGAACTGACTCCACAAAACAATCATACACGATAACAGTTTGTTAACAGTATTGAAACTGAAACATGTGAGCAATTAGATAATACAAATAAATCAGTGAGACTAAAACACAAAATGAAATGACTACCAAAGAATGAATTTCACTTCCAACAGAGAAATTTCAAATGTTATAACTTCCTTTTCTTCATGAAGATCATCATAAACTATTTGAAGACAAACCAAGACAAGTGAAATTGAATCTAGGAGATCGTCACCTTCAAGATCAAATTCATTCGTACTTAAAACATAAGAGGAAACATCTAGAAAATTTCTTTTATTCAATTTGAACGAAAATGGGTCAAGCAACAAATTTAGGCTCCTATACCAATTGAACAAACTGATTTTAGACCCAACTATGCGGAAAATACCTAGAGGGTGGGTGAATAGGTATATTAAAATTATCAAATAATTCCTTTTAATACACACAACTTATTCTCAATTATATGCACTCAAACACAATGTTAACAATATTCAAATACCTAATTACCAATCAGATATGAATATATGACATATAAACAATAAAACTCAAATATGAAAAAGAGAGGAATATGAAGAAACTTCAAGCGACTCCGGATAAACTGCAACTGACAAAAACACAATTTTCAGATTGATTCAGACAAACGAAACACAATCAATTGAACCTGAAATCAGAATATCACAAAGGTCACTTACCAACCAGATCAGTGAGTATGTTTACCAAATCTCAAGATTGAATACTCACAACACAAATAGCAAACTTGGTTAGTAAAAGATTAACAAATCAAAGCAAGAAATATGAAAGAGACATAACACCGAAAATGGTGACGACGAGAAACTCCCTAAGGAACATCCTTAAGGAGAAAAACTCTCCGGGCCCGTAGGCCGTTCGAATCCACTAGTTTCCAATCGATTTACAAAGTGATCTATTGAAACGACTAACCTAGCCTATCAACCCACTCTAAACCTTACCGATTTAGAACCACTACATCCAAACGGAAACTCCGATCTTGAACGCCTCTTGATCTTCACGCACAAACCTTGTGCAATCAATGACCATTGCTGGAATCTCTGACAACCAGTCTTCCAAAACCTGTGGAAGCCTTTATCAATCGTAATGAATGTATCGGTGATCAGCGCACAAACGTTCTCCTCTTCTCCGATCGGCTCTCTCTATTTCATCAACACTCAAATGTTTCAGCAAGAACACGAGAGCTTCTTCAATCAGCGCACACCTTGAGAGAGCTTCCTTGAAAAGTGAAAACACAAGGGAGGAGACCTCACAACCAAAATGGCAATACCAGACCTTATACCCGCAAGCCACCACTCTGTTTTTCCCCAATCTTGTTATTTCACGAGTGAAAGGCTATCTTCTACCATTTTCCAGATCTGATTTTATTTCCCCGTAAAAGGCAAAAGTCTTTCAGCATTCTTCTAAAGTCTTCTAGAGTGTGAGGAAAGGACAAGAATGCCCTTAATGAGGACTTCTTGATCACCAATGATTCAGCACTCCATTTCCATCTTCTAGAATCATTACGATTCAGCACTTCATTTCCATCTACTACTAAAACTCACGTGATGCCAATATTGCCATAACAGGGGGAAACAGAGGCATTGTACTTTCTTTTCCAGGACACCAATCTTCATTCTTCTTTACTGCAAAAAGTTCATATGGTAAATGATTTTATTCTAATTGGTTTGAGTTTTTTGCAGGCTGGTTCCAAGGGTACGGTTGATGAGAGTGTTTATGAGATTGCGAAACGGAAACTATTAATGGATGATGCAGTACTCGAATCTGGCATAGAGATGGATAATGAAGGTGAAACTGTTGGAAATATGCCCTCAAAACCAATTTTTAGAATAATAATTAGATAATTATTTATTTTTATCTACACATGTATTTGTTACTTATTGGGTATAATGTTGTGACATGAGATGTTACACAGAGATATTGATAAGTGAAATTGAAGAAAAGTCATAATGTTGTTCTAGACCAAGGTACATGTTTATCTACAAATAGGTCTACACTCATTGTGCCTCTATTAAAATAGGTTGATGGACTCCGTCATTGGGGTAGTGACCTTAAGCAGACGAGTGGGTGCACTGTAAGAGTACATCCACTGAACAGGATCGCATATGAATACCTTCTGGAAGTGATCACTGATGTAGAGAAGGTATTTAGCACAATTATTTTATTGTATCCTTAGACCTGAGATGTTTATGCAGGTTTGTTTGTTGTGTAGTTGTACTTTGACCGAGTCATTTGGTGATGATCTTTCCAAGTCAAATATTTCAGACAACGGTGGGTCTTGTATATGATGAATGAGCTTGTGTAAATGTTCAACAAGGAATCCACCAGTCTCTTTGTGAGACGGTATATTCTGTATATCTGTATAGGGTTGGACTATTGTTGTTTGCAAAAATGTTTTTCGAAATTAATACATATTATATATTTATTTGTGAAATTGTTTTAGAAACAATTTGAGAGTCCAACAAGTTACAGATTGTGAATTAAGAATTATATGAGTTAGGGACTTAACCGGTGATATTATCCCGGTCCTATTAGCTCATGTGGAATATAGTATGGTGGAAGAATAAATAAACAAATAATTGTTAACAAAAGGGATTTCATAAAAAAAGTAGTCTTACTATCTCGGGGGTCAATTGTGATATGTTAATGGACATGATCACAATTTATAGAAGCCCATAAATTCGGAATACAGAATATAAGGGAGTTAATGAAAAAGAGTTTTTCATGTGATCCTACGGCCGAGATTTTAGATCCCTAAAGATCTCACGCATAAGCACAGGAGAATTGGGTGCAAGGCCCAAAAGCATTCATAAAACCATCACCTGCAGCGCAGGCGTTCTTAGCCGGAGGAGAAAAAACCGCATAGTGAACGCACTTCCCTTGTCCTCTAGAACACAATTCCCTTGAAGAGAATTGTGTTCTAGAGAGAGAGGCTCTGCCTTCTCTCTAGAACTTTCCCCCTGTCCCCTTAGAGTTTGTTTCCGTTCGTTGCCAGCGGTGGGAGGAGCTTCGGCTCCTCCCACAGGTCCCCCGTTCCTCCCCCTCCTCCTCCCTTCCTTCTCCTTCTTCCTCTTGTCCTCCATTTTTGTTCAGAATCTTTGCGGTCAGATCCCGGTGTTTTCGGCTCTCACCGGTGGGCACTGCCTAGCTAGACGCCGCCATCTCCTCCCGGCGAGTCCAACCATCACGGTCCGGTTCAATATGGTCGGCGCGTGGGACGATGTAGCTGCACAATACTTATAACAAACACAAATCTAAATAACCATTAGAAATCGTGTTAGTTAAAGATATACATGTTAACAACAGCAGGAATTATAACACATATGATTAGTTATGTCTCCCCTGAGACACATAAACATAAGCAACATAAAGTGGGAGGAAACTCCCCCTAACATTTAGCCACGTTATGCAAAATATCTCAATCAAGTCTCCAATGAAAAAATCTCATCCTCCAAACATTACTCCCTCTTTCAACGACTCCACAACATCTATTCATAAAAAGATGTTCTCCTACTTTTTCTCTGCCTTTTTTTCATGGAGGATGCCAAACTGAAAACATATTAATATTAATAATCGTAACAACACAAGTATAAATGATAAAAAAAAATTGTGGACCAATACCATATGATATTAAACCAAAAACTAGATTTAAATTGTTTAACATAGTCTAAACATGCAACAAGCATTTCAGCCCACAAAAACTTCATATATGCTTAATCACGAAAACCAACTTCAAAAGAAATGATATACATCATTTAGCCAACACATTCCGCAAGAATATATTCAGAATCTCAAAAGAGGTACTTTTACAAAAACTAGGTTTTCAACAAAACAAATCCATAGAGCTTGAATGAAACATATTGAATCTGAACTTTAATGATGTATAATATAAAAATGGCAAGGGAGTATTTAAACCCATTGAAAATTAGAGCAAAGACATGACAACATTACAAAACCCATTGAGAACAACCACACGGGTTCACAAATGCACTTTAGAATTCAAATAAGGACAAACCCATGACAAGTAAGAAAGCACTAACCTTTGATTGATGAGAGAAAGCATTTAATGTGATTAAATCACCAAAAATCAAAGCAGCAAATGAGCAAAGTGGTTGGCGGCACAGAGAACTTTCGAGAGAGGAGAGAGACTCAAGATGGAAAATGACAAAAGCTTTGTAACCCTAGGTTAAAAAGTAAAACTAAAAGATAAGTTTGTCCTTTTGATAGACACGCCTCTTCACACTTCACAGGCGCCAACACTTAGCACAATTTCCGGTTATTTCACCAAGCACTAACATAGTTCAATTTATCAAGCTTCACAAGTTGAAACTAAAGAAACATTCCATATGACTTTTATAACCTCAGCATTAACAGTCTCCATACCAACACCTACAACTAACCAAGAGTTTATAAGCAAACTGAACTGACTCCACAAAACAATCATACACGATAACAGTTTGTTAACAGTATTGAAACTGAAACATGTGAGCAATTAGATAATACAAATAAATCAGTGAGACTAAAACACAAAATGAAATGACTACCAAAGAATGAATTTCACTTCCAACAGAGAAATTTCAAATGTTATAACTTCCTTTTCTTCATGAAGATCATCATAAACTATTTGAAGACAAACCAAGACAAGTGAAATTGAATCTAGGAGATCGTCACCTTCAAGATCAAATTCATTCGTACTTAAAACATAAGAGGAAACATCTAGAAAATTTCTTTTATTCAATTTGAACGAAAATGGGTCAAGCAACAAATTTAGGCTCCTATACCAATTGAACAAACTGATTTTAGACCCAACTATGCGGAAAATACCTAGAGGGTGGGTGAATAGGTATATTAAAATTATCAAATAATTCCTTTTAATACACACAACTTATTCTCAATTATATGCACTCAAACACAATGTTAACAATATTCAAATACCTAATTACCAATCAGATATGAATATATGACATATAAACAATAAAACTCAAATATGAAAAAGAGAGGAATATGAAGAAACTTCAAGCGACTCCGGATAAACTGCAACTGACAAAAACACAATTTTCAGATTGATTCAGACAAACGAAACACAATCAATTGAACCTGAAATCAGAATATCACAAAGGTCACTTACCAACCAGATCAGTGAGTATGTTTACCAAATCTCAAGATTGAATACTCACAACACAAATAGCAAACTTGGTTAGTAAAAGATTAACAAATCAAAGCAAGAAATATGAAAGAGACATAACACCGAAAATGGTGACGACGAGAAACTCCCTAAGGAACATCCTTAAGGAGAAAAACTCTCCGGGCCCGTAGGCCGTTCGAATCCACTAGTTTCCAATCGATTTACAAAGTGATCTATTGAAACGACTAACCTAGCCTATCAACCCACTCTAAACCTTACCGATGTAGAACCACTACATCCAAACGGAAACTCCGATCTTGAACGCCTCTTGATCTTCACGCACAAACCTTGTGCAATCAATGACCATTGCTGGAATCTCTGACAACCAGTCTTCCAAAACCTGTGGAAGCCTTTATCAATCGTAATGAATGTATCGGTGATCAGCGCACAAACGTTCTCCTCTTCTCCGATCGGCTCTCTCTATTTCATCAACACTCAAATGTTTCAGCAAGAACACGAGAGCTTCTTCAATCAGCGCACACCTTGAGAGAGCTTCCTTGAAAAGTGAAAACACAAGGGAGGAGACCTCACAACCAAAATGGCAATACCAGACCTTATACCCGCAAGCCACCACTTTGTTTTTCCCCAATCTTGTTATTTCACGAGTGAAAGGCTATCTTCTACCATTTTCCAGATCTGATTTTATTTCCCCGTAAAAGGCAAAAGTCTTTCAGCATTCTTCTAAAGTCTTCTAGAGTGTGAGGAAAGGACAAGAATGCCCTTAATGAGGACTTCTTGATCACCAATGATTCAGCACTCCATTTCCATCTTCTAGAATCATTACGATTCAGCACTTCATTTCCATCTACTACTAAAACTCACGTGATGCCAATATTGCCATAACAGGGGGAAACAGAGGCATTGTACTTTCTTTTCCAGGACACCAATCTTCATTCTTCTTTACTGCAAAAAGTTCATATGGTAAATGATTTTATTCTAATTGGTTTGAGTTTTTTGCAGGCTGGTTCCAAGGGTACGGTTGATGAGAGTGTTTATGAGATTGCGAAACGGAAACTATTAATGGATGATGCAGTACTCGAATCTGGCATAGAGATGGATAATGAAGGTGAAACTGTTGGAAATATGCCCTCAAAACCAATTTTTAGAATAATAATTAGATAATTATTTATTTTTATCTACACATGTATTTGTTACTTATTGGGTATAATGTTGTGACATGAGATGTTACACAGAGATATTGATAAGTGAAATTGAAGAAAAGTCATAATGTTGTTCTAGACCAAGGTACATGTTTATCTACAAATAGGTCTACACTCATTGTGCCTCTATTAAAATAGGTTGATGGACTCCGTCATTGGGGTAGTGACCTTAAGCAGACGAGTGGGTGCACTGTAAGAGTACATCCACTGAACAGGATCGCATATGAATACCTTCTGGAAGTGATCACTGATGTAGAGAAGGTATTTAGCACAATTATTTTATTGTATCCTTAGACCTGAGATGTTTATGCAGGTTTGTTTGTTGTGTAGTTGTACTTTGACCGAGTCATTTGGTGATGATCTTTCCAAGTCAAATATTTCAGACAACGGTGGGTCTTGTATATGATGAATGAGCTTGTGTAAATGTTCAACAAGGAATCCACCAGTCTCTTTGTGAGACGGTATATTCTGTATATCTGTATAGGGTTGGACTATTGTTGTTTGCAAAAATGTTTTTCGAAATTAATACATATTATATATTTATTTGTGAAATTGTTTTAGAAACAATTTGAGAGTCCAACAAGTTACAGATTGTGAATTAAGAATTATATGAGTTAGGGACTTAACCGGTGATATTATCCCGGTCCTATTAGCTCATGTGGAATATAGTATGGTGGAAGAATAAATAAACAAATAATTGTTAACAAAAGGGATTTCATAAAAAAAGTAGTCTTACTATCTCGGGGGTCAATTGTGATATGTTAATGGACATGATCACAATTTATAGAAGCCCATAAATTCGGAATACAGAATATAAGGGAGTTAATGAAAAAGAGTTTTTCATGTGATCCTACGGCCGAGATTTTAGATCCCTAAAGATCTCACGCATAAGCACAGGAGAATTGGGTGCAAGGCCCAAAAGCATTCATAAAACCATCACCTGCAGCGCAGGCGTTCTTAGCCGGAGGAGAAAAAACCGCATAGTGAACGCACTTCCCTTGTCCTCTAGAACACAATTCCCTTGAAGAGAATTGTGTTCTAGAGAGAGAGGCTCTGCCTTCTCTCTAGAACTTTCCCCCTGTCCCCTTAGAGTTTGTTTCCGTTCGTTGCCAGCGGTGGGAGGAGCTTCGGCTCCTCCCACAGGTCCCCCGTTCCTCCCCCTCCTCCTCCCTTCCTTCTCCTTCTTCCTCTTGTCCTCCATTTTTGTTCAGAATCTTTGCGGTCAGATCCCGGTGTTTTCGGCTCTCACCGGTGGGCACTGCCTAGCTAGACGCCGCCATCTCCTCCCGGCGAGTCCAACCATCACGGTCCGGTTCAATATGGTCGGCGCGTGACGTCCCACGCGCCCGACTCTGTGATTCAAGCCTGGCCCGTTTTCCCGGTGGTTTTGACGGTCACGCGCCTTCTGGTTGGCTCCCTCTCCGTCTGGCGAGTTCTGTGCACCTTTGTCGCCGCCTTCCGGCGGCGCGTGGGAACCACGCGCCGGCATTTGTCGTCGCGCCTCCCTACGCGCCGCCGTCCTTTGCCTCGCCACTCGCCTGGTGGACTTCAGATTCCGCTTTTGTTGCTGTTGTTGGTTGCTGCTGTTGTGTTTTGGTTTTTGTTGTGTTTGTTTGTGGTGGTTTGTTTTGTGGTCTGTGTTGTTTTGTTTTCGGCCCCTGCGTGGGCTTGTCTGATTCCTTGTGGATCTTTTGCTGCCCTTGTTGGGCTTACTGTACCGGGTTGTGGTGCATATTTGCTGGCTAGCTTAGGTCCTAGTAGTTTAGCTACCGTGTCCGGTCACCGCTCCCACTGCCTAGCATGGAGCATATAGTGACTTTTCCGATCCTGTTTTGGATCCCGCCGGCGTGTTCGCCTGGTCAGTGTATTTCGGTTCCTTGTTTGGAACTTAACCTAGAAAAAAAAAAAAAAAACGCACTTCCCTTGAGATCAAGCCTAGAGGAGCCACCGGAGACATCTAGAAGCTCTGAAAAAAGCCCAAAAATAGCCTACATACACCATGGATTGTTTGTGCATGTGAGATGCACACGCCTGCTGCTCCAGCCCTAAGGTGCTTGTCCGCATCTAAGCGACAAAAGTTGACGTATTGCAATACTCATTCTTGAGGAAGAACCGCAAAAAATGGCTTTCGCAATTGGATATCTAGAGATAGGCTAGTAAAAGATCGTCAGACAAAAATAAAGGACGGTGGGCGGAGCCGGCTTGGAGGTGCACGAGCAGAGGGCTGTCATGAACTAGTTGGAAGGGATTTTGGGCCAAAAATTTGCTCTGGTTCTTGGCATCATTGGTTTATACACAAAAGTTTGAGTTCTAGAAGTTTAGCTTAGGTTTAAATACACTTTTCACCTTGAATTATGATCACACTTTCCACTCTAAACTATCAATTTTGAGACATTTAGCCTATAACTGTTATATTAGACCCTACCTAGATATATGTATAATTTTTGAAAAGTTGAACCGAGAATTCGACTCAAGCTGTATCTCCCTTCTTTGGACTGAAACATTGAAATTACTATTTCTTTTTTAACTTGTTTGATTTTTTTCTTTTGGTTCTGATTTTTGTTTTCACTTCTTGGCTTCTTTATTCTTTCTACTAGTTTTATTCTACCATTGTCCAGTCTAAAACATGAAAATACAATACGCATCGTTCATTTTTGTCCAATTTATCAGCTCAATTTAAAGAAAATCATATTTCCAATGTATTATATGTGTAGGCTCAAAGTTAGTGATTTAGGGTGCAGAGTGTGAATGACTCCATAATTCAAGCAAAAAAAAAATTAACCTTCGCATAAATATGTTTCTTATACTTGTCATCGTTCATGCGATCTGTTATAGTTAGAGATGTGCATAAGTGGTGGCGGTGGTAGTTTCTGCCTCCATCGCACGCGCCACTACTATACATGATTATCGCCACACATACTGCAAATTCAAAAAAAAAATCCCACAAATTTGAAAAAGTTTCAAAATCCCAATCAAATCGCAATAAACTTAAAAAAATTTCCAAAATTGCAATTCAAATATTCAAAATATCAAATCGACACATTTGCAAGAAAATCACCTCGCCACCACAGATTTGAAAAACTTTCCAAATTTCATCCAAATTGCAAAACACCTAAACTAAAATTCCAAAAATGCAACCCAACAAATTGCAACAAAATGGGGGGGGGGGAGAGAGAGAGAGTTGCAGCAGGGGAGAGGCGGTTGAGCCAGAGAATGAATGAGAAAAATAAGGGTAAAATGGTGTGTTAGGTTATAAGTATCAATAAACGAAACAATGTCGTTTCGTATGAAAAAAAAGTTCTAAAACGGCGAAGCAGTGAAAACTGCCCAGCTATGAGTGGTTTCCCCGCTACCAACAAAATCCTCAAGGCAGATTTTGCTCATCAGTACCGGTGTAGCTCGGTGTCAGTCACCAATACACGGTGCTAGTACCGGCAATGATGCCGGTTAACCAGCACACCACTAGTACCGATGATCAGTCCTAATTATAGTCACGAGCTTTTGTACTGTTGGTCAAACTCTTCTCTTTTTTTTTTGTGCTCGACTATATTGCTGGTCAATAGTTTCTCTTGTCACTATTCTCCTCCCCAAACATTGGAAAGTTTGGGCCGTCCAACTTGAGTGCAAAGGAGAAAATTGGGCCTATCTCGGATTTACGCTTTCCACAACGCTTTCTATTTTCAAGTATTGGTAATGGCCCTCGAGTAGTTGTTTTGTGGCCTTCTTAATAGTTATGCCGGTGAGGATATTATAATTAGCACTTTCAACATGAAACCGCTTTGCCGGGCAGAAAAAAAATAATATCAAACAGGATTTTAATTTCGACCAACTGCTCATTCCATTTGCTAGACTGGCAAGGTAGAATTTTATATGCCTTGATTCCCTCCTCCGATTACCAACTTTTGAGGTGATAACATAGGCCCAACTCCTTCAAATTTTCAAGCCCTATTCTAAGGATTGTGAAAATTTCAAGGTTTTGTCCAAACAAATGAGAGGGCAGACGGACAGGACAAGATGGCACCCTCGTGAAAGCATTTCCCCATTCAATTTAGACCTATAAAACGAGGATGGACAAGGATATTAGACAAAAAAGGACGGTGGGGGAGCGGAGATGATTTGTCTTTTATGACGTCCATATTAGGATGCTGCCGGCAAGGATTCTTCAAGGTACGCGTGGGTCCCTCTCCCCTCTTTCCTAGAAGAAGAAGAGGAGGAGAGGAAGCAGCCTGAGGGGTTCACCTTTTTTGCAACTCCAGCGTCTGACACTGGGAATCCTTACAAACCGCAAAAAGTTTCTCCAGAAGATAAACATGACCCACAATGTTCTCCTTTCATTTATTTGTTTATTTGAGTTTAACTTCTAACTTTTTTCTTATTTTAATGAAGAAAACTGTGGAGAGTATCCACGAGAGAAGATTAGATGGATCTTTATCAAGACCTGAGTGAACCCGTTTGGCACTATATATTGTCGCTGGCAATCGAATGAAAGAAGAATAATGTGCGATTTTCTTATAACTTAGACAGCAATAAAGTTATTTTTGGATCGAAAAACTGTTTTTGTTTTCTCTGTACTCTTTGTAAGAAAAGTGTTTCAGATGCATGTGTTTTTTTTGGGTGTTTGTGAAGGTGATGAAATAAACTAATTGATTTCATTTTTTTTTCAACGAGCTTATGATACATTTTTTTAAAGGAGAATTTTAATTTTTTTTAGCTTAAAAATATGTTTGGATGAAAATCTTGTTTCGCGACCAAAAAGATACGTTCGAAAAAATTCACCAAACAGAGTCTCATGTTAATCCAAACTTACAATAATTAAACTCACATGTTGGAATCTGAGTTGTTGTACTGATAGACCTATTTACAGATGGAGAGCCATCCCCGTGTCTGGCATGTAGAAAATGCTCTCAATCTTTTGTAGGGTTTCATAAATAATTGTAGAGGACTTCGTTTTTTCAAAGCAATTGAAGGGGACTTGTTAGGCAAGGCTGCTGATGATTTTCAATCTGCTTGTGTCCCATCTCTCTCTTTCAATCCTATTTCGTTACTTGACGAGAAACTTGAAGACGCAATCACCACGAGCTTAGTGCTTCACGAGACTGATCATTGAAAGCGAAAACTTGAAAATTAGTTACTTAATTAGGTTTTAGATTTTCTAGGGTTTAGGATATTCTCTCGCAATGTGTAATGGCGGAACGAACTCAGAATTTTCTCCCACAGTCAATACCAGTTTATTATAAAAAAAAGTCTGCGGAATAATGTTTTTCCAAAAAGATTACTGTGGTAAATGTTTGTACAAATTTGTTCATGTGATTAATGTGTAGTAATAAAATGGTTCATCCAGTCTAGTTCCGTCATCTTCCTTAGCACCTGATGTTAAGGTGAAATAAATCTCCAACAACAAATCATATGTTACTAATCAAACATTAACATTAGGTGCTAAGAGACATGACGTAACAGAAATGGAGGTATTATTTTGATACTATACATTGACTACATAGACAAATTTATACAAACGTTTAGTACATGAACTTTTTTGTCCAAACGTTATATCATAAGGACTATTTGTATAATTAAGCCTTTATTATTTCACACGCACCTATATATGATATTAGATCTCCATTCTTTTTCACTCTAGCTTTCAAGCTACACAATTTGTACTTTAAATTAAAAGCTTCTCCAATTATTTTTTTACTTTCACTACTTGTCTACGGATCGAACCAATCAACTCAGAGAAACTCGAGAATTGAAAATAAATCCAATCCCCTCTTCTACATCCCAAACTTATAACCGACTCTGCGTTTCTTGGAGATGATATATACACTAAATCTCGTGGCATCATATATAACCCGGCGCGGATAGAGAGTGCCAACTGCCAAACCTCCCCCTTTGCGACAAAACTAGGCCCTGAAAAATCGCAACCCTACAACCGTTAAACTAATACAACACTTTTCTAGATGGAAGAAATATATATATATATATACACACTGATCTCTATCAACCATGCATATATATTATATGCTCCACGGTGACAGCGGGATTTGACTATTAAGCCATTTATTGCAGATACTCAACTTGTCTTACGTTCTATTGATCGTGTCATGAATGGAAAGCAAAACATTTTCCTAAATCTTTAATGTTTGAAGCGTATAATATTACAGGTTGGGTTTTTTTTCTCAGCCGCGCTATATGGTTGTCTTAGATCTAGCTAGTGACATACCTAGTTGGTGTCTTTAATTTGTCCCTCTTTAGAGACGGACAATAAATTCTCTATCATACGGTTTATTAAATAAATAAATAAAAATATGAGATATGAACTGCATGCAGAGGATGAAAGTTACATATCTTAGTGAGGTCCTACCGGAAATTCCTACTGTTATGTCGCAGTACGGACGTGCCATTAATTATCATTAATCAACCAGCATTATTTACGGGTGATCAGTGCCACATAGCTGGATCTCGCGTGGTTCCACAGAAGAATCGAGTTGACTGGATGACTCAGGAGTCCCTACAGTTCCTCTCCGGCATAAAAGAACTGGATCCCTTCAGAGAACATTTGTCCATTGCATTGGATTTTGCGGTGGCCCATCAAGGACGTCCTTTCTAAAAGCGTGTATATATTAATTATATGCTTCATCTGGAAGTCACATCTTCACTTCAATTTTGAGGACTTCAATTCCTTTGGCTCCATTGTATTACTGAAGACACACGTACCTGCATTTTACGTAAAAAGGAAGGAAAGAGCCGGGATAACTACGATCACATGACTAAGTCGCTGAGGTTGACAAAGGAAAATACCAAAGGATTTGTGAGATTTCACAAACCAACAAGATTAGTACTGTCTCCATCTGGATGAAATATCGTGAAAAAAGGCTAAAGAAACTTACATTATTGACAAGGAAAAATGCAAACCAAATGAAGTTCCTTTCTAGGCGAGAACAAAAGCTCTAATTATCTCAGATCAACCAACAAAAGTTGTGAAAAAGTGTTTGTTGGCTGCATTCCTGCAGTTGTCATTTTTTTTTCCTTCTGTCTTCGTGTTCTTTTCTTCATCTCCCCGTTGATTTCGTAAGGTCTTCGTCACATGACTCGCATGCTGCCGAACAAAACATCAGGGGGAACTACGCGGAATTTTCGAATGGCAATTTAGATAGCTGTATAGTCTCCTCTCTTTATAAGTACTCCTAAAATTAAAGGACAACTAAAAATTTGGAACTTAGAACCGCTGGCACGTTTTGGACGACAAAAAGGGGAGAGGTGGAATGGTATATTTTTTCGAATTTTTTTGTGGTCACTATATAAGGTTTCACTTTGTTGGAAGTCTCACATTATTAGAGAAACTAGTCAATGTGTCCCTTATAAGGTTGTGACATCTCTCATTCCCCAAGGCGCCTTTTGGAGTTTAGTTAGACCCACCTTTCACATATTGTGTAAATTCTAATATGGTATCAGAGGAAAATTTCTAATTTGTCGTCCCACCGTCATCCATTTCCACGTGTTGGCTTGGATGTCCTCCCGCCACATGTGAGGGGGCGTGTTGGAAGTCCCACATTGCTAGAGAAACTAGTGAATGTGCTCCTTATAAGGTTGTGGCATCTCTCATTCCTCAAGGCGTCTTTTGGAGTTGTGTTAAGCCCACCTTTCACATATTGTGTAAATTCTAATACACTTCATAAGGATCTTGAGAAGAACTTTAGAAAAAAGTACTTCCTCCCATGTAGAACTCGAGTTATTTCAGTTTGAATTTTAGTTATATCTCTCTCTATATATTTACGTTGGAAACTTTTACAAGGCGACAACCCATATGGATATAGTTTCTTCTTGTTGCAAATTCTTTAAAAGAATGAATGTAGATATAGGCCAAACATATAAAAACCGCAACTAAGGTGCTGCAATTCGTTACCTCATTTGCTAATCTAAAAGCAAAATACTCATAAAAAATGTCAAGAGGGATCGAAACTTAATTTCAAAACCCATATAAGATTTCAAAATCTAGTACACCGAGTTTGAGTCCACTTAATTAAAAATGGACTCCTTTATCAAATAATATGGTGCTTTAACTAGCTAGGCCCATAAGAATTAAGACCCATGTGTTTCCCCTTACAGCAAAGTCCAAAAACAATAAGTACGAATTTCACAACCATAATAAATTCTAGATGTCTAAACCCATTTGTTCGGTGGCGAGTGAAACTATTGTCTATCTCCAATATATTCGTCCCCAACGGTGGTGGGGTGTGGTTCGCACCATGGCGGGAGATAACTGGGGATGAAATGTAGAGGAATAAAGTACAAAATATATGCTATTTGCATAGGAATAACGGTGTTGTCGTATGTGTGAACATGTATGCTATTATTGTCAGAATACACATTCAAATATATAGGGTCCGTTTGTTTGTTTTTGTAATTTCTTTTACTTATTTTCAGGTATTTGTTAAACATCAAAAATGAGATCCAATTAAAAAATTTTCAAATCAATGCTAAAAACTCTATTATTTTCTAGAAAACAAACAAAGCTCAAATTTTCGGTAAACTATTTTTTTTAGGGGAACATTATATTAAGTCTCATATATATGGGCAAAAATCAACAAAGCATCTCTCAAGTTTCAAAATATCTTATTCTAGCCCATATATTTCAAAAACAATCAATTCTTGACTTCTGTTTGATTTGGTCGTTAAATCACATGCAAAATGACAGAAATACCCCTCCAATACAAAATTATTAAAAAAATAAAAATGATAACATAAATAAAAAGTAATGAATTTTAAATAAAAATTAAATTTGAAGGTTGCATATGATAGTTTTATATTCTTCTATTTCCAGGCCATTTGGATACTTCTATGTTAATAGACTAACGACAATTGAATTGCGAGAACCAATTTTATCGCAAAAATTTATTTAAGGAATCTTCAGGTTGAAATTAGTACTTTAGGTGCTAAAATATTAAAATTTTGATAAAAAAATTTTCATGCCACGCGTCAGCCTATGATTGGCACTGAGATCACATTTAAAATCCACGTGAGCATCATTTCGTACGTTGGATAACGACAATTGGACGGGAGATCGATTTGTCTCAAAACTTACCTTAGAAACCTGAAGGTTGAAATCAATACCTCATGGATTAAAATGTCAAAATTCTAAATCACAAGGACGTTTATGGTAATTAAGCATTTTTATGTAAATACGTAAATCATTAAGCATGTCAAACATATAAAATATTTTCTTGAAAATATTATATAAGAGTAACCAAACACTAAAAAAGAATTTTTTTTCTTGAAAACTTTCAATGAATTTTTTTTACTTAAAATAATAATTTTTCAAGCAAATAAACAGACCCCACAATCCAAAAAATATGCCTACCTTGAATAAAGTATTGTTCAAGCGAATGTCAAAAGAAAGTATAATCGATCAACCAAAAAAAGGGCGGTCAAGTGAGTCTCCGAGCACACATCATGTGAGCCACACCAACTACATAATAATAGTCCTCAATGGACACAGTGCAGCTATCCCTAGTCTCTAACTAAATCATAAGAGGACTAATCTAGTCCACGATGAAAGTAGGAAGATTAAATAACTATGTCTTGATTTCTTATCAAAACCATTAACCCAAGGAATTTGTGCCTCCTAATCAAACGAGCTTGCATGACCCTCATGTGTTGATGCACTAACTGGTGGCTCCTCTTCACGATCCCATAGATTGACCTCCAAACTCATCGGGCTCCTTTGCTACTGTATAGTCATCACTAATAGACCTCTCAACATGACTCAAGCTCCGAATATGTGTCGACCACTCAATTAAACACATTTGGAAAAACGTCACATCAGATATCTGCTTAAGGCTGCACTCCAAGTGCTGAGATGAAGCGGATGATGAGAAGTTGATATTGGAGACTACGGTTTTGCACCCCAAATGTCATAGCTACAGATAAAACTCTCTAGTGTGATGGGCATAGATCGACTATTCGGTATCTCTCGTACGTCGGTCTTTACACAACAATGCCCAACATCAGTTTCTCCCCAAACGGGTAATTTGCACCCCAAATATTGTTACAGCCAAATAAACTATACCCCTTGACCAACATTCAACTGAAGCCACCCACGCAGCGATTGGTAAAAGCAATCAACAAAATCACAAATCGATACATGGAACCTTGCAATGGGTACAACACTTGATTGTTTGTTTGATCAACAAGTGTTGTCGCTTGGCGCATCACAAGAAATATGGCTGTAATTTTACAGAAACAAAAAAAAAATCAACCCAAAAAATGTGCACAAGTCAAGTTTCCAGAAATGATGTCCATGTAAGAATCGCACAACCTAAATTCATTGATCGTTGGAATCTAATAGCTCAAACGTACACAATTCTTGAGAGAGAGAACTCTAGACAGAGAGTTTTAGAGAAAGAACGATTCTCGTGAAAATGAATTCTTTATTTCTCAAATTAAGTTCTGAGCTATTTATAATGTACTCCTCAGAGCTTCTTCTGTGCTTATGCATGAGATATTTAGGGATCTCAAATCTCGATTGTAGGATCATCATGAAAAACTTTTATTTCATTTAAGTCCCTTATATTATGTAAGGGTGAACAGAACCGGACCGCAGACCGGACCGGACCGGAAAACCGGACCAGATTTCCGGTCCGGTCCGGTCCGGACCGGACTGGATAAATCCGGTTATCCGGTCCGGTCTGGTCCACCTTTTTAATAAATGCGGTCCGAACCGGACCGGACCGCATTTATTAAAAAAATAAAAAATATATATATTTTTTATATTTTTAATACAAATTATAAACATAAAACGTTTAATTTTTATCTAAACTAAAACTTAACATTTTATATACACTTCCCATTTGAAATTAACCTAAAAAAAATTTTGAAAAAGTTTAAAAAATTTGAAAAAAATTAAAACCGGTCCGGTCCTCTATTTTAAGAGGACCGGAATGCGGTCCGAAAAACCGGACCGCATTCCGGTTTTTCAGCCCTAATATTATGTATTCTGAATTTATGGACTTCTATAAATTGTGATCATGTCCATTAACATATCACAATTGACCCCCGAGATAGTGAGACTATTTTCGTGAAATCCTATTTGCTAACAATTATTTGTTTATTTATCATTTCACCGTACTATATTCCACATGAGCTAATAGGACTGGAATAATATCACTGATTAAGTCTCTAGCTCGTATAATTCTTAATTCACAATCTGTAACTCGTTGGACAATCAATTTGTTTCTAAAATAATTTCACAAAAAATATATAATATATATTCATTTCAAAACCTTTTTTGCAAAAGTCCATTGGCCAATGATTTCTATTCAAGTCCAACTCTATACAGATATAATGAATATACTGTCTCACAAAGAGACTGGTGGATTCCTTGTTGAGCATTTACACAAGCTCATTTATAATATATATACTAGACCCAACGTTGTCTGGAACTTTTGACCTAGAAAGATCATCACCAAATGACTCGGTCAAAGTACAAGTACACAACAAACAAACCTGCATAAATCTCTCAGATCTAAAGATACAATAAATTAATTGTCCTGAATACCTTTTCTATAACAGGGATCACTTCCAGAAGGTATTCATATTTTATCTCATTCAGGTTACTACCTCAATGACGGAGTCCATCCATCCTATTTAGTAGAGGCACAACGAGTGTAGATCTCTTTGTACATAAATATGTACCTATGTCTAGAACAATTGTCAAGTGAACAAGGAACCAAAAAGTCATACTCCCTGCGTTTTGATTCATTAATCATCGACATGAATTTTTGACAATTTCACTTAACAATATAACTGTGTGACATCTCATGTTACAACATTATACCCAATAACTAATAAATACATGAGACGATAAAAAGAAAGAATTATCTCATATTTATTCTAATAACTTGTTTTAATGGCATATTTTCCAACTTCTCCCACTTGCATTCAAAACCATTTATCAAGGTATCTCATACCCAAACGTACTCTAAATGTGTCTCAAGCTTTTTTGAGTCAGCGATTCGATGAAAAATGACTCGCAATGTACTAGGTTGTGACTACACCAACCATCACGACATCATTCTGATTCAAAATATCATATATCTTCTTTCTATGTACTTTCCCTTCAATGCTGGAGTCAGCAGTGATATTCTGCTTACAACTGTTGGAACTCCATGCACATTTACCCAATGTAAACAAACAAGTTCAAAATTGATCAATTATTATTAACAGTTGAACTTGTGCAGCTCTAGACAGTCCACAAATTCTCAACTCTGAACACCAGAAAAATGTATTTAGTACTTCTCAAGTTTTTGAAAATATGCTTGATCACTATCCAGCTAGACTATACGGATGATTTTGGGTGTCAAAACAAATTTTTTTCACGTAAAGTGACTTTTCCATGACAAAATTTTAATTTCATCACCCAAAACCATTCAGACCGGTCAAAAACACGTTTAGACGTATTTCTAATGTGATGACATACTCGCGTCGCGAATGAGTTACGATAAAAATAGTCACAAAATAGAAAATACAATCTGGAAGCGTAACCAAACCGTTTGGACTGTCTGCTGGGTGACAAATTCCAAATCGTCATCACTGAGTGACAAATAAAATTGTCACAATTTTTACAATATCATCCAAACTCTTTTTATACAGTGTCTGCATGGACATTACCTAACGAATAATAATCATCAGCATACAGTGACAAATTAAAAATCTTCATGAACACTCGAATCATGTGGACAAATAAAAACCGTTCGGAAGGTTTAACTTATGAACGCTTCTTCCGCGAATCATGTGGACCAATAAAAACCGTCCGGAAGGTATAAGTTATAGAACCTTTTCGAATCGGACACCTTTAATGACATTAAATTTAATTGGACCACGTGTGAAAATAATAGATGAGAAGCGTCCGAATGCAAATGAAAGACCTTGGATGCTTCCTGTACACATTAAACCGGCCAGACTTTGTCAAAATCACAAACTCACTCCCATCTCTCAAACTTTTCTCCCAAATCTTTTAACTGCCCATTCGAGATCTCTCAAACAACTTCAAGTAAAACTTCCTTCATGAATTTGCTTATCAACTTCATGCATTTCAATTGAATACCACCCGCAATTTAGTTTGTTGTTTTGTTTGAGTTTAACAAATTATGCTGCTTTGTTTATGTTCATCGAAACACCGTTTGGACACTATTTTAAGACGTCCGGACATTTTCCTTTTAGTCCGAACGATATTGTGTTGTGCGGACATCCTAGAATTTAAACGACACAGTTTGACATTCGTGCGAACTATTTGTGCTTATGTTCGGATGGTTTTTGCTAGGTTGACCATGGAATGCTCTGGGAGAAGTATCACCAATGTCGGGTGATAGACAGAGCGACCAGCTTGGGCGTGCATTTGTTGTTCATGGAGCTCTAATGCCGCTTGACCAGTCTGGATACCAAACTTACAAGTATGCTTAGCATATATATATATTTATGTATTCAAAAGAAATAAATTAAGTTAAAAATTTGAGCCAAATTACATTGTGTTAAATTGAGTGAAGTAAATAAGATTAAGTTAAGTAAATTAATTTTATAAAATAAATCATTTAAATAAATTAAGTTTAGTGAATCGAAGTAAATTCAGTGAATTAACAACAAAGTAATGTTAAATTTATCTGCTAGGTGTTCGGACAATGTCCATCAGCATCCAAACTCCCTTAATCGGATGATGGAGTAAATCAAGTAGGCATTCGAACGAAAAGGATTAGCGTCCGGACTTGTATGATGAAAAGTCATTGTTGGAATAGTACGTCGTCCGGACGTTCCTGTAACCGTCGCTTGGCATACACGTGTTTACATTATATGAAAGTTGAAAACAATTGTTCCCGTCTGAGCCATTGTTTGACGTTCGGAGGGTATTTGATGTTTAGTTAGCCAAATGTGCACTTCCACGTTGCGCCAATTCAATGGAAAACTGTTCCCACGTTAGAGTAAAATGTCTTGACGATTTTATTGCACCGAACCATTTTAAACGGTTTAAATTTTAGCATTTAATACGAAGTACGTTAATTGTGCCACGTGTGCAAGAAATCATCAGGAAATCATGCTGGACATTCGGACTCTATCGACGGATTTTGAAAAGTCGAACAGTTCGACATTTTCACAAATACCGAACTCTTTATCATAAAAAATCACTCAAAACTCAAGTCTTCTCAAATCTTGACGTAATATCACTCTTATGAGGATCTAATAACATCCAAGTATGTTTGCTTACTTTTAACAAGATTTTAAGCGTAAAGATTTCTCTTTTTTTTATATAGTTTTACGTATAGAATTTCGATTTCATTTTTTGCATAGTAGATGATGTTTTGTTGATTATTTTTAAGTAGAAATTGATTGTGTTAAGTGTTAGGATTATTTTAATGTAGTAGTTTATATTTTGGTTGAATTTTTGGCCATGTTTGGGATGTGGAGGGACGATGCCATGACTGACACACTGCGAGGCTGCCTTATATCCGGGCGAGTTCTTGTATCTGGTAGTTGTACGAGGGCTACGTTTTGTAGACACACCACAGAGCGTATTCTTACCCAGTTTCTACACGCCATAATGGTACCCGAAGGTGTTTAAGAGCCGGAGGTAGTTCCACTTATGTCGATCATAAAGACAACGCTCTCAAAATTGATGACCCACACACTGAGCATTGAATGCCGCTAGAGTTAGACGATTGGTGCAGCCTGAGATGGAGGAGCAGGATCCTGGACAGGGGTCAGCCCAGGGACTTGGGGCACAGCGGCCGAGTTGGATGGACGAGATGATGACGGAGCTGAGTCAATAGATGCAATGAATCATGCAGCCCACCCAAGAGATGGTGAGTGATATCAGTGGTCGGCTGACAACTTTGGAGAGTAAGATCATGAACATGGACTTTGGGTGGAAGAAGGAAGTCGTTGCGGTCCAAGAAGCCATGAAGAAAGTGGCAAGCAGTGCAAAGATATTTGCCTTGACTGAGCGGGTCATGCTGATAGTGGAGCACCTTCGTCAAGTCCGTCACATTCTAAAACTCAAGGATGATGATGACCAGTAATCTATCTTTACTTAGTTTTATTATGACGTTTATTTTTTATTATTATGTTTTGAGGACATTTACTTTTATATTATGTTTTGTGGACATGTATTGGTATTTATTCGATCTTATTTTGCTTATATTATGTTGTTGACGATATTTGATATATTTTATCTTAGTTCAGTTATGTTATTTGTAGTTATTAGAACTCAATACAATATGTTAATTAATATTATGTTTCTAATTTCGGTACACTCATTAAAAAAAAATTTATATTAGAACTTAGCACATTTATGGGTATTTATATTATTAACAAACTATGGTTATCTAAAAATTGCTAATAAATATAATTGTATAAGCTTAAAAAAAAGACCAAAAAAAAAGTTCGTCAAAACCCGTTCGGACATCAAGGTAACCGTCCAGAATTTTTACTGTAAGATCGAACGGTGTCATATTATATAAAATAAATCATCCGAATGCATGTTTATACGGTCAGGACTCGTTCATTTACTATGCATTTATTCAGACGCTGTCGTTTGAGGATTTACAAATGCCGTTGTGAAATATAAGATATCGTTCGGACGCTAGCATCTTGGTGTTTATAAAACGGAGTCGTGAAATAAAAGCTAGTGTTGGATAATGGTGTACCGTCCGAATGATAATTTTATGACCAGACGTTGTCGTTCGAGGATTACAAAAATGGTGTCGTGAACTGTAAGATGTTGTTCGGACACGTATGTTGTAGTTCCGATGGTTATGACATTTTTTACAGCAACAATTCCCTCAAACTAATACACATAAGTGTCCGAATGCCATTTATGAGTCCGAATGGTATTCAATCGTATGAAAGTTGTAGAATCGCATATAGTGGAGGAAAAACGGAAAATACTTAGAAAACGAGATATTTAAGCACGAGGAGAAAAGGAAAGCTGATTTTGGGTATCCAACCTCATTGAATAGGGTGTGGAAGGAGCAAATCATTTAGAATTCAGTATTTTACTGCAATTGAGGTTAATGGATTTTAAAATTAATTGTTTTAGGATAAAAGTATGGATTTCAGTATATGAAAGCATGTGTTTTTCGAAAATTTTGGGTCTAAAATGACAACAATCAAGTTTAGGGTTGGTTGTGATGTATTATTATATTGAAGTGTTTGTTATTTGGGTTGATTTTGACAAAACTTTGTGCTAGAGATGGAGTACGTGCGTCGAAGAACTATCTTATTCGACAATCGCAGTCCAAACGGATTATGTTTCGTTTAGACTCTATTTTTGGTTCAGACACTTTGTGTGTCACGCCCCAAACGCTATCCCGTAGGGCCAATGACAGCCGCGAGCGATCCCTAAAGAATGCTCCAGCGAACTTAACCATACATAGCAGCGGAAAAGAATCGAGAGAGAGAGACGGGACAAGAACTAATCATGACTTAACTGAATAATATACCACCAACGGAAGAGTAGGGTCTTAAATTACATAACATATAGCTTTCATAACTTAAGTGACGGACCACCTCGGTCAACAGTCACCTACAACAAAATACATACAAATCTACTCTTCTCAAGACAAGTAATCCTCCTGACTTCCTTCACCTGAAACATCTGGAATGATACAATTTGAAAATTGTGAGTCAAAAGACTCAGTAAGGGAAAATGTAAACTTGTAAACATGAGTTTATGACTTGAACATGAATATCATGAATAAGTTTAAATCTTGATGCACATGCATGTTTCATGGTTGCAGCATATGCACATGTACTTGTTCTTGAAAATGTATACTTGCACTTGTAACAATCTTGATCTTGAAAAAATGCTCTTGAACTTAAAACGACACATGGTCCTTGGAAAGTATTTTCTTCTTGACTTATGGGCTACATACGCTCCATTTAACCCCTGAAGTCAAGGTTGTGCGTTCCCATCATAACCGTCTCCCTTTCCCTTAGGGACATATCATTTAGTCGAGCTAGCCCACCTTCTCGCATTCGTCCTTCAGTGGCTAGACACGACCCTTGGAGGTCCACACCTTCTCGCATTTGTCCTTCAGGGTGGTTGCACTTACCTCTAGGGTTCACCCATCCTTCTCGCATTCGTCCTTCGGTATGGGTGCCCTCCTTGATGGTACGGTACCGACCAGAGCCTCTTACTTAACTTGACATAATCTTTCTTACTTTCGTTGCATAAAACTTCTTTTAGAAAATCATGCAATCCTCTTGCTTATGATGTCATGCTTGTTCATGTAAAACCATGCTAAGTATCATTCCAGTTTTCGTAAAAATGTAAGCTTCTACTTACTTCAATTTACCTTACTTCTCTCGATATTCGGATGGTGCTTCGCCTACAAGCGAGTTACATACATTACATAATGTTCAGAGATTTAATCAAACAACATACATGTACTTCTAAATGTTCTTGGTTTTTCAAAGGTACATATCTTTGAAATATGATTTCATTATCAAAATATTACTTTAACTAGTTTTCGTAAAACAATTGAAGAAAGACAATTAAACATGAGCATCAAACATGTCCAATACGGTTGCTAATGGGTCCACTATGAAATTCACTTCATATCAACAAAGTACACTGATTATTCCCAACAACATCGTTGATTTCGAAGCCTATTCGTGAAATTCAGCAATAACATCTCATGCTAAGTATCTCAAGCCAAATCAGCAACCTATAATTCATCTAGCTTAATATCTCTTGTTCAATACTTTACATTATACCATGTCTGGGTTAATGACCATCGAATTCCTACTATCTTATCCTTAATATACTTCTTAACTAGGTTTGGTCAACTAGTCTCAATGATAGGGTCCCACACATCTTCAATAGGAACTCAAAAACTCAATATCTGAAATTTAACAGGTCCCGCTCGAGCGTCGATCGAGCGCCAAGTCTCTGTCCAATTTTCATCTATCCTCGCTCGGAGGTAGTCGAGCGCCAACTCTCTGTATGAAAACTTCCAAGGCCGCTCGAGCACCTGTCGAGCGCCAACTCTCTATATGAAAACTTCCAAGGCCGCTCGAGCACCTGTCGAGCGCTGGTCAAGCGCATTGACTCTGTATCACAAATTTCCTTAAGGACGCTCGAGCGCCTGTCACAGGCTGATCGAGCGCGATTGTGCCTAAAAACAGGGCACTAAAAGCTCCCTATTCCAACAACCTAAACATGATTTCTAACTTGATTCTTTTGACCAATAGCAAATCCACACAATTTATTTCATGCCTAAACAATCTCCAAGCACATTGACCATTCAGCCACATCAATGACACTAACCTACATATAACATTATTTCTCCATATTTTTTTTAACTAACCATTTCATTAAATATCATTAACCTACCTCAAATCAGAAACATTATTTCATCTAATGAAGTCACAAATTTCGGTATAGCAGCAACCTATATACATGCATATTATTATCTCCAATATTTTAACCAAGACACCACTTCTTAGCCCAAAATCATGGCTTTAACCCTTCCTCCATCAATCAACAACATCACAACCTAATCAGATCCAACATTCAACATACTTTCAAAGGAAAAATGAGCATAAGAACACAAGCATGCTTGGCTAAAACAGCAAGCCTAAACCTTGAAGAAAACCAAACCCTAGATTACCTTTCTAAAGTTGGACACAAGCTGATTAGGGAAACACCTAGCATAGGAATACCCAAAGTTAGATCTAGGAAAGAAAAGAGAAATGAGATGCACATACAAAGAGGAATCAGATCTTCTTTTACCTCTTCCTCCTTCTACCTTACTCAGCCAACACTAAGGCTTCCTTTCTCTCTATCTCTTGGCTTCTCTCTAGTGTGGCTACAAAGGGCTGAGATGAGGGCAAGGAGGTGCTGTGATGAGGCTTAAGGTGAAGTGAGATGAGGGCAATTGCTGGAAATGGCGTGAAGAAGAGAAAGAAATGCTTTGGAGAAATGAAGAGGGTTCTTGGCCAAAGAGAGAAAATGAACTGAAATGGTGAGTGATTCGGTCAAGTGGAGTGAAGTGAGGTGAATAGGGTTTCAGCCAAATGCAAGGGCTGAGTTTTTCGGTGAAGAGTGAAGTGAGATGAGCTAAGTGAGGTGAGAGATGTGAAGGAGATGAAAAAGGGGCTGAATCTAGTTTATGTACGTCCAAGGAAACAAGAAGAAAGAGTTTCATTTGCTTTAGCCCATGTGACATGTCAGTGCATTTAAGTGCTTGTCTCCTCTACCTTTCCAATTCTTTGCCTCTCATGCATCTCACATGTGAATTCTTCTTCCATTCTCCATAAGTCTTTATCTTACATCACATCTTCTTTTTCAGCCAACATCACATCTCCTTTACTTGCATTCACCTCTTTGTCTCCTAACTCAAGCCCTACACGTGAATCACCCTAAAACCATTTCAGTTTTCTCTTTGCCTTTCACGTAAATCTCCTCTCTTGCCTTTGATTTTTCTACTTTTTCATTTCATCTTTCTCTTATCACATGGTCTACTTTATAGGCATATTAACTTATCTCCATTATAAGCACTCTAACTTATCTCCATTATAAACACACTAACTTATCTCCTAGTTCTTTATCAAGCTATCCTATAAGCCTACCAACTTATCACTTAATTCTCCTAATGATGCTTAAGACTACCTAATGGAGATTAAAGGTTACTTAACAAGGACATAAAATAACTTACATGCACAACATAGAATTTCACAACATAGTGAAATACTTAGGAAAACTTATAATTCAAAATACCATAATCAAATTAACATCTTTCATTAGCCAAACAATAGCCCCTTGAATGTAAATCCAAAAACAAATACATAGAGTAAATAACAAGAATGAAATACGGGGTCTCACATTGTGAAACGTGTCCGAACACATATATGTATGGTTTGGAAAGTTATGTTTGTCCGAACGGTTTTTGGGATTATGTGATGCATTCATTACAAGCCTTAGCCCCCATTTAAGAATTACACAGAGAACGGATAACGAACTCCGGGTAATTCTTGAATTTTCCACGTTATGGATAGTTTGAGTTTACAATAAGAGTAATGTGCGTAATTGTATTTGCTATTGTGACAGATGTTTTTAGAAATTTCGATGCAAATCTCCTTTTTTCCTTTGGATACACGTTCAGCATTGAGCTTACACACTTGCCTTAAATGGCGGGTGTTTATGCTCAATGTTTTAGGCGTGCATTGAGCTTACACACTTCCCGTACGGGCGATGATGACTAGTCGTCCTTAATGTTTTCGAGTCATATTGGTGCGCTCGTTCAACAACATGTCCCATTTGAGATGAGTAAGTGGAAGGAGGTCCCCAACGAGGTTAAATTGTATGTGACGAACCGAGTGTTGGTAAGTATAATTTATTAAATTTTAATTGTTGAATTTTTTTTGCATTTCTAATTGTTATATATGTTAAGGATGACTTCCAACTATATTATGACCGAGCCTAGGATTGCATCATTGTGACATCTACGATGAACGTAGTGTACAGGACATACGAAAATATAATGTTCCAGCATTACTCGGTGTTCAATTCCAAAGAAGAGGTGTTAGATCACTCATATCCCAATATGAACAAAGAAGAATGGACTCGTGTTTGTGATTTATTCGTGAACGTGGAATTTCAGGTTAAACATTTTTAATACGTCCTAAAACGTTTATTTCATTTTATTATTAATTGTTGTAACAACTGTAAAAGTACAATGAATAGGAGGAGTGCAATCAACAAGAAGAATAGATCTAAACTGAAGATTGAACACATATCAGGAGCGATGTCCTTCCAACTCGTGAGAGCATTGTTATTAAGTAATAAATTTATATTTATATTTTTTATTATTTAAATAAATGACTTAGATATTTTAATATGCACATTCTATATTTATTTTGGTGTATAGAAAAATCTAGAATCTGATGAGATTAGTCTTGCGTTGCTTTATAAAAAAACACATACTAATAAGGATGTCATGTGCACTTTAGAAGATGCACGGAAAATTTTTGTAAGTTGTAACGTTAGATTTAATGATGCATTTATATGTGTTTATATTTCATATGTGCTAGTTTTATTTTCGTTTCTAATTTTCTGGGAAAAAATAGAGGCGTTACAGTTGCAGCACAAGTAGAGGGAAAGTCATCCACCGAAGTGGAGATCTTGGCTGAGGTGTTGGGGATGAGAGCGGGTTACGTGCCAGGTTTAGGCCGTTCAGTATGGTCTGTTGGATCATCTTCATCGACATCGTCCGTCTATTTGTCCCTGATTATAGATTGAGGAGATGAGGGCTAAAGAATTTGAACATGAAGCGCTTCTAGTCAAGCGGTCAGATATGGAGCAGACGATGCAAGAGCATCTGTAGAAGATGGAGAAGCAGCAACGGAAGAAAGACGAAGCGCTGATGTAGATGATGGCGAAGCAGCAGCGTAAAAAAGACGAAGAGCATTAGAAGATGATACATGAGCAGCAAAGGAGCCTAGTGGAACAACAAGAATGGAGGATGCAACTAATGGCGGAGCAGATGCGTGAACAGCTGATGGAGCATATCAGAAACACCAAAATGAATTTGGGTATATTTATATATTTTTACTACTTTTTCAGTACTTATCGATTATGTATTTTATTTATTTTTAATAACAATAGCATATTTGTAGATATTTTATTATATTATGAGAATGGAATGTGTTTCTATTTATATTATTTGTAAATTATTTTTCAAATTTTAATCAAATTAATTCAAATCCGTAGAAAATCATTCGAACGGTAACAAAGGCCGTCCACACTTTTCTTTTGCATTGATAACGTGAGCACACAAAACTATCAGTCCGTATACTTAGTGTTAAATTTGTTCGTCCACACAGTTATTCTTGCATGCACACGATCTTTTAATATGCAACCGTGCGCACATACAACAACAGGTTCGAATGTGTTCAATGGAACAAGCGGTCGAACTGTATACGTAACTATTCAAACAAGTTTTGAAGATGACAAATAACTATTTTGTCATAAACAAAACAACGGTGCGGACTTCTATATGTAAGAGTCTTGAAAAAATATTTTATCGTGCGGAAGATGTTATAGAAACGGGTGCAAGGATTGTATGTGACAAAATTCATTTCGTATAGCTATCCTAACGAATGGAGAGTATGTTCGTATAGCTCATGCGAACGGATGGACTGTACTGGGCATGACGATTTTCAATTTCTTCAATATGGAACAAAACTGTTCGAAGAATATTGTAAACCGTCCAAACGGTTTCGAGCGATTGAACACCGAAATCGTCACCTAAAACATTGTCTGGCCGCTTTAGGTGAGAAACCGGGTGACATAACATTAGCTGACGAAATTAGCACTTTGGAGTCTTCTTTCTTGTAGTGAGGGCTACCAGATAGGTATGAGGAGTATTGAAACACGAGATATGGTTGCTAAGAGTAAGCTCAAATTTTGCAAGTATACAACTATTCCTATAAAATGTACTTGTGCTGAAGAAATCAAATAAGAAAAAGAATCAATTTTCCACATTGGTCTTCATTCTCTTTATGGTATCAAAGTATATTATAGGCTCAAGGAAACTAGGGCTTCTGACGATTCAAACCACTCCTCACGCACAAAAACATTCCCACCCTCACCTTACCTACACAACTAACACATTTATAGCTATGTTGATTGTTCTATCAGACACCCTCAAACCCACAATTCCAAATCCTACTCCCTCTACTTCTTTATGTCCCACCATAGCCAATCCTAATATTATCACTTGGCAACAAACAAATAAAACCTTTCTTAGAATACTTATGTCCTCTCTCTCTGAGTTTGTTGTTTCCTACGATGTTGGATGCTCCACCTCTCGAGAGAAATTATTTACCTCTCAATCTAGAGCCCATAAACTGCAAACTCTTATTTCTTTGGCAACCATAACAATACTAGAAAATAGACTATGGGTGTCACAAAAATTTGTCACCCAAAGTGCTAATTTCATTAGCTATTGTTTTGGGTGAAAAAAACTGAGTTTTGACTCGGTTTTTCACCTAAAGCCCGTCAGCCAAGGTTTTAGGTGACGATTTTGGTGTTATGTCGCTCGAAACCGTTCGGACGGTTTATAATACCGTCTGAACGGTTTTGTACCATTCGTTTGCATGAGCTGTGCGAACGTACACTCCATACGTTCAGACAACTAATGTGAATTGTTCGTCCAATGTAACGAAATTAATTTCGTCGTATACAAACCTTGCGCATGGTTACATAACATCGTCTGAATGTTAATATATCATGTCCGGACGCTTTCATAAAGATGTCACACCGTTGTTTCATTTATGACAAAATAGTTATTTGTCATCTGCAAAATCCATTCGACCATTACGTATATAGTTCGGACGCTTGTTTCATTGAAAATGTTCGAACGTATTGTCGTATCGTGGGCACGGTTTCTTATTTAAAGGTTGTGTGCACACGAGAACAATACATTCTTACCTATCCTACATGTACATGTAATCAGACTCTGACTATTTGCATAACTACTGGCAATACTCATAAAATCTAGAACACTATCACTATACTTCGCACTTTTGAGTCTATCAGCCTCATAAACACATATGTCGCAATAGTAGATAAAATTATGTACATTACGCATACTGTAAACTCAAACTGTCCATAACGTTGACAATTCAAGAATTACATCCAGTTCGATATCCGAACTTCGTGAAATTCCTAAAAGGGGGCTAAGGCAACTAAATGAATGCAGACATAAATCCAAAATCGTTCGGCCGTACAAAAACTGTCCGAACAATACATATAACAGTTCGAACGAGTTTTGCAAAGCATCCGAACCGAAAATAAAATCTAGATGGAAAATAATTCGTCTGGAGTGCGATTTTCGAACAAGACAGTTCTTCGACCCACAGACTCCATTTTCACCACAAAAGCTTGTCAAAATCAACCCAAATCACAAACACTTCAACATAAACACATCACAACCAACCCTAAACTCTCTTACTATCATTTGAGACCCTAAAATTTCGAAAAACACATACTTTCTTATATTAAAATACATGTTTTTCATTATAAATCAATTCAATTTAAAACCCACTAACCTCATTTATCAAATTCTAAATGAGTTGTTCCTTTCATACCATATTCAATGAGATTGGACGCCCAAACTTAGCTCTCCTCCTCTTCTTCTTGTACTGAAATCTCTCGATTCTTAAGAGCTATTCTTTTTTACCTCTTTCAACAATCCTTTGAAAAACATTAAAGTGTGGGATACACTTGGGCCAACCCGTGAGGATACAAGAAATCTTACCGTGAGTGTGAGATGTGTGTTAGGAGTTAGAGCATGACCTCGATAAAACTCTTGTACTAGTTACTTAGCACCCGAAAGCTAAGGTGTGATTACTATTGTATAATAGTAGAGAAAGCCCAAGGAAGGCAATATCCTTAGGGCTGGACGTAGGCAAATCTTGGCCAAACCACCGAAAAATATTGATGTTATCCATCTACTCTTACATGTACTCTCTATTATTTATTGTTGTTCTTTATTATGTTGTGATTTATTACTCTTGAAACTCTTTTAGATTTGAGTTGGTTACAAACAAAAATTTTATTTTTATTACAACCCAATTCATCCCTCCTCTTAGGTTGTCACAAAGACTCACACATGCCAATGAAGAGAGTGGATATTATAGCAATAACATACTTGAGGTACACTGGATTAGCTCCCATAAACATAGTTGACGTGTTGAATATATTACTGAAGGCACACTTAGAAAATGATGGTGCCAGTTATAAACTCGCGCAACCCACCGAAAATCATCTCGTGTTACGTAAGAATTCATGGCATTTAGACTTAAATGCAAAGAACATCATAAGTAATATATGACACGATCTGACTTAACAATTCTCCTTCGATCACATCAATTGGGAAATTTGGTCCATCGTCTGTGACATTGCTTGCGCAGCCGTATTGGACTTGTCATAATTATGAGAGAGTCTGACATTCTGCACATTATGGTCATCGTCGTTGATAATGTGATTCTCCTATACCCTGAATTGGTCATCTTCTCTATCGTGTATCTGGTTCCATTTGTAAAGAACACAACAAGTTATTGGAATCAACTCGTGCTTGCATGTTTGGTAAGAGAGCATTGAAATAAAGAGTGTGAACCATTTTTTTCAAGACGCTAAAGCAACGCTCAATCACTATTTGCAGCGACAAGTGTCAGTAATTAAAGAGTTTTCTAGGACCTATTACACAACCATCACTTTGAATATCATTCTCACTATGAATGATGATTTCCATAAGGTATTCATATTTGATCTCGTTCAGTAGATGTACTCTTATAGTGCACCCACTCATCTGTTTAAGTTCACCACCTTAATGACGAAGTCCATCATCCTATTTAATAGAGACACAACGAGTGTAGACCTATTTATACATAAAAATATATCTCAATCTAGAAGAACTGTCAAGTCGATAATGAACAAAAAAATCATACTCTCGCCTATGATTCATTAATCATTCACATGATTTTTCTACAATTTCGCTCAACAATATCCATGTAGCATCTTATATCACAAATAGATATATATATATATATATATATATAATGACAAAATAAAAAATATTTATCTCAAAACAATTCTAGACAATTGGTTTTGATTGCATATTTCTAACAACCCCCTACTTGCACTGAAAATCATTCAGGTAGGTATCTAATACCTATAGATCCCATTTCTATGAAACTTGTCTTCAATGGTGGAGTCAGCAGTGGTATTTGCTTACAACTCCTCCATTCTCGTGCACCTTTTCCCAATGTACTCATTAATACAAAATTTATCTACTATAATCTGAATTTGTGTATCTTTGGATAGTCTGCAAATTCTCAACTCTAAATAGCAGAAAATAGTACTCAATAATATGCTTGATCGTTGTTCAAAATTTAGGGCCAACGTCATATTGATATTCACTCATTATATTGACTGCATGACTGATATCTAGCGTATTATCTCTCTTCACGTGTGTTAGGAGACATCTTCTTGAAGAGATGAACATTATGACTAAGAGGGTAAAAGCCTTCATTGGCGTCCTGTATACCACATCTTGCTGGTATTTGTCAATGTAGTCCCAAAAATGTCTTTTCTCTATCTCAAACAATTTGATTCCAAGAATGTAGAACAATTCAAGCGGACTTTGATTTGAAATATGGTTAATCAACAAAATTTTCATTGATGAAATCACCTCAACAACATTCCCATAGAGTAGAATATCATTGACATTAAGAACTAGAAATACTACTAAACTCCCATTGACATCTTGTCACTGAAAATCTCATCATCTTTCCATCAAAATGTGTGCCTAGGCAACCATCTCTGCCTCGTTTTTCTACGTGTCAAGGAGTTACTTCAGCATTCATATTCTCATATTGTTGGGAAAGTAACCACAAAAATCTTGGTGTAGTTGCTTCAATGTACACAAAACCTTGCAAACGTCAAAACATTACCCGTAAAAGATATATGCGAGGTCATAAAAAAACACAAAGCTATATTGAAAATGCAAGCTGCTAACCTATTTCTAAAAAGTGGAAGTACGATGAATGTAGATGGGTGGTACCATACAATACATGATATGTGTAAATGTACCAAACTCAATTTCCATGCTTTCCATCATTCAAATGCATTTTGGAAACCGCCTTGGATGAAACGTTGTTTAATATATGCACTGCAGATTTCAAAGCCTCACTCTACAAAAATAATGGAAGATCATTGTTACAAAGTGTAATTCTTACTGTATCAATGAGGGTACGGTTTCCCCTTTCAGCAACAACATTTTGGTGAGGTGATCACAACATAGTATATTGTATAATGATAACCTCTTCTTTAAGAAATTTTACAAACGAACTCCGGTCTTTTCCCTGATTTTGCGTATCTTCCGTGATACTTACCACCCGAATGATAAGATTTGATCTGTGCGATCTCGAGTGAACGATAGTACTGATGGACATCTGAATCTATTATTTGAGGATGGAACGAGGTTTTATTTTTTATTTTTTAAAAAAAATAAACAAATAAATACGATTTTTATAAATAACAATTAGACATATAATTGTCTATAATGAAGTAACTTATTATGAATTAGAAAACATCAATTTTAATATAAAAATACATAGATATTAAAAATAATATCCGAAAAGTAAGAAACAAGTAAAATAATAGTATTGCAAGCATACAAAATACAATATAAATATATAAAACGCAACCAAATTGCCTGGAACCTAGGTCAAGACCGTGATGACTGTAACTTACTCATGAATTCTCCATTTGATCCTCCAATTATGACTCCAACTCTAGTCTAAGCAACTCATTTAGCGTCCATTTGATGTAAAAGGTAACATCATACCACAACATGCACATCTACCTGTATAAGTGAATGGAAACAGTTAAACACAAGATATGATAATAAATTATCACTACATACTGAATGCACAAGTGTACCTTCACTTCAAAATTTTGTAGATATGCAGGGCGCACTCAGCAGTGTCAGAATTACGTGTGTTATTCAATGGATACTCCTTGTCTAATACTTCTTCATTGGATACTAATAGTACCCTGAAGAACGAAGGTGGATGACTGCACAAACTTTTCATTGAACGTAACGATCACTCGGGAGATCAGATTAAAAATTTGAGCGTACAATCTCAAACTGTCCACATTTTGAACAATTCGAGACCTATGCAAAATCGTTTAAACTGATTGACGTTGCATAAACATCAAATGGGTTGAAGAGTATTATACAACGCATTATTGCAAACAAAACCGTTAAAACATGTTCGAACGATAATGTTTAGTATTATAGAACATCGTCTGAATGGAAACAAACTAGCACCAAAAACAGAATTCCCAGTGTTTGAACGATAACATTTTGGTACAAAAACTAAGAAACATACTTATACAGCTTAAATAAAATCACAAATGACTCTGAAAAAGACTCCAAAATGCATCAAAAATAACCCCGAACAACATACTCAATAGCCTAGGATGCAATGTGACAACATTAACACCTCACAAACTTCAAACAACCATGTTTTTCATCCAAAATTTCAAAAATCAACAAAAAAATTCACAATTACAAAATTTAACAAATACCCGAACTAAATTAAATAATTCTTACCTCTAATTGAATGTAAGGTCCTCTTCGTTCTTTATTCCCACAAAAACAAGCAACAAACGGTTAAGAATCGATCAAAATTTAAATGCAAAAAATTCAACTTTTAACCTTCCACCAAAAACAACACTTCAACCCTTTCAATACCATAAATTTTTCTCTTCAATCACAATGGATGACCTATATGATTTTTTTTTAGGTGTTCCTCAAAGCTTCACATATCGGCTGCCATTGTCTCTCTTTGAAAATGAACATTTTGGGGATCTTCGGGACCCAATATTTTTTGCGAAATCACTCAAATGGTCCATGTGGTTTTAATATGTTATAGTTTGATGCACAGAGGTCGTTCTTTCCTTACATTTGTTTATCCTATGACGGAAAACGCTAACATGTCATTTTTTGAACATATGGACAAGTCTAAGATGACATTTTTCAAACACGTGGAGGCCCATCTTCCATTGTCGTGTACAACAACAAATAAAAAAGACTAGTTCAGCGACTCGCTACTTCTCTCTAAGAGCAACCTTTTGTTCTGACTCCAGTTTTGATATTTATTTGTCAATCTTTTCGCTTGATTTCTCTGTTGTAAGTGCACAAATAAAAACCTAAATTTTAAGCCTTGACGATATGGTCAACAAAATACGATCACGAGCCCACAAGAGGAGGAAAGTGCGGTGCGAAAAAGAGAGCATCTCCAAGAAACTGTGGAAATGATATTTACCTTGACTTCCAGGTACTGATATAAAGCCTCTCCATAATTAAAAGGTGGTTGTCACTGATAACAACCCCACCTGCCATACTGGGTCCTTGCATTTCCCCATCAAAGTTGCTAAAACTGGTTGATTTTGGACTCAAATCCCACATCCACAAAGCAAGATTCAAATTACACCCAAGAGTATAAACTTTTCCTACAAAACATGCAAAAAAAATTAATTAAAAAAAAAGAGAAAACAAAGAAATCCCATGCGGACACTAGGAGGTGGAGGCGGAGGCTGTGGAAGAGCTGAGCGGCAATTATAGACTTCCGTGTGTAAAAGCTCGTACTCCTTGGCAGTGGCGTCGAAGAGGGGAGAAGTGGTGGTGGTGGTGGAGGTGGGTTTCGACATTGGCGAAATGGACCAGAGTGGACCAGGTACTATGATTGGACTAAAGGTACATGTTGTGCCCGATTTAGAACGTGAGCCTTGCCTTTACTAGTTGCTTCATGTACTTCTAACAAGGATAAAAATTCTAAGAAACTAAACCATTTGAGTAATTTTGCCTACATTGTTCAAATTTTCAACAGAGCGGTCAAACGTAACTAACTATCGTTCAAACAAGTGCATGCCAAAAATAAAAAGTTCAAAAATTTGGCATCGAGACCAATTACATCCAAATGCACTTATTGCTTGGTTCGAACGACAAGACAACAATGACATATCACAACTGTATTTCGTCCGAACTACTACTGGCACACATTCGAACATGAAGAGACATTAGACAACGATTTTCCGTAAATAAGTTGTGTTGAACGTTTATAAATACTTTGTTCAAATGGTAATGTCATCCGTAAAACAACGTCATCTGAGTTAGGTTAATCATTCTAACATTATTATTACTCTAGTCGAAAGGTTACCCTAATCAAATTTATATTATAAGTATTAGCTATTAATATAATGTCAAGAAATACTATTAACACACATTATTTTACAAGCATGCGTATTTAATTATGTAACCGGAAAAGGCACGCAATGTGAGTTGTTAAAAAATCTAAGGATTAGTATAAACACATTAACTTATTAAAACGATTTTAACAATACTAAGACAATCTTAGTATCATAAACGTGAGTATTTGAGTATGTAACTCTTATAAACATGTAATGTGATTTGTTCAAAAAATATAATTAGTATAAACACATTAACTATTAAGATGAATTCAACGATACTAACACAACCTTATTATAATTAGCATGATTATGTGAACATGTAACTAGTACAGGCAAGTAATGTGAGTAGTTCAAAAAATATATGGAATAGTATAAACACCTTAACTGTGTTATGGCAAATTCAACAATACTAAAACAACTTTATTGTTATAAGTGTGCATATGTGAGTATGTAATTAATATATGTACGGTATGAGTGAATGGTACATAAAACATAAGGACCAGTGTAAACGCAATAACAATTAATGTGATCTGACCTATACTAACACAATCTTTATTATTATTATAGAAGCACATACATGAATATGGAACGAGGTCTGCGCACGTAATGTGATCCAAAAAAATGTGATAGTGAATAGTGAAATTTCATTTTTTTAAATTGACAATTAGAATCCAAAATATTAAAATACAGTAAACAAAAATCAAAATGTTAACACACAAGATAATTGTAGTCCAAAAATTAAAAATAAATACATAAAAAATGGAAATAAAATCATATATCTCAAGCAGTGGGATCAATTCTTCGAGTTTTAGGACTAAGTAGAAATTCTTGATTGACTACAAGAAAAAACACTTTGGGTGACAAAAAAATTTGTCACCTAAAGTACAAATTTCGTCACCTAAGGTTTTGGGTGACAAAATCGGGTTGTCACCCGGTTTGTCACCTAAAACCTGTCAGCGAATGTTTTAGGTGACGATTTCGTGTTCTGTCACTCAAAACCGTTCGGACGGTTTATAAACCCGTCCGAACGGTTTGGTGCCATAATGACGAAATTCAAAATCGTCATGCCTAGTACAGTCCATCCGTTCACATGAGATGTGGGAACATTCTCTCTATACGTTCGCACAGCTCCGTGCCAACGACATGTGCAATCGTTCGAACGGTTTTTTATATTTTTGAATTAATTTAATTAATGTTTATGAAATAATATAAATATAATGTTATTTACTACTTATAATATAATAAAATATCTACAAATATGCAATCGTTATTAAAAGTAAATAAAATACATAATGGAAAAGTACTGAAAAAGTAGTAAAAATACATAAATCTACCCAAATTTACGTTTGGGTGTCGAACGAGATTGCATCTGTTTCATCTGCTCCATTAGCTGCTCACACATCTACTCTGCCATTAGTTGCTCCCTCCGTTCTTGTTGTTCCACTAGGTTTTTTTGCTGCTCTTGCATCATCTTCTGGTGCTCTTCGTCTTTTTTTCCGTTGCTGCTCCGACATCATCTTCATCAGCTCTTCGTCTTTCTTCCGTTGATGCTCCATATCTTACCGCTTAACCAGAAGCGCTTCATATTCCAACTGTCTAGCCTTCATCTCATCAATCTTTAATCTGGCCTCCTACAATCTCCGAGACAAATCAACAGACGATGCTGATGAAGTTGATCTAACAGACCATACAAAACGGCCTAAACGTCGCACATAACCCGCTTTCGTCCCCAACACCTCAGTGAAGATCTAAACTTCGGTGTATGACTTTCCCTTTGACTCGTGCTGCAACTGTAACGCCTCTATTTTTTCCTAAAAAATAGAAAATAAGATAAAAAATAGTACATATGAAACATAAACGCATACGAATGCATCATTAAAACTAACTTTACAACTTACAAAATTTTCTCGTGCATCTTCTGAAGTCCACATGTCATCCTTAGTAGTATGCGTCTTTTTATAAAGCAACAAAAGACTAATTTCATCAGATTCTGGATTTTCCTGTACACCAATAGAAATATAGAACATGCATATTAAAATACCTAAGTCATTTATTTAAATAATAAATATTATAAATATAAATTTATTACTTACTAAGAACGCTCTAGCGCGTTGGAAGGACCTCGTTCCCGATGTGTTTACAATCTTTAGCTTAGCTCGATTCTCCTTGTTGATTTCATTCCTCCTCTGCATTGAACATTTACAATTGGTAACAATGTTGAGCATATGGCTAAAATAAACGTTAAAATCGGAAAAAAAAATGTTTTACCGAAAATTCCTCGCTCGTGAATAAATCACAAACACGAGTCCATTCGTTCTTGTTCATATCGGGATACGAGTCCTCTAACACCTCTTCTTTGGAATTGAACATAGAGTAATGCTGGAACATTCTATTTTTGTGTGTCCGGAACGTTTTGTTCATGATTGACTTCACAGTGATGCGATCCTCAGCTCGGTCGCCGGCAGATAAGCCTCGACGTCATTTCTAGTCCAAAAAAAAACTCAATAGACTCATTCTTCTGGTATGCTTCACGGTTCGAAGGTCCTTCTCCATCAACACTAGCTTCCTCTTCAATAGGTGGAATATCATATGTATTTCTAAATGTATTGTTCTTGAGCACAAGCCGCTGAAGAAAAAGCTCCACTCAGTAAACATTGTACATACTTCGTTTCCTAACAACCCGTGTATCATTGCCGGTAACAGTCGCGGCAACAAGACGTGTGAGTTGTGACTCTTCATACCAATTATCTTCCCTTCATTTATATTCACGCACCGAGATATGTAAGAGGCGTATCCATCCGGAAACATGACATCCTTCAACCATTCACAACACTTCTTACGTCCAGCCTTCGTTAAAGTAAATAATGCTCGAGGCATCACCTCCTCCTGATCCCGACATTGCCAATGCAACTCCTTTTTAATGCCCATTAATGCAGTCCCGCCGAGCACTAGAATTTTCTTTCGTCTTACTATCGACGTTCATCAAAGTTCGCAACACATTGTTACAAATATTTTTCTCGATGTGCATGATGTCCAAATTATGTCGAAGTTTCAACTCTGACCAGTAGGATAACTCAAAGAATATGATGCGCTTCGTCCAACTTAACTCAATGTCAACCCGTTTCTCTTCTTCTGGGTCTTCCCAAACGAAGATAACGGTACTAATTCAAGTTGTTGAAGTATCTCCTCTCCAATGACTTCTTTAAGCGCTGCTCTAAACTCTTTTTTCCAATCAAATATGTCGACATCATGCCTCACCAATGCGTCGCTGGTAAATACCGGCGATGTCCCCAAAAACGATGTTTGCCCCCATGTTTCAACCAAAATGACGTTGTGTTCGCATTTCAATTAGGGCATGCTAAACGTTGGAACGTGGTTGATTAGGTCCGGACTAAATAGAGTATTTGTGAAGATTTTTAATTTGTCACTCTAGCCTGACGATTACTATTCGTTAGGTAATGTCCGTTCGGACTGCGTATAAAATGAGTCCGGACGGTATTGTAAAATTTCTTACGATTCTAAGTGTCACTCAGTTACGACGATGTGGAATTTGTCACCCTACAGTGAGTCTGAACAGGTATCGTGAGAGTCCGGACGTTATTTTGTTTTTGTGACGATTTTTATCTTCACACATTCGCGACGTGTGAATGTCTTCATACTAGCAATACGTCCGAATGTGTTTGTGACAGGTTCGAACGGTTTTGGCATTCCTGGATGGTTTCGGGTGACGAAATTAATATATTGTCATGGAAAGTTCACTTTAGGTGACAAAATTTGATTTGACACCAAACATTTTGTCACCTAAAGCATAATTTCTTGTAGTGTTACTACTTATAAATGATTGCCTACTTCTTCGGATATATGGTATTGACAAAGCCAACAATGTCATCCACTCCCCTGACAATACGCGGCACCAATATATATGATCCTATATATGTAGATGTTTCGTTTTCACTATGGCCATTATTTGTCCTCCATGATGTTAAATCATATCTGCTTATTTTCGAGTTTATTGACCCATGGAAATGTGTTCGATCAATGGCTCAACAATTATCTTCTACATCAAGTGCATTCCTGCAAATTCACGTGTACGAATGTGTCACTACAAAAAAGCAACCTTTAGTGGCGGTAGGAAACCGCGGTTAAAGGTCAAAAAATCCTGCTAAAGTTTTAGCAGCGATTTTTTAACGGTGGTCACGACCGCCACTATATCACCATCACTGTAGGCTAGAGCGGCGGTTTTCGCAACTGCAGGTGAAGATCTCGACCGCCGCTATAGACCCAAACCAAAAATAATGGCTTTTTTGCAGCGTTTCTTGAAACGCTGCTACATATTTTTAGCAGCGTTTTTAAAAATGATGCTATAGGTCAGCTCAGTTTTTTTCCCAGCATTTTTAAAAGACCACTAATTTTTTCTATATTTTTCTATACATGTTTTTTTAATTGGTAATACAAATATTTTTTAATAACCATAATTAATTGGATGTAAAAACTTAAATAACAAGGGTAATAAAACAAAATATAGTTAATCATTGATTAATAATATTTTACAACAAACATGAGAATCTTTACAAGTAATTTAAAAAGTGACAAATTTGTAATATAAAATAACAATATACAAGGAAAAACTAAAATATTCAAATACAATACAATTTAACATATCAATGTCCTCTTGAATTCCTTATTAGCCCTAAATGTACCAAAATTGGGAAGAGATTAGTTAACCTCACCTCACTGTAAAGTAATACAAAATATAACAATGGAAAATGCTTCACAATAAATAATAGAGAATTAGGTACACTAGATGCTCACAATTGCATTTTAAATATTCACCTTGGATACAATATCTTCAAAAGCAGACAGTACATTGAAGCATTTGGGTAGATGAACCTGCAACATAAATAGCAGCCCCTCGCTCATCAAATTCCCTATTTAACCTATCTAATGGATCCATAACAATACAAACTCGCCGTCCATAGGCCCCACTAAGAATGCTACATAAAAAGGAAAAGAACCATTCACAAAGGTTCTAGATAATATCAATGCAGCAAACATCTTAAACTTAACTAAACCTCCAAAAAAATTACTATTTCAAAAGATACAAAACAGATGGTACAGTACATTGTACATCTACCACTATCAGCAACAAAATCAAATAAAAAAGTCAGAGAAAGAGGTGAGGCAAATGGTAGAATGAATAAATTATTTAGTCTATTATTGTGTAAGATGTGTCCCATAAACCATCAAAGAATGCAAGCAACAAAAAGAGATACAAAGGACATGGTTGAAACACAAGATAATTGTTCTTCATATATGAAATGTTCTCCAAAGAAAGCCACGTAGCTTGACTAATACAACGAAAAAGGAAATCAGGTATAATTCATCTGTATAAATACTTTCCTACAGCCTTGTTGAGTACAGGGCTCAAAAAAGACGGGGGATCTGCTTAATGACAGCTTTCAATGCTAAAAAGGCATGGTATTTCTTGGCAATATTTTTAACCAATTTCTTGTTTTTGTTAAGCTTTTTCAATGCTTCAACATCCATATAATCCAAGTCAATCTTCTCTGCCTGCATTACGTATTGGTCAAGAAACAAGATAATTAAACCTGATTTCAATTACACAGTATGATTAATAACACAACAGGACACTGTTGGACTCTTGCTCTACTTTGCTGAATTATCTACTGAAATCAATATGAATCCACACCACACTAAACGAGAAGAGTATTGACCAGTGGACTTGATCGGGGTGAGCTGCAGGGGAGGAAGATATGGAGAAAACTTTGGTTTTTAATGGAGGAACCAACTGCACCAGCCATTCAAATGGCATTTGAACGGTGGGGAACTCCTCTAATACCTATTACAAAGAAACCAATTTCATTAGAAAGCAAGACTAAGCTCACTTGGGGCAAGTTAGAGAAACACAAGAGTAGACAACGAAGTATCTGCAATCTGTTTCAGATAATTTTAGCAAAGGAAGTCGAAGTTTGAGAGAACTAATGCTCTAATGCTCTTCTCTCCTTAGCAAAATCCACATTCTTGATGCGTGATGCATCTCATGCAGGTCTTCAGCAGATTCATTAAACGGTTTATACTAGTACAATACAATCAGGCAACACATGGAAAAATTACGAAAAGAGGAACACAAATAGAGACTATACTAAAAATTGGAAGCATCACAATTGAAATTAACCAAACTACTATTCTACAAGTTCACATGAAAGCAGAGCAATTTAAAGGCTTCACGGACTTGGCGTTCAAATTCTTCCTGGGCTTCAGCATCTCTCTGAAGCCGCCTACAGAACTCGCGCGTCACGATGTGACTGGTCTGTGGCGGGCCTAGCAAGCCTTCTGGGTCCTTCATTTTCCATAAAAGCATGTTTAAAGCCAATAAGCTTTGAGAAACTAATAGATGGGTGAGACGGAAGAAAGAGAGACTGGTACCCATGCCAATGCTGAGAGCGACCATTGGTGGCCGTCTGAGAGATGGGAATTCCAAACCTGAAGGTGCTTGCAGCTTCTTGGGGTTTGTATTATCCGTTTGAATTTTGGATGGTGCAGGAAGTAAAAATGGTGGAGAGTCGAGAGATGAGAAAGCTGAGAGATGAGGAGGAGAGTAGAGTGTTGAGAGAATTGTTCTGAAAAATGTTGTGCGGGTGTCTTAAAATTTGTGAAAATTTTGGCTCTGTGATTCCCGTGGACAATTGCTCTCAATATAATACATTTTCCAACTCATTTTTGGATAATTATTTTTTTTTAAATTTTTTGAAACAAATCAATAAATTAAAGCACTCATATATTAAATAAATCTTATACGTGTATTAGACAAATATACAGAACATATGACAATTGTAAATTTTCAAACAATTATTATATTATATTGACTATGAATTATGTATAAAGATATATACACAGTATGTAAAATTATATACCATTTTATATAATTATTCTATATAGCATTGTATGATATGTTATATGTTTTTATCATATACATGATATGTGTTGATTAAACTAAGTATAAGATTTTGTGGACAACATAGGAGGTTAATCTAGTAAGATCATCTACAACATTTGGTGATGATCTACTATATCGGAATTCTTAATAATATATACCCTAAAGGGTAACTCTGATATATATGTAATTCTGAATAATATATTCCCTAAAGGGTCACTATACTATATGTGTAATTTTTTAAATAATATACGAATAAATAAAGAATATTAGTTCTATTAAGTTAAATATTCCTATATTATTATATAATTTATTGATATTTAGTTACAGATTTCTATATAATTATTGAAATAAAGTTACTTATTTTTATATTTTTTATATAAATTTATTTACTGATTTCTATATTATTTAAATCGAATCTTTTATTGCATAAGTGATGACAGAACACTGCAGGTCTCTCACAAGTATCTTTAGTTTATCATAACCTCTAGTTTCGTGCCATGTTATGAGGAACTCGCCAATCCTGCTCTTGTCCAGTAACCTGTGGTTAGCTTGACTTTCCATGGCATTCTGAGTGGGGCACAGGAATTAGGGAAAACCTGAGAGAAATAGAATGTTACGCCTGCAGTACAATACGGCTGTCATTAGCTCACTAAAAGACGGTGGCTGTCGAACTTTTAGTGATCCTGTGTTCGACTTATGAAACTGTAGTGAGCTCCAATTTAATTCAAGAGTTCTTATGTGTTTCCACACCCCTTCGAGACCTCAAAAAATCGACAAATTCCTTTTCTTTTATTATAGGAACACATACAAGTCACTACAAAAAGGATAATGGTAATCCCACCATTATATGTATGTACCTATCTAATGATTAAATCATACCCTCTAAGACCATATATTAAGTTATGCATTTTAATAGTATAAGCAAATCTCACAATATCTTTTGTTTAAAATTAAATAATATGTCATAATTAAATAGTATTATATTACTAATTATTCAAGATATATTTTCTCATTATAAGTATGATAATATATGTTTTATAAACAACTTAGATTTAGTCAATAAATATACAGTTACTATAACAACCATAGGTAAAATTTAAAATATATCATATAACAACTTCAATTTTCACAACACTCCCTCAAATTATATAAGTAGCTCCTTTATTAACTAGCTCCTTTAAAATAAAATTATATATTAAGAGGAATATAATAATATATTAAATAATTATTTATATTAAATAACTTAGAATTAATAAATAAAAAAATTTGCAGTTATACTTATAGCAGCGTTTTTACAAAAAAAGCTGCTAAAGGTGCAAGCTACAGCGGTGATCATAGTGACCGCGGCTGTAGATACCTAATTTATAGCAGTGTTTATACACAAACTCGGCTAAAAGGGCTAAAACGACCACTGCTAAAGGGGGCCTATAGTCCGCTGCTAGGGGTAAAACTTTTAGCGGCGTTTACCAAAAAACGTCGCTAAAGGAGGCCTGTAGCAGCGGTCAGAGGCGGCCGCTAAAAAGATCATCGTTGTAGTCCATTTGTAGCAGCGTTTCTTCAAAAACGACGCTAAATACACCCGGTAGCGCCTTTTTTTACGACCGTCGCTTAAGACCTATTTTTTTGTAGTGTGTTTGGCATGAGATGGTCACAGTAAAAACTGCATGTGGTCTAAGTCAAAAATTTAAAAGGGGCCTTTGTAGTTGTTAATATACTTAAAAAATCAAGAGGATAAATATACTTTGTATCATCCAATTATAGAGGCATTGATGCTTTGTACACTCAACTATTATTTTTGTCACATTACAGCCACCAACAATTGATTTTAGACACTTTGCACCATCCGTTATAATTTTCTATCAATTTTGATAGAAATTGATTTTTTGACATTTATAATTACGATTTTACCCTCACAAAATAGTCACTAACAAAAATTGGGGGATAAAATTTTCATTTCGCACATCAAAAATCGTTTTCTGCTAAAATTGACGAAAAATTTTATCTGAAGATGTAAAATATCTAAAATAAATAGCTAGCTAGTACAATATAAAAAAATAGATTAGGGTGCAAAGTGTCAATAACCAAAATTACTATTCTTAATTTGCCAATTGATCTGCCCTTTATGCAATTGGTTTTTCTTCTAAAATTTAGACGTTATACTGAAAAAGTAATTTATGCGATCAGTTTCTATAATATTTTGATCTAAAAAAATTAAGTGTGGATTTTAATTCGTTTTTCTTTGACAAATTAAATTAGTAGAATTACGTCACTCACATTAACCTCCATCCTGCACAGAGTAAGGCAAAGCCATCTATCACATAGCAAGTTCTACCTTTTTCCAACAGCTAAACAATTAGGAAAAATTGGTGCTTTCACGTATAGTATTAGAGTAAATGTCTTAAATTTGGAACTTACTTCACATTTTAGACATATTTCAATTGAATATTACACGTATTGGGACTACCTATTAAGAAAGAGTTTCGGCCACATGTGAGAGATAGTGTTAACCCTAAACGATCCCTCAAGACATTACATCATTTAACTACCAATCTTAGACATTTTGCACCCACTATCAAATTTGTAGACATTTTTGGAATATCAAACTACCAATGTTTGATACTTTGCATCCTCCACCCAACAATAATATCATTGAGAATTTAATGAATTTACAACAATATCTTCAATATATAGAAAGTGAATTAAGGGCATTATTTTCATTTTAGTCTAACAATTTGACAGATGGTGTAAAATGTCTAAAATTAATAGTTAAAAAGTGAAATGTCTCCAACATATTAATTTAAGATGCAAAATATATAGAGCATAATAGTTTGACGGTAAAAAGTATATATATTTACCCTTAAAATCTTCTTCTTACCAGTAGATTAAACTACTTTTGAGATAACGAGTAATTTTACACTACAATAAATTTTATATTGATTTTTTTGTCACCAAAACTTTCAATTTTGTCACAAAAGGCTTTAGGAGATAAAATTTAAATTTTTTATCGCACACAAACCGTTCGAAACGAATATCCTTTTGTGACACGTGATGTCATTGCCGTCATTTCCTATAAAAGGTGAAGATAATGTCAATTGTAGCTGTTAGTAGTTAGCTAGCTGTTGCTGCTATGAGCTTCAGTGAACGAGAGTGCTCCACAAATACTGTCTTCATTTGACGTCTGCTCTGTTTTTGAGTACATATGTTACTGTAAAAGCATCCACTAATGGACACATTGCACTTGGATCTTCTAGCTCAATGATAAGACGTACAAGTAATAAACTCATGACAATGGCGTACGTGGTTCTGCGTTTTTTATTTATTTTTTATTTATGCTTTTCTTGGAGGTCAGGCAAAAAGCTGCAGTCAATAGAATTTTCTGAATCCTTCCCTTCCAAAAGTAAGAAGTGAAATTCTTATTCTTTCTCCGCATGACCAGGAGATTAGATCTATACCCATAAACAGAATTCTTAGCTTAGAAATAACACGTCAGTCACTTCCAACGGCCCTAATCAGTCACGTGCATACATGTTAGTAATGGTTTTAAAGTATGTCATCTAGATCTACTGAATTTTTTTTTCTTTTTTGCATTTCTAACCTTATAAACAAATTTTTGTTAATTTGCCTGATTATGTTTTATGCATGAATTCAATTTACTAATTATCTAAAGTCAACAGTTAGCTAGAGTAGGAGTGAGTACCGAAACCTAAACAGAAACGGAATCTGAAAATTCCGGTTAGATTAAGTACGGAAGAATTTGAACTCTACAGAAACAAAAACAAGCTTTCAGGAAACAAAATATCAACTTGGAGTAAAAATTTTGCATAACAGTCATCATCCCCACACGGCCACACCATTACCAACGGTAAGAGATATCTAAGTCAATGAGATTATAGGGGTATGATCAACATACATACATAAAACAGTTTCAGAAAACATGAACTTGCAGAGAGAATCACTGAGAGCAAGATAAGCAGAACTTGCAAAATAGATGCAAAATAAGAGATTTCGGATGGATGTCCTTTTGCAGCATCGAAAACAGCTGCAAAATCTGCAAAATAAGCAAAATCTGCAAAGATCAAAGCAACAAAATAAGAAAAACCTGCAAAAAATGGGAATATTGTTCCGCTTCTTTCGTGAGAGGTTCTCCTTGTTGTTGGCCCCCAAAGGAACCTCTTTTCAGAACCCATTCGGGCAAAGATTGGCTGGCTCAACTTGGGCCACTTAGTGAAGAAGCTATGTTCCTCGTGTTGAAAAGTGAGGCCAAAAAGAGATAGAGATAGAGATAGAGATAGAGCTGAGAGAGAGATAGAGACGAAGAAGAGCCAACCTGCGTCATTTTGATGAAGAAGAGTCAGAAGACTCTAGAAGTGAGACTGAAGTCTCTGGAATATTGTCGAGATTATCACAGCCTTCTGGTATTCCTGCTTTCTCATACGAAAATTGAAGTTGGATAACTTGGATATGGAGCCCAGATTTAACTGCACGAGCAATACTTGATTCGAAATGGGCTGTGTTATGTGTTGTGGTGACTATGCTGACAATCACACATTGTCGTGAGTGCTGCGGCCTGCGAGAGATAGAGAGAGACGCAAGAGTGAAAGGGATCGGAAAGGAATTAAGGAAAACTGGAAAAGAAGAGTAAAAAAACAAAAGCAAGACTTTTACTTTGAAGAAAAGTCTATAAGAAGAAAGATTGATCATTTTAGTCTCCCCATGACCCACGTGACGCCTTCACCTGGGTCAAAACAACCCAGGTCACCTATTTTTTTTTTAAAAAAGCATGGTTAATGTTTTTTCTTAAATACCGCCGGAAAATTTTGTCATTTTGGTTGGAATTTTTGATTCCGAAATACCCATAAAATGAGTTCCAGTTCAAATATCAAAATAGGCCGGAATCGGTACCGAAAATTTTGGGGAAGAATCAATTCACTCTCACCCTTAAGCTAGGGACGACACAAAGATTGAGAATTAGGAAAGCCAATTCATTAAATTCTATTTTGAAGGCTAAAAAGCAAAAAATAGGGAAAAAAATAGCATGTTTCCTTCAGAATAATTATAACCTTATCTCGCTTTTTTAATTAGGAACCAGAAAATATCTTACAACTTTTTTTTAAGAGTACACAATAGTACATGTACTGTGGTAAAAAATTCCAAGGTCTTTGTCCGCGGCCAAATAGCTTGAAATTACTAAGAAGAAGTATGTATCCTCTGCATGCCAGCCAAAGAAAGATGCGTCTTTCAAAGCCCAGCTATGACAGTGACAATCAACCCAACGCGAATTAAGCAGTACATGATTCACATTCTTTAAAAGAAAAAAAAAAGGTCCTCCAACTATCCGCTCGTGACTCTATTTCGTTTTTCTCTTGCATGGCTAATCTTCGTTTTCAAAATCTTTTAAGATTTAAATTCATTCACAAAATTATCACCGAATATCTTAAAAATTCAAACATAAAACACCAATACGTATAACATAATTTCCAACAACTTTTTACTTCTATATTTAACACAAATTTTTTCTATCTATACTTTTTCACTTAATTTCAATATTTTTTATTAAACAATTACATCAAATCATCTCTCTATCTTTTACACAAACACCTATAAAACACTGTTTCACATAAATATTCACAATTCCACTAGAATCTTATATAATTTTTTAATAGAAATCTCAACGAACATGTCCCTAGACTTCGATTAATAGTTGAAGGAACGTATGCTTTTAATACCCAAGCTTACATCGTGAGAAGCCTGATCTGTTTCTGTTCTTCCTTTTTCTCTTGGTTTTGTTTTTCCGTCTTCGGCTATCCTTCTGTTCCCAAAATAGAGTCGATTCACTACTTAATGAACAATGAACGTCCAAAATTAATTAATTACTGCGGCAACGAGTGGTGGCGTTGCTAGAATGTTTTTGTGGACATTAACGGAACACGTTTGACAATGAATGGTATACCAGTATCAATTCTTAGTCACCATGATTAGTGGCCGCCCATAATTTGCAAGAAGACTTTTCGGATGAAAGGTTGGTGGTTGGAATTATATATATTCCAGATAAAGTTGTAGCAATAGGGAGGAATATGGAAGCTGATAGGGAATTAGTATCTTTTATAAGTTTTTATTTGAATTATACATTACAGTTATGAGAGATAGACATAATTTATAGACCCTACATTAATATTTAATATTGTGACCGTATTAAATTTCGAGTAATGTATTTCTTATAAAATTTAATATTTAATGTGTATCTCGATATGAATTATTTGTCTAGGAGATACAATTAAAAATGAAATTTGGAATATCCAAATTCTGGCAAAAATTCACCTGCATGCATCATGACAAATATTGCATGCTATGTGATCATTAGCGGACATGTGATTATAACTGCTGAATCTTGGGCCTCATTATTAACAGAAGGACGAACCTATACAGTAATGCTAACCTTTTGTCAAGAGAAGTTTCGTTTAAAAAAATCTCAATTTCGTCGCACTTCAGGACTAATCCGTCTCAAGGGTCATAATAAACGAAACTTGAGACCGTCTTATATATAAATAATCTTTTCTCAATAGGTCTTTCGGAACGGATTAATTTCAAATTTCATCCCGCGTGAGAATTAACTTTTTGGGACGAATCGAAAAAAGATTGTCCCCTAAAGACCCATTTGTCCCAAAAAATAACAAAAATGTACAAAACTAATATTGTGCCCAAATTATGTTCGAATATTAGTAATATTTATATAAATAATTAATCAAACTAGTGCCCACAAAAAAAAAATTAGATTTAAATAAATTGAAAAAATCATTGCTCTTCCTGCTTTGGATTTATTATTTATTGTGATTCTTTTTACAATTTAAACCGAACAATTTTTTTCTATAAAAATATTAAAACACACCCATATATAAAGATAAAAAAAAATCTCCGAATCGAAGTGCAAGAGTGAATTGTTGTATCCATATCTTGTTGCAAATAGCGTGATATTGCTGGAAATTATATCAGTAAAACTAGGGCTGAACACTATTGGGCCAAAATCTACTGGGCCAATCCCAAGCGGCTTGAAATCGACTATGCTGGTCAAATCGAGGATAATTTAGTAAATTACAATTTTTATTTTTATTTTTTTACAAATTAATTATTAAGTGGGGGGAGAGACGACACCATCTCCCCCCCCCCAATGCTCCCAGTAGCCTCTGTCTCCCACGTCGTCTCTCTCCCTGCTCTCCATTGCTCCCAAAGCGTCTCTCCTCCCACAGCTCCCCCGCTGGTGTCTCTCTCTCTCACGCCGACCGAATCAGGTCGACCACCGAACCTTGTCGGCCCGACCGGTTCTCCCAATCGACGTTTCGACTGTCAGTTTGGAGTTGACAAGAACCGAACCCTCAGTTGGGGCTGAAAATCGAACCGAGAGGTCGGTTTTTACTCCTACGTAAAACATCCATGGCAACATACTCAGAATTAAATAATAAATTACAAATATTGGAGTCACGACAACATTAGCAATTCGTTACAATTTATAATACTACCATTTTATGATTAGATATATAGACATGTTTGTTTGCCTAAAATTTCTAACAAAACAAACATACTTCAAAATTTTCAACTTTTACACATATACTTCAGACTTTTCACAAACCCTAATAAACTTCAACATTCAAAATATTAACAAAATTTTGAGAATATTTCCCAAAATTTCGGTAAACAAACATAACCATACTAGGGGAGCCCATTTTACAAAAATAAAGTTTTGGGGAGCTATAATGTAAAAATTACAAGGAAATCATTAAAAAACCATTCTACTAATTGAGATAAATGGGAAAAAATTATATTGATCTTTGGAGGCCTGGTGGCCCTCTGTCCCCGTACTTCGTCCTTGATAATCATCATGCTAATTATAATAGCGTCTAATTAGTATGATTCAATTACTTTCATGAACAATGCATCAATCTCAGTCACAAACGAATATATAACTGTAGTTTTATTCTCAGTCATGATTCCTTCAAGCCTTTCTATTCGTATTGTCTCAATGCTTTTTATAGGAGCTATTTACAATTGAAAATAATAATAACAATAATAATAATTGTTATTGTATGACCTCTATTCAATGCATGTATATTGTTATTTTTAGTTGGTGAAAATAAGATAAACAATTCTCATCCAGCCAACGCAAGTTTTATGACGGTTTATATCTAGTTAGACAAAAAAAAAATAGAGAAATTGAATCCTGACTCACTCCATCTAGGCTGTCGATGAAACTGTTGAGACTAGGTATGGAGCACTTAATTTTTTGCTGCACATCCTCCCAACAGATCTGATTCATGACTGATAGATGTGGAATCCCATGCACGCACCCAGTGCATATGGAGTGTTTTTGTTGTACATGGGCATGCATTGCATTATTTTGATAAAGGTATTATATATTGCTAGCCTTTTAGGAAAACTTACTTTGGGGGGCACGGCCTGTATACCAGAGATCGAGAAAGCACCATAACAGAAAATGATCCCGCAGTTCTGGGTCCGTGGGGAAAAGTTATTGTTCGCCCTCATTAGTTTACGTCAATTACGTTTCACTCTATATAACTTTAAAAATTGCGATTTTACGTCCTATAAGTATAAAATATTTGCAATGTTCATCCACAGTTAAAATTTTCATTATAATTGACGGAATTCAGTATTAAAATGAACAAAATAACCCTCCAAAACAAAATTACTAAAAATATTTAAAAAGTTCATTAAAAAAATGATATTAAAAAAGGTAATATTCTTTAATTAAAACTATTGAAACTCTATTTCAATAATCTATATATTTTTTAAATTTATTTTTTTAATATTTATTTATTTTTTGAAAATTGTATTTTAGAGCATTTCAGTTATTTTAATGCCGAATTCTATCAAGTTGACGGAAACTTTGACTGTGGACGAACATTGCAAATGTTTTATATTTATAGGACATAAATTACAGTTTTTAAAATTAAGAGAAATAAAATATAATTGACCTAAACTTATAAGGCGAAAATGATTTTTCTCCTTTTTCTTTTCTTTTCGTTTTCCTTAGGAGGTTGTTTCTGCTGGGTGTACAAGATGTGAAACGTTTGCTTTTTCTTCTTGTATCACTGTCCTGGGATAGCTGGGCTGCGGACTGCAATCAGGGCAATGCCATGCTTTCTGATGTATTTTGGGATATAGGCGCTGATGTCGTAGAAAACTGATGTAATTAACTTTTGGGTTTGCAGATTTCTTCGGTATATAGTGACTTGGCCTGCCCAAATCCAACTATATATGTTGCTTGATCTAGTATTTAACTAAAGTACGTACTATCTAGAAAAAAAAAACTAAAGTACGTGCTTGTTAAATAGATTCAAAGCAACGGGTCTTCAGTGACGTAACGGTGATATAGAAGGGTAACAAATCCACTCCCTCAAGTGACATGTGAAACTTTAAACATATGACGGCATTCCTGACCATTGTTGGCTTTAATCAACATCACATCACTTCAAACGCTGCGAAAAAAAGAGAGGAGGAAGCTTCTGGAGTCATTTCAACTACAGTTAACTAAACTGGAGCACAGTTAGGACCAATCCCCCTTCTCTCTGGCCGCCATCCCCTCTCCCCATCTGCAACCTCCTTCCGTCCCTCTCCTGGGAGGAGGGAGGAGCTCAGGATCCTTCTGGCCCCCTTTCCTCTCCCGGCCACGCCTCTAGTTGTTGGGATCTGTGCTTTTTCCTTTTCTTTCCCGCCGATTTTGGTTGGGCGAAGTTGGCGTTTTGGCTGGTCTTCGGTGGGCACACTGTCTTGGGTCGTCTCCCGGCCTCCGGAGCTCATTTTCGTCCTCGTCTAGCAATGTTCTGTTGGCGCATGAGCCCAAACACGCTTGTGGATTTCATGCGCCCGCTGCTGCCTCCAACGATTCCGGCAGCTTTTGGTGGTTTTCAGCGGCCATGCCTCCCACAGCGTGTTTCCGCACCCCTTGCTCCTGTCCGGCGAGTCTTGGAAGTCGCACCTCCTGCCTGTTTCGCCTCCTGTTCTCGGCTTTATTGTGATGTCTGTATTTCCTTGCCTCTATGTTTATAGCTTGTTGTAGTTTTTCTTTTGTTGTGTGTTTTCCGTTTTTAGGCATACTAGCTTGCTGCCGTCTGTGGCTTCTCTGCCCTTTGTGAGAATCTGTTTATTGCTTGTTGGCCCGCTGATTTTTCGAACTGTCTGATATGCCCTTTTTGAACTTTCAGAGATTTTAAAACCTCATGTTGTTATTAGTAATATACACACACGCTATCATGCCTAAAAAAAAACTAAACGGGAGCATACTCTCCTTTAAAGCTACTTTTTTTTTTGGAGAAATCATCTCATGACTAAGGTAATTTCCAGAAGTCAACAGTTGCGGCAGGGTTTTAGATTTAAAGTTCCTATGTTTTTGGCATTTCTTATAACTAGAATCAGTGCATAAAGCAACATACTAAATTCGAAACGAAACATAAACGGAATATTGTCTGCCGAAGTCACTCAAACTATGAAATGTTCTAGCTGGCGTACGACGTTGATCAACATCCCAATAAACTTGAAAGTAGGGAAAAAAGTAGGTTTCATGAGGCTGAAGCTGCCTGCCGTTGATATCCGATATCTGACTTGGATCGATCAGTTGAAAGACGCGCCTGGAGTAGTGGAACTCTTGAGTCCCTGCAAATAGCCCGAACTAACTCACTGGGAATGAGGTTGTTTCTGCAGATCATGTGTAAAAAACAAAAGCCAGAAACCCTTTTAATCAGGCAGTACATTTTCTGACTATTATCCTTAGAACAATGAGAAACTAAATTGCGGTCACTCGATTAGCTGTTCAGATGATTCAGAAAATTACAACAAACATGACAAGTACGTAATAAGACACACTGTTGTGAGAGAATTTTGTTTTGATTTATATACTTCAAACGTTTCTCGTATTTGTCCAGTACGACCAGCCCGTACGTGGACTACTGATCACATGATGATAACCGAAGGTATTAAAACATGATAAAGACGGTTGTTTGGCTAACCTTTTAACATAGGTTTAGATGATCCGGTAATTGCGTTTTTATTTTTCTTTAAGAATAACGTGTCTAGCTAGTTGCATGTGAATTACCAATTATCACCTTTCATACCCTCATGCCCCAAAGAAATTAACCGAGTAATGGTAACCAGTACTCAGCTCGTTCCTTGTCATATATGGTTATGGAGGAGAAAAGGGTAAATTAAAAATTAGCATCTAGCTAGTGATTTGGTCTGAGGCTGGGAATCCCATTACTTACATGGTAATTAAGTAAATAAGAAGATGGGAAAAACTAATTAATTGCGTAATTAAAACCAGTTTTTGAAATTTTCGTATACGTATTAGATCGGGCAGTCGTATGTATGGCCCATGGCCAGTACTACCACACTCTCATATGAGCTCCTTGATTGAACCTCATCCTATATTCCCAACTACGGTACACCTGTATATATAGTGCATGCGATATATATATATGCGAGTCATGCATGAGTACGTGTATATCACATTTTCTTGCCATTTTTCAAAAGCAGGATTATCTTAAATTCGGGAATGTATCTAAATGATTCCTTTCCCTTATAGTAAGGAGGTCCAGACTAGGTAGCTCGTAAGGAAGATGTAGTGTTATAATTACTTATAGTTGACGTTGAAGAAAGACAAAAGGGAAAGAAATTAAGAGAACAGTACTGGTCCAGTTGTTTCGTATCCGTAAGGGTATTAATTATTAAAAATGTATGAACATCTGTGAACCCTAGACATTCTTTGGGAATAATGTGTATGGGGTTGGTTACTCCCGTGTATGACATGGCAAGTGCATTATTGCGGAGCACATATGGAAGATATTTGTCTGGCATCCTAGTTATGACTAGAGCTCGTGACTCTGCCAGCGCAAAAAACTTATAAAAAGACAAGACAAGAAAATAAAAAATGAGTACAACAAGACTAGAAAAGAAACAAAGTACTGCAGATCAGGACTGCCCCCCATGCAAGACAATGTGCCAGAGAAATAGAAAAGCAAGGAATCCAAACCCCCTGTGGGCACAATCTCAAAGAGCCCGTTTACCAAGGAATCCAACATACTTTAACCATATGCTCAATTTTAAATAAGTAGCTAATTTTTACGTACCTCTGTCCTCTCTTTGAGCAGCAGCTAATTATCCTTTTTTTTTTTCTCACTGAAAATTCCCTCCACGTCCAAAAGGTTGGCTTGACGGCGCGGTAGTTCTGTCCGAGTCCAAGGAGCTCATATCTATGCCATGTTGTTGTTGTTGTTGTTGTTGCTCTCTCTGTGAAACTCCGCTCATGCTTCTTACTATCTGTCCGACCCCAAGAAAGTCCCTGGTTAACCTATCAGACCCTCCAATGCTCACTGTGAGATTTTGGTGCAGCTTCGGTTCGTCCATGCTTGCTAAGTTGCTCCTATTTGCATTATAGCCGTCGAATGTACTCAGTCCGCCAGACCCACTTCCGAAAATGGTGGAGTTCCCACTGGCAAAGGAATTCATTAGGTCTTGGAGATGGTTCTCATTTTCGCCAAACATGCTACTTAAGCTACCGGGAACAAGCAGCCTATCAGGTTTCGTCCCACATGAGGAAGAGCTTCCAAACGTTCTTAGCAAAGAAGCGCTATTGTTGCTTGAATTGGAACCCATTTGTGCAGCCTTTTGGAGCAGTGCAGTTGCAGACATATGCGAGATGGCATTGTTGCTTTGAACCGATGTGCTATAGAGAGAAGGGACACCTGAGGTGATTGGATCCGCCATTATGTTACCGGAGAAGATATTCGACCCTTCACCCCCTCCACCAGTGCCATTTTGACTGTCGAAATGGTTCGGCATTAGCAAACCTGAAGACGGGAGACTGCTGTCATTATTTTTGGCATTGCTGCTGCTATTAGTACCGCTATTTGAAAGGAAGTTGAGGTTGAAGAGATTGCTTGCATTTGGAGCGCTGCTTGTGCTGTTTTGAAGGTTGGAGAATTGCATTAGTCCATGGAACGATTTGTTTGGTAATGACCTTTCTTGAGATTCGTGTTCCCGATGGTAGTTTTGGTTCGATTCCTGAATGAAGAAAGCAGAAGAAGCCAAGGGCTGTGGTGGTCGGAAGGACGAACCAATGCCCGGGGGAAGGAGATGATCGAATTGACCGGGCCTGGCACCGACAAGTCGTAATATGTCACTGGATTGGCTGTTTTGATCTTGTAAAGAGGAAATTGGAGGACCCACTTGAGATAAGCCTAAAGCCATGTTGCTGCTTCCATATAAGTGACTGCCCATGGTCGTGCTCAAATTGGGAGGCTGTCTTGCACTTTCTTGAGCCAATGCATCACAAAAGGCCCTATGAGTGATGAAACTGTCCCTCCTGCACCAATTATTGTGAAAAAAAGAATCCATTAGCTCATCCATGCTAGATGTTAAAAAGGACTCAAAACTTTCAGGTAGATGTCAGGCCTACTCCGTAATATCAGCATGCCAGAGGATGAAAGATGGATATGTTCTTAAATAAATAGTTGGGTCAAAATAATACATTACAACAATTTCAATTGAACTCGGATTTAATATCCAAATCTTCCTAAAATGATGTTGAGAACCAGTCTGAAGGTTATTGACAAGATTTGTCAACATATATATAAGCAAGGTGAAGTCTTCCATATGCATATATAGGAATTCCTACTTATAACACGGACAATTGAACACCATTGAGGAAGAAAATGATGCGATGGAAAAATACTAACTGCTGAGGACAGTCACATTAGTTTTCAATTACAAAAGAATCGAAGTGTATGGAGAAGCGATTAGAAGAATTAAGTAGGTCGAGAAGGATTTGAAGAATTTGGCTAGAATTTCCCAACAAGACATGATCAGGATAGTTAAACTAAGGGGTAGGTGAGTGATCTTCACTGGGATTTCTAAGAATGATTATCAATCACTCGAGAACTACCACTTCAAGAACTGGCCATTCAATAAATGCAATGGGAGAATGTATTCAACGTCGTTAAAAGTGCTAAATCAAGAAATAATCTGAGGACTTGTGTCTAATTAATGCGAACCCATGAAATGGATCTAATTTAATTTAACACTTCCTTGCTGAAATCGTCAGAAATTTCACATGGAACATAAAACTTATTCGAATCTGAGGCCCGAGGGACACAATTCTGTACACTGTTAAACTACAGCTCCACAACTGCAACCATGTCCAAGGAAAGGAATCTGGGTATCAGTTGAGAGAGAGAGGAGAGAGCGAGAGAGAAGGAAAGAGAGAGAAAGAGCACGAGAGAGAGAGAGAGAGAGGAGTTGGTTAGGCAGCAACGTTGTGAAAGGAATACCTGCAAGAGCACAGTACTGATCACATCTAGCCAACCCACAAGAGAACAAACCTCTGGTAGCAACACCATCTCTCCAAGGCATAGCAACACGTGAATAACAAAAAGTAAATACCAAAAATGGCGGTGCTACCGAGGCATTATAAAAGATGAACTTCTCTTTTCGGTCTGAAACATCTACGACCATTGCAGTTTCCAGAGATTATTCACGTGGGAACATGTTTTCCTTCTTCACCGTACCAATGAAAATTAAGGAAATTTGAGAAAGAAAATAGCCTGTCCGTGCGCGTTTTCCTCCTTGAGTGTGTGAGCGTGAGGAGAGAGAGAGAGAGAGGCGAGAAAACTGAACCCAAGAGAGAAGAAAGCATCAAAACTTTTCCGCAGCTGTCACTCGAGGAATCTAAGCCCTAAACCAAAGAAGCCCGGCAGTGCTTATAACGCCTCTTCCGATTGTTACCTTTTCCCGCTATAGCTATGCGCGTAGGCTTAATGGGAGACTCAAATTATGAGCAAGTTAAATTACCTTGAGAAGAGAGTACCACAGTCACATCTGTATTCTCTTGTGCCACAGGTCTTGGAATGGGCCTTCCAATCAGACTGCACGGCATACCTCTTGGAGCACTTCTCACACTTCCACTTCTTCTCGCCGTGCTTACGAAAGTAGTGCTTTTTTATGCCAGTGAGGTCGCCGAGAGCTCTTGAAGGGTCATGGTGGACGCATGTGGGCTCGGGGCACAGATAAACCTTCCGTTTAGGCTCTTTTGTAGTTTTCTGCTTTAGCTTCCAAGGCAGGTTGTGTCCTCTTCTGTGCAGCTGTAGGTTTTGCTCCCTTTGGAACCCTTTGTTGCATACCTCACATATGAACCTGTTTGTTGCCATTAGGGTCTTGGGAGATAGTGCGATTACCTCCGCATCTGGATCTGTCATGGAAAAATGACAAACAACAAACTATTAGAATATTTAACAAGAAAAATCTCTGAGAAGAAGACTGAAAAAAGCACATATATGACCATTTCCATTAATTCCATCAGAGGTTTCAAAATTAGGGTTCCCGTTTGGATTTCTTTTTCCTTTGTTTAGCTACCAAAAAAAATTTGGAAGGACCAGAACTTATAGAGAACGCATTGGAATTCGTAAAACAGATTACTTTCGCATCATAGATAGATCTTTGATAAATTATAGGATACTTGCATGGTGTTCCTGGTTGATTTCTCTTTTTCTTCTGCGGTGGTCCGGCTGGAGCTGTGGATGAAGTTGGTGTGGAGGAATGCTGTTGCTTTATCTGGTTCTGATCCTCTTCTCTAGCTCCAAAGAACGGCGTCGACGAAGAAGAAGCCGCCATCTTCAAAGGAAACCCCCTTTCTACTCTTAAACCTCTCTGAATTGATGAAAACCTTCACAGCCCCACATGCAATTTGAGTCCCTCTAGAGCAATCTTATCTCAAAAGCAGGAAGACAGGCGATTCCGAGCTCTTGGGTATTGATTAATGAGACACCTAAAGAAGAAAATCTGTGGAAAGAAAGCTAAACTTAATCAAGGCTGAAGAGACAGAAAAAGGAATCAACCCCTATGGCCATTTTGGTGCTTCTGCTCAACTATTTATTTCTCCTCTATTAAATGAAAAAAATTTTTGAGCAGGTGATGAGATACTGTGGTTCTTCTCTGATTTGGTGTCATGCTGATACACTAACACATATACACATCAACCTTTTTTTTTTTAAACTATTTCTCCAAACGATTTTGCTTTTTCTTTTTCAGTTTTCCAGATTTTGCTATATTATTTCCTACAATAGATAAAAATCCCAAAAATGCAATTTAATTTTAGGAGAGGGAAAGAGAGGGTAAGGCCTACAAGTCGGTGGACCCAATCCTCAGCCACATAACGACACAGTAGGGTGCGTGAGAGCAGCATGAACAGCCACCTCCCTTTCTCTGTATCTCTTTCATTTCGTATCTTCTTACTCACTTTCAGACAAACTTGCCTTCATCGCCCAGCCCCACTTGGCGTCTCAGTAAACTTAAAAAAGGGATGGAAAACATTCAAACTAAACCATGCTTGATAAAGTTGGGAAAAAATAATCAAAATAACAGTAAAAAAAAAGATTAAATATTGGAGAACAGAATTACCAAAGACAGAGAGAAATTGGCTAGGTATAATGGAAAACACCTGAAGTTTGATTCGGTAAGACCCTAGATGAAACAGTTAGCTGAAATTCAGGTTCAGGCAGGGTACCATTCTCACCGTTTGGGAGTGCTTTACGGTCACTGACATGGGAAAGGCAAAAAAGCATCAAACTCCTCTCTTGTCATCGGCTACCCGGTTTGGCTGGATCGGTTGCATGCAGTGGCTGGCGCTCCTCATGGCTGTCACATCAGAGGCACAAGAGGAGACCTTCGTCATTTCGAAAAAAGTAGGAAAATCACAATCAAAACCCTATGGGAGGACCTAATCCAACCACTGCGGATAAACAATGATGCTGAAGTTTAGTCCCCACTGAAACTCGTTATTAGCACAAGGCTGTCATTTACACGTATGACAACTAAATCTGAACCGTGGATTTGCAGGGAAATAAATACAGTAAGCTAGCTTTTGGAATGCCAGATAGTACAAGTCAACCACATCACGGATTCAATTGACCTGGGTGCTTTATGTGAGTTGTACACAGTTTTTCTTCTTTCTTTTTATTTAATTGGGTTTTTGGGTCTGGGTTGATCTCCTCTGAACTGACGGTTTTTATTCCATGCCAGCTAAATCCTTTCCCTCAGGGAAGAACGTAGCTGCACGCACTATTGTCATTCTTTTTAACAGGGACAGCTTAACCACAATTATTCTTCACAGTCAGGAATTATTTGGATAATCTTAAGAGGGCCTTAAGTTTACGGGTGGATGACATTTGCATCAGGACTTTGAGCTGTCTGCCCATAGCGAGCCCGCCCCTAAACATGTCTTCTACTTAATGCTTCTTTCTAAGGAGCTATAATAAAATGGGAGTTGTCTTTGGACAACATGCTTGCTTTAAGGAATACAAGGCTGTGTGCTTGACTTTTTTCTATCAAATTGAAAGAAAATAAAAAGTTCTATGTAGTTAATTCCTTTCAGCAACTTATAATTTCAAGGAAAAAAATATATGAGCTCCTTTTATCCTCCCATATGCTTCGTTATGGCCAGGGGCGAAGCTAGGTTGTAATTTTTGGGAGGCTCCATTGTAATATAATAATTTTTGGATGGGCCAATGTAAAATAAAATTTAAAAAAATGCCTAAATTTAAAAAATAAATCTTAAATTTTGGGGTAGGTAGGATTATGGCCCGTTGGCTTCGCCCATGGTTATTGTTAAACATGAAAACGTGAAAAAGAATTTAAGAGATTAGTTTAAATACATTTTTGACCCTCTAAAAATAAGATCATTGATATTTTTCACCTTACTTAAAGTACCAACTTTGAGATATTGCACACTCAGACGACTACCGATTACTAATATTTTGCCCTTTCCATGTATGATTATTTTTAAATTGAACACGAATTTGGACGAAAAATAAACCATATGCATTTTATATATGGTCTCTCTCTGAACACAAAATTACAAAATTACTTCTTCTTTTTTTAAGTGGGTGATTTTTTTTTTTTTTTTGGTTTTTCTTCTTCTTCCCTTTTTTTCACTTTTTCTAGTTTTCTTAGTCCAAAAGGTTAATTTTGTGATTTTTACATCTAAATATGGTAACTATAATCCATATGGTTTATTTTTTGTCCAATTTTACGATCACTTAACAAAAATCATAAATAGAAGATGCAAAGATCAACAATCAGAAGTTCAAAAGTGCAATATCTCAAAATTGGTACTAATTTAGGATGTAAAGTGCCAATTACTCTATAGTTCAGAGGTGTATATATATAACATATTTGAATATTCCAATTTAATAGATATTTATACAATTGGACATTTCAAAATACTTTACCGGTACAAGACACAGGCGTTTGATTATATGTGTACAAGGTTACGTGCGTTACCCAAAAGAACCAACATGTAAAGTTCAATAATTAATTTACAAATTGAAACAAAATTTCCAAAACAATTGGGGGAAGTAACAATTTTCAGTACATGTTCTGCCTTTTTTTTAATGTCTTTTTCCTTCAAAAATTAAAATATAAAAGGTGTTTCAGATTCCAGAACCAAACAGAACTATATGATGCATATGTTTTGAAAAGGTAGTCCAGAACCAAACAGAAAGTGTTAATGCGTGGTGTGAAAAAACACAGGTGGTCAAAGTAAAAGCAGATATCACATTTGTCGTTGAAAAGCGCACATATACAGCTCTCTCTCTCTCTCTCTCTCTCTCTCAGGAGAGGAAATCGTTTTAAACCTCATCTGAGGAAGTAATAAAAACTGTCCGTTACGAAAGACTAATGTCAAACATCCCCACGCCCATACAGTGGACTTGCACTCTGTATGCATCGAGCGGAACACAGACACACCATAAGTGACAACACAACAACTAGAGTTACAACACGAGGACGACGCTTCAGTTGGAACACGGACACGCTGCGATAGTGCGATATATCTAAACAGCGGTGGCAGTTCCCTCTCTCTTTCCCCCTCACTACCCTCCAGTTCTTTTCAAATTCCTCCTCTGTCCCTCTAACTAACTTGCTGTCAATTTCTCTCTCGTCTGATCCCCCTTACGTTGCATGCATTAATGGCAGTCAAAACCGTTAAAAGCCCCAGCTCCTTTTTTGTTTTCCGGAGAAGTGACGTGGTCAATGGATTCGGCTTAATTGGGCCTCAGTGGGCCTAATCTTGCACTCAAATATTACTTCTCCGTAACAGGTATGTCGTAAAAAGTGAAAGAAATTACTTTTTCGTTTTCGAATACATATATAGCTTGACCAAGAAAAAAAAAAAAGAATACATATATAGCTTAGGATTGACTTAGAGAAAAAATATATATATATATATATATAGCTTAGGATTGGAAGCGGTTGCGTGCTTTGTCTCCGTTAGCCAATTAGAATGCAACAGGGACGACGTCGTCGTCATCATTACATACTATGAAGACGACCATACATACAGAGGACAAGGAAATCTGGCGATATTACATCGTATGGACTGTATCCACTAAACAATAAAGCTTCATTATCCCCGTATCCAAGAAATATACTGAAATATCGCCACGTGCGATTTCCGGACCCAATCTCAAGGAAAAATTATGAATAATTGAACAGGTTAATTTCTATACTTCAGAGCCTCTAATCAATAAGCTCGTTAAATGGGCTCAAAAAGTTTCTGGACTTATATTTAATCCTTAAATATAGCCCATCACGAAAGGCTTTTGAAATAAGTTGGGCCTTACGTCGTTTATGGGCCTTACTATCGGTTATTACTGGTCTTGGTATATAATATGGGCCAACATGTACTTACTTTGCCTAATGTCACTCATTTCACATGGTTGTATATGATTAGTTTCAGCATCCGCTTTTATATGTCCAATTTTTTTTTTCTAAGCTTTTATATGTCCAAACTTACAACCTCCTCACCGTTACCATAATCGACATATGTCACGCCATCAGCGTAGTCTTGGAAAAAAATCTATTTTTTGTATTTGATATGGTTAATAGGACACGCAGTGTAAATTTTATTGGCCGGTACGTACGACATATCAATCTGTCAACTTTTTGATGCCAAACTAAGAGGCCTTTTTTTACAAAACTTGAGGACTGTCTATTATTAGTTTTATAACCCAAGGACCATTTTTGAAATGCAAGAAAAACTGAAATATAACAAAATTGATAATTTGAGGGTTAAAGACTATTATACACTTTGCATTTCAGACTATCAATTTTGTTACATTTCGCCTCAAACTACAAAAATTTACACTTTGCACCTAAACCATTAATTTGGATGAAAATTGCTATTTTGGTTGAGTGATATGATGATTTTTGTAACTTGCTAATCTGCCAGAATTAGTTTAACTAATGGCCTGGACTAATAATAATTCTAACGGGGGCTTTGGATGAGCTCTTAGAGTCAGTTGGGTCAGCTTTTGAAATGGTTGGATCAGGCCCGCAAAGTAAGGAGTTGGTTAGAGGGCCATGTGGCTATAAATACGGTGTAATTCCAATAGGAAGGGTATAGAAGAACGGGAGAATTGTCTAGCATTTAGTTTTATCTTTGGAGACTAGCCATCTAGAATTTGAACAATGTATTTTCCTTTCATTTTCTTGGAATCCAAACACCTTACAAATTGAGGCATATTACAATTGGTATCAGAGCAATGATATTGTCATGGATTTGAGCACATTTCAAGATCTATCCAAACAATATTTCTAAATTCTAGAAACACTTGATCAGTTAAAGAATATTCAAAAGCATACGGGAGAAAATATGTAGTGCTTGTCCATCAATATGGAGAAATTAAAGAACGAGATGGAAGTAATGGACGAAGAGTCCATGGTAGAAGAAGACGAAGAGGGCAAAGGAGATCAAGAGAAACGTAAGACATTGGAAGCCAAAGTTGCCATAGTAGTGGCTCAGAATAAGCTTACCAATTTTTTTGTCTCATTGTCCACTGGTATCTTCCGATTTGAAAACTTCAATCACTCTACAACTAATTTCTTAAAAGACGCATTCAACTCCTTTTGTCTAAGGAAGACAACCTTCAATGAAGTTTACGAGGTCCAAAATGCCCTAGATTGTCTAAATCTAGTGATATACATAGGAAGAAAGAAGACAAAGAGGCAGAAATGGAAAAAAAGGAAGAGGAAGAGGAAAAAGAAGAAAAAGAAAAAGAAATCTATTTGGGTAGCAATAGTGGGTGTGCGCTCATGAATTGATCTGTTCGTACGTTGCATCCTGCTTTTGCCTTGGTATCTCTTTGCCTCTTTAGTCTTGAAGTTGTTGGGAAAGCTTTCGCATGAAGAGAAGCTATATGGGCTTACCACCTCGTGGATGATACCACATCATTTTAGTTTTGCATTTCAATTTCCTTTTCATAAATTTTTGCAAAGCCAACGCAAGGTAGGAGCGAATGCGTGGGTAGATCTCTTGACACTTGTTGTCTGCGTTTTGGTGATTGGGCTTCCAGGGTACACTGTTTTTAGTGGGTGCCTAAAGGCATGGAGAGGTTTCTCCATTGAAACGTTTTCTGGTTTGCGGGAGTTCATTAAACTCTTGGTTGCCTTGAATGTCATACTTTTTGAGTCTAAATAACAACTCAATAGGTATACTCATGCAACGATTCATAACATGAGAACTTGTGCTAATTGCGTCAGCCCAGAAAAAATCAGGCAAGTTGTTTTCACATAGCAAGGTTCTAACCATCTCTTCAAGAGTCATATTCTTCCTCTCTACAACAGCATTTTGTTGAGGAGTTCTAGGAGTCGAGAAGTTATGGTTAATACCATTTTCACTACAAAACTTTTCAAAGGAAGAATTTTTAAATTCTTTTCTATGATCACTCCTTATGCTAGAGATAGCAAAATCTTTTTCATTTTGAATTTTCTTGCTAAGTTTTTAAAAGCACGAAAGCTTCATCTTTATGAACTAGGAATAGAACCCATGTGAATATACTGAAATCATCAACAACAACAAATCCATATTGTTTCCCACCCCAACTTAAAGTTCGGGTTGGACCAAATAAGTCCATGTGTGTCTAGAGGTGGACACCACATTTTTGAGTTTAAAAGAGGTTTTGGTTTGTTTGCCTTTTTGACATACTGCACAAAATCTTGTCTTTTTTAAAAGAAAGGATAGACAAACCCGAAACAAGATTCTTTTTGGCTAGTTTTGAAATCAAGTTCATGCTTGCATGAGCAAGCCTTCAATGCAACAACCAACTATTCTTGTCATTTAGAGCTGAAAAACATTTTATATTTTTTCAGGAGATGCTCTCTAAATGAACATTGTACATATTTTCAAATCTATGTCCACCAAACAAAAATTTATTGCTTTCAATATTCTCAACAAGACATATTGATGATTAAAAAATGACTTGGTTTCTCTTATCACATAATTTACTAATACTTAAGAGATTATGTTTTAAACCATCAACAAGAAGTACAATCTCAATTATGGGATTATGATACATATCAAGGTTACCATCACCGACTATCTTTCCTTTGTCATTGTCACAAAATAACTGAACCCTTTCCCTTGAGACAAAGGGAGTTAAACCAACACTTGTCTTCGGTCATGTGCTAGGAGCATCCAGTATCAAGGACCCAATGTTCCTTGGTTTTATTGGACTTTAAGCACTCCTACAAAAGGAATCAACTCTTGATCTTTGGTACCCAAATCTTTTTGGGTCCATTAGTGTTAGAAATAAATTATTTCACTTTGTCTTTTTGAATCCACAGAAATTTGATTCCATGAGTGAATTTCTTTCTAGATGGACAAGTGTGCGAAATGTGACCATTCTTTCCACAAAAGTTACACATGGTGAAAGATGTAGTTGATTTAATAATCATATCCGAGTATAGCTTTTTATTACTAATTGAATCCTAACCAATCTCACTTTTGTTGAAACAACACATTTGAGAACCAAGTAGAATATCAAGGTATTTTTTTCCTTGAGTGAATCTTGCATGATCTTGAGTGAGAGAGTCAATTTTCTTTTTTAAATCAATGTTTTCAGATTTCAAATCATTTGACTCTTCTTGCAAGATTTTCTTCAAGAGAAACAACTTGGTATTTCAACGTATCATTTTCTGAAATAAGTATTTCTGGGTTCTTTTTAAGACAACAATACTTTGAAAGCACTCTTTTCAATTCAAGATATTGTTCATCAAAAGCATCTTGTAATTCACCAAAAGCATCTTGTAATTCATCAAAAGAGAAAGAATAAATTAAAGAGTCTTGTACCTCATCTTTATTATCCTTCGCCATAAAGCATAGATTTGCAACTTCTTCATCACTATCACTATCACTTACATCGGACTCTCCCCATGCAGCCAAAAAGGCTTTATTTTTTTCTTTAAAATCCCTTGATTTCTTGTAGAATTCAAGGTTGGGACAATCCATCTTTATATGTCTTGGCTTCTTGTATCCAAAGCAAATAATGTCATTTTTTTGCTACTATCGCCTTTGTAGTTTGTATTCCTTGGAAATCATTTATCTCCTTGTTTCTTCCGGAAGAACTTCTTCAATCTCTTGGTGAACAATGTCATTTCTTCATCATCTTCGGAAGACTCATCATCATTAAAGCATGAAGCTTTAAAGGCGATGCCTATTTTACCTTTTCCTACATCCTCATCTTCCTTTACTTGGTTTGTCTCATGTGTCATGAGATATCCCATGAGCTCATCTAAAAAAAACTTTGTCAAGTCTTTGGCTTCTTGAATGGCAGTAACCTTGGGTTCCCAAGCGTTTGGAAGACACTGAAGGATCTTTCTCACCATTTCAACATTAATATATTATTTACCGAGAGATTTAAGACCATTCATGATATCGGTAAAGTGTGTAAACATAGATGAAATATTTTCATCGGGTTTCATCTTAAAAAGTTCATAAATATGAACAAGCATACTAATTTTGTTCTCATTGACTTGAATTGTACCTTCATGGGCCACTTGAAATTTGTCTCAAATTTGTTTCGCGGTATCACAACCGAAAATACGATTAAATTCATTGGAATCAAGTGCACAATACAACACATTCATAGCTTTAGAATTTAAAAACATAATCTTAAGATCATCATCATCCCACTCTTTTTAATCTTTTAACTTACCTTTCTTGTCTCTAGGAAATTTAGGACCATTTGAAATAACTCTCCACAGTTCATAGTCCACGACTTGGATATAAATCATCATCCTATCTTTTCAATAGTTGTAGCACGTTCTATTGAAAAAGGTAGTATGTTAGTGGATTGACCTTTAGCCAATGAAGAACTAATAAGGGTTGTCGTAGATAAAAATATTAAACTTCTGCTCTGATACCAATTGTGAGTCTAAATAACAACCCAAAAGGGGGGTGAATTGAGTTTAACAAAAAATTATCACTTTTTCGACAAAAACGCATGTTTGGAAAATAACCTTTTAACAAATAAAATGCAAATCTGAATGTGTTTATACTAAGAAAAATATAATAAATAAATGATAAAGCATAAATCACCACAAATATGAATAAGGAACAAATAATGAGAGAGATAGAGTTAGAGAGACGACACCGCAATTTTAAGTCGCTCTACCAACACTTGTCTACGTCCACCCCCAAGGCTATTAACTTCTGTGGGCTTCCTTCACTATTCTTTAAATAGCAAAAGCACCTTAGCTTCTGGGGTGCTAAGGAACCGTTACATAACATTTCTCGAGCTCACACTTCAACTCTCTTCACAAATCCCAAAATCTAAGAGATTTCTTCTACCCAACGAATAAAACAAGTGTTTACCCAAACACTCAAGTGTTTATAAAGGATGAATACCAAGGGAATAACAAAGGTTGGCTCTTAAATCTGTATAAAACAAGTGAAAAGTATATAGGTGCACAAGAGGACAAGATTCTATGTAGAAAGTTGAATTTTAGTAGGGGAATCACAAGCTTTCTTGGTAGATATGGTCTTTTCTCTTCTTCAAGGCATTTTCTCTCTTTAGAAATTAGGTTGTAGCATAATTGCAAGTGTAATCGCACGATCTTTTTCTTATTCTGTTCAACTTCTTCTATTTAAACCTTATTTGACTTCAACGGTCATTAAAGATTTCAAAAAAGAGATGATGGAAGGGCACTCAAGTCATTGGAGAGCAATTTGAATGTTCTGACGTCGTTTCAAACTTTCTTCAAAGTTGTGGTATGTGTTGACAAACGAGATCAAATATGAATACCATATGGAATTGATCATTGATGTTGAGAAGGCTTTCAACACAATTAGTTTATTGTATCCTTAGACCTGAGAGGTTTATACGAATCTATTTGTTGTGTACTTGTGCTTTGAACGAGTTATTTGGTGATGATCTTTCTAGGTTAAATATTTCAAATAATGTTGAGTCGTGAACATAATAAGTGAGTTTGTATAAATGCTCAATAAGTAATCTACCAGTCTCTTGATGAGACAGTATATTCAAGATATTTGTACTGTGTTGGACTAGAAAAAGAATCCATTGGTCAATGATATTTTGTGAAAATATTTTTTAAAAATTAATATAAATATATATATTATATTATTTGTGAAATTATTTTGAAAACAATTGATAGTCCAACGAGTTACAGATTGTTATTTGAGAATTACGCGAGTTAGGGACTTAATCGATGATATGATTTCGATCCTATTGACTCATATTGAGTATAGTATGGTGGAATGATAAATAAACGAATAATTGTTAGTAAAAGAGATTTCACAAATTCTCGGGGTGAATTGTAATATGTTGATGGTATGATTACAATTAGTAGAAGCCCAAAATTCGGAATAAAAGAATATAATGGAGTTAATGGAAAAAAATAATTTTCATGTGATCCTACGGCCAAGATCTGAGATCCCTAATGATCTCATGCCTATCACAGCTAGGGTTTTCATATATAAGGATAGTTATGAGATAGTCTAACCTAATTGACTAATTGTTAGTCTGAGAGTTGGCCATCATGACTCAAAAAATCCTACACAGTTGTGAGCGTGGAGAGGAAGGAGGCAGAATACTTGGGCTGCTATTATGAAAATCTCAAGATTGTGAGATCAACAAGAACCTGAAGATTATTGAAGAATTATCGGGATCAACAAAGAGAGAATTGGTAAGTTAATTTTCTGCAGACAAACTTTCACGTGCACTCTTATTTCAACGAAGACGTGTACTTGCTGGCTTATGCGCCAATAATACATCCAATGCCAAATTATGATCAATTGATAAAAACCACTATCAACATGATTGAACCTCCAGAAGTGAGAATACAATTGGGATGGCCTAGAAAGATTAGAAGATGTGGTCTTGAAAATCCATGGAAGAACTTCCATCATATAAAGATGAGTAGCGGTGGTGTAAGAGTCTAGTGCAAACAAGGTATGAAGGCGAGACACAATAAAAGAACAAGTCCTAGAAGAAAGGTCGCTGCTTAGCATTTTGCAGTGATGAATGTTGCTGAGGATGCACCTTTTGTGGGGGATGTAGAAACTGTAAGTATTTTTGGTTGGTTTAACTTATTTTTTCAGTCACCAGATACTCACCCAATGTGTTTTATTTGTTTACTATATAATAAATGACATCTCAACAACATGGGTTAGGTGCACATGGCACAACACTTAACCCTACCAATTCAGTGGCCCCATCTACGAGTAGAAGTGGTCGCAGTAAGAAGAAAAGATGTTCAGAGCATGAATCACAACCACCAATGACCACAGCCACGGAAGTACCAGTAAATGTGGAGGTATATATTTACTATTTCATGGTTGTTTATTTGAACATAGTTTGATCATCTTGGTAGCATATTAAGCGAGTAGCAATGTGCAGGTGCATGCATTTATAAACCAGACAATCCTTGAACATAATGAAGAAAGGAGATTGAGATTGTAAGTCTGTTTTGAGTTTAACATCTTTGTGATTTTGTAAAGTATTATGTGCATTGTATTTGATAAGTGCAGTAAATATCAACACTTGTTGAATATGATTATGTGTTGAAGTAGATGTAAATTGTGCTTGAATTTTGTAATTGATTATGATTGGTTGCACAATAATAGGAAGGGACTGGCACGAAACCACAGATGGGCACGACCGGTGGACCTCAAACAAGAAGAACAGTTCCACGGATGAAAATGAAATATATGACTACAAAAAATTCTTACCATTTTATTTCATATTGTAATCATTATATTGATTGTGCATCAACATTTAGTGTTGACAAGTTGCCACCAAGATGAGTACATCCCAACCGACAATTGGGAAATTGAGGGGAAAAGAGAAGGTTGCAGTTGTACAAGAAAATGCATTCCAACATACCGATGGGATCGCTTCACGAGTGAGAGTGCATCAACTTGAGAGAAGGTGGTCTGGATGTCAAAAACTCAAATACACATTGTGGAGGCCACCTATGTGCCAGTTCTGCATGCTGCAGATCGAACCCCAACAAAACTCAACAAAAGTGGTAGTACCAATTGTGCAAAAAGCAATAAAGAGGATGGAAGACAAACAAAAGAAGGTGGATGACTAACAGAAGAAGAAGAAGCCGAATTGACACTTAAAAAAAATTCTGTCGTAGTCATATTTTGTGATATTTTGTAATTTTTGTGACTGTAGTTTTTGGATGTGGGTGCCACTTAAGACATTCTTGTTTTGTTGTGCACACATTTTGACTGCTAGTTAGATTTAATTTTGTGCAATTAGCATGTGGGATACAACTTGAGCCACTTGGTTTTGTTTTGAAGATGTAGGACTAACTTTTTGTATGGTGGTTCTTTGCATAATGACCTTTTTGACACATTGTTGTGCCATCTATATGCTTTGCGGACAACGCAAATCTGCAACTTTTATGAGCCATGATGAAAGTGGGCATTTTTAATTTCTGTTATACAATATTCTCTTCTTAGATTGATATCACATAGTGAATGAAAATATTGACAATCAAAATAACCATAAAATTACAGCATCACATCAACAATATTGTCTTCAGATTCACACCTTTATATAAAAATAACATTTTGCATGAACAAATTTAACAAGGGATTGTATATATCCTTCCAGATCAAAAAGTTATCGCAAACTTATATATTCGATAACTAAGGTACTAGATTGCAGGGAGAAAGATATACAGACACAAACAATACTCCTTCAACACATACTAACCCTATTATAAACTACAAAATACCATCAACAAACATGGCACTCGGACGATATCCATCACTATGGCAAGGAGAAGGAATCATTTGAGGAAGTTCCATTGACGAAACCTGACAACCTAACAAAGAAGAACGCCCATGACAAAACTAACATTCTCCAATACATGTGTCAATCTTGTTGATTTTGGATGGTTTCCAACTCCGAACAAAGCTGTGAGATGACAAGTTCCAGCTCTGCAGTTGAGTTTGTTAATGGCCTATGCTCAGCCATTGAAAAATGATTGTCTGCCTTTATATTCACCCTTTCATATTTCTGCCTCAGCCGTGTTAGAACCCTTTTGTCATGGACACATAATGGAGGGTCCTACCAATGGAAGAATCTGCAAGATCACCCAAGCTGAGAAAGACAATGTCAACATTATTAACTAAAAACCACTTATTCTAACTATACATGGTTTTAAAATATTCACATATGTTTACAATAGAAGCTAAGTTATCCTACACTGTAATTGACATACTTGAAGAATCTACAAACTAGCTTCAACTGAATAGTAACAAAATGAGGTTATAAACTAGGCTCCACTTCCAGCTTTACTCGAGCTTCCACTATGAGCACAACGACACGCACCATTGTGAGGGTTGGAGATAGAATCACCACTGAAATAATGCCTATGGTATAATCAAACTTGAACGCGATGATAGGATTAACTACGACCAGAGGCTAGAATAATGAGTTGTGCGACTATAGGATTAACAACAAATAAAGAAAAAAATTGATTGTAATTGGAAGAAGAATGCGACAGGAACAAGGAAATGGTTGAAGACAAACGCAATAATATTAACGACTAGCATATAAATGACTACTTACCGATACGATGCCATTTGACCGAGATCTTCACCATAAATGGTGGAGGGTTGCAACTAGGAACAAGGAAATTGGTAGGCTTGCGACCACGAACCACTAGGGCTCATAGTGATGTTCTTCATCTAGTTAGGAAGAAAGGAAATGATGTCTTAGCCAAGAGAAAACACTGGTGATAAGGGCATTATTGTCATCGAAATTGTCACAGAATCAACGTTTGTGGCAGTTCGAATTTGGGGGGCAAAATGGAAAAGAATGGCACGTATTCTGCACGTGATTGACTTTTTTGTTCGAAATAACGGATAATTAGACGAGGGCGCAAACAGATGAAAGCTAAAACCATGTGGGTAAAATGTGTCAAAAATAAAATAATGGGGTGCAAAATGTCAGGACCTCCAAACCACGTGGGTGTAAAGTGTTATCAACTTTTTTTCTTAATGAAAAAGTGTTGAAGTTTGTGAAAAAGTGTGGAGATAGATGATTTGATTTGAGAACCTAAAAATTTCGTTGACGAAAACTTGAAATTTTGTTGTTTGGCAATAAAAACTTTTAAAATTTTAAAAATTGGGTTTAGTACTTTTTTGGTCCTTGGTTTTTGACTTTTTTTTTAGAGATCGTCCTTGGGTTTTACAACTATCATAGAGGTCTTTAGATTTTCATCATTTGTCAAAATAATCCTTCTATTGAACTTTCATTAATAAATTAACAGAGGACCCACATCAGCCCTAATAAAAAAATAACACATGTAGCAAAATTAATTTACAAATGCAAGATCAATTTTATTGCCTAAATCAATAAAATAAACAAATTACTAAAGAACGAAATCGATTTACTACTTAAAAAAGCATAAAAATAATGTAAGAAATTTTTTAAAAAAAAAAAATAGGGGAGCCGCAAGTCACCCCGCTTCTGGCCACTCCTTCTCCAGAGAGCCTTAATCAGCTCTTGGCGAGCAGAGGGTGGCTCGCGACTCCCTGATCTTTTTTGTTTTTATTTTTGTAATATTTTTTGTTTTTTTAAAACTTGACATTATTTTTTATTTTTTAAATATCTTTTTTCTCTTGAAATGTTTTTATTTTACTGATGTGGAGTAACAAAATTGATCTGTTGTTAAAAGTTGGTGAAAAATTTTAAGAATGGTTGATTGTACATTGTTTTTATTAAACTTTGTAAAAGAGGTGATTTGATGTATTTTTTTTGTATTTTTTGAAATGGGGTAGAGACTTAGAGTTTGTGAAAGAGAGACATAGTTGATTTGAGGGGAGGTTTTTTTTTATAAGGACAATGATGCGAAAATTTGTTTGTAAAATTGTCAGAGTTTATTTGAAAATTTTGGGATCCAAAAAAATGTAATATCATAATACCTCCCTAATTATGTGCAAAAATCAATTACGCCTCCTCAAGTTTCAAAATGTTATATTTCGTCTCTTATTTTTTAGACATGATTAATCATTCCGTTTGACTTGACCGCTAAGTTTGGAAAGTGATGTGAATTTATCAAAATATTTCTTTATGACAGAATCTTAAAAACTAAACAAAATAAATAAATAAAATTTTAATATTTTTATTTTAAAAAATATAACATTATTTTTTTCTTTTCAATAAGTTTTTTTTAATTTTTTTAATAATTATGTCTTAGAAGAATATTTTCGATTATTTTGCATAATGGCCAAATCTAACTGTAGATAAGCATTGAGTATGTCTGAAATATAAATGGTGAAATAAAACATTTTTAAAGGTAAGGGGGTGTGATTAATTTTCTGTTCAGGACGATATTAGTCGAAAAAAAATATTTCATGTTATCTTTATAAGTTTCTCTTATGTCTCAGAACCTTTCCCACCTTCCCTCTTGGCCTCTTCCTCGCAAAAATACTTTTGCCTAGGTCTGTACAAATTCAAAACCTCTCCTCCCCCCTTCCTACTTCTTCGTCTCAAGACCGTCCTGCCCAATGGCGCCAATCTCATAGCAGCCAACTGGGAGATAGAACCTGTTCTTATTTTGTGGGCACAAATTTGAGGTTCATGGCTCTGTAAGTTGCGAACCATGCCCATTTTCTTGGAGCTTCCTGTATTCACTTGTTTCAACTCCCTGTCGCGGGCTTCCTTGTGCTCTCATTCTTCAAAGCCTGTCTTCCACGGAAGCTTACAAAAATTAGGCATAAGAATGAACATTAGAACCACTGTGAAACAGTTTTTAGGAATTAGAATAAGTTCGGAAAAAGATTATTTATCGGATGGATTTTGATGATATCAATACTGAATCGCGTCCGGCTCAAACCAATTTGAGCCGACAAACATGATTACGTCTCTGTGAGGCCCAATGGCTAAATTCAAGCCCATGACGCATGCAAATCCAGAAGGAGAAAGCGTTATACGTGTCATGAGCGGTTGTCTAACAACCAGGGATAAGCCGTGACTCCATGATCCCTCTGTTCCCATGGTGGAGGAAAACAACCGTTGTGAAGATATGAGAAAACCGTCAGAGAGCACACGACCTTATGGGATGAAATTCCAGTAAGAATTCCCACCAAAAGGGAAGAGAGGAACTTGAGAGAAAAGCTATAAAAGGAGGAGCTAACGATGAAAAAGTTAAGTGAAATTTAAGTAACAAAATTGCGAAATACATATAAGAGAGAAGCTAACTTAAGCATCGGAGGTTCTTAACCTCGGTGCTCAGGATTATTTTTGTAGTTTTACAGGGAAGATACGTGAAGATCTAGACGCATTTACTCGAACGTGTTGACCGTAAATCAACTGATTCATTAGTTGGCGCCGTCTGTGGAAATCGTTTGAAGTTCTTGCAATAAAAGATTTATGGTGACCACTAAGAGTAAAAGCAAGGGTAAGGTCGGAGACAATCTTGAGCCACCTCTGGAACCTCATCAGTAGGAAATAGAGGGGTTAGTGGAAACCATCCACACATCTCATACTAACACAGGACGAGAGCCGAGCCAGAGCTGTTGGCTTTTGTGCACAATCGAGATTTTGATTATTTCAATAAATAGATTAAATTTATAAAATAGACATCTTCAAAGACAAAGACGATTTGATGAAAGAGCCAAAGTCTTGAAGAAAGAAGAACAAGAAGATGCAAGACCTTAGGGTATATCCTTGTAACTCTTTTTTTCACTATAGACAAAGATTTGAATCACGCACTTGCATATCTTTCAAAACGTGCATAAACAGTTTTAAGTTTTGGTTGAAAGATTAAAATGTTTTTAAAGGTTTCAAAACACCCCAATCAAACTTCCAAACCTTTCATATACTTATGAGAAGTAAGTCTTCAGAATTGGGTGTTTAAAAGTGGTCAAATACATTGTTTTAAAAGAACCGGACTGTGCTTAAGTTGAAGCGGTCGACCGGCTGTATAGACGTTAAGCTTCTGACAATTGACCGTTGGAGTAACAGTAACTTGAAGCGGTCGACCGAGTCGTTTTAACAGACGAGTCCCAACGACTATAAACGACTAGTTTTCATATGTGGCCTATAAATACACCTTCATAACGTCTAAAATCAATATACAACGACCACATATAATTTCGACTACTTGAGAAATATTCTATATTTCTCATATCATTCACACAAAACACGCTTTCGTATCCTTGTCTTTGTGTGAATAAAGAGATAGAGCTTTCCACTTTTCTACTTTTTGAGAGTCTTGTTCCTCAATCTACCTATCAAAAGAGGTGTTTCCTTTAGTGAGGTTGAAACGCACCACATAATCTCCATTTCAAGTTTTAAAGAGCTCAGCAAGGCCTTCATCAGCCACTTCATTGCAAGTAAAAAACAGAAAAAGCTGGTCATTCACCTCCTTTCCACCCGGCAGAAGGAAGGGAAAATTCTTCGAGATTATGTGGCGCGCTTCAACCAGGAACGGGTGCTCACCGCCATAGTAGCTGGTTTAACGGACGTGACATTTTCATTCTCGCTAGGGAAGAAACTGCTAGAGACCTTCGGAGAATTCATGGAAAAAGCGCAAAAATATATGAATGCCAAAGAAATGGTGACAGCTCGCCGGCAAGAAGTCGTCGATCAAGGCGGGACGTTGGAGAAAAGAAGAAAATACGGAGCTTCAACAAGGCTCCTCAAACAGAAGGGGAACAAAGAGCCCACTCGCAAATTGAACCACGTACGGATCGTCCTAGGTTACAATTTACGCCTCTCAACACATTTCCTGGAAATATTCTCATGGAAATTTGAAACAATCTCGAGATACATTGGCCCCAGAAAATGCGGTCCGACCTTGACAAATGAGATAGGCACAAATTTTGTCACTTCCATAATGATCATCGCCACGACAAGGACGAATGCATACAAATGAAAAGACAGATAGAAACCTTCATTCAACAAGAGCGTCTTCGACAGTTCTGTTAGGGACCCCCGGTCTAGGCCACCATAACATCCACCAACTCCTCCAAGCGATCCGCTCCAACACCACAATCGATCCTCCTGAACCGCTTCCAGTAACACACAAGCGTTGCAAATAGGATCTAACACACACAAATGGAGAAAACTCGAGCAATTATTATTGAAGAACAAAAAACGTGGTCAAGGGTTAATTAGCCCAAGAACGGGTACCCAAACTAGGTTATTAGCCTAGAATGAATCCCAAGTGAAAAGGTTATTAGCCTTGACACCAACTTAGCATATACGTGCTTATGCTTGGCCAAAACACTCAAAAGCACTCAGACTCTCCAAGACTCTACTCTTCTCTGAATGAATAACTCTAATGCTCCTCAGGGTGTTTATATAGACATCCTTAGGAGCTTACAAACCCTAATTAACTCCAATCAAATCAAATCACATTCAAATCAAATCTAAATCAAATCCCTTTAGAGTGTGTTTGTGTTTTAAAATTTTTGGTATTGGGTTTAGTGTTGATATGGGGTTTAGTGAAAAAGTGAAGAGAGATGTAATATTTTATATTTTTTGTAATTTTTTATATTTTTTGATGGGAGAGAGAGAGATTATATTAGAGTATTTTATTAGGAGAGAGATAAAATTTTGGGTAAAATTTTGGTTGCAAACGCAGCCATAATCAAGGAGATTTGATATTACATGCCTAATTCAACATAAACATAAAGGAAAGGATTCTTCTAGAGTTTAGGAAAGGATCCCTAAATCTAGAAGATATTATTTATTCAATCATCACAAGAAAGGAAACTAATCTCTAAGATACCTCAATAAATGTCGGGATCTCACCGTCGTCCACGGCAGCGCCTCCGCCTCTTGCACCGCCATGGGTGGAGATGCTCCTTCGACTCCCCTGACCTTCCTCTTCCATTCCCCACCTAGCACCGGTAGGGTGGTAGTGCTCCGCCACTGGGGGTGATCATCCTGTGTCATGGCATTCCTTCATCTACTGGCCTGTTGTTGCATGGCTTGGCTGGTGGCCAAGGACTTGTTGCGGCACCGTGTCATGGCAAGGCCACGGGTGGGGCCATGTGCTGTCATGGCATGTTTGCGGCAGGCTGGCTGGCATGCCAAGCATGGGAGTTGGTGTGACGCCATGCCTTGTCATGGGCGCCTAGCTTGCACGCGTGTGCGCTGATGCCATGGCATGGTTGTGGTGCTGTTACCGCACGTGCTATGGGCTTGTTAGGGGTGCCCATGTGTGCCACTGGTGTCTCATCTCGACACCTATCCTCCCACGCACGACTGTCACGGTCTATGTCATCACTGGGAACCCTTTCAAGTTCACCACGATTAGGGGAGCCATTTCGGAGAGAACCAAGAATTTTCGAAGGGATGAGAGAGAATCTTGTGAAGGTTGAAGGGACAACGAAGCCCCAAGACAGATAGAGAGACTGAAAGAATGACTCTCACCACCGAGAGTGATAGGCGAAATCAGGGTCATTTTCGGAGGCCTTGCAGCAGAAGGATTATCTAAATCTTCGAGAAAGACATACGTGAGGTGCTTACTTGTTGCAAAAATAACCCGCGGATCTCGGCGTCTGATTTCAGGAGAAGAAAATCCTATCACATTCACAGCAAAAGACACGGTGAGAATCGAGTATCCACACGACGGCGCGCTGGTAATCGATGTTATGATAGGAAATTACAAAATTTGGAAAATATTCATCGACACCGAAAGTTCCACTGATAAAAGAAAAGAAAATACTCGACTCACAGGATTCACTGGTCATGAAGTATTCAGCCTGGGAATAAAAGAATTGTCATTCACAGTGGGAGAGCCTCCAAATGAAGCAACACTCTCTGTATGGTTCTTGATCCTCGAAGGAGAATCTTCCTACAACACCATCATAGACCGAGTCACCCTGAATCGATTGCACGCCGTGGTGTCAACTTACCACTTGAAGATGAAATTCTCGACCAAATCGGGAATAGAGTGTCAAAAGGAGACCAAGAACAAGCAAGTAAGTGTTATCTATCAGACCCCAGAGGAACTGTAGAAACAATGGCTATTGAATGTCGAGAAGAATTCAGAGCGCAATCAGTGGAATAGTTAGGAGAAGTATCGCTCTGGGTGGACTCGAAAGAGCGAACAATGAAGATTGGCACCCAACTATCTAATGATTCCAAAAAAGATCTCTTAGAATTTCTTTGAGCAAACGACCAAGTTTTTTGCCTGGACGCATGAGGATATGCCAGGAATAGACACCCCAAGGTCATCACCCACAAAATTGAATGTACGCCCTGACATCAAACCAATCATACAAAGTAGGACGCTGCATAGAAGTTTACATGGACGATCTCCTAATGAAAACACGAGAAGCGGCAGACTCTGGGAAAGCCAGACGTATCAGGGAGATTGGTCAAGTCGTCAGTAGAACTAGGTGAATTTGACATCGAATATCAACCTCATACCGCCATCAAAGGGCAAGCAGTAGCCGATTTCTTCCATGAGTTCACCACGTCCATTTGTTAGGAAAAGGCTCCAAAGTCGAAATGGTTGCAGATTTATGTAGATGGATCATCCACTAAGGAAGCAGGCAGAGTAGGGATCGTTATTGACATAACTGGAGAAAAGTGCCTCAAATTAGGAATCAAACTAGAATATTCATCTACAAACAACGAGGCCGAATACAAAGTCCTCATAACTAGACTACTCACTGCAGAGCTTTTAGGAGAAAGGCATCTCAACGTACATACAGATTTCAGGAGCGCGTACTTTGGCTCAAAAGGTAATCCGAGCTGGATTCTTTTGGCCCACCATACAGGCCGATGTAGAAAATGTAGTACGGAAGTGCGAAAAGTTCCAAAGATTCGCTAATTTCATAAATATCCCGGCAGAAAAGACGACCTCGAAGAACCCCGGTTCCCAATCACATCCACGGACCTTGAAGAACTACAGTTTCCAATCCCTCTAAGAGTAAGAAGACCTCGGAGAACCCCGGTTGTGAGACCCCGTATTTCATTCTTGCTATTTACTCTATGTATTTGTTTTTGGATTTACATTCAAGGGGTTATTGTTTGGCCAATGTATGATGTTAAGTTGATTATGGTATTTTGAATTATAAGTTTTCCTAAGTATTTCATTATGTTGCGAAATTCTATGTTGTGCATGTAAGTTATTTTATATCCTTGTTAAGTAACCCTTAATCTCCATTAGGTAGTCTTAAGCATCATTGGGAGAATTAAGTGATAAGTTGGTAGGCTTATAGGATAGCTTGATAAAGAACTAAGAGATAAGTTAGTGTGTTTATAATGGAGATAAGTTAATATGCCTATAAAGTAGACCATGTGATAAGAGAAAGATAAAATGAAAAAAAAGTAGAAAAATCAAAGGCAAGAGAGGAGATTTACGTGAAAGGAAAAGAGAAAACTGAAATGGTTTTAGGGTGATTCACGTGTAGGGCTTGAGTTAGGAGACAAAGAGGTAAATGCAAGTAAAGGAGATGTGATGTTGACTGAAAAAGAAGATGTGATGTAAGATAAAGACTTATGGAGAATGGAAGAAGAATTCACGTGAGAGATGCATGGGAGGCAAAGAATTGGAAAGGTAGAGGAGACAAGCACTTAAATGCACTAACATGTCACATGGGCTAAAGCAAATGAAACCCTTTCTTCTTGTTTCCTTGGACGTACATAGACTAGATTCAGCCCCTTTTTCATCTCCTTCACATCTCTCACCTCACGTAGCTCACCTCACTTCACTCTTCACCGAAAAACTCAGCCCTTGCATTTGGCTGAAACCCTCTTCACCTCATTTCACTCCACTTGACCTAATCACTCAACATTTCAGCTCATTTTCTCTCTTTGGCCAAGAACCCTCTTCATTTCTTCAAAGCATTTCTTTCTCTTCTTCACGCCATTTCCAGCAGCTGCCCTCATCTCACTTCACCTAAGCCTCATCACAGCACCTCCTTTCCCTCATCTCAGCCCTTTGTAGCCACACTAGAGAGAAGCCAAGAGATAGAGAGAAAGGAAGCCTTGGTGTTGGCCGAGTAAGGTAGAAGGAGAAAGAGGTAAAAGAAGATCTGATTCCTCTTTGTATGTCCATCTCATTTCTCTTTTCTTTCCTAGATCTAACTTTGGGTATTCCTATGCTAGGTGTTTCCCTAATCAGCATGTGTCCAGCTTTAGAAAGGTAAGCTAAGGTTTGGTTTTCTTCAAGGTTTAGGCTTGTTGTTTTAGCCAAGCATGTTTGTGTTCTTGTGCTCATTTTCCCTTTGAAAGTATGTTGAATGTTGGATCTGATTAGGTTGTGATTGTTGGAGTTGTGGTTGTGATGTTGTTGATTGATGGAGGAAGGGTTATAGCCATGGTTTTGGGCTAAGAAGTGGTGTCTTGGTTAAAATATTGGAGATAATGATATGCATGTATATAGGTTGTTGTTATGCCGAATTTTGTGACTTCATTAGATGAAATAATGTTTCTGATTTGAGGTAGGTTTATGATATTTAATGAAATGGTTGGTTAAAAAAAATCATGGAGAAATAATGTTATATGTAGGTTAGTGTCATTGATGTGGCCGAATGGTCAGTGATTGGAGATTGTTTAGGAATTAAATAAATTGTGTGGATTTGCTATTGGTCAAAAGAATCAAGTTAGAAATCATGTTTAGGTTGTTGGAAAATGGAGTTTTTTAGTGCCCTATTTTTAGGCACAATCGCGCTCGATCAGAGTGTGACAAGCGCTCGAGCGGCCTTATTGTGATACAGAGTCTAGCCGCTTTGACCAGCGCTCGACAGGTGCTCGAGCGGCCTTGGAAGTTTTCATACAGAGAGTTGGCGCTCAACCACCGCTCGAGCGAGGATAGATGAAAATTGGACAGAGACTTAGCGCTCGACAGGCGCTCGAGCGGGACCTGTTAAATTCCAGATATTGAGTTTTTGAGTTCCTATTGAAGGTGTGTAGGACCCTATCATTGAGACTAGTTGACCAAACCTAGTTAAGAAGTTTATTGAGGATAAGATAGTGGGAATTCGATGGTCATTAACCCAAGCAAGGTATAATGTAAAGTATTGAACAAGAGATATTAAGCTAGATGAATTATAGGTTGCTGAGTTGGCTTGAGATACATAGCATGAGATGTTATTGCTAAAGTAGTGAAGGAAACCCTAAAGGCCAAATTATTAGTAAGTGAAAATGTAATTGCATGTGATATATAAGAGAAATTAATGTTGTGGCCGAGTGAGTTAGAGGTTAAAAACTTAGATTTAGTGTTAAGAGAAATCTTGCAAGTTAGTTATGCATAAATGATGGAGCTTAAAGTGATTTAATGTTTAGCTTGCTGATTTTGGACTTAGATGCTATTAGGATATATTGATTTGATAAATACTTTTCTCATATGTTTAATAAGAGTTTTCTAAGTAAACCTTTGAAAATGATATAGTATTTTCAGAAATGTATTTTTGGGGAAAAATCAAGCTATATACAAATATTTATCTTGTATGCTTATGTACTTAATTCCTAGTAACTAAGAGGTGTTTGAATCGCATGTAGGCGATCTTCGTACCATTACTCATAATCAAGGAGACCGAGGTAAGTGGAAGTAAGTGTGCAAGTAAGCTTACATTTTTCAAAACTGGAATGACACGCTGCATAGATTCATGAACAAGCATGATATTTCAAGCAAGCAAGGCATGACATGAGCATTGCATGATTTTCTAAAGTGATTTTTATGCAATGTCATATGAAAGGTTTTACGGTAAGACAAGTTAAGTTAAGGGGCTCTGGTCGGTACCGTACCATCATGATGGACTCCCATACCGAAGGACGAATGCGAGAAGGTTGGGTGAGTCCTAAGAGCCTATGCAAATCACACTGAACGGAACGCACAACGGTTCCGATGGGAATGCACAACCAGGACTCCAGGGGTTAAATGGAGCGTAAGTAGCCCACAAGTTGTGAAGAAAATGTTTTCAAGGACCAAGGGCCGATTTCAAGAACAAGATTATGTCCACGAGCAAGAGCATATGCATCATGAATTATGATTTATCATGTTAAGCAAGTCCAAATTAAGATCATGTTTTAAAGTTATGTTTTTCCCTTATTGAGTCTTTTTTACTCACGTTTTTAAAATTGTGTCATTCCAGATGTCTCAGGTGAATGACGTCAGGAGGACTACCTGACTTAGAAGAAAGATTATTTCTATGTTTTGTTGTTGTGACCTGAACATTCTTTATTGTGCATTAGATAGAAATGAATTCAATAGAATATCTACTTGTGATAGCGCAAAGGAAATTTGTCATACTCTAGAAATACACATGAAGGTACAAACCAAGTAAAAGAATCTAAGATAAGCATGCTAGTTCATAACTATGAATTGTTCAAAATGAAACCGGAGGAAAACATTAGTGACATGCTTACTAGATTTACAAATATAATAAATGGTTTGAATGCTCTTGGAAAAGTGTACACTAACTCCGATTTGGTGAGGAAAATTCTTAGGTCACTACCAAAGACTTGGGAAGCCAAAGTCACGGCTATTCAAGAAGCAAAGGACCTCACCAAATTGCCTTTGGAAGAGCTTGTTGGATCTCTCATGACTCACGAAATCACCATGAAGGGTCATGAAGAAGAAAGTCCAAAAAGGAGGAGCATAGCTTTGAAATCTTCCGTCGTTGAGGTTGAAGAAGAGAATGATGAGAGTAGAGACGAGGATATTGCACTCATGACTAGGAATTTCAAAAACTTCCTCAAGAGAAAGCAAGCAAGGAATAACTTCAAAGATTTCAAGAGAGAAGAGCCAAAAAAAGAATACTCAAAGGTGGACAACAAGAAGGACCACATCACTTGCTACAAGTGCAAGAAACCCGGTCACATTAAGGCGGATTTTCCCCTACTCAAATACAAAAAGAAAGCTATGAAAGCAACTTGGGAAGATAGCGATTCAAGCTCCTCCGAAGAAGAAGATGAGGGAGAAATCGCAAACATGTGCTTCATGGCACTAGAAGATGATGAGGTATATCTCTCGGATCTTGAAGATTCAAAACCTTAATATGATGAATTAGAAAATTCTTTTGATGAGTTATACTCTACATTTGAAACGCTTAAACTCAAATACAATGTTTTGAAAAATAAGCATTCACTAGCTAGAAGTGTCATTGATTCCTTAAAGGATGAACAAGGAACTTTGAAGCCAGAGAATGAGGAATTGAAACTAAAAGTTTCAACCTTGGAAATTGATAACAAAGCTTTCAAAGAAAAGGTTAGTCGTCAAAACATCATTCTTGAAAAATTCACTCAATGAAGCAAAGCTTTGGAAAACATTCTTAATAGTCAAAGATGTGTCTTTGACAAAAGCGGATTAGGCTACAAGCCTTATCAAAATGAAAAGAATTTCAAAAACTTCTTTTTCAAAGCTAAATCTTCAAATGAATCTTTTCACATTTGCAACTTTTGCAACAAGAATGGACATCTAATATTTGATTGTCCTCTTAAGAAATTTGGGTGCAAAGCTCTTAGAAAGGTATGAGTTCCAAAGGGAAACATAGCTAACCCAAAAGGACCCAAAAAGGTTTGGGTACCAAAAGCTCCATCTTGAATTTGTTTTGTAGGATTCAAGAAAGAAGAAATGCAATAGTTGGTTCTTGGATAGTGGATGTTCAAGACACATGACCGGTGACCCATCAAGATTCTCAAGTCTATCAACCATCAAAGGTGGAAATGTAACATTTGGAGACAACTCCAAAGGAAAAATAATTGGTACAGGTAATATTGACGGTAATACCCGTCCACTTATTGAAAATGTGTTATTAGTTGATAAATTGAAGCATAACTTGCTTAGTATTAGTCAACTTTGTGATAAAGCTTATAGAATTGTGTTTGAATCTTCTCGATGCCTTATTGAAAATGTCATTAATGGTAAATTATTGTTCATTGACCATAGAAATTCAAATATGTATAAGATTGACATTGATCAAAATGTTTGTATGGAAAATTGCCTTGTGGTCAATGTAAATGATAGTTGGTTGTGACATAGAAGATTAGGTCATGCTAGCATGCATCAAATTTTGAAAATTTCTAAGCATGATATTGTGAATGGTCTACCCAAGTTAAATTTTGAAAAAGACCAAGTTTGTGAAGCTTGACAAATGGGAAAACAAGTGAAAATCTCTTTTAAATCTAAAAACTTCATTTCAACTAGTAGACCTCTACAATTATTTCACTTGGATTTATTTGGTCCATCAAGAACTCAAAGTCTTGGTGGAAAGACCTATGCTTTTGAAATTGTGGATTACTACTCTAGGTTCACTTGGTGGTGAATTCGTTAATGAGAAGTTCGAATTCATGGTCTTGGTGGAAAGACCATTCATGAATTCATCAAATTTTCAAAAAGGGTGCAAAACGCAAAAGGATACACCATTGTGGCCATTAAAAGTGATCATGGTGGTGAATTCGTTAATGAAAAGTTCGAATCATTTTGTAGCATGAATGGTCATGAGCATAATTTTTCAACACCTAGAACTCCTCAACAAAATGGGATTGTTGAGAGAAAGAATAGAACTATTCAAGAGATGGCAAGAACTATTTTGAATGAAAACAAGTTACCGAAATATTTTTGGGCCGAGGCCGTAAATACGTCTTGCTATGTTTTGAATAGGGTATCTATGAGACCCACTTTGAAGAAAACTCCTTACGAGCTTTGGAAAGATAGAAAACCCAACATCCATTATTTCAAAGTCTTTGGTTGCAAATGCTTCATTTTAAATACCAAAGACAACCTTGGAAAATTTGATTCTAAAACCGATGTTGGAATTTTCCTTCGATACTCTAATTCGAGCAAAACTTATAGATTTTATAACAAAAAGACTCTTTGTGTTGAAGAATCAATGCATATTATTTTTGATGAATCTAATAGTCCATTTGAGAAAAATGCAAGTGTAGATATTGAAGATATTGAGGGGGAAATGGAAGGACTTGAAATCAACATTAACCCCACTCAAAGTGATGATGCTCAACCTCCAAGTGAAGAAAAAGTTCAACCATTGCAAGAAGAAGGTACTTCACAAGAACTCCCTAAGGAGTGGAGGTATGCTACTAGCCACCCTCAAGAGTTAATTATTGGTGATCTATCTCATGGAACTAGAACTAGAGCTTCACTTAGAAATATTTGTAATCATCTTTCATTTGTGTCTCAAATTGAACCTAAGACTTTTCTTGAAGCCGAAAACGATGAAAGTTGGATTTTGGCAATGCAAGAAGAGTTAAACCAATTTGAGAGAAATCAAGTTTGAGAACTTGTCCCTAGACCCAAGGATCAAACCATTATTGGCACAAAATGGGTCTTTAGGAACAAGGTTGATGAGCACGGTACTATTATTAGAAACAAAGCTAGATTGGTTGCTAAAGGTTATAATCAAGAAGAAGGATTTGATTATGATGAAACAGATGCACCTGTAGCACGTTTGGAATCCATTAGAATGCTTTTGGCCTTTGCTTGTTATAAAAATTTTATGCTTTATCAAATGGATGTGAAAAGTGCTTTCTTATATGGATTTATCTTGGAAGAAGTCTATGTAGAACAACCACAAGGTTTTCAAAACGAAGCCTGTCCGAATCATGTTTTCAAATTGAAAAAGGTTTTTTATGGACTAAAACAAGCTCCTAGAGCTTGGTATGATAGACTTAAAACTTTCCTCGTTGAAAAAGGTTTTTTCATGGGTAAAGTTGACACAACACTTTTCACCAAATCCAAAAACAATGATATCATAATTTTACAAATATATGTGGATGACATTATTTTCGGTGCTACTAATGACTCTTTTTGTCAAGAATTTTCTAAGTTTATGCATGAAGAGTTCGAGATGAGCATGATGGGTGAGCTCAACTTCTTCCTTGGACTTTAAATCAAGCAATCCAAAGAAGGAATCTTCATAAACCAAGCCAAGTATACAAAGTACCTACTCAAACGCTTTGGAATGGAGACCTTTAAAGCGGCTGAAACACCAATGAGCACATCGCTAAATCTTGATGCAGATGAAAAAGGTAAAAAGGTGGACATCACCAAATATAGAGATATGATTGGAGCTCTCCTCTATTTGACGGCTAGTAGGCCGGATATAATGTTCAGTGTATGCTTATGTGCTAGATTCCAAGCTTGTCCTAAAGAATCACATCTTGTTGCCGTAAAACGAATTTTTCAATATCTTTCGGGAACTATCAACCTAGGACTTTGGCATCCTAGAGACACTCACATGAACCTAGTAAGTTATTCCGATGCTAACTTTGCCGGGTGCAAAGTCAATAGAAAAAGTACTAGTGGCACTTGCCATTTCCTAGGTTCATCTTTAGTTTTTGGAGTAGCAAGAAACAAAACTCGGTTGCATTATCAACAACCGATGCGGAATACATAGCGGCCGGTAGTTGTTGTGCTCAAGTGTTGTTGATGAAACAAACACTCAAAGATTTTGGACTAGAATTTGATAGTATACCCATCAAATGTGATAACACTAGTGCTACAACTTATTCAAGAATACTATCCAACACTCAAGGACTAAACACATTGAAGTGAGACATCATTTTCTAAGAGATCATATCCAAAAAGGTGACATCTCACTTGAGTTCATTAGTACTGAGCATCAACTAGCTGATATTTTCACAAAACCGTTGAGTAAGGATAGATTTCGTGATCTTAGACGAGACATTGAGTTTTTAGATACAAATGCTCTTTGAAATGCTATCTCTTTGATTTCCATGCATTTTATTTGATTTGGTGTTTTTAAACATGTTTAAAATCCCTTTATGACTTATTTCATGTTTGACATTCATCAAATGCATCATTTCTTTTCATTTATGGGCCTTAAAACCTCATTTCTCGAGACTGTTCTCTGTAGCGGTCGACCTTGTAGAACCGCTACACGAAGTGGTCGATGGTCATGTGAAACCGCAACACGTAGCGGTCGACGATCATGAACCGCTATACCAAGCGGTCGACCGCCTCGTCGAGCCTATATATACTACAGTTCACACTTTGGTCGATCGGTCTCTCATTTCTCCCGTACAGCTTCGCCTCTCTCGCCCTAAACTCTCTCAAATCCTTCCCAAAATACCATAACCTGCCCTAAAATTGTTCCCCATTATCTCAGAACATCATTTTCAACCTAAGCCCTCTCTTTTTGAGTTGATTCACATCAAAATCCATCAAGCCTGAGATTATTAGGGATTTCGGCCTCTTTGAAACCCTAACCCCAAATTTTCAAATTCCAGCCTCTTTTCTCTCCAATTGAAGTGAAGGACTAAACACATTGAAGGACTAAACACATTGAAGTGAGACATCATTTTCTAAGAGATCATATCCAAAAAGGTGACATCTCACTTGAGTTCATTAGTACTGAGCATCAACTAGCTGATATTTTCACAAAACCGTTGAGTAATGATAGATTTCGTGATCTTAGACGAGACATTGAGTTTTTAGATACAAATGTTCTTTGAAATGCTATCTCTTTGATTTCCATGCATTTTATTTGATTTGGTGTTTTTAAACATGTTTAAAATCCCTTTATGACTTATTTCATGTTTGACATTCATCAAATGCATCATTTCTTTTCATTTATGGGCCTTAAAACCTCATTTCTCGAGATTGTTCTCTGTAGCGGTCGACCTTGTAGAACCGCTACACGAAGCGGTCGATGGTCATGTGAAACCGCAACACGTAGCGGTCGACGATCATGAACCGCTATACCAAGCGGTCGACCGCCTCGTCGAGCCTATATATACTACAGTTCACACTTTGGTCGATCGGTCTCTCATTTCTCCCGTACAGCTTCGCCTCTCTCGCCCTAAACTCACTCAAATCCTTCCCAAAACACCATAACCTGCCCTAAAATTGTTCCCCATCATCTCAGAACATCATTTTCGACCTAAGCCCTCTCTTTTTGAGTTGATTCACATCAAAATCCATCAAGCCTGAGATTATTAGGGATTTCGGCCTCTTTGAAACCCTAACCCCAAATTTTCGAATTCCAGCCTCTTTTCTCTCCAATTCTCAAGTTCAATCATCATGCCAAGGACGAAGCAACCTGCCCTACATGTCTCGGAGCACCCGGGATCATCTCGGTCATCAGCAGCTCCTTCGGGCGAGCTTGATTACTATTTTCTTAATGCTGAATGTGCTTCAAAGTTCTATAGTGACTTCTCAAATAGAAAAGTTATGACTGGTAGGAAAGTGGATATAGAATCACTTTCGGACTTTGAGATTGAGCGTCCTTTTATGAAGCAAGGTTGGCGAAACTTGTTGGATATGGGTAACGAGGTGTTTCCCAAATATATTAGGATGTTTTTCGCTAACATGTCTACTGGTTGGGAAGTCGGAGGCTTGTTTACCGTTAAGAGTAAAGTTGGGGGAAGGGATGTTGTTTTAAATGAAGTCATTCTCGGTTAGATTTTTGGTATCCCACATGTTGGGATCCGGGCCTACGAGCTTAAGACATGGCCCGTGTGTAAGGGCTTTGATTATGGAGCAGCCCTAAGTTTACTCCTAGGATCTGATGTGGCAGAGGATGCACCTAGAAAACTCCATGCCAACCATTTACCTGTTCGTTTGAGACTGCTACATTTAATCTGCACTTATAACTTGATGCCTCGGGGTGGACACCGAGAGGAGGTGACTTATATGGATGTTTTTGTACTAGAGCGTCTTTTGAAGGAGAAAAATTTCAACCTTCCTTACATTATGCTCAAACATTTGGAAGCAGCTTGTGCACCTAAGAAGAATCTACCTTATGGCTTGCTGTTTATCCAGATTTTTCGACATTTTGGCGTGGCACTCAGTTCTCGAGAGCAAGACACTTTGACAAAGAGTGAGCTATTTGATACTCATACTTTATCCCGGATGGGCTATAGACGGACTTCCCGGAACACTTGGGTGCCTAAGCATCAGGAGAGTGACGAGGATGAGCCTGAGGAGGCTGATGAGGATTTTGAGGATGTGGCTGAGCCTGCGGAGGCTGATGAGGATTTGGAGGCTGAGGATGAGCCTGCTGATGATGAGGTAAATGCTGAGGCGATGGAGTTTGAAATAGATGCCGATTTGGCTGATGATCCTCCCTTTATTCCTTCTCCTACCAGAGCTCCCGACCAAACTTTTTCCCTTGAGTCTTGGTTCACTGCTTTTGAGCAGAGGATGGATTCCCGGATCACCGCTTTTGAGCAGAGGATGGATGCTAGGCATGAGGCACAACAGAAGTTTCTACATGACAGTGTCACTTCTATGCAGGAGGAGCAGAGACGGTTCTTTGACGACATGAGGACTTTCATGGCCCGTTTTCCTCCACCATCATGATTTTCATCGCATATGCATTTCATTTTATTACTGTTTATGTATTTCCTTTGCTTATGTTTTTCTTTTTTATGATGACAAAGGGGGACAAGAAATGTGGTGTCTCTTTTTGTACCCCTTTGAAACTTTGATGTACTGCTTTACTTTGATATGAAGTGGTGTCTCTTTTTGTACCCCTTTGAGACTTTGATGTACTGCTTTATTTTGATATGAAAACCTTCTTATTATTCATATGTCATTCTTTCATATTCTATACTAACTTGTGTCCTTGAAGCATTAAAATGTCCAAAAACCCCAAATCAAAGTACAAAAGATAGGGAGAGACAAGATCAACAAGAGAAAGATCAATTAATTTATTGTCATCATCAAAAAGGGGGAGATTGTTGGTTTTTAGTCACAATCAATGTTTTGATGATAACAATATAAGTAATTGAGTTGTGAAGCAAAACGGATCCAAAATGAGCACGGAGCGATCAAACAACATCACTTCAATGAAAGTGCTCTTAAAGTGAAGACTCAAGATGCTAGGGTAATCTTTGTAACTCTAAGTCTTCATCTTTAACAAGGATTTTAATCACACACATGAATAAATCTTCAATACTTGCATAAACTGTTTTAACGTTTGTCGAAAGATTAAAACCTTTTTAATAGCTTCAAAATATCCTAAATATACTCCTAAACCTTTTTATATACTTATGAGAAGTTAGAGTTTAAAATTGGATATTTTAAGTTGGTCAAAATGAAGTTTTAAATCAACCGGATCTAGCTTAAAATGAGGAGGTCGACCGGCTCAATGAAGCGGTCGACCGGCTGCATTTATTAAAGAGTCGTTAGCTTCTGACAAAATGACCGTTGTGCAACGGTAACTTGAAGCGGTCGACCGACTCGTTTTAACAGTTCACTCTAACTGCTATAAACGACTATTTTTCTCATGAGGTCTATATAAAGTCATTCCCATGCCTTTGAAACATAACTCAATCGTCCACAATCATTTACAAAGGCTTAGAGTGATAAAAAATCTTCCAATCTTTATTCAAACATCATACACACATATTCTTTATTTTTCACATCCTTGTTATTGTGTGAAGCCTAAGAGCTAGTTATTTCTCATTGTAATATCTACTCCATAGGGGAGTTTTAGAAGGAAATTTTGTTCAACCATACACATTCCTAAGAGAGTGATTCTCTTGCATCCTTTTGGTGAGGGTTGTTCATCGAAAGAAGGAGTTTGAAGAGGTTTGTTCTCAAACTCGTTCTTGAGGCTTCAAGAGGGTTTTTCTCAAGCTCAAGTGTAAGGAAACCGTTCCCTTCGTTGAAGGGAGAATAGTGGAGAAACCTCAAGGCTTGGTAAAGGAGCTTGAGGAGTGGACGTAGGCGGGCTTGCCGAACCACCTAAATATTGTGTTTGCTTCTCTTCCCTTATCTCTTTATTTGTGCTACTAGTTTATTGCTTTAAAGTTTTCTCTTGTAGCTAGCAAACACACTCTTTGGGTTAATTTTCAAAAAAGTTTTGAAACTCAATTCACCCCCCTCTTGGGTTGCCTTAATCCTAGGAATATCAATTGGTATCAGAGCTTGGTGCTCACTTTAGCAAGATTTAAAAATCTTGAATTAGAATGACAACTTCAAGCAACAACTCTCATGTTGAGGGACTCTCAACATCTATACCCCCTTCCTTCAATGGAAGTGATTACACCTATTGGAAAGCAATGATGAAAATTTATTTTCAATCCATTGATTATGATCTATGGCTTTGTGTTTTAGATGGACCACATTATCCTATGAAATCCGTAGATGAGAAATTGTTCCTAAGTCCGCCAGTGAGTATACTGATGATGACAAAAAGAAAATTTCCATAAATGCTAAAGCCATGAACATTCTTTATTGTGCATTAGATAGAAATGAATTCAATAGAATATCTACTTGTGATAGCGCAAAGGAAATTTAGCATACTCTAGAAATCACACATGAAGGTACAAACCAAATAAAAGAATCTAAGATAAGCATGCTAGCTCATAACTATGAATTGTTAAAAATGAAACCGGAGGAAAACATTAGTGACATGCTTACTAGATTTACAAATATCATAAATGGTTTGAATGCTCATGGAAAAGTGTACACTAACTCCGATTTGGTGAGGAAAATTCTTAGGTCACTACCAAAGACTTGGGAAGCCAAAGTCACGGCTATTCAAGAAGCAAAGGACCTCACCAAATTGCCTTTGGAAGAGCTTGTTGGATCTCTCATGACTCACGAAATCACCATGAAGGGTCATGAAGAAGAAAGTCCAAAAAGGAGGAGTATAGCTTTGAAATCTTCCGTCGTTGAGGTTGAAGAAGATAATGATGAGAGTGGAGACGAGGATATTGCACTCATGACTAGGAATTTCATAAACTTCCTCAAGAGAAAGCAAGCAAGGAAGAACTTCAAAGATTTCAAGAGAGAAGAGCCAAAAAAAGAATACTTGACTGGGTCTTTATCATGTTAAGAAAGTCCAAGTTAAGATCATGTTTTAAAGTTATGTTTTTCCCTTACTGAGTTTTTTTTACTCACGTTTTTAAAATTGTGTCATTCCAGATGCCTCAGGTGAAGGAAGTCAGGAGGACTACCTGACTTAGGAGAAAGATTATTTCTATGTTTTGTTGTTGTGACCTGATCGATGAGATCCGTCACTTGTTTAAGTGTTAATCATGATATGTATATATTAATATGCAAGTTATTGAGAACCTTAATCATGTTATGAGTTGGCTCGTCTCTCTCGCGATTCTATATTTTTTCCGCTGTATGTATGTATGAGCGCTGGAGCTTTCCTGGGGATTGCTAGCGGCTGTCACGGTCCCTGCGGGATGGCGTTCGGGGCGTGACAATCATATTGATCAAATCATTGGTAATGTGAAGAAAGGTGTAAGTACTCACTATTCCTAAAATCCAGCTATTAATTTTGCCTTACTTTGTTAAATTGAGCTAAAGAATATTTCCGAGGCAAAAGTTGATAAAAGTTGGATTCATGCCATGGATGATGAAGTAAAACAAGTTTTAGAAACATATGGTATGACATCTAGTTCCTAGACTCCAAGATCATCCAGTTATTGGTACTCAATGAATTTTTCAAAATAAAATGGATGTATCTGGGGAAGTGGTAAGCAACAAGGCAAGATTGGTAGCCCAAGGTTAAAATCAAGAGAGGAAACATCCATGCTTGCCTTTGCATGTTTGAATGATTTCAAATGATTTCAATTGGTTGTGAAATGTGCATTTTTTAATGATTACCTTTCTGAGAAAGTGTGTGTAGATCAAGCTCCTAGACTTGTAGATGAAAAGCTACCACACCATGTGTTCAAGCTCACAAAAGCACTATATGGCTTGAAGCAAGCATCTCAAGCATGGAAAAGGAAAATTATTGAAGGTTATTGCAGGTTGTTGGACTGTTTTTCAATGGATTAGTGAGAATGCTTTAATGTTTGAATTTCAAGGATGAATTTGCTTGTGAAATTAAAGGTGTATTGCTTGTATAAATTTGGTTAAGTTAGTTTATGCAAACCTTCAAATTTCAACATCTGAGAATGTCAATAGTTACGAAAATGGGGAGATATTACACATATCAGTTGCTTCATTAACCTCCCTGATTTCCGCTCCTAATGGTGGAAAAAGATTCTTTGATGCATTTGGTTTGATATTTAGGGTTGTATTGGATAATCCAACCCTTTATGAGGTTATTAAACCCATTGTCAGTGAATTGATTGTTCATAGACGATTATTGCATCATATGGTTTGTAATATCATATTACCAAGAACTGGAATATTCGAATACATCACATTCTTGGAGATGTTTATGGGATGCTTTTCATGCATATATTTCATATTCTTGAGATTAATATGACTGAGGTTTGTTCAAAATGATGTGGATAATGGGTGAAGAAAGGTGTGATGACACCCTAAAATGAAGATGAATGAGCTTCAGATCTTGAAAAAAAGGTTGAAACTGAAAGGACTCCCAAGGGAAATACGACTTCTTTGGGTAAGCAAACACCTATTTTCTTTCCCTCACTGCACATTGGATCATCTTCCTTATTTTCTGCTGCTAGTTCTCGTGAGCCTCACCTTAGTAAACTTGAGGATTCAATTGCTGAAATCGAGAAGAAACCGAAAAGATTGGGTAAGAATATGAAGGACATGTTCACTAATATGAAGATGGGATTTGAAGATATGAAGAAACTGTTTGGTGTTCATACAGAGTATTTTGGGACTCTTGATAAGGATATGAGGTGCCTCAAACATCAAGTCAACAACAACCTCCATGTGACTAGAAATGTGATTCAGCTTACTATTGATGAGTTGGCTTCAACCTCTACTGAGTTTCAAGCATTTTTGAAATCATACATGATGTTGTAAAGGATGAGGTGCAGATGGAAGTTGATAGAAATCTTCAGCGTCATGTACTGAAATGGACTTATTGGTTCTCCACAACTTGAATGAAATGACAGAAGACGTTTGAGATTGAGTATCATCCTCCTATCCAAAAATCCAAACATTTTACCACCACTACATAGACTCCACCTAAATAGTCAGCTGCTATTACCCTCCCCTTATCCTATTTTTGATGATGCCAAGGGGGGAGAGATTAGAAGAATTATGTGGAGAAGTTAGGAGAAGTTTATAAGTATTATGTTGACTTCCCAACTTTTAATGAGAACATTTCTTTTTGGACTGATCACTTGACTTGCATTTTCTATGCATATCTCTGATATTTATTTGCCTCCAATGAATTATTTGGTTATGCTTATATTTGTTGATTATCTCTTTGGTATCTATAAGGATTTGAGAAGTGCTTATCCATTTGCACTTCATTGAGAAAAAGTGAGACTTGCTTCCAGGTAATATTCCTAACCTTCTATTGGGATTAATATGAAGTCTTGTGTTCTGATGCTATATTGGAAGTTTGAGAAGTTTGGAGGATGCCTATAGAAGTGTTTCTTTTGTGTTTTTAAATTTTGGGAAACCTCCATTTTCAAAGGAAACTCTTGCAAAATTTTTGTAAAATCCTAAAGTCCTTTTTGCTAAAAATATCATGAAAAACTCCTGCTTGTTCTCAGGGGGAGCTTTTCAATTTGTTAGCAAATTGATATTTTTAACAAAGTTTTGTCATCATAAAAAAGGGGGAGATTGTTAGCCCAATGTTGTTTTACAAACAATCCATAAATGATTTCGATGATAACAAAATATTCTTAGTTTCAAAGACTTTTAGATTTTACATTGTCAATCCACAATTTCCAAGTTGTATTTCAAACGGATTGAGGTTATCTCTCTTAAATATATATAAAGTGCAGTTGAACATCATTACATAAGTTGATAAGATCAATTTTTCATATTGTTGGTGTTTAAAGAAGTTTTGGAATGGATTGAACACTTTAAAGTTGCTGAAAAACTCTCCGGCACTTATAAGTGTCGACACATTGTTGGATGGTGTCGACACATTGCACTACTACCCGAGAGTTTGCATTTTCTAGGATTCAAATTGATTTTTTGGCTATGTTGGAAGTGTCGACACATTGGAGCATGGTGTCGACACATTGGAGCATAGTGTCGACATATTGAACTAACACCCGAGAGTTTGCATTTTCTGGCCTTCAAAACAATTTTTTTGACTAAGTGTTGAAGGTGTCGACACATTGGACCATGGTGTCGACACATTGAACTAACACCCGAGACTTTACATTTCAAGACCAAGTTCAATGTGTCCACACATACAATCAATGTGTCGACACATTGTGCGAAATTTCAAATTTCCTAGAGTGACGCCAAATGATTCAAAAAGTCTCCAAATTGCCTCAAATGACCTCCAACAACACTCTAACATTACAAGAAGACCCTTATGACCATTGAAGACCTAGAAGCTATAAAAAGAATAAGATGGAGAGAGAGAAAAGAGAGCTCGACCAATATTGCAACATCTAGAGAGAGAAAGTCCAAGAATCAAAGTTTTCACTTGCTGAATCATTCAAGAACAAAGCTCCTTTGTCAAATCTTCTTCTCTAGCTCATCATTGACGACCTAGCTTCCAAAGAGAGAGAGATTTCTTGAAGAAAGGACAACACACTTGCAATCACTCCTTGCCCTAGCTTCTAGAGAGAGAAAGTGCATTGAAGAAGAGGGAAAATCACATCTACCAAAAAGGTTTGTGTTCATATCGTCCAAACTTTAGATTTCCTTTTAGAATCTAATCCTCTTGCACTCTATTGAGCTTTCCATTTGATAATTTGGCTTAGAGAGTCATTCCACATATTGTGAGATTTCCACTTGCTTATTTGGCTTAGAGAGTCATTCCATATTTGTATGCTTCATTTGCTCATTCGATTTAGAGAGTCTTCCTTGTAGCCATCATTTGTAAAACCTTTGAGTGTTGGGAAAACACTTGGTCCTGCTTGTGAGAGTAGAAGAAATCTTCTAAGTTGTGAGGATTTGTGAGAGTTGAAGCGTGAGCTCGCAAAACGCTTTGTAAAGGTTCCTTAGCATCCGGGAAGCTAAGGTGTATTTGCTATTGGACAATAGTGAAGGAAGCCCAAGGAAGTCAATTGCCTTGGGGGTGGACGTAGGCAAGTGTTGGCCGAACCACCTAAAAATACGGTGTTATCTCTCTAACTCTGTCTCTCTTACATTTTAGTACATATCCATATTTGTGATGCTTTATGATTCATGATTCATTGCTTATTTTTAGCTTATCATTTAGTATATTAAGATCTGAATTTTTATTCCTAGAGAAATAGTGTATCAACATTATTATTTGTTAAAGAGGGGTAGTTTTCATATCTGCATATTTACTCAAAAAGTGGTAAGTTTTTGTTAAACCCAATTCACCCCCCTCTTGGGTTGTCATTTAGACTCACACAAAAGGTCTGGAACATAAAGATAGTCTTCCAAATTTACAACTTAAACTTTCATGGACTTGAATGAAAAGCTCTAATGGAGGTCGCTGCAACTCTTGCACTCGTTTCCATCAGCTTCCTCATCACCATGTTTCTGGTTTTTCTCAAACCCCTGCAATCATATTGCATAAGTGAAAGGTTGTGTCAACAATTGACACATTAAATTCAATGGACACTCCATTAAACCAATTGATAAGCACACCTTCAGAAGGATCAATTTTCTTTAGTGAAGCTAGATATGCAGGGCAAGTCCTTTTCTAGTGACCTGGCTTGCCACAGTGGAAACAATTTCCTTTATCTTGCTTCTTTGAGTCGCTCATGTCCTCTTTCTTAAATTGAGACGCTTTCCTCTTGAACTTCTTCCCCTTGGGCTTAAGTTCATGACTAGCTGACTTGTCCATTACCATTAAAGAACTTTTCTCATGTATGATAAGTTCCTCAGCTGCTTACAATATATTGAGCAGCTCTGACAAAGTCACCGTCATCTTGTTCATATTATAGTTTAATATGAACTGGTTGAATGATTCAGACAAAGATGTCATTATCGCTCCAACCTTTGTCTCACCGTCAATCTCTGCACCTAGTGTTTCCAGTTCAGTGATGAACGATATCATCTTCAACACATAATCTCGAACTAGAGCACCCTCCACCTTTGTGGTGGTCATCAACAATTTCATAACTTGCTGGCGTGCAGATCGACTATGTTCTCCAAATAATTCTTGGAGATAAGAAAGAATTTTTCTTTTGTAGCTAGGTCTTCACACTGCTTCTGTAATATATTTGTCATCGAGACCAAGATATAACATCGAGCAAGTTCATCTACCTCATGTCACTTATCATAAGCAACTCTTTGCTCTTGCGTGACATTAGCTAAAGCAATCTGAGGGATCTCATCCTTAAGGACATGAACAACTTTTTCAACTGTGAGTACTATCATGAGATTCCTCTTCCAATCAAGGAAGTTTAGCCCAGTTAGCTTGTTATCATCTAAAATTTTAGACAATGGGTTTTAACATAATAATCTACACATATCAAGAAAAAAAATCACATGTATTTATAATTTCCCATTAGCATAGGGTTTTGAATAACTAATGGTACCTCCCACTCAATCACAGCAACCAAAGAAAATGCAGAATATAACTATTATATTCAGTGTTTGCAGTGGGTATCAAGAACTTCTACCTTATGTAAACATGATCCTATTTTAGTAACTATGCAACAACTTGTAAAAGCGAAAGCAACTATTCATCCCGAATCCATCTCATGTCGTATACTATGTGTATACAAATATTCGTAACTCTTGATTTTCGTTTGGCCACCATTATAAACACAATCTTCACTATTTTAGTGGACGTGTTTATTTGGTTAAGTGCAACCATCGTCTAAGTGACATGTAATTTTGTAATGGGTCGGCATTGCTATTTTAGTCAAAATTTCCCACGACTCATACCCTCACTTATCTTCTCAAGAATTATCCAGGACAAATTATAAAATCAACAATTGGACAGTGACTATTTTAGTTTCAACCAATCATCAATCAAATAAAATTCCCAAATACCAACAATGGAAGGCCATCGGATTAATTTTCTTCTAAAACAATCCCATTTAACAATTATATTAATTTGTTAAAAAAATAAGTTTTTTGTTTTTTTTTTAAAAAATAATCCGGTCAAACCGGGTTGGTCAAATTGGTTTGACCCGTTGACCCACCGGTCCGGGTCCAACCCGGACCTAGTCTGTGTTGGGTAGCGGTCTGGGTCATACCCGGACCGGATCTGAGTCTTGGTCGGGGTCCAACCCGGACCTAGTTTGGGTCCTAAGGCCCAGGTCCGACCCGTGGCCTAAGCCCACAGTCCACATGGGCTTCATGGCCCGGATCGCATCCGGCCATGAGCTGTGGGCCGGCCCAGCCCGAGTGGCATCAACACCTTCCCTCTTTTTCTTTTGTTTTTTTTTTATGGAACCAGCCCAACGATTGGGCTGGGTCTTTGGGCCTTGGGCCGTGGGCCGGGTAGGGCAACTGTTGCCCTACCCACCCGGCCCAAAGCGTGCGACCCAGGGCATCCTTATACCCTGGGTGACGCTTAGGCGCCCTTTGGGAAGGGTTGGCGGCAACCAGCCCAGTTGGCCGCCACCCACCATGGCTAGCCACGTCCGGCCAGCCACAGGCCGGACGTTGGCTGGCTGTTCCGGTGGTGACCTTGGCGCGGCCTACCGGCGAGCGGTTGGCCGCAGTTCAGGCTATCCACACCCGTGTCTCACACGGGTGTGTGAGGAGCTTGCCGCGGCCTCATGGCCGCAGGCTCTCCTCCCACCTCCGGTCGGAGGTCGTCCCATTCCTACTGGGCGCTCCTCTGTCCAGTTGAGCCACCACCGACGGGTGGCGGCCGGATGGAGATAAACATCTCTTTCTCCCTCTTTGCGTTTTTCTCATCGTGAACCATGATTTTTCAACCAAAAATCACAACCTAATAACCCAAATACAATCTTTCACAAAGAAAACATGAGATCTAACATCTAATGTAACAGATCTCAACAAAAAACACAAAGATCAACCAATTTCCAGACAGACCCACGGGCATGAGTAAAAACCGTTTTCTCCTTTCCAACCAAAAACAAAACCCACGGGCTGGAGAGGTTTGCCCTTCTCTCTCTTCAAAGCATACGCGAATAGCACAAAGGAATATGTTCTTTGTCTCTCAAAAACATAAACCGATTGCCATCTAGCCTAACTCTTAAGCCATGAAGATTGATGAGAGCACGGGCAGAAACAAAACCATAGGCATCTTGGGAAAAGTGGCCCGATTCTCATTTTTCTCTCAAGAAAAAGCAGATCCAAGCATATACAATCATGCTATACCGTATGGATTAACACTTAATCAACAATAATCGCATTTCTTCGCTTCAAATCTCATTTGAACACGAAGAACACGAAAATTTTCATACGTGAGTTAGAGAGAGAAACTAACCTGGAATTGTGAGATTTCACAAACCTCGCTCCGATACCAGTTGTTAGGATCGATGGATCGGCGCAGCGGAAGACAGGATCGTTGAAATCAAAGCAGTCCAAGCGTTCTCCTTCAGATCCACGCACACAGGTTGAGAGAGATAAAGTTTTCTCGTATTATCATCTTCCTTCCTCTCAAATGAAGTTCTGAGCTATTTATAATGGCTCTCTCAGAATTTCTCCTGTGCATATGCGTGGGATGTTTAGGGATCTCAAATCTCGACCGTAGGATCATCATGAAAAACTCTTTTTCATTAACTCCCTTATATTCTGTATTCCGAATTTATATGCTTCTACAAATTGTGATCATGTCCATTAACATATCACAATTGACCCCCGAGATAGTGAGACTATTTTTCATGAAATCCCTTTTGCTAACAATTATTTGTTTATTTATCCTTCCACCATAGTATATTTCACATGGGCTAATATGACCGGAATAATATCACTGATTAAGTCTCTAGCTCATATAATTCTTAATTCACAATCTGTAACTCGTTGGACTCTCACAAATAAATATATAATATATATTAATTTCGAAAAACATTTTCGCAAACATACACTGATCAGTGATTTCTTTTCAAGTCCAACCCTATACAGATATACTGAATATACTGTCTCACAAAGAGACTGGTGGATTCCTTGTTGAGCATTTACACAAGCTCATTTATCATATACAAGACCCAACGTTGTCTGGAATATTTGACCTAGAAAAATCATCACCAAATGACTCGGTCAAAGTACAAGTACACAACAAACAAACCTGCATAAACCTCTCAGGTCTAAGGATACAATAAACTAATTGTGCTGAATACCTTATCTACATCAGTGATCACTTCCAGAAGGTATTCATATGCGATCCCGTTCAGTGCATGTACTCTTACAGTGCACTCACTCGTCTGCTTAAGGTCCCTACCCCAATGACGGAGTCCATCATCCTATTTTAATAGAGGCACAACGAGTGTAGACCTATTTGTACATAAACATGTACCTCGGTCTAGAACAACGGTCAAGTGAACAAGGAACCGATAAGCCATACTCCCTGCCTTTGATTCATTAATCATCGGCATGACTTTTCTACAATTTCACTTACCAATATATCTGTGTAACATCTCATGTCACAACATTATACCCAAAAAGTAATAAATACATGTGCAGATAAAATAAATAATTATCTCATAATTATTCTAATAATTGGTTTCGAGGGCATATTTCCAACACAAGAACCACCCTTTTTGTTTTAGCGCCACTCACAAAATATAATTAGTCCTTATTAACTCTCGGAAATCTCTACTCCAAAGGATCATGATTCCATTGCGGGCATTTGGGCCTTGAAATGCGACTTTATGATTACATCAATTGGGGGATTCGTATATAATATGGTACGGACCTTTGGATGTTTCAGGATTATTCCAAAATTTCTACTATTGATTGTGTGGTGATTGGGGCTGTCGTATGGATATTTCTACATTTGATTGCTACAGTTGATTTTGTTATGATGTTGACTTTTTGCTGGTTTTTTCCCTTTGTTTCTTGCATTGACATTTATCATAATTGAGTAAGATGTCTTTGCTAATTCGACCTTGGTGATCTATTGTCATTTCGTTTACTAGTAGATTTTTTTTTTTGTTTAAATGATTTATAACTTGAACATGACTGGAAGAAGGATCGCACTTTCTAAAATCTTGGAAGGGCAAGGATCAGGTTGAAGAGTTACCTAAAACGATTGTGAATAGATATTTAAAAAATAATCAACACTTTCTTTTTATATACAGAAAAATAGCTCTACAAATTTTTCAGTCAATCAACAAGTAAAGATCTGTAAAATAAACACACTTGGTAGATTTTACACCACTAATACTTTATTGTAATATGAACTGGACAACAAGAATAAACTCTCTGTTAAATGGATTTTACAGCAACTCTAAAAATAATGTTCTATCTATTTTACAACAGCTCTAAATTCAACACTGCAGATTTTCCAACAATGATAAAACCAATCCTATAGCTATTTTACAGCAACACAAAACCCAAGGCAATATGATTTTCCAGCAATTATAAAATCAAAGACTATGTGTATTTTACAGCATCTGTAATCTTCCCAAATACCAACAATCTTAAAAGCTAATAACAAATCTAATATCAACCAACTTAGATCTAATATTGAGATCAAATATTAGCAATCTAATACTAATTATTAAAAATCAATTTTCCAACACCTTAGATCTGCAAAATATCAAACAAGATAATGGTTAGCACATTTAAAGATCACAAGAATAACGAAAATAGAGACGACAGCACGATTTTGGTTACAAAGTGAAAATCTCGAGGATGACTTCCTCCAAGAGATAAAAACACTCCCGGTGTGCGATGACCATACCAATCGATCAACTAAGAACTTTTGAACTTTACAAGACAGACATCCTAAGCAAACTCCCTTTACTTTTCAGATCCCCCAATCTTCAATAAAGTCACCTAAGAAACCTTCTGAGGTCAGTTCTTTTGGATGTCGATGAACTTGTCAACCATTCTTCTAAAAACTTTTAGCAGCGATCAATCTTGAAAAACCCTCAAGATCCTTCAATCCTGTTGATGCAATCTTAACAGCAACCGAGTAGGAATGAATAGCTCTTCAATCAACAATCTCCCTCACTCACAACTTTCCACTAGAGGGAAGAAATCAGACTCTCTCAATCATATATGAACAGATTAGATTTTCACAGAATGAGATAAAAACAGAGGATATTCGTTTAGCGAGGATTTTGGGAAGCAAAAATATTAAATAGTCATCATAATGAGGCAAAGGCTTAGGGAAAGGTTTGTATACTGTTTTAGTGAGGGTATAAAGGTAAAACGAAGTCATTTTGAGGTCTGGGCGAATTTTTAGAATTTTAATTTGAAGTCTGGTGAAATCCCGCCACGCTAACCTTAGGCTAACTATACCAATAGAAAAAACCTTCCAATTGTTCTGCAATAAATCCTAAACTTTCCAGACGCAACCAGCACGCTTCCAAAAGTTTCTACCACATTCTTTTAGCCTCCACAATCTTTATAGACCAACCAAGTTGCTATGTACTTTCTAAAATGAAAATTACATTTATAAATATATTGTTTTACACATGAAAATAATGTCATTGACATTCTCAGATTGGACTATCCCAATTAAAATTAGAGTTTTAAGTTTATAAGGATCAAAGAACAAGTAAAAGAAATGGGACTCTAACAATTAGGAACGACCTTCTACAAGCTTTATTCGAACCCGCCCATAAAAAGGAATTGGACTTCCTACAAGCCCAAACACTCTCGGAGGCGCAGCCTTTGTTGAACATAGAAATGTCAAATAAGATCCAAATGTTTCAATGTGTAGGCCTAATAATGAATAGCTAAAGAGATTATTTTTTATTTGAAAAATTATATTTGTATGCACTATGCACCCAAAATTTTCAAACTTAACATATTGTATGATAAACTACCAATATGTTTAGTACACTCCGCGTCTATATTTAATAGTAAAAATGTGGTTACAATATGTAAAAATGCAATGTGTCAAGTATAGTCTACAGTGCTAATTAGCATATTGATTGAAGTCTATTGCTATTTGCTGCCTAGATCAATCCAAGCATATCTCAGTGCAATTAGATGTGGTGGGGCTTATATAGGTAGCTAGTTCATTGATGGCTCGTAATATATCTGTTGTCAGGTCAGAAAAATCAGTCATCCAACTTGTTTGAAGAGATTAATTTAAAAAGTCAATAGGGTTTTGCAGCTGTAATTTCGTACGTCTTTTAAATTCTTCGACCCATTTGACCAGGAAAAGAAAGTAATCCCCCCAGCTTTCTTCCCGTGGTATAGGAGGAAATAAGAAATGGAAGATTTGGCCCCGGCCCACATGTTGATCTACTAAACACGCCTGATTTAAATAGTCTAAGACTTTGATCACCGACATTACAACAAAAATCACTTTGGGTGTCAAAAAAAATTGTCACCCAAAATGCTATTTTTATCACCAAAGGTTTTGGGTGACAAAATCGAGTTGTCACCCGGTTTGTCACCTAAACTCTGTCAGCAAAAGTTTTAGGTGACAATATCCGTGTTTGTTATTTGAAATCATCCAGACGGAAACATATACCGTCCAAACGCTTTTCTGCCATATTGACGAAATTCAAAATCTTCATGCCAGTACACTCCATCCGTTCGCATGAAAGGTGCAAACGTACTCTCCTTACGTTCGCATGAAGAGTGCAAACGTTTGGTTCAATGTGACGAAATGCATTTTGTCATGGAAAAAACATGCACACAGTAATATATAATCGTCCGCACGACACATAAAGACGTCTGCACCGTTGTTTAATTTATGACGAAACAATTTTTTGTTACCTCAAAAACCGTGCGAACACTTACATCGACAGTGCGGATGCCTATTTTGTTGAACACGTTGGAACGTATTTTTTTCTTGTTCGAATGGTTGTTTAATTAAAGGATCGTGTGCACGGAAGAATAACCCTGCGGACGGACGGAAGTGTTCGGACAGATTATTAAGCGTGCGCACGTCATAACAACAAAAACTATTTGGACGGTTTTATTACTGTTCAAACCATTTGTCACGTATTTGAATAAATTTAATTAAATTTTTAAAAATAATTTGTAAAAAAAAAAAAATAGAAAGATATTCAATACTCTGCATATCATTCAGCTCGTCCCTCTGAGTCCTCTTTGTTAGAGCAAAATTATTCTCCAGATTGATCAAGCGGGTATGGAGCTCTATGCACAATATATACGTCGGCTCCACTATTGCCCAAATACTTTCCATTAGCTCCACTACTAAAGCGTCCGCCCAAGCTGGTCGCTTTGTCTGTGCCCCGGTATTGGTGATACTTTTCCCGGAATGATCCATTGTCAGCCTAGCAAAAACCGTCCGAACTATAACCAGGTCGCACGTAACTCAAATGTTGAAATTTCCATTTAGAAGGCATCCAGATTCTATGCATGACGTCCGGATGTCCATATTCAAGAGTCCAAACGGTACTTTGATGAACACAAAGAAAACAACATTATTATCCCACAAAAAAACAATAAAATTGTAAAGTATTAGATTGAAAAGCATGAAATTGAAAAGCAAAGCCACGAAGAAGGTTTTACCTGAAGTTGTTTGAGAGATCTCGAAACAAATCTTGAAATAGTTTGAGAGAAAAGATAGTGAAAATGTGATTTTGACGAGTCTAGTGGGGATTTATAGGACAGGCTGGGCGTCTGCACGACTTCCTTAAGTGTTCGGACGGTTCTCAACGGTTAGATTCACACGTGGCCCAATCAAATTCAACGTCATTAAATATGGCAGATTCAAAAATCTTCTAGAACTTACATGCGTCCAGACGATTTGTGAATGTTTGTATGGTTTCGACATCACGTGTGTGAAGTTTTACAACGTGGAATCACACGATTCATGGAGCAAGCATTCGTACATGTGCAGACATGTTTTTCGAGTTCGGACGAGTTATTTTTTCGGCGTTGGAACGCTCGTGTATCTAGATGGTATTGAGTGTTCATATTGATTTTTAATTTGTCACTATGTGCTAACGATCATTATTCGTTAGGTAAAGTCTGTGCGGACGTTTTCAAAATAACATCCGGATGGACTTGAAAAATTTGTGACGATTCTAATCGTCACTCAATTACGAAGATTTGGATTTTCTCATCTAGATACGTGTCCGGACGGTTTTTTATGGGTTCGGACAACAATTAAGTATTTGTGACGATTAGTAACTTCATTCATTCGTCACATCACAAATTTGTCCGAATGGTTCTAGGACCTGTCTGAACGGATTTAGCGTTCCTGAATGATTTTGGGTGACAAAATTAAGGGTTTGTCAGGGAAAATAACTTTATGTGACAAAATTTAGTTTGACACCCAAAAATTTGTCACCTAAGGTCTCATTTCTTCTAGTGCGAGCATTTAACAAGGACTAAGATGTCACAATTAGTGGTTGGTTGGACTATAAGACATCAAAAAATGAATAATCAAAGACCCATTGTTTCTGAAATTCAACAGGCCAAATTACTATACGTCACTTGATGAAAGTCGTCCACCAAGTAATTAAGATGAGTTCAGTTAACCCATTATACGTCACTTAATTTAGACCAATTCAAAAAGCATATATTAGACCAATGATCTTTGTTTTGCGGCAGTTATTTTCCCTCAATGAGTCAAATTAATATTGAAACAGCTATAAGGGTTACATAGTTAGTCATTTCCCGCAACTTGCAGTAATTAATAATGCACTTTCTGGTTGAAAACCTTAAATTTCAATGGGAAAAAAGTAGATCTTTAGTATTACATCTCAATGCCTATTATTTCACTCAAATTTAATATAATTGCTTCCCTTGAGGGCTAGCTATTATAGTGATGCAAATGTTCGATGTCATTATAATAATAAAAAAGTTAGGCAAGAATTGCATTTTAACATTATAGAATGCTTTGGCTCGTCACTATAACATCAAAATAACAAAGTCTTAATTATGTATTATACACAGAAGATACTTTGGCTTATCATTATGTATAAACCATCTCTTTATCATGACATTTAAATCTTTAGTGAAATCTTATTCGGTAAACACAAGAATTATATGAAAAATTAATATAATATTTTAAATACAAACACCGAAACTGTAAGCTAAGACAAAACCATTGATTCTTGTCTTCATATTGAATAGTAAAAGATAAAAAAAGTTGTCAAACTGAGAGCCAATTTGCTCTACTGACCTGCAGACCTGGTACGTAACAAGTACTATTTTACTTTTCGCCAGTCACAGAATGCAACTTTTCACAAACTTCATATCTGGTATTGCTGTTAATGGAATGCAAACTTCATATCAAAACAATCACATTTCTCATAACAGACAAAACAATTTACTTTTGAAAATCACTTTTCACACTTGCCAACGTTTCACAAATTAATTAACACTTCAATGCCAATTTGACACGTTGGGGATGTTTGTTTGTTAAAAAATTGGAGAATATTCTCGAAATTTTGGGAGTCTTTACTTTATTGAGATTTATTGGGGTTTGTGAAAGGTGAAGTGTGTAGGTGTAAAAGTTAAAAATTTTGAAGTTTGTTTGGTTTGTTCGATTTGTTGAGACCCCAAATATTTGGAGTCTCAAACATTCCCGTTAATTCGTAGAAACAAAAGGCCTTCGCAAATGAACAGTGAAAATAACGTAAAGAAACGAAGAGCCTTTTGAGCAAATGAACAGAAACGGCATTCGGCAATTCACTGTTTTGTCTTGTTTGCATATGAAAAAGAAAAAGAAACGGCAATTGACATGCAAACGAAAAAGAAAAACCTGTTCGATTTGTCACATGGTTTCAAAATGCGACACAGAAATAACAATATGTGAATTCGGCAATTCACAATTTCTCATTTGCATTTCTATTGTAGCATGACACCGTATGTTTTTTTGAATAATTGACAGAGATATCATTCCAAAGAAAAATCATTCTTTATGTGTGAATAATGAGATGAAATTTCTCAAGCATTATTATACTCTTTTTTTCGGAGATCAACAATCACAACGCTTCATAACAGACTAACAGTCGCAACCTTTTGTGAATTGTTATTAACCAAAAGACATGTCGCCTCCCATCAAGAAATTAAATAAATAAAAATTCTTTTAAGCCTATTAAATCCATACTTTATATTGGACCCTTTAATTCCAAAACCCAAATACACTTGTCAAATATGTTCCACTTAAAGTGGTTCCAACACCACTAGCCAACAGTTAATCCTTCCGGCATCGAAACTTATCTAGGTAGAAGAGTGAGGCTGTTTAGTCGTGCCCCACATGTGCAATATGTTGCCAACAATGTCATAGAATGCGATCTCGACCCTGGTTTTAGTAATTTGCACCGACATGAAGCCTTGGCCGTCGTAGTAGAACTTCATTTCCTCGGGATCCCACCATTGAACATCGCCCCTCCATGCCTTCGAGCCACCACCACTTGTTAAAAACTGAAGTGGAGCACTGCATGACCAAGAACAGTTCCATGATCCATGATTAAATTATCATCTCCATGCATGCCAAAACAACGTTCTCTTGTTTCGATTGTTGGGTCAATTAAAAGTTACCTGTCTGGACTGGTAATATGTTCCAAGCAATGGTCATGCCCATTTATGTAGAGATCAACATTGTTTTCCTGATGAAACAACCAACACAATGCTCAGAAGAAAGTCACAGCTTCAGTATTAATATATAAAGTAATCAGTTTAATTAATTACCTGAAGGATTGGAAGAACCTGCTCAACAAGCTCATCGGTATTACCATGTTGTCCAGCACTTTTGATAGTATGGTGACCGACCACAATCTTCCACTTCGCAGTCGATTCTTTTAATGCGAAATCAAACTCCTAATAATAAGTTCAATGAGCCATTAGGAATTGGCAAACATGTCTATTTATATACAACAAAAACGTGGGATCTTCATAAATATACTCTGGGTTTTGATGTCACGATCTTGTTCAAATTCCCCAAATGAAGTTCATTTGTGTTTTCCTAAGTTAATTTCTGAGCATATAACTAGATTAAACACCTTCAGGAGATTCGAAAGGTATCGTTCTCGGGGCAATATGCCTCTCCAGTCATAGACTGCATCGTCCTCTGGGTTCGTGAAGTACTTGTCGACGAAAGGAGTTGTATCTAGGAAGAAAAACTCCACGAACTCTGCCAAAGAAAACACCCAATAGGCAGAAATGAAAATCAACTAATTGGTTTTGGTTAGATTAATGCAGCTGGTAATTATCTACCACAGTTGTTCTCCAAAAGGAAAAGCTAATATGGGGGATCTTTCTTTACCTGCATCCACGATAAAAGATCTCATGCAAAGCCATTTGCTGTCCAACTTCCTAAGGATGGGACTCAGTTGTGCCAAAACATCACCCCTGTAGTCATGATTACCCAAAACTGCAACAAAGTAAAGAGGAAAGGCATATATATATAGATATGGTCTTTTCAAAAAAGCTGTTTATTGATAGATGTCAATAAGTTTAGAGATCTCTCATTACCATTGTACCATTGCTTTTGCAAGCTAGGCGCTGTGTAGATTTGGGAAAAGGATTCCTGAAACGCCGGATCATCGACTCCAGTCAATCCGTTACTGTAAAAGTTATCTCCAGTGGAGATAACAAAATCAACGGCCAACTTGTCTCCCACTATTCCCATCTGCATAACGTTCAAAACAATGCAGTCCAATTGAGAGAAAGCACTTGTTTTTTTTCATTCTTTTTTTTTTCTACGCATTTTTTTTTCATTCGGTAGAAAGCATTTGGCTTTTTCTATTCAGGTATCTGCCAAAGAAAGGCAATTGTGAAAAGTTGAGAAAAGTTTGAGGCGTGCAGGAAGGCACGTGTATATTTCAATGGGGTGTGACCTGTCAGAAAATTTTTCGGCTTCTTCTTTCTACTTTTTGTCCTCTGGGGTGGAGAAGTTACGTGCATATAGGCTGATCTAGCTTACCCACATAAAGGTTGTCGTAGAGTAATTATGTAGGTAAGGTGCATTTCCTATGTCTATATGGCTTCATAGAGCATCGATATTTTTCTCCATCGGTATCGGATTTTGAGAATAATTAAGGAATCTACATGAAATTATACCACAAAGAACAAACGGAGTGAGAGAAAGAGCGCAAGGGTAAAAAAGGACAGTAAAAACAGTAAGATTCTGATGTTGACCTGATGCGCTGTCATTGGTTGAGATATCATGTTACAAGACTGGTTGCTAATAATTTTCTATTCTTCTCTTTTTTTGGTTTCCAAGGCTTCCGTGTTAGGCTCTTGATGAGATTAGTCCAGTTTACCAATTGGCAGACTCTTTCTTCCCCTCCCAGCGGTTCTGGTGGCGGTTCGATTCTTGAGTAGATGAGACCTGTCCAGTTAACTAATCTTAAATGTACCAGTTCAACACGGGACTAAATATGCTTTAGGAAGTTTTCCTCCCCCATGGTCCCACTGACAAAAGGTATAAAGTATTGTTTGGGTATATTCTCATCGTTATAAACACGCAAACATCAACTTCTCTTCTGGAATGTGGAAGTAGTCGGCAAATTCAACATAAAGATCATGATCGTAGGTATATAAATGACATCATGGATATGCAGAGAGGGAAAGAGAAATCTGTAGAGTCTGTACTAATTGTTCATTCTGTGTTCTTCTACTTTTTTAGAATGAAGTCGCTACTGGTAAAGGGGGAGCCAGAAAAGGAAAACAATGGAAAGGAAGAAGAATAGTAATTACCTGATGAGCCACTTCCGTTTGGTTGTAGCCTCCCCTTCTTCCCCAGTCTCCGACCACCAAAAAGCTAAGAGATCCGTCGGCTTTTGCGGCTTGCTCAAACTGATGAAGCCCAGCTATGGAGAGAAAGAAATATAAGCTCAGGACAGCAGTGAATGTAACAAATGACAGCAATGGTTTGGTGCGAAAGGCACCCATGGTTTTGGGCTGAAAACTGAAACAGAGGAGGGAGAAATGGAGGAAGGAAGAAGCTTTGGGAGTAATATATGCTTATAGGGGTTGTGGGCGAGGCAACCTATTTATATGGGGAAGTGGGGATGCAATATTTAAGCATTGGGGATGAATTATCGGGGGACGATGGCCAGCAAAAGTATATTCGCCCATAAGATTGGAGTATAGACGCGCTCTGATTCGTGAATAATAAATACTCCACAAGAAAAACCCCACTCACTGTTGGGTCCATTTGCAGTCATGACATGTAGGGAGGACCCACAAACTTTTGCCACATGCTAATGGTTGTCAAGCCAGCAGATCGTACAGTCTTTTCTTTTTATTTTTCTATGATTTTTTTTTCTAACCTAATGTACAGTAATTCTTCCGGTGCTATGCATCTGTTTACATGCTTAATTTACGGCGATACCGGGGATGTTTGAGTCCCGAATAAGTGGGCGAATTATTTGAGATTAATATTAAATAATTAATTAAATAATTTTTTATTATTATAATATTTATTAAAAAAATTTCTCTCTTCATTTTTTATCAACTCACATAAAATATCTTTACTTTATAATATTTCACAAACCTCAATACCTAAAATTTTAACACTCAAACATCTCAATGGAAAGAAACTATTTAATGAGATTTTTCTAAACCAATACCATATCAAAGTAAAGTAGATGCTCATGTACACATTTTATCAATTGCCAAGATTAAGGAATAAATTATCATCTATTCTCTATGGTTTATGTGATTATCAAATCATTCCCCAAAATTCAACTTTCATCCATTTATTTCCTGATGCAAATGAGGTTCATTTTCTTTATCTTATTTATGTTGTGCTCAAACTTGGTTCTATTTAATGCCATTGTCGCACACCAGAGCTCATCCTAATTAAAAGTCTTGCCTTGAAATTTGCGTGAAGATGTTGGACACAAAAATGATGCTCAACTTACAAAACACATTTAGCCTATAAAACAAAATATTGGAGGTCTTGAACATTTAAAAAACACATATTAGGGTATATCACTTAAAAGAGACATTCACTGTCTTTCCTTTGTATTTCCTTAAATTGGGACATTTAGCTTTAATGTGGTTGAATCCCTCGCATTCATGATATCTATTTCTTGAGTCCACTTGCTCTTAGACTCTTTAGCTTCATTTTTCGCTATTCTCTCCTTGTTATCAAGGGAGGCAAAGAGATACTCAATCACACACTTCACATCGAAACTTGTCTACGAAATGCAAAACTCTTTGAAGAACAACTTGAAGAGGGAACAACTACTATGGGTGTGCAGCCACCAACCAATCTACTAAAAAGAGGGTTTAACTTACACATGGTGATCTTGTTTCCCACAAAACGTTTGGCAAATCACAAATCCCATGTGTAACCATTAAAATGATACATTTAAATCTGCACCAAGCAGTCAATCCAAAACTTCTGAATCTCCTTTTTGGTAGATCCTTTCCAAGCGAACTCGTTTCACGATCACTGAAACTCCAATACGTCAAACCTTCAAAACTCTATGGTTACCCACACAGCTCGCTTTTCAAGGTGGTTGATTTTCTTGTTCAAGGTTGTGTAATTTTTCATGTGATCTCTATAAAGAAGCCACACACGAGTTTGAAATGATGTCCATGCACTTATATATATATATATAAACTGAAGGGGAAAGGTTTCAGCGTTGAAAAGAGGCTATAACATATTCGGGTAAAAAATAGATAAAGATCTGATATATTTTAACGGACTCAAGCTTGAGTATACATCAAACCTCAAGCTGGCATCCACTCTTTGTATTCTTAATTCGTGTCCAGCACCCGGCTAGTCCCAATCCAGCACAAACTCTCTGAAATACTTCTGAGGCAACTCTACAATAGGCCGTAAGCATCAAGCTAGCTTTACCTATGTAACTTGATCTTCGTAATACCTTTATTTGCACAAACTCCCTTTCGAGACACGTTTTTACAAGAATAATAATATTATAATTATTGAATGCTTTGACACAAAATTACAGAACTCTCTCCCATATTGTAATCTAATAGAAAATAAAGTGGTTCTCTCGATTGCCCGAGAAGTAATTTATTTGCAGGCGCGCCGAACATATCGAGTCAGAGCTAGCTTTGTACTAAACAATAGGTAGTGTAAACTTTTTTTATGGCAATGTACGTAAGCCGATGGCGATATGTATAGGGAAAAGATTCGGTCATAAGATAGCTTATTCTAAAAAGTGATAAAAAGCAGTCAGGATTGGGTAAATGTCATCCAACCGTTGTAATCAAGACAACTCATTTAATGAGGTGAACCAAGTTTGGCTCAGCTTAGTTTGAATATTGCTAAGTCAAGCCATTTGTTTTTGTTGCCTCTTCTAAGCCCCACGTGACCCAACACCCCCTTTCTTCCCCAACACGTCTCCCCCTTCGTCTTCCCCTTTTTTCTTCTCTCTCATTTTCTCCTTCATTTCACAGCTATGCGCAGAAGACAAAGCTGGTCATTGGTCCACAAAAGAGAAAATTTTGTTTGCACCGTTGGGTCCACGAGAATCGCAGGAAGAACGAGAAGAAAGAGGGCAATGGGTATTCCAAATCTGCTCTGGTAACTGCTCTCACCCTCTCCTCGAAGTCCAGTTATGTAGAAGGTATTTCAAATCTATCACGATTCTTTTAAATTTCTCAAAAAACCTCTCTTGTAAAAGTGGATTTTGACTTGCACATATTTTAGCATGACTTTTCCCATAAATATTTTGTTGGAAATGCACCGATGGGTCAAATAAATTCTCCCTCTTTTAATGTACAGTTTCTAGATTATAGTCTATAGACAGGTTTCGTGTTTGCCAATTTTATGTCATTGTGTTTGAAATTCTCGTAGTTATTAAATGTCATTTAGGGAAAAAAATATTGTAGGTTATACATTATTGATATTAATTGTACATGTTTATCCTTGAACCTACCCTTATTTTTTCCTCAGCGGTTCTTCTTCAAGTCTCAAGTGATTGCAACCAACAAGTTCAAACTTATACGGCTTCGCAATCGGCGAAACAGGGCAATGGGACTAATTTAGGGGTGTCAGCGAACAGGGGAAAGATAAGTTGGTGGAGTCTTTGATGAATTGTGAATTATTTGATGGTGAGGGACGATTCGTATCCACTTTACAAGCCACCGGGTCGTGTTTGTTGATCGACTAGCAGTTCAATTGTATTTTGAATGGTGTAGTTAAGCTTTGAACTTCGGAATATAGGAAATAAAGGGGCAATATATTTGTGTATCTGAGGGTTGTTCTGCGTAGATCAGATTAAGTAATGAACTACGACCCTTTTAATACTTCTTTTATGGCTATGTTAACTATTTAATGTTGGGCTTTATTCTACGCAATACACCTCTATGGGACGTCCTAGTTGGGGTGTAGTTGGCTTTACTCTCTAATGAGATTGATTTGGACGAATTGTTCTACTCAATACACCTCTATTGATTTGATTTCTTAAAATGCTTATGTTTTTTAGTTCTTCATTTTGTTGTGCCTGTAGTTTGGAGTTCCTTCATTCTGTTATTTCTTAAAATAGATTGAAGGAATACCTTCCCCTTCCACTACCATCACTATTGCCAACCAACTAACAGCACCTAGTAAGACCAAGTCAACACAAACTCCAGTATGAGCCACATAAAGCCCAGTTGTCTTTGTTCCACGCAGCATAAAGTTCCCAATGACTTAACATATCGATGCTTCTTTGCCTGCCACTCTATGGAACAATTTGGTGAACTGCTACAAAAAAAATAGCAATAGTCTCTAATTATCATAAACTTAATACAGTATCAAAAACTTAATACATGTTTACATGTCTCCAAAGATTGGACCAGAACTTGTTATATAGACCATTACTGCAATGTCATAAATCAAGGCTCGCATGGCTAGAATCTCATAAAAACTTAACCTGCGTAGTTTTCCTGTACCATATATAAATATCAGCAGTTCATATGAGTGCCTTAGTCTGACATTTTTGTCAGTTCATTGCTACCTTCACGACAATCTTTTGCTGCAAATGAAACCATGGAAGATATTCGTGAGATGCAAACATGGATGGACCTAAAGGAGGTATACAATATGTGAATTGTGATTGCAAGCTTAATCAACAGGCTTTACCTTTATAGAAAAAATTCCAAACAACCTGCACACACACAATCTCAATACAACACACACTCCTACAAGTCTTCGAGGCTCCTATACCGTTCACATTGTGAATGCTCCTCATCTTCATCGCTTGACACCTGGGAAGAAATACAAAAAGGACATTTATGACCATGGTAATGTAAAATGATATCTAAGCATAGTGTATCATCCTCTAACTGCAAGTGGCGAGCTACTGGTCGGGATGTTGCAACCGTGCTACTATTTCGACCTCCTCGTGACTTTTTTCTTTGTTCAAGCACGCTCTTCAACTGCTTTTTGCCTCGATGCTTTCGCTCCCGTGTCTTGAATCCCTTTGCAACCACCGCTAGAGCTCCATCTACTATTGCAGCATCAGGTGCTTCGCTAATCTCACCTAGCTCTATTGTAAGCGACAACTGAGCAAGCCCATTAGCTAGTCCAGTGTGGTAACGCTGGAGAACCTCCCGTGATTTATGATCATCCCCGTATTTCCAAATAGTGGAAGAATATAGGTTCATAAATTTTCGTCGACTGGTTCTCCTTTCCAAATTCGGATCAGCCCCCATGTTTGTTGCAGACTCCGGTGCAACTGTCAACCTTGCCTTTCTTGTCCACCGCGTTAGAATATACTCATCTGGGATAAAGAATAGAACCCTCCCCTGTTTCAGTAGCCACATGATGTGACAGCAGATGACACCAATAAAATTGAAGTATTTGCAGCTACATTGATGAAACTCATTGGTAGTGGTGATTACATATCGCTTCGTTGTTAAACAGTTATGAGTTGACTCAAGACTCCACATATGTACCTCGAACTCTTCAGATCCCGTAGTCCCCCTCCGACAATTAAGTTGAACGCAATAAACCTTCTTTGCTTGTTCCACAAAAAGCTTCAAAACACTTGGAGTGTATACTTTTGACGCGTGAGTACAAAGCGGGTCATCAGTCTGTAGAATAGGTAATTTGTCCAGCATCTCAAAATTCGATCTCAGCTCCTTGTACCGCATGTCATCAATTACCCGTTGAAACTGATGGAAAAATTGGGCCATATTCATTACTGTCTTCAAATACTTACACAATTTTGCATTAAAACTTTCACTCAACTGTGTAGTCCTCTTACCTACACAAAAAATGTTTCGCACGTGTGTTGAGGCCCACTTCTCGCGCTTTTCATATATCTTTTGTAACCACTGATTCTCTTGGAGATTATGGTCTTCAATCATTTTAGACCAAGTAAGGTAAAAATCATATACATCACTATCAAATAGAAACTTATCCCAATCTTTTTTGAAGTCCTTGTTGCCAAATAATGGATCAAGATTCTTTAATGCATTTTGGTTAATATGCCATACACAAAGAAAGTGACGTGTGTCTGGCAAGGCAGTAGGGATTGCAGCAAGCATGCCAGCATCTTGATCAATAAAAAGATTGAGGTGCCTTTCCTTCCACACACTCAATGAAAGTCTCAAATAGCCACTTGAATGTTTGAGCTGTCTCATCATACAACAAACATGCACCGAACACTACCTGCTCTCTGTGATGATTCACTCCAAGAAATGCCCCTAATGTCCTATGCTCGTGGTTTGTTCTGTATGTGGTATCAAACGACACAAAGTCCCCAAACAGTGCATAATCATTCTGCATGTCGTGGTCAGACCAGTATATATTAGTTATGTGTTCGTCATCGTCCAACATAACTGTGAAGAAGAATTGTGAATTCTTTCATTGTAGAGCACCAAACAAATTAATAAGGGCACCAGCTAGTCCATCTTCCATGGACTTACTTCTTCTACTCCTTACAAAAAATTTTAGGTCCATTTCGGTGAATCCCAAATGCTCTCTACCCCCAGCCTGGACCGCCATCAAATCATGTGCTAGTTTCAGGCGGATGCCTGCTGTCTCAGCATCGTCCCACTCCAGACGTTGCAACTCATTGATTCGTCTATGTGATCGAAGTAAGTGAGCTTTCAATGGTGTAGCTAATTCATGGTTGTGATGTGCACACCAATTAAATGTGTAATACTTCCCACACGGCTGCCGTTGAATGGTCAAACTTGCGAGACACCCACATCTAGTATTCTGTCGTTCCTTCTTTAAAGGCACAACAAGTTCTTTCTCCTTTCTTAACCCTTCTTTCCTGCACACGAATGTTTTGACTGTATAATACCCCTTTTCTTTATTATTGAACCCACTCTGCCTACGGATGCTAAATTCAACGCTAATTGCATGACGATTGTACCAATCGTAGGCATGCTCGTCGTCTCTAAACTCTAATCTCCAAAATTTTACAATCTTCCCTTTGTCTACCTTAACCATTTCACCTACACAGTCCAGACATTCAAATTAAATAAATAAAGATTTATTTGAATCCGTCCAAAGATAGGCCAAAAAAATTGACGAAACTTCCGAGTTTGAGGTACTACTATACCCCCTTCTATTCATATTCCGGTTACTGCTCTGTATCTCTGCCATTTATCAACCTGATAACTTCAATAACCCAAATTAGTAAAAGGGCTAAAATCGCTAGAGACACAAAACAAATCAATCACATGGTGCCACTAGTTAGGTGAATCATACAAGCTTATCACGTTACTGAAACAATCAAAGTAATAGGAGTCAATAACCCAAGCTTATCACGTTATCAAGTTACTAGCATACAAGTTTATCACATTATCACTTTACTATAATTGTCCTCATGTGGTTCGAGAAAAAGAGAACACAAGCCATCAATAGACGAAAAAAAGAAAGTCGGTAAACAGAGTTTGAATGTGCCAGCAGTTTGCTCTTTTTTTTCTCTCTTAATAGCACCCTCCCCATTCGCTGACCGTGTTGTAGGACTAGATAAAAGCAATGGTGGATTGGGTGGAAATAGCGTAGGCAAATAGGGCCGGGAGGAAAAATATTTGGTTTTGTTATTTAGGGACAAAAAACGCCTTTAACGAGGAGGAGGGGGACCAGCACGTGAATTTGTCATTTTGCATCATGACAACAGAGGATGCTGCCACTCAACCAAGGTTCATATAAGCCGTTTCGCATTTCATTTCACAGATTACTAGATTAGTCTATATGGAAGAATCAGACGGTAGCCCTTGAGATGCTCAAACGGGTGTTGCACTTTATTACATAACAAGAAGTTACAAAAAGTAGCAGAGGGGTACTAGCACGTGAATTTTTCATTTTACAACATGCCAGCAGAGTTTAAGGATGCTGCCCAAGCGGGTGTCGCACTTTATTACGTAACAAGAAGTTACAAAAAGTAGCAAGGTTTTAGATCCATACCAAGAAGTTACCCAGAGGCCAGGCGTTCTGCAAGACGAAGGATGTTGTTCTGCAAGTCGAAGGACACTGTTCTGCAAGAGAGGTTCAGGGAAGATGGAGAAAAATTGGGGGGGACAGGGAAGCGTGTTCTTAAAGCCAAAGGAATGTTTGAAAAAATCTAATTTCAAGCCAAACAGGAAGACGAAGGGGGAGACGTGTTAGTGAAGAAAGGGGGTGTTGGGTCACGTGGGGCTTAGAAGGGGCAACAAAAACAAATGGCTTGGCTTAGCAATATTCAAACTAAGACGAGTCAAACTTGGTTCACCTCATTAAATGAGGTGTCTTGATTATAATGGTTGGATAGCATTTACCCAATCTTGACCGCTTCTTATCACTTCTTAGAATAAGCTATCTTATGACCGAATCTTTTCCCATATGTATAAAGTTTCAAAACTATTGGTGACCCCATATTCGTTTGTAAGGAAGGTCAAGAAGCACGATCACAAAACTATGTGGCAGCAAGTGTCACTGATTCTTTAGCTCGTTAATATTCATGAGATGAGGTTGATCAAAACGTTGCATGCATGCATTGCTCCAGGCCATAGATTCTATTATCAGTTCAATCGTCTTCTTTATTCATCCTTTGTTCCCCCTTTATTCAGATAATATTGAATAATGGAGAGATCTACTATAAAGCCGAACACTTTCACTACCACAGATCTGACTTTCAGCGGCGAAATTTTCAGTGATGAAACTAATTTATGACATAAATATTTCGTTGCTGATAACATATACGGAAAATCTTCATCGAAGAAAAAAAAAGTCGTCGCCAAAACACCTGTTCGAACACATTATACATGTTTGAACTGGTAGAAAAAGCCATAAAATTAATAAAATAGTGCACCAAATCTTGTTCAAACGATATTTAGCAACGCCTTAACTAATTCTGTTGCAAATAATTTAGTTGTTATTGGTTAGAATTTTTCAGTGACGAAATATTTTCGTCGCAAAATTAAAATAGTTGTATGATCAGAAACATTAGTTCGAACGAGATATTTTTGCAACGACATGTTCTTATCATCGTCGAATAGAAACATCGTAGAATATTGGTACATAGTCGTTCGAACAGGACTTGTGTGTTCGAACGAGGTGCGACAAGTGTCTGATATTGGTTCATTGGTGAGTGAGGCGTTACAGGCAACGTCTCTTCATTGCCTGCAATGCCTGAACAAGTTCGAACTGCTGGATTCATTCGAATGAGTAGTGACAGATGTGTGATTTTAGTTTGTTGGTGAGTGAGGTGTCGCATGTCTCTTCGTTGCCTGCTATGCCTGAACATGTTCGAACGGCTGTGTTCATTTGCACTAGTTTTGACAAATGTCTGATTTTAGTTCGTTGGTGAGTGAGGCTTCGCTTCATTGCTTGAAACGCCTAAACCTGTTAGAACATAGTCTTCTCGTTCGACGGATGTCGAAGGATTGCACCACATGTTAATTGTAGACTCGTTGATTTGTGCATCTGTCCAAATATTGTTTGAATGAGTTTATACCATTCGAACAGAAACCAATCGAAGTCAACCTCTCGAAATGATCAGGTTTTAAAAGGTTGTTTGTTCGAAACAAATGTCCACACTATAAAAAACGTCCACCTTACGTTTGGTTCTACATGTCGTCCAGAAAACCAGAGGCTCTCCATTTTCAGTTACCAGATTACTCAGACTCGCTTCCTCAGGTACGTGGATCATGTCCGGTCCTTTTCATTGTTTTTCTTGCTAGTTTCCCTTAACATTTTCATCTATGTTTTATATTTTGTTTACGATAGTTACATATTACGTTTCGTCTACGTTTTATGCTTAAAATATGTTATATGTGTGATCAAGTTCTTGTTTTTTTTTCCCTTAGTGCAAGATGTTTTCATCCATGTTTTTATTACTCGGAGTCCGAATTTTCATAGTGCTATTCTTGTGCAAAGTATTATTTTGTTGTGCCAATTTACCCATTCTAAGTTATACGACTCTTTTTTCCTTAGTGCAAAGATGTTTTCATTGCAGTATAATGAAAAGATTTTTTTTTTAAAAGGTAGCTATGCTATGGCCATGTATTGAGGTGCAAACTGTGTGTATTTTTTTATCACTGATCACACTTCATGATATTCTTACTAACTTAGCCAACTTAATATATAGACAGTAGGGTAGATTAGGACTAGGGATCATTTTCTTGATTTTTTTTCCTTTTTTAATAACATATTGTAAGATAGAAGGTATCCTTATGATTTTATTCAGATAATCACTTTATTTTGAATATATAATAATTAATTTTAGCTTGAATTCTTTTGCAGCTTTCAAAATGGCACCAAGAAGACGTGCTTCCTTATCTTCACAAGCGGCTCAACCTAGAGAGTCATTATCTCTAGCTCAGCATCAAACGTTGATTTACAAGAGAGTGATTGTTATTGATCGAGTTGTTCACTTGAGAGATTTCAACAATTTCAAGTATGGTGGTCATAGCATACAATCTAACTTTGAGCAGAGGGGATGGACTCAGTTTCTCGAATCTACTAGTGAGGTATACTTTGATCTTGTGCGTGACTTCTATGCACAAGTTCTCACTGTTGATGCTAATATTGAGGAGCTGACTATCGAAGTGTGGGGAGTCTTTTTCACACTATCCACTAATATAATTGCTCACTTTATTGGATTACTGAGACCCCAGGTGCCGACATACCTTACCATTGGCTCTCTGTTTGACATGACACCAGAAGAAGTGTGGAAGGAAGTGATGGGTGAAGATATGTCTGTGCCATCTACATTAATATACCTGTTGGCTTTTGTGCACAATCGAGGTTTTGATGATTTCAATAAATGGATGAAGTTTACAAAACATACATTTTCAAAGACAAAGACACTTGACGAAAAGATCCAAAGATTATGTGCCTTTGTTGGCGGTGTATTAATGTATACTTTCAGGAAGTGGGGAAAGTTGAGGATTATTTGATTGTGAATGAAATTGATAAAATTATAATAAATGGGTTTGTATGGTGAACCATATGGTGAGTTTAGTCATGTTGATACTATAGTAGATAATAGCAATGAGGATGAAGTGAATGATGCTGACGAACCAATAGAGGAAATAGATGAAATGTTGGAGGATATCGGTTCGGGGATGTTTACGGGTACAACATCTGGAGATGAACATAATAATGATGAAACAACTATAGGGGAATATGGAGCAAAAGAGTTTGATTACCTATTGAAAAATGCAAAACGTCCTCTTTATCGAGGTTGTGAGCATTTTTCAAAGTTAGCATTCACGGTATGATTGATGCACATAAAGACCCTGCAAAAAATGAGTATTAGAACATTTAATAAGATGTTAGATTTGATTAAAGAAGCTCTTCCAGAATGAGAGACCCTACGTAAATTATATAGGGGCAAGGACATTAAATCGGGATCTGAGTCTTGATTGTATACCTATACATGCATGCGTCAATGATTGTATTTTATTTTGGAAGGAAACAGAAAAGTTAGAAGTGTGCATTATATGTGGTGAATCTAGATGAGTCAATAGTGCGACAAAACGGAAGAAAATTCCTAAGAAATTTCTGCGTCATTTCCCATTTATTTCAAAAAAGACAGCTGAAGGTATGAAATGACAGAGAGAAAAACGGATCCTAGATGAATACAATCTGAGGCATCCAGGAGATTCGTTTGCATGTAAAGAGTTTGATAAGGAATATAAATAGTTTGGACGGGAAGCTCGCAATGTGCATCTTGAATTAGCCTCCAATGGATTTAATCCACTTGGCAACATGAGTACGAGTTATAGCATGTGGCCAATGGCGCTTATGCCATACAAATTGCCACGTTCCAAGTGCATGAATTATCCATTATTTATGATGACGTTACTTATTCCCGGACCAAGACCTCCAGGAAACGATATTGATGTTTACTTACATCCTTGGTGGAAGATATGAAAATATTATGGGTCGAAGGTGTTCGTATATTTGTTGCATCAACATCTAGTTATTTTCAAATACATGCAGCAATGATGTGGACTATCAATGATTTTTCAGTATACGGTAATTTATCTGGGTGGAGTACGATGGGAAAATTGGCATGTCCAATGTGTAACCAATTTACTGCTTCTAAATATCTACCACACGGAAGAAAGATGTGCTACATGGGTCACCGTTGTTATTTACCAATAGGTCACAGTTGGAGGAAGAATCGTACAACGTTTAATGGTGAAGAAGAGTATGGGCTACCACCGAGTGAATTGTCAGATAAGGATATATTAATGCAGTTAACGAGGGTAAGACCAGTACAGTTTAGTAAAGCTTTGAAAAAAAGAAAACGTACTGAGGAGGAGTTGAATTGGAGAAAGAATATTATCTTTTTTGAGTTACCATACTGGTCAACTTTGAAAGTGCACCACAATTTGGATGTTTTGCATATTGAGAAAAATATATGTGAGAATATTATCGGGACATTGTTGATTATCGAGGCTAAGACAAAAGATACAGTGAACTCTCGAAAAGATTTAGCTAAGATGAAAGTGAAGAGAGATTTACATCTACAACCTCGTGGTCAATCCTATATTATATCACATGCATGTTATACTTTAACAACGAAAGAGAGGGTTGGATTTTGTAATTAGGTGATAAATGTAAAGTTTCCAGATGTGTATGCTTCTAATATCTCTCGTTGTGTAAAAGAGAAGGAAGGTAAAATCACTGGAATGAAAAGCCAAGATTGTCATGTATTTCTCTAGCGTGTGCTTCCAGTTGCCATTTGTGGTTATTTGAGCAAAGATGGTTGCAATAACGGAGCTGAGCCTTTTTTGTTTGGATTTGTGTTCTTGTACATTAGTATAGATGCCTTGAGTTGTTTGGACGAAAATATTGGCATGATCCTATGTAAGTTGGAGAGAATATTTTCACCTTCATTCTTAGATGCAATGGTTCATTTAGCTGTCTACCTTCCTCGTGAAGCTATCCTTGCTGGCCCAGTACTTGTCGGTGGATGTATCCGATAGCGCAGTTTCTGGGGAGACTTAAACGTTTTGCTCACAATAAAGCCCCCGCAAAGGGGCAATCGCTGAGGCATATGTGGATTACGAATGTCTTACGTTCTCTTCTATGGATCGTGGTGGTGTTGAGACACGTTTTAACAGAGGGGAAAAAATATTGTTGGAAGAAAAGAGCATCTAACACATGATAAGTTCAATAATTTTTCACAAGATGTCAAGCCATTAGGAGCTGAAATAGGGTACGATTTGCTTGGTAACAGAGTTCAAAAAGCTAGATGATACGTGTTGAACAATTGCTCTGAAATTGATGCATACCTGTAGTAAGTTCTTAATTATACTTAATATTGTACTTTTTCGGTTTCAATTTCTTTACGTTAATTTTTATCAATTAATGATATAACTATAGTGAACATATTAACATTCTAAAGAGACAAAGTTCAACCAATGTCGAGAGTCAGCATGAGGAAGAGTTTCCATAGTGGTTCAAGAAACATGTATGAATTCTTAACTAAGAATATATATATTTCATTTATATTGATATATTTCGTAGGATTTATTTGTCATGTATTATTAATATGTTTTATTTTCAGGTTTATAGATTAACAACTTGCGTGATGAAAATTCCTTGAATGTACATGATGATTTATATGCATTGGCATATGGTCCTGATGAACGTGCTAAACGATACTCTGGATGTATCGTCGAAGTGGTTAGGTATCACACTATTGATCGAGAACAATGTCGTAATACTCAAAATAGTGGAGTGGTAGTTCCAGGAGATCAAGATGGGAAATATATTGATTTTTACGGTGTGGTATTGGAAATCTCTGCATTACAATATTTATGAGGGAATGTCGTGTACTTATTCAAGTGTGAATGGTAAGATGTGGAAAAATAGAATGTAGGCATATGTACAGATAAATATTTTACAAGTGTGAGTACATCTCACAAATGGTACCAAAATGATTCATTCATACTTTGTAGTCAAGCTAATAAAGTGTTTTATTTACCTGACACTGACTCTAAAGGTCACTAGCAGGTGGTTCAAAAACTTGGTCATAGGAATATTTATGATATTCCTGAAGTGGTAGACAATGGTGACAAGGACATTGAAGAGGCATTATCGAATGAAGCATATGAAGAAACTGTGTCCTTTCAGCTCTTTGTAGATTCCAGGGATTATGATTTGATCACATTGCATAGAAATGATGTTGAGCCTGAAACTGTGGATGCTTCAACCGAAGTAGAAGAAATGGTTGAAGAATACGACTTAATAGATTATTAAAGCGAGGAGAAAAAAGTCACTGCTGATGAGGAAGAAAATTTGTCGATTTCTATTGATGATGACACATCCGCTGATGATATGGTTTGATTGTATTTTAATTTGTTAGGTTAACGTCATAGCGATAGGTGGAAAACGTCAACGATCCGCTCTTACCTTTTCATCAAACCATGTGGAGACTTCCTAACCTATGCATTCTACCCCAAATACAACGCCGAGGGTGTCTAGTGAAACACCTTTAAACAGTCATGCTCTCGTACAGAGTAGTGTGGCCTGTAAGTTCTCTAAACATTATACTACTTTTGGGTAGATTGATTTTGACTATGCATTCACGTATGTTTTAATCTTCTAACTCACTTGTATTATATTTGTAGCAACTACACCTGCCTGACGAGTGTGTGGGAAGTCAAGAGGAGTGACTTTTGCCAAAGTGCGAGCAAGCGGTAAGATGTCAGTCAGTATCCCCAATGGGCACCGGGGGCACAGTTGGTGATGAATCTAATCGTCTTGCATCGTTGATTGGAACACTTGTTTGAATTCATGCTCTATTTGCCACACAGACCTGGGTAAAGGTTCCAAATTTTGTAAAAGAATATATCAAGGAGCGTGTTTTGGTATGTATCTAATTGATTAAGGGAAAGTTACAAATAACTCACTGAGTTTTAGCCTTTTTAAAAAAATCACTCGGATTTAAACAATTTCAAAACGCTCACTAGGTTTGTCATTTTGGTATCAAAACTCACTCGACCTAATGCCGTTAGACATGTTTAACGGAAAATCCATCCAGTCCAATCACAATGTGACACGTGTCATTAAATAAATAAATAATAATAATTTTAAAAAAATACAAAAAAAATCAAAATTAATTTAAAAAAACGTAATTTAAAAAAGAAGAAGTAAATTTACAAATAACTCACTAAGTTTTAGCTCCTTTTTAAAAAACTCACTGGGTTTTAAACAATTTCAAAACGCTCACTAGGTTTGTCATTTTAGTATCAAAACTCACTGGACCCAACATTGCTAGAGCGGGGATGTGACACATGTCATTAAATAAATAAATCACAATGTGACACATGTCATTAAATAAATAAATAATCTAAAATTAATAAAAAATAATTAAATTTTTTTTTTTTTAAAAAAAGCGGGGACCCCTGATCCGTTCTCGGTGGATCCCCCCTCCACCTCTGGTCGCCAAGAACTGGGCGGCCAGAGGGAGGGCTCCTCCACCCCGAGCGATGGTCTCTTTGGATTGCGGGATAGGGGAGGTCCCCCAACACCCACCCAGACGCGGATGGGTGGAGGGGGTCCACCCATGGTAGCCCAGAACTGGGCAGCCAACGGAGGGTCACGTATCATTAAATAATGTGACACGTGTCATTAAATAAAAAATAAAAAATAAAAAAAAAATCCAAAATTAATAAAAAAAACACAATTATTTTTTTATTTTTTAAAAATGATCGGGGACCCCTAATCCTTCCACGGTGGAGGGGCAATCCCCCTCCTCTAATTGTCGGGGGAGGAGGATCTCCCCCTCCACCTCTGGGCGGCCAGAGGGACGGTTCCTCCACCCCGGGTGGTGGTCTGGGTGGTCGGGGTAGAGGAGCCCTCCCTCTGGCCGCCCATTGGGTGGTGGTCCCCGCTCTTTTAAAAAAAATTAATTATGTTTTTTTTATTAGTTTTAGATTTATTTTTATTTATTTAATGACATGTGTCACATCCTCGCTCTAACAGCGTTGAGTCCAGTGAGTTTTGATACTAAAATGACAAACCCAGTGAGCGTTTTGAAATTGTTTAAAACCCAGTGAGATTTTTAAAAAGGAGCTAAAACTTATTGAGTTATTTGTAAATTTCCTTCATTTTTTTAAATACCGTTTTTTAAAATTAATTTTGATTTATTTTTTAAAAAAATATTTTTATTTTTATTTATTTCATGGCACGTGTCATATTGTGATTGGACGAGATGAATTTTCCGTTAAACATGTCTAACGGCGTTGGGTCCAGTGAGTTTTGATACCAAAATGACAAACCCAGTGAGCGTGTTGAAAATTTTTAAAACCCAGTGATTTTTTTAAAAAGGCGCTAAAACTCAGTGAGTTATTTGTAAATTTCCCATTGATTAATTACATCGCCCTCATATATGTTTCTAATTTATTTTTGTGTTCTTTTTACAAGATGACTTCGAGCTCAATTATGATAGACGGGAAGATATCGAAATTGTGAATTATATAATGAATGCGGCTTTCAAAAATCACAAGGCAAAACTTTACAAACATTTTAAAAGTTAAAGTGCTTGGATGAAGCATTGCAACATTGTTATGAGGACACGTCTGTAGAAAATTGGATTTTATGCTGTCAACTATTCTCCTAGCCTTCTTATCAGGTAATTGTTTCATGAAAAGCAACAATATTTTTTTAATGATACGCAGATTATGGAGTTTATTGCATTTGCAGGAGCGTAGTCGAGTAAACACCAATAATAGATCGAAATTGAAGGTACACCCATCTGGTGGTTCAAGACCATTTGTTTGGCATAAAAAGAAGTTGATAAGTATATTAAATAATTATTACCACTTTTTAATTTCAACAAGACCTCAAGGGTGGAACACCAACAGCTGCAGATTTATACAGTAAGATGCATCATAAAAAATGGCGAAGGGTGGTGTCTGATGTTGCTAGAGATAGTTATGTAAGTAAATTAGTTTTAGTCTACTATGTTAATACATTTCATAATATAGTTTTATGATTGTAGGAGAAGATGGTGGATATTCAATCCTAATCAACTATAGAGTCAGGAGCACCAAAAGACATTGGCATTTTTACTCAAGTCCCTGGGAAAATATCTAGCTATGTGAGAGGTTTAGGTCACTCTGTGAAGCCTATTGTTGTCTCATCCTCTACTGTGTCCATACAAAGGGATCTCGAGCTTGTTCGTGAGTTAGAGGCAGCTATAGCTACAATAGAAGAGCTGAAGTCAAGGTAGAGCAACTATGATAACTTGAAAAACCAACAAGCAGAAATGCAGAAGGTGAAAAACCAATTAAGTTTTTGAATGTTGGAACATTTTCTAGGATTTGAACTTATGTGAACTAGATACACTTGCTTTGCAATATTATGACTTGTACAACTTTGGTGATTTTTTTACTTCATCTTACATTTGTGTACAGAGATATTTGTAATTTGAGAATGTTTTCAAGTTTAGATATTAGAAGTTTATGTTGGTTGAGAGCTTTATGAAATATTTGTTTTGGAAATTGTAATTTGAGAATATTAGGTTTCATTTGGAGATTCTGTAAAATGACAACATGTTCGAACAATGTATCGAACGGGTAACTCATTCGTACCAACAATACCCGTTCGAACGAAGATTAATTTTCGTGACAAAATTATTTTGTTGCTAATTTAGAAAAAGAAAGACCCAAATCGTGTTCGAACAGACGTCTTGTTCGAACAACACTCCCCATTTGAACCAAAAGAAGTATCAGTGACGAAATATTTTCGTTGCTAATATGTTCTCCAATTCTCGTTCGAATGAATTGTACCGTTCGAACAATATTTTTGATGAAGTACAAGATCGTCGCTGAATGTGTCACATGTAATTGCGACAACAATATTCGTCACAAAAACTCGCGTTCGAACAAGATTTAGCGCCGACAGTCTCGTCGCTAAAAGTGCAACTTTTGTGGTTGGCAATTAACTTTCAGGGACGAAAATCAGGGTTTAGCGACGAAAATATCACCCATCAGCGGCAAGAAATTTTCGTCGCTGAAAGTCAAATTTCCAGCGGCGAACCCGTTTTCGCCGCTGAAGATGATTTTTTGCGTTGGCCATTGAATTTCGGTGTTGATGACCTTCAGCAACGAAATTTTCGCCACTGAAAGTGAATACTGTTGTAGTGTTTCTTGAGGCGTATAGCTAGGGGGCGGTGCGCGATGACACCTGAAAATATAGTGCAGTTCTTTATCTGTGATCTTTTTCCTTTTTTAGGCAATGAATTCGAGATAAGAAGCTCAAAAAGCAACGGAAGCCATATCCCTTTGGTCCCAAAGATTAATTAGACTGAACATACTCTTCTTTTCTAATGTTGTACCTCTCCCAACATGTACCTATTATTGGTTTCTAATTGCTTTTATAGTAGTGATTGAGGACGGATACTTGAACACGGATGTTGGAAGCAGAGGACGTCCAGCCCTTGTTTCTTCTTGCCTTGTTAACTTCTAGTGTGCCTCACGGGGCGGATATCTAATTTTGTTGAGATCCGGTTTTTCAAGAAATACAAACTTAAATGATCTTAGGAAGAACATTTTACGAACAATTTTTTTGTCTTCCAAACAGCACATTGCAAACGAGATTATATAAATTTTAGAGAACTAAATTACAAAATCAAAAGCTGGGTATATATTCAGCTTATAAAAGAGCACTAGTGCTGACTTGATCATTCTTTCAGATTAATCCAGATCACCTCTCTGCAGTTACCATACTTTTGAACAGAAATCCGAAGCCCCGACCTAATTAAAAGCGAGTCACTTTTTAGACGCTGTTCTTTTCTGCTTTTATCACGCGCATCAACTTTCTCTAACAAGTGCTTTACTAGGGCTCACAAGTGAAGTGATATACCATCATGAAGCGAGGCTGAAGTCTACTATTACTTAACTCGAGAATTTCACATGATGCGAGGACCATCAAAACTTAATTAGGCTGCTGTGATTTGAACAGTCGTTGGGAGCAAGCTCTGGATCCTAGGCACAACCTCTGCACTAATAAACAACCACCCCAGTGGTTTTGTTGCTTGCTTTTAATTAGGCTACGATTTCACATAATTGCATATAATGCATGCTGGTATAAACTGTGAGTTCCACTGTACTTCAAAATTGTAAATTACCTTGATATTATAAGCATTCTAAGTAATTACATATATGCTTACCATCAATAATGCATGCTATAAACTATAAAGCGTTAAGGTAATTAATAATTCATACAAGTAAAATGAGTAGATGAATTTGGGTGCAATCAGGGGCGAAGTCAAGGGTGCTAAGGCCCCCCAAAATTAGGGGAAAAAAACTGAATTTGGACCCTTTTTTATTTTTTAACATTGGTCCCTCTATAAATTACGGTAGTAATTTGGACCCCAAAATCCACATTTTGGCTTCTCCCTTGGGTGCAATACACATGCATTGGCTTTATTCTTATCATGAAAAGTTCTTACCATTGAAATTGAGTATGATCATGAAAAATGATGAATTAAAGATCTTTTCGGGATAACGTATCGTTAGCTTCTAGGACAACAGTTTCCCATTCGGCCCGAGCCATTGCTGTGTGGTATTCTATGCCACAATGTGGGCTAGTATCATTAGAGTTATGGTGCCTATTTTCTACTTTCATGCAATGTAACTAATTGGATCTTAACATGTGACATAGGCCCATGATCAGTCGGTTGGTGATATGCCATCCCATTGACTTGATGCTTTGTGGGCCTCGCATATTTTTCATTCGCCCATGTGAGCCTATTGCTTCGAAATCCTTCTTCAATTGACACCTAACAAAAGCACAAGAACCACCCTTTCGTTTTAGCGTACTGACTCACTAAATATTTTTGTATTTCTGCTAACTAAAAGCATTGGAGATTAGGATCCTTTGGAGTAGAGATTTCCGAGAGTTAGTAAGGACTAATTTGGCGAAACTGTTCGGGAGAAACCATTCGACAAACTCCCGAACTGCTGATCATTGCGGGCCTTTGGGCCTTGAAATGTGACCATATGATTAAATCAATTGGGGGATTCGTAAATATGGAATGGACCTTTGGAGTCGCAACCTTTGTTGAACATAGAAATGTCAAATGCGATCCAAATGTTGCAATGTGAAAGCCCAATATGAAGCCGATGAATAACTCTAAAGAGATTATTTTTTTTTTGGAAAATTTTATTTGTATGCACTATGCACCCAAAATTTTCAAACTTAACATATTGTATGATATAATACCATCTGTTCAGTACTCTCTGCGTCTATATTCAACAGTAAAAATATAGCTGCAAAATTTAAATCTATTGATAATTCAGAATGCAACGTGTCAAATTTGATAGTTTACCGTGCTAAATGTGGTAGTTTGAGCCTACAAAGCATATTAACTCCTTAATTAGCAGGTTAATTGAGGTCTATTACTAGTTGCTGCCTAGATCAACCCAAGCATATATCAGTGCAATTAGATGTGGTTGGGCTTATATAGGTAGCTAGTTCATTGATGGCTCGTAATATTTTCTGTTGTCAGGTCAGAAAAATTTAGTCAACCAACTTGTTTTAAAAGATTAATTTAAAAAGTCAATAGGGTTTTACAGCTGTAATTTTGTACGTCTTTTTAAATTCTTTGACCCATTTGGCCAAGAAAAAGAAAGCAATTTCCCCCAGCTTTCTTCCCGTGGTATAGGAGGAAATAAGAAGTGGAAGATTAGGCCCCGGCCCACAAGTCGATCTACTAAGCATGCCTGATTTAAAAGAGTCTAAGACTTTGATCACCGAGCATTTAACAAGGACTAAGGTGTCACAATTAGTGGTTGGTTGGACTATAAGACATCAAAAAATGAATAATCAATGACCCATTGTTTCTCAAATTCAACAGGCCAAATTACTATACGTCGCTTGATGAAAGTGGTTCACCAAGTAATTAAGATGGGTTCAGTTAACCCATTATACGTCACTTAATTAATATTAGACCAATGATCTTTGTTTTGCGGCAATTATTTTCCCTCAATTAGTAAAATTAATATTGAAACAGTAATTAGAAAAGGGTTACATAATTAGTCATTTCTTGCAACTTGCAGTAATTAATAATGCACTTTCTGGTTGGAAACCTTAAATCTCAGTGGGAAAAAGTAGATCTTTGGTATTACATCTCAATCTTCCATGTTTGTTTGTAATTCTGTCACGCCGTCTGTCCAATGCTACCTTCCTTGCGTCTTTGAAAAATATAATGTGGGAAAAGCAAATGCAGGTGCTTATTATATAGGCCGTTAAAAAAAAACAGTAAGGAGAATATTCGTGTCTATATGGACATTCTCCATGTGTGGGGTGCACGTTTTACACGTCGGCCTCAACTTAGGCTTAGGTACTTGTCTTAGCTGTGGCCAACTAACTTTTGGGTAAAGTTTTTTAGTTTTTTGGTATTACTTTGGGCATTATGCTTGATCCATGCGCCATATTAAAATTGATGGGTGAATTTGAAAATGAATGTAAGGTTGTTGTCAGCAACGCCATTAGACACGTACCCACTTAAACTGCGACCTTAAATTGTTTAACAAGTAAAACTTTCCTTTGATTAGTAAGGACAAAAAAAAAATTGTCTTTTTGTTTAAATTAGTTCTGGGCCACCGATTTGTGGACAAGTTGTCGTTGTGGTCCGAATCAATGAAACCTCTCGTGTCATTGTCTTTTTTTTTTTTTGGGTAAGTAATATAGTATTAAACAGAATAAAATCAGAAAGGCTAAAACAGCCTACAAGGAGAGGGGCCAATAACCCCAGGGGTCAAGTCTCAGAGAAAACAAACAGAGAACAACAAAGAGCATCAAGCCAGAGAGCCCAGTACGCTTTTCATTTCCAAATGGAATCCATCAAGCCCCAATGACCAGCAAGCTCTACGGCACGTGGAGACCTCTGGAAGCCACCAAGGGAATTCAGTTTAGACTGCACAGTGAATTCAATGTCTTTAAAAACAAAGACCATTGTTCGATTTCCCCTATCATACAATCGGGAATTCCTCTCTTTCCACACATGATACACTGCAGCAGCAAACATACATCTTCCAAGGGTCTTAGAAAGGGAGCGACCCGAAAGGTTCTGCACAGCCCACTCTAAAGTATTACTCCAACCAGTTGAGAGCCTAGGCATGCGGCACTTATCAGATAGCATAAACCAAATACGCTGGATGGGGGGACAATTAAAAAAGAGGTGGCTCAAATCCTCAATATTAGCTCCACAAAATTTACACCCAATGTCATGTAGTAATCCAATCTCCAGTAACCGTTGCTGTGTAGAGAGCCTACCTTTAATGGCAAGCCAAGAGATGAAGCCATGACGAGGGATAACCCCCCTGCCCCATGCCAAATGATACCAATTAACTCTAGCACTTCTTCTTCTCATAGCCTCTACAGCACTCCTAATTGTAAAACTATTGTCTCTTCCGACCTGTTTCTGGAAAAGTTCACTTCGAAAAGGGACCGTAACACAAAAATTGTGGAAACCGTGCTCATGGATGACACGACTTGTCCTCTTTTTTTTTTTTGGTTAATGACCAAAATAATCGAAGGATTTTATGCCCTTTATCAATTTGATCATTAGGTTTTTAATTTGGTCACACATGTCCTTAGGTTATCCTCATTTATCGATTTGGTCCTTCCGTCCCCTCTGTGCACAGTCATCTAACGGTGGGCCACGTCACCACCAAGAACATCGCGACACATGTATTTTTTAATAAAAAAAAACTTCATATCCACCTGGCATTTCGTAAAAAAAAAAATCGAACTGGGAGACCCCCCATTTGCGTGGGGAGAGGGAGCCCAGGTTGGTGGGTCGAGAGGGAGCCCAGATCTGGGCTCCCTCTCCCCGCGCGAATGGGGGGTCTCCCTGTTGGCTTTTGTGCACAATCGAGATTTTGACGATTACAATAAATGGATGAGTTTACAAATTGGACATCCTCAAAGACAAAGACAACTTGACGAAAAGAGTCAAACCTTGAAGAAAGAAGAACAAGAAGATGCAAGGACCTAAAAGTGAAGTTTCAAGACCTTAGGGTATAATCCTTGTAACTCTTTATTCCACATTTGACAAGGATTTGAATCACGCACTTGCATATCTTTCAAAACGTGCATAAACCGTTTTACCTTATGTTTGAAAGATTAAAATGTTTTTAAAGGTTTCAAAACACCCCAAATATATTCCTAAACCCTTCATATACTTATGAGAATTAAGTCTTTAAAATTGGATGTTTAAAAGTGGTCAAAAACTTATTTTTAAATGAACCGGTCGATGAACTTTTTGTAGCGGTCGACCTCTACATGAAGCGATCGATCATTGACAGCATTCAAATTTATGATCGTTGGACAACGGCTATAAACGGCTAGTTTTCATATGTGGCCTATAAATACACATCCAAAACGTCTAAAATGAAGTACCAACGACCACATATCATTTGTATAGCTTGAGAAATATTCTAAACCTTCTTATTTCATATTTCTCATATCATTCACACAAATTGCACTTTCACATCCTTGTCTTTGTGTGAATCAAGAGATAGAGCTTTCCACTTTTATATCCATTCTTTGAGAGAGTCTTGATCCTAAAATCTACCTATCAAAAGAGGTGTTTCCTTTAGTGAGGTTGTTCACTAAAGAAGAAGCTTTGAGAGTGTTTATCTCAAGTTTGGTGAGGTTGTGAGTGGTGAGCCAAAAAACCACTTGGGTGGGTTTAAGTGTTGATCCCGGGAAAACACTTGTACGGTTCACTAGCACCCAGAAGCTAGTGTGTAAAGCTATTGAAGATAGTGAAAAACCTCAAGACTAGGTGAAGGAGCTTGAGGGGTGGATCTAAGCGGGTTTGCCGAACCACCTAAAAAATCACGTGTTTGCTTTTTCTATCCCTACTCTTTACATTTAGCACTTACATACTTGTTATATCATTATACTTGTGCTAAATTAGTATTTACTTTGCAAACACGGTTTTGGGGGGTTGATATCGAAAAGTTTAGAAAACCAATTCACCCCCCTCTTGGGTTGCCTTAATCTTGAAACTAGGACTCACACTCCCCCGTTCGATTTTTTTTAACGAAATGCCAGGTGGACGTGAGGTTTTTTTTATAAAAAAAAATACACGTGTCGCGATGTTAGTGGTGGTAACGTGACCCACCGTTAGCTGACTGTGCACGGAGGAGACGGAATTAGACGGAAGGACCAAATCGATAAATGAGGATAACCTAAAAATTTATGTGACCAAATTAATAAAGGGCATAAAATTTAGAGACTATTTTAATCATTAACTTTTTTTTTCAAGCGTGCACGACAGGAATTAGAATTAATTGTGGCAGCATCTCGACTGAAATCTGCGTACGCTTTGAATAGTTAATTGCTGGTGAGCAACGTAAAATATAGGTCGTTATTAGGTAAGCCTACAGCCTACGATCAATAATTTGGTTCTAATTAGGGGGGAATCTTTCATGGGGGTATGCACTAGGAATCAGTAGAATATTGATCAATACTGTTGGCGAATTAGTTGGACTAAATTGATATATAAGAGGTACAGTAAATAGTCTCCTTTTTCTAATTTATCTGCTCCATAAGGGTAGCAATTAATGTAACGAGCAATAATTAATTCTACGAAAATATACATTTGACATTCTCTAACTATCCATAGGTCTGAAATTCGCATTATATGTCGGGATTTTACCGTCAATATGGGATCATGTGACATATTTTTTGTTGTTGATTATAATGGAGAGGTCCTAACATAGCTAGGGTATAAATGAAAAATATATTTTTAATTTAGGGAGTAATGTAAGAAGTTTGAAAATTTAGAATGTGGATTCCAAATGATTTGTTAGTTAGAGTGTGCAAAATTAATTTCCTCTAGAATATATTCCAATATTTTTTTATTTATTTTTTGAAACCCACAACAATTTTGCTTATTGTAAATTGTCAATGTAATTTATATGTTGCTGAATCCCGCGAAATACGAGTAGCTCATACTGTTGAGCACATAACGAAAATACAAAAACACACCGAGACCAATATTTAACGTGGTTCGGTAATTTGCCTACGTCCACAGAAGAGAGAACTTTGATTTCAAGAAAACCAATTTACAACTCTCAACTCAACCTCACTACAACAACTCTTTCATAGTTTCACTCACTCTCTCATTCTCGTTTCACTAATTTATAAAGGAAGGAGGAGAGTGTGAAAACAAATACATTTTGTCAAGATTTGCAACTGCGTGCAAATCTTGTTGGTTTGCTGCAGTTAATGAAGTGCACGCCTGACTCCAGCATTAAATGGAGTTGCATGCATCAAGATTTCCCGGCTGCAAATCTTGCCTTGGGTATGGAACTTACGAGTCTACAATTCTCCCCCTCCATACCCGCAAAAGGAGAATGTGTCCTTACATCAATCAGTTGGAGGTGTTCATTCCGATTATGTCTCTGCATAGCTCGAGCTTCTCACAAGTGACCACCTTCGTCAACATGTCTGATGGATTCTCTTTTTTGTGGATTTTCACAAGCTTCAATAGTTGTTTCTCCATTACCTCGCGTATCCAACAACATCGAATGTCAACATGTTTTGTGCAGGAATGGTACATTGAATTATTGCTCAAGTCTAAAGCACTTTGACTATCACAATGTCCTTGTATTCCTTTTGACTGATTCCCAGCTCTTGGAGAAATCGTTTTAACAACAACATTTCCTTTCCAGCTTCCGCTACTACAATATACTCTGCTTCTATTATGGATAAAGCCGCACATTTCTGTAATCTGGACTGCCATGAGACAGCTCCCCGCCAAAGAATGTGTAAATGAATCCTGATATAGATTTTTTTCCATCAAGATCACAAGTTGTATATGAGTCTGTGGGTATGTTTGAGGGTGAAAATTTTGGGTATTGGAGTTAGGAAAATATTATAAAGTAAAGAAATGTTATGAGAGTTGGTGAAAAAGTGAAGAGAGAGAAGATTTTTAATAAATATTATAATAATAAAAAATTATGTGGTGAATTTTTAATGATTAGACCCAAATATTTGGGCTCCAAACATCCCCTGTATATCCTTCCAAGACAGGATCAACTCCCTGAAAGCACAATCATAGCTTTGACGTACCTTTAAGGTACCAGAGAATCCACTTGACCACTTCCCAGTGTTCCTTTCCTGGGTTTGAAAAAACATAGCTCACGACTCCTATAGCGTGAGCGATGTCAGGTCTCGTACACACCATTGCATACATAAGACTGCCAACAGGTGAAGAGTAGGGGACTGCAGCCATCTCCCATCATGAGCAGTTTGGATCCTATGGAGAAGAGACTCAAGAAGATTGAGTCGATGCAGGCTGGAGTTAAAGAAGGCAAATGACGAGGGCCGAAAAGAAATCATGTAGAGGATAGGTGATGTGGTGCAAGAACTGAAGGAGATGACCCCATAGTTTCTTTATAGTATTTTGTCATGTATTTAGGTTTTTTTTCAAACATTTGAACAATTATGTTTGTACATATTATATTATTTGTGCATCATGATCTAATTTATTTTTTTGGCTAAAGAAATATCGTTTTATTTTATAAGTGAATTATAATTAAAAATAAAATCACATGTAATAAAAAATTAAAACGAAAATTACACTAAAAATAAAGTAATAATAAATTTATTTTCTGTTCTGACAATATAAATAGTAAAGAATGGACAACAATATGTAACCCTTAGAATGTTAATCTTATTAACATTAGAACGGTAAAAATAATAAATATTATAAAATTATAAAAATCAAAATATTAACGTATACTACCTTATACATATTATATAATAGTACATTATACAAATTATTTAATATATAATAACTTATACTTATTATGTAATAGTACCTTATAATACGTTATAGATGTAATATATAGTGCCTTACACATATTATTTATGTAATATAATAGTATCTTATACATATTATGTAATAGTATATTATACATATTACTTAATAGTACATATTATATAATAGTACCTTATACATATTATATAACATTACCTTGTATATATTACTTAATATGTAGTACCTTATACATATTATATAGATAAATTTATAAATAACAAACTAGGTTTTAGGGTCTTTTTAAAAAATTCACTGGGTTTTAAAAGTCTTAAAAACGTTCACTAGGTTTGTCATTTTGGTATCAAAACTTACTGGACCCAACACCGTTAGACCTGTTTAACGAAAAATTAATCTCTTCCAATCACAATGTGACACGTGTCATTAAATAAATAAAAAATAAATATATATATTTTTAAAAATAAATCTAAAATTAATAAAAAAACATAATAAAAAAAAAAAGAAGGATCGGGGACTTCGCGGGGGAGGAGGATCTCCCCCAGAACTGGGCGGTCAGCAGAGGGAGGTGGAATCCCTCCTCCATATATTATGGAGAAGTATCTTATACAATTTATGTATGAAATATATAGTACATTGTACATATTATTTCATAAATAGTACCTTATACATTTCATATATTTAATATACAATGTCTTGTACATATTCTTTAATATATAGTACCTTATACATATTATATTATAATACCTTACATATATTATATAATAGTACCTTTTACATATTATATTATAATACCTTACATATATTATATAATAGTACCTTATACCTTACCTTACGTATACATATTATATGGTACCTTATAACTTACCTTAGATATACATAATCTTACATTTTTTTGTCTTATTGTTGTTGGAAAAAACTTAAATGGAGCTTCTTTGTGTTTTAGAGTTACGATTTATCATCTTTATCAATTAATTTCTTAGGTTTTTAGATATAGATTTTTGGTTGTTGTGATTTGGATTTGTGGGCGAAATAGATGTTTAAATGCTTATGGTAAGTTTAATACGTGTTTAGGGGTGTTGAATGCGTGTCTTGGGAGTAAAAAACATTTTTGGGATTGATTGGGAGATTTTAGGTTCTTGTTTGTCGTGGATTTTGCGCAGTGTTCGAACACTGTAAAATTTTTCATTCGAACGAATTGCTAAAATGGTTCATTTACAAGGATGACAAATACGTTCGAACAATAACTTTATACCGTTGAAATATGTTGGTTTGGAAAATGTTGTATCAGCTTTGTTATTTTCTCCATTGATTTCGTGTGGATTTTAATATTGCTACAGTGATGGAAGTCAATTTCAGGCCCAACACCTTTTTATTTAGATTTGTCATGCATAATGTAAAACTTCTAATTTTCCAAACAGAAAAAAAATATTTTGAATTTGCTCGATAGATCATAACACGTTGGATCGGTGTAAACATGATACAGATATTCCTTTTACATCAGCCTTGTCTGGGGCCTTAGCTTTTCCTACGCTTATATCGGATCACCTTCACCGAAAACAACATCGAGTAGATGTACAAGTAAGTTATTTGATTTTTTTCATTCAGCTGACTTTTTTTATATTATTTAAGCGTTCTATTGATTACAATTTCTGATGTAGGAAGATAAGGATGAGCACAGAGTTGAAAAAATTTTGATGCACGCAGAGTTGGATGCATGCAACAACGAAGATAGATTATTTTTTATTGCATATTATATTTAATTATTTTCGAATATTATGATTAATTATTTAATTGTAAATTTTTTTAATTAATTTTTTATTTAATAATAGATTTTCCAATAATTTTCTAGCAATTTTTAATTTCTCAAAAAGTAAAAATAAGTCATTTTAACGTTTGATATAACATTCAAAATACAACGTGCCTCCCCTACGTTCAAAAAATATTCGAACATTTGCGTTTCCGTTCATAACATGTTCGAACAACAACTTTTTTATTCTGCGATCGGTATATCGAACAGATTTAACAATATCCGTTGGAACATAATAAAATGTTTGAATTTGTTTCCACTTTCTGTCTAAAATCGTTCGAACGGTTTTCACGTCAATTGTTGTAACCGGTTAAGAACGATTACAGACGTTCCATTTTAATGTTTTGGAACGGTACCTTAAATATTGAACGTAAAAAAAAATCTATGGTTCTTCGAACGTTTATTTGCATTATCAAACACATTCAAATTTTCCGTCGAAAAACGTTCGAACATGATTCTCAACTGTCCGTTCTAAAATGTTCGAACGATAATTTTATTTTGGGATGAAAGCCTTATCGCCCGTCCCGAAAGGGTACTTTTTGGGATCGAATGTCATTTTCGTCCCAAAAAATATTTTGTAACGGGTTTGTTGGGACAATCAAGGGTACTTTTTGGGATCGAATTTCATTTCCGTCCCAAAATACTTTTTTATAGCGTCGTAAAATGTGTTTTTTTTATGGAATTCAATTTTTTTGTGACGGAAAATTTCGTCCCAAAAGGCAAAATTTGTTGTGGTAATAGCGTCCCATAATGTGTTTTTTCCTGACATATATATGTGTGTAGGGTAGCATTTCACAAATGTATTTTGAAATTTATGGGTTAATATTCAGGTTAAATTGATCTTACATAACCTCAAATGATATTACGCAGTGCCTGAAATTCTTCGATAATGGCTGAATGTGCGTGAAAAAGAGAGCGAGCTTCAAGACTAATGCCTTTCATAGCTATTACTAAATTACTGTGTCCTAAGTATACGGAGCTTCAAGATTTTTTCAGCATTTGTCTTTTTTAGGGCAACGACCGGTGGCGGAATGGTGTTCTCACTACAAGAAATATAGGTTTAAGTGACAAAATTTAGGGTGCCAAACCAAATTTTGTCACCTAAAGTTTACTTTCCCTGACAAAATATTAATTTTGTCACCCAACACAATCCAGGAACGTCAAAACCGTCCGGACCGGTGAAAACAACGTTCGGACGTATTTCTGGTGTGACGACATACATGCGTCACGAATGAGTGACAATAAAACTCGTCAAAAAAAAAAACTCGCCAGGACTCCCAAATACACTGTCTGAACTCTATGTTGGGTGACAAATTGCAAATTTTCGTAACTGAGTGACAATTAGAATCGTCACAATTTTTTGACTCCGTCCGGACAACACAAAAAGGTCGTCCGGATGGTTAATTCAGATTCTTCTACCCGATTTTCGGACCAATAAAACCAGTCTGGACGGTTAATGTTCTAGATCCATTTCGAATCCATCGGCATATTTAATGACGCTTGAAATTTGATTGGGCCACGCATAAAAATAAAGTAGAAACACGTCCGGACGACACCAATAACGTGGGGACTACATAACTAATAAGCGTTCAAACATAGAGGGATAGAGTCTGCTGTTATCATGAGGCAACACTATTTGAACGAATGAGCATCACGTCCGAATAGTTATGAGCGCTTCTTCCGCAAATCGTGTGGTTACACGTTGCAAAACTTCAGGCTCGTGACATCGATACCGCCCGGACCAATAAATACAGTCTGGTCGGTACACCGTCCGAACCCTATACATATGGTCCGGATGGAATTTTTACGTTCGAACGAACAAGAAACCCGTTCTGACACTATGCAGAGTGACAAATTCCAAATCGTCGTAACTGAGTGACCATTAGAATCGTCACAATTTTTACCATGTCGTCCGGACGCGTTTTATACAAAGTCTGAACGTAAATTACCTAACTAATCATAATCTTCAGGATATGTGACAAATTAAAAATCTTCATGAACACAAAACAAAGTAAGGACGTTACAAACCGCGTTCCGACGGAAAAAATAACAGAGTCCGGACGGTAATAAAAAGGTCCGCACAGTTATGAGCTCTTCTTCCGCAAATTGTGCGATTCCACGTTGCAAAACTTCAGGCCTGTGACATCTATACCGTTCGGATGGTCTTGTTACGTGGGAACATCCGAAAATTTAAACGACGTAGTTTGACGTTAGTGCAAACAGTTTATACTTATGTTCGAACGATTTTGCAAGGTTGACGATGGAACGCTTCAGGAGAAGTATCACCAATGTCGGGGGACAAACAAAGTGACCAGCTTGGGAAAACATTTTTTTAGCGGAGTTAAAGGAGAGTATTCGGGCGATAGTGGCGAGTTATTGCTTTATATCCGATGTTGGATTAGAATTGGCGAGTTACAGCTTTATATCAAACTCAGTTCTAATCCTTATTGATTAGAACTGAGTTTGATATTGATTTTAAGGAGCTTCAAAGCCTCGTATATCTACCATTCCTTCTGAAGTCAAGTGCAGATAGGACTAGTATACTAGGGTTGCTCTCTTATTTAGACTTCTAATTTTTATTTCAAGGTAGTTTGCACCATTATATACCAAAAACTCGATGGATTTGCCCTATGCCATACAACAAAAGTTCCATCTAGGAAATACCTTTCTACAACAAAATTTTATTTTTCTTTCTTCTCATATTGCAACCTCTGTAACGCCCCGGCCCAAACTCTATACGGATAGATTTCTGTATAAAATAAGGCTTTTTTCACCTTGGATAATCATTTATCTAGGCCTCAATATTTCAAAACTAAATTTTATACAACCTTAGCAAAATATCCATACACCATAAAAAATCCCAAAAATATCAATCTGAGCCCTAAAATTTACATTAGCATATCTGATATTTCCAATATCGATGAAGATCTCCCAAAATAATACAATATCGAATTCCCCAACATTAATCTCCAAAAGTACTCTTGAAAAACACGCCTTCGAAACACAAATCTATCTGAATCTCCTCGAACTTCTCTAATTCTGCCAACTTTGAAAAATATGAGAATAAGAGGTGAGCTACGACTAGCTCAGTAAGTAGTAAGTCAATGAGCGTTGAGGAAAATACAATTTTATCACAATAACCGAAATCCAGAATAAAACATTGTGAGTCATACCGAATCCAAAATACAAGTTTGTAACAAAAATATCCAATGCCACGCAATATAGGGAAATCACCAATGATCACACAGACCTCCAGGCCACAAAGACCTCCAAATACTAGGCCACACAGACCTCCAGGCCACAAAGACCTCAAAATACCACGAGGAGTATCAAATTGGCCACACAAACCACAAGGATAAATTGGCCACAAAGACCATAGAGATATATCGTCAGCGCAAGGATAATTTTCACAGCATGCTCACCAAAACAAGTTATAAATATTTCAATTGAGTTTCAAAAAATCTCGAAAATCTCATTTTACCCAAAATTTATTCAGTTCTCCAAATAATACATCAAAACCATATAAAATACGGTGCACGTTCAAAATCTCATTGAAAAATCACTTACACATTTTTTGAGACGGGTATTACATCCTCGACCAAAGAAATTAACTTCGGTGGGATTGGATATCTCCCTCGATTACACCCAGATACCACCTTCTAAATTTAACCAATAATCAATAAAGCTGATAACCTTGAAGCATGATTGGAGGAGAAAATTTTCAAAAAAGAAAAACGTATTGCCACCACAGCAAAAGAGTGGTTTTCTGTCGCTGCGGCCAATCTGGCAACGTCTCGCCCTTTTAACAATTTTTCATCTGATCTTGTCATGGACCACCCAATTTGCACTAACTTAAACAAATGTGTAAAACATAAGATATCATTCAAATTAGCCCAACAAACAGAAAAATTCAAGCCTTTTGAAAGACTTATGTTTTCTCCTCTCCATGATCTCTTTGAAGGACAGTTCTAATTAATGAAAAATATGTAAGCCAAGCAATTTAATTAGCCACAGATGCATCATCATTCCTGTCACTCTTTATGATCGAGCTTCTTCCCTCCCAACTTGTACAGTTCTCCCTCTTACGCAGCGATATTAAATACATATGATCTCTAATATTTTAAAAGTCTGTTTGGGCATGATCCATCAATCTTCTCCTTTGATCTTCATAGCCCCTATCAAAATAACATCCCCTCCACACCATGCTGGGGGTTCAAGGAGAAGTGAGCACCAGCCTCCTCCATTTATCTATCTCCCCCCTCCTCCCCCCCTCTTCCCCCTCTCTCAGATCTCTCTCACACATATTAGTTACATCCTCTTGAATTCCCTGGTTTTTAATGATTAGTAACTAACGACACAGACATACTTTTCAGCTCATGTGGCCTAGATTAGTGGCCAGCAAAATCCTCAGGAAGAGGTTGGGGAGCTACAATTTTGTAACAGATTTTCCGAGCAACACAGAAGCCTTTCTGGAAATTCCAAGCTCAGAGCAGTCACCTCTAAGCCCTAAGACCATCTTCAATCACAACAACCACGTGCACAAGTAAGCAATCACTAACTGGCCATCTATCTTCCTCAACACCATGTCAAAAAGTTAACCTGTCTAATATTGGTATATATGTTACGTTCCCCACTCCCCCCTTTTTCCTGTTCAGGGTTTTCGTTAGTACGTGGAACGTTGGCGGCGTTGCACCTCATGATGATTTGAATATGGAGGATTTGCTAGATTCAGGCGACACTTCCTGTGACATTTATGTTTTCGGGTATTTTTCAACTCCAAATCAAGAAACAAACTAAATAAGCAAAATTAATAGAAGCTGAACTTTAAAAGTTTGACAAAGCTTTTCATAAGTTGACTGCTTTATATTCGCATGTGTTCTCTATTCAGGTTTCAAGAAATCGTGCCGCTGAGAGCATCAAATGTTTTAGGATCTGAGAATAGCAGGATTTCCATGAAATGGAATTCGTTGATAAGAGAGGCCCTGAACAAGAAAATACGCTTCCGCGATAAAGAACAGTTTGATAATCTACAGGAAATACAAAGTCAGTTTCCTGCAAAAAATGGAAAGTCAATTGAAAGCAGCATTCCACAAGACTACCATTGTATTATAAGTAAGCAAATGGTCGGGATACTGATATCGGTTTGGGTTGGCAACAATCTCCGTCCATTCATCCGGGATCCAAGTGTCTCATGTGTTGGCTGTGGCATCATGGGCTGCCTAGGAAATAAGGTAACACATGATTTATTTATAAATACCTCCGTCTTAACTCTGTGTATGTACAATTTTTACCTGATTTATTTTATATTAATGATAAGCTAACGTGAAATTAATGTGGTGTAGCCTAGCATAACGTCCTTCCATTAATTCAGGGTTTCTCTCCCATGTCTTTGAACCATAGTAACCAAAGTCTATGAAAACTATACTCTTGTCCTCACTTTTCAGGGTGATTCTCATCACGAAAGCATTATTCTGATCAATGTTCTTCAATGCGACTGTACTCTCATTTCCTTCTTTGCTTTTGTAAACGTTTGGTCTGCAGGGAGCCGTGTCTGTTAGATTTCAGTTACATGAAACGAGCTTCTGCTTTGTGTGCAGTCACCTGGCTTCAGGAGGTAGAGAAGGGGACGGGAAGTTCAGAAACTCTAATGTGGCTGAAATATTGTCTCGAACAATCTTTCCTAGGGACCCTTCACTTGATTTGCCGCCAAAGATTCTAGCTCATGAGTATGTGAACTGCATTTGTCTAACCCTTACAAACCAATTCGTTATTAATTTGTCCTAATCAATGTTCCTTGCGGTACAAATCATCAAATAAGATTGAAGACTATTCAATAGTTTAAGAGCGTAAACAGCATTAAAATTGATTCCTTTCAACTTTGCATTTGTCCTTTTAATTAAACTTAAGGCGGCCAAGCTTATAAATAAGTTCCATACATGTCTTATATGTGCCCTTTTATGTAATTTCATTTTTCTGTCTCTGTAGTTGTTGAGTGCTAGATATTTAATATGTTGGTGTAAGAAAGTTAAAAAGGTTGAAGCATGAGTCATTTTTGGGCAAAACCACCTATGATACATAAAGTAAGTTCCTTCAAATAAACCAAGTTGGCACTAATTTAAGACATTGAAATCAATTTGTGCCCACTAAGCTAATATAAATAATTGTTCATATAGAAATATCTAGATGATATCAGCTAATTAGGTTTGGTTCAGTGCAGCCGGGTTATCCTTCTTGGGGACCTGAACTATAGAATTGCAATGCCAGAAGCAATAACGCGATCATTAGCCAATGGGGAAAAATGGAGTGCGTTACTAGAAAGTGATCAGGTATTCAGGATAAAGAAAATTCGTATCTCTAGCATGTAAAAGTTTGTCCACTGTCGATTCTCATGAACGGGAATTTTTCTTTCTTGTTTTTTTTTATGGAACAAAAGCTGCGGATGGAGCTGATGGATGGTCAAGTATTCCAAGATTGGCAAGAAGGAACAATCAAATTTCCTCCCACGTACAAATATTATCCGAATTCTGATATATATTATGGAAGTGTTGAAGGCAAAAAGGGGGAAAAGAGACGTGCTCCTGCATGGTACGTAATTTTAATTAGTGAATTTTTTAAACTTACCCCAATTAGTTGAAAATAATTCCAATGATGTTAGATTACGAAGTACTTAATTAATATTATGAAGATCATCTTGTTAGGTGTGATCGGATAATTTGGTACGGAAAGGGTTTAAATCAGCACGTTTACACTAGAGTGGAACAGAAGTTGTCTGATCACAGACCAGTCAAAGCAATATTTACAGCAGAGGTTGGGTTTTCACAAAATTTGGAAGGACTCCAAAGTTTCTTCCTATCCGAAAGATTCGACAGAATTACAAGCTGCCAATTTGAAGTTTCGTCCACTGATGATATTATTCTATGTAAAGGCAGATCATCAAGTTTCCAATTATAGAAGCAACCTAGATTTGTTAGACATAGTATAGTGTCTGAATACGTACGAGAAGAGAAGAGAAAAAGTAAATGTTTTTTAAAGCTTCTGTCATATATTCTAATATATACGCGGATCAGTGTACAGCGAAATTGGTTTCAATGTCTCGGCTATGTTCGCCATTGTTTCAATGCTCGTAAGCTAGAGAGCCTGTCCACTAGTTCACCCTTTCGCCTACGGCGATTTTAAAATCAATTTGTTTTGTCATCCAACAACGACAGTCCAAACTTGATAGCTTGTATAAATATTACCTGATGCTCCAGCGAGGAAGTTGCGTACTGACCCCGTGCAGGGACTCACATGTGTTCTTAATTAAATAATCCAACATCTCAATTATTGGCACTGCTAAAAAATCATCTTGATAAGCTCCTCTCAACGTTTAGATTTAAAAAAGAAGAGAAGAAGAAAAATAATAATACTAATAATAATAAAAGATTGATTTTACGGGACGAAACAGTTGACTAGTAGTTTCGAGAGAGACTTTTTCAGGCCAAATTGCAAAAATGGTTATTCTAGCGAGCTAAGTGGGAGCACGCATTTCATCCCTATTCCTCTTGATCCTGCATATATAATTCGTATTAGCTAGATATAAAGCTGTTTTACTTTTCTGCACTTTTGTTTCCCGTCTCAAATTGGGTTGACGGTGGTTGAGTACGTACGAATATTATAAATAAATACCCATAAATTAATGTGGCAATAAAAATAATATCTGTACAGTTCTCATTGTGTATGTTGACTGGATGAAAAGTGAACCCTAGATTCATATATCTGAGAAAAAAAAATCCCACACTTATTGTGGTTGGAGGGCGATAGTACTGTTGTCACTTTAACTAGTAGCTAGCTATACGCTAGCTGTAATTAAAGAAGAAGATCATTGTTTAATTTGTAATGGACTTCTTCAACAAATAGGATAGGATCAGAAGTAGATTTCTTCCAAGGATAGGATCACGTACAAGTAGATTTCTTCCAAGTTTAATTACACCTGACCAATACCACTACAAGAAATTTGGTCATCATGGTGACAAAACATTTAGTCACCAAAACGTACTAATTTGTGGCTAAAAGTTTTGAGAGACCAAAAAACTTCATCATCCAATTTGTCACTATAAACTAGTCACGAAAAAGTGTGGATGCATGACAAATTATGTGATTCGTCACGCAAAACTGTCCGGGCGATATAGATAGACGTCCAAACGGTATTACGTTTGCGTGATGGAATTCTCTGCATGCCTCTAGTGTGTTAGTGATCTGTTCGCGTACTAAATGCAAAGGTTCTCTCGTAAATGCATGGACATCAAAGTGTGTCAACTGAATTACACATCTAAATATGTTGATACTAAAAGTATTTCATTAATTATAAGGTTTAAAATTAGAAATGATCCACAAATATTTAGTCGCCATAACAATAAAAAAAAATATACAATCAAAATCAAGTCTAAAATAGACACCTTAGCCAAACTTCGATCCGGGCATCAAATGTGCTCAGGGCCGGCTCAAGGGTAAGGCAAGTTAGGCGGTGGCCTAAGGCCTCACCCTGAGCAAGGCCCCGTAAAGACTAAAAATATTTTTTTTTTATTTTTTTTTTGTGTTGTAAATGACCCAAAAATAAAAAGACAATTGTGTTAATAAAAAAAAGACAAAATACAATCTTTTCATATTTTTTTATCATGAGTGGACATATATATTTCTTCCAGACTTCCTAATTTTTTTTAGATATTTCTGAACTTTGCTCAAAGAGAAAAAATGTCTTATAAATTTTTTAATTGTTCTAGTCATGGGGCCTTGATGTCATGTATGAAGGCCTCATAAAAAATAATTAATGGGGTCTTTAATATTTTATATTAAATTTAATAATTTTCAGGTAATTTTAAATATTTTATATTAAATTTTATATAAAAAGCCTATTAATTTATTTTGGCTTAGGCCTCCATTTTGCTTGAGCCGGCCCTGAATGTGCTACGACTTCCCTTACGTGTTCTATCTCCAAGTTACACATTTCTGACACAAAAGTAGTCAGTATTGAGACTCAAAATTAAAATTAATTTTGAAAATGATTTGTGAAGCTTTATTGCTCTAGTTATAGCTTGCTGGAAAGCTCTATGAACCTAGTTTACAACGCTTCAAATGGAGTTCAATTTGAATATAATAGAAGAAGTTATGATAAAATTACTCCAAAGATGTTAGGTAGTCAGCTAGTTATGAGGTGTTGTGAATTTTGCAGGATTTTCTATTTTTAGCCATCTCTTTGGCTTTTCAACATGTATTTTCATTTCTCGAATACTCTTTTATGTTTACTAAGTCTCAATTAATATTTTGAAAGATATAATTCTTAATTACATATGCTTAGGGATTGTTCCAAGCTCCACTATATATATCTTTCTCAAGCAATAGAAAAATAGAGATTAATTGAGTGTGAAGAAAGATTTATTCTCCAAACTCTTATCTTTCGGCGTATTCCGATAGGTGACGAGTTCTTACTTTGTATCTTGTGTTAATTTACATTGAATGATGATTTTTTGTATCTCAGTGTATTTCAATTTGGATGGTTAGCTTATCCATCCGGGTGTGTGAGTTAGTGTGTGATATCCCGAGGTTCCCGACTATTTCCAAAAATATCCCGAGTGTTTCCATTACTATCCCAAGGTTTCTAGTAATCTCGAGGTTCCTATAGTTAACTCGACTATCCCCGAGCGCTCTTGAGGTGTCCCACACTTTTCCTGATTAACGTCAATATCAAATTCTTTTTGCATTTGCTTTAGCTTCATTTTTTATTGTTTATGTTGACGTTGCTGCTCATATACTACTGCAGCTCTCGCATTGTCATCACCGCTTGTTTGGAAGCAAGCTCATCATAATCCTTTTGCAGCCTTTATGTTCTCTATCTGCCTCCTCCAATCTCCGAGCCAGATCTACAATTGACACAAAAGAAGATGATCAAATTGACATTCCTAATTAATGGCCTAAACCACGCGCGTTACTTGATTTGGTCTCCAATACCTAAGTGAAAAATCTGTATTACTATGTATGGCCTCCCCTTAGACTCGTGCTCTAACTGTAGCACCTCCATCTTTATCGACAAGTTAAGAAGAACAAAATAGAGTTCATAGATAAAACATTGAATTATACAAATGTATAATATAAATTTACAACTTACAAAATTTTCTCATGCATATTTGATGTCCACGCACCATCCTTATGTTATTCATTTCTTTATACAACAAGGCTAATCTCTTATTAGTTTTTTGGATTTTGTTGCATACCAACAAAAAATCGAACGCGTATATTAAAACCTAAGTCATTTATTTAAGTAATAACGTTTTATCTTTAAATAAAAAATACACTTGGATTTTTGAGTTACCATCAGAGCTCTCGTGCGTTGGAAAGGCCTCGATCTCAAAGTGTGAGCAATCGTCAGCTTAACCCTATTTAAATGGTTGATTTCACTTTTCATGTGCAATGTACATTTACGGTGTTATAACAAAAAAATGTAAAAGTAAACAAAATGGTGAAAAAAATATGCGAGGTGAGTGGAATGGTTTACAAGCTTTATTTTTTTAAGATTGTCCTTATGCATATTACGTATACTGCTTGGCACATAGGCTCTAACTAGCTTTGATTACAGCATTGAGGGAAGTTATTGTTGTCCATCAATTTTTCTCGAAGTTGTCATTATTAATAGTACTGGAGCTTCTTGTAAATGTAATGATGAGTTACAAGTTGCTCGGACAATTGAAATTAAAATTTTGATTCCTACGAATGAACTTGAAACTAGTAGAGGACTTAATCAAATTGAAACACTACTACAAACCAAAGATACTTGATGGGGTATCATTTTCAATCAATTTATATTGTAATATGATTATTTGGTCTAACTGTATTCGATCTTACAAACCATTGTTGATGAAGGGACATCTTATGGTCAACGTTGTTGTATTTATCTTGCACTTGATAAAGGAAATTATGGAAATCACTGATATTCTCTGTCAATGTTTGCAACAAAAATCTCAAGACATTTTGAACACTTCTGAATCTCGTATTAAGCACAAAAGTACTTATTCAGAAACTGAGAGATAACGGTTAGGATGCATTAGTCAAGAATGTGACAGTTTTGTAAACATTAACATGCTATAAAAATTCCGATATGAGTGCTTGTTTCACTGCAAGTCATAGTAAACTCCATCAACAAGAACAAGTCACAATGCAACATCATTACCGAATAGACATCTTTACGGCTATCATAGATTCTCAACTGTAAGAGTTAAATAGCAAGTTTAATGACAAGGCATGAAGCTTCATTGGGTCCTATGAATGATTATAAGTTACTCTATATTGACAAGATATGCAATCTGGTAAAGAAATTTTACTCTTAAGGCTTTAATGAGCAGGAAAAAACTCTTTTGAGATTTCAATTGCAACACTACAAGTACGAGGTGCATCACCATCCTGTGTTACAAAATTGTATACCATTTCTAATTTATGTCATGTTTGGTAAATACTGAGAAGTCAGAAGTTTATTATTTGGTTGAGAGATTGATTCGGTTAGTTTTAACTCTTCTAGTCTCAATTGCAACTTTTGAAAGTGATTTTTTGGGAATGAACATTGTCAAGACAAGACTTCAAAATAAGATGGAAGATGATTTCTTGTAGATTATCTTGTAACATTGAGAAAGAAATTGCATAAGATTTATTACTGATATGATAATTAATGACTTAAATTTGTTAGCGAATTACCTTAGGCAAGTAAGAAAGTCAATCCTGTTAATATGGAAATTGGACAAAAAGCTATCACGTATAAAAAAAGGAATGACAGCATCTCGTCTCCAACTGTCCAATATATTATAATTTGTTTAGTGTCGTGCTATCAATTACTCAATCCCATGGAATTTGTTCCCATTTACAGCAATATGTTACCTTTCTTAGATTAACGTTCCATTTTACACACATATGTACTCTTTATATTTAAGAAAATTAAATTACCTCAATCCTCTCAATGCAAGAGAATATCTTCCAGCAAAGAAAGTTGTCTCACATTTCCTTATATTTTCTTTATGGTATTAGTGCGTTGAAGGCTCACTCCCTTTCTCCTCTGATCCTAGCTTCCACACTCAAACTTTCCACTTCTTTTCTCTCGTGTTCAAAAAATGTCTAGCATACTCAATGTTGTAAACTTTGTCACCATGCAGTAGAGGCCTGATAACTATCCTCTTTGGCATGAACAGGTCTTGCTTTTGGCTGAAAGTCAAGATTTACTTGACTATCTCACTCAAGTAGCTCCTAGTCAATCTTTGACTATTGCCTCTACTAATGGTAACAAACAAGAAAATCCAGCGTATACAACCAAGAAAAAAATGATGTCCTCCTTCATGGATGGATATACAGTATTTTATCTGAGGAAGCTCTTGGCCTTGTTGTTGGCTTTGACACTTCATGTAAAGCTTGGCTTGGTCTTTAAGAAGCATATGCTCGGTCCTCTCAAGACTGAGAATTCACAACAACAACTATCTCATATGAAAAAGAAAGATGACACCAGCCTCAATGAGTATCTACACCACTTTAAAAGTGTGTGTGATAGTCTCTCTACAATTGGTAAACCTATGAGTGATAGTGCTAAGGTATTTGCCTTCCTCAATGCATTAGGGAACTGCTATGACACCTTTGTCACTTCTATGCTTCACCCTCCATCTCCATCCTACAGAATGCTCCACAACTTTGAGTCAACGATTACATCTTGCCAAGAGCAATCACATGTTGCATTTTAAGGTCAAAGAAATCGTGGCCCCAATTCCAGATCAAATGGACCTATCCCTTGCCAGTCCTTCAATTCAAAAGGTAAGGGATTTACTCAGCATAGCCCAAAAACTAATTCCTCTCCTGCAGCCTGCATATCTGAGAAGCAAAAATTGTGATTCAACCCCGAAGTTATGTGTCAACTATGCAACAAGGTGGGCCACAATGTCAGGGATTGCTAGTGGTGATTCAACAAAAAATTTAAGAAGAAAGACCCCAATGAAGCCTTAACTGCTCTCACTCTTGAAACCGACCTTGCCGAACACAATTGGACAACTAACATAGGCACCTCCACACATAAGACTTCAAATGAGGTATGTTACCTAATCTTACTCCTTACATTGGAATTTATCCAGTAATGATAGGCAATGGTTCCCTCTTAAAAATTATATATACTGGTAAAACCAAAATTGGCCATGGTAAAAACTTCATCTTAATTTGAAATGTTCTTTTAGTTCCGATTTATAAAGAAGTTTATTATCCGTTGGCCAATTAATAGCAGAACACAATGTGGAATGCACCTTTAAATTTTCTGACTATGTGATCAAGGAACAGGGCACCAATCGAGTCTTGCTAAAGGGTCATAAGAAAGGCAATCTTTATCTTCTACTAGCAAATTCAGCGGCTCTATCCTTTGTTGGAATTCCGACTGCAAATTCTCCCATCTGGCATCAACGGTTGGGCCATGCCCATGATGCAGCTATTCTTAAACTTTGACAATTACGCCTTATTTCTTTTCAAGGAACAGAATAACATCCTTTTTGTGATAGTTGCCAAATTGGAAAAATGAGTCGGCAACCTTTTTCTGCCTCTATTCGCACTTATGAATTGTTTGAAAAATTGCATGTGGATCTTTGGGGTTCGGCCCCTGTTATTTCAATTAATCAGTTTACATATTATGCATGTTTTGTTGATGATGCAAGTATCTATGTTTGGATAATTCCTTTAAAGCAAAAAAAAAAGATTTCTATTGTGTATTTGTTCATTTTCTCAAGCACGTAGATACACAATATTCAAAGAAAATCAAAATTCTTCAAACAGTTGGTGGTGGTGAATTCACCAACACCTTATTCACAAATTGTCTGCAGGCTGAGGGTATTAAACACCAACTCTCATGTCCCTACATGCCTCAGCAAAATGGTACAATTGAGAGGCATCACAAATAAATTCGGCAATTGGGTCTCACTATGCTATTTCATAGTGGAGTTCCAAAATAATTTTGGGTATAAGCTTTTCAGACAGCAGTTTATCTGCTCAACAAGTTTCCCATGCATGTCCTCAACAATGACACTTCATTCTTTCACTTGAATGGTTATCATCCTGATTATAGCTCTCTTCGCATATTTGGTAGCAGGTGCTTCTATTATGTATGGAACACCACCACTAATAAGTTTCATTATAAATCTCTACCTTTTATATTTCTTGAATATAATGACCTACATAAGGGGTACAAATGTTTGTACCCACTTACCAAACATATTTATATATCTCGTCGTGTGCATTTTGAAGAAAATTGTTTTCCCTTCAAAGCTCATGCTCACAACATACTTTGTTTGTCAATAGTGGCCAAGATCAAAAGTCATTTTAGTTGATGTGTCCCAATCAATGTGCTAGGGGATGATGCTGTCATCGCTGATGCGCAAGTTGCTGAAGTTTATTTTTAGTGTCTTCATAAATGAGGAGTTCCAATTTCAACTAAAAAATCTTTGATTTCTGACACTGGTGCATTTTAGTTTGCTAAGCGCTTTTGCGTCAAGGGTGGACGTGTGGATTTGTCTGCCATGTCTGCTTGTTGTTTGCTTGCTTACCATCATCCATATGGTCTGATTGATGGCTATATGTAAAAATTCTCCACTCATTACGAAGGTTCTCTACCTTAGTGAGGATAGGTAGTGGAGGTTATTGGGTCCTTGCCAAACTCAGTCATACAAGATCTCGTCACTTTGAGTGGGTTCTTGCTATGTACACCAAGCCTCGGGGTCACAATGACTATCCATTTCATTATTGCGTGACTCACTGTTTCCGGTAAGCAAACTATTGTGCCTATTTTACCAATGGATTATTCTAATTTTCCTCCTAGTGATTCACCTCGGCAGGTTCAATTTCCAGTCCTGGCTCCACCCTCTAGTACACCCACTGTACTGCAACCCCCAAAATAGTCCTGGTCGGCATGCTGCATGTGGATCTTTGAGGTTTGGCCCCTGTTATTTCAATTAATCAGTTTGCATATTATGCATGTTTTGTTGATGATGCAAGTCACTATGTTTGGATAATTCCTTTAAAGCAAAAATAAGATTTCTATTGTGTATTTGTTCATTTTCTCAAGCACGTAGATACACAATATTCAAAGAAAATCAAAATTCTTCAAACAGTTGGTGGTGGTGAATTCACCAACACCTTATTCACAAAATTTCTACAAGCTGAGGGTATTAAACACCAACTCTCATGTCCCTACATGCCTCATCAAAATGGTACAAGTGAGAGGCGTCACAAATAAATTTGGCAATTGGGTCTCACTATGCAATTTCATAGTGGAGTTCAAAAACAATTTTGGGTAGAAGCTTTTCAGACAGTAGTCTATCTGCTCAACAAGTTTCCCATGCATGTCCTCAACAATGACACTCCATTCTTTCACTTGAATGGTTATCATCCTGATTATAGCTCTCTTCGCATATTTGGTAGCATGTGCTTCTATTATGTATGGAACACCACCACTAATAAGTTTCATTATAAATCTCTACCTTGTATATTTCTTGAAAATAGTGACCAACATAAGGGGTACAAATGCTTGTACCCACTTACCAAACATATTTATATATCTCTTCGTGTGCATTTTGATGAAAATTGTTTTCCCTTCAAAGCTCATGCTCACAGCATACTTTGTTTGTCAATAGTGGCCAAGATTTCATTACTGCGTGACTCACTATTTCTGGTAAGCAAACTATTGCGCCTATTTTACCAATGGATTATACTAATTTTTCTCCTAATGATTCACCTCAGCAGGTTCAATTTCCAGTCCTGGCTCCACCCTCTAGCACACCCACTGTACTAGAACCCCCCAAAATAGTCCATTACCCTCCACATCCCCTCTTCCTCCTAAATCACCCTTGGAACCCACACCTTTAGACCCCACTCCTCCTACTACTAATGCTACCCTCCATAATCTTCATCCAATGCAAACACGCCTTAAATCAGGTATACGGAAGCCCAACCCTAGAGGTATGTCCATCTTCATACTCTGTCTCATATTCCAAGTGAGACCAAATACTTGAAAATTGCATTAAAACATCCTGGTCGGCATGCTGCAATGCTTGATGAGATCGCTGCTCTTGCTAAAAATAACACTTGCTCTTTGGTTGCCCGTACCCCTTCCATGCATGCCATTGGCAACAAATGGGTGAATAAATCTAAACTTAAATATGACGACTCTCTCGATCGTCATAAAGCACGTTTGGTTGCAAAGAGATTTCGCCAAATCGATGGGGTTGATTTCTCTGAAACATTTTCCCCATTTATCAAACTTGGAACTATTTTCCTAGTTCTTACTATTGTTATATCTCTGAACTAGCCTATTATGCAACTGGATGTCAAAAATATTATTTTACATGGGACTTTGCATGAAACTATTTACTTGGAACACCCTCTTAGATTTAAAAATCTCCAATTTCCTAATCATATTTGCAAATTAGAAAAAAGCTCTTCATGGCCTCAAACAGGCCCCACGTATCGTTTTAGTAATTTTTTTTTGCATCATGGTTTATTTTTTCTTTTTGCAATCTCTCCTACCCCTCTCTCTTCATCATTTGTCACCATAATTGTGACACTTTAGTTCAACTCTTGTATGTAGATGATATCATATTCACAGGTTCCAATATTTCCCTCCTTAAAACTTTATTTCCCTCTTAAGTACTAAATTTGAAATGAAGGACCTTGGTCCTCTGCACTATTTCCTAGGGATCCAACTGACCCCAACTACTAATGGTTTACTACTGTCTCAATCTAAGTGTGCAGGTGATATTTTAAAGAGGGCTAACATGTTACATTGCAAGCCTACTATCACACCCATGTCCACCAAGGGTCACACTCCACTCCATGATGACGTTCTAGAGGATCCTTCACTATTTAGCAGCTTAGTGAGGGCTCTCCAATATTTGACTTTCACTAGGCCCAACGTAGCATATAGTGTGAATTATGCTTCCCAATGTATGCAATGTCCATCACAACATCATCTTCAACTGGTCAATCGCATCCTGTGAAATATCCATGGTACTTTTGATCACGGCCTTTACCTCCGCCGCATTGCGAAGTTCTCTCTCTATGCATTTTTTGATGCTGGCATGTTCACTAAACTTATACCTCGTGCCACTCTTCAGCGCCTACAACACAAACTCGACTCGTTTGAGGGAGCCTGTTAGCAAATCACCTCAAGCACACAAGAAAGTCAATCCTGCCAATATGAAATTGGACAATCAAGCTATCACGTATCAAAAAGGAATGATAGCATCTCATCTCCAAAAGAATGTGTAACAATATGTTACCTTTATTAGATTAACGTTCCCTTTTGCATACATCTATACTCGTCCTATTTAAGAAAATGACAATTCTCCACACAGTCTATCTGCCAGAATTGATTGCTATTTGGATTTTCAAAATAATGCGATAAGGGTTCGAAATTGATTTCATCAAGGATTAAAGTATTTTCCTGAATTTAACCCTATTTGTCTTTCCAAATAATGCGATCAAGCATGTGGCATTGATTTCAAGTATTTCCGTGAAATCCCTGGAAGTTTCAATCGTCACTTACTTGATGGTCGTGAAAGAGCTTTCAAAATAGGGGAAATGAAAAATAACTCATTAGGTTTTAGTGCATTTTTAAAAAACTCACCGGGATTCAAAAAGTTTAAAAAGGCCTATTGGGTTAGTATTTTGAGTGCGAACACTCACTCCAACCGACGGCGTTACTGGACCTAACGGACCCCGTCCCAGGTCATATAAATAACTCAATCAGCGCCAGACACATTTTTAGCCCTCCACGTATGCTGAAATTCCTTCTCCCTCTGCCACGTCTTCATCCCACGTCCCCACGTCCTATCTTCCCTACAAAACCAATCGTAGAATAGATCGACACTTCCCTATCTTCCTATTCCACCACATCCCCATCTTCCCTAAAGGCTCCAGAAATTTAAAGGAGAGGAGCTGCTTCCCACGTCTCCACCCTTCCTTCGAACTGTTCCTCGTTTCATACGGGGTTGTTCTCAATTGCTCTCCATTGTCGTTTGAGTCTTCCACGATTGGATTGGACGTTGTCTTCCTGGGCAACTTCTCAACCAATTGTTACCCGAGATAATGGCAGAAAAAAAAGGAGAAAGGCAAAGAGGTATCAACATCACGTGGGCCCCTTGAAAGTTGACACAGTCTACTAGAACCACCCAAGGAAGACTATACTTTAGAATGTAATCATGTCTAGAGAGTTGGAACAAAAAAGAAACATAGATGGCTAATGGCTACATCATAGAAGTCATGTTTTTCCTCTTTTTGAAGGTGCCTTCATGTATACTTACGTAAAATGCATTTTGGGAGAAGTTGAACGTAATTTTTCATCTTCTTTTTTTGAGTAAAAGATGCAGATTCTTGGGAGTAAAAAGGCAAAAAAAAAGATTAAGAAAGGAAAAGGTCAGCAGATATTGTTATCTTATTCATCAATTTATATCTGGTATGCTTTGCAGATACTCGCCCAACACCATCGTCTCCTTCGTACTTTGTTCTTTCCTGGTAAACCTCTATAGAATGAACTGTGGAAACTCAAGATGCATGAGCGTCTAAAATTACTGCTTTGAAGGTGGTGTGGGATATTTGGCCAACAAGGGGAAATTTTGCCGAAAGAATGGCTATCCAGGAGGGGGAGAACATGCAATGTGGTTTATGTGAGGTGTTTGTGGAGACTATTAAGAGAGCTGCAATCAAAGGAGCTGAGCTGGAATATACTTCTGACTTCTGGAAGATATCAAAGATGCTGAGCTGGAAGATAGTTAGAAGAGTAGTTAGTTTGTTAGATCAGTTTGTTAGTCGAGATAGTTGAAGCTGTAGTTTATAAATATACGATGCTCTTTGTAAAGAATTATTACAACAGAATATTCGAGATCGTTTCTCATTTTCTTTCGTTCTTTACTATACTCTGTTTTTCACATTTAAAAAAGTTGATAGAGACAACCCACCACATCCTACTGGATTGTCCAGTGAATAGGATTTTATGGAGGGAATCCCCATGGCCCATGGACATCACTATTTTTAGCCATGAGTCTGTTGTGAATTGGGTAGGAAAGATTATTCACTCGTTCCAAAGATTGGGAATACCGTTGGAAGAGCAACACCATTTTCAGATTTTTGCAGCAAATACCATAGATATGCTCTGGAATTCACTCAACAATATTGTCCACAATGGATGTAAGTGTGATCCGCTCCTTTCGGTAAAGAAAGCCAAAAGACTTAGTGAGGAACATATGTTTACTTGGGCTTTAAAGAAGGAGGAGATGCAATTACGGTCATGGAAACCACCCCCGGCTGATACTGTCAAGATTAATGTTGATGTGGCTGTACGAGAGGAATTTTCAGTAGCGGCTGCTATAGTGAAAAATGACTTGGGGAAGATCATAGGTACAACAGTGGAAATATGTAGGGAAGGTGACAAAAGTTTTCTTAGCATTGTAGGGAAGGTGTTTGAAGATATCTCTGGAACTTGATGTGATTCTAAAATATTTTTTATTAGGAGGTTTAGCAAGTAGTTCAAGCTTCTGAACCTTACTAGGAGAAATCAATGGTTTTGTAACCACTGTGTAGATGATGTTAGGATACTGACATGATGAGATTTTCTGTATTGTTATGATTGTTTCTTAAACCCTTTCCTCTGTTCATCCAAATCTGATACCCTATTCTTATATTATTACTTTGCACCAACAGTGATGTGAGAAGCGATCCTGCTGTGAGAATTACGCCTTTACCATCACTACTTGTGCTTCGCTCAGTCATTACAGCAGTAAGAACCATCAACCAGTCAAGACATCTAGGTTAACTAAGAAACATGGTGGACAGAAAAGACTTTTCTGTGATGCAAATGAGAAGTAAAAATCATCTAGTGGTTGAAAGTTCTCTAGATATAGTTCTTGACCTATTGAACTTAATTAGCTTGAAGTCATTCATCAGCAATTGAATTTCATTGCTTACAGATCCATGGAAGTATGAGGAATTAAGGCATTTGGAACTTCAACCGGAAATACCTGAATATGATTGTTAGCATTTTCTGGTTCCATCTCTCTCAGAATTCCACCAGGTGTTGGTAAACATCCAACAAATGACTAGCTCAGTTTAGGACTTGATAGCAACAGTTGATGGAAAATATCGAACGAATTGACTACCTTATTTTGGGACTTGATATCTGGGATTCAACAAGCAGATTTTAGACAGATAGATCAAGACGTGCTGGCTTTGCACAGAATCTACAGATTTTGTCTGCCTTGTTCCCTCTAACAAAATTGATGCTATAAAATGTTGACTACAAGACAATTAAAGGGTGCTCAATGCATCAACTCATAAGTCTTTAAATGCCATAGTGCATAATATGCTACTTTGGTCAGAGTGGATAATATATTGCTTTTCCTCTAATGGTAATGACATTTATTGAGGGAGAAGCATTAAACCAGTGTCTGGTACATAGGATAGTTTGTTCTGAATTCAATAGAATTTTTTATTACAGGGACATAGATATTAGGGAAGGAGAATAATAAGCATTCACATGACACTGAATCTTATGCACACATAGACTCGAAACATGAGCTTTATTATAGAATACGTAAGATGTTATTCATTCTATCTGTGGGAAGAATATTGGTCTATATATCTGGAAAGTTTGATGCCACTGCTTCACCTGGCAAAACATTATTTTTTATAATACTTATAACAGCTGTTCATTTCTATTTTGCTTTTATTCTGCTGGGACGAGTATAAACTTGTTTAGTTATCCTATACTAAAAATATTAGTGCATTTTTGTATTGGCAAAATTTCTTGTTAAAATATGTCTTGATCGAGTTGTAATTTTGATCCCCACATATGTTCAAAAGTTAGAGTTGATGGTCTGTCCAAAGTCTTCATCACGTTCAACAAGCGCTCGAGCGCTCAATTATAATTTCAGACAGAAATATAGTATTCGACGAGCGTTTGACGAGCGCTCGAGCGACTTCCGACGAATTTTAAAAATTGTTGAATTTTTGGACTTTCCTTGTGAAACCAAGGGGAAACCCTACTAGGTTTTGAAGGAGACCATCCAAAACATTATTGAGGCTTCTATTCAACATTCATGTGCCTCCTTCCTTGTGAAAAAACTCCTAGAAGATTTTTTTCTTCGAGATTGATGAGTTTTTCTCTATTCTTCTATCAAATATCTTTGTAGCCTTCATGGTGTTGAAGGTGTGTTGAAGTCTAAGAGTTTTCGGTGAAGAATCCATAAGAAGAACCTCAAAGGTCTGAGGGGCATGCCGCATGGAGCGGGTCTAAGAAGGGATGTTTAGAATTTTACATCAGGGTTGTTAGAGTCAAGCAAATGGGGTTGCCCGTGTCTGAATCACTGTTTGTAAAATTTCCTTCTTAGTAAATTCTAGGTGGCTGCTAGCCCGAAGTGGTTTTTCCTTTTAACGGCATTTCAAAGGTTTTTCACTTTGTCACCAAATCTTTGTCTCTTTGTGTGATTGAAGTTTGATTTAATTTTTTGCTGCCTATTTGTTGACTAAGTTAATTATTATGCATATATAGGCCGAAAAATTTTAAAACATGTTTTAAAATTTTTATTGAATTTGTAATTAGAGGGAAAACACATATTCATCCCCTCTAGATGTTAATAGGGTCTAAACCAGATTTTTCAATTGTGTTAAAGGGTGGTATGCACCTATATTTGAGGCTAAAAGTGTTAAAACACCTAAAGATGTTAGCACATGGACTATCAATGAAATCAGTGAATGTAATTGAAATAGTAAAGGTTTACATTCTATTTTTATGGTTGTGTCTGCTGATGAATTTAAACGTATATCTATATGTCAAACATTTATGGCAGCCTGGGATATTCTGGAAACTACTCACGAAGGAACCAAAACAGTGAAAAATTTGAAACTTCAAATGTTGACCACAAATTTTGAATAGATTCGAATGAAAGAAGATGAAACATTTGATGAGTTCTATGCAAAGCTGAATGACATAGTCAATTCAAGCTATAATCTGGGTGAAAAGATTCCAGAACATCGAGTAGTCAGGAAAGTTATGAAATCTTTACCAGAAAGATTTAGATCCAAAGTCACTGCTATTGAGGAAAGCAAGGATCTTGACACTGTAACGATTGAAGAATTGGTAGGCTCTTTGCAAACTTATGAAGTATCATTGCCTCAGCCCAAGAAGAACATGTCCATTGCTTTGAGATCAATCAAAGAAGAGATCTCCGATGATTTAGATGAAGAAGTTCTTCATGATGCACAGTTTGCTATGTTTGTCAAACAATTCAAGAAATTCTTGAAACCGAAAAGTGATCAGCATTCATTCAATAAGAATTCTGAAAAGAATCAGGGTAGTTCCAGTGGGTTTAGAAAGGAAAAAGAGGACAAACACATGTCTAATGACTCCAAGAGTAAAAAGCTAAAGTGCTTTGAATGTCAAGGATTTGGTCAGGTCAGATCAGAATGTCCAACATACCTCAAGTCAAAAGGAAAAGGTATGAATGTTTCATTGAGTGATGATGAGTAAAAAAGTAGCAGTGATGATGATAATTATTCCGAAGACGAACAGGTAAATTTCATGGCTTTTGTAGCTAGTACTGATGCTTTTGTTTTGCAGGAGATTGATGATTATTTTGAGGATTCAGACGATGATGGTAATATTGAAGAGAGTCTTCAAGAAACTTATAATAAATTGTTCGAGGAAACTCTAAAGCTTCAAAAGACAAACGAATCTTTTCTCAAGAAAATGCGTGATGTGCAAAGTGAAAAAGGTGAACTTATGGTAATTTTGAAGAAATCAGTGCAAGAAATGTCAAACTTGAAGCTGAAGTTCAAATGTTGAAGTGTGCCCTAGAAAATTCCAAGGGCCAACTGTTCATTTCTGTTTTGCTTTTATTTTGTCGGGACGAGTATAAACTTGTTAGTGCACTTTTACTTCAAATGTTGAAGTGTGCCCTAAAAATGTTAGTGCATTTTCGTATTGGCAAAATTTCTTGTCTAAATATGTCTTGATCGAGTTGTAATTTTTGTACCCACATGTGCTCAAGAGTTAGAGTTGATGGTCTGTCTAAAATTTTCATCACGTCAACCAGCGTTCAACAAACGCTCAAGCGCTCAAGCGTTCAATTATAATTTCATATAGAAACATATCGTTTGACTAACGCTTGAGCGACTTTCGATGAATTTCAAAATTTGCTAAATTTTTTTACTTTCCTTGTGAAACCAAAGGAAACCCTACTAGGTTTTGAGGGAGGTCGTCCAAAACATTATTGAGGCTTCTATTCAACATAGATGTGCCTCTTTCCTTGAGAAAAAACTCCTAGAAAATTTTTGCTTCAAGATTGATTAATTTTTCTCTATTCTTCCATCAAATATCATTGTAACCTTCATGGCATTGAAGGTGTGTTGAAGAACAAGAATGTTCGGTGAAAAATCCATAAGAAGAACCTTAAAGGTCTGAGGGGAATGACGCACGGAGCGGGTCTAAGCAGCGAGGCTTAGATTATTACATTAGGGTTGTTAAAGTCAAGCAACTGGGGTTGCCCGTGTCTGAATCACTATTAGTAAGGTTTTCTTCTCAGTGGATTCTAGGTAGCTGCTAGCCCGGAGTGGTTTTTCCTTTGAATGGTATTTAAAGGTTTTTCACTTCGTCACCAAATCATTGTCGCTTTGTGATTGAAGTTTGATTTAATCTTTCGCTGCCTATTTGTTGATTGAGTTGATTATTATGCATGTCTAGGCTAAACAATTTTAAAACATGTTTTAAAATTTTTATTGAATTTGTAATTAGAGGGGAAACACATATTCATCCCCTCTATATGTTAATAGGGTCTAAACCGGATTTTTCAAATAACATGGCACATGTCGCTGCATGCACACTCTCACGTGTATTTTCTTATCAATGAGATGTATAAACTTGTTTAGCTATCCTCTCCCTTGGCTAAAAAATTTTCTCAAAACATTTTTTTTCTTTGTAATGATTGAAAATTTTGAAATTATTATATGGAGAATGCAAAAGTTATGAAGGTATTATTGGGAGTGAAGTTTTTGTGATAGCAATTGTTTTATGTTTTTTTTTGTTTTTTTTTTGTCACTGAAAATAAGTTTAATGATTAGAATGAAAACTTTGGAAAAGAATTTTAGGGGAAAAAATTATGTTTGGGTGAGATTTTTTTTTTTGCTGAAAAAAAAAAGATATAATCAAACATGGTCATTCCTTGATATATGGATCGAGGAAGCTACCTCTCTTCTTCACACTTTTTTGTTAAAAAAAATAATTTAAATAATAAATTTTATTTTACTTCTTCCTAACAACTTAAACTTTTGAGATACAATGATTTTCCATGCTACTCATCCACCTAAGTTGTCTCTTTCAAGTTAGAGATAACTTAAAAAGTAAAAATAAAAATTAGAAATGACTTTGCTATCGGAACAAGAGGTGGTCGTGTTGTTATTGACTGAACGTTTTTCTTAGGCAAGAATAGTATGACATTATACTAATAAAACAAAAGGATACAAGAGATGGGGGTGGATGCCTCCAACAAGTACCCGGATACGTTCTGTATGCTGAAAGAAAACAGAAATTGGACTCACTTGTTTGAGTCCCATAATTTTATGACAGGAGAGCCAAAAAAAAAAAAGGTTTGCCTTGACGACAGCTTCTGAAGGAGTCCAACAAAAAAGACCACTTGATTGCATTTACCGGAAACAGAAAAAACATTGGGTATGGTGTGAGAAAAGAAAAAGAAAAATACAGAAAATGAACCTAACTTGATTGGGTCCCCCATAATTTCTTAGACGAGGGTCAAGAAATGGTTTGCCCTGAGAACTGTTCTTGATTACATCACTGCCAGGCCGGCTCAAGTCAAATGGAGGCCTAAGGCGCTATATAAATTTGCAGGCCTTTTATATAAATTTAATATAAAATATTGAAATACTCCATTAATTTTTTTAGGGCTCTTACACATGACATTAAGGCCCTATAACTTGTACAATTTAGAATTTTATAAGGCTTTTTTTCTCTTTTAGCAAAATTCATAATGTGAAAAATGATTATGAAGCTTGGGAAAAACATATCAATGAGCAAAAAAAATAGTACATTTATGATAAATAAAATAAAATATTGCATCTTGACATTTTTTTAGTTCAATTGTCTTTTTTATTTCTTAGGTCATCTATAATATAAAAAAAAATCTCTTTATGGAGCCTTACTTAAGGTGAGACCTTAAATTATCGCCTAAGTGACCTTACCCTTGAGCCGGTCCTGTCCACTACAAGAGATAGACGTTGAAAATCAACTAGACGATTAGACGTTGAAAATCAACTAGACGATAAGTGTATAAAAAAAAGACCTTTACATAGAGTCTATACAACTTCAACTGCAAATCTGCAAGGATTTGAGGCCCGCCCTTTTGTTGCTTTGGGGCTCAACATTTGTCGGTCCCTCACAGGGAGGCGGCGACATTAAATCCAGGAGGCCCATTTGTTGACTATTAGCTCTCATTAGCACCTAAAACAGAACGAGCCTGGTCCTGTCTGTATGGCTTATACAGGAGCGCGCACACAATGACTTTGATGGGGGTGCCACCTCCCAACCCATACTTGAGTATTCACATTGGTGCTGAGTGATGGATAGCTGGCTTTTGTGCCATGTTCTATCATCAAACTGTCGACTCTTTACCACCTGCTCCCGTTGATCATCAATCTTATGATCCACCAGAAAGCGACCTTGTGGTCCGGTGTACAATATGTACCCGAAACTCATGGAATCACTGCTGACGCCTTAGGACTTTGAGGGCAAGTTTCACCTGGACGGCACAAGCCCAGTGTCGTGCGTTTCCCGCTGTCGGTGGACTTCTGTGCTGTATTCGCAAAATCCCTTTTATGGGCTCCCATCCAAATTCTTTTTCTTTCGATGTGAGCCATGATTATAGAGGTTAGAGTACTAAAAGCCTGTGGGAAGCCGATTTGTTTACAGGGGAGGGAATGACTGCGTAATCTTGTAGTTTAGAGCGTTGACAAATACTAGAGGTTTGTTATGGTCAACATTCATGAGGTGCTTAACCCACTTTACCCTTATGAACTAGAGATTTGAGTTAAGAATGTTTGCTACAATTTTGTGTTGTCATGCTTCAGTTTTTCTTGGTGATGGTCAGTTTTATCATGGGAGAATGACCGACGAAGAACAATACAAAATACTGAAACCAAGACTCTTCTTGATTGATATCTATATGTTCTCATTGCCCTCAAAAGAAATCTCTAGTGGTCTTTGAAAGCGATTTCACTTTGAGCTTGTAGATTGGTTCACCGTCCCAGTCAATTTTGCAAGCACAATATTTTTATGTGGGTCATCAAACCATGACTCCGTTGCCAAGATTTCCCATCATTCACTCAGTCCCACTAGAAAGTGAGGAAGGTTCATACAAACCAGCTAAGATATTCGACCCATCCTGCACCATACAAATATCTTCCTCTGTCACAATCTGATTTGAGAGGTACGTAAGGTTTTTGGCAGTTCCTGTGTAGATATATATATATATATATATCTATCTGGTAAATCCATCGGTATACCCAAGGAAATCCGTCTTGGTATCAGAGGCAAACCCTGGTAGGAGAATACCCCTCTCGTTTGTTTTTGAGTTTTTAGCCATTTGGTCTCTCTACTTCAAAGTTCTTAGTAAGTCTCCAGTAAGCCCATCTAAGTTAAACCCCAGTCTTAGCAGTTTAGAAGCATACCTGAACAGTAAGTCCAGCGTCCAAACAGTAAGACCAGAGTGGCTTGAGCGGAGTGGCCTGAGAGGGTGTGTCCTTTTAAGTTTGTTGAGTCGAAAGGTTGAAGCTTAGGTAAGGTTTATTAGGTATATTGTCGATTCATTAAGTCTTTTGTTTTAGCTTGATTCAAGTGTCTAGAAGTTTAATCATGAATAGGATGTTTAGGTCTTCCTCTTCCACCAGTTCTCGTTCTTCTGGTTTCATTCCTCCCATTCCAGGAATAATAAATGAAGAAGAATTTGAAATCAATGAAGTCAACACCAACCTTCAGGATTGGAATATCCCTAAAATTCCAAGTAGTGAAATCTACTCTAAGTCAAGTTTTAATCATTTATCCTTCAAAGGTAATTACCATGTCAAAACCGTAGAGCAGGTTTACGCTCTAAGTAAAACTCATGAAAAATGTCAACTTCTGTCTCCTTCTGTTGTCAAAAAACATAGGGAACAAGGCTTCAACTATATCCACATCGGATTAGTTCAAGTTGCTGTAAAACCATTAACTCGAAGAGGAGTTGATGCTTCTGTCCTTCTGTGTCTACGTGATGCTAGATTCACAGACTACAGCACCAGCATTTTAGGAATCATCGAGTCAAGCCTTCATAATGGTCCCATCCATTTTGATTGTTTTCCCGATTTTACCTTAAGTTTAAGTGACAAACATCTTCTAAAAGCCTTAACCTTGAACATTAAAACTTCAGGTTATGAGATGCTAGAAGGAAGTCAGCCTTTAGCTTTGATCTATAGGATTTATTACAAGTGTATCAGGACCAACCTCAACGTCCATGCCTTAGTAAAAAGTCCCAAAGATCAAACCTTGTTAATCCAAAGTCATACAAGCGATGCCAACATTAGGGTCCCCAAGTCGATCCGTTGGAGTGAAGTAACCTTGCCAAGTGACTGGATGTTGGAAAATGAAAACCCAACCACTAATGTTTCCCAAAACATTAACAAGTTAGACATGATCCAACAGTATTTGGATGATTAGTTTTGATGCTCCCCGAAGTGGTTTTGCACCCCTTAGAATTCAGGAACCAGGTAGCCAATCAGCCCGTAGGTCTGCCTCTAGCCTCCCTGACACCATTAACCGACAACTTAAGGGTATACATATTAACTCTCAGGTTAGTACACCCTTGTATTCGGTTAATTCTCATCTACCTAACCAAGCATCTACATCAGGACAAATAGTCAACGATGTAGAAGATGACGGTCAACAGTCACCAACCCAAACAGATTTTGAATCTGTTAACCCTCAGTTGATGACCATAAGTAAAACTTTCAAGCCTGACATGAAAAAGCTCGAAGCTGATTTTATGTCAAAAGAAAATGATAGTAAAAGAAATCAGTATCGTGAAGGATACACGAAAGCTGAAAAACAAGTCATCTATGACTCATGGCAAGCCTTCATGCGTCAGCTAGGTCAGGACATTCCCTTTTTCATTTATTTTGAAAAATATCATTCCATGAATGTCCAGGTCCTCACTAAGTCCAAATGGACTACTTCTGATAAGAAGTCCATTACCTCCAGTCATCCACCTCCAGAAGAAATTGTCATAACCCATAAAGGAACAGAGATTACAGCCTCACCCTTTAAGGTTGCCACTGACAATGATAGTAACAAGAAATTGGTTGAACAAAACAATTACACCAACCAATGTCTTAGGACTATAGGTAAACAGTTAGACAAGATTGAATCCAAATTAGATGGTCAATCCCTCGTCTCTGAGAAACCTTTACTACAGCTGCCTAGTAAGCCTTTAGGTTTAAAGATCTCAGAACAGTCAGCCCTTAGTAAAGTCACTCAGTTGCTAGGTGAATTAAAAACAAGTAAAACAGATGGTAAGAAACCAGAATCTTCCCATCAAGTCAGTGCCCTCAGTCAAGTTTCCACAGGATCTGATACAGACTCAGAATCTGATCATCAGATTAGTGAAATCGAAAACCAGTTCAAACAGTTAGAAGTCAACAGGATTAGGTCTGGTCGTCCTAACCCCATGTCTTTAACCAAGAATTGGTATAGTAAACCCACTCCCCCTGATCTTCAATTCGAAGAAAGGAATTTCCAAAGTCAATTCTCTGTCTCCAGCGACAAGTTATATGAATGGAATATTGATGGTTTCTCTGAACAAGAAATCCTTAATAAACTCCAACATATGACTATGGTAGCAAACAGCTACTTAGTAAACCATTCCCTTAGTCATCCAGAAGTCGTTGATTTAATTGTCTCTGGTTTCACCGGATCCTTACGTCAATGGTGGGAAAAGTACCTCACCGAAAAAGATAGGGATCATATTCGTAGTGCTGTTCAGCATGATGAAGAAGGATTTCCTATTTTTGATGAAAGATTAGGTCAAGGTGTTAGCGACGGTATTAATACTCTTATTTATACCGTTGTTAAACATTTTATTGGTACTCCTAGTAACATTTCAGCTAGGATTCATGACCAATTAAGTAACCTAAAGTGTCCAACCTTAAGTGATTTTCGTTGGTATAAGGATGTCTTCATTTCCCGTGTCATGCTTAGGGAAGACTGTAAGAATCCTTTTTGGAAAGAAAAATTCATCAATGGCCTCCCTAATCTCTTTGCCCATAAGATTAGAGAAGTCTTAAGTCAGCCCTCAGGAATCATAGAGTATGATACCCTGACCTACGGTGATCTTGTTAGTACCATCAACAAAGAAGGTATGAAGATGTGTATTAACATGAAAATCAATAATCAACTTAGCAAAGATAAAAAAGCAGCTAAGTATGAAATGGGTAATTTCTGCGAACAGTATGGTCTGCCTCCCATAGCACCATCCCGTAGAAAACACCACAAAGAAAGGTCATCTTTTAGGAGGTCACACAAATACCACAAGAAGTCAAATAGGAATTACATGCCTCCCGAAGAAAGTAAACCTAGTAAACCAAAATTTCACAAAAAAGCCTTTAGGAAGAAATCCACACCTAAAGACAAAAGTAAAATTAGATGTTACAAATGTAAGAAACTAGGTCATTACAGCTCTGAATGTCGAGTTAAAGAAAATATTAATTCTTTAGACATTCCTGCAAGTGAGAAAGTAAAACTGTTTGCCATCTTAGAATTAAGAGATTCTAGCAGTAGTGATCTAGACATAGATGACATCCCATCCTCTAATTCTAGTTACAATCCCAGTACCGACACAGAATCCGACACCCCTAACCAAAAGCTAGGATGTCAAGATAGTTGTTGCCACCCAAGTAAAACCTTGAACGTTTTAAGTCAACAAGAAGAACTTTTGTTCGATTTAATCGACAAAGTTGAGGATTCTGAGCTCAAGGCTCAATATCTCTCCAAATTTAAAAACGTATTAAGTAAAAAAGAAAGTAAATTAAAAATCCCTGAAACCCAGGTCAGTCTTAATAAAATCTTAGACAAGTTTAAGAAAACCTCTAAACCTGTCACTTTACAAGATTTACAGACTGAAGTCCAACAAGTAAAACAAGAGATTCGTGAGCTAAAAGCCCAGAATAAAACTCTTGAACAAGAAATCCTCCTTCTTAAAATCAACCAAAGTTTTAAGAAACAAAGTCAACAAGAGTCTGAACAGTCAGAGCAGATTCCCGAACCTGAACCCTTTCAGCCTCAATTTACTCTCCCACAAGATACTCCGGAAGGTAGCCAATTCCTTAGTATCATGAATCGTATGCATTTCCAGAAATGGCATGCAAAAGTAAACATCATAGTAAATTCTGAATTTGCATTTGAGGTTATTGCCCTTATTGATTCAGGAGCAGATCTCAATTGTATTCAAGAAGGTCTTATACCCACTAAGTACTATGAAAAGACTAGAGAACGTCTTCATTCAGCCAATGGTACTTCTATGGGTATTCAGTATAAGTTATCCAAAGCACATGTCTGTAAAGATAATGTTTGCTTTAAGTCATCGTTTGTTTTAGTAAAAAATCTGTCTGATCAAAAGGTAATCTTAGGCACTCCCTTCATATGCCTGTTGTATCCTTTCACCACAACAAGTGAAGGACTTACAACTTCCATCTTGGGTCAAAAGGTAACTTTCGAGTTTATTCATCCTCCTCAGCCTAAGGAACTCTCCTTGTTACAGGAAGCCTCCATAAGTAAAAATCTTAATTTCCTTGTCCAGAAAACTCAACATCTTGATTTTTTAAAGGAAGAAATCAAGTTCAAAAGAGTTGAGGACCAACTCTTAAGTCAATCCCTTCAACAACAGATTAAGTCATTCCAAGTAAAATTAGAACAGCAAATATGTTCTGATGTTCCAAATGCTTTCTGGCATAGAAAGCAACACATAGTAAAACTCCCATATGAACCGGATTTTAGTGAGAAAAATATTCTCACTAAAGCTCGACCCATCCAGATGAACCAGGAGATGATGGAAGTCTGCAAGAAAGAAATCCATGATCTTTTGAGTAAAGGTATCATTCGCCATAGTAAATCCCCATGGTCTTGTTCTGCCTTTTATGTTTATAAAAATGCAGAAATAGAACGAGGAGTTCCTCGCATGGTAATCAATTACAAACCATTGAACAAGGTCCTTCAATGGATTCGTTACCCCATTCCTGACAAACGTGATCTCATCGGTCGTCTGTCAGCAGCCACAGTTTTTAGTAAATTTGATATGAAGAGCGGCTTCTATCAAATCCAAGTTTATGAGCCCGACAGGTACAAAACAGCATTCACCACACCCTTTGGACATTACGAATGAAACGTAATGCCTTTCGGTCTGAAAAATGCACCAAGTGAATTCCAAAATGTCATGAACGACATTTTTAACCCTTATAGTCATTTCACCATTGTCTACATAGATGATGTGTTAGTTTTCTCAAAGTCAATCGAAGAACATTGGAAACACCTCCATAAGTTTCTTCAGATCATCAAGTCAAACGGTCTAGTGGTCTCTGCCCCTAAGATCAGGTTGTTTCAAACCAAAGTCAGATTTTTAGGTTACAATATTGATCAAGGTCAAATCCACCCCATAGACAGATCCCTTCAATTTGCTGATAAATTTCCCGATGTCATTCTAGAGAAAACCCAACTCCAAAGGTTCTTAGGTTCTCTCAATTACATTGCTGAATTTTATCATAATTTAAGGCATCTATGTAAACCCTTGTTCCAACGTCTACAGAAAAATCCTCCTCCTTGGACTGAAGAACACACTTCTATGGTAAAACAAATCAAGTCACATGTCAAGACTCTTCCTTGCCTTGGCATTCCTTTACCTTTAGCTTTCAAAATTGTTGAGACCGATGCCTCAGAAATTGGTTATGGTGGCATTCTCAAACAAAAGGTCAAACCAGATTCAGCTGAACAATTAGTCAGATATCACTCCGGCAATTGGAATTCAGCACAGCAGAATTATAGTACTATCAAAAAAGAAATTTTATCTATAGTACTATGCATAAGTAAATTTCAAAGTGATTTGATAAATCAAAAGTTTTTAGTACGAGTTGATTGCAAAAGCGCAAAATTTGTTTTAGAAAAAGATGTGAAAAACATTGCATCCAAACAGATTTTTGCACGATGGCAAGCTATTCTCAGTGCTTTTGATTTTGACATTGAATACATCCAAGGAAGTCAAAACAGTATCCCTGACTTCCTTACCCGTGAATTTTTGCAGGAATCTCATGGCTCCTAAACCCCACGGTAAAGAACCTGCCAAGTCAACCAAGTCACCAGATACACCCAAGTTACTCCCAGACCATTTGTTAGTCCCATTTGGTCCTCCAAGTCAAACCTCAACAAGTAACCGTTTCCAGTTACTAGGTAATCCTTCCCAACCAAGTCAAAAGGTCCGACCTTCATCCTCAGCTCTTGCTCTCACAAGTCAGTATGGTAAGCCTACATATTCTGCATTAGCCTCTTTACCACCAAGTCAACCTCCTAATCCTTATGAGATTATTGAGACTATGTCTCCGGCCCAGTCTCCGTTAAGACTACCAAGTACGGCCCAGTCTCCGTCTAGACTACAAAGTAAAATTCCTTATGTTCCGAAGAATCCTTCTGACTTCATAGTCAAGGAAATTCTTCAGAATGTATTCCATGTGGATCACTGCCACAGGCGTCTGATCACACCTGAAGTAACTCCAAGTCAAAAGGATCAGGAAGCTCTTCTCCGGGTCCAACATGGTAAACTGCTCAGGGCCTATTTGCCACCCAAATGGCATTTTGTCCCACAACATCCAAACAAGTCAATTGGTTTTTATAAAGTCATCCTTCTCCACACAGAATCTGTAAAGATCGAACCTATCATGGACAGGTTTGATCCCACTCAGAAACGAATAGCTTTCCACAAACTATTCATAATTAAAATTCTTTCGAATCAGGAATGGGGTTCTCATCCCTCCATTCTGAAAGAACTTCCAGGTCAACCCATAGGCTTCAATTATTATGATTATATTGAAGCTTGGACAAATGTCCTCCTTTACCAAAATGAGAATTTCTCTCATTCTTGGTTCTTGAACTTCGACAACAAGTTCACAAGTCAACTGCCTATGTGGTTCCTTCGTTGGTGGCAATTATTCGGACCCATTACCGATATCATTCCCACCAAGCTCAAGGAAGCAATTGCTCGGTTTGGTAATCTAGCACAAGTCACAGTCCAGAACAGTCAGTTTCCGACCCTCTGCCTGTTCACAAGTAAATACAAGATCTCATGGATTCTTAAATGGGATTATCAAGTCAATCAGAACATCATGGCCCGCCGTTTCCAAGTCAAATGGTGGGACAAGTTCAATATCGACAGGATAATTGAACAAGTAAAAAAGGAATTTCCTCAGCCAGAGGAATTTTCTGCTGTCTCTCAATTCTTAGTAGAGAAGACCAGTCTCCAGACTGCCCTAGTCTCTGCTATGAACCAAGTTCAAAGTAAAGAAGATCTGCAGGAGCTCTGCCACCAGTTGCAGCTCGAAGTAAGCAAAATCAGTGGACAAGACCCAGATGAGCACAGCCCAGCCTCATCTCACTCGTCTGCTGCAGGACAATCAAAGCCCAACTACTTGGATCCAGTCTTCCAAGATAGTCAGGATCCTTACGCCTTCGATCTAGGAGACGACATGTGAAGCCCAAGTCCACGTGACATCCAAGCCCAGGCCCATGTGACGTCCGTAGGCATGTAAGGACGAAGTCAACAAGTCAAAACCGACAAGTCACTATTCATGAACAGTAAAATTGACTTTTTTACTATTCATGAACGGTAGGTAAAACAGTGAAAGCAGCCGACATGCCCCTGTTCATCCACAGTCAAAGCACGCGTGATCCAACAGTACCCGCGTGATTCCACAGTAACCCCTCTGTCTTTAAATACAGAGGTCGAAGTCAGTTGTAAGCAGAATTCCATTTCGGATTTCTGAACTCTCTCCCTCTCAAGTCTTTCTATCCTTAGTATCCCAAGCCTATCTAAGTCTAAGAACACAATGTATATGTCTTCTTACTTGATAGTTATTGCTTGTAAGTCAACTGTTCTTTGAAGTAAACCAAGTTTCCAAGTATATCTCTGTGTTATATCTTCTCTGCAAGCATGCATACCGCCAGATTGGACGGTTTTACATTTCAAGTTACATGCATTCATGCATCCGCCTTCATGGCTGGTTTATATTTCTGCTTCATACATACCGCCTTCATGGCTGGTTTAAGTAATTACTTTCTGTTTTCTCAAGTAAACTTATTTTAAGACCATTTGCAAGTTGATACCCTCTAATTGGCCTATTATTTGCCGACCTTTGGGTTTAACGAAGCTTGTTCCCTCACAGGAGGTCTTTAAAAATTAATTTTATTTTATCTGCTGCTATTTTCTCTGCTTCTTTTCTTCCATGACTCGTCTTCACCATAAACTCTCCAGTAACCGTTTTAGTCCTTTCAAAGTAAGCTCCTTGGTAACCAATCTTCATTCCATGATCTATCTGGTAAATCCATCGGTATACCCAAGGAAATATATATATATATATATATATACCTCTTCACCAGTAGGTTAGTTATGGAAAAAAAAAATCCAAGTGCGAATGCCATGAGTATAGTGTATATGACCTCTGATGTCTACCAAGGTGGGCAAGTCTCTCCCTGCACAGGTCACAGAATTTGGCGTTTCTTTTTCTTTTTATTATTTTATGAGAAATTATGTCTGCATATCTTTTCCCTTTTTTTACTTTCTTTCTTTTTCTACCATTCTATTGGATCGGCGAAATAAGGGAGGAAACTTCTAAATGTCTAATGTCTAATGTCTAATCACTATAGATCGTGGAGGGTGCGAGGGATTCTTTCATACTGTGTCAGAGTATTAAAATTTCAGGATATTAAAATTTTAAAATATTAAATTTAGTAAAAAAAAAAATAATTTTTAATATTTATTATAATAAAAAATAATAAAATTATAATTTTTTATAATAAAATTTAGAAACTTTGCATATCCTGAAAAACTTTTCTTGTAATAGAATTTTTTCAAAGACACGTTGCTAGATGCTTCTGACAACGAGTAAGATCATTGAGAAAGGGGCCTATTCCGGCCGACCTATACGGTCTTCCGTTAGCTAGCTTGCTTTGAGAGGACTGCTGTGACTACAATATACTCTAACTAGGTCCTTGTACATACCTTTCCTCTGCGTTTTTTTTTTCACAAAGCCATTCTTAGGCATGTGTTTGAGGCTTCTAGCCTGTTACCGGGTCTTTCATCCAACTAGAAAAGCCCTGAAGACTTTGACAGATATGCATTGTAAATCTACTAGGATTTGTGTTATAGCAAGGGTTTTATTCTGTTAAAAGCATTTCTAAAGATAAGCCCATGAAACCGCTGGACAAGATTGTGGGGGTGTCTTCTGTCATCCATCCAAATCCAGAAGTACTTGGTGACACTTAATGAGCTGTGGGCTCTACCACACGGCCAAATGATTCCATTGGATAAAGTTCTTAAATTTCCTATTATATCTTGCAGAGAGCCGCGTGCCTTCAACAGGATCTGCGGTTGATTGTTTGATACTGATTTGGGATACTTAAAAGGATGATTTTTTGGTCACTACGTACACTATTTTGTTAAAGTTGCTTTGTGTAATCCTCCGGTCAGAATAAATTTATTTTTCATCAATCAATTTTAAAAGTTTCATGTATTATATCTTTTTGACATATTACCCGTTTAATTATCAATTTTAAATATTTTATATCTTTCGTTAAATTTTTAGACCAAAATGATGATAATATCATATTAAGAATACTTTTGTCAATTCATTAACTCATTAAGAATATTATTGATAGACATAGAAAAAGGTAATGTGTCAAAGTAAGTAGTTTAAAGTATAAAATATTTAATATTAGTAGTTGGATAATGTAACGCGTAAAACTTCTTATAATTAAATAACTGTTGACAAGAATATGTATCCGTGAAAATAATTGGGGATGTTTGAGGGTGGAAATTTTGGGTATTGGAATTTGATAAATATTATAAAATAAAGATATGTTATGAGAGTTGGTGAAAAAGTGAAGAGACATAATATTTTTTAATAAATATTATAATAATAAAAAATTATGGGATGAATTTTTTATTATTAAATCTAAATTTTTGGGCCCAAATTATTGGGACTCAAACAAAAAATAATATATCGCGGGAGATCTTGAAGCTCTTTTTACGGTCAGTTGGTCCCTTGGTTTTTTAAACAAGGAATATGCACATGTTGTGGGTGTACAGAGCTTTGCTTATGGTACAGTTAGAGATTCCAATTCGATGTACTATATTAGTCGGGATGAAAATAATAAAATAAGTAACCACTGCTAAGGTATAAGATGGACTCCCAAACATTGCTTGAATAATTGTAAATGCCAAGCCAATTTGCAGTCAAACTTGAAATTAAATCGATTTGACATATAGATATTAATTGTAAAATGTATGGTGCATCAACTCCATAAATTCTCTAGAGAGAGAGAGAGAGAAGGGCCTAATCCGAACGTTATAACTTGTTCAGGGGTTCATCATTCTCCGCATGAGAAAAAAGAAAGAGGATTATCGGTGTAGTGATAATGCTTAATATCAACTAAAACTTGATTAGTGTCGATGATATTGCTGACAAAGAACACATTCCTTTGATGAAGTCGATCGGCAAATTAATTATTCTGAATAACCAACCATGCACCCCACTTGGTGCAAAATTGTACTTCTTGTCTCCCAAACCTAACTACCCTTTCTCTTTTTCTTCTCTTCAAGTAGGTACCGCTGAATTTCTCAACTTTCGTTATACATATTCAACTCTTAACTCAATGATTTGGTTGTTCTCCGTCCTTGTCCCCAACTCCTGGTGAGAGGAAAGTGCTAATTTCAAACATTCTACTTGGGAAACGATTTAGATCGCAGGGATTCAATCATTCGAGCTTCTACTTTTGTTTTCTTTCTGGTACCGGTGGTGCAGCTTGCATTCATGCTTTTCATGACCTTCTACTTTTGGGACAAACATGGCCTTTTGGTTTGATTCGGTTTCAAGAACCCAATGTCTCGTACGACACCATATACGATTCTTACAGTTTCAGGGATCAGGATCATATATAAAAGACTTATGCAGGCTCCCCCACCTTAGGTTAGGTAACCAGTACTAACTATCTCAGACGTTTATACGTAAACTGAAACGTCGTACCCAGTAATGGAAGAATGCAATTAAGACATAGCACAAAAGAACCCTGTCAGGCTGTCACTATATATGTTCTCGCGCCATTAATCATGCTCTTAAGGTAAAATGAAAAGAATTATTCAGTAACTTTGCTATCTATTAATAGACTCTTCAGGTCATATCCACTAGCAATTAGTGAGTTTAATTTATGTACCCTTTTGTTGTTGGCCGAGATTCGAACATTATTTGTCTGTGCATTAATACAGAACTACACATAAGTTAACAGGATTTGTTTGGATACGAGTCGAGTGTGAGTAGTCGTATGTACAAACTTCTTATCATTTCGGAAAAAAGGTACACTTTGCACCCCTATATGGTGTGCTGACACTTTGTACCACATCTTTTTAATTTTGTGCCATTGAATCTCTCATGTTTTAATTTTGGACTATCTGCACTGTATTAAATTAATCGAGAAAAAGAGAAAAATACTTTATTGCCCTCGATTAGCGAGCAAAAGCATAGAACTTCTTTTTTAAGGGAAAAATATGTATTTTTCCTCTATTTAAAATGTATTTTTTTTTCAAAGAAAAAACTCTATCCATTAGGTTGGCTATGACTAAATTAGTGGTTGGGTCGGAATATATAGTAATCAGAGTGACACTATTTTCTTTGGTTCACCTAGTTGGGGGGACAATGAGCAGGGCTTGAAATTAATCAAAATGGCATCTTCCTCCTATGCTATAATGTTATAATTATATTTTATTTTTTTGTAAGTATACTATAATGTTATAACTGATGTTGATGAACAATGCTGGGGTCCGTCACTCCTCTATTGTCCCAAGGCCAGCTATATCTCCCTTGTCTTTCTCTCTACACATTCGTCACGTTTTGCCTTTTTCTCAAACCATAGTCTTCGCCAACAACACCACCCTTATCGTCTCTCTCTCTCTCTTCCATGCACATTAATTATTACACTAGCTAAGCTTGCATTATTATTGCTATACTGTTATGTGTCCCAATTAACAATTAATAAAACCTTGTGACCTAAACCACCCAACGGACGAGTAATTAATTAGCTTATGGTTTTGAGAGGGTTCGGAAGGAATGGTATCATTATCGAGATGCAAGATAGTAGTGTAGGTAGATGAGACGTCAATCCTTGTTAGCGTGTTAGATATGGCACACTTTGCTACTCTAATATCCAATTACAATAATTTGGGTAATTCGGTTTTGGGCATGATATTGTCATTGAATATATGGCTTCTTGTATCAGCAAATACGTACGTGTATCTTCAGAACAGTAGAGATATTTGAACATTTGTATCGGTAAAAAGTTGAACTCTCTTGACTTTTCTTTCTGGAGTTGCAATGTTATCTTACAACAGAAAATATTATTATCAAATTACATTAAAAAAAGGGAAATTCACAGTTTAATTCTTAGATTTTGGGTACTTTTTTTATTTTAGTCCTTCACTTTCAAACTTCAAATTTTTAGTCTTTGAGTTTTCTTTTTTTTACAAAATCACTCATTCGTCAGGCTACCGTCTATATGCTTAACGGAGCTCTTTTACGTCAGCGTATCGGTCGACCGCTTCATGTACCGGTCGACCTCTTCATGTACCGCTCAACCGCTCACGTACCGGATCTATTTCAAAACATATATCGGTCGACCGGTACAAATTTGCTGACATGTCAGAGAGCTCCGTTAAGCATATATACGACAGACTGACGAATGAGTGCTTTTGTCAAACAAAGAAAATTCAATGACTAAAAATTTGAAGTTTGAAAGTGAAGGACTAAAATGAAAAAATGTCCAAAACCTAAGGACTAAAATGCTAATTTTTGTTTTATATATATCTACCCAAAGCATGCGTGACAATAATTGGATACAATTCAGACTCGAAATACATATGAAACACACCTGACATATTTAAAAAGCACTTTGCAAATAAGTAAAAAATCATTTGGTGTCCCCAAATTTTGCAACCAAGTTACTTTACAGTCCAATTCACAAGTTCTAGAGATTGAATCTGAAGTTAGCATGACAATCGGTCCTATCGCACATGCATATTTCTTCAATGTGCTATGTAAGTAGAGACGAAGTTAGGGATTAGACATTAGAGAAGTTCGATTTTACATTTTGCCCCCTCAAAATTATTAACACTTTTTCAGGACAAAAAAAATCCCACTGATTTTGGCCCCTAGCTCGATTCCTATCCGTACGCCCTGATGTTAAGTAGCCATACCAGAGCAAAAGGTCGAAATACAGAAAACATGTTAGATGATAACGAAACGTTTTTAAGCATCCAAATTTTGAAGGCGTTTAGCTGAGCGTTTACTTTTGCCCACCATGTTAGGGGATGGGGCTTTCGTAACGCAAGGGCAGACCAAACCTGATGCGCTTCACATTAATGTCACTCTCCATTCGTGTGATCAAATCGTATTCGTGGGCCTAATTTCCATCAACTTTACGAAACTTTTTGCCATTGATTCAGCCTTTATTTTTGTTTTTTGGGGCCATTTTTGTTTTCTAAATTTGGGGCCATTATTTGAATCTTTTAATCATGTGTAGAAATGTTAAAGAATATATGTGTGTGTGTCTCTTTCCAATGCTAAATTTGGACCCGCATGATACAAAGGGTAGACATGGTGGTACAAAGGGTTAACACTTCTAACTCCGATGCACCAAGAGAACAGGATTTCAGCTCTTACCTTTTTATCTCGAATGGTGGGAAAAACAATTTCCGTGAGATACTTTTTTACTTTTTTTTCTCTCTCTTCTTTCCTTTCTTTCGGAGCGTCGGTCATCTTTTGTTTCTTATTTTAAGGTAAAAAGCAATTGGTTCGAAAGCAGAGCAAAGCAAAAGCTCTCCAAAGGGATCTCGATCTCTCGTCTATCGATCTTGTTACGGATTGAAATGATGAGACGAAAGGTTACATACTTTCTTATAATGATTGAGGAGCCAAACAAGGATTAAAGGTAGATCATGTGATCTCATCTTTCCATTTTCTTCAAAGGCAGAAGAGAATTCTTGTCCTTCATTCAAGTGTCTGTACAGCTTTTATACAACGGTAACACTGAGGAAAATAAATAAAAAATAAAGGCATAGGCATCAATGAGAATTGAGCCGTTAGCATTGATAGCATAATACTCTCCCTCAAGTTGGCCAAAGGAGGTCCCGAATGCTCAACTCTTGCCAGACAAATGTTTGAAATTGTTCACGACCCAAAGCCTTCGTAAAGATTTCAGCTAATTGGCAATTGGAAGGAACATGAGCCGTGAAAATTAATTTAACTTGTAATTTTTCACGAACGAGATGATACAGGCGGAATCAGGCCAGGGTGAACAGGCGCATGTTCCTCTATGGTGAATGGTCACCGCGTTAACGTTCGTACTGATTCACAGGTTGTTGATCTCTTCACCAAAGCTTTGCCTTCTGTTCTGCTCTTTTATCATTTATCCAAGCTGGGCGTTGACAATATCCACACTCCATCTTGTGGGGGTGTTACGCAGCAAAATACCTGGTTCCTATTCTCTACAGCAGCATGCAGATACAGCCGTATGCATCTTCGTCTTGTTGATCTGTATCTTATTTCCTCTCGTAGTTTCTTTATGTGTATATTATTATTCTTTCTTTCTTCTAGAGCCTTCTCAGGTTGTTAGTTTGTTAGATAGAAAGATTTCAGTTATATAATGTACAGAGCTTCGTGCTCATTCTTTGATCAATTGAATATACAATCAGTTGCACAATTCTTCTGTTGCAGCTTTATTTTCAAACACTGATAGCATATTTTTGTTGATTTGCAATAATGTCAATAGGTGATCGAGCAATTTCAAAAGCCTAAAAAAATATTTTACCACACTGTGATCTTTTATCCCATACTGGGGAGCAAGAAAACCCTTGAGTTTGGTAATGGCAGCAGCGTCATTAAATGCAATAAGAACGTCATCTAACTAAACAAGTATAGCAGTAAAGAGTGTGGATGAAATTTACCTAAAAAAAAAAAAAACTAAACAAGTATAGCAGTAAAAGAGAATGTTTTAGTTTAATGGCAGCTACGGTAGCAAGATCAGTTGCCACTATTTCCTCGTTGTGGGGCTGTGGATTAAGGGATAGCCACCATCCACCGGTAGTTCCACCATTAAATCGCTTTTTTTTAGGCTCAGGGATGAAGGTAGCATCAATTAGTTTTAAAAGAGTTTTTTTCTACGTTAGTTTTAAAAGAGTTGATCATCCAAAATTCATATATTTAGTGGTTTAAAGAATCATAACAATATTTTAAGGGGAAAATACACTTTCCACCCACAAACTACCATAGGTTTGACACTTTGCACCCCAAACTACCATTTTTAAGACATTGCACCCTCAAACTATCAATGTTAGACACTTTGCACCCTAAACTATCAATTTTGACATTTTGCACCCTCTATTTGACAATAATACCCTTGATAAATTAATAAATTTACAATAATCTTTACTATATATAAAATGGGTCAAGGGCATTATCGTCATTTTAGTCTCAAATTTTGAAAAATGGTGCAAAGTGTAAAAAATTGGTAGTTAAAGGGTGTAGTGTATCAAAATTGGTAGTTTGAGGTGCAAAGTGTCAAATCTATAGTAGTTTGTGGATGAAAAATGTATTTTTCCCATATTTTAAAATAATGGTAAAATTCATTTTGTGTCTCCCAAACTACAGGGTCAGTGTCACTTTAGGGAGTTTGAACTACAAAATTATTCATATCAAACTCTCGAACTATCAATATTCAAGAGCACATCGATGAATATTGGTAGTTTGATAGCTTAATATGAAGAACTTAAAAGTTCGAGCCCCCAGAATGACATTGGCCATGTAGTTTAGCACGCACGCACGAAAAGAAGTTCCGCCATTAAGATTTTAGTTTTTTGCACAACTATTTTTTAGGAAGGAGGAGAGGGGACTAGGGAGTCATGGCCCTTGCCTTGCTCCATAACTTCGTCTCTAACTATGCTAGATGATCATGACCCTTGTGTATAGGCTTCATCACATAAGATAAGCATAGATCCATCAATATAAAAGTGTTCATTGGATATATTAGGATTCTCTATAATTTTCTTCTTGAATTGCATCATTGAATAGAGATAGATATAATAGTTGGGCCCTACACTATTTAATATTCATGTTCCTTAACCTAGTTTCATGCTCTTCAATGATGCAATCTTGGATTCTTAACTCTATTCAATAGATAAGCTTAACACTTGAAACTACAGAAGTAAGTGTAGACAAGATTTTATAATTAAATGTTATGAATGGGTTTACAAGATATGCACGCACACAATTTTGTAGTTTCTTGAATGATAGAGACTGTCATATGTAGTCAATACTTTCGAAGGATCCCTTGCCGATGAATCAAGCAAATTTTCTTTTGCTTCAAGAAGAAGGTAATACCTTGGGAACTACATGTCGTTTATACGTAACACTTGAACACTTCCAATTAAATTGTGCATAGTTTATCAAAATCTATGACCCTTCGATATATTGGCAGCTTGTCGATTTCTACTTAACCCTAAATGGCGATCTTGCTTTGGCCAATAGTTATTGTTACATGTGGTTTAAACACTACAAGAAATTTGGCCTTTGTCAACGGAGGCTTTCGTAGGCAAAGACAGGGAAAGCCGTCGAGGAATGTCTTCAGCAGCGACATTAAGTCGTCGAGGGGTCGTGGAGGTTGCCGCGTCCGAGTTTCCTTTTCCTGACGACTTTTCTTCTCCGTCAAGATTGGCATCCTCTTTATCGACGACCTTTTGGTGTGGGTAATGACTTACACCGACGGAACATATCGTAGTTGATAGTGTGTATACCTGCAGATACAGTGAGCTTCAACCTTGACGAGCTTCTCGTGGGGAATTAACAAAGCCGACGACCAGGATGGTTTTTGGTGGGCATTGATTTTTGCTTACGACAAATAGCTTTATGTTTTTATTTGTTTGCACGAGCAGTGATGTTTTCTGGTGGTGGGCGTTGATTTTTGCCGACAAATATTTTTTTGTTTTTATTTCCATGAACATGAAGCGGTGACTTATTAGAGCAGATGTCATCATTAGATAATAATATAATTGAGTCAAAGATTAAAGAACAGAGTACTCTTGCATTCCAGATACTTGTACATTAACAAAGCATTCATAATCAGAATGCAAGCATACTTGTTTTCAGAGCTTTACATTTATCAACAAATTGATCTGTTGCATTCCAGATACTTGTACATCACAATCTACCTTTGCTAACAACCCAAACAATAGCTCCAAGAGATTATAAGTTCTGCAGTATTCGGGAATTGGCTGGAGAGACTTTGATCCACTAGAGCACTTGGTTGTCTAAGTTCCAAATTACAATTGGCTCTTGAAGCAAAAAATATGTTTCCAACCTTGTAGCATCACAAACATAAAAATTAGTAGAAATCCCAACACGAAATTCATAGCATCATAACCCACCAATTTTCTCAAAAAAGGTTTACAAATGCATCACAGAAAGCTTCACAATATTGGTTGGAAGGATGGCTCACAGATGCAATAATGCACTATAAAGATCATTGTTCTTCTATCGCCTGCTTGATCAAGTGGAGAAGACACTGAGATTCATAATAGTGTTGGCCTGTAATAAAAAAATACAATTGAAATGAAAGATCAAAATCTTGCAGATCCATCTCTGATACGACCCAATAAAATCCCACCCTGATGGCAATCAAGCCTCCAACTCTGGCCCTGGAAAAAGCAGGGGAAAAAGAGGGGATTCATCAAGCCTCCAACTTTGGCTGTGGTGCGCACGACCTTGTGTGCGGGGCGCGCGCGACAAGCCAAAAAATGATATACCGAGTCTAAACGATATACAGAGTCTAAAATTTCTAGTGTACTGGCCAAATATAGTTCTTCTTGCCTTTTCCATGACCCTGCTTCTTAATAGACGTTGCTACCCATATACAGAGTCTAAACTTCATGGGAAACAGAGTTTAAAATATAAAAGGTTTGCTAAATTCTTTACTTGTTTCTTGAAGCTCCAGTTGCATGCCATCAGGGGGTTGTGTTGGGATCTACGGCAGACAGCACTGACGCTATGGGTTGAGGTTGGACAGGAGATTGCGAAGCAATATTGCGCCCCGTACTTCTGATCAGTTCTTGGCTAGCAATCTGTTCTCGTCTGAGTGAAGTGCCTGGGGCCATGACTGTCAGGATAGAGATAATTGAGAGAGGAATAAGCGCGGGTGAGAGAAATAAGCAGGATAAAGCTTTTCCAAATAAATGGAGGGAAATAAAAACTTTCAAAATTTAGTGGAATCCTAGGCGATGCGCGTGTCTTGCCTTCCGGGCTTTTTCAGCGACGCATCTAGCCACGCAACTAAATTTACTTCTAGCAACGCATCTAATGGTCTTTAACGCAAAATTAAATTTTTTGTGGCAATAGGTATTTTTAGCGCCTTTAGTGATAAAACAAATATTCGGTCACAATAGCCTGACGTTTTAGTGACCGAACAGTAAGAGTCTGTGGCTATTGCCATAATTTCTTGTAGTGAAATTGGTTGTTGTTTTTCCTCGGGAAAGTAACAACTAAACCTCTTGATCCCATCATCCATTCTTTTCTCTTCCCCTCGAGAAAGTTATAACAACTCTTTATCTAATTAGGTGATGCAATTCCTATATATGTAAGTGTTAATTCCACCTAACATAATAGGATCAAAGGTGCCAAAGCATGAAAGTCCAGCGGGTACTTACCTATTAAGTAGTTGCCATAGAAAATGCCATGCATGATCAGATGGTTCCGCGAGCAATTAACCAAAAAAACAAGCTAAGAAAAAAAATACCAAAAAAAAAAAGGCTAAGAGCTTCTGTCCCATTCTTGATGATAACCAATGATTAATGATGCAGTTTTAGCTCCGTCTGTCGTTATCAAAAATTGTGGGGCCTTGTGGAGTGAAGATATGCAACTCAGGTGCTCCTCATGATTTCTCATGAACTTTCTAGAAACAGCACTACACTCCAATTTCCCAATTTATTGATATTTTACAAATATGTTTAATCTAATTTATAGGTTCACCTTAACTAACAAATGCTTCCATGATTTGTTAATTAAAAATTTAGGAAGATTTCAAGTATTGGAAGTTATCTATGCTCTAATATCATACATCATTTTTGTTTTATATTGGGATAAATACACTTTTCACCCTCAAACTATCATGACTTTTGCACTCTGCACCCTAAACTATTATTTTTGTTACATTTCATCATTTAACTACCATTCTTAGATACTTTGCACTTTTTGTCAAAATTTTAAACACTTTGGACACTTTAAACCCTCAATTCGATAATAATACTCCCGAAAATTAGTAAATTGATAATAATACTTTCAATATATACAAAGTGGGTCAAGATCATTATTGTCATTTTAGTCTAAATTCTGATAGAATGCAAAGTATCTATAATTCGTGGGTGAAAAAATTATTTACACCTTTAATATTTCTAATAGTTGAAATTGATATAAGAGTCATCTTGTAAAATATTTATATTTTGAGAACGTTTATTGTCAAACAAAGTAGTTTGAGGTGTAGAGAGACAAACGAAATGATAATTTCAGTGACTAAAGTATAAATTTAAGGAAAAATCACGTAGCGTCTCAAATGATGAGGTCAATATCACTTCATAAGTCTGAATTACTAAAATTGTCACATTGGGTTTAACTACTAACCATCATCAATGTGTGCGAGTCTATTAGATCAAGTTATCAGCTATAGAATTTAATCGGGATAGCATATTGATAAATGAGTCGGAGTAAAATTAAGGGTGGGTTTGTGTGGTAAAAATTTTGGTATTGAGTTTAGTGTTGATATTGAGTTTAGTGAAAAAGTGAAGAGAGAGGTAATATTTTATAGTTTTTGTAATTTTTTATATTTTTTAAGGGAGAGATTATATTGGAGTATTTTATTAGGAGAGATAAAATTTTGGGTAAAATTTTAGTGACATACGCAGCCTAAGTTTAGAGGTACAAAATGAAATTCTCTCTTAAAACTCTGTTTTTTGTACGGCAGTGAATCTTAAACCTTAATAAAGAAATAGAATTTAAAAGATTCAATGAAGGCCTTTTTGGTACGGCAAAGAACCGAAAACTTTAAACCCTAATAAAAGAGAGAATTTAAAAGATTCAATGAAGGCGAAGGCAACAGAAACCAACCAGAGAGGATGTTGATCATAAAATCAAATTTCAACATCTAACAGCTACATCAGTCACTGCGAACCTCGGAGTCGTTTGGTTTGGCTTTTACAGAAATATCAGCACACGCCAAGGATACGGGGTAACTAAACCCCCCACACATCATTAGACCGTGTGTCTACGCTCTGTAGAAGCGGCATAGAAGAGATCTGCTCCCCCTCTTTTCTGTCTCATGTTTCTAGCAAAACAATTTCTAGCAAAACAAAGAAAGCGATATACTTTACGTAATTGTATTATCTTTTTTTTTCTAAACGTAATTGTATTATCTTATTTGCACTCAGACAAAAAGTTATTATCTTATTTGTTTTCGTACTCTGCTTTTTCTTCTCAAAGTATCTTTCAGTACCCACTCTCCGAGGACAGAGAGAGAGTGGAAAGAACCCTAGTGGAGCATTGGAGAAATCATTGGCCCCTGGGAGCAGATCCAGTTCACTTTGGTCCTCTTATTTAGCTCTTCACTTGCGACGTTTGGCGCATTTGAGCTTTTGCCTTCAGACCCTAAACATAACATTATCCTTATTTTGCTTCGGCTTAACACTCCTCATTATCCCATATTCGAATATTATCAATAACAGTAGCTGAACCTACGACCCACCGGCTTCTCTCTTTTTCTTTCATTTCCGTTCAGTCGGCTCCTCCCGGTGCTACTTTGTGGTTTTCTTTGTCTTCTTTGGAATAAGATATAGATACAGATCTGAGGTAGCCAAAGTTGTCTGGAGCAATGGAGACGCCCAAAGTCTCTCTGGTCTTTTGGTCCCTCCCTATTTGACTTGGAATTGAAACGCATATTGCATGTACTTTCTTGCTTTCTCTTTCTTTTGGGTTTTCTTTTAGGAGTTCTGTGCTTGAGCTTTCTGGGAAGCTGTAGTTGTTGAGGCTCTTGCATTTTGTGTCGGTGTTGTCTTTCTTTAAAGACCACCAAAAAAGCAAAGAGCTTTCTGGGTTTTCTCCAACTTCTAGCTGGCGAGAGAGAGAGAGAGAGAGAAGGGATCAGTAGAAAAAATGCTGGCGATTGGGATTGGGAGCCCTACCACCAGTTTCCATTGCAGCACTAATTGCAATGCTTTGGTCAGAGAGCTTCAGGTCTGTCCTCTTTCTCTCGTTCTCTTTTTCTTCTTTTTTTTTTTTTTTCTTCTTGGTTTCTTTTCCTCTTTCCCGGTTTCTATTTTCTCTCTTTTCCTGTTTCTGTTTTCTCTACTGTTTTTTTTTTTTTTTGTAATGAGAAAAGGGAAACTGTAAGTAATTACTTTGTGTTTTGGTTTCGGTTAGTTTACATGGTTGGTGTGTCTGAGTTTCTTGTTCTTCGTCTTCTTATTGTTCAAAATGTACTTTCCAATGATGGGGTTTTCAGCAACTTTGCGACTGCTCGCTGTGTCTAAAAGAAAAGCATTGATTGCTTCTTTTCATTTTAGGGTCTCGTGGTGGGTCTAGTGAAGCTATGAATTAGGGTATCCTTAGCTTCACTTGGCTATAGTAACGGAACGAGCGCTTCTCTTTTTACTTCAAGATGGAAGGATATCTGATAATTTGATCTTTAAGCTGCAGTTTTGGGACTCCTCTGTTGGTAATTGGTGAAAGTGTATTTTTATGTGGGAGACTGTATTGCATTTCGGTGTCTTTTTAATCTTGTTTTCTAAATTCAGCACAGTTGCTCCATTTTCTTGATTTCCAACAAATTTCATTGTAAAATCTTGTCAATTTTGATGGATCTCTGTTTTCTTGTATTCAATTTGTCGTCTCGTTTTCGTTTGTGAAGGTCCGCGAGGGAACTGGAAAATATCTTTTTCTTTTCCTTTCTTTTTTTGCCACGGGGGGCGGGGGGTTATTGTGGGATGATGGGTTTTTTCTTATGAAATAATCTTTAAATAATTTGACCGTTTTATCATTACTTGTTTGATGCACTTGTTGCGTGCCTATCTATTGGTGTTCCAAAGAAAACTTGAATTTCTGCGATTTCTGTGTTTTATTAAAATTACTTCGGTTACAAATTCCTGATTAGACAACAATTTTTAGGTTTCTCCTTTTTCTTTTGTTAAAAAAATGGGACTGGTTTTCTTTTCCCACTTGTACGTACTTTCTGCTTTGATGAAATACTACATCTTAAGTTGGTGGAGGTGGGCTGGCGTTGAGGATTTTGGGTAGTGTTAAATTCTATTTTCAATTAAGTTTCTTGTTTCCCCTGGTCCGCTTTGCTTCTGTTCAAGTTTTCGTACAGGATGGATTATGGTTGTTTAGATTTTGGGTTAAATTCTATTGGTTTGTTCCAGTTTAGTGACTTCATAAATTATTTTGCTTCCCATTTACTTCTAAGCTATTCCATATCTCTCTTTTTCTGAAAGTGGGATACCACTTTTCACGTATCAAAATTCCTTGCTTGGTTTTGCAACTGTCATGAGAGCAGCAAATATGGAATGACATTGGTGAGAGTGAAGCAGACAAAGACCGCATGCTGCTGGAGTTAGAAAGGGAATGCTTAGAATTCTACAGGAGAAAAGTTGAGGAGGCTGCCAATGCCAAGGCACACCTCCATCATTCTGTTGCAGCCAAAGAAGCTGAGCTTGCAACACTCATGGCTGCTCTTGGGGAGCTAAATCTTCATTCACCGGTAAATTTATAATGTTTCATTTCTGCTCTCTCGTGCTTGGGCAGTTTTGTTTTGCTAGTAAGCCCTGGGCATTTTTCTACTTTTCGAAGTATAGCTGAATCATAGTGGACGCTTTCTGCAATTTTTATTTTCTTTTTGCCCCTTTCACCTTATACCGTTTTACTTTCTAGACTAATAGGTGAAAGTCCTGGTCCCCTGTCTATTGTCTCATGTTGCGATTGTAATTATCTTAGTTTATGACATTGTTAAGGCCTAAAAACATGCCTACCAAATTACAATGGTGACAAAGATAGGTAATTATTCCTTATTTGATTAAATTACTTGTATTTTTCTTGATACGCATTTCTAAATTCTATGACTAGAATTTTTTTGATTACAACTAATGTTCTTGGCACACATTAAAGACTCCACAGTTGAGCTGTCTTAAATGGATTGTTTTTGTTGATATAAGGATTGTAGCTTGAATTCTCCCCCCCCCTTCCTCTTCCCCCACCAAAAAAAGGAAGCTCACAAAACTTTGGTGAGACCTGTAGAAATCTGTGTCCCTCCCTCTCTATTGGTCTCTGGATCAATCACAGCCCAGGTGGGGCTAGTTGTGTTTGTTTCTCTGTAACCGAGTCAGGATTATGAGTAAAACAGTCATGCTTCTGCTGGAGTCAACTGGAGCTCATACATCTGGTGGTATAGGTACACCGCGATCCTGGGCCTTCAATACTTCTCCCCTCTCCTGATGGACTTGAAGCTTTTCATAGTCAAGCGAGCTAGAAAATCCTCTTTCAAAAAGAGACATGTTTTGATGCTTATTTTTTACTTATGATACTAAAATTATGTAAAGAGCAGTCATAATTTCAATTGAAGATTCTGATTAGTCTCTGTATCTTATCCTAGTTATCTCTAAACCTGTTTTTGATCACTGTATACATCTCATATCGGTGCCCTGTACTGGCTTCGGTGCTTTCTAGAAGATATGCCCCATGTTTTATTTTGCAACCACTTCTGTGCCTTACATAAAATTCACTCAAATCATCCCACATTTTCAAAAAGGAACAAATGCAGAAGAAATAGGAAATCTGTCATGGAGAGTACGTAGCCTGAAATTGATATTACTTGTGGGCTGTTGCTGGTATGTTGTGATTTTTAAATTTAGATGTGTAAATTCTTGTCTAGCAGTAAGACAATATCTTTCTAGCTGTAATAAATAAATATGTTGCATGTGAAGCACTGCTCTCTTTGAAATCCATTCATTTTCTTTTAACTCATTGTTTGGTTCCATTATCTGTCCATTCTTCTTGCAAATTTTTTCCACTACTGGATTTACGCCCTAGGGATTGTCATCATGCAATTTGACTATTGACTATATATTTATATGACTAACATGCTTGTCTGAATCACATGGTGAACTTTCACAGATTCAGACAGAGAAGAGGTCAGCATCGTTGAAAGAAAAGTTTGCATCTGTCGCACCAATTGTAGAAGATCTGAAAGTGAAGAAAGAGGAACGAATGAAGCAATTTGCAGACATAAAAGCACAAATTGAAAAGATTAGCGTGGAGATTTCTGGACACAGCCATGTCAATGATGCCATGATCAGTACCATAAAGCTGGATGAACAGGACTTGTCACTAAGAATGCTCACTGAATATCAAACACATCTTCGCATCCTCCAAAAGGAGAAGGTATCTATGTAATTCTTTGAAAGGGAACTTTGAAATCTTGTGGTTGCATGAGCATCGAAAGCTTGTCACTTATGTGAATAGTTGATCTGAATTATGTTATCAACACCTGTCAGTAGTTAATCTTTATCTGGTTCCTAATTTGAAAAGTTTGAAAGAAAATGGGGCAGCATTCACCTGTAGGTCATACACTTACAAAAGGGCCTTAGGAGAAAAAATTTTCAAGCTGAAAAGGGCCTTGGAGAGAAAATTTTCAAGTTGATCAAGAAAATTTTACATATGCCTTGTAAAAGAGTTTGTGCTTGTTTAATGTTCGGTCGATGTGAATAAACTATCTATCCTTAAGGCTATATGTTGATAATTTATGATCATATTAATTGCTTTTTGCAGTCTGACCGCCTTCATAAAGTTTTGGAACATGTGAATGAGGTGCACTCGCTCTGCGGTGTTCTTGGCTTGGACTTTGGGCAGACTGTTAGTGAGGTGGATCCAAGCTTGCGTGGTACAAGTGCTGAACAATCCACAAATATCACCAATAATACATTGGAAGGTCTAGAACAGGCCATTGTCAAGTTGAAGATGGAAAGAAAAGCACGAATCCTGAAGGTAATGATGATCCCATATTGTTCATCATTTTTTTGCCTTGCCTATTTAAATTGAAACCCCTGCTTCGAAATGTAGCTGAATGATATTGTGGCATCGCTGTTTGAACTTTGGAATTTGATGGAGTCACCGAAAGAAGAAAGGAATAACTTTTTGAAGATTACTTCCATTCTTGGATTGTCAGAAACTCAAATTACAAAACCTGGTGTTCTTTCAACAGAGATGATTGAGCAGGTCTAAGAGAACTCTAAATTTCCTTTTCCTTTGTTTGGTTTTTTGACCCTTGAAATGTAAGTCCTCAAAATTTGCTTCTCTCTTTAGGCATCAGCAGAAGTGGAGAGGCTCACTAAGTTGAAAGCAAGCAGAATGAAGGAACTTGTTATGAAGAAGAGGTCAGAATTGGAGGAAATATGTAAAACGACTCATATTGAAGCCGATTCATGTACAGCTGCTGAGAAATCCAGTGCACTAATAGATTCTGGTAATACATATTGTTTCCTGCCACAATGCTAGTGATATATGTCAAAATATATGGGTGTTTGTGTTGTGGGTGTAGGTGTAGATAAATACATTAGATACATTCCCATCTGTGCCTACCCATACATGTGTGCATATGGACGTAAGTAGGTTCCCATCTATCTACATATTTATACACTATATATTTTGTATGTATGTAGGCGTGTCTATTTATGCATGTGTCTGATGTAAATTTCTTTATTTGTTTGGCATGCAATGGTCAGAGATGAACCTTAACTCTATATGTTCAGGTCTTGTGGATCCTTCTGAACTTCTGGCAAACATTGAAGCCCAGATCATCAAGGCAAAAGAGGAAGCTGTGGGCCGGAAAGAGATCATGGATAAGATAGATAGATGGCTTTCTGCGTGTGAAGAGGAAAATTGGCTTGAGGATTACAATCAAGTACTGTAAATTTATTGTCTAGTGTTTTCTCGTGCTGATCTGATGAGGGGCTAGGATTAGGATTTTATCTAATTTCTTTTCTTCATCATAGTTGTTTTCTTTCTGGTTTTTTGGTTTTTTGGTTTTTTTTTTGTATTATTTTGGGTAGCTTAGAAGTTCATTCATGGATTCTGAGGTGATTTGCAACCAATAGTTGCTGCTGGAGTGTCAAGGAAGCAGAGCTTTTAACCTAGTGTCTTTTGTTGAATCACAGGATGATAACCGTTACAGTGCAGGGAGGGGTGCACACATCAATCTTAAACGTGCAGAACGAGCTCGAGTTACTGTAAGCAAAATTCCAGGTATTTCTTTCTTTAGTGGTCCTGCCCTTTTCAATTTTGCTGCTCTATATTCTGAAGCTAACCAGGTAGCTTTTCCAGCAATTGTTGACAATCTCATACACAAAACACTAGCCTGGGAAGATGAAAAAGAAATGCTTTTTCTTTATGACGGGGTGAGTTTCCTGTGCATGAGCTTTCTTGGATGTGCTTTCTTCTTAGCACTACTTTCTCTCTGAACATGTGCATTAAATTTCTTTGCAGGTACGTTTGGTGTCAATACTGGAGGAATACAAACTAACCAGACAACAGAAAGAACTGGAAAAGAAGAGATACAGGGTAATTTAAATTGCAGTTTTGTATATGCATCCTTATGAATTCCATGGTATTCCTGGAAAGTTTATTCAGGTATGTTACATCGTGATGGGTCTTTTCTGCAACATTGACATGGCTTGTTCTAGTTCCTATCTAGTGGAAAATTGATGCTCACCCTTTTAGATGAGATGATTTAATTTGTTTTTTATTTTTAGCCTTCAAATGGTCCTACATGAGTGTTTCCAAGCATTGGTTAGATGACAATAGACATTTTAATGTTTGCATTTTAGGACCAGAAGAAGCTTCAAGAATTGCTTCTGACAGAGAAGGAAGCCATATATGGGTCTAAACCTAGTCCGAGGAAAAGTAACAGCTTTAGGAAGCCCAATGGATATCGCCCAAATGGAAATGGATCTGTGCCTCCTACACCTCGTCGTAACTCAGTTGGCTCTGGAACTCCCGAGCTCCTCACCCCAAGATCCTTCCCTGGGCGACAAAATGGATATTTCAAGGAAATGAGAAGATTGTCTACTACCCCACTGAACTTTGTGGCCCTGTCAAAAGAAGACACAATGTCTTATGCATCGGTTTGTGGCTCTGAGTTTGGGTCCCCACGGTTAAATTGAACAATTGGCAATTGGTATGTTTTGCCAACTGTTTACCGCTGTTTCTGCTGAATGACTTTGCTTTCCATTCTTTGCAGTTGAACGTAAGAGCAAATAATACTAGCGAACCAACATGCTACAAAATACACGCGCGCACACATAACTCACGACCACACATGAAAACTTTTTTTTATGCTCCTTTGGCAACAGTAATGACATTTTCTCTTCTCCACTTTGAATACTGTACTTGACATTGATCATGCATTTGTCCAGGAACAGGTTAGCGTGTACATGTTCGATGACTGTACCTCAGTTAAAAGCCAGCGGACAACATGTGAATACAAAAGGGATTGTACACTAGTGTATGCTTGTGATTTGTTAGAAGTAATTGGCAATAGTAACTGACAATTAAGGATATGCATTTGGTCTGCTCTGACAAATGGGCTTCTGGAAAGAGAGGTGAAACACGTAGATAGTGGTTTGGTTTGGAGTTAGCTCACCAAAACTAGGGAAAACTGATATGGGAGTTGTTATAGTAGCACTGACTGTATTTTGTGGATTTTGTGTGTTGTGTATCAATGTGTATATGTTTTTCAGTGTGATGTCCACAGTATCATGAAGGAACACATTGATTCTCTGAAGATGCGTATCTTAGGACCTTTGTGATGCTGCGCCTACAAATAATGGATATCTTCCCTCTATCAGTTATTCTTTTTGCCCCCCTATAAAGTATAACATTCAGCTGGTTGTCTCCGTGGCTGGAGAACTGTATAAAGTGAAATGAATTTTTCCGAAGAAAAATCAAGCTGAATAACTCATGCATGGTCTCTGTTTGTCCATGATTTGGGCGGCTGGTTTATCAGAGGGTGCCAGCCTTGGAATGGAAGGTAGCTAGCTAATTTTATTAGTAAAAAATGTGTTTTTCATAAGGTGATTATTGGAACGGATAGAATTTCGGTTCTTCGGTACTCACCGGAATAATAATTTTTATTCCGGTTCCATTTCGGAATTTACTAGAATGGAATCCGAATTTTCGGAAACGGAATTCGGATATTCCAATTTCATATCTAGGCAAGGTCCAATTTTGACTTTGGCCCAAAATGGGCCGAAATTGGGCTGTTTTTTTTTTTCTGTTACAGCAGTTTATATATATAAAGAAGCTTTATTCAAAGAAAAAGCAGAAACATGACAAAGTCTATATTGAACCTTAGAAAAAAAAAGAAGCCCTGAATGAGTCGGGTCTGGTATGCTTGACAAATAGAAATAACAAATCAGTTTGCTCGGTAGTCTCGGGAATCCCTGAAGCCTTTATGCCCAGGAAGACATAAAACCTGATCGCCCGAATGTAATACTTGTAACTTAGGAGTCGGGATGCCCTGAATGCCCTACATAAAACTATCATCCTTGTAAGCCTGGGATTCTCTGAAGACCAGGAGACAAACCTTGGAATTCCTGTATGCTCGACAAAGAGGATACCCCGATACAAGCATGCTCGGGATTCCTGGGATGCCTGAAGCCTTGTTGCAGCATTTTCATAAGTAGGTTTTTAAACATATAATTCCATCATGATCATCAAGCCATCAAAGGGAAAAAAATTACATAATTACATTTTGTATCCATAATTACATTTTATCACAAATAAACTAAACTATACTGAAAAGAGAATGAGAGATTTTTTTCTAGCTCTTGTAAGTTGTACACGAAGTAGTTTAGTTCAAAAGTTGTTATGATATGCAGACATAATAACCTGCCAAAAATAAAATGCTAATGAACTTAGAGAACACGTGACTTGAAAGCATACATCAATAAATTCCAAATTCCATGACGGGTTATCTGCAAACTCAAATAACAAAGCAAAACCAGTTTGTAAAAAGTATATCATAAATCTCACAATCATGGTACTCCTGCTTGTCCAACTTGCGCCCTCAAGTTCTCCATCTCTACAAAAGAAAAACAAAACAAAACAATTATAATATAAATACTAAGATAACCAAATAATCACTCAAGAAAGCAAAAGATTTTAACAAAATAAAAAGTATACACATATCTAGTTTGTAACTCAAGAGATCATCTCCACCATCCATGTCGTCATCTTCTTCATGAAGTATAGGAGCATCATGCAACCAATTTTGTGCACCTATGAGGCCCTCCACGGTACAAGGCGCCAAGGAAAAGCGAAAAACATCCAACACTCGACCCGAAGTGATTGGAATAGCGAATACATCCTTTTCAATGTGCAAAAAAACTTGAAACTTATGCCAATTCACCTTCCGCCACAACAAAATATCAAAATCCAACACTCTTGGTTCCACATCTTCAATCAAGTATCTTTCCACCTCAGACTTCCTATCTAGCAAGTTCTGTTGTTGTCGATAAGTAGGAAGACCTCCCTATAAATGCTGATCAATATTCATCAATTCATCCATACTTGCAAAAGTTTGACTTTCACTTGTTTGCATTGATTGGGTTATGACACCTCCATTATACTTCTCAAACATTGTTTCTAGAGTAACTCGCACCATGGCGCAACGAAATCCATGCCCTTATCCTTCCCAAAATTGTTGATAGTCCAATACTCTAAAGTGATGAGTTTAAAACGAGGAACCAATACTGCAGTGACAAATAAAAGGATCCAATACCGCAGCGACAAATAAAAGTATATTCACCTGCCTCGAATCTGCCCAATACTTATCATACTTGCTTTGCGTCTTTTTAGCGATGTCATTAGCAAGATATCACTTATGGCAGCAACCCGGGAGAGAGAGAGAGATTTCGGGAGGGTCAAGAGAGAGCTAAGAGAGAGAGGGGGATGGAGATTTCGGGAGGAACAGTGGCCGGACTCAGTGGTGGGGGGCTGTCGCTGGCGGCTGGCGGCGGGGAGGTGAACTTAGGGCTGTGAGGGACTTAGGGAAAGAACTCTTGAAGACTCGCGAAGGCTGAAGGTCACGGAGAGGTAAGGTGAACTTTCATGACCTGGGTCATTTTGACCCAAGTCACGTAACTGGCTTTTTTTAAAACAAAAATCGTTTGAGCCCTGAAATTATTTTTTTTAAATACCGAAATTGGAAAATTCCGACATTTACACCGGAATTTCCGATTCCAAAATTTCCATAAAATGGGTTTTAGTTTCGGTACCGAATAAGCCGAAACCAGAAATTCGGATGGAAACCAGATGATTTTCTCACCCTTAGTTTTTCAAGGCATGTCTGGCGGCTGGCGCTCTGCCCTATGATTCTTGCTGTATAGCTATTAACAGCTCTTTCTCCTCTTTGGCTCACTTTGTCTGCCCTTAGCTTTTGGGTGAGAGCAACGAGGCAGGGCTCAGCTCTCAGTCAGATTGCAGTAGCGGACAACCAAGAAATGAGTTACAGGCAAGCCCCAGTAGAAACGTACAAAACTTGCCAGAAGCAAACCGCGCATTCCTAGGTGTCTTTTATCAATCTTCCTCTCATCTAATATATTTGCTTTCGTATCTGTTGTACAAATGATGAGTAATACTTGAATAAAAGATCAAAGAATTACTGCATAAACTCGCAACCTAGTGGAGAAGATACGAGTTTAACCTGGCCGCCATAATTGTCTCCAAGTATTAGTCATTAGGGAGGAAATTCCATTCAAAACTTGTAGCAGCTCACATCAGAATCAGCTCCTGGTAAGTTTAATTTCAGCTCATACGTCCACATCAACAGTCAGATTGTTAAAAGAGTTCAACTACTGTGTAACAATTCAATCCATCTAGCCACTGAAGATTCATCTAGCTGCTATTTTTTACGTCATTGTGATAATTCAAGAACTCAGCTGGTTATGCAGCAACTTATTGGTGACAATTAGCATACCTAGTGAGAAAATCTGTATTTTTTTGTCTTGAACTGTACAAAGAATGACCAATTTATAGATGTAGCTGTCATAACGAAGAAAAGGAATGAAATAATTCTAAAATAGAAAGAAGCAATTACAATCTCTTAATTGTTAAATTTGGGGATCACTGAGTCCTAATACAAACCTCTGGTTCTCAAGTAATGAGATATATGAAAATCTATCTCAACTTCTCCCCTCAAACTCATGGTGATGATGTAAAAGTCAACTTAAGAACAAGTGTAATTTCTAATATTAAGGCAATCAAAGAAGGAGTGAATTGAATTTTAATTTGTTTTAGCAATTTCTCTCGAATTAGTGTTTGCTAGAAAATCAATGTAATACCTATTTTAGCACATGAAATATGCAATAATATAACAATAAAATATAAATGCTAAATATAAAGAGATGGGTTAGAGAAAAGTATACACGAGATTTTAGGCAGTTTAGCAACTCCACCACTCAAACTTCTTTCCAAGTTTTGAGGTTTTTGTCTACTATCTTTCAAATAGTGTATACTCTAGCTTCAGGTACTAGAGAACCTTACAAGTATTTTTCGAGCTCAATATTCACAACCCAACCGAGCTTGAGATATCATCTCTTCAAGCTCCTAAACCGAGTTTGAGAATCATCCCCTTCAAACTCACCAAAAGGATGCAAGAGAATCTCTCTCTCTCTTTCTCTCAAGTAAAAATTGGATGAATAATTTTTAGAATTAAATCTACCTTAATGGAGTAGATGTTATAATGGAAATCACTATCTCTTAAATTCGCATAATGACAATGATGTAAAAATGAATCTTTTGTTTGAATGTTTTGAGAAATATAAATGACAAGATTTTGATTTCTTTTAAGATTAAGAATAGTTGTAAAGTTGTTCAAGAGTATTTTTAAAACCTTACTAGGTCACTTATATAGTGGACATAAGAAAAATAGTCAATTCTAGCCGTATAAATGCGTAGAATTTTAATTCCCGTGGTACCAATCAACCAACCTCTTGTAGAGGTCGATTGCTACAACAAGCCATTGTGAACAACGATCATAAAATCAGAAAATCTATCATCCACTATCATTTGGGCCACTTGGTTGATCGATACATAAAGCTTGATCTACTGCTACACAAACTTGTGCAGCTACTACAGACAGTAACCATTGCTCATCAGCTATTTTTCCTCGGTCGAATGCTATATGGAATTTGTGCAATCGCTATAATTTGAAAGCTCATTTTCAACATTTGAAATTCCAATTTCAAAATCCAACTCACCAAGAGTATAAATAAGGTATTATAATTCTAATCAATGAACTCAATCAAGTTTATTGTTATCATTAAAACATCGATTATGAACAAAAGCTAACAACAAGGTCACTGAGAGGACTAGGTGGATGAGTGACCCCTTTTAGATGTTTCTTGATGAAGTGGCAATTAATTTTTATATGTTTAGTGTTAATGAAACACGTTCATTAAAAACAATCTGAATAGCACTCTAATTGTCAGAGTGATGGGGAGAACTAGAGAGCTTATAAGGGGCATCCACGTTAGTTAGTAGACGGCATAATTATAAAAGCTCATAAGTAGTATTGGCAAGCACACGATTTAGCCTCAATGGTAGACCGAACGACAGCTGCTACTTCTTACTTTGCAAGGAAATGAGCGAAGATTCTAGTAAGAAACAGTAGCGAGTGATAGAACAACGCTATGTAGGATCATCGGTCAAGGGAAGACTAACATGAGAAGTGGAGATCATGACAGAGAATTCCCTCGACATACCATAAAATTTGAAGAACAAAATAATGTGTAGAACGAGGCTAGTTCATGAATTGACTAACTATGTGAACGATATAGGAAATGTTGGGCCGTGTAACTATAAGATAGATAAGACTACCGACCAACTATTTATAGAAAGTGACATCAGACAAAGGCACACCATTAGCAAGGCTAAGCCAAGCATTATACTCTAATAGAGTACTAGAAGAGGACGTTACCTCAATGCCAAGAAAGTAGTTGAAAATATCCAAGTCCTTTATATCAATATTTTCGCCAAGAAAATCCTGAAGAGTTAAAATGTTAACATAATCATTACCAGTAATTGTTTATAATATGGTCAAAAGGATAGTCTGGGCAGCAATTTTCCGAATGAATAAAGCATAGTCATAGGTGCAAAAACCTACTATGTGATCATAGAGCTAAACTTGGTAATCCAAGCATATACAACACGTCGAAGGTGACAAACTTTGTGGGGAGAGTGCTCATCGATCGCTTGGGGGAGGCTTCATGTAGGCTTCATTGAGAAACACATTTTTGTCATCCATCTGAAATAATGACCAATGTCGAACCGCATCAATTGCAAACAAAGATCTAACAGATGTAAGTCTGGCAACAGGTGCAAAGTCTCCTCATCATTAATAGTGTACTCTTGAGTGAAGAGCTTCGCAACAAAGGCGAGCTTTATATCATTCAACTAATCTATTTAACGGAGGAACATTTTGGGAAAGTTATTAGGCCTAAGAACTAGTGCAATCCAAAGTGAACCATAGAGATCTTTTTGGGAAAAAAAGGTTCAACTACATGCGCCTATGGAGCATTTAAGCCTAAAATTTTAATTGACCACCGAACCCTTCAAGATTAACTTCAAAGAAAACTCTAGAACCATGAACCAAACTTGAACTGACCTTCCACATCCAAACATTAAAAGTATAAAATAAAGATTCCTTAAATTTTGCTTTCGAATCTACAAAAGCTATAAGAAATGAATTAGAACAAAAAGTTATGCAATGAAAGATATGTTCAATATCATTATATAATTTAATCAGTTTGGAAAAGAGCTCGGGCGGGTAACCCATCTTCTTCAAACCCAATGGAATAAGAAAAAGGTCGGGTTCATGGACTTGAGCCCGATCCCAGTAGGCCCAACAAAAAAATGATCGGCTTAGTCAGTTTTTGGCAGGTGGGTCCGGTTCTAGGCTTTGGATACAACCCTAGATACATGTGACGAATTGGAAAAGATAATTTTCAAGTCACTATGATTTGTACGTGCTGCTACATAAAGCGAATTTGCGTCCCAAATGGCCAACACTCAAATGAGCATGTGTTACTTGAATTCTTTTTTCGGATATTATCTAAATAGTTTATTCTTCTATTATATTTCAGCTTTTGTTGCTGTCTATGACAGGGAAAGGGCTGCTGACCTAAAGGGGGAGGCTTTGGGAGGAAGAGATACGTTGTGAGAGGATTTGGAGAGTTCGAAGACACACGTAGCTGGGTTTCAACACGTTGGCTTCCAGGGGCATGTTCGTAACTTGCCACCTTAGGCGGGCCTAGTCTTGGACTGGGCTGGGTTCAGAGGCGGATCCAGGGGGGTGCGGCCCTGGGCGGCCGCCCCCCATTGGATCGGCCAAAAAAAACATAGATGTAAAATTTTTTTATTTTTTATATTTTTTTAATAAATTGGTCTGGGCCTACGGGAGCCCGATCCCAATAGGCCCAGGCCAACCATGGTGTAAAAGCCTGCAAGGCCTGTGCCTTTGCGAGCCCGACCCCCATACCCAACCCAAACCCCAACCCCCGTTTCTCCCTCTCTCTCTCCAACCATGGCCGAGATGCTCATTGACCCAGCCCGTACAAAAAACGCCAAGAAGAAAAGGAAGAGGAAGACGCATTTTAGCAGCATCCAAACGTAGGAGAAAACTTGGAACTCGAAATGGCGGATCTGATCCCGGCAGCGTCACCGCCGAGATCCGCCACGGACCTGTTCTCTGACCCGCTCGAGGCCCACCCACTCTGGTTCAAGCCCGCCCTCTTTCTCTCCCCCGAATTCGACTCCGAATCCTACATCTCGGAGCTTCGGACCTTCGTCCCATTCGATACGCTCCGATCTGAACTCAATTCCCATCTCGCCTCCCTCAACCACGAGCTCGTCGACCTGATCAACCGCGACTACGCCGACTTCGTTAACCTCAGCACCAAGCTCGTCGATGTCGATGCTGCGGTGGTTAGAATGCGGGCCCCGCTGGTTGAGCTCCGAGAGAGGATCGAGCAGTGCAAGGGCTCCGTGGATCGCTCGCTCGTGGCCCTCAGGAACGGGTTGAAGCAGAGGGCGGAGGCCGCGTCAGCGAGAGAGACCCTGGAGCTTTTGCTCGACACGTTTAAAGTCGTCTCCAAGGTACGCTCCTGTGAGCGTGTGTCGCTGTAGTTTAGGTTCATTTGGTAATATTTGAACGTAGTCGGACTGTCGGATTTAGAAAAGGAAATAGTGTTACGTTTAATTTCAGTCTGTGGTTTGGTTTGATTTCAACTGTAGTTGTTTGGTTTGATGTTAGAGGAATCTTGGTGATTTTTTGCGTGGGGTACTGTTCCAGATCAAGAAAGAGAATCCAGAGGCATAACAAGTAGGAGACACTGCTGAGGTTGACTTGCTTGTAATTATGGTGCTGATTCTATTTGCAGCATTGTGCCTGTGAACATAACTTTAGGAAGGAAACTTTTTAGGAAGAATATTGCTGAGTCTTGAGTCGGGAAGGAGATTCTAGAATTGAATGTGGCAGTGTGGGAGAGGGAAGTTCCCAATCCATGTCTTTGGTGTTTACTGGTGGTATCAAAATGATGATCTTTTGTATCCATTGGTGATATTTCCTCCAAAAGCCATTCCACCTTTCTGGCTTGCTATTTTCATCATCATGGTCAATGATATGTTTTCCTCCAGCTATTTACTAGTGAAATCAGTATATTGTAGCTGGAAACTAAGATATAGTGGTATTATATCCTCTCATTCAAACATGAGTGCAGTGGGTCCTCTGTCGGATATTGGCAAAATTGTTTGCATTATGAAGAAATTTTTTTTTTTGTCATTTTGCATGTAAAGTTCGACCCCCATAAAAATTGATCCTGGATCCGCCACTGGCTGGGTTATGTTAGTTGGACTATTAGTTGGTTTAATAGCCCAACAGAGTTATGTTATGGCTTTTGTCTGCTTTATTTTGGTTGGGTCTTAGGTCTTAGTTGATTGGTTTATTAAACCTAAGCCATTATGGGGAAAGGCAGTTATAGGGAGATTCGGTCCTGGAGAGAGGGCATCGAAGATCATTTTTGCAGAGTGTTTAGGAGGAGATTTGCCATCTCGAATGGGCATTGTTTTTCATTTCGAATAGTTCATCACAATCTTACAATAGTTTATTCATAATACAAGTAAACTGTTACAAATTGGTATCAGAGGAGATTCTGCATGGCTGACGGCACTAGGAAGGTGGTGGTGGCAGAGTCCTTGGTGGAAATTAAGGAGCAGCAGGAAGCTCAAAAGCAAGAACAAATACTTCAAAGGCAACAAATGGAGCAGATTTTGCTGCACTTGCATGAGCTCCCTCTTGGGGTACAGGCGTTGGCTCAAAATCAAAGACAGGAGGTTGAAATTCCTGTACAGCACAATCAGCAGCACAATCGTGAGGTGGATGGTGTGTATATGAGGTTAGTTCGGTTGGATTTCCCAAAATTTGAGGGAGTTGATCCCACGGGTTGGTTATACAAGGCCAAGCAGTTTTTTCATTTCAATCAAACAGTACCACAACACAAATTGTTCATTACTTCATTTCACATGGAGGGAAAAACTCTAATCTGGTATAGAGAGTTTGAGAGATCAGGTGCTATCACAAGTTGGGAGGGGTTAGAAAGAGCCTTGCTGGACAGATTTGGAACCCTACCTTATGATGATCCTATTGAGTTCGAGGTTCTTGCTAGTCGTTTGGGTGGATTGGATGAGACTTACAAACTAAGTTGTTACTTGGGTGGCCTTAAGGATGAGATTAGACTCTCAATTAAGATGTTAGGTCCCACTAGCATCCAACGAGCATTTGCATTAGCTTGAATGCAAGAGGAATACCTGCTGTTTGGGAAAAAAAATGTAAGGATAGGTTCTGGTTCTACAACTTATTCTCAGCCCTTATCCAACAGTAACTCAACTGCAATTGTTACTAAACCAGGGGTACGAGTGCAAAGAATCACTCCCTAGTAGATGAAAGAGAGGCGTGAAAAGGGGTTATGTTATAATTGTGATGCTAAATGGAATCATAGACACAAGTGTGAGAATCCAAAGCTGTTTTTGATTGACTGTAGTGAAGAAGATGGGGACTATGAGGACAATGAGGGAGAGCTCTTGTTAATGGAGGAGGAAGATGAAATGACAAATCAAGTTGATAAACCAAACATTTCCCTAAACGCAATTACGGGGTCATTATCAGTCGAGACTATGAGAATTCAGGGAAGCATTAACAATCAGCCAGTGGTTATTTTGGTTGACAGTGGAAGTACTCACAATTTTATAGACCCTAGAGTGGTGACAGATTCACAATACTTATAAACCCACTAAAAAAGTTTCGGGTAACCATAGCTAATGGAGAGCAAGTGAACAGTGAAGATGCTTGTAGTAATGTGAAGATTAAAATGCAAGGTCACTTGTTCACAGTGGATGCTTATGTGCTGGTCCTAGGGGGTTGTGACATGGTTTTAGGTGTGCAATGGTTGAGAACATTGGGTACAATTTCATGGAATTTCAAAGCACTTAATATGCAGTTCACTTATGATAGCCAAATTGTACAGTTGAAAGGATTAGTGGCCTCTCAATTTGTGCAAGATTAAGTGAAGCTGAAAATGAAGAAGAGTGAGAGAAGAGGACTTATCTTGCAGCTGATTTTGGAAGGCAAAGCGGGAGCAGATAATCAGCAACTTCAAGAAGATGTGGCAGCCCTGTTGCGACAATTTCTAGGGGTTTTTGAGGAACCAAAGGGTTTACCACCAAGACGTATTCATGATCATTCTATCACCCTAAAGGAAGGAGCCCAACCTGTTAGTGTGAGACCATATCGCTATGCGTATTTCCAAAAAAAAATGAGATAAAGAAGATAGTTAAGGAGTTGCTTACATCAGGAGTGATAAAAGCATCTCAAAGCCCTTTTTCTTCCCCAGTTCTACTAGTGAGGAAGGCAAATGGAAGCTGGCGTATGTGTGTGGATTACCGGGCACTTAATAGTGCTACTATTAAGGACAAATTTCCTATACCAGTTATTGATGAATTGTTAGATGAATTGCATGGGGCCAAGGTGTTTTCAAAGCTGGATTTGCGTTCAGGTTACCACCAAATTCGAGTTAAAGATGAGGACATGCCCAAAACAGCATTTCAGACTCATGAAGGACACTATGAGTTCCTTGTGATGTCATTTGGACTTACTAATGCTCCAGCCACATTTCAGTCCTTAATGAATGAAGTGTTCAAGCCGTATTTGAGAAGGTTTATCCTCGTATTTTTTGATGATATACTAATCTATAGTGGCAGCATGTATGAACATTTACAGCATCTCAAGACCACTCTAGACATTTTACAGCAACATCAACTATTTGCTAAGATGTCCAAGTGCAGATTTGCGTGTGAGGAGATAGGTTACTTGGGTCATTTGATTTCGAATCAGGGAGTACGGGCAAACCCTTCAAAGTTGCATTCTATGGTTGAGTGGCCCATTCCTAAGACAATTAAGGCTTTAAGAGGCTTTCTTGGCCTCACGGGTTACTATCGCAAGTTCGTAAAAGGGTATGGCTCTATTGCAGCCCCTTTGACTAATTTGCTTAAGAAGAATGAGTTTGGGTGGAACGATGAAGCTACTGAGACTTTCACCTAACTTAAGGAGGCTGTTACATATCCTCCGGTTTTAGCCTTGCCAGATTTTACTAAATCTTTTGTGATAGAGTGTGATGCCTCGGGGGTTGGTTTGGGAGCTGTTTTGATGCAAGAGAGAAGACCTCTAGCATATTTTAGCAAGACACTTAAGGGCAGATTGCTGGTGCTGTCTACCTATGAGAAGGAACTACTTGCCCTAGTCAACGCTATTAGGAAGTGGAGACCCTATCTATTGGGGCAGACCTTTAAGGTCAAAATAGACCAACAAAGCTTGAAGCATTTATTGGAGCAGAAGGTGGGTACACCACTCCAGCAGAAGTGGATAACCAAGTTGTTGGGCTATGATATTTTGGTGAAATATAAGCAAGGAAGAGATAACAAGGTTGTTGATGCCTTGTCAAGACAGTTTGCCGAAGTTGAGGAGCAAATGGAGGGTGAATTATGCAACATCTCCTTCCCTATAGCCACATGGTTAGAAGAGCTTAGAGTAGCCTGTACGAATGATAGCCACATCTAAGATCTTCTCAACCGACTACAAGAAGGAAAACTTGATCCTTTACAATATACCTTGACCAATGGGATACTCCTATACAAAGGACGAATCTATATAGGAGATGATCCAACTATCAAGGAAAGAGTTTTGCACATGACACATGATGGTCCAGTGGGGGGACATGCTAGTTATGAGAAATCCTATCAGTGGGAGAAGAGAGATTTTTTTTGGAAAGGTATGAAAAAAGAGATTAAAGCCTACATTGGGCAATGTAGTGTGTGTTAGCAGAACAAGTATGAGACAATGCTTCCTTCAGGTTTACTTCAGCCACTACCAATTCCTACTACCCCATGGACTAACATCTCCATAGATTTTATTGATGGGTTGCCTAATTCCCATGGGTACAGTCATTTTTGTTGTGGTGGACAGACTCACCAAACACATTCATTTTATACCCCTTAAACATCCTTATACAGCTCGGTTAGTGGCTCAAAACTTCATGCAACATATTTTTAAGGTGCACGACTTGCCATCAACAATTGTTTCAGAAAGGGATGCAATTTTCACAAGCAAATTCTGGCAGGAATTATTCAAATTGCAAGATGTCAAATTACACTATAGCACATCATATCATCCTCAAACAAATGGGCAGATAGAGGCAGTAAACAAGTGTATCGAAGGGTATTTGCAATGCAAGATAGGTGATAAGCCTAAAGACTGGATTCAATGGTTGTCATTAGCTGAATGGAACTATAATACCAGTGTGCATTTTTCTACAAAGCTCACACCCTTTGAGGCTGTGTTCGGTTACTTACCTCCCCGATTCCCTACCTATGAATCGGGAACTACTGTGGTGGCTGCGGTGGATGATGCTTTGAAGAGCTGAGAGCAGATCCTAGCTTTGCTTTAGGAGAACCTCACAAAAGCACAAAACCGAATGAAAAAATACTCAAATCTCAAACGCAAAGAACGAAACTTTCAGGAATGGGATCTGGTGTACTTACGTCTTCAACCCTATAGACATCTTTCGGTGAAGCAGCGTCACAATATGAAGCTTTCTCCTCGGTATTTTGGCCCATTTCCGGTTTTGAAACAAATCGGCACTGTCGCATACAGTTTAGCCTTACCAGCTGGATTTACAGTCCATCCGATCTTCCACGTGTCCCAGTTGAAGCCCCACCTCGGTTCTCAAGTGACTCCTTTCACGGGGTTGCTTGTCGTTGATTCTCAAGGTGTTTTTCGCCCTGAGCCAGTTGCTGTGCTCGATTGCAGGATGAGGCGTTGTGGCTCTCGCACTATGACTGAGCTTCTCATTCACTGGTATGGTCAATCAAGAGATGATGCCACTTGGGAGAAATTATACCAGCTCTGAAAGGATTTTCCTCACCTTGTGGACAAGGTGTTTTGATGGGGGGAATATTGTGACAGGGAAAGGGTTGCTGACCTAAAGGGGGAGTCTTTGAAAGGAAGAGATACATTGTGAGAGGATCTAGAGAGTTCGAAGACACACGTAGCTGGGTTTCAACACGTTGGCTTCCAGGGGCATGTTCGTAACTTGCCACCTTGGGTGGGCCTAGTCTTGGACTGGGCTCGGTTATGTTAGTTGGACTACTAGTTGGTTAATAGCCCAAAAAAGTTATGTTATGGCTTTTGTCTGCTTTATTTCGGTTGGGCCTTAGGCCTTAGTTGATTGGTTTATTAAGCCCAAGCCCATTATGGGGGAAGGCAGTTATAGGGAGATTCGATCCTGGAGAGAGGGCATCAAAGATCATTTTCGCAGAGTGTTTGGGAGGAGATTTGCCATCTCGAATGGGCATTATTTTTCATTTCGAATAGTTCATCACAATCTTGTAATAGTTTATTCATAATACAAGTAAACGAAATACGGAATACTAAATCAAAACTTTTAATAAAAAAAAAGGGGGATTTCACAACTAATTGTCTATATTATACCATATGCTACCCATATCATTTTTTGAGTTGCTTTTCCTCGAGCGAGGAGTAACTTGGCCGTGCAGAGATATATCTGACATCTAAGAGAGAAACTTTGGATTTAGACCATTTATATTGAGTATCTTGAAGCTTCAAGCTTAGGGGGAAAGAAGAAGAAAAAACCAGAAACAATGGAATTCTTTTGGGCATCCGAAAAGGTACATGCATAGGGGACAATGTAATTTCAGGAGTTGATTGGCCACACATTATTGACCCACAACTAACTAGTTTCAATTCCACCACAAAATCTCTATTTGTGGGATTTGAAGTTTGTTAGTAGTTTGGTTTAAGATATTAGAGCATATTTACAAGTTCCTTGCTATTCTACAAGGATTTGAAGGTCAATGGTACGTATAGGAGGAGGAGAAGACTAGCAAGGAATAACGGAGGGAAGAAATCAGGCATGAATGTCAGGGTCGTTGAGTGGAAGATGTGGGAGTTGTAGGCCCTTGAGAATCATGTTGGAGAGGCACAACTGTTCAGAAATTTATTAATTGGATATGGGAGTTCATCCTATGAGCCTTATCATAGCCAAGATGAAAGACATAAGGAGTCACCCGACGATGACACATGGGATAACACAGATTGGCTACAAAAGCAAAAGTGATCTTCTCAACAAAAGTAATAATATCGATATAAATAATTGCTCAATCAAGTGTCTGATTTAGTTGTGCTTAAAATTTTTGCAAATCTGGCATCAAGGCCACCTTTCTTCTATAGGAAACAGAGTTCGCATGATATCTCATCTCGACTTCATAGATGCAAAGCTTGTCGCCAAATTGATCGCCTCATCTACACCTGTTGCATCTGTCCCCTGAAATTAACAATGCATGACAAAAATTACCAGAAATATCAGGTATGGGCCCAGGATAAATGCACACAAAGGAGATCTTACTATTAAGTATCAGACACAAAATAAATTGATTTTCCTCTCTATAGTAAGTAGAGAATGCTTTGGGGGTAATAAGAAAAACTAAGGCAATTTGTAGCCTGCTCCACAAAGGAGATCTTATTGTTCAATACGTAATTCCTCCCCTGAAGCAGGGAGGGGGGGTTGGAAAGAAGAAAGATATGAATGTGAGCATGTCAAAATTACTTACCTGGCCTGATGCAAGACCGCCTTTTCCTTTACCACACCGTCCTTGTAGAGGCCCCAAAGCTGCTGTCAACCACTCTGACACTTCCAAATCCTTGCCCTTATCTCCTTTCTCCGGCACCCCGGCACACACCACTGCCTTATTAGTCGTTTCATCAGTACTGAAAACCATTGCAGATATCCCCTGTCCATCCATCATACGTGTCTCAATATTTTATGCTTGAGTTAACAGTAATATAAAAGTATCTGGGTACTCACTTGAAATTTAGAGGGTCCTTTCTTTCACGTATAACATAAAAAAAAAAATCCATTGTTTTAAATTAGATCACCGAAACAATGGGGGCCACCACCATGATGGATAAAATAAGCCCTTATCTTTCGGAAGATGTGAAATGCCTTCAAATTGTTTCTAAGGCTACTACTCCCTAATTCCCAATGCAAAGTGATGGATATGTGCATTCCCATATGAACTAAGGAAAAATGACACTATCCAAATCATACAGAAACTGACAGACCCAAAATTCACGTCAACAAAGTGAATGGTAATCACCTTCTGTTCTAAGACTTTCAGAACAGCTTCACGAACTGCAGCTACATCCAGACCGACATCAACACTGGATACACAAAAGGCCTTCCCATCCGAAGCAGCAACTTCAGCTGTCTCAGTTGCAACTTTCACTGCTTTTTGTATATTTTCTTCAGCAATCTTCTTGTGCACCCTCCTCACTTGATTCTATCATAACAGGGCAATTCGGAACATATGGGAGAAACATTGCCATAAGCAAAATGATGAAGCAGATACAACAAAGTAGAAATCAGGCTGCTGGAGAGAAACTTTAATGAGCCAGTGGCATTTTTAGCTCCCTCCAATACCTGAAGTATCACAATCTTCGCCCTGATAACTGCTTTCTTGGCTGCTGGAATAGATGCTGAGTCCACACGACTTTTTAAAGAAGCCACTGTCTGCAAAGAGGAATAAAAGATCTTCAACTGACCCTAGATAGCTGAATACATCCACACACATATACATTGCTCCATGAAAGGGCAACATGGCGAACAAGAATGAAGTTCCACAAAAGTGTGTCTATACAGTACTCAAATTAGTAGAGTGATAAAGAGTTCATGCCGGACCTTACTTGAAACAGATGAATAAGGACACCACAGGACAACCATGAAAGGTTGCAAATGCATTACATGATTCCAAATTAGTAGAGTGATAAAGAGTTCACGCGGCACCTTCCTTGAAACAGATGTATAAGGAAACCACGGCAACCATAATAAATTGCATTCGAACAAAATGCCGATGTTTCACTCATGAAACAAATCATTACGTCATAAGATATCACATTACAACCATGTTCTTCATTACATCAATAATATTTAGGAAATTACACTTTGCATCCTAGACTGTCACATTATCAGCAATGCTCCTCTAAACAAATGTTATCATCACATTGGACCCTTGAACTACCGAAAAGTTACCTTTGGCACCAATTAAGATTTGAATGTTATAATGGATGAAAAATAGGCTATACATGACATACTCTTAGTAGCAAAAACTGGAGAGGTTGCAAATGGTAAATTTTTGGTAGTTTTGGGGATATAATGTAACAAAGTTATAATACATATGGCTCAACCAGTTTGGAGATACAAAATGCAACTTCCCTTAAGAATGTACGTGCCAAAAGCTATATTGGAGATGAGAGACGAATGTGCAGACGTGATTGGGAAATACCATACACTAGTTTTTCCACTTAAGATAAAAACACATCAGGTACTAAAATAGACGGACATGCATTGAGGAATGAATCATGAGGCGTCCCAGAAATGCGTCCAAACAGCAAATACACAGTGAGGAGGCATAGCAGGTTGAGCACAAAGTCAGACGAGCAAAATATTCAACAAACCAAAAGTACAAGAAAAAAGAGATAAAACATATTTTGCACCCCCAACTATAGAGGTTTTGACACTTTAAACCCCAAACTACTATTTTTGTCACATTGCACTCACAAACTACTGAGTTTTTAGACACTTTGCACTCTTCATTAAAATTTTCTGTCAATTCGAACGGAAATTGCTTTTTTGCACGTGAAATAACAATTTTATCTCCTTAAATTTTTTTGACAGTAACATTCTTCTGAGGGTAGAATCGTATTTTAAGAGGCTAAAAATCAATTTCCTCAAAAATTGACAAAAATGTTTAACAAAGGGTGCAAAGTATCAGAAATCAATAATTGGTGGGTGCAATGTGATATAAATACTAGTTTGAGGTGTAGAGTCAAAACTCCTATAGTTGGAGAGTGCAAAGAGTATTTATTGAAAAAAAAAAAGAAGAGTTTTTGTGCATCCTTATCCACATACTAAAGTGGCATCCATATGACAAAACACAATCCCTGGCAGAACCAAACAAAAAGAAAATAAGAAAAACCTTTTCCAACAAGGTTGCTTCTATGTTCGATGCATCATCTACATCCCGCTCAAGTAAAGCCGCTAATCCCATTGCCTTCTCTGCACTGTCAGTTGTGACAGCAGTGATCCTTCGTATTCCCTTAGCAATTCCCTCCTCAGATAACAGGGCAAATGCCTTAGCTTCCCGTGTATTTGATATATGTGTGCCTAGATGTATCCATAAGTCTACTTCAGTACGATATCATGAGCCAGCATGTAAGATAAGTCACTCCTCAATTAAAAGACTTAACCTCCACAGAGTTCTGCAGAAATGGATAACCATTCATTGTTCTCTGGTTCCGCCAGAAGGTCCTCAATGTTCCGCCCGATTGCCACTACTCTAACTGGATCAGGATATACCTAGAGCAAAAGCAAAAATAATTAGAGCATATAGCATTCCCAAGAAATACTGACCTATTTGAAAAGATGCGAACTAACTGAAGCAGCTTACTTCTCCAAAAACAGCTCGTAAACCCTTTATATGCTTGGCTTCAGCAAGAGTTACCTCCTTAGCAAACACGTCTAATTCATCCATGATTTGATCATTCACAATTGACTCGATCCTTCTCAAATCGTCCGGATCTACTGGCTTGCCTATCCAAAGTCAGCAGCATGTTAAAGTGATTCTGCGCACTCAAATGACCCAAGTCGCCATTGGAATAAGTCTTACCATGTGAAAAATCAAATCGTAATTTTTCCTGAAGAACAATTGAGCCCTTCTGGTCAATATGATTTCCAAGTACTTCCTGCGTACATTACAAAAAAAATGAAGACAATGCACAAAAGGATAACTAAAATAAAATATAATTGTGCAGATGTATCCCTTTTCTGGTAGGTGCAAGCAATACTCATGACCATTGGGAACTTCATGCATACCCTTAGAGCAAAGTTCAACATGTGAGTACACGTATGATTAGGGGCAATCAGCTTACGCCTGTCGTAGTCAACCTGCAGTCATCAGACCACTGGAAAGAGTTAACAGAGAGAATAAACAAATAAAAAAAAATGATATCAAAAAGAATTTACCTTACAAATTACTTTGTCACCAATGGAGAACTTGCCAGTCCCTCCAGGAAAAGAACCAATATGAACAACGAAACCTCCATATATTTGAACATTGCAAACTTGAAATGAACCAAAGGGACCATCAAGTAATCCAGTATCAAAAATCTAGAACCTCAAGAACCATACCAGTTGCATAAAACCCATAAACAACGAGGAAAATAGTAAAGATCACTGCATAATCAATAGTTAGGATTAAGAACCTAATTACTATAACAAAAGCATTCCAACTTTCACCCTTTTAATTGTCTCTGCTCCTTATTCAGTTTGTGAATTGACATAAAAATTGAGATCTCAAAGCATATATCCTATGTTGGCACGCCACATGGTTTTTGCTTCTTCCAAGTTTTCAGGCATAGTGCAGGGGGCGTGCCCTTTCAAGTCTGCCCTTTGCAAACTCGAAAGCGAGAGAGCGAGAGAGTATGTCTCCCACCCATCCCCTGCTGTTCTTGATCCAGTTTTCTGGTGTCTGTTCTTGTTAGTGATTTTCGTTAGTAGCTGCTTCTGTGTTTGTTGTTTTGGGGGGTTCTTTTGATGGCTTACTTTCGTAGTCTTGTGATCGAGGCGAAGAATTTTCAGTTTTCAGTGAGCTCTTTCGGCATTGTTACTCTTAAGGAGTTGAGTGGAAAGTCTCAGATCGGCAATCTGGTTGAGGGGCAAGAGGCCAGGGATTTTTCGAAACATTTCAACAATTCATCTCGTGTGCTTCTTGCTTAGGGCTGTTCGAACATGAATGGTTGTTATGTTGTATTAGCACAATTTGGGGAGAGACGCCCGCGCAGAGCTGTGATGATCCCGGAGGGGAAATCTTGCGCTGGGTGGCACGCTTTTCTTCAGATGTGTGAGGAGTTGATTTCGGTCATTGGGGTGCTGAGGCGCAAAAAAAGGGGTCATGTTGATTCACCGATCATGTAGGGAGTTTCCTTTGCTCAGATGGTGCGGGCTGGCTTGCCGAGGAAGAAGGTGGTGGGATAGATTGAGTCTAGCTTGCTTAACGTTGGTGATGGGCGTTTGAAAACTAAGTTGGCGTTTGGAGTCCCGAAGGTGGCGCATGCAGTGTATGGTGAGGGTAACGTGTCTTCCAAGAATAATCATGGTGTTAAGGCGCCTGCTGGGAAGGCTGGGTCATAATGTAGGATGTGAGATCATTTAATAAAGCTACAGGCTAAGCTGGATAGCCTTATTGGGCTGGCTAAAAGTGGAGAGTTGGACCTGCAACCCGATATGACTGTCCTATCTTGTTTGCAGTTTTAGTTTAGTGACCCTGCAGCCCGTGAAGGGCCCCTTTGTGGAAATAAGTCCTACGTGGGGAGGGGATTAAGTGCAGGATGAGTTGGGCTATTTTGGGTTGGGTCATGGGTTGAAGATTGGTGAGCCCGGCCCATCTTCTCTGGTCGATGTTGGGGACACTTTGAAGCCCACACCGATTGGGTTGGAGCATGTCGGGGAGCTCTTCGCCAATGGGTACCTGGGTCTCGCAGGTGTGGGCCAGACGACGCCGAGGAAGGCTGACGGGGGGGTCTTGGGTCCTGTGGGCAAGGGATAGACGACGCCGGTGAGTTGGCTGGTGACCTCCGATCCTCTCGGGGAGTCACCGACCAAGCCAGGGAAGGCCGAAGGTGACTTGGGTCCTGCGGGTGGGGGCCAAATGACGTCGGCGAGGTGGCTGGTGGCCTCTGATCCTCCTAGGGCTGTTCAACCCCGGTGTAGGTGCCGGTTTTGGCCAAAACCGGCACCTACACCGGATATGCCGGTTTTAAAAAAATGCCACCTACACCTACACCGTTAAGGGCAAAAACCGGCCCTTAGCGGTGGTGGTTTTAGCGGTGGCGGTTTCCGGTAATCCTACATTCATATTGAACCATTTTTTTAACATATTACGCACTTACAAAATACAAACTCTACACTAATACAATCCAATCCAATCCAATCCAATCCAACTAATCCAACTTTTACACAAGATAGATTCCATTTGCTATCAGAAGAAAGATACACTGAAAGTATTTGAATGACACACTCATCTAATATGGCCAGACAAATGTTATCTTCCATATGAGAATCATCAGATACAAAAAAGATTTAAATCATAATATTACTCAAGAAAAGCTTCACATTGGCAGCTGTCATTGCTGAAAACAATCTCTACCTTCCGGCTCCCTCTCTCTGCAGTTACAATTATTAATCCAACAAGTTCACAATGTAGCTCTCTCCTACTCTCTCTCTCTCAAAGAACTCTTCGGCATGCTCTCTATTCTCCTGCTTTCCCTATTTCATCTCATTTCATTCCAATCATTCTTATGTATGTTCCCCATCCAAAGTCCCCATACTGCTGTATCGAAATCTCTAATTCCAGTTCACGCCAAACATTCTCTGTACATTCCTCACTCTCCACCATAAAATGTTCTCTAATTCACAACCAATGTCATCATGATAACACCTAACTTACTTACGTGTACTGATTCCACCTCAACCAAAATCACCACCGTCATTTCCAATTTTATAGTTTTAAGCAAAATTGTAGCTGAAAAACTAGGTTGCAAAAAATATATATAGGCACAACTACGAAGAAGGTAAGCTTACACCATACATAAGGACACACCAATGGCTAAGACTTATTGATATTGGCACACGAAAGGTAGGGAATTGAATAGTAACACTAAAGAGTGGTACATAAAATGAAAACTACAAAGTCATGCATAATGCAGATAGAATTATGACGAGTAATGTGAATTACACGAAGTTTCAAAATAAAGACCAAAAACAAAACAAAAGTCATACTTCTTCTCTGTCAAACAAATGGTACTCATCATCAGCAGGTCCAAATGCGGGGCCATTATCTCCATCTTCTAAACCTCCCAATTTCACTTATTGAACAACATTTTGACCAAAAAACTCATATAGATTGGCTTATTCATCAAAAAAATGTTGGCACACCACATGGGTCAATCTCAAATCTTCAACGCAGGCATATATATTCGGTGCTTAATGACAGCATGGGATGTAGGCCTCTACTCGCTACTTGACAAACTATGATGCCTCTCAATTGATCCAGGTATTACTATTTAAATGATTAGACACCACCTTAGACTTTATACTCCCCCTACTCCCTTCATATGTCTGATGCAAAAAGAAGCTTTCCCTAGATTGCTTCCAAGCCATTTTACGTGCCATGCATGCAAGATAACCTATGTGTCTTGACATTAGATTCCAGCAAGACAGATCAAAATCAAATTCCTCAAACCTTGTATTTTGAAAGGTACCAAATGACCTATGGTATGGAATACCTGACCACCTTGCTCAGCATAGAAACTTGTGGATTCCAGAACTATTCCAACTTCACTGCCAGCAACAACACTTTCTAAGAACTGGGAACCAGTGTAAATTGCTCTTATAACACTTTCATGGTCCTGAAATAGTGAACAAAATGCAAATAACATCAATACAGACTGGTGTAATCTAAAACCAAAAGAATTTCAAATAAATTTATGGCTTGCGCACTTCAAAATTTCCTTCTAAAATCGTTATTCATGTAGCACAAGTTATCCATAACCGTAATTCTTCAATGATTGCAATCCTAAATGGAGAAAAATCTTTTTCATTGTCCGCACACTCAACGCTATAAAACAGTAATGTACTGTTCTGCAGTTTATCAGTAGTAGTTCTAAGAAAAAAGAAAAGAAACACCAAGCTTATAGAGCCCTTATCCCATCGATTAGACACAAGGATTGACAATCAGTCTCGTCACTTCTTTACACTGTTTTTCAATATGAAAACTAGAGATACTCTGGAAAAAGAAAGACGAAACTGGACATGGTGTATAGAACAAAAGGTTTAAAAGGAGCTCAGTAAACACAAACTATGAGTATTAGGCAAATGCTTGACGCATGCAAGGGTGCAAGCAATAATTAGAGTCAAATAACTAGATTAAACTATCAGCTGACAAATTCGAACAATTGCAAGAATTAGAAGATCCCAATAGAGAAATTAACAATAACTGTGATTTAACGACAAAAAGTCCTTGCGGAATATGGTAATTGTCAGAAGAGCTTTTCGAAAAGTTAAAATATATCATTTTAACAATGACTATAAAGCATTGGATTCGTCAATACCAATGGTTTCACATGATTAGATCCTGCAAAACTAGGTTATTGATTTAGTCTTTACTTGCTTAAATTTAAAAGTTCTGACCGTACAATTAGGTAGAGAAAGACCAAGGATCGAAACAATTGTGATCTTTTCATTTGTGATTGGATATATTTAAAAGTTCATGGTCGGGCATTTACAGAACTAAAACTTCATTCTTGATCGTGCAAGAATTTTTATGAAAACCTTTCATCTGCTTCTCTTCGATGGAAGTTTTATTTTCACAGATCATAATCTAATTTTTGGCCTTAATTCTTCCTATGATGATCTAGTGTAACAAACCTATATGATTCAAATGGATTTAGAGAACAAATAGCTACTTTTGATGATAGCTAACCTCCAAGAATCAAGAACTATGAAAATGGGTTCCACTGTTCAGATGCCTTCCTATTCCATATAACCCCTGTTTATAAAACTAATTAGATTTCTAACCACTCTCACTACTTCCTAAAAAAAAAGGACCACTAATAACCCACAAACCTACAAAGACTCAACCCAAGGCTGCATGTAGGACAAACAGCTCTTCTAAATCAGCCATTTATGAATAGGGCGTCCAAGAAGCTATCTGTGGGTGTAGAACAATATATCAGCAATTTAAAAAAGAAACTACAATAAGAGCAAAATGACATCTACAGGGATGCATGGGCCATCCATTATTTAAGTAGACAGACAGATGGAAGCTACCCATTATGTAAAACTTCAGAGAGAGACCATTATTTGGAGACAATGTCTCGTCCTATGGGAGGACAATAAGAACTTCTCTCCAGAGGGTGAGCAACGCTAAGCGATTGGTACAAATACAATTAGGAATTCTTGTTATCTGCCCACTAATATTTTTTGCCTTAAAACTTAAATGATGAAGCCTTCATATTAGTGCTACAGTGGTACCCCAACCAATACGACACCAATGTGACCTATAGAAAATTCAACAGAAGTTTATCAACTCAACAACCTTAGAGATATTAATCATCCAAGCATAAATATGGAAGTATTTCGTTTATCAATACAAAAATTTGGAGTCATATGGGCAACCTGCAAAATCTTTATTTCCGATAGTGAGCAATCATTGCTTTAAATGAATGCATATCCAAGAGCAAAAAGATGTTTCCTCCTGAATAAGGGACCAAAAAAAAAAACCTGTGACACTAATCCCCATATGGAGGGAGGAAGAAAAGAACAAAAAACAACTCATTCTTACGAGCTGAGTACCCAAAAAACGCACTCAAATTTTTTTTATGCCAGTGTCCAACAATATTCCCAGAACACAAAGGGAACAGTTCAATTTTTTCCCTGACAAAACAAGCTTCAGAATGTCCTTCCATTCTCGGCAATGAACTTCAGAAAATCTAACATGAAATGCATCTCAGATTAGGAATCTTTGTTCAGATTACCTATAATTTTGGTAACTGTTCTATCGTGTAAGCCATCAGCTACCCAAAAAATTCCCAGAACTCTATAATCCGCTATAATTACAGGAGATTACTTCTTTCCTTCCAAAATTAAACACTACTCTTGTTATCTCAACTTTCTCAACAGTAAGAGACTCTTAAGGGCAAACTCCAGTTCCACAGGAAAACAATTCAACCTCCAGTCAATCACACCCAAAATATCAAAGAGTTGGTGATATTCGATGGCAGACCTTGAACCAAATAAATTTGAAACTATCATCTGTGGCGGCGACCCCCTTCTTGTGGAATGCTGCAGTAGCATCAGCATCCATTACAATAGCACCATCAGCTTGCTGCCAACATTTTCCTTTTCATCAGTAGCTCCACAGAAGATTAGGCCAACATATTGAATATACAGTTGGGGGCAGATGTATAAATGAGAACAGAAAGTGAAGTTTAAAACCTTATTTTGAGCATTCCTTGATCTTTCTCTTGCCTCATCCATGGCCTCATTGAAACCCTTGACATCAACCAGCAGGCCCCTTTCTTCGGCCACCAACTGATAAGGAAAAGATGATAAGTAAACATAGTACATAAGTACACAAAGTCAATAGGGGAAGTAAAAAACAGGCACCTGGGTCAAATCTAAAGGAAACCCATATGTGTCCCACAAAACAAATGCATCCTGCAGCAAGGGAAACAGACAAAAGAACGGTCAGAATGATCAATCTTTAAAATGATAGCTCCGGTTACCAAGAGTTTTTCCACTTTTCCAACTTGACTTGGGTGACGTTCAACAATCTAAAGTATTCACCTTTTTTGAGCAAATATTTTGCAAAGTACAAAAAATTCAACACAAAGTCCAACATCTTTTTCACACAAACTCTAATATCTTTAAAAAAAACTCCATCAAATTATCTCTTTCCCATACTTTTTCCCAAATTTCCAATACTTCTTTACAAAAAAAACTATCAAATCATCTCTACACTTTTTTACAAACTCCAATAAAAATCAACTTAAAATTAAATATCTTTAAAAAAATTCACAAACTTTTTACAAACCCCAATAAAACTTCAATCTACCTAAATATTCACACCACTGTCAAATTTTCTACAAATTTTGAGAATTTAGTGAAGCCAAACATCCCCTCAATTAGGGTGATGTTCGTTTGGAAGAAATTTGTAGGATTCTGATAAAATTGTGAATATTTAGGTGATGTTAAAGTTGTACTGGCATGCATGCAGAAGTTGTTAAAAGGGATTGATGTTTGTAAAAAAGGTAATAAAATGTTGTATTGGAATACGTGTATTTTGTGATGTTTGACATGTAAATATAAAAGTAGGATGCAAATCCTAAAAAAACACTCAACCGAACATGCCGGTCTAATTTTCGATATCAATGCTCTTAAAACCATATATGCATTTGTGGCCACACAATTAAAAGTTAGCAGAATTCCATTTAGATTAATCCATACAATTATCAAGACAGAAGCAAGTCTAGCTCGTTCTTCTTGGGAAACATTCAATGAAGGAAAAAATATTTGCTATTGTACTTCTCAAGACGCAACAATTTCTTGGTCAACACTTTTACGGGAACCAAATGTGGTTAGCTTGAGAGACAATAAGAATAGCAGAATTTGTTGAAAAGAAAAATTTTACCAAGTACTAGAGAATCCAGTCTCAGCAAATTCAACGATGTATTAAGGTATAAACATTAAATAAGAACCTCGTAATTTGATGAAGGGAACTCGTATAGGAAAACGGACTAGACCATCCCAACCCACCCACCCCCAGCCCATGTGAGAGGCTGTAGAGCCCATTATAATGAACTTCGGAGTAAATGCACGAGCTGTAAAAAAGGAAGGAAACCAAACCGGAGGGTCGAGGACAGCTTCAGTAGAGAACATTTTCAGGGAAAAAAAAGGGTTTTGGAAATGTCTAGATAAACAAGAGGAGCTGCAACAATGGAATTCAAGAGAAGTGCATAAATCTAATTCTGGAAAATAGGCATTCTCACTTAGCAAGCAAGCAATTCTAATATCAGTAATGGGACTATAAAAAAATATTAAATATAGTTGAGGGGGTGAGAGAGAGAGAGAGACATAGAGAGAATGAGAAAGAGAGAAAGATATACATAAAGTAGAACATCCTTGCCTGGCCACTTAATATCTTCCCTTGAACATTTTGAGCAGCCTTCTTAAATTTCTCAATGCCCTACAGACAGGTAAATGATTATCCATGTATGCCATCAAAGACATGGAAAAACCTAGATCTCCCTACAAAGGAGGGGAATACAAAATTGGAAAACGCACTACACAGGAAAGCATGAACTTTAATAACATCTAAGGGTGGCAGGTTAACTCTTATCAAATCTACTCTTTCGAGTTTACCCTCATATTTCCTCTCTTTGTTTCCTATCCCGGCAGGAGTTGCAAGTAGGTTGGAGAAACTTCAACGGGATTTCCTTTGGGGAAGTGATGCTGAGGTTCATAAGCTCCATCTCGTGAAGTGGAATACGGTGTGTTCCCCGTTGTATGTCGGAGGGTTGGGCATTCGCAATATTCGGTTGTTTAATACGGCGTTACTAAGCAAATGGTTGTGGCGGTTTGCTACGGAAAGGGATAGATTGTGGAGGAGGGTTATTGCTGATAAATATGGTTGCATGATTGGAGATTGGCATACTTCTGTTGGTCGTGGCCCTTATGGGGTTAGCTTGTGGAGGTTCATTAGTAAAGGTTGGGATGCCTTCAGTAAGCACATTCGGTTCAAGGTGGGGAGTGGTGCCCAGGTTAGGTTCTGGCATGATGTTTGGTGTGGTGAGCAACCTTTGAGTATCACTTTCCCTATGGTTTATTCCGTATCTCATTGTAAGGAGGCTATGGTGGCGGAATGTCTGATGGAGGATGGTGGGGCTGTCACTTGGAATGTTCCGTTCTCTAGAGCTGCTAATGACTGGGAGTTGGAGGAGTTTGAGGCTTTCTTTGCCTTAGTTTACGGGGCTATCACTAGTCGCGGGGAGGAGGACGTGCTTGAATGGATGGACTCTAAGGATGGCAAGTTTTCTGTTAAATCTATGTATGACGTGCTTAGAAGAGGGGGTGATCCTTCTTTCCCGTGGAAGGATGTTTGGCGATCGTTGTGCCCTATGAGGGTTGCTTTCTTTGTGTGGGAGGCAGCTCTTGGTAGGAGCTTAACTTTTGATAACCTTCGTCGTAGGGGTTTCATCATTGCTGATTGGTGTTTCTTATGCCGTTGTAGTGGGGAATCAGTTAATCATGTTTTGTTGCATTGCCCCTATGCTTGTGAGCTTTGGTCCCATGTGCTTACTATCCTGAATCTTCAATGGGTTATGCCAGAGACGGTGGAAGAGATGCTGAGGTGTTGGAAGAGAAGACTCAGAAACTCCTTTGCGCAGGCTATTTGGCGAATGATTCCTCATGGTATCTGGTGGTGTCTGTGGCGTGAGCGTAATAGAAGATGTTTTGAGGATTGTTCTATGTCCTCGGATAGGTTGCAGGGTGTCTTTCTTTCTTTGCTGTTCACTTGGGGCAACTCCTTGCTTGGTTGCCCCTTTCTTGATTTTGATGATTTTGCTTCTTTTCTGGCTTGTTTAGAATAGTGTTTGCGGTATAGTCTTTGTACTGTATACATTTTTCTAATGAGATTGGCTTGCTTATCAAAAAAAAAAAAAAGCAAATCAACAAATAAGTTTTGTATGTTCTTCCAATAAATAAATGGCTCAAAATAAAATATAAAACAAAAGTAATCAATAATGTCAAAGCAGGAAAAGACTTTTCACTTAATGTTGAATAGAAATTTATCAAGTTCAAAAAAAAAAATTCACATCTGAAATGGCACTTTGGAAACCAAAGCTAACACAAGTGATCTCAAAAGGAAGGCAGTAGCATAAAAAGAGCCCATCATATAATGTTATATACTGGAATACATACAGGTTAACATCCATTCCCACATTAACTAAACATTAGCTTGAAATACACCGTGAACTGCTATCTATAAGTCCCCAGTATCAACTAAAGTTGCTTTATTAGCATGTTCTGCGATTTCTAGACACCAGATACTGACTATCTCATTTCCAGGAAGTTGGCAATATTACTTTTTTTGGCTAGGTCAGATGTAGAACTATACACAACTGTCATTTGCAAGCCCATGAAGAAACAATTGATAATTTTGTCATCATTGTCCATTTTCCCCCCAGATCTTTTTTTCCTTCTTGTTCAAAGAAAATATGGGGATATCCCGGGTCATGCCTTTTCGCAAGTTGCTAGATTGTTCACGTAAGAGTGCAGGTGCAAGAAGTAAAAACCAATACTTATTTTTTAGGATTTCAGTGTTTCACTATTCTGAAGTTAAAAAAGTGCATAATAGCTTTATATCCTTGCGGAATGGTTATGCATATTTTCATCAGATCTTGGACTTCTTGAATGAAGAATTAGAACCTTAGCATATTAAAGCCACTACTTCAACTGATACTCTTTCATTTCAACAAACCACGCGACCAGATAAATCTTATTCTACAGGATGAGGTTGTCATTCCAACATCTGGTTATCAAACTGAACTTATAATTGGGAATACTCTAGAATTATGTACCTTAAAAAAATGCATAATCCATAGAGAGATTCATCCTTATTTGTCATCCAAATAGCAACCACAGTAACTTACCAATAAATAGATAAGAGTACATTCAAAACACTAAAAAAACTTCTGTAAATATATTCCAAACATCACAGATAAGTTAGTCCCTCAGAAAGTGCATTTCACATATCAGTAAATCATTTAGAGGCCCATAATTCTAACCATATACACACTTACCTTGAGCAAAGTTTTTCCAAAACTTGTTTCCTCTTCTGCAATTATGTCCCTGATCCGCTCTTCACGTTGTTTCAGCTCTGGAAAAACAGCACCCATCACTTTCACCACGACATTAACAAGCCTAAATTGAACACAACCATTAAACTTCCCAAATAGAAAAGGGAAATGGTAGTGGTGGAGAGATGTACAAGAGGGTAAGAAAACCAAAATAGAAAATAATCACAAAAATTACACACATCTCTCCTACCCGTTGAAAAACCCTTCTTGAGCTTTTAAGACCTCACTACCATAGCGAACAGCACGACGGAGAATACGCCTCAGAACATATTCACGACCCTCATTGCCTACACATCAAGTAAAATTGTCACTGCCACCTCTGAAGAACTACACAAGGTAAGTGCTTGTAAAAGATAGAATAATTTTGTAACAATACACATCCGAAAGTGACTAAACCACCCATTCACTGAAAAGAGGAGAAACAGTGGAAGTAGATTGGATTTCATTAATTCTTGTTTTCCAAGGAATTCGGTGGATACCGACATGGAAAGCTTTACAATCTCATTGTTTAACGGCAGATCCCATCAACAACTTACAAGGTGAAAGTAGTTTTTTTTTTTTTTTTGATAAGTAACCAATCTCATTAGAAAAAAGTGAGAACAGTACAAAGTGCTATACCGAAATCACTTAATCTAAACAAACCAAAAAACTAAGAAAATCATTAAAATCAACAAAAGGACAGTCAAGCACCACATTAGCCCAACTAAAGAGGGAAATTAACACAAGTTCTTGCATCTTCACCAAAGACAATGAACAATTCTCAAAACATCTACTATTTCGTTCCCTCCAAAGACACCACCAAATGCATGAAGGAATCATTTTCCAAATAGCCTTGGCAATCGGATTGGACAACCTCCTACTCCAACTCCACAACACTCCCGAAACCTTCTCCGGCATTACCCACTGAAAATTTGTAATGCCCAGCACATGATTCCAAATCCCCCTCGAGAACGGACAATGGAGGAGCACATGGTCAACCGACTCCCCATTATCACGACAAAGATAGCACCAATCTGCAATATAGATACCTTTCCTCCGAAGATTCTCCGACGTAAGAATCTTCCCATGCGTAGCCTCCCACACAAAGAAAGACACCTTCAAAGGGCACTTCTTCTTCCAGACTCCTTTCCAAGGGAAATTAACTCTGCTCCTACTGACAACGGAAGAGTACATAGACTTAACCGTAAAAGAACCATTTTTGGAGCCAGTCCATGCCATCTTATCATCCTCCCCTCTCCGACTCGCTGACCCATACAACTTGGAAAAAAACGCGGAGAAATCTTCCAACTCACAATCATTAGCTGATCTAACAAAGGAAACATTTCACGCAACTATACCATCATTCACCGCCACATAATCCGCCACCGTAGCCTCCTTATTAAGAGCTAAAGAATAGACCACCGGAAAAGCCAAAGACAAAGGAATATCTCCACACCAAACGTCTTGCCAAAAACTAACCCTAACACCACTCCCCACCACATACTTGAGAGACTTACTGAAGGCCGCCCACCCTTTGGAAATGAACCTCCAAAGGCTAACACCATACGGTCCCCGGAGAGAACGAGATCTCCAATCACCCACACAGCTCCCATATTTAGCAGCAATGACAAGCCGCCAAAGCCTATCTCTCTCATGAGCAAAACGCCACAGCCACTTACTCAACAGAGCCTTATTAAACATGGATAAACTGCGGATCCCCAAACCCCCAGCATGATGGGGAGAGCACACCAGCTCCCACCTCACAAGATGAAACTTATGCACAGTCTCATCGCTGCCCCATAGGAAATCTCTCTGAATCTTTTCCAATCGATTAGCCACTGCAACCGGTATAGGGAATAAATAAAGGAAATAAGTCGGTAGGCATGAAAGAGTAGATTTAATGAGGGTAAGCCTACCCCCTTAGAGAGATACATCCTCTTCCAACCCGCAAGTCTTCTTTCCATCCGTTCAATGATCTCGTCCCAAATGTGAACACACTTGAAGCTTGCCCCCAACGGAAGACCCAAGTATTTGAAGGGGAGCGAGGACACCCCACATTGCATAATTCCCGCCAATTCCTGAACATTATCAACCCTACCAATGGGAATAACTTCGGACTTCGACAAATTGATTCGAAGGCCAGAAACAGCCTCAAAACACAGAAGAAGGCATCTAATACTCCTGAACTGGCGGGCATCCACACCACATAGCACCAAAGTATCATCCTCGAAAAGCAAGTGAGATATGCACACGCTTCCCCCTGAACCCCCTCCAACCATAAACCCCTCTAAGCTTCCATGCTCGACCACTCTCCCCAACATACGGCTAAAAGCTTCCATGACAATAACAAACAAAAGGGGAGAGAGGGGGTCCCCTTGCCGTAAACCCCGGGAGCTACCGAAAAAACCATCCGGACAACCATTAACCATCACAGAAAACCTCACTGTCGATATGCAAAAATAGATCCACCTACACCATTTTTCATTGAATCCACATCTGCGGAGAAGATACATAAGGAACTTCCAATTAACATGATCATACGCTTTCTGCACATCCAACTTACAAAGCATTCCCGGCACCCCAGATCTCAACCGCGAATCGATACATTCATTAGCAATGAGCACCGAGTCCAGAATCTGTCTTCCCCCGACAAAAGCATTCTGAGAGGGTGAAATAATCTTAAAGAACAAGCTTCAGCCTATTAGCCAACACCTTGGCTAAGATCTTGTAAATGCCCCCCACCAAACTGATAGGGCGAAAATCCTTAAGATCAACCGCCCCCGGCTTCTTAGGAATGAGGACAATAAAAGAAGAATTCAGGCTCCGAACAAACCTCCCATCCCTAGCAAACTCATTAAACATTGTCATAACATCCATCTTAATAATCCCCCAGCAAGCTTGAAAGAAAGCCAATGAGAACCCATCTGGGCCAGGAGCCTTGTCTCCATTGAGACTATGAACCACCCCAGTCACCTCCTCCTCATCAAAAGGTCTCTCAATCCACTCCGCGTCAACCTCTGAAATCCTCTCAAACTCCAACCCATCCAAAGTGGGCCTCCACGCATAGGGTTCTTCATATAAAGAAGAGTAAAAATCAACGATCTCCGCAGAGATCCCTGCTGGATCCTCCACAACTTCCCCCTCCACCTCTAATCTTGAAATCAAGTTCGCCCTTCTATTAGAGTTTGCCACTCTATGAAAGAACTTAGTACACCGATCGCCCTCCTTGAGCCAAAGAGCTCTAGACTTCTGCCTCCAACACGTCTCCTCCATAGAAATTAACTTTTCCAGCTCCCTAGAAACCTCCAACCTCCGAACCCTACCCGCCTCATCTATAGTGCCTCCCTCATCCGCTCCATCCAGCATATCAAGCTCAACCAAAAGATTCGACTTCCTAACCCCCAAGTCACCAAACACCTCCCGATTCCACACCTTAAGATTTCGCTTCAAGGCCCCCAACTTCGAAAACAGAACAAAGCTCGAGGAACCAATAAAATGGAATCCCTCCCACCACTCTTTAACCAAATCCACAAACTCATCCTCTTTAAGCCACATATTTTCGAAACGGAACGGCTTCCTCGAACCCACAAAACTTCCACTTTCCAACAAGATTGGGAAGTGGTCAGAAAGCATACGGGGCAACCTTTTCTGGACAAGCTCTGGGTACACCGACTCCCAACCCACACTAACAAGAAAACGGTCAATCCGAGACCAAGATTGAGACGATCTACCATTAGACCAAGTGTACATACCTCCAACCAACTCAAGGTCCATGAGTTCAAGATCAGAAATAAATTTCGAGAACTCCAACATAGCACGCCTATAACCCCCACCCCCCAACCGCTCGCTCGGAAAGCGAGTCACATTAAAATCTCCTCCAATGCACCAAGGTAAATGCCACCAACTCTGAATCCCCGCCAACTCGTCCCACATAATCCTCCTACTACAATCATCATTAGGACCACAAACACCGGAAAAAATCCATTGGACCCCATCCTCGACATTCCTAAATATCAAAGATAATGAGAATAAGCCAATGCACGACTCAACCATCTCCAACACACGGGAATCCCAAAGACACAAAATACCACCCGACGCACCATCAGCCCCCAAACAACACCATTTAACATGACTCCCTCCCCACAGCCTCCTAACCAAAGCCCGGGACACCTCCACAACCTTAGTTTCCTGAAGACAAATTAAGTCTCCTTTCCACCCTCGTAACAAATTACCTACCGACAAACATTTACCCCTCTCATTCAAACCTCTCACATTCCAGCTAAGTAGTTGAAGAGCCTAAACGGCTTATACCAAATAAGTATGACAGGAACTAGTTGTAATGGAATAAGACCCAGACATAGAGTCCCATCGGCAGTGAAGAGATTTTTTCTATTGATTTCCTGTTTCCATTTCCGGGAGTGAATTATTTATCTCTTGCACATTCTCGTTCACTTAAGGGTGTTTAATTACTTGAGGATGTGCTTTAATTCAATCCTTTCAAGCTACTGTGTAGAGTAGTTTTGCAGTTCCAACCATTCAACAAAAATACCATCAGCACATTCAAAAATAAACTAGATACCCACACTATGGCTTCAAAAATGTCCGTTGTCATCATCTGTTGCAATTAGATTTTTTTCCATCCTCAGTTACATTTGACTCGACCAATATTTTATGGAAAAGAAGAGAGAGGAGACAGAATAAGTATTTGAAAAAATAACGATACTGAAGTTGCCATATAGAGCTCACATGAAAAAATTACAAAAACATCCAACAAAACCAAAGCAATTATAAAAGCACAAAAAAATCATCGAAGTACAATGTTCTTCTACACAATTACACATCCTGGTACTGTTCGATCTTAAGGTCCTGAAGTCACCTATCATAATATTTTACATGTGTTTTCTCTTGGAGATAAACAACAAGAAAAGTTGCGCAAAATAGGAGTGTTCAAGATCAAAATTTTGCTAAGAGGGAAAGGGAAAGGGAAGTCCCCCCTTTTCTAAGAAAATGTACTCTCATATATTGGAAGAAGAAAACGGAAAAGAAAAATATCAATTATGTTAGGTGGGACCAGACCACCTAGTCATGATAGTTCCTAAATTATTGGTTTACATCATTTACAAGCTAGGAAGCCTTCATAACTGAATCCAACATCATTCTAAAAGCCTCCAGTGTTAATAGAGCGAAATGATTTATTTTTCCCAAAACAGAGCAGCAGTGTCCAACATCATTATATTAGAGTCGACTTAAACCGGAAATCATCATCATATACCTTAAATAGACAAGTAAAAGGGCACCATACAAAAAATGGGTGGACAACTTCTTGAGAAGCTTACCTGGACAAGATTCATCAGCAATAGCGAATGAAAGGGTTCTAATATGATCTGCTACAACCCTGTATGCCATGTCAACTCTGTCTAGATCATCAGGTCAACCTTCCCAGAATATGATCGAGCCCCAGTTGCCTAAAGATAAATGGATTGGGTGCATGTAGGATCATCAACCATGCACAATGAAAATTACAGATTACCAATTACTCAGGGCCAAGATGCACCTCAGATGAGGGCCTTTCGTTGAAACTCATTTTGTTGAATATTGAATCCAGCTACTAATTGTGAACCATCTTACAGAAAAGAACACTATTGAGAAAGAAGCATTTTACACAATAATCTAATAGCCAAACATTACATTCCATCTTAGACATGCCATTAAAACATGTCTATCTGGACACGGCATGCCTATGTGATGTTTTTGATACTATAGCTTGACGAAATAATTGTTAAGAGGTATTGACCATATGGTTAAGAGAGCTAAATAATACCATCAAAACAAAAAAGTTTTGTACAGCCGTCAGCATCACCATCTCACCTGTTGGATTGCACCAAAGATCGGCATTAATATATCAGTATCATAATTGCTCATCTTGCTCTGAAGTACAGAAGTCAATCTTTCGAAACCCATCCCAGTATCAACATGCTTAGAAGGCAGAGATTTTAGGGAACCATCACTTTCTCTATTGAACTGTCAGAAATAGTCACATAAATGTCAAATCAAATTAACTTTTACTATCATAATACTAATGTCATAATTTCAGTAAGGCATCTTTTGAAGAAGATTCAGGCACTTCATGTCAGAGATGTAAAATGTGGACCCCTAGGAAATGGAGGCACAGCTATACCTGAATGAAGACAAAGTTCCAAATCTCAATACAAGTAGGATCATCATTGTTAACCAATGCTGCAGCATCTCGTTTACCAATCCTGTCATAATGAATTTCAGTGCAAGGTCCACAAGGGCCAGTATCACCCATCTCCCAGAAATTGTCCTATACAGAGATAAGAAAATAATTAATGCAATATTGTACAATGAAAACTAAAATAAATGCATGAGAAGAAAAGATTCCAACTAAATAAACCTTTATAGTGTAAGTGTGAGAAGAACATAGCATGAAATATTGTTTGCTTTTAAAAGTACACTAAAAGTTTTGCTTTTAGCAGAAGAAGAAAATCGCAATTGCAAGAGAAAGAAAGCTCATCATTTGCTTGAAAGAAAGGCACTTTGTTATCCTGAGGTTACTAATGTGTCTACCAAGATAATGACACTTAATCCAGTAAACAGAAGTAAGCTTTGCATGCGTATCAGAATTCTATTTCACCTTTTGGTTTTTACCTTCCAATAGCAGAAGGACTAATTCTATAAATCTAACCAAAAGATATAACATCCATGCAATATTCTTAACAGGATTTCCAGAAAAGCATAGATCCTTGTCATTACGTTATATAAGAGAAGCATTGTAAAAGAGCATACTTTGCAGCCAAAAGGCAGCACGCGCTGTGGTGGTAAAAATCTGAGCCATGCATCTCTAGCCTCAACATCAGGAGCAAGACCCAATTTCTCGTCACCACCAAAATATGTGGCATAGAACCGATCTTTGGTAGTTTATAAACCTGCAAGTCAACAAACAACAATAACAAGTTTACCTAGCATCTAATATGACAGGACTTGCACCTTGAGAACAAATCATCCCAACAATTTGAGCATCTAATCAGACATTTTTAAAAGGGATAAATACAAAGTTGGTCCATGTGGTTTGCGCGGAAATGAAATAAGTCCCTAAACTTTAAAACTCATCAAGGGGGCGTTAGGTGCTGGAAAGTTTGGCACCTCAAAATTTAGGGTCTGATTAAAAAATTACAAAATAATCTTTCTCACCATCAAATAATTTTTTTTATTATAATATTCATTCAAATCGTCTCTCTTCACCTTTTCACCAACTCCCATAAAATATCTTTACTTTTTTACCAACCTCAATACCCCAAAATTTCCACTGCCGAACACCCCAAATTAGTCCATGTGGTTTAAAAAATATCAAGATTTTAGTCCCTCCGCGACCTTTAAAATGTGAAGGATTGTTGTGTTTTTGCTAGTTTTTCCCGTTTCTTCTGGCGGAGTGTTGCCTTTAGCTTTAGTTTGGTGGTCCAATGTCTTTATCTCGTAGATTCTGTGTTGAAGCAAAGGAGTTTCAAGTTACAATCTTAGGTAATGGTGTCGTGAAACTGTCAGAATGGAGCCGGAAGGCTTTAAGTTTCATTTTCATCGGGCGGTTTGGAGCTGTTTGGATGGTGAACATGGCCAGTAGACTGCAAGTGGATATCAATAAGGAATTTGTAGTAAAATATAATGAAGCTTCCCGGGCTTTTTTGGTGCAAAGGTGTAGCAACAAGGTTGGGCGTTATGTAGCCATAGCAGAGTTTGGAGGGGGTCGCAGAAAAGGGGTGGTGATGATTCCGGAAGGGAAAGGGGGGTCTGGCTGGAAGGCTCTGGTCGCTGTATTTCAGGAGGTGGTGTCTCACTTGGGTCAGCTCAAAAGTGGAAGAGGTGGCTCTTTAGACTCTAGAGTCCGAAAGGAGGTCTCTTTCACGGACGTTGCAAAGAGAATGTCGACGGGGGAGAGGTCTGGAGGTAGGGGCATGGCCGTGAAGGGAGCTGAGGAGGCTGGGGGTGGCATGGAGACGAAGGCAATGTCGCATGCAATTTTAGAGGGCGGCGCTTCTCTTTCCAAGGAGCAGGCAATTAATGCAAAGTTGGCTGGATGAAAAGTTCTCGACGTGATTTTCTAGAGAACAAAATTGTTGGGGATACGAGTTGAAGTAGACACTTTATTAGAGCTTTTGGAAAAGGAAAAAGTGTTGAATGATGGGTCGGGTTTTGTTTCTTCAGGCCCTGATCTTAAATCTACTTGGGAGTGGCAGGAGAAACGTCACATGCAAGATCCGGTGAAAGAAGATCGGTTGGGCCCAGTTCTTACAGAATTAAATCAGTTAGCTGTCTCGAGCCCGAACTCTTCGGCTGGGCCGGAGACTGTGGGCCAGCCGTTGGTCACTCTCCATTCGCGGGTTCCTTGTGAGGGGGTGGGTCGGATCTGCCTGGGTGTGTGATGGGGCTCCTTCGCGACGAGAGTGGCCTTGCCGACGTACAGGTTGGAGTCGAGTCAGGGGTTGTTGTCCCGCTCGCGTCGGTCGCAGGACACTCCCCAACTTTAACTTTTTTTTTTTAAGGGTTGAATCATTTCATGGCATGAGGAGAGGATTCCTTCAATGGATTGCGAACAGAAAAAATAAATATCCCTCCCCAAATAGCACTGTATGGTAAGACCCATCAGTATTTTGAAGACATACTGATAGAACGGAATCGTCCCTATAGAGCATACATACGGAAACACTTGTGAAATTGGATATTCAAAGCCGCAGACTGTCAAAGTGCTCCTTTTAAGGCAATGGGGTTTTGATCCTAACAACGTGACAAGACAAAGGGCAAAAGAGAAATCCCAAGTTTTTTATCGGCGAAAAAATAAAAAGAGAACTAAACTTTTGGTCACAACTCAAACGTGACAGCAAAGAAAGACAGATCTTTTAACCCCCCCCCCCCCCCCCTCTTCTTCTGCCCTCCAAAAAAGCTGTTATTAACAGAAATGTAAGGTGAAATTAACAAAAAGATTAACCGACTTGCCTCTGTAAGGAGTTCCCAAGCCCATTATATGGCTTCTTTTTGAAAGTAATCTCCAAATGACCAGTTGCCAAGCATCTCGAAGAAGGTGTGGTGGTATGTGTCTTTCCCTACGTCATCAAGATCATTGTGCTTTCCACCAGCTCGAATGCACTTTTGCGTGTTGCAGGCACGAGTCAGTTTGCTTAGGGAAGTGTTAGGGTCAGCTTGTTGAAACGTAAAGAGTGATGTGGGCAATGTGCGGAGTAGGAAAATTTTGGGTTATAAATATAACCCTTGTATCTTTATTTTCATAAATGAGATGTAAACAAATTCAATTGAATTTTTCCATTGAATGTCTCATTTGTCTAAAGTAAAATTTTTTCATTTCTAACAAAGCTGTCCCCAAAAAGATGGGCTTGTATTGATTCATACCTGTTGTTTGTATCAAAGTTAATAATTTCAGTGCTCAACCGTAAAATGAACCAATCCCAAAAGAAATGAACATAAAATCGCATTAAGACGAGGGTAATTACAGAAAATGGGGCGTGTAAAAGGAATTCGCATCCATCGCGTGAATACAAGCCTTTTGTTGGCTTCTTATGATTGCTTGGAAGCAGATTATATATTTGTTTTTTTTCCTTTGGTAGGAGGAGGGCCGAATCAAAACCTCAACAGGGTATCTCAAAGAAAACCAAATGCACGTTTTCCTTCGTGTTATCGGGAATCGAACAGACGCGGATGAGAAATGAGAAGGTACCGGCATTAGCAAAGAGTAGAGTTGGATCATTGACCGGCACGACTGGGCTGGACTTCCAGTTGACGTGGTTCTTCTCCTCGAAGAACCTGATGAACGTGTCCCTCACGAGTTTCGCCGGCCACTCCACGACTTCGGATTCAGCGCCCGGCATGTTGGGAGAAACGGACGTCGTACCAAGAGAAGTGAATGAGGCCAAAGAGCGCACGGGGGGCACGCAGAGAAGGCAGTGTTTGGAAGAGTGACAATTAAGTGGCGCGTCGAGAGAAGAAGAGAAGGTTTACAGAGAGAATCCTTGCTTGGAGAAAGAATCTCCTCCTCATTCACTTATTACACGCTAATTTACCTCAAATATTCTATGCCAAAATGAGTCCGGCTTCTATCTTACGTTTTCGGTCGGACTTTTTCCACTTGTATTAAGACATCTTAGCAGTGTATTAAGACATTTTAGATGAGGGATGTTTGCAAATTCAGATTTTATAGAAATTTGTTAGGTTATAAGATGTTTTAGAAGTCATCGTAAATTTTTGTCTCAAAATTTTCAATTTTTTCAATTTTCACACAAAATAAAGGCTCACAACAATTTTAAACATAAATTTCTGTCTCGAAATTTTTAACTTTTTCAATTTTCAAGGAACAAACAACCATTTTTCTTCTTTTTATTTTAATTTCAAATTAGAAAAATAACAAACTTCAAAATCATTACTCTTTTCATCAAATCATCATTTTCTATCACAATAAACATAAAAATATTTACTCAAATCACCATCTCTTCACTTTTTCAACACCTCTATAAAAACTCCAAAATTTTCCAATATCTCTAAAATATGACTTCAAAAATTTCACTAATTTTTCACAAAATCGAATAAAACTTTAATTTACCTTAATTTTTCATAACATCACCAAAATTGAGTTTCTAATCCATCTGCCTGACAAAAGTTTGTGCTTCCCATTTTTTTTGGGCTCAGTTATTTCCCTAAAGGCCTTGCTTTTAATTTCATTTTAAACTCATTGGAGAGATCCAAAACCAAGTTTTTGAGTTTCTTTGGAGCCTTTAATTTTGGTCTAGTGCTAGACAATTGGGTCATTCAATTACTAAATATAAAGAACAAAGACTATGAGCCTAATTTAATCCAATCAAGTGGGCTGATCAATTTAGACAAATAAGAGTCGGTTAAGTTGAACCATAAGGTCGGCCCAACTCAACAAACCACAATGACCCATTTTGTTTGGGCTTGTTTATCTCCACTTGAAATATCCACTTAATATTGGATCTGTTTTGTTTCGGGTACAGGTCTAGGTCTTGTAGCTCATCGGGATGAGGTCGCGGGTTGATTTGCCCAGTTCATCTCAAACTTGATTCATCCCACCCGGGTCATCTAGATTATAATATTAAAGAAGAAGGAAAAAAATATTATTTAGAAGCATTTTTGTCTTGCTCCTTAGCATGTTTTTGGATAAACAAAATTATTTTTATGCCATTAAAATATTTTAAGAATAGACACAACAAGCTACTTTAGATCAATAGTTGCATGAAGTTATTATAACCTCATTCATGACGTTTATTGGCATTCACTTTTTTGAGGATCAACATAAGGTTCTATTTTTTTAATAATATCATTGAAGTTGTTATACAAAATATTTTAGGAATAGTCACAACATCCTAATTCAGTCAAATAAAGTTTTAAACTTCATCAAGGATTGGCATTGACATATTTGTGGATTAACACAATGTTCTAGTTATTTTGATATCATTGAAGTTGAAATTGTTGAAACTTTTTAGGAATATCAAAAAAATCCTAATTCATAACAATCATCACATAAAGACTTGTTAAAAGCTTTGTAAAGAACATTTTATATTTTGTGAATTTTATTTCTAGAAATTGTAAAGAAAATGTAAGAATACTTTTCGAGCAAGCCGAGCTCCAAGAAAATACACCAATCTATATCCTTCAATGAATGAATACAAAAATGTGCTCCACATTCTTTATTACAATCAACAAACTTAACCATTTAACTATACAACTTGTTGATTAACAAAGTACAAATACGTAGCTAAGGTAAAACACTCCACTATTATACTATATAACCCACATGACTAGCAACTCAACATGTGTTAGCTTCTTTTAATCTTTTGGAACATTTCTTATATGCTTGGTAGCGCCAAACCCTATACTAAGCGACGTGTGGGCATGAGGGGCTACACCATGTGAGTGCCAATAGGTTGGGATGTCAAGCACCGTCCTCTATCCCTTAAGGGACAAACACAAGTCAAAGGGTTATTGTTGGCCCCATAAAGCCAACACTACCATCAGCTCACATCAGTTGACCACTAGCGCCTCTCTACCTATTTTATTCATTTTTACGATGATATCGTTACAATACTCCCCTGATTCAAAGCACATTGCCCATTAGGTGAAGATATTGGAGATAAAGGCGATGCAGCACCTCTTAGGTAGAATCTTCTTTTGATGCTCCTCTTCATTTAGTTAGAACCTCAATAACATCTCAATCTAACACCTTTTCAATCTCCTTGTGACGATTCGTTTGGGCTCTTACTGTATTTCACTGAGATTGTTAGTAGGACGTAAGGTTGGTACCACAAAACACAATCGGTCTCAATTTCTTCTTAAGATAGGAAACATAAAAAATAGGATATATTCTTGCTTTTAAAGGAAGATCCAACTTGTAAGCAAGCTACTTGACCTGTTGAGTAAGTGCATCAGTCACCTACTTCAAAGTGCATATCTTTGTGATGCTTGTCATACTGCTGCTTCATATGATTTTGGGCCTTGAGTAAGTTATGTTTGAGCATAAGAAAATTTGGTCCATGCTCCTTACCTCAATATCAAATGCATCAACAGTTGTAGTTCCTTTAACATATTGGATCAGTTTAGGGGGAGGGAACCCATACAGTTTTACCACCAGTGTAACATCTTAGATATTGTTATAGGTATTTATTCAAAATTACGTTTTGACCATCAAATTCAGAGCTGAATTTGATATGAAGTCGTAAATGCCAATTGGGTTCCTTAAAGGCTAAATGGCTCCTTAAAAAATGCACTAGTGAATGTTGGATCATGGTCAGAAACTATAGTTTGAGGAATGCATGTAATTGGACAATGTGTCATAAAAACTTGAGCCACTTGTAAGGTTGTATACGGATAATAAATAGGTAAGGCATATTTGGTCAAACAGTCAACAACTACTAGAATAGTATTATACCTATTAGAAGAAGGTAACCCCATAATCAAAATTCAAAGAAATGTGGGTGTAAGGCTAATTAGGAATAAGTAAAGGTTGTAGGCTGTAGCAACCCAAATGACTTTTTATGGTGGGGAAATTCAATATTTAGTCGCTACGTTTTTCCCACTTTTACGGATTAATCACTAGGATTCAATTTTTTATTTTTCAATCACTAGGTCTGTCACCTAATTATTATTAGGTCCTTCCGTCACTTTTCCATTTGATTCTCTAACGGGAGCTCCAATCACGTCAGTTCTTTTCTCCATGTCATCCTCACTTTTCACGTCATCAGCCATTTAATAATACCTCTCTCTCAAAACGACAAGCAACTTATAGGCAAAAAAATACGCGCACTGCATGCTTCTGAACAAATTGGCAAAGCGCATCGTTTTGACGTTTAGTTAAACTCCAACTGAACTCACATTAGGTCCTTTCATTATGTATTATGTATTATTTTTATTAATTATTACAATATTGTTATATTTTAAGGATATTACAGACATGAATGCGTTAAGATCCATTGTTGAAGGGAACAAATATTCCAAGTGCAACAAAAAATTGTGACAGTATTGCCTTTGTTATAACAACTAGATCTAAAAAATTGTGCATACTACCCGTATCCACTAAAATTACCACTTCCTTCTTCCCAATCCACCCCATAAGTCTCATAGTTTTAGGATTTACAACCCCTGCAATAGCATACAGTGACATCTCAGGATTCACTTCTTGATCCTCACTAGCCGGGAATTGCATATTCAGCTCATTCACTTCCTCCTCTCCCTCATCCGACAGCCACTCCACTTCCTCTAACATGAATATTTTTATTTCCCTTGTATTGGTGTTTCGAGTGCCACTTTTAACACAATTGTAACACAACCCCTTATATATTCTTTCTCTCTTGTTCTGATGTAAGTCTTTGTATGAGAATTTTGGGTCTATTAAAGGTTTTAGAATCTGGTGGTTTGCTGGATCCTCCCCAAGGTGGGTGAGTGTTGTGGGTAGGATATGGAGAAATGGATTTTGGCTCAGTATAACCTGTCCTTAAACTTCTCCTAACTGTGATAAGGTTCTCTCCTCTTGGATTTTTGCCAATCCAAATGCCAGGTGCAGTGTACTAGGGTTAAGCAACTTCACTTGAAATCTTATTTCATCTTTCAACCCACTAACGAAACAACTCAGCCTATTTTTTTTCACTCAAGCCTGTAACTCGGTTAGAAATTACCTCAAACTGAGTTTTATATTCCAACACTGATCCAGTTTGTCTCAATCAATGAATCACCTCCATGGGATCATCATAAGCCATTGGACCAAACCGAGTGTATAGTGCTTTTATGAAGCTATCTCAGCTTGTAAACACACCTGCCTCCTCGAAGTCTTGAAACCAAACTAAAACATCACCATCCATGTGATATGAAGCCAAGAAAAGCTTATGCCCAGTAGGTGTTTGGTAGTAATTATAGAACTGACTTGCCTTAAAAAAACACACACACACACACATATATATATACACAACATCTTGATTTATTCAGAAAATAAAAAATAACTAAAACATGTTAATTATTTATGCAGTTATGTAATAAATTAAAAACATGATTATATAACTTTTTGTTGCTTTTGGACCAGGATCCTCTGCAATACCCTAGGTTGGGACCCACACTGCCCGAAAAACACTGTTCGGGTTCGACAGTATGGGTCCCACCGTGGGACCCACACTCTGTGTCACTCTCTCTCCTCTATTGCACCCTCTGCAATACCTAGGGTATTGCAAAGGAGCCGAATCCGTTGCTTTTAAGTTAGCTCATTGGATGCTATAAATGATTGTAATAATTTTGATATTGATTAGATTTGCTTTGTTAAGTTTTTTTTAAAAAAATTTTAATCAATTTTTTTGAAGTTATAGCTTTTTTATTATTTTTGTAAAATTTTATTTGTTTTATAAAATTTTGGACGATTTTTATCTGTAAGAATATTTTTATTAGTTTGATATTTTATCTAATTTTATATTTATGAAACCATTTTTTACTTATATTTTGAATGATATATTTTTTCTATTTTTATTTTTTGAATATCATAATAATTATAAAATAATATTATTTAATTTAATAAAATATAAATCCTTCTAAATTTTAATCAACCAAACAAACCCTTATAACAAAATAATATTTTAATCTTAAAATTTCAAATTTCAAACTTAAAATCAAAACCAAAATAAAAAATTAAACCATTTTCCAAACATGCCCTTAAAGTCCATATCCATCTTTTAGACTTCCCGAAAAAAGCTAAAAATAAAAAATAAATAAGGAATTAAAAAAGAGTAAGAAAAAAACTATCGGGATTCGGAAGTACAACATGGATGTAGTAACGTTCGGAATCATTATCGGAATAATTGTGCTCTTCCTCTACGCTGTCTGCTTCATCACTATTGAAGGCACCTGCAAACGCCGCCACTCCTGATTTCCTCGCTCCTGTCTTCCTCAGTGATGTACCGTTCCTAACTTATACAACTTCGAAGAAATGGCGCTTCGAAACGGTCGGATCCGTTCTTCTGTGTTGGTTGCTGCTTTGGTTGTTGGATTGTGCTCAGTGGCAGAACCAGAACTCAAGTGAAGGGGGAGCAAATTCTTAAGGCAAAATGACATCTCGAAAAAATTTCATACTTAATGCAAAAAATGTCTTATAGATAGAATATCAAAATCTAAGATAAAAAACATTAAAAATATTGAAATACATATATTGTACTATGTACTGTCACTATGAGGTCACCTTTCAATATCAACCAACAATCTAGTGGAGCATTTTGTAAATTTCTAATAGGGTTTAGGATACAAATTACCTGAATGAGCCAGCAACCAAGCAAAATTATAGCTTCAAAATTAACCTGAAAAAACAATTGAGCAAATTTGAGTTGTTCACCTATTACTTATTTACAAATAACAATGAATGAATACAAACAAATACATTATTCTAATATCCTTCAGCAACAATCAGCAAAAATAAATGAGATTTTTATCTTTTGATTTGTTATTTTGATTGTCTTTCCTAGCACAATCTATTGTTAACTTTTCTTATATTTTCTAAAGTTTGAGATTTCTTATCCAACTCCCAATCCATTGTCCTGTTCCTTTCCTCAAGCACTGCCCTTCCCTGCATCATGTTCAGACATTTGTCCAATTTATGCTCTGACTTAGCCAATCATATCGAAGTCAAAACACCCCAAAGATAGCAACTTTATAAAGACAAGTGTTTCTAACGAGTGGAAGCATCCCAGTACGCAAATATCCTGGAGGCTGGACATAGAACAACCAAATTTATCTAGCATCTAGGATTCTAGCTATAAGCATATCATATAGTTCTCCCAACAATTTTCAGAAACTCACAGTACCCACTACCCATAAGAGACCAACATCAAAAAACACTGGAGAATATAGCTGACGGATACATTTCACACTCCAATTTCAAAATACTACAGTTTGCTCTCATATGCAGCTCAATAATTGTTAATATTCCCGTAAGTTCAAGAGTTCAAGCTTTTTCTTTTACTTATATGTGATGTTTGATAAGCAAATATTTTAAGAATTATAAATTTTTAGGATAAAATTTTTGAGTTTGTAGAAAAGTAAGGAGCTATAAATATCTTGCACTTGCACATAAATGTCGGACACTCTGTCCCGTTCAAATGGATGACCTCAAAAGTTGGGCCGACTTATCTTGCCCATAAGAGCTAAGTTTAAGGTGGACTTGTTGTCTTGTTTTACGTCCCATACCTTTTGAGTCCATCACCCTTAAAAGACTTATATAACGCTTTGGATGGGACTCAAAAGTCTTGTTCAAGATACAATACATGCATAAATATACAGGCCCTGCGTTGGGGCCTGACTCGCTTGAGGGGCTGGATCCAAAGGGGGGCAGACTGGGCTGTACCTAATAGGAGGGCCTGACCCACCTGAAGAAAAATGCATATGTATATATATATATATAAAAAGATTTTTACAAAACTAAGGGGTGGCAGCCGCCCACGCTTGCCACCCTCGCTCCGCCTCTGATTGTGCTGCCTCGCCCACTTCGCTCTCTGTGCGTCGCAGGTTCAGGACTCCCATTCTCACCACATGTGTGATCACGGACACGACAATGCTCATCATCATCATCATGAGCACCCGCATCAGGAACCTTTCCTCTCGAAGCTTCCCGAAGAGTTGGCCGAGGAGAAGGATATGAAATTGTACGGGTTCGGGTTCCAGCACGATCACGACCACGACCACGATTATGGTCACGGGCATTTTGGTGCTTCGGAGCTCTCGGGCAGGGCTGGCTGAAGGGGTAGGCAGCTTGGGCGGCTGCCTAAGGCCCCTACCTCCAAGTAAGGCCCCAAGTTGTTTGATTAGGAGAAAAAAAGGCTCAAGTAAGAGTGAAGTATAGTGAAACAAAAATATATCTTATAATTTTTTGTATAAAGGCCTCAAAAATTGTTTGTGCTCAAAATTCATGGCTATTTTGTAAAAAAACTTATTTAATTTTTATCACGTACAATACAAGTGCATTTTAAAGTATGTATATGTTTAAAATATATTTTTTATTATATTCAAAAATAAAAAGGCCTCGCTTTTAATCTCTGCTTTAGGCCTCTATTTTCATTTAGCTGGCGCTGCTCTCGGGCCTAGGTAATCTCCCTGTTGTACTCTTCATGGTGCAATTCTTGATACTTTTGATTGAGTTTCTGGTTCCAGTCATTATGGATGCTTTTGGTAGTTCTTGTCACACTCACGTTTCCAATAGCACCAGGGTCCCGGAAGAGATTTGTGTGTGTGAATCTTTTCGCAATATCCTCTCTTGTACAGTTCTCCTGTTGTTCTATTGTTCTTGAGCTATTCTGGAGCCATATTCTCTACTTTTTTTTTCCTTCGAACACAACCAAAGCGCACATGTTTTATGCAACGTTGAATGCCTCTGTCCCTTGTTTTCTGAGGTTTGTCTGGCGTTTCCATTGAAGTTAGGTGAACAAAACCAGGCAACGGTTGGATCGGTGGCTGTATTCATCCTTAGAGAGGTAGCATGCCTTTAAGAAGCTTAGCCTTTTCACACGACTTTCCCGGGGAGGATCGTTATTTGAAGTATATTGGAAGATTCTCCTTCCTAAAGCCTAAGATGTTAATTCAAACCACAATGTAGGACTTAACATATATCCATGACAATTTGGGCACTACGTGATTGCCACATAAAGTTCAACATTTTCACCTTTTGCAAGTATATTCTCGCATGTCACCTTGAAGTTGCTTTCACTGTAACATAAAATACCATATATTTGCTAATGCCATTGGATTATTTCAATCCTCCATCACTTGTCCTTCCATCGAGGTCATTCCACTCCTGCCTTCAAGCTAAGGCAACTTTTTGGTTTTGGTATACCTTCCCTGACTGGCTGACTAAGAACACGTCTGTAATGAGAAACACGAACAGACTCTATTGGGATGCGTTTCATAATAAACGAAGTTCGATAAAATAGTTGTGTTGGTCAATTAGGCTTTGCTGTGTAGCACCTTTTTCTCTAGGGGCATTGATGTGGTTTGCTCACTCATGGGTGGTGGGCAACCTCATGGGCCTCTTGACAATGTGCATTGCTTTGCTTTTTACAAGCAAAGAATATTAACCCATCATTGAGACTGCCTATGGGTTCTAAGATTGAGCTTCATTTGAATATCTTTTGATCCAATATTGATTTGTATGGGTGTTAAGCATTAGGGTTTTATTATCCAGGACTAGTCCAATAGGATCAGGTGGCACTTATATGGGCTACTTTTGTTAACTTTCCATTGCTCCTCTAGTGAGACCTTAGTTGTCATGGATGAGGTGACATATTGTGATTTTCTGCCAGCAATTATAGCAAAAAAAGAGTTGCCGACGTCCTGAATTAATCAGTAACAAATGGATGCAGTTGGTCCTTCTTATTTTCATTAATTTGGTTACTTAGGCTACAATAGTTCACTTGAATCTACCATTGAATATGGGATTTCTGTTAACACAAACACTTCTGTACAAAATATTATAGGACTCCATTGAGAACCTTTACAAATTTTGGAACAAAAAAATTTTGGGTTGAAAGTGATGCATCTAGCAGAGATGAGCAATCTATCAGTGATCTTTTCCTAGAGGACAAAAGCATATGGTGCATAGAAATGCCGTGGGAGGCAATAAGTTCTTTCTGCATCCTACTTCGAAGTTAAGATTCAACCACGTAGAATATTTGAATGCCCATCACTTTAGGTCCTTTTATGTGTAGACTATGCTGCTATGCATTAACCATCACATCCTTTTCCTTCTGTTAATGAAATTGTGAAGTCAAGTTCATTGATCTTGGATGTTCTTGAGTTGACCCACTGTTCAAATCACTCTGTACCCTTTGTCACATCCAGTTTACTAATGGGATTCTCCCGCCATCCCTGCCTTCTCTCTCTCTCTCTCCCCAAATTTATCATAATTGATCATTGCATCCTTTGATACTCAGATTCTATGGCCCAACATAATCTTTAAGCATATTCGGTGCTTGTTTTATTTTCATGAAAGTAATGTGGGAATTAAGGGCGATCTACTGATGCTTCTTAGGATTCTATTTCCGCCAATATCACCTTTAAATAGATTGTGTGCTTGCTTCTTTTATTTTGTTCCTTATTAAGTGATCTTTATTATGTAGGAACTATTGATGTTTCCTAAATATATTGTCTCAACACCTGCTCTTTTTCTGTCTTCCTCAAGATTATACTGATGTTGCATACTTGCTGACTTTGCATTTTATGGCAGTTTTGTATTTGTTTTCTTATTCGTAGTTTTCTAATCTCTTTCTCTTATAGGTCTTTGGTTACATGCATTGGGCTGCTCCTTTTTAGTGAGCATGGCTTCTCTTGTATGCTTGATTATCCTGCCAGTAATATTTGGTAAGTACATAATTGCAAATACATGTTTATGTATCTTACTCAATTTGGTAATAGTCTCTTCTCAAAGTGCATAATTCCCAACATGTTCACATATCTCTTTCCTTAATGTAATGATTGTCTCTTCTGAAATTAATCACACATAACCTTAGGAACAATGACTAAACTCTTTGCGTTTTTGCAGCACAAGGGAAACCCTCAAAGGATTTTGTTGATTCATTAGCCTTATTTGGGGTTAGTTTCTGCACTCCATTAGTTGGTTTATATGTCTTAATAGTTTCTTTTCATTGTGAAATATATGGAACATCTTTGAATGCTTTGTATGAATATTATCTGTGTTAATCCATAGGTCTGCTGCTTATCTTTTGCTTTTCTGACTGACAGTTTCTGATTTCAATTTTTCATTCTGTCTTGAAAATTCTTAGGTGTTTTAGTTGAATTGATTTAGTTCTAATGGTGTTGCATTCTCTTTTGTTTAACTGGATTATCAATAATTTCAGCAATTGGGAACTTCATGAAAGTTGAAATCCTATGCAAAGCTGACATTACTTTATGCATAGAAGATGCCAATCCAGTTGTGTACGGGTTCCTATGTTGCTGAGCTTTCAAGACTCTTGCATGTTGTTTTCCATCCTTTGTTTGACAGTATTAGAAAGCAACACAATGATTGGGTTCCTATCTGCATGTAATTTAAGTCTGACATCAAAGCAACCAAATGACCTGAACAATGATCATAAATACTTTCCCCTACACTTATTTGATTGGTATAGGGCCCAACTTCTGCCTTGTGTATCGTCTTTAACCAAGCTGTGATTTCATACAGCTGAAATCTGCACAACACGAAATGCAATTCACTGTGTGAAGCAATTGGAACTAGTAAAATTTCTATGTAGAAGATACAATGGTGAAGAGAATATTCAGCACAACAAGAAGCTGTATGGGCAAACCAGTCAAATGGCCTAAATCTTGTGTTTTCCTTTGGTCTCCTATTAAAGAATAGCTTACAGTTATTGATGGGTTGAGTTCACAGAAACTTTTGTAGCGCATGAATGGATCCTGTTTGGTTAAATTTTTGCTTGACGTTCATTGCAGTAATGGATTTCCAGTGTTCTCTCAGGATTTGTACCTGTGAAACATAGGCCCTAGAAGCATAGGAGTTCTAATGAATCGATGTTATGGATAGTTGTTTTGAAAACCCAGTAGTTGTTATGTCCTTTCCCAAAGTCTTTTATTTGGGGCCTATAAAGCCAATCTGAGTGGATATTTGAGCTTTGCCAACCAACTCAATTCATCTCATGAGGAAATCCTCAAGCTTGAAAAACTTTAGCTTGATCTTGAGCCTAAGCTCCAATACATGTTGGATTTATTCTCCAAAAAGGCAAGAGGTTTAATGAATGAAAGAGGCCTGTGCAAAAAGATGCCTCTAAAATCTTTCTATTGGACCAACGGAGGTTTATAGTATGTAAATAATTGATTAAATCAAAACCATATGTCTGAAATCGAGTTTTTACAAAAGAACAAAACATAAGAAAGCATGATTTGAAGATGAAAACTGGTAAATAAGCGTGATTTTAGTATGCAAACTAGTTTTGCTCTGAAACAAAAAGATGAAAAACCAGAAGAACCAAAAGCAAGAAGTCTGCCCCAATCCTCTTTGGTCCTCTACAATCCTGGTATTTGCCACAAATTCCTTTTTCTGTTCTTTTTCCTCCCAATTTTTGGATGCGGACAACCTGATATCATATCCTTCATGAAAGATGTGATCTCCAGAGGAAGTATCTTTTGATGTCCTAGCCTTTAGTGTTGGAATAAAAAAGGAATTTCCCATGGAAACAGCACAAACATACGATAACATACATGCCTAATGTTGACAAATGTAAGAGCCATCAAAGGGAGATAAAAATTCTTCCATGTTAGAAAAGAAATAATTTCTGTGTCAAGATAGGTGCACAAGCCTTTGAACAGAACCATTATCAGCTAGGGTTCGAGCTCATTTATTTGAACAATACTTAATCTAGGCTCGAGCCTTGCTTGTTTAGCAAAGAAGATGAGCTGAGACAAACATCACACGGCATTATGAACCTATTTGTTGTTGTAATTGGTATTGTTATTAGTGTTATTTCTTCTCCTTGCACTTTTTTGAAGTTATATTTTTTATTCTAAATACTAAGGGTTGTAGCAAAGTTGAGGAACAAGAAAAGTTGCAACTAATTAATGGAGTTCAGTCAAATCCTGAGTTATTGCGAGCTAACTGAAATGTGAGACACATATATACATATATAAATGTGTATGTATGTCCGTATGAAGGCATAATGTGATCATGTGTTGTAAAGAGGAGAGAGAGTATAAACACGTGTGTATGAACGTACATTGTCCCTTTTTCTTGTCGCTGCCACAAATGACGAGGTTTATTTGTATTTTGCCATTCACAGGCTGGAGCCATGTTAGGAGATGCTTTCCTTCACCAATTACCGCATGCTTTTGGTATGATTTTGATTGTGATAATACATCTATAGCATAATGATGCCTCCAGTTGTTTAACATTAGTTCGTGTCAATACTCACTATAAAAGTTAAAGGGTGTTGCCAAAGGTATCTTAGCGCGTTAGTGTTAGTCATGTTTGAGGTAACTTGGACATTGATGATTTTTACTAAGATTGATTTCTACCTGTGTCATAGTGCTTTGTGGTTTATATTTACTTAATGGTAGAGTATTGTACTACCTATATAGTATGTATTTTTCTTATAACGTTTTCTACATCCACTTTCATTTTAGAAGTAGCTGCTGCATCATCTCCCTCTGTTTCTTTTTTAATTTTCATTTTGGGCCTGGGAATTTTTTGAGGGTGTGCAGTTCTCTTTTGTTGATTCCTAAAAGATGTCGTGAGATAAAGCTGTGAACCTTACAAAAGCTAATTAATCTGTGCATAAATTCAGTCTTTCATTGTGTCGGGTGGTTCTTGATAAAAATTTGAAAACTAACATCTGTTGTGGCTAAGTTTGTTTTTATCTGAGATGTAAATTAATGTGAGTATAATTTTGCAGGAGGCGGACACTCCCACTCACATGATCACCACGCAGTTCATGACCATCATGCTCATTTGGAACATGATCTCTCACATTCACATTCTTTGAAAGACCTTTCTGTAGGAATGTCCGTCCTGGGTTAGTAGAATATTGTTGATCTTTCTCTTATTAACCATGTCAACCACATGCCTTCTCAGTTCAACTTATTTATGCGTACAGATGTCTATGTACATTGATTGGACGTACGTATGCATCTCTAATGATTGATTAGCAAGATACGTTAGAAGTCGTGTAGAAATTTCTTTTTTGCTTACTTTGCATGTTTCCATTACTCCTGGTATTGATCAAAGGCGAACAGACATGTGCAGCATAGGGACCTTTCTCTTCCTCAAAAAAATATTAAGGTTCATAGCTCAAAACTAGGCAAGGGTTTCCTATATCTTTTATTTTCTCTTCTTCTCTAATAGCTAATTCAAGGGGCTTTAGTGAAAATATTTTGATGGAACTGTTTTTAGGTAATTTAAGGGGCTTTACTGGAAATATTTCAATGTATGCGTCTTTTAGGTAATTTAAGGGCTGTACTGAGTATATTTCGATGTGATACTCTTCCACATGGACTCGATGCTTAACATTGTGGTACTGTTCCTCAAAATTGTCTGTACCCCCCGAACCAACAAAAGGAAGCGTGATAAAAACGTTAAGGAAAAGAAATAGTTAGATTATAAGCATCTCTAAATCGCAATTGCATCTCAATTTGGTTATTAAGTGCTGTTTTTGACTGATTGCTTTGATGAAAGTGCAATTAAAAGCATTTCTTGTATTTCTTGGTTAGCCTCGAGGAATGTCTTTTACCTTCATCAAGAAAGAAGTAATTCCATATCTTATGGACTAGGAACTTTTAAGTTTTGGATGCTAATATCTCTCGAAAAAATATTTCTGCCCTCAAGAGAACGAAAGAAGGAAAAGATAAGTGCTTTTTTAAGTCATTAGATGTTTTATGTCATTTGCAGTATATATCATCGTATGTGGTGGGTTCAATCCTGGTTGAGTGCATTGTTTGTGATTATGTGTAAAAGCAACATATGTAATTTTCTTTAGGTTTAGTTCAATCCTATTCCTTTGTTCTTCTTGATTTGTTTATTATCAGGGCATTGCAGATTTGGGTGGCAACATCTTGAATTCTGTGTGATTTATTGGTTGTTGCAGCTGGCATTGTGGTTTTTCTTCTTGTAGAGAAGGCAGTGAGGTATGTTGAATATAACTCTGGAGGAGCTCATGCTGGGAGTCATGGACATCACCATCATCACCATAAAAGCAGTAAGAAATTGAAGGTTGACAATGATTCGCATGACATTGTGCAGTCACAGTCGTTGGATGGAAAAGAAGAAAAGACATTAGAGATGACATCTGAAGGAAAAGTTGTAGGTGATGTGTTGGATGACTTTTCAAAGGGAGATGGTCTGATCCAGCGTGAATTTGTTCGGAAGGTGAGGAGTTGGCCCCCTATGTGTTAATTTGGTCACTCCTGGAGATCCACTCCGATTCTTTCAAGTCCACTGGGTTGGATATGATTCAGATTCAGGACTGAATTAGGGATGATGGTTCATGGTAAGGGTGTTTGACTAGCCAAACACTTGTACAATACAGACAGATGAACATCGGAACATGTCTGTTGTGCTAAGGTTCTTACTTTATAATTATAAGAAACTTCCAATTTAAAACCAACATATTTTTCCACCCCGAAGGGTTTGGTGTGGTGGTAAGGTTTCGGCTTGGGTTCTAACATGTCCCAAGTTCGAGCCCCAACATCCCCATTATCGCCCTTGACTTACCTACTCCCTGGGTTGTGGGGTCAGTCCAGGGGGCCAGGGTTTGTACTTCAGGGTTGGGCCAAAAGGGTCCGGCTTTGGGGAATTTCCTCGTCATCAAAAAAACCAACATATTTTTCCGTAACATTCACCAACTGGGAACATAAGGTCCTGCACTTTCTTTGTAGTGTTCTGCACAGAAGCCAGGAGTTGGGGGTTGGTAGATTTCATAAACAAGGTCTAATTTTGATGGAACTTTTGGAATGTATATTGAACCTTGTCTGTCATGCTTTCATCCTGCAGAGAAGCAATACGGCAGGTGCTAGAGAAGATAAAGCTGATGTAGATACTGCAAATAGCTTCACCAGTAATACTCATTTGGAAGACAAAGAAAATACTCAATCCTCATCTAATCTTGTGTTTGGCTATCTCAATCTCTTTTCTGATGGTGTTGTATGTGTGGCTAATTATTTCTTTTTTCTTTCTAAATTTATTTTGAAAATGTGAAAGGAGAATATGGATCTGCATGATACAGTTTTACTCATTAATATTGCAGCACAATTTTACTGATGGCATGGCTCTAGGAAGTGCTTTCCTTCTTTATGGATCTGTTGGCGGGTGGTCTAGAACTCTGTTTTTGCTTGCACATGAGCTTCCTCAAGAGGTTCAAGTTCTCCTTTAATTTTTTAGTTTTGAATGAAGTTCTCCCACATTTATGTATTATGTTATGCCTTCCCTAGGGCCAATATCTATGTATCTTGAACCATAATTTTAGTCACTCGTACTGTAATCTGTCATTTTGAAGCTTTTTAGAAGCCATTTTGCTGGGTTTGACATGCATCACTTTCTGTGTGAAGGAAAGCTCTGGCACGTTTTGAATGCCTTCTTGTTAGGTCCAGGGAGCATCATATTCACCAACCACCGTACAGAATATCAAGGGAGCTTGTTGAGCTTATGTGGGATGGTAAAATAGGATATGTGTTAGCCATAAGAGGATTGTAGAGTAGCATTAAACAAAAATGAGAGCAAGCCTAGCGTGTAAGAATTGTGGCTATATTAACTGCAAGAGGGAGATAGATGGCAGAGAGATATGATCGATGGAAGCTCTTTTGGTTGTCACTTGTTATGCTTTGTGTTTCTTACCATGGATAATTTATACATGAAGATGGAGACAAGAGCAAACACCCTTTAGTTATGTGGATAGATAAAGCTGTGAGAAGTGATTTTTGACTTGGAGGACTCACAAGATGGAAAACATAGAGAGGATGATGAAATTTGGTCAGAATATGGGTGTTTTTTTTATATTAGCCCCACGGGTATAAGATATGGAGGGATGTGGAAATGGAGGGCCTTGGGAATGGTGCCTTCTCTGCAGATAAAGTTATTAGTAGGCCTTGGCTGGTTTACCACACGTTCAGCTGCGCGAGATCTAGAGAAGTAAAGGTGTACTTATTGCAATATACACTCTCTTTGACATTTCTCTAACCCAATATCACTTTCTATTTTGAGCATGACGAGAGACCCAAAGAGAGAAATAGAATGCATGGAGGGAGAGAGGAGGAAGAATGAGAAAGGAGTGACATGAGAGTGAAGTTCATATTGGTTTGTTCCTTAGTAAAATTTGATCTTATAACGACTCCCAAGGAGCTTCAAAAGAAACATTGACTTGTCCTTTTGAGGTTACAATGCAGGTGTGACTTGCACGTCCTTGGGGCTTTATAAATAGAACCAGAGGACTTGGTAATGAGCATGTGGCCTTGGCAGACCTTGGTGAAGAGCGCAAGGGGAGAGATTGTAATATCCTTCATTCCTGCATAGAGCTGCAGGGGAAAAGGAATGAGAAAAGAGTGTTATAAGGCCAAAATTCCACATTGGTTCCTTGTTGGTGAAACTTGGTCTTATAATGACTTCCAAGGAGTTTGGAAACATTGATTAGTCTTGAAATTAAAGTGCAGACTTCGCCATCATCACTTCCTTGAGCAGTTATAGTCTTCTTGGCCATTAGACTTTAAGAGCAGTGGAGGAAGAACATGTCTATGATTTGCGTCAAAGGAATTGGAGAACTGTCTAGGGATGGGCGGCTTTCTCTAATATTGCAACTAGCACTTTTTTCCCAGTTTATGTGCGTGCTTTTGAGCTTGGATTTTGTCTTTGTATAGAAGAGAAACAAAAATGCTTTTAGCTCTCCCACCATTTACTCCTGTGGTTGGTTCATTAGTGAGTTCCCAAGCTATCTCCAATCTGTGGATTAATAGGGAGTACTAAGGTATATTTAACCGAACCTAGGTCAACTCTGCATACCTCCTCCATCTGACCCAAGCCGTGGGCTTTGGTCTTTGTTGAAGACTTTTAAGTGTGTCCAACCGTTAACTTTGTTTTATATGTTTCAATCTAGCAGAATTGATTCTAGGCGTGCGTCTGACCAGGAATCATGAGGTCTACTTTTTGGGAATGATTAGCTCGGTGTGGTTAGGCTCAAGAGAGTTTTTGGTTTTTTTTGGTTGGCTTATCTGGGAGAGTCGTGATCTTGAGTTGGTCAAGCTATTAAAGGCTTGAAGCCCAAGTCTGGCAGCAGAGGAGATGTGTAAATGAGGCCTGATTCGTTGGGTTCAAGGCTTGCTTATGGCCATGACAACTTGAGGTTTCTTCAGGAATGTTCAACTGACTATGCCTGTCATTCAAGAGAGTTCTCTCCTCCATCAAGGTCTGGCGGAAGAGGGAAGTTCCAATTGGCCAATTCCTTTGAATAGTTACAGATTATGGCCCTGTTTGCCTGGGCTGGCCACAGAAATAAGCAAGCAGTGCTGGGTGTGCATTTTGTTGTCATCATTTGGACTATGGGTCTCTCTTGGATGTGCATATCTTCATTTGGACTATGGGCCTTGCCATGACATAGTTATGTGGCCTGCGGGAGAATGGAGCCTTTAGGCAGGTGTCGCAGCATAATGTTTAGTCTTTTGTAAGTCTTGGACGATACTTCCCTCCCCCTCAAAAAGAAAAATAATAGGAAATAATGAATTTTCTTTGTTTATGAGAACGCTAAACAGGCTCTTGCTTGGTCCATTTGAGAAAGGAGCGATTCTGAGCTTCTTTTGGGCATCTTAGTCTCGTGAAGGGCAGCATAACCAAGGTGCACGATACATTGAGAAATTATCATGTATTTACATTGGCTGGAGATATGGTAGCTCTGGATTCTGTTGGCTTCTTTAAGATTAGCTCCCTAGTGGATGCTTGTTTCTTTGTTTTCATGTCTGATTGTCATGTGGCATGTAGAAGTGATTACCAGCAGTTAGTTATAAACAAAACAACTGTTTCATGGTGCAGATGTACTATTTGTCTACTATGTGAAGACTGCTAATTAATATTAGGCGTAAATGCATCCACAGTCCCTATGGTATAAGAAAGTTACAAATTAGTCCTGAGATAAAAAAAAAGTTGCAAATTAATCCCTGTTGTAAGGTTTTCGTTAAAAACACGTCCCTCCGGCCGGCAGATTATTAAGTCTTTCTTTTTCGTTTTTGACGACTGACTAGGGATTCCTGCGACTTCCAAAATCCAGAACTAGAGAGACATTTGATCGCTGAAGGGGAGGGAGGAGGAGGATTTTGTTTTGGGGGGGGGGAGAGAGAGAGAGAGAGAGAGATGAGATAAGAAACTGGAGATAGGTGGTAACATAATGAAAATTTGAAAGCAGGAGTATGAAACTTTTTCTCATCCTCCTTGATGTTATCAATTTTTTATTTTACTTTCGTAATAGTTCTAGATATTATATTTCTGTTCTCAGAGATTGATTTATAGCTTGGTTCATTTGATTCTTCTGCCCTCTGCAGGTTGGTGATTTTGGTATCCTTGTGAGGTCTGGTTTCAGCGTCTCTGAAGCTCTCTTCTTCAACTTCCTCTCAGCACTGGTAGCACTAGCAGGAACTACAATGGTGAGCTTGTCTTCCTTGGGATCGGAAAATACATGCTGTTAGAATTCAGAGTTTTGAGAGAAAATCTGTTGTTGATGTAGGCTTTGCTCTTGGGAAAAGATCCGGGTCAGTCAACTTTTATCGAGGTGAGAAGGCCAAGGAATGTGTTGGTAAAATTTTTTCTCCGAGTTGTGATCTCAAGGAAATGTTATCTTGTAGGGATTTACTGCTGGCGGATTTATATACATTGCAGTGGCCGGAGTGCTTGCAGAAATGAATACCAAGGCCAGCTCAACATTGAAATGTACAGCAATCCATTTAACCTCACTGGTACTTGGCATGGCTGTTGCACTTTGTATTTCCCTTGTAGAATGAAAATGTGTCAACTTGATATTCATATATATACTCGAGGAGCTCAACCTTTGCAGGTAACTACTATTTTCTTATCTAAACTTGGTTTTGATAATTATAGTGAGTTTCAAAATGAATAATTGGTTGAATCTATATCAAATTATCAAGGCTTCAAATATGCCAAATTTCATTTTGAAGGTAATATAATACGCTAAAGATTCTTGTGAGCCCATAGGATGATTTTTTAGAGTTTTCGAATGTGATGAGTCGTACGCCTTGATCAGTGTCATATCCCCCAACTCTTTTCCTCTTTACTTTGCTTTGAGGTATTTGTTATATTGGGTTGAACATTTTCATAAGCTAAGATTATACACACACACACACACATATATTCAATTCATCCTTCTCTTGCGTGGTTACTTGGAACTCACAAGAAGGTAAACATAGCTTACGAATATTTTTTATGTGACCATCTATGTTTTATTGGGTTTTGTGCATTTTAATGGTATGAGATTAAATCTTGTGTGTGATACGATTAGAGTGCTATGTAAAACTTACGGATTTCATGTGTTGGGAAATTTTCATAAAACCCTAATTAAGGTGAAGTATTTAATGAAAAGACTACTGGTTTTTTCATATTAAGGCCCTTCGCTCCACCATAGAATTAGAAATCCTACTTAATTTTTTTTTCTAAACAAACAACCTTTATTAAAAACCAACAAATGCCTCAAGGCGGTTTTGTGTTTAGGTTTTCTGCTAGCCTTCACGTCGGTTTTGTGTTTTGTACTGGCTGTACTATTCTCGGTTTTTAATATATTGTCTTATTGCCTAAAAAAAAAAAAAAACAAACGCCTCAAGGCGGTACAAAATAGTCCACAAGAGGACCAAAACGAAACAAACGAGAAGCCCACACAGCCAGGAGGTGAGCCATCTGGTTCAGTCTACGAGGAGCCCAGGCAAAAGACTAACCCGAGTGTTCAGACAGCAGAGATCTAATGCTACCAATAATCCCCATCAAAGGACCTTCAACAAGGAAATCTGGCTCGCAAATGGCACGACATCAGATGAGAGAATCGCCTTCGAAGATCACTTGGTCCAGGCCAAAATAAGATGCCAGATGGCAGGCAAGGAGAGCAGCACGAAATTCAGCAAGCAGGGAGTTCGAAGTAAAAATAGAGTGTGTCCAGGCAAAAGAGAGGGAGCCATCAGGGGGTCGGCACACAGCACCCAAGAAAGCAGTGCTCCCAAGAAGAGCTGCATCAAAGTTGACTTCAAAAAAACCGGGCTGAGGGGGAGTCCATCTGGCTTGGATAACAGCTTCAGAAGCAGACCATGCAGCAAGATGCTCATGGAGACGCCTGTGCACATCAATGACCATGACATGGGGACTAGGATGGTGCTCTTGATGCACCAAGAGGTTACGAGAAAATCAGATGGTGTCACAAATCACAACAGCCTGAATGAGAAAGTCAATGTCCTAAACATGGTGAATACCTAATGAAGAGGAGGCATTCATAAGGCAAGTGATCCAAGATTGCAAAGGTTCCAGGTTAAGAGGCCACCTAGCATGAAGCCACAAGATATGAGCCAAGGGACATCTGATGAACAGATGCTCAACAATTTCTTGCTCATTTTTGCAGAAAGGACAGAAAGAATTCCGAGGGAAGTCTATCAGCCAAGAATACCTCTCATCGTCATCGCCCCCACAACCATTTTCCAAAGGAGAAGTTTGAGGCGAGCTTGCAATTTTGATGACCAAAGCTTTTTCCAATTGAAAGAGGGTACAAGGGTGTTGTGATGAAATCTGGTGGCTTGGTCCAGAAAATATGCAGATTTCACTGAGAAGACCCCAACATGCTCGGATTGCCAGTAGAGGGAGTCCACACGAGAATGAGCAGAAGGCTGAATATTAAGGATGCAACGTGCACACTCTTGAGAGAACAAGGAGAAAATGAGGTCTCTATTCTAGATAAGCGAAGAGGGTAAAAACAGGTCTTGAACTGAGGACACCGCAGAGTTGACAAGCGAAGGCCGGACAATAGCTTGGAAGTGAGGAATCCCCGGAATCCAAGGGTCAGTCCAAATCTGTACTCCACTACCATTGCCAATATTGAAAAGCACACCTTTACGCAGAATGTCTCGATTTGCAAGAATACCTTGCCACAAACATGAGCACAAGCTTGGTTTGCTAGCATTAAGCAAGGAAGACTGCCGAAGGTATTTCACAGCAAGAGTTTGAACCCAAAGAGTATCGGGCCTAGTTAACATGAACCAACCGAGTTTAGCAATAAGGGCTCTATTGAAGTCATACATTCGTCGGAGACCCAGTCCACCCATCTCCTTCGATTGACAAATGGAGGACCAAGCAAGAGGAGAGGAACCTTTCCGACAGTTCTAAAAACCCCAAAAAGTCCTTGAAACGATTGTCAATGTCCTTGCACCATCCTTTCGGAAGAAGGAATGTAGACATGGAATAGGAAGGCATGGTGGTGGCCACATTTTTAATCAACGATAACCGACTGGCTTGAGATAAGCATTTCGCTTTCCAGCCCTCAAGTTTCTTGGAAGTACGATCTTTAACCTCAGTAAAAGCAAGCTTTCTGGATCTTGGAATATGCAGCGGTAAGCCCAAGTATTTGCCTCCATGATCAGCTTGTCGAATACCAACTACATGACAAATAGACGACCTAACAAAAGGCTCCAAATTAAAGCTGAACAGGGCAGCAGATTTGCAAAATTGATGCGCTGCCCCGACCACTTAACGTATAATTGCAATCATTCTTTGATATGAATCGCATCCTGTTGCTCCGCTTTGCTGAAAATAATGAGGTCATCAACGAACATCAAGTGAGATAGTTGAAGAGCATCCCGGCTAACCTTCACGCCTTTAAAAAGGCCTTGGTTCTCAGCACGAAGAAATCTGGACAGACCTTTAGCACATAAAATGAATAAGAACGGTGAGATGGGGTCGCCTTGACGGGTCCCCCGCTGAGGAGGAAAGTAGCCGAAAGGGGAATCATTTAGCAAAATCGAGTAAGAAACCGTGGAAACACATTGAGTAATCACTTGTATCCAATGTTCCGAAAAACCAAGCACTGAAAAATTTCAAAGAGAAAGCCCCATTTCACCCGGTCATAAGCTTTTTCCATGTCAATTTTAAGCGCCATAATACCACCCTTCCCTCTCTGGGTACGAATCTTATGCATGAGTTCGTGAGCAAGAATAGAATTTTCTTGGATAAGACTTTTAGGGACAACCTGTTTGCATAGGAGATATAATCTGTGGAAGGAAGGCCTTGAGTCTTGTAGCTAAGATTTTAGAAATAAATTTATACAAGACACTATAGAAGCTGATGGGACGGTAATGGGAGGCTAGAGTGGGATTGTATTTTTTAGGAATCAACACTATGTTAGTGTGGTTAAGAGATCTCAAGAGATAACCAGACGCAAAAAATGTTAAATAACAACAGCCACATCATGCTTCACAATAGACCAGTAAGAGTGATAGAACAAAGCGGTAATCCCATTCGGCCCCGATGCCTTAGAAGCACCAATAGAGCGGATGGCACTAAGAATCTCAGCCTCATCAGACACACAACAATGGGAAAGATTGTCATCTTCAGAAATAATAGGAGTAAATAAATTACTAATATCACCTGAGGTTGCAGGAGCGGAGGTGGAGAAAAGAGACTGAAAAGTAGAGCAAAGATAGTCACCAATATCCTCACAGGTGGACAACTACTTGCCATCCTCAGATTGTAGGCTCAATGCAATTTCGACCCCTGCGACTAAGAGTACTCAGGTGGAAAAAGCAAGTATTAAGCTCCGGGGTGACCAGCCATTGATACCGGGATTTGCTTCTCCAGAGTTGTTCTTCATGCTTCAAGGCCTTTTGAAGATCAAACTGAAGCTAAGCCTCTTGAACTTCAATGAGAGGAGTCGGTTGCAGAGATTGAAGCCTAGAAATTTCCTTGTCACAGTGCCGAATTTTCTCACTGAGATCTCCAAATGTCGACTTGTTCCAAACTTTTAGACCCTATTTAAATTTAAATTGCTTGAGCTTGTTGCAAAGTTGGAAAGCCGAAGAGCCTGGAAAAAAATAAGACCAAGTTCGAGCTACAACTTCACGACAAGAAGGCGCTTTGACCCATAACGCCTCAAAACAGAAGAGACGAGGACCAAAGTTCTGATCACTGAAACTGTCAAGGAGGAGAGGACAGTGGTCAGAAGCAGTTCTGGTACCATGGGAAATAATAGCTCGAGGGACAAGAATTCGCCAATCGCCATTGGCAATTCCGCGGTCCAAACGTTCTTGAATCAGAGCAGCTTCAGATCGTTTGTTACTCCAAGTGAATTTGGGGCCAGAAAATCCTAAGTCAACCATCCCATTACTGAGCATAAAGTGTCGCATAGCACCCGAAGAGGAGTTCGAGACTGGTCGACCCCCACATTTATCTGACTGAGGTAACATAATTAAAATCTCCGAGGCAAAGCCACGCTCCTCGGAAAGCGTTGGCTAAACCTGCAAGTTGCTCCCAAAAATGCCGCTTGTCATGCCAATGGGTAGGCCCATACACAAGTGCAACCATCCAAGGAATGTGACCGGGATCAGAAGAAAATAACAGGTTGAGAAAATGGTGGGAGATGGACGTGACTTCAAAATCCATCCCCACCTGCCAAGCGAAAGCAAGTCCCCTTCTGCTGCCTCGAGGGGGTTGCTCCAGAAAGTGCACAAAACCAATACGACTCATAACAGATCGAACCTGGCTAATTTGAGTTTCAACCAAGAACAAACAATCCGGATCATGCTTCCGAATTTCCTCCCAAAGAGCTCGGACTGCCGCTGGAGTAGCCTCATGGTTGAGGTGGGGGCAAGGAAAGGCCCGCCACCTCAGCCTTAGATTGCGAGTCGTCAGGACGATTGTCCTCCCATTGTTCCAAAACCAAATTTCCATATTCCTTCCTACGAACATTACATCCCAGAGACGTAGAACTGCTACCTTTCAGTCTAGCATCCTTTCCTTGGCGAATCCTTCCATGAATCTTGAGTAAAGCAATGGTGCAGTCTCTATCCCCATCCGACGGTCCATTGATGACTTCGTTTGTGCTCAAACTTCGGTCGGTTGATAACAAGTCTACCAGCCGAGAATGTATAAGATGTGTGGGGGGTGGATGAAAAGTGGACATCCAGCAAGACTTTAACTCTAAAAAATCAAGAAATCCTCATATAGCCTTGATGAGTCGCTGCCTAGTTCTACTGGTTGTCGACACCTCGAGCTATCTAGGTCTTAGCCTTTTATGTCGTGCTTCTCGCATCGATTTGTCGTGCTTCTAGCTTTTGATTTGTCGTGCTTCCTAGGTGTCATCTCTATCTACAATTTCATCTCTATCCACAATTTATCTCTATCCACAATTCAATGGCTAAGTTTCGCTAATCTTCTCAAAATTTCAACGATGTTCACTAATCAACCTATTTACTTCCAAAAAACGTCATACTTGCTTCCGAAAAATAAAAAGTCTCCAAATTTGAACCATAACCTCATGGATGATCCCCCAACAATATATTAAAAGAACAAAAATCATATGGTCCAGTTTTTGAGACAAAAACGTCCTACCTGTTTAAAATTTTTTTCGATCCAATAGTGCTTCTCAACAACCCAAACAATAACTCAGTTGCATGTGAACTCCTAATCTCACTTAATCAAGTCCTAAACAAGGTTTTAACACTAATATATCAATTACTAATAAATCTCCAAAACAACACTAAATCATTATAATTAGTCACTAATTACCCCCTAATGCACTACTAATCACAAACAAGATATCTAGACAATATGCATGTTATGTTAAAAGCTCGGGGTATGACATAGAAAGACTCTCACGCATGTCTCCTTATTTGCCAAGTTGTCTGATAGAAGCCAGCTCATGCCTGCTTGACAAATGGATCCACCACATTTCTAGTGAAGCCACATCATCACCACACATACAAACCCGATGAGCCTCTCTGACACGTTTAATTGCACGTGTTCAAAGCCTAAGAAGAGTAACAACAAGCTCAAGCTACCCAAGATTGTTGTACACCTATTCTCAGAACATATGGCTTCGACGATGCCTTCTGTGTCCTCTGCTGGAAATGGAGGTGGTAGTTGTAGGTTTCATAGGTTCTATACCCAAGTCAAGATTTGCAGCTAGCAAATGTTGCAATAAGCGTGGAAACTCATTAAATGCAGCAGTCCAGTGTGCTCTTCATTAAATGAGCAGTAAGGCAAGATTTGCACGGGGATGCAAATCTTGACAAAAGTGTGATTTGTTCACACTCTCTCCTATCCCTTATTTAAATTTATACGTGCATGAGTGCAAGCATGTGCCGAGTGAAACTGATAGAGTGAAAGAGTAAGAAAGGGAGAGGTGCTAAATAGTGAGAGAGAGAGTTGACAAAGTTGTAAATTTTTTGATTTGTTCAAAGTTCTATCTTCTGTGGATGCAGACAAATTGTTGAACGACAATAAATTAGTCTTTGTGTTCTTGGCAATTTCGTTATGTGTTCAACAAGTAGTATCGGAGTCAGCAAATGGTCAGAATCTTGACATTTTGTATTTGGACGAGACTCGATCTGTGTCAAAACAAAATTTGGGACCTAACCAAGAATTCCTCGCAACGTGACAAGCACAAAGATACCAACCAGAGGCCAAACAGAGGTTGCATGGGCCCACACACGCTGGTCGAAGGATTCTGTTGGGCTCCTCCCATCTCCTTCCTCCCTCTTCGATCTGCTCTCAAGTGGTCGAACTTTCCAATAAATCCCCCCTCTAGACTATTTGTTGGGATTTTTTTTAAGTGAAGTTCAAGTATAGATCCCGCCTCTTTTAGAGGCCTTCAGTAGCCACAAACAACATGAACAACTTCAACATCATCAGGCACCTACTTCTGTCCCAGTCCGGAGCCGAAACGACAGCTCGTGAGGCCCCCACGTGCATGTGTGGATCTCACACACCTGCACTTCTTCCTTCCATATCTGAGCTTCGATGGTGATTTCTGTCAAGCACAAGCCACGAGGTTTGATTCTTCACCTCCTATTTGTTCATTTTGGAGCTGCCCGGCCGACGAGTGGGGCCTATATGCGTCTCCCGACGTGCGTGCATCTCATTTGCTTGGCTTTTTCAATCTTGGCTGATTTCTCTCCTCCTCCACCTGGTTCTGCCGCTTCCCTTCACTGTCGACTTTCCTTTTCTGTTAGTCATCTCCGCTTGGTACCCTTTTTAGATTCTTTGCCCCTTGTGGGCATATGTATAGCTTTTTGGCCCCTTACTCGTTGGTCTGTTGCCTCTTTAGATGTTCAAACTAGCCCTTTAAAACGTGTAATTAAGGTATTTGAACCTCCTTAATTATTAATGAATTAGTTGTTTTGGTAAAAAAGAAAAAGAAAAAAAAAGAATAGGTTAGATGGTTTTGTTTTATTTATGTTTGTACATTGTTTGTCAGGTTGTGGTATTTTGTTTATTTTGGTTTAGTAGGTTGTGATATTCTTTTAATCACGGTATTCCTCAGCCACAAGTGAGAGCTAATCAATAAATTCAAAAGCACCGTCCTCTTTCATTAAAAAAAAAAATGAAGGGCAACAACATGGAATGGGAATATTATATATGTATGATTCGGAAATAGCTGTAGAGACGTTAGATGTCCTTGCTATGACTTTTCCCTTTCTAGAGCAGCTACAGCATTCCGTAATGGGGATAGATTTCTCATCACTTCCTAATGGCCCGCGAAGAACTAACATAAGTTTAGGACTGAATTGCTCATTATCCATTTAAGACTCAAACTTGTCAAACTGCCGGAGCATTTGAAAGATGGTAATGTTCTGGTTTGGGAGTGGAGGCAGAGCTGGCATTCTCGTAAGAGGGCTCATCATAATATGGTCGCCATCTGTAAGAGTGTGATGCCTTTTACGCACTGCTGGAACAGGAGGGTCTGGGTGCACGGCAACCGTGCTTTGTCTGTTCGCAACTGCTGGTACTTCTGTCCTTTTCCTCAAGCTTTTAGAAAATTTGCTCTCATTCATTCCTCCATCCTGCAAGTGGATTTCATATGAAAAAAAAATTCAATACAAACGTCAGAGTAGTCGAAGTTCCATATCTAATAAAGATTACAAGTACGTTAAGTGTTTTTTTTTAAATGTTCTCCATATGCCATTTGCGAAAGCTTTTCCTCTATCTAGCTTTCTGTGAGACCAACCTTCATACATGTTAAGCTATATAGCCTTCCCTTACGGACTTTATTTACTTGGTATACCACTTCTGAAGCGGTTCTCACATTAAGGAAAAACCAAGTGCTTTTCCAAAGAGTCAAAGACCATAATGGAATCACTACGCCTTTTTTTGGGTAGTGAAGGAAATCCTATGTGCAAGGCTTCCCCGGGTGTAGGAAAACTTTGGGCAGTTAAAATTGTCTCATACCCTAAGTACCAGGTAAGTCAGAGAATTCGAATCTCGGCCAACAACGTAGGGAGAGGACCCACTTGCCAGTCGAGGCGGCCCCTGTGGACAAATCACTATGCCTGTGTGAAACAAGATTTCTTGCAAGTTTCATCGCCAAGAGCGTTAGTCAATTTCATTCTTCTAATGATTCAAAGAAACCTTTCACAGAAAATGGTCCGTAAGGTAAAGAACAACCAAGCTGTGTTATTCTTTGCTCACTACTGATGTATGCATATCCACTCTGAGTGCTACAGTTATTCATAGACATTGTTGCTTATCTCCCTTTTGTGTTTTATTACAGATTATAATTCAATCTATCCTTGAACTTGTGAGATTATAATTCAATCTATCCTTGAACTTGTGATTCGCCTTCATGTTTTCCAGAACTGTGAAGTGTGAAATGTATCAAAAGGAAACAGTAAACTCAAATGCACCCAGATAAAGATGAAGCATTCTTACTTTGAGGACAGAAGAGTCGCTCATTGGGCATTTGACGGGCCGATCTTCCTCGGGTGGTTCCACCGGGTGTTCTACTGGCCAGAATTCCATGTCGACTTCAAAACCAAGATGGTGGCAATCCATTTCGACCCTAGATTTTGGCTCTCTAGCTTCTTCATCTGTCAATGGAACTTTGCTTTCATCTCTATCCTAGAAAGGGAACGAAAAAAGCTGAAGTAACTGAGCATATGAAATGACGTCAAATTCATTCTTAACAACCATACTTAAAACCGAAAATAGCTTAATTTAAATTCCTAAAAGATGTAGAGGCAGACGTCAGACTTCAAATTCACATTCTAATATCGTGGCCGACAAGGAGAGAGAGAGAGAGTGAGTGAGTTACGAAATTAGCTCAACATGAGAATCCCACAGAGGTGTTCATAAGCACACGCTAAGAGCAGAACAAATCCGAATTTGTCTGTATGTGCGTTTTAAAGAGACGACAGAGAGGATGAGGAAAGAAGAGAAAACAAATCAAAGATAAAAGAGAGCATGAAAAGGAGTAGCAATGGGGGGAGGGGTAAGAGAGGTGGCGCTGTGGGATCCCCCGAACAGTATAAGGCGAAGAAAGATTCCCGCCATTTTCCTCTTTTTGAGATTTTGTTGAGGTACTTTATTCGTAAACTTTTCCTTTCTTTATTGGGTCCCTGTCTCTCTTTCCCTTGTCTCACCTCTGGGAATGAGAGAGCTTTTCTATTCCCTTTCACTTTGTTTCTTTTAAAAACAGTAGCAGTTTCACGTAGAAAAAAAAAACAGTAGCAGTTTGGTTGAAAATCTAACAATCTCTCACTTTCTGCTTTTCTTGGTTTGGCAGGATTTGGGAATGTAAAAGAGCAAGACATACATGAGCTAGCATGCTTTTGCTTTGCCGGGATACCTTCGTTGTAGGCTAGCGAGAGAGAGAGAGAGAGAGAGAGAGAGAGAGAGAGAGAGAGAGAGAGAGAGAGAGAGAGAGAGAAAGCAAATAGAGCAGAACACGAGACAGGCATGCGACCTTTAGACATTTTTAGAAGCCGTTTGTTGCTTGCGATGTAATCGGTTGTAAAGTGACCTACTTCTATCCTACTGTAGTATCTATATCCAACGTCACGACCCATATTCCCTTGATGCTTTCTCACCGGAAAAGTTCCCTGGCATTGTGCATACAGTGACGAAGTTACTCTTAGAGATTTGGGCAGGCCAAATGCAACTGGAGGGCTGAATTTGGGGGGAGGGGCCATGGCCATCCCTGACCCCTAGCTCTGTTCTTGATGGCAAATGATCTCCATTGTTTCCAGTTTCATCTGTGTCCGTAGAGGGTCAGCTGTTTACACAAGTTTTTTTTTTGTTTTTTTTCTGAGCCAAAAAAAGTTTATGAGCTGTTTCCATAAGTTTTTTTTTGTGTGAAAAGAATTCATTCTCATTAAAAACAACAAAAAGTCTAAAACAGGAAATAATAAAACGAAGAAAACAGAGAAACAAATATAAGGGGGATCCGTTCCCTCGTACAGCCACAAAAGCGAGGAGAAATGCTCATGATAGAGGACCGAGCTCCTCTGCAATACCTAGGGTATTGCACGGGGAGCAATTCCTTCAATCCAAACCGTTGCTTCAAAATATAGGGACAAGATCATTCCACGTCATCGACCCGCATCAAATTTAAGATTAATGTTAAAAAAATGATAGGAGCACTAACGGACAGACTAACCGCGACTGTTCATGCTTTCATCATCGTCTTCTTTTCCAGCCTTTTTTTTTCTTAGTTTTCCAGCCTTCTTCACTTTCCTGCAACCGAGAAAGAATCCTCCTTCAAACCTTCGCAGCTTTGCATCTCCTACTGTAGGACCCCGAAGAAACCTTGCTTGGACAAGACATGATTTTATGTTAAGAAAATGCATGTATAATTATTTTGAATTTCTAAAATATGATGTTATGATTTTAAATGCTATGGATGGGATTTTAACTCTATGGTAACCAATTTCATGTTGCTAGATCAATTGTATAATTTCCTTCAATATTCTTGATTTTAATTTTTGAAGGATTTCCTTATGAATGATTTTAGATTATTAAGACTTGCATGTTGGGCTTAGAAACCTCAAACAATGGGCTGACATTGGGCTACCCATGTATGGCCGGTTATTAGATGTATTTGGGCCTTGAGGTTATGACATATGGGCTGCCCAAGTACATGTGATGATGGGCCCTTGAAGAGAGATATTGGGCTGCCATGGGGCTTATAACATGTGGTGTATATTGGGCTTATATGACATGCTAATGGGCTGCCAAAATAAACATGGTAATGGGCCTAGTAATGGTGCTATTGGGCCTTAAGAAAGTTGGACATTGGGCCCAAGCCCTTAGACTTATGAATTGGACTTTAGGTGGTAATGTTGGGCCTTGGATTAAGGATTTATTGGGCTGCCCAATGGGCCTTGAAGTCAAGTTTATAATATGAGATTAGTATTGCTAAACTTCATTTATTTTACTAAGTAAACTAGGTAGTTGGAATTCAACCAAGTTAACTAAATGGGGAACAAGCTTCAAACTTGAAGTTGGAATTATGTGGAGAAGGGAGATACACGTGAATGACAATTAGGGTTTGAATTTTGTGGTGGAAAAATGTTATACAAGAAAGGCAAGGGAGACATGAAGGAGACAAAACTTGCAAAAGCTGAAAATAGACATAGAAAGGGAAAGAAACACCCTTGGCCGAATTCTTTGTCTACATTCACTCCCTTTGCCTCTTGTGAGAAGCCTTACACGCCTAACACCACCCTCACACACTCATGCACTCATTTTGACACCATTTGGTCGACCAACACAAGCCAAGAGAAAGGGAGAGAAAGAGAGAAACCAAGGCCAAACCGAAACCAAGAGAAAGGGAGAGAAAGGTGAGGAACCAAGGCCAAACCGAAACCCTTGGCCCCAAAGGCTGAGTTTGAGCTGCTGTCAAGGAGGTTTTGGGTAGGAGAAGAAGGAGGACAAGGAAGAAGAAGAAGGTGGAGTCAAGAGGTGTTGTGCAAGGGAAAAAAGGAAAAAGGAAAACAAGGGAAACACTAAGGTAAAAACCGGATCTTGTTTTCCTCTTGATGGTCAAACCCTTTTGTGTTTAGATCTTAGGGTTTGAGTTGTTATGCTTGGATATGGTGAGATCTGAATGACTAAGAGTATTAGGTTGCTTAGTAGGTGAAAAAGGGGAAGAAGCTTTCAAGGGATCAAAGGGGAGGAAAGAAGAACAACAAGGTAAGCATGGATCTTGCATCCCTATGTTGGCCGAACCATATGGGGTTGGATATTGAGTTTTGTTTTCTATTTTAGTTGGACTTTGAACATGGGTATGTGCAAGTGATAGATCTGGACATACATGCTTTAGATCTAAGTTTTAAATGTTGGAAAAATGCAAAGAATAGACAATGTATGTTAGAAAAAGGGTTAGACCTAGCCTAGGTTGTGCTTGGCCGAATGGTATGGTTGTTTTTCCTTTAGATCTTGTGTTGTTGAGGTCTCTAAATGATAGATCTAGAGTTGGTGGTTGTATATGATGAAAATATGGAATTAATACATGCAAGTCGGGTCATGAATGCAAAGGAGATGTATATTATAATTTTAGCATGAAAAATGTGGGATTTTGATGTATAGCCGAACCATGTATGCTTAGGTTTTCATGAGTGGATTGTATATGCTTAGATCTGGACATTGACCATGTTGTTTACAAGATTTATGACCTAATGTATGGTAGATGAGTGCTATGTGTAAAGAATGCATGCAAGGTGATAGAACTAAAGAAAACCTAGTGATGTTGTGAGATATTGAGTTGGCCGAATATTGCTATTAGTGATGACTTGTATTGTGCTTTGAATTATAGATCCTAGGTTGTGAAATTGTTGAATGGAGGATGGGATCACCATTGGAGTAAAAGTTGTGATTAATTGGTGCATAATGGTAGTGGCCGAATGTTATAGTAATAATGAAACCCTAAGTACCATTTATGATTTATGGATTTTCGTTATTGTGATGGATAAGGAAATTAGAGTTTAGGCTAGTGGGAATAAATATTGAAGAACCATGACCTTTTGATAAAATATTATTGGGAACCCTAGTTAAGATTTAATCATAGTTGGATATAAGGTTTTAGTGGAGTACGTGTAATAAAAAGAGACTTAAGGTTAATTCGGTCATGGTGTCGACACCTTGAGTGATGGTGTCGACACATCTAACTAAAACCCGAGAGTTTACATTTTTCCCACTTTGACGAAGTGTTGGAAGTGTCGACACCTTGAGTGATGGTGTCGACACATATAACCACATTCCGAAATTTTATCGGATTGAAATATGTGAGGTGGAATTTATGTAACCCTAATCTATTAATTGATTAAAATCCTAATCGGGAATAGAGGTGTAAATATTTTGTAACATGGTTAATAATTAAATAACCTAAGTTTAGATAATATTAGAGGAGTAAATAAAATACTTTAATTGATTAAAAGAATATCGGTGATTATATGTATAGTATATATTTAATAATTATGTGCTATTTCTTAAAGACTAAGAAATATCTGAACCGCTTGTAGGCGATCTACGTGTTTTATACACTACCAAGGAGGACCAAGTGTAAGTGGACAGTAAGTGGTTCTTTTCAAAACTGGAATGACACACTGCATCATTTCATGAACAAGCATGAGATTTTGATCAAGCATGACATGACATGTGCATTGCATGAATTTTTCTAAAGAGAATATTTATGCAATGATTTTATGGAAATTAAGGAATGTTTTATGAAACGATAAGTTAAGTTAAGGGGCACTGGTCGGTACCGTACCATCAAGATGGACTCCCATACCGAAGGACAAATGTGAGAAGGATGAGAGAATCCACGAGGCTGTGCAACCCACACTGAAGGACATTGAGAAGGTGTGGTGCCTCCAAGGGTCATGTCTAGCCACTGAAGGACAAATGAGAGAAGGTGCGCTAGCTTGACCGTATGTAAGGTCTCCAAGGGAAATCGGAGACGGTTCTAAAGGGAACGCACAACCCTGACTTCAGGGGTTAAATGGAGCGAGCCCACAAGTAAAAGAGATGGAATGGTTGTGAAAGGCCAACAGTGGCACAAGTATGAATAAGTAATTTTCAAGGGCCTGGGGCCGAAATTAAGCAAGAGCATGTACATATCCATGACATGCATGTGCATCACTTATCAAGTTTATTCTCTTTCATGATAAAGCGAGCATACGTCAAGAGCATGTTTCAAGTTATGTCTTTCCCTTACTGAGTCTTTTTGACTCACGTGTTTTTTTAAAATTGTGTCATTCCAGATGCCACAGGTGAAGAGAGTCAGGAGGAATACCTGACTTAGAAGTTCCCGGATGATATTCCTATTTTGTGTATAGTGACCTGATCGATGAGATCCGTCACTAATTGAATTCTAAATATTATATGTGTTTTGTATGAAAACTTAATGAGAACCCTGATTATGTTCGATTAAGCTCGAATCCCTCGTGGTCTTGTATGTTTCCGCCGTAAGCAAGTAAGTAAGAACGCTGGAGCTATCCGGAGATAGTTCGCGGCTGTCACGTTTCCTGCGGGGTGCCGTTCGGGGCGTGACACCTACCCAATTTTTTCTTCTTTTTTTCAAGCCTTTTTTTTCTTCTGAATATCTCTGGCTGCTACTCGAAGAGCCTAAAAAGCAGTCAAAATCGAGATTTGCATGATGCTCTCTATACAGTGGGAAAATCCCAACTAGTGGCCAAAAAGTTGAGAGGGCACTTATCCAAGAATTTGAATTCAGAATAACCTCAAAATCTTGAGAAGATCAGGGTTTTCACAGAAAGTGGGACTCTATGGTTCGACTACGCCAAAGAGCCGGCCACTTAACATTCTTGAAGCAACGACTTCTGTTTTTGACAGAGTGGTGCAGGATCATTGGATTTGAGAAGCATGAAAGTCAAGGAGTCCGAATGTGAAGGATTGAATCTTTCACTTGCTCATAATTATGCTTTTGATGCAACAGAGCGATCTAAAGCATATGGGTTCACATCAGAGGGTGATTTAATTCATATATTGCTCCTGGGCGATGCGAGTCACTTCAAATGCAGAGGGTTTGTTTGAGATGTAAAATTTTGGGGAGTTAAAATTTTAGGGTATTAGATTTGGTGAAAAAGTGAAGAGAGAGATAATTTTTTATATTTATTATAGTAAAAGATAATGATTTGATGGGGAGAGAGATATTATATTTGGATTTTTTATTGTGTTAAAATTTTAAGAGGTAAAAATTTTTGGTGCAAATACAATCAGAGTTAGATCAAAGAGGAAGTTTGACCTGGATGAGCCTCTTGCTTTTCAGGTAATTAAGGGTTATTTGCTTGTTGTTGGCAATGAGAGGGTTTTCGTGTATAATGTTTCATCGCGGCATTATGCGAGGGCTGGCGCGCCTCGGCTTGTGTTTCTCTGCTGGTCTAGATGAAATCCGATCGTCGTTTCTAAGTTCTTAGACAGTATATGTTGATGCCATAAGGAATTAGATCTACCCGAGATATCAGACTTGTTCGCACAAAACTTCACGTTTAAAAGAAGAAACTCGAACACCGGTAGTCCAAAAATTTCTAATCTTCAAAATCAAGAATCGAAGTGCTCATGAAATCAAAGTTCTCAGGAGCAAACCCACGATAGAGCTGTATCTATTCGTGTTTGATAACTGAATCTCTGTCGAAAGAAAGAAGAAAGCTCCTAGAAAAACGTGAAGGGTGACGCCGTTAGCTTGTCTGTGAGGTGACTTTTTATTTTTTAAATATTAATCTTGAGTTTGACTCTGATTAATGATGTGGAAGAATCTTGACCCTATATTTTGAAGCAACGGTCTGGATTTGAGGAATTGCTCCCCGTGCAATACCCTAGGTATTGCAGAGGAGCTCGGTCCCATGCTAGAAGGGGAGGCCTCTAAGCTCCCCCTTAGAGGCGGCCTAATGAACGAGCTGGTGTGCCATACTGTTTGCACCTCAATTGACATGATAAACCCATTATGTTTGCAAAGAATTGAAATGACATCAAATATCCCACACTATATTATTGATTCGCCAATCAGCATAGTGTGGGGACAGAGAGATTGAATTTATCACAAGTGAGGAGTCACATTCTAGGATAATTTTTTGCCAACCACGAAGAGAAGCCACATCTGCTCCAAGTCTTGCTGCCACTGCCTCACCTTCCACCACAGAAGCCACTTCAACCTTCTCTACCATTGCCTCCAACACAGTACCTTCCAAATACCTACAAAGAACAGTAGCAATTGCAAACTGCTCTCTAATCGCAACATCAGTATTAATCTTAATAAATTGCGCAGATGGAGGTTTCCAGATAGCTTGCCCATTCATCAGCTTATTGCTCCAAGCCATCGAGTGTCCTAGGCTAAGTTTATTAATCCTGGAAGATAAAAGCACCACATCAACTTGTCTTCCTCATGGAAAGAAAGATTACTAGAAAACCATATTCCATCAACCATATTTGTAGCAAAAAGTTGAAATCTATGCTTATCCGCACTTGGAATCCCAAGATTTAATCTGGACTAATAATGCATTCAATCCACTTAGATAAGAAAGATGGGCAAACCTTTGAGGATTCAGGTTCCAAGGGGATTGTCTCCAAATGATCTGGGCAACCCCACATTCCATCAAGATGTGTTTGATTGATTCTACTTCACGGTGACAGAAACAACAAAGGAAATCCTCAGAGTCCTATCCTCCAATTCGCTTTGCTAAATTCTCTTTAGTGGGAAGAATATCCCAAGCAATCTTCCAAAGGAGAAGTCTTAGCCTCTCATGTATTTAAAGTCCCCATAGCTTCTTCCAAGAGGAAGACACTCCAATATGAGAGGTAGTAGTGCGACCCTTCAGTAAGTTCCGATACATAGCATTTACTGTGAAACCACCCGACTGTTCAAGGGTCCAGAACAACACATCACTTGTTGGATTAATTGGTAAGGTGATCCTTCGGATTGCATGAACAAAGGCATCATCAAAGATAGATTTTAACTTATGAATATCACAATATTGCATATCAGGAAGTAAAAGTTCTGCAACTCGAATGTTACAATGATCCATGGTGGGTGCATCCAAGTGAGGCTTAGGAAGAAAAGAAGACAATATGGGTATCCAAGGTCCTGCCATACATATAAGTTCTGACCATCACCAACTAAATGGCAGGCTCCATCTTTGAGTAATGGCATGGTACAAACTATACTGCTCCATATCCAAGATGAGTTAACTCCTCTCTCAGCTTGCTAACCACTACTTCCCCTCGAATACTTGTTCTTTAGTAAATGCACCCACAAAAAGTCTTCATTTTTCAGAAAACGCCAAGCCAACTTTGACACAAGAGTCGTGGTCAAGTCATTCATATTACGGAAACACAATCCACCAATGTCTTTGGGCATACAAATAGAGTTCCAAGCATGAAGATATAAGTGATGAGTTTGCTCTTGAATTTTACCCCACCAGAACCGCCTCAAATTGTTGTCCACCTAATGGCACCATGATTTCGACATAAAAAAGAAACTAAGGGGGTAGGATGGTATAGCTGTTGCAACAACTCTAATAAGTGTGGCTCTTCCCGCTTGAGATAAGAGTTTAGCACGCCAACATGAAATTTTTTGTAATAGTTTTCCTTTTACCTCTTCCAAAGCCTTGCTTTTTGATATGGGAATCAACAAAGGAAGCCCCAAGTGCTTGGCTTTGGCTGGAAGGTTTTTAAGTCCAAGAATATCCATAACAGAAAGCATTGCTTGGCCATGAAAATTACTACTGAAATGCACCGATGCCTTGTCTCGATTAATTTTTTGCCCTGACAATCCCATATATTTATCAAGACATGTATTAATCGCAACTGAATCTTGCCTCTTAGCTCTTGTAAAGATCAACAAATAATCCGCAAATAACAAATGGAAGACCATCGATGCCCCTCTACTAATTTTTATACCCCTCAAGTGACCTTCCATTTCTGATCTTAAGATCAAACGAGATAGAATTTCCAAACAGATTATGAATAGGAAAGGCGATAAAGGATCACTTTGGCGAAGACCTCTCGTTTGGAAAAAAAATCACTGTGAACCCCACCATTGAAGAGTACGGAGAAACGGGCAGTTGTAATACATCGTTAATCCAAGAAATCCATTTCGTACTGAAAACCAAATTCTCCATTATTTGTAGAATGAAACTCCACTCAATGCGGTCATACGCCTTTTCCATGTCCTCCTTTATTGCCATTCAACCCCCATTGCCTCTCTTATGGCCCATAGCATGAAATAATTCAGCTGCAACTATATAGTTATCATGGATATACCTTGCTGAGACAAACGCAAGTTGATTAGGAGAAATCAACTTTGGCATGATATTTTTGAGCCTATCAGTCAGAAGCTTTGAGATCGGTGTATAGACCACATTACAGAAGCTTGTGGGTCGAAACTATCCCACCTTAACAACGTAATCCACCTTAGGAATAAGAACGAAGTTCGTTTTATTTAGCTCCGAAAACAAACAATCTTTAATGAAGAAATCCCGCACAGTCCGGATTACATCTACACCAACAATATGCCAGAAATATTTATAAAATGGTACAATCATACAGTCTGGTCCAGGTGCTTTCTCTGGGCTCATTCTCTTAAGGGTATCGTAGAACTCCTGCTCATCTGATATACGGGTAAGCACCTCATTATCCCAGCATTAGGTATCCTTCCAATCCCAAATTTTCAGCCATAAGTTCCCCTTGCCAACATATATTTATCTGGATCGTAATGTTTTTAATCGATTCAGAAATTTTCCCATAGATAGATTTATTCCTTTTCTTCATTGCCACTTGCATTCCTCGAAGCTCTCTCACCAAAATTCAGCCTGGAGCTCCTGACAAATTCTAGTGCCACACTTTTGCAATAACCTCATGACAGGAATCATTACGAATCCAAAAAACTTCAAACTCGAACCGAGAGATTGTACCTTCTAAATTGAAAATGATAGGAGTATGATCAGAAAGTGTAATGGAGTGATGCTGTATACTGGCGTTTGGGAAAGCCACTCTCCAAGGAAGGTTTGCAATACCCTATCAATTCTTTTTTCGAATATTGTACATTCTCATTCGATGATTAGACAGGGTAAATTTACCACCTTTGTAACCCAAATCCACATAGGCATTTGATTCCATAAAATGAGCCAAACCTCTAGATGAAGATGCTTTAAACTCTCTGCCACCACTCTTTTCCTCATGGTAGATTAAATCATTAAAATCCCCAATGTATTCACCGTGAGATCCAACGGCTCCTTCAATACACTGCATAGCATCCCCCATGCCCGAGGGTCAAACTCCTTTAATAGCGTCTTTAAGGCCTTGGCTGCCGCAGGTCGATGCAAACCCCGACAATTCCATGATATGAGCCTCATGGTTCTAGTGGGGGCAGTATACGACCCGCCACCCCAGCCATTTGAGTCTCTTGAATCAGGCCATGAGAATCTCCACATAGAAGTTGGACAACATTCTTCCTACGCTTAGCTTCTACCTTCTTTTTTCCAAAAGAGTGCCTATCACTAGCTTTACAACTTTCACCCAACAGAGATGCAAAAGTCAACTTACTGTCCTCAAAATTAAACACATCGCCCAGCTCAAGTTTCTTTGAGGGGGGATGTGGGGTCTGAAGACAAAGGGGAAATACTTGTCGTTTTTGTCGCCCTAAGCAGAGGTCATAACAAGTGAGTTTCTTTTGGATCATCTAATTTGGGCTGTTTCTTTGGCCCAAAGACACTCACTTTCAGACCTTAGAACTAATTCCAACCACTTTGGTCACATTTTTTATTGGGCCCCTCTTACCCGAAGATTCCAAATAAAAAAGCTCCAACGACTGTTGGGACTTTTCCAAATCAAGAGCAGTAACCATTGACCCAATGTTAGATACCAACTGGAAATGAGGCGCTAAATGAGATAATTTCTCCTGACAAACCGTTTTCGCAAAATCTGCTGATATATGGTGAGATAGTGGAGTGAGTGCTTGACACTAACTTAGCATACATGATCTGGGTTTTGCGAAAGACACGCCCACGTTTTCCATATCACCAAAATTCTTCCACTGACCAACCTCCTTCTCCGATAGGGCCACTGCTTGGGTGAAGCGGTGGTGAGGCAGAGCTTTAGGATAATTTCCATCTTTTTAATTGGGATGTTTTGCACTTGGATCACGGACTCTGGCCAGAATTTATTGGAAATGGAATATCACCTCTAATTTTTTCATCTAAGGCAGGCGAGTAGAGATGAGGATCTTCTCGATCACAGACACCAGCAGTATGATCCAGCCTCCCATAGGGAGAACATAAACTAGATAAACGTTCATACTTGAAACTAATCCATAATGGTTCTTGCATACCTCTGGGAATAAAGAAACCCAGTTGTAGAGGTCTATTAGCATCAAATTTAATCTTCACCCGTAGATAACTCTTGTTCATCCGATCATCATCCAACGATTCTACCTTTCCGAGTTTGCTAGCTAGCAGTATCACATTCTCACGGTCTATACCTCCAAGAGGTAAGCCATGTATTTTGACCCTGAAAACAACCATACTCAAGTCAACCTCCTCAACCAAAGTAGTTGGGGACCATTCTCGAAAGATCATAAGAAAGCCTTTGAAATTATATGGTTCCTGTCGATATGAAGCCTTTGAAAGCCTTTTCTTTCTCCTTTACAATTGTGAAGGTAAAAGGAAACTTATTGGGACCAGCATCCTCAATCTGGACCTCTTTTAAAAATCTCCAGCCCATACAGATTATTGGAAAAATTATCTGCTTCAGATGGACCTTCCTTGATAGGATCCTACCAACCAACATCAACTCCGATTGTTGTTGGGCTATATCAGTGTCGATATCTAGAAGGCTAGAAATATCTTCTCAGCCAATATCCTTAGCCTTCTACGTAATACCATTTATTTCCCGCTCCAGATCTAAATTTTGAGTCGTCATAATGGGGTGTAGGATGGAAGAAAAAAGGGGGTAGATTAAAAAGTTCAGAGACGTAATGGACAAAAGAAAAAGGAGGATTAAAGAGAGAAAATATAAGCAACATAGAAAAGGTAATCAGAGTAGATCAGGGTGGTGGTTGGGTGAAAAAGATAATTTGTGGACAGTAGGAAAGTAGGACAGGATGAGGAGAGAGAGAGATATAGCATGATGCATAGTCTTCAAGGAGCGGTAACTATTCTAGTTGTTTCCATAAGTTCAATGACATATTTTGTATGCATTATGTTGTTCAAAACCTTACCATTCACTTGGAAATTAGATCAAACTCAGTCGTCGAGATATATGTTCTTCTTAAACTTGTTACGCACCACACCAAGGATTTGTGAAGGTAAAAATGGGGTCCCCACCCCTATCTCATATCGCTAGGTTCCCTATATGGAGAAACAATAACAGCTCATAACATGTATGTGTGAAAATTCGAATAGTATTTCTATTTACAATAACATTTCTAAGAGATTACAAAACTTAAGTAAGTTTAAATTCATATATTCATATGTTCGTGGATGTCGTGGCTCAAATCATCATAGGCTTTCGTGATCAGGGTCGAAGAGCTTATGGCCAACTTTATCATAAATTTTTGACCCATGAAGAAACTCAAACAGTACTAATCGAAAGCCAAGGGGAAAACTTTACTGGAGAACTGACTCATATACAGATAGACCATGGAAACCTATAAATATACTAATCGACTGATAAATTTAGAGGTCTTGAAAGGTAAGTTATTTGAGATTCTTTAGTTTTTATTTTGGGATATATATACTTTTCGCCCATCAAATATAAGAGGTTTGATACTTTACACCATAAATCATCCATTTTTTCGTAGGTAAATAATGCTATCCCGCTTTGATATCTACAAGAAATTTTATTTTTTTGGGACAAAAAATTTAGGATTTTATCCGCAAAAAGTACCCTTTAGCGAACATTTTTTCATTCTGTCTAAAAACCTTCAAAGTATTACTTTATGGGATGGAATGACTGTCCGTCCCAAAAGATTGTCAGGAAAAAAGTTGTATTGTTAGCGACGGTTTGTTGACATAATTTGGGTGTCCAAAAAAACAAAGGGTACTTTTTTGGGACGAAGAGGTGTACTCCCAGGAAAAAAATTGCTTAAGGGGATCACCAGCGACTCTCAATCTCATCCACTAGGCTCAAGACCAGGCTTTAATTTCGCAAGCAATTTCTACTTATGTCATGACTCGAACTCTTAATCTTGGAGTTAGTGAATTAATGAGTCGTACCAACTAAGCTACATCCTTACTGGCACGATTTTGAGGATTAATTTAATAACTCATGATAACTTTGATCAATTATACTCAATTGGATGAGAAATGATTATTCCATTCAATTGAAAAATCTAACGATAAATCTACAAAAATATTCATATGATAGGATTTATGAATAATAAATTGTTTGACGATAAGACTCTAATCTCACATCACATGGATTCTTAAAGTATTCTATATATCTAGAAATCACAATGAATCAATAGAAATGTATAGATGAGAAATTGATTTGAGGCTATAAAACTATAAGATTAAACAAAAATTCACTTTATTGCCTACTTGATAATCAAAATAACATTACAAGTTATTAAACTTCATGTTTAATTTTACCAAGAGAGTTCTAGCTTGACATCTTCATAAGGACATCCTTCAATTGAGAAAAATGTCTAACCGGAAAAGCAACAAAAGAAATTCTTAATGTTGTGTTCTCTGTCCCTTTTAAGCTCCTCCTTTTAGAATGGATTAACCACTTTCCAAATGTGCGAATCTTGAAATCTTTGTGAAATCCAAAGTAGACAAACTCAAAGAGATTTCAAACATAGTAAAGATCACATTATTTAGATAACTAATGAATTAGTTATAAATGTTTCCACTAAACATGTCCATATACATGTGCCTCTATCTTGATTTTAAATTGCTTCTTTGAGTTCAAATGTTGTTTCCCTCCATCCAATTCCAAGAAATTCATATGAACAAGAGTCCTACAAGCTCCCATCTTTATTAATTGAATTAATTAAATAGTAATAAGTACTTGTCTTTCAATTTAATTACGATTCTTGCAAAGATATAAAATATCTATACATTAAAGATTTGTTTCCAATAAAAGACATAATCGAATTGGATTAAAAATCAAATACTAGTTTCATGAATTAACTGAAAATGAGAGTACAATGTCTCTAATAGTAATGTAAATTGCCCTGCAATGAACACATATTGTGTCCAACAAACCCTCTGATACTCTATTAAAAAACACATATTGCATCAAATTGGTATCAGAGCAAGTTTTCCTACTGTGGTGATTGGGTTTCTTTTCTGTTCATTAGAATTTCGAGATTTCTATCTTCTTCGTATCTCCTGGTCTTTCACAATGCCTCCACGACGTCAAAGAAATATAGAGCGTGATGATGTACAAGCTAAACTTGCAGCATTACGGGAATCAAATCAAACACTTACAAACATGGTGAATGAACTTTTCAGCGTCTTCAAACTTCACCAACTCGGAGCCATAGGAGTCGGGAAAGTACACTCAATGTCTTCTTCGATGATGATAATAACCGAGATGACCATTCATCTTCTTCTAGTTCTTTCGTTGAACCAAGAGTTGCTGCTCAATGATCCATGGAACGTTTGGCTCGTGCTTTAGAAAATAATGATTGAAGCATCCAAGTTCCATGTGCAAGACTTTGATGGGAAGCTTGATGCAGATGAGTATTGTGATTGGATTGCATCTTTAGAAGCTTTCTTTGAATGTAAAGATCTCTCAGATGAAAGAAAGGTGCAGTTCGTTGCTACAAAGTTGATGGGTCATGCTTTAATATGGTGGCCGCAATATCAGCGAAGTAGAGATCGCAGAGGAATTCCAAAAGTCAATATTTGGGCTAAGATGAAGGTGAAACTTGATGAGAAGTTTCTGCCTTTAGATTATTCTCAAACTCTCTACCAAAAGTTCCATCAATTACATCAACAAATGGAGCAATCTGTTGGTGATTATACAGAGAAATTTTACAAGCTTATGAGCCGTGTGAATTTGGAAGAATCCGATGATCAATTGGTGGCAAGATATATGAGTGGGCTGAAATATAATCTCAAGGGTGAGCTTATGATGCATTCATTTCATTCTGCGGAGGAAGCATACCAGAAGGCGCTAAAGGCGGAGGAGAAAATGAAATGGAATTCATACCGAAAAGCTGAAAGTTCGAAGGCGGTGAAGGAGAAAGAAAAAAAGTTGGCTCCTATCTCTCAAAAGCCGGCTCAACAACATGGTGGGGTGAGTAAGGATTGTGGAAAATCTGATTCATTTTCCAATAGATGTTTTAGATGTAATGAAGTTAGGCATAGGTCCTATGAATGTCCAAAGAAGATAGCTGAATTGCATTTGTTAAAAGAAGAAGGAGATGTGGATCAAGAACCAATCTATGATGAAGAAGCTGAGGATGATAATGCAGAATATTGTGATGGTGATTGTGATGCAGAAAACCTTGTAATACAACGAGTTATGACTGTTCAAGAAGATGATAGATGGTTAAGGCATAATATTTTCAGAACCTATTGTCTTTCCCATGAAAAGAAGTGCATCTTGATGATTGACTCGGGAAGTTGTTAAAATACGGTGTCAATGGTGATGGTAGAAAAGCTGAAACTTTCATGTGAGCGTCATCCAAAGCCTTACAAAGTTTCCTGGTTCAAAAAGGGTGGAGAAATCATGGTGACACAAAGGAGTAAAGTAAATTTTTCCATTGGCAAGTATGAATATGAGATTTATTGTGATGTGCTGCCTATGGATGCTTGTCATTTGCTTCTTGGCACACCTTGGCAATTTGATCGGAATGCTTACCATGATGGAAGAAGAAATACTTGCACCGTTATCCACAATGGTGTGAAGTATGTGCTGTCTCCTATGAAGGATGTTCCATCAAGCGTGTCTTCTTCAAATTAGATTAGTTTATTATCTTACAAAGAGTTCGAAGAATCCTACAAGGAAGATGACATTATTTATGCTCCTGTTGCTGCGGATAGAAGTGAAGAAGTTGCAAAGGAGGTTCCAAATGAAGTTCAAAACTTGCTGGACAGATTCAAAGGCCTTACTCCTGATGAGCTTCCTAGTGGTTTACCACAACTTTGAAATATTCAGCACCAAATTGATTTCACTCCAGGTGCTATTATTTCTAATTTGCCTCATTGTAGAATGCCTCCTAGTGAACATGCTAAATTACAAAGACAAATAGTTGACTTGTTGAAAAAGGGGCTGATTAGAGAATCCCTTAGTCCTTGTGCGGTTCCAGCTTTTTTAACTCCTAAGAAATATGGAACATGGAGAATGTGTGTTGATAGTAGAGTTATTAATAAGATTACAATCAAGTATAGGTTTCCTATTCCTAGACTTGACGATATGCTTGATGAACTTGTTGATGCTAAAGTTTTTTCTAAGATTGATTTGCGGAGTGGTTATCACCAAATCAGAATTAGAGAAGGTGATAAGTGGAAAACAACTTTTAAAACCAAGGATGGTTTGTATGAGTGGCTAGTTATGCCATTTGGATTGTCCAATGCCCCAAGCACTTTCATGAGACTTATGACTCAAGTATTGAAGGTTTTAATGGGAAAGTATGTTGTGGTGTATTTTCATGATATCTTAATTTACAGCAAGGATAGAGTGCAACACTTGGAACATCTCTCCAATGTTTTCAAAGTACTCCATGAAAATCAGCTCTATGTGAACCTTAAGAAGTGCTCTTTCATGACTGATCAAGTCGTATTTCTAGGCTATGTTGTGAGTGCAGTTGACAAGAAGATGGATGATGAGAAAGTAAATGCTATTTTTGATTGACCTACACCTAGAAGCCTAACCGATGTAAGAAGTTTTCATGGTTTGGCCTCATTCTACAGAAGATTTAGTCAACATTTCAGCACCATTGTTGCTCCATTGATGGATGCTATAAAGAAAAAGGAATTTTAGTGGACCAATGAGGCTGAAAGTAGTTTTCAAAAGTTGAAAGTCCAAACTTGTTGAAGCACCAATTCTAGCATTGCCAGATTTTTCTAAGTCATTCCAAGTGGAGTGTGATGCGTCAAATGTCGGCATAGGAGTTATTCTTTTGCAAGGAGGAAAATATGTTGCTTATTTCAGTGAGAAACTCAATGATGTAAAACTGAAATATTCAACCTATGATAAGGAGTTATATGTTATTGTACAAGCTTTACGACATTGGAAACATTTGGGGTGTTTGTTTGTGGAAATATTGGGGTTTTGGAAATTTTGGGTATTGAGGTTTGTGAAAAAGTATAGTAATTTATGGAAAAGTGAGGAGAGAGAAGATTTAATTGAATAGTATAATATTATTTTATAATTTAATGAGGCGAGAAGGATTATTTTATGATTATTTAGAAATTTTGAGGGTTTACAAGATTGGGAAACAAACGCCCCCATTATCTCATTAGTGTGGAGTTTGTTCTCTTTTCAGACCATGAAGCTTTGAGATTCTTGAAGGGACAAAAGAATTTAAATTCTCGTCATGATGGCTGGGTTTCATACCTTGAGAAGTTCTCTTTGGTTCTACAACACAAAGCTGGATCATTAAACAAAGTTGACGATGCTTTGAGTTGACGACATAGTTTGTTGACAACTCTATCTTATGAAATCACCGATTTTGATCTCTTACCAAGATATTATGTTTCAGATCCTTTCGTTTCAAAAGTATTGCAGGATTTGAATGATGAGAAGAGAATAGATTATTTGCTAATCAATGGTTATTTGTTCAAAGGCAACCAACTTTGTTTGCCGGAGGGTTCTTTGAGATTATTTGTCATTGAAGAATTGCATGTTGGAGGACTTGGTGGACATTTTGGAAGAGACAAAATTGAAGCTCTTGTGAAGTTGCGCTACTTTTGGCCAACGTTCAAGCGTGATGTTGCTCGATTTGTGCAAAACTGTCTAGTATGTCAAAAGGCCAAATGAGGAGTTCAAAATGCTGGTTATTATCAACCCATATCAGTCCCTAATGCTCCTTAGGAAGACTTATCAATGGATTTTATTCTTGGTTAGCCTCGAACACAACATGAGTTTGATTGCATATTTGTGGTAGTGGATCGATTCTCCAAGATGATTCACTTTATCCCATGTAAGAATTCTACCGATGCATCTCATATAGCTGCCTTATTTTTTAAAGAAGTTGTTCGTCTTCATGGTGTTCTAAAGACCATTACTTCAAATCGTGATGTGAAGTTTGTTATTCACTTTTGGAGGACACTATGGAAACTTTTGGGAACTCGTTTGCAATTCTCTAGTGCTTACCATCCTCAAATTGATGGACAAACTGAAGTAGTGAATAGATCTCTTGGAAATTTGCTGAGAAGTTTAGTGGGAGAGCATCCAAGGAAGTGGGACTTTGTCATTCCTCAAGCTGAATTTGCTTACAATAGTTCAGCCAATCGATCAACCAAGAAGTCTCAATTTGAAGTTGTTTATGGCAACAATCTAAGTCATGTTCTTGACCTCATGCCACTGCCTAATTGAGTAAAAGTAAGTATGGAAGCTGAAGAGTTTGTTGAGCACATAAAAAAAGTTCATGAACAAGTTCGACATCAATTGCAGCATTCTACTCAAATGTATAAATCCGAGGCAGATGCTCATCAGAGGAAGCTAGAGTTCAAGGAAGGAGACCTGGTTATTGTCTATCTAAGGAAGGAAAGGTTTCTTGTTGGTACTTATAACAAGCTGAAGTAGAGGAAGTTTGGCCTTTGTCGAGTTCTAAAGAAGTTGGGACCGAATGCTTACCGCATTGAATTACCTGCTGGATTTTCAATAAGTCTTACGTTCAATATATGTGATCTTTATCCTTATTATGGCGTTGGGGAGCAGATTACTATAGAACCAAAGGATTTCGAAGGCGGCCTCTCTAACTCTCCATGAGAGTCCATTGATGTTTTGGATATGCGTTCTATCACAACTCGACAAGACATTTACACACAATATTTGGTTCGTTGGCCTGGGAAATCGAGTTCTGAAGATGCTTGGATTTCTAGTGAATAGCTCAAGAAGTTAGATCAGTTGTTGTGGGAGGATCTGAACTCAAATTCGAAGGTGAATTCTTTTCAAGACTGGGATAAAAATGCAGGAGCATCCCTTGCACATCGGAATAACTATCCCGAGGAGAATGAGGCATCACTTGCATTGCTGGCCGAGGTAAACATCACTTGCATCTTTGGTCGAGGTATCAAAACATCACTTGCATCTCGGATTTAGCACCTCGTCTGGAAAGATTTACGAATATTTAGTACGCATGTGATATATTTTTGGAAATCTTTACGTCTCTAGTTTCAAACACACTTGACTTCATATCATTTGAAGATTCCTAGAGAAAGTTATGATGTTTTTATGTCGAGACGTCGGGACTGGCAGCAGACAACAAAGTTCAAAGTGCATTTAATTTCTTTTGTGTTGGAATTGTCTAGACTTTATTATTCCATTTTCTAGTTTGACCATGATGTAATGAACTCTTTATATGAGTGATTATCCAAAATAGAGGAAGAACTTTGAATTCAAAAATATAATTCTTGCAAGTGTATCTCTTGCTTTGGAGTTGAGTGACATCCTCCTACCAATCAAACGTGTAGCTTGGTCGCGTCGAGTGGCATCCGCAATTAGTAGCGTCGAGTGGCTTCTGCTACCCCTAGTTGAGTGGTATCCCAGGACTATCCTCTTCCCTTGGCTTTATACTTTTCGGATTTTGCCAAGCCTTGCGGACACCGGTCTGCATCAGTGTCTCACAACGTTTTGGAGTATGTTTTCCGTATTCAGAAAATATTTTTCCATGCAAACATAAACCATGTTCTCACAATCCTCACGCCCCTGCGAGAATGTAAGCACCTTGGTGTTTCTTGATGTCGTAGAAATCAAGAATTGTACACATGCATTAAACTCCTATTAGGGTTTACCTGCATCAACTATAAATCTAGCTAAATCAATTTTTTTATGATTACTCCTCACTAAAAATGCGTATGAATACATTCTCTTAAAAGAATGAAAAGGACGAAAAAATTCAGGCCTCTACACAAAGGTGGTGATTTTTGCGGTTTCAAATTTTCAATTAGGATTCTTTAACCTCTAAAGGCTTTTTTCTCTAGCGAAGGCAAGTAGTTATTTTAAACTAAGGTTGCGATTCACCTACATCCAGAGACCCAAAAAGAGCACATCGACGCAGCGGAGGCCGATGCACTTTTAGCTGCTGGGTGCCAATATACACTTTTAAAATTTATTCCATCTGCTATAAATTTAACTTACACAAAAAAGGGCAAGGGATCTACGGATAGAGATAAGAACTTACTACACTACAAACAACTTACAATGAAAGTTCTCAAACACCGTCTTTAACAATATTGGTTACCATTTCAAATTATATAATATGTAGTGATGCTGAACTTAATAAATGGTGCAAACAATTTACACAATAGCCTTTTCAAGGTGCTGCACAAGCAGTCACCTTGAATTGCCAAGTTCTACTCATTTGGCGATGCCGCCTATAGTAATGGACTACAAATAACTCAATATATAGTAATAGCATATAGAAATAGAAGATGAATTAATGCCACAACCTGCATCTTACCCCATAGAGGCATCCAAAACTGCCGACATGCACTAACTGTCCCATAACACCCTTGGTACGTTAATCTATACTCTCACCACCCAAATGTCATTAATTTCACCCCCACTTCTTTGACCACGCCGCTTGGGCGGATCAGACCCCACTTCCGACAAGTTTAGACAGTCGCACCATCCTCCTCTCAACTGGCATTGCCATCAACACACTCTGTAAGTCATTGTCCTTGATCAAGTGGATGCACTGGTTTATGGGGGGTTACCGATGATACCCACGAGTCACAAAACTCCTCTTGGTCCACTTCGCCTTCGAATTGCATAAATTTGTCATGGCGGGACATGCATCTGTCATTTCTGACTCCAACTTCGCTTTCTTCCTTTTGTACCCAAGGCTGCATGATAGGTGAATCATGCACTTATACGGCAAAAATGTAGGTTGGTTGTTCTGTGCTAGAGCTTTAAGGGTGCATTGAATACTGACTTAATTTCAAGATCGATATGGACATTGCCATTGATGAGGGCTCGATTGAGGTGCTGCTCCTTAATGACTATTCACTGGGTTCACCGACGTGGATGAGTTAGGGCACCAGTTGCAATGGAATAATTGAATACATGCCCTAGAATGCAGTAGTTGGGACAACCCTGCGTCTTGAACCTCCCTAATTTAGGATTCGCCTAACACAACAACACTTTTGGGTTGCACAAACTGTTTTCCAAAGACAAAAAATGCCAATTAACACCCTGAATCGACATAACTCTTAGAGTGAAGGAAGAAGGTTGCCTAAGTGATTATCTTCATAGAACAATCTACTCAAGCAATTTGATAAACATACATAAAAAATTCCTCGTAATTGAGAAAGCGGCGAACTTATTTTAAAATAAATACCAACTTACCCTCATCAAATTTACCCAAGCCTTATCCATCCCATCAACAATGTCTGCCTTTGGCCCTCCATCCGAACCCAGTTTTTTTTAACACAAATGTGAAATCATTGTGATTCCTCTTCATTCTATTCCACTTTCCCTTCACCTGCTTTGACGTTGCCAGATTCTGGTAAGCCCAATCCTGTTAAGAGTTGCTGTGACCGTAGCTTATGTCTGAATGTTAAACTAAGCGTCAACTATGCGCCACGAACTTCACTCCATGAGTAGTTCCACAAATAACGCCTCCAGGGCTACATTCCATAGTGTCGAATCCTCGGCCTCTTCCATCCACACCTAACCAAGTAGCGAGTGACCGTTAGTGCTTGTTAAAACGAGCATCCACATTGCAAGATGAAAAGTAGAATAATTTTTTCTGTTGTTATAAACAATTAGCTACATGCATCAGTTATAAAGAATGGCCATCGGGTTTTGGCAACCCACCGTCTCACATTTGTTTCCTTTCTTTGGATATGTAACCAAACACTTGTGTCTGTCCTCCATTAGCTTCCTTCAGGTTGTACCGCTACAGATGTGCATCCAAAATAAAACCCATTGCGTGAGTAAGTTTTTAAAATCGTTACCAATATATTAAAGGCGCTGCTTGTATGAGATAATACCTTGAACAATCTGGTGACAAGCCTTATGTTGCAGTGTCCTGCCAGCCAGATGCTGCTCTTGTTGCCCTGTGGGAGTAGCCACCCAGATCTGTTCTAGACCTCTCCGCATGACTCCAGCTCTGCATCTTCATTCAGTCGTGATCTGTGGCTTTATTTAGAGCCTAAAATTCACTAAAGCCTTTTACTGTTGCTGACCTGATGTGTAATCCCTTTGATTCGATCTTCCGGATCCTCACTCTTGGTAGGAAAATGTGACCAATGGGACAACTGATTAGAGGTACGGTTCTAGCTTAACCTAGGAAAAAATGGGTAGATGGTGGAGTTATGGGGCATAATGAGAGTTAGGTTGCTGCAAGAAGAAGCGATGAGAGTGAAGACTAACCCGTTAAAAGAGCTATGGTTTTAGCTTTCTGGTACGAATGCTTCGTTACCTTTCTCACTTGTGTAGCGATGAGAGTGAAGACTAACATGCAAAATTACATGGGTGTCCTTCAAGACTGTTGGAAGCTATTTTGCATTGAGTTGACACTGCTTGCAGCACTTTTCAGAGCTGCTGAATACAGTCTGACTCTCTATAACTAGACTACCCCTTTAATCGAATTACTTCGGTGTTTTTCTAAGCCCTATAATCAACCTCACATGCCCTAGCCTGCAACGCTTCTCTTGAGACCAACAATAATAGACAACAGGTGAAAGGTACGAAGAACACTTCTTTCACCTGTTCTCTGGTTGAGTAATACGAGTTGCACATTGACCTTTGACAGATTTGGTAATAGGTACAAGCAACACTTTCTCATGCCGGGTCTCGTTGTTAATAGGTACAAAAAATTGCAACAATGCTTCTGCTGGCTTTCTTTGATAATTAGTATAAAAATGACACAACACACGTATATAGCTTTTTCTTTCTAGAATTGCCCAAATATGACATTAGATACAAAACAACGAAGGACTAACATATGCTTTCTTTGTTAAGATGTACAAAATTGACTTTAACTAAAGTATTTAAAACGGTTTGGGAAAGCCTCTCATAAGTTAGAGAGCGTATGAAAAGCCACGACTTAAATAAAACAAATTTGATTTTCGCTAGGGTAAGTTAGAGAGCATAAGGGAAGCCACCAAATTTGATTTTCGCTCGGGCATGTTAGAGAGCATAAGGGAAGACACGACTTACATAAAATAAATTTCATTTTCACTAAGGAAAGTTAGAGAGCATAAGGGAAGACATGCCTCTTAAATAAAACAAATTTGATTTTCGCTACGGCATGTTAGAGAGCGTAAGGGAAGCCATGACTTAAATAAAACAAATTTCATTTTTGCCAGGGCAAGTTAGAGAGCATAAGGGAAGCCACGAGTTAAATAAAATAAATTTGATTTTCACTACGACATGTTAGAGAGTATAAGGGACACCATGACTTAAATAAAACAAATTGGATTTTCGCTCGAGCAAGTTAAAGAGCATAAGGGAAGCCATGACTTAAATAAAACAAATTCCATTTTCGCAATGGCAAGTGAGAGAGCATAAGGGAAGCCACGACTTAAATAAAATAAATTTCATTTTTCGCTAGGGTAAGTTAGAGAGCATAATAAGGGAAGCAACGACTTCAATAAAATAAATTTATTTTTTGCTCGGGCAAGTTAGAGAGCATAAGGGAAGCCAAATGTTAAATAAAACAAATTTGATTTTCGCTACGACATGTTAAAGAGCATAAGGGAAGCCACGACTTAAATAAAACAAATTACATTTTTGCTACGGCAAGTTAGAGAGCATAAGGGAAGCCAAAACTTAAATTCCGATTTTCGGACTTCATTTTCGGTTCTCCTAAATTAAATGACCGAAAGCGGTCCGGTCCGGTCTAACAAAATGCGGTCCGGTCCACTTAAGTTGTCCGGACCGGTTTCATTTTTTTTTTGTTTTTTTTAAAAAAAACTTTAAAAATTTTTTAGGTTAATTTCGAAGGGGGGAAGAGCATATAAAAATGTAGAGTTTTAGTTTAGGTTAAAACTAAACTTTTTAAGTTTGTAATTTGTATTAAAAATATAAAAAAATAATTTTTTATTTATATTAATAAATGCGGTCCGGTCCGGACCTCATTTAAAAAAAACAGGACCAGACCGGACCGCGTTTTAAAAAATAGGACTAGACCGGACCGGATTTGCGGTCCGGTCCGGTCCTGTTTTTTAAAATGCGGTTTGGTCCGGTTCTGTGCAGCCCTAATTCTTCCAAACAGGTCAAATACCCGTGGGAGTGAACAACACTTTTATTGCCTTAATCCCCAAGATTGCTTATCCAACTCTGGTCTCCCACTTTAGACACATTAGCCTTTGCAACATCATTTATAAGATCGTATACAAGCTGATTGCTCTTCGAATCAAACCCATCCTTCCCAAATGCATCTCTCTATCAATCGGCCTTTGTTGAAGGGAGGATTGTCCAAGAAAAGACATCCTTGGCAGCTGAAGCTTTCCATTCAATTAAAAATAAGCGAGGTCATGGTGGTTATATGGCTGTTAAAGTGGATATGGCGAAGGCTTTTGATCGTATGGAATGACAACCGATTCTTCAGGTTCTATCCATTCTTGGTTTTCCTACTGATTTTGTAAAATGGTTTCACTCTGGCATTTCCACCGCTTCATTCTCCATTTTGCTCAATAGCAGTCCAATTGGAAATTTCTCCTCTTCCGGAGGACTCCGACAAGGGTACCCTCTATCACCTTTCCTCTTTATCATTGGTGCTGAGATTCTAACAAGAATTTTGCATTGGAGAAAACAAAGAACAAATCTGAAGGGTATTCGGCTCAGTCGTGGAGGTCCATCTTTCTCCCATCTCCTCTTTGCAGATGATATTATTTTGCTAGGCAGGGCAACAATTCATGAAGCTAAGGTATTCCAACGAAGCCTTTCAAGGTATTTTGACTGCATTGGGCAGGCCTTAAATGCACAAAAATCTTACATTTATTTTAGCAAAAATGTGCGTGGTCAATTACAACGCCAGATTCTCCATATTTTTGGTATACAGAAAGGTTCATCTAAAGCATACCATCTGGGCCTCCCTTTATCTTTCCCAAATCCAAGACTGAAGCCTGGTTTTAAAAGAAAATATTAAGGATCGTATCTCGAGATGAAAAGCAAAACTGTTATCACAAGCAGGACGAACCCAACTTATTCAATCAGTTGCTGCTAGCATATACTCTTACCATTGTCATCTTTTGCACTTCCGAAAATATTATGCACAGACTTGGATAAGCTTATGAAGAATACTTGGGGGGGGGGGTTCTCATCAAAACCCCATAATCTCTCCCTTAAAAGCTGGAGTTCAATTTGCAAACCCAAATCTCTAGGTGGACGTGGCCTACGCAAAATGCAAAATATAAATCAAGCCCTCTTGGCAAAATTTGGATGGCTAATTCTCTCCTCCACTGCTTCGCCATGGGTCCAACATATTAGGACCAAATATCTAAAAAAAAAGTCTTTTTGGGATGTTCAACCCACATAAAATTCTTCATGGTTATGGAAGAGTATCCTTAGCTCAAGAAATATTCTAAAAAAAAAGGATTTTGCCATCTCATTTGGAATGGGTCCAATACAAAAATTTGGAGTGACCCTTGGATCCCTGCCTTGCCCTCTTTCAAACCCCATCCAAAAAATAATGCTGTGCAGCAGTCCTAGAACCAAACAGTGGACAATACTCTTATTGACCCAATAACAAAACACTGGTGTCGAGAAACCTTGGACAGCTTATTTGATCATCACATGATCCAAGCTATCATACAACTTCATCCTGCCTCCTCCATGCACCATGACAAACTGATTTGGACTCCAGATCACAAGGGTCTTTTTACAGTCAAATCAGCTTATCACCTCACTCTTGAAACCTCCACTACTCATCAGTCGCCCATGACCAAAAAGGAATGGTTGGGACTTTGGAAGCTCAAAATTCATGCAAGATTAAAACTTTTCCTTTGGAAAATAGCTTGAGACATACTCCCACGGGTCAGAGATTATCCTCCACAGGATCGTCTTCTCTGCATGTTGATTCTGATCTTTGTTATCTGTGTTATATTACCAGAGAATCTCTGGACCAAATTTATTTGGACTGCCTAGTTCAACAGATTATTTGGAGGAGCTCTTGTTTTCCTCTTCTTTTACAGAAGATATAGCCCCACACTGTCCATGAGCTTTTACGCACAATCATTGACCCAGCAGGAAAACTCTCACTATCTGAGGATAATGCACACTATTATCAGCATTTTGCATCTGTTAGAAATTGAAAGGAAAAATATATTGATTGTAGGCTGAATAGATGAGAAATGATGAAGGGACAAGGTATAGGATTTTGGAGCACTTCTCTCCTACGAGTTTTACTGAAACTTTTTCTATAGAATTTGTTGTTTCTAGTTTGTTACAGAGGAGACTCTGCTGTGGGTATTTATCAATACAAACTTTATGAGTTTCTAGATAGAACAGTTCATGTATCTCCTTGTACAATGTACTGTCAAGTTCAACGTACTATAGAGATTCATTCACCTTATTTTTGACTCCTTGGTAGAATAAACTTATTAAATGCTGAACATTCCAGAAAATGTATCAACTTCAACACTCCTCCTTGATGCACTTTTCTGAAACTCCAATCATGCTTCTCAGTAGCTGAAACTTGTTCCTTGACAAAGCCTTGGTAAAGATATCAGCCCATTGCTCCTCTGTGCTGCAATACTTGAGCTTAATTTCTTCATTTGCTTCTTTCTCCTTGATAAAATGATACTTGATAGCAATGTGTTTTGTTCGGTTGTGATGACTTGGATTCTTCGCCATTGCTATGGCTGACTTGTTGTCACAATAAATGATTGTAGCATCCTTTTGCAGCTCTCCCATATCCTCAAATATCCTTCTAAGCCATACTTCTTGGCTTGTTGTTCCAGCCGCTGCAATGTATTCGGCTTCGGCGGATGATTGTGCAACTACTTCTTGTTTCTTCGATGCCTAAGAAAAAATTCCAGAACCAAGTGTGAATGCATATCCAGAAGTACTTTTCATATCATCCACTGACCCAGCCCAATCACTGTCAGTAAAACCAACCAGATTTGAGTTAGAGGTAGATGTGTACCAAATTCCATACTCCAACGTTCCTTGTAAGTATCGGAGTATTCTCTTTGCAGCTCCAAAGTGAACTTGACTTGGACTTTGCATGAATCTGGATAGCAAGTTTGTAGCATACATTATATCTGGACGAGTGGCAGTGAGATATAATAAACTTCCAATAAGACTTCTGAAAATTGAAACATCTGCCTTCTTAGATCCATCTTCTCTCTTCATTTTTTCTTGAGGAACTAATGGAGTAGCAACAGATTTGCAACCATACGTCTTGAACTTCTTCAACAAGTTCTCTGCATATTTCTTTTGGGATATAAAAATCCCTTTTTGCTCTTGACTTATCTCCATACCAAGAAAATAATGCATCAATCCCAAGTCACTCATTTCAAAAGTCTTCATCATATCCATCTTAAAGCCTTGTACCATTGATGGATTATTTCCAGTGAAAATCAGATCATCAACATATAAAGAGATAATAAGAATGTCATCAGGTTCTTGGGTCTTGATGTAGAGAGTTGGTTCACTTTCGCTCCTCCTAAATCCTTGATCCAAGAAATACCCATCAATTTTGCTGTACCAAGCTCTCGGCGCTTGTTTAAGGCTGTATAAAGCTTTCTTTAGTCGAAGAACCTTCGCTTCCTTGCCATTCACAACGAACGCTTGTGGTTGCTCAACGTAGACTTCTTCGTTCAGTTCCCCATTCAAAAATGCTGACTTTACGTCAAGCTGAAATATCTTCCATTCTTTTTGGGCTGCAAGAGCAACAAGAGCTCCTATAGTATCAAAGCGAGCAACTGGCACAAACGTTTCGTTGTAGTCAATCCCGGGTTGTTATTTGTAGCCCTTAACAACAAGTCTGGCTTTGAACTTCTGGATAGACCCATCAGGATTAAGCTTTGTTTTGTAAACCCACTTAACTCCAATGGTATCCTTGTCTTCAGGGCGATCTACCAGCTCCCACGTTTTATTCTTTTCAATCATCTTTATCTCTTCCTCCATGGCTTTCACCCATTCTTCTTGTTGTGATGCAATTTCATAATTTTCTGGTTCCATCACTGTGAAATTGCATGTTTCATATATTTCTCTTAGAGATCTTACCCTTCCTGTTGATGTTTCTGGTGAAGAAGTTTCTTGGATTGAGCTTGATTTTTCTCCTCTGAAGCAACTCCAATAATCATAGTTGTCTCCACCAAAAATTGGAACGGATGATTGAGCAGAACCAAGGGTAGCCATAAGAACTTGCAGTGATGTTCCCAACGCCCAAACTTGATCGAACAATCCTCTGATACCACTTGTTAGAAATTGAAAGGAAAAATATATTGATTGTAGGCTGAATGATGAGAAATGATGAAGGGACAAGGTATAGGATTTTGGAGCACTTCTCTCCTACGATTTTTACTGAAACTTTTTCTATAGAATTTGTTGTTTCTAGTTTGTTACAGAGGAGACTCTGCTGTCGGTATTTATCAATACAAACTTTATGAGTTTCTAGATAGAACAGTTCATGTATCTCCTTGTACAATGTACTGTCAAGTTCAACGTACTATAGAGATTCATTCACCTTATTTTTGACTCCTTGGTAGAATAAACTTATTAAATGCTGAACATTCCAGAAAATGTATCAACTTCAACAGCATCAATTGCTTTAGACCAGGTACGGATGCTTCAGAATAAACCCTGTGACATCTTTCGACCCTATTAAATTTGCGGTGAACGTTTCTAAATTGTCCTTGGAACAATTCAAAGCATGGAAAAAAGCCCCATTTGTTCACCCAAATCATCCCACACGCAATATCCAATTGTCCATTCACACATTTCAATTTGATGCTGCTGTGAGATCAACTCATTCAATGGCTGTTGTTGTTTGTATTGACCCTTTTGGCATGTAATAGCTGCAGAAACAAGATCTTTATAGGGTATTTCAGACCCTTTAATTGTATAGGCTTATGCTTCACTAATCTCTTCTTGCAACACAACTTGCATGGACAATGGGATTCAACAGTATCTTACTGGAAGGAGACTCCGACCTTGTTATTGCAGCCATACACAAAGAAGAACCTGATGTTGCATGGACCATACTAAATATTATTTTTTATGCAACCTCTGTACTTTCCAACATTCCTTCCTGGACTGCTTCGAAGATTGAAAGAGTGGAAAACTCGAATGCGCATTCACTAGCGTAATGGGGGGAATGGATTCCCTCCGAATGAGGGAATTCCGAATGCTAAGTAAGGCAAGGCCAAGATTAAAAGGAAGCATATCAATGGCAATTACAACGGCACCTCATTTAATGAATAGAAAAGTAAATATGGCTTGGTGGCTGGCTCGGCTTGGTGGCTTCCCAAAATTCTTTTTTCGTTCTTTCTCACGCGAGGCTCATTCTTTCTCTTCTCCCCCTCCTTTCTCACGCAAGTATCTCTTCACGCAAGAATCTCACCGGACTCAAGAGGAAAGGTAGCTGCAACAATTTTAAGCAATTTTTTGCCCTCGAATATAGTTTACTGCAATTAAGTTAGGTGGTTGGATGTTTCCGTTAATTTCAGATTCTCGCGAAGGCTTTAGATGTGGAGACACTTCTTGTTGTTGGGGACCGACAGTGAAAAAGAAAATGAGACCTCATAGGGGGAGGATTTCAAGTTTTGTGCAGCACTTATCAAGGCTGATTTCTAGCCTTCTTTGGTTTTCATACTTTCTCGTTGTTGGTTCTGGAATAACAGTTCTCTTTGGTTAAAGCTTGAAGCTCATATAAACATCATCATAAAACCCCCTCTCTGCAGATACTTGTTGGTGGAATAGAGGTGCAGAGTTAATCTTATGTATGTGAAATATAGTGATATTGCCAGTGTGCGGTTGGTGTTTGATAGAATGCTGAGGAGAGACAGGATTAACATTGTACTGCTTGCACTTTCTGCGTTTGAGCTTTGAAGATTCAGATTATTATTTTTGGTTTAATGGTTAATGTTTTGATGTTTCGACAAGAATAAAAGCTAGTGCATTGAACTCAGCTTCCACTCTGAAAAATCCTCAAAACACTAACACGCTCTATCTTATAAATTATAATTTTCCACATATTGTCAGTTAAGTAAACTCCCAAACAGATTTGAGCCATCTATCAGTCAAGACAAAATCAAGATTCAGAGAGAAACAATTCGAAGGATTCTTTGCGAAATTTAAGTATTGGCGGAGGAAGGAATGAAATTCGAGTCTGTAACAGGGTCCTTGACTTTTAATCTTTGCGTGAGAAAGGAAGGGTAGAAGAGAAAGAAGAGGCTCGCGTGAGAAAAAAAGGAAAAAAAGAATTTTGGGGGGCCACTAAGCCGAGCCAGCCACCAAGCCATATGTACTTTTCTATTCATTAAACGAGGTGTCATTGTAATAGCCATTGTAATTCTTACTTTTAATCTTGGCCCTGGCTTATGTAGCATTCGGAATTCCCTCCTTTGGAGGGAATCCGTTCCCGCGTAATGGGTCGTAGTCAATAGTCAGACTCATAGTGACCATATTCCCCCCCTCTTTCCCTTTTATCTGGACTTATGGAGGCGCTGATCCTCCTTAAAACTTTTATATTTGTATGTTTTTATCTGCATCTATATATATTATGAACGTGTTTACGATTAAAAAAAATTGAAGGCTGCGCAAGGCTCTATCATCATGATGGGGGATCCTAATTAATGCAATTATCCACGCACACAAAAATGCAGTTCGTTCCACAATGTGTCTTGAAATTAACAACTGCTACAGAGCTTGAAGAAAAATGGTTCTGTCATCGTTCAACAGACTTGTTCCAAAAAAAAATACAATATGAGACACGATCCAAACATAGTCATCGCGTTTTCCGATGAATTGATTATTTGAATTTGTTGTTCCACGTTTGTTTTCGCAAAAAATGAACTTACGGATTGAAAATTGTTACGTGTCAACCTTAGTTTAGTTAATGGGCTGAGAATGGGCTGTAACTATGTGGTCTCTGCTTAGTTAGAGAAGCCCAATTAAATTGGAAGTTAGTGGTTAGTTTTGTGTAATAAAAAGGTTGGAGCGGATTGTGATTGATCAGAGAAGAAAAGTCTAGTAGAATGTTAGTTGTAGTATTTTGGAGTTTGGTTTACTCAACAAGCTATTTTCATTGTTCTTTCCTATTATCTCAAGAAACAAATGCTGTACAAAAAGAGATTTGGTACAAGTGGTGTCAGAGCAACGATCTTGCTATGGATTTGTTTGCACAGTGCTCTAAAATCACTGAACTAAAAGAAATGTAAAAAATCAACAAAGATCTAGAAAGAGGCAACAAACAGATGCAAGAACAATGCAATGTCTGTTTGGAAATACTTGAAGAGGAGCTTGAAGAACTGAAATTAGAAGAATGCGTAGAAGAAAGTTTTGAGGAGTCAAAGGAAGAAGATATTATAGCAAACAAAGAATTAAAAGTTTGGGAAGAAACTGTTGTGATCAGAAATCTAGTGCACTTATTCTCCTACAAAAGGAAAGAAGTTTTTGGTCCTGGAGCTTCGCAAACCGTTATTGGACTCCTTATTTCTTGTTGTTCTAAAAGTTACGTGTTTCTTATATGTCCTCTTTTTGTTCAATCTTCTTACAATGGGATTAGAATGGCCTGTAGCTGGGTGGGATCTGCTTAGTTAGAGAAACTCAACTAAATAGGAAGTTAGTTGTTAGTTTTGTGTAATAATAAGGGATAAACCTGACTGTAATTGATCAGACAAGAAAAAAGTTTAGCTTTTAGTATTTTGGAGTTTGGCTTAACAAGCTATTTCTATTGTAATTTATCATTTTCTCAAGAAACAAATACTGTACAAAAAGAGGTTTGTTACAAAATTGAATTGTGTTTACGACTTTTGTTGGAACAAAAACCTGTTTCAAAATGAACCGTAGGAAATCAACGAAAAGTCTCAAAAGAACGTTTGATTTTCATCAGATTCAAGAATTGTTGTTACCAGCGTGAATGGCTTCTTAGAGGCGTTTTCCTGGAGTTCCTCACAGATGTTCTTTTCCGGTGGTTTATTTCTTTTCTTTTTTAAGCAGTAGTGGTTTATTTTGGTTTTGTAGAGTTCATGAAAATCAAATGAACAAGACCCAATAGTTGTTCAAGGGTGGCTCAGACCAGCAAAAGGAGGCCGGATTTGGCCTTCTAAAGCGGTCGGGTGCTGGGTAGTACCAGAAGGTGGCTCTGTCGTTGCCGGATGTAAGGCACGGCGGCTAGCGGCCTGTTGAAGCCTTGAGAGTTTGAGAAATTCGAGTCTCTAAGGTTAAGAATGAATCAATAAGGTTTTTAAGCCATGTTTTAAATGATTATTTGGGCTCTGCCAATTTGGGATTTCGTACTAAGTTTCATGTTTAGCCCGTTTGGCTTTATAAGTGAAGGGTTAATTACAACAAAACTCCCATGAACTTGTATGTCAATCTCAAATACAGCCATGAACTAAAAATCATTACAACCCGACCCCATCTATTACATGTCACGTTGCATTCGGCTTTTCACCCAGATTTCGCATTAAATCTCACGTTTTCCGTCACACGTGCAGGGCACGTGACACCCAGAACACGTGAACTTACCGGATTGCCCCGTACCTTTGAATGACTCTCTATCTCTCTCTTCTTTAAACAAGCATCTCGCTTGTCTTCTTCATCTCGACATCCCTCTCTCTCTCTCTAAAGTTTCTCCCTCAATCTTCTCTCACAGGCCAAGCAGTTATAAAAAGAACCATGGTGAGGGACGACTTGTCCCGAGCTTCTTCAGATGCTCGTTCTCACTCGACGTGATCAAGTCTTCAGTGAGCCTGTGCACGAGAGTCACCTATGACCGATCCAACATCCAACTATGGCAGAAAGACCGAGAACAACATCCGTGTCTTCGACACCTTCGCGAAGATTGTTCTCTTCGCGAGAGAATCAGAGGAAAATGATAAATGAGTTTATGCATCTGTCGTGCAGCAGTGGCTCCAACGGGCCACCAAATGGAGCCTACAGTGTGGCAGTTGCATTTGTCGTGCTCTGCAGGGTGGCTGATGGTTTGGTGGGAGGTAGCCCATCCAAGTTCTCCATTGCATGGATTTACGCTGAAATCCCAGTTTGTCTTCCCTAACGTCTTAGCTATGTCACATAAAGCCTGGACTACAAAACGCAACAAAATCAACACTATTAGTTAGATCCCAGTACGCCTACAAAGAGTTTGATTTAATTGTGTGCCACGTTGTCAGCATGTACGTTACCTCTTCCTCTATCTCCATCGACTCGCGTTTAGCTCCGATGCACACACTTTCTCCTTCTCTATACTTTGTTATATCCAGTTGCTTTGTTGAGAACTTTACAGGAGTTAGGCGTAAGGGAAGTTCTGTGTCCATGAGTCCACCACATTGTGCTAGTGGGAATGGTGTTCGGTTTTACGGTGGGAACGATGATGATGCTTTTTGGAGACTGTCGTTTGGAGAAGAAAGTGTGAGTGCGAAGATGAATACAGGGGTCTTGAAATCAGTCTGGTATGCATCGCATGATGAGCTTGGTGTTCCGTCTTTCAGTTGCAGGGGCTGTAGATCCAATGCAACGAAAGTTGGGGAAAGAGAAAAGGAAGAGAAACTGCGTGAGATGGTCTTGGGTTTAAGGAAAAAAAGAGAAATGCTCAAAGATGTGGAGATTTCACGGGAAATGGAAGCACGTTATGGAGAAAAGAGAACAGAGTCCAGAACACCAAGGAGGCGTATTGTGTAACGACCCAAGGATAAACACTAGCCAAATATGTGCTTTGACTTCAAAAGGACTAATCAAGGTTGCTCTTGAAGCCTCTTAGATCATTATAAAGCTCAGTTCAACCTAGTAAGGTTTCAATGTGGGACTTAGCCCTTATAGAACCAATCACTCATTCATTCTCCTCTCCCACTCCATGTGGGATTCGAGGTATCACAATCTCCCCTCTTAAATTCTTGACGTCCCTCGTCAAGGCCCACCAAGCCCACATTGGTGGTTACTAGGACCGCTCTGATACCATTTGTAACGACCCAAGGACAAGCACTAGCCAAATCTGTGCTTTGACTTCAAAAGGACTAGTCAAGGTTGCTCTTGAAGCCCCTTAGATCATTATAAAGCCCAGTTCAACCTAATAAGGTCTTAATGTGAGACTTGTCCCTTATAGAACTAATCACTCATTCATTCTCCTCTCCTACTCCATGTGGGATTCGGGGTATCACATATTGAGAGACGTTGGATCATAACTACAATTATGGCCTAAACACTACTGCAGAAGAAGATATTTTTGCTACTTATAACGTGGAAGAAATTGAGCCTGAGGTACTCGCATCAGTTATCTTGTGACTCTCCAAGGCAATGGACATCCTGTTGCTATTGACTACGGCGCCATGTCTGCTTGCGGCTTGGAGAGAGATTTTGCTGAGTGTATCTTCTATTTTGGATAATTTTATAGGGATCTTTTCTTCCCTTTATTTCCAGACCACTTGCAGTGTTCCTTTTCTCATCCTTTTTATCTTACGTACAACTTGCTTTTTACAGCCAACAAAGATGGGTTTAGAGGTTCTGCTGGAATCGAAACGCACCGTAGGGAGGGGAGGAAAACGTTGAATAGTTAGGGTAGAGGGGGCATTCTGGTCTTTACGCGTGATATGAGTGTCACGTGCCATCACGTGTGATAGAAAACGTTGCCTTTAACGCCAAAAATGAGTCAAAAGGCGAATTGCAACGTGACGCATAATCTATGGGGTCGAGTTGTAACGATTTTTAGTTTATAGGGGTATTTGAGATTGACATACAAGTTCATGAGGGTTTTTTGTAATTAACCCTAAAAAGAAATATGTGGCCTGTATTGGGTTTGCGCGTGCTTCCACACATTTTTTAACCTATTTAAATGAGCCCGAACGCTTTAAAATAAAATACTTGGGCTTACGTGAGTTTTGTTTTGAAAGTATATGGCTGGATATAAGCCTAAACAGGCCTAAGCCTGAATGATTTAAATGAATGGAGTTATGGGTTTGGATTGGAATGGGCTAAATTTAGCCTGAATGAAAGGAAGCTTAAATGTAAGGTTCAATGGGTTGTAAGGGTGGGTAAGTTCATTGCCTAAAAGGTATTAAGATTGTGTTTGAGTGTTAAAATTTTAGGGTATTATAATTAGTAAAAAAGTAAAGAGAGATGATTTGAATGAATTTTTTTATATTTATTATAATGAAAATAATGATTTGATAGGAAGAGAGATTATATTATAATTATTTTATTATGTTAGGACTAAAATTTTAATCCACAAACACACCCTAAATGTCGTTTGATTTTGGATATAAAATACTTATCTTCATAATTATAATGAAATGATTTATTTGACGGAATAATTTTGTGTTTAAATTTAATTCCAATCAATTTTGATGACACTTATTAATAGAGAAAACACTTGTATATTAAGATTCTTTCAAAAGTTAGATCTTAATGATAAAGTAGTTTTAACAATAGAAGGTGAGTTATATACATAAGAGTACAAACATATTGGCACACAACTGTTGTGTTTGAGTGTTAAAATTTTGGGGAAGTCAATTGTCTCCAAAAACGTTGGGTCACTTTCGAATTCGACTCCAAAAACGACACTTATCTTTCCGAGCATGTTTCAATTTTGTCTTGGCTGTATGCAGGAGCAACATAATCCCTAGAATATTACTCAGGTTTAATGATATATGAATGACACTTTGAATTTTTTGATTAAAAAAACAAAAACCAAAAATACCTGAGAGAATAGAGGGGAGAGATGGCCATAGGGAAAAAAGGGGAAATTGACTATTTTGTTAATACGGTTGATTTGACAAATTCTTAAAATAGTTATTAAGGTAATTATTTTCTTAAAATTGACACTAAGAAAATACAATTAATATAATTCTCTGCTTGATCTACCTTAAAAAAAAAAAAGCTTAGCTGGCTATGTCACAACCAAAAGATCATGGGCGCCATGTATATCTAATACATGCCAAGTCGTTATTTCATAAAAGAACTTGTAATAATTAAATTAAAAAATAAAAATTAATTGTTAAATAAAAGAAAGGACGACATATATATGAAAGTAATTAAGAAAGTGCTATATTTCAACTATGATGATGGGTACGTACTAACCCCATTTGAATAAAATTATTGCATCTCGAATATTCCTTTATTTTGAAATTGTCATTTGTCATTAATTAAACCACTTCCAACCAAAAACATAATCAATGAGCAAATAACATGTATGGAAATCGGAAGCAAAATATTAAAATTCCGGAGGAAAATTTTAGAATACATTTTAGGCTTAATTACCGTACAAGTTCCCGTGGTATCCAATTTTTACAAGATAGTCCCTCTGGTATGAATTTAAAAAAATGGTTTCTGTGGTATAAGTTTGAGACAAATTAGTCCTTCTGTCCAACGTTCGTTACCCACTTAACGGAAGAGTATTGTACATGCCACGTTAGTATCGTTCACACGTTGACATGTGTTTTTTGAAAAAAAAATAATTAAAAATCATGTCAGATTATACTTCTTTTCTACATCTCAAGACACTGTGTATCTATACAATATTTAATCGATGTGGAAGAGCCGGAGGAGAAAAACCAAGAGGAAAAGAGAATATGTGCGAACCGCGTGGAGGAGGATGATCAACTATCTCCCTGTGCGCATCAGTGTCAACCTTGTTCCCCACAGATGCTCTTCACCCGTATTATCATAACGTCGTTGACACTTGACGAAGTCTAACATACTATATATATAATGTCCAAATATCTAACCAAAGTAACAGACTCGGAAGACAGATATAGTGGAGCAAAAGATTCCTGCAAAGTGCAAACCATAAAATATAGGGTGTTTTGGCCGGCAATAGAACGTTCTTTTCGGCATTCCATCAGTCATTTGTGCGCGTTCAATTTCGACCGGTCAAACAGTTGAAACCAAAATTAAGTGAAGAAAAAAAAAGGATGGGACAAGACTAAAATAAGGGGGAAAGGAGTCTTTTGAGTCGCAAAACGCTCGGTGGGGCAACAGGAGAGGAAAATGAGGCTCTGGAAAAGGGCCGCCGGGGCTCTTAAAGACAGGAACAGCATATGGATCGCCAGCTTGTCGAGGAGGACTTCGTTCCGGAACCCGGATCTTGAGGCAGTGATCATCAAGGCCACGAGCCACGACGAGTCCTACGTCGATTACAAGAACGCTCAGAGAGTCTTTCAATGGGTGCGTACCTCACCTATCTATTTGAAACCTTTGGTATGGGGGCTGTCGATGCGTATGCAGAAGACCCGGAGCTGGGCGGTGGCCCTGAAGGGCTTGATGCTCATGCATGGGATTTTCCATTGTAAAACCCCGGCTGTACAGATGATTGGCAGGCTGCCTTTTGATCTATCAAATTTCATTGACGGTCACTCCCATATAGGCGAGACATGGGGGTACAATGTTTTCATTCGTGCTTATTATCTGTTTCTAGACCAGAAGTCTGTCTTTTCAGCGACGGAGATGAAGATACAAAAGGGACGCAGCAGATCACAAGCCGAGGAACCGTTGGCGGAGGATCTCACATGGTTACAAAAGCTGCAATCTTTGCTAGATATGCTGCTTCAGGTCAAGCCACAGGCTGATAATATGATCGCGACGCTTATTATTGAAGCCATGGAATGTTTAATTGTAGAGATTTTCGACGTTTATAGCAGAATTTGCAGTGGGATCGCGCAGGCTCTGGTGAGGATATATGAGGATGGTGGGAAGGCCGAAGCATCGATGGCGCTCAAAGTTCTTCAGAAAGCAAGAGTGCAAGGTGAAGAACTCTCTGTTTACTTTGAATTTTGCAGGGACATCGGAGTCCTTAATGCGTCTGAGTTTCCCAAGGTCGAGAAAATCCCAGAAGAAGACGTTAGAGATCTCGAGCGGATAATCAATGGGGTTTCCAAGAGGAGGAACTTAGAGACCAATGATTTGCTACCCGAGGGCAGGGCCATTGTGGTGAGGGAGAACGGTTCCATTGTTCAACGAAGAGTTTTGAAGACAGTAATCACTGAGACATGGGAGGCTTTCGATGAAGAAATTTTGAAGTTTAATGGGGGAAGGAATTCTTATGCTGTCGAAAAAACTAGTTCAGCAGAAGATCCTTCAAATACGTCCAGTTTAAATACATTGCCGCTGGAATCTGCTTCAAATCGAATGATCATTTCAGATTTAATTAGCCTCTAGTTGTCATAATTCAGAGATTTGCTCTTCCGCAGGCTTTAGTCCTGCTTCAAATATTTGCCTCGACAAAAAAGAATGCATGTTGTAAGGTGTTCTATGACCCATGAACTGCATTAATTTTGTTTTTTTTATTTGGTCTATTAATTTATTTTTATTGTCAAGAAGAGATTACAAAATGTTTGTGAATATAAAATATATGGATAAATATACTTTGCACACTTTAATTATGAGGGTTTGACACTTTGTAACTTTAATTATTATTTTTGTCAGATTGCACCATCTACTATTGATTTCAAATAATTTGCACCTTTCATTAAAATTTTCTTTCAATTTAAATAAAAATTAATTTTTTATTGCGTTAAATGACAATTTGATCTCCATTGTTTTGTGGCGGCAAAATTTTGTAGAAATAAAGTCATCTAGAGGTGCTCTCATGATCAATTAACACTAAATCCCCAATCAACATACGAAAAACTTGCTAAATCTCAACTCGAATCTTTCAAGTACAAGATACTGTATCCTAGAGCACTACTTATAACAATGATTCTTTTATGCAGCAATTAAGACTATTTTTGTTATGTGTAGAATCCAGCATTACAATCCAATCTCTAAATCTACGGTTAGGACAGAGAAGGCTTTCCATCCTACTCTGTTTAAAATTTCTGTCAAGATATTGATTACCATTTGTGTCCTTGTCTTGTTCGAGCATACTTAGCTAACTATAATTCAAAAATTCTTTATCATACCTATACAATACTAAATATAAGAGAAAAATCACTTTGATCCTTCTAACTACCAATGCAATTTCAAATAAGAGTCTAAACGATCTATTTTGACACATTAAGCCTTCAAATTTTCACAAAAATAAAATCTAACAATCAAAATCGTGCCACATAGCTCATTTATAACACACGTGCCAGAGTTTGGTAGTTATTTTTTCAGGACTCAAATTGATGTTTAGTAGTTCTTGGACTAAAAGTGTTAAAGGTGGTACTTGAGACCCTTATTTGAAATTGGTTTAGTAGTTTGAGAGCTCAAAAATAATTTCCCCCCTAATATTTATACGTCTACTTCAAACGCATCTTCGTTCACTGACCATACTCATCAAGAACTCTTTTTGTATGAGAGTTTGTCAAAAGAATTTTGCACAATTATCAAATATAGAGCAGATAAACGTCAGTAGGACACTACGCTGGGCTTGCGGGTGGGGGGGTGAGCCCCTTCCTCTTCATTTTCGCGACTCTCGACGCAAGCTGCCACACTAGGGGCAAGCCGGCTTTTTCCGGCAGGATTGGGGTAAGGAGCACCCCCTCCACGCCCACGGAGGAGGAATCCCTCCTAGCTTGACTTGTTTCATTTGTTAATAAGTTTCCTTTTCTTTTAATCAGCTACTTGCGGAGACTAATCCGGTTAGGCGGGTTAGGAGGTTAAAGAACTTGAAGCTGGTCCAGGAAACGTGTGGAGGTGATCCTAACAATATATAAAGACGGAACATCTACTCTCTCCAAAAGTCTTGGTTACGTAACGAAGACCATATTTAGACAACTAATGGAGTCAAAGATGGTAAATTGGTTCAAACCCCGCCAGCGACCAACCGGAAGGATGGGTTTCTAGACTGGAAAATAGGAAAAAGCTACTAAGTAAGAAGAGCCAACCACTCATCAAAACATCTGATATGGTATATCTTTACCAAGAACCTACAATGCTTTCTTTCTCTTTACTTCTGATGGAGAACAACTACCATATTGTACTGTCCGAGTTCTTCAAATGTTGAAATAAGATATGCTTCAAGGTTAAAATTGAGCACAGTTTGGGTACACGTAGCACCACACATTCAGCTGCCAACCAGGTATGGACCAAATTCAAAGGTTGAAGATTACAACTTCTAAATGCTATGCTTTTCGGAGTTTTACCTAGATCATGGTCAAATATCATGCCGTACAATCAAAAAACATTGCATAATTATTTCTAATCCATGATTACTGTTCATAACAGTTGACTGCAAAAAACATTCTTAACAAAACATTACTTGAACCAGGTTACACCAGGTATAGTTGGAAGGCAAGGATTGACACAATTTATGTTGAGCATCATTCTTAGCTAGTTCCGTAAGCAACATCATATTCTATGTACATCGAACAAATGTGCTACAAGGGAAAAAAAGCTTTCCGTCATTACTTGTCACTGTCAAAGATTAGCCACCATCTATATTGCGGATATTTCATGTTACAATCATATAACCCACAAGTCATTTTCAGAATTGACAAAAATGTAGACAGACAGAAACGTGAAGAATTTCAGTCAACTAGGGACAATAATCACAATCATAAATAATAGAAGGATCATTTTAAAAAATCATAATCAGGTTTAAAGACTAGAAACAGAACATGTGGAGTTGAAGGAGCAAGACGTAAGTGGTTGTATCGATTTCTTCTTTGTTTCTTTCTACAGAAGTCACACGGATAGTTGATTTATATTTTGCAAAAGAAGAAGACACAGATACGGGACTACATTGGAAATTCTTCCCGTGATTCATTCATCAGGCTCCAAGTCATCAATGAGAGATGCCACTCATTAACATATCCCAGTATAGTTACTTTTATGCACACTACTGTGCATGCAATTACAGACTTTACTCCATCGCGTCATAATAAAGATACACTGCTTGTCACCGATGATTATATCAGATCTTTCACCAAAAACATTGTAGGTCTCCATTCAAATAATTCCAAGAACTGAACCAAGATATATCACATAGGAGAAGTACAAAAAGCTCATATGTGACACGGCCTGTTAGGAGCTTCCACGTCTGACACCATACCAGTGGTAGTAGCATCAGAGTGAAATGATTTCGTGTGTTCACGGGAGGAATTCCATCAATTCAATCTCAAGATACCAGCTAAAAAATGCGGCCAGATGGTCAAAAAAATAGGTCGGGTAGGACAACATACATCTTTTGGTTCCACCACCACTAGAGATTGGACAAACATATTATCTGTTTTCTAAGTAAACAAAGATATTATTATTATATTTGTCTTCCTAAAAGGATTTTCCCTCATGTCCCAAGTTCGAGCCCCAACACCCCCATTATCGCCCTTGACTTATCCGCTCCCTGGGTTGTGGGGTCGGTTCAGGGGGCCGGGGTTTGTACTTCAAGGTTAGGCCAAAAAGGTCTGACTTTGGGGGCTTTCCTCGTCATAAAAAAAAAAAAAAGGATTTTCCCTTACCAGTAGAGTGGTAAGGTTAAAGGTAGGGCACTATTCAATGATGAAAACATACTTTAGCAAAGTGGCTTAGGTAGCTTGAGTGGTTAGAGCAAAAGGACAGAAAATACTTGTGTTCGAACAACTTCCAATGGAGCAATGGGTTCGAAGGAAAGGTAGCAGGGACAAAGCTGGATTTTTAGATTCCACTGAAGGAGGAAGCCAAAAAATAACACACATAAAAGAAGACAAACAACACCATTGGGATAACTCAAATTAACATGAGAATATCACGATTAAGGAGGGCAGAAGTAGGAGTTTTACACTGTTCTATGATTTCATCTAATTCCAGTAAAGACTTTTTAATGAAATACCCAATCTAGCGGTTCCAATCCCATGTATAATCAGAGAAATTTTTAAACCCACCCCCCTCGCCCCTCCTCTCTTTCTAACATTGTCACAAGTAGGATCAATCACATGCTTATGCAATTAGGCACCAACTGATATGCAACATTGAACCCCAATCACCATATCCGTTTAGAACAATTGTACTCGATTGGATATAAGAGTGAGGAAGCAAGCACTATAGTATGTCAATATTGAGACAACTCTAGAAAAAAGCATTTAATTGATAATATTGGAAAAAAATACTTGAAAGCTGAAAGGATAGGATATAAAAATAACGGTCCAACAAATGACAACCCTTCACAAATCCTGGTGGCCAGAAGTTACTGGTTGTCTTTATAACATAAGCCGAAACAGATAAAGTCAAAAAGAAAAAAAAAACATAACCCAGGTGTCCAAATTTTTGAAACCAAAGTGTCATGGCAGAAATTTCATGGACTACAAAGTAACTGGCAGATCTCTGCAAAAGGCCATGAGATATATATACAGATGAAACAGACCAGAAGCAATTTGTATTCCACCAACAGTATCAACCATGTAACTCTACCTGATAGTGACAAACTTGTTGGTACCATGCCTTGCCCAGTGAGTCCTCAGATCAATTGAGTTAGCAAAATTATAGCCTTCAGCTGCAAGCTTCTCCAATACCTTCTTAAATGCACCCTGGCTCATTTTCCGTCCAGCAATCCTCGCACCACGCCTTTTGGTACTCATTGGCAAAGGATACATTGACACGTTTGTGGTACAACAAGCTGACTGCCAACCACCGCAGCCCCACCGATAACACTGTTGAGGAGTTCCAGTACATGAACAAACCGGAATAGGAATGCCTGATATGTCCATGTCAATCCCATTTATGATAACATCCATATTCTTCTTGGCTGGCTTCACACGTTGAACCGAAGAATTGCTATTATCCCTTGGCTTCCTGGGCTTTTTAGCTTTTGGGGCTTTTGGGGCACCCCCACTCTGCCTTTTCTTCATCTGGCCACCCTCATTTTTAACAGGAGGCTCCTCAATTCTACCCACCCTCTCATCCCTAGACAGATCGGATGGTTGTAAAACCTGTAAGGAGTGAGCTCCAGAAGTTTCTGGGAGAACACCATAATTTTGGTTAGGGGGCAACATATTAAGGAACTTATCTCTCGGGTTTCCCCAGCTGTCCCTCACATAATTCATGGGGACAGGTGCTTCCGAAACAACACATTCCCTTGGATGATAGGTTCCGTTTGCTGGGTTAATCATTATGCTACTAGGATCTCGACCAGAAAGATAATGTTTAGTGTCACGGTCTGCCATGGTAGACATGAGCTGCAGACCAAGATGCCCTTTGAAGGTCGGCTCATAGTAACCCCAATTGCGCATGTTCAATGCGTCATCATCCATGACAACTACACATGTAGGAAAAAAGCATGTCAGCAACCAAGATTCAAACTTTGCTACATTTTCAGCTTTATCCATTGACAACATTAAAACTGAAATCACAGCCACCTTCAAACCTCATGAAGACCATAAAATGAATACAAAAAAAAAACCCTAAGAAAAGAAAAATAGATATAAACACCTCATGGGATCTAATAGGAGAATCTGATGGATCATCAGGAATACTAAGAATTTAAAGTACTACACAGAAAGAGAAGCATCAAATGGACCTTCCGATTAAATAAGAAGATCAACCCTTGTTTGGCGCCTAGAAAATGGAGGAAAAGGATGTAAAGAAATGTTTGCATTGTTTCTTTCTTCTGCTTCCTCTATATCCATAAAACAGGAAGATCTCTTATGAAACGAGCCAAATCCTAAAATCGGCCAAAGCTGAGATCCGGCTTCCTCTTTCCATTCCAAAATGGAAATCCTTCGATCCCATAGCCAAAAAACGAAAACTTCAACATTCAAATTCTTTCCATTTCCAGATTTTCCCCGCATCCAAACTTCGCACATACAGAAATAGTGAAGTAGATCTCTAAATACCCAAATTATGAATATACGAACAAAAAACAAGGGAATCAAATCTGAGACCGCAAAGTTCTAGATCTGAACAATACGAAGTAGAATCAAACACTCACATCCACCTACAAGCATATATAAAGAAGGAAAAAGAAATAAGGATGCAAATGACAGGTTTAGTAGTACAAGGACCCATGTATTCAAAACTAGGAGAGAGACAGACAAAGAGAGATGAGAGAGGAGAGAGAAAACTTACTGGGGTGGGTGTAAACGCTCTTTAGGGTTTTTCTCCTTCTGGAGAGAGGAGAGAGAAATGGAGAAAGAGAGAGATAGCGAGAGAGATAGGCCTGAGAATGGGAGAGAGAGAGAGTTAAAAATTTGCATCTATCAGCATATAGTTTTGTACCGATAAAATATTTGAAAAATCAAATCAAAAGTGGTAGATCCTCTCCCTCTATCTATCTCTCACATATCTAACTTTGAAGTGGCTAAGGACTAGACGCCATGTGACAACAAAAGCCTAATTCTTATCTCCTTTTTGTTCATTTTGGAGGCACCACTCCCACTCTTTTTTTCTTTTCTTTATTTAAAAAGACTTTTTTCTCTCTCCCTTTTTTTTCATTTTTTTTATTAGTAAAAGTTTTGTGGTTTTATTCCCCGGTAGTTTATCGTTAAGTTAGAACGTAAACCGGCCTTTTCCTATTATTAAAGCAGCAAGATGGCATTTTTGACCGTCTAATCAGGGCAAGTACGGAAACAACTAAATATCCACCAACAGATTATGTACACTATTTTTAGTAATACTATTATTTGGTTGCACATATATGTCAATAATTGAGATATTTAACATGCATATCGTACTAATAATTCTGTTCAGATTAATTTTTGGAAGTAGAGCTGCGACCAATAATACTATAAATTATTTGATTTTCCTATGCATACTATATTAGTTTATATGTGGTAATGTGATGACGAACTTTGTAATATATTGGACATAGTGTCCAAGAAAATAAATTAAAAGAAGTAGACAAACTAATAAAGATGTAGTAGAAAATTAAACAACGATCAGGAAAATCAGAAAATAAAAAAATATTAAATACGATGGATTTTATTATGCAAGTAATCCAATTGAAAATAATTCTAGAAATTCAACATTAAATATACTAATAATTACAACTCCAAATTTTGTAATTGTGATTCGCTGGTTGGTATATTGAGTTGATGATTTATCAAAATTTGTTAATGTGCACCCTCTAATGAGATCCAATAATTAATGGGATCGTGTCATAACATCTACTAATTTCCGTCAATTTCGAAACAAATCAATGGTCTGCATTAAAAAATTTGAGAGTTTAGCATCAATGTGATAAAACTTAATAGTTTAGACTGTACAGTGAGTGTGACCCAATATTAACACATTGGTCATTCAAGTTTGGAAGCAATTTTTGGTTCTTAGAGTACTGTACGTTCCAAGCTAGCTACCAATGCATGGTAGGAGAAAATGTTCGCAGGGAGAAACTCGAAGTGATCGCAAAGGTAGTTGGCCAAGAAATTGCCGGAGCAAACAGGCATTGTACTATTGTTGGTATAATTGCATCATCTTACGCATGGTACCTCCAATTTACTCCAAGATGCCAGTCATGGCATACGTTCCCGCGATAGATTTTCAACAGAGTCTATTTTTGATACATATCATGCACACAGCGAGCCCATAAGCCGATGGGGGGCCTCTTTTAGGTCACTTCCAATTTTATTTCCGAAACACCATGCGTGTGACCGTGCAGTACTAGTATATGTAAAGGCTGTTTTAGTTGCTTAACATCCTTCAAGTTCTTCTTGAACTTTACCATAACTGTTTCGTGCTCTACCCTTTGTTGTCATCAAGATCATGTATTCATGTCGCATCTGGACGTCATAATTGGCAGCAAGAAAAGGAAGAGAGGGGAGAGAGCTTTTAGATTTAAGAGCTTCGGCGAGCCAGGTTACCCAGTTGAGTTCGCAGGATCATTCCGGGAGAACGTGAAAACCCTCCTTGAATTCGGGCATGTGGAGAGTAACTCGGCCACGGAAATGCCAAGCTGGTCTTTCCAGCTCGAAGTCCATCGCCACACTCAAATCCTTCTGTTTGTCGTGGAAGAAGCAGTCGAAACATCTCTCAATCGTCACTGCAAGCACTGCCAATATGTAGGTAAAGTTTTTGAGTCTTATGTCATTTCTCTCTTTGCGGTACTGATGTGTATATATATATAGATAGAAGCGCAGGATATTTTCTTTGCCATCTGATTAATCTCGTGGTACTGTTTGGGTTTATAATAGCTCAGGTTGGGGGCACCATCCGATTTGCAATAAGAAGTATCACTTTTTATTGCCTTCCAAGGACACGGCGGCTGCATGCATGAACTCATGCGAAGGCGACTCTAACAACGTCAGGGCTGGTTGTGCAAATGGTAAGTCAAACATGTTGGAACTACAGGGCCATATCATGCATGGTGTCTTTCACTCTAACGGGTTCGGGCATTTGCTGTCTGTTAATGGAGTTGAAATGGATTCCGACTTGGCTGGACACCTTATCATGGCATTATGGGATCGTTTATGCACTGGATTGTGAGCAAGGTTAGTCTCCTTCTCCATCTGGGGTGTTTGAATTGTGCCTGGATGATCTGTGGCCTTTAGGGAAATATTTCCGATCAACCCATGAGATCATATACCTATTGGTCTTGGTCGGATTTATTAAGACCTTATGTTTGCGACTGAATCTAAATCCTACAAAATAAAAAAAATAAAAATTACGAGTTCCAAGTAAAGGGTGCTGATCAAGTCTCAAAATTTGGTACTATTACTAATAACAACTCCTATCATGATATCTTGGGACAAGATAAAAACTTGTCTCGCACTTCTTTTAGGGATTGTTATATTCACAAACCTATATTTATCGTTTTTTTAATTTATTTTCCAATTAAGGCACATTGGATGATACACATTGCCTTTCAAATGGGCAGCTAAGCAACAACTTTACTGTTTAGAAGACATTTTAATGGGCGAGTTTGAAGGAAAGAAGTTTTAAAATCCTAAGAAAGAGTAATCTAAATCCTTTATCTCTCATCTCCTCTCTCTTTTCTTCTTCTGTCCAAACCAAAGGTTATATATATATATATATATATATATATATATATATATTTGTCAAGATGATTTTGGCCATTCGATTGTTTAGAAGAAAAAACAGAAGAAGATGATTTCGGCCATGTCAAGGCCCAGTGTTTCAATTTTTCTCTCCAGGTTCTCATCAATAGGAGGAGATCTTAGACAGCCTAGCCCACTGCCTTCCCTGGTGGGCCGTGGTAAATGGATTAGGGGAAAAGAAAAAGGCAATTCGCTAGGCTTTGCTTGCGCATACCGGCGGACTCTATTGCCTGCAGGTTTATCTCGCATGCTCTAGCTGCAGCTGCCCGTTCTCGTCTACCCAAACGTCATTTGTAATGCAAAAAAAGAAAGACATTCTTTAGTTAGCCAGGGGTACATTTGGGTCATTTTTGCCAGATGTGAAAACCAAAAACTAAAGAAAAATGAGAAATGAGAAATGAGAAATGAGAAATGAGAAATGAAATTTCATTTTCTGATTATAATCTTGACAATCCAGAAAGGCTGGACCGGACTTTCGCTCAAGTAGTATAGGCAATTGAAAAAGCCTACAAAAAGCAAATTTCCTATTTGCTTGGCCCAACACCTTCCCTCTCTTGCTTTTCTCTTGCTTTCGGTCAGGCTCTAGGATTAAGGAAATTGACTGAAGTTGAATTTGTGCAATTATTTGGTAGGAAAGTGAGTCTGAAGGACATTTCCCAGAAGAGAGGCATGGAATTAGGGCCATTACATGGACTAGCATACGGCGAGCCATGGTTCGGTCGTTGGGGTTACAAGTTCGAGCGCGGAACTTTTGCGTTACTGAACCGATGTACCAAAAACCAATAGAAGCAATCCAGGGCATGCCCTTGCGCCTGTTTATCCACCACCTTGGCACTTCAAACCATGACGCTGGCGTTATCCTTTCAAGGTATCAAGCACTATCACACCATTCCATGATCTCCCTCGGTGACCTATTGTTGAATTTCGTGTTCCATACCCAAACCACGCCCGAAGTCAACATTTGCGGTGCAGGCAGAGCATTTAATGAGAATTTTTCAGCAGACGATTTGCGGCCAGCAAATCCTACATCAAGCGTGCACTCAATTGTCTGCAGCAGCCCGGGCATTTATGAATTGCAGGAGCAGATTTGCACGGCACCGCAAATCTGATGATTTCTGACCGATTTCACACTCTCCTCCTCCCTCTATAAATTCAACTCCGTGAATGAGAGAATGTGTGCGGAGAAAATTCGATAGAGGTGTGTGCGAAGTGCAGAGAGTGAAAGTGTGAGAGAGTTGCAGAGAGCAATTGTGAGAGTTGAGAGTTTTAACATTTTGGTTTGTTGAAATAAAAGTTCTCTCCTCTGTGGACGTAGGCAAATTGCCGAACCACGTTAAATATCGGCCTCCTAGTATTTGGTGTTTTAGGTGCTGTGCTCAACAAGTGGTATCAGAGGTAGTGACCAAAAGTTTCTTTGAATTCGGTCAAGTACCTATATGCGTCCAAATCAAATTTTGGACATAGCTGGAGATTCCTTGTGAAGAGACGAGCACAACGGTACCAACTGGAATCCAACGAAAGTCTGAACGCGCTGGTAGAACCCACTACGTGTGGACCACTTTTCGCACGTGCCATTAGCTGCCGAAAATTCATTTCACGCGCTCCCACGCGCCCATTTATATCCGGGTCGGTGCGGTTCAGGTTTTCGTAACGGGTTCGGGTACTGACCGAATCACCCGGGTCAACTCGCCGAGACAACCGAGTTTCGATCGAGTTCCCGAGTCAACTCATCGAGTTAACGGTGACATAATCTTTTAACGCCGTCAGCATATTCCGTTATAGTAAACCAAAATATTATGTTTCTGGAGGGAATATTTCATTTTCGAGTTTTGTCCATTTTTGGGCCAGACCGGATCATTCCTAACTATTTCGACCGTTTCGGACGCAACGGTGGGCTCCGTTTTGTGATATTCAACTTCGAAAGTAGTACAACAAGCCATTTGTGCTAGTGTTGAAGGCAGAATCCATGGAGGATTCAAGTTATAGTGTAATGATTAAGCTTACGGCGACCAACTACACCGTCTGGAGACCTCGGATGGAAGATCTTCTAAATTGCAAAGATCTGTTCGATCCAATAGAAGAAAAAGGAGTAAAAGCAGACGAGACGCCGAAAAAAGATTGGAAAAAGTCGAACAAGAAAACTATTGGTCAGATCAGACAATGGATCGACCATAGTGTATTCCATCATGTTGCACAGGAGACAGATGCCTACACTCTATGGCACAAGCTGGAGAACATTTACCAGGCCAAGACCGCTCGGAATAAGGCTCTCTTAATGAGACACCTTGTAAACTTGAAGTTGAAGAGCGGTACCTCTGCTGCTGAACACACTAGCGAGTTTCAGAACCTGGTGAACCAACTTTCAACCGTAGCGTTGAATCTTGGCGATGAAGAACAAGCTCTCCTACTTCTCAATTTGCTACCAGACAGCTGAGAGACATTGGTGGTCTCCCTCCGCAATTCGGCTCCAGACGGCAAACTTACCATGGTGATGGTGAAGGATGCCTTGTTTAATGAGGAAGCCAGGAGAAAAGAGGCTGGTATGGACCAGTCTCATTCCTTTATAACCGAAGGAAGACATTAACGAAGTGGTAGAGGGAGAAGTAGAGGCAGGAGCAGAGGCAGATCCCAGAATCCAGACAATTATCATCAAAAGGGCAAGATGAAATGTTTTCACTGTGGCATCGAAGGCCACATTAAGAAGCACTGCCGGAAGTTACAACGGGAGCAAGGCCAATCCAGCAACCAGTCAAAGAAGGCAAACGGTGAAGCACTAGTCACCATTCTAGGAGATTATGCAATACTCTCCACTGGTGAAGAAGAATGTCTCCATATTGCGAGTCAGGATGCAAAATGGGTGGTAGACACAGTAGCTTCCTACCATGTCACTCCTCGAAGTGATTTCTTCACCACGTATAAAGCCGGAGATTATGGTTAGTGAGGATGGGTAACACTAGTTTCTCAAAGATCGCGCGAGTATTGGCGATGTTCGTATAAAGACAAATATTGGTTATACCATGGTGTTGAAAGATGTTCGACATGTGCCCAACCTCCGATTAAATTTGATATCTGGGACAACCCTTGATCGACTGGGCTACGACAACAACTTCGGCAACGGTGCTTGGAAGCTGAAGAAAGGCATCATGATTGTCGCCCGTGGACATATCTGCGGAACTTTATACAAGACCCATGTGAAGATATGCACTGATAGCCTTAATGCAGTTTAAGATAAGACATCTCCAAATCTGTGGCACGAGAGACTCGGTCACATGAGTGAGAAAGAGTTGTTTACACTGGCAAAGAAGGCGTTTATCACAGTCAATAACGGTACAACGCTAAACCTTTGTGAACATTGCTTGTTTGGTAAGCAACATCGAGTCTCGTTTATTACATCTGCCAGTAAAAGATCAGAGTTATTGAGCCTGATACACTCTGATGTATGTGGTCCCTTAGAGGTGGAGTCTTTGGGCAGTAACAGGTATTTTGTTACATTTATTGACGATGCTTCACGTAAAGTGTGGGTGTATTTCTTAAGAACAAAGGACTAAGTTTTTGAGCAGTTAAAAAACTTTCACGCTATGGAGGAAAGAGAAACTGGAAAGAAATTGAAGTGCCTCCGGACAAACAATAGAGGCGAGTACATTTCCAGGGAGTGCAAAACATACTGCTCTGGCCATGGCATCAGACATGAGAAGACGGTCCCACACACCCCATAACACAATGGTGTAGCCGAGAGGATGAATCGGACCATTGTAGAGCGAACCATATGTATGCTCAGTATGACTAAGTTACCTAAGTCATTCTGGGGTGAAGCAGTCCGTACAGCCTGTTACTTGATCAACAGAACACCATCTGTACTGTTGAAGTTCGAAGTTCCGGAGATGGTGTGGTCTAGTCATAAGATCTCCTACTCTCATCTGAGAGTATTTGAGTGCAAAGCATTTGAACACGTATCCAAGGAGTAGAGGCCAAAAATTGATGCCAAGTCAACTCCGTGTATTTTTATTGGATACAGAGATGAAGAATTTGGATACAGACTTTTGGATCTAGAAGCTAAGAAGGTCATCAGAAGCAGGGACGTTGTGTTCCATGAAGCTGAGTTATATGGTAGCTTCAAAAGATCAACAAACCCAGCTGAAAACAGTGCAAGTTCTCAAGATACTGTTATCAGTCTTGCGCCATTCCAGTCTACCACAGATATTGAAGAAATGCAGGAAGGATCCCCAGAAGAAGAAGAGGAAGTTGATGATGATGAAGAGGGTGTTGAGCAGGGGGAGCAGATTCCCACTTCACCAGAAGCTGCTTCATCACAACAAATAGATGATGAAGAACTTCCTCCAGTTGACGAGCCTCAACAGAACAGATCTACTAAAGACCGGTTGTTGATTCCATCACGGAGATATCCGGAATCAAATTATATTCTTCTTACTGATGAGGGGGAGCCAAAAAATTTTCATGAAGCAAGAGCTCATACAGATAAAGTCAGATGGATTCAAGCTATGCAAGAAGAGATGAGTTCCTTGCAGAAGAATCAGACGTATGAGCTGGTAAAGCTTCCGAAAGGCAAGAGAGCACTGAAGAATAAATGGGTATTCAAGCTGAAGAATGATGACAAACAGGTGAAGTACAAAGCTTTTTTGGTTGTCAAAGGTTTTCAACAGAAGAAAGGAGTTGACTTTGACGAGATATTCTCACCTGTAGTGAAGATGACCTCAATTCGAGTCGTACTCAGATTGGTTGCCAGTCTTGACTTGGAGGTTGAACAAATGGATGTGAAGACAACATTTCTTCACGGAGATCTCAAAGAAGAGATATACATGGAGCAGCCAGAAGGTTTTGAAGTTCATGGGAAGGAACATTTGGTTTGCAAGTTGAAGAAGAGCCTCTATGGTCTTAAGCAGGCTCCCCGACAGTGGTACAAGAAGTTTGACTCATTTATGGTGAGTCATGACTACAGAAGGACTGAGCGGACCAATGTGTGTATATTCGCAGATTCCCAGATGGTAATTTTGTTACTCTACTGCTCTATGTTGATGATATGCTTATAGTTGGACAAGATGCATCCATAATCAGCAAGTTGAAGACAGATCTCTCTAAGTTCTTCGACATGAAGGTCTTAGGACTAGCCCAGCAGATATTGGGCATGAAGGTTGTTCGTGACATGAAAGCTAAGAAGTTGTGGCTGTCACAAGAAAGATATGTTGAACAAGTGATCAAACGGTTCAACATGGAAAGTGCTAAGCCAGTTAATAATCCACTGGCTAGTCATTTTAAATTGAGCAAGAGCTCATGTCCCTCATCGAGGGAAAAGGTTGAAGAGATGGTTGCAGTCCCCTACTCTTCAGCTGTTGGCAGTCTTATGTACGCAATGATGTGTACTAGACCTGACATCGCTCACGCTGTGGGAGTAGTGAGTCGATTTCTTTCAAACCCAAGAAAGGAACATTGGGATGCGGTCAAGTGAATTCTCAAGTACCTTAAAGGCACGTCGAATCTATGTTTGTGTTTCGGGGGAGCTGATCCAATCTTGGAAGGATATACAGATTCAGATATGGCTGGTGATCTTGGTGGAAGAAAATCTATATCAGGATTCATTTACAAATTTTCTTGGAGAGCTGTTTCATGGCAGTCCAGGTTACAGAAACAGAGTACATTGCTGCAGCGAAAGCTGGGAAGGAATTGTTGTGGTTAAAGCGGTTTCTCCAAGAGTTGGGAATCAGTTAGAATGAATACAAGGTACATTGTGATAGTCAGAGTGCTCTGGACTTGAGCAAGAATTCAATGTATCATTCTCGCACAAAACATATTGACATTCGCTATCATTGGATACGCGAAGTGATGGAGCAACAACTATTGAAGCTTGTGAAGATCCACACAAAAGAGAATCCAGCAGACATGTTGACAAAGGTGGTCACTCGTGAGAAGCTCAAGCTATGTAAAGACATAGCCTGAATGGACACCTCCAATTGATTGATATCAGGACACATTCTCCTCTTGTGGGTATGGAGGGGGAGCATTGTTAAATTTCGTGTTCCATACCCAAACCACGCCGAAGTCAACATTTGCGGTGTAGTCAGAGAATTAAATGTTACAGAATATTTAATGAGAATTTTTTAGCAGACGATTTGCGGCGAGCAAATCCTGCATCAAGCGTGCACTCAATTGTCTACAGCAGCATGGGCATTTATGAATTGCAGGAGCAGATTTGCTCGCCACCGCAAATTTGATGATTTTCTGACCTATTTCACACTCTCCTCCTCCCTCTATAAATTCAACTTCATGAATGAGAGAATGTGTACGGAGAAAATTCGATAGAGGTGTGTACGAAGTGCAGAGAGTGAAAGTGTGAGAGAGTTGCAGAGAGCAACTGTGAGAGTTGAGAGTTGTAATATTTTGGTTTGTTGAAATCAAAGTTCTCTCTTCTGTGGATTAGGCAAATTTCCGAACCACGTTAAATATTGGCCTCCTAGTATTTGGTGTTTTAGGTTCTGTGCTCAACACCTACTTCATTTCATGTTAGAGCTCAAGTCCCGTCTTCCTAAAGAAAATTGCATTGATATGTATAACCCCGAATCTTGGTGGAAACCACCTGTAGATGGTCAACTAAGAGGGTTGAAATGGCTACTCGGGTGATAGTTGAAGCTTTGAAGAGGGCAGAGTTTAGGTGGGTTTCAAGGCAAGAAGTTGGGGATGCTGCCCGTTCCTACATTAGTGACACTGGGTTGGTAGATTTTGTGCTTAAATCATTGGGAAACCATATTGTTGGAAACTACTTGGTTCGTCGGAGCTAAAATCCAGTGACAAAAGTTCTTGTATATTGCTTAGAAGACATCTCCAATGTGTTACCCAATCAAGAAGCTTTGGCCATCACCAATCCCAGAGTTATGGCCAGGTAGAAGATCACTAGGGTTCAGTTAATGAAGGACATATTCTATTTGTACAATTACATTCTCAAAGATCAAAAGTTGGCGCAGGGCACATGAATTTTTTCAGCCGTATCTGTGGCTGCCGGGATAATTATTGACTCCACATACCTCATTAAAGAATATTTCGGAGAGTTGCCTTTGAAAGTTGAATTAGGGTTTGAAGGGAAATTAAATATTTACTGCACAGTTTTTGTTAAGAAACCACGAGTTAGAGGCCGATGAAGGTACAGAAAAGGCAATGGCACCATATGAGTGTGTCACACTGAAGAACAATGCTACCATGGATGAACTAAAGGTAGAAGTACAAAGGAGCGTCCGGGAAATCTATATGGGATTGGAGAAGCTTTGTTGTGGAATCAGCCTTGAACTTGAATGCCCAGGGCATAGATTTGATTTTTGGGCTGGTTGAAGTTGGCCGTAAACTTGTGTTCGACAGGAGGACCAAAGAGTAGGGAATCATCAATGAGCAAATGCATGAATCTGGTCGGAATAACGAAGTTGTGGATTTTCCTTGAGGAGCCAAAGAGGACGATGGCGAACGGATGGTTTCATATGATATTTGTGAAGTTTGGAAGCACACGCGCTGTGTTACGATCCCAATTCCTTTCTTGAAGCAACCGATGAAGAAGTGAACGGATGTATAATATATACAAGACATCGTGTTCATAATTCTTTAGCTTATACCAATTCATATTTTCCTTAATCCAATCTTGTTTATACAAGAAGAAAATTGAAAAATGTAGACAAAATTTGTATTCCTTTTCAACGAGAGTGCAAAAGGTATTTAGGGTCCTATATATAGGGTTCGGTTATTGTGCAAAGGCTTATTGTGTGAGTGTGTGTGAGTTAATGACTGAGATTAAAAGATGGACATCTGACGGCTGAAAAAAGGCCACATCATTTAATGAAGACCCAAGTTAGACCCGACCCATTTACCCATCACTGAACCGTTTTTAAAGACCCAACACGTTTCACTTCTCCATTCTCTCTATAGTTCAATGCTTTCTCTCTCTCTCTCTCTCTATATATATATATATATATATCGCACCTCTTTCTCTCTCTCGGATAGGTATTAGATTGGGTATTTTGCTCTTTGTCTGTGTTTGTCGGTACAATTCCATGGACGCTGACTTCTATTGAACATTATAATACAAATTGGAAGACATACAAGTCCATGGTTGCAGAGCACATGTTTCTTTGAATAGCTAAAAGTACACTTATAAATATTAACGATCAAATAGCAGAGTTGAGCGAAGGAGTTCACGTGGTCGTGCCCATGTCCGTGGGGTTGGCCGTGCTTTGTCATAACCAGTGTCTCACTGTTTACAATTACTTGACGATTTGGAGGTATGTTATCTAATTTGATGCTTAGAGTGTAAATTTAAATTTGTGTATTTCTCCTTTGAAGGCATCCAACGAGGACGAGGAGAAGGATGACGGGCACACTACAAGAAAAAGACTGGGTGTCAAAATAAGTTGTCACCCAAAGTGCTAATTTCGTCAGCTAATGTTTTAGGTGACAAAACCAAGTTGTCACCTAAAGCCCATCAGCCAAGGTTTTATGTGACTATTTTTGTATTTTGTCGCTCTAAACCATTCTGATTGTTTACAATACAGTCCGAACAGTTTTGAGCTGTGCGAACGAACATTCCATCCGTTTGTCATGCCCAGTACACTCCATCCGTTCGTATGAGCTGTGCGAACGTACTCTCCATACGTTCGGACAGCTCATATGAACGGTTGGTCCAATGCGACGAAATAAATTTTGTCACGGACAATCCGTGTGCAAGGTTATATAAAATCGTCCGCACAATAATATATTACTTTCCGGACGCATTCATAAAGATGTCTGCATCGTTGTTTCATTTATAACAAAGTAGTTGTTTGTTAGCTTCAAAAACTGTTCGAACCCTTACATAGACTATTCGGACGCTTGTTTCGTTGAACACGTTCGAACATGTTTTATTATCATTTGAATGGTTGGTTATTAAAAGACCATGTACATGCAAGAATAACCGTACGTACGGATGAATTTAACGCGAAGTGTGCGGACAGATAGTTATGCGTGCGCATGTTATCATTGCACAAGAACCGTTTGGATGACTTTTGTTATCGTTTGAACTGTTTTCTACGTATTTGAATTAAGTTAATTAAAATTTTAAAAATAATTTGCAAATAATATAAATAAAAAGATATTCAATGCTCATAATATAATAAAATGTCTACAAATATGCAATTGTCATTAAAATTAAATAAAATACATAATCGATACGTACTGACAAAGTAGTAAAAATACACAAATCTAGCCAAATTTTCATTTGGGTGTCGTACGAGATTGCGGCTGTTTGACCTGCTTCATCAGCTGCTCATGCATCTGCTTTGCCATTAGTTGCATCCTTCGTTCTTGTTGTTCCACTAGGTTCCTTTGCTGCTCTTGCATCATCTTATGATGCTCTTCGTCTTTTTTTTGTTGCTGCTCCGCCATCATCTGCATCAACTCTTCATCTTTCTTTCGTTACTGCTCCTCCATCATCTGCAGATGCTCTCGCATCGTGCTGCAACTTTAAAGCCTCCATTTTTTCCTAGAAAATTAGAAAAGAAGATAAAATTAGCACATATGAAACATAAATGCATACGAATGCATCATTAAATCTAACGTTTCATCTTACAAAATTTTCCCGTGCATCTTCTGATGTCCACATGCCATCTTTATTAGTATGCGTCTTTTTATACAGCAACGCAGGACTAATCTAATCAGATTCTGTGTCTGAATGGACCTAATCACAGCCGCGAGCGTTTGCAACGACGAATGCTCCAGCGAACTAACTTAATCTTGCAGCGGATTATTTTTTAACCTGCTATTACTAATTTAGAAAATCTGAATTACCTTTGTTTATGAAAATATTACTCAAGATTTATTTTCTTATTCGCAAGATGACACGCAGACCCGTAGATGTTCTTACGTAGTGTACAAATAACTCCATACAATAACTCAAGGAAATAAGTTATGATTACACAACACGTATAGAGAAACATTTAGAAAGTTAATCTCCATGCAATCTCCATGCTACTTGTACTGCGAATCAGGGGATGGCACCCTCATCAACCCCCCTCAGGTTCTAGATTCTCTTCATAAGTTCCTTCACCTGGAACATCATCTGGAATGATACAGTTGAAAACACTATGAGTCGAATGACTCAGTAAGAGATTATTAATGAAATGAAATATGCGTGACTTGAGCATGATCATGAATGCAAGTATTCATGCAGTGCCAAAAGTAAATGCATGTTTATGCATGAGACTCTTGTACTTGAAATTTAGCTTAGGGCTAATTCAATCGCTCCATTTACCTCCGAAGTCAGGGTTGTGCGTTTTCTTAGGAACCGTTCCCCTTTTCCTTCGGAACGTGTCATTTGGTTGAGCTAGCCCTTGATATGGCCCCAGGCCTGATGACTATACATGATCCTTAGAGGTCCACACCTTCTCACATTCATTATTCAGTGTGGCTGCACATACCTCGAGGAATATCCATCCTTCTCGCATTCGTCATTCGGAGTGGGTGCCTTTAGGAGTCATCCATCCTTCTCGCATTCATCCTTCAGAGTGGATGCACCTATCTTACTTAGGTACGGTACCGACCATCCTAGTAGCCCCATAGCATATCATAACATAGTATAACATTTCACTTTCATTTACATAAAATTACCCTTTCTTCCTTTTGAGAAAAGCAATGCAAATGCGCATGACGTGCTTGATGACAAATATTTATGCTGTGTATCATTCCAGTTTTCGAAAAATAATATTTTTCCACTTACCTTTATCCACTCGAGCTTGTGGTGGTGCTTTGCCTACAAGTGAGTCATACTGATGTCGTCACTTAAATGATTTAGAGATTCACTTGATGCCGTAAATAATCATTCAATTCAAAAGAAACATATCATATTAACTCACACATTTTTCTTTACTAACAAGCAGTGGTTCTACAGTGTAAAACTCTATCTTAAGGTTGCTGAACCCATTAAACTTGGGTGCCAAAATGATCTTTACACTCGATGTTATAACATATTAAAATTTCAGGTAATTTAAAGCTTATTTGCCACCCAAAATATTTATTCAAAAATGAAAGTTGCTGAGGGCGTCCAAACGGACAGCTTCGACGTCTCCAACTTAAAAAATTCATAACTTCAACAACATAGCTTCAAATTGCACAGAATTACTTTTCAACTTCTATTCTTTTATAAAATTAAATTTGAAGATAAAAATCATAAAATTGGAACTAATTTACATTTCCAAAAACACGTCGTAACAGATAAAAATTGAAGAGCAAACAGTACCGCCTTCTCCAGCTCGACGTTCCACTTTTGAAACACCATAACTTATTCAATACACCTCTAAATTACATGAAATTTATCTCAAAATGTTCCTCTTTGATAACTTAAAAATCAAGTCCAGACCCATAGAAATCGGACTTAATTGATCACTTAAAAATTACTTGAAATGAGCTAGAAAGCAGGACGTGGAAGGCTTGTGACAGCTTGACGTCCGAACTTTAAAATTCCATAACTTGTTCACTCTTTATCGGAATCATCCAAAGTGTGGCTTAAAATCTTTGCATTTCATAGGCCTATAATAGAAAGTTATCTCTCAAGATCAAAGGATAAAAATATTGCATCAAAGTTACTCCTAATTCGAGCTTTGTGATCTGCAGAAACTAAATTCCAGCAACTAGTTTGACAAGTCTACCCTATAATTCTTAATGATTTCCAACACTATAGATCAAGCTTATCAAATGCTACACGTTCTCAAATAACAAAAAAATCCAACTTTAGCTTTTCACAATAAGTTCATCTTATCTTTCAGCAAGACATTTGTTATGAAAATTCTACACTTGCCATAACTACATCATTATCTACAGAAATACATTTGATAATTACTCCACAAATAACTATCAGGAGTTACACCAAGGTCAGCACATAATATGGATCTTGAAACTGAAGACAAGGTCCAAGAAGTCACCTATCAACTTCCCAAAGACAGCAATTGGAAACCTGAAAATTGATTAACATAATTTTGTCTTCAACATGCGAAGGTTCTAAGCCCAATTTTTTTTGCAATTCATCTCTCTAAAGTGTCCAAGTTCAGGTCATAAAATAAAGAATTGGTTCTATCCTTGATTTAGTGCTAAAATTAATAAAGGAAGTGCGGGAAACAGACAAGCAACTCTACTCCTTCAAAACAGGGGAACCCGATTGCTGCCACTAGAGTTTAGGGCCCTCCTTTGCATTTTATTCAATGTATTCCTCACGTACAAATATCACATTATGGACACCAAATTAGGTTCTCAAAGCACGAAATAGGTCACCATAAATACCTTTAAAATCAACTCCAATATCCTATCTTAAGGATAAAAAAGTTTCAGCTAAAACATGCTCTAGTCCTAACATGAAACTAAGATTCTACGCACTGATCCAACAAGCAAGCAAACTGAAATTTCTGTGCGACTGTAACCACCCCAAAATAGCTCCTAACTTCCTTTTAGATGTTTCATCAAACACCTGTAGCGCATCAAAGTTTTTCCTCAAATCTTAGAACTTAAAATCTTACCGTGCATGCCTACCTTCCTAACTCCACCACTTAACACAACATGCAAAGTGTAGAAAAGAAAACAATAGAACCCCAACAAATTCACAATGACATCCACAGTTTCTCATAAAACTTTCATCAAAAGAGTAACACCCTTACCTTGGCATCTCTTGATTCTCCCTACTGCTAGTTAACTCCTGAAAGGGCACTAACAACCCAAGAGGGGGGGTGAATTGAGTTTTATAAAAACTTTTGTCTTCTTTTACGAATAAAACCGAATATCCAAAGGTCCCCTTTCTAAAGAGCAAGAGATTGAGCAAAATATATAAACAATCACAACAAAAGAAATTAACAGTAAAAGGAGATAGGGTTAGAGAGATAACACCGTGACTTTTAGGTGGTTCGGCTAACTCTTGCCTACGTCCATCCCCAAGGCTATTGACTTCCTTGGGCTTCCTTCACTATTCTCCAAATAGCAGATACACCTTAGCTTCCGGGGTGCTAAGGAACCGTTACAAAGTGTTTTCTGAGCTTACACTTTAACTCACTCTCACAAATCCTCACAACCTAGAGGATTTCTTCTACCCAACAAGTAGGACAGGTGTTTTTCACAAACACTCACGTGTTTTTCAAGGATGGGTACAAAAGGGAATCTAAGGAAATAGCTCTTTCAGCTGAATAAACAAGTGTGAAGTACTGAGGTGTGCAAAAAGACAAGAAATGCAAGAAAGACAACAGTTATTTGCAGGTGAGGACAAGCTTTCTTGGATGATGTAGCTTCTTTCTTCTTTAAAGCGTTTCTCTCTCTAGAAAGTTAGGGCAGAGTAAATGTCGCACAACCACCCCGATTTCTCTCTCCAACTTCTTCAATTTAAAGCCTCTAGGGCACAAAGGGTCTTCTGGTAAAGCTTTGGAGCCGTTGGAGGACATTTGAGACATTTTGAGGAAGTTTTGAAGTGATGACGACGTTGCCAAAAATTCTGCAAAATAACACAATGTGTTGACACATAGGTTGTATGTGCTGACACATTAAACTAGATCTGAAATAGAGTCTCGGGTGTTAGTTCAATGTGTCGACACTATGGTCCAATGTGTCGACACCTTCAACACTTATTCAAAAATCAACTTGAAAGGTTTGAAATGTAAAGTCTCAGGTGTTAGTTCAATGTGTCAATACCTTCAACACTTAGTCAAAAATCAACTTGAAAGGTTTGAAATGTAAAGTCTCGGGTGTTAGTGTAATGTGTCGACACCATGGTCTTATGTGTCGACACCTCCAACACTTAGCCAAAAAATCAAGTGGAATGGATTGAAATGCAAAGTCTCGGGTGGTAGTGCAATGTGTCGCCACCATGGTCCTCTGTGTCGACACCTCCAACACTTAGCCAAAAAATCAAGTTGAATGGATTGGAATGCAAAGTCTTGGGTGTTAGTGCAATGTGTCGACACCATGGTCCTATGTGTCGACACCTCCAACACTTAGACATAAAAAATTGTTCTTTAACAACATCTATTCCAATTCAAGATTCTCAAAACCATTTGAAATATAAAAGGTGATCTTTTAATGGGAATAAAGAGGATCAATAGGATTAGAGAGTTTTTGTATAGAGAGAACCTTGATACTAGAAGAAATTCATTTTAAGAGAAGGATTTAAAATGTAAAATCTAAAGTCCTTCAAAACGTAGAAACTTTGTTATCATCAAAATCATTTATAGATTGTTTTCAAAACAACCTTGGGCTAACAACTCCCCCTAGCACTACACGAAAATTCTCCTTCTTTTTTCTCTTCTTCTTCTTCTTCTTCTTCTTCTTCTTCTTCTTCTTCTCGGCTTCAGCGTACGCTCCTTTCTTGTTTGTGTGCGTGAGAGGCAAAGGAAACAAAATTGAGAAAATAGGGGGGGCATTATGACAATGAAACAAGGTGTTGGGGAGGAAAAGACCACCCTACCCCCAACCTTGTTAGTAACGCAAATCTCCATTGGTTAACATATGCGACAATTTTTTTATTTCTTCCAATTTTTTCCTCTTTGTCACGTGATTCTCCCACTATACCGAATCTCTTTCCTTCACTTTGCCACTTCATTGAATTCACGTTTGACTCCCTTTCTGTTATCTCAAGCAAATATTCAAAAAACAAAGCCCTTAACTCAAATTCTTCTCAATATTGCAATTTAAGGCAAATGTGTAAGCTCAATACTGAATGTGTATCCGAAGGACAAAAGGAGATTTGTGTCGACATTTCTAAACACATCTTTCATAATTGTAGATACAATTACGCACATTATGCATATTGTAAACTCAAACTGTCCATAACGTTGACAATTCAAGAATTACATCCAGTTCGTTATCCGAACTTCGTGTAATTCATTAACGGTGTCTAAGGCTACAAATACCGTTCGGACGTAACATAAAGGTCTGAACCATACACACAGACGTTCAGACGCGTTTTGCAAAGCGTCCGAACCAACAAAAAGAGTCAGAACGGTACATCAAGCGTCCGGACTGTGATTGTCGAACAAGACAGTTCTTCGACGCACAGACTCAATTTTCAGTCCAAAACCTTGTCAAAATCAATCCAAATCACAAACATTTTAATATAAACACATCACAACCAACCCCAAACTCTATTACTATCATTTCAGAACCAAAATTTTTGAAAAACACATGCTTTCATATATTACAATATAAGTTTTTTATCCTAAAAGAATTCTAGTTAAAAACCACTAACTTCAAATGCAACCAAACTTCAAATTTTAAAAGAAATGCTCTTTTCACACCCTCTTCAATGAGATTGAACGCGTGCTCAAATCTCTCGTTTACTTTTTTTCCCGTTTTTCCTCTACTGTCTGCGAATCTGTAACTTTCACACGCTTGAATATGTGTATTAGTTTTCGAGGGAATTCATGCCGGCAAAATTTTCATATACGTCCGCACGATGATTTACACGTCCGAACGCCCTCTTACTGCTCAACACACCGTTTTAGTAATTCTCAAACGACAGTGGATGCTCATTAACATAAACGTACAGACAGTCACATACCGTCCGAACACTACCTTACAGCACACGAGACTGTCTAGGAAATACCAAGACGATAGCATCTGATAATAAACAATAACGTCTGCATGCGTCCGAACGGTATTTTGAATTTTAGGAGTACCGACCGTATAAAATGTGATCGTACATTTTGTATTATATAATATGACACCGTTCGATTTTACATTAAACAGTCCAGACAGATAAGTTAAGGTCCGAACTTTTTGAATGATTTTGATTTTTTTTTTTTCATTTTTAATTAACTTTATTAGCAAATTTTAAATAACCAAAGTTAGTTAATAATGTAAACAATCTTAAGTGGATTAAGTTTTAATATCAATATTTTTTTGAATGTGTCACGCTCCGAACGCCATCCCGCAGGGACCGTGACAGCCGCGAGCAATCCCCAGGAAAACTCCAGCGCTCATACATACACACCTACATACAGCGGAAAAATACAGAATCGCGAGAGAGACGAGCCAACTCATAACATGATTAAGGTTCTCAATAAACTTGCATCTTAATATATACATATCATGATTAAAATTTAAACAAGTGACGAATCTCATCGATCAGGTCACAACAACAAAACATAGAAATAATCTTTCTTCTAAGTCAGGTAGTCCTCCTGACTTCCTTCACCTGAGGCATCTGGAATGACACAATTTTAAAAACGTGAGTCAAAAAGACTCAGTAAGGGAAAAAACATAACTTTAAAACATGATCTTAACTTGGACTTGCTTAACATGAGAAATCATAATTCATGATGCACATGCATGTCATGGTTATGCATATGCTCTTGCTCGTAGACATAATCTTGTTCTTGAAATTGGCCCTTGGCCCTTGAAAACATTTTCTTCATAACTTGTGGGCTACTTAAGCTCCATTTAACCCCTGGAGTCCGGGTTGTGCGTTTCCATCGGAACCGTCTCCCTTACCCTTGGGGACTTTTCATTTGGTCGAGCTAGCCCGTAGTTGCCCCAGGCCTGATGGCTAGACATGACCCTTGGAGGCCCACACTTTCTCATTGTCCTTCAGTGAGGTTTGCACAGCCTCTTAGGATTCACCCAACCGTCTCGCATTCGTCCTTCGGTATAGGAGTCCATCATGATGGTACGGTACCGACCAGAGCCCCTTAACTTAACTTGTCTTTCCATAAAACTTTCCATACGACATTGCATAAAAAATCACTTTAGAAAATCATGCAATGCTCATTCCATGCCATGCTTGCTTGAAATATTTCATGCTTGTTCATGAATCTATGAAGCGTGTCATTCCAATTTTGAAAAAAATGTAAGCTTACTTACACACTTACTTCCACTTACCTCGGTCTCCTTGATTATGAGTAATGGTACCAAAAATTGCCTACAAGCGATTAAAACACCTCTTAGTTACTTAGGAATTAAGCACATAAGCATACAAGAAAAATATTTGTATATAGTTCGGTTTTTCCCCAAAAATACGTTTATGAAAATACTATATCATTTTTCAAAGGTTTACTTAGAAAACTCTTATTAAACACTTGAGAAAAGTATTTATCAAATCAACATATCCTAATAGCATCTAAGTCCCAAAAGCAGCCATCTAATGGTACCAAAAATCCAAGCTTTGCTAATTACCCTAACAAATACCAACTCGTGGTCTTTAAGCTCCATCATTTATGCTTAACTAACTTGCAAGATTTCTCTTAACACTAAATCTATGTTTTTAACCTCTAACTCATTCAGCCATAATATTAATTTCACTTATATATCACATGCAATTACATTTTCAATTACTAATCATTTGGCCATTAGGGTTTCCTTCACTACATCATTCGGCCATGCATCAATACAAGTGTTTATGGAAATCAAAATTCATCTCCAATGTATTCCCATCCTCCGTTCTCAGGTTCATAACCTAGATTCTACAAATCATGACTCAAGAGCAAGAATCCACCTAAAATACCATTCGGCCATCACCATAATTCATACATTTTCATGCTATTTACCACATGCATTCATATTCTCTTCATCATAGTGAACCCGTGACTTATAACCATAATAAATCTAGCAAATCAGCTTCACCTTCAACTCAAAAGATCTATATTTTGATCATGACAGAGGTACTTACCTTTTGCTCATTCAATCATCCATTCACCAGATCTAACTGACTCGACTAAAATGTTTAGCGAATTACTCCCAAGCGTAGGAGGTTGTCAAGTAATACTAGGGAAATCCTAAGTCATCTCCACAAGGAACGATATGTTCAATCTTTCATTCCAATCACCATTACAATAAGAGAAAACTATGTTCTATTTACAATGAAAATGATATTTACAAAGGGAAAGGTTGGGTTTTAGGATACCATCCATGATTTTTGAGATTTTTGAGTTGATATTAATCTAAATGCTAGGAGATTAATGAAAAGCTAACAAGCAAACATGATAATAAAATAGCATGGAATGGAGTTGAACACTTAGTACTCAAACATGATAACAAACAAACTTGCTCTAAGAGACATTTCATCGAACACTTAGTACCCAAACTTTAGCTAGTCACAACCCATACATATCCAAACTCAAACCAACTAAGAAACACGAACTTAAACACTAATCTAACATTAAGGAAGTGAAATAGAACTTAACAAAACATTTAATCATCGAACCAAAAAAAAACTCAAATCTGGAAAATTTTGCAACTAAAATGAAAGTGCAATAATAATGGAAGATTCGGTCAACAAAACAACAAGAAAACTTTCGGTCTCCCTCAGCAGCAACGAACAACACGTTCTCTTCCCTCAACAGCCACGAAAAGCAATGAAAAACTATGAAGAAAAGAAATAAAAACAAACCAAAAGCTACCCCAAAAGCTAGGAAGGAAAAGCAATGTACAACAACCAAAAAGCTACCCCAATCGGTTGTAGTGTTCAACAATAATGAAAAAGTAATGAAACAAAAAGCTCTAAGGAAAAAAAAGGACCGACAACCACTAAAGCTACAAAATAAAACAACCAAGAGCTCCCATAGCTTTTCTTGTCTCTACGGGAATAACTAGCAAAAATGCAATGGAAAAGGTGGGAGGAAAGTCCTTGGCAGCAAGCAAAAGCCCTTCCAGCCGCAAAGACCACCGAACCAGCCAAAAATGAAAACTTTCGCCCCCCTTAGGTCTCTATCGCATAAGTCCAGCCGAAGTCTTCCTCTTTTTTTTTCTTTTTCTCCCAGTCTCCCCTTTTTCCCGCAGGTCTCTCGGGCCTTATATCACCTAGGCCCTCTCTTGGCCCTTTCCCTATTCTTTTCTCCCTTCCGCAGGTCTCTCGGCTCCACATGTTTTCTCTTGTCTTTTTTTTCTGATTGGTTCGGCCCTCCACCTTTAGAATGTTTGGTCTCCTCACTTTTCCAACAGATGGAGATTTCAGCTGGAGTACTATCGTTAAGGACCGAATGTGTAGAAGTGGGCTCCAAGGAGACTAACAAAATTGGGCTACCCATCACTGGGTCCAGCCCAACACTTTGCATTTCGGCCCCACTCTCCTTTGTCAAATTTTTATCTCCTGCACATGACTGAAAATATGGTGAGAGGAGAGAAAAAAATAACTTAAATTTATTCAATTACACTTGCTTTTGTCAAAATTACCAATTCGCCTCATACTAATGTCCAAAGCATAATTTTCTCATTCTCTAGTGGAAATGGTGTAATTGTGGAACTTTCTCAAGTGATAAATTAGCAAAATTGTGATACAATCACATCCCCCAACTAGCTTTTTGCTAGTCCCTTAGAAAAAATAGCGAAAAGTAATTGAACAAAATAATCCATTGAGACAACAGTTCATTCACTAGCATATCAGTCAATCAAAAGAATTCTTAATCACAATGACTTTACCTCTCACAATTTCAAACAATATCAGCATCTTTGAAATATTTAGTATCTCCTCTTAATAGGATTGAGGCAAAATGTCTAGAGAAATTACAATTTATCACCTTGACTCTCTCTTAGTCCTTAGTTCTACCACTGGCTGTCCAAAAGAGTTTCGACCTTAAGATTGATCAATATTGATCCTAACTACTTCAAAGCTGAAGGGTCTAGCAGTTTTCGCACCAACTTTGTTCTTAAGGGTTGTGGAGTTTTCCAAACCCCCAAAGTTTGGGCAACTGTTTCTAGCCCTTGACTCAGTAAGAACTTTAGTTGCCCCTTTCTTTTGCTCTTATTCTTTTCTTTTTCTTTTCTTTTTTCTTTTTTTTCTATCTTTCTTTCTTCTTCTTTTTTCAAGGCACAGCTCAGTAGTCCTGTAGTGTACTTCTCTCTATTCTAGTCATTGGTATGTAGATGAAGACTACTGAGAGATATCAGGTAAAAGAAAAAGCTATTTCTTAGAATGTTTTGCCCTTCATCCTGTGAGAGCTAATCCTAAGGTCAACCTCAGAAAACTTCAAAAGTTTGAAACCAGAGAGTTCACATCATCATTCACGTTTCATCAATGTCAAATCTGAATGCTTGAGAAGGATAAAGTTGTCAACACGCATTAATAAAGTTCAACTACCATCACCATCTTACTAGGAGTCAGCAATTCAGCATAATCACAGTAAAATGCATTATGGTATTGACAAGTGTAAATGAATATATGCATGATTGCAAAACGTGCAAATCCCTCCCCCCAACTAAATGAAACATTGTCCTCAATGTGAAAGCATAAAGGGAAACAAAAGAAAGATGGGAACAGAGAGACGCAAACCAAAAGAAAAACAACAAAAAATCACAGCCAACTAGAGCAATAGAAAAAAGAACAAAAAAAAGCAAATAAGAAATAATAAAAAAAAGAAACAACAAAAAGGAAAGGTCAGAGGACTCCCCTGGGATCTTGCACAAGCAAGATTTCTTCATTTGGTTTGAAGGGAGTCATAAATGGCTTGAGACGTTGTCCATTGACTGTGAAACTATTTCCATTTTTCGGATCAACAATGTCTACCGCACCATGAGAATGGACCTCTTTAATGATGTATGGGCCACCCCATCGGGACTTCAGCTTCCCGGGAAAATGATGCAGTCGGGAATTATAAAGAAGCACTTGCTGATTAGGGAGAAGCTGTTTGTCTGTAATTTCTTGTCATGTAGTGACTTCATCCTCTCCTTTGCCAAGCGGGCATTGTCATAGGCTTCCCTCCTTGCTTCATCGAGCTCAGAAATCTGCAACTTTCTTAAACCTTTGGCAGTATCAAGTGAAAAGTTAATCTGTTTGATGGCCCATAAAGCACGATGTTGAATTTCAACAGGTAGATGACAAGCCTTACCATAAAATAATCTATAAAGGGACATCCCTAAATTAGTCTTGAATGCAGTTCTATAGGCCAGAGAGCATCAACCAATTTTTCGGACCAATCCTTTCGAGAAGGGCGGACCGTTTTCTCAAGTATGAGCTTGATCTCTCTATTGGCCAACTCAGCTTGACCATTAGTTTGGGGGTGATATGGAGTAGAGACCTTGTGAGTCACCCCATATTTTTGCATGAGTTTTTCAAAAGGTTTATTGCAAAAATTGTGAGTCCTAGTTTCAGGTTAAAACCCCCAAAGTTGTGTTTGCAAGTAAATACTACTTTAGCACAAGTATATAATATGCGGAACTGTAAATAAGTGCTAAAGTAAGGAGTAGGGATAAGAGAAGCAAACACAGTATTTTTAGGTGGTTCGGCAAATCCGCCTACATCCACCCCTCAAGCTTCCTTCACCGAGCCTTGAGGTTTTCCACTATCTTCCAATAGCTTTACACACTAGCTTCCGGGTGCTAGTGAACCGTACAAGTGTTTTCTCCCGGGCTCAACACTCAAACACACCCAAGTGGTTTTTTTGGCTCACCACTCACAACCTCACCAAGCTTGAGATATACACTCTCAAAGCTTCTTCTTTAGTGAACAACCTCACTAAAGGATCAACTCTCTAGATCGGAAGATTAATGAACAAAAACTCTCTTGTTAGAGTAGATATGAAAATGGAAGATCTATCTCTTTTGATTCACACAATGACAAGGATGTGTGTGAGTCTTAATGACAACCCAAGAGGGGGGGTGAATTGGGTTTTTCAAAAACTTTTGAGCTCTTTTGCAAACAAACCCAAAACGTTCTGATCAATATCAAGGAAAACTATGGACTAGATATATGCAAACACAGATAACAACTATTGAAGATAAACAAGTTCAATTAGGAAATACCAGCAGAAATAAAAAGAGAAGGGTTAGAGAGATGACACCAGTATTTTTAGGTGGTTCGGCCAATCTCTTGCCTACGTCCACCCCCAAGGCTATTGACTTCCTTGGGCTTCCTTCACTATTCTTCAAGTGAATACACACCTTAGCTTTCGGGGTGCTAAAGAACCGTTACAAAGCGTTTTCCGAGCTCACGCTTCAACTCGTTTCCCAAATCCCAAACCCTAGGGATTTCTTCTACTTCTCACAAGTAGGATACAGTGTTCACACAACACTTGGAGGGTTTACAAAGATTGGGTACAATGAGTGAAGGCTCTTTAAGCCAGATTTGCAAATGGGTAGCTCAAGAAACTAAAGGGCTCTCTAAGCCAAATCTACAAGTATAGGAACCTGAGGTGTGTCAAGAGAATGAGATCTTCAAGGAAGGCTTCAGGATTTACAAGATGGATCACGAGATTTCAAGGTCGTAAGAACTTCTCTTCTTCTTCTTTGAGCTTTCTCTCTCAAGAAATTAGGGCAAGGATATTTTCGTGTGAAGCTCTACCTTTTCTCTTTCAAACTTCTTCTATTTATAGTCTCTAGGGCATCAGGGGTCTTCTGGTAAAGATTTGGAGCCGTTGGAGGTCATTTGGGTCCTTTGGAAACATTTTTAAGTGAGTGACGTCGCTCCAGGATCTGAGAAATCGAAGCATGTGTCGACACCATCCATGTATGTGTCGACACCATCCATGTATGTGTCGACACCTAGGAGTTTTGCCTGGAAAGTCACTTTCGGGTGTATGACCCATGTGTCGACACTTATGTCCATTGTGTCGACACTTCTCTTCAAAGTGTTGACCCTTCAAAATGCCTTGGAAACATGCCTTCGGGTGCATGTGCAATGTGTCGACACTAATTGCATATGTGTCGACACCATCAGCTTTGGCCTGAAATCCTGCCTTCTGTTGATAGTGCAATGTGTCGACACGTTTGGTATATGTGTCGACACCTTCAAGTTGGCTTGGATGCTTGCTTTCTGTTGTATGACCAATGTGTCGACACCTTTGTTCTATGTGTCGACACCTTCAATTTTGCCTGGAAGCTTGCTTTCTGGTGAGTGTGCAATGTGTCGACTTTTCTATTTAATGTGTCGACACCATCAACTTGGCCTGGGACACGCCTTCTGGTGTATGACCAATGTGTCGACACCATGGTAGCATGTGTCGACACCCTCAACACTTAGGCTGAAAAGTGGCTTCCCTTGCACCAACAAACATTCTTAAAACACCTACAAAGTAAAGATTGTCCAATAAGCTTGTGTAGTGGTGTTCAATTATATCTAAGGCCAATTTAAGCTTAGAGAACTCTTTATATCATTTTCTTAAAAAGATTTGCAAATGTAGAATCTAAAGGTCTCAAACTAGTTGGAAAAGTTTGTTATCATCAAAATCAAAAATAGATTGTTTATAAAACAACCTTGGGCTAACAATGTGAAAGTGTAATTTGTGTGAATGATATGAAATATGGAATATGAAGGTTTAGAATATTTCTCAAGCTATACAAATGATATGTGGTCATTGGGTTCTTCATTTTAGATGAAATGGAGGTGTATTTATAGGCCACAAATGAAAACTAGCCGTTTATAGCCGTTAGGGTCGATTTGACAATTTTACCGTTGTACCGGTCGACCGGTTCAAGTAACCGTTGCCCAACGGTCATAAATTTGAATGCTGTCAATGATCGACCACTTCATGTAGAGGTCGACCGCTAAAAAAGTTCATCGACCGCTTCATTTAAAAACATGTTTTTGACCACTTTTAAACACCCAATTTTAAAGACTTAATTCCCATAAGTATATGAAGGGTTTAGGAATATATTTGGGGTGTTTTGAAACCTTTAAAAACATTTTAATCTTTCAAACAAAAGGTAAAACGGTTTATGGACGTTTTGAAAGATATGCAAGTGCGTGATTCAAATCCTTGTCAAATGTGGAATAAAGAGTTACAAGGATTATACCCTAAGGTCTTGAAACTTCACTTTTATCTCCTTGCATCTTCTTGTTCTTCTTTCTTCAAGGTTTGACTCTTTTCGTCAAGTTGTCTTTGTCTTTGAAGATGTCCAATTTGTAAACTCATCACTTTATTGTAATCGTCAAAATCTCGATTGTGCACAAAAGCCAAGAAAAATGCGAACCTCCATCACTAATGATCGCTTTGGGCATGCCAAAACGTGCAAACAATTCTTTCAGAAAACGAATGACAACCTTATGATCATTTTTCCTACAAGGTATGACTTCTACCCATTTTGACACATAATCTACAACAACTAAAATGTAGGAGTTTCCAAATGAATTTGGGAAAGGTCCCATAAAATCAATTCCCCAACAATCAAAAATTTCAAGAGTTAAAATAGGGGAAAGAGGCATTTCATTTCTTGCTGTAATTTTTCCAATTTTCTGACAAGGCCAGTAGAGTCTGCAGAATTTTGGAAACAGTTTTCTTTGCGGCAAAGTGGCCTCCACACGTTCCACTATGGCAGAAATGCATCACAGAGGTAAACTCATCATCAGACACACATCGACGTACCAATTGATCAGAACAATATTTAAAAAAGTAAGGGTTGTCGAAGTAATAGTGTCGTACCTCTGCAAGAAACGTACGCCTGTCCTGAACTGTCCAATGCTCTAGCATCTGGTCAGTGACAAGGTAATTTACAATATCAGCAAACCAAGGAGCGCGTGACACTGCAAAAGGATGTTCATCAGGAAAATTATCATTTAAGGGAGGAAAAGATGAAGATACATCAGATAGTTGCAAGCGAGAAAGATGATCTGCTGCAACATTTTCAACTCCTTTTTTATCTCGAATGGTAATGTTGAACTCTTGAGGAAGAAGAATCCATCGGATCAATCTAGGCTTAGTGTCCTTCTTGGCCAACAAATACTTCAAAGCAGAGTTGTCAGTAAAAATAATAACAGGTGACCCAATAATATAAGAACAAAATTTATCCAAAGCAAACACTACAGCTAACAATTCTTTCTCGGTGGTAGTATAGTTTCTCTGAGCATCGTTTAAAGTACGACTTGCATAATAAATGACAGTAGGCTTGTTATCCACTCTTTGGCCGAGAACGGCACCAAGAGCAAAATCACTAGCATCGGTCATGATTTCAAAAGGCAAGTCCCACCGAAGTGGTTGTATAATGGGTGCAACTGTTAAGTGTTTCTTCAAGGTCTCGAAGGCATGTTGGCACTCATCAGTCCACAAGAAAGTAGTATCATTTTGCAATAAAGTACATAATGGTTTAGAAATACTACTGAATCCTTGAATGAAACGCCTATAAAAGCCAACATGGCCGAGAAAAGACCGGATATCTCTCACTGTTCTAGGGACAGGTAATTGAGAAATCGGCTCTATCTTGGCTCTGTCCACCTCTATACCACGCTCAGAGACTAGATGACCAAGCACTAAGCCACTACTCACCATAAAATGACATTTCTCCCAATTCAACAGCAAATTCTTCTCTTCACATCTTTTCAAGACAGCAGTTAAGTTTTTCAAGCAATCATCAAAAGATTTACCAAACACAGAAAAATCATCCATAAAAACTTCACACATATCATCTAGCATGTCAGAAAAGATGCTTATCATACAACGCTGAAAAGTAGCATGTGCATTACATAAACCAAATGGCATTCTACGAAAAGCATAAGTACCAAATGGACAAGTGAAAGTGGTCTTTTCTTGATCCTCTGGTGCTATGGAAATTTGATAGTATCCAGAAAAGCCATCAAGGAAACAATAAAGGTAATGGGAAATGATCTTTTCGACTAACCGAATTCAATTTACGGTTGTCGATACACATTCTCCAACCCGTTACCTTTCTAGAAAGGATCAACTCTCCACTAGCATTTTCAATCACAGTTAAACCAGATTTCTTTGGAACTACCTGTGTTGGGCGTACCCACTTGCTGTTGGAGATAGGATAAATGATGCCCACAGCTAACAATTTCAACACCTCTTTCTTCACCACCTCTTTCATGGTGGGATTTAATCTTCGCTGTGCATCACGAACTGGTCTTGCATCTCCCTCTAGAAAAATGTTATGTGTACAAATTGAGGAATCAATTCCTTTGATGTCTGCAATGGTCCAGCCTATTGCTCCCCGATGCTTTCTCAATACTTGTAATAAATCGGCTTCCTGTTTCGCAGTGAGTTGAGAAGAAATGACCACCGGAAATGTGTCTTCAGCTGGACCCAGAAAAACGTACTTCAAGTCCTCAGGTAGTGGCTTCAACTCCAATGTAGCGATTTCTTCTTCTGATGACTTCATGACTTCTGGTAAGTCAAGAGCTTCAAAGATTGGCCTACGCCAACTGCCTGTGTAGCTCACATCTGACAACTGAGAGGGGTCATGTGTCTCTATTAACTGTCCCTCTACTTCTATCAATTCTACTGATGGAGGAACTGTCTCAATAAGTGTTTCAGGCTGCTCAGGAAAGTCCTCCTCAAATGGACTATCAGAATCAAGTACTGATAATAGCTCTGAAATATCAAAGTCATCTATCAAATCAACTGCATGTACCTCTGAATCGTCACATCCACTCGGAATCTTGTAGGCATTGAACACGTTCATCTCCAATGTCATATTCCCGAATGTGAGCTTTAGTACTCCACTTCGACAATTAATCAATGCATTGGAGGTGCCAAGGAATGGACGTCCATGAATAACAGGTGCCTGATAGATGGTTGAAGCTTTCTGCTGCATATCCAGAACTACATAATCCACTGGATAGTAAAATTTGTCTACCTGAACCAAAACATCTTCAATTATACCCCGTGGCACCTTGACTGATCTGTCAGCCAACTGTAGCATGATAGAAGTCTTTTTCAGCTCACCCAATCCCAACTGCTCATATATTGAGAATGGTAGCAAGTTCACACTGCTACCCAAATCTAGTAAAGCTCTCCCAATGCGTGATTCACCAATCATAATGGAAATGGTAGGAGTGCCGGGATCTTTAAACTTCTGAGGAGTCTCGCTCAATATCAATGCGCTGACTTGCTTTGTCAAGAAAGCTTTCTTGTTTACATTCAGCTTCCTCTTCACTGTGCACAAGTCCTTCAGAAATTTTGCATATGAAGGGACTTGTTGTATGGCGTCCAAAAGTGGAATATTGATCTTCACTTGCTTGAAGATTTCCTGAATCTCCGTATGATATTTGTTCTTTTGGCCAACTGCCAATCTCTGAGGACAGGGAACCACAGGTCGGAACTCCCTACTCGTCTCTGCTTCATCACTTACAGGTTTCTTTGCTTCCAGGTGGACTTTCTCTGATTTTTCTTCGGCTTCATCAGTTTTAGTTGTAACCTCAGGTGTTGGGACAACTGTTTGTCTATCCATAGGCATCTTAGGTCGTGGAACTTCCTTTCCACTTCTTAAAGAAATAACAGCCTTTGTTGTTTCAATGGATTCCTCTGAGACATTATGCACTTGTTGTTGTTCTTGCCGGTTTACTTGAGGATTGAGCTGAGGTTGTGTTGGAAATTTCCCTCTGTCAAGAGTGTTCAATGTCGTACTCTTCTTATTAATGGTACCCCGTAACTCATTGATGGTCTGAGTGTTCTGACTGTTAGTGGTGGCCTGAATCTGCATGAACTGCTGAAGTGTATTGGCCATCTGTGCCATACTATCGTCAAGAGATTTCTTTGGTGGAGCAGGGGGTTGAAACTGAGAACTCTGAGGAACTATATGAGATTGAAATCCTGGAGGCGCTGCTGCAATTGGATAGCTCTGAGAAGTTTGATGTGGTTGATAATGGTGCTGAGGAACAGTCGGATGAGATGTCTGCTGAGAAGGTGGTGCATAGGACTGGGGAGGTTGCTGAAAATGCGAAGATTGACTAGATTGATCATTCCTCCATGAAAAGTTCGGACGATTCCTCCACCCTGGATTGTAAGTGTTGGAGAAAGGCTGATTTGGTGTTCTGTTAACCCAATTTGCTGATTGCATCTGATCAGACCCACTCTCCTGTAAAACTGGCATAATCGGACAATCCTGAGTCTTATGGCTAGAATCGGCGCATAGAGAACACACCTCCACTGCTTTCACGGCCTTCAACTTCTCTAATTCCATAACCTCCAACCTTCTAGTCAAAGCACTAATACGAGCTTGGACATCAGTATCCTCTTTGACTTCATATTTACCCCCACCACCAATTGCTCTGAGAGGTTGTACTGTCAATGGTGTCCGGTGAGATCGTGTATTCCATTGTTGAGCACTTTCAGCAAGGTAATCAAAGAAATTCAATGCTTCATCAGGTTCCTTGCTAAAGAATTCCCCATTGCACATAGTCTGAACAAATTGCTTGCATTCAGGTGTAAGTGCAGTGTAGAAGTAGTTGACAAGCCTCCAAGACTCAAACCCATGATGTGGACAGATGTTCGTTAAATCCTTGAATCTTCCCCAACAAGAGTGGAAGGTCTCATCACCCCTCTGCATAAAGTGGCTGATTTGCTCTTGCAAAAATTGAGTTCTCTGAAAAGGAAAAAATTTATGTAAGAACTCACGTTGCATGTCAGACCAACTAGAGATAGAATTTGATCTCAGAGAATTAAACCAAATCTTTGCTGTATCCTTTAAAGAAAAAGGAAATAAACGAAGTTTAACATATTCATCTGTCGTAGCTCTAGTAATGAAAGTAGTGCAAGCAAGCTCAAAATCTGTCAAATGTTGGTATGGACTCTCGGAATCCATCCCATGGAATTGAGGTACTATTGACATCATGCCATGCTTAATGGAAAAGTTAGAAACATCCTCAGGTAAAGCAATGCCTGATGGTGTTGTGGTGCGAGTGGGCTGCAAATAATCTCTTAGTGTTCTAGGCGCTTGTTCAGCCATAGCTTCAACAGTAGCAGAATTTTCCAAATCAGAGTTTATATCACTGCTATTAATGTCCAACTCAACACTTGGCACACTATCACTATACACACTATCAACATAATTCACTCTATATAGCCTATGTGTATTGTCTCTTGCCCAATTCATCAAATATGAGTGCCTAAAAGAGTGATATCAAGTGTATGAGTGTGAACTAACGAACCAACAACTAATAATGTAAAAAGGAAATAAAGAAAAAATAATGGCAATAGAATGTCAATTGAACTAACCGTTCCCCGACAACGGCGCCAAAAACTTGACTCGACTAAAAATGTTTAGCGAATTACTCCCAAGCGTAGGAGGTTGTCAAGTAATACTAGGGACTCGATGTGTTCAATCTTTCATTCGAATCACCATTACAATAAGAGAAAACTATGTTCTATTTACAATGAAAATGATATTTATAAAGGGAAAGGTTGGGTTTTAGGATACCATCCATGATTTTTGAGATTTTTGAGTTGATATTAATCTAAATGCTAGGAGATTAATGAAAAGCTAACAAGCAAACATGATAATAAAATAACATGGAATGGAGTTGAACACTTAGTACCCAAACATGATAACAAGCAAACTTGCTCTAAGAGACATTTCATCGAACACTTAGTACCCAAACTTTAGCTAGTCACAACCCATACATATCCATACTCAAACCAACTAACAAACACAAACTTAAACACTAATCTAACATTAAGGAAGTGAAATAGAACTTAACAAAACATTTAATCATCCAACCAAAACAAAACTCAAATCTGGAACAGCACGTTCTCTTCCCTCAACAGCCACGAAAAGCCATGAAAAGCTATGAAGAAAAGAAATAAAAACAAACCAAAAGCTACCCCAAAAGCTAGGAAGGAAAAGCAATGAACAGCGACCAAAAAGCATTTCATAAAGTGAGGGAGCAGCAGCCAATCGGTTGTAGTGTTCAACAATAATGAAAAAGTAATGAAACAAAAAGCTCTAAGGAAAAAAAAAGAACCGACAGCCACTAAAGCTACAAAATAAACAACCAAGAGCTCCTATAGCTTTTCTTGTCTCTACGGGAATAGCTAGCAAAAATGCAATGGAAAAGGTGGGAGCAAAGTCCTTGGCAGCAAGCAAAAGCCCTTCCAGCCGCAAAGACCACCGAACCAGCCAAAAATGAAAACTTTCGCCCCCCTTAGGTCTCTATCGCATAAGTCCAGCCGAAGTCTTCCTCTTTTTTTTTCTTTTTCTCCCAGTCTCCCCTTTTTCCCGCAGGTCTCTCGGGCCTTATATCACCTGGGCCCTCTCTTGGCCCTTTTTTCTTTTCCTTTCTCCCTTCTGCAGGTCTCTAGGCTCCATATGTTTTCTCTTGTCTTTTTTTTTTCTGATTGGTTCGGCCCTCCACCTTTAGAATGTTTGGTCTCCTCAATTTCCAACAGATGGACATTTCAGCTGGAGTACTATCCTTAAGGACCGAATGTGTAGAAGTGGGCTCCGAGGAGCCTAACAAAATTGAGCTACCCATCACTGGGTCCAGCCCAACACTTTGCATTTCGGCCCCACTCTCCTTTGTCAAATTTTTATCTCCTGCACATGGCTGAAAATATGGTGAGAGGAGAGAAAACAAATAACTTAAATTTATTCAATTACACTTGCTTTTGTCAAAATTAACAATTCGCCTCATACTAATGTCCAAAGCATAATTTTCTCATTTTCTAGTGGAAATGGTGTAATTGTGGAACTTTCTCAAGTGATAAATTAGCAAAATTGTGATACAATCACTAACATTTATAGAAACTAACAGCAAGATATCTAAAAGAAAACCAACATGCAACTCGGCCAAATGTGGTGCAAGCTAATACCCGAAACATTACTAAGATGCATAGACCATTTCTTCACATTTTCTAACAACCAAGTTAGGATCTTAGGCATGCATGTTCAATTCCAAACTCACATTATATCCTACAAGTTATCTAAACTCAGATATAGCAAATACAAGTCATTCCGCCAACAACATCACTTTGCACCTTCAACCATATTTGTCCTTACCTTGATGTTTGGACACAAGCTTGCTTAAAGAAAAGCACCTAGCATAAAAGAACATCTAAGGTCAGAAACTATGGAGAAATCAAGCAAAACAACATATAAAAATCAAATCTACCTCTACCTTCGACTAGAGCACTCGGTTTTCATCAAAATCCTCCACTAAACTTCAACTTTCGGTTCCACCTTCAAGAATGGTTCCAAGGGCTGAGAATAGTGTCTACAAGGTGCTAAGATGGAGGTTTATGGTGGGGGAAAGAGAAAAGTACAGCAGCTGAAAGTTGCTTGAAGAAACAAGGCAAGACTTGAAACTTTGAAGTGATTTGGCCAAAAGTGAGTTGAGTTTCTGTCAAGGGAAGATGACTGAGTGAAGAGAGATTTTCAGCCACCAAGAGAGAAGAAATAAGCTGAGCTAAGGAGAGATTTCGGTCACCAAAGACAAGAAGCAAAACTAGAGCAAAGAGAGGTGTTTCGATTTCAAGAGAAAGGAAGCAAGACTTGAACTAAGAGAGTGAGTTTCGGTCAAGAGAAAAGAGAGAAAGCAAGCTGAAAAATGAGAAGTGTTCGGTCAAGGGAAATGCACAAATGAGAATGTGAGGAAGTGGGGGGGGGGGGAAATGATGATTCGTGAAAGGCAAGTTGAAAACACATTTAGACTCAATTATGACAAGAGGTGACAAGAGGGGAAAAAGGGGGGTGAACTTGGGTATTGCAGTCCAAGCCAAGGTGTTGTCCCTTTCAACTTTATCTCACCTTATCTCTTTGTCTCCTCATGCTTAGCCCTTCACGTGAAGTCCTCTTGCTCTGTCCTTTCAATTCAACTTTTCTCTTCTCTTGCTTAGCCATTCACGTGAAGCCCTTGTCTTGTCTCTTCAATTTAATTCATCTTATCTCTTCTGTTGATCTTCACGTGAACAACACACAATTTCAAGACTTTTCTCCTCTTGTCTCACGTAAAGCATCCTTGCCACTTCACTTATCTCTTCTTTTGATTTCACTTATCTACTTTTCACTTCTCTTATCATATAACTACCTTAACTTATCACACACATATGTATTCTAACTTATCTCCAATAAGCACTTTAACTTATCTAATTCAATACCATAACTTATCAACTTATCAACATGATAACTTATCTCAAGATAATTATTCTAGTCAAATGTAAAAATGCCACAACAACCTATCATCTTAAAAACTCTCTTAGCTTATCACTATGATAAGCACACTCACTAATCAACTAAACTCTTTTCAAACTATCATAAATATCTAGTAGCTTATCATATAATATCTCTAATGATAATTTAAGACTAATGATAATTAAGGCTACATAATGATGATCAATGCTACCTATTAAAAGACACACAAAAATATTTAAATGCTTACATGAATTTCATGATTTTCTACTTAGATATTTTCGGCCCTGACATATCAAATTTCTCTTCATAATTAAATCTCATAGATTATGGAATATACTAAGCAAATGGAAAATATAAGTTCATAAAAGAAACTTACCTAGCAAGTTTCGGCTCTTAGGAAAAATAGAATTTAAACTTGCACTAAAAACTTCCACAATGAAAAAGAAATTATTTAAAGAAAATTCTTGAAATAAAATTTCATAATAAGTTAATGTACTATAAACATTAAGCTTAGGTCATACATTGGCCAAAAATATGGCCACATAAATTAAATTAAAACAAATACATAGGAAATAGCAAAAGGGATAAACGGGGTCTCACAGAATGAGTGTACCGAAATTATAAACGTATTGTATTAAGTTCTAATAAATACAAATAACATAATTGAAATGACATAAAACATAATATGAACAAAAACATCAAATAAAATCTATACATGTCCACAAAACATAATATAAAAGTAAATGTCCTCAAAACATAATAAAAAAATAAACATGATAATAAAAGTAAATAAATGTAGACTCCGAATCGTCATCATCATCATCCGTGAGTTTTAGGACGTGACGAAAGTGATGAATGTGGTCCTCTATCAGCACGACCGGCTCAGTCAGGGGAAAGAGCTCCGCACCTGTTGCCACGCTCCTCAAACCCTCCTTAAGTGCAGTGACCTCCTTCTTCCACCCAATGTCCATTTGGCGACCTTCTGCTTCAAAGCCGTCAGACGAAGATTGATATCACTGACCATGCAATGGGTGGGCTGCAAGACCGACTGCATCTGCTGAGACAGCTCCGTCATCATATTTTCCATCCAACTTGGTCACTGTGGCCCAAGTCCCTGAGTTGAGCTCTACCCAGGATCCTCGCCCTTCATTGCCTTCGCAGGATGCTCCTGTCCTCTTCCTCTAGCAACCCAAGCGTATTGCGGCGCTTCGCGTGTCTGGGCCATCGATTTGGAGAGTGTGGTCTTGTTAATCAACCCAAGTGGAAGCGCTCTCAGCTTGTCACCACCCTCGGGTACCAACAAGGGGTGCAGTCTTCAAGGCCTCTACACGAATGGACTGGTAGATGTATGATGCTATATCAACAGGTAGCCCTCGTACAACTACCAGGTACAGGAACTTGGCCCGGCTATAAGACAACTTTGTAGTGTGCTTCTTCGAGATGATGGAGGAGCATAGGATCAGATGCATGATCCGCCAAAAAGGAAGCAGCTTCTAGTGTACCATATAAGCTCCGTCCAAAATTGCTGTATTATCGCCCAGCATGGTCCGGAATACCTTGACCTTAGTAGGCTGGTCCTACTTGCTCATTAGCAGGTTTGGGAACGCTACCAAATCTCTCTCGTACCCCAAAAAATTCGCCAGCTCGTCGGGCGAGAATATGATTGGAACGTTACGGACAATGACTTCCACACTAGGCTCCTCGAGGTCCCTCGCCCATAATATAGAGCAGTAAAACTCCCTCACCATATTTATTGACGCATAGCCGGTCTTGTGGATCAATGGAAGCCAACCTAACCCTTCCACCACCTCCGGAAGCGTTCAACACTCAAATGTAAGATCGTTCAAGTAGGCCAATTTGATGTCCCGCTCGACAACAATCGAGCGCAACATAATGATCATTGTATGCTACTCCATTGTCGAAGCTCGAGTGGAAGATTGCTCCTTATCAGTCTGGCCACTGGTACGTGAACGCTTGCTCATTTTTTTTAGAATCTGCAAAACAAGCGTTCGCACGGTTGAAAACACGTCCGAACTAAAACAAAACCGTCCGAACACGAATATTTATGTCCGAACGTATACTATAAGCGTATGGACATTATCAAAAAGTCAACGTATCCGTTTTGAAAGTCAAAACAGCATCCGAACCCATTTGGATATCCGTCCCAACCCTAAGACGATAAAAAACTATTTACATTTAACATTAAATTGGCCGGACTTCATTGAAAGAGCGTCCGGACATGATCAAAACGACAACGTATACCACCGAAAGACAAAGACAAGAGTCCGAACGCCCAAATACAATGTCCGGACGACTAAATAATGAGTCTGAACGCTGTGTGGATGATGACCGAGTTAACTCAGCCATGACAGCGTCCCTCCACCCCCCACTCGCCCAAAAATTCTACCAAAACATAAACTAATTCACTTAAAATAAACCTAACACTTAACACAATCAATTTCTACATAAAAATCAATCAAAAAACACAATGCACTATACAAAAAATAGAATTGAAATTCTATACAGATAATTATATAAAAAAGAAATTTTTACCATTAAAATCTTATTAAAAATAAGCAAAACATACCTGGATGTGATTAGATCCACGAAAGATTGATATTACGTCGAGATGTGTGAAGAAGAAACTTCAGTTCTGAGAGATTTTTTAGGGAAAACGTTCGGTGTTCTTGAAAATGACGAACTGTTCGTCTTTTCAATATACGTTGCTAGCATCCGAACTCTGTTCTGCACACGTGGCCCAATCATCATACTCCGTATTAAATACCAAAATTTAAACCGTTTAAAACCGTTCGACACAATAAACACGTCCGAACGTTTTATCAAGGCGTGTGAACGTCCAGTCCAGATGTTGCAATGAATTGACGCGACGTGGACGCGCACGTTTGGCTGAATAAACGGCGAATCCCATCCGGATTTCTCTCCCACGTGTTCCGCATGCGACAGTTACGTGAACGTGTTGACGGTTTCCTAAACGGTTCCAATGCGTACCTTATTTACTCTCAGTTGCGATACTGGAGTTCGGACGCGCATGTACATAGTTCGAACGGCTAGCAGATTTATTTCGAAGTTTAAATTCGCTCAATTTACTTTACGTCACAAAACCTTATTTATTTAAATGAGTTAATTTACGTAAATAATTCAATTTAAATAATTTAATTTATTTCATTCAATTCAATGTAATTTGGCACAATTATTTAACTTTATTTATTTATTTTAAATACATAAAAGAATATATATAGTTAGTCATATTTTTATATTAAATATCAATTATAACTAGTCATCAATTTAATTGTAATTGTAAGCTATTTAATCTTACCGTTACAATTTAATTACACTAACCGTTCCTTTAGTGTAATCAGTCATTTAATTTTACTAATTATCCGTTTAAATTGTAATAAATTTAATCTACTGAAACAACATAATTAATATAAAACTTAAAAATAATCCAAATACTGAATGAAAAACACAATCGTAATGTCTAGTACAAGCCGAAAACGGTCTTTCAAATGATAAATAAATAACTAAGTTTAAAGCATAAACATAAGACTAGTTCAAATCACGAGCTGCAGCTGGCTCGTCCAAATCTTTTCCGAGGTCATCACGAATATGCGCCAAATGCTCCTCCATATTATCCACCCGTCTGACGAGTGTCTGCAGCAGTACCGGAACGGTATGAACAGACTGGTACAAGTGAGAAGTGAGTGAGTTTATGATTTTGACAAACTCTAGCGGTTTAATGTGGCCAGTAACCGTCCGAACGTGTTATATTAGCGTTCAGACGCTTCTCAGCGGTTATACAGACACATGACACTATCAAATTTAACGTCATTAAATATGCCCGATTTGAAAAGGTTCTAGAACTTATACGGTCCGGACGCTATTTCTTTGTCTGGACTGTATCGATGTCATGTGTTTGAAGTTTTGTAACTTGGAACCACACAATTCGCGGAAGGAGCATTTATAATTGTGCTGACCTTTTTTTTACAGTCCGGACTGTGGTATTTTTGCCGTTGGAACGCGGTTTACAACGTCCAGATGGAATAGAGTGTTCATGACGATTTTTAATTTGTCACTCTAGCCTGACGATTATTATTTGTTAGGTAATGTTTGTTGGGACGGTGTATAAAAGGAGTGTGGACAGTATTGTAAAAATTGTGACGATTCTAATTGTCACTCAGTTACGAAGATGTGGAATTTGTCACCCTGCAGCGAGGCCGAATGGATTTCTTGAGCTTCCGAACAATATTTTGTTTTTGTGACGATTTTTATCTTCACTCATTCGTGACGCGTTTATACTGTCACACCAGAAATACGTCCGAACGTCGTTGTGACCGGTTTGGACGATTTTGGAGTTCCTGGATGGTTTTGGGTGACGAAATGAATATTTTGTCATGAAAAGTTCACTTTAGGTGACAAAATTTGGTTTGACACCCAAAATTTTGTCACCTAAAGCATAATTTCTTGTAATGCACCTGCACTCCAACATAATCTAAATGATTAACTGCACCACATGCAAAAGTAGAATAAAAAAAATTGACCCACGCTGGTTCATGAAATAAACAGAATGACAAAAGATGATTATTGAAACGGAAAATGTTATATATCAACAAACCCAATTTAGGAAATCTTTCACGCATCAGTTCCTCAAACACAAGTTGGTCCACCTACAAAGCAGTAGATATGATTTAAGAGTAAGTGAAAATGGGTTCTATGTCAATTCTGGATATTTGAATGTGCAAATAAATGTAGAAAATGCAAAGTGAGAATGCGATTAACAAACAATAGAAGGAACACCGCATCTCTAATTTTTTCACTAGAGATTTAGTCATTTCCTTAGTGTAGTAGCCATCAAAATAATCATCAATAACGCCTACCAGTGTCCTGGAACATTCCGTGAAAATAAAATCAGTTCACAATGCTAACCCCGTAGATCAGAGAGAGGTGTGATAGAAAGAGAGAGAAGTGAATTGGGTTGGGTCTTTAGAAACGGGTCGGTAATGGGTAAAATGGGCTGGAACCAAATTGGGTCTTCATTAAATGATGTTGCCTTTTCTCAGGCATCAAATGTTCATCTTTTAATCTCGGCCATTAACTCACACAATAACCCTTTGCATAATAACCGAACCCCGTATATTTATGTTAAAAGACGCTAACTTTACAGATAATTAGGAAAAAAAGTTTGATTCTAGCTAATTTGAAAGAAGATAATGATATGATATCGTAGGATTTGTAGAGATTTGAAAGATGAGATAAGATATGATATGGTAGGATTTGTAGAGATAGCTCATTTGAAAATTTAAACTTTGCCATGAGACTTGATGAGTTGTATCCCTTAAATCATGTGATATTTCTACATCATTTTGATTTATTAGATTGAGAGAACACATTGAACTTGAATCAACCTTGTCACCATCCATATCTTTTGAATATTTAAAGAGATTGTGATGAGGAGGATTATCCTTTTTACTTCATTGAAATGTCACCTTATTGCTCCTGTTATCCTCCTCATTAATAGATGATATTGTGTCGAGCAGTCGTCTATTCCCTTCCGCAAGCTGTGCCGGGGCTGGTGGCATAGTTTGGGGTGAAAGCTTGCAAGAGAGGCTTTGGACAGAGGCTTGGTGAAAATATTGGTCAACTGATCATGAGTGGAGGCATGTTTGGTAGCAAGGAGATCAAGAGCAACCAGTTCCTATACAAAGTGATAATCCAACTCGATGTGTTTGTTAATGGAACACAAAGATCATGTAAGAGGAAGGAGAGACATGTACGCTCAACAGTTGTATGAGCCATGGCACGATACTCGGCCTCAGTACTTGAGCGAGATACAATTTTTGTTTCTTAGCACACCATAAAATGAGTTTGCATCCTAGAAAGGTGGAGTATCCAGTGGTGGGTTGTTTGGTGGTAGGACAACCGACTCAATCTACATCAGAAAAGGAAAAAATATCAAGTGTAGTGTGGGAAGAAATGAGAAGTCCATAACGAATAGTGACATTAACATGTTGAAGTATGCACCCCACCATTTTCAAATGAGAATGAGTAGGTGAATGCATAAATTGCAATACAAAATTGACAATAAAAGAAAGGTCGGGTCATTTTAGTGTTAAATATTGTAAGGCCCTAGCAATTTCCCAAAATAAGAAGGATCGTCGAGGAGAGTGTCATTGTTTAGGTCGGATGTTTTGGTCTCCAATGGGGTGCCCATTGGTTTAAATCAACCATATGCCTTTTTCCTATGATGGTAAGAGCATAATGAGACCGAGATAAATGTAACTCATCATAGAGATAGGTAACTTTGAGCCCTAAGAAATTATGGATTGGGCTTAAATCCTTCATTGCAAAATTTAAACTTAACTTGGAAATGAATGTACTTAAGAGTTGGCAATTTGAACCTGTCAAAAGAATGTCATCAACATAAATCAGAAGAATTAATATATTAATAGAAGAATGAAAAACAAATAGAGATGAATCAGCATGGCTACAAAAAAATCATGTTAGAGCAAAAAAGAACTAAAGCGATCAAACCATGCTCTAAGGGTCTGTTTGAGACCGTGTAAGGCACGCTAAAGTTTGCAAACATGGTGTGGATAATTCAGATCTACCATTCCCGATGGTTATTCCATATAGATGTCTTCAGAAATAAGGTCATGGTGAAAAACATTTTTAACATCGAATTGAAGAATTTCCCATTTGCTAACCACTGCTAAACTAATGACCAGTCGAATGGTGCCGGATTAAAATGATTGGTGGAGAGAACGCCTTTGTGTAGTTGATACCATCAACTTGCTGATATCCTTTAGAAATGAGGCGAGATTTAAGACAATCAAGAGACCTGTCAGCTTTAAGCTTTGTTTTGAATACCCATTTGGACCCAATTATGTGCATGTTGGGGTCTCGATCAACTAGAGTCCAGGTCTTATATGATGAAGCACACTGATTTCATCTTCCATTTTAGTACGTTAACCATCATGAGTAAGAGCATATTTTATGGAGTGATGCTCATGAGGAGTAGCTTTTGAGATGACTGCATGCCGGTATTTTGGGCTAGGTTTGACAATTCCAACTTGTGATCTTGTTACCAAAGGATGGATGACATGAGGTGGTATGATGGAAGACACGACAGGAGAAATTTCATGCAGAGCTATTTGATCGATAGGAGTGTCATGTGCAATTGAAGGATTAAGAGAAGATTCTTTCCAAATGAGTTGAGTTGGTGGTGGGTCTAGACATTTAGTTTGAGTGGCATCCAATGTCATTGAAGAAATAAGTGAGTCAAATACTATTATTGGAGGTGCAAACTGCGAGTGAGGTAATGATATGTTCGGGGAAGGTTCAAGAGATGCAACATGAGTGTTATCATCATAAATTAGGTGATATGGCAGAGTAATATGTGGAATTATAACATCTAGATACTTGCATATGAGGACAAAGAACTAGTGTTATAAGGTTGAATATATCTATGATTCAAATACACTCAATGTTTGAGTTGGTGTAGGTGGGCAATAATTCTTTTTTGTGCCATTGAAAGGAAAACATGTTTTGTCAAAAATGACATGTCTGGAGATAAACATTTTCTGGGTGGTAGGATGAAAGAACTTGTATCCTTTATGTTTGTCACTGTAGCCAATAAAAACAATATCTTGGAATCAAATTTATTTTTCTTGCTAGCCCCATTATAAGGAAAACAACGCGAACCAAATATATGTAAGAAGGAATAAACTGGATGAGTGGCATGTAATTTAAAATAAAGTGTCTCAAAATCAAGAGAGGAAGATGACAATTTTTATTATCAAATAGACTGTTGTAACAAAAACTTCAATCCAAATACATAATGGTGCACTGCTATGGATGAGCATAGTCATTCCCAATTCACGAATAATTCCATGTCGCCGCTCCACCATTCCATTTTGCTTCGACATTTGTGGACAAGAAATTTGATGCAGGATGTCATACGCTTGAACGTGAGTTGTAAGTTTAGAATTAAGAAATTCACCACCTCCATCAGAATGAAAGATTTGATTTTTTTTTGTCAAATTGACAGTCCACATATTTTTCAAATGCAGGTAACACAGTAAAAAATTCATTTTTTCATTAAAGGAACAATCCATGTATATCCGGTAAAGTTGTCAACAAAATATGCATAATATCGAAAATTTTCAAGGGAAGAAATAGGAGCAGGTCCCCATAGATCACAATGAATTTTATTGAAAGGAGACAAACTAGAGTTCTTAGAATAATTAAACGAAAATTTTCTCATTTTTTCTAATTGACAACTAACACAAACTGATCCTACTTTTGCATCTCCTATGACTTCAATGAGTGTTTTATTCTTGAGAAGTTGTAAAGTAGATGCTTGCAGATGTCCTAAATGCTGATGCCAGACTTATTTCGTCGCACTTTTAAAGTGATTGGAAATATGAAGTTCATGAGGACCAAAGAGAACATATAAATCACCCTTGTGCTTTCCTTTCATTTTTATATGATTTGTCCCCGTTCCTTAAAATCAATGTTAGAAAATTCACAATTTACTGGAAATTGATCAGTGAGTTGGCTAACAAATAGTAAATTTATAAAATTTTAGCTAATTTTGGCGCACGAAGAACATCATTTAACGAAGATTTTGTGATGTACTTTTTACACATGTATCTCAAATTGACTGTACAGAAAGAGAAGTACCATCATCATTTAAGACAAAATCAGTCCTTGATAGGAACACAAAATTTTAGCATACCTGTCGTGCCAGTAATGTGATTTGACACTTGTATCAGTAATCCATTCAGTTTCAACCAATGATGTGTCGAGAGTAAGAGCTGCTAATGCCCGAAATATCATCTTGTTGGGGCGCGGTGGTTTGAGCATGGTTGTGGCAAAGTTTCCATACTTTGGTCCAAGACTAGTGAGAAGTGTGAAGACCTTGATTTTGTCTGAAACATGAGTGCCAATAGTAGCAAGACTATCACACAGATTTTTTAAACGACGAAGATGTTTGCCTAGGTTGGTTTCTTCATCTTTGTGGAGGTAGGCTAATTCTTGCTGTAACTTTGGGTTGTGTCGAGTCCAATGACAAGATGGAGAGACTCTTCTGTTAGAGTTCCTATCAGTCAACCACGGAGGATACAGTTTAATTTTCTTCAACCAATATAGGCAGTAGTTTGAGTTTGTGGTTGCTGGGTAGAGGTGGAATCAATATACATTGAAGGTGGAGTAGTTTCACCAGTGTGGTCGGAAATGAGATCTGGGCTTTCAGCAAGGGCAAGGGATTGCTCCTGCCACAATGGGTAATTTGCAGAGGTGAGTTTCAAGGAAATGAAATTGTTGACATTAGAGAAAGGGTGGCCATTGAAAACAAAACATAACCCCTGTACTCACAAAGGCTCTGATACCAAGAAGAAAATTGAAAAATGTAGACAATTTTAGTATTTCTTTCCAAAGTGAGTGCACTAGGTATTGAAGGGTCCTATATTTATGCTAAAAGACGCGCGCTAACTTTATAGATAAGGAAAAAAAGTTTGATTCTAGCTAATTTGAAAGAAAATCATGTTATTATATGGTAGGTTTTGTAGAGATTTGAAAGATGAGATAAGATATGATATGGAAGGATTTGTAGAGATAGCTCATTCGAAAATTCCAACTTGCCGTGAGACTTGAGAAGCTGTATCCCTGGAATCATGTGATATTTCTACATCATTTTGATTTATTACCTTGAGAGATCACGTTAAACTTAAATCAGCCTTATCACCATCCATATCTTCTGAATATTTGAAGAGTTTGTGATGCGGAGGATTATGGCCTTATTAATCCATTGAAACAAAATATTCTAATTCTAATTCCAATATGTCTGCATCTTTTCGGAACAAAAGATAAGACACCAAAAAACTTTACGACCAAAAATAGTGTAAGAGTTTTTTTGGAACCAAATTATGCTTATACGTTGTCATTCGTTCTTTGGTAAAATTTTATTGTGTTTAGCGTTGGACTCTGTTTGTCTAGACCTTTTTTCTGTTTAATTTAGTTATGTAATAATCGGAGACAAATTTGTTTATCCAAAAATCTCTTCATGATATCCTTTAAATTAAACAATTGTTATGAGTCATGCCTCCCTCCACCAGGTGGCAAGAAAATACCGCTGTGTGCTCACACCTGATTTTGAAACCACGTTGAATATCAGCCAATTTTTTTGTGGTACTTAATTTTCATTTTTTTTTAAAAAATCGTTGTTCTTATTTGTTTTTCTTATATATATATACTGCTGTCTTCATTTCCTATTTGATTGTTTCCAAAATCTTTTAATATTTTGGTTTTTAGTTATTGATTTTGTTGTTTGTTTTTACTTTTATATATTCTCTTATTTCTTAATATCTTGGCTTTTATCTCAATAAACATTTATTATTTGCTTTTTTATTTTGTGTAGTGCTATGAATCTTATCAGTATGCTTAATTATGGATGTTCATTAATCTTTTAATTATGGATAACTTGGAAGACCATTAAGTCTTTGATTTTTCTCACCTCTTGATTTTCCCACCATTTATGTACCCTTTTAATTCTATGTATCTTATTTTGACCCTATGCCTATGTAAAGGGGTCTTGAAATGTATTACAAATACACACACTACAAAAAAATTGAGTTTTAGTGACCAAATGAATTTCGTCACTAAAAAGGGTTTTTTATGACGAAAATTTTGTTCGTCACCAATTTCTACACTAAAAGTCGTTTCTGTGACGAAATAAAATTTTTGTCACTAAAAGGTATTGCTTTGGTGACGAAAAAGTAAGTCACGCCACGATCGATCGGTTATATGACGATCGGTCGGTATGTTGTGACGAGAAACTCCGTCACAACATGTGAAATCTTTTGGCGACTACTTTAAATCGTCACGCCTAACGATTGATCACTGATTATTAAACGATCGATCGGTGACGAATCGATACCTGTTGAAAAGTGCCGATCGATCGTTTCCTCCTGACGTTGGAAAACGCGAGTCGTCGATCGATCGTGGAAGCGTAACCGTCATTGTTTTTGAATTCACGATTGATAGTTACAACGAGCGGTCGATCGGTACTTCAGAGGAATGAAGTTCGCCACGTGTAAGACAATAAGTGATCGACCGTTGCCGCATGACGTTGGAAAATGTGAATCGTCGATCGATCGTTGAAGCGTAACCGTCATTTATTCGAATCACGATGGATCGTGATTATGCGCGATCGATCGATCCTGAAAGCGAATGAGAATTCGCGACGTGTAAATAAATGCGCGATCGATCGTCTACATGAATAATGATCGATCGTAGTAAAGGATGAACGATTATATGAAACTGGCGAGTCATTTTTACCGGTTACCTCTAACGAATATTCTCGAATTCTTTCAAACTTCACGAACCATTTCGTTAAGCATTGCCTTCCAACGTACGTGGAATCACTTCCTGTTATCGTCTACATCAAAGGTACGTAGTTATATTAATTTTTAAGAGATATTAAGCTGTTTTAGATGAGGTTTTACTTTACGGTTTTTTTTTAATTTGCTGTATCTTTCATTTAGGTCCGTAAATTGTATTAATTTTTGTGTTAATGTATATTTTTGGCGTTTAGGAATTTTTAGGGTTCATTTGGCGCTGATTTTGAGCGTCTTTTGTAATCTGTGTGTTTTCATATAAACACTGATTGATCGCATTTCACCGCGATCGATCATAGTGTAGACGATGAGGCAAACGATTGATCTTCTCAAGTAGACGATCAATCGCATAAGGTTATTTCGCGACCGATCGATATTGTATGTACCGATGAATCGGTAATTGAAACAATGAGTTTCAAATTTAATCACGATCGATCACTGTAATTGACGATTGATCGTCTACCTTACCGATGGATTGCATTTAACAGCAATTGATAGTTGGAGATGCTGACGAGGCGAACGATTGATTGTCTAAGGTAGACGATCAATCGCTTATTGTTATTTAGTGACCGATCGATACTTTATGTACCAATGAATCGGTAATTTGAAACGGTGAGTTTCAAATTTAATGACGATCGATCACTGTAAGTGACGATCGATCGTTAGTTGATGCTGTACTTTTAAAACCCCAAAAGTACACCATTTTGTGGCATTGGATCACCATTTTGTTGTATCGCCTTTAATATTTTTATTTACATATTGTGATAATTTAATGTCATTATTTATTAACGCATATTTATACACAATTTTTGCAGCGTTCGTAAAATGTCAGCAGCTAAGCGTGCACGCACAACGAGGGCCGGGAGTGGATCGTTGTCCAACGATCAGGAGCCTGATGATTCGTTGATGACTGTAGAGAGGCGGATGGAGTACTTGAGGGGGCAGCCGGTAGCCAAAGAGCGTCCAGTGACGCTGTCTGATTTTGAAAATTTGTTGTACGAGGAGCACACCTTCTTCCAGTTATTCTAGTACCAGGAATTCCTACACCAGCTATCGTGGGTGGATGGTTTCTATGTTGATCCCTCGTGCACGAACTTTTTGTGCATTTATCTCGGTGGCCAGAGCACCTGAGGTGTAGATGGAGGTGCGAGGAGTACAGTTCATGTTCTCGGCAGACGTCATTGCCGATTTCCTATACTGCCCTCGGCCTAGGACTCCTTGCTTCCCAGCGGTTCCTTTGACGGATGAGCAGAGGACATCAGAGCAAGATTTATGGACGCTGATGACGGGGAAGACCTTTGCAGTGGTTGGCAGCATAATCAAGCAGAGTGAGTTCAGTGTGTTTTGGCGGATTTTGCACCTTATCTGGACGACGAACATCGATGGCAGAACTCATTCTGCCGAGTGCACGTTCCCGAGAGCTCAGTGCACGCTCTTACTGGGTCAGCAGACGTTGATAGATTTTCCACTGTACATGTTCGAGCTGATTTTGGATGAGGCTTGTGGAATGAAGGAATATAGTCTCCCATATGGCGTGTTTCTAACTCAGTTCGTCATTTCTCGGGGTGTTATGATCACTGCTGAGGATACTCGTAAGGAGGTTAAGAGTGCGCTGAACAAGTCACTCTGTCCAGGGGCAGGAGGGGGCATTGACTCGACGGTTTCCTCGTGGAGCAGCAGTGGCTGCAGAGGTGGCAGAACGACCTTCTACATCAGCTTCAGAGGTACCTCTCGAGCCGAGAGCACCTACAGTGCCCCCTCCCTGGGTGGCTCAACTATTTTCGTACCTCGACAGCCATGTCAGCGCGACTGTGAAGGCCACTCTACAACCTCTTGAGAGGCAGGTGCAGTCGTTAGAGGAGGAGGTGAAAGATCTCCGGACCGCCTTCAATGGGGAATGCATTATGACAATGCTACACAACAAGTCGGTCGTGGCTCATATGTCAGACGTCAGCGAGCAGTTGGAAGAAATTAATAAGACTCTGGATGATTTCAAGACGGAGGCAGAGCCACCTATTATTCCCGGAGATATTCCTGATGACTTAGACACTTTCTGCGATGCTATTGCACGTTGAAATATTTTTATTTTGTTTTTTAATCTATTTTGGACATTCATTTAGATTTCTGATTTTAGTTATATATATTTGAGACATTTGTGTTTATCTGTGAAAATGTAGTAACTTTGACTACATTTTAATTGTTTTTTATTTGTATATCATGACATATACAACTATACGTAAAATGACCAATATACCCTTTGGTCGGCGAAAGTAACGAAAGAACATCGTGACCAATATTACTATTAATATAAGAATTTAATAATGTGACCAATATTACTATTAATTAATTATATAATGTGAGTTTAAATGATTAGAAATATAAAAATATATAATTTGTGACAAATATTATTATTTTTTGTATTAAGATGACATTAGTAGTAATTTTAATTTTAATAATTAAGTCATTTGTTAGGGAAAATTCTGTTTTTTTATAAGTAGGACATTGATCGATCGCGTCTAAAGGATACCGATGGATCGTTAGAATGAAATGCATGCGTCGTCGTTTTATACATACGTGACGATCGATCGTTTAAGTTGAGACGATTCATCGACGCAGCACGTCACATAATGGTTCACCTACCGATGGATCGTTTGTATGTCATGCATGCGTCGTCGTTTTATTCATCTGTGCCGATCGATAGCTGGTCTATAGTGATCCGTCGGTATTATCCGATCGTTACATTTTATCTTCATTTTATTGAATAGTGTGAGTTTAAATGATTATAAATATAAAAATATATATTAACAAAGTGTTTTATAATGTATTTAGATTACATAACAATATATCACGTACATATAATTCATATTTAGGAAAGCATGTATAAGTTGTACATGTTGCATTATAGATGGGGAGTGCACTTGTTAGTATGAGTTAAGTATTAAGATGTTAGAAACTAGTGACATAACACTTATATAACACATGATTACAAGTCATAAGAATGAATTATGTATTAAGATGACATTATTAGTAATTTAATTTTAATAATTATTAGGGTAAAATTTGTAATGCATGAATTAGGGCCATAACGATGTCGTTTAATATTTTGCTATTGATGGATCGTTAGTTTGAAATGCATGCGTCGTCGTTTTATAAAGACCCAACGATCCATCGTTCCATTTTACACGATCAATCGGTGAAATTTGTGCGGGATTTTTGACGCTGTCGAGGCGATTGATCATCATCTAGACCGATCGATCGGCGTATATCAAGCTTGAAATGCGAGAATGCGCAAAGTGAAAGGCAAAAATACACCCTCGGTAAAGGGAAGAGGAGAGTGTTTTGGGCTTGGTTTTGAGTGTGGGGAGTCCTGAAAAGTTGTGTTTCGATCTGGGTTTGTCACGATCGATAGCCTCTTTCTGTCGATTGATCGTCTATGTGATGAAGATGGATCGTTCGTTAGTTGGAGGCTCGACTATCGATCCTCTATTTTTAGACGATCAATCGGTATTGAACACCAATCGATCGTCTATTGTAACGATCGATCGCGTGTTTTGGTCAGATCTCTGCCTCGCTGATTTTTTTAGTGTCTTTTTTTATAATTGATACATGTGTAGTATTTGAGATATATATTGAAATGTTTGATTATTGAAGTGCTTGTGTTCTGAAAATAAATCATGGAGTTTGAGAAGCATGGAGGGTGAATATTGGAGTGTTTTTAACTTGTTATGTTTGATTTTATTTGAGGGATATGCTTAATTCTTATGTGGGTGTTTACGAATTACTTAATTGGTGTATTTTTTTAGATTGGTGGCAATGGATAAGAGTTGGATTTACGAGAAAAATAGGTTTGGTGAAAAGTATGCGGAAGGGGTCCGTAGGTTTGTCGGTGTGGCTGCTTCTTGTGTAGACTCTCGGGGTCAAATCAGATGTCCGTGTCGAAAGTGCAGAAATGTTGGATAAAATGGAAGATCATATTTACATTAATGGGTTTGATGTGAGCTATAAGTCATGGGTGTTTCACGGGGAGGGTATTCAACTTACTTCTAATTTGAGTCAAGAGTCTGGTGCGGGTTTACCACAAAGTGATGATGATTTAGAGGGAGATAACTCTGATAGAATGATGGAAATGTTGACTGATGTTCGTGCCGGATTAGATGGTGGGCCGATGAGGGTTATAACGGAGAACCCTAATAATAAGGAAACCTCTAGTTCGCAACCGAAGGGTTCAACACCACTTAATAAGTTATGGGAAGAGGTAGAACAAGAATTGTATCCTAGATGTACCAAGTTTAGTAAGTTGTCGGTTAAGGCATTTGATATGATATTACATTTGATTAAGGACGCGTTGTCAGAGGGGGAGACGTTATCGAGATCGTATTACGAGGCAAAACAATTGCGAAAGGGGTGTCCCGGTGAAAACAATTATGATAAGATTCATGCATGTCAGAATGATTGTGTGTTGTTTTGGAAGGAAAACAGTGAGTTAGACAATTGTCCGGTATGTGGGGTGTCCCGGTGGAAATTTGAAAATGAGTTGCGCAATCGATGTCCAAGGAAAGTGTTGCGTCATTTCCCTTCAATCCCTAGACTTAAATGTTTGTTTACCACAAAAGATGTAGCAATTGACATGAGATGGCATAAGGAAAAACGGGTCGATGAAGAGGAGAGTTTGAGGTATCTTGCAGATTCATTGGTTTGGATGAATTTTGATAAGGACCATGGTTGGTTCACTGAAGATGCCCGCAACGTTCGCCTTGGTCTTGCTTCTGATGGGTTTAATCTGTTCTGAAACATGAGCAATGCGTACAGTATTTGGTTAGTCGTTGTTTTTCCATACAATTTACCCCCGTGGAGGTGTATGAAGGTCCCATTTTCACTGATGACTCTTTTAATCCCTGGTCAAAAGTCACCGGGAAATGATATAGATGTATATCTTCGACCCTTAGTGGACGAGTTGAAACAACTATGGGATGATGGAGTTGAGAAAAATGACACTTCAGATGGGACGACATTTAAGATGCATGCAGCTTTGATGTGGACTATAAATGATTTCCCAACATATGCTAATTTATCTGGATAGAGTACCAAAGGGAAGTTGGCATGTACAACGTGTAATTTAGACACTGACTATAAGTGGTTGAAGCACGGGAGAAGAATGTGTTATATGGGTCATAGGAGATATTTGACATTGGGGCATGCATACAGATACGACGTGGATATGTTCAATGGGAAAGAAGAACATAGACTGCCACCTGAGGAGTTAACTGGTGAGGACATATTGGAACAACTGACGCATGTCGGGGAGACTATGTTTGGAAAAGCGTCAGGGAAGAATAGGGGAAAGAAGAAACAATCATTAGAACGTTTGAATTGGACAAAAAAGAGCATCTTTTTCCAACTGTCGTATTGGAGTACGTTAGGGTTACGACATAACTTGGACGTGATGCACATCGAGAAGAACATACGTGACAACGTGATCGGAACGGTGATGAATATCGAGTTCAAGACCAGAGATTCAGTGGGTGCACGTAGAGATTTATCTGAAATGGGGGTAAAAAAAGACTTGCATTTGGTGTATGACGGTCGGGTTGAATTGATGCCTCAAGCGATGTATACTTTAACTCGGGAAGAGCGAAGAAGGGCCTGTGAGTGGTTAAAAGAAATGAGGTTCCCCGATGGTTATACAGCTGAGATGTCACGTTGTGTGAATCTAGATGAGTTGAAAGTTTCTGGAATGAGAAGCCATGATTGTCATGTGTTCTTGAAGAGGGTTCTTCCAGTGATGATCCGAGGGTTGTTGAAGGAAGATGTGGGTGGCGCAGTGACTGAATTATGCTTGTTCTTTCGAGAGTTGTGTTCTTGTACGTTGAAGATTTATGTATTGCAGAGGATGTCAGAAGATATCGGGATAATTTTATGCAAGTTGGAAATGATTTTTCCACCCGCTTTTTTTACAGTGATGATGCATTTGGCTGTCCACTTACCACGCGAATCATTGCTTGCTGGACTCGTACAATACAGATGTATGTATCCAGTTGAATGGTTGATGGGTGGCTCGAAAAGGAATGTGAAAAATAAGTCTCGTCCTGAAAGGTCGATTGCAGAAGCATATATTGAGAATGAGTGTTCGACATTTTGTTCCCAATACCTGCGAGGGGTCGAAACAGTGTTTAATCGCAGAGATCGAAACTACGCTTCCGACGGCGAAATTGAGGTACCAAAAAGGTCATTGGATGTGTTCATTCAGAGAATTAGATTTATAGGGGCTGCAAAAGGGCATGACATAGACCGAACAGAGTTCAAGAAAGCTCATTGGTTTGTGCTGAACAATTGCAAAGACATCAGCGTGTACTAAGTAAGTAAAAAGATATACATGTATGTTTTTCCAAGATAAACAATCGTTGATTAACATTATCGTTACAGTGAACACATGGACGAACTACGCACGCAAGGAGTTTCCAACATTTCTCGTATGCATGAGGAACAATTTCCGGATTGGTTCTTTGGGCGAGTAAGTCTTATTTTTAGAACTCATTAAAATTAATATCGTGTCTTTTTTTTAATGGACTTATAATATATTTTTGTAGGTTCAAAAATTACGATCTCAAAATCCATGTACATCGATCGATGAATTGAATTCACTGGCACGTGGGCCTGATACACGAGTGATGCGTTATTCTGCATGTGTTATGAACGGATGTAGATATCATACAGTACAACGGAAAGAACGTCGGAGAACTCATAATAGTGGTATTGTAGTACCGGGAACACATGAGGGAAATCCAATAGAATTTTATGGGAGACTTGTAGACATCTATGTCATGCAATACTTGCTGGGAAATACAGTATATTTGTTTAAGTATGATTGGTGGGACGTCGGAGATCATCATGGAATTCGTATCGATGAGAACTTTAAGAGCATAAACACTTCCCGACGATGGTACTTAGAAGATCCATTTGTTTTGGCTAATCAAGCAAGCCAAGTGTTTTATCTAGTTGATCATCTACATGGACCTACATGGCGAGTCATGCATAAGTTGTCGTGCAGAAATGCATATGACATTCCCGGATCAGATTCGGACGATGAAGTTGACCTAAACGTTGAATCGGGAGCAACCATCATGAATGAATTGTATCAAGAGGACGATGCCATTAACTTGTTTATAGACTTCCGACAATTTAACCTTAATCCACTACGGAGGGATGACTTTCTGCCAAATGTTATCGAAGCTTCTGAGGCAATTGATCGGCGCAAAAAAAAGACGTTTAGATAGTAATGATGTTTCGGAAGGGAATGAATTAGAAATTGAAGAAAATAACGAAGAAAGTGCTGACGAAAATTCGTTCGAAAGTCGCTTTCATTTTAATCTTCTTTATGTAATTTATGTATATTTATCTACTTTAATGTTTCTGGTAATTATTACCATTTTTTCAGGAACGGATGGATGCCTTCTAGCACCAGTGTGATTTAGAAGGAAAGACTTACACCGAAATTGAAGTATATTTCGAGATTTTGGGCAAGAAGTCGGGATATGTTCGGGGATTAGGGCGCGCGGTTAAGCCTCCACCTTCATCAACTTTGACTAGACAATCTTCTGATCTACAGCACCAGCTAGCAAAGGCAAGGGATGAGATAGAAGCGATGAGAGCTGCTAGAGAAAAAGACTTGCAAGAATTTGCGAAGAAACAAGCTGAGAAGGAGGCCACGCTGAGGGACAAGAGCGCATCCAGTTGGAGTAGGAGGAGCGGATGAAAATAGAGCAAGAACGCATGCGAGAGGAGCACGAGGAGCGCATGCAAAAGGAACAAGAGCGCATGCGAAAGGAGCAAGAGCACTTACAGGCAGAAATATCGAAGGAGCTAGAGAAGAAAATGTCATCTGTACTGGACAAGAAAATGAACGACATGTCAAAGCGACTATTCAGCCAGTTTGGAGGTTCGAAAAGGTAGATGCATCTATGTTGTAATAGTTTTGTGATTACGTATTTTTACGAAGTTTTTTTCGATTTAATTGCAGATTTCTATTTCTTACCATTAATGTGCATTAATATGAGTATTGTATTTTTATTATACTACTATCTGTATATATAAATATTTTATTATTATTTTTTTTCAAAAATCCAAATTATGTTTCAACCATTCGATCGGTAGTTAAACGCCCGACTATTAATATATCGTCAATATTAAAAATATGTAATGTTGATCGATCATCGATGGATCGTCACAATTATACCGATCGATCAGTGACGTAGTCAGTGATCAATCGCTTTCATCACTGATTGATCGGCTTTTGTTAAGACGATCGATCACTAATAAATTACAATTGATCGTCATTACTATAGCGATCAATCGGTCTTACAAATCCATCGATAAAATTTCACCGATCGATCGTATGACCGATATTTCACTGATCGATCGTATCACCGATCCATTACAAATTCACTGATCGACCGTTTATACCGATCAATCGCTTGTTTAATCGATCCATCACTAAATCCAAGTACGATCGATCTTCACTTGTGACGATCGATCGCTATATTTAGTGACGAAAAAAATACGTTACTAAAAACTTTTCGTGACGAAATTCGGGTTTCGTCACGAAATAAATTTTGTGACGCTTTTACACTGACGAACCTGGTGATAAAAAAATTTCGTTATTAATACTTTTTGTTAGCCCAAGGTTGTTTTGCAAACAATCCATAATTGATTTTGATAATAACAAAAATTCTAAGTACTTTGAAGACTTTTAGATTTTACATTGTCAATCCACAATTTCCAAGTTGTATTTCGAAAGGATTGAGGTTAATTCCTCAAAATATTTTTAACGTGAACTTGAACACCATTACATAAGTTGATAAGATCATTTTTTCATATTGTAGGTGTTTAAAAAAGTTTTGAAATGGATTAAACACTTTGAAGTTGCTGAAAAACTCTCCAGCACTTATAAGTGTCGACACATTGAGTGATGGTGTCGACACATTGCACTACTACCCGAGAGTTTGCATTTTCTAGGATTCAAAGTGATTTTTTGGCTAAGTGTTGGAAGTGTCAACACATTGGAGCATAGTGTCGACACATTGGAGCCTAGTGTCGACACATTAAACTAACACCCGAGAGTTTGCATTTTCTGGCTTTCAAAACGATTTTTTTTACTAAGTGTTGGAAGTGTCGACACATTGGACCATAGTGTCGACACATTGAACTAACACCCGAGAGTTTTCATTTCAGGACCAAGGTCAATGTGTCAGCACATACAATCAATGTGTCGACACATTGCGCGATTTTACAGATTTCCTGGTGTGACGCCAAATGATTCAAAAAGTCTCCAAATTGCCTCAAATGACCTCTAACGGCACTCTAACATTACACGAAGACCCTTAATGACCGTTGAAGACCTAGAAGCTATAAAAAGAAGAAGATGGAGAGAGAGAAGAGAGAGCTCGACCAATATTGCAACATCTAGAGAGAGAAAGTCCAAAATCCAAAGATTTCACTTGCTGAATCATTCAAGAACAAAACTTCATTGTCATCATTGAGGACCTAGCTTTCAAAGAGAGAGATATTTCTTGAAGAAGGGACAACACACTTGCAATCACTCCTTGCCCTAGCTTCTAGAGAGAGAAAGTTCATTGAAGAAGAGGAAAACTCACATCTACCAAAAAGGATTGTGCTCATATCTTTCAAACTCTAGATTTTCTTTTAGAATCTAATCCTCTTGCACTTATTGAGCTTTCCATTTGATAATTTGCATTAGAGAGTCATTCCACATATTGTGAGATTTCCACTTGCTTATTTGGCTTAGAGAGTCATTCCACATTTTGTGCTTCGTTTGCTCATTCGGCTTAGAGAGCCCTCCTTGTAGCCATCATTTGTAAAACCTTTTAGTGTTTGGAAAACACTTGGTCCTACTTGTGAGAGTAGAAGAAATCCTCTAGGTTGTGAAGATTTGTGAGAGTTGAAGCGTGAGCTCGCAAAATGCTTTGTAAAGGTTCCTTAGCACCCGGGAAGCTAAAATGTATTTGCTATTGGACAATAGTTAAGGAAGTCCAAGGAAGTCAATTGCCTTGGGGGTGGACGTAGGCAAGTGTTGACCGAACCACCTAAAAATACGGTGTTATCTCTCTAACTCTATCTCTCTTACATTTTAGTACTTATTCATACTTGTGGAGATTTATGTTTTATCATTCATTGATTATATTTTACATAACTTTAGACTCATTATTATTTGTTAAAGAGGGGTAGTTTTCAGATCTGCATATTCACTCAAAAAGTGTTAAGTTTTTGAAAAACTCAATTCACCCCCGTCTTGGGTTGTCATTTAGACTCACAATTGGTATCAAAGCTGAAGTTTAACATCTCTATCTATGACAACCCTTATTAATACCTCCTTAGCTGAAGGTCAATCCACAAAAAGACCTCCCTTGTTCAATGCAACTTGTTACAATTATTGGAAGGCTAGGATGAGGATTTACATCCAAGCCGTGGACTATGAACTATGGAGAGTTATCTCAAATGGTCCTACATTTCCTAGGGATAAGGATGGAGAGTTGAAAGATGAAAATGAATGGAATGATGTTGATATTAGAATTATGTCTTTAAATGCTAAAGCTATGAATGTGTTATATTGTGCACTTGATTTGAATGAATTCAATCGTGTTTCCGGTTGTGATACCGCGAAACAAATTTGGGATAAACTTCAAGTAGCCCATGAAGGTACGAATCAAGTCAAGGAAAACAAGATTAGCATGCTTGTTCATGATTATGAGCTTTTCAAGATGAAATCCAATGAATCTATATCATCTATGTTTACTCACTTTATCGATATTATAAATGGTCTTAAATCTCTTGGTAAAGAATATACTAACACTGAAATGGTGAGAAAGATCCTTAGGTGTCTATCAAAAGCTTGGGAACCCAAGGTCACCGCCATTCAAGAAGCCAAAGACTTGACAAAGCTTTCTTTGGATGAGCTCATGGGATCTCTCATGACACATGAGATGGATCAAGTAAAGAGAGATGACGATGAAGGAAAAGGAAAAAGAGGCATTGCCTTGAAAGCCTCATGCTCTAGTGATGACGAAGTTGCAAACCTATACTTCATGGCAAAGGAAGATGAAGATGAGGTACAAGACTCTTTAATTCATTCCTTCTCATTTGATGAATTGCAAGATGCATTTGATGAACAATACGTTGAACTAAGAAGTATATTTTCAAAATATTGTTCTCTCAAAAAGAATTTTGAAAGTATTGCAAAAGAGAATGATACTTTGAAAAGTCAAGTCATATCTCATAGAGATGATCTTGCAAGGACGACAAAAGAAAATGAAAAACATTTGCAAAGTGAGTCAAGTATTTTGATTGTTGAAAATGACACCTTGAAAGTGAAAGTCGACTCTCTTACAAATGATCTTGCAAGATTTACTCAAGGAAAGAAAAACCTTGACATTCTTCTTGGTTCTCAAAGATGTTGCTTCAACAAAAGTGACATCGGATATGATTCCTTCAATAATCAAAATCATACTCTTATATGATCACAAAATCATCTCCATCATTTACTTTGTGCAACTTTTGTGGAAAGAATGGACACATTTCACACACTTGTACAACTAGAAAGAAATCCACTCATGGCATCAAATTTGTGTGAATTCAAAAAGACAAGGTGAATAAAGTGATTTCTAACATCAATGGACCCAAAAAGATTTGGGTATCAAAAAGCAAGACGTGATTTGTTTTTGCAGGTGTGCTTGAAGCTCAATGTGGATGCTCCAAGCACATGATAAGGGATAAGAATTGGTTCAAATATCTTAACCCAAAAGAAAAGAGATCAATTACATTGGTGATATCGATAAAGGAAGGATTATTGATTTTGGAAAAGTCGGTATATCTCATAATCCAAATATTGAACATATTATATTTATTGATTGTTTGAAGTATAAGTTGTTGAGCATAAGCCATGTATGTGATAAAGAAAACCAAGTCATTTTTGAATAGCCAATCATGTTTGTTGAAATCTTTGAAAACAAGAAAGTCTTGTTTATTGGACTTACATTTGAAAATGTGTACACTGTTCATTTAGAGAGCATTTCTTCAAGAAATATAAAATGTCTTTCATCTCTAAATAAAAATGATAGTTGATTGTGGCATAGAAGGCTTGCTCATGCAAGGATGAACTTGATTTCAAAACTAGTGATTCGAGTTTGTCTAACCTTACTTTTGAGAAAGACAAAATTTGTGTAGCTCGTCAAAAAGGCAAACAAAATCAAAACCTCTTTTAAGACTAAAAATGTGGTGTCCGCTTCTAGGCCAATACAACTTCTACACATGGACTTATTTGGTCTAGCCTGAACGTTAAGTTTGGGAGGCAAACGCTATGGCTTTGTTGTTATTGATAATTTCAATAGATTCACATGGGTGCTATTCAAAACTCATAAAGATGATGTTTTTCATGCTTTTGAAAAACTTAGCAAGTGAATTCAAAATGAAAAATGTCTTGTCACGTTTTGAACCCTTGCATGATTATGCATACTCTTAAGAAAACTCTTTATGAGGAATGGAATAATAGAAAACCCAAGATTAGTTATATGTATGCTTTGAATGCAAATTCTTTATGCACAACAAAAACACTGATTTTTTGGATAAGCTCAATGCAAAAGTGGATAAAGGTATGTTTCTTGGTTATTCAACTTCTAGCAAAGTTAATTGTATTTTCAAATAAACATACTCTAGTTGTTGAAGTATCTTCTCATATGATATTTGATGAATCTAACTTTTCTATGAGAAGAGATGAAAATGAATTTGTAGATCTTGAAAAATATGTTGAGAAACCAGCTACAAGCGAAGAAAAGAAAGTTTATCATCCACAATAGCAAGATGTAAAAGACCTTGAAAAAGAAACACCTCGAAGCAACAATGATCTACTAAAGGCCTGAAATTTTTTCAGAAATCATCATATTGATCAAGTCTTTGGTAATAAGAAAGTTGTAAGTACTTACTCTTTTTATAATCAAACTAGTAATTTTGCCTTACTTTCTCAAATTGAGCCAAAGCATATTTCTGAGGCAAAAGTTGATAAAAGTTGGATTCATGCCATGGATGATGAAGTAAAATGTTTTGAGAAAAATATGGTATGACATCTAGTTCCTAGACCAAGATCATCCAGTTATTGGTACTTAATGAGATTTTCAAACAAAATGGATGTATCTGGCGAAGTGGTAAGGAACAATGCAAGATTAGTAGCCCAATGTTACAATCTAGAAAGAGTAAATTGATTTTGATGAAACCTTTGCTCCTATGGCTAGATTAGAATCTTTTCACATGTTGCTTACCCTTGCATGTTTGAATGATTTTAAATTATGTCAATTGGTTGTGAAATGTGCATTTCTTAAAAATTACCTTTCTGAGGAAATGTGTGTAGAACAAGCTCCTAGACTTGTATATGAAAAGCTACCACACCATATGTTCAAGCTCACAAAAGCACTATATGGCTTGAAGCAAACATTTCAAGCATGGTATGAACGGTTAAGTTCTTTCCTTATTGAAAATAGATTTTCACGAGGTATGATCGATATCACTCTCTTTACTAATGAAAAGGAAAATGATGTGCTTATTGCTCAAATATATGATATCATTTTTTGTTCTACTAATGAGTCTCTTTGTGAAGAATTTTCCATAGTCATGAAAGGTGAATTCGAGAAGAGCCTCATGGGAGAAGTGAATTATCTTCTTGGGCTTAAATCAAACAATATCACGAGGGCATCTTCATTAACCAAGCCAAAATACACAAGAGACCTACTCAAAAGATTTGGGATGGGCAACTCAAAACCAATGGATACACTAATGAGTCCATCAACCCAAATGGAAATGATGAAAAAGGTAAAGAGGTTGTACACACGAGGTATCGAGGTATAATTGAATATTTTATTTACCTTACTATGAGTAAACCTAAAATAATGTTTAAGTGTATGCATGTGTGCTAGTTTCCAATCTTGTCCTAAGAAATCTCATTTACTCGTGGTTAAAAGAATGTTCAGATATCTTTTTGGAATGAGATTTCTTTTGGATTAAATTGGTGATATGTGCTTGATTTGTCATGTTGATTATGTTGTTGATTGCTTTTGACATGTTCTAATATGCGTGTTAAGTTGCTCTCTATTTATTTCCTATTAAAACCATGCTTACTCTTTGAGAAATTATCGAATGCATTCTTTTTACATTGCATGTGTCAACACTTGGTAAAACAAGTGTCAACACTTCTGGTTTTCATGGATATTTTCACTAAGGAAGTATGTGTCAACACATAAGCTTCATGCCCAAGAGCCTCTTTAAAATGTATTCGGGAACATGTGAAATGTGTCAACACATTAAGCCAATGTGTCGACACTTATAACGAGTGTAATGTTTTTAAAATGAGGGGCATTCATGTTATATTTATACTCTTTAGGGCAAAGGGGTCAACACTTTACTTCTTCATCTCACAGACCCTCTTTTCTCTCCCAAACGGCAGGCATCACCTACTCTCCCTCACAAATTCCATTTACCTGCTGCCCTCCTAGAAAATCTTCATCGCCTACCGCCTCTCCTGCCAAGATGTCTTATAGTTTCCCCAAGCGCTCCTCTCATCAGATGCCATTATCTGCCACTTCTAGGGCACGAAAGAAAGGGAAAAGCACTGAGGAACCTGCTCCTTCTATAGAGACCTCCATCTATAGGTCAGGGCTTTGAAAGAATCTCTTTGTGCAAGATTTGCGAAATAGGAAGGTTATTGCTGGTTGTGGGCTGATTTTCAATGGTTTACTGAGAGTGGTTTTTGATTTTAAAAGAGATGTTTGAATTTCAAGGATGAGGTTTGCTTTTAAATTTGAAGGTGGATTGCCGTGTATAAATTTGCTTAAGTTAGTTTATGCAAACCTTCAAATTTCAACATCTGAGAATGTCAATAGTTGTGAAAATGGGGAGATATTAGACATATCAATTGCTTCTTTAAACTCCCTTATTTCTGCTCCTAATGGTGGAAAACGATTCTTTGATGCATTTGGTTGGATGGGGTTATTAGAGGTAAAACCACTTGATATTTAGGGTTGTATTGGATAATCCAACCCTTCATGAGGTTATTAAACCTACTGTCAGTAGATTGACTGTTCATAGATGATTATTGCATCATATGGTTTGTAACATGATATTCTTGGAGATGTCTATGGGATGATTTTCATGCATATATTTCAGATCCTTGAGATTGATATGACTGGGGAAGTAAGAGAAAAACCCAAAGAAAACCCTTAAGGTGCTGGGGTTTGTTCAAACTGATGATGGATAATGGGTAAAGAAAGGTGTGATGACATCTTAGAATGGAGATGAATGAGCTTCAGATTTTAAGGATTCAATTGCTGATATCGAGAAGGAACCGAAAAGATTGGGTAAGAATATGAAGGACATCGCCACTAGTTTGAAGATGAGATTGGAAGATATTACAAAGCTAAGTGGTGTTCATACAAAGTGTTTTGGGGATATTGAGAAGGATATGAGTGGTCTTATGCATCAAGTCAAAAATAGCCTCCATGTGACTAGAAATGTGATTCAGCTTACTGTTGTTGAGTTATCTTCCACCTCTACTGAGCTTCAAGCATTTTTGAAATCTTAAAGGAAGTTTTAGAAATCTTCGGCCTCATGTACTGAAATGGACTTATTGTTCTCCACGACTTGGATGGGCTGGCTGAAGAAATTTGAGATTGAGTATCCTTCTCCTATCGAAAAAAATCCAAACCTTTTACCTCTACTACATAGACTCCACCTATATAGCCAACTGCTCTTGTCCTCCCCTTATCCTAGTTTTGATGATACCAAAGGGGAGAGATTAGAAGAATTATGTAGAGAAGTAGGGAGAAGTTTATAAGTATTATGTTGTCTTCCCAGCTCTTAAAGAGACCATTTCATTTTGATGATTGTCTGATCACTTGACTTGCCTTATATATGCATATCTTTGATATTTATTTGTCTCCAATGGATTATTTGGTTATGCTCATATTTGTTGATTATCTCATTGGTATCTATAAGGATTTGAGAAGTCCTTATATTTTTCCACTTCATTGAGGAAAATTGAGACTTGCTTTTCAGGTAGTATTCCTAACTTTATATTGGTATCAATATGAAGTCTTGTGTTCTGATTGAAATTGGAAGTTTGGGAAGTTGGGAGGAAGCTTATAGAAGTGTTCTTTTGTGTTTTCAAATTTTGGGAAACCTCCATTTACAAAAAGAAGAGGGAAACTCACATCTACCAAAAAGGCTTGTGCTCATATCTTCCAAACTCTAGATTTTCTTTTAGAATCTAATCCTCTTGCACTTATTGAGCATTCCATTTGATAATTTGGCTTAGAGAGTCATTCCATATATTGTGAGATTTCCACTTGCTTATTTGGCTTAGAGAGTCATTCCACATTTTGTGTTTCATTTGTTCATTCGACTTAGAGAGCCCTCCTTGTAGCCATCATTTGTAAAACCTTTAAGTGTTGGGAAAACACTTGGTCCTACTTGTGAGAGTAGAAGAAATCCTCTAGGTTGTGAGGATTTGTGAGAGTTGAAGCGTGAGCTCGCAAAACGCTTTGTAAAGGTTCCTTAGCACCCGGGAAGCTAAGGTGTATTTGCTATTGGACAATAGTGAAGGAAGCCCAAGGAAGTCAGTTGCCTTGGGGGTGGACGTAGGCAAGTGTTGGCCGAACCACCTAAAAATACGGTGTTATCTCTCTAACTCTATCTCTCTTACATTTTAGTACTTATTCATACTTGTGGAGATTTATGTTTTATCATTCATTGATTATATTTTACATAGCTTTAGACTCATTATTATTTGTTAAAGAGGGGTAGTTTTCAGATCTGCATATTTACTCAAAAGTGTTAAGTTTTTGAAAACCCATTCACCCCCCCTTCTTGGGTTGTAATTTAGACTCACTTTTAGTGACGAAAGTTTGACTTTTAGTGACAAAAAAATTTGTCACTAAAGGTCTTTTTTTTAGTGACATATGTTGAATTAATAGAGCATAATTCCTTAAGAACTATTCCTCTCCCTCTTGTCTTATTTTCTTCTACTACACTTTTAAGATCATATTTGTTGTCTTCTCTTTAGTTTTGCTACACGTTATCAGCATGAAGCTTTAGCGATTGTGAAGGAAGCCTTGTGTTTTTCTTCATTTGCATCAAAATCTATTTGACATTGAGTTATCAACAAAAAAATTTATTTTTCATTTTCATTATCAAACGCTATCCATGTGAGAGCATTAGTTCAATTATGGTTGAACAAAATAATGAACTTTTGTTGAAAATCATCAATCTTGACCAATTAGCTTTATGTCATTCCTGAAAGCGAATGACACATTACGATAAGTGAACGGAACACTCTCTAAAGTGAATGAAACCTCAATTGAAAAAAGTTCTCTTGATCAAAATAATTTTAATTTTCTTGATTTTCTTAAAACTATTTATGTTATCAATCTTGATGTTTCTTATTTCTTTAAATATTCTAACAGAAAATTTGATCATTTGATAGGTGATGGAATGTTTCTACAAATGAAAATGATTTCCTTATCTTAGTTTGTTTGGTCTATTATTTACAATCAATTAGTTTAACTTTTTATACCTAGAATCATGTGTTTTACTGATGAACTATTTCCCTTTAAGATGATTGATGGAGATTTATGTCTGGCCGACAGTGGGTCAACGCACACAATCTTTTATTGTCGCCAAAGTTAGAATCATATCAGGTCCATCAAATCTGATTGGAGGCTCTAGAAGAGCAAATATAATGTTGTCATAAGGCACAAAACTTTGCATCAATGATGTTTTTGTCAATCTAGAATAAATATTTTTTATTTTAATGATATTCATCGTAATGGTTATCATATCCAAAACCAATAATGAAGGCGTTGATGAATATCTCTATATCATAACTTCAATGGTTTTGGGCCAGAAGCTCGTATTAGAAAAACTGCCTATTGACTCTTCTAGGTTGTATTTCACAACAATGAGGGTCATTGAAGCTAATGTATTGACGCATCAGAAGTGCTATGATCCAATAACATTTTATATGATTTAGCATGATTGTCTTGCTCATCTAAAATTGATAATGACATGTTGACAATTAATTTAGACTCATGTTAAAGAACTAGAAGATTCTTTTACTGAGTGAGACACTGTCTAATGTCTGGTCTCAAAGTAAAATGACTATCCTATTAAGACAATTTGTTTAGATAATGTTGATAAGGTTTTATCTTTAGTTTTCCATAATTATTTATGTCAATTAGAATTAAAGTTGAACATCATGTTGCTTCTATATTAGAATTGATATTGATCATGCTTCAGCTGATTGCTAGACCATTATTCTAAAAACAAAATTGTCAGCATTTGCTTGGGGACATGCTATATTGTATGCTACATCTTTAATTAGACATCATTTGGTTGTGTTGTCTATATTTCAATTGCAGGTATTCAGTGTTCTCATATGGGTTCTCAATGTAGACTTAATATTTATGTTGATTTTGATTCTCCATCCTCTATTAGATATCTTGCACCATTAACTGTTGATATCTTTAAATTACGTTGCAATTATTTTCCCACCATTAGGTGATAAACATTCGTCGCCTATAGGATGATGTAAGATTACTAGAAACTACTTAATGTTCTCTCATTTTGATCATCTGACAAATCAATGTGAACTAGAAGTTCAAAGGTTCATTCATTTGCAAACTGTTGTAAATAAACTACCGGATACTGTTACTGATAATAAAGGAATTGTGAAATGTCATATTCCAACTTCTAATGCTTCGGTTCATAATAAAATCCCTGCAAGACAATTAATGAATATAATAAAAGGAGTAGAAGACACGCCTAAAGCATGGAAGATCATTTGGTTTAAAAATATAATTTTTTTTAAAAAAAGAAAAGCACAAAGAAAAAAAAACTCCTCAAGAGTAAATAACTCTTGAAGAGCATATAACTCCTGAGAAATTGAAGAGTACATAACCCCTGAAAAATGCATAACTCTAGAAGAGAATAAAATTCCTAAAGAGAACATACCCACAAATAGGCAATACAAGATATTGATCCATTCAGACTTTCCAGTCCCAAATCGCCTCGCATAGCACTCTAATCGATACCGGTGAATAGCGAGATCTAAATTTATTACACAAGTACAAGAGATATATGGGATAGAAACAAAATTGTTGTACCAGAAGTAATGATTATGTAAAACCATAATCCATCGAAGAATTTCGACGTAGAAATGATTCGTCAATGTGAAAAGAGACAATTCTGGCAGAATTGAACTCTCATACAAAACATGAAGTATTTGAACTTGTAGTTAGAAACTCCTGAAGATGTCATGCCTATTGGATGAGAGTGGATCTTCTTTGTGAGGAAATGAAATGAGAAAAACGAGATGATACGATACAAAGCGTGACTCGTAGCATAAGGTTTCTCGTATAGACTTGGGATTGAATTATGAAAAATATATTCACTCGCAGTGGATGTAACTAGATTTAAGTTTTTTTTAGCTTGGTAGTAGCATAAAATCCGGATATGCGATTAATAAATGAGGTTGCCACATATTGATATGGATCACTTGATATTGATATATCAAAATCACTGAAAGATATAAGATACTTGAAGCTTATGATGAAATTTCCTGAAGGATATAAAATGCCTGAAGCATATGGTTTAAAATCCTGAAGATTTTATTCTATTAAGCTACAAAGATCTGTATATGAGTTAAAGCAATTTGCATGCAAGTTCTACAATCATCTTAATGAATACTTCCTGAAGTAGATATTTAAGATTAACAATTATTTTTGTCAATGCATTTTTATTAAGAAAATGAAATCCGAATTTGTTATTGTGAAAGTTTATGTTTATTATTTAAATCTTGTCGGGACTCCTGAAAAGCTCACAAAATTGTTATTTGTTTAAAGAATGAGTTTCAGATAAAAGATCTTGGTAATATTGGATTTTATCTTGACCTGCAGCTTGAGCATTTTCCAAGTAAAAGTTTTGTTTGTCAATATACTGAAAAGGTCATGAAGCACTTTATATTTATAAAGCTCATCTTTTGAGTACTTGATGAATGGTTGTTCCACTATATGTGAAGAAAGATCCATTTCATCCTGAAGATGAGGAATTAGAGATTTTTGGTCATGAAGTATCATATCTTAGTACAAATGGAGCTCTAACGTACCTTTAAAATTGTGTTTGTCTCTTTCTGGCCTTTGCAGTTAAATTGCTTGCTAGAATAGTCTACACCAACTTGGAGACATATGATGTTATCTCTGAGGCATAATTGACATGGAGTTACTTTATTTAAAATAATCAACTGCACAATTGACTGGCTTTGTAGATGCAAACTATTTATCTAATCCATATAAAGGTCGATCTTGTTTATCTATGGAGGTACAACTATTTCATGGAGATCTGTCTAGAAAACATATTTGATACGTCTTCAAATCACTCAAAAATAATTGTGATTCATGAGGCAAGCTGAGAATGTGTTCGGTTGAAAATCAGTGATTCAATATATTCAAGAAAAATGTGGTCATCTGATAATTAAAAGTAGTCGGACACCATTGTATGAAGACAATGTTGCTTGCATCACACAAACCAAAGGTGGTAATGTTAAGGGTGATATAACTAAGCATATTCACTTAAGAGCTCCAGAAGAGAAATGAAATCAGTATCAAGTAGATAAGATTGAGTTATTGGTAGATTTATTCTCTAAAGTATTACAAACTACGACATTTATGAAAATATTACACAATATTGGAATGTGATGGCTCAAGGATTTTTCATCATGATGATTAAGCGGTTTTACTTTTAAGGGGAAGTCAAAATGGATTGCAATATTTTTTCTTCGCTACTGTTTTTTCTCACTAAATTTTCATTTTCAAGGTTTTAAAGAGGCAATCCGGCACAATAATTTTGTACTCGTTTTCTTTAGCCACATATTTTTTCCTACCGGATTTTTTCAAGGCAAGGTTATAATGAGGCATATTCGTTGTGTAATACTTTAGAGAGTGTTATGAATCTTATAATTATGGATGATCATTAATCTTATAGTTATAGATAATTATGGATAACCATTAAATCTATTGATTTTCCTCACCTCTTGGTTTTTTCACCCTTATGTACCATTTTAATTCTATGTATCTTATTATGACCCTATTTCTATGTAAAAGGGTCTTGAGATGTATTAAAATTACACAGATATTGAATCAATAGAGCATATAGTTGATAAAGAACTATTTCTCTCATATCTCCCCTCTTATTTTATTCTACTATGCTTTTAAGATTGTATTGTCATCTTCGCTTTAGTTTTATAACATATAGTCTACTTTGTTCATTATTTATTTCTTTGTAAAGGGCCCAGTTGTCATTTCATCTTAGGACTGGACCACCACTACAAGAAATAATGCTTTAGGTGACAAAATTTTGGTTGTCAAACCAAATTTTGTCACCTAAAGTGAATTTTTCATGAGAAAATATGAATTTCGTCACCCAAAACCATTCAGGAACTCCAAAACCGTCTGGACCTGTCACAACCCCGTTCGGATGTATTGCTGGTGTGACGACATACACGTGTTGCGAATGAGTGAAGAAAAAAACTGTCACAAAAAAGTAACGTCCGAACTCTCAAGATACACGTTCGGACTAGTTGCAGGGTGACAAATTCCACATCGTCGTAACTGAGTGACCATTAGAATCGTCACAATTTTTACAATACCGTCCGCAGTCTATTTATACACAGTCTGAAAGGACATTATCTTACGAATAGTAATCGTCAGGCTAGAGTGACAAATTAAAAATCATCATGAATACTCAATTACGTCCGAACGTCATAAACCACGTACCAACGGAAAAAATACCCAAGTCCGGACGGTACAAAAAAAGGTTCGAATAATTATAAATGCATCTTCCACGAATCGTGTGCTTCCACGTTGCAAAACTTCAGACACGTGACATCGATACAGTCCAGACAAACAAATAGCGTGCGGACCGTCTAACTTCTAGAACCATTTCGAATCGGGCATATTTAATGACGTTAAATTTGATAGGGCCACGTGTCGGTATAACCGTTGAAACCCGTCCGAACTCTACTATAACACGTCCGAACTCTCACTCGTTCTCTCGTACTTTTCTCTTGGACGTTTTCACTCTTCATTCCAGATTTCTTAAAGAACATCAGGTACAACGTTTGTTATGTTGTTTTATTTTATGTATTTCGATTAAATATCGTCGATTGTTTAGTTTGTTATGGTTTTTTATTTTATGAAATTAGGTTGTTTGGCTAGTGTTCGTCGAACCACGTTTGGACGTCGTTTCACATGTTTCGACGGTCGGGACTGCTGAAATTCAAAATACCGTTCGGACTCATTTTACTACCGTTCGGACGTTATTGTTCATTATCAGACGCTATGGTGTTGGTATTTCCTAAATAGTCTCGGGTAAGATAAGGTAGTGTTCGGACGGACTGTGACGGTCCGAAAGTATATGTTAATGAGCATACGCTGTCGTTTGAGAAATAATAAAACGGTGTGTTAAACTTTAAGAGGGAGTGCGGACGGTTAAATAGTAGTTCGGACGTATATTGAAATTTTGGCGACATGAATTCCCTCGAAAACTAATACACGTAGGCGTCCGAACATCATTTTATCAGTCCGAACGGTATTCAAAAGTACGAAAGTTACAGATTCGCACGCAGTGGAGAAAAAACGGAGAAAAAAAGCAAAGGAGAGATCTGAGCAGAAGGAGAAGCGGAAGGCTGATTTTGGGTGTTCAATCTCATTTTGAGGTTAGTGGTTTTTAAATTGAATTGTTGTAGGATGAAAAACTTGCATTTTAATATATGAAAGCGTGTGTTTTTTTTTTGAAATTTTAGGTTCTAAAATGATATTAATGGAGTTTGGGGTTGGTTGTGATATGTTTTATATTAAAGAGTTTGTGATTTGGGTTGATTTTGACATGATTTTTGAACTGAAAATTTCGTCTGTGCGTAGTAGAAATGTGTTGTTCGACAATCACAGTCCGTGCGGTTTATTTACCGTCCGGACTCTATTTTTTTGTTCGGACGCTTTGAAAAATGGGTCCGAACGGATTTGTGTGTGGTTCGAACCGTTATGTAACGTCCGAACGGTATTTTTTTGTAATGTCATGCATTCATTTAGTAGCCTTAGACCCCGTTTAAGAATTACACGAAGTTCGGATAACGAACTGGATGAATTCTTGAATTGTCCACTTATGGACAGTTTGAGTTTACAATATGCGTAATGTACGAAATTGTATCTGCTATTGTGAGAGATGTGTTTAGAAATTTTGATGCAAATCTCCTCTTGTCCTTCGGATACACATTCAGCATTGAGCTTACACACTTGCCTTAAATGGTCTGTGTTTAGGGTCAATGTTGTTGGCGTGTATCTGGGGACTGAGGGGAAATGCTGTCGAAATTCCTAAAGCATCGATCACAATGGTCGGGTCATTTACGTGCAGTATGTGATATTGTAAACTTGAATGGGATAGGACCTATCATCTGATGAAATTAGAGTTGAGTATGAATGTCATCATTGTTTGCATTATTGTTTGTATTTTCGTCTTTGAATGAACAATATGGATAAGAGCTGGATTTATGAGGCTGATAGACTCAAAAGTGCGAAGTATAGTGATGGTGTTCGTGATTTTATGAGTGTCGCCCGTAGTTATGCAGATAGTCGGGGTCTGATAAGATGTCCATGTAAGAGATGTAAGAATGTGTTGTTCCAACATGTGGAGAGGATGGAGGATCATTTATTCATAATTGGGTTTGACCAGAGTTACACTCATTAGGTATTTCACGGAGAGTCAATTTCAGAAGTTCCTAACCGGGTAATGAATTTAGTACCTGAATCGGGCAGCGATGATTCTGAGGGAAACATAAATGATGATATGAGAGATACGTTAGAAGATTTTGAGGCGGGAGCAGGGGTTGATGAGTATATACGGGATCCTGAAACAGTCCAGTCTGGGTCTGTTGATGGATTTTCTGTGTGTACCAAGTTATGGGCGGATGTTGAACGAGAATTGTATCCTAGGTGTAAGAAGTACTCCAAGTTGTCTTTCGTTGTTAGGTTACTTCATGTGAAGTCAGAGAATAATTTGACTGTAAAGGAGTTTGAAGATGTGTTGGGCTTGATAAAAGATGCTTTGTCGGAGGGGGAGACACTTCCTAAATCTTATTATGAGGCGAAAAAGTTAAGAAAGAATTTAAGATTTAGCTACGATAATATACATGCGTGCTTAAATGACCTTGTACTGTTTTGGAAGAAGCACAGTGAGTTACAAGAGTGTCCGGTGTGTGGGGAATCGAGGTGGAAGTACAGTCAAAATAACAAATCAAATGTTCCTAAAAAAGTGTTGCGGCATTTTCCCTTGAAACCGAGGTTGCAGAGATTGTTTTTATCAAGGGAGACAGCAACGGATATGCGGTGGCACCAAGAAAAGCGTGTGGTTGAAGATGGGGTGATGAGGCATCCTACAGACTCTGAGGTATGGAAGGACCTCAATAAGAAGTATGAATGGTTTGGTCGGGAATCTCGGAACGTCCGGTTGGGTTTGGCATCTGATGGGTTCAATCCTTTTGGCAACATGAGCTTACCGTATAGTATATGACCAGTTGTAGTAAATCCATACAATTTGCCGCCATGGAAATGTATGAAATATTCAAGTTTCATGTTGTCGTTGCTTATTCCGGGTCTAAAAAGTCCCGGAAATGATATCGACGTCTACTTGCAGCCATTGTTAGATGAGTTGAAGGACTTGTGGGAAAATGGAGTGCAGACGTACGACGCGGCCGTATCAAGTTCATTCAAGTTGCATGCTGCTTTGCTTTGGACAATAAATGACTTCCCGGCTTATGGTAATCTCTCGGGTTGGAGTACGAAATGAGGGTTAGCATGCCCTAATTGCAATGCAAACACAACGTCATTTTGGTTGAAAGATGGGGGCAAACATTGTTTTTTGGGACATCGCCGGTATTTCTCCGCTACACATGGGTGGAGGCAGGATGTCGACATATTTTATGGGAAAAAGGAGTATTGAGAGCGCCTGAAGAGGCCACTGGAGAAGAGATACTTCAACAACTTGAATTGGTACCATTATATTCGATTAGGAAGACTGAGAAGAATAGAAAACGGGCTGACATTGAGTTAAGTTGGACGAAGCGCAACATATTCTTTGAGTTGCCGTACTGGTCAGAGTTGAAACTTCGACAAAATTTGGATGTCACGCACATCGAGAAGAATATTTTTGACAATGTCTTAGCTCATTTGACATGATCCCGTTGACTAGAAAGGACGTCGAGCCTTATCTGCCGGTAACCGATGAGAGTGGTCCCCAACACCGTGAAGTAGAAGGAAGCAATGATTCCTCAGAATCGTTTGGTGAAGATTGTAGTGATTCTGAAGAATATTACTCCGATGACTAAAGTAAATTTATCGTTTCAATTAAATTTGTGATCATATTTTTTATTCATTTTTAGTAACATAATCATTGTGTTTTTTTTCTCTAATATTGATTGGCGGAGCAGATGAGACAGATGCAATCTCCTACGACACCCAAACAAAAATTTGGGTTAATTTATATATTTTTACTATTTTGTCAGTACTTATCCATTATGTATTTTATTTACTTTTAATAACGATTGCATATTTGTAGATATTTTATTAAATTATAAGCAATAAATATCTTCATATTTATATTATTTCATAAATTTTAATTAAATTAATTCAAATATACAGAAAACCGTTCGCTCGGGTGTTACATGTCGTTCGCACGGATATTTTTCTTTTCTAGCATGCGCACGCTTAACTATACTTCCGAACACTTTTCTTCAAATTCTATTGTCCGAACGGTGTATATAACGTCCACATGTTCTTAAAATAAGAAACCGTGTGCACGATACACCAAAACGTTCGAACGTGTGCAATGTACAACGAGTCCGAACTGTATAAGTGAAGGTTCGAACCGCGTTTTCAGATGACAAAATAAATTTCGTCATAATGAAACTACGGCACGGACGTCTTCATGAATACATCCGGACCTATTCACATAAGAGTTTGGACGTTAATATACAATGGTGCTGACGTTTATTGTGTGACAAATGTATTTTCGTCGCATTGGATTAATCGTTCACTTGAGCTGTGCGAATGTTCAGAGAGAACGTTCGCACAGCTCATGTGAAGGGATGGACTGTACTGGGCATGACGATTTTAAATTTCGTCAGTATGCACCAAAACTTCTGGACGGGTTTATAAACCGTCCAAACAGTTTTGAGTGACAGAGCACAAAAATCGTCACCCAAAACATTCGCTGACGGGCTTTAGGTGACAAACCGGGTGACAACTCGGTTTTGTCACCCAAAAACTTAGGTGACGAAATTTGTACTTTGGGTGACAATTTTTTTTGTCACCCAAAGTGTTTTTTCTTGTAGTGCACGCAATGCAGGTGCTCCTTTTTCTGTTGAATTTAATGATAATTTTTTACGGTGGTGTGCTCAAAGTATCTTTCATTATAGTTTAAAGGTGCAGTATCTCATAAGTAATTGTTTCTGCTGCATAATGCAAACGACCGCTCAGGGAAAAGAATACAAAAAGCCTCAAATAGACTTTAGAATTTAATTTTAATTTCTGTTTAATATTCATTTTTGCTCTCTTACGTAGTCTTTTACAATATCTAGAACACTAAATGACTCCAAGATTAAAAAGCAAAATGATTCAAGGAGGTGAAGATCAACTAATTAATTGATTATGTCATTGAGTGTTTTTTTGTGAGTGGTGAGAAAATCTCACTATTTATTCAAGCACAATTTCTTAATTTCTCTCGCGTTAAATTGTAGAAGAGAACTTCTAGAACTTTGTTCTCCTAGGTTAAATATTAATGCAATTGTTAGATAAGTTGTTAGTGAGCTGGACATCGAAATTGTCATTCAGTTAGAAAGCTTTACATGTATAAATGCTTTACGCTACCATCAGTAATATCAAGTTATTCATTCTTCCCTTCCTCATGCTTCATTGTCTTCTCTCTTACACTTTGTTTCTCTCTCAACTACCCAACTACAACTTCAACATTTGACATGGTATCAGAGTTTCTACAATGAGTTCTTAATCTCCTTTAGTCTCTTCCACTCCAAACAGTTCTGATAGTCTGTCGAATCCATACTTCCTCAATAATGGTGACAATTCTACTGCGATTCTTGTCTCTCGAACTCTCAATGGCAATAATTACTCAAGTTGGCGCAGATCTATGCAGATGTCCATGAGTGCCAAGAACAAGCTCACATTTATTGATGGATCCCTTCCACAGCCGCGGTCTTCATCTTCCTTGCATGGAGCCTGGATACGCTTCAATCACATGGTGACCTCCTGGTTACTCAATTCGATATCGAAAGACCTTACAAATAGTGTTCTCTACATCGAGACTGGTACTGCAATTTGGGAAGACTTGACCGAAAGATATACTCATGGCAATGGACCCCAGATATTCTAGGTGCAGAAGTCCATTGCTTCCCTTTCTTAAGGTCAACACACAGTCACTGTCTATTTCACTAAGTTGAAAGCTCTATGGGAAGAGCTGTCCAACTATAAGCATCGATTTGTTTGCACATGCGGAGCAATGAAGAATATTACTGATGAACATAATCAGGAATATATTATGTAATTCCTTATGGGGTTGAATGATTCATATTCTCATGTGAGAGGTCAACCATTAACAAAGTGTTTTCTTCAATTGTTCAAGAGGAAGAGCAATGTGATATAGCTTTACTTTCCTCACAATCTCCTTAAAACAGTGTATTCTTTACACGCAACCAAGGACCTCAGAATTTTAACAAATTCAATACTAAGCCATATGCACTAAGGAAGGATCGACCTACCTGCATCCATTGTACCTTTACTGGCCATACCGTGGATAAGGGCTATAAACTGAACAGATATCAACCAGGATATAAGCGACGCACCAAGCCTTTGCAACCTATGACCTATGTTCATACTGTTGATACTTCTCCATCACCTATGCAGTGACTACCAATCTCTTTCGATCAGTGTTACAAATTGCTAGCCCTTCTCCCTGCCTCAGATAATTCATCATCCAACATCATCAACACAGATCTATCACCCTAGGTTATGGTTAATATGGCAGGAATTAAATCTGATAATTCCTTTTGTCATACTAGTTCTACTACACCTATTTACACTTTACATTGGATCATTCATACCGGGGCAACTAATCATATGGTTGTTCCTTATCCATGCTCACTTCCATAACTCAGTTGTTCGAACACCTATTAAAATGCCGAATAATCATACTGCTTTTGTTACTCATATTGACATAGTACAATTGTCTTCTCACATTCCACTAGTGGATGTACTTGTAGTTCCAAGTTTCCAAGTTTCTCCTTCAACCTGATCTCTGCCAGTTCTTTGATTAAACAAAATTCATGTTGTTTACTTCTCCTTAACCAACATTTGTTCATCCAGGACCTATATACTTGGGCCACGATTGGTTTGGTTAAGAATCAAGAGGGCTGTATTTTTCACTTCTTGTAAAATCTGGTGTTTTTCAATCTTCTTGTAATGCTGAAACTTCCAATAATCTTGCTGTCGTGTGGCATTGTATACTAGAACATCTTTCTATGTCTCGTATGCTTCTTTTACAAGATTCCATTGCTGATATTCGTAGTTCCAGCTTTCATCATTGTAATGTTTGTCCAATGTCCAAACAACGCAAACTTCCATTTCCTAACTCCACTTCTAAATCCAATTGTGTTTTTGAACTCATTCATTGTGATCGTTGGGGATCTTTTTACGTTCCTGATCACAATGGTCTTTTTTTCTTTCTTACCATTGTTGATGACAATACTCGTTGTACATGGGTTTATTTGCTTCAATCTAAGCATCAAACTCAACAGGATATCATTTCATTTTTCCAGCTCTTTGAAACTCAATTCCATTCTAAAATCAAAACCATTAGAACTGATTTTGGAACTAAATTTAGCTTTCCTACTTTTCTTGCATCGAAAGTGTTAGCCCAAAGTTGATCTTGAGCTATCTAACACGATTTTGATGATAACAAATGATAAAATAGTTTTGAAAGTATTTTAGAATATGTGGTTGTCAATCCACTATTCAATTAAGAGTACTCAATTATATTTAAATTTATGGTTAATTATTTATACCCTATATTTGATTTAAACACCATGGCTTGCACCTAAATTATGATATTTTTCATTGTAGGATTTTTTTGTTGAAATCGAAAAGATTGGATATCAATAAGTACTGAAAAACTCTATCTGCTAAGTTGGTGTCAAGACATGGTTGACCTGGTGTCGACACATAGCACAGAAGCTAGACAACCATTTTGATGGTGTAGACACATGGGAAGCACAATGTCGATACATGTGAAGATGGTGTCGACACATGGTGAAGGAAGTGTCGACACATGCCATAGGCACTTGCGAGCAAGTTCCAGACTCGATGAAGGTGTCGACACATAGACATATATGTGTTGACACATGTTGCGGGAACCCTATTTTTTAAATATAATGCTTAGCACGCGAATCAAGATGATGTGGCACTTAGGACAGCTCTCCAACACTCCTAAAAGGCCCTCAGGACCTCTCAAGGTTGAAGATCTTTAAAGGGAACCTTATAGAGAGAGAAAAGAAGACTTTTGCACAACTTTTCTTCCCTACATAATCAATCTTGACCCAGCCTCCATTAAGTAAGAGAAAAGAGCAAAAGACAAAGGCAACACGTTTTCCATGAAGATCTGGTCTGTCATTGTTGTCATCATCATCGGATCTTGTATTGTAGCTCTTTATTGAGCTTTACTTTGCTGATTTGTCATTGATTGCTATTGTTTATTCATTCCAATCTTTAAACATTGAAAACCTTTGAGTTTGGGATACACATGGGCCTACCCGTGAGGAAGGAAGAAATCTCGTAGGCTTTGAGATTTGTGACGAGTTGAAGAGTACGCTCGGGAAAGCTCTTGTAACAATTACTTAGCACTAGTAAGTTAAGTTGTAGACACTATTGGATTATAGCGGAGAAACCTAAGGAAGGCAATAGGCTTAGGGGTGGACGTAGGCAAGTCTCAGCCGAACAACCTAAAAATCGCGTTGTTATTTCTCTTCCCTACTCTCATACTTATTGCTTTCATTTATTGTAATTTGGTCATTATTGTTTTAAAGATTTGCATTTTTATCGAAAACGGGTCTAAATTTTGGATAAACCCAATTAACCCCCCTCTAGGGTTGATATTCGGACTCACAATTGGTATTAGAGTTGAGATTTATTGTCTTTACTGATGACTTCTCTTGTTAGCTCTTCGTTGTCTGAAGGTCAATCCACTTAACGGCCTCCTTTGTTCAATGGAACGTGCTATAACTATTGAAAAGAAAGGAAAAAAATCTATATTCAAGCCATGGACTACAATCTTTGGAAGATCATCACAAATGACCCTAGACTTCCTAAAAGCAGATTGGAATTAAGCTGCTTATAAGCTTATGTCCTTAAATGCTAAAGCTATGAATGTTTTATATTGTGCTATTGATGCTAACGAGCCGTGTTTTTGGTCGTGAATCTGCTAAGGAAATAAGAAAAATTGTTAGTTCCTCATGAAGGTACGAATAGGTCAAGGAGAACAAGATTAGTTTGGTTTGTGCATAGCTATGAACTATTTAAGATGAAATCTAATGAATCTATTGCTACCATGTTTACTAGCTTCACTGATATTATCAATGAATTGAAATCTCTTGGTAAACTCTATACTAATGTGGAAATGGTGATAAAAATTCTCACGTGTCTTCCTAAAGCTTGGGAAGCTAAATTTACAGCTATTAAGGATGCCAAGGACTTAACAAAATTGTCTCTTGATGAACTTATGGGATCTCTCATTACCCATGAGATGAACCAATCAAAAGGATATGAGATGCCATGTTTACTAGCTTCACTGATATTATCAATGAATTGAAATTTCTTGGTAAAATCTATAGTAATGTGGAAATGGTGAAAAAAATTCTCAGGTGTCTTCCTAAAGCTTAAGAACCTAAAGTTACAGCTATTCAGGAAGCCAAAGACTTAACAAAATTTTCTCTAGATGAACTTATGAGATCTCTCATGACCCATTAGATGAACCAATCGAAAGGAGACGAGATTGAAGGAAAAGACAAAAGAGGAATTGCCTTGAAAGCTTCCTACTCTAGTAGTGAAGAATCTTCTGATGGCGATGAGATGACCTTCTTCACAAACAAATTTAAATTTTTTTTTTTCAGAAAGAAGCAAGGTGACAATAGGTACCCAAAGAAAAAAACTTCAAGGGTGACATCAGTAAAAAGAGAAGACCATTTGCTTTGGATGCAAAAAGCCCAGTCACATCAAATTTGAATGTCCCATTGTTGAACCGCACAAGAAGTCAAGAGACTTCAAAGATAAGAAGAAAGCCTTCTTAGCCGTATGGGGAGAATCAGATGAGAGTGAAAGTGAAAGTGAAGAAGAGGAAGTTGTAAACCTTTGTTTGATGGCAAATGATAACGAGGATGAGGTACTATCTTTACTTACTCAATGTTTTTCATTTGATGGACTGCAAGATGCTTTTGATGATCGATATCTATAACTTGAAAGAATTGTTTCAAAATATAATTCTATTAGAAAGAATTTTGAAAACATTACTAAAGAGAATAATGCTTTGAAATATCAAGTGGTCACTCTTCGGGATGATCTTGCAAGGATTCACTCAAGGTGTGAGACCCCGAACTTTACTTTTGTTATTTTCCTATGTATTCGTTTGACTTAACTCAAGGGGCCACATTTTTGGCCAATGTATGACTTAATACTTATGGTATTTCATTTTTATTTCCTTTAAATAATTTCACTATTGTTGTGAAAGTTTATTAGTGCAAGTCTATTATTATTATTTTTCCTAAGAGCCGAAATTTTCAAGTTAGATTTCTTATGAATTTATTTTTCCATTGCTTATATTTATACTCCATAATTCATGAAGTTAGATATATGAAGAGAAATTTTATTTCTCATGGCCGAAAATCTCAAAGTAGAAAATCATGATATAATGATTTATGGTTATGAAATTATGTTGAGCATATAAATTATTAAGTGTCTTTGATTATGTAGGCTTAAGCATCATTAGAGAAAATAAGTGATAAGCTAGAGAGTTTATTATTGAGATAAGCTCTTGTGATTATCAAAGAGATAGGTTAGAGTGTTTATCATAGAGATAAGTTATGGTGTTGATATAGATAAGTTGATAAGTTGTTGGTGATAAGCTAATGTGTATATATATATATTGTGATAAGTTAAAGTACTTATGTGATAAGTGAAATGAAAAGATGAGAAGATGAATTGCAAGAGAGGATTTCGTGAAAGGCAAGGAGAAATTTCAAATTTGTGGTTGTGTAGTCCACGTGAAAGCCTTGGAACATAGAGAGGAAGAAGACAAATGAGAAGGAAGTGTGTCAAAGTGTCATAGGCTGCCGCTCATTCACCCAATACCTTTGGACGGAGGAAACGAAGCTGAACCCTTTGCCTTGCACGTGAAGCCTCCCTCACCTCATATCAAGTCTTTCACTTCCTCACCATTTCACTCACAAGTCTCCCTCTCTTTTGCTCAGCCTTCTCACTTTCTCTTGTAGCCGAATATCATTTCTTTCTTAGTTCTCCTTTGTGGCAAAAATCTCTCATCATTTTCATCTCTTCCCCCTCACCACAAGCTTCACCACAACCCTTGTTGCTACCATCTCAACACTTGAAGCCACACAAGAGATTGGAACTGAGAGTTAGAAGGATAGAATATCCTGGTGCTAACCGAATACCATAGTTGCAGTTAAGAGGTAAAAATTTTAGTCTTGCATGTGCAATTCTTGTTTCTTTCTCTTCTTAGGTTCTAACCTTGAGCATTTTGTACTAGGTATCAGCTTGTGTTCAGCACCAAGGTAAGTAGAGTTGGTCTTTTGGTTCGACTTGCTATTTTTGGCCGTGTGCCTTGTGCTCTTTTGTCTTGTAAATACATGCATGATTAGATCTGATTTGGTTGGGTCTGTTGAGATTATTATGGTTTGGAGGAAGGGATTAATTGGAGGATTGAGTAAATTTTGGCTTGAGGAATTATCATGCATGTGTTGGTATATTGTGTGGGTTTGGTCATATTCTTCTAGATTTGCATGCATGAGATGGTTGATGACTAAGAGGCTTAGATATGGAAATCTAGTTAAGGATTGAGCGGTTTGGAACTAGAAACCCTAAACATCTTATGTTAAGAGGGTGCCTCGGGTTGATATGTATATGAAGATTCATTTAGACATGTATTAGGGTGTGTGTAATGGTCTTTGGTCAGTATAATCAACCTCGGGATCATGTTTAGGTTGTTGGAATAGGAAGATTTTAGCACTCTGTTTTTAGGTATCATCGCGCTCAACTAGCGTGCGTCAGGCGCTCGAGCGGCCTTAAGGAAATATGGTGGACAATGTCTTGCTGTCTGACCAACGCTCGACAGGTGCTCGAGCAGCCTTTGGGAAATTTTACACAGAGAGTTTGCGCTCGACCGCCGCTCGAGCGAGGGTCGATGGAAGTTGGACAGTGTGTTGGCGCTCGACAGGCGCTCGAGCGGGTCTTGTTAAATCTCATATATGTTGAATTTGGAGTTTCAATTGTAGTTCTGTGAGCTCTAGCATTAAGGATAGTTGATTAATCTTAGTTATGGAGTCATTGAGGTTAGGATGGCGAGGATTTCAAGAATTGGTTGAAATCATTGATGTTTGGGGAAGTACTAGTGTACCTAGTTGACTGAGTATAGTATAGTGATCCCTTTAACAATCATTTCGGAGATGTTTGACGCTATGTTTAATTGTACTTCTTCATTTGTTTTACGAAAGTTAGTTAAATAATCTTTTGTAAACAAAATAGTACTTTCAAGATATGTACTTTTGAAAAAACCTAATAATTACAAGTATTTCTTTCGTATGCCTATGAAATTGAATTCCTAACATCTTAGTGTAGTAATTGTATCGCTTGTATGCGAAGCGTCGTCTCATAATCAAGGAGACCAAGGTAAGTGGAAAGTAAGTGGAGTTACAGTTTTTGCAAAACTAGAATGATACGCTGCATAGTTTCATGAACAAGCATGACGTTTCAAGCAAACATAACATGACACGAGCATTGCATGATTTTCTAAAGTGATTTTTATGCAATGGCATATGAAAAGTTTTATGATAAGTCAAGTCAAGTTAAGGGCTCTGGTCGGTACCGTACCATCAAGATTGACTCCCATACCGAAGGAAAAATGCAAGAAGGTTGGGTGAATCCTAAAGAGGTTGTGCAACCACACTGAAGGACAATGAAAAGGTGTGCGCCTCCAAGGGTCGTGTCTAGTCATCAGGCCTGGGGCCACTTCAAGGGCTAGCTCGACCAAATGAAATGTCCCCAAGGGTAAGGGAGACGGTTCCGATGGGAACGCATAACCCGGACTCCAGGGGTTAAATGGAGCGTAAGTAGCCCACAAGTTATGAATGAACTATTTTCAAGGGCCAAGAGCCAAATTCAAGTGTATGAACAAGTTTTACGATCAAGGGTACGTGCATAATCATGGAACATGCATGTGTATCATAAATTATGATTTCTCATGATAATCAAGTCCAAATTTTAAGATCATGCTTTAAAGTTATGTTTATCCCTTACTGAGTCTTTTTGACTCACGTTTTTCTTTTAAACTGTATCATTCCAAATGCCTCAGGTGAAGGAAGTCAGGAGGACTATCTGACCTAGAAGAAAGATGTTTATGTGTTTTGTTGTTGCGACCTGATCGATATGATCTGTCACCTGTTTATGTGTTATTCATGTATTGTGTAATTTAAGATACCATGCTTAATTGAGGACTTTTATGAAGTTATGTTGTCATGAGTTTGGCCCGTCTCTCTCACGGTCCTTTGTTCTTCCGCTGTATGTATAAGGATAATCGCTGGAGCTTTCCTCGGGATTGCTCGCGGCTGCCATGGTCCCTGCGGGATGGCGTTTGGGGAGTGACACAAGGGCAGAAGAACCTTGATATTCTTCTTGGTTCTCAAAGGTGTTGCTCCAACAAAATTGACATTGATTATGATTCCTTTAACGATAAAAAACCTTATTCTTATATGATCAAGAAATCATCTATTTCATATAGATTGTGTAACTTTGGTGGTAAATTTGGACATATGTCACATAATTGTCCAACTAGAAATAATGGTTCTAGTGATATCAAATTTGTTTTGATTCCAAAGGAAAAGGTGAGGGAAAACGTTTCTAATACAAAAGGACCCAAAATTATTTAGGTACCAAAAAACAAGAAGTGATTCTTTTTGCTTAAGTGCTTGAAGTCTACCGAAGTCAAGGAGCATTGGGTTCTTGATAGTGGATGTTCCAAGCACATGACAGGGGATAAGAGTTGATTCGAATCTCTTAGCCCAAAAGAAAAAGGATCTGTTACTTTTGGTGATAATGATAAAGGAAAGAGTCCTGGTATTGGAAATATTGGTATGACTCGAAATCCTAGTATTGAATGTCTTATTCGTTAATGGTTTGTTGAGCATCAATCAATTATGTGATAAGAGAAACCGAATCATATTTGAGTCATCAATATGCATTGTTGAAAATATTGTAGACAAGAAAGTCTTGTTTGTTGGACATCGACAAGTGAATGTGTATGTAATTCACTTAGAGAACATCTCTTCTGAAAATATAAAATCTCTTTTATCTCTAAGTGACAAGGATAGTTGGCTGTGACATAGAAGTCTTGCTCATGCAAGCATGAACCTTATTTCAAAATTAGCCAAAAATGACCTTGTTTCTGGTTTGCCTAACCTTGTTTATTAAAAAGATAAAATTTGTGCTGCTTTTCAAAAATGCAAACAAACTAGAACCTCTTTTAAACCTAAAAATATTGTGTCCCCTTCTAGGCCACTTCAACTTCTACACATGGACTTGTTTGGTCCAAACCGAACGTCAAGCTTGAGTGACAGATGATATGGCTTTGTTGTGGTTGATGATAACAACAGATTTACATGAATTCTTTCCTAGTTCGTAAGGATGAGGCCTTTGATGCATTTGAAAAATTGAGCAAGAAAATTAAAAATGAACAAGGTTTTGCTATTTCTAGCATAAGGAGTAACCATGGAAAATAATTTGAAAACTCCTCTGCTAATTTTTTTGATGATTTTGGTATAAACCATAACTTTTTGGCTCCTAGGACTCATAAAAAAACGGGATTGTTGAGAGGAAGAATGAGACTCTTGAAGAATTTGCGAGGACCATGCTTCGTGAAAATAACTTGCCAGACTATTATTGGGCATAAGCTATTAACACTAGTTGCTATGTCATGAACCGATGTATGATAAGGCCAACATTGCCTAGTTTCATGTGTTCGGTTGCAAGTATTTCATACTCAACAGCAACAAAGACAACTTGGGTAAGTTTGATGCGAAATCTAATGAAGGTATATTTCTTCTTTATTCTATTTCTAATAAGGTTTATTGCGTGTTTAATAAGAAAACTTTAGTTGTTGAAGAATCTATACATCTGGTATTTGATAAATCTTACGTTTCTTTGAAATGAGATGATGAGGATGTTGTAGATCTTGTAAAAGATGTTGAGAAACTTGCTACAAGTGAAGAGAAAAAAGTTTCTCAAGCACAAGACAAAGATAAACAAGATCATGATGAAGATACTCCTCAAAGCAAGAAGGATCTGTCAAAGGCTTGGAAATTTGTCAGAAATCATCCTATGGATCAAGTCAATGGTAATGTTGATAAAGGTGTAAGAAATCGATCCTCTTATAATCAAGCTAATAATTTTTTCCTACTTTCTCAATTGAGCCAAAGAATATTTATGAGGAAAAAGATGATGAAAATTGGATCCATACCATGGAGGATGAATTAAAACAGTTTGAGAAAAACCAGGTATGACATCTAGTTCTTAGACACAAAGATCATCTTGTAATTGGTACTAAATGGGCTTTTTGAAACAAAATGAATGAATCTGATGTTGTGGTAGAGAACAAGGCAAGGTAGGTAGCCCAAGGTTATAATCAAGAAGAGGGAATAGATTTTGATGAAACCTTCTCACTTGTTACTCGTTTAGAATCTATTCACATGTTGCTTGCATTTGCTTATTTTAAAAATTTCAAGTTATTTCAAATGGATGTGAAATATACTTTTCTTAACGACTATCTTTCTGAGGAAGTGTATGTAGAACAACCTCTGGAGTTTAAAGATGAAAAGCTACCACACAATGTGTTCGAGCGCACTAAAGCTTTATATGGCTTGAAGCAAGCACCTCAGGCATGGTATGAACGATTGAGTTCTTTCCTTATTGAAAATGGATTTTCACGAGGTATTATCAATACCATTCTCTTTGATAAGGAAAAGGATAATGAGTTACTTCTCGTTCAAATATATGTTAAAGATATCATATTTGGTTCTACTAATGAGTCTCTATGTGAGGAATTTTCCAATATAATAAATGGTAAATTCGAGATGAGCCTTATGGGAGAGTTAAATTCTTTCTCGGGCTTCATATCAAGCAAATTCATGATGTTATCTTCATTAACCAAGCGAAGTACACAAGAGACCTACGAAAAAGATTTGGAATGGACAACTCAAAACCGATGGGTACACCAATGACTTCATCAACCAAAATGGAGAAAGATGAAAAAGGTAAAGATGTTGACCAACCGAGGTATCAATGTATGATTGGCTCTTTACATTACCTGACTATGAGTAGACCTGATATCATGTTTAGTGTCTGCATGTGTGCGAGATTTCAGTCTTGCCCTAATGAGTCTCACCTCTTTGCGATTAGAAGGATATTTTGTTACCTTGTTGGAACACAAGATCTTGGTTTGCTTTATCCCAAGAGTGTTAAAATTAATTTGCAGGGATACTCGGATGCTGATTATGCTGGTTGCAAAATTGATAGAAAAAAAATACGAGTGGTGTGTGTCAGTTTCTTGGCCCATCTCTAGTATCTTGGTTTTGTAAGAAAAAAATCGGTAGCTTTATCAACCACAGAGGTCGAGTATATTACCGTTTGTAACTATTGCACGCAAGTATTGTTGATGAAACAACAACTAGAAGATTTTAATCTTCATTTTTCTCTCATCCCAATCAAGTGTGATAACACGAGTGCCATGAACCTTTCTAAAAATCCAATTAGCCACTCTAGGACTAAACATATTGAGATCAAGCATTATTTTCTGTGTCATCATGCTTAAAAAGGTTACATTATTCTTAAGTTTGTAAGCACATATCTTCAACTAGCTGAGATATTCACAAAACCTCTTAATGAGGATCGTTTCTGCTTCATTCGTCATTCGTTTGTTGATTTTTTATATGAATTGCTTATTATATCATTCATATAAAAAAATTTTATACATTCGTTTGTTGATTGGATGAATATTTCAGTGATTATATGTTTTCATGCTTAATTGTGTTGCATCATATGTCACGCCCCGAACGCTAGCCCGAAGGGGGTTAATGACAGCCGCGAACATCCACTCAATGAATGTACTAGCGTTTTCTCTTAATCATGCAGCGGATTTTTTTTTTTTTTTTTACATATACATAAACACCTACAACTGAGAGAGATGGGCCAAAGAGATTTACAAAAACTTCAACTTACACAATTGACTACAACGACAATAGTGAAAGCATCCAAATTACATGTCATGTCTGCATGGCTGAAGTACAAGTCCTAAGGGATTCCAACAAAACCTTCATATGGACCCACTCATAACATATATGTAATACATCTTGAATCCTTATACACATAACATAGACATTCACAGGATGCCTGATAAGCGTTCTTAGTACTTCCTATGAACTCTTCAACTTCTGTTTCTGATAACCACGACTAAGATACTAGACATCAAAAACCTTGAACTCTACTAGTCCGAACAACCCATGACCACCACACAACGGAGGCTCATGTCGACTCTTCAAAATTTCATCTAACCTTTTATGAAACAACAAGGAGAGATGAGGACGTTCCCATCGGTCCCTCTTCTAGATTTTCCCACCTGAATTGTTATCTGGAATGATACAATTTAAAACATCTGTGAGTCGAAAGACTCAGTAAGGAATTATAATTAAAACATGAGCTTGAAATCATGGTTTGGAAATATGAACTTGAAATCGTGAGTTTGAAACCATGAACTTATTCTTTGAACTCATAATCTTGAACTTGAAATCATACACTTGCTTTTAAACTTGAAATCATCATGAACTCGATATCATAATGAACTTAAAATCATAAGCATGCACTTGACTTAAAATCATAAGCATGCGCTTAAACTTGAAATAATTACAAACTTGAACATAATGTAATTCAAGTACAACTTGAAATATCATGAGCTTTAACTTTAAATAATCACAAACTTGAACTTTAAATATCATGTATCCGTATATAATTCATGCATGATCATGAATCGTGATGCACGTGTATGCCTCATGATTGCATATGCACATGCACTTGCTCTTTTAAACATCTCTTATACTTATAAAGCTCTTTCTTTTGGAAAATCTTTTCCATTCTTATCCTATGGGCTACTTGAGCTCCATTTACCCCTGGCATCAGGGTTGTGCGTTCCCGTTGGAACTGTCCCCTATTTCCCTTGGGGACCTTACCTATGGTCGAGCTAGCACACCTTCTCAATGTCCTTCAGTGGCTAGACACGACTCTTGGAGGTTCACACCTTCTTGCAAGCATCCTTCAGTGTGATTGCACATACCTCCTGGACTACCCATCCTTCTTGCAAGCATCCTTCGGTATGGGTGTCCTAGGTGACATCCATCCTTCACGTAAACGTCCTTCGGTATGGATGCACCTTCTTGACTTGGTACGGTACCGACCGACTTGGGTTCGTTCGTTAATTAACTTGTCATAAAACTTGTCATAAGTAGCATAAAAATGGTACTTTCATTTGCATAAAATTTCTCCTTCTTTCTTATGAGACAAATAAATGCAAATGCAATTGCTCATGACGTGCTCATGTCATGCTTGGTAATCAACTTATCATAAAATGCTTCTAATGCTCTTGACAGTTCGTGCTTAATGACAAATATCTCATAAACCTTTCATGTTTTCCTTTGCACAAAAACTTTTTTCATGCTTTCATACAAATACGTATACGATGTCATGCTTGTTGAGAAATAACTTGTCATGCGTGGTTATAAACATGTTATGCTTATTCATAAAAACATGCTGTGTATCATTCCAGTTTTGTAAAGCGTAAGTTGCTACTTACTATTTTCACTTACAAACGTAAGCTCCTCTTACCTTCGCTTGCTTGAATGTTGAACGTCACGTTACCTACAATTGGATCATACCTTTGTTATTCATAGGTTACTAGACGTATAGAGTAATCAATCAATTACTCACGCTTCATCATACAAAATCGTCCTTATTCCTCATTCAATATCTCATACTTCGTCATACACATACTTCGTCGTACAAAATCATCCAACACCCACGAAATTTTGCCCCAAGCGCCCTCCTCATATAACCTCATATACAAGACGTAAACTTTACACATACAACTCAAAACTTCCAACCAAAAACAATGATTTCATCACTAGAACAAAGGTTATTGCATCTATTTCACTCCCTTTGGTCTTTTATCAAACACCTAGTATGCAAGTTGGTTTCTCTTGGGTTTACAAATTCCCAGATCTAACCACATTCTCCATGGCTTTGTGCACAATCCATACAACTCTCTAAAACTCACTAGATCTACATTTTCTTCAAAGAAAACACATGAATCTCAAGGAGAAATCTAACAACACACAACCATCACAACAACCAAGGAGAAATCTAACAACACACAACCATCACAACAACCATTCAAAGGAAAAAGAGAACATAGGTGAAAATGGGTATGGCTTGGCCGGCCATAACCACTCACATCCTTCTCTCTCTTTCTTTCTCTTCTTCCTTTCTTCTTCTTCTTTTCTCCTTCTTCTTCTTCTTTCTTTCTTCTCTTCTCTTCTCTTCTCTTCTTTCTGTGGGAGCTAGGGCAAAATGACTTTTCGATTTGGGGGTGGGCTGCTTATACGTAAAGGGGCTTGGGGAAAAGACAAGGCTGCCCTCCCTTATTTCCCCCTTTTTCACATGAATTTCACCTCACGTATTTTCAATCCGTAAAATTTCGGAATGTAGTTATATGTGTCGACACTATCACTCAAGGTGTCGACACTTATAACACATTTAGTAAGATGTGTCGACACCATCACTCACGGTGTCGACACTTCCAACACTTAGCCAAAGTGGGAAAAATGTAAACTCTCGGGTTTCAGTTAGATGTGTCGACACCATCACTCAAGGTGTCGACACTTCCATCACTTGGTCAAAATTCACGGGAGTTCTGGAAAAATACACACTTTCGGGTTTTAGTTGGCTGTGTCGACACCATCACTCAAGGTGTCGACACTTCCAACACTTAGTCAAAAATCACTCTAGTTCCGGAAAAATATAAACATTCGGGTATCGGTCTAATGTGTCGACACTATTACCCAAGGTGTCGACACTTACAACACTTAGTTAAAATTCACTTTGGGCTCCTGAAAAAGGTAAACTTTCGGGTGTTACTCTAATGTGTCGACACTATGCTCCAATGTGTCGACACTTACCTCAAAAATCACAAATTTAATCATACATACACTTGCAATAATACGTACTTAAGAGGTCATAAGCAATAACTTGACAGACCTAAAATCGGGGTCTCACATCATACATTCTCCAGTTGAAAACATGTAATTTTACACATTTACATGTCATGTGTCAGCTCTTGAGTTCTCAAGTGTCGACACATTTGAACTTTCTTGACTGTTTTCTCTGGAATATGTATGTGTAAAAACTATTCAGCGATAAGTCCACACACTGGCTGTTCTTGCAGAAGATGGTTAAGTAAGTGCCGACACATGTTTTCATATGTGTCGACACATAAGTCCTGGGCATGTGCAATGTGTCGACACATGCTTCCATATGTGTCAACACATGTTTCGAATGGACAGTTTTTTAAAGCGTCGATTCACTTGCTCTCATTAATTTCTCTTACGTTTAATGAGTCGACATTTAATATACTTAACCTCTAAAACCCTCATTTCATTTCTCTATCAATTTCAAACACCCCGAGCCCTAAATCCCCTCGCTGTCCTCTACCTGACCGCCGAACCTCACGATCTCCACCTCCCATGTCCAAAACCTCACCTACTCTCCATTGATCCAACATAGATTCTCTTTTCCCTCACTCTCCTCCAGATAAAACCTAACCCATGCTCCTAAGATGTCCAGTGGATGAAAAAAAATGTCTTCAACCATGGGGAATCCTTAAGGTCGAGGCTGAGATCGAGAAGAGTAGAAGAACCATTTGATCCATCTGAAGCAATTCCTTTTCATTTCAGAGTCCATCAACAAAGATTTCAGAATGACTTTCGCCATCGTAAGGTAATCTCTTGTAGATGGGTTTTGTTGTCGTGGTTCACCGAGAATGGTTTTGATTTTCAAGCACTATTTGATGCTTAGCGTTGGTCAAAATTTATTAGTTTGCGATGTGACTCTTTTCCGCACTTGGTGAAGCAAATCCTATGCAAATTTTCATTTTGATGTCTCTGAGATTGCATCAAGGTTTGTATAGGGAAAAGAATAGGACTTTTCGGTTAATGGACTCAATGTCGTGCACTTTCCCCCAATTCTGGTGTGAAATTCTTTGAAACATATACTTAGGTTGGTTAATCTGATGTAGAGCCCATTGAGATCATCAGGGTTGTATTGGATAACCCTGAATTGCATTAGATTGTGAAGTCAGTTGCGAATGACTTTGATGTCCACTGGAAACTGCTCCATCATATGGCTTGTCACATCATTCTTTCCTGGATGGGAAAATTTGAATATGTTACTTTTCTTGATATGTTTGTTATGTACTGCCTAATTATGAAGCACCAAATGAATCTTGGCCACCTCCTTTTGAATCAGTTCAAGGCAGCTTATGAGAAGAAAAGACAAGGATTGCTTTATGAGATGCTCTTCATAGAGTTGTTTGATCTGCATGATGTTGATACCCATGGTGATGAAAGAGAGAAACCAAAGGTCTCCAGGGAATACAATTAGAAGACTCTACGTCTTATGGGATTTGTACAGAATGAAGATGATAAGTGGTTGAAGAAGGCAGTGGCGACTCCTTCTCAGGAAATTCAAGAGGAAGAAGAAGTTGAAGAAGAAGACCAAGAGGAAATGGAAGTAGTAGCAGAGGACAGACCAGAGAGTTCCATTCTAGTACCAGCCTCTCCATATACTCCTGCAGCGAGCAGATCAGTGTCTTTTGGATCTCAGGATGCCAAGCCTGGCCTCCTAGAAGCTTCAGTGTCAAATCTCAAGGAACATGTGTCCTTAGTGTATTGTGATGTGTGGGCTAGGTTTGATGGGATCAAATCCATTCTAGCCTCTTACTCTACAGATATTGAGAGCATCACTCTTGAGACTCGTTTCAATCGCTTCCACTACGACAACCTATTCACTATGTTTCGGGCGACCTTATGGATTTGGCAATAGTCCGTCATTACGAAGATGACAGAGCTGACTACGTCTAAGAATCAGATGACAGATTTGGTTTCGAGGACCGCTTTTGACGTGACTCAGATTGGTGATATCTTCATCAACAAGGATACATACATTCGACCCAGTGTTAAGAGTTGGGCCAAATGGTTTAGTAGCTCATGGACTACATTTCTTCACAAGTTCCAGATTGACCTCGGTCATTGCCCAGTGTAGAGCTTAGCCCTTTCCTTTCCATTTACGTTACCCTCCCTCTCTTTTTGATGATACCAAAGGGGAGAAGTATATATACCTCTTGTCATCGTACTCTTAGACTTTGAGATACTTTCCATTTCATTGCATTTTCATATATCTTTGTAATTGTTTGACTTTGATTGATATATACTTGCTTTTTATGGTTGAACTTTTGTTAATTGTTTCTATCCTTACTTACAACTCTGATTGATAATGGTATCTTACTTCAAATTACATTCTCCAAAATTTGCAAAGCCTCGCAGTCAAGGTAGTATTTATAAACTCTATACTCCTTCTATTTTCAACGATATTGAAGTGTTTGTGATCTAAGAACATATTATTGAGTTTGAGAAGTTTGGAGGATGATATAGAAGTATTTCTAACAAGTTTACATTTTTTAGAAAACTCTAAATACAAAAGAGACTCTTGCAAATTTTATTAAAAATCCAAAGTCCTTGGCAACAAACTATTTTGAAAAATCCAAAGTCCTTGGCAACAAATTTTAATGCAAAGATATTTAAAAAGGAGTTGATCATCATCAAAAAGGAGGAGATTATTAGCCCAAGGTTGATCTTTAGCTAGCTAACTCGATTTTGATGATAACAAATGATAAAATAGCTTTGGAAGTATTTTAGAATACGTGGTTGTTAATCCACTATTCAACAAGAGTACACAATTTTTTTTAAATTTATCATTAATTCGTTATGCCTTATATTAGATTTAAACACCATGGCTTGCACCTAAACTATGATACTTTTCATTGTAGTAGTTTTCGTGTTGAAATGGAAAAGATTAGATGTCAAAAAGCACTGAAAAACTCTATCTTCCAAGATGGTGTTGACACATGGTTGACATGGTGTGGACACATGGAACAGAAGTCAAACTGCCATTTTGATGGTGTCGACACATGGGAAACACAGTGTCGACACAAAGATGGTGTCGACACATGCCATAGGCATTTGCGAGCAAGTTCCAAGCTAGATGAAGGTGTCAACATATAGGAATATATGTGTTGACACATGTTTTGGGAACCCTATTTTTTTAAAATGATGCTCAGCACGCGAATCAAGATATTGTGGCACTTAGGACACCTCTCCAACATTCCAAAAGGCCCTCAGGACCCCTCAAGACTGAAGACCTATAAAGGGAACCTTATTGAGAGAGAGAAAAAAAAGTCTTTTGCATAACTTTTACCTCTCTACATCAGCAATCTTGACCTAGCTTCCATTAAGTGAGAGAAAAGAACAAAAGACAAGGGCTGCACATTTTCCAAGAAGATCTAGTTTGCCATTGGTGTCATCATAATCAAAACTTGTCTTGTAGCCCTTTATTGAGCTTTGTTTGCTTATTTGGCTTTGAGAGCTATGATTTATTCATTCTTATCTGTAAACATTGAAAACCTTTGATTGTGGGATTCACTTGGGCCAACCCACGAGGATAGAAGATATTCTGCATTCTATTTCTTCATTGCCTCCACTTAGAAGATCTTCTAGAAATCAAAAATCACCATCTTACTTGGAAAATTATCACTGTCAGTTTCATCCAAGTGACAAGATTTCCGTATTGCTGGTACTGCCTACCCTATATCTTCCTCTCTTCTTATAATAACCTCTCTCCTTCTCATTGTGCTTTCGTGCTTATTGTGAGTGCTCATTCTGAGTCATCCACTTTTAAAGAGGTTGTTAGTTATTCTGAATGGCTTGCTGCCATGTCCAAAGAAATTGAAGCCTTGGAATTAAATAACACCTGGACCGTGTGTTCCTTGCCTCCTGGTCATGCTCCCATATATTGTAAGTGGGTATAAAAACTTCAATCCAATGATGATGGTTCCATTGAGAGGTATAAGGCACATTTACTGGCTAAAGGCTATACACAAAAGGAGGGATTCAACTATTTCGAGACATTTTCTCCAGTGGCAAAACTGACTTCTGTTCGGTTATTACTTGCTATTGCTGGATCGAAAAAATGGCATATCCAACAACTAGATGTTAATTATGCTTTTCCTCATGGAGATCTCCATGAAGAAATTTACATTCGACTGCCACCTGGATTCAATCGAGAGGGGGATCATCGGGTTTGTAAACTGAATAAGTCATTGTATGAAGCAGGCATGTAGACAAAGGTTTCTCAAATTTTCAGACTTCCTTTTGGCAAGTCGTTTTATCCAGCAAAAGCCGATTATACTTTGTTCACCAAGCATTTTGATAAATAATTCATAGCCTTATTGGTTTATGTAAATTATATTATTATTACTGGTGATAATTTGAGTCAAATCAATGAGTTTAAGACAATCATTGATCTCAAATTCATGATTAAGGATCTTAGCGTTCTTAAATACTTCCTTGGCTTGGAAATTGCACACTCTGATTCTTGCTCTAGACATTTTGAATGACTCTAGATTTCTTGGTGTTAAATCTGTCAACACACCTATTGAGCAGAGAAGTTAGTACGTGATGCTGGCTCCCCATTACCTAATCCTAGTGTTTATCGAAGACTAGTAGGCAGACTACTTTATCTCACCTTCACAAGACTCGACATTTCCTATGCCCTTCAGCTTCTTACTCAGTTCATGGACCAACGTCACCAAGCTCATATGGATGTTGCCCATCGGGTTCTCAGATATTTGAAAGGGTCTCTTGGACAGGGAATTTTCTACTTTGCTCACACTCTAGTTCACCTCACTGGCTTTTGTGTGTTCCTTTGAGATTCTTTAATTTTGTGGAAATCAAATAAGCAAACTACAGTTTCTCACTCTTCTGCAGGGTCGAGTATCGTGCCATGGCCTCCACAGCTTGTGAATTAACTTGGCTTAAATATATGCTTGCTGACTTCAGATTACTCATTATCAACCAACTCTTCTTTTCTGTGATAACCAAGATGCCCTCCATAGTGCAGCTAATGTCGTCTTTCACGAACGAACCAAGCATATCAAGTTGGATTATCATCTCATTCGAGAGAAAATTCAAACTATATTACTTTGTCCTATACATATTCGATCAAAACACTAGCTGAGTGATTTCTTCACGAGAGCTCTTGGTTCCTATTAGTTTCACTTCTTATTGTCCTAGATTTACACTCATGATATTTTATGTCCATCTTCAGGGGTGTATTAGCAATATTACTTCTCTGTTCTTCTAGAAGTTAAATATTAACGCAATTGTTAGTGAGCTGGACATCGAATTTGTTATTCAGCTAGAAAGCTTTACGTGTATAAATGTTTTACGCTCACTAGTAGAAATTTGGGCTTTAGCGTTCGTCCCTAAAAACCCAAAATTCTTCCCTAAACACTTTTAGGGACGGACGTATCTGTCCCTGACGTCTGTCCTTATAGGTGGTGTATCTATAGGTTATTAGGGACGGACAAATGAGGTTCGTCCCTAAAGGCATAGGTTTGAACCTAATCCTTTTGAGGTTCGAACCGCTTGTCGAATCCCACTAAGTTCGTCCCTAAAGAGGAGGTTGGAACCTGTTCACAGAAGAGGTTCCAACCTGTACAGTACAGGTTTGAACCTAATCATATACCTAGTCAGAACCTGTCCTGGAAAAAGTACAAACCGGATCAGATAACGCATTCAAACCTGTTTTTAACGGTCAGAAGCAGTTGGCTTTAATAAGTTCGAACCTAAATAAATACGTTAGAACCTATTAGTCGACAGATGGTTCTCTCGTAAATGAAGTGGTTAGAACGGAAAAGTTTTTGAACCTAAATGTATAGGTTAGAGCCGGTTCACCACGAAGAAGTGCGAACCTGTTCTTTTATGGTTCGAACCTAATATTTTAGGTTAGAACCTTGATTTTTCAGGTTCTAACCTCGTTGGCTCTGAACTGGTACGAACCTATTATTTAGAGTTTGGACAGCTTTTAGGTTATAACCTATATTTTGTTGTTTGAACCTATTTCCGATGAACCGGTTCGAACCTCTTAGATTATGGTTGTAACCTATTTTCAAGTTAGAACCAGAATATTATAGGTTCTAACCTATGTGACCTGATTTACAACAAATTTGAAAATTCTACTAATTATCACCAATTCAATGCAAATTCATCCCAAATAAATATCATCTCATGCAAAAAAATTTGTAAATTAAAGTCTCAAATGTTCCAAAATATATGTACATATACAACGATCGAAAAGAAAATGTGCAAAGTGAAGCATGGACTGGAAATGTTGTTCTATATAATTGTAACCAACAAATAATAATATGGATCAGGTAAGAAAACTACACACCGAGGTTGTCAAAAGCACCCGACATAAATCGGTCATATCGTGCCATCCGCTCCTTCATCTTCACCATCTTTTGTTGCAAACTGTGGATCTCGTGCATATGCTCTTGGCTCTCCTTCTCACGGTCTGCTCTAATCTGCTCCAACTCTAGCTGGGTCTCCGTCAATCTCCGTGCCATATCCGCCAATGACGATGAGCAAGAAGTACTAACCGGCCGCACCGAATCACCCAAACCTCTAACGTACCCTCGTTTCTCCCCGAGGACCTAGGTGAAAACCTCCACATCAGTAAGCGTCCTCCCTTCCATGGTTGCTTGCACCTCCACTTCCTTTATCTTTTCCTACAATGTGAAACACAAAGAAATGGAATAAGTGGAGAAAAAAATTTAGCAGCATAACGACATAAAATCTATCCAGCTCATTTTTTACAAACTATATATATATTATTTATATTAATACAACTTATTAAATCAAACCAACTCTGGCCAACAAACTACAGCTGAACCAAGAACTTGCAAACACTTCTGAAATTCAAACTTCAATGTACCAACAAAATGCAACCAACACTGCCAACTAACAATACCTCCAAAATTTAAACTTCAAATCACCAACGAAAAGCACATCGGGCCGAAAAGGTACAATGCCAACATTAACTGTATAAAACGGTTCTAACCCGTTTTTTTTTTTACTTTTCTTCTTCTATCTCGCAACACAGGTTCGAACCAGTTTAAAACGGTTCGAACCTGTTCCAGTCAGAACTTGTTTAAAAGTTTTGAACCTAACACAGTTTAGGTTCGAACCTGTTAGAACCGATCTAACCCGATGTTCCGGTCAGAACCTTAAAAAAGGCTCTAACTACGTACTAACCGGTTCTAACCGGTTATGTCCAAAATGCATGGTAATAGGTTCAAACTTCTAAGAAGAGGTTAGAACCTTTTATTAGGTTTGAACCTACATATAGATGGTGCGAACTAGTTAAGATCCTGAAAAACACAATCGGAGAGTTCGGGTTAGAACCTATTCATAACAAGTTCGAATGTTTCGATCCAGTTCTAACCGCATAGTATTAGGTTAGAACTCGTTCAGACCAGTTCCAACCGTTTAATTATAGGGTCGAACTGGTAAATGTGACGTCGTTTAATGTCCAATAGATTCGAACCTATTAATGTTGTAGTTCGAACCGGTTCATGGCTTTCTCTAGTGTATTTATTTTGGTTCTTTAAATTCTTTTACAAAAGCAAGAATAATAGGATTAATTTTACTAAGGAGGTTTTTCAGTTTCTGTAAGTTTACTAAGTTTTTCGGGTATACATAAAAATGTAATGGACATGTATAAAAAGCTCATTTGCATCTAGCAAACAAAGCAAGAAAAAAAAAAAAGCAAAACATGCGAGAGACTGGACGTCCTGAACCCGAGTCGTGACCGTGACGTCCTGAACTATCACGTCGTAAGAGTCATGCAAGAAAACCAGTAATCATTAATTTACGTGTTACAAACAATAAATAAATAAAAATATTAAATAACAATTAATTATCACGTACCACCCAGTACAAATTTAAAAGTATAATGCCTTCTATATAACATTGCATGATTGTTATATGTGTTTAACATATACATGATATGTGCTAATTAACTAAGTACTTTAATTGAATAAGTTAATCTCACAATATATATTGTTGTTTGAAATTAAATAATATGTCATAGTAAAATAGTATTATATTACTATTTATGCTCATTATAATTATGAAAATAGATGTTTTATCAGCTACTTAGATTTAGTCAATAAATATGCAGTTTAAATAAAAATGATTGTTATGTGTTTAACATATACATGATATGTGCTAATTAATTTAAGTACTTTAATTGCATAAGCTAATCTCACAATATATTATTGTAAATAATATGTCATAGTAAAATAGTATTATATTACTGTTTATGCTCATTATAAGTTTGATAATAGATGTTTTATAAACTACTTAGATTTAGTCAATAAATGCGCAGTTCAAATATATCATAAAACAACGTCAATGTTCATAACACTCTCTCTAATTCCATATTTTATTACGTAAGTCCCTTTAAAATAAAATTTTTCAAATGCATGACAATAAAATTATACATTACAATAATATAATAAGATATAAAATAATTATTTACATTAATTAACTTATAATTAATGCAATATAATTTTTTTATTGTAATTAGACCTATAGCAGCGTTTGTGTCAAGGAAAGCTGCTATAGACCCACCTTTAGCAACGTTTGTCATCTCAAACGCTGCTATAGGTCTAATTACAAAAAAAAATTAATTAGACCGTGACCGCCGCTGTAGGTACATAATTTCTAGCAGCATTTGTGCACAAACTTGTTCGAACCTAAATGAAAAAATAAAACCAAAAAAGAAATAGGTTCTAACATGTACATATACGTTCGAACCTATTTAGACGTTCTAACCACTTATTATATAGGTTTTAACCTGTATGGTTTCGGTTCTAACATCTGAAGTAACCAGTTCTAACCTCTTAAGAATAAACACAAAACAAAAATTCGAACCTAGATGAGAAAATTATAACACAAAAGACACAAGTTCTAACCTATTAGTAGGAGTTCGAACCTGTTAAAGCAGTGCTGACCTGTTTCCAAACCGGTTCTAACTTGTAACATTCCGGTTCTAACCTGTTTTCCTTAAATAATCGGTTCTAACCTGTTTTTTTATAGTTTGAACCTATTCAGCAATTTCGACTGCCACTTAATTATCTTTTGTGCTAATAACTTATTAGGTTCGAACCCAAATATTATAGGTTTGAACCTCTTACGTTTTTAGGGACGGACAACATCCGTCCCTAAAATCTTCCCGCCACCTTCCCACCATGTAGTGGGCAAATTGTAGGGACGTACAATATTGTTCGTCCCTAAAAGGTGGACCTTTAGGGACAGGTTAGTCCTGTTCGTCCCTAAAAGGTTTACCTTTAGAGACGAACATGTTGAATTTGTCCCTCAAAGGCCACTTTTAGGGACGAACATTTGTGTCCGTCCGTAAAAAGTGTCATGTCGATGGATTTAGAGACGGACATCGTTGTCCATCCCTAAAAGGCACCTTTAAGGACGAATTTTTGTCCGTCCCTAAAACTGTTCGTCCCTAAAACCAAAATTTATACTAGTGGCTACTATCAGTAATATCAAGTTATTCATTTCTTCCCTTCCTTATGCGTCATTGTCTTGTCTCTTACACTCTGTTTCTCTCTCAACTACCAAACTACAAGTTCAACACTTGACAGAGATGGAGTAGAAAGCCCTTTGTTTTGCGATATCCATCAGGGGGTTTATTAGGTTAATTAAGTCACAAAATTTTCCAATTTGAGAAGTATAATAGCAGATCGTAATCTCTTTACCCCATCTTCCAACCAAATTTTTTTACGTATTTGACTCATTCCTTGGAGAGAGGTAGCTAGGGCTCAACTTCCACACATATCACGTCCGGACACAAAAAAACCGAATTTACAGCAAGGAAACTGTTTGAACAAGTGGTAGCTTGCACGCAAAAGCTAAGCTAAGTCACGATCGAAGTTCTACCATGGTCACTATCTCAGACAAGATTACAGTACCAGAAACTGGATTTCATTGGCCTAGTCTATTGTGATAGCACTTTGATTCATGCGGCCCCATTATATAAAAGAGAGATGTATGTTGTGTCTCAAATGCTAAACCACCATGCGTACGTGCCCTAGCTCGTTCTCTTGTTTCTCTTGTTCTTATCCAGCAGTACTACTCTTTAGAATCCTCTCCGAGATGAGAGAAGATGACATAGATGCAGGAATTATTGTTATTTTAAACGTGCTGGTATACCCTCTTAGTTTTAACACAAACGCGAAATCCGTCATAGGTGTGTTTGTCTCTATCTTGAACAAAACTTCTTAGACTACTTTGTTGACTTTACTTGGAACTCTCTTTAGGCTGTAAAATTCTCCTGTGTCTTCCTTCAATCATTTTGTTCTATTCCTTTCATTTTTTTCCTTTATTGTTTTACTTTCGCTTTGTTAACCCTATCGAATTGTTTTAATGCGCAAGGCATGTTGCCTTTTGAGACTGTGACATTACCACCACCAAATAACTTTGTCAGCCTCGTTCTCTTTCTCTCTCTTAAGTACCCGGCAGGGGCACAAAAATTTCCCAAGAGAACAAAATGAAAGTCCCATGAAAGTAAAAGAATAAAACAACTAGAAAAAACCAAAAAAATTTGGTCATGTCTCAAAAGTGAGCAAAGGGAGAGTGTGTTAGATAAAGATGGATATATGGCCACCATAGGCTTCTGTGCTCCTGCAGGCTTCGAACTTTTCGGACATGTAGTGTATTTGGTAATTTCAGGATAACTCTGAGGAATTGATGCCAACTTTAGTTCACTACTTTGGATACGAACAAATCTAAACCAGACAAGGGGTATCGCCATTACTGATCGGCTCAGCCCAATTATTGTGACTACTCATACACCTAAACACTCTCCAGCTCCCTTTCGATTAAAGATGACTTTGAAGTTGGGAATTACCAGGTTAATTACGAGATATACATTTATCTGTCTATAAAGGAATGTTCGAGATCGAGTCCGCATGTACATTGAAAACCAAAAAAAACCCTAAACCTAACCTAGCACCAGCCCGGCAAAACGAAAAAACTGAACAATAAAAAAAGGGGGGTAAAAAAAAAACTCCAAAATAAACCTACATCTAGAGACCCGTTTACGCATTCTAAAGTTTAATTAGCCGAATGATCAACCCTCGTTTAACTTTCAAGTTATCAATTTTCCGGCTGATCAATCAAATGATGATCGGTTAATTTTCTTTCCATGTCACAATATATATTGGTCAATTCCCTTTTAGTTTGAGAAAGATTCCCCACATTGTGAAGTACGAATTATGCTTTTATATATATATATAATTAGGTCTCATAATAAAAGCAGGAGTAAAAAGAGTTTAAAAAATTAAAAGGCTTGGGACAAAACTTTTAACAAAGGGACTTAACCTCTTAAATATTCTATCTACGTCAGTAAAGTCGACTTTAATGTTGAATTGTGGATCGATCTCACATTCAAAAGACTCTTTTATTACTTAGGTTGAATCTGAGAAAACGTTTTAAAAACTTTAAACCCACTGCTTTGGCTAATATATTGGTACTTTTCGATGTTCTTACAAATGAAACTCGGATAAACGCTTTAGCTTTATTCGAAGCTGGATGAATTTTAAAGTACGTAAAGCCAACATGTACATCATAAGATATACAGTCTATTGCCCGAATTCAACAAAAACATTCAAACCGGGTTTTTCCAAAGTTTGTTTGCGGGATTAGTTTAGGATTATTAGATCAATGGATTTGGATTGGGAATCTAGGTCCCTTAGGAGAGATGATTGCCTACTACTTTTTGAATTGCAGCATGTGTTGAGAATCCAGTCCCGTTTTATCATCCCGGCCGGTATCTTTACAACTCGAGAAGAAGTATATAAGCATCGTCCCTTTTGCGCGTTTCTTTATTTTTGCAGGGAAAAAATCCCCTCCCTTCCCACCTCCACGCCGCAGGAACAAATTTTCTAACTCTTTTGAATATGAAAAAAGATTGATCAGCACCAAGCTGTCTCAAAATTCAAATTAATTTTAGGATGCTTTCAAAATAATTAGTCCGCAAGTTATGGACAAAAGGAAAGCTCACTACAAAAAATGTCACTTTTAGTGACAAATTTTTGTTGACAAATCAAAATTTGTAACTAAAATTAACCATTTAGTGACAAAAACTTCAATGTCAATACTAAACCTATTAAACAAGAATTCTGAAATGGCAACTGAAGTTATCTGTCTTTGTTATTCTCATGGGATTAACATATTCTTGGTTCTGAAAATCAAATAAAGTTTTCATTGCACCATATAAACATGAAAGGAAGCGGTCTATAGTTCATCAGTTCATCTCATAGTCTTGTAAGTTCAGTGTGAAGTAGGAACTTACTGACATTTGCTAGGATAGCGTGTTGATTCCCTTATGTACCTTAACAATTTAAGGACCATTTTCTTGTGAAAATCTATCTTTCCGATCAATCCATGCATCCCACTACAAGAATTTTTAGATTTGGTGACAATTTCAATTTCGTCACCAAAGGTTTTCGGTGAAAAAAACATTATCACCTAGCGTGACAATCTTGGATTTGTCAATCAAATACGGTTCGGATGATTTATACCATGTCCGAACAGTTATTCGTTTGCATGATGAATTTGAATTCTGTCACAGATCAGTGTGTTCGCACGTTTGAAACTTATGTGCAATTTATTCAGTGACGAATTTGGTTTTCATCATGGATAATCAAATCCAGATGCCTGACACGGGAGTACGAACAGATGGTGAAACGTCAAATGCGTGCAAATAGTTAAAGAGGCATGCTGATGGTGGAGTCATGAATAAATCACCTTAGATAATCACATTTTGTGACGAAACAAATTTCCATCACTGAAAAATACGATCATACATCACTTAAGATGTCACTACAAGAAAAATATGATCATACATCGCTTAGGAGATTTCTCACAAAAAATGGTCTTTCCATGACAAAATATTAATTGTCACCAAAAGTGGCATTTCTATGACAAAATATTAATTTCGTCACCCAAAGTCACACAGGAACGCCAAAACCGTTTGGACTTATTTCTCGTGTGACAACATATCACACGTTGCGCATGAGCGACAATAAAAATAGTCACAAAATACAAAATACTGTCCGGACTCATGATCAACCCATTCGGACCCTTTGCTGGGTGACAAATTTCAAATCGTAGTAACCGGGTGACGTTTACAATACCGTCCGGACGTAATAGATACAACGTCTGAACCAAATCACGTGACGAAAAATAATCGTCAGCATATCACTACAAAATTGAAAATCGTTGTGAACGCTCAATCACGTCCGGACCTCCACTAGAGCGTTCGCATGTGAAAAAATAATTACGTCTGGAAGCTAAAGAACATGTCTGCAACATATTAATGCTAATTCCGCGAGTCGTGTGCTTCTACATTGATAAACTTCCACTCAAAACCGTCCGGAGAAATACATATCGTTCGAAAGATGTTAGTTCTAAAAAACTTCTCGAATCGGTCATATTTAATGATGTTGAATTTGATGGGACAATGCATAATCTAACCGCTGATAGGAGTCCGAACCCCAATATTACCGTTCGAACACATTCTTGACAAATTAAACAGGCTAGACTTAGCCAAAAGCACACTTTCACTCTATTCTTTCATAATTTTCTCTCCAAGTTTTCACTATCCATTCGAGATCTCTCAAACAACTTCAGGTAAGACATTCTTCGTGAGTTTGGCTTTCAATTTCACGCATTTCAATTGAATACATTCGATTTTTTTTGTGTTCTTTGTGTTCATCTATATTAGTGTTTGGTTTGTGTTCGTCAAATCACCATTCGAACTATGGTATTTCTCGCTCCAATGTTAATATTTTGTTTGGATTATAATCTTTAGTTCAGATGGTAATTATCACGGTTGGACGCATTTTAAAAATAAACGTCGCAGTTTTAACTCCATGCGAAAGGTTTGTGGTTATGTTCGGACAGTTTGTTTTAGGTTGACCATGGATCACTCCGAGAAAAGTATCACTATGGTCAGGGGCCAGACAGTGCGACTTGCTTGTATTCGGGCAATAGTAGAGCCGACGCATTCGTTGTGCATGGAGCTACAATGCCACTTGACCAGTCTGGAAAATTAATTTTCTCTAACGGATAGGGCTCTGACGGAGGAGATGAATATTATTCAGAGGAAACTATTCGTTGTAAGAGAACAATTGTCCCAATTTTCTAAGTCTGTCCATACCGTTCCGATATAGAGGAGCATTTGGTGCATGTTGAGACGCTCACGGACAAGATTTGAACGAGCCATCTCGTGATCCGGAGTAGTAGGATCGTCTAAAAACTATAGAAAGAAGAAAAACTTTGAAATGACGGAAATTCAAAGCTACGACGTTCCTACTCTGAATATCTTCTCCTTTTCTTCTAAGGAAACTTTATTAAACCAGAGAAATTGAATCAACAGAAAGCAGCATTGATAACCGAGTTTTAAAGAAAAAATTGTTGACAGAAAATAAAACCAAAGAGAGTAACCTCAAAACCCCTCACGTCCTCTACCTGACAAAAAGACGCAGCATACACATTTTAAAAGCTAAGTCAAGCCTGAATTTGAGATTTACTTTTCAATTTTTGAAACAATTCTCTTTTTGAATTTTAAAATAGGATCTGATCTTTTCAAATTTAAAAACAAATTTGTTTTTTAAAATTTTCAATCAATTATGTTTTCTTATTTTAAAACTGATTCTCTTTCCAAATTTTTTTAAAAAAAAAATTGATTTTCAATTTTGAAAATAGATTTAAATTCCAAAATTCTAGGCTGATTTTATTACCTGACTTCTAGCTGGCTTTAGAGCATCAAAAAGACATAATTTGGAGTTTGATCCTTCACGAAAGTTTTAGAACCGTATATGTTGGTGTTCGATCAATGTTTGAAGGTGACAAAACTATTTCGTCACAAATGAAACAACTATGCGGATGTATTTATGTTTGCGTTCGGACAAGATATACAACTATCACGACGGTTTCGATTCCTTGTGCGCACGTATGATCCTTGACGAAATGTATTTCGTCATATTGGATCAACCGTTCGTACCTCCCATGCGAACGGATAGAAGATAGTGGGCTGACGATTTTGTATTTCGTCAAAATAGGAGAAAATGGCCTGGATGGTTTATTGTTGCGTGCGACGGTTTTGAGTGAAAAAACTCGAAAATTGTCACCCAAAACTTTTGCTAACAGGCTTTAGGAGACAAACCGGGTGACAACTTTGTTTTGTCGCCCAAAACTTTTGGTGACAAAAATGACACTTTGGGTGACAAATTTTTTTGAGACCCAAAATCATTTTTCTTGTAGTTAATGTGTGGATGGTGGAGCCTTGAATGACGTGGGAACTGTTTTTTGTATGTGAGAATAGTTGAAGGTACGTTCACATGGAGTCAGAGTAATATTCTGTTTTATATTAATATGTATGAATTTTGATTAATTTTGCTTCGGAAAATAAATCACACAACCTAAATAAGTTGATATCTGAATATTTAGTGGTCATAACAATAAACTAAATACATAATAGAAAGGCTTAATTATAGAAACAATCCTTCTGGTATAATGTTTTGACAAAAAAATCCCTTTGGTAAACATTTGTACAAATTGGTCTCTGTTGTCAATGTATAGTAACAAAATACACTACAAGAAATAAGGCATTGGGTGACAAATTTTTGGGTGACAAACCAAATTGTGTCACCTAAAGTGACATTTCTCTAACAAAAAATTAATTTTGTCACCCAAAATCATCCTGGAACACCAAAACCCTTCAGATAGGTCCTAAAACCATTCAGACTGATTTGTGGCGTGACGAAATATACCTCGTCACAAATGAGTGACGATACCAAACAGTTCGGACGTGTATCTGGGTGAAAAAATCCTAATCATTGTAACTGAGTGATGATTAGAATAGTCACAAGTTTTTCAATTTCATTCGGACTTTTCAAGGACCAAGTGTCATTTTAAGTACAAGTATACGTTTTCAAGAGCATGTGCATGTGCATGTGCATATGCAAACATGAAACATGCATGCACATCAAGTTTCACGAACATTCATGTTTTACATGTTAAGTCATAAGCTCATATTTACAAGTTCATATATCTCTTACTGAGTCTTTTGACTCAAAATTTTTTAAATTATATCATTCCAGATGTTCCACGTGAAAGCAGTCCTGAGGACTACTTGTTTTGAGAAGGAAGATTTTCCATGTATTTTGATGTTGGTGACTATTGACCAATGTGGTCTGTCACTTAGTGTTTAGTTAATAATATGTAATTAAGATGTTACTCATTTATTAATGTAGTCCTTTTGTGATAGTTAAGTTATGTAGATTTCTTTGGCCCGTCTCTCTTTCAATAATATTTCCGCTGTTAAGTTATGGTTAAGTTCGCTGGAGCATTCTTTCGAGTTTGCTCGCGGCTGTCATTGGCCCTTATGGATTGTGTTTGGGGCGTGACATAGAGCTTAATCCTATGTTTGATTTTTGGATAAAGGTTTGATCGTATTTTTGAATTTAAAGGTGCTGATATGGAGATGTGACTTATATTTGAATTTGAAGTTCTGAATATAGATTTGATCTTGGGTTTGAATTTCAAGGTTAAGATATGGATAAAGATTATTCTTATATTTGAATTTTAAATATATGGATAAAGATCTTATGTTTGAATTTAAAAGTGATGGATAGAGGTATGTTTGAATTTTAAAGTTGCAGAGATTGAGGTTAATAAATAGTTGCAGAGAATGTATATCGGAGACCAAAATTTGGATTGAGGTGGTGCTACTAATTTCCGAGTGATTGTTCCGCAATTATTGGAGAAGTTTTAAGGATTAGTTAAGTGTTCGAGTTAAGTGGTTCTTCAATGGAATTTTGAACGTGCACCGTATTTTATAAGGTTTTGATGTATTATTTGGGGAACTGAACAAATTTTGGGTAAAATGAGATTTTCGAGATTTTGTTAAACTCAATTGAAATATTTATAACTTGTTTTGGTGAGCATACTGTGAAAATTATCCTTGCGCTGGTGGTATATCTCTATGGTCTTTGTGGCCAATTTATCCTTGTGGTCTGTGTGGCCAATTTGATACCTCTCGTGGTATTTGGAGGTCTTTGTAGCCTTTCTGGCCTGGAGGTCTGTGTCAGCTAATATTTGGAGGTCTTTGTGGCCTAGAGGTCTGTGTGGCCTAGTATTTGGAGGTCTTTGTGTCCTGGAGATCTGTGTGACCATTGGTGATTTCACTATATTGCGTGGCCTTCGATATTTTTGTTACAAACTTGTATTTTGAATTCGGTATGGCTCACAATGTTTTATTCTGGATTTTAGTTATTGTGATAAAATTTTCTTTTCCCCAACCCCCATTGACTTAATACTTACTGAGCTAGTCGTAGCTCACCCCTTATTCTCATATTTTTCAGAGTTAGCGGAATTAGAGTAGTTCGAGGAGATTCAGATAGATTTGTGTTTCGAAGGCGTGTTTTGCAAGAGTACTTTTGGTGATTAATGTTGGAGAATTTGATATTGTATGATTTTGGGAGATCTTCATCGATATTGGAAATATCAGATATGCTAATGTAAATTTTAGGGCTCGGATTGATATTTTTGGGCTTTTTATGGTGTATGGATATTTTACTAAGGTTGTATAAAATTAGTTTTGAAATATTGGGACCAAGATAAATGATTATCCATGGTGAAAAGCTTATTTTATATGGAAATCTTTCCGTTTGGAGTGTGGGCCCGAGGCGTTACATTTAGCAATGAAATTGAAGTTTTGGTCACTAAATTACTTAGTGATTGTCAACAACAAATTTGTCACTAAAATTGACATTTCTGGTAATGTGTCGTGCATGGTCTATGTAAATCACACTTTATGCTAAGTCGTTCGAAATAGAAAAAGCATGAAGCTGTGAATAAACTCTGTGAATGATATTACTTGAACTTGTAGACTACATGAACTAAGAGTTATATACAAGTTTAGAATTTAAATAACTAGCTGACATTGAAAACCTATTTCTAAAAACATAACAACCAAACGGCGTCCAGCTCATCAATAAAGTTACAGCTCAGCTTTGTACATTACAACTCAACTAAACAAAAACTTTTAACTGTTGGGGAAAAGTCACTTGGCGCCCTCTAATTAACAAAGGCAATTTCAAATAGGAGTCTAAATTGTCAATATTTGACACATTGAGTCTTCCAACTTTCACAATTAATAAAATTACCCTGAAATAAAATCTAACAGTTAAAACTGTGCCATTGGACACACGTGACACGAGTTTGAGGGCTAGATCTTTTTTAGAGGCATAAATTGATGAAATTTAGTAGTTTTTAGACTCAATGTGTCAAGGATGATACTCGAAACTCATGTTTGAGATTGCATGAATAGTTTGAAGGTTCAAAGACATGAGTTTCCCCTTAAATGTTTAATAGTAAGAATGCAAGAAAGACCAGGATGATTGATGCTTGGGAACCGTTCAAGTGCATATCAAACTTCAAGGAATCAAATATTGTGCACCTTGAATAGAAAAAGAATACAAGGTACATAATTGCACAGGCGGAGGGAGGAGGACGAACCGGGGCCATTGCCCCGGTTGGCTCCCCCCAAAAAATTTTTTTACATAGCATTTTGTTATTTTTTTATTAGGTCTGCCCCCCTTGGCCAACTAAAAATTATACTCGCCCCGTTGCCTGCCTAGATGAATCAGCCCGCCCCCCTTAATTAAGGCCTAAGCAGCCTAGTACCTCAAAATCAAACTAAAAGAATAAGCAAAGAGATATTTATTTGTGTCAAAACTTGAAATCCTACCTTAACTTGTTGACGTTGTCGTGAATTTTGCGACGAATATTTCCTATACTTCTTATAAGTCCTGATAATCGTTGTGTGTTGTAATCCTTGAAATAGATGTTTTCGCTATTCTAGTGCTGCTTTTCTTTTTGTTCTTTTGTCTTTAATGTTGGACTTGGTTGAGAATTTGAGTATCACAAATGCTGAGAAAATGGGTGGTGTGCTCTTGTTGGATAAGTGATAATTCTATTATTCAAGTGTGTTGTGTGTCTATCTTTACCTACTAAAGAATCATTGGTTATATCATTTTATTGTCACTATCATCATCTAATTTTACATGTCTGACTTCTCCACATTTTATGAAAATCTAAAGTTGAGGTAAGACTCATTTTCATCTCTTTTGTTTGTTTAGGTCTGATTTTTCATTGCTCATGAGATTAACTTGTTTTTAATTGTCTTCCTCTAAAGGTGGAACTTCTTTTCCATTGTAATTTGTGACGCTTGGATCAAATTATAGATATATTTCTTCAAAATTTTAGCCATTATAGAAAAAATCCAGGTAATGGGCATTTTGAACTACGATTTTTTTGTTTTCTTATTTTGTAAGGGGAGTAGAATAGTTATTTGGATGTTAAAATTGAACTTTTTGTCCAAATTTTTTTCTATTATCATTTACCAAGTATGTATTCCACCTTGCAATTTCGAGTTATTTTATTGTTGATAGAGATTCCACTCCTGAGAAGCTCGTGTTCAATAGTACTGTCACACTAAAAAACAGCTATAGCAAGGGTGAGAAGTATCTTTATGCCCTTGGAACTTGGATTGTTTTTTAACTTTATATCATTTGGCTTCTTTTTCCAATATGCTTCGTTTTGCTATTGTTTTTTTCAAGAATAATAGAAACACAGTAATCGTTTATTTTTCTCATTTATGTGTTATGTTTTCTTTTTACAGATCCCAACAAATTCAGCAGGACTTTTTGAGCATAGGGCACATCCTTTCTGGCAACAAAAGTAAGTGCTTCATTTATGGAAGTGAAGAGTTATATTGCTGAAAATACTTTGTTTCATTTATGTATTTTGTTTTATATAAATAATTTGTTTGTGTGATTAGTTGGTGCTCTATTGGTATCTTGAACAACAAGAATTTAATCTTTAATATCACCTTTCAATATCAGCAAATTATACGGTACGTGTATTTCAATTTTTTTTTAGTATTTTTAGTCCTTAATTTTTTATATTTATAGTGTTAAGACATTTTTTTGCCTTACGTAGAAAATTTTTTTTTTTGTCATTTTTCCGTAAGAGTTTGCTCCCCATTGATTGGGTTTCTGGCTCTGTCACTGCATAATTGAAACCCTTGGAGGAGGGTGGCGAAGAAGAAAGGTAGAAGCTGCGATTATGGCTATGTTTGGAGAGCAGGCCAGACTTCAGTTTAGGGTTCGGTCTTGGATTGGGTTTCAAGAATTCCAGACGAATTCCGGAACTCATTTGGGAAAGAGCCTGCCCCTGCTGGATGACTATAGCACCGGGTTCCTGCTAACTGAGAAAGTCAGCCAACATTAATGCAGCATGGAATGCGCCGACCCCAGAACGATGTTTTGAATTTTTCTCTCTACTAATTTCTATAGACGAACATGGAGGCAATTATGATTGGGCACTCCATTACAGGCTCAGTTTTTCATGTGTTGTGTTTTTTTTTTCTACGCAGTTTTTTCACGTTGATACCGAAGACAGTGAAATAAATTTGACTTCCTTACCTGTTGTATGTGCACATTCGAAAAATGTCTTCTGCAATATTACGCACCACCACCTGATAAACCTTTTGTGCACATGTGTACATCTGTACGTACGTTAAGACAATTTTGAGGACATAAGCCAAATTCGTAGCAAGTTCGTCAATTAGAACAGTTAAAGTTACTAATTAACTACATACTGAGTTTAAAGTCGTCCTACCAAAAGCATATAATATGGACACCACACACCCTTTTTACAAGGACACAAAATATGGATAGTCAACTACTTTCTAAAAGGCCATTGGTCCATATGGATACCAACCCTTTTTACAAAACATTCCTCCACCACCTACATATTTCCTTTGTTCTCATTTGGCAATAACAATTCCCAGCAAAATCAACACTAATGCAGCCAGGGCTATAGTGCATAGTCCCACTTGTTGTTCGGGGCGGATCCTCTGGCCCTCTACCGAGTGTCCATAAACTCTATAATCTGGTCCCTGACGTAGTCGCTCCCCATTGTCCTCCACCCATATAAACGCATCTGCATGATCCTGTGCGAAGAAAACTAACAGAAATTAATGCTAGACTACTAGCACATCGAAAAAAGATGCACAATTTGCAACCAGTCACCAACGAGAGATTAGTGTCTATCTTTTGTTTAACCTGGCCAAGCGGACATCTCCAGAACCACCTGCCACAGTTTTTAGATGTTCTAGCCATGCGCAGAAGCATGGGACCGTACCCACAGCTGCACATTGGAGCTCCCTGCATCTGTAAACATCTAGCATTATAAGATGTATACAATATGCCCCCCATTGCTTCCCAAATGATAACAATAATGCAGCACCACCCTTACAGTGGTTAGCACAATCTCCTAAGGGTAACTCAGCTTTGTACAAATCACGTGTAACATCAGGAAATTAGTTATACAACTACAAGCATTTGACGTAGTCATCCAATAAACTAGAGAATTGCAGTGGAGTAGAATAAAGTAGCACACCGTTGTAATCACCACACAACAGGAAATCATTTGTACAACTACATGCAAAATGAAGTGCACATCCCATAAAATAGGAAATTCCAGTACATTAGAACATGCAAAACAGGTTCATCTCTAAAGCTAAGTGCTAAGATAATGCAAATTAACAAGTGTTGTCACATTCAAATATAACAACCCAGGGTAACATGTGGATAGCCATATGCATGTCCGTATCCCCCAAATTAAGCCAAAACAAGTACAACTTATGCTTTTATGACCCCAATCTGCTCAACTTATCACTGGCGGGAGTCCCACATCAAATCAGCCATGTCATCCCGCTTCAACACCATTGCTTGTGCGGCTTCTGCAGTGAATGTGAACCCGATAGATCGTGTTCAAACTCCCTTGCTCCCTCGACGACCATATCTGGTTGTGAATAAGCTCGGAACATCTCGTCAGGTCCCGTGTCCATCCTAATCCAATTATGCATGGTACAGCACGCTGTGACAATACACGGTTGCGTCACCATGGCATACCGAGGCATCTCTGACAGCAGCGGGAATCTTTGCTTCAGCGCCCCAAAACTCCGTTCTATAACATTGCGCAACGACGAGTGGAGGTAGTTGAAGAGCTCCCTCTTTCCCTGTGGGGGTCCGGCGTTGCCGCGGTATTGTTGTATATGATATCTCTCACCTTTGTACGGCGGCAAATACCCTTCTACAATTGGAAACCCTGCATCCACTAAATAGAATTGTCCTGCACACCAATAATTAACCACCAGTTGTGTACCAGTACCACATTAGAAGCATCTTCATTGCAATAATGCCTCCCATGATTAAATGCATTATAAATAAGTATTTTAATTCAATTTACCTGTAGCGGGATGCGAGAATTTGTTCTCAGGCCTCATGACAGCGTAGTAGAATACCCGAGAGTCATGCGCTGATCCCTCCCATCCAGGGTACACAAATGTAAAGCACATGTCAAAGTAACATACTGCAAGCACATTCTGAGCAATAACGGATTTGCGATTTCTGAACACTGTTGCGGTGTTCTGTCGGGACCACGCTTTCACTTGCGTGCCATCCATTGCACCTATGCAATCCTATGGATACAAATACCACACAGATTGAGTTGACTTGCAAAAAATCAAACTTAATAGACCAGCAACCTAGGATACATTCGATGTAAATGGTGACGGCAGATTATGCTTACCTTGAACCATGGGTAATATTTGACATTGTTGCGCACGTATGGATGTGTCTATGTCCCCTCTCGAGGCTTTATGATCTGCTGACCCAGTCGACAAAGCCCCCGCATTACCCGCTTGAAATGGCGGCACACTGTCTCCAATGAATGTTGGAAACGATCTACAATCAGTCTCATTCCTTGCTTGTGTCCCACAAGCAATAGAAACATCATTAACGCCTCTTCTGCCCGTACACCCCTCGAGTCATCGAGAAATTGTTGTCGTTGCAACTCTGAACATAATGATACAAAGGTTTCCTTCTCCATCCTAAATAATTGGTAGAATGTCCTATCGTGGCCATATAGGCGTTCCTCAACATACATTGAACCGATTAGGATAGACGTGCGTTCAGGTATTTGCGAAATGATTAAACGAGATTCCTCCAACGAGTACCACATAAACCAAAATGCCTCTTCCCACCATGTGTCCTCCTCAAGGGATAGAGGGTGAGCCATGTTAAGGTAGTACTCCATGATTACTCTCAATGGTTCCAGTGCAATCGTGTGTGTAAATTTGTTGTGAGCTATGTGGCGCAAGTCACCAGACTGTAATATTAATATATAATCATTTACCTTAATAGAAGTAGGCATACAATTACAATAGCATTAACAGTCATCAAATTGCAAGCAATAACAAGTTGATGTCATCTAAATGGTATATCAAAACTATCTATTGTTTATGAAATATTGTTCCATTCAAATGCATGATTATCGATCCTCTACACGAATACCCTTGGTAATGCATTCACGTGTGGTAACCCATAAAAAAATAGAATTGCGAAATATCCTACAACACCCTCGTATACGTATAGTTGTTTAACTACAAAATGGTGCCAGATCTGGCCTGCTCCAACCAACTTCTTGCCCATCCCCTACTATGTTGCTAACCCATATGCAGCAATGACCCGATTGGGTACCCACAACGAACAAAAATATTAGAATGACTGGCCACACTCACCTGTACTAGCGATCTGTGAGAATATAGCCACCACACAGCTTATGTATCTCCCACTATTGCCTCTTCCTCTCCAACGCGCGTTCGAAGTCGAAGTGCGTCTTCTTCCCTCACTGGTGCCGCGCTGCTCTCTTTTCGGATTGCTTAACCTGATATTTTAATAAACAGGAATGCAAATAAAAATAAAACAAACAGAGTGGTAACCAGCCTATTGATTTAGAAAAAAGAAAAAAGAAAAAGTAACCAACCTATCGCATACGCTTTTTTCGATAAACCAGTTTTACACCCAATCAGACTGACAGCTTTAAATTTGATCAGAAAAAACATATCATCTTTTTTTTATATACAAATACAGACAAAACATATCTCGATATCAACCAAAACCTCTGAGCTGGTGTAGGACTTTCAACGCATCAGTCATATCAACTTTGCAGTATCATATAAACATACCTTTTTTTCATTGTTGTCGTCCAAGTAACTTTGCACGAAGGTTTTTTTTTCTAAGTACCTTTGCAGTATACAACAATTCAAAATTGCTGTCAATTCATTCCTTATGAACATATTTACGAAAACAAGTCACAACGTGAACACTTAGACAAAAAAAGGGAAAAAAATCTCAACTTGAACATGCCGCCGAATTAGCTCTTAAGAACACCTACATAGATGAGTGCTTCTCAGGCATCATGAAATCATCTGCCTTGTCACCTACCGAATCCTATTCCACAGCCCTTAGCTAATCTTTCATTTTTTACTTCCTATGTGTATATGTTACGCAGCAAAATATTTGGTTACTGTTCTTGACAGCAACATACAGTTACAGCCTCATAGTCAGCATATTCGTCCTTCTGATCTGTATTTCATTTATACGTCTCTTAATTTCCTTAGTGTATATTATTATTCATTCTTTCTTCTAGAGCATTCTCATGTCGTTAATTTGTTAGATAAAAAGTTTCTTCCTTATTTCATTTATATAATGTACATAGCTTCCTACTCATTCTTCGATCAATGGAATACACAATCAGTTGCGCAAGTCTTCTACTGCAGTTAGTATCTGTTTTCAAACATTGATAGTATATTGTTTTTCCTTCTGGCATCTGCACTATGCTTATTCGGGTGTATATATTTTCTACGCACCTACTTGTAGTAGGTCAACTGGATATACAACCGATTCAGTTAACTCTCATTCTTTCTTCCCTCTTATGCTGATCGCTCTCATCAGCTCTTTACTGCAGTTCGTGCTTTCATTCTCGAGTCTGACAAATAACTCTACAAGTTAAGCTCTATACAAATGCTAAATATATATTACAATCTGCCATGCTTACTTGCTAACTTTTTACAGCACACATATAGTACCATAACTTCAAACATCCCTGACTACAAACATATACATCAGCACACAAATATAAGCAAAATAACTCCTTTCACAGGAGCTCTGGAGTGGTCAACTGCCTACAACAACCAAAACAACACGTGAAAAATCTACCATGTCAAACAACGTTTGAATTTCAAAATGGACATGCAGCAACTTCACTTCTATGAATGGGGGCCATGTAGCAAAATAGGATTTCCACGTGAATGGAAGCTACCACTGCCTGTGAAGCGGTTTAATCTTCTAGGCTCGGAGGTTGTGGAGGTGCATCCAGCCCATTCAGATCAGCTGCAACAGTTACGTCTAACACAGAAAACAACCAGCGAATCGGCAACATATTGGTTAGTTTCTAGTGATGATATACGTAAGAGAAGTGTACTACGTATTAGAGTTACCTGGGTTGACAGAGGCTTGAGATGATTCAACCATACTAGGCACAGGGTCATAATTGTTTGTCCTGCTATATGCAAGGGGAAGGAAGACATCCATCTCCAACTTTCTTGTCGCCCGAACCCTCTTCATCTTAGGCAATGTTGCAGAGATGCGACTGGAGAGCAGTCGAGATGGGGGTGTCATGAAAGGCTGGGTGGTAGACCGTGAATCAATACTAGTCGATTGTGAGGAGTCTGAGAGGAAAATGATGTGCATATTCGACTTAGAGTTCACGGACCATGGACTCCTTCTGTTGCGGAGTTGCGGAACTGCGGTGGGAGTTTGATCACTACTAGATATGACGATGGTAGCGTTACTATTACTATGTTGTCCAGACATGGCGAATTGACTGGTGAACAACTTTGAAGCCTTCCTCGTTGTTATTCTTAGGAAATGTGAAGCATTCAACTCCTGCGAAATATAGCCATATGTGACCACCCCTTTTATGCACGAGAAATGTGGCATCCGTGGGAAATCTCACGTGCCATATCCTCCAACCGTAAGCAATTATTGCAAGTTTTAGCTTCATATTTGACGGTTAATACACATCAATGCGATGAGTGTCACAAACAGCATAGCAAGACTCCAAAGTATATTAATAGATACAGCTGTGTTAACAGATAAATTACGTCATAATTTTAGTTCATGTAGAACGATTTGGTTGACATGTACCAACAACAACTCTAACCAGAAAGTTTACCACAGCTGCACGTGGATGACAAATTGCTCTTATAAGTCATTCGCGTTTCATGAATTGAAGCTGGATGCAATTGACAAGTTTTGTGGGCTCATCACATAATTAACTCCTATTGAACCAAGTAGACGGTAGCTCAACCGTTCTCAAATTGGCGGCTCGTAATAACTCCGGTTTTATGGGCACAGGTTGCTTGTGAACAAAGTGACCAATTTTTCCCTCAAAATTGATGTAGGGGAGTCCGAGCTGGATGACGACCCTGAATTTTCGGATTCCGCATTAATGGTTCAGCTTTGACGCCCTTTTATTTTTGGTAACATTCCTTTAGTGTGGCGTTTTTTTCAGCTACTTGAGCTCTGCTTGTGGGTTTTGTTTTCAGACAATTTTGAAAATTGAATTTAGAGATTTTTCTCTACGATTTGGGAAGCAATTTCGCATCTTCTCCATCCGGCTTCAGAAAATGTTCGTGCATGAATGCAACATTGCAGCTTAAACAAGACATTGAAGCAGCCTCTGCTTGTAGTAAAACGCCTCCCTGTTTGATTTTATCAACAGTAATCATGTCCTTTCAAATATATCGTCGTTTGAGCTAACCCGAATGGTTATTCTCATTCGGTTTGGTCAGATTGTCACATACATCCACTCTAAGGAAAATTGACACATTTAGTTAGCCCACATCAGAACAGGATCAATTACACTGCGTGAAGATAGATAGCAGTAATGCAGCACCTATACTACAAGCAAAATAATAGCTGCAGCGACGTTACATGATACTATTACATACCAACTAGTAACGACCAAAACGGTCTGAATAACCAACGCAAGTGTACAATTTGCATACCAACGTCTAGCTAGCACTTCTCAACCATCTAATTCCTCCAACCACATTCTCCGGTCTACATCAGTCATTAACATGAACGACATCTGCTCAAACACGTCCCTTAGAACCTTGCACCCTTTTAAGAACAACTTGCTTTCTCCCTCCCGCACAACACTTTTTAATAAGGAAACGCATTGGCTGTATGGGTCACCGTGGAATTTGCCACCTCCACCTCCAGTGGACTCCCCAACATCTATATCAGGAATTGGCTTCTGGGTGTGAACCCATTCCAATAGAATATCATTCCTACGAGCTGCAGCATCGGCAAAGCGCACAAATGCAGCTTTTGGGTCAGGCTCCCTTTCTCCCTTGCCACGCTTGAAGCGAGACACACTTTCAGAGCCGTCACTACTGCGCTTTCCTGATCTGCTCGTAGTCTGTTGTCTGGAGGAGCGGGTCCAGTCGTCGGTGCCCATGACACCACATGGCGCAGTAGGGGATTGTGTCATGCTCTCATCCAGCGGGGTAGGCAGTATGATCGGGGTGTCTAAGCCAATGTTAGTCAGTGCTTCATCCAAATGCTGCTCATCGTCTGACCCAGGCGGGCTTGCGGTTGAAGCATGGTGGAGGATGTCAGTAGCCATGTCTTTTCCGAATACCAGGTCTTTCAACTCGTAATGTCTACACCCTCTAGTGCGAAACGACCCGTTCTTGGGATGTTTCTAGACAAAGTAGAAATGCACAAGAATTTCTTATCCGTCTCGGACAATTTTGATCACAGAGTTATGCTTGAGTACGTATAGATACGAAATAATAGAAGCAAAGTTACATGGCTATTGCTATGTTTATCAAAATCAATGGTAGATAACACTTGTTTACAAAGAGTTATCTTGATTAATAGGAAATTGCTAATGACCGAAAACTTAATAACAAACTTAACAAACAGAACATGCATCAACTTAACAAACGTAACAACCTAACATGCATCTAGAAAATGTGAAGCTCTAATAGTGTATCCATAATTCAATTCAATTCAATCAAATAAGGTAGGCAATGTTCATGCAATCTCACCGACAGATATCTCTGCCACTGAGCTTCTGTACCCTGGACAGTATTCGATACGGGATCCCAACAAAATCCTGTCTCATTGTTCAGAAGGTCATAGAAGTCCCGATATCCCAATTTCATGCGTTTATACTTCTCTCGACATTGGGAAATTGTTTTTCGCGAGCCCGCAAGGAGGTTGAGCTTCTCAGTTATGGGAGCCCACTGAGTTGGGTGCACGCGGCCGGGTATTATCCGACCCTGATTGATAGCTTCGAGCATAATATTGAGGAATGAATACTCCAGACGGGGGGGCCATTTTTCGTCGGTAGACATCTGCGAGAAATTAGAAATGGATGGGTCCATTAGAGAGTGTAAGAGCAAAATAATCTAGGACGAAATAAACCGTTACCTTAGTCGTGTGCAACGATTTGAAATACGATGGACGTTTGCGAGATATGGAGTCGGATGTGATCGGAGTGGAAAGGGATTTCGAGCTCCTTAGATAGTATCGCGTCTACACAAGATTCCCCTCAAAGAGTTAGCAAACTATATTACAGATACGTAACAGGGATTAGTCAGGACCAGCGATTGGGGAAATTGCTGGAGACTGACTTCAAATTATTGTACAAAACCCATGATGACAGAACTTACATTTGGTGAGACACGGGTTGCAGAACCATCGCGTGGCAGGGGCGGACGACAACCATGGCTGCGCATCCAACGGGTAGGGGCCTTTTCCTCCGGAGTGGGTTGCTTGAGTTTAGAGACTGTCGGCCAGCTTCTTCGAGAGCTGGGATAACCATCTGCACTGCGAGTTCTCCTATTTAAAGGACGAACAGAGGTCTCAACTTCGGTTGGTAAATCACCCCGGGCAAATCGGCTCATGAAAAGAGGAGATCTTCCTTCCTAATACGAATTCAACGACGTAATCACTGCTAGGGCGAGATTCTCATTGCAAGATTGCATTGGGGATTGCATGTCGGTGTGGGAAAGGGGGAAGAGTTGACAGGAGGGGAAGGTTTTACGAGAGGTTTTTTTGGGGAGAGTTGACATGAGGGGAAGGTTGTACAAGAGTTTTTTTTGGGAAGGGGTGAAGATATGAGGAGTAAAGGAGATTGGTGGAGTAGTTGCCGGTGATTAAGCAAAATATTTATAGTAACAGTTAATTTTATATTTGATAGATGGAACAATTTCGTACCAACAACTGCCGATATTTCAAAAAAGAAGATCAGTGCGAAGGAGGGTGCAGGGATTTGATCGTTTCCCAATGAAGGAGAATATTTCAGTGGGGCCATCACGTGAAAGATCGTTTACAACAGAGTGGAAACATTTCCATATTTGGACACGGGTTGAGGCAAAATTTCAATTATAACAGCTAGAGGAGTCAACCCGATTGCATGGATTTGCGGCCCGGTCCAGACGTGTGTGAATTGAGATGTACACCCATCACAAACATGGTCTGCTGTACATGCAGGTTCAAAACTTGTTCCGCCCCACGTCCTGACACCCTATGAGCTGAGGTAAGGGGTGAGCTTCAGGTCTCAGCCCATTCCAAACCAGATTTCAGGAATTTAGACTTCAAAAGCGGCCCAACCCCATAAACCGGTTTTAAGCCCGCGAACCAAACATAGCCTATATTACGAAAAATTAGGATTTCAGAAATCTTCCCAGTCGATTATCTTACAAATTCTAAGGGGCCTTTATCCGAAAGGACACTAGTGTAATATAAGTAATATAGGGAGATACGGTGACAAAAAAAAGAAAGAGAAAGAAGGGAAAGGGAGGTGTCTGTATGAAAGGGAATCCGATTCTTGTTTTAAAAATGACAAAACAAACCAAGCCATACGTCTAACATATATCTCTGTGGTTGCAAATATATTAAACATCCCCATTTCTAAATGGTTTTGGAAGTGAGAATATTATTTATTATTCAATTCCTCTAGTGTAATCGATTGTACTGCAAACAACAAAAAGCTGACACAAAAATGTTTCTTTTCACAACTTTTAGTACACAAAATTGAAGACCACATTATTGTATACTATAATTAACCTCTTAATTTTATTGTATATTTTTACTTCGCGTCCTTGCATGTCTCTGAAGGGCGCCAAATATTTGGTTGAATTAGGGTGGGTTTATAGAAATCGTAGAAATGATTACGGCGCTCTTCGGTTTGAAAATGACTAATCGTGCTTCCCTTCGACTTTTCAGAAATGATCACGTTTAGCTTGCATCATTAGAGGCAGTTACTTTGATAAATGGGATTCAACTTTTCACCCCCTTTGCCTCTCTCTCACCTCTACGATTGAGATCAGAGAGAGGGGTCACGTGAAGAGGATGTGAGGTCACGTGCAACTGTGATGCAGCCTGCATTTATTCATGCAAATTACAGCGTGCATGAATAATGACTGTTTTATACTGACATTTACAGAAGAAAAAAAAAATTACTGTTTGTTTTCTTACGGGAAGGATGTTCTTCTGTTTCTGTCTAAATCCTGCGTTGGGTTCAAATTTTCAAGCAAAATCTGATTGGGTCAGCACCAAAACCACTTTCTCTCTCTCTTCCCCTTCTCGGTCTTGTTTCTCGTAGAGAGCTTTATACATACAAGACTTGCCTTGACATTATCTGCTCAAAGGTGGGGGTCAATGAAACAACAAAGCACGAAAGCTCATGGTTAAAAAAAAAAGCTAAAAGCCTTAAAAAGCTTAAAGAAAGCTGATTGCAGAAAGCAAGAGCTTTCCTCCCCCGCTCTCTCCCCCCTCTTTCTCTCTCTCTTTCCATATTCTTTCTTCTAGGAGTAAAGCTGAAATCCACTATTTCAACCTCACCGGCTGTACAGGTGAGGATTCATTGTGCAACTATCCGCACCATATAGTCACTAAAAAGCACCGAAATCACCCCATGTTAGAGAACGCTGCTTCTTCTGGTGCCCCATCATCTTCCCCGGATGCATTTGCTTCCCGAGAAAATGAAGTGACTAACAAAAGAAAAAGAAGACCAGCAGGCACACCAGGTAGAGAGTTGCACAATCTTCTTCTGTCTCAGTCCTTTTTCTTTCTTGTGTTACGCGTTCATTACAAATTTTCTGGGTTTAATGCAGATCCAGATGCTGAGGTTGTGTCTCTCTCCCCCAAAACCTTATTGGAATCCGATAGGTATGTGTGTGAGATCTGCAACCAAGGGTTCCAAAGAGACCAGAATTTGCAGATGCATAGGAGAAGGCACAAAGTGCCATGGAAGTTGCTTAAGAGGGAGACACAGGAGGTGAAGAAAAGGGTTTTTGTGTGCCCGGAGCCTACTTGTTTGCACCATGACCCATGCCACGCCCTTGGTGATCTTGTAGGAATAAAAAAGCATTTCAGAAGGAAACACAGCAATCACAAGCAGTGGGTGTGTGAGAAATGCTCCAAAGGATATGCTGTTCAATCCGATTACAAAGCCCACCTCAAAACCTGTGGCACTAGAGGCCATTCTTGTGACTGTGGCCGTGTGTTCTCCAGGTTTGTTCTTTCTTCCCATTTACAGCTTATTTTTATTTTTTAATTGAGCAGATTCTTCACTGATCACAAATTCCATGAAATTTCTCGTGGGAACTAGAGGGGTTTACTGCCTAATTTGGTTCGTTTCTCGCCCTAAAATCCTCATGCGAATTATGTTACAAAGCAATATAGATACTAAATTTACAGTTCTTCTTGATTTTTTCTTTTTTTGCCGGGGCTAGCTACTCGTGGTTCTATATCCTCGAAATTGTTTTTTAACATATAAAGTTGAGGAATCACGCTTGGAAGAAGAATTATCTCTTGTACATGACCTCATGCCCGGCTCCGTAAGAGATCTAGGTCAGCCAATGAAAGTTTTAAGGCCAATTTATCTGTACCGTTTTCGATGATAGCTTTCCAAGGCTAAACAAAGCCTATTCCCCCACATCATTAAAGAGTATTTTTCACCCACACATACCCCATTTGATTCCTTTTGCTTATATTTGTTAAATATATTAAACCTAGTCTTCTAATCCATACTAGTCATTCGAAGTCAAATCTCATATTCTTTGTTTCTTGGCAACGCTACATGAAGAAGTTTTCATTTCTTCTATGAAAATAACAAATAATAGTTGGAGACAATCAATCGTAATAATAGTACCGTATCCACTTTGGATTATTCAACTTCTTTATCCTTTGCAGAGTAGAGAGTTTCATTGAGCACCAAGACGCTTGCACGGTCCGGCAAGCTCCGCCTGAAATACAGGCACTGCAGCCGGCCTGCTCATCTCGAACAGCATCGAGCACCAGCCCATCGAGTGACACCAATAACTTTGCACTAACCGCATCCCCTGGATTGCCAATGTCAAAGCGAGCTGAGCCTGCTTTCTTCTGCTCTGACCAAAAAAGTGCCCCCTCAAATTCTGAACAGCAGCACAATTTGGAACTTCAACTTCTACCTTCATCGAATGCCCTCTTGTTGACGAATTCAGACGAGATTCATGAGACCCATTTGAAACTTTCGATCAGTTCGTGCGATGGTGGAGAGAGGAATGAATCAAATAAGCATAATCGGGATACAAGCAGGAGGTCTGTCGGTGATCATAATGAGAGTGAAAGTAGATTGGAAGTGACAAGGTTGAAAGAGCTTGCAAAGGAGGAGCTAAAGTTGGCCATGGCTGAAAAGGCTTACGCTGAGGAATCTCGGCGAGAAGCTAAGCGTCAAATTGAGATAGCTGAGCTTGAGTTTGTAAATGCCAAGAAGTTAAGGCAAAAAGCGCAGGCGGAGCTCCAAAAGGCTATGGTTCTGAAAGAGCAAGCAACCAAGAAGATCAGCTCCACCATGTTGCACATCACTTGCCATGCTTGCAAGCAACAATTCCATGCACCCACGGTTGTGGCACCGTCAGATGAGACTTCTCTTGGTGTGAGTTATATGTCCTCAGCCACAACAGAAGGAGAGGGAGAATGAAATGCAAAATGACCATGCAGCCGTTTAAACAAGCATCTGTCTCTCTTAATTAATACAATCTATTGCATTCAAAGGAGGCTCTTAATTAATTTTTCTTTTCTGATTTTATATTCTTAATGTCTAAAGTTCATCTCCCCTTGTTGTCTCAAGTAGGGATCTTAAAGCAGTGTTTCGAATCTGACCATTATTGGGGTACTGTTGATTAAAACAACAGTGATGACGGGTTTTTGTATTGATTAAATAGATCTTCAATTGTTGCAAAGAAAAATAGAATATTTAATTTTCTGGATATTATGTCTGTTGAGCACAGAACAAAAATAACAAACACAAGGAGACCAAAATATAACGTGGTTCGGCAATATGCCTACGTCCACGGAGGAGAGAAACTTTGATTTCAACAAACCAAAATATTACAACTCTCAACTCTCACGACAGCAATTTTCTCCACTCTCTCAACTCCCTCACTGCAATTCGCAACTCTCACGAGTGACCACCTTCGTCAACATGTCTGCTGGATTCTCTTTTGTGTGGATTTTTACAAGCTTTAATAGCTGTTGCTCCATCACTTCGCGTATCCAGTGATAGCGAATGTCAATATGTTTTGTGTGGGAATGGTACATTGAATTCTTGCTCAAGTCCAGAGCACTCTGACTATCACAATGCACCTTGTATTCCTATTGACTGATTCCCAACTCTTGGAGAAACCGCTTTAACCACAACATTTCCTTCCCGGCTTCCGCTGCAGCAATGTACTCTGCTTCTGTTGTGGATAAAGCTACACATTTCTGTAATCTGGACTGCCATGAGACAGCTCCCCCAGAAAATGTGTAAATGAATCCTGATGTAGATTTTCTTCCATCAAGATCACCAGTCATATCCGAGTCTGTGTATCCTTCCAAGATTGGATCAGCTCCCCCGAAACACAAACATAGCTTCGACGTACCTTTAAGGTACCTGAGAATCCACTTGACCGCTTCCCAGTGTTCCTTTCCTGGGTTGGAAAGAAATCGGCTCACGACTCCCACAGCGTGAGCGATGTTAGGTCTCGTACACACCATTGCGTACATAAGACTGCCAACAGCTGAAGAGTAGGGGACTGCATCCATCTCTTCAACATTTTCCCTCGATGAGGGACATGAGCTCTTGCTCAATTTAAAATGACTAGCCAGTGGATTACTGACTGGCTTAGCATTTTCCATGTTGAACCGTTTGATCACTTGTTCAACATATCTCTCCTGTGACAACCATAGCTTCTTCGCTTTCCTGTCATGAACAATCTTCATGCCCAATATCTGCTGGGCTGGTCCTAAGTCCTTCATGTCAAAGAACTTAGAGAGATCTGTCTTCAACTTGCTGATTATGGATGCATCTTGTCCAACTATCAGCATATCATCAACATAGAGCAGTAGAGTAACGAAATTACCATCTGTGAATCTGCGAATATACACACATTGGTCCGCTGCAGTCCTTCTGTAGTCATGACTCACCATAAACGAGTCAAACTTCTTGTACCACTGTCGGGGAGCCTGCTTAAGACCATAGAGACTCTTCTTCAACTTGCAGACCAAGTATTCCTTCCCATGAACTTCAAAACCTTCTGGCTGCTCCATGTATATCTCTTCTTTGAGATCTCCGTGAAGAAATGTTGTCTTCACATCCATTTGTTCAAGCTCCAAGTCTAGACTGGCAACCAATCCGAGTACAACTCGAATTGAGGTCATCTTCACTACCGGTGAGAATATCTCGTCAAAGTCAACTCCTTTCTTCTGTTGGAAACCTTTGACGACCAAGCGAGCTTTGTACTTCACCTGCTTGCCATCGTTCTTCAGCTTGAACACCCATTTATTCTTCAGTGCTCTTTTGCCCTTCGGAAGCTTCACCAGCTCATACGTTTGATTCTTCTGCAAGGAACTCATCTCTTCTTGCATAGCTTGAATCCATCTGACTTTATCTGTATGAGCTCTTGCTTCATGAAAACTTTCTGGCTCCCCCTCATCAGTAAGAAGAATATAATCTGATTCCGGATATCTCCGTGATGGAATCAGCAACCGGCCTCTCGTCGATATGTTCTGTTGAGGCACGTCAACTGGAGGAAGTTCTTCATCATCTGATTGTTGTGATGAAGCAGCTTCTGGTGGAGTGGGAATCTGCTCCCCCTGCTCAACACCCTCTTCATTATCAACTTCATCTTCTTCTTCTGGGGATTCTTCCTGCATTTCTTCAGTATCTGTGGTAGACTGGAATGGCGCAGGACTAATAACAGTTTCTTGAGCACTTGCACTGTTTTCAGCTGGGTTTGCTGAGCTTTTGAAGCTACCATATAACTCAGCTTCATGGAACACAACGTCCCTACTTCTGATGACCTTTTTCGCTTCTGGATCCCAAAGTCTGTATCCAAATTCTTCATCTCCGTATCCAATAAAAATACACGGAGTGGACTTGACATCAAGCTTCTGCCTCTGCTCCTTGGATACGTGTGCAAATGCTTTGCACCCAAATACTCTCAGATGAAAGTAGGAGATCTTATGACCAGACCACACCATCTCCGGAACTTCAAACTTCAACGGTACAGATGGTGTTCTGTTGATCAGGTAACAGGCTGCACGAACTGCTTCACCCCAGAATGGCTTAGGTAACTTAGCCATACTGAGCATACATCTGGTTCGTTCTACAATGGTCCGATTCATCCTTTCGGCTACACCATTGTGCTGTGGGGTGCGTGGGACCGTCTTCTCATGTCTGATGCCATGGCCAGAGCAGTATGCTCTGAACTCCTTGGAAATGTACTCGCCTCCATTGTCTGTCTGGAGGCACTTCAACTTCTTTCCAGTTTCTCTTTCCACCATAGCGTGAAAGTTTTTAACTGCTCAAAAACTTGGTCCTTCGTTCTCAAGAAATACACCCACACTTTACGTGAGGCATCATCAATAAATGTAACAAAATACATGTTACCGCCCAAAGACTCTACCTCTAAGGGACCACATACATCAGAGTGTACCAAGCTTAACAACTCTGATCTTTTACTGGCAGATGTACTGAACGAGACTCGATGTTGCTTACCAAACAAGCAATGCTCACAAGGGTTTAGCGCTGTACCTTTATTGATTATGATAAGCGCCTTCTTTGCCAGTGTAAACAACCCTTTCTCACCCATGTGACCGAGTCTCTCGTGCCACAGATTTGGAGATGCCTCATCTTGCACTGCATTGAGGCTATCAGTGCATATCTTCACATGAGTCTTGTATAAAGTGCCGCAGATATGACCACGGGCGACAACCATGGTGCCTTTCTTCAGCTTCCAAGCACCGTTGCCGAAGTGGTCGTCGTAGCTCAATCGATCAAGGGCTGTCCCGGATATCAAATTTAACCGAAGGTCGGGCACATGTCGAACGTCTTTCAACACCATGGTACAACCAATATTTGTCTTTATACGAACATCGCCAATACCCTCGATCTTTGAGAAACTGGTGTTACCCATCCTCACTGTGCCATAATCTCCGGCTTTATACGTGGTGAAAAAATCACTGCGAGGAGTGGCGTGGTAGGACGCTGCTGTGTCTACCACCCATTCTGCATCCTGACTCGCAACATGGAGGCATTCTTCTTCACCGGTGGAGAGAAATGCACAATCTCCTGAGATGGTGACTAGTGCTTCACCGTCTGCCTTCTTTGCCAAGTTGCTGGATTGGCCTTGCTCCCGTTGTAACTTCCGGCAGTTCCTTTTAATGTGGCCTTCGATGCCACAGTGGAAACATTTTATCTTGCCCATTTGATGATAACTGTCGGGATTCTGAGATCTGCCTCTGCTCTTGCTCCTGCCTCTACTTCTCCCTCTACCACCTTGCTGGTGCCTTCCTTCAGTTACGAAGGCATGTGACTGGTCCATACCAGCCTCTTTTCTTCTAGCTTCCTCATTAAACAGGGCATCCTTCACCATCACCATGGTAAGTTTGCCGTCTGGAGCCGAATTGCTGAGGGAGACCACCAACATCTCCCAACTGTCTGGTAGCGAACTGAGAAGCAATAGAGCTTGTTCTTCATCGCCAAGATTCAACGCTACGGTTGAAAGTTGGTTCACCAGGTTCTGAAACTCACTGGTGTGCTCAGCAACAGAGGTGTCACTCTTCAACTTCAAGTTTACAAGGCGTCTCATTAAGAGAGCCTTATTCCGAGCGGTCTTGGCCTGGTACATGTTCTCCAGCTTTTGCCATAGAGTATAAGCGTCTGTCTCCTGTGCAACATGATGGAATACACTATGGTCGATCCATTGTCTGATCTGACCAATAGTTTTCTTATTCGACTTTTTCCAATCTTTTTCCGGCGTCGCGTCTGCTTTTATTCCTTTCTCTTCTATTGGATCGAACAAATCCTTGCAATTTAGAAGATCTTCCATCCGGGGTCTCCAGATGGTGTAGTTGGTCGCTGTAAGCTTGATCATTGCACTAGAACTTGAATCCTCCATGGATTCCGCCTTCAACACTAGCTCAAATGGCTTGTTGCTCTACTTTCGGAGTTGAATATCGCAAAACGGAGCCCACCGTTGCGTCCGGAACGGTCGAAATAGCTAGGAACAGGTCCGGTCCTGCCCAAAAAAGACAAAAATTGGGCCCAAAATGGATAAAACTCGAAACTGGAATATTCCCTCCAGAAAGAGAATATTCCGTTAACTTTAACGGAATATCCACCTGAGATGCCGCCGACATTAACTGTTGCCGTTACCGTTAACTCGGTGACTCGGAAAAAACTCGACTGACTCGGCGAGTTGAACCGGAAGACCCGGTCACGATCCGACCCGGTTGTACGGCCCGAACCGATCCAAAATCCGGTTTGGCGCGTGAATGGAGCGTGCCGCGCGTGCAGCGTCTTTCTGGCAACTGGCGACGCGTGTAAGCGCGTGAGGAGAGTGGTCAGACGCGCGGAAACCTCTAAGGGCACGTGTGGGCGCGTGCCGTGGCGGTTTGACCTCCGGTTTGTTCGGTTGTGCTCGTCTCTTCGAGAGGAATCTCGAGACAGGTCCAAAATTGGATTTGAACTCAGATAGGACCTCGACCGAATGTACTAGCTCTGATACCACTTGTTGAACACAGAACAAAAATAACAAACACAAGGAGACCAAAATATAACGTGGTTCGGCAATATGCCTACGTCCACAGAGGAGAGAAACTTTGATTTCAACAAACCAAAATATTACAACTCTCAATGTCTCATATATATGATGTGCAACAAGGACATATGAAGGCTACCATGCACCAGTTGCCAATGATAATTATCCTCCATCGGAGAGATGGTTATTTCGACTCAGGACCTCTACAAAACCCTTTTTTCTTTTTTGGGCTCAATTGTATTTCTTGAATTTCTTGGGATTAAAATAATTACTTACCCAGAAAACCAAAAAGCCACCCCTTGTTACAGAAACCACTTTCTTCGTTGAGATATTTCTAAGCCGTGCAAGTTATCCTTCAGTAATACATTGTCTAGATAAACAAAATAGAGGCCTGTAATTTCAATCCTGGACCAATTACCATATCTTCCTTTGTTCTTTTGTCCTCAGCGACCATCTATATTTGCACAGAAATTTAATATTTCCAATTCCTTTTGTCATATATTGTTGGACATTGTACATTACTGATTATCATACTCTGATCAGGGCTTTGGCTTGAAAACTCAAATACTAATTTTCTGTAATGGTATTTTTTTGCTTTCTAATTGTTGACTTAGTCAGAGGAGAAAGGGAAAAAGAAAAACAGGAGGTTTTTATAGGTATCTGATCGATTGACCATGCAGTCTGAGATTTATGTCAAATGGCGAAACATGGTGGACTTATTTTTGAAGTAAATTGTTCTACTTGCTGGGACAATTTGCTACAGAATAGGAAAGAACCACTCAAAAGTACTGACCTATATTCGACACAAATTCAATGAGAGAGAGTGAGAGCGTCCATAACCGTAAAGATCATACAGTGAAGGAAAGAAAAAAAAGATGGGAAGTCGTTTTTATTGCATTTATGTTCCTTTTAAATGCCTCAGAAAAACAAAGAGAAAGAAAGCGTTACTTTTAAATGCGGAGATAAACGCCATGTTTTTCAGTGCCATAGTTGAAATGTCTGTGCACTCGTCCCTCTCAACACAAACAAGACACAAATTCAATCACGAGAGAGAGAGACAGAGACGGACTCCCTCATGACTAACTCCATCAGCATCTGGGGAGGGTGCAGTGACAGCAGCAGAGGACACAAACCCTTTCCATTAATTTAGGAGGGAAATACCTTGGAGTCCCGTTGAAGGAAGGCCCCGTAAACTGTTTCAGAAAGAGCAATGAAAGAACCGCGTGGGTTGCCGATTCTTTCATAATTCAAACCAAAGCAAAAGGCAACGCAAGGCGAAGGTGCACCGAAAAAGGTCCCCATTCCAGTTTGCTTTTTTTTTTCTCTCTCTTGGACCACGTGTATCTCTTTCCCCCACCTTTTAATGCTGTCTTCTTTTCTTTTCCTGTAGCTTAGCTAGCTATCCATTGCCCTAGATTCTCTCTAAAGTTTTTGTTTTGTCTGTCGGAAGTTTGATCATCAACTGGCCCTAAAATTATCTAATTCACAATATTTAAATCTGCATAACTTTTTGTTTTCTTCTTTTTATTTTGGGTTAATTAGTCATATAATCCACAGGTTTTAGCTTTCTAAAAATGGTCTTGGATTTTAAAAATAATCACAAGCAATTCCTGAAAAATTAAAAAAAAAACATCCTTATGTGATGACCTTGCCACGGAAGACCCAGTCGGAGCAAATGAAATAACGCCACGTATCCGGTCTATGGGTGCGCTTGCACAAAATATTTCACAAAATATTTCACCAACTCCTAATAAAATACTACAATATAATCTCTCTCTCCCATCAAAAAATATAAAAAATTAAAAAAAAATTATATCTCTTCACTTTTTCACTAAACTCAATACCAACACTAAACTCAATACCAAAAATTTTAAAACACAAACATAACCTAAGGGTAGGTTTGTGTGGTAAAATTTTTTGTATTGGGTTTAGTATTGGGTTTAGTGAAAAAGTGAAGAGAGAGGTAATATTTTATAGTTTTTGTAATTTTTTTATATTTTTTGATGGAAGAGAGAGAGATTATATTGAAGTATTTTATTAGGAGAGAGATAAAATTTTGGGTAAAATTTTAGTGACAAACGCAGCCTAAGTTAGATAAAACATTGAAAAAATTTAACTACAGAATAAAAATATTAAATTTGTAAATATAAAACTTGAAAAGCAAAACCAATTAGAAAAATGTTTGAAAACGAAAAAAAATCACAAAAACAAGAAAAAGAAATTGATCACTCGGGATAGAACAGTCGTCGCGAGTCGCCCAACCACCCTTTTGAACTCTCGAGGCTGGGTCTCCACCCCTTTTCGCAAGGTGGCCTGCAGAGGGGAAAATCCCCCACCTCTACTCTAGAATGTAGGGTGTTTCTGCCCCCATCAAGAGGAGGCAGAAATCCCCAGCTGCCCTAGAGTGTAGGGCTTTTCTACTCCCTTGCCAGGGTGGCCTATGAATGAACACCCCTCAAAGGGTGGACAATCTATCCGCCTCCACCCTCGACACAGTCCAAGACCGGTGGCTTTTGAGGAAGTTTTTTTTTTTTAACTGTTTCTTATTTTCGATTTTTAAATATTTTTTAAAAATATTTTGTGCTTTTCTAATTTTTTATTCATAGGTTTCATTTTTAATCTTTTTATTTCATGTAACACTGGACATGTACAACTGGCGTAATTGCTTCCGTTATGTTTTGGACGACATCATAACATGAGTATTTTTTTGAGATTTTGAAATGAAGGTAAAACCTAAGGATTAAAGAGTTACTTAACCCTTTTCTTTTAAATTAGAAGTTTCATAAATATGAATAGACAGAATCAATGGCGGAGGGTAGGCTTGTTCATCGGTACCGATTACCATTTTCACCAAAATGGCGGTAGTGGTGAAATCGTCCACCGTAAGGCAGTTTACTGCTAAACTGTGTTTACTTTAATAGACGCTATGACTTTGTCCGCCCCTCCCCCTCGACGGCTCGACTCTTTCTCTCACAGTGAACGTCGTCTAGCCCTATCGAACTCTCCCTCACGATAAGTCTCTCTCTCTCACTCGCTCACTTTCAATCTCCCTCTCACGCTATCTGCCTCTCTCTCTCTCTCTCTTGTCTCTCATCTGTCTCTCCGCCTCCTACAAATTTCGTCGATCGCTGTGCAACTGGACAATTGCTCTCTCTCTCTCTTTCGACTCTCATCTCTATCTTTTCCTCACAGTAAGTCTATCTCTTCCTCTCTCTCTTTCAAATAATTGGCTGAATTGAACTTAATCAGTTATGGAGTAAAATTTTGATCGAATTTTAGTTTCAATTTTTGCCCTTATTTTTAGCTTCATCGATCTCCCTAATTCTTATGGCTGCTACTCAATTAAACTTTAGTGCTTGTCTTGGGTTGTCTTGTAGTTAGGGTTAATTAGATCGCTTATTCTCTAATTAACTGCAACTTAGGAGAGATAGGAGAATAATTACTGCGGTGAATATTCAAAGTGTGAATTGATATATGTTTGCATCAATGATTAGTTTTAAAATTTCGATAGTGGATGTTGACTTAAACAAAGATTTGTGATTTTGATTGATTTCAACATGTTAATTTGAATTGTTCCTCACTTGTTTTTCCTAAAATTGTTTTTAGTTATACTCAAATCCCCCCATCCTTGTTCACGTAGCATAAAACTAGGCTAGATACTCTCCGTGGGAACGATCCTTACTCGCGCCACTACATGTATTTTTAGGAGTATAGGTTTTATTAATTTGGTTGCCAACGACAGCACACCAGGCCTCATTAGAATGCGTTTCTTGAAGCAAGCCTACACTTTGCGGCAGTGCTTGTGCAATATATTGTCAAACTGATCATCTACCTGCAAATTGTCCATCAGATTATACAGTCAATGAACCTACTCAATAGCTACTTAACAAAAATGAAACAAAAAGCAGGATGAGGAACAAATGAAAGTTTCTCACTAACAGTCTGCCATTGCCTCAAAAGAAAAGGTGACAGGATTAAACACACTTGCAGAAGTTAAAGATGAGCAGTAAAATACCGATGATAGGGAAGGAAAAAAGACAGACAAGCAGAGACGCTGGGAAAAAAGAAGCACGAACCTTTCTAGAGGGCGAAACAGAGTGCGTCCATTCCCAGCCTCCTGTTCTACTGGTTTGGCAGTGGGTATGAGGATTAGAGAAGTGTGAACCAGAGATAAAAGGTGTTAGGTGGGTCAGGCGGGATAAGAGGGAGAACCTAGCGTGTTTTTTGTGATGTGGCACAGTTAGCTTGGATAGACAGGTGACATTTTTTAGCTTACATGGAGTAGGTTCTGGTAAAAGAGTTAACGGACTGGGGTGGATGGACCAATGGCAAACAAATTATGGAATATGGCGACTAATTTTATGATTTTTGTTTCACGGAGACCACATTGATTTTCTCGAATACCACATGTACCAATTTTGCATTTATCCCTTTATTATATTAGGTAATATATTATGACATAAGATGTTACACAGTTATTATTTAATGACATTGTAGAAAAGTTATGCCAATGGTTAATGAATCAAAGGCGGGAGTATGACTTTTTGGTTCCTTGTACACTTGATGTTTTATTGTAGACCAAGATACATATTTATGTATAATAAGTCTATGCTCGTTGTGCCTTTATTAATAGTATGATATACTCAGTCATCGAGGTGGTGATATTAAGTAAACGAGTGATGCAGACCGGGGTCCGCAAGGCTTGGCAAAATCCGAAAAGGATCAAACCAAGGGAAGAGGATAGTCCTGGGATGCCACTCAACCAGAGATAGCGGAAGCCACTCGATGCTACTAATCGCGGATGCCACTCGACGCGACCAAGCCACACGCTTGATTGGTAGAAGGATGTCACTCAACTCCAAAGCAAGAGATAAACTTGCAAGAAATTATCTTTCTCAATTCAAAAGTTCTACTTCTATTTTGGATAATCACTCATATATAGAGTTCATTACATCATAGTCAAGCTAGAAAAAACGGAATAATAAAGTAGATAATTCCAACACAAAAGAAATTAAATGTACTTTGAAATTCGCTGATTGTTGCCATTCTCGACGTCCCGAAGTAAAAACGTCATAACTTTCTCTAGGAATCTTCAAATGCTACTAGGTCAGGTGCGTTGGAAACTAGATATGTAGATCTTTCCAACGATATATCGGACACGTACTAAATCTTCGTAAATCGTTCCAGCTGAGGTCTATACTCCGAGATGCAAATGATGATCTGTTACTTCGGCCAGAGATGCAAGTGATGCTTTATTACCTCGGCCAGAGTTGTAAGTGATGTTTACCTCGGCCAGAGATGCAAGTGATGCTTTATCTTTCCCGGGATAGTTATTTCGAGGTGCAAGGATGCTCCTGCATCAACGAGTGGGTGCAATGTAAGAGTACATGCATTGAACGTGATCGAATATGGATACCTTCTAGAAGTGATCATTGATGTTGAGAAGATATTGAAAACAATTTGTTTATGATATCCTTCGACCTAAGAGGTTTATGCAGATTTATTTATTGTGTACATGTACTCTGACCGAGTCATTTGGTGATGATCTTTGAGGTCAAATATTTTATACAACGTTAGGTCATTTGCATGATGATTGAGTTTGTATAAATGCTCAATAAGGAATCAATCAGTCTCTTCGTGAGATAGTATATTCAATTATATCTGTATAGGGTTGGATTTTTATGAAAAAGAAATATCTAGCCAGAGGAATTTTGTGAAAATGTTTTTCAAAATTAATATATTATATATATTTATTTGTGAAATTGTTATAGAAACAATTTGAGAGTCCAATGAGTTACAGATTATAAAATTAAGAATTATATGAGCTAGGGATTTTATCATTAATAATATTCCAGTCCTATTAGCTCATATGAAATATAGTGTTGTCGAATGATAATAAACGATTATAATTGTTAGCAAAAAATGATCTCACATATCAATCTCAAACTCTCAGGGTGAATTCTAATTTGTTGATGGACATGATTACAATTAGTAAAAATCTAAAATTCGGAATAACAGAATATAAGAGAGTTAATTGAAAAAAAGTTTTTCCATGCGATCCTTTGGCTGAGATCTGAGATCCCTAACGATTTCACGCACTATCACAACTAAAGTTTTCATATATAAGAATAGTCATTAGATAGTCTACCCGAATGGTTAGTTTCAGAGTTGGCCATCAGAACTCAGAAAACCCTACGACGGCTGTGAGCTTGGAGAGGAAGAAGACAGAATATCTGGGATGCTATTGTGGAATTCTAGAGATTGTGAGATTGACAAAAACTTGAAGATTATTGAAGAATTCTCAAAAAATAAAAATTGTAACTTTCAGCTTCTCCACGGGCAAGGGGTAGGCAGAGCTGCCCCTATCACGCATGGGGACAACTTCTTGCCCCCCTTGCTGCAAGGATGGGTAACTTCTTTGTCCATTTTGTATTTTATTTTTCTTCATTTTTACTTTTAAATTTTTTAATCTCTATCTTTTGTTTGATTTTTTTTTTGGTTAAGAAACATTTTTTTATTTAGTAAATTTAGATTTAAATGTTTTATTTCATGTTATTTATACACTATTTAGATTTTTTGACACATGTTTATGCTATATTGAATTATTTTTACCTTTTTTCAGTCAGCATTGGTTTCGGTCAGTTCTGCAGTTTCCATCACTCATAGATGAAAAAAAAGTACAAGTATTAAAAAAAAACTCAAATAATAGCATGAAAAGTTTTAGCTCTATCCAACAAAAGTTTGTGCTGCACCTCAGCTCCATATGGACCTATATGGATCAAAACTTTTGGAATACTGCTACTTTTTTTTATATAAGTTTTGGAATACTTCTTTTATTTGGTTGGAAATGAGATTTAAAATCTCAATAATTTTATATGTGATATATTAAAATCTCAATAATTCGTCGGAAAAAGATGAAAATAAGATCTATTTTCACTGTCTTATATATAAGCTCGAGAGGGAATTGTATTAGAGGCAAAAATGGAGAAAGAAAAAAGAAAGGAAGATAAAGAAGATACCAATATTTCAACTGAGGACTACAAATTGAACATCCCATGAGCTAGTTGCTACTTTAACAAATTTAGTTTCGTTTAGTTTGCTTGGTCCTCTTCTACGCAGTAGGCCCACCAATTTTCCAATAGGCCGATTTCAGTAACATCAAGTCTTGTTTGAGCCCAATAATTTGGACCCAAAAATTTAAGTTTAATAATAAAAAAATTCAACACATAATTTTTTATTATTATAATATTTATTAAAAATCTTATCTCTCTTCACTTTTTCACTAACTCCCATAACATATATTTACTTTATAATATTTCTCAAACCCTAATACTCAAAATTTTCACCCTCAAACATCCCCAAATATATCGAAGCTCTTATGCATACGTAAAAGCAAAACAGAGCTTTTGCAAGTGACTTTGCTCTGCTGTTTGCATTTACCTTCCTCGATTTCCCCTGATTTCTCTCATTCCAAACAACAAAACGTGGCTGAGTTGGGAGTTGCATTTCTCTCTGCCGCGGCCAGGGGGAGTTGTTTTAATTCATTTTTAAAAAATTAAAAATAAATTTCTTTAAAGTTGATTTATATTTATGTTTCCTAATCTTACTAAATTTCATTTTTTATGATTTATTTAATGTTTATCCATCTTTTTGTAAATTTTTATAATTTCCGTATTCTTAATTTGTTTTTCTCATTTCTTTTTTCTTTTTCTAAAAGGTCAAGGGTTATACTTTTTAAAATAGTTTTCCATTTTTTTGTTTATAATTTCGTCTTTGATTTATTTTTGCATGTTTTCTATCGTTTTTCATTGGTAGAGTCACACCTTTTGTTTCATTTTATTACTTGGTTCTTTTCTGTTGTACTTAGGTTTACCTTTTTAGGATTTCTTTTAATGTTTATTTCTTATTTTACAATTATTTTCTTTTTAGCTCTCTTTTCTTTTGACTTATCTATTTTTATCTTTCTGTTTCATTCTTCGTTTTTTTATTTAGTTTATTCTTAGATATCTTTTTGTCTCTTTCTTGCGTATTTTTTTAGTAATTTATTCGATTTTTGAGTTTTTATTTTCATAGTGGAGAGTGATACTTTCTTCTATTTTTTTCGTATTCTCACTATATTTTTCTCTTTTAATTTTTCGATGATTTATTTTATTTCTTAAATTTAAGATTTAAAGTAAAAATTATAATTATAATGATATGTCGTATTGAGTCAGCAAATAGGAATACAGGGGTGTTGTCTTATTGTATATAATTTGGAGTTAATTACTAACAAATTTTAGCGCTCAAAATTTTGGTAAAATTATAAAATAATCTCTCTTTTTCATCAAATATTTTTTATAATATTTATTCAAGTATTATTTATTTACTTTTTTATTAATTCTTATAAAATATCTTCATTTTTTTTACCAAATTTAATACCCTCAAATTTTATCACTTTAGCATTTAATTTAGAAGTTAGGATGACCGAATGATTCATTGAAAACCAGGTGAAAAGTTACCCTAAGGACTAAATTGAGAAAGTGTTACTGTGTTAAGCCATAGGGTCTGTCGGATGAATTTAGCCCTTTGTGAAATGCAAATTATCAAAAGCTAAAATAAACTGCGGAATGACTTCCAAATATATATTTTTATTTTTATTTTAGAAAAATAATTTTAGATCTTTGAGTTTTACACTCTTTTGATAAGCGGTCATTGGGTTTTAAAATTAAAAATTTTAGTCATTAAGTTATACACATTTCTGATAAAAAAGGTCCTTAGATTTTAAAACAAAAAAAAAAATAGTTCTTCTAGTTGTGGGCTCTAAGAGATAAAAAAATAATAATAAATTATCCGATCAACACTCCGTCCAGCCCACTAATGACAGAAGAAACAATCCAAGTAAGTCAGGCGATTCTCCCTTTTGTCCATTTAGCTATGTCCATGTCCCACAGAACATCCGTTCCAACATGCTCTATTCTAACTTATCCCTCCCACGCATTGTTTAACTTATCAGGCAAGTGGTAACTTCAAGTGGATAGCTATGTTTGATTTTTCCTAAGATCAGTGGCGGAACCAGGACCGAATTTGAAGGGGGGCTAATTCCTAAGAGAATGACAAAAAATAATTAACTACGTAATGCACAAAAATATCATAGAGTTAAAATATTCAAGATTAAAGATTAAAAACATTAAAAATATATTATATTGAAATAAAAGTACCGTATTATTTGTTGAGACTGATAGATGGCAATTGGATCCTATGGTTCTGCATATTCTGAAAATGTTGCAATATGACTTCATTATCAATAGCTTCAAAAACTTCCTTCTCAATATATACCATCATACTATCATTCATCCATTCATCTCACATCCTATTACGCAAGTCAGTCTTGATAATCTTCATTGCAGAGAACATTCTCTCAACAGTTGCAGTCGCAACTGGTAAGACTAATGCCAACTCAATAAGGAGATAAACGTATGGATATAGAATATGCTTCCTTGTCTCAATCATCTTCACAGCAAGACCTCCAATATCTTGAAGTCCAGAAAAATCATCATTATTTCTCATATCATAAATGTATGTATGAAGTTGATCTCTAAGTATCATATGATCAGCTGCTGAGAAATCTTCTGGATAAAATTCAGCAAGACGAAGTAACTTAGCATGATTAAATGCTGAAAATGAGTTCCTTGGATCAAGACATGCTATGCAAAGAAGTAGCTCTGTACTTATTTCTGGAAAACGATTATTCATCTCCTGAGCGACCAAATCAACAATTTGACAAAAGATTTCCACACGAAAACGATGCAAATAAGTAACTGTATGCCCTCCATGCCGAGCCCGACCGCGAGTTCGAATAACGTCTTCCATATTTGGCACATCAATAGAATTATTCAGACAAAAGGTTTTAACTTCTTCCAAAAAAGCATCCCATTCCATCTCCCTCAGATTCTGCAACCGACACTTCACAACTCTAACCAAAGTCATAGCATTAACAATATCTTGATCCTTTCGCTGTAAGGCCTGTGATAATTCATTTGTAATGCCCATGATATTCCGCAACAAATGCACAACAAATACAAAGTCGAAGCTTTGCATCTTATCCAACAAACTAATAGTCGTTGATCTTTGCTCTGCGCCAGTGCCATCCTCATGTATGTTCTCAAGCACATCCAAAATTGCTGACCACATAGTGAATAGACGAATTATTGTACCGTGGTATGAACCCCAACGCGTATCACCTGGTCGTGCAAGACTGGTTTCTTGATTTAAGCCCCTTCCACTAGAAATGTCTCCTTTGTCCAACCGTTCCACTATCTTCTCATGCTGACTTTGCCGAAGAATATCTCTCCTTTTACAAGAAGCTCCGACTGAATTTACAATCAAAGATATGTAATTAAAAAAATCATAAACTTTATCATTACTCCTTGCAATAGCCACAATAACCAACTGAAGTTGGTGAGCAAAACAATGGATAAAGGTAGCAGAAGGATTGTCTCTCAAAATCAGTGACTTCAATCCATTGAAATCGCCTTGCATATTCGATGCTCCATCATACCCTTGACCTCTCAATTTGGATATTGATAATCCATGTCTTGCAAACAACTTGTCTACAGCATTTTTCAAAGATTGGGAGCAAGTATCGGTCACATGTTCCACACCAAGAAACCTTTCTATCACATGTCCACTTTCGTTCACATATCTCAAAACCACTGTCATTTGCTCCTTCACTGAAGTATCTCGAGACTCATCAACCATAAGTGAAAAATACTTATTCCCAATATCTTTAATGATGGCAAGTGAGGTCTCCGCTGCAGCAGCATTCACCATTTCCTTCTGAATTTTTGGAGAAGTCATTTGGTTGTTTCCAGGAGCATTCAACTGAAGTGTCTTTGCAACCTTTTCATTACGTAAGCTGTACCATTCCAACAGCTCAAGAAAATTGCCCTTCCTAGTTGAACTCTCAGACTCATCATGACCGCGAAAAGCTAATCCTTGTCCTAGAAGAAAACGAATGCAATCTAAAACCGCGGTCAAACGAATGTCTCTATATCGTGCCCATGTGCAGATAAAATATGTGACACACTTTGTCGCTGATTTCTGAGTGCTTCACATTGTCTTCTAGCATCATTGTGAGCACTATTAACTGCACCTACATGGTCACCAAATACCTCCACTCCCTTTTTCCAATTGCTAAAGCCCATAGATGTAAACACATCACCACCGGATCTTGATCCTCTACTTCGCCTAAATTGATAACACCACATGCAATACGCAGCATCCTTTGATACACTGTATTCCAACCACTCATATTCTTTGAACCATGACTCCAAAAAACCCCTCATTCGGTTTCCATATTTCTTCTTAGGAAAATCATGCCCAAGCGGCTGACAAGGACCTTTTATCAAATACTCCCTACGAACTTGGTCCCTAATTCCAACATCGTATTCTTCAATGGGTTTACGTAACCCTGGGTCAGCAATAATATCATCTGGACTAAACAAAATACGAGGTTTTTTCGAGCTAATATTCAACTCAGAAGTAGCAGCCACGCTAGGAGTACTAGACGACTCCGCTGATTTTTTTATCAAAAACTTCTCCATTATCTAAACAAAACCAAAACAAAATTTATCAATTTAATTTCACAAGTCACAACCTAAGGTCCTAATCACAATTTCACAACCTAGCAATAGCAATAACCAGTGGAAAAGTACAGATGAAACAAGCATCACAAGATAGTGTTGAAACAAGCATCACAAGATATATGGAATATATGTTTCTATATTCTAGTGCATTTTCCATAATGGCATTCAACCTTTTTTTTTTAACATCATTTTGCTGAGTTGTATAATTAGATCTAAGATATTATAAGTTGACTATTGTGGGGGAAATTGATTTTTAGGTATGACTTGCATTCCAGAATCATTGATACAATTGGAAATCATGATGATATAGAAACGAGTATCAGTTATTCGCATGAAACATGTAAGCAGCTATTAAATCAATACTTTTATTCAAATGTGATCTTTTGACTTTTACTCATCCAGTTATTGTTTTCTTTCATTTGACCACAACCTGGGAGAAAAAAAATTTGCGAGTATATGAGGAGATTCAGGAATTGCTCCATATGTATTCTCCTCTGGTATCTGGAAGACTCATCTATTTACATGTTTATGTGGTATTTATGTAGAATATGTGGCCTCATTAGTACCATTGTATTTTGAATGGTTTAGTCAGATTGTACCCTTCAGAGAAACCTATTACAGGATAGGCTCTGAGACTGTATATGATAAGCCGTTAATGGTGATTGTACATTCTCTGGGATTATATTGTTATCCATCAAGATTCAAGTATTGAAGCCTATCTATCTGGAGCTAGAAGTTCATCCGTAAATTTAGAAATTATAAATTTTTTGGCAGCTTCAATGACCTAAGACCTAAGTCCTAAATTCTAATCGGCAGAATTTGAAATAGGCGAAAAATTGAAAATGAATATACCTGGCAGCTGGCGCCAATAGAACTCTGGAGACTGGAGTAGCAGAGAGAGAAAGAAATTCGCGGTGGACGGTGGAGTAGTCTGGATGTTTGGAGAGATCGAGAGGGAGAGGGAGGACTGCAAAAATCAGCGAACTATTTGCTGCTTATACGTTACCTTTACCTTTCGGGCACAGTAACTGAGCTGGGTGGAGGACTGGAGGACTGCACACGTAATGAGGCCAACTGGGGCCTTGCAAAGTAAAGAAGAAATTGACAACTTACCCAAAAAAAAAAATGAATGACCACAGTGTCCCTCAAATAGCACGACATTATGCATAAAAAAATGATTTTAAAAATTTACACTTGCACGTGACAATCCTTTTCAGTTACCCTGCCAGGCTGCCACTTGATTGAGCATTTTGCTTGTATTTCGTTTGTGGGGGGGGGCCGTTTGACTGGTTATGAGGCCAACCGGGCCCTGCAAAAATCAGCGAGGCTAACAGGGGCCCTGCAAAAATTAACGAACTCAGCGAAAGGCCAACTGAGCTGGGTGGAGAGCACACGTAATGAAGAGAAGGGGGGCCCGTTACTGGTTAGAGTATATATTAATATATATATAAGTTATATATATATATATTAAAAAAAAATTAACGTGACCAGGGGGCCAACCGGGCCACATCCGCCACTGCCTAAGATGGACCCTCTATCATTATTAGGTGAGTAGAGAGGTAACAAGATGACCTTTTTTTTTAAAGAATTCAAGATTTCGGGAGTAAAATTTGCAGTCAAGGGAAAAAAGGGGGGCCTCCTCGACGTTTTCAGGCCTTAGGCTGTGGCCTATTCTGCAATGCTACGAACCACCAGTGCAAGGAAGGGCACACCGAGGACGCGAAACAGAGCAATAATATCAAGCTAGTCGTTCTCTCGTAGGTGTGTATGTTCCACCACACGCTGTTCGCGTAGTGGTCGTGGGTAACGGTAGCAGTTGTGGCAGTTTCCACTGTAATCGCTACTGCTTAAGGCAATTGGTCCTATGTTACTGTGTACAAGACTAGCTTGTATTTGCCTACCATTATCCCACCACCTCAATGGGCTACTTTCAAGGACTTTTGGGCCACGCTTCGATGTGAACTTATGGGGTTCATTGGGCCAACCTTGTAGGCTTCTTTAGCCCATTTTGAAAAGTTTCTTTAAACTTGAGCTTTCTAGGTTTTGTTTTAATCTTGGGGTTATATTGCTAATAAAAGATATACTCCTATACATATTTATTACTAATATCTCCAATTCTCAACACGTGCAATTGAAATCTTTAAGAATACAACATACAAATTTCTACCATTAAAAGCCGGAACATATACAAGGATACATGAAGCAAAAAAATTATTTTTAGTATGCTAGATTTTGACTCCATTTGGAAAAACTTGCTTGTTTTTAAAACAAATCTTAAACTCCCTAGTAGAATTAGAATGTTTATACAATAGATCACTCGGTTAAGGTGATTTAACAAAAAAAAATTCACCCGTCACAACTCGCCACGTGTATAAAAATAAAATTTTATAAATTAAAATAAATTAACTAAATTTTGTTTCCAAATTAAAACATTTTTTTTTTTATAAAAAAAGGATTGGAGATGGGACTTCCCACACTGACCCACGCATGGTGGAGGGGCTGATTGGTGGATGGGGGCCCTCGAGCTGCCACCTCCGTCGCTCCAGGTGAAGGGGAATCTTTTATTTTCCTTCCTGGCATGGCGAGGAATGAGTTAATAAGGGGTACTCCACCCTCCCTCACTAGGTTGCGGTGGCGGAGGGATAGCTCCCTCCTCAGCCACCGCTCAAGAGCTCCAGTACCCCTATCAAGTTTTAATTTAAAATTTAAAATTTAATTTATATATTCAATTAAATTTTTTTATGACATGTGGAGAGTTGTGATCGGATGTTTTTTCGTTGACGTATTGTACTAACGGCCTACACGTAGTGAGATTTAAGATTTGTTTTGAAGCTAGCCCAATGAATCGTTAAAAATCTCTTCAAAAACTAGTGAGTGATAATGGTCATGAAGGCTTTTTATGGCTTTTTTCTTTATGCCACTAGATAATCAGCAAATATCAATATGCAGTGTTGGTCAAACTCACTAATACCCAAAGTAATATTCATTAGGAAAAAATTTACTTTTCTCTCCAAACTATGCTACCAATATTATTTTGAGCCCAAGTTACTAATTTTATCACATTTCAGCCTTCAACATTGAAAAGTTATCAATTTACACCTTTTACGTAAAACTAAAACACAATGTACTATCCAAAAAATAGAATTGAAATTATATTCGTAAAATTATAAAAAAATTAAAATTTTTACCATTAAAATCATGTTAAAAGTAAGTGAAACATACCTGAATGTGATTAGATCCACGAAAGAGTTGTATTACGTCAAGATTTTGTGATGAAAAAACTTAAGTTTTGAGAGATTTTTTAGGAGAAATGGTTCGGTAATGGTGAAAATGATGAATTGTTCGACTTTTGAAAATACGTCGTTAGCGTCCGGACTCTGTTCTGCACATGTGGCCCAGTTAACGTACTTCGTATTAAATGCCAAAATTTAAACCGTTTAAAATCGTTCGGCACAATTGTAACGACCCAAGGATTGTGATACCCCAAATCCTACATGGAGTGGGAGAGGAGAATGAATGCGAGATGAGTTCTATAAGGGTCAAGTCCCACATTGGGACCTTACTAAGTTGAACTGGGCTTTATAATGATCCAAGGGGCTTCAAGAGCAACCTTGACTAGTCATTTTGAAGTCAAAGCACAGATGTGGCTAGTGCTTGTCCTTGGGTCATTACAAATGATATCAGAGCGGTCCTAGTAACCACCAATGTGGGCTTGGTGGGCCTTGACGAGGACGTCAAGGATTTAAGGGGGGGAGATTGTGATACCCCGAATCTCATATGGAGTGGGAGAGGAGAATGAATGAGAGATGAGTTCTATAAGGGCCAAGTCCCACATTGGGACCTTACTAGGTTGAACTAAGCTTTATAATGATCCAAGAGACTTCAAAAGCAACCTTGACTAGTCCTTTTGAAGTCAAAGCACAGATGTGGCTAGTGCTTGTCCTTGGGTCGTTACAAATGGTATCAGAGCGGTCCTAGTAACCACCAATGTGGGCTTGGTGGGCCTTGACGAGGACGTCAAGGATTTAAGGGGGGAAGATTGTGATACCCCGAATCCTACATGGAGTGGGAGAGGAGAATGAATGCGAGATGAGTTCTATAAGGGTCAAGTCCCACATTGGGACCTTACTAGGTTGAACTGGGCTTTATAATGATCCAAGGGGCTTCAAGAGCAACATTGACTAGTCATTTTGAAGTCAAATCACAGATGTGGCTAATGCTTGTCCTTGGGTCGTTACAACAATAAACACGTTCGGACGTAGGGCTGCACAACCGGAATGCGGTCCGGTTTTTCATACCGCATTGCGGTCCTTAAATAATATAGGACCGGACCGGACCACTTATAAGTGGTCCGGTCCGGTCCGGTTTCACTAAATGCGGTCCGGACCGGTTTTAATTTTTTTTTAATTTTTTTAATTTTTTAAAATTTTTTCAAAATTTTTTTTAGGTTAATTTCAAATGGGAAGTGTATATAAAAATGTTAAGTTTTAGTTTAGATAAAAATTAAACGTTTTATGTTTATAATTTGTATTAAAAATATAAAAAATATATATTTTTTATTTTTTTAATAAATGCGGTCCGGTCCGGTCCGGACCGCATTTATTATTAAAGAGGACCGGACCGCATTTTAAGAAAAAGGACCAGACCGGACCGGAAATCCGGTCCGGTTTTTCGGTCCGGTCCGGTCTGTGGTCCGGTTCTGTTCACCCCTATTCGGACGTTTTATCAAGGTGTGCGAACGGAGTTCTTATGAATTAAAGCCACGTGGAAGCGCACGTTTGGCTGAATAAATGACGAATAAAGTCTGGACTTCTATAAACCGTGCGGACGATCATAGCCATTTTCAACTTTCGTATAACGTAAACACGTGTACGCCATACAACGGTTACGGGAATGTCCGGACGGTGTCCTAAACCATTCCAACGCCTACCTCATTTACTCTAAGTTGCGATATGGGAGTCCGGACGCTCCTCAACATCGTCCGAACGTCTAGCAGATTTATTTCGCATGTTAAATTCACTAAATTCACTTTACTTCACAAAACCTAATTTATTTAAATGATTTAATTTACGTAAATAATTTAATTTATTTCATTCAATTTAACGCAATGTAATTTGGCATAAATATTTAACTTAATTTATTTATTTTTAATACATAATATATATATATATATATATATATATATAGTTAGGCATAATTTTATACTAATCACCAATTTAATTGTAATTGCAAGCTAATTACTCTAACCGTTACAATCTAATTAATCTAACCGTTTCGTTATTGTAATCACCCATTTAATTTTACTAATTATCCGTTTAAATCGTAATAAATTTAATCTAGTAAAAAAACATAATTAATATAAAATATAAAAAATAATTCAAATACCGAACGAAAAATACAATCATAATTTTTAGTACAAGCTGCAAACGGTCATTCGAACGATAAATAAATAATAGTGATAAAGCAGAAACAGAAGACTAGTCTAAATCACGAGCCGCCTTTGGCTCATCCAAATCTTGTCCTAGGGCATCACCAACATGCGCCAAATGCTCCTCCATATTATCCATCCTTCTGATGAGTGTCTGCAGCTGTACCGGAACGGTATGGACCGATTTGGACAACTGAGACAATTGTTCTCTCATCCTTATTAGTTTCATCTGCATAATATTCAGCTCTTCTGTTATAGTCATATCCGTTAGAGCAAGTTTGGTCTCCGGACCGGTCAAGCGACATTGGAGCTTCATGCACAACGAATGTGTCGGCTGCACTATCGCCAGAATACTCTCTTTTAACTCTGCTAAATAGGCGTCTGCCCAATCTGTTCGCTTTGTTTGTTCCCTGACATTGGTGATACTTCTCCCAGAGCATTCCATGCTCAACCTAACAACAACCGTCCGAACATTAGCATAAATCGTTCGCATGAACGTCAAACTGCGTTGTTTCAATTTTAGGACGTCAGAACGTAACAGAAAATGTCCGAACAAAAAAGGACCGTCTGGACATTGAAGAAAATGTTCTGACAGTGTAAAAAGACGTCCGAACATGTTTCGATGAACACCAGCAAAACAACGTAATTTGATAGACACAAACAACACAACAACTAAACAACGGATGGTATTGAATCGAAATGCATGAAATTGAGAAGTAAATTCATGAAGGAAGTTTTACCTGAAGTTCCTAGAGAGATCTCAAACGGGTAGTGAAAACTTTTGGGAGAAAAGTTTGAGAGAAGTGAATGAGTTTGTGATTTTGACAAAAGTCTGGCGGGTTTAATGTGCCCAATAACCATCCGAACGCTTTCTATTAACGTTCAGACTCTTCCCATCGGTTATATTCACATGTGGCCCTATCAAATTTAACGTCAATAAATATGCCCAATTCGAAAAGTTTCTAGAACTTATACAGTCTGTACGCTCGTTATTGGTCTGGACGGTATCTATGTCACGTGTCTGAAATTTTACAACGTGGAACCACACGATTTGTGGAAGAAGCAATCGTAATTGTGCGAACCTTTTTGTACCATTCGAACGAGGGTATGTTTTCCGTTGGAACGTTGTTGACAACGTCCGGGCTGAATAGAGTGTTCATGACGATTTTTAATTTGTTACTCTATCGTGAAGATTATTATTCGTTAGGTAATGTTTGTTCGGACGTTGTATAAAAAAAGTCTGGACAGCATTGTAAAAATTTTGATGATTATAATTGTCACTTAGTTACGACGATTTAGAATTTGTCACCCTACAACGAGTCCGAACGGTTTTATTATTCGTCCGGACGAGATTTTATTTTTGTGACGATTTTTATCATCACTCATTTGCGATACGTGTATGTCGTCAGACCAGAAACACATCCGAACGTGTTTTTGACATGTCCGGACAGTTTTGACGTTCCTGGATGGTTTTAGGTGACGAAATGAATATTTTGTCGGGAAAAGTTCACTTTAGATGACAAAATTTGGTTTGACACCCAAAATTTTGTAACCCAAAACAATATTTCTTGTAGTGTTTAACTGTTTAAATAAAGATGTTTAGTTAGTTTTTTTTAGAAAGATTTGGTTTGTTATATATTAGATTTTTGCTTTTTTTTCTCCATTTTGTTTCCAATTTTGAGAAGCGGTGTTGCATAAGATAATGAAGAGTTTTAGCCATTTTTTGGGTTGATTTTATAGGTGTATGTAGGATTTGTAGGATTATATAACCAGTTTTCATGGCCAAGTCAAATCGGCTATGATATGTTTTCAATTAGTGTTCGGAGAGGACTATTATTGTTTAGACGCGTATTAGTTATCTCAGCATTTTAGTTTTTCCGTTATAACGGCAAAACCAAACAATTCATTTTAAGATGGTTAGCCCAACGTTATTCATTGAACAATTATTTTTATTTAGATGATAACAAACTATTTATAGTAGCTTCTGAGGATTTTAGATCTCAATCTTATCAATCCACATTTACTGAAGATATTTTCTAAATGATTAAAAACTTTAATCTTCTAAAGTGTCTTCATTTTTTCTAACATATTTGATTGAGCTAAAAGGTCCATATTGTTCATGGTAGGTGTTTGACAAATATTTGGTGTGAAAATGACACCTCTTTATAGTAAAAATTCTCCTGTGTTGATGGTGTTGACACATGTGAAGATGATGTCAACACATGTCACAGACATCTGAGAAAGGTTTTGATGGTGTCGACAAATGGACGATAGGTGTCTATACATGCCACACACCTGAATGTTATTTTGATGGTGTCGACACAAAGACAAATAGGTTTCGACACATGCCACAAACACTTGAAAACTGTTTTGATGGTGTCGACACACACATATAGAAATAGTGTCAACATGTGCGGCAATTTTACAAAAAAAAAAATGAAACCTTAGTTTTTTGTTTTAAAATAATTAAGGCAACACTTCAACATACAACCAGATATCTTTGGGACGACACAACTTTTGACGGCTATAAACAGAACAAGAACAAAAGAGAAAATTATTCTCCTGCATTATCATTTATGACTTCGTGTCCAAGAGAGAAAAAAAGCTTGAAGAATAGAGATTCACATATCTCAAGAAAGCTACTGTTGACAACTCCAAAAACCAGATCTTTCCTTCTTAAATTTTGTACTCTTTTTCTTGCTCTGATAAAAAAAAAAGAACAAAACAATAAACAGGTCAGGGCAGATCACCACCTCACAAAGTTACATCCTTTCGCAATCTTGTCTCCAAACAAAGTTTGATTTTTACCCTCCACGTTATGTTTGAGGGCAATGTTCGTGAATTAGTAGAAAGATTTGGTCCCACGCTGGATAAATAGCTAGGCTACTAAATTAGTAAATTACATAGTTTCTATATGCAAAAGCTAGCCTTTTTGTGAACACTCAGTAATCAACCCTTCTTTTGAGGTTGCGTGATGGCATAAACTTAGCTCATTGATCTACAAATTACTTGTTGCATTAAATGCATGCCAAAGACTTCACCCTTTAAATTTCCGTGCGGTTTCTACTATTTGTAGTCAATATCCTCAGTCTGTTTTTTTTTTCTACGTGTCAATATCCTCAGTCAGTAACCCATTATTTACCACTGGCACCGAAGGCATCTGCAGTTTTTAGGCCTCGATGCATGCTCATCTCTGACTTTGAGATAGCAATGGATAAAGTAAAATAAGATAGGAGTTTTAAAACAGCACAGTAAACTTTAAACAATCGAGCAACGATTCTTACAGACGTACGTTATTTTCATACGTTTAACCAAAATCAACGAAAAAATGAAAGAAAAAAAAACCATGTTTCAACCGCTGTTGCTGTTCGTACTAGCTGGTCCGGACATTAGCTCTCTCAGCATGGCCACCACCTGAAACATGTTAGGCCTCTTGGAGGGGAAATCATCAGCACACCAACCCACCAAGTTCGTGTCCGGACATTAGCTGTTCCTTTTTTCACTGAAAGCAAGTCTGGGTCTATCACCTCCATTTGTTTCCCTTCTCTAACTTTGATCTTTACCCAACCCACCAAGTTCGTGTCTCCAAAATCGTCTTTATCAGTTGGTCGTTTCCCTGTCAAGAGTTCCAACAGGACCACCCCAAACGAATAGACGTCGCCTTTTGCAGTACACCGGAAGCTTTGGTAGTACTCTGGTGGGACGTATCCAGGTGTGCCTGCAAGCGTGCTTACACTGAGGTGGGTGTCAAGTGCACTGATGAGCCTTGCCATGCCGAAATCAGAGACCCTGGCATCCATTTCGTGGTCAAGAAGTACGTTGCTCGACTTCATGTCACGGTGAATAATGTGGGGGATGCAATTGTGATGTAGGAAACAGAGTCCTTTAGCTGCACCTCTCGCAATCTTTTTTCTTTCCTCCCATGTCAAAATCCGTCGTTCCCGTGTCTTTATTCTCCCATGGAGCATTTCTTCAAGGCTTCCATACTCCATGAATTCATAAACCAGGAGCCTCTCCTCTCCAATTTTGCAGTAACCCAACAGAGGTACGAGATTATTATGCTTTATCTTCCCCAAAGTTTCCATCTCGGCCATGAATTCCCGGTCACCCTGGCAACTCAGCCGTATGAGACACTTGACCCATCTTTCAACGTGGCTTTGAACACTTCTCCAAATCCTCCACACCCAATAAGGCTTGCTGCTGAGAATCCATTTGTCGCTTCAATTAGTTGAGAGAACTTGAGCTTCCTCAGCTGCCTCTGAAAAGTTGCAACATTAATGCTCAATGGCTCTTTCTCTTTATCAATTTTCCACGTAGTGGCCGCATGGGATGCTTGCAAGCTATTAAGCATCTTGACTTCCTCAGCTTCCTTCCGTCTTGCACGCATGGCGATTGCCCACACAATCAGAATGCAGACAGAAGCAATTGAAATGAGAATCCCCAGGACAATACTGTTTGCCCAAGGTGAAGCTGAAGCCCTTCGACTTCCTCTACTAGCATCCCAATTCTGATTTACGGCTGGTTCATCATTGTCATTCTGGCATTCAGGCAATGGAACCCCACAAAGGCCAGGGTTGTTCGCATACTGGCTTGCTGGAAGTGTACTTAGTTGTCCCCTTGTTGGAATTTGACCGGTTAATTCATTGTTGGATAGATCAATTTGCACCAGGAATGATATATTCGAGAAGGAATCTGGTATATGACCCTGCAATCTGTTATGTGATGCATCAAACACGCCTAAATTTTTTAGTCGCCCAAGAGATGAGGGAATCTCGCCAGATAACTGGTTGTGGGCTATTACAAGAACTTGTAAGGCCACCATGTTTCCAAATTCATCGGGGATTTTACCACGAAGCTGATTGTAAGAAAGATCCAAATACTCCAAAGTCTGGTACTTTGTGAAAAGGTTCAGTACTGTACCAGAGTATACAATCTCGTGAAATCACAGGTTTTCAGTGTAGGGACCTGCAGTAGCCTTTCAGGTCGAATTCCAGCAAATTCCAACAAACCCCCGATCCCTTTACAAGAATTTCCCACATTACGTACAAACACCAAAGTGTTGCCGGAAAGAATACCGCTCAGTGCTTTTGACCCGAGCTGTCTGCCAAGCTGCGGAGGGATCTCTCCAGTAAGCTCGTTGCTGTTCAAATCCAGCCAGACCAAACTGCTGCAATTCGCTAGCTCTCTTGGTATCTGCCCACTCAAGCTGTTGTTAGCGAGCTGCAAAGCGGCGAGTCTTGTCAAAAGACCGAATTCCCTCGGGATTTCACCAGTGAGTCCATTGCTTGTGAGAGATATCCATTCCAGGTTATTGCACTTAAACAATTCAACTGGAATTTCACCTTCCAGGTGATTATTATTGAGAATGAGATCCTTGAGATTCTTGCATTTGCCTAACTCTTTTGGGATTTTCCCTTCCAACCCATTGAACCATGCTATTAGCTGCTCAAGATTCTGAAGCTTTCCAAGCTCTGCTGGAATCGAGCCGTTCAGATAGTTTAAGCTAAAATCAATCGTCTTCAGCTGCGAGCATTGTGATAGCTCACCAGGGATTTTTCCGAAGAGGAGATTGTCGGGCATTCTCAACTCTTGGAGGGAGGCAGCTCCTGGACATATACTTGGAGGGATCACACCAGAAATCTTGTTGGAGCTGAAATCCACAGTTCGTAATCTTTTGCAAGATGACACAGAAGCAGGAAATGATCCCGAAATGAGGTTATTACTCAACACCAAGGTTTCCAATGATCCAAGGTTCTGAAACATGGAATCTGGTAAAGGACCTGATATATTATTATTAGACAGATCAAGACTCTGCAACCAAGAACAAGAGGATAAGGTGGCTGGAATTGAGCCTGAAATGTTGTTATAAGAAAGCTGAAGTTCTAAGAGCGCGACGCACACATTTCCGAATTCGGGAGGGATCCAGCCGGTGAGATGATTATGAGAGATATCCAATCTCTGTAAATTCTTGAATTGCCCGAAAGATCTCGGGATTTCCCCCGTGAACCAATTTTCGGATAAACTCAAAGTTTTGAGGCTAGTGCAGTTTGAAAAGGAGTTTGGGAGGGAACCACTTATCTGGTTTCCAGACAGATCAAGGTGCAGCATAGACCTGCAGGAGTTTTCAATTCTCAAACCAGAAATTGACCCCGTCAGATTGTTATAAGAAAGGTCAAGACCCTGCAGTGTATCGGAATTCAATAGAAGAGTTTCAGGTAAAGAGCCTGTCATGTTGTTAAAAGAAAGATTCACGAAAACTAGATTGGGACACCTTGAGAGAAAATTCTCGGGGACAGAACCAACAACACCGGTGAAGGATAGATCAAGCTGTTTTAAACCATATGGAAGCTGTAGCAAAGAAGTAGCATTTATCGAAAATGAATTGTAAGACAGTTTTAGAACAGATAACATATCTAGGGGCGCCAGAGGGTCCAAGGAGATAGTTCCTGCAAGGCTAGAAGCTGTAAGATCAAGTTGAGTCACTCGTCCTAGAGTGCATGATACTCCGTGCCAGTTGCAAGGATTCCTATCAAGCTGCCACCCTGATAAAACTCCATTCGGATCATTCAGTACCATCTTCTTAAACATAAGAAGAGCTTGTGCATCGCTCTTGATCGAAGACGAAAATCCATCCTGTTCTGTCCCAGGAATGAAAACTGACAGCACGAAAAGAATTGGCACAACAAGACTATAGAAGAGCTGAAACCTGTTGCTCTCCATTCACGAAACTAGTTGCAGGAACACAACCCAGAGACAGGGAGAGGGAGAGGGAGATAAAGAAACTACAGAGAGTCCTGTGATTTATGTTTAGTGTGTAGAGAGAGAACGGTGGCTATGATGAGAATTGTCAAAGCAGAGGCGAGCTTTAGGAAAAGAAGCTACTTTTTAGTGTTTTATAAAATGGATGAGGGAACGTGGGAGGGAATAAGAAAAGAGGAGAACTGGACTGAAGTTGCTGGGTTGTTAGTATTTACACAATTATACGGTTCTTGAGTACGAACAATGAAATTTCAGAGAGAGAGAATTTAAAGAGAGGATTGATTCTGTTAAAAGAAAAAAAAAAGTAATACGGGGATTGATTTGACTTTTAGTCAAAAGGGTCGGGACCAACAGACGAAGTCTATCTGATATCGATGCTGTCGACTCAAAGCATGATGGACTGTGCTTGATCCAAGGGTGCTGACTGTGTCAGTGAGCATGGGAACGTTTCCCGTTCGGATGTTCTGCGAATATTATTAGAAAAAAGAGGGAGGGAGCTTTACTTTTCGGGGCAGTGTAGGAAGCTTTTCGCGAGAGAAGATGGAGAGGATGAAGATCTCTTAATTTCTAGGCCATTGCAGAGATGCAATTCTTTGAATCTGGACCCTTTGTTTGAAATTTAAAGCTCACAATTTAGAGTTCTTTTTTTTCCTGAATAAAGAGTTCTTTAGAGTTCATTCGATCAGGAAAAAGTTTTTTCCAACATCCTCAGATGGTTTACATCTCAATACCCATGAGATATATATCATCCCGACAGTGCTCTAAGGTCTTTGGGACATCACTTGATGGATCGACATTGATGATCAAATTAATCATGGCTTCCTCGTATTTTCCCCCCTTTATATATCTCCAGTGTGCTTCATTTGTCCTCGTCACAAACTTAATTTGGATCCCCAAACGGTATATTCTTTTTCCTAGAAATTCCTACTGCGCTGATCATATATATCTCTCAACAGGCGAATTGAATCCAATGTTAGATTATGTGCATGATGGTGTTTGAATATAGAGTAGAATGTATAGCTGCTATCATAATTTGCCCCACGCACATCCTTTTTAGTTTTTAACCCATAGGAAAGTTTTAGACTCAGCTCGCATCCCTGCACTCGCCAATCTTAGTCTATCACGGATGGAAATAACTCATAACGTCCCAATCCATTGTCCATCTCATCAATATCACACTAGGCGGCAATGAAGTCTCTGTCTCAGGATATCTTACCAAGGGAGAAGTTGCTGTGATGTGGGGCCCCCAAGTGCCGAAATTTTGAATCGGAATCATTATTTGTAGATCAACTTGTGCGATGTTGCTTCATTAGAAAAACAAAATACTTCTGCTGCAGTAAACAAAAGAGAGGCCCGCATAGGAACCACATCAATGAGGTCTGTGTTAATGGCATGGGAGGTTATGATGCCTCCATTTGGTCCAGCTTCTCGTTGCTTTTGCTTGCTGAGCAGGCTGCGCTAGCTGATCATGAGGACCCTCTCGCGTATTGAATAATCACCATCTACACAGCACGTAGCCTCCTAATTAGTTGTTCTAATTTTCATCAGCTTTTATCTTAACGTTAAAGTTCAACTTAATTTATATATATAGTGGCCGAACCAGGATTCTAGTTAAGGGGAAAAAATTTTAGGCGAAATGAAATGTCAAAATTTTTTCTTACATAATGCAAAAGTGTCTTAGAGTTAAAATGAAAATATTGAATGTCAAAACATATATGCGATACAGGTTAGCTGCAATTATTACTACCACTAAAAAAATGAAAAATAATATTTAGTTATTTATTATTTAATTATTATATTCATCTCTTCAAATTGTACAACAAATTTTGATGTCCTATAAATAAATATGGGAGAATAGAACATCATCACTGTTGTAGAGGAAACACTGCAAACCTTCTTGAAGTATTTCAACTACTAATTTGTCAAGCAAATTCTGTAGTATTATTTTTTTACATTCAAAACGCAATTATCTTGGCAAAAGGTAAAAAACTGATGCAGGGGGATCCGAGTCAGACGATGCTGAGCTGTCAGATTCCGCATTAATGGCACTGAATTATTTGGAGCGGTCAGATCAGCGTAAAAGTGGCAAGAGATCGTGATTCTACCTAATTGGGGCACGTGTCGGTTTTTTGGCCATAACTTTGGCTACGAGTGTCGGATTTGCGCCCGTGACCCCAATTCGGAAAGCTCTTTTCGGCGCGCACATCGTGACCACCCAGCTACGCTCGGTGCACCTCGTTTCGAGGCCGAAATCCACTGATTTCCTTTTCAAATCCTTAGTTTTAATTATTTTTTTCCATTTATGGTAATATTTCAATTATCGGTTAGGATGAGATTCTGAACCCGATTTGGGCCAGATCTTTAGCACTAGACTTATCTTTTCTCGTATTTTCAAATTTCGAATTTTTAGGATTTTGCTATTTTTGGCAAAATTCAGAGATCTCAGCTATTTTAAACCCGGCTTGTGGGTTGTTTTCAGCAGTTTTGAATATTATTCGAATTTTATTGAATTCAAGAATTGTTCTTCGAGTTCTTGGGGTAGAACACGCTATTCTTCCTTGCAAATTGCCGTTTGTACGTGCCTACAGAATAATCACTATTCTGTCCGGCGTCAAAAACACAAGTGATTTTCCAAGTAGATTTGTACAACCTTCTAAATCTAGCTACATCATATGAGTTAGTATTAGGATGTGTAACAAAGCAATCACTGCTACAAATTAGACCCGCAAACAAAAAAAATCCTTTAATTTTACATAAGAGAGAGGGGGGCGGGGGCAGTTGCCTAGGGCGCCCCATGTCGTTCTGCCCCTGTATATATATAGCTGGTTATGGCGGGACCAACCTTTGCTGGGTTACTTAATCTCCTTATTAGAAAACAGATTACACATGCAGCTGGGTGATCCTAGCTAGATCATTAATTAGCTTAAATTAAAATAAGCTAATGCTATCAAGTTAGAGATCGGATTTAATTAAACTAGTACTTAATTGGTTCTTTTTTTCAAATAGTTACTTTATAACAGTATCCCATTTCTTAATTGTCTATCGACTTATTAGGTGCAGGTGCTTAATTGGATAGATTTATTGGCATTTTGCACGTTTTTTTTAAAAAAGATAAAAATCCGAGGTTGCATATTTTAGTACAATTATGAGTACTAAAGTATTTTGGTAGTGCAGACAGTGTAGTAATAAAGAGATGCTGAAGGGAAGTGTTAGGCAGACCTCGATAAGATAAAAGACCTGAAATTAGGGTGTTGAATTACTGTGAACCACTAGCAATCTATTTTACCAAATGAACTTCTTAAGTCAAAGAGCTCGTCTTGAAGAGCTTGATAGAAAGATCAGATGACTTGTGGGTGTAAATGATTAAGAACAAATTAAAGCGCAAGTCCTTTCAACTAGTCCTTGGGCTTTTAATTTAGATGGTGCTGCAGGCGTGACAAAAATAATAATTTTTATTATATGGAATCTTAATCTAACGGTGAAAAGATAATTAAACGAGTTGGCAAACTCATCAAGATCCTATTTGGATAAGCTGCTATTATGAACACATATTCGTCTTTTGGAGTACTCCTAGGGTTACATTGGGTTCCCGGCCGGATTATCTTTTACCCTTTTTATATAGCTAAGCGATATTAATGTACCATTCAAATAAGAAGTGAAAGTCCAATCAACAACTAACAGTAGATGCGTATAGGTGACTATTCTCTTAAGAGAAGGTATTTTACCGATGAAGATATATATGTATGTGTATGTATCATGAGCACATTTTCAGGTCGATGTATAAACAGCCATCTTGGCTTATAGATCCATTTTCTGAATGTAATTAGATAGTTCAGTCCCATGGCTTATGACAGCAATGTGGGTTAAGCATGTGGTTACTTTATATGGCTCAGGGGAGGCGCAGCTTAAAATAACGGTCCCAGCTTGATAAAGACATGTCGGATTTAAATAGGACGATTAAAGTGCTGCGTTGAGATTGTTCAAATTTAAAGGCACGGGCGTGTGCTAGTTATAAGTAAAAATTAAATCGGTATTAATAATTATAAATTCGGCGATTTGAGATTTATAACTTTTAAAAATCATCAATTCTAACATCTAAATTAAACATTAAATTTGACGAAAAATCATATAAATGACATTACAAAAAAAAGGATCTATAATGCACCAAAAAATGGAATGGCTGAAATTAACCAGAGCCAGAAAGCATGTATTCCACCCATAATGGTGCTCCCAAAAGCCAATGCCTCCAACTATATTTGGGGAAAATTATGGAGATAATGGATATCTAAGGGCTATAAAATAACGAAAAAATATTATGATACATACAGAACAAGCAAGAGCATCACATCCTGCAAAATATTGGAAAACACAAGAACATTACTCATCCATAGTCATTTCTAACTAACAAGGAGAAAAGAAAGATAAACAACATATCACCATGGTCGAAAAGCTCCCCTAATGATTTAGAAAAAAAAAAGCTCCCCTAATGGACTTGAGGAGCTTGTCCGTCTTGCTTGCTTTCCATCAACAGCATCAAAGGTCTAGCATGGAACTAGTAACAGGTTAGAAAGAACAGAGGGGGAAAAAAGAAAAACCAAAGGGACATGATTTGAGAACCTCAAAGAAATGAACTGCAACATTAAAGACACCTCAGAGGACAAGAAAGGCTGTCTACTTATTGGTGCATGAGATTACAATTTCAAAAAAAAAAATCATTAAAAGTTTCTCATTTACAGAAATTAGTCTTTTGACACTTGCAATTACAAGTTTCTACATGTGCAGAAATTAGAAGTAATTACACAGTCCCAACTTTGAACTTAACTTAGAAAATCTACATGTGTAGAAGTAATTACTACAAAATGTCCTGCCTGCCTGCACGCTTGGCGGTGGGTCCTGTAATTTCCGAAACAAAGTCACACGCCTAAAGGATTGGAAGGAGCAGCGGATTGAGTCGCAATCGATGAGGTCATACATTAAACGAACTTCCCGAAACATGGCAACCCGAACGTTTGAAAGATAAGACAGAATTTAGAAAAGATAAGACAGAACTTAGAAAATAAAAAGAGAACCTGCGGTCCCGCCAAGGCGCCAAAACTAAAAAAAAAAACAGAGGGAAACTAAAATTTTGCTCTTTCTTTTTTTTTACTTTCAATAATCTCGATATAAAATTTATTTTGTAAGTACATCTTAATTACTATTTTATTTGTAATTGTAATACACTGTATATTACTTAATACGTACCTAAAATAACTCAATAATACTAGCAATTTGTAATTTATAATAGTATTTAAAAATCTTAGTACTTAGTATTAAATACATAGCATATTATTTTTGCACTCTTTTTATAATTAATGTAGTAATCTTAATTAAAATAGGTTGGTAATAATAATATCTAGTACTTTTTTAATAGTAAGCTATGTACATGTTAAGTATTTTTAGTAAATTGTAATAGTATTTAAAACTCTTTATACGTAGTATTAAATACATAACATATTATTTTACACTCTTTTTCATAATTAGTGTAATAATCTTAATTAAAAAAAGTTGGTAGTAATAATATATAATATTTATAAGTTAATTAATCTCACAATATTTTTTTATTTTAAATTAAATAATATGTCATAATTAAATATTATTATATTACTAATTATTACAAATATATATGTTCATTATAAGCATATGATAATAGATGTCTAAACTACTAAAATTTAGTCATTAAAAATACAATTACCATAACAATGATAGATATAACTTTCATAACATTATTTCTAATTCCATATAACAACTTCAATGTTGATAACACTCTCTAATTCCATATTTTATTATGTAGGTCTCCTAAATTTTTTTTAAACACGTTACAAAATAAAATTATGTATTAAAAGAAATAAAATAGTCTATGAAATAATTATTAACATTAAATAAAATATAATTTTGAATTTTTTTTCCAACTATAGGAGGGTCACTGACCGCCGCTACAGATAATACATTTAGCGACATTTTCTGCAAAACGTTGCTAAAGGGGGGGTCTATAGCGGCGGTCAGTGACCGCTGCTAAAAAGACCGCTGCTAAAAGGGGGTCTATAGCGGCGGTCAATGACCGTTGCTAAAAAGACCGTCGACAAAGGTAATACCTTTAGCGGCGTTTTTCAAAAAATGCGGATAAAGGGGGTCTTTAACAGCGTTTTTAGCGACCGCAGCTAAAAAGACCGTCGCTATAGACCTTTTTTTTATAGTGACTTCAATGCCCTTCCAAGATAAAATTACTAAAAAATTCTTTAAAAAATAATATTCTTTAAATAAAACTATTGAAACTCTATTTCAAAATATATTTATTTTTTAGTTTTTAGTTTTTATTTTTTTTATTTAGTCTTGAGGGGCATTTTCGGTCATTTTGCATAATTTTCCGTCGGATTTTCCGTCTAATTTAGACCGAGGGCTAGAATTGATGATTTTTAAAAGTTATGGGTCTCAAATCGCGAATTCATAATTAAGGGTACCGAATTAATTTTTGATCATACTTATGGAGCTAACTATGACTTTACCCCTAATAATATTGGAGCATCCCAAAGAAGTGCAAATTAATTTTACATTCCCAAATTAGCAAAGGTAATAAAAGAGAAGTATCAATATATATATACTAGATTAGGATTCTTTCCAATTTCCTACTCAAATTAGATGGTCTAATTTGGAGAGAGAAATACGTCGTAAATACATTAAATGTTGTAAGACCCACTGTCACGCCCCGAACGCTAGCCCGAAGGGGCCAATGACAGCCGCGAGCATTCCCGTATGAACACTCCAGCGAACTTAACCTCGACTTACAGCGGAAAAATTTCTGAGAGAGAGACGAGCCAAGGGAATCTACATAAACTTTAACTTATACAAAATGACCTCATTAATAAATGAGTAAGCATCTTAATTACATGTCATAAACAAAACACTTCCTAAGTGACAGACCACATTGGTCAATAGTCACCAACATCTCAAAACTTCATGGAGAGCCTTCCCTCTTAAGACAAGTAGTCCTCAGGAATGCCTTCACCTGGAACATCTGGAATGATACAATTTAAAAAATTGTGAGTCAAAAGACTCAATAAGGAAATATGAACTTGTAAATATGAGCTTGTAACATGAACTTGTAAAACATGAATGATCGTGAATCTTGATGTGCATGCATGCTTCATGTTTGCATATGCACATGCACTTGCTCTTGAAAACATATACTTGAACTTCATATGACACTTGGTCTTTGAAAAGAATCTTTTCTTATCTTGTGGGCTACATACGCTTCATTTAACCCCCGAAGTCAGGGTTGTGCGTTCCCATTGGAACCGTCCCATTTTTCCCTTGGAGACATAACATCTGGTTGAGCTAGCCCTTGAAGTGGCCCCAGGCCTGATGGCTAGACACGACCCTTGGAGGTCCGCACCTTCTTTCAATCGTTCTTCAGTGTAGTTGCACAGACCTCAAGGACTTACCCAAACTTCACGTAAACGTCCTTCAGTATAAGCGTCCTAGGTAACATCCACCCTTCACGTAAACATCCTTCAGTATGGATGTACCTTCTTAACTTAGTGCGGTACCGACCAAAGCCCCTTAACGTAAATTGTCATAAACATCTTTCATGCTCTCATTGCATAAAAACTTCTTTTTCTTGAAAGAAAACATGCAAATGCTTGACGTGTCATGCTTGATAATAAATAACATGTCATGCTTGATCATGAAAAATCATGTTGTGTATCATTCCACTTTTCATAAAAAGTAAGTTTTCACTTATTTCCACTTACCTTGATCCTTCTGAGTTTCAAGTGGTGCCTCACCTACAAGCGAGTTAAATACGTTACTTAGAAGCTTAGGCAAAACAGTCAAATAGACATACAAAAGTACTCATAGATGTTTTTGGTTTCCAAAATTCATATCCTTGAAAATATGACTTTACTTACAAAATATTTCTTTTAAACTTTAGCTTGCATAAAACAAATTTGAAAACAATAAAAATATACATCAAACAACTCCAACTAGGTTGTTGTTTTAACAACAATATGTCCAACTTGTATTCAACTTATTACACTGATTCTTCCCATCAACATCATTGATTTCAAGACCTATCCGTGAAGATCAGCAACAACATTTCATATTAAGAATCTCATACCAAAACACCAACCAATCTCATGTCTAATTTCTATTCTCCTTATTCCGTATTTTTCACTCTTACCTTGCATGGACTAATGTCTATCAAATTCCATTAATCAAACCTCAATAGATGTGTTAGAGGGGCACTGCCGATTCCTATAGAATTTAACCTAAGTTCCATTGGTCTTATCTCTAAGTTTTCAAGCTCACATGAACACCAATGCCGACAATTCTTCAAAATACAACCGATAGACATTAATCCTCATTTAAATGATCAACTCGTGACCACCTTGACCTTCTTTTCACTTTTAGGCTTGCTGATTTGAACCAAAGGATTATTTTCAGATTCACAATCCTCAACTTTCTTACAATATCCATACAATTCACTTAAAGAAAACAACATGAATTCAACTCCCACTTAACCCGAGTGTAATTATCTACAGGACCACCAAATGTAATCAATTGACTTAGGTGACTAGCTTGCTATTTTCACATACATTCATAACAGCAAGCAATCTTAAGGAAACAACATAAGACACACATTCCATGGCATAGGGCAGCAACACCATTCGGATACTATTGTTCCTTTTCTTCCATTTTCATAACATTTTCTTGCATTAGCATTTTTCAATCACACTTGCTCCTAGATTTAGGCCACTAACCGAACCCTAACATCATCTAAACTTCACCTTTTTCAAAACTATTTCCAAGATATTTTACAGCAAGCTAACATGCTCCAAAATCAAAGAGTTACACTTTAACTTCACATGCAACGAGTCTATGAGCAAGGTCATATCTCAAATCTCATTTTCCAAGCCTTAATTAATCTAAACCGTGACCTCCAATCACCATTAACCATCCTTAATCATAAGAACATACAACAACTAATTCACATCAAACAAGCCACAAGATTCGGCCAACACAATCAAAATTCCTACATGCATGCTAATATGTCCAACATCAAAACCAAAGTCATCACTTCCTTCAACATTATCCAAAACCGTGGCCTTAAATCCCTTCCTCCATCAACAAATCTCAAGAAATCAGTTCACAAGACCTCCATCAGCAAGTTCACAAGAACAGCAGCCAAAACTTAACTTCCATGCCATATATTTTTCCAAAACAAGAGCACCTTACCTTAGGAGTTTCGGCTGGACACTAGAGATGGCTAGAGAACACCTATAATAGGACATCCATGGTAAGAATCAGGAGAAACAACAACTCATAGGGGAAGAAACATCAAAGGGCAAGATTTCCCTAACCTAGGCTTGCTTTTTCCCTTGGCCTTGCTTTCTCCTCCTTCACCTACTCGGTTTTTCTCCTTCTCCCTCTCTCGGCCAAGCTCTCTTTTGCTCTCTCCCTTGTGCGACCAAAGAGTGAACTAAGTGTGTGTGAAGTGAGTGAGGCGTGGAATGCAAAGGAAAGGTGAAGAACTCGGCCAAATGAACTTGGCCAAGTTCACGAGCAAGGGGGAAATTTCCCCTTGGTTCCATCGACAGTAACCATTGGTTGCATGGGCAGCAATTTAATGCTTTGTCTCTTGTTTTTCTTTTATTTCTTTTGCTTTCTTATGCTTCACATGACTTCTTCTTCGGCCTAGCATCACTCTCCCTCTTTGTTATTCACATGAATCACCTACTATCTTCTCTTTTGACTTTCTATGCTCTACACGTGAATCGCTATGGTTAGTACGCTTTATTGCTACTTAGTTGACCTAATAAAGATCAAGGTTACTAATGAAGAAGGTCAAGGCTATTAGAACAAACATAACATAAATTACATGTATTACACTTCACAATCATCACTTAGGCTATAATGAAAATACTTAGAGATATTCAGCAACTAAAATTTGAGAAATTGCACTTTAAATATCCTTAAATACCAATATACTATAGATCATTATAACACAATAAAATGTAGAAGGAAAATTACCTTGAAATAATTCGGCCACTAAGAAAAGATTTAAATTTCACTAACTTGACTTCACAACCTTAATGAAAATACTTAAGGAAAATTTAGAAGTCAAAATTCCATAATAATTGTAGCTTAATATCTTACATTGGCCAAACAACAGCACCAAAAATTAAATTCAAGAACAGATACATAAGCATAAATAGCACAATGCAATTCGGGGTCTCACACCCACATAATTGTTCGACAATTAACACGAGCATCATTGAATGTTGTACGGCCTACAAGTTGTGTCTTTCTTTGTACGAATTGAACCATCCAATTATGGCATCAAACTAGAGCGGATCCTAGTCTGTCTGCTCTACTATTTTTGTTGTAGTGAGTACTTTAAACTATTAAGTTTATATGATGTTTAGCTATTATGGAGGTTTTGATACTTTGAACTCTAAACTATGAATGCTTTTATCACATATTTCACCATACAACTGTTAATGTCAAACACTTTACACCCTCTATTTATGATGTACTCTCTTTCTTTTTGTGGTTTTCTTGAGAACTGAAGTAACTCTGTTGATTTGGATATATCATTAGGTATATTAACGTTAGTTGTTTTGTCCTTTGTCTCTAAACTTTAATTTGCTTATCTAATTATAATTTGATATGTGAATACTTGTGAGATTTAGTTATTTCCATAATTGAATATGTTAACTAATCATACTTCGAGCTAGGTTGAGGATGAGTCGGCAAAGGTTGTGAGACTTTTCTCTCCTTACACATACCCCCTAGGGTTTCCGCCCCGTTTCTTGAGGTCTCTGATTTCTGCTTTGGGCTACAGCCCGTTGCCTCACCTCTTCGTCAGAACTAGCCTCGCCATATGCTCCCTTTCCAGCTTCCCGAAGGAACCCGGTTTCATCTCCCCATCCAGTGCTTGCTAATCTACTGGTATGTCCTCCTCGCTACAATGCCTCATGTTGGAGCTGATTTTTCTTTTCTGTTAGCCTGTCATAGCGCCTGTCTCCAGTTGGATTTTTGGCGCCGTATTCCTTCTGGTTTTTGCGGCGTAGGTGTCCCGCCCCCCCACCCCATCCCCACTTATTTATTCCTTGGCCTTGGCCATGGCCACCATTTTTTCACCTCTCCTTACTCTCTGGTAGTATCTTGGTGTGGTTGCGATCTCTCGACTCATGTTTCTCCTGGTATGATGGATACTTTAGGCGAGGATTTGGAGCAACTGATCCAACAAGCCAAATCTCTTCACTGGGATAGCCATCCTGCCCAAGTTAGCCATGATGTGGAAGGGAGGTTGGTTATTGTGTGAGTGAAGAGTGTGTGTGAGTACACTGCTGAGATTAGATTGTGTGAAATCTAATGGCTGAAACAATGTCACGTCAATTAATGAAACCGGGTCAGTTTCGTGGGTCGGGTTCTCGGGTCAGTTTCATTAATTAACGTGACATTGTTTCAGCCATTAGATTTCACACAATCTAATCTCAGCCATGTACTCACACACTCACACACACTCTCTACTCACACAATAACTTTTGCCATGTGGAAGGTGCCTCCTCTGCAAGACTGCATCCAAGCTGATTTTGCTTGAAAAACTTCTTTCCCAGCGTTTTCACATTCTGAGTTAGGTTAGAAGTGTCATTGCCCGTGCTTGGATATTTGTGCAACACTTGGTGGTAAATGAGCTAGAGCCGAATATCTTTCTGTTTGAATTTGGGAAAACGGAGGACCGAAACAGAGTCCTGCAGCGTCGCCCTTGGAATATAAAAGGGCGGTAACATAACTACACATTACTAGACTGGACTGAAAAAGGAATCGCGGTAACATAATTGTATCCGTACGATGTCTGAATTGACTTAAAATTCTAGTGACCCATATAAAATATGTTAGGAAAATGTCATTTTGTGCACTCAAATTATGGGAGCAATGTCACATATGTTATAAACAGGTCATGTAGCATGAATCTAACAGTCGGATCTTATTTGGTGGTGCACTCAAATTATGGGAGCAATGTCACTTACGAAAGTACTGTGTTTTGCCCGGCCAAGAAGATTTTAAAAGCCTTCGTTACTGACATAAACGTGGATGGGGAATGAAAGTATATGAACCTTAGAATTAATGATGGCCTTTGTACACGCCATACCCCCACTACAAAATAAAGAAAATGTATCATTAATAGGCTTTAATTAGCATAAATCTTGACTTCTATTGTGGGGTGAATAAAGGTTAGATATTGGAGGATTTGCAATCTGATGCGCATCCAACTTATTTTATAGGAAAGGAGAATAAGACACAAAACATTAGGGGTGATATGTTTGGGCCGGAACCGACCAGGCCAACCCAAATTGGGCCGGCCGATTTGGGTCTAGCCCAGTACGGCGGTCGGTTCACGTTGTCTCAACATCTCCCCCTATTTTCACTCCGTTGGTTTTTTTCCCGATGCATTTCTTCTTCAAACTTCACAATTCACCTTCACCCACCCCTTTCCTCAAATTTGAAACCCTAGCCACCCCCACTGCCCCACACCTCCGCCGACGTCTTTCTTTTTTCCTGTCAGTCTCTCTCACGGGCCTTATCTTTCTCTCTCTCGCGGCCGCTCTCCCACTCTCAGTCTCCCTCTCTATCTCACTCGGCCACATGGTAAATTTCCTCTCTCTCTCTCTCTCTATCTCAAATTCTTACGCCCTCTCTCTCTCTCTCTCTTTAGTTATTTACAATTTTACAGATTTGAAAATTATCAAAGACGACCCAAATTTTTGATAAATTGGTGGTTGATTGTGGCTGTTGTTGGTGATTCGTGTCATCTGTGGTTGGTGGTGGTGATTGTGGATGGTTGCTTTGTTTGTTCTTCAATTTTGGTTCTTATTTTTTATTTTCATTTTCATCTTCTTCTGATTTTTTGCATTGGGACCGACCGAAACCGATTGTCGTCGGTCGGTCTAGTGTTGACACCCCTCAGTGCGGTTGTCGGTCCTTACTTTTCAGTTGGTTTGGTTGACAGTAGGGGCTGAAAACAGAGCCGAGGGGTCGGTTTCCACCCCTACAATACATTGCCAAACCATTCAACCAGCTTCCTTCGTGAGTAAGAAATTCAAGCTCCCAACGGTGACATATGCCAAGTTACCATATGCATGTGATCAGCGCAATAAACAGAATTGTTCGATAACCTCACATATAGCTCGTTGGACCTCAGCTTCCTCTCTTTTTTAGGCGAGTGTTCCGATTGTCTCGAGCGTTTTGGCAATTAGTTTTAGGTGTATATGGGGGCTGACCCCTTAAGTATGTATATTCCTTTAGAGTTTGTCTATGAGGTATCTTATTAAAAAACAAAAATAAATAAACAGAATAGCTCACATTTTAAGCTAATGTAATGATTTAACCAACGTTGAGAAATCACAATATTCATGTAACTAATAGTTTCAAGCTGTACTCATGACGTATACAGGTATATATGAATATCGTCGGTACGTCAAACGTAGATGCATATTGACAAAAGTCAAAAGCTTAAGGGACTAATATTAACGTATTGGGTCTGAGCCTCACCACCGTTTGACTCCGTCGGGAACAAAGAATAACTAGTTCATGTTGTCATATTAGATCGATTACCGACGAAATATTCAACCGGCATGGATGTGGTTGATGAAGGTCCACCACTTGACCTTTGTCGTCGATGAGCCCATGGATGAAACTCACTTTTGCCATGGATTTTGCGGCTTAGGTTGTGCACTCAATCTCTTGAGGCGCTGACTGTTGCAATCGAAAGATCCAATTACAATTCATTCGGAAAATGTTTCACCTCAGGGGTGGAACCCATTGTTTTACTTCTCATATTTCCTCATCTCACCTAGTTCACTAAATCTATGTATTTGAATGTTTTGACTTCCTCAAAAAATACAGTGTACAGTATTTTCCTATTACAATTCATTTGCTAATTGGGCTCTTTATTCTCAGGCATTTTGCAGATTATATGGCGTGCAAGCTGGGCGCTTTTGCAGAGCATAAGACATGCAATTTGAAATATAGTGGAAACTTTTACTTAAAGATAATACTCCCAATTCTATTCAAGAACAAAGTCGTCCATTTTGATGGATTTGGGAATCGCTTGGCATTTGACCTAATGCCATTTTCGCTGCAAGTGAATCACCGTCCTCTGACACTACATTCTATTTCGGGTTTCTGATAGATTGTAAGCAATATTTGTAGGAATTTTGCACTAATTTGGTCTTCCTTAGTTTCTTAACATCCTTCCTATTTTTCTCCTCATATTTCGGGAACTTCATTTAGAGACTTTGATGCATATGTAATTTTCATGCTCTGCAATTTGTTCCAAAAATACAAGAAACTAGTGTTTTGCTTCTTCTGAACATAATTATTTAATACTCAAATCTGATACTAACAGAACCTAGAGGGGGGTTAATAGGTTACCCAATTTTTCTTCTAACTATTACAACTTTTCAACAGAACAATTCTGCACAAACTACGCAAAGACTAATTAGAATTTTTCAACACACGTTAACAGCAATCTGACTAATCATATAGAATGTGAATCAAGCAATTTCAAATCTATTTCAATCAAACCAAACGTTCCTGCACAAATTGCACCAAGTCATATTAGTAATTTCAACACACAAAATTACTACAACACAAATTGTCAAGCGGAATGTAAATCACGTAATACCGAATCTATATCCAAGATTCTTTTAAAGTCAAGAACAACACCTAAACATTTAGCTTGTGATTCACAACTAACAAAAATTAATCAAGAACAATATAAACAATATCAATCACCACAAAGAGACATCAAGATTGGTTACGAAGAGAAAATCTCTTGGAAACAAATTCCAAGAGATAAAAACTCTCCGGGTCCGTAGACCGGGTAACGAATTTACTAGCTTTTCGAACTCGAAATACAAGGTGATCCGTAGACACAAGAAAACTCACAATCCTAGTCTAACACATTTGATTTCTTACCCGGAATACAACATTCGGATCTGCACCACAGCAAGGACTGAGAACATCTCATCCATTCAAAAAGCTAAGAATCTTACCACATTGTCCATACCTTGTCGTCTCCCATTGCGAACTCACAATAACAACAACTACATTAACATGGCTCTTGGACCTTCAAGATTTTCAGCAACCTCCGAAATTCTTGAATTTCTTCTTGAGGAAATAATAGTGGGGATCAATAAACTCGAACTGAGAATCTTTAGAGAGGGATTTTACTTTTCAAGGCTCCATTCTTAGTTCTCACACAATCAAAGACTTAGAAAAATGGGCAGTGGGTTTCTAGAGAGTTTCACGTTGAAGACACAATATCTGAAATTTTCTAAGTATCGAATCTTCAAAGAAAATGTGGTTATATGCTATGGGTATTTTTCAGTTAGGAGTAGAAGGTTCTGGGCTTCTTGGGTGAGTCATGATGCCACTTATTTTGTTAGAAACGATCTAACCAATTTCTGTTTCAGCCGTTATTTAATTCGTGTTTCTGTCTGACTTGCATATCATGTTGATCTCAAGTCTCCAACCAAGCCATGTCTCCAACCAACATATCATGTTGACCTCGAGTCAAACATCTATCAACTATAAACTACACAACATTGTTTATAGAAAAGAAATCAGTAGCAAACAAATTATTCATATTGGAATAATTAGCAAAAGACAATCACGTGAAACCCATATATAAAGATTAATAAAGGTCCACAATACAATCATATTAAACAAATAACAACAGACAATCATCATGTTTAATAGACTTATAATATCCAAATAGAACAAGAAGTGAGAAATGAAATACACTTTCAATATAAGACAAAAACTTAAACCAAGAATCATTTATGATGTTACAAACAAAATAGGAACTATATGTAGAAACCAAATAAGACAAATGATATGGTTTACGGTACCAATATCATACAATACTCAAGAACATCCAATTAAGAATTTTATCAAAACAAAAAACATAATTCAACAGAAAATACTATAGAACTAACACGTGTCATCTATTAAAAGCCCAGTCAAAATACTTAGCAAAAATTCATCAGAGCACTTGCAATATAGTATTCGTGGTGACTTTCCTTTCTCTCTCTTAGGCCGTGTGACAGTCTGTCTTCCTTAAGTTATGCCAATAAACGTGTGATAGAAATATTTTTAAAAGAGCATATAGACCTGAAAGAGAACCCACTTAAAGCAGTACTTTATCATTATAAAAATCACACATCAAACAAAATATTAATTTCGGCCAACAACAAAACACCATGTTATTGAAATTGTTCAAATAACATTTATTCAATGCCCAACAGAAACTCCAGATTCAGTAAAAACTAAATAGGCAAGTTGTATTCTCATTCTTACAATAGAGAAGACAAACTAATAATATATAAAGTAACACGTTGCCTCTATACGTCATTCTCATCCAGTATACTATTAGCAATCATCTCAACCAGTTTGTTCAAATATCAACATTAAACATAGCAGTTTTAGAGATAGACCTAAGAACATAAAAGAACATTGTGTATGACTTTTATATCCTCATCACTAACACAATCATCATAACAATACCTGCAACTTATCAAGAAAGTCCAGGAAATTACTAAGCATACTACTATCAAAAAAATATATTCCATGCTATTACATAATTATCACAGATTTGAAAAATTAATCTTAATGACATATTAGAATATAACTAAAATCAGTTATACTAAAAACAAATTAAGACTATAGTATATTGAATCTATTTAGTCATGATTCAAAACATATGAATTTATTGACAAAATTTATTTTGCATAAAAGACAATGTGAGTTGCATTATTTGAAGTTATGTCCTTCTTTTTCCAAACTAATTTTTTATTAATAGTAGGACTTAGCTTTTGATTTATACGCAGAATTTGTTGAGATAACATGCTCACTTGACTCAGCAACTTATCAAATTCAGACTTAGATACATTGTTTGAAAAAGACAAAACATATCTTTTTTCCATTTTTCAAGAGATCAAAGCATTTAGGCTTAGTATGACCAACTTTACCACAATGAAAACACTTCGAAATAAATTTGGAAAATTTAGATTTAGACAAAACAGGAGCTTTAGAGATAACTACCTTGTTTACCTTCTTTTGAGGTGCAGGTGTGCTCTGAATTTTCTGAGTAGTTGGCATAAAACAACCTTATTTGAAGGTATGGGTGTTGATAGAGTATGATCAAAACACAATCCTCTTTTGTTTCCATCTGAGTGTCCTATACTTGCATCTTATTAAGCTTGCTGGTACCACTTGAAAATTTCTTAAGATGTTCGTTAGCTAGGTCAGCCCTTTTGACAGATTTGATGTATAATCTTCTAGAGAAGTGTTCATAGTAATAAGTTTTTGAATCATAGTATTTTTCTCTATTAATTTTTCAGCTAGCTCATCTCTTTCTTTTTCTACAAGACCAATTCTCTTAAGAGTCAAGGCATTCTCCTTTTTAACTTTAATACTTTCATCATATAATTCTTGATAAGTCTCTTATAAGCTCTCAAGATCTTCAACATCCTCAACAAAAATTTCTTTTGCATCATCAAAATCAATAAACTCATCAGTTTTAATAGAAGATGTAAATGCAACAAAATTTACCTTATCATTATTCGAATTTTCAGTAACTGAGAAATTTGACTCTATATCAGAATCTGAAATGAAGTCCTCATAGCATTCTTCCCTTTAAAATGCCCAAAGCGTTTGCTGCCGTGACATTGTAGCCCTTGTTCTTGCTTCTTTTTGAACTCTTTCTTTTCAGATTTATCCCTCTGTTCATCACTCTTCCAGCTTGGTTTCACAAAAGGTTTTGAATTGGATTTTTGTCCTTTCCAATTTCTGCCCTTCTTGAATTTAAATGTTTTCTAAATCTTTTAACGAACAAGGCCATGTTTTCTTCATCAAACAAGTCCTCTTTTATAGTATTCAATGCTATAGCTTGGTTTCTTTGTTGCTGGAAGAGTCATTTCATAGGTCTGAAGAGATCCTACAAGTTCATCTAGTTTGATGGAATCTAATATTTTGCTCTCTTCAATAGCAGTCACCGTAGGCCTAAATCTCTCCGGTAGTGATCTCAAGACTTTACGAACTTCTTTAGATTCAGACATCTTCTCACCTAGGCTAAAACTTGAATTAACCAAATTGGTGAGTCTTCCATTAAAGTCATCAAAGCATTCATCCTCTCTCATTTTAAGTTCTTCAAACTTAGAAGTAATCATGTGTAGCTTAGAATCCCTAACTGTCTTTGTTCCCTCATGAGTAGTACATAGAATATCCCAAGCTTCTTTAGAAGTTTCACAGTTAGAAATTCTAATAAACTCTTCAGCAGAAACACTCATAAAAATGACGTTAATTGCCTTGCTATTCCAGCCAGCTGTTTCTCTTTCAGCTGAACTCCAAAGTTGTGAACTCTTTTCACTAGTGACCTCATTTACCGTAACAGTTGGTTTTTCCCATCCATTAGTCACAGCTATCCAAACTTTCTCGTTTATGGATTTTAGGAATGCTTGCATCCTAACTTTCCAATAGGCGTAGTTAGAAACATCAAAGTATGGCGATAACCCTAGAGATTGACTTTTGTCCATCTCTAATATACTGAGTCTAAGGAATCGAGATCTCCTCTGATACCAATTGAACAAAATTATTTAAGACTCAAATCCGATACTAACAGAACCTAGAGGGGGGGTGAATAGGTTACCCAATTTTTCTTCTAACTATTACAACTTTTCAACAAAACGATTCTGCACAAACTACGCAAAGACTAATAAGAATTTTTCAACACACATTAACAACAATCTGACTAATCATATAGAATGTGAATCAAGCAATTTCAAATCTATTTCAATCAAACCAAACGTTCCTGCACAAATTGCACCAAGTCATATTAGTAATTTCAACACACAAAATTACTACAACACAAATTGTCAAGCGGAATGTAAATCAGGTAATACCGAATCTATATCCAAGATTTTTTTAAAGTCAAGAACAACACCTGAACATTCAGCTTGTGATTCACAACTAACAACAATTAATCAAGAACAATATAAACAATATCAATCACCACAAAGAGACATCAAGATTGATTACGAAGAGAAAATCTCTTGGAAACAAATTCCAAGAGATAATAACTCTTCGGGTCCGTAGACCGGGTAACGATTTCACTAGTTTTTCAAACTCGAAATACAAGGTGATCCGTGGACACAAGAAAACTCACAATCCTAGTCTAACACATTTGATTTCTTACCCGAAATACAACATTTGGATCTGCACCAAAGCAGGGACTGAGAACATCTCATCCATTCAAAAAGCTAAGAACCTTACCACACTGTCCATACCTTGTTGTCTCCCATTGCGAACTCACAATAACAGCAACTACATGAACAGGGCTCTTGGACCTTCAAGATTTTCAGCAACCTCCGAAATTCTTGAATTTCTTCTTGAGGAAATAACAGTGGTGATCAATAAACTCGAACTAAGAATCTTTAGAGAGGAGTTTTACTTTTCAAAGCTCCATTCTCAGTTCTCACACAATCAAAGACTTAGAAAAATGGGCAGTGGATTTCTAGAGAGAGTTTCATGTTGAAGGCACAATATCTGAAATTTTCTAAGTATCAAATCTTCAAAGAAAATAGGGTTATATACTAGGGGTATTTTTCAGTTAGGAGTAGAAGGTTCTGGGCTTCTTGGGTCAATCATGATGTCACTCATTTAGTGAGAAATGATTTAACCAATTTATGTTTCAGTCGTTATTTAATTCGCGTTTTTGTCTGACTTGCATCTGACTTCAAGCTAACTTGATTTTTCTGAAGAAATACCCAGTTTTTGTACTGTAGTCTCTAGCTCTTCACAGAAGCTTCAATAACCTCAACATCTGAGGAAATACGACAAAATTACATATGAAGTAAAGCGAACTAAAATATTCCTAACATCTTCAAAGGTTACGCCAGCAAGCAGATCACCCTGGAGTGCTGGATCATTATCTTATTTGTTCATCAGTAGAAATAGTTAAGAACAATGCTACTAGTCGTGCTAAGAAAGCCTCCAGATATCTAGCTCTGCACCTGAGATTTGAAATTGACATGGTAGCTCATTCTTTGTGTGAATTTGGTGCGAGTGAGGAAGAGAGCCAAGAGTTGGAAGCATATTGTAAAACCCAATTTCCCTGCACTGACATTTCTCAAGAAGACCACAAAGTACATTCGAAATCATTTTGGCTATATACTTATTTCATGTTTCTAATAGTGCCTGCCAATAGTTGGCTTAGCTTATTTTACGGTTAATTCAGGATACTGTTGGTAGTAGTTGTCAATATTTCTGAAGTTCATAGTGACAGATCAAAGACAGTTTCACTAATCAAAGAGGGAACTCTTGGGAATTTGGAAACCATTTATCTTCCATCTCCTTCTGTTTGCATCTAATCAAGATGTTTTAATCTTTGCAGCTTACCATCTCCTGCAGAACTCAGGTCAGAAGGCCTATATGGTGGTCAGTTGAGTTTGGTTGCTTTGACCATCTTGTATCCTAATTTGGTTACTAAAGAGAAGCTGCTTTCATCGACAGAACTTGAACCATTTGTGAATTTTACATCTCAGGTATGGAGGTAAACTTGGTGTTAATGGTTTAAAATGATGCAGCTTCGACAGGTAATGACAAATCTTGGAGAAAAGCTATTGGAACTGTTATTGGTACAAATGTGGAACTGCCATTTTCTTTTGGAAATGTTATTGGCACAAAAATGTGGAACTATTATTGGTACAAATTTTGGACAAATGTGGAACTGTCATTTCTACACCTCTTGGCCACCAAATATAAGTAAAGTGTTCTTCTTTTGTGTGTTATTGGTCTTGCTGTTGGAACTGTTGTGGAGAAAATAAATATACTTCGTTTGTTGTTTGTCATCTCTTTTATAGGTGGACGAAAGTTCAAGGAGCCAAAATTGCTTGCAGTGTGATTAGTCGCCAATTTGTAGATGGCATCCACATTAATGTCTAAATGAAGCATAATTATGAGACAGTTCTGTTTACTTAGAAATAAAATAAGCAGATACTCAAGCTGAGACCAGACTTTGCAAATCTCACAGAAGAGGATCGATGTTTATGTGCATGTAACTCTATTATAGGTGGTCCTGTCTCTGTATCTTTGTTTTTAGTTTTTGAAATTTTGTTCTCCGAATTTGTTTAATGTTGTTTTTTATTTTCCAAATGTAAGTGTTCTATACATGTCGATAAGGAAAATTTTTATAATCCAATTATGTATTGTTAAGAAACAGAGAAGAAATCGACAGCCAACCAACAAAAGAGCAAGAGAAATGAACGTGCCTTCTCTGATTTTTGAACAAAGAATCACATTTTGAAATTGCCAGAAGCTTAAAAGACAGAACAACGTCTCAAATAATTTGGAAAACATAAAATATATGTTTATAGCCACAAAATTATACATTCGTATCTAGAAATTTTGTTAGCAATGAATTCAATTCCGTTGTTAAAACGTTAGAGACGAATATAGAATTTCGTTACTAAAATATGTTTTTCGTGACGAAAATTTTGCCATCAAATAAAACAAAATCATATAACATAGAATACAAAACATAAAGTATAAAGCTAAAAGAAAAAATAAAAAAGACTAGCCTTCTTATCTCAAAGGGCCTAACATGGGTGGGTTGGGTCCTTTGTCCCTAGTTTGTTTCGCACTTTATAAATTTCGCCCTTTCTTCTTGCTCCCGTCACTCATTCCCTCTCTCTCACATTCAAAATTTCTCTTCTCCGGTAAGCCTTGTGAGTCGCTCCAATGCTAATTATCTTCCCAATCGGATTGATCTCGAAGGCCAACAGGATGATACACCAATGGAAGAACAGTCTTCGAAATCGTAGGCAAGTTCTGTTTGTTCATTTCTTTACTTGGTTCTACTTCCCATAAAGTATTGCCTTATAACGTATTTCCTTTCTTCTTCGTCAAAAAAACATTCTCACCAGGTCAGGAAATTGGGTCTTAAAGACTTGAATCCTCCCTACTTAGCTCCCACTACAACAGGACCTGTGGTTCTGCAGGGTGTCAACTATGCTTCTGGCGGAGGTGGAATTCTTAATCAAACGGGAAAAGATCTTTGTAAGGTTTTCTGCTCTAGTTACAGAGCATTGTTTTGTTGTTATGTGTGATTCAACTTTCATTGACCCCTGACCCCTCTAGCTACAAAGCGGTGGAGAACGAACTATAGTCTTCAAAATATTAGAATTCACTATGGCATTCAAAATGTGAGATAAATTCCCATCTTTGTTAAAACAGAGCTCACAATCATGACTAGAAGTTCGAACCGCCTGCAATGTGTTCTATGCGTTAGATATACATCCATACGTAGCTTTTCACAAACGAGTTTCTTCGTGTGTGATGCATAGGGAGGTCGAATCAACATGGATGCACAACTTTATACAACCCGAGCAGGGCCGACTCTAGCTATAGGCAGCATAGACGGTTGCCTAATGCCTCAAATTTAGAACACCTCCAATTCAAAAAAAAAATTAATGATATATTTTTAAAAAATTAATAGTAAGGCCTAAAAAACTTAATGTTGATGAGTATATTGATTAAAGAGGCCTATTAAATCTCCTTACTTAAACGAGCATTAACTTTTCTCCAAGTAGAGGTCTAAATTTAAAATTTTATGTATATTTAAAGAAATTTTAATATTAAGGCCTAAAAAACTTAACCATAAAGAGTATATTGATTAAAGAGTCTTATTAAATCTCCTTAATTGAAGGAGCATTACCTTTTCCCCAAATCTAAGAGGCCCCAAATTTAAAAAAATATATATATATATTTAAAGAAAATTTAATATTAAAGCCTAAAAAACTTAACTTATAGAGCATATTGATTGAAGAGGAGTCTATTAAATCTCCTTGATTGAAGGAGTATTCACTTTTCACTTTTTGTGTATCTCCGTTCAACCCCATAAAATCTTCTTATTTGAAGATATTAATTGCAATATCTTTATTTATTTAATTTTTTTTACTTTAGATATTACTAACTATTTAAACCTTAACTAACAACTAAAAATATATCTTTAAAATGACTTAAACTTATTTGAGACAATATCTGTCAAGTACCAAAAATATTCAAAAATCATTTCTCAACCATTCTATTTTTTATTCTTATCATTTTTTAGTACTTCGCAACTCTTATCTTTGGTCACTAAAGTCCTAGGTGCTATTATTCTAAACTTTTTACTTTAATTTTATTTTACATTGCTTTTATTTTAATTATCATTAAAACTATTAAAATCTTACTTAAGATGGAGTATGACCCAAGAAATATTAAATGAATTAGTAACATTATCCATTAAAAATGATATATTAATAAATCTAAAATATAACACTTTGATAAATAATTTTTCATTCCAAAAAGCTATAAGAATACTTTTAACTAATTTTTATTAATATTTTATTTTATAAATTATTATAAAGGTCACATTTTAGAGTTTGGCCTAAGGCCCCCAATTACCTTAGAGCCGCCCCTGAACCCGAGCAATGGCCAATGGGCCACACTTCTCTATCCTCTGCTCAAGCTTGGAGAGTTAATCTTTCTTAAAAGTTGAATTTTTGCTTTTCAACGAGACGACCATAGTCATTTTATCATTGAGTATGCTTGTAACCCACTCTTTCGTGTCTCCCTGGTTAATTCTCATAAGCGGTTGGATCCCAGATGAGCACTCAGGAGATCAGGGTACGTCGCAAGATTTGGACCCCTGGAATTTGGTTTTTTTGAATTGTAGCTTGATTTCGGTTTTTCAAACTTATAAATCTGATGAAGATCTGTCATGTGAATATATATAGATATGGATATTACACTGTTATAAGTGTAACTCCAGTTTTTTCATAGTTGTGTTATTTTCGTAGAAGTAATGGAGGAATGCCGTGAACTAAATGGAAAAAATAAATTGGAGAAGCTCAGACAAAAAAAAATACACTGAAATGATATTCCGAAAACTGATTGCACTAAAATGAGAAAACTAAGAAAAATATACAGAATGCTTCCTCAACTCCAAATGCACTTTGACCAACCAATTGCACCGAGGGTGTGACCGAAAAGCCAAATTCCAATTTTCAAGAAATGCAACTACGATCACTTCAAGTCTTGGGCACTCATTTTTCTCCACCATTTAGCTACCGTCATTGTTGGGGTAAAAACTATAGAAATGGGCGACAGGTTGAGCTCGTCGGCATTAAGGTGGCACTTTTTTTGACGAATCGAAGCTCGTTGGCAAAATCTCGCTTCTCTTGACGACTGGTTATCGTCAACTAAGGGCTACCGTGGGCAGTAGGGGTGGTTAACGGTAGTGTAAGTGACGGTTTGGCGAAAATTGTCACAGTCACCGTAATTGGCGGAATCACATATTTGACGCCCCACCGCACCTCTAAGGCACAATAATTGTCCTTGCCGGTGACGGTATTAACGGTAACCGCTTAAACCATGTAACTTTGGAACAAAAAAAATATAGGTTTTTTTTACTTTTCTTTTTTTTCCCTATTTTTGCTGTTTTTCTTGGATCTTTTTGGACCATTAAAACTATTTGATGAACATATATAAGCAATAAATATAATTATTCAAATATTATAACATGTTTAAATTTTGCTACATAATATCATAAGTAATAATCATATCAAATTGACAAATATTCAAACATAATATCATAATCATTAATACTCATAACAAATATAATAAGATGTCTAAAAGTCCAACATAATATTATATTCAAACATAAAGACTAAAGTAATAAAAGTGTCTAACAATGTGACGTAAACCAACTAATATATTCCACCAAAAGCTAAAAAAAAAATATGTCACATAATCAATAATCATATTAAGTCTGAATTAGGGGTGGTTAACTGTGGAGATACGAGACTTCCCCAAAGTCTTCCATGATAGACATAGCTTGAACGGTGCCGACAGAAAGCTTTGATTGACAGCGAAAGTCTGTCTGCACGCGGCAATGTCCACCAGAGCTCGACAACATTTTCCGCGGAGGAAGGCCTACTGTGACGATTTTGCTGCCTTTCTGTCACAACTGCTTCCGTGGGCAGAGGAGGTTTTCTTGTAGTGACAGCTCCCTCCATAGAATTTCGTCAATGGTCGTTACTTTTGTGCTAAGAACTGGTCAAAATTTTGTAGATATCTAGAGGGTCCAAAGATAAATGGTCCATCTAGAAGGTCCAAATCAAGCACAAAGCAGCCCTTCAAATTACCCGTAGAATTATTGCCCAAGATTCTGTACACACCTATCAATATTTTTTTTTGCTGAATCTATGAATATTAATTTCTACGTCACAGTTCCTCATTTAATGAAAACTAATGAAAGGCCGGTTAGGTATGAACTTGGAACCTATAGACCCGCACCAAATAATCGACCAAGATTGACTCTTGATTCATCCATTATCTGCTTAACTTTCTCGGCACAGGATGCTATATTTATATATATATATATATATATATACACACCAGCATCAGGAAGCGGTGCACACAGCAACCGATCAACTTAGTTGGAAATAATTGGGAGCTGAGAAATGACAAAGGTTCCTGACATAACACTAAGCTCCTCCTGTGGCCTTACCATGCCGGTGATCGGCATGGGAACCTCATCTTCCCCTCCTCCCGATCCACAAACGGCAAAGGCCGCAATCGTAGAAGCAATTAAAGCAGGCTACCGCCACTTTGACACTGCCTTTGCTTACCAGTCTGAGCAGCCTCTGGGCGAAGCAATTGCCGAAGCTCTGCGTCTCGGTCTCATAAAGTCGAGGGACGAGCTCTTCATCACGTCCAAGCTATGGGCTAGCTTTGCTGAACGGGATCTTGTTGTCCCTGCAATCAAGATGAGTCTGAGGTATGATTTCTTAATTCATTTTTTGTTTTTTCTTTCCCTCTAGTTTTTGAAAGACCCTTCTAAAAAGTACTTGATGATGTGCAGGAATCTTCAGTTGGACTACCTTGATATGTACTTAATACATTGGCCACTAAGATTGAGCCGAGAGGTGCGTAAAATTCCAATTTTAAAGGAAGAGGCATTTCCCCTCGATATCAAGTCAGTGTGGGAAGGCATGGAGGAATGTAAGATTCTTGGCCTCACTAAGGCGATTGGAGTGAGCAATTTCTCTTGCAAGATGCTGGAGGAGCTTCTTTCTGTCGCCGAAATCCCTCCGGCAGTGAATCAAGTAACCATATCCGAACATGCCAAGTTTTCAATTTTTTTGAATCCTAGACGGAATTCTGTATAGTCGCTTACACTATATATACTATATATTCTTCATAGGTGGAGATGAACCCGCTTTGGCAGCAGAAGAAAATGAGGGAATTTTGTAAGGAAAAGGATATTCATATTACGGCTTATTCTCCACTGGGTGCGAATGGAACGAAGTGGGGAGACAATAGGATTGTAGAGTGCGATCTCCTGGAAGAGATTGCTAAGGCGAAGGGGAAAACTACCGCCCAGGTATACTCTTTCTCCCCCTCCTTTTAAATTTGATATTTCACCTTGATCCAGAACGATTCGAACAGTTCTTGTTTGACAGGACTAAACTTGTATATCCAGGAAATTTTCATTCACTTTAGACAACACATAGAGACCAATTTACAACAATCTGTTTAATACATATCCTTGTCGGTATTGAAGACTGAAAATTTTTCGGTACACAACTCTATACAGAGCAATTTAGTAAAGTACCCCAAACAGAGTTATTTTGGGGGTCTGAAGAGAGGCAACCAAGAACAAGTATAGGGGTTGGAGATTTTACTGATCGAATTGGCTCCTACCTCCAAAACCAATGGCACTCTTTTATAGTTGTGGTGACATCCCCTTCCTCTAAGTGCTACCGATGACTCAATTCGGACATTCTGTTACGGGTGAAGGTTCATATAGGATATGTTTGTGTTGAAAAATTTTTGATATTAGGTTTAGTGTTGGTATTGGGTTTAGTGAAAAAGTGAAGAGAGATGTAATTTTTTATATTTTTATGAGAGAGAAAGAGATTATATTGTAGTATTTTATTGTAAGTTGGTGAAATATTTTGTAAAATTTTTGGTGCAAACGCACCCATAGTCATGCCCAAGGGAGTTTGTCTAGGCCGGCGCCCTCCTCCACATTTTTGCTTAGAAAAAAAATTAGTAAAATGACGAGAATTTATTCCTCGCAGACTCCTCTAAAAAAAATTATGAGAAAATGTACAGAACGAGATTATTTGATTTTTTTTTTGCGTTTGGAAAAATATTTCCAAACATTTTGTACACAGGTTAGAAACAAAAATTTGAAAAAAAATTATATTATCCTATTTTTTTGTGAAGAAGAAAATGAAAGATAGGAAATTTATCCTTGCATTAATATAACCATAGGCTATAGCTCGATGTCAGAAGCAAGACAGGGTTAGGCAAGGCGGTTGCCTATTTCCACCTACAAGGTCAATACTAAGGAGCTGTAGCCTAATCGTGGTTGACCTTGGGGTCATGAATAAGAACAAGCCCCATAAAAAAAAAAAAATTAACTCGGAGAATAATGGGACTTTTGAATATTGCATATTAAATTAATTATTTAAATATTTTATATTCAATCTTTTTAAAAAAATACTTAATATTCTATTCGGTTAAGGCCTTCAGTTTAGCTAGGCTGCTTCTAAAGTTCTCTTACCAGTTGGTATCCAACCATTGATCCGTATCAATTTCAAAGGTTGACTCCAATGTGCAGCATTTTATTTAAATTCAAACATTTCGTCGGGAACTTGACTAACCATGTGGGCTTTTGGTAGTAGTTCATCCATCGTCATGGAGACGTGGACTGAAGAATAAGGGTGTTTGGCTATAGGCAAATGCAAATTGATCAAAACATGCATATTGCATGTGTCTTTGCAGATTTCATTGAGATGGGTATACGAGCAGGGGGTGAGTTTGGTTGGAAAGAGCTTCAACAAGGGAAGAATGAAGGAGAACCTCCAGATCTTTGATTGGTCCTTAACAGAGGAGGAGTCAAACCAGATCAGCCAGCTTCCCCAACGCAAGGGTGTAACGTTTGCCTCCATTTTGGGACCCCACGACCTAATGCTTCAGCTTGATGCAGAAACATGAAGCTACGTCCCTAATAATTCAGACCACTTTGTCTCGAATTTAGAATCATACAAATTCCTCTGGTCAAGATGCTGCTTCAAATATCTTTACTAGTACTCTCACCCTTTCTCTCTTACTTTGAAAACGGGGGTTTAGCCTAAGCCTCCACAGACTTTTCCACTAGCTAGTAGCTACCTCCATCTATCCTTTGTAAATGGGGCCAACTGGATACACTCAACAAATGGGAAAGTGGGAGTAGGAGTAGATTTTCCACTTCCGCGAGGACCCATATGGTGGCAAACAGTTTATTTGTAAGTTTCTGAATAAATATGAATAACAAAGCTATAATCACTTTGTAAATGAAATTTACGAGTTCTATACAGTCAATACTTCCTTACGCATACCTAATTCATAGACATTTCGTCTTTTATTTGTTGGGGTTTTTTTAATCTTGTTTGAATTTTTAGATGGAACCACGGTATTTTGTCCGAGAAGATTTTTAATATAATTAAAATGTGCCATCCTCTTTTTTTAAAATTAAAAAAAAAATCAAATACAGTTCACTAGATGTCACACCAAATAATAAGAGACAAGGTAAATTGACACGTGCCGAAAATCAATTGAGGAAAAACATTAATTTTTCATACACAAAATATGAAAAACTTTAAAGTTCTAGGGGTGTAAAACAGGAAATCCGGTCCTGGTTTTGGACCGGAATCCAGTCGGACTGGATTTCTGGTTGGACATAAAATGATGGACCGGTCTGGACCACTTAAGCACTATAACCTTTTTCATTTTTCATTTTCAGCTTAAGATAACAATTTACATCCTAAGATAAAAAAAAAATAGGTACAAGTGTCTCAAAAAATTAAGCACTATAAGTCAAAATATAAATGTCTCAAACACGCACAAACAAATACATAAATAAACTAAAAAGCTTGCAAATGTCCCAAATGAGTATCTTCCTCAACTATTGATGGTGGTTGATGTTTCAAGTTTGCTTGTTGTTGTGCTATTGCTTCCCATTTCTGCAAGTTTAGATGTCAATAAATGTTAAAAACAAAGAAATATAAGTAAAGCATGGAGAAAATAAAAAGAGAATTAAAATTACAAACACATTTTATATACCGGAATCCATGTCATAACTATCGATACAATCCAAAGTTTCTTTGATGTTAAATGGTTCATTCTCATCCACACGCCTCAACCAATCTTGGGTGCAAACGAGGGCCTCCGCAGTCGCTGGAGCTAATGAACTTCGAAACGGATCAAGTACACGTCCTCCCATACTAAAAGCGGACTCTGAAGACATAGTGGAGATAGGGATAGCCAATACATCCCGTGCAATCTTAGCAATGACGGGATATCGTAAATCAATATCCTTCCACCATTTAAATACGTCAAAATTCTTGTCTGGAGCAACAAGTGAATCAGCCAAATACCAATCAATTTCTAAGTTTGCACTGTGACTTGATGAATATGTTCCAAACGACACAGTCGTGGTCCATTAATCATCAAATAAAGTTAGCTTATTGCCAGAATCCGCAACCAATGGAGGAGGAGGAGGAGGAGGAGGTATACTACTAGTAGATGAATGCACCTAAGCTTGAGGTAACCCCAATGCATATTCATCAAATAATGTACGAAACAATCACTTATACTGGTCACCAACTTCTCTCCCTCTATTCCACCATACATCAACCTCAACATTTGTCCCATTACTTTGTAACTTACACCGTGGATCAATCACACCATCCCTCTCTTGTTATAGGTCCCAAGTTTCACTTCCTACACTCAGCTTCAGTAAAATGCGGAAGATAATCAACATCATCACTCTCCATTCTATCAAAAGCAAACTCATACTTCTCAGCAACGTCCAACATCAAATAAGTAGAGTTCCAACAGGTCGAGACATCAAGGCACAATCTCTTGGAACATTTGATCCTCTCTTTTTCAACACATTGATTAAACTTGATAAGTCTTGCAGGAGAAGACCGCACATACCTAATTGCATCTCACAAAAAACAACGGCAAGAAATATCGAATTTCTAATAAACGAATTATGCATAGTACTAAAAATGAAAACAAATACATACCTAATTGCATCACGAACCCTTGTAATTGCATCATCATTTATCTTCAACCCATCACCAACCACAAGATTCATAATATGTTTCTTGACTTAGGTGAGGCAAACTCTACTATCACAAGCCCTAATCATACACTTCAATCATGCTTTTTTATCCTTAAAAATGTCAATAGATTGATTCTTTCTTTTTGGTTTAGATGGTTAACTACTTGGTGGGGAATTTCTGAAACATTTTCCTCTTCAACCATCATATCCACATCCTCTAAACTCAATCTCATAGCATCAACAGAACGATCCGTAGCTTTTGATCTCTATGTCATTGAAGCAAAACCATCAACTCAAATGCATGAATATTTATGTCAAAACCATGAAGCAAAACCTTCAAGTCAAATCAACTTAAATATATTGCATCTTAACTTTATAACCGAGCATAACAATAATTGAATGTAGCAAATCAGAGAACTTGTTGGATATATTCTTCCATTTGACAGTTTGACTACACTAAATTAATATAGCAGGGTTACCTATATTGGCAACGCATAAACACATGTTTCGATGCATAATTGATTCAGAATGGATATATCACATGCAATTTGTTGAGCTTACACTTGCCATTGGAAAGCTTGAAAAAGGAAAACATATTCGAATAATTTCCCCATCTATGCAACAATTGAGTCCCAGACAGCCATTGCATGAAGCAGAAAAAACTACTCACAATCAGAAGCTCTTAGCATCAACTAAAGGTCATCATACCAAAGGTCTTAAGAACATTAGCAAGGCCAATACATCCGGTCCTGCAATTTTTCACAGCAGCAAATTGATGGGGAGTCAATAGCAAATGAATATATTTGCCAACAAGTATTAGAAAAAGGCCTTGCTGACTCAAACCCAAATTTGACCCAAATCCCTCCCACCATTGAATCTCTAGAGCTCTATCATATTTGCAACTCGCCTAAGTCAAGAAAATAAAGAGAGAAAACACACTTATATTGGGCGGCGTGGGCAGTGGCTTGGCAACGCTACTTTGGGGAGGCGTCGGCCGTCCCACACTCGGGGAGGCCGGGAGGGGGAGGTGTCATTAGGATAGCTACGGCGTGGGTGTGGCTCAGCTTGGGAGGGGGCTGGGGGTCATGGGGTGTTCTTCAGTCGGGAGTTCTCGAGAGGGAGGGAGCAGCTCTTGGTGTTAGGAGAAACTTGAAAGTTGAAATGGAGAAGTTGTGGGGAGGTCAAAACGTGCATTTTGACTTAAGGGAGATAGGGTTTTATTTTTTTGGGGTGAGGCACCGCGTTTTGAGTTAACGCGAAGGGGGTGGTGTGAGTCGTGAGGCGCTGCGTTTTGCTTTTAATTTTTTTTTTAAATAATTTATTATTTAAATCAATTAATGCGGTCCAGTCCGGTCCAGGCCAGTTACTAAAAATTCTGGACCGGATCATACCGGATTGATCCTAAAAAAAGAATCCACGTAAAAATAAAGAAAATTTGATGTTTTTTTATCCAAATTTTGACGCTTTAGAAAGTAAGAGAGGATAATTTTAGGTCTGCAACCATCAACTGACAGATAAGGTTGGTGGCGTAGTGTAATACCCCGAACCTTTTGAGCTACTTTTGAAACTCTCGTGTTAAGGCTTTCATTTTCATATCTTTAGTAATTGTGTTCTTTTCCTTAGAATTTGCTTGATTTGCTTAATTTATGCCTTGTTTAGTATTTATTATATGATTAATTTGACTTTATTTTATTTCCTCTAATATTTTAAGTAATTATGTTCTTTGGTATTTTTTTAATTGCTTCGGTTTCTAAATTTGTGACTTTAGTATTTTGATCTACCTTTTTAATTTAAGTTGCGTTTGTGCCTTCTTTCCTTAATTCTTAAATCCTTGCATTATTTCATTTAAATTCATGCGCTTAAAATTTCTTACTTGACTTGAGTTTTGATCCTTTAAATTTATACATTAAGTTGGGTAATGTTTATTTAATTTATTTTTAATTTAAAATTTGGCTAACAGACTCCCGAGAGGACAGAGAACAGACTCCCAGGAGGACCGAGTGCTAGACTCTCGGGCTGACCAAGACCTAGATCCCGGGATAATCTAGACCTGAATGCCCGGTCTAACCATGGCACTGGCTCGGGGGCCTGTATGCCCGACTTACCACAGGCGCTTGCCTGTATGCCCGGGGATGACCGGGGACAAGTTTGGAAAGCTCGGCATGCCCGATCAATCTCCTGGAACATGCCTATATGCCCGGGGATGACTGGGGACAATCCTGGTTGCACGAAAAGCTCTCCCAAACCCTTGAATTTTCTCTCATTCCATTATCCTATGCTCTTGTCTCATTCCCTTACCCTATTCTCTTGTCTCATTTCCTTGTCCATTTAGCATGCACAGTGCAGTGAAATTCAAGGTCAATCGGCATGCATTGAGTGAGATTGTGTTGGACTATTTTGCTAATGATTACCCAGAAAAAGGGGGGAGTGTGCCATTTGGCTTCTCTTTCCCTTGCCGCCCATGTTGGCCATCCAAGGAGCTTGCTTCTTGCTTCTCATTTGGACCAAATCATGGCTTGGTTGGTTTCTTGAAAAAACAACCAAGTCGTGCATCATATAGACCTTTGAGTGTATGTGCTTGCCGATCAAGTGATGTAGAGACTTGAGGGAGAGACAACACCTGACCGATATGGAAAGAAGAGGAAGAGAGGAGCTGCCAGGATAGAAACGAAGGAAAAAGGAAGTAAAAGAGGGAGAAAAGTTAGGTGGTTGGCCTGCACTTTCTCCCCTCTTGCTTTTGCTTTTGGTTTTCAGCTTTTTGTTTCTTTCTTCTAACTCTTGTCTTGCTTTTAGGTATTTTATCCTTTGGAAACCCATTATCACCGAAGCAGCAGAACTAAGGGTGCAGAAACTTGTTTTAAAAGGGTATTGGGTGTTCGGTAAGGTGATTTAGATCTTCTCTAATGTGAGGCTTGGGATATATTGTTGTATTTTCTGGTGAAAAATAAGCATTGTCTTGGGCTAGGTATGTATATGGTGTTTTTCTTTGGATTTGATAACATGCATGTTGGTAGATGATGATGAAATGATGAAAAGAAGTTCATTTGGTAATAAAAAAAAAAATCCATGTGTCCGATTGTTTGTTCTTTGTTATTTTTTGAGGAGAAATCATGTCTTCTTGTTGGATGCCTTGCATGTGATTATTGGTGGCATTGGATGAGAAAAATATATCATGTCATGGCAGTACCCTATGGAGAGTTCATCTTGAGTTCCAATGGCTGAAAATGATAAAGGAGTGACATTTAGCCACATGCATAGGATTTGATGGCTTTAGAAAGAAAAAATAAGAAACAAAGACTTTTGAATTGTGATTTGTTGTTGATTATCATGTCTGAATGCATTTTGGTGCTACTAATGTTTTATTAACATATTAGTGTACACAAAGACGATGACAAAAACAAAAAGAACACGTGCGCGCAAATTTTCCTTAAGACAGAACACCCGAATACACTGTGGAACATTTCATGTACAAGTAGCTTCTATCATCACACAAAACCTTCCAGAAATGAAGTTTAAGATCTATAGGAATAGCCCTAAAAAATTCAGCGAAAAAGGATAATAGGAAATGTCCAAAATGCCGTTGGAAGCTCTTAGGGGCAATTTCGACATTTCTGGGAAAAGCAGGGGTAAAAACGTCCAAATTTAAAATCTTGGCTTATGGTTGTGTTGGGCTTAATGATAATAGGTTTAATATGATTATTATGGACTTAATTCAAGGGAAGTAATGTAGAAATTGGAGCCCATAACTAATTCACATGAGGCCCAAATACAAGGTCGAATGTGGAACAAGAACCGGCCTATTAGGATTTTAATAAGTTCATATTTAGTTAATTAAAAAGTGTAATTCAATCAAGAAAGTTTAGTAACATCAAATCTATTGAATGTCATTTAAATGCATGCTTAGTAACAAGTGACAGAATAAATTAATTAGATATTAATTTTAGAAATAAACAAAAGTTGGATAATTGAGCAACTAATATAAGCCTTATATCCAATAAATTGGAACCTAGTCTAGAAATTCAATTTAGTAGGACATGAGCTTGATAATAAAGAGAACGAGTACGAGTTAAATAATTTCTTTAGAATAAATCCATTTTGCAAGTTAATGAAATTGCATGTTTGCAGTTCCTTCTCATTGAAGCATTTATAGGCGTGAATTGCATATGCTAATTATTGTGTCATATGTTCCTACATGACGCATAGAACATGCTAATATTCTCTCTTTTAATGTTAAAATGTCATATGCATTCCTATTTTGTTACATGCTACATCAACATATCATGGGTATGAGGCCTCTATTGTTGAAATGACCGAAATGACCGAGATGACCGAAACGAAACTCATACCTAGATGTGGTCCTAAAATTGGGTGACGGTATCACTCACAGTGAGATAGTGCAAGCCACCACTGAGAGGATAGTGGTTGGTATCCCTAGGCGATGAACAATTATGCCTAATCAGGTCCTGGTGCCGGGACACGGGACAGTCCCAGAGGAGAGGAGGGAGGAACAACCCTGGACTCTGGGGGTTAAACAGAGCGCAGATGGATACCTCGTGTGGAAGACTTTCGGCTGCTAGATGTAGATCCAGCCCTACTTCGCATTGTTCCTCAACACTGAGCCGGAGGATTAGATGACATCAACATTTGTCATTGTTTTGTTAGTTTTGGTTCAGTTTAGTGGTTTCACGAACATTGTAGTACGCAAGCTTTAGACAGCTTCCGCTTTTGTTTTTATCTTGTCTTTACTTTTGTATCTTTGTGAAGAATTTTTGTCATTTGTAAACGAGAGATTTCGTGTTACTTGTGAAAAAATTATGTATTTACATTTTCGAACTTTTCTCTTAATCTATTTCGTCCTCAAGTTACATTTAATTTTATTCTCTTAACTTTCACCTTTTTATAATTGCTCTTAATTTTAGTATAATTTCATTTGCTCAATTAATTTATTTTATTTTATTCCTTATTCACTTCAGAACTTTTAGGTTATGTTTGTTTAAGTTCTCAAAAAATTCTCAAAAACTTTTCACTCACTTTTTCATCAATTCCAATACATTTTCACCAATCCCAAGAGAATCTACACTACTTCCAAAAAAGCACAAAAATAAAAACTGTTTTGAGAACTAAACCAAACATAGCCTTTAACTTTTAGAATTATTTGAATGGCATTTTCGTTTAATTCTTGAAAATATTACTTTCCCCTCCGTAATATACTTCTAATTTTCAAAACAAATTGCAATTAAACGTTTCCGCTAAGTTTTTTCAAAGCCAATCACTAGGACGTTATATGATCAACTCATGACGTAATCCTCGTTTCTGTGCATATCATCGCTATAGGTGAGCCTAGGAGGTAAGTACTAACACGAGATGTGACATGTAGTTCAAAGTCTTATTAAAAAAGACATTTGAAGCATTTCAATTAGATGGTCGAGCTTATCCCGTGCTTATGGCTATAAAAAGAAGTAAATCTTGGAATCATATACAAGTGAAATCCCGCAGAGCAATGGGTACCTCTCTCGCACGTTTACGTATACTTGAGCTTTGAAGACACGAATACAATGATGCCTGAATACGAATTTGGTGTGGGCCTACACAAATTTATTATCCCAGACGTTGAAGTTTGACGTTGTCATTCTAACTCAAGATTGTTAAACCTTGTAAAACGAGAACCTGACTTTGATACCAATTGTAATCCTAGGATTAAGGCAACTCAAGAGAGGGGGTGAATTGGGTTTCCAAACTTTTTCGCTTTTAACCCCCAAAAACGTGTTTGCAAAGTAAATGATAATTTAACACAAGTAAATTGATGCAACAAGTAAATAAGTATTAAATATAAAGAGTAGGGTTAGATAAGCAAACACGAGATTTTTTTGGTAGTTCGACAAACCCGTCTACATTCATCCCTCAAGCTTCTTTACCCAGCCTTGAGGTTTTCTCATTATCTTCCAAATAGTGTACACTCTAGCTTACGAGTGCTAGATTACCGTACAAGTGCTTTCTTAGGCTCAACACTCACAACCCAAGTGATTTTCGGGCTCACCACTCATAACTCAACCAAGTTTGAGATATACTCTCTAAGCCTCTTCTTTAGTGAACAACCTCACTAAAGGAATCACCTCTTTTGGATAAGAATATACAAGAATAAACTCTCTCAAAGAGTGGACATGAAAATGAAAAGCTCTATCTTTTTGTTTCCCACAACGACAAAGATAAGAAAGTGTAATTTGTGTGAATGATATGAGAAATATAGAACAAGAAGTTTTAAGATATTTCTCAAGCTATAGAAATGATATGTTGTCGATCTCTCTCTTTTATGAGGCTTAGAGATGGATTTATATATACCTCAAAAGAAAAATAGTTGTTTATAGTCGTTGGGGGTCGATCTGTCAAAATTCAAGACAAACCGGTCGACCACTACATGAACCGGTCAACCGTTGCAGATTACTGTTACCTCATCGGTCACAATGTCAAAACTCAAAGGATCTATTTCAAAACATATAACGGTGGACCGCTATACCAAGCGGTCGAACGACAGTCGACCGCTTCATCAGCCTGTCGACCTCCTCAACTTAAACACATGATTTGATTCATTTAAAATCACGCTTTTGACCACTTTAAAATACCCAATTTTAAAGACTAACTTCTCAGAAGTATACAAAAGGTTTGAGAATTTGATTGAGGTGTTTTGAAACCATTTAAAAAAATTTGATCTTCTAACACAAGAGGTAAAACGGTTTATGCACGTTTTGAAAGATATGCAAGTGTGTGATTCAAATCCTTGTCAAAAGTGAAACTAAGAGTTACAGGGTTATACCCTAAGGTCTTGAATCTTCACTTCTGATCTCATTGCATCTTCTTGATCTTCAATCTTCTTGCATTTGGCTTTTTGATAAAAATGTCGTTGTCTTTGAAGACGTCCATTTTGTAGACTTAATCCATATATTGAAATCATTAAAATATCGATTGTGAACAAAAGTCAACATAACTCACAAAAAAGACTTGTAGAGTAAACTCTTTGTACAATATTCCTTTTAAAATGTATTCTTTATTTGAGCTCAGAAAACACTAAAGTGATTAGAAGGAAGTGTGCCTTCTTATTATCATTGTCGGTTGCACCAAGTATAAAAACACTTCAAACCTGATCGTACTCTTCCTTATAACTTCGTGCAATGATGTTTCTGCCAAAAAAAAATCCCATCAAATTGGAGTGTACACTAGTAAGGATGGGTTTGTGTTGTAAAATTTTTGTGTTGTTAAAATTTTAAGTATTGGGTTTAGTGAAAAAGTGAAGAGAGAGGTAATTTTTTATATTTTTGTAGTGAAAAGTTATGATTTGATGGGAGAGAGAGATTAGATTGTAATATTTTATTGTGAGAGGGTGTAAAATTTTGTAAAATTTTTGTAGCAAACGGACCCTAATAATTTACGAGGGAGAGTCCCGATAGAGAGAAATAGTTCCCAAATGGCTAGTTCCGCCCTATGACGGAAAACTAATAATATACATAACACCTTTGATTGATTTAAATATGCGAGACATTAATTGGAGTGCCAAGTACTATAACCTTTCGTTGTCCTCTTGCGGGACACACTAGAAGTTGTTCATTAATAATTAATTAAGAATCATGGCAAAATTGCTTGCACCTTGTTGTTGGTATTTGTTTATCATATCCTTAAGCATTTCATACTGAATTGTCATCATGATGTACTACCTAATTTGGCAATCCTCTGAGAATCTTTAGCAATCTCACATGCATGTAGTAGATCAGATGCGTTATCCCTATACGAGTGGGGGTGTTAATTTGTCTTCTTGAGCTTTCAAAGCAGATTCAAATCGCAAATCGACAAGCAACGTACTCAATCTACTTAGAAAAACAAAAAAGACGATAAAACCTCAATCTACTATAGATTCTTCATTAAAATATTTTCACTAATCGATGAAGTTAACATATAATCGTTGCTGCTCCATTTGTTGGGCACCACGTACGTACGCTCAGAAGCTCTCTCAAGTGCTTTCTCCGATGATTACAATCCTGAGAAATCACGAATTACAGTAAATTTTACATTTTGTACTATAAAATATTATATTTGAGATATTGTATCTTCTAACTATCAATCTTAGACACTTTGCACCATCTATCAAAATTTTAGATTAAAATGACAATAATGTCCTTAATACACTTTGAATATATTGAAGATATTATTATCAATTCATTAAATTTTGGAGTTATTATTGTCAGAAGGAGGGTGCAAAGTGTATATCATTAGTAGTTGAATGGTGCAATGTGTCAAAGTGAGTAATTTAGGGTGGAAAGTGTCTAATATTGATAATTGGAGGATGCAATGTGTCAAAATTGATAGTTCAAGATGTAATGGGTCACAAACTTGATAATTTATAAATAAAAAGTATATTTTTCTTTACAATTATGTGCTTTTATATAATGTGATCTACAATAGTTCTTCAATTGATCACGTGCAGAGCCGGCTCAAGGGTAAGACCATTTAGGCAATAGCCTAAGGCCTCACCCTAAGCAAGGCCCCATAAAGAGAAATTTTTTTATATTATAGATGACCTAAGAAATAAAAAAGACAATTGAACTAAAAAACTGGCAAGATGCAATATTTTCTTTTTTATCATAAGTGTACTATTTTTTTTTTGCTCATTGATATGTTTTTCCCAAGCTTCATAATCATTTTTCACATTATGAACTTTGCTAAAAGAGAAAAAAGCCCTATAATAAATTAACTATACAAATTATATGAATGTCCTATAAATTTCTAAATTGTACAAGTTATGGGGCCTTAATGTCATGTGTAAGAGCCCTAAAAAAATAATTAATGGGGTATTTCAATATTTTATATTAAATTTAATAATTTGTAAATATTTTATATTAAAATTTATATAAAAGGCTTACAAATTTATATAGCGCTTTAGGCCTCCATTTAGCTTGAGTCGGCCCTGATCACGTGACTCAGTACTCAATGGTTAGGCTTTAAATTAGTACTTGACTCGGCGTGAGCGCATAAATATCCAAAGAAACAAGATATATGACAGCTCAAACTACAGTGAGATTTTGACCACTAAAGCATAAATTAATAATACTTTTACGTTGAGCCAGTGGCGCGGATGTAGTGGGGGCGCTGAGGGCGGCGGCCCACCCTCAGCTCTCTACAGTTAAAGAATTTTTTTCACATGTATTTACTACAGACGGACCAAGCCTGCCGCCTTGCGCCTGAGAAATCGACGATATGATGTTTGTTTTACCAAATTTTTTGGAGTCCAAAAATTCCAACCAAATAAATATATTTCAAAATTTTCAACTTTTACACATACATTTCAAATCTTTTACAAACCCTAATAAACTTCAACATTTTAAGAATATTTCCCAAAATTTTAAGAATATTTCCCAAAATTTTAGTAAACAAATCATTCCTATATATATATATTATCTAGCTGTACGGCTTTTCCCTGAACTGTTTGGTAAGTCCTCTGAGGACTAGTGGGTAGTAGGTTTTAGGGATCTTTTTTTCTTTATGGGTGGAGGAAAGAACAAGTTTATTAACTTGCTCCCGAAATTCATATGGGTGGGCCATGAGTTAAGAGAATTCATACCTACTCCAAAATCTCAAGGGGCACGCAGAAAATGACAATAGATATCACCATTAAAAGTCTGTTCATAATTACAGTAGATAGAAAAAAAGAAGACCCTTTTGCTTTTGGGCATCGTGTCTAAAGATTGTCCCTTAAAATGCAAAGATAGTAGGGGGTCATGTTGAAGATTTTGGCCCAAATGGGGGGAGAATGCACGACGCTAGGCCCTACCCGGAAAGCACTAGGAATATTGGCTTACTCTCATAATTGAAAACAAGAATACAAATTGAAATCTTGACAGCTTTTTATTAAGGTACTCTGCCCCAGTTTTCTTTCATTTATTTCCAGAAATCAAATCTTGACAGCTTTTTAGGACTTTTGTATACAAATTGAAAACAAGATCTATGAAATATTGACAGCTTTTAGTATACAAATTGAAAACAAAAATAAATTCCACCGCTTAGAGCCACCCAACCCCGGCCACCAAACAAATCCAACCTCCCCAATTAGCAGATTTGATCAGTGTGAAATGAGAATATTGGCTTACTTCTGATCTGGGGGCTTAAGTGTCATTGCTATGTTATTTTTTCAAGTTAATTTTGAAGCTCAAATTTTACTTGGTGGTGGGCTTATTTAGGTAATTTATATCCTAAAATCTATTAGAAATTTAGAAAATGATTCAATGGATTGTTGGAAGATGATTTTTATGAATTATTGGAGATTGGAGGTCAGGACTTATGTTTGATCTGTTGGTTTTTTAAAAGTTGTTAAAATTGAATTTGAATTCGTGAATTGTTCATTTATATTTTGATTACTTGATATGTTGAACATGATGGTAATCTAGTAGACATATAAATGTTGTGTATTGGAAGAGATAAGAGCATTGGTGTCTAAAGTTCATTTTCGTTTTGTTTTGTTTAAATAATGAATAAATTTTTGATATAAAAAGTTAGTTAGCTTGGAGTCGTCTAGTACTGCTACTTCTGATTCGAATACTAGTTCGAAAAGACCTCGTCTTTTGTTTAGTCCGAATGATATTGTTGCTAAGCCACGGTACGTAAACTCATTAAAGAATATGATGTTAGTATTATGGATTAAATTCGTAGGGAGTACTTGATCAAAGGTCTTTGTCAACTGTACGACCATGATTTTTTCAAGAAGCAATATGGGAAAACAACGATAGCTTTTAGGGAGTTATGAATCAAAAAATTTAAAAATTATTGAGAACGAAGCTATTTTACAACATTTTCAGAATATGCAAATCCGTAGGATCCAATTGTCACATTTCAGTCTTAATAAATAATACGGTATGCGTATTTTAATATTTTTAATATTTAATTTTTGATATTTTAACTCTAAGATACTTTTGTATTACGTATAAAAAAATTTTGAGATATCATTCCGCCTTAAGAATTTGCCCCCATCAACTTGAGTTCTACTTTGCCATTGCTTATAGCACAAGCCAAAACGATAGTAGAAAGGAAAAACAATTTGTTAATTGTTTGTGTTGTGTGATTGATCATTCAGTAAATAAATTATTTCGACCCCTATTAATTTGGTTTAGACCCCAAACAGGAACTACGCCGGAGCACCCCAAAAAATCTTTCAATGTTTTTCCCTTCAAAATATATTTTAATACACTTGACCACCTTAACTTCAATTTCTAGCTTCATCCCGTCGCAAAGAAAAAGTTCAACTAAAAGACAGTTCAATCACATGCGACACGTTGGATGAGCTAGGGATTTAAAAAAAAAAAAAAAGAACACTTAAAACTTACAGTCAAAATACCACCTCTTTTTCAGTGTGATCTCTGAATTAACAATTTTAGTACTTAGAAATATCCCAATTCACAACTCATGTTATAAATATGCACTTTTCAGGACTTACAAATATTTAATTAAACGATTCCTCTAAAACAAAAATGACTAAAGGATTACAAATTATGTTGTCGTGTTTTTTATTATTATATAAATTAACACATAGATATATCAATTTTAGGTGCGAGGTTCTCCTGTGGTATTTTGATGGTGTATTCTCTCTCTCTTTGCTACTAGTTTCTCTCGTGCCAGATGATTCTAAGCAATCTCTCAATTTGACTGATAGGTGAAATTTCACAACTCGAAATATAAATTTTATGACATTTCCCCTATCAAGTATTAATGTTTATACACTTTAAGCACCATCTACAGTTAATTTGTTATCAAATTAGTCTTTTTACTCAACAAATGATCATTTTACACCCACAAAATTAAATATCATGTTAAAAAAAATGTAGGAATAAAATAATCATTTTATTTATCAAATATATTAATTTTCATCCAAGTTAATAGCAGGGAGTATAAAGTATGCAAAATTGAATGTTGATGAATAAAATATAAAGAAATTAATATATAGTTTGGAATGCAAAATGTTAAGGCCATGACCCATTATATCTGTTAGTGAAAAGTAATAAACGTGTCAGAATTATTTCATGGGTCTCCTGCTCCGATTTTTGGTTTATCAATGAATACTTGCTTACAGAAAAAGAAAAGACTAAATTTTTTTTTATATATAAATGTTAGTTTCGATATTATCATAAAGACGTACATATTGAGAACTATGTGACAATACTTTAAGCAATATTACAATTTTCAAAAAGAGAAAAATTTTGAAATATGAAGCGTGAGGTGTGCAAAAAAGAAGAAGAAATGTTTGTGGAACTAGTGGCTCATATGTTGTGGGAGTGTGAGAGGCAACGGCTCCGCCGTAGGATCGTGGATAAATTGTAAAATTAAAATTATCTAGATATAAAGTGAAACGTGGACATTATATTATCAAACCATCCTTGTTTAGATGGTCAAAATATTTTTATGAAAAGGTAGTTTAGATTCTTATAGGGTTTGTGAAAAAAATTATTAGAATTTATAAAAAGATATTAAAGTTAAAAAAAATTGTTGAGTTGTGCACCCAAACAAGGGCCGTCTCACATAGGTGTACACTATAATAATACTTTTGAATTATTCTTGCGTCGTCATTATAAAAAAATGAATAACGTGGGAGGATTACAGTCCATTAGAAAAATATGCTCGAGACTTTTCTCACATGGCGTTTGACGAATTTTCGTTAAAAGTTTCACGGGCCAAGCAAAAATAATAGTGGCGCCGTCGCCATCTTCTTTCCATTGATCCATCCTGTCCATCCTAAAATTCTAAATAAAACGACACACCTAACTTTAGCGGAAGAGTCGTAAATGGCCATCCATCCCTAGTTAGTACCAACCATTTAACCACCGACCCTTTCCTATTGGACACTTGTCCTACGCGAACGAGAACTTTAGATTATGATTGGTTTCGTTTTGAAAATATTTTTTTGTAAGATTGTTCAAATTTTGAACTCGTCATTGATGTAACATTTAGGTTGTGTTTGTGTTGTAAAATTTTAGTGTTGTTAAAATTTTAGGTATTGAGTTTAGTGAAAAAGTGAAGAGAGAGGTAATTTTTTATATTTTTTTGTAGTAAATAATAATGATTTAATAGGAAGAGAGAGATTATATTGTAATATTTAATTGTGTTAAAATTTTAGAGAAGATAAAATTTTGATACACAAACGCACTCTTAGTGAGCTCGGGAGGTCAACAAAAGCAAATCTTATTAAAGCTTTCTTACTACCACCTCGATGACGTGGAATCAACACAGTATTTCCACTAGCTACTATTATATATTGCTATTAATGTCAACATCATCCAAATTCATCTAGCTAATTAAGGATGACACACATATAAATAACCTCATCAACACAGTTTTTTTTTTCTTTCCATTTGAATGGAAATTTTAACAAGATAAGATTCCATTTATTTGCTTGTAAAACAAATTTTGTATTTTATTTTACTTTTTTTTATCAAAGCATCAACTTTATTTCAAACAAGCAATAACAAAACAAACCCACAGTTCAAGGAGCTCAGTCCCAGCATACAACCAATAAATTTTAAGAAATTGCTCAATACTACAGGATTGCGGCCTGAGATAATCTCAGAAGCGGCCCAACGAGCTAATAGATTCACAACCGAATTTGCATCACTGCGGATATGAGTAAAGCACCATTGCTGCACCTGCTGAAGAAGAGCACAAGTTTCCTGCACAATGGGATGAATCTGCCAATAAGTAGTCTCTGTAAAGGCCTTGAAGGCTAAAATAACAAGCTTTGAATCTCCTTCAAAGTAGACAGTTTGATATCCCGTATGAGAGGTGAGAGTCACCCCAGCTTCATTGCCTCAGCCTCCCCTACGAGGAGTTCCACATCACCTATTTGGTCAATTTGAAAACCTCGAAGCTGACCCTTGTGATCCCGAGCGAGGGCAGCTACTATAGCAAATTCATCACGAATTGCAATATCAACGTTGACCTTCAAACTATCTACTGGTGGGGGTTGCCAGCGGTTTCGTGGAACTTGAGTCATTTTACTTATTTTCAAGTATCAAAAGTGAAAATTTTATTATTTTCTATAAAATAAATTAAACTCAATTTTATATTTTTTTTGTTTTTGAAACATCAAAATAAGTCTCATAACTATGGATAAAAATCAATCTTCAAATTTCAAAATATTTTATACCGCCCTTTATGTTTCAAGTTTTAAAAATATTTGACAAGTATAACATGTTTGAAATCAATACTTAGTCGACCCAACCTGATACAAAAATAACAGTTTGAAAGTGGTGCAAAATATAGTGGTACTGTAGAAGAGAAAAATATTCGAAAGTTCTTTCTCATTCAAGGAGGCAAGGGGGACATAATATATGAGTGATCAGATCTTTAACTCTAATTTTGGTATATTAATGGCTTAAGTTGTAGAAACATATATATAGATCTTATAAAGAATTTGGTACGGCGCCAGAAATCCAATTATGATCATACTATAAATATGTAGGAAAGAGGAGGAATTATTATTTTGGGTGCGTTTGTGTTGAAAAATTTTACGCCCTCTAAAATTTTAACACAATAAACTATTACAATATAATATCTCTCTCCTCCATCAAATCATAACTTTTCACTAAAAAAAATATAAAAAATTACCTCTCTTCACTTTTTCACTAAACCCAATACCTAAAATTTTACTAAATAAACTCACCCTTTATAAGGGTACAACCATATCACATGAATCCATGGGTATGTTCGTTTTCATCATTTTTTCAGGATTCTAAGTATTTTTACAATTCTACCACCGAACATATTCAGAATTCAAACACAAAAACCAATACATTTTACACAATCTCCAACAATTTTTTAATTTTTTATTCAACATAAATTTTCTCTCTCTATACTTTTTCACATAACTCCAATACTTTTTTATTAAACAATTACATCAAATCATTTCTCTCTCCACTTTACACAAACACCAATAAAACACTATTCAACATAAAAATTCACAACTTCTCTAAAATCCTACATTTTTTCTCAAAACGACATGTCATTGTTTTTGAGAATCCCTATTCAAAAATGACTAGTCACGTGGTCAAATGTTAATAGCTGAGCATCATTAGATGTTTCCTGTCACACTAAACATGCAGGAGATAATTAATAAGATAACAAACATCAATCAGGACCCCAAATGCTGCGGCCCTACTTTCTCTTGACTTGGTAAAATGGTGTAAATTGATAGTTAGTCCTATATTTTTAGGACAAAATTAAGTTATGATCTTTATTTTTTAAACCAACAATTTGATACTCTTATATTTCAAAATCACTCAATATTTGTCTCCATTTAAATTCACCATCAAGTGAGACAGTTTTTCGTACACGTGCGCCTCACATGAGTCTACTCCACCCAAATGGACGAATCACTCAATCCCAACTGTTACATGTTTGAAATAACAGCAGCAACCCCACCAACCTCCACCTAAATGGACGAATCACTCAATCCTAACCGTTCCATGTTTGAAATAACAGCAGCAACCCCACCAACCTCTTTCACCACCACTGATTTTTCGACACGTGGCCCAACGTACCCCGTCCCCATTTAACGATTTAGGCATGCAATAAGCAGTGTAGGTAGTAGCATCAACGCCACTACCAACACGAGCGTTTCTATCTCATTGCGTCATGGATGCATTTCCCGCGTAAATCACCGGCAAATACGTTCCCTTCGACCATTTTTCGCTTGTGAAGAGCAACGATCCGGTAATGACACGACCATCTTCAAGCACTAGATATGCAGGGAATTTTCTGTCAATGGTGCTCGCACCAACAGTGTTGATCCAAGGTGCCACGTTGCTCACTGTCATGGACTCTGGACCTGAATTGCCGCCTGTAGCCGAAAAGATAATTCATTTCTCCATTGCACCGAACGATACTAATGCTAGCAGTTCCTGCTCAATAAACATTAAAAAAAATTATTCTAATCTTCTATCTTTTCATTTTTTTTTTATCAATTTAGATAAAAATTTTAGAATTGTCACTACATTTTAAGAAAATCATACCACCAAAACAAATAACGGATTATTCAATTTTACTTGGGAGGGACCTAAATCTTCTATATTTTCTATTGAAAGAAATGGAAGTGAGATTGCGCGAGAGCGAGAGAGAGAAGTGAGGACAGAACGGTTTAAGGTAGTTCATTTTTATGATACTACGTCCAATAAAGAAAGCACATAAGGGCTACATGATTTCTCTTTTTCAATAAGATTCTTAGTGTATGTTTACAAAAAGAATAGAGAATGTGTACGTATACAATAATAGAGGATACAAATTTCAAAGGACTGTCCACTTCTTGATTCAGAGCAATCAATATAACAAATATTCTTACGTTTTCTTATTAAAATCCTACTCGAAGAGATCAAATTGCACAGTAAATTTTCAACAATAGTTCAAACACTTTTAAATTAGACATGAAATATAAAAAAGAAAATACACGAGAAAGTGGTGGGACCATAGACATTGAAAATATGTTATTTTGTAATGATTAAGAAAAGTACGATGTATTTTTTAAGTAGTGAGACCAGTAATAAAGATATTTGAAGGAGATAATTTTTAAAATATATTCGGATAGACAAGGTAAAATTCGTGTGTTTAGGAGGAAAATTTGGTGAGAAGAATTGTTTATGGTTTTTTTGTTGTCAACTAAATATATTTTTAATGATTATAAAGAAAATTTTATTAAAGTTCGAAAATTATTTTAAAAGAAAAAAATATGTTTGGATTAGAAATTGATTTTGAAAAAAAATAAAAATAAAACATGTAACCAAACAGAGTATGTTCCACCTAAAAACTCTATAGTTTGATGCTATTTACATGGTTTTGATGGTCTTGTAAGTGTTAAGAAGCATGCTCTGTAGTTGCTTAGAAAAAGAAGCATGCTCTGTAGTTGATTACCAGGGACCAGTTAAGAGTCCAAGAGGAAGCACACTCACCTGTCATTATTATCTTCACGAAAAAGAATTAAAAGACTGGTGGTTTAAAATTTAAATTGAGCGTGGGGAGCCAGGGGAGGGGGGACAGGAGCTGAGCCAACCATTTTTAGGTTGTCGCTTCCAGCTTGCCAGCCTAAGTAAACCTCCACACGCAGCCAAAGCCAAAGATATTGATATAAAATTGTTTGCTCTCGTACGCGTCTCGGTCGCGCCCGCACCTTCTCCTCGTTTGTAATTTATAGTATTAGAGGGCCATCTTAGCGGTGAGATCGACGAGAACTCTAGTTTACTTCTGCTTCGTTCAAGAGGTCTCTGAGTTGTTGATTGTGGAATTGGATGGCGGGAGTGACAGAAGCGGTGTTTCCTTACAGAATCTTGGAAGAGGAAGCTTCCTCTTCTGATTCGAATCCGACAGACGCTGTGATTTTCGTGGGGCTGTGTTTGGTGCTCGGAATAGCTTCCAGGCACCTCCTGCGTGGTACCAGAGTCCCTTACACCGTCGCTCTTCTTGTCTGCGGCATTGCCCTCGGATCCATGGGTATTTTGAATTCGTTCAGTTCCTCTTTAGTCCCGTCTCTCTCTCAAATTGTTTTTAGTGAACTGGAAAGTGTTATGTTCTCGATTTCTCTGTTTAAACTTACGAACAGAGAGAGCATGAAGAAATTTAGAATCACGTTCGTCATGTCTCTTCTCCTGTGGAGATGATGCGAAATTGATTGCTCGTATATGAATATTTTTCAGATTTTGATTTAATGGTTTAATTTTCCTGGTAAAGTCTCTGAAAATGGAGGGCTCGGTAGGTTAACATTATCAAAATTTAGGTGGCGAAAAAGTAGAGACTCATTTGTTCTATTTTTATTTTTATTTTGTTTTGATACCTAAATAATTGAGGCTAGGTACTATCCACACCTTAAATGAGGGGCTCAAAAAAAAAAAAGAGGGGCCTTCCTTGTAGGTTTCTTTCGAAATGAGAAATAAGTTGTATTTATCTGAAAGTGAAGACGAAAAAAAGATGCATGGAAATTAATTTATTGTAAGTTGTTGCGGCTCAGAAGATTTCTACTTTTAAATGCTAGGAATAAAAGATTCCATTTCTGAGGTCTTAAAGCCCACACAACGCTTGGATGTATTAATATCAAGTTACGAGTATTATTTGCTTTTAGATCTTAGTGTTGGAATATGCAAAGTTGTTTCTTGGTCTGAATTGTCAGAAATTTCTTAACGTGGGAAGTTTTTACTATATTTTAAACTTGAACTTAAGGGGCTCTTCTGACTATGCCAAACTATAAATATGACTCCTAGAGATGGTTAGCAGAACAATCAGAGAATAATGTTTCGTGTGGGCTGCCATTTAGTTAGAGATGAAGGTGCGTGTTATTATAATGAAGAGAGACCTAATGCACACTAGAGTTTTAAAAGAGGCTCACATAAATTACTAATGCAATTCAGTTTAACGACAAAATCTGAAAAGCAAGCACCAGGATGCAAATGAAAGCAGGCATTTACTTATTCATGATATAATAAGTCCACTGTCTGTTCAACCTCATAAGACTTAATCTTGGCCTGCTAGATTTCTTGTGCCTAGCTTGCCTCTAATGGCTTACAGACCACATTCCATTTTAGCTCTTCTACTTTGTTGATAGAATGGTTTGGCGGCTTTAAGTCACGGGTTGAGAGCAGAGTACTATTTTGACACCATGGGTTTTAGACATTTGGAGAAGGCCATGCTTTGTGCTTATTTTCGTGTTATTTGTTTACCTTAAAAATTTCATTTGTAAAACTGTGGTCCTTTTGTCTATTCCTTAGATGCATTTTGAAGTTATTGTTAGTTGGCAATTAAAAGTATCTTGATTTGATCAACGCTGGCTTGATGTACAGAGTACGGTACGAATCATCGACTGGGGAAGATTGGGGATGGCATTCGACTTTGTAAGTTCAGAATATTTAACAGAGAACTACACCATCTAACTTGGCTTGGTCTCCTAATAACGGTTTCTGACTTAAGGTTTTTTTCTCTTGTTGTTCAAATACTAAGTACTAAAAAGGCTTGATGTGTTAATGTGCAGGGGCAAATATTGATCCTGACCTTCTATTAGCTGTTTTTCTTCCTGCACTTCTTTTTGAGAGTTCATTTTCAATGGAAGTGCACCAAATAAAGGTTTCATATCTGTACCTCTGGATGGTAGTCATTTCAGTTTTGGTTATTTGAATTGTTCTTTTGTCACATCTGATTAATAGACTTTCAAATTCTCTCTCTCCATCACACTGTCCCATTGACCAAAGCCCTCCTTTTCGACCCCCCTCACCCCCGGGGGATGGACCCCTCCGATTTTGAGGTGGGAGTAACTTTGACCACTGAACCGAGAGTGGTTGGTGTTCTTTGTAGCCAGCTGAATGGAACTGAGATTCAGGTCCTGCCAGTGGACCTCCAATCTGCAATCCCTTGGTCAGTTGTTGGAGGGAACAGAGAAGAAGGAGATCATCTTGTGTGTTCAACTGCACAATGAGAGAGGATGAGAGATGAAAGTTGGAGATCGTCCTGACTTTTGAGTGGAAGTGAAAGAAAGAAAGGGACTAGGGATGTCTTCAACTAGTGGCAAATACCACCAGAAGGTGGTTGACAACGTGACAGAGAGATGAAGATAGTGGGGCTTTTCAGTTTTTAATTTAATTAAAAACAGATTGTGCTATATTTTTCTCAGAACTATTACCTTAGGTTGGGTCAGGTTGATGTCTGTAAACCAATTCCCTAAACACAACCATCAAACTGACCATTTTGGTTTTTAAGAAACGTAAGCTGAGTACCCTGCTGGACCATTTGGCAAACAGTTGACTTTCATTGGGGTCGGTTGGTTTTGGTCTGGCCTATCAGGGTGGCCAAATATTCAACAACCCTACTTCTTCCCTACACACAATTTTCTATGACATCACTCTGAAAATTGTCTGAACTCTTTGCTCAAGAGAGATGATGGGATCACCACAACTAGATGTGAACAAATTATGAATCAGTGTGTAAAATTTGAAGCTCGTTAAGTGAATAAGATATATGATTGAGAGCTTCCTCCTGTCTATTGTACATGGTTATGGCTTATGTAATTCAAGTCAATCTAGTTGGGGAGAAAGAGAGGGTTGTGGGGGGACTTTTAGCAATGAGACCGGGGAATGGGTTCTTGGCTTTCGTTTTTCATCAATTCCTGTTCATTCTTAATTGTTGACAACAATTTCCGAACCTTTATGGCTTTTATGGTTTGAAAGGCAAAAAAGCCATTTTATTCTATCGATGTTGGTAAATTTCAATACGCCTCTGATGAGATTCCAAGGAAAAATAATTGCTGAAGTATCCGGGTATTACTCAAATTGTGTTTCTGCATTTAGGTACATGCAAAAATAGAGCTTCAGGTTGTTACAGTCGTCAGGTTTTAGGTTGTGGAAATACTAAATTACTGGTTGTCTTTGCTTTGACTTGTAGAATAAACCATTAAAACAAGAAGTTACTCTAGTAGAGAGAAAGGAAAAGAAAAGAAAAATAGAATCTGGGTAATGGACATCACCTTGGTATGTAAGGCAGGGAGCTGAAGAAGCCCAGACCTATGGTCTGGCTAAACAAGGTACCGTAGACATTTAAGAAATGGTGGTGAGAACATTCTTCAACACTTGTTGAATCCTCAGCATTTCTGACTGAACTCTGCTGCTCTTTGAACATAAATGCAGTGTCAGAGATGGCCTGTTTTATCCTGATCAATTTATTCTTTGATGGTCAGCTTTGCTACGCCAACTAATCCTTGATGTGATTTCAGCATCTTTGGGATAACGAATGTGCTTGTAAAATGATTTTCTGTTGGAGAACTGTTCCCAACTGCCGTACATACAAGAAAAGAACTTTTAGAGTTTAGACAAATAGTGACCATAAATATTGTGTCGTCAATGGACAAGGCACTTAAAGATGATAACTAACTGAATGATACCATCAGAACTTTTGAGATATTCATCCTCTGAAATTTTACTACACCTGAACAGAATAGAGCTCTTCGAGGAATTTTAGAACACCTATTGATTTGAATGATTATTTATGTCTATATAACTACTCTTTCAATGCAATTGTTGCTTCATGCAAGTTATCTAATGATGATTGTGAACTTTGTCATAATCTAAACGAGCCAGCTGTTTTTCCTTTTTCTTTGTTTGTATTTGTGCAGAGGTGTATAGCACAAATGATTTTGCTAGCTGGTCCTGGTGTTCTGATTTCGACCTTCTGTCTTGGATCTCTTCTGAAGGTATGCTCATCTGGCTTTTATGACTACTATGTTCACTTCACTGAATCGCATCCATGATATCCTGCAGTTCACTTTCCCATACAACTGGAGTTGGAAAACATCATTGTTGCTTGGTGGACTTCTGAGTGCTACAGATCCCGTGGCTGTTGTTGCTTTGTTAAAAGAGCTCGGTGCAAGTAAAAAACTGAGTACCATAATTGAAGGAGAATCTTTGATGAACGATGGGTACTTACATTCAAATATCTACCACTTTTTGTTGTAGCTAACATTGCCATTAAAAATGGTTCAGCATCTAAAATTGAGCTGGTTACTTGCCCATTTCAATATGTGTATATATGCTTTATAGCATATTCTCTTACCTTTCTTTTTGAATGTCCCAAATGAATGTCCTGTCTCAAAAAGTCAAACCATGTTCTTTTTTTTTTGATAAGTAAGACAATATTATTAAAGAGAAGACAACAGTACAAGAGAAAATACTGAAGGCCCAAACACAGACAAAAAAAAAAAAGGAATACAAAGGCCCAAACCCACCCTCAACTCACAAGCCAACAAAAGCACCCTCAACCCAACAACCAACAAAACTCATGCCAAAAAACAAAAGCACCCTCAACCCTATAGCCACCCAAATGAGACCCCTAGCAGTCCAGCCCAAAGCTCACAGGCTTCCTAGTGATCGAAGAAGACCCTTCATAGTTAACCAAAGACTTCAAGCCCTTCAACTTCCTGATCATCCTCCCCCTGCTTTTCTAGACGGTTTCGAACGAGGTTGCACCCGATCGCGTTCCAACGCTGCAAAGAGATCCCTCAATTTTTCATCTGGATACTTCTATTTTTTGAGATTTCTTAGGTATTGAGTCGTGCTGAATCAGAATTTGAGGTGCTAGTCGTCTTGAATGTGAGGGTATTGTTAGGCTGTACTCCTGCTTTGGGTGTATGTTAGGTGGATTTTGGATGATCTAAGTATGTATGGCGATTCTTAAAATGACCGGTCCTTTTGAGGTGCCATGCAGATGTGGCTACTGTGTTATTGGGTTGTTATGTTTGTAATATGGTCATTATAAAGGTTAATACTAGTATTATTTGTCTCATTTGAATACGGAAAATTGATTTGATTTACTACCTTTTTTACTTATTTGGCCTTTGAATTTGCTTTTTTCTGTGTCCAGGACTGCGATTGTGGTTTATCAGTTGTTCTTTCAAATGGTTCTTGGAAAAAGCTATAGTTGGGCTGCAATAATCAAATTTCTGACACAAGTCGCACTTGGGGCGTATGTATCACTTATTTTTTTTCGGCGCGGCTAACAATAGTATCCTGGTTATGACATTTTTCCTTGTCCAGTGTAGGCATTGGTCTTGCTTTCGGAATAATATCTGTTTTGTGGCTTGGGTATATTTTTAATGACACTGTGATAGAGATAACCCTGACACTCGCTGTGAGCTACATTGCTTACTTCACTGTATGTTCCTTCCCTTGCTTGGGTCACGCCCTTTTCCAAGTTTATATGCTTTTGTTAGATTTGAAACTGTTAGATTTTACATGGTAATCAATGCATTCCAGAAATCTGCCTTAATTTCATTATTCCAACCTGTCTGTTGGTGTGTGCTTGATATAATTTGTGCCCTATTTCTTTGTAACTTTAAACTTTTTGAGTTGATTGTTTCAAACACTGTCATACCTGCTAACATGCTTAAATGGTTATGTTTTAAAAAATTTCACTTGACAAAGAAGAGCTGTTAAAATTACTTCTTTTTATGTCCCGTGGCCAAACTTTGGATATCACATTCTTTGAAGTTCAGTATATCTGGTTGATCTGGTATACATTTCGTGAGATTTTGTAAATTTGCCAGAAATTGCCAAATGATAATTAGCCCTTCACATAGTTTTTCAATTACATATTCAATGATAAAGAAGATTGGATAGAGGGCTTGGAGTTTTGAGTCTAGAATTATTTAGCTTAATTCATCTTGGTTGATGCTCATCTTCATTGTTCTCTCTGTTATTGATAGCTTGTTTATGTTTATTCCTTAATATAATTTGGACTGATTATTGCACAAACACATATCACAAGAGTAATTAGTGCAACTAACATCAATGGAATAATTAAATATTCATTTCCTTCGAGTAAAATACAGTGGATAATTTAATCTATGTAATAAGTTGACTATACTAGTCGTCACTGTTGTCGTAATTGTTCCTGAACTTCAGCAAAGTTGCTAAGATCCTGTAAGGCAAGTCCTCTTATTATATCTACTTTCACTTTACAATAAACAAATTTGTTAATCTGTGACTTTTTATGCCTTTCCTTTGTGGTTCAGTCCTTGTATTATTTGGGTATTGACTTGTCTCTCTTGCATTGTCACATAAACCATTCAAGGTTTCTTGTAATAGTGGCCTGATTTTGGAATGCTTTTGGTAAACGAAGTTGTTTCATTGTGTTTTCTTGTTGTATCACGAAGTTAAGACTTTCAACTACTTGAATAATGGAATGAAGAGGTGCGATTTGCATAACTTCAACTGCCATCATTAATTTAATCTTATAGGTTTTGGAAGATGTAAGAAATTACTCGATCTGGGTAAATTTTGGTCTCTTTGTTCTCATGATGTGATATCTGGATCATTAAATAGATATTATTTTAATATTGAAACAGCAACTTCGGACGTTACCAAGTGAGGCTTAACTCAAGGTCTTCACTTCCACCTATTGTGTGTGCAAAGCTGATTCGTGTCTTTTGTTTGATAGGCTCAAGAGGGGTTGGATGTTTCTGGTGTTTTGACGGTGATGACTCTAGGAATGTAAGTTGGGGTGCCTCAGGAAGTTTATTGCCACTTGGTGAATCTATGTCTTGACATTGCAATTTATTGACAGGTTTTATGCTGCTGTTGCGAAGACTGCTTTCAAGGGTGATGGCCAACAAAGCTTGCACCATTTTTGGTATGCCTTGGGGTTGTCATATGTTTGCTTGGAGTTGCATGTCTGATATATGTCCTCAACTGTCTAAGTGATGAATGGTGTCTTACATTGCAGATACCTATTGGTACATGAATGTATGTATCTAAATAGTTAATAAAAATGAGAGAAAAGAAGAGCAATACTGCTATTGTAGCCAAGAGACAGAAAATATCAAATCAGCAACAGAAGCAGTCTTTTTCTACAAAGAGCATGCCCGAGGGGCTACTATGCTCACAAATCTTGCCTTTCAGAAGTTTTTGGAGTATGCTAGAATGTTCACAAATCTTGTTTTTACACCTACATTACAGAAACTTAACATATAACCTTGAGTTGGCGTATGAGGTGGAGTATAAAAAAGGTTGTGTTCGTACTTCAAGATTATAGACACCTGGCATATGGTGTTGAGGAGATATATGGGATGGAGGAAAAAAAAAACAAAAAGAAAGGAAATGAAAGGAGATCAAGGAGTCCCAGTTGGATGTTGCTTAAAATTGGACTATAATGAAAATTTCATGCGCTGGAGAAATTAAGTCATTTTCACCATGGCCATGAGAGCATGTATGTGATGCGTTAAGACAGATGCATCTTTTATTTCTTGATGTGCATTTGTGATTTGGTGAACTTTCTGTGAAGTTTTATAATTGTTACCTTGACCATGTGATGTTCTTCATCCTTTTCAGGGAAATGGTTGCTTATATTGCTAATACGGTGATCTTCATTTTGAGGTAGGAACTTCATTTTGTTAAAGTTATTGCTTCCCCGGAAGCTGCTTTGTAGATATAATAAGAAACCTACTAAACTAATTCCAACACAATGGAATTTAAAAGTTCAGAATGTTTTTGTGCACTTTGTATATATAAGCAACATTGTTGAAAGTGCTAGTACCTCATCTTACAAGTTCTGGCTGAGTCACGTCATCGGTTCTTAATCCATCTGAATCACACGAATGTTCCTCATCAACAATATAGTTTTCAGAATCCGACTCATAAATAGCTTGGGGTCCTAGAGAAATCTGATGTTTTCTATCGGTGTTTTAAGTTAGTAGAGTTGTATTGCCTTTGATAAATTGGATATAAAGGGTACAAGAGGGGATGCCCCCTATTTTATGTAACAGGTCCACTAACTATGTAGATGTCTAATTATTTTGTGCAATGAAAACTTTCTCTTACATAATTGATTTGCTCTAAGATTCATAACTATTAGAGAATATAATTCAAATAATAAAATCTATCTCTTCCTATCAGCTTAAGTTTTTAGAATAAGTGGTAGATTCACATGGTATCAGAGCCAAGGTCTTGAGTTCGAGACCTGACTCCACACTTCACTCCAATTTCAATAAAATATTGTGTTGGGCCTCCCAATAAAAGGAGAGTCCAGCCCATGGGTGAGGGGGAATGTTAAAGAATATAATGTAAATAATGAAATCTATCTCTTCCTATTAGCTGAAGCTTTTGGGATAAGTGATATCTTCACAATAGCATCCAATAAGTAGCAAAGATAATGGAGGAAAATGTAAGTTTCATGCTAAGAATTTCTCATAGAAGAATATGGCATGGTTCGTGAATTGCCACATAGAGAATGTTATGTTTCAGTTGCAAATATGAGGTAACATGGGCAGTTGACACAATGAAAGTTTAAGATCTTTATATTTGTGTGTCAGGAACTTCTTAGAGTACACTGTAAGCAGATATCCAGATCCCATTTAATTAATGATGAGTAGCAGTATGTCAAATAAGCGTCATAGGAATGCAAATAGGGTTTTAAATGAAGTGAGCCATTCATGAGCAGTTTAGGCTTAGCTTGTATAAGCTTGGTTCATCAAATAAATTAACCAAGTTTGAATAGCAGTTCTGGCTCAAGTATTTGAGTCAAATTTATTTAAACTCAACTTGACACATTTGAACTTGCTTAAAGCTCACTAATATGTGATTAGCCTCCTTGGGCAACTCTTGTGATTTGGTTAAGTAGCCAGGTAGGAGAGACCATCTTTAAGGCTACCACTCATGATCCTCTGTCCCATGACTAGGTCTTTAAAAAACTGGTAGTGAAAATTAAACTTAAGAATATTTTGTGCAAATGACAATAAATTTGACATAAGGATAGCCAAATGAAGGACAGAGGACATGGCCATACATGAAGTAATGATAATTGAAGCTTTGCCAGAACTGAATGATAAGTAGCCATGAGCTGTCTTAACTTTATTCTTGTTGGAATGACAGCTATGGGATGATGAGGAACCAGCCATATGGTAAGTTGGTCTGGAATCAATTACTCAACAATTAATAGACTGAATACATGGGGAGTCATAATGTAGCTAAATTACTTGAATGCTAAGGTGGTGTGTGCTAACCAAAATTTTGGTTTATGGAGCTGGTGAAAAAGTGGAGAGAGAGATGATTTAAATGAATTTTTTATGTTCATTGTAATGGAAATAGATGATTTGATGGGAAGAGAGATTCTTTATAATTATTTTATTATTATTTTCTTGACCAAAGTTTGGAGTGGTCAAAATTTGATTTGCAAACACCACCTTGAATTGATGGGAGGAGAGATCCTTAGGGGATGTTTGTTTGCCAAAATATTGGTGAATATTCCTAAAATTTTGGGAATCTTTACTTTATTGAGATTTATTGGGGTTTGTAAAAAGTGAAGTGTGTAGGTGTAAAAGTTAAAAATTTTGAAGTTTGTTTGGTTTGTCTGATTTGTTGAGACCCCAAATATTTGGGGTCTCAAACATGCCCTTAGTGTTAAGTACTTTTAATGTACTTGTCAATCAACAAATTATATCTGAACTCTTGATAAATTTTCAGATTTTATAAATAAATCCCTTTATATATGTTAATCACAGATTATCCTTCCATCACACTATATCCCACATGAACCAATATCACGGTCAAATCTCTAGCGCAAGGAAATATTTTATTCATAATTGAGTTCAATCATAAACATTTTTAGAACTAGTATACATGCATATATGTTTTGTATGTGTGAAATACTTTTAGAAAAATTTCACTGGCCAGTTTTCTTTTGAGTTCCAACTCCTAAAATATGAGATTAGCTGAATATATTGCCTCTCCTAGAAATCAGTGGATTCTTTGTTGAACATTCATTGGCCTTATATCATTATACACGTTACCCAATTTCAGGACAGTAAGTGATTTAGGATAGAACAACTTTTCAATTGACAGTGATGTCCTAAGGAGCCTATTAATGAAATTCTATTTAGTACATGTACAACTTACATAAAATTTACTTAAGGTCTCTATCTGGATGATATAGTTATTAGTTTAATTATATCGCAGCATAACAAGTGTAGGCTCTAGTACTTTTTTTTATCACCCATAACAATTTTGGGCTTACAATGAATAGAAAAACCATCTCTCCTGCCTTTGAGTCGTAAATAATCAACATGATTGTTCTGCAATGTGTCAATTGTGCTGAATGAGTCTCAATTTGAGAGCTCCCTTTTCATTAAATAGAATTCATAGAGCATGATACAGGCCTTAATTTCAGCTATTTACAGCTACCTACCTTATTATTAGGGTTGGGCACCGGTAACGGTGCCTGATTTTGTAATGGGGCGGTGACTTAGGTGGTAGCGGTGGAAATCGCTGCGCGAGCGGTTTTCACCTCTAAAATTGTGTTTTGATTTTTTATATTTTATTTTTACTTTAGTACAGGTTAAACATCGCCGTTTCGGATTAAATAGAAACATCGTCATTTTGAGGGGCTCCAAACCCTAAAAATTTGGAGGCCCCTCACCTTCCCCCATTTTTCTCATTCCTTCGAGCTCCGGTCCAAATTTGCAGATCTCTCTCTCTTAACATTGCTTTGGATTTGAATTGAGATTTGAATTTCATAGGTTTTTTGCGATTTGAATTTGATTTGTGTTGATTTTGTTGTTTTGATTTGGTTTGTTGAATTTGTTGGTGTTTTGTGCTGATTTTGTTGTGATTCTCTCTATTATTTATTATTTTATTATTTTATTTTTTGGGAAGGGTGGCGGTAACCACCCACTGCCACCACCAAACTGCAACTACCAGGAAACGGTTGCCGCTCTGAGCAGGGCCGGGGGCAGTGCCCCTTTTTGTGTAACTGCCCATAGCGGTGCTGGTGCTGTTGCCAGTGTCGGTTTGAGCAGGAACCATAACCGCCACCATATATTCACAGCCCTACTAATTATGGTTAATCATATCCCCTACTTGCAAATATATACAGCTCATATACAGAAGGTATGCCATAAATATACAGGATAACTATGGTATTAACAATGGCTGGATTTATGCTGTCTTGCCATAAATATTTAGGATAACTATGGCAATAACCATGGCTGGACACATGCTGCTTTAATAGGCATATCTGACTGACTCAATCTTGCCTAAACTTTATAATTTTATGCAATATTTCATGTCAGTCTATCATTTTATGTAACATCTCATATTACCTCTATCATTTCATGTGACATATCATTTACGGTTACATATTATGACACATTTAGATATGCGCATTTTTTTTGGGTAAAGTGCATTAATTATGCATGTGAAGACTATATTTATAATTATGATCAAATCATAATATATTGGCTTTTAAGGGCATACGCGAGCATGAGCATCCAACTTGATTGTTGAAAGGAATGTGGTTAATTGTTGAATTACTGAATCATCCAACTTGATGTTTGTGTTGTGTTGTTCTCATAGCAATGAAAATCATCACTGCATAAGGTTGTCCATTTCCTAATTTGTGTTTTTACTCCCTTTTTTCTGATTATATTTTATTTGTTTGGAGCGATATATTCCCCTGGGATTCGGTCAGCCTTTGTCGTTTCAACCGTTTGTGGCTCAGCTTAGTGTTGATTTTAACTTTTTAGAGAAATGGAGGAATCTATCTTTCCGACTCTATGGAATTCATTTCTTCTAACTTGCTATTGGAGTATAGATTCATTTTGAATTTTCTTTGCAAGTGAGAAGTACTATACTGCTTGTTATTAATGTGTGGCATGCTTTTAACTGGTCTTTTTTACTAGTGCAGCGGCGTTGTTATAGCCGAAGGCATTCTCAGTGGTGACAACACTGGAGAAAGTGGTAAGTCCTCATCTATACTTGTTGTTGCTACAATATGAGGTTATTAATGTACTTGTACGTATATTGTGAAAAGCACACAGTGAAAAGTGTTGGGTGCAACCAAATGGAAATTTTTTGGTGTTAAAGTAACATAGGGTGAAAAATAAGTTACAAGTTGAAAGCTAGTCCCCCAAAGAAAAAAAAAGGGGAAATGGGGAGAAGAGGGGGGGGGGACAAAATAAGGAATTGGGTGGTGAAATAAGGGTTCAATTGTAAGAGGCAAATTGTTTTTATGCTTTTGACTATGGTAAATTTGAGTATGCTGCCAATGAGATCTACCTCAGATGGCTTTTCCACCACTTATAAGAATGAGGTGGAACGTGAGGTTTGAGCATCAAAACTAACAGGGGGCGGGGCACCTATAAGAAGCTCACTAATGAAAGGCATTAGATAGTTTTTGTTTTTTGTTTTCCTCCAGAGGGCCTTCTTTTCCCTCTAATTGGTTGACCTGGTGATGTCTGTTTTGCTGGAAATGCAATTTCTTTCTTTCTTGTGGTACATAGTTTCAGTTTTCAAGTTGTTAGATGGCCTCTTTGCTAATTTTGACGATTTTCTTAGTTTCCTTGCTTGTTTGAACTGGTGATTTCGGTATAGTCTCTTGTACTGTCTTCCCTATTTCTAATAAGATTGTCTTGCTTATAAAAAAAAAGTAGTTAAAAGTGCCTAATTCTGTAATCTGCAATTGTTGACGATGGAGGTAGTTGTTCGGCCATTCGATAGGTTACTTAAGTAGTTAGGCTCTTTATTCTTATGTTTTATGTTAATAGTACTTGCTTTCTTCAGTTCGATATCTACACACTTTCCTGGAGAACAGGAAGTTTGTTGATGTTTACTTTAAGAAAGGTACTAAACCTTTGGAATGAATATCTCTTACCAAAGTAAGAGTTTACGAATAAGAAGTAAAAGCCTCCTAATGGTGGCTGTTACTGTAACAGTTTAGAAAAACTGGTGTCAGAAATTAGACACAATGGCTATCACTATAACGGTCCAGAATGATTTACGGAAGAATTTAAGACTATGTTTGTTCGTTTCCCTGGATATGAAAAATAAAAAGGAGCAAAGTTCACAGTTCAGATACCTGTGGCCTTTATTTAATTCAAGTTGCCAACATGTGGTTTTAAAGTTGTTCCTGACCCTCTTGAGATCAAAGTGGCTGGAATCCCAATTGTTAAGCAATAAACAAGGCCCAAATTGACCAGTAGAGCTTATCAAACGGGTGCTAAATAGTGGAGTCAGGATTTGAATTGAGCAGTATTGCTTTTATACCGTATTAAACAACTGTTTGCCCCTAAAATTTAAGGTGACGGGAATAGGTGAATCTATTTATTTAATTATATACATCTTCTACCCAACGCTACCCAACTGCATCAGCTGTGACCTTCATTTTTTAGGAATTTCCATTGATTGTGGCCCCATTCAGTCGCCCATCATTCCTCTCCAATACCATTGCCCCCAGACTTACACCACCTTGTTCCTTAGCCCATGAAAGCCATTATGGATATTGTAAAATTTTCTAGTTCGCTTCCTAGTGGAGGCCAAGTGCAAGACAGAAGCCAATAGCTTAATCAAAGCCTTCAATAAACATGGCCAGAGCAGGGGCACGTGCTTTGAATTATGTGTGTGTAAGACTTATACTTATCATCGCATCATCATCGCAGCAAATTAGATCCTCGCGCCATTAAGTGTGTGTTCATTGGCTATTCTCCGACTCAAAAGGGATACGGATGCTATGATCCCTCCACACAGAAAGTCTTTGTCAACCTTGATGTTACCTTCTTTGAAAACTCTTCGTACTTCCAAAAGCCTTCGCTTCAGGGAGCGATTTTGAATGAAGCTCGGAATTTGGACTTCGATCTCTGTATTCTTGAATCTGTCCCAAACACTGAACCTGCCAGAAACACTGAATTTGTCACTTCTCATTTTCATATGCCAATTTCAGAAGGACACTTGAACTCAGGGGGAGATGTAGAAAACAAACCTGACAAAGAGCTACTTGTTTATTCACGGAAGCCAAAACCAAAGGAAATAAAGAATCTCATACCTGAGGCACCAAGAGAGTCGGAACCGGTAATAGATCCAAGTGTCCATGGGTCTCCTTCGACATCTGGTATGTCCGAGTCCTCTAATATTGACTTACCAATTGCGATACTTTTTGGGCATGGAAGTTGCTAGATTAAAAAGGGGCATTAGCGTATCTCAACGAAAGTATATCCTCGATCTTCTAGCTGAAACTGGTATGTTTGGATGTAAACCTAGTGACTCACCCATAGAAGCAGGAAGAAGAACAGAAGATGTTGGAAACCCAGTTGATAAAGAAAGATATCAGAGACTAGTAGGCAAGCTGATTTACTTATCACATACTAGACGGGACATTGCAGCGGTTAGTGTGGCAAGCCAACACATGCATTCACCAAAGGAAACTCATCTAGAGGCTGTATACAAATTTTCCGATATCTCAAAGGCTCTTTGGGCACAGGCCTATTCTTCGAGAAGAAGGAAAGCAAAGAAGTAGAGATTTTCACAGATGCTGATTGGGCAGGTTCAGCAGAAGATAGAAGGTCTACTACTGGCTATTGCACCTTTGTATAGGGAAACTTGGTGACTTGGAGAAGCAAGAAACAAAATGTAGTGGCCAGAAGTAGTGCTGAAGCTGAGTTCAGAGCAGTTGTATAGGGGATATGTGAAGGACTATGGTTAAAGAAACTCTTAGAAGAATTACATGTTATAGTAAGACTTCCAGTGAAACTCTACTGTGATAACAAAGCAACCATCAATATTTCCTTCAATCCAGTTCAGCATGACCGGACCAAACATGTAGAAGTGGACAAACATTTCATCAAAGAAAAGGTTGAAGCCGGAATCATATGTATGACCTATGTTCCTACAAAAGAGCAGATTGCAGACATCTTTACAAAAGGCCTGTCCCAACAAACCTTCGATGGCTTTATTGGCAAGTTGGAAATGATCAACATTTATGATCCAACTTGAGGGGGAGTGAAGAAATCGCGAAGATTGCAGAAATTTCGAAGATTGTGGTGTAATTAGAATTACCGATGGAGGAGATATTCGGTGCACCTTATTTAGACAATTGTTTCCTTATCTGAGTACCTCGGTTGTTTGTTAAATAGGGCATGTATCATGTACATAATTATTCATTCAAAATAGAGAGATATTCGTTCTGCTTTCAGATCCCAACCAAAGGAATTCATCTGGTATTCCTGCCACTTCGCGTCTGTGAGACAGTCCCACCACTCACAGCACATCAAACGAGAAGGAAATAGAACGGACTCTGTCCAGAAGCAAATTGGAGAGGGCATCATTGGGCAAGAATATGAAAGGAGTGTTCCGAGTAGCTTTTGAAGGATATGAAGAAAAACTTAAGGCTTGGTTTAAAGTATCAAAAATGTTTTTATTTTATTGTTTTATTTTTCACGGAACATGAATTGGAAGTTTGATCTCACGTTGGCCAAATGCAACTTTTAAAATAACAGTTGGTAACTCAACCTCGACCCACCCGCAAGTGGTAACTAACACAAGAAAATATGGGTTTGTTTTTGGAAAGTAGATTTGCTTTGTTGTCATGATCTTATGATCTTATCTAAGTTCTGCAATTTGGGTGCCATCTTGTTTTGTGCTCTGGTGCAGCTTATTGTGGTGCGACGAATATTTGATGTGCCTTTAAGAGAGGGGTTTGTCACATGAATTCTCAAAGTTATCCATTATTATGTTCCATCTACTATATATTTGGTAATACAGAAAGGATAGTATTTTGTTTTGGATGATGAGGGCATTCGGAGCATCAGAAAAGACAATATTGTGATACTGATGAGTCATTTTAATTTATTTTTCGTATTTGTTTAGATTGCGTATTTGTGGAAAACTCTTGATGGATAAATATAACTCTTACGACTAAGTTTCTTGTGCTCAGGATATTCGTGGGCCTATCTCATTCTCCTCTATGTTTATGTACAAGTTTCCCGGTTCATAGTTGTTGGAATTATGTTTCCCTTTCTACGCTATTTTGGCTATGGCTTGGATTGGAAAGAGGCTGTAATCCTTATATGGTCAGGCTTGCGAGGGGCTGTTGCATTGTCACTTTCACTGTCAGTCAAGGTAAGTTTCAATACTCATGTTTGTTATTGCATCCTTAAAACTTTGTTTACAGTTTCCAATGCGAGGTTTGGTATAACATGCTTCTTTGTCCGGGGTTTGTTATTGTGTTAATCTTTTGGAAAATTCTAGTAACATTGTAGTGACTCAAGGAAGCGCTTTTAACATAAAAAAGACTAGTGAATGTTACTTTTGAAGCTCATTGAAATCATTATAAAGCTTAGTTCAGGCGAAAGTCATCTTTCTATGCACCCTATGATACCTAAAAGCCCCATGATTCCATTCACTTTCCCTGCCGGCCGGGTCAATTCAATGATGGGCTTGCTTCCTCTCTTTCCTCCTGAAAGTTTGTCAAAGCTTTGCACTAAGCACTACCTCATGGCTAGGCAATGAACACCTGCTATATTCTAGAAATTGATTTGAGACCAATATCCACTGTTTCATAGCTGTTTCTCATTATGGAACATCTCAATTTCTTCTGTCTTGAGCTCTGTGTAGGTAACCTTATCAGGAGTTCAGACCTGATGTTTCATATTGGAAGCTTGATTCCAAATAACTATCACCAAGACCAGTATCGTGGCAGTAAAATGGAGTTTAAGAACTGGTGGGAGAAGTTCCTTTATACAACAATTCAATTTAGGGCCACCCGAGAAGTATGAAACCTCTTGAAATAGAAGACATTTGACACATTGAAAGATGAAGTACTCTTGGGTCAGATTAATGACAAGTCTTCTTAGATTTATTTTATTTATGGTAATAAGTATACTTAGGATAGAAATCTACAGGAACAAGTGCTTTCCAGAGATGTAAGGACTCCAAATTCTTTGTTTTTGGATAAGAACTCCAAATTCATCAGCAAGGACATCAACTGGCTAAACAAAGCCGTATCTTGATATCTTGATGTGTCTGAAATGCCTCAACAAGTATCTGAAGTTTCTTCCAAGCGAATGAATCATAATAGGCACATTTATTATTGCTTTGCATCTGGTCCAATTGTATCAAAATATCTGTTTAGGTGCCTTGATATCTGGAATTGCAATATGTAATGGCTTCTGTTGTGTATACAAGGAAAAGAATTTTGTGAACTTTGTAATTGCAGGTACACTGTATCTGTGTAATGGTCGAACATTTTCTTTTTTACCTCTATGGGTCATACATGAAGTCAAGGGTAAAGTGTCATAGTTAAGCCAAAAGGCCAATGTTTTCTTTGTGAAAGGCCTGATAGATCCTATTTGTGAAAAGTAAGTCGACGTACTATCAAAGAAGGGCCTCTAACAGCTCCTGCATAGCTACTGGCCACCCTCCCATTGGTAGTACTGAGTGCACTGGATGTCTTATTGGCACCAGTGGCTGAAAACTGTGTTTGGCACCCTTGACCCTATCGTCTCCCATTAAGTGCCATTTAGAAAGTGCAATGGCTAAAGATTAGTCTGACAAGAATGCATGTCATGCATACTGATTAAAATATGCTAGGCAAAGCTAATTAGATCATTGTTCATATGGCGTATCCTTTATGCATTACTAACACCGTAACAACTATGGTACATCTAATTGTTATACTTTGTGGTCGTTTCAGCGTTCTAGTGGGAGCTCAGAACTCAGTTCCCAAACAGGGACTCTGGTATGTGTTTGATGCTAGCATGTTGATTATATCTTTGAGAGGTTTATGCCCTGTCATGAATCTTGGCCACTGAAAAAGGAATGTAAAACCAGAAATTAATAAACCTTTTTATTCGCATATTCATATAGACTTTCACCTTCACAGTTTGTTTTCTTCACTGGTGGAATCGTATTCTTGACGCTAATTGTGAATGGTTCAACAACACAGTTCGTTTTACACCTTTTAGATATGGATAAGCTTTCGGCTGCAAAGGTGAGTACTTGAGTAATGAATTTCCTGTTTATCTTATTTTGGTGGATGAATTAGTAGTATTGCGCCGATCCCTTAGCAACACAAAATTTTTCCTATTACCTATGCTGGAATTGTTGTACCTACCAACTTTATCTAGGAGTATTTCAGAACTATGTACATATTCTGTAGACTTCTAGAATTGTGATTTTTTTTTTTGTAGTTTAGAATTGTGAATATTTAGTATTAGAATTATGGAACCAATAGAAATGGATATTGGCCATGGGGCCAACAGAAAGGGTTTCTGGATTAATACTGACAAGCTAATAAGATCTCCCTTACATGTGACAAATATTATAAGTCTTCTCTAAGTGATGTACTATATAAAGATTTTCTACAACTCTTAACGATTTCCAATGCTAACTCATCATTTCGCTACGGTGAACACAACTTATTGGATAGTTATTCTAGTTGAAGTTGTAGGTTTGGAACCAAATTGTTATAGTAGCTGCAAAATTATCAGATTAGTCTTTTTAACTGCTGCATCACGTAGATTTCTAGGTGGTCTGTATTTATTTACTACTTAATTTCCCACATCTGTTACCGCCAACAATTAGTTTGAATAGGGGGCTTCTATAGATTGGTGCTTGTATAGTTGTTGTATAGTCAAGAATCAGGAACTTGTATCTTATTGTAGCTTCCTGCTTTATATCTGCATTCTCACTTTTGAAATTGTAATGTACTAAAGATCTAGTGTATAACTTGGAGGCTTTTTACTTGCCCTAAAAAATTTCTGAGGCTTCTTTTATCTTCTTTTGGGGGAAGGGTGTGCTTACAAAGTTAGGCAGTTCTGCAGGCTTCACCACAACTCGTTTATCTTGTGTTATATTCCTTTCTTAATTAACACATTTAATTAGGTATCCCAGACATTTTTATTTTTATTTTATTTTTGATAAGGTATCCCAAACATTAAAAAGAAAGAAAAAAAACAATGGAACGTTGCTGTAGTCTCTTCAAAGTTCTTTTTTACAATGAAATCCAAGAAAATTATCATTTTGGGCTACAAAGAGTGGGTTACTGTTATTTGATCCTTAATAATAGAGCAAGGTTCATGCACCTTCCTGATATTAGGAATAGGAAAGCACGTCCTCTAAAAGAGACCAAATCCATAACATCTGACATGCTGTGTCAGCCATAGCCTTGTATTCAGCATATGCAGGAGATCTTGACCCCATAATTTGTCTCTTATTTCTCTTTTTCTTTTTTATAAGTAAGGCAATTTTATTGAAAGAAAAAAGGAATAGAAGGAACAGTACAAAGGACTATATTGAGACCTCTAGACCAAACAAGCTAGAAAACTAATGAAATCTAAAACCTCCGAAAAGGGAGAACCCAAAATGACATTCACCCACAAGAACAAAGACAGCAAAAAATTTCCCCTCAAAACCTCCATGGACAAAGCCACACCCTCAAAACATCTCCCATTTCTCTCCATAAATTCCACCGAATAAAAGTAGGGATCATTCTCCAAATAACAAGGCCCGAGGGTCTTTAATATCTCTTTTCCAGCACAACAAAACATCAGTTACCGTCCTAGGCATCACCCAATCATAGTCCATAATAGAGAGCACTAAGGACCACAACTCCCTAGCAATCAAACAGTGCAGCAAAATGTGCTCAACTAACTCCCCATCACATTTGCAAAGATAACACCAATCTAGCATGTATACTCCCCTCCTCAAGTTGTCAGTGGTAAGGATTCTTCCATGGGTGGCTTCCCAAACAAAGAAGGACGCCCTAGGTGGGGCTAAAGACCTCCAAATCTGTCTCCAAGGGAAGCTCTCATCGAAATCCCCAACAAGAATCGAATACCAAGAACTCACCGAGAAAACACCATTCTTAGATCCCACCCATCTCATCTTGTCTTCAACATGAAGTCTCAAAACTTTAGAGTAAAGTAATGAGAAGAGCGCAAAAAAACTCCTCTTAACTCCCAATCATTAGCCCCCTTAACAAACTGAATATTCCACGAAACACTCTCGGAAACCCACTCCAAGCAGTTCGCAACTAGAGCATTCTTATTGCATGCTAGAGAAAACAAAAAAGGAAACATATCCTTTAAGCGTCTCTCGTCGCACCAACGATCCATCCAAAAACGGACTCTCATACCATTTCCCACCTCAAACTAGATGCTCTCAGCAAAGGAAGCCCATCCTTTGCTAATGTTCTTCCAGAGATCAACACCATAAGAGCCATTGCAAACAAGAGTGTTCCACCCACCCAAAGCACAACCATATTTTTCCATGATAACAATTTTCCACAAGCTATCTCGCTCAACCCCAAACCGCCAAAGCCATTTCCCAAGAAGGGCCCTATTAAACAAAGCAAGCCTTCTCAAACCCAACCCATTGCAGCTAATAGGAGAACACACTTTCTACATCTTCACAAGATGAAATTTCTGCACGCTATCATCACAACCCCATAAAAAATCCATCTGAATCTTTTCCAAACTATTAGTCACTGCAACAGGAATGAGAGAAAGCGACAAAAAATAAGAGGGGACAATCTGCCTCAACCCCGGAGATGGAATCGAAATCCAAATCGTCCAGATAAGGTCTCCAAGAGAAAGACTCCTTAAACAAGGAACAATAATAGCTGACAATCTCCTCAGAAATACTCTCCTGATCCTCCAATAACTCATCCACTTCCAAGCTGTCAATCGAGCTAATTCTACGATTAGAGTTGGTCATACGATGAATAAACTGGGTACAATTATCTCCTTCCTTAAGCCACAAAGCGCGGGACTTCTGCCTCCAGCTAGTTTCCTGCATGCCAATCAAAATATTCAGCTCAGAAGACATCTCCAATTTTCGCCTTTTGCCTTCCTCATCAAGATCCCCACTCTCATCCCTCCCATCCAACAACGATAACTCGCCCAACAACAAAGACTTCCTATAATTCAGATCTCCAAATACCTCTCGGTTCCACTTAATAAGATCATTCTTCAACGCCTTCAGCTTAGCATTAAGCTTGAAACTCAGGGAACTAGCAAAATCATAAGACCTCCACCACTCTCCCACCATATCCTGAAAACCTTCCACCTTAAGACACATGTTCTCAAATCGGAACGGTTTCTTACCCCCACCACGCTTACCGATCTCACATATAATGGGAAAATTATCCGACAACAATCGTGGAAGTCTCCGTTGATGGAATCAGGAAATAAGGACTCCAATCAGCGCTAAAAAGGAAGCGATCAATTCTAGACCAAGATTGGGAAGCTCTACCATTCGAGCAAGTAAAAGTGCCTCCCGACATCGGGATATCCACTAACTGATTTTCAGCAATGAAATCAGAGAAATCCACCATAGCACTCCCCAAACCGCCCAACCCAGTACATTCGATGGGAAACCGAGTGACATTGAAGTTGCCTCCAATGCCCCAAGGAAGGTTCCACCAAGCGAACACTCCAACCAACTCCTCCCATAATAATCTCCTGCAACTGTCATCATTGGGGCCATAAACCCCCGAGAACATCTGCTTAACATCATCCTCAACATTTCTAAAAACCACCGACACATAGAAACTACCCACACAAGAGTCCATCATATCTAACACCCTTGAATCCCATAAGATTAAGATGCCGCCTGAAGCACCCACCGCCTCCAAACTACACCACCTAACATGTTGTCCCCCCATAAACTCCTAATATTAGCCCTCGTCACCTCCAACAACGTAGTCTCTTGGAGGCACACCACCTCCAGTTGCCACCCCTCAACAAATTACCCACATTATTGCGCTTCACCCTATCATTCAACCCCCGTACATTCCAACTCACAATTTTGAGCTTCATTTACATTTACATGGGACCCTCTCATCCTTTCTATTTTTTCGCGAAACATAGGTCTTCCCCACATAGTTAACCGCAGATTTCAACTCCTTCAATTCTCTTGTAAGTTTACTCCCTGTCTTAGAAGGTGTCTTAGGACACCCGTTTCCCCTCTCCTTCTTCAAAGCTGCAAATAGGGTCTCCAAATCCGCCTCATGACCTTCACAAGACAAGCTAACTAAATGCCTAAAAGAGGTAATCATACCCAACACCCAGTCTGAAGAATCAAGACTAGCAGAAAAGTCCTCCCTTCCACTCTGGATAGCACACATTGTTAGAGGTTCCACTTCCACAATTGGGTGGCCTGTAGCGACACACTCCAGCTCTCCATAATTAATGCATGATGACGGACAAGGCACATGGTCGGTCTCCTCACCAGAATCCAGACAAAAAGAGCTATCCCCCACCTCCAAATTGATTAAAGGAGCCCCAGAAAAATCCTCTAGCCCTGCCCTATCCTGAAGACTAAGGGCCCCTTCGACTACAACAAGAGCCTCCCCCTCTGAAACCCCACTTTGAGAGTTCCAAGAGACAACAATTATAGCCTCTGAATTATGCAAATCCCTGAAGTGGACCTCCTATCAAGATGATTACCGGCTATTTTTCCTGCATCTAAAAATAAAAAATTTGAAGATTATCCTAGTTTTAAGCACCACTTGCATCTACTGACTCAACTCCACAACATAAAGTGCCAGGCTGAGTCCAGAAAACAATTTCCCTGCAAGTCTTCTATTACTTTCAGGATCCATCTAGTGTTGCACCGTCAAGATTTTTTCGTAAACTTGGTACTACGATACCTTGGGAGGGTCCAGTTTTGCACCCAACATGGCTGTTTCCACAAGCACATTGTGGACATTTCCTATGTGAAAGTGAAATACCTTTCTTTGAATTTGCTACCTTACTACTAAGAAATGACTGAAACTAACAAAGATCATAGGGGTGCCCGAACTCATAGCGATCCTAACCAAAAAGCTCGTTTGGGGTGAGATAAATTGCATCCTGATAACCGAGCAAAATAGGGTTTGGCATATGAAACAACTTCAATATCCAAAACTAGTTGGCTGGGAGTCTCAGCAAAAGAAGCAAGTTGAATCATGTTAGCAGGACCCCTTGCAGTTTGTATGATTGTGTGTGGGGTCTGTGCAATACAAGTTCTCTATACAAGGGAACGCGGGGGGGGGGGGGGGTGTTTATGTTGGGAGAAAATGATGAGTTTTGGGGTTGATGCTCTAATACCACATAATAGAGTTATACGTTGCTAAGAGAGTGTGTTAGAGACAATTATGGAGAGTGGCTGGCTTCTTCTCATATTATTACTTCAAAGAACTAAAAGTTCAATAATGCCACTCACTAACATGTAACTACTTTGTCAAGGTCAATGCTCCGAGGTGACAATGGTATAGTTTATCACATCCAGCGTTACTTCTCCCTAGCCTATTTTAGGGCTTAGACTCATAAGTTCAGACAATCATTTAGATTACTGCTATGCACTCGAGCTTAGTTGCAGAGTGGATTTGGTTTGGTGCTTGTTCCCACTGCTAATGGCACTGTAAAGTAAATACTATATTTCCAAGAAGTTGTTGGTTCTACCCAGTACTTCAACCTCTAACAACATGTCAAGTATGGGGATATTAGCCATCTTCTTAATTCATGTACTACAAGACATCTAACCGTGTAGGTGACAATACTTGGACAAAATCAGCTGTAACGTGATGTTTACCTTATATGAGTAGCGGACTGATCCAATATTTGTCATATTCATAAAAGGGGGCTTACTCTTATTTGTTGCATTATCATAAATTTCCTTCGCACTTGGGCACTTTTCTCTCACACTTACGGAGGCACAAATTGTCATAAAGCCATTCTGTTGTGGAATCCGTTCCTTTTTCTCCCCTGGCTTCTCCCATTTAGTGTTTTTTAAATATGTTTGGGTGCCCTAATGACAGAGACGCGTGCTGAACTACACAAAGTACGAAATGTTGAACAAAGCATTAGAGGCTTTTGGCGATCTTGGAGAAGACGAGGAACTTGGGCCTGCTGATTGGCCAACTGTGAAAAAATATATTGCTTGCTTAAATAATTTGGAAGGGGAATCTGCGAACCCATATGGTGCATCTGAAGATGATAATACTCTGGACGCTATGAATTTGAAGGATATACGCATACGCCTGTTGAATGGTAAATTTGTCATTTATTGTGGTGCATATGAAAGTGATAATCATCTATTTGGTAGATGCGCAATTAGGCAGATTTAGTACGATGCCCCCCCCCTTCTCTCCCCCCCATAGGACATTATGTTTTGCAGCTATATGGCGCTGCACTAAGATGGTCTCAGACCTTTATTGATTCATTATGTATTAGATTATTTTTCTTTGTCAAATAGTAATGAGTAATATATCAGTTTATAATCCTTGCTCTACCACAGACAGCAAGGGATATAGCATTGGTGGTTGTGGCTTTCTAAACTGTATCGTTTCATTGGATATAGGAAAACTCTAGATAAAATCCAGAATTACAAGGTTATTTCCAGAAGGAAACAGCCTTAGAATATTATCCAAATGTTTTTCATAGTGTCTTTAGTGAACTACATGGGTGATGGCGAGACTAGAGAACACCAAAATAGTGCGGAGGATTGTCCTTTTAATTCGGATATTACGGTCTTCCAATCAACAAGGGTGGGCTAAAGGCTTTCAAGATTAAATTTTTAAGGTTAATAAGGATGGTTCATGGATTATGGAGGATTCAGAGTCAAGATAACACAAGAAAGTGGAGACTTCTAAACAAATAGATGACCTTCAATTGTCGCTGGTCCACAAGGTTTGATGACATAATACAGAAAAGCTACAAACTTCAACTGTGAAAAGGAAAAGACTGAAAATAAACAAATAAGACTGAAAATAAAGCAAGACCATTATGAAACTAAGCAAGATTCGATACAAACTTGCTTCTAACTTAGTACCAAAAATACCAAAATCAGTGCTAAGCTGAATCTAGAATTTGAATTATCTGATATGTAGGATCTGTTTTGGTGTTTGGGCAATTCTACAGATCCTAGAAGAGTGTGGGCTATATGTGGTGTCAGTTAGATAGCATTTAATTTTTTGTTCTCAGAATGAAACAGTGGATTATTTGGCTTGTCAATGAATGTACTAACTCGGGCTGGTGACTTAAATAGTAGCTGTGGAGAACTCCCATTTCCTTAATCCGGTGTTGTGTAGACACCATCTATATATTGATAGCTAGTGCATTAAGAGCCCAAGTGAATGAATTTATGTCTCTATGCATTGGGTGATTTGATTCCTTTCTCCATAACAAACGGTTAGTTTCTTCATGTCTTTTCTCCCTCTCTCTCTCTCCCTATTTAATGTCAGCGTAGAAACTTCTTTAAACCAATCTGATAGTTCTTGTGAGAAACAATGCATGCTCTATCCAAGGTAACCTCCTTTTGTAATTTGAGAAGCATTTATCGTATCAGGTGTCCAATCTGCCTACTGGGGGATGCTGGATGAAGGAAGGATTACACAAAGTACTGCAAATCTTTTGATGCAGTCAGTGGATGAAGCACTTGACTTGGTTTCAGATGAGCCTTTATGTGATTGGAAAGGTTTAAAATCTAATGTTCATTTCCCGGGCTACTATAAGTTACTTCAAACGAGCATTGTCCCACAAAAGTTAGCAACATATTTCACCGTGGAAAGGTTGGAATCTGCATGTTGCATTTGTGCTGCATTTCTTCGTGGCCATAGAATTGCCCGATGGCAACTACATGATTTTTTAGGTAATATAAACTTTCTTTGTTACTACTGTTCACATGCTTTTCCAGTTAATGCATTGTTGATATTTTAACCTGCTCCACATTCTTTTCCTTTTCTAACCTTTTGTCGACATTCTGCATGGTACTGTATAAATCCTGTTATCTTGATGGTAATGGCTGTAATGTGTAGAAAACTGTGATGGTAGGTCATCTCCGTTCTTAGCAAGAAAACAGGTTGCTTAATGAACATTAGGCAACTATAACGTTCAAACCATTTCTTCCCCTACTTGAGCATCGGTAGACTGATTTACAGTTGAACTTATGTTTTAAGCCCTAGTTTCTATGATAGTCAAGTTAAACTTTAAGTATTCTGATATTATTACTATTGGTATATTTATGAGCTCGATATAGATTGTTGGCCTGTTTTCTGACAGCTTAAGCTTTTGAGCATAGTAGTTTTGGACATAATAGTTCCACGTGTAGGCTTAAGCACCAGCTAAATATACATTGTTAATATTGATATCTGTTTATCATTGGCCGTCTTTCTAATAGTTTAAGCTTTTGGGACTGATGTTGTTTAACGTCACTAATGCTACGTGTAAATCTTATTTCTCAAGTGTGTTGGATATTTATTTTCCTATGTAAATTCAAGCTTTACAGCTGCTTTACTTGAATAATATTTAGTGGCACAAACAATCCTTATTCTGCCATTCCTCTTATTGAGTTCTAGCCTCCTTACACGGAGATGAAAGTACTATTTCGGAAAAGAAAGGAAGTTACCTCCAGGTCCATTCTAAACTAATCGTGCCACTAATTTAGGTCTATCCTCTTGAACATGTTCACAATCCCATTTTTAGACATAAATGTTTATTTCTTCCTTAAACATCCAAGGTGATGTTCGTGTTCGGCAAAAGTGTAGGATTTGAATCCTGATTTTGGTCATGTTCGGCAAACAAATAATCCTCACTTTGGTCATGTGGCCCCCAACATCTTTTTTATTCCCCCAAGGCACAACTTCTCGTTTTTGACGCTGCTTTTTTATTCCCCAAGGCACAGCGTCTTTTCGTCCCTGTCTTCTTCTTCATCTTTGTCTCATTTCTCTATTTCGTCTTCAGCGTTTTTTTTTTACAATTTCGAAATTATAATAAATATTATAAATAAATAATATCTTCTTCACTCATCCCAATAAAAATAATCTACAAACAACAACCTTAAAAATCATCATTACTTTTTTACACCTCAACAACTTCTACTCAAACACCAATACAACTCCAATATCACCTAAAAATTCTCAAAATTCTTCGGCTATGTTTGGTTTAGTTCTCAAAATATTTTTTGTTTTTTGGAAGTAGTGTAGATTCTCTTGGGATTGGTGAAAAGTTAGTTAAAATTTGTAAAGAGTTATTGGAATTGGTGAAAAGGTATTGAAATTGATGAAAAAATTATTGGGATTGATGAAAATGTATTCTGAAAACTTAAACAAACATAGCCTTCAAATCCTAAAAGTTTCTTCAACACGAACATCACCCAAGTCTTATTTAGGTGACAGTGATGTTGCATCTATTGTAATCAATGAAAGCGAGGCAGAAGAAGAAGAAGCTAGAAAGTTCCTGGAAGATGTTCGTGTAACTTTTCCTCAGGTTTGTAAATTGAACCCCCCAGGGGATGTGTTATGATGGTCAGTTGTGTTAGATCCTAGTTGGATTTCATGAGCCAGTCCCCATGAACTCATCAAGTGTTGGGTAATTTGGGGAATGGTCGGGGAACAATACATGATTTGGGTAATTTTCAGGTTTTACGGGTTGTGAAGACAAGACAAGTCACGTATTCAGTGCTGAACCATCTAATTGATTATGTTCAAAATCTTGAGAAGGTTGGGTTGTTGGAAGAAAAAGAGATGCTACATCTTCATGATGCTGTCCAGGTATATCTATCAGCGATGATTTATTGCTTTTCTGCTATATTCACTAAATGTATCAACCCTTTAATTTTTTGTCAATTCTTTACCAGAAATGTTGTTTCTACTCCTGTGCAGACTGATTTGAAAAAGCTTCTACGGAACCCTCCTTTAGTAAAGATTCCAAAAATTAGTGACATGATTAGTGTCCATCCTTTACTTGGGGCTCTTCCTTCTTCGGTCTGTTCACCACTCCAAGGTTCTACCAGAGAAACAGTGAAGCTTCGTGGTGTGACACTTTACAAGGAAGGCTCAAAGGCCAATGGTATTTGGCTTATTTCCAATGGGGTGGTCAAGGTATGTAAAAAGCTAGCATTGGATGTTGAGTTCAAGCTTTACAACCTTGTTATCTTGCCCTTGAGCATGACACAAATCTGAACTAATGGTTGGCAGTGGACGAGTAAGAGCATAAAGAACAAGCACTTGCTGCATCCAACTTTTACACATGGGAGTACTTTGGGCCTATACGAAGTGCTAAGTGGAAAGTCTTTCATTTGTGATATGATCACAGATTCTGTGGCGCTTTGTTTTTTCGTTGAAAGTGAGAAGATACTTTCAGTTCTGAGGTCAGATCCATCAGTAGAGGACTTTCTTTGGCAGGTATGGTTATACTAGCTTTGCAAAAATAGATACGATATATCCCCACTATTTGGTCTCATTATCACTGATGCTGCCATAGCAAAAATAGCTTCATCTGCCAGTAATAAACTTTTAGATAGTTCCAAGCATAAGTCAGTGCAACTACAAAGATCTTTTGTGCTCAAATGTCGACCATCGTCTTATATTTGCCCCAATATGTCTGCTTTTGTTTTGACGTGACATTTTTCTCCTGGAAAATGTGTTCAAAGAGTAGATTTTCTATTGCTTCACTGAGACCCTAAAAGTGATATTGAAAAGGTTTTTAGGTCTTTTGTTGGTAGCAAATGATCTTTCTCTGACCTTGTCCAAAAAAAAAAAGAACCCGAAATCACAGACCAATCGGGGAGCCAAACCACTTAAAACCGTAGAATCGAGCAGCCAAAAACTCTGCAAAGAAAAAGTGGAAAACATCACTTTTTAGCATCCCAATTTTCACCCAAATATCATTTACCGGTTTAAATTGCAAATTTCATCACATTTAGCCTCCAACTATCAAAATTCAGCAATATGCATCCTGTCATAGAATCCAACTGCCAATATTGTGCCGCGTAACCTATTTTCTGTACATTTGAAATGTAGGATCTTACTAGAGGGTGAACATTGATACATTTTAGTAGTTTGGGAGTTAAATGTGATGAAATTCGTCATTCAGACCAGTAAATGATATTGGGGTGGTAGGTGGGGGGTAGAAATGAAAATTTTCCAAGGAAACAAAAACTATAATCTCATGCAACTCTTAACATATGAACAACCTCCCATAATTTTGTTACTCAAAATTTGAAATACACACTCACTGGCAACCTGCCCAAAGAGGCTTATGGCCAACATCACACTGTACCATCCACCGAAAGCATCAACAACTGCATTATGCTAGAGTAATTCGTTGAAACAAACTATCAACCAACAAAACCTTCACCAAAAAATAGAAGAGAATAATAAAAGTTCGAACTGACAAGATCCTGATGTAATTATTACCACTGGATACATTCATAATCTAGATTTCAATCAAGTTCAAAATCTGGATCGCCATCTGTCACATGTGAGAACTGGGTTGCCCGGTTTAGTATCGCCTGTCTGTACCCAAGAGGTTAGAGCTGCTAGTTGATGACTCGCGTAGTTTTTGTCAGCCATCTCGGGCCAGGTTGCAGGCACCGGTTCTGGCTTTGTCAGTGGCAACAACATCACTGCTGTTGGCGATCTAGATGTCAAAGGATGTCAGGATGTTGAAGTAGGTACTGGAGGCATTTTTGTTGGGGGGGGGGGTTCCAAATAGAGCTCTGGCAAGGTTTTGTTAGGGAAGATAGAGAAGAGGAGGGAACCAAGCTTCCTGCATCCTGAAAGTGTATCTGTATACATGAAGTTCTGTATAAGCAACAGCAAGAATCTCTCAACATTCAAAGCCTTAGAAGCATAAAAATTTAAGATGGTGGTCGAAATGACAAAACGTAGGCTGGCTTCATGAAAGGATGGGCTAATCTCTAAATCTCTTTGTCTTGCTTTGCAGGAAAGCGCGATTGTTCTTGCTAAACTCTTGGTTCCTCAGATATTTGAAAAAATGGCACTGCAAGATTTAAGGGCTCTTGTTGCAGAAAGATCAATAATGAACTTATACATAAGGGGAGAAGCTATAGAAGTACCTCACCATTCCATCGGATTTTTATTGGAAGGATTTATCAGAACACAAGGAGCGGAAGAGCTGATCACATCACCTGCGGCTCTGTTGCCTTTGCATGGGATAAGTTTTCAGAATCTGGAACCATCAGGTATGAGGAGAAGGAATCTTCTCCAAGCTAGGTGTTAGTTTTTGTCTCCTTATATGTAGCTGACGATAAGCCAGGTAATTAAAGATTATAACATGGTATCAGATTCTAAAAGATTTGTATAAATTGTGTGGACCAGCGGAGAATGACTTTCTCCTTTCCAACCTGGGCTCTTCTTTTTTCATGTTTTTCAGTGTAGGAAGGCAAGGCATTTCTTCGTTCTTTCCCTTCCTGAGGCACTTCTGTATGACGATACTTTTATGCAATTGATTATATTTTACCTCTTATTCTTTGAGCAAAAGAGTAGGAGGCAAAATATTTTACCTTTCGTTCTTAGTTTGTCCTTGTTCACTTCAGCTCATTTGTGTCGCCCCTATCTTTAAACTGAGATGGTGTCAGCTTGGGCTAGCGCACGAAATATTTGATGACATGTACTTTCTTGAATTGAATTTCTCTGAGAAAAGTGGACTTTCTAGGAAATTCAGATAAAAGTTCCAGAAATGTAAAAGCCATGTTATACATGGGAATTCCAAAACGGCTAGCCTTCTTACCCATCTTTACAGCCAAGATACTTATTGACATTGCTCTTACTTATTGATGTTAACAGGCACTGCGGGAACCAGCTTTTGTCGTCAAGGATCTTGGTATCTAGTTGAAACAAGAGCAAGAGTAATCATTTTTGATATTGCAGCATTTGAAGCTGACAGGGCTCTCCAACGACGGTCATCCGGGTTAGCTCCTGCACCTGATCACCCCCATAGATCCCTTAGTACGCATAAAAGTGGTCTAATGAGTTGGCCAGAAAACTTCTTCAAGCCAAGGCAACATAAGCAGAACTCTGAAGGGAATGACCAGCAAGCTAACAGCTTGTCTGCCAGGGCAATGCAGCTGAGCATCTATGGCAGCATGGTATGTTTGATTCTCTGTTTCTCTAGTTTTTGGGGGTTCCTTTGTGGAAGAAAAACTTTGTCATGACATGAAATTATCTGGCTTAGACTGTACTGTATACAGCCCTTCTGGATCTTCTGTTTCTCTGTATCCTTTTTATTTGGTTATTTAAGTATCATAAGCAGTTGGCTGTTTTGGAAAAGTTTGAAGACAGAATTGAGTTACTTGATTTTCAATGCATACCCACTTTTTCTTTTGTGCCTGCACCTAGGAAGAGGCATTTGAAAATCACTACAAAGTAGCTATGCCTTTTTTTTCGGTAATTGTCTTAATATTTTGGTCTAACCAGTTACTTCGACTTGCTCCAATCTTATACAAGGTTGATATCCGGTTGCGTTCTCGAAGTTTTGCGAGAAGTAGTCCCATAAAGCCGTCACATAGCCGGTCATATCCAACAGTTCCTTCATATCACGGCCATCGCCTTGTTTCTGTCAAATCAGAAGGGGCTTCTAAATTGCCGAAGAACCCTGGTGGGAGGAAGTTAACGGGGAGTATGACTCCGGGCCAGTTACAAAGTAAAGCTCCAATACAAAGTCATGGAGCAGATGATTCCAGTGATGACTCAGGAGCTGAGGATGAGCACATAGTGAGAATTGATTCTCCAAGTAGGCTTTCTTTTCGTTCGTGAAAGTTTTACATTTAAAGTCTAATGGTTGTAGTGGTTGCATTTGTTTCTCCAGTGTTGTATGTAAATAAGAAAAAAATCAAATGTGATCTAGCCTGAAAGCCTTCCACTGGATTCTGAAGCTGGATGAATTCTGACCAGCATTCCAGTAAGCTACACTGGACTTAATTTCGACATAGTTTAATGTAGAATAAAAGAGTAACCAGAAAATTTGTTTTCATGAATCCCAAATGTGCCACAAGCAATATTTGAGACAAGCTTATCTCCTTCCTAGATAGATTTTATTATCCAAATGAATTTAGACAGCCAATTTGGGACTTCTCATTGAAACAGCGGAGGCCAAGCAACTTAACGCAACCTCGATGGATATTCTCTGCATTCCATATATTGTCTACATAGAACACATTGCTTGCTCCCTGTAATGCCCTTCAACAACCCTAACCTGAATTGGTTATATTCCTCTCCTGAATGTACCATTGTGCTGTTGAGTCCTCTTGGTAACATCTCGAGGCCCCCAATTTTTTTTTTTTTTTAAGCAAAGAGGAAACATTCATTTCAAGAGGTTAATACAAAGAGAGGCCTACGCCGAGAGTTCCGGCGAGATAAAATACAGGTAAAAAATGAGGTACAGTCCCATTCTCGAAAATTGCCTACTTTGCGAAGTAATTTGCAACGGAATTAGCTTGACGTGAAACTTTAGCAAAGCTCCATGATGGGTGAAACGATGCCATCTCAGGATGACTTTAGTAGAGAATCTAGAGGGGTTCGGCACCCTAAGGTCTGAATTGTAAATTCTAAAAATCGAAAAGGGGAATCACTCTAAAAGATCACTTGATCTAGTAGATGAGCACTAGCTTCACTTGCAGACATACGAAGAGCTATGATTTCAGTTGAGAAGGAGTCCATTATGGGGAATAGATGCAAGTTTAAGAGAGTAATAGAAATCAATCACCACAAATAGAAACATAGATTTTGGTGACTAAGAGAAAAATTCACTTGAAGCTTTTCAGGTCCTAGGCCGGTAAACTGAATCACTCAACTCAGTTATTAACATAAACATATGCCATATTACCCAAAATACCACATCTGGATCTTCACTTTGCAGGGAACGAGAAACTCCTATTCTATTAAAAAACTTGATTCTTTACCAATATGTACGTTGAAGGCATTCTAACCACATGATCCTCATGCGATCATCTTTAAGAACAGGACTTTCTAGACCTTCACAACCTCTAACAACTTTGTAGGTGTCTTCCAAATCGTCAAGGTGATTTGTGGGTGATCAATCTCTGAACTTAGACACTAAGGAGAAATATTCTATCTCGTTTATTCTTAGTTTACACAGCACACTCAAGGATATGAAACAAAGAGTCTTGTATTTCTTTTCACAGTATCGTTTAATCTCTAGAAAATTCAGAAGGGAATCTTGATAATGATATGGGGTATGTATTCTGGAGAGTCTTTATAGTTAGAGAAGAAGATTCACGAGTATTTCAGTCTTCTTGAGCGTCCAACAAATGGTTTGTTCAAAATTAATAAACATTTGTTATTTCAGTTACGTAATACTCTTATCAAACATTAAGAATGGACATGTTGTATACTCTTGGTAACGCCCTTCCCAAGGCTTCCCAATTTAAGTAAGAGAAGCAGACATGGCAAGCATCCCCGTGATTTCCCGTATCTATTGTGTGCGGCTCTAAGGTAATTGGGGCCTTAGGCGAAACCTCAAAATGAGATTTTTTGTAATAATTTATGAAATATTATATTTATATATAAAATCCTACTAAAATTTAGTTAAAACTTATTCTTCTAACTTTGTGAGATACAAAATTACTTATCAAAGTTTTATATTCCAAATTTATTACTATATCATAAAACAATTGATAATATGTTTAATTCATTTCATCTTTCTTGCTTCATTGTCGATCATAAGTAGAATTTTATTAGTTTTAATTTTGAAAAACTTCTTTATGCAAAAGCAACAGTTAAAGGTATTTTGTCAATAATGCTTTATAAGCAATACATGCATTTGGAAAAGAATTCTAATCTTTTTATATAGGTTAATGTTTCAATTGGAGTATAAGTCTCTATTCTTAAAATCTCTTTTAAAATTTTTCATTCTAAAAACAAATATAAAGCATCAATATCAACAGGATCTTCATATTTTAAATCATTTTCTACAATACAATATTTTTTCAAGTATCCTCATCTAAATATTTTAACTTTTTCAAATTAAATAAAAAATATTTTAGATTATAAATTGTTCAAACCTATTTTCAAATGACAAAATACCTTGATATACTATATATTTAAAATAATTAACTCTAAAAGATTCTTATAGTGATCACTGTTTTTTTCTATGGATTATTAGTCTTCCACGAAATATTCCTCTATAGATTCTTCTCGTTTTTTAATCAATTGAAAAATGATCTTAAGAAAACTTTATAAGGTTGATTTTATAGACTTTTGGTTTTGAATGAATTGATAATTAATCTACTTTAAATAAGGAGACTTTACATGGTTGATCACTTGTGGCTTTAATTAAGGTGATTTTATAAACTGTCACAAAAAGTGAAGAGTTAACTATTCTTTCAATCAAGAAGATTTAATAGGTTTTTTTTAAATAAAAAATTAACTAGAATTGTATTCCAAATTTATATAACTTTGAGGTCAAATTTTTGAGTCTTTAACCTTAAACATTCATTATTTAGTAGGCCTATTGCAATAGATTTTAAATTGGATCCTTCTTATTTTAGGCAGCCTCCTTACTTACGTACACTACAAGAAAAACCGTGTATGCCCACGGAAGAAGTCGTGGCAGAAAGGCAGTATTTCGTCGCAGAAGACCATCCTCAACGGTAAGATGTCGTCGAGCTCTAGTGGACATTGCAGCGTGCAGGCAGAATTTCGCCGAAGACCAAATATTTCCGTCGGAGCCGTTGAAGCTATGTCCACCATGGAAGACGTTGGGGGAAGTCTGAGGAACTCCGTCGATGTTGGTCGGACCTTTGCCCATGGGAACTCTTAGGTGACGATGTCCATTCGTCAAGATAGGTGAGCCATTGCCCACGAGCTCCTATTCGTCAAGTGATTTTCCACCCCACTGCAGACCAGCGCCGATTCGTCAAGAGAAGTGCCACCCAATGCGGACGAGATTTGATTAGTGAAGAGAAGTGGGTTCGTTGTTGACGAGCTTAACCCGCCACCATTTGTGTATATTTTCCCCCAACAACGACGTAAAATGCTTTGGTGGAGAAAAATTGAGTGCCCACGACTTACAGTGATCGTGGTTCCATTTCTTGTAAAGTGGTGGTTGGCTTTTTGGTCAAACCTTATTGCAATTGGTTGGTCAACGTATTCTGTATATTTTTATTTGTTTTCTCATTTTAGTGCAATTTGTATTCGGCATTTCATTTTAGTGTAATTTTTTTTCCTGAGCTTCTTCAATTTATATTTATCCAGCTCACGCATTCCTCCAATAATTCTACTTATCTCCCAGATACTAACAAAAACAACAAAGCTATAAAGAAACATATTATAACATAGTAATATTCATATCATATTCACATAACAGATCTTCATTAGAAAATCCGAAATCAAGCAACAATTCGAATAAAATCAGATTCCCAGATTCCATATCTAGGGGTCCAAATCTTGCGACATACCCTGATCTCCCCGAGTGCTCATCTGGGATTCAAATAGTTTGTCAATCTTTTAATCAAATGATTCAACATGTGCCACCAAACCTTGCATGCTTCCCCACAACTCATCGTATTTCTCCTTACACGCCACTATCTCACTTTTATATTGTTCAGTGAGATAGGTGACATGAGATGAGCGGGATGTTGGAGATGGCTTCGGAATGGCAGAGTTCCCCAATCCTCTGACGTGTCCAGATTTGTGACCCAACACTTCATGAAATACTTGCTCTGCCACCTTCAAGTCAACCTTTTCGGGGTCCCGAAGAGCAAATAACCTCATCATCTCTTCCTATACAATGTGGTGGCAAAAAATATATTAGAAGCTTACTATTCATGCCTAACATCTGTAGCTAATAATATAACACTTGTTGTCCACTTGCAAAGTGTTATTAACAAAATTTACTAAACATAGAGTTGTTATTTTCACAGCTTCACATTATATTACTTGACACTAGGGTACTTACATATTTGGCCTCTGCCACCTCATTGCTCAATTTCCCATCCAATTTCCGTGTGTGGGATCGTTTGTAGAATTCGATCAGATTTTCCTTGCTTTCAGTCTGTATATTTTGAAGGCATTAGTTAATGTAAAAATCATATTTCTTAGACTAAAAGCAAGACTATAATATTGTAACCTTCTCTGCGAACATGTTTTGCAAAGACTTCGAACCCGAAGTGTGAGGCACTTTAAGCTTCCTCCTATTGATTGAATTCGTCTTACAGACTTTCTACAAACAAAATTTTGGATCAACATTCAGATGTTCTATTTCATATATTATGTGAAGTTTGAGGAACTCTATACTGACATGATGATCTTTTCATGGAAAAAGTTATGTATGTGTTTGAGTGCTTGATGGTGGAGCAAATATAAAATTCTTTATGCATGGACAATGTTGCATAAATCTTCGTAGCAGGTAGAAATGTAAGATTGGTTCCGAGTTTCACTTATGCTCTGTAGTGTCTTCTCATCCCATTAAAACATAGATATCTAATGACTTACATTTTAGAGAAGATTATGTCGTATATTCTATCTGAAGTCCTCAAAAATATGAATATATAACTCCAGAATATTCATCTATTCGAGTTTCAACAATTATCTATGTCAACTAGTTAGATGTTTATGCTCTTTATCATAGTGAATTATTTAAACAGTGAGATTGTCATGAAAAAAGCCTTTAAACAGCTAGATTTTCATGGAAAATATGGCATTCAATATTATTCACCTGGTACTCCTCCCCCCTATTGCTCGCACATGATCTTCCTAGTTTCTTCACGCATCACTTCCGGAGGATTGGCCAATGCTGCTGCTTTGGTCGAGTATTTCTTATAAATATTATGTAGATCATACCTATAAGTCTTATAGCTGAAGGCTAGTTTTGCTTTTATGCATTCACGGTCCTCATATCTATTCCAATCCAATGTGAAATCTCCATGTTCATAAGGAAATATTTACACGATAAGAAAAAGTTTTTAAGAAAGAGTCAAGCGAAATGCTGAAATCTATAACTCTCTGATATTGTTTTGAATTATATGGAACTCACTAGGACTCGGGTGTACAACTCATCCTTATCCTCCTCGGGGACTAAAGTCCAGCACTTGTGCTTCATATCAGCAAACGTTCGTACAAAATAAGTCACCCTTGCAGCAAACACAACGACGTTGTTCGCTGATGGTCCCCTCGCACCTGACGGTACACTCACTTGGACACGACCTAGCTTTCGAAGTTTTGCAAACTCTTTGCCCTTCGCCTTACCCCGACGCTTGTAACTACGACCCAACCGAGCTATCATAGAATAACAAGGTGCAAAACCCATCAGTAATCAATGCATACACAGTGGCTTCAAATAAAGTTATTACTGCCACACCCAACACTGTCAAATAGTCAAATATCCTTGTCAGTGTAGAATTGTCCCCTCCTCCCCAAGGAAACAAAAGGGATGAAAAAGAAAAAAGCAAAATCACAAGCCACAATAAATCATCATATCCTGCGGTAGTCACTCCAATTGAATTCTGACCTTACGCTTTCTCGTGCCAGTATAAATTTGCCCACTTCCAGGCAATTATTGCCTTGGTGTAAGAAAAGGTGTCCAAGATTTGCTCCTTTCAAAGCTAAAAATATATTGTGACAAATAACACGCAAACAAATCCAGGTGACACTGTCAAAGTTGCATTCTATTTGAGAAACAACAATAATCCACCATAAACACAGCTGAAAAACTAATTGCACATCGTTGCCGAAAACTAGAGTAATTGCATTAGGAAATGGCATAACTGACCAGCACATATTTCACACAATAATTGAAACACTCAGTAGCCTAGCTAGATCTTTTCAGTCTTGAATTTTATTTTATAAGCCACATAGGTTGCACTCGTAAAACTACTTGAAATGCAGTTGAGAAGGATTAAGCTGTATGCGAGTTTCTCTTAGAGTGAAACAGAGGCTCGGCTCATGAGGATGAAATAGTAATAGCTTCTTACCTTCACTACGATCATCCTCATGAGGATCGGCTCCATCAAGACCACCCCTTTGCTCTGCCCATCTGTCTGGTGGCTGCGTATTGTCGTCCGAATACCCCAAAAATGATTCCTGTAATCTAGGCTGAGGCGGAGGACGGAACGGAACACGTGGGGAAGCCTTACCTCCCCCACTCGATCGTATTGACACCCACCCTTCTGGTTTCCCTCGCTTAGCCCTTCCAGCCATTCTGACGGTGAACGAAGCTGAATAAATGGGGAACAAAACACATACCAAATGGGCAGAGCAAGATGTAAGGAGAATTCGAATGGGTAGACTTGTAGTTGTCTTCCCTGTCTAAGAACAATTTTATGGCGAAAGGGAGGGAAACTAAAAGTATGGAGGGAAATATTTTGCAAACGTAACTATTGCCGCTGACTAAAAAGAAAAAACGTAACTGTTGCCGCTGCTTTGCAAATACCGTGTTAACCAAATAAGTTTTGCTGACGAAAACAGAGTAGCCTATTCACTAATGTAGTATTTAGTTGGCTTTTTATTTAAAAAAACAATATGAGCTATAGAATCTCCTACTAGAAAGACAACAAAAAGACTTTTATTGACTTGGCAGGAAACAAAGTTTTTTTTTTAAAAAAAATAGCATCAAACAGAATTAATTAATTAGTAGTCCTTTGTTTTTGTCACATAAACGCTTGCAACATGATGTTCAACCATGATACTAAACATATCTGCATCTACAGATCCGTAGTTGAAAACATCAATTAACTTGAGATCGAAAGAGCTAACACTTCGGATATTATGAGTTCATGCCCATAGGCTACTCTATTTTCTCTTATAACCTTCTCTAATTATTAGATGGAACGCGAACCATGTCATAAAAGAGATGGGTGCAGAAAATGATTTCCTAAGACCATGGTTCTCATTGAGGCATTTGCTTACGCCTTGAGAAAGTTTTAAGGGATTTTCTTTCTTGAAGCTTTAAAACATCATTAAAAATATTCGGGAGAGTTGAGCAAGTTTGGAAGCATTTCACAATATGAGGGGTTAGATCTAAAGAAAAAGGATTCTTTAACCTAGACTTCAGTGCTCGGATGGATGAGATTGCACTTAACTAAACAAGCTGTAGTCATCGTCACAATCAGAGAATTTAAAGCTTTCTCAAGTCTACTGCGAAACTAAGGTTCATTTCATTCTCCCAACTCTATTTAAAGCTTTCTCATGTCTACTTTACTCCCAAAGAGATTTCAGAGAACAAAATAGCATATTGAACATGAAAACATGACTCTTTCAATTTGTAAGTCACTTTAACATAAGTCTTTGCTGATTTTTATTTTGTTTTTTTAAAAAAATAGCAGGAAACGAAATTAATTACTTAGTAGTCATTTGTTTTTTTCTCAAGCGAAGTTCCTATTTTTTGTTCTTGTTTCTTTCTGTGATTTATAATCTTGCAGTTACTTGTTATGTTTCCCTCTTTTTAATCACTGATTGGTAGCAGCAAAAAGTGTAGCGGCGTCATATAATTGTTCTTTCATAGAGAGAACAAATAGGTTACATATATATTCTGACCTATAAACATGACCAAACAGAGCTTAAACATCCAAATCGGAGTCTAAGTCATTGCCACTTGGGATGTTGGGTGAATCATTATCAAACAAAGCTTCAGAGCTAATTTCAGCTTCATCAGTGCTAACGTCGTCAGCAAATTCTTCTTTGTCAACTTCATTCTATAATTCAGCTATCGCCGAAATATCGACGGGTTCAAGTGTCAGATCCTCTCTATGCAGTGGTGTAATAGAGTCATCCAGATGCATCGACACGGGTGCAAATTGGTTGCTAGGTGCATCCTCTTTGTATGGTTCTTCACTGGCAGGTTCAATTGCAGTCTCGGACAGAATGGACCCTTCGTAGACATTCCTGGGAGTGAATTTTTGGACAACTCGCCAATCAGACCGTAGACTAGGGTCATCCAGGTAGAAAACATGCTTTGCTTGTGTCGCCAAGATAAATGGGTCATCAGTATACCAACGACGTATAGTATTGACAAACGTGAAGTGTTTCCAATCCGTATCCCTCTTTTTTTGTCCCCTGTATTCCACCAATTGCACTCAAATAAGTATACCTTATTTCCATCCATATAATGCAACTCAAGAATGCTAGCCACTTGGCCGTAGAAGTTCACTACTTTCGAATCATGCCAACCCTCCACTACCATTCCGCTGTTTTGTGTGCGGCGATGTTGCTGACAAAGACGTGTGTGGAATCTAACCCCGTTCATGATACAATCGGCAAATGAATAGACACAAGGGTCAGCACCACACGCTAATGCATACATTTGCTGAGAGATGTCAACAATGGCTTGACTGCGCAGCTGCTTAATCTACAATACCATAAGTATCATTATTAGATAGCAGATGCACATTATCAAGTAGTTCACTGAAAACAATAACGACAACATATTTCTAGTCTTATCACTTACGCGGAATTTGAACCATGTAGGGAATTGCACTTCATGCCGCGTATCAACATCCATGAGTGAATCCTGACTAAGGAGCGTGCGATGCTTACTAAACAGTTTATTTTTTTTTAGAATCATACAGTGACAATAGGCCATAATGAAATAAAGAAGTTTAAATATTGTGAAAGGGTACAACATAGTAACAAGATAACGAACCTGAGGTAGGGACCAATCTCTTCACAGTTGTTGAGCACGTACCATTGTGCCTTGGCAAATCGGTGCATTCCAATCGACAGGAAGTGGCAGCTCCAAGAGGGCGGACTTTTTGCGAGAATACAGAGATATCAACTCCAACACTTTCTTTAAAGACATCCACATTTTTGTTCTGGACGATTAAACCTTGTTTCGATATCCCGAAGGTATGTAGAACAAAAATTCAAGCACTCATAATCTATATATGCCTCCGCAATAGAACCTTCTGGACGAGACCTGTTGTGAACGAAACGCTTTAGTTTACCCAAACTTCTTTCCACGGGACACATCCACCTAAATTGCACCGGCCCACCAAGCATAACCTCATGTGGTAAATGTACAGCTAAGTGTACCATCACGTCGAAAAAAGATGGTGGATATAACATCTCCAGCCGGTAAAGGATTGAGACAATGTCATTCTCAAGTCATGCAACATCATCGACATTCAATGTCCTTGAGCAAAGTTCCAGAAAAAATTGACTTAGATCTGTCATAGCTTCAGTAATGTCCTTCCGTAAATACCCACGAACACCTACGGGGAGGACTTGCTGCAAAAGGACATGACAATTGTGGCTCTTCATCCCAGCAATCTTACACTCTGACAAGTTCACACAACGGGAGATGTTTGACGCAAACCCGTCAGGACATTTAACAGCCTTCAACCATACACAAAAGACTTTCTTTCAATCTTTGATAGGGTATAGCAAGCAACAGGCATTAATCCATGATATTCAGACCTTTGAATGTGAAGTTCTAGCCTTATGCCCATTCTAAATAAGTCATTACGACTAGCAATGGTATCCTTGCTTCTTCCCTCAATCCCCATTAGAGTTCCCAACAAGTTGTCACATATGTTTTTTTCAATATGCATCACGTCTAATTTATGCCTCAATCTCAGAGTTGACCAATAGGGTAGTTCAAAGAAGATACTTTTTTTGGTCCAATTGAGCTCCACGGGTGTGCGCTTAAGCTTTTTTCTTCTCCATGAGTGACTTGGTGGTAAAAAGCGACGATGGCCCATGTAACACGTCTTTCTACTATGCTTTAACCACATAGAACTGGGTTCATTGTTGCATGTCGTTGTGCTCCACCCAAAAAGATTTTCGTACGCCGGAAAATCATTGATAGTCCAAAGCAATGAAGCATGCAAACAAAATGTTTCTAAGGAGTGTGCGTCATATGTCTCAACACCTTCGCTCCATAATTCATTCAACTCATAAACTAAGGGTCGAAGGTAGACATCTATATCGTTTCCAGTTGCTTTAGGCCCAGGAATAAGCAAGCTCATCATAAGGTATGGATCCTTCATACACTTCCATGGTGGGAGGTTATATGGTATCATCACCACTGGCCATACGCTGTAGGTTGAACTCATATTTGCAAAGGGATTAAAGCCATCGCTTGCAAGCCCGAGGCAAACATTGCGGGGATCCTGAGCAAACCAGGGGTGTTCATTGTCAAACTCCTTCCAGGCAAGAGAGTCAACTGGATGCCTCATTATCTTTGGATCTGATGATCGGCCTTCGAGGTGCCACCTCATATCTAGGGATGTGGGCTTGTTCATAAATAGCCTCTGAAGGCGTGGCTTTAATGGAAAGTATCGCAAGACTTTGCACGGGATATGTTTCTTCCTTCCATTGACAAAAGCCCATCTTGACTCCCCACAAACAGGACACTCTTGTTGGTTGGCATGATCTTTCCAAAACAGTACACAGTCGTTCTTGAAAGCGTCGATCTTCTCATAACTAAAGCCCAATCCTCGTCTCAGCTGCTTTGCCTCATAGTGTGATTTCGGCAATTCAACTCCAACTTCCTCAAATGCAGCATTTAACAGATCAAGCGTCATATCGAAAGCCTTGATGCTCATATTGTTCATGGTCTTTATATGTAGCAACTTAATGATAAAAGATAGCTTCGAGAACTTCGTACATATCGGATAAAGCGGACGTTGAGCATCTTCCAACAACCCTAGAAATTTCATGGGAGCACTGTGAGATTGACAATCAGAAATAGAGTTGGTGGAAGGCTCATCAACGTTGGTATTTGCAAAATTTCCCAAAAAGAAGTCGGTCAACAGTGGTTGCATCTCATCAACATCTTCTAACGCATTGTCGACATCATCACAATCATGCACCTCTGGACCACCCAATATTTCCTTCTCCCCATGGAAGATCCACTCGGTGTAAGATTGATCGAATCCTTTTACCCATATATGTTCTTCAACTACAACGATGGGCTTGTAGTATCGATTGCAACACATTCGGCATGGACACCTTATTCTATTAGCCTCATCAACATGCTCTCGCGCTAGAGAAATGACTTGTTGTAGACCCTCAGCAAATTCAGGAGATTTAAATCTGTTGGTAGACTTGATCCAACACTTGTCCATTCTATTCCACTTGTGAGCAATATAAAAAAAAGGAGGGAAAATCCTGCACATCTGGAAGGGAAGACACATAACTTATGCACATTAGACAATCAGTCATGTTTTGTTTTTTTTTTCTTCAATGAAGCAAATAAAAGCCAATGGCAGATAATATAAAATAAAGTATTTTCTTCCCAGACGAGAACATTATCCTTGGGATTCTTCTAACATTTTCTAACGCTTCCATTAGTGATAGCCTTGCTGATTTTCTATTCTTAATACAGTCTCACATTGTGTAACATCTATTTATAACATTCTGCAACCACCCCGTTCATCGATTTAAGGCTGCTGTAATTGTCAACTTTGAAAAGGACCTCATCATGGGATCTAAAGTTTTCTTATGTAATTCATATTTCCTATTTCCTATTTCCTGTTAGTACTCTTATCAAATTAACAAGCCTAAATACACTACCCGTTTTGGGCGTTGCCTAGTTGTAAGCTTTCATTCACATGCATCAATTTGTCTTGGTAGCCGATCAATGCACAAAATTGACTGCACACCGAATTAACTAGTTTACAACTCCCGTAATATCTTGAATTGAATCATTTATTGGTCTCTTCAACTCTTACAACATCATTTCCTTCCCGTTTGATCACAGATAAAACAGAGGAAACTGTTCTCCATATCTTCAAGGCAAAAGGAGGAAAAACAAAAAACAAAAATATGGAAGACTAAAAATTTTATTTTCTAAAATGGTAACCTTGACTAACTAGACGAAAGCAAGAATCATGACTATACAAGTCGATTCATTATTCAAATCAAATAATGACTATCCTTTTTGCCCATACTTTACTTCTGCCTTGCAAATAATATTTTCATTGTTCAATTCATTATTCAAATCAAATAAAGGTTTATGGTTTCTATTTGTGTCTCCAATTTCAACCAAATGAGCATCAAATGATATGGATTCCCCAGATCTTATAACTTCATCTTTCTTTAGGAACCTGCTATCTAAAATTTTCCTTCTTTCATCATATAGCAATACTTGAACAGGGGCCAAAAAACAATAAAGCATAACCATGCTATGGGCAGAAAACCGGTGAGAAGACTAAATATAACACAAAAGGCATTTATAAGTATACTTCCATCATAAGAAAAAGATTTATGGAATTGGTTATCAACCTAGGCCAACAAACAAAATATTATGAAAAAAATGCAGTTCTGACAACCGACCTGCCTCCTCAAGGAGCCACATATTGCAAGTTGCAAGAAAGTATCATGATACTTCTTGGCTTTTTGAGTTAATTTTGTAGTGTACATGACCTGCCATTCTTTTATCAGAAGGACAACAGCACATAAACAACTGTATGCTTCACTCCAGACACCAGAATTAAAATTCCATTTTCCTTATAAACCACATGATTTACTTTTTTAATTCAGCAAGCTTTGAACTTAAGACTCACCAACCCCACCCTCCTCCTAAAGCACCTAATTGAAGTTAATTAACCTCTCAACAATTTTGAGTTGCTGAGTCATTTTTAGGACCAAAAGCTCAGCTTGTCTGCAATTAGGGAGCTAACTATTGTAAATGGAGTAGCAAACTCGCAAAATAACCTGTTAAGCTAGGCTTTTTTGTATCCAGACTACTCAGGGTCCCGTACTTGTCCAGTTCATTCTTCTTCACCTCCAACTCTGAAATGAAATCAGCAATAATGTTATGACCATGGAGTATCATATCTATCAATTGCATGTCAAACACCAAAATCAATTTTAAGGGCCAATGCCAAAAGTAGGAAGAGTGGAAGAGCTGAGAACACAGATATCTAAAGACGCACAACCAAGAATACAAATATCTTGGTGAAGGACAACACTATGTTGCACTGAAGTTTATCAGTAAGAGACGGTAAGAGAGAAAATTTAAGTACATTAAAGCAACTTAAGGAGGAAGAATATATAACCGAAGCAAGAGCAGTACAATTTGAGCACAGAGAATTTGAAGGGATTAGCGGGAAGCTTACTGTAGGAAAAACTCAATCGATGATAAACAACGACGAGATTCACAATGCGACCTCAGAAGGGCACAGATCTGCCTACCATAGATCTGACTACAAGCCGTCGCTGAAGGCTTAGCTCCGTCGGCGATTTTGTCTTCTCATCGACGGCTGATGGAGAGGTGGATATTTCGAAGGATTGCAACTGTGTCGATGGATCAAGACGGTAGCTAAACGGTGACCGGGGAACAAAGAAATCATGGCTGCCTAAGTCGACAACCTCTGCAAGGATGCGTCGCTAGAGGGATTGAGGGCCACAGTACTTTTAATTTTGGGGGATTCTTTTTTGTTTTATCTTTAGTTTCATTTGGACGATTCGCTGACCAGAAAACACGAATCTGGTTTGTCGTGGACGACGTGTAGCTTCACTGACGAGAGATTGCGAACAAATAAAAAACGCGTGGCCGTTGGCCATATTTCTTGTAGTGGTAGTTGTTCTTTCTCTCTCCTTTAAGCGGGAGTAAGACTTAGACAATCCAGTACTAGTGGTAGGGCCTAGCTATTGTCTCTCAGAGGAGTTGGCACATGCAGCCACTACCAATTTGCTTAAATGTGCACATCACATACATTTTTTTGGCCAATTTTAGATTATATCTCCAATTTTGCACATACCTCCAATATCCAATGTATGATCTTTTGTTTTTTTCTTAGTATATCCAATCTATAGTTCAAAGATACTTGTAAAAGATGGTTTGTACTCTGAAGACACGCAAATATTCAATGCTTTGTTTGTAATCATTGTTACTCATCTTTAATAAATTCTTTTCACATTAATTTGCTATTCAAATAACATCGTTTCTCTTGAGAGCGGGGGCCGATCCTCTATTTATGAACTGAATCTGTAAAAAGGCACATTCCTTGGTCACCAAGGCTTTGTGGGCCCCTTTGGAACATTCCTTGGACACCAAGGCTTTGTGGGCCCCTTTGGAAGAGGGAAAACTCACGTAGCTTAAGCGTGACTTCCAGAAAGTGGGGAGTAAAAGTGAGAAAGGCTAACCCAGTTCAAATCTCAGTTTAACTTCCCAGAATTTTACCACTAGGGGTTAGTTTAGATGGTAATGAATTGAGATTTAGGAATGTGCTCCTCTTAATGTCTTAATTTTAAATTCTTAAGGTCTTAATTTTAAATTCTTCGAGATGTAAATAATTTTTTGAGATCACTTTAATGGTAAAATCGAACTTACTTGATTTGTGTCTTATTAGTTGTATCGACGCGAGATTTACTAACTTATTAGATAGATTTCATTACGGTAGATCTGTCTGACTGAGTTTCTCCTCATCAATCACCTAAAAAAATTGAAATGAAAGTTTGTTGAGATATGCCTTGACGCTTTGAGACAGATATATACTCCGTAGTTTTTTTAACGTTTTTGCCTCTCATCTCAGCCTTATGCGCAGCTGTCTCTCCTCACCTGCCCTTCTCTGATTTGGGGGAGGGAAGAGGGGGCGTAGAAGCTCAATGCTGTCATAGTATGAACACGAACCATGCGGATTGACAAAACAAGAAAGCACGAGCTCTGTTCACACGGGAAACAATTGTTTTCTTACATTACATATCAACTCACGTCAAAAGTTGTTTTTGGCTGGGTGGTGGATAAAAACTAGTGAATAGTGTTAGCACCTGTCAGGGTTGCCAACTTGCAATTCCGAAACGACACAGTATGAGCATTTTCGAGTGTGGGATCAAAAGCACCTGCCCAAAAAGGAATGAACAAATCAACACACGCCAGATCAGGAAACTACCATTTGACGCTCTGACCTTTATCAAACTGCGATTTGGAATTCGCTTCTTGGTTGCCAAAGTGAAGAGTACCGTGAGCTTGGGCACACAGCAACCGAGTCAAAGTGTAAGAATCTCTGGACCCTTAAGGCTGTGTTTGGATCGACAAAAACATTATTCTTGGCTAGATGTAATTTATATTCTTTTAAGATTGGTAAAAAAATTATTAGAGTCTATAAAAAATTATTATAGTTTGTTAAAAAAAAATTACAACAATTTTGTGCCACCCAAACATAGTCTAAGGCTATGCTTTCTTTTTATGACGGTGGTGTTTCTACGTAAGCGTATACTTATGTCAAGACTCCTTCAACCCGACGGAGACAAGAAGGCTAGTGAGTTTGAGGATTGGGAATTGGGATGGTAGGGGAAAATAGAGGGACTTTTGGGTGGGTTTTAGAATGGATCTCTGTTACTTTTATAACCCAGAGACGCAGACACGGCTCACTCGTTTTTGTTTTTGTTTTTGTTTTTTTGTGTTTTTTTTTTGTTCTAACGCGGTATTCATGCACCCTATATTTACCCCCTCGTCGGCAGTTTCTGGGGCACAGCTCTCGCTCTCTCACTTTCTTACACACAGCTGCCAATCCAACTGTCGCCAACTAGACGGCCAATCCAATCCCACATGGACACCAACATGGACTCTTTTGCTGCTTCCTCATTCACTCAAACCTCACAGCAACCAGCACGAAGAAACGTCGGAGCAGATCCCAAGAATGGTGGTTCGACTCTGGCCTCTCGCTGGATACCAAAACGGGGCCGCGTTCTCAAGAAAGTACTGAAAACTATATTTGCGTCGTGCCTATGTTCCAAAGGAGGGACGCGTTCCGATTCGATAAACCCTTCTGCCGTCTTTCCTTCTTAATTCTCATCTCAGATTCCTCCATGCTTTTCATCATTCTGTTGAAATTTGATTCCCCCACCCCAAAAAAAAAAGAGATTCCAAATTCTGTAGCTCCGTGTCATCGTTGTTCTGAACAAAAAGTCCCGTAGCTGTTTTGTGTTGGAATATGCAGAATCTCAAACAGGGTGTTTCCCGCTTCTTTCATTTACTTCAATCCTCTTTCTCGAGTTTTTATGTTGCTGCTTACCCGAAACCAAAGGAGAGCAAGCAGGAGATTTAAGATTCTTTGTTTTTTTGTTTCTCTGTCTGTTTTGTATATCTTTTCATTTCAATAACATAATTTCAATCAGGTTGTAGATTGTGCAGCTCTGTTGGTTGTAATGTACAGAATCTCAAATTCTTATTCTATCTCTGTGCATCATATACTCTGTTTCCTGAAACTTGTAAGATGGAAAATGGCAGGTTTGTTTGTTTGTTTGTTTTTCTTTTTTTCTTTTTTTGCAGATGGCAAGACAGATCATCTCAGAATAAACAAAAAAAAAATTGGAAAAAATAACGAGTAAAAGGGATGCAGTGTATCATTGGATTTTTGTATGGAAATAGCCCAAACCGCCTCGCCCCCAGACACCCTTTTTGTTCTTCTCTTGTCACCCTGGTAATTTGGATCACATCGACTGTAAATCAATACAATAATAAGGATCGCGGTAATTAAGCTTTTAAATCAAACAGTGAATTGTGGGCTTTGAACATGTCACGGATTGCCATTTGACACGCAGGAATCTTCATTAAATGCAATTGACGAAAACAAAACAAAGCACGACTTGAGTATTGAGACGCGGAAAGGGAGACAAGGCAAGGCATCTTTGCTTGCTTTTTCTTTACTTTCTTTCTTCTTACATAGAGAGCGTCAAAGGGCTACTATATCAAACCTGCCGCCACACACTGAGATGTTTAAAAACAAAAACAAAAATGTTTCAATTTCGGGAAATATATATTAAATTCAAATAGTTTAAATTTCGATCTTAATTATTTTGTTTACTTCAGTGACGTGTCTCAGCCTTTGTGATGGATCAGCCAATTTATTTATAGCGAGTACGGAAGATGGGCCAAAGAGCTAAGGGTGATTTGGTCAGCCTTTGTGCCGTAGTAGAGGACCTAAGAGCTAAGAGGCTGTTCGGTTTGGGTGTATTTTGAGAATTTTTTTTGTTTTAAAAATTTTTAGGTGATGTTAACTTTATTGGTATGCGTGTTTTAGTTATTTTTATGTAGTATTAAGAATTATGTTTGGTTGTAGAATATTTTGTATTCTGAGAATTCAAAAAAATTCTGAGGATTTTTGTATACCGAACAGCCTCTAAGAGTGATTCGGTCATCAAAATATCGATATGACGTGTACGGTGCGGATGATGGTGATCATAGGTACGGCGAGCGGGCATGGCATCATGTGGTTGAAACAGCCGTACATATGTTGGATGTTTTGCATTGAAGTCAAACGGCTAACCGTAAAAGGAAACCCCGACCGCTTCTGGATTGTTTGACGACGACGATTGCTAGACCATAACGCGGAGATGACGGCTTCTTCTCTCTTTTTTTTTCTAAGCAATGACAGCCTCTTCTTGATTAAGATGGTTCACTATAGTTTAGATGACATTTTAATGAAAATCGACACCGTTATCGTAATTAACTGAATCATATATTTGACACTGACACTGCACCCTTAAAACACAATAACGACTCTTATCGGTTACAGTACTGGTAACGGTGACGTTTAAACCGCCACCACCGGTGAAAATGAACACTCATATTCCTGATAAACTCATCCTAACATCTTACCAAGAAAAAAAAAACCGTCCTAACATCTTAGGAATTACCAATCTAGTACAATAGAAACTTTTATCAAACAACAATGATATTATCTTTTACTTGAATTGGTAGCTCACCTTTTTTAAGTAACGGGAAAGCAGACCGAAACATGTCACTGAAAGAATCTACTGAGACAAAGATGAGCTATCAAGAACGTAAAAGAGGTAGGATGGATAGCTGGTCAGATCTAGCAAGAATTGTACATGAACGGTAGTTGGAGTCGGTAGCTCTCATAAGGATCTCATATTTGAGATTCCTGGAGAAGAGGATCAAGTTGGCCCTTGAGTGTTTTATTTTTAAGGATAAATACACTACAATTTTTTAATTTTGGGATCTGGACACTATTTAAATTTTACATCAATTTAGACAAAAATTTATTTTTTTTAATTTCTAAAATTTTGATTTTAACCTCATAAAATGATCATTGCCAAAAAATTATGGGAATAAAATTTTTATTTCGCACGTCAAAAAATTATTTTCCGTCTAAATTAATAAAAAAAATTAAAAATTAATATAAAGTATTTAAAATAAATAGTTGATAGATGCAACGTGGCAAATATAATAGATTAAGACGTAAAATGTTAAAGATTACATATCAAGGCAAATGTTCGCCCATAGCGTACATTGTAATTAACACTACATATTATTTATCATAACAAATGTACGGGCACTAAGATGCAATCGGCCTTGGCAAGATCCAAAAAATTTAAAATGTTTCAATGGAGTAGCCTCATAGTACGGTCCATACTAGTAAAAATCAAATTGAAACTCATAACTTCTAATTTTTCTAACTACGCCTCGTAATTTTTAAGAAATATCAATTTTCACCCTTCATTCAATTTGGTTATTAAACATGGAGAAAACAAAAAAAATGACTAAAATGCCCATATAACAAATTACTAAAAATATTGAAAAAATATATATATATAAAATAAAAATATATAAATTTTATTTTCTATTCATGTTTATATGTTATTTTTTAATGGCTTATTTACATTTTTCCCCCACGAACTTACACCCAATTCTTAATATCCCCCTAAACTACAACTCGCCTCCATTATTTTACGTTTTCTATTTCAACCATGTTTGAGACCCCGATTTATTGTTAAGTCACACGTTTTCCATTAAACGTGACCATCACGTGACATTCATCCCATGCGAAAAGATGAAACTGCTCTAGTCCATGCGAATAAAATTTCAAACCAAAATCCGGTGCGTTTTGAAACATAGACCCCATCGACCCTAACCTAACGAACATTACTCGAAACATTGAAAATTTAAAACCAGATCTACAACGCGAACCCTAAAATCAAAAGAACCCATCATAAAAAAAATTGAAAGAAGCCCATCGCATACCTTTAACAGAGTTTGATTGATGATTATTGCTCAACAAATGCGAAATGCTTAGCGCCGAAGACCTTGCCCTGGTAAGTTCGAGTGTTGTTGAGTGCAAATGGAGAAATGTCGGGAGGGAAAATAAATTTCGTCTAAGTGTTGGAGGGAGGGAATCGAGTCTTCGAGAATAATGGAGGGCAAAATGGGGAGAAAATTCTTAAGTGTCTCACGTGGACGACACATGCGCTAAATATCATCAGTCTTAACGGAGGAATTGGCATCAGGGTGGCAATCGACGAAAAATCAGAAGTTTGGGGCCCAATGTCTCGAAATCAAGACAAGGGGATGCAAAAATGTCAGCAACCCCATAGTTCAGGTGCGCAAAGTGTACTTTCTCCAAAAATTATTTTTCGTTCAAATTAATCGAAAATTTTATGAGATTGTGTGTAAAGTGTCTAAAATCAATAGTTTGTGGATATAAAGTATCATGACCCTTATAGTTGGAGGGTGCAAAATGTATTTAACCCTAAAATAAAAGTTATGGGTGTAATAAAATAAAATAAAAGTTATAGAGTTGAATTTAACTTTTGTCCGTAAATACAAAGTGTACTGATGTTTCATATTTTAATTTATGAAAATAAAAATTAAATATTACTTATTTATGAAATATTTTTGGATATTTGTATTTATTTATGTATCTGTGACGTGACTCAGTCTTCGTGGTGACCAATTTATTTATTTACGAGTTCGGAAAACACAACGTAGTGCCGTAGGGGAATTGCGTGTGAAAGGATCAACAGAAATATCGACATGACGTGGATGGCGCCGATGATCCCCATGAGCTTTGCGTAGCTACAGGTGTATGACAATCCTGCGGTTGAAAAGGGCATACATATAAATTGAAGTTTTTGATAAGGTCAAACGACTATCGGTAAACGTAAGCCTGACCAATTTTACGGACTGTTTGAGCACGATAACGATTCAACGCGGCGGAGGCGGCTCTTCCTGATGAACCCGTCCTAACTAGTAATTGACCCCGTCCCGAATTTGACAACTTAAAAGAAATTTTACAATCTGATAATTGACAACATTTACTTGGCCAGAGAAAAAAAGGGCTATATATATATATATATTATTTTTTTCATTCTTGTTTATGCAAAGTCAGCAATAAGTTTTAACTTGGTGTTATGCATGCAGTTTTTTTTTTACTCAATTATTTTTGTTGGGTATGCCGTTTTCTCATATTAATTATTTTATGCTCGTATTGTCTTTAATTGAGCGGCAAAAAGCTATAGCAAAGAAAGTATTGTTTTCTGTTTATCATACAATTAGCTGGATTCTGGATCCAGGAGTAGTCACAGATCTTGTATGCTCGACTTGGCTACTTAACATGACTATTGATGATGCCAAAAATTACTACTAGCCGAAGCTGATCAGACTTGAAATGGAACAAAAATAGGGGGCGACGTCAGATCCGGAGACTCCGATGTCTAAGTTAGATCTCAATAAGATTTGAATATGAGATAAGTCATTCAAGCTTAAGGAATGAAATTAAGCATGAGACTTTAAGAATGAAATTAAATATGAGAGAATATGAAGAGAAATACTTGCATGTTTATATGTGGAGGAAGTAGAATCCTAAGAAGAGTCTTAATAATATGAGCCTTAGGACTTTCGTAAATGGAGGGATTAGAGTCATAGGAGGAATCCTAATAATGTAAGCCTTAGGACTCTTTTAAATGTATGGATTAGAGTCCTAAGAGGAATCCTAATAATGAGAGCGGGAAAATATGGAGAGACCAATTCGTATGTATGTGGGCTGGGGTCTAGAAGGCGCATGTGACCTTGAACAGATGTGCTTGTGTATTTCAATGGCCCATCATACTGATGGACTGGTGTATTTCTGATAGGCTGAGCTAATCATATTATGACCATCAATTATCATGAACATCAATTGCTAAATATACTTATGAAAGGGGAAAGCCATAGGTATTGTGCAATTTAACTATCCTCGGATATGTTTATAAACTAAAATTTTAATTGGAAACTATAATTAAATTAAAATTTTGGTTAAAAAAAATAATCAACTATATTCAAAATAATATTTTTCTTCTTATTAAATAATCTATTTCAATTAAAAAAACATAATCAAATCAGTCAAATAAGCCCTCTCTCGTCACCTTTTAATAAAACTCTAATTCATTTCAATTTCTAAAATATTCTCAAAATTTTCAAAAATCGAATCATCAATATAATATGCCAAAAAGAGCTCCAGATTTCTGCAATTCAAAAATAGGAGAAGGTACATGGACAATTCGTTAGATAGAATATATATATTTTTTCTTCTTGTTAGATAGAATATTTTTAGTTTGCAAATATCACTATTATTTTATTTAAAATTTGCTTAATTGAAACATGTTTAGGGAAAAAAAGTATTTTTCAGTGCTTGGTAATTTTTTTTAAAATATTTACTTAAAAATACGTATTTGCATAAAATTTTAATAGGTGCTATAGATTATATGAATAGGCTCTACAAGAAATATAATATCACCCATCAAAACCTAATTATAAACAATATAAAATAATCACATGCACCATTCAAATTCAAAAAATTCTTCAATCAAAGTCTCATATGGGATATGTAGTTAACATTTTCTTTGGCTTTGACTTTCTGCATCTCTTAGGTTGATTTTGACTTTTTTGGGTTTGATTTTTCTAGCATCTAATCGCACATTTAAGTGTTAAAGTCCACTATTTCATCTTAAAATCACACAGATTTTTACCGTTAGAGCCTTCTAACTTTTGGATTAATTTTAACTTAAGGAGATATCTTCAATGTAAACATATGTCGTTAAGTCAATACGGAAAGTGGTGTGAATTGACCGAAATATCCATCCAAGACAAATTATTGTTTAAAAATAAATAAAGAAATAAATTCAAGAATTAAATAGATTAATGAAATAGAGTTTCAATAATTTTTATTTAAAACACATTATTTTTTATTTACATATCATTTTTATTTTAATATTGTTAATATTTTTAGTAATTTTTTCTTGGAGGGGCATTTTAATCATTTTGTATGTTGTTTAAAGGCCAATCAAACAGAAGGCAAGAATTAATTATTTTTGAAACATATGGAGCAGAATAAAATATTTTGAAACTTGAGGAATGTTTATGGATTTTTGTCCATAGATATGAGGTGTACTATAATGTTCTCTCAAAAAAAATTTGAGGACTTAAAAAACTTTTTACAATGACCTAATTTTCAGGTGATTATCAAGTATTTGACAACAAGTAAAATAAATTAAAAAAATTATTTTACAAGCAAATAAACGACCCAAGTCTCTTCTATAAGCACATTTGTAACACGATTGATTAGATGAATGAAATTTAATTTTCTTTTTATATCAAACCAACTCTCGTCTTTTGCTTTGGTATCCTGATTTTCTTTACATCCAAACACTAATGTTTATAGAGTCAAAATACAATTACACTCAAATTTGTGTACCCATCGCTTCTCGATTAATGTTGCAGAAAATTTCAAATCGGAAACAGTGAAATTTGGTATCTCTTTAAATGGGCCCAGGTTGTTTGGAGGATGTTTTGAGGTGCCCACCATGGAGATACCAAGTTTCAACAGTAGACAATTAAATAGGATTATATTTTTTTTTTCGGTTTTGCTCATAAGTTCATCATAATTGAAAATTTTTAGCTTAAAGAAATTAGTATAATGTCGACAACCACAGAAACTAAGTGTTGTGAATTTAAAGATTTTAGCTTAAACTAAATGTATGGACACTAAGATGCAACCGACCATGTCAAGATTTTTTTGATGGAGTATGTTACGCTCTATATTTATAGGTAAAAATTAAATTGAACCTCATACCTTTTAATTTGTCTAATTACGCCTCATAATTTTTAAGAAACATCAATTTTTACCCTTCATTTTATTTAACTGTTACGCTACACGAAAATACACTAAAATGACTGAAATCTCCATCAAAGACAAATTTATTAAAATAATAAAAAGATAAAAAGATACATAAATAAAAAAGTAATACTTTTTAAATAAAAGATATAAATTTTATTATATATATATATATATATATATCACTAGTTTTTCCTTAGAAGGGTATTTCGCTCAATCACTTTTCGTGCCAAATCTAATTGAGGACAAATATTTATTCTTTTTTAAAATTTATGGATTGTAATAAGACAAATTAAAAGTTATAGAGTCCAAATTGTTTTTCGTCCATATATATGAGGTGTATGTAATGTTCCTTATTTTAATTTACGAAAATAATAACTAATTCAAATATTTTGAACTTCAATCTTACTTATTTATGAGTATTTTCGGGTGTTTTATTTATTTATCTGTGACGACGTGACTCAGTCTTTGTGGTGTCCAATTTATTTATCTACGAGTTCGGAAAACACAGCGCGTACATAGTATCGTAGGGGAATTACGAGAGAAAGGGTCAACAGAAGAATCGGAAAAAAAGGAAAATAATAAAATAAAAGAAAAGGAAAGGGTCAACAGAACTGTTTGAGGGTATGTATATAAATTGAAGTTTTTGATTAAGGTCAAACGTAACCAATTTTATGGACTGTTTGAGCACGAAAAGTACGATTCAACGCTGCGGCGGCGGCGACGGCTCTTCCTGATGAACCCGTCCTAACATCTTCAAGAAAACTTGTTACGTCACCCTCTAACGTACGGGGGACTAGTAAGTAGTAATTGACCCCTTCACGACTATGACAAGTTAAGAAATTACTGCATCAAATGTCACTTGGAGTAATTTTACAATCTGATAATGCACAATATTTTCTCCTTTGTTTTTTTTTTCATTCTTGTTTATGTAAAATCAGGAATAAGTTTTAAAATTTAAATAACTTTTCCTCTTCCAATATTGTCCATTAAATAGGTCACATGAGACATTAAATCCAATATTCTTTCACTTGGCCCATGTGACAATGACAATTACTTGAATTTATAAGATAAACATAATAGACGCATAATATTAGCTCATTTGCACCTTAGTGTGATTACGTTAATATCATAATTAAATAACTAATTAACACGAGTCATGGTTGTAAACATCATTAAAGTGACATCTTTCATTCCATGCACTACAATTCTAGCAAATAACTTAATTATGATCCATAATAAGAAGTATCATTGAAGTCCCTATAATGTCTTTATCAAAAGATGATTCTTGTTATTAGTAATTCATCTCCATAGTTACGTAATTGATGGTAAACGAGAAACAGAATCACAGTCAATGAGATTTCTAGAATTGTCTTAGAGCGAAAACATAAAGATCCAAAACATATCTTAGGGTTTGTACCCAAGACCCATACGATCTATGTGTTCCTTAAAAGTCTTTGGTGGTAACCATTTAGTTAAAGATTCTACAATCATGAGCTCAGTTTTGATATGCTCTATGACACTCTTTGTTTCTGAACTTCCACTTTAACTGTTAAATATTTGAGCTCCATGTGCTTGCGCATTTAGAATATTTGTCGTTTTTGGAGAAACTAACTGCTGCAGAATTATCACAATATAGCCTTACTAGCCTAGCAATCGAAAATTTCAAGTCTTGAGATAAAATTCTGCATCCACAAAACATGAACTGTGGCCTCAAAGCATGCCACAAATTCAGCCTCAATAATAGATGCTGCTATGACAGTCTGTTTGACACTTTTCCATTATATTGCTTCTCTAGCTAACAGAAACACGCAACCAAGAGTTGAATTCTGACTGCCACCTCCAATTGATCACACCTTCTATACATGAGGATGTAGTGTCTTGTTCCTTTTAGGTAACTTAACATTCTTTGCAACTTTCCAATGCTCTATTCTGGGATTACTTTGGTATCTCCCGAGCATACAAACTGCAAAACTAATGTGTGGTCTCATACAAGTATGTTCATACATTAAGCTTCCAACAACAAATGCATAATGAATAGTTTCAATTTTTTTCTTTTCCAAAGCATTATGTGGACAATCCTTTGCATTTAATTTGTCTCTTTTATTGAAAGGAGCAGGAGCGCACAAGCAACCATATTAAATCTTTCAAGAACTTTATCAATATATCATTTATGAGATAATCCTAACATTCCACGTAATTTATCACGAAATATTTTAATTCCTATCACGTAAGTCACCTCACCCATATCTTTCATTTCAAAGTTTATTGAAAGAAATTTCTTGTTCTATGCAGTAAACCAAGATCACTAGTAGCAAGCAATATATCGTCAACATACAAAATCAGGAAAATAAACTTGCTCCCACTAACCTTGAGATATATACACCGATCAATAGTTTTTTTTCTTAATTCCAAAGAATGTGATAATATCATTGAATTTATGATACTATTGTCTGGAAGCTTGTTTAAATCCGTAAATTGACTTCTTTAATTTGCATGCCATGTGCTGCTTTCCTTTAATCAAGAAACTCTTATGTTGATCCATGTAGACCTTTTCATCTAAATTCTCATTCAAAAAAGCAATATATCTGATGAAATTCTAAATCGAAATCAGCCACCAAAGCCATTATGAACCTAAGAGAGCCATTTTTCGATATAGGAAAGAACGTCTCTATGTAATTCTAGCTTTATGTTATTCGACATTGTCATTATAGTCACGTTTGGTCTTAAAGATCCATTTATTCCTGACTGTTTTAAAACCTTTAGGCAATTCAACGACATCCCAAATTTCATTTTGTTCCATTGATTTCAACTAATCATTTATAGCATTAATCCATTTTTAAGAATCACTACTTTTCAATTGCTTCTGAAAAAGAAACCCGATCTTTACTTGTCCTTAAATCATAATTAGATTCTTGCAGATATACCAAATAATTATCTGAAATAGCTAATGTCTTTTATCTTTGAGATCTCCGTAATACTATTTCTTGTTATTGTTCTACAACCGGTTAATTGGTGATGATCTCATTATGGAGTGATTGATCACCAAATTGTTGTTCGATGTTTTCCTGCTGTTCTACAACTGGTGAAACAAAAATATCCGTTGAAGTTACAGGTATTGGGACTGGCACCCGAATTTCTTGGATGACCACTTTACCTGATACATCACTCCCACTAAGTTTACCATTTTCAAAGAATCTTGCATTTCTGATTTCAACAATCCTTATACTATGGTTAGGACAGTAAAACCTATAGCCTTTGGACTTCTTTAGGAATCCAATAAAATATCCGCTCCCAGTTTTAGAATCCAATTTATTTTCATGTGGATTGTAGATTCTAGCCCGCTGGACAACCCCAAATGTGAAGGTGTCTCAAGCTCGGTTTCATTCTTGTCTACAATTCAAAATGAGTCCTTTGAACTGCATTATAGGAACTCGATTAAGAAAATAAACGACTGTCTTCAGAGCCTCCATCCACAATGAAATGGGTATTGGGGAGTTACTCAACATACTCCTAACCATTTTCATAAGAGTACGATTATGTCTTTCAGCTATACCATTCTTTTGAGGCGTACTAGGCAGTGTGTATTGTACACAAATACCATGTTCTTTTAAGAATTCAGCAAACGGTCATGGACATTGTCTTATTCCATCATACCTTCTATAATACTCACCACCACTATTTGATTGAATGATTTGCACCTTTCTATCTAATTGTCACTCAACTTCAGCAATATATGCCTTTACAATATTTAATGCTTGAGACTTTTTGTGCAACAAATAGACATTACAATAACGTGAAAAGTCATCAATAAAATGTTATACAAATATTTTTCTCCACCAAAAGATGGTGAGTCAAAGGGTCAACAAATATTAGTATGGACAATCTCAAAAAGCTCTTCACTTCTTGTGGAGCCTATCTTGTATATTTGGTTTGCTTTCCTTTAATGCAATCTACACAAACATCAAAATATGTAAAATCAAGATTAATAAGAATCTAATATTTTATCAATATTTCCATTATTTCTCTGGATATATGACCCAGATGTTTATGCCACAAGATAGAAGAATTCTCATTAACTTGACTATGTTCAGTTCCAATATTATGATGCAGGGTCAAAAGAGTTTGAGCAAAATTTTTATTGAGATTAAAACTATATAATCCTTTATATAAAATTCCAGAACCAACAAATGAGTTCTTCCTGAAAAAATGGAAACCTTTGTCTTTAAAAACAAAGGAATATCCTTCAAAATCAAGTTTCAACAACCAAATTAAATTTCTAGAAATAGTAGGAACATAAAGAGTATGCAATAGGTCCCAATAAAGCCATGTGTCTAAAAACAAACATAAAGTTCCAAGACCAACAACAGGTACTTGAATTCCAATTCCCATGGCTGTGATATGCTAATTTTCTTTTATGTTCTGGATTGAAAGGTTTCCTGCATCGAATTCGAAACATATATAGTAGAGTCAGAGTCAATCCACCAAGTATTTGAAGAAACTTGAGTCATATTTGATTCCAAACACACATAAGCTAGAACCTCACCTTTCTTCTCGAACCAAGCTTTACGTTTCAGGCAATCTTTCTATAAATGCCCAGAGCCATAACAAAAATAGCACTTTAGTCCATTCTTTTCCTTCTTGTGAGCCTCAATGTCATGAGAAGACCCTACAACCTTTAATGGATATTTCTTGAAATTTTTCTTTGGTTTCTTTCATTTCTTTCCAACCCCATGATTCATAAGATTGACTGAATGATGACCTTGTTGCTTAAGCCTTGCCTCTTATTGAACAAGCATACTCACTAATTCATTCACATTCCACTTTTCCTTGATAGTGTTATATTGAATTTGAAATGACCCATATTGAGAAGGCAAGAAATTCAGAATAAACTGAACAAGGAAACTTTCATCAACATTCATGCCCAAAGTTTTGAGTTTGACAGCCAAATTCGTTATGTCAAGGATATGATCGTGCATTTTACGGTAACCATCAAATTTTATGGTAGTAAGTTCAACCATTAATCTCTCTCCATTAGACTTGTTTACTAATCGGAAACAATCTTCCACGACCTTGAAATATTATTCATTAGCATTATCAATTTGAGGAAACAATGACTTAATATTATTCATAATACACATTCGCATAAACGTAATGCTCAATCAGTTCGATCTTTTCCATGAATTAAACAAAGCTTGCTGCTCCGCACTGCTTATTTCAGTAATAGCAATCGGTTTCTCAGTTTGCAATGCTAAGTCAAGATCCAGAACACCAAGATGAAACTAAATCTATTCTTTCCAATAAGAGAAATTAGATCCACTAAAGATCGGAACAATTGAGGCAAGCAAATGAAGTGAAACTAGAAGTGACACTGCAATACAAATTACAACATTAGTGCTTTGAGAAAAACTTTTCATTAGTACTATTGCGTTCAATTTTTGAATTAACTAATGTAATATACTAACATTTAACTTTAATGGTGGTTCTCGCTCACGTGGGCATAAATGATAACACTTCAAAGTTCAATTAGTTTGTTACCTTTGGGCATCCATTCCAATATCACTACTAATTTATCAGATATCCTATTTATTTAATAATTACTTGAAAGTTGGTACACCTTTGGGTCAAACCGTAATAAAATCAAATAATTATTCCATAATTTTGCAAAGTCATAATTCAATTAAATATTTAATACTTTCTAGCAAGCTCACTTTGGTGACAGTAAGCTAACCATAATATAAAATAGGCTTAAATGTATTGTAGGTCTCTGTGGTATCACCTTTTTACAAATTAGTCCCTGTGGTATGAGTTTGTACTAGCTAGTCCTTGAGGTAATCATCTTGTAATAAATTGGTCCTCCCGTTAGATTTTCGTCAACCCACTTAACGGCCGAAGCTGACGTATCATAAAATCTGACGTCATCAGCGAATGAGGTGATGTCGCATGTCGAGAGGCTCGAACAGGCCGAGATGCTTGTGCTCGGGATGCTTGGGTTGCTCGAGATGCCAGGGCTCGGTCTGTGCTCAGGATGCTCGGTCTGTCCTCTGTTGGTGCTCTTTCATTGGTGCATATGATGCCGCATGTACCCGTATCCTGAGCAGGTCAGGCTATTTGTGCTCGAGATACTCGAGCTGGTGCTGCTCAGACTGCTCGGGATGCCCGGGCTCGGTCTGTACTTGGGATGCTCGGTCTGTCCTCTGTTGGTGCTCTTTCATTGGTGCATACGCGGAAAATAATCCACGTCAGCTTCGGCCGTTAAGTGGGTCGACGAAAATCTCACGGAAGGACCAATTTGTTACAAGATGATTACCTCAGGGACTAGCCAGTACAAACTCATACCACAGAGACCAATTTGTAAAAAAATGATACCACAGGGACATACAGTGCATTTAAGCCTATAAAATATTGATTGATGAAATGATTCAACAAAATAAAATTCAATTTGCGTTGAAACCAGATAAACATATAAACCTACCAGAATATGCAATAATATTTTGTGTCATTAAGAAACCAATGAGAATTTAATTTAGCCCATATCATCAATAGCATGTCAATTAACAATTAATGGCATGTGACCACAATTTTCATATTAATGGGCGTTATAATTAATAGCGCACATTAATTTGTCCCTCATGCTTGTTCAAAAAATTGTGAAACATAAAGGCCAAAACCAAAACTGTGACCCCACTAGATTATCGAAGTTGTAGTGTGGAAATACCAGCTAATAAGGTTCGGGTTTCAAAATCTAAGTTAAATAATTTTACAGAGATCAGTAACGTAGTTAAAACAAAACAATACGATTTGATAAAGAGATTTTTAAAATATATATATATCTCAAACCGTACATGATGTGCGTTAGTTTAATGGAAAAAAAAACCAAAAAATCCATAAAAATCACTTGTAGAGATATTATTTGTTACATTTATTAACAAACCATCATTCAAACGACATCTCTATTAAGAAGAAAACTAAGATATTTTGAACATAATATTCCATCTAGTAAAATCCCATGAATTTCGATAATAAACGCGTGACTACAAAACCATTTGCACAACAGAATTTCAATTGAAACAAAATATGCCATTAAAGTTTCAAATAGAAATTCTTGTCACAATCAACATTGATTATCAATAATAACAACAGAGATGATAAAACAAAATTGACTGTAAAACATCAATTAAAATCTCTATATTAATCAGAAAATCATGAAAGTTTCAACCAAGCTCCAATACGACATGTAATTTACTATGATTTATAAACTAGACAAGATTTTCAAATATCATAACTTTCACATATATCAATAACCATAATGTGGAATTAATCATTTATGAGAAGACACACCAGAATCCATGTGATGAGACCTCCTCTGCTTGCCTTTCTTATTCTCTCTCTATCTTTGTTGTTTCAACTTGTAAAAATAGTGTAGGAACTGTTCTCTCACTTCACCCTTGTAATTTTCATCGACATAAATGAATGAGAATCTTGACAGTTATATAGGGTAGAGAGAGGACAATTTTCTCATGTTAAAAAATAACGCACCACTCCCCATTAAAGTAGGCAAATGGAAAACAACTTCCCCGGTGCGTTAACTTCTTAGAGTCATTACCTCATTTATATAATATTTAAATAATGTCTAATATTGTCCATTAAATAGGTCACGTGGGACCTTATATCCAACATGAGTTGGCTACTTAACATGTTATCATAGCTATGAACATCAATTGCTAAATATACTTATGAAAGGCGAAAGCCATAGGTATTTTACGGTCATAGCAGTTCTAGTATCATTTGAGTTTTAGAACCTTCGCCCCTTTCTTGCTTTCTCTCTCTCTCCGTGGGACTTGCATTTCTTCTGCGATACTTAGCTTCTAGGGAAGGTGCTCTTTTCCTCCTTCTCTCCCCCTCCTTGCCATTCTCCTACCTCTCTACAGAAAGAGTTTCGACTTCCTCTTTTGCCTCCTCTTCTCTCTCTCCTCTTTTTCTCTCTATTTCTGTGAGTTTGATGTTTTGTTAGGAGTGCATCTCCTGGTGGCCAGCCACTGTTCATGCATCCCACCTTCGGTATCGCAACCCTCCAATCTATCACCTACCTCCTTGTCGGCTCACCTCCAGGCGCCCGCTTCTCACCCGCCGTTTTTGGCGGCGTGTGGACACTCCACGCTCACCCGTTTTCGACATATTCTGGGTCTTCTACCCGCTTTTTTCGGGAGTCGTCTCTTTAGTTGTCGGAAGCTGATGTGTTGCCTTGCTACAACATCTCCAAATCTGCCACCCCTCCATTCATGTAGCGGTTTTTACCCTCGGTTGAAGATCGTTGAGGAAGACTTCAAGACGTTTGTGTTCTTGGAGTGTTGTCATTTTGTCTAAGGTTTTTCTTTTCTTTTCTTGTTTATAGTGGATATTTGGGGTGTTTGTAAGGTACCCCTCCGGTAATTTTTTGTTGCTTGCCTACAAAGAAAATCCTCAGCTTATGTTTGTAAATTAAAATTTTTGTTTTAAAATATAATTAAATCAAAATTTTGGTCAAAATAGTAATATTAAAATAGCTTCAAAATAATCTCTTCTTCTTCTTCTTATTAGGTCATCTATTTCTATTACAATAAACATGAAAAAGTGACTCAAATCAGCTCTCTCTTCACTTTTCACCTATTTGCATAAAATTCTATTTTTTTCATTACTTTTCTTCAAAATCCAATAAAACTCTAATCTATCTCAAAATCTTTATAAAATGTTAGTTAGCAAATATCACTAAACATATACAGCTCATCTTGAGGGGAGTGTCGAATAGAGATCAACAAAAGCAATTGTAAATGGTTAAGTCAGGTTGGAAACAATAATAAAGCCGCAACGGTCATAGAAGTGAGAAGTTAGTTAACTGCTAACATGAAAACTTAGCACTTTTTGTAGGAAACGATTGATTAGATCAATGAAATTTAATTTTCATTTCATATCAACCCAACTCTCTCTTATTTTTCTTTCGTATCCTGATTTAGTTTCCTTACATCCAAACACTAATGTTTATAGAAACCAGATAGTATAAAGTCAAAATACAATTATACAATACCAAACAATGACACTCAAATATGTGTACCCCATCGCTTCTCGATTCACGTTGCAGAAAATTGTCAATCAGAGAGTGAAATTTGGTCTCTCTTTTAATGGGCCCAGGTTGTTTTGGGGGATGTTTTGAGGTGCCCATCAAAGAGATACCAAATTGCACCTTTTCGATTCATAATTTTCTGCAACAAAGTTATAGTGCTATGTTTTTTTTTGGTTAAATCTTTCATCATGCTCTCTCAGATGACTATGCTGGTCAACCCACGTGCTTTTCAAAAAACTGCATGTAATCGCTCTAATCCTTTTTTCCAATTTCGTCAAACAAAGAACAAATAGTTCTTTTTTTTTTCTCCCTCCCCCCTCTCTCTCTTTTTAACAGAAACTGAAATGGTTTTAATTGGAAAGGATTTTTCTCTCATTTTACACACATTTAGGTCCAAATTGATATTGTAGAGAAAGCTTATGCCCCATACTTACAGCCCCTGCATAGTTTTTCTAACCATTATTGAATCCAATGTATGATTACTTTAAAACTACATTATACACCCGTTAATTACTATAATTTGCACCACATACAACCAATTGCTTTAGATTTTTCACCTCACGTTAAGATCGTACTCTTTAAAAAAAAGACACGTGTTAAAGTTTTAGCGGATAAATTGTGACATGAGAGGGAAAGTGTAAACCTATAAATAATTTGAAGTACAATACATTAAGCTTGATAGCTGAAATGCAAATTACAAAATGTAATTTTCCTTTTTATTTACTTCCTTCATCATATGCGAATAGATCAGATATACTTCCAAAAACTATTGCTTTGCCTTCTTATGTAGACAGCAATGCATTCCATTCTTGTTATCTTTGATTCGGTCGTATTTTTGTACCACAAAAACAACTCGATTATAAACACCGTATATTTTGATCATAACTTTCCAATATAAGCTAAAGTACAATTAGGGGTGCCCAAGTTACCGACCAACCCGGACCGAAACCGGTGTACTCCGGTCCGGTTCCGGGTTACCTATATAGAAAACAAGAACTGGACCGGAGTATACCACTCAAACTGGTAAAAACAAAACCCCAAAAAAGGTATAAAAAAGTAAAAATACTAAGGAGACCAAAATGTCATGGCCCAAATCGGCCAATCCGGACTGGACTGGTTCTATTAGAATGACCGGTCAGATATGTTCACTCTACAAAAATACCGGTTTGGCCGGCCGGACCAGATCGACCATTGGACAACCCTAAGTACAATAGCCAATAGTAAATTGTTATTCAGGGGAAAAAACGAAAAGAAAAAAAAAAGTCAGAAAACAAAAGGAAAGGCCGAAAAAGATTTTAAAACTGTTGGGCTTCGTCGTTGAAGTTTTACATGGAACGTTTAAAATCATCACTTTGGGTTGTTCAGCTTATAATGTTGTACGGACTGGGCTGTTTGCACGACAAGATAAAAAGAAGTTCCTAGGCCTGGAAAGCGAAGGACCAGTGACAGGTCGGACCCAAACGTTGCCTGGCCCAAAGATCCTTTCCGACGTCACATGATAATCTCTCTGACGTCACGTTGTAGATTGAATTTGCAGATAAATTTCATTTGTAAAATCATTTTCAGCGATCCCCATGGTGAGATATTAAAATCATAGAGAATCTAGTTCTCAAGATTGGGGATTTGGGAAAGCAAAATCAGAAGATATTCTCACGTATACCAAGGAATTTTTTCTTTTTTCTTTTTTCTGGCTTTAAATTATTCCTTCTTTTAAAAAAAAAAAAAATGAAAAAGCAGAAATTCAATTTCCGCCATTCGATATGATTAATTTTCCAAGTGCTGGCAATCGAGCGGAATAATCATGGTTCAAAAAGCTACCATTTGTTTTATTAATTTATCTTCTTGTGGAGGTAATTGCTGACAAGACCTTTTAAAACGGAAAATACAAGAAATAGTTAAATAATTAATCTTTTTACCAGTGAATTAATTTTCCATCCAATCCATGCTTCCTCTTGTCCTTTTAGAATTTCTAACGCTGCCTATTAGGGGGTGTTTGTTTCCCCAAAATTTTGGGGTTCGAAATTTCCAACAAAACAAATACAGTCCAAAATTTTTAACTTTTACACACATACACTCTACTTTTCACAAACCCCAATAAATCTCAATAAAGTAAAGATTCCCAAAATTTCGAGAATATTCCCCGAAATTTCTACAAACAAACGCCCCCTTAATAGTCAAGAGTCCATTTTATCCTCTAGTAGAATTTCCTTCCCCTTTTTTTTTCTTCTGAAAACTTGGATCTGCACTCTTAACCCTAGAGGCTAGAGCTAGGACCTCAGTCTAACCAGACATACGAAAACATTAAGTTTGACATGTAAGAACCTCGGAATTGGCATAGGATGTGGGTTTTAGAAATGTACTTCAATTGATTTCTGAAACCGAGGAAACCAATATGTTATATGTAGTTGTACCCTAAGCTACGAAATAAAAACAACCTATTCAGCCACTCTAGAATCTCTTTTTCAGATCAATTTGTCCAATCATTTCATGAAATGTGCTACTTTACTTTGTGATGTCCTAATGTTTCTTTAATAGGGTCTAAATCATGGAGAGAAATAGGGTAAAAACATTGTGATCAAATTAAACAGAAAAATTACAATCTCTCCCCTAAGGCTACTTGCAGATGATCCATTGTTTTTCTTAATCGGAGCAGATATGGCCTATAAAGGTCAAAAGCTATTCACCTAAGCAAGCATTATCAATGTTGTAAAGAGACAAGACCTAAATCCACATCACTCCTAATCATTCCCCACCAAATAAGTTAATATATATTTTCGACACGGCACGGAGCACATGTTAGAAGTTTTGGCATACAGCTGGGATGTATTTCCCACTTTGATCAGTTTGGTCTACCTCACGCCAAGGCCCCACTTGATGACTTGATATGCCTATAGGTACTGGGTGATCCAGATAGTGAGGTAGAGAAGGTTACAACAAGTAGGGACCTGATCCGGCGCAGGTGTCACAGGGAATTTAGTCCATATACTGTCTTGAAATTTGCTAGGTTTGAAAATGCTGAGAGTTTGACCTATGAAGAAGACGACATACCACTGAACATGAAGAATTTAAGGGAATACCCAAACAACCACATCGATAATGGAGTAATGATTGAAGGACTTCATGAAATTTGTAAGAGGCTGTAATCCCTCTCTTAAATGCTTGTTTTCTCAGGGTACGGATTTTCTCCGAAGGAAAAAATTCCGAAAGCTACTTAAGGGACGGCTGACATTAAAAAAAATCTCATCAACGGTTAAGCTTTAGAGCCACCGAGCCATCAAGCCAAATAAGCCATATAATATTTACTATTTATTTAATGAGATAGAGGTATATTAACCGTTGATTAGATTTTTTTTAATGTAAGCCGTCCCTTAAATAGCCTTCGAGATTCCCTCATCCACAATTGGTGAAGAGTTTGTCTTTCGTAATTTTTTTTTCTCAGATCAGCTAAGAAGAAAGACCTTTGGTCCAGGATCTTCACGCATATCTTGTGGAGCCCAGCTTCTAATCACTGAGAAAGAAGAAAAGCCACATACAGTTTCCTCAAGATTTTTATTTTCACTTTTTCCCTACTACCGGATCATTTTCCTGACCTCATACTTAAGCATCTGAAAACAGTTAAAAATTCAGGTCAATTTCCTCAGTAGCAGTTTCTTTTACTTTTTTGCTCTTAGGCCATGATATTTCAACTTCATGCCTTAAACAGATTTTCAAGAAATCATTTCCAGCAACATTACGACGGTGACAAGGAAACGACTAAGATCAAGTAGTGATTTTGGGGACCCCCTTCTAGCTAATGCAAATAGTGAATTCTGGTTTCCATTTCCTTCCTAATAGCTTTTGTCAAACAGGAATATTGGGCAAGTAAATACAGGGTCCTGAAATCGAAGGTCTATTTACTGCGAAAGCATATACGAAGTGCTCCCACTGGGTTTGGCTTACGAGTAATTAAAATATATATATATATATATATATATATATATATATATATATATATACATTCTGGTCTCAAGATAAAATTTCAATGCCGGCCTTGCATTGGCAGGTGACCTCTCTTGCCTGTGGCCAGAAATGCTAGGTGACAACGTCTCAATTGTCAACAACTAGAAAGAAAAGAGCTACGATTCAAGAAAGGAAGGTTTAATTATGGGAGAGTGCGGGAAGCAGTGGAGTACTGGCTTGCCTGTCATTTTATGCATATCTGGTCTTTGATACATGAAATCTCATCGTAGTTCTTTTCATTGGGCAATTAGGAATTAACCTGTCTCTGACACACTTCAATTAGAAATGGCCAGTTGTCTGTTAAGGGGAGGGTGACTTCAAGCTACAGTGGCTTCCCTGTAGATTTCACAAGGATAACTATTATATATATATATATCTATGAAACTGATCAAATAGTACATACATATATGATCTATCTATACACTTGAAAGTTTCAAACAAGCATGACTTCAGAGTCAATGACAGTAAGATCACAGTCACTTCTCAACCTTTTGTTCTGATAATAGTGATTGTTCCTCGCCCTTGCGTTTGGATTCTTGTAAGGGCCACCACAGCTTTCCCAGAAAGCCCTGGACCCTCAGGGGACACGCATGGCCGACATGCAAAATCCCCGACCGGGTGCCTGACTGGCCTTGTTGGTGGCATTAGGATCCTCTCGTTAATGTCGTTTAGTGTTAGGTCGCCTTCAACACCTCCAGGCTTCACCAATGCAAATGGATACACCAACCTTGGTATCAGCTTTTTCTTTTTCTTATCACAACCTCCTGAAATATAAACAAGAGACACAAACAGAGAATTTTTAGAGAAGCAGTAACAATGGTTACGGCAGAAGAAAATTCTTCCTAGTTCCTCCCAATCTTACGCAGAGAGAGAGAGAGAGAGAGTCAGAGAGAGGTGTACCGGCAGAAGCTGTAGAGAAAACAGTTTCTTTGTTGGCGGACTTGGCGTTAGATAGGTCTTTGTAAGAAGCCGATGAGGAATCTGTAGCTTCAGGGGCCTCTTCTGGGGTTTTGATTTCTGTGATAAGGCTTGCTTCCTCGCCGATTCTGCTTCTTGATGTGCTCATGGGCTCATCTACAGTGTCACGACAAACTCATATCAGTATAGATCCAAATTGAACATGGGTTTTTGAAGCTTACACAACTTAATTTTGTGAACGAAGCACTATAGTATAGTGGTCTTGCAGTTCATAAGGCTCCCCCAAAAGAAGGAAGGAAAAAGTAAGCGCAAGCAGATTGATAAATATGACATAATCACCTGAAAGTACATTGACAGCACTGGGGCTCATGGAATATGTATTCTCGGACATTCCCCATGTGCAGTTAGAATCCCAGTGGCTCTGCAGGTACCGTTAAAACTATAACTCTCTAATCTTTCCGATTCTCCGAACAATTAATGAAACCCAGTAAGGAAAGTCAGAGACTAGAACTACCTTTTCAAGATCTTGGGAACCACTAGTTTGATCATCGGTATACAACAGCAAGCGTCTTCGTTTGGTTCTCTCGCTAAACTCAAGCAAAGCGTCCTCCAAGTAGCCGGTCGAAAAATCAGATTCCAGATCAGGTGAGAAGAATGGTAGATTTCCATCCATTACTGCATAACATATGTACGCGATCAGAAATCATTGTAGTGTATGCAATTGGGTTTATCCAAGAACTATTGATTATAATAGACAAAAACAGTGAAAGAAAGAAAGAAAAGTTGTACCTAAAGACATTGTGTCTGCGTTGAGAACTCCAAAGTCATAAAAATCCAAACCTAGGGAAGAGCTGCGGAGGCCGCCAGTGTAAGCCAAGGACTGAAGCTCACCCATTCTCTTGGGGGGGTATTGTGAACCTTAATGACTCATTAAAAGATGGGAAAGGGTTCAATTTATGTGCAAACTAAGCCAAGAAAAGTGAGACTGCGAGAGAATGCAGACGATTTTAGAAGCAGCAGTGTCCAGTCAACGGTTGGGAGGAAGAAATTAAAAGTGGGTGTTCCTTGGGATTCGGAAAACGGGGCTACTTTTTTCTTCGACTTGGTTTGTACATGTGGGGGACTCAATAATTGCAAAGGGCATCATATTATGTCGCTGCATGTAAAGCAATTGAGCATGATGAGCCAAAAAAGACATGACTGTAGACACAATTCAAATTTCAGCTTTTCCTTTTGTTTTCCTTCTGATATGGTTACCAACCGTCTCTCTTTTCGGCACTTTTTCTTGCACCCTCCATTGTGGGGTCATATCTGTTATCTTCTAAACAAAGAGAACCCTTGAGCAAAAATTTTGGTGGGTTTTCAGGGTTGGTTGTCATTTAGGAGGTGGGACCATCAATCGGCATGCTGGTGGGGCCGATTGTGTAAGGGTTGGTAGAAGAAGGATTCATGTGGTGGGTATGCGTGAGACTACCTTTTCTATGTAATGGGATTTGAATGGTCCAAAGTTTGTCTGTTTTGCGGGACACCCGCATTGTATTTCGTGTGAATACTTCTGATTGATGTGAATCAAACGGCTGAGACAAATACAATGCTGCTTGATGTGCCTCATTTTGTGGTGTTTTGTGCCAAAGGTGTTCGGCTTTTAATCAGACGGTGAGATGACAAAAGGGCCGGGCCTGGGACTGCAAATTTGAAAAAAGTGAAGACCAGAAGTCCAAGCAAACGTAATTGAAAACCTGGCCCATGGACAGCTGTTTTGTTATATTCCCCCTCGATCCTCTTGGCCACGAGGATGTTGTTTTGTCCCTTTTATTATTGAACACAGATAACATCCAGAAAAAAAAAGAACAGCTAACAGTCCCGACTTCCACCACAGAGCTCAAGCGAAAAATGGTATTGGTTCTTAAGAGCCCCACGATGATATAGCAATTCGGCTTTTTGTAATAGAAGGTTCATAAATAAAATCCTCTTACAATCTGATCAAAACAGAAGTGAGTATATAAGTGTGCTCTATGAGTTGAACCATTCGATAATAGATATAGATTTATATGGATTAAACTAGTTAAATTTTTTCACTCAGTCTAAATTATTTTTCCTTATATTGTAGTTTTAACAGCTTTATTATCTTAAATCTATTACGTATTGTAGGATATGAAGCCTGATAATCTCACCTTTCCTCTTATTTACGTTGATATTGAATTTGCTCTTTCTGTTATCTTTTCATGTTATAATTTGAAAACAACAACTGAACTTGAACACAACTGATCTAGCGCGTGACTAAAATTATTCTCTTGAACTTTTGTATTTATATTTTAATTGTAACGTAACTTTTGTATGAAAAATTAGATCGTACTTACTGAACTTGTGTATAGAGCTCTGATAGAAGACTTCAGTAATTAAGAAAAGGCCGTACTTTAGCTTGATGAGATAAAATGCATGCATTCCTTAAAAGGCTCTGGGAAAATGGGTGCAGATTATAATTATAAGACTCATGAACCCGTAGAATAAAGACTCTTCAATTCATTAAGGCCCAAGGTTGTTTTACAAACAATCCATAATTGATTTTAATGATAACAAAAATTCTAAGTGCTTTGAAGACTTTTAGATTTTACATTGTCAATCCACAATTTCCAAGTTATATTTCAAAATGATTGAGGTTATCTCTCTAAAATATTTCTAAGTGCACTTGAACACCATTACATAAGTTGATAAGATCAATTTTTCATATTGTAGGTGTTTAAAGAAGTTTTGGAATGGATTGAACACTTTGAAGTTGCTGAAAAACTCTCCAGCACTTATAAGTGTCGACACATTGTTGAATGGTGTCGACACATTGCATGACTACCCGAGAGAGTGCATTTTCTAGAATTCAAAGTGATTTTTTGGCTAAGTATTGGAAGTGTCGACACATTGGAGCATGGTGTCGACACATTGGAGCATAGTGTCGACACATTGAACTAACACCCGAGAGTTTGCATTTTCTGACCTTCAAAACGTATTTTTTGGCTAAGTGTTGAAGGTGTCGACACATTGGACCATGATGTCGACACATTGAACTAACACCCGAGACTTTACATTTCAAGACCAAGTTCAATGTGTCAGCACATACAATCAATGTGTCGACACATTGTGCGAAATTTCAGATTTCCTGGAACGACGCCAGATCGTTCAAAAAGTCTCCAAATTGACTCAAATGACCTCCAACGGCACTCTAACATTACAAGAAGGCCCTTATGACCGTTGAAGACCTAGAAGCTATAAAAAGAAGAAGATGGAGAGAGAGAAGGGCGAGCTCGACCATCAACGAAATATCTAGAGAGAGAAAGCCAATATCCAAAGTTTTTCATTTGCTGATTTCTTCAATGCTGAAGCTCTTCATTGTCAAATATTTTCCTGTTGCTCATCATTGACAACCCAGACTTCAAAGGAAGAGAAATTTCTTGAAGAAGAGGAGGACTTGTTCATTATTCAAACACTACCTCCATTAGAGAGAGAAAACAAGCAAGATCCAAAGTTTCCATTTGCTGATTCTTCCAAGATCAAAGCTCCCATTATTCAATCTTCCTCCATTGCTCATTATTGACGACCTAGCCTCCAAAGAAAGAGAGCTTTCTTGAAGAAGGGACAACACACTTGCAATCACATCTTGCCCTAGCTTCTAGAGAGAGAAAGTGCATTGAAGAAGAGGGAAACTCACATCTACTAAAAAGGTTTGTGCTAATATCTTCCAAACTATAGATTTCCTTTTAGAATTTAATCCTCTTGCACTCTATTGAGCTTTTCATTTGATAATTTGGCTTAGAGAGCCATTCCACATATTGTGAGATTTTCATTTGCAAATTTGGCTTAGAGAGCCATTCTACACATTTGTGCCTCATTTGCTCATTCGGCTTAGAGAGCCTTCATTGTAACCATCCTTCGTAAAACGCTTAAGTGTTGGGTGAACACTTGGTCCTACATGTGAGAGTAGAAGAAATCCTCTAGGTTGTGAGGATTTGTGAGAGTTGAACTGTAAGGTCGAAAAACACTTGGTCCTATTTGTGAGAGTAGAAGAAATCCTCTAGGTTGTGAGGATTTGTGAGAGTTGAAGTGTAAGCTCGGAAAACACTTTGTAAAGGTTTCTTAGCACCCGTGAAGCTAAGGTGTATTCGCTATTTGGAGAATAGTGGAGGAAGCCCAAGGAAGTCAATTGCCTCGGGGGTGGACGTAGGCAAGTGTTGGCCGAACCACCTAAAAATACGGTGTTATCTCTCTAACTCTATCTCTCTCATTGTTTGTCTCATAACCATAATTGTTGTGCTTTAAGCTTTATCATTTATTGCTTATAGTTGCTTAGCCTTAAACACATTTAAACTTTCTTTTTTAATTGTTAAAACGGAGTATCTTTTAGATCTGTATTTTTGTCAGAAAGGGGTAAAATTTTTATAAAACCCAATTCACCCCAGCTGTCATTTGGACTCACAATATATAGGCACATCAGACGACATCAAGTCTTCCAGTACAACACGTTACAATAATTACAAGTTCCCAAATGGGCCCGTAATCATCTAGAAGATGAGCCTTGTCGACCCTTTTAGGCAACTTAGTTCATTTTACTACGATCGCTCAAAAACCAAAACCAAAACCAAGAAAAAAAAAAAAACACCCTCTTATATATTTATTAGCACCCGTTGGAATAAACATTCGACTTCTGTTCCTCGTGTTTGGTCGATTCTGCGAGCTGTCGTTCTCATAAAGGAACAGTGTAACCTGCAAAGACGAATGCATGGTGAGATTTTTACTTTTCTAGAATTACATTAAAAATTTCAAAAAATATAATTTAAATAATAAAATTTATATCTACTCAAAACAGAATATATTTAGAAAAGTTAGTCATGATGTCATAATATTATATTAGAAATAGAGGTCTTGAATGCAAAGCCTAACTCCACATTTCATCCCCATTTTAGATAAAATATATAGAATACTAATGAAGGAGAGTCCGCACTTCATCTACCTACTTTTAATAACTTAAGCTTTTTAGCATAATTACTGATTTTACAAATGAAACCTCCTCCCAAATATTTTCGCTAGGATACTATTTTTACACCATCCTTCTTCATTGTTCTGAAATTTCTATCAAGCGCTTCTGATCTTATGAACATTAATAAACACATAAATATATTTTAATTTACACACATATATAGGTGCTGGATTTATGCACATTGCGCCCGTTCTGTAGCATATATATACTTACAGGTGTAATTTAACCAATTTGGCAATTATGTATCACTATAATAAATTTGAGTTTTTGGGATGTCAAAAAAATTCTCTCAAAAAACACTATTTGGGGACAGATTTTGCCACTTGTCCCGAAAGAAGTGGTTAAACTACAAAAAAATTGACTTTTAGTGAAGAAATTCTCGGTGAATTTCGTCACTAAAAGTCTATTTTTAGTGACGAAATGTTATTTTCGTCACTAAAAAGGGTTTTTTGTGACGAAACTTTTGTTCATCACCAATTTCGTCACTAAAAGTAGTTTCTGTGACGAAATAAAATTTTTGTCACTAAAAGGTAATGCTTTGGTGAAGAAAAAGTTCGTCACTCCACGATCGATCAGTTATATGACGATCTGTCGGTATTTTGTGACGAGAAACTCCGTCACAACATGTGAAATATTTTGGCAACTACTTTAAATCGTCACGCTTAACGATTGATCACTGATTATTCAACGATCGATCGGTGACGAATCGACACCTAGTGAAAATCGCCGATGGATCGTTGAATCCTGACATTGGAAAATGCGAATCGTTGATCGATCGTGGAAGCGTAACCGTCATTATTTTCGAATTCAAGATTGATCGTTACAATGAGGGGTCGATCGGGCCTGCATGCGAATGGGAGTTCGCCACGTGTAAAACAATAAGCGATCGATCGTTAACGCCTGACGTTGGAAAATGCGAATTCATGATTGATCGTGAGAATGCGCGGTCGATCGAGCCTGAAAGCGAATGAGAGTTCGCCACGTGTAAAAAACGAGCGATCGATTGTCTACATGAATAACGATTGATCGTAGGAAATGATGAACGATTATATGAAACCGGCGACCATTTTTACCGGTTATCTCTCACGAATATTCTCGAATCCTCTCAAACTTCACGGAACCATTTCGTTCAGCATTGCCTTTCAAGGTACGTGGAATCACTTCCTGTTATCATCTACATCAAAGGTACGTAGTTATATTAATTTTTAAGAGATATTAAGCTGTTTTAAATGAGGTTTTACTTTACTTTTTTTTTTAATTTGCTATATCTTTCATTTAGGTCCGTAAATTGTATTAATTTTTGTGTTAATGTATATTTTTGGCGTTTAGGATTGTTTAGGGATAATTTGGGGCAGATTTTGAGCGTCTTTTGACATTTTTTGTAATCTGTGTGTTTTCGTAGAAACACCGATTGATCGCATTTAACCGCGATTGATCGTGTTGTAGACTGTGAGGCAAACGATTGATCTTCTAAAGTAGATGATCAATCGCTTATTGTTATTTAGCGACCAACCGATACTGTATGGACCGATGAATCTGTAATTTAATGACTATTGACACTGTAATTGAAGATAGATCGTTAGTTGATGCTGTACTTTTAAAACCCCAAAAGTACACCATTTTTTGACGTTGAATCACTATTTTGTTGTATGTTTTTAATATTTTAATTACATTATTGTGATTATTTATTAAGGCAAATTTATATACAATTTTTGCATCGTTCGTAAAATGTCAGCAGCTAAGCGTGCATCCACAACGAGGACCGGGATTGGATCGTCGTCCAAATATCAGGAGCCCGCTGATTCGTTGATGACTATGGAGAGGCGGATGGAGTACTTGAGGGGGCGGCCGGTGGCCAAAGAGTGTCCAGTGACGCTATCTGATTTTGACAATTTGTTGTACGAGGAGCACACCCTCTTCCAGTTGTTCGAGTACCAAGGATTCCTTCACCAGCTATCGTGGGTGGATGGTTTCTGTGTCGACTCCCTCGTGCACGAATTTTTTTGTGCGCTTATCTCGGTAGCCAGAGCACCTGAAGTGTAGATGGACGTGCGAGGAGTACAGTTCATGTTCTCGGAAGACGTCATTGCCGATTTCCTGCACTGCCCTCGGCCTAGGACATCAGAGCAGGACTTATGGAGCTGATGACGGGGAAGACCTCTGCAGTGGTTGGCAGCATAATCAAGCAGAGTGAGTTCAGTGTGTTTTGACAGATTTTGCACCTTATCTGGATGACGAACGTCGATGGCAGAACTCATTCTACCGAGTGCACGTTCCCGAGAGCTCAATGCATCCTCTTACTGGGTCAGCAGATGTTGATAGATTTTCCACTGTACATGTTCGAGCTGATTATGGATGAGGCTTGGGGAATTAAGGAATATAGTCTCCCATACGACGTGTTTCTAGCTCAGTTCCTCATTTCTCGGGGTGTTATGATCACTGCTGAGGATACTCGTAAGGGGGTTAAGAGTGCGCTGAACAAGTTCACTCTGTCCAGGAGCAGGGGGCGGGAGGGGGCATTGACTCGACGGTTTGCTCGTAGAGCAGCAGCGGCCACATAGGTGGCAGCACGACCTTCTACATCAGCGTCAGAGGTACCTCTCGAGCCGAGAGCACCTGCAGTGCCCCCTTCCTGGGTGGCCCAGATATTTTCAGACCTCGACAGCCATGTCAGCACGACTGTGAAGGCCGTTCTACAACCTCTTGAGAGGCAGGTGCAGTCGTTGGAGGAGGAGGTGAAAGACCTCTAGACCGCCTTTGATGGGGAGTGCATTGTGACAATGCTACGCAACAAGTCGGTCGTGGCTCATATGTCAGACGTCAGCGAGCAGTTGGAAGAAATTAAGAAGACTCTGCATGATTTCAAGACGAAGGCAGAGCCACCTATTTTCCCGGAGATATTCCTCATGACTTGGACACTTTCTGCGATGCTATTGCACGTTGATGTATTTTTATTTTGTTTTTTTTATCTTTTTCGGACATACATTTAGATTTCTGATTTTAGTTATATATTTGAGACATTTGTGTTTATCTGTGAAAATGTAGTAACTTTGATTACATTTTAATTGTTTTTTATTTGTATTTCATGACATATACACTGATATACATAAGATGACCAATAGACCCTTTGGTCGGCGAAAGTAACGAAATAAGTAGTCGATCAAATAAGTTATATAAGAATTTAATAATGTGACCAATATTACTATTTATTAATTATATAATGTGAGTTTAAATGATTAGAAATATAAAAATATATAATTTGTGACCAGTATTATTATTTATATATTAAGACGACATTAATAGTAATTTAATTTCATTAATTAAGTCATTTGTTAGGGAAAATTCTATTTTTTTGATAATTAGGACACCGATCGAGCGTGTCTAAAGGATACCGATGGATCGTTAGAATGAAATGCATGCGTCATCATTTTATACAGACTTGACGATCGATCGTTCTTTTGAGACGATCCATCGACGTAGCACGTCGCGTAATGGATCACTTACCAATCGATCGTGTGGTAACGGTGTCGTTTAATATTTTACTACCGATGGATCGTTTGTATGTCATGCATGCGTCGTCGTTTTATACATCTGCAACGATCGATCGCTGGTGTATAGCGATCTGTCGGTAGTATCCATCGTCGTTTTGGTCTATAGGATCGATCGCTACTTATATCGATTGATCGTTACATTTTAATAATGTGAGTTTAAATTATTATAAATATAAAAATATATATTAACAAAGCATGTATAAGTTATACATGTTGCATTATAGATGGGGAGTGCACTTGTTAGTATGAGTTAGGTATTAAGATGTTAGAAACTAGTGACATAACTCTTATTTAACATATGATTACACGTCATAAGAATGAATTATGTATTAAGATGACATTATTAGTAATTTAATTTTAATAATTAAGTCATTTGTTAGTGTAAAATCTGGTTTTTTTATTAATAGGTCCACGATCGATCGCGTAGTAATGCGATCGATCGGTACATAACGGTGTCGTTTAATATTTTGCTAGTGATGGATCGTTAGTTTGTAATGCATGCGTCGTCGTTTTATACAGACAAGACAATCGATCGCACATTTTACGCGATCCATCGGTGAAATTTCAGCGGGATTTTCATGCTGACGAGGCGATCGATTGGTATATAATGGTGTCGTTTAATATTTTGCTATTGACGGATCGTTATTATGTAATGCATGCGTCGTCGTATTATAGTTAGAGGACGGTCGATCGCTCCATTTTAAACGATCCATCGGTAAAATTTGAGCGGGACTTTTCATGCTGACGAGGCGATCGATCGTAAATTCACCCATCGATCGACGTATATCGAGTTTGAAATGCGAGAATGCGCAAAGGCCGTGGGTGAAAGGAAAAAATACACCCACGACAAGGAGAAGAGGAGAGTCATGGAAAGAGTTACTTGGCCCGAAAAATATTTCCAAAACACCGTCCTTTTAGTTGTGAGAGTTTTTAAAAGTGCTTAAGGTTAAGCCCAAGTTCAAATTCATTGGTTTTTTAACTGGGTGAATATTGGAAAATTTGGGCGACATTTGTGAGATTTTGGTGTGAAATTGGTTCGCTTTGGTCTACATTTCGTGCAAGAGGTAATGAAATCAACATACACTACGATTTATGAATGATTTCGTTGGTTATTTGATGTTTTTAATATTTGTCCATTTGTGGGTATTGTTGAATGAATTTGTGATGATTATAGCTTATTAGAGGATTATTAATTTGTATATTGGAATTAGAATTGCATGAGGATGATTTGTGAGTGTTTTGAGCTTGGATTTGAGTGCGGGGAGGCCTGAAAAGTTGTGTTTTTGATCTAGGTTTGTCATGATCGATCGCCTGTTTCCGACGATTGATCATCTATTAGATGGTGGTATTGCCGATTGATCGTCTATGTGATGACGATGGATCGTTCGTTAGTTGGACGTTCGGCGATCGATCGTCTATTTTTAGACGATCAATCGGTATTGAACACCAATCGATTGTCTATAGTAGCGATCGATCGAGTGTTTTGGTCAGATCGCTGCATTATGATTTTTTGAGTGTTTGTTTTTATAATTGATACATGTGTAGTATTTGAGCTATATATTGAATGTTTGATTATTGAAGTGGTTGAGTTCTGAAAATAAATCATGGAGTTTGAGAAGCATGGAGGGTGAATATTGGAGTGTTTTTTACTTGTTATGTTTGAGTTTATTTGAGGGATATGCTTAATTCTTGTGTGGGTGTTTACGAATTACTTAATTGGAGTAGTTTTTTAGATTGGTGGCGATGGACAAGAGTTGGATTTACGAGAAAAATAGGTTTGGTGAAAAGTATGTGGAGGGTGTCCGTAGGTTTGTCGGTATGGCTGCTTCTTGTGTAGACTCTCGGGGTCAGATCATATGTCCGTGTCGGAAGTGCAAAAATGTAGTGTTTCAAGTGTTGGATAAAATGGAAGATCATATTTACATTAATGGGTTTATGTGAGCTATAAGTCATGGGTGTTTCACGGGGAGGGTATTCAACTTACTTCTAATTTGAGTCAAGAGTCTGGTGCGGGTTTACCATATAGTGAAGATGATTTAGAGAGAGATAACTCTGATAGAATGATGGAAATGTTGACTGATGTTCGTGTCGGATTAGATGGTGGGCCAATAAGGGTTGAAACGGAGAACCCTAATAATAAGGAAACCCTTAGTTCACAACCGAAGGGTTCATCACCACTTAATAAGTTATGGGAAGAGGCAGAACAAGAATTGTATCCTGGATGTACCAAGTTTAGTAAGTTGTCATTTACGGTCCGGTTGTTGCATCTGAAGTCAGAGAATAAGCTGTCAGTTAAGGCATTTGATATGATATTACAGTTGATTAAGGAGGCGTTGCCAGAGGGGGAGACGTTATCGAGATCGTATTACGAGGCGAAACAATTGCGAAAGGGTCTTGGGTTTAGTTATGATAAGATTCATGCATGTCAGAATGATTGTGTGTTGTTTTGGAAGGAAAACAGTGAGTTAGACAATTGTCCGGTATGTGGGGTGTCCCGGTGGAAATTTGAAAATGACTTGCGCAATCGATGTCCAAGGAAAGTGTTGCGTCATTTCCCTTTAATCCCTAGACTTAAACGTTTGTTTACCACAAAAGATGTAGCAATTGACATGAGATGGCATAAGGAAAAACCGGTCGATGACGGGGAGAGTTTGAGGCATCCTGCAGATTCATTGGTTTGGAAGAATTTTGATAAGGACCATGGTTGGTTCGCTCAAGATGCCCGCAACGTTTGCCTTGGTCTTGCTTCTGACGGGTTTAATCCGTTCGAAAACATGAGCAATGCGTACAATATTTGGCCAGTCGTTGTTTTTCCATACAATTTACCCCCATGGAGTTGTATGAAGGTCCCATTTTCACTGATGACTCTTTTAATCCCGGGTCGAAAGTCACTGGGAAATGATATAGATGTATATCTTTGATCCTTAGTGGACGAGTTGAAACAACTATAGGAAGATGGAGTTGAGACACATGACGCTTCAGATGAGATGACATTTAAGATGCATGCAGCTTTCATGTGGACCATAAATGATTTCCTAGCATATGCTAATTTATCTGGATGGAATACTAAAGGGAAGTTGGCATGTCCAACGTGTAATTCAGACACTGACTATAAGTGGTTGAAGCACGGGAGAAGACTATGTTATATGGGTCATAGGAGATATTTGACATCGGGGCATGCATGGAGATACCACGTGGATACGTTCAATGGGAAAGAAGAACATAGACTTCCACCTGAAGAGTTAACTGGTGAGGAATATTGGAACAACTGACGCATGTCGGGAAGACTATCTTTGGAAAAACGTCAGGGACGAATAGGGGAAAGAAGAAACAATCATCAAAACGTTTGAATTGGACGAAAAAGAGAATCTTTTTCCGACTGCCGTATTGGAGTACGTTAGGGTTACGACATAACTTGGACGTGATGCACATTGAGAAGAACATATGTGACAACGGTGATGAATATCGAGTTCAAGACCAGAGATTCAGTGGGTGCACGTAGAGATTTAGCTGAAATGGGGGTAATAAAAGACTTCATTTGGTGTATGACGGTCAGGTTGAATTGATGCCTCAAGCGACGTATACTTTAACTCGGGAAAAGCGAAGAAGGGCCTGTGAGTGGTTAAAAGAAGTGAGGTTCCCCGATGGTTATGCAGCTGAGATTTCACGTTGTGTGAATCTAAATGAGTTGAAAGTTTCTGGAATGAAAAACCATGATTGTCATGTGTTCTTACGGAGGGTTCTTCCAGTGATGATCCGAGGGTTGTCGTGATTGAATTATGCTTGTTCTTTCGAGAGTTGTGTTCTCGTATGTTGAAGATTTCTTTATTGCAGAGGATGTCAGAAGATATCGGGATAATTTTATGCAAGTTGGAAATAATTTTTCCACCCGTTTTTTTTACAGTGATAATGCATTTGGCTGTCCACTTACCATGTAAAGCATTGCTTGCTGGACCCGTACAATACAGATGGATGTATCCAGTTGAACAGTTGATAGGTGGCTCGAAAAGGAATGTGAAAAATAAGTCTCGTCCTGAAGGGTTGATTGCAGAAGCGTATATTGAGAATGAGTGTTCGACATTTTGTTCCCAATACCTCCGAGGGGTCGAAACAGTGTTTAATCGCAGAGATCGAAACTACGATTCCGATGGCGAAATTGAGGTACCAGAAAGGTCATTGGATGTGTTCACTCAGAGAATTAGATTGATAGGGGCTGCAAAAGGGCATGACATAGACCGAACAGAGTTCAAGAAAGCTCGCTGGTTTGTGCTGAACAATTGCAAAGATATCAGCGTGTACTTAAAGTAAGTAAAAAGATATACATGTATGTTTTTTCTAGATAAATAATCGTTGATTAACCTTATTGTTACAGTGAACACATGGACGAACTTCGCGCGCAAGGTGTTTCCAACATTTCTCGTATGCATGAGGAACAATTTTCGGATTGGTTCTTAGGGCGAGTAAGTCTTATTTTTTGAAGCCATTGAAATTAATATCGTGTCTTTTTTTTAATGAACTTCTAATATATTTTTGTAGGTTCAAAATTAAGATCTCAAAATCCATGTACATCGATCGATGAATTGTATTCACTGACACGTGGGCCTGATACAAGAGTGATGCATTATTCTGCATGTGTTATGAACGGATGTAGATATCATACAGTACAACGGGAAAAACGTCGGAGAACTCAGAATAGTGGTATTGTAGTATCGGGAACATATGAGGGAAATCCAATAGAATTTTATGGGAGACTTGTAGACATTTATGCCATGCAATACTTGCGGGGAAATACAGTATATTTGTTTAAGTGTGATTGGTGGGACGTCGGAGATCATTGTGGAATTCGTATCGATGAAAACTTTAAGAGTATAAACACTTCCCGACGATGGTACTTAGAAGATCCATTTGTTTTGGCTAATCAAGCAAGTCAAGTGTTTTATCTAGTTGATAATCTACATGGACCTACATGGCGAGTCGTGCAGAAGTTGTTATGTAGAAATGCATATGACATTCCCGGACCTGATCAGGACGGTGAAGTTGACATAAACGTTGAATCGGAAGCAACCATCGTGAATGAAGCGTATCAAGAGGACGATGCCATTGACTTGTTTATAGACTTCCAACAATTTAACCTTAATCAACTACGGAGGGATGACGTTGCGCCAAACGTTATCGAAGCTTCTGAGGCAATTGATCGGCTGAAGAAAAGACGTATAGATAATAATGATGTTTCGGAGGGGGATGAATCAGAAATTGAAGAAAATAGCGAAGAAAGTGCTAACGAAGATTCGTTCGAAAGTGATAGCGATTCTACTGAGAATGAGGCATCAGACGATAACCTACAAGAACCTGATTCTGATTAATAAATTCCTTCAAGTATATTTTCTTTTTAATGTTCATGTTTGCTTCACAGTTTTTACTGCTACTATTTCTTTTACAATATCTTTATCGTTTATTTTGTTATGTCACCACCTGTACGGTGAAATAAAGCTTGAACGAGAATTTCCTTCAGTTACATCTTGACGGTTGCATAGTCAAATTAGTCCGGTTAGTATGAGTCCGATCTCATGCCCTACCCTGAGCGCTCCAACACCAAGAGCGAATGAAGCCATGAGTCAAAGCACTCCAACTTGTCCCAGTAGTTGTGCATGTAAGAAATTATTCTAATGAATATTTCAATTGTTTTAAGTTAACTAACCGACTTTGTTAATTTAATTTTATGTAGCAACATCAGCTTCTAAGCGTGGGCGAGGTAGGACACGTGGGGTCAGTTTGGAGAAGAGTCTTGGGTCTGAGTCCAGTTCCGGGAAACTATCGGTCCATATCCCGGATGGAGAGTGTGGAGGAGTGTCTTCCATTGCTGCCACTCTATCGACGAAGATTGGAATGTTAGTCCCAGGGCTGATTCCAATCTCCGTTAACAAGTGGGTCGACATTCCTTCAGAAGTGAAGGAGTACATTATTGATCGGGTGTTGGTATGATTAAATTCGTAAACATAGAATTTTTGTATAAGCAGATCGTTACACTTGTAATATTGTATATTTTCATACTTATGTAGGACCACTTCGACCTTGACTACAACCGCCAGGAGGACGTGAGGACGGTGGTCGAGACTATGATGACGGCACGTCGAACGCACCGCAACCGGATGCATGCTTATTTCAAGAAGTTCTCGAGTAAAGAGGCTGCATTGCTGAAGCCGCACCCTGATACCACGGAAGACTAGTGGAAGAAGTTATGCGATCTGTTCACTAGCGACCGAATGCATTCTTAGCTTCTCGTTTGGCACAAGTGGTGTTGTCACAGATTTGCATATATGCATATTAAATCTCTTTAGAAGATTGTCTGTATATTTTTTCTGGCAGATAAATATTCCTTCTTCTTCCTGACTTACCTCAATGCCAAGAAAGTAGTGCATTAGGTCCAAGTCACTCATCTCAAATGTCTTCATCATGTCTTCCTTGAATTCTTGGAGCATTTTCTCATTATTTCCTGTATATATTAGATCATCAACATATAAGGAAATAATAAGAGTATCAGCATTACCTTGGGTTTTGATATATAGAGTAGGCTCGCTTTTGCTTCATCTAAATCCTTGATTTATGAAGAGCTATCAATTTTGTTGTACCATGCGCATGGAGCTTGCTTGAGCCCACATAATGCTTTCTTCAGTTTTAGAACTTTATCTTTTGAGTCTTCCATGACAAACCCTAGTTTTAGAAATGTTGACTTCATATCAAGCTGATATACTTTCCACTTATTTTGAGCTGATAGTGCCACAAGAGCTCGAATGGCGTCGAGTCGAGCAACTGGAGCAAATGTTTCGTTATAGTCAATTCCGAGTAGCTGAGAGTACCCTTTAGCAACTAGCCTTGCTTTGTGTTTTTGAATGGAGCCATTGGGGTTTAGCTTGGTTTTGTAAACCCATTTAACTCCAATGATCTCCTTTTCATTTGGTTTCTCTACTTGCTCCCAAGTGTTATTTTTCTCAATCATTCTTATCTCCTCCTCCATTGCTTTAATCCATACATCTTTCTTTGCTGCTTCTTCAAAGGTTTCTGGTTTTAGAGCAACATAGTTGAAAGTCTCATATATTTCTCGAAGAGATTTTACTTTCCGTGGAGTTGATTCTGGAGAAGATTCTAGTAGATTTGAGAGAGGTGGAGAAGATGTACCTAGTGATATTGATGATGTTGATGGAAGTGTTGCTTACTGAATTGGTGATTGTACAACATCACTTCCTTTCCTTTGGTCTTCAGTGATTTCTTGAATTTGAGTGGTTGGCACTGTAATGTTCTTGACAATCTTTTCTTTTTCCCAATTCCAGGCTTCATTTTCGTCAAACTCCACATCTCGGCTGATTATTAATTTCTTTAATTTTAAACTATAAATTTTGTAGCCTTTTGATTGATCACTGTAGCCAAGAAATATTCCTTTGTCTGTCTTGTCGTCTAGCTTCTTTCTCTTCTCCACTGGAATATGCACATAGCAAGTGCAACCAAAAACTCTGAGATGCTTTGCTGATGGTTTTCTTCCACTCGAGGCTTCTATTGACGTTTTTTTCTGAACAGCTTTGGTTGGACATCTGTTCAGTAAATAAACTGCAGTATAGACTGATTCTGCCCAGAAGGTTGTAGGAAGACCTTTTCTCTTTCAACATAGATCTTGCCATTTCCATCACTGTTTTGTTTTTTCTTTCTGCAACTCCATTTTGTTCTGGAGCATAGCCAACTGTTAGTTGATGACGAACTCCTTAGTCTTCACAAAACTTGCAAACTCTTTTGAGTTATACTCTTTGCCTCTGTCACTCTGAATAGTTTTGATAAAACAACCACTTTTATTTTCAACAAAGTTCTTGAATTTCTTGAAAATTTTGAAAACTTCTGATCGTTCACGCATGAAGTACACCCATGTCATTCTTGTGTAGTCATCAATAAAGAGAATGAAGTACCTGTTTTGTTCATGTGAGGGTGGAGTTATGGGACCACAGACATCGTTGTGTATTAGTTCCAGAACTTTGGTAGCTTTCCATGCTTTGCTTGAAGGAAATGATTGTCTGTGTTGCTTGCCAAGTAGACAACCTTCACAAATATCTGGATCTCGTCTATGGACTGAAAATCTCTCATCATCTTCTTTTGGTGAAGAATTTCCAGGGCTTGAAAATTAAAGTGCCCAAATCTTCGATACCATAGCCAAGATTTATCAACTGTAGCTTTCATAGCAGTATTCATAAGATACTGCCATTGAATTGGAAATTTTTTCTGCATCTTTACTTTGACTATAACCAAAGTTTTATCACCTCTATTGTAGATAGTGCAAAAACTTCCTTCAAAGTGCAATATCCTTTCTCCATCATTTGACCAATACTTAGTAAATTTTGATGCAGGCTAGGAACTAAAAGAACTTTAGGAATGAATTTCGTACCTTTCTTTGTTTGAACGTAAATTGTTCCTTTACCTGTCACATCAACAAGCTCGCCGTTTCCTAGTTTGACTTTTGATCTGAAGGATGGATCCAATTTGCAGAAGATGTTGCTATTATTTGTCATGTGATTGCTGCAGCCACTGTCAATATACCACGTATCCCGATTTGTTGTGTTGCTTGAGTGGCATAGAATAGTACTCCTTGGTCTTCTTGTTCTTCAGTGTAGTTGGCCTGATGGTTTTGCTTAGACCGACATATTTTCTCAACATGTCAAAATTTTTTACACTTGGTGCATCGTGTCTTTCCTTTATGATAACAGTCTTTCTCTAGATGATTTGTTAATTTACATATACTACAAGGAGGGTATTTTGAAGTTCTGGAACTTTCTCCTCCATAATTTTTCTTGAATTTTCTTTCAACAAAATTTTGAGATTTCGGAGACTGTATATTCAATTTTGATTGAAAAGGTGCGTTCAATTGAATTTTTATTACGCCTATTCAGCCTTTTCTCACGTGCTTCAAGAGAACCTATTAGTTCAGCAATTGTCAAAGTTTCTAAATCCTTTGATTCTTCAACAGCTACTATAGGATCATACTTTTCAGTAAGATTGATCAAGATTTTTTCTATCACTCATTGATCGGTGATATTTTCACCATAGCTTCTTATTTTATTGACTAATTGCATTATTCTAGCATAATAGTCTTGTATGGCCTCATAATAGTCTTGTATGGCTGCAGAGTATCCCATGCTTGCTTCGCACTAGTACATCCGACAATTCTTGGAAAAATGTGCTCTGCTAAAGCAAGTTGCAGTAGGTAGAAAGCCTTTGCATCCTTTTGCTTGATCTCCTTAGTGGCTTTACTAGAGGAATCCTCTGGAGTAACAATTCCGTTTTGCACGATATCCCATAAGTCTTGGGACATAAAATATGTCTTTACTTTTATACTCCAGTAATCATAATTTTCTCCATCAAAAACTGGAACAATCATATAGCTAGAGTTTTGGGTTAGGTTGGCCATTGAAAATGAGATTGTGTTTAAGGGAGTTTAAGAAGTTGGTTATGGTGCGGAAGACTACGTCTGAAAGTAGTCGAGGTGGGTCCCATACCAAATGTTGGAATTTGAAGGTCGATGCAGGACAATAGATGAAAGAAAAGGTGTACAGAGGAAAACGTTTTATCAAATAGACTCAAAAAGGCTAACAATAGCTTTGCTTTTTGAAATGATGAAGCTTATGGGAACCTGTGTCTCTCACTATAGAATACAAGAGTGTTTCTTCGTAGTTTTTTTTGTTCTATACAAATTATAAGACATCATGACCTATTTATAGGCAACAAAACCGACTTACAAAAGATGTCAGATACTTCTAGTATTTGGTTTGAAACTCTTAACTAATATAGATAATTCTACATCAGTAAATACGACGCTTAAACTAGACTTTTCTAGAAAAAAAAAAGAATTAATTTACTTGTTTGAGCTCCAATTATTTGGGGTCAATTATTCAGGTTTAATAATAAAAAATTCATCACATAATTTTTTATTATTATAATATTTATTAAAAATCTTCTCTCCCTTCACTTTTTCACCAACTCCCATAACATATCTTTACTTTATAATATTTCCCAAACCCCAATACCCAAAATTTTCACACTCAAACATCCTGTTTAACTAACTGCCTCTTGAAAAATCGAGTTCCTCCCACAGTTTCCTTCTGCGTCAACTTCCCAAATGAAGGCCTTGGAAGAAAGCACGATCAGGAAAACCACCACGTTGCACGTTTTAATGTTTGAGGCCATCTCTGCTTTGGACTTGGGATAGGTTTCGGTCGTGGCTTAGTATATATAGTAATTCAAGAGGTAAAATGATTTGAATCAGTTGCAAGGCTGAACTATAAATAGAAGAATTGGTGGCTATAACCCGAGACTATGCTATTGTATGTATATAGAATACTACGAAGATGAGACTGGTGGATTCCTTATTGAACATTTATACAAACTCATTCATCATGCACAAGACCCGACGTTGTCTGGAATATTTGACATAGAAAGATTGTCACCAAATGACTCGGTCAGAATACAAGCATACAATAAATAAATCTGCACATATCTCTCAGGTCTAAGGATATCATGAACAAATTGTGTTGAATATCTTCTCAACATCAATGTTCAGTGCATGTACTCTTACAGTACATCCACTCGTTTACTTAAGGTCACAACCTCGAAGGCTGAGTACATCATCCCGTTTAATAGAGGCACGAGTATAGACCTATTGTACATAAATATGTAGCTTGGTCTATAACAAAATATTAAGTGTACAACAAATCGAAAAGTCATACTCTCTACCTTTGATTCATTAATCATTGTCATGACTTTCCTACGATGTCACTTAATAATAACCTTGTAACATCTTATGTCACAACATATTACCTAATTTAATAAATATAAACACGTGGTATCTAAATAAAAATTATCTAGAATAATGATTTTTAGAACATACTTCTTACAGAAAGATCTTTGACGAAATTGGTTCGAAGACGAAAGAAACTGGTAGACACAATCGGTTTGGTGAGGACATATATAGGACATCAAGTCTCTACGTTGAAAAGGTTTTAGAGATCTAGATTCCCAACAAGACTGCACTCCTACTCGAGCATGCATCTATTGTCAAAGAGAAATGCATCTATTGTCAAAGGGAAAAAGTTTACTTAAAGGTAAATGACCTAAAATGCATTAGAAAGGGAGCAGATAAAAGATATTTCGGACATGTTTGAAAATTTTGATTTTGGAGAAATTTTTGACATTTTAAGAATTTTTAGATGCAAACATGAAATTTTTGGCTCAAATTTTTTTAACTTTTTGTGTTTTCAGTGCACCAAGTAAAGGGCCATAATAATAAATTTTTTCAATTTTATTTTAATCCTTAAATTTTAACAAATAATAATAAAAAAATTCAAATGATCTCTCTCTCCTCTTATCAAATCATCTATTTGCTTCACAATAAATATACAAAATTTACTAAAATTATCTGTTTATTCACTTTTTCAACAACCAGCATACAATACAAAAAATTGACTTTTAGTGACGAAATTTTTTCGTCACCAACTCCGTTAGCAAAAGAGCGTCACTAAAGGCTTTTGGTGATGAAATTATGATGGTAACATTCATCACAAAAAGTCACGTTCGATCTCCCAATAGACGATGGATGGGAACATGGATAATCAATCGACTTGGAGACAAAGCTTATCGATATTTGTCCTTGACCGTGATTGGACGCTCCAATTGGCGATTGGTCAAACTAGAGTCTATGATGGATCATACGACTTTTGGGAGATCGAACGATTAGATTCACAACTGATTGGGCGATACTTTTTTTAGGATCAAATGGGAAACATAAATGATCGGTCAAAATTTTTTGGATGATCGAACGGTAAACATTTACAATTGGTCAAGACTATTTAGATGATCAACATGATAAATTCTTCGATCGGACATGTCAAATGTACGGTTTCAGCTCTCTAATCGAATCGAACGTTTTAGTTGGATGATCGAACGTTTGATTTATTATCGATCGGACGCTTCAGTTTGTGACCAAACATATTTCTTACTTATTGTTCCGTCGCTTGCATTTCAAACAGAACAGTTAGTCGATCGATCGAACAATGTTTTAGACGTGTAATTCGTTCTCGATGAGACGATGGTCTTCACGATCGGTCATTTTTTATAGCTACCGTTTGATCACCTAGCTGGTCGATCAAACGGTATTAAGAGAACATGTTTTTTTAAAACGATAATAGATGAAAACATTATATAATACAGACTATTAAAGTAACAATATATTAATATCTCGACTTATTGCCTAATATCTTTGAATATACATCAATTTCGCTGTAAGCTTTCCCTTCGGATTCACACTAGCGCTGGAAGATAACCATATGTTCCTACAAGAATTTACTAAGGATTTGAAACACAAAGTAGATAAATTGTAATCAAATCTCATTTAAATGAAAGCGCAATACACTTACATAAAAGAAGACTCCACGCTGGCAAACTCCTAAGGAGAAATGACAAAAAAAATTTCCTATGTAATGCAAAAAATGTTTTGGAGCTTATATTTTTTCCTACGTTAGGAGTATAGACAGCTCCACGCTGACTGAGTTTTTTTTTTATCAAAAACTTATCCATTATCTAAACAAAATGAAAATTCATGAACCAATTCACTAATCAAATTAAGAACAATAATCTTTAACAAATCACAATTGACTATGTGTGAATAAACAATTTCAAAATCCAATTCAGCATAGACTTTATTGAACAGAAATTTGTAACTTAAGTTGACAAAGTATCTTCATGGCTTTGACATAGGCAGTCAATTGATGAACATAGCATTTAGGATGAAATCTACTTAATATATAGAACATCAGCACCTATAAGTAAATATGTTTAGAAATAAAGAATTGACTCAATTTTCAGGAAAATTTAGAAGTCAGAGACTCAACTTCCTTATAAGTTATAACACATTTCTTTGCTAAGGACCTGAGAATTGTGTAAAAAAATATCCCCTTTTTCCAGAAAAAGAAATCCACTTAGCACCTTATTTCGAGTACAATTATTTGGTTGGTCTAAAAATTTCTCATCTTTCAAAATTAGAAGCATGAGAAATCCAAAACATCTCAATACATATCTTCTCCCTCACTTTCTCAGTCAAAAACACAGAGATTGCACGGAAATTGCATTGAAAATTCTTGAAAGAGCACAATCACTAACTTATCCTAATCCACAATGGAAACACATACATCAAACAAAAACATTAAAATAGGACAAAATAATCAATTCTATTTCATTCAAAATGAGGACAAAACACATTTGTGTATATATATATATATATATAATTGACAAACGGAGGGGGCGACCACCCCGGCTTGCCCCCTCCGTCCGCCACTGCTTATCTCTTTTCTCTCACTCAGTCTAAATTATTTTTCTTATATTTTAATTTTAACAGCTTTATTATCTTAAACCTATTGCTTATTTGGTTGGAGTTACTACGTGCTGGATCAGATCAATTTGAAATATTGTTTAGCCACGTAGGATATTAAGCCCAATAATCTCATCTTTCCTCTTATTTACGTTGATATTGAATTTGCTCTTTTTGTTATCTTTCATGTTGTGTCCAAGGTTTGATGTAGCAGATCCAGTTCTCAAATATGTGTTCCGTACTAAGCATCATGTACGTGCTATTGTTCCTTGTTAGAAGAAAACATTGGAGACACTTGACTGAAAGAGGTTGTGAAAAATGACGTGCTGAAATTGCTTTATGCAGGAATTATTTATTCTATCTCTGATAGTAGGTGGGTGGGTCCCACTCAAGTTGTTCCAAAGAAATCTGCAATAACTGTAGTAAAGAATGAAAAGGATAAATTAATTCCTACAAGAGTAACAACTGGATGGCGAATGTGTATAGGCTATAGGAAACTAAATGCACCTTCCAGAATGGATCATTTCCCTCTTCCATTTGTTGATCAAATTTTAGAAAAGGTTATGGGAGATGCCTATTATTGTTTTCTTGATGATTCTCTGGTTACTATCAGATAGAGATTGCACCAGAGGATCTGGAGAAAATAACTTTAATATGTTCTTTCGGTATATTTGCATTTCGTAGAATTCCCTTTGATCTATGTAATACCCTGGCCACGTTTCAATGATACATGCTTAACATTTTCAGTGATTTGGAAGAAAACGTGGTTGAGATCTTTATAGATGATTTTTCTATTTTGGATGTTCATTGGATGATTGTTTGACTAACTTGTAAGTTGTTTTAGCCAGATGCGAAGAGAAGTAGTTGCTTCTAAATAGGGAAAAGTGCCACTTCATAGTGACACAAGGAAATGTGTTAGGTCACATCGTTTCCTCTCGAGGCATTGAGGTTGACAAAACGAAAAAATAGAGCTATTTTCTAAGCTTCCAACTCATAAGACTGTGAAAGATATTTGACCTATTTAGGAAACGCTGGTTCTTTAGAAAATTTATTAAAATTATAGCTATATCTCTAAGTCTTTGTGTCATTTACTAATGCATGATGTTGATTTTAAGTGGACTAATGCTTGTCAAATTGCTTTTGATCTATTGAAAACTTTGCTTATCATTGTTCCTATCATGAGACCCCCTGATAGGTCACTTTCATTTGAGATAATATGTGATACTAGTGATTATACTATGAGTGTTTTTTTTATGAAAAGAAAATATAAACTATCCTTTGTGATTTACTATGCAAGTAAAAATTTGACTGATACTCAAAAAGATTATTCCATCACTGAAAAGGAGTCGCTTGTTGTAGTTTTGAATTGAAGAAATTTAGAGCATATATCATCAGATCACCTATTCTTATTTTCAGTGACCATGCGACATTGAAATACTTATTAACAGGTAAAGCTGCTTAACCTAGATTTATTCAATGAATTTTTCCGAATTTAATATTTTCATTAGGTACAAAAAAGGAGTTATAATAATTATAAGACTCATAAAACTCGTAGAATAAAAACTCTTCAATTCATTAAGAACGAGGTCTATATATATAGGCACATCAGACGACATCAAAGTCTTCCAGTGCAACACGTTACAGTAATTACTAGTTCCCTAATGGGCCCGCAATCATCTAGAAGATGAGCCTTGTCGACCCTTTTAGGCAACTTAGTTTATTTTAGTACGATCGTTAAAAAACAAAACCAAAAAAACAAACAAACAAAAACACCCTCTTATATATTTAATAGCACTCGTTGTAATAAACATTCGACTTCTGTTCCTCGTCTTTGGTCGATTCTTCGAGCTGTCGTTCTCATAGAGGAACAGTGTAACCTGCAAATACGAAGCGAAATGGTGAGATTTTTTAACCAATGCCTTTCTGTTTTTACTCTTTTTCTTAATTTTTTATTTGCTTTTCTCCACTTTTCTTCTTGCAGGGTAAAAGTACATAAAAAGTGAGAGAGAATATAATTTAAATAATAAAATTTATATTTTCTCAAAACAAACTTTTAGAAAATTAGTTAGTGATACCATATTATATCAGAGCAGAGGTCTTGTATTCAAACCCTAGCTCAACACTTCATACACATTTTAGATAAAATATATAGACTACTAATTAAGAAGAATCCCCACTTCATCTACCTACTCTTAGCAACTTAATCTTTTAGAAGAATTACTGATTTCACAAATGAAACCTCCTCCATACTTTTTTGCTAGGATACTATTTTTATTCAAACAATATGCATAATATAAATTTCCTCCATATATATATATATACTTACAGGTGTAATTAAACAAATTTGACAATAATGTATCATGTACTAAAATTAATTTGAGTTTTTGGGATCATGCCAAAAAATTCATCCCAAAAAATATTATTTGAGGACAGGTTTTGCCATCCGTCTCAAAAGAAGTGGCTAGTTAGTTGGAGATGGAAAATGAATCCACCCCAAAAAATATTTTTTTTCAACAGAAATTTCTATCCTAAAATATATGTCGGTTATATATATAGGACGAACGTGCATACAACGGACATTTTCCCTCCAGAAGAGTTCCTGTATTTTCTTAGACGAAAACGCCCGTCCCAAAAAAATATTGACCTTTTGGGACAGTTCTGTCCGTTCAGCAGCACAGTGCGAAGTTTCATTTTAATTTACATACAAATAATAGGTGCTGTATTTAAGCACATGCATGGCCCGTACTATATAAAATATATACTGAGAGGAGTAATTAAGCCCATTCACAATTATGTAGATATAGATATAGGTGTGCAGATCATATATATATAGCTAGCGACTTACCTCCACACTTCCTTCCAGCATATCGGTTCCTGATGTTGCACCGCTTTGGAATAGTGACGCCAATCTGGGGCTTGACCCCAACCTGCTTTGCAATTGGTGACAGCAAAACAGCACAAAGACATCTTGGCGTGGTTCTCAGAAGGGAAGCAACTTTGGCGCAACATGCCGCTGGAACCTTTATCCTGGCATTCTGGGCTGAACCCAAGCAAGGTCTGAAACTAACCGCCACTTGAAAAATCGAGTTCCTCCCACAGTCTCCTTCTGCGTCAACTTCCCAAATGAAGGCCCTGGAAGAAAGCACGATCAGGAAAACCACCACGATGCATGTTTTAATGTTTGAGGCCATCTCTGTTTTGGACTTGTGATAAAATGATTTGAATCAGTTGCAAGGCTGAGCTATCAATTGAAGAATTGGTGACTATAACCCGAGACTTTGCTGTCGTATATATATAGACTCCTACGAAGATGAGCTCCTTATCTCTATTATATAACTACCTTATCTTTATCTAACTAGTTTTCTATCAACATTACCTTGTCCCCTCAAGCTGAACGGCAATGGAAAGTTCTTTGACGAAATTGGTTCGACGACGAAAGAAACGGGTAGACACAATCGGTTTCGTAAGGACATATATAGGACATCAAGTCTCTACATTGAAAAGGTTTTAGAGATCTAGATTCCCAACGAAGACTGCACTCCTTCTGGAGCATGCATCTATTGTCAAAGGAAAAAAGTTTAATTATGGTCAATGACCCAAAAGCATTAGAAAGAAAGGGAGCAGATACAAGATATTTCGGGCATGTTTGAAAATTTTGATTTTGGAGCATTTTATATATTGACATTTTAAGAATTTTTAGATGCAGACATGAAATTTTTTCCGTACACCAAGGGGCCCATAATAATAATAATTTGTTTATTTTAATTATTAAATTTAAAAAAAAATAATAAAAAAAAAATCAAATCATCTATCTATCCCCATGAAATCAACTCTTTCCTTCACAATTAACATACAAAATGTACTCAAATTATCTCATTCTTAACTTTTTCAAGAACTACCATATACTATAAAATGTTTTTTGCTTTTTGTCACTAAAAGTCAATTTTTCGTCACAAGCTATGTCTGCAAAATAGCTCTGCTAAAAGCTTCTAGTAACGAAATTCAGGTTTCATCACGAAAATTTTTAGTGATTAACTTTTTTCGTCACGAAAAGTCGCGTTCGATTGCCCAATATACGATAGATCAAAAAGTTGACAATTGATTGACTCGAAGACAGTCTGTCGATCATCCTTGACTGTGATCAGACGCTCCAACTGGCAATATGTCGAATTGACGTTTAAGATGGATTAGACAATTATTGGGTGATTGGACGATCAGATTCACAACCAATCAGACAATACGTTTTCTAGGATCGAACTGAATACCTAAAGATTTATCGAAATTTTTTGGATGATCGAACGATACATATTTACAATCGGCCGAGACTATTTGGATGATCGAAAGGTTAACATCTTTTGTCTAAAGTGTCAAATGTATGATCGATTGTTTCAGCTTTATGATCGTACGTGCTTTCCAATCAAATCAAACGCTTGATTAATTATCAATCGGATGCTTCAATGTGAGATTGGACACATTTCTTACTTACGGTTTGATCGCTTGCATTGCCGATAAAACGGTTAGTCGATCGATCGAACATTGTTTTAGGTGTTTGATTTGTTCCTGATCAGATGGTGGGCTTCGCAATCAGTCATTTTTACAATATGTTTTTTTAAATGATAATAAACAAAAACATTATATAACACGTCCTATTAAAGTAACAATATGTTAATACTCACATTCATAAACATCAATAATAGTATAATTACCTGTAATTAAACTGAAAATAACATCGTACTAGTAATAATTTAGCAATCACAAAAGAAAATATAATGTCTCGCATCTACCTATGTCGGGTCTTAAACTGGCCCAACAATCACTTTGTCATGTTGTTAATTTCTTCTCTATTACAGTTGCTATGTGTTGCTCTAGCTCCTTTGATATTTCCGCCTTTCAGGGCCCTTGCTTCAACCGTATGCGCTCCTCATGCTCCAATCGCATGTGCTCCTGCTCCAATCAAATGCGCTCTTGCTTCATCCGCTATGCCTCACGGTGGTCCCATAGCGTAATCTCCGTCTCAGCTTGCTTCTTTATAAAATCTTGCAAGAATTTCTCTCTAGTAGTTCTCATTACTTGTACCACATCCATTGCTTTCGCTAGTTGGCACTGTAGATAAGAAGACTGTGTAGTTAAAGTTGATGAATGTGCAGGTTTAATTGCGAGTTTTAATTTGTGCACATATCCCGACTTCTTTCCTAATATCTCGAAATATACATCAATTTCGGTGTAAGCCTCCCCTTCTGACTCACACTGACACAAGAAGTCATCCATCCGTTCCTACAAGAATTTAATAATGATCAGAAACAAAAAATAGATAAACTGTAATCAAATCACATTTAACTGGACTAATTGAAAGAGCAATTCACTTACATAAATTTCCCTCGTTCCTTTCGAGGTCCAAACACCATATTTATTTTTATAATTCTTCATTACAACTCTATTTGATTGACTTCCCCACTGTTCGTATCTTACTACATGGAAATAGTACAAAGTTAGTGACAAACATTGTCAAACTCGACAATACATTAATAAAAATCATAATTTGATAATTAACTTTTCATGCAAGCTCGTGTGTGCTGGAATGAGCATGAGCTAGTATCATGATTCACAGTCAACTTTGATCTATTTATCTTATTTTGCTTGCTTCGTTTCTGGAATATGTTTTCAAAATGATCTACATAAAGAATGCAATATTTAAGCAACTAGTGTTTCTAATTCACATACAAGAAATGCTTCACTTGTGAACAGATCACAGAGCTCCGTCCACTGTTCTCTAGTGGTCTTAGGTGTAAGTCATAGGTTTAAGGCAATCCAAGAGGGAGGTGAATTGAGTTTCCAAACTTTTTCGCTTTTAACACACAAATCGTGTTTGCAAAGTAAAGACTAGTTTAACACAAATATATAATGTAACAAGTGTAAATAAGTGTTAAATATAAAGAGTAGGGTTAGAGAAGCAAACACAAGATTTTTAGGTGGTTTGACATACCCACCTACATCCACCCCTCAAGCTCCTTTACCGAGCCTTGAGGTTTTTTCACTATCTTCTAAATAGCATACACTCTAGCTTCCGGGTGCTAAAGAACCATACAAGTGTTTTATAGGGCTCAACACTCACAACCCAACCAAGCCTGAGATATACCCTCTCTAAGCTTCTTCTTTAGTGAACAACCTCACTAAAGGAAACACCTATTTTGGATAGGTAGATACAAGAAACAAACTCTCTCAAAGAGTGGATAAAAAATGGAAAGTTCTATCTCTTGATTCATACAATGATAATGATAAAGAAATATGATTTGTATGAATGATATATGAGAAATATGGAATAAGAAGGTTTAATATATTTTTCAATCTATCTAAATGATATGTGGTCGTTCTCTCTTCATTTTGGACCTTAGAAAGGTCTCTATATAGGCCACATATGAAAACTAGCCGCTTATAGCTATTGGGAGTCGTCTGTCAAAACGAGTCGGTCGACCACTATATGAACAAATCGACCGCTTAAAGTTATTGTTATCCAACAGTCATAATGTCAGAATTAGAACGGTTATATTTTCAAAAATAACCGATCGACCGCTTCATTAGCCGGTCGACCTCTTCAACTTAAGCACATAATCCGATTCAATAAAAACCAATTTTTTGACCACTTTGAAACACCCAATTTTAAAGACTGGCTTCTCATAAATATACAAAAGGTTTGTGAGTTTGAGTGAGGTATTTTGAAACCATTTAAAATGTTTTGGTGTTCCAAACAAGAGGTAAAACGGTTTATGCACGTTTTGAAAGATATGCAAGTGTATGATTCAAATCCTTGTCAAAAGTGAAACTAAGAGTTACATGGTTTACCCTAAGGTCTTGAATCTTTACTTTTGAGCTCCCTGCGTCTTCTAGATCTTCAATATTCTTGTCTTTGGCTCTTTGATGAAAACGTCTTTATCTTTGAAGATGTCCAATTTGTAAACTTAATCAATTTATTGAAATTATCAAAATATCGATTATGCACAAAAGTCAACATTAGGATGGAGCTTCAGCATCACCGCCTCTTTACTCAGAAACTTCTTGAAATATGTATGCATCCGCTTCAGAGCGTTCGACGTGTCGTCATCATTGTCTCCAACGCTGTCCTCAACGACGAAGTTGTCCTTCATAAGAACAAAAAATTACAATATTATAATGATAAAAGAAATGCTTAACCAAGAATGCTATGGTTACTACTTTAATCATACCAGCACCCGATCCATAATGTAGTCTTTTGCTTATGCTTGAACATCATCCCACTTGTTAACAACAGGTGAAGTCAATGAGCGGACCAACATTCCAATCTTATTAGATAGGGAGGCAGTAGTGGCAGATTGTCCTCTACGCTCTCCCTCCGGGATATGCACCAATAATTTCTCAGACCTAAGACTCATCCCCAAACTCACCCCACGTGTCCTACCTTGCCAGCACTTAAAAGCACAGGTCGATGTATAAAAAACAATATTAGCAAAGTTAGTTCATTTTTTAACTTAAAGCAATAAAATAGAAGTAACAAAATTTTCTTACATGCACAACAACTTTGACAAGCCTGTGTGCCTTGACTCATGCAGGCATGCAGACTCAGAGATGGGGCAGTCGGACTCAACGTCGGATGTGTCCTGGAGCCATGCAGTTGTGCAGAAATAACATAAGGAAATTCCAATCCATGTTTCATTTCACCGTGCGAGCTGTCATATAACAAAAAAAACCATGTTAGTATACTTTTATGATAAAAGGGATAATAACAACAATACCACATCAAAAGCTGATTCTTGAAAGAAATGATTAATTAGAAGCTGATTCTTGCACGTTATCACCCGATGCCTCATCGTCTGTTGACTCGATATCACTTTCAAACGAATCTACATTGCCGTTTTCTTTGATGTTCTCTTCAATTTTCCCTTCATCCCCCTCCGAAACGTCATTATGCTCTATACGTCTTTTCTTACGCTGGTTAATTACATCAGATGCTTCGATAATATTTGGCGCAACGTCATCCCTTCGTTGTGGATTAAGGTTAAAGTATAGAAAATCTATAAATAATTCATTGACATCATCCTCCTGATATGCTTCATTCATGATGGTTGCTCCCGATTCTTCATTTACATCAACTTCACTGTTCAGCTCCAGCTTGGGAATGTTATATGCATTTCTACAATACAACTTTTGCACGAATTGCCAAGTGGTTTCATCCATATTAATGACTAGATAAAACACTTGACTGACTTGATTTGTTCAAACAAATGGATCTTCTAACGTCCCACCAATCACACTTAAACAAATATACTGCATTTTTGCAAAAGTATTGCATGACATAGATGTCTACAAGTCTTCCATAAAATATTTCCACAAGTATTCGCCTATACAATTGTTTAGCACAAAACACCAAGTTTTTTTTTGTTCGGTCTATGTCATGTCCTTTTGCAGCATCTGAGTGAACACATCCAATGACCCTTCCCAAAACTCTAGTTCATTTTCACAATCGTAGTTGCGATCTCTTCGATTAAACACTGTTTCAACTTCTCGTAGGTATTGGGAACAAAATGTCAAACTCTTGTTCTCAATATGTCTTTCTACAATCGACCCCTCGGGACACACCATATTTTTCGCAGTCTGTTTCAAGACACCCACTAATCGTTCAACTGGATACATCCACATGTACTGCGCCAGTATAGTAAGCATTGCTTTGCGCTGTAAATGGACTTCCAAATGCATCATGACAATAAAAAAACGGGTGGAAAAATCATTTCCAACTTACACAAAATAACCTTAATATCTTCTTACATCCTCTACAAAACTATCAGCTTCAATATTCGTGAGCACAATTCTTTAAAAAAGAAACAAAGTTCAATTACTACGCCACCCACATCTTCCTTCAACAACCCTCAGATCATCACTGGAAGAACCCTCTGCAAGAACACATGACAATCATAACTTTTCATTACAAACACCATCAATTTATCTAGATTCACACAACGTAAAATATCAACACCATAAATCATCAGGAAACCTCACATCTTTTAACCACTCGCAGGCTCGTCTTCGCTCTTCTTGAGTTACAGTAAACGCTGCTTGAGGCATCAATTCGACCCGACCGTCATGAACCAAAGGCAAGTCTTTTTTTATCCCAATTTCTGCTAGATCCCTACATGCACCCACTCATGAATCCCTTGTCTTTAACTCAATGTTCATCACCATCCCAATCACGTTGTCACATATGTTCTTTTCAATGTGAATCACGTCTAAATTATGTCATAACCATAGAGTATCCCAATACGGAAGTTGGAAAAAAATAATCTTCTTTGTCCAATTTAAATTTTCTGATGATTGTTTCTTATTCCTTCTATTTTTTCTGGATGCTTTACCAAACGTAATTTCTCCGACATGCCTCAATTATTCCAATACATCCTAACCAGTTAAATTCGCGAGCGAAGGTCTATGTTGTTCTTTTCCATCGAACATATCCACATCTGATCTCTATGCATGCCCCAGTGACAAATATCTCCTATGACCCATATAACACATTCTTCTCCCGTGCTTCAACCACTTATACTCAGTGTCAACATTACATGTTGGACATGCCAACTTTCCTTTGGTAAACCATCTAGATAAATTGACGTCCCATCCGAAGAGTCATTGATTTCCACTCCATGTTCCCATAGTTCTTTCAACTTGTCCGCCATGGGTTGAAGATATACATCTATATCATTTCCGGTGACTTGCAACCTTGGATTAAAAGACTTACCAGTGAAAATGGGACATCATACGTCTCCAAGGGGATAATCGATCGATTGGTTGGAACAAGCGAACTACCTTTCGAAAAAGTGATAGTTACGACAAGATGACAGTTTCTTGTTGTGCGCCATGTGTCACTTTGTAAATGGTGATGTATCACCTCATCACAATCAGTCGACCCCAACAGCTGATCGATCAGCTATGTGGTGAAAAGATTTCGTCACGATCGATCAGCTATGTGGTGAAAAGATTTCGTCACAAAAGCCCTCTATTTATTGTGATAGAACATTTTGTCATTTAATATTTTTTTAAAAAAAATATTCGCGATCGATTGGGATATTAACGATTGAATGGTGTGGTGACGAAATTATTCATCACCATAGCCTCTTGTTTCTAGTGATGATAACTTTCGTCACAAAATTTTTTTTTTATTCTTATTTTTTGTGACGAAATTTTGCATCACCAAAAGTTGACTTTTCGTGATGAAATTCAAATTTCGTCACGAAAAATATCTTTAGTGACGAAATAAATTTTCGTCACAAAAAACTGACTTTTAATGATGAAAAAAATCGTCACAAAAGATAACTATTAGTGATGAAATGAACTTCGTCGCTATAAGGGCAAATTTCTTATAGTGATAAAACTCCAAAATTTTCAAGCATCTTTCAAACATACACCAAAAATTTTATTACTTTTTTCAGAAAACCCAATAAAACTTTAATCTACTTCAATTTTCACAATATCACCAAATTGTTTTTTTAGAAATTTCTAAATGCAAACATACCCGACTTATATGCATAAATCATTGGCAGCTTGTTATATGCATAGGTTTACAAGAGGCATGATATAAGCCTTCAAATAGGATTTTTAGGCAGATACCAAAGTAAAACTATTGGTTTGGTACACTAGAAAACTACAAAGAAAGTTATGTTTTACTTGCAAGGAGCTAAGAGTAGTAGATTGACCTCCAAATGTACTGATCATTTGGAAGTGGTGGGTTACTCATATTCAGTGTATGTTGGATGCACAGAGACTTAAGAAATCAACCTCATGTTATGTTTTTTCTTCTTGTTGGATTAGCTATACACTAGAAGAATAGTAAGCAAACTTTCGTTGCTACATCAACCATGGAGAAAATAATTTGCATGCTATGAAGCCACTTCACATGCAATATGCCTAAGAAACTACATCAGTTGTCTCAAGATCGTCGATTTTATAGCGAGCCTTATAAGAATCTTCTGCAATAATTTGCCTGAAGTTTTCTTTTCAGAGAAGAATGTGAGTGATGAAGTAGAAATAAATTTAAGGCCTAATGACTACAATAATCTCTAAAAGTTATCGCTTCTCTCATTGTAGAAAGAAGTCATTGCTAATGCCCTGGCACGAAGCGACCCGTCATGGTGACTTTTTGTTTTTTGCGATGGCAATCTGAAACCTATTAGATTCTCAAATATTTCCAAAAAAAATTCAGAAATAAATATTATATACATATAATTTCAAAAACAAATTCACAAAATTTCTCTGGCCAGATGTTTATTTTCGAGTCTAACACTACACAGATATACTGCCTCATAAAGAGACTGATGAATTCCTTGTTGATCATTTATAGAAACTCATTTATCATGCACATGAGAACCGACGTTGTCTTAAATATTTGAACCGGAGAGATCATTACCATATGACTCAGTCAAAGTATAAGTACATAAAAAATAGACCTGCATAAACCTCTCAGGTCTAACGATATCATAAACAAATTTTGTTGAATATTTTCTCAACATCAATTACCACTTCCATAATGTATCCATATTTAATATTGTTCATTTCATGTACTCTTGCAATGCACTCACTCGTCCGCTTAAAGTCACCACCTCAATGATAGAGTCACAAAGAGTGTAGACATATTATATATAAATATGTACATATATAATGGTCAAGAACAACAGTCAAATGAACAAGAAATTGAAAAGTCATACTCCCTGCATTTGATTCGTTAATCTTTTGCATGACTTTTCTACAATGTCATTCAACGATATCCATATAACTCACAACATAATACTCAATAATAAATAAATATAAACATGTAACATATAAATAGATAATTATCTAGAAAACTAGTTTTGAGGGCATATATCTAAGAGTTGTAATGTTCACTAAATGTGTCACTAGTGCATCTGCATGCACTAACTCCCATTGCTGGCTCTATAGCATCGTTACTGCAACACTAATCTTCTCAATCTACTGTTTGGTGGGACGAAGTGATGCAAATCTTACAAGGAGCCTAGTTCAAGCAAATTCATGAAGGCATATTAAACCTAATCCACGTCAGCTACAAAGAATCACCATGAATCATGTTCTAGAAGGCTGCATCAAATCCGGACAAGGCTAGAAAGATAAGATTATGTAGCTTATTTTTAGCCGGATTTTTAGAAATATTTGATTTGCATTTGAATTCCTTTTCAAATGCTAGTTTATCCTTTCCTTAGCTGGATTTTTAGGAATGTTTGAATTTGCATTTGAATTCATTTTCAAATGCTAGTTTATCATTTTTCTTAGCCGGATTTTTAGGAATGTTTGTTTTGCATTTGAATTCCTTTTCAAATGCTGGTTTGTCCATAGGACGATCTTGGGTTCCCTTTCATTGTTGGATCTCGTTATTCTTGGTGAGGTTCACATCACGAAGTTTGGACTCCGAAAGAGCTCGTAGCTCTTCAAGAAGCGTATCTATCCATAGAGGTCGAGCAACAGAACAAGAGGAATTCCTAGGTGTGTGCTTTGCTAGTGGCTCCGCCGTTGCCTAAATCAATTCAGCAGGAGCCAGCCTTGGAGATAAATCTCGCACCGACGAAACGTTGTCCAAGTGATCAGAGTCATAGGGTGACGACCCTGCTCAATGTGCTTATGACCATCTGGCCTCACACCAGCTCGAGTCAAAAGACGTGTGATGAACTGGTTGTATGACAACATATCATTAAAGGCAGTAGAATGCCCGAACCTCTCGTCTGATCATTTGAAAAATCAGCATAAGTACATCAACCGCGCCACCACGTGCGATCACAAGCAAAAGACGTCCTCTATTGATGCTGAGACCGGCCAGAGGCGGATGCAGGGGAGTGCGACCTTGCGCGGCCGCCACCCATTGCATCTCTAAAAAAGGTTTTTCCTTTAGTTTTTTTTAATTCATAGGTTGGCCTGGGCCTATGGGGCCCGACCCCATTGGCCCAGGCCAACCCCATTTATTCTGATTTTTGAAACAAATGTCTTATATACTTTTAGCCTTCTTCTCTGAACAAATTTCCACTGAGGAGCACGTTCCGTGGACGTCCTGGAAGAAGGGGAGGGGCCTCTACTTTTGAAAAGCTAGCATAGTCTTTCCAAAAGCAACATGGGCGACTGCCCATGTCCAAGCCCACAAACGCTCCCAATTCTCATCGGGGTAGAAAAATGGGGAATGGCTTTTAGCTTTAATGAGATAATGGCCCACAAGTTCACACGAAAAGATGGTATTGGCAGGCAACCGAAAGTTAGGTCTGTAGTGCTTCGACGCCCCAAGATGTGGCGTTGTTGGCAAAATGGTCAATAATGTCATGCGATGTATTTTAAATGGCACAAGAATATTTTCCTCTTGCAACCCTATATTTTACAATAGTTGCTCTTAACAGGCAAACATATCGTCTAAGGCCCTCAAATTTTTATTGGTTAGAAGCCACAATTCAACTAGACATTATAGTATAAGTTGAGCCTCATGCATCATAATAATTGGTAATCACTTGGATTCTTTTTAGAAAATCTTTACCTATTATAGCGGCTGGTGATGGGTGTCTAAGTCTTGAGCTTCTGAACGTGTTGGAGTTCCAACCACCTTACAATAATCTGTCTCTTCACTACGTGGTCATCAGTATTGGAAGTGATTGAACACATAAAAGATGATGGTACTCTCCCAGAACAAAGATCCATGGCTATGGGTTTGATGGATAAGATGGAAAGTTTTGAGTTTGTATTCACTATGCATTTGATGAAGAATATAATGAGAATTACAAACGAATTGTCACAAGTCATTTTGCGTTTGATTTACGTAATAGGATGAGACATGACTGGATGAATGATTGCATGGTAGTGTACATCGAGCAAGCAGTTTTTAAAACTATTGAGAACGAAACTATTTTGCAACATTTTCAGAAGATGCAATTACCATCTCTCAATTGTAGTACATAGTACGGTATGTGTATTATAATATTTTTAATAGTTTTAGTGTTTAATTTTCAATATTGTAACTCTAAGACAATTTTTTGCATTACGGAAAAAAAAATTCTTGTCATTTCGCTTTTAAAATTCGACCCTCATGGATTTTGACCCTGGATCCGCCACTGAGACTGGCTGTGCACCCCTGAGAACAAAAGGCTCTATCTTTGATGTAGGATCAGCTATATACCATTTTGATGGCTGGACATCTCTATGTAATAAATTTTCAATCAAATGGACGATGTTCAAAGTTAATGGAAACAAGTAATCGATGGCGTTCGCACAAACGAGAACATATTTGTCCGCACTAAATATTTGTTGTTCAAACTAGACACTAATGTTGAACGAAATTGCATTCAGGTCTAACGCAAACTGATCAAACATGGAACCGATTGTTCAAACTACACTATAAGAAGAGCTCAACTTATGCATCTATTATCTTCTGTGGTTGTTATTATTGTTCACAAAATAAAACGAGATAAGAAGATCAGATGAGTTATTTAAACTCACCCTCTAGTTTTTGATCATCCTACCTTACAGTTAGATTGAAGATAGCTGTGTCGAAGTTCGTCTAGACCTACGAGTGCCCTTTTGAAGTATCCCATCTTGATAATTAAGACAGAGTACTATGTGTTACGTTTGACCTGCAATATGATGTAGTTGCAGAGAGTTTCTTCCAATGAGTTGACACATGATTGTAGCCAATTATCGAGCTGTTTAAAAAACCCGAGACCCAATGGCCTGAGCCGGTCGTGTCAGCTTAGGTCGGGGTCGAATTTTATTTGCATAATATTCAGGTTCGGTTTGGGTTGCTAAGTACATTTTGAAAAAGACCGAAGCCTATCCAAATATTATTATGCAATACATATATAGTTCTCCAAAAATATAGAGCCCAGGATATGTTCGTTTTCACAATTTTTTCAGGATTTTAAGTATATTCACAAATCTACCGCCGAACATATTTAGAATTCAAACACAAACACCAATACATTTTACACAATCTCCAACAATTTTTTAATTTTTTATTCAACATAAATTTTCTCTCTCTATACTTTTTCACATAACTCTAATATTTTTTTATTAAACAATTACATCAAATCATTTCTCTCTCAACTTTACACAAACACCAATAAAATACTATTCAACATAAAAATTCACTTATCTAAAATTCTAAATTTTTACTCAACACGAGCATAACCCTGGACTCAAAAGAATATAGCCCAAAATGTTCTTGGCTTAAAAAAATTAGGCCAGAACGTTCTGGGCCTAGAATATAATGTAAAAAAAAGCCCAAACAAACTCGGCCCCGACATGAGCCGAACCTGAAAATCTTAGGAGGGCTCGCATTCAAGGGTCAATCTTTTTTTTCTTTGTCCTAATTGATTTGGTCGGGTTCAGGTGGGCTGACCCAAAATCCAAAAAGCCCAGCTCTAATAAGGTGCGAAGGACTAGGAAAACGCACGCACATTACTCCAATATTCGGTTGTATCCAGATTCTAGACCATTCAAGACAAATTAATATCAACTTCCTCCTAAAATAAGAGAGTTGGGGGCCGGGTGCGACAAACTCTCGAAGTGATTTTAAAGAATGGGTGCAGATCAGGATTCATGCTATCGTTAAGATATTATAAAAGAAGCGTTGAAAGGAGATAAGAAATGGATTAAGAAGGAGTGGATCAATAAAAAGTGAAAGAGGACATACTATATAGATATATTAATTGCACATCAGACGACAACAAGTCTTCCACCAGATGTAATAAACGAGTTCCAAAATTGGCCATTGATCTAGAAGATGAGCCACAGCCCTTTTAGGCAACTCTTTATTTAATACTCGCTCAATAACCGAAAAAATAACAAAACTCTTATTTATCACTCGTTGTCATAAACATTGCACTTCTGTTTCTCTCGTCTTTGGTCGTTTCTGGATGCCCGCGCGCGGCTGTCGTTCTCATGATGGAACAGTGAGGTCTGCAAAGTGGAAGCGACGGCGCAGTAGTTAAATTAAACTCCTAATTAATGATGAAATTTTTTATCCATTGCCTTTCTATTTTACCCTTTAATTATATAATTTTTATTTTGCTTTTCTTAATTTTGTTTTTGTTAAATTCTTAAAAATCCATTCATTACTATAATATTGATATAAAAAATGTGATAGAATACAATTTAAATAATAAATTAATTTAAAACAGTTCTTGATTTCCCATGTATATATCATAGTAAGCATACTAAATCCATATGCTAGCTTCGTCTCCATTTCAAGTAACATACATATTGATTGGGCCTATGATTACGGGAGTTTAACTCATACTTAACCAATAAAATTATCTTTATTCAAGGGTTTTGTTAGCCATTTTTTGCTTGCCGTTCACCATTTTTCATCCAAACAATATCCAAATTAAATTTATTTAATTGGAGGGATTTGTCAACCATCAACTAAAAACTCATATTTAAAAGTGCTTGATATGATAAAATATTAGTTTCCAAAAAGTGGTTACACAGAAAACAAATAAAACCTTCTCTCCCGACAAAGAATGAACGATACTGTTTCATTGTTTTTATATTCTTTTGACAAAGAATTGTAATGACACTAGAAGAAAAAAAGCTTTTTCTAAAATTAATAAAGATTAACGATGTATTAACAAATTAATCTTAAATACAAAGTTTTTTATAAGTAAGTTTGCATCCTATAAAGTTGGAAGAATAATTTTTTACCAAATTTTATAAATATTTTATTTTTAAAATTCATTTTCTCTAAGCCTGTGTAACCGCATTCCTAATTTGTACATCCACTTCTCTTTTTCACTAGCTTATTTCTTTTGATAGGGGACAATATTGGAGGTTCTAGCTACCGCAACTAAGAACAGACGCACTCACCAAACATAGAGGAAGTATACCTTATATAGGGTAAAAATCAGCATAACCAATTTGACAATTATATATGTAGTATATATATATATAGGGAGTTACCTCCACATTTCTTTCCAGCATATCTGTTCCGGATGTTGCACCGCTTTGGAATAGTGATGGCAATCTCGGGCTTGATCCCAGCCTGCTTTACCACAGGTGACAGCAAAACAGCACAAAGACAATTGGGCGAGGTTTTCAGCAGGTCTTCAACTTTGGTGCAACATGCCGCTGGAACTTCGATCGTGGCATTCTTGCCTGCATCCTGGCAAGGCATCAAACTAAGCGCCTCTTGCCAAATCGGGGTGTCCCCACAGTCTCCTTCTGCCTCAATTTCCCGAATGAAGGTCTTGGAAGAAAGCAGGAACAGGAAAACCACCACAAGGCATGTTTTAATGTCGGAGGTCGCCATCAGCTGCTTTGGACTTGAGATAGGTTTCGGTTGTGGCTTAGTATATTAACTCAAGAGGTAATATTATGTTGTGAATTAGTAATTGGAAGGCTGAGCGATCAAGAGAATAATTGGTGGCTGTAAATCTCCTCCCACACTTTATTAATGACCCGAGACTTAGCTGTTGTATATATATACCCCTACGAAGATGAGCTCCTTATCTCTATCAACTTCCTTATCTTTATATCTAACTACATTTCGATCAACATTATCTTGCCTCCTCAAGCTGAACGGCAATGGAAAGACGTTGACCTAATATATAGTTCGAAGATGAGAGGAACGGTTAGACAGTCGGTTTGGCGAGCAAATAGGCCAGCTGGTCTTTACTTGATATGAACCGGACTTCAAGAAAATAAAAGAACCGGACTTCAAGATGATTTCTCTTTGCTACTTTTCCTCGAAGGAAATTGTTATGTGGGTCCAGCCCACATTGTGTTTTAAAACCCATTCGTGGGCCTTTTAGTTCTCTAATTAGGGCGGCAATGTGTTGACGCACATTATAAGAAGAATACTAAAAGTTGCCGCACGACCGAAACAAAGGAGAGAAAAGAAAAAGAAAATGAAAAGATTTTTCCGGGAGTTATACTGTCGATCTTCATGCGTGGTTTTCACACGGGAGCAAATTGAGTTATATCTAAGAAGGTTATCTAGGTGCTTCATCATCGGGGAATTGTGATAATCAGATTGGAGATCTCGCTGCAGGGTGAGTTTCGTCAGATTTCAGGATTTGTGGTGAAATTATATTTTTCTCAGAGAATTGATCTTGTTGAATTTCAATTTGCTAGAACTCAAGTTTTAGGCATAAACATGAGTGTTGTAATCTCTATTTTATTATAATGGATTTATCTCGGAGTTTCACCGTGATTTTTTCCTTCACACTGAGATGTATCATGCCAGTCTATTTCAATATGGGTAGCCCAATGATATCACATCACAATTTGGGGGCAACTTTCAAAATGAATTCCCAATTCCTGGAGTAAGAACTGAAGTCCTGTCCCGATCACACTCAGAAGGAAGAGTATAGGTCCTGAAGATACGATTCCACACTGCAGCCTTCTCACATGGTGTTGGGTCTTCTTTGGTGTGTATTTACTTGTAAAAAAATGGAATAATAATAATAGAACGGAAAGAGCGGTGACATAAGATATTACACGGTTATTATTAAGTGACATTGTAGAAAAGTTATGTCAATGATTAATGAATCAAAGGTAGAGACTATGACTTTTCACTTCCTTTTACACTTGATGTTTTGTTCTATACCAAGGTACATATTTATACACATTAGGTCTATACTCGTTGTGCTTCTATTAAATAAGATGATGTAATTAGTCATAGAGTATATGCACTGAACGAGATCAAATATGAATACCTTCTGGAAGTGATCGTTAATGTTGAGAAGATATTTAACACAATTTGTTTATGATATCCTTAGACCTGAGATGTTTGTGCAGATTTATTTATTGTGCACTTGTACTGACCGAGTCATTTGGTGATGATCTTTCTAGGTCAAATATTTCAGACAACGTCGGGTCTTGTGCATGATGAATGAGTTTGTATAAATGCTCAATAAGGAATCCATCAGCCTCTTCGTGAGATAGTTTATTCAAGTATATATGTATAGGGTTGGCCTCGAGAAAAAAAAATCTTTGGCTAGAGAAATTTTGTGAAAATGTTTTTCCAAAATTAATATATAATATATAGTTAATTGTGAAATTATTTTCGAAACAATTTGAGAGTCCAACGAGTTACAGATTATAAAATTAAGAATTATATGACCTAGAGATTTTATCAATGATAATATTCCGGTCCTATTAGCTCATATGAAATATAGTGTGGTGGGAGGATAAAGAAACGATTATAATTATTAGAAAACAGACTTCACAAATCAATCTCTAATTCTCAGGGTAGATTGTAATATGTTGATGGACATGATTACAATTAGTAGAAGCCTAAAATTTGGAATAAAAGAATATAAGAGAGTTAATGGAAAAAGAGTTTTTTCATGCAATCCTACAGCTGAGATCTGAGATCCTTAATGATCTCACTCACTATCATAGCTAGGGTTTTCATATATAAGGATAGCTATGAGATAGTTTATCCTAATCGTTAGTTTGGGAGTTGGCCATCAAAACTCAGAAAACCCTTCAACGGCTATGAGCGTGGAGTGGAAGGAGGCAGAACATTTGGACTGCTATTGTGGAATTCTCGAGATTGTGAGATCGACAAGAACCTAAAGATTATTGAGAAATTCTCGGAGAGCAAAGAGAATTGGTAAGTTAATTTTCCGCAGTTGTAACTTTCAAATAAAAGGCACTCACTAGCGAAGGTCGGGAAGGGAATACAATTAAAGAACTAAATAACATAAAATAATAATAATAAATCCAATATAAAATATCTACAATAAGACTAAATTAACAACCGAAAAAATTTCCCATAAATTTCATGAAGAAATAAAAACAACCAAAAAGATTTCCCATTAAAAGAAAGGAATAGCCAAAAAGATTATTAGAATATGTATTCTTGTAACAAGCAACTAAAATAAAACAAAAACCTCCTTTGCTAAAGATTACGAATGATTTATTTAGGATTATATGATTATTGAAACTTGATAATATATATTAGATAGATAAACTCATAATCAATATACATAATAAATCATACCCATTCTCCTCCACATATATCGTATTCGGAAAATATCAATAAATATTCTATGGAGCCCAATTATGTATCTCAATTATCCAAGTAAAATCATGATATTAGTATCTTTCAAAATCTCGCTTTGTTAACTCTAGAGTTAGAGTTTTCATTTCACCAGTTTATTAGAGAGGATAGAATAAATGACCACACTTTGCCTGGTCATATTTTCTAGGAAAAAGTACATTTTTCGTCCGCTGACTATGGAGTTATTGACCCTTTGCACCCCATATTATTGATTTGGTGACATTTTCCCTTCCAACTACCACCTACTTACGGATTGAACTCCGACGTCAAGATTGTTATTTTAGACTGAAAGGCGAGCACATGACACGCACGTGACACATGGTGACATTTTATACCCTTTTTACCCCTTGGAAAAAATAGAATTGTCGCCCCCCAACTATTGAGATAATGGTACTTTGCACCCTATATTACTAATTTGGTGACATTTCGCACCCCTTTTACCTTTTTTGTACGAGTGAACATGACAGATCTAAAACCTTCGGAAAATTCTCATTTTTCAGTTATTATTCTCTTTCAACATACGCCAGTCATTCCATCATCCTCGTGTGAAGATCAGTGGAACAAATTTCATTACCTGAGACCTGATATCTTACTAGACCATGATGGCATCACAACGATACAACTCTTGAAGCCTTTTCATTAATCTTGTCATGCTGCTCTCATAGCCACCTCAACACTCTCTCAGTATGGTGGCACATCTCAGGGTCATACCAAGAGTATCCAAAAGACTTGTCGAACTACACCATAAAACAAGTTACTTGGTCACTGACACAGATGGAATACATCATATATTTACTCATAAAAATTATGTTATAGTCACTACAACAAATTTTGACTTTTGGGATGGATTTTTCCATCCCAAAATACCCAAATTTTGTCCGCCGCCACAACTGTCCCAACAAGCCTGTTACAAAAAGGTTTTTTGGGACGAAATTGGTGTTCCGTCCCAAAAAGTACGCTTTTGGGACGAGAAAGCGTCCGTCCCAAAATCAAATTATCGTTCAAACACTTTAGATCGACCAGTTGAGGAATACATTCGAACGGTGTTTCGACGGAAAATATAAATTCGTTCGATAAGGCGAATCGACGTTCGAATATGAAAACAAATTTTACGTTCGCTATTTCGGATATTGTTAGAACGCTGTAAACTGGAATGTATGTAACCGTTCTTAACGAGTTACAACATTTATGTCCACAAAAGTTCTGACAATTTTCGGACATACAGGTCAAAAATGTTCGAACATTTTATGACGATCCAACGTATATCGTTAAATCCGTTCTATATACCAATCGAGAAACAAAAAGTAGTTGTTCTAACATGTTATGAACGGAAACGATAAACGTTCGAACGTATGGGTGGCACATTGTATTTCATATGCTAAATCTAACGTTGGAACGAACGTTTTTATTTTTATAAAAAAAAAGGCTTAAAAATTATTTAAAAAAATATTTTTAAAAAATTTATTAACAAAATGTACAAGTAAATAATTAATCACAATATTTGAAACAATTAAATACAATACGTAATGTAAAAAATACATCTATCTTGGCCGTTGCGTGAATCAAAATTTTCCTATATCAAAACTTGTAATCAATATAACTCTTAAATAATTGAAAATAATCATTAAAAAAATTCAGCTGAAAAAAATATAACTTACCTATACACCTACTCAATATCGTTTTCAATGAAGGTGATCTAATATCAACGTAAGAAAAGCTAAGGCTCCAGATAGAGGGTACGTATTGTGATCTGTCGAACACATTCAAAACATTCTTTTTATTTTTTACGAAAATTAGAAGTTTTGTATTATGTAAGACAATTGTCCTGACATTCTTTTTATTTCTTAGGAAAATTAGATTTGTTATGCATAATGCAAACTTTTAATAATCCTATCAAATTAAAAACGTTCGAACGTGTTCGAATAACAACAAGATGCTCGAACAGTACAAATTTATCGTTCAAATGTGCCTGCATCCCTGTAAATGAACAATTTTCACTTTCGTTCGAACTGACAGTTTTACAGTGTTCGAACGATGCGTAAAAACCACGAAATTTACCAAATAAAAAACTCTCAATCAATTCCAAAAACATGTTTTTTTAGTCCTAAAACATGAATTAAACACCCCTAAACAAGTATGAAGCTAACTATGAGCATTTAAACATCAATTTTGAGTACAAATTCAAACCACAACAACCAAAAATCTATACCTAAAAAACTAAGAAATTCACCGATAAAATGAGAAATTTTACCTCCAAAACAAAAAGAAGCTCCATTTGCGTATATTCGTACAACAATAAGACAAAAATATAAGATTTCAATAAGAAGAAAAATTCAAAAAATTTGTGGGTTTTTGAGAGAGAGTGTGATATGATGTCTCACGGTTGATTATGTGGTATTTGAGTTCTTGTAGTCCGTTCGAACGTGTATGTTTACATCAGAACGGTTTGCCAAAAAACGCAGTTAAACAATCGTTCGAACCCATTTTTCACACGCTCGAACGGTTTGTTTTCTAGCTGATTGACATTACACGCTCGAACGGTTTGTTTTCTAGCTGATTGACATTGTTAGTTTTGCATAACGTTCTAACGGTTATTGGAAACAAGTTCAAATAGTTTATTGACAATGAAACTTCATCGTTTGGTTGCTTTTTCATGTTCAAGCGTTTATTTATGTGTTTGAACATTTATGTGAATCAATTCAATAAAACTTAAATTATATGTAATTAAATTATAAGTATAATTTTATTAACTATAGATGTACTATAGCACATGTGTAGGACTATAGAAATATTTTTAGTACTCACTTATGTATAAGTATAATAAACACATGCGTAAGTATGATATATAGTATATGTATTAAGTGTTGAGTGTAAAGTGTTAAGTATTAAGTATAGACATTTTATTTGTACTTCACGTTGTCTATGTAATTACAGTAAGTTAAATAACACGTGTATGAAAGTCAGAAAATTCTTATTACTACATATTAAATAATATGCATAAGGTAGTACATATTAAATAATATGCATAAGGTACTATATGTCAAATAATATGCACAAGGTATTACGTGTTACATAATATGCACAATGTACTATATACTAAATAATATGCACAAGGTATTCTTACATCAAATGTATAATAATTTTTTATGATAACAAATATTTTATTATTTGTCTTCTATTTATCATTATTTTATATGGTAATATTTTATCGTATTATTCAAATATTTCCTAATATTTGCAAAAACCATACCAAAAATGGGATCATCAACCTGTAATAGTCCAGACCGTCAAGATCTCAAGCGTTGTCTTATAGTAATGAACGCCGCAATTAGACTGAGGTTACGGCCAGTGGGAGGATCTTGAAAGCAACATGATTCTAACTAAAACATAAGTAGAACATTTTATTAATACCGAAGTATTACAAAAGAGAACCAACTTCCCATAATGTACATAATAAAAAGAAAACTACAACGGAAAAACTAAGAAAACATAAAACATCTACTCCTTGCCATCATAATCACTTAAGTTTGTCGCACATGCTGACATAATCATTCGAGTTTGGGGTAATCCACCTATGACCCCGGTCTTCCATCATTACATCTAAATCAGTAGTGACATAGACACGAAATGATAACATCAAAATGATCCATCCATATCGTATGACCTTTGTAAACTCACCTAAACATATTTCAGACATCTGCTAAAAGAATATAATAAACAACGGTGAGTTCAAATGACTCAGTAAAGACAGCGATTAGTACAACAAAATAGCAGAGACAAGAACAAGATATTGAAGAAACCCGTTCAACAATGGAATCTGAGCAAAATAAAAAAATAAATGAAAAGACTCAATTTTCTCAAAAATGTTCTTTTCCTTTTTCCATTCTCAATCACCACTACTCTCACTCCCTGAGTGAATCACTTGGCCAGAGTGACGGGTTACAAGTAATCTTCTGTATCTTTGTAGCAGTACTCCTAGAGCACAATACGACCTCAAACTCCCAGAGTGAGTTATCCAAACAAAGGATCTTTTCGCATACGACGGAGAGGCCATAATGGCACAACAAGTGAACGCATTCTCTTGTGCATAGTATTGTCACATTTTCACAGTATGCGTTAAGTATGCATGTCTCATGTCAACGCCCATACATATCATTCATGATATGCAATACCTTAATCACACTTGAACATCAAAATATTCATTTCCAACGTACAAGTTAAGTATACATGTCTCATATCAACGTCGACACATCTCATTTATGATATGGAACACCTTAACTCGTTTCCATCATCACAATATTATAAAACAGTTCTCAAAGGAAAGTGTTATGAAGACTAAAACAACACTTTGATTTCTCGGTTAAAAACCGGCTTAATCACCACGTAGAAAATACTCATTTTGACATAAAAAGTATTGAAATCATAAGGAATATTTCAAAATAAATATGTTCAAGATTCGAAAAACAAATTTTGGAAGAAATTTTGAAAAGAAACGGATCAAAGTAGAAAAATACTTCGAAAACGAATCGAACTTTGACAATGATACTTTTTCGAAAAGACGAGCTTGTTCTTCGTCAAGAACACGAAGAACATCATGAACAATAGGAAGAATAGAACAACGCTAATAACATCAAGAGATGTTTAGAATAAGAAATATATGAGATTCACAATAATCATCTTGAAAACTTGAATCGAAATCAAAGATAACCAACTAAACTTTACCTCTAATGAAGTCAAATCTTCACTAATATTTTTCCTCCTCTTTCTCCCACTTCACTCTTGCTCACAAGATTTAACACAAAAAAATCAGATTGAATGGTGTACTCTTCAAAGGTCGAAATCCACCCCTATATATAGGAAAACACGGCCGGTTGCATTCTGACACGTGTCCAGCCTAGCTAGGCTAGCTTTGGTAAGTCACTAGGCTACATTTCTCTCCTATTGACACCTAGCGACTTACAGCAGCTACATGCAAGGCTATGGCCGAAATTCTCCTTATAGGTTTGATGAGTCGCCGCCTAGGTTCACCGGTAGTCGACACCTCGTGCTTCCTAGGTTATAGCTTTTTGTGTCGTGCTTCTTGCATCGATTTGTCATGCTTCAAGCTTTGATTTGTCATGCTTCCTAGGTGTCATCTCTATCAACAATTTTATCTCTATCCACAGTCATCTCTATCCACAATTCATCTCTATCCACAATTCACCTCTATCCACAGTTTATCTCCATCCACAATTCATCTCTATCCACAATTCATCTCTATCTACAATTTATATCTATCCACAATTCATCTCGATCCATAATTCATCTCAATCCACAGTTCATATATATCCACATTTGATCTCTATCCATAATTTATCTCTAAGTTTCGCTAATCTTCTCACAATTCCACGATGTTCATTAATCAACCTACTTACTTCCAAAAAACGTCATACTTGCTTCCGAAAAATAAAAAGTCTCCAAATTTGAACCTTAACCTCGTGGATATTCCCCCACATATTAAAAGAATAAAAATCATATGGTCCGGTTTTCAAGAAAAATGTCATGCTTGCGAAATTTTTTTATTGATCCAATACGGGTTCTCAACATTCTGAACAACAACCTAGTTGCACGGGAACTCTAAATCTCATTAAATCATGTCATAATCAAGGTTTCGAGACTAAAACGACCGACGAGCTTACAAAATTAAATTGATCCAATACGTTCTCCTCAATTTCCTCAACAATATCTCAGTTGCATTTGAACTCCAATTCTCACTAAATCCTGTCCTAAGCAAGGTTTCGAACTTAGTATCTCAAGTACTAAATAATCTCTCTTAGTCATTAAGTATCCCCTAAACATACTATTAATCATAAACACATTATTATAAACCATATGCATGTGATGTTAAAAGCTCGGGGTATGACAACCACAAATATGATAACATAAACAAACATAAATGTTCTAAAGTTTGAAATAAACACAAAACAATATAAATATAAATACATGACAAAATAATTGTTCGAACATCTGAACTACTTGGAGTTCTTCTTCTCTAGCTTTCCTTTAACCCTTCCAAAATTTCATCTATCTGGTTCAAGATGTTTTATTGACTCGTCTCCAACTCCTCCTGTTGTTTCTGCTACCTCGAATCAATCTCACCGAACCTAGTTTGCATGTTTGAGACGTTGGTGATGACAAGAGTTATTAGGGTCTCGATTATGCTATAATGTGGTGCTCTATGTCCCCCCCGAGGATCTGCTGGTGACGGTTGATAACAGATTTCTCCAGCGAGAAACCCAGTCGGCTACTCAACAACCAGACCTTTCTCCTCGAGCTGAGGAGGAGCAACTATTGCTGCTTGACGAGGTGACGCATGTCCTTGTGACAACCTGTGTCACCGCTGATAGGGCCAAGCTGGGTACCAGTTTACTCATGGCTCCCAACCTCAACCCTATAATCCAACATGAGCTGTGATACAGACCGGGGTCCGCAAGGCTTGGCAAAATCTGAAAAAGGATCAAGCCAAGGGAAGAGGATAGTCCTGGGATGCCACACAACTAGGGGTAGCGGAAGCAACTCGACGCTACTAATCGCGGATGCCACTCGACGCGACCAAGCCACACGCTTGATTCGTAGGAGGATGTCAATCAACTCCAAAGCAAGAGATACACTTGCAAGAATTATATTTCTCAATTCCAAAAGTTCTAACTCTATTTTGGATAATCACTCATATATAAGGTTCATTACATCATGTTCAAGCTAGAAAAATAGAATAATAAAGTCTAGACAATTCCAACACATAAGAAATTAAATGCACTTTGAAATTCGCTGTTTGTTGTCAGTCCCGACGTCTCGAAGAAAAAATGTCATAACTTTCTCTAGCAATCTTTAAATGCTCCGAGGTAATATGCGTTGAAAACTAGAGATGTAAAGCTTTCCAACGCTATATTGGAAGCTTGCTAAATATTTGTAAATCATTCCAGTCGAGGTCTATACTCTGAGATGCAAGTGATGCTTTATTACCTCAGCCAGAGATGTAAGTGATGCCTCATTTCCCCGGGATAGTTATTCCGAGGAGCAAGGAATGCTTCTGCATTAAGCTGGGTCAGCATCACACTGTGTGGTAAACCCTCGTTAGCCAATGATAGAGCCTCAACCCTGATCGTCTGGAAAATGAGTAGAGGGAGGTCAATCGGCTCCAACCACGCCACCATCATCATCAACTATGCTCTGGGGGCAGTGCACTCTATATGATGTTGACGCGGGTAAATGTTATGGCAAAATATCATGTGGAACATGCACCAAAACACATGCAAAGACTTTTGCGCCACTGACGACTGTACCAAATAGTGATACTCTCCCGTCATCAGTCGAAATACTTCTTCATTTGGCAAAAGAACTGCAGGATGGACAACAAGATAAGCTCATGTTCCCATTTGAATGCTAATGATATCGGCCAGGATATCAGGGGAAAATCCTTATACGAACTCCCCGGATGACTACCTCCCATTCGTGAGAGTGGAGATCAATCACCGTCAATGCAGCGTAAAACTCCTGGACCAGGAGTACATATGGCAGGCTGGTCCAAGAGTGCATGTGCTACCATTAGTGGTGGACGAAGATCTAGTGGATAGTGCGGCGCTCAAAATATAAGTCGCAGAAGTCCGTAGTGCAAACGGACCACTCGACCACAACTTGGCGCTTAAACATACGTGCCCTTTTCTGCTCCATAGTCAGAGCTTCATTTGGATGAGTCTACAAAGAAAAAGAAGCAGCTGATTTGGAACGCCTCAACATATTCTCCTAGGGGTATGTTCGTTTTCACCATTTTTTCAGGATTCTAAGTATATTCACAATTCTACCACCGAACATATTCAGAATTCAAACACAAAAACCAATACATTTTACACAATCTCCAACAACTTTTTAATTTTTTATTCAACATAAATTTTCTCTCTCTATACTTTTTCACATAACTCCAATACTTTTTTATTAAACAATTACATCAAATCATTTCTCTCTCCACTTTACACAAACACCAATAAAACACTATTCAACATAAAAATTCACAACTTCTCTAAAATCCTACATTTTTTCTCAAAACGAACATCACCCTAGTCTACAAAAAAAAACAAAAGCGTTAGAACGGAAAAAATTTCATAAGACACCGAACGGACAAACATATTATGTTCGAACGGAGCTAATTAAAACATAGAACAGAATGTATGAAATCATTGAATGACAAGTATTAAACATCAAACGGAGGGCATACACGTCAAACGAAATACCATTCGAACGATAAGACTTAAATGTACCATTTTAGCCAACATTTCGATGAATGGTTAAAACAGTGCGTTTCTGTAATACTCCAACCCTCTAAGTATCATTAATTATCCTAATTTTCTTAATTATATTATAATAAATAGGATTTATATTACTATTTCCGAATATAATTATTTTATTAGCTTTAAAATATGGAAAAATCGCTATAAATAGTTTTACATAGCCAAAAATTATGAGAAAAAAATTATCGTTCTTATCTTTTGTAGATCTTTAATTTAATTACATATTTTACTAATTCAGTACCTTGAAATTTTTTTGATAATATATTTTATTGCTACAAAGTACAAAAATACGCTTATTACATGTTTTTAGCCCTAATTTCTTATAAAATCTTATTTTTCTTCAAACTTTTTACTTGGTTTGCATTACTCTCTTAATTACCAAGCCAATAGGAGATAATCTAGGATTTTCGTGCACCCTATTGATTAATTTTAGTTATTCTTGCAAGAAATAGGGTAATTGGGCTTGGAAACCATGTTTTTGTGACTTTGGGCTTGGAAATTACTTGGAATTGGGCCTCCATTCACATCACTCGGCCCACCCAGCCCATGCCACCTCTCCCTTTGACTCACAAAATAGTTCAAAGCCCCTAGGATTGCATGTAATGGTTGCTAGTGATTAGCAATCATTAAAACCATGCAAAACTTGTCAAGATTTGAGTCGCTGCCGCCCCTCCACACCAATTCAGCTCTCAGCCTTGCTTAGACTCCCTGTTGACATGGTCATATGGTCTATTTAACCCCTAGTATAGTTAAACTAAGCTTAAAGACAAACCGTGGTCAAGGAGTAGTATAAATAGGAGGCTTTGTGGAGAGATTTCTTCACACAACACATCCGAACATCCTTAGAGAGAGGGAGAGTGAGAGATAAATGAAGAAAGAATAAGAAGGAGGAGAGTAGCCGAATTTCTCTAGGTGGAAGAAAGAGAGGATTTTTTGTATAAAAGTTGTAAAGGTTGAGGTTCTCATGAGCTTTGCAATCCTTGAAGTTATTATGATGATTTTGTTACTAACAGCAAGCTCTATGTAGGTTTTATAATCCATAAAGCTCATCAAGAAACCAAGAAAGTTTAACATAGGTAAGGGTAGTTTATTTGTTAATGACATTGTTGATGTTTTGATGATTTTTAGGTTATCAATGTGATATGTAGTGATCTAAAACATTTCATTAGGCTATTAATGAGCTAGAAAAGAGATTATAATGGTTAGATGCAAGAGGATTTCAAAGAATAGGAAGTATTGTTAAGTTTAGGTCATATAGCCCCTTTGATGATTTTTAGGTGAATTATGTGTAATTACCTTGCATGGCATGATTTCTGAGCATTAAGAAGTATTAAGAACATGTAGAATAGGTTTCATGCAAAGATTTATGTGGAAAAAAGGAAGATTTGGATAATTAGGTCAAACCTAGTCTAGTTTAACTTAATTAATGATAACAGTACACTTGATAAATTATTTCATGTAGTAAACGACCACGGATTGGTCTCAAATTTGGAGGGATTAGAAACTAGACACCATGAGAAACCTTCAGTTAAAATTTTGAGACATTTGGAGTTAGGATGAATAAATTACGAATATTTTTTTGTTATTATCAAAAACTAGGTTTTTGCACTAAAATGGGTCTTTTCTATAGCTACACGAATTATACATGTTTGCTATTACTTGGACTATTTCTTATCAATTTTGCTATGTTATGGGCTTTGTAAATGGAGCCAATGATAGGTCCCTATTTGACCTAAAAAGCCTAACTTAAGTGGCCATATGTGTTGGGCTTCTTTTTCATTATTTTACCCAAGTAGCATTCCATAGCTACTGATCTTGTCAAAAATTGGCTTGTCAGCAAGCCCAATTTCAAGTCCCCATTGGACTTGAAATATTAAACTTAGATATTGAACTTGTGTTTTAAGAATGAAAGTTTTTAATCTAAGTCTCTAATTGTTTGCTGATTTGACTAAGGAGTTTAGTTTGGCTAAGTATAAGTTTAAGGGTAATTATTTTGTAAATAAGTACAAGATTTATTATGAAAATGAAATTATCATGTGGCATGTTTACACGTGATGTTTTAAGCAAGATTAAGGAAATACATTGCACAAGATTAAAGGTAAGGGCACATTTTTATATGCATCAATGTTATGGTTATGACATTTGCATAACATTTGCATCAATGATATAAAGGACATAGTATTTGCATGGAATTTGCTCCAATGAAAATTTTTACAGTTTATTGGATGACGGTACCGATCACTGGGGAATGCAACCATCACTACCGGGTAGTGGATGGCCGTGGGGTAGAAGGCAAATGGACCTTTACACATTGTTTTAGGGCAAGTGCCTAGAACTGTCCTAAAGTGCAGGAGAGATTGGATGCACGACTCTACCTTTGGGGGTGAAACAATGGAAATGAAAGGCAAATGAGTTTACAGACATGGTGTATTTTTACAGACATGAGCATGGTATGCATACTGCATATGATAATTATACAAGTATTATCTTTGAATCATGAACAGTTTATCGAGTATGTAGGTACTGTTTATATGTTTGCCATCACATGCCCTTATCCCCCCATACTGAGTCCTTAAGACTCACAATATTTTCTTGTCCACATTTATTTCACTAAGGCTATGTTTGTTTCCCAAAATTTGACACTTCCTAAAATTTTAACACAATAAAAAATTACAATATAATATCTCTCTCTCCATCACATCATTACTTTTAATTATAATAAATATTAAAAATAATCTCTCTCTTCACTTTTTCACCAAATCCAATACACTAAAATTTTAACACTCAAACACAACCTAAGACAGATTATGGCGGTGTTTGACTCCTTCATTACCCACGAGCTTCCTAGCCATATACTAGTCATTCATGTTCGTGTATTAATATCTGACGACCTAGAAGTATTTGTGGACTCCCCAGCCCTACCTTTTCCCGAAGGATCTGCCATCAGAGTTTCCATGCGACAACGGCCTCGTGGGAGCAACCACACCAGCATAGATTGGATAGTCCTTACTGTATCATTTGATGAAGACTCTTCTTAAGAAATGCAATTGTTTTATGTTTTCTATTACTTTGTGCGGCATGCTTGTAATTAAGCTTGAATAATAGGGTTAGAGATCTCAAAATAGGCTTACCTATGTTAGCCTAGGTTTTACAAGGACCTAGAGTCCTTCCCTAATCCCTAACCCCAACGGATTGGTTGTGCTTCTTTTCCTTTGTTTTCCAGAGTATTGTTTGTCCTATTTATATCTTGACCTTGGTTGCGTTTCAATATATCAGCCTATTTTATTAGAATTTCATTTGCATTCTTTTTCACCATTTTGTCTCCTGAATTATGTTACGAGTCTTTCGTTGGTTTTTTATATTATATAGTAATCTCTATATATCCCAAGGAAAGTATTACAGTCTTGAGACATGTCGTGACAGTTTCATATGAGACGTTCGAACACAAGTGACGTGACAGTTTCATATGAGACGTTCGAATGACAACAATGAGTGTCATTCAAACATGGTAACACGAAACCTAAACTGCCGAGTCAACTTGGCCAATTCCAAAATCCCAAAAAAGTTTTTGATATGTCATTCAAACTTCATATCCTCACCAAGTTACTGTTTTGGGCCATACAGTTTTTGTCCCAGTACTTTACAAATATTTTCCAAACATCACTTTGTGTGGTGCACAATCCATGGCTATCAGATTGTTATCAATGAGGGTGCCAAGCATGACTTGTTACTCAAAAAGTTTTTTTTTTACATGGTTTCACTATTATCTTTCTTTCAGGCTATACACCAGCCAAAACTGACTTTCTATTTGAGAAGGTAAGTGTTCTATTGACTGAAGTTATTAGTCACTTTCCAAAGTGACTTTTTTTTACTCTGTTTTAGGATCATAATTTGAACCACTTCTTTCTTTAGGATCATGTGGGTTCATGGGAATCCCGCTGGTAGAAAAGCACAACTTGTAGATCTCTGTAACTAACATGGTGGACCTGATTTGGTTGAACAAGAATAGAAAGGTCCATGAAGGTCATCACACTAAAATCCTCCCACTACTAGATAGGATAAGGAAGAATAGCGCAGAGCAATTGGCGGCGTGGTGTAAAAAGCTCACGAAGGGTAACCAACTTTGGGGACCTCCTCCTGTGGACAGGCTCAAAGTCAATACATAAGTGGTTCTGAGGGAAGGGTATGCTGCAGCTGTATTGAGGAATAACAGGGCGAGGTAGCTGGAGCCACAGTCGAAAAGGTGTGGACAGCTAGCTAGTCCATTGGTGGGAGATTCGGAGGCTGCATGCCTAGGGGTAAGAGAAGTAGGGAAACAAAAGGAAGTAAAAGACTTTCCAAGGAGGAATGGATGGAGAATTAAGAATGTGGTTAGCAGCATATGACAATAGTTTGATCTCTTGCAATAGTGGAAGGCTCAACATGATAAGGAAGATTTGGCACATAAATTAGCAAGCCCATAGGGTGGTGCCAAGCTCTTGCTTGAGGGCCGTCTCACTTAATTATTTTGAGCAATTTTGTGATTATAAGTCCTAAGATTAAGGCAACCCAAGAGGGGGGTGAATTGGGATTCCAAACCTTTTTGATTTTATCCCCAAAATAGTGTTTGCAAAGTAAATGATAATTTAGCACAAATATATATATGCAATAAGTATAAATAAGTGTTAAATGTAAAGATACGAGTAAGAGAAGCAAACACGTGATTTTTAGGTGGTTCGGCAAACCCACCTACATCCACCCTTCAAGCTTCTTCACCGAGCCTTGAGGTTTTTTCATTATTCTCCAAATACTATACACTCCAGCTTTCAGATGCTAGAAAACTGTACAAGTATTTTTCTAAGGCTCAACACTCACAACCCAAGTAGTTTTTCGGGTGCACCACTCACAACCAAAACAAGGTTGAGATATGCCCCACTAAGCTTCTTCTTTTGTGAACAACCTCACTAAAGGTATCACCTCTCTTCGATAAGAAGATGGAAGAACAAAAATCTTTCAAAGAGTAGATATGAAATTGGAAAGCTCTATCTCTTGATTCATACAAAGACAAGGATATGAAAGTGTGAATGATATGAGAAATATGGAATATGAAGGTTTGATATATTTCTCAACTGATCTAAATGATCTGTGGTCGATCCCCTCTCATTTTGGATGTTATGAAAGTGTATTTATAGGCCACATATGAAAACTAGTCGTGTATAGCCGTTGGGGGTAGTCTATCAAAACGAGCCGGTCAACCGCAACATATTGGTCGACCGCTTCAAGTTACTGTTACCCAACGGTCATATTGTCAGAAGCTCAAATGATCTATTTACAAAATCAACCGGTCGACCTCCTCAACTTAAGCACATGATTCGGTTCAATTAAAACTACATTTTTTACCACTTTGAAACATTCAATTTCAAAAGACTAACACCCCATAAGTATACAAAAGGTTTGAGAGTTTGATTGCGGTGTTTTGAAACCATTTAAAAATATGTTGATCTTTCAAGCAAGAGGTAAAAAGGTTTATACACATTTTGAAAGATATGCAAGTGTGATTCAAATCCTTGTCAAAAGTGAAACTAAGAGTTACAAGGTTTATACCCTAGGGTCTTGAATCTTCACTTTTGAGCTCCTTGCATCTTCTAGATCTTCAATCTTCTTTTCTTTGGCTCTTTGATGTAAACATATTTGTCTTTGAAGATTTCTATTTTATAAACTTAATCCATTTATTGAAATCATCAAAATATCGATTGTGCACAAAAGCCAACAGTGATCTCATCTGGCTATATGCGGGTAAGGACTCCCTAAAAGTTTACTTGCATAATAATTGTTACAGATTTTCTTCTTTGATCTTTGAGAAAATCTTCAAGAAATCTTAGTTTAACAACACAAATGTTTTGTCTCCTTCCTCTCCATGCCTCACAGCTGTCACAGAGTTTCTCAAAGTTCTAATGGTCGACTCTCTTGAAATACTATCTTATAGTCTTTCTCCGAATGCTAGTTGCAATATGGCATGGGATCGTTAGTGATCTCATATATTGACCGTAGGATCAAGCAAAAAACTATTTTCATTATTTCTCCTTTATTATTTTTTTATGAATTTTAGGGTTATACTAATTGTGATCATGTCCATAATTCAAAATATCTTTTAAATTATTAAGTGATGAAATTGTTTTTCTATGATGATTACTTTGGTGCTAGTCCTAAAAATACAAATGTATTCATCTTTGACATATTTCTTACATTTATCATAATTGAAAATCTATGAGCTAAAAATTTTCGAAAATCATGAGTTTTTACGAGAAATTTTTGCGGCAAACCCATTCGCGGGGCTACTATCGTAATAGCTTTGGACACTCAAATCCCTATTAGTCATCCTCTATAACTACTAGAAATTTGCTCTTTAGTGATGAAAAAATGTTTCGCCACTAAAAGTCTGTTTTTCGTGACGAAAATTTATTTTTTCACCCATTTTGACTCTAAAGATCTTTTCCGTGACGAACTTTAAATTTTGTCACTAAAAGTTTACGTTTCGTGACGAAAATTTCATCACCAAAAGAAATAAAAACATTTAAAAAACATTTTTGGTGACAAAACTCATTGTCACTAGAAACAAGGGTCTTAAATGACGTATAATTTCATCACCGCACCATTAGGTGTGACAAAATATTCTGTCACAATGAACAGAGGGATTTCGTAATGAAATCTTTTCTTCACAGTGCCGATAGATCGGCTGTGTAGGCCTATTGATCGTGATGTGGTGATAAATCGCCATTTACAAAGGATCAATGCCACTGTTACTACTGATCGATCAATAACTAAGTGACACATGGCACACAATGAGCAATTGTACGTCTTTTAATAACTGTCACTTTTTTAAAAGGTCGTTAGATCATTCAGACCCACCGATCAAACGTATAGGCAATTAAAACAACGAATTTAAAATTCTCCACGTGTATTAATAACCATTCCAATCGTACACAATTCTTCCATTCGATCAATTACTAATTGACACATGGCATACAACGAGCAAATTTTGCATCTTTTTGTAACTGTCACTTTTTTGAAAGGAAGCTTGATCAGTTGTATCGACCCATTGATCACGTTGGCATTAAAACAAAAAGATTGAAATTGGCCACGTGTATTAACCCAAGCCATCGAACATTATACTACGGATCGAATGGATCACGAAAACGTATGAAAGAAACCGAAGCCCATTTTCGAGCAGTTTACACCTCCCACATTCTTAAAAACCCTCTCAACGCACCAAGTTTTTTCATTGTCACTGTCCACTAAATCACATAGAAAGGATCCATACTTGCTCTTCACACTCGCCCACTTTAAAGGTTCGCAATTTTCTAACTTTTTAGTAGTTTTTAAAAGTTTTGGAATTTGCTATGTAATAAATTTATTTCTATGAAATATATCCATTTTGGTGTCAACGGTTTTTTTAGAAGATTAGAAGTCTTTGGGGCATTGTGGAGTTTTAGTGTTTTCTGTCGTCGTCCCCGTGTTGATCAATCATTCACATTGGAAGATAGATCGGCTGGTGGCAATTGTGCACTGAACAATCAACATTTAAATGGTGAGTTTTAGTGTTTGCATTGATCGATCGGTGTTGTTGGACGATCGATCGTTTAAGTAATACACATACAAATCAATCAATTGGTCACTAATCGACCGTCATGATGTGTTTTGCAATGGATCGGTTACTATATGGTGCGTTTTGTTGTTCTATTGGATCGATCGACTTTCTTTGATCGATAAAAACGTCAATTGTATATTGAAACTGTGCATTTAGCTTTTCAAGTTATTAGCCCAAGGTTGCTCCTTGAGCTATCTAACTCTATTTTGATGATAACAAATGAAAAATAGCTTTGGAGTATTTTTAGAATATGTGGTTGTCAATCCACTATTCAAACTAGAGTATTCAATTGTATTTATTCCTCTCAAGTTCATTAAGACCTATAATTGCTTTAAACATCATGGCATGCATGTAAATTATTATATTTTTCATTATAGAAGTTTTCGTGTTGAAATGGAAAGGATTGCACTGAAAATCTCCTCCAGCCAAAATGGTGTCGACACATGGGATAAATGGTGTCGACATAATACACTACTACCAGCTAGCCACCTTGGCGGTGTCGACACGTGTGAACACAGTGTCGACACATGAGAAGATGTTATCGACACATGGTGAAGGAATTGTCGACACATGTAACAGGCACCTACGGGTTAGTTCCAGGCTTGAAGAAGGCGTCGACACATAGGCGTATATGTATCGACACATGTCTCAGAAAAGCTATTTTTAAGAAGGATGACTCAGCACGTATTTTGAGATGAAGTGGCACTTAGGGCACCTCTGCAACATTCCAAAAAAGCCCTTTGGATCCCCCAAGACTGAAGACCTATAAAGACAAATTATGGAGAGAGAAAATGCATCTCTTGCATCATCAATCTTGATCTAGCCTCCAAAAGAGAGAGAAAAGTGCTAAAGAAGAGAGGTTCACATTTTCCAAGAGATATGATCTTGTCACTTGTTATTCTTGCTGTCATCATTCTATGATATTGTCTTCTATCCCTTTATTGAGCTTTGTATTTCATAGTATAGCTTTTAAAGCTATTTTTTCTCTTTTCTACCATATGACATTTGAAAAACCTATAAGTGTGGGATACACTTGGGCCTATCCGTGAGGATAGAAGAAATCTCATAGGATTTGAGATTTGTTGTACGAGTTGAAGAGTGAGCTCGGGAAAACTCTTGTAGTGGTCACTTAGCACCCAAAAGCTAAGTTGTGAATGCTATTGGATTATAGTGCTATTGTAAAAAACATATTGTGAATGCAATCGTCTTGGGGTGCACATAGGCAAGTCTTGGCCGAACCAGCTAAAAATTGCAGAGTTATATCTTCTTCTTATCTATCTTTCATTATTGCTATCATTTATTGTTCTTCAATTATTATTACTTTAAGTACTTTTCATATACACATTTTTAACAAAAAAATTTCTAATATTTTATTTAAACCCAATTCACCCCCACTTGGGTTGTTATTTAGACTCACACAAGCGATCGATCGTTATGTAGAGGATCGATCACATGACGTATTGTGTCTTTTGTCGACTTGTCCGATTAATCGTGCATCATATCCTTTCAGACGTATCAAACAGAGTCTGTACTAATCGAACGTCAGTATTGATGATGGATTACCATTATGTTGTAGCTTTAATTTTTTAATTATGTTTTTTACTTTTTTTAATTATTAACACATTTTTATACATAATTATTGCAGAGCATAAAATGTCTAGAGTTAAGAGAGCATACTTCGAGGACATGGGCTTCGTCTTCCCTGAAGCAACATGATGTGATTAGCATCAAGTGTGGCAGATGTAGATTCAGATGCGGCCAGTGTTGAAAGAGCGTCCAGTGATGCTATCTGACTTTGACGGGCTGATGTACGAGGATCACACCGTACTAGTTATTTGAGTACCATAATATTTTGCACTAGCTATCCTGGGAGGGTTTTGCCTTAGAAGGCTTGGTTTGAGAGATTTATTGCGCAGTTGTCACTGCCAGCAAAGGAGACGAGCTGCAGCTGATAGTGTGAGACCATCAGGTGTCATTATTCCATACTTGATTGTTTATTATTTATAGTGTGAGTGGCCCCAGACCTTTTGCTTCCTGGGTACACCTCTTGTTGAAGCAGAGGCAACTTCAGAGCAAAACATCTGGACCATAATGACGGTTTAGACCTTTGCAGTTGTTTGCACCGTTAGCAAACAGAGCGAGTTCTCTCAGTTCTGGGGAAGGATGCACCTGGTATGGACCTACAACATTGACGACTAATCCTTGTCCACAGAGTACACGTTCCCTAAAGCGTAGTGTATGCTCCTGGATGGTCAGGATACCCGAGTCGATATCCCGCTCTACATGTACAAACTGATCCTAGAGGAGGCTTGGTCGACGCAGGGTACTAGCCTCTCATATGATGTCTTCTTGACAAAGTAATTAGCGGATCATGGTGTCCCTATCCATGACAATGAGCCGCGTACTCTGGTAGGAAGCGCAGTCAACCCAACAACCATGTCTAGAGCAAGAGGTAGGGGGCGAGGGGGGAACTTGGTTCGGCAGTTGGCTCGTAGAGGAGCGGTCGCGGCTGCAGTAGCATAGGTCGTCACAGGGGCGCCTGGAGCACCTTCTCCTTGGGGGCCCAGCTCTTTGGAAACCTTGAGTCCCCTTTGAGCGTTGTTGTTAAGGTTGCGCTGAAGCCTTTGAAGAACAGGTGGACCGATTGGATAGCGAAATTAAGAAGATCTAGTCCAACCTCTAGAAGGAGCACAGAGACACATTGCTCCATAACCAGGCAGTCATAGGTCACATGGAGCATGTACAAAAGACCCTCGATTCTTTACAAATAGCGGGATCTAGAGATATTCCTCTAGACATTTTTGCAGGTGTGGCAGCATCTCTTGAGATTGGAGCAGATCTTTAGATTTTGTTGTTTTATTATGTATGTTGTGCTTTTATTTACGTATTTTAAATATGTACTTAGTTAATTTTATTTTATATTATTTTTCTATAGAGAGATGCGTGAATGGACAAAAATGCCCTTTCGATGACAATTTTTTTAAAAGTACACATTTTTAAAACTATTAGTGTAAGAAATAAATTCAATTTTAAATAGTTAAATTAGATTTCATAATACAATATCTTTATTTAATTTTTTAAAAATGCCACATGCTAATTACATTAAAAAGATAAGTAAACATCACAATTTGTTGCGTAATATCTAATTACAAATATGTATTTAAATAAATAAATAATTATCCATCAAATAAACAATTAATGTACAGACACTACAAAAAAACAGGTCTATAGCGGCGGTCGCTAAAGACGCCGCCAAATGGTGTTTTTCGTGGCGGTTTGCGAAAAAACGCGGCTAAAGAGGGTATATAGCGGCGGTCAAAAGTATAGTTATAGCAGCGTTTGCCCGAGCAAACGCTGCTAGAATCTCCGGTCTATAGCTTAAAACCGCTGCTATAGATCACGTTTTAGCCGCGGTCATCGTGACCGCCGCTATAGGATTTTGTTTTAGCAGCGCTTGTGTCCGCAAGCGCTGCTAAAAAAATCGGGCCTACAGCGGCGGTCACAGTGACCGACGCTGTATCTCGTACATTTAGCAGCGGTTTTGAAACAAACCGCTGCGAAAGGTATACCGCCGCTATAGGTATACTTGAAAAAAAAAATAGAAAACTAAAAAAGTATATGTTATTTAATGTTAATAATTATTTTATTCATTTTAATACATAATTTTATTTTATCACATGTTTAAAAAAAATTAGGAGACCTACTTAATAAAATATGGAATTTGAGAGAGTATTATAAACATTGAAGTTGTTATATAGAATTAGAAATAATGTTATGAAAGTTATATCTATGATTGTTATGGTAATTGTATTTTTATTGACTAAATCTAAGTAGTTTAGACATCTATTACCATATGCTTATAATGAGCATATATATTTGTAATAATTAGTAATATAATAATATTTAATTATGACATATTATTTAATTTCAAACAAAAAGATATTGTGAGATGAATTAGTCTATACAATTAAAGTTCATAACTTATTAGCTGATCATAGTTGTTATGGTAATTTATATTTTTAAATTATTAATATTATATATTATTATTATGAACTTGTTTTAATTAAAATTATTACACTAGTTATAAAAAATATTAAATAATATGCTATGTATTTAATACTATGTATAAATATTTTCAAATATTATTATAATTTACAACTGCTTTTAATTTCCTAAAAATATATAACTACAAAATATAAAATTATTATAAAAAACTACAAATAAAAAAAAACACACACACAAGATGAAACGCTGCCGTTCCCCGCCTCCCCCCTCTCTTAAAAACTCCCCCGCGCGCCCTAAACCACGAAAATTCTCCTCCCCGCGCGCACCCTAAAACGCGAAATTCAACCTCGCCTTGCGGTTTCGAACATGTCCGGTCTTCTCCCCTTCTTCGTCTCTGTCCGACACGATAAGTCATTTGAATTCAAGTGAGAAAGAGATTACGGAGAGGCAATTGAGAACGAGAATATGGAGAAAGCTGGAGTTAGGACGGTGGTTTCTGCAATGGAGGCTTACGAGAAGCTAGAAAAATTAGGGGAAGGGACATACGAGAATGTGTACAGGGAAGGTCTCCATCCTCCGCATGCTCTCTCGAGATCCCCATGTCGTCAGGTCCCTTTACGCTTTTACCTTTAGATTTCCTCCCTGCTATGTTCGGATATGCCTGTTCTTGATCTTTGGTTGTTTACAACATCGTTGAAATCCCACTTCGGTCCCTTTTTAATCAACCTGTCCCAGTTTTAGGCATGGGAGTGTTTTTAAGTCTGCGGTTTTTACTATGTTTCTGTAAGTTCTTTTCCTTTAAATGGGGTTTTGGCCTATGGGTTCTTCGATTACTTTACTTTTCAGTAAATTCGTGCGTTTTCAGTCCTTTTTTTTTTTTTCCTCTATAGTGTGATCTGACCTTAATTGGGCTTAGATTGTAGGGTTCTTGACTGAAGACGATCAAGAATATTGAGAATGGTAGTAATGGTAATTGACAGAGCTTTACAGAATTGGAGTATCTCCTCCTGGGATTGGTTTCAGCGGTTCCTTCGTTCTCGGTACCAATGCTATTTGTTGGAAAGGAACATTTTTTATAAACACACAAGATGATCTTCTTTTTGTCTAGTAGGAAAAATCCATTAAAGATGGTTGTTGGCTGCATATCACTCTGGTTTTGTCATTTCTATAATGTGGTGTTGCATTACTCAAGATCGATTCTAAGTCTTAAAAGCTAGAGTAATTAGCTGCTCAAGAGCAAGGTTTAGCGGTTGGAATGCCTAGTGGAGGTAAAAATTAGTCCCCAGAGATTGTTTATGTGCTCAACCTTTTTCATCCTTGGGATATTTTTTGCAGGCTGATATCTATCTGTCTTGGAAGGATCGTTATTGGGTGAAGGCAAGTGCTTTTTTCAAGTGTTAGACCTATGCTAAGCATGCAATTTTGCCTATGATTTTGCTGATAAGAACTGCATATACCGCTCATTATAATGAGTCAATCCTCTCGCATGGCATATCTGCAACTGAAGAAGTTAAAATTGCTTGTTTTCCATGATATTTCTTCTCAGCCTGAGACCTAAACTCGTTGCTGTGGCAGGCCAGTCTCTGGATTATAATATTTAGCTATGTTGGAAATTACTTTTGGCAGTGGCGGAACCAGGACTCAAGTGGAGGGGGGGCAAACTCTTAAGGCGAAATGATATCTCAAAATTTTTTTCTACGTAATGCAAAATGTGTGTTAGAATTAAAATATTGAAAATTAAGGACTATAAGCATTAAAAATATTAAAATACATGTACCGTACTATTTGATGAGACTACGAGGTGACAATTGAATCCCACGGTTCTGCATATTTTGAAATGTTGCAAAATAGTTTCGTTCTCAATAGTTTCAAAGATTTCTCTCTTGAAGCAACTTAGCATGATCAAATGCTGAGAACATGTTTCTTGGATCAAGACATGCTATGCAAAGAAAATTTGAGCAAATTGCAATATAATTGAAATATAAATTTGAGCAAATTGCAATATAATCTTAAATATAAAAAAATTAAATAAATCAACAACAATGTCAGCGTGGTCACTGGTCCAAACATTATAACCGGATTGAATGGTCTAGTATTTTAGAACAAGATTTTATCAAATATAAAGATAAAAAAATCTAAGATAATAGGCAAGAACATCTTAAAAAATGCTTAGAGATTTCTAAATTCTAATCTAGCAACTAGCAAGAGATCTAATTCGAATAAGTTTGACGTTGCAATAGCGTACGAAGAATTCAAAGAGACCAAAAGCGACATTTGAAATTATTATGTGGAAATTCACCGAGTAGTTAAACTGCAAGTGAAAATGTGCAATGTAACAAAGAGCCAACATGCAAACAAAAACACCATACACGCGCACAAGAGAGCGAGAGGGGGGGCGGGCTGGGATGGGCCAAGGGCAGGCCTGGCTGGGGACAAACACTTATATATATATAAATATATATATTACAGATCTAAGGGGTGGCAAGCGCCCCCCCTTGCCACCCCTTCGGTCCGCCACTGACTTTTGGACCCACTTTTGGAAATTACTTAAACAATACTTGTACACAGTCCTTTTGTTTTTGTTCCGTTTTTCTTTGTTGGGTATTTTCACCATTGGATAAGAGCTGAAACAAAGGCACAGAGGTGATTATTGTTTTGGTTTATGAACTGTTTTTGAAATTTCAGTTTTGTTATGCCTGAAATGTGTAGCTTGATTAGTCTATTACCTTGGGGTTCTCGATATGGACTTTTCTACTTCCCTAAAATTACTTACCAGATTGATTTTTTTTTCTGCTATTAGTACATTCAAATTGGTTATTGATGAGGTTTGATGTCGCAGGCTTTTGTATTATGATGTGGCGTTTGAGGAGGGGTCATTAGCTTCCTAGGCGAATATGTTGACTCGAGACTCCAGAAATGCATATGAGGCAGAAGTAAGATTTGTTTTTCTTTCCATTTGCTTTCCTTTTCTTTCGTGTTTGCTCTTAAGTGGTTGATTTTTTGTTATCTGTTATGCAGTCAAAGCAATTCAGATAAAGGTTTCCAAGATGATGATAAACTTCCTAAAGTCAATTGAAGATATAGGCTCAATTTCATTGGTTGTGCAATGTTAATGTCTATTCAATTACAAATGACTCCTCTATACAGAATTTTATAGGAACTGGATCTTTGAAGTTTATAGGCCAACCGATCCGAAAACTTGGTAGAAAATTTCTATTATATAATGCAAAGTGTGTCATGCATCTATATTATTTATATGTTTCGATGGACAACATCGTTTTTTATTTCTCATGTGATATTTGTTTTCAATTACAGGAATTCAAGAGGTCGTTGATATGTGATATTGTGTCATATTTGAATATTTTAGTTGGTCTTTGTTTATTGTAAGTTTATATAAGAAATTTGTTACTTTTTAGATTACTTGTAGAGATTCTTGTATTTGTTGTAAAATGTTATTAATCAATAATAAATTATATTTTGTTTTATTATCTTTGGTCTTTAAATTTTTCCATCTAATGAATTATGATTATTAAAATAAATTTGTATTATCGATTAAAAAAGCATGTATAGAAAATATAGGAAACATTTAGTGGTGATTTGGAAATGCTGGTAAAAAAAAGTGAAAAAAAGTTGCAAACCTATAGCGGCGGTCACCGACCGCGGCTATAGGTGGCAAATGACCACCGCTATATACATATAGCGACGGTCATATTAGGTATTTAGCGACGGTCATATTAGGTATATAGCGGCGGTTCGAGTGACCGTTGGTGAAGACCTCGGGTCTATAGCGGCGGTCAGTTAGCGGCGATCGAGACCGCCGCTATAGACCCGAGGTCTTCACCAGCGGTCACTCGAACCGCCGCTATATACCTATGCCGACGGAGATATAGCGGCGGTTGCCGACCGCTGCTATAGGTCTTTTTTTTTGTAGTGAGATACTTAAACAATCCAAGTACACATACTTGATGATGGAGTACTAATCTAAGTACATATATGTAATATGTGATAAAGAAGTGATTGAACACGTGTTTAAAATGTTGAGCACACACAAATTATACATGAACATAGTATGTGAGGATATGTTTCGATTACATAAAAAATATGCAAAGTACATGTAAGTCTAAATAACAACCCAATAGGGGGTGAATTGAGTTTTAATAAAAAATAAATTTTTTTCAAGAAATTTTAAGCAATATAACAGTAAAGCATAAAACACCCAACACTCAAGTGTTTTATAAAGAATGTGTACAAAGAAATATCAAAGAATGGCAGGGGAAAGCACAACAGTGTGCAAGAAGACAAGATTCTTAGTAGAAAGTTGAAGTTTGGCAGAGGAATCGCAAGTTTTCTTGCTAGGTGCGGTCTTTCTATCTTCTTCAAAGCATTTTCTCTCTCTAAAAATTAAGTCGTAAAATAATTACAAGTGTAAACTATTTTCTCTTTCTATCTCTTTCTATTTAAAACTTCTTCGACTTCAATGGTCTTCAAAACCTCAAAAATGCCATTGGAAGGGCACCAATGTCTTATTAGAGCAACTTGAATATTTTGACGTCGTTCCAAATTTTCTTCAAAATCGTGGTATGTGTTGACACAACCGTGTGCTAACAATCTCCCCCATTTTTATGATGAAAAAAATCCATTTTAAAAATGATAAGTTGCGAATAAATGGAAAATCTCCCCCTAAGAACAAACATGAGTTTTTCATGACATTTGTGGCAAAAAGGACCTTTAATATTTTACAAAAAAATTGCAAGAGTTTCCTTTGTAAATAGAGGATTCTCAAAATTTTGGGAAATTGACATTTTAATCCATGGGTTTATACCCCTTTGACAAAATAGTCCCTAAGAATTAAAATTCAAATCTAAAGCCCTCATACTTAATGCTTTTGACATAAAAGCCCTTCTGTTAGGCTTCCGTTAATTAGTTTAACAGAAAAGCAATCCACGTTAGCAAATATTTCACGTGGCAACCCCTTTCGCCAGCTCAGATTTTCTTTAAATTCCCACGAGGCACATAAGGCAAAACCGCGTCGCAAAAACTGAAGGGAAATTGGTATTTCATAACTCAACTGAAGGGTGCCGCATTTCTTCAAGTCCAAAATGCGTTTTTCACTTCAAAAATCAAATCTATTGAAACGTGCTGCATTTCTTCAAGTCCAAAACACGTTTTCACTTTAAAAATGAAATTTGTTGAAACAGTGCTGCATTTCTTCAAGTCAAGAACGCGAATTCACTTCAAATGTAAAATCTGTTGAAAGGGTGCCGCATTTTCTTCAAGTGCAGAACACAATTTCATTTAAAAAATCAACAAGTTAATTGAAGCAATGAGAGAAACAACATCGTGAAGTGAGCTGTTGAAGAAATGAAGTGAGATGTTGAATAAATTAATGAAATGGCGTCGTGCAACTGTGATTTCCATGGCAAATTCGCAACGACGTCGTTCTGAGTTAGGATTTTTCACTCAAACACTTCAGTGTTTTTGACGTTCACTTGTGGTCCCCCAAAATTCGCAAAGTGGAAAGTTGAAAGAACCCTAGACTAGCCGAGAGTTATTTGGTTGCCTTTTGGATTTTTATCAGCTTGCTGTTTAGATTTTAGCGAAGAAAGTGTTGCTTTGCTGTTTCGATTTTAGTGGAGAAAGTGCATCTGTGGGGGTAGAAAGTGGGTTGCTTTGTTGTGGTATGATGGTATTTGGATATATATTTGATATTATGGATATGTATTTGGTATTATGGTATTTGAATATGTATATGGTATTATGGACTTGACAATGTTTATGTGTGAGATGCAGATTTGCTATTTTGTAGATGCAGATTTGCTATTTTCTAGATGCAGATTTGGTTCACAATGATATTGACAACTTTGATTCAGAATGACATTAGGAGAAATAAATGCAATTTCATTACAGAAATCATAAGTACAAACAACATTCCAGTTCTATTTCATTACAACAAAGGGCTTCCATTTCCACTTACAACAATCCTTCCATTAACAGTTACATACACAAAAGTGGCACTACAAACTACATTTCTCCCTGCACCCTACAATTACACAACAAGATGGTTCTTCGGATCCTGAGACAAATCATTTCCATGACTGCAGCAACATTGCTCCCATAATTGTAATGACAGCCAACAATCCAGCAAAAATAACCACATTGTTTCTGCAACAAATATTTTTGTAAGTCAGTTACAAGTAACAATCAATAGAAGTTGTAATCACAGAATAGCGAATGAGGATACCTTATTGGTGCAATTCAATTCAAACAGAAAATTAGAAACGATAGATCTAGAATGGAAGTTTTTGGTTCAGAGAGGACTCCTCATTAGATGAAGCTCTGTACATCACAGAAATCATTATTAATAATTAAATCAGTCTATGTGTGCTGTTAATATAGAATATGAGTCATGAAACTAAACCAAAAAGAAGCACCATATGTTCTGCTCTACATACTCTTATTTATTTTTTATTTTTACTGAATTCTCTAAGATTTTTTTGTTTCTTAGTTAGGTTGGAAACTAAAAAGAGATCCACACACCTTTGAGGATCAGAGAAGTGGACTTAGTAAGCTAATTCACACACTATATATTTACCCCAGGAGACAGAATCAGGAGAAAGAGGAAATGAAAGAAAGAAGGAAAAAATGAACTGAGTAGCATATTGCCTGAACAAGGAAAGTCTGGCCTCATGCTTACCTAGGCTCATAAAGTAATTATAACCATCAAATTTAAAGAACCCATAACAATTAGAAACTGTTATATAAATCTGCCTTTCCAAAATCAGAATGCCAGAACAGATAGTATATAACATCACGAATTCAGATAAAAAAAACCCCTGTCATTAAGAATATCATTTCTGATGAGACGTATGATGGTTCAAATTTTTTCTGCAAAAACTCAACTGCTATATTGTAGGAAATAATTTACTAAAAGACAGAAGTTCATTCCTTACAACAATATTCATATGCATGATCATTTGGCGTTAATTATTGGATTGGAAGCACTTGATGGATAAAGAACAGAAAAGCACAAGGTTAGGAAGCAACATTCAAAACAGGGAAGCAAGTAAAGTTTTAAGATAATTCGAAAACCATCAAAACTCTGACAAAGGGGGAAATCACGCTAGTTGTGTAATGCAAACAGGACAACAAAAAAGTTTCCGGGGCCATCAAAGCTACCCTTCCCATTTCTTTAAAAATTTCATTTCCGGAGGGTAGAACATTAGAGGAAACAGACTTCAGTGAGAATGAAAAATGTGTTGCCATTGAACATATTGTCTGCCATATTTACTTACCAACTATTAGTCCCAGCTCATGTTGCTATAATCTCCGAACTCTAAAAAAAATGACACGTACAATTCTTGTTGGCCGCATTTCATAAATATTCACAAAACAACACATTGTCAAAAAGAAAGTAAATGTGGCAGACAATCGTTACGAGAGGGCAAATAATTGCAGAACTGAAATGCGACGGCAACCTAGGAGGAAAAGGTTATCTTTTCTCTGACATTTCAAAGTTGAACCACCGCTGCAACCACTTAGCTCCACCTCCGCTGTCACTTCGCTCCACCACCGCTGCAAACAGAGATAGTTTAGGGTTCACGAAAAAATCGCTAGAGATTATTTGGGGGAAATTTTGTGCGTTGTGGCCCGTGATATTCGAAGGATTAGATATCGGCAGAAGAAAAGACACCGTTCAGTTGAGAGAACTGAAAGGAAAAATAAATTCTTAAGCTGGGCGACGCCATTTTGCCTTATGTGCCTTGTGGGAATTTAAAGAAAATCTGAGCTGGCGCAAGGGGTTGCCACGTGAAATATTTGCTGACGTGGATTGCTTTTCTGTTAAGCTAACTAACGGAAGCCTGACGGAAGGACTTTTATGTCAAAAGCATTAAGTATGAGGGCTTTAAATTTGAATTTTAATTCTTAAGGACTATTTTGTCAAAGGGGTATAAACCCAAGGATTAAAATGTCAATTTCCCCAAAATTTTAGAACATGAAAGACCGCTTCTATAACCTTCCTTCAAACTTCCCAAACTTCACATTTCAATCTAGAACACAAGACTTCATATATCGAGAATTGAAAGATAGGAATACTAAATGTAACGCAAGTCTCAATTATACATATTGAAGTGCAAAGAGATAAGTACTTCTTAATTCCAATATAATCACTTTTAGATAATCTACAGATATGAATATAATTAAATAATCCAATGGAGAGAAGTAAATACTAGAGATAATCATAGATAATGGCAAGTCAAATTCTCAGCCAAAATAATAATTACAAAGCATAAAGAGGACAAAATAAGATTAATACAAAATTGAATGTCCTCTGTAAGAGCGAGAGAGTCAACATAGTCACTTATAACTTCTCCCCCTTTGGCATCATCAAAAGTAAGATAAGGGGAGGTCAAAGGTAGGTGGCTAAGGAGAAGCAATAGGAGGACTTCATAAAAACTTACAGCTCAGCAAAAGTAGAAGTAAGCTCAGCAGAGGTAGAAATAGAATCCTAGTTCCAGTGGGAGTTCTTTCAGTATCAGCCTCTTCCTCATCTTCACTTTCTTCTTTAGAATCTAAACCTCATTCACTTTCTTTCTGAGGTGTCACCACACCTTTATTTACCCATTCTTCGTCCTCATTTTGAATAAAACTCATCAACTAAAGAGTTTTCTTATTATACTCCTTGGATTCTTTGGGTTTTTCTCTTACTTCTCCAATCAAATCAACTTCAAAAGCATGAAACATATGTGTGAAAACTATTCCATAAGGGAGCCCTTCTTTTTCTCCTTAGTAGAAGCTTTTATGTGATTAAGCATTAAATGACCAAGGTTCATATGGGTACGAGTGATCAGACAGAACATAACGAAAAATTCTAAAAAGGTGTTGTACTCAAATTTCTCAGTCCTTCGCAAAATGATATTGCTAACCATATGAAACAAATTCTCAGTCCTTTGCAAAATGATATTGCTAACCATATGAAACAAATTCTTCTAGGAATTGATATGTCACTAGCAACAGGTCTAATCACCTCATTTAGGGCTGGATTATCCAAACAACCCTAAGAATGTCAATTGGTTCTATCTCAGACATACTCATCCAACCATACGCATCAAAGAACTTCTTTCCACTATTAGGGGCAGATATCAAAGAATTTAGGGAAGAAACCGACAGGTCTAATTGCTTCCAATTCACATAACTGGCGGCATCCTCAAACTTTGACTAATGAAATTTGCATAAACCAATTTTACAAATACACATAACAATCCACTTTCAAATTCAAAAGAATACCTCATTCTTGAAATTTAAACATCTCCTTAAAATCAAAGCCACTCTCACTAAACCATTGAAAATCTCCTTAAAATCAAAGCCACTCGATATACGTGCACGGATAGAAGGTGTGGCAGGGATTGAAATGGAGAATCCTAATATTAGAGAACCCTCATTTCGAGACCTAAGGCTTCAACACCTTTTGATAAGTTATGAGAAAAGTCAAAGCGTGAACTGTATCCCGGATGTAGCAAGTTTAGTAAGGTATTTCATACGGTGTTACAATCCGACTTTTTCATGTGGATTCAGACAATAAGTTGTCGTTTAAGGTATTTGATACGGTGTTACAATTGATTAAGGAGGCTTTGCCAGTGGGGGAGACGTTACCGAGATTGTATTACGAGGCGAAATAATTACAAAAGGGTCTTGCGTTCAGTTATGTTAAGATTCATGCATGTCAAAATGATTGTATATTATTTTGGAAGGAAAACATGGAGTTAGAAAAATGTCCGGTATGTGAAGTGTCTCGATAGAAATTCAAAGACAACTTAAGTAAGCGAATTTCAGGAAAAATGTTGCATCATTTCCTTTTAATCCTTAGACTTAAACATCTATTTAGCATAAAGGAATAGCCTATGACATGAGATGGCATAAGGATAAACGGGTTGACGATGGAGAGTCTGAGGCTTCCAGCAGATTCATTAGTTTGTTTGAATTTTGACTGATGCAATTGACCGGCGAAAGAAAAGGAGTATAGAAAATAATGACATTATGGAGGGGGGTGAAGCGGAAATAGAAGAAAATAGTGAAGACAACAGCGACAAAGATTCATTTGAAAGCGATAGCAAGTCTTCTGAGGTTGAGACATCAGGCTATAATGTGCAAGAATCGGCTTCTGATTAATTATTTCTTTCAAGTATATATTTTCAGTTCTTCTACTAATTTTGATGTGTTGTAACTGTTAATGTTCATTTTATCATTAAATATATGTTTTAAGGTTAAAGTATTATAACATGGTTTTTTTTATGTGACAGCTCACACAGTGAAATGAAGCATGGACAAAAATTACTTTATCTTACTTCTGCACATCTGCATGGCTCCAACACTCATCCAACTATGGTTCGAGTCTGAGTTAGAGTCTGAGCGCTCCATCTCCAAGTTCGCATGCCTTTTAGTGAAGACACGCGGGCTTGACAAAGTACTTCTATTTTATTGCTTTAAGTTAAACGACAAAGTAACTTTGCTAATTTTATTTTATGTCGAGACCACTGCTTCTAAGCGCAAGCAAGGTAGGACACGCGGGGTTGGTTTGGATAGGAGTCTTTGATCTAGGAAATTATCGATGCATTTGCCACTGCTGCCTCCCTGTCCAGTAAGATTGGAATGTTGGTCTGCCCACTAATTCCACCCATCGTTAACAAGTGGTTGATGTTCCAGCAGAAGCGAAAGAGTACATTATGGATCGAGTGTTGGTACGATTGAAATCTTAAACATAGTATTCTTGGTTAAACATTTTGTTTATCATTGTAATATTGTATATTTTAGTACTTATATAGGACCACTTCGACCTTGATTATACTCGCCGAGAGGACAGTGGTGGAGACTATGATTACCACATGTCAAACGCATCGCAACCAGATGTATGTATATTTCAAAAAGCTGTCAAGTAAAGAGGCGACATTGCTGAAGGCCCACCCTAATACCACGGGAGAACAGTGGATGGAGCTCTACGATCTGTTCACTAGTGAAGAATTTTTTATACGTGAATTAGAAAAACTCGTTGCTTAAATATTAAATTCTTTGTATAGATAATTTTTGCAGAAACGAAGCGAGCAAAATACGATAAATAGATCAAAGTTAACTGTGAACCATGTTGCTGGTTTACCCTTGTTCCAGTGCAACACGAGCTTGCATGGTAAGCTAATTATTACATTATGATTTTTACTAATGTATTGTAGAGTTTGAAATTATTTGTCACTAAATTTATGTAATTTCCATGTAGAAAAATCCAGACAATAGTGAAATCAATCTAACAGAGCTGTACAATGATGGTGTTTGGACTTCTAAAAGAATGAGAGAAATTTATGTCAGTGTATTGCGCTTTCATTTAATCCATTTACATGTGATATGATTACAATTTATCTACTTTATGTTTCGGATCATTATTAAATTCTTGCATAAATGGATGCAAGTCTTCCAGGGCCAATATGAATCAAAAGGGAAGACTTAAGCCGAAATCGAAGTATATTATGAGATATTAGGCAAGAAATCGGGATATGTTTGTAGATTAAGACACTCAATTAAACATGTGCCTTCATCAATTTTAACTACGTAGTCTTCTGATATACAGCGCCAGCTAGCGAAGACAAGAGATTAGATAGAAGAGAAGAGAGCTATTAGAGAGAAAGACTTGCAAAATTATATGAAGAAGCAAGCAGAGATGGAAGCCACGCTACGGGACTACAATGAGGAGCAGCCAGTGGAGCAGGTGTGAGACCCCAACTTTTACTATGTAGTTTAAGTTTTTCATAATTATTTCTTATGTATAAGAAATTTTTGTTTTGATCTTCATTAAGGGAATTGAGAGGCATTTAGGTGCTGAATGAAGAGGAGTTGCTGCATTGATTTAAAATTTGGATTAAGGAGATATCTCCCTTTAAGCACTTTTAGTCATTTTGTAAATTTATTTAAATATTATGTGGCTTGCAATTTTTAGTAGTGCATGTCTTCAGTAAGAGTGCTTTTAAATGATCAATGGGTTCAAAAGAAAAAGGGGGAGAAATGAGAAGTCACATGGGAAACAAAGAGAAAAAAAAAAGAGGGAAGAAGAGCAGTACGTGAAGATGAGGAGGGGGAGGGCAAAGCTATCTTTTCCTCCCCCAACTCATTTCACGCCTTCTCCTTCCCCCCCCCCCTCCGCATGTTTCATTTCTCATTTCCCCTTACACACACACAACCGAGAGAAAGAGAGAAGTAAGAGGAAAAAGCCAAGAGAAGAAGAAGAAGAAGAAGAAGAAGGAGAAGAAGAAGGAGAAAGAGAAAGAGAAAGAGGTGAGGTGGAGTTCGGTTCTTTTGACCGATCAAACCCCACTACCCTATTTCTCTCATTTTTCTTCTTGCTCGTTTTGATGGTTGTTTGTTGTTTTGATGGTTGTTGCTTTAGGTATCAACAATACTAGGTCTTTTCCTTATCTACATGTTTTCTTTAAGGGTAGTATAGATCTTACATGAAACCATGGGGAGATATGGCTAGATCTGGAAAATGGCTCAAGAGAAACCATTTATGCACCCTAGGTGTTTGATAAAAAGACCAAGAGAAAAGGGATAAATGCAATAGCTTTAGTTTGAGGATGGAATCATGGTTTGTGCATGCATGGCGGGTATGTAGTGGTTGTGGTATTGAGTATTGTTCTTTGATATCTATATGAGTTGAGGTTCAAAGGAGCTTTGGAAATGAGTGTTGTTGCTGGAAAACAAGCTGAGGTTTTAAATCTAGAATCATGGGTGTAGTTGTTAAAAGAAAATATGTTAACCTAAGCATCTTATGTTAAGAGGAGTGTCACGGGTTGTATGGAAGATGAAGATTGTTTAGGCATGTAATAGAGCGTGTAGAATTGTTTATGGTCAGAAGAATCAAGCTAGGGATCATGATTAGGGTGTTGGAATAGGAAGATTTTAGCACCCTGTTTTTAGGTAACATCGCGCTCGACCAGCGTGCATCAGGCGCTCGAGCGGCCTTAAGGAAATATGATGGACAGTGTCTTGTCGTTTGACCAACGCTCGACAGGTGCTCGAGAGGCCTTGAGAAATTCCAGACAGAGAATTGGCGCTCGACCGCCGCTCGAGCGAGGGTTGATGGAAGTTGGACAGTGAGTTGGCGCTCAACCTGTGCTCGACAGGCGCTCGAGCGAGCCCTGTTAAAATTTCATATATTTTGAATTTGGTGTTCCGATTGAAGACTTGTGAACTCTAGCATTGAGGATAGTTGAATAAACTTAGTTATGAAGCTTTTGAAGTTGGGATGGTGAGAAATTCATGAATAGGCTTTCAATCATTGATGTTTGGGAAGAGCAAGTGTACCTTGTTGATTGAGTATTTCTTATGACCTCTTTAGCAACCGTATAAGAGATGTTTGATACTTGTGTTTGATTGTCTTTCCTCATTCATTTTACAAAAGCTAGTTAAGTAACATTTTGTGAATGAAATCATATTTCATTGATATGTACTTTTAGAAAACCAAATAATTACAAGTATTTCTTGAATGTTATTAAATTCTTAATCATCTAAGTGAGATATTTGAATCGCTTGTAGGCGAACTCCATACCAATACTCAAAGGAGACCAAGGTAAGTGGAATGTAAGTGAAGTTACATTTTTACAAAACTGGAATGATACACAGCATTGTTTTACATGAACAAGCATGGCATCATAAGCAAGCATGTCATGGCACGAGCATTGCATGATTTTCTAAAGGAAATTTATGCAATGATATATGAAAAGTTTTATGATAAGTCAAGTCAAGTTAAGGGCTCTGGTCGGTACCGTACCAGTTAAGAAGGCGCATCCATACTGAAGGACGTTTACGTGAAGGGTGGATGTCACCTAGGGCACCCATACCGAAGGATGGGTAGCTCTTGAGGTATGTGCAACCACACTGAAGGATGCTTGCAAGAAGGTGTGGACCTCCAAGGGTCGTGTCTAGCCACTGAAGGACGAATGCGAGGGTCCCCAAGGGAAATAGAGGACAATTCCAACGAGGACGCACAACCCTGACTTCAGGGGTGAATGGAGCGTATGTAGCCCACAAGTCAAGAAGAAAATACTTTCCAAGGACCACGTGTCATTTTAAGTTCAAGAGCATGTTTTTCAAGATCATGAATGTTACAAGTACAAGCTTACATTTTCAAGAACAAGTACATGTGCATATGCATCCATGAACCATGCATGTGCATCAAGATTTACGTTTACTAATGATATTCAAGTTCAAGTCATAAACTCATGTTTACAAGTTTAAGTTTTCCCTTACTGAGTCTTTTGACTCACAGTTTTCAAAATGTTTCATTCCAGATGTTTCAGGTGAAGGGAGTCAGGAAGATTACCTGTCTTGAAGGAAATGAACTCTATGTATTTTTGATGTTATGAATGACCGATGTGATCAGTCATTTAGATAATGGGTAGTTATGTGATATGTAAATACAATGTTACTCCTCTTTTTGAAGTCTATTATGAAGTTAAGTTATTAAGAGTTCGCTGGCCTGTCTCTCTTCCTCGATCTTTACCGCTGTTATGTATGATCAAGTTCGCAAGAGCTTTCTCTCGGGATTGCTCGCGACTGTCTTTGGCCCTGCGGAATAGCGTTTGGGGCGTGACAGCAGGAGCGCGTTCAGTTGGAGTAGGACCACATGTGGTTGGAGCATGAGGAGCGCATGCAGTTGGAAAAGAGCGCTTAGGGGCAGAAATATCAAAGGAGCTGGAGCAGCTCATGACAACTGTAATGGAGAAGAAAATGAACGACATGAAAAAATGACTTTCATAAACGACACAGGTAGATGTGAGATGTTGTATTGATCTTTTATGATTGCTACACAGGTCGACTAACTGTTCTACTGGCAATGCCAACGATTGAACCGTAAGTAAGAAATGTGTCTGATCACACACTAAACATCCAACTAAACCGTTCAATCGTCTAGGCAAGCACGTCCGATCATTAAAACTTAAACGATCGATCGTACATTTGACATGTCCGATCAAATAAATTTACCGTTTGATCATCAAAATAGTCTTGATCGATCATAACTGTTTACCATTCGATCATCCAAAAAATTTCATCCAATTGTTTATGTTTCTCGTTCGATCCTGATAAGGTACTTTCCGATCGGTTATTGATCAGACCGTTCGATCCTCTAATAGTCATCCGATCAATCATGAACGCCAGTTCGACCGATCGCCAATTGGATCGTCCGATACGATCGATCGACTTTGTCTTTAATTCGATTGATCGTCCACATTCCGATCCATCGGATACTAGAAAATCGATCGTGACTTTTCGTGACGAATATTTCTGTCACAATATCTTATTAGCGACGAAAACCAAATTTCATCACAAAAAGCCTTTAGCGATGCTCTTTTGCTGACGGAGCTTGTGATGAAAAATTGATTTTTAGTGTCGAACAATTTCAATGAGATTGTCATTTAAACTCCAAGTTGTTCTTTTGGATGTGTTTCTTAAATGAAAATGATTATTTTTTATGTTCTATCTTTGTACTCACTTTCTAAATGACAAAGGGGCGATTTTTTTAATGTCGATAGGCTTGTATTCCCTTTGACCATTGATTAAATTTTTGGTAGAATATAAATTTGGGGAAGATATTGATGGATAATGCATGCACATATCTTAATTTTTATTAAATTTTTGATGCATTCATCTAAGTTTTTATCCTTTGTCTCTTTGATGTGACAAAGGGGGGGAAATGTACTGATAGTTTTTATGATTATATATTATTATTTTGAATTGAATTATGAACATTGATTCTATTTACTTTTTATTAATCCAATGGCGACTAATTTTTTATCTCAAGTTTCAAATGACTATTCAATTGCAAAAGATATGGGGAGTCATCCTAAAACTATCAGTTTATTGTCATATTAAAAAAGAGGGAGATGTTTGGCTTGTGTTTACAATTTATATTTTGATGATTAAAGTTTACAAAATAGACATCTTCAAAGACAAAGGCATTTCTATCAAAGAGCCAAAGACAAAAGGATTGAAGATTAAGAAAATGCAAGGAGCTTAAAAGTGAAGATTCAAGACTATAGGGTAATCTTGTAACTCTTAGTTTCACTTTTGTCAAGGATTTGAATCATATACTTGCATATCTTTCAAATCATGCATAATCTTCTTATCATAAGTTTGGAAACTAAAATGTACTTTAAGTGTTTTCAAATCATCCCTCTATAAACTCTCAAGCCTTAGTTATACTTTTGGGGAGTTGGTTTTTGAAATTGGGATTTCAAAAACTAGCTTTTTAATTGTAGTGGTTGATGCAATGATCTATAGTGTTCGACCTCTACACATAGTGGTCTATCTTTCTGCATGGGCCAAGAATGATAGTTTCTAAATTTTATGACCGTTGGGCAACAACTAGTTATAGCGGTCGACTGCTACAGTGAACCGGTCAATCGGTACATCAAGAAATTTGACAAAATCGCTCCAAACGGCTAGTTTTCACATGCAGCCTATATAAGGACTCTCCTAAGTCTTCATAAACGTACTTGGACGGCCATACATCATTTTGAGGCTTGAGAAAGATAAAAAAAACTTTCAAATTACATTTTATCATATCATTCACACAAAACGCACTTTGATATCCTTGTCTTTGTGAGATGCAAAGATATAAAGCTTTTCATTTTCTTATCCACTCTTTGAGAGAGTTAAATTCTTGTATCTTCTTATACAAAAAGGTGTGAATCCTTCAATGAGGGATGTTCACTAAAGAAGGAACTAAAAAATTATTGTGTTTGCTTTTTTAACTCTACTCTTTACACTTAGCACTTATTTACTTGTTGTATCAATATACTTGTGTTAAATTAGTCTTTATTTTGCAAACAATATTTTGGGGATTAAAATTAATCAAAAAATTGGAAACTCAATCACTTCCCCCTCTTGAGTTGCTTTAATCCTAGGAACTTCACATATTTGATCTCGTTCAGTGCATGTACTCTTACAATACACTCACTCATCTGCTTAAGGTCACCCTCAATGACGAAGTCCATCATCCAATTTATTAGAGGCAGAATGAGCGTAGACCTATTAATTACGCATAAACATGTATCTTGGTCTAGAACAACCGTCAAGTGAACAAGAAATCAAAAAATAATACTATCCACCTTTGATACAATAATCATCGGTATGACTTTTTCCAATGTCACTACAATAAAACTGTGTGACATTTTATATCACAACATATAATATCTATAAATAAATAAACATATATTATCTCATAATCGTTCTTAAATAACTCATTTTGAGGGCCATGATTGTATTTGAGTTTTAGTGCAACAACAAGTACCGTATCATCTTGACCAAAAAAAAACCTATTACTAAAGGAATGGCTGGCGTTAAGAAGAGAAAATTTGGATTCAAGAAGGCGAAGAAGTCGGGAAAGAGTGAACGAGGATGAGTCAGACAGCAGAAAACACAAGTAGCTGTCAAGCATCGGAACCGTCTTCCATAATATGTAAACATCATAACATCACCTCAAGTCCTTCAAGAGCCAGTTCCCCAATGGGTCAATTATCTAGAAGACCCTTTTAGGTAACTCTTATTTAGTAGTAGCTCAAGAAACATATATATAGCGCTAATGGTAATAAACATAATTGGAATTCTATTTCTATTCCCTTCGGTAGATTTCAAGCTTTAATTCATTCTCATGGGACAGTGTACCCTGCAAAGAGAAAGGGACATAAGAGTAGTTAAAACTCTGAATTACACGCTACACCTAGAAGGAAAAATGGCAATGATGTGACTCAACCTTATGCTATATAGATGATCTATTTGTTTTAATCGCTTTTCTCTGGGCCTGTATATATATATATATATATATTAATTCAGCGCTGCCACATAATCTGATTTTATTAGTTTACCTGTGTTGATGTTGAACAATGGAGGTGTTTGCGCGATTAAGTAGGTACGCACTCACCAAAGAAAACAGATATATAGTACTACTAAGCACTTACACTGTCATGCGCCTTTCCCATGTACAATAAACACATAGATATATACCTACATAGGATAACCATCAGCGGGGACTTATTTAATTTAGTACTGTTGGCCGGCCCATTTACATAGGTGCTGGATTTACGCCCATTTGTAATTCTATTATATACATTCCCAGATTAAACCAAGTTTCACAATTAGCTAGATATATCTGTGTGTGTACGTTTACGTGTATGTAGCCACTTACTTCCACACTTTTTTCCAGAAGGTCGGTTCTTGATGTTGCACCGCTTAGGAATAGTGATGGCAATCGCCGGCTTAATCCCAGCCTGCTTTGCCAAAGGTGACAGCAAAACAGTACAAAGACATTTGGGCGAGGTGTTCATCAGGGCACCAACTTTGGTGCAACATGTCGGTGGAACCTTCGCCCTGGCATTCCCAGCTGCACTAAAGCAAGGGCTCAAACTGGCTGCCGCGGACCTAATCGCGGTCTTCCCGCACTCTCCGGCTGCAGCAACTTCCCAAATAAAGGCCTTGGAAGCAAGCACGAACACGAACGCCACCACGATGCATGATTTCATGTTGTAGGTCATCTCTATTTTGCACTTGAGATAGCTAGCTTTATGCTGCGCACTGACCTCTGAGGACGAAAGCATACCTATATATAATATATACCGCATTGAGGAGGGAAAACGTAAGAAATTCAGTGGACGTTCTTCAGATCAGCTCTAGTGGGGTGGTTGTGGCTGAGTATATTCTAAGAGGTAATGATTATAATCAAGATCGCACTGAGATGCATGTGGCAAGGGATACTCTAAATTTTGACACATTAGATATTTTGGTCCTCAAATTCTTCCTTCGAGCATGTTCTGTTCTTGCAGGTAACTGAGATGCTCTAGTTAGGTGGCATGAAAAGAAGTGTGAACGTTCAGGGCGTGCTGAGAGTCCCATTATTTGCTCCACTAAGCTAAGCTTAACACATCACAGGGCACTTGGCATGATTCCGACGTATGACTATGAGTACGTAATTGGAACCACGAGTTCACACAAATTAAGTAGGTCGGCAATAGCCTAATTACTTGAATTTGATTCTATTTAAAGCGGAAAATGATTCTGAATTGTTGGCACCCACCTTATGGGAAAATCCTGTATCGATCTCATGTTGCATGTCATATTCCTATTTGCGTAAAAATCTTTTCTTCTACATGTGTAACGTGTGTAAGTTTTTTTTTCCCTAAATCAGAGCAGAAGGCCAATTGTGCTTTCCAGATCCTTAAGAAAGGAAATGGTTAGACAAAATCATTCTGACTGCTCTATATATTCCTCTTCGTTAATTTGTCGCTAGTAGCTGTTCTGAAAAATTCTCTAATTAGGCCCTTATAAAATGGGCAAGGTATATAAATACACATTAAGTTCAATGAAGCGCAGGGAAGAGTTGTAGCAACGTCGACGACTATGACTTGGGTGGGCTATGGACTCGGCCTATATGGACTTGATCCACATCATCTCCTAACCCCTCAAAACGTTTTGGAACTTGGTCCCAGTCACTTATTTGACGACCTCATACCCCTCCATGATCCAAATTGACCTGAGTTCATGCCCTTTTGCTGTACGTCGTCAGTCACCAAACTCAGCCAGCTGATACAAAGTACTACAAGGTCAAAACCGACGCTAAAAATTACAAAAATTGCCGCAAAAGGCTTTACCATGGTGTTTAGAATTGTTAAGACAATATGCATGCACTTCTAGTTCTGGGTACTGCTCATATTAGTCGGTTTTCAGCTCCACGTAAGCAAGCAACCAAGGCGCGTCCTAGAGGCACCAATGTATTAGGCTGTTGTTTTTTTGGGTAGCCGCATTCTAACTGTAATATTCTTTAAAAAAAAAACAAAGCTTTGCATTTTGAGTAAGTTACGCAGGCCATCTTCCCTTTCACGCAGAAGAGCCATTTTCAGCAAATTTTTTTGGTCGCCGACTCCACAGCTTGACATTACCTTCCAGATCTCAATCCCTTCGCCCATCCTTGGCCGAAAATCTCGTTCTTTTCAAATCTAGCAAACCCTAGTCGAGCTTTAAAATGTATTCTTGCTTTTATTTTGGAGAAACGCCGCTTAGGTCGTACTCTCTCTCTCTCTACCCCTCTTTTTCGAAGCTCTCTCTCTCTAGCTTTTGGAGACACGATTCGCAGGGGTTAGATAATTTCTGGGGGTAAATTTGATGCAATCTTTGTTTGGGTTCGAATTTCTTTGGATTAATTTCAAGTTATGTCATTTTATAGATAGCATTGGAGACCCAACCTTCAAGGGCTAGGCGATTCTTCTGCGTTTTCGTCAACGCATTTGAGTGAGTCTTCTTCAAATCTCTATCTGTGTTGAAGTTTTGGATTTGATATTTCTAGATTATTTTAAGATTATTGTTGGGTTGTTGTAGGGTGATAAGAGGTGGATTTGGAGAGTTTTGGTGGATGGTAGGAATAGCATGTTCTTTAGAGTTAATGGAGTTCAAATAATAGAAGGTTTGTCCATTCGATCTTGGATTTCATTGCTGGAATTTTATTATTTGAGATTATATTGGAGATGTGTTGATTGAGATGAAAAGGCAACTGACGTTTAAAATTGGTTTTAGGTTTTGATTGACTATTCAACCATCCTTGAGAAATCTTAAGTTTTGGTTAAGCGGTTGAGGTAAGTAGTCATTCAATGCAATTTTTATAAAATTCTTAAATTTTTAAGAATTAGTGTACTACAGTTAAATTATTTTACAAAACGAAGATGTTTTGGAAACGCATTATTGTGAGAAACTAAATCATTTGACATTGGAAGTGTTGGATTTGTTTACTTGAAATTCACGGTTGTGAGCATACTATAAAATTTTCCTTTTGCATGTGACTGTTGCGGTCTTTGTGACCATTGGGGTCTGTGTGACCATTACTAATTTCACTATGTTGTTTGGCCTGAGATATTTAGCTATGTTTGTTTCATATATCTGAAAAAAATTTCAAAAACTTCTCACTCACTTTTTCATCAATTTCAATACCTTTTCATCAATCCCAATAATTTTTTTCATCAATTCCAATACCTTTTCAGCAATCCGAATAACTTTTTACAAATTTCAACAACTTTTAACACATTTTTCACCAATCCCAAGAGAATCTACACTACTTCCAAAAAACGCAAAGAACAAAAACTGTTATGAGATCTAAACCAAACATAACCTTAGTTATAAGTTATGTTTTTAGTTACTATTGCTCACTATTTTTTTTTATCTCGGTTATTCTTATAAATTGTCATTTCGCCTTATTCTCATTGATTGTTACTTACTGAGCTAGTTGTAGCTCACTACTTACTTCCTATTTAACAGATTTAGCAGTTGGTGGCAACGAGTAGTAGGAGATTTCGAGTGATAGCTTGAGAAGGTTGCGAGTTGCAGGGTCATTGAATAAAGAGTCCTTTGGAGATTTCGGTAGTGAATGAATCAATTTGGAGACTTTAGTAATTTTATTACATTGGGGGAAAACTGTTTAATTGGATCCCTTATTAATTGTGAGATTTGATAGTTTTGCGAGAAATGCTCTTACTATACTTTTGGATTTCATACTTTTACATATTATGGATGGTTTGTGAGTTTGGTTTTGATTATTAAGTGGTGGAATAGAGTTTTGAGTTCTTGGTTGGGAAGAATTTGCTTGTAAACAGGATGGAAAGTCCCATTTTTTCAGACGGGACTCTGTCCGTTTGAACTTTTAGGTCGGGGCGTTACACTAACAGCCGCTTATTCGTTCAGGGTAAAATCACCCTCAACCGAGATAGCTCAAATATCAATTATGGTTGGAAGGGCAGACTTCCATTTCTGAAACAAGTGAGTTCGATTTATATCCATTGTTATGCGAGTCTTTAAATTAATTAATACTTGAGCTGTGAGTGATCGGCCGGTTTAAGTGTCTAGAGTTTGACTGAAACATTAAGATCTCGTAGAACGTACAAACTGGGCCGAGTCTATTCGAGCGCCACAGCACCCAACAAATGTTTCCCGTCAGTGTAAAATGGTAAAATGGTAAAATGTTGAAGGAAACGTAGAAAAGTAAAGTTCTACTGCCAATAATTAGATGAAGGAATAGCATAAATTATTATTAGTAGCTCTGAAACTGATTGTATTCGTTACGTATACATGACATATATGAAGCAGGCCTGTAAGTTAGGTAAACTAGTTCAACACCACACACTACCCAAGTACTACGGAAAGACGAGGGAGAAAATTAAAAACGGTTCAAGTGTACAACACAGATCAAAACTGTAAATTATGTTATAAAATTCGTACAAAATGTTTCTCCTAATCGGCCAAAACAGGACAAACCTCTTAACTGAGGTTTACCATCCTCCGGAGGATTCTTAGGCCGCTATGACCTTTTGCCGCTTGCTTATCTTCTGAGCAATGACATAATTCTTCCAGTAAGTAGTGATTTCCCGCTGAGTCTCCAAATCGCTCTTTCTCTTGAGCACAGCTCCATTCTCTGGAGCAGTTGGTGGCACTTCTTTGAACTCTTTCTCTTCATCAGAGACCTTTGGGGGCAACTTGTCCATCTCCTGGAGTACGTGCGTGATGTCGTGCACGAGGCGCTCAGCGAGGGTTCGCGAGAACTCCGCCCTGATGACAACGCGGAGCACGTTCACATGCTGAGCACCCGGTGGCATGGGATAGGCAGGCACAATCCAACCAAAGCGGCGCAACATTTCAGAGATCTCAAACTCATCGTGACCGCCTTTCTTTTCCTTGAGAGAAAAGGCCACCACCGGAACTCCAATGTCCTTTGACAGAATGTTAAAGCGTCCAGTGTTCTCTATTCCCTCCTTCAGCACCATAGCGTTTTCGTGACAGTTCCCCATGATATTACGGTACCCCTGATAAACACAAACTCTCGATTTAGATAAGTTATGACACTAATTAGACAAGAATATATAGTAGTTTGTCTGTTATTAGACTTACCTCCTGGCCCAAGCGGATTAGTTGATAATACTGAGCAATAATTTGACTAGAACCTGCACGTGGTCATGAGTCCAGAAAGACTTAGAATGTGTTGCAGGTTCCAAAGAAGAACCAGGATGCCCTGAATTACAGCTGAAGATGTACATTATTTTGATTACCTTTAGAGAAATTGAGGGTGAAGGTGGACTGTTCAGCTCCAAGGTACTTGATGTGGAAGACAAGATCCTCCGGCAGGTCATCTTTGCTCCTCCAGATTACCCACCCGATTCCGGCATACACAAGACCGTACTTATGTCCACTTACATTGATACTCTTTACCAGTGGAAGACGGAAATCCCATTCCAGCTCTGGATAAATGAATGGCGCAATGAATCCACCACTAGCTGCGTCAACATGAATAGGAGTATCCCATCTGGTAACACATTTCTCCAAAAACTATAATTAGCAAACTCGATTTCGACTATGAAAGATGTACTTAACCTGATGAATTAAGTGGTACATACCCTGTCTGCTTGTTCTTTTCTAGCAAGAGATCGTTTAGGAGTTTGACATCTTCGAATTCTCCATTATAGGTCGAGCCCAAGATAGCAGCAACACAAATAGTGTTTTCATCCACCATTTCCACAGCTTTGACGGGGTCCATTACATAGTAACCTTCCCTCACCTTCACTTCCTTCAGCTCCACCTCAAAGTACCTTGCAAACTTTTCCCAGCAGACCTGTATATATTGAACGGCGCATAGAAAGAATGTGTCATTTTTATAACCAATCCTTCAAAACTCGGATCATGTACGCCATTTCCCATCGGACTATTGTCACACTTCAATTAATGCCAAGGTAATTGATTCTATTGTCAATGGGTCTAAATGTTGGATTGGTCTAGCACTATATAAATATACCTGAACATTGGCACCGGTGACAATGTTGGGCTTGTCGCAAGGTTTCCCCTCAGCCTTCCGCTTGTTCTGCCACTTCCTCTTGAATGCGAGGCCAGCCAGCATTATAGCCTCGGATGACCCCACTGTTCCCACTCCTATCGCAGCCTCAGAGTCTCCAAGGGGAGCGTAGAATAGGTGTGCTATCATGTTCACACACCGATTCTGCATAATCAAATCAAGGCACACCATCATTGTCACGAGGGTTCAAGTAACGGAACCAATTTCCTCACCGATTCTGAAAAAGGTGTTGACGATCATTGCTTACGATGCAAGAACTAGTGCATTAATGAACACGTAGTTGTATATGTGCGTACGTCTTACTTCCAATGAAAGCAAATAATAAAACAAAACCACGATTAAAACAAAATTTTCATATGGAACGGGATTGCCTCCGAAGGCCATTCCGTCCGAAGGCTCAATGGCCGTCCAACGGTCGGGAGGGGAGGGGTGTGGGTCCCGGACGGGACCCACACCTGCCCGATCAATGCTTGTCGGCAAATCCCAATTGTTGATTGACCCGAGCAGTGCTGGTCAGCCATCCATCCGGCCTTCGGAGGGAAGTCGCCTTCGGAGGGAATCAGTTCTCGAAAGAAAAGGTGTCAGAGTACGATCGAATATGTTTTTCCGGTGAAAAAGTCTTTTTCTTTTTCTTCTTCTTTAAACATCTGGATGGTGTAATTCCTGTAACATCCATTCACCTGCTTTATGTTTCTTTATATCGTTTGATGGTAACACCGTCGCCTGCCATGTCTTATTTGGAACAGCGTTAAACAATACAAGCTACGTACCACCCGGAAGACTTGAAAACAGAGATACGAAAATAAAACTATGAGTATGACAAGTACTGGTTTCAACAATCTGGCTAAAAAATACCAAAAGTTTTTTACACTAGGACCAAAATTTCGGGATATTTTGACTTCCTTGCGTAATTAGCTGACTGTTCAATTCTCTTCCTTAATTTCAGACCAAAAAACCAGAAACGGTCAACCCAACCCCTAGAGGTGCGTGTGTATGTTTTAGTGCCGGGGGGAGAGAGAGAGAGAGAGAGAGAGAGAGAGAGAGAGAGAGAGATACGTACGTGAAGCTCAGTTGTAACTGGGTACTCATCCATGTCTACGTAATTCTTGTTGATGGACTCCATGATTAGTTTGTCACACTCGGGCTCCATCAACGTGGTGACAAAGGAAGCCAGGTTCAATTTTGGCTTGAAATCAAGGAGCAACTCGTCGTGTATGACCTGGTAAGCAGCCTCCTTAGGTATCGAGCTCTCCGGCATCTTATGCCTGCACCAATCACCTCTCATCAGTACACAGAACTTAAGCTCGTATATATGAAAAACAAAAAAGAAGAAGAAGAAGAAGAAGAAGAAGAAGAGGCCAAGACGAAAGGTAAAGATGGGATATTTAATACTTAGGGAGTGAATCCCGGACATAGCGAGATGCCGAGTTTGAAAGCACCGAGAGATCCGACTCGGAAGCAGGTTTTGTAAACGCCATGGCTGTTAACGAACCAAACAGATGAGAAATATGTAGAGCAAATTACTTCAATGAGAAAGCTAAAGGGCAAATGTTGCATATATATAGCTAGAGAGGGAGGAGGAAAAGCGTAGAGATTCGGTGGAAGGCCCATAATGGTATACTGACCGTGTCCAGCGTGAGAACCTGGAAGGAGAACATCTCTTGAAGACGAAATCAATATGTTGACTTTTCATAAAAAGGAGTCGAAAGCAAGACATTAAAAATTCCCCAAATTGACCACCGAACTTTTTATATTAATATATTGAGTACGCAACAGCCAACAGATGCTGGGTTGTTTTGGTTCCACCATGAGGCCACACGGGTCAAACCAGTCGTCGTGGAAAGTTGAATGCATCGAGTAGGTCCCGAGCCCGAGGACCTTTTTATGAGTCACATGCCCTTGAGGAGGTCCTCTTGTTTTGCAACTTACCAGCTGTTTTTGATGTCTCTTCTCTTTGGGCACCCACTGATTTAAAAAAGAAAGGTATATACCTCATTCCCCAGTTGGGATGGGAAGGGGGAATTAGCGATTCAATTCCATCAAAGAAATCGATTAATCCAAGTTTATGCGCTTAGAAAAAGAAAAAAAAATCCCAGTTTATGCATGCAGCCAGTCGTTTTGGTTTGATTCTATGAATCCTTTTCTTCTTTTATACTACATGCATAATCCAATTTTTAGCTATTCTGCGGTTTCTGTACAAATCAACCTTCTTCTTTCTTTTGGTAGATCAATGTTTCAAGAATATCCCAAGATTATTCTATGATTGTTTATGCCCAAGATTAATTAATTTAATCTATTTTTTAGTTAAGGGATAAATATATTTCGTACTCTCTAACTATGAGATTATTGACATTTAACACCCCCATCTATTATTTTTCTTAAATTAAAATTCTGCTAAAATTTTCTGAAAATTGATTTGTTGTCCTTTAAGATTATGATTTTACCTTAAAAAAATGATTACTACTGTAAATGCGGACAAAATTGTTATTTCGCGTGCCAAAAAATTATTTTTCAGTCTAAATTGATAAAAAAATTTAACAGACCGTATAAAATGTTTGAAATCAATAGTTAGTGAATACAATATAAGAAAACTAATAGGTGAAGTGCAAAGTATCAAAACTCTGATCTATTAGAAGGTGCAAAATGTATTTATCCTATTAAATATCTTAATATACCATATATACCATTTATGTGCACCAACAGTTACTGTGTGCGCATAGTTTCTTCAACATAATATATCTATATTTTCTCCGAACCATCAATAAACCATAGTTATAAATCTATTAATTAATGTTGAAGTATTTGGTACGTATTATTTGACGAAATTAAAGAACATTAACCTGAATACAATATATAACTATATATAGCTAGCATTTGCTCTTTGAATAAAGAATCTGTCTTAGATTGGTATGGAAATCAGATAATCAAAAAGCAAAAGCAAGAATCAATAGAACTAAGCCACTTTGTACCCGTTCTTTAAATTTGAGACATTTCATTTACGTTAATTTTTTTAAAGAACATTATTCTGCACGTGGCTCACTTGCCCATTTTATCCTCGATATTCAAAAAAATATTAATTATACTTTACACTCATGTGGTTTGAGGCATCTGACACTTTGCACCCTTATTTTTATTTTTGAGACAAATTTGCACTCACATATTTATGCACCTGGTTGAATTTTTCATTCGAAATAATAGATAAATTGACGGGGATTCAAAATGTTAAAATTCCAAAAAATTACATGAGTGAAATATCTCAAATTTAAAAGAACAGGTGCAAAAGTGTCAAGAGGTTCAAATCACATGGGTGCAAAGTATAATTAATTCATATATTATATTTTATATATGTGTGTGTGAATCTCTAATGAACTTTAAGGTAATTTTGGACTCAATTAACGAGAAAATAGTATACCAAGTACTCACATTAAACAAGCCGTGAAGTATGATATTATATATGAGTGTCATGGCTTGAATGAAGAGCATTTTTCCAACCAAATTCATCTTTTGAGACCACCTAAGCCATTGAAATTGGCCAGCAATGAATAATTCAACCTCAGGAATTTAAAAAAAACCTTGGTTGACCGCATAATGTCCCTGAAGGCTAACACGCATCACTCTAGATGTTGTCTCATATCTTCTAGCTAAAGCTGACAGGTCGTGGCATATATAAAGATTCTTCTTTAATTAATTGGAAGTTCTTTATTTCTCTTTGAAAATTGGTTTCAAGGAAGACTTCTGATTTTGATTATAAATAATATATACTGCTAGAGATCTACATAAAAGTCCTAAAATCAGAATAAACAACTCAGTAAAATCCATAGGTCGTTTCCTTCCGAACTTTGATGAAAATTTTATATGGCCTGCCAATATCTATATGCTATGTATAGACGTCATGGAAAACCAATTAATGATAAAAGGTAAAACTTCTAAAAAGGTTAAAAAAAAAGGACGCCGTCTAGAAATAAGGTGAAAATTAAAAAGGAAAAAATATATTTTTCATCGACGAACTATTGTAGATTATATACTTTGCACTATAAACTATTATGTTTCAAACATTGCACCCTCTAAATATCAACCTTAGACATTTTGCACTCTATCAAAATTTTAGACTACAATGACAATAATACTCTTGACGCACTTTGAATATATTGAAGATATTATTGTCTATTCATTAAATTTTGGGGGTATTATTGACAGAATGAGGGTGCAAAGTATATAACATTGGTAGTTGATGGGTGCAATGTGTCAAAGTGAGTAGTTTACGATGAAAATTGTCTAACATTGATAGTTGGATAGCGTAATGTGTCAAAATTGGTGGTTTAAAGTGCAATGTGTTGAAAGTTAAACTTGATTTGGGCCCGAAATGTGCTCCAAATTTAGTCTTGGCCCGATGGAGGATGAAGATCTTCTAGAGAGTTCCACAAATCTCTATAGGAAAGGAAGAGAAATAATCTTTCTAGAATGTTCTATAGTGCTCTAGATAAAGGAAGAGCAAGAAGTTCTCTAGAAAGTTCTATAAATCTCTAGAGTATGGGAGATCAAATAATTTTCTAGAAATATCTAGAAATAAGTAGAAGTACTTTTGTGTAGAAAGTGCTACAAAAATATCGAGGAAGTATAACAAATATCTAGAGTCTCTCTAGAAAGTGTCATAGAAATATCTAGATATTTAGATCAAATGTGTGTCTAATAATGAATTTGTAAGCCTATACAAAGGGTGTAGCCCCACCATTTTGAAGAAGTTCAAGTTAAGTCAAGAAAGTTCAAGATAAGCCAAGTAAAGCCAAGTTTGAGAAATTGAAGAGTGTTCTTCCATATCCCTCCTCATTATATCTTCCACATAAATTTGCTCTACTTTAAAAGTCTTACTCCCTTTGTGTTAAACTCCTCTTCCAACAAACTGGTATCAAAGCCTAGGTTGTAGTGAGAAAAGGGCAAGTGGACTGATTCCCTTCCAAGTCCCTCAACTACTAAAGACAACTATTATAATTGGAGCATTAGAATGAAGGCGTTACTCGGCTCACAGGACATTTGGGAGATCGTGGAGAAAGGCTACAAGGAGCCACAAGAGGAGGCCACCCTATCCCAAGCTCAAAGGGATAGTTTGAAAGACGTGAGAAAGAAAGACAAGAAGGCGCTCACTCTCATCTATCAAGCCTTAGATTAGAGTATGTTCGAGAAGGTGGCAAGTGCAACAACTAGCAAGGAAGCGTGGAAGATCTTGCAAAACTCTCACAAAGGAGTTGATAAGGTGAAGAAAGTTTGACTCCAAACTCTTCGAGGTGAGTTCGAATCTTTCTCCACGATCTCCCAAATGTCCTGTGAGCCGAGTAACGCCTTCATTCTAATGCTCCAATTATAATAGTTGTCTTTAGTAGTTGAGGGACTTGGAAGGGAATCAGTCCACTTGCCCTCTTCTCACTACAACCTAGGCTTTGATACCAGTTTGTTGGAAGAGGAGTTTAACACAAAGGGAGTAAGACTTTTAAAGTAGAGCAAATTTATGTGGAAGATATAATGAGGAGGGATATGGAAGAACACTCTTCAATTTCTCAAACTTGGCTTTACTTGGCTTGTCTTGAACTTTCTTGACTTAACTTGAACTTCTTCAAAATGGTGGGGCTACACCCTTTGTATAGGCTTACAAATTCATTCTTAGACACACATTTGATCTAAATATCTAGATATTTCTATGACACTTTCTAGAGAGACTCTAGATATTTGTTATACTTCCTCGATATTTTTGTAGCACTTTCTACACAAAAGTACTTCTACTTATTTCTAGATATTTCTAGAAAATTATTTGATCTCCCATACTCTAGATGAGGCCACCCTATCCTAAGCTCAAAGGGATAGTTTGAAAGACGTGAGAAAGAAAGACAAGAAGGCGTTCACTCTCATCTATCAAGCCTTAGATGAGAGTATGTTCGAGAAGGTGGCAGGTGCAACAACTAGCAAGGAAGCGTGGAAGATCTTGCAAAACTCTCACAAAGGAGTTGATAAGGTGAAGAAAGTTTGACTCCAAACTCTTCGAGGTGAGTTTGAATCTTTGCATATGAAAGAATCAGAATCAATTTCTGATTATTTTTCTCAAGTATTGGCTATTGTGAATCAACTAAGACGAAATGGTAAAAATTTGAATGATACTCGAGTAGTTGAGAAGATATTGCGATCTTTAGATTCAAAATTTGATTATATTGTAGTATCTATTGAAGAATCTAAAGATCTAGATACTATGATTGTTGATCAACTCATGGGTTCACTACAAGCCCATGAAGAAATATTAAAGAAAAAGGTAAAAGAAGAGCATCTAGATCAAGCTCTTCAGATGAAACTCACCTTGAATGAGAAAGAAAGAAGCTTTGGCAGTGAAAGAAGCCAAAGAGGAAGAGGACGTGGCCAAGGTCGAGGAAGAGGTGCATTCAAGAAGGAAGAATATAGCCAAAGTTCGTATTCTCCAAAAGGTCGGGGAAAAGGAAACAATTCAAGGCGAAATGGAAGACAAAGGTACAATAAATCTCGAGTTAAATGTTTTAATTGTCAAAAGCTTGGTCATTATGCTTCTGAGTGCAGAAGTAATATTAACAATGTGGAGGAGAGATCTAATTATGCCAGTAGAGAAAATGAGGAGCAACCAACTTTATTGTTGGCATATAAAAGAGCAGAAAGTGGAGACAAGAGTACATGGTACTTGGATACTGGAGCGAGCAACCATATGTGCAGGAAGCGAGATATGTTTATGGAGCTAGATGAGTCGGTGAAAGGAAATATTACTTTTGGAGATGAATCCAAAGTTCCCGTGAAAGGAAAAGGTAAGATCTTGATCCGCTCTACGAATGGAAATCATGAATTTATTTCGAATGTTTATTATGTGCCCAATATGAAGACTAACATTTTGAGTTTGGGCCAACTCTTAGAGAAAGGTTATGATATTCATCTAAAAGATCATAATCTTTCGATAAGAGATCAAAAGAACAATTTGATTGCCAAAGTGCCAATGACAAGCAATAGAACGTTGGCATTAAACATTCATAATGATGATGCTAAATGCTTGAAGGCATGTTTTAAAGATTTATCTTGGCTTTGGCACTTAAGATTTGGGCATCTTAATTCGGTGGCTTGAAATTGTTAAGCAAGAAGAAAATGGTGAAAGAATTACCCAAAATCAACCATACGGATCAATTATATGAAGGATGCTTACTTGGAAAACATTCTCGAAAAAGTTTTCCAAAAGAAGCAACCACAAGAGCTAAAGAGCCACTGCAGCTTATCCATACTGATGTATGTGGGCCAATCAACCAAGCTCTTTTGGTAAGAACAATTATTTTGTTCTTTTCATTGATGACTGTAGTAGAAAGACTTGGGTTTATTTTCTAAAACAAAAATCAGAAGTGTTTGGGGCTTTTATAAAATTTAAGGCCCTTGTGGAAAAAGAAAGTGGCTACAGCATAAAGGCCATGAAATCTGATAGAAGTGGAGAATTTACCTCGAAAGAATTTGAAAAATATTGTGAAGAAAATGGGATCCGTCGTCCAATGACGGTATCGTACTCACCACAACAAAATGGTGTTGCGGAAAGAAAGAATAGATTCATTCTTAATATGTCTCGCAGTATGTTGAAAAGCAAAAATATGCCCAAGGAATTTTGGGCTGAAGCTGTTGATTGCACAGTATATTTAACTAATCGGTGTCCTACTAGAAGTGTGTGGAACAAGACACCGCAAGAAGCATGGAGTGGGAGAAAGCCAAACATCTCCCATTTACGAGTGTTTGGGAGCATTGCATATGCTCATGTTCCATATCAAAAGAGATCCAAGCTGGATGATAGGAGTGAAAAGCTTGTCTTCATTGGGTATGATCATCGCTCTAAAGGTTACAAACTATATAATCCTAGCAAGGGGAAGATCATCTCATGTAGAGATGTCAAGTTCGATGAAGGAGCATGGAATTGGGGCCTCCAATCGGAAGACTATGATTCCTTCCCTTTATTTGAAGAAGAAGCAGAAGATCATGGAGAGCAATAAGAGCCCATTAGTCAACCTTCATCTCCTGCATCATCTTCTCAAGGAGACTCATCGCCATCATCCTCTCTTGGAGAAAGCTCAAGAGAAAGGACGCCAAAAGTGAGGAGCTTGCAAGAAATTTACGAGGTAACAGAAAATCAAAATGACCTCACTCTTTTTTGTCTTTTTGCTGGTTGTGAACCAATAGGCTTTCAGAAAGCAGTTCAAAGTAAAAGATGGAGAGATGCCATGAATGAAGAAATCAAGGCCATTGACAAGAATGATACATGGGAGCTTACAACACTTCCTAAAGGGAAAAGAGCAATCGGAGTCAAATGGGTGTACAAGGCGAAGAAGAATTCCAAAGGAGAAGTTGAAAGATACAAAGCTCGATTGGTCGCCAAAGGCTACAATCAACGCCCTGGCATTGACTACGAAGAGCTATTTGCTCCTGTTGCTCGTTTAGAAACTATAAGATTGATTATTTCTTTGGCTGCTCAAAATAAATGGCAGATTTATCAAATGGACGTAAAATCTGCTTTCTTAAATGGCCGCCTTGAAGAAGAAGTCTATGTGCAGCAGCCATTGGGCTACGTAGTGAAAGGACATGAAGATAAAGTCATAGGATTGAAGAAGGCTTAATATGGCCTTAAACAAGCTCCAAGGGCATGGAATCATCAAATCGATGAATATTTCTTAAAAAATAAGTTCACAAAGTGCCCCCAAGAATATGCCCTTTATATGAAGGTGAATAAATAAGGAGATGTATTACTGGTTTGCTTGTACGTAGATGATTTGATCTTTACAAGTAATAGCTCGAGCATGATCAATGAATTTAATAAGGCAATGACTCGAGAATTTGAAATGACAGACATTGGGCTCATGGCGTACTATCTTGGGATAAGAGTAAAGCAAGGAGAAGATGGCATCTTTATATCTCAAGAAGGATATGAAAAAAGAAGTTCTGAAGAAGTTTAATATGAGTAACTGCAAGCCAGTGTGTACTCCAGTTGAATGCGGAGTCAAGCTGTCGAATCATGAAGATGGTGAAAAGGTGGATCCAACTCTTTTCAAGAGTCTTGTTGGGAGCTTACGGTACTTGACATGCACAAGACCAGATATTCTCTTTGGAGTTGGACTTATTAGTCGTTATATGGAGTCATCAACCACGACTCACATGAAGACTGCTAAAAGAATCCTCTGCTATATAAAAGGTACACTCGACTATGACTTATTTTATTCACCCTCTAATGAGTTCAAACTTGTTGGATACAGTGATAGTGATTGGGGTGGAGACACAGATGATAGAAAGAGCACCACTGGATTTGTGTTCTACTTGAGTGGCACTGCATTCACTTGGAGCTCAAAGAAGCAGCCAATAGTGACACTCTCTACTTGCGAGGCAGAGTATGTTGCAGCCACATCATGTGTTTGTCATGCATTATGGTTAAGAAACTTATTGAAGACACTTGGAGTTCCACAAGAAGAACCAACAGAGATCTATTTTGACAACAAGTCAGCAATTGCTCTATCAAAGAATCCAGTATTTCACGACAGAAGCAAGCACATTGATACAAGGTATCATTTCATCAGAGAATGCATTGGAAGGAAAGAGGTGCAATTGAAGTATACCAAGCCTCATGAGCAGATTGCTGACATCTTCACAAAGTCACTCAAGCATGACGTGTTCTGCAATCTAAGAATTTGCCTTGGAGTAGCAAAATCAAGTTTAAGGGGGGATGTTGAAAGTTAAACTTGATTTGGGCCCAAAATGTGCTCCAAACTTAGTCTTGGCCTGATGGAGGATGAAGATCTTCTAGAGAGTCCCACAAATCTCTAGAGGAAAGGAAAAGAAATCATCTTTCTAGAATGTTCTATAGTGCTCTAAATAAAGGAAGAGCAAGAAGTTCTCTAGAAAGTTCTATAAATCTCTAGAGTATGGGAGATCAAATAATTTTCTAGAAATATTTAGAAATAAGTAGAAGTACTTTTGTGTAGAAAGTGCTACAAAAATATCTAGGAAATGTAACAAATATCTAGAGTTTCTCTAGAAAGTGCCATAGAAATATCTAGATATTTAGATCAAATGTGTGGCTAAGAATGAATTTGTAAGCCTATAAAAAGGGTGTAGCCCCACCATTTTGAAGAAGTTCAAGTTAAGTCAAGAAAGTTCAAGACAAGCCAAGTAAAGCCAAGTTTGAGAAATTGAAGAGTGTTCTTCCATATCCCTCCTCATTATCTCTTCCACATAAATTTGCTCTACTTTAAAAGTTTTACTTCCTTTGTGTTGTAAACTACTCTTCCAACACAATATGTCACAGACCTGATAGTTTATGCGTGAAAAGTATATTTTCTCCAATTTTAAATTATTGAAAAAATGGAAAAAGCTAGAAGAAGGGCCAATGGGTTTAGAGTTTTCCCACCGTTGCATGATGGAGGGGGACTTCCTCCACCACCGATCTACCCATGCAGCCAGAACGTGTGAAGTATATATATATATAATCACTATTTTTAAGAGAAAATATATCCTCAATCGTACTAGAATTATATTGAAGACCACTTAAGTTGTAGTGACTCGTATGCTGTTATAGCTGCTCTTGCTCGGGACTGTGCGGGGCAGGTTCAAGGTGCGGTGGTTAAGCGTCTTGAGGTGGAGGCTTTAAATCTGGGAGTGCAATTGGCGTGTGATCCATGGCTTTCCGAACGTTATTTTTTAAGGTGATTCTGAACTAGTTATTAACGCTATACACTCTCCGGCCTCAGTTTTCGGATTGGCGTATTTATTCTGCTTTTAAGGAGATTCATGGAGCGTGTAGTGGATTTCAGAGTTGGAAGGCAGCTCATGTCCTTAAAGGTGCGAATGAGATGACACATCACCTTACTCGTAGAGCCGCCACTAAACTTAGTTTGGAGAGCAATTCACGTGATATTGAGCATTTGTTAGATTTATCTTAGTTGTATACTGGTACTGATCGAGCCTCCTTAGGGGTTGTTTTGTTGGTTTTGTTTGAAAAAAGATGAGGAGTTTTGATTTAAAAAAAATTAAAGAAAATGGTAACTAAATGACGTCCATTAATCCTAAGTAAAAATTCGCCTTAACTAATCCATTGTCACGACTCACATTACATGCCGGATAAAAGCATTAATGCAATATCTTTTCCAAAGCCTTATTCCATTAGGCATAATTCGCATCATTTTACAAACTCATTGCACCAAATTTATTCTTTTCCTAACCATTTCAAAGACGACAAGTGCGAGATAATCTTATCCTTAAATGAGAATATGAGGACATATTCTTTTCCTAACCATTTCCAAGAAGACTAGTGCGAAATTATCTTATCCTTAAACGAGAGTATGAGAAATATTCTTTAGCCAAGGAAAAATAAAGAAAGAGATCAACACAGGACATAATATTCTAAACAATTAAAACAAATTAAAATGAGAACTCGATCCCTGAATATATTCGTCCAAGTAATTAATTTTCATACCAATTTTCTTATATAGACCAGAAAAGAACCCCTTTAGCTAGGCCCTACATCTAAAAAGGAAAGGAAAGCTTGAACCCGGAAGTGCTTTTTGTATCGTTCTAGATGAAGAATATGTTCACCAAATGCATGTACGTGTCGTAATATGTTAAGACTAAAATAAAAGAGAATAAAATTTTAGACTGAGAGAGAGAGAGAGGAGAAGTGAGACACAAGATTTAAGTGGTTCGGTCTATAGACCTACATCCACTGTGGGAAGGCCCAAATGGGCAGATGTGTGTACTCACTGGTGTAAGGATGAGATTACAGAGAGGCTTTATTTATAAGCCTTTGATTGCAATAGCTCACATTGCTTTAGCAATGTGGGACTGACTCTAATACTCCCCCGCAAACGCAAGGTGGATACACGTTGAGTTTGGACTAGAAAAAGAAATTCCCCATAAAAAAAAATGGCGCCGGAGGATGACCGGAGAAGGGCAGACAGTCGCCGGAAGTTGGCCGGAATCTGACTGGAGAGAGGCCGACAATCGCATGAAGATGGCCGGAGAGGGTCGCCGGAATGGGGATATTCCCGGAAGGTCGCCGGAAGAATGCCGGACGAGGCGCCGGAAGGCCCGAGAGAAGACGTCGGAAGGTCGCCGGAGGAATGCCGGACGGGGCGCCGGAAGGCCCGGGAGAAGATGCCGGAAGTTTACCGGAATGATGCCGAATGGGCGCCGGAAGGCCCAAGAGAAGAACTAAAATAGGCCGGACTGGACTAGGCCTAAACTAGGCCAAGCTAAACCAACAAGAGTGCTGACCAGCCTGAGCCAAAATGGGCCACAGGATCGAAATGGCTCTGATACCATGTTAAGACTTAAAATAAAAGAGAATAAAAATTTTAGACTGAGAGAGAGAGAGAGGAGAAGTGAGACACAAGATTTAAGTGGTTCGGTCTATAGACCTACATCCACTGTGGGAAGGCCCAAATGGGCAGATGTGTGTACTCACTGGTGTAAGGATGAGATTACAGAGAGGCTTTATTTATAAGCCTTTGATTGCAATAGCTCACATTGCTTTAGCAATGTGGGACTGACTCTAATACTCCCCCGCAAACGCAAGGTGGATACACGTTGAGTTTGGACTAGAAAAAGAAATTCCCCATAAAAAAAAATGGCGCCGGAGGATGACCGGAGAAGGGCAGACAGTCGCCGGAAGTTGGCCGGAATCTGACAGGAGAGAGGCCGACAATCGCCTGAAGATGGCCGGAGAGGGTCGCCGGAATGGGGATATTCCCGGAAGGTCGCCGGAAGAATGCCGGACGGGGCGCCGGAAGGCCCGAGAGAAGACGTCGGAAGGTCGCCGGAGGAATGCCGGACGGGGCGCCGGAAGGCCCGGGAGAAGATGCCGGAAGTTTACCGGAATGATGCCGAATGGGCGCCGGAAGGCCCAAGAGAAGAACTAAAATAGGCCGGACTGGACTAGGCCTAAACTAGGTCAAGCTAAGCCAACAAGAGTGCTGACCAGCCTGAGCCAAAATGGGCCACAGGATCGAAATGGCTCTGATACCATGTTAAGACTTAAAATAAAAGAGAATAAAAATTTTAGACTGAGAGAGAGAGAGAGGAGAAGTGAGACACAAGATTTAAGTGGTTCGGTCTATAGACCTACATCCACTGTGGGAAGGCCCAAATGGGCAGATGTGTGTACTCACTGGTGTAAGGATGAGATTACAGAGAGGCTTTATTTATAAGACTTTGATTGCAATAGCTCACATTGCTTTAGCAATGTGGGACTGACTCTAATACTCCCCCGCAAACGCAAGGTGGATACACGTTGAGTTTGGACTAGAAAAAGAAATTCCCCATAAAAAAAAATGGCGCCGGAGGATGACCGGAGAAGGGCAGACAGTCGCCGGAAGTTGGCCGGAATCTGACAGGAGAGAGGCCGACAATCGCCTGAAGATGGCCGGAGAGGGTCGCCGGAATGGGGATATTCCCGGAAGGTCGCCGGAAGAATGCCGGACGGGGCGCCGGAAGGCCCGAGAGAAGACGTCGGAAGGTCGCCGGAGGAATGCCGGACGGGGCGCCGGAAGGCCCGGGAGAAGATGCCGGAAGTTTACCGGAATGATGCCGAATGGGCGCCGGAAGGCCCAAGAGAAGAACTAAAATAGGCCGGACTGGACTAGGCCTAAACTAGGCCAAGCTAAGCCAACAAGAGTGCTGACCAGCCTGAGCCAAAATGGGCCACAGGATCGAAATGGCTCTGATACCATGTTAAGACTTAAAATAAAAGAGAATAAAAATTTTAGACTGAGAGAGAGAGAGAGGAGAAGTGAGACACAAGATTTAAGTGGTTCGGTCTATAGACCTACATCCACTGTGGGAAGGCCCAAATGGGCAGATGTGTGTACTCACTGGTGTAAGGATGAGATTACAGAGAGGCTTTATTTATAAGCCTTTGATTGCAATAGCTCACATTGCTTTAGCAATGTGGGACTGACTCTAATACTCCCCCGCAAACGCAAGGTGGATACACGTTGAGTTTGGACTAGAAAAAGAAATTCCCCATAAAAAAAAATGGCGCCGGAGGATGACCGGAGAAGGGCAGACAGTCGCCGGAAGTTGGCCGGAATCTGACAGGAGAGAGGCCGACAATCGCCTGAAGATGGCCGGAGAGGGTCGCCGGAATGGGGATATTCCCGGAAGGTCGCCGGAAGAATGCCGGACGGGGCGCCGGAAGGCCCGAGAGAAGACGTCGGAAGGTCGCCGGAGGAATGCCGGACGGGGCGCCGAAAGGCCCGGGAGAAGATGCCGGAAGTTTACCGGAATGATGCCGAATGGGCGCCGGAAGGCCCAAGAGAAGAACTAAAATAGGCCGGACTGGACTAGGCCTAAACTAGGCCAAGCTAAGCCAACAAGAGTGCTGACCAGCCTGAGCCAAAATGGGCCACAGGATCGAAATGGCTCTGATACCATGTTAAGACTTAAAATAAAAGAGAATAAAAATTTTAGACTGAGAGAGAGAGAGAGGAGAAGTGAGACACAAGATTTAAGTGGTTCGGTCTATAGACCTACATCCACTGTGGGAAGGCCCAAATGGGCAGATGTGTGTACTCACTGGTGTAAGGATGAGATTACAGAGAGGCTTTATTTATAAGCCTTTGATTGCAATAGCTCACATTGCTTTAGCAATGTGGGACTGACTCTAATACTCCCCCGCAAACGCAAGGTGGATACACGTTGAGTTTGGACTAGAAAAAGAAATTCCCCATAAAAAAAAATGGCGCCGGAGGATGACCGGAGAAGGGCAGACAGTCGCCGGAAGTTGGCCGGAATCTGACAGGAGAGAGGCCGACAATCGCCTGAAGATGGCCGGAGAGGGTCGCCGGAATGGGGATATTCCCGGAAGGTCGCCGGAAGAATGCCGGACGGGGCGCCGGAAGGCCCGAGAGAAGACGTCGGAAGGTCGCCGGAGGAATGCCGGACGGGGCGCCGGAAGGCCCGGGAGAAGATGCCGGAAGTTTACCGGAATGATGCCGAATGGGCGCCGGAAGGCCCAAGAGAAGAACTAAAATAGGCCGGACTGGACTAGGCCTAAACTAGGCCAAGCTAAGCCAACAAGAGTGCTGACCAGCCTGAGCCAAAATGGGCCACAGGATCGAAATGGCTCTGATACCATGTTAAGACTTAAAATAAAAGAGAATAAAAATTTTAGACTGAGAGAGAGAGAGAGGAGAAGTGAGACACAAGATTTAAGTGGTTCGGTCTATAGACCTACATCCACTGTGGGAAGGCCCAAATGGGCAGATGTGTGTACTCACTGGTGTAAGGATGAGATTACAGAGAGGCTTTATTTATAAGCCTTTGATTGCAATAGCTCACATTGCTTTAGCAATGTGGGACTGACTCTAATACTCCCCCGCAAACGCAAGGTGGATACACGTTGAGTTTGGACTAGAAAAAGAAATTCCCCATAAAAAAAAATGGCGCCGGAGGATGACCGGAGAAGGGCAGACAGTCGCTGGAAGTTGGCCGGAATCTGACAGGAGAGAGGCCGACAATCGCCTGAAGATGGCCGGAGAGGGTCGCCGGAATGGGGATATTCCCGGAAGGTCGCCGGAAGAATGCCGGACGGGGCGCCGGAAGGCCCGAGAGAAGACGTCGGAAGGTCGCCGGAGGAATGCCGGACGGGGCGCCGGAAGGCCCGGGAGAAGATGCCGGAAGTTTACCGGAATGATGCCGAATGGGCGCCGGAAGGCCCAAGAGAAGAACTAAAATAGGCCGGACTGGACTAGGCCTAAACTAGGCCAAGCTAAGCCAACAAGAGTGCTGACCAGCCTGAGCCAAAATGGGCCACAGGATCGAAATGGCTCTGATACCATGTTAAGACTTAAAATAAAAGAGAATAAAAATTTTAGACTGAGAGAGAGAGAGAGGAGAAGTGAGACACAAGATTTAAGTGGTTCGGTCTATAGACCTACATCCACTGTGGGAAGGCCCAAATGGGCAGATGTGTGTACTCACTGGTGTAAGGATGAGATTACAGAGAGGCTTTATTTATAAGCCTTTGATTGCAATAGCTCACATTGCTTTAGCAATGTGGGACTGACTCTAATACTCCCCCGCAAACGCAAGGTGGATACACATTGAGTTTGGACTAGAAAAAGAAATTCCCCATAAAAAAAATGGCGCCGGAGGATGACCGGAGAAGGGCAGACAGTCGCCGGAAGTTGGCCGGAATCTGACAGGAGAGAGGCCGACAATCGCCTGAAGATGGCCGGAGAGGGTCGCCGGAATGGGGATATTCCCGGAAGGTCGCCGGAAGAATGCCGGACGGGGCGCCGGAAGGCCCGAGAGAAGACGTCGGAAGGTCGCCGGAGGAATGCCGGATGGGGCGCCGGAAGGCCCGGGAGAAGATGCCGGAAGTTTACCGGAATGATGCCGAATGGGCGCCGGAAGGCCCAAGAGAAGAACTAAAATAGGCCGGACTGGACTAGGCCTAAACTAGGCCAAGCTAAGCCAACAAGAGTGCTGACCAGCCTGAGCCAAAATGGGCCACAGGATCGAAATGACTCTGATACCATGTTAAGACTTAAAATAAAAGAGAATAAAAATTTTAGACTGAGAGAGAGAGAGAGGAGAAGTGAGACACAAGATTTAAGTGGTTCGGTCTATAGACCTACATCCACTGTGGGAAGGCCCAAATGGGCAGATGTGTGTACTCACTGGTGTAAGGATGAGATTACAGAGAGGCTTTATTTATAAGCCTTTGATTGCAATAGCTCACATTGCTTTAGCAATGTGGGACTGACTCTAATATAATAGGTGTATCCGGGGTTGCATGAATAGGCGCTATATGAGCCGAAAGGCGTCTTCGTCGTAGACTTCTAACAGGCCGCGCCTTTACTTTTCTGCTTAATTTCCCATTAGGTTCTATAGACTAACATCTAATTTTTTTCATGCATGAAGTTTCGATCCCTCGCCAAAAGTCTTGCGTAAGAGCCAACTTCATATGAAATTGCGAAGGTGCCAAACCGATCACAAATATATCATGAGGTTCTGATTGCAGAATCAGCACCTTTGTATTTTGTTCGCATCCCATTTAGGACCATTAGGTCGTAACCACTTAATTGAACACATGCAGTGTACTGGGACGTCGACCATCATCCTGCAGCTCGTTCCAGAAGATCCCAAGGCTTAATTTGAAGTATTTCAATTTCATTTTGTTTTAGAGGGGGAAAAAAACAAGAGCTACCACTCATGACTTGTGCTTTTTCACGATTTAATTTTAAGACTTGAATTTCTAATTTTATATATTAATTTGTAAATTTTAGACCCAAATTAATTTTATTATTTATAAAATCTAAGACCGTATTTCACTTATAAAAAAATCAAACGAATTAGAAACTCAGGTCTTAAAGTCATATTGGGGAAAAACGTACACAAATGGACGCTACCCTATTTTATTTTTATTTAATAATTGTTTAAGTTTATTTTTTGTCCAATAAAGAATTCGCAGAAATAAAGATCTTGAACTTCTGGGATTTTTAACTGGACGAGATCAAAAGGTCAATAAATAATCACCTGACTTAGTCAGGAGGACAATTTTGTGAGCATAAAGAATAGGGACAATATCTAACATTCGATGAAACGTCCAGGTGCAGCCAAAACGAAGAAAAGGTTGAAAGAAAAAGAAAGACGAAGGGTGTTTGCGTAATTAAAAGCAGGATAAGTAGCCCGTGGTAACACAAAAGCCAAAGCTGACGGCGCGGAGGGAACTATTTGGGACGGTGGAAAATTTGACCCAATATCTAAGATTAAAGAGATGTGAAATATCAAACCATTTGCGAAAGCCAAACAGGTTTTCTTGGATTCTTGGTCCGCGGGCGACTCTATTAGGGAAGCCATTCAAACATGCATACAAGATTTTCTGAATTTTTCTTTCTGATTAATACAAGGACAACGAAGGCTTATTGCAATTTGTGCTACGGAATCAGTCAATCGGCAACAAAGGGCATCTACATAAATTTCTTGGAGTCTCAAAAGCCTTGCATTCAAACTTCTAAAAATCCAAAACACATGCATGCCAAGTTCGTTTCGGTTTTCAAGCAAATGAAAGTTCATATCCAACCCCCGCCCCCGGCTAAACCCTACTTTAAATAGTCATATAGCAATATTTTTCGCGCGGTGAACGGCCGTTGCATATGACTAGTTTGTGTCGAAGACTCCAAAAAAAAAAAAGACACAAGCGGCACAAGAAGGTCAGAAGAATTAGGTCCGGGGAAATGGCTGACTTGACTCTACCTTGGTAGGTTAGGAAGGTGGGGCCTTTACTGGGGGTAGGGTTGAAACGGTTGTGTCTTAATTTTGAGTTACGGTTTAAGGCTGTTCTTTCTACCATATAAAAGTGGTCAATCCCGCGACAATCTCTAAAAGAGGAGGGGACCTTTTAGATTGATTTTAAAAATAAATATATTTTTCACTTTCTAAAATACTTTACACTTTAATATATTATTTTCGTCATATTATAGACACTAATTATTATTATTATTATTTGAATAAATGCACTTTATTAATACCTTTTGAATACTGCTCCTTTTGTAATGCCAAATTACGGCCACCAACAATTTCTATCCATTTGGTCACGCAATTATGTCACCAAATGAAAAACTATTAGTTTTGTTTCTCTAATTAATTACACTAGGACCTGAAACATCCGAAATTTCTCTTATATAAAAAAATAAAAGAAGATGATGTCAATGCAACCAGAAATATTTTGAATATGAATTAGTTCCAGTTACGGGATAATGTGGGCATCTAAATTCGAGGGGTAGTAATGTAAACGGGCTAGTTGTTTTGCAACGGTAAGTGATGAGTTTGACGATTTAGAGTTAATTAATAACAAAGAAAGAGAGAATTAAAATAATAGCTCACGGGAATAAACATAATATTAACTGAAGTGATTAGGAGGGGTGGACCCCCTGTTACAGGTTCAAAGTCCTTCTCTTGTAGAGGAGGGAGGGTTTGTGCATTGGTTACTCGAATTAGTTAACTTGCAGGCTGGAGAATTCAAACTTCTACCCGCCAACTAATGGTTCATCCAATAATAAAAAATTGGTTCTTTCAACCAATTGATATTGGGCTCGTATCCTAATGTTTCATTTGAGAGAAAGCAAAAAGAGACTCCACCCTACCAAAAGCCCATCAACAGCCAGAAATTGGGGCTTAACCCAATAGATAAGGCCCATACAAATATGATCCTACTATATCTACATCGACATCATCAATCGGTGGGCTTCTGTACGGCCCTATAAAAACAAGCCTTTTCTCATTTGTGTAAAGAAATGTGGGTAAAATGTTAGCAACCATAAATAGCTAATGATCCAAACTTGTTGCTTTCTTTTTGGCTTGATTTTTCTGTTGGATTAATAGTTTATTCTCTTCTGCTTCAGTGTAATTTATGATATATTGTGGGGGGTTTTTGTTTGGTTTAGTTTTTCTAATTATTGGCCTTGCGATAGCATAGGGTTGGTGTCCTGATTTTGTTACCATATATCCTATTCCGTTAACAAAAATGAAAAGAGTATAGTTTGCAAGATGGTTGAGATTGTGCTACGTTACCTTTTTTTAATAGATTTTACTGGTAATTGATGGGGTAGGATTTTTTGGCCTTGGGAAAAGATTGCTACTATCAAGGCTCAGTAAAGAAAGAAATGTGAGTCCAAGGAGAGGAGAGAAAAGGCTGGGCCCCATCTTGGTATTAACGGGTACATGTCGCTTACAAACCCGTAGGATAGGGGGCAAACAACCCTCTTAATGGCAGGTCACATCTCAACCAGAAGACGAGTTGAAGAGAAGAGTTAATCATTCGATTCACTGACAAGGACGATAGCATAGAGAATAATATCCACTCATTTAATAAGTGGGCAAAGACAGTTATCCCTAAGGCCAATGAGGAGAGGGGAGAGAGAAATAAGCCCAGGAGCTTAACAAATGCAGGGCAGAGGAGGCCTAAGGGGCAACCATTATTCCCAAGACCAATAAGGGATTATCGTACCCGAGACCAATGGGACCGTTTCCCCCCTCAAGATCAATGAGAGGGCAGGGAAGGTGATGCTTAGTAGAATCAAAATATTAATTATTTAAAGAAATTTTTTTAACAAATAAAAATTTTCATAACCAAACAACAAAATTTCAAAAAATTTACACAAATAATTCTAATATACATCTTCACACCAAATTCAATATTTTTTCATAAAAAAACTACAAATATTCTCTCTCCTTACTTTTTTTAACAAACTCCATTACTTTTTCATTAAAAAAAATTTCATCAAATCTTTTATCTCTTCTTATTTTTCAACAAATTTCCATTACATTTTCATTAAAAATTTCAATCAAATCTCTCTCCTTAATTTTTAATAAATTTCAATAAAAATCATTCTACAATCAAATATTTTTAGAACTTTTTGACTCACTTTTCTCAAATGCCATAAACATTTAAAATTTAAAATTGTCTTATATAAATTCAAAATTCTTAAAATTTTTGCTTGCAAAAAAAAAATTGTCAAACGATAATGTCATTAAGTAGTATTTTGCTTTAGTGGTAATAAAAGGTAATTCAAATGAGGAGATAAGTGTAAAACGTTCACTACAAAAAAAAATGACCTATAGCAACGGTCGGAAACCACTGCTATAGGTAAAAAAACCGCTGTTATAACCTCTATCAAGACAGTTCAGGTGACCGCTGGTGAAGACCTCGGGTCTATAGCGACGGTCGAAACCGCCGCTATAGATCCAGGGGCAATTATGTTGTTTCGACACTTAATGTTCTGTAGACCGTCTCTAAAGACCTAATATGACCGCCGCTATAGGTCTATAGCAGTGGTCGGGTGCCACCTATAGCAGCGGTCAGTGACCGCCGCTAGAGGTTTGCAGCTTTTTTTTGCTAGCATTTCCAAATCACCACTAAATTTTTTCTATATTTTTCTATACATGCTTTTTTAATCGGTAATACAAATTTATTTTAATAATCATAATTCATTGGATGTAAAATTTTAAAGACCAAGGATAATAAAACAAAATATACTTTATTATTGAATAATAATATTTTACAACAAACACAATAATCTTTACAAATTATGAATAGACTATAATAAGATGTAATTACAAGCTTTAAAAAAATCTCTATTGGACATGTTCTTAAAACCTTGTTTTTCTCAATCTCGCTAGATTTGCGCTTCATATGATCCTTGGTTTCATACTCCTCGAAAATGTCTTTCCTCTTGCTTTTTGGTGTAACCAAGCTGTGGAATAGAGTAGTAAAAGTAAAATTTAAGATGACAATTTCAATAATGGTAGTAGCTACAAAAGCAGGGAATCTACTATACCTATACACGTCATCTAAATGGATTATCCAGCTTTTCATTGCCTTTTCCTATGCTGAACGGTTCCCCCAAAACTTCCACCATTTCTTTTATTGTCCATCCCTCTGGAGTCTGAAACCAGTACCTGCAGGTGGCAGAGAAAAATATCTTAATACACAAACCAAATGACAAAATGGGTCAGCCTGTGCTTGAACGACGGCATTCCAAGAAGTAACTTCCTATGGTATGGGATGGTCCCCTATTGATGAATCAAATCACTCGAAAGAAAGTAATTTCACCGCAAATAAATATTTTTTTAAAAAGGGAATGGTTTAGCTCAGTTAACAACTGAGCAATCAGGGTAAGGCACCACCCTAGCATCAACTCACCCTTTCGGATAGGATCGGTGGGATGCCGTAGCTTCAAGCAGGCAAGAAATATTAAAAAAAAGTAGCTAGCTTTTGCTCTGTCGTATTGTCCGCTGCTTCATTCGAATCCCTAAGAGTGATGTGGAGAGATGAAAGGTTCAAGGAAGCTGCTTCAACGGGTGATCCTTCGAAAGAGTAAGTACAACGAGGGTGATCAAAATGTCAATTCGGAGAGAGGAAGATCGACTAGCCAACCAAAGTAGAGGACCTCCATGGAGAAGATAAGACAGTCCTGGTGTATGCAATTCCAAATAGTCTAGTTTTTGTATCTTACAGGGTATATTGATAGGTGAAACAATTATGTTGGGTATTTCAAATGGTCTTTCACCACATCATAGAAAGCTGCTTCTGTTGTACTGGTTCAACATAAATGGAAGGACAAGGCATTTTAAAATCATGGTTCAACATAAACTAAAGCTTGCACAGATTATCTAATGATGTCATACAAATGTTGACTAGTAGAGAAACACAAGGATGTAATGTTCCTACCACTAAAAACATAGTGACAACTAGTGAACTATAACTTAGCATATAGTTTACAACTACATGCATAAATGCACCAGCAGTTTCATCACTCAAGTGAATCCAAGCAACAGAATCCACACCTTTCCTCCTGTGCCATAACTTAGCATAAATGCTAGTGCTTGGGTGGCCACCCTGTTTGTTTGGAAGGCTCCAATACCAGCTACAATCTCATTTAGAGAGAGAGACACAAATATATCTCTCCATCTCAGTTCTATAGCTCTCCATCTGTCCACAATTTCTCACCACCTATATATTTTTTTGTATGAACAATATCAAAGTGTGTCCCTTTGTATGATCAATATCAAAGTGTGAGTTTCACCTTCGGGAATCAAAAACACATATAATGCCTTCAAATTGTATGTAAATCCTAGAAGATCCTTCAACCCAGTTTGAGTCAATGGCATGATAAGCTTGACTCTATAACTGTTGTGATGACACATGTTGGTGAATAAGCATGACAGGAGCCGCCACAGAAACTGCAAACATTTTTTGACCAGCAGAAGAGAGCCCAAGTGACATTATAAAGTACTATAGTTTGGCTCACCAACGCAAGAAGAGTGGAGCTTTGCTAGTGAAGATGGTTGAAATTTTGGATTAAATTTCAATTCATTCAGTAGAGTATGAAGCAACAAAAAAAGGTTAACATTTGTCCGGGAAGGGGATGACCTTTTCTCAAGTGACAACCATGCCCAGTTTGATTTGGCAATGAAACAAAAGAAGATCTCACAAAATCAACAAATTTCTGCAAAATAAAACCAGAAAGAAAAAATAAAAAAGCAAGAGGAAACCACCGAAACATTGTAAGAATTCATGGTTTGTAGCAACTCCTACATTTACAGTCAGTATGCAATCAAGCCAAACTTCGTTAAGAAAAGAAAGAAGACTAAGTTAGCCACCTCTGCAATTGCAAAGAAACATTCCTTAATTAGATTGAGTTTGAAATTTCCTTCATTTAATTTACCTAGAATATGCCGTCACACATCATTATGAAAACGGAAGGAAATGCAGAGCCATGAGAGAGATTTTTTTTTCAGTATTCAAAATCCGGCCAGAGCCTTTAGAATAGCAAAATCTACCTTGGCATCTTCATATGTTGACATATAACCGAAGGACACTCTTACTGCTCCCGTCGGTTTTCCATTAACCACATTATAATCATCCCAGCAAACATGGCCAGCCTAAACTCAACATCCAATTTTAAGGATGTAATTCAAATACTTTGACCTGCAGAAAATACACAGCGCAATCATAATGGTGAGATAACAAGAGAAGGGTGCGCGGGGTGGGTGGGTTGGGGGGGGCGGCAGTGGCGGAGCCAGAAACCCAATTAATGGGGGGCAAACTTATAAGGAAAAATGACAAAAAAAATTTTTTACTACTTAATGCAAAAAAATATCTTCAGAGTATAAATAAAAAAAAATTAAGGACTAAAAACACTAAAAATATTGAAATACACGTACCGTACTATTTGCTGATACTGAGAGGTGACATTAAAGATTAAATTCTTGTTGTTCAAGACACCAATAGAGCATCAACTAATCACACAAACAAAAGTATTTATATATATATATATTCTTTGTAAAACAAAACACATAAATGAAATAAAGTATTTTCAGCAATATAACTTTTTACTTCCATGAATGAAGTACTTATTTTTGTTGCCAGAAAGGATGTGCCCTATGCTCAATAAGTCCTGCTGAATTTGTTGGGATATGTAAAAAGAAAACATAACACATAAATGAGAAAAATAAACAATTATTGTATTTCTATTATTCTTGAAAGAAATAATAGCAAATCGAAGCATATTGGAAAAAGAAGCCAAATTATCCAAAGTTCAAAAAGAATCCAGGTTCCGATGACATAAAAATACTTCTCACCCTTGCTATAGTTTTTTTAGTGTGACAGTACTATTGAACACGAGCTTCTCAAGAGTGGAATCTCTATCAACAATAAAATAACCCGAAATTGAAAGGAGAAAATACATACTTGGTAAATGATAATAGAAAAAAAATTTGGACAAAAAGTTCAATTTTAACATCCAAATAACTATTCTACTCCCCTTACAAAATGAGAAAACAGAAAAATCGTAGTTCAAAGGCTAAATTAATGACTAAAATTTTGAAGAAATAGATTTATAATTTGATCCAAACGTCACAAATTACAATGGAAAAGAAGTTCCACCTTTAGAGAAAGACAATTAAAAACAAGTTAATCTCATGGGCTATGAAAAATCAGACCTAAACAAACAAAAGATAGATGAAAATGAGTCTTACTTCAACTTTGGATTTTCATAAATTGTGGAGAAGTCAGACATATAAAATTAGATGATGATAGTAACAATAAAATGATATAACCAATGATTCTCTAGTAAGTAAAGATGGACACACAACACACTTGAATAATTGAATTATCACTTATCCAACAAGAGCACACCATCCCCTTTCTCAGTATTTGCGATATCCAAATTCTCAACCAAGTCCAACATAAAAGACAAAAGAACAAAAAAAAAGCAGTACTAGAATAGTGAAAACATTTATTTCAATTATTACAACACACAACGATTATCAGGAATCAGGAGAAGTATATGAAATATTCGTCGCAAAATTCACGACAACGTCGACAAGTTAATATAGGATTTCAAATTTTGACATAAATAAATATCTCTCTGATTATTCTTTTAATTTGATTTTGAGGTATTGGGCTGCTTGGGTTTTAAGGGGGGCGGGCTGATTCATCTAGGCAGGTAAGGGGGCAAGCATAATTTTTATTTGGCCAAGGGGGGCAAACCTAATAAAAAAATAAAAAATAAAAAAAATTGCATGTAAAAAATTTTTTTGGGGGGAGCCAACCGGGGCAATGGCCCCGGTTCGCCCCCCCTCCCTCCGCCGATGGGGGGCGGGGAAGGAAATTTTCGCGTGTTAGGGCGCACGGGGTGCCTTTTTGAGAAATGGGGAGGGGGAGATGGACGGAACGGTAGGCGTTTTAGGTTTGGGGTATGCGTTTTGATATTCAATTTTTTTTTCTAATTTGTAGTTTTTAAATTTTTAATACTTATAATTTAAAAGTATAATATTTTCTTTTGGGCGTTTGTTTCCCCAATAAATCGGGGTTAGAAATTTCCAACAAAACAAACACACTCCAAAATTTTTAACTTTTACACACACATACACACTACTTTTCACAAACCCCAATAAATCTCAATAAAGTAAAGATTCCCAAAATTTCGGGAATATTCCCCGAAATTTCCACAAACAAACACCCTCATAATATTGTATGATCTATTTTATGTTTTTATACTACATGATATGTACTTTAATTACATAAGTTAAATTTATAATATCTTTTTTTGAAATAAATAATATGTCCTAATTAATTAGTCTTATATTATAAATTATTCAAATATAATTGTTAATTATAAATATAATAATAAATAATTTATAAACTACTTAGATATAATCAATAAATATTCAATTACCATAACAACTATGACCATATATTAAGTTATGTACTTTAATTGCATAAGCTAATTAATCTCACAATATCTTTTTGTTTGAAATTAAATATGTCATAATTAAATATTATTATATTATTAATTATTACAAATATATATGCTCATTATAAGCATATGATAATAGATGTATAAACTACTTAGATTTAGTCAATAAAAATACAACTACCATTACAATCATAAATATAACTTTCATAACATTATTTCTAATTCCATATAACAACTTCAATTTTCATAAAACTTCTTTTAATTCCATATTTTATTAAGCAGGTCTCCTAAATTTTTTTAAACACGTGACAAAATAAAATTATGTATTAAAAGGAATAAAATAGGTCTATAAAATAATTATTAACATTAAACAACATATAACTTTGTATTTTTTTTTCCAACTACTAATCGCGACATTTTTAACAAAAACGCCGCTATAGGTATACCTTTCGCAGTAGTTTTTTTTTCAAAACCGCTGCTAAAGATTAGCCTTATAGTAGTGGTTTTTACAAAATCGTCGCTACAGGCGTTTTATAGCTACAAGGACCGTAGCTAGAGGGTTCTATATTGACTGTCGCTATAGGGGTCTGACCGCCGCTAAAAAAACTGCCACTATAGGGGTCTTTTTAGTCGCGTTTTAAGTAAAACATCGGGATAGGGGTCTATAGAGGCGTTTTTAGCGACCGCTGCTATAGACCTGTGTGTTTTTGTAGTGATTTCTCCCTTGTCCACTATGTATACTTGGACTTTAAACTTCCATTCATACATACATGTAATTTTTAGGGCAAAATTCACTTTACACCGCTGAACTTTAGGGTCATTTCTAAGATGCACCCACTTTTATTGATTTCATTAAATTAGTACTCCACAGTTTTATATTTACGTTGATTTTCACACTAAAGCTCAAATCGTTACTTGTTATGGCAAACCAACCATGTGTCGTTCACGTGAGAACTTAAAGTTGCACTTCCCGTTTTACCCTTTAAACAATGTAACCCATTTCATTATTTTCTGTTTTGATCCCTGAAACATGTGAGGCCTTTTCTCTCATCTGCCGGAACTCCCTTTTTCGATTACTAGATCCGACCCCCTTCCCTAAGGATCTTCCTGAATCACCACGCAATTCACAAATTCCAGACAGAGACATTCAACCAACCCAAACTTGTCGAACGAAACACAGGAAAAGGCAAGAGGTTTACAGAAACATAACGTTGGCAAATGCCAGACGTCGACAGAAAAACAAATTTGAAAATAAGGAACTTACTCCTGCGACTGACGAATAGGATGTCACAACACAAAGCAAGCAACGTACAATGAGTCAAGGAATCTCTTGTTAAAATACCGATCCAATTGTTGGTTAGGATATTCCAAAATCTAGGTGTAAATCATAACAAGGCGGGCCCACTCTTGCTGCATGTATTCGTATTCAATATACTTATCCCAAAGAGCGAAAGACAAGTAATATGTTCAAACATAAGCTAATCCTCGTTTAAAAAGCCTGAAACACCATAAAAATAGCATTCACAGTTATTCTATAAGCATAAAACTCCACTCAGTTAACCCAAGAACATCCTATAATGGGTGACACTGGCACTATATCATTTCCAAACGCTGCATGTACCTTCTTGTAAAAATATCATATTAAATCCGTGAAATGGAGCAGTGATAGAGGCCATCTTAGCCTTTAACCTGACGAGATCTTCCCAGCAGCAATTTGCATATTGATGCACCTCAGAGTGTCAAAGTTAAAGATTTAACTACAAGGTTAAAACATAAGACTTCGACGAAAAAGGTGAGAAAAGAAGGGGTGTACTGAGTCAAAGAAAACAACTACCACTTTACAGGAGCATCAAGTCAAGGGTCTAGACATCAGGGAAAAAGTATTTCTTTCCTACGCAGTATAACTCCCACTCCAGCATCGAGCCGTAAGCTTTGTCTCTCTGTTTCTATCGCTGAACTCCGTTCTGAAGCGGATTTCTCCAAGACCAGCACCATCTTCATGTTGTCCTCATACTCTACATTATGGGCTTCTATACTCTGCATCCTCATACTCTCCGTTTCTCTCTCAAGAAATGGTCGAAGCGACTATTTTCCTTGCCACTGAGGAGCTGTTCTAGGTGGAAGAGCTGGCAGTAAGTTCCAGTCCTCACTTCATCAAGGACAGTGAGCTTTAATGTCAATAAAGACAGCATGAGGAACATGCTCACAGCACGCAATGCCGACTTGAATATCGGTCTGACCAATATGGATCGAGATGCACTCATTTTCGCTGAAAAATGAAGGGAAACTTAACGAAAGAAGATATAGAGTACTGAATAGCTCAAAGACTGGAAGTGCATTTTGCCATGGATGAGAAAGAGGCATATGTGTCCTTGCTACAGGTTTTCACTTCTCACCGATGATTTCTTCGGAGAGATCCAACTGCTGTGGGAGCTCCTCGTGAAGATGGAGCATCGGAGGAGAATATTGTATGCGATATAATGAATTCGTACGCGTTAAATGAAGGTCAAAAAGGGAAATGCGAATGATAAGTTGTCATGTGGACGACGTGTGGTTGGTTTGTCGTGAGATGCAACGAAAATTTCAGTTTCAATGTAGAAATCAATGTAAACATAAACTTTGGAGTATTAATCTAACGAAATCGATAAAAATAAGTATAACTTAAATGACTTCAAAATTCAGAGGTGCAAAGTGAAAGATGCCTAATCTTAGACAAAGGTAACGACTGCATTATCATACATTTGGTAAAAACAAAAAAATACAAAAGCCCATTAAGCATTTGGTAATAATTCATTCAATAGTTTGACGCTTTTATCCATAATGCTTTTACAAGTTTCAGTCGCTTGAAACTTGTGTTATAATAAAAGAACTGATAAAGGGTGCGTTTGCACCAAAAATTTCACAAAATATTTCACTAACTCACAATAAAATATTACAATATAATCTCTCTCTCCCATTAAAAAATATAAAAAAGTTACAAAACATATAAAATATTACCTTTCTCTTCACTTTTTCACTAAACTCAATACAAAATTTTTTTCAACACAACCTCAACCAAAATGGAAAGAACTCAAGCGACAAGTTCGCTGTTATTGAATGCTTCTTACGAGGGGAACATCTGTCTGCGGCACACATTTTTATGTTTATGGATAAAGTTGGTGGCAGTATCTACATCATCTATATTTTCTATATTTCAAAATTTTACTTAAAAAACTACATATCAATTGAAATATTGGTCCCAAAAGAACATTAAAAGTCAAAAGAACATTAAAAGTTGGTATGATGTAAATAAGAAGAGGAGGAGAAGAAAGAGGAGGGGAAAAGTGTTTTTATTTTTAATTTCTCTCTTTCTTTGGAGGTTACTTGTTCAAAAAAAGGTGTAAATATATTATAGGCACGGACAGTTTTACAACGAGAAGGCGTAGTCCAACCTAACATTCTGAAGCTGTGTTTGTGGTGTAAAATTTTACACCCTCTAAAATTTTAACACAATAAAATAGTACAATATAATCTCTCTCTCCTCAATCAAATCATTACTTTTCACTATAAAAATATAAAAAATGACCTCTCTCTTCATTTTTTCACTAAACCCAATACCTAAAATTTTAACAACACTAAAATTTTACAAAACAAACCCACCGTGAGTGTAGGTTAGCCCTTATCCACTTTTACGGATCGTAGATCATAAGTTTACCCCATTTGTGGGATTCGTCGCGGTCTTTACGTTAGCTTAAATACAAAGTTTTTCTTGGCGCATGCCGTGTCTCTGATATCTCCCCCCTTTGAAATTTCACACTTTTATCTGTTGGATTCTGTATACCGACGGAAACAGAGAGCGAGAGGGAACGAGATAGAAATGGGTTCGTTGGAGGAGGAGAGATCGCTCTTGGAAGATGGTCTTATGCAGGTTTTTTTTTTAAATCTCTCTCGCTCTCTCTCTGTGATAGCTGTTTGCATATTTGAAAAATAGTGTATGGTCCGTGAGAAATTTGTTTTGTCATTGGCTGTTTACCCTCATTTTTCTGTGTTTTTTTTTCCTATGCACGCGGGTGAATTTGGACCTGCTGAAATTGTACAAGGATAAATATAGTTTTGAAGATGGCTTTTGTTTCGAATTGAAATCTTTGGTCTGATGTTTCTGAAACAGATTTTGATTCGATTTGGTGTCTTTTGCTGCGGCCTAAGTGGCCAATTAGGTAGACCCGGGACCTATTGATGTTTAGAACATATGGATTTTACTTTTGTTGACAACTGAGATGAAAGAATTTCTAGTCAAAACGCCGTTTCAGCGACTGTGTTTTAGAATGTTTTGTTGTATGTTTGATGAATGAAGCGGATAATTAAACGCACGCGATACACTTCTGTTTACTATTTTTTTTTATAAGTACTTCTGTTCACTATTGAAACAGTTATGAATTGCTATCTTCAGCAGCAAGTTCTCTCAAAGGATATGAATCAAATTTTTGCATTAATTCTATTATGAAAAAATCTATTGCTATCTTCAGCAGCAAGTTCTCTCAAAGGATATGAATCAAATTTTTGCATTAATTCTATGGCTTAAATGCACCCCATGCCCCTGGGGTATGCCGAAAGAGCAAATATGCCCCTGAGGTATGCAAAGTCCTTTTCATACCCCTGAGGTATACTTTTAGAAGCAAATATGTCCCTCCGTTATCTGCCGTTTGAAGCCCTAACGGTAAATGCTGACTTGTCAAAATTTGACACGTCAGCACCAATCAGACGATGACACCTGGCATTTTCGAAATTTAAAAAAAAAAAAAACGAAAACTGAAAGAGGGGGAGACCCCCGAGCGGCGACGGGGGAGCCCTGATCTGGGCTCCCTTCGCCGCCGCGAGGGGTGGCCGCCAGCCACCCCCGCGGCTCGCGCCTTGCGGGGGTGGCCGGCAGGGGCCACCCCGGCGACGGGGGAGCCCAGATCTGGGCTCCCCCGTCGCGCGAGCGCCGCTCGCGCGAACGGCGCGGGCGACGCGGGGGAGCCCATATTTGGGCTCCCCGCGTCGCCCGAGGCGGCCGCGCGCCGAGAGGGGTGGCCTCGAGCCACCCCCGCGTCTCCCCTGCTCAGGGGTGGCGCGCGGCCGCCTCGGGCGACGCAGGGAGCCCAGATCTGGGCTCCCCCGCGTCGTTCGCGCGATGGGGGAGCCCAGATCTGGGCTCCCCCGTCGCCGGGGTGGCCCCTGCCGGCCACCCCTCGCGGCGGCGAAGGGAGCTGGGCTCCCTTCGCCGCTCGGGGGTCTCCCCCTCTTTCAGTTTTCGTTTTTTTTTTTTTTTTTTTTTAAATTTCGAAAATGCCAGGTGTCATCGTCTGATTGGTGCTGACGTGTCAAATTTTGACACGTCAGCATTTACCGTTAGGGCTTCAAACGGCAGATAACGGAGGGGCATATTTGCTTCTAAAAGTATACCTCAGGGGTATGAAAATGACTTTGCATACCTCAGGGGCATATTTGCTCTTTCGGCAAACCCCAGGGGCATGGGGTGCATTTAAGCCTAATTCTATTATGAAAAAATCTGACTTTCTGGTATGCTCAGGTTTTCTGTAACAGTAGTTGAATCTCCTTATAGAGAGACCACAAATAGAAGTTTCAACGACAATATAGTGACTCCCACCCTTTAAGTGTTAAGACAAGTCCTTTCTCTGCCCACACACGCACCACATTATGCACGACGACTTGCTTTTTAACTACAACGACATTGCTTCCTTCCAAATTGCCCCAGCATCCGCTTTCTTTGCTTGCCCAAATTGCCTCATGCTCATGCTGTCGTTAAAATGCAACTAGAGTAATTGTAGTATAGGTATGGTGTGTTGTATTCTTGTGTGTTTGCTGCACGGTGAGTGATCGTGGGAAATTGCTGCACGGTGAGTGATCGTGGGAAATAGAACTGACCTTGTCCCTCTCCCTCTCTCTCTTTCTCAATTTTATTTAGTTGATTGGAGGCCTACTGGGCTTATAGGCTATGTGCCCCCCCTTTTTTTTCTTCTTTTTTATGTTTTTCCAAATATCATTGACATTTGTGTCCAATGCAATCGGTTGCAGAGGGTTAAGTTGCACCTTCTTGACTCATAATTTACGTGGCTGCTTCTGGTTCTGTCCAAATTGCATGCTTATAATACGCAAGAGATTAAAGGGGACTTATATCTTTCGAGCTTGTTTAAGGATTCTGTACCTTTTGTATCAGAAAGGATTTGAATCTTTCGTTACTCTATCTGCATATGACCTTTTAGTTTTATATCTTCAGAATGAAAGCAGCAGCCAATATACAGGGGATGGCTCAGTTGACTTTCATGGGAAGCCTGTTCTAAAGCAGAATACTGGAAACTGGAGAGCGTGCCCCTTCATTCTAGGTGGGTCTTTGTTCTTCACATTACTCTAATGGTCCAATGGTTCAATTAATTCATTTTCAATCCGACATTTTTGTGTAATATACCATACAGGTACTGAAGGTTGTGAACGTCTTGCATACTATGGCATTGCCACTAATCTTGTTACTTATCTTACGGGCAAACTACACGAAGGAAATGTCTCTGCTGCAAGAAATGTTACCACTTGGCAAGGAACTTGTTATCTCACACCCCTCATTGGAGCTGTCCTAGCAGATTCTTACTGGGGAAGATATTGGACAATTGCTGTTTTTTGTACGATTTACTTCATTGTAAGCATATCCTTGATTCTTTCGGTATCTCATTACAAGTAGCTGAACACATGATGCCTCACGCTGTTTAAATATTCTGTTGCAAATCATTGACCACGCAGCCTCTCAAAGTTCCTTGTCGCTGAAACCAGCAAAGCTTATTCATTTCTTTTTCATGTAGTTTTTCCATCATTCATTACATGTGATGAACTCAATTCTTTCATCCTTGCTTACTTCTTGGTAGAATTGCAAGGGCAAGACTTGTTTTATAGTTTTGCAAATGCAGTTTGGTTGTTTGAGAATGTTTTCAGACTTCTAGTTTGTGGGGCTTAGAAAAATATAACATAAATCTGGAAAAATAAGAATTCAATAGTTACTGAAACATCGCCTTCGGAATTCTGATGTTTAATTTCTGTCCTATGTTGGGGGAAATCCTCTATTCAAGGAGTGGCCAAACATTAGTTTTGAACACAATCACTAGCTAATTATAGAAAATACAAGTAATTTTTCCTTGTATTTTATATTGTGCACGCAGTTAAAATTCTTGAAGCACGATGAAATGGACAATGAGCTTTCTTTTTTTCTCCGTTCTCTTTCCTCTAGGTTCTCCTCCCCGTAGGTCCATTGAATTGTGTTAGTCCTCTTAGGTCGTGGTTTGTGATGGCTTTTCTCCGTAGTTTAGTGGTAGAGGCAAAGACTTTCCATTTCTCGGTTAGCAAGTTAGGTCTCCTTACGTTATCGGAGCTGAGTCGGAAGTCGCAGAGCTCCGTTCGTATTGGCAGAAATGGGGTGGTTTGGCTTGCCAACCTCGTTGGCAAACTGGAGGAGGGGAAAGACGACAAAGGTCTGTCGGTGAAGTTCAATGAATCATCTCGTGAGTTTCTTGCCCAGAAATGCTCGAATGAGCATGGTAGATACATTGTGTTGGTGGAGTTTGGGGACAGAAGGCGGAGGGGGGCAGTCAGGATCCCTGAGGGGCGATCGGGCTTTGGATGGCAAGCTTTCGCTCAGACTTGCGAGGAGATGGTCTCTGTCATTGGCGAGCTGCGTCGATCAACCTCGGGGTATGCAGTGTCAGAGTTTAGGCCAGGAGTTTCCTTTGCCCAACTGGTGAGGGGTGGCTCGCCGGAGATGATGAAGGAGGAGGGTGAGGGGGAGCTTCGTACCCATCATGAAGGCAACGTTAACCTGACAAGGCAGGCCAAAGTTGGCTTACCAATGGCGGCTTCTGCAGGTCGAAGTCTGTCATCTGCTGTCTTCCCAATGGGCGAAGAAGGTCACGTGAATTATTTTCGAAAAGATGCTTTTGGGGGGGCATTATGGGCACATTTACTACGCATGCGTGCTGAGCTGGAGAGCATTTTCGAATTAATGGAGGAACCCAGGAGGCCCTTGAGCTGTTTCACGTGTGGTTCTTCGAAGGTGGGCTTGGTACCTCGAGTTGGGCCGAGGGCCTCACTCTCCGTTATGTCAACTCGGCCCAGTGACCCAGTTGTTCGAGCATGTGGCTGTGGGGAACTCGACTGGGTGTGCAGAGAAGGGTGATGGGCAGGTTGACCCGTTCTCGGGTGATGGCCAGAAATCGTTGCCGGTGGATGGGTCTCCTCACGCGACGCGGTCTGCAGTGGCAGGGCAGGATTCCGGCGACTCGCCGGCGCTGGATCAAACAGTAGATGTTGACGCGAAGAAGCGGGAAGTGTCGGAGACGTCGGGATGCAGCTTTTCGGCGCCAGACCAGGCTGACCTTCATGATGGGTCGTCCCAGAATGGGATCCCGACGTGGTCTGTGGTGGCCGGGAAGGGTTCCGGCGACTCGTCGGAGCCAGCTCAGACTGTAGAAATTGGCGACAAGAAGTGGGCAGCGCCGGAGACGTCGGGATTCAGCTTTTCGACGCCAGACACAGCCGATCTTCAGGATGGGATGCTCCATTTGAGGTCTGGAGGTGGGGGAGGGCTTTTGGGGGACCCTCTCTGGAGGTGAGACCAGTTCCTCTCTTGGGGCACATTCTCTAGAGATAGAGGTTAGAGAGGTAAGTGAGCCTCTACGTGATCCCGTGGAGGAACTGGTGCATGTTGACCCCTTGGCGGTCAGTTTTCCTAGAGACGGTTTGGAGGGGAAATCTCCAGATTGGGTATTAGATATGGTTTCCTCTGTAGGACATTTGGTTGGAGTGTCGAGTGATGGTCACGAGGAGGAGCTGAGGAATCTCTTCGTTGCTTTGGAACGCAATCGGGTACTGCTTCGCTCAAAAAGATCCAACAAATCAGGGGGACGGATGATTCGGGAGTTAAAGGGATTGCACTCATCGATTAATTATGAAGGGTCTTCTTCGACCGCTAGGCAGACCAAAAACAAAGGGCAGACTTTGGCTTTGATTGTGTAATAGGGTGGGGTTTCTTTTGAGGGTGGGGCTTTCGTTTGTTGGGTTAGTTTGGCAGTGCTTGGCGCCGTGGGAGGTCTTTTGTTGTGGGGAAGTGGTGGCTTTGGATTGTTTTGGCTTTGGGTTGTATTGCCTTGGGAGGTCTTTTGTTGTGGGTTTGGGTTTGGATTTTCAGTATAGTCCCTTGTACTGTTGATCCCTCTGTTTTGTGCTTTTGTTTTTTCTCTTTAATAAGATTGTCTTACTTATCAAAAAAAAAAATTATAGAAAATACAAGTTGAGATATATTGTGCATGGTCCCTGATTTTTGTGAAGAGTCGAGCAAAGTTTCATCTAACAGGGAACTCTCTTACTTGAATAAGGGAACAATGGTTTTTGGAATATATTAGAATAAGCACGCAATATTTGAAGAATGCCATCTAACAGGTTTGATGAAAGAGAATGTGAAGGACCTGAAATATTTGAAGTAAGAAGAGCAACTTTTGTTGTGATTTTTGTATATTTAAAACACGGCTTTGGTGTACTCTGACCTCAACCCCTTCAGCCATGTTACTTCTTGGACCAGAAAGGCACTCAATTCCAACATGATAACTTTTTGGTACTGTGACGTCATCTAAAGTCATCCGGCATTCTCCTTCCTAACAAGTGCAATGATCAGTGTTGAGGTTTTAATTAAGAATGCTGTCTACCATACCATTTTAATTCCTTCTCTTGATGTATCGCTTGCTTCCATCTACCTGCCATTTTAGGTGGACTTGAAAATGTTGTAACACCTTCAGCGGTGTATTTTGGCGCAGGGGATGTGTACATTGACACTTTCTGCATCCGTTCCTGGATTGAGGCCTGCTGAATGTGTAGGTTCCGTGTGCCCGTCAGCTAGTCCAGCTCAGTATGCAGTCTTCTTCTTGGGTCTCTATCTGATTGCATTGGGGACTGGTGGGATCAAACCTTGCGTTTCTTCGTTTGGTGCAGATCAGTTTGATGATACTGATCCTAGGGAAAGGGTAAAGAAGGGATCCTTCTTCAACTGGTTCTATTTTTCTGTCAACATTGGTGCTCTTATATCCAGTAGCATATTGGTTTGGGTTCAAGACAATGCTGGCTGGGGTCTAGGATTTGGCATTCCTGCATTGTTTATGGCTGTTGCTATTGCTAGTTTTTTTTCGGGTACTCCCCTCTATAGATTCCAGAAGCCAGGGGGAAGCCCTCTTACGAGAATGTGCCAGGTTTTGACTGCAGCTTTCCATAAGAGGAATCTGCTAGTTCCAAAAGAGAGTAGCGTCTTGTATGAAATACAAGACAAAAATTCAGCCATTGAAGGAAGTCGGAAACTGGAGCACACCGATGAATTGAAGTAATCTCTCTTCCTGATGTTGTAATTTTAATCGCTTTTTCAGTTCTGACAAGTGTATACCTGACCATTATTGGTTTTCTTTTGTCATTGGGGAAGCTAGTTCACTAATATATAAACAGATACAGATCACTCACATGAATTTGGACACTTAATATTTGTCTTGCATCTGAACAGAGAAGTTAGTCTTGTTAGATTGGTATCACTGAAATGGCACTATTGAATATGGAAACAAGGCACCTAGGTCTTTGCTCAAGTGGGGTGGGTGGGATTTGACTAGGGTTGGGTGGGATTTGACTAGAAGCTTCTACTTCTTTTAAGAATCTTACAAGAACGAGAGAGGATAAAATGACAATGTGTTCATTCCGTAGAGACAACAGTACTTAGTTGAGTCCTACAGTGATATGATTGGCTTATTTAGGTGTATGGCTTAACAATGTATTTGTTCTGATTTCATTGGGCTTATTTCAGGTGTATGGCAGAACAATGTATTTATTCTCATTTCAGAGGAGCTTAAGTACCCTCTTCATCTTTACTTATTTTATCATGTTTTATTCAGCATACGATTTGCCGAACTTTTTCTGTCATCACTCCCGTGTCGGACACAAGTGATTGATCTTTATATGGCTTTACTTTTCTGGCTTCGATGAATCATATGGGTTGTTTTGGGTGCACGTGGAAACACAATAGATGGTTTTCTTTTCATCGAAGCTTAGATGCCTTTTCATGGTTAAGTAATGTGAAAGTACTTGTTTTTTATTTGAACTGCTATGTTTGATCCAAGCCCTCTTTGAGATTTTTCATATCCTACTATTTTACCCTGGTTACTTGCTGTGCTTTGAATTGTATTAAAGTGTTAATTTAAAGATCTTAATACATTTTTACCCAAAGTAAACTGCTGGATAATCTGTCTTCATATTATCAATGGAAGACGTATTTTTTATGTTTTTTCTGCTTGCAAGGGAAGTGTTTTTATCTTTTTGGTGTGATTTTGTTTGGTATATGGTTAGTTTGTTTTGTCTTTCTTTATTCTCATTGATTCTTTTCACGTTGAGCAAGATTAGTATCCTGTGATTCTTTTCGTTGTGGTTTCATAGCAATGGGTAGCATATGCATGGTTAAAAAAAACTGCAGTGATGCTGGAATGTGTAATTAAGTCTTTTGCGACAATTATGGTGGGCCAAGTCTCTATGGTTAAATATTGTATGAATTGGATCCGTTTAGATTTATTTTTCTTTGGCAGAATACTACTCTCTTGCTAAGGTTATGTTTGGCAAGCAAAAGTTTTAAAAATTTTGAGATTGTAGGAGTATTTTGAGTTTGAATTTTTATGGGGGTTTGTAAAAAGTTGGTGGAAAATTTGAAGAATTTTTTATTGTAGAATGATTTTTATTAGAGTTTCTTAAAAAGTAAAGGGAAAAGATTTGATGGATTTTTTTAATAAATAAGTAATGGAGTTTGTTAAAATGTAAGGAGAGAGAATATTTGATGTAAATTTTTTTAATAAAAAAGTATTGAAGTTGGTGTGAAAAATTGTTGAAATTTGTGTGAAAGTTTCGTGATTTTGATATTTGGTTGTAAATTTTTTTCTTAAAAAGTTGAAAATATCCTATACCCAAACATCATCTAAGACAACATGATAACATTCCTTCTTGTGGACTGGACTGTGTCAAAGTTATTGTATTGATTCCCGGATTTGTCAACTGCAAGACAAATTCTTGCCAGAAAAATTTGAAGGTACTTATGTTTTTGCTGCAGTTGTCTTGATAAAGCTGCTGTGCTGTCAGATGCAGAGGTCAAAAGTGGGGACTTCTCCAATCCATGGAGGCTTTGCACTGTAACACAGGTGGAAGAATTGAAGATTTTAATCCGCATGTTTCCCATCTGGGCCACTGGAATTGTCTTTTCTGCAGTTTATGCCCAAATGTCCACAATGTTTGTGGAACAAGGGATGGTGATGGACACGACTATTGGTTCTTTTACCATTCCTCCAGCCTCTCTTTCATCCTTTGACGTCATCAGTGTTATTTTCTGGGTTCCCGTATATGATAAAGTAATTGTCCCAATTGCAAGGAAGTTTACTGGGAAAGAGAGGGGTTTCTCAGAGTTGCAGCGGATGGGGATCGGTCTTTTTATTTCTGTTCTTTGCATGTCAGCTGCTGCTTTGGTAGAGATTAAGCGGTTGCAGATTGCAAGAGAACTAGGATTGGTTGATGAAGATGTTGCTGTACCAATGAGTATCTTATGGCAAATACCCCAATATTTCTTGTTGGGCGCTGCCGAAGTATGTACATTCATAGGGCAACTTGAGTTTTTCTATGATCAATCTCCAGATGCGATGCGGAGCTTATGCAGTGCGTTGTCACTTTTGACAACTGCACTGGGGAACTATCTGAGCTCTTTAATTCTGACAATAGTAACTTACCTCACAACAATGGGTGGAAGTGCTGGATGGATCCCCGATAATCTGAATGAGGGTCACCTTGACTATTTTTTCTTGCTTTTAGCTGGACTAAGCTTTTTAAATATGTTGGTCTACATTGTCTGTGCCAACAGGTACAAATCAAAGAAGGCTTCTTAAGTATTCTCCAAGAAGCATCCGCTCATGAAAATTATGAACAGAAGGGTTTCCAATGCTTTTCCTTAATATGATGGCGCCTTAGCCATTTCTGCTAGGGTTTCTGTAGCAAATGGTCTGTATATAATTTGATACTCTCTATTCAATCAAAATTACGTTCTTGGTTCATTTGTATTAGACTTGTTAAAAATATAGTCCGGTGAAAATTGCATTTTGTGTGTTTGTTCAGGGTAATTCCATCTTTGTGTTGTGAACTGAGTACTCTGGTGGTTTTGGGCCCTGTGCAGCTGGTGCCCATTACCCGGCCATTATTCTCTGGTCTGTTTGGGGCCGTTTTTGTGTACTCTCTGTTTATTTATTAGTTGGATGCAAGTTTTTGGCCCACAAAAAAAGAAAGAAAAAAAAAAGAAAAAAAAAAACTCAAAAAGTGGTTTTTTGCTGGATATAAGCTGAAGGTTTTCACAATGAGCTTTGGCCTGAAATCTCGCGGAGTTTTGGTTTGGATTGAAATGAACTGTATAGGAAAGCACAGCTAAAAGAAGAAGAAAAGGCGAACTTAAATTAGTTACGTATAAAAACCTTTGTAGAAACAATGAGGCATCGGAGCTTCCTAATAAAAGTGAGACTCGGAAGGTAAAGCTTGTCATTCACCTTCGTTGCCAAGCTTTCGAGCCCTTCAACAAGGCAAGCGCAGGCGCTGTTCATTACCCAAAGCACCGATCTCTACCCAAACGACACTACGTGCGTGTGATTGTTAGGTTGAGAATTTAAGTCAGCGGCCCTTGCCCCCTTTGAAGGTGACTCTGGATGAGGAAGAAAAACCTCTGTTCATGATTCATCTATCCCGTAGATTACGCCCAATCTACAATTCTTTCCACTCCTGACCAACCATTCAGCAAAACTAGCTAACAAGTACAAGTGAATCCTGTGCCCGCAGTGTATGTCGCCTAGATTCTTTTGGCCTATAATTCACCCCCTCGATTAAAGACAAATCCACCAATTAAGACAATCATATCATCGTAGGACTCGACTAAGTACTGTTCTCTACGGAATGAAGAACACTGTCATTTTATCCTCTCTCGTTATTGTAAGATTCTTAAAAGAAGTAGAAGCTTCTAGTCAAATCCCACCCACCCCACTTGAGCAAATACCTAGGTGCCTTGCTTCCATATTCAATAGTGCCATTTCAGTGATACCAACCTAACAAGACTAACTTCTCTGTTCAGATGCAAGACAAATATTAAGTGTCCAAATTCATGTGAGCGATCTGTATCTGTTTATATATTAGTGAACTAGCTTCTCCAATGACAAAAGAAAACCAATAATGGTCAGGTATACACTTATCAGAACTGAAAAAGAGATTAAAGTTACAACATCGGGAAGAGAGATTACTTCAATTCGTCGGTGCGCTCCAGTTTCCGACTTCCTTCAATGGCTGAATTTTTGTCTTGTATTTCATACAAGACGCTACTGTCTTTTGGAACTAGCAGATTCCTCTTATGGAATGCTGCAGTCAAAACCTGGCACATTCTAGTAAGAGGGCTTCCCCCTGGCTTCTGGAATCTATAGAGGGGAGTACCGGAGAAAAAACTAGCAATAGCAACGGCCATAAACAATGCAGGAATGCCAAATCCTTGACCCAAGCCAGCATTGTCTTGAACCCAAACCTATACGCTACTAGATATAAGAGCATCAATGTTGATAGAAAAATAGAACCAGTTGAAGGATCCCTTCTATACCCTTTCCCTAGGATCAGTATCATCAAACAGATCTGCACCAAACGAAGAAACACAAGGTTTGATCCCACCAGTCCCCAATGCAATCAGATAGAGACCCAAGAAGAAGACTGCATACTGAGCTGGACTAACTGATGGGCACACGCGAAGGAACCATTTTTGATTGGCATGATTTTGTGACAAAGGTTTACTTGTAAATATCTTGAGAGCCTGGGAAAGTAAGATCAAAAGAGAAGCTGCTCAAAATGTGTAGTTTGCTTCACAGTTCACCTGTAATCTGAAGTAGTTTACCTGGAGCGCAGAAACAACAAGTCTATTTTAAATGAAAAGGCAATCCACGTGTAACAGAAGAGAGGGACTTGGAGGCTCGTGAAAAAGAAGAAAAATGTGATAAAAGAGGCAGTATGTACTTGACTAAAGTAGCTAGAGAAACAAAAGAGAAAAGAAATCAAGATTTGCGTAAAGGAGATCCAAGAGGAAAAAACCCTAGATCTTGATACTTCTAGCCTTTGATCTGTTGTTGTAAGGATTCATCTTGAAGAATACTTCTAGATCTGAAGAATCCTTGGTTGTTGATCACTTGTCCTCATCTGTGATTGAAGAATTTCGAACACCGGACGGTTGAGCGTTCTTGGACGGAATCGTAGTAGCTTGAGTGGCTCAAGTGGATTGTTGAGAAGAGTAACTTGGGAGTGGCTGGGATCGATGGTCTTCATCCCCTGCAGAGGCAGATTCAAGAAGGTTTCTTGAGTAAGGTTGCGTGTACTTTAGATTAACTGGTTTGTTAGATCTATAAGATCACGTTGTAACCGAGGTCGAATCCCTAGTGAAGTTCCGTTCTGGACGAGGTCCCGGAGAGTTTTTCTCTCAAATAGGTTTATATTTGAGAGTTTCTCTTCGTCAACAAATCGGTGTCGTTGGTGTGTGATTATTGTCTATTGTTCTTTGATTTGTCTATTACATTGTTACTTGCTAACAAATCTTGTGTGAAAGTGTTTCAAGATTCACTATCAAGTGAAATCTTTATCATTCCGCAAGAAGGTTTCAGGTAAATAACAGATCTATAAGTTGCATTAACTTTACAAGATATATTGATGATTTTATAGTAGTGAAATTAATGATATCTTGTGTAATATTGAATCTGTTGTGAGTATTTCATTGCTGGAATTTAAGTATTTTACTGCATGTTAGCCTAAGTTTTTACAGCAAAGAATTAATATAAGTGTATTATGTTTTTGGAGTTTTTCTAATCATTAGAGACCATCTGAATGTTATTAGAAAAAGTCTAAGTGCTTGATTCAATTTTGAATATTGATTTTATAGAGTTGTATAATTTCAGATTTGATTATAGGTTTTAAAGTGCATTCTTTGTGATACATTCATCGTATTAAATTGTGCATTTATTTTTAAATGCCTATTCACCCCCTCTAGGTTATTTGGGTCTAAAACAGTTTGTTCTATTGGTATCAGAGACTAACTTTGTTCCTTGACCCGACTAAGTTTTTAAATGAATAGAGGGATGTCTCTTTATGTACCCTCATCTTTTGATGGATCGAATTATGTCTATAGGAAAACATTTAAGTTCAAGAAGGGTAAAAATTTGAAAGATCAAAAGGGTAATTACAAAACCCTTTAACAAACCTAGCTGGAAGTCTTTTGATAAAAATGATAATGGTGATCAAATAGACTTTAAGAAGAAATTGGAGAGTGGGGTTCAATGTTATGCGTGTAAGTGATATGGTCATATCAAATCCGAGTGCCCAACCTATTTAAAGACACAAAGAATCTTAGGTTGAACTTCTACAGGTTCTAACATCTCTCTCCATCTCTCCTGGAAGGTGACTCTGGATGAGGAAGAAAAACATCTATTCATCTATCCTGTAGATTACGCCGAAGCTACCATTCTTTCCACTCCTGACCCACCATTCAGCAAAACTAACTAACAAGTACAGGTGAATCCTGTGCCCGCAGTGCATGTCGCGTAGATTCTTTTGGCCTATAATTCACCCCCTCCCTCAATTAAGATAAATTCACCAATAATCTGGCCTTGGGTTTTAAGACAGAAGGAGAGACACCCGGAGAGAGAGAGATGGCTTCAGTGGACGAAGAGGGATCGCTCCTGGAAGATGATGCTCTTCTGCAGGTTCTAACTCTCTCTCTCTCTCTCACCTGCTTGTGGATGTCTGAATTGTATTTTCTGATCTCAGTCCTATACATAGGGGTGGGCAAAAAACCCGAGACCCGGCAACCCGAACCGGCCCGACCCGTTTCCCACCCGATCGGGTCGGGTTTAGTCGGGGTCGGGTTCGGGTTTATAGACAAATAAAAGTTCGGGTTCGGGTTTGTTAACAAACCCGAAATTAAACCCGAACCCGAAAATATAACTCCTCCACCCCGTAACCCGCGTTTTCCGAACCAAACCGACCCGTTTCGACCCGATATTTTCGGGTTTTTTCGGGTTCGGGTTTCCTCACAAAGAAACCCGAATATTTTCGAGTCGGGTTCGGGTTGAAATTTTCGAACCCGAACCCAAACCCGGTTTGCCCACCCCTACCTATACATATGAGTTATATTTTTTGCAATGCCGCGTGGTCTACCTCAGGACTTGTAAAAAGAACAATAGTCGACCATATATCTCTGACTTTATAGTATCAGGTCAGTCAGGAAAAGCCTTGTGGCTCTGCGAGTACAAATAGTACATACCAAAGGAACAAAACATTAATTTTCTCCTTTCCCGTGTCATACTTTTTCTTTTTGAGTAAAGCATGGTTTCATTGAAGGATAGAGAGAATCAAAGTACAAGACAGTTCCAGGGAAGTACACCAGAAAACCTGTTGTCCACCGCCTATTTTGCTATCGAATGGGCCATTCGATTCTGGTTCCTAGAAATCCATGCCAATGAACAATCCGTAGCCAGTTTTCTCTTGTTATACCTTTTTTTTTCTTATTCTTCTGGGCAATGAGTCTGTCCTATATTTATAATAGTAGTGAAAAGAAACAAGTTAAAGGGGGCTCAAGAACAGAACCCTGGTTCAGCAAAATAGTAGGTAAAACATCTAAACGAACAGGCCCAAAAGAAACTTTCTATCAGCTGCCCATTTAGCCAAGAAATCGACCCGTCTATTAGCCTGATGTGAAGTTTTAACAAAGCTCTAGGTTCGCTTTGATCTCGTTATTTCACGGATGACTTCAATTGGTGTATCCCAGTAATATTCACAAGGTCGCCAATTTCGGGTGTACATTACAACTGAAACTCAAGAAGGATTTCCTTAGGTTCAGAGTTTGAACAGACCAACATAAATAAGTATTGAGGATCCCCGATATTGTTCTAGCCTATTCAGCGTGTGCTCTGCCAAAAATCAGTGGGTCATCAGGAAACAATGGATGAAAAATAGAGGGGGCGTTCCTGTTGACTTGAGCAGCGACGAATCTACGTTAGTACTACTATTTATTATTTAAAGTGTCAGTTCATTAAAAAACAAAACAAAAGTATGAAAGCCCCCCTTTCAACATTCTTTACATTTCCTTTGTGGTTCTGTTACTTCTGTAAGTATGGCCCATGAGCCCATCACTAATATTTTATTTTCCAAATTTCAAGTCCAAATGCATTGCAAATGTCAGAAAAATTTATTTTCCAAATTTCCTCTGTGGTTCTGTTACTTCTGTGATATGATAATTGATGACTTTAATTCGTTGAAGGAGCGTCGAGTCCAATTAGCCTAAGTGCATAACTAATGTAATTTTTATTTTTTTTTAGTTTTTTAACTTAATGTTGAATATTAATATTTGCATCTGCACTTTGAGTTTTTTTTCCCTCTAATTTTCATGGTACTATATAAAACACTGTTTCTAGTTATATTCGAAATATTTTTTTGGATTTTGCTTGAGTGCCATGGAGTTATCGGTTAGATGTAGCTATGAGGAATATCTGTGAGAGTACCTCTGTGCAAAGAATAGTCCATTATATATCCCAACGATCAAAAGAGAGAATAGTTCATAAATGCTCTTTTTTGTCCCACTTAGTGGTTGCATATGATAGTTTATATGCAAAATTAAACTATAAACAAACAACATGTTTTCAACAAAACATCATCCAGGATTAATGATTACAATTTCGGATTCGATTCCATACCTGACACGGGAATTTAGGAATCTACAAACCTTAAGCCGCTTTACGATCCAATCCAAAGCTCCAGTAATTCAGAACAACAACTCAGATGTGTTGCCTCCTAAGGGATTTATGTCACTCTCTCGTTATCGGGATTTCCCTAATAGGTTCTGATAGCCAACCCCTTGAATATAACAATTATATTTATAGGCCTTGGAAAACCCTAGAAAGAGCATGAGACATAGGATCCTTAGGGATCTCAAATTCCAGCCGTAGGATAACACTGAAGAACTCTTCTTCTAATACAATTAGGGCTTCTACTAATTACAATCAAGTCCATCAACATATTGTAATTGACCCCTGGAATTTAAGATTATTGCAAATATGCCCCTTTTACATACAATTAATTCCTTCCACCACACTATATTCCACATGAGATATTAGGACCGGATTAATCAATTTGGTTATCGAGGGCACATAATTTTAACAATCTCCCACTTGCCCTCAGAACCAAATATCACTGTCATGTCCCTATCTCATGTAAACTTAATTTCTTAGTTCATAACTCAGTTGGACCACAAAACAATTTTGAAATATATTTATCATATACTTTTATGTATTCATAAAATAGTTTTGTAAAACACTCCGGCCGGATTCTTTTGGTCCGACTCTTTCATGAACACTAACTGAATATACTGTCTTTCCAAAAGACTGGTGGATTCCTTGTTGAGCATTCATACCACTCAATCATCACGCACACAACCCAACATGTGCAGATATAGTCCTGAATGAACATCACCGGTTGACAATATCAAAGTTGTGTACACAATTCATGAATAAATACAAACCTCTCAGGTCTAAGGACAATACCGAATTGTGATAGAACAACCTTTAACCTGACAGTGATCATTTCCAAAAGGTGTTCTTAATCGGATCATGTTCAGTGTATGTACTTGTTACATGACACTCACTCGTCTACTTAAGGTCATACCTCAATGATGGAATCAATCATTCTATGCACAACAAGTGTAGACTTTATGTTACAAAAGTCTAGAACACTTTCAGGCTTACAAGGTACTGAAAAATCATTATTCCCTGTCTTTGATTCATTAATCTTTAGCATGATTTTTCTACAATGTTACATGAACAAATTTACATATATAACATCTCATGTTACGTATAAACCCATAACAATAATAATATATGTGAGAAACAAATAAACTTTTATTATCAAATAATAAAGAAAACGTCAAGCTCAATCATACATATATCTCAAACACATATTCTTAATATGTTTCTCAAACACTTTCTGAGATAAAAGCTTTGTAAACACAAATTTGGATGTAGATCTTCTATCATCAATGTCTGATTGAAATCTGAATCTGTATATATCTGGACAGACAAATCCTCACCGTCATACACTACGAAATAGTGTTTTGTATTTCTTAAATACCTGAGGATATGTTTCACTGCAGACCAATATTCTGGACCTGAATTGGATTGATATCTACTCACAACGCTAACTGCGTGACTGATATCAGGCCTAGTGGAAAGCATAGCATACATGAGACTCCCTACAGCCGAAGCATAATGGCAGTTACTCATCTTCTCTCTTTCTTCAGGTGTTTTTGGACACATTTGCTTAGAGAGATGAATTCCATGTCTGAAAGGTAGAAACCCTTTCTTGGAATTTACCATGCTAAATCTAGTGAATATCCTGTCAATATAATTGACCTGTGAGAGACCCAATAATCTCTTCTTTTGGTCTCTAAACTCTTTGATCTCGAGTATGTAGGATGCTTCCCCAAGGTCTTTCATTGAAAATTGGTTAGACAACCACATTTTCACAGATGACAAAACTCCTACATCATTCCCAATGAGTAGTATGTCATCTACATAAAGAACCAAAAAAGTAATAGCACTCCCACTAACCTTTTTGTAGACACAAGGTTCATCCATGTTTTGTGAGAAACCAAACATTTTGACTGACTCGTCAAAACGGATGTTCCAACAACGTGATGCTTGTTTTAGGCCATAAATGGATTTCTCCAATTTGCATACTTTCGATTCATTTTCCCGAGATATGAAACCTTATGGCTGGTCCATATAAATTTCTTCATGGATATACCTATTCAAAAATGCGGTTTTCACATCCATCTGCCATATCTCATAATCATAGTATGCCGCAATCGCTAATAGAATCCTTATGGACTTTAGCATGGCTACAGGTGAAAAAGTTTCCTCATAATCAATACCAGCTTTTTGAGTATACCCTTTTGCCACCAGTCTAGCTTTAAAGGTCTCTACCTTTCCTGTTGGTCCAAGTTTCCTTTTGTAGACCCATTTGCAACCTATAGGCTTAATGCCTTCTGGTTTGTCTACCAAGGTCCATACCTTGTTGGAATACATGGAGTCCATCTTTGATTCCATGGCCACATGCCAATACTTAACATCTTTGTCATTAACAACCTCTGTATAACCACAAGGATCAATCTCCAGTCCCTCAGATTTCATTTGGTAAATCTCATTTAACAAATTGAATTTTACTGGAGGTCTTATAATCCTTTTACTACGACGAGGCTCCTGTGTCTCAACAGGTTCACTTTGATTAGTGGGAACAACCACTTGATCCTCATTGTTCTCATTCTGCACAGTCACTGTACTATCTCTTTGCTCATCAAGAGCAACTCTACTCTCGGTTTCATTCAAACTATAATCCTCTTCAAGAAAAGTAGCATTTCTGCTAACAAACACTTTATTTTCATTAGAATTATAAAAGTAGAAACCAGTAGTCATTTTGGGATAGCCTACAAATAGGCATCTATCAGTCCTTGATCCCAATTTATCCACAGTAAACCTTTTAACCTGAGCTGGACAACCTCATATCTTAAAATGATTAAGACTTGGCTTCTTGCCAGTCTATAACTCATATGGGGTATTAGGAACTGATTTTGTAGGGATTTTGTTTAACAAGCATGTCCCCAAAATGATATGGGCAACTAAGATATGCTCATCATGGAACGAACCATATCCAATAGGGTTCTATTCCTTCTCTCTGCAACACCATTATGTTATGGTGTGCCTGGTGGTGTGAGTTGAGATATGATTCCATTATCTTTAAGATAAACTTTAAAATCATCCAAGAGGTATTCGCCTCCCCGATCGGAGCGAATCATTTTAATGGACTTTCCAATCTGTTTCTCAACTTCATTATGTAATTCCTTGAACTTTTCAAAATATTCCGATTTATGCTTCATCAGGTATAGATAACCATACCTGGAATAATCATCAATGAAAGTAATGAAATAAGAGAAACCTCCTTTTGTCATGTGGTTGAAGGGACCACAAACATTAGTATGTATTAATCCTAATACTTCTGTGAATCTTATTCCTTTTCCTGTAAAAGGACTTTTGGTCATCTTTCCTTGCAAGCAGGGCTCACAGATTGGATAGGGCTTAATTTTTAGAAATTGCAATGGTCCATCCCTTACCAATATATTGATCCTATCAATATTAGCATGACCAAGTCTTAGATGCCATAAGTAGGTTGGATTAACATCCCTCTTCCTCTTAAGGGATAACACATTGAAATCATCATTCTCAACATTATTCAAAGAATTATCAACATTTAAAAGATAAAGACCATCATAAATAATTCCAGAAACAACAAATTTATTTTGAAACTTTATAATAAGTTTTGAATTGAAAAGAAACGAATATCCAGATAAAACAAGTTTCGAAACAGAAATCAAATTTCTATGTACTTCTGGAACATAAAGACAGTCTTCTAGAATCAAAATTATATTATTCGATAATTCTAAACTAAACACTCCGATGGCGGTCGCTGCAACAGTTGCACCCGTCCCCATCTTAAGGATCAGCTCCCCTTCATGGAGCTTTCTGGTCTCCTTGAACCCCTGCAACATATTGCAGATGTGAGATGTAGAACCAGAATCCACACACCATGAATTAAATGGACTATCCATTAAATTCAATTCAATTACAAGCATATTAGACACACCTTCAGAAGGTTTGCCCTTTTTAAGAGAAGCTAAGTAAACTCGACAATTTCTCTTCCAGTGACCGGGTTTACCGCAATGGAAACAATTTGTTTTGCCTTTGTTCTTGTCACCTCCTTTGTTTCCTTGTCCACCTTGAACATTTTTTGCTGTCTGAAACCCCTTATTATTTTTCTTAAATTTCTTAAACTTGGGTTTCAGTTTCATAGAGGCATTAGATTTCTCTGTGACCATCACAGTAAGTTTGTCCTTCTTGATGAGATCTTGAGCTGACTGCAACATATTGAGCAGCTCTGACAATGTCACACTCATCTTGTTCATATTGTAATTAAGGACAAACTGATTAAAAGAATCAGGCAGAGATGAAAGAATGGCATCAACTTTTGTGTCACTATCCATCTCAGCTCCCAAAAAATCCAGTTCGTTGATGAAAGAAATCATCTTCAAGACATGATCCCGAACTGGGCTCCCTTCCACCATTTTGGTGGACATCAGATTCTTCATAGCAGTCTTCCTAGCAGATCTGCTCTGCTCTCCGAACATTTCTTGGAGATGCAACATAGTGCCTGCAGCTGTAGCTATGCCCTCACAATCTTTCTGCAAAACATTTGAGATTGAAGCCATAATATAACATTTTGCCAAATTATCATCATCATGCCACTTGTTAAAGACTTTATTTTCTTCCTCAGTGGCATTGTCCAGGGCAAGCTCAGGTGTCTCAGAGGTTAGAACATAACCGATCTTATCGGCTGAGAGAACAATCATAAGATTTCTCTTCCAATCAACATAATTCGGTCCTATCAACCGATTATCATCCAGAATCCTAGCCAAAGGATTAAAAGTCATTTTGAATCTGCAAAATCATTCACATATATAATTCCATTAGATTCAGGTTTTTGAATAACTAATGGTACCACCCATCCGAACAATAAACAGATATATCACATATATCACAATAATGAAAAATATAACATTTATATTTATAATATTCTAAATGGGTATCGAGAACCTATACCTTACATGCAACAACAAATCCAATTTGGTACTCATTGTACACATCTTGTAAAGGCGAATAGCTACTATTCATCAAAATTTACATCATATACAAAATATTTTAAAATATTTGTGATTCTCGATTTACTATTGGCCTACCTAAATAAATACGTCTTGTACTATTTTAGCACTAGCGTTTATTTTGTTTGTGCATTCCATTATCTAAGTGTGTTCCAAATACGTGTGAGTTATGTCACTATTTTAGAAGACACTCCCACTAAGATGTAGACACTTATCTTCCCAAGAAATAAACAAGAAAATTTTACAAAATTAAAATCAGTTTTATCCATTTTGGCTTCAACTAATTTTAATCAAGTAAAACTCCTATTTATTGATAATAGAGACCATAGGAAAAATTACTATAATTAATCCAATTTAGCACAAAACATTGGAAGACAAATTTCCAATTTTTTTTTTTAAATTCCGGTCAAACCGGGTTGGTCAACAGTCAACGGGTCAGACTGGTCTGACCCGTTGACCACCGGTCAGACTGGTTTGACCCGTTGACCACCGGTCCGGGTCCAAACCCGGTCCGGTCATGGGTCATTGTCCGGGTTAGCCGCAGCCCGTGCGGTGCATCCCGAGCTGCCTTGGGCTGGCCCATTAAGGCCCAGCCCGTGCCAACAGCCCCACTTTTTTTTTTTTTTTTTAATTTGACCCAGCCCAACTTTTGGGCTGGGCTACTGAACCGGGTAGGGCAAAAATTGCCCTACCCGTTTGGCCCAAGCGGGCGACCCGGGGATCTCATCCTTGGGCGCCGCTCGTGGCCTTCGGGAGAGAGGACAGCAGCCAGCGCTGCTGGCCGCCGTCTGCCACAAGCTGGCCACGTCCGGCCAGTCCCAGGCCGGACGTTAGCCGACCTTTCCATCGGGGGCCACCACGCGGCCTGCGGCTAACCGCCGTTTGCGGCTAAGAAGCCTCTCACACCCGTGTCTCACACGGGTGTGCTGGTGGTGGTCGACGGCTTTATGGCCGCCGGAACTCCACCTACTCCGGTTAGAGAGCTGCCCCAGTCATACTGGGTGCCCCTCCGGCCACTGGTGCGACGGCTGTCATCATATGGCCACCGACCACACTAGTTTTTGTTTTTTCTTATGTACGAACATGTTATTGCAAAAATAAATTTTTTTGACAATACCGCAAATAACATGTTATGCATTCATAGTTGAATTAAATCAATACGGAAAAATTGAATCATATCACATAAAATTCTGCCTTATTCATAATAGTGCGTGAACAGTAACCAATTTTTTTTTTTTGCTTTTGATTCTCAATCAAAATTGTTCAAGGTTCGTATAATCCAACAATTGCAATCATGTGAACCTGACCCTCTGATGTCACTGATAGTTTATATGCTGAATTAAACGATAAACAAACATGTTTTCAACAAAACATCATCCAGGATTTATGATTACAATTTCAGATTCGATTTCATACCTGACACGGGAATTTAGGAATCTACAAACCTTAAGTCGCTTTACGATCCAATCCAAAGCTCCAGTAATTCAGAACAACAACTCAGATGTGTTGCCTCCTAAGGGATTTATGTCACTCTCTCGTTATCGGGATTTCCCTAATAGGTTCTGATGGCCAACCCCTTGAATATAACAATTATATTTATAGGCCTTGGAAAACCCTAGAAAGAGCATGAGACATAGGATCCTTAGGGATCTCAAATTCCAACTGTAGGATAACACTGAAGAACTCTTCTTCTAATACAATTAGGGCTTCTACTAATTATAATCAAGTCCATCAACATATTGTAATTGACCTCTGGAATTTAAGATTATTGCAAATATGCCCATTTTACATACAATTAATTCCTTCCACCACACTATATTCCATATGAGATATTAGGACCGGATTAATCAATTTGGTTATCGAGGGCACATAATTCTAACAACATAGAGACCAGTAAACAACCACAGGTGATGGTGGGGTCCGAGATACTACCGCACTGATGATATCTTCAGGACATTGAGTCACCTCCATATCACCTCCATTCTTCCAAGCGATAACCAATCCATCTTTGGTACGATTCGCCGACCATTCTATAAAATTCAGAAAACCCAGCTGAACAAAGGGGTGAGGAGCAGAGAGTACCTTAGTTTCTAAGAGAAAAATAATGTCAAGGTGATGTTTTTGTGTGTTGGATGATTAAAGTAACTCAAGAGGGACTAGATGAATTGAATTTTAAAACTTTTTAGAAACTTTTTTCCGAATTTATGTTTGCTTTGAAATCATTACAATACCTCGACATAAATTAGGCAATAATATCATAATAGAATTATTAATACTAAATGTAAAGAGAGTGAGATAGAGAGTCAAACACAATAATTTTTAGGTGGTTCGGCAGCCCCTTACATCCATCCTCAAGCTTCTTTCCACGCCTTGTAGTTTTTCTACTATCTTTCAAATAGCGTACACTCTAAGTTGCGGCGCTAGAGAACATACAAATGTTTATCTTAAGGGCTAATCTAAAACTTTCTTACACCATAGGGAGTGTGGGTGCATTTATGCCTTTTTTTGGGCTCAACACTAATAACACAATCGAGCTTGAGATAGATTTTTAGGTAGTTCCACAATCTTCCTACATCCACCTCTCTAAGCTCCAAACCGTGTGTAAAAGCTACTCCCTTGACTAGAAGGTCAATAGTGGAAAACTTCAAAGCTTGGTAGAGGAGCTTAAAGGGTACACATAGGCAATGTTGTCGAACTACCTAAAAATTCAAGAGTTTGATCTCTCTAACCCTACTCCTTTTATATTTACTGATTTGATTTGTTTGAAAACTTAATTTTTTATATAGTTTTTGAAAAAAAAAAGTGAAATCTCAAGGATTAAGGCAACCCAAGAGGCCACCCGGAGGGGTGAATTGGGTTGAAAATTTTTTTCTAAAATAAACTTAAAAATCAAAGTTTTCAGTTTCAACAAACAAGTAAATGAAAAGACTAGGGTAAGAAAGATCAAAGGCTCGAATTTTTAGGTGGTTCAACAACTTTGACTACATCCACTCTCAAGCTCTTTTCCGAGCTTTGAAAGGGAATAACCCTTTCTAGCCAAGAGAATAATTTGTACACTGAAACTCAAGAATACCTCTTGAGCTTCAATCCTTTGATGATATACCCTCACCAAAGTCTACAAATGTGCTCACACCTTCCCCAACCTTTTGAATGAAGAAATACATAATTTAACTCTTTCACAGGATAGATGAATACAATGAAAATTCTATCTCCCAAGCTCACACAAAGAATAACGCTTGAAGGTGATTGATTAGTGTGAAGGCTTAGTAAATTGGGAAGCATAGACATAGAGATGGTATGGATGAAAATTGTAAAGTTGAGCAAACTTAGAAACATCTCTAAAGTTTTTCTTTGTACAAATTACAATATTGCCCTTTTTCATTTAAAGACCCTAATAGAAATCTAGTCGTTTTTGTTCGTTAAGAAAAATTATAACTACCTATCGAATTGAGATACTTATATCGGTGGATCCAGTAGCTGATACCATTGACTCCGTAACCGGATTCTCAGAATTCAAAATTCAAAAATATTTCTCACACTAAACTATTGGTCGACCGAATCATCTTGAGGAATTTTGTTAAAATATTTTTTGAAAAATATATATTTGTGAAATTATTTTGGAAACAATTTGAGAATCCAACGGGTTACAAATTGTGAATTAAGAATTATATGAGCTAGAGATTTAATCAGTGATATTATTCTAATCCTATTGACTCATACTAAAATAGATAATCAAATAATTGTAAGCAAAAAGGATTTCACAAATCAATCTCATCTTCTCGAGGGTCAATTGTGAAATGTTGATGAACATGATTGCAATTATAGAAGCCCAAAATTCGGAATAAAAGAATATGAGAGAAATAATAGAAAATAGCTTTTTATGTGATCATACGGCCGAGATATGATATCCCTAACAATCTCACGCTATATCACATCTAAGATTTTATTTAAAAGGATAAACTATATATGAGATAGTCAGTCATTCTGTTGGTCATCAAAATCTTGAGAGAACCCTGTGACGGTTGTGAGGCCTAAGAGAGAAAGGAAGCAGAATAATAAGGCTGCTAAAGTTGTGAAATAAAGAATACCCAAGTGATAAGATCGACAATAACCTATATATTATAATAGAAGATTGAAGAATTCTTAAAAATCGATAAAGATAATTGATAAATAATTTTCGGCCAGTCAACTTTCAAGTACAAGATAGTAGTCACATTAGCTCCACAGGTAGCCCAATGATAAAGAAGGGCATCATAGAGTCAATCCTTAATGCGGAAGTTCAATTCTAAACGCGGACGTCTTGAGTTCGAATCGCATTGAGATCGAACTAATTAATGATTTACGTGACAGGAAGAGGCCTTGGATTTACTTGTACTGTGGAAAGTACTACTTCAGTGGACTGGCAGCACAAGATTTCTTTTGTAACCCAAAAAACGGTGGTAGTTATATTACGGGAGATATGCATATAAAGGCTCGAGAACAGGGCGTGGAATATGAACACGGTAACTAATAATTTTTTTTTGGGTAACTCTCAGTATGTAACTAATAATTCAATACATGAGGGACTTTCATTTTTGGGTATAGTTTGGACCCTCTTCTTGAACCCCACAAATCAAGTTTTAATTAAATTCAAGAATAAATTATGTAAACCCCTTAAATCAAATCCCTTTCTATAGCGAAAAGAAGAAGTAATCTAGAAATTTTGGAATTTATGAGGACTAACTGAAAGCAAATATAAACGAATCTAGTCATATTGAGAATAGCCTGTTGCTGCAGATGGAGACAAAAACTGATCAATACCATAATCAAAATTTCTCTATATTGATTACCAAAAGAAAATAAATTAACACTTTCATAAACATGTGTAATATTAATTGAAATTAGAGTGATAAACAGAGTGATCAATACAATGTGATCTATTACTTATTTTAAAAGTTTAAACTGACAGAAGAGGTAAATTTTATTATTTGAATCATATTCTCCAACATATGTACGTAAGCTCCCGTCTTATTGGTCAAGATTTGAATTCTTTTAACTTTAAGAACTTTTTTAGCTTTCTATATTTTTTTAAAAAAATTGAGAGATTATTTTTGCATGTTGTCTCAACACCACCCACTTGCATTAAACTTTGTGGAAATGCTATCTAATTAACGCTCAATTTTTGGGTTTTGGTTGCTGTAATTTAACCTTCACAATATAAGCCCAATCAGATCGTGGTTTTTTTGGCGTGTCTTTCTCTGTTGGGTTTAACTATCAGAGTTTCTCGAGCCACTGCCTGTTTAAAAAATACACCTCCTGAGCTTGTACTATCTATTTGATCTCTATCACTTCTCCATTTAAACGTTTTTTTTTTGTCTAAATATTTTGGTCCTTCCAAGGAATATGTCCAAGAAGTATCCTATGTATAGCTGAAGCTATTTTTTTAAAAAATTTATTTAAAGATGCATGATTTGTCTTTTTTCTTGATGCATCTAATTTCAAACAATGCTTTATTATTATTTAAGTTTATACTATGACTAGGATCTTCTATCCTTATCATATTGAGGATCGATATCATGTATCATTTGGGATCTCTTCAGAATGATGCAGTCACTGGAGATGGCTCAGTTGACATCAAAGGGAGGCCTGTTCTGAAGAATATTCTGGAAAGTGGAAGCATGCCCCTTCATTCTGGGTACGTATTTTTCTGTATCCAATTACCTGTTCATCTGTTATTAATTGATATTAATTAACAGTCCTAACTTATTAATTGATATTAATTAACAGTCCTAACTTATTAATTGTTACTTATCTTACTAGCAAACTACATGAAGGAAATGTGTCTGCTGCAAGAAACGTCACAACCTGGCAAGGCACTTGTTATTTTATACCCCTTCTCGGAGGCGTCTTAGCTGATGCTTACTGGGGAAGATATTGGACGATGACTGTTTTCTTCACAATTTACCTTCTTGTAAGCATATGCTGAAGTTATCATCTTTTTCTTTTTCCCGCGCGGAGAATTACATCACTTAAATGTCCACAATCTCTAAATATCAGAAAAGCTAGAGCCTTATGTCAACATTTCCCGTTTCATATAGTTAGCCAACTGTAGTGATCAAGGCGTCCTACTACACTTTGATCTCAATTTCTTCCATGAACTTTTGTCTCTTAGGTGCTCCGTTCTGAAAGAGGTCATCGGAGATGTATTTCAGGACAACATTTTTATCACTAGTTTCATGCTTCTGGTTTGTCATTTGGTTTACAGGACACATTCGTATTAGCTTTTGTTTTGTTGGGGGGGGGGGGGGGGGAGGAATTATGTCTTATGACTAGAATGAAACACTGAAAGCCTCTGTCATAGGGCATTTTAATCTCCATTGGCTGCTTCTGTTTTCCTGTATAATTGTTTTTCTGGTCCTTTTTATCTGTGTCATAGGTATGAAATTTTGAAATCTTGGTTCACTTATACTTTTCACAGGGAATGGGGACGTTGACTCTCCGTGCATCAATTCCCGCACTACAGCCTGCTGAATGTGTGGATTCGATTTGCCCTTCAGCTACTACAGCTCAGTATGCAGTACTCTTCACTGGACTCTATTTGGTTTGCACTGGGGACTGGTGGGATCAAACCATGTATTTGGCCCTTGGGGCAGATCAGTTTGATGATACTGATCCTAGTGAAAAAGGAAAGAAGGGATCCTTCTTCAATTGGTTCTACTTCGACAACAACATTGGTGCTTTTATATCAACGAGTCTAGTGGTGCTGATTCAAGAAGATGTTGGCTGGAGTCTTGGATAGGGGATTCCTACATTGGTTATGGGCATTGGTATTGCAATCTTTTTTTTCAGGCACATACTTCTATAGATTACAGAGACCAGGGGGAAGTCCTCTTACGAGATTTTTTCAAGTCTTTGTTGCATCATTTCACAAGCAAAAGCTGGAGGTCCCAGAAGATACTAGTCTCATCTATGAAACCCAGGACATAAGCTCAACCATTGAAGGAAGTCGTAAACTGGAACACCGTCATGACTTGAAGTAAAATCCTTTTCTTCAAGACCGCGAGTTTATCTAATGGTCTTATTGGTTTTCCTTGATCATCATAAAACACACATATTTTGGCATAAAATATTTTCTTGAGATTAATCAAAAACCAAAAAAGGAAACAAAGACAACTAATGACAACTACTAAATGTAAACATGATAGCTGCTTTCAATTAAATGGAAAAAATGATAGCTGTTTTCAATTTTTGAACAAAAAGATGACGGAATGATCTTTTGAGAGTATTTATTTTAGACTCTGTTCTTCACTTCTGTATAGTTGCATCTGATTAAAGATTTAGTGTTCTTCTCAGATTATGAGTGTTAGATTGTAATTTCGTGAACCGACAGTTTTCACCACCTTTTTTCCTTTTCTTTTTACTTTTTTTTGCAGGTGTCTTGACAAAGCTGCTGTGGTCTCAGATGCCGACATTAAAAGTGCTAACTTCTTCAATCCCTGGAGGCTTTGCACTGTGACACAGGTGGAGGAATTGAAGATTTTGATCCGCATGTTTCCAATCTGGGCGACCGGAATTGTCTTTTTCTGTTGTTTTTGAGCAAATGTCATCATTATTTGTGGAACAGGGGAAGATGATGGACAGGACTATAGAGTCTTTCACAATTCCTGCTGCATCGCTCTCGAGTTTTGACATTATAAGTGTTATTATCTGGGTCCCTATCTATGACAGGGTAATTGTCCCTATTGCAAGGAGATTTACAGGCAAAGTGAAAGGCTTTTCAGAGTTGCAAAGGATGGGAATTGGCCTCATGGTGTCAGTCCTTTGCATGTCAGCAGCTGCTTTGGTCGAGGTTAAGCGATTACAAGTTGCAAAAGAGTATGGTTTAGTCGATGAAGACGTTGCTGTACCACTTAGTATATTCTGGCAGATTCCCCAATACTTCATGTTGGGTGCTGCAGAGGTATTTACATTCATTGGACAGCACGAGTTCTTCTATGAGCAAGCACCAGATGCCATGCGTAGTTTATGCAGTGCACTGTCACTTCTAGCAAATTCGTTGGGGAATTACTTAAGCTCTTTGATTTTGACTATTGTAACTTACATTACAACCGAAGATGGGGAATGTCGGATGGATACCAGACAACCTGAATGAAGGCCATCTCGACTACTTCTTCTGGCTTTTGGCTGGTCTCAGCTTCTTAAATATGTTGGTGTCTATTATATTTGCCAGAAGGTACAAAGAAAAGAAGGCTTCTTAAAGCTTCTCCAAGAAGGTATATCGTTGATGAACATGAGGTTCTTTGGTTCAAGTCACAGTGGCCTCCATTTGTTGTTCTATTCTGCACATGTATGGCCAGTATTTGGCTAAGTGTCGAATGGCCCAACTGCGCCAAGTGATGTAATAATGCACCATCTGACTCTTTCGTGCAGGCTCCACTTAGCTCCATGAAATGTTTTAAGCTTTCCTTATACATCCGAAGGAAAATGATTGTGTTATTGCCAGATCAACTTTTTGATTGGGACCTGAATCGCAGAATACTGAGTATTGTTTGCTTGCATGTGCTGATGTGGTAATTTTTTTTTTCCTAAGCAAACATCCATTCCACCAAAAGGGGAAAATCAGGGGGGGGGGGGTGTTATCAGAGAGTTCAGAATCTCAGGGGGAAAACAACGCGAGGAGATCTGTAGGGGATATTTCCTACACAGTTCTCTAACACAGCCCATTTGGCAATATTGTGAGCTAACAAATTCCGCTTGAGATGGGACACCTTCCCACTAACATGAGCCGCCAACAAGGCTTTAACATCCATGACAATTGGGGCAATATTCCAATCCGGAATGAAGTACGGGGTGCTGAGAGCACTGCAGACCTGCAAGTTATCCCCTTCAAAGGCAATAAGAGGATAGTTAAGACAACAAGCCTCCTGAACAGCAAGAAGGGCTGCTCTGGACTCTCCCACAATGGGAGTCCCGGGAGGAATTCTCTTTATCCATGAAAATAGTACACGGCCATCACTGTTTGATGAAACCCAAAGATTGCAAACCAGGAACTGCTCCTTTCGGGTAGGAGAGACCACAAGAAACGCTAAAACTTTTCTTATTCCCCCAACCGACGGGAAAATGAGTTTCTAATACACTCAAAAACGCACTAGTGGCTGTTTGGAAACACAAATAGATAACAACTGAACTAATAAAACGCACTACACTAAATAAGCCAACACACGGCAGCAAAACAGAAAAGCAAACACATGGCAGCAAGCCAATATACTGAACTATTTCAAATAGCGCGGATTTGGCATGTGGCCCCGCTTTGACCTCTTAGGTGCATCATTCGCCCCGCCTTCAAATGGATCCTTGTCCTCAAGGATCAAGTTAGGAAATTGCTCACGAAGATGATCAACCTCTTCCCATGTAGCATCCTCCAAAGGTAAATTTTTCCATTGAACGAGGGCTTCAGTTAGATACTTGTTGGGGCCCCTCTTAACCCATCGGTAATCACGAATAGCCTTTGGTTCTAGCTGTGGTACTCCTTCTTCAGAAGCATCAGTTTCTACGACAAACGTTTCGGAAAAATTAGGAAGAGAAAGTACATGTGTAGTTGTCATAGCCTTCTTGAGTGCTTCAAATGCTTTTGCTGCTCCATCATTCCATTGAAATCGACCTTTCTTTAATAATTGAGTAAGGGGACCTGCAATCATCCCATAACCCTTCACAAACTTACGACAATATCCAGTGAGTCCCAAAAATCCTCTAAGCTCTGTCACATTTTTTGGAACCGGCCAATCTTGCATAGCTTCCACCTTTGAATAATCCACTTGCACCCCATTCTGAGAGATAATGTGGCCTAGATAGTCCACTTCCAGTTTCCCAAAAGCACATTTAGATGGTTTGACGAAGAATTTATACCGGTTGAGAATGTCAAAAACTAACCTGAGATGCTCCAAATGTTCTTTCCACTCTCGACTGTACACGAGAATATCATCAAAAAACACCAAAATGAACTTACGAAGATACGGACGAAAAATCTCGTTCATGGCTGCTTGGAAGGTAGAAGGGGCATTACACAGTCCAAATGGCATTACCAGGTACTCGTAATGCCCACTGTGAGTCCTGAAAGCTGTCTTTGGAGTATCATCAGGATGTAGCCTAATCTGGTGGTATCCTGCTCTCAAATCAAGCTTGGAAAAATATACAGCTCCATGTATCTCATCCAACATATGCCACTGTAGGAATAGGAAAACGATCCTTAATTGTCGCTGCGTTCAAAGCTCAATAATCTGTACAAAATCGCCATGACCCATCTTTTTTTTTAACAAGTAAGACTGGTGAAGAAAAAATGACTATTGCTAGGCCGTACAAGGCCACTTGTCAACATTTCTGCTACTTGCCTTTCAATTTCATTCTTATGAAAGTGAGCATATCTATAGGCATTGTTCCTTCCTTCAAGATAATTCGATGATCCCAACTCCTGCTTGGTGGTAACCCCTTTGGTTCATTCAATACATGCTGGAACTCCTTTAGAATTGCAGTGATGTCCTCTGCCACCACAGTTTTGTCCCCATCCTGTACTAACCGACACCCAATAGCAAATAACTCTCCTCCACGCATCTCATGCTCCAAAGCTTGGACAGTGGCAGCTTGTATTGTGGCACGTGAAGGCCCTGTAATAATACACTTTTTACCCTCTTTTTCGAATTCCATACTCATTTTCTTCCAATCACATAGAGTGGGTCCCAATCCTTCTAACCAATGAATCCCAAGTACAACATCCAACCCCGTTAGATCCAAGGAAAATAAAGTTATCACAAATTGAATTCCTTGAATAACCACTACTACGTCTAAATATTTTTATTTGCAAAGCAAGCGTTCACCGTTAGCTACTTTAACCACAAATTCTTTGATAGGAGTTACCGGTAAATTTAGTTGTCGAGCCACATGAGAGTCAATAAAATTGTGCGTGGATCCACTGTCAATGAGAACGGTGATACTCTGTTTGGAGATATGTGCCCTTACCCGCATAATACGTGGACCCGTGTACCCAGTTAAAGCATGCAATGATATTTCATTGTGCCCATCTTCTTTCTTTTCATAATTTCCTTCCACAACTTCATTCCCATCTTCTTTAAAACTCTGTAACTGATCCCCATTATCATCATCGGCCACAGTTTCAATCAGAAAAAGTTTTGGCTTTTGGCATTTGTGTCCAGGTACAAAGCGCTCATCACAATTAAAACAAAGACCCTATTCTCTCTTTTTTTGCATCTCCTCCCAGGTTAATCGTTTGAAAGGAGTGCTCCCTGAATTCCCTGACTTGGGGGCACTGTCACTGGAAATTGAAGAGCGAAATTGTGGCGGTTTCAAATTAGTCTTGGTTCCCTCTATTTTTCCTGATCGCCTCGGCCTGCCTAACTGATCGTCATTGAGCCTTGCTAATTCAATTGTTTCTCTCAATGTTTTGGGCCGAAACATTCTAACCTCATCTGCCACTTCCTCCTTCAAGCCATCCAAGAAAGCTCCAATCAAAGCAGATTGAGGCCACCCATGTACTTTATTCGCAAGTCTCTCAAATTCTTGTTGAAACTGACGGAGTAAACCTGTTTGTCGAATCCTGGATAAAGCTTCATCATCATTGATGTATTCAGTCGCACCGAATCTTGCCAATAATTCTTGTTCAAAACTTAGCCATGACAACACAGAATTATCCTCTTGGTAAACCCCGTTGCACCCATTGTAGCCATTGATTGGCTTCTCCTTCAAGATGATAAGCAGCCAAGGGAACTCTCTGCTCGTTTGGAGTTTGCTGAAAAACAAAATATTGATTCACTCTGTTTAACCAAACAGCAGCTCCTCCCCAGAAAATCTCGGAAAGTCAAGTTTGAATTGTCGGGGAAAATACTGTCCCTCTTCCTCATGGCGATTCCCAGATCGTGATGATGAACCTCCCTCCCGATACGGCGGTGGTTGCACGGAGTGAGAGCCCCCATTATTTGTCTTCGTCTTTTCCTTTGAAATAGCATTCAAAATCTCTCTGACAGAGCCTCCCAATTCTTGGAACTGAGCACTGTTGCCAGCCTCCATTCAAGACATGCTCTCACCCAAACGCGAAATAGCTTCTCACAGAACATTAACATCAGCCTCCAACTTTTCTATTCTATCTTTATTTGTCGCCATCAAAAACCTGCTCTGATACCAAGTTGATGAAACCCAAAGATTGCAAACCAGGAACTGCTTAATGTTATGGACCATTTGGGGAGTATGAGATCCGTCCCACATTGGTAATATGAGATGCCAATGTGGGGTTTATATGTCTTAGGCTCCCTTCCCTCTTGAGCTAGCTTTTGGGGGTGAGTTCTCCTAAAGCATGTAACAAATGGTATCAGAGCCTACACCATGCCTCCCAGTTGCAATTGTGCGGCGCGAGGGGTGACGTCGGTATTGCAGTGTTAGCCCGGGACTAGGAAAAGCCTAGTGCACAGCCAGCCCGCGTGGGCGCGAGGCTGCGGAGCGTGGTGGAATGTTATGGACCATTTGTGGAGTATGAGATCCGTCCCACATTGGTAGTATGGCATGTAACACTGTTCCTGCACACTGCAGCAAGCATCGAGCAATCATATATGATAGCAGCATTAAAGTTGATCTACCACACATTACCACGGGGAAGTGACCACGAGATGGGTTTAATAAGGGCCAGTCACAGCAGACCAAGCCAACGAATGTTTCCCGTACAAACACTATATACGCCAGATGATAATTTCACAGGCCTCCCTTTTACAATGATGGACTATTTGGTTATGGGAGAACCAAATAACATCAATTAAAATAGCCCCAAAATGAATGAGATTATCAGAATGAACCACCAAAAGAGAAAGGTAGAGTTCCGAGTCCAGCAAGAAGGAGATCCACTCACTGATACTGCAATCCCTGAGCCATTGTGTCTATAAGCCCCAGGGAGATTCACGCCACGCAATCATAGCCAGGGGACAATAGAAAAAAGAGATGCTGGAGAGATTCCTCCTCTAATTCACACAAAGCACAGGGCAGATGCATAGGCCCTAAACCAAGATATTGATTTGAAAGTTTGCCTGCGGAAAATTATACTTACTTGATCTAACAAACGATCTTGAACTTTGTCTGCGATTGAATTTTCAATCTTGATAATCTTCAGGTCTTGTTGATCCCACACCTTGAGTCGTTTGATTTCACAATAGAACAACCCAAATGTTCTGTCTCATTCGTTTCCATACCTCACAGCCATCACATGGTTTCTCAAAGTCCTAATGGCCAACTGTCTAGAAAAAGACATCTTATAGTCTTTTTCTGAACCTTAGTTGTGATATTGCGTGAGATTGTTAGGAACCTCAGATCTCAATCGTAGGATCATATGAAAAAACTTTTTTTCCATTAACTCCATTATATTCTTATATTCTGAATTTTAGGCTTCTACTAATTGTGATTATGTCAATTAACATATCACAATTTACCCCCGAGTGTCTGAAATTGATTTGTGAAATCACTTATGTTAATAATTATTCGTTTATTTATCCTTCCACCATACTATATTCCACATGAGTCAATAGGACCAGAATCATATTATCGATTAAGTCTCTAACTCATATAATTCTCAATTCACGTTTTGTAACTCGTTGACCAGAATCATATTATCGATTAAGTCTCTAAGTCAATAGGACCAGAATCATATTACTAGAGGATGAAGACCCTTGAATCTACCTATTAATTTCAAAAAACATTTTCACAAAATACCATCGGCCAATGGATTCTTTTTATAGTCCAACCCTAGACAAATATCTTGAATACATTGCCTCATCAAGACCCAACGTTATTTGGAATATTTGACCTAGAAAGATCATCACCAAATGACTCGGTCAAAGCACAAGTACACAACATATAAATCCTTATAAACCTCTCAGGTATAAGAAAATATAATAAGCCAATTGTGCTGAATACCTTCTCAACATCAGTGATCACTTCCAGAAGGTATTCATATTTAATCTCGTTCAGTACATGTACTCTTACTGTACATCCACTCGTTTGCTTAAGGTCACTACCTCAATGACAAAGTCCATCATCCTATTAAATAGAGACACAATGAGCATAAACCTATCTTACATCAATATGTAACTCGGTCTAGAACAAAATATCAAGTGAACAAGGAATCGAAGAGTCATACTTCCCGCCTTTGATTCATTAATCATTGACATGACTTTTCTACAATGTCACTCAATAATATTTATGTAACATCTTATGTCACATCATATTACCCAATAACTAAACATAAACATGTGACATCTAAATAACTATTATTCAGATAAATGATTTTTAGAGCATTATTATTACATGATTAAGATTCACACAGTAGGGGAGAAGATTCCACGCCACTTCCAGATGAGGAGTTTGAGTCGGTCTTGGAGCTTAACCCCCCAAAGTTTCTTCCAAGGCTCCATAGGGAGAGGAGGATTTGAGGGGCCTACTTGCCTATCAAAAAACTGGTATGCAGATTTAAGAGTAAGCTTACCCTTAGGATCAAGGGTCCAAATAAGGCCGTCATTGCTCCCGCTAGTAGGAATTAAAGTGGATACTGAGGATAGAATCAGCAGTTGCAACAATAAACATCTGTCTAACTTTGAAGGCATCTCAGGTTCTCATCTGAGGTAGGAATAGCTCCTCAACTCCAAGGTCCACATTAATAAAACAATCCACATCCGACGGAGATGGCTTGAAGGATTCAATCTGGGGGACCAAGGGTCCAACCAAACTTGAGTAGAAGAGCCAGATATGATTTGTAAGCAGCATCCCCTTTTGAGGTAGGAACTCATTTGGGTAATTGGCCAGCACCCCACCTTAAACCCACCTCTCATAGTTTCCAAGGACACGTAAAGATGCTGAAAAGTAGGGAGTAGCTCGGGGCTTATTCTCTCCACCTTAACTAGAATACAACTCCTTCTATTAGTGTGCCTTAAAGTTTCACAATAATCCCATAGTAGTTTGTATTGCTCCGTATACCAAATTCTTACATAATTAGTGAAGGACTAGAATGTCCACAACTACCCCGTAGACCTCAACTGCTACTCCGTTGTGATCTCTAACAACACCTCAAAGAACGAAGGTGGGAGACTGCACGAACTTTTCCGTTAAATGTAGCGATCACTCAGGACATCAGACTATAAATTAGAGAGTATATTCTCAAACTATCCACACATTAGAGGTTTATGCAACGTCTTTCAAATTGACCGATGCTACCTACATAAGCTTCAAATGGGTCTATAGCAGCTTTTGTTGACATAAACGCTGCTATAGGTCTAATTAAAATAAAATTTTATTTATTAATTATAAGTTAATTAATGTAAATATTTTTTTATATCTGATTATATTCTTTTTAATATATAATTTTATTTTGTCATGTATTTGAAAAATTTTATTTTAAAGAGACCTACTTAATAAAATATGGAATTAGAAAGAGTGTTATGAACATTGAAGTTATTATATAATATATTTTAAATTATATCTATAGTTGTTGTAGTAACTACATATTTATTGACTAAATCTAAGTAGTTTATAAAATATCTATTATCATGCTTATAATGAGCATATATTTTTTGAATAATTAGTAATATGATACTATTTAATTATGACATATTATTTAATTTCAATCAAGAAGATATTGTGAGATTAACTTATGCAATTAAAGTACATAACTTAATATATGGTCTTAGAGGCTATGATTTAGTCATTAGGTATATAGGTACATAGATATAAAGTACTTTGGTTAATTAACACATATCATGTATATGATAAACACATATAACAAATCATGCAATGTTATATAGAAAACATTATACTTTTAAATTATAAGTATTATATATTATTACTACAAACCTATTTTAATTAAGATTATTATACTTGTTATAAAAAAAAGACTGTAAAATAATATGTTATGTATTTAACACTAAGTATAAAGATTTTTTATTAGAAAAAAATATAAAATTTTTAAATACTATTACAAATTACAATTAATTTTAATATGATTCGGTCTTATATTATTTATTGTATTAACATGTTTAAAAGTATTTATAATATATTTTAAAGAGAATCACACAACTATTACGAAATCTTACGGAATATCAAATGTCGAGCGAAATTTTCTGTTTCCCTCTATTTTTTTCGTTCCCGCGGGTTTTCACCTTTTCTTCCCTTCCTCTCCCCCATTTCCTCCCGCAACAACCGCATAGTCACAGTTCTGCGAATTTGGATTTTACCCTCTGGAGTCAGGATCTTTCAAAACATATGCCTCTGCCCAAGTAAGTTTTAGTCCTCTTTTTCTCTCTCATGTTCTCTCTTCACTCCATAACTTTTCTCTCCCTCCGCCCCCTTCCAGGCCCCGTCAACCTCTGTCCTTCACCATCTGATGAACAAATGAAAAACACTATACACTTTGGGATGAGCAAAGCCCACCTCTGACATCCTCTCCGCTTCTGTTTCTTCTGACCTCATCTCCTGTGAGCCCTTCTATCGTCAATTGTTGCTTTTTTAATTTTTTATTCTTTATGATTCGGTTGAAGCTATAGCTCTATTTCCTTTGACCTCATCGAGTGGTGGTTTCTTTTGGAAATTCCATCAGAGGAGGTGGCTAATCGGCGATGGCGACTCAATCCGCTGCTCCTCCCAATCCGGTGGACGGGGAATCCGCAGAACCCAGGTCTCAATCCGCTAGTTTGCTATTTTTTTATCGTTTGTTTTACGGACTTTTCGGTCAATTTGATTTGATTTGTTCTCTTTTTTGTTTTCTTTTCTCTTTATTTTTCTGTTTGATCGTGCGGGCTGCCATGTTTCGGGAAGTTCGTTTAATGTTTTACAGTTTCTGTATTTTAATTTCTCAATCTCTACAAAAAAGGAGCTTCAGAAAATGTAAATGGGAAAAAGAGATGCTGCATATAGGGATCTTTTTGGCTGCTTGCATGTAATATGTGTTGGCTGCAACCCCAGCTCGTTAATATCTGTTCTATTCATAGTCTGACAAAGAAGTCTAGCAAGTCGTTTGTATCAAAGTCCTTATCGAGCTAAAATAATCATATGTCGATGTTCTTGGTCGATTTCATGAGCAAGAACATAGGTAGAGTGTTTTATTGTTAATTTCTTCTACTTTCGCTGCGCTGCGTACCCCCCCCCCCCATATATTGAAGATGTGGTAACTTAAGAAATTCCAGATTTTTCAATCTTAAAAGATGGTTTTTGTAATTCTTTGGCTAGAGTTTGGGTAATTCTTTTACAACTAATATCTGTGTAATTTACGATACACTAACAGATGGGCAGGTGAAGACATCATCAAAATTGTTTCCTCAGCAGGTGCTCTAAAACGGTTCCAATTCCACTGGTATCATGCCATTGTTGCTGTAGGATTTCTGGCAGTTTCACGGGCTAGAACGGTAATCCAGGACATAGTGCGTTAAACCAAGGTCGGTTTATGCTGGTTGTTTAGCTGATTCTGTTACCTCTCTGTTCGTTACATCAATTTAGTATTTTTGTAAGGATTTAGGTGCTTTTAGACATTCCCTTTCTTCCTCACCAAAAAAGGAGCTGCTTTTTTTGGATTTTTAGTTTCATATTTCTGCTGGCCTAAGACCTTTCCGAACTCTGAAAAATATTGGGACAGTTGAGGCCTTTGGTAAATAAGTCATCAGTGTGTTAATCTGTATTTACTTACTCTAAAAGCTGTGAATTTAGGAGATGTATGCATGAGTCATGGCAAGGGTTGGATGGATACATCAAATCGTACCAATCAAAAGGAAAACAAGTTGAGGAATATCTTTTGGGGTTTTGTTTGTGATTAGTGAGTGAATGCTATGTGTGGGAATTTGTAGCTCAATTATCAAGACGGATAATAAAAGAGAGAGTAGAGGGGACTGGGGGGGTTTGGAGTTGAAAAGAACCATTAGGACAGATACTACTAGACTGTAGGATGCAGATGTCAAGAGTTTGGTTATTGTTGGAAGACCTGAAAAAAGCTAGTAGTTTGTTCTTGAAGCAACATTAGAATATTTATACTTTCAAAACACACTTGGCAAACATGCTGAACTTTAGGTCACGGAACCTTATTAGTGGCTCTTCAGAGTTGAATCTATAAAATGGCTTCATAGTTATAATTTGAAGGAGATAAATTCAATCCCATCAAGGAAAATAACGAATGTGAATAGCATTTTGGGTGGATTCCCTAAGTTTGGCAAATTTCTGCCTATTTATCAGCACAAAAGTAGAGTTATTGCTTGTTGCATAATTCAGGTTTCCTGTGTTCCATAAGAAGTAACTGCACTTGTTATATTTAAAAGAAATAACAGATGTATCTATACGAGGGTAGTTCTCATCCACAGAGGACTCAAAGGACCAGCGAAATCTTTAATGTTTTGGTAATTCATCATCAGTTTTTGCTTTAGTTTATCCATATAGTTAGTTTATCCACATAGGATATAGCAATATGTACATATGATAATTAAACATTTTTGTCACTTTTCTTACTCTTAACATAGTGAGTTAAGTGAGTGTAAGTGTTAAACGAAGGGAATTTCTTTAGAAAAAAATGTTTAAGTATTTTTAGCATGTGAAATATCACCTTTATCTCTAATGGGCTTTTGAAACCTCAATCACAGGCAAAAACACACCGGAGCTCAGTCCAGCCCAACTTCAACAATGGTTTTCGCTCGAGCAGTGATCGAGCGGGAAGTCTCTGCCTGAAAGCATCCAAAAGCGCTCGAGCGGTTTGACGAGCAGGCGTTGAGCGTGAAGCCTCTGTGCGAAATCAACCCATGGCGCTCGAGCGGTGATCAAGCATTGGTGGAGCGTTAAGCCTCTGTATGAAATCAACCCATGGCGCTCGAGCGGTACATCGAGCGGGGGTTGAGCACTGCGTTATAATCTGCACTCGGGGCAATTTTGGAAAGCAGACCAAGTTGTTTATAACAACTTGCCTAGTTAGAAAATATTCGACGGTTACAGTGTGCAACGCAATGGGCACTACGAAGGAGAGAAGCAAGGAGAAAATGGGGAGCACCGAATCTGTTGAGGGGTTTGGTTATAAATTCGGGTGTTTCATCTGGTGTAACAGTCTTCTTTTTGGGCTCTGTTTTTTTCGTCTTCATTTCTCGATTTCCATTATCGTTTTTCACTCTCGTTTCTTCAAGTTTTTGTAAACAACGTTTAATTTAAAATGTTAAGGATTGTTTTCTTTAGTGGATTTTTGCATTTGAGAATGATTGGCTAAGTTTTAATACTTGGGTTATGGGTTAATTTCCTTTAGTTTCAAGATGTTCTTGCCTCCTGTTGGATGTTCAATGTTCACCTGCTGAAACCGAGTGTTTGAAGAGAAATGTATTTTGGATAGCTCGATTTATTTCTTGTTTCGCTGTTGACGTTAGGCACAGCAAAATCTTGATTTAGTTAAGTCTTTTCATTGACATATGTTATGTGATTTTGGTTGTTGTTTGGAGAATATTGATTAGTAGCGGAGGAGTAATGAAAAGAAAGGTAGAACATGTAGAAGCAAAGGTTAATTAACCCGTACCCCAAGTGTTTGTTAAAATTGCTCTATTAAGTCATTTATCTTTTACCTATTGATTTGGGTTATCATTTTCGTTCCTCATTAATATTTTGTTATTCACATCTCAAAATCCTACATCTACCCGATTTTTACATATACAGAAAACCCAAAAATACTTTTACATAGTATTTTCTTTTCATTAGCAATAATAGATTACAAATACTTTGATACTCTTTTGTCCCTATGGAATACGATCTTGGACTTATCCTTGTTACAACTTGACACTTCTACACTTGGAAGCATTTCTGTAGTCACATCAACATACATATATCCATCCACATACGTGTACATCTTGCTATCAATCCCATTGTTGGCCCTATTATTCTGATAGATTATTTTCTGTCATTTATTGTTAAGAATTTCTCATTTTATATTTTGTATTGCTTCCTAATGAGATTAACTAATCTCTTCCTCCTGTTGTTACATTTAAGGCTGCTTGGGAATTCAAGAGGACGTTGATGTGTCAAAGTATGAAGATTTTAATAGGTCCTTATTGTGTTGTATTTGAATATTTTAGTTGGTCATTTCTTATTGTTATTTTATATTAGAATTTTGTTACCTTTTAGATTACTTGTAGAGATTCTTGTGTTATAAAATATAATTAATCAATGATGAAGTATATTTTGTTTTATTAGCCTTGTTCTTTAAGTTTTTACATTCAATGAATTATGATTATTAAAATAAATTTGTATTATCGATTAAAAAAGCACATATAGGAAAAAAATAGTAGCCTTTTAAAAATGTTGGCACATATATAAAAAAATTGAGCTGACCTATAACAACGTTTTTAAAAATGCTGCTAAAGACCTTTAGTGGCTTTTCTTGAAACGTTGCGAAAAAAGTCACAATTGTGATTCGTGTCTATAGCGGCGGTCACGACCACTGCTATAAGCGCTAAAAAATCGTTCTTGAAAAATCAGGAGAAAAGCCAGCGTTTTTAAAAACGCTGCTAAAAAAATGCTTCTATAAGCGGGGAAACACCAGTGTTTTTAAAAACGCCGTTAAAAAACCGATGTTGAAAATCAGGAGAAACGCCAACATTTTTTAAAAAACCTATTAAAAAAATCGCTGCTATAAGCGGGGAAACGCCAACTCTTGTTTAAAACGCCGCTAAAATGTTGTAAGCTGGGAAATTACCAGCGGTTTGAAAACGTCGCTAAACGACCGCTGTTAAAAGGTAGGGAATCACCAGCGTTTCTGAAAAATGTTGTTGAAGACTTTCCCCGACGGAGAAAATACAGCGGTCGGAAAACGCAGGTAAAAGTCTAGCGACGTTTTTTGGGCCTTACCCAGTGGTTTTCCAACCCCTGTTGTATCCCCTTTTTTGTAGTGTTAGGTTGTACATGTTATATAAACATAGTGTAAGAGTTAGTTTACATATACATGGTATAAACTAGTGATATAATCTTTATTTAGCACATGATTATAAGTTATTAGTATGAGACATGTATTAAGACAACATCATAAGTAATTTTTTTTTCATAATTAAGTCATTTTTCAATTCAAAAATTGATATTTTAATAATTAAGATCACCGATCGATCGTCAAAGTACCAATCGATCGTTTACAAAACGTGTCATTTAGGTCTATCTAACCGATCTATTATCTAAACATGCGGATCGATCGGTCAACATGTCGTCGTTTTGCTATGTCTCAACCTATCGATCGGACAATAATTGCAAACCAATTGATCTTGGAAATCCATCATCGTTTTATTTATACAAAACGATCGAGCTGTTATATATTTTGATCGATCGGTTCACACAACATCGTTTTAATGGCACATCCGATTGATCGGTATGTTGGGCTGATCGATTGGCAGACTTAACCACATAATTATAAACATATGGGAATGTAAGAATATGACAATCTAATAATTTGCGGATTAAATAAACAATATAAGAATATATATAAAATCTAAGTATGTATATAATAAAATAAATAATATATATTTCTAAGTACAAATAAAATAAATAACGGTTGACCAAATAAACGATTAATGTACACAATATAAGTATTTAATAAAAAATATGTATTAGGGTAAAATAAATAACGATCAAAACAATAAAACATAATTTAAGATTTTAATAAAGTATTCAGTTGATTGACACGGGAGTTGTAATCTAATTAAATATACGTAATGAGTGGTTGAGAATTAGTGATTAAACATTTTGTGTTTAAATGTTTGCACGCACAAATTATACATAAACAAAGTATGTTAGGATATGTTTAGATTACATAAAAATATATCAAGTACACATTATTAATCTTTATGAAAACATGTTCATGTTGTACATGTTGCATCATAGAAACATAGTGTAAAAGTTATGAATCTCGAAAAAAGAGAGAGAAATTTATGTAAGTCGATTTCATTTTAATCTAGTTGAAAGATGTCTATATAGTCTATCTCATTTAATGTTTCTGGTAATTTTTGTCATTTTTCAGGAACAGATAAATGCCTTCCAGCGCTAGTGTGATTTAGAAGGGAAGATTTAGACTGAAATTGAAGTATATTCTGAGATATTAGGCAAGAAGTTGAGAAATGTTCGAGGATTAGGACGCGCAGCTAAACCTGCGCTTTCATCAACTTTAACTACACAGTCTTCTGATCTACATCACTAGCTAGCGAAGGTAAGGGATGAGATCGAAGCGATGAAAGCTGCTAAAGAGAAAGATTTGCAAGAGTTTATGAAGAAGCAAGTTGAGATGGAGGCCACGTTGCGGGACCACCGTGAGGAGCAGCGAGTGGAGCAGGTGCGCATTCGATTGGAATGAGATGAGCTCATAAAAAAGGAGCAAGAACACATGCGAACGGAGCATGAGGAGTGCATGCAAAAGGAGCAACAATGCTTGCGGGCAGAAATAGCAAAGGAGTTGGAGCACCGCATGTCCATTGTAATGGAGACGAAAATGTACGACATGCCAAAATGACTATTCAGCCAGTTTGGGGGCTCACACAAGTACATGTGATAATTTGTAATATTTATGCTTTGTAATTGCTACATTATGTACTATTATATATTATTATTGATGTTTATGAATGTGAGTATTGTATTGTTATTGCAATAGTAAGTGTTATATAATATTTTCGATTATTGTTTTTTTAAAACTGATCTTGTTAATACTATTTGTTCGACAATTTTAGCAATCGAACGGTTATTGTGAACACGATCGATCACGAATACCATCGTCCGATAGGTAATATTAAAATGTCTAAAGTAACGATAGATCAGTAACAACCCTGATCGATCGCCCCGTGCTACCAATAGACCACTAAGCAAATAACGATCCATCGGTAACATAAGCGACCGATCGGTAGATAAATAGAGGTCGTTCATCCAACACAAGCGATCTATCTTCATGTGACACCGATCGATCGCTTTGAAAATAATCGTTTCATCGTTACCATAACCGACCGATCGTTTATTAATACACCATTCGATCTTCCTCAAATGAGAGATCGATCGAGCATGTTTTCTGATCGATTGTTTCAAATCAAGGTCTGACCGATTGTGGATCCACCAGATCAATCCCTTCGGTTTCATCGTCCAACTGTTACCATTAACGATCGACCGCGGTTGACTGGACTCCAATCGATTGTAATGTTCCGATCCATCGGTAATTGTCGCGATCGATCGTATGATTTAGTGACAACTTTTTCATCGGGAAAGATAATTTGTGACAAAACCAGACTTTTGTCACCAAATACAATTAGTGATGCTCATACGCTGACGAAGCTCGTGACAGGAAAATTTCTTCACGTATACTTTTATTGATGAAATTTTGATTTTTAGTGACAAACAATTTTGTCACTAAAAGTCAATTTTTTGTAGTGTGTTTTATCCTCTTTTAGTATTTTCAAAGTCTTTCTTGTTTATATCTAACTACTTTGTTTCTCTACTGTACAACATACTCAATTTATAACTAATATAAATGCGTGATATATATTCTTAAGTCAAGAAAACTGGTTGAGAATATTTTTCATAATCTAAGTTGTATTTATACAATTTTTTTATATTTTATATATAGCAAAGCATATAATATAAATATATATATTATAATATTATTTTGGTCCATCCAAAGATAATATTTTATGTAGCATATTGCGTGTTTTGCTTTTATTTTTTTTTCTTGTCCAAGTGAGTGAGCTAGTGTAGGAAAATATACGACAAAAGAAGCGTGGGCCTCTTCAACAGAAGACCTTTTTTTGTCTTGGTCCCAATTCAACAATAAACAAGTCCGAACTAATTGAATACTTGTGTCCTAAATTCTCCGAATTGGTTTGCCATTTCCATAAAGGATATAATTGAGAACTCTAAGTTCCAAATTATCCCTTTCATGCAACAGATCCTGGGAGAAAAGTGTTATGAAATTTATACTGTCTACTATTTCATATATAATTACGGGTCTAGCCAAAACAAAATACTTTTTCATGTTAGGTGTGATCCATTGGACATAAATCCAATTTTTCAATTTTTTTTTTATTCCTTAGCATTTTTTCTGCCGTTCCAAGCGGTATAAAGATACCACTGTGTCGGGATATCTTATCCATCTTTCCAGGAAAATGGATATCTCCAGAAAATATTTTAAGTTCAATCATTTTTTTTTCTCCACTCGGACCAATCCGCCTGCTCGACTTCTTGTATTTAAAGCACTCGTGAGTCGTGTATCTACTCTAATGGTGACATTTATGGTGTGAAGGCTAGTGAAGAGGTTGGTGTAACGGCTGGAGTGGAGGCTGGTGTGGAGGCCAAAAGTGTTGATGAAGCTGATGTGGCTGATGTTGGAAATGCTCCCGAGGCAGATTGTCTATCTGATTTGCAGGAGACAGATGAGGAGAATGAGGACTTGTATACTGAGGCTAATACAAATGCTGACAGTTCCATTGGTGGAGAAAGGTGGTTTGGGGCTGGGGATATTGAAGCTGTGGATAATGGTAGTGATATTGACTCGGATGCCACTAACAGTGATGCATTGGATATCATGTCAGAAAGGGAAGAAGATGCTGATGGGCGAGTTAGACGTAGATACTCAGAGTTTCTGGATTGCAATGACGTTAAAAGGAGGATGCACTTGGCTGCTGGACTCAAATTTAGAGACCCCAAGCAATTTTAGAAGGCATTGAAGGTTTATTCAACCTTGTACCTCTCAATGTGTGGCTCGTCAATTGAGAGAGGAACGAGTTGTAAACTCTACTTTTTTCCTGGTCTATTTTTTTGAATCATATGTTTTAGCTTTTTTTTCTTTATTAACGTTTCTTTGAATTGTGGTACACTCTTATGGTCAGTCTTTTTTTGTGCACTCTTTTATGCCCCATCACTGCATCCACCAGACGCTTATTTGGTACACTTATTTGCACTTATTTGCAAATATTATAACTCATCCCAAGTAATTTTCGTTACATTTTTTTATTCATAATTTATCCTCTGAGATGATTTTCACACAACAAATTGGTGAGTTATGCTGTTGCAAACTGCTATAAGAAGATATAAATAAAAGTTCATGTAGCACATGAATATGTTTAAGAGGTTGGGTTAAATTGGATATTCCTCCATCCGTCAAATGCCTCCAATCATATTTCACAAATCTTAGGATACAAAGAAATCTTTCAAATGCATTCAAAGGTTGATTACTGCAAAATTATCCAAATACATAATATTTCACAAAAACGTCTATTACAACTGCCATCACTAACTAATACTACCCCAAATTACAGTGAGAACTCACTAATCTATGTCAAAAACAAAATGGATATCTCACTGACAATTACATAAACACAATACAAGGTAGTTAGGTTACAAAATACAAATCAGAAGGTAGAACCTATTGGCTCTAGGACCTAACTAATCCAAGGGCAGCATGAAAGATAGCAATCCCTATCACCCATGACACACCGAATGCCACAACCAGATGCTTCTCCCTTGCTCTATGTACCTCTAGTTGTGCCTCCAACATCTTGATTTTCCTTTTCAGCCCAGGAATCACCTATGATGAACGCTTGCACATTGAGGGGTCAACCCATTCAAAGAACTCGCAACACCGAGGACCCTAGGTACAAATAACCAAAAACGATCAAAGATTTTGCAAATCTAAACTCATTTTGGCATTTCATCGAACATGACATTCGCAATAAAAATTCACAGATCTGGCTTACCATAACTAACCCATATCTTGAGCACCCAAAGAATCTGCGACCTGGATTCTTCTCCGTCCACGATGTTCTCATTTTAGCTTCTATCACACAGTAACATAGCAAAACTCTAACGGGTGTTTCGCTAGCTAAAGACATAGAAGAAGAGAACATTGTAGATATGGATGAACTTGAGTGGTTTGCAGGGTTGATAAGTTAAACAGTTAGGGATGAGCTTCCTTTAGTGATTTGCAGAGTATATGGAGAGATTGGGTAATAGTTAGGGCTCGGGTGGGTAAGGGTGATTTACGATAAAGGCTGGATTTGGGTGATGTTCCCTCGCATGGGTGACTTTCTTCGAAAACTGGAGAAGGGTCATTTTTACGTCTTGTTTTTACACGGAGGACCCATCCTTACCAAAGGGTGGGATTCTAATGTGGTGGGCTGACATGGACAAATGGCTGATGTGCCTTGTTGGACCGTTAGTTTTGTTAACGGAGATGGATGGAAGGACTCCAAATGAAAGCAGATCAACTTAAGGGACATATGTTATGCTTGAAAAAATTTAGGGACCTATTTGATTTTGGTGTAAAACATAGGGACCTATTTTATATTTATCGTTATTTTTTAAAACAGACAAGGACATGATTGTCGTTCAATCACTGTTGCCCTAACACACGCTTCAACCATTCATTTAAACCCAAACCCTAACTTATCTTCTTCTCACTGTTGTCACCCCTCTCTTCTCTCATCTTCAGTCTTCGTTGCACTCTCTCTCTTTCTCTCTCCCACTCTCTATAACGAAGACACATTGTTCGTCTCTCTCGGCTCCTCTCTTTTGAGCAGCACCATCGCCACTCGCAAGGGGGCAACATTCTAACGGTGTAGAAGCTTAGATCTATTGCTCATGGTGGTCTGTCAACGTTCATTTGCCCACCACTGTGACCTCGACCCTCCGATCTACCACCTGATCTCTCCACTTCAGTGACTCATCCAAACTGTTTGGGAGAAGTCCAAATCTACCTTTCAGGTACTTTGTACTCGTTTTTGGGTTTTTGGCGCTCGTTGGAAGGAATGAAGCGAGCTACTATTGTCAGTTGTGGTGTGGGTTGTGATTTGGAAGATAAATTTTGGCTTGCTGTCGTGGTTGTGATTTGGTGGTTGGAAGATAAATTTTGGCTTGCTTTCATGGTTGTGATTTGGTGGTTGGAGGATAAATTTTGGTTTGCTGTCGTTAGTTCTATTTTTATTATCAACAATTTTTTTGTAGGTCTTTATGTATACGACCTTTAAGTTCATATCAATAAAAATGTTGATTCACCATATTGGTTGTTCTCCGTGTTGCTGTAGCATATATTTTTGAGATCCATCTTTATATGAGAATTTTTAGTATCAGAACATGGTCACTTGATATGAAAAAAATTGATTGAAGATTAAAAAAATAACAATCGGTGGATCTAAAAATTGGATATAAATGTATTGCGACTGAAATGTCACTAGGGAGAGAGGCATAAGGGCGATAAGTGACGACTATTTTGAAAATGATTTTGGACAACGATTTTAGTTCTTGGACAGAGGAAGTCATTCAGAGATGAAGGCCACCTGCGACAAGAAAAAGAACCAATGACGTGATGCATCTTTTTCTATCTCCTTTACCGACCAAAGATTTTAGTGTTGGAATGACGAAGAATGCCGTCGACAAAGGTAACAAAGATGACGAGTTAATTCTGTGTCTGTAAGAACTTCATATCACACTGTTATTGGCGACGAGCCTTCGATGAGTACATGTCGTTACATTAGAACATCTTCCACGAAGACAAACATTTCTAGTCACGAATGTAGTTGTCGCCTAACTGAATACGTGTTGTAGTGGTGTGTCCACCAACGATTGTGAGGATAATCTTTCATATTGATAAAAACATAAGAGAATACTTTAGATTATCTCCTTTGGGTTTGACAAAGCATAAAATGATATCGTTAAATGGCAAGTACTACAACATAATATCTCGAGATATAAGTAGCTAGTCTGATATATATTAATCTTCTTCCTGGTGAATTCATCCTATTTGATGATGCCAAAATCTCCGAATGAGCCAATGATCCGCAAGCCCAAAGTCTAGTATATGAACCTACAAGAAAGAGCAATGTGGGTGACACTAAGGAGGAATCCTCTGATGTCAAGTTGGAGATTTTGAGCTATGTGAATGTATATTCAAAAGCATTGTAAAGCGTGTCTAACAAGGAAGGCGTACCTTTCTTTCATATAGCCTTGGAGGAAGAAGAGTTGGAGTTGAACTAGGATTAGAGCCGGGGATAAGATAGGTGTAGTAAATGGATACCATAATCGAGATCAGACTCTCCTAGTCCTAAATGGCCACGTCCTCTAACGGTCGATGCTGAGGGACCACTACGGTGCTCTTGGACCTAATTTCTACATGGATGGGTCAAGCTGACTATATTTACACCTATATAACTACTGGTTCAGTTTTTTACTCAACATGCTCCTTGTAAGATTTGAAATTGAATAATAATTTAGAAATATATTTTTTGGGATTGATACTTTTAAAATATCTTATTATCCAAATGTTTGAAAAATATCTACAAATATAAAATAAGATACAAATTATTATGACTTTTCAGGTATGTTCTGCCAAAGTTTGAAACTATATGTATATATAATAAATTAAACATACTACCTTTATGTATTCAAAAGTACATTAAAGTTGAACTCCAATAATCTTGTATAAACAATATATTGATCTTGTCATTATTATCTAACGTGTGACATTTAGGCAGTTAACTGTCAACATCACTTAAAATCTCTCCTTCCTTACCTGTGAGTCTTTTACAGTGTGATTTGAAGGTTGAATCAGGATACTCCTCAAATTACTGAACGATAGTCCAATTTCTAGAGAGAGCTATAACATGTAGGCACTATGACATTCAATGTTGCTGATGATTCCAAACATCACCAATAGCCGTAGCCGATCAGACCTGAAGGGGAACAAAGAGAGGGGAGGCGTCAAATGTGGATATTTCGATGCCTAAATTAGATCTCAAGAAGATTTGTGTATTAGAAGAGCAATTAAGGCTTAAGAAAACATGAAGGGAATACATGCCTATTTATATGTGGGGGGATTAGAGTCCTAAGGGTGTCTTAGTACCGTGAGTCTTAGGAATCCTTGAATATCCGAGTGGGAAAGTATGGGAGGCAAATTCATATGTGCGCAGGCCACGGGCACTGATTTCTTGATGTTTTGCAATGTCTTCTTTAATGGCAAGCTAGAGAGAACCACATCCGTGTGAGCTTGGAAATATGGTCTTAATTTCTGAGCCATTACAAGGAGAGCGAATGCTGCCTTTTCTATGGGGAAATATCATTCTTCATCCCCTCGTAAAGCCTTGCCAATATAGTATACGGGGCGCTGGTGTCCATCTTCTTCTCAGATTAAGAAAATGTTGAGAGCCCGGTTGTTAACCGCGAGGTATAGGAAGAGCGTGTCCCATTGGTTTGGATGAGTGAGCAATGGTGGGTCGTCGAGATACTCTTTTAGCTGGGTGAATGCTGTGGTACACTCATCGGTCCATGCAAAGCTCGTACGGAGTGTTTTGAAGAACGATAGGCACTTGTCGGTAGACCGAGAGATAAAGCAACTGAGGGTCAACACCTTGCCAATGAGACGCTGCATCTCTTGTGTGGTGTACGGGTGTTGGATATGTATAATTGCCTGTATCTTTTCCGGGTTGGCCTATATCCCATGACTGGATATCAGGAACCCTAAGAACTTGCTCGAGGAAACCCCGAAGGCGCATTTGGATGGGTTGAGTTTCATGTGGTACTTATTTAAGACTTGAAAGGTTTCTTTAAGATCCACCATATGATATTGGGCTTGGGTGCTTTTAACTAGCATGTCATCTACATTGACCTCAATGTTCCTCCCGATTTGGTCTTAAAACATGAGGTTGACCAGTTGCTGATTGGTGGCTCCCAGATTCTTCAGTCCGAATGGCATGAATTTATAACAATATAATCTTCTGTCGATGACAAATGCCGTTTTCAATTGGTCGACGTTTTCCATGAGTATTTGGTTGTACCCTGAAAATGCATCGAGAAATGACATAATCTCATGCTCAGCGGTGGAGTCGACCAGCATATCGATGCTAGGTAACACAAAGCTATACTTTGGGCATGATCGATTGAGGCTTTGAAATCCACATACACCCGCCACTTACCATTAGCTTTCTTCACCATGACCACATTGGAGAGCCAGTCCGGATAGTGCACTTTGCAAATGAAGTTGGCAGCTAGTAATTTGCCCACTTCCTTAGCAATTGCTTGATTGTATTCGGGTGTGAAGGTCCTCCTCTTTTGTAGGATTCGTTTGGCGTCAGGCAAGATACTCAGTTGATGTGCGATAATGTTTGAGTCAATTCATTTCATAACGAAGTGAGACCATGCAAATGTGGTGCTATGTTGCATCAAAAATGCAATTAGGGTGTCACGCAGAGTTCCAATCAATGCGGTACTGATGCATATTATTTTTTATAGTGCCACTTCGACTTCATCTAAATTCTCTGTAACTTGGGGTCGGGCCATTTTCTTTTGATCCTAGTTGTCAAGCTCGAGGTCGGTGTCTATTTGAGAAAGTTTAGCATATGTGTTGCTGGTAGTTTTGTGGTCTTTTCCACAACCTGACAAGATTCACTTTTTAAATTAGAATATTAGCAACGCCAAGTGACACCCTGATATCCTTTGACAACACCCAGTCCCATAGGAGTAGGAAACTTTAAAGTTAAATGATAGATGGAAGAGACGGCATGGAGAGTTGCTAAGGTAGAACGCCAGACGATGGAGTTGTAGGAGGACCGTTTGTTGACCACGAGAAAGTTCACAAGGGTGGTGGCACAAACTGGATAGGTTCCCATGGTTAGAGACAATTGTACCTTACCCAACAGACTGACTCGTTCCCCAGCAAACCCGAACAGGTCGGCGTCGCAGGAGACAAGGGGGAATTCTTTTATGCTTAGCTGGTCATACGCCTTGGAGAAGATTATATCAGCTGAGCTGGTTATCGACAAGCACTCGTCTGACAGCTAAGTTAGAAATCATGACGGTGATAACAAGAGCATTGGTGTGAGGTTGAATGATCCCTCTTGTGTCAGATTCTGTGAAAGTGATGGGAATTTCCTCCGTGTGAGGTTGCTTGGGATATTGTTGCACAAGGATGACTTGTTGATGTTGTTCAAGTAGTACATAATTCTTTTGTGCCCCCTGCTAGAGCCACCAATGTTGAGTCCCCCTGTGATTGTTAGAACTTCTCCTCTTTGTGGAGGTGGAGGTAAATTTGCTGGTGCTGGCAAGTTGGAGCGTGTTCTTGAGGTCAGTTTCGTTAGGGAGCGCCTTGTTCCAGTATGAATTGATGTAACTTTCCTTGTTGGAGCAAATACTCGATCTATCATTCAAGCTCAAAGAAACTACTTGTGTTGTGTCTGTGGTTTTCGTAAAACTCACAGTATTTGCTTTGGTCTCGATTTTTCGGTGGAGTTCTTAGTTTTGAAGGCCATTTGACACTTGGGTCATGTTTTATATGCATCAGGATTTCCCTAGTGGCAGCGGTGAGAGTCATGAAAGGATGTTGCCCAGGATGTGGTTGTTCGAGTCTTACATGCCACGGTGGACAATCCCTCTCAATCAATCGTCGTTGATCTCGGTAATGGGCATAGTCGGTGTTACGGTCTCTTTTTTCCCCTGCTGGTCAGAAGGTACTATGTGTATCCGTACAACAAACATGTCCTCAAAGTCCATGTGTTTCTGTGCTTTAGTCATGGTATCTACATGAGTGTTTTGACCTCGTCCTTAGCCTGCGAGACCGTGACAGCCTTACGATTGAAGGTCAAATATGTAATTGTGCAGGCTTTCCTTATGGTTTTGCTTGACGCTGAATAGGTAAGAAGAAGAACGTTCGATCCGTCAGTTGGATATGAAGCGTCTCAAGAACTTTGCGCTGAGGGTGTCGAAGTCCTCGATGGTCCCGGCTGGTTGGCCAGAAAACCATCTTTGTGCTGATCCCTTTAGGGTTAGTGAGAACGCACGACAGAGGATGAGATCTGTAGTAATTGTTGGTCTTAAGGTTCTCCACTTTGTTCAGCTTCTGCTGAAGAAGCCGGATCTGCTCTGCCTGTCCAGCCATCTGCTCATGGAAGGTGGTCCGCCAGCCACTCGTCTCGTGTTGTTTAAGAGGATATTGGTGAGTCGAGTTGTTGTCTACGGTTTCTTCCTGTGAACGAGACATATGCGAACGTAGAGGCGATGAAGGAGGTTTGGCCTGCTGGATTGTGCTGATCTGGTGAGCAAGGTTCTCCACGGTTTGGACCAAGTTGGCTAGCAATGCATCATTATTGGGGACAACGTCTGAGTTATTACATTGTTGTTATTAGGGATGATTTTTGTGTTCGTGACTGTAGGTTGTTGTTATCCGTTTGGTATTTCAGCGAGGGGAGTCATTATGATGAAGGAAATATGCAAATGAGGTGGTTAAAAATTGTTGTGGTATACATAAAAGTGTTTGAAGGTGATTTTTTTTGGAGAAAATTCCCACAGATGACGCCAACTGATGATGCCAAAAATCATCAATAGCCGGAGCCGCTCAGAATTGAAAGGGAACAAAGAGAGGGGCGACGTCGGACGTGGATACTCTGATGCCTAAATTAGTTCTCAAGAAGATTTGAGGATTTGAAGAGCAATTAAAGCTTAAGAAAATCTGAAGGGAATACCTGCCTATTTATATGTGGGGAAGATTAGAATCTTAAGGGGGTCTTAGTATTGTGAGTCTTAGGACTCCTTGAATATCCGAGCTGGAAAGTATGAGAGATAAATTCATATGCAGGCGGGTCGGGGGCGTTGAATGCGCTTTTGGACTTGGGCGGGACTACAGCTGGGCTGGTGTATTTCTGATAGGCTGGGTCGGCCATATTATAGCCCATCAGTTTCCATAATAAACTTTTACTATAGTAAATTGCTTAGGGGCCGGTCAAATCGCTTTTTGGACTTGGGCGGCACCGTAGCTGTGCTTGGGGAGGAGACAAATTTTTTTAGTTTTTTTCTCTTTTGATTATTACGACTATTCAGTTTTTCTTCGTTTTAAATTAATTACATTTTAACGTAGTTTTTTTCAAAAATGATTTTCAAATGTTCGTCAGATTTTTTTCCATTTATTTTATTTTATTTTATTTATTGTTTAAATGTTATCTCTTTTTTCTTTTTTTTTATTTGACGTGAAATTTGTTATTTGATTAATTGGACAAGTGACATAATTTTATTATGTGTGATGTGTCAATCCGTTACCTTTAGACGAAAGCTAACGGAAGGACCTTTTTACATTTGTCAAAACCAGAGGACAATTGACAAATTTGCAGCTTTTGGTGACAAATTTTTTTGACACCCAAAAGCAATTTTCTTGTAGTGAGCACAATATCGACTGTATTTTGATAGGGAAAATTAGTTTCATAAAGTAAGCACGTCTTTCGCATAAAGAAATATAGATTGATGTATTTTGGTAGTTGATGGGCTAAATATGATGAAATTTATAGTTTAGGTGGTAAATGATATTTGGTTGGTAGTTCAAGAGCTAGAAGCGAAGACTATCCTTAGTTTTAGTGTGTCAACGAATGAATTGTGAGGATAATCTTTCAACTATTGATAAAAGTATAAGAGAATACTTTAGATTAGGAGGTTGCTTCTGCAAATATGCAAAGTAACTAATAAATTATCTCCTTTGGGTTTGACAAAGCACAAAATGATATCATTAATTAGCAAGAACTGCAATATAATACATCTTCCTTGTGAATTTATCCTAGTTGATGATGCCAAAATCACAAAATGAGCCAATGATCCACAAGCCCAAAGCCTAGTATATGAACCTGCAAAAAATGTATTTTCTAAAGCGTCCTAAAGCATGTCTGATAAGGAAGGCTTATCTTTCTTTTATTGTAATTAGACCTACAACAGCGTTTGTGTCAACAAACGCTGCTATAGACCCACCTTTGTGACACAAACGCTGCTATAGGTCCAATTACAATAAAAAGTTTTAATTAGACCGTGACCGCCGCTGTAGGTACTAAATTTTTAGCAGTGTTTGTGCACAAATTGGTTCGAACCTAAATGAAAATATAAAACCAAAAAAGAAATAGGTTATAACCTGTACATATACGTTCGAACTTGTTTAGACGTTATAACCACTTATCAAATAGGTTCTAACCTGTATGGTTTTGGTTCTAACATATGAAATAACCAGTTCTGACCTCTTACGAATAAACACAACCGGTTCTAACCAAAACAAAAATTCAAACCTAAATGAGAAAATTATAACACAAAAGACACCAGTTCTAACCTATTAGTAGGAGTTCGAACCTGTTAAAGCAATTCTAACCTGTTTCCAAACAGGTTCGAACCTGTAAGATTCCGGTTCTAACTTGTTTTTTTAAAATAATCGGTTCTAACCTATTGTTTATAGTTCGAACCTATTCATCAATTTCGGCTGCCATTTAATTATCTTCTATGCTAATAACTTATTAGGTTCGAACCCAAATATTATATGTTCAAACCTCTTACGTTTTTGTCCGTCCCTAAAATCTTCCTGCCACCTTCCCGCCATGTAGTGGGAAAATTGTAGGGACGTACAATGCGGTTCGTCCCTAAATGGTGGACCTTTAGGGACGGACAATATTGTTCGTCCCTAAAAGGTTTACCTTTAGGGACGAACATGTTGAGTCCTTCCCTAAAAGGCCACGTTCCGGGACAAACATTTGTGTCCGTCCCTAAAAAGTGTCATGTCGATGGATTTAGGGACAAACATTGTTGTCCGTCTCTAAAGGCACCTTTAGGGACGGATTTTTGTCCGTCCCTAAAACCAAAATTTCAACTAGTGAGGATAAGAGCAGTTGGAGTATGACTAGAATTCGAGTTGTTCGGTTACTTATCTAGAAAGGGGATAGTGTACTTATTCTTATTTAGTTAGTAATGTGTGATCACTTATCCATTTCCAGGGATAAGAAGGATACCAGAATCGAGATTGGAGTCTCCTAATCCTAAATGGCCACGTCCTCTAACGGTCGAAGCATCATGGACTAGGCTCAAGGGTGAGGGACCACTACGGTCAGTGGCGAAACCAGGAATGAATCTGAAGGGGGGCCAACTCCTAAGTAAAAATGACAAAAAAAATTTACTACATAATGCAAAAAAATCTCTTAAGAGTTAGATACAACAATTTAAGGGTAATATTTTTTTAAAAAAGAAAAGAAATCCTCTAATACACTTAATAGATGGCTTAATCAACTCTTAATATTCTACTTAGGCAAAAACATGTGATATACACTTTGCTCTTTCAATGAAAGTCGACCTGATTTGGGAACTCGTGGTTTCTTGCGATCGGTGGTGATGTGTCTCGGCTAGCAAAGTAAGATGTATTTGTGTTATCAAGGTTAACCGAGTTGACGAAATGACCTCTCCAAAATACGAAGAATATCTTAAGGACTAATATAGGATAAAATAAATTAGAGAGACTAGTTTGTGATTTAGCCATACTCCAAGGGATAGGAAACTAATTAAGCTACTCCTGAGGGGCCTTTTTTTTTATAGAAAAGAAATCAAGCTAATTAAAAAATAAAGTTAACTACTAAGAAAGATATCTTGAACTATCCCTTATTCCATAGACTTCCATTTATTGATGATAAAAACACAAACTCTAGAGTACTTGTAATAGTAAGGTCAAAGAATTTGTTTGGCGCATGTGTTAAAATTTGAATTTGCGTGAAGATGATTAGTCTAATCAATGGAGGTAAGACGTTTGAAGGGGCCGACCTTGACTTTAAGGGGACAAATTAGTTATAAAAAAAATTCAATGTGTTTACTATGCGGATGGATCAGGTCAACTATATTTACACCCATATCACTTCTGGTTCAGTTTTTTACTCAACATGCTCCTTGTAAGTTTGATTTGAAACATAATAATAATTTAGAAATATACTTTTATTGGATTGATACTTTTCAAATATCTTATGATACTGGGAGTCTAAAAAATAACCCAAAATGGAGTGAATTGAGTTTTAATAAAAAAATAAAATTTCTTTTTTGATAATAAGTCAAGATAAGTAATCAATAAAGAACAGTGCACCATAAACACAAATATAAAGCAAATAAAGGAGAACAAGGGTTAGAGATATGACACCGATATTTTTAGTTGGTTCGGCCAACACTTGCCTACATCCACCCTAAAGCTATTTACTTCCTTGGGCTTTCTTCACTATTCTCCAAATAGTAAATACACCTTAGCTTCACGGGTGCTAAGTAACAGTTACAAAGTGTTTTACGAGCTCACGTCAAGGGATTGCTTCTACCCTCACGAGTAGGACCAAGTATTTCAGTACTCTCAAGTGTTTTACAAAATATGAGTACAAAGATGTAATAAAGAAGGGTTCTTTAAGCCAAATAAGCAAGTTTAAAGCACGAAGGTGAGCAAGAAGACAATATACGAATGAGAAAGCTTCTGTCTTGGGAAGTGTGAGCACTAGCTTTCTTTGGAAGTGAGTTATTCTCTATTCCTTAAAGCTTTTTCTCTCTCTAAGAGCTAGGTCATAAATTATGTGCAAGTTTTTGTCTTTATCTCAATATCTTGTTCTATTTATAGTCCTCTTGTCTTGAATGGTCTTCAAGAGACTTTATTGTACCGTTGGAAGGGTACCTAATTTATTTTAGAACAAAATAATATGCTGGAGTCGTTCTAGGATTTTCTACAAAATTGCAGCATGTGTCGACACATAGTTGACATGTTCGACATTACAAAATTGGTCTGAAAATGTGCTCTTGGGAATCAGTGCAATGTGTTGACACCATTCTTCAATGTGTCAACACCATCAATGCTGGAGAAGATTTTCAACAACTTGAAAGTGTTGTTTCTACTCCAAATCATCTATAAACACCTACAATAAATAAAGTGGCCTTTTTAACTTATGCATTGGTGTTTGAACACATTTAGGACTTTTTGAGAAAGATAACCTTAATCTTTTGAAACACTTATTTGAATACGTGGATTGACAAAACAAGTTCTAAAAGCATATTAGAGCTCAATGAATGTATATTCTAAAGCATCGTAAAGCTTGTATGATAAGGAACTAACTCTCATATGCCTTTGGAGCTCACAAGCTCCTCCTTGCGTCGTCGTGTCAGGTGATCGCGCGGTGGTGCTACCAAGCCTCTTAAATGCCTCTGGAACCTTTGGGAACTAACTCCCAATGTCACGCCCCGAACGGCATCCCGCAGGGACCGTGACAGCCGCGAACTATCCCCCGGATAGCTCCAGCGTTCTTACTTACTTTCTTACGTGCTTACGGCGGAAACATACAAGATCACGAGGGATTCGAGCTAAATCTTACATAATTAGGGTTCTCATTAATTACATACAAAACATATATAATATCTAAAAACCCAACTAGTGACTGATCTCGTCGATCGGGTCACCATTATAAAAAATATGAACTTCATCTGGGTCCTTCTAAGTCAGGTAGTCCTCCTGACTCTCTTCACCTGTGGCATCTGGAACGACACAATTTTAAAAACGTGAGTCAAAAAGACTCAGTAAGGGAAAGACATAACTTTGAAACATGCTCTTGACTTATGCTTGCTTAATCATGAAAGAAAGAACTTGATAAGTGATGCACATGCATGTCATGGATATGCATATGCTCTTGCTTAAATTCGGCCCCAGGCCCTTGAAAATTACTTATTCATACTTGTGCCACTCTTGGCCTTTTCATAACCATTCATATCTTTTACTTGTGGGCTCGCTCCATTTAACTCCTGAAGTCAGGGTTGTGCGTTCCCTTTGGAACCGTCCCCGAATTCCCTTGGGGACCTTACATATGGTCAGCTAGCGCACCTTCTCGCATTCGTCCTTCAGTGGCTAGACTTGACCCTTGGAGGCGCCACACCTTCTCGAGCAACGTTCCTCGGTGTGGTTTGCACAGCCTCGTGGATTCACCCATCCTTCTCGCATTCGTCCTTCGATATGGGAGTCCATCTTGATGGTACGGTACCAACCAGTGCCCCTTAACTTAACTTATCGTTTCATAAAACTTTTCATAGTCTTTCCATAAAATCATTGCATAAACATTCTTCTTGAAAAAATTCATGCAATGCACATGTCGCGTCATGCTCGATTAAATTCTCATGCTTGTTCATGAAACGATGCAGTGTGTCATTCCAGTTTTGAAAAAGAAACACTTACTGTCCACCTACAGTATCCACTTACTCTTGGTCTTCCTTGGTAGTGTATAAGATACGTAGATCGCCTACAAACGATTCAAATATTTCTTAGACTTTAAGAAATAGTACGTAATCATTAAACATATATATATCACTGAAATTCTTTTAATCATTTAAAGTATTTTATTTACTCATCTTTAACTTATACTAGTTAAACTTTGGTTATTCAATTATTGAACTCTATTACAATATATTTATATATATATTCTCGATTAGGGTTTTAATCAGCAATTAATAGCTTTGGGATTAAACCCAAGTCTCCCATTAGTTAATGTACTCCATTAAACCTTACATTAAACTATTAATAACTTAATCACACTTAAATCTTGAATTGGACCTTAAACCTCAATTAATCCCGAGTACTAACCCTAACTAGGGTTTCAAATATTTTTATTACATGATCATGGTTCTTCAATATAAATTCTAATTAGCCTAACCCCAATTTCCTTATCAACAATGATGATCCATTTATCATAAATTGCACTTAGGGATTCATTTCATTATGATATTCGGCCATTACCATTTTATGTGTCTCTTTAATCGCAACATTAACTCCAAGGGTGATCCCATCCTCCATTCAACCAATTTCACAACCTAGGATCTAAGAATCAAAGCACAACCATAAGATACTATACAATTTTCGGTCAGCACATGATTTCATCCAACTTATTATGTTTCCTTTGATTTCCTTTAATTTGCATGCATCCTTTACACTTAGCAATCACCTACCATGCCTTAGTTCATAAATCTTTGTACATAACATGACCAATGACCAGATCCAATTATGCACAAAATAAATCTTGGAACCCTAGGTATACTATATTCGGCCATACCCCATAATACCACCTTTTTTATACTTAGAAAATTTATACATGCATACTTTGCACTCTACAATCCATCTTAGCATGCATTTACTTCACACCCTCATCATTCATGTATGACATGTCCAGATCTAACATTCAAACACATATATAATCATAGATCTAAAGAGATTCACAACTTACAACTAACATAGGCTTAAATCCAACATCCTTTAACATACATTGTTTTCCCTTTGCATTTTTCCCAACATACAACTCTAGATCTAGAATATACATAGCTAGATCTACCCTTAAACATCTTAATACTACCAGATCTAGCAAGATTCAACAACCTAAGAACATGAAACATCAAGATCCATTCACAACTAATTCGGTCACTACCTTGTTGTTCCTTCTTCCTCCTCTTTATTCCTTTGCAAGCTTCTCCTCTCCTTCACCTACTAAACAACCTAAGGTTCTTAATCATTCCAGATCTCACCATATCCAAGCATAAAACAACTCAAACTCTAAGATCTATACACAAGAGAATTCGGCCATCAAGAGAAAAACAAGTTCCAAACCTTACCTAGTGCTTCTTTATTTTTCCCCTCTTCTTTTCCTTTGCACAATACCTCTTGACTTCACCTTCTTCTTCTTTCTTGTCCTCCTTCTTCCCTACACGAAATCCTCCTTGATTCAAGCTCAAAATCCCACCCCTTGGTCCAAAGTTTCGGTTCTCCCTTGGTTCTCTCTTCCTCCCCCTTTCTCTCTTGGTTTCGGTTCTACTCTCCTATGTTTGTGTTTCTCTCCTTTGGCTTTGTGTTGGTCGACTAAGGTAGCACAAATGAAGTGGAAAAAGAGGGTGATAGGTGTGTAAGGTCACAAGTGAAGACAAAAGGGCATGAACCTCACCATAATATTCGGCCAAGAGGTGTTCCTTCACTTTTCTCCAACATTTCAGCTTTTGCCCATGCTTGTCCCCTTGTCTTGGTCGACCATCACCCCTAGCCACACAACTCAGCTCCTTCATTAAATGTTTGGCCAACTATCTTAGTTCATTTAGTTGAATTCTAACTACTTAGTTCACTTATCCTAATCTAGTCACTTAGGAAACTTAATTAGGATTAGTTCCACTAATTTAACTTTATTAACCTAATTTTCATGGCCCATTGGGTAGTCCATTAAGCCTTTAATTCAAGGCCCATCATCATATCTTAAAGCCCAATTCGTAAGCCTAAGGGCTTAGGCCCAATGTCCAACTTCCTTAAGGCCCAATAACACCATTTCAAGGCCCATTGCCATGGGCTTCATGGCAACCCAATATCATGCTTTCCAAAGCCCATCTCCATGATTATTTTGGCAGCCCATTAGCATGCCATTGTAAGCCCAATATACACCAAATGTTATAAGCCTCATGGCAGCCCAACATCACACTTCAAGGGCCCATCTTCACATGTAATTGGGCAGCCCATATGACACAACTTCAAGGCCCAATTACATCCAATAATCGGCCATAAATGGGTAGCCCAATATCAGCCCATTATTTGAGGTTTCTAAGCCCAACATGCAAGTCTTAATAATCCAAAATCATTCATAAGAAAATCCTTCAAAAATTAAAATCAAGAATATTGAAGGAAAATATACAATTAATCTAGCAACATGAAATCGGTTACTATAAAATTTAAATTCCATCCATGGCATTTAAATCATAACATCACATATTAGAAATTCAAAATAATTACATATACATTTTCTTAACATAAAATCATACCTTGGCCAAGCAAGGTTTCTTTTAATACAGAATAGGCCATAGAATCCTTCATCTAGTAATGAAGTAGACACGGGTTTCTTCGGGGTCTTACACCCAACATACCCCCATTTCATTGTTTCTTTTATGTTCTTTTGATGGCAGTGTCTTAAACTATTTTTGATCCTTTGAAACGCGGTTCTATAGGCTAGGTGGACTATAGGAAGCTCACATTTTTGTATAACTTAGGCCTATTCTTTTGTAATTCCCCCAAAGGACCCTTTCGTACCAAACCGTGTTCGTTTAAAGGAAAGTGTATATTTCTCTATGTTGATTTATTGTTACAATGTTGATTTATTTCCATTACTTACACTTTAATCTTTTTACGATACCAATCAGTTTTCAACCAAATTCGTTAATGCGATTTTCTTAAATAAGTGCATATTATTACGATACGATATTTTTTACGATTTTGCTATTTTCGTTTTGGTCGTTAACCAAGGTTTTCCTGAGTAAAGTGCAAATACACCGATTTAATATTTTGTGCGATTTCACTTCCTTTGTTCAAGTTTTTAAACCGACTTACAGCCTTCCTTTTAGCCGGTAAATTTTTAATCAAGTCTTACACTAAGTAAATTCGAGGGCATTTCGGCGATCTTAAGAGTTTCTATCGTGCGGTAATCCCCGCTTTTATGCATGCGATTACTATACGCTAGCTTAGAGGGTAAGTACTAGCACAGGGCGTGACAACCAAATATCTCCAATTAACCTTCGGAGCTTTTGGGAACTAACTCCCCACATACCCTTCCTTATGCCGCCGTAGGTGGTGGCTGCATGGTGGTGCCACCAATATGATCCTCTAGTCGTCCTGGACCCTTATGGCCTTTCTCAAGTCTACATCAAGTCCCTGTTGTGCATTGCAAACCTCGAAGACAGTTTTTGAAATGAGGACAAAATTAAGTATTTTTTTCAATCCTTTGTCCAATTGGACGACCTAAGTGGCATGGAGAACCGTTATTAGTACACTTGATTGATATATTTTGTTCCTTTATGGATTTGTTAATGTCTACAATTTTTATTTGTCAAGACAAATATTCTCTTCAAAGTGCTTTCGTCAATTTATTTTCTTTTACTTTTCTATTGGTTTGTCACCTATTATTTTATTTGTCATTGTTGGTCTTTTCAACTGGCTTGCGTGTCATATATAATTATTATTTGTCATTTATAATGGTCATCAAAATAATTTTCTAAAACTTCTCACACATTCCAAAATAAAAATATATTGGTATTGGTATAGGATTAGTTGTATACACTTGGCTAAATTTCACAAAGCGAAATTAAATACTATAAGATCTATATTATATGTTTATCTCTTTTTAAATAGCATATTATTTTTTATTTTTAATCTGACGTAGAATCTGGATTTAATGAATTGGACACCTGGCAAAATTCAGTTGGATATGACGTGTCTATCCGTTTACTTACTTCGAACGGCAAGCTCAGGTAAGGACTTTTTTTAAGCTTTGTCTAAACCAGAGGACTATTGATGGATACACAACATACTTTCTTTTTTGCTTTTTATAGGGATTCTAAGATAGCATCTACCCTGTTTCCACAATGGCCTATAGCTTTGATAAATTGTTGTCAATGGTAAGTTGAGATAAAATTGAACAAGGCTTGCAGCTTGAGGAAGAAATGGCATGCTTCTCCTTGAAAGACGATATAGATGATTTCTTGGCGCAGGCTTTATTTGTAAAGTATCTCCGCCTCTGACATTGTCTATATATACTTCTTTATATTCTTTCTGGTTGAACCGTTGAATTATACTTCTTTGTCTTTGATCAGTTCTAAGTGGAGGAAAGATAAAAGGAAAAAGAGAGCAGGGGAATAGAAACAGATGGCTTCTCTTGAGGAAGGGAGACTGTCGCTTCCGGGAGATGATCATCTACAGGTTATCCACTCTGCATCATTAATGTCTCACGAGAATATGATTTTTGTTACCTTTGTTGGACTTTCAATTGTCAAATCTTTGTTGTTCTTTGTTTTCCCTTTTTTTTTTCCTTCCTCCTATTCGACTTCAATAGTTTTGATGTGTTAGCATGATATTCTCAGAACGAAAGCAGAGGACTCTGCACAGGAGACGACTCGGTTGACTTCAAGGGGAGGCCTGCTCTAAAGAAGAAAACTGGACTGTGGAAAGCATGCTCCTTTGTTCTAGGTTACTATTCCTCTAACGCAAATTCCTCATGCCTGTAATACTTTATTCATTTAGTTTCTGACAGATTATAATACCAAGTACAGGTTTTGGATGCTGTGAGCGTTTGGCATTCTTTGGGATCTCCAGTAATCTTGTCAATTATCTCACTGAGAGATTACATGAAGGAAACGTTTCTGCAGCAAAAAATATTAATAACTGGAAAGGCGCCTGCTATTTCGTACCACTCATCGGTGGTGTCTTGGCCGATACTTTCTTAGGAAGATATTGGACTATCGGGGTCTTCTCCGCAATATACTTTCTGGTAAACCTAAGATGAACTCTACTTCTTTCATATACTTCTTTCATGAATTTATTTAATTATTTCCTAACGTTGGATAATTGCATAGGGAATGTGCACACTGACACTGTCGGCATCAGTTTCTGCATTGAAGCCTGCTGACTGTGTGGGTTCCGTATGCCCTTCAGCTACAACATCTCAGTATGCTGTATTCTTCACTGGACTATATCTGGTTGCACTAGGTACTGGAGGTGTCAAACCGTGTATTTGGCCCTTTGGACCAGATCAATTTGATGACACCGACCCTAAGGAAAAGGCAAAGAAGGGACCCTACTTCAACTGGTTTTACTTCTCTAACAACGTCGGTGCTCTTGTAGCAAGTAGTTTTCTGGTGTGGCTCCAAGACAATGCTGGCTGGGGTCTAGGATTTGGCGTTCCATCATTGTTTATGGGCATTGCTATTCTGAGTTTCTTTTCAGGAACTGTTTTCTATAGATTTCAGAAACCAGCGGGTAGTCCTCTCACAAGAATTTGCCAGGTTTTTGTTGCATCATTCTACAAGTGGAGGCTGGTGGTCCCAACGGATAGTAATCTCCTCTATGAAGCACAAGACAAAAGATCCGCAATCAAAGGAAGCCGTAAACTGGAGCACAGTGATGGACTGAAGTAATTTCCTTCTTCATTGCCCTGAATTTTGGATTCTTATTGACTGTTGAAAGGAAATTCAGACGTATTGTTTTCTGGATTCTTCGACTGCAAAAAAAATTTCCTCCACAAACGAAATTCCAATGAACTTTTTTTCTTTCTTTCGTAGGTTCCTCGATAAAGCTGCTATAATATCAGAGGCTGAGAAAAGCAACCCCGACTCATTGAGTTCATGGAGGCTTTGCACTGTTACACAAGTGGAGGAGCTGAAAATCCTAATCCGTATGTTTCCAATCTGGGCAACTGGAATCATCTTCTCTGCTGCTTATGCCCAAATGTCTACATTGTTTGTTGAGCAAGGGAAGACGATGGACACACAAATCGGTTCTTTCACCATTCCTCCTGCTTCTCTATCAATCTTTGCCATCATCAGCATCATTATTTGGATCCCCATCTACGACATAGTACTGGTCCCAATTGCAAGGAAGTTTACTGGGAAGGAGAAGGGCATTTCCGAGGTGCAGCGAATGGGAATTGGCCTTGTTCTTTCAATCCTGAGCATGGCAGCTGCTGCTATACTAGAGACGAAGCGACTGCATCTTGCAAGAGAGCTTGGGATGGTTCACAAGAAGTCTGCTCTACCAATCAGTATTTTTTGGCAAGTTCCACAATATTTCTTGTTGGGTGCCGCTGAGGTATTCACATACATTGGGCAGCACGAATTCTTCTATGAGCATGCACCAGATGCCATGCGAAGTTTATGCAGCGCATTGTCACTGCTCACTAATTCATTGGGGAGTTATGTGAGCACTTTACTTCTTACCATCGTAACCTCTTACACAACAAAGGGTGGGAAGCCTGGATGGATACCAAATAACTTGAATGAGGGTCATATGGACTATTTTTTCTGGTTATTAGCGGGACTCAGCTTCTTAAATTTTCTGGTGTATATTGTTTGTGCCAAAATATACAAAGAGAAGAAGACTTCTTGAGGTTGTCAGCTCATCCAAGAAGCCAATTATATGTATGGGGTTCAAGAGGTTTTGTTTAACCTGATGTGTAAGTCGTACGTTTTTGGAAATTTATCAAAAAGCTTGGTAAAAGAGATTGTTTGAGTTTCGCTTACTTAACAAAACAAAAAATTGGTACCAATAAAGATCTCATCCATTGCTAGGGACCAGATTTTGGCCCTAACAGCTATATATGCTCGTTCGATCGGGGAAATAAGGATAGAATGGTGGTACCCTTCTTTGTTGGAATGTCGACTATGCTAAGGCGATATTCGCTCAAGGGAATATCATGGAACCATGGAAACATAATAAAATTTATCATTTCATCGGGGATGGAAATGTTTACACAAAATAAATTTATTTCTTTACCTTCATCGTCTTATGTTTTGGAGTAATACAATTTAGAGAGCATTTGTGAGCAAAAATCAATTGAAGTTCCAATTTGTTTTATTACACCCCTCATTATTCATTCGATTTGACAATTAAACCACTGAAATGCTTCTCTAATGCAAAATTACTAAAAATAATGAAAAATTCAAGAACAAAATTATTCTAAATAAAAATATATAAATTATATTATCTTTATCTTTTTATTTTTCATTATTTATTTTATCTTGGAAGGGCATTTCGGTCAATTCACATCACTTTGATTTGATTTAACGGTTTGTAAACGTATTTAGTTGGCATATAACTTCGTGTTTGTAATTGTTTCTTATTCTTGAATATTCAAGTATTAAAGCACACTATGGTTCAAGCGTCTCAACAACATATGAGTTGTCTGGAGCATTTGTAGTATGACGGGAGTCTATCTACAATTTTGACAATATGAAGTTGGAGCGCTGAGTATTTTTATGTTGGTACAATTCGTCTGGAGTTTGTCCAAGATTTACCAAGAACTGCGGAAGCTAAACTTGAACGCCTTGAACATATGATTTAGCAAGGTTTGCTGAACCAGATTCAAGATTTGGGTAAGGAGTTCGATGTGTTAGGGTAGAAAGGGTTTTTTGTACCTCTAACGGATCACCGTGTAATTATGAGTTCTCATTCTAGTGGATACCTTTCCCGACCACAAGACCCGTAGAGTTTTTCCTCTTGAAGTGTGTCTTCAAAGGTTTCTCTTCGGAACCAATCCGTGAGTCAATTGTGTTGTGATTGTTGTAGATTTACATTATTAATGTATTGATTTTAGATTGAATATAAAACTGTCTATTATTCTCTGTAGTTAAAAGACAGTTTTCTTGAATATCTTGAAGACTTGATTAAAATTTTAATTGATTCAAAGACTTACTTGATTCTGCATATACATATAAATCTTGATAAATATTTTAAATGGCAAAACACAATGTTTTGTTTAATGATGATCTGACATGGTTAATCTGTATGACGTGTTTTGGTGATGTGTTTAAAGGCTAACGTGGCATGAGATTTCATTAAATGGATTGATGGAATATGGACAGAAGGACCCAATTGTCACACGGGTATATATTCAGTGGCCATAATGTAAAAATAAAAAAGAAAACCTAGTGATTAAATCGCCAGCGTAGTATAAATCTAGTGACCATATTGCCAATTTCCCTAAATATTTTAGGTTCTTGCACTACAAAAAAAAACCACCTATAGCGGCGGTCACCAAAACCGCCGCTACAAAGTGTTTTTAGCGGCAATTTTAGTCAACCGCGGCTAAATGGGGTCTATAGCCGCGGTCACTGACCGCGGCTATAGGGGGTCTGTAGCTGCGGTCGCTGACCGCGGCTACAGAAACCGCGGCTATTTATTTTTGTTAGCCGCTGTCTCTATAGCCGCGGTCAGTGACCGCGGCTACAGACCCAATATAGCGGCGGTTTTGAATAAACCGCGGCTATATGTCAGTGTCTATAGCGGCGGTCAGCTGACCGCCGCTATAGGAAGGGGGTCTACAGCGGCGGTCAACATGACCGCCGCTGAATCTCGTACCTGTAGCGGCGGTCTTTGTAGTGACCGCTGCTATAGGTATAATTTAAAAAAAATGAAAAAAAAATTAGAAAAATAAAATTTTATGTGTTATTTAAGGTTAAAAATTGTTTTATTGACTATTTATTCCTTTTTATACATAATTTTATTTTGTCACATGTTTTAAAAAAATTTTAAGAGACCTAGTTAATAAAATATGAAATTAGAGAAAGTGTTATGAATATTGAAGTTGTTATATAGAATTGGGGCACTTTTCGCACACGTGTCGGTTTTTTGGTCATAACTTTCGCTACAAGTATCCGATTCGCGCCCATGACCCCAATTCGGAAAGCTCTTTTCGGCGCGCACGTCGTGGGGACCGCTATGCTTCGGTGCGCCTCGTTTCGAGCCCTAAATCCGCTGTTTTCCCTCTCAAAAACCTATTTTTAGTTATTATTTTCTTTCCTTTACCGTTTAGGAATTATTTTTGAACCCGATTAGGGATGAGATTTTAGGGATGAGATTTTAGTTATTTTAGCCCGGTTTGTGGTTTTTTTTGGGACATACACGATTATTTTGAATTGGTTATATGAAATTAGAAATAATGTTATGACAGTTATATCAATGATTGTTATGGTAATTGTATTTTTATTGACTAAATCTAAGTAGTTTAGACATCTATTATCATATGCTTATAATGACCAAATATATTTGTAATAATTAGTAATACAATAATATTTAATTATGACATATGATTTAATTTCAAACAAAAAATCCCTACCTAAAAACGCTGTCGTTCCTTCCCCCACCTCCCCCTCTCCCTTTCTTAAAACAAAGTCCTCCCGCCCTATAAGTCGAAAATTTCCCCTCCCCGCGCCCTAAAACACGAACCCATCACCCCCGCATTTTCCCCCTTCACCCGACGCCGAACCTCTCGTTTAATTCCCCCCCCCCCCGCACAGCCCTCACCCCATGGTCCCTCGAGCTCCCTCTCCTTGCCGTCACTCACCACCCACCATGCCACGCTCCGGCCTCTCTCCCTCTCTCTCTTTCTCCCCCTCTCTTTGGCATTATCTTGTTCTTTTCGCAATTTCTTTGTTTAACGTTTTTTTTACATATCTCTTTTGATTTTAGTTGGGTTTCATTGATTTTGCAGGTAAGCTTCTTCGATTTAAGTTGGGTTTCTCCATCGATGCTCTCTCCGTTGTTGTCCTCTTTGATTTTAGTCTCGAGGCAGAGATAATTGGGCGATGACCTGGTTTGTGATTGGGAAAATTAGCTGTTCTTTTGTTTCATTGAATAGATGTAATTTTAGATGAATAAGCTTTTACAGATGCTGTTTGCTTTTGAGGGTAAAACGATGGCCTGAGGGTTCCAAACGGGATGTGAAAACTGCATATAGGGGACAAGCCTAATCAAATTAAAAGACTACTAGGCCTACTTCTGTTCTTGATGCCATTATATATTTGTTTGTGGCTGGAAATTTACGTCCTGGTGTTTGTGTGCTATAGCACTGGAAATTCAAGACAAAAAAGGTTTTAGTACAGCATGTGGAGACAATAAGCAGTTATGATGCAACCATTGATGTTGTCCAGTCATTTGTGGTTAGTGTGGCAGTTTCTTATTTTATATGTGTTCGTTTAAGGTGTTTGGTAATTTTGTTGTACAACATGCTGCTTGTATTGCATTCGGTGTCTTGGTTAGGGGATAGTAGTTTTGTTCATTTTGCAGCAGTTTGTTTAATTTTCATTTCTGTTATAAGTTTCTAAGCTATGGATTGACTTTTTCTTTAGGCGTCCAATTATCCTGTTGCATCTGAAGGTAAAACAAAGGATGAGGAACCAAGGCATTCTTTTAAAGGAAATGTGAGCTCTCTCTCTCTCTCTCTCTATCTCTAAACTCAAAAACTTGAAATGGTTGTTCAGAGCCAACCTTTAGCTTACTGCCTCAAATATGATTAAAGACATTAAGTTACGTGTTTCTTTTATTATTATTATTTTTATATTGTAACTCTCCTTCACTTGGAAATCAATTTTTCAGCAGAGACAAGATCAGCTGTTGTCAAAAGCCAGGGATGAACATGAGGTATTTTACTTATTAGATTTTATTTAATTATTATACTTACATCAATTCCATTAATGGACATCGAATTAAATTGGAATGGTATGTGCATCTAGGACATTCTATATCACATAGATGAGAAGTATGATTGATATCATTCTTTTCTTGTCTTCAATTCCTTGTTAGGTCATCATTTTGCAGTGTTTATCATTTTCAAATTAGAATTGGGTTGATTTTTGGTTGTTGATGATAACTATTGTCAGATGGTTCTTTAAGTTGCATCTGCTTCATAAAATACTATGAACCATACAGTTTTAACTGTTATGTGTGTTTTTTTTGCAAGATCTTATCAGTTTGATTCAGTGCAATTGGTAGAGATTAAGGGACTTGCCTAGAATTCATAAAATAGGGACAAGACCATTTTGATAAGACTTCCTAATGGATTTTTGTTCAGATACTACATCCATTTGGACCACTGACTTATAATGTTTGATTTCCTTGTTCAAACGTGTGGCCTTTTTAACTTTTATGAAAAGAGGAGAGATACTGGGAGCACATGCCAGCCACGAGAGATAGATTTGCGTCTTACTTTTCTTTTTGATGCATTTATGGATGGATATTGGAAAGTTGGACTATTTTTTTACTTGTTTCACTTTATATTGAAACAGCTATTCTTTGCTCTCCCAAAGTTATTTAATAAGTTATGAAGGGATGTGCAGGATGATTATATTGTTTCCTTGCACCATATTGTTGTTGTGAGATAGGGTATAAATTCTGCCTGCTTCTGGCTCAGCTTGAGATCCACATGCTGGAGGCTTTCTTGGATAATTTTCAACATAATTGGCAAAGGATTCATTTTTATGTGGAGCCTCTTAAATGCTCTAGGAAAGTAGCGGCCAAAAATACTTCACTTCATGGCTCCTTAGATCATAAAAATCGCCAAGCTACAGGGCATTCTTCTGCTCATCTATAATTGGAGTCTTTGCCGAAAGTGGTTTTGAGATAGATAACCAAAGTTCAATTTTTTTCCTGGATGTTATTGATTGAAGTCATTCCTCAGCGTCCATGCTATCCTTTTTGGCTTTAGTTCTTATCCGAGGTAGTTGATTATGAGTTTACGGGGATCTGTTTTGATTTCTATAGATGATTGAGTTTTGGAAACACTAAGATAAAGCGTGCTTGGTGAAACTACACTTTCTAAGTTCCTTTTCCAGCACAAGGGTCTTTTCTCAGTTAAGTTTTCTAGAAACTCTTTGCTTGATAAAATTCTAACTTGCAGGAACTGAGGAAGCGATTGGAATATCAGGTCCGTACATTCTAGTCGAAACAATTGCATGTTTGGAACCTTTTTTGGATGTATTTGTAGCTATTGACTCTTATATGGCTTATGAGAGCTTCTGTATGCGTCAATGATGTTATCAGGAAGCTTGCTTTAGAAGAAAGACACAATCTGCATAGAAAATCAGGAAACTTCATCTGCATCTCTAATTCTGTTTACGTACACCTTCATCTGCATCTCTAATTGGAAACAAGAATAAATTTCCAGCTCTAACTTACTCTTCATTGGGCACCTCACACCTTACATATTCCTAGGCTTATTTATTAAGTTCTCTGTTTATTATGATCTAAACTATAAAACACTGTTCTGCAGGAATGCTTGTTTAGTTGCAAGAGGTGATAAGCAGAAATGGGATCCTGTTGTTACCGTTCTTTCCCTTCAAGTTCTCATCTTTCAGTGATCGACTGCCCTCAGGGGTATAAGAGCCCCAAGCTCCCTTGTCGGGTAAATTCCAGTAATTGGATTCTTCTTTGGATGGTGTCTGTCACTGGATTTCCTTTTAATACTTGACATGACTTTGTGTGGAGGTTAAGGTTTCATATTGTTTTACTTGGTAGGCTATATTGACCCCAAAATCTCAGATTATAATGTAAGTAGCATTTTTTTTCTGCAAACAATACAGAGATATATTCAAACCCTATCAGCAACCTAATATTCTAAAAAACAAAATTGTAATTATTTGCATTCAACTGGACTATCTTACTTTTCAAAGTGATATTTTGAGGTGAACTAAGGATAATGGCATTGTGGTTGGGTGTGGTTCTCTGAAGGAATTTCACCTTTTCTTAGAAACAGAAACTATCACTTAACTCCTAGACTTATAATTGACTATGGTGGGTCCCTGTTGTGAACATTTTTGCATTATTCGTTCAATGATCTCTCAGGTGTCTATGACAGAATATAATATCTGGTGCAACTAAATACTCCTTTGTAGATGTTGCTTTTACGTTTAGTTTGGTATAGACACCCCATAGGAACAAATTAAATACTGCTTGGAGGGGCTGAACCTAAGTTAGCACCTACTAAATAAACAACAATTATTGATAAAATCGTGAGTGATACTTTTGCTATCCATATAGCATCCTTAAAGCTGTACCAAAATGAACTGCTTTATAAGTTTTCCAGTCAAGCAACATTATACTAAGAGTTAAGTTAAGCAAAATGGACCAAATAATCTGTGTGTGTTGGAGTTTGAAATGAGATTTTTTCTGAGGCTTAGTCCATGGAGCGGAGGCGGCCCAAGCTGGAGCGCTCATGGACAAGCTTGTCCTGTCTTGATGGGGTCCGGGGGCTATGCCCCAGGGGAATTTTTTTTTTACCCTGCAAACCTATAGCGGCGGTCAATGACCGCGGCTATAGGTTGAACCTGACCGCTGCTATAGGTCTACAACAGCGGTCATATTAGGTCTGTAGCGGCGGTCAATGACCGCCGCTACAGACCTTCAGCGCAACTGCGCTCGAGTTTATAGCGGCGGTTTCGACCGCTGCTACGTGACCGCCGCTATAGACCCAAGGTCTTCACCAGCGGTCACCGAAACCGCCGCGATAGATCTATGCCGACGGAGCTATAGCGGCGGTCTCGACCGCCGCTATAGGTCAATTTTTTTGTAGTGTTGATGTGCTAATATTTTTGTGAAGTGTGCAACAAAGTTAAAGATCGAAAAAAAAAACGAAAAGAACCTATTCACCCTCTCTAAGTTCGGGTGTAATAGATTGAGTCTAAAACCGTCTAATTCACAGTTAAATCAAGCGAGGATTGATCAATTTTTACTCATACATATGGCACGTGAAGAAGATCAATTTTGTGTGGAAGCTTTGTAAATTGAAAACCAAGGCTTAGAGAAGTTTGCAGATGAAATTGTAAAGTTCAGCAAGCGTAGAAACGTCTATGAAGATTTTCTTTTAAAGACCCCATTTAAAAAATAGTTGTTTTTTAAATTGCAAAATTTTACAACTACAGGTAAAACGGAACACCATATGTTGTTGGATTTGGTACCTGTGTGACCGTAGATCTCGTAACGGAATTTCAGAATTTAAAATAAAAAAATATTTATAAATGTTGTACTACAGTACCTATTACCATTGTCCGTATAGCAAAATTTTAGATTTGATCTGGAATATTTTTGACTGATCGAAACTGAATCCGGTAGTGAATCCGCCTAAAAGAGTGGCTTAACAACTTAGTGCTTAAAAATAAATGGAGACATATGTTTTACATATTGGTCCGACCGATAGTCGTCACGTAGTGAATCTGGTTAAAATAGAGGGGTGAAATTTAGGTTCCTTTACAGGTTACAACTAGTATGCAACCGGTAGTCCATCCTGTAAGTCAAAATTAATTTTTAAATAAATTTTGCACTTCAATTTTTGAAATAACCTCATAGAATATATCTTTGAAATAGTTAGGATAATTAGATGCAAGTTGACTAATAGAAAAAAAAAAATTTGTGATTTTTGGAGCAGCACGAACATCTGAAAATTTAAGAGAAGGAGAAGGTGAGAAAGAACCAATGTAAGTGATGAGAAGAGACACTCCATTAAGGGTTACTTGATCTGTACCACCGTATGGGTGGACATTGTCTAGGTTTGCAAGTTCATTTGTCGTGTGCGCAGAGGCTCCTGTGTCTCTATACCAGTCCACAGTGGGAGTATCGTTGATGGTACAAGATGAAAAAGCTTCAACAAGATTGGTAGAGGGTGTACTCTTTTCCTAGCGATTCCAACATCCTCTTCGTTGGGTAATGAAAGCTGAAGGAGTACCAGTAGTATTCTCAATCGACTTAACAAATATTTTATGACTTCCTGCTGTAGGTACCATTTCATTGAAATAGGGAAGAGATGGGCACTGAAAGCACAGTAGTAGAGAAATTTGAAAAAGCAGGGCCAAGACCAAGTAAATACTAATGAGACTTATCTATATCATCAACTCGGCGGCCTATTACAACAAGCTGATCACAGAGAGCTTTAAAGGTTCTAGAATGTTCACTAACACTTTGATCTCGTTTCTTGATGAGCTGAAGATCAACTTAATGAGAAGTTCACCCCTTTTTATTTATTAGAAAATGAATTCTCAAGAGTGTTAAAGCTCAGTCATCAGTAGCTGTGGCATCTACCTCAGCTTCTTCATCACCGTGTCAACATACCTCATCAGCTCTAGCAGCTATTATAATATAGTGTATTGTAACCCCATAATATTCTACACGTGTTACCCTTACAATAAAACTTGTAACGAGATTCTCAGGTTTTTACCATTTCAGTCCTATATAAATATTCTCTTGTACGCGTGAATATGTGATGAAAATAAAATCATTTTATTCTTGAGTTTCTTATGATATCAGAGCCTACATAATAATCTTCGTATGGTTAAAGAAGAAGTCACGGTGAGTGATCCGTCACCAACCTCTTCTTCCTCCCCCACCACCACCACCATTAACACCATTGCCTGAGATGGTTCCGTACCTCCGTGGATAGCATCTATATGGCTATGTTGATGGAAGCCTTCCTTCGCCACCGTTTTTTCTTTCTAGCATCAGGACTCCAAATCCAGCATACACTCATTATGTTCAACAAGATCACTTAATTTTTAGTGCACTCATCTCCTCTCTTTCTGAGAATTTGATTACTCAAGTTATTGATCTCACGACCTCTCATGCAGTCTGTCTAGCTCTTGAGAATTTGTTTGCGTCCAAAACTCTAGTCTGTCTAGGTCAACTGCATTTTCAGCAAGCTACCATGAAGAAAGGGTCTGAATACATCACTGAGTTTTTTCCGTAAAAATAAGCTCCTCGAAAACTCGATGACAGCTGCTGGTGGACCATTTTGTCCTCTTTGGACTTTAATTCCTAGTTGCTAGCTGGCCTTGATATAGAGCATGACTCTCTTGTAGTTTATGTCATCGCAAGGCTTGATCCTCCTCCTTCCGAGGAACTGTTCAGCCAAGTACTCACTCATCAAGCTCAACTAACTCATCAGGCTGTCTCTCTAAATTCTTCTGAGATTACTGCAAATGTCACCACTAAGCCCAACGGTTCTCCTCACAGTGCTGGTCGTTTTAGTCGTAACTGAGGATCTTCTTGTGGTCGCAGTTATGGCCAAGGTGGTTCGTCTTCTTCGTACTTCTATAATGAGCATCCTCAATGTCAAGTCTTTTTTAAACCTACACACCACTCTTCAATGTTATCATAGATATCAGTCTTATCAATCTCCTCCTCGTTTGTTCACTGGTCATTATTTCTCCATTCCATCAGTTGTTGACTTCAACTGGTACCCAGACTCTGTTGCTACTAATCACATGACGAATGATTTCTCAAATCTCACTATTCATCCTTCTAAGTGCTCTGGTGATGATCACGTTTGTGTTGGTGATGGTTTTGCGTTGCACATTCAACATATTGGTGGCTCTACCATCTCCGCTCCTCACAGCAATCTTCTCCTTCATAACCTTTTACATGTTCCTTTGCTTACTAAAAATTCATTTTATGTTCGTCAATTATGTGAAGATAATTCTATTTATTTTGAGTTTCATTCACATTTTTTATGTGTTAAAAATCTATGAACTCAGAAAATTCTTCTTCAAGGGCCTACTAGGCATGGTCTATACACTCTTCCTTCTTTGGCTTCCATATCGCCTGCCTCGTCTGTTTCTCCTTAAGTTTGTGTTGGTGAGTAGACCTCAATCTATCATTGGCACCAGCACTTGGGGGCATCCTTCCTTAAAAACTTGTTCGTCATCTTCTTCAACGGTTTCAGCTTCCTATTACAACGTCCACTACTGGTTTTTCATCTTTGTCCTACATGTTTGTCAAGCCAAGTCTCACTCTCTTCCCTTTCCTTGGTCCTACTTTGTCAGCACACACCCGCTTTAACTTCTTTGTTTGTATGTCTAGGTCCCATGCCTGTGTTCTCTAGAGATGGATTTCGGTTTTATTTTTCATTGTTGATGCATTTAGTCATTACACTTGGATCTTTCCTATCTAGTGTAAATCTGATGTTTATCATCAATTGGTTTCCTTTCAAAAGTCAGTGGAAAGATTTTTTAATCTTAACATCTCCTCTGTTCAATCTAATTGGGGTGAAGAGTTTTTTTCACTTCATAAATTTTTTATCAGTCAAGACATGACATATCGTTGGGAGTTGTCCTCACGCTCACTAGCAAAATGGTATAGTTGAGCACAAGCACAGAAACATTGTTGAATTTGGTCTTGCGGTCCTAGCCCATGCTGCTATGCCTCAGTCGTTTTGGGCCGATGCATTTTGGATTGCAGTCTACCTTAGTAACTGCCTCTGTAACCCTATTATCCAGCATCAATCTCCTTTCTTTCATCTAATTCAAAAGCAATATGATTACACTTTTTTACGTGTGTTTGGGTCAGCCTGCTATCCTTACCGTCGATCTTACAATCACCCCATATAAGATTTTAGGTCCACTCTGTGTGCCTTTAGTGGTTATAGTCCTGATCAAAGGGGCTATTTATGTTATCATATTCCTTCTGCTCGAGTCTACATCTCTCACAATTTTATTTTTTATGAAACAATCTTTCCTCCTCTTTGCTTGCCTGCTACTAGACTCGTTTCATCCAATCCTTCTTATGTCAACCTTCCTCTTTCTTTGTCTATACCAGAGCTTCCTCCACCTTCTGCTACCATATCACTTGCGTCTCTCACTATTGTGTCTAATGCATTTGTGGAGTTTTCACCAGTCTCCTCTACTCCTCCACCTCCTCCTCCGCAAAATCTTGTTTGATCACGCCATGCCAAAAATGATGAAGTGCTTTGAAACACCTGTTGTGAATAATGTGTTAGCCCAGGGGTTTTTTACAAATAATTCGTAATTTATTTTGATGGTAACAAAAATGACGAAGTGCTTTGAAGACTTTTAGATTTTACCTTTTCAATCCACTATTTTTAAAATGTATTTCAAAAGATTGAGGTTATCTCTCTAAAATATTTCTAAATGTACTTGAACACCATTACACAAAGTTTATAGATCAATTTTTCAAATTGTAGGTGTTTAAAGAAGTGTTGAATGGAATTGATACTTTCAAGATGCTGATTTTTCTCTCCAGCACTGATGGTGTCGACACATTTCACTGACACCCGAGAGCAGTTTTTGGGGCGTCGACAGATTTTTGGACTTGTGTCGACACATAGCATTAACACTCGAGAGCACATTTTTAGACCAATTTGTAAGATGTCGACATATGCTGCGATTTCGTAAAAAAAACTGGAATGACGCCAACTCATTTAAAATGCTCCAAAAAGTCATGGGTACCCTTCCAACAGTACTCTTGAGGGTTTTGAAGACCTATGAAGTTAGAGGGGCTATAAGTAGAAAAAGTTAGAAAGATAAAGACAACACACTTGTAATATTTTATGCACTAACTTCTATAGAGAGAAAGTACTTTGAAGAAGAGAGAACAACACACCTACCAAGAAAGCTTGTGCTCCCACCTGCCAAACTTTAGCTTCCTTTCGAGAATCTTGTCTTCTTGCACACTGTTGTGCTTTTCACTTGCTGATTTGGCTTATAGAGTCTTTCTTTATTATTTATTTGTACCCAACTTTTGTATAACACTTGAGTGATAAGTAAACATTTCATCATACTCGTGAGGGTAGAAGAAATCCCTTTGGTTTTTAGATTTGTGAAGAGAGTTGAAGCGTGAGCTCGAAAAACGCTTTGTAAAGGTTCCTTAGCACCTGTGAAGCTAAGGTGTATTTGCTATTTGGAGAATAGTAAAAGAAGCCTAAGGAAGTCAATAGCCTTGGGAATAGACTTAGGCAAGTGTTGGTCGAACCACCTAAAATCGCGGAGTCGTCTATCTAACTCTATCTTTGTTATTATTCGCTCCATATTCATATTTGTGGTGTTTTATACTTTATTTTTCTATTTCTTAAATTAGGTTGGAAAAAGTTTTAATTTTTATTAAAATCATATTCACCCCCTCTTGGGTTGTTATTTGGACTCACAATTGGTATCAGAGCTAAGGTTTAATATTTTTATATATGACAACCCTTGTTAGTTCTTTGTTGGGTTAAGGTCAATCTATTAACCAACCTCTTTTGTTCAAGGGAACATGCTACAACTATTGGAAAGCTAGGATGATGATTTATATCGAAGCCGTGGACTATGAACTGTGGAGAGTTATCTCAAATGGTCCTAAATTTCCTAGAGACAAGGTAGGTAATTTGAGAAATGAAAAAGAGCGGGATGATGCGAATCTTAAAATTATGTCCTTAAATTTCAAAGCTATGAAGGTACAAATCAAGTTAAGAAGAACAAGATTAATATGTTTGTTCATAGTTATGAGCTTTTTAAGATGAAATCCGATAAATCTATTTCATCTATGTTTATTTGCTTTACCGATATTATAAATTGTTTTAAATCTCTTGGTAAAGAATATATTAATGTTGAGATGGTGAGAAAGATTTTTAAGTGTCTATTAAAATCTTGGGAACCCAAAGTCACCGACATTCAAGAAGCCAAAGACTTAATAAAGCTTTCTTTGGATGAGCTCATGGAATCTCTCATAACACATGAGATGAACCAAGTAAAGGGAGATAAGGAGGAAGGAAAATGAAAAAGAGGCATTCCCTCGAAAGCCTCATACTCTAGTGATGATGAGTCTTCCGAAGATGATGAGGAAATGACATTGTTCACCAAGAGATTCAAGAAGTTCTTTCGGAAGAAACAAGGAGATAAAAGATTTTCAATGAAGACAAGCTACAAAGGTGATAGCAACAACAAGAATGACATTATTTGCTTTGGATGCAAGAAGCCGGGAGATATAAAGACGGATTGCTCCAACCTTGAATCTCACAAGAAATCCAAGGATTTCAAAGACAAAGAGAAAGCCTTTTTGGCCGCATGGGGAAAGTCGATGAAAGTAATAGTGATAGTGATGAAGAAGTTGCAAATTTATGCTTCATTGCAAAGGATAATGAAGATGAGGTACAAGACTCTTCAATTTATTCTTTCTCTTTTGATGAATTACAAGATGTTTTTGATGAACAATATCTTGAATTGAAAATAGTATTTTCGAAGCATTGTTGTCTTAAAAAGAACCTTGAAATACTTATTCAAGAAAATGATATTTTGAATACCAAGTTGTTTCTCTTGGAGAGGAGCTTGCAAGAGTCACCAAAGAAAATGAGAAAAATATGAAAGAAGAGTCAAATGATTTAAAATCTGAAAACATTGACTTAAAGAAGAAATTTGACTCTCTCACTCAAGATCTTGCCAGATTCATTCAAGGAAAAAGAAACCTTAATATTCTTCTTGGTTCGCAAAGATGTTTCAACCAAAATTTGATTGATTATGATTCAGTTGGCAATCAAAAGCTATATTCGGATATGATTATTAAATCATCTACATCCTTCACCATGTGTAACATTTGAGGAAAGAATGAACACATTTCACACACTTGTCCAACTAGAAAGAAATTCGCTCATTGGATCAAATTTGTGTGGATCCAAAAAGACAAGGTGAAGGAATTTATTTCTAACACCAATGAACCCAAGAAGATTTGGGTACCAAAAATCAAGAGTTGATTCTTTTTACAAAAGTACTTGAAGTTCAATGAAACCAAGGAACATTGAGTCATTGATAGTGGATGCTCCACGCACATGACCGGAGAAAAGAGTTTATTTAACTCTCTTAGTCTCAAGGGAAAGGGTTCGGTTACTTTTGGTGACAATGGCAAAGGAAATATACTCAGTGTTGATAGCATTGGTATGTCTCCTAATCCCATAATTGAGAATGTACTCCTTGTCGATAGTTTAAAGCATAATCTCTTGAGTATTAGTCAATTGTGTGATGAGAACAACGAGTCATTTTTAAATCACCAATGTCTTGTTGAGAATATTGAAAGCAAGAAACTCTTGTTTGTTGGGCATAGATTTGAAAATATGTACACTGTTCATTTAGAGAGTATTTCCACAGAAAATATGAAATGTCTGTATGCTTTAGATGACAAGGATAGTTGGTTGTGACATAGAAAGCTTGATCATGCAAGCATGGACTTGATTTCAAAACTATACAGAAGGAATTTTGTTTCGGGTTTGCCTAACCATACGTATGAAAAAGATAAAATTTGTGCAGCTTGTCAAAAAGGAAACAAACTAAAATATATTTTAAGCCCAAAAATGTGGTGTCCACTTCTAGGGCACTTAAACTTCTACACATGGACTTATTTGGTCCAACCCGAATGTTAAGATTGGGTGACAAACGTTATGGCTTTGTTATTATTGATTATTTCAGTAAATTAACATGTGTTATATTCCTAGCTCATAAAGATATGGCTTTTCATGGTTTTGAAAAACTTAGCAAGAGGATTCAAAATGAAAAAGGTTTTGCTATTTCTAGCATAAGGAAAGGTCATGGAAAAGAATTTGAAAATGCCTCATTTGAAAAGTTTTGTAGTGAAAATGGTATTAACCATAACTTCTCGGCTCCTAGAACTTCTCAACAAAATGGTGTTCTAGAGAGGAAGAATATGACTCTTGAAGAAATGGCTAAAACCTTACTATGTGAAAACAACTTGCCTGATTACTTATGGGCTAAAGCAGCTAGCCCAAGTTGTTATGTTATAAATCATTGCATGATTAGACCTATTCTTAAAAAAACTCCAGATGAGCTTTGGAATGATAGAAAACACAACATTGGCTACCTTCATGTCTTCATATGCAAATGTTTTTTGCTCAGCAACAACAAAGACAACTTAGGTAAGTTCGATGCAAAAGCGGATGAAGGTATTTTTCTTAGATATTCAACTTCTAGTAAATCCTATCATGTCTTCAATAAACGTACTTTGGTTGTTGAAGAATCTGTCCATGTCATTTTTTATGAATCTAACAATCTTGTGAAAATAAATGATGAAGAAGTTATAGATCTCGACAAAGATGATGAGAAACTTGTCATAAATGAAAACAAGGAAGAAACACTTATACAAGATAAAGGATCTCAATAATTACAAGAAGAAGTTCAACAAGTCAACAGTGATCTACCAAAGTCTTGGAAATACTTCAAAAGTCATCCTCTCAAGCATATCATTGGTAATGTTAAGAAAGGGAAAAACAATCGCTCTTCTTTAAACCAATCTAATAATTTTGTTTTAGTTTCTCAACTTGAGCCTAAGAATTTTCTTGAGGCTAAAGGTGATGAAAGTTATATACATGCTATGGAAGAGGAGTTGAAACAATTTGAAAAAAATCAAGTATGACATCTAGTTCCTAGACCTAAGGATTTTCCAATTATTGATCTAACATAGGTTTTTGAAAATAAAATGAATGAATCCAAGGTTGTAGTGAGGAACAAGGCAATATTAGAATATGATTTTTTTTGAAATCTATGCTCATGTTGCTAATTTAGAATATATTCATATGTTACTCACTTTCGTTTGCTATAAAGATTTTAATCTCTTTCAAATGGATGTTAAAAACGCAATCCTAAATGGATTCCTCACGAAGGAAGTATATGTTGAGCAACCACCGGGCTTTGAAGATGAGAAGCTTCCAAATCATGTGAACAAGCTCACAAAGGCGCTTTATGGATTGAAACAAGCACCTCAGGCATGATATGAACGTCTTAGCTCTTTTTTCATTAAAAATGGTTTTTCATGAGGTAAAATTGATACTACTCTTTTTACTAAGAAAAAAGACAATGAATTATTAAAGGTTCAAATTTATGTTGTTGACATTATTTTTGGATCTACTAATGAATCTTTGTGTCAAGAGTTCTCACATGTGGATTTAAAATGAGCCTCATAGGAGAATTAAAGGATTTTCTTGGCCTCCAAATCAAACAAAGGAATGAGAGAATCTTCAACAATTAAGCAAAATGCACATGCGATCTTCTCAAGTGGTTCAGTATGGACAACTCAAAACCTATGAGTTCATCTACTAAAATGGAAAAGGATGAGAAAGGTAAGGATGTTGATCAAACCAAATATCAAGGTAAGATTGGCTCTTTACTCTATCTTACTGCTAGTATACCAGATATAATGTTTAGTGCATGCATGTGTGCTAGATTCCAATCTTGTCCTAAGGAATCTCATCTCCTTGCGTTTAAAAGTATTTCCAGATATATTGTTAGCACTCAAAATCTTGGTTTGCTTTATCCCAAGAGTACTGAATTCAATTTATAAGGATACCCGGATGCGGATTATGCAGGCTGTAAAATTGATAGAAAGAGTACTAGTGGTGCATGTCAATTTCTTGGACCGTCACTAGTCTCTTAGTGTTGTAAGAAATAAAATGTGGCTCTTTCAAGCACTGAAGTCGAGTATATTAACGTGGGCAATTGTTGTGCACAAGTATTGTAGATGAAATAACAAATGAAAGATTTAAATCTTCATTTTTATCTCATATCAATAAAATGTGACAACACGAATACGATAAATCTTATCAAAAATCTAATTCAGCACTCTAGGACAAAACATATAGAGATTAAACATTATTTTATTCGAGATCATACTCAAAAAGGGGATATTGTTCTTAAGTTTGTAAATATCAACCTCAATTGGCAGATATTTTCACAAAACCCCTTAATGAGGATAGATTTTGCTTCATTCGCCAAAAATTGGAATGAGATTTCCTTCAGATTAAATTGGTGATATTTGAGTGATTTGTCTTATTGATGTGTTAATTGATTACATTGTACATATTCTGATCTTTGTTTAAGTTGCTCTCTGTGCATTTCTTTTTAATATCATACTTATTTATTGTGAAAACATAACATATGTCAACAATTGGTGAAACAAGTGTCAACTCTTCTGTTTATTCCTTTTTTTTTCACTGGAGAAGTATGTGTCGACATATAAGACTTCCTCCCGAGAGCCTTTTAAATAATAGTCAGAAGCATGTGCAATGTGTCGACACATCTTTCGGTATTACAGTTTTACAAATGGTCCGCATGACACATAAATACTCACCTAGGGCTAAGGGCCGACACTTATTACTTCTCTCGACCTCACAAAAACCTTTCTTCTCTCCCAAACGGCCACATTCTCCCTTTCCCTCACAAATCTCCATGACCCATTGCATTTCAAAATTCGAGACCCTCCAAAACCTTCATTGTGCCACTGTCATGATGTGTTTCGGCTGCTCCAAGAGAACCACGCGTCAGACGCCCTCCTCTATCAGTTCTAGGGCACGAAAGAGGAAATGAGGAACCTGCAGATGCTCCAGACCCTTCTATTTACAAGTTAGGGCTTTGTAAGAATATCTTTGTTTAAAATTATAGGAATAAGAAGGTGATTGTTCGACGTTAGATTGATTTTCCTTGTTTTTGTGAGAGTGGATTTGATTTTAAGGAAATATTCGATTTTCTAGGGTGGTCTATTTTTGTGAATCTTAAGGTTGATTGCTATGTTTATTTGGAGAAGTTGGCTTATACAAATTTCCAGTATTCTATCACGGAGGATGCATCAAGTTTTGTTAATGGGAAGCAACTGGATTTGTTTGTTTCTTCCCTAAGCTCTTTGGCCTCTACCCCTAATGCTGGAAATAAGTTCTTTGACTTTTATGGTTGGATGGGTATGTCTGAATTAGAACCGATTTATATTCTTAGGGTGGTGTTGGATCATCCAACCCTAAATGAGTTGGTTAGACCTGCTGCTAGTCACTTGACCATTCATAGAAGAATTTTGCATCATGTGGTTTGTAATATAATTCTTCCAATGACTGGAAATTTTGATTACATTACCTTCTTAGACATGTTTGTAATGTATTGTTTGATTACCCGCACACCTATGAATCTTTGTCACTTAATACTCAATCACAAGAAGGCTGCTACTAAGAAGAAGAAGCAAGGTCTCCCTTATAAGATATTTTTCAGGCATATGTTTCATGTTTGAGGTTGGAATGACTGGGGAAGTAAGAGAAAAACCCAAAAACTCCAAGAAGTATAACAAGAAAACCCTTAGGTTGATCGGGTTTGTTCAAAATGATGATGGAGACTGGGTAAAGAAAGATGTGGTGACACCTAAGAAAGGTGGTGAAGGGGGTTCAGATTCTACGGAAGAATATGAAGATGAGGAAGAGGATGAGACTAAAAGGACTCCCTTGGGGAAATAGGACTCCTTTGGGTGAGAAAACACCTAGCTTCACTCCTTCAATGCAAATTGCATCCTCTTCCAGAATTCCTGCTGCTAGTTCTCATGAGCCTCATTTGGTTTCACTTGAGGCTTCCATGACTTAAATAAAGGAGGAACATAAAAGATTGAGTAAGAATATGGAAGACATTGCTACCAGTATGAAATCGGGATTTGAAGATATTAAGAAGTTGCTTGCTATTCATAGAGAGCATTTTGAGACTCCTAATAAGGATAAGAGGGGTCTCAAGCATCAAGTCAACAACAACATCCATGTGGCTAGTACGGTGATTCAGACTACTATTGATGAATTCAAAGATACCTCTGCTGAGCTTCAAGCTTTTGTGAAGTCATCAGCTGAGGATGTTGTCGAAGAAGTTTGACATTGAGTATCCTCCTCCTATCAAGAAGTCAAAACCTTCCACCTCCACTATAAAGACTCCACCTACCTAGCTAGTTGTCCTTGACCTTGTCCCCTTAACCTATTTTTTATGATGCCTAAGAGGGGAAAGTTCTAAGTTATTATAATGACTTCCTAGCTCTTATTGAGGACATTCCTTTTGTATTTACCTTATTATGTCCTCTCTGTGTTTGTACTTATTATGTTAACTGAACACTTGACTTGCCTTATCTAATGAATATCTCGATTGGATTATTTATCTGTGCTTATTTCTGTTGATTATCTAATGGTGATTACAAGATATCCTTGAGTTTGTGAATTCATTGCACTTAATTGTGAACATTTAAGATCTGCATCACAACTAGTACTTCTGATCTTATATCTCAAATTATGAAGTCTTGTGTTCTGGATGGTTGATTGGAAGTTTGGAGGAAGTTTATAGAAGTGTTTTTACTTGTTTTAAAATTTTGGGAAACCTCTATTTGCAAAGGAAACTCTTGCAAAATTTTTGTAAAATCTCAAAGTCTTTTTTGTTAAAAATGTCATGAAAAACTCCTACTTTTTCTGAGGGGAGATTTTCTATTTGTTAGCAAATTGTCTTCTCTAAAATGGTTTTGTCATTATAAAAAATGTGGAGATTGTTAACCTAAAGTTTTTTTGCAAACAATCCGTAATTTATTTTAATGATAACAAAAATGACTAAGTGCTTTGAAGACTTTTAAATTTTACCTTGTCAATCCACTATTTTTAAAATGTATTTCAAAATATTAAGGATATCTCTCTAAAATATTTCTAAGTGTACTTGAACACTATTACACAAAGTTGATAGATCAATTTTCATATTGTAGGTGTTTAAAGAAGTGTTGAAATGAAATGGACACTTTCAAGATGCTGATTTTTCTCTCCAACACTGATGGTGTCGACACATTGAGGAATGATGTCGACACATTTCACTGACACCCGAGAACAGTTTTTGGGGTGTCGACACTTTGTTGGACTGGTGTCGACACATTTCACTGACACTCGAGAGCACATTTTCATACCAATTTTGAAGGTGTCGACACATGCTAGGATTTCGTAGAAAAACTGGAACACGTCAGCTCACTTAAAATACTTCAAAAAGTCATGGGTACCCTTCCAACCATACTCTTGAGGGTTTTGAAGACCTTTGAAGTTAGAGGGGCTATAATAGAAGAAGATAGAGAGATAAAGACAACACATTTGCAATTATTCTATGCCCTAACTTCTAGAGAGAGAAAGTACTTTGAAGAAGAGAGAAGAACACACCTACCAAGAAAGGTTATGCTTCGACCTGCCAAACTTTAGCTTTCTTTCGACAATCTTGTCTTCTTGCTTATTGTTGTGCTTTTCACTTGCTGATTTGGCTTAGAAAGTCTTTATTTAATATTCATTTGTGCTCATATTTTGTAAAACACTTGAGTGATGGGTGAACACTTTGCCCTACTCGAGAGGGTTGAAGAAATCCCTTGGGTTTTTGAATTTGTGAAGAGAGTTGAAGCGTGAGGTCGAAAAAGGCTTTGTAAAGGTTCCTTAGCCCCCGAGAAGCTAAGGTTCATTAGCCTTAAGAGTGGACGTAGTGTTGGCCGAACCACCTAAAATTTCGATGTCGTCTCTCTAACTCTATCTTTATTATTATTCGCTTCATATTCATATTTGTGGTGTTTTATTCTTTATTGTTATATTGCTTAAATTATCTTGGAAAAAGTTTTAATTTTTATTAAAATCCAACTTATCCCCCTCTTGGGTTGTTATTTAGACTCACATAGTGTTTGCCAATAGATTGATGCTTCGTGTGTTCCTCGTTGGTGTGTAGTGAAACGCATTCTATGGTACGTACATCATACCTTGCATTTTTTGTTACACTTTGCTCACTATTCCTCTCTAGTTCTTATTTTTCACTCTGATGTTGATTGGGTTGGCTGCGCTGATAATCAGCATTCCACTGGTGGTCTGTGTGTTTTCCTTTGCTCTCATCTTATTTCCTATACCTGTCACGCCCCGAACGGCATCCCACAGGGACCGTGACAGCCGCGAGCTATCCCCCGGGTAGCTCCAGCGTCTACTTATTCTTACGTGCTTACGGCGGAAACGTATAGAATCGCGAGGGATACGAGCTAATTCATACATAATTAGGGTTCTCATTAAGTTTGCATACAAAACACATATAACATATTAAAACCCAACTAGTGACGATCAAGCCACTATCATCAAAATTATGAACATAATTCTTGTGCTTCTATGTCAGGTAGTCCTCCTGACTCTCTTCACCTGATGCATCTGGAATGACACAATTTTAAAAACGTGAGTCAAAAAGACTCAGTAAGGGAAAGACATAAATTTAAAACATGCTTTTTACTTGTACTTGCATAATCATGAAAAAGAAACTTGATTCGTGATGCACATGCATGTCATGGATATGCATATGCTCTTGCTTGATTTCGACCCCAGGCCCTTGAAAATCTTTCTTTCATACTTGCTTATAAAATTGGCCCTTGGCCCTTGGCCCTTGAAAATCACTTATTCATATCTCTTACTGTGGGCTCGCTCCATTTGACCCCTGAAGTCAGGGTTATGCGTTCCCTTTGGAACCGTCCCCGATTTCCCTTGGAGACCTTACATTCGGTCAAGCTAGCGCACCTTCTCGCATTCGTCCTTCAGTGGCTAGACATGACCCTTGGAGGCCCACACCTTCTCAATGTCCTTCAGTGTGATTTGCACAGCCTCTTGGATTCACCCATCCTTCTAGCATTCGTCCATCGGTATGGGAGTCCATCTTGATGGTACGGTACCGACCAGTGCCCCTTGACTTAACTTATCGTTTCATAAAACTTTCCATAGTCTTTCCATAAAATCATTGCATAACATTCTCTTTAGAAAAATTCATCCAATACACATGTCATGTCATGCTTGATCAAAATTTCATGCTTGTTCATGAAACGATGCAATGTGTCATTCCAGTTTTGAAAATAACCACTTACTATTCCACTTACACTTGGTCTTCCTTGGTAGTGTGTAAAGACACGTAGATCGCCTACAAGCGATTCAAATATTTCTTAGACTTAAGAAATAGTACGTAATCATTAATCATTTGTATTTTTGAAATCGGTTATCAACCAAAGATATATATATATATATATCACTGAAATTCTTTTAATCATTTAAAATATTTTATTTACTCTTTTCTTTAACTAGTATTCAAAACTTAAGTTATTTAATCATTAATATTTTTATTGCAATATATATATATATATATATATATTTATACATGTCTTGATTAGGGTTTAATTAACACCAACGGATTTAGGATTAAACCTAAGTCTCCCATTATTTCATTTGCTCTACTAAAATCTTACATTAAACCATCAATAACTTTAATAACGATTAAATCTTGATTTGGACCTTAAACCTCAATTAATCCGAAATACTAACCCTAACTAGGGTTTCGAATATTTCATCACATGTTCATGGTTCCTCAATATTATTCCAATTAGCCTAATCCTCAATTTCAAGTATCCAACACAACAATTATAACCTATTTATCATAATTTACCATTAGGGTTCTTCCACCTTAACATTCGGCCAACATTAAATTTTATGCATCCTTTAATCACAACTTCAACTTCAATGGTGATCTCATCCTCCATTCAACAATTTCACAACCTAGGATCTAAGAATCCAAACGCCAACACAATATATCATGCATTACACCATTCGGCCAACACATGTTTTTCATCCAATATGTTCTCTTTTGTTTTCTTCAATTTGCATGCATCCTTTACATAACATAATTATCTACCATGCATTAGGTCATTAATCTTTGCACAAAACACGGCCAATATCCAGATCTAAACATATACAAAATTATACATGAAGACCTAAGCATATCATATTCGGCCATACCTCAAAATGTCACATTTTCATGCTAAAAATTATAACATGCATATCCTTTGCATTTATGACCTATTTGCATGCATTAACCCCATAGATTCGAACCTCTTTCACATGTATATTGTTCTTTACATCATCATGACCATAGTTAAACACTTGATCTAACATTAGAGAGACCAACAACACAATATCTAAAAGGACATAAGCATATAATTCGGCCATCACTATAATCAACCCACAACATCACATTTTTGGCCTTACCTTGATGATTATCCCAAGCTTGAGTACCTAGAACAATAAAATGCCCTAGGTTAGTACTTATGAAAAACTTTAGACAAGAACACTAAAGAGAATCAAGCCTACCTCTACCTTCACCAAACTTTTACCCAAACTCCTCCTTCTTCCAAGTTTCGGTTCACCCTCCTTAGAATATATCCAAGCTTGATTGAAGTGCTAATGTGGGTTCTATGGTGGGAAAAATTGTGGTAAGATTGAATGATTAGTTCTAATGGAAATGAACTAACTTCTTCAAGAGAAATGAGCCTAATGAGTAGGGTTTTCAAGGAAGAAAATGAGGTTGCACAAGGAGAGATTTGGTCACCACAAAAGAGGTCTAAACTTGGGCTTTTGGAGTGTGATTTAGAAGGCAAGAGGAAAAGAGCAAACCTTGATCTTAGATTAGGGGTTCGGCCAATAGGAGAAAAATAGAGAGAGTTGAGAGCAAATGCAATATTCGGCCAAGTGAGGAAGAAATGAAGAGTGAAGTAAGATGGGGATATTCGGCCAAGGCATTTGCAAGTGTGAGGTGTGAGAGAATGAGTCTCCCAAGGTAATTTATGGCTATGACACATGACTTGAGATGTTGAGTTGACAAGAGAGAGAAAATGAAGGAAATGGGGGTGAATTGGAGCCTTGGTCGACCAAGCATGAGTCATCTCTTCTCTCTCTTCTTTTCACCCTTTTTCTCACATCAATTCCTTGTTTCCCTAAAGCATAAACTTGCATTGATTTCTCTCTCCTCATCACACTTGGTCTTCACGTAAATCCCACTTCTCCCTTGCTTTTTCTCTTCTTTTTACTTCCATGTGTTGTCTTGTCTCATGAATGCACCTCTTACACATCTTACAACTTCACATGGGTAATTAGCTTTTTGCTTTTCAATTCACTTCATGCTCTCTACGTAAAAGCCATCTCTTTAACTCTCAGTTGCTTTGTTTGGTTGCCTTCCAACCAACTTAGTTACTCTCACATTTGAAATGCAACTAACTTTCAACTTGGTTACTATTTTACCTAACTTATCCTATAAGCTCTCTAGCTTATCTAGTTCATTCTCTTAGTTTATCATCTCATAAGCATGATCCCTTATCTTATGATAGTGGCTCTAGCCTATCTCTACAATAGCCACATCTACTTATTGCATGCAAAAGTTTCCCTAACTTATCATCATGCTTGCTTATCACTATGATAAGCAAGTGTGCTTATCATTTTAAATCTCTTTTAACTTATCATGTGTCTAATAACTTATCATCTATTATTATAATGATAATTCAACTTATTAACTTAGGTCAAATAATAATAATATAGGCCACCTATTAATGATACACAAAAATATTTATCACTTAAAAGAAATTCATGATTTTATTCCATTTAATTATTTTCGGCCTATATATAAAAATCTTTAATCATAATCTAAATTTTATCGATCATGAAACATATTAGGCAAATGAAAAATATAAATTCATAAGAGAGAAACTCACCTTGCAAATTTCGGCTCCTAGGAAAATATAATTTAAATTTTGCATAAAAATGACAAGAAAATTATTTAGGAAATTTCATGAAATATAATCTCATTTTAATCAATGTACCATAACATAAAGCTTAGGCCACACATTGGCCAAAAATATGGCCCCCATAATAAAATTAAAGCTAATACATCGGAAACTAATAGATAATACATAAGAAATAACATAGGAGAAAATCGGGGTCTCACAATACCTCCCGCATGCAACCCACTATTGCCCGATCTAGCACTGACGCTAAATACAAAATTGTTGCCAATGCTACATGTGAGCTCCTCTGGCTTCAATCACTTCTCTATGACTTGGGTGTTGCACATAATTTACCTTCTGTTTTATGGTGTGACAACCTCTGGGCAACTTATCTTACTGTTAATCTAGTACTTCATGCTCGCACTAAGTAGTTGTTGTGGATTACCATTTTGTTCAAGACTAATTTGGTTCTAAATCTCTTGTAGTTTCTTTCCTCTCCAGCAAGGATAATCTTTCTTATATATTCACAAAACCTCTCTCAGAAACACAGTTTTCATTTCTTCTATTTAGCCTCTCTATCGTCCCTCTCTAGCTTGGCTCACTAGGGATGTTAAAACTCAGTATCAGCAAAGGTGGCATCTACCTCAGCTTCTTCATCACCGGGTCAACACACCTAATTAGCTCTTTCAACTATTCTAGAATAGTGTATTGTAACCATAATAATGTACACATGTTACTCTTACCGTAAAGTAGGATCAAGATTATCTGGTTGTTAGCATTTCAGTCCTATATATATATATATATATATTCTTTTATACACGTGAATATATAATGAAAAGAAAATCATTTTATTCTAAAGTTTCTTAAAGAACACTCCATGCTGCATATGCGGTAGTTAATCTAAGAACTTCTATCATTGCTTCCTCTGAAAGGGAAGAGTAAAGAAGGCTTAGAACAAGTTGATGAGATTGCTCCCATTCAAAATATTTTGGGTTTGGAATGGTGGGGTCATCGGTAACAATGGTTTGAAAAAGGGATCACTTGACTTCTCCATAGAAGAAGATTTGTGGAGGTCAGTTTGAGTGAAAGTATATGAACAATGGTAATGAAAGAGAGCGAAGCATGGGAAGAGGTGTTGCCATCAGAAGCCATGGATCTGTGGAGGCTAATCCAATAGATACACTAATACCATAAAGATGTTTTGAGAATCTTAAGAAGAAAAATACTACGTTTTTGTAATGCCCCACTCCGAATTAACGTGTGCTTATCTGATTTGTTTACAAATAAAAGTTGTATTGTTAGACATGTTTACAAATAAGGACCTAGTCAATCAACAACTCAATAATTTAAAAAATTTGTTTGATTCGCTTCTAATCTTGAATGAACAAAATCTCTTTCCTTGCATGAAGAGATTGGATGAGCCACTTTTTCCTTTTACGGAGAGATTAAGTGACCTGAACATATCCTTAACACACCCAAAGCCCCTCTCTTGCCCCCAGAGATCTCTGCACCTCACACGGACGGAGAGGGGGGGGCAAAACTCCCCCCATCTCATCGGAGGGGTGACGAGTCCTCTAAAGCTCACTCTACTAGTTCAGTGTGTGCTTGGGCAGCGGAAAGGGGTCCCTTACTATAAATGGTGGGTGAGATCGGCAGAAGGGGAAATTTCCCCCCACCTCGATTTATGTTTTCTTTTTAAGTTTAAAATTATAAAATGTAAATTTTTGTTAATTGAGTATTTTTATTTGCGTGATATTTATACTTATTTTTATCCACCATGTAAAGTGCTTAAATTGTTTTTTTAGATAGGCCACGTATACTTCTGATGTGTCTTGAAAAATGCTACATATGTATTTTTCATCCCAAATAGATGACAAATGAAGTGGGAAGTTGAATTCACAAACGGAGGAACCACAGGTCTTACAATAAAAAAAATTAAAGCACGGGTTTTGATTTAAAAGTGGCATAAATACAGGTATGTCGCTCACAAGTGACAGCCCTTGCAAGTGGCAACCACAAGAGTTGTAAGACAACCACAAGCCGGCCACAAAGGCCTAGACAACAAACAAACCGACCATGAAGACCGAAACACAATACAAATCGACCTCAAGGGTCTGGACACAACACCAATGGAAAAGAACCATAAGGGTCGGGACATGACATGACCACCGCTCGTGGCGACAGTGGATTCCACCAGAAGAAAGACGATCAATGCGGAAACTCGACTCCCTCATGATTATCTTGTGATCTTTAATCAACTAAATTAACGGGAGAAGAGAAAATGAGAGCTTCAAACGGCACAAAACAACAGCAGCCATGAGATCTACTTGAGAAAAAAAATCCAAAACTATCATGAAGATGGTGGGAGGCGTTAGGAGAGGCAGAAGGTTCAAGACTGACCGGTAGGAGGGCAAAAATGTCTTGTGTGTAAGTGGAACGTGCTCTGCGTGAAAAATTCGGGTCACCACGCTCTAGCAGGTGGACTCCGAAAAATAGGCTGAAAAGGCCATCAGGAGAGGTAGGGGACAACGGGATGGGTAGTGACCTCCAAAAACCTCTAAGAACAGTCAAGTTGGGGGAGAAGAAGATTAGGCGCATGAGATCAATGTACGCGTGGGCCACCATGCACTTGTCTTTCGCCACCTGGCTTGGACAGAGATGAGCGTCGAGAGGAGGGCAGTTCATCCATGGGGGGTTGTTCACATTGAAGACCATCGGAGACTCCAAGATCTAGCCTCCTTTGATTCTGAGAAAAATCCCAAAAGATGACAAAAAAAGGCAATCACAGCATATCCCGACCACCAGAGGAGTGGCCGAAGAAGAAGAGATGGAGAAGAAAGAGGGGAAGCCAGAGAGAGGGAGAATTCTATTCTTGACATTTCATTTGAGTTGAATTGACTATAGATCCAGAAACTATTGTTTATGCATTACCCTATTTAGCTAGTGTTGTTTGGGAATTATGTATATTGATTTTTTTTTTAAAAGTCATTTTCAATCCTTTTCCATTTACTTTTAAAGAGTCATTTGTCATGGATGGCACTTCATTTACATATTTTGAGAAAAAAAATGTTAGTATATATTTAAATCTAGGTATATTTGAGTTAGGCATATAAGTGGAGTGTAACAAATTTTTCTCGTGCTAATAATTAAAATAAAATAATAATCAAATTTCACAACATTTAGTAACACTTTGAATTACTTGTTGTGCTTAAACGAATGGTTTCGTGGAATTGTCAAGTTATCTAAAACAATTAGGGCTTGTTTGGAGAGGGTTCACTTCAATGTTTCGGGGAACAACCTTGGGTTTGGACCCGAGTTTGAAAAAGTGTGTTTGATTTGTTTTGGGTTCCAAACAAAATTTGTATGTGGGCCCCCTTGTACACGCGTTGTAGCGTGATTAGTACTCTTCCTCCAGCTTGGTTTTGTACCATTGCCCTTGTGTCTACTGCAAGTAAAGCGGCCTGGACGATGTGACCTCCCTCTGCCATACACACATAACCTTGAGATTCCCCCAAATCCCACACATATGTCATCTCTTTCATTCACACCACGATCCTTCTTGGGTATGTCATCTAATTCGGCAGTCTGTGCTGTAGAATCGGTCACTAGGGTATGTCATGATATCTCCCCTAATGGTCAATAACTCCATTATTTACTCCACCACCAATATCCTATGACCTCCACACATGCCAACCCCAAGCTAATCTTGATAGAAATTGACAGATCGATCTGACAGACACGACCACTTCTCACCTTTCCAGGGTACTCTACATTTAAAACCCTCCTCCAGTTCCACACAACTATGAACATGCCCCATACTAGGGCAAAATCAAACGTGGCTTCACTCAGGACGCCCGATTCACATCCATCTTGCCACTGGAAGTGCCGACGAGTTTCTTCCCCATCCTCCTCAACCACGACGCCTACAGCCCGCTCCACCTCTGAGGTTAGTGGTTTTGCACCCTGTACTCCACATTAGTCAATATGGGTACACAATGCCAAGTGCTCGAATTTTTTCCCATTAGGTGATCTATTGGCCTAATAAATCTTTGATGCCCGCAAATATGGCACCCTGCTCACTTTTATTCACCTTATGCACGCTACATAGCTTTGTGTCAAACTTGAGGGAAGTACCCATGTACTGATGCATCAATGAAGGTCCAAGAAAATACCATTGACACCCTATAACTATCGTATTATTTTTGGTCCCGGTGACAAAAGATCCTTTTTTTTCATGATTCATTATACATCATCACCACTGGGCTAGACTTCTTTACTTTATGGTATCTTTAAATCACGTTATTTCACTCTCCCCATTGCTCTTCAGTCTCACTTCAATTATCTATTATAGACCATTCACATTTCAGCAAAATGCATTCAAATTTTTTTACTGATTTTATAATGCTATGTTAATCGTTCAGTGCTACAACCTGCAGTCAAGAGTCATAATAGTTCTGCAGCCCAAGCCCAAGTCTCACAAGCATGGGGTGAGGAGAAATATGGTTAGTTTACATTACATCTCTGCAATACGATACAAAGCATGGAATGTATTGCGTATAGATATGCTTCATAGCATTATGTTCCTCTCTTTTGCATGTGAAGTGGATCACTCACCTCAGGGTAGTGTACCTGTTAAACGTTGCAATTTTTGTCATCACACCTTCTCTAAAGCCTATTACCTAACTCCCACAACATTCATCATTACATGCTTAGATGTCAGAAGGGCATTTTTACCAATCCGTAAATGTCATCAAAACATTGACACATTCTATCTTTCTATTTAACTTATGTATTGAAGGCCTACTTTTATGAAATATCCATTAGCTGGTTGGGTTTCATTGACTACTATGGTCATCTTGGGTAAGCTCAATTATGGAACCTGACTACATGCGTAACATTGGTTTGTTCTCTATATCTCCCACAAATAGAGAAAACCATCACTCGAAATTTGGGATTGTCGATGTTAGATATTACTTGACTATACAATGCCATTTTCAAACACACATTCCAAATGTGATTTACTTCTATCACACATGTAGTGTTCTAATCTCCTCCTCAGGGTTAGGATCACATTCCACTATTTCTCCTATATATCATGTGATGAATTCTCATTGTGTTAGTCATTACACATTGGTATGCAACAACCGCCAAGTTTGTGAGTTTTGTGCTTGTATGTTATGTGCAATCCAACCAGGGTTTGTCGTAGGCTTGAATTTTTCCCAACGTTCTTTCTCTTGCAGTATATTGGACCATTTCCATAACAGAACCCTTGTATGCTGCCAACCCAGTTGGAATATATCTTGCGTAAGTTGTTGTTTGCACCCCGATTTATGCATCGTCAGTATGATTATGCACCTTCACTTTCGATCAACCTACAGATAACCTACAATTAGTTATTGATTCCAACCGTTTATGTAGATGGGGAAAGGGCTTGATTGCACCGACGAACAAGAGCTTGCGTTCCTTAATATTCTGAAAGCTGCAAGTCTAGACAAACGCTTTCGGAATGCCCAATAGCATGCAACGATGTGGCCATGGTTGGATGACCAGCTTAACGCTGTAGTGGGCTTCAACAAAAGTAAACTTCAAATCACGGAAAAGTTCAAACGAATGAAGAAAGAGTGGCGGTGCTTCTATCAACTCCTCCATGCCGAGACTAGTTTTGAATGGGATCTTGTTAACAATACGGTGACGGCCATAAAGCCCAATGGGATGAAGCCCAATGGGATTCCTATTTAGCGGTGATCACTTTTTATATTCTCATACCATAATCTGGTCTTTTAACTCAAATTTATGACTATGGTTTCACCTGTGTGTACTTATCGATTGAGTAGTCCATTTTATATATTGTGTCGCAGCGACATCCAGATGTTCGCCCCTTCCGCAAAAAGGGTCTCACCAACTACAGGCTCATGGATGAACTTTTCGCAGGCTCATCTACTAGGAGTTTCCTCCATCATGCCTCTACCAACAACCCCTCTCAACACCAATGAGGAGCACGAGTTGGACAACGAGCTTAACGGCTTGGATCTCCATAATTCTACGGACTTTTTTAATGAGACAGTTGCAAAAGCTCCATCAGTTTCTACACCCCAACTGTCTCGATCCATGTCTGGCAAGCGAGGCCTTGAGTCCACATCTACTAGCCGTCGCAATGATATCATGAACTAGTGGCTGGCCTTCAAAAAGAATAAAGCGGCTAAAGCCACCTCCAGTGGACTTGATGACGACTTCCGACAGGATACGTACTCAATGTATGTGGCGATGGCCAAAGAATTGCTAGATACGGATGACGAGCAAACACAATTCTTGAAAGCGTGTATGAAACTCAAGAACCAGCTTGTGCATAAGGCTTTTCTGCTCATGGCCAAGCATCAACACAGGGCATGGTTGGCTTCCCTTCCTTAGAATTATAGCCTCACATTTTCTGAAATTCATAATGGGTCTGAATTATGACCCTTTTCTAACTAATACGGTGATAGTATCTATGCTTGCCTAACTCTTCCTAATTTCTCTTCATTCAACGAACTCTCCTATCATTTGATAATTGATACTGACGCCTATTACCTCTTCTTCTTATCTATGAAGGTTTATTTGATCTACCGTGCGTTTGATAATGGATACTCGCGATTTTCACTCGCATTGATTATCACCCATGAATGTTGAATAGGTTTTGCAATATCTTACAAGCATAAGCAGCAAAGGTGGCTACCTAAAGTCCCTAAAATAGGAACGCCTCCACTGGCTCCACATTTGATGAAAACTTTTCTTAATACGTCCTATTGAAAGTATGGAGGATATTATTCATTTCCCGTAAATTTTAATGTCAAAGCTACTCATTTTGACATTTGTTAAAGAACGTAGTAGTTTTTTTGTTTCAAAATGCCTTGGAACCATTTTCCTCCTTACTTTTAGGTGCCACATAAAAATTGATTGCCCTGGAATAGCATTCTATATGCAATAAAACAATTTAGAAAACAACCTAATTTTTTTATTAAATTAAGTATTTCAATTGGAGTATTAATTTCTTCTTTTAAAACTTTTGATTTCAAAAATAAATCAAAACTATTAATATAAGAATGCATGTAATGCTTAAGAAATTTTTCAATATTTAGACTTTTTTTATTAGCACAATCATAAAAAGATCTTAATAAAAACCAAATATGTCACCGTATTTTGTAAAGAGGGGAAAAACCTATTTCATGTGATGATCCGAACCGTGAAGATCTCTAGCGCTATCTTATAGTAATAGACACTGCTGTTGAATTGAGGTTACGATCAGTGGAAGGATCATTAAAGCAACATGATTTTAGGTCATTTACATACCCTTTTATTCAAGCCTTCCTAGATATACCACAAAAGAGTATTATTTCTGCCTTCTATGTACATTCTACAAAACAATGCATAAGTCAACTACTATGTATTTACATTCTACACAGGTCCTGATCTTTATTCTCTTCCTCTTCTTCATCACTGATTTCTATATAATCAGAAGATCCTAGACCGATCCACCTATGGACGCTCTCAATGATAATGTATAGGTTCTCTGTTACCTAGACCCGAACTACCAGCTTCAATATCAAGACTTCATGAGTCAAGGTTTTAGTAAATTCACCCAGATACAACTTGAGCCTCTGCTAAAGCAATTAACAAACAATGGTGAGTCCAAATGACTCAGTAAAGCCAGGGATTAGTACAACATAATGCAAATAACGCGAAAAAGATATAGAAGGATACAGTTATCAATGTAATAACACAAAGGTAGATGAAATCAAGGAAAAGATTCTGAACAAGGATAATCTTTCCAAATTCACAACCACCACCCTTCTGCTTCACACCTAGAGTGATTTGTATGTCCTATCTTAGAAATGTTCAACGTACGTTCGAAACTACTCCTGGACCCTACTTGATCCACCGGAACAAATCAAGAGACTACATCTCGTGGTTATACATCCTCCAGTGCCCAATACTATCACTTCTTCAAATCATCACTTATGTATATATGTCTCATGTCAATGCTCAGCATTACATGATATGTCATTTTAAACATTAAACTTCTCTTGGAAATCATTGTTAACATAGAACAAAGAATGACAATTTCAAACTAAAAGGATAGGTGCTTGAAAGAAATAACACCTCAAACCATAGTTAACACCCGAATCACCTCTTATTAGAAACAATGAACAAATGGCATATGATTAAGTACCAATAATATGACATAGAGGCTAAAAATAAAGAATCATTATTGAATATTTCCAAGGATTCAAAAACGCAATTTGTGAAGAATTATGCATAGAAAATGAATTAAAATTTAAGAAATAACTTTAACATAGAACTGAACTTGAAAATGAAGTTATTTTGAAGAACACGAGCTATTCTTCATCGAGAACACCATATAGAAGCAAACTTTCCATAGATTCAAGAATTCTTTTGAAATAAGAGGTTCAAGAACACAAAGTTTTTGAAAGACCTTGAAAGTGATTGAATCAAATTCAAAAGAAAGACCTTGACAGCGATTGAGCAATATTTCAACAAATCAACATGCTTTTAAAAGTACGAATAAAGTTTTTACTATTGAATATTTGCTACGAGTCAAGTAACAATCGGTCTACTAGCACTACAACAAATGCATTAAATTGCTCTAAATTTCAATGTGGCAAACGTCGCACTTATCATGATGAAGCACGTAGGTTGTGTGGACGTTGTGTGGGTTCAACATGATTGGATTTGGTTATGAAAATGCATAAGGTTGTCGATTGTGTTGGAACAAGACACACTTCATCACGTTGGTAATATATTATAACAGGAAAATGCTTCAGTGACGGCCAGACCCACTTCAGAATTAGTGGTGGAATATGTATTGAGGCTTACTCGGTAGGTTGTAGGCATTGAAGGACAGGCCCGTTGCATGGCCAACCCATCCAACAATTTTTTACTGTAAGCGAACTTGGGCCCAGTGTACCTTTTGGAAAGGTGCTAAGTGGGCGTTGAAGGGTTCTATAGTCCAGTTTCGGGTAACCTAAACCTGGATCCCTCTAACAGGATCCCCAGTGCAGACCATGACCTGGACTACCACGAGTGGGACAATGAAGGGTAAGAGGCAACGCCAGTGACCGACCAGTGCACTCCTAACATGGCCTGAGAGCATACGCCACGATGACCGACCAGGGCAGCCAAAGCAGGATGACCAACCAGGCCAGCCAAGTCAGGCCACCCGACCAGGACCTTCCAGGCAGACCGATTGACCAGAGTAACCAAGTCAGGCCACCAGACCAAGACAACCCAGGCGTGCTGACCGACTAGGAGGCCAACGACACTTATGTCCGGCATGCCAACCAGCCGATCGCATAAAGATCAGGACCAGCTCGAGACCAGCTCGGAGCTCACGACCAGATCGGGGAGTAGTGGTAGCGCGACCACGCTTTTATGGAAATGTCTTCCGCGCTCGGTTTCCTTTTTTGTAGGAGATTCGTATCGTATAGATCCAGACTTTTCTCCGAATATCTAGAAATTTATCCTTTTCCTTTTTGAATTCGGTTAATTAGGTTTGTCATATCAAATCTCCTTGATTAAAGGAACTGATTTGATTTAGATTTAAATTGATTTGTTTGGAGTCTGTTATGGTTTGTAAGCTCCTAAGGATGTCTATATAAACACTCTTAAGAGCATTATGAGGGGGATTATTGAGAGAATAGTATCTGAAGAGCTTGAGTACTTTAGGAGTGTTTTGGCCAAGCATATTGATGCAGGGGGATCCGAGTCAGACGATGCCGAGCTGTCAGATTGCTCATTGATGACGCTTGATTATCTGGAGCGGGCAGATCAGCGCAAAAATGGCAAGAAATCGTGATTTAGCCTAATTGGGGCAGATTTCGTGCACGTGTCAGTATTTTGGCCATAACTTTGGCTACAAGTGTCTGATTCGCGCCCGTGACCCCAATTCAGAAAGCTCTTTTTGGCGCGCACGTCATAGCCACCGAGCTATGCTAAGTGCACATCGTTTCGAGCCCTAAATCCGCTGATTTACTTTTCAAATATCTATTTTTAGTTAATTTTTGCTATTTATGGTAATTTTCTATTTGTCGATTAGGAAATAATTCTGAACCCGATTTGGGCCAAATTTTTTGGCAATCGTTTGATATCTTTCGGTATTTCGTTTCGGTAAGACTTTTAGGGTTTTGCTATTTTTGGCAAAATTCTATTAAGGGTCAAATTTCAGCTATTTTAACCCGGCTTGTGGGTTATTTTTATTCATTCCTGATTATTACGAATTTTATTGAATCCAGAGTATTTTCTGAATTCTTGGGTCGAAATTTTCTCTTTCCTTCTTGCAAAGTGCCTATTGTTTTAGCCTAAAGAATAATCTCTATTCTGTTCGGCGTGAATTGGTATCAGAGCTCAACATCTTCCTGAGGTAGTACTTTCATCAGTATCGATGGCTGGTGGTCGTGGTCGTCGTGGGCAGGTTCTGAATGAGGAAGTCCCGCACCGTGATCTTAACGTTCAGGATGTTATGATTGAGGATTTGCAGAGGCAAGTGGCAGAGTTAACCCAGTGCCTAGCGGCGCAGGAAATCGGTCATCATGATGTGGAAAATTCTGATACCGACAATTCCACCTACGAAAACCCATATCACAATCAATTCCGGGAGTACCGTGGTCGAGAGAACCGTCATGGAGACCTCGGCTTCAGAGTTGATTTGCCCGAGTTTTCTGGTACGTTACAAGATGATTGTTTTATCGATTGGTTGAATGAAGTAGAACGGATTTTCGATTACAAAGAGGTCCCAGATCGTGTCAAAGTGAAACTGGTGGCTATCAAACTCAAAGGTAGAGCATCTGCGTGGTGGGAGCAGTTGAAACGTTCAACAGACGGGCAGGGCAAGGCCAAGATCTCTGATTGGGAGAAGATGAAGAAGAAGTTGAAGAGTCACTTCCTTCCCTTTGGCTATACTCAAACCCTATTTCAACTTCATTCGTTGAGGCAAGGGATGAGATTGGTGGAAGAATATACGGAGGAGTTCTATCAGTTGATCGCTCGGAACGATCTGATGGAGACAGAGGAGCAAATGGTGGCAAGATATTTGGGGGGTTTACGACAACCTCTGCAAGATGCCCTCAACCTTCATTCGATGTGGACGGTTTCTGAAGCCTATCAGCGTGCTCTTGCTGTAGAGAAACAACAGAATAGAAGACCCGTAATTAGAAACGATCAAAGTAATAGGCCAGCTCAACCACAAGAATCTCGTCCTCCCCAGCAGCCACCAAAGGGTAATCTTCACCCTACTATTAAGTGCTTTAGATGTGGTGAACAGGGACATATAGCAACAAATTGCAGGAAGCTTGCCAGTCAGACGTGCAAAAATCTCTTGCTTGAGGACGGCGTGGAAGACGAGACTGAGGAGATGGGAAGCCAATGTATGACGAAGAAGGAGAAGAAGAGGTGTTGTATGGAGACGGTCATGAGACGTTGGTCATTCGTAAGAGCCTCCTGACTCCCATAGGCGATCTTGAAGATGATTGGTGGAGAACCCATATCTTCCGCACAACCTGCACCATGGCCGACAAAGTCTGTAAGATGATTATTGACAGTGGCAGTTGCGAGAACGTAGTATCAGAAGACGTTGTCCAGAGATTGCAGTTGAAAACCGATCGTCACCCCAAGCCATACAAACTGTCATGGTTGAATAAGGACAGTGGGGTAACAGTAGATAGACGATGCTTAGTGTCTTTTTCTGTTGGCAAAAAATATTTCGATAATGCTTGGTGTGATGTCGTGTCCATGGATGCATGTCATTTTCTGTTAGGCAGGCCTTGGCAGTATGATCGAAGTGTGATACACGATGGACGGAAGAATACATACTCCCTTGGCATCAAAGGGAAAAATATTGTGTTGGCGCCTCGTCGGGATGGACCCAATCCCACCCCAATTGTTAATAATAATAATCTGCTTTCTATGTCCAGGTTTTTAGTTGAATTTGAGCGTGAGAATGTAGTATTTGTTTTACTGCCTTGTGGAGATAGTGCAGCAGGCAAGGTTCCAGCATTAGAGTTTTCTGATTTGATGCCACTAGATCCTCCTCCTGGACTGCCGTCTATGAGAGACAAGCTTAAGGAGCGAAAGATGGGATCCTATTTTGCTGATGCTGCTATGAACTCGAGGACGAGTTCTTTCCAACCCGGGGTGACTGATGCAGGGAGATCCGAGTCAGACGATGCCGAGCTGTCAGATTGCTCATTGATAACGCTTGATTATCTGGAGCGGGCAGATCAGTGCAAAAATGGCAAGAAATCGTGATTTAGCCTAATTGGGGCAGTTTTCGTGCACGTGTCGGTATTTTGGCCATAACTTTGGCTACAAGTGTCTGATTCGCGCCCGTGACCCCAATTCGGAAAGCTCTTTTTGGCACGCACGTCATAGCCACCGAGCTATGCTCGGTGCACATCGTTTCAAGCCCTAAATCCACTGATTTCCTTTTCGAATATCTATTTTTAGTTTATTTTTGTTATTTATGGTAATTTTCTATTTGTCGATTAGGAAATAATTCTGAACCTGATTTGGGCCAGATTTTTTGGCAATCGTTTGATATCTTTCCGTATTTCGTTTTGGTAAGACTTTTAGGGTTTTGCTATTTTTGGCAAAATTCTATTAAGGGTCGAATTTCAGCTATTTTAACCCGGCTTGTGGGTTATTTTTATTCATTTCTGATTATTACGAATTTTATTGAATCCAGAGTATTTTCTGAATTCTTGGGTCGAAATTCTTTTTTCCTTCTTGCAAAGTGCCTATTGTTTTAGTCTACAGAATAATCTCTATTATGTTCAGTGTCACATATGCACATATATGCTAAGTCAGTTTCAGGGCTAATAACCTTATCACTTGAGATTCATTATAGACTAATAACCTAGATTGGGTACTTGTTCTTGGGCTAATTAACCCTTGATCGGGATTGTTCTTGTGGTTTTTGGGCTAATTAACCTTTAACCACGTTCTTCGTTCTTCATTAATAAAATCTCGAGTTTTCCCAATTTGGTGTGTTAGATCTTAAATTACAGCCCGTGTTACTTAATCTTAGTTGGGAGGATCGTTGCGTTATTGAAGTAGATCAGGTTCGAGAGAAATCGGTGCTTGTTTTGGGTTCTTAGACCAGGGTCCTAACACCGTCTCCTAACAAACCGTTACTATGCATAATGTAGTGATGGTTGAGTCTCGCTGTTCCCGTAGGTTAGATTTCGGTATGTTCTAGTGATTGTTGGGTTTGGGCTAGATGCCATGACAAAAGCGGGTCAACCCAGTAAACCGAATTATAAGTACGAGAGACTTTTGTTTGCCCGGTAGGTGTTTGGGCTCGAAGGATACACTGTCGGAAAGATGGAGGAAGAAAAAGAGCAGAGCGGGAAGGAGACAGAGACGAAGGTTCGTGGGACTAGTATTGATCAGGATGCGGAGGAGGAGGGTAAGAAGAAGAGCTTGACACCGTGGGAGCAGCACTCGGCTGTAATCAGCATCCCTCGGTTTGACTATAACGCCCCCTCTTCGCTTTTCCACCACTCCCATTCTGGCTTCCTTATCACCTGCACCATCAGTTAGTTCCATCTTCTGCTCCTACTATTAATCTCTCTCTCTCTCACTCACTTTTCTCAAATTTGTTTGCTTCTTGTTCTTCGTGGTTTAGATTTCCTCAATTTTTATCTGCAAATATTCCTTTGTGCTTGGTTAACGGTAATGAAAATTTCGTATCTATGTTTTAGATATTCGACTCCCATTTTCGTTAAATACCCCATAATGCTTGTACTCCCTTACTGAACGGAGGTAACGGTTCCCTGTTCGCTTGCTAATGGACTTAGCCGGAATGAAAGCATCGATTATGTTACAAGTAGTCCCACTTCTTTTACTCTTGCAGTTGTCAAGTTCTTAGCTTTGGTTTTATCCTCTTCGCCCTAGATCTACAAATATGGTATGCTTGTTTGTCTTTGGGTATTTGAGTTGGTTGTCACCATTGCGAGTGTTAGTGTGGGTGAGAACGTTTATGCGATAGGAAGGTGTCATTGAGAGTATTCCTGAAGCCTGAACTTTATTATGATATCTATATTTAGTGAGTAGGTTAAACATTTTTCCTGAAGGACAGATGACAGGAGAGATGGAAACGGAGCTAACATTAGCAGAAGATTATCGAACCATAGGTTCTCACCTTAGCCGCTATTGACTATGAAAGACTTCAACTCTGTGTTAGATCACTGTTGTGGAAAAGAAACTCTTAGCATAGATTGTCCTTAACCTATTACTGTTCAGATAAGCCCAAAACCACTGAGGGGTGCTAGATTTATCCTTCTCAATCCTGAGCGTCCAAGAAAACTACACTGATTATAGCCTAGTTAAGTTTTGAATTTGCGAGAGAATATAAGGGGAAACTACTTCACCTTTTGTGGTTATATTTGAACTTGACAATGTACAAGCAGCTTCTGAACTTGTTGTAAGAAAGATATATGCATTGTCAAATTACTCAAAATGACACCCCTCGCCTGGGAATGAAATAAATGGTAGTTATTTTTAATGTTTGAAGGTTCTAATAGTATCAAAAAGCCTTTAAAGCTTTGAGGCCTTTGTGTGTCTCGCTAAATTGGATGACATAGCCAATGAGGCATGTGAATTGTATCCTATTAGTCCCATCTCAAGGTTTGTACCATGCATTTTCAGATACTTGCAATTAATAGAATTTTTGGCATTAGGTCGTGCTTTTTCTGTCTTGATGAAGTTGTATGTTTTCTTGGATGATCTAAAGTTGCAAATGTTGATTCAAAATTGTTCTTAGGATCTAAGGACACTATTCTCACCAAAAGAGATCTTTATATAATATGAAAAAAAAATGCTTCCTTAATGTCTTCTGAGTATACATGTGTTCATTATTCTAGATGGAAAACGGTATTAAAAATTTTTTCTTTTCTTGTCAGAGAGAGAGAAAAGTGCTACCAAAGAAGCAATGTCTATCCTTGAAAAGGTTTCATTTTGAAACTTTAGCTGCTTTTCTTTTTATATTAGAGATATCTGTCTGTCTCTCCCCACCCCCCCACCTCTCTCTCTGTTGCATGATTGTAGGTGCATATTAATTGCATAATCACATGCAAAGCAACCATATCCTATAATAAACTTGAAACTGACATGTTTCAGACTTAACTATCTTGTTTTATACGTAAGCATGACTGAAACACCTTGCCTACCAGGGGGAAAACAGCCTTCGTTGCAATCGCTTATTTACATTTGTTACCTGGAAATGATTTTTCTTCTCAACAGAGGCAAACTTTGACTGCAATTTCATTGACGTGATTGCTTGTGGCTTTGTGATGTTTTATCGCTTTGACAAGGGGGAGGTCCTTCTATGCACCTGTGTTCTTTTCTTTCAGTGATCAATTTTAACAATGCATGGAGTCCATGTGCGCATCTCTGTGTGTATGTTTATGAAGTTGAATCTAGGTTAAAAAAGTGAATTCTGGAATTTTACCACAGCTTCGTCTAATTTGTTGATGCTGATGCTGACTTTTGGTTATTATTCTGGCAGTTTGAAGAGTCCTTTAGTAGTTGCTGCCCTAAAATTTTTGAGAAATCAGATGAAAATGCCGATTCTAAGAAAAGGAAGATAGGCATGGAGAATCTACCTAGGAAAAGTATCAACCTTGGGGAAAACGAGAATGCTTCCAGCAACTCTGGGAACAGTATTAGTAATTCTCTGACTAATATGACTTGATTTCTTTTCATGTTCCAATAATCTCCTTGGTGAATTGTGGAGATCTGTATTTATTTACCTGTTCGTGCATGTGCGTTATGATGTCAGGTGAACATGAAAAAGGCATTTGTTCTTCTCCTTCTAGGGTAGAGACAAATCTTGATAAGCCTGTTCTTTCGCTTGTTAAGCTGACAGGGAGTGGGTTAGTTCTATTTGCCTTCCCTAGAAACACTCCATCTGACACTGTTGGTATTGTGTCGTCCATTATGGTGTCCCTGGAATCTGGAATTTCAAAATCACCACTGTGAGTGCTTACTTTTCCCTTATGGTTTTTGGTTGGAAATGTGTGATATTTTACTATTATTATGTCTGAGATTGTGTCTTTTCTTTTTCTGTAGTACCATATGAAAGGTTCTCACAGAAATAGATGTATGACTTAGTAATTGGCAAAAAGTCATTGGGAAATAAGTTGTCTTAGTTCTTCGAATTTTCTCTTATTTTGCAATCCTTAATATTAGGAACAAGTTTTACACTTCTCCACCACGAGTAATTAGTTTCCCTACATCAGTTGGGAGGTGTTGAATTATGAGAGATGGATTTGTAGAAAGAGGATAGAATCTCATTTAAGTTAGATAAGAGAAAGAAAGGGGGGGGGGGAAGAAGAAAAACTTACTGAAGCCTGCAGATGCATATGGTCTCAAATCGGAATTTCAGCAAAGGTGTGAATAGCTTAATCCATGAACCAATTATAAGAATATCACCCACAAAAGTTATCAACTTGTGGCTCTCCTTGATTCTGAAAATTCGTGATATGGTTTGATTAATCTTGGTGACGAGGATAGTTTGTACTCCGATAGTTATTTTTGTTTCTATTTCTTCTCTTTGTCAGGAAAAGGATGGCTAGCTAGGTCAAAATTTCTAGCGATTTTTTCTGCATGCTTGGATGCTACGTATTGCTGTCAGAAGTTTTCAACTAATGATAAAAAAAATTTGCACAAAAAGAGACTTATTTATTGGTATTGAATGGGAATGGCATGTACTGCCACTTACTATTTAAGCTATCCTTGCCCAATATTCTGTCAGGGCTTTTCTTTTTACCAAACGTCAAATCCGAGCCACCCCATAAATGTGACCATGCCCATCCTGGAGAGAGTTAACATCCAAAGTCAGGCTGTTTTTTGTATGGACCTCTAACATGCAATGCTCAATTTAAGTGAGACTTGCATGGGTAAAATGGAATTTAGTTTAAGTTTAAAAGCATCAAGCAACTGAAGAAACAATGTGGATTTAACTGACCGATAATCATATTGTGTTTTGCGTAACATAGAGAACAAGATATTGAATTGCAGTTAGGGAAATTCAAATGACTAAAAATGAATCCCTAAGCAAGCCAAAATACAAAGATAAATGATGAAAAGCTTATCTTTACTGGATGAGAAGAATTTGTTGCAGTGGCTACACAATCAACAGCTTTTCACTGTGGCATTTTTGTTTAGTAAGCAGTAGCTCACTCAAGTTAACTGCAGTTTGTTTTATTTTGCTCAACTTTGAACTATATTTACTTTAGTAAGCAGGGATTGAAGTCTTCAGTTAACTATGATGGGTCTTCCTCGATAGTTCGGAAGACTTAGAGCCTTGGGTTGGTCTGATAGGGGGATCGTTTGGGTGGGTTCTTCTTGGGGGTGCTTTTGGCGTGTGGGTGGGAGTTTCTTGTTGGGCGGGATCTTGTTGGCGTGTGGGTGGGAGTTTCTTGTTGGGCTTTTGTTTTTCTTTTTTCTTGTGGGTCTGTGTTTGGGTAGGATCCCCGGTACATTCTCTTGTACTGGTGATTCTGTTGCTCTTTGTTTTTTGTTTTTAATAAAACTGACTTACTTATCAAAAAAAATTATTGAAAGTTTCTGAAGGTAAGTGTATGCCTCGACATGAATTGTGCTGAAAGTGCAATAGGCATGCCTTACATATTCCCTTCATGTACATGGTGCGTACCTAGCTTGAGTGTTGATAATCTAATTAAAAGAAATTCCTTGATGCGTATTTGGCGCACCTTGCCTCGGAGACAGTACAAATTAATGGCAGTTAATATTGTCTGAAACTTCCAATGCATCTCAAGAAAGGCAGCATATTTGGTTCTGGATTCCATATCCAAAAGCTTGTATTTTGCATTCTTGTGTAGGAAGCTCCTACCCTTCAGTCTGTGCTTTTCTATTCCTCATCAATTATGTGCTAGTATTTTCTTTTTCTTTTTTGTAGTTTATGATATTAACCATAATTGTCTAGATATGAGTGAAGACATGAAGCCTGATAATTGCAGTCTTAAAGCTCAACTTAGCTCTGTATTGTTGTGACAAATTTTTTTTTTTTAATATAGAACTGGACTAGTAATTGGTGATAAAACCAATTCTGACTGGTACTTGAACCTTGCACTTTAGGGTGAGGCTTAAGGACACCTTGGGGAACACATTCAGGTTCAGTGGATAGTACCAGTACCCTGGAGGTTAAATTGTCTGGCCTGCTCAGCTTTCAAGATTTTGTGCTTTTCTTTCAATTAGCAGTAAAATTACTAACAAGAACGCTAGAAGAAGGCAGGGCACAAATACTAGTGCAGCACACATACAAACAAGGGAAAAAGAACCAGAGATGAGAAAGCAGAGAACCTGAAGCCTAAAATGCCAAAACTAAACAAGTCTTTGACAACCTCAGCGAATCAAAGATGAAAGAGAGAGCAGCTTGAGGAATTCCCATCTTCCTATTGCTAATAGAAAGCTCCACTTGCTCGAAATGTCCATTGTTCCATCTTCCATTTACCACATCAAACAAAGAAGGAATTGCACTAGACTGTAGAACTCTCGTGATCCTCAATGAAACCTTTTCCACAAGCCATCAAATATACGCCATTATTAGACAAACTAATATGACATTGGATAAGGGAAACAACCAAGTGCCAAAGACCTTGCACGATCTGGCATTAGATATTCAGATTCAAAATGTTATTTTATAATTTAAAGAAACAAAGAACTTCTTTGGAATCTAATCTGTTTTATGTTTCAATTTTTCGTTCCTTTCTTTTTTATGTACATGATATTAACTCCTCAAAGTACACTTTTGCATGAGCAATCCATCAATATATAGTTAATTCCTATTATCTCATTGACATTTTTTAGTTAATTTTGTACATCATTTCTTGCCTCTTTGATAATGCTAAAAATGCATTTCTTGTGCAGTTGGTGTCATCGCATTTTTCCTATCCAAGCAACTTGTAGCTTGAATGAGAAGGACCTACAAACAGTTGTGTCAAAGCTTGTTATTCAGTTCCTGAATGATAGACAGCAGGAAGTTGCACATCCAGTGAAGGTAAAGTTTTACATGTCACCAGTGCAGATGCCATATTCAGTAATGCAGTGCACTAGAATAGGTCGTGATGTGCGTCATTGCTATTAATAAGCATAGATTCATAGGAACTAATAACTAACTTGCTCTGCACTGCGCATATGCCAAGCTTTGAGGCCAGTATTTTGGATTAACATTCAAATTATGTCCATCTTTATAAGATATTTCATTTGAGGGGGGCAGAAAGAGGTAGTGTTTCAAGTAGATACTACGAAGTTGGTTTGAGAAGGTAAACTGCAATTCGTAGTTAGTTTTACATCTTAGGTGATGTTTCTGAAGCAAAAATTTTAAGAATTTTGAGTTTAACTTTTTATGAGGGTTTGTAAAAAGTTGGTGAAAAAGTTTTTAAGAATGTTTGATTGTAGAATGATTTGTATTGGAGTTTGTTAAAAAGTAAGGAGAGAAGATTTGATGGAATTTTTTAATGAGGAAGTAATGGAGTTTGTTAAAAAATAAGGAGAGAGAAGCTTTGACGTAGTTTTTTTTTTTTTTTGAAAACATTGAGATTTTGATGTTTGGTTGTAATTTTGACTTTTTGAAAAATTTTCTTAAAAAAGTTGAAATTTTTTCCTAACCAAACATCACATTAGATTCATCCATGTTTTCTTTGTTTATTTATTATTTTTTACCCCTTAGTAACTTCTTTTGCCTACTCCTACCTGCTCCTGTTTTGTCAGACTTTGCAAATATTAGTCACATAATGCCAGATGATATTGGCACCTGGATTTGTTTAAATGTTCTTTTATGCCATAATTTTCTTTTTCCAAAGGAAAACAAAGTCAAAAGAAAAGGAAAAGGAGAAAGAAAGCAGAATTAGTATTGGAAGCCAATTCTTTTCTCGCTCAATTTTAAATCTGGACCCTATAGTTTGCAGTTGGATATAACAGAAGAGGAATCGAGGAGACAGTGAAGAAGATTCTGAAAGATACTTCAAATGGTTCGAATGCAATTGCACTATTGGACCGCAACAACTGCTTTGCTGTTGTGGCTGCTGCAGTGAAACAGGCAGCATCAGATTCAATTGTGGACCTCAAATCTCCACAGGTGAAAATCCAATTATCATTTCTTGCTTGTTCACAAACGGCTAATTTTCCCGAAATACTTATGCGCGTTCACCCTTCATGAATATTTACAGTTTTCTGTTCTTGTTGAGTTGCTACCAATTGCTGGAGTACCCAATGGGTCCATAGTGGCTGCTGTCTCAGTTCTTCCACAAAATCTTGTTAATACCAAGCCACGGCTCTGCGTCAAGGCTCTGGCTTCTGATAGCAAAGCAAGGGATGGAAGGCATTAGGAGGAACTATGTGGCTTAGAATTTTCTCTTCTTGTTTTTTTCATTCACTAAAGTTGGGTCAAAATATGGAGTTTTCTTCGTGTTTGTACTGTTGTTCTTACCATGAAACAATGCTCCATTGGTTCAATGTGTTCGTAGCTTTGCTTCTTGCTAGTAATCATTCCTGTTGCCAATGGTTCATATTTCTCAGCTTTCAGACATGGAAGCCCAATACAGCAGTTCAACAAATTTTGTACTAGTTTCGCAATAGCTAACGCCGACGTAGCCGGATAGATTTTGAGGCTGAAAGATGTCTGTGTATGTAAATCAAGATTAGGTATAGGGTCCCGGGATGTAACAGGAGCGTTCATATTTCTCAGTTTTCAGACATGGAAGCCCAATACAGCAGTTCGACAAATTTTGTAGTAGTTTCGCAATAGCTAACGCCGACGTAGCTGGATAGATTTTAAGGCTGAAAGATGTCTGTGTATGTAAATCAAGATTCTGTATAGGGTCCCGGAATGTAACAGGAGCAGCATGCACTGGTTTGAGTTTTTCAGTTTCTGAGTTTGATTTGTGGGAAGCTGAGTGGTTTTTTTGAGAGTTGGTAGAGTAGTTAAAGAAGCCATTGTCCATGGCGGATTTTGATTCCAACCAGTGAATATAGGCATAGACATTGTCAAACCACCTTTAAAGTCCTTGTTTTATTTTTTTTGTTTCCAAACTCGAACAATATCATTTTCCACAACTCGAGGGCGCTTTTATATCCAGATTGGAATTGTAATTGAATGTCTTTCGTGAAAGTTTGTATGCTTAAAATTATACTTGATTTGACAAACGATCTTGAACTTTGTCTGGAATTGAATCTTCAATCTGCGATAATCTTCAGGTCTTGTTGATTTCACGTCTTGAGTCTTTGATTTTACAACTGAGCAGCCCAAATGTTCTGCCTCCTTCTTCACGCTCACATCCGTCGTAGTGAGGTCTTGATGGGCAACCCAAAAGCTTGCGACAGACTATCTCATAGTTATCCTTTTATATAAAACCTTAACTGTGATAATGTGTGGGATCGTTAGAGATCTCAAATCTCGACTGTATTTTAGGCTTCTACTGATTGTCATCATGTTCATTAATATATTACAATTTACCCCCGAGTATTTAAGATTGATTTGTGAAATCTCTTTTGCTAACAATTATTCGTTTATTTATCCTTCCACCGTACTATATTTCACGAGTCAATAGGACCTGAATCATATCACTGATTAAGTCTCTAACTCATATAATTCGCAATTCAAAATCTATAACTCGTTGGACTATCAATTGTTTCCAAAATAATTTCACAAATATATATATTAATTTTGAAAAACATTTTCACAAAATACCATTGGTCGATGGATTCTTTTCTAGTCCAACCTTATACAGATATATTGAATATACTGCCTCATTAAGAGACTGATGAATTCCTTATTGAGCATTCATACAAACTCATTTATTATGTACGAGACCCAACATTATCTGGAGTCTTTACCTAGAAAGATCATCATCAAATCACTCGATCAAAGCACAAGTACATAATAAATAGATCCGCACAAACCTCTCAGATCTAAGGATACAATAAAGCAATTGTGTTGAATACCTTCTCAACAACAATGATCACTTCCAAAAGATATTCATATTTGATCTCGTTCAATCATGTACTCTTACATTGCACCCACTCGTTTGCTTAAAATCATCACCTCAATGACAAAGTTTATCATCCTATTAAATAGAGGCACAACAAATGTAGATCTATCGTACATCAATATGTATCTTGGTCTAGAACAAAATATCAAGTGAACAAGAAACTGAAGAATCATATTTCCCGTCTTTTAATTCATTAATCAATGGCGTGACTTTTCTTCAATGTCACTCAATAATATATGTGTAACATCTTATGACAAGACTTTTCTTCAATGTCACTCAATATTCATATTAGAGAAGGTATTCAGCACAATTAGTTTATTGTATCCTTAGACTTGAGAGGTTTATGCAGGTTTGTTTGTTGTGTACTTGTACTTTGACCGAGTCATTTGGTGATGATCTTTCTAGGTCAAATATTCCAGACAACGTTGGGTCTTGTATATGATGAATGAGCTTGCGTAAATGCTCAACAAAGAATCCACCAGTCTCTTTGTGAGACAGTATATTCAGTATATCTGTATAGGGTTGGACTTGAAAAGAAATCACTGGCCAGTGGATGTTTGTGAAAATGTTTTTCAAAATTAATATATATTATATATTTATTTGTGAAATTGTTTTAGAAACGATTTAAGAGCCCAACGAGTTACAGATTGTGAATTAAGAATTATATGAGCTAGGGACTAAATTAGTGATATTATTCCGGTCCTATTAGCTCATGTGGAATATATTAAGGTGAAAGGATAAATAAACAAATAATTGTTAGCAAAAGGGATTTCATAAAAAAAAATAGTCTCACTTTCTCGGGGCTCAATTGTGATATGTTAATGGACATGATCACAATTTGTTGAAGCTCATAAATTCGGAATACAGAATATAAGGGAGTTAATGAAAAAGAGTTTTTCATGATGATCCTACGGCTGAGATTTGAGATCCCTAAAGATCTCATGCATGAGCACAGGAGAAGTTCTGAGGGAGCCATTATAAATAGCTCAGAACTTCATTTAAGAAAAAAGAAGATGATAATACGAGAAAACTTTATCTCTCTAAGTTTTCTCTCTCTATGATTCTCTCTCTCAACCTGTGTGCGTGGATCTGAAGGAGAATGCTTTGACTGCTTTGATTTCAACGATCCTGTCTTCCGCTGCGCCGATCCCGCGATCCCAACATATTATCCCTAAAAAAATGAGGAAAAGTCACTTGCGCTCCCAAATTACTAAAGTAATCTCTAACAGGGGTCTCAACTACTACTTTTGACACATTGAGCTATTGAACTACCAAATTTCATTAATATATGCCCCTAATTAAAAAAATTCAACCGAAAAAATCGTACTACGTGTGTTATAAAAGAGTTATGTGGCACGATTTTCACCGTATTTTATTTTGAGGCGCAAATTAATTAATTTTGAAAGTTTTGGGAGGCAAGTGACTTTTTTCTTAAAATATCCTCTCAACTAATAAGCACAACCCATGGTATTTGCTGATGTTACTCCACCTTTTATGTTGAAGAGAATGGGCACATTTAAAGAATAGTTTAGATATCTATTATATTGTTAATTCTACTACTCATCTCCAAAATTAAACTAACATGACGAGAATTTCAATCTGAATTAAAAATATATTAATATAGTTATAATATATAGTTATAGCAGCCTCGTTGGTGGAAGCTGAAGGACAACAGAACGAGCCCCTTAAAGAGGCTAAACCCTTTGTTATGTGCCAACCTCCTACCACTGGTGCCACCTCCCATGTGATGATGTCAAAAATGTCTGGCCTAGCATATGAGCAATGGTTAGCCTTCCAGTACATTCGGGTCTAAAACAAACACCTGCAAGAGAAAGACAAACCGGGCTAGAGTCACCACGCGAGTGAGACTCGGATGCCTAAATGGGTTTCTGGAGAGTGTGAGTAGAATAATAGTTAGGAAAGAAAGGAACACGTACATGTTCCTTTTATAGGGGTTGGGGTGGACCCGCTAGGTCTATGTTTGGATGGAATCGGCATTTGATTTCTTTTCCTTTATGAGCTATGGTGTTATCAATCATTCTTGGTATTGCCAATCCTAGCGATCCTTTCTTTTGTTGGCCAGATAGTTTTTCGGTTTGTATTATTTAAGCGATTCCTTTCTCTATTGGCACGAATTCTATTGGAATTGGTGAGGGCGGGACAACTTTCCTTCCTTTTGGTGTTTCTTTCCGCACTTAGCTCAGGCCTAGCTGGGATAGACAAAGCTAATCAAGAGGGCTTCAGATTTTTCTAATATCCTTTCCTTCCATGTTTCTCGACCCAGCCAGGGCTTGGGGCATAGTCCCTCAGCCAGGGCCTAGTGTCTTGTACTCTTTTCTCAGGTTTGGGTTGAAGGTCCCCGAATTTCACCATGCCATTTTCCTTCTATGGACCGAGGAATATTTACTCATCACCCTAGATCCTCCACTTCAAAGTATACCGAAGTTATACGTTGCACCTCCTAAAGACCCAGAGTTTAAGGGCACCTAGTCCAATGAAGACAAAGGAAATAATAATGTCTTTCAAGCACTCAAGCCTGTGATATTTTTTTGGATAAAAAAGGGGGTGAGTAAGCTCAACTCAATAAGCACTATTGTTATTCCAGTTGAGCCTATGAAGCATGATACCATCAAAATATGTGTAGAGAACATAAATTTGAAGATAATACTAATAAAAATAGGAACTAATTTACATTTTCAAAAACACTTTGTAACAGATAAAAATCTCAGAGCAAACGTACCGTTGTCTTCAGCTCGACCTTCCACTTTCAAAACACTATAACTTATTCAATACACCTCTAAATCACACGAGATTTATCTCAAAATGTTCATCTTTGATAAACTTAAAATTCAAGACCAAACCCATAAAAATCATACTTAAATTGTTCACTTAAAAACTACTTTGAATGAGAAAGAAATCTGGACGTGAAAGGCTGCTGTCAGCTTTACGTATAGACTTTAAATTCCATAACTTGCTCAATATTTATTGGAATCACCTAGCATTTCATAGGCCTTAAACAAAAAATTCTCTCTCAAGATCAAAGGATAAAAATATTGCATTAAAGTTACTCCTAATTCGAGCTTTGTGATCTCCATAAAAATCATACTTAAATTGTTCACTTAAAAACTACTTTGAATGAGAAAGAAATCTGGATGTGAAAGGCTGCTAACAGCTTGACGTATAGACTTTAAATTCCATAACTTGCTCAATATTTATTGGAATCACCTGAAGTATGGCTTAAAATCTTCGCATTTCATAGGCCTATAATAAAAAATTCTCTCTCAAGATCAAAGGATAAAAATATTGCATTAAAGTTACTCCTAATTCGAGCTTTGTGATTTGCAGAAACTAAATTCCAGCAACTAGTTTAACAAGTCTACCCTATAATTCTTAATGATTTCCAACACTATAGATCAAGCTTATCAAATGCTATAGGTTCTCAAACAACAACAAACCCAACTTTAGCTCTTCACAATAGTTAACCTTATTTTTCAGCAACACATTTGCAATGAAAATTCTACACTTGCCATTACTACATTATTATCTGCATAATACATTTGATAGTTGCTCCACAAATAACTATTCGGAGTTACACCAAGGTCAGCACATAATATGGATCTTTAAACTAAAGACCAGGTCCAAGAAGTCACCCATCAACTTCCCAAAGACAGCAATTGTAAACCTGAAAATTGATTAACATAATTTTATCTTCAACATGCGAAGGTTCTAAGCCCAAATTTTTCTGCAATTCATCTCTCTAAAGTGTCCCCAAGTTCAGGTCATCAAATAAATTTTAATGCCTAAATTGACATCGAAAGAAACCTAAACTGATCAATGCTACTAGTCTCTAAGTCGGGGTCTCACATTTATCGCCTTAACTATAAATCTGAAGCAATAGAGAAATTTAAAGAATATAAATTGGAGGTAGCAAAACAATTGGGTAGGTCCATAAAGAATTTGAATAATAATAATAAGGGTGGTGAGTATGAAGCCATGGATGATTTTGACAAAGAAAATAGTATCAAACATTTGTATACAATGGCATTTAGACCACAACAAAATGGTATTGCAAAATGATGAAATAAGACTCTAATGGAAATTACCAGATCCATGTTAATATATGTAGAAATTTTCAATTCATTTTTTGGAAAAATTATTTTCTAAAGCCTCATATATATTAAATAGAATCAAGACCAATGCTAAAGTATTAACATCATATGAATATTGGACAGGTCTAAAACCTGATTATGAAACTTTAAAAGTTTGGGCCTATAAAGCTCATGTACTTACTCCTAAACCCTTAAGGAATAAGTTAGAAAGTAAAAAATGCAAATGCAAATTCATAGGATATTCAGAAAATTGAAGTGGCTATAGGTTTTACCATCCTGATATAGGACTAATAGAAAGTAGAGATAGAAGTTTTTCGTGAGAATACCAATCAAGTAATACCCATAGAGGAAATATAATTATTGGACAATGAGGATGACAATAAAGTAAAAGAAAGTCTCCGAAAAATAATTCATTATCCAAGGATGTTGGAAACAGTGGGAGCAAAAGAATAAGAAGACCGTCAAGTATATTAAGAGATCATCATGTTCTCATAAATTTAGAAAATGATCCAGTGAATTTCAAAGAGGCTATGAGCCTACCAGATGCAATAGAATGGCTTAATGCTATGAATGAGGTGATTGACCCAATAAATAAAAATAAAGTTTTGGAATTAATAAATTTACTGAGTTATAGAGAAGCCATAGGTTATAAATGAGTATTAAGAAAGAAATTCCATGTTGACGGAAGCCTAGAAAAATATAAGGCTAAATTGATAGTAAAAGGATATACTTAACAACCTGGTGTAGACTTTGTAGATACATATTATCCAATAGCAAAGTTTGCAATATTAATGTCCATTGTTGCTAAAATGCATTTAGAATTACTTCAATTAGATGAAAAATTTGCATTTCTAAAAGGAGAATTGAAATAAAAAATCTACATTATCAACCTGAAGGTTTTCAACAGGAAGGAAATGAAGATAAAGTCTACAAGTTATAAATCTTTGTATGGACTTGAGGAATCATCGGGACCATGGTATTAAAAGTTCCACCAGGCAATTTTAGAAATTGGTTTCGGGATAAGTCCTTTAGATCACTTTGGTTATATTTGCAAAATGGATAAAAACATAATCATATTATCATTATATGTTGATGACATATTATTAGCCAGTAATTCTCCAGAAATGATCAATGAGGTAAAATCATTCTTAGAATCTAAATTTGAAATGAAAGATATGGGTTTGGCAACTTATGTTCTTAGGAATTAAAATTTCAAGAAATAGAGACTTAAAAGTCTTATATTTAAATTAGGAGAAATATATAGATAAAGTTTTTAAAAGACTTAATATGAGTGACGACAGGCCAGTCGATATTCCCATTAATGAAGGAATAAATGTAAGTAAGAAAATGTGTCCACAAAATGAAGCAGGAATGGAGGAAATTGAAGATATTCCTTATGCTCAAGCTATAGGCAATCTAATGTATGTTATTTGTTGTACAGTAGGTCTAGTAAGTAGATATCAATCTCATCTAGGAAAGAATCATTGGCATGCAATTAAAAGAATATTTAGATATTTACGAAGCACTAGAAATATGGGATTATGTTTTGAAATTGGTGATCTAGAAATCATAAGTTATACTGATCCTAATTTTGCAGGAGATCATGATGATAGAAAATTCACAAGTGGATAATGTATTTCTATTCAGTGGAATAGTTGTTTATTGGTTAGGTAAGAAAAAGAGTTGTGTTGCGAAATATACTATGGAAGCTTAGTATATCTCATGTAGCACAGTGGTAAGTGAAGCGATTTGGATAAAATGCTTAGTAGAAAGCATGCATTTAGGTATAATAACTTGACCGGTAAATGTGTTTTGTAATAATCAACCTACTATCTTGTGAATAAAAAGTGGAATACAGAGGTCCAAAGGAAAAAACATTGATATAAGTTACCATTGTATTCAAGATATAGTGGAAAGGGAGAAATAAAAGTTAACTATATTTCTTCAGAAGGGATGGCAGCCGCTTCTATGACCAAAGGATTGACTTCGAAAAAATATATAAAACAACAACTGCTATTTAACAACCGTTAACTATATTTCTTCTGAAGAGATGGCCAACCATACCTCAGAGTGTGCTCGAAAGAACCTCTCAAGTCGCGATCTGAAACCTCATACTCTGGTCTTGATCAATCCAAGGACTTGTGCATTTCTTTCAAAATACATGACTTTGTCCAACAAATCTAGGATAAACCCATGGGTATATATAAAACTTTTATTTTTATCATGATTATTAGCCTTAACAACATCTAAAAATATACATTTATCAAATCTGAAACTTAGAGAATTAATTTGATAGGCTAACCTTTGATTAACAAGTATTTTAGGTTGAAATTGGGCTAAAATAGACCTTGGGCTCACGGTTTGAGCTTTAAATCCACGCAGGTTGTAGCACGCGTACTATTTGGAGTTGGGCTCGGCAAGTTATTTGGGCTCCAGTGGCTAGAGATTGGGCGTCCTTCACAGGCTTCACGTGCCTGGGCTTCAATTTTAAGTTGCACTGGACAACACTTGCTTCTTGGCTGTCATCCGGATTCTTTAATTGGGCTTCTAGTATGGCATGCGCATCTGTCCATTTTCTTTAGCCTTTTCAATAACCAACATGTTGTCGTTTAAAGTTTGTGAGACTTGCGAATGACTTGCTGAAACGACATTGTACACTTCATCTTCTTCGTTCAACCTGTGTGTGTCTTCCAAGTCCATTATCGTTTCGATCGTTGCCTTTGAAGTTTGACAATGATTTTCTTCTTCCAGTGAAAGTTTCTTTGAATTAGAAGTTGACAGCCTGACTTGTCTTCTTCTTCCAACCCGTGCAAGCCTTCAACGTCTAGTGCAGATGAGCCACCATGTGCGACGCCTGTCCTCGCTCAAGACCAGATGGAAGGTTGTCACTAACACATTCGAACCCAGGTTGTCAGTAACATAAACCGAAGACTTTTGAATCAACGAAAAGAAACCATAAGAGCAAATTCTCTTAACTAACTCTTTGTGAAAAAGAGTAGTCTTTGATCGAAGGTAACAATACTCACCCATGGATAGGGGTGCAAGGTCCGAGCTCCGGCGGAGCTCCGTTTCTGTTTCCATCACGGGTTCCGGGAAGCTGCGGTCCGCCCCTTCCAGGAACCAGAATCGGAGATGGATTTGGAGGCTTCCGAGAAGCGGGAGTTTCCGCCGGTTCAACGGAAAACCAGTTCCGTTAGTTTTTTAATTTTTTTTTTTTTAACTAAATAGTAAAACGATGTCGTTCTACTTTAAATAGAACGACATCGTTTAAAGTAGAACGACGTCGTTTAGTTTTTTTTTAAAAAATATATTTATATTTATATTATACCGTGGATCAAAACTGCGGATGATGATGAGAAGGTAACAATACTCACCCATGGATAGGGGTGCAAGTCCGATCCGAGTTCCGGCGGAGCTCCGTTTCTGGTTCCATCACCGGTTCCGGGAAGCTGCGGTCCGCCCCTTCCAAGAATCGGAATCGAAGGTGGATTTGGAGGCTTCCTGGAAGCGGTAGTTTCCGCCGGTTCAATGGAAAACAGGTTCCGTTAGTTTTTTATTTTATTTTTTAACTAAATAGTAAAACGATGTCGTTCTACTTTAAATAGAACGACGTCGTATAAAGTAGAACGACGTCGTTTAATTATTTTTTTAACAATATATATATTTATATTATACCGTGGATCAAAACTGCGGATGATGATGAGATTAAGGAACCTCAAGTTGTTGATGGGACAGAAGATCCCACTAGTTATATGATGGACATAGGTTTATACAAAATTTCACATTCCTACTTTCATTTAATTAAAAAAAATTATGAGCTCCTTGTTAATAAATTTGTTTTTCTGTGGAGATGATTTCTGATGCTGCATCAATCGTGGCTTCGTGATTGATTGACGTTTGGTTATGTTTTTAATTTCTTCTTTACAACTTCTAAGTTTGTATTGTAATATTCTTTTATTTCGAGTTATGTCAGTATACACTATGTTTTTCGATTATTGTTTTAATCGAGTCTTGACCTATTATTAAGCCCATAATATTTATTTAGCTATTTAGGAATTGTGATGGTGTCTAGGTTACTATTTATTAGGTGACTTTGTGAATTTGTGATTATGAATTTTGTGAATTACATATTGTTTTTAGATTTACGGAATCTGAATTTTGTTATTTACATGTTGTTTTCGAATTTATTGAATATGGATTTTGCGAATTGCATGTTTTTATATTTATTTTTACACTTGTTTGTGAATTGCATGTTTTAGGATTTTGTTGTGAATCTGGATTTTATATTATTGTTGTTTTCAATTTTTAAAATAGGTTGTTAGGATGTTGTTTTCGATTTTTAAATGAGTTGTTGGTTTTTAAATATTATGGGCTAAATAAAATAGCCATCAAAACTAATATGATATGGTTGTATTAATTTGAACTTTAAAGAATGACTAACATTTCACTCCAAAATTCAACTCTAATCACTTGGTGTCTTGGTGAGTTGATGACTTGATGTGGTGCAAGTGCAATGTAAATTCTTAATTTTCATTTATATACTTGTTGTATTCATTTATATAATTGAGATCTTTGTAATAAATTGAGAAACGTTCTTATGAAGTTCGGATTGTATATTTTAATTTTCTGATATGATATTTGTATTTGTGAATTCTGATAAATGAATAACATCTTTATTATTTGTAAAAAATACTTAAATGGGCCAAACAAATTGCCCAAAACATTGTCAGAATTCCACTAAGTCTGCTAAGAATCGGAAGCGGAAGCAGACTCTATTTTGATCATCCACTGGTTAACAGACCGGATGTCGTCGAAATATTAATTCCGCTTACTAATCTTCTATTCATCTCTGCAAATAGTTTTATCCATTGAGTATTGTTTTACTTCGCTGGCATTTGGTCGGTAAATGAAGATATTTTGGTTTGTTCACTGTCATAGTCAGTCCATAGGACTGACATGGTTTGACAAAAATGGTGTTTCTTTGCATTTACCGTTTCAATGTCACTGTTCATTTACCTGCTTTTTACAAACTTTTTTTTTGTACTCTATTTGTTTGTTGAGAACGACGAACGTGAAAGCGAATGCGTGAAAAGTTGTCATGTGTGAACAGTGATTGTTTTGATCCGGCTCTCAACTTCGGAAGCATGAAAAGTGAAAAGAAGTTTGGTTTTACGCAGTAACACAGGTTTTGTTTCTCATTTTTTTCGCTTTATAATAAGTGAATTTTGTAAAAAAGTAAAAAATTTTGTCATTTTTTTTCGGTGGCTTACCATTTCAATTAAGCAAACTCGAATTCGATTTGACTAACTTGACTTTTTTTTTTTTTACTATTTCAAAGTCAAGAATAAGAAGACTAGGTTGCTGGTTTTGTCTTGGCTTATCGTTTTGGTGTTTTGTTATTTAAAATCACATTAAATTCGATTGAAGTTGCTTTGATTTATTCTGTGTTTACCGAATTATAAAGATTCCACTAAAGGTTTGAAAATCATCATAAAGAAATGGTTTATGCATAGTGATAAGGCAAAGCATCTTATATGTAGAATACATCATTAAGGCTGTGTTTGTTTCGGCGTAAAAGGAGGAAAATAAGAAAATATTTGCAACTGAAAATATTTACAAGGAAAACAAAACAAGTTTTAGTGTTTGGCTAATTCCTTGAAAATAAACATATAGTGTTTGGTTGTCACCTGAAAATTTAAAGAATATTTTGTGAGCCTGTTTTGTTTTGATGTACCTCTAGGTTCAGAATAACAATCATATTAGAAGGATCTAGACATATACTTCCTCTAATTATCCATTTGAATTATCAAAGGCTCCAATCGGAAAGTTGTGTCTTTCTTACAAATTTGTCAATCAGCAAATGAAGAGCTATCTATAAAGCTTCGACTCATCAGAGCCTTTTTGTAGCTTTATCTCAACAAACTAATTGCGAAAATGTGGAATCAAAGTTTAAATGATAGCGAGATATTAAAAATAATAAAAGGAGGTCCAATAAAATACGAATTACAACCTGAAACGCTAAAATAAATTTTTATTATCGATAAAAATATTAAAAATACTGAATAAAAATAAAAAATAATGTCTAACATAAAATTTCCAAAACTATCCACTTTCATAATGATAAATTAATATTCATCATTTTGGTAGAAAATAGAGAAAAAATAGTTAACTGAAAAAATAATTTAAGTTTTTTTGTTAGAGAAAAAATAGTAGATAGCATATTTTGCGATAGAATAGATAAAAAATAGTCACCTGAAAAATAATTTGAGTTTATTTTGTTAGTAGAGAGAATATAGATGAGAAAAAATAATAGATAGCGTCTGTTAGATAAAATAGAGAAAATATAGTCATCTGGAAAACAACTTACGCTTCTTCAAAGGGTAAGTTGTTTTCAGCCTGATAGAGGTTATTTTCCTTTAACTGCTTATCCCATTTTCCTTTGACTTTTTTTTCAGCCCCTACCAAACACATATGTTTTTGAAAATATTCTGCATGAAAACATATTCAGTCGAAACAAACGCAGCCTAAGGCTTTATTACTTCTGACATTATAGTGACGAGCCAAAGCATCTTATAATGGTAAATCTAATGCTCATTTCTCTTACTATGTTGTGATTATTGATGATTATAATAGATAAGCTTGGCTTATATCTCTGTGAAAGAAATCTGATTGTTTTAGAGAGTTCAAAAAATTCTTGCCTTTAATTGAACACAAATTTTCTAAAAGACTCAAAATTTCAATCCGATGGGGGAGGAGAATTTTCTAGTTCTACTTTGAATCTTTTTTACAAGATAAGAGTATTGCCCATCACATCTCATGTCCATATACGTCTCAACAAAACAAAACGGCTTAGTGGAGAGACGACACCGAATCGTTTGTGAAATTAGTCTTACTATGTTATATCATAGTGTCATGCCAAAAAAGTATTGAGTGGAGGCTTTGCTCTGTGGCAGTATTTCTTCTTAACCATCTTCCTTGTATTGCTATTAAAAATGTTTCACCATATTCTATGCTCTTCAATAGGATGTTGAATTATGGTGGTTTGCGTGTTTTTGGTTGCAAGTATTTTGCTTATGTAAGGGATACCAAAGAAACAAATTTGATCTAAAATCCTTACCTTGTTTTTTTGGGATCAACACAAAGGGTATGTTTTGTGTATGTTTGTTTGCATATTACCACTAACTACAACTATATCTCCCGCCATGTGACTTTTGATGACAAACATTTTCATTTCAAAAACTTACCTGTGTCCCACACTAACACTTTTCAGTCCCCCATAATCAGCACTTTTACCAAATGGCATGACACTTCTTCTCTTGAAATTCAAAATAGAATCAACATTCAGGAACTCGATTCTTGGGTAGAACTCTGTTCCATCTCTTCCACCTTTTACGAAGCTTGTGTAGGACAATTTCAATCATGTGGTAGCCCTTCCAATTGACCAATCACTTCATGAGCCCACTCCACATGTTGATCCTCTCACAATTGTCACTCCACAATTTCCTGTACATTCCACGACTACAATGAGCAAATCAGGTATAATCAAACTCAATCCTAATTATGCAAATCCCTCCATTCGATTCCTCAAGAACCAAAAATAGTAACGACAACTTTACAACATGAGGAATTGATGTGTGTATCAAAAAATTCTAACTCACTACTTTTCAATCCTACACCCATCTACCATAGCTCAAGCAACCTTCAAATGAGTTGTCCACTCTCTTTCTCAAGGAAAAAACAAACGTATTTTTCTGTTTCTGGGGGTGCAAAGCTTTCACCATTAATGGTGTTGGACAATTCGTATAACTCGTGAACAGATCAATGGGACCCAGAACCGTTTTCTAAGAACAAGAGTCCTCAAGGGGCTATGGCGAAATGAGCAAACATTCGAGAAAGGTTGAAGAGGGCTTTCAGAGTGGCGTCCCAGTTGATTGATGGAGACACGCGTCAGTCGATTATTGGTACTTACGTGGCACTTCTTTTATAGATTAGCATCTGCCTTCAATGGGTTGACTCCGTGGGAACGAAGAAATTCATATTTGCCTCAACAGGTGACCCCAGAGTCTGATTTGTCGAAAGTGTTACCCAAGGAAATTTTTTGTAAAAACGTAATACCACAAGGACTATTTGTGCAAAAAATTCCAAACTGCACATATTCGTTTAAAAAAAGTTGCCAAAATTCCACAAATTCAAAAAACTTTACAAATCTCAACCAAATCGCAACAAAATCCAACAAATTCGAAAACGCTTCCAAATCACAACATATAATATCAAATCGCAACAAGTGGGAGTGAGAAAAAGTGAGCAAGAAAGTTGTAGAGGGGAGAGAGAGGGTTGCAATCGCAAAGGGGGAGACTCGAAGAGGCACTAAGGTTGTTGAGGAGCTCGACTGCAAGAGAAAAATGAGGTAAGGGGAAGGGGAATGATTAGGTTTAATGAGCAATAAACAAAAGAACCAACGTGGTTTCGCATGAAATTAAATAAAAAAAATTGAAAACGGTGAAGCGGTAAAACCGTCAAAGGGTGGATGGTTTCACCGCCATCGGCAAAATCCACACTAAGCGAGAAAATTGCTTACTAGCACCAGTGCCACTGAGCGCCGGTGACCGGTACCGATGATCAGCCCTACTGACATTCAGAAATAACTGTCATGTTACTATTGTTATTCTTGTCACCTTTACACCACATGTCAATCTCTATTTAAACCATATAATTTTGTCATAATAGTCTATTAATGCTACACCTAGCGACTGCCCATGGGAGACCGCTACGAAGAAGAGTATCGATTTTGAAAGTTTTTATGCGTTTGGTTTTGGGGGAGGATGAAATTTTTAAAATGTAATCATAATGCATGATTTGAAGACAATAAAACATTTTGTCAAAAGTCCTCTAGTATACCTACACATACTTGTCATTTTTATAACAAAAATGAACATTTAATTTATGCATGCCCAATCAAGAAACATGAATTTTTTTAAAAACATTAATGACAAAAAAAGTTTTTGGGATTTTTTTTATGTTTTTTTAGAATATATAATAGTGCTTATAGAAAAGATGTTCAAGTTAACCTATTTTGTTGATACCATAATCGAAACGAATAGAAAATCCAACGCTACACCTCCAGGGAAAGAAGGCTATATAGCCTATAGGATAATTCAGGCAGGAATGGTAATTTGTTCGACACTAGTTACCGTTTCACCAATGTTAAGACTTGTCAAATCGAGGATCACAAGTACTGCTCCACAATATTTCAAGTTTGAAGTTCCACTGTTATAACTGGCCCATTCTTCTGAAGATCATAAGATAAGAAACTCGGGCTGCAGAAAATCGGACCGGGGACCGAATCGGACCACAAAACTGGACCGGACTGGACCGGTTATGTGGTTTTCTTAAAAAAAATCTGGTCCGGTCCGGACCGAATTTAAAAACCGGTTATATCTGGTCCGGTCCGGTCCATATATATTTAAAATCAGGTCCGGACCGGATTAATAATATTTATTTTTTATTTTTTTTATACAATAAAGAGTAAGTCAAAATGTGCGTTTTGACTTACCCTTCTGTCCCTTATGCCTAACAGCTATCTCCCAGCCCTTCCCGAATGATCGAATCCCTTCCTTCCCCCTTTTGATTTCATTCACGCCCTAAGCCCCCTTCCACTTCCAGTTCCCAATTCGTCAGTCCCCCTTCGAAGCCCCACTCCAGTGACTCCACAGCCACGCCAGCGACGCTCACGCCAGCGACCACGCCAGCGTCCAGCGGCACATCCCCGAAGCCCCACTCCACAACCACGCCCAGCCGCGCCCAATGCACGACGCCTCCCTGAAGCCTCACTCCGACAGTCTGCAGTCCACAGCCGGCAGCCGCACAGCGCCTATCCACAGGCCCACACTCCACAGTGCCTGACCCCCCCGACAGTCGACACCCCGAGACTCGAGTGCTCAGCAATCAGCAGGGACATTGAGGTTGTTGGTAGTGCTCACTCGATTTTTGAAATTTTGATGTTGTTGGTAGATTTTGGAACGTTTCAGTTCCTTAAGGAAGTTATTTCCAATTCAGTTTGAAAATTTGAGCTTGTTGGTAGATTTTTGAAAATTTGAGGTTGTTGGTACTATATATTTGAAGATAGCAAAAGATTTGATGTTCTTGTGTTCAAAATCCCACGCTAAAGGGAGGCATTCAGTTGTTATAGCACGAACTGAAATCTATTGTATATTTTAGAAATACATGCTGATTTTTAATATGTTCATATTGCTGATAATATGAATTATTTGAGAATTATATGAATTTTTAATATGTTATACATGCTGAAATCTATTGTATATTTGAGAAATAAGTTCATATTGCTGATAATATGAATTATTATAAGTTCATATTGAAGTTATTTCCTCTTACAATACTTTCGTCTTCATTGAAATCAATATTCATTTACTTATAAAAAAAATCAATATTTCTCTAACATAACATAATATACAAGAGAGAAGAAAGTACTAAAAAATGAGCCCTATTTTCTCACCTGCATATATGATGAAATAACTTATTTGTTGTATAGAGTATCCAACACCAGTCAAATTGACTATTGAATGCACCCATCTGGAATTGGAATTCATTAGCCTTCCCCTCCCCATGTAGTAGAGAATACAAACGCACATCTCACCCTAGCACCCACAGGTATACTGTTATATTGAAATAAACTAGAGATGCACATTTTCTACGGTCATTCAAACTCTAGATTTTGGGTTCTTTCTTCTTTTTCCTTTTTACTTCCTGTAGCCCTTCTATATCTTGGGGTTTCAAGCATACAGAGAAAGTGTATCTGGGTCAAAGTGTAAATGCAATTCCAACATTAACAACAGAAGAACAGAAGACACATTAAGTCACCCCAAGAGAACAATCATCCGCTGAACTCTGAAATGATACTAGTGAGCAGTTAATTACAAAGATGAACCTCTTCTTGCAATACTATTTTGCAAGAACATTTACTGCATAGAGTATCCAACACCAGTCACTTTTCCCTTCTTAAAGTTGGTTTATTTTACACTAATTTACAATCGACCTTTTACAGTACATATTCATTGGCTATTGCATTCGTTTTTAGTTCAAGTATATATATTCTACCACTTTCTGGTATTCAAATTTGTGGTAGCTTTATGGCATACTCATTTTAAAACTTCAAAATTTCAATATGAATTGTTGGTAGATTTTGCTGAAATTTTGCATTTTGTTGCATTTTGTCATGGATAGCAAATTTGTTAAAATGAGGCTCAATTTTGTATTTTTTTGTGATCAAGCATTAATGTCTTCTTGTTTGTTTTTTTTTAAATTGATCTAAGGTAATGCCATGTTTCAAAATGTGCGTACTCACTTCAATATTTTATTGGCAGCCTTGTATCACTATGTCTCATTCTCGTACTATTGATGCTAGAAGATTGAGTTTGGAGGATGAGGATATGATGATTGAGGAGGAAGATGTTTCATCAATTCCTCCACCAAGTAGTGAACCACCTAAACCAAAAAGAAAGAATCAATCTATGGTTTGGGATTCTTTTACAAAGAAGTATATTGGTGACCCACCGCGCCCCAGGGCATTTTCCAACTATTGTGATGCTGATTATGCTGCAGATGGAAATAGGAATAGGACGAAAAACTTGTTAGACCATCTTACTAAATGTAAGAAAAATCTCAATCCGCTACCCCCAAAACACGACAAGAGGCAAAGAACGTTAGTATTTGAAAAGGGAGTTGAGGGTGATGAACACCCTAGTAATATGGTGTTGGCAAAAAAATTTGACCATAATCATGTTATAGCTCTTCGTCAAGCTTTGGCAGCGTTTCTTATTGTTGATGAGCTCCCTTTTAGGATTGTGGAGTCTCCCCAATTTAGAAATTTTGTACGGATGTTAGAGCCTAGATTTCAAGTCTCATCTCGCATGACCATGGCTAGGACTTGTATGGACATTTTTAAGGATCAAAAAGCATGGTTGAAGTGTATGATAAAGGCTTGTGATAGTAGAGTTTGTCTCACCACTGATGCTTGGACTTCGATCCAGAATTTGAGTTATATGGTTGTCAATGCCCATTGGATTGACAAGGAGTGAAAATTGCAGAAAAGAGTGATTAGCTTTCGTTTGATTGACAATCACAAAGGAGACACAATAGGGGCACAAGTGGAGGAGTGTTTGCATGATTGTGGAATTGAGAAGATTATGACCATCACAGTTGATAACGCGTCTACAAAGATACAGTTATTGGTTACTTGAAAAGGCATCTACGAAGTAATGTGTTGAATGGTCTTTACATTCACATGAGATGTGCGGCACACATTATGAATCTTGTGGTTGGTGATGGATTGAAGATAAATGAAGATGCAATTACAAGGGTTTGTGATGCAATTAGGTATGTATTTGTTTTTCATTTCTTAGTACTATGCATAATTCGTTTGTTATAAATTCATTATTTCTTATAGCTGTTTTTTGTTAAATCCAATTAGGTATGTGCGGTCTTCTCCTGCAAGGCTTATCAAGTTTAAGCAATGTGTTGAGAAGGAGAGGATTGAATATTCCAAGAGTTTGTGCCTTGATGTCGCAACTCGTTGGAACTCTACTTTTTTATGTTGGATGTTGCTGAGAAATATGAGTTTGCTTTTGATAGAATGGAGAGTGATGATGTTGATTATCTTTCTCATTTTACTGAAGGTGAGTGCGGGAAGAGGAATTTGGGACCACCAACAAAAGAGGACTGGGCAAAAATAAGGGTATTTTGCAAGTTTCTTGAACTCTTTTATGATGCTACTGTGCAATTTTCTGGTTCCTTGTATGTGACTTCGAATTCCTATTTCCATGGACTATATGAGGTACATTCTCATTTGTGTCGTTATTCACAAAGTGCGGACCAAAGATTGAAAGACATGGCTAGTATTATGATTGTTAAATACCAAAAATATTGGGGGAGGAATGACAGGTTAAATCTGTTGATATTTATTGCTAATGTGATTGATCCAAGGTCTAAGTTACAAGTAATGAGACAGATGGTGAGGTTGATGTACGGTGAAATAGAGGGAGAGAAGTTGGTTGCCAGTATAACCGATTTGTTTCGTGCATTGTTTGATGAATATGCGTTGGGATTACCTCAGTCTCAAGTGCATGCAACTACTAGTAGTGTGTCTCCTCCTCCAGTGGTTGATACTCCTGTCAGCAGAGGAACTTTATTTCAGGATTTTTTGAGCACGGCTATATCGTCCGGAACATATTCATTAACTCTCAGTGCAAACTTAGAAATTGATCGGTATTTGGCTGATCCACTTGTTACTCCAGACAATAATTTTGATGTATTGAAATGGTGGAGGGAAAATGATTTACGATATCCTGTCATTGCTAAGATTGCACGGGATGTATTAGTTATCCCTATTTCCACTGTGTCTTCAGAGTCCGCTTTTAGTACGGGGGGACGTGTACTTGATCCATTTCGAAGTTCATTAGCTCCAACGACTGTGGAGGCCCTCGTTTGCACCCAAGATTGGTTGAGGCGTGCGGATGAAAATGAATCAATTAACATCAAAGAAATTTTGGATTGCATCGAGAGTTATGACATGGATTCTGGTAAATAAAATATGCTTGTAATTTTAATTCTCTTTTTTATTTTCTCTATACTTTACTTATATTTATTTATTTATTTTTAACATTTATTGACATTTGAACTTGCAGAAATAGCAAGCAATAGCACAGCAGCAAGCGAACTTGGGACATCAACTACAAGCAAATGAATTTAGTTTCTTCATGTATTTGTTTGTGCGTGTTCGAGACATTTGTATTTTTACCTTAGTATGTTTACTTTTGTAAGATGTTTGCAACTAATTTATTATCTTAAGTTTCTGTCTTACAATCAAAATCATTTCCTTTTTACTTAATTTTACAATTCAATAATAATATTGCAATTAAATACCAGCAATTTTTACTTAAAGAAATGAAAATAGGTGTTAAATGAATTATTTACAATTCAATTATCATATTGACATTTTATGCAAAAAGGTGTTAAATGAATGATTATCTTTAAATAAATAATATCTTTAAATACCAACAATTCATATTGACATTCCCTATGGTTACGTGGTAGATTGGTATCTGTTAAATGAATTCACATATTTAAATTAATGAGCAAACTATGATAGATGTTAAATAAATTCACATTTTTAAGTTTTTAATTGAATTCATAGCTTTAAATCTTTAAATGAATTCATATCTTTAAATTAATAAGCCAACCATGTTATGTGTTAAAATAAATTCACATATTTAAGTTTTTAAATAAATTCGCATTTTTAAGTTTTAAAATAATTTTACATCTTTAAGTCTTTAAGTCTTTAAATGAATTCACATATTTAAATTAATGAGCAAACTATGGTAGATGTTAAATAAATTCACATTTTTAAGTTTTTAATTGAATTCATATCTTTAAATCTTTAAATGAATTCATATCTTTAAATTAATAAGTCAACCATGTTATGTGTTAAAATAAATTCACATATTTAAGTTTTTAAATAAATTCGCATTTTTAAGTTTTAAAATAATTTTACATCATTAAGTCTTTAAATGAATTCACATCTTTAAATTAATGAGCAAACTATGGTAGATGTTAAATGAATTCACATTTTTAAGTTTTTAATTGAATTCATATCTATAAATCTTTAAATGAATTCATATCTTTAAATTAATAAGCCAACCATGTTATGTGTTAAAATAAATTCACATATTTAATTTTTTAAATAAATTCGCATTTTTAAGTTTTAAAATAATTTTACATCTTTAAGTCTTTAAATGAATTAACATCTTTAAATTAATGAGCAAACTATGGTTACATGGTAGATTGATAGGTGTTAAATGAATTCACATTTTTAAGTTTTTAAATAAATTCGCATTTTAAGTTTTAAAATAATTTTACATCTTTAAGTTTTAAAATAATTTTACATCTTTAAATCTTTAAATGAATTCACATCTTTAAATTAATAAGCAAACTATGGTAGATGTTAAATGAATTCACATTTTTAAGTTTTTAATTGAATTCATATCTTTAAGTCTTTAAATGAATTCATATATTTAAATTAATAAGCAAACCATGTTATGTGTTAAAATAAATTCACATATTAAAGTTTTTAAATGAATTCACATATTTAATTCTTTAAATGAATTTACATCTTTAAATTAATGAGAAAACTATGGTTACAAGGTAGATTGGTAGATGTTAAATAAATTTACATTTTTAAATTTTTAAATAAATTCACATCTTTAAGTCTTTAAATAAATTAATATCGTGTTAAATGAATTCATATTTTTTTTATCTTAAAAAATGTGTTAATGAAAATATGAAGAAAAAAAATAAAACCGGTCTAGACCACTTAAGTGGTCCAGACCGGACCGCATTTGCATAGGACTGGACCGCTTATAAGTGGTCCAGTCCGGTCCTATAATATTTAAGGACCGGAATGCGGTCCGGGACCGGACCGCATTCCGGTTGTGCAGCCCCATAAGAAACCCGCGAGTTGAAAAAAAGTTCAACGATCTAGACCAGGAACTCGATTGGGAATAAACAAAAACTACACCAAAATTGAAGCGAATTAATTTGAAAGAGCCGTGCAAGAAGACGACCTAATTTTACATTAGTATTCAACAAAAACACAATTAGTTGCCACATAGAGCTATCGACAGGTCTAAGTTAAGCAGCCCTTGTTTTCCAGAAAAGCTCGAGCAATCTTTGAAGTTCGACCATGGGAACGATGAAACTGCCTCACTGATCTCGCTCATTGAAGAAGCATTGCTTCTCTGGGAGGCCGGAGGAGGCAATGAGAGCGATAAGGACAACTCGCATCCGCCAGCTTCTCGTCCATTCCTACTTCCACTGTTCTCACGTTTAGATGTTCTTTCTTGTGGATACTTCAGATCCTCTGGACTGGATAACTGCAAGACAACAGAAGTATAATTTAGTGGATTTTTATATTCTTGGGTAAGTATAATTTTATTTAGTGAAATTTACTGCTATGAAATTAGAGGATTATCACTTGCCGGAGCATATTTGTTTCAGTTATTTAGGATAATTCTGCAGATGTATGTGGAATATTCTCAAATAATAAATGCATGTTTGCATAGTCCTTGTGAATATTGAATCCAACAAATTTATCAATGTAAAGGTGAGGCTGTTTTAAAAGATCTGGGGACCTATCTCCAGTAAAACTTCAGCAATTCATGGACCACTGGACCTCTAGCTCTAGCAGACTAAAAAGAGTACTACTCTTAAACTAAATTTTACTAATAACCACAATAGTTTGACATAAATCCATTACTTTTAAGAAATAAATGCCAGTTTCATTCTAATTCAGAACGTTAAGTTTCTTCATTTGTTCTCTAAAAGCAAACGAGCAAGTAGGGACGACCGAGTATTAAGACCCCTCTACCTACATATGACTATGTAAGACGGTTATCAGAAGGAACCCTTCAAGCGGCTGGACCAAAAAATAATAATAAGGTGGGAATAGAAGGGTACAGAGACACTTCTAGATGGCCTGATCCCAGTCCCAAGAAAGAATAAGACGGGGGAATAGGAGGGTCCAGAGGAATTCTTAGATGGATCCAGTCCCAATAAAGGAATGTGGAAACAGATAGACAAGAAATGGACCCGAATCTCATCTCCTAATTAGCATCACACCCATAAACACTTATCTCATCTCCTAATCCTTTTGATTATTAAGTCAGAGCTTAAGTAATAGTGGGGGCAGCCGTGTGTCTTAAATATTCAGGTAATTATACTAAGTGCAAATTAAGCCAGTGTCACGTCTGACTGACTGTTCCAATGCCTATTACAGGCCCATTTGGAATCCCGTTTAGGGCTTCCATATAGGTGCACGTACTCTTTGTCCACAAGAATCAGAGAGGATTAAAGAATGAAGCCGAGTACCAGTACCAGTACCAGCAACAGTACGTAACTATTCTTAGCAGCAGAATAAAACAAAAACCATCACTCTTTGCAAATATCTCATTAACCAGCTTTTCAAAAGCTCCCATTTCTAACGTTGATTTCCGAACGTCAAGACGATCAATGGCAAGTTGATTTAATAGGAAATGTGAGTGGGGTCTGCAAAAAGTTCTCCCGAGAGCCAGTTTAACATGGAAGAAAGGATATAAAGCAACAAACATGGTGAAAAAAAAAAGACGACAAAATGAAGGCGACAAAACGAAAGCTGAAGCAAAATGCCTTGTCAGTATAATAACTCTTGTCACCATTCACTGACTAAGCACCTCGGAGGAAAGAACAGAACAAAAGAGTACAGGAGTAGTAAAAAGAGAATAAAAAGGGTTCCAAATGGAGTATAAGGATATGGAGTACAGGAGTAGTAAAAGTCCGAACATTATCGGAAGAAACACTGGTATGTGAGAGATCGGAAATTTCTTATTTAACGTAATAGCCTAGCACATACTACTACTAAACACTCTTCCCGAAAGATATGAAGCAAGAAACCGCAGGGTGACAATACAACTGACACCTATTGATCTGAAAACAGATGGATATTCCATACTACCACCGGCCATGAGAACATTGTCAGAATCATATATCTAGATTGAACTTCGAAGCCAATAACCAATACTACACTCAACCCATCAAAAAAGCTGCCAAAAGGAAATAGCAAAGAAAGAGAGGGAGAGGAAGAGAGAAATAGAGCGTTTGTAGTGTGTACCTTCAGGAAATCAGATTCCTTCACTGCATATTTGAAAGAGTTGAGGTCGTAAAGATTTTGTGGCAGAAAGAAGGCTGGGGATTGAGGCTGGGTCTGCCATCTTGAACAACCATAACCCTCCTTTATTCCCGTCTGCTCAGTGGTAGCCCGCAGATAATCATCAAAAGAGTACGGATTTGGGCCCGTCTCACATATTCTTTGGCTGCATTGCAGGCTTTCACAGTTTGAACTCATTGTTTCAGTTCTAGCCCTGATGGAGAGAAGTCGAAAGAAAGAAATGTCCAATCAGCGAAAAAGCACAGATGTGTATTAATCCCAACCCTTTTTGACATTTGAAAGGCCCGAAGCCGTGCATAGGGGAAAAACAAATGGAAGAAAAAAGGTAAGTTTGGAAACCAGATTAAAGGCTAATAAAGCAAAGCTGACCTTTTAGGAGGAATACTGCAGCAGAAGTGAGAATCTGATTCTTCTTCAATGCATTTTGAAGATGGGTGAAAACCCACATCATTCACCTCATCAACACAGCCATCATCATGCTCCTCAAAAGATTGTTTTCTTTGTGCAGAATCATTATCTGCCACAGGACACGCAGAAACCGACATATGCACATGATGCACACAAAAAGGTGAGTAAAGGCAATGGATCCTAGCATTAACAATCTTTCATTTAGAAAACTACTCAAAAAACCTAATGACTGATGTAAATGAGTTTGTGGCTTACATCAGAAATGCCAATACTAAAAGATTTGATAGATAATGGTTCGCTCTCGGTCTCATAAATTTTGGCATCAACTAAATAATAAATGAATCGATACAGGCACTGATTACAGAAAGATAACCTGATTTTGAGGACTACAAAAAAGAAAAAGAAAAAAAAGAGATCAGGGAGAACTTCTAGGACCCAAAAGTTAATAATCTAACCAAACTTTTGGTTTCAAGGAGACAAGGAGCTATATATCTTAGCTGAGGACCGTGCGTAATGAATGTTTCTACTTATTTCTGCCATATGAAGAGGGGGCGGGTCTAGAATCTTAGCATACCTTTCCTGCCAAGGTCACCCCTCATGCTTCTATACATCTGTCGAAAGAAAGTGAACCGATGGAAACAAACCATCAGAAGAGAAGCTTATAACAAAGAAAAGACGACTTTCAAAAAATAATCGGAAAACAGAAGGGAAGAGAAAGCAACCTGTAGATGGCTCTTGACGTGAGAGATGGTTAGTCCTTTGACATCCATTAATTGAAGAACAAGCTTGGGTGTAGCCTCTACATCAAAGAATAAGTGCGTCAGTGCAAGAGAATATAGGAACAACCAAGTACGAGAGGGGAAGGGGTGGGGGGGGCTTACTGTGATGGCCACCAAGCCTCTCAATGGCATGAACAAAACAGTGATGGAGCTCAGGAGTCCATCTAAGACGAGGCACCTTTGATCTTATATACTGCCTGACAGCCCCATTTCTCCCACAACTGCTCATTTTCGCCCCCTTGGTCTTCTCAGGCTTACCTCTCTCTTGAAACGCTTTCAGTATAGCTTGATATACACAAAAAAATTTCTTTCCTCTTCTAAACAAGCTTTCCCGACTGGTTTTCTCCTAGATTCCCTAACTCCACCTGGTTCACCTTCTCTTCTCTCCAGAAGTTTAAAGAACAAAATCTTCTTGACTTGCTTTGGCTTCAACAAAGAGCGCTATATTCTTTCAAACGCGTTGGAACTGTCGATCTTCAAAAGCAGTAATATTACTAATATATATATGCACCCACAGGCGTCCAAGAGCAAGACGAAAACACTAAGCGAATAGCAAATACGAGAGAGAGAGAGATCATGAAAGAAAAGGAAAAGACGAAGCTGAAGGCAGAGAGAGGGTCTGTAAATTCCTTAAAGGGCTTCTGAAAATACCTGCTGCCTGCAGAAGCAAATATATTGTACTCTGAAAGGAAGAAAATGAAAATGAGAAAATTATCTTGAATATATTATTATAATTATTATATATATATATATCACGAGCTTCGGAGTTCAGAGTTCTGATCCTGCCCTTCGAACAAATACTCATTACCCTTGTACAGTCCCACAACTGCCTTTGATTTGACCTTTGTCTCTCTAATAAAAGTCCATTCTCTATGAAACGCCAAAGTCGTCATCATCACCAAATCCCATGAAATTTAAATTATTCTAAAAGAATATGATATTTGATTTCGGACACCCACTCATCTGTAATTCTGTCCTAAAGAGGGGCGCCCATATATAAATGGGAAAGACAATCTTGCCCCACTGTACGTCCTCTAATTATGTAGTTTGGAATATCCTGCCTACGTTATTATAATGTTTACAAAACTCACCGCGTAGGGCCTGTTTATTAAGGCATATTCGATTTTGATAAAATTTATTAAATTTTAAGAATAGTATGAATATTTAGATAATATTTAAATTTTATTAGTATATATGTAAAATTATTGAATAGTACTGTTAATATACGTAAAAAAGATAATATTAAATTGTATTAATATATGTTATAAATATATTATAAATATAAATTTTAAAATTTTTAACAAAAAAACGTGATTTTTTTTTTCTTAGAAGAGTTGGTCTTTTGAAAATATAGACCTAAGAGTCAAGACCCTTTATGGTATTGAGCCTACAGACTCTAGATTACTTCAATGGCCTAAATAATGGCGTTGCAGTACTTTCACTAATCAGAGATTAGACAAAATTACGGCTCTAATCTCACCTGTTGGTGGTGATTGGGTGACCGACAGAATGTGGCAAAGAAGTGCGCAGCCTAACCAGAGAATTACAGAATTACACAACCCTCTGTTTCCCATCTCGTCTCGCTGTCGCCATTGAAACAGTCAAAGCTGAAAAGCCATTGCCCATCTTGGGGGGCTGGCTTTCACGTCAAACTAAACTACTAAAAAGGTCAACCATTTCATGCGACAGGTTAAAGACGTACCCCCATCAAACGCAGACAAGAAAAGCTACGGAAATCTGCACCGTCCGCTTACCCTCGGACTAATGGCTGCGGGGTTCCCGATGCATATCGACGGCAAGGATCGTATGAAGGAGGAGCACGTCAAGTGGGACAGGAGGATACAAAAGTAGGTTCCGTACGTGGAAATTTGGAATACAATTTGGAAATTCTCTGATCCGATCGATTGTTATCCGTCAGTTTTGGTTTAATTATAGTAGCTCTACAACTTGTTAGCTTAGAAGTGTAGACTTGTAGAGACGGTGCCGACTCTTGAAAATGGAAAAACCCAGCACGACCTATTAAAACTAGCTTAAGCCTATCACCTCTTTTCACAGTTACGCATGTTTGCTTTTGTAGATATTTTTAAATATTCTATAGTGGACTATTATACACTATTTCGTTTTATAAAAAATTATAGAATTCTTAAGAAGAAATTAGGAATATTTATCCTATGTTCGGTCTGTGTGACCGGACTTTTCTCGGTTACTTAAAAAATAAAAATATATTTATCTAAGTTGAAATTGTATAGATTTTAATGGCTCTTCTGAAAAATAGATGGATTTTCTTTTTTATTTGGCCATTAATATTGATAACTTTTCTGTTAAACAAACTTTTTGCCTCAAACTTTAATTTAACGGAAAACATATAGTAAATCCATATTTATGGATCAAAATGTAGTAATGTTGTCTATCTAGTTTTACTTTATTTGATTACGGCGTGAAGTTAAAAAAAAATATTAATTATCGTCCTCGTTCTAGTTTTCCCTTCAAACAGATGAAAAACGACTAACATTACCATCTAAAAGACAATTATTTAAATATTTATAAATATAAAAGTAATATATATATAATTAAAAATGTTAAATATTATTTTTATTTAATTATAATTTATTATTTTTTCTTCTTAATTTTACCATTGAGAGACATTTCAATCAATCTACATCAATTTTCGTCTTATTTAACACTCAAATCGACAAAAGGTAATAATTTAATTTTTTAATAAAAATTGAAAGGTGTAATGATATAAATTGAAATTTAAGGAGCACTTTAATTTTATCCTATAAATATGAAAAATACTAAAATTTGTTTCCTTAATTTAGAGTACAATCCACGTTATAACTTTGATAAATCAATGGAACTAGCGTCGAAGATAAGCAAATGAGTTTCCTTCTTTTTTTTGTATGCTAAATCTTAGAGCATGTTCGTTTTCGCGGTTTTGTTGGACTCGCGTTGAAGTAAGACTTTTGTTCGGCAGAAATAGAATCCACACCGACATAGGTGACCCACCGTCTGACGTCTTTTTCTGTTTTTTTTTTATTTAAGCTGTCCCCTTCCGACAAGCTGCTGCTATGCGTACTGTAGCATGGCAGCAGTTTGTCTTCGACGATTTTGTTGCGTTTTTGCTTTTTTTTCTTTTCCTTTTTTTAACCTTAAAAAAAATTCTATTTTAATAAAATATAATAAATTCGAAATAAATAAAAAAATAACTTTAAACATCATCATCACTTTTTTACACATCATCAATTTTTACATAAACACTAATATGACTTTAACAATACATAAAAATTTACAAAATTCTTCAAATCTTATAAAATTCTTCAACGCCAACATCACCCTAGATCGAGATATGAGATATATTTGTATTTTTTTTTAAAGAAGCGACAACAGCGTAGTAGGAAAAAAAGAAAACTACGTGATGAATAAATGAATGAATGAATGGTGGAGAATGGTTATGAATCACATTACTAGTTTTTATAAGAGCTACTTCAGTTGACAAAAATTCAAAACGTCTCCAAACGAATGATTATGTTTTTAATTAATACTATTAAATTGCTAATTATTAGTACTGTATTATTATTGGGTCATGCGTTAAAAACTTACACATATCTACTTTATGTGCCTTTTAAAATGTCAAATCGTTTTTTTTAATCGGTAGTCCCAACACTTCTTTGAAAGATTAAACGAATACCGGTTCGTGAAAAGTCGTTGAAAAATTGTAAAGATTTTTTTATTGTAGATTCAATTTATATAGGAGTTTATAAAAAAAACATGTACAAAGATAATTTAATTAAATAAAAATAATATGGATTTTTATGAAAGTTTAAAGATTCCTTATTTATCTTTTAATTTTGAAATTTTTTCTTAAAAATAGAAAATTTTAACTTTACCGAACATAGTCTATTGAGACAAAAGAAAATTAAAATTAAAAAAAAATCCGTAATATGTGAAGAAATGAAGTTTTTTTTTCAGAGAAACCCCTCTTGCTAGGTAAGGCCACGACAAAGGGCATTTAGTGATTAGCAGCTACGGCTCTTAGGTACAGCTCTCCCCTCTGGAGTATATCCAGATTTTCTGTCCCAACGAATTATCATTCCTTCTGTGTCTAGTTTTATTTCTTCGGTATACGCGTCGAATTATACGTGCCACGCGCATTTCTTTCTCCGTGTCTTGCGAAACAAGAGGTTGGTTATTGCGTGAAGTTTTGGTACATTTTAATTTTAAGATATTTCAACCAATGGGCAACATTGGATCTTTCCATCCGTTTTGGTTCAAACTATAAACAACAATTACGCAGAGTAAAATCGAACGAAAAGGGAAAAACAAACTTTTAATGATGGTACCCTTAAATGAAATTTAAATAAAAATTTACCACATGTGTTTCCTTAATACCTACGACGAATCAAGGGTCTTGAGAATTGGCTACACGATTCTTCTTAAAGATAAAATTAGTGGTGTAAGTGGATGACTTAGATTGTCGCGCTAATCTCTTTAAAATTTATTTATGCTTTAAGTGATTTATACTTAATTTATTAATATAGTATTTTCTAGCATTATGACCCTTTTGTTATTTGATCGCTATATTTTCTAATGAATGAATGAATTTTTTGTTAATGTCATTAAAAATTTAAGACTTTTACTTAATCAATACTATTAAATAAAAAAATGCTCAATAAACAATATGTTATGACATATAATAAACCGTCGTTATTAGGTTATACATCTTACGATATCTAATACATGTCAACGTTGTTGTTGTTTTTTTTGGAGGGGGTGGGGGGGGGGGGGGGGTAAGTGCTGTACTACGAAGATTTATAATCTTTACTATAGGTAGATTAATAGTCCTATGTGCTATTTTCTCGGTACTAAAGTACTTAAAGTAATGTTACTAGCCATATGTACTAACTAACGAAATTACAAAGTACTAGAAACCATATGCATTTATTATAATATTATATTAGGTAATATAAGGACTACCTATTAATAGAACACCATGTGTTTAGTAAATTTATAGTGGAAGAAGGTATTAGTTATGGTCGGAGTTTATTAAACTTGTGCATGATTAGTTGGTTTATGTCAATAATAAGGATTAATGGTAAACCAATCATCTTTTTTTTTTCTATTGGTAAGATTGAGCTTTTTTATATATATCTGGTGGAGTGGTTTCATTGACCTAAGAGTGTTTTTTTGTGAAACATCAGCTTTCTCAAGTTTCAATTTATCTGATTAAACTCCTTATATTTATTTTTAAAAAAATTAATCATTGTCTTCGGGTTAATACATAAAAAATTAACCGAAATGCCACTTGAAGATAATATTTTTTAAAATATACACAAATAAAAGCAATATATTTTTTAAAATATAAAAAATAGAATTTTTTATTTTTTAAAATTTCTATTTATTTTTTAAAAGTTTTATCTAATAAAGATATTTCAATTAATTCACATTACTTTTTGGTCTAATTTAACCGTTAAATCTAAAGTAGGAGACAATGGAGTTTGTTTGCAACTTATTGGGCTAATTGGAAGTTGTGGGATATATATATATTTAAAAAAATATAACGATGTTTTGCATAGTTATTTACAAGAGTACTGATTTTGTCACGAGTTCAGAGTTTTAAAATGTTGCCAAGCTAAATGTCTGTAGGTTCCTACGAGTGGAAAGACGATGACAAAGTTATCTTGACACTCATGAGTATAATGACATGCTGCTTGCTATAATCATTTACGTAATTTCACGAGGTCAGAAGTGTACAGTGAGTAGTGGGCACTACACTGAAAGGTATTGAGAAAGTGCGGCTCCTAAATCGATCAGTCCGGATCGTAGATGGATATTCCGGTCTTTGTGCCCGAAAACATTTAAGAGAACCCTAGAATAATCAGACACGAGAGCGACCAGTCATGTGCCACTTCGGTTGTATACAACTTACGATCTTTATTTTTGAGGTGCATACAATGGGGACAAAAAGAACTTTGCTTTCTGAATTGATTCAGCCGGGTAAAATCGTGAGACCCACTACTGCCACCACATGTAGAGCTCCTTTTTTTTTTTTTTTTTTAAGTCCATATAGAGCTATTCATTGAGTAGAGGTAAAGCTTCTGTTTTTGTTTTTGTCTTTCAAACTATAGAGGCATAATTGTGATGACCGGTCCTTAAAAAAAGAAAAGACTGTGTTTTGCCATGCTGAGATTCGAACCTAAGAGCATAGGAGAAGAGAGGCGCAACTCATGACCACTGAGTGACCACTGAGGCGCATTCAGTTTAATGAAGTTTTAATTTACTTAAAACTTCTTTTCGCCAGAATTTATTTTAATGAAACGTTGCGTTTTGAATCTTCTTCTTCACCAGCCTTAGCTTTTTCGAATTTTGCAACGGTTTCATTTTTGTTCGCCGATCAGCCGCCTCTCTCTCATAAACCACTCTTTCTCTCTCTCTTCATTTTCTCTCCCGTTACACCTCTTTTTGCCTAGATTTCGAAGTATATTCAACTCCTTTGCAAATATCTCGAAGATTCTGCATAAATAATATGATTTATCATTTTTTATGAGAGATTTCAAAAGAACATCAGTTTCAAGAATGTGCAATGAATTTTCGGCCAAATCTTGGGTTCTCCTCACCTATAAAAGGGGAAAGCTCATTCAGAGGTCAAACACGCCTCTCAAACGTGAATCCTCTGGCATGTTTGAGATCTCTATCTCTCTCTCTATTTGGTATTTTGTGGAGTTTGAGAATTTTGTTCGGTTCTTTTGGATTGTTGTGAGACGTGGATTCTAGGGCGGTTCGATTATCGATGCAAATCGGGTAAACAGAGCTACAATAATATTTTTCTCCAAAAATTATGAACACGTTTTCATAAACGATTTTGTGGAAAATATTTTATTGCAAATTTATGTTATTCTGAAAAACAAATGTGGAATTTTAAAAGACCTACTGAGATTGTTCATATGACTGTTCTGAATTATTTCTCAAATATTTTGTATTCTGCTGAACATCATTTCTGATTTTAAATCTGAGTTTTGATATTATATATTATACTGTTTTCAAACCCCGAGGCGATGTCTGTTACTGATTACTGATTATTACTGCTGTTGGTACCAACTTACTTATTACTGAGTGCACTCATTCTTCGAATTGGTTTCTGTGTGAGTTTCTTCCTAGTGCACACTTAGCGTACATTGCTAAGTCTTAGTAGGACAAACTACACTTACTGTTAGCTTAATTCGATTTGGTCGCCGGTTAAGTCGTTGCACTACCCTGCCACATGGGTCAATGTGGCTTACTATTGATGTCAAAGAGGATTTTCTGATAAAGCTATTATATTTTCTGTATTTCGGCTTAAAGAAAAAATGTATTTTTATTCTCTGCTTACTAAGTTGTCGAACTCACTCCGTTATCATTTTCTTATTTTCATAGATTGTTCAAGGATCAAATCTATTAAGTGTGCGAGCAGGATAGATGAGAGCATCATTTTGGATTTTAGACTGTTAAGAGAATTTGTTTAATGTTTATGTTTTGAAACATTATAGTTATAATATGTTTTGTTTCAAATAAAGGTGATAAATTTTGTTTTATTTCTTTTCTTTATTTATGTTGATTTTGGGGGTGTGAGAATAATAGCGAATCTGTATGTAGGGCTGGGTAGCTGTATAAACGGGGAGGTTTTGCTCTCAACCAGCACCGCTATCGCCTAGAGCGGTGTGTTAAATTTGTCCACCGCCCTCGCCCTCGCCCTCGCCCTCGTTAGGAGCCGTTCTTGTTACTAGTGATGTTGTTAATGTGAGACGGTTCCCAATCAACCGCCTCACTTCGGACAATGAGAGAGAGAATGAGACTGAGTTAGGGCGGTGTCACGACGGAAGCTTCAGGCGAGACAAGGAGGAGTGGCTGCAACGACTGAGAGAGGTGCTGAATCAAATTTATGAGAGCTGGGACTGGGAGCCTAGGGCGTCGAGGAGAGAATTGAGGGAGAGGGAGCTAAGGCCTACAATTCGATTAAAGGGGAGTTGAAGCTCCATTTTTATCTTTTTAAAAACTGTATTAAACAAAATGGCGTCATTTTCTCATTAATATGAAACAACTTCGTTTTGATAAAACATTGTTAATAAAAAGGTAGCAGCGGTGTTCCAGTCCATATTGGCGGGAAAACCGCCAATGCAAATTTCAACCGCCCTTGGCACCGCTAGGCAACGGTAGCCACCTAGGGGGTGCGGTGGCAGTTTAACAGCTCAGCGCCAGTTGGCTGAACACACCGTCTGGCTAGGTCCTGCACTCTTTGGCGAGCCTAGCGCCTCCTTGATGCTGACTTCTGATGGCGCGTGGTGTACACACGCCGGGGACTTCGGTGGCGCATGGTGTACACACGCTGGGTGCTTTTCCTTGCGATAGTGGTGGCGCGACCTTTCTGCTCGGTTGCTGGCGGTGGTGATGGTTCCGTCTTGTTTAGTGGCTGTTAGGGTTTTTGTTGTTGGTTGTTTGTTGTCTGTTTTGTGTTGTTGTGTTTGTTCCGGCTCCTGCGTGAGCTTTTCCGATCCTTTGTGGATCTTTTGTCCGCTTTTGTTTTGGGCGTTCTGTACCGGGTTGTGGTGCTTTATCTGCTGGTAAGCTTAGGTCCTAGTAGCGTCGTCTACTATGTCCGGCCACCGCTCCCACTGCCTAGCATGGAGCATATAGTGGCTTCTACCGATCATTTTTAGGATCCCGCCAGCTTTTTACGCCTGATCAGTGTATTTCGGTTCCGTTTTGAAACTTGACCTAGAAAAAAAAAGCATTCAGTTGTCAATTCGATTGAAATGAGATAAAGTCAAGGAAAAAGACTTCATATATACGTAGTAGTAAAAAAAAAACCAAGTAGATTTTCATTTCAAAGTTAAAAGGTCATCCTTACATTATTTTTTAGATGCACAATTATTAGAGCTTCGTGTGACTAATTAACTTAATATGTGCAGTCCTTTATTATATAGAAATCGAATAATTATCAAATTGCAAACAGTGAAATAGTATAAAAAAAGGAATAGTTTTAGAACATGAAAACTCAGAGAAAACAAACTCCTACATATCAGGCATAAACTCTCAAGCCAACCCCTTAGAATTGGTCTTTATTAGATTTAACACCGAGCAACCCAGAACGCACTGTTTTGATGTTTTCGTAATACTTTTCTAATTATTGGTTTCTTAACTTATCTTTCGGGTGTTTGAAAGATTAAAGAAAAATTATTCGGGCACACCTCTAGTTCTCATTGGACCTTCACCACAGAAGAAATTAAAACAAAGACAAACTTAAGAGAAATTTTTTGTATTTTAGAGGAGGCGGGGGAACTGCATGCAGGGTTGGAGGGGTGCATGGGGGAGAAGAGGAGGCCGGCCCTCTCTCTCTCTCTCTCGCACCCACACACACAATATCTTTCACTGTTTGTGGCAGTATGATAATAATGGAAATGGCAGGAGAATGATGGAAATTCCTGCACAAAAGGAATGATGCATACGGGGAAGTCCAAGCCAAATGGGTATGTAAAATTTAATGCTTATCTGATGAATCTCGTTGTAGAGCAGTAGGGCAGCCCAAAGTTTGAACTTTTTCTCCAAAGTTAGGAGCAAGAGGTGAAAATATATTAAAGAGGGTTGGGGGCGGCTTCGAGGGCGCCGGTATTTTTGGCGTGTGCAGGTCATGTACTATTGTTTTGTAGTAAAACTCTTCGAGAAGTGTGCTGCTCCTTTCCCCTCTGCGTGGCCCTAAAAAAGAATGGAAATATTGGCATTTTACAAGCAAACTGAAGAGCAGAGCAAAATGGGATCGCAAAAATCCACAAGGATCAGAACGAACGAGCGACTGGGACCAGCGTTCGCAGCAGAAACGGACAGGGAATTAATGAGTGTTTTAGGCTGCCCTACGTAGAACGTACCCTTACCCTTTCTCCCTTCTTTGACTGACTGATTTAGAGAGAGAGAGAGAGAGGAGGGACAGATCTTCGTTGATTAATATGCTTCCTTTTTCTCCGTTCTTGATAAGTCTCGTCAATGGTGAAGGGAAGAAGTGACGTAGACTACGTACGCTCAGTAAGTCTATTCCTTAATACGAATTTTACCCCGCAACACAGAATTTATTACAGTGATATTTATCTTTTAGACTGTTTACAAATCAAAGTCAGAAAAAAGGCCAAACAGTTAACACAGGAATCATTAAATGCTCAGTTGTTTTCACAAAAGGTCATTAATTTCTTCTGAAATAATTTGCTTCTAATTTTTTTTGAAAAAACAAAGTAATTAAATGCCAGTGAAATAGGGTGACTAGGGCGAGTTGTTTTTGTAAAATTTTAGTGTTGTTAAAATTTTAGGTATTGAATTTAGTTAGAAATTATATTGTAATATTTTATTGTGTTAAAATTTAGAAGGTATAAAATTTTACAACACAAACGCAGCCTTAAGACAAATGCAACAAAATGTAAACTTTTTAATTATAATATTAGTCACCTCTGACCAATTTTTTTTTAAATTAAAGTTCTAGAAATTGAGTAATATATATAAAAAATATATTTATAATATTAATTATTATTTATATTAATTATTAAATAATGCGAGTCTTATAATATTCAATATTTTTATATTTTTTTTTCTTTATTTCATTCAAATTGTAAATTAAAGAAAATTTTAATCCATTAGCAAATAATTCTCTTAAAAAATAGTTTTGCTCGTCTAATCATTTTTTTTATACCTATTGTTTTGAATGGTTGATTGAATATTCTTTAGTCAACTATGTAGTGAGAATTCTCGATAAGTATTTATTTTAGCTCATAATTAAATTGTGGGACTGATTCAAACGTCCAAAAATTACTTTTGCACTCTATTTTCGGTGACTGTATTTTTTTTTTCTAAGCGGTGACTGTATTTTTTAATTGGATTAATATCGGTTGAAACCTAGTGCACAACTAATAGGTGAAACGGGTTTTCTTTGTTATCTAAAAAAAAACTTGTTGTGCCATTTTGGGATGATTACTTTTTGTTTTTGTAATGATGATAAAATTAAATTTCTACTTAAAATTTCAGAACCACTCAGTTATTTTCTTACCAAGGACTTTTCATACAACTTAGTTGATGTTCGTTTGGAAGAGATTTGTAGGATTCTGATAAAATTGTGAATATTTAGATGATGTTGTTGTATTTGCATATGTGCATAAATTATTAAAATAGATTGATATTTATAAAAATAATAATAAAATATTGCATTGAAATACGTATATATTGCGATTTTTAATCTGTAAATATAAAAATAGTTTGTAAATACTAAAAAAATACTCTGAACATGCCTGTGGCATGTTATACTTTTTCCATAAGTCAGCGAAATCACTACAAGAAATATGGCGCACAACGATGATTAAATGCATATAAATATATAAATTGCCGTGACGTATACAGTGCTTTTCCAGGTGAAAAATCCATTTCTCTTCTGATCACTTACCCATATCGCATGTAACTTTTCTGGAGGCTTTTGTCTCCCCCAGCCACTGGGGAATCGTCTTCAGGACACGAATCTCTCTCTGTTTTTACTTCTTTAAAATTTTTTAGGTCAGTAGACTCACATGGTACTACCCACCTGCCTGAATTTGTCCCAAAAAACCCCCACCTGCTTGGTTTTTTTTAATGATAATACGAAAGGCTACACCAGAAAGGGGTCTATTTATAAGTAAAGTTTGACATTCTGTTTTCTTTTCTTGGCTATAAATCTTGACATTCGTTACCATGAGTCACGTTTGTCAAAAAGATGTGGGCAAACGCATGCACGAGTGATGCCATAGTTTTCCAATCTTACCTTCTTCGAGGTCACCTAAACCCCGATTATTCTAATGATACAAGCCTTTGAAAGAAACACTTGGATCCAGGCAATAACGCACAATTTCAAAAACCACCTTTTTCCCATATCTTTTTCCGCGCAAGTTACTGTCAACCCAAAAATCACGGTTATCATATGCCCAATCCCAGCATTATTTGGGTAAATTTAATATGTTTTTTTGACCCATCCATTGTCCTTTTGTGTTAAAAATGCAAAAGCAAAGCGATTCAACAAATGCCTTGAAGTTGAAGAGACATTTGGAATCCCCAGGCAATCATATAGAATTTCAAAAGCCACCCTTTGCATGCAAAGCAAGATGGTTATCATATACCCGATTACATCATAATCACCTGGGTGGTGTTGGTGTTAGAGAAAAAAATTGTAGGATTTTAGAAAATTGACAAGAGAAATTATTTGATGTAATTATTTAATAAAAAAATATTGATGTTATGTGAAAAAATATATAAAGAGAAAATTTATGTTAAATAAAAAAGTAAAATGTTGTTGCAGATTGTGTTAAATGTATTGGTGTTTGTGTTTGAATTCTTAAGATGTTTAGTGGTAGTTTTGTGAATGAATTTGAATACTAGAAAAAAGTTTAAAACAAACATAACCCTGAATTTATCCAAATAGGAAAACCTGAATATTTTCTAACCAATAGTTGGTCCTCGTGTATTGCAGCATATATTTCAAACAGGTGCACATGAAGGATTATAATAAGAGGCAATTTTTGTGTTGTTTTTCTTTTCTCGAAGGATTGATTAACTAGTTGTAAATCTTATTTCCATTAGGTTTAATGAACTGAGAGTTTTTGAATTTGAGGCTTCATGAGAACAATGCAAGATGACGAGACTAATGCATGTTATGATCCCTTTTTCATCGATCGGATACTGCTATATATGCATACTTATGGGTTTGACTTAGCTTATGGCTCAACTCGCCTTGAGAGAGCACCTACCGATCTGTACAAGCCAGTAAATATATAATCTATATAATTATCTATCCGAATTGTTGGGAGAGCTAGACTAGGTCTATATTGTCTAAAACATCATATGAACAACATTAAGATGTTCAGCAGCCTAAATTTTGGACTCTAAAAATTTTAGCTCCGATAAAATAACTACACAAAATTTTCATTCCCCATAAAATTATCACTTTTCACTCTAAAAAAATATAAAATTCATTCAAATCATCTTTCTTCATTTTTTCACCTACTCGAACATCCAAAAATTTTTACCACCCCATAATTTTAACAATTAAGCCCCCCTTAGATATGGTAGGACCCACGTGTTATTGCTCGAAACTTCACACGGACAATATTACATATGATATGGCTCACATATTGTGTCTATCTTTTACTGATGCAATTCAAACAGTTAATTATAAAGGATCTCGATTCATCTCTCTATCACTCCAAATTGCGCATGGAATATGTAAAGTTAAAGGTGCCCAAGGAAAATAGGAGCAAAATATACATGCATGTGGATATATGACATTGGATGATGATCTTATGAATATTTTTTAGACACCATAAATTTTTATGATAATATTTTGGTCACTGTTTTCTTATATCTTGTCGCCTGGCATAGGATATGATGACGAAGTAAAACAGTATATATATATATACATCCTAAGACCTATCTTGGTCGTATAATTATGTAGGTGATGAGCTCCTTATTTTTATGTCAAGATTTTTTAAATTCTTGACTAACGTAATGTTTGGGGTCTGAGAAAACTCCCAAGTGCTGAAGATCATTTACCTCACGAGTGCTCAAAACCTTCGATTTCTCCTAGATTTAACAGGTTAACAATGACTTCTAAAGAGGCACATTTTGGCTAGACAATCAACGGTGGTATTTGAGTTACATCGAAAGATATCAAAAGGAAAAAAAAAAAAAATCACGTCGAAGCACATCTTGAGGTAAATTAGCGAACTCGCGCCGACAATTCTTGGCTTATGTGCTTTGCATGGAGGCGGGCCCTAATTTTGTTAGGAGAGGTTATGTTAAATAAATTAATTAAACATCTGTTATACTTTATACTTTGATATGGCTTTTAAATTTGAGTTTCAAATCGAGTTTGTCTATATATCTGATATACTCACTAAAACAAAAAGACTTTTCGTGACAAATTTTGTCACGAAAAGTCCAAATTTTGTCATTAAATCTTTTCGTGACAAAATTCGTCACAGCTCCAACAGCATCGTTACAAAGTTTTTTTTAACTAAAATTTAATTTCGTCACAATTTTTTTTCGTCATGAAATAGACGATGAAACGTGCAATTAGATTATAGATCGTCCAAAATAGACGATAGAACATTTAGTTTCTCAGACGATTGAACGGTTGATTTGATGACAAACTTCGCGTAAATAATTAAAGTAAATAGAGTGTGAGGTTGAGAAATACAACACGAGATTATTAGCGCTTCAGTCAAAACCAACCTACATCTACAACTAAAGATTCTCCTTGAGTTTTTCACTATTCGCAAATAGTACACTCTAGCTTGCGGGTGGTAGAGAACTTTACAAATTCTTTTGCGAGCTCTACACTCACATCCCAAGTATTTTTACCAACGAAAACAGTCACAACCTAAGTGCTTTTAAAGGTGTAGCACTCAACCTAAATTTGAATTTTATCAGTAATAGTTGATATTGTGATTTATTTAGTGAGAACACAATTTTCATTATTAAAAGTTAATTTGGTGACGACATTCATTTGGTCACCTAGTAGCGACTCTTGAACTCTTACTCAAGTACTCATTCATTCAGTACTCAAGAAAATTCTCTCGAACATCTTTGAGCATACGGCAAACAGGATTGAATTGAGCTAATTTACTCAAGATTCAGCTAATCTTCAATAAACCTAAGATGAAAATTTGGCTAAATGACTTTGATTAATATTAGTGAAATGGTATGCATACAATTCACCTAATACGTACGGTATTAATGTGAATGCTGATTATTCACTATAGGTGGGAAAGTCAGGCATGGAGGGCTGACATTTATACTAGTTAGAAAAATGGGGTATCTATGCACATGCTATGGGTGACTTCGACTAATTGTTTGGTTCGTAGAAGGAAAAAATGCGACCATTAAGTACTTCAACATGAAAAGGGAAATGGTTATCCTGAAAATAAATGTGCAGTTTCCTGATATGCTATTATTCTATCGATCCAGCGATTTTTTATTGCGAGGACACAATTATTTCTAATTTAGAGTTGGTTTTTTTTCACTTTATCAAACCATTCCTTATGTTAGTCTATCTTTAGAAATTATTACAAGGCTCTTAGCCTCTTACCTTAAGTAAGAAGAGACGTGAGGTAATTTAAATGGTTGGTACGTAGGTCTATAAATACATAGGGCCAAGTCAAAATTTCAATAAAGAAAAAAGGCAAGAGGATGGGGTGGATTCAATCCTTCCTCAAGTGGGACCACGAGTGCAAAACCTCACCCCCATAGGCATGTGGGAGGGATGGACTCATCCCCGCTCTGTAGTCTGCCCCTCTATGTGGCCCACTCTTGTGAGGGAACCTCCATGGATGAAGCTAGGAATTTATATCTTTTCTTAGGCTAAAGTAAACCTGTTGTCTTGTTTGTTCAACTACGCATTATGATCTGCGGATTTTTCAGGAAGTAGTTTTCGTTGGTTCCAGCATTCCCTCTACACGATGCATCTCGAAATTAAGAATGCATTGCATTCTGATCTTGTGTACCAGCAAAGGTACGTAAGATATAATAATAATATATGGTCCACAAAAGAGACAAAAAGCGCTATCTTTTGAAATTTGTATGGTCCTCAAAAGACTTTACCGTGATTCTCCGGCTTTCCAGTACTCTTTCAATTTGAAAACTTCATGGAAAGAACAAGGCAATATAAGCAGGTAGGTACCCACGTACAGAGACAGACATAAAGAGATATCTGCCCAAAGGTGGTCCTGGTCCGAGAGTCAAAGATAGCAGCTAAAGTATGCATACATATGCAGACGATAGATATATTACTCGACCACCATTTCTTTTATTTTACTTAGTCTGAAAAAACAGGCTGATATCCACCATGGAGGGATTTCGATACCCACTTTAGTTTTGCATGAACACCACATTCCATGGATATGATCATTACAGAAAATGCATGGAAGACTCTATTCATTCTTCTTTTCTCGTTGCTTTTCAGGCATGGAAAGTATAGAGAGAGAGAATCAAAATGACTTTTTGGGAGTTAAAATAATGGTGTGCATCCCCGGTCTAGTCCAGGGAATATATGATGATTGATGAAGTAGGTCCCGTCTCGTTTGACTTCTTTTCCATCCTTGAGGATTGGAATTAGTGTGATTGAATAATTGGAAAGGAATTAGAGGCCGCATCAGCATGGGTGTGATGTAAGGATATATATCATGCAAGCTGAACAAAAGCAGCTGAATTCTTCATATTTGTCTCTCGTTGGGTTTACTTGTAAACGTAAAGTGCTTGCCAATTACGTTTCTTCTAGAGCTTGTAGACACCGAAAAGTTCAAAGGATTAGGTATATTTGCCACAATTATTCGGCTTTTGAAAACTTTACAGACTTCCAGATGCGCCACGATCGACCTACTTTTCAATCTTCGGAAAATTCCTATATTATATGTACTTGTTCATGTCAAATTTATTAGAGCCAGGAAATGATATCTCAAAATACAGACTTGGGATTCTCTTGAACCAGATCATGAGAGCAGCATTGATTCTCACTTCTGGAACCCATGAACTAAAAGTCCTCATGAAACCCTGAATAATAACTATATTCTGTTGTTTAATATCATTTTTCCAGCATGAGTTATAGCTTTTGTTGACAAAGGGATCAAGGCATTTATTCTCTCTTTCTCCATTAGGTCCCCTTTCCTAATTGATGCTAGGATTGTTCGGGAAAGGTATGAGACATGTTGGAAGCACTTAGGAATAGTCAATATATCTAGGGGAATCTCAAGAATAAGAAGGATACTCCAGATATTCTAGGAATGATCATCCATGGATAGGTATGCTCACCATGCAAGTAGAAACACAATGAGATACAAAAAATCACTCTAGGAATGGTCAGGAATTATCCACAGATAGGTATGCTCACCATTCAAGTAGAAACACAATGAGATACAGAAAATCACCATCCTATGTAAATCAACACGAGATACAAAACAATAAATGTCACCTAACGGAATCCACCAAAGGACAAGAGGTTTGAGAAAGAATTCTTCTTTAAAAGCAAAAGGCTCAATTTACGTGAAAACATAATAATCTCATTTTTCCATTAATATGGATGAGGTATTTTGCAGATTGGAACAATCCCTAAGGATAGGTGTAATTAAGATAGAAATTCGTCAAAACTTCGAACCACTTTGTAACTTGCTGTAAGTCTGACCTTCTTAAAGTAACTTCATCTAGAAAACTTAGGCAAATTGATGCCTGAAATCGGATGGGGATGGAACTGCAACAAGGACATAGTTTAGGTGTGAGCTGCAACAAAGTTATAATTTGCCTAGAAAACTTTACCTAGAACTTTCCAATAACCCATAATTCGACTATTCAAATATGATTCCCAAGAATTAATTTCAATTACAAAACTCAGTGCCACCATTTATGTGTCACTAATTGATTAGAACATCAGTTTTAGCTCTATCACTCAGTGATTTGGGATTTGGAGTTGAAGCTCAAAATACCAGAATCAGAAATTTCGTTTAAGAATTCGGAAAATATTTTTGAGTAATGAGAAATATAGAATTTTGGTTTAGTTTTACTTATTTAAATCTTTGTTATAAATTGACCCCTTTTTTAAAAATAATTTGAAATACATCAAATAATATATATGTATATATAACTGTATTGAATTATCTTGTATTTCTTCTAGTTATAATAACTGCACTAATATTGTTTCTAATAAAATGTAATCGGTGTCAAGAATATTTGTAATTTTATTTAAGCAATTCCTAATTAATTTAATTTTAAAATATTAAATATAAATGTAATTAACTATAAGTCTATAAGTGTGAGTACTAGACAATAGTGAATTACTCACTTTTAACTTGGTATTCGTTTCCCTCTTTTTTTTTTTCTAATATTTGGAGTATAAATCCTTTTTTACACACTTTCCAAATCCCCATATATTTAATTAAAATTACAGAGTAATTAAAAATTGTTAATTTGAGTAGATTTCTAAATGAATGCCAGGGGTAGTAGAAGAATTGGTTCATCTGGCGCAGTACTTGTCATATAGTAACTCAAAAAGATTTTCTCGGCTGCTGCAAAACACCTTTCATACGTGCGATGGCACACACGTACAATGACGCGTTATCAAGTGAAATTGAAAAGGTATACTTGGTAAAATGCAAGTGAAAGACGAGATAAAGCTTCTGATTGCGAATAAACGAACAAATAAATCTCCAGGAATGCGAGAAAAAGGACCTTTTTACAAGTGGATGGGTATCCTATACAATTCGGATGACGGAATTGCATAGTAATTCGGAGAGGGAGGGACAGAGGAAGTGGATCTCGCTCGGGACTCACACTGTCCGAACAGGTATGGATCCCGTGCAGGACCCACACCTCCGTCTCTCTCTCCGGATTTGCACCTGCAGGATATCTGGTCGTGTATAAGTCACCTGCAAATTGTCTATTCCCGTGTTCGTTTGGGACGACAAACTTCGGTCCGTCTGAATGTTCTCCAGAGCGGGCCACAATTGTCAAACCACTTCTCCACCAAGGGAATGAAAGTGGCAGATGTCCATTTTTTATTCGGCTCGATTTGCAGTCGACTTCGTTATACACCCACGGCTAGCATCGGTTTCTCTGGGGAAGCAAAAGTTCAAATATTAGCCCTGTTTGCTTTTCGATTATTTTTGACGTTTACACTTCTTTCCTTATATATATATATATATTTTTTATAAATTCTTTCTTTCCTTATATTGAGAGATTTTCTCGTCACTCGTTCTATTTGAATTTCCCATATACGAAAAACGAAGATAGAGAGATGTCCTCTTGCTAATGGGGTAACGACTGCGAATGGAGTGATGAAGATGAATAGGGTTACACGAACCACTCTATCCATCTCAGAAGCCCAACCTCCATGAGTAAACTTCATAAGATATGTTTAAACAGTAATGGCCTTTCCATTTCCAACCAGATCAAGTGAAAATTAGAAGCAAAATCTGAGTTGGCCAAGACAATGCGCCTGGTGCAAGATCAAAGGCAAGTTTACCTCTTCCAAGTCACCACCAAACAGCTTGAGGGAAAAAAAACTGCTGAAATATCTAACAGAAATCACTGTTAATGGTGAATTTTATTCCAAATGCTGACACAGGGTTTGGATATTCCTGAAACAACAGGGAAAACAAAATAGAAAACAGTCTCTCATATTGGTCTCAGGACCAGCAGTTTTGAACTTCTCATGAATAGCAGTGAAAAACTATCAGACCATCCACATCTGAGCAGTTTGAAGATGCCTGCCAGAAATTATAACGAGTTTCATGTTAAAAAATGTTGCAAAAGAAATATAAGTAGACGCACCTAAATATAACCGACAGCTGAAAAAATAGTCATCCGCAAGAACAGATTCACAGCCATTAGATGCAAGGAATTTTAGTGAGGCAACCGCCTCATTCTTTCCTTTCCTTTCTTTCGTCGACAGACTCCAGAAAGTCGGAATCCAAGACATGCTAGAGAGAGAGATGCAGTCTTTTGTTCTTGCCCTCTAAAATGTACCCAACTAAAGCAACCCTTTTGAAATAATCCACGAAATAAACCCCTGAAGTAACCCACAAATGATAGATTGTGTCCATGCAATTAGAGATCATGAAATAACCCCTGAAGTAGGTGCTATTAAAACACAAAACTTTAGGCATCAATCGAGCTTCAGGTAATTGAATCTCATTTTTCAACTGGTGTGACCCAGAGAAAAATAGGAGTTCTTGCCAAAAACCTAAAAGATAATGCAATGTTAAAACTGAGCTCAATAAGATTCTAATATTTATAGAATATCTTTTTAGTTTCCTAACGGATGATATCAAGGGCAGAAAAAGCATGAAGGCTAATCTCTTATCTGCAATTTTAGTTCGTCTACCTGACTGTTCTCCGAAATAATTTATTCTAAAAAAAGGTATCTTCTGAGAGTTTGCTACCATATTTTCTGTCTGAGCTCCAAAATGTTTTCAGGTTAACAATTACAATTTATCCATACATTTCTAAAGTTTCTAGTCAATCCTATGAACGGGATTCTGAACTTCTCTTCTAAAAGTTGATCAGAACAGACCAGTCCCTGATATATCTGCCAAAGATCTAGGCCAGTTCCATTCTTCAATTCAAACTGATAAATTTTCGGCACTCCTATGGTATTGTCATTATCGCCTTATAGTTCACTGGCATTCCTTTAAAAAAAACAAGAGACAACATTTTGGCAGGAGCCCTCCAACTGCACACTACGTGTGAAGTAATAGCGAGAGAAGTATCTTTCTTCCCCCAATTATTCCGTGAGGACATTGCTTGGATATGATGGGTAAAGGAAAACCTCTATGTAATTTGTCTCTTGTGGGAGCTCAATTAAACTAGCATAGAGCATAGGTACTTCCATTGACGAGGTTACTATACTTGCTGCACAACATCCCAACAATAATAGAAGTCAATGGAAGCTGCCCAAAAATCACTCCCCTATTTTTCACCAAGCCCACTCCATCAAAGCTGTAGCATCTATCGACCAGTATCGAGAAAATAGCACCTTATGTTCTGGGTGAATTTCCAAAAAAAAAGGCATTGTAAAATAAGGGTATTTTTGAGAAGGTATTTTAATAAATCACAGAATTTCCTTTGAGCAGAACTATAGATGCAGGCTTGGTTCACAACATCTAGTAATTCACCTTCACTTAATCTGACATAATTAGAATCTCCATCAAAGATCAAACCTTCCAACCACAAAAATTCATCTATCGCAGTCTACCTCCCTCTGAAACATCCTAACAATATGTCAATAAGTACAGATTTTAATCTTAATGAAACCATGGAGAAGGACAAGCATAGAGATGGAGAAGAGACACTATTGAAAAGGGAAATGTAACGGTAATAAGAACAAGTGATCCATAAGGTGCACAAGGTTCATATGCACTACTTCCCATACGGCCCCTAAAGCAGATGAATGTCTACAGCCTCGGAGGTGCAAGCTTGATTACCATCAACAAATACATGGCCTTGAGTCATCACCTGGAAAGTGTAATAAGCGGCCAATGGGTTCCATTTGATATTCTTCTGCATATCGACGAAGAGAGAGAGAGGGACAGAGAGACCAGTCTGAGAGCAGTGTCATTAAAAGTGCGCATGGATGCGTATAAAGAGCTGACTGCTATGAAAAAATGCCTCATATCCGAAAGTAAAGTCCATGTAATCAAGCGGACCTAATACACAATGGGCGCTTTTTTACAATGCGCTAAGTTTTTAAAAATGCACTTTCCTCGTTTTACTAATTCAAGAATGTAGATTCATTTAAAAGCAGCTCTCAGATAGACTGATGTGTCATTAGAAGCGTACCTGCGCACACTTAAAGTGCAAAGCATCAGGTTGGACATGCAGACATAACTTATCAAGTAGAAGTATTCAAGAATGACAACTATTAGAAGCGATGGATAATTGACTACATTCATGGGTAGTGTTGGACCAAAACTATAGGTACGACCTGCTAATCACTCCTGCTTTGACATGCACCACCCAGACATTACCCTGGGATGTTAGTAAAAATTGTGGTGCTGCCAAGCAACAGCATCCGACTGACATCACAAAAAGAGCTCAAGACCCCGTGGGGGGGGGATAGCAGAAGAATCTCACATTTGATCTCCTCACGGTGGCATCCTAATACTGGGCGGATGGAGATTTGGAAGTTCGAAGATTAGGGGGTTGAGGCTTTAAAGATGGAGGGGTGGACTGCCTGCTTAGATTGATGTTGCGCTTATGCCTTGTAGCAAAACAATGCTAGCGCGTGCAAGAGGTGCCCAACCCTGCCGGGATTTCGTCAACCAAGAGAGGTATGACATGCAGATCATTGGGTTGATCTTGAGTAAGTCAAGCAGGTTTAGGAAGTTTTTCAATGATTGTGGGACACAACCAGCTGTTTTATGCAGCGGGTCACAGTTGAACTAGTCAGGTTCGTTGTTGCAGCTGACGTCCAGCTAACTCGAACATAAATTTTGGTTTAATTCTGTTTCTAAAAAAGCTTCTTACATTGTTTCCACTAAGATCTTTTTCCAATTGATGTAATCACTAATTGTAAGAACTTTAAGGCTGATCACCACTGCCTACTTTAACAATCAGATTTTACATATCTCTTAAAAAAATTAAAATTGGGCCAAGTTAAGTTCAACTTCTAGCTGTACAAGCTCAAGGCAACTAAGTACAACCCAAGCTCGAACTTGACTCAATCTAATAATGTTTAACGTAGTGAAAAGGAATAGCTTCGTGCAACTATAACTCATGATTTATATAGCCCACAGATTAAGTCCAACTACGTCATTGCTACCAAAGAACATCCTCTATGGATGCATTTTAAGAAAATGTAAGCCAGCATATAATTGCAATCATTACATCCTTTTCCTACAAACATGATATTTGTAGGATTTTTCTAACTCAAACATTTTATGATGACACCTAAATATGCAAAAATCTCTTAGCAATAGTTTCAGAATCCAAACGACTGCAGACCTGTTGTATGAGAACAGCAAAAACCTAGTACCTAAATTTCAACATGTCTTTTCACTTGAACAAAGTGCATGCGTTGGTTGGTCTTCCAGCTCAACATGTTCAACCTCTAGGATGTTACACCTAAACAACACAATTTTTCATTTTCACTGCACCTAGTTAAACCACCTCATTTGATCTCCAATTCTAGTGATTGCTATCTACTGATAATATCATCTATTTATATATAAGCAATTACACGTCACTGATATGCGTAAGATAACAATATCTTTCTGTGCACTACACTCAACACTTGGTTACATGTAAACCACATACCACACGTTCCATACAAGCGTACTTGGACTTCTTTCACTAATTTCAATCAACAAATTATCACGAACTTATGACAAAAGAGGTGGAAACAAAGCAAACATTGAAGAAGAAACGAAAGTAATCTTCCTTTAAAACCATCACATTGAACTAAGAATCACACTACAGATTAAAAAAATAATCCCTGCCGCATCTAAGGATAGCATTCGAAAATGCAATAGAAGGCAACCATAAATGACCAAACAAACTCCACAGGTAAACCATTAACCCATCAACGAATAGACTCCACAAATAAAACTCCATAAATTTCATAACAATCCCTAGATCATGAAAAACCTACAAAACAAAATAAACCCATGAATTAAAAACGGGGTAAAACAGGTCAAGGTGAAACAGAGAATTACAGGATTCAGATTCGCCAACCCATTTGCAATTTGTCCGCCTAAGAAGCGTTGGCAGTACTGGGAATAAGAGAAATGGGCTGCTTCAATTTCGCCTCTTCTTCACGGATCTTCTGCATCTTGAGCATCCGCTCCATGACGAGCTCGTACTCGCACTTCTCGTAGGAGTGGCGCTCGGTCTCGCACTTCCAGGGGAGGTAGAACTCGGCCTGCCGGCATTTGTTGAGAGGGATCAGAAGGTGGGCGCACTGGTCTCTGTAAGGAATGGGCACCCTGGCCTCCACCATCTCGGCTTGTGTTGCAATCATTTTCTTCGACGATCCCTCCACCTCCATGGCTCCGGGAAACTTCGACTTCTGTTTCTTCTGGGGAATCTTTACGTCTGTGTGGTTCTACTCCGATCACTTCCTTTGTGTTGTCTGCCGGGCAATGACCAATGGGTTTTGTTCAAAAAAAAAAGAAGCAATGGGTTTGCTCGAGGCTTTCAGACGGGATATACACACCCCAGTGGCCTTTGGGCTTTTGGGCGGCTTTGGTTAGATCGTTACCATACAAGTTACCAATGCCCACTGTGGGTGAGTTTGTTTCGTAAAATTTTAGTGTTGTTAAAATTTTAGGTATTGAGTTTAGTGAAAAAAGTGAAGAGAGGTAATTTTTTTATATATTTTTTTTGTGAAAAGTAATGATTTGATGGAGGAGAGATATGTTATATTGTAATATTTTATTGTGGTAAAATTTTAGGAAGAATAAAATTTTACAACGCAAACACAGCCTATGTTATTTCGGAGTTTCCCGTGAGGTATCGTACTTCCTCGTAATATAAGAATATATACTTGATTTTTTCTTTCCGCATGTATTAACATTTTCTTTGAAAAAAATTGCCACTATGCTAAAGCAAGAGAAAACACTATTATTATCTTTCCGTTCATTGATAATAAATGGTAAGAAGAAAATAAAAATAAAAACTTAAAAATTAATGATCAACTCCGGTGAAATCAGTGATTTTGTCTACCCTTCAACCAACTGTTCACACTTGATAAAAACTTCGATTCTCCTCGCAGTGGCCTACCAGCACACACAACTATGAGCTTTTCCCTTCCGAGAGGGAATGAGATCTCCTATGCTTATGCTTAAGTTAGTTCTTAATCACAATTTCTAAGCTTACTCAATAATCAGCGTATTTGCATACCTCTTTCGTGATATGTCTCCCTTTTTTTTTCCCTAACCATCTTTCTCTATGCTTCCCATGATGGGACCATAACTGCAAGGTTGTGGAATGATTTTTTTTATTAGGAGCATGGTATGATAGGCTTAAAATTTTTCTTGTTGAAAATAGCTTCTCTATAGGTAAAAAAAGACACTAGACTTTTCACAAAGACAAAAAATAATGATTTATTGTTTGTTCAAATATATCTTAATGATATTATTTTTGCTACTAATGAGTTGCTTTGTGAGGAATTCTCTATATGTATGCGAAAAGAGTTCGAAATGAATATGATGAGAGAGTTAAACTTCTTTCTTCGACTTCAAATTAAGCAAGGTAAAAATGAGATCTTCATAAATCAATCCAAGTATGTGAAGACGTATTGAAGAGATTTAGCTTGGAAAATGCCCTCGAAGACTCCCATTAGTACATCTTTGAAACTTGATGCGGATTAAAACAGAGGGAAAGTGGACAACACTAAATATCGAGGTATGATTGACTATCTTTATTGAACTGCAAGTATATCCGATATTATGTTTAATGTTTGCTTATGTGCTCGTTTTAGTCTTGTCCAAAAGAATCTCGTCTTTGTGCCATTAAATGAAATTTTCACTATTTGCTTGATACCATAAATTTAGGACTTTGATATTCTAAAGGCACACACCTTGATTTTGATTAGCTTTTTATATGCTAATTTTGCTGGTTGTAAAATATAGAGAAAACGCACAAGTGACACTTGGTCACTTTCTTCTTCTTCGGTTTATTGGTCAAGTAAGAAGCAAAATTCAATTTCTTTATCAACAGCCGGGGCTGAATATAGCCACCGGTAATTGTTGTGCTCAAGTTTATGGATAGCACAAAGTCTTAAAGATTAAGTTTAATGTTTGATCACATCCCCATTAGATGTGATAACACGAGTGTCATAAATCTATCCAAGAATCCTATTCAATATTTAAGGACTGAACATATAGAAGTTAGACATCACTTCTTGAGAGGCCATATACAAAAAGGAGATATCTCACTCGAATTTGTCAGCACAAATGATCAGTTGGTTGATATTTTCACAGAACCCTTAAATAATGATCGCTTTTGTGTGCTTAGAAGGAACTTAGGATTTTTGGATGCAAATAACCTTTAAATTGTTATTAGTAGCGAAGGGGTCGGTACAAACCCACTCAATGAGCTACTAACGTAATCACAATGGACTCTCGAATCCTCGTTAGTCACTCCGATACCATTTCAATATGGTAGTTATTTAATACTCTAAGTTATAATCTATAAAAACCTCCAAATGTTTTCACGTTTAATTATTGTTCTTTTGGATGTTTTCTCATGTATTAATAATTGTTGGAAGACAATTTGCCGTTATTTTTTGTTTGGATGAATTTCCATAAGTTTTTCTTGATTTTTCGATCATTTGTTTGATTTTTGGGTGCTACCTAATACAAGTCTCGATACTATTAGATAATTCCAACATTTCAATCGTAAGCCTTCAATTTTTTTTTGATGGATTTGTTTTAAGTGGTTGCAGCCGCTACGAGGAGCTGATGGAACCAGTATCTTAATGATCTTCCGGATGCAACCGGTACAAATCCCAGTGGACCACTAACATCGGATTTTAAATACCCACGGTTGTCCGACAATTCATTTTCACTCATTTCTATCTAGGTTTTCATCCTCTCAGGCTGGAAATTCTTTTGGTTTTGACAATAAAGTCTAGAGTGGTCCGTTATGGTTTTGACATTGTCGCTAAAAGCTCTTCGAACAGATACAAATCAGTATTCATATAACTATCTCCACATTACCAACACAAGGAAATTAAAATACAACAGAAGCCAAACAAATCTAGGTACATGGAAGCAAAAAATTTAACTACAGGTGTACTAGGGAGTACAAAAAAACAAGCCACATCTCGTTGCTCTCAACGCTATGACCTAAGACTAGAACTACTCTTTGCTGTTGAAAAATCCTGCACCAAATGAACAATACATAGTTTAGAAAGCACGTCAAAACACAAGATAACACAATTCTGCCAACCTCTGATAACAAAACAAAAGATAACACAAGATATCTTTTAAAGATAACAAAATACAAGATTTTGTCAACCTCAATAGTCTCCAAATGCAAAATCAAAACTCAAAACTGAAAAACAGAACTAAAACATAACCAATTAGTATGGTACAAAAATGAACAATTCGTAAACATTGTAGGGAACCAATTCATAAGCACTCCAAATGCAAAATCAAAACTAAAAAATGAACAATGCATAAGAAACAATAAGTGTCGACTTTGTTTGGGACCTCATATTAAACTTGGAAATCCATGAACTTATTCTTCTTATGATAATCAGCTAAAAGGGATCTGCTTATTGTTTTTCTTTCGCAGCCATAACCAATAAAAAGGGATCTGCTTATTCTTTTTCTTTCGATGTACCAGACAACAAGAACTAATGGTCCCGGGAACAATAAATTAATACTGTCGACAAATCAACTGAGACATTTAGGTTACGACGACTAAAAGCCCATAATATAAAACTTCGGTCATTGCTACTTATGTTGATAAGCCATCAAAAGCTCTCAAAATAAGACAACTAGCTTTTTAAAGATCTTAAGGAGAAAGAAATTTGCTCAATAAGTCAACCAGTGATGATAATTCCAAATAAACCATTACAGTTAAACTCACACTACTAAAACAGAGAATACTGGGAAGCAATAGTGCCTCGGAATTACCTCAAGGGGATATGGTCTCAGTACTACCTCCTTGATTCATCATCTTACCCACATCCTGATTAAACACAACAAGAATCCATAAGCAAAAGCATAGTATTGACAAACCCGCCGAATAAAGAAATCACAAAAAACCCTAATCGGCTCGAAATGAACCGGAAAAAGATCTGGACCTTCAAAAAGCTCGAATTAACACAGTGAAGTCGATTTCGAAACTGAGTGGGAGGGATTTCGAGAAAGGAATTCGAAAGCTATCAAAGAGAGGAAGGAGGTGTTTCAAGGAGGCGCATGAGCTCGACCTCGTGGATGTACTCCTTACGGATCTGCTTGACCAGCTTATTAATGTTCGAGGGCAGAGGGAGTCGTGGAAGTGGAAGACGAAATTTTCTTCATTCTGAGAGAGAGAGAGGGCAGAGTCGTGGAAGTGGAGACGAAGGGTTAAAACGTAGGTTAGGGCAACACTAAGTAAAAGACAATCATGTCCTTTACTTCTAGCGACGCATCTAACATCTTTAACGACAAAAATAAAATTTTTGTGGCAACAGGTATTTCTAGCCACGCAATTGAGTTCATAGCTAATAACGTTTTTAGCGACCAGATAAAATTTCCATCGCAAAAGACATGTTTAGCGAGAAAATGTCATTGTTCGTCGCAACAAACATATTTTTAGCAATATCATTTCGCATGTAGCTGATAACGTCGTCGCTAAAATCATCTTCTAGCGACAAAAATTTTGTTTAGTTGCTAAAAAGATATTTTTAGCTACCAAAAATTGGTCTGCGTGTGGTGAATTTGTCGCTGCATATCATATTTCTTGTAGTGATTGTACTTCCAAAGCTTAAGGCTTAATTAATGAAAATACTCAATAATTTGAGATTTCTTTTAATAGTAATTGGGTATATATATGTAGTCTAATTTGGAATAACCCCCAAATATAGATAATTAAAAATTAGATCTCACAAAATATTAATCACGAAATATAAAATACTCTTCAAGAAATGAAGGCATGTTGATAAGCCAGAAGAGATTAATTAAAATAGAAATTTGTCCAAAGTTTTGTAACACATTGGAACTTGTTGCTAGACCTTCAATTTTATCATAGTTGTTTTCTTGAAAACTCTAAATTACATTGTTTGATACATTGACACCGAGAAACATAGAACTTTTCAATGACCCATGACTATTCGAAATCATACCAAAAATTGATTTGAATTTCAAAACTCTATGTTGACCACTCCTGTGTCCAATAATAGGAAACTAGAATAAATTAATCTGAAGTTAGACAATATAAGCGAGTTGGGAATTCATCAATCCTCCTTATAGAAAGTATAGAAAAAAAAACTCAACTGTGGCTTGTATAATCATTATTGAACATTAATTTACACACACATGGTACAATGTTTATTGTAAAGAACAAATTAAAATAAAGGTTACATTTTTCCTATCAAATATGTGTGATCCATAAGTTGAAATGGACATGCATATCAATAAGAAGGGGAAATTGCAACAATACAAAGAGGGTCACTGGAATGTTAGCCAAACCAAAGACAGAAAGAATTATCCACGAGTGGCTACGTAACATGATTGAAAGAGTAGCAGAAAAAATTACTATCATGGTTACAGTAGAGACGAAAAGGATGGAGAGACCAATAATCATCTTCCTCGCCAAAAACTCAAAGAAATCATTTTCTGCATAATGTGAAGTGAGAATTCCTAAAAATATCAAGACTGATGTTATGAAAAAAAAGAGGGACAAACCATCCGATATTATGAAGAGCTAAAACATTTTCTCATTTGAAAACATAGAAACGCCTGTATTTTGGTCGTTACCACCTAAAACTGAAAAAGCTATATCAAACACAATGGTAATAATAAGAGCCTCAACCACTGTACAAGAAGTTGCTGTGTCATTCATCCATTTCTCTCCCTTACCCACCGTGTCCTTGTGGTTCTTTGTAAATAATTCTCAAGGAGGCAAACCATCATGATTTCTAGCGTCCTTAACCTTGGGATGCATAACACTCCACCTCCTGCATTTGTCAGTAGAAATTAGAGAAAGAAAGATAGATATATATCGAATCTATAACACTTTTGAAACTTTTACTATCCATCAGAAAAAAATAAATATTAAAATGAATAGTCTACAGTATAATTGTTCAATCTAATTCACATCAGTACACCATGTCCCATTGGATGTGTGCTAGATTCAGATGGCTAAAGTTTGACAATTAAAAAGATGAAACGAAAAGATGTTTGTAAAGGTTCATCTTAATCTCTCCCAGATTCTGTTACGATACCCTGCGGGATGTAGTGTTACTCACATAGTTACATCTACATTATATAACAGTAGAACTAGGATCTGATCACCACTAGATCTCCTTAGAATTATATATAAGTCCTAATTTCACCTAGCATATAATCTATTAAAATAAAACAACACCCACTACAAAAAAATTGACCTTTAGCGGCGGTTGGAAACCACTGCTAAAGCTTTAGTAGGCTATAGCGGCGGTTTTCGCAACCGCTAGTTAAGATCTCGGGTCTATAGTGGGGGTCATATAGCGGCGGTTTTCGCAACCGCTAGTGAAGATCTCGGGTCAATAGCGGCGGTCGTGACCGCACTATAGACCTTAACCGAAAATAATGGCTTTCTTGCAGCATTTCAAGAACGCTACTACATATTTTTAGCAGCGTTTTTAAAAACGATGCTATAGGTTAGCTCAATTTTTTTTGCCAGCATTTTTAAAAGACCACTAATTTTTTTCCTATATTTTCCTATACATGTTTTTTTAATAGGTAATACAATTTTTTTTTAATAATTATAATTCATTAGACGTAAAAACTTAAAGAACAAGGATAATAAAACAAAATATACTTCATCATTGATTAAAAATATTTTACAACAAACACAAGAATCTCTACAAGTGTAAGACCCCGAAGAAACCTTGCTTGGACAAGGCATGATTTTATGTTAAGAAAATGCATGTATAATTATTTTGAATTTCTAAAATGTGATGTTATGATTTTAAATGCTATGGATGAGATTTTAAATTCATAGTAACCAATTTCATGTTGCTAGATTAATTGTATAATTTCCTTCAATATTCTTGATTTTAATTTTTGAAGGATTTTCTTATGAATGATTTTAGATTATTAAGACTTGCATGTTGGGCTTAGAAACCTCAAACAATGGGCTGACATTGGGCTACCCATGTATGGCCGGTTATTAGATGTATTTGGGCCTTGAAGTTATGACATATGGGCTGCCCAAGTACATGTGATGATGGGCCCTTGAAGTGAGATATTGGGCTGCCATGAGGCTTATAACATGTGGTGTATATTGGGCTTATAATGGCATGCTAATGGGCTGCCAAAATAAACATGGAAATGGGCTTGGGAAAGCATGACATTGGGTTGCCATGAAGCCCATGGCAATGAGCCTTGTAATGGTGCTATTGGGCCTTAAGAAAGTTGGACATTGGGCCCAAGCCCTTAGGCTTATGAATTGGGCTTTAGGTGGTAATGTTGGGCCTTGGACTAAGGATTTATTGGGCTGCCCAATGGGCCTTGAAGTCAAGTTTATAATATGAGATTAGTATTGCTAAACTTCATTTATTTTACTAAGTAAACTAGGTAGTTGGAATTCAACCAAGTTAACTAAATGGGGAACAAGTTTCAAACTAGAAGTTGGATTTATGTGGAGGGGGAAGACACACGTGAATGACATTAGGGTTTGAATTCTTGTGGTGCAAAATGTTATACTAGAAAGGCAATGGAGACATGAGGGAGACAAAAATTGGAAAAGCTGAAAAAAGACATGTAAAAGGAAAGAAAACCCCTTGGCCGAAATTCTTGGCTACATTCACTTCATTTTTGCCTCTTGTGAGAACCCTTACACGCCTAACACCACCCTCACACACTCATTCACTCATTTGACACCCTTTGGTCGACCAACACAAGCCAAGAGAAAGGGAGAGAAAGAGGGAAACACAAGGGAGAACCGAACCTCTTGGCCCCAAAAGGCTGAGATTGAGCTGCTGTCAAGGAGATTTCGGGTAGGAGAAGAAGGAGGACAAGGAAGAAGAAGAAGGTGAATTCAAGAGGTGTTGTGCAAGGGAAAAGGGAAAAAGGAAAAACAAGGAAGCACTAAGGTAAAACCGGATCTTGTTTTCCTCTTGATGGTCAAACTCTCTTGTGTTTAGATCTTAGGGTTTGAGTTGTTATGCTTGGATATGGTGAGATCTGAATGACTAAGAGCATTAGGTTGCTTAGTAGGTGAAAAAGGGGAAGAAGTTTTCAAAGGATCAAAGGGGAGGAAGAAAGAACCACAAGGTAAATATGGATCTTGCATCTCTATTGTTGGCCGAATCTTATGTGGATGGATCTTGGGTTTTTATGTTCTATTTTAGTTGGACTTTGAACATGGTTAAGTGTAAGTGTTAGATCTGGACATACATGCTTTAGATCTAAGATCGAATGTTGGAAAAAAATGCAAGGAATAGACAATGTATATTAGATGAAGTTAGATCTAACCTAGGTTATGTTTTGTTGAATGAAAGTTGAATATTTCCTTAGATCTAGGGATGTTGATGTGTCCAAAGTATAGATCTAGTCATGAGGATATTAATGATGAAGATATGAAGTTGACATATGCAAGATAGGTGATAAAATGCAAGGATGAGCAATGTATATTAAAAAGGGGTTTAGACCTAACATAGGTTGTGCTTGGCCGAATGGTATGTTTGTTTTCCTTTAGATCTTGTGTTGTTGAGGTCTCTAAATGATAGATCTAGAGTTGGTGGTTGTATATGATGAAAATATGAAATTAATACATGCAAGATGGGTCATGAATGCAAAGGAGATGTATATTATAAATTTAGCATAAAAATGTGGGATTTTGATGTATAGCCGAACCATGTATGCTTAGGTTTTCATGAGTGGATTGTATATGCTTAGATCTGGACATTGGCCATGTTATGTACAAGATTTATGACCTAATGCATGGTAGATGAGTGCTATGTGTAAAGAATGCATGCAAGATGATAGAACCAAAGAAACCCTAGTGATGTTGTGATATTTTGAGTTGGCCGAATATTGCTATTAGTGATGATTTGTATTGTGTTTTGATCCTAAGTTGTGAATTTGTTGAATGGAGGAAGGGGTCACCATAGAACATGGTGTTGGCCGAATGCCTAGTGTTGTAGAGACCCTAATTGCTAGTTTGTGATAAATGGAATATAATTGATTAAGATGGATAAATGAGATTAGGATTGGCTAATCGGATTAAAGGATATTAAGACTTAGAAGCTAGGGTTACAAGGAATTAGCAAAACCTTGTGTTGAAAACATGTACTAAAGATTTAATTAGAATAAATAGGTCTTGGCCGAAATTACTAAGTGAATTACACTTGTGAAGATTTTAAGTACATTAATAGTGGGAGATTTGGATTTAACCCTAATCTATTAATTGATTAAAACCCTAATCGGGAATAGAGATGAAAATTTTTTAACATGGTTAATAATTTAATAACCTAAGTTTAGATAATATTAGAAGAGTAAAATACTTTAATTGATTAAAAGAATATCAGTGATTATATGTACATTATATATTTAATAATTACGTGCTATTTCTTAAAGTCTAAGAAATATTTGAATCGCTTGTAGGCGATCTACGTGTTTTATACACTACCAAGGAGGACCGAGTGTAAGTGGACAGTAAGTGGTTCTTTTCAAAACTGGAATGACACACTGCATCACTTCACGAACAAGCATGAGATTTTGATAAAGCATGACATGACATGTGCATTGCATGAATTTTTCTAAAGAGAATATTTATGCAATGATTTTATGGGAAATTATGGAATGTTTTATGAAACAATAAGTTAAGTTAAGGGGCACTGGTCAGTACCGTACCATCAAGATGGACTCCCATACCGAAGGACAATTGTGAGAAGGATGGGTGAATCCACGAGGCTGTGCAACCCACACTGAAAGACATTGAGAAGGTGTGGTGCCTCCAAGGGTCATGTCTAGCCACTGAAGGACAAATGAGAGAAGGTGCGCTAGCTTGACCGAATGTAAGGTCTCCTAGGGAAATCGGAGACGGTTCCAAAGGGAACGCACAACCCTGACTTCAGGGGTTAAATGGAGCGAGCCCACAAGTAAAAGAGATGGAATGGTTGTGAAAGGTCAATAGTGGCACCAGTATGAATAAGTAATTTTCAAGGGCCTGGGGCCGAATTTAAGCAAGAGCATGTACATATCCATGACATGCATGTGCATCACTTAGCAAGTTTATTCTCTTTCATGATTAAGCAAGCATGAGTCAAGAGCATATTTCAAGTTATATCTTTCCCTTACTGAGTCTTTTTGACTCACGCGTTTTTTTAAAATTGTGTCATTCCAGATGCCACAGGTGAAGAGAGTCAGGAGGACTACCTGACTTAGAAGGTCCCGAATGTTATTCTTATTTTGAGTATGGTGACCTGATCGATGAGATCCGTCACTAATTGAATTCTAAATATTATATATGTTTTGTATGAAAACTTAATGAGAACCCTGATTATGTACAATTTAGCTCGAATCCCTCGCGATCTTGTATGTTTCCGCCGTAAGCAAGTAAGTAAGAACGCTGGAGCTATCCGGAGAATAGCTCGCGGCTGTCACGTTTCCTGCGGGGTGCCGTTCGGGGCGTGACAACAAGTAATCTAAAAAGTAACAAGTTTCTAATTTAAAATAACAATAATCAAAGACAACCTAACATATTCCAATACAACACAATAAGCAAGGACAAATTAAAATCTTTCTTCTTTTACACATTAACATCCTCGATCTTGAATTCCTGTAATTGCAAACAAATATCACATGAGAGATAGAAATAAACAAAAGATTTATGTAAAAAAAATATCTACTTGTATATAAGGCTATAAACAACTCTAGATTCTCTATGCCAAAATAGATATAAAAAAACAATTTTCATTGAATCGGGTAGGGGTATTATCAGATCAAATATAAAAAATCAAGCTACACCCAATGTCTGCAGGACTAAATACTAGTGAAAACCTCTGGATCAAGTCAAAAAACATTGACTTCGATCCGCTAACAAAGAAACATATTTTTTGCAAGGGCGCACAAAGAGAGAGAAATGACAATGTAATTATTCATATCCCGTCTCATTCAGGATGGCAACACTCTGCTGTGCTTCTAATATCATATGTCGCGAGGAAACATTAAAGGCATAATGGGACCTTATAGCAGTTCTACATAACGGGTGAGTATTAATGACTGAAATTTTGTTCTAACGTAATATCCACACGAAGAAATTACGTAGAGTAGCTTTAGTAGGTCTCCAAAATGCAGTGTGTCATACAATTACCATTATTTGGCAATGATACCAAATTAGTATGATTTTAAAAGACAAGACATCTCCATTTCATGAGCGTATCACTAGAAATAGGAGTAAGAACACCAGAGAAAAAGTACACTACAATTTCCAGTAAATTACTGATACCCCCGTGCAGAATATATTTTACACCTAATCTTACAAAAAGTGCAGATTAAGCAGATTAAGCAGCAGTGACTTCTTATCAAATTCTTGTACCACTGCCAGCAACTATTACAGTCCAATTGGTACTGCAAGCACTACAAGAAAAAATATTTTGAGTGACAAAAAAATTTGTCACCTAAAGTACTAATTTCGTCAGCTTAAGTTTTGGATGACAAAAACGGGTTGTCACCTCAGTCCAATTGGTACTGCAAGCACTACAAGAAAAAATATTTTGAGTGACAAAAAAATTTGTCACCTAAAGTACTAATTTCGTCAGCTTAAGTTTTGGATGACAAAAACGGGTTGTCACCTAAAGCCCATCAGCCAATGTTTTAGGTGACGATTTTCGTGTTCTGCCACTCAAAACCGTTCGGACGGATTATAAACCCGTCCGAACGGTTTGATGCCATACTGACAATATTCAAAATCATCATGTCCAGTACAGTTCATCTGTTCACATGAGCTGTGCGAACGTTCTCTCTATACGTTTGCATAGCTCATGCGAACGATTAATCCAATGTGATGAAATACATTTTGTCACACAATAAACGTCCGCACCGGTGGATATAACCGTCCGAACGTTTATGTAAATATGTTCAGACGCATTTGTGAAGACGTCTGCATCGTAGTTTCATTATGACGAAAATATTTTTTGTCATCTGAAAAAGCTGTTCGAACCTTTACGTATAAAGTTTGGACTCGTTGTACGTTGAACACGTTCGAACGTGTTGGTGTATCGTGCACACGGTTTCTTGTTTTAGATACCGTGTGGACGCGATAGACACCGTTCGAACTAGCGAATTTTAAGCAAAGTGTGCGGACGGATAGTTACGCGTGCACACGCTAGCAAAGAAAAAGGTACGTGCGAAGGACATTTAAAAACCGTTCGAACAATATTCTATATATTATAATTAATTTAATTAAAATTTATGAAATAATATAAATATAAAGATATTCACTGCTCATAATATAATAAAATATATACAAATATGCAATCGTTATTAGAAGTAAGTAAAATACATAATCGATAAGTATTGACAAAGTAGTAAAAATACATAAATCTACCCAAATTTTCGTTTGGGTGTCGAACGAGATTGCATGTCTGATCTGCTCCATCAGCTGTTCACGCATCTGCTCCGCGATTAGTTGCATCCTCCGTTCTAGTTGTTCCACTAGGTTCCTTTGCTGCTCATGCAACATCTTCTGGTGCTTTTCGTCTTTTTTCCATTGCTGCTCCGCCATCATCTTCATCAGCTCTTCGTCTTTCTTCCGTTGCTGCTCCTCCATCATCATCAGCAAATGCTCTCGCATCATCTGCTCCATATCTGACCGCTTAACCAAAAGTGCTTCATATTCCAACTGTCTAGCCTTCATCTCCTCAATTTGTAATCTGGCCTCCTCCAATCTTCGGGACAAATCAACAGACGATGTTGAATGATCCAACAGACCGTACTGAACGGCCTAAACCTCGCACGTAACCCGCATTCATCCCCAACACCTCAATGAAGATCTCTACTTCGGTGTATGACTTTCCCTTTAACTTGTGATGTAGCTGTAACGCCTCCATTTTTTCCTACATAATTAGAAAAGAAGATAAAAATAGTACATATGAAACATAAACGCATACAAATGCATCATTAAAACCAACGTTACAACTTACAAAATTTTTGCGTGCATCTTCTGAAGTCCACATGCCATCATTGGTAGTATGCGTCTTTGTATAAAGCAACGAAGAACTAATTTTATCAGATTCTGGATTTTTATGTACACCAAAAGAAATATAGAACATGGATATTAAAAAACATAAGTCATTTATTTAAATATTAAATAATAAAAATGTAAATTTGTTTCTTACTAACAATGCTCTAGCACGTTGGAAGGACCTCGCTCCCGATGTGTTTACAATCTTCAGCTTAGCTCTATTCTCCTTATTGATTTCACTCCTCCTCTATATTGTACATTTACAATTATTAACACAATTAAGCAAATGGTTAAAATAAACGTTCAGATTGGAATAAAATATTTAACCTGGAATTCCTCGCTCGCGAAAAAATCACAAACACGAGTCCATTCTTCCTTGTTCATATCGGGATAAGGGTGCTCTAACGCCTCTTCTTTGGAATTGAACACCGAGTAATGTTGGAACATACTATTTATGTGCGTCCTGTACGTTGTGTTCATCGTCGACGTCGTAGTGATGCGATCTTCGGCTCGGTCGTAATCTAGTTGGAAGTCATCCTTAACATATATAATAGTTAGAAACGTAAAAAAGTTTCAAAAAATAAAGTTTAATAAATTATACTTACCAATACTCGGTTCTTCATCACATACGATTTAACCTCGTCGGGAACCTTCTTCCACTTAATCTTCTCAAATGTTACATGTTGTCAAACGAGCGCACCAATATGACTCGAGAACATTGAGAACGTCTTGTCATCACCACACGTACGTCCATCAGGGATATGGACGGTCAGCTTTCCTCCGGTTCGAGCCTTGAGTAAGGCAATCCCGCTCGTACTACCTCGAACGTGTCTAATTCCGGACGTCGCTACAAATGAAGAACAATAAATTTAAAATTCAACTAAGCATAGAGATTTAAAATTCATAATATTTAATAAAGATTGACAGGGTAAGATACTTACACGCACAACTGCTCTGGGTGCCTACTGGACTGACTGTGGTAGGGGACGATAATTCATTCCTATCCCTAAGCGAAGGACCCAACACTGATGAATCGCACTGAAGACGTTTCCCTCCCACTGGCATGACGTCGTCCTGTGACCAAATGAATAGGTGGAATATCGCTAGCTTCAAGGGGAATATCCGAACTTTGTGTAATTCTTAAACGAGGTTTAAGGCTACTAAATGAATGCATGACATAACAACAAATACCATTTGGATGTAATATAACGGTCTGAACAATAAGTATAGCTGTTCGGACGCGTTTTGCAAAGAGTCCGAACCAAAAATAGAGTCCGGATGGTACATCAACCGTCCATACTGCGATTGTCGAACAAGACGGTTCTTGGACGCACAAACTCCATTTTCAGCCCAAAATCTTGTCAAGAACAACCCAAATCACACACACTTTAATATAAACACATCACAACCAACCCCAAACTCCATTACTATCATTTTAGAACCTAAAATTTCAAAAAACACATGCTTTCATATATTAAAATACAAGTTTTTCTTCCTAAAACAATTCAATTTAGAAAGCACTAACCTCAAATGCAATCCAACTTTAAATTCTAAAATAGATGCTCCTTTCACACCCTCTTCAATGAGATTGAACGCCCGGATCAGCTCTCCGCTTCTCGTGCTCAAATCTCTCGTTCACGTTGTTTTCCCGTTTTTCATCCACTGTCTGCAAATCTGTAACTTTCATACGCTTGAATACCATTCGGACACATAAAAGTAAGTTCGAACGCATACATGTATTAGTTTTCGAGGAAATTCATGCCGCCAAAATTTCATAAACGTCCGAACTCCATCTTATAGTTCAACACACCGTTTTAGTAATTCTCAAACGATAGCGTATGCTCATTAACATAAACGTTCAGACGGTAAACTACTGTCCTCATACGTCCGCATGGTGGTTTGAATTTCAAGAGTCCCGACCGTATAAACAAGTGTTCAGACGTTTTGTTTTATATAATACGACACCGTTCAAGCTTACATTAAACAGTTTGGACGTATAAATTAACGTTCAAACATATTTTAAATTTATTAGCAAATTTTAAATAACCAAAGTTAGTTAGAAATGTAAATAATCTTAAGTGGATTAAGTTCTAATATCAATATTTTTTTGAATGAGTGTACGATATAGTATCAAAATTCGAAACGTAACATTAATTAAAATATATTGTATGGAATAAGTAACATTGACTTACTTTTCATACCTATCTTTTTTATTAATAAACATAGTTGACTCTGTTGACTTTGACTTTGAATTTGTTAAGTTCTAATATCAATATTTTTTTTGAATGAGTATTTTAAAATTAAAATATGTCAATAAAAACATATTGTATGGATAAGATAACTAGATAACATAAATATATCACATATCGTCAAAACACAATATAAAAAAAAATATCAACTAAATATCAATCGATGTCCACAAAACATAATAGAAAACAAAATATCCTTAAAACACAGTAAAAATAAATAAACTACATCTCATCATCTCCATCATCACCATTATCCGTGATATTTAGAACGTCACGAATTTGTCTAAGGTGCTCCTCTATTTCCACGATTCGCCGAGTTAATGCAACTAACTCAGCACTGCTTGTCACTTTCCTCATGGCCTCCCAAATTTGGGTGATCTCCTTCTTCAACTCAGAGTCAATGTTCACGACCTTATTCTCCAAAGCAGTCAGCCGAAAACTAATATCATTGACCATCTCGTGGGTGGGCTGCAAGACCGATTGCATCCGCTTTGTCAGCTGCGTCATCATGTCGTTCATCCAACTAGGTCGTTTTGTGCCAAATCCCTGGGTCGAGCTCTACTCAGGATCTTGTTGTTCCCTCGCCACCGCATGCTGCTCAAGTCATCTAACTCTAGCAGCCCGGGCGACATTCAGTACTCGGCATGTCTGGGCCATCAATTTGGAGAGCGTTGTCTTGTTTATCAACCCAAGTGGAACGACCCTGGGCTCATCAGCATCGTCGGGTACCAGCAAGGCGTGCAAGAACTGGGTCAGTAGAATCTCATGCGGCAATGAAGTCGTAGCATCCGTCTTTAGGGCCTCCGCATGAACTAACTGATCAATGTAGGATGTCATATCAACAACTAGCCCCCGAAAAATAACCATGTACAAGAACTCCGCTCGGCTATAAGACAGCTCCGTAGTGTGCTTCCTCGGGTCGATGGTGGAGCATAAGATAAGGTGCATGATCCGCCAGAATGGATGCAGCTGCCCGTGTACAACATAGGCTTCGTCCAAAATCGTCGTATCAGCACCCAACATGGTCCAGAATACCTCAGCCTTAGTAGGTCGACCCTCCTGACTCATTGGCAGGTTTGGGAACGCTGTCAAATCTCGCTCTTACCCTGAGAATCTCGCCAACTAGTCCGGCGAGAATATGTCGGAACATTACGGACTGTGACCTCTATACTAGGCTCCTCGATGTCTGTCGCTCGCAAAATGACACAATAGAACTCTCGCACCAGGTTCTTCGATGCATACTCGGTCCTATGAATTAGCAGAAGCCAACCAATCTCCTCAACCACCTTCAAAAGCATCCGGCCCTCAAAAGTGACGTCGTAAAACTCTGCCAACTTTATGTCTCGCTCCACAACAATCGAACGGGACATAGTAATCACTATATGCTGGTCCAACGACAAAGTCGAACCGGAAGATTGCTCCATATCAGCTTGGCCGCTCGTACGTGCACGCTTGCTCATGTTTTTAATCTGTAAATACACCGTTCGCACGGTTAGAAAGGCGTCTGAACCCACAAAAATGTCCAAACTAGAACTTCAAAATGTCCGGCGTCATAAACACGTCAGGACATACTAATAACTATCGTCCGAACGTTAACCGACTATTTTTTTAATTACAATTTTGAAACGTCCGAACTGAATTCGAAACGAAAATGTATCCCGTATGGATGCTAAGTGCGTCCGAACATAAATAAAACAGTCTGAACACGCTCAACATAGTGTCCGGACAAACCATAAACGACAACGTAAGGGTCCTCCAAACGGCATTCGAAATAGTCCGGACGTTAAACATTAACGTCCGGACTGTAACGTAAGGGTCCGGACGCTGTGTCACTGTCGGGTTAACTCAGCCATGACAGCGTCCCTCCACCACCACACACGCCCAAAAACACAACCAAAATACAAAGTATCATACTCAAAATAATGCTAACAATTAACACAATCAATTGTTACGTAAAAATCAATCATAAAACACAATGTATAATGTAAAAAATGGAATTGAAAATCTATACGTAAAACTATAAAAAAAAAAAAATTACGGCTAAAATAATGTTAAAAGTAAACAAAACATACCTTAACGAGATTAGAGTGTCCAAAAAGTGATATTAGGCCCAGATTTGAGAAGAAAAGAGTTGAGAGCTATGAGATTTTGATGAGAGACGAAGGGTTTGTTATGAAAATGCGGAACTGTTCGGCGTTTTCAAAACTCGTCGACGCCGTCCAGACCCTATACTGAAAGTCCGGACGGTGATTTTACATACGTGGCTCAATCAACGCACGCGTATTAAATGCCAAAATTTAAACCATTTAAAACGGTTCGACACATTAAATATGTTTGGACGTTGTTTAGACGTGCGAACATTTTTACTTCTAAACCGCGGGACGTGGCAGCGCACGTTTGGCTGACTCACACGTCCGAATGTGTTGGTAACGTTCAGACGTGAACAACTGTTTCCCACCATCTTGTAACGTAAACACGTGTAAACCATGCGTCAGTTACATAAGAGTCCGGACGTCATCCTCATCCGTTCCAACGGTGTCACCTCATGATAACAGTCCGGACTCTATCCATCTATGTTCGAACACTTATATGTTATGTAGTCCTGACGTTATGGTTGGCGTCCGAACGCTAATTTACCAATTTTCTTCCTTTACTTAAATTAACAAATCACCTATTTAACTATAATTACAAGTTAATTACAATACATGTTCTATTAACATAACACTTGTACTAATCGCTTATTTTATCGTACTAATTATCCCTTTAAATTGTACTAAATTTTATCAAGTGAAAGAATATAAACTAATTTAAAATATAAAAAATAATCCAAATACAGAACAAAAAATACGATGATAATGTCAAGTACAAGTCTGAGACGGTCTATCAAACGATATGTAAATAATACTAAAAAAATATAAACAGGAAACTAGTCGAAATCGATAGCTGGCTCGTCCAGATCTAAACCGAGGGCCTCACGAACATGCGCCAAATGCTCCTCCATATTATCCACTCGTCGGACGAGTGTCTTTAGCTGTATCGGCACGGTATGGACAAATCAGGACAACTCAGACAATTGTTCTCTCAGAGAGAACAGTTCACTCTGCATAATATTGAGCTCTTCCATTAGAGCCCTATCCATTAGAGCAAATTTGGTCTCTAGACCAGTCAAGCGACATTGGAGCGTCATACACAACGAATGTGTCGGCATCACTATTTCCCGAATACTCTCCCTCAACTCCACTAAAAAGGCGTCCGCCCAAGCTGGTCGCTCTGTCTGTCTCCCGACATTGGTGCTATTTCTCCCTGAGTGTTCCATCGTCAAGCTAGCAAACACCGTCCGAACCTTATCACAAACGTTCGAATGAAAATCAAACTGTGTCATTTAAATTGTACACCGTCCGAACATATAAAACAATCCGGACGTTTTGAAAAACAGTCCAGACGTTGTAAAAAAAAGTCCGGACGTTATAAAATACAGTCCAGACTGTTTTTAACACCGTCAGAATGATATTTCGACGAACCAAACCAAAGCAACTTCATTTGATCAACGAAAACAACCCAAAAAATTAAATAGCGGACGATATTGAATTAAAATATATGAAATTAAGAAGTAAACTCATGGAAATTTTTTTGCCTGATATTGTTTGAGAGATCTTGAATGAGAAGTGAAACTATTTGGGAGAAATACAAAGAGAAACCTAAGAGAAAACCCTAAACTTGAAATAGGTCTACAAGTCTACTTCTATTTCAAGTCTATCTTATATGGGCGTGGACCCAAACATTCTTCTGATCTTAGCTCTACCAACTCCTCCACTATATGTGTATGTCCTACAACAACAATAATGTGAAAAGCCGTTTGGCCCAACTGTGTGATTTTGCAGACACTGCATCAGGTCGACGCTCAAGATGTTATGCGAGACTCCACTGATGTATCATTTCAGCATAGATGTAGCAATTGAGTATCTAGAAGCTAATATATATTATAGATTTGGCATGGGATCCAATAATTATGGCCAAATTATAAAATTCAAGCATGGTTCATCTAATTCTGCTCAGTTATATATAGATTATATATATATATATATACGGAATAATAGGAGAATTAGACGTAGATGGTAAATCAGAGATTTGTAATGTATCAGATGTATTATGTTGTGCTTTAAGAAGACAGATTTCTGTGAATAATGATCAGTTATTGTTGTGAATTTAAGTTGAGTATTTTGCAATTGTTTAATTTCTTGTTTAAGTATTTTAATTTCCTGTTGAAGATAATGGATTGTAGCGGGTTTTTTTTATTAGGAGAAGAGAATCGAGCTAATATTTTTATTATCTTCAATACAATTACAGACTTGTATATTATCATTATCAGATGAAGAATGAGTAGTATCAGAAGAAGTATGCGGAGGATTGGTATTTAGAAAGATTTTGTATAATTGAGTTTTAATTTCAGGGGAAACATCTAATTCTTTGATTAGTTTCTTAACATAACATTTATTAGCAAAATGACCTATCTTACCACATTTCCAACAAGTTGGAGAAGATTTATTATATTTTTTAGATGGTTTTTTTTAAAAAAAAAATTGGTATAATTTTTTTTAGATGGAAAAGGTTTTGTATTTTTATTTCTATATATTCGTTTATATTTATATGGAGATGTAAAATTGTTTCTTCTTTCTTTGTTTAGATGGAGCAATTAAGGGAGGATATCCATATTGTTCACAAAAGAATCCTAATTATTTAAGGTGATATTTGTTTTCTAATTTTAGAGTTTTCTTTAATCTTAAATCATTACAAATAAGTAATCCAGTTCTATTAATAGTATTAATAAGTTCACAATAAGTATATTGATTATATAATATAATTACATCATTATTGGCTAAATTAATTCTAAATTTTGAGCAAAATAATTAGGAAGACCTACTATAAATTTTTCTTTCCAATAAACTTGTTGACAATCATCTCGTTCTTTAACGTTATATAAAAATGCATCTTTATACCATCCAAAATCAGAGAGAGTAGGACATTTTAAATTTAAAAGAATATCAGAAGCTCATTCTTTATAATATCAGGATCTCCTACAAATGTTTGGGCTATTGTATGTAATAAAGTATTAGTAGAATCGAGTATCGTATGGCCACCCGTTCATGTAATAGGATTATTATCATCATCTCTTTTAATAGCGTCTAATATTAGATTTCTTTCATCTTGTGTTAAATATTTATCCTACCAATTTTTTAATTGACCAGTGAATCATGCAACTAGACAATTAGTAATTTGACGAACAGTTCTATTATCATTTTTTTAATACATTTGCATACATAGTCATTTCATGTATAATATTTAGAATTTCATATTCAGATACATCATCTATATTCCATTCATATATCTGTTGAGCAGAGTAATTAGTAGTATTAAGTAAATGTCGTTCTCTATATTGTAAATCAGGAGGGGTAGGTCTTGGATAATAATTTCTAGGATTAGTATTATAATATTTAGAAGTTTTAGAAGAATGAGGGAATATTTTTATCATGCATTTCATTTATTTTATCTAATTTACTATTTGATGCTTATGCAGATAAAGGAGGCATTGTGGGTAATTCATGAGGGATAAACATAGGTTTGTGGGTAGAAGTTTTTGTAATTTTTGGTTTAATTAAATGTTCTGAATTATTTAAATGTTTTCCAATTTGTTGTAGATATATGTTTGTATAATTATTCTGTTGAATAATATTATCAAAGTTTTTATCATTATTATTTATTGTATTAATTTTAAAAGGAGTAGCAAAATATTGTTTTTCTTGATGATCTATGATAATAGTGGTTTTAGGAGGATAAAAATCATATTTTTTTTACTATCTATTTGTTAACCATGGTAATTCTTTTGTAAACACATTTATCGGTATATGATGTTCAAACCATGAAAAGAAAGGTACATGTTGTTTGACTGTATGCATATAATTATAATATTCTTGTCGTATATAAGCTTGATCTATTCCATCATAAGTAGTTAAAAACCAATGTCTTTTGTTTGTATTTTCAATACATTCAAAATCATAACGAAGAAGATTTTTATTAAGAATGAAATCAGTTTGTAAAACATGTATAGAATGTGAGCGTTGTAAAGACATAATTTCAGATTGAGTAGGTGAAGTTATATCAGGTGGTTCACTTTTAGAAGTTTTATTTTCATAAACAGGTAGTTGTACAAAATCTTCAGTTCTTTTACTTGTAGGTATATATGGAGGTATATAAGAGGTACTAGGACTGAATTCATTAAGAGCATATTTAAAATTTTGAGAACTTATGGAAGGAGATGTAAATGATGATCTATTTGAAAATCTATTTGAAAAATTGTTATCTTTAAAAGATAGAGTAATAGATCTATCCGTGTGTTGAGTAAAATATTCAATATGCTTATTTTCTTTTGTAGGAGGAGATACTATCTGGTAAATTAATATCATCTCATTTTATCATACGAGGAATAGTAGTATTTGAAAATTCATTACTAGTAGTTAAAAGTAAAGTTTATCTTGAATGAGGACGAATTTTTGATCTAGGATCAATAATCGTCTTCATTAATTTATAATAAAGTCTGTATACAATGGCAAGGTATTGAGCACATTCCATCATATCATGACCCATGGATTTAATATTGAGTATTAATGAATGTAAAATTGTAGGATCAAAAAGAGAAAAGGGAAAACAAGGGTAACAATTAAAATATATCGCACCTTGATGTAGAGAAGATTCAACTATACCTAATAAAGAGTTTGAAAATTGGTTATGTCTACTATCTCTTAAACATAAAAGAACAGAAGCATTTAATTCTTGACGACTTAAAGGGGTAGCAGTTACTTGTACTAAACCCATATGCATATATTTAAAACCTTGTGATATATGTTTTTTAATCATATTAGTATTAATTAAATGTATAGTTTCATATTCTTTGTCAATAGGTATTAATTGTTCTATGGTTTTAATAGCATAATCAGTATTAAAAGCAAAAGTAGATTGTTTATAGAGTTGAGAATATTTTACCTTCAGTATAACCCAACTATTTAATGGTTTATTAACTCCTAATGATACATGATAATCATCATAATTAAGATGAGATGCAGATGATGCAGAGTTATCAATGCTATTTTCCATACTATTACTATTATAATTTATGCTGGTAGTACTATGATTACTATTTGATCGTTTAAACATCTTGTTTAAATTACAGTATGCTTTCAGAATTAGCTACTAAATGGGTCGCACCAACCGGGTTCGACCTATGTCTTTTTGCGACTTCACGACTAATCTAACGGTTCCAGGTGAAGTCCCATGTTGAAGTAGATAATAAAGAAAGGCAATAACAGTAACGTAAACCAAATGTTTAAAGGAACAAAAGTAATGTAGAAGATAAGAAGAAATTAGAATAGTAAAAGTGTGGGTGCAAATGATGTGTATCGCTGTGATACCAAGTTAGGCCCAAGTGTTATATGGAGTGTTGATATCGTCTGTACTATAATCAAAATCATATTCATCAAACAATGTATCATCAATGATATCATCAATGGTATTATCAACTGTATATCTCATAACTAAATGTGCCATATATCATATGCAAAAATAAATATGCTAATAAAGTATTCCATGTATGATCAAGTAATAAAGTAGATGCAATCATAACTAAAATATCATAACTCATATTGAAATTCAAAGTTTAATACAATGATTGAAATACACTTGAAAGAAAGCTCACAAGAAATTGAAGACTTGAAAACTTGATATTGGAAGACAGATGTTGATTAGATGTTAGATAAAAGGAGGAAGTATTAAGAAAAGTAGTTAGATGTTAGATAAAAGGAGGAAGTATTAAGAAAAGTAGTTGGGAGTTGGGAGGATAAGAGGATATTCGGATATTTGGAAGGTTTTGAAGGATTGAAAGAAGATGAGAGAATTGAGAGAGATATGAGGAACAGTATTCGAACCCTGCCTCGAAATGAAATGAGACGAGGTTTATATAACGAAAAGAGGGAAGGGAAAAGACGAAACTATCCTTTGTTTTTTTGGAATAGTAAAGGGTATTTTTGGAAAGAGTAAACAGTACCAGAGGTATCTTTGGAAAAACAGCAACAATATCCTTGAACAGTGACTTGTCGGCTACAGTGTTGCTATAGTATCATGTCGGTATTTTTTCGGCATCTGGAATAGTAACTGTCGGCAGCTTTATCTTGAAATGACAATTGTATCCTTCAGCAAGGGACTTCTGTATATCTTCGATATCGTCTAATGAAGAATCATATCCAGCATAAGGGTCATGAGCATCTTCATAGTTTGTTGATGTCTCCAGTGAATCAGCAGTAACAGTATCTTCTTCAAATAGTTGTGAAAGAACTTCAAGTAATTCCTTTTTATAATCATCTTTGGATTTTGCAGTAGCAAGTTTAGCTTGTATATGACTTTTTTGAGATAAAAATTAAGGATGGTTGGCTATTTGGATTTTGGCTTCGGAAATGACATTTATTATGTTATCAACAGTAAAGACGGACCACCATTTAACAAAGAATTTTTGAGAAAGGATTTTGGCATTATCTTCTTGGGTAAAAATGAATTTTCAGATGAATATCCAAGGTATTAAATTGAATTGGATAAAAAAGCGAAAAAGAGATGTATATTTTTATATGGAGGGATTTTCATGGATGAGTATTTGTCAAGAGAAGGGATATCATGAGGGTTTATAGCCCATTGATTGTAGGCCTGCTTTAATTGTGGAGGAAAAAGTTTATCATCTGACCCAAATCGATCCCACCATTGGATAAACCAATGTGGAATAGGTTCAGGACACTGAAATCCTTTAAATCTTATGAACCACGTATGACGATGGATTTGATTATCAAAAAGTAGAAAAAAAGTTCATGCGTCAATGTAGTCATAATATGTTATATGTTTCAAATTTTTATAACTTACAGTCAAGGCTCGAAGAGTCCATGACTGACCCCATTCCTTGGAAGATATAATTCTTCGTATCGTAAATTTTGAAAAACAATGCTTGAAGAATCATATTTGCAAGGGGTTTGTTTAAATTCAACAGATTGTGTATCATGCAAAATATACTAGTAAAATGCTTGTGTAAACATAATATTTTTTGGAATATAGTTTCATCCAGGAGGTAATATCTGTGAAGCTACGTGATATGGATCACTCAGAGACTGATATGGATCTTCAATATAAGTCACATGTCTGATATAAGACTTTGCTATCATATTTTCATTGGGATTGCAGGGTAAAGAGGGAATAGTAGAAGAGGATGAGGATTGTATCTTTTGACTGAAAGTTGTTTTCATTGGAGGAGGAGGAATTCTAGGACCTGCTATTGGAGGTATTTGACCTAAAACAGTAAAATTATTTTGGAGGGAAACAGATCCAGGGCGTAGATTAGGCCGAGGAGTATGGGCTGGAGAAGGACCTCGAAAAGGACATGGAGGAAAAACATTATCTGATAGAAAATCAGTAATAGATAATTTTTCGGTATTTGATGATGAAGATGATTGAGAAGAACTCATTTTCCCTATAAGAACTCATGTGTTAAGAAATCAGGGATTGATTTATGTGTTCCTTTTATATGTTCAATATCAAATTCAAAAACAGAGAGAATGGCTTGCCATCGGGCAAAAAGATGTATGGATGCAAGATTTTTGATATCTTAGAATAAAATATCTTTAGCTGCTTTACAATCAACACGAATTAAAAACTTTTGATTTAATAAATCATCCTGAAATTTTGACACACAAAAAACAATAGCTAAAACTTCTTGTTTAACAGTGATATATCGTTGTTGTGTAGTATTCCATGCACCAGCTTGATATCATACTATATGTTCTTCATCTGAATCATGCATGCATTGTTTTAATATACCACCATATCCAATATTTGATGCATCTGTTTCTACTATCTTGAATGCAAGTGGTGATGCAATGCCTAAAGTATATGGTTAACACACTTTTTAATTTACAGTATAGCAGTATGTTGATCTGTCCAAGGAGAGGGTTTCTTTTTTAATCGATTAAATAATGGTTTACATATTTTTCTTAAATCTTTATAAAAGTCACCAATATAGTTTAAGCTACCAAGAAATCTTTGAAGTTGTTGTCTATCAGTAATTTTATCAGGGAATTTATCAGCAAACGGCATGTGATATAGGGGTGATAGTGCCTTGATAAATATTATGACCTAAAAATCTTAATTGTGTTTGGAATAATTTTATTTTTGGGGCCGATACAACAAGTTCATTTTGTTCAATTATTTTTTGAAATTTTTTAAGATGATACCAATGTTGCTTAATAGATTTAGAGAAGATTAAAAAATCATCTATATATACAAGAGCAAAGGAAGTGTAAGGGTTAAATATATCATTCATAATATTTTGAAATTCTGAAGGAGCATTTTTTAAACCAAAAGGCATAACATTTCATTCAAAATGTCCAAAAGGGAGAGTAAAAGCAGTTTTATATCTATCTTTCTCCGCTACTTCAATTTGATAAATTCCAGATTTCATATCAAATTTAGAGAAAATGCAGGCACTATGTAATCTATTAAGTAAATCTTTTTTATTAGGAATTGGATAGTGTATCCAACGTAAAACTTTATTCAAAGGTTTATAATTAATAACAAGACGAGTGACGCCACGTTCTATCTCAGCCTAACCCATAACATAAAAGGTTGCACAGCTCCAAGGAGATTTAGAAGGACGAATAAGACCTTTATCTAATAATAGTTGAATTTCTTTTTTACAAATTTCTAAATGTTCTTGATTCATCTATATTGGTCGTGCTTTAGTAGGAACATTTTTTTCAGGTTCATATGGAAGAGTTACAATACGTTGTTTTCGATTCCAAAAAGTATTAGGAGGTGAAGAACAAATAGTATTTTCTAATATTTATTGAAATTGTTTAGTATCTGATTGGAGTGTAGGATCTTAAAGTTGATCTTCTATAAATAATTTCTTGTTGTAAGGAAGATATATGTTGTTGTTTACGATAAATTTTATGTTGCTGTAATATTTGAATTTCTTTTGTAATGGATATGTTTTTAAAGCTTGAATGTCTTTAGTAAAATTAGCATAATAAAATTTAAAGATGATATCATGTCCTAAGACTCTGTAAGTTATTTATTCTTCAATAACTATTAAAGAATAAAGTAAAGCAAGAAATGAATTACCTAAAATTACTTTAGAAGATAAATTTTTGTTAACACAAATGTAGTTTAAAAATATAATCCGTAAAAATGTACATTAGGGAATATATAATTAATTAATTATTATTTTTTTATACTATCAACTTGAGATAATTTTTTTTATAATTTCTTTAAAATATTTAGAATTAATTAATCTTTCTGCGTATATATGGCCAATGCACATTTTGTACCTGGACCGGTAAAAGAATGTTATCTAATTTCACCCAAGAGGATGGGATACTTATTTGGCAGATCGAGATCAGACATCGGTCTCCGTGAAATTAAATGTGGATCGTCGTAGCACATCGGTCTCTGTGACAGTAAAAAAAAGTTTTCAAGTAAGACGGAAAGCGGTGGCCCAATGTTTTCAGCTCAAGTGGAATTTGATATGTTACCGAGGCAGTGTCCTCTATTTTACATCTATTTAATAAACGTAGTTTCAGGGCTCAATACTCAATAGTCAATCCTTTTTTAGGGGGAGATCTGCTGTACATTTTTTAAAAAAAGAAAGAAAAGAAAATCAGTAGACTAATTATAAAAATATTACAGAGTAAAGAGGGTTACCCGTTGAACTGACGTGTGAGTAGACTGCAGAGATAGTGAGAACGAAGGAGAAACAGATGGCGGAAAGGGATAAAGGCCCTTGCGAGCTGGTGCGCTAAGAAGCAGCTTCTAGTCGTTTTATTCTTAGAAAAAAGTGATAAGTATGAAATAGAAATAAAAATAAAAATAATATCACCCCGAATAAAATTAATCTTTCCCTCCTAAATTTTAAAAGGCTATTTGCATAACTTTGTTTGAACATCATCAATCCCCGTCACCTTTTTATATATCAATTTTTATTTTTAATAATAGTAATTTTTTATTAGAAGGCGCGCATTTTAATCATTTTACATGTAATAATTTTTGCGAGGGCATACTATCACATTACCCAAAAAAAAATATTGTCGAACTAGAATTGAAAATGAGAGAATTTTATTTTATTTTATTATATTTGTAATTTTAGGCACAAAGCAATTGACAAAGAAGGTATTTAGAAGGAGAGGAGAGACAAGAGTTACTAGCTTGAGCAACCGGAAGACCCGAGCCATCTTCAACCCGAATTTGTGGAAGGTTCTGTTGAGAGGTTGAGATCGTCAAGATAATGGCAGCAAAGGAGCGTGGAGGCTCGTACTGGTATGTGGGGCGGGGGGTGGGAGAGTGGTAAAAGTGCCCTCTCCGTCGACTGCCACCTCGATATGTGTCACGACCATGGGTAGAGGCAGTGATTAGATTGGCTAAATGTTCCAGTATAGAACTACGAAAAAATAGAAGCATGCCTAAGCCTGCTCTCGGGAGTGAGAAGGAGATGGAAGAGCTTCCGATATATAGGGAGGGTGGCTCTGCCCTTTGTGTTAAAAAACTGTTGAGAGATAAAGACGAATAAATAACGGAATAATTTTTCTTTTGCAAATTATATATACTAAAACTAATTGCAAGATTGTTAATCACATCAAGCCAGAACAAAAAAAACAATTAAAACACGGGACCTAGTCGAGTCAAAATTTCTACTATAAACTAGGGTTGTGCGTCAGCGGTGGCGGTTATGCCCTCCACCGTTATGGGCGGTTGTCCAAAAATAGACACCACAACCGGCACCGTTAGATGTGGAAACTGGCACGTTACGGTGATGGTTTTGATGGTAGCGGTAGCAATTACCGCCACCCAAACCAGATCTGCCAAAAAAAATAACGAAACCAACAACTTTTAACCCAACAATTAATTGTTTAGAGATCAACTCAATACTTTCAAATTGCATTCAAAATTAACCCAAATCGGCAAATCCCAAAACGAAATCAACCCAACAACTTTCAAAGCGCATTCAAAATCAACTTAATCAAGTATCAACCTGTAAAAAAACTATCGGATTTGCAAATCCCTAAACGAAATCAACCCAACAATGAATCAATGCAAGTAGATCATAGAGGGAAAAAAGAGAGAGAGAGAGAGAGAGAGAGAGAGAAAGCAACGCATAGGCTAGAGAGAGAAGCGAGAGATCTTCATCTGCTGTAAAGTCACCGCGATTGTGAAGATTGTCGATGATGCTGAAGGAGATAGGCGTCGTCGCGTCGGTCGGGGAAGGGGAAAGGAGAACAGAGAATTTTGGGAGAGGGGGGCTGCCATTTGCGAAAATGGGAAGGAGAAAAGGGCCCTGAAACCTTTAGTGTTTCAGGGCCCTTCAAAGAGAAACGTCGTCGCTTGTATAAAATATATGAAGAAAAAAAATTAAAACAGTTTTAGCGATGAAAATCACTACCGCAGCGGTTTCCATCGTTACCGCCGATATCCTCTTCCCACGGCAAAATCTGGCATCGTTACCGGTGCCGCTGTGGGGCGGGGAGCGGTTTGCGGCACCGGCACCGGTGCCGGTAAACCAGCACACCGCCGGTACTGGTGCACAACCTTACTATAAATTGAATAATAGGTACACAGAGTCTTCTCTAGTCACAACTAGATGCTACAACTCATATATTTTCAAGATTATATCAATCTAGGGAAATACAACGGAAAAACATAACCTGAACTTCACGAGTACAAACCACTGTTTCCGAGCTCATAACCTGATCTTCACTATTCAAATTATAGTTCATTGTGTCGTGAACGTCTCTTCCAAATTTCATCTCGACCGGACTACAGACGGAGCAAGATCTAGCGTTTGATGAAACATGGGTGTGAAAGAAAAAAATTGTCTCTCTTCTTTTTCCTCTTTAATACGTACAACTTAAATAACTACTCCTTAGAGTTATAAATTAAAAACTCAAATGGGCTTTGAGCCTTATTATAATACCCCAATTGGGCTTTCCTTCAAATAGAAGGAATTAACCCAACAAAAAGTGATAGGGTAAAAAAGAAATCTGAGCCCAGCCAGTGAGAAAATAAGAGACAAGCTCAGATTCATGAAGAGGATGAGAAGCCACTGGTGTTTGAGAGAAACTGGACTTTCTAGTAATCCTCAAAAGCAGACAATGAGCTTGTTTTTAGGGTGGTAGGTTTTTTTTTAATGCGATGGGGGCGACTGAAGTAGCTTACAACTTTTAGGCGTGTCAATGGTAATCTCTAAATAATAAAGAATGTTCGGATTGAGTCATAACTACTAATTAGAGAACAGTCATCACTCTCGTGCTTTTGAGGGTGGTTACTTGACAATGAATTTTAGCATAAAATTAAGGTGTGAACATGTAGTCAAGAGAAAGTCATCCCTAGAAGTAGTGGAGCTAATGACATGAGCAAGAATGAGTTGAGTGAGAGAGGGGAAGAAGGGCACTCATGATAAATTGATATGTGGGATGCCACATAAGGATAAGAAGTATTTGGTTCTAAAAATGAGTGGAGGTAGGTGTAGAAGGAAAAAAGAGGATAGGTGGAGGAACTATACCATCTACAAATGATAGAGATCTTGGGAGATGTTCGTTTTCAAAGATTTCGGTGAATTCGTGTTGAAGCCAGCCTTATGTTCGGCAAAAATGAAATCATGACCGACATGTGTGGCCAATCGTCTGACTCCTCTTGTCCCCTTTTCTGTTTTTTTTTTTCAAGTTGTCCCCTTCTCTGTTAGGCGACAATATGCTGCCATGCGTATTGTAGCATGGCAGCAGTTTGTTTTCAACGACTTTTTTGCCTTTTATGCCTTTTTTTTTAACCTTCCAAAATCAAATTTTAATAAAAATATAATAAATTCGAAATAAATAAAAAACAACTTTAAACATCATCATCACTTTTTTACACATCATCAATCTCTACACAAACACCAATACAACATCTAAAAATTCACAAAACTCTTCCAATCCTACAAAATTCTTCAACACGAACATCACCCTGGCCTCTAAAGGTAACTTGTCATCTAAGCCTTCCATAGCAAGTAGGGTTTTGCATAGCCAGCGTTGGTGGCCATTTCTGCCACAACTTCCGCCACCTCCACCCTGTAGGAGCAGTAACTAGGTATTTGGTGGTGCCTTTAACCATCCGCCGGCAAATACCCAGTCACTGGTGTAACATCATTTTGGCATTTACACATGAGTCACCTTTAGGGGCATTTTTGTCCTTTTCATGGTTTCTAGAAGAAACTAGAAAGTTGCTGAAGTTTGTTAGCTCTTCACGCGTGAAAGAAGAGATAATATATTGGGTTTTGCAAATGAAAGCTAGACACACCATTCCGACGTCAAACATTAGTGTATTTCTAAGAAAGAGTTTCTCCAAGAACTTATTGAGCTTGTTTGGGTCTAAATTGGGTTGTTCAACTGGCACCCTATATTTAGGGTCTTCCGGCCTATAGGCCCATATATTAGTTTTTCATCTTTTTCGTTAGCCCATTAACCCCATTTCAGGTCCTTTTTATGTCATGTGGGTGCAAGTTAAGAATTAAGGCTATTTTTCAAGCCATTGAGCCTATTTCATGTATGATGTATCCAAATTTTGGCCTATTTAACGTATTTGAGGCTCTCTTTTTTTCGGCTCATTGATGACAAATTAACAGGCAGTTTAGCCACAATAGCTAACAACTACGAAAACAGTTTGAGTAAATAAAAGGAATACAAATACAATCAACAAAAATATACATAAGCTTAAAAAAAATCAATCATATACAACAAATTTTCTAGAAGAAATTTCAGTATGAAATTAGGAATGTTGACGATAATATTGATTTCCCCTATGACCCTTTTAAATTATGGTCACAGAGGTTGTATCATATGACCTTTTTTTACTTTATAGCCTATTTTGAGAATGACCAATATGAAATATTGGTCTAAGCACACGTACCCTACCTTGTGTCTACGAGTTAGGTTAAATGTTTCTGTTAGTCCCTGTTATTTACATTTTTTTCAGTTTAATCCTTAGGGTAAATTACTTTCAATTGAGATCTCAGAGGTAAGGATCCTTTCCCCAAGTTAGTTTTTTCATGTACCCTACTAATGAGCGTGTTGACGTGACTAACTGTGATAATAAAAAAATTAAAATATAAATGAAAATAAATCAGAAAAATATAAAAAATATTATTTAAATGAAAAATATACACATAAAATACTAAAAAAATAGAAAAATAAATCTTAAAAAGTATGAACCTCGAATCATTGAAAAAAAATATTAAACCAAATAAATTTACTTCAGATTTATTTCAATTTTGTCTCTTTCTTTTGTATTTTGAAGTTATTTATTTAATTTACTATTCTTTTTAGGACTGGAGGGTATACTTGTTTTTAGATATATATTTATTTTTTTCTATTTTATAAATATTTTTATGTATCTTTTTATTTTAAGATAAGTTGCATGAAAGATGCAAAAGTTAAAATTGCATGACTTTGAGTGCAACTGAATGAACTACGTGATTTCGTCAAATTTCAAATTCAGAGGCCAATAAACTATAATATCAGTATCACAATCCTATATTTGTGAAGTTCATTCCCATCCTCGCCATCATCCCTAGACCCCTGTAAAAGTTAACACTACACAGTCACTGTCACCCTTCCCGCCAGAACTACTACCACTAGCCCCACTTATATGCTCCACAACCAATCCATTTAAGGTTGCCTTCACAATTAATATCATGGCCTGCCCCTTATCTACTCTTTCTTAAACAAATCTCTAACTTCATTAAGTTGTATCAATGATCATGAAACACTGCTACAAAAAATAAAATTCTTCACTTCCGCTTAATTGTACCAATAGTTCCTGTGATTTTACTTTGTACAAATTAGTTCTTAGGATTTGAACATCAACAAATTGATCTCTGGGATCACATATGCGTGACATTCCACCCCTCCATCAATCTTCCCCTAGGTCACTAACAGAATTCAATAGGGTGACAAATATAAAATACTCATAAAAATTATAAAATCATAAAATGTTATAAAATATATTAAGAAACATGTAAGAGAAATTTAAAAACAATACATTGGAGAAATTTAATAAAATAAAATAAAAATTAATTTTCAAAAATCAGAAAAACAAATAAACAAATTTAAAAATTATAACTTCAAAAGCTTTAGAAAAAAAAAAACTGATTAGAGGTCTTAGGCCCTTAAGAGTATAGTCTACTACAATGAGCCTGATTGTTTTGAGGCTTGTGCCCTCAATTATGGAAGCAATTATATTAGAACTATTATTGACATAAATAAGTTCAAATCTCAGGGGCCAATTAGCCTCTTTATTCTGCTGCTCGTGATCCTAGGGACTAATTTGCCATAAAGTCAAACCACAAGGACTGTTGATGCAATTAAACCACTCACTTTCTCCAAATCACCCATGTCACGCTTCAAATCTCAAATGCTAAAGGGTCAATAAACAGTTGATTTTGATAAATAGTTGTGAATAAAGCTGACATTCGCTACTGCGAATCATTGAGCAATACGCGCTGCACCATTTACAACCAACAAAGATTCTAAAGAATATTACAACCAACAATGCATCGAGAGTATTCTAAACAAAATGAAAACTAGAAAATCTCGGTCATGTAATTACTGAGTTGGAGTCCTATGCTGGATTCTTCTTAACTGAGTTGGAGTCCTATGCTGGACTCTTCTACCCTAATAGAATAGCGCAATTCGAAAAAAGATAGATACAACAAGTGTACCCTATTATATTTAATGCTACCTTGCTAAGGCAAGAGATAACGGTTTCAATTGTATTTATTCCTCTATTGGTTCTATTCACATTGATATGTGGGAGATTGACTCAATTAAAGTACAATAAAAGACTGCATTGTATGGGTTGACACCTTTAGATTTTTTTTTTCAAGTCTTCAATCGTTTTTAACTTGACTTTCGATGTTTTACTTGTAGTCAAATTCAAGTTTGATTGTTACCACGACATTTTTCCACGAATTTAAAAAAAAAAAATCAGATGTCTCGCCGTCCTACTAAAAAAAGAACCGTGTAAACCCTACAATATTTAATACTTATAGTATTGCTATTAACCATGTCGTATTAATTGCCAAATCACCCAATGTGCCACATATAAATGGGTTCATTACTTTTAATTCTATCTCAAATTTTCTATGCTAACTCATAGTGCCACCCTAAAGTTCTACCATATGCCACTCATAATAGGAAATTACGTCCCTAGGTTCTGAGGTGGAATTAAAGTTAGTTGGGACCAATCGCGCCTAGGTGATTTGGAAGTTAATGAGAATATATAATTCTTGACAATTAGTTAATACATACCCCCCATTAGACATACTCGAGAGACTAGCTTGGGATTTTAAATGGACAATTAGGTCAGTTATTTTGTTAAATGCAGCAACAAGTCCTAAAAAAAATTCTAGTGTAACAAGGTAAGTCCTAAGGTGTAATGACAAAAAAAATAAACGACGACAATAACCATAGGTCAGCATCACAATAGAAACCTGCGGTATTAGTCAAATCTTTTTTTTTTAATTTTGCAGGAATAATCTGCTTAGAGAACAAAAACACAATTTCGCAGCAAGATAATTTCCATATTGATTAGTTGATAACATTCACAGATTGTAAAATCTACCTACGTTCGAGTAATATATAACCAAAACACGTGCCAAAAAAAATAATAGCACAAGTGCCTTAAGTTTCTTTCCCTATGAACAAAAAACGAAGAAAATAAACTATAAGATTAAGTGCCGTAAGATGGAGGAAACATCAAACTAGAGAACTTACAACAGGTGAAATACGATCATGGTAACAAGAGAATTTTGAAGATGATGATCCCCTGCATAAGAATCTTAATATCTAGTACAAAAATGTGCTCCAACAAGCAAAATACTAAACATTTGTTTCTTCCAACACCCGCGTTACCAAATATCGACCAAAACCACCCTCGCAGGAAGAAAAATAGACGTTTCTTTCAATAACCTCCAAAGCTCAATTCTGATATTAGTGTAGGCTCCAAATCTAGATCTTGAGGTTGAAGTAATCCGGGTCAAAATGGTGCAATCGTACATAACCATCTTCACCTCCGCTTGAGAAACTGTAAGTTGGAAAATATTGAATAGGTAGGAGGAACAAAATAATAGTTGCTATTCAAGTCAGTGTCATTTTACCAACAAAACCCTCCAAGTAGGAAATGATGCTTAATCAATCAGATTAGAGGTAATTGAGATTACAAAGACCTGTACAGTGTACTCTGCTAGAAGAACACAACGAACAGAAGAAACAGAATATCCTTGATTCAAACAGAACACACGTACTATTTTTTGCATTGATCGCTTAAAAAGTAAAGCAGCAAAATTCAGAATGAGCAGAAGCCCTTTACAAAGAAATAAAGCAAGTGAGAGACTCCAGAATACATGCACGCTATTATATTTCTAGTTGCCCAATGCGATCCAAAATACTCCCTCCCTCTGGTGATGCCAATACAACCACCAACACAAGCATTTACTGCCAGAAAAACAAATAACTACTAGACCAAATACATAGACCAGAAATCGTTTTTTTTCAGTTTCCTGCGTCCAAACCAACAACTAAAAAATATTTCAGGGTGATTATACTTTTAGTCCTCCAACGCTAAGGAATGGTGCTCTATTTATAATTTCCCTATTTCCCCTTTTCAGTAATGTCACCTGTAAAATTTGACCCTTTTTCAATTTCACCCTTCTATCTGTATCTGTTTAAAGTGGTATTTGGCAAGAGATGAATGATTTCATAGACTATAACCCTTCTGAACGTTCATATAGCTCTATTTAAGAAACATTTAGAAAGTTAATCTGTTACACAATATCAGTTAATTAATTACTTTCATTGAAACTAATTATCTTGAAAAATTTATTCAAGTTCTGATACTGAATGGTGTAGCATGCATCCCCTTATTTAAGAGCTTAAAAACGAGCATTGGTGGAACAACAATCTAGAACACTTAATTTGCTAAAGAGAGGAAAAAGAGAAACTACACCTTTTCCCATCCGGATTGAAAGCCAAAGAATTTATTGGTCCAAAGTGTCCTTTCACACCTCCAATTTCTTCTTGAAGAATCTAAACATATCAACATAAGACGGCATCATATACCAGAGCCTCAGACCTTTACTTTATTGAACAATCATATGAAAAGGAGGATTTACCTTGTCGTAGAATTTGGCCTCAAATTTCCCAGCACGATGATCAGTTGTTGTGACAAGCGATGCATCTTGACCACCTCCAAGGACCACCTAGAAAGCTCAAAAGCATTGAAGTTGATCAAATTATAAAAATACATAAATAAGAAAGATGTGAATCAGGCAACATGAAAAGAAAGAAACTGTACAAGAACCTATCATAATGCATCTTCTATAAGTCAACCTAAATGAATTTAGTATGAGTTCTCAAATCAGTAAATAGTCCAGAGCAAGATAAATTTTAATAATGACGCTCGTAGTAAAGTTCCATTCCCCCCACCCCTCTCGAAAAATGCACAAAGGTACATCTTTGATGTGTTAGGGCTATTGCCACCAACCATGAAAACATTCTACACTTGGTAAGAACAAATCAATCCCTACACAGAAAATGACAACGATACTTCACCAGTCTCACAACATAAATTCTATCCACTATGGATGGTTTTTTTTTCTACCCACTGAGAGACCACGATCCCAACTTCTTTACGTGGAGTAAAAGGAGAGATGTGATGGATAGTTGAGTCAGTCAGACTCACATAGAATAAGTTGGAGATTAAAAGTGGGTGCTAACAACAAGGAGATGATCTGATCTATTTCCTTGATTTTAGCTTACTTGATTTTAGTCGTTATTTTAGTTGTTAAAGGTGGTGTTGTTTATTTGAATGGTTGCAAACTTTTAGGAGATAGTGGTGTCTAGTTTTTAGGATAGTTTGTTGCGATTGTAATTTAAATTGGAATGTATGTTGACGTTGCGGAGAAGAAAAATAAAAAGTTATCTAATTTTATGATACATTCTCACCCGAAGAGAATACTATTTTTTTATCGTTTACGATTCTGACTGAGACCTATCAATGGTATCAGAGTCTGGTTCAATGGCCACTCACAAGAGAGAATTGAGCGTTTAGAAGCAAGAGTTAGCAGCCTTCAAGAACGCTTCCACCAAATGTTGCTTGGTGTTGATAGCAAACTCCACCAACTGGAAGCATTGATCAACTGTTTGTCCTAAGCTTTGTTTTCTCCCAGCTTTGGGACCAGTCATCACCACAATGAGCACCGCAGAGGCAAAGAATAAAGACGACACAGATGGAGGCCTGCAAAATTTTTCATCAAAAATGGCTAAGCTCGAGTTTCCAAGGTACTCAAGTGATGACCCTACTAAGTGGTTCAACCGCATTGATCTATTCTTCGAGTATCAAGGCACTGCGGAAGCGCAAAAGGTTTCCTTGGAGTCATTCCATCTCGAAGGTAAAGCCAAGCAATGGTGGCAATGGGGAAGTTTTTTGAAGAGAGTCCATGTGGACCTTGAGGACAATGATCCATTGAAAGAAGGGGATATTGATAGACCACGATCCCAATTTCTTTACGTGGAGTAAAATGAGAGATGTGATGGATAGTTGAGTCAGTTAGACTCGCGTAGAATAAGTTGGAGATTAAAAGTGGGTGTTAACAACAGGGAGATGATCTGATCTATTTCCTTGATTTTAGCTTACTTGATTTTAGTCGTTATTTAAGTTGTTAAAGGTGGTGGTGTTTATTTGAATGGCTGCAAACTTTTAGGAGATAGTGGTGTCTAGTTTTTAGGATAGTTTGTTGCGATTGTAATTTAAATTGGAATGTATGTTGACGTTGAGGAGAAGAAAAATAAAAAGTTATCTAATTTTGTGGTACATTCTCACCCGAAGAGAATACTATTTTTTTATCGTTTACGATTTTGACTGGGACCTATCACCCACTCAAAATTTAAAATCTCAAGAGTTAACCTCCAGAATAATGTAAAAGTACCACAAAACGATTTTCATATACCAAGTGACATGAGCTGATCATAATTTAAAAGTTCAAAACTTCATTTTTCAAACCTCCCTCAAATGACATTTATGTACTTGACAATCAAAATATTGATTTATTTTTGACAAGAAAAGCTTTATTGAAAAAGAAAAGGAGGTAACAGTACAAGGAGCTATACTGAATTCCTAGTCCAGACAAGCTACAAAGCTAATAAAATCAGATACATCAGAGAAAGGACTACCCATCACCGAATTGATCAAAATATTTATTAAAGGGGATATAAACACACTTTCCACCCTCCAACTAGAAGTACTTACACTTTACAACCTAAATTATTATTTTTTGTCATATTGCACTCACCAACTATTGATTTCAAAAACTTTGTACTTTCCCTTAAAACTTTTTGTCAATTTTGGTAGAAATTTATTTTTTTTGCATTTGAAATTACAATGTTAGCCTAATGAAAATGTCACCATCAATAAAATATGGGGAAAAAATGTAACCACTAAAAAAATATGGGAATTAATTATCATTTCGCGGGCCAAAAAATCACAATCCATTAAAATTGACTGAAAATTTTAATGGAGGGTGCAAAGCATCGAAAATCAATAGCTGGTAGGTGTAAATGTGAAAAAAGTAATAGTTCGGAGTGTAAAGTGTATTTCTCTTTTTATTAAAAAAAAAAGAGAGAAAAGAGAGGAGAGAGACATCATCATTGCAAACTATGAAAGGCAAAAAGAATTAATACGCACATGCAAAAGACAAATACTTGAGAGATGTTTTATCCAAGCAAGTATCGATGTGGAATTTTTATGACTACCAGAAAAATCTTCCACTTATTAAGTAACCTTCTGTCGAACCTTAATGTGCTCAAGTGAGGTGTGCAGTACCTATCATCTGCCCAACCAATTTACCAAACACATTAGAAAGGGTAAAATCTTCAGCAATTCCCTAGATACTTTTTAACTTCTTAAGCTCAACTTAGACTACTACAGGACGTAACTTCTTTGCTTAATGCAACTAATCATCTCATTCTTCTTTCTTTTTGTTTCCTTCTTTTTTTGCCTATACCAGGTCTGGGAGTGTTTTTTGAATAGGAGCAGAGATGCAAATCAGGGGGTGCGGTGTTGGCCTTCAAAGGATCATCCAATCCTATGCGATTGACAAACACTGGAATAATTTTCCGGAAGGCTAAGTAAGTCGTTCAAGCAACACCATGTAAAACTACACAATTGCTTCATCCGAGTCATTCTAACACCCAAATTCCAGCCCAATATTCAAGATGGTTTTACCAATAATAAGTGGTACTTCCTCTCACGGAACAAAATGATCCCAAAGTACATACTGTTTTGCCAACATACAATTGTTGCACTGACAAGTTACAAGAATGGTCATGGAAAAGAAGTTCTAACATAAGAGAATGGGTGCTAAAGATACCACCACATTCATTGTGTTCCTCAATCAGTCTAAAAACCTAAGCACATTTAATTCAAGGAATGATGCAATAACATTCATGGCAATGTTAAAAACCAACACTTCCATTTACTAACAAACTAACTTAATATTCATGAAGGACCCTATGGAGTGTCTGCAGGAAGCGAATTAAGTGGGAAAAGAATAACATTCCCACAAGCTGTCTGCAGGAGACAAATCCAGTATGCCTTACAAACCCTATTGCAGCCGAATGAATGCATCCTCATACTTACCTATTTCAAGACTTGAAAGCATATATCCTTTTGAGACTGCCTCAAAATTACTCATCAAAAAGACTTGCGACTAATCTTGCATAGTTTGTCAACAATATTTGGAAATAGAAGCCCAACCAAAATTTATGAAAAATAGAAGAGAACCAAAGAAAAAAGCCATTCTACTGAAAATGATTTAAAAAAAACTATGGGAACAGCTTTCCAATCCAGTAAGAAGTGACAGTCAGCCCTCTGGTTGAATTTGTTGTTTCCAAAACTGTTCCACCTAATCAATCCCGAACACTTCTCTCTAAAGATTTCACGATTCGAGCTTAGATGTTATACACTCCATTAGGTTCTTAAAATAGTAGCAGGTTCTCCTGAAAAGGCAGCGAGAGGATCCATTTTGACTTTTTGAAAATTTTGTGAGGCAAGCAAGCATCATCTTTGATTTGCCATTTGGCCCGATAAATACAGGAAAACAATAGGGATTGGTCCCTGCATCCCAACTTACCACTGTTCATGTTTTTCTTGACATCTTAATTTAGAAAGTATGTGAAAGATTGGAAAATCCATAAACAATTGGACTATTTTTTTTTAAGGAATACAAATGACATTTGAATCCAAAAAAAGAGTCATCGTATTTGCAGCACAGGTACTTGAAAAGAAAAAGACAAAAGGAACAACCAATTTTCAAAGTATCTGTGTTGAAGGATTAACTACAAACTTACCCGCATGAGGGAAAACAAAAACAAGGTTTTTTCAGCGAAAGGCAACATTAAACTTCATAAAAGATTGCATCTCATGGTCAGCAAACTAAGGCTACATCACATTACTTTCAACTAAGGCTACATCACATTACTTTCAACAGAAAGATATTGCATGTATCAGTTTATAACAAAGATATTTATTTTTTCATTAAAAATTACATACATGATCAAGGAGAGGAGACATTGCAACTGCATTGACTGGTCGTTCTGTCACATAAGTCTTGATGAGAGTCAATGTTCTGATGTCCCACAGCTAGATTATTTGCAAGAAACATAAAAAATCAGGTAAAAAGACAGATAAGGAATATGTTATGAAGAAACAATCTAAATGATAATATAATACCTTACAGAAAGGAGTAGATGGATCAAGAGATCAGTACCTTAGCGGATTTATCAAGGGAGCCAGTGAGGAAATGTGAACCATCAGCAGACTTCGAAAGTGATGTTATGGTCTTCTTGTGGCCAGAATCTTTGTCTGACTCTTTAAGAAGTTTTCCAGTCTGTGCAGCGGGTAGAAAATCAAAAACAAATTTAAATGTGCATCAATCAATTGACTGACTTCAGGGAAGAATGATGAGCAAATTTATAATTGAAGAGTTGCAATAGCAAATTAAAAAAATAAGTTCGGAAAGTACCACAGAGCCAGAAAGTGAAAATAAAAGCATCAATAAAACAATTACACTGAATATAACACTGAGACCGAGGAATTCACTAAGCCACTTACCTCAGAATCCCATATACGAACCACAGCATCTTCTCCAGCACTGATGATAGTCTTGTTCAGGGGTCCCCAAACAGCTCTATTAATTCTTCCCTGAGGACCCTTGATGGTGAGCACAGATTCACCAGACTCTGCAAAATGAAATTAGGGGATAACTTTAAGTTGCCATACCGGTCAATCTGGAGACAATTCACCTATTCTAACATCATTATTCCAATCAATGCAGCTTAGAAGTCAAAGCACGAAAAACTGAAAGGCCAAACTTTTACACTACGAAAAAAAGTGGGTCAAGCAGCAACAGAGGATAATGATAAGAATTACTTCTGAATGCAAAGTGATAAGAATTCCATTGGGTGATGCCGGAGAGAGTGGTGGATGTGCTCTGGAGTTGGGATAGAAGGTTTTCTAACCCTGTTGCTAAGGCCATTTGGAGAATGATTCCCTCGTGTGTTTGGTGGTGCCTTTGGAGGGAGCGAAACAATAGATGTTTTGAAGATGTTTCGGTGTCCCTAGTGAAATTGCAAGGGTCTTTGTTGCTTTCCTTGTTTTGTTGGGCTAATGCGGTTTTAGGGGGCCTTTTTGTCGGCTTTGATGATTTCCTTATTTTTGTTGCTTGCTTGTCTTAAGCGCTTTCGGTATAGTCCCTTGTACTGTTATCGCTTGTTCTAATAAAATTTCCTGACTTATCAAAAAAAAAATTTCCTTACTTATCAAAAAAAACAAATTAAGCAATCAGGAAACAGCACTGCAAATTCTTCGGCTAAGCAATGAACCATACTCAAGCAAAGTGTTCCTCTGTAAATAATTCCAACAAAAGAAACGAGTGTCTGGGAAAACACAAGTAATGGTCAATCTGAGACTCAGCACATGAAATTCACCTAAACTAGACAATGATATCCAGAGTCCGGAAACCCCCAGGTAAATAAATAGCACACATAACCCATATAAATATCACCAAGTCTACGTATACTGATTGCAGTAGTTAGAAAAATTTGACATAGGCTCAACAAACCAAAGAAGAGTTGTATCCATTTACCAAAATCCTTTTTAAGCATATGTTGGTTAAGAATCGACAACTCAAGTTCACAAGCACCTCCAAACAGTCAAACATCCCGAATTGCATAGCACCAAAGCATATTTATCGAATTGCAGAGCACAATGGGTCAGAGAAAATGATGCACCAAAGCATATTTATCAAAACCCTAAACCCGAACATAAATAAAGCTTACGGTCACCGGGGTCTCTGGCAACCTCTTTGACGTGAATAGCAGAAGGTGAATCCATGAAAGGGTCGGTTGTAATCACGACTAGCTTATCGCCGACGGAAAGTTCCACAGCTCTAGCCGGAGAACCGAAATTAAATGAGTACAACTGCTCCCCCGTCTGAACATTCCACAGCTTCGCCGACTGATCCGCACTACCCGTTATCAGTATCATCGAATCTCCTACATTCCAAAAGTACAAAATGAGAAGAAAAATGGACAGAATTTAATATGAGAAATGAAGAAGGTCCAATAAATGGATAAGAAAATTGAATACAGAGAAAATGGAAGGGAGGGACTTGCTTGAGACGTCGCAGCACCAGACTGCGCCGTTGTGGCCGCGGTAGGTGCCAAGGCGCTCGCCATTGTCGGCGAACCAGACGGTGGGGGTGTGGTCCTTGGCACAGGAAAACAGGAGGTCTCCGTCCCGATTGTACTTCAAAAATGTTAGAGGCCTTTCATGGCCTTTCATCAAAATCGGTCTCATGGCTCTTCGGTTTTAGGGAGATGGGGAGACAAAACAACGGAACTGAAAGGAGAATTAGGGCTCAGACTTTGAAGCTCGGCCAGGTTTTAGAGATGGAAGTGAACACCAAAGGTTGAAAATACAACAGCAATCTAATTTTAGGGTTTAGAAGCTCGACCAGCTAGAAAACGTTTCACCAGTTTCTCGAACACACTACTGCTTCGGGATTCATGTGGTCAATGAACAAAGTTGGGCTTCCAGAATGGGCCAAGCCTAGGAAATCTTTTTCTAGGGATTCACGCTGTCCTTTAGGTTATCTTATAGTGTTAACATTTCGAGGAGATTAAAATTTTAGGGTATTAGGAGATGTTTAAGGGTGGAAATTTTAAGTATTGGGGTTTGGAAAATATTATAAAGTAAAGATATGTTATAGGAGGTTGTGAAAAAGTGAAGAGAGAAGGTTTTGAATAAATATCATAATAATAAAAAATTATGTGATGAATTTTTTATTATTAAACCTAAATTTTTTGGGCCAAATTATTGGGGCTCAAACAAGACCTAGATTTGGTGAAAAAGTGAAGAGAGAGATGATTTTTAATAATTATTATAGTGAAAAGTAATGAGTGATGAGGAGAGAGATTATATTGTAATTTTTTATGGTGTTAAAATTTTAGAAAAGTGTAAAATTTTACAATCCTAGGCTCAAAATTTCTTCAAAACGAAGTTCATGGACAGAATAGAAAGTAATCCCTAGGATATAGTATAATAAAAAAATTGAGATAAATCCTTCTAGTTTTCATTTAAATTTGGAGCTTGTTTGATTGTCCTTGGGTCTTCTAATTTGCTTTCACTGCAATAACTTTTATCTTTGGTATCAAATTCTTGAGTGTCAAAAATTATTTTGACACCAAACAGTACTTTCCCTTACAAAAAAAATCAACGTCACCAAGGATGGTGTTCGCGAAGGTAAAAAAATATTCGCAAGATATAAAAAACCGTTCGCACATTTTTTCAAGTGACGATCAGCCAAACGTCACAAATATGTGACAAAAAATTTGCATCATAAAGTTTACAATTGCGTCCACACAGGTAAAAACTCGTCCGAACGGAGTTTTGGTGACAAATTTCTCGTCACCTATCTGTGACAAAAACCAAATGTCATAAAAGCTTAACAGTGTCCGGACGTAAATGCAATAATCGTCCAAACTATAGTGTCAGATCAAATGCGTAACAGTTGTGAACGTTTGGACACCTAAGAAACGTGTGCACATTGTTTCAGTGACAAAAGGGCTTTGTCACCCATATGTGACGCATCGTAAATCGTCACTAAATTTGGAATCCTTCCGGATGCACCTACGAGGGTCGTCCCCACCCTCGCATGATTGACACGTCTACCTCCAACCCTCGTGGGAAACACTTGTTAACATCCGCACATCAGACAACTGTCCGAACGCAATTGCCTGTTTTATAACCAAATGTTAGCCCTCCACGCTACATGTTCAAGTCGTCCAAACGTCCATTTCACATCTGAATAGTGCGAGATTTTAGGAGATTTTCATAACGGTTCGAGTTATGGCATTTAATACATGTTCCATTGGCGTTCAAACACTGTCGACGGTTTTTAAATTCGAAGAGAAACTATCAAAATTCATTTTTTTACGAACCTGTAAGCCATTTCTCTCGATCTCTCGTCGTTTTACCTCTGAAATTAATCATTTACGTCTTTATTTCGTTGATTGTTTTGTGTTATATAATTTTTAATGTGGTTGCAACGTCACAACTTTATTAGAATTTGTTAGGACTGAAGCTTTAGGATTAAAACTTTATTTATTAGTCTTCAAGGAAAGGGTAGGACATCAGAGAATTTTTTTTGGGATAAATACACTTTGCCCCCTTATCTTTGGGGTCATTTACACTCTGCACCCTGATGTTTTATTTTGATACATTGGATACATTATCTTCCAAATTTTTGCAATCTGGACCCCGTACCCAATTTGACCGTCTAAATTGATAAATTTCGTCAACATGTGAACCGGTCGACCGCTACAAAGGTAACGTGAGAGACATGACGAGCCGGTCGACCGCTTCTTTGTCTTTGAAGATGTCTGTTTTATAAATTTGATCAATTTATTGAATTTATTAAAATCTCGATTGTGCACAAAAGCCAACATCAGCCACCCGCCTGCCACTTTTCTCTCTCTCTTTCATAGGTGAACATATTTTTTGAAAATTGTAATTTGAGAGTTGAAGATTTTGTAAAATTAGGGATTTGGTATTGAGAATTTATAAATGGGTATGTGGAAACTACCGAATGGGATGTGGAAATTAGGAATTTGAGATTGAGAAATGCCAAATGGGGATGTGGAAATTGATGATGGATTTATGTATTTCCTTTTAGAGATCAATTTTGGGGATGAAAATAATGGATTTATGTACCATGAAATTGAAAATGGATTTATGTATTAGATATGAGATTTTCGCCTTGACAAGCTTGATTTATGTACTGCATTCATTTATGTATTAGAAATGGATTTATGTATTCAATTTTTTTACACTAATGAAACCTTAAACTTGTTAAACTTGGGTTAGGATCTACACTGAATGGGTTACTACTTTGTTGTATATTTGGTCTCTCATTTGCCCTGATCGCGAGTTCTTTTGAGCCTACTGTTCACGACACGCCTTGCATTCCCAAAACCTCTTACGATGTGGATTATATGGTGTGATAGAATATTTGCCCGGGTTCTATTCTTTTTCTTTTTCCTTTTTTTGCTGGGGTGGAAAAATAAAAGAGACAGGAAGATGGGGCAGGGATGTTAGGTCGGTCAGGTGTTGTATCCTTCTGTGCTTAGGTTTGCCTATAGTCGATTATGGAGTGAATATGGTTAAGAAATCAGTGCCTACCATGTGAATTCTAGTAACAAGCTTGTTCTTTTATCACCTTTCTTTAATGTTATTTTAAATGATGCTTCTTTCTTCTTCTTTTTACTTCTTCAAATTTGTGCCTTACATTACTTGTTTATGTTGTTGGCATCAGCTTTCATATGGACAATACCATCAATTCCCACAGAAACATATGACATATGATTTGGATGAAATGACTGAATTTGACCTCCCATTTCACTCTCGGTGCTCGTGATGGTTCAAATTTGTAGCTCCACATTGGAAAAGGGAGAGACAGATATACCTTTGAGGCATTGACCTCTATAGATATTAGTGTTGTCCAAGAAAATTTTTTTCTTATCATTTCGCCTTTAAAGTTTGACCCCTTTAAATTTCAATCTTGATTCTGTCACTGAGCTGGAGAGAAGAGGTTGCGTAATCTATTGGGTGTAGAGCACATGTCTAGTTAGTGCTTTGCATCATGCATGTATTCCTTTAGCTGACATAGCTATTGGATTATTGACATGGCAATTGCGCTTTCAGCGGCCGAGACAAGAGGCGGGCGGGAACTACCGCCCCCAAAAATGAAAAATGTTAAGCCATCCCAACAAATAAAAAAAACTTCTAAACAATTTAGATTTTCTAAATTGAAAATAAATAAATAAATCTTCTCTAAGTTTTTGACTTTTCAGTTTACAGATTGTGTATTTGGGGTCTCCAAAATATTCACAAACCAAATGGGTATTTTTTTTAACTATTTATTTATTTTTCTAAAATCACTAATCCCCCAATTCTTTTGCAATTCAAACTCTCTTATATTTTCTAATTTCATTTTATTTCTATCGGCCTGCACATAATGATGTTGATACAACTATAATTTATTTATTTATGGGGCTATGTATTTATGAATTTTTATCCTAATAGTTGTGATTAACAAAATTGGTACAATTAATATTTTTTATTTATTAAGGATAGAAATTAAAATTGAATTGCGCTGAACTGATGTTTATTTTTTTTTTCTATATACTGTTTGATCATTCGTGTAATTCTGTTACATTAGTTAGTTTTAGCTAATTGGGCTGTTCTAATAATTCAGTTACAGTTGCTAGCCTCCGTCGATGGGCTGGACTAGCCGGTTAGAAATTTATAATTGTTAGAGAGATGTTGTTTATTCAGTTAAGGTCGAATAAAAGAGAGAGGATTGTTATAAGGCTCTGGACATAAATTGCAAGTAGAAACATATTTTTTTCTCTCTTCCGCAACCTATTTTTCTTCAAATCATCTTACTGAAGAATTACATTTTTTTTTCACAAGAACCATTATAGTGCCATTACGAATAATGCTCCCATCGGCAATCCTGGCGGTGGATGATAACACCACAGCGACTGCGTTTCAACCGGAGCGCATCCCCTCCGGCTACGACCCTGTTTCCGAGCGCCGGTGAATTCTCCGTCGCTTCAATGCTGCCCGGTCAGACCCCCACTCCTTTCCTCTTCTTGGTCGCCGTCTCTCTCTCCTGTTTGATCATCTTCTGCGCTTCCGAATCCCGCCGCTTCCTCCCTCGGTTCTCCTCCTCCCGCTCTGCTTCCTCAGCCGCTGCCTTCTCTAATTTTCCCGGCATTGTCTCCTCTGGCACTGGCTATTCTCCTCCGGTTAGATCATTTCCTCCTTATCTTTTGATTCTGTAAATAGTTAGTGAATCTATTTAAGTAAGTAGGTTTTAGTAAAGTAAAGGCTATTTGTGGACTTCGTAGTCTGGTTTGCATGGATGGGGACTAGACTCCTTACTAAACAAGAATGAGTATACCATTCTGAAATGATTCTAAAGACGCAATTAGTTTCATCTTGCTCTGGAGGTTGGTTTTGCTGTGAGACGGAAAGAAAGAGCTGAATTTAATCAACCGAACAAAATGGAAACTGTATGTCTCTATTGTTTTCGTCTTTATAATTAATGAGGCAAATCGGGCAGAGATCCAATTTCCAAAACCATGTTTTTTCTTAAAAGTTTTAATGACGTAATTTTGTTTCCCATCGTAAGAGTGGAATGGAGGGACGCAGTCCAATTCCCAGAGAAGTTCTTTTAATTTCTTTGATTTCCTTAGAGTTAGTGTCTAATATGCATAGCTCATCACGTATTGTTAAGGTTCGAAAGTGGACACAGCACTCCAATATTTTTCTCTTGTGCTTTCGTGTTTGACTTCCTTTTAGTAAGGAAGGGTTGATTGATTTTTTCTTTTTGGATTTTTATATTGGAACCATTATAGGTTGGTGATGGGTATAGGCTTGAAACGGTTTTGAAGGATGCTGCCATGGGAGACGGGACTGTTATTTTGACAACTCTGAATGAAGCATGGGCAGCTCCAAATTCGGTCATTGATCTATTTCTGGAGAGCTTCAGAATTGGAATTCAAACCCGTAGGCTTTTGAACCATTTGGTGATTATTGCCTTAGATGAAAAGGCATTTGCACGTTGTCTAGTTGTACATACCCACTGCTTTTCTCTTGTTAGTGAAGGAGTTGATTTTCATCAGGAGGCATATTTTATGACCCCTGGTTACTTGGAGATGATGTGGAGAAGGATTGATTTCCTGCGCTCTGTTCTTGAGATGGGGTACAATTTTGTTTTCACGGTAATCTGCTCTCTCTGTCCTTCTGCATATTCATAAATGCACAACCACTCATGCCCACGACTAATTTCTTGTATTTGTAAAATCTCGTTTGCATCTATAATTTTTGTTCCATGTGTAATTGTTCCCCTTCAAGACTTGTTCACTCTTGAGTCAAACTTTTCTGTCATGAAAGTTATTATCTTGTACGTTGACTAAGTGTATCTTTTCGTTTTCACAATGTAGTCAGATAACATTAGGAAAGAAAGAGAAGAAACATATTGGTAGAACATATGTGGAGCTCATTATGGAAATGACCCTTTGGCTTTAGATATTGAATGAATGAAGGCTTAAGCACATCTATGTGTTTGATTTAGTTTGGAAGTTCAAGGTTTAGATAGTGAAGAAGTGGAGAGGGCCCTACTTCTGTGTTTGATTTGATGAGGTTAGATGTAATATAGTAGTGTCAGGTTAAACAGCAGGATTTCTTTGGCCAAAGAAAAGGAGAAAGCTCACTTCATGGAGGAATGGGTATGCTTTAGTCTTCCCACCAACAAGAGCGGAGTGGTGTAGTTTAGTATAGGAAGTAAAGTAACACCTGAATCATTGATAGAAATGGTGTGGGTCCTGTCAAGGATTTCAGAATGATGAAATCTCTTAACCTACTTGAGCCTGCTTCGCTTGTATGGACCTTCTGATGAAAGGTTGCTTACAGGAATAGAAAACAAATCTTTGACTTCTTGATCAAATGTGATTTGTTACTGACAAAACTGCTGTAAATGGTAGAGGAAGAATAGCCTCGTAGCCACATTCCTTGTACAGATAAGGTATAGTTAATATTCATTAGGTGCATATTAAGAAAAGAGGAATTCCTTATGGCTGAAGGTTATCCTTCTGGAAAGGAACCCTTAAAGTGGTTTCAGCCTTTTTTCCACTTGCCCTTTTTCATAGTCCAATCTCTACCAACATTTTTTCCCGCCAAAATTTAAAACATTGTCGGTTTTAATTATCTCAAATAGTCTTGATAAATCCCTGGCCTTTCTAGACTTCCTGAAGACAGTTCACCTTCCATTCTATAGGTCATGTGAACACAAGTAGCAATCCTGAGTACTTAATGAATCTGAAGAACTTAAAAAACTCATGATCTGTGATTGTGATTTGATGCTAACATGCGCTCGTGTTTGCACCATTTTGTTTGCCAATAAAGGTGTTCATTTATGTGTGATAAAAAGGACAGGTTATTAAGCTTATATCGAAGTAGTTTAGAATTGTTGACACATCCAGTCAAAGTTAAGTTCATGCCAAAGTTGGTCCATCTTGCTTTGTGGCAGGTCTTAACTTGCTTTTCTTTACTATACTTCCATCTATCACATTCCTTTTAGTTAACTTCGATTTCAAGAGAGAGAGAAAAAAAGGAAGCCAAGTGGAGGAAATGTTTCGAGTGAAATTACCTGTATTTTTTGAATGAAATTCCAAAGAATTTGCCGAAATTTGTGGAAGTTGAAGTTTCAAGATTTGTGAATGTAAGCAACTCGAGAGAATTTATAGAAGTATGCTCGTTGGCACAATATTTAAAATGAAAAGCTGATTGTCAATGAAGCAACTTGAAAAAGAAACTGCAGATTGCAAAACCTCGAAAGCTTTTCTTATATTTGCTCTAGCTACTTAATAGCATGCACAAATTTCCCAGCTATTCGATTGATGGATGACAGACGAACTTGTTAGGTGGTATTACAGTTTTAATGACTTGAGCACGTCATTATTGTAAGCTATAGTACATGAACTGGCATACTTATATCAGTTATTCCTCTCACGTTTCTTAGCACTTCTAATCTGTCTGTGAAGATCTCTTTTGTCCTCACTCAATTGCTTACGGTTCGTTTTCCCTCCAGGATGCTGATATCATGTGGTTCAGAGATCCATTTCCACAGTTTTATTTGGCCGCAGATTTCCAGATTGCATGTGATCATTTCTTAGGGAGCTCTGATGATGTACATAACGGACTGAATGGAGGATTTAACTATGTAAAGTCAAATAATCGGTCGATAGAGTTCTACAAATTCTGGTACTCTTCACATGGAACTTATCCTGGATACCATGATCAGGATGTCCTCAATATCATCAAGTATCATCCTTTCATCATGGATATTGGACTGAAGATGAAATTCTTGGACACAGCTTACTTTGGGGGGCTCTGTGAACCCAGCAAAGATTTGAATCAAGTTTGTACAATGCATGCAAATTGTTGCTTAGGTCTAGACAGCAAGCTTCATGATCTCAGAATTATGCTCCAGGATTGGAAGCAATTCATGTCTCTGTCTCCAAGATTGAAGAGATTCTCAATTTTCTCCTGGAAGGTTCCTCAGAAATGCAGGTACAATGACAATTTCTTCCTTTTCTGTTTTAATTTCAAATAGAATTAGTGTTTAATATCTTTATTTCTGTATGGGCTCTGACTTTGTGCTAAAGTATGGATCTCTGAAGTCTGAGGAAAGATGTTCAACAGGGAAGGCAAGATTGACTCGAATTAAACAGTGCAGATACATGTCAATGACCTCCCTCGCCTGCTGCCAAACCCCAACAATAGAGTTCGGAAAAGTGGTGCAACTCAAGAAAATGCCTGTGTGAAGAGAAATAGCTTAGGATGAGAGGGTAAGTGTTAACCCTTAAACTTGTAAACCGATGTTCCTTATACATGTGGATTTCACAAGTTTTGTTTTTGGAGAAAAAGGTTGTTCCAAATAAAATCAACAATAACACCAGACATAATTTAAATGGTTCGGTTGAGGTAAAATGAGAATAAAATCAACAATAATACTACACTAGACACCAAGATAAAGATATATAACGTCCACTAGTCGAGGATAAAAAAGAAATCCATCATCCCCAAAATGTACTTCAAAGTGAAGTGAAATAAAATAGAGTGGAATCAAAATCAAACTCACTTCCAATATCTGTCTTTTAAAATTTTAGACACCTCTTTGCACTGGGTTCGGATTGATCCGTCCGACTTGATTGCATTTGGTGGGTTTTTCGCTCACAAAGAGATAAAGAATGATTGTGTTATTTCACAATAAAGTATAGTTTTCTCTTTGTGAAACTTGACTTTTTATGATTCTCAGAGTAGTGGCGGAGACAAAGTGGCGGGCAGGAGCCACCGCCCCCAAAACTACGTATTCTGCGAATGAGGAGCATTGGCTTTTGTTAAAGATATTCACTTTTGTAAAAGGTCCTCACCGATTTATTTTTTCACAATTTATTTGATAAAATTTTATCTGTTGGCATATCTTTAGTTGAAGAACTTATTCTCACCAGGGTTGAAGTGAATGGGGCCAGTAGTTTAGAGATTTTGTTCTCTGCAAAATGTATTTCGGTTTTATTGGCTATGTTTGGTTTAGATCTCAAAACAGTTTTTGTTTTTTGTTCATTTTGGAAGTAGTGTAGATTCTCTTGGGATTGGTGAAAAATGTGTTAAAAGTTGTTGGAATTTGTAAAAAATTATTGGGATTGTTGAAAAGGTATTGAAATTGGTGAAAAATGTATTGAAATTGATGAAAAAGTGAGTGAGAAGTTTTTGAAAATTTTTTTGAGATACGAAACAAACATAGCCATTGTTTCCAGAATTACGTGAACAACAATTTTTTTTTTTAATCTCTAGCTTTTCTTTGCTAAGGCCGATATATTTTGCTCTTAAATTCAACGTACATTCAAATTTAAATAGTAATAACAATAACCTATACTAAAAACATGACACCAAACTCTCATTAAAAACTCGAAACAATTCAAATAAACAGCAACGACATTAACCAAAGGCAACTGATTATTATTGGACCCAACGAGGTTGGTGACATGCTATTTCCTTTCTTGGACTTTCTCCGTTATAAACCAATAGCAATCATACCTTAGCTTTTGGATCACAAGAAATCTCAACAAATCCTAACAACATTCACAAGTGATAAGAAGAAAACTTTCTATTTCAAATTTTAAGTGCACAAACCCTTAATAAAGCCAACTCAGCAACTTAAAGTTTTCTAAATCAGCAAGCTAATGGCTGCATCTTACAAACATTTCATTTTTTTTAAAAGGCAAGCCCAACAACTTATAGGCTTAAATGAAAAAGTCCATTTAGGCTCGTTCAAGCTCAATAAGGACACAAGCTTGGGCTCAACATATAAGCCCATACTTTACTAAGTTCAGTGGTTTTAGGGTCCACCTAAGTCAGCCCAATCATTAAAATTAAAGCCCAATTCATTTTTGCACAAAATGACCCGGTTTGGTGCAAAATCTCATTTCTATCCCTATTTTTAAATGCTAATAACTCACTCACCTTAACTCCAAATGACTTTCAATTTTGACCAAAGGTTCCTGGCTCTGTCCTGAATTAGCCCTGCAAATTTGGAGCTGAAAAAATTTCGTTTGACCCATAAAATAATAGCTTTTGTGTGTTATCCTCACAGATTAACAAAACTGGCCCTATATGTCACGCCTCGTACCTGTACTTACCTCCTAGGCTTACCTATAGAGCTAGTATGCATACAGACAAAGATTACAACACAAACTATTACGATTAAGCACCAATTGGTTAACATTGAAAAGCTTAGCGGAAGTTTTATTTGAAGATATTGTTTGGGAAGAAACATCATCGCGTCTAAAAAAAGAATGAAGCGTTCGGACGCACTATCAAGGAAAGTAATTTCTAACAAATAAATTTTTTTATGATATTGAATGTTTTACAATGAAAATAATTTGTAACTAATAATAAAGACTATTCACTACCTTTTTTTTAACTTGATTTATATTTACAAAAATCCAAATTGTAGCACAATTATGGCCCATAATAATAATATCGCAATACCAACACATATTTTGGCTCTCTTTAAATATGAAAACACTCTCAACAATGTAAAATAGCAAAGTTTTACAAAAATCTACAAGCTATAAAGAAGTATCAATATTCTACACAAATCCAAACTTAAAGAATGTACAAAGGTACTATGTAAGTCCAAAACCACTAAAAAAAAATTAAAAGTACTAATGAAGAAACCTCACAAGTCTTCTCTGTTAATTTGTGACATATGTCCCAAGATATGTTGAAGTCGCTCTAACAGTTGCATTTGTTCCTCCTCATGTTGCTCTCATGGCTGTCAAAGTCTATCCTCCAGTGTGCGATCTCCCTTGAAAACAAAATTATTTACCAGTGGGCTCTCCCTTTGACAACACATAAAGTGTGTCCTCCTGAAACACATTATATGACAAGGAGGCATTTTCTCCTGCTACATTATCATGCAATAACTTCTAGAATCACACATAGAGGAGGATAGGGTAGTACTAGCATGTTTCAGCACACTTTAATTAGCCCGTTGTTCTAAAAAATGAAACAAGACTAGGAGGAAAAAATAGTTGAAGCATCATTCACAACAGAGTGAGATGATATATATGAGCTACCTTTCCAACGAGAATGTTGCAAAAGGGCCATCGACTGGAATTATTTGTTCCACATGGATTGTTGCTTGAAACATCACTGCAATATCAACGTTTAAGGACATGACCTATAAGAAAATTAGAAGCAACTATTTACTGATCCCTGAGCCCTATATACGAAAGTTTCAATTGCAGTAAATTAAGTTACCAATTCTCTTTATTGATTCCAAGAATTCTTCAATAATCTTCAGGTTCTTGTCGATCTCACAATCTTGAGAATTCCACAATAGCAGCCCAAATGTTTTGTCTTTTTCCTCTCCACCCTCACAACTATGCATGGTTTTCTCTGAGTTTTGATGGCCAACTCCGAAACTGAAATCTTAGGGTAGACTGTCTCATAACTATCCTTATATAAGAAAACCCTAGCTGTGATAGTGCGTGGGATCGTTAGGGATCTCAGATCTTGGCCATAGGATCACATGGAAAACTCCTTTCCATTAACTCCCTTATATTATTTTATTCCGAATTTTAGACTTCTACTAATTGTAATCATGTCCATCAACATATTACAATTCACTACCGAAAATTTGAGATTGATTTGTGAAATCTCTTTTGCTAACAATTATAATTGTTTTTTTATCCTTCCACCATACTATATTCTGTTTGAGCTAATAAGACCGGAATATAAATATTGATAAATCCCTAGCTCATTTAATTCTTAATTTTATAATCTATAACTCGTTGGACTCTTAAATTATTTCCAAAACAATTTCAAAAATAAATATATATAATATATTAATTTCAAAAAATATTTTCACAAAATTCCTTTGGCCAGAGATTTCTTCTCTCGAGTCCAATTCTATACTGATATACTTGAATATACCATCCCTCGAAGAGACTGGTGGATTTCTTATTGAGCATTTATACAAACTCATTCATCATACACAATACCCGACGCTGTCTGAAATATTTGACCTCGAAAGATCGTCACCAAATGACTCTATCAGAGTACAAGTACTCAATAAACAAATCTGTACAAACCTCTTAGGTCTAAGAATATCATAAACAAATTGTATTGAATACCTTCTCGACATCAACGATCACTTCCAGAAAGTTTCCATATTTGATCCCGTTCAATGCATGTACTCTTACAGTGCACCCACTCATTTGTTTAAGGTCACCGCCTCGATGACTGAGTACATCATCCTATATAATAGAGGCACAACGAGTATAGACCTATTGTACATAAATATGTACCTTGATCTAGAACAAAATATCAAGTTTACAAAGAACCAAAAAGTCATACTCCCCGCCTTTGATTCATTAACCATTGACATGAATTTTCTACAATAATAACTGTGTAACATTTTATGTCACAACATATTATCTAATATAATAAATATAAACACGTGGGGATCTAAATAGCAATTATCTAGAATAATAATTTTTAGAGCATACTTCTTACAATATATCTTTTAGGACTGTAATGACTTGTAATAAATTTGTAAGACACGGTTTTAAGGAAAATCTGAGTGATGAAATCACTTTTAGTGATTCAGTTGATGTTTGTGCTTTCTCATCTTTAATTAGTTCAGAGGAATTGGACGATCAAAAGAGTGCTAATTGAAAAATAAAAGCTAACATTATTCAAAAATATATATTCTGAAAAACAAATTAGGAAAAAAAAGCACCCCGATGAACTACTGGATATATGCTCGTAACGTGTAGATATCTTCTTCATTCAGCTCAATAAAAAGAGCAAGCCATTCATTTATATTAAAAAAGAAAAGGCATGTCACGCCCTAAACTTCCAAGGCTAAAGGGTGACTTACTAACCATAAACAAATAGACTTTGTTTTAAAAAACTTAACTAAAACAAATTGTGGAATAAAATTTATTAAAAAAATGATTTCAATAAAACTCTCCAAAGATCAAGGTAAAATTAACTTCTTTAAAACTCTATCAAAACACAAAGAAAAAATCTAAACATGAATAGATTGGCACTATAGTCAAACATTTATTCTAATAATCTCTTAGCTATCCGCCCACATGCCATCTAATCTTGACTATCGACACACTCTTGATCAACATCTGAAAATAAAGAAAACAATAGCGGGTGAGTTCGACAACTCAGTAAGCAAAACCATTATGCTAGTGTGTATCCCATGAGCCACATTGTAACAGTAAGAGACATAATATTTAAAATCTTTCTAAACTGTTGAAAGCTATTTTTTGGAAAATTCAATAAAACATCTTTATCAATAAAACAATTTTATCTATATAACATAATACTATAGAAAATCCCTTTGGCAATAACTGTGGGTCATGTCTACCCTCGTGATAGGGTTGTGCAATTGCTACCTAGTTTGAGGATCAGCCAAACTAAGCCAATACTATGAGTAGAATTCTTCCTTACTAAGGCTTAGCCATGTCCAAGTGTGCACTCAGTAAGAATCTATAAAATAAACTACTTCGTTTCCAGAATGGGTGCACTCAATGAGTTGCAATTGGTACCAATGCACTATCTCTGTAACTTTGGGCCTCAGGGTTTGAAAATACATTACATATCACACTATAAGCATCACTTTGAATTTTGCATCTTTTTGTTCATTACATCTAACATAATGCACATAACATAAATAAATATCAACATAAAAAAGATTTGATTTAAACATTAAAATCCTCACGTAAAATCATTGAACATAAAAATAGGCTCATGTGTACACATTTCATGCTATAATGTTTGACAATTTTATAATAATATAATGCACATAAAACTCCGAGGGTTTTCAAAATATCACCTCGGTCTTTTAGGAAAATCTAACATAATAACCCCGTTTACCTGGATCTTCAAGCAAATAAGCCTATGACTTATCACCTATCAATACAAAATTTAACGTATTATAATACGCTCAAACGGAAACACAAATGAAACTCTAAATCTGCCCGACATGATTAAATCCGAAATTCACTTGTCAGATTCTAAAATATAACTTACCTATATCAAGTTTCCCTAAAATCCCCAAATTAAAATATATTCTTCCCTAAGATGTTAACTATACACCTGTAAAATTATATATCCAAATTCCTTGTAGAACTCAGTCAATAAAATCGACATTCACCTATGTTCACGGAGTCAAACTATACCTCGAATAATTATGTACTCATTACTTCCAAAATTCATAAAGATCTCTTCTGATATACTTTGATGATACCAAAACTGAATCAATCTAGCACAAATCAATCTGGGCTGAATGAACATGATCATATGCACGAAAAGCCCAACAATAACACTTGGCCCATATTGCATGAAAGCCTGATAGAAAGAGCAACCACGACACGTGTCGTAAGTGATTATAAACCAACTTATAACATAAAGCAGCCCCACGATGTTGATGTTCCTACTATTCAAAGCAACTGCCAACTATGAGACGTGTGAAGTGTACATCCCTGAAAATGATGCTACGAGGGATCACATTCCTCGAAAAAGGGAAATGCAAGGACGTGGCGAAAGGGCTATAAAAGTAAAATGTCAAGAAGAAGAAAGGTAAACGATTCCAAAGATTTTGAAATACCAAAATACTGACTTAAGCATCGCAGGTGCCTTACCCTGGTGTCTGAGGTCATCTTTGTTATTTTGTAGAAGGGAATTACGCAAAGTCCGAAGCGCATTTACTTTGAAGTGTTGACCATAAATCAACTGATTCGTCATACTTAAATCCCAAAATTTATACCAAAGATTCATATATGTGTTATAAAGATACCCATAAAATTTGATGCCGAAATTCATATAGTCATCCGGTTAAAAAATCCAATCTGTATCAAATGATCTTTCTCAGCAATTCCGATTACTCTAAGCCTAACTTCTGGATTTTCAAAACCATACCAATACATCTCCAAAAAGTTCAAAACTTTAACTTAATCCTCCTGCAGATGTCTAGTATGAAACATCTAAAAATAATAATTTATCACATACCGCATCACCAAAGAGGTTGCACCCACACTCTATACGGACGGAACAAAGGTGCTGACGGAGTTGATTCAATTTAAGAAGTCTTAGCCGAGTTGGTTTAGGAGGTTGAGGCCGAATTCCATTTCAAGTTTCAAAGAACTCAGCAAGCCTTTGTCAGCCACTTTATAGCGAGCAAAAAGCAGAAAAACCGACAATTCATCTCCTTTCTACTCGACAAAAGGAATATGGGAGCCTGCGAGATTTTGTGGCACGCTTCAACCAAGAAAAGCACAGCGTGGAAGATCTCAAAGACAAGGTGGTCCTCACCGCCATAGTAGCTGGATTAACTGACGAGAGGTTTTCATTTTCTTTAGGAAAGACACCACCAAAATGGAGAAGGTGCATAAGTATATGAATGCAGAAGACATGGTAACTACTCGCTGGGAATAAGTATTCGATCAAGGAGGAGCAACATCCAAAAGGAGAAAAGAAGCAGCTCCAGCTAGGCCTCCCGCAGCAGAAAGATACTAGAGAGCGGAACCACTAGCAGAACCACGAGTAGAGCGCCCAAGGTTGCAATTTATGCCCCTCAACACGCCACCTAGAAAGATCCTCATGGAGATCTGGAATGACCCCGAGATACAATGGCCTCTCAAAATGTGATCAGATCCAGACAAATGAGACAACCACAAGTTTTGTTGATTCCACAACTACCACGACCATGTATTCACTTGGAAACACCCCTCAACACGCCACCTGGAAAGATCCTCATGGGGATCCAAAACGTCCCTGAGATACAATAGCCTCTCAAAATGCGATTGGATCCAAACAAACAACAACCCTCATTCAACAGGGGTGTTTCCAAAAATTTACAACTACCAGACCAAGGGAAGCACGAGCACCCGAGAACCAACTTTTCAGACCTTGCTAAAGAAACGAACGGGAACCCCGAGAAGACCATAAAGAGAACGATGCTCCAAGATAAAGAGCAAGACCGGAAGAAAGACGTTCTCCACCAAGGGCAATAGGAGAAATCGTGGTCATGTCTAGAAGCCTCGTTGCATGAGGATTGAGTTAAATCTTCAAGAAAGGCTTATGTAAGATGACTGCACATCACAAAGATAAGTAGGGGACCTCAGCACCCAAAGTCTGGAGAAGAAAAGCCCATCACGTTCATAATAAAAAATATGGCAGGAATCGAATACCTGCACGACGAGGCCTTAGTCATTGATGCTATGATAGGAAATTACAGCATTTGACAAATACTCGTTGATATCAAAAGTTCTACTGATATTCTATATGTTACCGAATACGATCAGATGAACTTTGGAAGAGAAGCAATTGAAAATATAAGCACTCAGTTAACCGGGTTTACTGGCCACCAAGTATTTCCGTGTGAGAGAGCATCCTTGTGAGGCAACACTCCCTGTAAAGTTCCTAATCCTTGAAGGAGAATCTTCCAACAACGCCATTATTGGGTGGGCCACACTAAACAAGTTGCATGTCGTGGTATCAACTTACCATATGAAAATGAAGTCTCAACCAAAGCAGGAATAAGGGAGGTAAAAAGAGATCAAGAGCAGGAGAGCAAGTTTTATCTGTTAGACACTTAGATGACTAAAGAAACCATGGCCATAAAATATCGGGAGGAATTTTGAGTGCAACAGGTAGAATAATTGAAAGAGATACCACTTTGGGCAGATTCAAAAGAACGGACGGTTAGGATTGGCACCAACTTGCCTGAAGAATCCAAAACAGTTCTCGTGGAATTTCTACGTGCGAATAGCGAAGTTTTCTCTTGGTCACACGAAGATATGCCAGGTAACGACCAAAAAGTCATCACTCACAGGTTGAACATACGACCCGAAGTCAAATTGTTCATACAACACAAAAGAAGCTTCACCCTGGAAAGAAGTCAAAAAATCAAGGAAGAAGTCGGGAAGCTGATTAAATCCCAATTCATCAGGGAAGTCAACTATCCCAGCTGGCTAGCAAATATAGTCATGGTGAAGAAGGCAAACGAAAAAAGGAGAATGTGTGTGGACTATACCGATATGAACAAAGCTTGCCCAAAAGATTGTTATCCACTCCTGAGAATCAATTCTCTCGTAGATTCGACGGTGGGACATCAACTTTTAAGTTTCATGGATGTCTTATCGGGATAAAACTAGATCAAAATGCATACAACAGACCACAAATACACCCCATTCACAATAGATCGGGAGACTTATTGATACCAGCTAATGCCCTTTGGGCTGAAGAATGCTGGAGCAACTTCCCAAAGACTGGTCAACCTGATGTTTCAGAAATAGATAGGGCGCAACATGGAGGTCTACGTAGATGATCTGATGGTCAAAATGTGAGAATCGGTGAACCACGTCGCAGATCTCGCCGAAGACTTTGACGTACTTTGAGCATACAAGATGCACTTGAACCCGACAAAATGCACATTTGGCGTATCCTCCGAGAAATTATTGGGCTTCCTTATATCCTAAAGAGGAATTGAAGCCAACCCAGAAAGGATCAAGGCTATCCTGGATATGCAGCTACCGAAAAACATTAAGGATTTGCAGCGACTCAAGGGACGAATAACTGCACTCAATAGGTTCGTCTCCCGTGCCACGGAAAAATACTTGCCATTACTCAAAACACTTTGAAAGGCCTTCAAGTGGACAGAAGAATGTCCGATAGCCTTTGAGGAGTTGAAGGAATACTTGACTAATCCCCCGCTCCTAAGTTCCCTTATATCGGGGGAAACACTTTTTCTCTACCTCGCCATTTCCTATGTAGCAGTAAGCGCAACACTCATAAGAGATGACAACAGCGTCAGAGACCGATATATTATGTGAGCAAAGCACTGCAAGGAGTTGAATCTCGTTATTCTGACGTCGATAAGCTGACATTGGCTGTCATCATCTCGACAAGAAAATTGAGGCCGTACTTCCAGGCTCATCCCATAATTATTATGACAGATCAACCGCTACGAAAAACTTTGGGAAAGTGAAATGCATCAGAAAGATTGATCAAATGGTTCATAGAGATCGAAGAATTTGACATCTAATATTGACCACAGATCGCGATTAAGGGGCAAGCAGTAGCCAACTTCGTTGTAAAATTCACAGCATCGATACCCTAGGGGGAGACTCCTAAACCGAAGCTGTGGTAAATTTATGTAGATGGATCATCCAACCACCAAGCAGGAGGTGTGGGACTAGTTATCAAAATACCCGAAGAAGAGCGAATCAAATTCAGGTTCAAGCTAGAATATTACCTAACAAACAATGAAGCAAAATACGAAGTCCCTATAGCAGGCCTCCTTATGACAGAGCTCCTAGGAGGAAAGTGTCTTAGCTTATACTCAGACTCTCAACTGGTGGTAGGACAAGTCACAGGAAACTTCGAGGCCTGAGATGAAAGAATGACAACGTCTTTGAAGCGCACACTAGAGATGAAGAAACACTTTGAGGCTTTTGAGATCCAACACATTCCCCGAGATCAAAATGTCCAAGCTAATGCTTTGGCAATAGAGGTATCGGGATCAATCGAGATGTTCGGGGGACGAAGAACCAAACGATCTACGAGAGTCGCATTTGAAATCCTGACAATTGATGAGATAGAACCAGAGGGCTGGTGATCCCCGATAATGAAGATATTGATGGAAAAGGATCTCGGGTTAACAAAACACAACTCCATAAGTTCAAAAGGATAGCACCGAGGTGTACTCTCATCGATGAGAATCTGTATCGTCGAAGTCTCTCCAAACCATTGTTACGTTGCCTCGACGCCTCAGATGCAGACTATGTACTTCGGGAAATACATGAAGGGATATGTGGAAATTATTTAGGATTAGAAGCTCTCTCTCAGAAAGCAATTAGAAGCTCTCTCTCAGAAAGCAATTCAAGCTGATGTGGAAAGGATAGTAAGAAAGTGCAAGAAGTGTCAAAGATTCGCCAATATCATAAACACCTTGGTGAAAAGATGACCATCATCAACGCCCCATACCCGTTTATCCTGGGCCCGTTCCTTATGAGACGAAGGCAGCTGAAGTTCTTGGTAGTTGCCATCAACTATTTCACCAAGTGGATAGCAGCTGAGCCACTGACAACGATCGGGCTACCCCAGGCATAATCACTGATAACGGTAAACAGTTCCACAACAAAAGCTTCCAAGACTTTTGTTCAGAGATCAATATTGAGAATCATTATTCGTATCCATACTATCCGCAAGCCAGTGGACAAGTAGAATTGACAAACCGATCACTGCTAAAGATCATCAAAACGAAGCTTGATGATCAAAAGGGTTCATAGGAAGAAGAACTACCTGGGGTACTATGGGCATACCGCACCACTGTCAGGACATCTATAGGAGAAACCCCATTTGCCCTCACATATGGAATCGAGGCTGTGATTCCGGTCGACATAGGAGCTCTCTCACCTCGGGTGTTGAACTTCACCCATGAGAACAACGAAGAAGATAGGAAGCTAGACCTCGACCTACTAGAAGGAAGGAGAGAGGAGGCACGACTCAAGATGGAAGCATACAAGCAGAAGATCGCCAACTACTACAATGCCAAGGTTAGACCACATTATTTTATTCCCGGATATTTAGTCCTAAAAAAGATGGCTCCTTAAACGAAAGATCCATAACAAGGCAAACTACACTTGAACTGGGAAGGCCTAAACAACCAGGAATATATTATTTGGAAGATCTTCAAGGGAAAACACTACAACATCCATGGAAATCGATACATCTTAGAAAGTATTATGCTTAGGCGTTTTGCTTTTTGTCTATAACGATGTGTTTACACCTATCTTATGATTTGATGTTCTATTTATTACTGTTTAGTATTACGGGAGTAATGTTGGAAGGAAGGGGTTGAAATTTGAAAAGATCATTTTTAAAGAATTGAGTATTTTCCTTTATTTTCATCTTTTGTTATCTCGTTGAATTGATAAATGAGTTTCTTCAATGTCTTTTTCATGTTATATATTACATGTCGTAATAACCATTGACTTTACTAAGTCATTTGAACTCACTGTTGTTTGTTAAATTCTTTTAGCAGAAGTTACATGATGTACCTGGGAGAATTTACTAAGAGTTTGACTCATGAGGTCTTGATACTAAGCTGGTAGTTGGGTCTTGGTTACTAAGAACCTAGACATCATCGTTGAGAGCATCCATAGATAAATTAGTTCAGGATTTCCTGATTATATTTTCTAGCGATGATGAAGAGGAAGAGTATAAGAGAATAAGATCAAGACATGTGTGGATTGTACTTAATGTAGTAGTTATTCTGCCATGTTTTGTAGATGTACATAGAAGGCGAAATTAGTACTCTTTTTTGATACAAAGGTTGGAATAAAGGTCTTAATGCTGTTTATTTTTTAGAATCTTATTGCTTTATCGATCTTCCCACTGACCGTAACCTCGTTTAATAGCGGCGTCCATTACTATAAGATAATGCTGGAGGTCTTCATAGTCCGGGCTATTACGTATTGTATCAGAGCTGAGGTTTAGGAAAGCAAGGATAGTTAGCAAAACTTAAGAAAAACAAGGGTTCTAGGAAAATCACAGTCTCATAAATAGGGGTAGTATGATATTGTGTTTATTGCGGTTATCAATTTATAACCTACCCTTGTATCTTTGGAGATAATGGTAGGCAGAAGGAGTAGAAGATTGGAGATTATTCATGGAGGATGCTCATTTGATAAGTTTTCCAAGCCCCATCCCCCTAGTTATGAAACAGGTACAAAACCCTTAGTGGCTGAGAAAATGGCTTTTGAACATAGAGGAACTATTGTAGGTTTTAGAGTGTTCTGATGATCAAATGATACAATTTGTCACGTATCAACTGAAAGGAGAAGCCAAAATGTTTGGGAGCAATTTAAGAAATAATTTTTAGATCGTTATTTTCCTTAAATGATTGAGAAGCCAAAGTGCCGGAATTCATTACCTTAAACCAAGGAACAAGGTCAGTGGCTGAGTATGCTGCTAAGTTCATAGAATTATCTCGATTTGCTTTATATTTGATTCCTGATGAGGGTAAGAAATCCAGCTAAGTTTAAGGGAGGATTACAACCTCGTATCAAAGATAGAGTTTGTTGCCATAAGTTTGGATTTTTTTTGCAGCTAGTGGATAGAGCTTCGATTGTGGAACGTACTTTGCAAAGTAAGAAACGATCTTTCCAAGGAAATAATTCCCAAGTACAGTCACCAGGAAAAAGGGGCAATTTTGGAAATAGAGGCAACGGACAAGAGGATAGAAGAAATGGTCCTAGCGCTATAGGGATAGTTTGTTTTACTTATGGAAAGTTAGGTAATTTTTCTTGAGATTGTAAAATGAGGCAAGGACTTCCTCAGGATGTGCGTGGTAATCAAGTTACTTACCCTGGTAATAATCAAATACAAAACCTTGGTAATCAATAGTGGGGAAATGGACCAACAAGAGTGTTTGCTTTAAATATGGAAGAAGCAGAGCAAGATTAGAATATGGTGAGAGCTACTTTTTTCCTTTCTTGTGGATTAGTAACTGTGTTGTTTGACACTAGTGCTACACATTCTTTTATTTCACATAGTTGCGTAAATAGACTTGGATTGTTGGTAGAACCTTTATTTGTTAGACTTGATGTGATAACTCCTTTAGGGATGACCAGTATGTGTACAAAGAAGATCAGGAATTTTCCAATGGAAATAGAAAGACGAAGATTGTCTATAGATTTGACAATCTTGGATATGGGCAACTTTGATGTGATCCTTGGCATGGATTGGTTATCTGGTTATCATGTAACAGTAGATTGTCATGTAAAGGAAGTAAGTTCACTGATGCCTGTGTTATTCTAAGGATTCAGGATTAAGGCAACCCAAGAGGGGGGTGAATTGGTTTTCTAAACTTTTCGCTTAAAACCCCCAAAGACGTGTTTGCAAGTAAATACTTTTTTAGCAAAAGTATAAATATGCAACAAATATAAATATGTGCTAAAAGTAAAGAGTAGGGATAGATAAGCAAACACTTGATTTTTAGGTTGTTCGGCAAACGTGCCTATATCCACCCCTCAAGCTCCTTTCACCGAGCCTTGAGGTTTTCCATTATTCTCCAATAGCTTACACTCTAGCTTCCGGGTGCTAGAGAACCGTACAAGTGTTTTCTCGGGCTCAACACTCAAACCCACCCAAGTGGTTTTTCTGGCTCATCACTCACAACCACACCAAGCTTGAGATATACACTTTCAAAGCTTCTTCTTTAGTGAACAACCTCACTAAAGGAAACACCTCTTTTGATAGGAAGATTGATGAACAAGACTCTCTCAAAGACTAGATATAAAAGTGGAAAACTCTATCTCTTTATTCATACAAAGACAAGGATATGAAAGTGTGTTTTGTGTGAATGATATGAGAAATATGAAATAAGAAGGTTTAGAATATTTCTCAAGTGATCTAAATGATTTGTGATCGTTAGTTATTGATTTTGGACGTTATGAAGGTGTAATTATAGGCCACATGTGAAACTAGCCTTTTATAGCCGTTGGGAGTCGTCTGTTAAAACGAGCCGGTCGACCGCTATATGAACCGGTCGACCGCTATATGAACCGGTCGACCGCTTCAAGTTACCGTTACCCAACGGTCATATTGTTAGAAGCTTAACGACTATATTGTCAAAACCAACTGGTCGACCACTTCACCAGCCGGTCGACCTCTTCAACTTAAGTACATAGTCTAGTTCTTTTAATATCATGTTTTGACCACTTTTAAACACCTAATTTTAAAGACTTACTTCCCATAAGTATATGAAATGTTTGTGAGTTTGTTTGGGGTGTTTTTAAACTTTTAAAACATTTTAATCTTTCAAACAAAAGGTTAAACGGTTTATGCATATTTTGAAAGATATGCAAGTGCATAATTCAAATCCTTGTCAAAAGTGAAACAAAGAGTTACAAGGATTATACCCTAAGGTCTTGAATCTTCACTTTAAGCTCCTTGCATCTTTTGAAAGATATGCAAGTGCATAATTCAAATCCTTGTCAAAAGTGAAACAAAGAGTTACAAGGATTATACCCTAAGGTCTTGAATCTTCACTTTAAGCTACTTGCATCTTTTTGTTCTTCTTTCTTCAAGTCTTTGGCTCTTTCATCAAGTCGTCTTTGTCTTTGAAGATGTCCATTTTATAAACTTGATCCATTTATTGAAATAATCAAAATCTCGATTGTGCACAAAAGCCAACAATCTGGACAAAAGAGAATTCAACTTTGAGACCTCTAGTTCCTTTCCTACAGCCTGACTATCTTATCCACCCATTCAGTTTATGAATTGAATATGGTGGTCCAAATACCTCACAAAACCAAGGTTTATATAAACTTTGATCGCCTTTTGGGTTGTGAATCATTTTTACCACTCCATAGGATTAAGCTGATGTTTATAACAAAGTTTGAAGTATGGCTACTCACCACAAGCACTATACAAGGCTTATCATCTCCTGCATGAAACTCTGCTCAGCTTGGCATATAGCCAACAGAGAAAGAAATACACAGAATAACGGATGTACTTTTATACTCTAAAGTTGTTGTATAGAATTTTTTTAAAAGCTCTTCAGATTATAATTGTTGGTAATAGAATCAATAAGTTCAATCTTCCAAGAGGAATTCACGAACAAGTGTCACCAACAAGGTACCTCTTGCTCGGTGCAATCCCATGCTTTCTCTGAGTAAGCTTCCTTTAATCTCTGTGTATCAAATGTTAAAAGATTAGGGTTTAGTGTAAAGGAGAGAAGAAGATTTTTTCTCTCTCTCTCGGTCATTCCATTATATATATCGATCGTCACAATACAATTGACCTGCACTTATAACGGTGGTGTTTGTGTGTCAAAATTTTGGGGTATATGAGAACTGGTGAAAAAGTGAATATGATTTATGAGAGTTGGTAGAAAAATAAAGAGAGCTGATTTGAATGAATTTTTTATATTTATTATAATGAAACATGGATGATTTGATGGCGATAGAAATTATTTTGTAGTTATTTTATTAGGTCAAAACAAGCATAGTTATATGTGACTCCTACATATATCTCTTTCCATAGTTATAATATCTTTCCTAAACAGCCAAACTCTTACGTTAACAAAAACAAAAACAAAAATGAAAATAAAAATCCACAAGAAACTACACCAAGAGGTGTGCCAGTTTTCTGCATGAATAAAATGGAAAGCTTCTAACATTCATCTCTAGTAGTAATTATAGCTTTTATGTTATCTTTTGTCTCTTCAACATCCATAATCTTAAACTACGACTATGATAAATTAGCACTCACCCAAATCATTCCAAGCATTAATTTATACGATTACAATTGCCTCTCACTTTTAGTTTAGACCAAAAAGGTTCACAACACTGTGAATCCCACTAAGCTAAATGGCTAATCGAAGATTAGCTGAGACCATTGACCAACTTGCTATCTTATTAATACTTAAGACAACAACATTAGCCAAAAATAAAGATCTCTGGACAATGGTTGATGCAATTCTAGAGAAAAAATGCGGATATCCAGCACAACAAAGTTGAATATACAGGAACATATATATGTTCCCCGTCATAATCCAGTAAATACCCCATTGTTTAATAGATGCCATTTCTCAACCTGCCTAAATGTAACACCCAAGATTTCTATTTTTTAAAATTTATTTGAATTTGTTATTTGATATTTGAAATGCGTTCTTTAAATTTGAAATTTGAGTTTAATTCATTTAATGTAGTAGCAGACGCATTGAGTAGAAAATCATCTGGAGTTTCAATGTCCCTTTGATTAGTCAACATCATATTAGAATGGACCTAGAGAGAGCAAGGATTGAGGTTGTCGAAGATGATCATAGAGTTCTTTTGGCAAGTATGGTTATTCAATCAACTTTGGTGGAAAGAATAAAGGAAGCTCAGTTGCTGGATGCAGGATTGATGAAGCTCATAATGGAGGTTTGGAATGGGTCAAGGTCAGAATTCAACATATCGGAGAATGAGATATTAAGATATCGAAATCGTCTGTGTGTGCCTAATGATGAGAATATTAAGAGGGTTATTTTGGAAGAAGCTCATCGCTCCCCTTACACAGTCCATCCAGGGAGCACTAAAATGTATCGGGATTTGAGGGAACCTTTTTGGTGGAACAATATGAAGAGGGAGATTGCAAAATTTGTGGAGCAATGTTTGACGTGTCAGCAAGTGAAGGCAGAGCATCAGAGACCAACAGGACCATTGTAGCCATTACAGATTCCGGAGTAGAAATGAGAACATATCTCTATGGATTTTTTTTTTCAGGTTTACTGTGAGCACCGACTGGGCAGGATTCAATTTGGGTAATTGTTGACCGACTAACAAAGACTGCTCATTTTATTCCGGTCAAAGTTGGTTATTCCATGGAGAGGCTAGCAGAATTATATATTCAAGAAATTGTTCGGTTGCATGGGGTGCCAGTGTCTATAGTTTCAGACAGAGATCCACGTTATACTTCAAAGTTTTGGAGGAGTTTGTAGAAAGCTATGAGATCTGGATTAAATTTTAGTACAACTTACCACCTTCAAACAGACGGTCAGACATAAAGGACCATTCAGATTCTGGAAAACATGTTGCGAGCTTGCGTGCTTGATTTTAAGGGAAGTTGGATTAAATATCTATCTCTATTGGAGTTTGATTATAATAATAGTTATCAAGCAAGTATTGGGATGACACCGTACGAGACATTATATGGAAGAAGATGTCGATCTCCTTTGTATTAGGATGGAGTAGGTGAACGGAGGATTTTGGGTCCAGAGATAATTTAAGCAACGGTGGAAAAACTTGATTTGATACGTGAAAGGTTAAAGGTTGCTCAAAGTAGACAGAAGATTTATGTTGACAATCGTCGGCGAGAACTTGAATTTGAAGTGGGTGATAAGGTTTTCTTAAAGGTAGCTCCTTTAAAAGGGGTAATGCGATTTGGGAAGAAGGGAAAATTGAGTTCAAGATATGTTGGTCCTTTTGAAGTACTTGATCGGATTGGTCCAGTGGCATATAGGGTTGCATTGCCACCAAGTCTTTCGGGAATGCATGATGTAATCCATGTGTCCTCATTGTGGAAATATATTCGCGACCCTACTCATGTCATTGATTACGAACCTTTAAGTATTCATGAGAACTTGACTTATGTTGATAAGCCTATACGGATTTTGGACAAAAAGGAGCATGAACTACGTACAAAGAAAATTCCCTTAGTAAAGGTGTTGTGGAACAATCATTCTGGAGAGGAAGCTTCATGGGAATTAGAAGAAGAAATACGATCTAAGTATCCGCATTTGTTTGAAGATTGAGGTGGGAAGCCAAATTTTCAAGTCAATAAGTTAGAAGTTAGTTTCGTTTAGCAAATTTTGAGGACAAATTTTATTTTAAGGTGGGGAGAATGTAACACCCAATATTTCTATTTTTTAAAATTTATTTGAATTTTTTATTTGATATTTGAAATATCTTCTTTAAATTTGAAATTTGAGTTTAATTCATTTAAAATAGTTGAATTTTTATCTTGACCTAGTCAAACCTTTTTAAAATTTGAAAGATTTTATGATTATTTAAAATTAAAAGTTTTAGAGTTCAAAAGGTAGTCTAGTACTAGTGCGAGTCTATATATAGATTTACACATTGGTTTTAATTTTTACACACCTTATTTTTTACACCAACAAGAGGAAAAAGAAGGGTTTTCTTGCTTTCAACAATCTAGATCAAATTTCTTGAAGCAACTTCAGGTATTTTGAATTTCTTGATATTATAATTGTATTCTTTTTATGAGAGATCAAACCATAGGGTGTCTAGATCTATCCCTAATCATTTCAAGATTTTCAAAATAGTTTTAATGAGTTTCTTGGAGTAATTGATATTTGGGTTGAAGATTTGTTTAAGGAAAATTCAGATTCTTGATCTGAGTAGTAGATCGAATTATATTTCTATAGCCTACTTTAGACATCTAAAAATTATGATTTTTATCTATTGCGTACGAGAAATCTGCAGGAGGAAATAGTTAAAGTTTCGTAGTTTTTAGAGATGCATTGGTATGGTTTTGAAAATCCGGAATTTAGGCTTAGAGAAATCAGAATTGCTGAGAAAGATTCATTGATACAGATTGGAATTTTGAACCGGATGACATAGATAGGAGTCTAATTTCGGCATGAAATTTTATGAGTATTTGTATAACCCATATATAAATCTTTGGTTTAAATTTCGGGATTTTTGGATATCGTAATAGATCTTTATGAATTTTGGAAGTGATGAGTACCAAATTATTCAGGGTATAGTTTGACTCCGTGAACAGAGATAAATGCCGATTTTGTTGAATGCGTTGTACTAAGAATTTGGATATGAAATTGTACAGGTGTATATTTAACATCTTAGGGAAGAACATAGTTTAATTACGGGATTTTAAAAAAACCCGAGATAGGTAAAAAATATTTTAGAATCTCACCAGTGAATTTCGGATTTAATATTGTCGGGCAGATTTAGAGTTTCATTTGTGTTTCTGTTTGAGCATATTATAATACGTTAAATTTTGGATTGATAGGTGCTAAGTCAGAGGCTTATTTGCTTGAAGATCCAGGTAAGAGGGGTTATTATGCTAGATTTTCCTAAAAGACTGAGGTGATATTTGAGAAATTACATGATTTATTAAAAACCCTCGGAGTTTTATGTGCATTATGTTTCTGTTAAAATTGTTAAAGATTATAGCATGAAATGTGTAAACATGAGCCTATTTTTATGTTCAATGATTTTACATGATGTTTTCATTGATTGAAATCAAAGCTTTTGGTATTTATTGTTATTCAAGATTTATGCATGTGTTTCATGAAAAGAGGAGAAAGATGCAAAGTTCAAAGTGAAGTTTATTTTATGATATGTTATGTATTTTCAAACCCTGAGGCCCAGAGTTACAGAGTTACAGAGTTACAGAGACAGCGCATTGGTACCAATTGCAACCCATTGAGTGCACCCATTTTGGAAACGGAGTGACTTTTTTTGTAGATTCTTACCGAGTGCGCACTTGAACATGGCCAAGCCTTAGTAAGGAAGATTCTACCCATAGTATTGGCTTAATTTGGCTGATCCCCAAACTAGGTAGCAACTGCACAACCCTGTCACGGGGGTAAACGTGACCCATAGTTATTGCTAAAGAGATTTTCTTATACAGATAAAACTGATTTTCTATAGTATTATGTTATATAGATAAAATTGTTTTATTGATAAAGATGTTTTATTGAAATTGTCAAAAACAACTTTCACACAGTTTAGAAAGATTTTAAATATTCTATCTCTTACTGTTACAATGTGACTCATGGGATATACACTTGCATAATGATTTTGCTTACTGAGTTGTTAAACTCACCCCCTATTGTTTTCCTTATTTTCAGATGTTGATCAAGAACGTGTCGATAGTTAGGATTAGATGACATGTGGGCGGGTAGCTGAGTGATTATTAGAATAAATGGTTGACTCTAGTATGAGTCTAAACATGTTTTGATTTGTCTTTGTGTGTTGAAAGAGTTTTTTTTATTAAGTTTTATTAAGAGAGATTTATTGAAGTTTTTATGTAAAGTTTATTCCGCATTTATTATTAGATATGTTTAAATCAAAAGTCTATTTTTGTATTGCAAGTTAGTCACCCTCTCACTACAACAATTTTGACCTTCAGTGGCTAAAATTTTCGTCACTGAAGATCGGAATTTCGTCGCTAAAAGGTATCAGTGGCGAAATTTTTTCTTCGCCAATTCGTTGCCGAAAGTCATCAGCGACGAACTTTGCATGTCGTCGCTAAAAGTCATCTTCAGCGGCGAAATTCATTTCGTCGCTGAAAATGAGTAAGATTTTCGCCACTAAAACATCATTTTCGTCGCTGAAAGCCATCGAATATAAAAAAAATGTATAATTTTTAGCGACGAAAAGTTTCATCCCTAAACTCCAGTTCGAACACGATGGTCTGTTCGAACTAGATTATTTTGACATCTTGTTCGAACCAGCTTTTTCATTCGAACCAAATTTTTTGACATCCTTGTTCGAACCAGATGTTTCATTCGAACAAATTTTTTTAACATTGTTCGAACACATTTTTACCTTGATTCATATTTACAAATATCTAAATTATAGCACAATTTACACCTCATAAGAATATTGCAATACCAACACATTTTGACTCTTTAAATATGAAAACATTCTCAAATACACAAGTACAATGCAAAATAGCAAGTTTTACACCAATCCAAAAGGTAGAAAAAAGTATCAATATTCTACACAAATCCAAAACATAAAGAATGTACAAAAGCCTATGTAAGTCTAAAACCACTAACAAAATTAAAACTATTCTTGAAAGCTATTCTTCCTCATTTCAGGCTCAGAGGCATGTGGCAAATTTACTGAAGTGGAAAATTCTGGGCGGAGAGGTGGGGCTTTCCTTAACATGCGGACAAGAGCACCAACAACAGCATCTTGAGACTTTCTTGTTGGACACTTGGCTCACTTCCTTCATAAAATACGGAGTAAGATGCACTTTTGAAGGGCATGTCAGGTTGTGAGATGTAATTGAGCAGTAGTTTTCTCACAACCAAACTAACCAAAGAGCTATCCTGAAATAGCACTAGCAATTTAAGACACAGACAAGATATTGGAAACCATGTTCATCTCCATTTACACCACCTGCCAACTGTAATTAAATGGATAGAATTATATCACTGCTGAGACAAGCACTCAAATATTCTGAACAGGTGGGGGGAAGTTTCAGCCTAGCGGCTGACACGAGAGGTTCACTCTGTAATTTCCAACACCTGAAGTAGAACCAGGAAATTAGTTCCATGTAAGGTTTAAAAACAGATTACAGCAAGAACAATTCAAATTCTGATACCTCAAAATTGATTAATTGCTTTGAAACAAATAGAAACTCTGCCAAGAGTTTAAGTTGGAAGCGTCTGAATTCCATGGGAATGGAGATATAGAAGAGAATTTGGATACTTTGGGCGCATATCTGCTAAAAGTTTACAATACTTGCTAGTGAAAATTTGAAAGTATAAGCTGTTTAATGATACACCGTGCTACCATTTGAGGTTTAGGAGCTTTTAGTGCCAGTTTATTATCTTCATTAAAAATCGGAGATTGGTGTTTTGCCATGATGACCAGAACAACCAACCCATATTGATTCCCTTAGCCTAAAAATAATATTCTAATATAAGTAATGCACGAAATTGAAAGGTTCGAGAGAGGGTACCAGCAAAGTGGTTTTCATCAATTTAAGTAGTTTCTGTTTCACTTTCCAGTTAACTACATTACTATTCTAAGATAAAGCCCTTCATTTTGCGCACCGGATTCCATCCAACTAGTTTGATGCAAAGAAAGCTAAGGTTTTTAGATGCATTTCATTAAGGAAGTTCCAGCCTTTGCCATTTGTAAAATCTAATTTGCTGTCCAAACTAACACTGCAATCGACTCATTGAGAACCCCAAGATGCCCCAATTTAAACAGAACCCAACCTCTGGGCTGAACGCCATGGAGAAGCTAATAAAGCTCAAATCTTCGCCAGAATAAGTAACAAACTTTACCATACATGAGAATGGCCTACAATGAGAACTTATCCTACACAAACATAGAGGGAGAGAGAGGTGGGGAAGAGAGAGATAGAGAGAGAGAGAGAGAGAGAGAGAGAGAGAGAGAGACGTACCTGGAGAAGAATGGCCTAAAATTCTTCGACTCCCACTTGGCTTTTGATGGGGGCCCTGAAATCCAACCTTGAACGCAGCAGGCAAAAAGAAACCATGTTCACGGAAAAGAAAAAAGGGGGGATTTGGGGAGAGGAGAGATGACAGACGGTGGTTTTTGCTATTTGGGATTGGAGAGATGACAGACGGGCGGGAAAGGAAAAAAAAGGGCGCCGGGAGAGAGTTAACGGAAAGTTTTTTTTTTTTAATTAGTAGTTTTTTAAAATTTTTAATAATAAGTTATATTTTGTAGTTACGTGTTTTTAATAAATTAAAGGGTGAAATACACTTTGCTCCCCTTATTTTTGGATTCATTTACATTTTGCATCTCGATGTATAATTTTTTACACATTGTACCCATAAAGTTACACATTTTTTCAATTCGGACCCCGTACCCAAATTATCCTTCAATTTAGACAGATTCCGTCAAATCTGAGGTGCAGTGTGTAAAAATTTCTAAAGATAAGATGGACAATGTGTATTTACAACTGATTAATAATAATCTTAATTAAAATAAATAATACTTGGTACTAGTAATAATAATCTTAATTAAAATAAATTAGTAGTAGTAAAATACTTATAATATAATACTAGACCTATATCAATATATCATATATGATGTCATGATATGTCATAATATAATATAATATAATATATCATGCTATACCAATATTATACTTGAGTGACATATTATACAATATTATACTTGGTGTCATCATTATTTATGCTAATGTTGATATTACACTAGCGAATCTACATAACACGCTCTCTGATTAAGAATTTGTTAACTAACTAAATTACTAAGACTCTTAGTATGCACTAAACTATTTTGATTATACATATAATGTTAGAGAATATAATTCAAATCTTAAGATCTTCCTCCCAATTAAAAGATAAAATAACATATGACCTATATATAGTAATGTATAACATATGACATGTTGTAGTGTACAATTCCTAAACATGTATTATACGATAAAATTCCAATCATACATACTTAGATGTTTATGTGTATAATACCTAAATTAATATATATATATATATATAATAAAACTCTTCCTATAAGCTTCAGCTTTTGAGATGAGTGATAGATTCACATGGAATCAGAACTAAGGTCCTAAGTTCGAGACCTGACTTCGCACTCTATTCAATTTTAATTAAATATTGTACGTGTTAGGCCTCCCAATTAAAATAAAAAATAACATATGACCTATATCAGTGTATAACATATGATCTATTGTAGTGTATAATATCTAAACATGTATTATACGATAAAATTTCAATCATACATACTTAGATGTTTTAGTATATAATACCTAAATTGATATATATACAATAAAATTCTAGTCATACACACTTAGATATTAGGGTTAAATGCATGACATGCCCCTGTGGTATGCGGTAATAGGAAATATGTCCCTGAGGTAAACAAAGTCATTTTCATACCCTGAGGTAAACATTCAGGAGCAAATATGCCCTTCCGTTATGTTTACCTCAAGGGTATGAAAGGACACATTTGCTCCTGAATGTTTACCTCAGGGGTATGAAAAAGACTCTGTTTACCTCAGGGGCATATTTGCTATTACCGCATACCACAGGGGCATGACATGCATTTAACCCTAGATATTATCCAATTCGATTGACATACTTTATTATTTCTTTTATTACTATTTAGTATTTATATGATTGGTCAAGGCTCAATATGTGACGTTGCTTATATGTTATATCCTTTTTCTTTTTGTTTATCGAGTTATTCTTTGAGTAGAATTAATTTTATGGTATATTTTCTGTGTGAACTTTTAATTTTTTAAGATTGTCTCATTTCATATATTTTTAATTCTAAGTTTAATGTTTCTTTTTATTTTTATGATTTTTAATCATCTTGTTCGCACCACTTTTTTCTTGTTCGAACTAGTTAGGATTTTGGCAATTATCCTAACTAAAGATTTATTCAATGACGAATTAGCAATTTTTGTCACTATTATGTGTTCGAACTAGATATTTGGTTCGAACCAGAATTTGGATACTTGTTCGAACCACACTTTTCTTGTTCGAACGAGATGATTTGAGTGACGAAACTATTTTCGTCGCTAAAGATTTATTTAGTGATGATTTAGAAGTTTTCGTCACAAATATGTATTCGAACGAGATATTATCGTTCGAACCACTTTTTGACTGTGTTCGAACCACACTTTGCTTGTTTGAACGTGATTATTTGGGTGACGAAACTATTTTCGTCGCTAAAGATTTATTTAGTGACGATTTAGAAGTTTTCATCACATATTCGAACGAGATATTTTCGTTCAAACCAATTTTTGATGATGTGTTCGAACCAGATTTTTCTTGTGCGAACTAGAGTCTTTTAGCGACGAAAATAGTTTCGTCGCTAAATACCTATTTAGGGACGATTTACCAATTTTCGTCACCAATACTCGTTCGAACGAGATTTAACTGGTTCAAACGAGATGAATTACTCTTTAGCTGAAAAAGTATTTTTAGCGACGAAATTGATTTCGCCACTGATAAGTTCGCCACTAAAGAGCAAATTTGTTGTAGTGTCTAGCCTTTGAAGTTTGGGGCGTGACACTAAATGCTATATGCACAATTAGTTTTTAAGTGATATATTTTCCACAATAACATTCTCCTTTCTCGTCAGGTTTTATTCCCGTAATATATTTTTCACTCCCCTACTTCCTCTAGAAAACAAATCAGCACCCTTTGAAATTGTCAGCAATTTTCACCACCACTTTTCGCTCAGAGAACACAATGCAATTAGATTTCACAAAAAAACTGAAAACCATATAGAACATTCTCAATCCATAACCATGTCACTTAACTTAAAATATTTTGACAGCAATATACTGAATCCGACACACGAGAAATATATAAAGAATAAGAATGTCATTTACAAATGGCTACCACATACACCTTCATTATTAATAGTTTAACTTAAGGAGCATGTAGTGTCATAGTTGCCAAGCACACAGTACCTCATGGCGCCTTTGTCCTTCAAAGCTGAATGGCTTTAGAATAATCACACCAGTAAATCCCTGTGCAGATTTTGTTGCTCTTAGAATATCAACTGCTGCAGTATGATCCAGGCCATATACTGCACTAGCCACCTACAGAAGATAAAATAAATCAACGATCCATTACCAATGAGTTTTTTAAGAGTTGATAATCGATGTTGACTGAAAATTATATGCAAATTTATTCTAGAAGCTATAGACACGTAAATACAAGAGCAAAAGGTAAGGAATGTACAAACAAGGATAATAGCTTTTGGACCCGGTTGTATGGAGATTGGAGCTCCAACAATCCTTGGCGTAAGATCTGCAAAAGCAATCCAAAGAGCCAATAGCGATACAACCACCAGACATGAAGCCAAAGCAGGTTCCACTAATACGTCCTGCCATAGGTTCTACAGCAAGAAGAAAACTTTTTTTTGGGGGTCAGATGAATCAATTGACCGTTAGCATCCTCAGGTCCATTTATAGAAAGAAAGAAAAGGAGAGAGAGAGAGATCTGAAATTCTATTGTTGGAATACTTTCGTTATTGACACAAACGAGATCTTTTCATTTTGTAGTCAAGAACTGTTTGGGTATGAATCTATGTACTTTTTTCTCAGTTAAAAAATGTCTTTAGTCGAGTTATCAGAAATGAATAGACCAAGTTATCTGGTACTCAAAAAAGAAATTCTCAGTTATATACTTGTTTTTTGCTAAGTATTAATTCTCAGTTATATACACTATTACATGATTTTACCCTAGATAAAAACCCTTATAACTTTGACTCGCTGAAATTTCCAGCATTTTGTCTCTCTTCCCCCACCAATTGAGGAGGTCTAATACTAGCAGGACAAAGAAGGGCGCCTCTCTATATATGTGGTCAATGCATTAGGGCATGCATTCTGTAGCGTCAGCGGCGAAAAATCAAGCAGCATCTAGTGATTTCGAGGTGACATGCCTAAAAAAATGCAAGAAGAAGAAAAAGAAAAACCCCTGCTTAAAAATGACCCTTGCAAAGGGCCACATACATTCCTCCATTTAATCTCGCTTTCTTGTCTTTACTAACTTCGGCTGCATACATTCCTGTATTCAATCTCTCTTTCTTGTCCAGCATCCTGTAGAAATGAATCCTTTCAAATCGAGTATCTGGAACCAACTATGTCATAAAAAATCCTTCACGGCAGAAGACACGGTATTCTTGCAAGGAACTTAAGCCTCAAACACGCCTCAGAACCATCTGAACTTTTAGAAACTGAATCTCAAACCAAAAAAAAAAAAACTCAAAGTTTGTTATTCATGCAATGAAGAATGGTAGGGCCATATGCACAACCTGAAACTCTCCTTATAAAACCCATGTCAGCTGTTCTAACCCTGCAAGCATCTCGACTTTATTGCTTTGTCTTTAAAGTTATTATTTGGCTGGCATGGACTTGAAAGCTCAATTCCTTGTTGAAAACATATAATTTGAATAACATGAGAATGCAGGAATATACGTACTTATGAAAAAATATCTGGGCTATGATGTTTCTTCCACTATAATGAATACATATCATTAAAGATCTAAGCAAACCTTTTTCAACGAGCTCTAGCTCATATAGCAATTCCATTACATTTCTAAGAATCAGATGGAGGTCAAGACTGTGTATCCAACCAGGTTAAATAGTCACTTACCAATAAAATAAACTAAAAAGTTGATAATATGAATGAACATAGAATTAACCTTTTCCAGTGAACCTTTGTTGTAATTGCACCTTCATTGAATCTTTCGTAAGAATATTCCTGCAAAGGGTTCATAATGATGGCTAACTCAAAAGTTCAAGTACGAATGTTTCACCATGACTGAAGAATCGGACACATTTCAAGTATAATACAAAAGATAATTTGACCAAACATCTGGTTTTATGCATGAAAAGGTTACTGAAATCACAACTAGAAGCATCAATGAATCAGGAGAACACCATAAAGAAATGAAGAAGAAAAGAAATAAAACAAGTCCCTGAAGATTACATCACCGTAAAATTGAAAAACACGTCAAGGAATTAAAACTAGGAGAGAAAGAGAACTGAAAAGAGAGAAATCAGAGCAACATTCTCCAGCCAGGCACAAGTAGTTCGACAGACTCAAACGAGAATGAATTTCTTTCACAGAAAAGACGCTCAACATTTGGCACAAAACAAAAAATCTGCACGCTCAATGATTGCTTCTGCCCTTGAAAATCACAATATCTAGACTATCCTTCTAAGCACAACAAAAAAGATTGAGTGATAGGAAAACTTATCAAAGATTAGGAAAGGCATAGGTCTAGTAAACAGGATATATGCAACAGAGACCCAAAGAAAAAGGTTTAGATCTTAAGTTGCAAACATCTTGAAGTCTAGAAAAGATAAAGAACAGAACCTGCCAACCCCCAGCCCTCACCACCACCGCCACAAAAAAAAACAAAGAAAATAAATTCCCCTTCCAATCAAAGATTCGTGTGAAACTATCACTTATCTCAAAAGTTTAAGCTGACAGTAAGAGACAAATTTATTATTTGAATTATATTCTTTAACAGTCCCCTCATGTGTGGGGTAGACTCTCATTTTATTGGGAGGCTCAACATGTGCAATATTTAATTGGATTTAGGATGAAGTGCGGAGTCAAGTCTTGAACTCAAGATCTTGACTCTGATACCATGTGAAACAACCATTTATCCTAAAAGCTTAAGCTGATAAGAAGAGATACACTTTAATTATTTGAATTATATTCTTTAACAATTGGTATAAGGAAAAAAATTGTTCCATCAAAAGTACCAGCATTTCTATCCCTCCAGAAATCAGACATGAGGTGTCAAGGAATGACGCTCCAAACAAGACTGCTTCATTCCACTAAATCAACGTCTCCAAAAGCCAGAAGCTCTGCTTAGGCAAACTGATATATTGGTTCAAGTAGAAGAATAACTTCAAGTTTATGGAATTAAAAGGAATATTCATTATCATGATCCATAACACATGTATCTAGTCATGGATGATCCTCCTTTCTATCTAACTAAAAACAAGAAATTCATGTATGCAGTACTTGTTATACCTATCTATATTCACAGATAACCAAAAGAGAATTCAAGCATCCACACCAACCTCAATCCTTTTTCTTGCACTCAGCAAGAGAGTATGGGGTCATTTCTGATATTACTTTCACTTAAAAGAAGGTAAAAAAAAATAACAGAATGCTGATGGAGCAATATAGTCCATGTATATCCATCTCCCAAAAGTACTTATAAGTGGGACTGGAGGATAAGCAATGGTGTTTAAAAGTTTAAAACACAAGGCCCTGTTGCAGTCACTCAAATTCCAGAACCAAGAACCAAATAGCAAAAGGCTAGAGCATCTTAGTCATTCATTTATAGGAATGCATGTCATATAAGGTGCGGACAGTTACACATACAGAGATACAAAACCACATTGCACCAAAAAGTTATCACAAACACATCAACCATTTTGCAACAAATTTCCCATCTAGGAACAACATATTCCCTATTCCACATAAAATTCACAACCAACATAAAAATCAAATCGTAACAACGACAAAAATTTCTGTGGATTACCAAAACCTCAGGGACGACGACTTAAAGGGCGAGCCCAAACAGAAATCAAGAACCCCATCCATCCTATTGCCAATGCCAATCACCTCAACAAATTCATAATCTCCCCATATATCCGCACCATTCACTTCACTCTCATCGCCCACTTCAAATCTGATGAATAAGTTGATTTACGGTCAACCAGTCCAAGTAAATGCATCTTGATCTTCACATATCTTCCCTATAAAACTACAAAAATAACCTTGGGCACCGAGGTTAAGAACCTTAGATGCTTAAGTCAGCTTCTCTCTTATATGTATTTCGCAATTTTGTTACTCACAATTCACATACATTTTCCATCGTTAGCTCCTACTTTTATAGATTTTCTCTCACGTTCCTCTCTTCCCTTTTGGAATGAATTCTTAGGGGAATTTCGTCCTGTAAGGTCATGTGCTCTTTAAAGGTTTTCTCATATCTTCACAACGGTTGTTTTCCTCTACCATGGGAACAGAGGGATCGTGGAGTCACGACTTATCGTGGGATGTTAGACAACCGCTCTATGAATCTAGTTTTTAACGCATCAAGCGGCGTACAATGTGGAGTTTTCTGGACGAAGTTATGGTTAAATTACTCTAAGGAGGACATGCTGGTAGCTCAGTACGAGGTGTTGCGAATTTGGGATGAATTTGCTATTTTTAGATTGTTCTTTTGGATTTTCAAAGAGTCTTTTCATTTCCCTAAGAGTCTTTTATTTTTCCTAAGTCTCAATTAATATTTTGGAAGATGTATTTCTCATTTACTCATGCTTGGAGGAGGGTTGTTCCAAGCTTTGCTATTTATACCTCTCTCTTGTTGTGGAAATGGATAATACAGATTTGTGTGTTTATACAACTTGAGCCTTAGGCTACTTTGAAGAAGGATTTCTTCTACAAACTATTATCCTTCGGTGGATTCCGATAGGTGGCGAGTTCTTGCTCTGTATCCCATGTTGAATTATATTGGGTGATGATTTTTGTATCCCTTTGTGTTCTTCTTGGGTGGTGAGCTTATCTATCCGTGTGTGTGAGTTATCGTGTGTTTCGGAGAGTTTTCCCGATGTCCCACAAACATCTCGAGATACACATACATTAATTCGACGTCTCATTACTATTCCGAGGTGTCACTCTATCCTGGGTTATCACTTTCCTAGGTCCCCATTACTATTTATGAGGTGTCCATTTCTCTCATTCCAGCAATTTCGAGGTGCTCACGAGGTGTCCCGCGCTTTCTCCGATTAACCCCGGTATTAGAATGGGTATCATCAGAGTCCCCTCATTCTTGAGCGGATTCATTGTGGGAATTGGGTTGGGAATATTTGTTATGCTTCAGAAGCTGAGGTATGAGGATAAAAAAGCTAATGTGCAACAAAACTGAATTTTTATTACTTATTACATCTCGGTCGAAGAAGGATTAAGGGAAATCCATGCCTCAGCAAAGGAAGGAAATCCGAAGGCCAATTTTTTTATTTCTGGTTGAATGCGAGATGTTCAGTTTTTATCCTTGGAGAACCTTAGTCCTGATTTTTTGGACGCAACTGGGAACCTTAGTTCTCCTAAGTTCACAGATGCGCCTGGGAACCAGGGTTCTCCGAGGTCGTCTTAGTCTTGAATGGACTGGGAAGCTTTGTTCTCCGAGGTCCGTGGATGCGACTGGGAACCTTAGTTCTCTGAGGTCTGTGGATGCGACTGGGAACCGGGGTTTTCCGAGGTCGTCTTACTCTTGGAGGGACTGGGAACCTTAGTTCTCCGAGGTCCGTGGATGCAACTGGGAACCAGAGTTCTCCGAGGTAGTCTTAATCTTGGAGGGACTGGGAACAGTAGTTCTCCGAGGTCCGTGGATGCGACTGAGAACCGGTTTCACGCCCCAAACGCTATCCCGTAGGGCCAATGACAGCCGCGAGCAATCCCTAAAGAAAGCTCCAGCGAACTTAACCATACATAGCAGCGAAAAAGAATCGAGAGAGAGACGGACCAAGAACTAATCATGACTTAACTTCATAATATACCACCAACGGAAGAGTAGGGTCTTAAATTCCATAACATATAACTTTCATAACTTAAGTGACGGACCGCCTCGATTGACAGTCACCAACAACAAAATACATAAAAATCTACTCTTCTCAAGACAGGTAATCCTCCTGACTTCCTTCACCTGAAACATCTGGAATGATACATTTTGAAAACTGTGAGTCAAAAGACTCAGTAAGGGAAAACGTAAACTTGTAAACACGAGTTTATGACTTGAATATGAATATCATGAATAAGCGTAAATCTTGATGCCCATGCATGTTTCATGGTTGCATTTGCACACGTACTTGCTCTTGAAAATGTATGCTTGCACTTGTAACAATCTTGATCTTGAAAAACATGCTCTTGAACTTAAAACGACACATGGTCCTTGGAAAGTATTTTCTTCTTGACTTGTGGGCTACATACGCTCCATTTAACCCCTGAAGTCAGGGTTGCGCGTTCCCATCGGAACCGTCTCCCTTTCCCTTGGGGACATTTCATTTGGTCAAGCTAGCCCACCTTCTCGCATTCTTCCTTCAGTGGCTAGACACGACCCTTGGAGGTCCACATCTTCTCGTATTCGTCCTTCAGTGTGGTTGCACTTACCTCTAGGGTTCACCCATCCTTCTCGCATTCGTCCTTCTGTATGGGTGCCCTCCTTGATGGTACGGTAATGACCAGAGCCCCTTACTTAACTTGACATAATCTTTTTACTTTCATTGCATAAATTTTTTGTTAGAAAATCATGCAATGCTCGTTTCATGATATGCTTGCTTATGATGTCATGCTTGTTCATGTAAAACCCTGCTGAGTATCATTCCAATTTTCGTAAAAATGTAAGCTTCTACTTACTTCCACTTACCTTGCTTCTCTTGATATTCGGATGGTGCTTCGCCTACAAGCGAGTTACATACGATACATAATATTCAGAGATTTAATCAAACAACATACACGTACTTCTAAGTGTTTTTGGTTTTTCAAAAGTACATATCTTTGAAATATGATTTCATTTTCAAAATATTACTTTAACTACTTTTCGTAAAACAATTGAACAAAGACAATTAAAATTAAACATGAGCATCAAACATCTCCAATACGGTTGCTAATGGGTCCACTATGAAATTCACTTCATATCAACTAAGTACACTGATTATTCCCAACAACATCGTTGATTTCAAAGTCTGCCATGCATCAATACAAGTGTTTATGGAAATCAAAATTCATCTCCAATGTATTCCCATCCTCCGCTCTCAGGTTCACAACCTAGATTCTACAAATCATGGCTCAAGAGCAAGAATCCACATGAAATATCATTCGGCCAGCACCATTATTCACACATTTTCATACTATTTACCACATGCATTCATATTCTCTTCATCATAGTGAAATCCGTGACTTATAACCACAATAAATCTAGCAAATCCGCTTCATATTCAACTCAAAAGATCCATATTTTGATCATGACAGAGGTACTAAACCTAACATGCATCTCGGCCAACACATTGATCAATGTCAAAATTAACTTAGCTTACCTCCTTTTTTTTGGCATGCAATTCCTTCCACACTCAGAGCTTATTTCACTTACCTTTTGCTTATTCAATCATCCATTCACCAGATCTAACATTTATAGAAACTAACAGCAAGATATCTAAAAGAAAACCAACATGCAACTCGGCCAAATGTGGTGCAAGCTAATACCCGAAACATTACTAACATGCATTGACCAACTTCATTACATTTTCCATAAGCAACTCACAATCGAATCATTATTTCTATCTCCATCTCTAACTTATCCCTTCCTCCAACAACTACATCACAACCAACCTATCAAATCTACCATTTTCATACAAAAATGTCAACAAGGACAATGGCCAATCAAAGAGAAATAGAATATGCAAGATTCGGCCATCATCATCAAATTGCACCTTCAACTATATTCGGTCTTACCTTGATGTTTGGACACAAGCTTGCTAAAAGAAAAGCACCTAGCAAAAAAGAAGATCTAAGGTCAGAAACTATGGAGAAATCAAGCAAAACAACATATGAAAATCAAATCTACCTCTACCTTCCACTAGAACACTCGGTTTTCACCAAAATCCTCCACTACACTTCAACTTTCGGTTCCACCTTCAAGAATGGTTCCAATGGCTGAGAATAGTGTCTACAAGGTGCTGAGATGGTGGTTTATGGTGGGGAAAAGAGAAAAGTACAGCAGGTGAAAGTTGCTTGAAGAAACAAGTTTTTGTCAAGGGAAGATGATTGAATGAAGAGAGATTTCCAGCCACCAAGAGAGAAGAAATAAGGTGAGCTAAGGAGAGATTTCGGTTTCAAGAGAAAGGAAGCAAAACTTGAACCAAGAGAGTGAGTTTCGGTCAAGGGAAAAGAGAGAAAGAAAGCTGAAATGAGAAGTGTGGTTCAGCCAAAGGAAATGAGCAAATGAAAATGTGAGGAAGTGGGAGGGGTGATGATGCGTGAAAGGCTAGTTGAATTTACACTTGGACTCAATTATGACAAAAGGTGACAAGAGGGAAAAAAGGAGGTGAACTTGGACGGCAATGTCCAAGTCAATGTGTTGTCCTTTTCACCTTTAACTCACCTTATCCCTTTGTCTCCTCTTGCTTAGCCCTTCACGTGAAGTCTTCTTGCTTGTCTTTTCAATTCAATTCAACTTTTCTCTTCTCTTGCTTAGCCATTCACGTGAAGCCGTTGTCTTGTCTTTTCAATTTAATTCATCTTATCTCTTCTCTTGCTCTTCACGTGATCACCAAGGGAAAAGCAACTCTTTAGCTTTTTAGCTTTCAAGTGAACAACACATGAATTCTAGACTTTACTCTTCTTGTCTCACGTAAAGCACCCTTGCCACTTCACTTATCCTTTCTTTTGATTTCACTTATCTACTTTTCACTTCTCTTATCATATAACTACCTTAACTTATCACACATATATGTATTCTAACTTATCTCCAATAAGCACTTTAACTTATCTAATTCAATACCATAACTTATCAACTTCTCAACATGATAACTTATCTCAAGATAATTATTCTAGTCTATCTCTAAGATAGCCACAACAACCTATCATCTTAAAAAAAACTCTCTAGCTTATCACTATAATAAGCACACTCACTTATCAATTAAATTCTCTTCAAGCTATCATATATATTTAGTAGCTTATCATATAATATCTCTATTGATAATTTAAAACTAATGATAATTAAGGCTACATAATGATGATCAAGGCTACTTATTAAAAGACACAAAAATATTGAAATGCTTACATGAATTTCATGATTTTCTACTTAGAAATTTTCGGCCATGATATATCAAATTTCTCTTCATAATTAATCTCATGGATTATGGAATATAATAAGCAAATGGAAAAATATAAGTCCATAAAAGAAACTTACCTAGCAAGTTTCGGCTATTAGGAAAAATAAAATTTAAACTTGCACTAAAAACTTCAACAATGAAAAAGAAATTATTTAAGGAAAATTCTTGAATAAAATTCCATAATAAGTTAATGTACCATAAACATTATACTTAGGTCATACATTGGCAAAAAATATGGCCCCATAAATTAAATTAAAACAAATACATAGGAAATAGCAAAAGGGATAAACGGGGTCTCACAATGATGATTTCTGAAAAACTTCCAGGCCTTTGGTAGATCGTTGTTGCTTCGAGGTGTTTCGTTTTCAAGATCTTTTACATATTGCTCTTGTGGATGAGAAACTTTATTTTCTTCTCTTGCAGCTGGTTTCTCAACATATTTTTCAAGACCTACAACTTCATTGTAATCTTTTCTCATAGAAATGTTAGATTCATTAAATACCACATGAAAAGATTCTTCAACAACTAGAGTATGTTTATTGAAAATACAATTGATTTCGCTAGAAGTTGAATAACCAAGAAAGATACCTTCATTTTCTTTTGCATCGAGCTTACCCAAAATATCTTTGTTGTTGTTGAGCACAAAGAATTTGCATCCAAAGCATGCATATGACTAAAGTTTGGTTTTCTATTATTCCATAGCTTATAAGGAGTTTTCTTAATAGTATGCCTAATCATGCAACGGTTCAAAACGTGACAAAACATTTTTAATTTTGCATTCACTTGCTGAGTTTTTTTAAAAGCATTAAAAACATCATCTTTATGAGCTAGGAATAGAGCTCATGTGAATCTATCAACAACAACAAAACCATAGCGTTTGCCTCTCAAACTTAACGTTTGGGTTGGACCAAATGAGTCCATATGTAAAAGTTGAATTGGCCTGGAAGTGGACACCACATTTTTGGGCTTAAAATTTTGTTTGCCTTTTTTATGAGCTACACAAATTTTGTTTTTCTCAAAAGTAAGGTTAGACAAACTTGAACCAAGATTCTTTTTGGCTAGTTTTGAAATCAAGTCCACACTTGCATGAGCAAGCCTTCTATGCCACAATCAACTATTCTTGTCATTTAGAGATGAAAGACATTTTATATTTCTTGAAGAAAAGCTCTCTAAATGAACAGTGTACACTTTTTCAAATATATGTCCAACAAACAAAGTTTTCTTGTTTTCAACAATACATAATTGATTATTCAAATATGTCTTGGTTTCCTTTATCACATACAAGTCTTATGCTCAACAAGTTATGCTTCAAACAATCAATAAATATAATATGTTTAATATTAGGATTATGAGATATACCGACATTTCCATAAATCAATAATCCTTCCTTTATCGATATCACCAATGTAATTGATCCATTTGATTTTGGGCTAAGAGATTTGAAACAATTCTTATCCCCTATCGTGTGCTTGGAGCATCAACATTGAACTTCAAGCACACCTGCAAAAACAAATCACGTCTTGCTTTTTGGTACCCAAATCTTTTTGAGTCCATTGATGTTAGAAATCACTTCCTTCACCTTGTCTTTTTGGATCTACACAAACTTAATACCATAAGTGGATTTCTTTTTAGTTGGACAAGTGTATGATGTATGTCCAAATTTACCACAAAAATTACACAATGTAAATGATGGAGATGATTTTGTTATCAAATAAGAGTAAGATTTTTGATCATTTAAAAAATCATATCCAATGCCACTTTTGTTGAAGCAACATCTTTGAGAGCCAAGTAAAATATCAAGGTTTCTTTTTCCTTGAGTGAATTTTGCAAGATCTTTAGTGAGAAAGTGAACTTTCCTTTTTAAATCATTGTTTTCAAATTTCAAATCATTTGACTCTTCTTCCAAGACATTTTCATTTTCTTTTGTGACTCTTGCAAGATTCTCTCTAAGAGAAACAACTTGAATTTTCAAAGAATCATTCTCTTTTGTAATACTTTCAAGATTCTTTTTGAGAGAACAATATTTTGAAAATATTCTTTTTAGTTCAAGGTATTGTTCATTAAACGCATCTTGCAATTCATCAAATGAAAAACATTCAGAAAGTGAAGATTGTACCTCATCCTCGCTTTCCTTTGCTATCAAACAAAGGTTTGTAATTTCCTCTTCTTCACTAATAGAGACAATTTCTCTTTTGCCTTTTCCTTCAATTTCGTCTCCTTTTACTTGGTTCATCTCGTGGGTCCTAAGAGATCCCATGAGCTCATCCAAAGGAAGCTTTGTCAAGTCTTTGGCTTCTTGAATGGCTGTGGCCTTGAGTTCCCAAGCATTTGGTAGGCACCTAAGAACCTTTCTTACCATCTCAACATTAGTATACTCTTTACCAAGAGATTTAAGTTCATTTATAATATCGGTAAAACAACTAAACATGAATGAAATAGATTCATCTGATTTCATATTAAAAAGCTCATAACTATTAACAAGCATGCTAATCTTGTTTTCCTTGACTTGATTCGTACATTCATGGGATACTTGAAGTTTATCCCAAATTTGTTTCGCGGTATCACAATCGGAAACGCGATTAAATTCATTTGAATCAAGTGCACAATATAACACATTTATAGCTTTAGCATTTAAAGACATAAGCTTAAGATCAACATCATCAAAGTATTTTTCATCCCTCAGCTTTCCTTCCTTGTCTCTAGGAAATTTAGGTCCATTATAGTTAACTCTCCATAGTTCATAATCCACGGCTTGGATGTAAATCTTCATCCTAGCCTTCCAATAGTTATAGCATGTTTCGTTGAACAAAGGAGGTCTATTTGTGGATTGACCTTCAGCTAGAGAGGTGCTAACAAAGGTTGTCATAGATAGAGATTTTAAACCTCAGCTCCGATACCAATTGTGAGTCTAAATGACAACCCAAGAGGGGGGTAAATTGGGTTTAAGAAAAACTTACCACTTTTTGAGTAAATATGCAGATCTTAAAACTACCCCTCTTTAACAAATAATAATGTTGATACACTATTTCTCTAGGAATAAAAATTCAGATCTTAATATACTAAATGATAAGCTAAAAATAAGCAATGAATCACAAATATGGATATGTATTAAAATGTAAGAGAGATAGAGTTAGAGAGATAACACCGTATTTTTAGGTGGTTCGGCCAACACTTGCCTACGTCCACCCCCAAGACAATTGACTTCCTTGGGCTTCCTTCACTATTGTCCAATAGCAAATACACCTTAGCTTCCCGGGTGCTAAGGAACCTACAAAGCGTTTTGAGAGCTCACGCTTCAACTCTCACAAATCCTCACAACCTAGAAGATTTCTTCTACTCTCACAAGTAGGACCAAGTGTTTTCCCAACACTCAAAGGTTTTACAAATGATGGCTACAAGGAAGGCTCTCTAAGCCGAATGAGCAAATGAAGCATACAAATATGGAATGACTCTCTAAGCCAAATAAGCAAGTGGAAATCTCACAATATGTGGAATGACTCTCTAAGCCAAATTATCAAATGGAAAGCTCAATAGAGTGCAAGAGGATTAGATTCTAAAAGGAAATCTAAAGTTTGGACGATATGAACACAAGCCTTTTTGGTAGATGTGATTTTTCCTCTTCTTCAATGCACTTTCTCTCTCTAGAAGCTAGGACAAGGAGTGATTGCAAGTGTGTTGTCCTTTCTTTAAGAAATCTCTCTCTCTTTGGAAGCTAGGTCGTCAATGATGAGCTAGAGAAGAAGATTTGACAAAGGAGCTTTGTTCTTGAATGATTCAGCAGGTGAAAACTTTGATTCTTGGACTTTCTCTCTCTAGATGTTGCAATATTGGTCGAGCTCTCTCTTCTCTCTCTCTATCTTCTTCTTTTTATAGCTTCTAGGTCTTCAACGGTCATAAGGGTCTTCTTGTAATTTTAGAGTGCCGTTGGAGGTCATTTGACGCAATTTGGAGACTTTTTGAATCATTTGGTGTCACTCCAGGAAATTTGAAATTTCGCACAATGTGTTGACACATTAATTGTATGTGCTGACACATTGAACTTGGTCTTGAAATGCAAACTCTCGGGTGTTAGTTCAATGTGTCGACACCATGCTCCAATGTGTCGACACTTCCAACACTTAGCCAAAAAATCACTTTGAATCCTAGAAAATGCAAACTCTCGGGTAGTAGTGCAATGTGTCAACACCATCCAACAATGTGTCGACACTTATAAGTGCTGGAGAGTTTTTCAGCAACTTCAAAGTGTTCAATCCATTCCAAAACTTCTTTAAACACCTACAATATGAAAAATTGATCTTATCAACTTATGTAATAGTGTTCAAGTGCACTTTATATATATTTAAGAGAGATAACCTCAATCCGTTTGAAATACAACTTGGAAATTGTGGATTGACAATGTAAAATCTAAAAGTCTTTGAAACTAAGAATATTTTTTATCATCAAAATCATTTATGGATTGTTTGTAAAACAACCTTAGGCTAACATTTTGGAAATTGTGTTTCCTGTTTCAAAACTTGTATCAGAATTTTATTTTGACACTTGTTGTTTTGAAAGATCGTCTTTCTAATAACTCTGGTATTATTGATAGTCTATATTTTGAAAAAGTGAATTGTGGACTATGTGAATGGTTAAAACAAAAGGCTGAACTTTATATGATATTGTTCAGTGGGAGATATGCACAGATATATTACCTGTATACTTTTGGGATTATGCCTTAGAGGCAGCTGTTTATGTTGTAAACAGAATACCTACTCAATCTATACCTAAAACTCCTCATGGATCATAGATTGGTGAGACCAAGTCTGGATCATTTGAGAGTATGCGTTGATGTCTAGCTACGCATCAAAGAGTTTGATGAGAAGAAGCTGGAATCAAAGATTATTTATAGGTGACCCAAAAATGGTTCGTTGGGTATTATGATTTTATAAACCCAAGTGAACAAAAGGTGATTATTAGAAGGAAAATTATATTTTTAAAAGGAGTACGGCCTAAGTGAAGGCGAAAGCGTGACAGTTCTTGATGAAACAGTCAACTGAGCCAATACTAAGGCAGATGAGATCAATAGAAAAGAGATGTTACTAAACCTACTTAGGAGTTTAGAACTCATAAGCGTTACCTGAGAATCCATTCGGATGAGATGATCAAATCGTTTGATTTCTCACGAAATATGGATTACCCTTGTATTGACAAGAAGTCAGTGAGAGTTTAGTGATATTTCTAGTTCTTTATGTCAGTAATATGCTACTTATAGGAATGATGTCAAGAGGATGTCATGAATGAAAAAGATGGTTCATAAACCATATGTTTCAAATCAAAGACCTTTGAAAGTGTTCCGCATTCTTGGACCCAAATTGTTTGGAAACAGAGAGAAGAGGTTTTTGGGATTACATTGACAAATATTGGTAATGGTTTACAGAATACCGAGGAAGGATTTTATCCTTTGGGTATAAGATTCATCTTTCCAAGAGGAGAAAGATAAGGCCAAATATTTAGTCATGCAGTCAGCTTTGTAAGTAGATATTAATTTGACATGAGCCCTGTAGCTGGATAGTGGTTAAGCATATTCTCAAATACTTGAGAAGTACTAAACACTATTTTCTGGTTTTTAAGGTTGAGAATTTGCGGATTGTCTAAAGATGCACAAGTTCAGCTAATGATAATGGATCATTTTTGAATTTTCGTGTATACATTGGGTAAATGTGCATGGAGTTGCAAGAGTTGTAAGCAGAATACCACTGCTGACTCCAACACTGAAGGCAAAGCACATAGAAAGAAAATACAAGATATGGTGAGTTAAAAGGATATCGTGATAGCTGGTGTATTATCAACCTAGCACATTGCGGATCCATTTTCACCAGATTGCTGACTCAAAAATGCCTGACACATTTAGAGTCTGTCTGGGTATGAGATACCTAGATGAATGGTTTTGAGTGCAAGTGGGAGATTGTTGGAAATATGCCCTCAAAACCAATTATTAGAATAATTATGAGATAATTATTTATTTTATCTACACATGTATTCATTACTTTTTGGGTATAATGTTGTGACATGAGATGTTACACAGATATATTGGTAAGTGAAATTGTAGAAAAGTCATGCCGATGATTAATGAATCAAAGGCGGGGGAGTATGGTTTTTCGGTTCCTTGTTCACTTGACCGTTGTTCTAGACCGAGGTACATGTTTATGTAGAAATAGGTCTACACTCGTTGTGCCTCTATTAAAATAGGATGATGGACTCCGTCATTGGGGTAATGACCTTAAGCAGACGAGTGGGTGCATTGTAAGAGTAAATGCACTGAACGGGATCGCATATGAATACCTTCTGGAAGTGATCACTGATGTAGATAAGGTATTCAGCACAATTAGTAGTTTATTGTATCCTTAGACCTGAGAGGTTTATGCAGGTTTGTTTATTGTGTACTTGTACTTTGACAGAGTCATTTGGTGATGATCTTTCTAGGTCAAATATTCCAGACAACGTTGGGTCTTGTATATGATAAATGAGCTTGTGTAAATGCTCAACAAGGAATCCACCAGTCTCTTTGTGAGACAGTATATTCAGTATATCTGTATAGGGTTGGACTTGAAAAGAAATCACTGATCATTGTATGTTTGCGAAAATGTTTTTTGAAATTAATATATATTATATATTTTTTTGTGAGAGTCCAACGAGTTACAGTTTGTGAATTAAGAATTATATGAGTTAGGGACTTAATCAGTGATATTATTCCGGTCCTATTAGCTCATGTGGAATATAGTATGGTGGAAGGATAAATAAACAAATAATTGTTAGCAAAAGGGATTTCATGAAAAATAGTCTCACTATCTCGGGGGTCAATTGTGATATGTTAATGGACATGATCACAATTTGTAGAAGCCTATAAATTCGGAATACAGAATATAAGGGAGTTAATGAAAAATAGTTTTTCATGATGATCCTACGGCCGAGATTTGAGATCTCTAAAGATCCCACGCATATGCACAAGAGAAATTCTGAGGGAGCCATTATAAATAGCTCAGAACTTCATTTGAGAGGAAGGAAGATGATAATACGAGAAAACTTTATCTCTCTCTATGATTCTATCTCTCTCAACCTGTGTGCGTGGATCTGAAGGAGAACGTTTGGACTGCTTTGATTTCAACGATCCTGTCTTCCACTGCGCCGATCCATCGATCCCAACATCTTGTGCTTTTGTTAGGTGTCAATTGAAGAAGGATTTCCAAGCAATAGGCCCACATGGGCCGATGAAAAATATGCAAGGCCCACAAAGCGCATCAAGTCAATGAGATGACATATCACCAACCAACTGATCATGGGCCTAATTCACATTAACAAGATCTAATTAGTCACATTGCATAAAAGTACTAAATAGGCCTGATAACTCTAATGAAACTAGCCCACATTGTGGCCTAGAATAGCACACAACAATGGCTCGGGCCGAATGGGAAACTGAAACTGTTGTACTAAATGCTAACGATACGTTATCCCCAAAAGATTTTCAATTCATCTTTTTTAATCATACTCAATTTCAATGGTAGGAACTTTTAATGATTAGAATAAAGCCAATTCATGGGCATTGCACCCAGGGGAGAAGCCAATGTTAAAAAATAAAAAGGGTACAAATCCATTTTTTTCTCTAATTTTGTGGGGCCCTAGCATCCCTGACTTCGCCCCTGATTGCACCCAACATCTAGTCATTTTACTGGCATGAATTATTAATTACCTTAAAACTTTAAAGTTTATAGCATGCATAGATTGATGGTAAGCATATATGTTATTACTTAGACAAAATGCTTATAATATCAAGGTTTACAATTTTGAAGTACAGTGGAGCTGACGGTTTTATACGAGCATGCATTATATTCAATTATGTGAAATCATAGCCTAATTAAAAGCATGCAACAAAACCACTAGAGTGGTGGTTTAGTGGTGTGCAGATTGTGTCTATGACCCAAGACTTGCTCCTAACCACAGTTCGAATCACGGTAGCCCTATTAAGTTCTTGTGATCTTCACGCCATATGAAATTTTCGGGTTTATATAGTAGTGGTTTCGACTTGGCTTCATGATGATCCATGGAAGAGCTTTTCTTGATTAAAAAAAAAAAAAGCATGCAACAAAAATTGATATGTCTGAGTCATTAATTTTTTTGTCCGTATTGTCCTTAATTCACTTGTGAGCCACACTAAATTAGCACTTGTTGGAGAAAGTTGATGCACGTGATAAAAGCAGAAAACAACAGCGCCTAAAAAGTGACTCGCTTTCAAAGTAGGTAGCGGCTTTTGGATTTCTGTTCAAAAGTATGGTAGCTGCAGAGAGGTGATCTGGATTAATCTGAAAGAATGATCAAGTCAGCACTAGTGCCCGTTTTATAAGCTGAATAGCAAGCTTTTGATTTTGTAATTTAGCTCTCCAAAATATATATAATCTCGTTTGCAATGTGCTGTTTGGAAGAGAAAAAAATTTCTCGTAAAATGTTCTTCCTAAGATCATTTGAGTTTGTATTTCTTGAAAAACAGGATCTCAATAAAATTAGATTAGACAGGATCTCACTAGAAGTTAACATTAGGGTCACGAATATATATATAAACGAGAAAGAATCAGTCACACTTGCTGGCACATAGCTTGTGATCGAGCTTCATAACCTTCCTTACAAACGATTGGATTACCAAATAGTTTTGAAACTTAATTTATACATATCGCCATCGGCTTACGTACATTGCCATTAAAAAAATTTACACTACCTGCTCTTTAGTACAAAACTCTAACTCGATATGTTTGGCGGGACTGAAGATAAATGTACGGTTTTTTAGACAAATAAGTGAATATTTGTATTTTATTATGGGGGATCAAAGTACAGCCGGAGGTGCTCTAACGGGTGAATCAAAACTTTAATAGAGATAGCAACCCAACAAGGATAGCCAAACGACGTTACAAGGCACACAACCATCGGCTTAGAAACAATAGAACATAAAAGTATTCGCCTCCCTTATCGGAGTGAATCATTTTAATGGACTTTTCAATCTGTTTCTCAACTCCATTGTACAATTCCTTGAACTTTTCAAAAGATTTCGATTTATGCTTCATCAGGTATAGATAATCATACCTGGAATAATCATCAATGAAAGTAAGGAAATAAGAGAAACCTCCTCTTGCCATGTGGTTGAAAGGACCACAAACATCAGTATGTATTAATCATAATACTTCTGTGGCTCTTATTCCTTTTCCTTTAAAAGGATACTTCTGTGGCTCTTATTCCTTTTCCTGTAAAAGGACTTTTGATCATCTTTCCTTGTAAGCAGGGCTCACAGATTTGATATGACTCAATTTTCAGAAATTGCAATGACACATCCCTTACCAATCTATTGATCCAATCAATATTGACATGACCAAGTCTTAGATGCCACAAGTAGGTTGGATTAACATCATTTTTCCTCTTAAGGGATAACACACTGGAATCATCATTTTCAATATTATTCAAAGAATTATCAACATTTAAAATATAAAGACCATCATAAATAATTCCAGAAACAACAAATTTATTTTGAAACTTTAAAACAAGTTTTGAATTAAAAAGAAACGAATATACTGATAAAACAAGTTTCGAAACAGAAATCAAATTTCTACATACTTCTGGAACATAAAGACAGTCTTCTATAATCAAAATTCTATTATTCGATAATTCTAAACTTACACTCCGATGGCGGTCGCTACAACAGTTGCACCCGTGCCCATCTTAAGGATCAGCTCCCCTTCATGGAGCTTTTTGGTCTCCTTGAACCCCCGCAACATATTGCAGATGTGAAATGTAGAACCAGAATCCACACACCATGAATTAAATGGATCATCCATTAAATTCAATTCAATTACAAGCATATTAGACACGCCTTCAGGAGGTTTGCTCTTTTTAAGAGAAGCTAAGTAAACTCGGCAATTTCTCTTGTAGTCACCGGGCTTGCCGCAATGGAAACAATTTTTTTTGCCTTTGTTCTTGTCACCTCCTTTGTTTCCTTGTCCACCTTGCACATTCTTAACTGCCTGAAACCCCTTATTATTTTTCTTTAATTTCTTAAACTTGAGTTTCAGTTTCATAGAGCCATTAGATTTCTCTGTAACCAACACAGTAAGTTTGTCCTTCTTTATGAGATCTTGAGCTGACTACAACATATTGAGCAGCTCTGAAAATGTCACACTCATTCTTGTTCATATTGTAATTAAGGACAAACTGATTGAAAGAATTAGGCAGAGATGAAAGAAATCATCTTCAAGACATGATCTCGAACTGAGCTTCCTTCCACCATTTTGGTGGACATTAGATTCTTCATAGCATTCTGCCTAGCAGATTTGCTCTGCTCTCCAAACATTTCTTGGAAATGCAACATAATGCCTGCAGCTGTAGCTATACCCTCACAATCTTTCTGGAAAACATTTGAGATTGAAGTCATGATATAGCACTTTGTCATATTATCATCCTCATGACACTTGTTAAAGACTTTTTTTTTCTTCCTCAGTGGCATTGTCCGGGGCAAGCTCAGGTGTCTCAGAGGTTAGAACATAAGCGATCTTATCGCCTGAGAGAACAATCATAAGATTTCTCTTCCAATCAACATAATTTTGTCCCGTCAACCGATTGTCATCCATAATCCTAGCCAAAGGATTAAAAGTCATTTTGAATATGCAAAATCATTCACATATATTTGCATTAGATTCAGGTTTTTGAATAACTAATGGTACCACCCATCCGAACAATAAACGGATTTATCACATATATCACAATAATGAAAAATATAACATTTATATTTATTACATTCTAAATGGGTATCGAGAACCTCTACCTTACATGCAGTAACAAATCCATTTTGATACTCATTGTACACATCTTGTAAAGGCGAATTGCTACTATTCTTCAAAATTTACATCATATGCAAAATATTTTAAAATATTTGTGATTCTCGATTTTCTTTTGGTCTACCTAAATAAACACATCTTGTACTATTTTAGCATTTGAGTTTATTTGGTTTGTGCATTCCATTATCTAAGTGTGTTCCAAATACTTGTGAGTTATGTCACTATTTTAGTAGACACTTCCACTAAGATGTAGACACTTATCTTCCCAAGAGATAAACAAGAAAATTTTACAAAATTAAAATCGATTTTATCCATTCTGGCTTCAACAAATTATATTCAAGTAAAAATCCAATTTATTAATAATAGATAGCATAGGAAAAATTACTATAATTAATCTTATTTAGCACCCAAAATTGGAAGACAAATTTCCATTAAAAAAAATCCGTTTAAACCGGGTTGGTTTACGGTCAACCGGTTAAACCGGTTTGACCCGTTCACTCACCGGTTCGGGTCCAACCCGGTCCGGTCAATGGTGATGGTTCGGGTCTAACCCGAGTTGCATAGTTGGTCTGGGTCTAACCCGGACTTGGGCTGGGCTACGGGCCCAGGTCCAACCCGTGGCACTAGTCCCGCAGGGGCTGCCATGGGCGGGCCCATCAAAGCCCAACCCATACTGTGCATCCCTCCTTCCATTTTTTTTAAATGACTCAGCCCAACTGTTGCCCTACCCAGGTGGCCCAGGCGGGCGACCCAGGCATGGAATTACCTGGGCGCCTAGCACCCTTGAAGAGGGACTGTGCTGGCCGCCATCTATTACTGGTTGGCTACGTCCGGCCAGTCCAAGGCATTTGTCCCGTACCTGTCGTACGTCAAGGCATTTGGTTGACCTTTACCAAACCTGTGTGAATGAGAAAGGAAAATAAACAAATTTTGTTGATCATAATAATTGTCTTGATAGTTTTGATGGAGTTAATGTTACTCATCTTCATGTTTTGGATTTATTTAAAGATCCTACTGAAAAAAAAAATTGATCATTTGATTGGTGACGAAAATGTTTGAGTCTAAATGACAACCCAAGAGGGGGGGGGTGAATTGGGTTTTCAAAAACTTTTGAAACCTTTTCAAACAAACCCAGAAATGTTCTAATCTATATCTAGGAGAACTAGAGACTAGATCTATGCAAACAAAGATAACAACAACAATGAATAAACAAGAACAATCAAGTAATATCTGCAGGAGTAAAAGAGGAGGGTTAGAGAGATGACACCAGTATTTTTAGGTGGTTCGGCCAATCTCTTGCCTACATCCACCCCCAAGGCTGTTGACTTCCTTGGGCTTCCTCCACTATTCTCCAAATGAATACACCTTAGCTTCCGGGGTGCTAAGGAACCGTTACAAAGCATTTTCCGAGCTTATGCTTCAACTCGTTTCCCAAATCCCAAACCCTAGGGATTTCTTCTACTTCTCACAAGTAGGATACAGTGTTCACACAATACTAGGAAGGTTTACAAGATTAGGGTACAATGATTGAAGGCTCTCTAAGCCGGATGTACAAGTGGGTAGCTCAAAAAACTAAAGGGCTCTCTAAGCCAAATCTACAAATGAAAGAACCTGAGTTTTGCTAGAAGAACGATCTTCTGAGAAAGCTTCTGGTGTTGCAAGATAAATCACGAGCTTTCTAGATTGGACGCACTTCTCTGTTCTTCTTTGAGCTTGGTCTCTCAAGAAATTAGGGCAAGTGTATTTCGCATGAGAGATCTGTAGGAGGTGTCTTAACCTTGTCAGAGATTTCTTCTATTTATACCCTCTTGGACATCAGGGGTCTTCTGGTAAAGATTTGGAGCCGTTGGAGGTCATTTGAGTCCTTTGGAGACGTTTTTAAGTGACTGTCGTAACTCCTGGATCTGAGAAATCGAAGCATGTGTCGACACCTTCCATGTATGTGTCGACACCTTGAAGATTTGCCTTGAAACTCACCTTCTGGTGTATGAACAATATGTCGACACTTATGTCCAATGTGTCGACACTTCCCTTCAATATGTTGACCCTTCAAATTTGTCTTGAAACCATCCATTCGGGTGTATGTGCAATGTGTTGACACCATTCTCCCATGTGTCGACACCATCAGCTTTGCCTGGAAATCTTCATTCTGTTGACAGTGCAATGTGTCGACACTTCTTGGTCTATGTGTCGACACCTTCATCTTGGCCTGGGAACTTGCTTTCTGTTGAATGACCAATGTGTCGACACCTTCACTTCGGCTTGGAACATGCATTCTGGTGTATGACTGATGTGTCGACACCATGATGATATGTGTCGACACCTTCAACACTTAGGCTGAAAAGTGTTTCTCCTGGCACCAACAAGCAATCCCAAAACACCTACAATGTAAAGTTTAACAAGTAAGCTTATGTAGAGTGTTCGATTATATTTAAGGCCGATGTACAACTAGAAAACTCTTGATATCATTTTCTTAAAACGGATTTTCAAAAGTAGAATCTAAAGGTTTAAAAACTCGTTGTAAAACTTTGTTATCATCAAAATCAAAGAGGATTGTTTATAAAACAACCTTGGGCTAACAATGTTCTAATAAATTAATGTATTATCTTCATGATGAAATAAAATGTTAGAGATTTCTTGACATGTTCTTATGTGTTAGTGATAATTAATACATATACTTTATATTTGTGAAGTAACATAGATTCATCTAATGCATTGATTCACTCCAAGATGGTCAATGATGATTTTTATCTGGCAGATAGTGCAACAACGTATACAATCCTGAAAGAGAAAAAGTATTTTCAATACTTAACATTATCTACCACATGTGTCAATATCATATCAGGTTCTAAAAATCTAACTGAAGGCTCCAAAATAGCCTATATTATATTCCCTGAAGGAACAAATTTGTGTATTGACAAGGCATTTTATTCTTTTAAATCTAGAAGAAATTTACTCAGTTCTAAGGATATATGTCTCAATGGTTATCACATTGAAACTAATAATGAAGTAAAAAATATCTTTATATACATCTAGAGTATCGGGCTAGAAGCTTCTACTGGAAAACTGTGTAGTTTCTCTTTTGGATTTAAGGATATGTGTCTCAATGGTTATAACATTGATAGTAATAATGAAGACATTAAAGTATTTCTTTATAATACATCTAGAGTATCGGTCTAGAAGCTTCTACTGAAAAAACTGCATGTTTTCTTTTTCGGATTATATTATACGACCATATGAATAGTTGAATAAAATATTGTAATACACCAAAAGTGTAAGATGCATCGAAAGTGCTCTGATCTAAAGACATGTATGCTTTAACATGATCGAGTTGGATATCCAAGATCTATAATGATACGTAGAATTATTGAGAATTGTTGAGTCAACAGTTTTCTCAAAGGTATCTGTTGAGTCTCCATCATGTTTACAAAAAATTCAAGGAGATATTTGCGAACCAATTAATCCCTCTCGTGGACCATTTAGATATTTTATGGTTTTAATTAATGCATTCACTAGATTGTCACATGTTTGTCTTCTTTCTAGTCAAAATGTGGCATGTACTCAACTTCTTTCTCAAATTATTAGACTAAGAGTACAGTTTCATGATTCTCCTATTAAGAGCATTCGATTAGATAATGCTATACTGAATTTTCATCTGAGGCTTTTAATAACTATTGCGTATCTGTTGGAATTGATGTTGAATATTTTGTTCCTCATGTTTATACGTAAAATGATTTAGCTGAATCTTTCATAAAAGACTTCAGTTTATTGCTCGATCTTTGTTTATGTGAACAAAATTACTAGTTTTTGCACGGGGGACACGTTGTTTTACATGTTGCAACACTGGTACAGATTAGACTAACCGCTTATCATAAATATTCTCTTTTTCAACTTGCATTTAGTCAACCTCGGAATATCTCTATGTTCTAATTTCACCCACTCAACGCATTAAGATGGGTACTCAACATAGACTAAGATGGTATTTATGTTGGTAATTTTGATTCTTAATCCATTATTAGATATATTGGATAATTAACTGGTGATATTTTTAAAGCATGTTTTGATGACTGTCATTTTGATGAGATCATTTTTGCACCATTGGGTGGTGAAAAGTTGTTGTCTTAAGCACAACATGAGATTACTTGGAATAATTTGAAGCTATCTCATTTTGATCCTCCGAAGATATAAAGTTACAATCAATTTGATAAAGGATAGTTCTAAAAAAAAAATCTCTTCCTTTTAAACCAGGGATTCCTACTGTATTAGTCTTAGATTCAAAGACTAACAATAAACACAATAGCATAATGTACCAAAAAGATGGACCATCAGATTTGGATAATATCAAGCATCTCAATAATTCTATAAAAAAAGTATGATTGAATCTATAAAAAGAAGGGATAAATGCAAAATCAGTCCCTGTGATATACACGAAAATCGAATTAATCCATGTGATAACAAAAGCATAAAATTAGTCTCTATGATCTCACAAAAATATAAAATTAGTCCCTAGTGGAGGGATTAACAGGAAACGAAAGTGAAATTATAGGGTCTAATTTTATGTTTTTGTTATCACATGGACTAATTCGATTTTTGCGTATATCACATGGACCGATTTTGCATTTATCCCTAAAAAGAATTGGTTTCAAAATTATCCAAACACAAAAAAAGATCTATAGATAAGAGATGATAATCAAGAATTGTGTCAGCATAAAAATTTACCACACCAATCTCATAAAATTGAAACTATCACCATTCAAGCAAGTCCATCCACATCTTCACCAAGGAATTTAGCTCTCCATTCGAAACCAAGGGTCGCGTCCTTCCTCTCTCCTATTTTTTCTCCAAAAAAGGTGTCCTCTTTCAAATTTAAAAGAATCTCGTACTACCTAGTAATCCTTCAGATTTTGCAGTGCCTATTTCGCCTAGAAAAGGTTCCAAATTGGAAAAAGTTATTTCTGGAACAAATGTAGCTCTTTGATTTATCTTTGAAAGTCATTTTGAATCGTTTCAATCAGATATCGAACATGAAGGAAATGATAATAATTCTAATGACTGCTCAGGGAAGCTTCCAAATCGGGATTTAAAATTTTCTAAACTAACCCATCTCCTCACACTGCAAATCAGCCAACAATTCTTCACAAATCTATTCCCTTTCTTTCCCTATCTTCTCGGATTAACATTTGAATATATCTTGTAAAGTCTTGTTTCAAAAAAATAAGAGACATACTGTGTAAACTGTTTGGATGCACTACAAAAACACAGGTCTTTAGCGGTGGTCTTTATAGTGGTGGTCGCTAAAAAGGGGTCTATAGCGTCGGTCTTTTTAGCAGCGGTCATCGACCGCCGCTATAGACCCCTTTAGCAGCGTTTTTTCAAAATGAAAAACGCCGCTAAATGTATTACCTTTAGCGGCGGTCTAGACCCCCCTATAGCAGCGATTTTTCAAAACGCTGCTAGAAATCAGGTAACATGACCGCCGCTATAGGTATAATTTGAAAAAAAAAATCAAAAAATAAAAAAATATTTTATTTAATGTTAATAATTATTTATAGACTATTTTATTCCTTTTAATACATTTTTTTATTTTGTCATGTGTTTAAAAAAATATTTTAGGAGACCTACATAATAAAATATAGAATTAAAAATAGTTTAATGAAAATTGAAGTTGTTACGTGGAATTAGAAATAATGTTATGATAGTTATATCTATGATTGTTATGATAATTGTATTTTTATTGACTAAATCTAAGTAGTTTAGACATCTATTATTATATGCTTATAATGAGCATATCACTACAAAAAAAATGACCTATAGCAGCGGTCGTAAACCGCTGCTATAGGTCAAAAAACCGCTGCTATACGTTATAGCAGCGGTCGTAAACCGCTGCTATAGGTCAAAAAACCGTTGCTATACGTTATAGCAGCGGTTTTTTCGTCGGCATAGATCTATCGCGGCGTTTTCGGTGACCGCTGGTGAAGATCTCGGGTCTATAGCCGCGGTCACGTAGTCGCGGTCGAAACCGCCGCTATAAACCCGAGCGCAGTTGCGCTGAAGGTCTGTACTAAAAAACCAAAGAAAAAAATCATACACATAAATTGACTGGAAAAAGCATACTATGACCTGATGACTTCAAAAGTCAATTTCAACAACTGACTTCGCAGTATTATTATTTCTTCTTCTCATGAGTCTCATCCTCTAGAGTTTTCCGAAGCTTCAAAACTTCTGCATCTCCACCTACCTACACCGAGAGAAACCCTCATATACAACTGATTACATGCTTGCAAGTTGAAAAAATTTCAGATGATGTTGTTCAGAACAAACTCTATAATCCAGGCAAACAACATACCTCTGAGTGCATATGTTGCCCTTGTTGACTTTTAAGGGTTTTTACGTCCTTCAGCTGCCTTAGTTTAATTTCCTTTTCAAGCAATTTTTTCATTTCAAAAATTTCCTCAGATACAGTAAGATCACTCCACAATAGGGTTATACTCTAATATGGATAAAGTTAGAGATTACGTTGAACATAACTGATTTTAATAAGTGCCAGCCCATGTATATGTACAGAACTCTACACCCATTGTCATAATAAGTTTATAACTTTATGCTGAGTAAATGAAGTTAAACAAGCTAATGACCAGACACTCACTGCTACCCACCACCAGCAAACCTTAAGGCAAAAAATGGGACCAATGCATCACCTCGAAAAAGATATTTGGATCGGCAGACAGTCTGAGATATACAAATGTGTCCAGCAAGGACACAAGACACCCCTTTCAAGAGAACATAGCAAAAAGGGTGTTGCATAAAAGGGAGTACCTGTCCAGTAGATTTACCATAGTTGAAGTCATCACGATCATGCTTTTGCTGATTTAACACTTCCAGCTGCTTGACTGATTCCATATAATCCATCTGGCATTTTCGCCTCTCCTTCTAAAAAAATTAAAAATTAAAAAAAACGACTATACTGAAACACATTGCCAACAAAAAAAATTAGAGATAAAATAATGACTCCAGAAATTTTGCAACTATAACTGCAAAGAAGGCAAGGGCAAATGGTCTAGGTTGGCTTCCTTTCTTCAGAACTTGTATGCCCCCCCGCTCTCTCTCTCTCTCCCCCTTCCCCGCATGGCAACAATTAACAAACAAATACTTCAAAATACAGGAATTTCATCCATCAAGGCTGTGAATAGGCTCCCAAAATAACAGCTAGTTTGGTCTAGCACTAGGCATTGTCAACACATTCAAACGGATCTAGAACCATCAACAGCTGTTGCTTCTGCTGTATAAATATTATGTCATATTTCCTATGCACACCACACTGACATATAAATATAACACTACTTTGACTGATTGAGATTCTTCATTTGAAATTATGCACAAGTTGGGTAACAACCCTGATTACAACAGGATATTCAATTTGAAATTTGAATTTCCTAAGATAAGATTATAAACTAGCTAATAACAAGATAAGATAAGATAAGCTTATGCTATCCAATCTATACAATAGATCACAAACTATTCAAATAAATAACAAAATTACAAACTAGGGATAAGATAATATCCTAGAGCCCCTGGTACTCTAGAACATTTTTTACCGTACTCTAGCTAGAATTTAGGGTTGCTGAACTTTATTATCAATAACATATAGATGAAAAAAATAGTTGAACAAACCTCTAATGCATCTGCAAAACTTCTCTCAACCTCAGAGATTCGATTTTGTGCTTCTACATTTAATCTTTCAACTTCATCCTCAAAAGCTTTCTGCTGCCTTTCATTTTCTGCAATGAGCCTATCAAGTTGTACTTCAAGTTTCCTAGACAAACTTTTGTAATCAAATTCCTCCTTTATTTTCAACATATTCTCTACCTTCATAGCCTGTGATGGATAACAAATCAAATAATTACTCATGCAGTCATTTAATTTTTCCACATATGCCTAGGATAAGTACTAGGAAGGGTTAGCAACAAAGTGAAAAACAAGCTAACTGGGTAAATACCGAGGAAAGAATTATTTATAAAACCACAAAATTTGTCCTTTGCAGACTTGCAGTAAAATGATTTCACCCAAACACCCTGGATCAACACCACAAGAAATGATCCTAGACGAGGAACACACACCGACATCCACACATGCATGCCACCAGCATTCAGCAGTGCAAATGACAAATATCTCCTTAATTAGCTCAGGAAAAAAGTAGAGAAACAGTAGATAAAATACACAGCTTCACAGAAAACCAACAGTCAAAGAGATCAATTAAAGAAGATCTCCAGCAACAGTTTTTGGGAACATATAGAAGACAAGGATGGTACTTACATTCGATCCTTCGGCCACCAAACCTTAATCTTTGAATCAATCAAGTTCACACCATAATCGATTTCCTGAGAGAACAATCACACAAATAAGAAACAGATTGCAAAAGCAAAAAGGATCCCTTAAGTTAATCCCCAACTTCAAATATTCAAGGATAATTTTTTCGCAGTGCTTAAAGTTGGAAGTACTCTAAACGATACCAGAAATAATTAAAGCACTATCAAACTTATCTTTTCTGGAAGAACAGAAGAAAAGGGGAAGTGACCCACCAGTATCTCTCCATATAGCTCCGTAGCTCCCTAGCTCGAATACAAACAGAATAAATGTTAGAATCAAAGCTCCAATGGGGGGTGAGGGGAATTAAACGAGGAGAGGTTTGGCGTCGGGTGAAGGGGGAAAATGCGGGGGTGATGGGTTCGCGTTTTAGGGCGCGGGGAGGGGAAATTTTCGACTTATAGGGCGGGAGGAGTTTTTAAGAAAGGGAGAGGGGAGGTGGGGGAAGGAACGGCAGCGTTTTTAGGTAGGGATACTGTTTTGAATCTTAATTAATTAGTCTTATATTATAAATTAGTCTTATAATTAATTAGTTAATTATAATCAATAAAATATTCAATTATCATAATAACTTTGACCAGATATTAAGTTATGTACTTTAATTGCATAAGGTAATTAATCTCACAATATCTTTTTTGTTTGAAATTAAATCATGTCATAATTAAATATTATTATATTACTAATTATTACAAATATATTTGGTCATTATAAGCAAATGATACTAAACTACTTAGATTTAGTCAATAAAAATACAATTACCATAACAATCATAGATATAATTGTCATAACATTATTTCTAATTTCATCCAATTCAAAATAATCGTGTATGTCCCAAAAAAAACCACAAAGCAGGCTAAAATAGCTAAAATCTCATCCCTAATCGGGTTCAAAAATAATTCTTAAACGGTGAAGGAAAGAAAATCATAACTAAAAATAGGTTTTTGAGAGGGAAAACAGCGGATTTAGGGCTCGAAACGAGGCGCACCGAAGTATAGCTCGGTACCCACGACGTGCGCGCCGAAAAGAGCTTTCCGAATTGGGGTCATGGGCGCGAATCGGGTACTCGTAGCCAAAGTTATGACCAAAAAACCGACACGTGCGTGAAAAGTGCCCCAATTCTATATAACAACTTCAATATTCATAACACTCTCTCTAATTTCATATTTTATTAAGTAGGTCTCTTAAAATTTTTTTAAATGATGTGACAAAATAAAATTATGTATAAAAAGGAATAAATAGTCAATAAAATAATTATTCACCTTAAATAACACATAAAATTTTATTTTTCTATTTTTTTCATTTTGTTTAAATTATACCTATAGCGGCGGTCACAACAACGACCGCCGCTACAGGTATGAGATTCAGCGGGGTCACCAGGACTGCCGCTGTAGACCCGGTATTTTTCGCGGCGTTTTGAAAAAACAGCGGCGGTCGTCTATAGCGGCGGTCGCTGACCGCCGCTATAGACCTATTTACTCGCGTTTTTCGTAAACCGCCGCTATAGACTTATTCGAAATAGGGTCAGTGACCGCCGCTATAGACCCTATTTTCGCCGCGGTTTTTTTAAAACGCTGCGAAAAATACCCTATAGCGGCGGTTTTAGTGGCCGCCGCTATAGGTCATTTTTTTTGTAGTGTATATATTTGTAATATAATAATATTTAATTATGACATATTATTTAATTTCAAACAAAAAGATATTGTGAGATTAATTAGCTTATACAATTAAAGTACATAACTTAATATCTGGTCATAGTTGTTATGATAGTTTATATTTTTAAATTATAAATGTTATATATTAGTACTATGAACTTTTTTTAATTAAAATTATTACTTAGTTATAAAAAAATACAAAAAAAAAATTACAAAAAAAATTGAAGTGAAACGCTGCCGTTTCACCACCTCCCCTTCCCCTTTCTTGAAAACTCCCTGCGCGCGCCTTAATTCGCGAAATCCCTTCCCCCCTTCACCCCGGCACAGCCCTCCCTCCCTCCCTCTCTGCTCTCTCTCTCCTTCTTTGTCCCTCTCTCCAGCCGTTTTCCATTCCTACAATACGAGAAGGTCCTGAGCGGTCCGCGAGGGAGCGAGCGAGTGGCGGAGAGCTAAGAGAGGAGAGGACCTCTGTGTTTAGGGTTTTGAAAATCCTCTCAGAGATTTTGAAAAAGGTCAGTGAGCGCGTAAATTCATAAGTGAAAAAATATATTTTTTCTGTGTAATTTTTCGTTGTCTTCGAGCTGTTCGACTGGAAAATTGAACGATTAGAAAAACAAGTAAAACTGTGAAAATGGTGAGTTTGATTTGGTATTTGACGCTTGTGTGTGAGATAGAAGTGTGCTTATCATGTGCAGGGGCCAGATAGTGTGAGAGATTTAGAGAGATATATACTTGTGTGAGAGATGTAGGGTTTCTTCCTTCCCTTTTGTTAGAGCGGAGCCTCCTCCAACTGTCTCATGGACCGTAAGCTTGTGGTTAGCTTTTTTTTTGGTTTAATCATTCCTCTGTTTTTCTTCCTTTTATCTTTCGTTTATATCTGTGGGATGAAAAAGTTTTAGTATTTTGTTAATTTTTTAGTTACTTTTGTATGCTAAAATATTTACATTTTAGGTTCTGGGTATTCCATGGGATGTGGATACTGAGGGGTTGAGAGAGTATATGTGCAAATTCGGTGAATTAGAGGATTGCATCGTCATGAAGGTTAGCCTTCCCTTGAGACATTTTTACCTCAATGCTTCATTGCTTAAGAACTTGATTGAAAACTTGTGTGCGCACTGCCTTGGCCTAATTCTACCTAGCATAATTTAGTATTTCTGTTTTCTTTTCTTTTTTCGTTTTCTTGCGTTGGACTTGCTCGATCAATTACGGTAGTCTATAATTTATAAATCTTGTTTGTGCTTAGTTATGAGTGGTCGAAATGGGAATGTTTTAATCCCCTCTGCAGAATTTATAACTTTGGATATGTTACATTTGCATCAGTTGAAGATGCTAAGGTACGTGTAAATTTATAATTCATGGCAAAATTAGGTTCTATTCGTTACTTCTCTTTATTTCTCTGGATGTTGGTTTTTTTCTTTCTCCTTTTCTGGTTTTCCAGCCATTTTGAGCAATATGGTGAGATAACAGATTTGTACATGCCTAAGGTGCTCTCTCTCTCTCTCTCACACACACACACGCACACAAAATGTCACGGATATCCACATGCACATGTTTGATATACATGTAAATGTGCGAATTATGTCGGTGTACTTATATATGCAAGTGTTGCCTTGGTTTGAGCTAACATGGTGCCATGGTTTTCTCTGTGTGTGAAGGACCAAGGTTCAAAAATGCATCGTGGAATTGGGTTTATTACCTTTGCAAGTGCAGGTCAGACCATTATACTTTAACTTGATGCTATGCAAGTAGCTAGCTTTTCCATGGCAGTGGCAATGTGGATGCCATCACTCACCCTTCTGTTTCCAATACATATCGTCTAATGGAAGAGAAAATTCTCTTTGAGTCCAACACGTAGGCATCCCATGAAGTGTGATCTATCTATTGATAAGATGTTTGATCTATCTGTATGTGAAATCCTTAAATTAAATTAGTGGTAGCTTTAATTTGCTTTAGTTCTCGTTGGTAGGATGGGATTGTGTTCATGTAGGCGTTCATGAACACAATCCTGTCACCTTAACTCTACTATTAGAGTACACTTCTATTGAATATTCATGTCACCTTAACTCTACTCCTCTTATCTATTGGTAAGTATTCAGTCTGCTTATTTTACACTGCACTGCGTACTATTTAATTTTTCATGGAATCGGCTTTAGGTGAAGTATAAGGTTGAAGGTATTTCTTACTTAGCTTAGTCTTGGCCATTGGCAGATTCAAAATACACTGCAGAAGGCAACATTTGACAGCAATTCACAAGTTGGAGCATGTAAAGGCTGAAAGGAATCTGCTTGCAATTGTATATGAGCCACCAAGGACAGATTTGAATAAGCCATCCCAGGTATGGAATGACTCTTGCCATCTACAGGTCATTATCTATTGAATTATGTTTTGTATTTCCTATTACTTGTGATGCAAATGTGTCTTATTTTCTGTTGGGTGTTTGAAAACATAGATTTGGACATCAGTGTCAGTGGTCACCTTAAATTCCATTCTTTCCCATCAATGAAAGTGTATTATTTGTTATCTTCTATCGTGATAATTGAGATTTTTCTCTGCCACATGCAGGTACTGGTTTCAGACTCCAGATGGATGATTAATAAAAGAAATGGTGGAAGTTTTGGGTGAACCGTTCAGCATAGGAAAAGGGGAGACAACTTGGTTACACCAAAAAGCAAGAGGAAAGACATTTTATTCTTTTAAAGCTTGTAATTACATCTTATTACAGTCTATTCCTAATTTGTAAAGATTCTTGTGTTTGTTGTAAAATATTATTAATCAATAATGAATTATATTTTGTTTTATTCACCTTGTTCTTTAATTTTTTTACAACCAATAAATTATAATTATTAAAATAAATTTGTATTACCGATTAAAAAAGCATGTATATGAAAATATAGGAAAAAATTAGTAGTGCATTAAAAAGCAAAAAAAACAAAACAAAACGCTGGCACAGACCTATATGATGTGAACCCCGTTATCCTGTAACGAGACCCAACAACTATAGGAAACCCAAGACCGTTTCTAGAATGGATTCGAAGGGAACCTCGACCCGTTGCTTATGAAAGCAAGAACCTCGGTATGGTGATGACACCACAAACGGGGATGGAAATCCGTTTGATAAGTCGAGTTGAACGCCACGGGAAATCCCGATAAGTTCAAGAAGTTCTTCAAAAAACCAAAGAGAATAAACCTCACAAAAGTCGTGTATATATTGAATGAATCCGAAATACAAAGCTTAGGCCTCTATATATAGGCCAACCAAGACACGAAAAAAACCCTAAAAGAGACACACATAACTATGGCAATAATGTGGCGGCTTACCCTAGCAAATAAGGTAACTTATTGACGCCTAAAACAAACTCTATTACTAAGGAAATAAAATTTGGCGCCTAAACCAAAAAGGAAACAAAATTAGGGCACCAAATCAGCTACACCATCCGAACTAATATGGGAAGAAAAAGGTTCCTAACATAGTCATTCACGTCCAAGCCAATTATGGAATAAAGGTGGCGTGTAAATCTGTCTTGCTCAGCTTCTAAAACGTGTATCACATTGACACTCCTTTGTGGGCCACGTAGGTCTTGTTCAATGGGCCTCCATGAATTTGCTTGAGCCCATGCCACTTGAATCAGCCCATTGAGTAGCTCCTTAAACTTCTTGGCTCGTGCCCTCGTAACCGGCACAATGGGAACTGGAATTGGATCCTCCAACGATGTACCGTGATTTCCATCAATCCCCTCCGCTTGAAAAGGATTTGCCCTCAAATATTCACCTACATCAAACGGACTCAAATCAGTAACATTGAAAGTGGCACTGACGTTATACTCACCAGGTAAATCTAGCTTGTAGGCGTTGTCGTTGATGCGCTCTAGGACTTGAAAAGGTTCATCTCCTCTTGGAAGCAATTTTGAACTTCTTTTGGATGGGAATCTTTCCTTTCGCATATGTAACCAAACCCAATCTCCGGGTTCAAAAAGCATTTTGTGACGTCCATTGTTGGCATGTTTTACATATTGCTCCGTTCGACGCTCAATGTTGAGTCTTGCTTTCTCATGGATCTGCTTGACAAAATCAGCTTTCTTTTTGCCATCTAAATTAACATGTTCAGTCACAGGCAAAAGTTGAGTCTTGCTGGCATGTTTTACATATTGCTCCGTTCGACGCTCAATGTTGAGTCTTGCTTTCTCATGGATCTGCTTGACAAAATCAGCTTTCTTTTTACCATCTAAATTAACATGTTCAGTCACAGGCAAAGGAGACAAATCCAATGGGGTTAAAGGATTAAAACCGTACACAATTTCGAATGGTGAAAATTGAGTAGCAGAATGAACGGCTCTATTATAAGCAAACTCAACATGTGGTAAACACTCTTCCCATGTTTTGATATTCTTTCTAATGATCGCCCTCAACAAAGTAGACAAAGTTCTATTGACAACTTCAGTTTGACCATCAGTTTGGGGGTGACACGTAGTGGAAAATAATAATTTAGTACCTAGCTTGCACCACAAAGTCTTCCAAAAATAGCTCAAGAATTTAGCATCTCTATCCGAAACAATCGACCTAGGCATGCCATGTAATCTTACAATCTTCCTAAAGAACAAATCAGCAACATGTGAGGCATCATCCGTTTTGTGACATGGAATAAAATGTGTCATTTTAGAGAATCTATCCACAACCACAAAAATTGAATGTCGTCTTCGTTTAGTTCTAGGCAATCCTAACACGAAATCCATTGAAATATCAATCCAAGGCTCACTAGGGATAGGTAAAGGAGTATACAAACCGTGGGGCTTCATTTTGGACTTAGCTTGCCTACACGTGACACATCTTCCACAAATTTTTTCAACATCTCGTTTCATGTGGGGCCAATAGAAGTGTTCCTGTAAAACAGCTAAAGTCTTGGCAACTCCAAAATGTCCCATTAATCCTCCACCATGAGATTCTTGCACTAATAACTCCCTCAATGAACAATTAGGCACACATAATTTATTCTCCCGAAATAAGAATCCATCAAGCCTAAAGAACTTACCACAAGAGGTTTTCTCACACGCTCTATATTCCTCACAAAATTCCCGGTCATCAGGGTATAGAGTCTTAATATGTTCAAAACCAAGCAATTTTGCATCAAGTGTGGAAAGTAATGCATACCTGCGAGAAAGTGCATCGGCGACCACATTCTCGTTACCTTGCTTGTATCGAATGACGTATGGAAACGTCTCAATGAATTCCATTCATCGCGCATGCCTTTTATTAAGCTTGTGTTGACCCTTCAGATGTTTCAAGGATTCATGATCGGTATGAATCACAAACTCCTTAGGCCATAGATAGTGTTGCCACGTCTCTAAGGCCCGAACCAACGCATACAACTCCTTGTCATATGTTGGGTAGTTTAAGGTTGCCCCGCTGAGTTTCTCACTGAAGTAAGCTATTGGTCGTCCTTCTTGCATAAGAACGGCGCCTATACCAATACCTGAAGCATCACATTCAATTTCAAACGTTTTAGAAAAATTAGGTAAAGACAACAAAGGTGGGTTAGTCAACTTCTCCTTGAGTAATTGAAACGCCTTCTCTTGCTCTTCTCCCCATCGAAATCCAACGTTATTTTTTATCACTTCGGTAAGTGGTGCGGCTATGCTGCTAAAGTCCTTCACGAACCGCCGGTAAAAACTAGCAAGTCCGTGAAAACTACGAACATTACCTACACTCGTGGGACTCGGCCAATCTGGATTGCACGGATTTTCTCTTCATCAACCTGTATACCTTGTGAACTAACAACAAAGCCCAAAAATACAAGCTTATCGGTGTAAAACGTGCACTTTTTCAAATTAGCAAACAACTTCTCTTTCCTTAGCACATCTAACACAGATTTCAAATGTACTACATGATCATCCATGTTTTTGCTATAAATGAGGATATCATCAAAATAGACAACAACAAATCTACCTATAAAAGCACGCAAAACATGGTTCATAAGTCTCATAAAGGTGCTCGGGCATTAGTCAAACCAAAAGGCATAACTAACCATTCATACAAACCATATTTTGTTTTAAAAGCGGTTTTTCACTCATCTCCTTCTTAGATCCTAATTTGATGATAACCACTCTTTAAATCAATTTTTGAAAAAATGCAAGAACCATGAAGCTCATCTAACATATCATCTAAGTGTGGGATAGGATGACGATACTTCACCGTTATATTGTTGATAGCTCGGCAATCAACACACATTCTCCACGTCCCATCCTTCTTAGGTACTAGTAGAACTGGAACAGCACATGGGCTCATGCTTTCCCTCACGTGCCCTTTATCTAACAACTCACTGACTTGCAGTTGAAGCTCCTTTGTCTCCTCGGGATTGCACCTATAAGCTGGTCGGTTTGGAATGGCAGCACCGGGGACAAAATCAATTTGATGTTCAATCCCTCGAATCGGAGGTAGTCCATGTGGTGTTTCCTTGGGGAAGACATCATCATATTCCTGCAAAAGAGAAACAATAGAACTAGGCAAAGCATGGTCAAGAGCGTTAGTGTTTAAAAAGGTCTCTTTGTACAAAAGTACAATCATCGGCTGATTTGAAAGCATCGCTCGCTTGATCTCACTCACTTTTGCATAGAAATTCTTTTTTCTCTCAATGGCTTAACCTTCTCTCTCTTTTTTTTGGCCTCTCTCGAATTTTCACTCACTCTCTTTCTTTTGATCACTCTCTTGCTGCAACCTCACTTGATCTTCATATACCTGCTGCGGTGTCAAGGGTACAAGAGTGATTGGCCGCTGATTAAGTACAAAAGAGTACTTATTCGTAAAGTCATCATGCATCACATGTCGATCAAACTGCCACGGACGCCCTAGCAACAAGTGTCCCGCTTGCATCGGTACTACATCACACAACACTTCATCTTCGTTCTTACCGATTCGAAAAGCAACTAACACTTGTTTGTTTACCTTTATCTCTCCACTATCATTCAGCCATTACAACTTGTAGGGCCTAGGATGTTTCAACACGGGCAATCCCAACTTTTCAACCATGACTGTGCTTGCCACATTGGTACAACTACCACCATCAATAATCACACTACATACCTTATCTTTGATGTAGCACCTAGTGTGAAAGATATTCTCCCGCTGTACTTCCTCATCACCTTTTGCTTGCAAGCTCAAGGCTCTCCTCGCCACCAAGGTCAACGCATCAGGGGCTATGTATTCATCCTCGGAAACATCCTCCAAGGGTGGCATGTCGTCGGTGTCAGATTCTTCACTATCGGTCACGATCTCTCCATTGGCCTTCAACACCATGACTTGCTTGTTTGGACATTGGTTTGCTATGTGTCCCCTGCCTTGACATCGAAAACACTTGATATCACGATTTTTAGAAGTAGAAGCTTTAGTTTTACCTTGAGAAGTGTGGCTGGTGGTAGGGGGTTTGGACTCGGGTTTGGACACTTGTGACTTGTCCATGGGCTTTGTATGACTCGGCTTCAAGGAAGTAGAACTAGAATTATGGCTGGCACGTCCCCCACTCCCTTTCTTGAGTTGTTGCTCCACTTTGATAGCCATATGCACCATGTCTTCTATCTCCACATAATGTTGCATCTCCACCCTATCATGGATCTCCCGATTCAGGCCATGTAGGAAACGAGCCATGGTAGCCTCTCGATCCTCGTCAACATTTGCACAGATCATGGCCATCTTCATCTCCTTGTAATAGTCTTCTACACTTCGGCTTCCTTGCTTAAGGCTTTGTAACTTTTTGTACAGCTCCCGGTAGTAGTAGCTTGGAACAAACCGTTTTCTCATGACCGCCTTCATAGTCTCCCATGTCTCTATTGGACGTTCTCCATTCCGCCTCCTATTTATCACAAGTTGATCCCACCAAGTTATAGCATACTCAGAAAACTCAATTACTGTTAATTTTACCTTCTTGGTTTCGGAGTAATTGTGGCAATCAAACACGAACTCCATCTTCTTCTCCCACTCAAGATAGGCTTCCGGATCAGATCTCCCTTGAAAAGACGGAATCTTCATCTTAATACCACTGAAGTTGTTATCTTCTCGATTCCTAGCTTCTCTTCGCCCTCCATATCTCCTATAGCCAACATGAGAATTACGGTCCTCTTCCTCCTCGAATTCAGATCTATAAGGCTCTTCTTCGTCCTCCCTTTCCTCCCTCCGTGGTGCTCTCTCCCGTCTATGGAAGTTGGGGCCGTTTTGGGGTTGCTTTGTCTCCAGCTGAGCTACCTGTTCATGTATGTGCTCCATCGTCTCCTAGAAGGATTCCCATTTCGCATTCAGCGATTTGTCCAGCCGACTTGCTAAGGCCTCCATAAGCAACCTATGATTAGCAAAGCTCGTATCATCGTCGGCAACGCTCTTTCCACTATCACGAGACATGATTACTGCAAAAAAATAGTGTTAGAAGGAAAGAAGTAACAAGGCCTCTCAAATCGCTCCCTGACGTGTTTACACTCAAGAATATAGATCACTCGTCACTCGTGTTTCTCTCAAATCTATGGCTTTTACCCTCTAATATTCTCACCACTCTTGCCTTTTTTCCACTCGGTAATTCTCTTGCGGTTCTTTTGAAACTAAACAAACAACTCAAAGATGTCCATCAACGATTCACCAAGAACTCATCAAGGAATTTCAGATGAAGCAATAAGATCAAGAAGTTCAAGAGAACAAGAATAAAAGGGACACGATTAGTTGGAATCTCAGAAACTAGAACAGTAGAGATTTGTCACTAGAGAGAAAAAAAATACTTGCTTGGGGTAAAGAGATTTTCGGACTAATAGGAACCCCAATATATGGAAACAATCGAAATTTTTTTTGAAGCACTTTTATACTGTTTTTTTTCGGCCAACTTTTTTTCTTCTTCTTTTGCAAGTCTCTTTCTCTTTTCCTTTGATAACAATAGCACAAGATCTCAAGAAACTAAGATATGCACTTAGAACAAGAGATAACAAGAACCAGCACAATCAAAGCTTGAATAGAAAAGTCAAGAAGTTTCGACTAAGAAGAGTAGTTGATATGAGCCGACTGTAGGACAAAAACAAAGAAACGAAATTAGAGATGGTAGGAAAAGGATATGAAAAGATTAAAGAAGAAACAAAGGAACGAAAACAAATAAAGGATGGGCAAACCTGAACTAGAACCAAAGCTTTGATACCAAATGATGTGAACCCCGTTATCCCGTAACGAGACCCAACAACTATAGGGAACCCAAGACCGTTTCTAGAATGGATTCGAAGGGAACCTCGACCCGTTGTTATGAAAGCAAGAACCTCGGTATGGTGATGACGCCACAAACGGGGATGGAAATCCGTTTGATAAGTCGAGTTGAACGCCACGGGAAATCCCGATAAGTTCGAGAAGTTCTTCAAAGAACCAAAGAGAATAAACCTCACAAAAGTCGTGTATATATTGAATGAATCCTAAATACAAAGCTTAGGCCTCTATATATAGGCCAACCAAGACGAAAAAAACTCTAAAAAAGACACACATAATTATGGCAATAATGTGGCGGCTAACCCTAGCAAATAAGGTAACTTATTGACGCCTAAAACAAACTCTATTACTAAGGAAATAAAACTTGGAGCCTAAACCAAAAAGGAAACAAAATTAGGGCACCAAATCAGCTACACCATCCGAACTAATATGGGAAGAAAAAGGTTCCTAACATAGCCATTCACGTCCAAGCCAATTATGGAATAAAGGTGGCGTGTAAATCAGTCTTGCTCAGCTTCTAGAACGTGTATCACATTGACACTCCTTTGTGGGCCACGTGGGTCTTGTTCAATGGGCCTCCATGAATTTTCTTGACCCCATGCCGCTTAAATCAGCCCATTGAGTAACTCCTTAAACTTCTTGGCTCGTGCCCTCGTAACCGGCCCAATGGGAACTGGAATTGGATCCTCCAACGATGTACCGTTATTTCCATCAAAAAGTCTATATCAGCGTTTTCACAAAACGCTGCGAGGAAGACAAAATTGCGATTGGGTCTATAACGGCGGTCGCGACCGCCGCTAAAAAACCGCTGCTATAGGCCAAAATGACCTGTAGCAGCGTTGTTTTGGCCTATAGACCGTTATTTTTTGTAGTGATGCTGGTTTTGGGCTATGGTGGGCTTTGTATCTAATGGGCTGTAAAGTGAGCTTTTCATTTTTTTTAACGGACTTTGAATCTGTCTGTAGATTCTGTAATTAAACATAAAAATTTACGTAGAAAATATCTTAAAATAAATAGAAATTAAATTCAAGAATACAAGTTAATTCCTATAATTTCTAATCTAATAATAAGGTATTTAGAGTGCGCAATTTGGTACACTCATCATGTGCTTTGTTCACACAATACATTTTGGCTGAAATAGATGACATATACTCAAGGATCTCGACCCTATTTACTAAAAAAATCCACATCCCGCTTTTCTTCAGACAAAATAAGCACCAATTTTTGTGTTTTTTTTTCTCAATTCTTTTGCTTTTCTCAAAGCTGTCATCTTCGCTCCTTAAACCTTTTTGGAATAGAATCCTCCTCACGCCCAAAATTTCAACGTGATACCCGCATCAGATCTTTAATTTTCTTTATTTTTGGTTAAGGTGCCTCGATATATGTAGCGGCTCATTGATCATATATACACATGTTGTGAGACCCCGAAAAATCAGTACGTACTCCGTTGTAAGCTTAAGGATTTGGTGATTTGTTTTGAATTAATGAAGGCCATGGTATGATCTAAATTTAATGAGCATTATGGAATTTCAATGGATGAGGTTTAAATTAGCCAACCTTAAGTTTCTGAATTTTCATTTCTTTTCAATATCCTTGATTACTTTAGAATGATTATCTTATGGATGATGTTATTGGGCTATTAAGGTTTAAATGGTTGGACTTAAGACCTAAAAAAATGGGCTGATAATGGACAGCCCATGCTTGGCCGAAAATTAGGCATGATGGGCCTTGGAATTTAATCAAGTGGGCTGCCCAATTACATGTGATGATGGGCCCTTGAAGTTGTGATATTGGGCTGCTATAAGGCTTGGAATATTAGGTGATTATTGGGCCTTTAGATGTATGCTAATGAGCTGCCAAAATAGTCATAAAGATGGGCTTAAAAGTCATGGTATTGGGCTGCCATAATAATCATGATAATAGGCTGCCATTGAATGGTTATTGGGCTTTAAGGATTTAGGTTATTGGGCCTTAGCCTTTAGGCTTGTGAAATGGACTTGAGGCTTGTGATATTGGGCCTTAGACAAATATTATTGAGCTGCCAAAGTCTTATGTGATTGTAATGTTAGTGCGCCTAACCTTAAAGATTTATGTTATTGGGCCTAGCTTTAAAGATTGGTGTTATTGGGCCCTATTCTTTAAACTTGTGAATTGGATTTGAGATTTATTCTGTTGGGCCTTGGACCTATGATAATGGGCTGCCTTATTATATTGGGCTTGTGATTGGAATTAAGGTTTAGCCTAATGGGCCTTGAATTATGATGTTGGATTAGCAAGCCCATTAAGTAACCATGAACCCATTTAATTGGATTTCAACCAAGAGAACTAGACTAGTTCTAAACCAAGGGAGACAAGGGGACATGAAGTGACATTGGCTAAAAAGTGAATTTTGGAGAAACCCCCCCTTGGCCGAAATTTGGACTAAGCTCATGCTCCCTTGCTTTTTGGCTTTTCATTTCACACCTATCACACTCCCTTTTCACTTTATTGTGTCACTTCACTTTATTTGAGTCATTTTGGTCGACCAACACAAAGCCAAGACAAGAGAAACACAAGAGGAGAGGAGAGAAACCGAACCATAGGAGAGAAGGAGAGAACCAAAGGTGAAACCAAGGTTTTGAACCAAAAGAGTGGGATTTTGAGCTTGAATCAAGGGGAAATACGTGTGAAAGGAAGGGAGACAAGGAAGGAGAAGAAGGAGGTGAAGGAAAAGGAGAGGTCTTGCAAGGAAAAACAAGGAGAAAACAAGGAAACACCAAGGTAAAGTCCGAATCTCACCATTTTTCCTTGTTGGCCAAACTCTTTGTGGGGTGATCTTGACATTTGTGACTTGATATTGTTGGATCTTGAACTTAGAAACCCTAGGTTATGTGTAAATGTTAGATCTGGCCATGTATACTTGAGATCTAAGTTTGAATGTTAAGAAAAAATACAAAGGGAGAACAATGTATGTTAAAGGAAGCTAGATCTAAGTTTATGCTAAGTTGGTTGGTTGTAAGTTGTAAATCTCCCTAGATCTATGGTTATGGATGTGTTTGAATGTTAGATCTAAGAGTTTGACCATTGTTATGATGATTTAATGAACAATATACATGTGAAAGAGGTTCCGAACTATGGAAGAAATGCATGATAAAGAGGGAGATAGGACAAGTGTAAGTTTTGGCATAAATCACCATGATGGCCGAACCATGCAACACTAATTTGCATTTTGCTGCTTATGTTTGGTGTTAGATCTAAGAGCATGAATGAATGTGAGTATGTTCTGACTTGTTATTGGAAAATGCATGTAAGTTTGGTTGTGAATCGAGGAAGTTGCATGCAAATAAATAATGAGAAAAGTTCAAGTGTTCTATGATATGGTGTTGACCGAATGTCACTTTGTCCTTAATCTTGAATTATGTTATGATTGGTAGTTCTTAGGTTGTGAAATTGTTGAATGGAGGATGAGATCACCATTGGAGATGAAGTTGTAATTAAAGAACACATAAGATTGGTGTTGGCCGAATGCCATGAGGAAGAGAAACCCAAATTGCAAGCATGTAACAATTGGAAATTTTATTTGCTTGTGATGAATAAATAAAATTAGGGTTGTGACCAAACAAATTAAAAGATGTTAAGGCTTAAAGGATCGAGTCAAAGGATTAACAAGCCTTGTGATGTTAAGCATGGATTAAGGATTCAATTAGAATGATTTAAGGTTGGCCAACTCCTATTTAGGGCAGAGTGAAACGTAATCGTAATGATATGTATATCGAAGCTAAGGATTAGAGAGCCTTGACCTTATGAGGAGAAAAATGTAAACTCTAATCAAGGTTAATGTCTCGGGTTGCATAGAGAAATGCTAATATGCATGTAAAGGAATGACATGTAATTGGGATGATATAACATGCATGTTGGCCGATCGCCTTGATGTATAACAAGTTCTTGATGTTCCTTGATGGTTAAAAGTATTGCATAATTGTTATATCATGTATAGAACAACAAACTTAAGAGGGAAATAAGGGCAAGAAGGCCACGGGTTGGCCAATGAAGTGAGGATTCAATATATATAAGTTGTGTTTTGAGGAGTTGTATTCATTGGTGTTCATGTGAGCTTGAAACACTTAGAGATAAAAGAAGAAGAACATTAGGTCAATCCTAAAGGTTTTGGCAGCAACAATATATCATGTTCCATGAAGTTAAGTGATGGCATTAATGGTTATTAGTCCATGCAAAGGAAGATTAAAAGTGTGGGACCAGGAGAATAAAAACTGGACATGAGATAAGTTGCTGTTTTGATATAGAATTTTTAGGACGAAATGTTGTTGCTGATTTCATGATAGACTTCGGAATCAATGTTAAGGGACAGGAAGAATTAATTGATCAAGTGGATACGAGTTGGCCACGAAGAAGGTGAAAACGGCAACCTTGCACGTATCGAAGAGCGGTTTAGTTCTAGTACTTTGAAGTAATCAAGTTAGGGTTAAGGACTACGAATTCGATATTGGACATCGAGGTTACGAAAGAAGATATAAAGATCGAGTTGAAATACCCTAGAAGTTCACGTAATTGGAGTGGTTTGATAGGTATGATCTTTGCTACTTTCACTTTGATTATGAAAGTTAACAATGTTTATAAGGAAGGTCACATTATGAAATCACATGTTCTAAGATTGGAACTCTGAAACTAAGATCGTAAATGATACGTTGGTATGCTTTGTTGAATATGGATAACTAAGCATTGGAGTATCGCTTGTAGGCGAAGACCGAACTAAGTTCGAGTGGATCGGTATAAGTGCAATAAGTGCAAGGAGTATTGTAAGTGAATCTTACCCCTTTTGGAAAACTGGAATGATACACTGCATGTTTTATTGTGCATGACAAGATGTTTTTAATACATATAAAATGTATTGCATGAAGAATGTTTCAAGTACGCATGATGTTTCGAACATGTCATAGCATGATCATTTGCATGAACGCATGAGAGACGTTTTGATGCAAATGAAATTACGATGTTTTCAAGAGTGGCATGGCATGTTCATTGCATAGAAAACATGAAAAGTTGTTTTATGCAAATGAAAGAGAATTTATGTTATGATTAAGCCCGGAGGCTTTGGTTGAACACGTACTAAGTTAAGTGAGGTTCGACATCCATGTCGAGGGACGTTGTTCGTGAAGGATGGATGGATGGAACCTGAGACATCCATGCCGAGGGACGTTGTTCGTGAAGGATGGATGAATGTGCAACCACACCGAGGGACGTTGTTTGTGAAGGTGTGGCGCCTCCAAGGGTCATGTCTAGCCACTGAAGGACAAATGAGAGAAGGTGCGCTAGCTGACCGTATGTAAGGTCTCCAAGGGAATTCGGGGACAATTCCAAAGGGAACGCACAACCCTGACTTCAGGGGTCAAATGGAGCGAGCCCACAAGTAAGAGATACGAAATGGTTATGAAAAGGCCAAGAGAGGCAAAAGTATGAATAAGTGATTTTCAAGGGCCTGAGGCCAATTTCGAGATTTGAAATGCATTTGAAAAGGCCAAGAGTGGCAAGAGATTTTAGTGCATGGCATGTGCATCACGGAACATGCATATGCATCATGGTTTTTATGCACTAACTCATGATTTACAGTTTGCATTTCTTCTCTTATCGCTACAGTGTATTGAAGTAAGTATGCTTTTAAAAGCCATGTTGTATCAAAGTTCATGTTTTAACTGTTGTTCCTTACTGAGTCTTTCGACTCATAGTTTTTAAATCGTATCATTCCAGATCCACAAGATAACTGGGGAGCAGAGGAGTATCTCACGTAGAAATCCTGGAAGTTTGGGGATTGGTGCCGGAGTTGGTGAACTCCGAGGTAGCACTAGTGAGTGCTGATTTTGATGGAGTGGCAGTATGTTGTCCTAGTACGTTTTGTATAAGTTTGCAAACAAGAGGAAATGTAAAGACTTTTCTGAATTATAATTTGTATACCGAAGGGTTATGTTCTTCGAGCTTGTATCTCAGCCAACATGTGGATCCTGAGTGAGCCATCCTATGTGTAGTTAAAAAAAAAATCCGCTGTAAGAGTTAGTGTACGGGCTGGAGTGTTCCCGAAGAATGCTCGCGGCTGTCACGGTCCCTGCGGGATGGCGTTCGGGGCGTGACACATGCCACTTGATCATTTTATGGTGCCAAAGATCACGTAATTCCATGCCGACTTTAACCTTCATGACAACTAAGCATGCAGGCCGTCAAAGGTTGCATGCCCCTGCATGTATCCAACTAAAAATTCAACTATCCATGTATACGCACGGAATATTGCAATGGCATGCGCGCGGGACACGTTCCGCACACGTACGTAATTAACACTTCGTGGATAATCCCTTGCTTCAAAAGTACCAAATACGAGAAATCCATATGCAAAATGAAGGAAAACTTCCTCGTACATTCTCCGCTCCATTTCAGCAAAGGCTTCCCTAGATGAGAAACATGGCAAGTTTCATCTGCTTGGAACACGCCAACCTCCTCAAATTGCCATTTTTTCTGCCATTTCTGTTATTAATTTGGAGCACCTTGTTCTAGGTGAGCCATTTTTTCGGACATTTTCTTGGATTAGAAGAATTACAAACCACTACGTGCATTTCATTCTCTTGTACTGCAATATTAAATTCGAAGAGCCCATAAAGACAAAAAGAGAGCTTCCTCATGAGTACAGTTTCTCCACGTCATTTCCGCAAATGCTTCCATTAGCTTGAAATCCCGTCTTCTCCGTGGATTTGGCCAGCTGAACATGGCATATTATTATCTCCACAGTACACGCCAACCCCGTCAATAACCATTTTTTTTCTCCCACGATCTCTTATTTGGAAGAAATTCTTTTGTATTTCTAATGTTATGTTCTTTAATTTCATTTTTAGTTTTTTTTTGCTTTATAGTTCAAACATTTTATCCCAAAACATATGTATCCAATTCTCTCAGTGCGCTGCCTTAATTTTCGTTAGGAGTTATTGAAGCCACATATACCTTGTCCCTCGTGTACTTGTAGTTGCATCTAGTCCTTCATTGGTTCCTTGCTTCCTCTTCCAGACTCGACTATTCCTTCTTTGTCTATTGGTTTCAAGTAGAAAAACCCCTCTTCTTCAAGGTTTCTCGTTTCCTTGCAAGTTGCGATACTCTTCTTTTCTGGCAACCCAGATGATCAAGGACGAGATATTGCAGACCCGCTAAGACAACTACTTAATATGCCCATTATAAGGTTGGGCCAGTCAATATTCTTTGGCTGGGCTGAACCTAATGACTTCCTTAATTGGCAATTGGGTAACCTTGTAAGGAAAATATGAGTGCTATTTTTTAATCCTTTAATAGGGTTAAAGTAAGCAAATCATATATGGCAGCTTGTAATCGTGCTTTACTTTTATTCCACTTGTTTAAAAATCCTTTTACGTTTTCTAGGCATATAAAACTCTCTTTTCTGATAGCAATATTTCGCTTTCAATAGCATACTGGAGATTTGACTCATTCTTACCCACCTTATATTTAAGCCAGTCTAATTTTTTTGCGTCTTGCGCTTCTCCTATCATAAGCTATAAAAGGCCATTCAATGCTCCCCACGCAGATCTGGTTCACCGTATCTCCCTGTTCTTCCCTTTCCCTGCCTTGAAACCATGGATTCTCTCCTCCGCAGAACCGTGCTTCTCTTTCTTTTCGTGGCTGCCAATATGTGGCTATGTTGGGTTCCTTCTGAAGCAGACCTTCCGCGTTTCGTACTCCCGATGAAAGCCGAGAAGTCTCTGAGCTTTTTGGTCGTGGGAGATTGGGGAAGAAAAGGACTCTACAATCAATCAGAAGTGGCTCTTCAGGTCACACCTCTTCTTTCCAATAACCATCTATATTAATTGCACGTTAATATGAGTGTCTATATATCCTTTGTGGTTTGGGAACGGATTGCCTTCAGTGGCAATCCGTTCCGGATGGACAGCCGGATGTCGTCCATCCTGTGGTTGGGAGCCGGGGAGCAGGTGGGTCCCGCCCGGGACCCACACCTGCCCCGGGCAGCACGGGCGGACCCTGTCCGGGCTCCCAACTACTGGATGGCCAGATGGACGCCGGACATCCGGAGCAGATTGCCTTCGGAGGCAATCCCCTCTCTTGTGGTTTGGTTTGTTTTAGAATTTACTTACAAAATCTCCACACTAGGAAACCATGCACATATATATATATATATATATATATATAGGCTGTTATATATATATATATATATATATATATGCATATACAGTTCATTTTAACCTACCAAAATACATATACCTAATTTAGGAATTAATATTGGAGTTGCTACTAAATTAAGTTCAAGGTCCATATAATATATATTCTCCATATTGTGGTCTGCCAAAACGTCTGGTCTTCTTAGACATAGTTTAATTAAGAGTTGCCATGATCAAACATCTACGACTACGAGTAGATCTCTGATCAGCCAAATTTTATCAGTAGAGATTTTCCTCAGCTTACCACTCCACGATACTACGACCATCAAAACCAATATCCATCATCGATCACCATGATCTCTAGAACATCTTATCACGATCTCATTTGCTTTTTCATGTTTTAAAGATAACAATATTGTTCGTACGGAGGAAATCAATTCCTTTTGCATCACCTGGTCAACCTCAACGGGGCCATAAAGAGTTGGAACGTCTTTTGTTCTTTTTTTTTTTTTAAAAAAAAGACTTTTGACTGGTAGCTATGGTTGAATATGTTATATACGGCTATCAATTTATAAAGCTTTTAGGACATGTACACGTGGTTAATTAGTATAGGAAAAGAGTTGTAGTCTTAGGTTTAGGCACTGACCACATATAGGTTAGTATCCCGATTTCAACAAAAACAATCCACCTGTTGAGTAAAAATTATTAAGGAGGAGTCATGATCCAAAAATTCTACGTATAAATTAGAATATTGAATGTTTAAATTTAACTCCTACCGGATACTTTGCACTTTTGTGTCCACTTATTAAGTCATGAAATCTAAATGTTTAAATTCGACTCTTATTACATACTTTACTTTCTTGTACCCACAGCTTATTTATTCAAGTCTGATAAAAATTATAAGTTAGATGATTAAATTCACCACTTTTCATCCCAACAAAAAATCAATTATTGTAGTCCATAAAAAAATTAAAGTTAAAACTAGAAAAATAAAAATAAATAAATCAATGATTAATTATACTTTGCACCCACGTTGTTTAAGGATCTTAACACTTGCATCTCGTTTTTTTAATTTTGAGATATTTCACCTTTTTAATTTTAGAGTTTTTGGCACTTTACACCTTATCAATTTGTCTGTTATTTTAAATGAAAAAAATAATCTTGTACAAAATGCGTTACTTATTTTTTTAAATAAAAAAATATTTCAAAAATAAAATAACATAATACAAAATATAGATATCCTAAATAATGGGAGCGAAAAGTATAATTAATTTTTTAAAATTTAAAAATAAAATAGAAAAGTGAATCATGCACTTTCCGTTCGAAATAACCGACAATACAGTGACCGGCACTGACACAATCGAACCCCACAGACATCCTAAGGCTAAAAACTGAAGTGACCAGCCCTGACACAATCAGTGCAATAGCTTTGTCGTTTAGGGCCAAATGTCTTTTCTTTTATTTTCTTTCTTCTCGGGGCTTTCCACTCGTGTCGCTGTCAAGAGGATATAAAAGAACAGACAGTACGTTCATTTAAACAAAATCTTGAGAATTGTTTTTGATAAAATACGCAAAATTTAACGATCAAATATTATTTTTAATACTACGTAAAAATAATTAAAATACGTATATTAATAAAATTAATATTATTTAAAAAATTTTCAAAACACTTCATAACCGAACACCCTCTAAATCTCTTAATTTTTTATTTTTGGAGCGAATAATATCTGGCCCTACTATGAGAAAATGGCAACACCTGGTCCCATATTGATATTAAGATATTAGCAAATGGTTACTTTTCTGAAATTTTGAACAGATTCTTATGATTTTTCCTTTGAAAAGGTGGACTAATCTTCTTCTACTTATCATGTGAATCTTTTGTGATTCGTATTCTTGTAGATGGGAGTGGTTGGGGAGAAATTGGACATAGACTTCGTCATCTCAACGGGGGATAACTTCTATGAGGATGGTTTGAAGGGTGTATGTGATCCGGCATTCAATGAGTCATTTATCAATATCTACAACGCCCTAAGCTTGCAGACACCGTGGTACATCGGTAAATTCCAATTAATAAGCATTTATGTTTTTTTGTTAGTATAACACATCATATTTTGAGTTAGGGAGTACTAATATTAAATGCAAATTTTTTTTTTTTCGTTTTTTTTTTGCGGGTGTTTTTGTTGTAGTTTTGGGCAACCACGACTACAGGGGCGATGTGGAGGCACAATTAAGTCCCATCCTCAAAGAGATGGATAAAAGATGGCGTTGCATGAGATCTTTTATGCTTATCACAGGTAAATCGCATTGGAATTCCCTTTTTTTCAGGAAGAAAGATCGTTTTCGGAGAAGATATAAAGCATGATTACGTGAAACTATATTGCAAATTAAATTGAGCATATATTTGGGGTATTATTTTTTTTCCTTTTTGGGCAGGATTTGTACATTTTTTCTTCGTAGACACTACTCCATTCGTGGATGAATACTTCACGAACCCAAAGGGCTACACTTATGATTGGAAAGGTGTACTACCACGACACGTCTATTTAGCAGAGCTCCTGAAGGTACATGTTCCCTCTAAATGATGATTTTCATTAGAAAAATTAATATATTTTCAAATCTTCCGAACTTAATTAAATGTGTAAGTTTGGTGAACATGTCTGGCAAAGAAAGATTTGAAATATGAAACCCCCCGGCTCAGTGAGCGTCACAGCTTGACCGTCCGGCTCTTTGATATAATTCGGACTTCAAGGGGATCATCAGTAGTTAATTGGGGGTTGATTTTGTAATAGAATGTGGATTTAGAACTAAAGGAATCCACCGCAAAATGGAAGATTGTGGTTGGTCATCATACAATCAAAAGTGCCGGGCATCATGGAGTCACTGAAGAACTTGAAGAGCAACTTCTCCCAATCCTGCAGGTAGTTCCCGATATGCTTCTTCTTGTACTGGAAGTGATCACGTACACGTTTCTCGTTAAATCCCCTTGTATATTGCAGGCGAACAATGTAGATATGTACATAAATGGGCATGACCACTGCTTGGAGCATATTATCAGCAGGTGAGTACTGAGGTGCGCGCGAGCTGTGTGCGAATATTTCACGAAACTTAGCTTTAACTGATCTCTAGCTATAACAGCAGCAAACTGACATAGTTATTGTGGCAGCCAAATCCAATTCCTTACTAGCGGAGGCGGCTCAAAGGCATGGAGAGGTGATATCAAGGGATGGAGTGCAGAGGAATTGAAGCTGTATTATGATGGACAAGGTTTTATGTCATTGCAAATGACTGAGACCAATGCGCATATTGTATTCTACGATGTTTATGGCAATGTTCTGCACGAATGGAGCATCTCCAAGCACCTCGATGCAGCTGCATAGGGAAAGATCGTACATGCTAGAATAGGCAAATTATATATAGCCGCCTGATATAAGAGATAAACCTATTGCCAAAGATCAGGGTTGAATCCTTGGCCAGAAAGGGATTTGTTATCGCCAATATATTCATAAGGATTTGGGGAAAAGTTGTAGCAAGCGTAAGGGAAAGACAAATATGGAAATCCCAGACAACTCCTGTAATAGGTTCCTCCAAGCTTAAATTAATATATGCATAAGAGAAGCTCAAAATGTATCTACAAGATTTAATTGCTGTGTCAATAATTAACCTAATTATAACTTAATTTATCTACTTTGGTCTATTTCAATCTGTGATCCCTAGCTGCGCACATTATACTCATCCTACTTACATTATTAGGACAAATATTCAAATAACATTCAACCCTTTCAATTCAACAGTGTAGGAGTCAAGAATAAGTTGCAACTAAACCCTTAATGGGTGACCTATTTTTTTTTAAGCAATAAAAGCCCTACGAGGATGGACCATCATAAAGTCAGGTCGAAGCCTTTACAGTTTACGCCATTTTACACGTCAGCTTTTAGTTAGTTTATTAGTTATGTTAAACAGTAGCTTAGCTGTAAAGTTGTATTTTAGTAAAGTGGTTGTACAGATTCATTTCGTAAGTTTTCAATATACGAGATTCACACAAAGGCTTGGTTCCCTCTCTCTCTCCATTCTCAATCTTTCTCCTTGATTCAATATGGTATCTGAGCGTGTTCGATCGTCAATCTCAAGCTCTTCGGTCTGATTCAACCATCGATTCAAGCTCTTCTTTGTTCTTTTCTTTGCTTTCAACATGACAGAGGCAACAAAGAATCCATCTGGTGCTAAATCAACTTTGCCACAAGCATCTGATCATCCTTTCCGTATAGCTTCTCATGATAATCCAGGTCAAATCCTTGTAAATCAACCTTTTACTCATAGAAATTACAATACTTGGCAACGTGCTATGGTTATAGCATTCGAAGCTAAGAAAAAGTTAGGGTTTTTTTAATGGAGCTGTAAAGGAACTTATTTCTACTCAAACTTCGTAAGATTTTTGGCTTGCTTGTAACATTATGGTTCAATCCTAGTTAGTTTAGTGTCTTTCTCCTGATATTGCATGTAGTATGGTGTATATTTCATCTGCCAAGGATTTGTGGACTGAGTTGGAAGAGCGTTTTAGCCAAGGTAATCTCAATCGGATTTCTGAATTGCAACATGAGATAAGATTACTAGTACAAGGATCTGATGATGTGCCAAATTATTTTTCTAAGCTGAAAATTCTGTTGGAAGAATTAGCTAGTTTTTGACCAATTCCTACTTGTACATGTACCCCTGCTTGTAGTTGCAATGCTTTGAAGAATGTGGCTTCTTACCTTCATGAAGATTATGTGGTAAAATTTCCTAATGGTCTTGATCTAAATTTGTCTCATGTAAAGGATCATATTTTACTCATGGATCCTCTTCCTGTAATAAATAAAGTGTTTTCTATGGATCATCAAGCTGAGAAAAAGTCTTATGCACTGTCCTCTACTGTTACTCCTTCTGCAGAGTCTACTGCCTTAGTAGGAATTCTGGTTCCTATCAAATTTTTGGCTCTCAAAATGATTTTCCTGAGGGTTTCAAGTTTACTAAGTCCAAGGCTAATGTTGCTAACAATGTTTCTTATGATGGTCAGTTGCTTAATCAGTCTGTCAGTGGTAATAGTCCTCATGTACCTGTAACTCAGTTCCAATTCCAATAGTTCTTAGCCCTCATTGATAAGTTTGTATTGACATCCGCTTCTGCAGTTTAATCATCTCCACATATTCTTCTATCTTCATATCCAAGAGAGGTGTTTCCTTTAGTGCGGTTGTTCACTAAAGAAGAAGCTTAGAGAGTGTATATTTCAAGCTTGTTAGGTTGTGAGTAGTGAGCCCGAAAAAACCACTTGGGTGGGTTTGAGTGTTGAGCCCGGGAAAGCACTTGTACGGTTTTCTAGCACCCGGAAGCTAGAGTGTAAAGCTATTAGAAGATAGTGGAAAACCTCAAGGCTCGATGAAGGAGCTTGAAGGGTGGATGTAGGCGGGTTTGCCGAATCACCTAAAAATCGAGTGTTTGCTTCTCTTGTCCCTACTCTTTCCTTTCAGCACATACTTACTCTTATTGCATTTTATACTTGTGCTAAAGTAGTATCTACTAGCAAACACGTCTTTGAGGGTCAATACCGAAAAGTTTTAGAAAATCAATTCACCCCCCTCTTGAGTTGGCTTAATCCTGAAAACTAGGACTCACAGTATTGACTGCAGTTCTTTGTGGGAAATATAGGCAACAGACTCACACTTGATGGGCAACGACCACGAGCTCGTTGTTAGCAGCTTTCTTGACGAACCCATAACCCAACTGCGTCGGCAGGAGACCTTCACCAACAGAGATGAACTCGTCGGTCTTAATTTTTAGCCAAAAAGACAAAGGCAACGACATTCACAGCTAGTTTTACAAGTGCTCTTAATAAAACAGACGGTAGGGAATGGTGACTGGCCAAATTCAGTTTGACGACCACCACTCGCGTAGACGAATTATGGATATGTGTCGCTAAACTTAGTGGTAGCCACAATAAAAATTATTTCAGTGATTCGCCTATGCTTTAGTCGTAGAGATTTCGCTCACTTTACTGACGCGCAAAAAATAAAGCGTGGTGGAAGCCCACTTTTCTTGTAGTGACTCCATGCATTAAAATCCTATACGCATCTGAATATTGAAATGACTTCTTAATCACTATGTAAATATATGTTCTTCCCTGTGTCCACGTATGTAACACTCTATGGGTAGTACCTATATATACTTCAAAAGTCAAAATTGGAGAAATCCATATGTCCATCGAATGAAGGAAACAACTTCCTAACATTTTCTGATCCACTCAATTCATTCATCAAAATGCCCCATCAATAAATTTATAATATGTGATATATATAGTTTTAAAACGAGATATTGTCAAGATCTCAAAGATTCAAGTTTAAGTGTAGAGGTAAAGGCATAGTTAGCCCTATAAGTATAACCAAAAATCAAATCGGTACCCCTAACTATCAATTCGACGATTTGAGACCCATAACTTTTGAAAATCATCAATTATAGCCCCCGTCTAAATTAGGCGTTAAATCCGTCGGAAAATCATGCAAAATGACCCTCCAAGATAAAATTACTAAAAATTCATTAAAAATTAAAAATAATAATATTTTGTAAATAAAACTATTGAAACTCTATTTCAGTAATATATTTATTTTTAATTTATTTCTAAAATTTTTATTTTTTTTATTTATTTATTAAAATTTAGTCTTTGAGGGGCTTTTGGTCATTTTGCATGATTTTCCGTCGAATTTAACACCTAATTTAGATGGGGGATAGAATTGATGATTTTTAAAAGTTATGGGTTTCAAATCGCCGAATTGATAGTTATGGGTACCAATTTTATTTTTGCTCATATTAATGGGGCTAACTATGACTTTACCCCTTAAATGTAAGTATGAATATATTTATTATCATGCTTTTTATTTTCTCTATAAATTGATATATTTAACTAATAATTTGTATGAACTCATAATATAAAACACAGTCATAGAGAGCTTTTACAGTCGTTGCAGGTCTTTGTCTTATATCTTTGTCTCTCCTTACTCTTTCTCCTCTCCTCACCACAATGATCTTTCAATTATGTATTGCGTTTATCTGTTCTTTCATTAACAAATCATATTTTTATGGTGTCATTGAAGAACTTGATGTGTAGCTTGTCCCAATCCTATAGGTAATTCTTGATATGCATAAAATGGATTGCATAAAACCGACTAAAAACTTTACTATAAATTACTGGTTACAAGCATGTAGTTCTTGTAAATGAAGCAACACTTTTCTTGTCGTACCCTTTATATTTTTCAGGCAAACAATATAGACATGTACATAAATAGGCATGACCACTGTTTGGAGCATATTATATATTAATAGGTGAGTACGGGCAAATATTTCAAGAAACTTAATTTTTTTTAGACGAAACTAAAGTTTTCACTCTCTAGAAGCAGAAAACTGACAATTTCAATTTCTTACCAGCGGAGGCGACATTCATAGGAAGGCGGCATCAAGGAGTGGAGTGCAAAGGAATTGATCAGGATGTATTATGATGGGCAAGGCAAGGTTTTAATATGCCATTGCAAAGGACTCAGACCAATGAGCATATTGTGTTCTATGATGTTTATGACAATGCTTTCCAGGAATGGACCTTCTCCAAGGACACACATGCTAGAATCGACAAATAGCCAATTGGCAAAGATCAAGCTTAAATCATTGGTCTGAAGGAAATTGTCAAGTTCAAGACATGCGTATGAATTCGGAAAAATTGACCAAATAAGACTTGTTATAGTTATAGGTGTCTCTAAGCTTAAACTAATACTTGTATGACAAATAATGTGATAACTTGAATCTCACTTGGAGTGAGAGAAGAGAAAAGAATGAGAGATGGTCAAGTCCCATATTAGGACCTGACTATCCAAGGAGCTTCAGGAGTAACCATGAGTAGTCCTTTTGAAGATAAAGTGCAGATGTGGCTAGTGTCTTACGTGAGGCTTTACAAATAAAGATACAACGAATATTACAAACACACACACACACACACACACATTTAACCTATGACATTTGATGCAATAAGTTGTTGAGTGAGCACTCCAAACAAGTAACAAATGTCAGATCCCCGCTTCAATCGTACTTCCTTCAGTGGAAGCTATCGTCGCCATGTGAAGTGGTCGTGTTGTGTATCAGACCTTGTGGCCAATTTGTGTTTGTACTGTGTACCGGCCTGTATTGTCGATTTGTGTTTGTATCATTTACTAATCCTTACAATTGGTTTGTCTTTTCTTCCTCACACTTGCGGTCGGTTTATCTTGTGTACCATCCCTTGAGGCTAGTTTGTGGTCCGGGTGGTTGTATTACAGTCTTTGTGGCTATTGATGGTTTTAGTGCTTAAGTATGAATTGGCAACCGAATAATCATATTCGACATATTGTAGGGCCTTCGGGTTGTGTAGTTTTTCAATAGCCCTCTGTCATTTTTCCTGTTCTACATTGACTATATTATTTTCATATATTAATATATATAGGCTAAAATATTATGCATGTCCATGTGGTATGGTCTTTTCTTGGAAATACCACTACGGCTCAATTTTTTTTCCTGCCAGCCCTGTGGTTCTATGTGTTTCCCACAAATTTCCCTCCATCCATAATCTGTCTACAAACTAACGAAATATGCTGACCTGTCAAAACCCTCCATGTCATGTCCAATAAAAACACAAGTGTCCAAATTGCTAATTGGGTTAATGTCCATGTGGTATCTATACATTTCACACCATCAACACAGTTTGAACTGAAAAAAATTTCCCTGCCACGTCATTTAAAAAATATTGCACACTTTGGCCCCCATCGACCTCATCCTCATATCCGTCGAATGTCTCATTCGTGTCCCCTTTCTTGATCTTCCCTAAATCACTCGAACCCTAGGTCATTTCCCCATCAATTGAATGCTAGTGAACTGTGAAACCTTCAAGTTGATGTGATTTTGACGCTGAAGTAATCCCCAAAGCTATCTTCAATTCTCTATCAAACCTTAATGAAAGGAACGCTCAAAGTTTGTTATCATTGTCACTGCGTACCTGAGGTTCTTGAAAGGTAAGGAAACTATTTATAAGTTGATTGATAATGCCATTGTGTGGTTTTCTTTTCTTTTTGAAAATGTCGGGTGGGTTTATATAGAATGTTTGAAGCCATTAAGTAGTCATTTTCAAAAACAGTGGACCAGCTAAAGTTATGAATTGAATATTGTGCACCCATGCATGTCCCCCTTTTGCTGAATTGAATATTGTCCACTAAAAATGTGTCCCCCCTTTGGTTGAATTGAATATTGTCGTTTGCCCATATATTAACGAAGTGGTCCCTCCTAGAATGTCATGCTGCCTTTTATCATATTGTTGTTCGTTATTAAGATGTGTGTTTGATTAAGTCAGGGTGGCATTTGTATCCTTGAGGTTTCCTTATGTCCCTGTGGTTTAGATTTGGTTAAGTTTGTAAACATAGGCATCAGGACACTTTGAATATTTAATTAGCAAACATAGGCATCACGACACTTTGAATATTTAATTAGCAAGCATAGGCACCAGGAAACTTCTTCATATTTAGGTGGCGTTTGTTTACCGAAATTTTGGGAAATATTCCCAAAATTTTGGGAATCTTTTGAATGTTGAAGTTTATTAGGGTTTGTGAAAAATATGAAGTATATTTGTAAAAGTTGGAATTTTTGAAGTGTGTTTGTTTTGTTGAAAATTTTGGGCAAACAAACGCAACCTTAATATGAGATTACATGCAGAATGACACTTTTTCATATTTAAATAGCAAACACATGCATCATGAAACTTATTCATATTTAATTAGCAAACATAGTGCATGTAATGGAAGGTTAAAATATCTGACTATCTTCGTTCATTTGCAAATGGTAAAAATTATTATGCATCATGGAGGGAGAGTGGACTTTCGGAAGGGGGGATTACATTGGAGGGGAGGTTAGTGATTTAGGTGACCTCGACCCTGACTATATATCAGTCACCCATCTGTGGATGTTGTTGAAGACAACTATGAACTATGAAGATGCTGTGGAGTTGTCGTGTAAACTAGAGAGAGATGACTCTCAGTCTGAAATGACTTATCTTAAATGTGACGCTGATGTTTTGTTTAGGTTATCAAGATTATTAGTCGCTTTTCTTAGTGCGTCGGAGTGTGACGGTTTGAGAGTGGCTTCAAATATTCTTTGCATCCCTTCGAGGACAATTTTTCCCGCGAGATTGAGTTAGTGGTCAAGTCATTTTTGGTAATTGACACCCTCTGCATTAGGTTTCAATTCATATATTACCATGCATGGTGAACTAGCCCTCTTTTTGATACCCCAGTGCCTTATGCTATCTATCAAAGTATGTCTCTGTCTATAGCTCAGGTCAATACCCTATGGTACGTTTGGTTTGATTTTCTCGAACAATGCCAATCTGCCTCAGGGACGCTTGTACGAGCCATGCAACGTTCTCAGGCAAGAGTTGCTCCTATCCTTGAGCTCCCTATTTAATTCCTCCCAAGCATTTATCTCGCAGCGACTCTCTAGCACGTCCTTATCTCCCGTCCACCACCACAGCTTCGCATCCCCAAAGAGATCCATTGTTTCCACTCGAAAGATTTTTTTCCCGAGCAAATCATTTTTCATCACATAAGCCCATGACAAGTCATTTCCAAATGCTTCTTTTGGAAGAGCACGAGAAAAAGTATATTGAATCCATTGTACTAAGACCCGAAAGATCATCCAAGGACTGAAAATTCAGGACTCAAAACTAGTAAAAAAGGCTTAACTTGAGCAATCACTGAGGAGAATATAGGATTTTTGCTTGCGATCTGATGATTGAAGTATGCAAAAAATAGACTACATAACATAATATTGATGGTTGGATTCTATAACAGGGAGGACGTTGATGCATTTTTATAGTTTTGAGGTTATATTTGACGATATTGGTAATTTGGACCTCTTTTTTATATTTTGATGTAAATATAAACGCTAAAAGTGATGTTTTCCTAAGGGTTAAATATACTTTTCGCATATTAAATATTGGAGTACTGACATTTTATACCATAAACTATTGATTTTTGTTTAATTTCATTCCTCAATTACTAATTGTCTACAATTTGCACCCTTCACTGTTAATTAGGACAAAAATTAATATTTTTAGTCAGTGAAATGTCGATTTTTCACTCATATTTTTTTGCCATTATATTTTATATGGGGAGTAAAGACGTTATTTCCTTGATAAAATATTAATTTTCGTCCAAATTAACAGTGGTGGTGGGTGGGTGCAAAGTACATAATTGATACTTGCGGGATGAAATATAACAAAATCCATATAGTCTGAGGTGTGAAATATTATAACTCTATAGTTGATTGACCAATAGTATATTTTTCGGTTGATTTTATAAAAGGAGTCGCGCACATATATAGTCTCTAATAATGTTACGAGTGACCGACTATTGGATGTGATCATTTATGATTCATTGGATTTTGTACATCTTAGTTTTACAACAATAATTCATGTTTATTGTGTGGAATGTGTTATATGTAGACCACGAGACTTCATGTGTTTGGTAGTCTTAAATGGGAGGACTCTTTAGTATAAAAGGCTATGCCCCCCCCCCCCCCCCTCTCTATACACGAGACAGAAAATCATATTCTTGAGAATACTATTATGGTTTGTCCCATTGAAGGCCAATCTTTGAGAGTAGCAAGGAGAGGAAGTTCAGCTAGAGTTAACCTATGTTTGTTTTGCAATGGATTCAAGAAAACACAGAAGGGATGGCTTCTGCAGGTATATATAATCCCTAATCATAAAAATCGATCAAATTATCATAGTTCATAATATGTGATCCTTCTTTTAAATCTAACATCACGTAGCATAAATACAATTAATATTTGGCTATGTGATTCGTAACTTAGATCTGGTTGATTACTCATTCTCGTTTAAAAAAATAATAAATACATTTTACACTCTCAACTATTATTTGTGTCAAATTACATTCACCAACTATTAATTTCAAACGTTTTTCATATGAAAAATGACAATTTTATCCCCATAATTTTTTTTTTGACAATTATCATTTCATGAGGATGAAAATAATAATTTTGGATGCCAAAAAATTATTTATTTTGACAAAATTTTACCGAATGTTGCAAAGTGTCAGAAATCAATAGTTTGTAAGTGCAATATGACAAAAATAATAATTGAGGGATCAAAGTATATTTATCTAATAAAAAGATTTACTTCCCTAAACCATGATACTTTAAAACTATTGGTTCAGAGCAGAAGAAGAAGAAGCTGTATAGAAACTATTGGTTCAGAGTACAGGCAGTAATCTTATAGAAACTATTTTTACCACGTTAGTTGTAGTGGAAGCTTCAGAGTCAAAAACTCCTCCCTACACCTCTGCCATATAAATAAACAATAACATAGCAGCACAATTCTCCCGCCAAATAATCAGAATTTCTTAAAGACCAACACTTCTGTGTGGCATACTTCAACCTGCGAGAAGCCCTTGCCTCTAGTGATCCAAAAGCATCTAATAGCCACCTTTTGTTCGACATCCAAAAGAAAGCAATCTAGACCTTCAGGTTTTGTCGTTTAACGAAATTGTATTGTTCCATGAATAGGTTTCAAGAAGCAGACTTGCTACAAGAGGCATAGGTTGAATAGCTACAACGAAACCTAAACCCAAAACTTAGGAACAATACAGCAAAAGAGCCATAGTTAAATTAAGAATTCTGAGTCTTCCACCTACGGTTAGAGTTCATACAAGGCAACAAAACGGGAGGAACAGAGGGCACAAGGGATTTTAAAGAGAACTGAAAATGTTCTTGCTCCTTTTGTGTTCACATTTCGTAGTATGACATCGTCGAAAAGAAAATGCTGCCGCTCTTTACATTTGCTTCAAACTCATTCAAGTTCGCAGCCTATCCCTTTTGCTTATAAACAACTCTCACTCTTTTCTATCTCTCTCACTAAACTGCTCCGGCTGGCTGGCTTGCCACTACATTGTCAGTGCTCTGCTGTTGTTCTTCCTTCACCGCTGCCCATACACTGCCACTTCCATCAATGCTCCCATTACAGTCTTGCCTTTGCGTTGTCCCTTCTAGTTTTCCTTTTTGCAAAGCACTTGTACAATGACTAGATTTCCCTGAACCATTCTCTTTCTCATGCAGAGAAGCTGTCTCAGCAGAAAATTTTACTTCAGTTGCAGTAGCTGGTAACTGTTGTGAAGATGATGAATCACCAGAGCCTGGTGGAGGAAGGAAAACTCCCGTACCAGGGACAGGAAAGCGAGGGGGAGGATGCCTTGGTGGAGCAGTGGCCCATCCAGGTGAAACAGGTGGGACGGGAACTGGTGCAGGAAAAGCAATGGTTGGTGCAACCTGGGAAACAAAAATCGGCTGGATGCCATTCGGGTGGGGTCGAATGGGTGGGGCTGGCAGTACACCAGTAGTTGGGACACCAGCATAATGCTTTGGAGCCACAGGATGGCGAATATGGTTAGGCGATCTACTGGGTGGTGGACTCCAATGGGATGATGGTGCTACTGTAGGGGAAGGAAGACGCTGGCCATCACTAGCTGTAGATTTCTTTGGTTGAGACTTTGTGAAAGTCATGAGTATTCTTTGCTTGCGGAGGGAGGGAATCGCATGCCGTGCAAAATCTGAGGACTTGCCTTGCATTACTAGGAGAGAACTGCATTTCTCAAGGTGAAAACGTCATATCAGGAAGCAGGAGATCTAAAACTTCAGTTGAATTACATATAGATCATAACTTGTAATTCAAGAAGCTTGCACGAAGCTTAGAAAAAAAAAGAAGCTTGCAGGAAAACAAAAGATAGTGTATGTCTGTATTGATCTAGGATATCAATTTACCATACTTATGTGTTTCAATCGCTTCTAAGGGATGCATTCTCATTGTAAGCCCTATTCTCATCAGAGATATTACTAATAGAGGCTTCTTCTATAGGTTCAATGAAGAGTTTCTGAAAACATGAAAAACAAGGTGGCAGTTATTTGAACAGGTCTATCACGATGTCGACCTGGTTGAACTCAAAGTTACAGGCTCTTACAGCTCGTGGAAGTAATGTCAAGAAAAATGCTTTCTAGTGTCTATGATAACTTTCCTGAGCAACAATACCTACTCCCTTCAGTTTCGACGTCAATTTCTAAGTCAGTTAATGCACTAAAATGGAATTTCAAGAAAAATGCCTTCTAGTGTCTACAATAAAGGTTATCCACTGATGGGCGCACGTGACTTTGCTCAGAAACAATACCTACTCATTCAGTTTCAACTTGAATTTCAAAGTTAGTTAATGCACTAAACTGGAATTTCAGTGGTGATTCTTCCCTGAAGTTCTTTTTGATGTGCCGAAGGTTTAAAGCACATCATGCCATTAAGGTATGAACTTCCTTCGAGAAAGAAGGTACTAGACAAGTACTAAAAGGAAATAGTAACTAAACCAAGAATAAACAAACAAAGATGTGGTTCAAAAGGATTACCCAGGTGCGAGAGAAAGCTTGAGAGAGCCTCTAAAATCCCCAGGATGGTCTATCCCAATCACTCTTCCAAAAGTCATGTTGCAGTCTGTCAAAAAGAGGACACAAACAGGCCTCCCGTACCAAGATGGGAACATGTGAGGCTGCGAGTGATCACCCTAAAATAATGACTCTAAAATTAGGCTAGCTTCATATATCACACATAATTACAAAATAAATACCACGAGCAATAACCTCGTTAAAGAAATCAATTATGCAAGAATCTGCCTTTGCAGTCATAATTTGCTGGTCTACCAAACGTTCTATAACATCTTGTAGCACGGATGGGATGGATTCTACTTTCCAATCTGCAAAATTTATTTGAAACAAAATGCAAGAAAACGTATTAAGAGACCTCTAAACAAACTTCCAAAATTTATTATCAAAGGAAAATCTTCACAAAATGGAACATGCCTTTGGAGCTTCCTACTGCATTATCCTCTTCTGGAGGTGCATCAGCAATAGGGAGACCCAACTGAATCATCTCTCTTCCATGTCCCTTCATAGGCCTCTTTGAGACCACATACGTCTGACCTGGTTCTTGTCAAACAAAATTCTTATCATCTCACCAAAAATTCAAGACACAAAAATGCCTTCAACAAAGGTAAAAAGTGATTCCATAACACAAGCTAATTAAATAACAAAATGAATTAGGCATCATAATTAGGCTTACAACTCACGAAAATAGTAACAAGAATATCAATAAGGGCAGTTGTAAGAGTAGCACTATGAAGCTTCTGAAAAGAAGTTTCTCATGAGGGCAGATAACTCAACAACTTCTAGATTTGGAGAAAAAAACTCCCTTGCAATTCATAATGAAGCCGCGATACATTAGGCCCTTTGTAATATCCACTCCCCAACTTTGAATAAATGGACTTAAATCACATACTTTAGCTTGAAGATTCCAAAAGAAAACAAAAGAAAAAAGAAGGAAAAGAAATCATACTGGTGACTATCTATCAGGGAATTCTATGGTTCACTTTAACCCACCAGATGCCTAAGATGTGGGCAGAGAACCACTGTCTAGGACTCGCAACCCAGAATTAGAATATAGTGTTTCCCACCCACACCCAGCAAACAGGGTGTAGCAAAAAGAAAAGGGAATGGTATAAGACACCATGTGATACTTATGAGTGTTTCAAATGTACCAAAACTGGTTTACCGTATTTTATTATAGGTCACCACACCCTTAATCAACTTTCTCGAACCTAGGCCAAAGAGTCATGAAACTAGCTGAAAAGTAATGTCAACAACAGTAGCATAACATCATTTTACATCCAACAAAATTGCACCGATAACATCGACCTAGGACATCTTCAAGAAGAAGAAGAGACAATCAGGACTCCTAATAACATCATAAAATGAACCTATTATGGGCTCAATTCAAAATTTTCTGTGGAAATTTCCTAGAAGAGAAAACTTCGAAGAGACATAATATTTATCAAATCATTCATTTTAAAATTTGCTTGTTCCATCAAGATTCATTTAATTGATTTCCTTACTTTCATGGACTTGCCAACCTGCATAACTGATCATTATTAACATGCCATACCATAATGTTCAGAATAGGATTATTCGAATAGGTAAAATCGATCATCATTGTTCCACTTCACATGTATATATAAGCAAACAACATAGTAAAATGAATCAGACAAATTTCAAAACAGAGGAAAAGATAATTACATATGGGATTCAAACAACCCTCAAGACATAAAATTAACCAAAAACATATGCCAAATGCATTAAAAAAAAACAACTTGTGACCTGAGAAACCTACAAAGTGAAAATCTTTCAACAATTCAAGCAGACATCTAAAATGCCGTCTTTCATTAAAAACAGGAAAAGATGCATATAATGCATCAACATTTAGCTCAAAATAGAAGAACTGCTCACAACATCTGGACGAGTCTATGAAAAATAAAATGCAGAGGTAGACCTGAGAATCGTCCAGAAATAATTCAGGGAATAATGTATTAGTGACACATGTAGGTTCTTCCTACATGGATCACTCGCACTGCTGTCATCCATTTTCAACGTTTGAAAACTGAGATGTCAGCTGACACCTATAAGGATATTGCAAGCAATATGTTGAGGAATAAATATTCCTCAAATTAAAAATATACACGGAATGAGAGATTTGCTGTTAAAATATCAAAAATCCTAGACAGTGAAACAGGGTCCCAAATTTCCAGATTATTACATGAAGATCTCAGATATTATCTTGCACGAAGGAGAAGCAAAAGGATGCACTATCTTATGTGATTCTGAAGAAAGAGAACACATTAATAAACTTGCCTTGAAATTGTCCTCTTTTTCCTGTAGCCCTCAAATCATTCGCCAGGGAAACAAGCTTTTGTATTTCCGAATCGTCAAAAAGTTCATAGTGTTTCAGCCCGTCAACCACATTCACCTAAAACTTAAATAGGTGAATTAAGAAAACAAGAACAAAAATGTTTTTCAACCATGGGATAGATATCCATGAACATATCAGGTAGAGTACTACCGCCTTCCCCTCGAACACCTCAGTGCCAATAAATGTTTTTGGAACAGTAGCAAGATTCTGCTTCTCACTCTCATTTTGCCCCGCAAGCAAATCATTCTCTAGAAGAACACAGGAATCAACTTCAAAATACAATACCAGAGATATGCACATTTGAAAGAATCTTAATAGAACGAAACACCTTGATAATAGTGTTTATCCTAAATTCATGCAAGAAAGGGAGAGAGTTTGTTTTTTTTTTGTTTTGAGTAGTTAAATCCATGCAAGTAAGATAGTTTATCCCTACCAGTTAAAACTTTTTCTTGACATTCCAACCACCAATCCATCTATGCTATAGCCGCCACCTTTTTTTAAGTAATACTCCACTTGGTATAGCCACCTCCTTTTTTTACTCTCTCTTAAGGCAAGTCAGTACACGCAGCCTTACCCTATGTAACCCATGAGGTCGCAGACTCCATACCATCAAGTGTCAGTAAGACCCATGGAGTTTTGAATCCCCCCCCCCAAAAAAAAACTAAAGAACTTTCAAATGCTTACCCTTCTCCCTCCCCCCAGCCCCTACCACCAAAAAAGAGCCAAAATAAAAAAGAACAAGCCTAGACCCATGAATAATAAATCTAAAAGAAAACGTATACCTTTAGAATGTAAGGTGTATCCCTCTTCTAACACCTTGGTTTCAGATTGTGAGTTGCCACACATCATTCCCTCTGAACTTCCTCCATTCTTAAAGCTACTATTTGCAAGAGGCTTTCCACCAGTATCTGCTTCAGCACCCAGAAAAATATGGATCAATTCAGCAATAAAAACTCTCACACATACGGTGTCTTTCAAAACAAAATGTTTTTTTTGTATTATTTTTTAACACTAATAATTTACGTAATGTGGTGCAGATAAGGCATAAAAAGGACGCATTGAGTCTTCTTTAAGATAATTAGAACTGTTAGCTAAACATGTCATCATTTTCTAATCATAAAGGAAAGAAGAGCCAACATTCTTTTCCACAACCAAGGTGGAGAAGGAAGTAAGACCAAAATATAGGCAATTGAACTTTCCTAAAATCCAAGATTTCTAACTACTGAGCAACTAAAGAGTGTTGGCCGTATGCATAGACCAGGGATTCCATGTGTGGTGACACTGAATAAACAAGAAAAAAAGATGTGTCTCATCGCTGCAGAAGATAGGTTTAAAAACAGTGAACAGCTTTGCAAGACCGGAAATTGATATTTTGGGATCACACCTAGTTTGTTTAGGAATTATGAAACCATTTCCCAGTGATACCGCATCAAAAGATGTCTAAACAGATTAACTACCTTGTTATGCTCAGGAAATAATGGCATTCTAATACATATGTGAAGCAATATTATCCATTGCATGAGGAGGAAGGGAGTCTTCCAGCGAACAATGGCACCCTTCCAAATTGGGAAATATAGCCAAAATCTAAAGAAGCAACTATCATGTAGTAGAGCAATTGGCTTTTACCAAAAGAACAATAATTTGTTGCTCATACTCAAATAATTTAGATCAATCAAAAACGTCTTTAGAAAGAAGCAACTTTCCACTAACATCACATCCTGCAAATTACGAATGACAATCATCTCCAACGATTCCAATATATTACCTTTATTCTCCTCTCCAAGTGCTGAACCCTTATCATCCAACTTCTCAACCTCACCTCCTGATTTAATTTCCTGACTTTTCTCACTCCCTTTATCAGCTTTCTCTGAACCCATAATAGCAGCCGCGGAATTCCCACCATGACTATGATACTCTACACTAGAATTATGCATTTCTTTCACTGCCTCAATCCTCGGCCCTTGCCTAAACCCCACACCGGATCTCTTATAATCCTTGGCCCCAGTCTTCATTGGCTCAAAATACCGCTGATGCCTCCTCAACGCCACCTGTTCCAGCGCATACATTACTTCAGCCACCGAAAAGTACTGCTGCATATGAAGCACCGGGTTCCAATTACACCGCCTTTGCTGAATACACCCAATAACATTTTCATACTCGCCTGGCTCACCCACAGCTCGCATATGCTGACACAAAGAGTCAATTATTGCATTGGCAGCAGCGAATTCGCCCCGCAGCCACGAGATGAAGCCATCCCGCTCATCCGGGAACCACTGCCGGTGGTAATGCTGGTGGATCTCACCCCCGCCTCCGCCATCACCAGCACCGCCGACACCTCCGCCGCCGCCGCTTGGAAACTGCATTTTGTCTGAAAAAACCACATTTCCAGATGGCATTGCCATGAGGATCAACTACCCAAATTCACTACTACCACGTATATAGCATGCTTGGTCCTAGTCGAATCTAAGCATATAAAACACGCTCAAACCTTTAGATTCAAATTAATTTCAAGCAAATCCCATAAAATTAATTACGAAATCTAGCAAAAACACGACTCGGTCCCTCTGTAAATTACGAACATCAACGGAATTCCGAAAGAAGGAGCAAGCAGTATCCACTCTAAGAACGGGAATAATGCAATCTAGATTTTCGTTTTTTTATTGAAGGGATCAGATAACACAGCTGAATTCGAAAGAACGGGAAGGGAGTATCGGAAAAATCTCAGTTTTGAGATAATGGAGGGTTGTGAGATTGTGGACGGGGAATTGCGGAGACGAAAAAGCTCAGATCTGAAAATGGCGCATGTGGGAGTTGTAACAGTGGTGGTGTGCGTGAAGAGTACAGTCACAATTACGTGAAGATGAGGGAGCTTAAGCTTACAAGATCTAGGGTTCGTGGGTGGTGACAGAGGAGAGGCGACCGACTTTTTTGTGTTTGAGAAGTGAATGTGAGAAAGAAAAAAATGGCTTATTGAACACGCATGTGTAAACGGTCTTAAATGGTGGCTGAGAAGAGCCTCTACTCTCCCTTCTTCCTCTTCTTCTTGTTGTTCACTTTGTTTAGTGCTGAAACTGAGCTAGTGTGTATCGGACCAGAAGAGAATATTCTTTAAAGTTGGGGGTGCCTTTGGTTAAATAAAAAATTGTGATATCATTACTTGATTTTGTTTCTTTTTTAGATTTTTGGATTTGAGTTTTCAAAAAATTTCAAATTGAGATTTGGAAATCCCGATATGTCACGCCCCAAAAATTAACATAAATAAAGAAAAGAGATTAAAAAATTATCTCCTTTATTTAAAACAAAACATTTCAAAATATAAACTCCAATTTTCAAAACAATAGTACTCCAGCCCGCATGTCATTTAAGTCTGATCCTTGACACGTTCTTCAAAAATCTCTGAAAGTGGAAAAAATAATAACGGAGTGGGTTCGACAACTCAGTAAGCAGAGAATAAAAATATATATTCTTTTCTTTGAGCTGAAATAAAGAAAATATAATAGTTTTATCAGAAAATCTCCTCTGGCATCAACAGTAAACCACATTGACCCATGTGGCAGGGTTCTGCAACGACTTAACCGGCTGCCAAACCGAATTAAGCCAATAGTAAATGGAGTTTTCCCTACTAAGATTTAGCCACATACGCTAAGTGTGCACTAAGGAGAAACCTACACAGAAACCAATCCGAAGAATGGATGCACTCAGTAATCAGTAACAGAACATTGTCTCGGGGTTTGAAAACAATATATTATATAATATAAGAAATCAGAAACAAAAACAAAAACAGAAATAATACTCATCATAATACAAAATCTTTGGAACAGTAATATAAACATATCTCAGTATGTCTTTTGAAATTCCACATTTGTTTTAAGAATAACGTAAGCTTGAAATAAAAAAATATTTTCCACAAAATCTTTTACGAAAACATGTTCGTCATTTTCAAAGAAAAACAGTATAGTAGCTCCGCTTACCCAATTTACTTCAACAATCTAACCACCCTATAATCCACGTGTTGCAGCAACCCGAAAGAACCAAAGAAATTCGAGAAACACAACAATGGCCGAAATTGATAGAGAGAGAGATCTCAAAATGGAGAAGAACCCAAAATTGAGTGGTGTGCTCAAACATACAAACAAACTCCCTTTTATAGGCGTTGAGGCTTAACCACAAGGCAAATGATGAGTCTCAACGTTTTAAATCGAAATCCAACTGACGTCCTTCTATTACCCCCACGTTATTGACATTAATCGTACAAAACAATCAAGAATCATGAAGAAAATCGTTAAGGAGATTAAACGCCCAAATAAACGGTCAAAAAGAGTTTAAATGAGAGAGAAAATGAAGAGAGAGAGAGTTGATGAGAGAGAAACGGTTGGTCGGCGACCAGTAATGAAAAACGCATAAATTCGAAAGGTTAGGGCTGAGGAAGGAGAAGATTCAAAACACAACGTTTCATTAAAATAAAATTTGGTGAAAAGAAGTTTAAGTAAATTAAAATTTCATTAAAAAGAACAAAAGTGTCAGTCTCCTCAGTGGACAAGCTGCGTGCCTCTCTCCTCTCCTAAGTGCCCTAGTTTGAATCTCCCACGCACCTTAAGTTAATTTTACTTAGTTTGGAAAAATTTACAACATTTTTTTTATGAACTCTAACAATTGTTTTCAAAATTCCAATATTACATTACTTTTCATTGAAAAAAAAAATTTCAACATAAGATTTTTTTGCTCATCTCTTAGAAAAAAAAAGTACGGGTGAATTTTTTTTTTGTAAGCAGTTTAGATTCTCTTAAATAAGTGAAAAAATTGTTGGAGATTGAAAAAAATATATTTGAGTTTGTGAAAAAAAAAATTGTTTAAATTTGTAAAAAGATATGAAAATTAGTGATAAAATGATTGTGAAAAATGTTTTTTTAAAATTTATAGTTAAAGATCTTGCATCCTCCTAATTTCATGAATACAACCCTATTTCATGGACCAATTTTTAAAAATTTATTTTGAGACAAAAAGATATTAAGATAGGATGATGTGAATTTAATTAATTCGCTTTTTCTATCTTTTGAATTGTTCTACGAGGAAAAAAAAAGAATTTTTGTATTAGAATCTTTGTCCAGCAACATGTCTATCAAAATTTATCTATTATTTTAATTTAAAAATCCATTTTTCATGTACTATTAATCTTGAAGTGACATAGATCTCTCTTCAGAGTGACAAAAACAAGAATAGGAAAAAGAATAAAATCCGCGATATTTCTTCTTCTTAATTATACATGTTTTCTTTTCTTTTAAAAAAATAGAGAAAAATAATAAAATCCCCAGAACACCCTTTCTTCTTCCAAATTATAAGTGTTTTTTTTTTGTTTGACTTATGATTATCCCTTTTTGTCCAGACAGCTCCCCGTATAAAAGAAGTCAAGAAGGTCCAAAGTCTAATAATTGCGGTTTGGGAGGAGTTTAGAATTAAGGCTACCATTACTTATGCATTACTAGGTACCTAATTTTTCCAGCCTGTCAACATCACGACACCCTGCAAGTTGTGTTTGCATGAAAAATTTTACAATTTTTCCAGCCTGTCAACATCACGACACCCTGCAAGTTGTGTTTGCATGAAAAATTTTACAAAATTTTTCATCAACTCACAATATAATCTCTCTCTTCCATCAAATCATAAATTTTCACTACAAAAAATATAAAAAATTACCTTTCTCTTCACTTTTTCACTAAACTCAATATCATCACAAAATACAATACCAAAAATATTACAACACAAACATACCTTAACTCTTTAGATTTGAGTTTCTTTTTTTCCTAAGCAACTTTAGATTTGAGTTTCATTTATTATTATGGTATGTCTAATTTTTTTTCCTTTTTTCGTCAACCATTTACTAATGTAAGTTAATCAAATAGTTTTCTTTTTATGGATAGTACCTTTTTGTTTCACATCTTTTTAATCAAATGGATAAAAAGGAGGGAATGGGAGATATTATCAAATACCAGCATAAAAAAGATGATTTAGGTAATTACCCAAAAAAAAAAAAAGAGTCTTGGCTAGGTCCATCAATTTTTACGGTCCGTCTTTCGTGTTCCCCGTCTTACAGTTAACTACCAACGACTAGAGGCTAAGTACCACTTGTTAGTAGATTTGCACCTACGGATCCAACCTGAAATTTTGTCCCAATTGTCAAGCAAGTTTGATGAAAAATTCCTAAAGTTTCTAAGATAATCTATTGTATACATTTCTCAAAATCTTAACCGTTGTTTTCAATTTTAAGTGCTTAAAATCTTCTCATACATACGTTCAGCTATAAGTATTAGGTGATACGAAAAAAAAATCATTTTACTCCTGTAGTATAGTTTTTGTTGAAATAATAGAAAAGACAGAGAGAATGAAGAATGTTTTGTATATTCATAGGTGTGTATAAACAGTACAATGACCCGTCCTTTTATAGGAGGAGGGAGAGAGCTATACAAGGTAAGCGGAATCAACAAAATAATTACAAATCACAATCATATCACAAATCACAATATTTGGGATATGAGAATATCTTCCTGATTCAGGAAGATCACAAAAGATATATTTCCATGATCTTCCTAAATCAGGAAGATATAGGCAATATGCTAACACCCCCCTCAAACTCAAGGTGGGAGCGAAGATGCTAACTTGAGTTTGCCAACTAGATCTTGATGACGTCCAGGAGGATGAGCCTTGGTAAAGATATCAGCGAGCTGATCTGCAGAAGGAACATGATGCAATCGAAGAGTGTCTTGCTTGATATGGTGACGAATGAAGTGACAGTCGATTTCAATATGTTTTGTGCGTTCATGAAAAAAATCATTGTGAGCAATCTGAATGGCACTGGTGTTGTCACAATGGAGAGGAGAACTACCAGAAAAAGGAACCCCATATCATGCAATAACCACCGAAGCCACAAGAGTTCAGAGGTAGTATCAGCCAAGGCATGATATTCAGCTTCACTACTGGAACGAGAGACAACAATTTGTTTCTTACTTTTCCATGAGATAAGATATGTGCCGAGCAAGAAACAATATCCGGTGGTGGAGCGACGATCAGTGGGATCTCCTGCCCAATCAGCATCAGAGTACGCCTGAAGAGTCAAAGCGGAGTGAGCAGAAAAATGAAGCCCATGGAACAAAGTCCCCTTTACATACCGAAGAATGCGGAGAACAACGACATAGTGAGTAGAGCGAGGGGAATGCATAAAATGACTGACCAAGGTGACGACATGGGAAATGTCAGGACGAGTCACCGTGAGGTAGATGAGACTACCAACCAATTGTCGATAGAGCGTGGCTTCATCTAAGAGGGCACCCTCGTTGGGAAGAAGTTTGGCATTCATCTCCAGAGAACTATCAACAGTCTTACTATCGGTCAATCCGGCATGAGACAAGAGCTCAGATGCATACTTAGCTTGAGAAAGATAATATCCATCTGAACAAGAGGACACCTCAAGACCCAAGAAATAACTCAGAGAACCCAAATCTTTCATCTCAAACTGCTGACTAAGGAACTGCTGAAGTGCCTGAATGCCAGAAAGATCGTCGCCTGTAATAACCATGTCATCAACATAAAGTAAAAGGAGAACAATACCAGTCTCAGACCGACAAATAAACAAGGTATAATCATATGCATGGAGAGTGAAACCCTGCTGAGCCATAACGGAACTGAACTTGGAAAACCAAGTACGAGGAGACTGCTTGAGACCGTAAAGAGCCTTACGAAGGCGGCAAGCCTTCTGAGGTGGGTGCTCAAGACCGTGAGGAGGTTTGAGATAGACTTCTTCTTCAAGATCCCCATTAATGAATGTATTCTTTACATCCATTTGAAATAGGCGCCATTGGCGAATGGCTGCAACTGCAAGTAAAGATCTAAACGAAGTAAGATGTGCAACAGGGGTAAAAGTCTCCTTGTAATCAATACCGTATTTCTGAGTAAATCCACATGCCATAAAACAAGCTTTGTAGCGTTCAACCGATCCATCAGCTCGTGTCTTAATCTTGTACACCCACTTGCATCCTATTGCAGACTTACCAGGAGGCAAATCGACAAAGTCCCATGTACGAGTGTTATGAAGAGCCTGAAGTTCATCAGACATAGTTTTTTGCCAAAGAGTGTCAGAACAAGCTTCGCGATAACTGCGAGGCTCATGAAGAGTGGCAAGAGTAGAAAAACAATGAAAATCATTAAGATGAGACGAAAAGGCTCTTACTCAAGTAGAGCGACGAACATCTGGAGTAGAGGTGAAAGCGAGAGTGATGACAAGATCAGGCGACGGTCCAGACTCAGAGGGTACTGCCGTGAGATGGTCATTTAAGGAGCTTTCATCACCTGCATCAGAATCTAAAGAAATATCTAGACAAGAGTCAGAAAAAGCAAGAGAGAGAGATGGAGAACTATCTAGGAATGGAGACATACTGGTGAAGGACTTGTGCTCCAAAAACTGAACATGATGGGAAACACGAAGACGTTTGGTTATAAGATCATAACAACGATAACCTTTTTGTTCAATCTCATAACCAAGAAAACAACAGAGACAAGAACGAGGTTCAAGTTTGGTACGCTCATGAGAAGACAGTAATACAAAGCAGGCACAACCGAAAACTTTCAAGAGAAAATAATTTGGTACCTTGGCATGCAGGAGCTCATAAGGAGTCTGTTTGGAAGTGGTAGGAGAAGGAACACGATTAAAAGGTATGAACAGCTGTAAGGGCCGCTTTGTTGGAAATATGCCCTCAAAATCAATTATTAGAATAATTATGAGATAATTATTTATTTTATCTACACGTATTTATTATTTATTGGGTATAATGTTGTGACATGAGATGTTACACAGATATATTGGTAAATGAAATTGTAGAAAAGTCATGCCGATGATTAATGAATCAAAGGCGGTATGACTTTTCAGTTCCTTGTTCACTTGACCGTTGTTCAAGACCGAGGTACATGTTTATGTACAAATAGGTCTACACTCGTTGTGCCTCTATTAAATAGGATGATGTACTCCGTCATTGGGGTAGTCACCTTAAGCAGACGAGTGGGTGCACTGTAAGAGTACATGCACTGAACGGGATCGCATATGAATACCTTCTGGAAGTGATCACTGATATAGAGAAGGTTAGGGCTGAACAAAACCGGACCGCAGACCGGACCGGACCGGAAAACCGGACCAGATTTGCGGTCCGGTCCGGTTTTAATTTTTTCAATGCAGTCCGGTCCGGGTCAAAAAATTATAAAATGCGGTCCGGACCGGACCGCATTTCATAAATTTTTTTAATTTTTTTATTTTTATCTCTGCATTGCACAGTGTGCGTGCACTGCGCAGTCAAATCATGATTTTTAAATTATTTTAAAAAAAAAAAAATTAAATACGCACTGCAGTCAGTTCGAAATTTTTAATTTTTTTAAAAAAAAATTAATCCGGTCTAGACCACTTAAAAAAGTGGTCCAGACCGGACCGCATTTCATAAAACCGGACCGGACCACTTATAAGTGGTCCGGTTATAAGTGGTCCGGTCCTGTCCTTTAATATGAAGAAACCGGAAATGCGGTCCGAACCGGATTGCGGTCCGAAAATCGGACCGCATTTCCGGTTTTCAGCCCTAGAGAAGGTATTCAGCACAATTAGTTTATTGTATCCTTAGACTTGAGAGGTTTATTCAGGTTTGTTTGTTGTGTACTTGTGCTTTGACTGAGTCATTTGGTAATGATCTTTCGCAGATCAAATATTCCAGACAACGTTGGGTCTTGTATATGATGGATGAGCTTGTGTAAATATTCAACAAGGAATCCATCAGTCTCTTTGTGAGACAGTATATTCAGTATATCTGTATAGGGTTGGACTTGAAAACAAATCACTGGCCAGTGGATGTTTGCGAAAATGTTTTTCGAAATTAATATATATATATTATATATTTATTTGTGAAATTGTTTTAGAAACAATTTGAGAGTCCAACGAGTTACAGATTGTGAATTAAGAATTATATGAGCTAGGGACTTAATCAGTGATATTATTACGATCTTATTAGCTCATGTGGAATATAGTATGGTGGAAGGATAAATAAACAAATAATTGTTAGAAAAAGGGATTTCATAAAAAATAGTCTCACTATCTCGGGGGTCAATTGTGATATGTTAATGGACATGATCACAATTTGTAGAAGCCCATAAATTCGAAATACAGAATATAAGGGAATTAATGAAAAAGAGATTTTTATCGTGATCCTACGGCCGAGATTTGAGATCCCTAAAGATCCCACGCTATAGCACAGTTGAGTTCTGAGCCAGCCATTATAAATAGCTCAGAATTCAGTTGAGAGAGAGAGAATTTCATTTTTCAAGAAAGAGAGTCTCTCTCCTCTTTATCTCTCTAGATTCTCTCTCAGCTCAAACCTGTGTGCGTGGATCTGAAGGAGGCAGAACGCTTGGGCTGCTCTGATTTCAAAGATCCTGACTTCCGCTGCGACGATCTTACGATCACAACAAGTGGTATCAGAGCGAGGTTTGAGAAATCTCACGGTTCCAAGTTAGTTCTCTCTCTAACTTTCTTCATTCTTTGAGATTTATGATCTGTTGAATGGTTGGTGGAATCGGTTGTTGGAAAATGTTTCATTGGCTGATTCACCTATGGGATCCACAAGAAAAGCGAAAGAGACACCTCGGGCAAAAAGCACCTCTTTTATTCGTGGGTCTGCTCTTTTGGGAAGAAGAAATTTTTTTGCGAAAAAAACCCACGCCTGTGGGTTGTCTCTTGTGTTTTGGTTGAGCTTTTGGTGAGATCTGTATTCGCATATGAGATCCAAAAGAAAAAGGCACTTGGGCAAGAGAAAAAATGTTTTTCTTTCGTATGTATGGTGATGGGTTTGGGTCTTTGAAGAAAGAGAAAATAGTTTTTGTGCAAAACCCATACCCATGCATTTTTTTCTTTTGCGATTTGTTTGAGATCTCTTGTATTTGCGTTGGTTGCTTGGTTGATTTGTTGTTCTTGCATGAAATGTGGTTGAAGAACATATGATTCGGGCTGGTTAGGTTGGATTTTGGTTTGAGAAACTTGTTTCCCGATGACCCTAAATTGCAAGGAGAGAGAGAGAGATTTTTTTTCTCCAAGTCGGCCACCACCAGTGGCTGGCGGTGGATCAGCTGGCCGGGGACCACGGCTGGTGGTCCCAGGCGAAGCCAGCAGCGGCACAGCGTGGCCTGGCGGCCAGCGGTGGCCGCTGCCATGGTGTACCCCGAGAGGGGTACACAGGCTTGGAAGGGTTGAGGCCATTCGGCCTCCCCACCACCACCCACGGCTAACTCTGGCCGAGAGGAGTTCGGCCAAAGGTTGGCCGGCGTCTCACCGGCCTGAGGGTGGCGGGGTGCGGCCAGGAGTGGCTGGCTGCGCCGCTGGGCGCCTGCCCTTCCCATTTGGGGCCAAACGGCGCCCAGGGCATGAGATGCCCCGGGTCACCCGTTTGGGCCTCGGGTAGGGCAATGGTTGCCCTACCCGGCCCACGGCCCATGGCCCAGCCCAATAGTTGGGCTGGGTCCGTTCAAAAAAAAAAAGGGAGGAATGGTGCATGCCGCTCGGGCTGGGCTTTGTTGGGCCCAACCACAGCCCATGGCCCATGGCCGGATGGGATCCGGGCCATGGCAGCCCGTGTGGTGTGTGGGCTTAGGCCATGGGTTGGACCCGGGCCTTAGGACCCGAACTAGGTCCGGGTTGGACCCGGACCAAGACCCAGATCCGGTCCGGGTATGACCCGGACCGCAACCCACCACCGACCGGGTTGGACCCGGACCGGTGGGTCAACGGGTCAAACCGGTTGACCGTTGACCGACCGGGTTGACCAGGTTTGACCGGATTTAAAAAAAAAAACTTATTTTTTTTACAATTTAATATAAGTGTTAAATGGGATTGTTTTACAAGAAAATTAATCACATGGCCTTCCATTGTTGGTATTTGGGAATTTTATTTGATTGATGATTGGTTCAAACTAAAATAGTCACTGTCCAATTGTTGATTTTATCATTTGTCCTGGATGCTTCTTGAGAAGATAAGTGAGGGTATGAGTCGTGGGAAGTGTTGACTAAAATAGCAACGCCGACCCATTACAAAATTACATGTCACTTAGACGATGGTTGCACTTAACCATATAAACATGTTCGCTAAAATAGTGAAGATTGTGTTTATAATGGTGGCCAAAAGAAAATCAAGGGTCACGAATATTTGTATACACATAGTATACGACATGAGATGGATTCGTGATGAGTAGTTGCTATTCGCTTTTACAAGGTGTTGCATGGTTACTAAAATAGGATCATGTTTACATAAGGTAGAAGTTTTTGATACCCACTGTAAACACTGAATATAAAAGTTATATTCTGCATTTTCTTTGATTGCTGTGATTCAGTGGGAGGTACCATTAGTTATTAAAAACCCTATACTAATGGAAATTATAAATACATGTGATTTTCTTTCTTGATATGTGCAAATTATTATGTTGAACCCATTGTCTAGAATTTTAGATGATAACAAGCTAACTGGGCCAAACTTCCTTGATTGGAAGAGGAATCTCATGATAGTACTCACAGTTGAAAAAGTTGCTCATGTCCTGAAGGATGAGATCCCTCAGATTGCTTTAGCTGATGCCACGCAAGAGCAAAGAGTTGTTTATGATAAGTGGCATGAGGCAGATGAACTTGCTCGATGTTATATGTTGGCCTCGATGACCAATATATTACAGAAGCAATGTGAAGACCTAGCTACTGCAAAAGACATGCTTTCTTATCTCCAAGAATTATTTGGAGAGCATAGTCGATCTGCACGCCAGCAAGTTATGAAATTGCTGATGACCACTACAATGGTAGAGGGTGCTCCAGTTCGAGATCATGTGTTGAAGATGATATCGTTCATCACTGAACTGGAAACACTAGGTGCAGTGATTGACAGTGAGACAAAGGTTGGAGCGATATTGACATCTTTGCCTGAATCGTTCAACCAATTCATATTAAACTATAATATGAACAAGATAACGGTGACTTTGTCAGAGCTGCTCAATATGTTGCAAGCAGCTGAGGAACTTATCATTCATGAGAAATGTTCTCTAATGGTAATGAACAAGTCAGCCAGTCATGAACTTAAGCCCAAGGGGAAGAAGTTCAAGAGGAAAATGTCTCAATCTAAGAAAGAGGACATGAGCGACTCAGAGAAGCATGATAAGGGAAATTGTTTCCACTGTGGCAAGTCAGGTCACTGGAAAAGGAATTGCCCTGCATATCTAGCTTCACTAAAGAAAACTGATCCTTCTGAAGGTTTGCTTATCAATTGATTTACTGGAGTGTCCATTGAATTTAATGTGTCAATTGTTGACACAACCTCTCACTTATGCAATATGATTGTAGGGGTTTGAGGAAACCCAGGAACATGGTGATGAGGAAACTGATGGAAACGAGTGCAAGTGTTGCAGCGACCTCCATTAGAGCTTTTCACTCGAGTCCATGAAAGTTTAAGTTGTAAATTTGGAAGACTATCTTTATGTTCCAGGCCTTTTGGAAATTGAGTTTCCTGACTCAAAATTTGTATCAAATATTTTGTTTTGACTTTTTTTGTTTTGAAAGATTGTCTTTCTTGTAACTCTGGTATTATTGATAGTCTATGTTTTGAAAAGTGAATTGTGGACTCTGTGAATGGTTAAAAACAAAATCTGAACTTTATATGATATTGTTCAGTGGGAGATAAACATATATTTTTACCTGCATACTTTTGGGATTATGCCTTGGAGGCAGCTGTTTATGTTCTAAACAGGATACCTACACAATCTATACCTAAAACTCCTTATGAATCATAGATTGGTGAGACCAAGTCTAAATCATTTGAGAGTATGTGTTGATGTCTAGCTACGCATCAAAGAGTTTGATGAGAAGAAGATGGAATCAAAGGTTATTGTAGGTGACCCAAAAATGGTTCATTGGCTATTATTTGATAAACCCAAGTGAACAGAAGGTAATATTAGAAGGACAATTATATTTTAAAAGGAGTACGGCCTAAGTGAAGGCGAAAGCGTGACAGTTCTTGATGAAACAGTCAGCTGAGCCAATACTAAAGGCAGATGAGATCAATAGAAAAGAGATGTTACTAAACCTACTGAGGAGTTTAGAACTCAGGAGCGTTAGCTGAGAATCCATGTAGATGAGATGATCAAATCGTTTGATTTCTCACGAAATATAGATTAGCCTTGTGTGGACAAGAAGTCAGTGGGAGTTTAGTGATGTTTCTACTTCTTTATGTCAGTAATATGCTACTTATGAGAATGATGTCGGGAGGATGTCATCCATGAAAAAGATGGTTGGTGAACCATAATTTTCAAGTCAAAGACCTTTGGAAGTGTTTCGCATTCTTGGACCCAAATTGTTTGAAAACCGAGAGAAGAGGTTTTTGGGACTACATAGACAAATATTGGCAATGCTTTACAAAATACCGAAGAAGGATTGTATCCTTTGGGTATAAGATTCATCTTTCCAAGAGGAGAAAGATAAGGCCAGATATTAGTCATGCAGTCAGCATTGTAAGTAGATATTATTTTGACATGGGCCCTGTAGCTGGACAGTGGTTAAGCATATTCTCAAATACTTGAGAAGTACTGAACACTATTTTCTGGTGTTTAAGGTTGAGAATTTGCGGACTGTGCAGAGATGCACAAGTTCAGTTAATGATACTTGATCACTTTTGAGCTTGTGTGTATACATTGGGTAACTGTGCATGGAGTTGCAAGAGTTGTAAGCGTAACTGTGCATGGAGTTGCAAGAGTTGTAAGCGTAACTGTGCATGGAGTTACAAGAGTTGTAAGCAGAATACCACTGCTGACTCCAGCACTGAAGGCAAAGCACATAGAAAGAAAATACAAGATATGGTGAATTGAAAGGATATCGTTTTATCAACCTAGCACATTGCGGATCCATTTTCACCAGATTGTTGACTCAAAATGCCTGAGACACATTTAGAGTCTGTCTGGGTATGAGATACCTAGATGAATGGTTTTGAGTGCAAGTGAGAGATTGTTGGAAATATGCCCTCAAAATCAATTATTAGAATAATTATGAGATAATTATTTATTTTATCTACACGTATTTATTATTTATTGGGTATAATGTTGTGACATGAGATGTTACACACATATATTGGTAAGTGAAATTGTAGAAAAGTCATACCGATGATTAATGAATCAAAGGCGGGGAGTATGGCTTTTCAGTTCCTTGTTCACTTGACCGTTGTTCTAGACCGAGGTACATGTTTATGTACAAATAGGTCTACACTCGTTGCGCCTCTATTAAATAGGATGATGTACTCCGTCATTGGGGTAGTGACCTTAAGCAGACGAGTGCGTGCACTGTAAGAGTGCATGCACTGAACGGGATCGCATATGAATACCTTCTGGAAGTGATCACTGATGTAGAGAAGGTATTCAGCACAATTAGTTTATTTTATCCTTAGACCTGAGAGGTTTATGCAGGTTTGTTTGTTGTGTACTTGTGCTTTGACTGAGTCATTTGGTAATGATCTTTCGCAGATCAAATATTCCAGACAACGTTGGGTCTTGTATATGATGGATGAGCTTGTGTAAATATTCAACAAGGAATCCATCAGTCTCTTTGTGAGACAGTATATTCAGTATATCTGTATAGGGTTGGACTTGAAAACAAATCACTGGCCAGTGGATGTTTGCGAAAATGTTTTTCGAAATTAATATATATATATATATTATATATTTATTTGTGAAATTGTTTTAGAAACAATTTGAGAGTCCAACGAGTTACATATTGTGAATTAAGAATTATATGAGCTAGGGACTTAATCAGTGATATTATTCCGGTCTTATTAGCTCATGTGGAATATAGTATGGTGGAACGATAAATAAACAAATAATTGTTAGCAAAAGGGATTTCATAAAAAATAGTCTCACTATCTCGGGGGTCAATTGTGATATGTTAATGGACATGATCACAATTTGTAGAAGCCCATAAATTCGGAATACAGAATATAAGGGAATTAATGAAAAAGAGTTTTTCATGGTGATCCTACGGCCGAGATTTGAGATCCTTAAAGATCCCAAGCTATAGCACAGTTGGGTTCTGAGCCAGCCATTATAAATAGCTCAGAATTCAGTTGAGTGAGAGAGAGTTTCATTTTTCAAGAAAGAGAGTCTTTCTCCTCTTTATCTCTCTAGATTCTCTCTCAGCTCAAACCTGTGTGCGTGGATCTGAAGGAGGCAGAACGCTTGGGCTACTCTGATTTCAAAGATCCTGACTTCCGCTGCGACGAACTTACGATCACAACACGCTTCTCCCCAGAACGATTCAAGGAGAGTGGTAAAGATGAGAAGAGATCTTACAGTGTTGAGAATATGGAGGTGCTTACGTTCAGAACGTCCGTTCTACTAGGAAGTATAAGGACAAGATCGATGAGACAAAGTGTCATCCTCTTTGAGGGTGTTAAGAAAAGAGGCAGATGTATACTCCATGGCATTATCGGAACGGAAAATTTTGATGGTGCGGTCAAACTGAGTTTTGATCATCTGTTTAAAGTCACGAAAAACACGTAATAACTCAGATCGATCATGTAAAAGATAAATACATGTGTACCGAGAGTAATCATCAATAAATATAACAAAATAACGAGACCCCTCTGACTAGGAACAGGGGCAGGGCCCCAAACATCAGAATGAACAAGATCAAAAGGGGCAGAGGATAAAGATTCACTATTATTAAAGGATAAAGCCTTTTGTTTTCCCATCTGACAAGAAACACAATCAAAAGAGTCAAAATCGACTCGGCCTAAGTGACCACTAGATGCAAGAGACTGAACGCGAGGTAAAGAGGCATGACCGAGGCGAAAGTGTCAAAGACTGGAAGAGACAGAGGCTGCAAGAGAAGGAACTTCACACGGACGAGGAACATGCAGAAATGAAAGCTCGAAAAGACCACCAACTTTAAGGTCTGTACCAACTAGATGGCCCGTCTTCTGATCCTGCACATCACACCCTTTATTAGAAAATGTTAGGATAAGACCATGCTCAACAAGTTGACCAACAGAAAGGAGATTGAGAGACAATTTGGGAACGTGATATGTATCAGGTAAAGAAAAAGTAGAGGTAGAAATAGAGTCAACATGACTAACAGACATATGAGAGCCATCAACAGTGTATATGACAGGTACGATATGCAAAGATTGTTTATCAAGTAGGAGAGAAGAATCAGAAGTCATAAGATTGCAACAGGCGGAGTCAATAAACCAAGAAGAAGATTTACCTGAGGAGACGTTCAATGCAGTAGAAGAACGAGATAGAACCTGATGGATAATTGCCTCGAGATCAGCTGCAATAAAAGATGAGGAAGCAGGTGTAGAAGATGACCCAGAAGCTGATGGACTGGTAGACGCAGCAGCAAAATTCTTGGAAGTGGGAGGATAAGTCTTAGCTTTCTGAGCATCTCGGGCATCCTTAGCCTTTTTCTTTGCACACTCAGAAATTCGGTAACCGGCCTCCTTACAATAGTGACATTTACCAAAGAAACGTTGCGGTTGAGTAGCAGCTGCGATGGAATCTGAGGATGCAATGGCCATGACCCGATCAGAAGTTGGCAGCCGACGAGTATGTTGTCGTGTCTCCTCGGAAATGAGCTCAGTAAGAGCAACATTAAGTGTAGACAATGGAGAGCGATGAAGCAAGGATGCTCTAGTATTCTCAAAATCATCCCGAATACGCATCATAAAGTGAATAAACTGACGACAATCCCGATATTCAAAAAAGAGCTCAGTAGACTTAGCATTGGGAAAAGAGGGATCCGCTTGAGAGAGTTATCCCATATACTACTCACCTGAGAGTGAAACTCAGCAATAGATCGGCCAGGCCGTTGATGCATTTGATACAACTGAGATTCCAGCTGAAACTGGAGACCTGCATCACTAGAGCAGTTGTATCCGTTGGCCAAAAATTCCAGAGCAAGGTGGGCATTGCGAAATTTGGGAAGAAGACTGCGAATAGATGGAACAGAGGTATTGATGAACCAAGACAAAATCTTACAATGAATGGCTTCCTATACCTCGAGACGATCATCAAAATCATCCGCAGTTTCCTTGTCAGTTTCATGGGAACCGTTTTATCGCCAGTGACAAAGCCTCATAACCGACGATAAATGAGAAAGACCGACATCTGCTGAGCCCAAGCATTATAGTTGGAGCCATCCAAAACAATGTCGAAAGGCTGAGTGATACTAACATCAATAGTGGAAGCCATAAAAGATGCTGATCGAAGTAGATCAAACGGAGGGCACGATTGAAATCAGCTTGAAAAACGGTGGCGGTGGTCGGCGGCGGACGGTGGTGGCCGGCGGCTGCGGACTGCGGCGGTACAGGCGGAGTACGGCGGCCGGAGGTGCTCGACGGCGGAGTACTGAGGCTGGCTACGGCGGATTACGGCGGCTGGTAACGGTGTACGGAGGCCGCTGGTGGTGGACAGGTGAGAAGATGCTGAGCTAGGCTGGGGCGTGACGGGCCGTGGCGGAATCGGTCTTGGTTGAGCATGTCGAGCCGGACGGAAACGGGCCGGCGGGAACAAGACTGAGTTGGGCCGATGCTAGCAGTGGGCTGCTACTGTACTGCACCGGGCGTGAACTGGACTGGACTAGATGGAGGGCCGGAGCTGAGAGGGTGCGTGCTGGCAAACGCAGGGCGTGTGGGAGCGCGTGAAGCGAACCGGGGATGGCGCGTGTTGGCGCGTGCAAAGAAGGCCAGAGCGGCAGAAAAAAAAAACCCGGCGGCGCTTGATGGCGCGTGTGATGTCAGAACAGGGCGTTCTTTCCACCAAACTAGATAATGAGACCCTGAGAATCGATTTGAGGTATTGGAACACCAAAAATCGAGAAATAGAGATCTGGATTTTGGTGAAAGAACAACAAAACTAACGTACTCACAAGAAGAAAGCCAAAGAAATCGATTTAAGGTATTAAGAGACCAAAAATCGATTGACATAAGGCTCTGATACCATGTTGAAATAATAGAAAAGACAGAGAGAATGAAGAATGCTTTGTATATTCATAGGTGTTTATAAAAAGTACAATGACCCGTCCTTTTATAGGAGGAGGGAGAGAGCTATACAAGGTAAGCGAAATCAACAGAATAATTACAAATCATAATCAGATCACAAATCACAATATTTGGGATATGAGAATATCTTCTTGATTCAGGAAGATCACAGAAGATATATTTCCATGATCTTCCTAAATCAGGAAGATATAGGCAATATGCTAACAGTTTTGAGACAAATTAGTCCCTCTGTCTAACTGTTGGGAGAGTGTTGTACATGCCACATCAGCGTCATTCACGCGTTGACACGTGTTTTTTAACATTAGTATCCAAATCAGGAGTGATATACTTCTTTTAGCTCGTAGAATTAGTCTGAGCCTCAACCACGGACTTGATTGGTTCGATCAAGGACGGTTGCTGACGTGTCCACGCGTGAATGGAAAGTGGCATATACAACACTCTCTAGTTAAGATCCAACGACAGTTGGACGGAGGGACTAATTTGTCTCAAAACTATACTAAAGGGACTATTTTATTGAGAGTCATACCACAGGGACTAATTTGTCTCAAAAATATACCACAAGGACCATTTTGTTGAAAGTCATACCACATGGACTATTTTGTAAAAGTCAGATACCACAGGGACCTGTAAGGTAATTAAGCCTAATATTTATTCAAATCTTCTCTTTCTTCACTTTTTCACCAACTCCTATAAAATATCTTCACTTTTTCACCAAACCCAATACCCAAAATTTCCACCACTCCAAAATTTCCACAAACAAACACTACTTAAATAGTCGAGATTTTACTGAATCTGTATTATCAATTTCAATATGGAGTGAAAATAAATAAATGCCAGAATAATAAGTACTATATTTATAAGTTCGCTACGTGACAAACTAATTATGCTAATCCAAAGAAATCTCATACAATTGTTTAAAGATAGTATTTGAAATTTAAAGCATCTACGTGGGGTAAACTCATAGTTAGCCCCATATCTTTGGGGCAAAATCAAGTTACCATCCTTATTTGTCAAACCAACAATTTGAAACCCTTATGTTTCAAAATCACTCAATCATCGCCTTCCGTTTAAATTCACCGTCAAATGAGACGGTTTTTCGTGAAATGACCATAATGCCCTTAATAAGTGATTGATGGATGACCAAACTGCCCTTACTAGTGAAGGAATGTCATCCACGTAGACAGCCTCACCTACACAATAGATAAGCATGAGTAAAGAATATATCGTCACACTAAACCACGAGCGACAGTAACAAACGACCAAAATGAAGTAGAAACCTACGTAACACCAGCAGGTAATTCATGAACATGCTTGCTTGCAGTAACTTCCCAGAAAAATAAAAAGAGCAGGTGCTAAAAGTCGACTGCACTGCGCACTCAGCTGAAAGCATTCGTTGCCAATAATGAAGACGTACCCGGAGTTGCATTATTCATAGGCAGCAATGTGCTTGGATGCAAAGAGATGAGCCGATGCAATCTTCCTCAAGAGCCTCCAGTATGCATGAAAGCCTTTGTTGCCAATACTCCACAGTTCTGTCAGTCCCGGATTCTCCTTGACGACCATCATATGGTCGTTGGAGAGAGTGCGGTGGAACGACTCGACCACTCGTCGGATCCAATCCTAGTGGGGATTATGTGGAACATCAACAGCTTCTGGAGCGGCTTAAGATTCCCAGGCTCGAGCAAGAACTGCTTGAACTCGGGGTCGAGATTGCACTTCAATGCCTCGTTCCTAGGGGCGAATACGATGATGTTGTGCTTGCCGACAGTCTCTTCCAGCGTTTGAAGGAGCAAGGCCTTCTCGACCAATTCGGCGAGGACAACCTAGGCTTGGAAGATTCTGGCAATGCGACACACATCGCAGCAACGAGAAAAAGACAAGAAGAAACGAACACGAGCTTCGAGACACCATAAATGCGAAAATCCATGGCGAACGAAGAGTGCGGTGGATTCAGACGCAGAAGCCCACAGATTCAGACACACAGCTTGAAGAACAACTCGTCATTAAGTGCAGCGTTGATCAAACGGAGGAGATACGTCTTCCCTGGCTTGACCTTTAGCCTGTAAGTATCTGTCAAAGCCCCCAAAAATCTTGCATGGATCGAAACGTTTGGCCAATATAGGATTCAAATCTTGTAGCATGGATCGAAACGTTCGGCCAACATGTTCTATTTTGTTAGAACAGAGAACTTCTCATGGGCGTTGGAATAAAGGCTAGCGTTGACTCACTATATGGACCCTGCAGCATGTTGTTGGAGACGTGAAGAGAGAGAGAGAGCTCACGTCTTTGGTCTTGGAGAGTGGAGGCCGGTTGATCTAGCCGACCCACCGAAGCCGAGAACTGCGACACAATCGGCGACATGTACCATAACGATTTTCTCCCTATAGCTTAATGAACATAATAGGAACACTTTGCGTATACGCCGCAATATGCAAGTACGAGTCTTCCTTTGAAATTCCCTAGAAACAAAGCGGCCTAGGAAAATTACTCTGTGCAGCCGAAACTGGATTTCTTACTTAGTCTGTAGTGTAAATAGAATGCCATTTTTGTATTTCAAGTATTTTTTGTAGATAGCCTTGACTGCACCGCGCCATATACGTCTTAAATCCAGTTTTCTCTCTTCTCTCTCAAAAACACATCTGGATTGATAGCTGCAGTGTTTGTACCTACTGGTCTCTCTCTGCCCATAAAAACACATATATGTGTGGATTTATAGCTGCTTGGCGGCGTGAGCTTGTGAGAAGTCAGCGATTTGAAGAATTAAGTCTGTTGTCAGAGGTCTAGCTAATGATTCGGGTGTAAATCGTCTACAGAGGACGAGTGGAATTGAGGGGCCAAATTGGACGACGGGAATGAGGGTGAGAGTGTGCGAGTGAGACACAGCGCGATGAAAGTGAGGGAAATTTTGTCATTTCAGGTGGAATATAGGCACATGTGACGCACGTGGACGAAAAACCGTCTCATTTGACGGTAAATTTAAACGGAGGGCGAGGATTGAGTGATTTTGAAATATAGGGGTCTCAAATTGTTGGTTTGAAAAATAAGGGTAGTAACTTGATTTTGCCCAAAGATATGAGGCTAACTATGAGTTTACCCCATTAATTATACTATAAAACTGTCTATTTCATAAGTTCACATCTCATAATTGTAATCAATAATAATCATGATATGGAATGATACTAATTAATTCTCAAAAGAATATGGTAGGATATCGCAAATTGATGCAATAAAATACTAACCAATTTCATGAATATGTCAATTAGGGCTGAACAAAATCGGACCGCAGACCGGACCGGACCGGAAAACTAGATCGGATTTGCGGTCCGGTCCGGTTTTAATTTTTCAAATGCGGTCCGGTCCGGACCGGATTGAAGGACCGCATTTATGCGGTCCGGTCCGGGTCAAAAAATTATGAAATGCGGTCCGGACCGGACCGCATTTCATAATTTATTTTTATTTTTTTTAATTATTAAAAACAATCTGCATTGCGCAGAGTGCACTGCGCAGTGCACTCTGCGCAGTAGCAGTGCTACTCTGCGCAGTTCGAAAATGTTTACATTTTTTTTTAAATTAAATCTCTGCGTTCGGGGTAGTGAAGAGTTCCAAGTCGGTGCAGACATCAACCATCAATCGCACGTCACGTCTCTCGAAGAAATTTTGCGCGCACTGCAGAGTAGCCGTTCGAAAATTTTTAAATTTTTTTTTTTAAAAAATTAAATCCGGTCTGGACCACTTTTTTAAGTGGTCCAAACCGGACCGGACCACTTATAAGTGGTCCGGTCCGGTCCTTTAATATAAAGGAACCGGAAATGCGGTCCGAAAACCGGACCGCATTTCCGGTTTTCAGCCCTAATGTCAATTCACCCCCTATACAATTCAATTTTCGTAAACCTATTATTTATAGTACTAAATTCTAATATCTTAATTAATTTAATTTCCAAGCTAAGGATGTGTACTAAATTCTAATATCTTAATTAATTGGCTTAATTACCTCACCGGTCTCTGTGGTATCCAACTTTTACAAAATAGTACATGTGGTATGACTTTCAACAAAATGATCTATGTGGTATAGTTTTGAGACAAATTAGTCTCTGTGGTATGACGTCCAACAAAATGGTCCATGTGGTATAGTTTTGAGACAAATGAATCTCTCCGTCCGAGTGTTGTTACCCACTTAACAAGAGAGTGTTGTACATGTCACTTGTCATTTACGCGTTGACACGTCAGCAGCCTTCGTGGAAGATGAACACTCGTGATTTGGATACTAATGCTAAAAAACACGATTTGGACAAAGAGATTAATTTGTCTCAAAACTATACCACATGGACCGTTTTGTTGAAAATCATACCACATGGACTAATTTGTCTCAAAACTATACCATATGGACATTTTGTTGAAAGTCATACCACAGGGACTAATTTGTCTCAAAACTATACCACATGGACATTTTGTTGAAAGTCATACCACATGGACTATTTTGTAAAAGTTGAATACTACATGGACCTGTAAGGTAATTAAGCCTAATTAATTTAACTTGTATCTCATATCCTTGTGTAGGATATAACCTATGCTGACCTACTCAGATCGTAATTTTGAATTGATTTCAAAAGTTTTTAAAGGAATTTTCTTAAAATCAAAAGAAGAATATTTAATTTTGAAGTGTTTAAAAGAACGGTTCATATATAGAATCTAAGTCGGATACAGTTGAGATAAATCCGTGAAATATATTTTCAATTATGTTCCGTTCGCTTTCCCGTTCAACATTCATTGACAAACTCATTCTCTAGAGTTCAAAAAATTACATATGCAAAACCGCTTTTACAGTTCGAACATCTTAGACAGTTTGTTATCGTTCTATATAGTTCGAATGCAAAAATTGGATCCGTGTGATCTTATCAAACGGTAGTACTGGTAGGAGTCCGAACCATTTGTATGAAGTTGGAATGGATTTTTAATTTTTTTTAAATATAGATGCGATTTTTTATAATAAATAAATTATACATATAATGATATTAAAAATAATTCCTTTGAGTAATGAAATGAATAAAATAATAATATTGTACGCATAACAAATACAATATAAATATATATAATAATAAAATAATCTTTCACCTACATCGTGACTGATTTGGTTGTATTTTACTCTCTTTATACTAATAAAATAAATAGTCTATCTCCTTAGCAGTTCTATAGTGACTCGTGCATGTATTTATCTTTAAGCGATCTCTTTGTAGTAATAGAGTGCTAACTAAGCGAGATTATGACACAAATATTTTTCAGGTGCTGAAATGACTAAAATGCCCTTACTCAACAAAAGTGAAACTCGGGAGAAAAAGAAATAGTTTAGCCCTAGAAGCTTTTAAAAATTCCAGAGAGATGAAAAGGAAAAAGGATAAAAAATTTTGATTATTGAAATTAATAAGTTGAAATCTCTACATCGTTGGTGTATTATCAAAATGTTAATTACTCAAAATTTATAGCTTAGTATAATAGATATGAAAATAACTCCCCATCTCTCTAAAAGCGGATTGTTCTGAAAATAAAAAGCTATTTTTACTAAGTGTGGGCACCAGAATGGACGGAACCGGAATTGCTCATTCCAGTTCCGGTACCCATCAGAATGACATTTTGCATTCTGGTACTGGAACCTGAAATTTCGGTTCCTTATCTGGCCCTAAGAGGCCCAGATTTAGTTTGGGCTCATTGGCTCAAAAATGAATTTTTAAGTTGTGTTTTGTGGGTCAAATAACTCTAAATTAAAATTATAACTAAACAACTAAATTTCAAAATAATATTTCACTATTTTAGGATTCCAAAATAAACTCTAAATTAAAATTATCACTAAACAACTAAATAATTAACTCTAAATTAAATTTACAAAAAAAACTACTAAACAAATAATTAACTATACAAATAAGTAAACAACTAAACATTCATCAAATAATCCAAATTGAAAAAGGTAAACTCTAAATTAAAATTACAACATTCCGGTATTTCTTTCCAGTTCCGATTTTATGAAATATAGGATCCTGTTCCGGTACCGGAAGTGACCGGAACATTCGCACACCCTTACATTTTACATTAAATTGCTTCGAATTTTAATATGATAAAAGAGATGAAAAACAATCCATAGATTTTGAAAACTGATTTCAAATCCTTTACAAATGAATTTTTTACAAAAAGGTTTCTAGTATGGCTACAGAAAATGTGAGCTATATCTAAACTTATCTACTAACTCTAGCAAAATATTTCCAAAAGACTTACAAAATAAACTCAAAAACTTTAAGAGCTAATTAACTACGGGCCTTGCCCCTGTGAGAACGACAATGTGATCCGGTACTGTATCCAAGTTCATTGACTCCATCGGTGCGTCAGTCAACCAAGGTGCTAGCGAAGAAGTCGGAGGCAGGTCCTTTAGCGTCTTATAGGGATAGTGCTCTATGAGCACCTCAAAAGAATCTGAGATCCAAACTCGGTCTTGCACCGTCAAAGTGTGCGTAATAAATCATAAGTAGTAAGTAAGAAGGATCTCGTGAACCTTCATGATCTGGTAATAATTGACAGATGTACACATGAGAAATAAAAATGGCGAGTCTAAGGGATTCAATAGGGTCAGGGAAGGGAGCTGAAAAGCAAAAAGCAGTAAGTAGATAAAGGCAATGCAGCCATTTATTAGTCAAGTATAAACACAGTAGGAGTTAAAGATTATGAATGATGAACAATATGCAATCTGACTATTGATCCTATTATTAGAATTAAGTGATGGTTCATTATCATAGTGTTCATCCACCTCCACCCTCTGTTTACCGAAAGAATCTAGGTTGTGCATCTCTCTCCCTTTGTTTGAGATTGTTTCATAATTAATTTTATTCTTCCTCAAACAAAACAAAGCAGGAGAACCTGCTCCATTCTAGCAGGAGGACATCCCTTGACGTGAAACTCGCCAAGAATAACGAGACCCAACAAAGAAACGGAACCCAAGATCGTTCTATGGACAAATTTGAATGGAAGACCTCGACCCGTTGTTTAGGAAAAATAAGAACCTCAGTATTAGGAAGACGCCACAAACGGTGGTGGAAATTCCGTTTGATAAGTCGAGATGAACGTCACGGGAAATCCCGATAAGTTCGAATAGTTCTTCAAAAAACCAAAGAGAAATAATCTCACAAGTTTTGCCAAAATCTGAATTATTTTCATTCATGCCAAAAGGCCAAATAAATAGACTTGGAACATCCCTCCAAGAATAGGAAACAAAATCCAAAATTTGAAAGAAATTAAATGCTCCTAAAAATCCGGCTAAGGAAAAGGATAAACTAGCATTTGAAAAGGAATTCAAATGCAAATTAAAATATTCCTAAAAATCAGGCTAAGGAAAAGGATAAACTAGCATTTGAAAAAAGAATTTAAATACAAATCAAACATTCCTAAAAATCCAGCTAAGGAAAATGGATAAACTAGCATTTGAAAAAAGAATTTAAATACAAATCAAACATTCCTAAAAATCCAGCAAAGGAAAATGGATAAACTAGCATTTGAAAAGGAATTCAAATGCAAATCAAATATTCCTAAAAATCCGGCTAAAAATAAGCTACATAATCTGATTTTTCTAGTCTTGACCGGATTTAAAGCAGCCTTCTAGAACATGAATCATGGTGATTCTTTGTTGCTAACGTGGATCAGGTTCAATATCCCTCCATGAATTTGCTTGAACTAGGCTCCTTGTAAGATTTGCATCATTCCCTTCCTCTTGAAAGTGATTTATCCTCGAATCATCGCATTCTTGCTTTTGATGATCACTCTCCTTTTGCACTTGAACCTTATATACTTGCGTCCTCAAATCATCGCCTTCTTGCTTTTGATGATCACTCTCCTTTTACACTTGATCCTTATATACTTGCAGCGATGTCAATGCTCTTCTTGCCACCAATGGCAATGCCTCAGGGGCTAAATAGTCCTCCGCGGAAATTTCCTCCAAGGGTGGCAGGTCGTCAACGGCGAAATTGTCATTGTTGATCACGTGGTCACCATTATCTTGAGGAACGCGACTTATGTTCGCGGACTTGATCTCGGATTTGGACGTTTGTGACTCATCCATCTCCTTGTGGTAATCCTCTACAATTCGGCGTCCCCGTCTAAGATCTTGTAGCTTTTGGTACAACTCTCGGTAGTAATAGCTTGGAACGAACCACTTTCTCATCACCGTCTTCATATCCTCCCACGTCTCTATTGGTCGTTCTCTATTTCGCCTCCTATTTATCACAAGCTAATCCCACCAAGTTATAGCATATTCATAGAATTCAATCACGACTAATTTTACCTTCCTTGTCTCGGAATAGTTATGGCAATCAAACACGAACTCCATCTTCTTCTCCCACTCAAGATACGCTTCAGGATCAGATCTACCTTGAAAGGACGAAATTTTCATCTTAATACCACCCAAGTTGTTATCTTCCCGATTTCTAGCTTCTCTAACACGCCCTCCATGTCTTCTATAGCCATCAACAGGATCTCAATCCTCTTCTTTGTCAAAACCAAATTCATAAGGCTATTCATCCTCAACCCTCGCCTCCCTCTGTGGAACTCTTTCCCGTCTACGGAAATTGAGGGCGTTTTGTGGCTGCTTCTCAAATGAATTCTTCATTTAATCTATACTTTGGTGAACTTGAGCCATTTTCGACTTCATCACACGCCTCATTTCACTCATCATAGCCTCCATAAACACTTTTGGAACAACCAACTTCGGCAATGTTCTTACCACTATTGTGAGACATGATTGCTGCAAAAGTAAAGTTATGAAGAAAGGGCCTCACAATTCTCTCTCTTACATGTTTACACTCTAGAATGTGGATCACTCTTCACTCGTGCTTCCCTCAAAAGAATACATGCTTTTGGGGTGAGGTGAATTTCGGGCTTATTGGAACCACAACGGATGGGAACAAACAAAAGTTTGTCGTTTGTACTTTTTTTATACAAAGAAACGAAATTTTAAAAGATAGGCAAACCTGAACTAGGAAACTAGCTCCGATGTCAAATGATGTGAACCCCGTCAAGAATAACGAGACCCAACAACGAATAGGGAACCCAAGATTGTTCTATGGAGAAATTCGAATGGAAGACCTCGACCCGTTGTTTATGAAAAACAAGAACCTCAGTATAAGGAAGACGCCACAAACGGTGGTGGAAATTCCGTTTGATAAGTCGAGATGAACACCACGGGAAATCCCGATAAGTTTGAATAGTTCTTCAAAGAACCAAAGAGAAATAATCTCACAAGTTTTGCCAAAATCTGAATTCTTTTTATTCATGCCAAAAGGCTAAATAAGTAGACTTGGAACATTCCTCCAAGAATAGGAAACAAAACCCAAAATTTGAAAGAAATTAAATGCTCCTAAAAATCCGGCTAAGGAAAAGGATAAACCAGCATTTGAAAAGGAATTCAAATGCAAATTCAAACATTCCTAAAAAACCGGCTAAGGAAAAGGATAAACCAGCATTTGAAAAAGGAATTCAAATGCAAATCAAATATAAAAATCCGGCTAAAAATAAGCTACATAATCTTATCTTTCTAGCCTTGACCAGATTTAATGCAGCCTTCTAGAACATGAATCGTGGTCATTCTATGTTGCTGATGTGGATCAGGTTCAATATGCCTCCATGAATTTGCTTGAACTAAGCTCCTAGTAAGATTTGCATCATTTCTCATAGATGGATTTCACAATTCATACACTTATGGAAATTATGTTATCCATATTATTCAGTATTCATCATTGTTCTCGACGATTCATTCTCTAAATCCTTAATATGTTCATGATGAACACAATATGCAAATATCGTTTTATCGTTATATCGATAATTTCATAGAATCGTTATTAAAAAAAATGGTACAAAATATATATTAAACATCAGCGCGTTTTTTATTACTTGTCTTTATCTTATTTAATCTTTATTTAAAAAGCTTAGTCCTTCAAGTACATTTCCCTTATATATTCTGTACTATTAGTTAGGGTTTTATCCTTTTGGGCTTCAACAAGCCTAAAAGGCCCAAAGGAATTTTCATTTGTCTTCTTTTTTTTTATGACTTAAAATTTATTTATTTATCGCCTCTTTTCTGTTGAATTGAGCCTTAAGATCTATTTACTTATTCTTTCTCTTGAATTGGTCTTCACAGCCCAATCTTTCTCTAATTGATGGATTCGACCTCACGGCCCAATCCATTCCTCTCTCTTATTTGGACCTCTCGATCTAGTTCCATTTCATTTAGGAGTGGACCCTTCGGTCCAACTCTTTTTCCAATTAGGTTTTGGCCCTCTTGGCCCAAAGCCCCCTAAATCATCATTAGTCCTTTTTATGTCTATTAGGGTTTTTTAATTGTTAGGGTATTTTTAAATTTTAAATTTAAAGTCCATATTCACTTAAAGTTTATATTGAGCCCCATTAGGGTCCTTAAATGAGCTCCTAAGGCCCGATAGGGTTATTGAGCTTCTAAGGCTCACCAATAGCCTCTTAAGTCTCTTTAAAAATTCTATTTATTACAATATTTTATCCTATCTTTATTAAAGCCTCTTTTACTTAATCAATTTTTTATTTACTCTATTTAAACTATGATAGATTTTTAATAAACTTATAACCTTCGGTTTGGACTAGTTTTAGTCCAAGCTTCCTAATTAATTCCATTTCTAGGTTTTCCACTTAATAATTATCATTTTTCATCAAATAATTCTCAAGTCCACGTGCTAGATCAAATTTTCATATGTGTACAATTATAAAAATAACTTAAATCATCCATTTCAAGATATTAAATATTCAAAATTTGCAAAGAATGGATAAACAAACATTTAGGCATGATTTACCTTGTATTGGTGGCCTCTTCGACAACTTTTGGCCATCTTACTTCAATAAATATTGCATGCAATATGCTATATCATTTTACAATGCTATAGATCTATCAGTTCTCAAAAAATATCAATATTCAAGCTTCATTTGGCAAGATAGTTATTAAAAAATGACATGCAATAAGCTTTTTAGAGACTAAAGTATCCATGCATGCACGTATTCAAGCATATTCATCACAAAAATGCTAAAGGATGTAGGATCAAAGTTATAGGCACTCCATATAAGCAAAAGAGTTCAATTACTTAAAGAAAAACTAGCTTAAAACAGAATATCATCAGCCCGTGAGCTTCAAACATCCATAGACTAAGTATTTTTGCTCAAAATCTAAAGATACTCACATGCAACGATACATTATCCAACCCTAGACCAATCCTCTACACGATCTAACCCTAAATTCTTTATACTCACCGAAATAAAAAGGCAATAAACCTTTAAGAATGTTTTTGTTCTTTTTATAACCTCTTTAGTTCATGCAAGCAAAAATCCTTAATTAAACATTCTTCTAGTATCCAAATCCATCCAACCCGTGAGCTTACAACCATGTCTATCAAAGTTTAACCATCAAGACTCATTAACAAGCATGCAACCCCATCCAACATATAAAATGGTCTCTAACTACCCTTACCTCTTGGATGAGCTTTCCTGCCTTCATTGATATATTAAGTTTTCATCTAGAGATTTAAGAGAATGGAATTTAACAAGTGATTCAAGCTTAAAGAAAACTAAAAAAGAATATCTTAAACCATTTTCTCCTCCTCCTCCTCGCAATCCCTCTTTCCTTTCTTTTAACCGAAACTCTCTTCTCTCTTTCTCTCTCTATCACTTAGCTACAAGCAGAGGCGGATGTAGGGGGCGACCCTGGGCTGCCGCCACCCATTGGACCGGAGGAAAAAAAAATTACAAGGTTTTTTTTTTAATATATAAGTTGGTTTGGGCCTATGGGTCCGATCCCCATTGGCCCAGACCAACCCTGTAGCGCCTGGGCCAATGGGGAGCCCGACCCCCATTGGCCCAGGCCATTCAAAGATGCTAGGCCCAGGCCCTTTTATTTTTTAACCGGCAGAGGGTGAAACGACGCAGTTTCACCCTCTGCCTTAAAAAAAAAAATTCAAAAACTCGATCTCTCTCTCTCGACCCCTCTCTCTCTCTCTCTCTACCTGCTTTCTCTCTCTCTCGCGAATCCGCGATCGACCACCGCCTGACCGCCACACGGCCGCACCGCACCAGTCACCACCGTGCCCAGCCCACTGCGCCGATCGCCCACGGCCCACCCCCGCTTGCGCTGTCTCTCACCGCAGGTCCGCAGCCTGCCCAGTACCCACTGCCCACTGCGGCACTGCTGACTGCCCAGTGCCCGCCGGCCCCTCCCCTGCACCGCAGCCCGCAGGTCCACGCCGTCGACGCCGATCGACCACCGCCCCGCTTTCTTTTTCCCGTTGGAGTGTTGCCAAAAGCCGATCCCAAGTCCCAGACTCCCAACGAACGGCCAACGGCATGTTCTTTGCCTAGGCTATTTTTTCTTTTTCCCGTTGGAGTTTGACTGTTTGTGAGTTGTGATTGTCACTGTATCTCTGTGAATTGGAGTTTGTGAATTGTGATTGTCATTGTATTTCCGTTTGGGTTGCTAGTTCGAATTTGGGGTTTCTAGTTCTTAGGTCATGAAGCCTAGAACTTTCTAGTGTCTGCTTGCTACCAGTTCTTATTTGCGCCATTCATTTTCAGTCAATTACCCGTCTGTTATGCCACTGTCTAAAAGTCTTTAAATTATTAGAAAAATAGTCTAGTTATATGGAATCCAATCATCCAATGTACTGAACTCTTGCAGCAAGAAAAGGCAAGGTACTGAACTCTTGCAGCAAGTTATATGGAAAATGTTTGGTTTTATTTCCACGGGGTCAGCATTGATAAAAATTATTATTTGGTCTTGTATTGTTCGTTTAGATCAAAGGATTGAGGGGTTTCGTGCATGTGGTGTTCGTTTTGTTTGGTTTTGATTAGGTTGAAAGTTTGAGGTTTGAAATCTTAGAGGTGCTTTCAAATCTCAACAGGAAAATGTTGTGATAATGATATGCGGGTGATAGATGTAGGATTCAGAAGAACTACGGAATCCAGAACTAGTGGTTGTGCAAATTGATACTGATAAGAAATTTTGTACGAGAAGCTTTTGGTGGCAATGAGAATTCAAAGCCAACTGCGACACTTGTTACAATAACCTGAGTATCAAATAATAGACGTAACTAGAAACAACTCATTTTATTGTTTTTGTTTTTGGGTGAACTGAAGATGCTGGAGCATTTATTGTTTAAGCACAACAATCCGTCTCTACTCCAACTTTATCTTTGTAAGAGATATGTTAAAACAAAATAAATAAGAAGAGAGGTCTTAGCTCAAATGTTCTTAGCTCAAATGCTCTTTTCCAAAAACCGTAAAATTTTGAACTGTTTTTATTTGGTTTTTAGCTCAAATGCTCTTTTCCATATGCAGCCTATTTTTGACAGTTTCAATTTTTGCAGGATCCTCGGGATTTTACACTTGACAATTGCTGGACCTCCGACTCCTAGTATGTCTCTCTATCCAAGATTCTCTCTAAAAATGTTTTAGGGTTTGAATTTTTGTGAGTTGTGAAATTGTTGGAGAATGAGATTGGATTGGTTTGGATATTTGTGAGTTGTGAAATTGTTGGAGGATGAGATTGGATTGACTTGGATATTTGAGTTGTGAAATTGTTGGAGGATGTGATTGAATTGGTTTTGGAATTTAGATATATGTGATTTGTGAAATTGTTGGTTTGTGAAATTGTTTTCATATTTTGAATTGGTTTGTGAAATTGTTGATTGATTGTGTTTACTTTGTTTTATTTTGTTTAGATAATGGATAAATGGGTGGTAAGAAAGCCACGCAGCGTGGAGTCTTCTAATACTCCCAACGTGGCTACTAATTCTGAAATGGATAGTAGTTCAAAAAGACATCGCATTATGTTTAGTCCGGATGATGTTATTGCTGACCCAGGGTTACGTAAACCTATTGAAGAATATGATGTTGGGATTAGAGATCAAGTTCGTAGGGAGTACTTGATCAAATGTCCATTTCAACCCCGTGGCCATGATTTTCCCAAGAAGCAATACGGGCAAGAAATGAGGGGTTTTAGGGAGGTATGGTTTAAAGATTTTAATTGGTTTGAATATAGTGTATCAAAGGATGAAGCATATTGCTTGTGGTGTTATCTGTTTAGGCGACCTAGAGGAGGGAAGTCTGGGGGAGATAAGTTTACATCTACTGGATTTAGCAATTGGAAAAAGGCCGTGGAAGTTTTTGGTGAACATGTTGGTGCACATGATAGTGCTCACAATGAAGCTAGAAGACAATGCGAAACACTTGAAAATCAGCGACAAAGTGTGTCACACATGTTATCCGCACACAGACACAATCAAGAGAATGATTATCGCATTCGTTTAACAGCGATTTTAGATGCCATTCGTTATCTTTTGGTACAAGGATTAGCTTTCCGTGGTCATGACGTGTCTGAGAGTTCAATAAGCAAGGGCAATTTTCTTGAGCTTCTGGACGTGTTTTGCAAACGTGAAGAAAAGGTTGCTAAGACACTTAACACTAATGCTCCTGGAAACAACCATATGAGTGCTCCAAATATTCAGAAGGAAATGACGAGTGCTTGTGCAGCTCAGACCACACTTGCCATCATTAAAGAAATTGGAGATGGATTTTATTCTCTTATGGTTGATGAGTCTCGAGACAATTCAGTGAAGGAGCAAATGACAGTGGTTTTGAGATTTGTGAACATACGTGGACAGGTGATTGAAAGGTTACTTGGTGTGGAACATGTTCCTGATACTTGCTCTGAATCTTTGAAAAAAAGTATAGACAAATTGTTTGCAAGACATGGGTTGTCAATATCCAGATTGAGAGGTCAAGGGTATGATGGGGCATCAAACATTATAGGAGAGTTCAATGGGTTGAAGTCACTCATTTTGAGGGACAATCCTTCTGCTATCTATATCCACTGTTTTGCTCACCAACTCCAATTGGCTATTGTGAGTATTGCAAAGAATAACTTGCAAGTTGGTGATTTTATTGGTTATACTTCCCAGATTGTGAATATGGTCGGAGCGTCATGTAAAAGGAAAGATGCTCTTCGACAAAGTTTTCATGAGAATATTGTGGAACGGTTGGACAAATGAGAGATTTCTAGTGGAAGGGGCAAAAATCAAGAAATCAGTCTCACACGACCAGGTGATTATTATATTTCATTATCTATGATTAATATAATTTTTTTATTTGTTTATAGTTTTATAATTCTTATAATATTGTAGGTGACACTCGTTGGGGTTCATACCACCGTACAATAATCCGTCTCTTCACTATGTGGTCATCAGTATTGGACATGCTTGAACACATAAAAGATGATGGTACTCTCCCAGAACAAAGATGCTCGACTATGAGTTTGATGGATAAGATGGAGAATTTTGAGTTTGTATTCACTATGCATCTGTTGAGGAATATATTGGGAATTACAAATGAATTGTCACAAGCCTTACAACGAAAAGATCAAGATATTGTTAATGCTATGAGTTTGGTTGGAGTTGTGAAGGAACAGTTGCAAGAAATGAGAGATATAGAATGGGATGGATTCTTGGAAGAAGTCAAAACTTTTTGTGTGGATAAATCTGTTAGTGTGCCGAATATGGAAGACATTATACTAACTCGTAGTCGTTCGAGGCGTGGAGGGCAAAGTTTTACTTATTTCCATCATTTTCGTGTGGAAGTATATTGTCAAGTTATTGATTTGATCATTCAGGAGATGAATAGTCGGTTCACAGTAGCAAATACAGAGTTACTTCTTTGCATAGCATGCCTTGATCCAAAAAATTCATTCTCAGCGTTTGATCATGCTAAGTTACGTCGTCTTGCTGAGCTTTATCCAGAAGATTTCACAACAGATGATCATTTGATACTTAGAAATCAGCTTAATACCTATATTAGAGATGTCAGAAGAAATGCTGTTTTTTCTAGACTTGAAGATATTGGAGGTCTTGCTATGAAGATGGTTGAGACCAAAAAGAATACTCTATTTCCATTAGTTTATCGACTCATTGAGATGGCATTGGACTTACCAGTTGCAACTGCGACCGTTGAAAGAGTATTTTCTGCAATGAATATCATCAAGAGTGATTTGCGTAACAAGATGGGGGATGACTGGATGAATGATTGCATGATAGTATACATCGAGCAAGAAGTTTTTAAAAATATTGAGAACGAAGCTATTTTGCAATATTTCCAGAAGATGCAAAAACGTAGGATGCAATTGCCATCTCTCAGTCGTACTACATAGTACGGTACGTGTATTCTATTATTTTTAATGCTTTTAGTATTTAATTTTCGATATTGTAACTTTAAGAAAATTGTTTGCATTACGAAGAAAAAAAAATTCTTGTTATTTTGCATGTAAAGTTCGAGCCCCATGAAAATCCATCCTGGATCCGCCACTGGCTACAAGCAACCAAAATAAAAATTTTGGTCTTCTCACCCTTAAATAGATCATCATCTTAACTAGGGTTAAATCTTAAGGTTAAGTCTAAACTAGGTAGAGCTAATAATTAAATCTCAACACAACAACTAGAAGTAAGCAACGGGAGTGGCCAGTTCGGGTGGCTTTGGGTAGTCCATGCCAAATGTCACCATTCTTCTTCCCAAGACACTGATTAAAATCCTCTAAAATATTCTAAAAGCTCCCTCCAAATCAGCCAATTGTCCTTGGTGACAATGGGCTGGCTTTTCCTCCCCATTTCTAACCCGAATGATCACGTCCTCAAGTCCAACATAAGGCCCACACATCCAGCCCTTGATCAAACCTCTCCAAAGCCCTTTAATCCCAATTAATTCAAGATTAAAGCCTTAACCGATTAAATAAAATCATCACACCAAAATTTATAATTTAATTAAGCTCTAAACTCACTTTATTTACTAATCAAGGCTAGAACAAGCAAAGTGTACAAGTGATTATAATTAAAGAACTTAATCCTACTAAATTAGAAGTTCAAAGGACATAGAAAAGTATTCTTCTCAATAAATTAATTTAATAACCAATACTAATATATTATAAAAAAAAACTCTTCAACACTCATCTAAACTAATTTAGAAAATTAAAGAGTCACATAATATACATTGATTTAATATATTAAGAGAAGATAACAACATAAAATTTATATGCTTATTTTTGCATTAAAATATTTGAATTTAATATAAAATCTCAAAATTAGTCTTAAAATATTATTAAATTATATTAATCAGGAATGAGTACGAAAAACTCGCATATGCTGAATCTCAAATCAGACCTGCTTATCACATCCCAAATTCAGCAGAGTCAAGCAGTAGACTTTTCAAGAAAACAACTTATGAAATCGATCTCCTTTATTCGAAATAAAACATCATCAAAACTTTTATGCTTAAAAACATAAACTTGTACAAACTCCAAAATAATAATATTCTCAAATACTCCCACCTGCATGCCATCTAAGTATAACCCTTAACATGTTCTTCAAAAATCTCTGAGAAAAGGGAAAATAACGGAGTGGGTTCAACAACTTAGTAAGTAAAGAATAAAATAAACGAATCTAACTTTTTTTTCTTTGATGGGAAATACAGAAAATAAAATAGTTTCAATAGAAAATGCTCTTTGACATTAATAGTAAGCCACGTTACCCTTGTGGCAGGGTTGTGCAACGACTTAACCGGTGACCAAATCAAATTAAGCCAACAGTAAGTGAAGTTTGCCCTACTAAGACTTAACCACATACCCTAAGTGTACACTAGGGAGAAAGTCACACAGAAACCACTCCGTAGAATAGGTGCACTCAGAAGCAATAATTTGGTACCAACGCAACAGCAGTAATAGTATAAGTAACAGAACATCGCCTTAGGGTTTTAAAATAGTATAATACATAATTACATAATTTAGAAAACAGAAACAATGTATTTAATAGAAAAAATATTTACAATTTCAAAACAGTACATATGAATTAGATAGTTTTCAATATGCTTTCAAAATTCCACACTTGTCTTCAGAATAACACAAGCATGGAGTAAAACTATATTTTCACAAAATAGTTTATGAGAAATATCTTTCACAAAATCAACATTCTACTTTCATTGATTGTCATTTTTTGAAGAAAATACTATAATAGCTCCCCTTACCCGATTTGCTTCAATAATCAAACCACCCTAGAATCCATATGTCACAGTGACCCAAAAGAACCAAAGAAAAATTGAGAAACCTAACAATGGACGAATTGACAGAGAGGGAGAGAGAACTCAAAACAGAGAAGAAACAAACTTTGAGTGGTATACTCAATCATCTGAACGACTACTCTTTTATAGGCATTAAGGGTTTAATTACAAGGTTAACGATAAGTCTCCAACGTTCTAAATCGAGATCCTCCCGACAACATTTTGATTACCACCCATTATGGACATTAATAGTATAAATTATAAAGAAACTTAAAGAAAATCGTTAAAGAGACGAAACACCACAACAAACTGTCACAAAGGAGTTAAAACGAAAGAGAAAATGAAGAGAGAGTTGATGAGAGAGAAAGTACAGACATTGAAAATGGCGTCTAGAAGCTGAAGCTCGAATGAACATCATCCAACCGCTGCTAAATGTCATATTTTTTGTAGTAAACATTTGTTTAATGGTACATAGTTCTCTTGATTATGATTTCAAATATCTAAACCCAACATTTTGCTTCGGGTACCTATGAATATATAATCAAAAGTCGTAAAGACAACCTTCCAGGAGCTTTAGAAATGGAGTTAGAACTAGGAATAGCCTCACCGTTGATTTATTTTCCCCCTTTTTCCTTAATCCTCTAATATACAAGTCATTTAGAGAAAATACACTTTGCGCTCTATAAATTCTCTCTTTTTGTAATATGTATCTCAAAAGCATATATTGCATCCTTGAAGCACCAAAAAGTCAATTTTCAAACTTGAAATATCCACATTCTACTGTCCTTACGTAAATAAACAATATTCAAATGCCTTGACCTATATTATTGTTATTTTTCTTTTCAAATAAGGGCAATTTACTCACTCCATGTAGATTAGTGGTAAAAAGGTTATACTTGGGATATTATGGTTTGAGCACACAGTCATGAGTTCAATTTCACCCTGATCAAACCGGTGACTTAAATAGAAGGTTGTGGACGGCAGGTTTCTTCACTAGCCTTTCGGGAGTTTACTTAAGTGGTGTTCGAATATAAAATAATCTATTTTTTCATTAAATTATAAAATAATAATATAATATTTAATTAAATTTTCTCTTTATTAACTTTTTTATAAAATATTTATACTTTTTTACAAACTTCAATACTCAATATTTTCACAACCTCCAAATTTATACAAACAAATATTACCTAAATAGGAGCGATTTGAATAGGGCATACTCAAACTTTTGGTAATTGATAAAGTTAGGTGTTAATCCAATATAGATATATAGAAATGTAACGTGGGTGAAAGTTTGGTAAAAAGAAAAAGAATTTAAATTAAGAGGGTCATGTAGTCATGGGATGCGATAATGCTACAGACAATCTTGGCTGTGTCAGATCTGACGGATACGCTAATGTCAAGATAGACCGAGACACTATCAAAGTCGGCCAAAATGGTCGGCCAAGAATCTTGACCACTCTACTTTTTCATATTCTTCTGAAGTTAAGGACCGTTGTCCTACTCCAAAATTTTAATACATTACATATTCTGGGCTTATAATTGACATTTATACTCTATTGCATTACAAACAGTGGCTTCTGGGACAAAACAACTGACCAGACAAAACTGGAATCACGTGATGACAGAATGTAAACTAGCTAGTAGCTACTGTTTCCGATGCTACTAGATATTTTTTTAATCTTAAGCCCAACTCCGAAGTGGACCTAAGTTGATTTAAACAGAAGCCTGTTTGGTATTTGTGAAGCCACAAATGCTCACCCCAACTAAGGTGTCATCACTGTCATGTTCTCGTTTTTGGTATTTTTCATGCTCAAAGATGATAGTTGCAAGAGAGAGATAAATAAGGCTAGAGTAATCACGTGATTGAGACTAATGTCTAAATAAGTTTTTTTAGAAAGTATGTAGGCAGAATAATTTGATGGGTAAATACTCCTCGGAGGGGGGGCTCAGAGCCGCACCCAAGCCCGAAGCATGAAATAAGTGCAGCGAAGCCCATAACCCGAAGGCCTGTCAGAGCCCATATGCATGAAAGAAAAAAATCCTGACTGCATCAATTCCCGTTGGACCCAAGTCAAGCATAGAAAGAATAGCCAAAATGAAAGAAATTCGGACAGGGATCTTCTCCAATACCCTAGGTATTGTAGAGGGAGCAATTAGAAGAGATAGGGAGAGAGGTGACCCACCCTGCCCGACAGTACCCACACGGCCACACTGTTCGGGCAAGGTGGGTCCCGACCAGGACCCACCTTTTTCTCTCCCCCTCTCTCCTATTAATTCGGTAACCTGAATTGCAGGAAATCCCATCCAAGAAATTCATCCTGCCAACCCCAATCGAATCCAAGCCTAATCAAGCAAGAATCACCTAACAAATTACACAAGGAAAGGATCTCCAAGAACCACAATAGCAGGAACATTATAAAAAGGAAAGGGAAATCAAGGACCATTTTTTCCTAAACAATCCTCTATAAAAGGAGTAGGTTTGCGTCTCTTCCGAGAAATAACCATTATCCTGCGTACATACTCTTCAAGAAGCTTAATTAGCCATCAGAGCCTCATGCGTGGTGAATCCAGTCTTGTTTGTTGCTCTCTTGCAAATGTCATCTTTGGAATTGAAGATACTGGGAAGGAGACCATCGCTCATCCGTTGTGCTGAACATTTTTAGCTTCCTCGGGTATAAATTTAGCTAAATTGTACATACAGTTAGGCGGATGATGCTTGTTCCTCTGAATAATGAATAAGTCTTGGTTGTTTCTAGAAAAGTCTAACATGCAGATTGTATCAATCTTAACAATAATCTTTGTTTTTTTCTTGAATGAATCATCCCCAGCGCAAAAAAAAAAGAATGAAGCATCTTCTCCTTTACTTTTAGCATGAGAAGCAACTTCAGTCCGTGTTCTAGAAATCAAGCACATATATTTCATGAAATTAGAAATGGGTTTGTCAGAGGTGTACATTCTGGCACAATGCTTAAGCAGAGGATGATAAGAGAGACGCGAGTAGATTTAGAATACGGCGACAAGAACGAGAAATATTCAGCAAACATTTCCTTTCCCCAAGTTTGGTGTGTTCGTACAAGCGCAAACTGCTGAAAAACTATTTCTTTTTTTTCTTTTTTCTATTCAAAAGCGATGCTGAGGAATTATTTCATTTCAGCAATAACTTAATCCTTGGGTCTTCCAAGTTGCAACCATGTTCCTGTGGCTTGATTTGAGTGTCTTCCAACGTCCAACCTTGCTTTGAAATTTGATTGGAATATTGCTAAAGCTCCGATGCTTAGACAGACCAATGTCTTCCTCATGTAGTTGCATGTGTGTCACCTGGCTTCCTTTCGTCCTCTCTTTTCTCTGTGTGCCCCTGCTATTTGCCTACTTTTGATATATCAAATAGCAAATGGACAAACCATTAAAGCTCTCTGTCAGCAAATCTTTTAGAGTCGCAATTGGCGCTCTTGGTGTGGCTACGCGTGCCCTTGATCTTGGGTAATACACATCACAGATGATAAATATAATAGAAAAGGTAGAAAGAAGCAAGTCCTTGATACTCTGTCTCCCCTTTAGTTTGTCATATAACTTTCACTAGAATCCTTCTTTTGACTTTTAACCTCCTAAGAGATACTTTGTAGCATTAGATATATAGATTCAATATAGTTGCTTCAATCCAATGTCAGTATTTGGATGCTGGAAAATCTGTAGTTCAGAATTCCATAAATATTTGAAACAATCCCCTTCCTTTGCTTGCAAAAACAGAAAAAGGAACAAGAACAGAGTTTTAAGTAAGTTCACCAAAGCAAGTGTACTGGAGATCATCCCGTCCAAAACTTTATTTAGGTAGAAACATGATTATTTTAGTGTTTGGGGGCCTCCTTTTATATAGTGAACAGTGTAGAGGAAGAAAACAGAACAAGAACAGCAGTAAAAACAAAATCGCAACCACAACAGTTGGTGATCCAAAGTTCAACCAACATGGAACCCAGATCCCACCTTTTAGACCAGCCTTATCTAACCTTCATTAAATGTAAACTGAAAGTCCAAACGAGCTGCCATTAGCAGCACTACTGCTACAGAACTTGTCCTATTCAACTGACTTGGGATACCAACTACCATTGACAAATGGTATCCCTTGATGACAAAGTCCGGTGTCAGAAAAGGACAGACCGTAGGGCCTCAAATTTTAACATTACAGAACACAAGGAGATTGACATGACCGACAAGGAATCCACATCCAGCAGAGTCCCCCAAAAAATACCATTCCACGGGTAAAATAAACAGAACATGAACATACCTAGATCATGCTTAGATCATTGCTCATATAGAAACAATGCCCGGAAACAACAGGAAAAATCACAGCCAACACAAAAACAGTAACTCTGCTGAATTATTGAACCCATGGAGGTGTGTCTATTAAAGTACAGAACCAAATTCAATATTTAAAGACATCATCAATGGTAAATAACAGGGAACCTAAAGGTATGAACTATACACATACCCACCACCACGAAACCATATGAAACTCTTATAACCCCCAATAAATCTATGCTCTTTGTACACCAAAAAAACTGATCCAGCCAAATAGAAGGGAACAAAGACTCTTAAATGGAGGTAGCTTCGGCATGGTTGTTGTGGCTACGATGGTGATGTTTTCCATGGTGGCGTCGGCCTTTCCCAAATGTAACAGGATCAAAGACTCTAAGTCTATCTGCTTCTTTGGGATTAATGACACACTCTGGTGGAGGAGCTTTGTATCGAACTCTATCGTAGCAATAAGAGTATGTCATGTGCTTCTGTCTAAAACCCTCCATTTTAATCCTCTGCGTGGGTGTGACACCGGTAGGAATTGCTTCGGAACTTTCAGCGATATCACACTTTGCTAAACGTTCAGTTGGATCGACAGAGCAGCCATGAAGTACAAATTCAGAGAATTCAGCTATATAGGGGGCATATTTGTAATTTACTCTGTACTTGCCTCCATTGGTAACCCAATCAGATCCATCCCATATTGTAGCATACAAAGTCATTGGCTTAGAGGGGAAGTCTCCACCCATTGATTGTGTCCTCTTTAACTCTCTGATGGGAACATTGTCTACATAAAATCTGCAATGAATAAAGAACAAGAAAAAGACAAAGGAAAGAGAACAAAATTAAAAAATTCATTTTACCAAAACCTAACAGAAATAATCTCATCATTCTTCCTTATCAATACGATCCAAAAGCCGATAACAGAGCCATCAGAATGTTCCAACTAAAAGAGCGAACTCTCGCTCTAATTTAATTTCCAAGACCAGTGAGAAAGAGAAACAGTGTAATTTAATTTAACAAAATTCACTGCCTTTTGGTTTCTCTAGTCTATAAACTAGCCTCAACTATGTGGCCGTTTTTGGGTCAATAACATCGAAGCATAAACATAGAAAATCGACATCATTTCTGATATTTCAAGTACCTTGTCAAGCAATGAAACAAAGAATCAAATAGACGACGAATGATATTATAAGGTAAAACGGCTGTGATGAAACGGGTGCATCTATTTACATCTGCTTTTACAGTAAAGAAGACCAAAGGCAATGCATCAAACCTCCGAAGACAGAAGATTCCATACTTCGGAATATGAGACTCTGGGAATAAATGTTAAAACTAACTCATAAAAGCTAATGAACTTGTGAAAGAATATTTTGGAATATATAGGGAATTGAAAAATAAAAGAGAAACCAAAGATGGTGCTGTGGGTATTGATTTATTTATCCTTACATGATCTGAGAATCAGTCCAAAGAATGCTGTACTGATGGAACTCTTCAGAAGGATCGAACCAAAGATTGTATCTCTCTTCTCTGCCAACGCTGGTGCTTCCGTTTCCATAAACGTTGGTCTGAATCCTCCACTCCTTGCCTCTTATATTACCCAAGAACTCAAAATCGATTTCATCGTGGTTCTTCTCAAACATATCACCATTTGACATCTGCAAAATACAAACATGAATAAGAAAAACAAACGGTCTGTCCTGGTTTCACCAAAATGAACAATCTTTTGAACTATTTCCTCCAGAGTGTTGACAACTTGACGGATTGATCAAAATTCCATATCTAACCTGTTATAACAATCTTGGATAGAGTTGTAAACAGAAAATTCGTTCTATCTCATGGCGCAGACTTTCAAAACAATTAGCAAAAGAAAAATTATTAACAAAAGAACATCCAGCAGTGTAATCCGCAGGCAACTTAATTGAATGGATTACTCACATAAAACGCAACCACGACACCAGCAGTGTAATCCGCAGGCAACTTAATTGAAGCACTAAAGAACCCGTGAAGGTAAAGGTCCTGAGAAACAAATCCTGACCCTGTGGGAACCCAAGCATCAAAGGAAAAACAAAAAGAATCAGTCAAAAGCACGTGTGATGAGCCATATAACATATCAACCATGAATAACCAATAACCAACCTGTCCTCTCGTTCAGAGCAAGATGGACCGATTTTCCATCCCTAAGGACAACCAGATTATCATCCCCAAAAAGATGGTTATACCCTTCATCAAATGCCACGATTGGCAAATTTCTGGGTGACCCAGAGGCAAGAACCACATATAGAAAGCAACAAGCCACGATAAGAGAAGCCAGAAGATAGCACCCCATCTTGTTTCTGATCTTTGAGTCTTTTGAGTGAAAAATAAACAGATATTACGATTTGCTTCTAATTTCTGCGCGCGCTATACATAGATAAGAAGGGACAGAAGGAAAAATGTTGGGGAAGAAGAGAGGAGGGTCTGGAATATGTCTCTACAGCTAAATGGAAAGCCGTAAAGGCTAACGGGGAAGGAAAGACACAGAAGAAGGGGAAGAGGTCCCTTTTATTTTCGAGTGACAGAGCGAGAGTGCTAGCTGTTCACATGTAGACAGTTCCCATTTCTTTTCCTTTTCTCTCTTGTATTCTGCATCATATTAATAAAGTTTATTATTATGTTTGAATTTCCGTTGTTATCATGTTTTTCGCCTTTTTTTTTTTTCCTCTTTCTCTCTTTTTGATGGGCTGGTGTTAATTTAATGTGTACAAATTGAAAGATGAAAAAGAGTGTACTTTTTTCTGTTCGGTCAAGGAGCAGAGGCGCAGGGCCAGGTCAGTATTGGAAGTCCCAGGTGCATGAATTCCTTACATATTTGGCGAGTACACAGGCAACAGCCAACAAGTCCTTCCAGGGCCAAAAAGGCAAAACATAAAAAAGTGGGGTTTTTTTTGTTCTTTTTTCTGTTTCTTTATTTTCCCCTCTTTTGTTTTTATTCAATATTCTGCCTTTATCTCTCAAATCCATTCAATGTTTCCTAATATCTTTTTCTCGTTTAGTTATTATGTTTCAAATCACTACCTTATCAAGTTCTTATGGCCTATATTCTTCTATTTTTCATGATTTTTGAATCCCTTCTTATTATTTTTTTCCTTTTCATTTTGTATCTAATTAATTTGCAGATCGTTCCAAAATAGATTTTGTTTATTAAAGCATTTTTTTAACTGATATAGACCCTGATGATTTTGCATACCACATACATGAAAGGACGAGTGAGTGAGTCTATTTGCATATATCACATGAACCGATTTTACATGCATCTCAAAAATCAAATCTCTCTTTTCTGTTATTTTAACGGTGGCAAGTAAGCTAAAGATTCACATAACTAGAAACTATCTCTCCCCCAATAAAAGTGTGATAATAATGGCCGATTATACATTAAAAAAATAAAAATATTCTTTTTACAATGACTGGCACTTTATGCTCTTCCGAGACTTTGAAAGAAATCAAAGGGCTTTTCGGTTAAATAAAATTTTCAAGATTTTTTTGAATTTTTATAATACAAAATATTCTACAATCAAACATCATTTTTAACACTAAATAAAAATAACTACAACACGCATACCAATAAAGTTAACCTCACATAAAAATTCTCAAAACAAAAAAATTTTTAAAATACAACATAACCGAACAACACCCAAGTCATAAGCTTCAAAATCAAACTTTGGAGCCTTCCGGGAGAGAAAGTGCAAAGACCATAATATATATATAAATCAAAGAGAATATATAAAGTGGAGAACCACAGTGGGTATGAAAAATGCAACACAACATATGCACGTAAAGTATGAATCATTAGGGGCAAAAATAATTATTGTGGGAGACTTTTGCGGCAAAAAGATGATCCCCTTTTATCTAAATTGTTCAAATTATTTGTGTTATTTATAAGAGAATAAGAATAAAAACTAACCGTGGAGTGTCCCACGAATCTGCAGATTCGCCCCGACCAAAGACAGTGGACCTCCGCCGCATTATCGTAAATGGACGGGTCCAAATTGGCAGTGAAATTAAGAGGTTGTTCGGTTGTATGTGTGTTGTTAACTTTATTGATATTCGTGTTGTAGTTATTTTATGTAAAGTTAAAAATGATATTTGATTGTAAATATTTTGTATTTGTAGAATTTTTTTTAGCCGAACAGCCTGAAATTGAACCAGAAACTGGGACGCTCACTGCGACGAGCTTCGCGTTGGGCCAGCGTCTAAATTTCGGCGCACACGTGGTAAACCAATTGGCTAACGCCACGTCCCCCTGGAAAAACAAAGATTAGTAGTAGTATAATAATATCGGTGGAGCATCATCTCCCACCCATTATAAAAATGCCAATTCAGTTATACTTGATGCCTTATATTTTTCATAAAATTGGAAAAATATATGGTTCTAAACCACACTACGATTTAGAAGAAAAAAAGATGAAATGTAAATAATTTATTCACCCTTAATTTTGTGTAAATAAATTGAAAAACATATATTTGGTGACTTCATTGGAACGACTTGCTAACAATAAAACCCTTGGAAAGTTAAACCAATTGGTTAGAAACTACCTAATTTATTAATGAAAACGCACAGTACTGAACGTGAAGAAAGAAAAGGGTAATAGATGCAAAATAAAGAAGACCTTATCTAAAAATTTCACGCATGAAACTTTGCCATTCAACAAACACATGGAGTGCATTAATTAGTCATATAGAATAAATGCTGCTGTAATGGTTGAACATCATGTATTTAAGTAAGCCACGAATTTGTACTTCAACAATAGCAGCTGTTGGTCCAGACTTGTTTCAAGTATGTTGACAAATAAGGACTGGTTAAGAGATAATAAATGGTGATGTTAAATAGGACAAGGACAGAGTAGATATGAACTCAGAATAAAAGATATAGTTTCAAGAAAATAATATGCATGGTTCACATAAATCCATACCCACTCTTCCTCCCGTCTTTGTCCAACTAAGAGATCAAAATAATAAGAAACATACAACAAGTAGTTATCTCTTAAAGTAAGACAATAACTCTGATTTTTATGAAAAGAAACAAGAATATTATTACTTCATTCCTCTCAAAATAGTCATTTATCAAATGTGTTGAGTTTAGTAACGGCTATTATTGAATACTATATAATGGAGATTATTTATTCTTAAAATCTCTACAATGTATGTAGTCTAATTAAGTAGAATAATTAAGATAATATTATTATAATCAAGTCCTATTGAACTAAAAGTTTAAGATGTTAATTAAGGCACAATCTTAGTTCTTTATAACTTGGCAGCGTAGAGCTCCAAGTCTAAGCAACAATAGGCATGAGGGACTGCACCACATAGTTTTGCAAGTTAGTCTCGTAATGGCGAATTGAACTTGTCTTTTCCGAGTCCTAGGATTTTATTGTTCCGAAATTTTTTGCTGGTGTTTGAGTGTTAAAATTTTAAGAAAGTTAAATTTAGTAAAAAAATAAAAAGAGAGATAATTTTTTATATTTATTATAATAAAACTAACTATTCGATAGAAAAATTAAAAAAAAAAAGATTTGATGAAATTCATTGTATTAAAATTACAAGAATGATAAAATTTTGGATGTGAACGCAATCTGCGTCAACACCAACTAGCCGTTACCTCACGCTGGGTCGGGGGATCCATTCAAAAAATAAAAAACATCCTGCAAATTCAGAAATTTCCAGGGTGGACTGTGCAGTGAGATAGATAGAGGTGTACAGCGTAATTTATGGTCCTGGTCTCCTGATATACGTCTATTCTCTGAACTGCGACGTTAACGCCGTTAATCATGGAGTCAGTCAATCACGTTAAAGTGACATAAAGCCAAAGTTGCAATATCGGTGGAAAGTGGACTCAAACGATATCTCTCATAACGCCCGTCGAGAACGGCGTCACCTTTTCTCTCTTTTCTCTCTCTGTCGCCGTCTCGCGCGCTCTCAGCTTATCCTCCGTGAACGGACCCACCTTCCTACACATGGGCCCCGCCATTCACGCGCAGGAACAAATTATTTTGTTCTCTTATGTTAAAAAGGAAAAAGAAAATGGTGAAAAGGAGATTGTGGTAAAAGCATCTCTTTTCCCATAGGGAAACGTGCACCTGCATGGGAAAGTGGAACGACTCGAAACGGTAGTCTCTCCAACGCTGCCGAGATCATGTTAGCTAGCAGATACGTCACAATGCTAAAATGCACGGCAGGTGAATTTGCGTACAGAGTTCTAGCTTGCGTAGGGAACTCTCCGGGCATAGGATCTGGAACTGATGATGCACTGTCGTGGATATCATGCACGTGAGCTGCGAAATCCGATCACAAGGCTTAGACCCTCTAGCCAATATCAGCCGTTGATTACTGTATTGACGGTTGATATGATTTTATTGGGGTGGTGATTCTTTGGGTTGGCCAACGTTCACATCCAACGGCTGAATGAACCCGTGAGGGGATGTGTGGCCACGGAGGGGTAGATGGGCAGGCGGATAAGGCCATACGAAATAAAGTCGAAAAAAAAAGCATAAAACTTTAGAGAAGTATGACTTACTGAAAGCCATACGAAATAAGAACCTCTTAAAAATTAGCTTACAAAATTGAAATTAAAATAAAAAATAAAAATTGGATCATCTAGAAAATAGCGTGAGTGGCACAACAATAGTTTAATTAATAGATTGTTCTTTTTGCTAAATAGAAAAACAATCACACAACAGATTTTTTTTTAAAAGCAAAGTAGCTCCTAAAAGTATTTCTTATTTGTTTGCTAAACAATATTGGCCAACTAATTATGAGGACATTATATTATAACAAAATTAAAATTAAGAAGAACAAAGCTTAATTTTTTTGAAATAAAACTTAAATAAAGGCCTACAAAATAGGAACATTTAAAAATTAATTTACATAATTAAAATTTAAAATAAAAATCTGGACATCCTAGAAACTAGTAAAAGAATCTTTCAAATTATGATGGCATATTCTGTTTTTTGTTTGGTCTTGAAAGATTAAGATCTTTTGATGATTGCTCTTTAGAAAAACAAAATTGTCTAGAAATTGCACTAAATTGTTTTATTGCATATAGACTACTTACTATACCTATTACACTTGCATTGCAGAAAAAAGTTTCTCAAAACTAAAAGATTATAAAAAAATATTTACTAACAACTATATCTCAAGATAGATTAAATGTTTTAGCAATTTTATGTATTGAAACTGGTTTATTGGCTAAATTTGAATACAAAAATTTAATTAGTAATTTTGCATCTAAAAAATAAAATAAGCAAATATATAATTTTATTTTAAATTTTTTAAATTTTTATTTTTTAAACTAGAATACCTCATTTTATGACTAGACCAAAGGCTCACAAATATTGAGCAGAAAGGAGAGAGTCAGATAGGAGATTGAGAGTTAAAAATCTGTAACGGTAAAAGTGTAAATCATAAGAGGCAAAGAGAGAGAGAAACGAGAGTGGAGTTTGAAACTTAAGAAAAGATAAGAGTAGTAAAAAATACACTCTTTTGTATTTTTTTTTAAATTGAGGTTTCCACTACTAAAATAGCTATTTCCTCTCTCCGGTTTCTTTCTTCAAATTTTTTGAGAGGGTACGTTACAAAGACTACTATCTACTAAAATGGAGGATCTTATCTTAAGGATATACTGATATTCATTCTAATAACTCATTTGGCCGTCTTCTTTGTCCAATCATGCGGATATTGATTCGCACTACTATGACCGGGATAAGCTTGTCACCTAGAGGACGATTGCAATCGTTGAGCATTTCTTGAATAATATGTTGAACAAGACAATTTGACATCGTATCTGTTAGAATTATGTGTTATTGATAATCAAATTGATTAATCCAGTCATAATATCTTATATAGAATATAGTATGGTGGAATGAATTAATTGTATGTAAAGGGGCATATTTGCAATAATCTTAAATTCCAGGGGTCAATTACAATATGTTGATGGACTTGATTGTAATTAGTAGAAGCCCTAATTGTATTAGAAGAAGAGTTCTTTAGTGTTATCCTACGGCTAAAATTCAAGATCCCTAACGATTCTATGTCTCATGCTTATTCTAGGGTTTTCCAAGGCCTATAAATATAATTGTTATATTCAAGGGATTGGCCATTAGAACCTATTAGGGAAATCCCGATAATGAGAGAGTGACATAAATCCCTTAGGAGGCAACACATTTGAGTTACTGTTCTGAATTGCTGGAGCTTTGGATTGGATCGTAAAACGGCTTAAGGTTTGTAGGTTCCTAAATTCCAGTGTCAGGTATGACTTCGAATCCGAAATTATAATCATAATCTTGGTTGATGTTTTGTTGAAAACATGTTTGTTTATAGTTTAATTCCGCATATAAACTAACAGTGGTATCAGAGGATTAGGTTCACATGATTGCAATTATTGGATTATATGAACTTTGCTGAATTTTGAATGAGAATCAAAACTGAATAACTTTTACAGTTACTGTTCATGAAATCCGATTTACTGTTAAAGTTTTGTTTTATAAAATTTGATGAACAGTAACGAGAAAAAAAAATTCTTCAAAACTATGGCCGGCGGCTATTAGGATGGCAGCTGCCGCGCCACTGGCCGGAGCTGCATCCGGTGGGACCGGAGCAGCCTTCTGACCGGATCAGGTGGAGGTCCGGCGGCGATAAGGCAGTGGACCACCACCAGCACACCCGTGTGGTGGGAGGGCGTTGAGCCCCAAACGATGGCCAGCCGCGCGGTGGCCACCGGTGGAAAGACTTGCCAACGTCCAGCCTGGGACTTGCCGGACATGGCCAGCCGGTGGCAACAGCGGCCAACAGTGCTGGCCGATGCCCTCTCTCCCAAAGGCCTCAAGCGGCGCCTAGGGAAAAGATCCCCGAGTCACCCCCTTGGGCCAAACGTGTAGGGCATTTTTTGCCTTACCCGGCCCAGAAGCCCAGCCTAAACGTTGGGCTGGGTCATTAAAAAAAAGGGACAAGGGCTGGTTGGGCCCAAATGGGCCAGCCCATGGCAGCCCGGGCTGGACTAAGGCCACGAGTTGGACCCGGGCCCACAGCCCAGCCCAAGTCCGGATTTGACCTGGACCATGACCCATGACCGGACCGGGATGGACCCGGACCAGTGGTCAATGGGTCAGACCTGTTCGACCGGTGTGACTGTTGACCGAGTTGACCCGGTTTGACAGGATTTTTTTTTAAAAAAATTTTGGCAATTTTTCTTCCAATTTTTAGGTGTTAAATAGGATGAATTATAGTAATTTTTCCTATGGTCTCGATCATCAATAAATGAGAGTTTTACTTGATTATAATTGGTTGAAGCAAAAATGGATAAAACCAATTTTAATTTTGTAAAATTTTCTTGTTTATCTCTTGGGAAGATAAGTGTCTACTAAAATAGTGACATACCTCACAAGTATTTGAAACACACTTAGATAATGGAATGCACAAACCAAATAAAAGCAAGTGCGAAAATAGTACAAGACGTGTTTATTTAGGTAGGCCAAAAGAAAATCGAGAATCACAAATATTTTAAAATATTTTACATATGATGTAAATTTTGATGAATAGTAGCTATTCGCCTTTACAAGATGTGTACAATGAGTACCAAAATGAATTTGTTGTTACATGTAAGGTAGAGGTTCTCGATACCCATTTAGAATGTTATAAATATAAATGTTATATTTTTCATTATTGTGATATATGTGATATATCTGTTTATTGTTCGGGTGGGTGGTACCATTAGTTATTCAAAAACCTGAATCTAATGGAATTATATATGTGAATGATTTTGAAGATTCAAGATGACTTTTAATCCTTTGGCTAAGATTCTGGATGACAATCGGTTGACAAGACCGAATTATGTTGATTGGAAGATAAATCTTATGATTATTCTCTCAGCCCATAAGATCGGTTATGTTCTAACCTCTGAGACACTTGAGCTTGCCCTGGACAATGCCACTGAGGAAGAAAAGAAAGTCTTTAACAAGTGGCATGATGATGATAATATGACAAAGTGTTATATTATGGCTTTAATCTCAAATGTTTTGCAGAAAGATTGTGAGGGCATAGCTACAGCTGCAGGTATTATGTTGCATCTCCAAGAAATGTTTGGGGAGCAGAGCAGAGCAGATCTGCTAGGCAGAATGCTATGAAGAATCTGATGTCCACCAAAATGGTGGAAGGGAGCCCAGTTCGGGATCATGTCTTGAAGATGATTTCTTTCATCAACGAACTGAATTTTTTGGGAGCCGAGATGGATAGTGACACAAAAGTTGATGTCATTCTTTCATCTTTGCCTGATTCTTTCAATCAGTTTGTCCTTAACTACAATATGAACAAGATGAGTGTGATATTGTCAGAGCTGCTCAATATGTTGTAGTCAGCTCAAGATCTCATCAAGAAGGACAAACTTACTGTGATGGTCACAGAGAAATCTAATGCCTCTATGAAACTGAAACCCAAGTTTAAGAAATTCAAGAAAAATAATAAGGGATTTTAGGCAGTTAAGAATGTCCAAGGTGGACAAGGAAACAAAGGAGGTGACAAGAACAAAAGGCAAAGGAAATTGTTTCCATTGCGGCAAGCCCGGTAACTAGAAGAGAAATTGACGAGTTTACTTAGCTTCTCTTAAAAAGGGCAAACCTTTTGAAAGTGTGTCTAATATGCTTGTAATTGAATTGAATTGAATTTAATGGATGATCCATTTAATTCATGCTGTGTGGATTCTGGTTCTACATCTCACATCTGCAATATGTTGCAGGGGTTCAAGGAGACCAGAAAGCTCCATGAAGGGGAGCTGATCCTTAAGATGGGGACGGATGCAACTGTTGCAGCGACCGCCATTGGGGTGTTTAGTTTAGAATTATCGAATAATAGAATTTTGATTGTAAAAGACTGTCTTTATGTTCCAGAAGTACGTAGAAATTTGATTTTCTGTTTCGAAACTTGTTTTATATGGATATTCGTTTCTTTTCAATTCAAAACTTATTATAAAGTTTCAAAATAAATTTGTTGCTTCTGGAATTATTTATGACGATCTTTATCTTTTAAATGTTGATAATTCTTTGAATAATGTTGAGAATGATGATTCCAGTGTGTTATCCCTTAAGAGGAAAATGAATGTTAATCCAACCTACTTGTGGCATCTAAGAGTTGGTCATGCCAATATTGATAGGATCAATAGATTAGTAAGGGATGAACCTTTGCAATTTTTGAAAATTGAGCCCTATCCAATCTGTGAGCCTTGCTTGCAAGGAAAGATGACCAAAATTCCTTTTGCAGGAAAAGGAATATGAGCCACATAAGTATTATGATTAATACATATTGATGTTTGTGGTCCCTTCAACCACATGGCAAGAGGATGTTTCTCTTATTTCATTACTTTCATTGATGATTATTCCAGGTATGGTTATCTATACCTGATGTTTGAAAAGTTCAAGGAATTCCACAATGAAGTTGAGAAACTGATTGGAAAGTCCATTAAAATGATTCGCTCCGATAGGGGAGGCGAATACCTCTTGGATGATGTCAATATTGATAGGATCAATAGATTAGTAAGGGATGAACCTTTGCAATTTTTGAAAATTGAGCCCTATCCAATCTGTGAGCCTTGCTTGCAAGGAAAGATGACCAAAATTCCTTTTGCAAGAAAAGGAATATGAGCCACATAAGTATTAGGATTAATACATATTGATGTTTGTGGTCCCTTCAACCACATGGCAAGAGGATGTTTCTCTTATTTCATTACTTTCATTGATGATTATTCCAGGTATGGTTATCTATACTTGATGTTTGAAAAGTTCAAGGAATTCCACAATGAAGTTGAGAAACTGATTGGAAAGTCCATTAAAATGATTCGCTCCGATAGGGGAGGCGAATACCTCTTGGATGATTTTAAAGTTTATCTTAAAGATAATAAAATCATATCTCAACTCACACCACCGGCACACCACAACATAATGGTGTTGCAGAGAGAAGGAATAGAACCCTATTGGATATGGTTCATTCCATGATGAGCATATCTGAATTGCCCATATCATTTTGGGGACATGTTTTGGAGACCGTTGTTTACTTGTTAAACATGATCCCTACAAAATCAGTTCCTAATACCCCATATGAGTTATGGACTGGCAAGAAGCCAAGTCTTAATCATTTTAAGATATGAGGTTGTCTAGCTCATGTTAAAAGGTTTAATGTGGATAAGCTGGGATCAAGGACTAATAGATGCCTATTTGTAGGTTATCCCAAAATGGCTACTGGTTTCTACTTTTATAATCATAATGAAAACAAAGTGTTTATTAGCAGAAATACTATTTTTCTTGAAGAGGATTATAGTTTGAATAAAACTGAGAGTAAACTTGCTCTTGATGAGCAAAGAGATAAAACAGTGACTGTGCAGAATGAGAACAATGAGGATCAAGTGGTTGTTCTCACTGATCAAAGTGAACCTGTTGAGACACAAGAGTCTCGTCGTAGTAAAAGGATTATAAGACCTCCAGTAAAATTCAATTTGTTAAATGAGATTTACCAAATGGAATATGAGGAACTGGAGAATGATCCTTGTAGTTATACAGAGGCTGTTAATGACAAAGATGCTAAGCATTGACATGTGACCATGGAATCAGAGATTGACTCCATGTATTCCAACAAGGTATGGACCTTGGTAGAAAAACTAGAAGGCATTAAGCCTATAGGTTGCAAATGGGTCTACAAAAGAAAACTTGGACCAACAGGAAAGGTAGAGACATTTAAAACTAGGCTGGTGGCAAAAGGGTATACTCAGAAGGTTGGTATTGATTATGAGGAAACCTTTTCACCTTTAGCCATGCTAAAGTCCATAAAGATTCTATTAGCGATTGCAGCATACTATGATTACGAGATATGACAGGTGGATGTGAAAATCGCATTTTTGAATGGGTACATCCATGAAAAAATTTATATGGACCAGCTAGAAGGTTTCATATCTTGGGAAAATAAATCGAAAGTGTGCAAATTGGAGAAATCCATTTATGGCCTAAAACAAGCATCACATTGTTGGAACATCCGTTTTGACGAGTCAATCAAAATGATTGGTTTCTCACAAAACATGAATGAACCTTGTGTCTACAAGAAGTCTAGTGAGAGTGCTATTACCTTTTTGGTTCTTTATGTGGATGACTGTCACGCCCCCAAATGCTATCCCTTAGGGCCAATGACAGCCGCGAGCAATCCCGAGAGAAAGCTCCAGCGAACTTAACCATAATTAACAACAGAATAAAACTTAGAGAGAGACGGACCAAAGAATCCTTCATAACTTATCTACTTAAATGACCTCAAAAGATGAGTAATATCTTAATTACATAACACATAAACTATACATTTTCTAGGTGACAGACCACATCGGTCAATAGTCACCAACACCAAAATACATAGAAATCTTCTCTCTCAAGACAGATAATCCTCATGACTGCCTTCACCTGAAACATCTGAAATGATACATTTTGAAAACTGTGAGTCAAAAGACTAAGTAAAGGAAAATGTAATTGTAAACATGAGCTTATGACTTGAACATGAAAATCATGAGTAATGGTAAAATTGGATGTGCATACATGCTTCATGTTTTCATATGCACATGTTCTTGCTCTTAAAAATATTTACTTGTACATAAATTGACACTTGGTCCTTGAAAAGAATTTCTTTCTCATCTAGTGGGCTACTTACGCTCCATTTAACCCATGAAGTCAGGGTTGTGCGTTTCCATCGAAATCGTCCTCTATTTCCCTTGGAGACATTCCATTTGGTCGAGCTAGCCCTTGAAGTGGCTCCAGGCCTGATGGCTAGACATGACCCTTGGAGGTCCACACCTTCTCTCAATCATCCTTCAGTGTGGTTGCACAAACCTCATGAACTTACCCAACCTTCACGTAAACGTCCTTCAGAATGGGCATCTTAGGTAACATTCACCCTTCACATAAACGTCCTTCAGTATGGATGTACCTTCTTAACTTGGTACGGTACCGATCAGAGCCCCTTAACTTGTCATAAAAACTCTCATACTTTCATTGGCATAAAAACTTCTTTTCTTTCAAGAAATCATGCAAATGCTCATGTCATGTCATGCTTGATAACAATTAGTGTTCATGCTTGCTTATAATGTCATGATTGTTAATGAAAAACCATGCTGTGTATCATCCCAGTTTTCATAAAACGTAAGTTTCTACTTATTTCCACTTACCTCGGTCTTCTTGAGTTTTGATATGAAGTTTCGCCTACAAGCGAGCCAAATACGTCACTTAGATGCTTAGGAAACTAATCAAATAGACATACAAAAAGAAATACTTATAAACGTTTTCAGTTTTCCAAAAGTACGTATCTTTGAAAATATGACTTCACTTGCATAGGGTTTCTTTAAACTTAAGTTTTCATAAAACCATTTGAAAAACAATAAATATATGCATCAAACATCTCCAAATTACAACTTGATCTCTTAAAGCTCGATATCCCATATCGAGACCGCCATCAATTAACCTAACTTGATTACTCAACATGACCAAAATGAATCACCATACTTCCATTGTACCTTTCATGGACTAATGACCAACTTGTGGTTTCCTTGAACTTCAATTTATCTTATAGCTTATGACCTAAACCTCAATCTACATACATATTCCAATTCTTTATGTCTTGTACACATTTCTCACCAAGTTATTAGGAATAGCATTACATATAATCAATCTACTTGACCCGAGTGTGCCCAATCCATGTTCTCCAATTAATACCTTGATTCAGTTGGGTGATATGCTTGCTGTTCTATCTACTATAAAACCAATTTATAATGCATTTAATCAGCAAGCAACATCAATTAACGTGCCATACTTCCAATTAGCAAATTACTATCAAGACAATCGGCCAACATGCATTGCTAAGTTCTACCAATTTCATACCCTTCACTTACATGCATGTTAGATCATTTCTAAACACATTTTCTCCCTAAGTAAAGCCACTGATCAAAGCCCTACATCATCTAAAATCTCACATTTTTCATCAGCAAACACAAACCATCTACATAAGTTAAATTCAAGGACATGCAGCAACATATTCAACCACAATGACCACCAATCCTACATGCAACATTATCCACCCATGACTTTAATCAAACATTACATTGAACATCAATATTTTACCTCAAAATCAGAAGCACTAATTCATCCAATAGGGTCACAAAATTCGGCCAACAACAACCTATGCACATGCATGATAATATATCCAACATTTGAATGAAAACATCACTTCCTAGCCCAAAACCGTGACATAATCCCCTCCTCCAACAACAACAACTTCACAACACTACAACTCCATTACTCAAGAAAAATACTTAAATGGAAGGGCACCAATAACCAATTTAGTCAAGGAAGGATTGAACTACACATGCATGAGGACATTCGGTTAAGAACTCCAAAGAAAAATCGGATCTTACCTTAGTTCAGCTGGACACTAGAGACGGTTAAAAACACCTAGCATTAGGACATCATGGTTAGAATCTAAGGAAAGAAAAGCTCAAGGAGGTTGAATATGCAAAGGGATCAAATTTCCTTTACCTTGCTTTTCTCCTTCTACCTTACTCGGCCAACCACCCAAACCTCTCTCTCTCTCTCGGCTTCTCTCACTCTCCCTTCTCTTGAGTGACCAAAGTGGACTGAGTGTGACTAAAAATGGGTGCTGAGGTAAGGCTGAAGATGAGGTGGGTGCAGATGATGAAAATGGCGGGAGGGAGGGGAAGTGAAATGAAAGGGGAGCTTCGGCCAAGTGAGGGTGCTGATTGCTGAATGAAATGAGGTGAAAGAATGAAATGAATATGCTGAGTGGTGTGAGAGACGTAAAGTGTAAAAAAAGGATGAATCTAGTCACATGTTCGACCAAATGGGAAAAAGAAAATCTTAGTTTGTATCGCCAAGGCCATTGGGTGACATGGCCGGCTGAATTCAACTCCATTTCAGTTTTTGTCTATTTTTATTATCATTATGTGATTTCTTTTGTTTCTTTGCCTTCAAGCTTTCACGTGAAATACTAGATTAGCACACTATATAGTCACCTAGTTCTCTTAATAAAGTTTAAGACTACCTAATGGAGATTAAGGTTACATAATAAGGACATGAGATAATCTACATGCACTAACATAGAATTTTACAACCATAATTTAATATGTAATGAATTTACTTAGAGAAATTAAGCAACTATAAGAAATAAATTACACGCTAAATATTCTTGACATTTAATTTATTAAGTCATGGTAACATAATAAAATCCCTTACAATAGGCCAATTGACAATTAATTCATAACAAAAATTACCTTGAAATAACTCGGTCATAATGAAAATATTGGACTTGCACTAATCATAACTTCACAATCATAATGAAAGTACTTAAGGAAAAAATTATAATTCAAAATACCATAATCATTTTAATATCTTACATTGGCCAAACAACAGCTCCTTAAAATTAGATTCAAGAACAAATACATAACATAAATAGAAAAATGCAAAACGAGGTCTCACAATGACATACTACTCATTGGGAATGATGTATGTGCTTTGTCATCTGTGAAAATGTGGTTGTCTAACCAATTTGCAATGAAAGACCTTAGGGAAACATCCTACATACTCGGGTCAAAGTGTTTAGAGACCGAAATAAGAGATTATTGGGTCTCTCACAGGTCAATTATATTTACAGGATATTGGCTAGATTTAGCATGGTAAATTCCAAGAAAGGGAATTAATCTCTCTAAGCAAATGTGTCAAAAAACACCTGAAGAATGAGAGAAGATGAGTAACTGTCATTATGCTTTGGCTGTAGAGAGTCTCATGTATGTTATGCTTTGCACTAGGCCTGATATCAATCACGCAGTTAGCGTTGTGAGTAGATATCAATCCAATCTAGGTCCAAAACATTGGTCAGCAGTGAAACATATCCTCATGTATTTGAGAAATACAAAATACTATTTCTTAGTGTATGGCAGTGAGGATTTGACTATCCAGGGATATACAGATTCAGATTCTCAATCAGATATTGATGATAGAAGATCAACGTCCGGATTAGTGTTCCTTCTTGGCAAATGAGCATTTAGTTGGAGAAGTTTCAATCAAAGTACTACTGCTGATTCTACAACTGAGGCAGAATATGTTGCTGCAAGTGAAGCTCCAAAGGAAGTTGTGTGGATTCGCAAGTTCTTTCAAGAACTTGAAGTTGTCCCTTCGATTGAGGCGCCTATTCCTTTTACTGCAATAACAATGGTGCAATTGCACAGGCAGTGAAACCAAGGTCTCATCAAAGGACAAAGCACATAGAACATCGTTTTCACCTAATACGTGATATCATATCCAGAGGTGATATCACAATGGTGAAGGTTGCATCAGCTGATAATTTAGTTGATCCATTTACAAAACCTTTATCTCAAAAAGTGTTTGAGAAACATATTAAGGATATGAGTTTGAGATATATGTATGATTGAGTTTGAAGTTTTGTTTCTTTATTATCTGATAATAAAATTTTATTTGTTTCTCATATATATTATTGCTGTTATGAGTTTATACGTAACATGAGATATTATGTTTGTAAATTTGTTCAGGTAACATTGTAGAAAAATCATGCTAGAGATTAATGAATCAAAGACAAGGAATAATGATTTTTCAGTTCCTTGTAAGTCTGAAATTGTTCTAGACTTTTGTAACATAAAGTCTACACTTGTTAGGTGGAGAATGATTGATTTCATCGTTGAGGTATGACCTTAAGCAGACGAGTGGGTGCTATGTAACAAGTACATACACTGAACAGGATCCGATTAAAAACGCCTTTTGGAAATGATCACTGTCAGGTTAAAGGTTGTTTTTATCACAATTCGATATTGTCCTTAGACCTGAGAGGTTTGTATTTATTCATGAATTGTGTACACATGCTTTGATATTGTCAACCGGTGATGTTCATTCAGGACTATATCTGGACATGTTGGGTTGTGTACGTGATGATTGAGTGGTATGAATGCTCAACAAGGAATCCACCAGTCTTTTGGAAAGACAGTATATTCAGTTAGTGTTCATGAAAGAGTTGGACCAAAAGAATCCGGCCGGAGTGTTTTAAAAAACTATTTTATGAATACATAAAAGTATATAATATATATATTTCAAAATTGTTTTGTGGTCCAACTGAGTTATGAACTAAGAAATCAAGTTTACATGAGATAGGGACATGACGGTGATATTTGGTTCTGCGGGCAAATGAGAGATTGTTAGAATTATGTGCCCTTGATAACCAAATTGATTAATCTAGTCCTAATATCTCATATGAAATATAGTATGGTGGAAGAAATTAATTGTATGTAAAGGGGAATATTTGCAATAATCTCAAATTCCAGGGGTCAATTACAATATATTGATGGACTTGATTGTAATTAGTAGAAGCCCTAATTGTATTAGAAGAAAAGTTCTTTAGTGTTATCTTACGGCTGGAATTTGAGATCCCTAAGGATCCTATGTCCCATACTCTTTCTAAGGTTTTCCAAGGTCTATAAATATAATTGTTATATTCAAGGGGTTGGCCATCAGAACCTATTAGGGAAATCCCGATAATGAGTGTGACATAAATCCCTTAGGAGGCAACACATTTGAGTTGCTGTTCTGAATTGCTGGAGCTTTGGATTGGATCGTAAAGCGGCTTAAGGTTTGTAGGTTCCTAAATTCCTGTGTCAGGTATGGAATCAAATTCGAAATTGTAATCATAATCTTGGTTGATGTTTTGTTGAAAACACGTTTGTTTATAGTTTAATTTCGCATATAAACTAACAGTATCATGGTGTAGGCTAGCTTCAATTATCATGAGTGAATCCCCTTCAAGAAGAACGCTACTATGCCTTTTGCGTTGAGCTTGCTAAATGGCAAATAGACATGCCCTGGCTTCCCCACAAGTGTAGATATTCTGGGCATGATGTTTAAAAGCTTGGTGGTTTAACAATTGTTGTTAAGTGTTGGTAAAATTCCGTGTCAAGACAGGGTCAAGCGGGAACCAACGATCTTTAAAAAAAATCCGCTTTTAAGAGTTACATTCTACTTGAAAGTTGGAAAGATCATCCTTTTCTATAGTTGACAAGAGAGAGAGAGAGAGAGAGAGAGAGGTGATATAATGCCTTTAAAGGAGAATTTTTGTATTTCACGATCAAACTCCTATGAAGCGTCGCAGCTCTCTATGAGCCCCTGAGTTTCTACTCTCTCACTATCTCTTTTCCTCTCCTCCGTGAGTCCCCCTTCCAAGGGTGGATGGAAGGAGGGGCCAGTGGCGGCCGTGGCCCCCCTAAAATTTTTGTAAATTTTTTTCTTGGTACATACATTTAAGGGTTGACTGAAAAAATTAACATTGGCCACTCCAAAATTTTAAACTTTTATTTCGTCCCCAATTTAAAGTTCACAGCATTGAAAAAATTGCTACAGCCAACGTGATGGGTGCCTAGAAAGGTGAAATTTGGCTGAACATTGAACACGTCAATTTTAAAAGGTTTGAAGTGACAAAAAGTTAGTGAAATCCAGCTGAACACTGAACACGTGAATTGTAAAAGGCTTGAAGTGACAAAAAGCTATTTTTTGTCTGTAATTCGTTCCCTCTCTCACACGCCAATGTCAATCCAATTTCCCATTGATCTGTTTTCATTCTGCTTTGCCTTACTATCTCTTTTCATTCTGCGTCTAGCTCTCGTCCACTCAAAGTCTCAAAGCGAGCTGCTGCAAAGACTGAAGTGCTGCAAAGTGCCGAGTGCAATTGTAAACGGTGGTGTGGTTCGTGTGAAGCTGCGGAATTTGTTTGCTTAGTAAAACTCATTTCTCATTTCTTTTTAGATGCTGTTATTATTAAGTTTTCAATTTTTTAATTTTTATTTTTGAACTTTAGATTACATTAAATTAAATAGCTGTGAGCATGCAATTTGTGTTATTAGGTAATATTTCTAGGGGAATTACTGATTTAAGAGTTGTAAAATTGGGTTGCACTCATTTTGATTGTGACACTTTGGTGGTTTAATTTCAAATGGTATCCATTTAGTTGAAGAGAAGTATTAGAGTCCATTTAGTTATAAATTGATCAAAATTTGTTGATAATATGATAACCTTTTATATTGATAATTTGTTACAAAGGTAGGGAAATTTTTTTGCCATGAGTTTGTTTAGTGGGAGAATCTTAAAACTAATAAATAGATAATTATTCAGGAGTGTTAAATTGCATCAATGAGCAAGCCAAAAACAATTGATGCTTCTTTTAGGAAAAAATGTGCTGACTCGAATTCAGAAGTATCTTCTTCAACGTATAATCCTCAAATTTCAATTGCTGAGCAAGGTCCTACTAAAGTTCAAAGAATTATACCTCAAGCAATTAACATTTCTACTCTAGAACGTGATCTGGGATTTCTTCCTCAGATATGAGAATATCCAATTAATTAGCAAGAAGAAATTAGACGAGCTTATCTTAAGGTTGGTCCCTACCAGTTCACTCATTCTCATGGTTATGAGTATCCACTTTCTGGACTTGAAAGTCATCCTGGACGATTTTAATTGTCCTGGTATAAGATGTTTTCTTGGTTAGAATATTCTCCTTCAGAGGATGCTGGATATTGCCTGCCATGCTATTTTTTAAATAAAAAGCCAACTGGACATCCTGGAGGTAATGCATTCACTATTGATGGATTCCGTAATTGGAAAAAAGTTCGCGATGACAATAATTGTGATTTTTGGAGTCATATGGGTAAAGATCCATGTTCCTTCACAATAATGCTTTTAAGTATTGTGACGCTTTGATGAACCAATCTTAGCATATATATTGATAGGGTGATGGAAAAGCAAACTTCAGCACAAATGAGGGACAATAGATTACGATTGACAACTTCAATCAATTGTATTCGATATTTAACTTATCAAGCATATGCTCTTAGAGGCCATGATGAGGGTTCCCAATCAAAAAATCGTGGCAATTTCCTTGAGTTGATAAAGCTTATATCGAAGTATAACAAGAATATTGATGAAGTTGTCTTAGAAAATACTCCTGGAAATGCTAAATACACTTCACATCATGTCCAAAAAGAGATTCTACATGTCTTGGCAACTTGGGTGCGAAGTACAATTCGAGAAGAGATTGGTGATTCGAAATCCTGTATCATTGCGGATGAAGCTCAAGATAAATCTAAAAGAGAGCAAATGACTCTTATTTTGAGGTTTGTTGATAATGAAGGATGTTTAAAAGAACGTTTTTTTATATTGTGCATGTTAAAGATACAAGTGTCTTAACTTTTAAGAATGAGATATCTGCTGTTCTTCCTCGTCACAATCTCAATATACAAAATATTCACGGGCAAGGATATGATGGTGCTAGCAATATGAGTGGTGAATGGAATGGATTACAAGCCTTATTTCTTAATGATTGTCCTTATACTTATTATGTGCATTGTATGACTCATCGATTACAATTGGCATTAGTTACGACATCAAGAAAAGTATTTTCAGTTCATTAATTTTTTACAAATTTGAGTTCCATTGTTAACATTGTGGGTGCCTCTTGTAAAAGCAATGGTGAATTGCATGCCGCTCAAGAAGCTGAAATTGCAGAGTTGATAGCTGTTGATGAACATGAAACTGGAAGAGATATAAATCAAATTGGTACATTAAAACAAGTTGGGGATACAAGACAAACTCTCATTTTGATTTTATATGCAGTGTGATAAGTATGTTCAATGCAACTTTGAAAGTTCTTGACAATATCATCATTGATGGATCCACTTATTCTCTACGTGGTGATGCCAATCCAGCATACAAGGTTATGATATCATTTGAGTTTGTATTTATTTTGCATTTGGTGAAAGAAATGATGGGATTTTCTTATAGTCTATGTCAAGCACTACAACAAGAAACTCAAGACATTTTGAATGCGATGCATTTGATTAAAACTATAAAAGAGCTTATTCAAGAGTTGAGAGAAAATGGTTCGGATGCCTGTCTTGAGAATGTGAATTCATTTTGTGAAAAACATGATATTGAAGTTCCTTATATGAATGCTTTGTACAAGTCAGGTCGAGCTAGATCTTAGAATCAACGAGATCATGTTACAATTGAGCACCATTATCGAATTGACATAATTGTGGCTGCAATAGACTCTCAATTACAAGAACTAAACAGCAGGTTTAGTGAAAAAGCAACAAAACTTCTTATTCTTAGCTCGACCTTTGATCCTAAGGCTAAGAATGCATCTAACTTCTTCAATATCGATGATATTTGTAGGTTTATTGACAAATTTTACCCTAAAGATTTTACAAAGCAAGAAAAGATCCAGTTGAGATATCAATTGCAAACCTTTAAGTTTGTCTACAATTTCTGAGTTATGTCGAAAATTGGTGGAAACAAGAAAGTCAAAGATTTTCTATTTAATTGATAAATTGATTCGTCTTGTGTTAATTCTTTCAGTTTCAACAGCTACTACAAAGCGAGTTTTTTCAGCCATGAAAATCATTAAAACAAGATTTCGCAACAAGATAAAAGATGAATTTCTTGCAAATTCTTTGGTTATCTATATTGAGAAAGAAATTGTTGCAACTGTTAGCACAGAAATGTTAATAAATAATTTCGACTCTTTAAAGAGTCGTCGAGTTGCTCTGTAATAGGAAATTAATATGCTTTTGTGTACCTTTTTTTTAGTATATCTAGATAAGATATATTTTTGTGGACTGTAATAGAAAATCAGTATGGTTTTGTGTACTTTTCTTGAGTATATATACAATCAAGTTCATAAGATAAATTTTTTTGTTCCTGTTTTAGTTATAAATCAAGGTTAACTTAGAACAAATTAATGTTGTAAATTTTTTATGTCCTATAATATTTGAATTTTATTTTAATAATATTATTTAATTAGTTTGGCCCCTCTAACAAGAAAATTCTGGCTCCGCCACTGCCCCCTTCTCTACCCCCATAGCTTCACCTCTGTGCTCATTCCCTCTTCTCCCCCATTCTTGCGTTTCATTTTTTGACTTCTCATCATGAGTCTCGACGTCACTTTACAAGAGGAGATTGAGTGTATTACTGAAAAAACGAAGAATATTGGCTGGAATGATATTGCATCTTGATCTGTTGAATTTTAAGGGATCGATTATTATACTTGGCAATATGGTGCTGAGAGTCATTTGCGATGGCTCAGATTTACACCTAAAAGTTTAATGGCTGAGATTAGTCCATGTCAATTAAAACATATAACCCAAGTCCGACCCATTTATCCACCCGTTCAGCTGTGAATGACCCGCGTAGAAAGACAAGCGACGACGTCTTCCTTCCCTCGCCAGAAAACCCGTCTGCTTGCTCTTCCTCGCTCGCTTTACGCTTTACAAACAGTTGTTCCAATCGTTAGCTCGCTGTCTTCCTCACCTGAGATCTTCGCATATTTCCTCGCCAGAAAACCCAGATTTTGTCTTCTTCGCTTGCTTTACGCTCTACGAACAGGTGTTCCAGTGAAGGGTGCATTGTCTTCCTCGGTTGCTTTCCTCTGATAGGTGCGTAGGAACACCATTAATCCCGTTATGAATTTATGAATGTGATGATAAAATTCGTAGGGAAGTGGATTACTGTGATGATCGAAGGGAATTGATCAGTAACACACGTCTGATTATCAGCCTAGTTGATAAAATTAGGAAATTTAATTTACTCTGTTAATCCCAAAAACTAAAACTACCCTACGAATTGTTATTATGTTGTAACCTTCGAACTAATTGGACGTTTAAATGGCTAATAGAATGAGAGTCAGTCGACCGCTACAAAGAGGCAATTTGAAGCTGTCAACCGCTTAATATAGTTGTCGACCGACTCGTCGTTAGACACGCGACATCATCCCGAATATTATTTTTTTATGTTAATGGAATTACTTATTTGAAATTGGAATGGAAGCTAGTAGTCCTTTATATGAGCAACTTTAATGGTATCAAGACTTGTGTAATCCTTTTATTTGGTTACTACGTGCAGGTGACATGGTACAAGCACAACAAGAAGATAGTATATGTTTGGAGCCTAGAATGGAAGGACGTCGACCATGCGTACGATTTGTACAATCGGTACGCAACAACCAAAGGCTTTAGCATTCGTATACATACTGGCATGTTCAAAATCCTTTTAAATTCATGTATAATTCGCCAAGTATAATTCTCGGGATTCATGTAGCGAGAAAGCCTTTTAAATTCAAAATCTATCCAACAACGGGTAATCTCTCTTATCCCTATGTACCAACAGGAAGTGGTGCGTTTGAAGGTACGAGGCATGTTCATCAATCACATATTGGAGGGTCTTCACTATTGGGCTGGCTTGATAATTTAAGCAACACATGGAGGGGCTTATCCTGCGAGATTGTTATGTTGATGGTAATGCCTAAAATCTCGATCGGTAAACGATATACACCAGAATTACTCAGGGGTGACAAAAATAGTTGTGGAAAAAGGTTTGTGTCGCGAATTCGCGTGGGGAGCCATTGGTTGATATACCCATTGCTTCGCTTTTTTCTCCAGGCAAGGAAGCTAATGTTAGCAAGCTTTTTCTCGCAAGTGTCTGATGCGTCTGATTTTAGTGGTGCTGATTCAAAGGCTGGGGTGGCGGGCCTTACCTTGCCCCTACCCGAGTCATGAAGCTCATGTCTTGGAACTGTCGCGACCTTGCGAGGCTGGCGACATCACGTGCCCTGCGGAATATGGTGAAAGATCTTGATCTCATGGGCATTTTTTGATTGAGACTCGTATTGATGATTGTGCTTCTGCTAGTATTTTTCGTAAATTAGGTTTCTCTCATTTTATTTCTATTCCTTCAATTGGTCATAGTGGAGGGTTGGCTTTTTATTGGAGGCCATTGCTTTCTTTTACTGTGTTACTAAAATCACAATATATTTTGCATTTGTTGTTGAATCCGGATTCTAATGAGCACCTTTTCTTGTGTTCTCTGGTGTATGGTCCAGTTCTATGGTGTGAGAAAGAGTTCTTTTGGCAATCTCTACATGATTTTGTGTGTATACTAATATTTCATGGTTGTGTATGGGGGATTTTAATGATTTGGTTCATCCGGATGAGAAGATTGGTGGTAGGAGGGTGCGAGTGGGCTTTTCTCTCGGCCTTTCACATTTTATGACATCTATGGGTTTTATTGACTTGAAATTTTTTGGTTGTAAGTTTACTTGGTCGAATAAGCGATCGGGGTTGGCAAATATTAAGGAGCGAATTGACAGGGGTATTGCTAATTTGCCGTGGTGTATGAAGTTTCCTGATGCACGTATTCATCATTGTAGCATTGCCCATTCGGATCATAGGCCCATTGTTCTTCATTTATTTGGGCAATCTGATCCTCCTCCTAAGTGCTTTAAATTCCAGTCTTTTGGCTTCAGTGATCGGAGTGTGTTTGGTGTAGTTACTTAGGCTTGGGGTAAGGAATCTTGCAGTGACCCGGCTCGTAGAATTGTTTTGAAGCTCAAAGCGACGAGGTTGGCTTTTCAACATTGGAATAGGCTTGTCTTTGGAAACATTGAGGACCATATTGGCATGCTGAAGCAGGAGTTGGCTAATGTTCAGGTATCTTCGTCGATTTCAGAGAATTTGTGGCATGAGAAATCACTTCTTTTGGCTTTAGATGAACAATTGCATCGTGGAGAATTATTATGGAAGCAACGTTCACATGTTTCTAGGCTCACCTCCAGTGAGTTGAATACGCGTTTTTTTTCATGCTTCTACTATTATTCTTTGTTGTCGTAATGAGATAGTTCGCTTGAAAAATCAGAATAATATATGGGTGTCGGGAAGGCGAGAGTTAGGATCTTTGTTGTTGGAGTTTTATAGTAAGTTGTATTGTTCGAATAATTTGCAATGTCCAGATGATTTGGAGGGCCTCATTACGCCGATTATCTTTGTGGAGGAAAATCAGCAACTGATTAAATTCCAGATGGTAATGAGATTTGGGAGACACTTCGAATGATGAAAGCGGATAAGGCTCCGGGACTCGACGGGATGACGACTCTTTTTTTATCTCCAATTCTGGGAGATTTTTGGTGGAGATATTATCTCTTTGGTTCAGCATTTTTTTGAGGAGGGCCAACTCTTTCCGAAATTAAACGTCACCAATCTCGTCCTTGTCCCTAAGGTTGATCAACCTTCTAAGGTTACCCAATTTCGGCCTATTTCTTTTTGTAATTTCGTTTATAAACTTATTTCCAAGATTATTGCAGAGCGTGTGAAACAAGTTTTTGATAAAATTATCTCTCCATTTCAACTTGCTTTTGTGCCTGAGAGGCAAATTCAAGATAACTATATAATTGTTGCAAAAAGCTTTTATGCTATGAATCATAAAAGGGGGAAAGAGAGATGGATGACAGTGAAGGAAGATATGGAGAAGGCTTATGATCGTGTTGAGTGGGATTTTTTGTTGAAATTTATGAAGAATTTGGTTTCCATCCTATTTGGGTTTAATTGGATATCTCAATGCTTCTCGACTTCTAGCCTTTCTGTGGTTCTCAATGGAGGTTCTGTTGGTAGTTTTGTTCCGTCTCGTGGTCTTCGACAAGGGGATCCATTATTTGCCTTTCTGTGGTTCTCAATGTAGTTTTTTGCTCGAAGGTTTTATCGCGTTTATTACTTAAGGAGGAACGGGCTGGTAGGTTACACAATTTTCATATTTGTCGTACTGCTCCGAAAGTTTGTCACCTTTTATTTGCTGAAGATTTGCTTTTGTTTGCCAATACTAATATCAGGGAAGCGGAGTCTGGATCGGAGTTTACAAAAGTATATGGACTGGTCTGGGCAACGTATTAATCGTGTGAAGTCTTCTATCCACTTTAGTTAAAATTTAGGGTTAAATGCATGTCATGTCCCTGTGGTATGCGGTAATAGCAAATATGCCCCTGAGGTAAACAAAGTCATTTTCATACCCCTGAGCTAAACATTCAGGAGCAAATATGCCCTTTCATACCCTGAGGTAAACATAACGGAAGGACATATTTGCTCCTGAATGTTTACCTCAGGAGTATGAAAATGACTTTCTTTACCTCAGGGGCATATTTGCTATTACCGCATACCACAGGGGCATGGCATGCATTTAACCCTAAAATTTAATGGCCAGCAAGTTGTTCCTATAATGGATTTCCTTAATCTTCCACGGGTCCCATCTAAGGCGAAGCACTTGGGCCTTCCTATCCTTATTCCTAGATCAAGACATCGTGCTGTCGACGATATCAATGATAAGTTGCTTCGGAAAATTTCTAGTTGAAAGGCTAAATTACTATCTCAAGCTGGTCGAACTACTCATATTAAATCTGTACCTGCTACTTTACCGTCATATCCTCTTAGTTATTTTCATGTCTAATACTTGGTGTTAGCAAGTGGATCGATTGATGAAGGATTTTTGGTGGGGTTTTGATCCACACAAGAAGTGGAATTTGACACTTCGTGCATGACAATCTATATGTATACCGAAGAATAGTGCGGGTTGGGATTAGGTATGATGAAGGATATTAATGTATCTCTTTTGGCTAAACTGGCTTGGAAAATTGTGAATAACCCAGACTGTTTATGGGTGCGAATGGTGAAGGTAAAGTATGTTCGAAATGGTGATTTCTGGACTGCTTCGCTAGGCCCACATCCGTCCTAGATATGGTTGGGCATTTTTCAATATCGTGATCTCCTCCATGCGGGTTTCTGTCAGTTGGTTGGGAATGGGGATACCATCTCAGTTTGGGACCACCCTTGGCTTCCCAATATGCCTCAGTTTCGATCAGTAAAACGTCACTTGTCTATTACTTGCGATTCGAATATGAAGATGGCTGATTTAATTGCTGGAGATACGTACAGCTGAGATATTCTTAAATTGGTGGAATTGTTTGATCATGACTCTCTTGTGGCCATAAAGCAATCTTGACTACCAGGCGTGGATAGTGGACAGTAATATTTGGTTGTTGGAGGGGTCGAGTGATTTTAGTTCAAAGTCTATCTATCATATGTTGGTTAACCATAGATGTGACAATTTGGGCTTCTTGGATCGTAATTCCTGGAAGGCTTTGTGGAAACTGAAGATTCATGAGAGGCTTAAGTTATTTATTTGGAAGATTGCTTGGGATTTGCTACCAACTAGAGGTAGAGTTGATAATCAGATTCAACAGTTCAATAACAACCAAGAATTTTGTTGGCTTTGCTGCTTAGCCCAGGAAACTACTCATCATCTCATGTTTCGTTGGTGTTTTTCACAAATTCTTTGGCAGGAGTCTCCCTGGAACCTCGATATTCTAGCGTTGGGGGAGCTCACTATGAGCGGCTGGATTGATGTTATTCTTCATCCTTCTAAGCTGGGCATTTCGGCTTCAAATTGATACCATTTTCCAGATTTTTGCTACCAATGCCATGGACTTGCTTTGGTTTAATTAGAATTTGGTTGCTCATGGTAAATCTTCTAAGGCGCCGCGTGAGCTTTCTAACTTAGTACTAAAGGTGAGCGGTGAGCATGTGTCTGCTTGGGGTTGTCAAGAAAAAGAAGAATAGCTTCAGTCATGGAGACCACCTCCTTATCCGTTAGTGAAAGTGAATGTGGACGTGGCAGTGCGTGATTCTTTCACGGTAGCAGCAGTCGTTATTCGTGATGGTACCGGCTGTGGAAAAGAGGTCGCCTCTGGAAGAAGAGGCTACTGCAACTTCTTATGGCATTCTAGAAGCGCGGAGAAGATGTTTTACTAATATTATTATCGAAGGGGATTTTGCTGTCGTGGTTTCTGCCATTAAAGCTTTTCCTAAGAGGGTTGACTGGAGGATACAGGAAGTGCATGGTATTCTTACTATGTATTTTTTTAATTCTTTGAAGGTTTCTCAAGTTCATCGAGGTGCAAACGTTGTTGTATGCCACCTTGCTCATTGGCTCCCTCTGAAATTTATTCCGGAGACTACCTTTGTTCTTGAGCACTTAGATGGTTTGCCTTTGTTGTATGTTGGTTTTCAGCCATCATAATTGTTTATTCCCTTGCTTTATGAATAAGAGTGAGGTTGCACCTCACGGTTTTTTTCAAAAAAAAAAAAAAGGAGAATTTTTGTTAAGTTAAAATATTGAAAGTCCATTAAATATTAAGTAAAAACATAAAGTTGAAGACGTTTATTTTGAAGACCCAGCAACCGCTAGAGACAAAAAAAATTCCCCTCCAGACCAATCGGCCCTACTTACGTAAAAAAGGGGAACCTTTTAAGATGCATATATTCCTTTTCTCTGTCCCCTGTTAGAATTCGGGACAAAGTCGAAGGGATCGAAGACAGCCGAAAAGACACGGGAGAGGCCCATGACCTATCAAAGCTACAGACATGACAAACAAACGTTCATGCTGCACGTGTAGAATCTGTCCAAACAGTAATACGGATCAACAACAGTGGGCATTGGGTCATTTCAAGCAACGGGAGCAGTAGGCCTGAATATTTTTGGGCCGAGGGCCGAACCGGCTGAGCCAAACCGACCGCAGCCCATTGGCGCGGGAGGTTGGGCGATGGCCCAGGTCGGCCCTCGGCCCATATTTTTTAAAACCGACTGAATCGGTTCGGTTTTCGGTGATATGGGTCAGTTAACCAAAAACCGAACCGACCGACCCATCACTTACACGAATTTTTTTACCCCTGGTCCCGACTCCCCTTCGGCATTCGTTCATTGATTCATTTTACCCTAACCCTAACTCCCTAAGCAGCACCGATTCGCCGTTCCCCCTCCGGCCTCCATCCCTCCAGGCTTCTCCGAATCTCTAGGACTCCTTTGCGCCGTTCGGCCCCTTCCCCCTCCAGCTCTCATCCGATTCCTCAGGCTTTTCTCTTGTGGGTTCCCATCCGAATCTTGTCTTTCTTTCGTTGAATGTTTAGTCTTGCATATCCTGTTTGGTATTTTTCGTTGATTGTAATTTTCGGGGTTTTTTTTCGTTGATTAGAAGTTCTGGTTTTTAGATGGGTATTCGTGGGATATAAAGCAGTGTTGATTTCGTCCCAGTGGCATCTCTGGAAGGGAAAATAGTAGCACAGTGGCCTAAAGGTTAGTAAAATTTTCTCATCCCAGTTGGATTTCTATGCATCTTTTGTATCTGCGTTTTGGTTTGCTGCGTCGTAGTTAATGGTATATAAGTTTTGGTTTTCTGCGTCGTACTTCATGGTATTTACCATGAATAGATCATATTGGAAATGGTGGGTGTCTTGAAAGTCTTCTGCATATATAATATATATATATCGATTTTCTCATTCTGCCATGAACAGAAGATGTGGGTTTTATCTTTTTAGTTTTGTTTTCTCATTCTGCCAAGGGCGAGGAATTGGCACAAGAACTGAAAATTAATATTGGATATTGGATATTGTTTTCTCATTCTGCTAAGAACTGAAAATGGATATTGGATATTGGATATTGTTTTCTCATTCTGCCAAGAACTGAAAATGGGATATTGGATATTGGATATTGTTTTCTCATTCTGCCAAGGGCGAGGAATTATCTTTTTAGTTTTGTTTTCCTTAATTGGATATTGGATATTGGATTAGATTATGTTTTTTCATATATATCAACTTGGATATTGGATTAAATTCTAATTATTGGATATTGGATATTGGATTAGATTATGTTTTTTCATATATATCATATTGGATATTGGATTAAATTCTAATTATATTGCATAGAATGTGATAGTGACAATCTAATTTTTTACATTTCAGTTACTGAATTCTAGATGGACGGTCCTACATCTAAAGGGGGTAATCCTACCCCCCAGATAAAAGAGGACGAGACACCATCTCCTATGAACTCAAACCCATCAAATGTTAACAATACTCCAACTCAAACCCAGTCCCAGCATACTATTCGACATTTTTCTAAAAGGAAGGCTAGTAGAGACCCGTCCCAAGTGTGGGACCATTTTACCAAAATGGCTGCTTGTGATTCTAGTGACCCAAAAGCCACATGTAACTATTGTTCGAAGGAGTACTTTTGTCACTCTAAGAAAAATGGGACATCATCAATGATACAACATTTAGAGAGTTGCAAGAAGTATCCCTATAGGAGACCAGTGGATAAGAATCAGACTACTTTGTGTTTTGGCAAAAAAGGGGAAGGGTCTGATGGTGGTGCAATTAATAAAATAGAGTTTCACAAGTATGATCCTGAAAGTATTCGGATGGCAATTGCTGAAATGGTTATTTGTGATGAATTGCCTTTTAGATTTGTGGAGTCGATCAAGTTTAGAATACTTTTGTCACTCTAAGAAAAATGGGACATCATCAATGATACAACATTTAGAGAGTTGCAAGAAGTATCCCTATAGGAGACCAGTGGATAAGAATCAGACTACTTTGTGTTTTGACAAAAAAGGGGAAGGGTCTGATGGTGGTGCAATTAATAAAATAGAGTTTCACAAGTATGATCCTGAAAGTATTCGGATGGCAATTGCTGAAATGGTTATTTGTGATGAATTGCCTTTTAGATTTGTGGAGTCGATCAAGTTTAGAAAAATTTGTTCGAAAATGGAACCCAAGTTTAATGTGCCTTCTCGTGTTACTGTGGTTAGGGATTGTATGAAGCTTTATGATATGGAAAAAGGAAAGTTGAAATCTTTTTTTAAGTCAACTGCTAGTAGAGTTTGTCTCACAACTGACACTTGGAGCTCAGTGCAAAATTTAAATTACATGTGTTTGACAGCACATTTCATTGATTCTGAATGGAGGTTGCACAAAAGAATCATAAACTTTTGTTTAATTCCTAATCATCGGGGGGATACAATTGGGAAGCATATAGAGACTTGTTTACATGGTTGGGGAATAGATAGAGTTTTCACCATCACAGTTGATAATGCCTCCTCAAATGATATTGCTATTGATTACCTAAAGAGGCATATGAAGGGCAATGCCATGGATGGTGATTACCTTCATATGAGATATTGTGCCCACGTCCTAAACCTTGTTGTCACTGAGGGGTTCAAAGAAAGTGATGAATCAATTGTTAAGGTTCGCAATGCAGTGAGATATGTGAGGTCATCTCCTTCTAGATTGAAAATTTTCAATGTTTGTGCACAAAAGGAAAAGATTGAGAGTAAAAGGGGATTGTGTCTTGATGTTTCTACCAGATAGAACTCAACTTACCTTATGTTGGACTTGGCTCAAAAATATCAAAAGGCATTTGAACGCTTGGAGGATGATGATGAGCACTTTCTTCGTCACTTTGGTGAAGCTAGTGAGGGGAGAAGGATTTTGGGGCCTCCTGGATGTGGTGATTGGGATAGAATTCAAGTAATTACAAAGTTTTTGAAAATTTTTTATGAAGTTACATTGAGATTTTTTGGATCTTTGCATGTAACTTCTAATGCATATTTTCAAGAGCTTTGTATGATTCAAAAACAATTTTCAAGGATGTGTGATAGTGGTGATGTTCTTTTAAGTGTCATGGCAATTGGTATGAAACGAAAGTATGAAAAATATTGGGGAAGGTCTGAGAAGTTTAATTTATTTTTATTCATTGCTGTTGTGATTGATCCACGGTGTAAAATGTTTGCTTTGGAATTGTGGTTCAAACAAATATATGAACAGGAGGCTGAATTGATGTTAGAAAGTGTAAGATGTGTCTTACATCGATTGTATACGGAGTATTCAGCTCGGTTTGGGTCTTCAAGCGAGGTTCAACCATGCAAGGACTCTTTTAATCCACATAGGGGTGATGAGAATGATGTAGACGACTCTAAATCCTTTTGGGGCATTATGGATGAATTTGAATCAAAAACAGATGTGGGTAACAAATCTGAAATTGAACAATACTTATTAGATGGTCGGAGGCACGAACTGTGGATTTTGATATTTTAAATTGGTGGAAGATGAATGCCTCCAAATATCATATCCTTGGTCATATTGCACGTGACGTGATGGCTATGCCTATTTCTACCGTTTCTTCTGAATCAGCATTTAGCACCGGTGAACGTGTGCTTGTTCCCTTTCGGAGTTCTTTGAGTCCAAAAACTGTTGAGGCATTAATTTGCACGCAAAATTGGTTAAGGGAAGAACCCAGTTTTGACATTCAACAAGCATTACATTGAAAACTTTGAGGTTGAAGAAGGTAATTTACTAATTTAGTAGTTATTTTAGATTTCTCTTTACTGAAAATCTTTACTATTTAGTATTTACACAATATGTTATTTTTGGTTTTCAGAAGGTGAAAGTGGAGGAGCTTGAGGAGCTTTTGGAGACTTGATGAATTTATTTTATTTTGGATTGTATCAACTATTAAGTTATCTTAGTATAGTTTATTTTATTTTGGACTGTATTAAATTATCTTAGTATAGTTTATTTTATTTTGGACTGTATTAAGTTATCTTAGTATAGTTTATTTTATTTTAGACAACCATAAATGCATATTTGATAATTGTAGAACAATGAAAATGGCCCAAAATTATTTATAAAAAAAAAGGCCCAGGGGCCCAACCTATTGAACCGGCCGAATGAAATTTTCATTCGGTGTGTTCAGCCATTATGAGATGCACGGTCGGCTTCGGTTGTCAATATGTGACAACCGACCATGGTCGATGCGAAAGTGGAAATTGCATTCCACCCGAACTGCACCGACCATGTTCACCCCTAGGGAGCAGATAAAAAAAGCTACATTTGTTTTATATCACGTTTTCAAAAAAATTTCACAGATTTTTTAATCAATTCTAATATTTTTTTACCAATTTTAATAATTTTTTCATCAATTCCAATACATCTTCAACGATCTCAATAACTCATTACAAATTACAACAACTTTTAACACACTTTTCACCAATCTCAAAAGAATCTAAAATACTTCTAAAAAATACAAAAACAAAAACTGATTTGAGATGTAAACCAAACATAACCTTCGATTCTTTGCCTTCTAAAATGTTGAAAGAAAAAACAAACGGCTTCTCTTGGATCTCTAAGATATAGTAATATATATATATATTGATATAGTTTTTTTATTCTTAAATAAGCTACCTAGGATTTCAAAAAGGATAATATTAAATTCATAAATTTATTAAAATATTCGTAACTATATTAACAAAAACAAACAAGAAAGAAACAGTATGGATATATGTAACACAACATGTTTGTTTTTAATTAGTTTAACTTCTAAGGGCATGTTTGCCTCCCATCTATCAAAGAAAGCTTGTCATTTCTTTCTCTCTCTCCCTCGCGTGCCTTTTTAATTGGAGGATGATCGTCCACCCAATTCCACCACATGCCAAAAGGGGTGTGGTCCGTCGGCTTTTCGTCGTGTTGACGAGGAGACATAAATCTGGCTCATCTTCGCCAGGACCAGGTCATTGAAAACGACGTCGAAAGCCTTCTTTCCAGCCCCCGGATGATGTTTATACTCGAGTACGTGGCGAAAGTCGTCGTTCTTACTTCTCTATCTGCTTTGTGCCGTAGGGGTACGAAATTACTGAGATACCCTGCCCCAAAGTTTCTAATGGCAACATTATCCAATTTGTAAAATCAAGAGTCAAGACAAATAAATCAAATAACTCATATGCTTGCCACAGAAGAAATGAAGACCATTTATGTTGGCTTTGATTGTGTACAGATTCCATGGGGGAAACGAGAATGGGGGCAATATATTTTTCTGAGTATGGAGCCACTGAAAAGGAAACGTCGCCGTCTGATTTCAAGGGTCAAACCAAGACTCGTGAACCCTATTCTCAGCCACTAGCTAGGTTCCGGTGGCTATTTAGAATTTCAGTCCAAATCCGTGGAATTTTTATACCCATCATCGACCTTAATATTTAAAACTGTAATTCTTGGCAAAAGTTTCTAAAGTATATATTTTCTTTTGCGAAAATCATACGAAGGGAGAATTAGGGTTAGGACACCCTACTAGAGAGTGATCATAGTAACAACCTTTATGTATAAGAGAATCCTTTTAGAGAGGTTTAGACCAATGGATTGCATTAGTATATCGGTATTACAGGACAAATATTTTAAGCCGCACAACTATTTTTAATTACCTTAAGGTGCATCACAATCTCCTCTATACAGGTCTCTAACTTATAAGAAATTTGAAATTGAAATATAAGCTAAAAACTACAGATCGAAATCCTTTGCAATTTTATGTTCAGATAGTACAGTACAATTCAGAGAGATAAATACAGTCGGTGGACCATATATCATTTAATTCTGCCTATGTAAAGTTTTCGGTCAACATGAACTATACAATAAGGTTCACCTATTGTGTCTATCTCTTTTCGAATTCCTCAGTGCAATCCTGATATGAAATTGCAGAAGATCCCATAAAAAAAAACTAACTATCTTATTGAATTTGAAACCAACAATATTTAAATACAAATTTTGAAATGCGGCATTGGCTGGGTTTTCATCTGATGAGTCTAAGATAAATTCCTTGATAAGCATGTTGTCATCAACAACACTATATATTACTTCTAGGCCTCTAATGACAGAGTATTTAATGGTAAAAACTTGTTTCTTCTAGTTATTCTACTAAAAACTCCTTGTCGTTCTTACTGTACGTATTTTTTACTCTGTGATTTGGCTACATTGAAGGAGGATGATATCAAAGTTTAGAGGCCAAAGGGTTCAAGAGAGATATATAGATAATGTTTGAGCCCCAATTAATTGGTCTCAAAATTTTAGGTTTACTACTAAAAAATTCACCACATAATTTTTTATTATTATAATATTTATTAAAAATCTTCTCTCTCTTCACTTTTTCACCAACTCCCATAACTTTCTTTACTTTATAATATTTCTCAAACCCTAATACCCAAAATTTTCACCCTCAAACATACCCATAATTACCTTATTAATTTTAGTATATCTATTTTATCCAATCGACCTTTTTAATTAATAGCCTCCAAAGACTTGGATCCCAAATGAACCAGTACATAATAATATTGAGAATGGTGCATACTTTGATATTCTAATTGTTTCATGAGTGTCGTCTCCCAAACCTACAAAATTGGCCATTGATTACCAAATCAAATTAGGGCCAAGCAAGTGATCACATTCTTGTTGAGCTTCCCCGATTATGAAAATCTCTACATTTAATTCAAAGGTGCATCCTACTCTCCCAACAACTTGATTCTTGACAGCAATATCGGCGTTAGGTACGTCATTCATCCGACCCTATTACACATCTATTTGTTAATGTCTCTTCCCCCAGCTAGGTGGCTGCTTTATATTAGGATACCCATCTAATATTGTTCTTCCGGGGTAGACTGATACATATATATATATATAACTTCTAAAACACTATATTCCATTCGGCAGCAAATAATACATGTGGCAATACAACACTTTCGTATGAGACAAAGGTATACCTAGCTCGATCGTTCTCTTATAGATAAGATTATTAAATCTAAAAGAGTACGTTTCCTTGGTATATTTGAAATACCTTTCGGTGCAACCAAACTGCATGCTTCTAAGTCAAGCATTGTCCAAACATGTGTTTTGGTGGTAGACACGAAAAAAAAAAGATATCACCGCTTACGCATTAGAAATGAAATTCCCAACTGTTTCTCTTCTCTGTTTGTTAATTTTTTTTTTCCTTTTTCTTCCGAGTAAAAAACTCTTCTCAGGTTCCCTGCTTTGGGCATTATCTTGTTACCAAAAATCCCCAAATAATCAAGCAGCAAAATCATATAATTTGATATGAGATCCATATCAGCGTCGCTGCTCTGTTTTTGGCAAGGACTACATTTTGGTTCTGGGAGTCCACGAGCCTGATTTACATATAAAGACACCGGCGCTGTGTTTGATAATTGTGATATTACATTGCCAACAAAAATGAAGCTTTCATCTACTGTCTCTTCTCTATATTGGCATGGCATAAATGTTACGTTAAGGACACGGCAATATTGCTAGTCCGGGATGTAGGGGTTGAAACAACTCCGAAGACCTTTAAATTAGAGCGCCGATAAATTGATATACCTGTAACTTCTGTATAAGACACCCAACAGATGCAGACACGGCCATGATCATTTTTAGCGTGGACCAAATGCCCTTAATTATGCAGAGCTCATGGATTGTGTGCCCACCGATATCCAATAATGTGTTACTAGTTCTGCTAAAGGGTACGGATAAGAGAAATTTTCGTGACCGATTATTTAAGTTACCTCCTGCTCACACGAAAAATGGAAAAAGGACCTCCTGAGTCCTAACCAATGAATTGTTCTTTAGTATAGTGTGGGGGGTTGGGGGCAATGAATTGGCTATGAAACCGTACATTTGAGGCCGTATATATAAGTATATTTCATTTCTTCACTTTAGGAGAGTCAGACAAACAGAGCAGAGCAGGGTAGGGTAAAGAACATACAAAATCAAGTTGGCAGAGAGTTGAGAAGTAAAGTTGGATGTACTGTGGTGGAGAAACCAGTTACCCCACTGACAGAAAAAGTAGATTGTTTCCGAACATGGCATAATGGGAAGATTATCTTATACTTTGCTTAATAACTTGTCAAAATATTAGTGGCAATGGTAGTCTGTCGAGATCTGACTCCTCATATGAAGTAAATAACGTTTTGAAGAAGATATATTAGGAAAACTCCTATAACTTTAGGCAGATTTCAAGGAGTGAAAATTCCTAAAAAAATGAGAAATGAAAGAGATGCAAAGGAAGAAAGGTGTAGCAAAATGGAAGGAAATGTCTCCATCAAGCGGTTGCCATGACCCAAGAAAGGTCGGAAAAGAATGCTTAGCTGACAACGACAACATACTGCGATGATTTCTTTTGCGAATCCCACGAATAGTAGCTAGTGATATGTCCAAAACTCTTCAAAAACTTTGATAATATTACAGCCTGCATCCTCTAGTGATACTGAAGAGACGATGAAGGAGGAGACGACGATGAATGTGGAGGAGCAGCATCTGAGGAAGGACGTGTCGTAGAGTACTACCCTGAGGAAGGACGTGTCTGCTAGTGCGACATTTTTTATGAGATGAAGTTTGTTAATTTTTATTCTCTCTTTCTCTCTCCTTGCTCAAGGCTAGTCGACAAATTCTGGTGAAAACACCTCTGAACTTGTTGCATAATTTTTCGTAGAAAGTTGTAAAGTTTTCTTAAAAAGTTGAAAAAATTTTAGTAGAAAGTTGAACAATTTTTCTAAGAAAATTGTAAATTTTTCTTAGCAAGTCTAAAGCTAACATATTACCACCTATTGCAGACTTCAATTTTTACTTATTCTTGTTTGCAGATACTGTGTTGCGAATTTTCCATCGGCGAACGTTGTCTTTCTTTTTCAGTTTCGAAGCCCTTTTGCGGACTTTCTGTTTGATATATTGACTTTGGAATGCCCGTGATAGTCTCCGACTCTGAAAACTCTAATATAAATTTGGTTTTGAAAATCCTTCGTACTTGAAGGGACATAGATTGATTCGTCTAAAATATGTCTTCCTTCAATCACTTCTTTCATCTCGTCTAGTTATTTTCCACGCTTAGCTTAAAGACCCAGATCCCTGCTATCATGATCAGCTACCTCCATCACCTGTGATAACACAACTTTCTCCGGGAATAACATCTACAGTGACAATCTTAATTCCCTCCTGTCTTCGCTCTCGTCCAAATCCAACTGTAGTATGAAATTCTACAACATAACTTCAGGTGAAAACACCTCTGACCTGTTGAAGAATGTTTATGAGAAAGTTGAACAATTTTTCTTAGAAAAGTTGTATACTTTTCTTAGAGAGTTGAACAATTTTTTTTAGCAAGATAAACAATTTTTGTTAGAAAGTTGTAAATTTTCCTTAGATAGTTAAACAATTTTTCTTAGGAAGTTGAAAAAATTTTCTTAGAAAGTTGAACATTTTTTCTTAGCAAGTATGAAGCTAATTGATCACCAACTATTGCAGACTTCAATTTTTACCTATTCTGGTCAGCAGACACTACGTTGCGAATTTTGCATCCGCAAGCGTTGTCTCTCTTTTTAGTTTTGGTGACCTTCTGTGGACTTTCTATTCTTTTCCCTTATGCGAACTTTCTGTTATGTATATTGACATTGGAATGTGTTTAGTGCTAGTCTCCGATTCTGAAATATTTAATATAAATTCAGTTATGAAAATTCTACATACTTGAATGGACATAGATCGATACATCAGAAGTAAGCCTTCCTTCGATCACTTCTTTCTTCCTGTCTTGTTATTTTCCACGCTTAGCTTCCTTACCTAAACCCATGTTGTGCCAATCGATCACTTGTGTCTTTCCATCCTGTTATTTTCTTAGAAAGTTGTAAATTTTTCTTAGATAGTTGATCTATTTTTCTTAGCAAGTTTAAAAATTTTCTTAGATAGTTGACCTCCAATACTTGCAAAGGCCCAACAAGTTGGGCTAAGTAAAATTATAAATACAAAATAAGTATATATTTCTTTTAATAAATGAAGATAAAGGCATAAAATAAAATATAAGAAAATAAAAAAGTTATCTGACAATTTTACCGTTGTATTGGTCGACCGCTATCATGTACCGGCCGATCACTTCAACTAGCTGTTGCCCAACGGTAATAAAATTTGAATACTGTCAAATTTTTGTCCTACGTACCCGGTCAACCGCTTTATGTGGAGCTCAACTGCTATAACACTGTTCATCATCCGCTGTAATTAAAAAGTCCGTTTTTAATATCTTTGAAATCCTAATTTCAAAAAACAACTCACCAAAAGGTATAACTAAGGCTTGAGAGTTTATATATGGATGATTTGAAAACACTTAAGATGCATTTTGGTTGTTAAACATGTGATAAGAAAATTATGCATAGTTTGAAAGATATACAAGTGTACGATTTAAATCCTTGTCAAAAGTGAAACTAAGTTTTACAAGGTTATACCATATGATCTTGAATATTCACTTTTGAGTTCCTTCCATTTTCTTGTCTTTAGTTCTTTGATAAAAATGACTTTGTATTTGAAGATGTTCATTTTGTGACTTAATTTATAAATTGAAATCATCAAAATATCGATTGTGAACAAAAGCCAACATACTATTAGTAATTCATTAACTTTTTGGACATATAAATTCTTGAATAAGCATGTTATTTTATTTTTGAACATCCATGAATTGCATACATAGAATGGTGCATTGTTTAGCTTATGGATTTTTACGAAAAATGTTATGGAATAGTAGGTGGTGAAATTTTTGATGGGCATCGATTTGATTTATTTGTTAATTCAATCTTACCATGAATTTAATGTAAGATATGCTTAAAGAATTAAATTAAATCATTATATGTCAAGCGAAATGCGGCAGTAACGATTATTGGAGTATATGCAACCATAGTCTTGATGATTCAGGAGGTAGCCTTCGAGAGGGTATTCAACAGTGTTCTCTCTATGTTTGTCCCGGAGAAGATGAAAATTACGGGAAAAACCCAAAAGCAAAGGAGAGAGGGACACAGCCTACTTTGGGGGTTAAGGAGAATTGGCGGAAGTTGTATGATAAGAAATTATTAAAAGAAGGAAAGAAAAATTATATGCATCATGGTATTATTGCTTTTATCATATTTAAGTGCATGTGAACCGTCTATTGACAATACAGATTTTATTTTGGGTATCAATCACCAATGACGTGGTGATCGAGCACTTTCATCATTACACCTTGCTCGAGCTGCCGCCGCCACCGTTACCGCCACCTCCACCTCCTTTGACTGTGATCTTTGGGTGCTTTGTATGTACCACCCCCGGAGCCCGTCGACTTGGGGAACCACACTGGACAGTTTCTTTGTTAACTAGTTTTTCCACTGTATTTCCTTTGCTAGGTTGTAAATATTTTTGTGGATGGTGTACGGCCCCACCTTCTGCTTAGAGCCTAGTTTCCTTTTTATTTTTTGTTTTGCTATAGTTTAAGGATTAGTAATCCAAATATTGCTGTAATTTCTTTTTATTATAACAAGATAATTGGTGGCTTTGATAAATTTGTTTAAGCGGTCTCACCGCTTGATATATTTGTTTTTTTTTACAGATTTATGGTATTCTGTGACTATTGACAGAGTGAAACTAACAATTGAAAGAGATTATAGGACATAGGATATGGATCAAGGGGTTTGTATAACCAGTCTGGCTAGTGAGAAACAAAGGTTAATAGTGGTAGTTGTGGGAAGCTTATTAGTTGAAGTGATTAAGGCGCCACACTTTGAAAGATTATGTACATCCAAATTAGCACTAGATTGAAGTTTGGTTGCTCTTTAGGCAAAATACCTTCAAAATTAGTTGGTCATCCCACTTCAGGAAATGAAGATTTAATGAGAACTTTTTTTTTGGTAATCTAGTTTGTAATAAGATAAGAAAGGAAATGTGAAATTCATATTTGAACTGGCTAGATGTTGCAAGATAGAATGTAACGCCCAGACCTAAAAGTTCAAACGGACAGAGTTCCGTCTGAAAAATGAGACTTTTCACCTTGTTTACATGCAAATTCTTCCCAACAAAGAAAACTCAAGAAAATTTCATTCCACCTCTTAATAATAAAAAACCACACTCACAACCAACCATAACGTATGAAAATATGAAATCCATAAGTCTAGTCAGAGCACAAAGACCCCAAAGACCCCAAGGACACGAAGATCTCAATGGTCACAAAGATTGTAATAGTCACATGCACAAGGATAGTATTATGGTATGCTCACAATCATAGATTTCAAATAAACAAGCCAATTAATTTGAATAAGTTCGTGAAATCATTGTTACCAAAATCTGTTTAGCTCCCCCCAAATGTCTCATCCAAACCATCTAAATATAATGCACGTGTAAAATCCAACATTTCCAGTATCAAAGGATTTTGGTTCTCCCAATAACGCATGTTCAAAACAATTTCTATTTGTAAAATAATTTAACAGTTGTACACTGATTTTTTACAGTATAAGAATTTCATAAAAACCGCATTGAAGGACTACTTACTTCAAATGTTTAACCAAAACTTATGATTTCTCAAGGATGGTTGAACGATCAATTAAAACCTAGAATCAATTTTAAACATCAGTCATCTTTTCATCTTAATCCACACATCTCCAATATAAACCCAATAATAAAATTCCATCAATGAAATTCAAGATCGAATGGACAAACCTTCCATCATCTAAACTCCATTAAGTCTATAAGAATATGTTATTTCTACCATCCACAAAATCTCCTCAAATCCATCTCTTATTACCCTACAACAACCCAAAAATAATATGAAAAATCTAAAAATTTTGAATCTAAAACTTCATGAAAGATAGAGACTTGAACAAAACTCACCCAAATGAGTTGACGAAAACCCAGAAGAATAGCCTAGCCTTTGAAGATTGGCTCTCCAATGTTTTCTAAAAAACGACATAACCCAAAATCAATCCAAAGTAATTCGGTCCCAAACCAAGATTGCATGGTTTGCTAGCAACTTATCAAAACGCAAAGCTTTTGTGTTTTTGTTTTTTTTTTTTTTTTGGGAATATTACACAGAAGGACAAATTGTAGCGGCTAAGCCATTTTAGCTTGTATTTAATACATCTCATGTTGTTGGGACATCTTTTTACACGTCTAGCATTATTTATGTTGTGCAGTTGTCGTTGAGAGGTCACTTTTTTGGAAACTTGCGTACGAGGATTTTTGGTTTCAAAATTAGCATATAATTATGATGTCTGGACTTCAAATAAAGAAAGCAAGAGTTTTGAGAATGACAATGTATTGAAGTTTCATTCAAGGCATAGTCTCACTCTAATAATCGCCCATATAATTCTGATGGTCATAATCTACAGATCAGTTTTGAGATGAATGTTCTAAGTGTCCACCTCTTAGAATTAGAGAATGGATATGATTTTTGGCTTGAAGGAGTCGTTTAGAACTTTTTTACATGCTCACAATAATTTTAGCTAGAAAAGAGGATATTTCATCGTGCTTCCACTGGTTTAAGGAGCGATATAATAACATTTGCATGTTTGCCAGTCACATACTAAACTAGAAAAGACCAGAGTATGGCACCGCTTCTGGCTTTAACTAGTATCGTTTGGCAGCTTTCTTGTGATAGGGTATCCAGTGGTTTATTATCACCGGGTTACAGGGTGGACGAAGTCGGGATCAGGGTGAGTTTTGTTGGAATCGCGAGATCGGCGCAACGGACAGGATAATTGAAATCAGAGCAGCCCAAACGTTCTGCCTCCTTCAGATCCACGTACATAGCTTTGAGAGAGAGAGAGAGAGAATCTAGAGAGAAGCTCTCTTTCGTGAAAATGAAATTTCTCTCCTTCTCAACTGAGTTTTGAGCTATTTATAATGGCTGGCTCAGAAATCAACGGTTATATAGCGTGAGATCTTTAGGGATCTCAAATCTCGGCCGTAAGATCATCATGAAAAATTCTTTTTTCATAAACCTCCTTATATTCTGTATTCCAAATTGATAGACTTCTACAAATTGTGATCATGTCCATTAACATATCACAATTGACCCTCGAGATAATGAGACTGTTTTTGTGAAATCCCTTTTGCTAACAATTATACGCTTATTTATTTTTCCACCATACTATATTCCACATGAGTTAATAGGACTGAAATAATATCACCGATTAAGTCCCTAGCTCATATAATTCTTAATTCTCAGTCTGTGCCTAGTTGGACTTCTAAAACTTTTTGAAAACCAGTTTTGCAAATATTTACTTAATATATAATATAAGTAAAACTCGTGAAAACAATTTTCACAAATGTCGTTGCGCAGCGTTTTTATGTGAGTCCAACAATATACAGACATAATGAATGTACTGCCTCATCAAGAGACTGGTGGATTCCATATTGAGCAATTATACAAATTCACTTACTATGCACAAGGCCCAACATTATCTGTAATATTTGATCTACGAAGATCATCATCAAATGACTCAGTCAAAGCACGAGCACTCAACAAAGAAACCTGCATAACTTTCTCAAGTCTAAGGACAACATAAGCTAATTGTGTTGAATATCATTTTCTACATCAGTGATCGTTTCCCAGACAGTATTCATAGTTGATCTGGTTCAGTGCATGTACTCTTACATTGCACCCACTCGTCTGCTTAAGGTCACCACCCCAATGACGGAATCCATCATTCTATCTTATATATGCACAACGAGTGTAGACCTATTTGTACATTATCATGTACCTCGGTCTAGAACAAAGTGAGTCAACAAGGATCCGAAAAGCCATACTCCCCGCCTCCGATTCATTAATCATTGGCCTGACTTTTCTACAATGTTGCTCAACAATATGACATCTTATGTCATTGCATGTGTCCAAAATATATACAAGTGATTAAACAGTAACAATAATTATCTCATAATTATGCAAAATAATTAGTTTTGAAGGCATACATCTAAGAAGTTTTCCATATCACGAACCCTACTAAAAGATGAACTCGAGTTGAGCCGGCAGGTCGAGATCGGCTAAGGTTGGGGTCGGGAAAATAAAGACACAAAATTTAGAATAAAAAACAAAATCAAAACTCAAACAAAAAAATTCGAATCCAAATCATATCGGAATTAACATCGAAAAACAGAATCTAGATCAGATTTGAATCTGGAACCAAAATTTAAAAAGAAAATCTGAAAACAAGAAGCAATAGATTATATAAGAGGATTCACTTGATTCGGTGCAAAGGCCATGTGTGAAGGAATATGTTCCCTACTTTCTATTCTTGACATCCACCATCCTAGTTGGAGAATTGGGGTCTATATCCATATCTTGTGTGACTTGGATCTTTACTCCATATTGATGTCAAAGATAAATGAGTATGGTGGAGAGGGAGAAATTAAGAACCAAGATAAATGTGAGCCCCAGACCGGGAGTGGGAGGGCGAAGATGGAGAAACTGAGAGATGGTTGAGCGTTAGGGGACGATGAGGCAACTGGGAGAGGGAGAAATCGAGAAACGTTAAGGGACTTCGGGTTTGAGGGAGCCATCGAGAAATTGAGGGCGTGCTTTGAAAAGTATGTTTGCTGAGCATAGACAATGCCACGTGACTCTGTCACCCTTTGCTGGAACCTTTTTTTTTTTTTTTTTAAATTAGCATGTAGCATGTAAAAATCACATATTCGTCAATTTATTATTTGGGATTAAATTTGGGATCTGTGGACTTTTATCACAAGCAATTCTTATTTTCATTTTTGGCATCGGCCCCCTTAGGTTCACCTTTTCTATTTCAGGCTCTTCCTGAATTCACGTCATCATTTAGACTAGGTTTAACTAGTGAAGTGTGGGGGTGGACATGTTTCACTAAGGGCTGCTGGGAAAAAACACATATGCTAGTGAATTTCGGGTCGAGTAGAAGATTTTTTAGTTTAATTTCTTGAACCTCAACCCGTCTCAAATAAGGGCGCTTTCTCACAAATCGAACCCGAAGCAACCCGAATCGGTCAGATTGAGAGGGGTCGGTCTCAGGTCGGGATTTCTGGTTGGCGGGTTTCTGTCCACCTCTACCACGTAATGCTGATTTGTATTAGTGTTAACATCTTTGTAGAAATATCGAAGAGATTCAAGCAAACCTAAGTTGAAGTAACTGTTTGGCAAGCTCAAAGTTGACATTATTGCAGGTATGGCCAAGGGCAAGTATATGAGATCCTTGACTATTTTTTGACCGGAGCTGATTATATCGTACACATTTTACTAGACGACATAGAGTTCGAGCATGTACAGGGGATTGGAAAATATTCGCTCTTTGAGGATCATGCTCACAAAATAACAACATAGAATTCAAAGATTTTTAAACGTGTACTATTATTCTTGATTAGGCGAATTAGGTTTTGAACTGCCCTGGTTGGATCGCAGCATACATCAAAAGTAAAGGAAAGCGAAGAAAAATCCACAAACTCTAATCCTCATCTGTTGTTTATAAAACTAAAACCTCTTATTATCAAATTCTTTTTCATTCAAAAACAAAATAATAACTCCAAAAATCCAAGAAAACCCTAGCCTTTTTAGTTTCTTTTTCGAGGTGTTGATATTAGGGTTTGAGAATATCACATGACCATAACATTGACACTTTGGAGGTGGAACAGTAAAAAACCCCCCTCTGTCAGTTTGTGATCGGGATAGTCCAAAAATTTGCCGCTTTGGGGTGTGCCCTTTTAGGAGAAAAGCCCTGCAAGAGGGATTCTTCCCCGCAGCCATCACCAGTGGCAGAGCCAGGATTTTCTTGTTAGGAGGCCAGACTAATTAAATAATATTATTAAAAATAAAATTCAAATATTATAGGACATAAAAAATTTGCAACATTAATTTGTTCTAAGTTAACATTGATTTAGAACTAAAAACGGGTACACAAAATTTATCTTATCAACTTGATTGTATATATTCTCAAGAAAAGTACACAAAAGCATATTAATTTCCTATTACAATCCACAAAAATATATCTTATCCAGATATACTAAAAAAAGTACACAAAAGCATACTAATTTCCTATTATAGAGCAACTCGACGATTATTTAAAGAGTCAAAATCGTCTAGTTACATTTCTGTGCTAGCAGTTGCCGCAATTTCTTTCTCAATATAGATAACCAAAGAATTTGCAAGAAATTTATCTTCCATCTTGTTGCGAAGCCTTGTTTTAATGATTTTCATGGCTGAAAAAGTTCGCTCTGTAGTAGCTGTTGAAACTGGAAGAGTTGACATAAGAGGATTCAATCTATCAATCAAATAGAAAATCTTTGACTTTCTTGTTTCCACCAATTTTCAGCATAACTCAGCAATTGTAGACAAACTTTTGAAATTCGGATCACGAGACACATCATGCTTAAAAGTTTGCAATTTATATATCAACTGAATCTTTTCTTGCTTTGTAAAATCTTCAGGGTAAAATTTGTCAACAAGTCTACAAATATCATCGATATTGAAGAAGTTAGATGCATTCTTAGCTTAAGATCCCAGGTCGAGCTAAGAATAAGAAGTTTTGTTGCTTTTTCACTAAACCTGTCTTGCTCAGGAATTGAAATTTGAGGATTAGACGTTGAAGAAGATACTTTTGAATTCGAATCAGCACCTTTTTTCCTAAAAAACGCATCAATCGTTTTTGGCTTGCTCATTGATACAATTTAAGACTCCTGAAAAATTATCTATTTATTAGTTTTAAAATTTTCCCATTAAACAACTCATGGAAAAAAAAAATTTCCTACCTTTATAACAAATTATCAATATAAGAATACAGAGATTATTATATTATCAATAAATTTTGATCAATTCATAACTAAATAGACTCTAACACTTTTCTTTAAATAAATGGATACCATTTGAAATTGAACCACCAAAGTGTCTATATAATAACAAAAATTATAATCAAAATGAGTGCAACCTAATTTTACAATTCTTAAATTAGTAATTTCCAACAAATATTACCTAAGAACAAAAATTGCAAGCTCGTAACTATTTAATTTGATGTAATCTAAAGTTCCAAAATAAAAAGTAAAAGATTAAAAACTTAATAATAACAGCATATATAAATAAAAGAGAAATAAGTTTTACTAAACATACAAATGTCGCAGCTCTACACAGTTTGCAGTTGCATTCGGCACTTTGCAGCAGTTCAGCTTTTGCAATTGCAGCAGCTCGCTTTGAGACTTTGAGGGGAAGAGATCTAGATGCAAAATGAGTCAGAGATAACTAGGCAACGCAGAAGATAGTAAGGCAATCCAACGAAAAATTGGATGGCATTGGCGTGTGAGAGAAGCAACTTAGCGCGAGGAGGAAAAAATTTACAGAGAAAAAATTAACTTTTAGTCACTTCGCTCAATGTTCAACCGAATTTTGTCACTTCAAGCTCAGTGCTGGCAGCTATCACGTTGGCTGTAGGCTGTGTTAAATGTTCAGCCGAACACCTATCAGTGCTATCACGATACCTAGAAAAAAAGGGTACCTATCTCGTAACTCACGTTGGCTGTAGGCTTGTAGCAATTTTTTTCAATGCTATTTTTACTGCTATGAACTTTAACTGGGGATCAAATAAAAATTTAAAATTTTGGAGGGGCCCATAGTAATTTTTTCAGTCAACCTCTAAATGTATATACCAAAGAAAATTTTTACAAAACTTTTTGGGGGACCATGCCCCCTCCACCACCACGTTGACCGGCCAACTGCCCCATCTAGCTAGGTCGGTGCTGCACCTAGGGCCAACCATATATCCTGCGATCGACCGTTGCTTGGAGAGCCATTTACGGTTAGAGATGTTGTACAGGGTGCTTCTTTCGGGAAGCAGTACACAACCTCTTATGGGCTGTGTTGCAGCGCTCTTCGTGACGCTCCGGCTATTGTGTGGCATACAACCACACCTTGCGCCATGGCCCTCTTTTTGGACTTCTTTCAACCCAAAATTCAGACAAATAATAGTTCTCATGGAAGAATTCTTCTCCACACATCAACCTAATTTAATGTTTCCAAACCATCTTGATTTCAATTCAAAAATCAAACCCAACATGAACAAGCATTAAATCTCATTTCATTTTAAATAGACACAATTCGATCCGCATGAGTTGAAGCAACAATGTAACTCGAAACAAAATTATGTTCTTAATAGAGAGTTTCAGTCTCATTCAAAATTGGAGAAAACTTACAGCTGAGAGCAAACACTTCATTCTCTATTCCATTTGATTTCCAACAAAATTTCATAGAGAACAATTCTTTGTTAAGCGTGCAAGAGAGAACATTTCTCTCAGCGACTCCTCCTCAAGGTTCAATCCGAGTGCTTTTCTGTTCTCAAATGAGACACTAAATTTCTATTTAATAGACTTTAGTCAAAACACCATGAGAGAATATTTCTCTCTTTTATAACCCTTGAGGAAACACTTTTCTCTCTCAGAGGTGTGCTGCCTGTTTATTCAAACGAATACGAAAAATGCTTCCACAGAAAAGTATGAAGCTTATGAATCCAATTCATAAACAAATATATCATAGCTAATTCAAAAAATAGAACCGCTTTGATACCACTGATAGCTTACACTACAAAAAAAAACAGGTCTATAGCGGCGGTCGCTAAAAACGCCGCTAAAGGGTGTTTTTTGCGGCATTTTTGTAAAACGCCGCTAAAGGTATTAGCGGCGGTCACTGACCTCCGCTATAGACCCCCTTTACCAGCGTTTTTTCCAAACGCTGCTAGAAATCAAGTGTTATTCCTCGTAAATCTCACTTTTCCTCTGCACACCCTGAATATTTTTCCTCTTCAGTCAACAATTACCAGGAATCAGTTGGGATATATTAGCAAATTGCTCTATTATGTTCACTTGGTTTTCATTATCATTTATTGTAACTATGCAGGTTATAGCTGCAATTACTTATCAAATAGTTCCCGCTGATACTCATCATGCTGAGATTCCTCTTGCTGCTGTTAGTTCAATCTATCAACACAAGGTATTTCCTTTCCTTTCATTTCCAGTGCCCATTCTGTGACCCTTGGTGGTTTGTCATGGTTCAAGGTAGATGCAGGGTGTTGTCACTGCAAGGAATCTAGGAAGCTTTCTGCATGGAAAGTTCATTTTTACATGATTATAGTTCTTCTAAGTGGGTACCATGAACTTCTGATCCCTTTGCATTTCAAACCTCAATTACAGAATACATTATTAGCCTTACCCCCCAGACGACTTTATCCTCCCTTTATTATATGTTGCATGTCTGTTTCTTATCAACATAATACTCATGCCTTCCCTCCTCCATCTGTTTTTATTAGCATTGTACTCATCTTGTGAAATTCAGATAGATAATTCTTCTCAAGTGAATTGACATGTTAGCAATTTTCAGGGTTTTGGCATAAACAGGAAATCAATTACTAGAGCTTGGCAGGAGCTTGGAGCAGGACAAATGCATAGACTCATGGGCGTAGCTGCCTGCTCTTTTTTTATGATTATTCTATAGGGTCAGCAAAAGTAATGTCTTCAGAAGGCAGTTTCCTAAAATGAGTTATACCAGTATGACAATCTGGATGTTTTTGTGACGTATATTGTTTGCGTAATTTCCTTTTCAAGTTTCATGAAAGTTGATAACAATTGCAGGGTTTTGTATCAGTGGCAGAGATAGACACCAAGGGTAGAGGAAATTTTAGCATAGTTCTTATCTGTGTCTTGGGAGCTGTTTTTTTGTTGATAATTAATAACTTCTATACTGTGTAGGTAAAATTGATCATGTCTTCATGGTTGGAGCTACCGTTTGCATTTATCTTTTTTGACTTCATACATTTGTTTGGTCTGCATAAATTCCACAAGTTAAATTCCTGGGATCTTTCATAATGATTGGACTAATTACCATCATTGAAGCTGTTCTTCAATTTGATTGTTAGAGTCTTCTATGCAAGTGCGAAATTATTATTCAACAAAGGTATATTTTGCAATCGATCAAAGTTTGTCTTGCTGCTGCATCCTTTGTTTCTTTCAGGTTGGATACAAGGTACAGAAGGGACAGGTTTTATGCATAATTGAGGCCATGAAATTGATGAATGAGATAGAAGTAAGTTTCCACTTCTAAATTACTTATGGATGCTCCTTTGATCTTCACAAATTTCGAGGGAAAATTTGATTCGTGATCCAGAATTGGAAGGAAGTTGGAATTTATAGGTTTAGTTACTGCCAAGGAGATTGAAGACATTGGAGGACTGGTGGACCTCTCAGTTGATCTTGACAAGTTACAAGGGAGATGGAAGTTAATATATAACAGTGCATTCTCATCTCGTACTCTTAGTTTATATAAGAAACTTGTTACTTTTTAGATTACTTGTAGAGATTTTTGTTTTTATTGTAAAACGTTATTAATCAATAATGAAGTATATTTTGTTTTATTATCTTTGGTCTTTAAATTTTTACATTCAATGAATTTTGATTATTAAAATAAATTTGTATTACCGATTAAAAAATCATGTATATGAAAATATAGGAAAAAATTAGTAGTGTATTAAAATGCTAGCAAAAAAAACCGCTGCGGGAACAAAAAATTGCGTTCGGGTCTATAGCGGTGGTTGACCGCCGCTATAGACCAGAGGTCTTCACCAGCGGTTCCGAAAACCGCCGCGATATATCTATCGTGACGGAGATATAGCGCCGGTCGCGACCGCCGCTAAAAAACCGTTGCTATAGGCCAAAATGACCTATAACAGCGTTTTTTTGGCCACTGACCGCTGCTATAGACCCTTTTTTTGTAGTGTTAAATTGCGGAAATTATAGTCACACATTGCGTCTAGGATTGAATTTAATTGAATTAGAAAGTGTACCTGTTTTGATTTGATAAATCATACATCGAATTTTAGAAACTTGTTAATCTTTAGCAATTCAAGCGTGTTGCCTCCCAAGTTATCGATGTCACTTTTTCTGTTTCAGGTCGTTTTTTTTTTTAAATTCTCTAAAGTTCTAATAGCCAACTTATTTACAACATCCCTTTATATAGGAGTTGATAAAATCCTAGAGAAGGAATTGGATGTCGGATCCCTTAGGGATCTCAAATCTAAGTTGTAGGATGAACAAGAAAACTATTATTTACGTTCTCCTCATAAATTCTTTATAATTGTATTTCATGCTTATACAAATTGCAGTAATGTCCATCAATACATTGCAACTAAATCATGCATATATTTAGGTGATGTTTGTGAAGTAAATATTTTAAGAATTTTGAGTTGGTAGGGGAAAATTTTGAGAGTTTAATTTTTTTTGTTGGAGTTTGTAAAAAGTTGATGCTAAAGTTTAAGAATGTTTGATTGTAAAATGATTTTTATTAGAGTTAGTTTAAAAGTAAGGAGAGAGAAGATTTGATATCATTTTTTAATTAAAAAGAAATGGCGTTTGTTAAAAAGTAAGAGAAGATTTTATGATTTTTTTAATGAAATAGTATTGAAGTTGATGTGAAAAGTTGTTAAAATTTGTGTAAAAATTTTGAGTTGTTGATGTTTGGTTATAAAAGCTTTTCTAAAAAGGTTGAAAAGTTTTGTTACCCAAGCATCACCTTAGTTTTTTCATATAGAAAATACTTTTGGAAGAATCTCACCGACTAGTTTTCTTTGAGACCGGTGAATTTCTTATTGAACATTTATGTTTATTCTATAATCATACATACAACTCAACTGAATATATATATTGAGAATTTAAATAACTATCAACTATCGACAATGTCAAAGCATGTGTGCATACTAAATAAATAAACATAAATCTCTTAGGTCCGAGGACAATAATTGACGTGTGATAGAATCGTCTTCCAGCAAAAAGAGATGTCATGAAGCGTTCTTGATTTTATCCTCCACTACAAAAAAACAGGTCTATAGCGGCGGTCTTTTTAGCGGTGGTCGCTAAAAACGCCGCTAAAGGGTGTTTTTTGCGGCGTTTATAGACCCCCCTTTTAGCAGCGTTTTCAAAAAACGTCGCTCAAGGTATACCTGTAGCGGCGGTCAGTACTGCTATAGAACGTACCTTTAGGAGCGATTTTTGAAAAAACCTCGGCTAAAGGTATACCTATAGCGGCGTTTTTGTTAAAAACGTCGCTATAGGTATATTTGTAAAAAAAATAAAAAAATAAAAATTTAAAATTTTATTTTATTTAATTTTAATAATTATTTTATTAACTATTTTGTTCCTTTTAACACATAATTTTATTTTCTCGCGTGTTAAAAAACTTTTTAGGAAACTTACATAATAAAATATGGAATTAGAGAGTGTTGTTATATGGAATTAGAAATAATGTTATGAAAGTTATATTTATCATTGTTATAGTAATTGTATTTTTATTGACTAAATCTAAGTAGTTAAGACATATATTATCATATGCTTATAATGAGCATATATATTTGTAATAATTAGTAATATAATAATATTTAATTATGATATATTATTTAATTTCAAAGAAAAAGATATCATAACTTAATATCTGATCATAGTTGTTATGGTAGTTTATATTTTTAAATTATAAATATATTTGTACTATCAACTTGTTTTAATTAACAATTATATTTAATAATTTTTAATATAAGATTAATTAATTAAGACATATTATTTATTTCCAAAAAAGATAACTTGTGAATTTAACTTATACAATTAAAGTAAATGTAATGTATTATAAAAAATATCATAAATCATACAAAATATAATTTACTAAAAAATATAACTACAAAAAAAAACTTTCAAAAACTTTCGTTCCCCTTCCTAAAACGCTGTCATTCCCCCACCTCCCCCTCCCACTCTCTTAAAAACCCCCCCGCGCGCGCGCTAATTTGCAAAATTCAACCCACTCCCTCTCCTTGCCGTCCCTTTTCTCCCCGACGCCCACAACCTAGCCTCTCTCACTCTGCTCCCCAAATCCTTTCCCCCCGCCCATCCCCAAGTCCCCCCTCCCAAATGCTTTTAAAAGCTTTGAAATTGCTTCTTTCCCATTTCGCGTCGAGGCCTTGGTGCTCAGCCCCAATGACAAGTTGCTCTTCTCAGTGATAAGAAAAAGAAGTTGCGGAGAGAGATGAGGTGAAGATGCACAGGAGGTGAAGATTTGCGTGTCACCCAGGAGGCCCTTTTTATCCTCAATCAAGATACGGTAATTTTCTCTTTTATCTATTTTCAGCTCATATCCATTGCAAATACCAAATGTTAGGGTCATCAACTTTTTAGCTTTTGGTTGGAGAAAATCAATGTGCTCTTATTTGCGAATTTTTTGTTCGTTGGGTTTGCAGGAGAAATTCCTGGAGCAGTTTACAAAAGATGCTTCTTTAAAAGGTAAAATTAGGTCTATGAAAATTATGTGCGAGAAAGTTTGTCTTGGGAGGTGGCTTCGACTAATCTGGTGCAGATAAAAACTTTGGGCATGTAGGGCTTTTTCTATTCTTCTGATTGTTTTGTATGGGAATGGTGGGGGGCGAAGCATTGTGGAAGCTAGCAAATTTCAACGTATTTCATTTTGATCACCGAGTTACCATTGACAAGTTGGTGCTTTTATGTCCTACTTTCTCTAACGCTAATATGTTTAGTGGACCTTGCATTTCATTTTGCTAAGGACTTATTGGAATATTTTACAAATCGTGGTTGGTGTCCTTTTTGGTTCCTTCCATGCATTTTTCTTATTTAACCGTTTGTTAACGTTGCTATGTATTTTATATGCCCCTTGAATTTGGTAAGTGTGAATTGTAATGAAAAAAAATAACCAAATAAAGATATGGAAAAAGAGCAGACAGAGTGATATTTGTTTCATATCTAAAAGGAAACACATGTCAGGATTTGTGTGAGATTTATGTAAAGAAATGTTCTTTCAGGGATGGACCCTTGTTGGTGGTTGCTTGTGGCAGAGATACAATATCTATTGCAAGTTCCATAAAACGTTTAGCATCACAAAATGTTTTTGTTGTTCAGGTTTGTTTATGCCACCTACTTTTTATATTATTCTGCACTTGATTGAAGAGGCTACTTCTTTAGATTCCTACTCTGGGTCTGAGGATTTTTTTTGACCACTCTTATTTCCTTCTGCTTCCTTTCTAGTTGTTTCAAGAGTTTCTATATTGTTGTTAATTTTTGCTAGCTTTGTCTCTTTGGCCACCAATAGATTCTGCTGCTCTTCGTAGTGCAACCAGCGCATGGCATGATGAGTTTGCACCTCTGCCAAAACCCCTGCTAGTGGTCAACATCGGACGACCTACAAGTAATCTTTTTACTATACTTAGTCTTTCTTGTTTGTTGTACTGAGCTAGGTATTTGCTTTTTTGTGGGTTTTGTTCTTATTCTTTCTGCTCTGGTCTTTATCCTTTTGTCTTTGGGTTGTCATGTTTTATCTGTTGACATCTTGTGTTTTTATTGCTTCCTTTTGTTTGGCTATGTCAGTTCTCTATTTAAGTTTGTCAGTGTCGTTCGGTTTGCTCCGGCTTTGGTTCCATGTTTTTCGATGGTCTCTTCTAATATTTGCACCTCTGAGGATTCTATTATACTGGCACCTCTTCTATTATACTGGCAGTAAAAAAATCTGTCACAATAGAAAAGAATGACATGTAGTCATCCGAATTGTACAATCAAGACCAGAAACTTGCATTCTTGCAGCAAAAGTCTTCCCTTTGAAGGCTATAGAGCTTATTCTGCCTAAGGAACCAAGTAATTTTTTCATCTTTTACAGTTATTAGAATCTCATACAGAGGAGGCTTGAAAACTTGAAATCTCATACCGACTAGTGTGGTATTCATGAAGATACCGAGTATATCCAAAATTCAGTGGCACTCTTTCAGTATAATCTCCAGCTCTAGTATTGATGATGACACGTTGTCCGTCTTAGTTAAATGTGATGGATCGTGGACAAGTTCTCTCTATGACATGATACAAGCTGAGCTACACTCCGGTGCTGATTAGAGAAAGTGCATGCCAATAGGAGTTGAAAGCCCTTATGGACCTGCCTCAGTGGACTTCTTAGGGTATACAAACTAATTAGCCTATACTAGAGATTCTTGTATTTGTTGTAAAACGGTATTAATCAATGATGATGTATATTTTGTTTTATTATCCTTGGTCTTTAAGTTTTTACATCCAATAAATTATAATTATTAAAATAAATTTGTATTACCGATTAAAAAACATGTATATGAAAATATAGGGAAACATTATTAGTGTATTAAAAAAAACGCTGGCACAAACCTATAGCGGCGGCCACGACCGCTGCTAACCGACCGCTGCTAAAAGTATGTACCAGTGTTTTCACGAAACGCTGCGAGAAAGATAAAATTACGTTCGGGTCTGTAGCGGCGGTCATGACCGCCGCTACAGACCCGAGGGCTTCACTAGCGGTCGCGCAAACCGCCGCGATAGATCTACTGCGACGGACCTATCGCGACCGCCGCTAAAACACCGCTGCTAAAGCTATAGCAGCGGTTTTTTGACCTTTAGCAGCGGTTTCTGACCGCCGCTAAAGGCCCTTTTTTTGTAGTGCTCTTCAGTGGATGTACAACTTACACAACACCTATTTATTTGCTTAATGTATCTAGCTAAATGACATAATTAATCATTCTATCTTATAGCAGCACAACGAGTGTAGACATTAGTACTCTATTATATCCTAGAACTTTGGGTTTACAAGAAAATGAAAAATTATCACTCTCTGCCTTTGATTCATAAATCGTTGGCATGGTTTTTCTACAATGATGGATGAGGATCCCATGTCATATTTATGTGCATCCCATGTCCAAACAAATTTTATGTGCATCCCATGTCATATTTAAATACTAATATTAATTATGTATATGAAAATAATATTAATCATCGTGATCAAATCACAATTAATGGTTTCTGAGTGCATACATTCTAACTGATACATGGGAAAGTTTGGAGGTATAGATGGATGAGTATTGTGACTACCCTTAATAAGCACATCTAGTTAGGTGTAGTCTATAAATGGGGGGCTTCCAAACACCCAAACTTACTCAAAATAATATTCTGAGTGATAGTGCATGCAGTAATTTGTAAGGTAGTACTTTTCTCGTGTACTTAAATTAAATAGTCATATCAGTAATTAATATGGTGTACATTATAATTTTTGCCTAGGATTCTTGAGTATTATCAGTCTCAGTAGGTGACACCTTTAAACGTGAAACGTCTAATTTTTGGAGTAGGCATATGGTGGGACATGATCTTTTGCAATGTATATATGTTTTGACAATCGAGTGTATAGCTATGAGGCTATAACAGACGTTTCCATTCTTCATTCTTGCACAATCACATAGATCTGCCACATTTTGAATTTCTATGCCTTGTATGACATAAAAAAAATGAGAAAAGAGATCTTAACGATCTCAGGTATCCTGTGGATACTCTGATCAAGCATCATCTAGGTGCTGTAGGCAATCAAGAAGCAATTATTTGGGGTCTGTGATTCTTTCTTGTATAATTAAAAGTCGTCAAGCAAGAACGCAAGAGAAATTCTACAAGAAAGAATAACCCTGGTACAACTAGAGCTGGGTCAGTTTGTCCTGCTGATACTTTGCTGAACCACTAAGTTTCCTTATGCTATATACCAAACCCAACAAGCAATTCTAAGCACATTGCATTTACTCTGAGAGCTTTAGAGAACAGACTTCTATATGAACTGATCACAGAACACAAGACTGTCAGAATGAAAGGCAAACAAATATAGTCCCAACAGTTTGCGCTTCTTGTTATTTGGATTTGCTTCACACCATCTCCCATCTGGCATGGACGTCGAGAGGGAACCATTCCGGGGCTCAGCCTCCCGTATAACTGTAGTGGCCCACGTGTTTGGCCTCCTAGCTCTAGTTCTCTTGCTTGTCTGGTTGTTGCATTATAGAGGGGGCCTGGATTATGATTCTGACAATTCCTATCGAGTCTTCAACGTAACACAGCTGCACTACTTATTATTTGCTTCATAACGATGCCAATCATGCTGTTCATGGTGTCATTTAAGAAAATATTGAAATTATAGTGTTTGTTTTCCGCAGGTTCACCCGTTTCTCATGTTCTTTGGTTTCATTTTTATGGCTGGTGAAGGTATTTAATTAGTTTTCTCTTTTCTTTTAAGAAAAAAAAAAATCATATATATATGCCGTTTCTTTTGTTGTAGTAGTTTAGTGGGCGGAAATTAAAAGAAGCAGGATCCAAACTTCAACTTCTGTCGTTTGAACCAAGAAAATCCGAACATTTAATTGAACTTGTCCATTTTTATCTTTCGTTCATAATAACGTTTTCGTAAATTTGTGTCATGAGCAGGGATGATGGCATACAAGACAGTGTTCGGCTCACATGATGTCAAGAAGTTGACTCACATGATACTTCACCTGCTTGCTATATGTCTGGGAGTTGTTGGAATATGCGCTGTTTTCAAGTTTCATAAGATGGAATCCATGGAAGATGTGTATAGCTTGCATTCATGGATTGGCATAGGGACCTTCAGCTTATTTTGCTTGCAGGTAACGACCCACGTTTACCTTTAAGCTGTGTGCATGAACTTGACTAAAGGCCACAAAAGGGAAAGTAGTAACAAACGAAAGAAAGAAAAAGGAAGCTTGTCGTTGAAGAATAATATCTAGCGGCTAAGCATCTGAAATAGTTTGCCCCTGCATGGTATATTTTTGCTGTGTGAATTTTTTAGTGGTTATGGATGAAATGTGTCACGTTAAATGTCAGATTTCTGATCCTTAGCTATCTGTAGGACCATGACACAAAGCTCAGTCAAATGTGCATGGCCCAGTTATGCTCTTTTGTCAAACTTTCATACATTTGCTGAAAGTTACTGCATAATTATAATTCTTGCAGTGGTTGGTCGGTTTCGCTACATTCATGTTTCCACGAGCCTCAACACCTACAAGGATGAGAATTTTTCCATGGCATGTAAGTGGGGGTAGGGCACTCCTGTACATGTCAATCTGCGCGGCCCTGACCGGGCTAATTGAGAAGGCTACTTTCCTGGATCTCCGTCATCACTATGAAAGTCGTTTGATCAATTTTACCGGACTCTCAATCCTGATCTTCGGCATCTTGGTCGATCTCTCGGTTGCTATGGCAAGATACCGGTGATTTATATATATGTGCCTTATAAACGGCGCCCCCTTCATTCCTTCATTCATCTGAAATTGGATTGCTGCAATAAATATTCTACCTAGCTATGTGGTATATCTATTGAGTTTTGTTATTAAGTTGTGTGCTGAGTTTCAGAGTCTGTATTCTTAGAATTATAGACATTGTGAGAAGCTCCAATTACTAGGCATGTAATTTGTTTGTAGTTTCAGGTCGTGCTCTATAAACAGACAAAAACATCCTTCTTTTCATCTCCTCTTCACAACCTTAATTTCGTTGTCTCAAGCGTGTTCCTCCTGTGAACAATAAACTTCTCAAAGTTGATTAGAAAATAAAAACAAAAATTCTAAGTTGGATGTTGGGAAAAAATAAGATTCCCTACTTGCGGAATAATGTAAGAAACAAAATAAGAACAAAATAAACAATAGCACGACACGGAGATTTACATGGTTCCCTCAATGTGAGGGATATCCACAGAGTTGTATAGATTTCACCATCGCCATCCTCCTCATGCCTCTGTCTCTACCACCGCTGCAACTCTTTCCCTTGTCCTCAAGCTTGAAGACCAACTAAAGTTGCGCACAACTTCAATTTCTCAACTGTCAAAAATTTTGTTAACATGTCCTTTGGATTCTCCTTTCCACATATCTTCTCAAGTTTCAACTGTTCATCTTCAAAGAAGAGAGCGAATAAAATGATACCTCAACTAGATATGCTTTGTCCTCGAACGATACGTTGGGTTCTTTGCAAAAAAAAATAACACTCTGACTATCACTATGTAGAATGCCCCTCTCATTCTTCTTACCCAACTCATCCAAGAATCCCTTTAACCAAACTATCTCCTTTCCAGCTTCTGTCACGGCTACATACTCGGCTTCCGTTGTGGAGGGAGCAATAATCTTATACAACTTTGAGGCCCAACAAATAGTTGTACCACCAAGAGTATAAACAAACCCAGTAGTACTCTATTTCTGTCAATATCACCTGTTAAATCGGCATCCACGTAACCTTGCAACTGCAAGCCTCCTGCTGTGAAGCAAAGGGATGTATCTAATGAACCCTTCAAATACCTCATGATCCACTTGACTGCTTCCCAATGTTGCTTCCCTCCCTGGATTACTCATGTATCTACTCACAACTCCCACTGCATGAGCAATGTCCGGTCTTCTACAAACCATAGCATACATCAAATTGCCGATAGCCGAGGCATATGGTACTTTCCTCACGTATGCCTTCTCTTCCTGTCTTTAGTGATTGGTCCTTAGTTAGTCTGAAATGACCACCTAAAGGTGTGCTCACTAGTTTAGCTCCATCCATGCCAAATATGCTAAGGACCTTCTTCACATACTCTACCTATGAAAGTTCCAATACCCCTCTGGGCCTATCCCTGTTGATTCTCCTACCTAGGATTTGTTTTGCAGCACTCAAATCCTTATTCCAAACTGCTCAGAGAAATGCCTCTTGAGATTGCTAATCTCCTTCATGCTAGAACCTGCTACAAGTATATCATTTACATATAGCAACAAGAAGCTATAAGAATTCTCAAAACTCTTCACATAACAACAATGGTCAACATTGCACCTCGTGAACCCCGTACTACACATGAAACTGTCAAACTTCTCGTACCATTTTCTGAACCTGTTTTAGGCCATACAAGCTCTTCCTTAGTTTGCATATCATATTCTTCTTCCCCTTCACTGAGAACCCCTGTGGTTGATGCATGTAAATCTCCTCCTTCAAATCACCAAAAAGGAACGTCGTCTTCACGTCTAACTGTTCAAGATGTAATTCTCGGCTGCTACCATCATTCTCACCATTTATCATGCACACCCACTTATTATGCAATGACTTCTTTCCTACTGGAAGTTTAGTCAACTCCCACGTCTTGTTAGTCATCAATGAATCTATCTCATCCTCCATGCCTGACTCCCACTTGATTGAACTTTCAATCTGCAAGGCTTCATCATAAGTCTCTAGCTCTCCACCATCAGTAAACAAAATATACGGCAGGGAGGGTCGAAAACATTGTGGAGGTCTACTGATTCTGGAAGACCTTCGGACAACAGTTGTTTGTGTAATTGAACTCTGTTCAAGCTGTTGTTGTGGGTCTGCATCTCTTTTTTTATCCTCGTTCTGAATAATATCTTTGGAGATCTCATCTATGTTAACATACTTAGAGTCATTTGGTTCTGGCTCTGCAACATCAGATTCCTGCTCTGCGACATACGATTCTGCAGTTGACCTGCCTGTGTACACAACATGTTCATCAAAAATCACATTGCGGCTTCTAATAATTTTCCTATTTTGATAATCCTAAAACCTATAACCGAACTTCTCATCTACATAGCCAATAAAGAAACACTTCTTAGACTTAGCATCAAACTTACTTCTAGCATTAGACTCCATATGGATATATGAAACACAACCAAAAAATTTTAACTACTAAATATTTACCTCCTTTCCGTTCCATACCGCTTCCAGTAATCTGTATTCCAAGGGACCTGACGGCCCTCGATTTATGAGATAAGCAGTCGTGCTCACCACATATCCCTAGAAGGTTTTTAGTAACCCAGAGTGCAATCTCATACTTCTTGAACACTCACAAAGGGTCTTGTTCATGCGTTCTGCCACGTCATTCTGCTGCGGTGTCCCGGGAATAGTTTTCTCCATCCAAATCCCATTTACAACACAATACTCCATGAACTCTTTATTTGTGTATTCTACTCCTTTGTCTGATCTCAAATACTTCAGCTTCAAACTTGTTTCTGTTTCTACTATGGCTTTCCACTTCTTAAAATAATCACATACATCATATTTATTTTTCAAGAAATAGACCCATACCTTTCTGCTTGCATCATCAATGAATGTGATGTAGTATCGCAAACCTCCAAAGGATGCCACTGGGGAGAGTCCCCACAAGTCTGTATGCACCAGCTTCAGCCTTTCAGACTTCGATGTCCTGCCAATCTTCATGAAACTGAGATTTTTCTGCTTTCCCAGAATGCAATCTTCAAAAAATCAACATTCACTAATTTCAAGTCTGATAGAAGTACCTTCATACCTTTCCCTCTCATATGACCAAGCCTCTGCGATGCCACAAAACTGCATCAGCACTTGCCGCTGTGCTTGCATCTACAATCGCAACAATATCCCTTTTACTTGTGGTCATGTAAAGGGTACCGGTCTTTTCTCCATGAGCCACAACTCTAGCTCCCATGCTAACCTTCCACTTTCCTCCATGGAAGTTAATCTCATGCATATCCTTCTTTAGCTTTGGAATGTGTCGAACCTTCTTCAACTTCCATATCGAATCTGTGTGTACCCCGATGCGAACATCACCCATGACAACAATATCTAACAGCGTGCCATCAGCAAGACATACCTTCTTGAAATCTCCAGCAACATAGTTCTCCAAGATTTCACGCCTTGATGTCGTATGAAAGGAAGCTCCAGAATCCAATACCCAAGAGTCAATGGGATTGTAAATGGAGAGGAGTAGGGCGTCTTCCACTACGTTTGCAGAGTCATTCTATTTCTCCTTCTTCGCTTCCCATCAATTCTTCTCCAAGTGACCTGTATTGACACAGTTCCAACACTGTGCTTGTTGACCCGACTTTGAATTCCTATCTCATCGCCAGGTTTAGGGCATCGCCAGAAATTGAGACCTCACCAGAATCTATTCTTCAAACCTCCTCACTCAGAATAATATCTCTGATATCTTCATACTTGAGTTTGCTTTTCTCGGCAAAATTGCTCACTACCGTCCTCATCGCTTCCCAACTATTTGGCAAAGAAGCCAACACAATTAGCGCACGGATCTCATTGTCAAAAGTCGATGTCCACTATGGACAACTGATTCGTGATCTTGTTGAACTCATTGAGACGCTGCGGAACGGAATTACCTTCCGCCTTCTTCAGGTTAAAGAGCTTCTTCATTAGGTGCACCTTGTTGTTCGCAGACGGCTTCTCATACATGCCTGCCAAAGTCGTCATTAGATCTACTGTGGTCTTCTCATTCATAACGTTGTTCGTTACTGACCTCAACAGAGTCAATCGGACAATACCCAGCACCTGTCGATCAAGCATGGCCCACTTGTCGTCCTCCATGTCTTCTAGTTGCTCCCCCAACAGAGGCAGATCTAGTTTCCTGCCACATAGATAGTCTTCAATCTGCATCTTCTAGTAGCCAAAATCTATGCCGTCAAACTTGTCGATTCCTATCTTCTCTTCTTTCGCCATCGTTTCTACCCCGAGCCTAGAATCTGACTCTGATACTAGTTGTTGGGAAAAAAATACAATTCCCTACTTGTGGAATAATGTAAGAAACGAAATAAGAAGAACAAAATAAATAAGCACGACGCATAGATAGAATATTTGCTTTTATATATATCTCAGACATCATATTTGGCTAAAAGTTGACGGAGAAATTTAAGTCAGATGCTTAACCAAGATTCAATTCCTCAAATTCACGGCTCTCGATATATATGGTATGCGTGGAAGGAAAAAGAAGTGTCCATAATCATGAATCGAGTAAGTGGCGCTTTGTCAATTCTCTCTCTCTCTCTGATAATAACGAAGAAACAACCAATCCATTAAGGCTGAACAAAACCGGACCGCAGACCGGACCGGACCGAAAAATCGGACCGGATTTGCGGTCCGGTCCGGTCTTAATTTTAAAAAAGCGGTCCGGTCCGGACCGGATTTATCCGATCCGGTCCGGTCCGGTCTATACATTTATGAAATGCGGTCCGGACCGGACCGCATTTCATATTTTTTTTAATTTTTTAAAATATTTTAAAAAATAATCGCGCAGCTCTACGCCTATCTCTGCGTAAATTTTCTTCTTAATTTTTTAAATATTTAAAAAAATAACTGCCTGCGCAGTGTGGCTCTGCGAAATTTTTTAAATTTTTTTATTTTTTTTTAAAAAAAATTTAAATCCGGTCTGGACCACTGGACCGCATTTGCATAGGACCGGTCCGGTCCTATAATATTTCCGGACCGGAATGCGGTCCGAAAAACCGGACCGGAATGCAGTCCGAAAAACCAGACCGCATTCCGGTTGTGCAGCCCTACAATCCATTCTCTAAAGAGTCTTTGCTTTTTCTTGATGAATGAAACCTTACTTAAATATGGAAAAAAGATTACCGCTGACAGTACCAAACATTGATGGCCCCAACGGACCAGCTGCTACAAGACACACAGGCATAAAACACTTTACAAAGTGGACTTAAAGTCTCACCCAAATTAATAATCCACCACACGTACGTGGTTGGAACCAGATTCACAAAATGTTGGGAAAACGATTGAGTAATATACCTGTACTAGTTGCCGAAATTGATTTGAGAAATTGAGATACCACCATGATTTTTGTTAATTAAGTGTCGAAAATATTCCACGTGACAGACCGTGCTATCTACGTGTCAAGTGTCGACAGATGAGATTTTTCCTCACTTAATTAGTTAATAGAACTCAGGGTGGGATCATATGATTTTACTAACTAAGCTAGCACATGTCCTAATTTTAAAAGTACGGGTACTGAAATCAATTTTGTCAATTTGTGCAGGAATTTTTTTTAATATATTTTTGCCGAAAATATGCCATAAGTTAATTAATAGTACTGCTTCCCAAATTAAACATGGTTAATTTCTTGATGCAACAAAGGAATAAGACTCAAGTTGCTGTCCTAGAGTTGTTTTCATTTCGGGCAGCTTTATGAGCTATTCATGTGTTGGGCTCTTATATATCTATCCAGCTGAAGTAAACCTTTATGCCTTGAAGCTTATATTATTAAAGCTGTCTTAAAAAAAAAAACTTTATTGGCACTGCCTCTTTCCATTTTCTTTTTTTCTGTCTCTAGAAAGAACATTTTTGGCGAAAGTTAGGCGCTTGGGCCGATACTTGTTGCATTTGGGTAAGTGGCCATTGGCAAAGTTAACGCGCAAAAGAGAGTGCAAACTTCTATTAAAAAATAACTTAAAAATTACTGCCCAAGTATTATGCGCTTGCCCTCTTTTGAAAACAATTAATTTCCGTGCCAACTCCGTCATAACGTTTAATCTTACACGTGGTTACCCTAAACCAAGCTCTAAAAGGCAGACTAGAAGTCGTAAAAAAAAAAGTGCAAGCATGTGCCCGGTGGCATGGCTTGCCATAAAGTTCTTCCACGACTTAATTTTGTATTGATAATAGGGCTGAAAATTGAAAATGCAGTCTAATTTTTTGATCGCATTGCGGTCTGGACCGCATTTTCGATTCTCTTATATTAAAGGATCGGACCGGACCACTTACAAGTGGTCCGATCCGATCTTTTAAAATCCGGTCCAGTCTGGTAAAATTTACTGTGCAGTAATTATGGTTGTATATATTTTAAATTTTTTAAAAAATTTTGAAATACGGTCCGGTCCGATCCGGTGAAGCTGATAACCCTGGCTGACACAGTTCGGGTGGCCACTTGTGAAAATTTAATTGGATAACACGTAGTGGTTAAGACGCCTGACATGTGTGCCATTAGCTCTGAGTGACAGAGTTGGGGACAGAAGCAGTTAGTTTCAAAAGGAGACAAACTTAGGCAATATTTTGTAGTTTTTTAGAAACTCACCCAATCTATTTTTTTAGCTTTGAACGACTGTACGTTAATTTTACCTTCTATTATTGATGGGTTGGGCAAATTAATACGTATTATTTTATTTAATAGCCGAATTTGCATTGAATTGGATACTACAAAAAAATTAGTCAACGACGGTTGCTGACCGCCGCTATAGATGGTTTCTTACAGTGTTTGTGGACAAATGTTTCTAAAGCTATGTATCTACAACGTCGATCACAGTTGACCAGTTAACCGTCGTTGTATGTATCCACCTTTAGTAGCTTTTGTGCACAAATGCTGCTAAAAATTCAGTACCTACAACAGCGGTCACAGTGACAGCCGCTGAAACACCTACCTTTTAGCAGCATTTATTGACACAAACGCTGCTATAAGTATAATTAAAAAATATTTTTTATTTATTAATTATAAGTTAATTAATGTATATATAATTTTATTTTGTCATGTATTTAAAAAAAATTATTTTAAAGGACCTACTTAATAAAATATGAAATTAGAGGGAGTGTTGTAAAAATTGAAGTTGTTATATGACATATTTTAAATTATAATCCATGGTTGTTATGGTAATTGCATATTTATTGACTTCATCTATGTAGTTTAGAAAACATCTATTATCATACTTATAATGAGAATATATATTTTGAATAATTAGTAATATAATATTATTTAACTAAGACATATTATTTAATTTCAAACAAAAAGATATTGTGAGATTTTCTTATGCAATTAAAGTACATAACCAAATATATGGTCTCAGAGGCTATAATTTAGTCATTAGGTAGGTACATACATATAATGTATTTAGATTAATTAGCACATATCAATTATAAAATAAACACATATAATAAGTCATGCAATGTTGTATAAAAGGTATTATATAATAGTATAATGATAAACACATAGAATAGTATGACACTCACGCATGATATTATTATAGCATGATATATCATATCATATTATAGTATATGAGTAAATCAAATTTTGATTACAACAATTAGAGTGTAAAAACAATATGAATTTTTTATTGTGATATAAATATTTGACAAGTATATATATGCTAGAAAGCATAAGAATTCGTCAAGTTCCCTTAATGGCGAAATAGCGCAAATTAGGGTTGTTCAATGTTTGGGTCGGGTTGGGCCTGTACGAGTTAGTATTATGTTGGCTTGCCCGACCCGAAATAACTGATTTTGTGCCCCGCCCAAACCCGACCCGTACGGGTCTGTTCTCTAGGGAATCTCAGTGCAAGATAGTGGAAATTGTGAACATGCACTTACCTTTTTCCCTCTTTTTTTTTAACCATATTATGTGAAAAGGTTCTCTTTTTTCCTTTTCGAAATAATGATAAAAATTTGTAAATTTAACTTTACTCTTTTAAATATTAATATACTTTAAAAAAATGAATCAGATCATAAATTTAAAAATGTTGCAACTGTAACCGTTGAGAGAGTATTTTTTGGGATGAAGATTATCAAGACTGAATTGCGTAATAAGATGAGAGATGACTAGATGAATGATAGCATGGTAGACTCGTAGGATCCAATTGTCGCTTCTCAGTCTCAGCAAATAGTATAGTACGCGTATTTCAATATTCTTAATACTTTTAGTCCTTAATTTTTGATATTTTAATTCTATGACGCTTTTTACATTACGTAGGAAAAAAAATTGTCATTTCACCTTATGAGTTTGCCCCCTCCCCCCCTCAACTTGAGTCCTGGTTCCGCCACTGCAAAAAGTAACACATCCAGACTCTTTAATTTATCTGATATTGGAGTTGTAGCTGTTGTAGCACATCGCCATAGAGAAGGCTCGCCAGCAGTGGCGGATCCATGATTGAAGTGTTAGGAAGGCAGAGTCATAGAGGGGAAATATTTACCTTTTTAGTAATATTTTGAATGCAAAAAAAATACATCTAAACATCCAAAATTTAAAAAAATTCAATACATTTTCACACAAACTCTAATACTTTTTAAAAAATATATCATCAAATCATTCTGCAAGTTCATCACTCAACAACTATATAGAAAATAATATAAATGTTTACTATGGATTGAAATTAGCAACTAAATGAGAGAAAAAGATTGAGATCGAAAGAGATTTGAAATTAAAAGGAAAGAATGAACTTATATAAACCGAAACAAAGCCAAAATAAAAGAAAGAAAAAAACTAAGTTCAAGTTGTAATAAGTAAAGCTGCAGAAGAAACTTTGTGGGTTAAGTGATTTATTTATGTTAACCTTTTCAAAGGTGGGGCAAAATCGATAGGTTTTTTTAAAAAAAAATGAAATTGATTGAAATAAATAACAAAATAAAAACAAAAACCGCTATTTAGGTCATAAAATAAATTGTATCTCTTGGTGAAATTTTAATTCCATTAATATATGTTGTTATTTTAAAAGATACTTTAATTTATTTATTATTTATTGTCATTTTAAATGGTATGATTTTTAAAGCATTAAACTTGTCTTATTCATTTTGAGGGATAAACATAGCCAGAAGAACAAAGGAACTGTACATTCTTTTAGCTCTTCCCTTCTTATCTCCTTTTGTTAACAGGTATTTCCTCTTCTAGTAGACTTACCCCTGGAGTGATCTCGCTACCTTAATTGAATCCCCATTTCTATTTCCTCTCTTTGCAAAAGACACGCAATTTCATTCTTTTCCATTCATCTCATTCACTCTTTAGTCGGATCTAACTTGAGCTCTTGAGTTTCTGCTATCAAGCTCGCTTGCTTTTGAGTTCGATTTTCACTACTCTGAATCTCTATAGCTTTCACCGAAACCAAGGGAAAGCCCCCCAGAGAGAGGAGTTCACACTGACAGCTACTCTCTTCTTCAAGAAAGGAGAATCTAGAACTGTCACCTTCCAGCGAGTCAGGCTAGCATTGGTTTATTCAATCTCTTGTGGTTACGCAACCTTAGCTTCGCGTCAGTGGTGGATAAGTTTTGCAAGTCAAAGGTTTTCTGAATGTGCTAGTCATCACTATTTGGTACTAAAACAAAGAAATCCTTTAAATATTAAATAAATGGCAAAGTGAAAGTTATGTTCCCCTTGACCCAGATAATGGTCATGTGTATTGCATGCAGTCAAAAGATTAGCACATGGTACATTGATCTTTTTGAGGACCATCTCTATGCTCGAAAAAACTTTTCCCCTCAAACTCTTCTGATCCGTAAGCATAATTAGGGATAAGTGGGTTGCAGTGCCTAAAACGAAGTGAAAGAGCACTTTTCCCTTTGCTTCGAATTGACATCGGGAGAGAGAGTAATCCATCCTCGGTTGGCTATACTTATAACCCGCAGTTCGATTCGGATTAATAGGATAGAGATTGGCACATCTGGTAGTGGTGGGTAGTTCAGAATACTCGTATGCACACCCTTGTGAGCACCCTAATTGGTTCACATCTGACCTCAGAGAGGTGACACATTCTACGCAATTATCAACATGAAATGTTTATATGGATCCGATCCACAAAGGAACTACTATATGTAGTAGGTGGAGCTGCTGCTCTTGTCTTCAAAATCCGAGCAAGAAAATTTATGTTTTTCGAACGCCTCCTGAACCATTTTTTCAAGGACCCCTCTGATTTCGTTCTTTTTATCAGAGATGGACATCTCAGGATACGAGATAGGGGGACACGGTTGTCAAACATCAAAGCAAAAAAGAAGACAACCCCAGTAAATCGTGAATAATTGAAGAGGAAAGATTCTCTAAAAGCCGACGGTTTCTTTGTGCTAAGAATGGATACTTCTTGGTGTTTGCCAGAATTCCGACTTGGCAATACCTTTGACCGATCGGGATGGAAGGCGGAACAGGCTTGCCTTTGACCTTTTAATCTAACTAAGAAGTAAGGCCCAGAAAGGCGGGCTATTAGCTCAGTGGTAGAGCGCGCCCCTGATAATTGTGTCGTTGTGCCTGGGCTGTGAGGGCTCTCAGCCACATGGATAGTTCAATGTGCTCATCAGCGCCTGACCCTGAAATGTGGATCATCCAAGGCACATTATCCCTTTTCTTTCCCTAGCGAGTGAAGAACGAGTGGATGTTTTGAACGAGTGTTGAGCGAGTGAAGTGACCCATAAGCTATAAGGGCAAGCTATATGTATATCTTTCCTATTTCTCTTCGTGTTTTTGGTTGTCTTTGATTTGTTCATGACTTGAGTCCTCTCAGAAACAAACTTGATTAGAAGTCTTTCAAATGTGTCTTTGTTGGGTATTCCAGCTCTCAGAAGGGCTACAAGTTTTATCACCCCAAAACAAATAAAAAATTGTGTCCATGGATGTCATCTCTTTCTTTGAAAAGGGGGCCCTCTTGATCACCTGAAGAGATTTTAGGCAGAATTGGCATAATTATTACCGTGAAGATTGAGCTGCCAAAAGATATTTTACTCCGTTTTTTGGGCTGGAAGATAAGATTTATGCAGGTAATTTAATCAGGATTTCATCTCCTAAATCCTTTTTTTCTATGAAAGCAAGAGATGGAAAGTGTTGTTCTAAATTCTGCCTTATTCCATTCCATGAAATCTAGAAGCACTTCTGCAGCCTTCTCTCTCCATACGGCCTGGCAGGCCTTCCCTTTCCCCGTTCCCCAATCAGATGTTGGATGTGAGCTATACTCCGCAAGAGCCAAACGGGCGTATGACCTTGCCTTGCCATTTGACCTGTATTCCCGTGTGACTAGGAATGCTCAGTGACAACCTCTCCATTGTGACCGCCTGGCCTCTCTTGCTATCACGGTAGCACCTAGTGTGGTCAGCACCAATCGTCAAGTTTCCAATTAAGACCAAGTAACATTTCATTAATTCATTCTTTTTTTTTCTTTTAGATTTTATTTTCTGAATTTTTTATTCAACTATAAATTACGAAATAAAATAAATGAAATGTAAAATTCTTGAGTAGTCTACGTCCCTTTGAATGATAAATCCCCTTAATCATTAATTAAATTAAAATTCAATTAAAGTAAAGAAGTACCTTGGCATTGCAAAAGAGATTTTTCAAAAATATTCTTGGGGGCGCAAAATGATATTTGAAAGTGTAAAATTGAGTTAAGATAATATTTTTTCCTCAAAAAATATTTTAAAGGATAAAAAAAATTAAATGTTTTTGGGAGGTGGTAGCCCCTCCCCTCCCCTACCCTAAATCAGCCCTGCTCACCAGCCCATAACGTTGTGGACAACATATTACCTTTTTTAAAAAGTAAAAAATAAAACCCGATTTTACCGATAGTCACCCAGTCGGGGGCGGAGACACCGAAAATCGGTAAAACCATCATTTTTTTAGATTTAGGCCACTTGTACTGGTGTAGGCCGGGTGCCGGAAACCTAATAATGGTGGCGGAGGAACCAGAAAATTCCCGTTCCCCACAACTCTAACTGAAAGCCCAAAGCTTCGCAAATTGTTAGTGGTAGACAGTTTGGATTCGGAGGGCAAAATGAGCATTGCAGGCAGAAGTGCATTACTTGGTTGGTGGTGTATTTAAGGTGAGACTTTAAAGTCAAATTCACCTACGGGTGCAGATCGACGAATTTTAAAAATTCATTAGTTTAATGTCACATAATTGAAAAATATGGGTACAAAGTATTAGTACTCCATAATTGGAGGATGCAAAGTCTTTTTTTTTTTTTTTTTTTTTTTGCATATCAAACAGACCAAACTGATTATTAGATGTTCATTCATTATTATTCTATCTGCGGCATCTCACGCTTTGAACAAGGTATTAATTCATTCGATTCTCAGCGCGATTTGTCGGATGATTCAAATGATCTCCATGCGAATAATCCTTGAGTGTCTCGTCAGATCAGCCTTCTTTTTAGATCTCTTTCCAGTCAAATCTGTTCAACTGTCACAAACTTGAATACCGACCACATAGCTTTCTATAATAATACTTTTGTGGCTACAGTGGTTGATACGGGGGGACCCTGGGAATGAATTGCAGAGAAGAATTCGATACCTTAGCACCAATTGTACCAATTGTAGAAGAATAATCCTCGATCACCATCACCAGCACCGGCACCAGAATGGTCCAAAGATAATATCTTCGCTAGAGAGAGCGCGAGGGGCGCATTACCTTCTTCCTTTATTCTTCTCCCCAGCTTTACTTGGTACGATTATTAGTTCCACTAGTGGTGCTAATTAATTCCCTTCTCTTTGTTCTCTGTTCCTTGTTTAATTTCTTCTGGCAGAAAAGCACTTTTTATAAACTATAATACCCTTACCAAATTACGAACCCAGGACAAAGATGCCAAAATCATGTTATCATATGTCTTTGCAGACTAAAGAATACACCATATAAACTTACGGTTCAATATATATATATGTTTGGTAATAGCTGAAGAAAAAGGTTAAAATGAAGAGGGGAGAGAAATAGTAACAAGAGACAAGAGATTTTAAGTGGTTCGGTCTAGAATATTTACATCCACTGTGAATTATGAGTCCATATAGATAATAATTACATATAGATAACAATTGAATATCTCTATTTATAGAGATAATACAAAGCATAATAGGAGAATATCCTATATTTAAATTTGAATCTCTACATTTGAATTTGAATTTGAATCTTTATAATAATATCAAATTTTTGATATTGTGATAACCATAATATCATAATCAAATCTTTAAGATTTGATTATGATATTATCTCTAAGAATAGCTACCGCAAACATCACTATCGAACAACACAAGCAAATGATGCCTCGATGAATTGTTCCTTTTTTTTCATTCTTGTTTCCTGATACTCTATAAATGGATATTTGATTAGAGACTATTGGATATTCGTACATCGTCGAGTTTTAATTTACAAAATGAACGTACGTAATATACGAAATATGGTATGATCCTGATATATGAAATAACTATAGTGAATGCATCGGATAGACGTTAAGTGATTGATATTATCCTCCATGACAGGAACTTCTTGTTTCAGAGGGCTAATACCATTAATGAATTAACGAGTAATTCTAATTTAGGTGGATTTGGTCAGGAGATGCGAAAATCGTACTTCCAAGATCCATTACGTGTCCAAGGATTTTTGTTCTTCTTGGCATCTGTTATTTTGGGAAGTTCTTAAAAAGAAACAATTTGATACATGCAGCTTGTAGTACATCAATTTGTGTTATTTTCCTAATTTTTTTCAGCTGCACTTCAAATCCAAGAGACACGACAAATCAAAATACAACTACAATATCTCATCTGCTGCAACAGGCTTGTTATAAAGTTCCTATTAATGAGTACTGTTTGGCTCCCATGCTCAGTTAACTTACCAAGAAAAAATGAAGATAAAAAAGCCAATTCTAAAAATTTCACAACAGAAACGATGGTTCATATTACATGCAAAAAAAAAAACCAGGCAGAATCAGAGATAGTAACATGATCAAACTACACAGTATTAGCATCATTGTTAAAAACCCATCGCTGCTTTGTTGCCTCCATTCTCTCCACCAACCCTGCAATCTCAGCTTGCATTCTTATTTTCATCTTGTAATAATCACAATGCGAATTTTCCAGAGCCTGGAGTTCCTCCAGTTTCTTCCTTCGTCTTTCCTCAGTCTCTTGCAAACATAGCTTCGCAAGATTTCCAGCATACTCTTCTTCCATCTTTTCGGTGTTGGTCTTAATAATCCGCCGGAAACCTTCAGCCTCTCTCCGTGCTTCATCTGCCTTGCTCTGGAACATCCCGGCTTCTGCTTCTTTTATCCGCACTAAGCTCTCCAAGCTGTCAAACCCATCTTTCTTTGGCAATGGTCCAAACCGGAAATTATCCTCTGTTGTCCATTCACTTATGATGGAAGGTTTCAGGTCACTTTGACGAAGGTCCTTTGACAGTAAATCATTACGTATGCAAGAAGAGCTCATATTGTACGAAGAATACATTGGAGCTATAGAAGTGGATTGAGGAAGAGTTGCTTCTTTTCCGAGGATAGCTTGAGTTGCCACCAAATTCTTTGAAGCCACATTTGAAGCAGGAAAGTCAGACATGCCACCTGTGTATATTTTATCAAAAAACATTCAGAGTCTGACATGAACATATACATTATTGAGTCTGTAATTTCTAAAGCAAAACTTATTCAAGTGGCATATAAGTGGTATTCTCACATATATGTAGGTAGCTCTACTAGAATATGACAACAATCATCAAAGATTATGGTTGAAGATTGAATCACAGGTATACCGTGAAACCTTTATCCTATTCATGTCAACTCCCATGTGTTTCACCAGCTGAATTTGCAATTAATATCCTAAAAATTCAACAGCCAATTAAAACATAATTTACTAATTCAGGATAAAAGTTAAATCAGAAGATTTATTGGATATTGATAACTTGGTTGTATATTCTGCATTTTTTAACAAAAGCAATAGGTCGCCCATCTTATTACACATGAATTCCAGCTAACCAATCCAATAGGAAGGAAGATCATCTAGAAAACTAAATTTCAGGAGGCCAATCAACACAGAAAAATCTTCCAGGAGAAAATAAAGGGGGACTAAGAAGACAGTATGATTACTTCCATGGATGTCCAAAGCAGCTGATTAGAAATTGTCAGGCAGTCAAAGATCAAAACATATATCTCTTACTTCGATAAAGAACACTTGCATCAAACTCATCATATATGAACTTATCAAACAAACAAAAAAACTCATCATATATGACACGAGGAACATATTTCTCATATGATTCCAACAACAAAATATGTAACAAGTTCATCTTCTGCTTCATTCTCATACTTATGTATGAGGTTGCTGCTAAAGTGTTTTTTTTTAATAGAAAACAACAAAAAACATTTTATGCAACACCAACTTCCAAACAGGTAACACCAGAAAAATAATAGTTCACTAATTGTAACCTGATACCTTCTGTGGTCCTGACTCCAATTGTTACATGGGACCCCTGCTAAACTACCAAATCTAGTAACCTGATTGTTAATGTAAATAGTTACACAATAACCTCTTTTCACAGAATTCTCACACTTTTAGACGCAGAGCTGATAAGCCGTGTGATGCAAGCAGCAACAAGATGAGTTCATCTTAACAGAGCTAGGTAATTTCTATAGCTTTTAGAATTTTCTAGTATGGGGTATTATAATGGATCCATATGTCTTCTAGTCCAACTTGCGGGCTTTCACATAGTCAAAACATATGATGCCCCAGCCTCATTATGGTTAGGTAACAATCATCTATTTGTGGAGAAACAATTTCTTCCACTCAATGAGAACACATTTACTAATTTAAAAAGTTACCATGCTTTGTTCCAGATTTGCGAAATGCAATATTAATCTGAGGTGTGATGCAAAAGAAAAACCATGTTCTCTGCTTAACAAAGTAGGTGTAACGCCTAAATCTATCTTCTTCCTGTCTCAAATTTATAAAATCCATTCTTTATTCACACTCTTACAACCTTAGGATCTTCACAACGCTAATAAATGTATAAAGAAAACTAGGTCAAAATACCACCACTTAGGAATCAAAATTATCAAAAAGAAGATGCTACAGTACTGTGGAACTGTTCATGGTGTTCTAAAAGCAGTCCTGCTACTATCTTAACTCCGAGTGTCAGAGCTTTGTCCTTTGTCAGTGTTATCCTTCTATTCATGGATTAACCATACTAAGTCTTGAGTTCCACAGAAGCCATCACAAGAGAAATCAATTGGTACTTCTTCAGCAGTAAGAAGAAATGATACTCATCAACCAAAACCTAAAAATCTATCAATAAAACAGAGTTGTGTATAATGGGAATAGCAGAAAAGAAAGAATGCCTTTTTGATATTCAAGTCCATGAAGTTCTTTCCAACATTGAATTGAGGTCCCATAACCAATATTCCATACGAAAACATAAATAAAAATGCACTAGGATAAAGTTCAGAAACTCACAGTTGAAGAACTGAATGATGAAGTTACAAGCGTCCAAAGGAGAGATCTTTTTACTTTCAAGCTTGGATAACATCTCATCAGCTCTAATATACAATTCTTTGCCTCTGTGATCTTCGCTTCCCCTGAAAATCTTTCTTACACAGTCAAGCTCCTTCTTTAGGGTTTCCAAGCCCCAGTCTTTTGCACAGCACACAAACACATCCTTCACAAAGCCAAACATTTCCGATGCATGACCACACCCGATGCAGTGAAACTGCATCTCAGTAGTCCCTGAAGGCCCCTTCAAGCTAGGACCAGGCTTAATCAGATTCTTCTGAATGCCACAAGCTGCATGGCTCCAATGAGAGCATACATCGCACCCAACCCAACTACAAGTATTGCTTGCACAATCAAAATTCAAACAGAGGGGACACATGCACTGACTGCAAAACCCCTTGTTCGATGAGCAAATCTTGCACTCACAATCATCAACAGGCAGGATGCTTCGGCAATTCACATTTCTACACCTCATATACAAAAAGATCTCCACTAGCTCGGCTGTTGGCAGGCGAATCTCGCTAGATAAGTAGCTTCCAAGTCCCATTTTCACCGCTACCAAAATTTCCAATTGCACCTTGTGACACTTGGACAGAGTCTCCTTCGTAAAATCAGATCTTCGTTCGAGAGAGCTTTGTAATCCAACTAATTCTTCTTTCTTCTCAGACATTGCGATGATACATTTCAAGTAATCTTTAACCAGTGCAACCGTGTCATCGGGAAGCTCCTGAATTGTCAGGGCCATAGTAGGGATTGGCTCTGATATGATCTCACGAATAATCATCTCCGGTCTAGAAACCTTCCTAAATATCCCACCACCGTCTATATTCTCCAAATTCCTCAAACCTTCCGAACCGCGTCCCCTTGAATGCCCTGACTGCGTATCAAACCGTGGCCTAGCCGGGAGCTCAGACGGGAAGAATGAAAGGTTATCCGAGCTCGTAGTGGTCCTATAGTGGCTATTGGTGCATGAATCCTTATTACGATTGCCCTGATTTCCCTGCAGCATAGGGAAAATACTTCCGCCATGATTTGACAGCGTCACGAACCCATCGCCAATGGGCTTAAACCGACTATGAACCGAACCATTAGTACCCTCTCCACACTGCCAAATCTGGTCATCTCTCCCCACCGAATACTCGTAATTCTCCGTAGAATTACGGGTGAGAGAGCAACTGGGGTTGTGGGAAAGAGCGTGGGAATACGAGTACGACATCGAAGGCGCCGTGAAATCAGTAGAACAAGTGGTTTGGGGATTGTTGTAAGAAGGTGCCAAAGATTGCGTACTCCTGGTAGGGTTCGGCCGAGCTGGAGGATCAGCATTTTGTGAAGGATTGGGAGCAGTGAGACAGAGTGACACATCAGGCAAAGCTAGAGATAGATTCAAAGTCTCTAGCTTTGGCTTCTTATCTGCAGTATTCTTCCTCTCAACCTCTTCCTCGACCTCTCGTTTTGAAGAATTCCCTCTCGTTTCGGTCAAATTCAGGAAATCTCTCTCTACCCATTTCTCATCTTTGTTTGGATTCTCGGAAATGGAGATTTCTCTACCTTTGAGGGCAACATTCTCGAAGGTAGTGAACAGGATTTTACCGGTAATCTCTTTCTCGGGATGACTCAGTTTGGAATTGTCGCAGAGGTAGCTGAGAGTGAGCTCCTGGGAGCCTGAGGTGCCGGTTTTCGAGGGTTTCGATCGGAAACCATCAGAACTCATGTCTGATTCTCTGAGAAAGTTGATTCCCTTCTCATAGAAACTCATTTTCTCATCAGGGTTCTCCCTGTTTTGGTCAGAAATGTGCTGGGAGAACTTGCTCTGATAGCCGTTGTCGCCCCCACAGGTAACAGCACCATTAGAGGGATCTTTCTCTCCTAACATGACCTTAAAACTGAGAGAGAGAAAAAGAGAGACGTACAGAGAAAGCAAATAGTACTCAGGGGGTCAGTTTGGCAAATAACAACGAATCTGAAGATGCCTTTTCAATTCATTAGCTTTGATTCTTCAGCATCATACCACTTGCCTCTGCAACGGCTGGATTTCCAAGCGTTTACACGAAGAATATCTTAGAACGGCGATGATGCTTTTCTGCCTCCTAAAACTCACCGTGACTGTTCCTTCTCTTTCTTCCTCTTCAAGAATGAAGAGGACGACTTCGGTGTAAAAGTGACCTGTAGTATATGGACCAGGGGACAGATATGTAAACGTCTCTATCTGAATTCCAAGGCCTATAATTATTAAAAGAAAGACACCTTGTAAAGTTTTTCAAAATCTTACAAGTCAAACACCAAAGCCAGCAGGGCCTGTTTGAGCATCAGCAGCCTACGCGGTTGCGGCCCCAAAACAGGAAGACCGCGATTTTTTATTTTACTTATTAATATTTTACTAGAAGTCCAATTTATATTCAATATTTTAATTAAATAAAAGAAAAAATAAGTCTCAAATTTGCTTTAATTTTTTTAAATTTCCATTAGATGGAAAGAGAGTATAATTCAAAGAAGACTGTTGAAAATTTTTAACAAAAATTTATTGTTATTTTATATTTTTAATTTTATAATTTATAATTTATAATTTATTACAAAAGTCCTGTTTTTATCATTTTGCCTAATATCCAAATTATACTAACAGTCAGCCTCTCATGATGTTAAAGTTTCTTGTGTATTAACTGAAATAAAATTCTCATCCAAACATTAATTTTCCCCTATTATTTATTTTTAAAATTTCTCAAAAGAATTTCCTTCTAATTATTAACTTGTTTTCCATAACAAAAAAACACAAAAAAAATCATATATATATATATATATATATATATAATTCTTCTCACAAAAACATTTCTTTCAAATATACTTTCATAACTTTTACATTCTCTAATAGAATATATACATAAATTTCTCTTTCTAAATTTCACTTTAACAAATTACCAAAAAAAATACATCTCAATATTTTTTTTAATCATTAAAAAAATATATATTTTCGAAACCACAATCAAACAAGAGAAAATATTTTACTTGTCAAACATCACCTCTACGTCATAAAAATATAGAGATTAGAAGGATTAAAATGATTCCCTCCACAACTATTTACAATTTTTCTCGCAACATCTTAGGAAAAAATTTGACCGATCCATGCACCGCTCTGTGGATAACCAGTATGAAAGTTATATCACCATTCGGAGGAATAAAATTGAGTATGGAGAGATACATCGATCATTATTATGGTATAAATTGTGCATTCCAAAATTATAAAAACCCTTACCAATTAACCTTTATATATAGACTTTATATTTCTTGACAACTTTGACACAAAAACAAGAAACAGTATGATAACCAGCAGTTACATGAGCAAGTCCACCACAAGTGGATCTGTGTATTAGACAATTGCGGGTCTTCAGGTTGTTGCGAGTCAAAATACCGTGGTCGATGGGATGAGGCTCCTTGTAATTTTTCTGTTTGGATTATACGGTGCAATTCGGAAAAAAAATATATACAACAAGTGGACTCTATTGTAAGATACATGCTATCCAAAACTTTGACATGAGCAAATTAAATAGTATATAATCTATATGTTGGGTCTATTATATAATCTTATTAAGAGGGTATGGTATATTTTCTTTCTTTTAATCTTATTTAATTTTCAGGGTCTCGAGAGTTGATCAAGCACATTAACAAGTCGTTGGTACACGGAAACGTGTTGAAAAGATGCTTTAGAGTTTTCTGTCTCATCAAATGAACGGTTGGTACGGGCTCCATCATTTGGTAAATGGTACATGGTGAAGAAAGAAGAGTCGATCGGATCTTCTCAAAAAAAAAAAGTCAAGATTGTGGACTCTTCCTCACTCTTTCGGAATTCAAAGCTGGGAAAGCTGACTTTTTTTGTTGAGAGCTAGATTTCAAGTAATGTTGCTTTCTAGTTGGTATAATAACATGAACCGTAATGAATGCTACTCATGAAATTTGATAAAGATCTAAGAGCTAGGGTGGTGTAGAGTCAACTAAATCATATCTTACTGTTTAGTTTCGGAGTCCCAATTTTAGAGATTCATATATAAGAACAATTAATCTAGTGGCTGTGGGAATATGATTCTTCTTCCTTTTTTTTCTGCACAGGGATGCTGCCATAGCCTATAGTAAGGTACGTACCATATATATATATTATGTACCCTCGTCATATCCGCATGATGATATTGATCAGACACATGTTATAACACCGGCCAGGCGATATATATATATCCATATAGTAATTGGTGAAAAACATATTTTTGGCGGTTCCATATATAATAAATAATAAATAGATTTAGGAATATATAAAGTCTTCTGTATGTAGATGACATTCTGCAAAATTCCCCACGTCTCATCCCATTGGATCTCTTAAAATATATATCTGTGAGAGCATATTATTTGTGCTTTTTTTAAATAATAAAAAAAAAAGATCTTAACCACTATCTAAAAGTCGTAGGAATATTGTTTAACAATTTCCAAGGGTTAAATGCATATTTAAGATAATTCTATTCGAATAGCAGAACTAGTCTTCTAAAACCTAATTAAGAACACTGGAAAAATAACTCTAGGGTTTCATTAGTTCAGAACACAGGCGGAGCCAAGGGGGCGAATAGGAGCCACCGCCCCCTGTTGGCTTCCCCAAAACAAATTTTTCACACCTAATTTTTTTTTATTCTTTTTACCAGACTCGCCCCCTTTGATTGATGTTGTTTTACTTTTCAGCGTGATATTCATATGAAGAATCTGGCAAAAGTGTCTTTATTTTACATTCTCTGCATTGTTTTCTTGCATCTTTTGCTAAGTACCTTTATTCATGTGGGTGTATCTTGTCATCATATCTCATGTTCCGGATAAAAGACTAAATCAGTTTCATGTTAGGATTTCTCTGCAGTTGAATAAATTTGATTCAATCAATCGCTTATTTTCTCTTGACATGCGTTGAACTTTTTCAGAGTTTAAGTCAATTACATATCCAAATCATCATAAATAATGATGTAGAGACAAATGTATTGTGTGGCAGGCATATTCATGCAGTGGTTTATATGCTTATAGATATCATAAGGACACTCTCTAATTGGCTAGGTAGTTGTCCACTTGCTAGGAGTTACTAGATGTTGTAACTCAAGCTGATAAAAGAGTTCTGATTTCTTCTTGCTATAAAGTTTTACTTTGACATCTGAATTATAATTGTTTTTGTGATTATAGTTGAGAGGTGTCATTGATCCAAAGAAGCACTACAAGAAGGGGGATTCAAAATCAAAATCGCTTCCCAAGTATTTCTAGGAAAGTCTATTTGTATTTTTTTGGAATTAAATAATTATATGTGACATATAGGAGCTTAAGTTTGTCTATGTGTGTTCTCGGATATTTTTTTCAAGTTAGCGCATTGTTTCTGTCTGACAAAGATAATTTTTTATTTTGGCAGATTTCCTTAGAAGTATGTGTATTTCAATATTTTTAGTGTTTTTAGTTCTTATTTTTTATATTTTAACTCTTAAGATATTTTTTTGCATAACGTAATATTTTTTTATCATTTTTTCTTAGAAGTTTGCCCCCTTCGATTTTATTTCTGGCTCCGCCACTGGTTCAGAAAGAAGGGTTTAACGACCAACAACCATTACTGCCAACAATTTAGGTCCAAGAGCAACTTGTAAAAGCTGTACGAACACAAACTCATGCATACATATGGCCTGCTCGTAGGAAAAAGAAAATCGATTTTTTTCACTTGACGTGCGAGATCATTATAAGGAATTTATATTATGTAGGGTGAAATTTAGATGTCAAGAAACTTGAACGAAGGAAAAGTAATTGGGTTAGAAGCTTAAAGAAACTGGTTAGCGAAACGTCGCTTTTGGAGAATATCCGATCGAGAGGCGTGCGAGCACGGCGTTTTCCATGCACTTGCACTTTTGGCCCACTCTCACCCTCTAGGTCGGCCGGGACTTTGGACTTGGCCAAATCCTCTTTATCCTACTCTTCAAGGAGATGATCCAGATTATTCAACGAACCCGTTTATACGAAGACAGGATTCTGACATTTTTTTATGCCCATTGACTTTGTGGTTTAGGCTTTGGGAGTCAAATATAATTATTCCATTTTAATTTGTCATTGGCCGTACCACTACGATCCAACAAAAAACGGCACTATCCGGGGCAGTACGCAACTGAGGACGGGGGAGCTGTTAAGAAAACTTTAGTATATATTTTTAGGTAAGTTTTTGTTCCAAGTGTTTGTTTTCATAATTTAGAAGAAGATCCAAGGCGAAAACGTAATCAACAACTTTATATATAATGGATCGGAGAAGAAATCATGCATGTTTAATTAAATTCAACTCGTTCTATTTTAGTCGTTTCTTCAGACCTTAATTACCTAATCCTAATTCAATAGAGAGCATGATATCTGTAGTTGCTTAACGAATCTGTAATTGCTAATTGATAGGTACATCTCATAGTCACATGAGGTCAGTGAGGATATCCTAGATTAAGCCCTAGCTACTAGCGGCTCGACCCTTATTGGTAAACGAGACAAATAGAGCTCAAACTAAACCTTCTCTAACACATAATGGTCTCGCAAATTAGGAGTACAACTACAAAAAAATATTCAAATACTTGTGTGACAAAATATTGTATCCTGCCCCAATATCTGACTCTTGCTTGTCTGAATTGAATATGCCTTGTCTACTTTAGATTTTAGGTTTTTCCCGGAACGAACACGTACAAAATTAAAGGGACATTAATTTGCTGATGTACTTCAAGCAGACTTTATAATTAAGCTCAAGTTTGAGGTTGATCAGACGTAATTCGGCATATAATTAAATAATTGAATCAAGATCAAGGCTACGATCTAAAGCTGACTCAAGTTCGAGCAGAAATCAGCCTTTCTGCATATAATTGATCATGGGCTCCCTTGATCAAATAGTAGATTACAAAAGAATTATTATATCTCGTCTACTTATCTAGGCTTGGAGAAAGATTATATATGTACTACCGGGAGGTAATTAATTAAATAGAACACTACAATCAAAATAGACCAAAAACAAATTAGGTTTAATTATCACGTTCAAATTAACAGGTATATATAATTACGATTCCAAATCTTAAGTATAATTGTGCTAAAATGGGGAAATCTAATTATTATTATTTTGGTAATGGGAAAATCTATGGGTGCCTCTTGTAAGATCCAAAGGAAATTCCAAATATTTGAACCAACTCCACATATAAATGCTGTATGAATCGAACCCATGCTCCTACAGTTCGTCTAAGAGTATGGAAGTCCGTGGTTCCAACTATATATATTTTCGCTATTGCTTTGGGGACTAAAATTTATCTAATTTATGATTAAAAAAGTGAGAACTTTCAGTTCACTTCTACCTGACCTAAACAACAGAAAAATAGGAATGATCGAGCTAATCTATTAAAAGTCCAACTTGATCAATTATTAGAGACTTGACTCTTATTAAATTGTACTTGAACAACCAGGATTAATTTGTCATATACATATAGTTGACATTTAGTTCTTCACCTTATTGAATAACTAATTAATTAAAGATCTAGTAAAGTCTAGAGAAAATGTAAAAATAAAAAGCTTATCTATATATATAAGAAACAATTAGCAGCGTCAATTAAGGATTACAGACATTAATTCTAGAGCTCCAGGCCGGCATAAACCACGAGGTACAGAAAACCAAAAGATCACGTTACTTTAATTGCGCCTACCTGGAAATCATTTGAAATACGTACCCTCACGTGGCTTAACTTGATTGGCTAACTATCTAATAATTATCAAAACCACATGCGAGATTCTAGCTATGATAAGCTGTTTTGCTTCACGTGTGAATGCGCTGGCATGGGCTATTAATAAATAGTAAGCAAATGACAAAATCATATCGGGTGGATTAAAAGAATATTATTTGATTAAGTTTTAAAAAATTATGTTGTTATCAATGTCATAATAAAGAGGGGAAAGAACTCCTTCTGTTCTTTTTATACTGACAGTTACCCCAAAAAAAAAAATAAAGAGGGGGAAAAAAGAGTGTAATGACGAAAAAAAATACAAGAGAGAAGTGGACGGACTGTCACGTCTTAGGCTTTTTTTTTTCTAGGCCATGTCTTGGGCGTTTAACCCACAAGACTTGGTGTAAAATTAATAATGAACAAAATAATATTTTGAAGACGGAGTAATTAATAGTTAATCAGAAAAATACCATGGGCTTATTTAAAAAAATGATCAAATATTTACAACCAATGCAATATGCGATATGGATAAGTATCGTATAAGGTTATGTTTGATCATTGATCATATCGTGTAAAGGGACTGAAAAAGTAGATCGAGCAGAAAAACCATTTCTCTGTGTTTTTTAAAATATATTTTTGAGTGTATATGAGAATGATAAGGTCCATTGAGTTCTTTGGGTTGGGCAAAACTACACTCGGTACTAGAATTTTGGTTCCAGTACGGCTACTAGCTCTCGCCAGGAATCAGAATCGGACGCGGTAGGCAATATTGTCTACCAGATAGAACTCGATACGGAACCAGTAATTCCGCCAAGACGCTCGAAATTTCTGGTTTCGCTATTTTTTTCACTTTTTTTTTAAAAAAAAAAAAAACTAGGGTTATTAACTTCCCGAACCCCCCCCCCCCCCCCGGGCGGCTCTGCCTCTCACACTCTCAATCATTCTTCGAAATTCGCTCGAATTCTCTCAATCCTTCATCTCTCACTAGCTCACCGACAGCTGCTCACTGCTCTCTCGATTTGTGCTCTCTCTCTCTTCTACCCGCGCCGCCTCTCTCTGTGCTAACCTCTCTCAGCCTGCAATTGCGCCTCTCTCAGCCGATCAACGATCTCTCTCTCTTTGCAGCTCTGTCTTTCCCTGCCTCACCTCTGCCTCACCTCTGCCTCTCTCACCAAGCCACCCCACCCACCCATTGATTCTTTTTTCAATATTTGTTTATTTTTTTCACTGATTTTATTTGTTGCTTTATGCAAGTGTTTGCCATGTGGAGTGTGGACGTATATTGAATTTGGGGCTTTTGTTTTGCGTTGATTACAGTAAATCTATGATTTATGAAAATATAAAGTTATGAAGTTATAAACATGAATCCGTCTGATTGTGTTGATTGGGATTAAAAACTTGTGATCTGTTTAGAATTTATTTGTGTTGGAATGAATATTTACAATATGTTTAATGTTTTGGTTGTGTACTGGAGATTGGAGGATGAGAGTTTGATAATCAGAGATAACATTGGAGGATGAGATTGAATTTATTTTGGATGTGAAATGTTCTGAACATGAATATGTCTGATTGCATTGATTGTGTTGGAAATTTGCATTGATTGGGATTAAAACTTGTGGTCTATCTCCCTTGCCGAAATTTTGGCATTTGGTTACGAAATTCTGAGAATTGCTGGACCGGAACCAGATGACAAATTGGAATTTCAAAATGGAATTTTGGGAATTCCACTTCTTACCGGTACAAATGAGATTCTGCATTTGGTACTACCACTATCCACCCTATTCAGCAATAGTCCACCAGTTGGGCCTTCATAACCCAGTGGTTGAAGATAAGACAAAACCAAGATTAGTCAGGGTGGGTTTGTGTTGTAAAATTTTTGATATTGGGTTTAGTGAAAAAGTGAAGAGAGATGTAATTTTTTATATTTTTTGTAGTGAAAAATTATGTTTTGATGGGAGAGAGAAAGATTATATTGTAATATTTTATTGTGAGAGGGTGAAAAATTTTGTAAAATTTTTGACGCAAACAGAACCTTAGAAGGAGAAATTTGAACTCGCTGTCAGGTCAGGATAATATTGGTCGTTCTAAATTTGAAATAGGCATGGGTCTCTAAAATGTATATGTACAGATTGTGCTCTTTATATAAGAGAGACTAACAAACTTCCCCATTATTATCGGTCATTCTAACAAACATATCATGTGTATCAAAATTCTAGAAGGTGCTACGTGTATTCGCTTATAATAGAATTCTCTAAATACAACAGATTCACAATTCAATAATTCCATAAATATGTACAAAATGGGTAGGAGAATATTGGTGATATATCAGCGAAATCTCCTAGTATAGTTCTGAATTACCACCCACACAAAAAATAGCTTAACTGTGAAACTACAACAGTATAGATAGTTGCAAAATTTGTGTTCTTATAAATTCAAGATTCTATTAATTAATCAATCATACTGCTAAACAAAGAAACAAAATGAAAGGGAATCAAGGGATAAAGGAAAGGGCATCAAGATCACACCGGAACAGTCACTGTGGACAATCATAGAAAATTTCCTGCTACTGAAAACCGAACTACTACAATTGAAATAATGGCAAACTTCTTAATTTTGTCTCAACTTTTGTTATCAAATATAGAAGGGAATTGCCAAGAAAAAAAATATAAAGGAGAATTGAAACGCCTCTCTCCAAACGAACCTAATCTGAAAACAAGAATTTGAGAAGCTTGTTAATTTTGTCTTCTGTTTTGTTATCAGATGTGATTCCTTCATCTGAGAGTGAAGAGAAAAAATCTACCTTAGCCGTTTTCCTCCAGCTCATGTACATCCGGTGTAGAAAAAGCGAATTATGTGGACCAGCTTTCTTGACAAGCAAGGAGACTGTGGTCAAAGAGTGGTCCTTAACCAACAATGATGATTATTAGTGAGAAACCCAAAGGCGACAACCTCCACCGCCGATTTTATGACACTCTTGACGGAACCATATGGTAGAGGAATGGTGACCGGCTAAATTCAATTTCATGACCACCTCGTCGTCGATGTTTCGTGGAGATATAATGCGGTACTTGGTGGGCGCCACTGTAAACAGTATCTCAAAGCTTCGCCGACCACAAAACACGTCGTTGATGTGTGGTAGAGGCTTTCCTCTTCAGCTGTGACAAATTTCACTTAGCCGTGGACGAAGCATGCTCTTTAGTGAATGGATGATGTGGATCACAAAATAGCGTGTGGAGGAAGACCGATTTTCTTGTAGTGATAGACTTTTCTTGTACTGGTTTCAGGTAGCTAGTGCTATAGTAACAATTATAAAAAAAATTGAAATTTCGTGTTTGTTATGAATCATATGATTATGGATGACCATTAAACATCTAACTCCTAATTTTCCCCACCTCTTGGTTTTCTAACCATTTATATACCCTTTTGCATTTCATGTATCTTATAATGATTCTATACCTATTTAAAGGGGTTTTGAGATATATTACAAACACATCTAAATTGAATAACTATTCATCTCTGATCTCTTGTCTTATTTTCTTTTACTACGCTTTTAAGATCGTATGACTATTTTCTCCTTAGTTTTGCAACAAATTATCAGCACGAAGCTCTTGAAATTATGATAGAAGGCGGTGAACTTTTTTGTTGCAAAAAGTTCACTCCTAAAGTCAAAGGAGGTTACATATTTTTATATCCATTTCACAAGCTCGTGGTAAGTTTATTATAAAGGAATAACCTCCTCTATTCAATTTGAGATTTTCTCCTTTGTTGATTTGTTTGACTGGATTAGAGACTTATTCATTTGCTGCTTGTTATATATCATGTTGAATCTTGCAAAACTTGAATTCATAACTCTTGATATTTTAGGCAACAATTATCTCGCATGGGTCATTGATGTTGAAATTCATCTTGATGCTAAGAATCTTGAAAATACTATTCGGGAGGAAAATTCATCTTTATGGAGATTTCAATTCTTTACGGAGATGATGCCAATATGAATGCGCCAATGATTTTCTTACGGCATCATCTCCATAAAGAATTGAAATCTGAATATCTTACAGTAAAAGGCCCCCTTATTTTATAGAATAATTTAAAAGGGTAATACGAGCACTAGAAGTTTGTAATTTTCCTAAAAGCTCAATATGATTGGATGCACCTGAGGTTGCAAGATTTTAAATCTGGAGTATCACTTTGCTTTGTTCAAAATCACCTTATAGTTGAAACTATATGGAGAAAAGGTTACTGAAGAAGACAAGTTAGAGAAAACATTTACTATTTTTTATAGCTCAAATATGCTCTTGCAGCAGCAACATCAAGAGCAAAAGCTCAAGAAATATTCTAAATTGATTTATTGTTTTGTTGTCGCTGAACAAAATAATGACATTTTGATGAAAAATCATCAGTCTCAATCAACCGGCTCTCTACCATTCTCTTAAGCGACTGGAGTCTCACTCCCTAGAGTGAATAAGACATTATTTAATAAAAGGAACTACGGCCGTGGTCAAGGTCGGGAAAAGAACAAAAGTTAAAAACTAAACCACCAGAAGTGTAACAATTCTTCAACACCGAACCACTAGCAGTGAGGAAACTCTAAACAAGAAAAAGGCAAAGGTTTTGTAGAATAAACCTTCTAGGAATTATGAAGAAAAATGTTAGTTGTGTGGGATGAATGGACATTTGTCTCTTACTTGTCGTACACCAAGGCACTTAGTTCTGAATGGGAATGGAAAATAAACGAATTTTTTCATAATAAATGTCTTGATAGTTTTGATGGAGTTCATGTTACTCATCTTGATGTTTTGGATTTCTCTGAAGATCCTACTAGAAAAATTGAGCATTTGATTGGTGATAGAAATATTCTGCTAAATTAATGTATTCTCTTTATGATGAAATAAAATGTTAGAGCTTTCTTTTCATGTTCTTATGTTCTTATATGATAATGATGATTAATACATATATTTTATATGTGTGAAGCAACATGGATTCATCTCATGTATTGATTCACTCCAAGATAGTCGAGAATGATTTTTGTTTGGCAGACAGTGCAAGAATGCATAAAATCTTCAAAGAGAAAATTATTTTCAATACTTAGGATTATCTATTGTATGTGTCAATACCATATTAGATTTGCAAACCTAATTAAAGGCTCCGGAAGAGCCTATGTTATGCTCCCTGAAGGAACAAATTTGTGTATCTCAAGGCATTATATTCTTCTAAATCTATAACAAATTTACTCAGTTTTAAGGATATATGTCTTAATGGTTATCACATTGAAACAAAACAATGAAGGTAGTACATAATTTCTTTATATTTCATCTAAAGTCAGGGCTAGAAGCTCATATTGGAAAAACTGCAGTTTTGTCTTTCAGATTAAGTAAATGCTTTAGTTAGTTGGCCAATTTTCGTGTCATAACATTATTCTATAAAGTGTATTTGTGGTTTATATATCATGTAAAACAACTTGGTCTTTTTACGTGATGCACAAGAAGGAACTAGAAGGATGTAGGAAGTGGATGAAGCTTCCATAAGGATGATTCCAACTACCTAGAAGATATGGAATGAATTCAAGAATATTCTAGAGTATTACAGTTGCTGGAGTTAGCTCGAGATCAGACCAAAGTTAGGTTGACGGTAAAAATAACATAATCAATTTAGGTTGTTGTAACTTCGCCCAAACTGACTCAATAATTTAACTAACACGTCTATCCCTACCCTAGCTCTTTAAATACCTACCTACAAATCCCCTCTCTAATTTAACTAGCCTCTTATATGCTCAACATGATCTTATACGCTTGAAAAATCCTTTGTTCTTTTATTTTTTCTCCATAGAAGACTTGTGTTTACTGAAGACTTGTGCTTCCTAAGATTGGAAGAATGATGAAGTAAATATATGCTAGTGTTGGGTTTCAATCATCTCTACTTGTTTGTTGAAGATAGCAATCACCGATCACCGAAGACCTTGAGATTCTCAAGGGGAGTTGTTGAAGTTACATCCAGAGTGTTTTCACTTCTTGAAGCTAGGGTTGAGCATATTCACCACTAAACCAGTTGTTACTGGTTTAACCAGCACCGTCACCTTGTCGGAAATTTCCATTTTTTATGTAAATAATATAGAAAACAACTTTGTTCCCTTCTTAAAGAGAACGACTCCTTTGGATTTTGATAGGTTAGGGTAAAAACCCTAACCCAGTAACCCTTCACTATTTTGTTTTTATTTTTTATTAAAAACGGTCTTGTTCTCTTTTAAAAAGAAAATGGTGCCTTTAGTTTTTGCAGGGTTCCTGTAACTGTTTTAAAAAGAGAACGTTGTCTTTTGCTCGGGTCTAATCCCAGCTCTTTACAAGGAGAAGACACTTCAACGTTTCATGACCTCTAGGCTCCAGCGACACCAGCCCTACCTCTCAGAAGAGAACAGTGTCTCTCCCATCTCCTATCTAGTCTCTCCATGGCGTCCAAACTCCAGCCTTACCTCTGTGAGTCCTAGTTTCAGGATTAAGGCAACCCAAGAGGGGGGGTGAATTGGTTTTCTAAACTTTTCGGTTAAAACCCCCAAAGTTGTGTTTGCAAGTAAATACTACTTTAGCACAACCTAACCAAGCTTGAGATATACCCTCTCTAAGCTTCTTCTTTAGTGAACAACCTCACTAAAGGAAACAACTCTCTAGATAGGAAGATTTAGGAACAAGACTCTCTCAAAGAGTGGATATAAAAGTGGAAAGCTCTATCTCTTGATTCACACAAAGACAAGGATGTGAAAGTGCAATTTGTGTGAATGATATGAGAAATATGAAATAAGAAGGTTTAGAATATTTCTCAAGCTATACAAATGATATGTGGTCGTTGGTTCTTGATTTTAGACGTTTTGGATGTGTATTTATAGGCCACATATGAAAACTAGCCGTTTATAGCCGTTGGGGGTCGATTTGACAATTTTACCGTTGTACCGGTCGACCGCTTCATGTACCGGTCGACCGGTTCAAGTAGCCGTTGTCCAACGGTCATAAATTTGAATGCTGTCAATGATCGACCGCTTCATGTAGAGGTCGACCGCTACAAAAAGTTCATCGACCGCTTCATTTAAAAACATGTTTTTGACCACTTTTAAACACCCAATTTTAAAGACTTAATTCTCATAAGTATATGAAGGGTTTATGAATATATTTGGGGTGTTTTAAAACCTTTAAAAACATTTTAATCTTTCAAACAAAAGGTAAAACGGTTTATGCACGTTTTGAAAGATATGCAAGTGCGTGATTCAAATCCTTGTCAAATGTGAAATAAAGAGTTACAATGATTATACCCTAAGGTTTTGAATCTTCACTTTAAGCACTTTGCATCTTCTTGTTCTTCTTTCTTCAAGTCTTTGGCTCTTTTATCAAGTCGTCTTTGTCTTTGGAGATGTCCACTTTATAAACTTATTCATTTATTGAAATCATCAAAACCTTGATTGTGCACAAAAGCCAACAATCTCCCCCTTTTTGATGATGACAATAAAGTGATAGTTTTGAGATGACTCCCCCTATCTTGTGCAATTGGACAATCATGTAAAACTTGAAGATAAAGCATTAGCCATTGGATTCATAAAGAGTAATACAATTCAAACATAATCCAATTCAAAGGAGAGTATATAGTCATCAAAACTATTAGCACATTTCTCCCCCTTTGTCACATCAAAAAGACAAAGGTTACATTACTCCCCAAACATGCATTCGAAAAGCAAAATGAATCCAAGCTTTTAGACATTTATGAATTCTCCCCCTTTGTAATTCAAAAAGAGAATACATGGATATAATTTAAAAGATCATTTTTCATCCAAAATATCAAGTTTGGTTTTTAAATGACAATCTATTTGTCATGGTATAGAGGATGTCTAACAGGAACTCAAAAGTTCATCGCTATTATGATAGTAGCCAACCGAGTGGGTTTGTACCAACCTCTTAGCTACCAATGACAATTTTAAAGGTCAATCTCAACCAAAAGGTTTAAGCACACAAAAACTTATCAAATATCAAGATTTTTGTAAAAGAGATGACTTATAGATTTTTCATTTTGATAAATGCAGGAAAATATGTGAATGATAAATACATTTGCATTTATAACATTTAACAACCAAGAACATATAATTAGACAACAATTAAAACTTATTCTCAAATAAGGATTTAGATGTTACCAAAGGTTTCCCCTTAGCATTTGTCCTCAAATGTCACAAGCCTTCTTGATAGGCAAGTTTCATCCAAGTACCCATTTGTTGCTCCGTCCTAGAAGAGAATCAAGAAACAATTTTTGGTACCCAAGCCTTCTTGGGTCCTTCAATGTTAGTTTTGGTTCCTTTTGGAACCCATTCTTTCTTGAGAGTTTTACTCCCAAGTTTCTTTAATGCACAATCAAAGATAAGATGCCCGTTTTTATTGCAAAAATGACATGTTTGAGTAGGTGCATTAAAAGATTTAGCCTTCACAAAATAATTCTTAAAATATTTTTGGTGAATTGAAGACTTGTAGCCTAAGCCACATTTGTCAAAGACACATCTTTGACTACCAAGAATTAAATCTAAAGATTTCTTTCCTTGAGTAAACTTCTCAAGGATTTTGCTTTGAGAAATAATTTTGTTGTTCAAAACAACTTTCTCCTTTTCAAATTCTAAAGCTTTTTGCTGGAATAAATCGTTTTCTAGCTTTAGATTCTTTTTCTCATTTTTCAAAAAATCAATATCATTTGAGATCAAAATGAGTTTCTTTTTCAAAGATATATATTTTGAACCTAATAGTTCGAATTGACATAAAAGATCATTAAATGCATTTTGAAGCTCATTATAAGAAGTTTCATGCTCATCATCGGAAGAGTGTACCTCATCATCATCCTCATCAGTGTCTTCAAATGCCATGAAGCACATGTTGGCTATTTCTCCATCTTCGGAGGAGGAGGAGGAGGAGGAGGAGGAGGAGGAACTTTCTTTGTTTGCCTTCCAAGATGTCTTCTTGTATTTGAGGCTTCTCTTTCCTTTCTTGCTCTTGAGGAAGTTTTTGAACTTTCTAGTCATTAAGACTATGTCTTCCTCTTTGTCATCCTCATCTTTCACTGTTGAAGATTTGAAAGCAATCCTCATCTTCTTTTTGCTTTCATCTTCATTCTCGAGCATTTGGATCTCGTGGGTCATGAGTGATCCAATGAGCTCATCCAGAGGATGCTTGGTGAGATCCTTTGCTTCTTGTATGGCGGTCACTTTGGCCTCCCATGCCTTTGGTAGTGACCTAAGGATTTTTCTCACCAAATCGGAGTTAGTATAAGATTTACCAAGTGAATTCAAAACATTTATAATTGTGGTAAATCTAGTATACATGACAGTAATGGATTCCTCTGGTGTCATTTTAAACAATTCATAATTATGAACAAGCATATTGATTTTTGACTCTTTAACTTGGCTTGTTCCTTCATGAGTAATTTCTAGAGCATGCCAAATTTCCTTAGCATTTGTGCAAGAAGATATTCTATTAAATTCATTTCTCTCTAAAGCACAATAAAGAATGTTCATAGCACTAGCATTTAAAGAGATTTTCCTTTTGTCTAGGTCACTATATTCATTTTCATTTTTAAGGGTTTCAACCTCTCCAACTTTTTTTGTGGGAATATGTGGACCATTCAAAATGCATAACCATAGATCATAATCGATGGATTGAAGATAAATTTGCATCCTAGCTTTCCAATATGCATAATCATGTCCATCAAAAAATGGTGGTCTAAGAGTGGAAAACCTTTCAACTTGAGTGTTGAAGCTTGTAGTTGTCATTCTAACTCAAGATGTTAAAATCTTGTATAAAGAGCACCAGGCTCCGATACCAATTGTGAGTCCTAGTTTCAGGATTAAGGCAACCCAAGAGGGGGGGTGAATTAGTTTTCTAAACTTTTCGGTTAAAACCCCCAAAGTTGTGTTTGCAAGTAAATACTACTTTAGCACAAATATATAATATGTGGAACTGTAAATAAGTGCTAAAGTAAGGAGTAGGGATAAGAGAAGCAAACACTCGATTTTTAGGTGGTTCGGCAAACCCGCCTACATCCACCCCTCAAGCTCCTTCACCGAGCCTTGAGGTTTCTCCACTATTCTTCAAATAGCTTTACACACTAGCTTCCGGGTGCTAGTGAACCGTACAAGTGTTTTCTCCCGGGCTCAACACTCAAACCCACCCAAGTGGTTTTTCGGGCTTACCACTCACAACCTAACCAAGCTTGAGATATACCCTCTCTAAGCTTCTTCTTTAGTGAACAATCTCACTAAAGGAAACAACTCTCTAGATAGGAAGATTTAGGAACAAGACTCTCTCAAAGAGTGGATATAAAAGTGGAAAGTTCTATCTCTTGATTCACACAAAGACAAGGATGTGAAAGTGCAATTTGTGTGAATGATATGAGAAATATGAAATAAGAAGGTTTAGAATATTTCTCAAGCTATACAAATGATATGTGGTCGTTGGTACTTGATTTTAGACGTTTTGGATGTGTATTTATAGGCCACATATGAAAACTAGCCGTTTATAGCCGTTGGGGGTCGATTTGACAATTTTACCTTTGTACCGGTCGACCGCTTCATGTACCGGTCGACCGGTTCAAGTAGCCGTTGTCCAACGGTCATAATTTTGAATGCTGTCAATGATCGACCGCTTCATGTAGAGGTCGACCGCTACAAAAAGTTCATCGACCGCTTCATTTAAAAACATGTTTTTGACCACTTTTAAACACCCAATTTTAAAGTCTTAATTCCCATAAGTATATGAAGGGTTTATGAATATATTTGGGGTGTTTTAAAACCTTTAAAAACATTTTAATCTTTCAAACAAAAGGTAAAACGGTTTATGCACGTTTTGAAAGATATGCAAGTGCGTGATTCAAATCCTTGTCAAATGTGAAATAAAGAGTTACAAGGATTATACCCTAAGGTTTTGAATCTTCACTTTAAGCACTTTGCATCTTCTTGTTCTTCTTTCTTCAAGTCTTTGGCTCTTTTATCAAGTCGTCTTTGTCTTTGAAGATGTCCACTTTATAAACTTATTCATTTATTGAAATCATCAAAACCTTGATTGTGCACAAAAGCCAACAACCTCTCAGACTCTCTCCCTCACCCCGTTGTTGTCGCCTTCCTCTGATAAAATGCCAAAGATGCTTCAAGTTTATGGATGACTAGTCTTTTTCTCCATTCTACTCCTCAATGCCTTCTTCATTTTTTGTCCAGCATGATTGGCAGTGGTCGGCTCCTTTTTTCTCCATTTGCATGATTACGGTAACCGGCATAGCTAAAAATGGCCAAACCGACACCTACATCACCTTTACACACCCCTACATGAAGGATCCTTCAAAGAAGTTTTCACTTTGTGAACAAAAACTCTATGTGTGATTTTATGGTTTGATTGCTTATCTCTTGTTGGTTGTCTTGATACGCTAAATTTTTTTTTAATTATCTTGATTGGTATATTAAGAGTCTTGGACTTTAATTAAATAATCTTGACTTAAAGGATTTGTTATTCTTACAATTCTATGTTAAATTTATATTACAGTTAGTCCAAAGTCAAACGACTAGTAATCTGCAAATTGACAACATGTTGATTTTTTTTTTTTTTTGGATTTGAATTTCGTATAAGTGTTTAAAGGATTATACTGAGTTTTTAAAATACATATTCACCCTCCTCTAGTTATAGGTTAGGTATAAACTTGAGTTTTTCATATTATATTAGACGACAATAAGAATAATTGAATCAAATATTATAATGCATAAAAGTACAAGACGCACCACAAGTGCTATGATCCAAAGACATTTATACTTTGGCATGATCAACTTGGACATCCAAGATCTATAATGATACATCAAATTATTGAGAACTCCCATGGACATCCTTTAAAGAATCAAAATATTATTTTACCAAGTGATTATCCATATAGTTCTTGTTCCTAGGAAAAAATTATTATTAAGCTAACTCTCTCAAAGGTAATTGTAGAGTCTCCATCATTTCTACAAAGAATTCAGGGTGATATTTGTGGACCATTTAGATATTTTATGGTTTTGATTAATGCATCCACTAGATGGTCATATCTTTGTCTTGTTTCTACTTGAAATGTTGCATTTGCTCCATTTTTTTCTTAAATTATTAGAATAAAAGCAAAATATCATTCTACTAGGAGCATTTGTGTATATGTAGGAATTTATATTAGATATTTTGTTCATCATGTTCATACTCAAAATGGTTTAGTTGAATCTTTTATAAAAAGACTTCAGTTAATATCTCGGCCTTTACTTATGAAAAAAAAATTTACCGATTTCTGGCTTTCTGCTTGGGGACATTATTTTACATGTTGCATCACTTATACAGATTAGACTAACCGCTTATCATAAATATTCTCCTATTCAACTTGCTCTTAGTCAACCTCCAAATATCTTTCTTCTTCAAATTTTTTGTTCTATTGTATATGTTTCAATTTCACCCACTCAACGTAGGGGTTCTCAACGTAGACTTGATATTTATGTTGGTTTTAATCCTTCATCCATTATTAGATATCTTGAATCATTAATTGATGATATTTTCAAAGATTTGTTTGAGTGTTAAAATTTTAGGGTATTGAAGTTGGTGAAAAAACGAAGAGATAGATGATTTGAATGAATTTTCATATTTATTATAGTGAAAAGTAATAATTTGATGGAGAAAGAGAATATAATATAATTATTTTATAATGTTAAAATTTTAGAAGGACTAAAATTTTAGTAAACAAATGAACCCAAAGCATGTTTTGCAGCCTGTCATTATAATGAGACCATTTTTCCATCATTGGGTGGTGAAAAGTCGTTGCCTAAAACACGATGCGAGATTACTTGGAATAATTTGTCATTATCTTATTTTGATTTTTGAACCAATCAATATGAACAAGGAGTTCAAAAGATCATTCATTTGCAAAATGTTGCAAATCATTAGATGTGTTTACATATAATAAGATGTTTGTGAAATCATACATCACAACTGCTAATATCTCTGGACGAATTGATGTTCCTAAAGAACAACAAGAGGCCAATGAATCCAATACACGCTTGAAGCGTGGTAGACCTCTCGGAGCTAGTAATATAAAAAAAAATCAAAAGCAGAAGAAAAAAGAAAGAAAGAGGTGCTCTTGAAGAGGTCATACCCACAATACAAAAAAATAAATTTAAAAAATCTATCTCCTAAAGAAAAATCTCTTGGAAAACAATTTCTTAAAATGAAATCTCCTGAAAAGATAGCCTTAGAAGTGACAGCTCTTGAAGAGATAACTCCTGAAGAGGAAAATACATCTAAATAATGAGATCTCAATACATTATGTGAGTGCAGGAGAAATATTGGATATAAATAAAATTTTCGTCGACAACATATTTTCCTTCAAAGTTTCTTTTGACATTACCAGAAGTAATGATGAAATTGAAAAAAAATTCGTCGAAGAATGTTGATGTATAAATGATTAGCCAATGTGGAATGAAGCACATGGTGTTCTATATTTACAACAGAATGATGCAACTCCTTCAACCCTCTTGAAGAATATGATTATATGTGCACAAAAATGCATGTGGATGAAGTCCTAATTACAAACAACCAGACCGCTACAATGGGGATCCAATTCCTGCCAATTTTCCACTTGTTTAATTGTAGTATCATTAGAGGTTGCATTATCAACTATGATCGTGAGGATTTTATCAATCCCCTAGAAAAGCATGCACAATTCTATCTCATTTCCTATGGTAGTTCCTTGTGATCCGATACACGGTGAAGATAAATAATCCTATTATGTAAACACTGCCGCCTATCAATGAAGTGAGTTGTAACACATATAGTTTATATTTTAAACCGTTGTCCTGGTATCAGTGGTAAAAGACACCCTAGAGATTTCTCTAACAAATGTCAATTCCAACTTATCTCTCACTTCATACATGTGTATTTAGATTGCATCTCGGAACGAGGCTCATACCAAGTAACCAAGTATTAAACTTCATCTTATGTGCAATTCTAAATGACATCTCATCCATTATCACACACTCAACAATCCACTTCCTAACATCTTTTTTTATATAATTGTCCACCTTCAAAGCACCCGACTCATTCCCTATTACTTTTGAAGCATCAAATGTCAACCTAAATTAAGCAGTGTCTAATAGGGTTTGCTTCTTCGGATATGGCAAACAATATTTAAGATGAATTATAAAACCTAAGGTCCCACGATTTTTAGAGTGGCACCCAACAGGGCTATTACAATGATGACAACTAACCATAGGTTGTTGAAGGTCGACGACTGAAAAAATCTTAGTGAAATAATCTCACACAAAACTGCTGTGAGAGTTTTTTCTCCTTTTAATGGGTGGATCTTCTGGAACTAGGATATGATTCTCATATATAGGAGAAACAGGACTAGTAATGGTCTCATTAACATCAACTGGATTAGATGAACCATTGGGGCATGAGCCTATATTCGATGTAGGTGTAAAAGGATCCATTTGACACAAAAACATTTTATTTTCACCTAAAAAAGGGACTCGATCTACCTATATAAACTTTAAACATCTATGTTCACAACCTAAAGAATCTAAGCATAAACAATATAATAAGTTCTCAACAATCAAATAAACAATATATACATCACAATCGATGTGCACATAATAGAAAATTTACTCAATAAAAATGTATAAAAAAACCTAAATTAATTATTAATGAAAAACATGTAATGTAGAGTTAATTCAATAAATATATATGAACTATGAAACAATTTTGGATCAAATTCTAAAAACAACATTAATCCAATAAAAATGTATAAAGCAAACCACAAAATCCCTCAATTAATCAGAAATTACCAATTCGTACCATTCAAAACCCAAAATCAACCAACCCTAAATAATTTGCAAATATTGTAGAATTAGTCTCATGTTCTACCTTCAGAGAAAAAAATACATACCTTAAATGAGCTTTTGACTAGCTGAGCCGAGAGAGAGGATTGGGAACTAGAGAGATGAGAGAGAGAGAGGCCAATAGCTAGTACGTTGGAGAGGGGATTACCTACGAAGACAATCCCCTCCGGATGTCCGGCTGGAAGCCATCCAGCCGAACATCCAGCCGTCCAGCCGGACATCCAACGGTTGGGATGCCCGAGCAGCGTCCTGTTCGGGCTGCCCGGGCAGGTGTGGGTCCCACGCGGGACCCACACCCTTCCCCAGTCCCAACCGTTGGATGTCCGGCTGGATGGCTTCCAGCCGTCCAGACGGACATTCGGAGGGGATTTCCTTCGGAGGCAATCCCCTTCCAGTACGTCGTAGCGGGCTTGACGGAGAGAAAGGGTGGAGGGGAGAGTTAGAGAGAGAATTTAGGATGAAATTGGAAGGAGGGAGTTGAGGGAGAGAGAAACTTGGAAAGGAGGGAGGGACTAGGCGTTCGCGTGAGTCTAGAGTCCCCACGGGTTATATGTTTTTTTTACCTTACAATTTTAGTCTTTTCAGAGGCATAGTGGTAAGAGGCGGATGTACAAAGATGCACACAAATAGGAAAGACAAGACAACAAGATGTACAGTAGATGGTAGTAGCCTAATTAAATGTCGAAACACAAAACACTGTCGACCCCCAGAATGGACTCTTCAAGTAGACAACTTCACTAGTTGAACTTCGATGCTGCAATTTAGAAGAACTTTGCCGCCATCTCTATAGTTTGTCATCATCACAATCGTATATTAGCACATGTACGAATGTACTAATGTGCTAACAAGACAAGTCCTATCAGGACAGCACTTGCTGAAGCAAATTAAAGTGGCTTTCATTGCAACGATGGATGCATCCAAACTCCTACTGAAAGAACATAATCCTAGTAGAATGAAATACACTCGAGCAATCAAATTCAATGAATAAATTCGTAACTAATATAGCTTGAGCCGAGGGGGAAGAAGGTGGGCTAGCTAAATTAGTAAAGGATTAATGGTACAATGCACAGATAATAAAATGTCGTTTTCTTTTCAATTCTTCTTTTATTTTTGGTAATGACGGAAAAATTTTGTTGCCTTCTCGTGGATTGAGTTTGGAGGGACCTGTCTCAAAATATGGATTAGTTGGTCAGGAGTATCATCTGACCGAACCTAGTTCGACTCTCCACGAAAATAAAATTCATAAATTAAATCATGTATGTGGTGGTCCACAAATGTTGTGGTCAAGCAGCTCACAAAAAAAAAAAACTTGGCAGTTGAAGCCCGTGAGTCGTAACGGCATTTATACGCTACAATTTCTGCAAATGACGATGTTTGGTTTGTGCACGCAGGGACAATCAACGTGGTGGCATAACTGATAGGAGAGTAGCTCTGTGTATGGATATGATAAAATCTGCTAGATTTGGGTCAATTGTTTGTCTCTTGCCTTCAACTAGTGGAGGAAGACCTCATCAGGATAAGGCACATAGGGTGAAAGAGAGATCCAAATGAAAAGAATTAATTAATAAAGCCCACTAATTTTTAACGTTTGAACCATGATATAATAATAGGTTCTACGTCTACCACTTGGAAAAGAGAAACAGTAATATTCAAATAGCTCCACTTCGAATGGGACTCATCTAAATATAGACATTCAAATTAATAGACAGATAAACTCCTAAGACTTCTCTATTTAATCTAGGAAATGGTCAATTATTGCAATAATTCAAAGGGTAATGTCATAATTTGCGCCCTAAGTATGGGGTAAAATTAATCTCATCCCCTAACTATGAAAATGACAATTTACGTCCTCTAACTTTAAAAAATCATCAACGTAGGATCCCCATCTAAAGTCTCGTTAAAACAAATAAAATCTGACCTCACGTGTCCCAAGTGCTCCTCACCCATCGTACTTGACGAAAATACCCTTTTGTTATTTCTTTGATATTTCAACCTTTCCTTATCTCTTCTCCCTTTCTCGCTGAAGTCTCCCCTTCGCCGAAGTACCTTCAACACCTGCTATTGATGGCATGAGTTCACTAATTAGGTTGGAAGTGGATGTTTTTCCTATGGGTGGCAACCAAATAGGGCACTCACGTAGTAATGGCATTATAAATTCGTGTGAAGGAAAACTAAATGAATACACCATCTCTTTAATTAATTGTAGCGAAGATTCAAAATTTGGTGCAATAGATGATGTACAATGCAAGCAGGCTAGCCTTAAAGCAGCTCCTCTGGCTTCACGAGGAAGTGTTTCCTTGGGCTCTTATCGTGTAAATAGAGTTGAAAACTGGGGTCTTCACAAGGGTAGCTTGGAATTTGAAAATTCTAACTCCCACTTGGTGCCTCAGAGCTCTAGCTCCTTGGATGCTACCAACGAAATGGATACTGGGGATAGGATTGTTGAACGTAACCAGCCAACTAGTTCAAGTTTAACTGACTCATCAAATGGTTTTGGTTCAATGATGCATGGTAGTTCATCAATCTCTCAGAGTTATGACGAGCAGAATCATTCTAAATTCAAAAAAAGTTGTGTTGATAAAGGATCAAAAATTATTGTGAAAGCTATTTATAGAGAAGACACAATCCGGTTCAAGTTTGAGCCTGCCACAGGGTGTTTCTAATTTTATGAAGAAGTTGCAGAGAGGTTCAAGTTGCACAATGGGACATTCCAAAAGGTACTAATTCGGCAAATGGGGAAGAATGGGGGAGGGAAGAGAGAAAGGAAAGGGGACTTCTGCAAGCAAGGGAGAAGAGATGGGGAAAGTTTGAAATATAAAAAATAAAACATAATAACGAAATTGAATGGGTGATGCATACATCGATGATTTTCGAAAGTTAAAGAACGTGAATCCTTTTTCCATAGTTAGGGGGCTAGATTGATTTTGTCTTATACTTAGGTGTGAACTATGACATTATCCCATTATTCAAATAATTGAAATACACTCACGTTCCCAGCTTCTTGCCTTTTCACGTCTCCCTTTTTAGGCCTGATGCCCACGTCTAGGTAATTATCCTCCGTATGTCGTGGATTTGGCTTACGTGGCTTATCGGTCATCCCTTCTTCAACAGCCGCGTTGTCCTCAAGGTGGAAGGCTTGAAATTATTGCCAATGTTTGCTCAAGTAGAAATACAAGACACATAAGAAACGGTTATGTGTCTCAACATCTCAAGTTCTGCTTGTGTCTCCTTCAAAATGAGCTCTTTGACATGGTTCTCTGGTATTTATTCCCCTTCGGTAATTTTCGACCCCCCTTCTAGGCTCCTTTCAACCACAAATACTTGCAACACTCGACATTTATGCCCAGGAGTGAACTTTTCATTGCAGTTAAAGCAGAGACCCTTCTCCCGCCAACGTTGCATCTCCTCCCAAGACAACTTCATTACAAGAGCTACTTCAATGGTGGTGAATTGAGGAACTACTGCCAGATAGTTCGGTTCTGGCCGTCCTGGCTTCTTCTTACGATTAAGCTAATCTTTCTTCAAGTGAGCCACGCCAATAGTCTGCCGAAGTGTGGTCAGCTTACTCATTCAAACTCTTTCAACAATTTCTTCTTGGAAAAAAATCACTTTGAGCACTCTAACTACCTATGCAATTTCAAATAGAAATCTAAATTATTAATCTTGACACATTAAGTCCTTCAACTTCCATAATTAATCAAATTGCACTCGAAAATAAAATTTGAGGGTCAAAATCATGTTACGTGTATCACTCACAACACACATGGCAGAAGTTTGATCGCTCCATCTTTTTTAAGGGAACAAATTGATGAAATTTGATAGTTCATTGGCTCAATGTGTCAAATGTGATAGTTTAGCTCTACTTTGAAATTACATTGATAATTAGAGAGCTCAAAATTATGTTTCCCTATTCTTTTTTATGTCTCTTAAGAAAGTCCCACCAACGCCATCTAAGGTCATCCTACCACACGATTGGCAAGCCGTTCAAAATCTCGCTGACACTCTTATTCCCATGTTGTTTGACTCATTATAGAGCTTTATTAAATCCTTCATATTCGGTCGGTCCAAACCGAACCATTAGCTCTATTTCAAATGTCTCCCACATGATTTCACGATACACTCGCTTCAACAAATGCTACCACTGTTTCACTTCACCCTTGAGATGGAATTCTGCCAACCCCACCTTGGCCCCTTCTACAGTCTTTTGATAGTTAAAATGATGTAACACTGAACTAAGTCACTCCACTAGTTCATCCCCGACAAAGGGAGGAAAATCCATCTTCGCAACTCGATGGTTACTGTGATGATGATTTAGCTCTGCTTTTCTTGATGAGGAAGCCTTATCATGATAATTGTAAATGTGTCACCCCAGTGCATGGCAGATCCCCACCACAAACTCCAAGACATCTTTCATCTTGCCTTCAAACTGTGCAATCTGTTAGAGATAATATCATAATCAAATCATAAAGATTTGATATGATATTATGATTATCATAATAATAAATTTTTGATACTGTTATGAAGATTCAAATTCAAATTCAAATTCAAATGTAGAGATTTAAATTTAAATATAGGATATTCTCCTATTATGTTTTGTATTATCTCTATAAATAGAGATCTTCAATTGTAATATACATGGACTCATAATACAAAATACAGTCATAGAGGGCTTTCACAGTGGATGTAGGTCTTCTAGACCGAACCACTTAAAATCTTCTGTCTCTTGTTACTATTTCTCTCCCCTCTTCATTTTCACCTTTTTCTTCTTGGTATCAGAGCAACAAAATTCTGCATCCTTAAAAGTTGGTGAATTTCACCTCCGATGTACTTACAGCAAATTGTTTGAGAGAAAAAAATAGGTGAGTGAAAGAGAGAGAGAGAAAAAAGACAGAGCAGAGATATGTTTGGCAATGATCGTGTGCCTATGATTTCAAGGTCCGATCATTTTCAGCCTGTATTCAAGGTCGTGTGTCTATGATATGATTTCAAGGTCCGATCAAATTCAAAAAAAAAATATCTGTTCAGCAAAGGAGCAAAGATCAGCAAGGGAGCAAGGATCTATGACTTCAAAGTCCAATCACCTTAAGATCCCTTTTTCAAACACAAGATTTTAGATTTCTCCATCTTGTGTCTGAGGGAGGATGTTAGAGATAATATCATAATGTGATGTACTTGTTGGTCTGCTCTTCATCCGCTGTGTGACAGCAACTGTAGGCCGAGTAGCTACCTCGTTTACTGGAGTTTGAGGTGTTGCAGGTTGTGGTATAGTTCGAGGGGCTGCAGGTGGAGGTGGTATCGTTTTTGCTATTTTCCCTCCACTTCTTGTTCTTGCTGCAAGAGGTTGACTTAATATTTTTTCTTCGTACTACAAACATGATACAAAAAGTTCAAACTCTGGGTCATAAAAACCCGAATAAACCTAACGACCAAGAGATTCCAAATACAAAGCCCACTAACCCCTATTAGATCATTAAGGGATGCAATTACAAATATTGACAAAATTAAAAACTTATCTGTCCATATATAGGAGTTTGTGTTTGCTGCAAGGGAGAAGTTTGATGCACAGGAGAAGATGAAATTAAGAAGAAGTATAGCATAAATATGTACTAAGAACAAGATTCAAAATTAAGTGGGTTAATGTCCTTTTTAGTCCCTAGGTTTTGGGGCGGTGTTCGTTTTAATCCCTAGGTTTTATTTTTGTTCAAAACAGTCCCTAGGTTATTTACGTTTGTCTTTTTAGTCCTTCCGTCCAATTCCGTCACTCCCGAGCCCAGTCAGCTAACGGTGTGACACGTCACACCCAATAGAATATTGACACGTGTACCAACTTTTTTAAAAATAATAAAAATGTCCACATGGGTAAAAAAAAAACACGGGTGAGTGCCCCCTGCCACCCCCGTAGACGGGGAGCCCACCTAGGGACTAAAAAGGACATTAACCCAAATTAAGTACAAATGGGCTTACTGTCGGTAAGATTTCAATTGGAACCATCTCATTCTCTTGCAGTAGCGACCCAGCTACTTGTCAAGAAGTTGCCCTGGACTTTTTTCGTTTATTCTTACGTCATGATCAGATGACACAAGGACAAAACCATCATCGAGAGTTTTACCTGGCTACTTGTAGTGGATCCGGTCACCAGGCTTATATCCATATGCTTTCACAATATCCTCGAGTTCAAAAAATGACAAGCAATCTGGATCATATGGTTCGTCATATGGATCACGTTTACCCCCGCGACTAGGTTGTGCAGTTGCTACCTAGTTTGGGGATCAGCCAAACTAAGCCAATACTATGGGTAGAATTCTTCCTTACTAAGGCTTGGTCATATCCAAGTGTGCACTCAGTAAGAATCTACAAAAGAAGTCACTCCGTTTCCAGAATGGGTGCACTCAATAGGTTGCAATTGGTACCAATGCGCTGTCTCTGTAACTCTGGGCCTCAGGGTTTGAAAATAAATAACATATTATAAAATAAACTTCACTTTGAACTTTGCATCTTTCTGTTCTTTTCATGAAATACATGCATAAATCTTGTTTTCAATCAATGAAAACCGCATGTAAAATCATTGGACATAAAAATAGACTCATGTTTACACATTTCATGTTACAATTTTTAGCAATTTTTTCAAAATGTAATGCACATAAAACTCTGAGGGTTTTCAATAAATCATGCATTTCTCAAACATCATCTCGGTCTTTTAGGAAAATCTAGCATAATAACCCCGCTTACCTGGATCTTCAAGTAAATAAGCCTCTGACTTAGCACCTATCAATACAAAATTTAACGTATTATAATACGCTCAAACGAAAACACAAATGAAACTCTAAATCTGCCCGACAGGATTAAATCCGAAATTCACTGGTCATATTCTAAAATATATCTTATCTATCTCGGGTTTCCCTAAAATCCCCTAATTTAACTATATTCTTCCCTGAGATGTTAACTATACACCTATAAAATTTCATATCGAAATTCCTTGTACAACTCAGTCAAAAAAATTGACATTTACCTCTGTTCACGGAGTCAAACTATACCCTGAATAATTCGGTACTCATCAATTACAAAATTCATAAAGATCTATTACGATATCAAAAAATCCTGAAATTTATACCAAAGATTTATATTTGGGTTATACAAACATGCATAAAATTTCATGCCAAAATTCGACTCCTATCTATGTCATCCAGTTCAAAATTTCAATCTGTATCAATGAATCTTTCTAAGCAATTCCGATTTCTGTAAGCCTAACTTTCAGATTACAAAACCTTAACTCTTTCCTCCTGCAGATGTCTAGTGCGCAATATCTAAGAATTTTTCGATGTCTAAAGTCGGCTATAAAAATATAATTCGATCTACTACTTAGATCAATAACCTAAATTTTCCTTAAACAAATCTTGAACCAAAATTTCAGTTACTCTAAGAAATCCATTAAAAATTAACTATTTTAAAAGAATTAAACTCAAATTTTAAATTTAAAAAAGACATTTCAAATAACAAATAATAAATTCAAATAAATTTTAAAATAGAAAGGGTGGGTGTTACATAGAGAGAGAGAGAGAGAGAGAGGAGGGCAATCAAAAGTAGGAGGCTAGAAAGGGATGGCAATGCCGTAATGCTACAGATCCTCGGCAGAAGTTTCCTCAGAAAAAATCCCGACAATTACAGTAGAAAATAGTGAAATCTTTTTTTTTCTTCTTAACTTTCTTAAATGTTTTAGGGTAAAAATTTTGAGTATTGAAGTTTGGAAAATATTATAAAGTAAAGATATATTATGTGAGTTAGTAAAAAATAAAGAGAGAAAATATTTAATAAATATTATAATAATAATAAATTATGTAATTAATTTTTTATTATTAAATCTAAATTTTTGGGCCCAAATTATTAAGGCTCAAACATACCAAAATTTGTCTGCCGCGTCAAAATGGGACGCGCAATCATGTCAACGGGGTTTTTCTCTCCGTCCGTATTATCCTCTAAAACCCTTTTTTTTTTTGGTTCTATAAAAACCTAATTAAGAGTATATATTTAAGAGAGCAGACGGCGTAGAAAAAAAAAACAGAGAGCAGACGACTTGCCTATAATAGTATTTGTTTTTAAATTCTTTTAAGCAACGAAGGAAATCTAATGGGTAAGATTCTTTAAAGCTTCAAATACTAGGCAAATTTGTCATATTTCCTCGTCAGTCGAATCAACCCCTATAAAAAATTATTTTTAAATTCATGATGCCTAACTCAAATTTTCCTTTCTAAGCCAACAGCAATTTATTATATATTTCTATCCTCTCTCTACATGAGCTGTCCATATATATTTCTTTAATATATTCTATGAGGTCAATTAATTAGCATAAACAAAATTTAAAAAAAAAAAGAAAGGAAAAAATGAATTTTCTTTTCTTTCTGGTTATTTTCTAGCTCAATCTATATGTTTTGGGGAAAATACATTTTTCACCCACAAACTACCATAGGTTTGACACTTTGCACCCCAAATTACCATCTTTAAGACATTGCACCCTCAAACTACTAATATTAGACACTTTGCATCCTAAACTATCAATTTTGACACTTTTCATCCTCTATTTGACAATAATACCCTTGATAAATTAATAAATTTACAATAATATCTTTACTATATACAAAATAGGTCAAGGCCATTATCGTCATTTTAGTCTCAAATTTTAAAAAATTGTGCAAAATGTCAAAAATTGATAGTTAGATAGTGTAATATATCAAAATTGGTAGTTTATAGTGTAAAGTGTCAAACTTATAGTAATTTGTTGGTGAAAAATGTATTTTCCCCATATATTTTTTTAGTTTAGTCAAGTCTGTCCGCACATAAAGGCCATGTACGACAGATTTCCCTCGCTCCCAAATAAAATTTCACAAATCCCCTGTAGAGCAACCAATATGCGATTTTATTTTTATTTTTTTATGCTTTACCCTTTTAGTGCATTTTCAACTCCTGCTATTGGCGGATGTTGAGAAGAGCAAATTAAGTTCGAAAAGCTGTGGCTTGGATATAGTTCAAGTGGGGCTGTGCAGGGTCTTGGGAATTTGTACTGGCCGAGAACAAAGAAGGAGCAACGTTAACCAATGCAAGAATGGCGTCAAAATGCACCCCATGAAAAGAACTGAGCAAGGAAAATTACATTCGCTGTGAAATAAGTTGCCATTTCTTAATAAATCATACTTTTGAGACCCAAATAGGAAATTAGGCTAGTACAACATCTTTAGATTGGTATTTTTTTTTCTGAAAAACAACCACATTCATTGAAAAAAACTAAAGTAACACTCACACAACAGAATATAAAGCGGAACAGAATCAGGATCAAGGAAACTAGAAAAATGAGTACGAGCCGCCCACTGGGCCAACAAATGTGCCTATTGATTGAGTCTTCGCGGGACCCAATGGATTGCCTAAGCAGATTGGCCTTTAAAAGCAGCGCGGAGAGAGCAAACCAGCTCTACGATCTTCCAACAAGAAATCCGAAAGGGGTGAAAAACATCCTGACAAAGGAACTTGGAATCTAATTCAAAAATCACCAAGGACCAACCATTAGAAACAGCAAGCTCAAAAGCACGAGCATCAGCCATTGCTTCGCCCAACAAAGGGTCCATAGCCCTGATACGCTCCATGTAGCCATTAGAAACAACAAGCTCAACAGCACGAGCAGCAGCCATTACTTCGCCCAACAAAGGGTCCATAGCCCTGATACGCTCGATGTAAGCACTACATAGGGAGCTAGAAGAGCTTGTCTCCTAGCAGCAAGGGATGTGGCGCTTATCCAAGGCTGAGTTCAAGCATCCATGCCTCCGACATGCCTCCCTCAGCCTAACTGGCTAATCTAAAGATTATCTGACTTAAGCAGCAAAATAATTTGTAAAAACAAATAGAGATATTATCCACATAAAGGAGAGTACCCTAAGGAAATTGGAAGTTTATCCATGATCCAGGAAGAGTTTAACCAACTTATCCAGGAGTATCAAATCCTATAATCAGTAGTAGTTGGCAATCTCAGTCAATTTGATTCCATCTTCCCGAACTTCTTGTGCAACAAGCAGCACAAACATATTTAATGAACAAAAACATTAGTATTTTGATTAAAGATAAAAAACAATCTAAAAGCTCATAGCCGTTGCCAATGCTTATCTCATGTACAAAGCAAACAGTCTGAAAACAATGGAACTCTACCAAAAAAATTCAAAGTTTCAAAGTGAGATCCGGTGAGGACGAAGTCTGCCTTGGTGGTGGTGCAGTCACAGGATTCATAATCGAACATGGAGGCAATTGCACAGCCAAATTACCACCAACTGATCCTGCTGACCCACTCACCTGCCGGAAACTCCCAGGCCAAAACATTCCAACATCATCTTCTTCCACGAACTTTGGCAGTCCGAAATAGCCCTGTTCAAACCTTGCTCCACCTTTGGGAGGCCTTTCTGATGGTAACATTCTTTGGTGCATTGCAGAATGAGCTTCAACCCCAAGGGACCGAAATGCAGAACCATGAAGGGGCAGAGATGCCAAACTTGTATAGCCATTAGAGAACATTCCCATCCGCATAGCACGCTTTGCCATTGTCCTTTCCCTCTTATGAGCATTCTGATGGCCACCCAGTGCCTGTGAACTGAAGAACTTGCGCCGGCAGTAATTGCAAGAGAAAACCCTTGGAACTGTTCGAGGGGAAGTATGGGCTGCTACCTCGCTTGTCTCAACTGTGCCCTTCACGACAGCATCAATGGTGCTGAATTGGAGTGTCAAATCAAGGGAAACAGGCTCTGGATCTGGTTTAAGCGTCATGACATTTGTGAGACAGGATGAATTCTTTGTGCTTTCCTTGGAGGGATCGGGGGATGGCTCTTCCACAGGTATGTCTGAAGCTAGTTGGCTGCTCACTCCTGACTCATTTTCAGATACCAAGTTGGCATTGGGGGTTACCATGTTTGCGGAATGCATTGAGGTTGAGATCGTTTCGTGTTTTAAATAATCCTGTCAAAAAATGATACGGCCAGTTGCTGACAACGGTCCCTTTGCTCTTCACCTGCATATATGATGAAATAATTTATTTGCTGTTTATAGAGTAGCCAACACCAGTCAAATTGACTATTGAATGCACCCATCTGGAATTGGAATTCATTAGCCTTCCCCTCCCCGTGTAGTAGAGAATACAAACGCACATCTCACCCTAGCACCCACAGGTATACTGTTATATTGAAATAAACTAGAGATGCACATTTTCTACTGTCATTCAAACTCTAGATTTTGGGTTCTTTTCTTCTTTTTCCTTTTTACTTCCTGTAGCCCTTCTATATCTTGGGGTTTAAAGTATACAGAGAAGTGTATCTGGGTCAATGTGTAAATGCAATTCCAACATTAACAACAGAAGACACACAAAGTCACCCCAAGAGAAAAATCGTCCACTGAACTCCGAAATGATACTAGCGAGCAGTTAATTACAGAAGATGAACCTCTTCTTGCAATACTATTTTGCAAGAAGATTTACTTCCTATTAAGCTTGTCATCTTCACAGTTGTTCAACTATGAGGGTGTCATCAATGTAATTATAATAGTGAGTATCAATAAAAATAAAGTGACTTGTTGAATCTTTTGCACAGAAAGAATGAAGAACATGAAGCGGTTTATTCCCGAAAACAAGGTGTGAATAATCAAGTCCTCATCTCGTTTCCCAACAAGCCTTACAAGGAGCTCCATTGAAGCACCACACCTGCTTATTTTAAGCCGTTGTTTAAATTTGTATCACAACACTAGCAACTTGCCATTCCAAAAAATTTGGGATAAAATTCTAATTCTGGTGCTCCTTAGGACTTTCCAATGATATTTTGGAGCACGTATGTGCATCTCATGCTTCAAACCACGTGACATAGGGAACAAATATCTTTTCCAATCACGACCTCAACTTTTACAAGCGTATTCTCATACCAGATGCTCTATCTGTATCAAACAAGACATCCAGCTTTCGTCAAAGAAATAGGGGTTCTGGAAATAAGCTTCATTTCTGAAGTGCTGAAGGGTCTATGGTGTACAACGGGCAGATACCTCATGGCTCAATTAGACCCCATGCCTTGCTTGCAAAGAGTCCCCACGATTTTGGCTCAAGTAGCATGCATCAAACACCGATTAAAAACCAATATGTACAAGATGTAGTGTTCGTTTAGTTATCTATCTGGCTCCAAAAGGAATGAAAAGAAAATCAGGTAAACCAGTGTAAACAAAAACTTGCAAGCAAATGACAGAGAACTAGTCAATTAGGTAGCCGTAGCTTACAACCATTTCCTTAATATTTGTAACAAGACCAATATTACATTGCAGTAATTGCTTACTTCCTCAATGATGACACTCAAAATGCACATTAAAGACGTTCTACATAGGTGAGGAAAACCGACAGGTAAATGACTTTTGTTGTTTAGGCAGAGATGGGCTAGATTGAATGCAGGGAATGGCAAAACAAGGTTTACATTGCAGCATTTTACAAGAAGGCCTATGGATAACAATGAAAATTGTAACTACTATGTTCTTATTGCTGAAGTTATTTTGTTCTTGTTAATGTTTTCATGTTTTCCATTGAGTAAAAAGTACAATCCAAACGACAACTAGTACTGCTTTGAAATCTACTACTACTTACTACAACGAGAAAGCCACATAATGATGGAATTCAGTATTCGAAGAGATCAACATTAAGTCACTGAAAAACTTAACAAACAGAAGACTACTCATACAACTACTAAGACAATCAAGTTCAATTTCTTCAGATTGTCTAAAACAACACAGGGATAAAGTAGAACAATATGAAAGGCGTCAACTACATTAATACACAAGGTTGATTAAGGTTGCACTAAGTAAAAAGTTCTGAAATTTGTTTCACGATCTATCACAAAATTATCCCAACATGGACAAGGATGAGAAGAAAGAGCATTTTGAAGCCCCGAGATATCCAAGACCCAAACTTCCTGCAAATATGTGTAAAGATAACAGTGCCCCTCCTCGTTAAGATTGGAAATTAAACAGAAATAAACTTAATGGATATTAAATGGACAGCTTGATAGTAGAAGAATCATGTTCTTCACTTGAAACAAAAAAAATCCATAGATGATGAATTCTTCCCAGAATATATGAGATTTTTAATAAACTGCTAATGTCTAGGTATTTCCCACTGTAACAACCCAATTTGACATGATGAGACTTGAGAGCTTGAACTCATCCCATGGAAAGATGTGACCATGGACACCAGACTGTCTCTGGCTTAGAGGAGGTAATATGGTGAAAATATCCTTCTAAGAAATTGTACGTATCTAATAAAACCTTTTTCAGGAACAAGGACTCAAAAGGCAAATTCCATATTGTAATACCATAACGTGCTTATCAATTATTTAAAAAGAGTAGATTTTATGCCTGAAGGTTAGGTTGGATCAGTGAACTTCTGTACTCATTCCATTGAGATTTCACACACCATCAATTTGCTCAGAACCATGTATGACAGATTGAAGATCATACCTCGCAACCAAAACATTATCTAAGTATACTAATTAATGATGGCAAAGACCCATATAAGATCTCTAAAAACTTTTAAATATGCATAAATATCCTTCTCACGATGACTGATAAATAATTATGTCACATGAACGAGTCATTACTGATAAAGCATTCCTCTTCCTAAGGAGACGTTATTGTTTCATATTTTGCTTACTGCAGGCAAATTACTTCCATACGGGCCATACCGCTAACCAAAAGGCACTTTTAAGTTTTGGTCTCTGACTTGGGATAACCTGCATACGACTAAAACCTATCCTTTTCCTTTCCTTGCTAATTTTGACTGTAAATTGAGAATGCCCACCACTACCAAAAACACAGACACTGAAAGTTTTATAAGAACTGAAACCCTGCATCAAAGTACGGGGATATAACAAATGAAAATCAAGGAGCAATCAAAGTTCGAGTGGATAATCATCCAATTATCCATAAAAAAAACACAAAAATTCAAATTGAAGGTGTATCCAAATCCTAAAAACATAACAAAAAATAGAACTGGTAAAAACATGAGAAGCTAGACAAACCCCAAAAGTTACGAAGTAGAACCCTTTGAGCAGCATCAACAAACAAACAGTAACACAAGCACATTGAAGTAACACAAAGCGTATGGAAGTCATAAAACAAGTAAGTACCTGGATCAAAATCTCAGTTCTCTAATTTTGCAGACTACGCTACAGTGATATGCCACTGAGAACAGAAGTACCATCGGCGAAAAAAAAAAGGAACAGGAGTACCAGAAGAAAAGACAGACCACTATCTAAACGAGAAAAAACGAAGAGAGAGAGAGACACAGAAGTGTGTCTAATTATGGGAGAGAAGAGGTGGGAGAGATAGGGATGATGACAGTAAGACAGTGAAGTCAGAGAAGAAAAGTTAGATAACACAGTAGACCACTATCTTCTTGAATTTTGGCTACACTACACCAGAATAGCTACGAATCAACGACAAAGCGACAAAGAGAGGAGGGGGGGGGGAGGAGAGAGAGAGAGAGAAAGAGCACAGAAAGCAGAGAGTAGTTACTGTAAGTCCCACAAAAAGACAATCGAAGTGTAGTGTCTATTTGCTCGCTCAGTGCTCATTCTCCTTTTCCCACTTCAAAAAAGAATGGTCAGATTCTTTTCCAATATAATTTAGTTACCCAAAGCTCCTTTTCTTTTGTCAGACGGACTCCCATAACGCCCCTATCTTCCACTTGTGCAATTCCATGCACATGATCCAAATGGAGCCACACAATGTCCTTTGTATTATAGATATCTTCGTATTCTTCCGCTGCACTACAATTACTTAATTTCTTTTCTTTATGGGACAGGTATACTATTGGCCATGTTCACCCCTGGAAGACAATGACCTCCTCGATGTCTGTAGGCACTAGGACACCTCGACCAAAAACCTGAGGTTCCTAAAATCTGGGCCCACACGATTTCTGTTCAAATATCATCTTCTACTAGGAAACGACATTAAAAAAAATAGATTTTACACCATAAATTATCAGGGTAGTGATACATTGCACCCCAAATTATCATTTTTAAGACATTGCATCATCAAACTATCACTGTTAGATACTTTACACCCTAAACTACCAACTTTGGCACATTACGCCTTCAAATTATTAATATTAAACACTTTGCACCCTCTATTTGACAATAATACCTTTAATAAAGTAATGAATTGACAACAATATATTTAATATATGCAAAATGAGTCAATGGGTATTATTGTCATTTTAGTCTACAAATTTGATATCGGGTGCAAAGTGTCAAAAATTGGCAGTTAGAGGTATCAAAATTGGTAGTTTAGGGTGCAAAGTGTAAAATCTAGAGTAATTTGTGGGTGAAAAATATATTTTTCATTAAAAGATGTAATGCAACGAAAAACAAATCCCTTTTATGATTCAGAAATAAAAATCTTCTATGATCTTCATCAAAAGAAGGAATGGCTGCCTGTACTGAAATAGGGTCGTTTGATCTGAGGTGTTCAGCGTTCTTGGAGATTTTCATCCTTTTCTCTCTGTAATTAACACTACATGGGCTGGGCTGAAACTGGTCGAGTAAGCTAACGAGTAGATGGCCCAGCCCAACTATACCAACCAAAACCTCGGCAGATGGGCAAATTGTAGGGCGCAATGGCGACAGACATAGGCTGTATGGATTGTTTTCGAGACTTTCTTATACTTATTTTTTTTATCAATTTCAGTACCTTTTCATCGATCTTAATAATTTTTTACAAATTTCAACAATTTTTAACATATTTTTCACCAATTTCAAGTGAATCTACACTACTTCTAAAAAAACACAAATATAAAAAACTGTTTTGACATCTAAACCAAATATAACCATAGTGTGTGAATGCTTAGACAAAAAAAATAAAATAAAAAATAAAAATTATTCTATGTCGAAAAAGAGACTACAAGCTGAATTAGTAGTCAAAGTTTGATATAATGTTTGTTTTGTGGTTTCAAAACCAAACATATTTTTAATCCTCGAGTTGTTTCTTATCTCCAATATACCTCATTAACCTTATTTTTCGTGTCAAAAAACTATAAAAAATGAAAACAATTTTCATAACATAATTTATTTTATAAAAACTTTACTTTAAACTTTCATAAAATCTTTTTTTTAAAATCTCTTTCTAAATAAATGGTTTCCATGTGTCCCATCACTTTCAAAAAAAAATACTCATACCAAGAAAAAAAAATACTCATAAACCACTTTCTAGATGGACGGGAAAGATTTGAAACATTATAACAGATAAGGGAATAATAAGCTTCACTATCTCGCTCATCCTCTGTGCCTACAAGATAAGACTGAAGTATAAAAGAAGAGGGAAGAAAGCAAAGGATTTTGGTCCAATGGTCCCTACCCACTTTAACTCCCATTGATTATATGATTAACTTAATTGTTTTTTTGTACCAATTTGCACACTTTGCCCATTTTCATTACGCACGTCAAAAAGTATTCAAACCTCCTTATAATATATACGATGGCACAACTAGATTTACACCACGCCATGAAATAAAATAAACCTTGGAAAAAGACCATCAAACAAGTCAGCATCCACTAAGCACCCGTCCTACTTTTGTTTGGGTGTGTAAAATCCTCTCCACCACATATTTCTCTTAGGCTAATTTGGTGCCTCTATAACAAACAAAGATCTTAACCCACTTTAATTTGGTAGAATTATTCTCTAACTTCCTCAGATAATTACTTGAGGATCTGATCTACTCATAAAAAGATAGTCCCTGATTTTTATTCATCGAAATACAACTTTGAGTAAGCTTACTCCAACGTTCAAAATAGTACAATAAAACTGAAAAACACAACTAGTTAATCCTATCAAGCTCATAATTGGTACTAACCCCTTCATCGATAACAATAAACTAATGAGAGAGTTAATTGCCACCTAACTCTTAACTCCACATTACTTTCTTTGAGGATGGCTATATTTAAGTGCCCGCACAAGCAATTGAGAGACTCTATGATCACGCTTAAAGAGATTGGTCACGTTAGACGTCCCTTTCTTTCCTTTTATCTAGAAAAAAAGTATCACGCGCTATCTTTTCTTTAACTTGTTTCATTGCGAAGTATGTGCCAATATACTTTTACTCCATAGGCTCTTTCAATATAATCATAACACGATTAGGGAGGCATTGACAAAGGGAGCACTAACGGATATGGTGATCATATGATATGGTTTTGAAAAAGTTTAAAACACGTCATACTTGTTTTGAAAAATCGCACTGCAACTGAAAAACAACACTACAAGAAGTATGGTATATTCAGATGATAAAGTATATTTAGAGATTCTCTTCAATTTGCTTGCTGAATTAGATGGTTTATTTTACACTGCTCGATAATAGATACGTGCATTTTTTAATATTATGAGACCAACATGTTATGTCTACCTTTTTAAAATATCATGCCCTTGAGTTTGACTTACTTTGAATTTTAAAACATTTTTTTTGTAAAAGAGAAATCTACTAGCTTCTGGTAAAGATCATGATCAACTAACACCTATGCCTTGAAAAAGCTATCATAAATCGAATGAGAATTTTTACGTACATGTTATATGGACCGTAAATACGTGAGTATATCTCTCGTTTTAAAGTTCCCCATAATTAATTAGATATGGGTGATTTATTTGTTAATTTTGGCACATATTCCTTAAAGTTTATATATGCTGTGTATCCTTAGGTTAATAAATCTATTAACAACATTTATGATAACTTCAAATTACTTTATATTATACACTAATTATTCGACCCTGATAGTTTTCTGATTCCGTCACACTAACCTTAATTAATCTGTTGGATTAAGATGAGATAAAACACATTTCTATAAGAGATTATTGTATAAGTTACGTGCGACAGGGCTAAATCTATAAGCACTACAAGAAATTAAATCAGGTTCCAACGACCTGTTTTTGTAACGGCGGTTTAAAAAATCGCTGCTTTTGGTATAAACAGCTAAAAGCAGACATCTACCGCCACAGTTTTTGTAAAGCGCTGCTAAATCTCTGGCACTGGGCAGCATTTTTTAAGAGTGACGCTAAATCTCAGGCATTTTTATTATAGAAATTTGTTTGTAAGCAGCCGCCAAAAGCTTAATATTTAGCAGCGTTCGCCAAAAGCTAATATATATATATATATACGCTGCACCATATTTTAAAAAAAAAAATGCTGTGTTTTGAAGCTTTTTGTTGGACTTTTTGGTGTGTAATGTCGCAGAATATTTTCTCTTTGAAATATTATATTGTTTCCTTTCAAAAGAACAACAAGGTACTAAATGGACACATATTATTATGGAAATATTTTTTTTTTGCACGCAGCTAGTAATATGTTTTGAAAAACGCCACTAAAGACGTTTTTACCGGCGTGCTCAAACAAACGCCGTTAATACCATTTCCTGCAGCTGTTTACAAGTTTTAAAAACGCCGCAAGGTGACCGATGCGAAAAGTGAACTTACAGCAGCGGGTGTAAAAGACTGCCGCTATTATTTGTCCCGACGCAATGTCTGGCGGTGGGATTTAAACTATGGCAGCACTTTTTGGACGCCTACCAGAGCTTAAAGGCCGCCACTAAAGAGCGCATGTCTCTTTTCTTTTGTTCTATTTTTGTGGTGAAGCAATTAGTTCGCAGGACATTGCTAGAATTTCATAGATTTGGCACATTGGGATAGAAAACAACAAACTTTATGTGTTTAAATAAGATGTATTCCATTGAATTGGATGGTCCCCAGCACAAATTACAAATTCCGACTTCCGAGAACTTCAGAACTAAAGCTGATACTCAATTATAACCAAACTTTTAATACAAATGTGTAATTTATGACTCAATATCCTACTTTATTTGTTTGGATACCAATTTTTTTAGAAGATGTATTGGAGCCCATTCTCGCTACCGGTACTGGTGCTCTTGGACTAGCCCATGGTGGCTACCAGGGGCTTGGAAGAACCAAAATGTGAGCCAAATTGGTGCCAGAATGGGCCGAGTCCTAAAACATGGTCAGAGAAACAACACTGAAGTCCTGCGAAATATTACAAAATCACTCTCTCCAAAGGCAAAGAGTTGCACAAGTCAATTCAACTTGAAAGAGAGAGGTTTGTTGTTTGAATTGTACAATATAATTTGAAAAGAGACATATATAACAAGTGAACCTTATACCATTTAATGTTATTCATGTAAATTTTTTAATAGCATAAATTCTACCATAGAATTTATCTATTATGTCTATATTTCTGTAAATTATTAGTATATTACTGATAATAAATGGGAGGAAGTACTCATTCACAGAGTGGCTTTGTTTACCGGTTAAAAGAGTGAAGTGCGTAACGGTGGACTTCCAGGTTTTGGTAGCATGATCTCCACGTGGAAAATATAGAATAAAAGTCAATTTAAGAGGGCTGCAGCCTGCAGTTGGAGGTAGGGCTGCACAACCCCGGTGTAGGTGCCGGTTTTGGCCAAAACCGGTATCTACACCGGGTAGGCCGGTTTTGAAAAAATTACCCCATACACCTACACCGTTAAGGGCAAAAATCGACATTTAGCGGTGGCGGTTTCCGGTTATCTTACATTCATATTGAGTCATTTTTTTAGCATTTTACGCACTTGGCCCAATGCATTTTTTCTTTTTTTTTCTTTTGGTCCATTAATCACATATCAATAAAATCTAAACTAATGAAATCCAAATTCCAAAATCAATAAAATTAAATATCATCTTAAAAAATAAGATGAGAATTTAAAGTCCAAAGTAATAGAGACGTCACTGTAAGTAGAAACTATTATCTTTTGAAAAATCCAGTTTAGACCCTAACAACACTTAGAGGGAGATGTTGTGTTTTTCCTATAATTAACAAATCAATAACAATTTTAAAACATGTTCAAAACCTAGTAGGGTTTCCCTTGGTTTCACAAGGAAAATCCAAAATTTCAGCAATTTTTGAAGGCGCTCGAGCGCTTGTCAAACGCTTATGTTTCTGTTTGAAATTTGCACTGAGCGCTCGAGCACTTGTCAAACGCTAGTCAAACGTGAAGACTCTGTCTGAATTTTTTCAAAGGGCGCTCGAGCGCTTGTCAAACGCTGGTCAAACGTGATGACTCTATCTAAATTTTTGAACTAAAATGTATTAGAAATTTGAACTAAAATGTAATTGAGTGACTGATTTTGCAAGCATGATATAAATTTAATAGTGATTTGTCAATTTTATAAATTTAGACAATTTGTTAAAATTTCATAAAAACTCTTAAACTCATACATTGATTTAAAATTTTTCATGGTAGAATCTCGACCTCTTGACTTATATTATGCGATGTACTTACCAAAGTTTGGCATTAAACTCTTTAATTATGATTCCAATACCTTCATATATACCCTTCTAAATACAATAAATTTGTAATTTTTTCTACCAAAATTGTAAATAACTAGTTCATTCACCTAGCAAGCTTCTTGGTAACTTGAATGTAAGTATTTGATTAGACAAAACCAACAACAAATCTCAAATATTCAGGTGAAACTAAACTATTGAGTAGACTCTGTCATGCTTCTAGAATACTACGTCTCCAGGTGAAACTAAAGTTTAAACTATTGAGTAGAAACTAAACTAAAAAAAATTAAAAACTTAAAAAAAAAATCCCGGTTTATAAAGAAAGAACTCAAACCTTAAAAACATCCAAAATATGCAATTTTCATCATGCTCGGTGCCTGGAAATAAGGCCAGTGGCCTGCACCCACTAAGCCCTGGAATTCCCCCTTCTAACCCGTACATTCGGCAGCGGAATAGGTGGTTGGCTACATTTGCATCTTGATTCTTAACATCAAGTTTTGCTTATGCATTACTGCCTGGTGAACGTTAAAGTTTAAAAGATTGTGTTGCCTCTTTGGATTCGTGTATGCAATCCATTTCTAAAAGCATCGGTACTGAGTTTTCTAATGCTAATAATCCGTACGACACTTTTAAAAAAAAACGAATAAATGGGTTCCTTAAAGAGAGAATTAAAGGACTAATTACTATAGAAAACTCCTTCATGACTAAATGAGGTTTCCTTGGTGCCTTTTCACGCGCACACAGCTTGTACAACAATTTTTCTGTGCATTGGTTAGTCAACTATTTAGATAGATAACGATAAGATTTGAACTCACACTCATTACAACAATTTTTTAGTGCATTAGTTGGTCAACCATTCAGATAGATAACGATAAAATTTGAACTCACCCTCATCTTTAAATACAGTTTAATAGAAGCCGTCCTTTCAACAGTTAAATCAACCTACTTTGATTAGAGAAAAAAAAGAGAGAAAGAACTCCTTAAAAAACGGTGGCGAGGTAAGGGACGTGATTTTGCTGCGGAATAAAGAAAGAAAACACTTTGTATCTGGTTTTAGTTTCATTAAGCATCTTTCGTGATGATCACAACCTGTCATTTCCACTTATCGGGTTCATTACCTTTTGGTACGAAGTTGTGGATACAATCTCGACTAGCAACTCAACGGATCAGTTATTGTCGTTTACACAACAAGATTAGACCCATAAAGTAAAATCCAGCGATTATAAAATCCAGAAACAGTGAAAAACACCGAGCTCCACTAATCAAGATTTCATGGGCAGCTTATCTATTTTTATAGTACGGTCAGGGAATAATTAAAGAACCGGCCTACTGCAATTCAAAGTATTCATTCGTGACTTGCGAGCTTCGCATAGCCCGAAAACAGGTTGGTCGTAGTGTGAGTCTAGGACTCTCAAAGCTCAAGTTGATGATACTCGACTCGAGAATCCTCAACCAGTGTGAATCATTGTAGTGCCTACTTATTCACGTGAGCTTTGGAAGCTGTATCATTCTGGATTCAGCAGCAGTGGTCCCTTTAGACATCACAAAGAGTGGGGGCTGTTGGAAATATTACTCAAAGGAGGCGAGGTCCAAGTAGAGCGCATGTCTTAAGACTTTTTTTGGGGAGGAACCGTGGAGAATGAGAAAAGGTGAAGCTAGAGAAACCCAATATCTTGTGTATTTAAATATACGTTCGCATTAGCATATCGTATCTTTGCTTCACTGGGTTTGAGGTTGAGGAAATCATGTTGGCACGGGCTTGACTATATATTATGAGAAAGCACCAGATGCCAGCCATTTGAAGCTCGATTATTATTCTTATTGGGGCGGGCAACGGCTGCATTGGAATATGGAAGGTTATATCTGCTGCTCATTAAACGAGTAGGGGAGGCATAAAGTTGTGCACAGAGAATGAGACTCTACCCGTGCTGCTATCTATTTGTTTAATCCCGTGATAGTACTGGTGGTATCTTCAACTCAAAGAAAAGCAAATTATAGCAAAGCTGCCAGAAAGAAGGGAAGGGAAGGGACATATAACCTCAGGGCTCAGAATTCAGAAACAGTGATATATATGCTGAGTATATTGCAGCACAACTATTTGTCGAAAATGCAAATTGGGTCATCAGCCACGACAACTTTCGTTGTTGGGTATTTGGTTGTAATGTTTGGACTACGATACGCCTCCTGCACTCGTGAGTTGACCCACATATATATTATTACTATAAGCCTGCATAATGGATGATAGAAGAGAGATTGTATATATTGCAGATTTGATTGAGATTGTGTTGAAACTTAGAGGCTGAGGACTTAAATTAAAGACTTTTCTGTACGACAAAAGCATCACGGGATTGGATAAAATTATTTGTGATTTGGTTGGACTGGTAAACCATGCCCAGATATCAAGAAAATGTGTAGATTCTGCAAAGATTTTGGGAGAAAAGCATTCAGGTCTTACGACATAAACTTGCGAAGATTTTTGGGAAATATCTCGGTAGATTAGAAAAAGACACACCAAAGCATCCCATTAGTAGGATAGGATACATATAAGATTTGGTTCCAAGTTTCTGATACAGGTTCAACCACCAATAATTCTTACCAGATTCGCAATGAATCAGAATGAGTCCCGTCGTTGCTGCCGAATATGCCCGGAATGGAACCATATCATGTTGAGAACTCAAAAAATTCCCTCTAAACTAAATTGTCTCGATCGAGTTCAGTTTTGATGTAGCTTTAAATTGAACCCAGTTCCAAACCAGACATGGCAGTATAACTTGTAGAAGCATTAAGGCTAAATTCTTTATCTTGTGGTTTAGATTTTTCTCATAGATTTTAAGGTAAATTTTTATTTTTCAGCAAAAGTCACTAGTTAAGCATTGATTTAGAGGGGTCATTCCGTTAACTTTTTCTCGTGTTGCTAACATTATCGGGGGCATTAATAGGACAAACAGGGCCTAGTAGCAGTTGAATGTAGAGGCCCGAGAGCAACAGTGGGAAACAAACTTGTGGTTCCAAGTTTTTGATACAATCCCCAATAAGTTAAAAGGGAATCTCTATTTTAGCGAATCAAATGGCTGCAATTTCTTTGAAACTCGATTGTCTCTAAATGCAGCTTGTATATATGTAGCTTCGCAACAGGTCCTCCTAACAGGAGAAATAGGGTTTAGTAGCAGTTGAATGCAGAGGCCTCAGACTCAGAGCATGATCAGATAGGTTAAATGAAAGCCAAACGAGGGACCACAAGAGAGGCATTTCAGGCATGCAAGTGCAAGACCTTTCGGAGAGCTACCAGCCAGACCAGGGGTCATTGCTGAGGCAAGCAAGTGTCCATGTGAGGGAGAGGGGGACATGGCTGGGGCAGGAGGGCATGATGATCATTTATTAAACAGAGAAACATAGACTTTGGTTCTGGGAAAGTGATGGGTGTGGCCTTGACTAGCCAGACCACATGGCCGACACCCCACATATAAACACACTTTGCGTGGCAGAAAAATGGCTACAGGCCTAAAGAACCCTGCAAGAGGACAAACCAAACCGCCCCTTTTAGTCCTTTTTCTGACGCTTTAAAAAAATGGTCCCATGCAATCTTCCCCATATTCTACCAAAAGATACACCTTTTGAAACAAATCTAACATAAAAACGACTGTTTAACTCCCATTACTACGAGTCCAAACATAGAACCATTTAAATCACACCAGCTACTGTGTCGAGAGGAGGTGGTGTTATTTCAACTCCCCTCGTATGGTTTGAAAATTTCCTCCCCTGGGTTATAGGGGTAGGGCAGAGACTGTGTTCCTACTTGTATAATTGTATTGGTTGCTTTAATGCTCTCTCTTTTGTCTACTCCCTTTTGAGGGGTCGTGGAAAAATCAAGGCCCCATCTCTACACAAAAAGGAGCAGCTTGCAATGTGTATCAATGTCCTGGACCCAGACAAAAGGGGTACATAATTTCCTCTTCAACTTCTGAGTGGTTATTCTTTCTCCACTTTAAAATCTTAATAAACAAGATTAGGAAAGTAGTTGCTAAATCAAAATAACTTTTACTAAAATCTATAAAAACTATCCTCACCAAGATTTTATTTTCAAATATACTTAAAATTTTCCCATTTTTCAAAAATAAATTTTAAATTGTTTTTTTCCCAACATTTTTTATATGAATCTCATTAATTTCTTTGTTTTTTTTAAAAAAAATCCGTGTGCTTATGTTCCCAGTTGATCAGAAAAGAGCACAGAGAAAGAAAGAAAGGAATAGAAAGGATTAGACGAAAAGACATTTGTAATCTGCCTTTTTGAGGCTGACAAAATTATTAAATTAGAAATTAGAGTTATAATCTGAAAGTAAAGTCCAGAGGGAGGAAGGGACGTGCTGGTTGATTGACATTTCCAGGTGACATCCACAAACAACACAGGTACCTTATACCTACGGCTGCACAATTTTGGTGTCGGTTTTGATCAAAATTAGCACTTATATCGAGCATGTCGGTTTTGAAAAAAGTGTCAACTACATCTACACCGCTAAGGTAAAAAATCTGCCATTAACAGTGGTAGTTTTCAGTTATCTTATATTCATATTGAACCATTTTTTAAGTATTTTTTATTTTACGCACTTGACCTAATGTATTTTATTTTTATTTTTTGCTTTTGGTACATTAATCACATATCAATAAAATCTAATAGAGAATTAGAGACGTAACTAAAAATATCGAAATCAAAATTCCAAATACAATAAAATTAAAGATCATCTTAAAAGATAAGATGAGAATTTAAAATCCAAAATAATAGAGAATTAGAGACGTAACTGTAAGATTATCTTAAAGATGGGTAACTCCTTCAAAACCCCTACTCTTCGATCTACGTCGTCAAGATGGGTAACTCTACACAATATATTTAAATACACCATGTTATAATTTATAAAAATAAAAATATTATTGAAACTAATAAACTAATAAACTAACAAAATCAAAAATAAAATTACCCGAGTCAATTGTATAAGTTTGTGGATCTTCTGTCATATCATAGGTCATGTCTTCCTCATCCACAATAAGGTCGCATCTTATCCAATTTTGAGCACAAATGAAACCTTCTACAGTTTTTGGGGCCAATGAACTTCGAAAGGAAATTCAATACCCGACCTCCAGTGCTAAATACTGACTCAGAAGGTACAGTGGTAATGAGAATTGCCAACACGTCCCGAGCTATGCGGGTAAGGATATGATACTTATGAGAGTTAAGGTTCCACCAAAGCACAATTTTAAATGAAGAAGTCTTTGATTCAACTGACTCTGATAAATATATCTCAACCTCAGATTTGGAGTCTGACATTTGGCTAGCAGCCCTTACAAGATTAAACTCATTTCAATCCTCGTTATCTCCCAAAGTCACACTCTCACTGTCACCTACCTCTTCGACATTGCCGTGGTTGTCATTGTTATACTTATATTCAGTAAACAACCGTTTTAAAGTAGTCTTCACATTCAATGACATAATTTCGCTTTCTGCTTCTCCTAATACTTTCTTAAACCAATAATTCAGTACAACCATCTTGTTTCTTTGATCAAGCAACGCTGCAACAAATAAAAGTCTATTCACTATCATCAAATCACCCCAATACATGTCATACTTCGTTTTGATGCGGGATGTCATCTCTTTAAGCAAAGTATCATTACTATAAGAATACTTGTCCAAATGGCTATGTATCTTAGCCAACTCCTCCAAGTATACATTAGCTGTAGACACACTTGATCCCGACATTCTTAATATTACTTCGTAAAATAACTTCAAGAACTTTACAAAGTGGCGAATGTGCTGTCAATCCTCGAGTGTGGTCGCGCTTAATCCTCTCCTCTCATGCCCCTCTTCGCCCAAATACAACATAAAGTGTCCATCTTCATCCAACATCAACTCAAATGCATCTCGATACTTCAAATCCACATCCAACATCAAATAAGTTGAGTTCTAACAAGTGGTAACATCAAGAGTCAAAAATTGAGTAAATGTAATCTCTTTAATCTGCACACATTCTTTTAAATTGTCTAACCTTTGGGGTGATGACTTAACATACTTGATCATATTTCGAACCTTAGCAATTGACATATCAACCTCTTTCAACCCTTCAGACACAATCAAATTCAAAATATGTGCACAACATATCAAGTGTAAAAATTCATGGCCACAAACAATCCTCCCTCCATCTAGAGTTTTTTTTACAATTGTCTTTTCTTTAAATGGTCAATGACAGTGTCATTAGAGGAGGCATTGCCAACTGTTATTGTAAGAATTTTTTGCATCTCACAATCATTCATACAGTCTTCTATTTCCTTAGCAATACTATTTCCTTAGCAATACTAGAACTCTCTATCTCTCTTCCTCTTTGTGACAACATAGAGATACAAAATAGAGATACATTTAAATCACAAGCCAAAAACATATAAATACAACCGACGAACCCTAACCCCCAAAAAGAACATTGAGCAAAATAGAGAAAAAAAAGTTTGTGTAATACCTTGTGAGTTGTGAGCACGAGAGAATTGGATCTAGAGAGTAAAAGAAGGAAAATGCAAAATATAATGTGAGGATTTGGGGAAGAAAAGATAGAGAGGGAGAATGGGGGCGCCGCTGGTGCTGGAGAGAAAAGAAAGAAAAGAAGAGAAGAGTAGAAGCAGGGCTGACTGGGTCGAGGGAAAAGAAAATAACGTGTTTTTTAAAAAATTTTAAAGGTAGCGCTCGAGCGCCTGTCTAGCGATAAGTCTCTGTAACAAAATGATGTAGAGCGCTCGTCGAGCGAGAAGTCTCTGTAAGAATTTCAAAACGGGTCGTTTTGTTTAAAAAAAACAAAACAAAACCCGGTTCCTGGCACTCGAGAACCGGGAATGACACCGAATTTTTTAGAAAACCTCAAACCGGCACCAGTGAAGCCGGGTATCGGCAACCCAGTGTCGGTTCCACAATCAACCCAGCACAAAACAAAAACAAAAATCTTTCTCTCTTGTATTGTATTTAGTAGTTTTATAGTCAGATTGTTTGTATTGGGTCTGTTGGTAACTTGTACTTCACTTCTGGTTAGTTTAAATATTTAAGAAGCTCTTTCTAACACAATTAAAAAAAAAACCGGCACTTCCACTCCGCATGGAGTGGAGGGGCATGATCCATAACCCTATTGCTATGCAACTTGCAGGCAGCCTCCAAATGGATTGCCTCACTTGCCTACTTAAAAGTGCTGCCTAATTTGACTTGGTGGAGCTTGATTCGGACTAGAACCCGTCTCAGGTTTGCGTCCGCCCTTGTCGTATGGGTGGTTCGTACCCTGTCATGGGGTTGCCACGAACCAACCCGTGAAGGGGATGGAGCACATTTGTCCATCTAGCTTCGTCTTTTTGTTCTTGAAAACATGAAGATATATAAATATTATAATGAAAAATAATAATTTATTAAATATATATTTTTTATATTATTTAATTAAAATTAAAATTTTAATACTCAAACACCTCGTCTCTTAATGTATGTGTTATGACTCCTTATTTGAAATGTCACGAAATAACCTTCTGAACTATAATTTTTTTGGCATATTAGATGACCATTTTATCCGCAAGAATATCACTGGAAAGGATATGTAGGGATACAATTGTAATTTTACGTTTAAAAATCACTTTCTAACCAAGAATAAATAACGTGGGACATGACAAAAGTGATAATTGATAGTGCGACGTGTCAAACTCCCACATCCCCTCAAACTTATGGTGGAGGCTCGAAGATAGCACAAAGAGGTCAAAAACAAATTGAGTCCTGTTGATTATGCTCTAGAAACCATGTTTATAGCTGATTTGATGCGCTTATCCAGGGCAGACAGAAAACAATCTGATCAAAAGAAATATAACTCCCTTGAGGCAGTAAATGAATTAGGTCAGGACTCGACGGACCGGAATGTTGAAGATGCTAATTGACATAATAAACAAGTTTGAAGGGTAAGAATGCCTTTTTTTTTTTTGGTCTTAGAGTGTGTTTCTTTTTATTTCCATAAATTATTTTTTTTAAAAAAAACTTAATTACCGTTACAGTCCTATGACATTAATTTTTAATAAATCTTTCGTTAAGGTACAACTTTTAATAAAACTGATCTACGTGGCATGAGTTATTTTGTCACAAAAAACAGTAGCGGAAAAACCTTTAATATAGCGGCCTTGAGTTGGCGGTTCCATACACTTTGTGGGTGGAAGTTTGTTTAGAAGTCTTTATATTAACTCCCTTGCGAGACTTTGGTACCCCATAGTGCTGGATTTCTCATAGATTTGCTAGCAATTAGTAACAACTTGGTACGCAGTTGCCTTAATGTTAATTGCATCATAAACTATCAAGTCTATACTTTACAATTTATTTATAATCTCACTGTTAAATTCATGATAAATACGCCCATTTGCGGCAATCTTAATTATCAAATCAAAATATGGAGTGTAAAATGAAAATATATTAGAATTTTAGGGTGAAATGTGTCAAATTTAATTGTTGAACATGAAAATTGTATAAAATATGACTGCAGCAGAGTATATTGAGGTTTAGAGAGCTTTTGTCCAATTGATAATGTTCGTTTTCAAGTTTTTTCTAGGATTTAAATTTATTCACAAAACGATCACCGAATATTTTAAGAATTCAAACACAAACACCAAGACATTCACACAATCTCCAACAACTTTTACACAAACTTCAATATATTTTCAAAAAAATATTATAACAAATCTTCTCTCTATATATTTTTTCACAAAACTCCAATATTTTTTATTAAACAATTACATCAAATCATTTATCTCTACACTTTACACAAACACCTATAAAATACTATTCAACATAAATATTCACGACTTTTTCAAAATCCTACAATTTTTTGAACATCACTAGTCATGTGTTTGAAGATTTGTTGTCCTACCTTGGATGTCTGAGGGAGAAAATAGGAAAACAGAAAAGAAAAGGATCCCTAGTCGTGACTCCTAGGCATCGGCGGAGGGAGGGGGGGCGAACCGGGGCCATTGCCCCGGTTGGCTCCCCCCAAAAAATTTTTTTACATGCAATTTTTTTTATTTTTTATTTTTTTTATTAGGTTTGCCCCCCTTGGCCAAATAAAAATTATGCTTGCCCCCTTACCTGCCTAGATGAATCAGCCCGCCCCCCTTAAAACCCAAGCAGCCCAATACCTCAAAATCAAATTAAAAGAATAATCAGAGAGATATTTATTTATGTCAAAATTTGAAATCCTATATTAACTTGTCGACGTTGTCGTGAATTTTGCGACGAATATTTCATATACTTCTCCTGATTCCTGATAATCGTTGTGTGTTGTAATAATTGAAATAAATATTTTCACTATTCTAGTACTGCTTTTTTTTTTGTTCTTTTGTCTTTTATGTTGGACTTGGTTGAGAATTTGGATATCGCAAATACTGAGAAAGGGGATGATGTGCTCTTGTTGGATAAGTGATAATTCAATTATTCAAGTGTGTTGTGTGTCCATCTTTACTTACTAGAGAATCATTGGTTATATCATTTTATTGTTACTATCATCATCTAATTTTATATGTCTGACTTCTCCACAATTTATGAAAATCCAAAGTTGAAGTAAGACTCATTTTCATCTATCTTTTGTTTGTTTAGGTCTGATTTTTCATAGCCCATGAGATTAACTTGTTTTTAATTGTCTTTCTCTAAAGGTGGAACTTTTTTTCCATTGTAATTTGTGACGTTTGGATCAAATTATAAATCTATTTCTTCAAAATTTTAGTCATTAATTTAGCCTTTGAACTACGATTTTTCTGTTTTCTCATTTTGTAAGGGGAGTAGAATAGTTATTTGGATGTTAAGATTGAACTTTTTGTCCAAATTTTTTTTCTATTATCATTTACCAAGTATGTATTTTCTCCTTTCAATTTCGGGTTATTTTATTGTTGATAGAGATTCCACTCTTGAGAAGTTCGTGTTCAATAGTACTGTCACACTAAAAAAACTATAGCAAGGGTGAGAAGTATTTTTATGTCATCGGAACCTGGATTCTTTTTGAATTTTGGATAATTTGGCTTCTTTTTCCAATATGCTTCGATTTGCTATTATTTCTTTCAAGAATAATAGAAATACAATAATTATTTATTTTTCTCATTTATGTGTTATGTTTTCTTTTTACAGATCCCAACAAATTCAGCAGGACTTATTGAGCATAGGGCACATCCTTTCTGGCAACAAAAATAAGTACTTCATTCATGGAAGTAAAAAGTTATATTGCTGAAAATACTTTATTTCATTTATGTGTTTTGTTTTACAAAGAATATATATATATATAAATACTTTTGTTTGTGTGATTAGTTGATGCTCTATTGGTGTCTTGAACAACAAGAATTTAATCTTTAATGTCACCTCTCAGTATCAGCAAATAGTACGGTACGTGTATTTCAATATTTTTAGTGTTTTTAGTCCTTAATTTTTTTTATTTATACTCTGAAGATATTTTTTTGCATTAAGTAGTAAAAATTTTTTTTTGTCATTTTTCCTTATAAGTTTGCCCCCCATTAATTGGGTTTCTGGCTCCGCCACTGCTCCTAGGGGTTGTTCGGCCAAACAAAATCCTCAGGATTTTTTTGAATTCTCAGAATACAAAATATTCTACAACCAAACATCATTTTTAACACTACATAAAAATAACTACAACACGCATACCAATAAAGTTAACCTCACATAAAAATTCTCAAAACACAAAAAATCTTCAAAATACAACATAACCGAACAACACCCTAATCTACTCTTAGGGAAAAAAAGGAATTTGTTATTTATTGCTCTAAAATATTTACTTAGTAAAAAAAAACATAATTGCTTGGAGCTGAACATGAATGACCGGCAATATCAGAGACGTTGCTTTAGCAACAGAACTGAAAGTCGTTGACCATAATTCATATTAATTAAGGACAATTATATCAAACGAGATGTGAAAGACATTAATCTCGGCACTATCGACAGTGAAAAGGCATGCTTTCTTTCAACTAACGATTACTTTGGTCCCCTCCTTCAAAACATTAATAAATACATAAATAGTCAGCCTTACATAGGAGAACAAAAAATAAAATAAATGGGCGGGTAATCCGAAATTGTAACCCATAGTGATGTAAGTTGTTTAACTTTTTAGTTAAGCAATAATCAAAGTTGCCAAAACTTGTCTAGAGATATATGGAGTTCACTCATTCTTATCCCAAAAGGGCTATTGATTGTACTTATGTGCAATGACGCAGGTTACCTAACTTTTGGGAGGTTAATTTGTACATATTATTTCCCCATTCCTATATCTTCAAAGATTTGTACTTATAATCCACTCCACACGTAATAAAATACCGAAACTAATAATTAAATTAATCAATTATATCAACCTTAGGACATATATATTGTTAATAAAATTAAATGTCGTTGTTATGGTTGAATTGTCACTAAAAAAATATGGGGGGGGTGATATATAGGAAAAAATGAACATTATTTTAGGATAACTGAAAGAGACTTGACATATGTGTTAGTATGATATTTTAAATGAAAAGCTTTGTTGGAATAGAGTTAAGATAAAGACTTGAATCCATTCATAAGGTTAATAATTTGGGTTGTAAATATCAAGATTCTCATAGTTGGATAGTGTAAAAAAAAAAGAATTGTTTTGTTGTTCTATATATAACCAGAAAGAAACTTGACATATGGCCAATTACAAGAGGCAAAATAAAATTTAGAGTTATGTACCTATTCTGGTATTGGGTTTTGACCTATTTTATGAATAGTTACTGTCTTTTTCAAATTGATCATAAATGTCTTTGAATTTATAATTTTTATTAAACAAATCATTTTGTTGAATTTTTATCTATAAATTTAACGATTCACATGTCAGATCCAATCATATGTTGTTATGTATCATCCAAAACTTAAAATCATGTGATTTATAATTTTTATCCTAATTTATTATTTTTTAAATTAGTTTAAAGTCACATGATTTTAACTGTGTGTGACACGTTGTGATTAGAACTGAAATGTGAATAATTAATTTTAGTAATAAAATTTTAAGAGAATAATTTCTATGAAAAAATTATAAATATAATATTCTATTATCAATTTGAAAATTGAAGGACCATTTATTAGGAAGGGTTAAAATTTAAAGAAGAAATAGGTATTTAATCCTAATATTTAAGTAAAGTCCAAAGGTTAATAAGAATAATAAGGGCCCAAACATAGTTTAATGATGAAAACAAAACTATAAACATATGAAGTATCATAGTCTTGTTAATTACTTCAGCAATCTTAACCATGTTTACGTAATTCCCTTCAGGCATATCATCGGTAATTTGGTATTTGGTACGTGAAAGAAGGGTTAAGAGGTAATTTAAGAGAATGAGATCTGGGCCTTGTCTCAATGTCATTGTCACAAAGATTTGTGATGGCGATTTCTACGCTTTTCCCTGCACCTCATTTGTTACTACCATTTCCGCTTCGCTCTGTTTTTTTTTTGTAAATAAAACAGAAAATTTCCCATTCGCCTATTCCAAACCCCTCTGTCCATCTCATAATCACGAGCTCAGAGCTCAGATAGCAGAAACAAGCTACAGAATATTCTAAAAAACAAAAAAGAAATAAAAAAAGGGAGGATTCTGGGCTTTGTTAGAAGCAACTAAAAATATCTTTTGTATTTCTTTTTCGGTCAGATCCGTCTGAATTAGCAAGCCCATCAAAGTGTTTTTTTTCTAAGTCCATCAAAGTTGTTCAAGTTGGAACTTGGAAAGTTCAACTATCAGCTTCAATGGGGTTTAATTAGAAAAAGGAGAGAGATGGAGGAAACAGAGTGTGCTAAGGAATAGTACATTATTATAAAGAAGAAGGGAGGGGGAGAGAGAGAGAGAGGGGGGGGGACAAGAGCGTATCTTGGAAAATCCTAGAAATTCGATTTAGTTTCTCTTTGTTACTTTAAAGCGCATAGGACAAATAAAATAAGCCTCCATATATAAAACTATCAATTACAAAAACGAAAACTCTCTCCCATCATTCATGCATTGTATTTGTACCTCGCCAGTCGCCACAACTCTCTACCCAGCTCTACAGTTAAAACATATATTGTTTCTTTCAACAGCCCATTCCTCTTTCTGTCTCTCTCTCTTCACAAAAAGTTGCTCTCTCTCTCTCTCTCTCTATACTTCTGGGCCGTGTGTTATGTGTGCCTGTTTTCGAGGGTTTGATTCATTATTCTAAAGGGAGAAAAAGCAGCGAACGTGCTCTTCTTTGTCCGGACGGCTCGACTAAAACTTTACGCTTTTTATTGTAGTTGGAGAGTATTAGGACGATAAGAAAAAAAAAATTGGAGCTGGAGAGAACATTACTAGAGAGTTGCACTGAGAAATTTTCTATTCCCGTTTCTTTTTAAATTATTCCAAGCCTTCAGACACAGGAACCAGAGCCATTTGACACACAGAGTGCTTTGGAATTTGAGCTCTTTTTTCCCGTCTTTTGAGAGCCATGCTTGTCTCTCGGAATCGAGTATTTCCTCATTTTAAATTCTGGGTCCGCATGACCTCCTCTCTTTCTATTTCTAGCCTATGAACGGGCTCTACCGAGAGAGAGGGAGCGAGTTTCGTGCAATTTTTTCATATTTCTTGGTTTTGCTCTGGGGGTGTACTTATGCATCTTTAGCAGGTTTGAATCGCGCAAAACCATACCGTAATGATAAATTTACTTGGAGTTTATCAGTACCCATTCTCTTTCTATGTCAGAAAAGGTGTCTCTGAAAAATTGATCAGTACGTCATGAAAAGTTGGCTTAAATACTTTTGTGCATAACTCGGGGGATTTCTTGCTTGGATATGAAGTGGGTAATAGAGAAACTAGAAGAAGAAGAAGAAGAAGAAGAAGAGGCAAAAGAGCAAGAATACTCCGACAGAGTTTTGTACTGATGGGTCTTAAGATGCAGCAGAGCCACCACCACTCTGTGGCTGTGAAGTTGACTGAGCAAATGGGGACGAAAAGAGGTTACACATTCATTCAGGCCAATCGGGCTTGGCTCCCGAAGTTTCTGCTGCTTTGGATCATGATGATGGCATTCGTAAGTATGATGATCTACAGCGGTATGGATGATGATAATAAAGTGAGGAGGAAGGAGGTACTGGGAAGCATGTGCGATCAGAGAGCTAGGATGTTGCAGGATCAGTTTAGTGTCAGCGTTAATCATGTGCACGCCCTCGCCATCCTCGTTTCCACCTTCCATTACTACAAGTACCCTTCGGCAATTGATCAGGTTTGCGCTTCCTATTGTGCTTGAATTTTGAGCTAAATACTTTAGGATATTTTTGGTTGCCGGCTATTGAGTTTAAGGAAAGGATCTGGAATTCTCGATCACTTTCGGCAGGTTTTGGGCCCCCAAAGAAATGACGGTGTCAGTTAAATTTTACAAATGCGGTTCAGATGATTTTTCATATTTTACGTAAACCAGAAAAAGGGGGTTTTATTTGACATTGTATTGGTTTGCAAAAAATGCAGGAAACTTTTGCTGAGTACACAGCTAGAACTGCTTTTGAGCGGCCATTACTGAGTGGGGTGGCCTATGCTCAGAGAGTCGTTAATTCAGAGAGGGAAAATTTTGAGAGCCAACATGGTTGGACGATAAAGACAATGCAGAGGGAGCCTTCCCCTGTGCGAGATGAGTACGCACCTGTGATATTTTCTCAAGACAGCGTCTCTTACCTTGAAGCACTTGACATGATGTCAGGAGAGGTAAACTAGAGGATTTGTGGCCTTGCTTCTCTTATCTTGATTCAGAGTAATAAGTTTGGCTTGCATTTGTCCCACTAAACGATGTAGGAAGACCGAGAAAATATTTTGAGGGCGCGGGCTACTGGGAAAGCGGTTTTGACAAGCCCCTTCAGGCTTCTGGGATCCCATCATCTTGGTGTTGTGCTGACATTCCCGGTATACAAATCCAAGCTCTCTGTGAGCCCAACAGTGCAAGAGCGCATTGAAGCAACTGCAGGGTGAGTCCTCTGAGTTTTCCTTTCTGGTTAGAATACTTTGTGTTTTGAGACAGTTTGCATATGGTTTTATAAGTTCTGCCGGAGTTTATGACCGATTGAATCTCGAGCGAAGTTTAACAGGTTTAGTAGAGGACGTCAATTTTGTTGTCATTGCTAGAAATTTGATAGAAGATGATGGGATCCCAGTAGCTGACTTTGGTGGCTGTCGACTAACCAGAGATGTTGTTTGAGGATCCTTTGGCTGTTTGTTGTCCTGTTGAGGGTAGGAATGAGTGTAAGTGGGGTAGAGTGACTTCGCGGTGGGTGTTAGATATGATGTCATCTTTCAAAAATATGATGTGTGTCTTGTGAAGGTTAAGAGGAAGATAAATGAGTCTTTTTGCTGCTTTGGAAAGAGATAGGGAGCAGAGTAGCCTTAAGACTCCTTGTAAGAAGGGAGGAAAATTAGAATGAGAGTTGAAGGGGTTAAAGTCTTCTATTAATTATGATGGGAAGATCGCTTCTTTTAGGAGGGGAGAGGGCCTTGATGGTGATTAGATGATGCCAAAAATTATTAGTTGGAATATTAGGGGGCTCAATGATAGGGCGAAGTGTAGAGGAGTGGGAAATTTGTTAAGGGGATGGAAACCGGACTTGGTTTGTCTTCAAGAGACCAAAATGGTTGTTATGTCTGGTGACGTTATTAGAAGGTTGTGGGGGTGGTTCTTATGTTAGGTGGTGAAGTTTGGAGGCGGATGGTGCGTCGGGGGGTATTTTGTTATTATGGGATACGAGGGTGATTGAGTTGTTGGATTCTTGCATCGGTTTTTTCTCGGTTTCGGCTGTATTCAAAAACCTTGATGACGGGGCTGTATGGAAGTTTTCTGGTGTGTATGGTCCTAATGCTGATAGTAGAAGGAGTTTCTTGTGGGACGAGTTGGCAGAGATTCGGGCTTTGTGGGATTTTCCTTGGTATATTAGGGAAGATTTTAATGTTACTAGATTCTCTAGAGAACGTTTGGGGGCCGGAGGGGTGGGATCAACAATGGAGGAGTTCTCGGATTTTATTTTTGAGATGGGGTTATTGGATATCCTATTGTTGGGGGTGCCTTCACTTGGTCTAACAATAGGGCATCACAGTCTTGGTCCAAGATTGATCGCTTTTTATTTTTTCCTAGTTGGGAGTCCTTATTCCCGGAGGTTTCTCAGAAAAGATTGACTCGTCTATATTCAAATCACTTTCCCATTCTTCTTGTGAATGACATGGTTAGAAGTGGGAAGAGACCCTTTCGTTTTGATAACATGTGGCTAAAGGAGAGCGGCTTTGTGAATAGCATCAAAGAGTTGTGGGAGTCTTTTGAGTTCTTGGGTTCTCCTATCTTTGTGCTAAACTCTAAGTTGAAAACTTTGAAGAATAAGCTGAAAATATGGAACCAAGATGTTTTCGAGGATCTAAGTTTCAGAAAGTCTTCCTTGTTAAGTGAGTTGGTATCTTTAGATTCTTTGGATGAGGAGGAAATTCTTAATGAGGGGGAAAGTGAGGAAGTTGGAGGTTTTGAGAGTTTTGGATCATTTGATTGAGTTAGAGGAGATTAGTTGGAGACAGAAGTCGAGGTCCTTGTGGCTTAAAGACAGGGATAGATGCACGATTTTTTTCCATCGAATGACCAATTCGAATAAGAGGGCTAATTTGATAGGTAGTTTGGAAGTGGAGGGGGAAATTCTGGAGGACCCGTCGCTTATTTCAGACGATGGCAGAGATTTTGGGTTGTAGGGTATTGTCACTCCCGATGACATATTTGGGCCTTCCTCTTGGTGCTAAGTTTAAATGTGTGCATATATGGGATGATATCGTTGAGAGATTTGAAAAAAGGTTGGCGGGTTGATTAGATCCTCTTTCTAGACTTCCTACATACTTTTTGTCGCTATTTCCTATTCCGTTGTCTGTGGCTAATAGGTTGGAGAAGCTGCAAAGAGATTTTTTGTGGGGAAGTGATGGTGACGAGCACAGGTTTCACCTTCTTCGGTGGGCTAGAGTTTGTTCCCCTATTAGAGATGGAGGGCTGGAACTAAGAAGGCTACCTTTATTCAATAGAGCTCTTCTTGGAAAATGGCTTTGGAGATTCACTTCTGAAAGAGAGTTTATGGAAGACAGTTATTACGGAGAAGTATGGGTGTGAGGAGAGTGGTTGGTGCACTTTGGAGGCACACGACCCTTATGGGGTTAGCCTGTGGAAGCACATTAGCAAAGGGTGACACTTTATTAGAGAGAATATTAAGTTTGTGGTTGGTAATGGCTAAAGAATCTGGTTTTGGTATGACAAGTGGTGTGGAGAAAGACCTTTGAAGTTGGAATTTCCTGAGTTGTTCTCTCTAGCTCGATGCAAGGATGCTTAGGTGGCTGATTGTATGGAGTTGAGATCCGGAGTTGTTGTGTGGGATGTTCATTTGAGCGGACGATCAATGATTGAGAGATGGTGGTTATTTCGACGTTTTATTCGTTACTTTACTCGATGAGTAAGAGAAGAGAGGGTGAGGATAAATTGCGTTGGATGGGTACCAAGGGCGGAGTCTTCTCTGTTAAGTCGATGTATTCTTTACTTTTAGAGAGCTCTAATGAGGTTTTTCCTTGGCATCAATGTTGGAGGAATTTGGTTCCCCATAAAGTGGCTTTCTTTGTTTGAGAAGCCACTCATAGGAAAATTTTGACCATTGACAACTTAAGGAGGAGGGGAGTGCTTGACAGAGTGGTGCTATTTGTGTAAGGGGGACGGAGAAACAGTTGATCATATCCTTATTCATTGCACGGTGGCGAGACGGTTATGGGTGCATGTGCCGAGTATTCTCAACTATGATTGGGTTATGCCTAGGAAGGTAGTGAATGTTTTGCATTGTTGGAGGAGGAAGTTTGAGAATCCTATCGCCCTGGCCATTTGGAAGTTGATCCCGTCTTGCATATGGTGAAGTTTGTGGAGGAAAAGGAATGAGAGATGTTTTGAGAACAAGACCATGTCTTTGGATTGTTTGGGGGTTCTATGTTGCGTTCTCTTTTTATGTGGGCGAATTCGGTTTTAGGTTTTCCTTTCGAGGGTTTTTCGGATTTTCTGAGTTTTTTTTAGCTTGTATGCTCTAGACTTTTCAGTATAATCTCTTGTACTGTCAATCTCTTTTTCTTTAATAAAGTTTAACTTATAGAAAAAAAAACAGTTTTAGTAGAATCTAGCATTACTGCTAGAGCTTTCATGAGATATATGGGGATGTTTGAGCCCCAAATAATTGGGGCCAATTATTTGGGGTTAATATTAAAAAATTCATCACATAATTTTTTATTATTATAATATTTATTAAAAATCTTCTCTCTCCACTTTTTCACCAACTCCCATAAAATATCTTTACTTTATAATATTTCACAAACCCAATACTCAAAATTTCCACACTCAAACATCCCTGCACCTATGAAGTTTGTCCTTCCCCCACGTGCTTTGTGCAGATGAAATTACTTGAATGACGGCAGTAGCTTTACAAGATTGGACATAGAGTTACAACATTATAATACCTTTTTCAGTAGTTTCTTCCTTTTCCTTGTTTCTCTTGTAATTGTGCCTCTAGTTGCTGGGGTGGAATCATCTGATTCTCCTCTTCCTCGGACATGACTTTTAAGGATAAAATTTAGCTATTCCATTTTCCAACACATACCATAAAACATTCTATGAGGTGACTCCTTGTCACTTGTTTGTTTTCATCACATGCCAGTGTATGGTACTCATGCAAACTGTTAAAAGGAATCATTCTCAGTATTGTTGAATACTGTTGTAATTGATATAGATGTTCTCACTGTTTAAGTAAACCTGTTGCTTTGTTCGTTGATTGCTTAATTAACCATGGATAGGAATGAGCTTTTGACTTTGCCAAAGTTTTACTGAGCTTTGATGTTACTTCTCGACAATATTCAAGTCATATCAAGCTGTAACCTGACTGACATTAGCTTCTTTCACTTAAAGCCTGTGGATTCATGAGTACTAATGCAAACATCAACGACTATCTGTTTCTTTAACTCTGTCACGTGAAAACACTCAGCATGATCCTTTTGTCTTCACTCGGCCGCTGTTGGTCTCTCTTTTGGTTGCTGGGGTTGTGATGACTTGATGTTTTCCATGATGTTGTCATGCAAATCATGTGGCCAGTTCTTTAAACATACAATGCCACTAGGATGATAATACCTTGTTTTAAAGCCTTGAATTATATGTGCAATGCACTATCGGTAAATCAGTGCGATTTTATACAATCTATTTTGATTCACATTTACGTTTCATTAAATGTTGATAGTTCAGCTAGATTTTTACATTATAAACCGGTTAAGAGTTTTGCAATCATTAGATGTGCTTTGCATAATGACATCACCCTATGGCTAGTAGTTCATGCATGAAGCACCATGGTGTGTAGATATCCATATGTTTTCTTAGTAAGGAGCTTGTTACTGTGTAAGAATGAGAATTACTTGTGAGTGCTGTTGTTTTAAATGGAATAATGGACAATGTGTATGATGTCAAAGGTCAACTTTGAGTAAAATGCTCCTGAGTCCTATACCTGCAAATTCATTGTCAGCGCCTATTGCCATCTCGAAGCTACCCCCCTGACGAAACTGTGTCATTGCTCTTATTCTGGAAATCAAAATTCCTGCCACTTCCATCAACACCAAGATATTACCTGTACCACCACTGCCTGGATACTGTCACTACCATCAGCACACGTGAAAAGCTTTTGTCAACACTTCTGTTACTACTGCAAATGCCAATGCATTGCCGTAACTGCCATTGCCTCTTCCGCTACTGTAACAGGGTTCCTTGACACTGGTACCATTGCATGACTTTTAATTTGGTTCTTTTTGGTATTTGAGTGGATAATTAAATCCCACTTCCATATTTTTTTTGGACTCCAGTTCTAGCTCGGTAAATTCAGCATATTACTATGGTGGGATTTTATCCTGGCTAATCTGTTTTTGCTATTTATTCCTTGGCAGAGTGATGGTCTTATATTTGATTTGAAATTAGAATCCGTGGCTTTAGGTTTTTTAACATAAGTTGGGCTGAGTGTTAATATGGAAGTTCTAGATGTTTGTTAATGAAATCGTCATTTCATTCAGATATGTTGGTGGAGCCTTTGATGTTGAGTCCCTTGTGGAGAATTTACTAGGCCAACTTGCTGGGAATCAGGCGTTTTTAGTGAATGTGTATGATGTTACCAACTACTCTGAACCCCTAATCATGTATGGTCACCAAAATCAAGATGGTGACATGTCTCTTATTCATCAGAGCAAGCTTGATTTTGGAGATCCTTATAGGAAGCATCAAATGATATGTAGGTAAGTGCATCCAGATGTTGATTACAACTTTGGGATGACATATACATGCATGAGTTTAAGGGTTTCATCTCATAGTTGCTTATTGGATTTTTGGCAGATATCATCAGAGGGCACCCATGTCATGGACAGCGATCACAACCGCATTCTTGTTCTTTGTGATAGGTTTACTAGTGGGTTACATCTTATATGGTGCAGGCAATCACATTGTTAAAGTTGAAGATGACTTCCATGAAATGGAAGAACTGAAAGTTCGAGCAGAAGCTGCAGATGTTGCCAAATCTCAGGTACTCTTCCTGATATTTCTGTAAAGCATGCTTCAAATCTATTACCAGGCTTCAAACTTGTTTTAACACGATCATCACTTGTGATCTTCTTGCCAGTTTCTAGCTACTGTATCTCATGAAATCAGGACTCCCATGAATGGCATCCTCGGTATGTTGAAAGGCCTAATCTTTTCTGTCATGTTTTAAATGTTTTATTTTATTTCCGAAAGCTTTCTAATGAGTGATCTAATTGTTCACTATATGTTACTTTAGGAATGCTTGCTCTGCTTCTAGATACGGAATTAAGTTCAACTCAGAGGGATTATGCCCAAACTGCACAAGCATGTGGAAAGGCACTGATAGCATTAATTAATGAGGTGCTTGACCGGGCAAAAATTGAGGCTGGCAAGCTAGAGATGGAAGCTGTCCCATTTGACCTCAGATCAATATTAGACGATGTCCTCTCTTTATTTTCTGAGAAGTCTAGACACAAAGGCATTGAGGTAAGTCCACCAGTGAGCGCGTTGGGACACAAAGGCATCTTTCTATTTGCTTAATGGGTTGCATTATTGTTTGTAATTCCTATAGTTTGTGCTTCTGAACTGTCATTTGTAATGTTGTTCTCCTGTTTAAACTGACTACCTTTTTGTTTTTTCTATTTCTTCTGCTCACCTTACTGTGGGCTTTGATACCAATTAATGGCATTGTCCATGTTGTGTTTCCAATTCTACAATGCTCTCAACTTCGACATGTAACCAATTGGGGATGTGAAGCTGGCAGTTTTTGTTTCTGATAAGGTTCCTGAAGTTGTAATAGGGGATCCAGGGAGGTTCAGACAGATTATTACAAATCTTGTTGGCAACTCTGTTAAAGTAAGTGGCTCATGCTAGCTTTATAATCTGTATCTGACTGCTCATGTTTATTAATGTTTACGGTTGACTTTCCTTCAATTAATGAGTTAATGTCCTGGGAGAAGTTTATGGAACTTTGCACTATCTAAGTTTATTTTTCATGGTTTTCTTTGCGAATCAATGTAGTAGCTGATGCTAATTCTATTGAGCATGCTGCAGTTTACAGAACGGGGACATATATTTGTCAAAGTCCATCTAGCTGAACACACAAAGGCCATGGCAAATGGAAAAGCTGAAACTTGTTTGAATGGTGGATCAGATGGAGCCGTATTTTTATCTGGTGGATGCCACTTTAAAACCTTAAGTGGCTGTGAAGCTGCCGATGAGCGGAATAGTTGGGACATATTTAAGCATCTGATGGCTGATGAGGATTTTCGTTCTAATGTTTCCCATAACACATTAAGTACTAACGAAGGTTCTGAACATGTCACTTTGATGGTATGCGTGGAGGATACAGGTATTGGAATTCCGTTATGTGCCCAGGATCGGGTTTTCACGCCCTTCATGCAAGCTGATAGCTCAACCTCTAGACATTATGGGGGAACTGGTATAGGCTTGAGCATTAGTAAGTGTCTAGTTGAACTAATGGGTGGTCACATAAACTTCGTAAGCCGACCTCAAGTTGGCAGCACATTTTCATTCACTGCTGTTTTTGGGAGGTGTAAGAAAAATTCTCTCAGTGATATGAAAAAGCCTAGTTCTGAAGATTTGCCTTCGGGTTTTAGAGGATTGAAAGCAATAGTAGTAGATGAGAAACCAGTTAGAGCTGCTGTAACCAGATACCATTTAAAGAGGCTGGGTATCCTGGTAGAAGTTGCTAGTGGCCTCAAGGTTGCAGTTGCTATGTGTGGAAACAATGGTTCTCTGACATCTCTGTAAGTTCTCCACTCTTTCCTTATTCTTTGCCCAAATTTTCTCCTCCTTTCAAAAGATATAAACTGCATCTCCATTCAAAAAGCAAATCCATGGCAATGGTGTGGTACTTTGATGCCATGGCCCTGTGATTTCAGAAAGGGAATGTCTTGTTAATGTCCAATGACAGGCCCTGATTTACAAGGATGATACAATTTTCATTTTCTGTTGCTGATATGTGTTGTAAAATTGCCCCAGGTTCAAACAACATTGTATGGACCAAGCGCCTTTTATTCTGATTCAGTACAACTTGACCTCATTTAGAAGTTTCTGTACCAGTTTCTTGTCCGTCAAAAACAGTTGTTTGGATGGAAATGAATAAGAAAAAAGCTGTAACTATCTAAGATTTCAAACAAGTGTTTAAATGGTGCATGGAGGGTAATGCTGTATTTTCATATGTATTTTCCTTATAATTAATGCGGCTCTTTTATGGAGGTGGTGGCAGTTCTAAATTTTCTAGTTACGATTTGAGTTTCATGGAGTTAAAATATGGGTTTAGGTGGGTTGACAGTGTGCCCTACTCCAGGCCATTTTACAATGTGTCATGTCTGTATCTCCAGTTTTTTGCCTTTTGATTTATAAGCCATGTCTTAACGCAAAAGAAGTAGAAATAAAATAAAGAAAAAGGAGGATAAACCTTGCAAGAGGATGTCATGATTTGGGTCTAAATACTAGAGCAAAAGGAAACCAGAATCCACTGTAAGTACTTCCTAAATTTCCACCAAAAAATTCCCAAGAATGTGATTTATAATGAACCACAAAATTATTGGACAAGGAATGATAATTGTGTTCATGCATAAAAACTTCTCAAATAAATTGAGTAGTGTAAACCCTAAAGATTAGTAAATAGTTGAAATTATAAGATACAGCTTGCTGAGCAAACTACTTTGTCTATTATGACAGAAATTTCAAGCCAGATTTAGTTCTAGTTGAGAAAGATTCCTGGATTTCTGGTGAGGCAGGTGATGTGAGTGTTCGACTATCAGACTGGAAACAGAAAAGTCATATGTTTCAATCGCCTAAGATGGTTCTTCTAGCAACCAATATCAGTGATGCTGAATTTGATAGCGCAAAGGCAGCAGGTTTTGCAGATACTGTGATCATGAAACCTTTGAGGGCAAGTATGGTTGCTGCGTGTCTTCAACAAGTCCTGGGGATAGGAAGAAAGAGGCAGCAGGGAAAAGATATGCCTAATGGATCTTCTTACCTTCAAAGCCTGCTTTGTGGCAAGAAAATTTTGGTGGTTGATGACAATCGGGTAAACCGCAGAGTTGCTGCAGGTGCACTGAAGAAGTTTGGAGCTGATGTTGAGTGCGTTGAGAGCGGCAAAGCTGCCCTGGCATTGCTTCAACTACCACATGATTTTGATGCCTGCTTCATGGATATTCAGATGCCAGAAATGGACGGGTATGTACCAAGTTCTTAATGAAATCACAAGATTTTGCTACTGGTTGATGTCTTAGATTCCTCAAATCCATTTTGGTGAATCTTTGTTCTTATCCTTCTAATAGTTTAAAAAGCATTACGATGAACGTTTTAACTATTTGAAATTATGATCATAACATCTTTATCTTCGCTTTTGTAGTTGATATATATGCTGTATATGTGCAAGTATTTACTATTTTATGATGGGTGGTCTTAATGTGTCATGTGGAAATGCATCACTCGATAACAGTGGTTCCAATAATGCAACTCTCCTCTGACTCTGCTACTGTGTATATACAACATAATTAGCTTTTGGGGGTCAAGGCTTGGGAGTTACAATGATCAAACTCTCCTCTGATGCTGTCTACTCTGCTTGGAGGTTGTATATATTTCTAACGCAATTAGCTTTTTGGGGCTGAAGCTTGGTTACATACTTCTCAACTTTCTCTTAGGTTCTGGGGGAAAATTTGCTATTTCTTTTAAGTTAACATCAGCCGATATGATGAGTTATCTTATAGCAACAATTTGACCGATTTAAAACTTTGGGAGGTACCGATGTACTAATTGGCATGACATGATTGGGAGTTCCATTAATGATGCATCACTCTGGTAGCTGTAACATATTCCTTCTTCCTAGAATGGTAGCTGTAACCTATTCAAAGTTATCTTTCTTTCGCAAGTAGTTTTTGGCTCCATCAATTAGTCACAAAGTGAGCTTGACAGAAAACTGAGCTTTTGATCATTAATATCACAAATTCAAAGTGGAAACCTAGGGGAAGATTGTAGAAAACTGGAAATGTTGCTGGCGAACTGATACTTGACAGAAAACTGAGCTTTTGATCATTGATATCACAAATTCAAAGTGGAAACCTAGGGGAAGATTGTAGAAAACTGGAAATGTTGCTGGCGAACTGATAATCTTGTGGCTTGAAGTTTTTAGAAAGCAGGCTTTAGGTGAATTTTTCACGCCATAGTATTGAATCTTCCATCCTAACTTTTTTGCAACCAACTCTGTTTTAGAATGCCTTGATTTGCAGCTCCGTGCATACCATTATATGCATAAGTGAAGTGTTAGGTGCCCAGAAACCATTAGTCAGGAAAATGTGGAACCACATAAATTATATCGTCTTGAAGTACACCCAATCGATAGATTGATCACAACACAGCCATGCATTTCTTCCAATTGCAGGTTTGAAGCCACCCGTCGAATACGCCTAATGGAGAGCAAGGCAAATGAACCAGTGAATGGTGGAGCTTCAGATGAAGGCATCACTAGAAAGAGAGAGTGGCATGTGCCAATATTAGCCATGACTGCTGATGTGATTCATGCCACCTATGATGAGTGCCTAAAATGTGGGATGGACGGCTACGTCTCGAAGCCTTTTGAGGAAGAGAATCTTTACCAGGCAGTAGCTAAGTTCTTCAAATCCAATCCCATACCAAACTCATGACAAGATGTTCTGGCCTAATTTGAACCCGGCAAACTTAAAGAGTGGCAATGCTATAGTGGTCTGAACAGCAACAGCAATTTGCATACTAGTGGTGTTGCTTCTTTCCTGTTAGATAGTGGCAACAGTTGGTGTCCTTGAATGTTGAAAATTCTCAACCAAGATTATCTACAGGTTCGGCCGATTATTTCTAACCATCTCCACTTTAACACGATTAGCTTTCGAGTAAATGTATACTGCTATAAAATTCTCCATCCCCACTTTTCATGTATAGATCCTTGGCTGGGGAAGGAGCCAAATTGTGTAAATCATATATTTTTGTATGCCTCCCCAGGAACTTTCTTTCGAAAGGTGTTCTCAATACCTTGATTTGTATTTCTGTCTTTTGTACAAGACTCAGGAAATGGACATTTGTATTTTGAGAAAGAAAGAAGCTTTTTTGATTGAAACCAGCTCTCACACCTACTAGTTTGCTCGTTAACTGTTTTTATCATGAATTTCTGGGAGAGGAATATCTAATTCTTGAGATCCTCGAGTTCTCAGACAATTGAATAGTAACATATTATTAGAGAACAATATCCGTTCCTTTATTATGGATTCTTTTTGTGACCTACATACATTCCTGATGTTTTTAGAAAAGACTTGCATTTGTGGTACTATTAACTTGGAACTTTTTTCTCTTTCTTTATCCTTCCCCAACCAGAAGTAAAGCAGTAAGTTTTCTGTCCTGGCAAAGGACTGGGTATCGGGCCCTTCCTCAGGGAAGGAAGCTTATACACCATCCACCCTTTGTCAATTCTTAGGAAGTAGAGATGTCGAAAATGGAATTTTTCTGAAGAGACTTTGGTTCATTAGAGCTAGCCTTCTGCAGATCAGTGTGATTACTAGTTGCTCAAATATTTTTGCCTTTCTTCTGTCTGATTATTTACTTCGGTTCTGGTCCCAACCATCTACCTCCTGGATGTTCCAGGACTGTAGACTGTAGTGTGCCAGCATTAGTTTAGCTAATGAGCTGGACTAGTAGTTCAATTGTGGTAACTAGCCTTAGTTGATTACCAGCTGCTGTGGGCTTGAGTTGAGCTGGTAAAGTCTGTTGGACCAGATATTAAAATGGTTGCACAAGACCTGCAAAGTAGGGAGTCAATTAGAAGCCCATGTGCCTATAAATACTGTGTAATCTTAATAGGAAGCATCGAAGAAGAAAAAACTTGTCTAGTATTTTAGTTTTATCTTTGGAGATTAGCTATCTTGAATTTGGCTATTGTACTTTTCTTTCAGTTTTTGGAATCCAAATAATTTTCAAATTCAGGTCTGTTATATAGACTCGTTCATAAACGAGGGGTTTGATGTGTTCAGGAAGTTATTGTGTCAATATGGCCTTCGGCTGCCGCTGTTCATCTGAGGCTGAATATTTTTTCCATGTGACTCAACAGTGCAACCGAGACAATATGTATATCAATGGAGTTGGATTCTAAGCATAAGCATACAATTTGATATGGTCCCACTTCAATGCTTTTTTATTAAAAATTTTAATTAAATAATCTCTTTCTACTCCATATTTTACAAACTCCAATAAAATTTAATATACAATCAAATATCTTTAAAAAATTTCATCAACTTTTTACAAACTCTAGTAAAACTCAAATTTATCTTGATGAAACAGTTGATTTATGGATAATATTTGGAGTAAATGCATCTTGATCTTTGCGTATCTCTTCTTGCAAAAAATACACATGAAACCCAGCTACCGGGGTGTAAACCTCCGATGATTAAGTCAGTGTTCTTATTGCTCTTTCGTAACACCTCAACTATTAACTTCTAATTTTCGACTTACCTTTCTTCTTATTTGTTCTTTGCTTTTATAGTTTATTCTCCACGTCCTCGCGTTCCCCTTTTTGGGGCTTGATCCTTCGTCACTTCGTATCATGTATGGTTTTCTTCCTACACGTCTTCCTATGCGTGGGGTGTTTACTTCACGTGAGAAATTTGGGATCATGAACTGTATGCTTTCGTGTAAGCAATTCAGTTTCAGTATCATCATACCTAAATATTCATAACACTCAAATTTCTATAAATTGAAGGATTGTTTTTGCAAACCAACATCACATATTAAAAGTAGATGCAATGTCTCATGGCCTAGATTCAACCACTTCAAAGATTGAAACAGGTCCTAATTTTTTTTCTTTCCAAATTGGATATGTGAAGAATGATTTCGGATACAGCTTGTTTGATCATAGTAGTAAATAACATTACGCTAGTTTTGTTCGTGAAGTATCTTATCTATTTTACTTGTATTTATTTATCCCATTTTTTTAATTCAATTTTCGTTATCCAAGAGCCTACTACACATTTGACACCAAGTTCCAACAATTAGTTTGAACATGTAATAAAGAGAGGCAAATACATTCATCCTACCATATGCAATTACTTCATCTACACAAATAACAAAAAGATACACTTTTCAACCATCAATTATAGGGGATTTGACACATTGCACTCTAAAATATTAGTTTTGACAAATTACAACCTCCAACTATGTCAAACACTTTGCACTCTTTGTCGGACAATAATACATCCGATGACTTAATTAATTGACAACAATATCCTCAACATATGCAAGGTGGGACAAGGATATTATTGTTATTTTAGTCTAAAATTGTGTGAGAGAATGCATCCAAGACCAAACAGAACTCATACAGACAAATAGAAAAACTCAAAAAATTCAAAAACTAACCTGCAAAACAAAACAAAAAGTGAGAGGACTAAAATATAATATTAACAAAGCCCAGGTTGTCAAGACTCAGAAAACCTTTCATACCATAAGACAATGAATCTAAACCCACACATTGAGTCTAATGATCACCAACTGTTTGCATAACATGATATCCCTCACTACCACCAAAGTTAAAATTTTTTTCTTAAAGCCCCATATTTCAAGCATATCGTTTCCCTTAGTTTGACCCATATTGATGTTTTTATGATTTGTCTCATTCATTTTGATCTTGATCATTATATTGAGCAACATATTGAAAACCCTTTGGCTTAAATACACCTTTTGCCTCCACTCATTATTAGAGTTCTGACACTGCATCCTCAACTATCGATGTCGTTACATTTCGTTTCTCAACTACCAATCATTTATACTTTGCACCTCCCACCGTTAATTTGGACGCAAATTGATTTAGTGAAATGACGATTTTTCGCTCATAATTTTTTTATAAAGGTAAATTCGTCATTTCACTAAATAAAAAATATTAATTTATAGTCAAATTAATAGGGGAGGGTGCGAAGCGCATAAATGTAGTAGTTGATGGACAAAATATCAAGAAATCAATAATAAAGAGTGACAATGTGTTAGTATTTCAATAGTCGATGATCGAAAAATATATTATTTGATAAACTTGTCTACCCTAATCCATGCATAAGGTTCCAATGTGTAATAACTACTAATACTTCGCTTGCTGTCCCCTCCTAACACTACAAGAAATTTCGTCTATAGCAACGCTAGTTTTCGTTGCCTAAAGTATAGAGTACGGTCACCAAAAGCATCTGCCAACGTAGACCAGTCGTCGAGGCTTTCGTTGAGATTGACTCGTGCGGACTGGCTTTTACAAACGACAGATACTACTACGTTGGGGCTATTCTTTACCAACGCCACGTCGCCACAATCCTTTAGCAACGATAGAATATTACCCTTGTGACTAACCTTTACCAACGACAAATTTTGTCGCAGGGACAAACCTGAACCAACGACATATTATAGCAGGTAAAAATTCATTTTTTTCCAACTATTGTTTTCGTAGGGATTAGTTGTACGACTGACATGTTATTACTTTTTCGACCACTTCTCAACTAGCGCAAGTTTTTACAAGAGAACAGTGTCCACCAAAACCAATTCATGATATAATACAAAAGATCACACATTGCACTGTTTCATAGAAACATCAACATAATTTTACAATTTCTGCGTCATGAATACCCCAAAAGCCTTACAAATGTAAATGAAAATAGCGTATTACATGCTCAAATGCCACAAATTCACCCCCATGAGCTCAGGATTGATGCAAAACCTGTAGACAGAAAGTAAAGTGGAAACAATTAATCAATACAGCCAAGCCAACACAACTTTTTTACTTGGGTGTACAACCAATCTTAGATACCTTCAATATCAGAGATCAGATGCAATGGTAAGTGATAGATTCACCAAGCAGTTGGTATACCATGTAATTGATGGTTTTAAAACAATGAATGGCAGATAGAAAATAAAATAACATGACACCGTAATGTTTATTCTATTGAAACACGAAACAGAGACAAGTGCGGAAAGTAAAAAAACACAAAAAAGAAGCACAATTACAAATTTTTGTGCGGAAAGTGCAGAACTTATTGGCTAAACTTGTCCCAATTGAACACAGGCAGTGGCGGATGTAAGGGGGGGCCCTGGTCACGTTAATTTTTTTTTAATATATATATATATAACTTATATATATATATATATATTAATATATACTCTAACCAGTAACGGGCCCCCCTTCTCTTCATTACGTGTGCTCTCCACCCAGCTCAGTTGGCCTTTCGCTGAGTTCGTTAATTTTTGCAGGGCCCCTGTTAGCCTCGCTGATTTTTGCAGGGCCCGGTTGGCCTCATAACCAGTCAAACGGCCCCCCCCACAAACGAAATACAAGCAAAATGCTCAATCAAGTGGCAGCCTGGCAGGGTAACTGAAAAGGATTGTCACGTGCAAGTGTAAATTTTTAAAATCATTTTTTTATGCATAATGTCGTGCTATTTGAGGGACACTGTGGTCCTTTTGACGTTTTGTAGTGGGAATCTCTGTCATTCATTTTTTTTTTGGGTAAGTTGTCAATTTCTTCTTTACTTTGCAAGGCCCCAGTTGGCCTCATTACGTGTGCAGTCCTCCAGTCCTCCACCCAGCTCAGTTACTGTGCCCGAAAGGTAAAGGTAACGTATAAGCAGCAAATAGTTCGCTGATTTTTGCAGTCCTCCCTCTCCCTCTCGATCTCTCCAAACATCCAGACTACTCCACCGTCCACCGCGAATTTCTTTCTCTCTCTGCTACTCCAGTCTCTAGAGTTCTATTGGCGCCAGCTGCCAGGTATATTCATTTTCAATTTTTCGCCTATTTCAAATTCTGCCGATTAGAATTTAGGACTTAGGTCTTAGGTCATTGAAGCTGCCAAAAAATTTATAATTTCTAAATTTACGGATGAACTTCTAGCTCCAGATAGATAGGCTTCAATACTTGAATCTTGATGGATAACAACATAATCCCAGAGAATGTACAATCACCATTAACGACTTATCATATACAGTCTCAGAGCCTATCCTGTAATAGGTTTCTCTGAAGGGTACAATCTGACTAAACCATTCAAAATACAATGGTACTAATGAGGCCACATATTCTACATAAATACCACATAAACATGTAAATAGATGAGTCTTCCAGATACCAGAGGAGAATACATATGGAGCAATTCCTGAATCTCCTCATATACTCGCAAATTTTTTTTCTCCCAGGTTGTGGTCAAATGAAAGAAAACAATAACTGGATGAGTAAAAGTCAAAAGATCACATTTGAATAAAAGTATTGATTTAATAGCTGCTTACATGTTTCATGCGAATAACTGATACTCGTTTCTATATCATCATGATTTCCAATTGTATCAATGATTCTGGAATGCAAGTCATACCTAAAAATCAATTTCCCCCACAATAGTCAACTTATAATATCTTAGATCTAATTATACAACTCAGCAAAATGATGTTAAAAAAAAAGGTTGAATGCCATTATGGAAAATGCACTAGAATATAGAAACATATATTCCATATATCTTGTGAATGCTTGTTTCAACACTATCTTGTGATGCTTGTTTCATCTGTACTTTTCCACTGGTTATTGCTATTGCTAGGTTGTGAAATTGTGATTAGGACCTTAGGTTGTGACTTGTGAAATTAAATTGATAAATTTTGTTTTGGTTTTGTTTAGATAATGGAGAAGTTTTTGATAAAAAAATCAGCGGAGTCGTCTAGTACTCCTAGCGTGGCTGCTACTTCTGAGTTGAATATTAGCTCGAAAAAACCTCGTATTTTGTTTAGTCCAGATGATATTATTGCTGACCCAGGGTTACGTAAACCCATTGAAGAATACGATGTTGGAATTAGGGACCAAGTTCGTAGGGAGTATTTGATAAAAAGTCCTTGTCAGCCGCTTGGGCATGATTTTCCTAAGAAGAAATATGGAAACCGAATGAGGGGTTTTTTGGAGTCATGGTTCAAAGAATATGAGTGGTTGGAATACAGTGTATCAAAGGATGCTGCGTATTGCATGTGGTGTTATCTATTTAGGCGAAGTAGAGGATCAAGATCCGGTGGTGATGTGTTTACATCTATGGGCTTTAGCAATTGGAAAAAGGGAGTGGAGGTATTTGGTGACCATGTAGGTGCAGTTAATAGTGCTCACAATGATGCTAGAAGACAATGTGAAGCACTCAGAAATCAGCGACAAAGTGTGTCACATATTTTATCTGCACATGGGCACGATATAGAGAATGCTTATCTCATTCGTTTGACCGCGGTTTTAGATTGCATTCGTTTTCTTCTAGGACAAGGATTAGCTTTTCGCGGTCATGATGAGTCTGAGAGTTCAACTAGGAAGGGCAATTTTCTTGAGCTGTTGGAATGGTACAGCTTACGTAATGAAAAGGTTGCAAAGACACTTCAGTTGAATGCTCCTGGAAACAACCAAATGACTTCTCCAAAAATTCAGAAGGAAATGGTGAATGCTGCTGCAGCGGAGACCTCACTTGCCATCATTAAAGATATTGGGAATAAGTATTTTTCACTTATGGTTGATGAGTCTCGAGATACTTCAGTGAAGGAGCAAATGGCAGTGGTTTTGAGATATGTGAACGAAAGTGGACATGTGATAGAAAGGTTTCTTGGTGTGGAACATGTGACCGATACTTGCTCCCAATCTTTGAAAAATGCTGTAGACAAGTTGTTTGCAAGACATGGATTATCAATATCCAAATTGAGAGGTCAAGGGTATGATGGAGCATCGAATATGCAAGGCGAGTTCAATGGATTGAAGTCGCTGATTTTGAGAGACAATCCTTCTGCTACCTTTATCCATTGTTTTGCTCACCAACTTCAGTTGGTTATTGTGGCTATTGCAAGGAGTAATGATAAAGTTTATGATTTTTTTAATTACATATCTTTGATTGTAAATTCAGTCGGAGCTTCTTGTAAAAGGAGAGATATTCTTCGGCAAAGTCAGCATGAGAAGATAGTGGAACGGTTGGACAGAGGAGACATTTCTAGTGGAAGGGGCTTAAATCAAGAAACCAGTCTTGCACGACCAGGTGATATGCGTTGGGGTTCATACCACGGTACAATAATTCGTCTCTTCACTATGTGGTCAGCAATTTTGGATGTGCTTGAGAACATACATGAGGATGGCACTGGCGCAGAGCAAAGATCAACGGCTATTAGTTTGTTGGATAAGATGCAAAGCTTCGACTTTGTATTTGTTATGCATTTGTTGCGGAATATCATGGGCATTACAAATGAATTATCACAGGCCTTACAGCGAAAGGATCAAGATATTGTTAATGCTATGACTTTGGTTAGAGTTGTGAAGTGTCGGTTGCAGAATCTGAGGGAGATGGAATGGGATGCTTTTTTGGAAGAAGTTAAAACCTTTTGTCTGAATAATTCTATTGATGTGCCAAATATGGAAGACGTTATTCGAACTCGCGGTCGGGCTCGGCATGGAGGGCATACAGTTACTTATTTGCATCGTTTTCGTGTGGAAATCTTTTGTCAAATTGTTGATTTGGTCGCTCAGGAGATGAATAATCGTTTTCCAGAAATAAGTACAGAGCTACTTCTTTGCATAGCATGTCTTGATCCAAGGAACTCATTTTCAGCATTTAATCATGCTAAGTTACTTCGTCTTGCTGAACTTTATCCAGAAGATTTCTCAGCAGCTGATCATATGATTCTTAGAGATCAACTTCATACATACATTTATGATATGAGAAATAATGATGATTTTTCTGGACTTCAAGATATTGGAGGTCTTGCTGTGAAGATGATTGAGACAAGGAAGCATATTCTATATCCATACGTTTATCTCCTTATTGAGTTGGCATTAGTCTTACCAGTTGCGACTGCAACTGTTGAGAGAGTGTTCTCTGCAATGAAGATTATCAAGACTGACTTGCGTAATAGGATGGGAGATGAATGGATGAATGATAGTATGATGGTATATATTGAGAAGGAAGTTTTTGAAGCTATTGATAATGAAGTCATATTGCAACATTTTCAGAATATGCAGAACCGTAGGATCCAATTGCCATCTATCAGTCTCAACAAATAATACGGTACTTTTATTTCAATATAATATATTTTTAATGTTTTTAATCTTTAATCTTGAATATTTTAACTCTATGATATTTTTGTGCATTACGTAGTTAATTATTTTTTGTCATTTTCTCTTAGGAATTGGCCCCCCTTCAAATTCGGTCCTGGTTCCGCCACTGAACACAGGTTTTTGGACTACTTTTGCTTTTGCAGATACCTTTAATACGTTGCAATTAAAAGCCCCTCTCCATTATGTCTTCAAAAGCCCAAGAATAAACCAATTATATTGAATATGGCAATAAAACTAAAAAATTAGCCAAAAATTGGTCACCCAGAACTGATTTGTACCTCAAACAACTGACAATGGATTTGTCAGAGTGCTTGTTGAACACGAGTGAAACTGAGTTGAGTATTTCTGCAAATGCTGCTCGATGGCGCCTTCCATCTACACCGGTGAACCGACGACACTAATCTGGAAAACCTTTGGAAAGGTGTTGACGAGAGAATGCCTCACCGCGCACGGCTTTGCCTCGTGTGTGCTCTGGTAGCAGTGGGTTCAATGGATTCCAGGCTTGGGTTTGAGTTTTGAGTGCGGTCTGGTAGCAGAGCAGGGAAAAGATAGAGACTCTAAAGGCTCCAATTTACGTGCAGAGGTTATAGGCTTCAATTTTCGCGTGAGCGGCAATTCTTGCCGCCTAGGGTACGCCACGTCTATGAAAACGGAGCACTCTGCCGCTCTCAAAGATATTGTTCTTTTTCAAGTACAGAATACTTTTGACCTGTGCATAGCGCATAATTTTGGGGTATTGCCTACCATGTGGGTCCACATAAACTCGATTGCGACCAACTTTTCTTTAACGTCTCTAATACTGGTGAAAAGGCGACGCGCTTTGAGATGTTGCTAAAAATCTCGTTGCCAGAACCAACATTTCTTGTAGTGTAAGATACCGGCAGACGGCTTCAATTGTGGGTGTGTATATCTAATATTTGTTAATGTTTTGCGTCTTTGTAAGAGATTCATCAGTTTGTGCTTCATAGGTGCCTTGTAATTCATCAGATCTGTTTTTTGTGGTTTATTTTTGCTCGTGTATTCACATATCTTTACTCTTCAAGAGTTTTAACTCTTTGATCTGCAAGACTTCAGCTGTCACTACAATAATCCCATGTCATTGGATATAAAATTTATTTTGTAATTACATCTTAATTACTATTTTGTTTGTAATTGTAATACACTGTATATTACGTAGTGTGTACCTAAAATAACTCAGTAATAATAGTAATTTAACAAGTATTTAAAAATCTTAGTACTTAGTATTAAATACACATCATATTACTTTTACACTCTTTTTTTATAACTAGTGTAATAATCTTAATTAAAATAGTAATATCTAGTACTTATAATTTAAAAGTACAATGCCTTGCATATATCATAGTACTTAGTACTAATAGTACTTTGAAATTAGCATTAGTATTTAAAAAATCTTAGCACTTGGTATTAAATATATGTTTTTTGGTTAATTTGTAAGTAATATATTTTTATTATATACATATATTTACTTAGGTTTAGCATTCTATTTGTTATATGTGTTTATCATATTCATGATATGACCTAGTTAAACAGTATTATATTACTAATTATTCAAAATATATACACTCATTATAAGTAGATGTTTTCTAAGCTACTTAGATTTAGTCAATAAATATGTAATTACCATAACAACTATAGATTATAATTTAAAACATAACATATAAGAACTTCAATTTTCATAATATTCCATATAATTTAATATTTTATTAAATAGGTCCTTCAAAATAAAAATTTTCAAATGCATGAAAAAATAAAATTATATATTAAACATAATATAATAATAATATAAAATAATTATTAACATTAAATAACTTAGAATTAATAAATAAAAACATTATGTGTACTTATACCTATAACAATGTTTTTTTTTAAGTTGCTAAAGGTCTAGACTTTAGCGGCGGTCACTGTGACTGCCACTCTAGATACCCGACTTCTAGCAGCGGTCATTGTGATCGCCGCTATAGATACCTAATTTCTAGCAGCGTTTTTTTTTTTGAAAAACACCGCTAGAAATTAGACCTATAGCGGCGGTCACTGTGACCATTGCTATAGGTGCCAAAATTATATTTTTGTTTTTGTTACATACATAATTTTTAGTGGGGTTTTTTGCAAAACGCTGCTAAAGCGGTGACCGCCGCGATTGACCTAATTTTTAACTGCGCTTTGGAAACAAACGCTGCTAAAGGGGGTCTGTAGCGGCGGTCATCAACTATAGGTGGTTTGTGGCGGCGTTTGTGGAAAAACACCGCTAAAGACAACCTGTAGCGGCGTTTTTAGCGACCGCCGCTAAAGACCAGTTTTTTTTTTGTAGCGAGTTGGCTTGTCCTCTTTGACGTTGGCCTATAGTGAACTGGATGCAAGGGCTAGGATATGCTTTTGGGGGGCTTTTGACAAATTCTGGGGGAAATCTATGTTGTTTTCTTTGTTTTCTTAAGCCGAATGTACAAAGCTTTCTAAATTTTAATCCCAAAAAAATATTTGGCAATGGAGGCTTAAGGCTTTTTCATTTCTGTACTTTGAAATGTTTAGGGTTAGTTTGTTTACTTGTAAAGCAAAATCTGTAATTTGTTTTACTTATTTTCCGGTATTTGGCAAGTACTTGAAAATGAGGTCAAAGTAAAAATTTTTCAAGTAAATTGTAAAAGCTCTATTATTTTCCAGAAAACAAATTAAGCCTACATCAAATCATTTCCCTCTCCACTTTACACAAACACCAATAAAACACTATTCAACATAAATATTCACAACTTCTCTAAAATCCTACATTTTTACTCAAACCGAACATATCCCAATTTTTTTGGGAACATTATAGTACTCCCTATATTTATAGGCAAAAATCAGTAAATTTCTCTTAAGTTCCAAAATATTTTATTCCTCCCTATATGCTTAAAAAATAATCAATTCTTGCATTCAGTTCGATTTAGCCGTTAAATTACATGTAAAATGACCGAAATGCCTTCCTAAGACAAAATTATTAAATTTTTATTAAAAATGATATGTAAATAAAAAAGTAATATTTTTTTAAATAAAAATTGAATTTGAAAGTTGCATATGATATTTTTATATTCTTCTCTTTCCAGGCTATGGGCACTTTTCCGATAGTTGGCTAACGGCAATTGAACTGCGAGAACCAATTTTATCGTAAAAGTGTACCTCACAGAGGTTGAAATCAGTACCTTAGAGAGTAAAATATTAAAATTTTGAGAAAAAAATTTCATGCCACGCGGCAATCTACGATTGGCGATGAGATGAGATTTAAAATTTATGTGAGCACCATTCTGTACTTTGGCTAACGAAAATTGGACTAAGGATCGATTTGTCTCAAAAATTTATCTCAGGTACTCGACGGATGAAATTGATACCTCATGAGCTAATATGTAAAAATTGTAAACCATAGGAATCTGTGCCGTAATTAATTTTTTTATGTAATTACGTAAATTATTAAGTGTCAAACATCAAATAATATTTTTTTTTGAAAACGTTTCAATGAAAAGTTCTTTTTATGTAAAATAATAGTTTTACAAGCAAACAAACAGAACTTAAGTGAAGGCAAAAATAATTATCAGCACAACCCCAATAGAAATAATGAATTTTTAAATAGTTTAGTTGGCGAACTTACTATAGAGATCACATTTTGCTCCTATTGGGAGATTTTTAGCAACCATTTCTTCTAGTGGCAAATTATTTTTTGTGGCCAAATTAGTGTCTTTAGCGAGCACTGCTTCTGATGGCAAATAGTTTTTGGCGGCCATAAGTGTCTTTAGCGAACACTTCTTCTGGTTGCAAATGGTTTTGGGCGGTCATATTGGTGTTTTTAGCGATATACTTATTCTGGTTGGCCCCATTACTTTACAAAAAACATAAACAAGTCCATACTTATAAGTGACAAAATAACGTCGTCACAATTTTCAGACGACTTTTTAAAATTTGGTTGCAATTTTGCTACGACTTATTAAAATGGTCGCCTAAGAGATATGTCCATAGATTATTTCCGACCCCTCATCTGGTCACCCGTCACCGTATGTCTTATAATGATATATAATTCAGAGTTTAGACAATCATTTCATTTGGTCTCTAAAATCCAGAATTGTTGTAGTGGCACCAGTCTCTTTTGTCTACTAGTATGAATGTGGGTATTCCTTTAATTTCCTTCTAAATTACGTACACAACAACTGCTAACACAAGTTTTCTAGTAGCATTAATGAGGAAAATGTCGCTCTCTTTAAGGAGATTCAAGCCTTATGCAGTTAGCAAAGCCTAGAAACCAATGCAACAGATCCTCTCTATTGACTTGTCTCTTTCAGGATACAACATAATATTCTGAGTGCTCGTTGTGCTCGACACTACTCTGGACAAGAGGATGAGCTCAAAGTTCCACCACAAGAACACATTTCTCTCCCAAGTTCTCTCTGAACTAAATGAAATTGATGTATTCACTGTTACGTAGCAAAAGGTAAATAAGGACAATATAAAAGGCTCTACGAACCTAGAGATAAAAGAACTAATTCATTGCTAGCTTCAAGAAAATCAACAAAAAAATGTTAAACTATTCATCTTCACATCGTTACACCTCCCCATTAGGTGCAAGAACCTACTTTTAGAATAATTAATAAAATATTGAAAATGCACCAACATTTATATATTATTAATAAATTTTAGTAGGTCGAGAGTTTAACGTGATGAAATTAGTATTTTATAGACTCAAAATGATATTTAACCTATCATTCGGGAGTGAAAATTCATGTTCGTTTTTTTTTCTTTTTCTTTTTTATGCAAAAAGTCATGTTCTCCTTATTTGTTAAAGATAGTAATGTTGGCTTTGATGCTGAAAGTCGTTTTGCGGCACCAAATTTATTGTAATTTTGCTGGTTTAATTTATAAGGCTTAATTATACAAGTCCTTGCGGTATTAATCGGTAAAAACATAGGTCTAAGGTAAGGGTGGGCACCGGAACGGACGGAACCGGAATTGGCCATTCCGGTTCCGGTTCCGGTTCCGTTCCGGAATAAACCGGAACGGAACCGGAATTGGAACCGGAATTTCCGGAACCGGAACCGGAAATTCCGGTTCCTTATATGGGCCTAAAAAAATATATTTAGTTTAGGCCCATTGACCCAAAAATAGATTTTTAAGTTGTGTTTTGTGGGCCAAATAACTCTAAATTAAAATTACAATTAAACAACTAAATTTCAAAACAATATTTTACTATTTCAAGATGCCAAAATAAATATAAATTAAAATTACAACTAAATTTCAAAACAAAATAAATATTATGAAAATAAACTCTAAATTAAATTTACAAAAAAACTATTAAACAAACAATTAATCATACAAATAAGTAAACAACTAAACATTTATCAAAAATTCAAATTGAAAGAGGTAAACTCTAAATTAAAATTATAATATTTTTTAATTTTTTATAAAATATACCGGAACCGGAATTTTCCGGTATTTCCGCCGGAATTTCCGGTTCCGGTTCCGGTTCCGGAATTTCCCTAAAATGGGATCCGGTTCCGGTACCGGAACCGGAAATTCCGGTTGGAACCGGAACATTTGCACACCCTTAGTCTAAGGAGTACGAAATCGAAACACAAGTCCTTTTCCGGAATTTCCCTAAAATGGGATCCGGTTCCGGTACCGGAACCGAAAATTCCGGTTGGAACCGGAACATTTGCACACCCTTAGTCTAAGGAGTACGAAATCGAAACACAAGTCCTTAGTGAGGTTTTCGAGACAAATTAGTCTCTCCTTAGGCGATAAATCACTAACAAAAAAATATTGTGACGTGACGTTTTTACATCCATAAGTCACCACCAATCTGCATTTTACACATGTATGAAAACAATAAAGAAACAAGATAGTGTTGTAAATAATAAATGCAAATTTATGAAAAATATAAAATAAACAAATAGATAAATGAATAAACAAAAACAAAAGTCCCACCCTTCCTCGAGCGTTAATTAAATCACTGACGGAAAATATTAACGTGGCATTATGGAGCTATATCACCATGCCGATCTGCATTACGTGTATTAAAATAAAAGAAAAACAAGATAGCTAGTGTTGTAAATGATAAATAAATATTTATTAAAGATATAAAATAAAAAGAATCGATAAATAAAAGACGAAAAAAACTCATTGAAATTATAAAAATTGATAGCAAAATTAAAACCACTACAAAAAAACAGGGCTATAGCAACGGTCTGCCCAAAAAAAACGCTGCTATAGGCCAAAAGACCTATAACAGCGTTTTTTAGTGGCGGTCGCGACAGCCGCTATAGCTTCGTCGGCATAAGTCTATAGCGGCGGTTCGGGTCACCGCTGGTGAAGACCTCGGGTTTTTAGCGGCGGTTTCAAAACCACTGCTATAGACCCGAGCGCAATTGCGCTGTTTTGGCATTTAAGGTCTGTAGCGACGCTCACTGACCGCCGTTACAGACCCGATATGACCGCCACTATAGGTCTATAGCGGCGGTCAGGTGCCACCTATAGCAGCGGTCAGTGACCGCCACTGACCGCCTCTATAGTTTTTTTTGCTTTTTTCTTCTTCCAAACCACTACTAAAGTATTCCTATATTTTTCTATACATATTTTTTTAATCGGTATATAAATTTATTTTAATAATCATAATTCATTGGATGTAAAAATTTAAAGACCAAGGATAATAAAACAAAATATATTTCATTATTGATTAATAATATTTTACAACAAACACAAGAATCTTCACAAATTATGAATAGACTGTAATAAGATGTAATTACAGGCTTTAAAAGAACAAAATGTATTTTCTCTTGCTTTTTGGTGTAACCAAGTTGTCTCCCCTTTTCCTATTCTGAAGGGTTCCCCCAAAACTTCCACCATTTCTTTTATTAATCATCCCTCTGGAGTATGAAACCAGTACCTGCATGTGGCAGAGAAAAATCTCAATTATCACAATAGACACTTAATTCTCTTCATATTAAGCAACTCAACAAACCAGAAAACAACTTCATAAATGTAAGAACCCCACCTAGTTTGCGAAGAGAAAGGATTCAGAGCCACATGCATGCCTCGTATGTCATACTAGGAATAAATATATCATTCAGGACCTCTACATTTGGCGCAAACAACAAATAGAAAAACAAAATGCTTATGGTAAACAAGCATGCTCACCATTTCACATTGTATGCTTCTAAAGCTACATTACTGAAGTAGTTGCATAATATTGAAGAATGGTGGACAGAGCAACTTATGCTGTCTCTTCCCAATGCTGCATAGTGCTGTAAACCATTGCATGAACCATCCTAAAATAATGGAGCTATGGATTAATATTGTATCCCAGAAAATATCAAATAGAAATTTGGTGAGAAAGTGACAAATCACAAACGTAATGGTGCCTGATAATTTAGCTATGATAATAATGCAGGTGACAAACAGATAAGGAAAGTAAATGTTTTGGGATAGCCTCAGTAAATGTTTTATGCATATCCCATTTATTTACTGCAAATCCCACATATTGGACAAATGAGAACTTTAGCCAAGATGGCTCACAGAGTTAAGTGCTGACCGTTGTTTGGAATATTGTGTGAGTTTAGGTTTATGAAAGTACTAAGTAAGACTTAAAATAGAATATGGTCCCTTATATGGATGCAAATGCTTAAGGTTCTAGTTTCACAATAATGATAAAGAAGACTTTGCAAGTTAGATTCCTCCAAATCACACAAACCACCAATTCAGGACCTCTACACTGACTGCCGCTGTAGGTACCAATTTTTTTCCGCACAAACGCTGGTAAAAGGGGGTTTGTCGAGGCGGTCGCTGACTGCCACTAAAGGTACCACCTTTAGCTGTGTTTTACACGAAACACTGCTAAAGGGGAGTTTATAGCAGCGGTCAGTACCGCCGCTATAAAGACTGCCGCTAAAGGTGGTACCTGTAGCGGCATTTTACAAAAAAACGCTGTTAAAGAAGATCTCACTACAAGAAATAATGCTTTAGGTGACAAAATTTTGGGTGTCAAACCAAATTTTGTCACCCAAAGTGATTTTTTCATGACAAAATATTAATTTCGTCACCCAAAACCATTCAGGAACTCCAAAACTGTCTGGACCTGTCACAACCCCGTTCGGACGTATTGCTGGTGTGACGACATACACGTGTCGCGAATGAGTGAAGAAAAAAACCGTCACAAAAAAAGTAACATCCGGACTCTCAAGATACACGTTCGGACTCGTTGCAGGGTGACAAATTCCACATCGTCGTAACTGAGTGACAATTAGAATCGTCACAATTTTTACAATACCGTCCGGACTCTGTTTTTACACAGTCCGAACGGCCATTACCTAACGAATAGTAATCGTCAAGCTAGAGTGACAAATTAAAAATCGTCATGAATATTCAATTAAGTCTAGGCGTCATAAACCACGTTCCAACGGCAAAAATACCCAAGTCCGGACAGTACAAAAAAAGGTCTGCACAATTATAAATGCATCTTCCGCGAATCGTGTGCTTCCACGTTGCAAAAATTCAGACACGTGACATCAATACAGTCCGGACAGACAAATAGCGTACGGACCGTCTAACTTCTAGAACCATTTTGAATAGGGCATATTTAATGACGTTAAATTTGATAGGGCCACGTGTCAGTATAACTATTGAAGCCTGTCCGAATCCTACTATAAAACGTTCGGACGGTTACTGACCACATTAAACCGACAGAGTTTGTCAAAATCTAAAACTCACTCGTTCTCTCGTACTTTTCTCTCGAACGTTTTTACTCTCCATTTCAGATTTCTCAAAGAACTTCAGGTAAAACGTTTATTATGTTGTTTTATTTTATGTATTTCGATTAAATATCGTCGATTTTTTAGTTTGTTATGGTATTTTATTTTATGAAATTAGGCTGTTTGGCTAGTGTTCGTCGAACCACGTTCGGACGTCGCTTCACGACGTCCGGACTTGTTATAAACCGTCAGGACTGTTATTGTACTTGAGAGCTCCGTTTATTACGTCCGGACGTTATAAAATTTAAACGACGCTGTTTGACTGTCGTGCGAACGTTTTATACTCATGTTCGGACGGTTTTGCTAGGTTGACCATGGAAAAAGAAGTATCACCAATGTCGGGGGACAGACAGAGCGACCAGCCTGGGCAGACAGGTATTTAGCGGAGTTAAACAAGAGTATTCGGGCGATCATGGAGCCGACGCATTCATTGTGCATGGAGCTCCATTGCCGCTTGACCGGTCTAGAGACGAAACTTGCTCTGACGGATAGGGCTATGATGGAAGAGCTGAATATTATTCGGAGGGAACTAATAAGGACGAGAGAACAGTTGTCTCAATTGTCCCAATCTGTCCATACCGTTCCGGTAGAGCTGCAGACACTCGTCCAACGGGTGGATAATATGGAGGAGCATTTGGCGCATGTTCGTGATGCCCTCGAAAAAAATTTGGATGAGTCAGTCGTAGATCGTGATTTGAACTAGTCTTCTGTTTATGCTTTAAACTTAGTTATTTATTTATCGTTTTAAAGGACCATTTGTAGCTTGTAATAAACATTACGATTGTGGTTTTTTATTCAGTATTTGGATTCTTTTTTATATTTTATATTAATTATGTTTTTTCAGTAGATTTAATTTATTACAATTTAAACGTATAATTAATAAAATTAATTAATTAGTTATAATTAAATTGACGATTAGTTATAATTGATATTTATTATAAAAATATGATTTATTATATATATTTTTTACGTATTTAAAATAAAGAAATTAAGTTAAATATTTTTACCAAATTATATTGAGTTGAATGAAATAAATTAAATTATTTACTTAAATTAACTCATTTAAATAAATTAGGTTTTGTGAAATAAAGTAAATTGTGTTAATTTAATCTGTGAAATAAATCTGCTATCCATTCGGACTCTCTACATGGGCGTTCGGACTCTTGCATCGCTTTCGAAAGTTAGTGAGGCATCCGTTGGAACGGGTTTTGAGAAAGTTCGGACGTTCACTAAACCGTCGCATCATATGGCGTACACGTGTTTTCCTTATACGAAAGTTAAAAACGATTGTACCCGTCCGAATGTTTAATAGAAGTCCGCACGTAATTCGCCAGTTTTTTCTTTGATAAGCAATATCTACATGCGCGTCCAGACTTCTACATCGCATCTGAAAGTAAATGAGGTACCTGTTGGAACGTGTTTTAGGCAGTCCGGACGGTCTCTTAACCATCGCATGACGTACACGTGTTTTCGTTATACGTCTGCACGTTTGTCAATAGTCCGGACGGGATTCGCCGTTTATTCAGCCAAACGTGCGCTTCCATGTCGCCTCAATTCATTGCAACGTCCGGAATAGACGTTCGCATGTCTTAATAATACCTCCGGACGTCTTAATTGTGCTGAACGGTTTCAAACGGTTTAAATTTTGACATTTAATACGGAGTACAATGATTGAGCCACGTGTACAGAATGCAGTTCGACTGTCCAGAACTGGGTCTGGACGCGATCGACGTATTTTGAAAAGACGAACAGTTCGTCATTTTCACGAACACCGAACATTTCTCTCAAAACTCAAGTTTTTTCTTCATAAATCTCGACGTAATATCACTCTCTCGTGTATCTAATCATATCGAGGTATGTTTTGCTTATTTTTAACAAGATTTTATTGGTGAAAACTTCTTTTTTTTATATAGTTTTATGTATAGAATTTCAATTCTATTTTTTGTATAGTAGATTGTGTTTTTTGATTGATTTTTACGTAAAAAGATAGTGTTAAGTGCTAGGTTTGTTTTAAGTATATTAGTTTGTGTTTTGGTGTAATTTTTGGGCGAGTGGGGGAGGAGGAGGGACGCTACCATGGCTGAGTCAACTCGGTCATAGTTAACACAACGTTCGGACTCATTATGTGGGCGTCTAGACTTTTGTTTGGGCGTTCGGACTCTTGTCGTAGTGTTTCGGTGGTATACATTGTCGTTTTGATTATGTCCGGACTCTCTTTCAAGGAAGTCCGGACGCTTTAATGTTAAATTGAAATAATTTTTTATCGTCTTAGGGTTGGGATGTCTGGACTGACTTTCAATGCAGTCCGAACGCTTTAATGTTAAATTTAAATAGTCCTTTTTTATCTTCTTAGTTTTTTTTGTATCCAAAACCAATACGTTGACCTTTTTGTTCATGTCCGAACGCTTATATTACACGTCCGAACGTATATATTGCAGTTCGGACGGTGTAGTTTTAGTTCGGACGTTATGCTAACCGTGCGAACGTTATTTTGTGCAGATTCACTAAATAATGAGTAAGCGTCCACGTACCAGCGACCAAGCTGATGAGGAGCAATCTTCCACTTGAGCTTTGACAGTGGAGCAACATACAACGATCATTATGTCTCGCTCGATTGTTGTCGAAAGGGACATCAAATTGGTCGATTTTAACGACATCACATTTGAGGGTCGGACGCTTCCAGAAGTGGTGGAGGGGGTAGGTTGGCTTCCACTGATCCACAGGACCGTCTATTCATCGAAAAATATGGTGCGGGAGTTTTATTGCTCTATATTAAGGGCGAGGGACCTCGAGGAGCCTAGTATGGAGGTCACTGTCCGTAACGTTCCGATCATATTCTCGCCGAACGGGCTGGCGAATTTCTTGGTGTACGAGAGAGATTTGGCAGAGTTCCCAAACCTGCCAATGAGCGAGGAGGGCAAGCCTACTAAAGCCGAGGTATTCCAGACCATGCTGGGGGATGAATACAGCGATCTTGGACGGAGCCTATGTGGTACACGAGTAGCTGCTTCCTTTTTGGCGGATCATGTATCTGATCCTATGCTCCTCCATCGACCCGAAGAAGCACACCACAGAGTTGTCGTATAGCCGGGCCGAGTTCCTGTACCTGGTAGTTGTACGGGGGCTATCTGTTGATATAACATCATACACTTACCAGTCCATTCCTGCACGCCATGCTGGTACTCGAGGGTGGTGATTCCACTAGGGGTGATCAACAAGACCACGCTCTCCAAATCGATGGCCCAGACACGCCGAGCGCTGCAAGCCTCTCGGTTTGCTAGAGGAAGACGACAGGAGCAGCCCGCGGAGGCAATGGAGAGGGAGGATCCTGGGCAGAGCTCGACCCATTGACGTGGGCCATAGCAACCGAGTTGGATGGATGATATGATGACGGAGCTCTCTCAGCGGATGCAGTCGGTCTTGCATCCCACCCATTGCATGGTCAGTGATATCAGTCATCGTCTGACGACTTTGGAGCAGAAGGTCGCCGACATGGATGCTGGGTGGAAGAAGGAGGTCGCTGTGCTTAAGGAGAGTTTGAGGGGTGTGGCAACCGGTGCGGAGCTCTTTCCTCTGACTGAGCGGGTATGCAAATAGAGGAGCACCTTCGTCACGTCCTAAAACTCATGGATGATGATGATGGGGATGATTTGTAGTCTTCATTATTACTTTTATTATTACGTTTGTTTTTTTATTATGTTTTGAGGGCATTTAATTTTATATTATGTTTTGTGGACATGTATAGATTTTATTTGATGTTTTTGTTCATATTATGTTTTATGTCATTGAAATTATGTTATTTGTATTCATTAGAACTTAATATAATATGTTTAATTAATATTACGTTTATAATTTCGGTACACTTACCCAAAAAAATATTTATTATTTACATTATTAACTAACTTTGGTTATTTAAAATTTGCAAATAAAGATAACTAAAAAAATGAATAAAATAAATACATATTGTCCAAAAACGTTAGGACCTGAATTTATTCGTCCGGACTAATTAATGTAAAATCGAACAGTGTCGTATTATATAAAACAAATCGTCCGAACACATGTTTAGACGGTCGGGACTGCTGAAATTCAAAATACTGTCTGGACTCGTGTTTCCTAAACAGTCTCGGGTAAGGTAAGACAGTGTTCGGACGGACTGTGACTGTCCGAACGTATATGTTAATGAGCATACACTGTCGTTTGAGAAATACTACAATGATGTGTTGAACTTTTAGAGGAGTGCAGACGGTTAAATAGTAGTTCGGACGTATATGAAAATTTTGGCGGCATGAATTCCCTCGAAAACTAATACACGTATGTGTCCGAACGTCATTTTATCGGTCCGAACGATATTCGAAAGTATGAAAATACAGATTCGCAGACAGTGGAGGAAAAACGGAGAAAAAAAACAAAGGAGAGATTTGAGCACGAGGAGAAGCGGAGAGCTGATTTTGGGCGTTCAATCACATTGAAGAGGATGTGAAAAGAGCATATCTTTGAGAATTTGAAGTTAGATTGCATTTGAGATTTGTGGTTTTTAAATTGAATTGTTGTCTGATGATAAACTTATTTTTACCCAAACGAAAGCATGTGTTTTTCGAAATTTTAGGTTCTAAAATGATAGTAATGGAGTTTGGGGTTGGTTGTGATGTGTTTATATTGAAGAGTTTGTGATTTGTGTTGATTTTGACATGGTTTTGGACTGAAAATTGCGTCTGTGTGTCAAATAAATGTCTTGTTCGACAATCGCAGTCCGAACGGTTTATTTACCGTCCGGAATCTTTTTTTATTTGTTCGGACGCTTTGAAAAATGAGTCCAAACGTCTTTGTGTACGGTTCGAACGATATTTGTTGTAATGTAATGCATTCATTTAGTAGCCTTAGACCCCGTTTAAGAATTACACGAAGTTCGGATAACGAACTGGATGTAATTCTTGAATTGTCCAAGTTATGGTCAGTTTGAGTTTACAATATGCGTAATGTGAGTTTACAATATGCGATCATATTTTTGCAGTTTTATTTTTTATTCATTTTGAGTAACATTATTCATTGGGTTTTTTTCTCTAATATTGATTTATTTGGTCACAGGTCAACGTCAGGCCAGCGGAGTTAAACGTCTGCGGTGCGATTCATGAGTTCGAGCTGAGAGTAGTCTGGGTACACTAGCAGTGTCGGGTCCTTCGCTTAGGGACATGAATGAATTATCGTCCCCTACCACAACCAGTCCAGTAGGCACCCAAAGTAGTTGTGCGTGTAAGTATCTTACCATGTCAATCTTTATTAAATATTATGACTTTTAAATCTTTATGCTTAATTGAATTATAAATTTATTGTTCTTCATTTGTAGCGACGTCCGGAATTAGACACGTTCGAGGTAGTACGCGCGGGATTGCCTTACTAAAGGCTCGCACCAGAGGAAAGCTGACCGTACATATCCCTGATGGACGTACTGGGGGTGATGACAAGGCGTCCTCAATGCTCTCGAGCCATATTGGTGCGCTCATTCGACAACATGTCCTATTTGAGAAGAGTAAGTGAAAGGAGATCCCCGAAGAGGTTAAATCATATGTGATGAACCGAGTGTTGGTAAGTATAATTTATTAAATTTTAATTGTTGAAACTTTTTTACGTTTCTAACTGTATATATATGTTAAGGATGACTTCCAACTAGATTACGACCAAGCCGAGGATCGCATCACTGTGACGTCAATGATGAACACAGCGTACAGGACGCACAAAAATAGAATGTTCCAGCATTACTCGGTGTTCAATTCCAAAGAAGAGGCGTTGGAGCACCCGTATCCTGATATGAACAAGGAAGAATTGACTCGTGTTTGTGATTTATTCGCGAGCGAGGAATTTCAGGTAAAACATTTTCTTTCCGATCTGAACGTTTATTTTAGCCATATGTTTAATTGTGTTACCAATTGTAAATGTACAATGCAGATGAGGAGTGCAATCAACAAGGAGAATAAAGCTAAGCTGAAGATTGTACACACATCAGGAGCGAGGTCCTTCCAACGCGCTAGAGCGTTGTTAGTAAGTAATAAATTTACATTTTTATTATTTATTGTTTAAATAAATGACTTAGATATTTTTATATGCATGTTCTATATTTCTTTTGGTGTACAGAAAAATCCAAAATATGATGAAATTAGTCCTTCGTTGCTTTATAAAAAGACGCATACTACTAAGGATGACATGTGTACTTCAGAAGATGCACGAGAAAATTTTGTAAGTTGTAAAGTTAGTTTTAATGATGCATTCGTATGCGTTTATGTTTCATATGTACTATCTTTATCTACTTTTCTTTTTTTTTAGGAAAGAATAGAGGCGTTACAACTGCAGCACGAGTCAGATGGAAAGTCATACACTGAAGTGGAGATCTTCACTGAGGTGTTGGGGACGAAAGCGGGTTACGTGCGAGGTTTAGGCCTTTCAGTACGGTCTGTTGGATCATCTTCATCAGCATCGTCTGTTGATTTTTCCTAGAGATTGGAGGAGGCCAGATTACAGATTGAGGAGATGAGGGCTAGACAGTTGGAATATGAAGTGCTTCTGGTTAAGCGGTCAGATATGGAAAAATGATGCGAGAGCATCTGCAGATGATGGAGGAGCAGCAACGGAAGAAAGACGAAGAGCTGATGAAGATGATGGCGGAGCAGCGACGGAAAAAAGGCGAATAACACTAGAAGATGATGCAGGAGCAGCAAAAGAACCTAGTGGAACAACAAGAACGGAGGATGCAACTAATGGCGGAGCAGATGCATGAGCAGCTGATGGAGCAGATGAGACAGATGCAATCTTGTTCGACACAAACAAAAATTTGGGTAAATTTATTTATTTTTTACTATTTTGTCAGTACTTATCCATTATGTATTTTGATTACTTTTAATAACGATTGCATATTTGTAGATATTTTATTATATTATGAGCAGTAAATATCTTCATATTTATATTATTTCATAAGGTTCGAAAGGCACAGAGTAGACCTTCAATAGATCTATAGTGATTGAATAATGATTCATCTGTCACTCCCTCAATGGGTCGGCAATGACACATACAATATGAAATGTATGCTACGGCGGAGCTCCCACTTAAATTGGCTTTTCACACTCCAACGTCGTATGAATCTTGATCTAGTGGCCTCGAAAGCGCACTAATATGAGTTTCTTACTACAGTCGCTCTCCAAGCGCTTGTTTAAGATCTCACATTCGACTTTATTCAGGTTTCATGAAGTTTCGTGTATTCTTCATGTGCGACTTTGATAAGTCTCATCTTAGCCCAGCTAAGGCGACATTACTTAAAAAAAATCTTGCACGTTACTGAACTATCAATACAATAACTTGCTCGCTTTCTAAACGCCAAAGTAATAACTTTACCTCATCTCACTTGCTATCCAAGCGCTGGGGTGATCAGCAATGTGAGGGGATCGATCTTAACCTGGTGACACATCAACAATGTGTGCTACAAAGTATCAATTTAAAACACAATTTGTATAGAAAAATAAACAATATCATTAATGCAAAAGATACCTCTTATTTAAAAATGTCAAATGAGATATCCATAAACAACATATATCAAATCCTACGAAGTCTCAAACTCCTAACATGAGTATGAAAAATATCTCTAGCAATAGCCTTAGTAAGCGGGTCGGCTACCATCTCACTAGTGGAGATATGTTGTAGGATCACCTCTCTCCGCAGAACAATGTCAAAAATGTAGTTGTGAGTCTAATTGACAACCCAATAGGGGGTGAATTGGGTTTTTCAAAAACTTATCACTTTTTTGATAAACATGCAGATCTGAAAACTACCCCTCTTTAACAAATAAGAATGTTGATCTAAATGTGTCTAATGCTATGTCAAATATAAGCAATAAATGATAAAGCATAAATCTCCATAAGTATGAATATGAAACGATTAATGAAAGAGATAGAGTTAGAGAGATGACACCGTAATTTTAGGTGGTTTGGCCAACACTTGCCTACATCCACCCCTAAGGCTATTGACTTCTTTGGGCTTCCTTCACTATTCTCCAATAGCAAATACACCTTAGCTTTCGGGGTGCTAAGGAACCTTTACAAAGCGTTTTTCGAGCTCACGCTTTAACTCTCTTCACAAATCCCAAAACCCAAGAGATTTCTTCTACTCTCACAAGTAGGACAAAATATTTTCCCAACACTCAATTCTTTTACAATGGATGGGTACAATGAAGGCTCTTTAAGCCGAATGAGCAAATGAGGCACAAAAGTGTGGAATGGTTCTCTAAGCCAAATAAGCAAGTGGAAAGCTCAATAGAGTGCAAGAAGACAAGATTATCAAAGGAAATCTAGAGTTTGGAAGATGTGAGTACAAAAGCCTTTTTGGTAGATGTGAGTACAAAAGCCTTTTTGGTAGATGTGATTTTCCCTCTTCTTCAAAGCACTTTCTCTCTCTAGAAAGTGTTTCCCTCTTCTTCAATAAAATTCTCTCTTTGGAGGCTGGGTTGTCAATGATGAACAAGAGAATGATATTTGATATTGAAGCTTTGGTCTTGAATGAATTAACAAGTGATTTCTTTGGATCTAGCTTTCTCTCTCTTTGGAAGGATAGATTTTGAATGATGATACAAATCCTTCTTCTTCAAGAAATTTCTCTCCATTTGAAAGCAAAGTCGTCAATGATGAGCAAGAGGAAAAGATTTGACAATGAGAGATCTGGTCTTGAAGGAATCAGCAAAATGGATTTCTTTGGATCTTGACTTTTTCTCTCTAGATGTTGCGATGATGATCGAGCTACTCCTTCTCTCTCCATCTCGTTCTTCTTATAGCTCCTAGGTCTTCAACGGTCATCAAGGAGCTTTATTGTACTGTTGTAGGGGTTTAAATGACTTTTTGAACCACTTTGAACGATCTGGCGTCGTTGCAGAATTTCTGCAAATTCGTGGTATGTGTCGACAAATGGGTGGTATGTGCTGACACATTAAAACTTGGTCTAAAATTTTGCTCTTGGGAGACAGTGCAATGTGTCGACACATTGAACACTTAGTCTGAAAATGTTGTCGACAATGAAATTTTGCATTTTCGAGTTGGGCTCTCGGGTGTAAGTGCAATATGTCGACACTATGATGCAATGTGTCGACACTTATAAGTGCTAGAGAGAAAAACAACAGCTTTAAAGTGTCCAATCCATTCCAAACTTCTTTAAACACATACAATATGAAAAATTGATTTTATCATCTTGTGTAATGGTGTTCAAGTGCACTTATAAATATTTTAGTGAGATAACCTCAATCCTTTGAAATATAACTTGGAAATTAGATTGACAAGATAAAATCTAAAGTTTTCAAAACTTAGAAACTCTTATCATCAAAATCAAAATGGATTGTTTGTAAAAAATAACCTTGGGCTAACAATCTCCCCCTTTTTGATGATGACAAAACCATTCTAAAAACGACAATTTGCTAACAAATAGAAAAGTTCCCCCTGAGAACAAGCAAGAGTTTTTCATGACATTTTTAGCAAAAATGACTTTAAGATTTTACAAAAAATTTGCAAGAGTTTCCTTTGTAAATAGAGGTTTCCCAAAATTTAAAAACAAGTGAGATGGTTGATTGTTTCTTGCTTGTGGACAAAGCTATGCATGATTGTTTCTTGCTGCACCAAGAGATGGTTTCTGCATTGAATAGAAATGCGTAACCCATAGTGGATTTACGTTCATATTTGTCGCTAGCTCAATCAGCATCACAGGAGCCTCTCAATCACATATCTCCACCATGATTGTAAAGAACGAGATCTGAAGTCCCACGTAAATATCAAAACATCCTCTTAATCGCTTGCCAATGAACATGTCCAGGGTTACTTTGATAACCACTTACCATGCATACTGCAAAGTAAATCTCCGGTCAAGTACACATCATAGCGTACATCAGACTTCCAATTGCATTTGCATAGGGAACCCTAGCCATTTTAATCTTTTCCTCATCACTCTTAGGACAATTATCAAGGCTCAATGTATATTCCTTCTTGATTGGAATGTCAATGAGTTTCGAATTATGCATATGTAATCATTCTAGAATCCTCTTGATGTATGTCTCCTGATACAATCCAAGAAGCTTCCTAGATCGATCTCTAAAGATCTTGACTCCAAGCACAAAATTTGCCTCACCCATGTCCTTCATCTCAAAAATAGAGGACAATCACCCTTTGGTGGCGACAATCATCTCCAAATCATTTCCAGCTAACAAAATGTCATCTACATACAATGATAGAAGCACAAAGCTCTTTCCTGTATTCTTGACATACACACAATGATCTTCTTCCAACTTTTCAAAGCGAAACAAAGTGATGGCCTCATGAAATTTAAAGTACCAATGTCTAGACGACTGTTTAAGACCATATATGGAACATTTGAGCCGACATACTTTGCGCTCTTGTCCTTGGGCCTCAAAGACAATAGGTTGATCCATGTAGATATCTTCATCTAGTTCTCCATTGAGATATGATATTTTCACATCCATTTGGAAAAGTTCCAAATCTAAGGATGCAAAAATAACTAGAATGGGTTGAATAGAAGCAATTCTCACCACTAGGGAGAATGTTTCGTCATAGTCTATACCTTCTCTCTAGGTATAACCTTTCGCCACTAGACGAGCTTTATACTTACCAACTGATCCATCTGCCTTGCACTTAATTTTTAAGACTCATTTGTTTCCAATGGTCTTAAGCCCAGGTTGAAGATCAACTAATTCCCACACTTGGTTCTTTGCCATTGAATTTATCTCATCCTTCATAGCAACCAACCATTCATTTGAGACAAATGAGGCTAATGCTTCCTTATATGAAGTAGGCTCATCAGGGTCATACAGAGCACACAAGAAAAGATTCCCCTTCAATCTCAAAATGACGACGGGGAATTGCTTCACGTTCGCTTCTACGTATTTGAGGCCCTTGTGAGTCACTCTCTAGTGGTACACTCTCACTGACTGGTACACTCCTACTAGGAGCTAAGTCATTTCTAATCTCTCTGGTGATTTCCGGCTGAGATACGAAATGCCCACCTTCCCCAAAAGATGGTGTGACCCTTTCAAGCTCTTATAACTAAAAAAGTTCAAGACTTTTCTTTGCTTCACCGATATATAAAAAATCATTCTCAATGAATGTGATATCACGCGACTCTTTCTCATTCATTCCTCCATTGGGATGTTCACCAAACATTACGTATCCCTTTGAGCTTTATGAGTATCTTATAAAGATATGTCTGTTTGCTACAGGGCCTAGTTTCTCAAACTTATGGGATGTGATGTGAACAAATCCCGAAGAACCCCAAGGCCGTAAATGCTTCAAAATAGGTTTTGCGTCATTCCAAGATTCATATGGAGTGTTAGGAACTGACTTCGAAGGCATTCGGTTAACGATATATGCAGCAGTCAGAAGAACATCCCCCCAAAAAGATATTAAGAGGTTGCCTGCACCATCATCTATCTAAACATTTCCAAATAAAGTATGATTCCTTCATTCTACAACACCATTTTGTTGCAGAGTTCCAGGAATCGTTAATTGTCTGCATATACCTTTTTTCCTCACACAGTTGCTGAAACTAAGTGGATAGATATTCACGACCCCGATCAGTGCGAAATTTTTTTAAATTCCTCTCTTTCCGATTCTCAACCTCTGCCAAAAAACACTCAAAGCAATCCAATGCTTCATAGCGATGGGAGATCAGATAAACATAACTGAAATGAGAATAATCATCTATCAATGTGAGGAAATAAGATACACCGTGACGTGCATTTATGTTCATAGGTCCGCAAATATCTGAATGGACTAATTCTAGAGGATTAGATACCCTAGGTGCCTTACCAAAAGGTTTCCTACATGCTTTACTAGCTAAACAAGGCTCACACACAGGTAGGCTTACATTAGCGAGAGACCTCAATAGGCCTTCTTTAGCTAGTCTAGTCATTCTATCGTTTCCTATGTGTCCTAGTCTAGCATGCCATTTCACAGAGTTAGAAATAACATCATCATTATCAGCAATGTAAGAAATAAAGGAACGTTCTAAATCCAACATAAAGAAACCATTATTTAAAACTTTGTCCATACAAAGCCTTATTTAAATAAAAATTCATCTGTGGCCCATCAAAATGAAAACTAAAACCAAGGTCTAACATAGAAATAACTGAAAATAGATTACATTTAACACTAGGTGCATAGAGCACAAAATGAAGAAGTAACGTATGTCCCAGATGCTTCTTGATTTAAAAAATTCCAACTCATAATACTTATTCTCTCGTTCCGTTACCCAAAATAACATACTGGTTTCCTGCTGGTAGTTTTCTGTAATCACAAATCTAACTCGATCTCTAGCTACATGTTTGGTTGCTCCTGTATCTACAATCCATTAAGGGATGGAGTAAACAATGTATACATGTGAACAAACAAAAGTAAAGAGACAGTTGGGTCCAGATGGTACCTTCTTCTGCTCAGTGCATTCAGGAGCGAAGTGACCCTTCTGACCACAGTTATAGCATTTGATTTTGGTCTTATCTTTCTTGCCAGCGCGCATACCTCTGTGGCGCTTTGCAGTTTTTTCATTATTAGGCCCAAGACCCTTTGTTGTGCCAGTTGATTTCACAGCTGCTTTGCACTTAGGACTAAATGCTTTGCGTTGCCTACCTTGGGCAACAAGCACAGTTAGACGGTTCACACCCAAGCGCTCCGCCTTTAGCTCCAAATGGCGAGAAATGTCAGCAAACGTCTTGATATTCTCACTATGAGTTAGCACTAGTTTCATTTGTCCCCATGTGGACACTGGCAGTTAACGTATCACAGCTTGAACTTACTGTTCATCTGTGAGATTAACACCTGCAACCTTTAGATCACAAATCAAGGCAGACATGTTTCTCAGATGGACTATCATGGTATGCTTTGGGTCCATAACATACTGCTCAAATCTCAAGGTAAGAGCACGCAACCTAGTTGCAGATGTACCCTTATAAGCAGCTTTCAGTTGGATCCATATTTCCTGGGTAGTTGGGTAGTTCTCAAACGCCCCAATCAGATCGTTGTGCATACTGCTTACCAAAGTAAAGCGTGTGCACCTATCCTTTTTGGCCCAGACTTTGTGAGCTTCAATGTCTCAACGATCTTGGGCAGTATTCCCATCTTCAGGTTGGGACATACATGAGGTCAGATTCTCCAAGACTTCCTGTTCATTCAGCATGTATTGAATCTTTCTGTGTCACATGTCATAGTTGATACCGTCCAATTTCTCTCCTTTGGTCAGGTCAACAACTACACTTTTGTGGCCATTTCACTACATTTAATGCACGAATTTGACATTAGCACACATTTTACAATTTTATTCTAAAATACTAACTAGACCATTTAATTCCTTCCTACATGATGAGATCAAAAATTTCGCTACGCTAGTAATCATCTCCCACTATGTAAGTTTAGAAAGAAATATCCAATTGATTTTAAATAAAATTCACGAATTAAACAAATTTAATTCAATTGCATAACAGTTTAGCACAAAAAAAATATGAATAAACAACAAATAATATTCACAAAAAATACAATTTGCCAGCCTACTGGATAGGCACTTAATATTTGTTTAAATATTTAAACAAATTAAATAATTAATACAAAAGTTACCATATTTACTGAAAGAACCAATATTTAGGTAAAAGAATTGCTAAACTAACATGAGCCACTCAAGTAGCACAGTGGTCAGCTACGTGTGACCAAGCCTGGCGCGCACGGGTTCAGCTGCTCCTTTTTTTTTTGCTACCTAAACGAATTGGGCCTTAGCTGTTAAAATAAAATGGGACTTTAACTTTTAAACCCACACGTTGAAACAGAGCCCCAACCTTTTTAACTTAACAATTGGGCATCTTAAAAATTAATACTAGGCCTACAACTTTAAAAAAATAGCCCAGTTTAATTCTTGTAGCCAAATACTTGGGCCAGGTAGGGCATTTGGCCCAAGCGGTGACCGGGTAAAGTCATGCCCAGACGTCGCTTGGCACCCAAAGGGGGGTGGCGGCAGCCAGCCCTGCTGGCCACCTACACACTCGCGTATTACATGCGTGTGTTCTCTTTGTGATGTCCGCGGCCTCCAAGGCCGCAGACGCCACAGAACTCCAGCATGGGCTTTGCCGGACACTCCTAGCACGGCTTCAGCCATGTGCAGCGGCGGCGGTCCCACCGTGCACTTCTTGGAGAAAACATTTTTCTCCCTTGATGAAACATATTCGTCAAAAAATTTAATCTCAATGTCAAAAACCGAATTAAAACATTGCAAATAAACACAAAAGATCCACATCAAACAGATTTGGAGCAATTTTTGTTAAAAGCAATGTCGTTCATTCTTCATATAATTTCAAAGATATAGATGTGCAATATCGATTTAAAATTGAAAAACAAATTTTCATTACACACGGTACGTTATACAAATTCTCATGTGGTTCTCGTCATATATTATACACGGAATACAAAACAATTGTTAAACAGATTTTTAACATGCTCACAACAATTTTACTCTTAAACAAATTAAAAATGAAATTTAAAAAATACTTATTCAATCATAGATTAAATCAAAACATGTTTTTTCGGGCGAAACTAGCTAACCTGGCTCCGATACCAATGTTAGATTTTACCAAATGGAATGGGTATCCGAAAGACCTTGTGTGGAATTTTCGATTTGCAAGAGTATTAGTCGCTCGTCTTACAGCCAACGATCCATGAATCACGAACACTGCTATCAAGTCGTTCAGGAAGCTATCAGGTCTCCTTGTGAATTTCACCCTTCAAATCCAAGGCTAAAAGATGGAAGCCTGATGCCTTGAGATAAAGTTATTCTCTGTGAATATGTCAAATGAATAATCTCTCTCAGTTTATTTTCTTAAATAAACGTACGTAGGAATCTCACACAAAAATCCCAAGGAGAGAAATCAACTACGTTTGAATTTAAATTTGAAACCTGAATAAGATATCCAATTCAATTATAATTCAAACTTCAGCTTCAAATTTAAATAACCATGTGATGCTCCATGTGTCATGGGTTTTTCTAACAGCAACAATGCTCCCACACAAAGAAGCATTAAAGTTATCCGGTAAATAAAAGCCTCTCATGGGTTTGTTTCCAATCTCTTCCTCTCTTATATTAAATTTGGAAACAATGGTTTTGAACATCACAAGGTCCTGGGAAGTCATAGATAAATTCTTTTCTATCACATGGAGTGATTAACCTTTTTCCAAAACCCACCAGCACTTGTGAGCCTATAAAGAGCTCGAGCCTCGAAATAATTGACACAAGAATATCACCAAGTGTTTGGGATACCTTCATTGATATTTTAATTTGTTGGTAGATGAATTCATTTTCTCTTGAAAGTGTTGTTTAGTGTTTGTTGTGCTCTGTGACAGGTGATAGGGGATTGTAGGAAATTGCGGTACCCAATACATATTGTTCCTTTGTTAATGACCCTAAGTGAAGGATTCGCAACAAAATGCCTCAGAAATGCCCCAACTTGTCTAGTGAAATCTAAGGTTATGTTCGTTTTGTGAAAAAAGATAGGATTTGAATACTAAATTCGATCATGTTCGACAAAAGTTGTATTCAGTCTAAAATTTGCCCCTGCAGCATGTTAGTATATCAGTAACGCTTGCGGCAGTATTGTTAGGGACCCCGGTCTAAGCCGCCATAACAACTCCAACTCCTGCCAAGCAATCCGCTCCAACACCACAATCGATCCTCCCGAACCGTTTCAATTAACACACGAGCGTTGTAAATAGGATCTAACACACACAAATGGAGAACACTCGAACTGATATTATTGAAGAACGAAGAACGTGGTCAAGAGTTAATTAGCCCAAGAACCACAAGATACAAGAACAATCCCGATCAACGGTTAATTAGTCCAAGAACGGGTACCCAAACTAGGTTATTAGCCTAGAATGAATCCCAAGTAACAAGGTTATTAGCCTTGAAACCGACTTAGCATATACTTGCCTATGCTTGGCCAAATCCCACCCCAAAAGCTCTCTGGCTCTCCAAGACTCTACTCTTCTGAATGAATGACTCTAATGCTCCTAAGGGTGTTTATATAGACATCCTTAGGAGCTTACAAACCCTAATTGACTCAATCAAATCAAATCACAATCACAATCAATTCTAAATCAAATCCCTTGAATCAAGCAGATTTGATATTACATGCCTAATATAACAAGAACATAAAGGAAAAGAATCTTCTAGAGTTTAGGAAAGGATTCCTAAATCTAGAAGATATGATTTATTCAATCTCAACAGTTAAGGAAAGCAATCCCTATGATACCTCCATCAGTGCCAGGATTTCGCCGTCGTCCGCCGCCGTCCACGGGGGCGCCGCCGCTTGCACCACCATGGGTGGTGATGCTCCTCCGGGTCCTGGGACCTTCCTCTTCCATTCCCCACCAAGTACCGGTAGGGGTGGTGGTGCTCCGCCACTAGTGGTGGCTGCTGGTGGTGGCCATCCTGTGTCATGCCACTCTTCTGTCTGCTGGCCTGCTATGGCTACATGGCTTGGCTGGTGGCCAAGGACTTGATCTGGCACCGTGTCATGGCATGTCTGTGGCCGGTTGGCTGGCATGCCAGGCATGGCTGTTGCTGGGGCGCCATGTCTTGTCAGGGGCGCTGAGCTTGCGCGCGCGCGCATGGGTGCCATGGCTTGGCTGTGGTGTTGTCACCGTGCGCGCTGTGAGCATGTCATGGATGCCCATTGGTGCCACTAGTGCCTAATCTCGGCACCTATGCTCCCACGCATGGCTATCACCCCCCATGTCGTCACTGGGGATCCTTTCAATCCCCCTTCCATAAAGAGTACCCTTGTCCCCAAGGGTAACCTTTGAAACTCCCGAGGCCATGCCACCATGGTCCTCCCAAACCATTTATTCTCTAGGTAGCCCACCCGGATTCCAAGTAATAACTCTACTACCCAGAGTGAACTTCATACTTCGCCCACCATATTCAAGAATGGTTTTGTCAATGCTCTTCCACGAAGCATCATAACTAACCACATTCAACTCATCCAAGGAAAGCACATATGAGTTAACAATGGTTTGCATACCTTGGACATCAGTAGGGACCGCCTTCTCTATCTTCTCACCTCCCATCACTTTATCGTTGGCAAGCTTTTCCTCCAAGGTGTCTACCTTCTCTCCCTGTGAACTTGCCTTAGATGCTAGTTGGGTGTTGATGACGTTGTGGGTAGATCTACTATCCACCATCATGTTGATCTCGTACTCGCCCATCGAAGCCACAATTGTCACAGTTGATGAATTCCCAAAGCCGGTGATTGCATTAAGACTTAGCTCCCTATCACTACTGCTCTCCTCTTCCTTAGCTTCTGTCCTTGCTTGATCAACACCAGACTCCTCACGTAGCCACCTCTTGATTACCTCATGCTTTGTCTCCACCGGTCCGCCCATTCTAGGTTGTGGTTGTGGTCTAGGCTCTCCACATGTGGACTTGGATAAATGAGTGTCTCTCCCCTCCGTGAGATGAACATCCCCCCTCCTGCTATCCTTCATCCTTGCGGCTTGTGCACGGTTGCCCCAACTTGGCCCTCCACCAAGTCTCGCCAACGCCGCTTGTAGATCGTGTCTCATTCCTTCCACCGCTCTCCTATGCTTTTCGGTGGCCATGGTAACTCTGGCGATGGCTCCTTTCATGTGATCCATGGTTGTATTTGTCTCGACCATCTTATCTTTAAGCCATAGAGTTGATGACTCCAAGGCTTCGAACCGGTCTCTGTTGGAAGTGAGTGAACTTGAAACTGCCTCCATTGCAATACTTGACTGCAACAACAAGTCCAACCTTGGGTTCTCTCCAAAATGAAGATCGAACCCCTCCCTTCAAATTTCTTGGCTCGAACAACTTCCGACCTTGGGTTCTCTCCAAGAGTAGATCGAACCCCTCCCTTCACTCACAACTTGGCAAGAACAAACACGTTCCAACCTTGGGTTCTCTCCAAAATTGAAGATCAAACCCCTTCTCAAGTAAAAAATTCCAACCCAAAAAACAACTTTGCAACCGAATCAATCCAACAAAAACGAATCAAACTAATAAGGCTCGTGTTCACCTCCCTTGAAGATCTTCGCATTTCAAGCAACTCCTTGATGAAATCTTCAAGCACCTCTCAATGAAAGCACCATTTTGTTAGAGACCCCGGTCTAAGCCGCCATAACAACTCCAACTCCTGCCAAGCAATCCGCTCCAACACCACAATCGATCCTCCCGAACCGTTTCAATTAACACACGAGCGTTGTAAATAGGATCTAACACACACAAATGGAGAACACTCGAACTGATATTATTGAAGAACGAAGAACGTGGTCAAGAGTTAATTAGCCCAAGAACCACAAGATACAAGAACAATCCCGATCAAGGGTTAATTAGTCCAAGAACGGGTACCCAAACTAAGTTATTAGCCTAGAATGAATCCCAAGTAACAAGGTTATTAGCCTTGAAACCGACTTAGCATATACTTGCCTATGCTTGGCCAAATCCCACCCCAAAAGCTCTATGGCTCTCCAAGACTCTACTCTTCTGAATGAATGACTCTAATGCTCCTAAGGGTGTTTATATAGACATCCTTAGGAGCTTACAAACCCTAATTGACTCAATCAAATCAAATCACAATCACAATCAATTCTAAATCAAATCCCTTGAATCAAGCAGATTTGATATTACATGCCTAATATAACAAGAACATAAAGGAAATGAATCTTCTAGGGTTTAGGAAAGGATCCCTAAATCTAGAAGATATGATTTATTCAATCTCAACAGTTAAGGAAAGCAATCCATATGATACCTCCATCAGTGACAGGATTTCGCCGTCGTCCGCCGCCGTCCACGGTGGCGCCGCCGCCGCTTGCACCACCATGGGTGGTGATGCTTCTCCGGGTCCTAGGACCTTCCTCTTCCATTCCCCACCAAGTACCGGTAGGGGTGGTGGTGCTCTGCCACTGGTGGTGGCTGCTGGTGGTGGTCATCCTGTGTCATGCCACTCTTCTGTCTGCTGGCCTGCTATGGCTACATGGCTAGGCTGGTGGCCAAGGATTTGATCTGGCACCGTGTCATGGCGAGGCCATGGGCTAGCCATGAGCTTGTCATGGCATGTCTGTGGCTGGTTGGCTGGCATGCCAGGCATGGCTGTTGCTGGGGCGCCATGTCTTGTCAGGGGCGCGGAGCTTGCGCGCGCGCGCATGGGTGCCATGGCTTGGTTGTGGTGTTGTCACCGTGCGCGCTGTGGGCATGTCATGGATGCCCATTGGTGCCACTGGTGCCTCATCTCGACACCTATCCTCTCACGCATGGCTATCACCCCTCATGTCGTCACTGGGGATCCTTTCAAGTATTTCCCCTGCAGCATGTTAATATGTCAATTTCTTTTCTACGACAAAAGTTGTATTCTTCTTCTATTTTACATTTGAATATTTTTACAGCATTAATTGCAGCTCTTCCGTTCATCAATTTAAATATTTTACATTTGCAGTAGGGCTGCACAACCCTGGTGTAGGTGCCGGTTTTGGCCAAAACCGGCTCCTACACCGGGTAGGCCGGTTTTGAAAAAATTGTCACCTACACCTACACCGTTAAGGGCAAAAACCGGCCCTTAGCAGTGGCGGTTTCCGGTTATCCTACATTAATATTGAACCATTTTTTTAGTATTTTACGCACTTGGCCCAATGTATTTTTTTTCTTTTGGTCAATTAATCACATATCAATAAAATCTAAACTAATGAAATCCAAATTCCAAAATCAATAAAATTAAAGATCATCTTCAAATATAAAATGAGAATTTAATGTCCAAAGTAATAGAGACGTCACTGTAAGTAGAAACTATTATCTTTTGAAAAATCTAGTTTAGACCATAACAACAGTTATAGGGGAGAATATGTGTTTTTCCTTTAATTAAAAAAATCAATAATAATTTTAAAACATGTTAAAAACCTAGTAGTTCCCTTGGTTTCACAAGGAAAATCCAAAAATTCAGCAATTTTTTAAGGCGCTCGAGCGTGGGTCAAACACTCGTCGAGCGCTTATTTTTCTGTCTGAAATTTGCACTGAGCGCTCGAACGCTTGTCTTACCAAAGTTTGACATTAAACTCTTTAATTTTGATTCCAATGCCTTCATATATACCCTTATAAATACAATAAATTTGTAATTTTTTCTACCAAAATTCTAAATAACTAGTTCATTCACCTAGCAAACGTCTTGGTAACTTGAATGTAAGCATTTGATTAGACAAAACCAACAACAAATCTAAAATATTCTGGTGAAACTAAACTATTGAGTAAACCTTGTCATGCTTCTAGAATACTACGTCTTGAGGTGAAACTAAAGTTTAAACTTGAGTAGAAACTAAACAAAAAAAAATCCCGGTTTAACCTTCACCGGGAAACCCGGTGCCAGTTAAACCGGGAACCGCCGATTTTTTCAAAAAACCAAACCTACACCGGCACCGGTTAGACTAAAACCGGAAACCTGGTGCCGGTGCCACCGGAATTTCCCGATGGCATTGTGCAGCCCTAATTTGCAGTATTTCTTGTCTTGTCCCCAGCGCAAGAGAATTTTGGTTGCTTTCTTTTGTCGTTTTTTGCTTTTTTTTAATACCTTTTAAATATTCAACTTTTAATAAAAATTAATAAATTCGAAATATATAAAAAAACACTTTAAACATCATCATTACTATTTTTACACCTCAACAACTCCTACACAAACACCAATACAACTCTAACATCACCTAAAAATTCTCAAAACATTCCAAATTCTACAAAAATATTCAAACCGAACAGAACCTAAGGTATTAGGTTTCTTTCTGGGTTTATTATTTGTCTTCACTTTTAATTGTTGCTGCATGGTAATCCTTCTTATTAGGAAATGTTTGTGATGTGAACTAAACATACATCATGAAATTTCATTAGTTAACTTTCATGTTCTTTGTCACTAGGCAATGGTAAATAACTTTCTTGGTAGGTTTAATTGTGTTGGATATAATTGCAGGTTCCAATTGGGGTGGAGGTTTCATTTAATCTTTTGAGCGTCCTATACCATCAATGATTCGACATCCAATTTATTGGTCTTTTGTGTGTTGGTATGGTTTGAGTTGTGCACATGACAAAATTGATATGAAAAATAAAATTTTCTCTTCATTTCCTTTAAAGACATGCATTGTTATCGATTGCCATTGGCCCCTGTCATTAAATTGTTTATGCACTCAGTAGCTGTTAGGAGCACATTTTGATAGTGTATCTTTTACTATGATTATCTTGCACACTTTCCTTGTCATATGTAGCTGCTGGTGGTAACCATGAAAATATATGTACAATGAAAAGTAAAAAAAAGTCTTTTAATTTCAATGTACTTCAAAATCTACAAACGGAATGGACAAGATATGTTCAATTGGTTTTTGTCATAAGGTGTTGTGCTTGTTGGAGTTGGTTGTTATTGCAACACAATGAATAAAGGAATTGTCTCTCTCACATATTCTCATTCACTTGGTGTGCATTTATACCATACAAAGTTTGTTGAGGGAAACCATGATTCTCTGCTTTTTCTTATTACAATTATAATCGTTTCAATAACAATGGAGTAATTTGTAATAGGTACAAGAAGGAATATTCAGAGTACAATTCCCAAAGAGCCAACAAAGCTTGTAATCATCTTTACTTGCTGGATATTTGGTGGAGCGCTGAAAATTGTTGAGTTAACCTTGACTTGCTTGTGAGTGAAACAAGTTGAAGAATTTCCGATTTGGTACTCTAGACTTGTGATTCTTAAGCTGTTTGTGCAAGAATTGGATGTTTATGGAAGCCTTATGCAGCTGATTTCAATACAGACATTTACGATGTATATTTAACTCGAGCTACAACTTGGGAGAAATGATACTAGAAAAGTAGAGTTGTGAGAAAAGTTATGAGATATCTTCCTTTGAGATTCAGACCCAAAGTTATAGCAATTGACGAAAGTAAAGACCTGGACACGATGAAGATTGAAGAACTAGTTGGGTCTCTATAAACCTATGAATAGACATTGTCTCAGCCTAAGAAAAACAAGTATATTGCCTCGAGATTTAGTAAAGAATAAGTTTGTTCTGAATCAGATGAATCTTTAGACGATGAGAACTTCAGCGTTCTAGTAAAAAAATTCAAAAAGTTTTTGAGATCAAATAAGATTTAATAAAGATGCTGAAAAGAATCGTGATAGCTCCAATGGGTTCAGAAAAGAGAAGAGAGATAATCACATTGCTAATGAGTTCAAGAATAATAAATTGACTTGTTTTGAGTGTCAAGGGTTTGGTCATGTGAGATCAGAGTGCCCAACATATCTCAAGTTAAAAGGAAAAGCTATGATTGCTTCACTGAGTGACGACGAATCAAATTCCAGTAGTGATGAAGAGGAACAAGTAAATTTTATGGCTTTTATGTCTCGTACTGATAATTGTGATTTGCAGGATATTAGCTCTGAAACAGAGACCTCTGAGAAAGAATCGGATGCTGAAGAAAGCTTGCAAGAGGTGTATGACAAGCTTTTTAGGGAAAGCTTGAAATTGCACAAGGTTAACGAAAGGACCCTAGAGAAACTTCATAAGACTCAACTTGAAAAGGATAACCTTACTACCAAGCTTGAAGAAACATCAACTTGTCTGATGACTTGAAACTGAAGAACTTGACCCTTGAAGCTGAAGTCAAAGACTTAGAGTGTAAACTAGAGAAATCTAATGCTCAACTTCAACAATTCTCTAGTGGATCTAAAAAGCTCGACCACATGTTAAGTCTGGGAGCAACACCTAGAAATATGAAATATTTAGGCTACAACAAGTCGAGTGGTGCAACAACTTCAACGTCTGTCTTCGTTCCAGCGTCATTGCCAGTCAAAGAAGCATAAGTTAAAACTCCTCAGAGAAAGGTGAGTGAAGGTAAAAAGACTAACTCCTAGTCCATGAATATTCATTCTCATATTGTTCCATCTAAAGCACATACTTCACCTCGATTTGTTCCTACTTGTCATTTTTGTAGAAAAATGGGTCACATCAAACCTAATTGTTTTAAATTGGAAGCATAAGAGCACACACATAGTGACTCTTTCTGCAACACTAAGCATACAAATCTTGTTAACCAAGTCAAGATTCTCACTAAGCACACCATGATTATAAATGCAAAGTTGGAGAACTTGACCAAACAATCAAAATTTGTCAAGAAGATTTGGGTGAAAAATGATGAAAATCGATTAGCCAACATGAATGCTATTGGTACGTGTTCTTCTTCATGATAATTGTTTTTTGCTTGCTTTAGCATATATTGCATTTATATTTCATTTTTATAATAATGTTCTTGTGTATTTGCTTATCTTGTGAGTTCATGTGCTTTTATTTCGCTTTGAGTGTTGTTAGGTCTCAAGTGGATTTTCAGTGGGTTAACTCCAGACGTCAAAGTTAAGCCTTCTTTTCGCCTTCTCCGTGAAAACCACAGCGCCTTTCTTCCCGTCTCATAATTAAACTGCTCCTCCATTGGAGATTCTACTCCACTCTCACAGGCCTTGTTGCCCTTGTTATTCTCTTCCCCGCTCGTGGCAGCAGTTCTCCCTTCTTGAATATTTTATCTTCGCTCATTCTCTCTCTCGTTTGTGTGAGATGTTGGCTACAGTTTCGTTTTGGAGACTTCATTTGTTGTCACAGTTTTTTTAGGGGTAAGTTGTGTCCGGGGGTGAGGTTGAACCTATTGAGCTTTGGGAGTTTGGAATCGTTATGATTGCCGAATAGGTGGGAAAGAACGCACTTAAAAGTTGTCGTCGCATTCAGAGTTTGGTGCATCCCCCCCCCCCCCCCCCCCTTTTTGTCTGTCAAATATTCTTTCTTATTAGTTTTAAGAGTTAGTTGTATTTCTGCCTCACACTTTGTTTAACAACATTCTTATTACTTCTGTATCTGTTTGATAAAATAACTGTGTGACACTGATAGTTGTTGAATTTTCTTTTCTAGTTTTGGTCTATGTTGATAATTTCTTTGTGTCCAGCTTTCAAGCGATTTTCTATTATTTGATCGACGAGGTTTGTGTCGACTGAAGTTCCTTGAGAAGGAGAAAAAGAGAGAAATTCTTACGGTGGGGTTTTAGAAACCAGACTACGCCACATAATTGCATTCTTCACATTTCGGAGTGGAAACTGCTGGATAAAATGAAGCGTTCAAAAGCTTCCTCAAAGAAGCAGCAAAAGCGTGGAGTCGACTTTAAAGTAGTAATCTTCGCATCAGCGCAAAACTCTGTTTTCTTCTTCTGTAGAGATATTTTGAGTACTATATTACCATTTTGTGTTTTGTTGAAAACTCCGCAGAAAATAAAGCGAAAGATTGGCAGGAAGTTGCCACCGCCAAAGAATGCTACGAACACTGAAATTAAGTCCAAAGGTATAGACTAATGGACCCTGTCTACTTTCAAATGCGCTTGTAATCTTTATCTTCCTTGTGATTACTGTCCGTAAGGTTTATAAGGCTTGTCTTTTTTGTGGAAAAAAAATGGAAAGTGAAATTGGGATAAACAGGATAGATGTATATTGTTTTTTTCTACAAGTGAAGTGAAGCCTATTCATTTCGAAAAGCAACATCACAAAATTTAGGAGTTAGTGAAACAAGTGCAGATTCTCATCACAAAATTTAGGAGTTAGTGGAACAAGTACAGAATCTCATGCTGCCTAAAGACCCTGCGAAAGATTTTCTTGTCTGGAAACCAGAAGCATTATGTGTTGTTCAGATGAGTGGTAAATGATTGATTTTATTGACTAAAAGTTGACTTATGTATGTTATGAGCAGCAATTATTCTTCCTGAGCAGAGCGTGTCATCAGAAAAGGAAGGTTTAGCTGTTAACAAGAAAGGTTTGACTTTGAAAGAACTTCTTCAGCAAACATCCCATCACAACTCAAAAGTTCGTAGAGGTATTTTCTCATTATTATCTGTTTAACGAAGTGCCCTGAAGTCTTTCAAGGATCTTGAAAGGGCTTTCTTGAACAATTTTATTTCTAGATATCAAGAAAGTAGGAAACAGAAGTTATTGTAATGCTAGGTTTCTATTTTGTGAAAACCATTGACCTATAACATAATCTTAGCGACTAAATATGTAGCCAGAAGAAGAATTGGAATGTGTTTGAAACATGTAGTGGAATTTTAAAGAGAAAAGGAAGGGGTGGAGGGAGGGGATAAAGCTTTCTAATAATGGTAATGTTCTTTGGCACAACTACTATGAAATAAGTGGGTCATTTTTGTGTGATACTTGTTGAAAAATCAGCCAAACCCCTACGACTGTATGTACAGTTTTGCCAGTTCTTAATTCTTAATGTGTTCATGTGAAAGGTGTTATTAGGTAAGTCATTCGGAGGGAGTTACTTGAACGTTATGCCTCTCTTTTCTGGTTGTGTTATGTAGCTTTTAGCTACTGCATTAAACTTTTTCTTTCTTAAAAGGAGCAACAAACGCAATGTTGAACTGAAGTTTTGTTTCTCTCTCTGAAGATGCATTGATGGGGATTAAGGATTTATTCCTTAAACATCCAGCAGAACTAAGGCTACACAAATATGCAGTCGTAGAAAAACTGCGTGAGCGAATTGGGGATGGTGATAAAGTGGTTCGAGAAACACTATACCAACTTTTTAAGTCAGTAATGTTCCCGAGCTGTAAAGAGGTAATTCTTTTATTTGTCTTTTTGGTTTTTGACTTTGCTATGGTTCATTGAGGCCAGTTTTTCATTTCTATGACATTTGTTCCTTCTCCTTTTTTTCCTTTCTTTTTCTTGCCCAGGATAATCAAGGGCTTTTCAGTTCCTTAATCATGGCATATGTTTTCAATGCAATGACACATTTAACAATTGACATTCAGTTGATGGCATTCAAATTTCTGGACCTTGTTGTCCAGAACTATCCGCCATGCTTCATCTCATTTGCTGATAAGGTATCTTAATTTAATTATTTTTAGTATTTTATTTGGAATATCTTTTTTTTTTTGTGATTATGTTATAGACTATGGTCTCTTGGAAATCTTTCTAGTCTAAACTATTTGGGAAGCCGTGATTTGAATATCCGGTTTTAGGTGTTATGCTATGTCAGCCCATGTAACTATTACAAGAGTGTTGAAATGGCAAGGAAAAAAAAGGTCATGGAATAGTCATATTTTCCTCCGGTTTATTGTTGGAATGTAAGGGGGTTAAATGATAGTACAAAGTGTAGAGGAGTGGAGAATTTGTTACGGGGTTGGAAACCAAACTTGGTTTGTCTTTAATAAACCAAGGTGGCTGTTATGTCTGGGGGTGTGATTAGGCGTTTGTGGGGCGGACCTTATGTGAGATGGTGCAAGCTTGGAGGCCGATGGGCCATCGGGGGGTATTTTGTTATTGTGGGATACACGGGTGTTAGAGTTGCAGGATTCCTACATCAGAGCTTTCTTAGTTTCAGCGGTCTTTAAGAATGTTGTGGATGGGTTAGAGTGGTTATTTTCAAGGGTATATGGTCCTAATGTTGATAGTAGCAGGAGTTTGTTGTGGGATGAGTTGGCGGGGGTTAGTGCTTTGTGGGACCTTCCTTGGTGCATTTGGGGAGACTTTAATGTAACTCGCTTCCCTAGTGAACGTTTGGGTGGCTGAGGGGTGGGACCAGCTATGGAGGAGTCTCTGATTTTATTTCAGAGATGGGTTTGCTGGATATCCCTTTAACTGGGGGAGCATTCTTTTTTTTTTTATAAATAACGAGGGGAGCATTCACTTGGTCCAATAATAGATCTTTACAGTCTTGGTCCAGGATTGATCGGTTTCTGCTTAGCCCTAGTTGGGAGTCCTTTTTCCCTGAGGCTTCTTAGAAAAGATTGTCTCGATTTTTTTCGGACCACTTTCCCATTCTTTTGGAGAATGACAGGGTTGGAGGAGGGAAAAGGCATTTTCTTTTTGAGAACATGTGGCTGAAGGAGGATGGATTTATTGATCTTGTTTAGGAGTGGTGGGAATCGTTTGATTTCTTGGGTTCTCCTAGCTTTGTGCTTGACTCTAAGCTGAAGGCTTTGAGAAATAAACTGAAAGTGTGAAACCAAGAAGTTCTTGGAGATCTCAGTTTCAAAAAGTCATCCTTGTTAAGAGAAAGCGTCTCAAGATTCGTTGGATGAGGGGGAAAGTCTTGATAAGGGAGACAAAGAGAGGAAGTTGGAGATTTTGGGTGATTTGGATCACTTGATTAAGTCAGAGGAGATTAGTTGGAGATAGAAGTCGAGATCCCTTTGGCTTAAAGAAGGGGATAGATGCACAAATTTTTTTCACAGTGTGGCCAATTCGAATTGGAGGGTTAATTCGATTTCTAGTTTTGAAGTGGAGGGGGAAACTGTGGAGGACCCAGCGGTTATTTCTGAGAAAATTGTTAATTTTATAGCTCGTTATACATGAATCCTTTTTCTTGGAGGCTGGCGTTGGATGGTTTGAAATTTGAGTCCATTTCTCAGGAGGATGCGAGTTGGCTTAAGAGGTCCTTTGAGGATGCTGAGGTATCAGGGATGGGTTTTCTTTAACTTTTTTCCAATTGTGCTGAGAGGTGGTTAAGGGGGACATGATGTCTATGTTTAATGAATTTGCCCAGAGGGGCAAATTTGTTAAATGCATGAACGATACTTTCATTGTTCTTATCCCTAAGAAAGCTAGTGTTGTGGAATTGAAAGACTTTCCCCCCATCAGTTTGGTTGGAGGGGTTTATAAGATTCTTGCCAAGGTTTTGACAAATAGGATAAAGCTGGTTCTTGAGAAGATCATCTTGCTTTCTCAGAATGCGTTTGTGAGGAGAAGGCAGATTTTGGACTTCATGTTGATCGCAAATGAGTGCATTGATTTGAGGATGAGATCGAATGTGCTCGGATTAATGTTCAAACTTGACATTCACAAGGCTTACGACCATGTGAATTGAGATTTTCTGTTGTAGCTTTTGAGGAGATGTGGGTTTAGTGAGAAGTGGTGTGGTTGGATTGCTTTTTGCATCTCTATCGTCAAATTTTCTGTGATGATTAATGGCTATCCTCACGGCTTCTTTGGGAGTTCTCATGGATTACGACAAGGTGATCCCTTGTCACCTCTTTTGTTCGTGATTGTCATAGAGGCATTCAATAGGATGATGAATGAGGTGGTTGGGATAGGAGCTATAGAGGGGTTTGAGGTTGGGAGAGGTGGTAGTAATGGCGTTTGCATATCGCAGTTGCTCTTTGCCGATGATACGCTTATCTTTTGTGGGGTTGAGGAGAACCAAGTTCGTAACCTGAGGTGCCTGCTTTTGTGTTTTGAGGCGGTGTCTGGTCTTAGGGTTAACCTTGGTAAGTCGGAGGTTATTCCTATTGGCAGAGTTGGTGATATTCAGGTTTTAGCGGATATTTTGGGTTGTAGGGTGTCGTCGATCCCGATGACCTACCTTGGCCTTCCTCTTGGAGCTAATTTTTTTTTTGATAAGCAAGTCAATCTTATTAGAAATAGGGAAGACAGTACAAGAGACTATACCGAAATCACTAGTTCAAACAGGCAAGGAAACTAAGAAAATTGTCAAAATTAGCAAAGAGGCCATCTAACAACGCGTCAGCCCATCTAACAACGTGTCTCCCTCAAAGGCTCCACCAAATACAAGCGGGAATCAATCTCCAAATAGACTTAGCGAAGGGGTTAGTGAACTTCCTTTCCCAACTTCACATTACATCCACCACTTTCTCAGGCATCACCCAACAATAATTGACAATGTTGAGAACATGGTTCCAAAGCCCACGCGCCACGGAACAATGAAGAAGCAAATGGTCAACCGATTCTCCATCACCCCGACAAAGATAATATCAATCAACGATATACACTCCCCTTCTACGCAAATTATCAGTTGTAAGGATCCTCCCATGCGAAGCCTCCCAAACAAAGGAGGAGACCCTCAAACGGCATTTCGTCCTCCACACGCCTTAAAAGTGTGCACATTTGGGATGACATCGTTGAGAGATTTGAAAGGAGATTGACAGGTTGGAAGCGCATATATCTATCTAAAGGGGGAAGGTTAACGTTGATTAGATCTATTATTTCTAGCTTCCAACATATTTCTTGTCACTTTTTCCTACCCTGGTGTCGGTGGCTAAGAGGTTGGAGAAGCTTCAAAGGGTTTTTTTGGGGAAGCGGTGGTGATAAGCATAGGTTCCACCTTGTTAGGTGGGATAGAGTTTGCTCCCTATTAGTGTTGGTGGGCCTGGTCTAAGGAGGCTTTCCTTGTTCAATCGAGCTCTGCTGGGAAAATGGCTTTGGCGTTTCACTTATGAAGGTGACAGTTTGTGGACGACAGTTATCACGGAAAAGTATGATTGTGAGGTGGGTGATTGAAGCACCTTGGCATCTCAGGGCTCATATGGGGTCAGCTTATGGAAACACATTAGCAAAGGGTGGAATTTTTTTAGAGAAAATATCAAGTTTGTGGTTGGGAGTGGCTCCATAATTTGGTTCTAGCATGACAATTGGTGTGGGGAGTGTTGAGGCTGGAGTTTCCCCAGTTATACGCTCTAGCTCGAATGTAAGGATTCTTGGGTGGTTGATTGCATGGAGGTGGGGTCTAGAGTGGTAGTTTGGGATGTTCACTTTGTTAGAACGATCAATGATTAGGAGATGGAGGTTTGCTCAACGTTTTATTCCTTACTTTATTCAAAGATGAGGAGAGGAGGGGGTGAGGATAAATTGTTTTGGATGGGTTCTAAGAGCAGAGTTTTCTCAGTTAAATCAATGTATGCTTTACTTTTGGAGAGTTCCAGTGCCGATTTTCCTTGGCGCCAGTGTTGGAGGAGCTTGGTCCCCCCAAAAGTAGCTTTCTTTGTTTGGGAGGCTACTCATGGGAAAATTCTGACCATTGGCAACTTGAGGAGGAAGGGCATCTACTTGACTGAGTGGTGCTATTTGTGTAAGAGTGACGGAGAATCGGTTGACCATATCCTTCTTCATTGTTTATTGGCTAGAGGATTGTGGGTACATGTGTTGGACATTCTTAACTATGTTTGGGTTATGCCTAAGAGGGTGGTGGATGTGTTGTATTGTTGGAGGAGGAAGTTCGAGGATCCAGTCGCCTTGGCCGTTTGGAAGATGATCCCGGCTTGTATTTGGTGGAGTTTGTGGTGGGAGAAGAATGAGAGATGTTTGAGGATGGGGCTGTCTTTGGCTAGTTTGGGGGGGTCTATGCTGCATTCTACCCCCAAGGGCGATAACTCAGTGGTTAGGTGGGACATCCCCCTTGGGGCTCGACCTACCAAGTTCGAGTCTCAAGGGTGTGGAATAGATTTTTCTGCTGCTGGGCGAGTTCTTAACTTATCTGCTCCCTGGGTTGTGGGGTCGGTTCAGTGGGTCGTGGTTTGTACTTCAGGGTAGGGCTAAACGGGTCCGGCTTTGGGGGATTTCCATGTTATCAAAAAAAAAATGTTGGATTCTCTATTTTTGTGGGCTAATTCAGTTTTGGGGGTCCTTTTGTGGGTTTTCCAGATTTTTTCAGTGTATGCTTTAGTGCTGTCAGGATAATTTCTTGTACTGTCATCTTTCTTTTCTTCAATATAGTTTAACTTATCAAAAAAAAAAAACGATTGACCCTTTTGAGTGTTAGTTTTTTCTTTATGGTTTTGGCATTTTCTTGAAGATTTAATACTTGCTGCATCAACAGATTCTTCAAAGTTATGAGGACATTCTTTGGAAGAACCAGTTCTATTTGCAGGACAAGGGCAAACTGAAGAATGTTCTTTCTGGGCTGGTGCGGTGCTTGTTACTGGTGCCATGTAATGACAGGGAAGCTGACTCATGTGAAAAGGTACATTCTGGTCATCAATTGCAAATGCACCATTTGTTTCGCATGTTTTCTTTTACCTGTTCGTGATTGAGTGTTGTTGGGTTGCTTATGCTTGCCGTAGTTGTATCATTTGAGTTCTTTACCTCATTTACTTGTTATTGGATTGAGCAATTTGATATGGTTATACTGCACGCAGTTCATATGATGTGATTATGTGTATGTAATGCGTGAGTATCATAAATGACTAGGTCAATATGAAAAATTTTCATTAAGTGGGTAATCAATATGCTGTTGGTTGATGTCCATTTTTGGTTTTCCTCTATTCTTTCTAGTAGGTACCTACTTAAGGATTCTGATGTCTACAAATTTCACGAAACAACATTTTCTTTCAAGTGAAGTAAACGATGTACCATAATTTGCTTTGTATTGTATTCTTATGTAGCCTGTTATGCTCTCCATCATTTGTGAGTGCCTATTGGTTTCTAATACTCTCTTCCTCAACTTGATAGAATGATGCTGGACAGTTGATGTTACATGCGTTTGAACCCGATTTGCTTACTGGATCTTCTCGTACGTGAATTCTTCCTTACTGTTAGATAGATCTGTTGATGTTAGCATTCAGTGAATGAGTTATGGCTATTTTTTTTTGTGATCATGAGGATGTAACTGCTGAAATCCTACAGTGATGCTAATACATTTAGCAATCAAATGTTTCGTTGTTGGGAGTTCTTTTCCCTGTCCTTGATTAGATGTTATGGGGCATTCGACCACTGTCAGTTTAATGCTAATTCTCTAGGTTTCGTACTCTAGTACCTTTTTTTCATTTTTCTATCATGTCCTCGTTTGGTTGAGCTCTTAGAGATCTTTTCTCGGCTTATTGACTTATTCATATAAAAAGGTCTTGCATGTGGTACAAGATGGGCAATAAGTTCACATCTGATGCATCATCATTATCTATATGTACTTGATAATTATGGGATCTCTCCCATACTTTTCTTCTTTATACCATCTCTCTCTCTCTCTCTCTCTCTCTCATATGAGATACTACTACTATCCTGAACTTCTGATGGTCCTGGCCTATGCTTCCTTTATTTGTGTAGGGTTTCCTCTCATCATCAAGAAACTAAAGGATGTCTTGCCAGTTTTAGTTAATTGTTTCCAAGATTTAATTCCATTGGTCCATACCATGCCACTTCTTGATGCTCAATCATTTGATTGTCTTATGGGTATACTTCAGAGCATAGAAATCTTAGTTCGCTCTTTTATTTATGGGAGTTGCAAGGGTAAATCTGAATATGAACTTCCGCATGGAGGACCTGATTTTCCAGTGGGGGATAGAACTATCTCATCATTGTTGATGAAGAAGCTACTAGTAGTGTTTCCCCTCAATCCTACGCGCCAGCTTTCGGAAAAGGTATGACCATAATAGAAGTTTTTACATCAGTGTTTGGTCCACAGCAATTTATATTCTTTTTATACATTTCTTTTACTGGTTTGGTTATATTTCCTTTCCTTCCCATATGTTTGTTTAATCATGATGGGCCTATTTCATTTGACCCTTAATGTTTCTAAACTTGTTTTTTTTTTCGTGTGTCAGATGCTGTTGTGATTTTAACTGGACTTTTTTTTTTTTTGTGCTTGGCAGGATGATGATAGATATTTTATCTTGAACATTTTGATTACGAGAATACTTTTGCAATTCAGCGAATGGATCTGCCCTCCTTCTGTTGTATTGGAGAAATTCCTAGAGTTTATAGAAAACGTGCTGCTTAGAAAGGTCTGCTTCTTGCACTTGTATAAATTTGGATAGTCCATTGAGAGTTTTTTGGGGGGAGAGAGAATATAATTGAAATGCTTTATTAGCAGATATAACCATGAATTCCTAAGATTTGGTTTTGATTCATGAGCTGATTTTGATTCTGTTAACTGGTAAGATCATGTGTTTAAACCAATTGTAATTGAATCACATAGTTCATGTAAATTATATTGATATGGATGCTTGGTTAGAAGAGAAATAGTGAGACACTGGCCCTTTATTTTGGAAGACATTAAGATTGGAGATAATGAACACCTCATTGTTGCCATGATGCACATAATTACATATTGTGTCTATAACGTACTGAGTGCAAGGCTTGTGGTGGTATGCATATATGCAAAGAAGCATGTCAGATATACTCCATAAATCCTTTGTGTTTCCACATATAAAATCTTATGCTGTAATATAAACCCTTCTTTCTAAATATAAAGATTTTTTTGAAAAAAGAAAGACTAGACAATCACGTAAAATTAGAATCCATTCATGCAAATAATCGGCAGAAATTACATATTCCACATTTCAGAAAAGTGATACATTTAGTTATTGTTTCAGTCATGTCTTCGGCATGAGTTGGAACAGCATCTCAATGAGAATGTTGGGAGTTAGATATCTAAAAAACGTAACGTGCCTCCAAGTTTTATAGAAGGAATCAACTACTTTATGGTATGGCTTATAAAAAGTAAATCCTTTTTGTCTCGACTCACAGGGCAAAAGTATGTTGAGTATCTGGAAGCTTAGAAGCCATTCTTCAAGCAATCACATTCTTGTTTTCCTACTAAGGCCGACAGTTCTACGTAATCATAAATCATATAGGTTGTTGAGTCGTTCTGATGCTTCAAATAAGAGGCTCATTCTGTATGGATGAGTGAAATGTTTTGTCACTGAATTATATTATTCTGCAGATTTGTAGTGGCACGCGATTTGGTAGAGCAATCTGGGAAACAAATATACTTTCACTTCTTCCTTTTCTCCCAAAACTTATCTCCCAAGTGGCGCGCAATTGGAGTTTTCGTCTTCTTCAGGTCTGACTTTTTCATTTTAGTGCTTATTCATCTCCAAGGGATTGTGTATGGAAAATCACAAGTTGAATCTCTCTCTCTCTCGCTCTCTCTGGTTACTATTCATGCCCTTTAGTTGTCACGTTATTCAACATTTATTTCATATATCTAGAGATTCCTGAGAGAAACAAGAAACCTGGTGATAATGACAAATTATTAACAATTCCATTGCAGGCTTTTACTAAAACTTTCAAGGATTGCCATCCCGAGTCTTCATTAAAAATGGCATGCCTTTCTACAATTGAAGATATGCTTATTCCCGTAAGTTTATTGTTTTTACTCTTGGGACCAAATTTATTTAGGATTGCTTGGAGTTAACATCTCTCTCTCACGCACAGACACAAATGCTCACATTCCCCCTGTCTCTCTCCCTCTCTCCCCCACTAATTTATTCCGACTTTTTTCTTTTCCTATTGCAGAAAGAAGGTGGGGTGTGCCTAGATTCTAGTGATCCAGAAATATTAGACCATCAGATTGCTTGGATAAGAGAACTTACTCCATTGCTGATCCTGCTAGGTGATAAGCATCCGTCTTGTTCACAGGTAACTATACAATTTGCTTTTTCAACACAGCTTAATATAGTTAGGAAAAACTAGTTATTTTTGTCCCTCATTGGTTTTCGTTACATGGGTACTTTTCCCCTTGAAATTGCAGGTTGTGTTGCATGTGCAACTTCGCCTGGGACAGTGTGCTATGGTGAACTCTGCCTTTGAAGAGGAATATGAGATCATGCAATACTCATTGGTTGAGTTTTACGGCACATTTCAAGATGATGGTAAGAATCAAATTGCTAAAGACATTTGCATTTAATCAATGCTCCCTGGAGCAGAATCACTTGGTTTCTTTTTTATCTTTCAGGAAATATATGCTATGGTCCTTTTGTAACGCTTCCTAGAGACTCTCAGGAACTCTCACTCTGTTGCCTCTACTATTTTGCGAATTTGGATTCGCCTTTGTTGAAGTCAATAGTTCCCTGTTGCCTACGTAAGTATTGCTTGTCTAGTGACTGGAATTTTGATGACCTTAAGTTATTGGAATTTTGAGTGTAGCAACCAGGTCCCATCCGTTGCTTCCTAAACTTGTGGTAGATAACTTGGTTTCCTTTTAATAAGAACCACCAGTTTTGCATCTGCAATGTTCAAACCTTTTATATTTACTGGCTTTCTTGGAATCTCTTGAAACTTCTTGTTAAACAGTAGGTTAAATTTGAGCCACAATGTCTGAGGTTGCATCATTGAATGCCGGAACACTACATTATGCAACCCACATTGTTCTCAATAACTAGATGAGAAGACTGATCTTGCGGAATCATATTGAATATTGAGTATTACGTAAAATTTTGGATAAGTTTCTGGGAAAATGTCTACAGTTGCGCACAGCAAGACAGAAATACCCACGGCTGAACTATATTTTGTATTTACGAACTCATGCATTATGTGATAACCCGGTCTTTAAAAAAAACAAAAAATTATGCTGATTTTTGGGGCGTGACACATTATGTTCTGACAAATAAATTTGTACTAAAGAGTTTGTCAGATTCGTTGAATTAGAAGAAGATTGGCAGTGCCAACCACACACAAAATGTTGCGGCCACTAAATTCCAAATTTGATTTTATAAATAGTGGTGAAATACATATATTGAATTATATGGGTAATTGATATTGTTGCTAGCTGGATAAACTCTCTAGGGAAATTTATTTATTTTTACTTTCTACTGGATAAAGAGCCCAAAAATATATGTTCCTGCTTTTCAGTATCTGGTGTGAACTTCAATGAAGGGGAAGACAGATAGAATAGAAAGCTATGTTATCTATCTTGGAATTCTTGCAAACGTACTTCTTTACATTCTTCTTTGTTGCCTGTCTGATGTAGGTCATGATTTGGAACCATTTATTTTATTCCGGATAGTGGAGGTTCTGCATTCAGCTTACACTGCTGGACATATCAGAATTACTGATCATATATGTTTCTTCATCATTTTGTTATCAAGTTTCAAAGTTTTCCCAGGTACTTGGTGATTTATTATGCATACATTTCTATGCCTAATATAAAAAGAAATTTGTCTATTTTCTGCAAACAAGTTTATGTTCTGGAGGGTGTGCAGATTGATTTTCACGTTGTCCAATCTCTAGTGTCTTTAAGTTTTACCTGTGGGGATCCAATTCATTTACTTATATATAGACTGTGATTGTTAATCTGTAAAAAAATTTATCGTTGCAGAAACCATAGATCCTGTTAGTGAGAATGATACAAAGATCACCAACCGTGGAACATTTAAGTCAGTCACCAGTGTTATTTGTGCGAATCTCTTGCAGATTGGTGAGAGTTCTCTTGTTTTTCACATACTTGAGAAAGTAACACTTGGACAGGTGGTAAGTTCACTTAACTCTGTTTATCCTAGATCTTTGTTTACCTATTTATTGATTTTATCCTTTAATGTTGATGCCTTCCGAAGCTTTTTACTTGATCCTTCGATTTCGTAATTTATTTTCGTTTCGTATGAAGAAACACTTGTTTCAAAACATTTTCTTCCCTTATTGGCTTGTCTGCTGACTGGCTCTTTATAAATTTCTTGATGTGATGTTGTTTTTGTTTCAGTTACTAAAGCCATCACTTGACAATGCTTGTGCTATGCTCAGAACGCTTGCTGTGATGGATTGCAAACCCTCCAGACTTTCTGAGCAGAGTATTATCACATTAAGTACTTTTCTTCCAGGATATCTTATTGATGTTGTGCAAGTAAGTAATTTCTTGTTTCCAGACTTTCTGAGCGGGGTATTATCACATTAAGTACTTTCTTTACAGGAATATCTCATTGATGTTGTGCAAGGTCTTTTGTCTAGTATGATACAATTTGACTAGTTGTGAGTTTGTTTTTCTCCTCCTCATTTCTATGTAACTTGGTGACAGTTATATGTGGTTTGTCAGCTTCTGGTTTAATGTTGTCTGATTGTGCTTGCAGTGGTTTGTCCTTTGAGACCCATGTATTGAGGAAATTCAGACCTATTGTAGAAGTTTGTTTTCAATACCATAGTAATTGTGGTTTTCTAGAGGAGGGCAGGGGATGTCTGTCTTCATGTAAATATATAAAAGGAAAAAATATTTTAATTTTGTTTTAATATCTTGCTGTGGTAAATTTCGTGATTGGACTTTTTTCTGAGTAATAACATAACCATTCCATTGATGACATCAATCCTTACAGTGGGTCGTCGCAAGTGACAATGTCTCTTGGGATTGAGGCGAGATTACAAAAACCAATGAAATGAGTCCTAGCAGTCCATTGTGATAACAAATGGGCCTGTTGATTAATTCTATGGGGGATCCAGTGAATGGGCCAGTTAGGGAAAGCTTTAAAAACAACACGTAATGGTAAAATGAGTGCTTCAATCTTCCAGCAGGGTGGTTGGTCTTCGTGATTGGACCAGTACATAGTATGATTGTATATTCATATTATGCTTGTGCAATTTTCTTTTCAAGTGCACATATGTTCATTGGTATTACTGAGCATTTCTCTTCCCAAACTTAGTCTGGTGATCCTTAATTATAGTTTGCCTTCTGTGCAGTGCATTTCTGAAGTTCATGACAAGCCGAATACCTCTGTTCCTGCTCTCCGCTATTATCTCCTACCTTGTTTTCTCTTGTTTGATAGAAGTTGCAAACTTCTAGCTCTTGCGTTGAAGACGATGGGGTCACTAATAACTGAAAGTAGCTCATTGCTCTTTTCTCCTAAGCATATCCAATTATCGACGGACTGTTCAAGGAGAATAAATGTCATTGTTTCTATCCTTGTGTTGATGCACAAGGAGGTTAAAGTTCAAAAAATTCTCTCTTCACACAAGGCAGACGTGGACGATATATTACAAAAGATACTATCTCTACAGGTAGAATTTTACACCTCAAGCATGAATTTATCATCCCACAAACCGTATTGTTCTATTTATGCTAAGCTTCATTATTTCTTGCGTATTACTTGGTTGTGATGATCTCTTACCATAGAAATATGGTAGAAACTATGTAGAGTGTTGGGGGTGTGTGGTGTGTATTAGTGTGATACATCATCTTGAGATTTGTGAACCCGGTGCATATTTTCTTGATTAGAAAGTTAATAGACATTAGTTTACCATCATTGATGCGGTATTAGGTGCTACTTTTCCATATGATTAGTTTTAAGGTGCATGTTGATTGGGTTTCTTCTATGTAATCTTTCCAGTCTTCCGAGGAAACGAGCATGACAATTGAAGAAAAGCACAAACTTCGCTGTGCCTTTGACCAACTAAAAGTTCTGACAAGTACATGGACCAGTGGGGTGCCTGCAATCTAGAGCTATGTTTGTAAAATCAAAATCTACCCTAGTAGGTCTTCTAATGTTTCATCAACTTCAATTTTTGCGTACCAAGTATTTATATCCGGATTCTTCCTCTACTTAGTCCGTTCCCATTCTCATAACTTTCAGAGAAATTTGTGCACTAAAATAGTTTTGATATTGTTAATGTTCTCGTTCATTTCTTGCAGCAATGTTTAATTTTTTGATGGAGTTCTTAGAGATAACAACGGCAAAAGGAGCATATGCATTCATGGACAATGGAATGTCCAATGCTAGGTTTTTGGCTAGTGCACCTTCCCAAGTTTTAACTGTAAATATTGTCACCGGTCCTGCGGGAAAGTCATAGGCGAGGTCCTCTGCAGTTTTGAGTTTGGTAGCAGAGATCTGTCGGCTTCTCGATTTTCAGGTGGAGAGCTAAAGTACTGCGGAAATCTGCATCTTCATGCAGTACTATAAATTTGTTTTCTCAAGTATGACTGAGAGATATATGTAATTTTGTAGTTATTTTATTAGGTCAAAATTGTTGGATGGCCACATATTTAGGACACAAACATTGGGAAATATATGACTTTCGTTCTTCTCACAGTTTCCGGGCAACGAGACGGCAAGATGATTTTTAGTTACCGAGGTTTGTTTATCGTGAATATAAGAAGTGAACTCTCCACTATTATTTCTTTCATTTTTTGGTCTTTTGGGTTCCTGAACGTGATCTTTGAAGTTACTTTGTGCATTTCTGCTTCTATTCGTTACACCTCTTTTTTAAAAAAAATAAGAACTCATCAAATTATGGGAAAAAGAACAAACAAGCATATCACAAGCTCAAATATGCTCAGAAACATCAGAAAATAACCAACACTACCCGAACAAGCCACTCAAGAAGCAAGCTCATGGGCCAACCTATTACACTTACGGGAAACCCAAGCGATCCGCCACTCCTTGAACTCCTCTAAGCCAGCTCGAATTCTCTCGACCACAGAGGCAATGCTCCAACTAGGCTGAACTGAAGACATTACCTCCTTGCAAAGCACAAGAGAACCACACTCGAACTCGACCCTTGTCAACCTCTTCCTACGAGCCAACTCAGTCGCTTCTACCAGCACGTTGGCCTCCCCAACGAGCAGGTTCATGACAGCTAATCGTTCCATGTATGCTATATAAAGAGAAATGTGAGAATCTCGAATCAAGATAGCTATGAATGACCCATTAGGGCGAATGACAGTCTGAATTCAGCTTCAACCACCCAAGCCTAGGTGGGCACCACTTGAAAACACTAAGACCTCCCCTGTTGATACAAGCAAAGGCGTGCTCAGCAAAACGACTTCGAATAGATGCCACCAAACCATCAACATCCACTGGCGCACCTCTACATGAATCACTTTGTTTTGCAAAAACCATATGCAGTCGATGACAATGTTTGCATTAAGGGCAAAGGCATTCAGGCTTCCTTTGCTCACTTTCAAAATTTAGGAACTTGCAGAGATCCATAAGCACTTGGGCAAAAATATTGGGACCGGTGACTTCTATTAGATGAAATGGTGCGCCTGATGCAATACAAAAAGTATGAGAAATATTGGGGAGATTTAGTGATTTAGTGTTAAAATTAAAATATAATAAAAAATAATTTAGACTAAGAGACACAAGATTTAAGTGGTTTAGTACATATACTTACATCTACTGTGGGAAGGTCCAGCTTATGAGGCACTTGTATACTAAAATATAAAGATGAGATTATATGGAGGCTAGCAATGTGAGACTAAGACTTTAACACTAAGAGGAATTTGTAAAATGCTTTACAAAAATAAAAACACAGCGAAACTCGTTTGACAGTAAGTCCAAGATTGAGAGACACTTGATAGAAAATATAGAGGCAAAGGCACTATCATTCAATATCTTAACCTGGTGGAAAACAAATTCCTCTAAAGGGTCCGTTTGTTTCGCCGTGTTTTTATTTTTGTAAAGCATTTTACTTACTTTCCGGTGTTTGGGTGCTCCATGAAAACGTGGTCAATGGAAATGAGATTCGGTCAAACATAAAATATAACTACTTTCTGGAAAGTGGCTTCTTTTTCAAAAGTGATAGAAACTTATTTCCCAGCCTCTCTCGATCTCACTTGACCGTTCTCCCAAAACACAAAAGACCACTCTTCTCTCTCAGTAGCTTGAAGGCTCTCACATCCTCTACCATGACTAGTCCTTTCTCTCACTCTCTTGAACATTTTCCTTATGGAGCTCTCCCGATCTCACTCTCCATGCGCATCTAAAGGAAATTCATCTCTATTTCTTCCTATTTTTAACCGTTCCTGCTCTCAACATTTAGAGGTGTGAACACATATCAGGTAAGACATCCATATTTTAGTTGTTTCTCTACATAAAAATAGTGGATTGTCATCTAGATCTAGACCCTATCTTCTTTTGTTAGCTGGAAAGCAAAAGTGTTTGTAGAAATGCCTCGTCGAAGTTCCAGTTCACTTCATTAACCTTTTGGCAACGCTAGCTTTGTTGGCCGTATTTCAAAAAAGTTTGATATCTGGGTACTATTGGGTTGGCTGTAAGTTGGCTGCAATGCGGGGGAGCTTGGCATCACGGTGAAGAATATGTTGTTTCGCATTCTATCTCGCCAACATACTCAAAGGCCACATCACTGGACCCCCACCCTCCAGAGATGTGGTCCCCCAAGTCACACGTGCCTCCCACCTTTTAAGTCCAAACGAAACATATGTTGTGTGGGGTCCAGAACTTTCAGATGCACCACCACCAGCACCCTCACGTCCAGAACTCTCACTTCGACCCTTCCTCCCATGACGACTTCTTGGAGCAAATGTTTTCCAACATCGGACCTCAAGCCCAGAGACTTATCCGACGAAACGGCGCCGTCCAACCCCGACAACAACAATGTTGGTTTCTAGTTCGAAAACTCCGCCAACCTCGCCTCCAAGCTCCGCAACCACCAGATTAGCGCCTTGGCAAAGTCGGCGGCTGCGGCAGCTGCCATGATTCTCCGACAGCAACTCTTTAAAGGTCACAATTTCATGGTGAGTGTCCTCCTATATTTATTTAGCAGATATCACACCAAGCCGAGTGAGCTGGACATGAACGACGTGTTCTGACTCTCAGCGCCAAAGGCGACTCGACTCATCGCCATACCGACTAAACGGGTCGTTTGCCGACACTGGAGGCGTTCATTAGTAAAAATCTGAGAGGGAGCATTACGGCCACGACCACTAGACCCCCTTCTAATACTCAGGCTCGCAGAATTCTCCTCCAAGATTATCACAAAGCCTCTCCTCGGGAAACCCTGCAACATAGATATATATAGTCAGTACCTCAATCATAACTCAAGTCATCGCAGTTGGCATGAATACTATATTTATGGTTTCAAAACATTACGTCTTCGGATCAGTGTACTCTAGATATTCTCTGTCGACGTTCTCAGAAACGACTTTGGCTTTGTCGTTTCTTTCCTCTTGCTGGAGCCTTGCTTCAGGGTATATGTCCGCCAAACAGGCTTCTCCACCAATAGTCTCACAAGCTTCTGCAGGAAATACATTGAAGAACAGAGAACCAGAAATAACGCAAGAACTGTCAGTTACTACGCTGGAAACTACACCATTGATTTTCTAAAACATTGGGCTTGTAATTATTATCTGGTGGAGCTATTGTTTCTTCCGGTTCATCCCAAACGGAAAACTCTTCATAGTCGAAAGAAAAAGTTAGATCAAAGGCGAGGAAAAAAATAAGAACAAATAAAAGTTCACAATGAATTCTTCTTCTATATTCTTTACTCGTCCATTACAGAGATATTTATATCCAAGTGTGCATTGCTAACAACCAGAGAATATGGTCCTGGTTGTGCGGTGCAGATGACACGTAACAAATCTTTGTGCAGCTGAGGACGTAGGACGTGTAAGGCTACGTCGATACTGGTGTAGTGGTGGACGTTATTGGTGCAGAAGGTGTAGCTTCAACAGAGGGAAGGATCAATATTGTGGATAGATCAGAAAAGAAAGAGGTAGCCACGAGATCCCCGTCGCGGTCAGCTTCTCCGAAGTCTTCGTCCGGGCACAAAGAGAGCAAGGGCAGTCTGGTCATCCACCAATCACTTATCAAGGGCATTCTGGTCATTTCAAGAAAAATCGTCTCATTTGACGGTGAATTTAAACGGGGGGCGAGAATTGAGTGATTTTGAAATATAAGAGTCTCAAATTATTGGTTTGGAAAATAAAGGTAGTAACTTGATTTTACCCCAAAGATATGAGGCTAACTATGAGTTTACCCCTTTTTTATATCTTTAGGGACGGGTATTGGGAATTTTTGGTTTGCGCGGGTGGGAAAAAGATCATTATGTCTTTATTGCAATAGGGAGAATTTCATGGTTAACCGGAGCCATTGGTGTCGTAGAATTTATGGGGAGGAGCTCCTTATGTTTTGAGATAAAAAGATTAGGAAAAGAGAAGTAGGAGTTTTGGGTTTTTGTTGACAGCTGAATGACCGGCCTTTGGAATGTTGGTTGTAATGCTCATTCGGGGAAAAAAAAATGAAATTCTGTTCTTTTATACCAGTTGATGTCATTTGTTTTACAGAAACACTTACCAATCGATGCAATGGGCTTGCAGCTTTTTTGTTGCTATATGGATTGTGTTGCCTGTGATTATGAGCTTCTCTGAGCTATTCATACTCTGCCTAGTGTATGTGCAACTTGGTAGAATACGGGTGATGGTTCTAAAATAAGTTTGATACTGAGTTTTATTTTTACATTTGTGAGAACTCCTTTTGCAAATGTATGTGGGTTTCTCTGATGCTTATGATTGATAGCGAAGGGTATACTTGGTTGTAGAGGTTGGGAAGCAGTGGTCTGAGTCGACTGAGAACAGTGCTGTTTTAGCCTGTGGTGTCTCCATTTCATGTCAAATAACTTTATCGGAGGGCTTTAACTTAGCTGAGTGAACATGCTGGTTATCCGTTTTCTTATTTCTTGATTTGTTGGTTGTCATGGAGACTGGAATTTCTGAGAGGATTTGTCGCTTTAATTTATCTAGTTCCCAGTTTTAAGTATAATTTTGCTTGTAATTTTATGGAAACTTATTCGGGACACACCCCTATTTGTAAGATGTGGAAACAAAGAGAATGTAGTATTAGACCATTGTGGATATTTGAACTGTGCAGTGTGCATCTTGAAAAGATTCTACGCTTCTGCTTGTCACTAAGGAAGCAGTGACACTATCTCTTCTCTCCTTATTTGGGGCATGAGTGTAGCAAATTCCAGGTAGCAATCCATTTCTCAATTTGCTTGAAAAAAATCACACGTAGCAATATATTTTGAAAATTTTCTAGAATTGAAAGCAGAAAAATTTGCAATTTACTTGAAATTTCAGTTCCATGTTTCATTTGATTGATTTTTTATTTTTATTTGAAATTATTTTAAGAAATAAATTTATGAATTATATAAGATTACGGAAAATACAATATGAGACAAACATTGAAATGATAATACTTCACTGAAATTCAATGAATTGGAAATTGTTTTGCAAAAAAAAGTACTTTACAACGAAAAAAATGGACCCTAAGTTTCTCATGTTTGCTCATGTTGCTTGGGGTGTGCTAGCAATCCCCTCACTACAATGCCATTAGAATATGTGTTTAGCACTAAAGGAGTAGTGTTAGAGGCCTTTCAGAGTTCTTTGGTTCCAAAGACGATGGAGGGTCTCGTGTATATACAAAATTGGCTTGGAGTTGAGCCTATCATTGGTGATGATGATATCGTTGGGGATGGAACTGAGAACCCCGAGAGCTATAAGCTTGTATGCTTTTGATGTTACATGGTGCATTGTCATGATACATCTCTTTGCTTCTTATGTTTTAAGTTTCTTTGTTTCTTCTAATATTGGCCACGACTTATGGGCAAAATATTAATACGCCCATATAAAATCAATATGATCGTATGTGGTCATAGAGGTATAAAAGAAATATGTCCTACACTCATTCTTTTATTGTGTTTTTTTTTATGGACAGAAGGACTTGTATGTTTAAAAAACGGACCATATGGACGGTTCAAAGTTATACTCTAGAGATTGATTTATTAAAAGTCAATACCACATGAATGAACTGTATCAATTTTCAGCTTATCTTTCTACTTTCTAGATGTATGGAATTTCAGGTTAAGTTCTATATTTATTTTATTGCTTCCATTTTTATCAAATTGTCCAAAAATCGAATATCGCTGAAATAAAATAAAATAAAACTAAGTTGCTAAAAAGCCCAAAATTGGTCCCAAGTGAAAAGTGCCAACGTCAAAGAATGGGCCAAAATAGTCATATGTGGTTCCGTACAAAAGTGGGTTGCTGCCCCCCATTTTATTGAGAAAAAAAATGGTTGCTGCCCCTTTGCTTAAGGCCCTAAAAAGACAATAAAAGGCCTCTTAAGAGTCCCAAAAAAATCTAGAAAGCCCAACAAACCATTGTAACGGCCCAGAAGTGGGCCAATACTACAAGAAAAGTGGACTGTAGCGACGAGGTTTTTAGTCACCAGCTTACTCTCGTCGCAATAGTTAACTTTTACCAACAAAACTTGGACAGTTGTGGCTAAGAATATTTTTTCACCAACGACCTAGTTGTTATCACTAAATGTGGTCATAAATTATGGAAAAAGTACATAGCGACCTAAAAAACGAAATATTAGCAACGAGATAGATTGTTCTTAAAGTTTATGTAGATTAGACAGCTAGCGACGAACTATGAAATAGTAGCTAGTATAGCTTTGGTAACAAGACCATAATATGGTCGCTAAAAGTCGATTGTCAATGTTGGCGATAAGCAACAAAACTTTAAAATTTGTCACTAATAATATTCTGGGTTAATTATAATTTCTCTCCTTGAATTTGCACCATAATCTCAAAAATTCTTTAAAATTATAAGTCGTTACAACTCACCCCATCAATCTATGATTATTGTTACGATTCAGTTCCTCATCCAGATTTTCCTTTATATACGACGTGAGATTTTTTTTGCGCAAAAATATCAAATCGCTCACGCCCGTTATTTTTTCAAATTTAGCATCATTCCCAAACAGAAAATCAAATTTGGATAAATTTGCATTGTGAGGCAAAACCACAGTTTTCTTGGACCAGGTAGGAAAGGGAGGGACAATTTAGTATTTTCGTGTAATGAAAGTCCCACGTGGTGCTCACGTGAGATAGAAAACGACGCAGATAACAGAAAAATCTAGGTGAGGGACTAAATAGTAACGACAAACGTAAATGGAGGGGGTGAGTTATAACAAGTCATTAGAGTCTAGAGATTTTTTAAGAATAGAGTGTTAATTCGATGGGAAAAATTGTATTTAACCTTAATATTTTTTTACCAACGACCATGTCGTTGTCCCTAAATGTGGCAATTGCCAAAAAAAAATAGAAAATGGTAAAAACTTCATGTCTTTTCTGGGAGGAAAGGTTGGGATCGTTAGAGGAGAAAATTTCTATTACGTGTTTTTTTAGTTAAAATGATTTTTTCAATAAAAAATAACCGAACCCGGGTTATTTTTAACTATATGGGCCCTTGGATTATATATTGTGCTATTGTATATTTACACATTACAAACCATAAACATATCATACATTGTTGTCTGTATGTACGATCAAAATGGGTCCTTAGTGATAAGAAATATATTTTTGATTAATTGGCATCATTTGTCACATGTGACTTTTTTATTGTTTTGAACAAAAAATTATGTCTTTTCTCTTAATCCATTATATTTTAACACCTAACAAATCCATACGGAACATGTTGAACATATATATGATGCATGCATGTGTAATAAAAAACATGTAGAACATGTATGTACAAGAGTAATATGTCGTATTTATTTAATAAGAGATATTGTTTGTAAACTATTCATTATAAAAAGTTGGGATACGGAAGCATAAGAATAAATAAATACTATATATATATATATCATTCTTATTATTTATTTTGTGAATACACTATGTCTCTAATATTAGATTTTATGCACATGTATCATAGTATGATACGACAATAAAATAAATGATTACCTCCAAATATTTTTTTTAGAGTAAAATGTACTTCAAAATTTGTACTGAAAAAGTCTCAGGCAAGATTTTGAAGAGGGAGGACTTGAAACAAATTAGCAGAAGTGTCTTTTCCAAAGCAAAGTAATCCATAACTTTTTTACTCTTTCATTATTACCCATTTTACTCTTAAATGGATGGTTATGATTTAAGAAATAAGGGTACGATGGTCTTTCACTATTTTGTGCCCTAATTAGAAGTGATGTGTTGGACCCTTAATTTTCTAAACAAAAATTGATGGCCACTAAATCGATACTCAAAGAAAAATTCAAGGATTGCCTATGATGAGTGAAAAATTAAGGACGCTTTTTTTTTTTAAAAAAACTAAGTATTAACCCTTAAAAGTAAATGGGCTAAGTAAATAATTCAAGAAAAAAAAAAATATTTTTGGTCCTAAGGTTTATATCTGAGATGTTTGTTTTACCAAAATTTTGGAGCCTCAAAAATTTCAACTAAATAAACATATTTTAAAATTTTCATAAATCTTAATAAATTTTAATATTCAATTTTTTTTTTAAAATTTTTAAAATATTTCTCAAAATTTTATTAAACAAACAACCCTATTATTTTCATAATAAGTTTTTTAATTTTTAAACTAAAAAATTTGATTATTAACTTTTCCACGGTTTTCATAATATATTCGGATTTTCAAACTAAAAGCTGTAGTTCTTATATTTTTTCCCTTAAAAAAAAGAAACTCTTCCTGTTACCTCAGCAAAAGGTATTGTCAGCTGTCTACGTGATGTAGACGGATGTCCATTACTCTACCCTGGTCATCTCTGATGCCACGTCACATACTCGTGAACCTTGTAGCTCACAAAACTATCCAAGCTATTGATTTTCCGAAAGAAAACATAGGAACCAATTTTCTTCCAAAAACAAATCCCGTTATTTTTCTGGGGCTTTTGATATTATAAAAAATATATATAATAATATTTTTATATTAAATAATTTTGTATTATTATAATATTTATTTAAATTTTTTCTCCGGTACTATTTTTTATCTATTTTTATAAAATATCTTTATTTTTTTTTTCTCGAAGCCACGCCTTTCCTTAGTCTGCTCCTTCCTTCCTATCGCCCCTCTATCTCTGCAGCTTCGTCTCCTGATTCCTCTCCTTGAAAATAACGCTCCTTTTTGGATATGCATGTATTCTCTCTTATTCCTTGGAACTCAAACGACCAAACCTTCTTCCCCCAATGTCCATATTGAACCCTACGTGGACAACCATCACCTGAACCCAGAACCTTTTTGGCGCACTTCCTCTCAGATTTTCCCGAGGAAAAAAAATGGGAACCCACCTCCAATGGCCTCGCGTTTCCACCCTTTTCCTTCTTCTTCTTTGCTTTCTCTCCTTCTCTCTTCACGTTCAGTCCGACGACGCAGCAGTGATTTGGCGAGGACCCTTGTAAGTGGCAGTACGTTAAGTGCGTATCGAACTAGGTCAGTCTGATCCAAATTAAGGAGAAGAACCTGCAAGGCACGCTCCCGAGGGGGCTTATTGAGTTCAAGAATGAGATTGAAGTTCTTAAGAAGGTTCAACACCGACATCTAGTTGCTCTTGTTGGGTATTGCTTGGAGGAAAATGAGAGACTTCTTGTTTATGAATACATGCCCCAAGGGACTCTTAGTAAACATCTATTTTACTGGAGAGAAGGAGGATTGAAATCACTTGAATGAACAAGAAGGCTGATCATTGCCTTGGATGTCGCCAGGGGTGTGGAATATCTACATAGTTTAGCCCATAAAAGCTTTATCCATGGGGATCTAAAACCATCCAACATCCTTCTCGGTGATGATATGCGGGCAAAAGTGTCAGACTTTGGCCTGATTCGACATGCACCAGAAGGAGCTTTCTCCGTTGCAAGTAGCATAGCTGGAACTTTGGGGTATCTCTCTCCAGAATATGCAGGTATCGTTTTTAATTTCCTTGGCTTCAAGATCAGAAGTACTAAAATGTTTTCTCTCGTTTGTATGTTTAGGAAAGTCTATAGCAATTTCTTGGGTTAACCAATTCAAATAAACACTTGATATAAGCATGGGGCAAATGTTAAAACTTCCCAGATAGCACGAGACTTGTTAGGAGACACAAGCAGAACAGAGGAGGATGCAGCACTACGTGTAAATTTGATTTGAATATCACATGACTATAGAGTTTTCATCAGAACCCCTTTCGGTAGTAAAAGGGGTTTTACAGAATTACAAATATTAGCAACTTGTCTACTTCATGGTAAATGTTTCCATATCACTGCCTGAAAGCAACTTTAAGGTCATGAACGAAGTAATGTAAATAACAATTGATGCAGCTGATGCTGATACGTACTGTGAAATCACCTCAGACTGTGAGAGGCTAAATAATAGATACCAACCCGGACTTGAAATCACCTTCTATACTATTATGTGGGACTTTATTGTTCCCCTCAGAATGTGAGAGGCTAAATAATAGGACTGCACAGCCTCCTTAGTTGACTACATGGCTGCAATTTGGATTTGGAATTTAGCTTTCTAATACTGTCTGGTGCATGAGGGTGTCGTTAGGGTCTTTTGGGTTACTCCATTTTGTTTATACCCGTGTTTAGTTTGTCTGTGGTGTCATTTTGTCGTATCTATATGCTGCGCGTTTTATACAAGTATTGGGCATGAGAAATAGTCAGTTTGCAATTTTTCTTCTTGTGATATCAGTATTCTGGGTGGTGGTGTGCGTAAGAAAAATTCCATCAACTTATGTGTCTTCCTTATGTCTTAAATGTTTATAGTGTTCCATCATAGAAGACTTGCCTTATTTTATCTCGTTAATTACTCTTTCTCAGATCTTGAAATGTCCTGTAATGATGTGCTTATGAGTTTAGTTATCCAAGAAAAAAAAGTGTTTTGTGTGTGAACTAAACAGAATGGCTTATGTCCATGAAAACTTTCCTCTGGAGATGAACAAGTTCTAAAATGTAGGTGTTTGTGATTCATACAATAAGTGTGTATGTCAATATCTATACACCCCCCAATCCCCACCCCTTCTGTTTGTTGCTTGATATGTCACCATAGCAAACTACAAATTGTTCTGGTTCTGGGATTTGGTCAATTATCAATCTTCGTGGTGCTGACCTTAAAATTCCTTGGACAACCGAGCAGCGACTGGAAGGGTGACAACCAAGTTAGACGTGTATAGCTTTGGAGTGATTCTAATGGAGCTAATCACAGGCAGAAAGGTAATGGATGAATCCCAGCCTGAAGAGAGTGTGTACCTTGTCTCCTGCTTTCGTAGAATGCACCTTAACAAGCATGCATTGCGGGAGGCTATCGACCCAGCGATTGATCTTAATGAGGAAACCCTTGCCAGTATTAGCACTGTTGCAGAGTTGGCTAGCCATTGCTGTGCGGGAGAGAGCTACCAGAGGCCCGAAATGTGTCACGCAGTGAATGTGCTTTCGTCTCTTGTTGAGTTCTGGAAACCAGCAGAATCACCAGATGGTGAGGGTATGTTTGGTATAGACTTCAATCTGCCATTACTGCAAGTAGTCAAAAAAGTGGCAGACATCTGACGGCTCTATCACTTCGAACTTGTCTTCTTCAACACTTCTTCGTACTGAAGACAAAACCCAAAGCAGTATTCCAGCTCGGCCATTTGAGTTTTCAGAATCATTGGCATCAGGCGGATATGGACGCTGAAGCTTGGGAATGAAGATGGATGATCGTTAATTGCTCCAACTGGTTTTTATTGTCTTTCTTCTTTCTCCCTTTGCTCCTCCTTACATATTCGTTTTCTAATGAGTTCGACCTCATTCTCCACGGCCTAGTTAAAGATGGTTGTTTTCTGGCTCGACTTCGTTACAGTTCTGCCCTTGATTTTTGTTACCACCCTGCATAAAGAATATGATTAACCCTATGTTCGTCCAATATTAACCCTGTAGACTTGTAGTCCTGTGTACATAAGCTTGCGTTGATCTTCGGCTCAAAATCTGCATTCCTCTAGAACTTGTGAATCATCATAATATATGAGTGGACCCTTTCTTTTGTTTTCTAAGCAAGTGGATCATATAATATTGCTTGCAAAAAGGCTCGTAAACTTCAGAAATTCTGATATTTTAAAACTCTATTCAGTTCAGATTATATGTTTCGTAAAGCTACCAATTAATAGAGGGTTAGAGGGATTGTGATAACATACACGTGCCTCAGTGGAGTCGTTTCTCTTTCACTGTCAATGGCATCATAAGAGGGAAATGCTGGGCATCCCGCCAGCGTCCCGCTGGCTGACGTGGAGCTGGGGCCCAACACTTCCCTTTCTTCCGTGGAAAGCTTGTTTTGACCGGCCCAACATTATTTCTCCATTTCTCCAAACCCCCCCTCCATTTCTCCTGCGCACGATTGACCCGGCCGGTCCAATTTGTTTTAGACCGGATGAAGCTCTCCATTTAACCCAAAAGTTGAAATCCCGCTCCTTCTCCCCTCCGAGCCTGAGGAAGCTCTCTCCTCAGACCAGCTCTCAAGTTAAAATCCCGCTTCTAACGAATTCCGCCGGCATCCCGAGCTCCCGATCTCGCTCCGAGTTGTATCCCCTCATTTGAAGCAAGCAACGGAATCCCTACTCAACAAATTCCGCCCGCGTCTCATTGGCTTGTCCCTCTAATTTTTGGTAAGTCATCCGCCCTCTACTGGGTTTTGTTTAATTTCCAAGATGAAATGGTTCAATCTAGAAACTCTCAGGACTTATGTTTCTTGTATAATAGTCAGTTAATTGAAAATAAAAACGATTACTATTATCATTTATAGAAAATGGGTGGTATAAATTGTATAGATTAGTCAAATTGTAGTGATGATTAGGGAAAAAGGTAGTCGATGCCCTTCTGAAATTTGATAGAATTTGCTTGAGTGAAGTTGCTTCCTAAAATTAGGAATGAGGTCTGCAATGAGGTCCATAGAGGAATCCTCGTCAATGAATATAAGTCCTGTTCGTAGGAAGAAAAGATTTGGAGGATGATATTTATGTTAGGAATCAAGATAAGGAAGAGGAAGTGTGTGGTTGAAGTTAAGATATTTACAGGGTGCATATGTGAAGAATGCATGATGCCATTTCTCATGTGCTGTTTCATCACAGGCTCTCTGTTCCGTAAAGTCCAGTTATTCAGTTGGATGTGATTTTACCATCCTGTCGCGCTAACATTACAGAGTTATACTGAGAATTTTTTCTTTCCTCGTTTTTTTGCCTTTTTCACTCTTGTGCCTTCAATGCAACCTGAGCCCTAGGGTAGCATTTAATCCTGTGCTGGTGAAAGAGATATGCTCCTGCTGATCGATTGCAGTGCTTGCCTTTGTCAATACGGTATAATGGTTTTGGCAAATGACTCTTGATTAGTTCAAGGAAGCAATAGCCAAACTGTGGTAAGCAATTTGATTCCAGTTGTGTTCAAAGGATTGGATGTGCACTTTATATGGGAGTGAAGATGGTCTACTTTCCTCTTCGAGGCCTGGTCCATTTCTAATTTTGTTAGGAATTGTCACCTTTGTGCTCCCGAAGTATTATGGATGATAATCAACCCAAGCTTATTGGCGAATCGTCTCTGTTTTAAACAGATTGAGGAGTTCAATGATGTGAACAACAATTACAGAATATTTCTTTTAAGCACTAGGGCTGGTGGACTAGGTATCAACCTCACTGCAGCTGACACTTGTATACTATATGCTACTCTTTACCAATGATTCATAGCCTAAAAATTGCAATTTGTTTCCTGGATATTGTAGAGATATTGATGCTGCCGTAAAGGAGTTCTTCTGTTTGGTTTTTGGTACTGTCATGTTTGGATTACCACGTTTAAGATGAGGTTTAGGAATGGTATAACTACTCATCTAACATATCACAGAGATCGTGTGGAGTGCAAACTACATATTTATTTATCTTACCACACGTGCAGTGTGCCTATTTAGTATCGTTGTAGCTTAAAGTGGATTTGTCTTTTTCATTCAATTTCCCTAAATGTGGTTTTTCTTTATTGATGATGTATTGCAGGTAAATAAAATATTTTCCAAGCTGGACTTCACTCTATGGCACCACGACAGTGTGGATGCAAGCTCCCAGTCCAAGAAAGGACTTCGTGGACAGAGCAAAATCCCGGTTGACGGTATTTTTCATGCGGGTTAGACGCCACCATTCGGTGAGTACATGGTGAATCTGCACTTATATTCAACATTTTGTCTGCTTTGCTTAAATGTCAATTGATGATGTCACAATCTGTCCATTTGTCTTATGTAGGGGACAACGCCTTGTGGTTTTTTCGAGTAGATAGATCTTGAGACGTCGAAGCGAGACCCGGCCGAATATGTCTCCCTATTGAACCGCAAGATTCAGCGGCTGCTGTCTGAGTTGAAGATAAAGAATGATGAGCTACAAAGGCTCAGAGCGGAGAACCATGTGCTCAGGGCAAAAAACCATATTCTCAAGAGGGATCCTGAGTTGGAGAGGATAAGGGAGGAACTAGTGTTGGGATTAGCTGCCTTTGGTTTGGCAGAGAAAACCAAACCCTCGTCCTCATCTTAATATGTAATTTGAGGGTCTAGGACGAATGTAGATTACCCTGCCACTTTTATATCTGTAAATTGTTATGGCAGGATAAGGCCTAGATAAAATTAAATTTTGTGGACAAACCTTGACTTTGTGAAATGTTGCAATACTTTTTCTGTAAAAGTAGGTCTTCTTAAACTCATTTCCTATCTATTGAGCTATATTCTGTCAGTAGGTGCTGTCGAGTAGACTTTGATATGTGGAGACAAACACTTGAAGAGTGCTCCATCCTTTTCTGCTTCTTGTTGATTAGAATAAGTTTTTTCCATTTTTGTGGTTCTGCTGTGTAGATTTCTAATATGAAGTTTGTGGAATGTGGGCATTTTGCGTGTTCTGTTTTTGCTACGTGGTTGGTTTGGGTTTTCTGTTATGGGTTTTCCCTTACCTTGAGTGATGGGTATTGGTTGAAAGCGTGTCATTGAAAGGTTAAGTTTGATGCATTGTGTGTTTGTGGAACTTCTTTCGGAAAAAAAACATGTTTGTTATAATAAAAATGGTTGTGAAATGATTACTTTATATTCACTTTATCTACATATTTATATGGTTAAATCTTTATATTGGTTAGTCTGCGCAACTGATGTCATGAAGAAGCTGAATTGGGGTGGTAAGGAGAGAAGAAAACTGCTTTTCGTGGTCTCTAGCTTTTTTTTTGTTTTATATCCTTGGAACACGGGAGTTTATGCGGTATTGTGCAATTTAGAAGTTGTTTCGTCATATGTGGCGGTCTTTCTATTCATTTGTTGTGCTTGTTCACAAGATTCTTCTATTAGTATCAAACTACTTTTTACCACCTCTTTTAGACTATGAACTGGAGTACTTTTTGGATTTTGACTATGTCTCAGGCTTAGCTAATAAGCTGGTATTCTCTGCCTATTTCTTCAGTACACATCAATTAAGCCTTTGGGTGATACAGTATTGGTGAAGATCAAAACTGCCTAAGAGAAGACTGATGGTGGAATTTTACTTCCAACCACTGACTGATTTTATATCTATAACATGAGGAACTAAGATTGGTCTGCAGCTGCCAAGAAAACAAAATGGTCTGCCAACACCAAAATTAAAACCTGTTACAGCTAATGAATTTCAATATTTGCAAAACCTATATCTGCCAACACCAAAATTAAAACAGTAATTCAAAATACCAAATACACATTTCCTGCAACTTCCAAATCACATGCCAACACCAAAATTCCAAATACAACATTGATAAACATCCCCAACATTTTCAACTACCAAATACAAATATCCAACACCATAATGTCATTTAAACACTGTCAAGTACAAAATACATATCCAACTACCATAACACTAAATACATATCCGAATACCATAATACCAAATAAATCTCCATATACTATAATACCAAATACACGTCCAAATCGCATAATACCAAACGCATGTCCAATGAGTGCAATACAAAGCCACTATTTTGAAGAGTACGTCATCAGTCAACCAAGCACCATGAGCATAGAATTGATGACATGCAACAAAAGACGAATACTTGACATCTCGCCAGTAGTAATTGTACGCGATGTGGAATGATGATTGAGTAGGGCATAAACTTGAAATAGGGTGGCCTTGGCATGCATTGCAATTCCCAGGTCGGTTGGAATCATGGAATTGACCGCGATAGTCATCCAATCGAGTTTTTGCAGTGAGTTGTTCCTCAGATCACAGGCTAACTGCCACAGGAGGTTCAGTAGTACTCTTTGACTCACAGGGAGAGGAACTAACAACACCACCCACTGTAGATCAACCTTAATAAAAATAGCGAGTTAAAGATAAATGAATGCATAAGTAGATCAACAGATATGTTTGTGGACAATATTAAATGAGAAAAATTTACCGTTGAGAGGAACCAGGATACAATGGACATATCATTACTTTAGAGGGCTACATTGAAAGCTTTTTCAAAATTGTGTTGAAGTACCAAGTTTGCCAACTCCATTGTTACATCAACTACCACCACAACCTAATAAAAACATGAGACAACCAACATTGGAAAATAATTTAAAGGAAAAACAAATGAAGTGTGACGTTTGTCTTTAAAGGGATTTATGTATGTACCTGAGTACTCGTACCACGACCTGGCTCAGTTTCAAGAACACACAGTGGCATCGGGGTTTGAGTATCGTTTGATTGATCCTGCGTTGCTTTTAAGCCCTATAAAACAAAACTCATGGTTAGGTAAATGAGTGTCCAGGCAAACGCAAGATGACAACAAGGGACAGAAAATTGTGTTTGCAACCTTTTTTTCCCGGCTACTTGGTTCGGCTTCTGTCTCAATCGCTGGATTTGGCCCTTTTCGTTGTGACTTCTTCACTGCTTTTTCAACTGCAGACACCATTCTTGATGACCTTGGTCTCCCTTTCCTTGTAACCTTAACAGGACTAAGGACCATATTACTTTGTGTCGCGAAACATCATTACTTTGAATTGATTGCTGACAGCCATTAAATGCAATTGCGACAACAGGTTGGTGAGAGCCACTACTGGGCTGAAGTGCACGAAATTCATCTATCAACTGCTCAACATTCCTCATCACCTTTTCATATTTGTCCACGTCCATTGATGCCACCGACGCTAATTCATTGAACTTTTTGCACAGGCGGTCATATCTTTCGTCAGTAGGGTCACCGTGAAAAGCATCGTAACTACTTTTAATAAAAGTGTAATGTCACCTTATGTACTTCCTCCATCTCGTAAGGTAATATTTCGATGACAACTTTACCACTTTCTTTGATAGTAGCACAGAAATGGCATGAAAACACAAGATACCTCTCGTTTCAAACAACGCACAGGTGCACTTCACCTCTCCTTCATCATCATTGTAGTATAGACAATAGGATTTTTCCTTTATATTTTTGTTTACAACCCCTAGTTGAATCACTTCGTAACTAGAAGTTGCACCTTCAACTTTAAGATAAGAATGATTACATTGCATAACTTTCCGAAACTCCCCTTGAACTTCCTTGAACTTCGCATTGGTATACACATCTTGGAAGCTCTCCTCTAAAGGAAAGGGACTTGAACACGGAATTATATGGTTGAAGGAATCGAAATCAGCATTTATCTCTTTCTCAACCATCTTCCTCAAAGCACTATCAAACTGATCAACAAATTCCTTTAGTGTAGTCTGTGAGGGCACATAACCATCAAAAAACGCATTCATACTTTCACTCCGCTGCGTTGTATTCACTCCCAAAATGTATTTTTCACATATGCCGACACTCAAAAATTCTTCTCACCATATAATCTAGTCAACCATATATTATTTTCTAATTGATAAGTCTCAATTAGAAACTTCCAATTTTCCTCAAACTGGTCACAAGTTTCAGATTTATAGACACAATTATTCAAGGCAACCTTAATACCATGGAAATCAGTATTTGCTACGAAATTTTCTGGTAGTTTTCTCATAATGTGTCACAAACAATATCTATGACGTGTCGTGCTGCCGAAAACTATTTCAATTACATTCTTCATAGCTCTGGCCTGATCTGTTAAAATTGCACTTAGAGCTTTACCGTTCATGCAACGCAACCAATTTTCAAACAACCAAACAAAGGTGCTTGTATCCTCGTTGGACATAAGTGCTGCCCCAAACAACATTGACTGACTGTGATGATTGACACCTACGAAAGGAGCGAATGACATGTCATATCTATTAGTCAAGTACGTTGTGTCAAAAGAAATGACATCCCCAAAATATTCATATGCTGCTCTACTTCGTGCATCAGCCCAAAACACATTTCGCAAACGACAATCGTCATCCATGTCCATTGCAGTAAAAGGCAGGATTATTCTTTTGCATTCTGCTAAAATACTCACTAAGTGCTTGACCACCTCCTTTACCTAGCCGAAGCTCTCTTGCCTTGTAAATAAAATTTCGACAGTCTTTTTCTCCGAAGGAAAGATTTTCATACCCCTCATTTCAACAACAAGAGAGTGGAAATTCTTACTTGCACGTATTCCAGCTCTGTCATTTATATCTAGTCTTCTTTTCACAGAAGCTTCAATTCGTCTATGATATTTCATTAACCTGACTTTGCCTAAGCTTAGACTATGGTTATGTTCAAGCACAACCCTAGTCAACATCCACTTTCCATTGGAGTGAATGCCTCCCCAGTCTTTCGACTTAGGAATTTTATTCCTTCAAAAGCTGTTACCTTGTTGTTACCTTCTGGAATATTCCCCTTCGATTTTATGTCTTACGGAATATTCCCCTTGACAAAATCAGAATTCACCCATAGTAACCCCAGAATGCTAAATCCTGAAAGATGGAATGCATGAATGGTTCAGTGCCTGTAATCAACATACCTCTTTGTGTACAAGGAAAAACTAATGAACAAGCACGGGCTCAATGCCCAACAAACTTCTTAGAGACTGAACACCTCATCTGAGGTTGGCCGATGTTGCTTCAAGGTCTCTTGGTTTTCTCATGGGATTGAATGGTCCCATTCATCCTTTGTATTGGGGTCTAATCAGCATGCCCAAAGTCCAAACCAGCTAATGGCATCAAAAATAGCGGACAAATATGAATGAAACTGTTCAACTTCCAGTGAATGGCATCAAAACAAGCTTTGTCTCATGCATTCTAAACAAAGATGTGAATGTCAAGAAAAAAAACAAAGATGTGAATGAAACTGTTCAACTTGCATGATAGAACCAAGTGGGCCATTATAACAAAGTCCAAGGTGTGATAATATCATGCTAAAACAATTTGTTTAAAAATTTATTTCTCAATTGTCCTCAGATTCAAAATTGCACCTTTTTTCCAATAAGGAAGGGCTGGAGACTGAAGTACTAATTTCAACCCCGCAGTGGCTAAAAAGAAAATTCATCACAATATTGACTGTGAGTTTTACGGGGGCGAATTCAAAAGTGAAGTTACAAATGTCAGGTGAATAGACTTACCTCTGCTCCTAATTCCATTGCAGCCTCAATGATCTCTGTGCAAACAAATTGCTGGTTTCCAAATAGTGTTACCTAAACACATAAGAAGTATTGTGAAGCCCCTTGAAAAAAAACATTAAGGTTTGCGATACCACAATGTGATCGAATAATTTGAGTAATTTCCTAATATCATTAAGATGGTAAGAGCAATCCCTTAGTCGTATAAGGCAGCAGGCATACAAGGGCAACCAAATATCAACAGGGTAGAAACTGACAGTCACAGTAATAGGACTTCTTTTCACTACACTGGAATCATAATTCATATCATGTAAAGAATCATACAACATCTAATGATGCTGACTAAAATTCCTACAATGATCCTACAAGATTTCCAAAGCCAGTCACGTATCCTTCCACATCAAATCTCTTTCCAAATTGAAACTTATGAAAAATTGCTCTCGTACACACACACTCTCACTCTTAATTTGCAAAAGAACACACATCAGAATATCGAACTGTGTTCCACGAGCTTGCAGACGCACTTGCAAACAAACATAGATAACATACCGATTTCGTTGGGTAAGGATTTCATTGCTTGCTTCAAATGAGGGGATATAGCTCAGAGCGATTTCGTTCCGCAGGATGGGTAGGGATTTCGCGGGTGGAATGAGAAGAGGGGGAGCGGGAAATGCTAGGCGTTTTTGGAATGGCAGGAAGGTTAAATTGAAAGCTTGACTCGGTCTAAAACAAAAGGGACAGGCCGGTCGAAACTTCCAAACTTTCTCATGCTGGGCCGGTCGAAACAAGCTTCCCACGGAAGAAAGGGAAGTGCTAGGCCCCAGCTCCACGTCAGCTAGCGGGACGCGGGCCGGACGCGGACATTTCCCATCATAAAAATAGGAAGCACACAAGTCAGTCTTTATGATCATGTAGGAAACAAAAGAAAAATGGTAGGTTCATCTCTTTCACACCAAATAGAAAAGTAAAATCAAAATCCTCCATAAATCTGGGATGTAAATAAAAATTTCATGAGTTTCATATCAATTCATTTCAAGTCGTCATTAAATCTACAACATATATGCAGTATGTCACATTTTGAAAGATTTTGAGGTACTTTGGGATTAAAATCCTCTCTAATTTGTTGATACCATCTAATTTTGAGAAAGATAGACACAAAGTGTGAGCCATAGAACATTGAATACTGCCCGCATTAATTGTTGAGGCAATATGGGTCCTATAACATTCAATGCATACTATTATTTTTTCTCTCTAAATTGGATCAATCAATTTGAGCAACAAATTAGAGAGTACCAGTAATTTGTCCCTTTAGTCTTTAGTTGATGAAAACTTCAGATCAGGGCAAAAAAAAGGTACAAAGAAAACAAAAATTGATAAAAAGTAGGTTAGAAAAAATCAGCTTACTAATTAGAGATTAGCTTTAACTATGGATAAGCTTCACTCTTGTTTGGGTGGACTACCTAATTAGTTTTTTGGGATCCAACCACAACCCCAAAGATAACTTTGTTTTAAGTTTTAAAAAAATAGAAATAATGAGAAAATACGCTTTGCACCTCCGAAGTTTGGAGAAGTAACACTTTGCACTCCATCTATAATTTCCGTGACATTGGGTCTCTAAGCTTTTGATTTTCGTCGATCTGCACATTTCGTTTAAATGGTTTTGCTCGTCAAAGCTAAAGGAAAATAAGCACGCGCGCGTTATGCGCACAGTTGATTGGCACTCTAAATTCAATTTTGCATCCTTTTAAATGCTAAATATTATGAAAATAAAAGATAAGAATGCAAATCAGTAGCCCTAACTTGGGGTAGCCCCAAAAATAAAGAGTAAAATCAGATTCCTTAATGGCTAAAATATAAGGTATGTCCATGTGGTTTAACTTTTTCCTGGAAATGCCCCTAGGTATGTTTTGTTTTCCCCCCGTCCCTGAGTTTTATACGTTTTCCATCCATGTTCCTCTATCCAACTTCCGTCCACAACCTGACGAAAGTTGCTGACGTGTTAAAACTCATCCACGTCATGTCCATTAATAATTCAACACGTGTCCATCTCTGCCTACTATGCATGCCACCCCAACAAAAAGATTGAATTGACCAATTTATCCCTGCCATGTCATTTATAACTTTTCAGAATGACTAAAATAACCTCATCGTTCTAAAATAACACCACTGGAAATAAGCGATGCTCATCATTTCGTCGAATTTATTTTCTCCCAAATCCCATTAACTTCTTCAACCACAAACCCCAAATCCCATGAACTTCTTCCCAAATCAGGTGTGATGTCCCAAAGACGCTCATATGCTTCATCCGTGAGCTACGATAGATTTGGACGTTAGGAAAGGAGCGACGGGAAGGTGTCGGATGTCAGGCCTCTGTGCTTCTGCGGAAGTAGTGCTCGGGTAAGGATCAATACGACGAAACTCAACCCAGGAAGACAGTTCTTTGGTTGCCCATCCTATTATGCCACCACGGTGAGTATTATCTGTGATTTTATTTTCGGAATTTTTGGAAACATCTATCTGAACTTGGTTTCTGCTTATTAATCCTGCTGGTGAAGCAATATCAATTGTTCAATGTAGTTCTTTCAATTTTGAATAGCTTATTCTATTGGAGAATTTGAGTAGTCTTGTTTAATATTTTCTAGAGCTGAAAGAAGAACTTTCTATTAGGAGGGTGAATCTAGGAATATTATTTGCAAAATGTCGAGCTTTTCTACTCATCTCTTGTCATGGTCAGATATTGGCAAGTTTTTCCATGAATTTTAGCACATGCAATGCACTCGTTCATGGTCACTAGGATGTATTTCTTATGGTACAAAAATAAATTTTGACTTTCAATTTCCTTTTTTCAAGGTCTTGTTAGTTTACTAGAGGTAACTTAGGTATCTCTATCGAATTCCAATAAAATGTTCATTGGTGAGAAGAAGATAATTGTCAGATGGGGACTGATGTTCAATTTAGTTGTGTTGGCTCTTGAACTCTGAACATAATTTAACTCTTAAGATATACAATTGGAGTTATTTTATTGTTGAAAGCTCCTGGAGACCATAAATTGGAACACACACACATTAAGTGTGCTCTTAGTATATCCCATGTAGTAGATTCTAGCATCCTCGTTTATGCTTAAACCAGTTCATCCGCTAACGTCTAATCGTCTCCATCATCGTCAATATTGGCTTGTCTCATGGTTCTTTGATCCAAGAACTAAATGTTTCAACGATGTTACTAAGTAGTAAATCGTTCTTACTAGTCATTCTAAATGCATGACAAGACCACCCTTTAGGGTCAACCTTTTGAAGCTATTGTTGGCTTTTGTGCACAATCGAGGTTTTGATGATTTCAATAAATGGATAAGTTTATAAAGTGGACATTTTCAAAGACAAAGACGACTTGATAAAAGAGCCAAAGACTTGAAGAAAGAAGAACAAAAAGATGCAAGGAGCTTAAAGTGAAGATTCAAGACCTTAGGGTATAATCCCTATAACTCTTTATTTCACATTTGACAAGGATTTGAATCACGCACTTGCATATCTTTCAAAACATGCATAAACCGTTTTACTTTTTGTTTGAAAGATTATAACATTTTTAAAGGTTTCAAAACACCTCAAATATATTCCCAAAACCGTTCATATACTTATGGGAAGTATGTCTTCAAAATTTGGTGTTTAAAAGTGGTCAAAAACCTTATTTTTAAAAGAACCAGATCAAGCTTAAATTGAGGAGGTCGACCGGCTCAATGTAGCAGTCGACCGGCTCAATGTAGCAGTCGACCGGACCTTCGACCTCCTCATGTAGCGGTCGACCGGTTGCTTTTATAAAAGAGTCGTTGAGCTTCTGACAATATGACCGTTGGAGTAACGGTAACTTGAAGCGGTCGACCGGTTCATGTAGCGGTCGACCGGCTCGTTTTAGTAAAAACTCCCAACGGCTATAAACGGCTAGTTTTCATATGTGGCCTATAAATACACTTTCATTTCGTCTAAAATGATAACCCAACGACCACATATCATTTCTACTACTTGAGAAATATTTTAAACCTTCTTATTCCATATTTCTCATAGCATTCACACAAAACACACTTTCATATCCTTGTCTTTGTGTGAATTAAGAGATAGTGCTTTCCACTTTCATATCCACTCTTCAAGAGAGTTTTAGAGGGAATTTTGTTCAACCATACACATTCCTAAGAGAGTGATTTTCTTGCATCCTTTCGGTGAGGGTTGTAATTGGTATCGGAGCTTGGTGCTCTTTATACAAGATTTAAACATCTTGAGTTAGAATGACAACTACAAGGTTCAACACTCAAGTTGAAGGGCTTTCCACTCTTAGACCACCATTTTTTGATGGAAATGATTATGCATATTGGAAAGCTAGGATGAAAATTTATCTTCAATCTATTGATTATAATTTGTGGTTATGCATTTTAAATGGACCACATGTGCCTACAAAGAAAGTTGGAGAAGTAGAGTCTCGTAAGAGCGAAAACGAATATGATGCAAATGACAAAATAAAAATCTCTCTAGATGCAAGAGCCATGAACATTTTATATTATGCATTATATAGAAGAGTGTTTAATAGAATTGCATCTTGCTCAAATGCTAGAGATATATGACATATGTTAGAAGTTACTCATGAAGGAACAAGTCAAGTAAAAGAGTCAAAAATAAATATGCTTGTTCATAATTATGAATTGTTTAAAATGACACCAGAGAAATCTATTTCTAACATGTATGCTAGATTTACCACAATTATAAATGTTTTGAATATACTTGGTAAATCTTATACTAACTCCGATTTGGTGAGACAAATCCTTAGGTCACTACCAAAGGCATGAGAGGCAAAAGTGACTGTCATACAAGAAGCCAAGGATCTCACAAAGCTATCTCTGGATGAGCTCATTGGATCCTTAATGACCCATGAGATCCAAATGCTCGAAAATGAAGATGAGAGCAAAAAGAAGATGAGGATCGCTCTCAAATCCTCCATAATTGAAGATGAAGATGAGGAAGATATAGTCTTAATGACTAGAAAGTTCAAGAACTTCCTCAAAAGCAAGAAAGGAAAGATAAGCCTCAAATACAAGAAGACATCTTGGAAGGCTAACAATGAAAGTTCCTCCTCCTTCGAAGAAGAAGATGGAGAAATAGCCAACATGTGCTTCATGACATTTGAAGATACTGATGAGGATGATGATGAGGTACATTCTTCAAATGATGAGCCTGAAATTTCATATGTTGTGCTTCAAACTGCATTTGATGATCTTTTACGTCAATTTGAAAAATTAGGTTCAAAATATACATCATTTAAAAAGAAACTCATTTTGATCTAAAATGATATTGATTTTTTGAAAAATGAGAAAAAGAATCTAAAGCTAGAAAATGATTTGTTCCAACAAAAAGCTTTAGAATTTGAAAAGGAGAAAGCTGTTTTGAACAACAAAATTATTTCTCAAAGCAAAATCCTTGAAAAGTTTACTCAAGGAAAGAAATCTTTAGATTTGATTCTTGGTAGTCAAAGATGTGTCTTTGACAAATGTGACTTAGGCTACAAGCCTTCAATTCACCAAAAATATTTTAAGAATTATTTGTGAAGGCTAAGTCTTTTAATGCACCTACTCAAACATGTCATTTTTGCAATAAAGATGGACATCTTATTTTTTATTGTGCATTAAAGAAGCTTGGGAGCAAGACTCTCAAGAAAGCATGGGTTCCAAAAGGAACCAAAACTAACATTGAAGGACCCAAGAAGGCTTGGGTACCAAAAATTGTTTCTTGATTCTCTTGTAGGATGGAGCAACAAATGATGCTTGGATGAAACTTGCATATCAAGAAGGCTTGTGACATTTGAGGACATATGCTAAAAGGGAAAACCTTTGGTAACATCTAAATCCTAGATTGAGAATATGTTTTTAATTGTTGGTTAATTATCTTCTATGATGATTTCTTGGTTGTTAAATCTTACAAATGTAAATATTTTCACCTTTTGACATATTTCTTGCATTTGTCAAAATAAAACATCTCTATAAGCTAACACTTTTATAAAAGTCATGAACTTTGATAAATTTTTTGTGAGCTTAAACCTTTTTGGTTGATAATGACCTTTAAATTGTCATTGGTAGCTAAGAGGTTGGTACAAATCCACTCGGTGGGCTACTATCGTAAAAGCGATGAACTCTTGAGTCCCCGTTAGACATCCTCTATACCATTTCAAAGAGATTGTCATTTAAATCCCAAACTTGATCTTTTGGACGAAAAATGAACTTTTAAATTCTATCCATGCATTCTCTTTTTGATTGACAAAGGGGGAGAACTTTAAAATGTCTACATGCTTGTATTCCCTTTGTTTTTAGAATGCATATTTGTGGAGAAATGTGTCCTTTGTCTTTTTGATGTGACAAAGGGGGAGAAATGTGCTAATGTGCTAATAGTTTTGATGACTATATATTCTCCTTTGAATTGGATTATGTTTGAATTATATTACTATTTATGAATCCAATGACTACTAATACTTTGTCTTCAAGTTTTACATGATTGTCCAATTGCAAAAGATAGGGGGAGTCATCCTAAAACTATCACTTTATTGTCATCATAAAAAAGGGGGAGATTGTTGGCTTTTGTGCACAATCGAGGTTTTGATGATTTCAATAAATGGATAAGTTTATAAAGTGGACATCTTCAAAGACAAAGACGACTTGATAAAAGAGCCAAAGACTTGAAGAAAGAAGAACACAAAGATGCAAGGAGCTTAAAGTGAAGATTCAAGACCTTAGGGTATAATCCTTGTAACTCTTTATTTCACATTTGACAAGGATTTGAATCACGCACTTGCATATCTTTCAAAACATGCATAAACCGTTTTACTTTTTGTTTGAAAGATTATAACGTTTTTAAAGGTTTCAAAACACCTCAAATATATTCCCAAAACCGTTCATATACTTATGGGAAGTATGTCTTCAAAATTTGGTGTTTAAAAGTGGTCAAAAACCTTATTTTTAAAAGAACCGGATCAAGCTTAAATTGAGGAGGTCGACTGGCTCAATGTTGCGGTCGACCAGACCTTCGACCGCCTCATGTAGCGGTCGACCGGTTGCTTTTATAAAAGAGCCGTTGAGCTTCTGACAATATGACCGTTGGAGTAACGGTAACTTGAAGCGGTCGACTGGTTCATGTAGCGGTCGACCGTCTCGTTTTAGCAAAAACTCCCAACGGCTATAAACGGCTAGTTTTCATATGTGGCCTATAAATACACCTTCATTTCGTCTAAAATGATAACTCAACGACCACATATCATTTCTACTACTTGAGAAATATTCTAAACCTGCTTATTCCATATTTCTCATAGCATTCACACAAAACACACTTTCATATCCTTGTCTTTGTGTGAATTAAGAGATAGTGCTTTCCACTTTCATATCCACTCTTCAAGAGAGTTTTTATTCTTCAATCTTCCTATCTAGAAAGTTGTTTCCTTTAGTGAGGTTGTTCACTAAAGAAGAAGCTTAGAGAGAGTATATCTCAAGCTTGGTTATGTTGTGAGTGGTGAGCCCGAAAAACCACTTGGGTGGGTTTGAGTGTTGAGCCTGGGAGAAAACACTTGTACGGTTCACTAGCACCCGGAAGCTAGTGTGTAAAGCTATTTGAAGAATAGTGGATAAACCTCAAGGCTCGGTGAAGGAGCTTGAGGGGTGGATGTAGGCGGGTTTGCCGAACCACCTAAAAATCGAGTGTTTGCTTCTCTTATCTCTACTCCTTACTTTAGCACTTATTTATAGTTCCGCATATTATATACTTGTGCTAAAGTAGTATTTACTTGCAAACACAACTTTGGGGGTTTTAACCGAAAAGTTTAGAAAACCAATTCACCCTCCCTCTTGGGTTGCCTTAATCCTGAAACTAGGACTTACAACTATTTCCAAGCCTTGACATTCACCCTTTCCAACTCAGTCATAGCCCTTTCAAACCCAAATTCTTGTACACGCACATGCAACCTTCCATAATGCGTCTTTTACGGCCTTGTCTCTCCACTTTTTGCTCTTCAAATTGTAGTACAAATGCTTCACACAATGCCTCTGCTCATCGTTTGACACTAATTTTTATAGTGCCTCTCGAAGACCCTACAAAACATCATTTGGTCGTTACTTTAAACAAAATTAGATATTTTCATTTATGAAACAAAAAACCAAATAATTGGTGTGTATAATTAACCTATGAACATGTACATTTTGCTTGTCTAACATCCAGGTCCATGGACCCTGATCTTCATTCATAATGTCCTCAATGAGTATCTCGATGAACCATGTCCAATAAGATCTGCGTTCCACCTCAACTATTGCTTACGCAAGTGGGTATATATCATCGTTTGCGTCTTTCACATTGTGCATATTAACTAACCTCCAAATGGGCCTTTGAGGTGACAACCATCAAGGCAAATCTGTGGCCTAACCCCAACCAAGAATCCACATTTAGGACCCTAAATTCTGACATACATGCGCTGGAACAAGTGTCCATTTCTTTCGATCTTCACCCATGAGCCGAGGTTCAACATATAAACGGTCATTGCGTTGTTGCAGACAAACTTGTACTGGTCTGCATGCCTCTCATACACCATTTCGAGTGTTATCTTTTTTTCCTGGTACATGTGGTTCTTGGAGACTTGCACTTTATAGTCTCTACAAATATTGCCTCCCAATGGCGTTGGTGGCATGTTAGGGTCGTCCCTTACATTTTTCACATACCGAGCATCTGTAAAATTAGCATTCAATTTGTTGTTATTGTGCTACGTGCCACAAGAGTGTGTGGAGTTATACGTTTTAATCTGAAAGGCTTCTTTTTATACATAAAAGAAGCGTGGATTGGCCAACTACAATAAAAAGCATAAAGCGCTGTGACCTTCAACTTATCACTTCTTTTACAACGGTAGTCATACCCATTTTGGATGTCGTGCAACTTCAGTGCCTTTTAAAATAAAGGCAAGTCGCTAAACTAACTTCATTTCCTTTTCTAAGTGCATCGTCTCATTCAACTCATCTTCTCGAAACTCACTAACCTTCCCCTTACGATGTTCATCATCGGAGTTATTATCATCACTAGTACTCTTCATAACTTCATCGTCGGAACCCCGAACAATCTTAGGCTCGTCCACTGAAACATTAGCATTTGATCCTTACCCAAACCAATCCATCGATGCATTCTTTGCATCTTCTCCACTCTCATCTGTATAACTATATAGCTCAGGCTCGTCATCAGATTCAGAAAATTCACTAACATTTGCTTTCTCATTACCCTCCCCAAGTATATTACCCATTTCATTATCAAAATCAACACCTTATCTCTCAACATTAACACCCTCGCCTTCTCTCACAATATCTTCAATATTCCTATCTCCCTCACCACTCCCAACATCAAGAAAAACTACATCTTCCTCTACATAAACATCATGAAACACTCATCTTCATCAGGCACTAACACCAGTTCACTAGTGGCATGCTAAACATAAATTCTCAATGTGTCTTGACCTTCCAGAATTATCCTCGCAATGATTGTCAACACATCAGCATCACATTTAAGAGGAGTAATTTCGGACTGAGAGTCATCTCTTTCAAACTTACACAACAATTGTACACCATCTGCATAATTCATAGTTGTCTTTAGAAACGTCCACATATGAGTCACTGATATGTAGTCAGGGTCAAGGTCACCTAATTCACTAACCTCTCATCCAATGTACTCCCCATTTGGAAAGTTCACAATCCCTCCGTAATGCATAATAATTTTTACCATCTGCAAATGAACATAGATATTAACATTAATAATTATTACATACACTGTATTTGCTAATTAAATATGAAAATGTGTTATGATAAAGAGCCAGTATCACATTGTAAACCTCAGGGACATAATTAAACCTTATAGATACAAATCCAAAACAAAAGTCACTCTGACTTAGTCAAACACACGTGATGAACAAACGACAATATTATAAATAAGCAACATGGCATTCTAGGAAGGACCACTTAATTAATATATGAGCAAACGACAATATTCAATTCAACCAAAGGAGAGAGATTTCAATGAACAATATTCAATTCAACTAAAAGGGTGGACACAATTCAGTGGACAATATTCAATTCCTAACGTTATGTGGCCCACAAATGATTCTATGGTTACTTTATGGCTTCAAACAATCTATATAAACCCACCCAACATGTTGCACAAGAACAAAAAATGTACTCAAAGCCACCATCAGTCGATGTGAACACTTTTTTCTTACCTTTTGAAAACCATAGTTCCATGAGAAACCAATCGACGTGAACAAAAACGTTTTGAAAATATGAGTTCGATGAAAAAATCTCAGATCTCTGAGAAATCGCACGAAGAAGAGAAGAAGAGAACTCATGGGCGACACGAAGAGGACGAGGGGCTTTACACAAGGGGTGAATTTTTTTAAATGACGTGGCAGGGGTAAATTGGTCAATTCAATATTCTTTCCTGGTGTGGCATGCACAGTAGGTAGAGATAAACACATGTTGAATTATTAGTGAACATGACGTGGAGAGAGTATAACATGTCAGCAACTTTCAACGGGTTGTGGACGTAAGTTGGATGAAGGGACATAGATGAGAAACATATAAAACCACAAGAACATAGGAAAATAAAACATACTCTAAGAATATTTACAGAAGAAAGTTAAACTAAGTTGACACGCCTTATATTTTAAACTTCCTTAATTTATGGGGAAAATACATTTTTCACCCACAAACTACCATAGGTTTTACACTTTGCACCATAAACTACCAATTTTGATACGTTGCACCCTCTAACTACCAATTTTTGACACTTTGCACCCTATGTCAAATTTGTAGACTAAAATGACGATAGTACCCTTGACCCATTTTGCATCCGCCGATTAGGGTCGAGGTCGGTCAAAAGACCTAGGAACGTCTCCATCTGCCGAATCGGTCGAGCAAAGCCGCCTAAGAGCCTGAATGGAGTAGTAGTCGCTTCCTGATCGAGGCCCGATCCGTTGGATTGATGCACACCCGTCAGTCATCACACAAGGTGAAAAAACGAAAAACAAAAAGAGAAAAGAGGAGAGAGAGAGTTGACTTACCTTTTTAGTTTTTTTTTTAGGGAAATTCACTTTTTGGTCCTTAAGTTTTGGGCACTTTTTCATTTTACTTCTTCAGTTTCAACTTTCAAATTTTTAGTCCTTAAGTTTTCATTGTTTGACGAAATGGTTCTTCCGTCAGTCTGCCGTCCATATAGTTAACGGAGCTCTTTGACACGTCAGCAATTTTGACCCGGTCGACCGCTCACTTTTAACACATATACACGGTCGACTGCTACACGTGCCGTTAAGCATATGGACGACAGACTGACGGAAGAACCATTTCATCAAAACAAGAAAACTCAAGAACTAAAAATTTGAAAGCTGAAACTGAAGGACTAAAATGAAAAAATGCCCAAAATTTAGGGACTAAAATTTCAATTTCTCCCTTTTTTTTTAATGACTTTAACTTTTAGATCCACAAACCTATGGGCCATAGTTGTACCTACATTCTTTTTCTCCCCGTGCATACACAATATTAACTTCTTGTATAAGTTGATGAAGTTTGGCCTACTTAATACAACTTTTTAGCGAGTGAATAAGATTTTTAAATTTGGATAGAATTCTTTACAATTTTTTACTCAATTATATAATACATTTCGAGAAGAGATCAAACATATTCCTTTATATTTAATTCCATATGCGGGAAATTTTAAAATGTTAAGTTTATGATATTTAATAATTATTATGTTTTTTTGAATTGTAACATTTAAATTGATGTAAAAATTTCAAATTTATTTAAGGAACGAGAGATGATCCCTTTTAAGCTTAATGGTAGATAACCATGAAACATTAAAGTGATGCTTCTCCTCGATAACTTTAACACGTCTAGGTCCACACCTAATTAATCCGAGTCCGAATGTTCATCATTACACGCTTTTTACTATCCCATCTCTCCCAAGCATCCTCGATGACTGCTTTCTTGTTTTTCTCTATAAAATAAGTATTTCGTCTGTTCATTCTCTCTCTCTTTCCTTCATAGTTTTTTTTTTCTAAGCTCTCTTTCCTTCATAGTTACTCTTTGAAGATGTTATTAATTCTCTTGCTCCGTTTCTCACCAGTACCCTCTTGTACTTAACACTCTACTTTAATTAGTTCCCCGATGGCCTAGGCAATCCTTTTGCTTTCCTTTTCTCGGTAGAGTTGACAGAGGCATCCAATAATAGTTATAAATAAAAATTTAGACTTCAGAAAAAGTAAGTAGTTCGGTTCATAGACCAATTTAACAAAAATATTATGTTGAGAGTACAAAGTATTAGTAATTAGTAATTTGAGAGTGAAATGTTTCAAAGTTGACAATTTGGAGTGCAAAGTGTCAATAACTATAATTTCATGGTGAAAAGTGTATTTAACCTTTCTTGTTTACATTTACTGTGGAAGGCCCAACTGGGTTGATTGATTTTCTCACTTATATATTTTTATTGAGTTTAAATAGCCTTTATTTATAAACCTTTGGATACAACTCAACTTTAATATAATACAATACGAATCTGATTCCAAATGAACTAACACGTATATAAAGCAAACCACCACGACCGCAGTATAGACAGATATAGTAACAAGGGCATATAGAATTTGACACATCTCATTTAGAGGGCCAGATTGCCCCAGACGCATAGAAGATGTTGCGGTGTGAGGAATACGTAAGAGTTGGTGCATGCATGCTGGGTTCCTTCACCAAAACTAGAAGACCCAGTCCTGCACGCGTCGGTCTGTTAGGCACCAACGACGAGATCGAGCCCATTCGTGCCGAGTTACAAGGGGTGCGCGTCAAGTGCGCGTTAGAGGGTCCAAACGTGTGAAAGAAATACTTACGTTACCCATTTGTCAAAATTAGGACATAAGTTAAAAAGACACGGAAAGCCTGCCTATCACACATGCGCCAGAGGTTGGGTTAGAGTCGGTCAGTCCACCGACTCGTTGACCAGCTTTTGGCTTCAGACTTTTGATTTTTTCGTAGGTTTGATCAATTCTATCCCAAAGCGGCTAAGCCCCCACGGGTGTTTCCACGTTTTACCATTTCAATTCAAAGGTTGAAACATTCAAACCCCCCGCCCCCCCTCTTCTAATTCCTATACCCGCTTTTTTGGTTTACTTTCAAACCAGACTACATTCGTAGCAAGTTTTGAAAGTTGAACCGCGTGATTATCATTTTTGGTGTTCGGGTATATATCAACCATAGCCCAACGCCCCAACCAACCAATTCCTTCACAAAAAGAACAACAGAGACGCACTTTCTTTTGTATCGAGAATCGTATACGTTTATACCTTCTCTCTCTGTTCTGCCATTTAGTATTGTAACTAGTAGCGAATGATTTTTTCCTGGAGAAGGCGAAGAGCTGGCCGCCGTGCCTCTAAGGAGCAGGGGCCGGGCGAAATTGGAGATATGGAGATCACGATACCGAGCCATTTTCGATGCCCGATATCTCTAGACATGATGAAAGATCCGGTCACGTTGTCGACCGGGATTACGTATGACCGTGTGAGCATCGAGACGTGGATCGAGGCCGGGAACCAGAGCTGTCCCATTACTAACCAAGTGTTGAGGAGTCTTGAGCCAATACCAAACCATGCCATAAGGAAGGTAATACAAGATTGGTGTGTCGATAACCAGTCCTATGGCATTGAGAGGATTCCCACACCTCGAATTCCGGTGAATTTGGTGGAGGTTTCAGAAATTCTTTCGAAGATTACGATGGCGAGCAAACGTGAAGATCAAGCTGAGTGTTTGGAGTTGGTGTCGAAGCTCAAGGCGTCAGCAAAGGAGAGTGAGCGTAACAAGCGGTGCATTGTGGCCAACAAGACAGGCAGTGTTCTGTCTGCTGCTTTTGAAACATTTGCAAAAGCTTCTTTCGAGAGAAATGTTTCTGTATTGAAGGAAATCTTATCGGCTCTCGCATTGCTTCTCCCACTCGATGCTGAGGCCAAGGCATATCTGGGATCGGCTGCTTCATTGCATTGCATGGTTTGGTTTTTGAAGGGTGGAGATTTGTCAGGAAGAAGAAACGTGGTTTTGGCCTTAAAGGAGGCTCTTTCAGTGGATGAGCAACGAGTAGACGCATTATCGGAGATTGAAGGAGCTTTAGAAGCACTAGTGAAGCTGATTAAAGAGCCCATTTGCCCTACTGCCACGAAAGCGTCGTTGATGCTCCTATATCATATGCTTAATTCCTCATTCCCAAAGGAGACTATCGTGGAAAGATTCTTGGACATGGGACTGGTCTCTTTGTTGTTAGAAATACTTGTAGATACCGAAAGAAGCATATGCGAGAAGGCACTGGGTGTTCTTGATGGGATATGCAGTAGTGACAAAGGGAGAGAGAAAGCCTTCAGTAATGCTTTGACCATGCCCGTTTTAGTTAAGAAGCTATTGCGGATATCGGATTTGGCGACCGAGTTCTCAGTATCCATCCTTTGGAAGCTCTGCAGGAACGAAAAGAGGGAAGAGGGAGGAGTTCTTGTTGAAGCGCTTCAGGTAGGAGCCTTTCAGAAGCTCCTGTTGCTCTTACAGGTAGGTTGTGCAGAGAGAACAAAGGGGAAGGCCGCAGAGTTGTTGAAGTTGTTGAATCTTCATAGGGAGAGGTTGGAGTGTATTGATTCTATGGATTTCAAGGACCTCAAAAGGCCCTTTTGATTCGAGGCAACCAGCTTTTGAGTACTTTAGATCAGAGAGAAAGAATCGATAACGGTATAGTATAGCCAAAATTTCACAGTTCAAATATTGTACAAAGAAAAAATCATCAAATTGAAATCCTTAGTTTATATCCTGAAAGGATTAAAGTTCTATATTGGGGAATTGATCTTGCTTGTCAGAGTGCTTTTATTTGTTGTTTAAATCTATGATGTAAAATAGCTTGAGATGCCTTAATTAGTATGTTTCCGCTTGAGCCAAAAAGTTTGCTATCAGGTGGGATCAATAATTTTTTTTGGGTAAGTAAAGAGGGGTGGAGATAATAATTAGCTTAGCAATTCTTCTTGAGGCCATTTGAATTATAACAAGTGGAATCAGTACTGAATATATAAAAAATACTAAGTAATAGAATGATCAACAAATCCGAATTCAATGCTTAAATCTGTAAAAGAAGACTGAAGTGATCAACAAACCCGAATTCAATGCTTAAATCCGTAAAAGAAGACTGAAGTGACGTGGGAGGAGAGCCTCCCATACTTAAGTCAAAGAGATTATAAAATTCAAAAATTCGGACTCGCTGATCCTTGTATTACTCGGTGATTTTTTTAGCATAATCAAGTACTATTATATGTTCAGCAATGCCAGACAATGACTAACAATGGTCATTCTTTATCCTAAAGGTGCAAATATAGACTGCCATGCGGTGGTTGGCTCCAGCTAGAGTACCGTGAAATTATTGGAAGGACCCTGTGGCACTCATTTTATCCGAAAAGAGAAAAAAGGGTTCAACGGACAAACGGTCATGGCAGGCAGCTTTCTTTCAAAGCTGATAACTTTATGAGCCACCTGCTGATGCTCGGATACTGGTTGTAATTAGAAACTTGCAGCCTAGAGGGGCTGTTAACTCATATGTGAAAATAATTGGGAAACCTTTTTGGAAACCAAAGTTTGATCCACTGGCCTAAAACAGCGAGGACGACGCCCATTTCCTTTCTTTTATTTTTTCTAAGTGTGAAAGTTTTTATATGTTGGTGGTGTTTGTTTGTGGAAATTTTGGAGTGTTAGAAATGTTGGGTATTGAGATTGGTGAAAAAGTAAAGATATTTTATGAGAGTTGTTGAAAAAGTGAACAGAGAGAAGATTTAAGTCAATATTATAATAATAAAGAATTGTTTAATATAAAAAATTTATTAATTTCTAATTTTTTATAATATGCCCCAATATTTTGGGCAACAAACGCTACGCTGGTGACAAGAAAAATTGTGTAAATTGTCTTCATTTATACACTTGCAACGAGTTAATTTTTTTCTTCTTAATTGTTTAAATTTTTAAAATAAGTGATGATTTAACATGGAATCAAAGTTTAAAGTTCTAAATTTGAAACCTGACATTACACTTAAATCCCTATTTTAACTAAATAATTCACATGTTAGGCTTAATTATTAAAGAAGAGTACTGATTCATCTTCAAGTGGAAAAGAGTTTCAGAGAATATAATTTAAATAAATAAATTTGGTTCTTCCCAATTACTTAATATTTTAGATTAACTATTATAAAATACTATAAAAAAATAAAAAAGTAATTTAACAGGAAATAGTTAAAATCAGTCTCATTAATTATTTCTTAAAATTAAAAGGCATGCAAAACAAAATCAGGTGCGAATATGACCAATTGTTACGTGTTCCACCACGGAAGACTTGCTGCGTCTACGCTTAAACTATATATATTCATATTTGATGTATGATATTACATATTTGACCAATATCTATTTTTTAATGGAACATGGAAATATTTTGTTTTCTACCAACAAATGTTCACTAGGATTTTGTGGAAAAGCTTTGCACTAATGCATGTCCTTGTACCATGCGAGTCGCCCATACCACCCCTACTCGGACCTACACTAGAAGACAAGACAATGATGGAACTTAATTAGGTAGCTCATTTCCAGTGAGTTAGTTGGCGCCTCCTCTCAAAAGGAGGTCTGATGGAACTTAAATAGATAGCTCACTGATGCAATCTGATGGAGAGATGACCCAGAAATCCTCCTTGGACCAACCAATTATTACATATTCTAGGGAAATTAATATGATAATTTCTCCGCATGACTGTTTTGTAGAATCCCATAAACATCTACAACATAGAGATATAAGCATATGCACATTACAATACATGTCTTTATGCAGTAAACTTGTGAACAGTAATACGTCCTATGAGTTCTGAATGATTAGTATAGTCCCAAGTGACCTACGGTAGTGTTCTACTAGTAAGTGTCTGACCGTTAAATCGTAATTCCTTCTAAAATTAATTAATATCTGAAGAGCGTCACTTAAGTCTTTTATGATATTTGATATAGTACCCAAAGAGCCTATTTTAAGAGTGCTAATAGTGAGCGGTATTGTGAAACTCTAATAATAAGAATTAAGTCCGCGAGATATCACTTTGCGAGTTTGAGGTCCGTGGGTTCGAATTTTGGCAAGCCCTACTATCGCTTGGAAAAAGAAATTAAACTCAAATGTGAAATTAGTAGAGTTGAATCGGTACGTGACAAAAAGAGATAGGAGAAGCTATCAAGCAATCTGAAAAAGGATACAAAGCATAACATGCACTCGCACTCAATGGAAATTAACAACCATGACATCCAGAGTTATCAAAGACGAAAATAGTATTCTGGAAAATGGTATCCAGACTTGGACCAAGTACATTCCTTAAACTTCCCGCACATCTCCTGGTAATTGGTTTCAGTAAATCTAATTAACATTTAATTGACCGACAAAGTTAAAACAAATGATTCCCGAAAGGCTTTTGTCTGTGTAGCATGCAAGACTTTATTGATGACCTGCTTATTTTGAATCCTCAAATCAATTAATGTTGGAGAGATTTAAAGCTCTTGGTTGGCTAATATATAGAAGCATTCACATCTAGGCATCCATTCCACACTCGAGATCATCCAGTCTAGACAATTATTCGCCGGATCTCACAAATATATGATCTAGAAATTATGAAAGAAATCGAGCTGCTGGCATTTGGGTATTCGCTTGGGGGCAGTCAATAGATGCTTTTGACTCATCTGAACATCTACGCAGAAAAAAGGAAAGAGACGACTTATCTGAACATCTAGCACGGCCTCCCTCCTTTCAATCCACGCTTTTTGAACACTATCACGACTAGAAGACTTCTCTAGAGAGAAAGCAATCCCTGAAGTAGTCTTGACTAGCATTTGGGTTTCGCAAAAGATGGTTTCAGCTGGTAGTTATCTTTCTCAATAGAATCTCTTGCTTCTAGAGCCATAGAGACAGAGAGATTTCCTACTCTTCTAGATTTTGATACATCTGACCAACTGGAATTCATAAATGGGATGCACATGATATATAGGGCTTGTTTGATTGACCAACAAATTGGGGTCTTAATAATTCGGGAGAGACAAACACACTTTTGATACCCAAAAATATTGAACCGTACAAATTTTAGGACGTTTTTGTCCCTGAAGCTTATGCCACATTCCAAATTTACCCCTGATCGACATAGATTCCTTTATTTATTCTGAGGGCAGACATGGAAATAAAGAAATACGTGGGTCCCAGCTCTGCGCGAAGTCAAATCTTCAACTTCGGACTTTACGAAATTACCCTTCACTGCACCGACTTACTCTGCTCTGACTAGGGCTAAAATTGGCATTTCAAAATTATTGTCGGACTGCACCTGGCATACCTCTGCAACTCCAGTCCTGAGCAGAAATTCAGCACAACGGTAATTTCTCGGATGGGATTGTCGGCAACTTCTCATGCAATGCGTGCATGACCAATACATTGAGGGCAAGAAAAAAAACACAAAAAATCAAAACAGAAATTACAAATACACGTGGTCGGAGCTTAACCAACAAAAGAACAAAAACCATTTGATTCGGCGGCAATCAAAAAGTGGAAACCTCCAGAATTTTTTTCCCCAACTCTTTGCTATACACAAAAGTCAAAAGAAAAAAAAAACTCAATGATTGCCAATCATGAGTAATAATTATTATCCCAAAATTTTCCAACATCAACCCAAACACACAAAAAATTTAACAACTTTTCTCAAACCCCAATAAATCTCAATTTTCACAAGATTCCAAAAAATTTAAGAATATTCCCAAAAAATTTAGCAATCAAACATCCCCTAATCTATAAGGAGATATGGGATTTCGTTCTTCTTCAATCCAAACTATCAGAAATCTCAACTATTTATTCTTTCCTTGCACAGCTTGAATCTTGGACTTTAATTAGGCATAAATAGCAATTCGAGCTTGTTGAGTTAAACGCCGCGACCGGCGCTATATGACCGTCACTTAAAGGCTAAAGGCTCTATGCCGGCGTTTTACTTTTTTAATTGTTTTTATTTTCGTTCAGCATTTTAAAAGGACACTATATCAGTATTAAAAAAGCTATAATAGAAAAGTGTAATGAAACAAAATATATTTCATCATTGACTAAATAACCACGTTTTACAACTTTTGCAACAAACACAAATAAGTTCTAAAAGTTTCTCAGTAGTCCAAACACTAGCAAGTAATGGCATTTAATAACAAATAACTTAGTCTTTAATCTTTAGCAGCTTCAACACCTGCACTAGCAGCTTCAGTACCTGCACTAGCACCATTTGTATTATCACAAGCACCATCACCCTCACCATCAACATTGTCTGCAATTGCAATATTGAAAAATTAACAAACAGTAATGACATTAACAAAAATAAAACCAAATAAATACAAACACAAAAGTTTATTACACACTTGAAATCAAATTAATGGCAATCTTAATTTATGTTAGTATCACTACAAAAAAATGGGGATACAACAGTGGTCGGAAAAACGCTGGGAAAAGCCCAAAAAACGTCGCTAAACTTTTACCAGCGGTTTTTTACCGGTGTTTTCCGACCGCTGTCTTTTCTCCGTCGGGGAATGTCTTCGACAGCGTTTTTCATAAAAGCTGGTGATTCCCTACTTTTAACATCGGTCATTTAATGGCGTTTACAAACCGCTGATAATTCCCCAACTTACAACAGCGGTTTTTTAGCGGCATTTTTAAAAAGCGCTGGTGTTTCCCAGCTTATAGCAGTGGTTTTAAAAACACTGGCGTTTCTCCTGATTTATAACATGGATTTTTAGCAGCGTTTTTAAAAACGCTGGCGTTTTCCCACTTATAGCAGCGGTTTTTTAGCAATGTATTATAAAACGCTGGCATTTGTCCTGATTTTTAAAAGCGGTTTTTTAGCGGTGTTTTTTAAAAACACTGGCGTTTGTCCTGATTTAAAACAACAAATTTTTTGCGACGTTTTTAAAACAATGGCGTTTCCCTGCTTGTAGGAGCGATTTATTAGTAGCTTTTGTCCTGATTTACAATAGCGTTTTTAAAACAGCTGGCATAGGTCTAAAATTTGTTACAACAACTATATTTATTAAAACACCTGCATTTTTAATTTGTAATACAAATTTATTTTAGGAAAATTGAAATTTTAGTCCCTTGGTTTTGGATACTTTTTCATTTTAGTCCTTCAGTTTCAACTTTCAAATTTTTAGTCCTTAAGTTTTATTGTTTTGACGAAATGGTCATTCAGTCAATCTGTCGTCCATATGCTTAACGACACATGTAGCGGTCGACCAGGTATATGTGTTAAAAGTGAGCGGTCGACCTCTACATGAAGCGGTCGACCAAGTCAAAATTGCTGACGTGTCAAAGAGCTCCGTTAAGTATATGGACGACAAACTGACGGAAGGACGATTTCGTCAAACAATGAAAACTTAAGGACTAAAAATTTGAAAGTTGAAACTGAAGGACTAAAATGAAAAAGTGCCCAAAATCTAAGGACTAAAAAGTGAATTTCCCTTTATTTTAATAACCATAATTCATAAATGTAAAAAACTAAGAACAAGGATAATAAAACAAAGGGTTAAATGCATGCCATGCCCCTGTGGTATGTGGTAATAGCAAATATGCCCCTGAGGTAAACAAAGTCTTTTTCATACCCCTGAGGTAAACATAACGGAAGGGCATATTTGCTCCTGAATGTTTACCCCAGGGGTATGAAAAGGACTTTGTTTACCTCAGGGGCATATTTGCTATTACCGCATACCACAGGGGCATACAACGACCGGCCACACAGTCCGGATTCCTGCAAGCTAGAATGGCCGCATAAAGCTGGGCCAGAAGACCCATAGATTTGAACTGGGTACACATACCCGAAATAAACTCCTCCACAGACAGAGGAAACAAACTCCAACAACCCCAGAAGCTCAATCGAAACAGCACAAACATACGGGATAAAATCACGGAGAGCCAACTGCTGTCAAGCCTCCACTGCCGGAATGAACCGGCCAACCGGTTCATAGCTGCAAATAGCCGCCTCCACAGGAAGCACACCGCGAACTTCATTCCACAAAATGCCAGAGAAACAAACTTATTAGCAACAAGGAAAAGACTAACCACACAACAACAGAAATCCAAAGGTTGCCGTAAAAGCCACACGAAACCACCCAAAAGCAACACAAAGAAGGCGAGCGCGTGAGATCCACGCACGCGCGTGAATCGCCACGCGCCTCCACATCATCGCCGGAAGAGGGCGACGAGCAGCGCCGTGGGCCGAGGAACCCGAAAGATAAACGCGTGGCCACCAAAAAACCATCAACCAGCCGAGATCTAGCCATAAAGAACGACAAAACGGTGAAACTAAAGACACCGGAGAGGGAGGCTAGACGAGAGAGAAAAAACCAAGGGGGAGGAGCAGGGGAAGAGCGGGAGAGGAAAGAGAGAGACGAGAGGAGTCGCAGCTCCTCCCGTCACCGGAGAAAATAAGGGAGGCCGGTCAGGTACGAGAGAAAAGAGGCCTAGAGAGAGGGCAGACGCTCTTTCTCTAAGCTGCCTTTACACGTATGTTACCTGCTGAAGGACAAGTTAGCTCAGTTAGTTATTTAGTTAATAGAGTTGCTAGTTTCTTTCACTTGTATATAAGTTCTCCTCTGTATTAAGAATGGACACAAGTATATTCAATACACAAGAGTTCATTTCTTCAAATCCAATATGGTATTAAAGAGAATTTTTTTGCTTCCGCATTTCTAATTTTTTTTCTCTCTGCACTCTACATATTTCGTCTCTTTCCTACAACAGATCATGTCTACTTCTGTTTCAGACCAACCTCTTTCTTCCGCTCCACCCTCATCTCCTGTACAAATTCAATCATCCGATCTTGATCCTCCCCATCGATCATCCTTTAAATCTTCTATGGATGATAATCCATCCAATCCTTTCTTCCTTCACCATGCTGAAAATCCTGGTGCCATCCTTGTCTCACAGCTCATCCTTGGTGCTCAGAATTTTTCCACATGGCATCGATCAATGAGCATGGCTCTCACAATCAAGAACAAATTCGGATTTTTCAATGGTACCATTCCTAAACCTACTCAAGACAGTCCTTCCTTTTATGCTTGGAATCGATCTAATATGATGGTCACCTCTTGGCTTCTCAATTCCGTATCCAAAGACATTGCTTCTTCTGTTATGTATGTTGATTCTGCACAACATATTTGGAATGCTTTGCGAGAACGGTTCACTCAGTCCAATGGTCCACGAATCTTTCATACTCGTAAGAATTTTGCCACTTTAGTTCAAGACAGTACTTCTGTTACTATCTACTTCACCAAACTCAAAATCTTTTGGGATGAACTTCAAAACTTTTATCCTATTGATCCCTATGTATGTGGATCTGAATGCAAGGCTACGAAGTCTGTACTTGCTGCTCAAGAAAGAGAGTTTATACTTCAATTTCTCATGGGTTTGGATGAGAAATTCTCTCATGTTCATGGCCAAATTCTGCTGACTGACCCCCTTCCTTCTATTAACAAGGTTTTTTCCTTGATAGTTCAAGAAGAAGAGCAGATTGGTACCAAGTCAATTCAAATTGACTCAGTTGTCATGGCTCTCAAACGTGAACCTGTTCATAGCATTGGAGGACATAAACCAGTCAAACCTATCTGCACACATTGTGGCAAACCTGGACATACAATAGAAAAGTGTTATAGACTTCATGGTTTTCCTTCCGGCTTTAAGTTCACTAAGAGTCGACCCATTGCTGCTCACAATGCAACTCAGGATCCAGAGGATCAGTCACTATCCAAGTTTTCTAATCTTTAAGAGCAGTGCCAAAGTTTGATTTCATCTCTCCGAATTCAGTCCTTTATGTCTTCAATTCCATCATCTGTGAATCATGTTTCTATTACTCAGCCCCTCCAATCTTCACTTACTTCGAATTTTTCAGGTACTACTAGTTCCTCATCTGATCATTTTTTTGTCTCAATTATCAAATCAGTCTATTTCATTTCCTTCAACATCTTGGATTTTGGACACAGGCGCAACAGATCATATGACCTGTTCCCTGAATTTTTTCACTACTGTTCCTTCCAAAATTCAACTCAAAATTAATCTACCTAATGGTGCACAAGTCATTGCCACTCACATTGGTACTGTCATTTTCACATCTGGTATTACATTCACCAATGTTCTTTACATTCCAAATTTCTCTGTTAATCTCATATCTACCAGCAAGCTAACATCTGATTCTTCTTGCTGTTTAATTTTTCTTCAAACTCATTGCTTTATACAGGACCTTACTCCTTGGAAGACGATTGGAGTTGCTAAGATCACCAAGGGCTTATATCATTTACTGCCACATTATGCGACTGTTTCTGTTTCTAATAAATCTTCTTCATGTAATCTTAGTTCACAAACGCTTCCTTTTTTGTGGCATTGTCGATTAGGCCACATTTCTGATTCTAGATTACAGTTTATCAAGTCCATTTTACCAGCTAGTTCTAGTTCATCTATGTGTACCCCTTCACCTTGTTCTGTTTACCATATTAGTAAACAAAAACATCTTCCTTTTTCCTGTCAGTACTTCTCGGGCATCCTCTCTTTTCCAACTTATTCATTGTGACATATGGGGTCCATTTCCTCATACTTCATATGATGGTTTTCGATATTTTTTATCCATAATAGATGATTACTCTCGCTGCACATGGATTTATCTTATGAAAGCTAAATCTGATACCCGCAAGTATATTACAACTTTTTGTCAATTAGTTGAGACTCAATTCCAAACTTTTGTTAAGACTATAAGGTCTGATAATGGTTTAGAATTCCGTATGACAGATTTCTTTACTCAAAAAGGAATTCTTCATCAAACCAGTTGCCCTTATACACCACAACATAATTCTATAGTCGAAAGTAAGCACCAACATATATTAAATGTTGCTAGGTCTCTTCGGTTTCAAGCTCACCTTCCCATTTCCTTTTGGAGTGACTGCATACTCACAGCAGTGCACTTAATTAATCAAATTCCTACACCCCTTCTCAATAATCATTCTCCTTTTGAACTCATTTTTCAGAATCTTCCCAATTACCATCTCTTAAGAACCTTTGGTTGCTTAGCTTTTGTCTCAACTAATTTTCATTGTAGAAATAAATTTGAACCTCGGGCTGTTCCATGTGTGTTCTTAGGATATCCTAGTGGTACAAAAGGTTACAAAATTCTTGATATGACTACTCATCAGATTCTCATATCTCGTTATGTCATTTTCTCTGAGTCTATCTTCCCTTTTTCTAAACAAATTCCTACTCATAGCACCCCTAATTTTCTGCAGAATTTTGTCCTTCCTACTTCTGATAATCCTATTCTTGATAACCACTTATGTACACCATCAGTTTTTTCTGCTAATGACCCCACAAATACACACCCAGATACTTCACCTGATATTCTTAAATCTCTATCACCAGATATCTCTACTAATCCTACCTCATCATTACCCCCAGATATTGTCCTCACTACTTCCCCTGTTCTCTATGATGTTTCTTCATCTGATTCCCCACAAATTATACCACCTCTTTGAAAATATTCTAGAAAAAGAAAGCAGCCTACTTATTTGCAGGATTACCATTGTCAAATGCTCCAAACTTCTGATAGCAGCTCCCATCTCTCCTCGGTTCCAGGTTCTATTTCTCATCCTCTTTATCCCTTGTCTTCATATCTCTCTTATTCTCACTTGTCTTCATCTCATAAAACTTTCACTCTAGCTGTCTCTAGTCATCCTGAGCCACGTTTCTTTCATGAAGCTGTTAAGGTCCCTGAATGGAGAGAGGCAATGAAACTTGAAATCAATGCACTTGAACTTAATAAAACTTGGGTTTTAACTGATCTTCCTCCTAACAAAACATCAATTGGATGTAAATGGGTTTACAAGTGTAAGTTTAGAGTTGATGGCACCCTTGAACGATATAAAGCAAGACTGGTTGCTAAAGGGTACACGCAGCAGGAGGGTATTGACTATTTTGATACCTTTTCTCCTGTTGCAAAACTGACCACCGTGCATTGCTTGCTAGCTTTAACTGTTGTACATCATTGGGAATTACATCAGTTGGATGTAAACAATGCTTTCCTTCATGGAGAGCTTGATGAGGAAGTATTCATGAAGTTACCCCCTGGTTTTTCCCATCCTAATGATCACCGAGTATGTCGATTGACTAAGTCTCTTTATGGTTTGAAACAAGCCAGTCGACAGGGGTTTCAAAAGTTCTCCAACACTCTGTTGACTTATGGATTCAAGCAATCCATTTCTGATCATTCTCTTTTTATAAAGTCTGATGATTCTACTTTTATGGCACTTTTAGTTTACGTTGATGATATTGTAATTGCAAGTAGCTCTTCTACTTCGGTTGCTGTATTAAAGTCCTGGCTGGATTCCCTGTTTAAGTTAAAGGATTTAGGTCCTTTAAAATTTTTTTTTGGTCTTGAGGTTGCAAGGTCCAGAACTGGAATCTCTTTATGTCAACGTAAATACTGTATAGAAGTCATTGAAGATGCAGGTCTTCTGGCAGTCAAGCCTGTTCCAATTCCAATGGATTCTTCTTTAGGATTAACAAATCAGATGGAGAGCTCCTTGAGGATCCCAGCTCTTACCGCAGGTTAATAGGCAGGTTGTTATATTTAACAATCACTCGGCCTGAGATTTGTTTTGCCATTAACACCTTGAGTCAATTCTTTACTCAACCACGGGTACCTCATCATACTGCTGCTCTCAAAGTCCTGAAGTATCTTAAAGGCTCTCCGGGTGAAAGGATCTTCTTATCAAGTTCCTCCTCCATTCAATTAAAGGCCTTTTGTGATGCTGATTGGGGAGCTTGTCCAGACACCCGTAGATCAATCACGGGTTTTACTTTATTTTTTGGGTGACTCTTTGATTTCATGGAAATCAAAGAAGCAACATACTGTTAGTCGATCCTCTGCTGAGGCAAAATACCGATCTATGGCCATGACATGTTGTGAATTGCAATGACAAGTTCTCCTCTGTATAAAGAATGGACACAAGTATATTCAATACACAAGAGTTCATTTCTTCAAATCCAATAATGGGAGGGAAGACAAATGTTTTTAACTGTGGTATAATGGGACCATAACTCATGGAAGGAAAGACAAATGTTTAGGTGCAGGCGCGCGCGGGAAGGCAAATGTTTCGGTATGTTTAATTTATTTTGGGGTACAGTCATTCTTACCTCTTATGTTTTGGAAAATTTAAGATCCATAATTTTCAAAATCTTGTCTAAATCAGTCGTTAAAGAAGACGGAAAAATATAAAAATGACCAAAATGCCCTCTAAAATAAAATAACTAAAAAATTAAAAAAAAATTCATTAAAAATAAAAATGATATATTTTTTAAATAAAACTATTGAAACTCTATTTCAATAATCTATTTATTTTTAATTTAATTCTTAAATTTTTATTATTTTATTTATTTATTAAAATTGAGCCTTGGAGGGGCATTTTGGTCATTTTGCATGGTCTGATTTAGACGGGGACGAAGATTGATAGGTTTTGAACATTATGGATTTCAAGTTATGAGTCTCAAATTGTTGAAGCTTAAGGGAGCTATTTGATTTTTTCCCAAATATAGGGGCTTACTATGACTTTACCCCTTTATTTTGATTTGTATAATGTTCTTTTATTCGGGTAAAGTAAAATTGTAAAGCCACATGAGCGGCTGACATGTCAAATTAGTGTCAGAAAATAAAATAATTAAATAAAATTTGTGTCCAATGTTGAAATTTAAAAAGTACATATGTATTGCTCTACATACTTATTGCTTATAACTATCTATTTTTTAAGTCTTGTTTTATTATATAATAAATTGAGTCACAATACATGTGGGTACACTTGTAGCCCCTAAGATCATATATTAAGTTATGTACTATAATTGCATAAGCTAATCTCACAATATATTATTGTTTGAAATTAAAGAATATGTCTTAGTTAAATAGTATTATATTACTAATTATTCAAAATATTTATACTCATTATAAGTATGATAGTAGATGTTTTCTAAACTATACAATAATGATTACATTGGATTATGTTAATGACATAGGGGCTAACTATGACTAAATAATAGCCTCTAAGATCATATATTAGATTATGTACTTTAATTGTATAAGCTAATATCACTTTATGTTCAATTTATTGCATTATGTTAATGACATATGAGTGACATAATTTTACTGTCTTTTAACAGCGGTCTTTTTAGTTGCGGTCCACAAAAGCTCCGCTATAGCTGACTTTCGGCAGCGTTTTTCTAGACCGCTGTTAAAAAGACCGATGTTAAAAGACAACGAAGTTTTTAACAACGGTCTTTGTAACACAATTAATTGTGTTATTAATTTAAATTTGTATTACTGTTTAAAAAAGCATATTTAGGAAAAAAATTAGTAGTATTTTAAAAATGTCACCACATACAAAAAAACGCTAACACAGACTTTTAGCCTAAAAAACGTTGGCTAAAAAATGCTGGTATAGTAGGTCTTTTGGACTATGCCAACGGTTTTAAAAACGTCGATAAAACAACGATGTTGAAAATCAGGAGAAACGCCAGCTTTTTTTAAAGACGCTGCTAAAACACCGCTGCTATAAGTAGAGAAACGCCAGCATTTTTAGAAATGCCGCTAAAAAACCGATGTTGAAAATCAAGAGAAACGTTAGCATTTTTAAAAACGCCGCTAAAAAACAGCTGTTGAAAATAAGGAGAAACGCCAGCGTTTTTCAAAACGCTGCTATAAGTTGCGAAACGCCTGTGCTTTTTTAAAACGCCGCTATAAAACCGCTGGGAGAAATGCCTGCGTTTTCAAAAAAGCTGCTAAGAAACCGTTGCAATAAGCGGAGAAACGCCAGTGTTTTTAAAAACGCTGCTAAAAATCCGCTGTTGAAAATCAGAAGAAACGCTAGCGTTTTTCAAAATGCCGCTAAAAAACCGCGGCTAGAAGTTGGGAAACGTCAGCGTTTTTTAAAAAACGCCGCTAAAAAACCGCTGCCAAAACTCTTTTGACTTTTAACCGCGGTCTTTTTAACAACGATCTTAAAAAACGCAGCTGAAAGTACAGCTACGCTTTTTAAGACCGTCGTTAAAAAGCCTGCTGTTAAAAGACAACGAAGTTTTTAACAGCGGTTTTTATCGGCGGTCAATAAAAGAGCCGCTGCAAGTCAACTATAGCTGCGCTTTTTATTACCGTCGTTCCGTTAAAAAGACCGCTGTTAATTCAGCGGCGCTTTTTAAGACCGTCGTTAAAAAGTCTGCTGTTAAAAGACAACGAAGTTTTTAACAGCGGTTTTTTATCGGCGGTCAATAAAAGAGCCGCTGCAAGTCAACTATAGCGACGCTTTTTATTATCGTCGTTCCGTTAAAAAGACCGCTGTTAAAAGTCAAAAGAGTTTTGACAGCGGTTTTTTAACGGCGGTCAGTGAAAGCGCTGCTATAAGTCACTTTCAGCGGCTCTTTTATTGACCGCCGTTAAAAAACCGCTGCCAAAAGACAACGAAGCTTTTAACAGCGGTCAGAAAAAACGCCGCTATAGTTGACTTTCAGCTGCGTTTTTCGCGACCGCCGTTAAAAGGACCGCTATTAAAAGACGATTTTTTTGTAGTGTATCTTACCATTAAAAGTTTTTCGGCTTCCATGAGATGATCTGTGAATTGATGGTGGTCCCTGGTCGGGATTGGGATTGGCAACATTTTGGTTTTCACGTTGGTCCTACAAAAGTTAAACAAACAATTATCTAGGAAAATACATAAATATAATTAATAGTGATTATGTGAGGGTAAGTAACTAAAATTTCTACCCATGTTTTAGCCATCATTTGGATTGTAGATTGAAGCGATGAAATTGTAGACTCCATAGTCTTCATGTTATCCCAATTGTCCACTATTTCCAATTTATTAGAGAATGTAGGCTAAGTGGATATTCTGCTGGTGTTGGTAGGATGAGATGAAAGGGTTGGTCCAAGTCCAACGCCGCGAATGCGTCCATGAAATCCATAGTCTGGATTGGCTCAAGGCTTGTGAAATTGTTGGATCATTCACTTGAATCTCCTCCATTCGACTCTGAAAGAATATAACATACAGTTAAATTATGATTAGTCATTTGCATATTCAAATCAAAATTGAATGTACTAGTGACATACTATTTTCTCTGCTACATCCAGATTCATTGGAGACCCGTCAGAACGTGAATGGACCGCTTTATATAGCTCTGCTCGATCAATTATAACTTGTTTCTCTTTTTCCTGCATCACAGACACCATATGGAATGATGAAATTGTAAATTACTTATACGAATCCTAATAATAACAACTACTTATAAGAATCATAATAAAAACAACTATACCAGTAAACAAACTAATTGAGTACTATGTACCATCTCATGAGCATGACGTCCAAAGCTTCGAGATCCTGCAGTGTGCACCGACGTCTGCAGTGATCGACTTTGTTTCCTGGCTTCACTTCGACGCTACATTAATACTATGACATTATAAATTAATAATGAAACTATATTCATGAAATCCATAATAGTTCTTTGAAATAATGTCATACCCGTCCTGCTTCAGAATACCAAAAATCGACTAACTTGCAAAATTGCTCAAAATCAACATCTGTTGGAGCTTTACTTTTCACATATTGAGGCGTAAAGGCCTTATTGAAATATTTAGTCTTCAAACTACATTTGTAGTTCCTACATTTTTCACCCAGATCTTTGAGGAAACAATGTTTCACTACATCCCCCAATGGACCCTCGGATTGTAAATCGCTTCTGCAAAATATACCACAAGAGTTAGGTGCGTACATTATTAAACTTATATAAGTGCATTTCAAGTGCTTATATAAAATAATGTATATTGTCATAAGTGTCCAAAAATCCTCCTTTATTGCCGTAGGGACTCTACGCCAAAACAGTGATTTCAATGTAAAATTCAACCTCAAAACAAAACATATGCTTAAACAAAACAATCACCAATATAGCATAATTCTAAAAGAAATGATAGTGATTGTAATGCATGTCCAAAAGAAATGTATTAAACAGAGAGATAATTGACTTTCTAAACAGATAATTGACTTGTTAAACAAATCGTGAAATTCACATACCATAGGTACGTCCTGAGGTATATCTAGTGTTGTTCCTTCCACATCATTTCTAAACCACGTCAAATCATCTTGTACATTCTCAGGGACTTGTTTAATGTTGAAATTGTAAGGTTCATTCTCACAATAGTCATCCACCTCGTCATCAAACATCTCACCAGTACCAGCATCAAACACATCTCTTGGTTTAGTCTTGACAACTGCTTCCCAATTTGGATGTCTTTCATCAGATACATACTATACTTGAGATGCTTGTGATGCCAAGATGAATGGATCATCAATTAACAAGTTTGAATCCAAACTCATCAACTTTATATCCTCTACCAATAGCTGTGTCAATCCAATCACATTTGAATCATACAAAACGTTTCGAATCGAATTAGTTTAACTCAATGATTGTATGGTGCCCCCTTCAACAGTCACACAAACTCCACTATTTTGAGTTGTTCTGCCCATTTTATTCTCTTATGTACAAAACTGCATACCATTACATACGTATCGACTGAATGATCTAGCTTCGGGGTTTGGACCTTTAGCAAGCCATAAAACCCTCTTTGGAAGTTCACGCTTCCTTGCATCGTCCATATTTTGAATTTGTTTTCCTCGGACAACAACGCAGGATTAACACTATTTATAAGTTTTAAAGTAACCAAGCAATGCAAAAAATTTTAAACATAAGACATACATAGTCTCGAAACCAATCACAAAATTCATCCATATGCATCTTATCGATGACATAATCTGTGGACCGACTCCTACGGTTGCTTGCCTTCAATCGATCCTTATGCATTCTGCATGGAAAATAGAACTAAAACTTAATTCTATTGGATATAAACATTCTCAATGGAAGAGTTATATGTCTAACATCACTTACGTGCGAATTTGGACTAACTCATCACAATTAAAAAGGACATATCGATGGACTTCCATGCACGCCTTTGTATCAAGACGTATGTACGAGATTCCTCCCATAGTGTCGTCTACTTAGGCATTCATCTGCGATGTATCCTTTTGCACTAGAGCCTTCAAGTGCAGCTGTATTGTGAACATAAGATTTGAAACGATGCATGCACCTACACCAACAATATTACATTTCAAACAATAACACACATGCAAAGAAACCTACGTAACATATTTTTATAACTAATATTACCTTTCTATACGATACATTCACCAAAGTTGGACCGGTCCACCCATCTTACATTCTGTAACTAGTAAAAAAAGAAGGCGAAAATATCCTTTCAAGTTGACACAATGTTATTGGAATTTGAGCCTCAAGTCGATCTAGGTCCTCGAATCATAATGTTTTCGAACAACGAGATAGGTTCGAAGCGAAACCATCCGACACTTTCACAATCTTTATCACTTTTAGAAAGCCTTCTTTCTCATCGTGAGTCATTGAGAAGCAAGTTGTAGGCAAATACACATGTCCTGCGGGAGTGGTCTTTGGATGAAGAACATGTCTTATTCCCATGCTTTGTAAGTCAAGACGTGTCTTATAGTTATCTTTTGTCTTCCCGTCCACATTAAACAATGTGCCAATAATGTTGCCAACTACGTTCTTCTCTATATGCATCACATTTAGATTATGACGCAACATATTATCCTTTCAATAAGGCAATGTAAAGAAAATACTCTGTTTCTTCCATACATTTGACTCAAAATGTTCAATGCCCACTAGTTCCATCAAAATGTCATCACCAGTCAGCAAAGTGGGCCGTGGAGCTATTTCATAAGTACCGTCAAATTATTTTTGATCTCTTCTCTACCTATGATTTAATGGTAAGAATCGTCTATGCCCCATGTAGCAAAATTTCCTTCCATTATTCATCCACCATGAACAAGTCTGAAACATACAACATGTACATGCAAGACATCCTTTTGTACTCCATCCAGAGAGCTCACCATATGCAAAATCGTTAATTGCCCACATCAATGTCGCACGCATCTTAAACATATCTTTCGAAGCAATGTCATAAGCATCTAACCCAACATCCCACAACTCTTTTAACTCCAATATCAAGGGCTCTAAATATACATCTATCTTAAACGAAGGAGATTTGGGTCCAGGAATAAGCAATGACAACATTAATGATGAACATTTCATGCACATCCAAGGAGGCAAGTTATATGGTACCAATATCACTGGCCATGTACTATAACTAGTACTCATGTTCCTAAAAGTATTGAACCAATCCGACGCTAACCCAAACCTGACATTACGAGGATCAGAAGCAAAATCAACATACTGAGAATCAAATGCCTTCCAAGCTAGACCATCGGCCGGATGCCTTAACAACCCATCAATTATACGTCATCACGATGCCATTTCATATGAACAACAGTTTGGAAGGAGATTTGGGTCCAGGAATTGGCAATGACAACATTAAATATGAACATTTCATGCACATCCAAAGAGACAAGTTATCTAGTACCAATATCACTGGCCATGTACTATGACTAGTACTCATGTTCCCAAGAGTATTGAACCAATCCGCCGCTAACCCAAGCCTGACATTACGAGGATCAGAAGCAAAATCAACATACTGAGAATCAAATGCCTTCCAAGCTAGACCATCGGCCGGATGCCTTAACAACCCATCAATTATACGTCATCACGATGCCATTTCATATGAATAGCAGTTTGGAAGGAGATTTGGGTCCAGGAATAAGCAATGACAACATTAAATATGAACATTTCATGCACATCCAAAGAGGCAAGTCATCTAGTACCAATATCACTGGCCATGTACTATGACTAGTACTCATGTTCCCAAGAGGATTGAACTCATCCGCCGCTAACCCAAGCGTGACATTACGAGGATTGGAAGCAAAATCAGCATACTGAGAATCAAATGCCTTCCAAGCTAGACCATCTGTCACGCCTCAAACGCTATCCCGTAGGGCCAATGACAGCCGCGAGCAATCTCGAGAGAAAGCTCCGGCGAACTTAACCATACTTAACAGCGGAATAAAATTGAGAGAGAGACAGACCAAAGAATTCTTCATAACTTAAGAACATAATAGAAGACCTATAAAGAAGTGTAGCATCTTAATTACATAACACAAAACTATACATTTCCAAAGTGACAAACCACATCGGTCAATAGTCACCAACACCAAAATACATAGAATTCTTCTATCTCAAGACAGATAATCCTCCTAACTGCCTTCACCTGAAACATATGGAATGATACATTTTGAAAACTGTGAGTCAAAAGACTCAGTAAGAGAAAATGTAACTTGTAAACATGAGCTTGTGTCTTGAACCTGAAAATCATGAGTGATGGTAAAATTGGATGTGCATGCATATTTCATGTTTGCATATGCATATGCTCTTGCTCTTGAAAACATGTTCTTGTACTTAAAATAACACATGTTCCTTGAAAAGAAATCATTTCTTATCTTGTGGGCTACATACGCTCCATTTAACCTTTGAAGTCAGGGTTGTGCGTTCTCGTTGGAACCGTCCCCTATTTCCCCTAGAGACATAACATATGGTCGAGCTAGCCCTTGAAGTGGCCTCAAGCCTGATGGCTAGACACGACCCTTGGAGGTCCACACCTTCTCGTCTTCATCCTTCAGTGTGGTTGCACTTACCTCTAAGATCACCCATCCTTCTCGCATTCGTCCTTCGATATGGGTACCCTTCTTGATGGTACGGTACCAAACAGAGCCCCTTAACTTAACTTGTCATAAAACTTCCATACTTTCATTTGCATAAAAACTTCTTTTAGAAATCATACAAATGCAAATGCTCATGTCATGTCATGCTTGCTTGTGATGTCATGCTTGTTCATGAAAAACCATGCTGTGTACCATTCTAGTTTTCATAAAAGTGAGTTTTCACTTACTTTCACTTACCTCGATATTCTTGAGTTTCGGTATGAAGTTTCACCTACAAGCGAGTCAAATATATCACTTAGACGCTTAGGAAACTAATCAAATGCACATACAAAATGAAATACTTATAAACGTTTTCGGTTTTCCAAAAGTACGTACTTTTTGAAAATATGACTTCACTTGCATAGGGTTTCTTTAAACTTAAGCCTTCATAAAACCATTTGAAAAACAATAAATATATACATCAAACATCTTCAAATTACAACTTGATCTCCTAAACCTCGGTATCCAATATCGATACCGCCAACAAATAACCTAACTTGATTACTCAACATGACCAAAATGAATTGCCATACTTTTCATTGTACCTTTCATGGACTAATGACCAACTTGTGGTTCCCTTCAACTTCAATTTATCTTATAGCTTACTGACCTAAACCTCAATCTTCATACATATTCCAATTATTTATGTCTTGTACACATTTCTCACCAAGTTATTAGGAATAACATTACATATAATCAATCTACTTGACCCGAGTGTGCCCAATCCATGTGCTTTAATTAATACCTTGATTCATTTAAGTGATATGCTTGTTGTTCTATCCACTATAAAACCAACTTATAATGCACTTAATCAGCAAGCAACATCAAGAGACATGTCATACCTTCAATCAGCAACTTACTATCAAGACAATCGGCCAACATGCATTGCTAAGTTTTACCAATTTCATACCCTTCACTTACATGCATGTTAGATCATTTCTAAACACATTTGCTCCCTAAGTAAAGCCACTGATCAAAGCCCTACATCATCTAAAATTTCACATTTTTCATCAGCAACATAAACCATCTTCCTAAGTTAATTTCAAGGACATGCAGCAACATATTCGGCCACAATGACCACCAATCCTACATGCAACATTATATATCTATGGCTTTAACCAAACATTACATTGAACATCAATATTCTACCTCAAATCAGAAGCACTAATTCATTCAATAGGGCCACAAAATTTGGCCAACAACAACCTATCCACATGCATGTTAATATATCCAACATTACATTTCGAAGAGTTAAAACCTGAGAACATGCAACGCAATCCAATCGGCCACAACCAAATCTATGTGCATGCATCAACATTACTAATCCTTATACAACCCAAGGCTTCTAATCCCATCCTCCAGCATCCAAGCTCACAACCAAGACATGTTTTACAAGAAATTCTCAAAAGAATCATCCATAATAATATTCGGCCAACCCAGAAAACTCTTCATAAGAAACCGACCCCTTCCTTACCTTAGGAGTTATAGTTGAACACTAGTGATGGCAAAAGAACACCTAGCCTTAGGATACACATGGTCAAAATCTAAGAAAGAAAAGCTCAAGGAGATATAATGTCAAAAGGGGTCAGATTTCCTTTACCTTGCTTTTCTCCTTCTACCTTACTCGGCCAACCACCCAAATCTCTCTCTCTCTCGGCTTCTCTCACTCTCCCTTCTCTTGTGTGACCAAAGTGGACTGAGTGCGACTAAAAATGGGTGTTGAGGTAAGGCTGAAGGTGAAGTGGGTGCAGATGATGAAAATGGCGTGAGGGGGGGAAGTGAAATGAAAGGGGAGTTTCGGCCAAGTGAGGGTGCTGAGTGCTGAATGAAATGAGGTGAAAGAATGAAATGAATGTGTTGAGTGGTGTGAGAGACGTGAAAGTGTAAAAAGAGGATGAATCTAGTCAAATGTTCGACCAAATGGGGAAAAGAAAAGCTTAGTTTGTATCGCCTAAGGCCATTGGGTGACATGGCCGGTGCAATAAATGTTTGTCTCTTCTCCTTTATTTCATTTTTTTGTCTTCTTTCTTTGCTTTCAAAGCCTTTCACGTGATTCTTCAATTTAGCACACCTAATGTCACTTAGTTTACCTAATGGACATTAAGGTTACATAATAAGGACATGAGATAATCTACATGCACTAACATAGAATTTCACAACCATAATTTAATATGTAATGAATTTACTTAGAGAAATTCAGCAACTATAAGAAATAAAATACACTCTAAATATTCTTGAAATTTAATTTATTAAGTCATGGTAACATAATAAAATCCCTTACAATAGGCCAATTGACAATTAATTCATAAGGAAAATTACCTTGAAATAACTCCGTCATAATGAAAATATTGGACTTGAACTAATCATAACTTCACAATCATAATGAAAGTACTTAAGGGAAAATTTATAATTCAAAATACCATAATCATTTTAATATCTTACATTGGCCAAAAACCAGCCCCTTAAAATTAGATTCAAGAACAAATACATAGCATAAATAGAAAAATGCAATACGGGGTCTCGCACCATCGGCCGAATGACTTAACAACCCAAAATTTATTCAGCCATCACGATGCGATTTCATATGAATAGAAGTTTTTGAGGACATGAATAGCCTTTGTAATCGCTGCTTTAAAGGAAACTACCTCAAAACCTTAGCCGTTTTTCTCCTGGATCTCTTGGATGATCCACCTTCATTCTGTGACAAATTATTTCCCTCCCAATTGTCCTTCCATTTTGATACTCCACACTTTGGACAAACAATGATCTTTTCATATCCAAGGCCTAACTCTTTCTTATATTTTTTAACTTCATAAGTGTCCTTTGGCATTTTAGCACCCGCATGAAGCATATCACCCAGTGTTTGGAGTAACCACGTAAGAGAGGTATTACTTCACCCTCTCATACACTTCAAATGATATAATTGTACAACAACAGTTAACTTACTAAATTTTGTGCTCCCTTCATACAAATGATCGTCTGCATATTTAAGCATTTCATAAAATTTTGAAGTCGTATCATTAGGATATTCTCTTTCTTCTCATACATCATGAGCTTCTCTTTCCTGTTCACATGGAAATACCTCATTTAATAGTTCATGCATCCCAGTTGATGTTTGACACATTTGACTATCTTCCACAAAAATTGAAGGACTAATAGATGCTGCCCTATCTTGCGATTCACCATGCGCAAACCAATAGTTGTAACCCGCAAACATCCCATATTGGACCAAATGGTCATGTACTGTACGTAAGTTATACCTCTTATAATTGACGCACTTTACACAAGGGCAACAAATTCTCCCATCACTACTCATACTTTTAGATGCAAAACTTAGGAACTCATTGACTCCCAATACATATTCTCTTGTCCCGCGTTTCTTGTTCATTCAACTCTTTTCATAAGCGCTAATAAAAACTATATGAAATGCAACAAAAAAGCTAGGTATCATTTTAAAGTTCATCACATGTTATCAAAATTTTGTTATAATCTAAGTTATCAAGATTTTGTTATAATCTAGCATAAATCAAAAAAACAAACATTACATACAAAAATAAAAAATAGAGGTATCCAGCAGGAAGTGATCTCAAAAGTTAAATAAAAATAAAGATAACCATATATCAACAAACAAACATTAAACAACACAAACATTGCCCTCCAGTCTCCAACAAAAACCACAAAACCAACAACTGATAACAGTTACCCATTCAATCTCCGATAAACTCCACAGAACCTACAACAAGTAATAGTTAGCCCTGCCCTCCGCCTTCCAACAAAAACCACAAACTCCAATCTCCAACAGAAACCAACAAAAAATATTAATAGTAATTGATATTCGAGAATCAAAATACCACTGACCTGTGAAGGAGCAATTATTTATCAGCAAGTCACCTATCAACCCTCAATTAGGAACAAGAAGCAAATATGAAAATGTATTCGAATCAGTTTCTAAGCTTAAAAAAAGCACACAAAATATCATAATGACAGAACGAAAAATATAACATAATGATCTAGAAACTTATACCTATAAATGCTCCAAATCACCTATCAACCCTCAGTTTCCTTGAAGAACAAACTTGACATGCAAAACCACCTACTTCACATGAATGCAATTATGTCATTCTACCATGACAAAAGGGCGTCAAGAACTACAATTTCAAGATATGAAAAGAACTTTAAAAGGAAAGTATCTTAGGTTACTGGATTAGCCTAAAACGAATTAGTGAAAAGACCAAAAACTAAATGCAATAACTAAACATTCCCACTAAACTTGACTTGCAAAACCACCTACTTGATATTTTTCTATTCTGAAAAAGCATTCTGGAAAATACTGGAGAGAATAGTTCAAAAAAAATCACATGTGAGCTATTTATTAGCAATTAATTTACTGCTTAAAATAATGATCACATGTTTAATCCTCACTAAATGACGGTTTGACTAAACAATTATCCTGGTCTAGAAAATTAGTCAATCCAATCGTTGGATCAACATTAAAACTTAAAAAGATAAGATCTGATTGTCCGATCAAAAGATAAAAAAAAAAATGTATGACTCGTATCCTTGCTCCACTACTTCCGTAAAGCCATTAGCGCTCTAGAGTCTGTTGTGGATAGTCACCACATGGTACGATGGACTCAGTTTTGCACTAAAGTAAATACTCGTGGATTGTTAATTTTCCAAACCTTTTAACTTTCCCACATGGGACTCTCTCAATAAAGAATTCTTTGATGTATGTCAATTGAAGCATGAAAATAACATGTTCGTTCGAAGCACCTAGACAACTTTGTGAGGGATGAAAAATGGACAACAGTATTTGGCTCTTGAAAAAGCCTTGTCTCTAAGATTCTAGGGGTCATCCCAACAGATGAGGCCATTGCACTCCTTAGACAAGAGACATTGTAGTCCTTCTCATAGCCTTTTTAGATTTAACTCAACAGGGAAATAATAATTATCAAATCATTTCTTTCACCCAATCAATTATCACTAAGAACTCATAAGTCAAAGCAAATTAAAAACCAAAAAAGTTTACTAAAACGATGGAGAAAATGGAAAACTTGAACCAGAGCCAGGTCATGTGGATTCACTACAACAAAAAACACTTAAAGTACAAATTTCGTCACCTAAGATTTTGGGTGACAAAACCGGGTTGTCACCCGGTTTGTCACCTAAAGCCCGACAGCGAATGTTTTAGGTGATGATTTTAGTGTTCTGTCACTCAAACCCCGTTCGGACGGTTTAAAAACACGTCCTAATGGTTTGATGTCATACTGAAGAAATTCAAAATCGTCATGCCCAGTACAGTCCATCCGTTCACATGAGTTGTGCGAACGTTCTCTCTGAACATTCCCACAGCTCATGTGAACAATTAATCCAATGGGACGAAAATACATTTTGTCACGCAATAAACGTCTGCACAGTTGTATATTAACGTCCGAACGCTGATGTGAATATGTCCGGACGTATTTGTGAAGACGTCCGCACCGTAGTTTCATTATGAAGAAATTTATTTTGTCATCTGAAAACGTCGTTCGAACCTTTACGTATTCAGTTCAGACTCGTTGTACGTTGTACACGTTCGAACGTTTTGGTGTATCGTGTGCACGGTTTCTTATTTTAAGAACGTGTGGACGCGATAGACACCGTTCGGACTATAGAATTTAAAGCGAAGTGTTCGGACGGATAGTTATGCGTGCATTTGTCTCATTTGCTCCATCAGCTGCTCACGCATCTGCTCCGCCTATAGTTGCATCCTATGTTCTTGTTGTTCCACTAGGTTCTTTTGCTGCTCTTGCATCATCTTCTAGTGCTCTTCGTCTTTTTTTCGTTGCTGCTCCTCCATCATCTGCAAATACTCTCGCATCGTCTGCTCCATATCTGACCGCTTAACCAGAAGTGCTTTATATTCCAAATGTCTAGCCCTCATCTCCTCAATCAGTAATCTGGCCTCCTCCAATCTCCGGGACAAATCAACAGACGATGCTGATGAAGATGATCCAACAGACCGTACTGAACGGCCTAAACCACGCACGTAACCCGTTTTCGTCCCTAACACCTCAGTGAAGATCTCCACTTCGGTGTATGACTTTCCCTTTGACTCATGCTGCAATTGTTTTTTCCTAAAAAAATAGAAAAGTAGATTAAAATATTACATATGAAACATAAACACATATGAAGGCATCATTAAAACTAACTTTACAACTTACAAAATTTTCTCGTGCATCTTCTGAAGTCCACATGCAATCTTTAGTAGTATGCGTCTTTTTATAAAGCAACAAAAGACTAATTCCATCAGATTCTGGATTTTTCTGTACACCAAAAGAAATATAGATCATGTATATAAAAATACCTGTCATTTATTTAAATATTAAATAATAAAAATGTAAATGTAAATTTATTACTTACTAACAACGCTCTAGCGCGTTGGAAGGACCTCGCTCCTGATGTGTGTACAATCTACAGCTTAGCTATATTCTCCTTGTTGATTGCACTCTTTATCTGCATTGTACATTTACAATTGGTAACACAATTAAACATATGGCTAAAATAAATGTTCAGATAGGTAAAAAAAAATTTTACCTGAAATTCATCGCTCGCGAATAAAGTACAAACACGAGTCCATTTTTCCTTGTTCATATCGGGATACAGATGCTCTAATGCCTCTTCTTTGGAATTGAACACCAAGTAATGCTGGAACATTCTATTTTTGTGTGTCCTATACGCTATGTTTATCGTTGACGTCACAGTGATGCGATCCTCAGCTCGGTCGTAATCTAGTTGGAAGTCATCCTTAACATATATAACAATAAGAAACGTAAAAAAATTTCAACAATTAAAATTTAATAAATTATACTTACCAACACTCAGTTCATCACATACGATTTAACCCTGTCGGGGACCTCCTTCCACTTACTCTTTTCAAATGGGACATGTTGTCTAAAGAGCTCACTAATATAGCTCGAGAGCATTGAGGACGCTTTGTCAACACCGCCCGTACGTCCATCAGGGATATTTACGGTCAGCTTTCCTCCAGTGCGAGCCTTGTAAAGATTTTTAAATACTATTACAATTTACAACTGATTTTAATTTACTAAAAACACATAAATACAAAATATAATTTATTATTAAAAAATTTGAAAAACTACAAATTAGAAAAAAAATTGAAATCACCTGTTCAAAAATTAGAAAAACTACAAATTAAAAAAAAAATTGAAATCGCTTGTTCCAACAGCCACTTAATTTCCTTTCCTTTCCTTTCCCGCCCAGCCCCAAATTCCCCTTTCCCGCCCCTAATGCTCAGAATGAAGCCATCGACGGCCGTGAGCATCTCCGAAGGCTCGTGCTTGAGACCATCGATCTTGCCAAGGATCCCTATTTCATGCGCAACCACCTCTGCAGGTCCCCCATTCTCTCTCTGGTTTTGCACTTCTTCTGTTTTTTTTTTTTAAGTCTAGTTGTGGATTTTTGTTGCAGTTATGAGTGTAAGCTTTGCCTGACACTCCACAACAACGAGGGAAATTACTTGGCCCACACACAGGGAAAACGGCATCAGACTAATTTGGCCAAGAGAACGGCCCGCGAGGCCAAGGGGGCTCCTGAGCAACCTCAGCCCCACAAGCGCAAGGTCTCCGTTCGCAAATCAGGCAAGTCCTTTCTTTTTTGCTCTCTCTATTTTAGACCCATATATACTGCTGGTTTATGCCTTCGTATTCTATGAGGCTTTGTGATTTGTTGCGTGCCAAACGACTATGTTGTGTTTATTGGGTTAAATAGAAAGAAATCCGCTAATGTAAGTCAGTATGGCAAGCACAGGTAAAGAAAAGAATTAGAAACTTAAGGAAATTGTAGTTATAATATTAGTGGGAAGAACCAATTTGGAATCCAAATGCTTTACCTCTGTTGTTTCAATTGCAAACCACTTTAATGTTAACGCCTCTTAGTGTCCCCGCTGCTTGTTGGACATTCTTATTCCCTTAGAAATTCCTATTGCTCTTGTGGTGGATGTTACAGTGGTAGACACATGAAAAGTATGATGACGGAAGATGCATTGTTGAGGTATTTTGCCAACAAAACGCTGATTCTGATGGCTATGTCCCTAATTTTGTGGAAACAGAGCAAATTGTGCAAATTAATGGGTTTTCTGCAGCATTTGTTCAGGTGAAAACCTCGCCTCCACTTTTATATTGCCAAAGAAGCAGAGGGAATAAAGTAGCTAGAATTTGCTTCCATGCTTTGGAATACTAAGAGCTTAAAATTATGTGGCAAAAGAAAGTAGGGAGGCCTGATTTTCTTTGTATTATCCATGCTTGTTTTATCTAAGCTTGTCCATACTATTTTCTTTTGTAAAATGGCCTTTCACAGGTTTGGGGGTCAATTCTGTTGCTCTGGGATCAAATTGTTGATTTGACATATAAGCCCAAGTTTGAAATTGTGAGACTTGAGGAAGCTGTGAGTGTTCCACTTATTTGTTTATTGATGGTATTGTTTGATTGAAACCAAATACTCTAATCAATTTTTACTATGTTGTATGGTCTGCAGCCTAGAGTAGTTGAACGACATTTTCTGGACTTGAGAAAAAAATACGGGGCTGTGTTGGCTGTTGATCTTGTCAACAAGGTACAGATTTTTTCCTCTAGTTTGATCAATCCTCATTGCATAGCTTTGACAATACCCATCAATTAGTCTTTTACATCATTGCTATATGTCACTGAAAAATGTTGCTAGCTTTGGCAATATTGATTATGATGTAAAAAGAAATATCTTTTGTTCTTCCTCTATACATTATATTACATTATATTATATGAGAATTTTTTAGCCAAGTACAGTTGGTTCAATATGTTTAATCCTCAAGCTGATCCACTTCTGCAAGTGGAAACAACATGCGGATCCCTGCTATATGAACTTCAGGTTCTTTGTGCAATTTTTCTGTGCAACAGTTTCTTTCTTCTCCCCATCCTGTTACAACAAATTTTGAAGTTGTCCATATTTCATAACATATGTTAGCTGACAACTATTCTTGTCTACTCTGTTTCAAAATCAGATTATTTGGGATGAAGTTGGTGAGTCAAATATCGAGAGGGATAAAATGCCAGTAAAGAAGTTAAAGAAGGAAAAGAGGAAGATTTTAATTGATTCTTGATTATTATGTTGTATTTGAATATTTTAGTTGATCCTTACTTATTGTTATTTTATATTAGAAATTTGTTACTTCTTAGATTACTTGTAGGGATTATTGTGTTTGTTGTAAAATATTATTAACCAATGATGAAGTATATTTTGTTTTATTATCCTTGTTCTTTAAGTTTTAACATCTATTTAATTATAATTATTAAAATAAATTTGTATTACCAATTAAAAAAGCATGTATAGGAAAATATAGGAAAAAATTAGTGATGTTTTAAAAGTGCTGGCACATACAAAAAAAAAACGATGACATAGACCTTTAGCGGTGGTCACAAAAACGTTGGCATAGACCTATAGCGGCGATCATATTAGGTCTATAGCGGAGGTCACAGACCGCCCGCTACAGACCTTTAGTGCCAAAACAACGCAATTGCGCCAGAGTCTATAGCGGCGGTTTCGACCACAGTTAGGTGACCACCGCTATAGACCTGAGGTCTTCACCAGCGGTCATCCGAACCGCCGCGATAGACCTATGCTGACCGCCGCTAAAAAATCGCTGCTATAGGTTATAGCAGCGGTTTCCGACCGGCTCTATAGGTCGGTTTTTTTGTAGTGTTGAATATTTGATTTATCTCTTTTCCTTTATCATATTCCTTCCACTCTAAATCCTTCCATGCAAGTTTTTATCATGTCAAGACTCTAACTAATGACAATGAAAAAAGTATATAAAACTCAAAGAAAAGAAAAGATTAAATAAATAAAACCACTTTTAAACAGCCATACATACTCACAAACACTAAACCTATCTAACTCCCTGTTACCTTGAGCTTTTTTTTCTCTCTCTCTAAGCTTTTGTTGGCTTTTTAGTCACAATCAATGTTTTGATGATAACAATATAAGTAATTGAGTTGTGGAGCAAAACGAATCCAAAATGAGCACGGAGCGATCAAACAACATCACCTTTAATGGAAGTGCTCTTAAAGTGAAGACTCAAGTCGCTAGGGTAATCTTTGTAACTCTATGACTTCATCTTTAACAAGGATGTCAATCACACACATGCATAAGTCTTCAAAACTTGCATAAACCGTTTTAATGTTTGTTGTAAGATTAAAACCTTTTTAGTGCCTTCAAAATATCCCAAATATACTCCCAAACCTTTTTATATACTTATGAGAAGTTAGAGTTTAAAATTGGGTATTTTAAGTTGGTCAAAATCGAGTTTTTAAAACAACCGGATGAAGCTTAAAATAAGGAGGTCGACCGGCTCAATGTAGCGGTCGACCGGACCTACGACCGCTTGGTGTAGCGGTCGACCGATAGCTTTAGAAATACTCTGACAAATCGACCGTTGTGTAACGGTAACATGTAGAGGTCGACCGGTTCATGTAGCGGTCGACCGGTAGCATTTAATAAAGAGTCGTTACGCTTTTGACAATATGACCGTTGAACAACGGTAAACTTGAAGCGGTCGACCGGTTCATGTAGCGGTCGACCGGCTCATTTTAACAGTTCACTCTAACTGCTATAAACGACTATTTTTCTCATGAGGTCTATATAAAGCCATTCTCATGCCTTTGAAACTCAACTCAATCGTCCATAATCATTTACAAAGGCTTAGAGTGATAAAAAATCTTCCAATCTTTATTCAAGCATCATAGACACATATTTTTCATTTTTCACATCCTTGTTATTGTGTGAAGCCTAAGAGCTAGTCATTTCTCATTGTAATATCTACTCCATCAAGGGAGTTTTAGAGGGAATTTTGTTCAACCATACACATTTCTAAGAGAGTGATTCTCTTGCATCCTTTCGGTGAGGGTTGTTCATCGAAAGAAGGAGTTTGAAGAGGTTTGTTCTCAAACTCGTTCTTGAGGCTTGAAGAGGGTTTTTCTCAAGCTCCAGTGTAAGGAAACCGTTCCCTTGGTTGAAGGGAGAATAGTGCAGAAACCTCAAGACTCGGTAAAGGAGCTTGAGGGGTGGACGTAGGCGGGCTTGCCGAACCACCTAAATATTGTGTTTGCTTCTCTTCCCTTATCTTTTTATTTGTGCTCTAGTTTATTGCTTTAAAGTTTTCTTTTGTAGCTAGCAAACACACTTTTTGGGGTAATTTTCGAAAAAGTTTTGAAACCTAATTCACCCCTCCTCTTGGGTTGCCTTAATCCTAGGAATATCAATTGGTATCGGAGATTGGTGCTTACTTTAGCAAGATTTAAAAATCTTGAGTTAGAATGACAACTTCAAGCAACAACTCTCATGTTGAGGGACTCTCAACATCCAGACCCCCTTCCTTTAATGGAAGTGATTACACCTATTGGAAAGCAAGGATGAAAATCTATTTTCAATCCATTGATTATGATCTATGGCTTTTTGTGTTTTAAATGGACCACATTATCCTATGAAATCCGTAGATGAGAAAATTGTCCCTAAGTCCGCCAGTGAGTATACTGCTGATTACAAAAAGAAAATTTCCATAAATGCTAAAGCCATGAACATTCTTTATTGAGCATTAGATAGAAATGAATTCAATAGAATATCTACTTGTGATAGCGCAAAGGAAATTTGGCATACTTTAGAAATCACACATGAAGGTACAAACCAAGTAAAAGAATCTAAGATAAGCATGCTAGTTCATAACTATGAATTGTTCAAAATGAAACCGGAGGAAAATATTAGCGACATGCTTACTAGATTTACAAATATCATAAATGGTTTGAATGCTCTTGGAAAAGTGTACACTAACTCCGATTTGGTAAGGAAAATTCTTAGGTCTCTACCAAAGACTTGGGAAGCCAAAGTCACGGCTATTCAAGAAGCAAAGGACCTCACCAAATTATCTTTGGAAGAGCTTGTTGGATCTCTCATGACTCACGAAATCACCATGAAGGGTCATGAAGAAGAAAGTCCAAAAAGGAGGAGTATAGCTTTGAAATCTTCCGTCGTTGGGGTTGAAGAAGATAATGATGAGAGTGGAGACGAGGATATTGCACTCATGACTAGGAACTTCAGAAACTTACTCAAGAGAAAGCAAGGAAGGAAGAACTTCAAAGATTTCAAGAAAGAAGAGCCAAAAAGGAAATACTCATAGGTGGACAACAAGAAGGACCACATCACTTGCTACAAGTGCAAGAAACCCGGTCACATCAAGGCGAATTGTCCCCTACTCAAATACAAAAAGAAAGCTATGAAAGCAACTTGGGAAGATAGCGATTCAAGCTCCTCCGAAGAAGAAGATGAGGGAGAAATCGCAAACATGTGCTTCATGGCACTAGAAGATGATGAGGTATATCTCTCAGATCTTGAAGACTCAAAACCTTCGTATGATGAATTAGAAAATGCTTTTGATGAGTTATACACTACATTTGAAAAGCTTAAACTCAAATACAATGTTTTGAAAAATAAGAATTCACTAGCTACAAGTGTCCTTGATTCTTTAAAGGATGAACAAGGAACTTTGAAGCTAGAGAATGAGGAATTGAAACTGAAAGTTTCAACCTTGGAAATTTAGAACAAAGCTTTCAAAGATAAGGTTACTCGTCAAAACACCATTCTTGAAAAATTCACTCAAGGAAGCAAAGCTTTGGAAAACATTCTTAATAGTCAAAGATGTGTCTTTGACAAAAGCGGATTAGGCTACAAGCCTTATAAAAATGAAAAGTATTTTAAAAACTTCTTTGTCAAAGCTAAATCTTCAAATGAATCTTTTAACATTTGCAACTTTTGCAACAATAATGGATATCTAATATTTGATTGTCCTCTTAAGAAATTTGGGTGCAAAGCTCTTAGAAAAGTATGGGTTACAAAGGGAAATATAGCTAACCCAAAAAGGTTTGGGTACCAAAAGCTTCATCTTGAATTTGTTTTGTAGGATTCAAGAAAGAAGAAATGCAATAGTTGGTTCTTGGATAGTGGATGTTCAAGACACATGACTGGTGACCCATCAAGGTTCTCAAGTCTATCAACCATCAAAGGTGGAAATGTAACATTCGGCGACAACTCCAAAGGGAAAATAATTGGTATAGGCAATATTGGCGGTAATACTCTTCCTCTTATTGAAAATGTGCTATTAGTTGATAAATTGAAATATAATTTGCTTAGTATTAGTCAACTATGTGATAAAGGTTATAAAGTTGTGTTTGAATCTTCTCGATGCCTTATTGAAAATGTCATTAATGACAAATTATTGTTCATTGGCCATAGGAATTCAAATGTGTATAAGATTGACATTGATCAAAATACTTGTGTGGAAAATTGTCTTGTGGTCAATGTAAATGATAGTTGGCTATGACATAGAAGATTAGGCCATGCTAGTATGTCAAATTTTGAAAATTTCTAAGCATGATATTGTGAATGGTCTACCCAAGTTAAATTTTGAAAAAGACCAAGTTTGTGAAGCTTGTCAAATGGGAAAACAAGTGAAAACCTCTTTTAAATCCAAAAACTTCATTTCAACTAGTAGACCTCTACAATTACTTCACTTGGATTTATTTGGTCCATCAAGAACTCAAAGTCTTGGTGGAAAGACCTATGCTTTTGAAATTGTGGATGACTACTCTAGGTTCACTTGGATTTTATTTTTAGCTTCAAAAGATGAGGTCATTCATGAATTCATTAAATTTTCAAAAAGGGTGCAAAACGCAAAAGGATACACCATTGTGGCCATTAGAAGTGATCATGATGGTGAATTTGTCAATGAGAAGTTTGAATCATTTTGTAGCGTAAACGGTTATGAGCATAATTTTTCAACACCTAGAACTCCTCAACAAAATGAGGTTGTTGAGAGAAAGAATAGAACTATTCAAGAGATGACAATAACTATTTTGAATGAAAACAAGTTACCGAAATATTTTTGGGCCGAGGCCGTCAATACATCTTGCTATGTTTTGAATAGGGTATCTATGAGACCCATTTTGAAGAAAACTCCTTACGAGCTTTGGAAAGATAGAAAACCCAACATCCATTATTTCAAAGTCTTTGGTTGCAAATGCTTCATCTTAAATACCAAGGACAACCTTGGAAAATTTGACTCTAAAACAGATGTTGGAATTTTCCTTGGATATTCTAATTCGAGCAAAGCTTATAGAGTTTATAACAAAATGACTCTTTGTGTTGAAGAATCAATGCATATTACTTTTGATGAATCTAATAGTCCATTTGAGAAAAATACAAGTGCAGATATTGAAGATATTGAGGGGGAGATGGAAGGACTTGAAATCAACATTAACCCCACTCAAGGTGAGGATGCTCAACCCCCAAGTGAAGAAAAGGTTCAATCATTGCAGGGAGAAGGTACTTCACAAGAACTCCCTAAGGAGTGGAGGTATGCTACTAGCCACCCTCAAGAGTTAATTATTGGTGATCCATCTCATGGAACTAGAACTAGAGCTTCACTTAGAAATATTTGTAATCATCTTGCATTTATGTCTCAAATTGAACCTAAGACTTTTCTTGAAGCCGAAAACGATGAAAGTTGGATTTTGGCAATGCAAGAAGAGTTAAACCAATTTGAGAGAAATCAAGTTTGGGAACTTGTCCCTAGACCCAAGGATCAAACCATTATTGGCACAAAATGGGTCTTTAGGAACAAGGTTGATGAGCACGGTACTATTATTAGAAACAAAGCTAGATTGGTTGCTAAAGGATATAATCAAGAAGAAGGAATTGATTATGATGAAACATATGCACCTGTAGCACGTTTAGAATCCATTAGAATGCTTTTGGCCTTTGCTTGTTATAAAAATTTTATGCTTTATCAAATGGGATGTGAAAAATGCTTTATTAAATGGTTTTATCTTGGAAGAAGTCTATGTAGAACAACCACAAGGTTTTCAAAACGAAGCCTATCCAAATCATGTTTTCAAATTAAAAAAGGCTTTGTATGGACTAAAACAAGCTCCTAGAACTTGGTATGATAGACTTAAAACTTTCCTCGTTGAAAAAGGTTTTTCCATGGGTAAAGTCAACACTTTTCACCAAGTCCAAAAACAATGATATCATAATTGTACAAATATATGTGGAAGGCATTATTTTCGGTGCTACTAATGACTCTCTTTGTCAAGAATTTTCTAAGTTTATGCATGAAGAGTTCGAGATGAGCATGATGGGTGAGCTCAACTTCTTCCTTGGACTTCAAATCAAGCAATCCAAAGAAGGAATCTTCATAAACCAAGCCCAATATACAAAGGACTTACTCAAACGCTTTGGAATGGAGACCTTCAAAGCGGCCGAAACACCAATGAGCACATCGCTAAAGCTTGATGCGGATGAAAAAGGTAAAAAGGTGGACATCACCAAATATAGAGGTATGATTGGAGCTCTCCTCTATTTGACGGCTAGTAAGCCGGATATCATGTTCAGTGTGTGCTTATGTGCTAGATTCCAAGCTTGTCCTAAAGAATCACATCTTGTTGCTGTAAAACGTATTTTTCGATATCTTTCGAGAACTATCAACCTAGGACTTTGGTATCCTAGAGACACTCACATGAACCTAGTAAGTTATTCTGATGCTGACTTTGCCGGGTGCAAAGTCGATAGAAAAAGTACTAGTGACACTTGTCATTTCCTAGGTTCATCTTTAGTTTCTTGGAGTAGCAAGAAACAAAACTCGGTTGCATTATCAACAACCGAAGCGGAATACATAACAGCCGATAGTTGTTGTGCTCAAGTGTTGTGGATGAAACAAACACTCAAAGATTTTGGACTAGAATTTGATAGTATACCCATCAAATGTGACAACACTAGTGCTATCAACTTATCCAAGAATCCTATCCAACACTCAAGGACTAAACACATTGAAGTGAGACATCATTTTCTAAGAGATCATATCCAAAAAGGTGACATCTCACTTGAGTTCATTAGTACTGAGCATCAACTAGCTGATATTTTCACAAAACCGTTGAGTAATGATAGATTTCATGATCTTAGACGAGACATTGGGTTTTTAGATGCAAATGCTCTTTGAAATGCTATCTCTTTGATTTCCATGCCTTTTATTTGATTTGGTGTTTTTAAACATGTTTAAAATCCCTTTATTACTTATTTCATTTTTGACATTCATCAAATGCATCATTTTTTTTCATTTATGGGCCTTAAAACCTCATTTCTCGAGACTGTTCTCTGTAGCGGTCGACCATGTAGAATCGCTACACGAAGCGGTTGATGGTCATGTGAAACCGCTACACGTAGCGGTCGACGATCATGAACCGCTATACCAAGCGGTCGACTGCCTCGTCGAGCCTATATATACTACAGTTCACATTTTGGTCGACTGGTCACTCATTTCTCCCGTACAGCTCCGACTCTCTCGCCCTAAACTCTCTCAAATCCTTCCCAAAACACCATAACCTGCCCTAAAATTGTTCCCCATCATCTCAGAACCTCATTTTCGACCTAAGCCCTAAGTTTTTGAGTTGATTCACATCAAAATCCATTAAGAACGAGAATTTTAGGGATTTCGGCCTCTTTGAAACCTTAACCCCAATTTTTCGACTTCCAGCCTCTTTTCTCTCAAATTTTCGAGTTCAATCATTATGCCAAGGACGAAGCAACCTGCCCTACACGTCTCGGAGCGCCCGGGATCATCTCGATCATCAGCAACTCCTTCGGGTGAGCCCGATTACTATTTCCTTAATGATGAATGTGCTTCAAAGTTCTATAGTGACTTCTCAAATAGAAAAGTAATGACTGGTAGGAAAGTGGATATAGCATCACTTTCGGACTTTGAGATTGAGCGTCCCTTTATGAAGCAGGGATGGCTAAACTTGTTGGATATGAGTAACGAAGTGTTTCCCAAATATGTTAGAATATTTTTCGCTAACATGTCTACTGGTTGGGAAGCGGGTGGCTTGTTTACCGTTAAGAGTAAGGTTGGGGGGCGGGATGTTGTTTTAAATGAAGTCATTCTCGGTGAGATTTTTGGTATCTCATATGTTGGGATCCGGGCCTACGAGCTTAAGACATGGCCCGTGTGTAAGGGCTTTGATTATGGAGCAGCCCTAAGTTTACTCCTAGGAGCTGATGTGGCAGATGATGCATCTAGAAAAATCCATGCCAACCAGTTACCTGTTCGTTTGAGACTGCTACTTTTAATCTGCACTCATAACTTGATGCCTCGGGGTGGACACCGAGAGGAGGTGACTTATATGGATGTTTTTGTACTAAAGCGTCTTTTGAAGGAGAAAAAGTTCAACCTTCCTTACATTATGCTCAAACATATGGAAGCAACCTGTGCACCTAAGAAGAATCTACCCTATGGCTTGAGGTTTACCCTGATTTTTCGCCATTTTGGCATGACACTCAGTTCTCGAGAGCAAGACACTTTGACAAAGAGTGAGCTATTTGATACTCACACTTTAACCCTGATGGGCTATCGACGGACTTCCCGAAACACTTGGGTGCCTAAGCATCAGGAGATTGATGAGGATGAGCCTGAGGAGGCTGATGAGGAGTTTGAGGATGTGGATGAGCCTGCGGAGGCTGATGAGGATTTGGAGGCTGAGGATGAGTCTGCTGGTGAGGAGGTAGATGCTGAGGCGATGGAGTTTGACATAGATGCCGATTTGGCTGATGATCCTCCCTTTATTCCTTCTCCTACCAGAGCTCCCGACCATACTTTTTCCCTTGAGTCCCGGTTCACCGCTTTTGAGCAGAGGATGGATTCCAGCTCACTGCTTTTGAGCAGAGGATGGATGATAGGCATGAGGCACAACAGAAGTTTCTCCATGACAGTGTCACCTCTATGCAGGAGGAGCAGAGGCGGTTCTTTGAGGACATGAGGACTTTCATGGCCCGTTTTCCTCCACCATCATGATTTTCATTGCATATGCATTTCATTTTATTACTGTTTATGTATTTCTTTGCCTATGTATTTCTTTTTTATGATGACAAAGGGGGAGAAGACATATGTGATCTCTCTTTTTGTATCTCTGTACCCCTTTGAGACTTTGATGTACTGCTTTACTTTGATATAAAAGTTTTTTTATTATTAATATGTCATTCTTTCATATTATTTACTAACTTGTGTCCATGAAGCATTAAAATATCCAAAAACCCCACATCAAAGTACAAAAGATAGGGGGAGACAAGATCAACAAAAGAAAGATTAATTAATTTATTGTCATCATTAAAAAGTGGGAGATTGTTGGCTTTTTAGTCACAATCAATGTTTTGATGATAACAATATAAGTAATTGAGTTGTGGAGCAAAACGAATCCAAAATGAGCACGGAGCGATCAAACAACATCACCTTCAGTGGAAGTGCTCTTAAAGTGAAGACTCAAGTCGCTAGGGTAATCTTTGTAACTCTAAGACTTCATCTTTAACAAGGATGTCAATCACACACATGCATAAGTCTTCAAAACTTGCATAAACCGTTTTAATGTTTGTTGTAAGATTAAAACCTTTTTAGTGCCTTCAAAATATCCCAAATATACTCTCAAACCTTTTTATATACTTATGAGAAGTTAGAGTTTAAAATTGGGTATTTTAAAAATCGAGTTTTTAGAACAACCGGATGAAGCTTAAAATGAGGAGGTCGACTGGCTCAATGTAGCGGTCGACCGGACCTACGACCGCTTGGTGTAGCGGTCGACCGGTAGCTTTAGAAATACTCTGACAAATCGACCGTTGTGTAACGGTAACATGTAGAGGTCGACCGGTTCATGTAGCGGTCGACCGGTATCATTTAATAAAGAGTCGTTACGCTTCTGACAATATGACCGTTGAACAACGGTAAACTTGAAGCGGTCGACCGGTTCATGTAGCGGTCGACCGACTCGTTTTAATAGTTCACTCTAACTGCTATAAACGGTTATTTTTCTCATGAGGTCTATATAAAGTCATTCCCATGCCTTTGAAACTCAACTCAATCGTCCATAATCATTTACAAAGGCTTAGAGTGATCAAAAATCTTCCAATCTTTATTCAAGCATCATACACACATATTCTTCATTTTTCACATCCTTGTTATTGTGTGAAGCCTAAGAGCTAGTCATTTCTCATTGTAATATCTACTCCATCAAGGGAGTTTTAGAGGGAATTTTGTTCAACCATACACATTTCTAAGAGAGTGATTCTCTTGCATCCTTTCGGTGAAGGTTGTTCATCGAAAGAAGGAGTTTGGAGAGGTTTGTTCTCAAACTCGTTCTTAAGGCTTGAAGAGAGTTTTTCTCAAGCTCAAGTGTAAGGAAACCGTTCCCTTGGTTGAAGGGAGAATAGTGGAGAAACCTCAAGACTCGGTAAAGGAGCTTGAGGGGTGGACGTAGGCGGGCTTGTCGAACCACCTAAATATTGTGTTTGCTTCTCTTCCCTTATCTCTTTATTTGTGCTCTAGAATATTGCTTTAAAGTTTTCTTTTGTAGCTAGCAAACACACTTTTTGGGGTAATTTTCGAAAAAGTTTTGAAACTCAATTCACCCCTTGGGTTACCTTAATCCTAGGAATATCAGCTTTCACCTACGAAAAAAAATGAAATGGTTAAGGCTGTGTTTGTTTTGCCATATGTTACTTTCTGTAAAGTACATTCCACACTTTCATCTATTTGGTGAGCCTCGTAAAAACGGTAAACCGAAATTTAATTCTGTCAACCGTAAAACATAGCTCCACTTTCCTGAAAGTAGTTTACTTTATAAAATTAGTGAATCTTTTTTCCCGACTTGCCTCTCTTAGTCTTAAGGGAGTAGGGCTGAATAGCGGACTAGTCGGAAGTGGAATTTGACATTCCAACATCCTATCCACTAACTAGCGAATGACCAAAATAGAGTCCGCTTCCGCTTCCGACTCTTAGCGAACTTAGCGGAAGCGAACTTAGCAGAAGCGGATAGCGGAAAACAATGATGGATGGAGGAAACATTAAAAAAATGTGAATGGTAGTTACCCCATCCATGACCAGATCGTCAATGGCAGTTTCCCCATTCTCATCTGGACTTCCACCAGGCCCAACTGTTCAGAGTAAAATCATATGTGTACAATGGTTGGTTAGCAGTGAGAAAAACAAAAGAGAAAGACCTCAAAAAGTTGTGATGTTCACTCTTGAACAACCCTTTCTACCCAAAAGCGGGAGAAAACCAAAAACTATATACAATAAAATGAAGCTAGATCTAATTAAGAGAACCTTTCCACCATAATCAATCGACAACTATCAAAATTACATCCGCTTTAGTAACTTGCCCTCTCCGTGCACCAAAGTTCTAAACATACCAAACAAGCAAACAAGGATGTTTCTGCCATCGGTAGTTTACAGGTAAAAACATGTGAAGCAATATCCTGGAAGCATCAATGAAGAACCTTCTATCTTTCATCGACATCTTCATGCTCCACCTGAAAAGTGAAAAACATTCCACATATTTAGAATCCTGAAACAAAATCCACCCTATTTACTGACAATCTAGAGTCAGTTGAAGTAAACATATTTATCCACTATGTTCAACAGTGACAACCAAAAAAAGCCAGAATCAATACAATGTTGTCCACCAGTAGTCGTTCCTTTTAACTATCTCCAAGCACATCTACCGTCGTAATATAACAAATTGTGTGCTATTTCCTTGGTCTAGTATGTGGCAACTCATATGCGCGATACCAAAAGAACAACAAATTGCTTTACCCTATTTTTCCTCCGTGGCCGGAAAAATCAAGACATTAACAAATTGGTCTTACACAACAGTAACAGCCCAATCAAGCACAAGCAAAACTAAAACCACGTCCCATTATAGGAGTCACATATTGAGCAGTCTAGACTATCAAAAAATCGACATAATTTCCAATAGTGTCTCATATAACAAAATCATGATTCAAGTTCTCACTTGTCAGAACCTCAGTGGGATTCAATGCCCGCTTCTTGAGCTCCTGGAGGATTCCCGAGACGGCCGAGCGGAGTGAGAAGACATCGTCGCGGAGACGAATGATGGGAGAGAGACGGGGGAGGGAGAGTTAGAGAGAGAAAGAGATGGAGGCAGAGAGTTAGAGAGAGAGAGATGGCGACTTATTGACTCATGGCGGGGTTCGAGAATTGCAGGGAGGGTAGATGGTCATGGGGTTCGCGCGCTGCTGCAGGGAGGGGGGTAGGGTTCGCGGGCTGCTGCAGGGAGGGGGGAGGGGGTTCGCTGGCTGCTGCAAGGAAGGGGGTGGGGTTCGAAAGGCTACTGCTGCAGGGGCCAGGGAGGGGGGAGTTGGACGTCTTAGAAGTTAGGTTTAGACATTTATAAAAAAAAAACGACGTGGTTTTATTATTCATTAAAAAAACAAAAAAAATCCTGGAACTGGATTTTCCGTTAAACCGGCAAAAAACTCCCGTTCTGGGAAAGGTCGAAATCGACCTCCGGCTCCGGTTCCTGGAAGAGGCGGATCTCCTCTTCCCGGAACCGGTGACTTAACCGGATAAGGAAGTCCGGCGGAGGGCAGACGGAACTTACAGGCCTATAAGGGAGGCCAAAAACCCATCAATCGACCTCCAAACCTAAAACCGATCCAGATCAACTCGAATTGGTCAGGTTACATTTTGGTCGGGGTCGGGATCAGATTTGAACAATGCAATTGAGAAAATTAAGGTTTGTGTTCGAGTTTCGAACCCGAAATCAAAGTATTCAAAGGAACCCGACCCGATTGTTTTAGTTTTTTTTTTTGGCTCGACTCAAGTTTTGAAATATTAAACTGAGAAAAATCATATTCGTGTTCGGGCCTCTAACTCGATTCCAAAGCATTCAAAGGAGACCGAACTCATCAATTTTAGCTTTTTTTTGGGTCGGGGTTGAGTTTTGCAACATGAACCCTAGAGAAATCAAGTTAAAGTTTGAGTGTTTAAACTGAAACCAAAGCATTCAAAAGAACTCGACCCCGACAGTTTTAGCTTTTGAAACATGAACCCGAAAAAAAATCACGTTGGTATTCGGGTCTCTAACTAGAAATCAAAGCATTCAAAGGAACCCGACCTTGACGGTTTTATCTTTTTTTTTCGAGCTCAGGGTCAAGTTTTGAAACTTGAACCCGAGAAAAATCAAGCTCGTGTTCGGTTCTCTAACCCGAAACTAAAGCATTAAGAGGAACAAGACCTAGCGGTTTTAGCTTTTTCAGGAGTCGAGTCAAGTTTTGAAACATGAACTCAAGAAAAATTAGGTTCTTATTTGGGTCTCTAACTAGAAATCAAAGGATACAAAGGAACCCGACCTCGAGGATTTTAGCTTTTTTCAGGGTCAGGGTCGGGTTTTGAAACATAACAAAAAAAAATCAGGTTCGTGTTTGGGTCTGTAACCTGAAATCAAAGCATTGAAAAGAACCCGACTCCGAAGGTTTTAGCTTTTTTAAGGTTTGGGTCGTGTTTTGAAACATAATCCAATAAAAATCATGTTCGTGTTCGAGTCTCTAACCCGAAACTAAAGTTTTGAAAGGAACACAACCCCGACGGTTTTAGCTTTTTTTTCAGGGTCGGGTTGCAAACTTCTTGCCCCTATGTTAAGAATTATCTTTATTAATCATATAAAATTATGATAAATACCACATGCATCAAAACACTGAACAATACTTTCAGAAAATATATTTGATGTAACAACCAAACACCGAAAATAAGATTATTTTTACTTAAACATAATTCATTTGATCTACTTTACAAAAAAAAGTACTTTACGTTAAAACAAATGGAGCCTAAAACAAGAAAAATGGAGAATTTGGAAGGAGAAGCGAGAAGGGGAAACCTACAGCTTCTTCTCATTCTTCTTCCTTTATGTTTCTTTTTTTTTTCTCCATTTATTCTTCTTCTACTTCTCTCTCTCACAAGTTCTCTCTCTAACAACCAAAAAAAGAGCACTCAACTTCTCTCTCATCGATTTAAACCCTTAGTTAACTAGGAGTTAAAAGTTGGGGTTAAAGGATATTAAGGTGGTGTTTGCGTGTTAAAATTTTGGGGTATGAAAGTTAGTAAAAAAGTGAAGAAAGACGATTTGAATTCTTTTTTTATATTTATTAGAGTGGAAATGTATAATTTGATAGAGAAAGATTATTTTGTATTTATTTTGTTTTGCCAACTCATTTATTCTTGTCGCCCTTTATCAGAAAGTGCACTCGCTTCCCGGGATGTGGTGCTTATTCTTCTTCCGAAGTTTGAGAACAACTAGAAGTCCATCGTTCTTGCTTGCATGTTGATGATCATGAAAAGCTCGATGTAGGTAATGAAATATACGAAGGATATGGGTTGGGAACAATGATTTCTTTTGAAATTCTAGATCATATTCCAAATCCTTGCAAAGAGTATGACAAGCTTAAGATGGGTTGCAGGATGGGGGCAGCTCCCCCTACCCCCAGAGTGCCGCTAGGGTAGCCTACCTCCATCGTACATGGATCAGGGTGGGGATCACTCCCTATCTTTTTTTAAAAAAAAATTATAGTTTTAAATTTAAATTATAGTATTAGATTATAATTATTATTTATTTTTAGCATTTTAAAAATATAAAAAATATTTAAATTTATTTATTTATTTTAATGACACATGTCACATTGCGATTGAGCGAGATAAATTTTCGTAAAATGACTCTATCGAAGTTAGGTTAATTCGTGACCTAATTAATTTAATACTAAATTTCAATGACTTAATATATTTTAAAAAATCCAATAATTTTTTTAAAATGGGCCTAAAACCTAATAAGTAGAAATATATTTTCTATTATATAGAATCAAAAACTTAACTTTTTAAAGAAGATTTACTATTACACTTACAAGGTTATCACAAGCTAGAAATTTATCAACCACATATGTCCAGTTTCTTTAAAAGACTACTAATAATTCATATTTTATATATTTGGGTTATAACTAAAATTACTATAATACAAGTTTGACATAAAATTCAGTTACCAAAAATAAAGTAGTCTAGAATTTTAAATGAAATCCCCAACACCACCCTAGTCTATCGTAGTAAATTATAGGGTAAATTACAATAACCTCACAAAATATTATATTTTTCTGAATTTTCCCCAAAATTACAAGTCGTTACAACTGACATTCTAAACTATGTACTTATTGCGATTATATCTCCAACCTATTTAGGGAATCAATTTGAATGGAATCTGTCCAGGTGTGTTACATGTGAATAGGACAAATTATAATAACCCCCACAAACTATCATCATTTTCTCAACTATCTCCTAAACTATCAGTCGTTGCAACTTATCCCCTAAACTATATCTTTATTGCGGTTTTATCCCTCAATCGATATGAATAGCAATGCATTACATGTCTCATGAAGTGATGAAGTTTACTTGATCCACTATGTTAATAGATCCTAGAAATACCTTTCTCAAGGCTAAATTCTTAAGCTATTAAGACAGGTTTCTCTTGGGTGGTGTTTTATTCAAAAATCCCACAACACGTGCAATAGTAAGTCAATGACTCGTTTCTAGTAAAAAACACTAGTGCTTTTATGGTCGTGAATCCAAAATTACCAATTTCATTGAACATACAAAGCTAATGGGATGTTCGTTTTTTTAAAAAATTGTAAAAATTTTAGGATTTGTGATAAAATTGTGAATATTTATGTAGATTATAGTTTTATAGGTTGTGTAAAAATTGGTGTAAAATTTTAAAGATATTTAACTTTTAAAGTTTGTAAAAATGTGTAATGAAAGATGTCAAAGAAGACCTCAAACTTCTATATAAATGTCAAAGAGGACCTCAAATTATTAATTTTGATACATTAAACCTACTAACTTCCCTAATCTATCAATTTGAGCCATCTGTCCATTTTTTCCATCCAAACTGAAGAAATAGTGGTCACGTGCGCATCAGGTGACATTTTTAAATGGAAGAAAACAAAATTACCCTTACTCTCAAAACGAAAGGCGCCAAAAACAAAGGGTGCAAAAACTCCCACACAAAAAAAGGAACAGGTGCCAAAAACAATCACACAGGAAATTACATCAAGATGTTACCGAGGTCTTAACCATCTTCAACGATAAGAGTTATATATTTCGTTTTAGAATATCATGTATTACTAATTTATGTTGTCCCAAGATAGCAAAATCATCAGTCTCAACTACACCAAAACCACAATAGCTCTCTCACAATTTCCTAGCTCTCTTTTCCAAATTAATGAAAACCTTATGACTTGTTTTGCAACTTCTAGGGTTTTTCTCTTCACAAAACAAATAGACCTTGATTTGAACACTTCAATCGTAAAAAGTTAATCTATCCACTTAACTCTGACGAAATTCACAAATAGCAAATGAAACCCAGAACCCCAAATGTCTAAAGATTAGCCCGAAAAAATCGAAACCTAAAGCCTGTACCATCTTCTTTGTCATCGACATCCCGAATTTTGCCTCCATCAATGGGCCCCCTTTCGTCCTCCTCCTTGACCTTAACCTCGACCTCATCTGTGTCAAAATCCAAAGAACCACGCGACCAAAGTGAGGAAGGCAGAAAGTTCGAGGGCGTTTTTGTCGAAGAGAATAAATTTTGGGGTTTTCGATAGCTTACCTTCTTTGTCAGAAACTACGGCTTTTCCCATTGTCAAAGGAAATTAGGGCAACTGAAGTTGTCGTTTTGAGAGTGAGGGTAAATTTGTCTGTTTTCGTTTAAAGATGGGCACCTGCTGCGCACTTGACAACTGTTCAGTCAATTTAGACGGAAAAATTGGACGGATGGATCAAATTGATAGATTAGGAAAGTTAGGAGGTTTAATGTATCAAAATTGATAATTTGAGGTCCTATTTGACATTTTTATGAAGGCTCGAGAGCTCAACGTGACTTTATCCCTTAATAAAAGGGTATTAAAGTTTGGTAAAAAATATAGAGATAATAATTATTATTTTTAAGAAAAAAATATTAAATTTTGTGTGAAAAATTGTTAGAATTTATATAAAAAATTTTGAGATTTTAAATATTCAATTTCTGAATTTTGTCGATAATACTTTTGCAAACAACATCCTCAATTAACCTGCCTATCTTCAAGTTCTATTGGGCTCGAAGCCCAATTTTTCGAAATTCGAGGACTCGCATTTGCTTTCATTTATAGGCCTAGCAAATTTCAAAACGTCCGACCCAAATGAAAACCCGCTCCAAACTCACCCGTCCTGACTCCTAACGCCACCAAGAACCCGAACAACAGGTATTGGCATCCTTCCATCGTCACAGGGGCACACCATTCCCCGAACCCCCGCAACTTTCAGATTTAATTGAGACTCTATACGCCACTAATTTTCCCAATTGTGCCCATGAAAACGCCTATTTTTACAGCCCTACTACTCCCCCACCCGTCTCTCTGATCCACCTCCTCGCCTCGAACCCTCAGTTTTTGTGTCTCTAGGGTTTGCAATTCTCTATCTGTAATGTCGCTCCCTGCTATAGAGCGTATATACGTTGCGGAGGAACTTCTTCGCGAATGGAGGAACGGGAACCCGAGCTCCAAAGTTCCCAATCCAGTCCCCATGCTCCGCTTCCTCTACGAGCTCTGCTGGACCGTGGTTCGCCCTCTCTCCCAACTTTTATGAGTAGACATATATGTAGCTAGAGGTTCATGTGGGTAGTTTGCACTTCCTTGGGTTTTGAGATTGATTCTTGCGTGCTTGATTGTTAGGTTCGAGGTGAATTGCCATTTCAGAAGTGTAAAGCGGCGTTGGATTCGGTGGAGTTCACGAATAGAGTGTCGCGTGAAGAGTTGGGTTCGGGTTTTGCGGATATAGTTACCCAAATGGCTCAAGACGTGGGTTCTTTTTTTGTTGTTTCTTGAATTTTACGGTCATATTCACTTCCTTATTTGGTTGGTGTGAAGAAGTGTGAATATGCTAGGAACTCGACTTTTGAAGCTAAGGTTTTGACTGTTGGATGTCTGAGAGAACAGTTAACCCATATGTAAGGGAGTGTAATACACTTTGAGTGAAACAAAGCACCACGAACCTGATGTATATATATACCTTTAGTTTCCTTGCATCTAATAGAGTTTTCTGCTTACACGTGAGCGCAAATGTTTGGTTGAAATATGGTTATTGGTGGAGTTGAATTGAGAGTGGCAACCTTTCACTTGTAATAGGCAGACGATTCATGCCTCTTCAATGCTGAGGCACAAATTGTTATAAAATTTAATTATAAAGGAACTAAGGAGAGTGGAATCTGTCAGTTGAAGTTGGAAGTTTAGTTTTTTGCATTCTTGATGTTACTATAAAAAAAAAAGTTCTTTGCATACTTGATGCCTAAAATATGTGATTTTTCATTTGTAGCGACTCGTAATCTTGGTCGAGATACTGTAGTGCAAGATTTGGCAATTAGTTCAAGTTTATTATAGTTTAGATGAGGAAGAAACTGGATCTATTACATGTCTAAATTTGCAATGGTTAAAGGGCCAGCGATCTTCCTAGTTCACTCACGGTTTGCATCAAAACAATTCCAGGAAATTACTTTGTGGAAGGGAATGGGTTTCTAAAAAATGCTTTGCTTGTTTATTGAGCAATATCTGCATGGACGACTTATTGAGGAATGCCATGCGTGTATTTGGTTGTAGAAACTTTTCAGAAGTTCACTTGAACAATTTTTGCTGGAGGACCAATTGAGTGAAATTGTATTTATTTTGGATGGGAGCTAAGTAAAAAATGAGACCATAAAATGTCCACAATCAAGCTTATCTTGATGCAGAGGTCTGGCCAGAATTTTGTTCCTTCAGGTTAATAAAGCATTGCTAAAGGAAATTGTCAATGATTTCTTGTATCTCGAGCATTATCTCTGTGGCTAGATGCTTGGGAATTTAATAGGGATGGGTGTGCAGCTATGAATTGAGGGCGCACGCATCATCACCAGGAAACTTCTTCTCGATTAGTGTTGACGTCGCCTATCGCCGCCCCCCATCCTCTCCCCCAAAAGGAATGAATTTGTACAGTAAATAAGGAAAAGAACATATAGAGCTCAAAGGAAATAAAAGGTGATAGAGAAAATTATGGATATGGGTTGCTGGGTGACAGTGTATATCCACGATTTACACTGCTAGGTGGTGGCTGTTGTTCCCTTGATCCTGAATCCCCCTCGAGGCAAACTGCAAGGATTGGAGAAAGCTCTTCCTTTTATCCAGGATTTAGCTCTTCTAAGAAATATATATGTTTTTCATTTGAACAGTTCTTGCTCAAATTACTTGAGATACTTGAAATTTGATTGTTTTCACAAGGCTTTTGCATCCCCAGTTGGCTATGGTTTTTGCATCTAATTCCACCTTCTTTTGAAAATGTGGTGAAGCATGAGGTCGTGGAAACAAATCTTCCACGATGAGTCAAATGGATTAGGGAAAAAATTTACTAGGCAGGTTGTTTGAACTTCTGATCTTCGTTGTCAAAGCTTCTGTTTCACTGTTTTGACATTTTTGTGTTGTCTCTTTTCGCCTATAAGGTTATAGGCTATAGCATCATTACAAGAAATATTGCTGTTTGGCTTGGTTTTATTTGTTTAACTAGGGACCGGCTATTTTATGTATTTTAAGCTAGGGTACAAAATTATTCTTACGTGCATTGATTTACTTCTCTGCAGCTTGCAATGCCTGGAGAATGTCGTTCTCGTCTCACAAAACTGGTAAGCACAAGTGAAGGAATTTCTGTGTAGTTTTCTAATTTTTGAAGTATCTCCTAAGGTAGAATACCTGGTTTGAGCCTTAGAAATTATCCTTGCTTTGTGATATTTCTGTTGAACGTGCTCATTCTGCGTCTCATTCTGATGTGTTCTATGTTTTATTGTCATTCATGTATTATTTATTTGGCATCACCATTATGCTTGACGAATAGGTTTTCTGCAAGTTGTCTAACTCATATACTCCTTTCTTACAAAAGTAGTTCACTTGCCAAAGCACAACGCTTTTAGAACTGTAATAAATGCTAGTGCACCTAGTTTCTCTATACTCTATTTGATTTTTGATGCAAAAGTAAACAAAAAGTTAGTGCAAAATTGGTGTTGCACTACGTCTGATTGGAAGGTTTAAAAATTGGAAGGGGTAAGAGTAAAGAGAGGAAAGGTGAAGGAAGGAGGTTTTTATCGATATTTGTGTTTGGTAGGGTGGAGGGAAAAGATAGAGTACGGAAATGGAGAAGGGATATAACCTTGGATATTATAGAGAAACTGAAAAACAAAGATTGGGCTGCTCCATACATATGAAAGGGTAAACAATAATAGTGTATTTGGCGAATCAAATATCGTGGTCTATACACTGGTTGTAATGCTATAGAGTGTGGGAAAGCATTTGAAAATCTCTAATGCAATCCCCTTTTGGTTTCTCAAGTTTTGTCTACCTTTTGGTGGATTAGATTTTTTGTTACCCAAAGGGGAATCTTATCTGTGCTCTTGTCCCTCTCCTTTGCTCTTATATATCCTATGAATGAGTAGGGTCCTGTTGGCTTCCCATTCCCTCTCCTTTCCATCCTTCCACACACATTGTTTTATGAACATGTTGCTTCTGAGTAATTGATTATTTGTTGATATGGAAGACGTATAATTTACGTTGTCTTGTTTTCACTTTCTCTATGATTCATATGTATAAATATTTTTTTGCTTTGTTTTTATTCTGTTTTCATTCTTTTTCTTCTTAGGCAAAATGGCTGGTGGACTCTGAACTGGTTCCTCTGAGGCTTTTCCACGAGCGTTCTGAGGTGGTGATGATTATTATTAGAATATAATTTTGAATTTTGGTTTCTTCTTGTTTCTTATATGTTTGTTGCTTTTTGACCTCTATGAATGCTTTACCCTTTGAGAAAGAAGTAAAAAACTAGAATATATTAACCTGTTGCAGGAAGAATTTCTATGGGAGGCTGAAATGATCAAGATAAAAGCTCAGGAGTTGAAGAACAAAGAGGTAAGAAGGTCATAGTCACGGAGCAACATTGTTTATTGTGCAGTGCTACAAAATGTTAAGTAGTGAAAATTGTACTTATGTTTTGTGATTATTGCAGTCGTATTTGCTCTTTGATTTTCAGTTGTTTCAATTTAGTTCTTTAAGGTTTAAACATATTCCAATATGAGGCTTGTGTTGCTTTATTAATATGTATGCTGCTAATATGGCTGTTAATTCAAATGCTGGTTTCACAATGTAAAATCACTATGTTTTCTATTTAGTTTACAGTTTTGTAAACATAAAATTTGTGATTTTGTGCGCTGCCTCACATTATAAGAACATATGTGGAAAAAAAAGGTATGTCATATTAGTGGTTATCAGAATAATGGGATGTTCCTAAAGTTCAAGGACTATTAAAAAATTGATAATTTGGAGAGGAAATTGAAATTGCACACATAGTTAAGGGAGTGAAAACATATTTTGACCATTTATCCACTCTCTAGCTGAGCAACTTAATGTAAGCAGTTGATGTACGAGGTATGCTTTCACCAATGATGTTTTGGATAATCTGGTGAACCTTGAGTTATTTCTCTGTACCACGGAACTAATCAGAATTTCCCTTTTTGAATGTCCCGTAAAAGTGCATTGTAGAAAGTTGAGATGATATTTCTTTATAGCCTTTGTTATCACAAAATGTATAGAAATTCAGCTTCCTACAGTTAGGCTAATAGACTTCATTTTGTTAGTGTGTTGGGTCGAGTGGCATCATCCTTTCCCCTTTGTATTGTTTATCCTGGTGAGGAAGATATCTGCAGCCCACTTGATCATCCCCTTCTAACCAATGCACTTAATTGATTAGAAGGGGAAGGGAAAATCCGAGGTAGTAAATAAAAAATTTAAGTCAGATAATCTTTTCCAATGTTATGCTGTTGTGTATAATAACAATATGAGCCACCAAAACCGATAACTGGCATGTCTGCTTATTCCGTGCGGTGATGACCTATGAGTAAAGAAGGCAACCCCATTCTTAATTGACATATTTGTGCTGTTGATTCAGGTCAGAGTAAATACTCGTCTTCTTTATCAGCAAACAAAATTTAATCTTCTTCGAGAAGAAAGTGAGGGCTATGCCAAACTGGTATGATCTCTTACAGTAGAATCAGCTTACATTATTTGTCATATCTTTGTTTTCTCATGATTTTAATTATCTTTGATGAGCATTTTCATTTCGATTGAAATTCATCTTCAGTTCCCCTCATGCAAGTTTTGATTTATAGATCCTTTGTTGATTTATTTGCTTAAAAATAATCAGTTGAACTTGGCCTTTTATACATTCAGGATTATGGTTTTGTGCTTAAATTTGGATAGACATGCACAACTCGAGGGTGTAAGCATGTAACAATTTGGGGTGGGTTGGCGGAGGCAGGTTCTTAAATTACTCCTCCAAAGCTTTGGAGAAGTAATTCAAACATTAAGCGGAATAATGATTTTCTTAGTGTGTGTTGCTTCTGTTTTTAAGTCCCATATAAGCTGCTGATGGGGGACGTATTGGTTGTGATTGCAGAGTAGAAGAACACTATGCTAAAATTATCAGGAGTCCATTTTAATTTTGTATTCTGTTAATTTTTCTATTCATTTTGGTCAGAGTTTGGCGTTAGTTTTCACAGGTGCAGTATTTCTCTATTTCTCGGTATTTACTAATGGGGACATTTAAATAAATTGCTCTACTTTATTTTGTTGTGGTTTATATTTTGATATTTTGATAGATTGGTAGTTATTATGTTTTATTAGGCTTTTGCCCAAGGGCTTTTAGGGTTTTCTTAAGACCTTTTGTTCTTTATTTAAGGTTTGTGAGAATCTTAAATTATTTAGACTGAGTAGCGGACTGTTTGGAAGGGGGATCCGGCAATGGTTCGTGGAATATTCAGTTTGTCAGGATGGCTAACGATTGGAAGTTGAATGAGTTTTCAGCGCTCTTCACCTTACTTTATTCCAAGGTTCTGAGGGGTTGGGTTGAATACAAGATTAGATGGGTGGGTTCCAAGAATGGTGAAATCTCGGAGAAAAATAGATTTTGAGGACTTTAGCCTTGCCTAGAGTGTCCTTCTTTGTTTAGGAAGCTACTCACGGAAGAATCCTGACCGTTGATAACTTGAGGAGGGGAGTATGTTTGCTTGAATGGTGCTACCTTTGCATATGCAATGGGGAATCTATAGAGCACATTTTGCTCCATTGCTCTGTTGCTAGAGAGTTGTGGTCTCTTGTGCTCTCTATATTGGATTACGATTGGGTGATGCTTAGGAGGGTGGCTGATGTTTTGCTTTGTTGGAGAAGGAATTTTAAAGACCTCATGCTTTGGCAATTTGGAGATTGATCACTAACAGTGTTCCTTTCTTTGAGGGAAAAAAGGAATGATAGAACTACGAAATTGGTGGAATATACGAAAATTGTATTGTTCACTGATTCCATATTTGACTTCGTGGTTATGATTTGCATAGTTTTAGTTGTTCGCTCATCATAGTCCATTATTCCAACACCTAATGCTGATGCAGTGAATGTTCTATCTCTTGTCAAATTACAACAATATCTTCACTAACATCCGCCATGTACTAACCACACCCTACCGAACAAATCCAAAACTGCAAGCAAGAAACAACTCAAACAGCAACTTTGTGGCCGAGATCAGCAATGAACATGTAGTGATGCTGTTCTGAGCTGATAGCTTTTAAAATGTAGACTAGGACCGGAGTCCAGCTCTCGGTTTGTGGTTTTGTTTTCCGATGAGGTTCTCATGGTGTTTTAGAGTCGAGCCAAAGAGTTCCAAGTCACTGTTAGCGATGGGGAAATGATTACGTTGTCTGAATGGAGTCGGAAGAAATACAACACGATTTCATTAGGGAGGTTTGGTGCAATTTGGGTGGTTAACTTGGTCGGCAAATTGTTGGTGGCTGATGCCGATCGGCCTTTTGCACTGAAGTTCAACGAAGCCTCCAGAGCGTTTCTGGCTCAGCGATGCGGGAATAAGGCAGGGCGTTACGTCGCTATTATTGCGTATGGGGAGGGATGTCGCAGAGGTTCGATTATGGTCCCAAAGGGTGTTGGTGGGCGTGGTTGGCATTTGCTGGCCGGATGTTTCCAGGCCGTTGTCGCTTTCCTCGACTCTTCTAGGTAGGGTCGTTTTTCCAAGGGTGAGGCGGGGAGAAGCAATGGCGCCTCCTTCGCTGACGCTCTTTTCACACGCATGGGGACAAGCAGGTGCAGACCGTTGTTTTCGAGGCTGACAGTTTCCACGAGGATGCTTTTAATGCGCATTCGGCTGTTGTCAGTCAGGATGCGAATCTCTGTTCTTTGCATTTTCGCGCGAGACTTTTGAGTCTTAAGGAGAAGTTAGACCGACTCTTCCGGTCTTTGAGTTTGATGTGTGAGGCGGGTTCAGTTGTTTTGGGTCTTAGTTGTCCAGATTGCGGCGGATAGAGAGAAATGAGAGATGCTTTGAGGGTGTGGCTGTGTCCTTGGAGTGTTTGAGGGGTAACATTTTGCAGTTCTTGTTTTTGTGGGCGAATGCGGTGTTGGGCTCTCCCTTTTTGATTTTATGGATTTCCTTAATTTTCTAGCTTGTATGGGCTAGGGGGCTTCAGTATAGTCCTTTGTACTGTTTCTTCTATTCCCCTTTTCTTTCAATAAAATTGCCAATACTTATCAACAACAAAAATTAGACTGAGATTATAATGTTTATTGGCAGCTGCCTTTGCACTCATATGTGATGCTTTCCCCCTCGGCTTTATTCTTCTCTATTATTTCTTGATTTCTCTATCTCATTCTTATTTTTCCGCTATATTGAGCATCATTTACTATCTTTGGCATCTGTAGGTTACCCTTCTTTGCCGTGACTCTGATGCTCCAACTCAAAATGTATCCGCGGCAACAATAGGGATTATTAAGGTTTTTGACTTTACCTTCAAAATTATCCCTCTTTTTTCTTTTTTGTATCTAAATCTTTCTGATTACTATGGCTGCAGTCATTAATTGGACATTTCGATCTTGATCCCAATCGCGCGTTTGATATCGTACGTTTCCACTGTTTAGCCTTTTGTTTCCTGCTATATAATTGTTCTTCCAACTTTTCAAGTTTTGTTGTGATGGTAGGAGATTCATCTATGGGTTTCAATGCTTCTGCTTGTTCAGGTACTGGAGTGTTTTGAAATTCAGCCAGATAACAAGATCTTTCTGGAACTGATTCCAATTTTCCCCAAGGTATGGTTATATTTTGGGTGGACTGATATAAATGTTACATTGCAATAAACGAATAAACCCTTATTTTACTAGTACTTTTATTTTCTTTGCAGTCTCATGCTTCACAGATTCTTGGGTTCAAATTCCAATATTATCAGCGTATGGAAGTAAATAGTGCTGTACCGTTTGGCTTGTATAAGCTTACAGCTTTGCTGGTGAAGGAAGAGTTTATTGATCTTGATAGCATGTGAGTGGTTTGTGCACACTTTCTAGTCAATAAATATAGTGAATCTTCAATTTTCATTCGCTCAAGTTGATCTTTAACATCTAAATCTGCATTCCAATGGGTATTCTTGCTCTTATCTTACATGTGGTCTGCATAATTAGGGTTTCCCGGAGTTCAATTTTTGGAGGTGGCTGAGTGGATTGCCTTTTTAATTGAGGGTATATTATTAGATGGGGCGTGCAGTGGTTATGATTAGCCCTATGTGAAGATGGCTTTTTGAGTGTTGCTGTGTGTAGGAATCTAACTGTACTGTTGCATTATCTCTCTGGTAAAAACTGTAATACTTACTGAGGCTTTGAATCAAAAGTTAGATGCCTGGTATCGTGGTTTCTATTGCAATGGAATTTGAACGCTTGCAATATGTACTTGGTAAAATGTAATGTTTTCTGATTCAGGGTGCATGAAGTGACTCATGGGTTTCTCCCGAAGTTTTAGAGTAGAAGTTAAGGATTTTCAGGTGTCGATTGGCGGGAGAGGAGTGATTAAGTTTACAGAATGGAGTCAAAAGTCCCTTAGTTTGATTTTTTTTGGGTAGATACGGGGCAGTTTGGTTGGTGAATTTAGTCGGGAAGCTCGCGGAGGTTGCTGCTGATCAAGACTTCGCCATGAAGTTTAATGAAGGCTCTCGCGCTTTCTTAGCTCAAAGATGTGCAAACAATGCTGGCAGATATGTCGCCATTGTTGAATATGGTGATGGTCGCAAGAAAGGAGTGGTGATGATTCCGGAAGGAAGATATGGTGCTGGTTGGACTTCCATGGCTGAGTGTTTTCAGGAGGTAGTGGAATACCTTGGACACGTCAGACCAGGGAGGAACATGGCTGGGGATGCCAGGCAGAGAGCCGGAGTCTCCTACGCAGGTGTGGTCACGTCAGGGCCTGTGGGGAGGGACGTTTCAGCTGGCAGGGGCGAAATCATTTTGTGTGCCCAGAAGACGAGGTTGCATGCTTCGTTGGAGGCTAATAATCCTTTTCCCAATGTAAAAGGGGCCGCCGTGAGTCTTTGCCCGATGCATGTGCGTAACAGGCTAGAGGCTTTGAGAAGGGAGCTAGATTGCCTTTTAGGGGCTCTGGACAAAAAGGGAGTGGGATTGAAGTGTTCAGATTGTCAGGGGTTCGGAAGGAGATAGGCGCCTATTTTATTGAAGGGAAAGAGACAGTCTTTTCTTCGGAAGACAGGGAGGAGGGGTCATTTGGGCTTGGGCCTGGGCCTGGGTTGGTCAAAGGGGCTAAGCTGTGGGAAGCTGGGCCGGGGGGATCTGGATCTCCCTTTCGCCCAAAACCCAGCTCGAATGGGCTGGGTTCTGCTGACCCGAGTACTGTCGCTGAAGCCACCTCTTTCGCCGACCTTCTCCGGCTAGGTGGCTCTCGGGTGTTGACCACCACCCATTGGTGCTGGTAGTGGAGCCACAGGCGACGTCGTCTGTGGTGGTGGGGGAAGTTTCCGACGACGTACCAGCGATAGATCTGAAGTCTCTTCACGGTCCTGTTTTGGTCCGATCCTCGCTGGGCTTGCAGGAGTCGCCGGGCAAGCTTTTTTCGGAGCCAGACTATGCCGGCAATCAGCCAGGGACAACTCAGAGTGGGGTTTCAGAGGGAGAGGCTCCTGTTGTCATCGATGGGGCCATTTGTCTTCTGGATGAGGCAGGTCGGGAGGGTGAGGGGAATCGGGCCGGGCTAGGGGATCTTTCTGGGATTCCCCTAGTTGATTTTGAGGTGGGGAGAGCTCTTGTCAGCCATTTTGTAGTCATATTGGGGAGCTGGTGTGTGTTCCTTCCGGTAATCAAATTGTGGAAGTGGATCCTCTAGCAGTGTGCACTATTCCGAGAGTAAGGAAGGACTGTTCTGCCAGTCTTGATTCTTCAGGCTGGGTGCTGGATATGGTGACCTCTTTTAGGCATTTGGTTGGTTTGTCTTGTGAAGGTCATGAGGCGGACTTGGAGGCCTTATTTGCAGCTTTGGAGATGGAGCGGGGAAACTGGTGTCCTAAGACACCTTGTAAGACGGGGAGTAAACTCCAACGAGAATTGAAGGGGTTGAGCTCTGCTGTTAACTATGAAGGGAAGACCCCTGTGTCGAGAAAAAATAGAAAGGATGGGAGGGACCAATGTAAGTCTAAATGAAGCTCAAAATTTTGTGTTGGAATGTTCGGGGGTTGAATGATAGGGTGAAGCGCAATAATGTGAGGAATTTATTGAGGGGGTGGAAACCGGATGTGGTGTGCCTCCAAGAGACTAAGTTGTCGGAGGTGACGAGGGCTACCATTAGGAGTTTGTGGGGGGGGGGGCAGCATGTTAGGTGGTGTAGTTTGGAGGCGGTGGGTGCTTCAGGTGGCACTTTACCCTTGCGTTTTTCCAATCTTGTTGGGAGGTGATCAAGGGTGATGTACTCTCTACATTTAATAAGTTTGCGCAACATGAGAAGTTTGTTAAAAGCCTCAATGCAACCTTCATCGTGTTGATTCCCAAGAAAGTGGGCGCGGTCGAATTGAAGGACTTTCGCCCTATTAGCCTAGTGGGTGGGGTTTACAAAATTTTGGCTAAGGTGCTGGTGAATAGGCTGAAGGTGGTTTTTGGTGGTATCATCTCGCCCTCTCAGAATGCGTTTGTGAAAGGGAGACAGATTTTGGATTCCGTCCTCATAGCTAATGAGTGCTTGGACTCCAGGATGCGTTCTCATATCCCGGGTATGTTATGCAAGTTGGATGTTCACAAGGCCTATGACCACGTGAATTGGAGGTTCCTTTTATACCTCTTGAGGAGGTGTGGATTTGGGGATAGGTGGTGTAGATGGATCGAGTTCTGCATTTCCACGGTAAAATATTCGGTGGTTGTGAACGGATCTCCTCATGGTTTTTTCGGTGGGTCTCGTGGGTTGCGTCAGGGTGATCTCCTTTCACCTTTGTTGTTCGTTATTGTCATGGAAGCTTTCAGTAGGATGATGCAGATGTTGGTCGACCATGGTTCCATTGAAGGCTTCGATGTGGGGATTGGTGGTAGAGGTGAGGTGAGCATATCTCATTTATTATTTGCAGATGACACTCTCATTCTTTGTGGGGCTGATGAGGGCCAATTTCGACATCTGCGCTGTCTTCTACTTTGTTTTGAGGCAGTGTCGGGTTTGAAGATTAATCTTTCCAAGTCTAAAGCCATCCCTATAGGTACCGTAGTTAATTTGCGTGCTTTGGCTTCTATTTTGGGCTGCTGGGTTGCTTCTTTGCCTATCACTTATCTGGATCTTCCCTTAGGGGCACCTTTCAAATGTTCTTGCATCTGGAGTGATATTATCGAAAGGACGGAGCGACGGTTGGCGAGGTGGAAACGGTGTTATCTCGCCGAGGGTGGTAGAATCACGTTGATCAAGTCTACTCTATCTTTCTCCCCACTTACTTTTTGTCTCTCTTTCCTATTCCTGTTGCGGTGGCTACTAGGCTAGAGAAGATTCAGAGGGATTTTTTTATGGGGAAGTGATGATAGCGTGCAGAAATTTCATCTTGTGAAGTGGGAGAAAGTGTGTTCTCGTATTAGTAGTGGTGGGTTGGGTTTGAGAAGGCTTGTTTTGTTTAATAGGGCCCTTCTTGGAAAATGGCTTTGGCGGTTTGGGGTCGAGCGTGATAGTTGTGGAGAATTGTTATTATGGAAAAATATGGTTGTGTTTTGGGTGGGTGGCACACTCTGGTTTGTAATGGCTCTTATGGTGTTGGTCTCTGGAAGAACATTAGTAAAGGATGTGAGTCCTTTGCTGAGAACATCCATTTTGAAGTAGGAAATGGAATGAGAGTTCGTTTCTGGATGGATCGTTGGTGCGGTGAGCGACCCTTAAAGGATATATATCCTCTATTGTTTTCTCTCGCCTGCAATAAGAATGCTTTGGTTGCGGACTGCTTGGAGAGGGTTTCCGGGAATGCTTCGTGGAATATTCAGTTTGTTAGGGGGGCAAATGATTGGGAGTTAGAGGAGTTTTCTGCGCTCTTCTCTTTACTTTATTCTAAAGTATTAAAGACTCGGGCTGAAGACAAGATGAGATGGGTGAGATCTAAGAGTGGTGTTTTCTCGGTGACTTCTTGGTATTCGTGTCTTGTTGGGGATCCCGATGGGAGCTTCCCTTGGAGACAGATTTGGAGGTCTTTAGCCCCGCCTAGGGCGTCGTTCTTTGTTTGGGAAGCCACCCATGGAAGCATCCTTACTACTGACAACTTACGAAGGAGGGGAGTGTACCTGCTTGATTGGTGTTATCTTTGCAAATGTGCTGGGGGAGTCCGTTGAGCACATTCTGCTGCACTGTTTTGTTGCTAGGGAATTGTGGTCCTTAGTGCTCTCTATATTGGCTTATGATAGGGTGATGCCTAGGAGGATTGCTGATGTGTTGTTGTGCTGGAATAGGGACTTTAAAGACCCTCGGGCCTTAGCTATTTGGAAAATGATCCCTACTTGTATTTGGTGGATTTTATGGCAAGCGAGAAATGAGAGATGTTTTGAGGGTGTGACTTTGTCCATGGAGAGTTTGAGGGGCAGTTTTTTGCAGTCTTTGTTCTTGTGGGCGAGTGCCATGTTGGGCTCTCCCTTTTTGGAGTTTTTAGATTTCATTAGTTTTCTCGCGTGTATGACATAAAAATTTCAGTATAGTCCTTTGTACTGTTACTTCTATTCGTCTTCTTTCAATAAAATTGACTTACTTATCAAAAAAATCCTATTTCATTTGGTATCATGTATTTACTGCTGTGGCAATAATGTAGTTTGCTAAACTAGTGCTTGGTGGATATGGAAGCCCATCTACTGAGTATTAGCAGATGCTATAATCTCTTTAGTCTGTCTGTGTGAACCAAATTTAGCTATGCTATAGTTGTGAATAATTCCATACAATAGTTGAATAACTTTTCGTATCTTGCCTACTGATGTGAGAAGAAAAGATTGAGTGGCATTTGTCCTTGTCTGTTAAAGAAATAAACCTACATATTTACATAAAAGAAGTAGCTATTAAAGCTGGTTGTATTTCAATTGAGCTGGAGCCTAGCATTGGTGCAAGTTATGTCCTTGAGCAGCTGCGGATGTGATTGAAATGACGATGAAGAGTCACGCATGGTGCCTTCTATACAGTTGCTTTGTCAACTTCTCCAAGAACCTTGAAAACAAACGAGTGGGATATTGGTTCACCAGCATAGTGATGTATCTAATTGTAAGAACCTGATTCAAAGATGAACCCTTGGGTATAGCCATTGAGATGATTTATTACATTCTTTTCTTCCCGTGAAGAACCGAGCATTAGATCAAAACCGACCTCCCCACAACCGCCCAAACAAAGCCCTAGGAGCCCAACTAGGGCATCCACCCCACCCTCGAAAGATTCCCCACCCTACAATACTGTGCGTTATTTTCAACCCCCTAACAGACCTGCTCAAGATTCTTGGCAGCCTTTAAGCAAAGACAATGCCCGCCCTTTGTCCTTAGTCTTCCGAGCGATCGAAGAAGACCCTTCATAGTTAACCGAAGAGTTCAAACCCTGCAACTCTCTTTGCATCTTGCCCCCTGACTTTCTGGACTTTTTTGAACTAAGTTGCACCCTCTCTCTCTCCAACGCAGCAAAGAGATTCCTCAGCTCCTTCTCGTGACGGTCACACGACACCCCAACCAAATGGCCAATAGAGGAAACCATATCTAAGACCCACTCCGGAAATTTCCCCGCCCTTTGTCCTTAAAACAATTAGGGGGACAAAGCAACAGACAAATAAAAGAGCATATGTGACATGTCCCACGAATGTAGCACCCCAACTTGAATTGCTATTCTGATTCGGCTGTTGTTTTTTTTCTGATGATATTTATGTCTGTTTTCCAGATATGCACATTTACTCCCCAAGGATGATGAGGCATTTGATCATTATAATGCTTATTGTGCAAAGCGACTTGATGAGGTATATTTACCTAATAATATTTCTCTGTATTGAATCCAATAGAATTCCTTGGTATTGTAAATTTCTTTCTGCACAATTTTTTCACTAATGGGGCTGGGATCTCTTTTGTCTGTGTAATATGTTAATGCCAGGCATTGGTTCTGTCAGCTGAATGCCATATTTTCTTTCTTCCTGTCTCTTGTTATATTGTTTTAAGTGGACTATGAAGAATTTGCCTAGAAAAAAAAGTGGACTAATGACTACATTATTATTTAGTAATCTAGTATTCCATCCGGTGCATGCTGTTGCATTTGTCATACATGCTCTTAATCTAGAGAGCATCCTTTGTTTTTTCTATTGTAATCTATGCTCACATCTTTATGTGTACGTGGATATTCAAAAATTTATGTAGGCTAACAAAATTGGGAAGATAAACCTTGCGGCTACTGGGAAGGATTTAATGGATGATGAGAAACAAGGAGATGTGACAATAGATCTTTTTGCTGCCTTAGACGTGGAGACTGAGGCAGTTGCTGAGCGATCTGCAGAGCTTGAGAATAATCAAACATTGGGCCTGCTTTCTGGATTCCTTTCTGTCGATGACTGGTAGTTTATTTTCCTCCTAATTTTCTATTCAATTTAACAAAAATATTATGTTGAGAGTACAAAGTATTAGTAATCGGTAATTTGAGGGTGAAATGTTTCAAAGTTGGCAATTTGAGGGTGAAATGTTTCAAAGTTGGCAATTTGGGATGCAAAGCGTCAATAACTATAGTTTCAGGGTGAAAAGTGTATTTAACCCTTCTTGTCTTCTTATCTACATAGAATAGGCCAAGGAATGATGTTGTTTCTTCAGCCGAATGATTCTTAGGAATGATGTTATACTGCTTGATGGAAGTTTCTTGTGCGGTATTATCTTTTCCTAGGTCACACAATGTATCGTTAAACTTTGTTTGCAACAGGGCCGGTATATGTTTACATACTTTTTCTTCTCTCCTCAGTACTTTTGATTCTTTGGAGATTTATGTATTAAGTGGGTTTTTTTTTTTAATTTTGGCAAGTCTATGTTGTTTGCTTGAGTGATGCGCAGCGGTTGAAAGGGCTACATTTATTTCCTAAGGTTAAGCAGTTATATGCAAATTGATTTAACCACCTCTTTGTCTGTTTTTAATACAAAGAATTGTAATAGAGGCCTGTTTTTCCAGGTACCATGCACATATACTATTCAATCGTCTGTCAGCACTAAACCCAGTGGAACACGTCCAAATCTGTAACAGTTTGTTCAGGTAAAGTGAATATGTACCTTGGATTATTTTCATTTGATTCTAAGTTCACTTCTCTCTCTGTTTCTGTTGTTGTGTGCTGACAAGATCTCACAACTGTGTTGCCTTTCAAATGCAATTTAAGAATTCAATCTAGTTTCTTAGGCACTAATTGACATTGTTTGTTTGAGTTTGGCCATCATTTGCTTTTACATGGGAGTGCATTTATATTGGCATTATTAATAAATCTGTGATGCATTTATTCAGGCTTATCGAAAAATCGATCTCTTCAGCATATGACGTTATTCATCAAGCACATTTCCAAAGCTTTTGGCCTTCTTCAGGGGCCAGCATTGATGCAATGGACGTGGCAAATTCATCAGTTCGTGGGTCTTATATTGATCTTGCTAGTGAGCTATTTCAAATGCTTGCCTGTGCTGGACCTTATCTTTACCGTGATACTTTATTGCTTCAGAAGGTGCATGGTTCTTTCTGATATTCTGATGACAGTATTTTGCGAATTTTTCCTACTCTTTTAGCTCATAGCTATTGTTGTGACTTGTGTTTCCATGAGTAGGTATGTAGAGTATTAAGAGGCTATTACTTGTCTGCGGTAGAGGTTGTAGGCAATTGTGATGGCGCAATGAACCATGACTCTTTTATTATTGGGAATCGAGATCCTCATCTACACCTGAAGGAAGCTAGGTCAAGGATAGAGGAAGCATTAGGAAAATGTCTTCTTCCTTCTTTACAATTGATACCTGCAAATCCAGCAGTTGGCCAAGAGATTTGGGAAGTTATGAATCTCCTTCCTTATGAGGTTGGCCTTAACTGCAGCGTTATTTGATCTTTTATTTGAGAATTTTGTTAGGCATGCTAGACAATGTGGTTAAATGAATCTCCTCCGATAGGTGCGATACCGTTTATATGGTGAATGGGAAAAAGATGATGAGCGGAGTCCTGTGGTTTTGGCTGCTCGACAAACAGCCAAGGTATAATTGATTATTCATTTGTCTGGTTTCATTTTATGTATTACAGAGCGTGGTGCCTCACAAGTGTCAATCTGTGTGCTGTGTTGTGGTACAGTTGGACACTAGAAGAATTTTAAAAAGGCTTGCAAAGGAAAACCTAAAGCAACTGGGTCGGATGGTTGCCAAGCTGGCTCATGCCAATCCGATGACTGTACTTCGAACAATTGTTCATCAGGTAATATTTACCTGGGAGATACCTTCTTTTTATTCTCTTACTGCACTGTGTTTCATATGTGCAACTTAATGTCCTAAACCTTTGATATCAGATTGAGGCATACAGGGATATGATCGCTCCTGTAGTAGATGCGTTCAAGTACCTGACACAGGTATGGAGTATCTTTTGAACTATACCTCTGATTTACCTTCTTGTTTTTCTTCTGTTATTGCTCATGACTAGTGTTGAGATTTTATTCGTTTCTATGGAAGAAATTGGTTTACTCGTTGTGAGACATGTCCTGATCTTCTTCCTTTCCCCCTCCCCCTCCTTTTCCTTCTTTCTTCCGCTGTAATAAAAAGATGTGTTGTATGCATAACATTTCGACGTTTTAATTGGATTCTCGGACTCAAGTTTATACAGTACAACCAGATATGCAGACCAGAGTCATCTAGTATGGTTTTAAATTCATGATACAATTAATAAAGAGCATATACTGGAGGTGAAATGATGAGATACTGAAAGGTTGACTATTGTAGTTCCAATTTTAGATTTGAATTATGATTGAGAGACTTCTTCAAAAAGAAAATTCCAGACTGGTTAAATTTTTAGTTTTTGCATCTTTTGGGCCTTAAATTTAGACTCTGTAGTTGTAGATCGTCGCCTAATTGCATGAAAATGATTGCATATCACTCTCACATAGATATTTCTCTCTTCATTTTGACCCATGATGGTTATGCCAAGATACCTAGCCTTAAAAAGAGACTAAAGCTGTTTCTTTAGCAGTGTCAAATCATAAGCCAAGGGATACAGCCTATCTTTACATAGAAGTTTATATCCAGGAATATATGATGCAGACGAAAGAAATTGTAAGATGAGGAACGGCGTGTAGAAAGGAACTACATTAAGCTAAACCAAATGATGACAACAAAACAAATAGTTTAATGGAACGTCCCCCCCCCCCTCTCTAAAAAAAAAAAGCTTTTGGTATACAATGGCAGACAATTTGTTGCATGTTAGGGTTCCTTTTGTATGCTGACTGCGTAGAAGTATCCCTTTTTCTTTGGTCAATAACTATTAAGTACATAACAAAGTATTTTTTCCCAGTATCTTTTGTGGATCCTGATCAAGTGTTTACTTCTCTGCCCAGCTTGAGTATGATGTTTTGGAATATGTTGTGATTGAACGTTTGGCACAAGGTGGGCGTGATAAGCTTAAAGAAGATGGCCTGAATTTGTCAGATTGGCTTCAATCTTTGGCTTCATTTTGGGGTCACCTGTATGTATCAATCTTTCTTGTTTCTTCGCTCAAACACCCCACCCCCCTCTTTTTTTTCCTGCAAGTCTCATATGTTTTCTATTCAATGTTGTATGTTTGTTAACTTTTAGTACTTCCGTAGATGCTTAAGTGGTCTATCTGAATCTTAAATTTCTTGTTTGCATGCAGTGTTAACCCATCTTATAATGTGTATATTTATATGTTGTACATTTGTTTCGTTTGATTCTCTCCTCAGTGTCCTGATATCCAGTGATGTTTGGTCATCTATTTTGTAAGTTAGATATGACTTGCATTAGAATCGTTACTGAACATCTGCCCCACACTATAGAATTTAAATATATCCTGGGATGCTTTACTTTTAGTTTCCGGGTTACAGATTAACCTCAGCAAAAGACTGGAGGGGAGGTTGTGACATTGCAAAAATATTCTGTCTCCTACTTGCGAGGTCAGAACAGGTCCGACAATCTGGCTTGCCGATGGGCAGGCATACTTGGATAACTTTATGAGATATGTTAGCAGATATTGGGTGACTGATAGTGAGTGAGAATGTAACAAAGAATACTGTTTACCAGGGGAGAGTTGGTCATTGGACTTTTTCAAACTCCAGCATACGGGAAATTGGGAACTGAGAATGCCACTTGTTAAGTTGTCCAAAAGGGATTTAAAGATGCATCAGCACTTCTGTGTAGATAGAGCACTTTGTTTGAATCAAAAGCAAGCTGTCTGCTGGGATTGCACCCTTTGGTCCTTCTCATACAACTTTAGAAAGTTGCCATCATTTGCAATGATTGTAAGCTTATAAGAATTAGTGGAGGAGATTGTCAGGTTATGAAGGAAAGAACTCCGGGTATCCATGTCATCTTTGTACTTAATGGTGTTCGGAGGTGTATACATAATAATTGCAATAGTTTTGCGGGCTGGTGAAGCTGATGGTTGGAAGATTAGATTTGGGTTTGAATTTCTCGAAGAACTTGGGGCTTGGTATGACCAAAAGAAGGATACTGTGATATGCTGACTGTGGAGCTCTGGAAAATGTTCTTTTGTTTTCATGGCTTCTAGATAGTAGGAATGATGGGTTTTGTTTTTGATTGGCCTCGTGGAAAGCATGTCCTAGGTGGTGGCTGAAGATTAGACGCCATTGGTTCTATTGGCGGAAGATCTTAATCGAAAATCTTTCTTCTTTTGCTCCTTCCGGTTTCTGATTGCTTGTTTCCTCTCATGGTGCTGATGGATGACTCCGCACAAGATAACTTTTGGTTTTGCCTGCGGTTCTGAGTCATTTTTCCATAGACGAGCAATGCATACTTGGGACCTTTCTTCATAAAAGTGAGCCCTGTAATCCACTGGATACTTTGTGTTGATTGTATCTTCATTAACTGGTTTTGAAGATGGTTCTATGTTATAGCCAAGGATGTCCTTTGTTCTTCATGATCAGGTAGTCCGTTCATTGTGCATGTTCCTGTGTCTTGATAGAAAGAGATGAAGGAAATTACTTCTCCTTAATATGTGCAATCTAGAACATAAAAAGTGCCACTATCTACTGAAGTAAATCTCACCATCTATGGAGGCAAGAACTGGAAGTTTGAGGGCTGCATTGTTCTAATAAAGCTTCATCAGTCAAAGCACTCAAGGATTGTGGGTCTACTGTACAATGAAGTTGATCTTTACCAATACAGACTCGAGAAAGTTCTGTTTCCTTTGTTCCCCCTTTTTTTCTTCTTTTTTTGGTGGGGGAAGGGGGGTGGGTGGGTAGGATTTGTTATCTATACATATTTTGCTAACAAAGAAAGAGCTTGGTTCAAATCTTGATTTTTCTTGCATATTTCTTATGACTCTTCTAGGATGGAGGAGACTTTTGATGGTTTTAACTTATTTTTGTGGCTTTCGATTTCATTTTGTTTGTATGACTTGTTGTCTAATTTATGTTCTTGGTATGTAAATGATGATTCATCATGCATTTTTATAAAAAGGCTGTATTTTTAATGTCAATGGTATTGTTGTTGTAGAGGATCAGAGGTTGCTGGCATGAACTTTTAATGCTCTATTCATGTGATGTCAAGGGGTGTTCAAGATCTCCATCCCCCAGAGTGGTTATTGGATTGTCATAATTAAAATTTTGTTTCCATTGAAGATGTAGTATTGGTTGAAATTTGATTATATTTCCAATAATAGTGCTTAGAAGCATCCAATCTTGCAGAAAAGATAAGTTCTCTAAGGTACTTAATAAATCTAAGTGGGTTGCCTCTTTTATGAATGCTGGTCTTCTAGGAGGGATAGTTAATGGTTCAGGAAGTTGGGCATGATGATTGTGCATGGAGTCCGGGCAATTTTCTTGATGTATGGAGTTTGGAGCTAGTAACTGGTGTTGTTGGCTGCCAAGCTAGCGTTATTGCTGCTAATGGTCTTAACTGTACAGAAATCTAATATGCTTACTTTTGACAATGGAGGTTCACAACGCTCCTATTTCCTTTGGAGAAACATTTTGTAAGAATTTTTCAATTTGTTTAAGCAAAGTATTGTTTCAGAATGGTTCTCATCACAGTTGCTCTCTCCCAATCCATATCCATTATTGTTGTGCTGGATTGTTCCAGTATATATAAAATTTATTTTGGTATTTAATAGCTTGAGATAGGATTGGCTTGAAGAATTTATTTGATCAAAGCCATTCCAAGTTTCCCCTTACAGGAGAACCATAACGTCTTATTATCTGTAAGTGGTGTTGTCAGCATTAGGATCATGTTTCTTAATCGTTTAAGTTTATCATTGCTCAGACGAGATGTAAATTCCTAGTTATCTTGTTTCTGCACCTTCATGCACCGTAGCTGAAAATGGTTCTCAGGGATATTAGAAACCAACTTTGTTTTTTGGGTAAGAGGTAGAAATCAACTTCAACATACTATGCTGAGTTGCTGGCTTGATGATCCACTCAGCTTGTATAAATCTGAGCAGACTCAGGGCTTCTCTTTCAGCTGGCAGGGACTTGAGACTGCTGGTTATTACTACGATAATAACTGATGACAAGATAGCAATGGTTGTTCCCAAAATCAGATGAGAGCTTCTAGAGGGGCGTATCGTTTTCTAGGATCTGGCTTGGGGTAGGAACGTGACGTTACCGAAAATTGTGGGAACGTGCGTTTGGGATTAAGTGATCAAAACACTTGGTCGATATTAATATAATATCATGAAAGCAACTTACCCAGTTAGAGCCAATTATGCTTCCTTTGTAGACTTTCTACTTGTACTGTGCAGTCTGCATTAGTAAATATCCTGCTTTTTTGTGAATTCCGATTTTACAGGCCAAGCCTTTTTTTTCTCTGGGTAAGTAAGCTTCTGCTGTTGATTTATTGGGAGAGCTTCTTTCTGTATAGGGTCTCTCAATTGTCATCTTTTCTATGCTAATATGGATGCTTTAGGTGGTGGATGATTTAATAGTTTGTGAATATGCTTTAACTTTCAAGAATGTGTGGAATCTTCCCTGGTTACACCTGTGGATTCTTCACCACTACTTCATCATTGTTTCTAGGTGTAAGAAGTACCCATCAATGGAGTTGAGGGGTCTTTTCCAGTATCTTGTGAACCAGTTAAAGAAGGGTCAAGGAATTGAGCTTGTTCTCTTGCAGGTACTATTGAGGTCTGAAAGTTGCTTCATTTATGAAACTTAGTCCCAAGCCTAGTAATCAATAATCGGGTCTTATGGTCATTTCAGGAGCTTATTCAGCAAATGGCGAATGTCCAGTTCACAGAGAACCTGACTGAGGATCAGCTGGATGCCATGGCGGGTAGTGAGACTCTCCGGTATCAGGCGACTTCTTTTGGAGTAGCTAGGAATAATAAGGTACTTTCTTGTTGGCGTTCCTTTTTTTTCGTTATTTGTTTTCCTAGTGGACTTAAAGTTGACGAAGTTTTTAATTCATGATACGTACGGAAAGGGCATCATATGCTTGTGAAGCAATTAAATTCAAGTAGATAATTTAGGGATGAGACTGAAGCAACTTAAGGGCTGATTTTCTCCGATAATTAGAACTCACTGGATTCTGATTTGGTTATCAAATTTCTATGGGTCACGCGCACGTGAGACTGATGAGGCATAGGATGTATCCACTTCAACCTGAATCAGGCTTTTGCTTCTGTTCAATATATAATTACTGAAGCCAAAGATTGTGATTCCTTATTCCTATTCAACAACATACGAATAGTTACCATTAGACTTGCTTAGCTTATTTGGAATCCTGTCTGCATTCTCTTCATGAGAGTTCTATGATATAATTCTTGAATCTCACAATTGACACAAAGAACCCAGATAGTACTAATTTGCTAGATGTATCAGTCTGTGCATACCTAGTGACACTTAGATGAAATGTTAACTTTTTACAAGTATCTCATGCTCTTTTCCTCACGTGTTGAGATGTTTGTCAGGCCAACAATGAAGCCTTATCCCAGCTATAAGGGTTTGTCTATTGCTTTTTGTTATTTTAACTCTACAGGGGTACATCCGTTATGAATTAAATAGAGCGATCATGCTTTGTCATAGTGTTCTTCTAGTTCTTGTAATTCGTACATCTGAACCACAAAACTGCATCTGCTGTCCTTTTTTTGCGTTTGGCCATTGTATCGAGTCTGATTCCTCGAATGAGAGTAGGTCTACTTGTGATCCAGTGTGGGGGCATGTGTTGAGAATTCTTAACTATGATTGGGTTATGCCCTAGGAAGGTAGTGGATGTTTTGCGTTGTTGGAGGAGGAAGTTCAAGGATCCAATTGCGTTGGCCATTTGGAAGATGATTCCAGCTTGCATTTGATGGAGCTTGTGGAGGGAAAGGAATGAGAGATATTTCAAAGACAGGGCTGTCTTTGGCTAGTTTGGGGGGTTTTTTGTTGCATTCTCTGTTTCTGTGGGCTAATTCAGTTTTAGGCTGTCCGTTTGTGGAATTTTCCGGATTTTCTTAGTTTTTCAGCCTGTATGCCTTAGGTATTGTCAGTATAGTCTCTTGTACTGTCAAATTTTTTTTTTCTTTAATAAGATTGACTTATAAAAAAAAAGTGTTTTGAATTTTCCATGTACGATGATAGATGATATTGGACTTTTGTTCAATACTTATGTGTTTACTCCCAACATTGGACTATTGTTATGGAACTTTCAATGAAAAACATCCCCATTCCTCCTTTTGCTCTATCCCGATATAGGTGAACAACCAGGGTGTAAGACATACGATCAGATATTAATCTGAATGGTAATTCCCTTGTGTTTTAGTAACCAGGTGTGCTGAAACTGATGTTACCTTTGTGCATTGGTTTCGGTAAATTTGCAGTATTGCTAGATATGCAGTACTACTCATTGTATGATTGCCAATATGGCATGGTAGACAAAGATGGCCAAAGCCAAAATGTAACGATCTTTCAAATTGGAACATTGCTTGAATTTCTTGGACCGTCAAATTCACTTTCTTGCTTTTGTAACAGAGAAGCTTGCCAAGTTGAGTATCATGGCGCTTTACATGCAAGTTTTAAGATGTTGACACAATCCTTTATGCAGGCATTGATCAAGTCCACTAACAGGCTTAGGGATTCATTGCTTTCAAAAGATGAGCCAAAGCTGGCAGTGCCTCTGTTGTTACTTATTGCTCAACATCGCTCTGTGTAAGCTTCAGAACTCTATTTGTTATATGTTCACTTTAAGTACGGTAAAAACTCTTTCTCTGAAGGAATTCAGTTGCTATGGAAAGCAGCAATAAGGAAGCTTTCATAACGTTGTTTTTATTAGTTGGCTATTGTCTTAAGTTGGCTAATCTTTCTGTTGTGTATTCTTGTTTCTTGACTTGGGTCAGAGTTAAAACCATGGATCATTCGCATTTGTCTTTTAACTTGTATAAATGGTTTGCAAAATTGGGAAAAATTGGTTAATAACCTCAGATCTATTGTGTACCCACAGGAGTGAGGTCAAAACAAGACACCTTGCCTTCTCTCGTCTTTTGTTTTTTTTTTTTGCGCCGGGGGAGGGAGGGGTTGTGTGTGTTGGTCGTGAAAGTTTGTAAAGGTATATGGGTATATGTGGACATGTGGCTGATTTGTCTTGAAAATAATTGAGTTATGAACTGAAACACGAAGTTTTTGAACTCGTGCCTTTGTATGCACCACTCTCTTTCAGTTAAGAGTTTACGAGAAGGAGAAATTTTCCTCGTTTGTTATTGTGACTGTATTATGTTTCTTATGAACTTATGTTCTCTCATTTACTTATTCAATGCAATATAGTTGTGTTTATGGAGGGAGAGAAATGGGAGATGCTTCGAAGATAGGGTGGAGTCTTTGGTTAGGCTGGGGGGTTTTGTACTGCACTCTCTTTTTCTTTGGGCTAATTCGGTTTTATGCTGTATTTTCGGGGATTTTCCGGATTTTATTAGTTTTCTAGCTTGTATGATTTAGTTGTTGTCAGTATAGCCCCTTGTACTGTCATCTTTCTTTTTCTCTAATAAGATTGGCTTACTTATCAAAAAAAAAATGCAATATAGTTTTTTTTTCTTTCTGAAAGTAATGAAGGGATCAAAATCCTACTTTAGTTGATAAGGGAAACACATTTTTTGCCCATCAATTATTGGGGTTCTAACACTTAAACTCTAAAACTATCGATTTCATTACATTTCGCCCCTCACCTACCAATCGTTTACATTTTGCACCCTCAGTTGTTAATTTGAAAATAAATTGATATTTTTGTACAGCAAAATGACGTCTTTATTCTCACACAAAATATAATGACCAAAAAAATGTGAGGGTAAAATCATCATTTCATGAATAAAAAATTTCAATTTTTCTCCAAATCAACAGCAGGACCGAAGTGTACAAAATTGGTAATTGAGCAGTAGAAATGTTACGAAATCAATAGTTTGGAGTGCAAAGTGTCATAATCTCAATAGTTGATGGACGAAAAATGTGTTTAACCCAGTTGATAATGTTGACTGCTCCACATACATCTGGATATTAGGGTTCAAATTAGCGAGCTTAGTCTTCTGGTTTACTAACTTAATAGTTATTAGGAGAAAAGTCACTTTACGCCCCCAAACTACAAATGCAACCTCAAACATGGGTTTCTATTACCACATTTGACACATTGAGACCTAAAACTACCAAATTTACCAATTTGCGTCCCTAAAAAAGATTCAACCGTCATTATCGTGTCACGTGTGATAAATAAACCATGTAGCACGGTTTTGACCGTCGAATTTTATTTCAGGGCGCAAATTGATTGATTTTGGAAGTTTGGGGGTTCAATATGTCAAAGGTGGTAGTTGTGACCCCTGTTTGAGATTGTTTTGGTAATTTGTGGGCACAAAGTGATTTTTCCCTATTTATTATGAAGCACTCATGGGTTGTTTTACATTGTAATCTGTCTCTGATACTTTTTGTCTTTCCACGTTGATTGCCATGAGATTTGTGTTTTATTTCAAGGTAGTGAATCTCAATCAGGGGTAAAAAATGAGAGAAACATACACAAAAGCTATGACGATGTAATACCTGATTCTACTATTTTCTGCAGGGTTGTCATAAGTGCAGATGCCCCCTATATAAAGATGGTTAGCGAGCAGTTTGATAGATGCCATGGTACTCTTCTGCAATATGTGGAATTCCTTTGTAGTGCAGTGACACCAGCGGTGGGTTATGGTCAGTTGATTCCCTCGCTTGATGATCTCGTCCATCTTTACCACCTTGATCCTGAGGTATGTCTTTCTTTCTCACTCTGACTTCTTTCCATCCTTTTTTATCAGAATATAACTTGTGATGGCCAGTGCGGTTTATCTGCTATTTTTTTCCATTTAATTGTCAGAATTTTTTTCCCTTTTTGCTTTTAATTCTATTTTCACTCTTGTGCCTCTGTTTAGTAACATCCTTCATATTGTGGTTCTCTTTTCCCCCATATAGGTTGCATTCTTAATATACCGCCCCGTGATGAGGCTCTTCAAGTGTGAGGGGAGTTCTGATGTCTTCTGGCCTTTAGACAACGGTTATGCTACAAATATTGCCACTACAAACATGGAGTCTGAACTTACTGAGTACTCTGGAAATGTGGTACTGGATCTTGGCTCTCCAAGGAAGCCTATGATGTAATATTCTCAGCCATGACATTATTATACGTTTTTGGAAGCTTACTTGGCATGAAAACTTTTCATATTGGTACCACTGTTTTAGGTAACAGTAAATACACAGATATGGAGGTAACATGTGTTATTTGTACATGGTGTCTCTAATTTGCTCGCAATGCTAGCATTAGTTAGTGTGAAAGTGTAATTTTTACGAATACAGATGCAGTGGAATGCGTGTGTGGCACTTCTGCCTGACTTATATTCTGACTAGCCATCTTTTCCTTCCCACTGCATCTTTATATCATTCTATGCAGGTGGACTGAACTTCTTGATACTGTCAGAACCATGTTGCCTTCAAAAGCCTGGAATAGCTTGTCTCCTGATCTCTATGCTACCTTTTGGGGGCTTACTCTCTATGATCTTTATGTGCCTAGAAATCGTTATGAGTCTGAAATTTCCAAACAGCATGCTGCTCTGAAGGCTCTGGAAGAGCTTTCTGATAATTCAAGTTCCGCAATCACCAAAAGGAAGAAAGACAAAGAGAGAATTCAAGAATCTCTGGATCGATTGACTACTGAACTCCGTAAACATGAAGAAAATGTTGCATCTGTTCGTAGACGGCTTTCGCATGAAAAAGACAAGTGGTGGACTTCCTGCCCTGATACTTCGAAGATTAACATGGAGTTCCTTCAGCGTTGTATCTTCCCTCGCTGTACTTTCAGTATGCCAGATGCTGTCTATTGTGCCATGTTTGTACACACTCTTCATTCGCTCGGAACACCTTTTTTCAACACAGTGAACCACATTGATGTTCTGATATGTAAAACATTGCAACCTATGATATGCTGCTGCACTGAATATGAAGCGGGGAGACTTGGAAGGTTTCTATGTGAGACACTAAAGATTGCTTACTATTGGAAGGTAATTGACTATATCTTTGTTTCATAAAGATTGTTCTGAGGTGGTGTTTTGGGTTATCCTTTTGTGGGTTTGCCGGATTTTCTTAGTTTTTTAGTTTGTTTGCTTTAGAGGTTGTCAGTATAGCTTGTACTGTCAACTCTCTTTTTTCTTTAATAAAATTGGCTTACTTAAAAAAAAAAAAAAGAGGTGGTGTTTGCAAACCAAAATTTTGGCCATGCCAAAACTTTGTCAAAATTTTTACTTATAAAATAATATCTCCATCAAATCATTTATTTCCATTACAATAAACATAAAAAAATTTACTCAAATCATCTCTCCGCTTTTTCACCAACTCCCACAACCAAAATTTTAGTTTGCAAACACCACCCTAAGTTAGTTTTGTTTCATTTGTAATAACGAAGGAAGTTACCGAAATATGAGCAAGCATTTCAATGAAACAATATGATGTTATTTAATGTTTCTTACCTCATTGTTTTTTAAATTCTCGATTCTGACGTTATTTTTCTGCTTTTGGTTCCAGAGTGATGAATCTGTTTATGAACGTGAGTGTGGAAACATGCCAGGCTTTGCAGTGTATTACAGATATCCAAACAGCCAGCGAGTTACATATGGCCAGTTCATTAGGGTGAGTTATTTGTCTTGGGCTGTCCAATTGCTCAACCTTTCGTTGTTAATTTCCACCGAAGAAGTCAAAAGTTTACATGGGCATTTCAGATCATCTGTATTAGTTTGGATTTCATTTTCCCCCTTAAAAGTTACGGCTCTCTCAGTGAGCCGCTCACCATTGAACCCCCCACTTCCCGCTGGGGACCGATCTCCCTTTCTAGCTAAGGATGTCAGAGCTACCTATCTGTGTGTAGTGTTTCTATTAATTTATAAGTTGTCTTTTAGCATTATAGTAGGCATCTGTAAAACAATATGGATAGTACAGAAGAAGTACATGTTTTAAGTGTTGGGGAGGGGGAGGGGGAATACAGGCTATAATTTTAACTCGAATTGGACAGCTGCCAAAAAAAAAGCATGAGGGTGACTCCTTGCATTTCATGAGGATCTGTAAGGCCGTCTTAGTTGTGTAAATTATATAGGGAGGGAGAAGGGGAAAAGTATGAATAATTTCTTTCCATTTTTTGATTTTTTGTGGGGGGATGAGTGGGGTGGAATCATGGAATCTCTCTGAATTATGTTGACCTTTTATCTAAGTCCTACAATTGCTTGTGTCGTGTATAGTATCTCTTCCTGGGCTTGCTTTTAAGCAGGCCCGTGATGAAGGTATTGATGATCTTATAGTTTCTTTCTATTGCATTGCCATGTGAAGTTGAATAGTTTTGGTTGTAAACATTTCAAAACATCTGCATTATTTCTACGAGAGAGGCATTCACCTTTAATAACTGGTGATATCACTTAGGAATGAGGACTAATAGCTCACTCAGGTTGCAGTATATAAGCCAAGAAAGTCTGGAGGAGCATTTGATGGCGAACACACAAAGGGCATGTCCTTCTTAGTTGTTATAATCCTCTGGCTAAAAATGTTTGGAGAAGTCCATGGCTGAGGTGTTGCTGATCTTTTAGTTTCCTTTTTGTCAAATTTGCTTGCAATAAGATGGGTATGTGAAGATGATTTAACATGAAGAAGTTTTGGTGATAAGAGAGCTCCCAAATATCTGCACTATTTTCAGATGAAGACTTGCACTTTTGATGATTGGTGACACAACAAGGGATGAGGACTACTCCCTATTCAATTGTGGCATTCTGAGTGCACAAGGGGGGTGTTGCAGCGAAACTGTTTGATAGGTCGTTTCATTTTGAGGTTGTCAGGTTAAGGTCCAGGAATGTGCTATATATTGCTGTGAATTTTATTTGGTGCATGTAACAGATACTCGATCTAATTTAGTTTTTTTATATGCTGTGCTTCTTTTTTTCTGCTGATGATGTCCTCGTGGGACTCTGGATGGTTGAAGTATGGAGTTAGGCTTAGAAAAAAGAACAGAAGTATGGAGTTAGATTTTTTCATTTCAAGTGTCTGTTATTGTATATTTTTCTATTTTCTCTATCTGGTTGTATGCAAAATGATACCATCTCTTTCAGCATATGTGCCACCTGTAATGAAGTTTTCTTTTCCTGCACTTCGCTCAAGACTCTTCTTAAGTTGTCCCATTCCTGATAGGTACATTGGAAGTGGAGTCAAAGGATCACACGACTACTGATTCAGTGCTTGGAATCTTCTGAGTACATGGAGATTCGAAATTCTCTTATAATTTTGACAAGGATTTCTAGTGTTTTCCCAGTTACCCGAAAGACTGGTATAAACCTTGAAAAGCGGGTATGAGATATGTTAACATTCTGCTTTTTCTCTTGAATGGTCAGCTCCTTTAGGGTAAATGTATGCCATTTTTGTATCTTCCCATCTTCCATGCAGGTAGCTAAGATCAAAAGTGATGAGAGAGAGGATCTCAAGGTGTTGGCAACAGGTGTTGCTGCAGCTTTGGCTGCTAGAAAGGTATTTTACATCTTTGCATGCTTGCGTATCTGTTCTTTCTTCACCGTCCACTAAATGTTCTTGCTTTTTTCAGCCTTCATGGGTTACAGATGAAGAATTTGGCAATGGCTATCTTGATAATAAGCCTGCGCCACCACTTTCTTCAAAGTCTTCAGCTGGTAATTCAGCACCTGTGCAAGTTAGCTCTTCCGTTAAAATTTCTCATAGTGAAGCTGCTGGGGGGAAAGCAGTTGCCTTGGCAACTTTGCATTCTGAAAATGGGAGTTCGGCAAAAGATCCAATGTTAAAAACGAAACCAGCAGATGGGAGATTGGAAAGAACAGAAAGCGTGACTATTGCAAAATCTGATCCTGCTGTAAAACTAAAAGGAGGTTCTTTGGTTAATGGATCGGATGCCCACTCATCCTTGCCCTCAGCTGCTGTACACTCTGGAATGTCAAGATCAACAGAGAATTCAAAGCAAGTGGATGAATCCACAAGAACTTTAGATGAAAACATGGCAAAAGTTGCTACAAAGAACTCAACAGAATCTGAGGTATTGCTTGAAATCTTGTGGTTAACATGATTTTCATACCCCTTCACTCTATTAGGCTGTCAAATTTAGTGGCATCACTTGCAGTTGATTTCAAGTGTGAGCACTTGAAGTGTCCTCCCCCTCCCCCTTAGCACTCTTTTCCTCTGCTTCCCTGATTTTAAGATTTGATTATATATGCATATATTTGGAAAAATATATTTGAACTAGAAGTTTAGTAATGATTTGCCATGTACTTGGTGTTTCAAAGGGTGGCCTCTCTTGAGTGTACGAATAATTGGTGCTTCCTAGTTCCCATGAGTATTAATGTGTCCGGGGGATTTTGTTAAAAGCTTCCTTCACAATACTGGTTGTTTCTCTATTTACTTTAAACCCTTCTTTCAGACTATGACTTGTCATCTGTTTACTCTTTTTTTTTTCCTGTGTACGTGCAGACAATACTCTCCATGGTTGATTAGTAGCAAATACTCTACAGTATGAAAGTACTTGTAGTTATCAAGAAGATAAAATAGAATAGTGCTAGTAAAATGAGATGTCCTTACCCAAAAAAAGAAATGCAATGTCCTTTGAGCTGGAATATGGTGCCCATTTAAGCATATTTTAATGTTGTTGGTGAGAGATTTTGCTGTTAAATGCAATGATAGAAATCTATTTTATCATCTTCCAATCAGATTGTGCTTGGCTATACCATGATCTCTTCATTCCCCCCCCCCCCCTGAGAAGAATTAACTTTGAGTTGTCTGGTGTTCGAAGTGGATATAGGATTGGGGAGGATTTACTATCTTTTCACTTTTGATCTGCAAGTTAACTTATGTTGAACATAATTCTATTTGGCATGTTTGTTTCTCAATGTTGTGAGTTAAGACTAATAATATTGTTGCAGTTGAGTTTCTCCCTTTTTCTCCACCATCTGTCTCTCTTTCTTATCTATTATATCCCTTTCTAATGATGACATACACCCCCGTTGACAGTTGAGAGCTTCAGCAAAACGATCGGCATCTGCTGCATCAGTTGCTAAGCCACCCAAACAAGACCTTGCAAAAGATGATGGTAGATCTGGAAAGGCTGTTGGCAGGACTTCTAGCAATTCAACTGGCGACAAGGATATTTCAACTCATGCATCAGAGGGCAGGCAGGTTGGGGCTACGAATGCTTCCTCTGCATTTTCTGCAAATAGTAACATAGTTTCGGCTTCATTGAAAGCCTCAACTCCTCCTGCTAGAATGTCATCAGATATTCACGGTAATGAATCCAAGGCAGATAGCGGAGCTTCCAAATCTTCTGAGGTGAGAGTTTCTGCTTTAAAGGATGATGGTACTGAAGTGTCTGATGTACCCAGGCCCCATTCTCGTGTTGTTCATTCTCCGAGGCATGATAATGCTGCAGCTGTTTCCAAGTCTAGTGATAAGCTGCAAAAGAGAGGCAGTCCTGCTGAAGTACCTGATAGGCTTACTAAACGCCGGAAGGGGGACCCTGAAACAAGAGATCCAGAGGGTGATATTCGATTGTCTGACAGAGAGAGGTCTGTTGATCATGGCGCTGATGAACCAAGTGCCTTTAGACCCACAGATAAGCCTTTGGATCGGTCTAAAGACAAGGGCAATGAGAGATATGATAGGGACTTTAGAGAAAGAGCAGATCGTCCTGATAAGGCCCGCGGGGATGAAAGTTTCACTGAAAAATCAAGGAATAGGTCTATGGAAAGGCATGGAAGAGAGCGTTCAGTGGAAAGAGCTCAAGACAGAGGTACTGATAGGAGTTTTGATAGACTCCCTGACAAAGCTAAGGATGATAGGAGCAAAGATGATAGGAATAAATTAAGGTACAATGACACATCTGCAGAAAAATCTCATGTGGATGATCGGTTTCATGGTCAAAGCTTGCCTCCACCTCCTCCTTTACCACCTAATGTGGTTCCCCAATCTGTCAATACTGGTAGAAGAGATGAAGATGCCGATAGAAGGTTTGGAGGCACCAGACACACTCAGAGACTATCTCCCAGACATGAAGAGAAAGAACGAAGGCGATCTGAAGAGAATTCCTTAGCTTCACAGGATGATGCAAAACGTAGAAGAGATGACGATTTCAGGGATAGAAAGCGGGAGGAACGCGAGGCATTGTCAGTGAAGGTATTCATTAGTCCCTATTTATTTGATTTTGTTTAGATATAAAACAAAGTACCATGACAATGTAGCTGGGTAATTGTCTGACCCAAATATTGAGCAATGTTGGCACCTGTGTTTTCTGGTTTTAAAGATGTTTTATGCACAATGAATGGATTGAATGCTCTGGTCATATCTAGGTCGTATGAGTCTACTTATGTTCTAGAATAACATATTTGTGTCGTTCTGGCTTAATCTAACTTCAATTTGGTGGTTGAATAGATGGACAATCACCTTTTAGAATGGTTTTTGTTATCACAGGTTAGGTGTCACAACAGATGTCTTGGACATCGTACTATTGTTTTGTTATTTCAAGCATGAGCTTGTTAGGTGTCTGAAAAGAAAAACCTACTGAAGTTGTAAGTTTAGTTGTGCTAGAAAAAATTATATATGTATATATTCTTGCGTCTGCTGTTGAAATGTGAATGCACTTGATCATTTCAATTTCTAGTGAGTCTACTTTGAAACTTCTTTTTCCAGTTAAGAGCTCACATAGTTTTTGTTTTTTGATAAGTAAGCCAATCTTATTAAAAGAGCTCACATAGTATATATCAATTTCTCTTCTCATTGCTGTAGGCAAAGTTATATAGCACTGACTGTTAGTGGCTATTTGGTGTTGGAATTGCTAGCTTATTTTAAATGATGGCCTACAGCTAATGTGCTCCTTATTTTGAGTGGCTGGTCAGTAATAGCAACAAAGTAATACATATATGCTAGTGATTCAGTAAAATTCATTGGTGCCTTGCTCTTTCTAATTTTAGTTACGGATTGTTGTGTTGGTTGTTATAGAACGGGGTGATTTAGTTTTTGTGACAACCTAGCAATCTATATTCTTATCCTACATTTAAATATCCAGTTCTCTCAATGCTTTGAATGCTCTATGTAGGCAGAAGACAGAGAGAGAGAAAGGGACAGGGAGAGAGAGAAAGGAAACCTCTTAAAAGATGATATAGATGCAAGTGCAGCTTCTAAGAGGCGGAAACTTAAAAGGGAGCATCTGCCAGCAGGGGAAGCTGGTGAGTATTCACCTGTGGCTCCAACTCCTCCTCCCCTTGGTGTTGGTGTATCTCAAGCATATGAAGGAAGAGACAGGGGAGACCGGAAGGGAGCAATGATTCAGCGTGCTGGTTACTTGGAGGAAGCAAGTATGAGGATTCATGATAAAGAAGCTGCGAGCAAAATGACCCGCCGTGAAACAGACCCGTATCCTTAAAAGCAGTTTTCATGGTATCATGCATATTATTACTCGCTCGGACACACACATACATCCAGACATTCATTATCGGGCCCTTTGCTTTGCTGAGTCATTCAAAGAATCTACCTACAGTGTCTGTGCTGCATCTACATCTCATTTTAAGTGAACTGCCTCTTCTCCGAGCATGCTCTGTAGTTTGTCATTTGTGCAATTAGATCTTTATTGCCATAACCAGTGTGGTTAGCATCTTCTATTCAGATAGCAAATGGATGAGTTATACACCCAATAACAACAAAAAGGGGAGGAGAGGGGAAAAAAGTTACTTCTGCCTAGTATTATTGAACATTTTAGTGTCTTGCTTTGATACAGTTCTGTTGGTGACACGATGAAACATGATGGAAAAGAATTGGGCAAAACCTCGTCCAGAAATGACTTTTCATTTTAAATTTAGCATCTGGCATGCATGTTTGCTATTGCAAGTCCTTAACCATGGTCTAGGATCTATGATCGTGAATGGGATGATGAAAAGAGGCAAAGAGTTGAACAAAAGCGGAGGCACCGAAAGTAATCTTTGAAGAGAAAAATGCCAAAGTGCCCTTTCAAAGGTCTTGCTCATTTCTTCTAGATGCTATTATTAGAGGATTTATACATTTGAATTTGCTGGCTGCGAGTTACATCCGTGTTTCTGCCCCCTGATGGTTAATTTGTACCAGATATTCCAAGTAGTTACAATTTTGTTTGCTCTCATCTATAGCTTCATGAATTAAAAATGGTATCTAATTTATACTCTGTACAATATTGTAAATATTGAGCACCCTGTAATCTTATGTGTTTTCCTGAAATTTAATTATTTCATGTCATCATAAGTATTACCAGAAATGTAAATTTGGAATGGTACTTTTTTACTTTTGTTTTTGGAGAAAATGAAGAGAGAGAGAGAGATTGAGAGAGAGAGAGGGGGGGGGGTTGCTCTACATAAAAAGTATTAATAAGTTGGGTTTGTGTATAACAAGGTGAAGGTTTCCAGGTGACGATGTCAAGAGCTTTTCTTTACTTTAGATTAGAGATGGCCTTGAGAAGGTGTTTGATCAAAGGATTTTTTTGATTTGGTTTGTTTTTTAAATTTTTTTTCGAACCAGGATTTCTTGAAGAACATTTCAGAGTCAGATTGTGACACTTATAATGTTATGGGAAGTTCTGAAGTTGTGGAGAATACTTTTGATGTGGTTAATCAGATAGCAGGATGTCAGTTCTTTCTCAAACTTTTTTGAGACTTACCATGATATGTCTACCCAGTCAAAGAAATGAAGTCATGGCAATCCCCCATGGCTGATAGTCCCAAATCTTCCCCATTCCCGCGGATTGGATTATATATACATTAGAAGCAGATGATGCAGTATAATCTCTACAGGGCACCTGTCTTGAAGGAAAAGTTTGTAGGAAGTTTGTATATACTTAGAATATATATTTGATTTTTTGTGATCTAATACTTCGAATAGATTGATATTGCGTCCAGTTCCCTAAATCTATCGTGAATCCTCGTGGCCTGATTCATTTACTTTGTCTCTATCAATAACACATTCCACTGTAGCCTGCAACGTTGGTGAACTTGGAACTTCTGAGAACATCATGCGTCCATGGGCATGAATGTTCGACTGGGTATGGTCATGGATACAATAGAGTCGTATAAAATGATCCATTATAACTTGGCTGAAAGAAAGGATTAAGAGCATGCTGATTGATCTCTAGTATTGGTTTCCAAATTGAATCATTTAATTTAGTCAGCAAATTAAATAGGATCTTTATCAGTCATTTGTGTCTGCAAATTCTAGAGAGTTCGGATTTACGTTTGCAGGATACCTTCGACAAAAAGGTCTTTGTAGGAGCCACATAACCTCTTTCCCTCATCTGTCGCATTAGTTTAGAGGCCACATAGCCTCATGCCCTCATCTGTCACATTAGTTTAGAGGAAATTCTCTAGAGCTTGCTGTATTGACACTAAAAGGGTATTTATAAGAGTCAGTATTAACACTTTGCATCCCGATTTCTCGATTTTGTGATATTGAACCCTCAATATTTAATAATTCGTCAATTTGCACTTGAATCCTAATTTGCCGTTATTTCTCACGGTAAACGGAGCACGTACCGTTCACGTGACACGCTCTTGTTTACGATACCCATTTTACCCTTCATTAACGCAGCTTTCCCAGGGTCTAGCCCATCTTCCAATTCCTGCCTAAGAAGTCCATAACCTCTCGAAACTTAGTTTTCTTCGCAGAAAGCTCGAATGAGAAACCCAACAACAGTCTCAACATTGACATTTGCAACAACACTGGATACCATCATCTCGCATCCAATTCAGGCCACTCGAAAGGTTGCTTGCAAACCTCCCCCTGTAGCTCTCCTAACCATCCCCCCAAGCAACAAACCATCCAATACAGAGAGAACAAGGGATACTGGGTCTTATTAACTTATTCCCCAAACAGCTGCAGAAACTCAAAGAACTCATTCACAAGAACAGAGGACCAGACAATTGACAGGCAATATTGGATCCACATACTTTAACGCTAATCCTAGGAATTTTAATAAACCATTCAGTTTTCCTCAAGGGACAAACTTTGGAAACAATCCAAGATCGACCTGTTCTGTTGTAGCCCTCACTAAAGGGGAACTGGGCACTGGGGAAGAACCATGACTCGTACGCTTACGTAACAAGAAACGACTCGATTAGGCAATTCGGGTCCTATCAGAGCAATATTCAGCCCCTTCAGTAGGCTGTAGGGGTGACTCCTTATGCCATTTTCTTCCTGAGGAGCTTCAAGGTCTAGAGTAAGCTGTCGCTCTTTGTATAAATGGAAAGAGAACCCCAGCTTACTCGACCTTACCCTTCCCGTGGCATGGAAGCAGAGAACATCCTATTTGTTTCCAAAAATAACCAAAAAAAAGAAAAGAAAATTAGTTGGTTGAAGAAACTAAAGGCTACATTTACATCCCTTAACTTGTAATGCTTGTACTAAGTGAGGAAAAGAATCAGATCATACAACAATGCTAAAGAGTTATTACGCATCAACTCCCACTCGATCTAATAATATATACACCTAACTTCTATGTATGTGTAGTGGAGAGGTCCATTCACAGTGTAAAAGGGCATGGCTCACTGCTCCTCCTGGCTCCTTTGTGACATCAACGAAGAAACGTAGGCAGATTCCTCGTCCAACTGTCTCAGTGGTGTAACCCTCTTCCTAATCAGCATTTCCACTGTTGGGTACTTTCTCTTGCGCCCACCTCTAGGCCTGGATTGAAATTGCTCATCCGACTCTTCAAAATCTCCCTTAAACCCAAAGCAATCAGATATTAATCTCGTTTTCTAAGCATGTGGAGAAAGATGTATCCAGAAGAATACCGCAAATAGTGTTTGAGTCATCCAAGCAAACAAACTTACAGGCGTATAAACATGGTTCCCAGTCTTTTCATGATTGTCTCTCACATGCTTGTGACTATTCATACTTGTTCATTCGTTCATATTGTTAGCTCAGGCAATTACTTTATCCACCGTAATTGTTGCTCGCAATAATGCATTGCTTGCTTTGTGGGTGTCCAATAACTTCGCTGAGATAAAGAGCAATGTGTTCAAGCGTTTTAGTAAGGATAACATTCAGAGTCTGGTTTACTTTGGCAAGATAGCTTCCTTGTTACTTTCTTTGTTTATTGATGTGTTTAAAAATGATCAAATATAGAAAATAAAGTTTGTTGTTTGATCTTATGATGCTATCTGTACATTTGATGCTTACTCACTTCTGAAGATAACATTGGTACTCTTTATTAACAGGCCTGCATTGGGTTGGTTCATTCTCTTATCGCTTATAAGTGGAAAAGATTTTACTTACTGAATATTGGAGGGTAACTTTGGTGTGTACAAGCTCCATACAAAAGTATCCTCCTGAAATAAATATCACGAACACAGTGAATCCAAAACTTTTGGTGCATGTGGATGATGGAAAATTACGATCTGATTGAACAAAGGATGACTTAAATTAGTAGTTCACTGACTTAGGCATAACCCACCTCACACCAAATACCACAAAATCAAAGGACCATAATTTCTAGCAACTAACCAATGAAGAAACAAATGATCCAGTGTCAGCTTGCCATTCCTCATGTATACATCACCGGTCCACGGTGATCCTATCCTGATTTATAAGATCATTGACTGCAAGTATCTTCCCGATTGTTACTGGCTAAATAAAGGAAGTTAACTAGAAGGCGCCTTCACGCACCTAATAGCTGTCCTAGGGAAAATATGAACTAGTAAGTAGTAACCCCTTTCAGGACCTCATAATAAGGTTGAACCTGGAGTGTAGTTCTTAACTAGTGGTTTTTTATTCTTGCCATGATTAGAGCATGTGAAAAAACCACTATATAGTATATAGTCCCCTAAAGGTGGACATCCAATAAATTTCCTTTGATTGCTCTGCTGTTGACTCAATGTGGAACAATGGGGAGCAATGCTATGTAGTATGATAGTATCTGAGAATAAATTTGGTATTTTAATCTCATTGATTTTTCAAACTCAGGTTATACATGTATATTTCCTATATTGACAAGGGTTGTATTAGCATAGTATAAATATGAAAGATTAATTTTTGGAGCAGTGTATTTTTCATATTAGCACAAGGCTTACATATCCTGTTTCAAAGTGTGAGCATGATAGCTCTTTGGGTCGGAACCAAAAAGAAAAAGAAAAAGGATGTCATATTGTAGTCAACTTCAAATTTGAGGCCTAACATTTTACTTATTTTCTTTAACATAGTGGCGACAATTCTAAGTTTAAGCAATCATGCCTTGTTTGTGGGAGGAAGGCCTATGAATTTGATTTTTCATGTTAGGCTTCCTTGTGCTAAATTTTTGTATACTTGTTTAATTTCCCTATTGATGTGCATCATGGTCTAGCAGTTAATGGAAATGCCTTTGCTGTTGTATGTCTATTTTCTTATTGTGTAATTGTGTGGTTTTGTTTCTTCTCATAAAATTTTTGTTTTCGTTGTTATTGCTCCAAAGCAGATTCAGTAAGAGAGATTTCACATTTCGACATTTATGTTATTTGTTTTGGCCCAAAAATATCCTGGAGGCTGAAGGTCCCTGGTTTGAAAGTTTTCTTTTTGTAAGTTGACTTGAACATTTCTTTGTCCACCGTTGTTGGTTGACTAACCTCTAAAAACAATGTTCTTTCACCTCCTATGAGAGTTGCTAATATTATTTGTTTGGATTTTTCAGAATGCTCTGATGGTTTTCATCAGTGAAATGGCTATAGATATTATCAAACATTCATTTATCGCCAAATTCAATGGCATAAAGCCTATAGCATATTCTGAGTTCCTTGAAGACCTATGCAAGCTGGTATATCTTCACCTGATGTGGTAATTAGACTCTCTCTCGCTCCCCACCCCGCTTCCCCTTCCAGGAAATCGGTGCTTCAGCGTCAAGCTGTTATAAGTTACAAGCAATCATTCTAGGTAATAGTTTTATGTCATCCACGATAATCATTATCCTTTCCAATATAATATTGAATTTAGTATCTTCAAAGTTTTGAAAGGAATTAAAAGTTATGGTGTAACTTGATTGTCTTTAAATAATTCTTCACATGTATGTGTTGATCACTCCCTAGGTGGGTTTGTTGACATAATTCAAGCAAAGATGGTCGCTAATGGACATCAATAAGAAAATTCTCCCCCATTATTTTCAATCTATTAGATAGGAGCTTTACATGATATCATAACATGTAGACTTGGGGTCAAATCACTTCTCTTCCGTCTTTTGTTGAGGTCTTAAATAGAAAAAGAATACATTAGCCTTTGATATTTACTTTTTGTTAGAAAATATAATTCAAATAATAAAATCTACTTTTTCCAATCAACTTAAGTTCTTCGGACAAATGATAGATTCAATGGTATTAAAGCAAAGGTCCAGAGTTCGAAACCTGACTTCGCACTTCACCACTTCACCATAATTTCAACTAATATTACACTTGTTGGGCCTACCAATCCAACCTCACACGTAGGGAGGAGTATTAGAAAATATAATTCAATTAATAAAATCTACATTTTTTCTATCAACTTAAACTTTTGGGACAAGCGGTGTATTCACACTTTTTCACAATCATGAGGTGAATTTGACACCAAAATGTAAGTGAGCAATACATATTGTTGTTGCCACTATGGCTTGCTGTAAATCAGTCAGATAGATGATCTAGATGCTTGACTTATCATTGAAGCTTAAGTTTTGTTTCAAGACAATCTTAGAAACATTCTTCAAACAATAATGGTAAACCATTGCAATATTTTTCTATCAAGTGGTCGTTTCTCCTTAAAAGAAAAAACACAGAACAACTGTTATTTTAAAGTATTGATGCCTCAATAATTTGCACCCTTAGTTAAGATCTTGCCATTAAGTTGTACAAAAACAGAAGATTGCATGACACAATTTTAACGACCAGAGGGGGAAAATGTAAAGGAGGTGATAGTTAAGGGTAAATTACCAGAATAGTTTGGTGGCTACATTGCAAATAGGATGTCAATTTTGAGAGTGTTAAGAGTGTTTTTTTCCTTATATTCCAGTTCATAAATAGCCTAGATATTTATTAGGTGTCTAATTAAGCAATTGTTTAAGGTCTGCTGATCTCTTTTTAAGTTGTGTTTTATTGCTATAATTGAGACATAGCCTTTTGATCCGGGCCACAAGTGTCAGAATAGTGTGGGGAAGAGTTCAACATTTTGAGAAAATCTGAAACGGTTGACACTAATGAGAAGATCACAGCCATGTTAGAGGAGTATTAGTGTGGAATTAAAATGTTTGGAAGTTGCAAGTTAAGGGGGTGTCATAGACTTATCAGCCTGCTAAGCTGCTTGTTCGGCTTGTTTACTTAGTAGATGAGTAGAGCTTGGGATCTGAATAGACTTATCAGAGCATATGATGCTTAGAAATGTGACACATGCTGCCCTGGAACCACTGATTTCATTTTGGGGGAGATGAAGGGGAGAAGGAAAATGGAGAAGAAAGAGAGCCGCACACATACATCCGGACATTCATTATCGGGCCCTTTAATTTGCTGAGTCATTCAAAGAATCTATCTACAGTGTCTGTGCTGCATCTACATCTCTTTTTAAGTGAACTGCCTCTTCTCCAAGCATGCTCTGTAGTTTGTCATTTGTGCAATTAGATCTACATTGCCATAACCAGTGTGGTTAGCGTCTTCTATTCAGATAGCAAATGGACGAGTTATACACCCAACAACAGCAAAAAGGGGGGGAGGAGAGGGGGCAAAGGTTACTTCTTCCTAGTATTATTGAACATTTTAGTGTCTTGCTTTCGATGAAACATAATGGAAATGAATTGGGCAAAACCTCGTCCAGAAATGACTATTCATTATAAATTTAGCATTCTGGCATGCATGTTTGCCATTGCAAGTCCTTAACCATGTTCTAGGATCTATGATCGTGAATGGGATGATTAGAAGAGGCAAAGAGTTGACCAAAAGCGGAGGCACCGAAAGTATTCTTTGAAGAGAAAAATGCCAAAGTTCCCTTTCAAAGGCCTTGCTCATTTCTTCTAGATGCTATTAGAGGATTTATGCATTTGAATTTGCTGGCTGCAGCTTACATCCGTGTTTCTGCCCCCTGATGGTTAATTTGTACCAGATATTCCAAATAGTTACAATTTTGTTGGCTCTCTTCTATAGCTTCATGAATTCAAAATGGCATCTAATTTATACTCTGTACAATATTGTAAATATTGAGCACCCTGTAATCTGATGTGTTTTCCTGAATTTTAATTATTTCACTTCATCCTTAAGTATTGCCAAAAAAGTAAAGAAACAGTTTGGAATGGTACTTCTTTTTTTTACTTTTGTTTTTCGGATAAAAGAAAACAAAAAGAATGTTCAACTGGGTATGGTCGTGGATATATATAGACTCGTAGACAATGATCCATTATGACTTGGCTGAAAGAAAGGATTAAGAGCATGCTGATTGATCTCCCCTATTGGTCTCCAAATCGAATAATCCAATTCAGTCAGCAACTTAAAGAGAATCTTTATCCGGAACACTGCACCTTGATCAGGTCTACAATGTTGACTGTCTCATTCGTTTAGAGGAAATTCTGGAGAGCTCAAATTTATATTTAACAGATTCGACAAAAGGGTATTTGTAGGAGCCACATAGCCTCATTCCCTCGTCTGTTGCCTTAGTTTAGAGGAAATTCTCGAGAGCTTGGATTTGTATTTGCTGGACGCCTTCGTCAAAAGGGTATTCATAGGAACCACAACAGAGCCCCCCATACCCTTAGACCAATCCTAAAACTCGCAAAGCTGGTTTTCCTGTCGGCTGCTTTTCTTGTACACCCCAAAGGTCGACGTACAACACTGGAATGGCATCTGAAAAAGATTGTCCAAAAGCACAACCACCTCCCTCAGGAACATCGTGTAACAAATGAAACTTTATCGAACGATCAACAGTATGTGTCGTGTCCAACCGAGCATCAGAGCGCCGTGCTGCGTAGTGTAGACAAAAAAAAATCATTCACTGCATAAATTTCTGCTGAAGGAATATTCTTGCACTACTAACATTTCAGCTTCCTGTCGTTTTATGGTTGTCTCGCTCAAATAAGGAAAAAGGGTACTACAGTAGCATCTCCATCACTACGGTCCGAGTAATCATCCCCAAATGACGTTTGTGAAGCTCTTTAACTCTCTCAAATTCAGATGTGCCTCAAATATTCGTCAGCAATTATTTAGTGAGTTTCCAATATAAAATCAGCGCAGCCCATGAGTGTGTGCAGGGATGGATCAGCCTCCGCTCTTGACCAAGAACTTGAAATGGTGGGAGAGCCGTATTAGATGGTTTTGAACAAGCTGGTTTAGAGGCTTCCAACACGTATTTGAAGCGTGAATAAAGGGAGAGAATGGACGGATAAAGAACAGTACAAGAGCGAAACTTTCAGTCAAGCGTGAAGCCAAACCGACGACCATAAGAAAACGTAGCTCCCCAAGTCTATAGTCGAAGTCAATGCAGAAAAGTCATCCAAAGCCGATAAAAATTGGCTCCGCCAATAAATTACTCACCTATCTATCCACACGACCTCCCAACCAAGAACCATGGCTGCGCTAATCCTCTCCTTCCTCTTCGCCTTCCTCCTCTCGGATCTTCCACCATCTTCAGCCCAACAACAACCCCAACCACTGATTCTCTCATCCTTCAACTTGTCAGACTCTCCATGGCGCCCAGACCAGAACCAAACCCTGCTCTCTGCCAACAACGTCTTCGCCGCCGGGTTCCGGCCCGCACCCAGCTCCCAAAAGCTCTACACCTTCTCAGTTTGGTACCACAACATCTCAGAGCGCACCATCGTCTGGTCGGCCAATGACAAGTCATTAGTCAACGGATCAGCCGCCCTTGTCATCACCGCCTCTGGCCAGCTCCGTCTCAACGACTTCTCAGGCCAGAATTTATGGCCGTGGAATGCCTCGGGAAACCCAAACTCCACTGAGCTCAACCTAGACAACAACGGCAATCTGAATTATGCAAACTCTCAAAGTTTCAAATTTCCTACAGATACTATTTTGCCGAACCAGAATATGTCCCTAATAGTTTCCAAGAACGGTAAGTACAGCTTCACAAACTCCACGGACTTGGTTTATAATTCCACGGACAGTTATTGGAAGGCCCCAAACGGCAACGCTTTACAAGTGCTCAACTCTGACGGAAAAATGGTTCAGGGGAATGGAGGTTCTTTCATTTCTGAAGATTTCGGTGCTAACCGGCTCCGTAGGTTGACGCTCGAGAACGATGGTAATCTTATAATTTATAGTTTTGATCCCGATCTTGGTAAGTGGGTCGTTGTCTGGAAAGCAATCCAACAAGCGTGCATAGTTTATGGCACATGCGGGCCGAATGCTATCTGCATAAGTGATGGCTCGGATTCTACAACCACAGCTTGCAGCTGTCCGCCTGGGTTCAGGCCAAATGCTGGAGGAGCAAACGATGGATGTGTAATCAAAATTCCGATAAAAGATGCGAGAAAGACCAAGTTTCTTCAGCTTGATTATGTCAATTATACCAGCGGGCCGAACAACACGATTCAGATTAATGCTCAGAATCTTACAATGTGCCGAGATACATGCTATAACAACCCGAAATGTCTTGGGTTTGGATTCAAGTATGATGGACAAGGCTATTGCGCTCTTCAGCTCGAAAGACTACTATACGGGTACTGGTCGCCGGGAACCGAAACTGACATGTTTTTGCGCGTAGACAGTAACGAGAATGACACATCAAACTTCTCCGGCATGACCACGATGCTGGAAACGACATGCCCGGTTAATATAAGCCTCCCTCTACCGCCCGAGGAATCCAGCACCACGACGAGAAATATAGTGATAATCTGTACCCTGTTCGCAGCGGAGCTGATCTCCGGGGTTGTTTTCTTCTGGGGATTTGTGAAAAAGTACATCAAGTACAGAGATATGGCTCAGACTCTAGGCCTTGAGTTCCTTCCAGCAGGCGGACCCAAGCGGTTCACGTACGCCGAGCTCAAGACCGCCACCAATGACTTCTCCAATCTGATAGGAAAAGGCGGATTCGGCGACGTTTATAGAGGAGATCTGACTGACCACCGTGTCGTCGCGGTTAAGTGTCTGAAACATGTAACCGGAGGCGACGCAGAGTTCTGGGCAGAGGTGACAATTATTGCCCGGATGCACCACCTCAACTTAGTCAGATTATGGGGGTTTTGCGCCGAGAAGGGTAAGAGAATCCTAGTCTATGAGCACGTCCCCAATGGCTCTCTTGACAAGTACCTCTTTCAGCCGGGTCAGCCCAGGTTCGCAGAGGACTATGAGTTGGAAACAGGTCCGGTCTCCAACAACGGGATGAACCCGATACTGGATTGGACCATCCGATACCGGATTGCGCTAGGTGTGGCCAGAGCGATTGCTTATTTGCACGAAGAGTGCTTGGAGTGGGTCTTGCATTGCGATATCAAGCCGGAGAATATACTTCTGGGGGACGATTTTTGCCCAAAAATATCTGACTTCGGGTTGGCGAAGCTGAGGAAAAAGGAGGACATGGTGAGCATGTCTCGGATGCGGGGGACTCGGGGATACATGGCGCCGGAATGGGTCAGATCGGATCCGATCACCGCAAAGGCGGACGTGTACAGCTTCGGGATGGTGTTGCTGGAAATAGTGACGGGGACGAGGAACTTCGAGATGCAAGGGTCCTTGAAGAACAGCGAGGAATGGTATTTTCCCGGGTGGGCATTCGATAAGGTGTTCAAGGAGATCAAAGTGGAGGACATCCTGGACAGTCGGATCAAGCATAGTTACGATAGCAGAGCCCACTTTCAGTTGGTGAATCGGATGGTGAAGACGGCGATGTGGTGCCTTCAGGATCGACCGGATGCGAGGCCGTCGATGGGGAAGGTGGCTAAGATGTTGGAAGGGACGGTGGAGATCATTGAACCACGAAAGCCCACCATTTTCTTCCTCGCAGATGAGTAGATCATTACTTCACTGATATAGGGACGACAGTACCTCATGTTTCTCCGTCCTTTTTTTATTTTTGTTCTTGTTGTTGTCGTGATCTGTTTCTGGGAATAAGATAAAATTTCCTTTTGTTTTTTTCCCTTGTATAAAACGTGTTTATTTTGGGCGTTCTAAATCTCACTTTCTAGAGTTTGTTCGGTTAAGGTGTTTTGTGAGGATTTTTTGTGTTTTGAGAATTTTTATGTAATGTTAACTTTATTGATAGGCGTGTTGTAGTTATATTTATGTGGTGTGAAAAATAATGTTTGATTGTAAAATCCTGATAATTCAAAAAATCATGAGGATTCATAGTAAACGAACAGCCTCCTAGTGTGAGGAAATGCCAAGTGTACAAAATTTTTAAAGAAAATCATTTTTTTTCAAATTCGCATGGTTACAAAAATATCAGTACTTAATTAAGGCTGCGTTTGCACCAAATATTTCACAAAATATTTCACCAACTCCCAATAAAATTCTATAATATAATCTCTCTTTATCCCATCAAAAAATATAAAAAAATTATCTATCTCTTCACTTTTTCACTAAACCCAATAACAACATTAAACTCAATACCAAAAATTTTACAACACAAACATAACCTAAGACGTGTGGGGGAGGATCCGTGTTATATGTTTGAGTGTTAAAATTTTAGGTTATTGGATTTGGTGAAAAAGTGAAGAGAGAGATAATTTTTTATATTTATTATAGTAAAAAATAATGATTTGATGGGGAAGATATATTATATTATAATTTTTTATTGTGTTAAAATTTTAAAAATTGTAAAATTTTGGGTTGCAAACGCAACCGAAATTTGTCCTGATATTAAACTTCCGACCATGCTGAATTGAATCCGTTCGAACTCATTATACAAATAGTACTATTAATTGTCTCAAATTTTCTAAAACTTCAAGATGGTCTAAACAATAATAAGTTAGTCGCTAATTTTTTCTAAGTACCATGTTAGTTTCTAAAATGATCTCCGACAGTTCAAATTTAGCATTAGGTTAAACTAATAAGAATGTGAAGGATGATGATCCTCTGCAATTCTCTGCTGAATTGCATGGTGCAATTTGAAGAAAGACATACATATGAGATGGTCTCTATTGAAGTACTCATGCTGCCCAAAAATTTATATGAGCAGCATTAAATAGTGTGGAAACCACCTCATCTGTCGGTCTCTCTAAATCGCACCATGTAATTCGAGCAGGGAATTGCAAAAGATCCTCATTCAAATGTGAATGCTAGGGCTGAAAAACCGGAATGCGGTCCGGGTATATTAAAGGACTGGACCGGACCACTTATAAGTTGTCCGGTCCGGTCTGCGATCCGGTTGTGTGCAGCCCTAGTAAAAGCATATATTATATATATAGCATGGACTTGAATAAATATCAAATTCCAAATAGCACTAGCACTAGCACTTAATATATTCTTGTTAAATGCATGTGTTGGTCTTTCTTAAAAGGTGACACTACCGTCACCACAATTGACGGAATCACATATTTGACACTACCATCGAACCGTTAAGGCACAATAATCACCATTGCCAATGACGGTATTAACGGTAACGATTAGATGGTAACCTCTTAAACCATTGGGCTAAAAAATTGGCTTTTTTGGGCTTTTCATTTTTTTCACTATTTTGGGTTGTTTTCCTTAAGCTTTTTTGGACCATTTGATGTTCATTCATAAGCAACATATATAATCTTTCAAATATTATAACCTGTTTAAAATTTCAACATAATATCATAATCAATAATCATATCAAATGGGAAAATATCATAACATATTCAAACATAATATCATAATAATTCATACTCATAACAAATATAATAAATTGTCCAAAAATCCAACTTAATATCATATTCAAATATAAAGACTAAATTCTAATAAAAGTGTCCAACAATGTGACATAAACTAACTATCATATTCTAATAAAAACTCAACAAAATTATATCGCATAATCAATAATCATCACAAGTCTCAACTAGAGATGATTAACGGTATTGTAAGTGACAGTTTGACGAAAATCGTCACCGTCACCGCAATTGACGGAATCGCATATTTGATACAGTCACCACACCGCTACGGTTAAACCGCTACTTCCGGTGTAAATGAGCACCCCTATACATATATGTCCATCTCTCAATACGAAGTAGACAGAAAAATTAGGCTTGTGACAACATTTTCATACTAGGCAAAAGATTTGGACCACCAAATGTAAAATTATACGTCAATAGATAAAATCACAAACTAAATTTAATAAATGAATTTAGATAAGCTAGTCCTTAGTTACAATCAAAATTTGTATTAGGGAAGGTGTCTAGATTAATGTATTATTCAAAACAAGGAAAAATTAAACTCCAACGTCAATTCTAACATGTAAGAGTTTTAGAAACCTTTACTAAGTTAGAATCGAAGAAGTACAACCTAATACTTTTTTAATAGATTATTCTCTCTCATCCGTTCCATTCATAAACTTGGAATTTTAATCTTTGATTGTTCGTCTGTAATTTTTTTATGCACGCAGAAAGCGAAAAGCGACTGGTAGCCGCGGTTTTTTTAGCGATGGTCAGAAAAACTGTCGTTACATAGTGCTTTTAACGTCTTTTTTTTTAAAACACTGCTAAAAGTTCATAATTAGTTGTGTTTGGGCAATAAACGTTGTTAAAAGTAACCTTATTGTGACCCTTTATAGAAAGCGTCACAATATCTTGTTCCTTTAGCCGCATTTTTCCTGATCGTTGCAATAAATTATAGGTTTTTGCAGCGTTCTTTAAAAATTGCTGCAATAGATTGATATTTAGTCACGTTTGAATAAATTACACTATCTATTAAAAATTATCTTTACGGTGGCACTTTAAAAAATCGTTGTTGTATTGTTTCCTTCTAGCAGCGTTTTTTTCTGACCACTGCAAAAAAAAAGTATAAGTTTTTGTAGCATTTTTAGAAAACCGCGGTTATAGTTAGATCTGTAGTGGCGTTTGTAGAAGAATGCTGGTATTAGTATCCTTATAGTGGCGCTTTTCAACAAAATGCTACAAATAGTTATAGATTGCTGCAACGTTTTTACAAATAAACACTGCTATAATTTTAGCAGCGCTTGTGTGATAAACATGACTATAATGTATGAATCCATTATTCGTGTTTTTGTCTATAAACGCTACTATATCTCATTATTGTACCAACATTTGTTTAAAAAAGCTGGGAAAAGTTATGTTTTAAAAGTGTTTGATGTCAAAAACGCTACTAAAAGTATTTTTTTATTAAAAATTTATTTTACATGAAATGATATTTTTCTTTTTTGGGTAACTATAAGCAAGAAATGACATGAATAAGTTGTTATCAAATGCCACATGCTCAAGCATCATACATATTAGGGCTGTCCAAAATACCGGCCGGACCGACCAAACCAGACAGGACTGGACCGGTTTTGGTCAAAACCGGTGGACTTTTTTTAAACCGGGTTGACCAGATCGGTAAATCGGTGTATTCCGGTCCAGTTCCGAGTTACCCTCATGAAAACCCGGGACCGGACCAGAGTATACCTTTCCAAATCGACCGAAACTGGAAATTGGCCCAAAATGGCATGACTCAACCCCAAAATCGGCCCAAATATCATGGTCCAAACCGACCCAAACCGGCCCAGACCGGACCGGAGAAACCGGGGACCGGACCAAACCGGTCAGGTCCGATCTATATACTCTACAAAATGGCCGGTTTGGCCGGCCGGACCAAACCGGACCGAAACCGGACATGGACAACCCTAATACATACATAAATAATCTCATTAGTTACATGAACAAAGTATATTCAATAAGATTAGGTCTCAATAATGAATATATTTTTCAATATATATATTAGCATATCAAATTGTCTTGTTTCTTTATGGAAATTTGCTCCAAAACCTTACTATCAGAGGAGCTAGATCGATTCAAGACTTAAATTCCTATAACATTGTGTAAACTGGAAAGGATATTTCCATCTTCATTTGGTGCATTTGGCCATACATCTAGCTGCAGAATGTAAGATGAGTGGACTAATTCAACTTCAGTGGATGTATATTATTGAGAGGTAAGACATTTGAGAAATATGTTACATACTGATTCTTTGGGCATAGACGATTTCTTGACATTTATTTATAATTGGTATAGATGCATGCATCGGTTCAAATCTTTTGTTTGCAATACAGCTACACCTGAAGGCTTTATTGTCGAAAGATACATAACATATGAATACTTAACTTTTTATTCAATATATTTGGAATCAGTTCCAACGATCCTTAATAGATCCCAAAAAAATGTAGATGACACTACGAGAGCAATCTTTTATATTCGTCTTCGTACAAAGGCATGCATGCAAACACATCACTATGTCCTCTTTAATTGGGACGAGTTAATCCAATTTTGCACGTAAGAGATGTTGTTAGACATGTAGGTTATAACTCATTCATTATTATGTTCATATGCACAAAATAGTAAGTTTTTTGTTATATTGTCCATGCAGAATACATATGGATCAACCAACAAATTATGTCATTGATAAGATGCATATGGATGAATTTTGTTGCTGATTTCAAGATGATGTATGTGTTATGTTTAAAATCTAGTAACTTTGTATTGCTTGGTTCATTTAAAACTAATAATAAGTAGTGTTAATCTTGAGTTGCTTTGTGAGGAAACATATTCAAAATATGGGGATTATGCAAGGAAGCATGAACTTCCAAATATGGATCGATGGCTTGCTAAAGGTCAAATTACGAAGCTAGATCATTTAAATGGTATGTGTTTAATGGTATGAAGTTTCATGCAAAAGAGAATAAAATGGACAAAACAACTCAAAATAGTAGAGTTTGTGTGACCATTGAAAGGAGCACCACATGTTACAAGCGAATGATAAGTATCATTAAGCTAAACTATTTTGATGAAGAATGTTTTGTACTATTTATATGTGTTTTGATTGACATGACTATTGGTAGGAGATACAAAGTTGATGATTTTAACATAAGCTTGTTAATTTTTGGCTTAATTACTCTACCTGTCCCTGGGGTCAGGCCCAATCCCAAAATGGTCCCAAGGGTAAAGTTTGTCCTAAAGTGGCCCATATTGTCCATAACTAGTCTTGAAATGATCATTTTGCCAGGTCCTTAACGGTAAAATCCTATGTGGCCAAACTGGGACACGTCATACCCAATATCCCATCCACCATGTGTCCCATTAATTTAAAATTTTGGGTTAATGACCAAAATAGTCCCTGAGTTTTATGCCCATTATCGATTTGGTCCTTGGGTTTTCAATTTGGTCACATAAGTCCTTAGGTTATCTTCATTTATCGATTTAGTCCTTCCGTCCAATTTCGTCTCCTCCATGCACAGTCAGCTAACGGTGGGCCACATCACCACCAATAGCATCGCGACATGTGTTCGATTTTTTTATGAATATTCCACATGGACCTTAGTTTTTTGTTTAAAAAAAAAATCGAACACGTGTCGCGATGCTATTGGTGGTGAAGTGGCCCACCGTTAGCTGAATGTGCATGGAGGAGACGGAATTGGACGGAAGAACTAAATCGATAAATGAGGATAACCTAAGGACTTATGTGACCAAATTGAAAACCCAATGACCAAATCGATAATGGGCATAAAACCCAGGGACTATTTTGGTCATTAACCCTAAAATTTTCATATCCCAAGCTTTTGTTTAACATAACATGCATATTGTCTATGATATTTTGTTTGTGATTAGTAGTGCCTTAGGGGAGTACTTAGTTATTAAGTATTTTTGATTGAGTGATGATTTGGAGATTAATTAGTACTTGATGTATTTAGTTCAAAACCGTGGTTATGACATGATTGAGTGAGATTTGGAGTTCACACGTAACTAAGTTTTTATTCAAGATGTTAAAGAGCACGTATTGGATCAATTTGATTTTTTACGCTAGTAGGACGTTTTTGTCTCAAAAGCCTAACCACGTGATTTTATTTTACCAATATGTTGGGAGATTATCCACGAGTCTATAGTTCAAATTTTGAGACTTTTTATTTTTCGGAAGCAAGTAGATTGTTTAGTGATCATCCCTGGAATTTTAAGACAATTAGCGAAACTTAGCCATTAAGGAAAGGAAATTTCGGCAGCCCTAGATAGTGACACATATGATGGCTAGGAAGCACGATGAATCAAAGCTAGGTGCAAGACGATAAAGGCTATAACCTAGGTAGCTCAAGGTGTCGACAACCGATGGACCTAGGCGGTGACTCACCAAAGCTATAGGGAGAATTTCTGCCATAGGTATGCTCAACGGTAGCTTGGAGTTGCTGGGTGTCTTCGTGTGGTCAACATAGCCTTTTGATCATCAAAGATAGTCAGACAAGTGTCGATTGTGACAAGTCGGGTTTGCCTATAAATAGTGGGGGTCTAGCCATTATAACCTACACCAGCTCATTAGAATTTGTGACTTAAGCTTGAGATTAAAAATGAAGTGAAGTAGAAGGATCAAGGAAGAAATCGTTTAGTGAAGATCCGACTCAAATTAGAGGTACAGTTTAGTTGGTTATCTTTGATTTCGATTCAAAAATTTTATAGATGATTTGTGTGAATCTCTTGTATTTTTTATTCTAGCATCTCTTGATGTTATTACCATTTTTCTATTCTTCCAATTCTTCTTGATGTTATTTGTGTTATTTACAAAGAACAAGCTCGTCTTTTTGAAAAATTATCATTTTCAAAGTTCAATTCGTTTTCAAGTTGTTTTTCTACTTTAATCCATTTCTTTTTTTAAAAATTCTCAAAAGTTGTTTTTCAAAGCTTGAACATATTTCTTTTGAACATTTCTTTTGATTTCAAAACTTTTCATGTCAAAATGAGTATTTTCTATGTGGTGATTAAACAAGTTTTTAACTGTGAAATCAAAGTGTTATTTTTTCTCTTCACAACATTTTCTTTTGAGAAATGTTTTATAATGTTCTTATGATGGAAACGAGTTAAGGTGTTGCATATCATAAATGAGATGTATGAGTGTTGATATAAGACATGCATACTTAACTTGTACATTGGAAAGAAATATTTTGATATTCAAGTATGATTAAGGTGTTGCATATCATGAATGATATGTATGAGCGTTGACATGAGACATGCATACTTAATGTGTACTGTAAGACATGACAATACTGTGTATAAAAGGATTGGTCGCTCCGTCGTACGCGAAAAGATCCTCTATGAGGATACCGTATTCTACTTTGGGTGTAATGCCGAAAAGATACAGTATGTATTCTACTCTGGAAGTAATGCCGCAAAGATACAGAGGTTACTTGTAACCTATGTCACTTTGGCCCAATGATTCACTCTAGTATACATGTCACTAATGGATTCCTCTGATATCATCTTAAACAACTCAAAGTTATGAACAAGCATGTTGATTTTTTACTCTTTGACTTGACTTGTTCCTTCATGAGTAATTTCTAAACTATGTCATATATCTCTAGCATTTGAGCAAGATGAAATTCTATTAAACTCTTTTATATCTAATACACAATATAATATGTTCATGACTCTTGCATCTAGAGAGATTTTCATTTTTTCATATTGCAATTTTTTCCAATGGGCTGATCCTCCAAAGTGAACCTTGAGCAAAAGGAATGTTGGCAAGCCTAGTCCGAAAGATGAAGAGGGCTGAGGAACACCTTCGCCAAGATAGGATTAGGGGTCGGCGACTAAAGGCAATGTTGATTTGGTCGTGGTTCTATTGTTTTGCGCACTTGGATATTTCGAGCTTCAACCACAACACAATCATTTGGTTTTTTTTTTTTGGCTAATTTGTTTTGGATGGAATTTTGGTCAAAATTATTTATTATAAACCACAAATTAAGAATAAATAAAATTCATCCAAATTTTATAATAAAATATTCATCCAAATTTCAAAATTTTAAATAAAATTAAAACATTCTAAAATTATGGATATTCAAAAACAAAATTCTTTTTTCATTTGCATTTTAATTTTTTAAAAAGAAATAATAACCGGAACAGAAAATTCCGTTCCCGTTCGAAAAATGCAATATATATATATATATATTAACATTTTCAAACCATTACTACTTCAAAAGAAAAAAAAAAAACTGTAGGGCCACAGGGATACCAATAAACATTTATAATTGAAGTCCGTCCTTCTGATTATTTAGGAAAAAAAAGTCCTGATTAGAGAGGGGAAAAAAAAAAAATACTCCAATGACCAATATAGGCAAGAACGAGGGAGAAGATTATCGCCTACGGAAATCCAGAGAAGATTCCCTTTCTATCTTCTTAAATCGAAGTCCTTCCGAGTCTCTCTTCAAATCCTAATTTCCTATTTTTGTGTGTCACTGCGGCTGCCGCTGGCTATGGGATTGAGATCCGATGGTCGAAAGTTCTCGTTCGAGATTCTCAGCACAAGCAGCTTCCTCGACGAAGACGAAGCCCTCATATACCGCTCGAAATCCGATCGAATGGAGAACAACAACGTTGAATCTATTTCTACCTCAGCTTCTCCCCATGAGAAGCCCAAATGCAAGAAAAGGAAACATAAAAAAGGCTCCAAGAGAGGGAAAACGATCCAGGAGTCCATCCCAGAAGATCCGATCACCCGGACAACTCTCGATCGCGGTTCCATTTTCAATCATTCCGAAAACGTAGACACTTTATTTGAAAACAGCGATGTGTTTTCGATTACCGGAAACAGAGAGAGTAACTGTACCAATTTTACCAATGGAGTGGAATATAACTGCAAGAGCTATAGCGTTGGGACTGTTACGTGCGAGGAAATTAAGGTAGCGGAGGAGAGCGGCGGGAGCAATTGGACGGTAACTCAGTTAACAGAGCCGGAGTTCCAAAATGTACGAGCCGGGGAGCTGAGGCAGAGGAATGTGAACGGGACCGGCGATGACGCTGCAACATCGAGGATTGAATACGATGAGAGCGAAAAGGGCGTCGAAGTAAGCTCGGCGTCCGTGAAGCAACAGGACGAGCCGAATGGGAGCGTGACCCTCAGCACTTTAGAAACTGCGAAGTCCTTGGATTGGAAGCGGCTCATGGCGGAAGATCCCAATTGTGAGTCATTTATCCTTCCGCATTGCATTTTTCATGTCTAATTTACTACTAGCTTTACACGTTCATTTTGTGGTTTGTTGTCTTCCTATCAGTTACCTTCTCGGTGGAGAAGTCGCCGTTCAAGTACTTCATGGAAGAAATGTACAACGGCAATTCATTACGGAGCACAACAACACTCGGTAATGATAAAGAACGAGAAAGAGTTTATGATACTATCTTCCGCCTGCCATGGAGATGTGAATTGGTAATTTTTTACTCTGTTTCAATCAGGAAGCATGAACTTAAGTCGTTGCGTGCTATATATATATGTGCCAACCTGACTACCTCGTCATTGTACGGAAGCTGAAGTCCCTTGCACTTACATGGTCCATTAGTTGTTTATTACTTGTTTGCTTAGATGTTTCTTGTGCCTCACCACATAGTCCTGAGTACGCTTAGTTCAGTGGCTCATCACCACTTGAGGACAGGTTAGAATTATTAGGTTCACTTTTTTGTCTTTTCTATTTTTCTTTCATGAAAAGTAGTAAAGTGCCTCTGAAACTTAATTGTGAATACCTCTAGAAAAAGTCTTAAAGCGTCTTAATATTTTTGAGGGAAGGAAATTACGAGAATTGGGGATTTCCCTAACCTGTTGAGCAGTTAATGATGTAGGGTATACTTAAGTTCTGTGATAGCGATTCTCAAATATGGCATAAACTTTGCAGCTTATAGAAGTTGGCTTCTTTGTCTGCTTGGATTCTTTTCTATCACTGTTAACTATCATGCCAACAAGACTTCTGATTTCCATGTGGAGGCTTCTATGCACAAGGTCAGTTATCTTTTGTGAACTATTATTTTCACGGGAATAAAGCATCAGTTTGTATGTACATGAGAATTCAGCTTATTGTCCAATCTTACAGTTTATGACCTTGGGAATTGCGCTTAGAGGGTCTGACTCCCATAGGAGTCGATGAAATTTTTAGTAAAACAAATGAACTGAGGTACACGGCAACCTACTGTTATTTTTGTACTTGAGGGTTTGTACGTGCAGCCTCAGGTGTAAGTTAACCCTTGGTAGACAAGTCGTCACTCATTTGTGCATGACACAGAAATGACCACTTTCCCTACTGGCGAAAACCTTGAGGTCTTCTGAGATCTGGATGGATAAACATGTTCTTTTTGTATCCTTTATGCTCTGATTTCATTTTGATTGTTTGTTCTGAACTTATGTGGTGTGGCAAGTAGGTTGTGTTTCTTCTGCATGTCTCAGTATATTGCTGAAGTGCTACCCCCAAGGGTTTGGTGTGGTGGTAAGGCTTCGGCTTGGGTTCTAACATGTCCCAAGTTCGAGCCCCAACATCCCCATTATCGTCCTTGACTTATCTGCTCCCTGGGTTGTGGGGTCGGTCCAGTGGGCCGGGGTTTGTACTTCAGGGTTGGGCCAAAAGGGTCCGGCTTTGGGGAATTTCCTCGTCATCAAAAAAAAAAAAAAGTATATTGCTGAAGTGCTTTTACATTTTGTAGTATGCTAGAAGTGAGGACCTATTGTTTAGTAGTCTAGATTTCTGTTGCTGACTTATCCAAAGGAGTGTCTGCTCAGCTTGGACAGTATGGGACTATTACCTATAAGTAGCATAGTTGGTGTCTATCTACTCCTTTTGGTATTCTTAGTTTAATAGCTTGTTCTGTTTGTGAAATAACCTAACCATTCTTTTGGCAGGCAGTTCAAGATGCCATCTGCTGCAGAACTGTCTGATTTTGGCTGTTTTCTTATAATGGCTTGTGGAGTCACACTTTTGCAGCGAACAGGTTTTGTAAGGATACACAGCACCACATATATTTTCTGATATTGTTTCACTAACTAGTATCTCATAACTCACGTTTTGGTATTTATTTTATTTCTTTCGTTTCTGTTGCCTCAGATATCAGCTTGATATATCACATGATTCGTGGTCAAGGAACTATTAAATTGTACGTGGTGTACAATGTGCTAGAGGTAAGTAAACAGAATATATGAGCATGGAATGTGGAACAGACTTTTGTTCCCAAACTCTTGTCGGATTTTGTGCAGCTTCTTGGAAGCAAGATGAAGATTTGTTTCTCTTGTGAATTGAATGGGACTCTTTGTTTATGTGGGGAAGAATAAATACAATTGAAATGTTCCAATAGAAATGAAAAAGATGCATGTACAGGCATGCATCAAGACAACAAACATAAAATAAAATTTTTCTCCATTTGGGGACAGAAAATCTTTTATTAATTATTGTTAAGTTACACTTACATCCACTGCGTTTCTGAAACCATAATCTCACCTCATACCAATTCTTGTGGGGGAGGTGTCTTTTGTACCAGAGCTCATTTACAAAAAGGAAAAAAAAATCCTACATGCTTGATTTCAAGTTATGTTTGTGCAGTGAAGAATATAATGGAGCAGCAAGTGCTCTCACACACTCAATTTTAACCAATCATCGAAGGGCTTCTTTATTTTTCTTTTGTCCTGAGTTTTTGAATTATTTATATTGGTGGAAGAACTGATTGCTCTAATATCTTTCCTTGTGACTTCTACTCATTGCTGCATAATTTTCGCACTTACCAACCTGAAGAACTGTTTTCAGGTGAAGTTAACCAGGTTAAGTTTCACATAACTGATCTTTCGCACTGTTTTCTACAGATATTTGATAAACTATGTCAAAATTTTAATGGTGATGTATTGCAAAGTGTATTTAACACGGCAGAGGGACTAGCAGGTTCTCCTCCAGAAAGCATGAAATGGTTGTGGAGATTCATTTTTGACCTAGTCTTAGCCATGGCTACTTCAAATATCCTTAATTTGTCAGTGATTAGTTTTTTTTTATCAGCCTCATTCAGCTATATGGTCTTGTTGTGTAATTTATCTCTTGATTTGGCTCCTTGACTATTCATACTTGTTCATTCGTTCATATTGTTAGCTCAGGCAATTACTTTATCCACCGTAATTGTTGCTCACAATAATGCATTGCTTGCTTTGTTGGTGTCCAATAACTTCGCTGAGATAAAGAGCAATGTGTTCAAGCGTTTTAGTAAGGATAACATTCACAGTCTGGTTTACTTTGGTGAGATAGCTTCCTTGTTACTTTCTTTTGCTCTCCATCTGAAGCGGAATATGGCTTTGTTTATTGGTGTGTTTAAAAATGATCAAGTATAGGAAATAAAGTTTGTTGTTTGATCTTATGCTATCTGTAAATTTGATGTCTGCTCACTTCTGAAGATAACATTGGTACTCTTTATTCACAGGCCTGCATTGGGTTAGTTCATTCTCTTATTGCTTATAAGTGGAAAAGATTTTACTTACTGAATATTGGAGGGTAACTTCGGTATACATGCTTCATACAAAAGTATCCTCCTGAAATAACAATCACGAACACAGTGAATCCAACAAATTCGGTGTGGATGATGGAAAATTACGATCTGATGACTTCAGCAACTACGGATTGAACAAAGGCTGACATAAATCAGTAGAAAGCTCCTGGCAATCAGTAGTCTGTCTATTTCTTTCTCACCGCATAATCCATATGAGGACACAATGACATCTCATTCCAAATGTAGTTTTTGTATGGACTATGTCTCCTTCGCCAAAACTGAAGCAGAGCATTCACTGACTTAGGCATAACCCACCTCACACCAAATACCACAAAAATCAGAGGACCATAATTTCTAGCACCTAACCAATGAAGAAACAAATGATCCAGTGTCTTGCCATTCCTCATGTATACATCACCGGTCCACGGTGATCCTATCCTGATTTATAAGATCATTGATTGCAAGTATCTTCCCGATTATTACTGGCTACATAGAGAAAGTTACATTGAAGGTCCCTTCACACACCTAATAGCTGTCCGAGGGAAAATATGAACTAGTAACCCCTTTCAGGACCTCATAATAAGGTCGAACCTGGAAAATACCTTATCAACTCAACCTCCCACTCATTCTGTCACCTACTTCAATACTGATCCTAGGTTCATGCAGAAATCAAAGAGACAGTTAACTGATTCCAGCAAACTCGGTGTGGTAGGACTTTAAAATCAGCTGTTAGTTATATATGTATATGTGGTATCTACCACATTTTGCTGATTTGTTGGATATGAAAAATTAGTGAGATGTTTGAATTTTCCGAAACAATATATTTTTCTTCTTTATTGTCTAGTAGAAATACACTCATTTGGCCTTGCTATGTTTTGGCAATCTGGAGTGTAGTTCTTGACTGGTAGTTTTTTATTCTTGCCATAATTAGAGCATATGAAAAACCACTATATAGTCCCCTAAAGGTGGATATCCATTAAATTTCCTTTGATCGCTCTGCTGTTGATTCAATGTGGACAATGGGGAAGCAATGCTATGTAGTATCTGAGAATAAATTGGTATTTTAATCTTATTGATTTTTCAAACTCAGGTTATACATGTATATTTCCTATATTGATAAGGGTTGTATTAGCATAATATAAATGTGAAAGATTAACTTCTGGAGCAGTGTATCTTTCATATTGGCCTCAACTTTGAAGTTGACTACAATATGACATCCTATTCATCAAAAAAAAATATTGGCACAAGGCTTACGTATCTTGTTTCAAAGTTTATGCATGATAGCTCTTTGGGTCGGAGCCAAAAAAGAAAAAGAAAAAGGATGTCATATTGTAGTCAACTTCAAAGTTGAGGCCTAACATTTTACTTATTTTCTTTTACATTGTGGCAACAATTCTAAGTTTAAGCAATCATGCCTTGTTTGTGGAAATAGGGCCAATGAATTTGATTTTTTATGTTATGCTTCCTTGTGCTAAACTGATGTATACTTGTTTAATTTCCCTATTGATGTTGCATCGTGGTCTAGCAGTTAATGGAAATGTCTTTGATGTTGATATCTATTTTCTTCTTGTTTAATTGTGTGGTTGTGTTTCTTCTCATGACGTTTTTGTTTTCAATCTCATCGCTCCAAACCAGATTCAGTAGAGAGATTTCACATTTCGGCATTTATGTTATTTGTTTTGGCCCAAAATATCCTGGAGGCTGAAGGTCCCTGGTTTGAAAGTTTTATTTTTGTAAGTTGACTTGAACATTTCTTAGTCCACCATTGTTGGTTGAGTAACCTTTAAAAACAATGTTCTTTCACCTCCTATGAGAGTTGCTAATATTATTTGTTTGGATTTTTCAGAATGCTCTGATGGTTTTCATCAGTGAAATGGCTATAGATATTATCAAACATTCATTTATCGCCAAATTCAATGACATAAAGCCTATAGCATATTCTGAGTTCCTTGAAGACCTATGCCAGCAGGTATATTTTCACCTGATGTGGTAATTAGACTCTCTCTCTCTCCCCACCCCACTTTCCCCCTCCAGGAAATCAGTGCTTCAATGTCAAGTTATAAGTTATAAGCAATCATTCTAGGGAATATTTTTATGTCATCCATGGTCATCATCGGGCTTTCCAATATAATATTGAATTTAGTACCTTCAAAGTTTTGAAAGGAATTAAAAGTTATGGTGTAACTTGATTGTCTTTAAATCATTCTTCACATGTATTTCTTGATCACCCCCTAGGTGGTTTTGTTGACATAATTCAAGTAAAGATGGTCGGTAATGGACATCAATAAGAAAATTCTCCCTCATTATTTTCAAACTCTTAGATTGAAGCTTTACATGATATCATAACACATAGACTTGGGGTCAAATCACTTCTCCTCTTCCGTCTTTTGTTGAGGTCTCAAGTAGAAAAAGAATCATTAGCCTTTGATATCCTTAACATAAAAGGAAGTTATTTGTCTGTTATTTTTGTTAGAAAATATAATTCAAATAATAAAATCTTGTGATAAATTCAAATGGTATTAAAGCCAAGGTCCTAAGTTCGAAACTAGACTTCACACTTCACCCCAATTTCAACTAATATTACATTTGTTGGGCCTACTAATTAAGGTAGAGTCTAGCCTCACACGTAGGATGTAAGAAAACTAATAAAATCTATATTTTTCTATCAGCTTAAGCTTCTAGGACAAGCAGTGGATTCGCACTTTGTCACAGTCATGAGGTGAATTTTACACCAAAATGTTAAGTGGGCAGTACATATTGTTGTTGCCACTATGACATGCTGTAAATCAGTCAGACACTAACATAAAATGTCTTATGTTTAGAACGGGTTATTTCCAAGAATAATGCTGTTTTTCTTGGTCTGTGAGAACGAAAAGAACCATGTCCTAAGAACAATACAAAGCAGGCCCATAGTTTTGTAGTCTAAGGGCATGGACCACTGGTTTGGGATGCTGTATGATGCAGTAAAGAAAATTCAACCTGGACAATGTCACAGTAAGCTCTTTTTAAAGGATGTTTAGAACCTTAGCTGTAATTGTTAGTTTTTGGTCCACAACAGCCTTTGCTATATTGTATAGTTAATCCTCTTAAAGTGGCACTCTCTTTGCAATGCAGTTTTCAAACCATCATTCTTAACAACTGTTACTTTAAAGTATTGTTGCCTCAATAATGTGCACCCCTGGTTAAGATCTGACCATTAAGTTGTACAAAAACAAAAGATTGCATGACACAATAATGTGCACCCCTGGTTAAGATCTGACCATTAAGTTGTACAAAAACAAAAGATTGCATGACAGGGGGGGAAATGTGAAAGAGGTGATAGTTAAGGGTAAATGACCAGAATAGTTTGGTGGCTACATTGCAAATAGGATGTCAATTTTGAGTGTTAAGAGTGTTTTTCCCTTATATTTCAGTTCCTATAGATATTTATTAGGTGTCTAATTAAGCAATTGTTTAAGGTCTGCTGATCTCTTTATGTGTTTTATTTCTATAATTGAGACAGATAATATACGCCTATTGATTCCCCACAAGTGTTCAGAATTGTGTGAGGAAGAATTCAACATTTTGAGAAAATCTGAAATGGTTGACACTAATGAGAAGATCACAGCCATGTTAGAGGAGTATTAGTGTGTGGAATTAAAATGTTTGGAAGTTGCAAGTTAAGGGGGTGTCATAGCTATGTGCTTATGGGATCCTAGGTGTAATGGCCCAAAACAATGCTTAGCACAGTTGTGCTTTTGAAAAGAGAGTCAAACCTCACAGTAGATCCTTACTAGGAAGAATTGGGCTTTGTAATGACTCCATGAAAGTTCAAAAAGCAACCTTGATTATTAGGATTGGGGTATTTCAGTAGGATTCCTAAACTGATCTACACTAGGTCATATTTTTTGGTTTACCCTAATCCTTTATCTACGTCATAAATTTGACTTGGAAAGTATTTCAATCAATCTGTTGTCCGTATGAGTGGGTAGAACCGCTGCCATACCAGATTGATGTCTTGAGTTGGGTGACGGTCGGCCTGCTAAGCTGCGTGTTCGGCTTGTTTACTTAGTAGATGAGTAGAGCTTGGGATCTGAATAGACTTATCAGCATTTGATGCTTAGAAATATGACTCATGCTGCCCTGGAACCACTGATTTCATTTTGGGGGAGATGAAGGGGAGGAGCAAAATGGATAAGAAAGAGAACCGCAGGGTAGACCGGGGGAGGTTGCTGGGGGGCACTATTCTGGTCTCGTCTTCTTGATATGTTTTTTTAAGTCCTTTATGATTTGATCTGCTGAATTTACCTATGCATCTACTTATAAAAAAATACCTATGTATCTATCTGAGTTTGTTCTTGCACACTCATGCATAAGAAAGGCTGATACCTCCAAACATGTTGGATGTTGTATGCATCTAGGTCCTTGAAGTTTGTCTTGGTGGTCTGTGCAACAAGGAAATAGAAGTATCTTTTTAGAACTTTCCTTTGCAATCTGATGTTTTTGTTTTGTCTGCTTCCCAGACTTTGGATATACAATCTGAGGGTGCAAAGAAAAATCTCACTTTTGTTCCTCTGGCACCAGCTTGTGTGGTAAGCATTCAATTAATATGCACTGTTTGTCCCAATCCTGGTAATTGCGTGGTGTGCGTGGGTCAAGACAAGTAAACATATCTGAGAATTAGTTAGATGCTCAAATAGCTCTAGAAATCTCATTAGCCAAAAATCGAAATGTGCCTGGTCCTTTCCGTAACATTGGTTTAAGAAGTCAGATGCATTTTATCCCTACCTATAATAAAGTGTTTGAAGGGCTCTGTTGTCCCCCATAGAAAGGTAGCACCCCATTTACCAAGAGGAAAATGCTATATTGCCCATGCAACTGATGGATGTTCAAGGGCAACCAGCTTTAGCATTTGTCAGCAAGCAATTCATAACCTGTACCAAGTTGTTTGCCTGATCCTGGTGTTCCCCGGATGTCATCAGATTTAAGCCCTATCAATAATATAGAAGCCAATATGTGCTAGCCATGTAGTCAGAAAAATTGTAGTTCCATCCCTGGAAATTTGAGTTGTAACTAATGTTGTCCTTCCATCCATAAGATTAATGATGTCATATTAAGAATTTATGAGAAGTTCTTATTAGCGGTTGACATCATTAATGTGGTGCAGTGTCATCAATCTTGACTGAAAACGACATTACTGAACATATATCCTAAAGGACAAAAGTAGAACTTTCTGAAATATAGTAGTCAACCTGAACCTACACTATCGTTCATGGACCAAAATATCTGGTTTAGTGTAACTATTGTTGTGGTTGCTTCTTCTTTTTGTTCTGGGTATTTCTATTTTTGAATTTACTTTTTTAAGTTTGGTTTTAGGTTATCCGGGTGCTGACTCCGGTCTATGCTGCTAATCTGCCATATAATCATCCCCTATGGAGGCTCTTCTGGATTTTCCTCTTGGTTACAATGACCTATGTCTTGCTGACAAGCCTCAAGGTGATGATTGGCATGGGACTTAAAAAACACGCCACTTGGTATGTGAATAGATGTCGAAAGAGAAATCGCCATCTCCACTCTGATTGATTTAAAAGAAGGGAAAAGCAATTATCTATGATTGGCTTATAAGCTGTTCATTCCTGCTGCTATTGAGACCTCAAGAAATAGTATATTGGAAGATCCCTTGGTGGGCTATCAGCTGGATGCATATAAGCTAGAGGTCACGAGATACTTCCCTCCAATTTTGTTGCGAAGAAAGCTTACTCACCGATTCTAGACCGCGCCTGTTTATAAAAAAGTACAAGGCTGCAACATTGTGAAATTAATAAGTTAAGGCACTCTCCTTTTGATGTCTATTCCAAATATTTCTAGTGAGAGGTGCAAATGCAATTATAAGGGTCATTCATATATAGGTTCCAAAATTTTCCTTCCGAGCTTCTTGTTTTGTATATTCGGCATATTCAAGTGGATGGAAGCGACTTTTCTTAACCTTCATGTTGGGTTTACGAGATGCAGTATTGGACTCTGCTACTTCAAACAAATATCCGTATTGGCTGTTGCCAACTCTGCTAGATGCCTTGCATTCTGATCAGGATAACGATTTCTTGCAGTAACCCTCTTCTATTTCGGCAGCACTATTTGTGAAATGGACTCGTTAAATTACTGCTGCCGACTCATATAAGCGGTCAGCAGGCAGCTTTTATACTTTTTGACCGGGAGGCAATGGAAAAGGCACTTTTGTTGAGAATTACCAACCCCCATCATTGGGATGGGCATCTTGCCTGGAAGAACGTCTTTTTCAGCTACTTTTATATTTGACACGAGCATATTCAAAGAACAATGCACTAAATTTGCTGCACAAATTCGCTTTCCATGCTTGACTTTCTATACAAATCCACTTTTGGCTTGCTCAAAATTTTGGTCAAAACTTGAACAGTTAGAAGCTGCAAAGTTATTCGATCGTGGTCTGCATGCAGAACAGAATTGTATTGCCCAATTAATCCTAAAATGTCGAGATTAATTATGACAAAACTCGGACAAATTTTGAGAAATAATCTCTTAGGGGGCCAAATATTTTTAGACAATAGTAGTAAGGAAAAAAAAAAGTCATATATATATGACCCCCATTTCATTTTTAGTATTTCAGAAGAACAAAAGATTATTTTTAGAGATTAGAAGATAAAAAAATATTTTAAAAAAGAAATTGCGCAAGGTGGGACCCTTAACGGAGGTGGGAGGCTCGGTATGAGACAGAAACTCCTCCCCTCTGCTTATGCTACCCGTGGCGCTATGAGTTGAGCAAGGCCGGTGGAGAAGAGTTCACACGAGTCCATGACGCTACCTTCGACGCTAGCTCTTTTATTTTATTTTATTTTTTGGGGGGGGACAAATACCAAAGATGATAATATAAATAAAAGAGTCATTACACAAAAGGAAAGAGCCTAAGGGGGATCAGACCCCTGGATACACCCAAGAGAAAGAAATAAAATGCTCGCTAAGGAGGGGAATAGCACCCTCGAAGTTCGAGGATGCTGCCCATTGAGCAAACAAGTGCGGGAATAAATACGCACTGCGTGGTACATGATGCCAAAAGTAGAAAGCAAACTGGCTAGCAGCATGACGCACATTGAGAAGCAAGTTGTCGAGCTGCCAAGGAGGAGGGGAGGATTGGTCATGGAGAGCAGAAATGACAGCAAGACAGTCCCCTTCTAAAATGATGTCGCGAAGCTGGAGAGTTTGAGCTTGCCTGGAATCAGCAACTGGAATGCTCAGAGACAGGAAGGGATTAAAAATAATCCCAAGTCATCCAGAGAGAGATAAGTCCCTAAACACAACAGAATTTAAAGATAAAGGGGACTCCATCCATGCCACCCTGCTAAAGGGGCAAGTGAAAAGGAGATGCTATGGTTTCTGGTTCCCCAAGACAAAGAGGGCAGATATATCAGGAATAGAAGAATTTCCCTGAAAAACAGAGCTGAGGCGGCCTCTGGTTGGGATGATATTCCAGGCAAGCTTCCATAACAAAAGTTTGAGACGGGCATGGAGCTTCAAATGCCACAATACCTTCCACTCAGAGGAGGAGAGAAGGTTTTGCTTGTTGGAAGATGGGGCCACAAGGCGGTAGCATGACTTGACTGAAAAATGACCCTTACTCTCAAGAGTTCAGATCCAACGATCAGAGAAATCCTCAACAGGAAGCTGCAGCTTCAAAATAGTCTCAACCGAGGGGGGACAAAAAAGAGGGCAGAGAGCTTGCACATCCCAATGACGAGGGTTAGAGAGAGAGCATGAGAGGAGGCCTTTGCAGTAAGGTCCAGGGATCAAAGAAATCCTCAACAGGAAGCTGCAGCTTCAAAATAGCCTCAACCGAGTGGGGATAAAAAAGAAGGCATAGAGCTTGCACATCCCAACGACGAGGGTTAGAGAGCATGAGAGAAGAGACCTTTGCAGTAGGGTCCTGGGAGAAAAGGAGATGGCGAGGAGAGGGCCGAAAGGAAGGCAGGGATGGAATCCGCGGGCGGCGGGTCTTCCCAAAAGTTGACAAATTTGCCATTCTTCATAAGGTAGCATGCTGCCTGAGAGATAAAAAGAGAAACTGAAACTATACCTTGCCAAATCCAAGAGGAAGACCGGCGGCGAGAAGGTAAACGAGAGGGTGAGTGCCTCATACACTTAGCTCGACTCAAAGAGATCCACAAACTGATAGAACCAGAGTGGAAGTGTCATGCCAATTTGGCTATAAGAGTTTGGTTCAAGTGATAAAAGGAACAAAAACCAAAACCTCAATTAGCCTTTGAAGTGTAGATAGAGGCCCACGATTTCGAAGACAGATTCAGAGATTTGGCAGGATTGAAACCCCACCAAAAGTTCTTCAAATGCTTGTCCATCGTGTGACACCAATCTCTCGGCAAGAGCAGAGAGCTCATGCCATAAGAAGGGAGAGAGGACGCAACAACCACTAGAAGGGTGGAACGGCCAGCTTGAGATAAAAAGCTTGGCTTTCCATCCTTGAATCTTGGAGAGAATGCGGTCACGAAGACCATCGAGAACACCACTGCGAGCTCAAGGAAAAATACAGGGGAGCCCCAAATGCCGCAGCTTAGCAGGAAGGTGCGACATACCAAGAAATTCAGCCAAAGCAATGGCCACTTGTGGCGGGGTGTAAAGGCTGAAATGAATAGATGATTTCTGGCAGTTGAGAATCTGACCAGACCAACCAAAATATGTGTCAAGGCACCTCTTAAAACAAGAGATATCATGGAAAGTGGCACGCCCAAAAAGAAGGATGTCGTCTGCAAAAAAGAGGTGTGGTATTGTAGGGGCATTAGCATTAATCTTCAAACCAGATAAATCCCCCAAAGATTCAGCATGAGACAACAAACGAGATAGAATACCCGAGACCAAAATAAACAAAATGGGGATAGAGGATCCCCTGCTGGAGACCACGAGAAGAGGAGAAACAGCCCAAAGGAGAACCATTCAAAATCAGAGGAAATCTAGGGGAGGAAATACACTACATAATCAGCTTAATCCAATGGTTAGAGAAACCATAATTCTGAAAACAACTTCAAACCCCACTCAACACGATCAAAGGCCTTGGCCATGTCACCCTTAATTACCACCCAACCAACCGAACCCCTCTTCTTTTTCATGCTATGAAAAAGCTTAGCAGCAACAATATAATTATCCTGAATTTGGGATCCCGGAATAAAATCTAATTGAAAGGGAGAAACCAGATAGCAAAGCAAGGGTTTTAGGCGATCTGCCAAAAGTTTAGAAGTGAGCTTGTAGCATACATTACATAAACTAATGGGGCGAAAATGAGAGGGAAGGCTGGGGTGTTGAATTTTCGAAATAAGAGCAATATTAGTCTCATTAATCTCCGTAAGAATATCACCAGTTTAAAAAAATCTGCACCATAGCAATAATACTAGGACCTACAATATTTTAACAGGTTTTAAAAAATAAACCTGTCATGCCATCAGGGCCAGGAGCCTTACGAAGATTCATACAAGAGAGAGCTTTGAAAATCTCAGAATCAGAGGGAATACTAATAATCGATAGATTAACTTCATTCGAAATAGTGGGAAGGATTAAATTATCCAGGTTAGGAGGGAAAGATAGATTAGAAGAGTATAAAGGGCAGAAGCAAATTACCCACAGATTGGCGACCTTCCACCCAAGAGCCCGAATCTTCAAGCGGAACACATGGTTGCGACAACGCCGAACAACAGTTGAGGCGTGAAAATACCTCCTGTTCAGGTCTCCAGAAGCCAGCCATTCAACTCTGGATTTCTGAAGCCATAAAATTTCTTCACACTTAAGATCAATGGTGCGATGGAGATTGCCAAGGATAGGATCCAGCTGTTGAGCAGTGACACTCTGAGAAGGGGTCTCAGAAGAGCCGATTGGATGTTGCCAAAAACCAAAGGGTTCCATCTTTTGAGAGTCTGCTTAGTGGCTCCAATTTTCGAAGCCAGAATTGAAACCAGAAAACCAGCGAAATGATATCGCCACACCAACTCAATGGTGAGAAAACAGAAGTGATCTCTCAACCAGAATTCTTCAAATTTAAATTGGCGGGGGAGAGAAAAAGGAGAACCCCAGGGCTTTAGAGAAATGGGGGAATGATCATGATCAGAGGCAGATGAGAAACAGTGGAATTTGGAAAGAGCAGACATCAGTCAACACTAGAGACACGCCGATCCAAACGCTCTTTAATGTGGGCACGACCCGGACGCCCATTGTCCCAACTCCCAAGTGAAAGGAGAGCCACATAGACAATGTCAATAGCTCCCAAGCAATCCAAAACAGAAGCCAACCCACTGGATGAAGAAGGCCGAAAAAGGTGGCCACCCTGTTTTTCCAGCGGTGTTAAAACGGCATTGAGGTCTCCTAGAAAAACCCCAAGGATCAGACTCATCCAAAGCTAAATCAGAAAACATATACCATAAATAAAGTTTCTTACGCCACAAAGTAGGCCCATAGACAAAGAACATAATAGTAAAAGGAACCTTGCCACTCGGATGCAAACGGATCGAAATCAGGTTATCAGAGGAGCTGAGAACAAAATATTATTAGAGTGCCAAAGTAATGCCAGACCACCTTTGGTTCCCATAGACGGAACAAAAACAAAAGATGAAAACCCCAGCTTACGGGCAGCACGAGCAAGTGTCACATCGGAAAACTTTATTTCCATAAGGAACACAAAAACCAGATCTTCCTACCGGATCAGGACCCGAAGAGCTTGGATTGCAGGGCCACGGGCAAGACCCATGCAATTCCAGGAAAGTGTAGTCATGGATCGATGCGTGGCTAAATAGGGTTAGTCAACGGAGCCACTGAAGCAATAAGTAGAAGATTCACATGAGAAACTTTCAATTTGTGTTGCCAATTAATATGACGAAGCCTAGACCAGAGAGAGCCCAAGATAGGGTCGTCATCCGAAGCATCCTGCGGGGAAGAGGGGGCCACTACCCTTCTGCAATCCGAAGTCCACCTCAGAGAAATACTATAGGGGATTCCCCTCATATGAGAAGATTGAGATGAGTTAGGACTGGGTAGATGTGGAATCGGAGGTTGTTCCAATTTCAACTACCACCACGATCTGGCTTAGGTCGTTGTACAATTTTTGCCACTGCCGCCCCCGCCAACAGCTAAGAGCGGGGGAACCTCTCTATGGTGGGGGTGGTTTATCAAGTGTTTGAGAAAGAGGGAAAAGGAGTACAAAATAAAACAAAATTCAATTAGGTTTTGAAAATCGAAAAATAATTCGTTGTAGGGGCAAACCTAAAAATTTGTTTTTCTATTGAAAAGTTTGTTTTCGTTTGGGGGCACCCCATCGAATCATAAACTTGAAGGCTCTCGATTCGAGCCTCCCTTCACACTTTAGGTAATTTATTTATTGATTATTTTTTTTGTAGCAAAATCGGTACCACCACCACAACTCAATTCCTCGCATCTCAGTGAAAATAGGTACCTCTCCCGTAATCACTATAAGGTCGATATCGCTCACCGATACCGGCGATGAATGGTGACTTTACATGGGGTCGGTTATTGTGTGAGTGAGGTTATAGTGTGAGTGTGTATGTACACGGATGAGATTAAAAATTGAGAAATCTAATAATTGAAAAAATGTCACGTCATTTAATGAAACTGGGTCGGTTTCGCGGGTCGGGTTCGTGGGTCGAGTTCATTAAATGGCGTGACATTTTTTCAGCTATTAGATTTCTCAACTTCTAATCTCATCCGTCCACTCACACACTCACACAATAACTTTTGCCGACTTTACATTGCCCTTTTTTCTCTCTCTTCTTCTCCCTCTACCAACGATCAAAACTTTGACCTAGCGGTGGACTTCACAACCCACATACCGCCCAGGTACAGAGAACGTCGGTGAATTTACATAGCCCTTAGGTGAGCCTCTAGTGGAGGGGAAAACCCCCTCCCTCGTGGGTGAGTCTCCTCATATTTTAGGTGGAGTCGGGATGTAAGGAAGGAGCACCCCCTCTACTAGGATTGTATACCAATGAGCCGAAACCGATCGAGCTCAATCAATTTTGTGATGGCCCTGTTCGATTGCCAACCCAAAAAAATGCCTAATCAACTTGGTCTATTCGGTGCTAGATTTTTTAGCCTCAGTGGACCGAGCCCAAACTGAGCCATGCCCAACACCATAAAAAATAACCCATATGTCATTTGCGATTAGGTTTTTCCCTTTCCCCTCTCAACGACTGCCTCCACCTCTCGCCGTTGCCTCTCGCTCTCTTGCTTTTTTTTGTGCTTGCTCTCTCACTTTCTTTATCTCTGCATCTTGATCTTTGTAACAAACCAGAAATATATTGTAGAATTTATGTATTAAAATTCAAGTCATTCGATGGAACTCAACTTGGTTCGAGGTAGCTAGCCTCCAAATCTCCCAAAAGAGAAACAACTCAATACAACTTTCTTGTCCAAATGAAAATAAGCTAGCCAAACAGATATAAACTCTAGTGACCAAGCAAGGCCAGATCTGATGACAATGGACTGATATAGGCCTAACCCAAACTAAGGAAATAACAAAGCAATTAACATACGTAGACCAACATTGGACTAGCCCCAAAGCCCGAATACAACCCAGTGAAAGCCCATTCTAATTCAGTCAATTCACTGGCACATAACATTTTCTTCCCCTTCAAACAACCTTGTCTGCAAGGTTGAAATTTTTTGAAGCTTCTTATCACCCACCAACCTGCATCTCCAACAACACCAAATTCAGAAATTGTGACCCTATGCGGTTACATATCCTCAGAGTTTGTAATTTTGCAGTGTGGGGTTGGACTCTTGAGGAACATACAACAAACACGTAGTGCTCTTGAAGGAGTGCCCCAAGAAATTTCTATCTCTATTTGGACTCAGCACACAATAAACTTTTTTCATCTCCATCTGCTTGGTACTCTTGAGGGACATACAACAAACACTTGATGCTCTTGAAGAAATACCCATGCAAATTTCTATTTCCAAGTTCATATGCCACCCACACTCGAATTACGGTAAAGAATGCTAGAAGAATTATCCTCTTCCACCCATGTGTCATGCATACATACAATTAAATCAATACAATATTGACATTCTCTAGATTTCCAGCTATGAATATGAGGATTTTATAGTGCCAATTCTCAAACCAAAGTATGACATTCGAGGTAGCTAAGAGTTTAATGAACTCCCACAAACCAGAAACCACTCCATGCCTCTAGGCACCCACTAAAAACAGTGTACCCTAGAAACCCAATCACCAAAACCCACCAAGAAAAGTTCAAAGTAATTGCATTACCAACAACTCCAAGATGAAGCCTATAGCCAATCAGCTAACGTACAAAAACATACACCACAAGTGTCACGAAAGATACCCAGCTGGAATAAAGAGTAAAAACCAAAATCAACAAGTCCCTTTTATGTTCCTCGTGCAGGACTGAGCCTGACTGACGGCTTATTTTATCCTATGCTTGCATATAAGAATTTACAAGATGATGTATTGTTGCGACAGCTTGAAAGATAGAGACATCAACAAATTGACTATGAAGCAAAAAAAACCTTTCCGATCTCAGACCACACTCTCTTCCTCAGTTTTGCAAGGTAAGCGAGCCAATATTGCAAAATCTGTTGCCCATGGTCGAAGATCAAATTCACCATTTCTTCCCTATTCGCCAACGTTGCCACCTCAATTTTCATCTTCTGTTGGTGGGATTGGGAAGTATGATGGAGAATCAGCGAGAGATGGAGGAACAAGTCATGTATTTGCTTGAAATCCATGTGGAAGATTACCAAACTTATTATGCTCTACAAAGGCTTTCATTAAAGATTCATATGCATTTGCAAAAGCTCGGCTAAGCTGTTGTAGAAGATCCACCAATGAGTGGCTTTCTAGAAATTGCTCCCCCATCATATAGAACCCGTTCACTGATACAACCACTTGTATTACCTTCTCATTGCAGATCTTAATCCACATGATTGCTCCAGCCTTGAGTTGGCTTTGCAAGAATCTCAGCAAAGGAAATTGAAATGCAAATCTAAAATGAAGTGGTATCATCTGCAAGGTGGTAAGCCCATATAGCTTCTCTACATGCGAAAGCTATCCCATTAGCTTCAAGACCAAAGAGGCAAAAAGATACCAAGGCAAAAGCAGGTCGCAACCTAAGAACAGAAGAATCCATGAGTGCACACCCACTATTGCTACCCCAATGTATTTCTTTTTCTTTTTCCTCTTTTTTTTCTTTCTCTTCCTCTTTTTCCATTTCTACCTTTTGTCTTCTTTCTTCCTATCTATACCACCAGATTTAGATAATCTAAGGCACTTTGGACCTCTTAAACTTCATTGAAGGTTGTCTTTCTTAGACAAAATGAGTGGAATACGACAATTTTTAAGAAATGAGTTGTAGCGTGATTGAAGGTTTCAAATTGGAAGATACCAGTGGACAATGTGAAAGAAAAATCGGTAAGCTTATTCTAAGCCACTACTATGGAAACTTTGGCTTCCAACGTCTTCTGTTTCTCTTGTTCTCCTTTGCCCTCTTCGTCCATTGCTTCCATCTCGTCCTTCAATTTCTCCAAGTTGATGGACAAGCACTGCATATTTTCTCCCATCTGCTTCTGAATATTCTTCAACTGATCGAGTTTTTCCAGAATTTGGAAACATTGTTTGGATAGATCTTGAAGTGTGATCAAATCCATGACAAGATCGTGCTCTAATACCAAATTGTAACAAACCAGAAATATATTATAGAATTTATGTATTACCATTCACTTCATTCGATGGAACTCAACTTGGCTCGAGGTAGCTAGCCTCCAAATCTCCCAAAAGAGACAAACAACTCAATACAACTTTCTTGACCAAATGAAAACAAGCTAGCCAAATAGATACAACCCTGGTGACCAAGCAGGGCTGGATCTGATGACAATGGGCTGACATAGGCCCAACCCAAACTAAGGAAATAACAAAGCAATTAACATAGGTAGACCAACATTGGACTGACCCCAAAGCCCGAATACAACCCAGTGAAAAGCTCATTCTAATTCAGTCCATTCACTGGCAGGTAACAATCTCGCTCTCTTTAGTCAAGTATACAATCCAAAGAAAACCATGTTCAAAATCAAGCAAGGACTCAATGAGGTAACACAAAACTTGGTCTCTCCTTCAGTGGGTTTAAATTCACATTGCCCTAGTGTATACCCCATACCCTTGGCTTAGGGAGACTCATTGGGGAAGAAGAAGAATAATTGATGAAGGTATGGAAGCTTTGTTGATGAGAAAGAAATGGAATCAATTTCTTCTCTCAACAGCAATCTAGGAATCGACTTCTCTATGTATCTGTTGATTTGGTTGGTTCTTGAGATTCTCTCGATTCCTTGTATTTTGTTGGATATCTCTCTTTTGATGGTTCTTAAGATTCCGTCGATTTTGTCTATTGTTGCAATTCTATCGATTTTGTATTTTGTCTGTTGTTGCTATTCTGTTGATTTGCGCAAAAGTTCTTTGATTGTTGTTGGTTGTTCGACAGAGGCTGTAAATTGATCGAAACTAACCTGAACTAAATCGATGTTGGTACTTCAGTCTTGGGAGGTCTCGATTCGGCCCTCGACTAGGGGTAAAAACTGAATCGATGGGTCGGTTTTCATCTCTACCCTCTACTTAGGGACAAAGTTAGGATTAAACTTTGGGAGGGAGACAATTTCATTAAAAATACAATTTGATGGGCCAAAATACGCAAAAACAAACCATTAAAAACAACATTTTTTTTCCTAAGATGAACAAAAATTTTGCAAATGCAAGGGTAGAGCCAGGTCAGGACGAAGGTAGGCTTAAGACTTTGGGGAAGATACAATTTCATAAAAATAGAATTTGGTGGGCCAATATATATTATATATATAAATAACCATTTAAGAAGAACAAAAAATTTGCTGAGTTTTGGAGGCCGTGACCCCCTGCCCCTTAGCTTTAGACCCTGGCTCCACTCCTTTGGCGGAGTTGGTTGCTCCCTAGAGGGGATGAGCAACCGGGAAGGAGTGGCCTCCCTCCTGCAAGGAAGCTTACCCCAAGAGGAAAAGGGTCCACCTCCAACCCCTTGTGCATAATTTAAATGATCCATATTTTCATTGTTCTTGGAATCTTGATGATTTTGTTGGGTTTAACATACATATTGTAAGCAAAAAATAGAGTTAATTTTGTATAAATGTATGGATGAAAGGATGGTTTGAGAACATAAAATAAAATGAGAATATCTACATTAAAGTTTAAATTATGATGATTGCATGACTGTATTTTAAATTATCAAAGCCCATGGTATATTCTACCAATTTTTCCAAAAATTTTCCAAAATCTAAAAGGGTACCAAGAATATTTATAATAACAAATATGAAAAAGTTATCCAAAGGCTTATTTTCCAATAAATAAAACTGTGGATTTGTTGAAAATAATTGGGAGCCAAAGAGAGGACAAAGAAATTTGCAAACAGCTTTCTCCGAACCGAAGCCTACCAAAGGTAACTGAGATTTTGCTGGCGAATAGTAAAGATTTTCGGAGCAAATACAGGAATTCCTCTGTTTGGACACCCCCCTTTTCCACCCTTTTGAACGAAGCCAATCAAAGTCAAAGACATCTTCGCTGTAAAGCCATTTCAGGATATGGTATCCTACTAAACTCTATAAGTAATTTGCCTTCCCTTTTCCAACTGAACACGATCTGCCAGAAAAATTTGAGGCCCATAAAAGCCAGAGTGTCTCCTTGTCAAGTCCCATAATTGAGCTCTTTATTCTGTTTTAAAAAAGATATCTTTTTTGGAAGCTAAATAATTATGATTTCCTTCCTAATTTAAGTAAATAAAATACAATGAAAATGGGTTCTTTCCACGCAATTGATGATTACATGGCAGTGTCTCCATTAGTGCAATCATCGTTGAAGAGGCAACTATGACTCACAAATAACTTTTTCCTTAGTTTTGGGGCAAAAATTAGGGTTTTGTTATTACCAAGTTAAAGATTTATTATTTAAAAAATAATTTCTTTAATAATTGCACCACATAAAATTGCTCAATGTGGAAAATCAGTAAAATTATTTTTCTAATACAACTTTTCCCAGAAAATAAGGAAAAATAATGGAAAGGGAGAGAGCGAGGAAACGGCGGTACCAAAAGAACAGCAAACCGAAAATTTCGGAAGCGGGAAAGTTGCTAATAAATCATCACACTGCAATTTTTCAACACTTTAGGGGTTTTTTCGTTTGGCTTTTATGAGAAAAGGGTCCCACGAGAAAATCTCATGGCCCACCCTGTCACAATCATAAGGGTTTAAAAAAACACACTAACTTTGACCGTCGATGAAATTCATTCCGAGTGTGAAACCTTCTCCTCCGATAGTTACGTGTGATTGAGCGTTAAAATTTAAGAATATTAAAATTAATAAAAGTAAATTAAAAAAAAATTAATAATTTTTTTTATTTATTATAATATAAAATAATAATGTAATAAAAAATTTATTTTATTAAAATTTGAGAAAAGATTATTTTAATAAATTTTTTATATTTATTATAGTAAAAAATAATAATTTTATAAAAAGATTATTTTATAATTATTTTATAATATTAAAATTTGAGAAGGGTTAAATTTTAGTAAACAGAAACACAGTATACATAGCTGCCCCACGAATATCTTTGTTTCCATTTCGACTTCTAAAATTTCTTTTGTTTGGGTTTAATTTTCTTTTAACAAATTCCCATATTCTTCTGTGGTTTCTCTCATCTCCATCCTGCTCTTTCACCACCCATTGAATTGTTCAGGAATTCCCTGTGCAAAATAAACCCTGCAATTGTTGGAGCATTCTGTCCGGAATCTGAAACGGTAAGAAAGTTAAGCTTCTTTTTTTTTCTTTTCAATTTTTTTATTATTGGGCTCTCAAAGTTCTCACTTTTAGCTATTAGATTGGAGTGTTCTTGATCATAAACAAGAGCTCATTCACTTTTTATAAGTTCCTACTTTTTTTTACAAATTTCTTGCTTTTTACTCATTCACTGTGATTGAGTTTCTTTTTTATTCTGTGTCGTTTGATTACTGATTCTTTTCCAATTACTATCCATCTGCAGTTGCCGAGAAAACAGAAAAAAAGGGTTGCTTGAATTTAACATTTTTGCACTTCTTGTAGTTTAGGTGACTGTAAAAAGTACATCTCGATCAACCAAGCCAAATTTTCGTAGTGGAATTGATTTTATTCTCCCCGTACGTATTATTTCATAATTCCACCACTATACCTGGAATTTAAGTGTTAAAGTCTCATTATTTATTCTTGCTTCAGATTTCTAAAAGGAGTCTTATGAATTTGATTGGAGTTTTGAGAATTTGATGACGAGAAGGGGATGCAATTAATATTTTTTCTAAATCTTAAGAAATGGAAGTTTTTGTGATTTGTGGTGCTTCTAGGTTTCTCAAAAGCGTTCTGCAATTTCTCATAGTTTTCTTGAGTTTGTTGACTGAGCCATACGCTTTATCAGTGAAGTTTGTTCAATGAATTATGAAGTTTCTGTTGAGTATATAGTTCTTTAAATTTTTCGAAGGAAACTTATTCAGCAGGTGGATTGTTTTTTCCAGGGAGGGTTCAAGTTTAATATGAAGAAAAAGAGAACAGATTGGCTTAGTACCCTTTTGCATTGTAAATTCTTTGGTTCTTGCATTCAGCATCAAGACCATCGCAAAAATGAAGAAAATGTATTCTGCCTCGACTGTAGTCTTGGAATTTGTAGGCATTGTACGACAGACCATGTCTTACATAGGCGGCTTCAGATATGCAAATATGTCTACCATGATGTTGTTCGCCTTCAAGAAATGCAGAAGCATCTTGACTGCTCACAAATTCAGGTTTTTCTGTAATTTTATCAATCTGATGAGTTTTTTTTTTCCTGTGCCTTAGTGACTCTAATGAAACCAATCGAGTTCATCCAATGTTTTGAATATAATTCTTATTGATGCGATCACTGAATTTTTTGCATAAATTGGTTTGTTGAAGTTTCTGGTTGTTTGTGGTCGTGAATTTAGTTAATTGGTAAACATCAGTTGAGTAGCAGTGCCTTGGATCTTAGTATTGCTCTCCTTCAATATTTACATTTGCACAGATTATGGGTTATTTTAAATGGTAGTTCCTCAATAGTGTTCCCTGTTTTAATTGCTGCAGTGATTATTATTTGATTACGGGTATTTCAATTTGATATATTGCTAGTGAAGTTTAACAACCTTTGATCTCATTTGTTTCATAAGTGCACTGATTATGTTTCTTCCCAATGATTGTTTAATCTGTTAGTTAGTGGGACAAGTTTTATATTAATGAGAAATGTGTTCTTAAATTTCTTTTCTTCCCTGTTCTGAGCTTGTTCTCATCATCTATTGCTGATTTGGTGTACTCCATTGCATATTTCAAGTTATAGTTCTCTTATCAATAGCTAATATAAACATATGGGTTCCAGCATGGAAACTTCAATCATTGATTATTTGTAGCTCTTCATTTTTATTTGTTCTGGTTAGGAATGAGTAGCTCAACATCTACTTGAACTAATGATGAATCGATTTGGCAGACATATAAAATCAATGGCGAAAAAGCCGTTCATCTCAATCCTCGCCCTCAATCCAAGGATACAAAACCATCAACAAAATTGAAGTTTGGTGGTACTTGTGAAGCTTGTGGGAGATACCTGCAAGACCTTCCTAATCGCTTCTGTTCCATTGCATGCAAGGTAAAGATCATAATCCTCATCTCTTGAACTCCAAATCTAAGACTGACAGAATCCATGATTTTTACTTTGCTTGAACCCTCAAAAGTATTAGCCACACTCATGTTGTTCATATGTTCAGGTCTCGGCAGTTTCAGTGAAGCCTACGGATCAAAGCCACGAATTGAACCCCGCACCAATTCCAGAAATTGATATGCCAGCTAAGGGGAATGACTCTCAAGAAACAGACATGATTGAAATGGAATCTTCAATTTCAGTGGCCGATTCATCCGAGGAGGTAAGACCTTGTACAAGTGCAGCTTTGAGACCAAGGAAGCTATTGCAGAAGAGGAAAGGCATCCCTTGTAGGGCTCCTTTAGGTTGATGCGTAAGCGAAATTAAAATGCTCCATCCTTTTATTTGCTTTTCCTTGCATTCCTTGTATTTCTTTCTATTCGTCACTTCTGCATTTTTGCCTTTCGTACGGCATTTGAACAGAAATACATCTGCTATCATAATTCTATAGAGTAATAAAAAGTACAGGAGTAAAATCTCTTCTTTCTCGAAAATCTACAGCAGAAAGATGTGAGAAATGGTTGATTTGTTATTAACATGAGGCAAATGACTGATTTTTAATATCGTTTCCAATCTCCTAACGTTGACTTGAACATCCTCATCCCACGAAGATTAGCTCTTACATATGTCGTAGTGTTTAGTAAATGCACGCTAGTATGCTACTTCACGTTGCGTAGGTATGGGTGGTCGCCTTTCTTTTCCTTCCTTTCTGTCGGGACCGCGTAGATGAGATCTTTGTCACGCTTGCTGTTGGATTGTGATGGACTCACGTTTCGTCTGGTCTTATGGTAGCCGACTAATTGGGCCCCTGCCCCTCCCTAAATTATGGCAAAATTCTTTCGGTTCTGTTTTCCCGTGAACGTGGCAGACAGACTGGGACGTTATCCTTTCGAGTGCAAAAAGGAGGAGGGGGTGAGGGAGCCGGAGCTCCCCCCTCCTCCTGACCGTCGGCGATTTTGAAGGCCCAGAGAGAATATGGGCTAGAGAGAGGTAGAGAGATGCCCAGACATATCAACGTATATTGTTTCTAAATTTAGGTTACCAAAATCTAAACTCACTCGATTCATGTAACTACTGTGGTAACAGCTGGCGTTTTCACACATTTTTTAAAGCAATACTATTCTTCAGTGCACGTTCGGTGATTCATGCCATGTCGGATGAGCAAGATATGGGGAGGAGGGGGAGGGGGTGTCAACGATAGTGAATTGCTGAGCTGGAAGGATACACTGGAAGCTACACGCTACTAGTTAGTTAGTTAGTTTTTTCTAAGCAGTTAGTTAGTTAGTTAGTTAAACATTCAGTTTTTGTAACAGAATGTAACTGTGTAATTCTCTCAGTATATTATGCAAATTGTGCTGTAAAAACAGAGGACATTTTTTCTAATGAAATTTTCTTCTTTCTCCACATTCTCAATTCTTAAATGGTATCAGAGCTTACTTTCGTTTCTTGCTGAGCTTTCTCAATTCATTCTATTTCATTTGCTACGTTTTCAATCCTCGAATCATGGCCGAAACATCGAATCCTTAAGCTCAACCAATGGTTACCAATGACTGTAATTGTAGCAAAATATGACCCTCGGAGTCCTTACTATCTTCATTCATCCTGAATTACTTCTTGCTTCACAGCCTTTATCAAATTGCAACTATCATTCTTGGTCCGTTCTATGTATCTTGGTTTAAAAGCCAAAAATAAGGGATAAATATATTTTGCCCCCTTATCTTTGAGTTCATTTATACTTTGCACTCCGATGTATAATTTTTGAGACATTAGACCACTTAACTTACATTTTTTCAATTTAGACCTCATACCCAAATTGTCCGTCAAAACATGCGGTGCAATGTATAAATACCCCCAAAGATAAGGGGCAATGTGTAAAAAATTTGACGGAATCCGTCTAAATTGATGGACAATTTGGGTACGAGGTCCAAATTGAAAAAATGTTTAACTTTATGGGTCTAATGTCTCAAAAATAATACATCAGGGTGCAAAGTGTAAATGACCCAAAGAATAAGGGAGACAAACTGTATTTGACCCTAAAAATAAATTAGGATTCATAAACAGAACTCTGAAACAAACCTTCTGAATCTGATTCATCATCCACTGCTTAGAATCGTTGTGATACAAGGATTCTCTCATGGATTCTTAACTCATCAAAAGGATATAGCAGCAAAGGATGATGAAGATGAGATTGTTGATCCAAGTCAATATAGAAGATTAGTAATCAGATTGATATACTCAATAGCCAAATGTAGAAAACTACAATTATTTATATTTAAACTTAAGGAATCTTCACTTGTAGCTCTCTAACTATCACTCAAATATCATTTACCGGTTTGAACTATAAATTTAATCACATTTAGCCTCCAAACTATAAAAATGCATCAAGGTGTGCCTTTTGATAAGATCTGATCATCAAAATGAAATGGTGGCAAATGACACATTTATCACACATCAATCAAAAGATCTACTTTTGGAGCAAGTGGTTTTTTAAAGCAATTCGATACCTTCTATTTCTGGTATATGTGATCCCTCAATATTGGTTTCGGGTACCACCATCGGAGTCATCCGTGACATGGCGTCTCCTGTGCCCATCACGGAGTAAAATGGAAATTTTCCCAAATATTTTGAAGCATGTAATTCATTTGTAACCTTAATTTAAATGCTAGAACGAGATTGATACAATGGAATGGGAGGACAAATCATTTCTCAAATAGAGTCATGATATATCATGTAATAAACAGCTAAAGAAATTGATTGATATTTTCATGAGCTTCCCCCAACCTCTCACATTTTCGTCTGAACTAGTTGGATTTTCTACTTCATTCAAAAGATATTATTCACTTTGGACGAATTTTGAATTTCGAGGGTCTTACGAAGGAACAGGAACGAGATCATCAACGTTGTATGACTCAAAATCTTTTTGCGTCCTGAAAACAGGATAAAAAAAAAACACTGCCTAATTGTCTTTTGAAAAGTACGTAACCCATGTCCCCTTCTCACCTAGAACCTGCTCAAATTCAGCTGTGGGAAGCATTGGCACAAGGGCCAATGGAATATATGGAACTACTTTTATTCTTCAATGTTTTGTGTCTTCTACCCCTTCCTTTGACTTAAAATAAGAAAAATTGGAAAAATATATTTTCCCCCCACAAATTATCAGGGTAGACTGGGTAGTGATATATTACACCCTAAACTATCATCTTTAAGATATTGCATCTTCAAACTACCAATATTAGATATTTTGCACCCTAAACTACCCATTGTGACACATTACATTCTCTAACTACTAATATTATACAATTTGCACCCTTCATTTGACAATAATACCCTTGATAAATTAATAAATTGACAACAATATATTCAATATATGTAAAATGGGTCAAGGACATTATCGTCATTTTAGTCTAAAAATTTGACAAAGGGTGTAAAGTGTCAAAAATTGGTAGTTAGATGGTGCAATGTAACAAAATTGGTAGTTTAGAGTGCAAAGTGCAAAACCTATGGTAGTTTATGAGTGAAAAATGTATTTTCTATTAAGAAAAAAATACATGCGCTTTTTCTAAATTTCTCTTTAGGATCTGTGCTTCAAAATTTAAATTTCAGGACTAAAGATATTTTAATTTCTCTTTAGTATCCTCCATGTATAAAGATGTTTAAGTATTTAAAATATGAAAATTACAAAAAAGAAAAAGAAAAAGCAACTAGGTGAAGACTGAAGAGGGAGATCCCCTTCTGGTGCGTGTAGAGGAGGGGGAAACCTCCCCCACTGTTGCACTCGATAGAGCTAGAGGTGTTCATTTGCATCGGCGGTGACCGTTTTAACCGCTAAAACCGTCACCGCTAAGGGCGGTTATGTGATTCCGTCAATTGCAGTGACGGTGACAGTTTTCGCCAAACTGTCACCTACACTACCGTTAACCACTCATAGTTGACACTTAAGATGATTATTGATTATGTGACATACTCTTGTTTAGCTTTTGTTGGAATATGTTAGTTGGTTTATGTCACATTGTTGGACACTTTTATTAGACTTTAGTCTTTATGTTTGAATATGATATTATGTTGAACTTTTGGACAACTTATTATATTTGTTATGATTATAATGATTATGATATTATGTTTGAGTATGTTACGATATTTGTCAATTTGATATGATTATTGATTATGATATTATGTTATAAATTTAAACAGCTCAAAACAGTAAAAAAATGAAAAAACCCAAGGAAAAAATCCATTTTTTTGGCACAACTGTTATACGGTTTAAGCGATTACCGTATAACCATTACCGTTAATACCGTCACAGACAATAGCGGTTATTGTGCCTTAGCGGTGCGGTGGCGGTGTCAATTATGTGATTCCGTCAATTACAGTGACGGTGACGATTTTCACCAAACCGTCACCTACATTACCGTTAACCACCTTTAGATGGAGCTACCAAAATCAATAAGTATTTCTTAAAAAAAAGAAAAAAAAAAAAAGACGAGGGAGCCACTATGTGAACGGACGAAAGGGACCGGGGCAACAAGATTATTAACAATTAGGCCAATATTCCTTGTCGAACAATCAGAGCTCCCAAAATCGACCCACATAGCCAATGAGCAAAACCTTCTCCTGAGTCTAGAAAAAAAAAAAAACCTTCTCCTGAGAATCGCGCGAACTTCCCGCTGAGAAAAATATATAAATAAAAGAAAAGACCCCAATTCCGTGGCTTCCTACGTGGATTAAGTTCGTATAAAATTACCAGATCCCTCTCCTTCTCTCGTCTCTTTGTCCACCAGTTTGCGCTGGCTTGTTTCTCCCTGAGTCTCCCGTACATTTTCTTGTCATCTTCCTCTGTCTCTCTGGACGTCGGTTTTCGCTGTCGATACTGTGAAGCTCTTCCGCAATCTCGAAATGCCGGTGAGTTTGTTTGCACAAATATGTTGCATGCGTCATTGGTAGTTATATTCGGGGCTTAGAATTAGATCCGTCGCGATTCGCAGCTCGTTGCCATTGATGCTGACAGATTTGATTGACGATATTGTCTGATTGCTAATGATCCGTATGGGTAAGGAATATGAGTGATTGAACCGACCCGTTAGACCCTTAAAAACGCTTGATTCGATCTACATTAAGCTCAGGGACCTCAATTCAAGCAAAGAACTTGGATGTGATTTGCATAGATCAAATCACGTATTTTCACGCCTTCTTTTCTGGTCCTTTTTTCCGTTTCCATTTCTCGTTTCATGGAAATGTGCGTCAATTTCGAGTTCAAGGAAAAAAATTGGATTTAGCATGCAAACCCCAGCCTACAATTGAAGTACATTTACCTCACCTACCTGTAATACGTTCTTAAATTTTGAGAGCTTAGCCATGGTCTGGTATGACTCGAGTCTTGAGGGTCTTCTTACCAGCCTAGTCTTCCTTTGCTTGTTGAAGCGTTTGACTGTGCTCTGTTCTTTTCTCTTCTCAGTGACTATATGGAAATCCTATGTTATATTTGACTGCAGAATGTTGTATATGACAATGCTACATACGAAATGGTGTATATGTTCTTGTATGGTTTAAATTCTATTTGCTTCTTTCCTGTTGGTGGTTTTAAAGCTTTCTATTTTGCCTCTAACCCTGAAAAGCACCTTATGTAGCATTTTCGTTCAGGTCCCAGCGGACGATACTGATCAGGGGATTGGAACACTTCCCCAGTCGGCAATGACACCAAACTGGATAATCAATGTTTCAGATGTGAGGAAACATAATTTTAAGCATAGCAATTTCTACTGCCATTAACAGTGGAGTTTTGTCCATTAGCCGGATATTAGTAGCAAAGAGAGTGTTTCCTTCTAGAATTGCGGAATGCAGACATTTGCTTTTGAAAATTTTCAGCAACAACAAAATAGTAATTGTTTTAGTACTACCAATAGCATCTGCAGCAGCACTACCAATAGTTATAGTAACAGCGTCTTCATATTTACATGGGACCTTGGAGGTTGTGAATGAGACTTGGGAATTCATTAAAGTGAAAGGCTTGTTTCATTCAATCACTTAACTACCTGTTTTTCAGATTCAGTAACTACAAATCGTTTGGTTTTCTGTAAAGAGCTTGCACTGAAAGTTGTTTTTCACCTAGGTCCAATTTTTTAATTAATCCAGTCTTCAGCTTAAGTCAGTGTAAATAGCCGAAAAGTTTGCTCCTGATGCTGTTGCTCCTTGGGGGAAAAGTAACAAGATTTATTTCTTCCTTTACTCCTTACAGATAAAAACAGTTAAGGTCAGTAACATTTCACTAGCTGCTTCTGCGAGAGATATCAAAGAATTCTTTTCATTCTCTGGTGACATTCAATATGTAGAAATGCAAAGGTCAGTACATTTGAATTATATGCAAACTAGAAGTTCAAGGTACCCCCTCATTCTCTAAAAAAATTGGTTATGCTTTTGGCAGGGAAACTGATAGGATCCAGCTTGCCTATGTTACTTTCAAGGATTCACAGGGAGCAGATACAGCAATGCTCCTATCAGTATGTTTATCCAGAGGGATGGCAGTTGGAACGGTTAATTATTATGTGATTTACACTGAAACTTTTTCAGGCAATTAGGGAATGGAGGATATTTAATAAGTGAGCCTTGAGGACCCCTAACTGTCAAAAACCAAAAACTTGGAAACTTAATAATAATACAAGCATTAAGAGACTCTAAGTATACAAAAATTCGACTAATTTAAATGGTAGTCCTGTGTGTGGAAGTCTCTTTTAGTCATACTTTAGTCAGTCTTCTTAAGAGAGTGGCCATGCCATTTCGTGGCAAATGCCTTCATGAAGAAGTATCAAGGTCTCACGGGAAGGCAGTCGCCATGCCTCAAAGCGACCATGGAGGTGTCATCTTTGCATGCCTTCCATGACATTTAACGTCTGTAGGATAGCAGTTGGATATATTTGTATTTGTATTTTTATTTCAATTGTTCTTATTTGCCTACTCAGGGAGCTTTAATAGCTGATCTTTCTGTCTCCATTACTCCTTTTGATGGTTACCAGCTGCCCCCTGAGGCTACTCAAAGCATGGTAATCCTTTAACCTGTATGGATTGGGTCCTCCCTGGTCTGTACTCTAATTGTAGTCTGAAGGGTGAAGAATAGTAAGTCCCGGTCACGCGATCTTTGGTGGGTCTCATTGGTCTAGCTACCAAAGGCTGGGGCTGTTCAATGCCGCCCGTAAAATCCGGTGCCGGTGGCCTTTTTAGCCAATCTAGGGAAAAATCCTTTGTTTACGTTGGTTTTTTACAATTTTTTCATGATTCATCAAATCATTTCTCTCTCCACTTTATCCGGCACCGGGATCTCGGTTACCGATAGCGGGATCTCGGATACTAGAAACCAGATTTTAATTTTTTATATTATTCTTTTCATATATAATTGTTCCATTCAACCATCTAAGTGTTACAACTTGTCCCATGAAAGGCTTGCTGTCTCTAGCTATGTATATTATATATATATATAAACTAATAATATTGTTGGCCGGGAAGAGCAGGGAATTTTATTTATTCTAGGGTTAGAGTAAACTAAGTTTGAAGGTTTGTAAATATATATATCTTATCTTATCTTGTCAAAGTATATATATATATATTAACACCAAATCCTCAAGAAATCAGAAAGTAACAAGATCTCTGTCACTTCAAATTCTGATCAAATGCCATGATCAGTACTGCTGCTGCTCATTCTATAGCTTGTTTGTAGACAATTTGTGTCATGTTGGTGTACGTTTATGCCCTTAAACGGTACTTATCGATATGAGTTTCTTAACATTTGTGCTCAAAACTAGTACTCGTCTTATCTTTTAAGATATTTTTTAATTTTATTGATATATGCAGTAGCGGAACCAAGAATCCAATCAAAGGGGTCAAATGAAAAAAAAATTACTACGTATTACAAAAAAAATATCTTAGAGTTAAAGTATAAAAAATTAAGTATTAAAAACACTAAAAATATTGAAATACATGTATCATACTATTTACTGATACTCAAATGTTGCAATTGGATCTTACAGGACTACATATTCTGAAAACGTTGTAAAATAACTTCGTTCTCAATAGTTTCAAAAATTTCTCTCTCGATGTATACCACTAAACTATCATTTATTCATTCATCTCCTATCTTATTACGCAAATCAGTTTTAATAAACTTCATCGCAGAGAACACTCTCACAATGGTTGCAGTTGCACCTGGTAAGATCAATTTCAACTCAATCAGCTGATAAACCAATAGATATAGAGTATGTTTTCTTGTCTCAATCATCTTCACAGCAAGATCTCTAATATTTTGAAGCTCAGAAAAAGTATCGTGACTTCTCACATCATAAATGTAGGTTTGAAGTTGATCTCTAAGCATAATATGATCAATTCAAAATTTTAGTTGTCCTGAGGTAGCAACTCCTATTTATTATATCTCGTAATGCTCCCTTGTACTCTAATTTCGTCATCTAGGCTGTAAGAATAACGACGATAGCCTCGGTGATCGGTCATGTGATAGATTGAATGGAGCTGGGGCTGGGGCTACAAAAGATCAAAGTATGAGATGAGCTTAATGTATATGAGTGGATAATCAACTGAGGAGTGTAATGTAGTGTGTTATTGCTGGCGGATGAGGCAACATGTCATGATCAATTGTAAGATAGAGCATTGAGATAAAACACAACTCCATACCCCAATGGGAGGGGAAGAAAATTTTGAAATGTTTGGCCATATTTGGTATATTATTTTCTAAGCTATTTTGTTTCCATTCTACTCATTTAATTCGCTATTGATCCTTATGGTTTGTCTGAGTTTCGTAGCAGATGAGCATCCAAATTATTGAATATTGTCGGGTTCACATTGTCCGATAATTAATACGAACAACCATAAATGTTATATGTGCTATATGATTTGTCTCTACTTCTCCAAATTAGATGGTCTAATTTGGTCAACAAATTGGCCTTAAATTTTTTGTTGCTTCTTGAAAGCTCTTGAAGCAATTAAATCATACATTTCTTATGAATTGAAATTTATAAATCCATGTAGATATATAGAGTAAAGTTTAATACATCATAGCCAAAGAGAACAAAGAAGAAAAACTAACACAAAAAAATCAAAAAGTGAATTTCACTTCATTTCTTACAAAGAGTACTTATTTCACATTATGTACAATGAAATAAAAAAAAAATGAGGGCCTGGGCACCTGGGCAGTTGGGGGTCAGGCTTGGATTGTTTGGGGGCAAGCTAGGCTCTTAACACATATTAAAAAAAATTGAAGAAATTTTCTGGCCATGGGGGGTGGCTGTCCACACGTGGTTCTGCCCCTGGATATATGATCAATGGACCAAAAGAAAAGGAAAAAAACATTAGGCCAAGTGCGTAAAATGTTAAAAAATGGTTCAATATGAATGTAGGTTAACCTGAAACCGTCACCGCTAAAACTGTCACCGCCACCGCTGCTCATTCTATAGTTTGTTTGTAGACAATTTATATGATGTAGGTGTACGTTTATGCCCTTAAATGGTACTTACCGATATGAGTTTCTTAACATTTGTGCTCAAAACTAGTACTCACTTATCTTTTAAGATATTATTTAATATTATTGATTTTAGATTTTATTGATATGTGATCAATGGACCAAACGAAAAAAGAAAAAAAATACATTGGGCCAAATACATAAAATGCTAAAAAAATGGCTCAATATGAATGTATATTAACCTGAAACTGTTACCGCTAAAATCGTCACCGCTAAGGGCCAATTTTTGCCCTTAACAAAGTAGGCATAGGTGACCCATATTTGAAAATCGGCCTATCCAGACCGACACCTACACTAGGGTTGTACATCCCTACCCAAGGCAATTCTCATTAGCATTGATGTCATTTTTGTTTTTGCTTTTTTGTTAAGCTAGTATTGATGTTCTTGTGCTTATTATGTGATGATAATTTCACTGCTTTTATCATTATAATCCGAATCTAATTGTATCCCTAGAGATTATAAGTTTTGCAGTCCACAATGCACCTCGTCTGGATGACTATATGATTATTTCTAATCTGCTCGTGTAATTAGTTGATATCATATTTCTCGATTCCAAGAAATATTTTTAATTTTATAATCTACATATTAAAATTGAAAAAGTAAATAGATTTTGTACTCTTTAAATATGGAGTATTGACAGTTTGCACCTCTAATTATTATTTTTGTCCCATTTTAATGTATAAATTTATGTAATATAGTCTAAGTTTTATTATTGTATTAAATTGCCTAATTAGATGATTAATTAAATTTCCTAAGGCTATTTCACTAATGCATCCTTTTACCTAATGCCCTACTTCTCATTTTATACTTTTGCAAGTATCAAATTGCTTAATGTGAATTTTATACCATGTGCCTAATTTATTTTCTTTATCATGAATTGTATGCCCTCTCAATTATTAATTTGTTAAGCTATAATTTTGGTCTCTTGGTGTAATATTTTCAAAAAAAAATCATTGTCTAATGTGGGATGAGGCTTAGGCTGGATATGGACTCATTTGAGGGCTGAAAATCTTGGATTTGTGGGCTTGAATAGGGCTTATTGGGTCTTGGAGAAACTAGGCTTGAACTAGATGTAATTGGGCTTGATTTGGGCAAGAAAATCCAGCCCAAAAGCCAAGGGCTAACCGGCCATTCTAGGGAGATTACCTAAAGTAACAAGTATTCCTACTTAGGGCATCTTAAGTCTTTTAGACAAATGGCATAATCTGCCCTTGCCAGCCCAAAATGGCCAATCGTATAAGCTTGCTTGGAAACAACATGCATAGTCGAATCTTAGTTGGTGAAGTCTAGTATAGGCGTTGCATGCTTAAGGTCTTACTTAAATGCTTTTCTCTTCGTTGGATTATTCGATCTCTTTGCATATCTACACACCTTTGGGTGTAGAAAATTGTTGCATGATTGGATCTCAAAATGCGTGTAAAAATATGACATAATGAGGCATTATAGCCCACGAGTTGCACATGGTATTCCACATAATACTTGAATAACTTGTACTAGAGTTGTTCACAATTAGTCTGAAACCAACTGAGTCCGGTCAGTTGTGGGAAGACCTGATTCAGCTGTCGGCCCAGACCTTCCCCAAACAGAGGGCCTTAATTCGGTCCACGGTTTAGGGAATTTTTGTTATTTAATTAAAAACCCTAATTCTCCCCGTAACAACCCTCTTCCCCAACCCTTAATCGAATCCCCCCTTTTCGAGTTTTCATCTCACTCTAGCCCCCCACCTTCCCCTTGCCGCCGACACAACCTCTTGCCCTCCATCTCCTTTCTCTCTCTCTCCCTCTCTCTCCTCTCCCAGTCCTCACGACCGTACATGACCTGTCCCCTTGGCAAGAAACCAACAACTCAACCATCTGCGATTTTGGGCACACGGTATGATAATGGAGATTTGCGGTAATATTTTTCTAATATAGCATTAGTTATGTGTTTTGATATTAAGTTATTTTTTACTGGCGAAATTAAGAGTTGTGAAACAAAAAAAATTTAAGAGCACAACGGTTGGTGATTGTTGCAGTTTCGATTATAAGCAAGTAATCAATAAGACAATGAGGGTTTTGAAGGAAGGAGGAATGGATGTGATAAAGCCCAACTGACCAAACCAAACTGACCACCAAATTTGGTCAGCCCGGCCAGTTCTCCCCACCGACGGTTCAGTTGTCAGCTGTGAGTTTATAAGAACATATAATATTTTTTCATGTGTGAGTAGGTATGTCATGTGTCTTTTCCACATTTTGAAATTCATGTCATTTAAATTTTCTATCTTAGAAGCATCTATTCATCATTTGATGACCATTTTCAAATATAGAAAAATAATGCTCAACATGAACTATCAGACACTTGAAAAAATTTAGGGGAAAATTCACTTTGCACCTCCAAAGTTTGGGATCATTTCTATGTTGCACTCACTTTTATTGATTTCGTTAGAGTTAAACATCAAAGTACCACTTTCCGTTAATTTACACCCTCCAACTCATATTATTGTTACTTCTCATGACAAACCAAGGACGTGTCTTCCACGTGACCAAACAAACATAAGACTTCATATTTTGCCCTTCTTTAATGAATATAGACGTTGAACATCATTCGGGAAAAAATATCTAAGTCTTCGAAATTTCCACTCTTCGACGATACCAGTGGCCTCTGTTGTCTTCAGCGGTTACCATTTGTCGTGATTCCAATTGCAAGATTTCAAGAGATCTCGGGTCTGGTACAGGTATGGCAACCATAAAAATTTAACTACTAATTTTGCAACTGGAATCACAGCAAATGGTAACCGTTGAAGACAACAGAGGCCACTAGTATCGTCAAAGAGTGGAAATTTCAAAGACTTAGATATTTTCTCCCGAATGATGTTCAACGTCTATATTCATTAAAGAATGGCAAAACGAGAAGTCTGATGTTTGTTTGGTCACGTGGACGGCACGTCCTTAGTTTGCCGTGATAAGTAACGGGAATATGAGCTGGAGGGTGTAAATTAACTGAAAATGGTACTTTGATATTTAATTCTAACGAAATCAATAAGTTGGTGCAACGTAGAAATGACCCCAAACTTTAGGGGTGCAAAGTGAATTTTTCCCAAAAATTTACAACCCGAATACTTACAAAACAACATTGTGTTCAAATAAGATAAAAAACACACCACATTTAGATATACTTATCAAGTAGTATTGTGTCCAACTAAAACAAAAAGCACACCAAACCAAGTACATAAGTGCACATAATAAAAACAGCACACTTAGTATTGTGTTCAATCTTTCTCCATCGTATGGCAACCTTGAGTTTGTTGGAGACACTTTCTCGCCTTGTTTTAGAGTCTTAGATAGGAGTGTGATATGATGATTCTAATTCAATAGACCTTTGAATCCTTAAAGGATGAGGTCCTCTCAAATTTTGATTCCTACATATCTCCCTTTTTGCTAAATCTGAAACCATGAAGGAAATCTTCTATTTCTGCGTTGGGACAGCCAACAGGACCCATAAAACCTTCCCTAAGTATTTGAACACTCCCCCTGTACAATACCCTTCTATTCGGTGCAAATCTGTCAAAATGCTGCCTATAACAGTGCTTCTGTTGGCCTTGAAAATCTAGAAAATGAGCACTGTGATTCGGCCTCTTCGTGTGTTTAAATTTGTGCTTAAACAAATGCTGTTTATTGGCTGGAGTTCACGGTCAAAGGCCCAATCTGCTTCTTGAAGGGCACGGTAAACAGTTCAGAGTTGCATTAATGTGGGGAAGGTTCGAGTGTTAACCGAGTTGGCAAACAATTTATTTTCAATGGGTTCGTAATTTTTGGGTACAACTTATGGTGTGGGCCTGATTTGTTTTTAAATAGGCTGGACAGGGAACAGACTTAAGAGGCTGTCACTCGAAAGCGTGGCCCAAATTTGCGCACAAAAGGTTTGGAATTCGGCTCCTTGCAAACTGGGCTAAAAATTGATTATCTGCTGCGGACTAGACTGTCTCAAAATTTCCAAATAATTATATAATAATCTCTTTTTTTCATTAAATTATAAAATAATATTATAATATTTAATTAAATCTTTCCTCTTCATTTTTCCATAAAATAGGAGAAGATACACTTTGCACCCCCTTATTTTGATTTCGTGACATTGAGCCCATAAATTTTTTATTTCCGTCGATTGCCACCCCGAATTCAATTTATCCATTAAGACCGACGGTATTAAGCGCACATGTTATCCATGTGAGCCACTTAAAAAATTTTCTTCCTATTTTGCCCTGCATTATTCTCGAAGACTCGACTTAAGCTCCTCGTAGTTGAAAATCCCCTGCTCTTTTTCCGGCATCGACGCTAACTCCATGTCAAGGCCGTGGATTTATTATGACTTTGTCTCTCAAGAACTTCCTCTTGTGTTCTTCATCTTGAAAGGACACGTTCAAGCTTGAGAACTTGAATCTTGACAACAGATCTTGATCTTTACGTGTTTCTTCAGAATCCCCTTCTTTAGACCGAATGATCTCCAAGTCATCTTACTTAGTTTTTTCAACTTTTTTATTTGCTCTGCAAATAGTTGCTTAAAATTTTGAGAAGTTTCTTCTGCAACACCCAACATTTTTTTTTTGGGGGGTGGCAGCACTCAAACATGCTCCGGAGAAGCCACCTCGGTTGGCTCTCCCGAATTTTTTTTTTACATGTTTTTTTTAGGGCCCGCCCCCTTAAGCCCACTGAAATTCGGCCTGCCCCCTGCCTGCGCAGACACCTAAGCCCAGCCCAGCCCAGCGGCCCCAACCCAACCCCTTTGATCCTCTCACCCTCATCCCTCTCCTCTCTACTCTCTGTCTCACACGCGACGTCTCCTCTAGGCTCTAACATTTGAATCTCCGATTGTCCGTCCCTTTCTCCTAGACCCAGCGGCCAACGACTCCCTCTGGCGGCTGGCCTCTCCTCTTAGCTCCTCCACGCCGGACTGCCCACTGGCCACCGCGATCCGCAGAGCAGCACCTGACAGGTCATTACTGTATGTGTGAAGTTTACTCGGTATTGGGGTGTACAGGTGGTAAGAGTGCGATTCTGACTGCTCTCTGTGTTGCATTTGGGTGCTGCGCCAAAGGGACCCAGAGAACGTCTTCCTTGAAGGATTTTATCAAATCGGGGTGCAGGTTTGTGAGTTCGGCCTCTTTTGTTCTTGTTTCTTAGTAAAAATGTTTTGTGTCCTTTTTTCCAGGGGGCGGGGATTGGGTTATCCACATAATCGATTAACATGTCTAGCGTTGTTTTTTGGAATATTAAATTAATGCTATAACAACTGACGTGGTTGTGAAAATGGAGAAGGTGATCAATGTTATACTTCTCTTTCTTCCATTGAAAGTTCATCCAGGTCTAGGAAGTTTAATGAGTTTTTAGCTGAGACTACGACATCCTATTTACCTAGAAATATACGGTAAAAGTGGTGGCCACATGCAGGGCTTTTGGATGCATACACCCTATTTGATGCAAGTACATTGAAATGGTTGGATCATAGCTGTAGTCCAAACAATATTGTCAATGACATGAGAGAAAACTGTAATGGCTCATCTGCCATTCAACACATAATAGATTCATTTGAAATTTTGACTCTAAAGGCTCTCTCTAGCTTCTTTTCAAACCTTCTTTTGCCTTTTCTTTGCAGTTACGCTCTTGTTTATGTGGAAATAAAGAATGAAGGCGAGGATGCTTTTAAGCGAGAAATATATGGCGATGTCATAGTTTTAGAAAGGTTTATTGGTGTGGAACATGTTACCGACACTTGCTCTCAATCTTTGAAAAATGCTATAGATAATTTGTTTGCAAGACACGGGTTATCAAAATCCAGGTTGAGAGGTCAAGGGTATGATGGGGCATCAAACATGCGAGGCGAGTTCAATGGGTTGAAATCTCTCATTTTGAGGGATAATCCTTCTGCGACCTACATTCATTGTTTTGCGCACCAACTTCAATTGGTTATTATGGCTACTGCAAAGAATAATGTCCAAGTTTGTGATTTTTTGTCTTACACTATGGATATTGTGACTATAATCGAAGCTTCTTGTAAAAGGAAAGATTCTCTTCGGCAAAGTCAACATGAGAAGATAGTGGAGCTATTGGATAAAGGAGAAATTGTCAGTGGAAGGGCCAAAAATCAAGAAACAAGTCTTGTACGACCAGGTGATACTCGTTGGGGTTCATATCACATTACAATAATGCGCCTCTTCACTATGTGGTCAGCAGTGTTGGATGTACTTGAAAACATAGGAGAGGATGACACTTGCACAGAACAAAGATCTACGACTCTGGGTCTACTGGATAACATTCAAAGCTTCGACTTCGTATTCACTATGCATTTGCTGATAAATATATTGGGAATTACAAATGAATTGTCACAGGTAATCACAAACAATACTCATTTTTATTCAAAAGTATTCATTATGCATTTATTGATAAATATAATGAGAATTATAAATGAATTGTCACAGGCCTTACAACAAAGGATCAAGATATTGTTAATGCTATGAATTTGGTTGGAATTGTGAAGCGTCGGTTGCAAGATTTGAGGGAGAAGGAATGAGATGATTTTTTGGAAGAAGTCAAAACTTTTTGTGTGAATAATTCTATTATTGTGCCCAATATGGAAGACATTATTCCAACTCGAGGTCGAGCTCGGCGTGGAGGGCAAACAGTTACTTATTTCCATCGTTTTCGTGTGGAAGTATTTTGCCAAGTTATTGATTTGATCGCTCAGGAGATGGATCATCGTTTCACAGAAGCAAGTACAAAGTTACTTCTTTGTATAGCATGTTTTGATCCAAGAGACTCATTCTCAGCGTTTGATCATGCTAAGTTACTTCGTCTGGCTGAGTTTTATCCAAAAGATTTCTCAGCAATTGATCGTGTTGTACTTAGAGATCAACAGAAAAACTACATTTTTGATGTGAGAAGTCATGATGCTTTTTCTGGACTTCAAGATATTGGAGGTCTTGCTATGAAGATGGTTGAGACAAAAAAACATACTTTATATCCATTGGTTTATTTCCTCATTGAGTTGACATTGGTCTTACCAGTTGCGACTGCAACCGTTGAGAGAGTGTTCTCTACAATGAAGTTTATCAAAACTGACTTGCGTAATAAGATGGGAGATGAATGACTGAATGATTGTATGGTGGTATACATCGAGAGAGAAATTTTTGAAACTATTGAAAACGAAGTTATTTTGCAACGTTTTCAGAAGATGCAGTCGCGTAGGATCCAATTGCCACCTCTCAGTATCAGCAAATAGTACGGTACGAGTATTTCAATATTTTTAGTGCTTTTAGTCCTTAATTTTTAATATTTTAACTCTTTAAGACATTTTTTTCTATTACGGAGTAATTTTTTTAATTTTTCTTTAGGAGTGTGCCCCCCATTGATTGCTTTCCTGGCTCCGCCACTGGTTTCGGTAGTTGGTGAATGGAAGGGGAACGGCAGAAAGGATTCAGTTGCTGCTATTGGGAAGGATTTGCTTGCCTTTGTGTATTACGCGAATGGAAACAAGACTTAGCTGCTGCTGGGGAATATTTGGGGCTGAGATGAAAAACACAGCATCTAAGTGAAGTGCAAAAACGCAGCGTCCCTTAATGCAATGTGGATCAGCAAACTATGAGTCGTTTAATAAAGGAAAAACCAAAGAGCAAAAGTGTCTTTTAACACGAAGTAACTTCACTGAATCACTTCTCAAAGTAACATGTTGGCTATTGCATTTAATCCTATGTGGAGGCGGTGGGTTAGACTTTCTAAAAGCCAAGCCACACTACGCAACAATAGATGCACTAAGAAGACAAACTGGGTTGATTATCATGTCCTGCCAACCACATGTCTGCTCAACCGGCTAAGGTTACCTCCTCCTCAGCCTCACAGGCAACCCACCCCTCATCTTGAGGACTAGTGATAGCATAGCAGGAGGGTTCATCATCTTCTCTGCACTCGCACCGCCATCAACAGCCACAATATCTAACTCATACAACACGGTCGCCGCGACCGACTTCATTTGCACGTAAGCCATCTCCTTCCCAAAGCAAATCCTGGGCCCACTATGGAACACTGGGAATCGAAACTGATCGGATGGCTGAAAGGTACCGTTAACGTCCAACCATCTCTCTGGAATAAACTCCCTACAGTTATCTCCCCACATCTTGTCCATCCTCCCCATTGCATAAGCTGAGTAATTGGCGAACCAACCCTTTCTCACATTGCTCCCATCTGGCAGAACATCATCTTGCACCGTCGTTCTTGAGTTGATCGGTACTGGGGGAATAGTCGCATGGACTCGGTTAGAGCTGCGTGTAGGTAATGCAGTTTCTTCAGCTCCTCGTAGCTAAAAATCTCCCATCTTTTTCTAAAACCGACGCTAACTTCGTCTAGATTAAATGCGCACAACGCTGATGGCCGGATATCAGCCAGAAGAACCATGTCAAGGCCGTGGATGTCGTGTCCCTTCTGGGAAATATATCTTTTCTTGCCGAATGATGTCTTGGAGGTCGATCACTCTGTTCTTGTCGCATGCGGCAGAGAGGTAAGGAATGAGGTGGTCCGAGATTTCGGACCTGACAGCCTCCGAGATGAAGGCTATGTTTGGTTTAGTTCTCAAAACAATTTTTGTTTTTGTGTTTTTTTGGAAATAGTGTTGATTCTCTTGGGATTGATGAAAAATTAGTTAAAAGTTGTTGAAATTTGTAAAAAGTTATTGGGATCGGTGAAAAAGTATTGAAATTGATGAAAAAATTATTGGGATCGGTGAAAATGTATTGAAATTGATGAAAAAATTAATGAGAAAATTTTGAAAACTTTCTGAGAACTTAAACAAACATAGCCTTCGTGTTTGAGAGATTTGGTTTCAAAGTTTGGGAACGTGGTGTTACTGTAGTGTTTGAGGGCAAAACGGGAAGAAAAATTTTAAGTGCCTCACGTGGACGGCATGTGCGCTTAATAAAGTCTGTCTTAACGGAGAAACTGAATTCGAGGTGGCAATCGAAGGAAATCAAAAGTTTGTGGGCTCAATGTCACGGAATCATGACAAGGGGGTGCAAAGTGTCAGGCACCCCATAGTTCAGGGGTGCAAAGTGTACTTTTCCCCCATAAAATATTTATACTTTTTTACAAACCTCAATACCCAACATTTCCACAACAACAAAATTTCCTAAAACAAACACCATTATTAAGTTCCCTGCAGGAATTTTTTTTCTACGATGTTGTCTGATTTAAGTGGTACGAGATCATTAGTTTCCAACTTCCATACCGACTAGGTTGCGAAAAAAAAAAAAATAAAACGACAATGTCTCGATATTTAATAATGTTACCGTTGGATGAAACATGATTGTCTAGGTGATGGTCGTTTGGAAGAAATTTGTAGGATTATGATAAAATTGTGAATATGTTGGCGATGTTAAAGTTGTATTAACATACGTGCAGAAGTTGTTAAAATATATTGATTTTTGTAAAAAAAATAAAATAAAGTGTTGTATTGAAATATGTGTGTTTGTGATATTTGATATGTAAATATAAAAGTAGGATGCAAATCTTAAAAATTTGGTATAAATGAACATGCCCTTGTTTTTTTCTCAGGGTTGCTACTGTCCTTCTCACTCAGTGCTTGTTCTATCTCTTGTCTGGCATCTCTTGCTTCAGAAAGGTTGTCTGAGATTTTATTATGTTGTTATTTTTTTTATCTGGTATAAGAATTTGTGATTTAGGGTGCATTTGCACCAACAATATTACCCAAAATATTCTCTCTCCTAATAAAATACTACAATATAATCTCTCTCTCCCATCAAAAAATATAAAAAATTACAAAAAATATAAAAAAATTATCTCTCTCTTCACTTTTTCACTAAACCCAATACCAAAAAATATTTCAACACAAACACAACCTTAGTTAATTAGCACACAAGTCAATTTTATTGATACGACGTATCAATCCATTAACTTTAGATGATAAATAATGACTTTCACTTTTTTTTTTTTAATATGAGGACTGTCTATCATGAATTGTAAAATTCAAGTAACATTTTTAAAATGAAGACAAAACTAAGGTACTAAGACAAAACAAAATTAGCCTATAAAGAAAAAAGTTTCATTGTGGAACATATAGCAAAGAAAATATAAGAAAATGAAAAGAAATAAACAGTTGCATCAAATGTAGGGGAGTGGCTCACCTCCTATTTTTAATTCTCCTATTCTTATTTAGATAAAGAACACCGGTGCAAAATAAATTTAAGGAACAAAAATTAGCCAGTTCACTACCATATCAAAGTAACGGTGATGGTCGAAGAGAGAAATAGTGAAAAGTATTACTGAGCTTCAAAGTCGGAGACAAAGAAAGAGACGTATCAGAGGATGAAAGACGAGGAGACATCGAAGGCAAATCTTGTGCGCAATCAACACCATTCGACATAATCACTGGTAGGCCTATTTAGATACTTATTCTTATATCGGAAAAGTGTTTGATTTCCTCCTACACGTTATTTGTCTGAGATGAAATTGGAGGAAACTGGAGGATTAGGAACGGAAATGAGCATCTCGCTAAATATGTAATTATCCTTAAAAAAAAACTAAACAATTACACGAGATTTTTCCCATGAAGCTTTTGTCACTCATAACTCTCTTAATCACCGTCTAATTGAGCAGAATCATCAAAGTTGGGTGATGTTTAATAAAATAAAAAACTTCATTTTTAAAGAAATTTTTTATGAAATAAATTTTTTCATAACTAATAATAAAATTTCATTCCTTATTCTCATACCAGCTTCAATGTTTTGTATTAAAAAAAACTACATCAAATTTTTTCGGTCCTTATTTTTTAACAAACTCTTTCGATTTTATTCAAAAAGTCTATCAAATCTCGCCTCTCATCACTATTTAACAAATTGCATTAATATTTTAGTAAAAACAATTCATCAAATCTTTACAAAAAAAAAATTTCAATAAAAATCATTTTAGAATCACTAAGTTCTTAAACTTTTTACCACGTTTTTTAAAATCCCATAAAATATAGTGTGTAGAACAATGAAGTCATGGATTCAAACGATATAATTGTTTAGTATATGTTTGACCAGTTATTTATTTTAAAATAAATGATCGTAATTCACTATATATATATATACATATATTTATTCTTTTATTCGTTTTTTAACATAGCATTTATTAGCCAAGTGAACCGTTTTTCCGCATTTCCAGCGAGATACATCTTTTTCTTAGATTTATATTTTGATCTTTTATTAGAAGATTGAGGTTTTGATTGTGATTTATATTGTTTATTTTTATATTGTTTATATCTTCTTTTAGATTTATAATAAGGAAATAGTACCCGGTGACAGCTACCGTAGATGAATAGTGATATGTCGGGAAAATCAAACAGTAATATGTCGGCTAAACAATAAATGAACAGTAGCTTGTCGGCGACAGTCGGCAGCAACACAGTAATCACATCTTGAAATGAGGAAATTATCCTTGATATCTTCAAAATTGACAAAATTATTCTTCAACTGAATTGACGGTTGATGACTTCTATTTCTTCAGATGATAAATCAATGTCATAACTATCATAGGGATCTTGAGCATCTTGATATTGAAGATTTATTGGACTGAGTTCTGAACATGTGTTTGCAGCAATATCTTCTTTCATCTTCTTGAGATAATTGTGAAAGTATTTCCATCAATTGATTTTTATAATCATCTTTATTTTTTTGCAGCAACAAGTTTTGCTTGTAATTGACTTTTTTGAGAAAGGAATTGGGGGTGCTTGGCTATTTGATGTTTGGCTTGGGAAATGACATTAATGATATTGTCTGTAGTGAAAACGGACCACCATTTAACAAAAAAATTTTGGGAAAGGACTTTGACATTGTTATCTTGGGTAAAGACAAACTTCCAACAAAATATCCAAGGTATTAGGTTGAACTGTATGAAAAAACGGAGGAGATTGGATATGTCTTTATATGGAGGGTTCTTCATTGCTGGGTATTTTTTAAGTGAAGGGGTATCATGAGGGTTTAATACCCATTGATCATATGTTTTCTTGAGATTATCAGGAAAAAGCTTTTCATCAGGTCCAAATTGATCCCAGCATTGAATAAACCAATGAGGAATAGGTTCGGAACATTGAAATCCTTTAAAGCAAATGAACCAAGTATGGTCATGAATCAATGTAATCATAATAAGTGATATTTTCAAATTTTTGAATGGTTCAGATAATGCACGTAAGGTCCATGGCTGACCCCAATCTTTTTGAAGAAATTATTCTACAAATGGTAAATTTTGAAAAACCAACTCTGGAAGAGTCAAATTTGCATGGCGTTTGTTCAAATTCAACTGATTTTGTATACTGCAAAATATGTTGATAAAAAGTTTGAGTGAACAGTGGATTCCTTGGAACCTAATTCCATCCTGGTGGTAATAGTTGAGATGCAGTCTGATATGGATCACTCAAAGAATGATATGGATCTTCAATGTAGCACACATGTCCAATATATGATTTAGGAATTAAAGGGTTGTTATTGGGTGAAGGAGAAGAGGATTCATAGGGAGATGATGCAGAGGGAAATGATATTAATTTCTGGCTAAAAGTAGTATTCATTGGAGGAAGAGGAGGAGGGACACGTGTTCCTGATATTGGAGGAATTTGACCTAAAACAGTAAATGGAGTATGTATTGGTATTGATCCTAGACGGGGTCTAGGAGCAGCACCACAAAAAGGGAAAGGAGGTAAAGGGGGAAAATTACTATCTGACTGAAAAGTAGAAGATTTTTTAATAGAAGAAGATGAACTCATTTTCCCTGTAAAAATTCACGGGTTAAGAAATCAGGAATAAAATTTTGAGAACCCTTAATGTGTTCAATATCAAAATCAAAAGCAGATAAAATGCCTTGCCATCTGGCAAAGAGATGTTTGGAAGCAAGATTTTTAACATCTTTTAATAAAATATCTTTTGCAGAATGACAATCAACACAAACTAAAAATTTTTGATTTAATAAATCATCTTGAAATTTAGAGACACAAAGAACTATTGCCAAAATTTCTTGCTTAAAAGTGCTGTATTTTTGTTGTGTAGTATTTCATGCATGAGAATGATATCTTACTATTTATTCTTTATCCGAATCATGCATGCGTTGTTTTTAATATTCCACCATATACAATATTTGATGCATCTGTTTCAACTATTTTGAATGCAAGTGGGGATGCAATACCTAAGCATGGTAGATGTTTGACATGTTTTTTTAATTTGTTGAATTATTTGAGTATGAGTATTAGTCCAAGGAGAGGGTTTCTTTTTTAAACGATTAAATAAATGTTTACATAATTTTCTTAAATCTTTATAAAATTCACCAATGTAATTTAAACTACCAATAAAACGTTGAAGTTGTTGTTTATCAATAATTTTATCAGCAAATTTAATAGCACGTGATGTAAGTGTAATTATACCTTGATAAATATTATGACCTAAAAATCGTATTTTAGATTGAAATATTTTTATTTTTGGAGCAGAAACAACAATACCATTTTGTTCAATAATCTGTTTAAATTTTTTAAGATGATACCAATGTTGTTTGATAGATTTAGAAAAGATTAAAACATCATCAATATATACTAAAGCAAAAGAAGTATAAGGATTAAATATATCATTCATGATATTTTGAAATTCAGAAGGAGCATTTTTTAAACCGAGAGGCATAACATTCCATTCAAAATGACCAAAATGAACTGTAAAAGCGGTTTTATATCTATCTTGTTCAGCTATTTGAATTTGATAATATCCAGATTTCATATCAAATTTAGAAAAAATACAAGCATCATGTAAACGATTAAATAAATTTTTTTTATTAGAAATAGGATATCTTATCCATCGTAAAGCTTTGTTTAAAGGTTTATAATTAATGACAAGACGGGGAACTCCATGTTCTTTTTCAGCAGCATTCATAACATAAAAAGCAGCACAACTCCAAGGGGATTTAGAAGGGCGTATTAATCCTTTATCAAGTAAATATTTATTTATTTTTTTTACAAATTTCTAAATATTCTTGATTCATTTGTATTGGTCTTGCTTTTGTAGGTATATTACTTTAAGAGAATTCAGGTTCGTAAGGAAGAGTTATTATGTGTTGTTTACGATTCCAGAAAGCATTAGGAACAGAAGAGCAAATAGTATCTTCTAATATTTGTATTTGGTATTTTATAATTTATTATCATTTTTTTACCATCAGCTTGAGATAAATATTTATTCCACCAATTTTTAATTGACCAGTAAAACCAATTATTAAACAATTTGCAGCTTCACATTCAGTACGACCACTATTTCTTAGTACATTAGCATACATAGCCATTTCATTCATGTTAATAAGAATTTCATATTTAGCAACACCATCTATATTTCGTTCATATAAAGTATCAGCAGAGAAAGTTGAAGTAGTATTTAAATGTCTTTCTTCATATTGTAAATCAGGAGGAGTAGGTCTTGGATAATAGTTTCGTTGATTTAAACGATAATATTTTGATGTATTTTTAGGTTGAGATGTATGCATTTTATTAATATTTAAATCTTCTTAAAATTGAGATTCTAAATTAGTAATATTTAGGTCTTCATTATTATTTGATTCTGCAAAGATTGAACTAGAATATGAACTTGATTGGTTTAAAGCATGTAATTTAGATGTCGAAGGAGAATTTTTATCCTTTAATGATAGTTTTACAAGCATTTCATTTATTTTATCTAATTTTTTAGTATTTGCATCTACAGGTTTTAAGGGAGACATTTGTGGTAATTCATAAAGTATAAACATAGGTTGAGGAGAATTTTTGGATGGAGCTGCTAGTTTAATTAAATGTTCGATTTTATCTAAATGCGTTCAGAGTTGTTGTAAATAGACATTAGTATAATTATTCTGTTGAATTATATTATCAAAATTTTTATCATTATTATTTATAGTATTTACTTTATAAGGAGAAGCAAAATATTGTTTAGATTGATTATCAATACTAACAGTGGTTTTAGGAGGATAAAATTCATATATAGTTTTACTATCTGTAATTAACCATGGAGGAGTACTTTTTGTAAGAACATTTAAAGTAGGCAAATATTGTTCAAACCATGAAAAGAAAGATATATTTTGTTTAACATTATTCATATGACTGTAATAAACATTTCAAATATAAGCTTGTTCTATTTTATAATAAGCATTTAAAAACCAAAGTTGTTTATTCATATTTTCTAATGACTCAAAATCTTTTTTAAGTAAGTCTTTATTTAATTCAAAATCATTTTGTAAAACATGTATAGAATGAGATCTTTGCAAACACATAATTTCAGACTGGGTTCTGTTTGGTTTTCATAAACAGGTATTTGTACAGAATTATCAGATCTTATACTAGTAGGAGGTATATATGGAGGTATTGAAGAAGTACTGGGTCGAAATGAATTAAAAGCATATTTAAAATTTCTAGAACTAGTAGAAGGAGATAGAGAGGAAATTGAAGCATTGGAAAATCTATTAGATAAATTATTAATATTATCTTTATTAAAAGCTAAAGTAACAGATCCATCTCTATGTTGAGTAAAATATTCAATTTCTTTATTTTCTTTTTTAGGAAGGGGTACAATCAAAGGTAATTTCCAATTATCAGGTAAATTAACATCATCCCATTTTATCATTTTAGGAATAGTAATATTCAAAAATTCATTACTAGTAGTTAAAAGTAAAGTTTCACCAGAATGATGACGAACCTTAGATCTAGGATCAAGAGTCATCTTCATTAATTTATAATGGAGTTTATATACAATGGCAAGGTATTGAACACGAAGCATCGTATCATGACCCATAGATTTAATATTTAATATTAAAGAATGTAAAATAGTAGGATCAGATAAAGATAAAGGAAAACAAGGATAACAGTTAAAATATATAGGACCTTAATGTAAAGAAGATTCAACTATACCAAGTAAAGAGTTTGAAAATTGGTTATGTCTATCATCTCCTAGACATAATAAAACAGAAGCATTTAAACCTTGACGAGTTAAAGGAGTAGCAGTAACTTGAACTAAACCCATATGCATATATTTAAAACCTTGAATTATATGTTTTTTAATCATATCAGATTTAATTAAATGTATTGTTTCATATTCTTTACCAATAGGTATTAATTGTTCTACTGTCTTAATATCATAATCAGTATTAAAAGCAAAAATAGATTGTTTATATAATTGAGAGTCTTTTACTTTAGGTATTACCCAATTATTTAATGGTTTGTTAATGCCTAATGAAACATGATATTCATCAGAATTTAAATGAGATGTAGATGATGAGGTATTATCAATTGCAGTATTGTCCATACTATTACTATTAAAACTTCCACTTGCCAGACTACGTCTACTGTTAGATCGTCTAAACATCCTGTTTAAACTACAGTATGTTTTCACAATTAGCTAATTCAAACGCGTCACACCAACCGGGTCTGACCTTTCTCACGACTAATCCAATGGTTCCAGGTGAATTCCAACGCTTGAAATAGATAATAGGGAAAAACAATAACCGTAAATATGCCTGAATCCCTTGCAAATGTCATCCTAATTTCCTTTTGAATAATTCATGTTTATCTTCCTTCTAGATCCGAGCTCTGTGATTTCCAGCAAGCACGCGCTATGGGGTTGGTTTCTACCGCTTCCCTTCATCGTCAGCTTTTTCATTAGTCATTTTTCAGCTTGTTGTCTTTATGGGTTCTCTACCCCTTAAGAGTTTATGTATGATCTTTTGGCCCTCTTGCCCGTTGACTCGTCGCCTTTTCGAAAGGGTCTGACTAGCTCTCTGCACCTGAGTGGTATGTGGGTTGTGAAGTCCTCACTTGGTCAGAGTTTCGATCGTTGGTAGTGGGAGAAGAAGAGAGAGAGAAAGAAAAAAGGTATGAGTAGCCCTTTAGAGTATGTAACTAAGATCGTTAAATCTCTCCTTGATTATTAATGAACTAGCTGTTTTGATTAAAAAAAACTCATATTTCTCTTAAAAAATTGCATCCACGTATTATTTTATCTATACTATCATTCTAAACATCGTGCTTGTTTTTCTTGATAATTGGGGTTGTTTTAATGTGAAATCTTCTCTTCAACTAATTGGTAGCCATTACTGCACCTGAGTGTTTTTATTAAATACATGATAATTTGTGAGATAGTTGATTTCATGGAATCATTAACATTTAGATAATTTTATTACGATGTTGTGTTAATACGTGCCTATAATTTTAGTTTTTAATTTCGCATAGACTTTATAGTTATATTTTATATATAATTTTCTGCAGGTCTATTTAACCCTCCTAAACATATAAATAAAATTCACTATCTCAGATACTTTCAGTAATTAAGTATTATGGATAAATGCAAAATCAGTTCCTATGCATGAAAATCAAATTAGTCCATCTGGTAACAAAAACATAAATTTTGTCTCTATGATCTCACAAAAATATAAAATTAATCCCTAATAGAGGGATTAACAAGAAACGAAAATGAAATCATAAAGACTAATTTCATATTTTTGTTATCACATGGACTAATTCGATTTTCGCATATATCACATGATCGATTTTGCATTTATCCCTAAGTATTATTGAAGCAATTTCAATTAGGCACCACAATTATGAAAAATGAATTTGATACACATCTCGCAAACAAAAATAACAACCGGAAGAAATTAACAATATTAATTACTGGGAAAAAACTCGTAAATAAAAAGGAGAAAAATAGTTACTGTTTTGTTTTTTGGGTGATTGAAAAAGCCTCATTGCTTCCTATTTTATTTTCACCACCAGGGCAGCAGTAACCCCAAAATCTTTTATTTTTGTGTTCGAAAACAGGATTACTGACCAAGTTGTGTTTGAGTGTTAGAATTTCGAAGAGTTTAAAATTTTAGAATATTGAATTTGGTAAAAATGTGAAGAGATAAATAATTTTTAATAATTATTATAATAAAAAATAATGATTTGACGAGGAAAAAGATTATTTTATAATTTTTTATTTATTAAAATTTTAAGAAGCGTAAAATCTTTCCATGCAAACGCACCTCGAGAATAATACACACTAACGAGGGTTTTAAAAAATATAATTGATTTTTAGTCTTTATTATCGTTTCGGAATACTTTAATTTTATTTATCTTTCGAATAAGAAGAGATGTATTTTATAAATTTATAATACCTCATTTTTCTTCTCCCTCTACCGACGAGAGAAACTCTGACCTCACGGGAGCGTCACAACCCGCATACCGTCCAGGTACAGAGGACGTCGGTGATAAAGCTCTCTTCGTTAAATTGTTAAAACCACATAATTTTTTTTATTGAAGGGAAGATCATAAGATATGTCTAGTCTCCAGTAGTGGTAAATTTTTACTCGGGCAAAGATCTCTCAGGGTCTCCACAAGTGGATCCCGCGAATGAGCTACCTAGCTACCATTCAACGTTTCAGAAACTTCCTCCCTTACATCAAATGATATTCCCCTCCAGTCCCCACGAAATAGGGCTCTTCCCTGTTAGTTGTATGAGTTAATTGTCTTCTGAAAATAAAAAAAGTTGTCTTCTGGAATTGGAGTTGTTTATTCGCTCGAATTGCAAGTTGCTTTGTAAGTGGAATCCCCGGGTTTCAGTCCCAAAAACTCAAACCTGCAGCCGTATCAGCAAGCATTATCCCTCGTATTTCTGGTAATGTTCATAAATTTCTTTCAGATTTCGACCTTTTTAACTGTCAGTTAAGTTTTCCTACTCAGTTTTCAATTCTTTTTCGTAGTGATGCTCGACTACTCTTCCTGCAGTATCCATTTTGCATTCGTATTTTTGAGTTTTCTTTGGTGAGATGCGTAGTGTCGTATGGAATGAATTGATTTTCCTTGACGAGTTCGAAAGCTCATTATCCGAAGATACGAGCTTTCAATGGCGATGGTTTCCGTGGTGGAATTCATCCGCAGTGAGGACCATGGAACGTTGGCCCTTTCTCACTACCTTGTTTGATTTATATGGGAACGTTAGAAACGAATATGGATGAATAATCTTGTTGTAGATTATCGTAGTCATCATTCTCAAGTTTTATTTTGGATGAGTTTGTTAAATTTTTGCTGCAATTATGTAGGATTGTCAAGCATCTTCTTGGAAAGAAATATACGATACTTTGCGATAATATTTATTCTTTTCTAGACAAATAATGGGGGAAATCCGGTGAATTTCATTTCCCCTTTCCCCGCATTATGTGGATGGTATTTATTTATCTGTGATTTTTCTTTATTAGCTGCTTACCGTACTGTATTTCTCTCCCTTTTTTTTTCCTTGTTTTTTCTTTCTTTTTTCTCCCTGTCAAGGTTTATGAATTGTGGAAGAAGGAATGGGACTGTCATCTGCTAGTGCTCCGCCTGAAGCCATAAAATTTTGTATATTTGATTTGAGAAGGGGACAGCAAGAAGGACAGGAGCTGGACAAGATATTGTTTTTCTATCCTTCTGATTTGCCCTTTTCATCCCAGCTTTCCATAATCGGGCTGAGTGAAGGACTCATCACGTTTACAAGGTTAGTACGAGTGGTTGAGTGATGTCTTCCGTTTTTGTTTGCCCTCTCGTTCCTCCTTTGTTTTCCTTTTGATGAGAGAAGTTTGTGCTAGAGAAGCTACGTACACACGCACACACACGCTTTTATTTTCTTGATACAATAGCAGTGCAATGAACTTTTAGGGTTTTTCTATAGAAAATTGATTTACAATGTTATTGGAGTATCTATTTATAATTATGAGCGTAAGAGACCTGTTCTTTCACTTTAATAAACAAAAGACAGGTATCAACATCCAACTTGGAGGAGATCTAAGCGAACCCATATGGATGAACCAAGGGTAGGGGAAACCTCATCTAAGGTAAAGCGCATGGGTTTCGACAGGTGTTTTCGAGTTGAAGCTAAGAGATTCCAGGTGACTGTTAGTGATAGAGGTGTTATTAGATGGTCGGAGTGGAGTAGAAAATCTCTTACTACTTTTTCGCTTGGGAGATATGGGGCTATTTGGTTAGTTAATATAGCCAGCAAGCTCTTGGGAGCTGCTGCTGATCAGGATTTTGTATTGAAGTTTAACGAAGGCTCTAGGGCCTTTTTGGCACAAAGATTTGCTAATAAATCGGGGAGATGTGTTGCAGTGGTTGAGTTCGGAGAAGGGCGCCAGAGAGGGGTTGTCATGGTCCCCGAAGGTAGAGAGGGAGCTGGATGGAAGGCATTGACCAAGTGTTTTCAGGAGGTTGTTGATCACCTTGGGTCGGTTTGGAATAGACAAGTTTCTGCCAGTGCTATGGGGCGGAGAGAGGGGGTTCTCTTTCGCGGAAGCTGTGAAGTCGAGGTCGGCGATGGTTGTCCATGGGCATCCTGCATCAAATCCTCGAAATGACGTTCCATTTGCTGGCGGAGGGGGAGTTTTGACTATTGACAACTTGAAGAGGAGGGTCTTTACTTGACTGATTGGTGCTTCTTGTGCAAATGTGAGGGGGAGTCTGTGGATCATATTTTTCTGCATTGCTCTATGGCTAGCGGGTTGCGGTCATATTTATTTAGCATTATGAACCTTTCTTGGGTGATGCCTGGGAGGGTGATCGTGGTGTTGAGGTGTTGGAATAAGAAATTCGACAATCCTATTACTTTGGCGGTGTGGAGAATGATCCTCTTTCTGTTTGGTGGATCTTGTGGAGGGAGAGGAACAACAGATGCTTCGAAGATTTGGAGCAGTCTTTGGATAGTTTAAGGGGTCGTGTTTTGCAGTCGCTTTTTCTCTGGGCTACTGTGGTGTTGGGTTTTCCCTTTTCGGGATTTCCGGATTTTCTTAGCTTTCTTGCTTGTTTATGTTAGGAGTCTTCAGTATAGTCTTTTGTACTGGTGACTCCGTTCATTTGTGTTCGTTGTTTATTTGGTTTTCTCCTATTAATAAGATTGGCTTACTTATTAAAAAAAACATAAGACAGGTTCTACTCATGCATGTTTGCCTTTGAATACTCTCACAAAGAAACCAAAGTAGTTGGCCCTTTTCACACCCCTTCATTATCAACATGTGTGCATTTTTTATTCTTGCTAGTAATTTGAAGATGCAACACTCCCTTTTTATACAGGATTTTTTCACCCGAGGCTGCTTGTGAGGTCATAGAAGCAGAGAGGCACTCTCATGTTTTTTATGAGGCAGAACCAGATATTTGGATGGTCATGGTGAGCTACCTCTTTGGTTTCGTATTTTTAATTTTTTTTATTACATTCTTGCGAGTTTCTAGAACTATCATACCTACTTACTAGTTTAATGAAGCAGTTGCTACTATCATATGCGATTAGTAGCATGCATTTAATTTTCCAATAAAGAACTATATAGATGCTAAGATTTCATATTTCATTTGCAGATCTGTTATGGAAAGCATCTCTAGTGTAATAAGTTGGCATATGCCTATTAGGTATTGTTTGCTAGTTAATTAAAATAGGTCGTAACTTACCATAAGATGCTTATACTATTATCTTCTGTTTGGAGGGTTCACTGTCAGTGGGCCTATTTGTGTGGATTTGGTTAAACGCATGAAAAGTTTGCCTGTATCTTGTGTCTTCGAGTGAGAATCACATTGACTTGTAGAATGACCTCAAGTTTATCATAATTCGATAATTCTGTCTGACATCTCGTTTATCAACAGTGTTTTTAGCAAAGGAGAATATAAATCTTGATTGATGATTCAATTTTGGTGTCATGACGTTTGAATGCCACCGGTTATAAGCTTTCCTAAGTTTCTAGAGAGTAGTTCTAAATTTTGCAGTGTTTTCTTGTAGGTAGTGGAGAAAAATGATTCAGAAGCTATATGGCGGATCAATGCATTGCAAAAGGTTCTTAAAGAAGTTCACTATCTTTTTCTAATGTTTCATGGCTCCATAAGAGCAATGCTAGCAAAAGAACCTGCTGGAGGATTACTTCGATCTCATTTGTACCCTTTCATCATGGATTATCTAAGTGGTAAATCATCAAACACCCATATGCCTGTAAATTACCGTAAATCTTAATTTCTTTTGTCTATGGTTCAAAATATTTCATTGTCAGTCACTAATTGTCAGCATGTCAAAAGCGGTCTCCATTGGATAGTTGCTGCTGCGGTAATGCTGAAGTTGCCCATTGGATTTGTGCTACCCAGTATTGCTGAAGTTGCCATATCTCATACCTTGTAACTTTTCTCTTTGAGGCAGATTTTCTTGTTGGCAAGAAACTCCCATTACCATCATTCCGTGACTGTTTAAAGGAGCGTGGAACTGTGCAGATGCTGACTGTAAGTCGGGAGGCTGCCATTGAAGTTCAGGTTTGTCTTTACAAACTACGTTTGTTGGTAATATGAGAGTGAAACAAATGGGCATTTTCATAATAAACTTAAAATGTGGCTTAAAGCTTTAAGAGTGTTTGCTAGACTACTATGGTGTTCTTCTCTTTTATTTCCCCTCTTGTATTGAAGATTTGTTTTCTGGTATCTGTGATTATTTACCTGCTTTCATTTTGGCTAATGAATAGTTTGAACTCTTTCTAATTCATATTTCTATTTCTGTGTTTGATTGATTTTAATATGTTTGCAAATGGGAGCTCTGGCGGAAAAGGTCATCCAAAATTTAGTAGTGGGTTTTGTGACCTTTTCTATATAGCAACTGAAAAATACTGGTGTCAATATTTCTGCATGAGTTGTGAGCAGCATTCGATCAGGTTTCGTATATATCTACAGGAACTATTTTTTTTTCTTTATTAGTTGCAATTTTCGCCACTGTTTTCATCATGGTTATTTCCACCATCACGTTCAAAACTACGGATAGTTTCTTCATTTGTTCTACTCCAATGATCCATATCGTTTGATTAAACAACAGATACTTTCTCCAGTTGTTCTACTCCAGTGGTCTGTTTTCTTTAAGTTCAGCATAAATGTTTTAGTCATATGCCATCTACCATACACTAAGGGTTCATATTGAACAAAGTGACATCACACCCTCTGTTCTTCTTTCTTCAGGTCATTGCTAATTTGGTTGGTATTTATTTTTCTGAGGATACTAATTTGGTTCATTATTATTGAACTTATCTTTTGTAGAGTTGAAGTAATGAATCATTTAGTTGGAGTGCCTTCCAAAAATCACACTGCAACTTAAAATGATCAAAATGTCATTCTGTTTCTTAACAGATATTTCATTCTATGTAGACTTGCATTTTTTGAATCTCTTAAAGTGCAGTAGAATTCTGACATTTTGCTTTCATTTGTATCGAAGAATGAAGTAAAGCTAGAGTCTTCAGAATAAGGCAAATCACATTTTTTGTAGTTGATCTAACGTATGATTGACTAGTTTTTCAGATATCTGGGTAAAACTTTGGGGCCACTTTATGTAACAGTCGATTGTTGTAGTCTTCTTGATCAATGTATTTATTTAGGTTTAACCTAGTTGCAAACCACCAACCAAAACATAAAGGAGGAACTTAAACATTTACTCTTTTTTGTCTTCTTTTTTGTTTGTTTGTCTTTTCTATAACGTTTTCATTGGACCGATTTTTCGCTTATTAATAGAGTTTCTTCAAAGTATAATATTCACCTAATTGTGATGATTGTATCTTGTTTTGCAGTCACTTGTCAGGCTGCTAGAATCTTGTGCTGGAAACACACCATGCTACTCGCTGATTTTATTTCAGGACCTGCTAGTTTCCACTACACTTTCTCCTGTACGGATATTCAAGCCCTATTTGATCTTGGTGCTTTATCTTCATATTATATCTGAGAGATTTCAATCCAAAAAGTTGACAAGATGCTCAGTAATTAAACAACATTCCTGTTAACAGAATTCTGATAGAGATCATTGGTGAAAGAATTTTGTTGCTGCTCTAACCTTCATAGTAAACATTTTGTCAGGTGGACACCGTTAGCTTATTTACATATGCTGTTTTAAGGTTGACTCCACGTGCTTTAACCTCTGGACTAAGCTCTTGGTCCTATTTACGCAAAGGAAGTGCGGCGTCTCAAGTTGCCACTGGCTCTATGTTAGCCCACTCATCTTCTGTTTCAGAACAAATTTATGGTTCTCGGGATACATTTCATGGTGGAGATAACAATTATAATGTTGCAAGGCCTTTACAGCCAGACAGGTGGTCCAAAGGCAAAGATGGTTTTCTTGTCACTGACATATGGGGTGCAGATGCTGGTAATTCGACCTCTGCCACCCCAACCATTTGTCTCCAGCAGACGGAGGAGAGAATGTATCTCTGTGCTTACCAGTATAGGAGCCTTACCTTAATCCTTATCGTTCCTGTCACCTCCATTCGTGATGGGGAGCGAGGTGTTTATTCGGTGAAGCAGCAAGTTCTTGAAAATGTTAGTCCCCTACCTGTTCTAGTGATTATTGTTTGGTCTTTAACGAATCTCTCTGTATTCCTTTTTGAAATGATTTTGTGCCTTAGTTATTACCCTAACCAATTGGGCTCGTGACCCCCAAACTGATTCAGAGACACTTCTCTTAAATAATGCTGTGTTGTTGGTGAAGCCTATTTTATTTGTTTAGTTGGAATCTGTCTTGTGTCCCTTCCTCTTCTCTCATTAGTTCTTTATGTTCTACATATAGGGAGGGTGCACGAGGACGAAGAATTCACTCATCCGTTTCCCAACCTACAAGAGCAATTCTAGGTTTATTGAGTATAATAGTACTAGTTTTGAGAGTTTCCTAGTAGGATTAAGCAAACTGCTGAGAGTATAAACAACTGAAAACCATCACATTAGCCTCCTTTCATTCTTAATAGACTTCTTATTACTTCGAAGACAAAACGGTTGAAAAGCAACATCCAACATAGTACATCCATTCATCTCATACCATTTGGATTGCTTATATAACATCTTGAATGCGCAGAGAAGCATGCTATTAAGTATTCCCAAAGCAATTTCAAAGAAATAATGATTCTGAATTGCTGAGCAGAATGTTGTTGCTGCAATCCATTGAGAATTGGCATATTTCTAGAATGAACATGGCTGTTTAACAATTCACAGTGAATTAAAATGTTATGACTTGATGAGATAGTTGTAATCATTGTGTTCTTCGATTCTTAACATAACTTAGGGAACAATCATTGTCGATAGAAATAGTACCCCCTTCATTCAACAACGACTGTCCTACTTTTTTCTCTATTTTTTTTTCCTATCTCAAGACGAGTGTCCATTTTGAGGAGTCTAATTTTCAAGTTTTTTATTTTCTCTGATTTCTCCTTGTCTACTAATAATGGTTTACTAGAATATCATAATAGAAGCATAATCTTGAAACACCTTTACTTAAGAATGGGGTTTAATTCAATTTGACATTAGATATTTATTTTGGTTATCCTGCTAGATGTTGAACATCTTGTTTGGTTTTAAGATATCTTTTGTTTTCTGCTTTATGTGCATTTATTCACAGCTTTCTTGCTCTGCATTGTACATGAGAGGCAGGGGGAGCAGGAGGTATAAGTTTAGTTTGTGAACGGCTCAATATTTTAATGCTTGGCCTGTTTTTTATCAGCTTAAGGTTTAGAGAAAAGCCGTTACCCGACATATTCATCCAGACACAGAAAGCTTGTCTATCTACTGACTGAATCTCATCTTCTTGCTCATTCTGTCAGGCATCACTGAAGCTTTTGAAAGTTGAAGAGAAACTTTCAAAAGGATGGGGCGGTGAGAATGCTTATCATGTCATTGGGTATCGTTATTTACTAGTAGATGGTGACAGAAATATTTCCAGAGCATCTCCACCAGGAAAGGTTACAACCCTAACAAAGGTAAAGTATCCTAGCATTGTGTATTTTGGTAGCAGCATGCTTGCTTGGTCCTGTGCTTTACAAGGAAAATCATATTTGTTTAAGAATGTGATAGCTTAAGCCAAGATGAAACTGCGCTAATGTGTCGTGTTCTTATGGTGAACAAGCATAGACATCAAATTTTGTGGGTCAATATTTTGAAGAGCAATTGTTATCTAAAAGGAAGATAATGAAAAACAAACCTATTACTAAATGGTTAACTATGGAACTTAGGAGTCGTTCATTATGAAAGATTTTGGAATGAGATTTTCATTGTTGATAATTATTGGTTTGTGAGACTGATTTGGTATTCATCTTTTTTGAGGATGAGGACCTCATACTTTCTCATTTCCATTTTGGGTATATCAATTGTTCATCTTCAATGGTCTATGTTTATGGAAAAAGTATTCCCTGTGGGTGTGACTCAGTAGAATATCATGAACTTTACATTTTCTGTCTCAAGACTGAGTCACATTGGAATGTAGGTTGCACGTCCAAACAAGCTCATTTTCCCCCATTAATAGAATAACTTAAAACAAGTACAATTATAACCACTGTATAGACTCGAATCTTGGCTGCATAATGATTTGACATTTACAATATGAATTTGCAAATTGGTCTTCTTTAGTAACTGGAGATAAACAGAAATATTTGCTAATGTGATCTAGCTCTTACATTAGCTTGGTAACAATTGAGTAGTTTTTTAGTATGTAAGTGATTTAGGTGTTCAAGGAGTTGACATTTCTTTTAAATATCTGCTGTGGACTACTTAAGTCTTCTACAATTCCTTAGCAGGATTGTCTACCCCTTTGATTATCTTCTCAGTATATTAAAGCGGAAATATACTGAGAAGATATATTACATGTGTTTTTGCTTAGTTAGAGACATGAGCCAAGAGGAGACACTCTATTTTGCTTTCGAATTTCGTTCCTTTGCCTTTGTTGGGTTTGTTTAGGAGCATTGAATAAACTTTTAGTTGAGGTAGTCGTGGAGTCAAATGTTTATGTATGAAATGTAGAACTTGTTTCACATATTTTGTCATTAACTCCCTACGTGCTGATTGCTTTATATATTCCTCTTCCTTCTCTTTTCTTTCTTTTCTTTCATCTGATTGGCATAAACATGTCTTTATATTGAGGCATTCAGTGTCAAACTGAGGGCCTTATTGCTGCTGCTTAGGGACAGATGCTACTGGTCGACCTGGTAGTCCACCTCCGGTACTGGTAAGAATCAGATGTCCAACTTGGAATCCGGTTCCGGTCAGGCAATTCTGGACCTGGATTTCCGGCAACCAAGCGGTTTGGGCCCAAACCGCCTGGATCATAGCCCATAATGCCCGGCTGAAGCAGAGTTTCCCAAAGTAACAAATACACAAGAAACCATACTTCTCTTGAGAGAGGAGAAGCTCAACTGTGGAAGTGAGGAAGTGAATGAATTATAATGACCCTGCAAAATTGCCTAGCTATAATTAGAATGGTTTTTCTTTTGAGATTTGCAAGGATGCTAAATTTTAACAAATGGCACCTAAGAATGGAAAAACACAAAAAATGTACGAAGAGAACTGGAAACATATAAGCTGTAGATTGGGAAGTACAAACCATGTGGTCCTGATTTCCTTTGAAAGGTGTCAAAAGCTGACTCCCACCATAGGTAGCACTTTCACCAAGCAACTTATTTTGTTCAGCTGGAAGAAGCTTACATCCGAGTGTATTGCTGCTTCAAATTTTGTAGAATCTTTCAGACGATCCATAGTATTGAGAGGTCGGCAGAGAGACGAGAGAGAGGTGGCACGGGGAGAAGATAGAGAGAGAGAGCACAGAGATTCAACTGTGTAGAGAGCAGTGAGAGGTGAGCAGAGAGAATTCAAGAGTGAGATCTTGAGAGGGGGGGAGACTCAGGAAGTTAAAAAAAAAATTGCTGAACCGGAATTCTGGGCATTTCGGTGGAATTACCGGTTCCGCATGGCAGGCAATGCTGCCTACCTGGTCCGGCTCCGGTTCCTGGCGGAAGCCGGTACCAGAACCGAAATTCTGGTACCCACCCCTAGTTAGAGCAAAAAATGATGCTAGGTTACTTCCAAATCGTACCCGTTTAGAGCATGAAAATGGACTCTCAATGAGGCCTCCAGTGCCTTGCTGGTGGAGCTTGTTGCTGCTGCCTAGGGCCTCAAACTTGTGGTCAGTGTATGAGCTTAGGCAGCATAACTCTTTGACCGGAATAGACTTATCTTTAGTCAATTTGCAATAGCATCTAAAATCGTTTGTTGCCTGTTGCATCATGGTAAAACCCTTGTCTTGCATAATAGTGAAGCCTTTAGCTTTCCATAGGAGGTTAAATGTTTGTTCTGTTGCCTGGAACTTGAACATAATTTTAGATAGTGGATGCGGACCAGTCTGTTTAGAAACCTCATTCCAGGAAAGCTGATTTGTTATCAGATGATTTTGAACCTTAATGAAGTAATTTACTTACAGTGTCTATGACTTGCAGGAATCTTTGCTTGCCTTAAGTAAGGTTAGAGAAGAGGTTGATTTGGAGAAAGGTCAACTGGCATGGGAAAATGCCGATCGTGATAAAGACTTGGAACTATGTGTTAGAGCCAAAAACAATGCTTGGGTCATTGCTCGGATTACAAAAGGGAAGGAGATTTATATGGTTCTAGAGAAAGCCGGTGAAACAGTTCTGTATGCCTCTGATGCTTTTGAGAAGTTCAGCAACAGGTAGCCCGTCTTTCTCGTATCCTTCCCTTTGAGACGATTATTCTCAAGTTGACTGTAAACAGAAAAACTAAAAAAAGTATGAATATGGTGGCCTGGTTTAAATAAAAGAAAAGTCTTGAGCAACCTGTTTTCATCAACATAAATTATCTCGCGGAGCCGAAGTCCTTAGGATGCATAACATTTTTTCACAAAAGAAGAAAAATCTAATGGTTGCAGAGAGTGCATAGAGCAATTACCAAATACATTGACGACAGGTTGCTACAATCATACCCATTGCAACAGCAGTTAGTCTTGATTATGAAATTGGTATGTTACAGTTCAACATAATCATCTGTTGATTTTGAATGATTTAGGTATTGCAGTGGAGCTTTTTCTTTGGATTAGGGGAAAAGACGACTTGGTTTTGGATACTCACTCATACAATAAAATCTAACAGTGCATGAACTTGGTCAGCTTTCTCTTATTACCTCCTTTTTCTACCCTCACATGCGGCCACACTTGTGCTGTATAGTATTGTAACACAAATGTTTGGAGACGGAAAAGTCAAGGATTAGTTGTCTGTATTCACTAGTCGGTTTATGGTATTCTTGGGGGATAGGACTGGTTCCCCCACTCTGAAGCCGAAGTTTGAGCGGGCAAATTTCAGTCAGAAGAGATCCAACTCATACAAGTTCACTAGTTGTTAATGTCACTGAACAATACTCGGCTTCCACATTGGATCTGGACCTTATTATTGCAAAAACTTACTGCAGGATCCCAATAAGCGTGTAATTTTTGTCTACTCGTCGAGGAAAGCCTCAATCACAATCATCTATAACGTGTAAAGAATTGGGAGCATATGTTGAATTAGTGCCATTTATGATTAATCAATATTGAAGCAAAGGACTACTATCTGGTTGGGCCAAGTCCGTTCGAAGTTGGTCAGTGTGTTTTCCAGTGAAGCTTAATTCGTTCGAGTCTAGTGCAAAAAAAAAAATCATGTACCGAGAAGGCGTCTTAAAAGTGGCGTCTATTATGGGATTACTAGGACTATTGTTCAATTGGGCCAAATTCGTTGACCGAGGTCTTAATTAGGCCTAGTCTGTTCGAGTTCAATACATAAAGATAGATGTAACGAATTTGTCTCATTATATCAACAAAAAAATCTCTAAGAAGGCCTCTTCAAAGTGGTGTACTATGATTGAAAGACAAAAAATAGATGTTTGAGAGGATCTGAAAAAAAAACCATTTTAGAGAAATAAGAGATAAATACTGAAATGAGATTGAAAAAGGCAAGGCTATCACTGGGAAGTATGTGCTTTGCCACGTCTCATAACTATGCGATAACTTCTTAAAAATCTGATCATGCTGCTAAATTTTTTTAAATAAAGTAGTTTTTAACAATTATTGTTTTTTGTGCGTCTTTTTTTTGTCTTTTCTAAATTCAAATAATGGAGTTCTATCAACTATCATCTTATTTTATACTATAAAGTTTTAGAGTATTCCTAGTAGGCTCTCTATTCTAACCAAAATGTCAGAATAGAGAGTCAATTTAATCAAAAAGTAAAAAAAAAAATACTCCTCAACAGCCTCTCTAATTTAACAAATTTTAACAAAAAATTTGAAGAATTGAACAGTGGCTCTATTTTTAGAGAGTCACTATTCACCTCACTATCTTAAAATATTAATATATATCTTCTTTTTTTCTTTTTCTTTTTTCTTTTATTTTTTATTTTTAGAAAATTATTGTTCACTTTACCATCTTAAAATTTAAAAAATTTCAACATGTAGTAAAATAAAAAATTTAAAAATCGATCTTTTTAAGATAAGATAAATATTCAAAAATATGACCGTTACGATAAAATGAATATTCAAAAATATAAATGTTAGAGAAATAATAAAGAAATCTTTGAAAAATAATATTTAAATAGAATAGTAAAAATAGATGGTTAAAATAGAGAAGCTGTTGGGAATTTTTTTTAAAAGTTGATAGTTAAAATAGAGAAGTGTGCTTTTTGATTAAAATAGAGAGCCAAATTTGAAGAGGCTGCTAGGAATGCTCTAACCGTGTCTGAATTTTAATTACTCTTCATTATTCGTCTTATTTTTCTGAATAACAGAGTTGGCGCCCCATATTAAAAGTAAGAGATTTTTGTAATTTGGTCACTGAGTTTTAGTACCAGTGACAAAATGGTCACTAAACTTTTTTTTTTTAACTTTTTGGTCACTGAGAAAACGTAGTGGTGACTTTTTACTCTATCCGTCAGACTTCCGTTAATTTTTAACGGTGATATTGGTCGACCGCTACTGTTCACTTCATCCCTCAAAGACAACTTGCAGCGGTCGACCGCTTCACGTAGTGGTCGACCGCTTTCTATTCCGTTAAAAAAATAACGGAGGTTTGACGGATTGACTGAAAAGTCATAACTACGTATTCTCAGTGACCAAAAAGTAAAAATAAATAAATTTAGTGACCATTTTGTCACTGGTACTAAAACCCAGTGACTAAATTTTTAATTTCCCTAAAAGTAAAGATAACCAGTACCACCAAGACCTGGGTCCACGGGAAAAATATTATATTCCATAAATATATATATTGTGAAATAATTTTTAGTATTAAAGCCCCAAAAATATTTTATGCTCAAATGTTACAAGTAACTCCATCTGTAAAATAAATTAATTTTATTTTAGCAACTAATAAGTGGGTTTTTAAGTCTAAAATATCTAGTTTAAAATTTTATTTTCTATTATACTAAAAAATAAAAAGGCCCGGCTTTAAATTTTGCATTAAGCCTCCTTTTTTTTTAGACCTGTTTTCGATTCATGTATTCCATATCTGTTAGGAGATTTGCATTTCTTAGCAAAAAAAAGGTTAGGAGATTTGCATTATTTGTGTAGCCTTTGCAATATTTTTTATTTTCTGTAGTGCAGCAATTGAGATTAAAGAATCTATCAAGTATTTTTTTAAGGGAGAAATGCAAAATTGGTCCCTGTGCTTTACGAGAAAATCGAATTAGTCCCTGTGATATTAAAAGCTTATTTAAAGTCCTCAGGATATCCAATCTGTTCTGCCGTCGATCCCTCCTCCATATTTCGTTACTCCATTTGACAGAAGTAGTCCACATTATATCTCTCTCTCCATGTCAGCGGAAACAATTGACATGTGGGTTTAGAAAATTACTGCGGTGTCCCTACGTGAAACAAAACCTAGCAGATCCCTCACTTCACGTTAAACACTCAGATCCCCAATTCGACCAAACCTCTCACCCAGAAACCCTATCCCCTAAATTCGATTTCTTCCCGTAACCTAACCCAAATCTTGAAGATAATATTGAGACCCTAATTCCTACAAGTGATTTCCCATTCGAAAAGTAGTGAGGAGTTTCGTGATTTCCCGTTGATCGAGAGCGATCGAAGTTCACTACAGGTACGATATATCACTAACACTTTGCCTTGCTTTTGTGTGACCTATTTTGTCTCATTTGATGAAGTTGTAGATTTGTTGGTTGTGACGTGGGTTTGTTTGTTTTTTGTCTCTAATCGCACATGACAGTATCTGAAGTGGAGGTGTAGTTGTGATTTTTGGTGTGTCGGGCTTGTAAATTTGTGTTTTGTTGTTTAGTTTGTCTCTAATCGCACATGGCAGTATCTGAAGTGGTCCCAAAACATTATACAGATTTTGGATCCATTCCCTGAGTCAAAAAGTGTGTCGGGGTAGTGGTCCCAGATCCACAATTGGATTCTAACTAACTATTAGGTGGTCCCAGATCCGGACTATGCTTTATTTATGTTAGTCTTTGTACGTATGCACATTCACAACAAGTGGATTCAGTTTGAATAATTGACTTGACCTTTATATGGTCCCGGTATTATAGCTTCTAAATTGATTTAGTCCCTTTGTTTTTTCATGCACGTTACTATAGCTTCTACTGAACTCATGCAGGTATGAAAATTAACGTGGTCATCCACCATGCTGGGCTATTTGGGGGTGAACCCTTGGATTATATAGGTGGAGAGAAACAGGATGTTGGGACTATGGATGTTGACTACCTAACCATTGTCGACTTCAATGGATGCCTAAATGACCTCAGTTATTTGGGAGATGTGAAGTTGTGGTATAGATTGGGCCGTGAGTGTCAGGGGCATAAATTTCATCCTTTGAAAACATATGGTGATGTGATTGATCTGATCTGTAGGATTGAAAGTGAATGTGCTTCAATCATCAACGTTTACGTTGAGCACACTGTTGACGTACCAACATTTGTTGAGGAGCCGAATTTCATTGACTATGGTCAAAGTTAATGTCCTGCAGCGGAGGGAGAGTTGGACTTTAGTGGGGATACTGAAGATGAACTCTCAAATGAGCATGGGGTCAATAGTGGAAGGGCTGAGGGTAGTAGCAAAAATGATGAGATTGATAGTGACAAGAATGGTGAGGGTAGTGAGGCCGGTGAGGGTGAAAGAGTAATACTGAGAGGTGGAAGTAGCAGTGGTGGAAATCAGAGGGCGGAAGAGGTGGTATTATCTGATTTTGAAATGACTGATGAAGATGAGGACGACCTTTTATTCTGCTAGTATTGTCAACGAAGCAAAGGATCCCATGTGCACACGTCATTGCTGCCATGTACTTTGACAAGAAAACTCCCGAAGACTTTGTACATAGGTAAATTATTGGAATTGTACAAGTTTTAGTTACTGATGACTTATCATTGGTGATGACTTATCATTGATTTATGCTTGGTTTTAGGTGGTATCACATGGACACTTTCAGAGAAGCTTATTGCCCAACAATCCTCTCAATGCTTGGACCTGAGGAGTGGCCACGAGAAGACTTTGATATTGTACTACCACCGCAAGTGAGGAAAGGACCAGGCCGACCTATAATTGCTAGAAGAAGGGCTCTTGATGAGCCGGATGAGACATACAAAGCGACAAGGCAGGGATATGCACATGCATGCAAAACTTGTAAGCTGGTGAGTCATAATGCAAGGACGTGCCCAAAGAAAAAATCACAACAAACTGAGGTGGTAAGTGTGACACCTAACATATGAAAATAAAGCAAGCATTTTAGTTACTTTGATATCATTATTTGTACGATATGATTAAATGAATCTTTGGTAAGTTGTTTATATATTAGATGAAAGGGAAAAATGCAAAATTGGTCCCTGTGCTATACGCAAAAATCAATTTAGTCCTTGTGATATGAAAAACATCAATTTAGTCCCTGTGATTCTATTTTCGTTTATTATTGGTCCTCCATCAGGGACTGATTTTATCACTTTCTGAAATCACAAGGGCTAAATCGATGCTTTTCATATCACAGAGACTAAATCGATTTTTGCGTATAGCACATGGATCAATTTTGCATTTATCCTTAGATGAAATGATTAAATTGGATGGAATGAAGAATAAATTGGGTTGTTGGTACTCTTTCACTTGCTGTTTTCTTGTGTCATTGTAGGATGTTGGTCCATCTCAACCTCCGGTGGAGACACAACCATCTTCTACGCATGCATCGGACAACACAAGAAAGAAGATGAGCCCCAGAAGGCGTACCCAAAGCTGAGACGTTAATGGAAGCACTGTTTTGTTGGTGTATTTTGTGAAAGAGATGAATTGAACCCTTAGTTAAGACTTGCAAGTTTGTATTTTGAAACAATGTATGTTCTGTTATACCCAATGAGAGTTTTTTGTGTCTGTTATGACCAAGAGAATGACAATGTCATATGGATTTCTTATTTTGGCCAAGACAATGGCAATGTCTTATGGATTTCAGATCTGTTATTACTATGTCTTTATTATTGTTCGTCATACAGGATAAGAAACTAACGAAAATGCAATTGTTTTGTCATAAGTCAACCAACTTTTCCATTACATTACATTGAAAGCAACATAAGAAACTAACGAAAATGCAACAGAGTTTTGCCATAAGTCAACCAACTTTTGCATTACATTACATTGAAAAAGCAACGTAAAGAAACTAACGAAAATGCAACTGAGTTTTGTCATTACTACAATCAAAATATCGCTGCCTCCAGGATAATTCAAGTACACACGAAATATCACTTCCATTACCCCATTTACAAACACAAAATACGCACACGTCATCTAAAACCATAGGGCTACGCGAACTGCAACTATCCCTAACACACACAAAACAACCAGAACGATCTTCAGCTTTCTTTCCTTCTCCCTTTGCTTCTGGACTTCAATCTCCATGACCTTGATTCTTCTGATTAAACTAGAAAAAAACTTCAAACTACGCTTGCAGAGAGGGGGATCATACCACGCAAAATACCCACATGGCAGTGACATCTGCAAAGAAACAATGGACCTTGGTAATGGATCGTGCACTTTCACTTTCACATTTTACCATAAACATACACTTACCGATTTTCTATCGAATCTTGGACATCCAAAGAAGCGCCTTCCGAGATTTCTCCGCGTCCAAGAAGTCTTCAGCGATGCTTGCATTCCACACTCACAGAAATGAATCTCTACACCCGAAACAAATGAGGCAGACCCAGATGAGTCCATTTTTGCTTTTGGAGATTCAAGTAAAAGGCAACACGAGATTTGGAACAAAGGCAGTGCAGCTTCAGCAAAGCAAATGGAGGAATTTCAAAATGAAATCAAAAAGGAAAATGAAAGAAACCAAAGCAAATGGAGAACAAATGAAGGTCACGACAAATGTTTACAAAGAATTACAAAAATTTCTCACTCACCTTGCGGGGAAGTTCTATGAAGCCACTATAGAATTGAGAACTGAGGGGGTTAGGGTTTACTTATGGGGAATTCACCGCTGAGGGGTTCTTTATGCTGAACAAAATTGTGACGTGGACTACTTCCGTCAAATTGAGTAACGGAATATGGAGGAGGGACCAACGACAGAACATATTGGATAGCCTGAGGAATTTAAATATGCTTTTAATATCACATGGACTAATTCAATTTTCTCGTAAAGCATAGGGACCAGTATTTATCCATTTTTTTAATAACTTCTTTATGTTATTTCTGGCTTTCAATTCATTTTCTGCGGTATAACTTTTTAGGGAAAAAATATTTGGGCTACCGATCTGGGTTCGGGCCAACCCAACCCAACAAACAGGCCTTTGCTATAAAATGTCACCAGCTATCGAGCTAGGGTTTTTCAAGTTCGGCCTATAAAGCGCTCTCTTGGCACTCAACTATTTCATCACTCTCAAGTCAGATCTTGAAGCCTGATATTTAGGTGTGCTCCTTCTGCTTGCATCTCATTTTTGTTGTTAAGATCTTGGTTTACATGGTATTGGGTTGTATTTGTGCTGTGCTTTTTGTGAGGTTGGTTTTTATGTCCCTGATGATGATTTAAGTTGAAAAACTTTCGTTCTTCTGAATAAAATTCATGTGGAATGCTTATGGAGACCTGAACTGAGGGGGCATGTTCTGTGTTACACACGTTTTACCATTTATATGCTTCATCTAGTTTGCTGGGTCCGTCATTTTTTGTTCTCTTGATTCACTTTTCTTTTCCAAATTACATGTGTTCAGTATGGAATTTTCCGTACTTGACTCTTTCCTAGGCTTTATTATAACTATACTATTCGTTATTAGTTTGTTTTCCTACTTGATTTTATGTTGTGCCTGTTGGATGGGGTATTATTTGGGCGTGAAATCTTATGTTTGCTGCGTTTTACTTAGTTTTCTAAAGGATGAAAATGGTCGAGTCGAAAAGACTATGGTTTAGTTATGCTCAGGTGAGTTTAGATGGTTTTTATTTCTTTATTTAAAGAAATGAAGTGTCTGAGATTAAAATTTTGAATTCCTCTTTGTCTTCCTTCGTTTCATGCTCGAAGGTGTTTTAAAACCACTTTTCTTGTAGCATGTAGGCAGTCAATATTAGAGATTATAGAATTTCCATTGCCTCTGAGGATGAAAAGAAAATGACTTTCGTTCTTCCGAGATGTTCCATGCGGAAAATAATGGAGACCTGAACTGAAGAGGCTTCACTAAATAGGCTTTTTTTTCCCTCTCTTGTATTTTGAACCGGCAGTGTCATGTTTTCCTTAATTCTAGCTTTTTCTTCCTTTGTGCTTTTTTCGTCAATGGTCATTACACCCCGGATTGGTGTCCTGCTTGACAAGAGCGTAATAATTTATTGTTATCTCAACCTTATTAAGGAATTTTTGGGCTTTCGGACAAAAAGCTATATAATTATTGTGTATCTGTGCACTTAGACAAAGGGTTTTCTGCCTTTTGATTTTCTTCAGCTGTATTAGTTTCTTTGGTATTTGAGATCTTCTTGCCTCTTATGATGATGACAATAAAACTTTCGTTCTCCTGAGCTTGTTAATGCTGAAAACCATTGGAGACCTGAACTGAAGAGTATGTTGAGAAGATCTTTGACGTCTTTCATGTTATTCTAATCTTCAGAGTAGCTGTAATAAGTAGGAATTTAATGTCTCTATTTTCAAGTTTTGGTGCCCCCCCTCCCTCCCTCTCCCGTCTCTCTTTCTTAAGTACTTATAATTGCTCTCTTTGTAGACTCAAATACTATATTAATCACGATAGTGTCTTAGAATATGAATGGATTATCCAGTATGATGTATACCTCGTTTCTATGCTTAGTTGTACACCAAGTTATTCTCATGTTGAGGTTTCCATTTCTGTGACAGTTCAGGTGCACTAAATGTTTTGTGTTTGTTAATTTTTCTAATTTCTGAGTAATGTTTTTACAAGCATCTTTCCAAACTAGTCATTTACGTGGCTGTATGGGTAGGTGTTTTTAATTATGTGGTTTTGTGAGTTTAGGTAATCCTTACAAACATATATTTTTGTCTTCACTGATGTTATTACTCTGTTTTAACGACACTTTTGGTGGATGTGATCCTTACCATGTGGGGTATCTTCAGGATTTGGTTGAAGAAAACCTCAGAAACCTCCACTACCTTTCTAAATGAGGTGGTTATTTGTTTCTCTCTAATTCATTTTCTATGAATTCAATTCACGATTTTGGCTGTTATTCCTTGTATTACTGACTGCTCTTGTTTTGTTTTTTGTTTTCATCTCCTTGTTCTTTTTTCAGCCGGCCAATGGAGGAAGATGTTGTAAGTTATTTTGCCTTTTCAGCTAATTGCTCTCATGGTTTCTAAGTGCATCAGTACAAGTTGTCAGCTTTATTTGTCTCCATCTATTCTCTGCATATGCATGTTATTTTTTGCAGTATCTAAATGTCATGGTTAAATCTAGTTATAACATCAGAGAATCATCAGTCATGGGATTAACTTTTCCTTTGATCTGTTTTGTAAATTGGATATGGATATTGAGATTCTTGGATTCTTGGCATGATGGAAAAATTATAAGCTTTGTAATCAGGAGTTTGGTTTTTCATGCACTAGAGATAATGCCCGGATTTTTGGTTAGACTTGTTTTTTGGGATCCTAATTTCCACATAAGAAAGAGATTGTTGCATGCCACCAATCCTTTCCTTATTTGGTCTAAGTGGTTGAGCTGCAATGCAAGCCTTTAAGATTGTCGTAGTAGTCTTCTGTAGGTGTATCTTTTTCTGTGAATTTCATCGAATATTCTCCCGTTTTATTGGGAGACCTGGACACTTATTGTTTACGTATTGAAGACTATTGCTTCAGGGTGGTAGCAAAAATGAGGAAGAGGAATTTAACACTGGACCGCTCTCTGTTCTAATGATGAGTGTAAAGAATAACACCCAGGTAGTGTTCTTATTTAGTCTCATGGTTCTTGTTTGCCAGTGCAGTATACATGTTCGAAGGTGTGTATTTGATTTGTTCCCTTCTGAAGGTGCTCATTAACTGTCGGAATAACAAAAAGCTATTAGGTCGTGTCAGAGCCTTTGATCGGCACTGCAACATGGTTCTCGAAAATGTCAGGGAAATGTGGACTGAGGTGAAGTTCCGAATTGGAAAACTTCCCCTTTTTTTAGAATAGGTTTATAGCATTGTCTGTAATTTTATCTACAACTAATTATTTGTATTCTACCATATAGGTCCCTAAAACCGGAAAAGGTAAGAAAAAGGCCCAGCCAGTTAATAAGGACAGATTCATCAGCAAGATGTTTCTCCGTGGAGATTCCGTAATCATTGTTCTTAGGAATCCTAAGTGAGGTTGATCGGCAATTGTTGTGTAGACAGTTTTCATGAGTTGTAGAAATAGAGATTTTTGTATGTGTAATGTGCATTCAACCTTGTCATATCTTAGTAGCAACTAACTGGGTTTACACTCCCAATCTGGCATGTCTTCCAACTACGGAGGTAAAAGATCCTAATAGGAAGTTATATTTGCCTCAGAAAGTGGAAAAAGGAAGCAAAACGAGTTTACGAGGACTCGCATTAATCCTTACAGGAGCTTTTCTCTACTCGTATGGCACTGTTTTGTAAATTCGATGATTCTAGCCACATGCAGAAAAAAATGGGCCAGTTATATCATGTTCTTGTTCTGTTAGCAGTGTTAGTGCTGTTGATTCAATTTATCTTCCGTTTGGAAAAAAAAGATTCGATTATCTTCCTATACTGATTACTCCGTGTGGCTTCCAAATGATGAAGACATATATTGCCAAAAGTATGAGAGTGAACTCACGGTTTCCCATGTACCGATTCTCCAAGGATCTGCAAGTTTCAGTGTAATTGTCTTGTCTTTCAAATTGATCATGGGTATGGTTGATTGCATGTGTTTCTGTCGGATTCGGATTCACTCCTAAGAGGAAATCACCTAGTCGGTCCTAACCGGCCGTCGGATGGGTGACAGTGCATTAATGAACTCATTCGACGGCCTGTATTAAAATACCTTAAAAAAAAATTAAAAACGAAAGAAACCAACATTGGATGGGGCGTTAACAAGCAAAGGGGAGCAAAACTTACCGTTTCACTAAAACATGGTAACCACTGCAATCAACCAGTGTGTTGAAGAGCAATTTGTTACTTCGTTTAGGGTGCTGGCTGATGCCTTTTCAGAAGTAACAAATTGCTCTCAATTAGTCTCTACGTCAAAACAAATCAACAAAGAGTTCAACAAGTGTGCGTGAACACATAATGGAGATGAGAGACATTGCATCTCAATTAAAATCTCTGGAAGTTGAAATTTCTGACTCATTCTTGGTTCATCTAATTTTGAACTCTCTACCAAATGAGTATGGTCCCTTTAAAATATCATACAACACACATAAGGAAAAATGGTGAGTGAATGATTTACTGACTATGTGTGTTCAAGAGGAAGAGAGGCTAAAACTCAAGAAACCTGAGAAACCTGAAAGTTCTCACTTTGTTTCTCTTGCTAAGGGGAAGATCAAGAAAGACAAGGTTGCCCACAACTTCAAGAAGGAGAACAATGTGCCAATAAAGATTAATGGCACTAAGGATACTTGTTTCTTCTGTCAGAAGAAAGTGCACATGAAGAAGGATTACCAAAAGTAACTCAAGTGGCTCGAGAAGAAAGATATATTACTCTCTCTTGTTTGTCATGAATATTTAGTTGTTGAAGCTCCTTGCAATACTTGGTGGATTGATTCTGGTTCTACAATCCACATTGTGAATACATTGCATGGTTTTCTCACAACAAGGAAGTCGAAAAGAAGTGAACAACGAGTTTACTCAGGAAATAAATTGTTCTCAAGTGTGGAAGTGGTTGAGACTTATAGAATAATTTTGAAGACTGGATTTGTTTTAGATCTTGAAGATGTATTTTTTATTCCAAACTTTTCAAGGAATTTAATTTCAATTTCAAAACTTAATGTATTGGGTTATGATTTTTATTTTATAAATTCAGCTTTCAGTTATTTTGAAATAATCAAGTTGTTGGTGGTGGAATAAAAATTGATGGTCTTTACAAAATTGAATTAGATTCCAACTTTGAGAACAATTGTTTGTCAATACATACTATTGGCATAAAAAGAAGGCTTATAAATGAGAATTCCGGTTTGTTATGGCATAGGAGATTGAGACATATCTCCATTGAGCGAATCAAAAGGTTGGCTAATGACGGAGTCTTACAAATTCTTGATTTTACTGACATTGGCACTTGTATTGATTGCATAAAGGGAAAACAGACTAACAAGTCCACTAAAGGTGTCAAAAGAAGTTCTAAGATTCTAGAGATCATACACACTGATCTCTGTGGACCTTTTCCTACTCCATGTTTCAATGGTCAGAGATATTTTATCTCATTCATTGATGACCATTCTCGTTTTATGTATCTCTAACTTATTGATGAAAAGTCTGAGGCGTTGAATGCCTTTAAGACTTATAAGGCAGAAGTAGAGAACCAAAAGGAAACGAAAATCAAGATCGTAAGATCTGATAGAGGTGAAAAATATTATGGAAGGTACACAGAAAAAGGACAAATGAGTGGTCCATTTGTGAAATTCCTTGAAGAGGAAGGCATTGTTGCTCAATACACAATGCCTGGTACACCACAACAAAATGGTGTAACAGAAAGAAGGAATTGCACACTTATGGACATGGTAAGAAGTATGCTTAGTAATTCTCGTCTCCCTCTGTATCTATGGAGTGAAGCCTTAAAAACTGCTGTGTATATCTTAAACAGGGTTCCATCTAAGGTTGTCCCAAAGACACCTTTTGAGTTATGGAATGGATGAAAACCTAGTTTAAATCACTTACACATATGGGGTTGTCCTGCTGAAGTGAGGATTTACGATCCGAATATAAAGAAATTAGATCCAAAGACAACCAGCGGATTTTTTTATCGGCTATCCAGTAAACTCCAAAGGATTTAGATTTTACTGTCCTACACATAATACTAAGATTGTTGAATCAAGAAATGCTAAGTTTTTAGAGGATATTGAACCCAGTGCAAATTCCCAAAAGGTTGAATTTAAAGAAGCACAAGAGTTGAATGAATCTTCTCCTTCTGGAGAAAGATTGTTTGTGTTTAGGAAAGATCAAATTGGTTATCCTGAACCACAACCAGTTTAAGAAGATATTGAACCCAGTGCAAATTACTGTCCTTCTGGAGAAAGATTATGTTGTATACCTTCAAGAGTCTGACTTTGTTGTTGGACCTAAAAGGGATCCAAATACATTTTCACAGGCCATGAATGGAGATAACTCAATGTTGTGGTTTGATGCCATGAAGGAAGAGATTGAATCTATGACAAAGAATCAAGTTTGGGATCTTGTTAACTTACCAAAGGGAGCTGTAGCCATTGACTGCAAATGAGTTTACAAAACCAAAAGGGAAGCTTCCGGTAAAGTTGAACGATATAAAGCCACACTTGTAGCCAAGGGTTTCACTCAAAAGGAAGGCATATGTTATCATGAAACCTTCTCTCCAGTATCAAAAAAGGATTCGTTTAGGATAATCATGGCATTAGTAGCTCACTTTGACTTAGAGCTACAACAGATGGACGTGAAAACAACCTTTCTAAAACGGGATCTTGAGGAGGAGGTGTATATGAGACAACATTAGTGTTTGATGATAACAATCAGAAGACATGTAAATTAAAGAAATCTCTATATGGACTAAAACAAGCCTCCCGTCAGTGGTATATTAAATTTCACAAGGTTATTACTTCATTCAGGTTTTTGGAGAATCTTGTGGATCAATGTATATACCTTAAGGTCAGTGGGAGTAAAATAATCTTTCTAGTCCTTTATGTAGACGATATTTTGGTTGCAAAAAATGATTTGAGTTTGCTATAAGAAACTAAACAGTTTCTATATCTAAACACTTTGAAATGAAAGATTTGGGTGAAGCCTCTTATGTCATTGGCATAGAGCTTCATAGAGACAAAACAGAAAATATTACAACTGTCTCAGAAGGCCTACATTGAAAAAGTTTTAGAAAGATATGATATGAGCAAATGTGCTCCGAGTGTAGCACCTATCAGCAAAGAGGATAAATTCTGTTTGGATCAATGTCCCAATAGTGAATTGGAACAAGAACAATTGAAAGATTTACCATATAAATCTGCAATTGGCAGTTTGATGTATGCTTAGGTTTGTACTAGACCTGATATTGCATTAACAGTTGGTATACTGGGAAGATATGTGCTATGAAGCCACTACACAGACATTATGGTTAAGTGGTCTTAAAATTGTTGAGTCTGTTGAGAGACCAATTAAGATTTTATGTGACAATTCTGCAGTAGTATTCTTTTCAAAGAATCATAAAAGTGGAAGCAGGAGTAAACACATAGATATCAAGTATCTTAGTGTGAGAAAACATCAAGAGACGTGTTGTTTCTATAGAGCATATAAGTACTACGTTGCTGCTTGCTGATTCCATGACTAAAGGTTTACCGGTAAAACAGTTTAAAGGTCATGTGGACCATATGGGGCTTGCTAATTCGTTTTGTACTTCGTCTCTCTCAATTTTTGATTTACAGACATGAAGTTATTGAAATAAAGATTTATTGCGCAAATTCTTTTTATTTATTGTTATTTATGGAGATAAATAAAATAGGACCTGAATGACTTATAGGAAGTTCATTCATAAAGTTTTGATTCCCATAAAGTATTCGTATAATGAGTATTGTGCTGGTAATACATGGAAGGGACGACCGATTATGTTACGATTTTACCGCCATGATTCGTGTGTAGCATTCATTATGTGGGTGAGAGGATTCCATAAACAGTTGGCCATACTAAAGAACTCAAGACACCATTAAGACATATGTCTTCAAGGTCAAGTGGGAGAATGTTAGAATATTTCCTTAAGGTGACCTAATTGACATATGTAAATAATCTTTTAATGTTTTAAAGATTATGGTGTGAGTTCAAAAAGATTATGGAATCTGTAGCAGATTCAAATTTAGAACTAATTGGATAAAGATTGCAATTTGATTTTTGATTTAAATTGGAATTCAAATTGTAACCGATTAGATATAGATTGTTATTTGATTTTGAATTTGAATTTCCTTGATGGAAGAACAAATTAGAATCTACAACAGATTGAGGGTCCCTGACCTAGCCTATAAATAGAAGCCTGTGTATACCATCTATGACATACTCTGTAAGGCATAGACATAGGTTGGAAGAGCCTCACTAAATTACATATTCATAAAGTTACTTTGCAGAGATTCCGAATTCGAGTACTGAGCAAGATGACTGGAGGTAAAGATTCTGTTATATTATTCCGCTGCGTTCATAATCGTAATGGTTGATTGTGATTTTACTCTTACATGTTTTTGTTGGAAACGCTGCTAGTGATAGAACAACTTTTCTTCTCATTGTTCTTTCTTCTTTTTCTCTTTGAGTTGTCGCTAAAACCTGTGATTTTTAAAGCGCCATTTGATTTACAACATATACTGCACCAAAATGAGAAAACTTCATGTGATTTCTCTCTTTACAATTTGAAGAACAAGACATTGCAAATTGCAAATAGCCTTTCCTTCAAAGATCCCATGAAATCTAGTCCCGTCGCCTTTCAGTAACCATGAAAGTTGAAATGTTTGCTTTAATGTACCGAGAACGATGCGCGCGCAGCCTTGCGCGCGGGCCACGCGCGACAGGGCGCTGAAAGCCTTTGCGCGCGCGATAGGACTCTCCATAGGAGCCGCGCGCTGAAATTGTGCTTTGTTCTTTACTTTTTGCTTTTTTCTTTAGGCGAGTTTCAGTATAATTTCTTTTTACGTATTGGCAGCAGTTGAGTACGTGGATGACATGTACAAGTTTAGCAAGCATGCAGAGGTAGCATTTCAAACGTCTGATGCCTCTTTCTTCTTCTTCTTCTTCTTCTTCCCTTTATTTTCCTCTGATAAAATTTTTGCTGAGGCAGGATTCGAGTCAAATCCACGACTAAATGTTGTGGATCGTTTCCTTTCGTTAAGAACTGCATCTAGGAGGGAACTTCAGCTAGTTGGAATCGGATCAATGCTGATTGCAAGCAAGTATGAAGAGATTTGGGAAATGGATTTGCTTATGGGCCAAGACATTCTGTTAGCGGTGTGCCTACCTCTGCTCCTGTTTTAAGTGGACCTCAACCTTTGAGTAAGCAGAGTTCACTTGATTTATCGCAAAGTGTATTTTCAATGCGACCTGTTGGGAGAAAAAGATCAGGAGGTTGATAAATTGTTGGGAGAAAAAGAAAAAGTAAAACTCTTTAGATTTGAAACTTTGGACTTTCTCTGCAATGCGTATCAAAGTTCTAAATTACTACTCCATTAAAATGGTTGTGAGCAGAAAGTATAAGTCAGTGGAGGTGAGAGAAGCTTATTGGATGAAATAATTGGACATCCCCCGGTCTGAAGGAGGAAAGACACTCGATGATCAAGAAAATTCTTTACGGGCATCATCAAAGCCATAGTTCTCCCCTCCATCTAAGAGCAAGTGCAACAGCAGCTGAGAAAGTTATCCAACAAAGAGTTTCGTTCACCCGGTAAAGAGCTGTAGGTGTCCACAATGCAGTTATCAAATATCCGAGTGGTTCTTCGAACAAGCCCATGTGATATCACACACGTATAATGCTTAGAAAGATCCATCTCCCTCGCAGAGAGACCACCAGTTACAACTACTGGAGAAATAACTTGTGTTTGGACGCCAGATCTCGCAGGACTGAATTCCGATGAGTGCAAACCCCGGGTCTTGATTCCGAATTCCTTAGAGTGCCAAATGTCCAACATACTGAGCTTATGCCATGCATCACACTTGAAAAAACAAAAGAACAAATGTCCAACGTACTCACTGGGTAGGACTCATGTGCGGCCCGCGCACGCAAAGGGCTATGGGATTTCAACGCCCTGCGCGCAGGCTGCGCGCACGTCATCTGGGATTTCGAACAAATAGAGAACCATTATGTTCTAGTGAAACAGTGAGTTTTGCTCCCCGTTGCTAGTTAACGCCCCATCCAACGTTGGTTTCTATCGTTTTGAATTTTTTAAGGTTTTTTAATACAGGCTGTCGGATGGGTTCATTAATGCGCTGTCACCCATCTGACGGCCGGTTAGGACCGACTAGGTAATTTCCTATTAGGAGGGAATCCGAGTCCGTTTCTTTCCCGTCTCCCCCCTTCTTTTGTGTTTATGCTTGTGTGCGTTTTGTGGGTATGGTGGTGTCTTTCGGTGCTTTGGGCTCTTTGGGTAGTATTCATTTCGTTTTAGATTTTGATTACTTTTAGCCAATCCTCTCTCGAGTTTATAATTTTTTTTATTAAAGTACTTTTTAAATTTTATTATCAAAATTAATGTTACACGTCACTTATAAAATTTTAAATTATTTTTTTAATATAAATAAATTATAAGTCACGTTATTTAGAGTTTAAGGTGAGACCAAGCCGGATTTCATCACCGGCCCGTTGGTTGGGCTGGCCGGACTAGAAACCATGCATGTAAACGCACACAAACTTCGGCTTACAAAGTGAGTGAAGTAGGTGCTTGGTGGAGCCAAATTGTCTGACTGAGGGGAAATACAAAGAAGGATGCAGTATGCAGTAGGCCCTTTTCATGTATCACGGTAGGCTCATACCTATTTTCTCTCTTGTTCCTTTTTTCTACAGACCAGTCTTAGACTCCTTGCTTGACATTTGAGAAACGACATATCCACGTGATACAAGTGTAACAAACCCACATAAGCTTGGAGATTCACGCCTTAGAAAACCGACTTACCAAGTGGAGGTGCCTCCAAGCTTATATTAAGACATTACTTTTATTCCCCAACCAATGTGAGACTATTGCATACCACCACCCACGTTGGTCGAGCACCATGAGGCTTCTATTCACCGGACTGGGGTCGTGCCCGTTCCACTGGATCTATGGCCATGCCTTCTATTCCTCAGACTAGGGTCGTGCCCGTACCACCAGATCTATGGCCGGCCACTCCGTAGGCGTGGTGGCGGGGTAGAACAAGAGCCCACAACCGGCTCTGATACCATTTGTAACAAACCCACATAAGCTTGGAGATTCACACCTTGAAAAATCGGCTTACCAAGTGGAGGTGCATCCAAACTTATATTAAGACATTACTTTTATTCCCTAACCAATGTGAGACTGTTGCAACAAGACATTCATTCTAGTCGGCACTTTTAATAACAAGAAGGGTAAATTTTTCCAAAAGTAAGAAAAACCGTCTCTTGATCTTTCTCCACTGTTTTTTTTTTTCGAAGAGAAGATACTCATGAGGGCTTACGCTTTAGGAAGATAATCCTCAGATAATCTCATAGTTCCGTAGGACCGTATCGGAGGCAAAAGTGACAAGTCGATACATAATTCCGAGTGGATCAGACAATAACAAAGTTCAGAGGAACAAGCAGTTCTGGGGGGTAGTCTTCAATTGTCCTGTAGAATCGCGCTTTAGGTAGATAATCCTCAGATCATCTTTCGTACAGAATTTTAGATTGGTTGCAAAGGTTTAATTATTATATTAGCCAAAAGGCACAGCCAAAAACATATACTGACGAATAACAAAAGTTGGGATTGTTTTTAGCGACCAGAACTACAATAGTCATCGAAAAACAGTATAATTCCCGAAGATAAGATATCTATTGTTAACTACAAACATATCATCATATTATTAGCGACTATAGAATTACACTTCGTTTAGGGTATATAGTGAGTTTATCTTATATATATATATTCTCAAAGAAAAAAGGGCCAGCAGGTCTTTCTCAATTACTAAGAGTGATCTCTAGACTCTAATCGGATACTAATTCTCCAAATCTCTTTATTTATTGGCTAAATTACTCTCTTCGTCCAAGTGGTTTACCCTTTTCTTAGTTTAATCTCTAGGGTAAATTTTGTTCTATAGAAATCCTTAGAGTAGCGACTCTTTCCTCCCCAGTTAGTCCTTTTCTCAACCTTACTAACAGAAGTGCTGACGTGGTTAAGTGATAATAAAAAATGATTTAAATATAAATATATTAACAAAATGAGAAAAATATGTAGAAAATATTAAAAAATAGAAGAAAAATGCTACAAAGCGATATGACACTCCACTCCTTGGAAAAACATAATAAGTAAATAAATAATACAAAATAAAGATACAATAATTGAAATCCATTGTAAAAATGCAAATCAAATGAGAAAAATACAGAAATATGAAAACAAAAATCTAACCCTCAAATTATTGAAAAAATATAAAAACTCGGAATTAATGATTTGAGGGTCATACCTTTTTACCATTAGGTTTTTTCTCATTTGATTTTTATTTTTACAATTTATTTCAGATTTATTACAATTTTTTGTATACTTCTTTCATATTTTTGAGTATTTATTTAATTTATTATACTTTTTTCAAGGAGTGGAGGGTCATTCCTTCTTTTGTATAATTTTTTTTTTCATTTTAAGTATTTTCTACATATTTGTCTCATTTAATTAATTTTTTATTATCACCGTTAGCTATGTCAGTAATTCAGTTAGTAAAGTAGATGGAAGGACTAACTTGAAAAATGGTCTCTACTCCAAGGCTCTCTATGGGACAGAACATACATTAAGATAACTAGAAAAAGTGTAAACCACAAAATTAAACTAACAGAAAGCCTTATTTATTCTTTCTTATTCTTCTGTGTTTTTATTTTTAGGATGCTTTTATTGCTATGCAAAGAATTCGTGACCACAAACAACAAGATGACGTGAAATATTTTTTAGTCATTTCACCCTGATTTATGGTGACCAACGCAATATGGTTAAAAAAATTAGTCACCATAGGCTTTTTTTAATTAGACCGACCCAAAAAAAATCTATTGAATGTCTACTTTTAGTCACTTGTGACAATGGTTAAAATCGGTTGTCATTGAACATAATCAAGCTACGAAGTGTTTGACGAGAATTTTGGTTGAAATATAAAATTCAAGCTTTGACCGATTTTTGTGTGGATAATTAGCTAAGTCTTGTCACAAAATAGTCAGAGCATTTAATACTATAAAATTGGACAATAGAATAGAGTAAAATGGTGGAAATTGCGAGTTTTTATGACCATTCTCATTGACCATAAAAAAATCCGTGACCACAAACAACATGATGACGAAAAATATTTTTTGGTCACTGCACCCCGATTTATGGTGACTAACGCAATATGGTTAAACAATATTTTGGTTACTATAGGCTCCTTTTAATTAAGCTGACCAAAAAAAAAAATTTGAATATCTACTTTTAGTCACTTGTGACTATGGAAAATTGGTTGTCATTGAAAATAATTAAGCTAAATATTGTCACAAAATAGTCAGGGCATTTGTGACTACAAAATTGGATAATAAAATGGAGTAAAGTGGTGGATATTGCGACTATTTATGACCAGTCTCATTTACCAGAAAAAATTCCGTGACCAAAAACAGTATGATGCGAGAAATATTTTTTGGTCACTGAAATTCGATTTATGATGACCAACGCAATATGGTAAAAAAAAATAATTTGGTCATTATAAACTCTTTTTGTTATAGTGAATGCCAATAATTTAATTATTAAGCTCAATCAAACCTGGATTAATACCATTGCTATAACACGCGTCTGACCATATGAATATTCCAAATAAAGTAATAAAAGCATGCTTCGTCCTTTCTCCTTAAACAAAGGAAGAAGATTTGGAATAAGAGAAAGTAAGCTAAAATTATGCAAAATAAAGGCACACCTTTTGTAGGAGGACAAGAAAAAGTTGCATGCATGCATGCATGGTGTATATAGTATTCACCGAGAAAAGTACATTGAGCAGCGCAGTCACAAACATAAGTGTTGAGGTATATTTTGTCATCCCCTTTTTTGTTTTGTTTTTTTTAAGGTAAGGTGTAAAGTCTAAAGGGTTCAAACCGATTGAACGCACTCTAGGTGATGTTCCGTTTTGTTAAAAAAAATCAGGAATCGAATCTTAAAGAAATCATGTTCGTCTAAGTTGAGAAACAAGTAAGGATTCGGAAATTTTTTTTCTTTTTTGCCCTGAAAAAGTTGATATTGAATGACTAAAACACCCTCCACCACAACCTAACAACTAAAAACAACAAAGGGCAAACTTGAAATTTTTAAAATTTCTGCCTGCAGCCGGCCTGCCGCCTGACATGTCCCCTTACTTTTTGCCTGCAGCCGACGTTTTTTAGGGGTCTGCAGCCGACGTTTATGCTTTATTTTGCTTTTTTGATTTTTTTTTAATTAAAAATATTATTATTTTAATACAAATAATAATAAATTCGAAAAAAAAACAAAAAAACTATAAACATCATCATTCATTTTTTTACACCTCACCAACTTCTACACAAACACCAACACAACTTTAATATCACCTAAAAATTCACAAAATTCTCCAAATCCTACAAAAATCTTCAAAACGAACATCACCCTAATGTTTTAATATCACGTGAAAATCGACGATTCCAACTTAAATTCATTTGATATAATTTTCTTCATAATTTGAATTTAGAAGTATATAATTTATCCACATAATCTCAAATTCGTTGTATCCACGGAAACAATACGACGATGAATTAACTTTGACAAAGTTCATCAGAATTGAAAGCTAGGAAAGGCAAGGAATCAGGAAAGCTTCTAAAATAAAATAAAGGGAATTTAACAATTTAGTCCTTGGGTTTTGACCCTTTTAACAGTTTAGTTCTTGAATTTCAAATTTTAAATTTAAAACCCTTAGGTTTCATACTTTTGACAATGAGGCCCTTCCGTCAGTCTACCGTCCATATGCTTAACGGAGCTCTCTGACACGTCAGTAATTTGAAGCGGTCGACTGCTTCATGTAGAGGTCGACCGCTTCATGTAGAGGTAGACCGCTCATATTTTACACATATACCCGGTCGACCGCTATATGCTCTGTTAAGCATATGGACGACAGACTGACGGAAGGACATCATTGTCAAAAGTATGAAACCTAAGGGCTTTAAATTTGAAATTTGAAATTCAAGGACTAAACTGTTAAAAGGGTCAAAACCCAAGGACTAAATTGCCAATTTCACCTTCTCAAAGCACACATTAGTTGAAAAAGCAGAATCTCAACCTGGGAGATGTTCGTTTTCAAAGATTTCGGTGAATTCGCGTTGAAGCCAGCCTTATGTTCGGCGAAAATGAAATCCTCACCTGCATCTGTGGCCCACTGTCTGACTCTCTTGTCCCCTTTTCTGTTTTTTTTTAAGTTGTCTCCTTTTCTCTTGGGCGACAAGCTGCTGCCATGCGTACTGTTGCATGGCAGCAGTTTGTCTTCAACGACTTTTTTGCCTTTTTTATCTTAAAAAATCAAATTTTAATAAAATATAATAAATTCGAAATAAATAAAAAAACAACTTTAAATATCATCATCATTTTTTTACACATCATCAATCTCTGCACAAACATCAATACAACTTTAACAACACCTAAAAATTCACAAAACTCAATCCTACAAAATTCTTCGAAACCAGCATAACCGTGGATGGCTCCGGACAGAGATACCTTTGACAGCGTAGGTGTTATAGGGATTCCGGCAGGATTGTCACATCAGGATAATTGCTTTTGCTTGTTGCAGTATTCATGGTCTGGCGCAATAACAACTGAACAAAGGACTAGGCCGAATCAAAGCCGACTAATTAGAAGCTAGCAAAGACATAAAATAATAATAAAAATAAGAAATTGCTGAATTAATTTAAAATTAAAGTATGGACTAACTAATTATATCTTATGGACCATTTCATTTATTAATTAATGTGTTGAAGGAATGAAAATCGTTTATTAATCTTGTTATTAATTAGGACATAATTCAAACCCACAGTCCCTACGTTCATTAGCCTCAAATAATTTTTTTCTTACAAAGAATTTGGTTTTTAGAGATTTTTAGTATTTTCTATATTTTGGCCCTTTTAAAAACATATTTTAACATTCTTACCTCTCCCTAAGTTCTATTTTTTACTTAATTCCGTAAGATCAGTGGCAAAGTCAGGATTTAATTATCTTTGGGGGCCAAGATGATATTTTATTCTCTTTCTTTTTACTTAAAGAATGTAATTTCAAATAATATTGCATAGCATCCAAGATTAAAAAATTTACCTATCAAATTAGGGGTACACAGCACCATCTTTAATAAGAGCAATAGATTACAAGATTAATAGAAGCTGGTCCGAGAAAAATCGTATATGATGAGTGGTGAGAAATATATTTATTTATTTTGAGAAACGTTTTTAGATCTATCTATTGAGCTTTAAGAAAATTCAAGCTCTTAAATTAGGAAACAGATTATTCTGAATTTCAACATTCAAAAACTCATTTAGAAAAATCAGACCTTACAATAGAATTCTTTAACGAAAGGGTTTAATTGTATTCATTTTTGAAGAGCCAAATCAATTTTTCTTTTTAAAAAGAGAAGAGAAAATTGCACTTTTTATATTTAAATGTTCAAAATAGAATGTTTAATTTTTTTTTAGAGAGACCAAGGGAAGGAAGGATTTTCATTAAGCGAAAAGAGGATCACATGAGGATTTGTAAAATTTTTGGGAGGGGAGTGCAAAACATGATTTTACAAATCCTTTTTCCAAGAAAGCATGAAGAAGGGGGTAGAGAGTGACTACAGTGATGTTCTGCATGCAGGAAAGAAAAATTTATAGATGAGTATTTGGAAAGTAAACAAATTCACAAAGCTGCTTTTTTCAACACTATGAAGGCTTCATAATGAAAGGTCGGATTCAATGGTGATTGTACGAGAGAATAATTGGTCAATTTAGGCTAGAAATCTCTAAGGTATTTTTTTCTTCTCTCAATGGAGGTTCATAGGATTTCAGTTTGATCTCCTTCGGGTTACAAGATGACATCACAAAGTATGTAAAGGATACCTTATGTTTCAAGTGGAATGAGACTTTGAAAAGTAGGGTTTTCTAAAAATTGTTGCTTCTCGCTGTAGCTAGGGTCGAGGGAGCTTTTCTGTGAAAGCTTCACTTGAGCCAGGCAGCGAGCAGCAGACAAACGAGAACAATCTGTAAATCATCCACATCCTTCACTCGATAGAGATATCGAGACTTAGGTGAGCGACATGTCAAGTTGGCTCGAGCCAATATAAAGCCAAACTTCTTGTGACTATCTGACTCATGCTAAAAGCAAGTCAAACTCTTCGTAACCACTTGAATTGAACAGTAGGCAAGTACCAGACCAGCAACAACTCTTTGAGTATCATCTTCAGCTCAGAACTTGAATGACAACAAGATTATAACTCAATTGGACTTAGTTTTGATAAGGGATTTTGTCGATACATAAATACACTAACATTGAAGGGTCAGTTGGGTGAATGGCTGCTCTGATTCTTTTTGTCAATCTCGGAGCCTTGTGGCTCATTTCTTTCGCAACTGATCTGTGAGTACTGTTGTGGTGTGATGTAACTGTTACTTGTTCTTATTCCGGTCTCAACATTGTACATTTGATGTTATTAATCTACACAGACTTACCGCTTGTCCAAAAAAACAAATATTAGCTCACTAAAGTTCCTTAAATAGCAAATCTATGGAGGGACTGACAGTCGAAAAGGAAGAAACGGTGAGATGCACTTTGGAATCATCATTCTGTTATCCACCTTGACATTGCGACGAACGGATTTAAAGAGAAGCAAAAGGTAAGTTATACAGATTTAAAGTTTTGTAAAAGACAATAATATTTCAAGCTGACACTTTTTTGTTTCAGACAAATCTGATCTAAGTTAGATCATATAACTGTGAAACATACCGATAGCGTGTTGGCCGGGAGCAACAAATTTTAGACACTCGAATCGAACCCATAGCCTGAGTATCAAATCCTCTACAACTGGAAAAAATGTCATATCGTTTTGAATATTAACAAGTGATGAGACATAATCTTATAAGTATCTCATTGTTAAGAAATTCCAGTGGCGGCATTACAACAAATTTCACATTTCGGGACTGATTGTTTCGGGATGCCAAAAAACCTGTCCCAAAAAGTACTCTTTGGGGGACGGATTATAAATTTCGTTCGAAAACTTTTTTTTTTGGGGACGGAAATTACCCATAAAAAAAAAAATTTTTGAGACAGACTCGTCCGTTAAAATCGATCCGTTCGATATTTAAAACATCCGTTCAAACTATACAAACACGCTTTTGCAAGCGCTTGAACGAAGAATTACGTTTTAATGCTCTTCTCCAACACGTTCGAACGATAATTATTAATTTGGAATGAACGTGAAAATCTCGGTACCAATTCATCTGCAGCGTTCGTTCTTAAAAAACAACATTCGAACTAGAAGAAACTTTTCGGGACGGTAGTTCACGTCCCGAAAAACTGTATCCGTTCAAACTTGTTCAAACCTAGAGTTTTCACCTACCACAATAAATGCACGTCCCGTTATCGTATATTTTATTATTTTTTGAGTCATTCGAATGTTATTGCACAACACGTTGTAACGACTATTGAATGTTGGAAATACGAATGATCAATATCGAACTGTTTCTAGGGCCTCGTTCTAACGCGTTCGAGCGTTCGTCGGATTATAACACATTCCCGACCCTCTTTTTTTCTCACATTTTCGTATACTCACCAAAATTCTCTCAATCTCGCATTTTTCGTAACTCGTATTTCCTAGCTTCTACACACTACAAGTAAGTTTTTTTAATGCATTTTAATCCATCATAATCCATTTTAACACATTTTAATCCATATTTTTTTTTTATAGATTTTGATTTGAAAATGCTATGAATCGTTAAAAATGAAAGCATGTTATTGAATATGAACATTTCTAGTTAGTTTATGATTGTTTGAGAATGTTATGGTACATAAAAATGTCATTTTTTAGGGATAAATTTGTTTTCCTGTTACAATGTTCGAATGATATAAATTTGTGTTGTTCGAATGTCAGATATGACACGCACCGTTTTAACTAGACATCGAATTGTTGGCTAAGACGGTGCATTTAAGTATTATCGTTCAAACAAAGCTGTGTTCGATGTGTCCGCCCTCCGTTCGAAGTTTTAATTCTTTCCGCTCTATTTTTTAATACTTTCTGTTCGATCATTTACTACATTCCATTCTATGTTTTAATACGTTTCGTTCGAAGATTTATATTTTATCCGTTCGATGTTTTATATTGAATGTTGGAACATTTTTACTATGTTCGAATGGACTTTTCTAATCGTTCGAACTTGTTATTGTCTGTCCTAACGACCTTTTTGTTTTGTTTTTTGTAGACTAAGAGAAAATCAGCTACTTCTGCTTCTTCGCAGGCTCCTACAAATGAAGTTATGAGTATGAAAGAGAAAATTGTGCGTATGTTTAAGCGCCAAGTTGTGGTCGAGAGGTCCGTTTGCACTAATTTTGCGACTTTTATTTTAAGGGCCACACTATCCACGAGATCTTCGTCCACCACGGTTGAGAGTACATTCTCTCTTGGACCAGCTTGCTATACATACTCCTAGTCTAGAAACTTTACGCTGCATTGACAGATATTGACACCAACGCTGTCGAATGGGAGGTCGTCATCTTGAAAGTTCATATCAGGTTTTCCGCTGACATCCTAGCCGATTACATTGGCATTCAGAGGCAACCGGGGGCTTATCATGCTATCGAGCCAGCAGTTCTTTTGCCATATGAGGAGGTCTTCTGACTAATGACTCGAGAGTATCACTATTTGGTACATTCGTTAGTGTCGCATAAATCTCTGCCTGTGTTTTGGCGCATGCTTCACCTAATCTTCTATCATAACATTTACCCGCGTCAACATCACACAGAGTGCACTGCCCCCGAGCACAGTTGATGATGATGGTGGCACGGTTGGAGTTGATTGACCTCCCTTTGCTCATTTTCCAGACGATCCGGGCCGAGGCTCAGTCAACTGCTAGGGAGGATCTACCATACAGTGTGATTATGACCAGGTTCATGTTGGATTCTAGGAAAGTGGTTGGGCTTCATGAGCCAACCGCAACCCAGCTCGGCGCTATCAGAGGTGTCACAGCTCGTCGCAGCTTGTCACATGGACATGCATCACAGTGTCGAGATGTAGTAGCTGCTCCACCGCCGCCTGAAAAGAGAGGTCCAATTGTTGAGGAGTCGGTCGGATCTTTCCCTGGAGTACCCCATTATCAGCCACCGCCATAGGTCCTCGAGAGGACATAGAGCGCTGCATTGTTGGCGCAGTTGAGATGCTCATCGCTCTCGTCATAACCAGTCTGACAGACATGCATAAGGGACTCGGTGAGATTGATTCGAAGCAGAAGAAACAGAAGATGGATCAGAAGAAGAGTCGGGAAAACATCATGAACATGATAGCTGATATCGAGGATGAGTTGTTGGCAAAGCTAAAGAAGAAGTCTTAGTATTTCAAAAGTTCGAATAATTATGTTTGTTTATGTTATTATATTTGTGGTTGATGATCCCATTTTTTGTATGGTTTATGCATATTTTTATTTCGTAATTAAATTATGATTAAAAATGAAATGACAAACATTTTAATAATACGATAATATTATCTTATAAAATAATGATAAACTGAAGATAAATAATAAAATATTTGTTATCATATAAAATTATGTTATATATTATGTAATAGTACCTTGTGCATATTATGTAATGTATAATACCTTCTAGTACCTTATGCAAATGATGTAATATATAGTACCTAATGCATATTTGGTAATATATATATATATATATATATATATATATATATATATATATATATATATAATACCTTGTACATATTACTTAATAGTACCTTGCACATATTATATAATAGTACATTATACATTTTTTATATGTAATATATAGTACCTTATATATATTGTTTAATAGTACCATATACATATTATATAATAATACCTTATACCTATTATATAACAGTACCTCATACGTATTATGTAATAGTACTTTATACATGGTACTTAATACTTAATAATACCTTGTACATATTACTTAAAAGTACCTTATACGTATTATTTAATATATAGTACCTTATACATATTATATAATAGTACCTTGTACATATTACTTTTTTTTCTTAGCACCATGTAGGCATGTACATATTACTTAATAGTACCTTAGACATATTATATAACAGTACCTTGTACATATTACTTAATAGTACCTTATACATATTATATAACTGTACCGTGTACATATTATATACTAGTACTCTATACATATTATGTAATAGTACCTTGTACATTTTATATATGTAATATATAATAGCCTATACATATTACATAATAGTACATTGTACATATTACTTAATAGTATCTTGTACATATTATATAATAGTACCATATACATATTGTTTAATAGTACCTTATACATATTATATAATAGTACATTGTACATATTATATAGTACGTTGTACATATTATGTAATAGTACTTTATATATAATGCTTAATATTTAATAGTATCATGTACATATTACTTAATAGTACTTTATACATTTTATACATGTAATATATAATACCTTGTAAATATTATTTAGGGAATTTAGCAGTTTGGTCCTTGGGTTTTACACACTTTTACTTTTTAGTCCTTAAATTTTATTTTTTACAATTTTAGTCCTTGGGTTTACACACCTTTACTTTTTAGTCCTTGAATTTAATTTTTTCAAATTTTAGTCCTTGAGTTTGCATTTTTTGACAAAATGGTCATTCCGTCAGTTTCCCTAACGGAAGGCCACTCCAGCTGCTGATGTGGCTGGACTTCAAAACTCACCGTTTTAAAAAGAAAAAGTGACAAAAAAACGTCACCGTTTAATTTGCCTAAGATTTTAAACTAATAACTAACGACACCCCGTTTGTTTTGAATGTTTGATAAAATGGTCATTCCGTTTAATTTGCCTAAGATTTTAAACTAATAACTAACGACACCGTTAGTTAAACTCAAGGACTAAAATTTGAAAAAATTAAATTCAAGGACTAAAAAGTAAAAGTGTGTAAACTCAAGGACTAAACTTTGAAAAAATAAAATTCAAGGACTAAAAAGTAAAATTGTGTAAAACCCAAGGACCAAACTGATAAATTCCCTATTATTTAATATATAGTACCTTATACATATTACTTTTTTTTAATCATAATAGCAGCACCTTCTATTAATAAAATCAAGGAGGTTGAAAAACCTCAGGAATACGCTCTAAAGGGCGAACCAGACACTCCGAAGAGTCGGTGGGCCAACGAGCAGGGTGACCAAAAGGCCAAACAAAGACCCACAAGGGGCAGAAAAACCTTATCAGGCAGCAAACTAATATGATTAGCAGAAAAGGAAAGGCAATGGCGAAATATGGTGGCATGAGCAGCAGTTGGAGGCGACAAACCGACCATGGAAGTGGAGGAGCGTGAGATCCACGCGCGCGTGGGCCCCCATGCACCGCCCGACCGGTCATCGGAGGTGACCCCATGAAGCGCCCGAACGTCCAGATGCCTGCTACTTGGCGCGTGTATACAGGAGAGGTCCGCATGCTGCTGAAAAAGAAGAAAATGGGACGGGCGCGTGAGATCCGCTTGGCAGCGCGTGAGAGCACACGTGCCGTCCCTTCGCCGGTTGACCAGTGTAGAAATCCTCTTCAGTCGATGTAGATGTCGTCACTGCCGGTTGTGGCCTTCAAAAACCTCCAGAATAGTGTAGATCTAGCTACCAAATTCGCCGGAAAAAAACCCTTAAAAATGGCCGGAAATGGGGACTTATTGAGAGATCCGGGCACATAGGACAAGAGTAGAGGAGGAGAGGGGGGCGGGAGGCCGCCGGAGAAGGAACCAAGATGGGAGAGTCAGGTGGCCACAAAGGTGAAAATTCTAGAGAGAAGGCAGAGCCTCTTTCTCTAGAATCCTAGGGCCGGCTAAGTTTCCTTATACATATTACTTAATAGTACCTTGTACATATTTTTTAATATATAGTATCTTATACATATTGTGTAACAGTACCTTATACATATTATATAATAGCACCTTGTACATATTACTTAATAGTACCTTATACATATTAGATTACCTTGTACATATTATATAATAATACCTTATATATATATATATATTATGTAATAGTACCTTATACATTTTATATATGTAATATATAGTACCTTGTACATATTATTTAAGTATTATTTAAATTATTCTAAAGATATTTGAACCATAAAAAACATGAAACAACGCCGTATCAACTATAAAAAACCTTCGAACAATATTTCGATAACCATTAGCATGTTATTTGAAAACCAAGACGTCAGGTAGAAAAAGAATCATTCGAGCGTATGAAAAATATTCAAACGGTATTTTAAGCCCGATTTTGCCGCCCTTTTTTAGCATACCGTTCTAACACAAAAGTATAATTCGAATGAACGCTAAAAACCATGAAGCAACACTGTTTCATTTTCTAAAATAATTTCGGACGTTGTTTCAATAAACGTTTTAACGATTTTAAAAACTACGACGTCGTTCAGATAAAAAAGAATCGTTCGAGTGTTTGAAAAATGAGTTTAAACGGTACTTTAAGCGCGCTTTTCCTAGCCTATTTTTTGGCAATACGTTCTAACGGAGAAAAACATGTTTGAACAGAAACCACGAACTCAAATACCATAGATTTGACCGTGCCGTGAGACCTCATTTCACCCATACTCTCAAAACACCACAAATTCGCATTGATTTTTTTCCCTCCATCGAAATCTTACTTTTTTTGTCTTATCATTGTTAGAAAATACTCAAATGGAGTTTCTTCATGTTTAAGAGAAAAAATTTATCATCTTTATCAATGAATTTCTTAGTTTTTTAGATATAGATTTTTTGTTGTTGTAATTTGGATTTGTCAACGAAATTTATGTTTAAATACATATGGTTAGTTTTATACGTGTTTAGTGGTGTTTAATGCATGTTTTAAGAGTAAAAAACAAGTTTTTGGGTTGATTGAGAGTTTTTGTTTTATTGAATTTTATAGTTTTTACGCATCGTTCGAACACTGTAAAGGTGTTCGTTCATATGAAAGTGTTAAATTGTTCATTTACAGGGATGCAGTCAGGTTTGAACGATACTTTTATACCATTCAAGCATATTTTGGTCTTTCGAATGTTTTTGACTTTGTTAGGAAAATTAGAAGTTTTGCACATTATGCTTGAAAAATCTAAATTTGAGGTATTGAGATTCAAATGGATTTACATCATTGTAACAATATTAACATGTCCACGAAACTAATGCCGAGTATAACAAAAGCTGATACTACATTTTTCAAATTAGCATCTTTCATTGTATGGAAAGAAATTGAGAGCAATACTCTGGTTTGGTCCGGACTTTTGAATACATTTTGGCCACACATCCGATCTAAAAAGCAGTTCTTTCCTTCCAATCTAGAACATGCAAAGAACTGCTTTGTAGGTTTGATGTGTGAGTAAAGGTTTTCATATGTCTTTATTTCTTTCCATACAATGAAAATGCTAATTTGGAAAATGTTGTATCAGTTTTTGTTAGTCTTGCCATCAATTTTGTGATTTTGTGTGTATGTTAATAGTTTTACAGTGATGCAAATCCATTTGAAACCCAACACCTCAAATTTAGATTTGTCTTGCATAATGCAAAACTTCTAATTTTCCTAACAAATAAAAAGAACGTTTTGAATATGTTCGATAAATCACAATATGTATGATCGATGTAAACACGTTAGATATAATCATTCACCTGTATCAGCCATGTCTAGGGCCTTAGCTTTTCCTACGTTGATATTAGATCACCATCACCGAAAACAACATTGAGTAGATGTATAGATAAGTTATATATATGACTCATTCAGCTGAATTTTTTAATGATTATTTTCGCCAATTATTTAAAAGTTATATTAATTAAAATTTTTGATTTAGGAAAAGTTGGATGTTCGCGGAGTTGGATGCATGTGACGACCAAGATAGATTCTTTTTTCTTTTTTTGCATATTGTATTTAATTGTTTCGAATATTGTGATTAGTTATTTAATTGTACATTTTGTTAATAGTTTTTTTATTCAATAATATCTTATTTAATATTTTTCTAGCAATTTTTTTTATAAAAACTAAAAAATCCTTTTCAACGTTAGGTTTTGCGTTTGAAATGTAGTGTGCCACCCCTATGTCCTATTCGAACATTTCTCGTTTCCGTTCATAACATGTTCGTAACAACTACTTTTTTTATTCCCCAATCGATCTGTTTAACGGATTTAACGATATACGTTGGAACGACATAAAAAGTTCGAACGTTTTTTACCTTTACGTTCGAACATTTATCGAGTGAAATGTTGTAACTTATTGAAAAAGGTTACAGACGTTTACAACGTTGTAACGACATCCGTAATATTGAATGTATAATTTTTATTGTGGTTTAAACGTTAATTTTCCTTATCGAATTTATATTTTCCGTCGAAACCCGTTTGAACATAATCCTCAATTGTTCGTTCTAAAGAGTTTGAACCATAATTTGATTTTGGGATGGGAAACACAGAATCTTTCTTGTCCCCCAAAAAAATACTTTTTGGGATAGAATATCATTTTTGTCCCAAAAAATCTTTTGTAATGAACTTGTTGGGACAAAAGGGGCGACGGACGGATTCCGTCCCAAAACGTTTTTTTAGACGGAATTTGGGTTTTTTAGGCGGAAAAATCTGTCCCCAAAAAGAATTTGTATTGTAGTGCGGCAATTTCCTCAGCCAGCCATCAAATCATGATTGGTGCTGCTTGGATTGATGTCATTCTTAAATGCCCATAGCGCACCACAGAAAGCAACCTATGCAACTGAGGAACATTAATGTTGCTTGGATTGATGTCATTCTTAAATATTGCCATAACGCACCACAGAAAGCAACCTATGCAACTATGAACATACAACAAAGATCATAAAGGAGCTAGCTTGTTTCTTGCCTACTTTACCTAATAATTTATATGGTAGTCACATAACTATCATATTCAAGCTGTCGGGTTCGGTTACTGTCCCTGAAACTAATGTTATGGGAAATTATAAGCAACGATTAAGATTACTCTCTACGATCAAGCAGTTTTTTTAAATTGTCACGTCATTTAAAAATATTTGACCCGCTTTTAAGCATAAACCGACATATTTTATGCAAATTCCGACCCTATTCTTCTTCACTGACCATTTGGCACTTGAAATCATTTGGGGATCTCAGAATCTAAAGCGGGTCCAGCCCTTCGTCGCCGTTGCTGCCCAGCTTGCCCCACTGCGCTTCTTCCCCAGTTTTGTTTACGAATTTTACCCCTTAGCGTTGTATACACCATACTCTCTTCTCGGCCCATTAGCTTAGCCAAACCGAAGTCTGAAACTTTTGCAACAAGTTTATCATCTAGAAAAACATTTTCAGGTTTAATATCACAGTGGAGAATCTTCATCTCACAGTCCTCGTGTAGATAAGTGACGTGATTTCAAATGTGCTTCAAAGTGCAGAAGTGTCAAGTTGTAACAAGGATAAGTCCAAGATCGTATTCCACAGGGACAAATGATTATCAAAGTACTTGTGGAGGATTATTGCAAAAAATATGATGATGTACGAGAAATAAGATGAAGTAAAATGCTATGAAAAATTCTTTTTGAGTTTTTATATTTATGAAAACAGTAAGCAAAATGGAAAGTATTACATTCACAGTGAAAGAGTTATTAAAATTGGAATGTATGGTTGAACTTGGAGGGGTTCAGATTTGTGATGATGTTTTGAAGAGTAAGTATAAAGATATTTAAATTCTGTTAAGACTCAAAATTATATTCCAACACATAAGCAAAAATAAAACAACTTCACAGAATCAAATTATCAAACACTTGGGGTACGAGTCCAAATATCTACTGCTTCCACCATTTACTATCTTTCTTGGCAATACTCATCTTTTATTAATCCAATCAAGGCATTAATAAAATGAAATATGCAAGTTTAAGCTCAAGTAATCATGCCAGATTCAAATAGAAAAATACGCTTGCTAAACCTCAACTCAAAATCCATGTATCACGTTGATGAAAATCCTTGGTTAATTCAAGGTTTTGTTGTGCCTAGTGTCAAACAATCCTCTTCAACTTTCAGTCTCAGCCAAATGAGGACATTAAATCAGTATAACACAGAGTCTAGCAAATCATGTAAAGCAATAGAAATTTCACCACAACCCCAAGCTGTAAAACTTAGCCGATCATCCTCATCTTTAATTTGCAAAATACCCAAATGAAATAAACCCTAAAATTTTTGGAGGATCGCGTCTCAAACAAGCAGAAAATTGTAGAAAAATAAAACGAAAACTAATTGCCCCTTTTTCGAAACTTCCCTCTGATTTTATACTCTCATTTTCCCCGATCTTTCTCTTTCCTTGCCACGGTTTCGCTCTTCTTCATTGTGCGTAACCGCCTCTCTTTCGCTGCTGCCCGTGGTCCCCAAATCTCAGCACGTCACGATCTTGTCACGTAAGGCAACATCAGCCTATTCGTAGCTCTGGTGAATCGAATGAGGAGATGGAAACCAAAACAATGTTTCGCTGCCTCTCAACATCTCGCACAGGAATATTTGAAGAATGACTTTAGCTTTGAAGCCAAATGGGTTAGATGAGACAAAGATGAATTGAGAGGTCAAACCACCTTGAAGGGCCGATCACCGAAAACCTCTTCTTTTTGGGCTTAGGTGGGTTTCCATGTGGGTTTCATCTATGATAAAAGCAACAAAAGCCTATTAGGGGTAAAAATAACATATCACATGCTGAAAATAGTTAATCATTTTGTCAAAACATCCCCTTCATTTAACAAATAAGATTCACTTAACCCACTATGTTAAGAGTATTAAAATTGACAAAAATGTTCATTTATCAATAAGCCAAGCCCTTTGCAGTGCCCAAAGCAATATTAAATCCAATCCAACAAGTGATCGTATTCCTTGTTGAAAATCCATTTATCCAATGACCCGTTGCCCAGGTACTCATAGACAAGAAGCTGGTGAGTCCCTTCGGCACATAACCCTTTGAGCTTGACCAGATTTACATGATGGATACTCCCAATGGTAGTAACTTCAGCTTTGAACTCTTTTGTCCCCTGCCCAGACACACAGCTCCAGCTCGAACTCCAACCCTCTCTACTACCACCAGTCCCAAATAACTCAGATTTTAAAGTTACTACATAAACAGAAATAAACCAACAAATGTGACCGTTGCTTAAATAAGGGGCGAGCGATTTCAGGGCGAGCTGGGGGGCTGGGCAGATGAGAAAAGAAGAGCAATTGTGAGCTGCGAGGGGGCTGGTCAAGAAGAACAGGGTCAGAGTTTGCATAAAACGGTCGGTTTGTGCTTAAAAGCGGGTCAAATGTTTTTAAATGTCGTGGCAGCCTTTAAAACTGTTAGATAGTAGAGATTTAATCTTAGCCATTGCTCGTAATTGCTTATGACGCTAATGCGAAGGACAGTAACAGAACCCCCAAGCTGCCTACCGAAGTGGAAAATTCCATACGAGTATTTTTCAGAGTAAAAGTCAGAGAACCCTAGGGAAGAAAAAAAAGAAAAAGCAACGTTCAGAAATTTGCAGGATCAGCTTTGGTGGCATTGTCAAATATAAAGTAAAGCTAGAGCCCGTGCTTCTTATCCTTCCCGATATGTCAGGGCGTGTGGCTAGCCTGTGCCATTACAAATGGACCAGATCATGGATTGCCAGCGATTCTTCTTCTTCTACCTTTTTCTCAGTGCGTGTGAATAAAAACAAAGCAGGAAAGTAAAAGGCAAGAGGGGGGAGGACCCGCCATGGCAGCGACGGAAACAAGATAATCTCTACTTTAACATCTCATTTTCTATTCTTTTCAAACTTTTTACAACTAAAATTATGTCTGCTTTACAGTTCTCTCGTGCCGTGCGATATTCAGATTCTTGTATGAATTGAAAAGATGGAATGGACTGGTTTGTAGGCTGTAGCTGGTAATCAGTATACCATATGGGGATGGCATTGGTAGTGAGTGTGCGATAAAAAGATGATTAAGACTTGCTCACACTTTCTGATCCGAAAACACGTCCGCCTGATCATTTCCATTCGTTTCTTCCTTCTCTCAGGTCAGTGGGGTGGTTTTTATCAAGACCAGACTTATGAGAACAAAGGCTCGATGATTAACAAACATCATGCTTCTTGTCTGCAGGACTATATATAATATCGATGTAGTTTGATAATAGGCTCTCTCGGTTTATATCTATAATATCCATATTAGAGGAAGCTAATATGGGTTGAAAAGAATGAAAAATCTTAGTGAAAATTGGGTGGGGGGGAACTCCTGAGCAAGCAAAGCAGCAAAAGTGAAATGATCGACCATCAGCCACAAATCACAGTATATATCCGCATGCTAACAAGTTTGTTCAACGAAAATGGTAGGTTCAAACTTTGTGGCTGGGATTCTCGAAGTTGGATCTATCTTAATTGATTGCCTAACTTGACCAGCAGAGTAAATCTGAACGTGGGTTTCAAATATTTTATGATTTATAATAAGATTTGATCTTGTCCCATAAAAGAAACCAAGAAAGCACAGCAAACAAATCTTAACAATCATGGCGAAGTTTAAGATTCTCATAGTTTTGGCAACAATACATGTGATCAGAATACAATAATATAGTCGGACACTCAAACCCCGGCCCATACGTAGAAGACAATAAAACAAATGGAGAGTAGGCCAGTCTCTTGGCATCATCCGGAGACAAATTAAGAAGAGATTAGCGATCGATGGTAAGACCTATAATAAAGGGAGAGATGGTTATGATCGATTTCCAAGAAAGTAGAGATATTTCTGTAGTTTAAAGAGAACCCACATGCAGAAATTGTAAAGAGAAGCAACAGCTATGATGGCTAACAATAGAGTAGATATTCTCCACACATATGAAAGGCCACATGGCTATGAATAATGGAGGAACAGCCATAATGCCCAACTGTGGCCACCGCTCATACAGATAGAATTGATTTCTCCTACGTTAAGCTTAACGTCGAAATACAATATTGTTCACATGTCAAATGTCAAAACGTGTGACTTATAAAGCACAACTCTAGACTCTAGGTCTCAACGGGCTGTGTACGTATTTGCGTTTTATACATCTGGACAAAATGTCAATTTTGGTGCAAGTTTGTAACTGCTAAATTCTAACTTCCACTTAGCTTACTTGAGAAGTAAGGGGATAAAGAGAGTTAGATTTATTTTTATTTTTTTTTATATTCTCCCTTATATGGGACGGAAATCTCTCTTAATTGGTGGGTCCAGTACAATATCTTAATTGAAATATGGTGTAGAGTGCGAAGTCAAGTCTTGAACATCTCGCCCAAAAAAAAAAGAAAAAGTCTTGAACACCTCTTCTAATAATACTTAACTCCCAAAATGTTTATTGAAATTCTATCCGGGCCTATTTTGTGTCTTGAAGTGTCATAAGTCGGCCGATGAACAATATCCAAACACGAGTCTCCGAGCAAAACCAAGAAGAAGAAAAGAAGCAAAAAATAATTTATATAGAGCTATAGGTTCGAGCTTTGCCAAGTCCACATTCTTAACATGGGATTTTTTTGTGGTTGGCGTATTCGGTTTGTTTTCTTCGTCAATTAGCATGTTCGTTTGGAGTAAAATTATAGAATTCTAATAGAATTGTGAATATTTAGGTGATTTTAAAATGATATTGGTATGCATATAAAATTGTTGAATTGTATTAATGCGTGTATTTGTTATATTGAGATTGTAAACGTAAAAAGTAAGATGAAAATCCAAAAAAAAAAATTGGGATCGGAACATGCCGTGTTTTGGTCTGAAAAGGAGGCCTGTTCCAAACACACGCCGAATAGATCCCCAGTCCAGCTGATCCTTGACTCGTCTGGTTGAGAAGCTTGCGTGTGTCCGGCACACGCCGAATAGAGCCCCAGTCCAGCTGATCCTCTACTTATCTAGTTGAGAACCTTGTGTGTGTCCGGCACACGCCTAATAGAGCCTCCGAGAGGGCAGAGGCTGACGTCTTGAGCACGATGTCCATAACAACTAGTCCATCGGTAACGACAACGGTACCGTGTTTATTTTGGCACAAAGGCTTCTGTCAAACACACGCCCCTCTGAACAAAGGCTTCGATGAAGCTGAGGAAATTTTAACCTTTTTTTTTTGTACAACTTTTTTCTCGGATATTCATTTACAAGAGACAGAATGAAAGCAGTCATTCTTATCAGTTGAAAAAAACAGAGTATAAATCCAATGTGAACACAACTTTCTGATTTTTCACAAATCTGCGGCAAACACAACACAAATGTGGACCCAACTATTGTTCACTACTTTTCATTCCTTTTTCTTTTTATGGATTCTGTGGGAAAACCACCACCCTTTATTAATTTGCATAAGGACAACACTAATAATTTAACCCACATTCTCTTCCTATATATACTCTACAATCAGTGAGCAACTTCATCCCAAGAAAGAGTTGAACTCTTTTCTCCTAGCTACTCTCTTGTTTTTCTTTCGATTTATCTTCTGTGTTCAAGAGTTTAGCGATGGCTGAAAATGGACACAGAGACCTTGAGAAGCACCTTCTGCTTCTCCAAGACCACGAGGAGAAGCATTTCATGTCCAGTGAGATTGTCCGTGACATCATTCTCGGTGTGTCGGACGGTCTCACTGTCCCTTTTGCTCTTGCCGCAGGTTTGTCCGGCGCCGAGGTTCCATCCTCCATTATACTCATAGCTGGTATAGCTGAAGTTGCAGCCGGGGCCATCTCTATGGGACTTGGCGGGTATTCCCTAAATTCCACTAAGATTTAGCTGTATATAATTTGGAATATTTTCAACATCTCGTGATTCATAAAAGAGAACAATTACTTGCGACTGTAAACATAAACTCCAATCTGGGGAGAAAAGATGAACCTTTTTTATGCTGCTCATATCTGTAAGGACTGATGCAGGTATCTCGCAGCCCAGAGTGAAGCTGATCACTACGCGAGGGAACTAAAGAGAGAACAAGACGAGATCGTTGCTGTCCCTGATATAGGTCTCGATCCTCATATTTATTTTTCCCTTTTATTAACCATCGCTTTACCAAACACTAATTTTCTGACATATTCATCCTCAATATTCTCTATTAAATGATACTCTATATTGTTGCTGCTAAGATGGAATCAGATGTCACCTCCCACAAGTGCCACCAATTTCTCGAGGATTTGTTTTTGTTTTTTTCCTTCTTGGCGAGTTTATCGAGCAGAAGTAAATAAGTACTAGGAAACAGAAAACCCGTCTTTCTATACCACCACTTCTTTGGTTTCATCTCTATCATCCACCCCATTTCTGCGTTCCCTGCCCGCTTCTGATTAAACCAGAGTAAATCAAACGACTGTTCCTTTTAGCTGCGTCTTCCACTTGACTTCCCTCTGCGACGAGTCTCTCTCTTGCATTTCCTTTGTTATCCTGGTGACGAGTTCCCAAGAAGAGGTCAAGAGCTTTTAACTTCTTTTTTTGCCTCTCCTTGACATGTTTTCAGAGTTTGGGATGAGGTAATAGTAGAATATAAATTGTGTTTTGAACAAAAAGGGATTTGCTTATTGAAATTATAAACATAAATCAGGAGTAAACGACACGCGTTGCATATGCCCAGGCACTCTCCATGACTTTCCCTTAGATTTTTGGTACTGGCCAGCTACACCGCCGATCTAGTTAATTAATGAAATACGAGTAGCTATTCTAGAGGCCATTTCTCCAGAATATTCATTTTTGCTTTGCTTTCTAAAGAATATTTTTTCCTTTTTGGTTGGGGTCCATTATCATAGTCATAATTAAAGCTTTCAGTTAAAGATTAAAGCCATCACCTTTGTGATGAGTACCCACTAACACGTGATTTTCATTTTTCTTTTGCTTCAAAAACACAGAAGCTGCTGAGTGTGCAGAAATATTAGCACAGTACGGGGTGGAACCACATGAATATGAACCTGTTGTGAATGCTTTAAGGAGGAACCCACAAGCATGGCTTGATTTTATGATGAAGTAAGTACTTGAAAAGTGATACCTTCTTTATATGATTCATCCTTTATGTGCAAATAAATAATTGCATCCGATCCTAATAGTATCTGATCTCCATGGGGTTTCAGGTTTGAGCTGGGATTGGAGAAACCGGACCCAATGAGAGCATTACAGAGTGCCTTAACAATTTCCCTTTCATATGTCGTGGGTGGATTGGTGCCCCTCTTGCCATACATGATCATCTCAGTTGCTAAAAAGGCTCTTGTTGCATCTGTGGCTTTAACCTTAATGGCGTTGATAATTTTCGGCTTAGCAAAGGGATACTTTACCGGCAATCAGCCCTTCAAGAGTGCCTTCCAAACTGCCCTCATCGGAGCCATTGCTTCCGCAGCTGCGTATTCCATTGCCAAGCTTTTCCAGCAAGCATAGTGCACGCAAGTCCTTGATCATCATCTAATAAACTAGTTTCCTTCTTTTTTTTGGGGGGGAAATTGTCAGTAATAGTTTCCTTCCTTTTCTGCTGCTGATCTTGTTTTTTCGGCTTTTCTGAGTGGACGTGATTCGTATGCTCCCTTATTCGGGCAAAGTTATCCATCCGTTTCGATCTGGTTGTATATTATAATTGCTGCTACTATGAGAGTTCCAGGGGATTTTGGTAGTCTTGTCGAAATGGATTTAAATCTACTTTTTCTTAACTTTTATCTTGTTTTCTGGCCATATATATATAACACAGCAAATGAATGTAACTTTCAGCTAGCTGGGCATTAGTGATCCGTCCAAGCTATGTCTGAATCGGGTCAAGTTAACTGTGAATCAATGGATCTTTGGGACTCCAAAAAATGAAAGTGACGTTCAAGAACTCCGAACATAACCTGCGAATTCTAAAGAAATGTACCCGAGGATTCGGGGAGACTTCAATGCGTAAGTTAGAGAAGTTGATGGTAAGAAAATAAGAGCAGAATTAATTACTAGATAAAAAAGTACCCATATCTAATTTTCAGCCTCTCCTTCAATTCGGCACTAAGAAAAGATTGTGTAAATTTGAATTTCTGAATTTCTAATCAATCTAATTTTCGTATTGGCTTTGCTGATTTATGGGTCTTGAGGTATAGATTAATTGTTGATAATATCTTTGATTTCTCATGAAAAATAACCCAATAATGGTTGATTGAGGGGTTGTATGGATTTTCTATTTGGGATATTCCATGGATTTTAGAGCAAGGGCATTGTTAAAGAAACTATTAAATCTTTGGAAAGAGTTATCATTTGAGTAGAATGACCCGAAATCTATGTTGGTGTTGATAACTGATGTTAAGTATTGATTAAGATTTTGAATGATTTGTCGGTAATTCTTTGAGAAGGTTTAACTTTTGAGTTAACTTTTTGAGGTAAGTGTCTCTTCAATGAGATTAGTATGAATTTCTTATGTTGTGAAAATTAAGTGCATGAAATGTTAGATTCTCTTGCGAATTGAAACTATTTTGAAATGTGCATGAAATGTTTGTACCCCCATGGTACAATTAGGTATATATGATCACTGAAGGTTTGTGAGACCATTTTGATACCCTCATGGTATTTTAAGGTCTATGTGACCATTGGTGATTCTCTTATCTATCGCGTGACTTTGGATATTTTGTTACAAATTATATTTTTGAATTTGGTATGACTCATGTTATTTTCTCAACTTTGTTTATTGTTATAAAATTGCTATTTCTCCTACCCCATTAATTTGCTACTTAGTGAGCTAATCGTAACTCACTAATCACTCTCATATTTTTTAGAGTTGGCAAAAGTCAGTCAGAGAAATTTGAAGAGCTTCAGGTAGATTTATATTTCGAAAGTCATTTTTGCTATTTTGGACATATTATTGTTTATGAATATTTTGTTGATGTTGAAATAAAATACTTTTGAAATATGGGTAAAAACACTTTATTTTATGCTGAACTCTTTTTATTTGAAGTTCGGGCCCAGATCATTACAATAAATATTTATTGTACTAAATCTTTGTGCACCGAATTCGAAAAAACCTTATTCTACTGAGAAACATACTAACGAGCTAGGCACGTCAAGAAACTTACTCACAAATAACAAAATTTAAACTCATCACTCACCCACTTATTTTGATTCGTACATAAGTGAAAAGTCGAATCAACGTGTGAAGTATATCACCTTGAGCTAAAAGGTGGTGTTTGTTTTAGGAAATTTTGAGGTTGTGGAAATGTTGAGTATTAGAGTTTATGAAAAAAGTATAGATATTTTATAGAAAAGTGAAGAGATAAGATTTAATTAAATATTATAATATTATTTTATAATTTAATAAGGAGAGAGATTATTATATAATTGTTTGGAAATTGAGGAGCGAAAATTTCCACCCAAACATCACGAACGTATTCAACTTCTGGCATCTGAATTTCCGTCTTATTTATTTATTGGATATTGTTTTAGCGGCATTTTTTTTTGGCAATCTGGCCTTTTGTATCTATCTTTATTAATCTTGAAGTCGGAACTGTTATGGCCTTTTTCAGTCGGGACAGGAGGCCTACTGTGATTTGGAATTAGGAGTGTCTATTGATAACTGTCAGAGAATATAACAATAGGAAGAGGGAGAGGAAGAGAAAGGCTATTCATCCCAAAAATTTAAGTTTACAAGTAGAAAAAGATTTTATTATTTGAATTATATTCTCTAATAATAACTACCATAAAAGATATGTGAATCTAACACTTATCTTAAAATCTTAAGATTATAAAAAGAGAAATATTTTATTATTTAAATTATATTCTCTAATAATAACTACTAATTAATTTATTACAATTCCACTGAAATTGTCACTTGGTTTCAGGACACCTAATTGGTTCTAGGGATGCGTTTGCACCAAAAATTTCACAAAATATTTCACCAACTCACAATAAAATACTACAATATAATCTCTCTCTCTCATAAAAAATATAAAAATTACAAAAAATATAAAAAAATACTTATCTCTTCACTTTTTCACTAAACTCAATACCAACACTAAATACAATACCAAAAATTTTTCAACACAAACATAAACTAGATCTTCCAAACTACTATTTTATTTATTTATTTTTGACAATTCGTTGGTGCATGAACCAAGTCAGACAATTGACATGATTTTAAAGCATTTCCGAGGCCAGCACTATAATTCCAATTGCGGTACCGAGTAGTCTTTTCGTTTTGTCACGTCCCCTCTCCGACTGCTTCATCTGTGTTGAGTTTTTTTTTTTGTCAAAAACTATAAAAATGCCCTCAAATCTTTAATAAAAATTCAAAACTGCCTTTGAACTCCTCATTTGCAAAACCTACCCATCAACTTGCCATTTTTTTTTTCTAACATGATAATTCTTTCTCATTATTTGAGGAGGTTCAAATACCTCATGTACATGCTTTAAAGAGTGTGTTAGGTCCTCCATTAAAGTGACAGGCTAACGAGCTAGGGGATAGAGTGACCTTACAAACCCAAATGAGCATAAGACTGAAATGATTACAAGCTCTAGTGGGTAGAAAAGCATTAAACATAAACCCTATTGGGCGAATGGCTGACAAGGTCAGTGCAGGAGGTCGCCACAACAATACTCAGAAAAACACCTAGGGTGCAGATTTTATGAAGCCAAAAGACCCAAATGGGTTGAGAAATGAAAACGCCGGAAAAATAGGGAGACTATAATTGATCTGTGCATGCCATAGTAGCACCGGTGATGGAGGAGGCAACAACAGTGGCAAAGGCAGAGAAAGGGCAGGCAAGGGAGGAAAAGAGCCAGGCGCGTGAGATCCATTCGCCCACGCAGGCTTATACGCTCTGACCAGACGCCACCGTACAGGTCTAGAACTGGCTAGAGGTCACTATTTCCATACGAAGGGGTAATGTGCATAGTAGGCCGCCAAGGATTCCAAAATCTAGCCACAAACTCCTCTTCAGAAAAGTCCTGAAAAAAAAAGAGTAGGAGTTTTTGTAAACCTGAAAAGGTATGTGGGAGAAGCAGGAAGAGATCAGGGTTGGATGGGAGGAACTCTTCCGACCAGATTTAGGGGTTGGGGGTTGTTCAGGCAATGGGGAGGGGGAAAGGTTAGAGCGAGAAGCAGAGCTTCTCTCTAACTAGACCCATTTTTTGATATCGCCCATCAACTTTCTTTAATATTTTACTATTATTATTAGAGATAAATGCAAAATCAATCTCTATAGTATACTCGAAAATCGAGTTAGTCGTTGTGATAGCAAAATCATAAAATTAGTTACCTTAGTTCCGCTTTGGTTTGTCACTGGTCATCCATCAGGGATTGATTTTATGCTTTATGAAATCAAAGGGACGAATTTTATGTTTTTCTCACCACGAGGACCTAATTCGATTGTCGCTTATACCACAAATACTGATTTTGTATTTATCTTTTATTATTAAAAATATTACATATTTTTTTCATTTTAGAAAATGCTCTATGTACTTCATTAGAAATGCCTATGTGAACAAGAATGTTAAGGAATCAAGTAGTTTAAAAAAAAAAGATAAATGCAAAATTAGTCCCTGTGCTATACTAAAAAATCGATTTAGTCCCCGTGATATGAAAAATATAAATTTAGTCCCTGTAATTCTATTTTCATTTGATATTGGTCCTCCATCAGGGATTTTTATCAATTTTTGAAAGCACAAGTACTAAATTTATGTTTTTCATATCACAGAGACTAAATCGATTTTTGCATATAGCACATGGACTGATTTTGCATTTATCCCTTAAAAAAATGCATTGTCATTTATAATAAGGTGTAAATATTTTAGGTAAATCATGATATTTAAATGGATATATAGCAGCTAGCGAAGTTGGGATCAGTTGCTGGATTAGTGTCGTAAAGATCTGTGCGGCTGGAAGTGAGCATTCCCTATGAAAATCTCTTTGCTCGAATTTCCTTCGCTGCGTCTGAAGCTGACAAACGCCACCATTTTCATCTTCCGGTGTGGAGCAGGGGATCATGGGTTTTCGAGGAAAAAAGTGCATAGCCACCATTTCTTCGATGCGGTGGTTTGATGTTGATTTTGCAAGTTAGAGATCATAGCTGAGCATTTCCCCTTGAAGCTTTTTAAATCACAAAAGGATTTCTCTCTTCAAATGAAAAGGAACTAAGAAAATGATACTTGCAATTTATAATGTTTGCAAACTAAAATTTTCGTAAAAATATATATAAAAACAATAATTTTAAAGTAATTTCTTTCCATCAAATTATCTGTTTTTATTATAATAAATATAAAAAAATTACTCAAATCATCTTTCAATATTTTACATTATTTAATTCTACTCATGTACAGTTTCAGACATTGTGAAATATTCAACATTTAATATTTATTGTATCTATCTCTTTTCATAATGACACTCTACAATTCGAGTGAAAAGTTGTAAAATATCCTTATCCTTGTTTCAGTATGCAATTTGGAGTGCAAAAAATTTAAGAAAATCGAAACCTTACCACACTACAAGAAAAAAGACTTTGGGTGACAAAAAAAATTATCACCCAAAGGGCTAATTTCGTTAGCTAATGTTTGGGTGACAAAACCGAGCTGTCACCTGGTTTGTCACCCAAAGTCTGTCAGCGAAAGTTTTGGGTGACGATTTTGTCGTTTTGTCGCTCAAAACCATTTGGACGTTTCATAACACCCTCCGAATGATTTTCTACAATAGTGACAAAATTGAAAATTGTCATGCCCAATACAATCCATCCATTCGCATGAGCTTTGTGAATATACTGTCCATACGTTCGGACCGTTCATACGAACGGTTCGTCGAAGTTGACGAAATAGATTTCGTCATGTACAACCATGCGAACGTCTATAAAACATCGTCTGCACGTCTATATATCACGTCTGCACCTTTACTTCATTTATGACGAAATACTTATTGGTCATCCTCAAAATCCGAACTATGACATATAACGTTTGGACACTTGTTTAGTTGAACACGTTCGAACGTATAGTTGTATCGTACTCATGTTTGCTTAATAAAAGGTCGTGTGCACGCGAAAATAATCTTGCGGACGGAAGAATTTAACGCGATGTGTGCGGAAGGATCGTTGTGCGTGCACACATTATCAACGGTAAATAACAGTTCGGACGAAATTTGATACGGTTCGAATGGTTTTCTTTGTATTTGAATTAATTTAATTAAAATTTTAAAAATAATTTAAAATTAATATAAATAAAAAGATATTCAATGCTCATAATATAATAAAATATCTACAAATATGCAATCGTTATTAAAAATAAATAAAATACCTAATTGATAAGTACTCACAAAGTAGTAAAAATATATAAATCAACTCAAATTTTCGTTTAGGTGTCGAACGAGATTGCATCTGTCTGATCTACTCCACCAGCTACTCACGCATATGCTCCGCCATTATTTTCATCCTCTATTCTTGTTGTTCCACTAGGCTCCTTTGGTGCTCCTCCATCATTTTCCGGTGCTCTTTGTCTTTTTTCCGTTGCTGCTCTGCCATCATCTGCATTAGCTCTTCATCTTTCTTCTGTTGCAGCTCCTCCATCATCTGCAGATGCTTTCGCATCGTCTGCTCCATATCTAACCGCTTAAAGAGAAGCGCTTCATATTCCAATTGTCTACCCCTCATGTCCTTAATCTGTAATCTGGCCTCCGCCATTCTCCGGGACAAATCAACGGACGATGCTGATGAAGATGATCAAACAGACCGTACTGAACGACCTAAACCTCACACATAACCCGCTTTCGTTCCTAACACCTCAACGAAGATCTCAACTTCGGTGTATGACTTTCAATCTGACTCGTGTTGCAACTGTAACGCCTCCATTTTTACCTACAAAATTAGAAAAGAAGATAAAAGCTAACACTTATGAAACATAAACGCACATGATTGTATCATTAAATCTAACATTACAACTTACAAAAATTTTCCGTGCATCTTCTGATGTCCACATGACATCCTTATTAGTATGCATCTTTGTATAAAGCAACAAAGGACTAATCTCATCAGATTCTGGATTTTTCTGTACACCAAAAGAAATATAAAATGTGCATATTAAAATACCTAAGTCATTTTTTTAAATAATAAATAATAAAAATTTAAATTTATTCTTAGTTTAGCTCTATTCTCCTTGTTGATTGCCCTCCTCATCTACATTGAACATTTACAGTTGTTATCACAATTAATAATAAAATAAAATAAACGTTTAGGACGAAATAAAAAATTTTAACCTGAAATTCCTCGCTTGCGAATAAATCACATACACGAGTCCATTCTTCCTTGTACATATCGGGATACGGGTGCTCTAATGCCTCTTCATTGGAATTGAAAACTGAGTAATGCTAGAACATTCTATGTCTGTGCGTCCTGTACGATGTGTTCATCGTAGACGTCACAGTGATGAGATCCTCGGCTCGGTCGTAATCTAAATATATGTTATCCTTAACATATATAATAGTTAAAAACGGAAAAAAGTTTGAACAGTTAAAATATAATAAATTATACTTACCAACACTCAGTTCATCACATATGATTTAACCCCCTCGGGGACCTCCTTCCACTTACTCTTCTCAAATGTGACATGTTGTCGAGCGAGCGGACCAATGTGACATGTTACCAACACTCAGTTCATCGCATACTACTTCAAACGTGTCTGATTCCGGACGTTGATATAAATGAAGAACAATAAATTTAAAACTCACTTAAGCATAAAAATTTAAAATTCATAATATTTAATATCACGTACTGCACGTAATTGACCCGACTATTGTGACGGATGCTTTAGAAATTTCGACAGCATTTCCCCTCATTCCCCTGATACACGCATACAACATTGAGCATAAACGCCCACAATTGAAGGCAAATGTGCAAGCTCAATGCTAAATGTGTATCCGGAAGACAAAAGGAGATTTGCATCGAAATTTCTAAATATATCTATCACAATATCATATACAATTATGTACACTACGCATATTGTAAACTCAAACTGTCCATAATGTTGACAATTCAAGAATTACACCGAGTTCATTATCCGAACACTGTGTAATTCTTAAACAGGGGCTAAGGCTACTAAATGAATGGATGAACATCACAGCAAAACACGTTCGAACATAAAATATAAACGTTCAGACCTATTTTGGAAAGCGTCCGGACTAGTAAATTGAGTCCTGACGGTAAATAAGTCGTTCGGACTGCGATTGTTGAACAACACTATTCTTCGACGAACGAATGACATTTTCAAGACAAATTCATGTCAAAATCAACCCAAATGACAAATATTTTAATATAAACTCATCACATCAAACACCAAACTCAATTGCGATCATTTTAGTCCCTAAAAATTGAAAAAACACATACTTTGATATCCTAAAATCCATGTTTTTCATCCTAAAATAAAAAAATTAAACCCACTAACCATAAATGCAATCCAATCTAAAATCTCAAATAGATTGCTCCTTTCACACCCTTTCCAATGAGATTGACGTATTAAATCAGCTTCCTTCTTCTCCTCTTGCTCAAATCTCTCAAATTTCCCAGTTTTGGCCGTTTTCGCGATATTGTCTGCGATTTCACGTTTTTGAAAAGATTATAACACGTTCGGACGAAACTAATAACGTTCGGACGCCTACGTGTAAAAGTTTATGAGGGAAAAACATGCCGCTAAATTTTCATACCGTCCGCATGGAAACTTACAGCTAACGACATCGTTTTAGGAACAACTAAATGATAAAGTCTGATCCTCCACACAACGTCCGGACGTACCATAAACCGTCCGAACTTTCAAATTTAACGGCGCCATTTGGAAACCCCAAACGATAGAGGCCGAACGGGGTATCAATTTCTCCCCGACGCGTTTCTTGCTAAGTACGACACCTTTCGACCTTACTGCAAATCGTTCGGACGGTAATCCTCTAGTTCGAACGAATATGAAGATCTTATTTTTTTTATTTATTTTTAATATAAACAAGAGTGTAACGAAGTTGGAAGGAGTAACAAAATGAGAAACACTTCACTTTATTAATTGTTCTTGTCTCTCTGAATTTTAATAGATAGAAATAACATATAAACATATCAAATCTCAACAAAACATAATATAAACAAAATAACAACAGATACAGTCCCAATATACGTACTCAAAACCTAATATAAAAATGAAGGTCCTCAAAATATAATAAAAAAGCAAATGTGATAATAAAAAGAAACTAAATATCTACTGATCCTCAATCATCAGCGAGCTGCAGAACCGCCTAGACTTCCCTCATGTGCTCCTCAAGCAACACGACCCGCTCGATCGGGGCTACTATTTGTGCACTGGTAGGGACGCCCTTCGAGGAGAACTGAACATCGGCTACCTGCTTCTTCCACTCACCGTCCATGCTCTCCACCTTACACTCCAAAGCTGCTAGCCGAGAACTGATATCACCCATAATCTCATGGGTGGGCTGCATGACCGCTCGCATCTGCTCAGCCAAGTCGATCATCATAGCGGCCACCCAACTCGGCCGTTGTCCCTCGAGTCCCTGGGAGGACCCCTATCTAGGATCCTGCTCCTCTGTCCCCTGAGTCGGCTCCTGTCGTCTAGCTCTAGCTGCACCCAACACTCGTCGTGTCTGCGCCATCGACTTTGAGAGCGTTGTCTTGTTAATCGACCCAAGTGGAAGCGCCCTTGGCTTGTTGGCACCCTTGGGTACCATCAAGTTATGCAAAAACTGGGTCAAAAGAACACTGTAGGGCAACAAAATCTTAGCATCCGTCTTCAGAGCCTCCGCACGGACAAATAGGTAGATAAATGATGTCATATCAACAGGAAGCCCCCGTACAACTACCATGTATAAAAACTCGGCCCGACCATAAGTCACCTCCGTCGTGTGCTTCTTCGGGTCGTGGCAGAGTATAGAATTAGGTGCATGATCCTCCAAAAAGGAAGCAACTGCCCGTGAAGCATGTTGCTTCCCTCCAGGATAGCCATATCCGGGCCCAACAGCGTCAGAAAAACCTCGGCCTTAGTAGGCCAGCCCTCTTCTTTCATTGGCATGTTGGGGAACGCTGTCACATCCCTTATGTACCCAAAAATGATCTGCACGTTCCGGATAGTCACCTCCATACTAGGCTCTTCGAGGTCTCTTGCCTGAAGTATAGAAGCACAGATCTCTCGCACCAGATGCTTTGACGCATACTCGGTCCTCTGGAGGAACGGAAGCAAACTTGCTTGCTCCACTATCTCTGGAAGCATCCGAACCTCAAATCGAAGCTCGTAGAAAATCACCAACTGGATGTGCCGCTTGACAACGACTGTGCGGGACAAGATGAGTGTCGTATGCTCCTCCAACGAGAAAGCTGGAGCAGAAGATTCCTAGGCATAACCCCAACTGTTGGTACGCACACACTTGTTCATTTTGAATAATCTACAAACCTCCCGTTTGAACGGTTAGAACTACGTTCGAACAAAAACATAAAAGGAGTCCGAACGGTATAATAAAAAAAGAAAATGCAAATTTAATATAAAAGGCGTTCGGATAGATAAAAATAGCGCCACGACATATTTGGATAGCCGAAAAACTTAAGGCAGCTAAGAAAACAATTTAACTTTAAAGTAAAAGTATCCAGACATCATTGACATAGCATCCAAACATAAAAAAAGACGACGTTTCATGTTTGGATAATTCATTACGTCCGAACACTTTTGGATACCCGTCCGAACTAAACACAAATAGTAAATTTTTTTCTTTTAATATAACGAAGTCCGGACGTGTTTCATGTAGCGTCCGAACATTAACTAATCGACGACGTATTTATTTTGATACTAAAAGGAGTATAAACGGGTGATTACGACGTCCGGACATACGATTATAACGTCCAGACACTATGGGACGATGACCGAGTTAACTCAGCCATGAAAGCGTCTCAAAACCTCCAACACACTACCCAAAACACCACTAGATCATAAACAAATACACTTAACACAGTACTAACACTTAACATAATTCATTTCTACGTAAAAATCAATAAAAAAAACACAATGAAATATACAAAAAAATAGAATTGAAATCCTATACGTAAAACTGTAAAAAAATAAAAATTTTAAAGCAAAAAGCATGTTAAAAATCAACAAAACATACCTGGATGTGATTAAAATGTCGACAGAATGAGTTTACACTAAGATTTGACAAAGAAAAAACTGAGGGTCGAAAGAGTTTAGATGATAACACGTTCGATTTAATGAAAATGTCAAACTGTTGGCGTATTTCATAATTAGGCGACCACGTCCGGAAGGTTAATACACGTCAGGACTGGTTTCAGCACACGTGGCCCAATGAGAGTCCTCCTCATTTAATGCCAAAATTTAAACCGTTTAAAATTATTCAAATAATAAATTATGTTCGGAAGGTAAACAAATAGTCCGGATGGTTTTCCCTTATCAGTGTGCGAAGTGGAAACACACGTTTGGCTGAATAAACGTCACTCTACGTCCGGACATTATAAATATTGTTCGAACGGAAACGACTATTGTCAACCGTGGTGTAACTTAAACACATGTAAGCCATGCGACGTTACAAAATACGTCCGGACGATAATAATGTCCGTTCTCACCTTGTCTTACGATCATACACATCTGGACATTGTTTTGATACGTTCGAACCCTTACCTTTTTAAGCATGTCATTGTTCTACGAGATTTACGTTTGGACGTGTGTTATTCCGTTTGGACGTCTACCACATTTTTTTTGTACTTTTTCATTTCTTACGGTTTAATTTACTTCATTAAATTTAATTTATTTAAATTATTTCACTAGCATAATATAATTATAACTTATCAACTATTTAAATTAAAATCATTATTACACTAATTATTATAACTAATTACCTATTTAATTGTAATTGCAGTAACCGTTTCGTTAACATAGCACTCGTATTGGTAACTATTTTAATTATACTAATCATTCGTTTAAATTTTAATAAATTTAAACTAGTGAAAAAACTTAATTAATATGGGATATCAAACAACGTTTAAATATTGAACGAAAAATACAATCATATTGTCTAGTACAAGTCGAAGATGATAATTTTAAAGATAAGTTAATAATAGCAATAAAACATAAACATGAAACTACTCCGAATCACGAGATGACTCGTCCAGATCTTGTCCGAGTGCGTCACAAACATGCGCCCATTGATCCTCTATATTATCTACACGTATGATTAGTATCTGGAGCTGTATCGGAACAATATGGACAGACTTGGACAACTGGGACAATTGTTCACTCATAGCGAACAGTTCCCTTTGCATAATATTCATCTCCTCTGTCAGAACCATATCCGTTAGAGAAAATTTGTTTTCCAGACCGATCAAACGATATTGGAGCTCCGTGCACAATGAATGTGTCAGCTCCACTATCGCCCAAAGACTCAACCTCAGCTCCGCTATAAATGCGTCTGCCCAAGCTGGTCGCTGAGTCCATTCCCCAACATTAGTGATACTTCTCTCCGAGTAATCCATGGTCAACCTAGCCAAAACCTTCCTAACATAATCACAAACCGTTTGCACGTCGTTCAAACGACGACGTTTTTTTAAGAATACGTCCAAAACATTTAACAGTTACGTCCGCACGACATATTAACGTCCGAAAGACTGCTAACAACATCTGATCGGTTATTTGACGAACACAAACCAAACACTATCATAGATGAACACAAAGAACAGAAATTATTCAATTGAAATGCATGAAATTGATAACCAAACTCATGAAGAAGGTCTTACCTGAAGTTGTTTGAGAGATCTTGAACGGATAGTGAAAACTTTGAGAGAATAGAGTGAAGGTGTGATTTTGGCTAAGTCTAGTCTGTTTAATTTGTCAAGAATTTTTTTGAACGGTAATATTGAGGTTCAGACTTCTATCAGCTATTAGATTCATGCGTGACCAAATCAAATTCTACGTCATTAAATACGACCGAGTCGAGAAGCTTCTTAGACCAAAACCTGTCCAGACTGTATATATTGGTCCGAACGGTGTCCAGTGGAACTTTTGCAACATGGAAGCACACGACTCGCTTAATCAACAGTCTTACGCTTACAGACTTGTTCTTTCAAGTCCGGACGGTGCGTTTTTCGCACGTACGAACGCTCTAGTGGAGGTTCGGACGTGATTGAGCGTTGGCGATGATTTTCAATTTGTCACTAATGCTGACGAATATGATTCGTCACGTGATGTCGTTCAGACGTTGTATCTGTTACGTCCGGACGTTATTGTAAAAAATTGTTGTGATTCTAAACGTTACTCGGTTACGACGATTTGGAATTTGTCACCCAGCAAAGGGTCCGTATGTTTTAATTGTAAGTCCAGACGATATTTAATATTTTGTGAGTGTTTTAATCGTCACTCATGCCCGACGTGTGATATGTTGTCACACGGGACATATGTCCGAACGGTGTTTTTACCCGTCTAGACAGTGTTGGTGTTCATGGGTGACTTTGGGTGATGAAATTAATGTTTTGTCATGAAAATGCCACTTTAGGTGACAAAATTTAGTTTGACACCCAAAACTTTGTCATCTAAAACTATATTTCTTGTAGTGTCATATTTCACAGAGAAGCGAGATCTTGCACGCGGTGGAGAGTTTTTGATTTTGTAAAGACTTTTTCTCGTAGTGTACTTATAATCCGACCCATTCAATAGTGGTGTTTGTGTTTTAACATTTTGGGTATGAAAATAGGTAAAAAAAAATGAAGAGAAAGATGATTTGAATATTTTTTATATTTATTGTAATGCAAAATGGATGATTTTATTGAGAAAAATAGTGATTATTTTGTAATTATTCGCTGGATCAGAATAAAGAATGCCTGAACCACCTGGTTTTTCTCCCTAAAGCTTAAAAAAGGCCATTGCAGGTATTGATCAGATGGCAAATATTCGCTGTTTGATTGTTTTTTATTTTATTTTAGACAATAATATCATATAAACCCAAGTACCTAACGTACCAGCTTTAAGACACTAAATTTACCAAAGGCTTCTCAACCTGATGAATTGGGGTATCTCAAGGTTAAGGTGGGTATCAGAATGGATGAAACTGCAATCCCAATTCCGTTTCGGTATTCATTAGTATACAAAAAATTTTAATCTAGTTTCATTTCTGTATTTACCTGAATGAAACAAGAACATAATTGAAATTTTCAAAATTGGAACAAGAAATTCTAGTTCCGCCTGTAAGCTTTTTTCCAAATAATGTTTTGGGGCCTTAATGGGCCAAAAATGTTTTTCATCATAAATTAATAATAGACGTAAAACATTCATCCAAAATTTAGATTCTAAAATAAATATTCAAGCAAATTCCACATGTTATACTTTATTTTGAGCCCTATTGTTTTTTTAAAGGAATCGAAAATTTCAGTATTTTTCAGTTATTCTTCATAAATTAACAATAAATATAAAAATTCATAAAAATCTAAATTTTAAAATAAACATTCAAGTAAATTTCATATGTTATACTTTATTTTAAAACCTATTTTATTTTATTTTAAAAACAATCAGATACGAAAATTTCTCTATTTTAGCTGGAATTTCCAATTTCGGTTCTAATTCTGAAAATAGTAAAAAATGAGTTCAGATTTCGGTATATATCAAAATCAGAACCGGAAGTGAAAGTGAAACCGGAAATTCTGACTCTTGCCCACACCGACTCAAGGTGAAGAAATGCTTGTTTTAAAAAACTTTCACAGGTGGGATTTAAATAATAAATAACGTTAAATTATCTAACTTGGTTGCTCACAGTCCTTCCCTCTTCTAGAAGGAATGTTTTTGTCCGTGGTAACTCCATTCTTACTACTTTTTGGACTCCTTAGAAAAAAATACTACTTTTTGGACTCAGTTCTTATTACTTTTTGGACACGTTTGCAAACCCATTTGGTTAATGGTCTTGAATAAGTGTTAAACATTTTTCTCTTTCCAAACCTCCTTTGTACAGCTCCACCATTCTCACAAATACTAGTAAAAATATATGCCAAAAACTTTTTTTTGATCATGACATAATAATATAAATTGTAGAGAATTTTTAAGTTTTAGGAATTTTTAGATGCAAAACATAAATTTTATGTCATTTTCTTTAGCCTTTCAATTTTCACACCAAATCAAAAGTCCACAAAAATTTTCTTTTATTTTTATTAATTATATTTTAAAAAATAAAAAATTTAAAATAATCTCTCTATTAGAATCAATATAAAAAAATTCAATCAAATAATCTCTTTCATTTTTTTATCAATTCTCATGAAACTCTAAAATATTTAAAGGGGTAAACTCATAATCTCTTTCATTTTTTTATCAATTCTCATGAAACTCTAAAATATTTAAAGGGGTAAACTCATAGTTAGGGCAAAATCAAGCTAAGAACTTTATTTTTCAAACCAACAATTTGATACTCCTATATTTCAAAATGACTCAATCATTGCCCCCGTTTAAATTTACCGTCAAATGAGACGGTTTTTCGTGAAATGACCAGAATGCCCTTCATAAGATACTATTTTACCTTCACGTGATTCTGAGCTTGCAATCTCGACAACTGCTCCTTTGCTCGGATGCCGATCTTCTGTCGTTCCTAGGTCATTGCACCGAGTACAATTCTCTAAATCCCGACCATTCATTCGAAATAAAAGGTGCAGATGAGAGCATATCATCGATCCACGTCAAAAACTTAAAAAATAATGTTTAAAAGTGGATGTTCACGGACCAAAACCACGTTTGAGAACTGTTCTTTCGTCTTCTTCACTCTCAGCTTCTTCTCTTCCTCCCTCTTTCACGCCCTCCTCTGTTATTTCGTTGGTACACTTATGCCCTCTCTCTCAGGGCAACGAATTAAATGAACGGACTGGATGAAGATAATTGTATCCCCTGCTTGCTCACTCTCTCATATTTTGTCACGTACTGCTTGCCCACTCTTACATATTTTTTCACATACTACTTGTCCACTCTCGCATGCCTCTTCCCTATTCGTCGTTTAAAGCCTAACACTGCAGGCCCCAGCTAATGAGGCATCAAAACATGGGAAAACACTTTACTAGCTTTTGAAGAGAGATAGAGAGAGAGGGTTCTGCACTTTCCATCGATGTGTCTCCAATAATGCTGAGGAGAAGGCAACCTTCTGAACAATGCTTGTTTGCACCTTAGTTGCTTCTTCACTTTCCTCTCTTTTGTTATCACTTTGCACCTTAGTTGCTTCTTCTAGGCCTTTGCTTACCCGTACTTCATCTTCTCTCAACTTATCACTACCGCAAGCTGCACTCGCTCTTCTGTCATTCAAGTTCAAAGCCGACGTAAGCTCTGTTTTCTGTAGCATGATGTCCTCTAAAATCTCTTTATGCTCGAAGAATGCATTTCCAGAATAAGGCCTCATCCCCATGTGTCTCCGGAGCTGCAAGTGTCGCTGTACCTGGTTTACGTGGAGTTTTCGCTCCGGACATGTTGACCCTCCTTGACCAGCTCCGAGTCCTGAGTTTGCAAAACAACGCGCTCAAAAGGGCATAACTCGTCAACCTCAAGACCCTTTCTCGACCATAACTCGTTCACAGGTTCTTTTCCACCCTCAGTCATTGCTCTTGTTCTTTTCCCTCTCGAGATCGCACGTAGGATCGATCTCCCTGCCCTCCCACGGGACGCCAACTCCCAGAAATCAGTCTTGCCGTTTGGCAAGCTCTGATTGGTCAGATGGGCCCCACTCTTCTTACCACCTCATATGCCACCAAATTCTGTTAACAATCTAATTGACCAGGGCAGTCTGGTCATACACCAATCATTTATCAAGGACATTACGGTTATTTTACGAAAAACCGTCTCATTTGACAGTGAAATTAAACGGGAGGACGATGATTGAGTGATTTTAAAATATAGGGGTCTCAAATTGTTGGTTTTGAAAAATAGGGATCTCAAATTGTTGGTTTGAAAAATAAGAGGTCGTAACTTGATTTTTTTCCAAAAATATGAGGTTAACTATGAGTTTACCCCATATTTAAATATCTACCAACATACTTTAAATTTTCACTACTTTTTTTTTTACAAAATTCAATAAAACTCCCATCTATCTCAATTTTTACGATACTACTAAATTTTTCTAAAAGTTTCTTTCCTTGATGAAAAAAATTTGGCATTCAACCACGTGCAGTGAACTCGATATCATAACAGTATTCTTATGTCGGAACAGGTGTGAGTCCTGCACGTCTATCCTCTCTCTAGAATTGCACCTTCAATTCGCTGTCACGATATCTCGGATGCACGCTGCCTCTATGACAGTGATTGATGGACACAAAAGCTGCTGCAATGATTCCTTTAAGTTCAACCGAAGTGAAATGGACTTTTTACACTTTACAGCAAAGTTCTGAGTTGGCACTTGGCATTGCATTCATGAATTCCTTTGGATTCCATATATCCCAATCTACCTTAGGTTTCCTGTTTGGTGAGTACTTTCTCCTCCAATCTGATATCGCTTTGGCGTCATAGATACCAATCTACATGAAGCCAAACAATTGGTACAGCAAAAAGTTGGACTACACTGATCACATGACAACATGTCCACCACACATATATATATATATATATATATATATGACAACCTGTCCACCGTATATATATAAAATAAAAGCCGGCTTTAAAGGAAAAACTGGATCCCGTGATTATGTACTCTGCAATAGTGCAATGTAATTATGAGTATTATATTGGACTGTTCAAATTATTGAACTGCTGCCCAACATGTAAAATAATTGCCCCTATCTTCTTCACAAGGTTTGGTAACGAGCTATACGAGTTTTTGGGATATAAGATTAAGGTTTAATGACCAAAATAGTCCCTGAGTTTTATGCCCTTTATCGATTTGGTCTCTGGGTTTCCAATTTGGTCACAAGTCCTCAGATTATCCTCATTTATCAATTTGGTCCCTGGATTTTCAATTTGGTCACATAAGTCCTTAGGTTATTCTCATTTTATCGATTTGGTCCCTAAGTTTCCAATTTGGTCACATAAATCCTTAGGTTATCCTCATTTCTCGATTTGGTCATTCAGTCCAATTTCTACTTTGACGTCTCATCAAAATGAGCCACTACCCCCAAATCAATCTGCAAACAGAGAGCAACAAATAGAAAATTCACGATACGATTCAAATCTCAAAGATCACCAACGACTTCAGATTGGATATCTCTTCGCTCCGTGAAAAATAGACGACCAGCATGACTGATTTTTGGTAAAACATGGATCTAGGCTCCCTTCGTCGATCAAATGGGGGGTCTCCCCCGTTCGATTTTTTTTTTCTTTTTTACGAATATGTCAGGTGGACGTGAGTTTTTTTTTTAAAATAATAAAAAAAACATACACGTGTCGCGATGTTGTTGATGGTGACGTGGCCCACCGTTAGTTGACTGTGCACGGAGGAGACAAAATTGGATGGAATGATCAAATCGATAGATGAGGATAACCTAAGGACTTATGTGACCAAATTGGAAACTCAGGGACCAAATTGATAAATGAGGATAACCTAAGGATTTATGTGACCAAATTGGAAACCTAAGGACCAAATTGATAAATGAGGATAACCTAATGACTTATGTGACCAAATTGGAAACTTAGGGACCAAATCGATAAAGGGCATAAAACCCAGGGACTATTTTGGTCATTAACCCTAAGATTAAATAATTCCTATTCCAAGAACTCAAGTAATTAACAAAGTTTTTTTTTTCTTTCTAATAGCTTGGAAAAAAGAGATATTATTTCGCCACTCTTAGGTATGTATCATATATATTACTGTAGGAAAAAAAAAAGAATTTCGATACATTTAATTTACAAAGTAACTTGAATTACAGTTATCACAAAAGATAGATGATGTAAATATTTAAGTAAATTGGAGTTTTATTGAAGTTGATAAAAAGTTTGTGATTTTTTTTTAAAATATTTGATTGTAAATTAATTTTTATTAAAGTTTATAAAAAATTGTAATTATTGAAAATTTGATAGCATGTTTAATAAAATATCATTAAAATTTAATGAAAAGATACTGAGAAAAAATTTGATAAATTATTTAAAAAAAAATTTATGTAGAATATTTTTTAATATTCGGTTATAAGTTTATTTTTTTGCTTTTAAAATATTTTTCTTGCAGACATGCAAAGCTCGTAGAGTCGCTGACAAAGAGAAGACATCGGATAAAACGTAAAAATTGTGATCATGTCCATTAACACATCACAATTTGCACCTGAGTATTTGAGATTGATTTGTAAAATCCCTTATGCTAACAATTATTCGTTTATTTATCCTTCCACCACAATATATTCTACATGAGTCGATAGGACCGAAATCATATCACCGATTAAGTCCATAACTCTTATAATTCTCAATTTACTGTCTGTAACTCGTTGGATCATCAATTATTTCTAAAATAATTTCACAAATAAATAATATATATATATAATACCATTGGCCAATGAATTTTTTTTCTAGTCTAGCCCTATACAGATATATTGAATATTCTGTCTCATCAAGAGACTGATGGATTCTTTATTAAGCATTTATACTAACTTATTTATTATGTACAATACCTAACATTATCTGTAATCTTTGACCTAGAAAGATCATCACCAAATGACTCGGTCAAAGCACAAGTACACAATAAATAGATCCATATAAATCTCTCAGGTCTAAGGATACAATAAACTAGTTGTGTTGAATACCTTCTCAATATTAGTGATCACTTCCAAAAAGTATTCATATTTGATCTCCTTCAATGCATGTACTCTTACATTGCATCCATTCATTTGCTTAAGGTCACTACCTCAATGACGAAGTCTTTCATCCTATTAATTAGAGACACAACGAGTGTAGCTTAATGTACATCAATTTGTACTTTGGTCTAGAATAAAATATTAAACGAACAAGGAACCGAAGAATCATATTTCCCGCCTTTGATTCATTAATCATTGGTATGAATTTTCTACAATGTCACTCAATGATATCTATGTAACATCTTATGTCACATCATATTACTCAATAAATAAATGTAAACATGTGACATCTAAATAACTATTTTCCAGAAAAATTTTTTTTAGAACATTATTCTTACAATTACAACGTGGATCTATCAAGAATTAATCTCTTTGGCCTAAACTCTTTTTTCACACATTTTAATTGTAAGAACTAATTGAAACAACTATAAATTTTGATATATAGTTCAAATGGGTAATATTGTGACGAAATTGTTAGTTTAAACTATAAAACTAACTGCATAAATTTCGAGTGAAATTTCTCTTAATTTATATATTATTTGGACTTATGAGACAAAATACCAGTTATAAAGATCTTATCTATGAAATTCTTTAAAAGCAAAAGCATGCAACAAATATTGATAAAAATAGCAAACAAAATTTGCTTGCAATATAAAGCATTCATGAATACAAAGTATATATATATATATATATATGAGCGGATGGCCTTAAGGTATGGCCTTTTAGGTTTGTTAAGTCGAAAGGTTGAAGCCTAGATAGGTTTGTTGTAGGTTTATTACCCTGTTTGTTTTAGTTTGATTTTTGTGTCCAGAAGTTAAACATGAATATGATGTTTAGATCTATCTCTTCCACGAGTTCTAGGTCATCTGGTTCCATTCCACCCATTCCAGGTATAGTAAATGAAGAAGAATAAGAACTCTAAGAAGTAAACTCCAACCTTCAGGATTGGAATATCCCTAAGGTTCCCAGTAGTGAAATCTACTGCAAGTCAAGTTTTTCTCTTTTATCCTTCACATGTAATTTCCATGTCAAAACCGTAGAGCATGTTTACGCTCTTAGTAAAACCCACGAGAAATGTCAGCTTTTGTCTCCTGATGTCCCTAAAAAATATACGGAAAAAGGTTTAAAGTACATTCACATAGGTTTAGTTCAAGTAGCAGTCAAACCATTAACCCGAAAAGGGATTAATGCGTCTATTTTGCTGTGTCTTCGTGATGCTAGGTTCACAGATTACAACACAAGTATTCTCAGTATCATCGAATCCAGTCTCGATAATGGTCCCATCCATTTTGATTGTTTTTCCTGATTTTACCTTAAGTTTAAGTAAAAAACATCTTTTAAAAGCCTTAACTTTGAACATTAAAACATCAAGTTATGAGATGTTAGAAGGAAGTCAACCTTTAGCCTTGATCTATAAGATTTATTATAAGTGCATCGAAACCAATTTGAATGTTCATGCCTTAGTAAAAAGTCTCAAAGATCAGACCTTGTTAATCCAAAGTCATACTAATGATGCCAACATCAAGGTCCCTAAGTTAATTGTCTGGAAAGATGAATGAGAATCCAACCAGACAATTTCCTAGTGATATTACCTAGTTAGATATGATCCAACAATATCTTTATGGATTAGTTAGAATTAGTTTTGATGAACCCAGAGGTTTCCAACCACTTAGGATTCAGGAACTAGGTAGTCGTTCTGATTGAAGATCTACCTCTAGTATCCCTGAACCCGCACTTAGAGACCTTTAGTGTAAGCTCAAAGGCATTCAAGTAAATCCTCAGGTTAGTACTCCCTTGTACTCCACCAAGTCTCAAGTACCTATTGAAGAAGATGATGAGCAATATTCTCCTACTCAAACAGATTTTGAATCTACCATCAACCTCCAGTTAATGACCATAAATAAAGCCTTTAGCCTAAACATGAAAATTCTAGAAGATGAGTTTCTGTCTGACGCCAATGAAGTCAAAAGGACTCGGTATCGTGAAAGTCACACGAAAGCCGAAAAGAAAGTTATTCATGATAAATGGCAAGAACTTATGCATCAAATTGGTACGAACATAAGTTTCTTTGAATATTTGGAAAAATATCACCCGATGAACTTGAACTGTCAAGTTCTCACCAAAGTCAAATGTACCACATATGATAAGAAGTCAATCAGTGCTAGTCATCCTCTTCCTGAGACTATCATAGTATCCCATAAAGTATCCATACCTTTACCTTTTAAGGTTCCTCCTGAGTCTGGTGAAAGTAAAAATTGGTTGAACAAAACAATTACACCACTAGTATCTTCAAACCATCGGTCACCAGTTAGATAAGATCGAACTGAAGTTAGATGGTCAGCATCCAGTTAATAAAACTCCATTAATTAAGATAACTAGTAAACTCATAGGGTTAAGAACCTCCTCCTCAGATTCCACAGCCCTTACTAAAGTCACTCAGATGTTACAGGAACTAGTTCCAATCAACACAAGTAAATCGGAAAGTAAGAAACCCTCCTCCACTCATCAATTAGGTGCCCTAAACCAGGTTGAATAAGAATCATAATCATATTCTGACAACCAAATTAGTGAGATATATGACTAGTTTAAACAGTTAGAAGTCAATAGGATTACGACTCATCGTCCCAACCCTATGTCCCTTACCAAAAACTAGTATAGTAAACCAATTCCTCTTGATCTTGAATTGGAAGAACGAAATTTCCATAGTCAGTTCTCTGTTTCCTCAGATAAATTATATGAATGGAATATTGATGGATTATCTAAGCAAGAAATCTTCAATAAACTCCAGCACAAAACCATGGTAGCAAAAAACTACTTAGTAAACCAATCCCTTAGTCATCCCGAAGTCGTTGAGTTAATCATTTCAGGTTTCACTAGCTCTTCACGCTAATAGTGGGAAAAGTATCTCACTGAAGAAAATCGTGATCTAATTCGTTATGTTGTTCAGCATGATGAAACAGGTTATCCAATATTTGATGAAACCAAAGGTCAAGGTGTTAGTGATGGTATTAATACTCTTATTTATATTATTATTAAATATTTTCTTGGTACACCTAGTAATATCTCAGCCAGGATCCATGATCCGTTCCCACTAAAGCTCTCTTAGGTAAATGAATCAAGAGATGATGAAATTCTATAAAAAAGAAATCCAAGATCTCTTAGGTAAAGGAATTATTCGTCATACCAAATTTCCCAAGTCTTGTTCTGCTTTCTTTGTCTACAAAAATGCTGAAATAGAAAGAGGAACTCCCAGGTTAGTCATCAATTACAAACCTCTGAACAAAGTCCTTCAATGGATTAGGTATCCTATACCTGATAAAAGGGATATCTTAGGTCTCCTTTTGGAAGCCACTGTTTTCAGTAATTTCGACATGAAAGTGAATTTTGGCAAAATCAAGTTCATGAGTCTGATAAGTACAAAACTGCATTCACCACTCCTTTTGGATATTACAAATGAAATGTTATGCTCTTTGGTTTAAAAAATGCACCAAGTGAATTCCATAATATCATGAATGATATTTTCAATCCTTAAAGTCATTTCACCATAGTTTATATTGATAACGTTCTAGTTTTATCCAAATCCATATAAAAACATTGGAAATATCTCAATAAGTTTTTCCATATTGTTAAGTCAAAACGGCTTACTGGTCTTAGCCCCTAAGATTAAGTTATTCCAAACCAAAGTCAAATTTTTGGATTTTAATATTTACCAATTCAGCTAATTGATAGAGATATCCGATTTGCTGACAAATTCCAAGATGTCATCCTTGATAAAACTCAACTTCAAAGGTTCTTAGGTTCCTTAAATTATATTGTTGAATTTTATCAAAATCTCTGATATCAATGTAAACCACTTTTTGATCGTTTTGAGAAGAATCCTCCACCCTGGACCGAAGAACATACTTTTATTGTCCAGCTTATCAAGTCCCATGTTAAGACACATTGGTTATGGTGGCATTCTTAAACAAAAATTCAATCCTGATTCTTCTAAGCAAATTGTTCATTTTTACTCCGACAATTGGAATCCAGCCCAACAGAATGATAGTACTATTAAAAAAGAAATTTTATCTATAGTACTATGCATAAGTAAATTTCAATCTAATTTATTAAATCAGAAATTTTTGGTTCGTGTTTATTACAAAAGTGCAAAATTTGTTTTTGAAAAATATGCTCAAAACATTGCATCAAAACAGTTATTGCTCGTTAGCAAGTCATTTTAAGTATTTTTGATATTAATATTGAATACATGTAATACCCCGAAACTTTTGAGATACTTTTTGAGACTCTCGTCTTGAAGCTTTCATTTTCATATCTTTAATAATTGTGTTCCTTTCCTTAGTATTTGTTTTAATTTCTAAATTCGCACCTTGTTTAATAATTACGATTTAATTAATTTCTTATAGAATTTATTTCCTTCAATTTGTAATCTTTGAATAAAGATCACTATTTTTTTATTACAATCCATGTGTTTAAATTTTCTAATTGATTTGATTTTTATTTCCTCTAATATTTTAGAGCAAGTTAGTTAAATTTTTAGTATATGGCCAAATTTCACTTTTGTTTAAATAGTGTATTTTTAACCTTGATTTTTATAAATTATCTTTCCTATATTAATGTGATTTTATTTGTCTAATTTACTCTTATTATTTCAGGTATTTGGTTTCATTATTAAATTACAATAGGGGCTTTAACTTTATTAAGAGTTTTCGATAATGTGTGATATCCCTTCCCTAAATTTCCAAATTTCTCTAATTTCCTTGATTTCTCGTATTTAGCCAATTAACGATTATGATCGTGATTGTCTCTATTTTATCGGTTTCTATGCGTTTAACAAAATTCTTCCATTCTCTTGTTAATATCTTAGTATTCCTATTGCTTGTTTTAAACACATGATATTTTCATAAGTATACTTCATTAGCTCATATTTAATATTTTCTAAGTATTAGATTTGATGTATTGACACATAATTTATTTCGGTTCTAATTGCCCTAATGGATTTCGGTATGCTTAATCTCTTTCCCTTTTCATTCTCTTGTATTCATCTAAAATTTTAGCTTGTGTCAATCTTGATTATTCTATCACTAATATCGGTTAATTACTTGACTAAATACCTATTTCTTTTCTCTAACATATGCATTGCTTAACCTTACAGCTTAGCTAATCATTTTGCTAACCTAAGTCAACTTTGATGTCATGTAGGTCCCACGGCACACACACAAGGAAATCTTTGTTTTGTCCTGTTTTCCTTGTCCCATGTTCTTGGCTTGTGATGCATGAAAAGTAAGATTCAAAGATGGACCAACCGGCCATGCTTGCTTGCAATCACATTTGATTTGATTTTGAAGTGATTTTAGCTTGTGTAAGTATCCTTAATCATCACCTAGGGAAGGGGGAGTGTGCCATTTGGCTCCTCCAGCCGTTATGCCGCCCAAGCCACCCAATCAAGGGGCTTGCTTGTGGCAGCCACCCTTAAACCAAATGATGGCAAGGTTGGCTATAAAATCCAACCATTGCCATGCATTTCTCACACCAACAACCGGCCATTTGCTTGAGAGTGAGGAGTGAGTGTTAAGAGCATTAGGCCAAGAGGGAAAGGAAGAAGAAGAAGAAGAAGAAGAAGAAGAAGAAGAAGAATAAAAAGAAGAAGAAGAAGAAGAAGAGAAAGAGGAAAACAAGAAGTGAAGGAAGGTGGAAAAACTTCCATGCCAAGGTATGTTGGCAAAGGGGTTTCGGCCAAGGCCTTGAACACCCCCTTGCACCACCTCTTTTCTATTTTCTCATCATCATTTTCACTTCTTCTTAGCCCCTAGTTCAGTTTCATTAACCAATAGATCTTGTGTTAATAGGAGAAAATCAAGAGTTACCCGAGATCACCAAGGTAAGGGTTTAGGTTCTTGAGTTTTGTGGAGGATGGATAACATGTTCTTTTGTGTTAAATGATCATGCTTATTTTTGTGCATAGAGCTATGATTCAATGATGAACATGTTAGGTTTATGTTGGTTCTCAAGATTTTGCAAAAAGAAATGTTCATAGGTTCCATGAAGTAAAACCTAAACTAGACGCATTGTATGCTAAGGTTTAATGAATATTTCTTGAAGCATGTGTATAAGATTGCTTGATGAGATGGTTTGACTGTTCAAAAGAGTTCTTGACATGCTTTATGAGCTATGAAAGTGGTGATAAGCCTAAGCTTGGAGCCTTATAAACCACGGGTTGGTCAAAGAAAATGATATATGTTGTTGCATGTTGCATATTGCACTTCATGGTTTTATGATACAATGCTATGCATATGTGATGTGAAATGATGATGCAATAATAAGTATGATGATGGCCAAGAGGCAAGAAAGTATCTCTGATAAAGAGGAGGCCAAATGGGGCCAAAAAAAGGAGCCTTGAGCTCAAGAAAGAGGTTATGAAAGATGAAAGCATGAAGATGATGCCTTGTGCATATTCTATGATGATGTTGCAAAATGATCATTGTTTGCCTTTAAGTTTCTTGAAGAATCCTTATGTTATGTGCTCTATAAATTCATATATATTGGTAAATTAGATTTATCATTAGCATAAATTTTCTAAATGCAATGATTGATCAAATGCATGAACACTTAGCTAGGGTTTTTAGTCAAACATAGACGTTGTCCAAATTGACGCTAAGTTACACAATGTATTTTTCCATAAAAATTTTACATATAGAATCCTTATCTAATATTAGGATCTTTGTAAAAATTTCAGCCCAAAATGATGAAGGAAAGGGTCGAAAATGCCCTTGGAGTTCTATGAGGGCAAATTTGACATTTTTCCTTATTCGTTTGGGTAAAAGGGTGTAAAATGAGAAAATAATTACATGGGTGGATAGAGCAGAAAATATTGATGGGGGAGCCCAAATTTGAGCTCAATCCGAGTTAGAATAAGGGCTCAAGCCTAAATGGATGTTAGGCCCAATACCCCTAAAAGAAAATCATGTCCACTAATACTTGGGAGTAGGTCCAGTATAGTCTAAAGAGGTCCAACAGGCCTTCATTTGAGTTTAATGGTTTGAGATTTTCTAATTATTATCATGGTTGTTTCAATTGTGAACGATTATCCTTTGAACGTGTTATGCTGTTTATGCTTCTTTCAAGTTCATATCAAATTAATGTGCATTGTTACATATGTACTTTAATGCTTAGATATGTGGTTGCATTCATAAGAGGGAAAACGAAAGTGAGGAACCCCTAGCCTGCGAGGGTTCCCCGAATGGAAGTGATGGTACCGGGCACTTAGGAGATGTGCAACCCTCGCACTACAGGGAGTAGGTGGGCTCCTTTATGAACACTAAGGCGTAATGTTATGTAAAGGGTTCTGGTGCTGGAAGCACGGAACAGTCCCATAGTAGGGGAGGGGACGCACAACCTGACTCTAGGGGTGAATAGAGCTGATGTCGAAAACTCCTCAGGAACCAATGATGGTATGATGCATTGCATATTTTAATTTATCCAAGTTCATACTTATTATGCTAGAAGTTAGTTCTACATCATGCTTAAGTAAATTATATCCACTGTATTTGTTTGATCATGTTTTCTCCGCCCCCACCTTACGAGTCAATAGGAATCACCATTTTCTCTTATCTTATTCTTGCAATATTTGGCGACTTGGATATTGAAGAATGAAGCTATTCGAGGAAGAGTTGAACTATGATTTTTACCCTTATATCCTGGTGCTCAAGATCCAAACATAGGTCTCAAATTCTCTTGAAGTATTGGTGGAGCATGAGACACACTGGTTCTTTAGGGAGCCCTTAACCCCATCCCATGTACCCCCAACCCCTACATCCCTACCATTCATTGTGCCCCCCACTATCCCCATTACCACGATTTGAGGACATTGGTTTAGCAGATGTACCGCCCGAGTGGCTAAGGTTGGATTTCGTTCCCCCGGCCCTGCCGACAGAGAATAATAGTGCCACTCCGGGATCCGAGATTATTGATCTTACGTCGGACGAAGAGGTTTAATACCTTTCTTAGGCTTGTTAGAGTGTTTTCTCTTAAGTTTGTTCATGTGTATCAAGAAGTTTCTGAATCTTTGTGATATACCCTTTTATGTTGTCACGGGAGGATGTAGCTTGAACTATTGAATTTGTCCTTATTATTTCAGGTTTTCAATCTCCTTGTGACACTTTCCTCATCTTTTATCTCAAGGTTCTTATTTCTACTCAAAAGCTTATAATCCGACACTTTTGACTTATTTAGATTTTATTATCTCTCTGACCTTTTTGTAAAAGATAGAGTTTTTACCTTAAGTCTTTTCCAACTTCCCATTACAATTTTATTTTTGAAAATACGCTTGCCGCTAAGTCTCATGGTAAATCGACAAAGACTCATAGTGACTTACGTACCATAATCCCCGCCTGTGTGCATACCATTACTATAGGTGACCCTAGGGGGTAAGTATGAGCACTGAACGTGACAATACATCAAAGGAAGTCAAAACAGTATTCATGATTTCCTTACCCGTGAATTATTGCAGGATTCCCATGGCACCTAAACCCATAGGCACAGATCCTGCCAAGTCAAACAAGGCAACTCCCCCACCACTAAAGTTATGTCCCATACATATTGTCCTCCAACCAGGACATGTAGTTACCCATCATCCATCTCCTAGTCAACCTCCCAATAATCTCAATCTGTTCTGGCTTTTAGGCGAAGTACCTAAACCGTCACCACTCGCCGGAGTCTGACCCACTTCTGCTCTAGCCTTAGTCAGCAAAATAGGTCAACCAACCTATTCAACCTTAGCTTCCTCAAGTAACCCTTACCATGTAATTGAGACCCTGTCTCTGGCCCAGTCTCCGATAAGACTACCAAATATGACCAAGTCTCCTTACATACCGAGGAATCCATCTCCTTTTGTATTAAAACTTTACCTAAGTCAATTTTTCCACATCGAGCCATGTCACCATCATCTGCTCAATTCTCATCAACTAGCAACTTTTGACGGCAGTCCTCAGGAAAAAGAGCTACTTGAAAAGTACCAGTCATTGATCTGATTCAAGCTTACCTGCCACCCAAATGGCAGTTTATCTTAGAGCACCCCATCATGTCAATCAATTTTTACAAAGATATTCTCATTAGCACCGTTTCTATGAAGATCGATCCCATTTTTGATCGATTCGACCCATCCTAGAAAAAAATCATTTTCCATAAGTTATTCATAGTAAAAATGTTGTCTTGCGACAAATGGGGCTTACATCCCTCTGAATTGCGAGAACTCCCTGGTCATCCTCTATTCAATTATTATGATTATACGACAGCATGGACTAAAGTACTTTTCTAGCTAAATGAGACTTTCACTCATTCTTGGTTCTTCAACTTTGACAATGAATTCACAAGTCAATTCCCTTCATGATTTCATCATTGGTAGCAAATGTTCAACTTCATTCCCGACATTTTTCCCCAACCACTTCTGGATTTCATGAAAGTCTATTCCACTAGTCACAAAGTCAATTACCCATGATCTCCCTATTTTCATGTAAATACAAGATCCCTTGGATTCTCAAATGGGAATACAAGATCAATCAAGACATCTGCACCCGCAGATTTTATGTTAAATGGTGGGACAAATTTCAGTGTGATCACACCATTCTCCAAGTCAGAAAGAAATTTCCTCCTCAACAGGAAATTTTCTAGTTCATGGCCGATAAAGCTAGCCTCCAGACAGTTGTGGCATTTGTCATGGCCCAAGTAAAAAATAAAGTGAATTTGTAGGAATTCTGCCAGCAGCTCCAGCTCCAAGTCAGCCAGATTAGCAGACAGGATGTGTTATCCCCAACCTTATCCTATTCGTCATCTACCAGTCAATTCAAACCTAACTATTTGGACCCTGTATTCCAAGATAGTCAGGACCCATATGATCTCGGTGAATATTTTTGACACTTTGTAGCTCCAAATCTCAGTCGAAAGTCACTCGACAAGACACTAGTCATGAACAATAAAAATTCAAAAATATTATTCACGAAACTAGTAGTAAACAGTGAAAGCAACCGATAGCAGTCGCCAAGTCACTATTCATCCATAGTAACAGTTCCGTGTGATTCTGCTATCATTCTTCTGTTTTTAAAAACAAAAGATCAAAGTCATTTGAATCATAATTCCATATCAGATTTCTGAACTCTCTCTCTCTAAGATAGCAACTCTCTCATCCCGAGTCTTCCTATCCCTTCTAAGTCTTTGAGTAACCATGTATTGACACGTGTCTTTCTTTGTTAGTAACTTGTGTAAGTACTTTCCAAGTAAATCTTCATGAAGTAATCTTGAAGTAATCTCTTTGTCTTACTACTTCTTTATTAACTGTAAGCATGCATACCGCAAGATTGGACGGTTTTAAGTTTCTGCTTCATGCATGCATATATACCACCGGATTGGACAATTTTAAGTTTATACTCTCATGCATTACCGCCTATATAAATTTCTAAAGTTATTTTCTTTTAAGACTAATTGCAAGTGGATACCAGCTAAGTAGCGTTAAGTCATCAGGGGTCTTTTAAATTTATTTTGATAATAACTGTTGTTCTTTCTTCTTTGCTTCCGCATCGTTTCTTTTATTCCGTCTATGACTCGTCTCCACCGTTCTCTCTCTAATCACCGCTTCCGCCTCTTCAAAGTAAGTCACTTGGTTACCCGTTTAGCTCTTTTGGTATATTGGTTACCCTTTTAGCTCTTTTTGTATATATATATATATTCGGAACATATCTTTTATTAAAAAACGAAACATCGTCTACTAATTACTGTTGCAGTTTTTGTAGCAGGCTTCAGAATAGCGTTGAAATTTATCGGCTCCTGTCATATTAAAAGAGAAAAATTAGAACCATATTGTAATATTTTATATATAAGCATTCATGAATACAAAGTATATATATATATATTCGGAACGTATCTTTTATTATAAAACGAAATAACGTCTACTAATTACTGTTGCTGTTTTTGTAGCAGGCTTCGACATAGCGTTGAACTTTATCGGCACCTGTTATATATATATGTAGGCAAATGTGTACATGCGTAGATATATGAATAAGCTTACACATGGAACCAGAATTTAAGAATTCATGATGCAATTTAATAGGATTATGGAAGAGCTTCAGAAGCTTAGATTTTTGCCCACACACCATGGAGTAGATGATTAATTGAGGGATGCATGGTTGATCAACTAGCTTTATATATATAGGATATAGTCGCTAAATTTTATTTCAAGAGTGTTGGATCAAGACGACTCCTATTTTTAGGATATCCAAGTAGTTGAATTCTAATAGGATATTTAAGTATTTGAGTTCTATTAGGATATCCAAGTATTTGAGTTCTAATTGAATATCCAAGTATTTGAGTTCTAATAGGTTTAAGGACGCAGGGCATGGAGTTTTTTATAAATAGTCTATGATGTAACCCAAGAATTACACAAGATAGTATACCGCTCTCTCTTGTGGACGTAGGCATATTTCCGAACCACTTTAAATCTTTGTGTTAATTATCTCTCTCTCTCTCTCTTCAATTTCCGTATATTGTTCATATTGGTGTGCACAGTAACAACAATTGGTATCAGAGCCCTAGGTTCAGTAATGGCGGTAAATACTTCGATTGCTAAATTCGATGTGATGAAGTTCGACGAAATTGGGAATTTCGGATTGTGGTTAGGAAGTGTAAAAGATCTGTTGGTGCAACAAGGGATGGTGGACGCTCTATATGGGAAGAAGTAAGATGACATGAAGGAGACAGAATGGAAGGAGCTTGAGGCCAAAGTGGTGGCTACTATCCCGCTTTCTTCGGCCAAAGCAGTGACTACTATCTGGCGTGAGGCCAAAGCAGTTTGGTTGAAGTTGGAAAGTCGTTACACGTCAAAGTCGTTGACGAACAAACTCTATCTTAAGCATCAGTTGTTTGGTCTTAAGATGGTAGAGGGCTCATATCTGAGCCAACAAATTAACGTGTTTAATCAGGTTGTTAGCGATTTGAAAATGGTTGATGTGAAGTTCGACGACGAAGACAAGACATTAATGTCATTGAATTCTTTGCCCGATTCTACTTCCTATGAGAATTTGGTTACGACTGTAACATGGGGGGAAAATTCCCTGGAGTTGAAGGATGTCACAGGGGCCCTGTTGGGGTTTCATCAAATGAAGAAAGCCAATGATGAGAGTTTTCAGGGGGACGAGCTAATTGTGAAGGGTAACTAAGAGCATGGAAGAAGCAAAACCAAGGGTGGTTTAAGTAGCAGGAATTCTCGGTCGAAGTGCAGGAGTTGGAAAGATGTCAATTGTTAAGTGTGGTAAAAAATGACACATAAAACGGAATTGTCAAGATAAGAAACAGATTCAAGACAACGAGAATGAAGGCTCCTCAAATTAATTTTTTTGTTGCTGCATGTGGATGATATGCTTATTGAGGTTAAGAGTATGAAGGAAGTCAACAAGCTGAAGTCCTTGTTGAGTAAAGAATTCGACATGAAAGAATTGGGCGCAGCCAAAAAGATCATTGAGATGGAGATTCACAGGGACAGAGATGCCATAAAATTATGGTTTTCTCAGGCTGGCTACGTGGAGAAAGTGTTGGAAAGGTTCAGCATGAGGAATGCAAAACCGGTTAGTACACCATTGGCAATTCATTTTTGTTTGTCTACCTCACAGTCCCCGAAGAAAGCTGAAGAAATGGAAGACATGTCAAAAGTCTCATATGCCAGTGCAGTGGGGTGTCTGACTTATGCCATGATATGCACAAGGCCAAATTTGGCTCATGCAGTCAGCATTACGAGCAAGTATTTGGCAAATCCAAGGAGACATCATTGGGATGCAGTCAAGTATATTTTCAGATATTTAAGGGGTACTACGGATTATGGCATAATGTTTGGAAGATAACAGAGTGATCTGTTAGTTATGAGATATATGGATGCAGATTATGCTAGTGACTTGAATGACAAGAGATCGAACATAGGTTATGTGTTTACTCTTGCAGGAGGGCCCATTTGTTGAAAGTCCATGATTCAATTCGTTGTTGCATTGTCCACAGCTGAGGTAGAGTACATGACAGTCGTTGAGGCTGCTAAGAAAGCTTTGTGGCTTACAGAGATAGTTGAACGTTCAGCAAGGTGGAGTTCAGTTACATTGTGATAGTTAGAGTGTCATTTATTTGGCGAAGAATCAGGTGTATCGTGCAAGAACCAAGCATATTGATGTGAGGTTTCACAAGATTAGAGAGTTGGTTGCTTCCAGGTGTATCATACAAGAACCAATCATATTGATGTGAGGTTTCATAAGACTAGAGAGTTGGTTGTTTCTGGTGAATTATTGCTAGAGAAAGTTCACACTTCTGATAATGCAACATACATGTTTACTAAGCCAGTTATCATAGAGAAGTTCAAACATTGCTTGGACTTGACCAGTTGCTAGATAGAGGTGTTCCTAACCTATTAGTTCCAGGTGGAGGCGAAAACTTGTTTGATTTTCTCCTAAGAGGCAATATTCGCCAAAGTGGAGATTATTCGATAAAGATGGCTCCTATTTTTAGGATATCTAAGTAGTTGAGTTCTAATAGGATATCTAAGTATTTGAGTTCTAATAGGTATAGGGATGCAGGGTCCGGGGTTTCTTATAAATAGTCTATGATGTAACCCAAAAATTACACAACATAGTAAACCGCTCTTTCTTGTGGACGTAGACATATTGCCAAACCGCGTTAAATCTCCATCTCAATTATCTCTCTCTTCAATTTTCGAATATTTTTCATCATTAGTGTACACGGTAACAACTAAGAGTCAATTGATGCTATATCTATATGGCACTGCAAAATATAACCTACTAATTAATAGCCATACAACCCAGGTAAGTTGGTAATGCAGGGTGTACCACGCACCTTGCACTCTGGGGATAGCCATACGTGATAAATGTGTCACGTTGAAGTATTGGTTGAGTACTCTGGGGAGTTTATAAGGTCTTTCAAATTTGATGTCAACATGTCTAGAACAATGGCTTGGCAGAGGGATGGAGATCCTCAGAGCCTGAGCAAGATGTATCTGGAGGCTGAAAGAGAACAAGAGTGTTATGATCTGCAAGCAACATACGTGTAGTCAGTGCCAATAACCAGTGGCGGAACTAGCATTAAAATCCAAGGGTGCCGAACTTTAAAGGCGAAATAATTTTTTTTCCTCGATCAGCAACAATATCATCTGGACTAAACATAATGCGAGATCTTTTTGAACTATTATTCATTTCTGAATTAGTAGTCACGTGAGGAGTATTAGAAGACTTCGCGCTAGCTGCGTGACTTTCTTATCACAAACTTATCCATTATCTAAATAAAATAAAATAAAAGTGAAGACAATCAATCAGTTGGCAATGATATTTTAATGTTGCAGTGCATATTCTATATTTAATGAAGAATTTAGAGAGCTTCTTGGGGCACTTAATGCATATCGTCTTGATAGAGACATACGATCAGGTCAATTTTGAGCCTTTCACACACCACATATATATAAGTGATCGAGGTCATGTTGTTGTAATGTGTATCAAGACAGTGCACATAAATTTTGACTTCAAGCTGAAAAATATGCAAACTTGAGCATATTGTAAAAGTTTAAGATTTGCTGTGTTTATTTTGTCTTTCTCCTCATATATATAGTCTAGTCCACGAATGTATGTTTAAGGTAAATGTGACCTTGCATGTGATTCGAGCAGATTTAAGTTGAATTTTTGGACATATTGTTCCTGCAGCTAAAATTGAAATTTTAAGGCAAACATATTTTGGCTCGTTCAAACCTCTCAAAAGCACGTCTTGATGGCATCCGAAAAGATATATGACAGAATTTAGAAAAGTTTCAACCTTGGCTTTATTGGAACGAACCAACACAACCCAAAAACATATTTATATACCAATAATAATACACATGCCTAAATTGAATTACTTAAGGACTCAGGACTACTGCTACTCTCATACCCATGAGATCCAATCACATATATGATAGAATTTAGAAAAATATATAAGTTTTTTTTTCTAAGTTAGAAAAATATATAAGTTACTATTATATTTGTTATCTACTTTATAGACTTGATGACATTTACGGGATCATAACTAATCATAGTTTTTTGTCATACCATTAATTTATTTGTTACTTTTAGCAGAAACCAAGAAGAGTAGACCTAAATAGTTCATTCTTTACCTTATCTCAAGGCATTTGAGACAAAACAAAATTACTCAGGAAAAGAGAGGGATATGAACTGTGATGATCCTTCAGTTAGTTTGGTCGTCATCATTCACAATCACCATGTGCAGACGTCCTTAAAAGAGGCGCTGCATGATGTATCAGTAGTTTGGACGGCATGAAAGCCGGCCCGGCCATTTGAAGGTTTGTTGAGCTTCAACTCAAAGGATCACATTTGCCATTTATATAGAGCTTAACACCTACATTATTCAGTCAGCTGATCTGAAAAATTTAGAAAAAAATAAAAAATTACATTAAAAAGTCATTGAATTACACATTTTCTTTCAAATGTCCAGGACTAAATGACTTTTCCTCACTGTCTATAAGTTTCTTAGCCTTTGCGCAGGAATTTGGCTCTAGTTAGCCTGGGTCTAATGGATGTCGGACTCAGGTCAACTTATGAAAAATTTTTTTTGGGCTGAGTAATTGGTGGAGACCACCCAAGTTCGCTACCCCTGCATCTGTCACTGCCAATAACAGCGGGTTACGGGCAGTTTATGTGATCATTACCGAAAGTGTTATATTTTTTCTCAAAAAATTGAGATAACGAATGGTAATTATGATTTTGCATCCAAAACAAAATTTCCAATTTCGTAAATAATGTTTTTGGAAAATGTGGCTTTTGGACATCGTTGATTAGCATTAGAAATTAGCTTGTCATGTCTCTTGGTTGAAGACCATATTGCTTTTGATCACAATCTTCTAGGACGATTGCTTCCTGAGATCCGTACGTATAATGAATTAGTAGCTACCCACAATTTTGATACATAAACCCTTTTGAAATTCCTATATGATGAAAGGTTACGTGACTCTATGGGGTGGGATCCAGCTGTTTGGAATCCTAATTTTATTGGAAATATTTTTTATTTTTGTCTCACTCTCGAAGGTGCTTGTGTAATGTGTGGTATCGTCATTTGGCAATAAATTAGTTATAGCACGGGGAATTAAAAGGGGACTTAATACTATAGGTACTTGTGGTTTTGATTTATGAGCTGAATTTAATTTCGTTGTGGTTGCATTTTAATGATAAGATGCAGTGTGAGTAAGCTGCATTTTTTTACTTATTATTGTTGTTATCGAGTACATAATGATCATTATTTTTCAACTTTGTAGATATCTTACTAAGAAAAATTCAGTTTGCGCTACGTGGCTTTATCATTTTAAAATCTAAATTATTAATTTCGTCACATTGCACCCTCAACTTATCAAAATACATCAATGTGCATCCCATGATAATATTCAAATGTTAAGAATGTGCCACTAGTCTCTAGGATTTAGACTTTTCCTAGTTTAGTCCCTAGAAATTTTTTTATTTTATTTTCCCACTATCGCCGGGATATGACCCATTTTTCATCTTGGTCCCTCCATCCATCTGTCGTCCATTTTCAAACGGAATTTGCTAATGTGGCCAATGCTGAATACATCACACCCAAGTGGCACATGAAATGTGTCCTTTAATCCAATATGCATGCCAAGTTTGCATCCAAAATTCATAGGGACTAAACTGAGAAAAGTTTAAACCCCAATGACTAGTGTTAAACTAATCAATTTAGCTCAGTTTTTTCTCAATATTTTGGTCCATTATTATTCCATTAATCTATTACCTTCATTTTCTTCAATATTTTGGTCTCTAATTTATGAACTAATCAATTTAGCTAATTTTTATTCAATATTTTGGTCTGTAATTTTTCTATTAATCTATTAGTTTCATTTTCTTCCATATTAGTTAAACTCATGATCAACTAGTCTCTGGGGTTTATACTTTTGGCATGCATCTATTGGGCGTGACATGGTCAATGTTGGCTAATTCAACAGATTCTGTTTTGAAATGAATTGCAGGCGTACAGAGGGAGTAACATAGGAAATAGATCATATCCCGATATATGAATTTAAATTTGGCACGGAATTTTACCAAAACAAAAACACTAACAGTTTATACTCCAAAATTGATTCGCATAATTTGAAGGCACAACGTGTAGTTTCTCTTAACTTATTATTTCGACTCGAGAGACAAAATGCAAATTGTGGGTCTTTTAAATTCTTTAAGAGCAAAAGCGTGGAACAAAAGTTCATGTAAATAACAAAGACAATATGCTTGCAATATAAAGCATTCACGAATACAAAGTATCTGGAACCTCTAACTTAATTTGAATCTTTATTACAAAACGAAACTGACTATTAATTACTGTTGCAGTTTTTGTAGAAGGCTTCCGCAAAGGTTTGAACCTTATCCGCACCTGTCATATTAAAAGAAACAAAAAATAAATAAGAATCCTATAGTAATATATGTAAATGTCTATATATATATATATATATGCGCGCATACATGTGTATTTTTGTGTACGCACATTTAAGAATTCCTTGTAGTCAGAAAGAGAAATTGTTGAAAAAACGATCATATCACAATTTTACAACCTTTGAGTTAGATGGCACCACGTTACAATAGTACGGCCCATTTATAAAATTAATTTTTTTTTTATTTTCTTTTTTCATAGTCACTACTACGTACATTCACAACCACCATTTCTTTTTTGTAGAAATTAGAGCTTTCACCTGCTTAGACACAGAAGAGCTTGATCAGTTTGTCTAAATTTTATAGGAAGCCACAGTACCATGGAGTAGATAACTAATTGGGATGGATGATCAACTAGACCATGCAATTAATATAACCTGTTGGAATGGCCAAGTCTCATACGTGTTGCTCTGTTATTTTTTTCTAGGACACATGTTGCTCTGTTGAGTACTAATTATAATACATATGGTCATAGTTTAGAATTGTGCTTTGCTAACATGTGTGCCGACAAACATTAATGAATTACATCTATTGTTTAATGCAAATCTGAGCCTTTGATTAAATTTATTCATGCATTAGACAATATGATGGGTTAAGACTGAAGCTTTAAGATCGAAACGTTTCTCATGCGCACAAAGTACATATATATGTGTAATTCTTGAGCTAACAAAAACGCAGGATATACATCATATGAATTGTCTTGAAATTGTACTCAACCAAGAAGAAATTCCAATGCTTTACCTTCTAAGATTCATACTTGCATTTTTTGTTTTTGAAGAAAAATACTCTTCAAGAAAATTCACTTAGGGGCATTCCAATATTACTTACATTTTAGATTATTTCCTTTTGTTTCCATGTTAGGTATACATTAAGAAAGAAAATTACACCCAATCCGAAGGAGGGATGTGTACGTAGAATCATATATACTGATTGCCCTTATTATCTAACTCTAAATAATAGAGTTTTGAAATCATGAGAACATAACTAGCTGGCTATAGGACAGTCTCTAAATTTGTTGCATCAAGATTCATTTGAGGGTTTATCTGGGCACTACAAAATGTAACCTAGCTTATATATATATATATATATTCAGGAGTTATGGAGGGGGAGAGACAGACTTAAAAGGTTAGAAATCTCTTACCATATTGTCCAACGGTGGCGGCCATAAATGTGCAACCAAGAGCGCAATTATAGACGACGGCGGCTGCATTTTATGGGCAGACATATGGTCATACAACCCAGGTAAGTTTGTATTGGGTATGCCCTTTTGCACATGTCTTCGCACGTATAGAGACAATGTGCGAGGTGTAGCATTGTGAAGCGTATGCGGAATCTAACCCTTTGGAACAAAGGATATCGATGTTTCTTGTTGTCATGTCCAGAACAATGGGGCGGCAGAGGGCCATCATGGAGAGAGCTGCAGGATGGTTCCGGAGGCTGAGAGGGAACGAGAGAGTTATCTGCTCTAATCACAACAAGCAGCATACATGTATTCAGCGCCACTAATATCCAAAAAAATTTAATTCTACCGATTCCATCCATGAGTTATTTTCCCCCCCCACCTTGATCGATCCCTTGGAGTAATTATTTGTTATGCTTTGTTAAAGGCCGCCAAATAATTGCTTATAATCTTGTTTTGCATATGGGTCATTTGATCGTATCGAACAACTTATATATATATTTACTCGAAAAATCGAGATAAGTTGTAAAGATTAATTTCCCATCCAAACCAAATTTCCAATATTGTAATTAAATAAAGTTACGTTTTTCGAAAAGGTGGCTTTTGGAGAAGCCGATCGATAAGCGTTAGAAATGGTATAACGTCTCGTTGAGGACAATATATTGCTTTCGACAATCTTAATTTAATGAAAGTTGTGTCTACTAATTAAAACAATAAGGGTTTCCGGAGATCAATTCAAACGTATAATCAAATAATCACAATTTTGATAAAACACACCTTTATAATTCATATGAAAAGTTACATGACTCTATGGGGTGGAATCCAGATGTGTACGTGTGATATGTATATATACTATTAGTATTGATAATCAATCTAAACAATATTTTGCTACTCCTTATAAAGTAAATACTATAAATAATAATGATAAAATTTTGATAATATAATTCAATAGAATAATTATGCTAATGTATATTTACAACAAATAGGAACACATTTAGATAAAATTGAACATTTAATTAAACCTACAGCTCCGTCTAAATCTTCACAACCTCAACTTATGTTTATACCTTATGAATTACCATAAATGTCTCTTTTAAATCCAGTCGATGCAAATACTCAAAAGTTAGATAATATTAATGAAATGCTTGCAAAATTATCATTAAAAGATAAAAACTCTATTCCTTCATCTTCTAAATTACATGTTTTAAATCAGTCTAGCTCATCTTCTAGTTTAATATCTGAAGAGTCTGATTCTAGTACTACTGAAAGTGAAGATATAAACATTGCTAATTTAGACTCACAATTTCAAGAAAATTTAAATATTAATAAAATGCATACATCTAAACCCAAAAATGAATCAAAATATTATCGTCTAAATCAACGAAATTACTATCCAAAACCTACTCCTCCTGATTTACAATATGAAGAAAGACATTTAAATTCTACTTCAGCTTTTTTTGCCAATAATTTATATGATGCTGCTCCTCAACCCCGTCCAGGATCAATACCAATAACTATTAAATTTACTTTCTTCGACTGCATCTATTTCATCTCTATCTCCTTCTACAAGTTCTAGAAATTTTAAATCTGCTTTAAATTCATTTCGTTCAAGTACTTCTTCAATACCTCCATATATTCCTCCTGCTAGTATAAGATCTAATAATTCAATTCAACTATCGGTATATGATACTCAAACTGAAATTATTTCTTTACAAAGATCTCATTCTATAAATGTTTTACAAAATGATTTTGTACTTAATAAAGAATTACTTAGAAAAGATTTTGAGTCATTAGAAAACATTCATAAAAGACTTTGGTTTCTAGATAATTATGATAAAATAGATCAAGTTTATATTAGAAATGTCTATTCTAGCCAAATGAATAATGTTAAACAAAATATTTGTAAAATTAATCTGTGTATTTTGTAATTGTTTTATTTCTTGTTTAAGAATTTGTATTTCTTTTGGTAAATCATTTATAGTAACATCGTGCTAATATTTTACTATAATCATAATATGTATCTGGGGTTGATCTGATATTATGATGAGAAGAAGAAGGTTGATTTTCCAATTCTTTCATTTTTAAAAGATAAGTTTGTTGTATTTCTGAATCTTTTATCTGCATCTAATAATAGTTGATCAAATTTAGATAAAACTAATACTTGTTTTTTACATGTACAATTTTCTACAAAAAAATTACATAATTTTATTTCATCATTATCAGAAGAAGAAGTAGTATACGAAGAGGAAGAAGAATTAGTGTGCTCATTTGTAAAATGTTGAGGAGGTTTTTGGGCTAGAAATATTTTATATAATTGAATTTTTATTTCATAAGGAACATCTAATTCTTTTATTTATTTTATAACATAAGATTTTTTTGCAAAATGACCAGTTTTTCCACATTTCCAACAAGTTATATATTTTTTCTTAGTTTTATATTTTGGTCTTTTGGTAGAAGATTGAGGTCTATATTTTGGTCTTTTGATATAAGAAGTGAGAATTTCTTGCCATCTGACAAAGAGATGTTTTGAAGCAAGATTTTTGACATCCTTTAATAAAATATCTTTTGTTGAATGACAATCGCCAGTACTTCTTGCTTAACAATACTATATTTCTGTCGTGTAGTACTCCATGCATGAGAATGATATCGTACTATTTGTTCTTTATTACTATTATGTTTGTGTTGTTTTAATATGCCACCATATCCAATATTGGATCCATCTGTTTCTACTATTTAAAATGCATGTGGGGATGCAATGCCTATGCACGGTAAATGTTTGACATGTTTTTTAATTTGTTGAATTATTTGAGTGTGAGTATCAGTCCGAGGAGGAGGTTTCTTTTTTAAAAGATTAAATAATGGTTTGCATATTTTTCTTAAATTTTTATAAAATTCACCAATATAATTTAAACTGCCAAGAAAACGTTGAAGCTGTTGTGTGAATCTAATTAACAACCCAAGAGGAAGTGAATTGAGTTTTTCAAAAACTTATAACTTTTTCTCTCTAAAACATGCAGATCTGAAAACTACCCATATTTAGCAAATAAGAATGTTGATCTAAATGTGTCTAATGCTATGTCAAATATAAGTAATTAATGATAAAGCATAAATCTCTACAAGTATGAATATGAAAGGATTAATGAGAGAGATAGAGTTAGAGAGATGACACCGTAATTTTAGGTGGTTCGGCCAACACTTGCCTACGTCAACCCCCAAGGCTATTGACTTCCTTGGGCTTCCTTCACTATTTTTCAAAAGCAAATACACCTTAGCTTCCCGGGTGCTAAGGAACCTTTACAAAGTGTTTTCCGAGCTTACAATTTAACTCACTCTCACAAATCCTCACAACCTAGAGGATTTCTTCTACTCTCACAAGTAGGATCAAGTGTTTTCCCAACACTCAAATGTTTACAATGGATGGGTACAATGAAGAATGGCTCTTTAAGCCGAATATGCAATTGTAAATCTCACAACGTATGGAATGACTCTCTAAGCCGAATGAGCAAATGAGACACAATGTGTGAAATGACTCTCTAAGCCAAATTAGCAAATCAAAAGCTCAATAAAGTGCAAAAGGACAATATTCTTAAATGAAACCTAAGGTTTGACAAGTTGGAGCACAAGCTTTCTTGGTAGATGCGGTCTTCCCTCTTTTTCAAAGAACTTTCTCTCTCTAGAAGTTAGGGCAATAGTAATAGCAAGTGTTTTCCCTCTTCTCCAAGAAATATCTCTCTTTGGAGGCTAGGTCGTCAATGATGAGCAATAGAAGAGTATTGAACAATGAGAGCTTTGATCTTGGAAGAATCAGCAAATGAAAACTTTGGATCTTGGATTTCTCTCTAGATGTTGCGTTGATGATTAAGATGCTCCTCTCTCTATCTCGTTCTTCTTATAGCTCATAGGTCTTCAACGGTCATAAAGGGTCTTCATGTAAAGTTGGAGTGTCGTTGGAGGTCATTTGAGACAATTTTGAACCATTTTGAATGATCTGACGTTGTTCCCGTATTTCTGCAAATTCGCACTATGTGTCGACCCCATGTTTCCATCTCTCGGGAGACAGTGCAATGTGTCGACACATTGAACACTTGGTCTGAAAATATTGTCGACAATGAAATTTTACCTTCTGGAGTAAGTGCAATGTACCATCCCTCAATGTGTCGACACTTATAAGTGCTGGAGAGTTTTTCAGCAACTTGATAGTGTTAAATCCATTCCAAACTTCTTTAACACCTACAATATGAAAAATTGAACTTATCAACTTGTGTAATGGTGCTCAAGTGCACTTAGAAATATTTTAGTTAGTGAAACCTCAATCCTTTTGAAATACAAATTGGAAATTGTGGATTGACAATGTAAAATCTAAAGTCTTTAAAAACTTAGAAACTTTTGTTATCATCAAAATCATTAATGGATTGTTTGTAAAACAAACTTGGGCTAACAATCTCCCCATTTTTGATGATGACAAAACCATGTTAAAACAGCAATTTGCTAACAAATAGAAAAGCTCCCCCTGAGAACAAGCAGATAGTTTTTCATGACATTTTTAGCAAAGAGAATTTAGGATTTTGCAAGAGTTTCCTTCGTAAATAGAGATTTCCCAAAATTAAAACACAAAAGAAACACTTCTATATCTTCCTTCAAACTTCTCAAACTTCAAAAGTTACCAACCAGATCACAAGACTTCATATAGAGAGAAATTGAGAGATAGAAAGACTACCTTTAAAGCAAGTCTCTCTCGTCCATAATGAAGTGCAATTAGATAAGCACTTCTAAAAAAACTTCATAGAACTTCCTTAGAGAATAATAAATATCAACATAGTAAGTTCAAGAATTAAGAAATTATACATGAATCTAATCACAACATCAACATCAACATAAATCAGAGAAGACCATAGACATCATAAAAAGCTTGAATAATCATTAGAAACAAAAGATATGTCTAAATGTTCAGCCCAAAGTAATAATGAGTACAAGTTACAAGATCAGTTAAAGCAACAAAAATAGAATGTTCTCTAATTGAGCTAGGAGTTCAGCAATATACAACTTCTCCCCCTTTAGCATCATCAAAAAAGAATAAGGGAAGAGGTTAAAGGTAAGAGGCTTTGGAGAGAATCAAGCAAAAAGACTATGGAGAATCAAAGGGAGGAGGAGGATGATCCACATCAAATTTCTTCAACCAATTAACCCTAGTGTTGAAAACCAATATGTCCATCTGATCACCTGGGGACGAAGATTTCGATCTTCATCCAAATGGATCTCGGTAGCTTTGATCACATCTTCAGTAGTGGATTGCACAATATGCTTGAGAATTTCATATGTAGAGGCAAACTCATCTACTGAACGTTGAATCACATTGCTGGCCACTTTGATGCTCTTGTTAACTTGATGCTTGAGATTCCTCATGTAATTAGAGAGATTCCCAAAATGTTCAGTGTGGTCAGCAAGCATCTTCTTGATGTCTTCAAACCCGGTCTTCATACAGCTGGCCAAATCCTCCATAGTCTTTCCCAATTTCTTCTGCTCTTTCTTTATCTCATCCATGAAGGCCTCAAGTGAGTTTAATCGAGGCTGATGAAAGCTACCAGCAGCAGCCTTCCGGGAGGTATATCCAAAAGGTAGAGGGGGCACAGAAATAAGGGTATGCTCCTCTATAGGAGTCCTAGCAGTGGTTTCAGCGTCCTCCCCATCATCACTATCTTCTTCAGACCCGGAACCCTTGTCACCAATCTTCTGAGGTGTCACCACACTTTTCTTCACCCATTCCCCATCCTCATTTTGCATAAAACCCATCAATTTAAGAGTTTTTCTGGTTATACTCTTGAAATCTTTGGGTTTTTCTCTAACCTCCATAGATAGTTCAATCTAAATAGTATGAAATAGGTGAGTGGAAAAAATCCCATAAGGCAGTCCTTGCCTTTTCTTTTCAGAGGTTGCCTTCATGTGATTAATCATCAAATGACCAAGATTCATTTGGGTACGGGTGATTAAACAGTACATGATAAATAGTTCCAAGAACGTAATGTACTCAAATTTACCAGTCCTTGATAAAATAACATGACACACCATGTGATGTAATATTCGTCTATGGACTGTTAAGTCACTGACAGTGGGTTTAAACACTTTGTTTAGGGTTGGATTATCCAACACAACTCTAAGAATGTTTAGAGGTTCTACCTCAGCCATTCCCATCCAAGTATAAGCATCATAAAATTTCTTTCCCCCATTAACGACGTTGCAGACAAATCCAAGATTTTCCCATTTACATAACTAGTGACAAATTCAGATGTAGTGTGCTGAAGGTTAGCATATACCAATTTCACAAGATATACATAGCAATATATCTTCAAGTTCACAAAAAATCTCCATCCTTGATACTCAAACATATTCTTAAAATCAAATCCATTCTCACTAAACCACTTGAAATCTGGCCATCTCCCAGCAATAACTTTTCTACCCCTAAAATCTTGTAGAAACCTATTCTTACAGAGACCTGACCTGTAGATATAGGCTTCGGTAGAGGGCATGACTTCCTCAGCATTTTTCCCTTTCTTTCGTGCTCAGGAACTGGTAGAGGAAGACGTATGAGGATTGGAGCGCTTGGGCGACTGGATGACATCTCCGTAAGGACAAGAGAGGATGTTGGCGGTAGGGTTTTGAGAGGTGGCCGGAAGGTGAGAGGATTTCTTGGGGAAGAGAGAAATCGGCATGGCTTGGATGAGAGAGAGAGAGGTCTGCGAAAAGGAAAGGGGAAAAAGCGTTGACCCTTGCCCTAATGAGGTTTAATAAGACACGCGTGTACCCCATTTTTAAAAAACACTGTGCCCGATAGATGTGTCGACACATTGCACATGTACCCGAGAGCTTTTTTAAGGGGTATAAGAAATGCAGGCTAATGTAGACACATAGGCTTATAAGTGTCGACACATACTTCCTTGGTGCAAAAGGCCATGAAAACCAAAAGTGTTGACACTTGAATTACCAAGTGTTGACACATCCTATGCAAAGAAAATTTCTTTAGAGAATTTTCAAAGAACAGCAATTGAAATCAAACTAATATGAAGCACTTTAGCATATAGATCAAACCATGTTCTAAGCAATCAATGAAGCATAATAAAAACAACAAGACAAACATATTTTATCACATTAATCCAATGGAGATCTCATTCCTATCTCTTGGCGAATAAAACAAAATCTATCCTCATTAAGGGGTTTTGTGAAAATTTCCGCCAATTGAAGGTTGGTATTTATAAACTCAAGAACAATGTCCCCTCTTTGAGTATGATCACGAATAAAGTGATGTTTTATCTCAATGTGTTTTTTCCTAGAGTGCTGCATTGGATTTTTAGTAAGGTTTATAGCATTGGTGTTGTCACATGTTATTGGGATGAGAGAGTAATGAAAATTAAAATCTTACAGTTGTTGTTTCATCCACAATACTTGTGCACAACAATTGTCCATGGCAATATACTCGGCTTCCGTAGTTGATAGAGGTGCGGAGTTTTGTTTCTTGCAACACCAAGAGACTAGTGAGGGGCCAAGAAATTGGCAAGCACCACTAGTACTCTTTCTATCAATTTTATAACCTGCATAATCCGCATTCGAGTATCCTTGTAAATTAAATTCAACACTCTTAGGATAAAACAATCCAAGATTTTGAGTGCCAACAAGATATCAAAAAATTCGTTTTATCGCAAGGAGATAAGATTCCTTAGGACATGATTGATATCTAGCACACATACAAACACTAAACATTATGTCTGGTCTACTAGCCGTAAGATTGAATAAAAAGCCAATCATACCTTGGTATTTGGTTTGGTCCGCATCCTTACCTTTTTCATCTTTTCCATATTTGTTGATGAACTCATAGGTGTATTCATCGGTTTTGAATTATCCATAGAAAATTGCTTGAGGAGATCTTTTGTATACTTTGCTTGATTGATGAAGAATCTCTCATTGCTTTGTTTGATTTGAAGTCCAAGGAAATAGTTCAATTCTCCCACGAGACTCATCTCAAATTTACATTGCATTACTTCAGAAAACTCTTGACACAAGAATTCATTAGTTGATCCAAAAATGATATCATCAACATAAATTTGAACAATCAACAAATCATTGTCTTTTTCTTTAGTGAAAAGATTAGTATCAATTCTGTCTCGTGAAAAATCATTTTCAATGAGAAATGAACTTAACCTTTCATACCATGCCCGAGGAGCTTGTTTTAATCCATAAAGAGCCTTTGTGAGCTTATACACAAGATTATAAAGATTTTCATTTTCCAAATCCGGTGGTTGCTCAACATATACTTCCTCAGAGAGGAATCCATTTAAAAAACACTTTTTAGATCCATTTGAAAGAGTTTAAAATCCTTAAAACAAGCAAAAGCAAGTAACATACAAATGGATTCTAATCGGGCAACAGGTGCAAAGGTTTCATCAAAATCTATTCGTTCTTCTTGATTATAACCTTGGGCTACTAATCTTGCCTTGTTCCTTACAACAACCCCGAATTCATCCATTTTGTTTCTACAAACCCATTTTGTACCAATAATTGGATAATCCTTGGGTCTAGGGACTAGATTTCATACTTGATTTTTCTCAAATTGTTTCAATTCTTCTTTCAAAGCATGGATCCAACTTTCATCATCTTTAGCATCAACAAAATTTTTAGGCTCAAGTTGTGAAAGTAAAGCAAAATTATTAGCTTGCTTTAAAGAAGAACGAGTGCTTACACCTTTCTCCACATTACCAATGATTTGCTGAAGATGATGACTTTTGATGTATTTTCATGATTGTGGTAGATCATCTTTATCTTGTTAAGACTCTTTTTGAAGCTCTCGAGGTTCTTGTTCTTGCTCAAGAGTCTCTTCCTTGTCTTTGTCGATTGTAAGCTTTTCGACCTCTTTGTTAATATCTACAATATCTTTATCATTTTTCCTCACAAGTATGTCAGATTCATAAAAAACAACATGAATTAATTCTTCAACAACCAAGGTACGCTTATTGAAAACACGAAAGACTATACTAGAACCTGAGTAGCCAAGAAATACACCTATATCCGCCTTGACATCGAACTTACCCAAATTATCTTTGTTGATGTTGAGCACAAAGCATTTGCATCCGAAAACATAAAAGTAGTCAATGTTGGGTTTTCTTTCATTCCATAGCTCATATGGAGTTTTCTTAAGAATAGGTCTAATCATGCAACAATTCATAACATAACAACTTGTGCTAACTGCTTCAGCGCATAAATAGTTAGGCAAGTTGCTTTCACATAGTAAGGTTCTAGTCATCTCTTCAAGAGTCATATTCGTCCTCCCTACAACACCATTTTGTTGAGGAGTTCTAGGAGCCGAGAAGTTATGGTTAATGTCATTTTCACTACAAAAATTTTCAAATTCTTTTCTTTGATCACTCCTTATTCTAGAAATAGTAAAGCCCTTTTCATTTTGAATTTTCTTGCTAAGTTTTTGAAATGCATGAAAGGTCTCATCATTACGAGCTAGAAATATGACCCATGTGAATCTACTGAAGTCATCTACAACAACAAAGCCATAACGTTTGCCACCCAAACTTAATGTTCGGGTTGGACCAAATGGATTCATGTGTAGAAGTTCAAGTGGTCTACAAGTGGACACTATATTTTTGGGTTTAAAAGATGTTTTAGTTTGTTTGCCTTTTTGACAAGCTGCATAAATTTTGTCTTTTTCAAAAGTGAGATTAGGCAAACCCGAAACAAGATTATTTTTTACTAGTTTTGAAATCAAGTTCATGCTTGCATGAGCAAGCCTTCTATGCCACAACCAACTATCCTTGTCATTTAGAGCTGAAAAACATTTTATATTTTATGATGAAATATTCTCTAAATGAACAATGTATACATTTTCAGATCTAAGCTCAACAAACAAGACTTTCTTGCTTTCAATGTTCTCGACAAGACACGTTGATTATTAAAAAATGACTCGGTTTCTTTTGTCACATAATTGACAAATACTTAGGAGATTATGCTTTAACTTATCAACAAAAAGTACATTTTCGATTATAGGGTTAGGATATGTATCAATGCTATCAACACTGAGTATCTTCCCATTGTCATTATCACAAAAGGTAACCGAACCCTTTCCTTTGAGACAAAGAGAGCTAAACCAACTCTTGTCTCCGGTCATGTGCTTTAAGCATCCACTTGAACTTCAAGCACGCCTGCAGAAGCAATCAACTCTTGGTTTTTGGTACCCAAATATTTTTGGGTCCATTGATGTTAGAACCATTTTCTTTCATCTTGTCCTTTCGAATCCACACAAATTTAATGCCACTAGAAGATTTTTTCTTGTTGGACACACATGTGATATATGACCAGATTTACCACAAAAGTTGCACAATGTAAATGATGGAGATGATTTTGTGATCATATAAGAGTAAGATTTTTTATCTTTGAAAGAATCATATCCAATGCCACTTTTGTTGAAGCAACACCTTTGAGAACCAGAGGAATGTCAAGGTTTTTCTTTCCTTGAGTAAATCTTGCAAGATCATTTGTATGAGAGTCAACTTTCACTTTCAATGTGTCATTTTTAACAATCAAAATACTTGACTCACTTTGCAAAGGTTTTTTATTTTCTTTTGTGGTTCTTGCAAGATCATCTCCAAGAGATATGACTTGACTCTTCAAAGTATCATTCTCTTTTGCAATACTTTCAAAATTCTTTTTGAGAGAACAATATTTTGAAAATATTCTTTTTAATTCAAGGTATTGTTTATTAAACGCATCTTGCAATTCATCAAATGAGAAATAATGAATTAAAGAGTCTTGTGCCTCATCTTTATCTTCCTTTGCCATGAAGCATAGGTTTGCAATTTCTTCATCACCAGAGCATGAGGCTTTCAAGGCAATGTCTCTTTTTTCTTTTCCTTCATCCTCATCTCTCTTTACTTGAATCATCTCATGTGTCATGAGAGATCCCATTAGTTCATCCAAAGAAAGCTTTGTCAAGTTTTTGGCTTCTATAATGGCGGTGGCCTTGGGTTCCCAAGCTTTTGGTAAACACCTAAGAATCATTCTTACCATTTCAACATTAGTATATTCTTTACCAAGAGATTTAAGATCATTTATAATATTGGTAAAGTGAGTATACATGGAAAAAATATTTTCATCAGGTTTCATCTTAAAAAACTCATAGCTATGAACAAGTATACTAATTTTGTTTTCCTTGACTTGATTCGTACCTTCATGGGCCAATTGAAGTTTGTCCCAAATTTGTTTCGCGGTATTACAACCGAAAGTACGATTGAATTCATTTGAATCAAGTGCAAAATGTAACATATTCATAGCTTTACTATTTAACGACATAAGCTTAAGATCAACATCATGAAAAACTTTTTCATCCTTCAACATACCCTCCTTATCTCTCGAAAAATTAGGTCCGTTAGAAATAACTCTCCACAGTTCATAATCCATGGCTTGGACATAAATAATCATCCTAGCTTTCTAATAGTTATAGCATGTTCCATTGAGCAAAGAAGATCTATTTGTGGATTGACCTTCAGCTACAGAGCTATCAACATGGGTTGTCATAGATAGAGATATTAAACCTCAGCTCTGATACCAATTGTGAGTCTAATTAACAACCTAAAATGAGGGGTGAATTGAGTTTTTCAAAAACTTATCACTTTTTCTCTCTAAAATATGCAGATTTGAAAACTACCAATTTTTAACATATAAGAATGTTGATCAAAATGTGTCTAATTCTATGTCAAATATAAGCAATTAATGATAAAACATAAATCTCTACAAGTATGAATATGAAACGATTAATGAGAGAGATAGGGTTAGAAAGATGACCCCGTAATTTTAGGTGGTTCGGCCAACACTTGCCTACGTCCACCCCCAAGGCTATTGACTTCCTTGGGCTTCCTTCACTATTTTTCAATAGCAAATACATCTTAGCTTCCCGGCTGCTAAGGAACCTTTACAAAGTGTTTTCCGAGCTTACACTTTAACTCATTCTCACAAATCCTCACAACCTAGAGGATTTCTTCTACTCTCACAAGTAGGATCAAGTGTTTTCCCAACACTCAAATATTTTACAATGGATGGGTACAATGAAGAATGGCTCTAAGCCGAATATGCAATTGTAAATCTCACAACGTATGGAATGACTCTCTAAGCCGAATGAGCAAATGAGACACAAAATATGTGAAATGGGACTCTAAGCCAACTTAGCAAATGAAAAGCTCAATAAAGTACAAGATGACAAGATTCTTGAATGAAACCTAAGGTTTGGCAAGTAAGAGCACAAGCTTTCTTGGTAGATGCGGTCTTCCCTCTTCTTCAAAGAAATTTCTCTCTCTAGAAGTTAGGGCAAGAGTAATAGCAAGTGTTTTCCTTCTTCTTCAAGAAATCTCTCTCATTGGAGGCTAGATCGTCAATGATGAGCAATAGAAGAGTATTGAACAATGGGAGCTTTGATCTTGGAAGAATCAACAAATGAAAACTTTGGATCTTCGATTTCTCTCTCTAGATGTTGTGTTGATGATTTAGATGCTCCTCTCTCTATCTCGTTCATCTTATAGCTCCTAGGTCTTCAACGGTCATAAAGGGTCTTCTTGTAAAGTTCGAGTGCCGTTGGAGGTCATTTGAGACAATTTTGAACCATTTTGAGTGATTTGGCGTTGTTCCAGTATTTCTGCAAATTTACGTGTCGACACCTGGTCTTCTACGTGTCGACACCATGTTTCCATCTCTCGGGAGACAGATCAATGTGTCGATACATATCTTCAATTTGTCGACACAATGAACACTTAGTCTAAAAATGTTGTCGACAGTGAAATTTTGCATTCAGGAGTAAGTGCAATGTGTCGACACCATCGCTCAATGTGTCAACACTTATAAGTGCTGGAGAGTTTTTCAGCAACTTGAAAGTGTCAAATTCATTCCAAACTTCTTTAAACACCTATAATATGAAAAATTCAACTTTTCAATTTGTGTAATGTTGTTCAAGTGCACTTAGAAATATTTTAGTGAGTGAAACCTCAATCCTTTTGAAATACAAATTGAAAATTGTGGATTGACAATGTCTTTAAAAACTTAGAAACTTTTGTTATCATCAAAATCATATATGGATTGTTTGTAAAACAACCTTGGGCAAACATGTTGTTTATCAACAATTTTATCAGCAAATTCAACAGCACATGCTATAGGGATAATATTACCTTAATAAATATTATGACCTAAAAATTTAATTTTAAATTGAAATAATTTTATTTTTGGAGCAGAAACAACTAGTCCATTTTTTTCAATAATCTGTTAAAGTTTTTTAAGATGATACAATGTTGTTTTATAGATTTAGAAAAGATTAAGACATCATCAATGTATACTAAAACAAAAGAAGTATAAGAATTAAATATATCATTCATATTATTTTGAAATTCAGAAGGGGTATTTGTTAAACCAAAAGAAATGACATTCCACTCAAATGACCAAAAGGAACTGCAAAAGCAGTTTTATATCCATCTTGTTGTGCAATTTGAATTTGATAATAATATCCAGTTTTCATATAAAATTTAGAAAAAAATGCAAGCATCATGTAAACGATTAAGTAAATCTTTTTTATTAGGATTAGGATATCTTATCCATCGTCATGCTTTATTTAAAGGTTTATAATTAATAACAAGACGAGGTATACCACGTTCTTTTTCAGCATTATACATAACATAAAAAGCAGCACAACTCCAAGGAAATTTAGAACAACGTATTAATTCTTTGGTTAGTAAAGATTGAATTTCCTTTTTAGAAATTTTATAGGTATATTCTTTTCAGAAAATTCGGGTTCATATGGAATGTTGTTTAGGCATAAAAGAGCAAATAGTATCTTCTAATAGTTGTTGATATTTTTGTATATCTTGTTGTATTTGTTTATCATTAATTTGTTTTTCTATTCGTTTATATATAATTTATTTTTGTAAAAAATGTAAATGCTGTTTTTTACGATCAATTTTTGTTTGATTTAAAATATTAATTTCTTTAGTTGTGGAAATATTTTTTAAGTTTTGAATATCTCTTGAAAAAGGAGGATAATATAAGTCAATAGTAACTTCATGACCTAAAACTCTAGAGGTTATTCCTTTTTAGTAACAATAAAAGGATATAATAAAGAAAGAAAAAGATTTCCTAATATAAATTTTGAAGTTCAATTTTAACTAAAACAAAAGTAGTTTGAAAACAAAATCCATTATTACAAATGTGTACATTTGGTATTTTATAATTATTTATCATTTTCTTAACATCAGTTTGAGATAATTTTTCAGTAGATTTTTCAAATTATTTAGAATCAATTAAGCTTTCTTGTATACAGTTTAAATCAGCACCAAAATCTATTAAAGCAACAATTGTAAACAAAAAATCTTTAATACGAATAGTTACTTCAAAATACTATTTTTGGAAAATAATTTTATCAATTATTTGAATAAAAGATTCATAAGGTATTATTGGAGGAGTTTCAGAAGTAGAAGGTAAGTCGGATATTTGCAAGACATTTCATCCTAAGTCCAATCAATCCTTTTGGTTATTTTGAATAAACAAATTTCAGTAAGTAATTCATCAGTAATTTTTGTAAAATTAATCTGTGTTTTTACAGTTCCTTTTGGTCATTTTGAATGGAAGATACTGCTGCCAATTCTGAACTAAGTCCAATCAATCCTCTATATGAAGATGCTCAGGACCCTTATGATGGATACAAATTTGAATTATCATCTGAAGAAATTGATATCATCAACCGTCAGTTCATTTGGAGGATAATTTTGTCATTTCTGAAGATGTCAAAACTAATCTCGTCATTTCAAGATGTGATCACTATGCTGATGCCGACAGTCGCCGACAAGCTACTGTTTATTCCGACATATCACTGTTGATGTTAATGTTCCCGACAAGAATAATGTTCATGTCTTTCCAAAAATATCCCTGGTACTATTTACTTACTGTTCATTTCTTCCAAAAATGCCCTTTACTGTTAAAAATATCGAAGGATATCTCAAGTCATTTCTCATCTCTCTTTTTTCTATATAAACGAACTCTTTTCTCATTCTCACCCGAGTGCAATAACCCTTCTCTCAAATCCTCTCAGACTCAATCTCTCTCTTCTCTAAAATACTTTCGTCTATAACATCCACCCTTTAAGCATTTCAATATCCTTTCCCTTTCAATCTCAGTTCAAAGTTTCAAGTTTCAAGTCTAAGTTTAAGTGTTTCAACTCTTCGAATATTGTAAGTTTACTTCAAGTTTGTAAATCTCTTTCGAGTCTTGTATTGTATTTTGAACTTTCAATTCAATATGAGTCAAGATATTTTAGTTTTAATTGACATTGCTTTATTGCTTAACAGAACATGGAATACTTTACTTGCATTTTTATTCTTAAATATCATTTATGGTTCATATCTTGTTCAACAATACACTGTTGATGGTTCATATCTGATCAGATCCAAAATATCATTGATGAATCATTGTTTGAAGAATACGATTCTGACATATCAAATCAATAGAACGATAACACTTGGGCCTAATATATATATTTATTTATATCTTGCCTTCAAATGTACTCTTTCGAAAATATTTATGGGTCTTTGGTCTCGACCTATATTATGGAGTGCTTGGGTACATAGGATCCTCATTTGGCCTGACAATAGTCGGTTAAAATATAACATGCGAAATCAATTGGTTAAATCCTCCTTGGTTAGTTGTCCCTGACTTGTGACACTGAGTAGTTGACCAATACCAGATTTTAGCTGGTATATATATATATATATCTTCGAGTGTTAAAATTTTGGGAAAATAAAAATTTGGTCACTAGGTTTAAGTACCGCTGATAAAATTGTCACTAAACCTTTTTTTTTTACTTTTTGGTCACTGAGAATATGTAGTGGCGACTTTTTACTCCATCCGTCAAACCTCCGTTAATTTTTAATGAGAATAGCGGTCGACCGATTTTGTTTATCATTACGGCAGCGTCAACTTGCAGCGGTCGACCATTTCATGTAGCAGTCGACCTCTAAATATTCCATTAAAAATTAACGGAGGTTTGACGGATGGAGTGAAAAGTCACCACTACATGTTCTCAGTGACCAAAAAGTAAAAGAATAAGTTCAGTGACAATTTTATCAGCGACTCTAAAACCTAGTGACAAAATTTTCAATTTCCCTAAAAAAAATTATGGTTAAAATTTTAGGGTATGAGAGATGGTAAAAAAGTGAAGATAATTTATAGGAGCTGGTAAAAAAGATAAGAAAAAGAAGATTTGAATGAATATTATAATGAAAAAGAATAATTTAATGAGAAGATAAATTATTTTGTAGGTTTTTTAATTAGGGGTAAAAATTTTGAGTGCAAAAAATACTGTGTAACGTATGACTCTACGAGAATATTGGTAAGGATTTGAGTTTGAAAAATTGTAACACCTAATACATATTGTCATGGATTTGTAATAAATTAATTAGATTGTAAAAATTGTAACGCTTCAACGACGAGATTCTTGGTTGCGGCTCCAATCTCGTCGCGGAAAGCTTCGCAACAACAACCGGAAAGCAGCTCTCGTAGGCAATAACGAGATTCTTGGGTGTGGCTCCATTCCTATCGCCGAAACCTTTGCAACAACAACCAGAAAGCAGCTCTCGTAGGAAATAGATGAGAAAGTGCACCTTCGAATAGTCGTCCACCATATCTGTCGGCAATATTCGGTCTGTTCCTCGATGCAGTTGGATTCCTTTAAAATATTCACCCCTCCGTTAGCCGTCGTTGAGAATACGGAATTGTCGACGGAGCTAAATCTTCACTGAAGCTGCAATTAGACTAGGTCACCCAGCCCCACAAAATTTGCCTCTTCTTAGCGCAGTCGAAAAAGGTTTTTGAAGCATAAAAATTCCCATAGTCATATCGCAGATCCAAACCATTATCCATAAAGTCTATGTCGACCAAATATCTATCTCTTTTGGGCTTGTAATCTCCCAATATGTAGTGGTCACTGCTATTAAAGCTCGCCTTAAGCACGTGCTTGGTAAATTTAAGTGGAGCAAAATTGTCGACTCCATTTTTGTTGTTGATACTAACAGGGTAAAAATCTGGACACTCCCTTAAATTCTCTGTGCTCAAATTGGACCACCGCTCGATCATTAACGATGTTGTTTGGTTGCTTCGAGAAATTGATAACAGATGAAATTGTCCACCGCTCAATTCTCTCACTCTCTCTCTCTTCTCCTCCTCTCTCTATTTATGTATCTATATTGCCATCATTTTAATCAATTAAGATGCCTAGTTACTGATATTTAATCTGATAACTGATATTGAAGTTGGAAAACATGATTTATATTTTCTCTGTTTTTTTCAGTTACCAATACAGAACACTTGCAGATCAATGTACTATTAACATTGGACACTTGTTTTGGTGAAAAAATGATGTGCATGAAAGAGTCGTATGCTTTCTAATCAGGTTTTTCTGTAGTAGCCAGGTGATCGTTTTTTCTGTGCTTTTCTCAAATTATGTTTGATCCGCTCGAAGTTCCTGCGATGTTCATATTTATTTTGTTATTTTCCAATAATCAAATCAAGTGTTAAGGCGTACAATCCAGTTATTTCACTATTTCAAGATTCTTTCTGAGAGTATAACAATAGATCTCTCTCACAATATGCAGTCCATTTTTCAGCAAGACAAAAAATCAAGAAACCTGCTATTTTATCCTTTATTGTAGTCTATCGGAATACAATGAGCTTAATGTCTATCCTTAGATTGCAGGATGCTGGTTTGAATGCAAAAATTGATTCAATTTGGTCAATGATAGTGGCCTACTGGTTTCTTGGCATTTAAGATTTTGCACTGTGTTCATAAGTCCCCAAAATATAATAATTTGTAGGGTAAGGGTGGGGTGGGGTGTAGGTATTTTTTCACATCAAAGTAAAATATAAAAAGTTTGTGATCAACCCATGTATACCACCCCAATAGTACAAGAGAGAAATGAAATCCAACCCTTGCACACTACTGCCTAACAGCTCTAAGTTGAGATAAAATATTATTGATGTAGGAAAATTTTAGGGACTTAAGGCCTTAACCCATGCATGTCCACTTGACCACAGTTTCGGCTGGCAGAATTATCAGTGATAGATGCCTAATTAGCAGAAGTTTTTAATTACAGTACCGAAATTATTGCAACTCAACTCCTACGGTCCAATTTCGTTGGAAGAAAAGAGAATTCAAGAATCACATCACAAATGCATCCCCAATGAGCAGAAGTTTTTTATTAAAGTACCGAAACTATTTTTGTTAGTGTAAAGCAATCCATACATATCAAGCTAGACATAACCGTAGCTTCACCTAGTAAACACACACATACTTCCGCATCTTCATCACACACTCAAAAACCTTGCATGAAGGCCCAAAGCCGCTTATTCAACTTGATGTTTGAAAGAGCTTGTTTGTGGATGTTCGCTGTTGTGCCTGAGAAAGAACATTCAATTAAAGAAGAGTTTTGCAAAAAGCATATCTGCCAAAAACAAGAGTAAAAATCTCCACTTCAAATTTAGAAACCCATAAACTAAACAAATTGTACTAGAATTATTAGTGAAATGTCTTAAATGCTCGTTTGACAATGTCCTTGTGTTTGGAATTGTTGTATGTTGGCTTTCAATGTTTTCCATTTCTGGCTATGGCATATTAAGAGCCAAATCTGCTTCTTCAGAATGGAGTTACCCGAGTGAAAATAGTGAAGTTGTATCTAAACATAAGTCACCTAAGAAGATAATAGCTCAAAACAATAAATTATATTAGAGTTCTTAAAAAACTGCATGATGTGGTAAATACTCTCAAAGGAACTGCTTTGGATGTATAAGAGAAAACAACAATCCAAGTTATTTTCACTTTGTAACTAAATACAAAAATTTAGTTATGTCTACTCTCTTATTGGTTTCATTTGTGGTTTTGGACCCATATTGGTTGGATGCAGATTGTGGTATGGGTTTATGAATTGGCCTGAAATTTTCACATTATATGTGAGCTTTCAATTTGGGTGCTCTAGAAGTGTCTGCTTAAAGCTCAACAATTTTTTTTTCATGTACATCTACTTAAAGTTTAACTTATTTATTTGTGTCTTAAATGTTGATTGTTATTGCTATTGCGTCCACTGTTATGAGCATTCTCTTATCACCTTGCTTTCCTTCAAGCTTGCAGTAGAGAGAGTGTTGATGTATCCATCTAACTCTTTTGAGTACATCTATTTTTGGTTTAAGTGTTGATAATGATCAACCAATTGCATAAATTAATTACTTCTCCTTAGATTCCTTTGATGATCCAAACTTCACTTTTTCAACAATCTTTACTACGTTTACAATTATTTTCATTTGTGTTGTTAAAGGCTTAAAGCTGTAGATCTTCTGTAAACATCTACATAAGATTGACTGGCCTCTACGCCATATCATAACTTCCAACAATCATGATTTCCGACTCGGTTCATATTTTCTTGCTTAGCTTTCTTAGGTGGTACAACTTTCATCGACATGGACAGATATTGGATGAATGCGTGGAATAGGTTTAAAAGCCCTCACTATTGTGACAGGGTTATGGGATTTCTTCTCATATTCTACTTATGCTTAATTTTTTTGTTTCTCTGAAAAAGCATTATGTTTTGTTAATGGCTGAGTTCTCTAGTTTTTCTTCTGTCTTCTTTTCAAATACCATTAAAGTAGGGTGGACAGAAAAAAGAAGAACTGGCATAATATAAGTGAATCCTAAACATTGCATAGCTTAATCGAAGATGAAGGTTCTCTGAGATTATATTCTTATAAAAAATTGTTAGGAGTACGCAAAAAGATTGCATGTTTGATCTATAATTATATACCTTTCTCACTTCCATATCATATAACTACTTTTCTGTTTTTCGTTTGGGGGTTGGGGTTAAGTATGAAATCCTATAATTATATACCTGGACTAGGCGGAGACATGGTCAAAATAAATCCCTTCATATCATGATGTCAGCCAGGCATGCAGAAAGTGAGGTGTAAAGCACAAAAGATGCATCCTAGAATCAAGCTACAGTTGATATACCATGTGGCAAACTCCTCTCATACTACCTAATACAGTTTTGAATGCTATAGTGCCTGCTCAAGATGCCATGCTCTTTCTATCTAGTTAAAGAAGGAAAGCTGACTAGTTCATTACAATGACTAGAATTAAGTGTGTGCATATCCGGAGATGATGAATGTCGGATGCCTATCAAAATGGTAAGGAAGGTAATGCGATATTTCACATCAATTAAATAACAGCCCACTGGTAAAAAGAGAAACAAAATTGAGACTCAGAACACTGATACAGTTTGCAAAATACGACTACTTACCCTAAGATCGTTTGGAGATAAGTAGGGCTCTCCCTTCCTCAAAATGCTAAAATGATTGAAATATAACTCGTACATGTCTTGACATCCATGCCTTATACCAAGAGATGCAAAAACTATCATCTTCCTTATGGTGTGAGACTGAGCATTCTCTGTAACAAAATATCTTACTCAATTATTGTCTTCACTTCTTTTGGGCAGAAAGCCACCTTTGCAGGTTTTCTATGAAATGATAGTCTTCCAGCTACTGTACCACAAACCTCTTTATCAAAACTAAAGGACTTAGATGATGCATTATGTCCTCCAATGTTTTGGGCCTCGTTATTGTCAAGTTTCTTGAGTTCCCTATTATTGTAATATGGCTGTGTATCAGGAGGCCTATCACTTTCGTTTTGAGATTTGCATGTTTGATCTATAATGAATGGTTTTGATGCAGTGGCTTGTTCTTAAGTATTTGTGGATAAAATACATGCTTTCTTGTATTTCTCAGGTACTCACGCAACATTCGATGGCTCCCAAATTTGCAAGAGGTGGAGGCTGGTATAGCCGTGTGCAACAATCCAACAGAAGGGCCCAAGTGGAGAACTCGCAACTGACAGCACGTTATGCATTCGGAGGGTCTTCTCCGATGGATCCGATGATTCCACTCAAGCACATGATGATTTTCAATAAGAGTTAGGAGGGCCAGTTTCGAGCCAACATGTTCTTGGTGACAGCCAAGAAGGTATGTGCTATTTGTATGTACTCTTTGCACATTACGATGGAAGGATTGAAAAATTATATCCAAGTAGGACTTTTGGTTATCAATAAACTTATCTTGACTATAAATGTCATGTTTTTTTATGCATGTTGCTTAGCACATAAGATAACCAAATCCAGTGACGGGGACAAGGCAAGGTGAAGGGAATGAAGTTCCTCAAACTACGCAAGTTATGTCGTGTACCAGTGAGGGTACCAGATGATTTAAGAGGGCCTTCGAAATACAATTGCATTGTATTCGCATCAAGGGTGACATACATTGTCAAATAGTTTGCAAATATGAGATACAAGTGCTGGTCATTGGTGCCAAAAAAGGACAAAGAATTGTTGTATAACCGTGTGCTGGTGCGTATAAGAATATTGAGTTAATGTGTATTGACAATATTGAATCTATGGTATAAATATTGAGTTAGTGATCGGGGACTAGTTATTATGTTTTATTATAACTTACCTGTGGTTCTAGGGAGACTTCGAGATGGATTGGGAACGATTCGAGGATTGCGAATGCATCAAAGCAAAATTGGCTTACAGCTCTATAAAACATACAGGTACGATCTACACAATGTTTATAAGAAGTATCCATCAAAAGAGGTTTCCTTGTCCAATGCTCCTGAAGAAATAGGTGAAGAAACTTGGAAGCAAATGTGCGAACAATGGGATGAAGAGAAATACAAGGTAAGAGCAGCAATTTTGTATTGTGCGCTAAAATTCTATTTCACATGAATTTGTGCACACTACATTTGAATGCATTTGTCCAAAATGATTGAATGTTGTGTAGAGCGTGTGCAAGAGGAACATAGTTAATCGGGTTCTCGGTGTGCAGAACGTGGAGGAGAACCTAATTGACTTCTAGAAGCACTCTCATGTCACAAAGCGAGATGGCAGCTTCATAAATGACAAGTCTGAACATACATATATAAGTCTTCATGGTGTTATTTAGTCCTTGCTTATTTCTCATATGGTCAATAATACTAATTTTCATTTGTGTGTGCACTAAATTGACTACACAGGAGGAGATGATGAAGTTATTTGCAGAGCGAGATCTTACTAAAACAAATTTGGAAGTGGTTGGGCATGTGTTCCATGAGGTGTTGTGGCACAAATCCGGATACACTCGGGGTTTAGGAAACTCGGTGATCCCACACCATCTATCACATCGCGGTCAGCTCGTCACCCACCTAAAACAACAAGTGGATAAGTATAAGTCTGAAATGAAGATATTCAAGGAGCAATACTTGGATATTAAAGCAACCTTGGAAGAGTTTATGGTGCAATTTCAATCTTATCATGAAAAGTTCGCCGAGATCAATAAATCACAAATGTTCTCCAACGATGAGACCAAAGCCCCTACCCCATGACATGAACGCACGGTAAGACTTTGGATCAATGTTATGAAGGCATCTTCTGCTTTGATTTATATTTTTTCGATGGGTGCAAAATTAGTGATGGTGATGACTAGATGTACTTAGTAGTTTTTTATTGAGTAATGAACACATTTCGTTAATTGTGTGGCCAAACTCTCATTGATTAATGAATGAGTATTAGTTGCATATTATATACATGCATTGAATTTTTTATGTATGCGGATTTTAAAGGGTCTTTTAAGTTCCAAATATATTGTTCACTTGTTTAATGCACCTATGCCTCTGCACAGATTTTTAGGAAGAATAATGTCAAAATAAATTTATTACTTTTACATTTTGCGTTTTTTACTTTAAAAGCAAACACTTTAAAAAGCTATTCACATCAGTTTTTTTTAGCTGAAAAAAAGGACAGACGCAAATCCATTAACGACAAAAACAGTTAGAAAGCTATTGTTATCGAAATGCAAAATGCAACGTAGAATAAAAAAAAGCAAAGACGCAAAATGCAAAATCATTCACAACAAAAACAGAGGACGTTGACACAGATAAAATATTTCCCACCACGAATAAAACAGAGGACGTCGACACGTAACGGAGTGATAAAATATTTTCCAAAAATATTTTCACGATAGAGGACGTTGACACAGTGATAAAATATTTCCGTCGAGATTAGGGGTCGATTGTAACAAATTTCGAGAAATTTTATTTCCGTCGAAGATAATCTGTGGACCACAATGAAGCTGTCGGCGTTTAATTTGTAACGCCGATCACCCCCAAGTAACGCTGATGGAAAGACTATTTTTTGCTACCAAAGAAAACGGTCCTTGAAAGAAGGATATGCAGCAACGATGAAAGAAGGTGGTGCCACTTCTAAATGTCGACGCATTATCGCCGATCGTTCCTCGACCACCCTTACGCATTATTCTTGTAGTTCGGTTTCCAGAGAGCGCCTTCATTTTCAAGCACAAATATGACCTTTGATACTTTCTTTTACTAAATCGTGAATCAATTTTATTTCCTGAAACATCTATGTGCATGGTAACCCTTTAAAATTTACTTAGGCCAGTTGATATTAAAAATTAGCATTATTACTTAGGTCAAGCTGGGACCAACATTGATTGAGGATGATCAATTTTCCTCTCTACACTTGAGATGGTCATGGAAAGGTTGATTAATGCAAAATTACAAAAAAAACTATTCGATTGTGTATAGAGGTGTCACACACTACAAAAAAAACCGACCAATAGCGGCGGTCGGAAACCGCCGCTATAGGTCACAAAACCGTAGCTATAGGCTATAGCAGCGGTCTTTTAAGCTATGTTTGGTTTAGTTTTCCAAACAGTTTTTGTATTTATATTTTTTTGAAAGTAGTGTAGATTCTCTTGGGATTGGTGAAAAGTTAGTTAAAAGTTGTTGAAATTTGTAAAAAGTTATTGGGATTGGTAAAAAGACACTGAAATCGATGAAAAAATTATTGGGATTGGTGAAAATGTATTAAAATTGATGAAAAAGTAAGTAAGAAGTTTTTGAAAACTTTTGAGATATTAAACAAACCGCCGCTATAGACCCGAACACAAATTTGCTCTTTTCGCAGCGTTTCGTGAAAACGCTGGTACAAACTTTTAGCGGCGGTCAGTTAGGGGCGGTCGCGACCGCCGCTAAAGGTCAGTGCCATCGTTTTTTTTTTGCCAGCATTTTTAAAACACCACTATTTTTTTCTTATATTTTTCTTATCAGTAATACAAATTTATTTTAATCAATGAATGTAAAAACTTAAAGAACAAGGAGAATAAAACAAAATATATTTCATCGTTGATTAATAATATCTTACAACAAACACAAGAATCTCTACAAGTAATCTAAAAAGTAACAAATTTCTAATATAAAATAACAATAAGCAAGGACCAACCAAAAGATTCAAATACAACACAATAAGCAAAGACCAATTAAAATCTTCCTCCTTTGACACATCAACGTCCTCTTGAATTCTCAATCAGCCCTAAATGTACCAAAATGAGAAAGAGATTAGTTAAACTCAATGGGAAGCAATAAAGAATATGACAATGGGAAATGCTTAAAAATAAATGCCAGAGAATAGTTTATCAGAACAATAGGGCCAACAAATCAAACAAATTTTAAGCATTGATTAAAGCTAGTACAACTGCAAGCAATAAAACAAGCAAGAGAAGTCAACTTAAAATCAAACTGCAGCTAAAATCTGGAGATACCTTTAAACATTTAGTTGTTGCCCAGTTTCAGGAATGCTCCTGTAATTTCCACGTCAAGGCTACTTCCAATCTAACCTCTGCAATTTCATTTGACCAAGTTTATCATCTACCACTTGAATGTTCTGAGACCATGAGCATTAATGCAGAGCAATAACTAGGATGAAACTTAAAACTAACAAAAAGTTAGTTACAATCTCAAACTTCTTCCCCAGAAAGTTGGATTTTAGAAATTAACGACTAATACTTCAATAGCAATGCTAACATCTTTAAAAGTTGAAATTTACAAGAACTTCAATTAGATAGGTTTAAGAGTACAAATTCATTTTCCTTTTTCAGACAAAAAAAATGCTCACTTCTTCAAATCCCTTCATCTCTTAATAGAAATGTCCTTTTGCTAGCAAAAGCCTTGATTTAGGGTTCACTCACAGTGAGAGGAATCAGTGCAACTGAGTATATTGGTAATTTAACTGCCCTCCATATCAACGTTGCCTTAGAAACATTGTCATTGTTGGCATCTTCATTTGCAGTGCCAGAATAGTCCTCTTTACTCTCCAAAAGTGCTTTTTGAGATTGATCCCCTCTTTTGACCTGTAACTTTCTTCTGTAACTGGCATGGAAAAGTTTCCTACCCTTGCAGAAGAAATGTGATCTTTTGGAGTTCAGATAATACCTAAGAAATGACAACTGTCAGTGAATGCTGAGAATTGGCAATGAGCACTCTCATCCTCTGACTCTTCCACCCCAAAAGGAAAACGAATTTGTACTCTTAAACCTATCATCACTTGGAAGAACACTATAGGTATCCAAATCCCGTCAAACTTAAATTTGTCACTAATGGATTTATGGTACCCACTGGCCACTGCATTGGAACATTTCAAAACTTCTGTTGAGAGCGTATTACGTGCAATTTATTAGGACAGCAATCTCGCATATCTTTGACCTACAGTACTAACATTGGGATATCAGTTTTTTTTTCGTCACATTGACGAAAAAAAAATCATCAATATCTCTGTCATAAAGTAAATTGATATTCTTCCTTTTTTTCAGCAGTGTAGAGTTTTCCATGTATAATAATAATAATATAATACAACAACATTACGAGAATACATTTTAAAGTTAAAAAGGCTTTATGGATATATGGTAACGGAAAAAAATTTGGTTCTAAAATTTCAATCCTAATAGATTTTAATAGATTGTTTTGATATTACTAACACATTAATCAGAGTATTAATCAAATGCCTTTAAAAGAAAAAAAAAGTATTATCCAAATGCAGTTGGATTTTAATAGATTGTTTTGATATTACTAACACATTAATCAGAGTATTAATTAAATGCCTTTAAAAGAAAAAAAAAGTATTATCCAAATGCAGTTGGGCGATACGAAACTAGCTCACCGATCTGCCTTGCGCTAGGGGCTTCCAATTGACTTCAATGCAAGCTTTCTCAGGGTCATCTTTGTTCGTCTTCGTTCCGGCCAGCTTTTGGTCCATAAATCACAGCGTGATCTTTGGCCATGGCTCCTAAACCAAATTGTTTATATAGATCACGTTCCAAACGAGGAACCGAAATACAAAGACCAGATCAAAAATAAACCTGCGGAATCCTATAAAGGATCAAAGAAAGCCACTATATGTTCCATGCGAGACAGTGAGAGCGGTGGCCGGAATCAGTAGATAAAGCTACCAGGACCTAGACTGGCCAGTAGAGAAAGCACTACAACCCGGTACAACAAGCTCAAACAAGAGTTGGAGGCTAAAACACCGGCAGGGTGAGGAAATGCACCAGCATGTGTTCACCACGCATCGCCGAAAGGCAGCAACTCTGTGGTGCTGGGCTCGCCAAGGGAAGCAAGAACCCGCCAAGAGGCGCATGGCAGCCAAATTTTTCGGAAAATGACCAGAAATGGAGCCCCGAGACGGGCGAGTCAAACGACGTCTGATGGAATCCGAACTGGTATGGTTCTACTCGTCTGGAGGAGGAGACTACAGCTAACTAGGCTGTGTCCACCAATGAAACACAGAAGCATCGGGATTTAGCTGTCAAGATTCCGAACAAAAAAAAGGGAAGAGAAAGAGAGGAAGAAGAAAAAAGAGGAGGAGAGAGGCAGTGGGAAGATCTGGAGCTCCTCCCATCGCCGAAAACAATGGTGAAAAGGGAGATGACTAGAGTGGGGGAGGAAGCAAGTTCTAGAGAGAAGACATAGCTTCTCTCTCTAGAACACACATGGTTTTTTGTCCAAGTCTTTTTTCCGGTATACGATATCATTGATGGTGTTCCAAAGAAATCCAGTAATCTTATACAAGCATAAGAGAACAACTTTAAATGATTATGATCAAAGCAAAAAATGCACTTGAGAAATCGAGTCAGAAGAAAGGAGACTAAGAACGAGAGAGAGGTTCTGGAGCCCGTCAAGTACGAAACTGATATGTTAAATATCTGGGATCGAGATCAACTTCAGAATGAATTTGTCAACCTGCAAAAAACACAAACTGTTGATTCACCAAGAATAGGAAAAATGAGGACAAAATAAGAAGAAAAAACGAGGTTGAGAAGCACATATTATATACGAACCGTAATAAACAAAAAAGCTCAGTACCTGATGGGATATCTCAGCCTGGGATGTGTAATCGTTTTCCTGTTAGATCAAAAATTAAATTAGTTACTATTTTTCTTATACTAGATCAACAGGAAACACAAGAGGAGGTGGAGAAATGTGTTTGCAATGTTTCTTCATGCTCTGAGTTCTGGAAACAAAGAAAACAGAGCATATTTTGCAATTCATTTTTTTCACAACCTTGTGAATATTTATGCAACATTACAGAGAGAGATATTCATCTGGACTTCAACGGATTGCAACTGGCCATGCAGGGGTAACTGACACGTCTACCTCGTACTGCCACGTAGGCATACTTTGTCGGCTTATAACCTTCAAGGAGATGAAATAGGGAGAGGATAGATACGCCTCATGCAAAATACAAAGTCTCAGTCCCTCGGAAGTGCTTTATCATTTTCAAATGACGAAAGGAGAAAAAAGACGAAAGAAGAAGACCTTCGCATGGAAAAAAGGAAAGCATGTCGAGAGAAAGGAGCAGGATTCAAAAAAGTGATGGCAAAGGGCTTAGTTGAGCCGAGCTGAGCTGAGCCGAGCCTCTGCCACATATTTCATTAAATGAGTTGTCTAAATCTTATCCATTGGATTTGAAAATTTGAATATTAATTGTTCTTTGATAATCTTTGAGCTTAACTCCTTTGAACTTAAATGAGTGATGTTATGCCGGTGGTGATCATTCTGCAGATTGAACACTACCGTATGTCCGTATCAGAGTTTGAGATCTATACCTAAATATGAAAAACACGATGTCATGGTCAGCCGCTATACAATGGCGTAGCTTTATTGTGTTTTTTTCCCTCTCAAAATGTGTAAACTTGATCCTGAATTCATCGAACTAGCAATCCGTCTAAAATATATTGACTTGATCGTGAGTAGTACTCAAGAGAGAGAGAGGTACTCAAGAGAGAGAGCTTCTGCAATGCCTCCTATTTAGTGAAGACGGTGTTGAAATACAATGCATCTTGATGTGGTGCATTAAATGTGTCATCATTATAGTCTCCACCACCATCCGCACATCCCCCGATGAATGTAGTCATGGGAAAAGTTGTCATTCAAAGCTATCAGAAAAATTAATATTATAATAACAAAACAAAAGCAATACTTACTATATTTTCAAGCGTTCAATTTTACCAACACCCGATCCATAATATCCTCCTGTACTCCTCGAATATTATCTCACTTGTTACTCGTGAGTGGAACCAGTAAGCGTACTAGCACCCAAACTTATTGCAAAGAGAGATAGTGTTGCTAGAATCTCCTCCTCACAATCCTTTTGGGATGTCCAATGATACTTTTTAGACTCAAGACTCTTCTACAAACTCACCTCATGTGTCCTACTTCGCCCATGCTTGGAAGCTAAGGTTGGTATAGAAAAAACAAGCAAAGTTAGTTTTTTTGTATAACTTAAATAAAATACAACAAAGAATTATTTAGGGGAAACATAATTTTGAGACCTCTAACTATCAATACAATTTAAAATAAGGGTCTAAACTACCACCTTGACACATTGAGCTAATGAACTGCCAAATTTCATCAATTTGCGCCCCAAAAAATATCCAACGATCAAATTCGTGGCACGTGTGTTGTGAATGAGACACGTGTCACGATTTTTATGCTCAGATTTTATTTCAGGGTGCGGGTGTAATTTGATTAATTGTGGAAGGTGGAGGTCTCAATGTGTCAACATTGGTATTTCAGTCCTCTATTTGAAATTGCATTGGTAATTAGAGAGCTAAAAGTGACTTTTTCCAATTTAATTTATTACACACACAACTGCTCTAGCAAGCCTGTGTTCCACGACTTGTCGGATATGGAGCAGTTGAATTAGGAGATGACACACTCAAACTTGGAGACGGGCTCATAGATTGATTCATACTCGGACTCGGCTGACTATGGTGGTATGCATCTGTGCAGATGTAATAGAAGGAAATTCTTGATGACGTTTCATTTCACTTTGTGTGCTGTCACACAACAAATGTCGAATTTGATATATTTCTAGGAAGTTATTAGTCGGAATGAGATTCTTGCACATTATAGGTTGATTCTTCATTGTCCATCGATTTGTTGTCGCTTTCAAAATGAAGCTTTGTCGCCACTTTCTTCGTAATTCTCTTTAGTTTCCTCTTCATCTCCCTCTGAAGCGTCATTATTGTGTAACCGCATTTTCTCGTGCATCAAATATTTCGACAACGTTTGGCACAATACTTTTCCTCCGTAGAGGATTAAGGTTAAACAATCGAAAGTTTATAAATAAATCAATGAAGTCTTCCTCTTGATACGTTTCATTCATTGTAGATGCTCTCAATTCTTTGTTTCCATCAACTTCACAGTCCAACTCCGAAGAGGTGAATGCCATATTTATTCCTACAAGACAACTTTTGCATGACTCGGCATGTAGATCCATGCTTATTATCTATAAAAATAGAACACTTAGCTAACTAGATTTGCTAAAATAAGTGGATCTTCCGTATACCATCGTTGGAAAGTGTTTATACTCAAGAAGTTATTGTCGGTACGAATTCTACCTAAGTGATCCCCAACATCCCAACAATCACTTTAAACATATATACAATATTTCCCCGCAAGTATCGCATGACATAAATTTTTACAAGTGTCTCGAAATTTTTTTTTGGTTGCCTTTCATATATGTCGGGTACTACAATACAATTGTTCTTAGTTTATCATCGTTCTTCGCGATGTTCTATATTCATTATCTTAAAACTTGTCCTCATGCCTACAAGTTGTGTACCCATCTCCATGCCTTTAAAGCTCATATCAAAACGACTACTCTGAGTGGCGACATCCATTGACTATTCCCGTAGTTCTAACTCGACTTAACAATCGTAGTTATGATCTTTTCGATTATACACCGTTTCAACCCCATGAAGGTATTGAGAACAAAATGTTGAACACACTGTAACAAATTTGCTCTTTAGCGACCAACTTATCAGTGGCAAAACCAATTTTCTGGTACAAGAGCGAGTCCAAGTCCCAGAGCGTCACCGAGTGGTCTACCACAACGAGTTATAGTCAAATCTATCACGAAAATTAAAATTAAAATTTGACACGAAAACTCTACTTTTAGTGACAAAATTAGTTTCGTTACATAGAATTTCGACACAAAAGGTCAAAATTCTTGTAGTGAGTACATATGCATAGGGCTACTTATGTAGTTCTAGTATTAATACAGTATTGTTTACTCTTAATATAATTGTCATAACTAGCAGTTAATTTTAGCACTAGTTAATGCTTTTGCTTGGTAATTAAAATAACTTAGTACTCAGCATTTAGACCATACAATACATGGTATATTAACTAATAATACGTAGTTCAAGGTACTAATTAATTAGTACCTAAAATAATTTAGTGCGTGGTACTTCGCAATGGTATTTTGATCTTTGAATTTAAAATATATATATATATAATACCTTTTATATTGCCTAGTTAATTAGTACCTAAAATAATTTAATGAGAATGGTACTTGGCAATGGTATTTTGATCTTTGAATTTAAAATCTATATAATACCTTTTATATTGCCTAGATACTACGAACTAAGAGTATTTTTCGATTTTTTTAAAAAAAAATTCAGTTTAGAAGGGGTCTGCGCTCAAATTCACCATTTCTTAGCCAGATACGTGTAGTATGTCCCCTTTTTTTTATTTTTTATTTTTAAAATTCTGTTTATAAAGGGTGCCTTCAAGTGCCCTCAATTCTTGGGCCAAACAATTGAAGCCTGAAACCTCTTGCTTCTTAAAATTATGCATGTGCTTTATCCCTAATATTTTTTAAAAATTTCAGACTCTTAAATTTTTAAAAATAAAATATATAACTAATTAATTACTCACTAGTTTCACATGTCCAGACAGAAAAGCTGTCACTAATTTCAAAGTAACTAAAATTTAAAAATAGAATATGTAATTAAGAAGACTTATAAATAAATATATATATATATATAACAAACTCTAGAAAAAAGAAGAAGAGATTGCTCGCAATAGCTTATTTCCAAAATCTATGTATATTCTAAAATTATATGTTTGTGTACTTTCTCTTTGTTTAGTAGATTATTTTAAAGCTCAAAAGTTAAATGCTAAAAATATGTAAAAATTAATTATATTAATTTTTTATTATAATAATTGTTATTTATTCTTAAATCTTTTAAATCTTCTTTTATTCACTGTAAAAATTTTAAAATTACCATCTCAACGGAAAAAATATTGGGTTAAACTTACTATTTCAATAAAACAAGTATTGAGTGTGTAATCCAAAAGGATAAAATATTAGATGACTATTATGTGATTTATAATTATTTTTTATATTATGCTTTACTTGAGACATTATTACTTTCTAAATCAATAAACATGTTAAATATATATTGTATCTTGAAGTATACTTATTAAATTATTATTACTGTTACTATAAATATATAACAAGATAAATAATTAAATATTATGATATCTGCACCAAGACAAATTCCTAGCTCCCCACTGCACCTGACCAGCCTATCCTCTCCGTTTTCTCTTTCCTTTTTTTTTTTTACAAATAAAAATTTAAAAAATATTTCCGCTCTGTTTATTTTATCCTCTTAATTCTCTTTCCTTTTCTACCCTCTTTTTGCTTATTCGAGGAGGAAAGATTCCAACAAAATCGGTATAGCAAAATAGCCCAGATGGACCAATGGTATATGTCCACGCGCCCACGCACGGAAACACGTAACGTTCCTTCTTTTATAGTTTATACACATGACATACCCATTAAGATAACGCTCCCAATATTCTCCTGTTTATTACTCTCGCCTACATCGCTTCCCTTTTAGAAAGAGAACAAAAATATTCGTAGCCTCTTCAATGGCCTCCACCGAAGAGAGGAGAAGCGTAGAGCCCGAGAAGCAAAGGCTGCTCAACCAGCACAAGGAGAAGCACTTCACTGCTGGAGAGATCGTCCGCGATATTATCATCGGCGTATCGGACGGACTCACCGTTCCATTCGCCCTTGCCGCTGGCTTGTCCGGCGCCGATGCCACGTCATCTATCATCCTCACTGCTGGCATCGCTGAGGTCGCCGCCGGCGCCATCTCCATGGGACTCGGCGGGTAGATTACGCAATTTTTTTAAAATTGTTTCGGTTATCAAGAAACGGAACTGATTGTGGAATGAAATGTTTTTCGATTTTGAAGTTTTACTACTTTAGTTGATTGTGTGGAATGAAATGTTTGTCGATTTTGAAGCTTTACGACTTGAGTAGGCAAGAAGATTAGAAGAAAGAAAAATAATAAAGGTAGAAAAAGATTTCGAAATTTAATTTCAAATCAGATCCTAAGGAAGGGAAAAAAAAAGGAAAGCAGTATCGAGGCATTGGAATTAGAATTCTAGCCAGTAATTCTATCTAAACAGATAAATTGAAAAGTAATTCACTTCCACCTGGACATAAAATATATCTGCTTTAGATTTTCTGAGCAACCAAGCAAAGAATTAAGGGCCAGTGTAAGATGTACTGCTAGTAACACGTCGATTTTTGAGCAGGTATCTTGCAGCCAAAAGCGAAGCTGATCACTACGCGAGGGAGTTAAAGAGAGAGCAAGATGAAATCAATGCTGTTCCCGATACAGGTCCGGCATTTTTGCTTCCTAACAATCTTTTTTGGTTTACAGTCTTTTCTCTATTCTCCTGCTGCATGCGGGATCGCTCCTTTTAATCTGAAATTTGATGGGATTTATGGACCAAAAAATTGCAGAAGCCGCGGAGGTAGCTGAGATACTGGCAAAGTATGGGATAGAGGCGCATGATTACGCCCCCGTGGTGAACTCTCTCAGGAAAAAGCCGGAAGCATGGCTGGATTTCATGATGAAGTAAGTAATATAATTTTCCCCTTTTTTATTAAAAAAAATTCATAAATTATTACCAGCAACTTTGTTAGTTATTTTTTTAAAAAAAACTTTAATAATAAATCTGCTTCTGTATTTGACGAGTATTCTGGTGAGGAGGCTTGTAAATCCAAAAAGTAGGCTGAATATACTGTATATTTATATGGCAAAAAAGTTGGTTCCTCTTTTCTGAACGTGGACACAAGACAATTGTGGTCCATATTCCGGAGTCCGGTCCCAGATCGGGACTCGAAGCATTTGGTGGAATAATTACTTCTCCAATCGTGATTGCTAATTACAGAGTGAGTTTTGCAGATTCGGAATGACCCAATTACAGAGGCCCGTTATCTCTTTCTACTCCCCTCATTTGGGCCGCATTTAGACCTTGTCTGGAAAGAAGGTCCACGAATACAAATAGAATTCTTGGACACAATGTTTTTTTCTTTTTCTTTTCCAGTAGTTGATTAGTCTCAAAATATAATCTCCTAACAAATATTAGTTAAGCCAAAACCAAGTTAGCAACAAAGTAACTGTGAAAATTGCTCCCGATGATGCAGGTTTGAACTTGGATTAGAGAAGCCTGACCCAAGGAGAGCGTTACAGAGTGCACTAACAATTGCTATTGCTTACGTACTGGGTGGAGTGGTACCCCTCGTTCCTTACATGTTGATTCCAAGAGCTAGAGATGCTTTGATTGGTTCCGTTTGCTTGACCTTGTTGGCGTTGCTAATCTTCGGCTATGCCAAGGGTTACTTCACTGGAAGTAAGCCTCTCACGAGTGCCCTGCAAACTGCTCTCATTGGAGCCATTGCGTCTGCGGCTGCATTTGGTTTGGCTAAAGTTGTGCGGCTATAAAATCTTGTAGCATTACATCATAAAGTTGCTTATCGTGAGAGTTTAAACATGTATCGGTTTTACCATCTTAGGATTTGAACATGTGTTTGCACAATCATAATAATGTTCTGGCTTTTCAGTAGCAAAATCATCTTCCTCCTCAATTGGTCTTGTCGTAATTTGCTCTTTGTTCATTTCTTTCTTATGCTTGCTTAGTAACATATTCAAATTTTTAAGAAATTTTTTCTAACAAGTCAAAGTTTTTATAATCAAATATCAAAGGGGTAAAATCATAGTTAGCCTCATAACCATGAGCAAAAATCAAATTGGTACCTTAATTATCAATTCAGCTATTTGAGACCCATAACTTTGAAAATAATACAAAATGACTAAAATGTAGATAAAATTATTAAAAAATTTATTAAAAATAAAAAATTGAATTTTTTTATTAAATAAAACAATATTTTTTAAATAAAACTATTGAAAATATATTTCAATAATATATTTATTTTTAATTGATTTCTTAAATTATTATTATTTATTTAAATTTAGTCTTAGAGGGGCATTTTGGTCATTTTGCATGATTTCTCGTCTAATTTAACGCCTAATTTAGACGGGCTAGAATTGATGATTTTTAAAAGTTATCGATCTTAAATCGCCGAAGTGATAATTAAAGATACTAATTTAATTTTTGCTCATATTTATAAGACTAACTATGACTTTACTCCAATATCAGAATTTCAACAAGTTCGACAAATTCTTGTAACTTTTCATACAAATTTTTATACTTCATATATATATATAACCTATATAAAATTTTTGCTCTTCTTTACAAACTCCATTACTTTTTCATTAAAAATTTCATCAAATCTTCTCTCTTTTTATTTCTTAACAAACTCGTTGGATTAACAAAATTGTAGGAAATTTTATTATGGAAGGTAGTGTAGATTCTATTAATATTTGGGAAAATTTCCTTAGTTTGTAAAAAATTATTGAAATTTGTAAAAAAATATTAGAGTTTGTAAAAAAGAAGTTGGAGTTTGTAAAAAGAGGGTGCAATTTGAGAAAAAAAGTGGTTTTGAAAAATTTTGAATTGTTTTTTCCAAACATGGACAACATTCTTTAATTTTTTTCACTAATTTTTTTACAAACTTCAAAAAAAAAGTTTCAAATTTTTTTACTATAAACTCAAAATTCTTTAAATTGTTGCTTCAAACATTAGCGTTCTAGATGGTTTGTTTTGCTTGTTTCTTATGACCCTTCAACCAATATTGATGTTCTAAGCAACCGTAAATTCTCATTTTAAAAGTGGAAGAGGAACAAAATGTGCATGTCTGACGAAAGTGGGTGGTCATCCCTAGATCTTTCCACAAAATCTCATAGAAATGAAAGTATTAAAAACAAAGAAAAATAACAAAGCACACAAGTAGTAGCCCTTTGACTTACCAGAGGCCGCCCAGAAAAGCATGGTAGTAGACACACGACCACAAGCTATTCCATCTACTACCCAAATCAATAATCTGAATTTTCTTGAACAAATATTGAACCCAAATTTCAATTACTCGAACAAACTCAATAAAACTATTTCGAAAATCTTGAAATAATTAGGTATAGATCTAGACACTCTATGGTTTGAAATACCTGAATTGCTTCAAGAAATTTCGTCCAGATTTTTGAAAGCAAGAAAGCCCTTATTTTTCCTCTTGTTGGTGTAAAATCGAGGTGTGTAAAAATTAAAAATAATGTGTAAATCTGTATATAGACTCATACTAGTAATAGACTCCCGTTTGAATGATAAATCCTTTAAATTTTAAATAATCATAAATCTTTCAAATTTTAAAAAAGTTTGACTAGGTCAAAGTTTAAAATTCAACTATTTAAAATAAATTAAAATCAAATTTCAAATAACAAATTCAAATAATTTTAAAACATAAATCTCGGGTGTTACAGTATGTTGTCTCTATAACTCTAAGCCTCATGGTTTGAAAATACATTACATATCATAAAATAAAGGGTTAAATGCATGTCATGCCCCTGTGGAATGCGGTAATAGCAAATATGCCCCTGAGGTAAACAAATTCCTTTTCATACCCCTGAGGTAAACATTCAGGAGCAAATATGCCCTTCCGTTATGTTTACCTCAGGGGTATGAAAGGGCATATTTGCTCCTGAATGTTTACCTCAGGGGTATGAAAAAGACTTTGTTTACCTCAGGGGCATATTTGCTATTACCGCATACCACAGGGGCATGACATGCATTTAACCCTAAAATAAACATCACTTTGAACTTTGCATCTTTCTCTTCTTTTCGTGAAATATCATGCACAAATCTTGAGTAATAACAAATATAAAAAAACTTTGATTTCAATCAATGAAAACATCATGTAAAATCATTGGAAAATAAAAATAGGCTCATATTTACACATTTTATGCTATAATCTTTGAAAATTTTACCATAAAGTAATTCACATAAAACTATTCCGAAGGTTTTCAATAAAACATGCAATTATTGAATATCACAGTCTTTTAGGAAAATCTATTATAATAACGCCGCTTACTTGGATCTTCAAGCAAATAAACATCTGACTTAGCACCTATTAATACAAAAGTTAACTTATTATAATACACTCAAATGGAAACATAATTGACACTCTAAATCTGCCCAACAGGACTAAATTCGAAATTCACTGGTCAGATAATAAAATATAACTTACCTATCTCGGGTTGCCCTAAAATTACTAAATTAAAATGTTCTTCCAAAAGATGTTACCTATACACCTGTAAAATTTCATATCCATATTTCTTGTACAACCCAGTAAATAAAATAGACATTGACCTCTATTCATGGAGTCAAACTATACACTGAATAATTCGGTATTCATCATTTCCAAAATTCATAAAGATCTATTCGAATATCCAAAAATCCCAACCTTTATAAAAAAAATTCATATATTCATATATTTTAAGAAGCCTAGCTATGTCATCTTGTATAAAACATTAATCAAAAGAAAATGATTTTTCATAGCAATTCTGATTTCTCTAAGCATAAATTCTGGATTTTCAAAATCATAACAATACATCTCCAAAAATTACGAAACTTTAACACAGATGAAGATCGACTATAAAAATTACGAAACTTTAACAATACGGATGTGTTGGACGAAATATCCAAAAATCATAATTTTTTTATGTTCAAGATCAACTATAAAAACATAAGTTTATCTTTAGCGCAGATGAAGAACCAAAATATTTCAAAAATCTTGAAATAATTAGGGCTAGATCTAGACACCTATGACTTGATCGCTCATAAAAAATAATACAAATAAAATATTAATAATTTTCGAAATACCTAAATTTGCTTCAAGAAATTTTGTCTAGATTGTTGAAAGCAAGAAAATCCTTATTTTTCCTCTTGTTGGCGTAAAATTGTGTGTAAAAATTAAAATTAATGTGTAAATCTATATATAGATCCACACTAGTAATATACACTACAAGAATATTGAGCTCCCCCGACGAGTTCTACCATCACCAAAACTACACAAAATCGTCACTGGAGCCCTTCAGCCACCGCTTTCGGTCGTCGAGCGTTGGTCGCGGTTGCCGCGTGGAGACAGCTCAACGGCGACAATCGCGCTTCTCCGTCAGCCAAGTTGATGCTGCGTCGACCTTTAATGGCGTTGGGAGAATGGTTGAGCAGTCGTCGGTGAAGACTCCATCGTTTTGAACCGATCGTCGCTGTTGCTCTGTGGCCTACGACGGTCAGATCGTCAAGATTTGTTCACCTTTCGCTGACAACGTGTAGTGCGTCAATAATACCTCCTCTTCACCGACGATGTCAAGACGACGCCCAATTTTTGTTGCGTTGACCCAACAACGACGGTGCTGATCTTTGTGGCTAGAGGCCAATCTCGACGAAGCTTCGTTTGCAGCGAGTTATTTTTGCAAATCACATGAGTCGTGGGCATTGCAAATCGCATGAGCCGTACGTGGGCATTGCAGATCACTAACCTGTACATGACCCAACTTCCGAAGTTTAGCAAACTCTGTCCCCTTGGCCTTACCGCGACGTTTGATGGCAGCCCCTGACGTAGCTGACACATAACAACAAGTTCAAGTTAAACTAATGAACTAGAAAATTCCAGTAAGTTCCTGACTCATACAACAGGACCAACATTCTGAGATTTGACATTAGACTATGTCCTAAAAACAACATAGACATTCAAAATTCACGTAACCTGAAATATCACCCTACCTTCACACTGATCATTCTCTTCATGATCCTCTAAACTACGATAGCCACCCTGTTCTAGCCAAGCATCCGGAGGCTGAGTTGAGTCATCCTCAGACCCCAACTGTGTTTCTTGTAAAGGTGGTTGGGACGAGAGTAAGGGCAAAGGTGTGGAACCTCGACCCTTTGAACCCGAACGTTGGCATGCACTTCCTCCTTGCCTTCCTCTCTTAGCATTCGATGCCATCCAATTAACCACTTCCAAGAATAAAAACTAACCAACAAAACAGAGCATATATTATAACATTTGAGCTAACAGAGCATGCACATGCCAAGTACAACGATTCATCATTTGTCAACTCCCCAAGACTTATACTAAAGACGGTTCACATTACTTCAACTCCCCAAGACCTATACTAATCTCCTAGGATTCTGAATAGTGTGAGTGCGTTGCTGTAGAACAGAGATTTACCTGGTTGCACTAAACGTTCTGTAACAGGTGAGAAGCTTGCTGCAAAAGTTGAACGATTTGCTTCTCCCGGTCCGTGACTCACTCCCTCGTAATGGTATTTCTTGTTCTGCTTAAAAAATCTCCTCTGTAAGTCGACTGATTCAAACACAGGGATAGGATAGTTACTTTTTGCTGCCAAGGATTGGGCGCCAGCTTTTCCCGCCTATTGCCAAAAAAGATCCCGAAAACCATGTGGTGGGTTTCATCCACGAGCTTTGTCGACAGCGAAGGTCAAGTGGTGGGTTTCATACACGGCGGTTTAATTTTTCGTCGGTAATCGATCAATGACGACGGCAATGATTTACTGGTGGACGAGGATAGAGTTTCTGCTGACGAGAAGTCCTGTTTTTTCAATCACGCGTGGCTAATGTTTACTTTTCTTGGGTTTGTGTTCATCTCGACGCCAAAGGAAAAGCGGTGGGGGACGTTTTAACTTTCGCTGACGGTAAGGAGGTTTTTAAAAAATGCGCGTGGCCAGATCTGCTATTTCTTGTAGTGATACTCCCTTCTGAACTCTAAAACTTTTAATTTTAAATAATCATAAAATCTTTCAAATTTTAAAAAAGTTTGACTAGGTTAAAGATAACAATTCAACTATTTTTAATGATTTAAACTCAAATTTAAAATTTAAAGAAACATTTCAAATATCAAATTACAAATTCAAATAAATTTTAAAATATAAATCTCGGGAGTTACACATTGCATCATAAACTATCAATTTTGACATATTGCACCATTCAACTGCCAATTATTTCTACCCTAAATTACTCACTTTGATACATTTCACCCTCCAACTACCGATGTTAGACATTATCTACCCTAAATTACTCACTTTGACGCATTTTATCATTCAACTACGAATGTTATACACTTTGCACCCTCATTTAAACAATAATACTCCTCAAATTTAATGAATTGACAACAATATCTTTAATATATTCAAACTGGGTCAAGAGCATTATCGTCATTTTAGTCTAAACTTTAGATAGAGGGTGTGAAGTATCTAAGATTGCTAGTTAAATGGTGCAATATTTCAAACATAGTAGTTTATGAAGCGAAATATAAAACCTTCCTAAGTGAAAAATGTATCTTCCTAAGCCCAGAGACTCATATTCACCATCTAAAAGCTCAAATTAAAAGCCACAGAATTTTGAAATGAGATCCTGGGAACTATAGCTTCTCTCCCTCCCCACATACAATGGCATGGGCGTCTGCAAGAGCTATCAAATTAAGCTTTGCTTACCTCTTAGCTATGGCCGCTAGCTAGGAAGCGCCCGTCATCTTCAGCTTATTTGTGTGTGACACTGTAAGTCCCTCGTAGACAGTATTGTCTCAATGCTGAAGTTTTCTGTTGGAGATAACATTGAATTATTATTTGTCGTTTGTATCAAAGACAGGTATCGTTGGAACTTGGCTCCACCCTCGACGGGTAGTCGATCAAATGTTGAATGGAATCCTATGACGAGACAGGTGGAAAAAACAACCCACTTAGAACAACCTTTTTGCTAATCTAATCAAAATTATCTTCAGGAACTTTCTCTTAAGATATATATATGTAAGCAACTAGGGAATTCTTGAAATCCAAAATTTTACGCTTCTTAAAATTTTAACACAATAAAAAATTATAATATAATCTCTCTTTCTATCAAATCATTACTTTTCACGGTAATAAATATAAAAAATTATCTCCCTCTTCACTTTTTTACCAAATCCAATACCCTAAAATTTTAACCTCCCAAAATTTTAACACTCAAACACAACCTAATTTAGGTGCATAAAACTTGGTTGATATATTTTACGGTTTGGGATCTGCAAATAATTTGACGTTTGAATTTACCTAAAAGCAATACACTGCAAAAAAGAAAAATAAAAGAGCAATTAGACTCTTTTAGTTTCTTAAAAACGTTTATAGTCATGACACGTTAAGTAAATTGATTTATAGTCATGTGAGTGTTGATAAAGAGATTGCGTGGGCTTAATAATGGCTTCTGAAAGCCACATTTTTTGAATTCTTGAGCTCTTGGCCTTGGAGACTTTTAAACTTTTGATTTTTTAGATGGAATGGATTCGGTGTAAAGTCAAATAGTGCAAAAACATATAAAGAAAGGGTTGGGATTGAAAGAAATAAATCCAACTTCTAAACAAAGGCTACATCATTTAATGAGATGGGGAGATAAAATGGCTAATCAGATCGGCATGGTTTATCCAAGCCAATTTTTTTTTTCTCTTTTTGCCTACACGTTTTCCCCAATGCATCTTCCCCTAGAATCCTTCTTCTTCTCTCCGAACGACTCTCAAGCAAGCTCTCTGAACATGGCCACCATCTACGAAAGCTCTTGGGCTCTTGCAAACTCCTTGAAAGACAACAAGCTAGTAATTGTTAGGGTTAAGTGCAAAGTCTCTCAATCTCCCCTCGACGATTTTGAGTTAAGTTTTCAAACATAGATTCTCACCGTGCCTATTTTTGTAGCCTTGATATTCAGTACTGCCAAGAAAATTGTACTTGTCAGAAGACTGATGAAAAAATCTCAGCCCTCCCTATGCAGATTACCCATTTATACATAGAGTTGATTAAATAGAGTTTATTCAACCATCTTTTCTTTATCTAGATTCGATCTCTATTTCTACTTCCAAACATCAATCTATTCTTTATCTAGATTCGATCTCTATTTCTATTTCCAAACATCAATCTAGTTAAATCTCATCGATTTGTCTAGATTCAATCTCTACTTGAACCAAATCTCCAAATGTCATGAACCCTCTATTCTCAATTTAGAGATCGCAATTATGTAGATTGATTGCTTCTTGTTGGATCCGGAGCTGGGTCCTCAACAAAAGGTAATCCTGATTGAAAGTAGTGATAATTCTTAAAGGAGAAATAAGCAGTGCCAACTTACCCTCCGAGGAGAGAAAAAAAATGTCAACTTACATTTGCTTAGAGAATAGTGTACTGGGCGAAAGACGGAATATGCAAAGCTGTTTCACTTCTATGTATCCTATATAAGCTGTATAAAAAGTAGTACTTCAAAAGCATGAGAGAGAAGTACATGAAAACAACAAAATTGCACTGTCCTCCAGTTTTTTTCCATTATGAACCATGTTTGCGTTTATGTTCAGATGACAAAAGTCCCATTTGCTCAATCAGAAGATCCAAGTTTCGCTACTACTCCAAATGAGCTTTACAACAGTTATTCCATTCCTAATTTCTGAGATTTCTCCATTTGTTCAATCAAGAGGTCAAAGTTTCGAGATGCTTCCAACTTGCTTCCGGATTCTGTTGATTCTATCTCCATCCCATGATCCATGGGCTCTTCATTATCCAGCTTTCCATCCTCAGTATTTTCCATGGAAGTATTAGCTAAAAAAAGCTGTTCCCATGAACCATCAGCTGGTAAATCTGATAGGATAAACGGAGCGTGATTATCTAAACACAATTTTTCATCCATAAGCATTTTCAGAAACTCAGCATTCAGGAAATAGTCTTTCATCCCATCAGGGGTCTGATCAACTTCTTCTTGTTTTTTTGAACTTGGGGATTGTGTCTGTACAAACTTTGGTGTGTCATCTATCCGTGGCTGGTACCTTACTATCACTCCATCAGCAGCTATTGGCCCATCATCCTCTGTACCTACTCCTAGCATATTGGCTACTTCAGCCAGGCGCCAATTATTTTCTTTTGGTTGAAGCAGCTGAACTAGAAACCCAGGGAATTGCATGGCCATCACTAAGAACGACAGCATTTGCTGCTGATTCTTTTCCATCCCTTGGAGATGGTCTCTCAAGAGGAGCAACTTATTGTCTGAAGTTACCTGGTGCTGCTTAAGTTTGACCAACTCCTGCATAAGAGCATTTTTATCTGTCTTTAAATTCTCGATTTCCTTCCATAGCCCAGAGTTTCCAATACTCTCATTCTCAGCAGGTCCATCAGGGTTGTCTGCCTGCTGCGACTTTTTCCTTCTCCTTATATTTTTCAACAAGTGCTTTTGACCTTGGACAAACCCATCATTGGCAAATTCCCAGCGATCTGTATCAATTTTTCTAAAACCCTAAAAGAAAACACTAGCCACGTGAGTCTTGGAAACATTGAAGGAAACAAATTGATTAAGACACAGAGAGAGAGGGGGAGGGAAAGTAGGAGAGAACCAGTAATATGGAAACAAATTGATTAAGACACAAAGAGAGAGAGAGAGGGGGAGGGAAAGTGGGAGAGAACCAGTAATATGCATCCCTGGGGAGTGGGAAGAGAGGGGGGGGGGTCTGCATCTGCATGCCCCTTTGCAACTCATGTTTTAGTGTCTATGCCCTTACTACAGGCGTCACTATTGACATTGATTCAGATAGATTGCTTCAAAGGAACAACTTTCCTTCATTTGCTGTGAGTTGATTTTCTTTATGCCCATGAAAGTTGTACAATCTACCATTTTGTTTTATGGCGCACAGATTTTAGAGGATAAACAACTGTGCCTTGTGATATTCAAGGACCACAAGCAACAACTTTACCACTCTTCTTATGTACAACCAACATCAGAATTGGAGGTTCAAACGATTTTGAGCACCAGATAACTATTTTTAAGGCAACTCTACTGTTCTGAACAGTATTTTTTCTCAACAGTTGAAGGACAAAAGTCCAAAATCACACCTGATCTGGTGACAATCTCAGTATTCTTGAAGAATGACAACTTATGTGCGAGGTGCTAAATAACATGTCCTAGAGGAGTACTTTCCTAGCCTCATTGTCTATTCTGAAACTAATGCGGGGAGCTGGCCGCATGGTAATATATTCCCAGGTTTTCTACAATCACGACAAGATGACAGATATGCAATAACAGCTTTTTTTGGGTGAATTGGTGAATAATATAAATTAAAAGGTCAAGATAAAATACTCAAATGGGACGGGTTAAAAAAAATACAACATTGGATACACTACAGAAATTATAGGGGCCCCGCCTGATACCAAAAAAGACAGACTACAAGGCATTGGGGGACTGAATCACAGCTAGAGTGAAGTGCTGAACCAGTAATCACTTGTCCTACGCTGGAACGTTCCAACTTTTCAGATTTCTCCTTATTTCTGTTCAGACCTACTGGCCATCCATGTTTATGCTGCCTAAGAGTGTTATCAATGAAGTGGAGGGTATTCTAAGGCAGTTTCTATGGAAGGGAAGTAATCTTGGTTACAAAGGTGTTAATGTCTCCTGGTCAGACGTATGCAAGCCGAAATCTGAGGGTGGGCTAGGCTTAGTGGCCCTGCAGGAATGGAACAAAGCGCTCCTTGCTAAACACATGTGGAATTTATTTAATGATGGTAATCTTCATTGTGGACAAACTACATACTCATCTACTTGGTTAGAAAAAGAAGATTTTTGTTTTCAATTACTTTGACAGAGCTGCAACAATGATGGCTACATGGCTATGAACATGACTTTCTGATATCACCAACAAATAGTCCGTCAAATTGGGTTCATGTAGGTATTCATTACATAGATTCATTAATAGGAGTATTATTACAGTTCTTAAGTAGTATCATGACCAGATGAAGGCGTTAAGGAGCATTTATGGAGGATAATAACCACATGAGTTGCGGATAATAAAAGATGAGGAGTGTACATATCGAATACAAGGTAAAAGTTTCTATATATAGAGAAAATACAAAGCAAAATAGGAAAGATATTCTCATATAAATTAGAAAACTAATATCTTGATAACGATAATATCATATCAATTCTTATAGATTGATTATGATATTATCTCTGACATCTACGTGATAATTTGATGAGACCAACAACAGACCTATATTCTGAAATTGGCCTATTGAATACTTAGCTTAGATTTCACAACCCTAGGACTGATAGTCATGTCTAAGCACGAGCATTCACTAAACAAGAATGTAGAAAACCCTTGGTAGTATTTGATGGCGCCACTGAAAACCTTGAGGCACAACAGTCAACACGACAGCTTTTTGGAGCCCAATAAATTAGCTATCTTTAATTGGAAGGATTCCAACACTGACAAATATTGTTATGGCACTAAGTTAGGCCCAAGAGAGGCAAGCAAGACTGAGTCCTAGACTCAAAAAAGAATATTACTTCGAAATTATGAATAATAAAACACTAGTTCCCTTGAAAATTAGCAAAGATAATCAATCACACATAATGTCCTGAAAAAAAAGGGAAGGCTCTCTAACCAAACACACCTGTTAAATCCAACTGAAATAAATAGCAAATCTCTCTCCCCTAATTAAATAGTACATGGTGCAAAAGCTCATGCTATACTGTACCACACAGTATAACTGCTATAAAAGGTGTCATTTAGTCTGATCTACTGAGACTTTAACGCTTCCCCGTACCAATCAGAGTGCCACACCATATGTACCATATATATGATGTTGTCATTTGAGTGACACATCCTCTGTGACAAAACATAAATTCACGTAGTTGTTACAACCAAATACCCCAATGCAAACACAACATTGTCGACATCTGTGCTACCTAGTTACCTTTCCCCAACATAAGTTTAAATAGGATATAACAAAGCATCGTAATCAGCAAACACGGAGCACTTGATGACACCCCACCAAAGAAAAACAAAGTCTACACAACAACTCATCCTTCAAAAGATCATCGTCCATCAACTTTCAAGTCTAATCTCTATTTGGCAACCAATAGATTACCTTCCATTTTAAAACCCTTTGTTAGAAGTACAAAGGGAAAATGATAGGATAGCACAGAATCTACACTATTTTCCTTAGGAGCACAAGTGACCACTTCACCCACCCCCATTTCCTATCCCACAACAAATCGGGAATGAACAATGTACAATTGCCGTATATAAAATATCTACTCAACCAAAGAAGTGACTTAGTCAAAAAAATTTCCCTTCCCCCATTGCCATATGCAGAGGCATGACTTCGACGGTAAGAAAGAGATACAATCATTGAAAAGGCGTTAGTTCTTTAAATCCAAGCTCCTAAAATAGAAACTTCATTTCGGGAAAGCATTTATAAGTTAAATATGGGAATTGAAAATTCTACGATTACCTTGAGAGACTGTTAGTGACAAAAATTTATTTCATCTCAATACAAGGTCTACTAAATTCACTTTAGCCTAGCGCGTTCAACATCTCCATTTGTTTTTGACAATTCTGATCCAGGCCCAATACCAAAACCAACGAAGGATTGCCAACAACTCAGTACAAATGTAATCACAAACAGAACAAAAGCAACTCAAGACACCACAAAACATACCCAATTAACGATCAACCACTAACCAAAAACCAACAACGCAAAAACCAGAACAAAGCACACCCCTACATCGCAAAACAGGGGGAAAGGAAAAGCACGCTTACATAGATGTTGAGTTGCCTCATGAAGCTGGAGAAATTGCTGTGCTTGAAGTACTTGGGAAGCAACCGGACCGAGAACTCGGTCATGTCCGAGATTACAAAGCTGTCACCTGTCTCAGTCTGACTCCACGATATGATCGAGTCCGTGGCCTCGTCGTCCACCATCCCGTAGCATTTCTTGAGAAACGGCGGCACCGAATCCAACCCGTTCTCGTCCGATTTCTTCAACATCGCTGGCGAAACAAAAAAACGAGTTGCCGGGAGAAAAGGAGTATCTGCGATGCTGTAATTGGAGTGTGCGACGGGTTTGGAATAATTGTGCACTGAAGACTATTTCAACAACAAGAAGTTATGGTGCGGTTCGTACGATTAGATAGTTTTCGGGTGTGTACCCCCATAGCGAGCCGACATGTGGATTTTGCGGAGATTTCTTGTGGTAACTTTTCTCCAGCGGAGTACACTTTTAAGGATTTTTTAAGGAAGACGGGCCGCTGACTCCCACTGATGCGGCCAATACAAAGACGGGTTCCGCTATAATTTGAGTGCTTAATTGGCTGACAGTGCTGATGGACGGTCAGGATCTAAATTTTACGATCCAAAGGCTGTTTACACCCCATTCTACTTAAAAAAACTTGACCTGCACCCGACTCATATTACACATGACCCGGATTACAATTCAAAGAAAACCGAACTGTCTTCTTTTTCGCACAGCTCTCAGTCGCTGCCCGACTCCCTCTTCGCACAATCCAGTTTTGTCGCTGAAAATTTCAAGCATTCGAAGTTTTCGTTGCCCACGATTTTGCAGAAACTTTCAAGCATTTTATGGTATTCCCTGTTGCTCCGATCTCCTACGCCTAGATTTATCTTCCTTTATCATGTCAATCTCTTTTGCGCATTCATGAACTAACGACTTAACGTCCTCAGAGTAAACGTCTACACGAGATTCCACATTTCCCAATCGTAAGTGGTCTTCACTTTCCAAAGTACGATGCACCCCAATTTGTCTTGCGGGAGCATCAAGTTCTGCAGGGGACTCATCCACAATTTTTGCATCATCACAACTTTCCCAGTTTCGGCATCTCAGAAATTTTATTAGCCAATCCTTAATGAATGCTATTGGGAGATAAACTATCAACAGAGAAGTTCCAAGATATGTCACTGCAAATGGGTGCTTGTAATAATTGTAGACACCCTGTTTAACAAGCACTAATTAAGTGATTCGAGCAGTGAAAATGATCAATGAACCATGTGAAATTTAATCTTGCAAGAACTAAAAAAAAAGTAGAAAACATCATAAATTGAAGACATTTACAATTTTACCGATGAAAAAAATGCACTGTCTCAACTATTGGGAAAAAAATTCCAACAATGTCAGATCACATTGCACCAATAAATCATTAAACGATGAAAACAAAGAGCAGTTCCTTCCAGATGTTCCAGAAGCAGCAGAGAGAGACAAAACAGCTTAGAGTTCAAGCTCGATTTTTCCAGTCATAGCAGGGAACACCATAAAATGTTGGAAATTTTCTGCAAAACCATGTGCGACGAAAACCTCGAATGCTTGAAATTTTCAGCAACGGCTGTGCGAAGAGAGAGCTGGGCGGCGACTTAGAGTTGTGCGAAGAAGAAGTCAGTTTAGTTTTCTTTGAAATGTAATTTGGTTCATGTCATAAACGGGTCGGGTAATGTGTAATATGGGTCGGGCGCGGGGCAAGTTTTTTAATTGAGGTGGCATGTTAATAGTCTTTGGATCGTGAAGGTTAGATCCTGACTGTCCATTAGCACCATCAGCACAATAACTGAACCCTACAAAGAAGCTCTTCCTCGTCTTAATTATTTATTTTTTTATTTTTATTTTTTTAAGACAAGTTCGTAGTAATAATTTTATCATATTAAATCTCTGAATTATTAAAATTTATTAATATTTACTTTCAAATAATATTTGATTATTAAAATTGTGTCATATAACTTATTTATAAGATGTGATTAAATCGACAATCATATCTTGTTTGGGGCCGCAAAGTAGGCCTGTCCAAGTTCCGGTCCGGGCCGGTTCGATCCGGTTTGGCCTACCATTTTGTAGAGTATATAGACCGGACCGGTCCCCCCGGTCCCCGGTTTCACCGGTTCGGTCTGAGCCAGTTTGGATCGGTTTGGGCCATGTCATTTTGGGCTGGTTTTGGGGTGGGCCGTGCCATTTTGTGCCTGTTTTGGGGTTGGGTCGTGCTATTTTGGGCAAATTTCCGGTTTGGGCCGGTTTAGAAAGGTATACTCCGGTCTAAGTCCGGTTTTCCACATGGATAACCCGGTACCAGACCGGAGTATACTGGTCTTGGTCCGGGTTGTCTGGTCCGGCCGATTTGGTGGACAGGCCTACCGCAAAGTAATGAAACTTCACTAGTTTAAGAGTTCAATTTTGATACATTTAGTAGTTCGAACCATGACAACGAGCCTATAATTTAAGGATGCAAAATGATTTTTTCCTATAATTAAAAGGACGGATTTCACTCCTAACAAATCGTGAGTGAGTGAAAGTGATGTCTATAAGCAAATCTTTGACTTCATTGATACTGAGCCTCTGAAACCGGTTTGAGTGATCAAAGTTTGTCGTTGTGTAGATCCCAGTCAGTGTATTTTCTAACTAAATCAGATTTGTCCGAATATAATATATAAAAAGTAGTATACAACTAATTTATCATCCATGACACAGCCCTTATCATGATATCTTTTGATGTTGAAGCAGGCAGTTGAGACGTGTTTGATCGTGGAAATGTTGGGGTGGTAGAATTTTGGGGTATAGGAATTGGTGAAAAACAGAAGATAATTTATGAATGAATATTATAATGAAAAAATTATTTGATGGGGAGAGAGACACTACAAGAAATTATGGTTTAAGTGACAAAATTTTGGGTGTCAAACCAAATTTTGTCACCTAAAGTCAATTTTCCATGACAAAATATTAATTTCGTCACCCAAAACCATTCAGGAACTCCAAATCCGTCCGGCTGTCACAACCCTGTTCGGACGTATTGCTGGTGTGACGACATACACGTGTCGCGAATGAGTGAAGAAAAAACCGTCACAAAAAAATATAACCGTTCGGACTCGATGCAGGGTGACAAATTCCACATCTTCGTAACTGAGTGAGAATTAGAATCGTCATAATTTTACACTCCCGTCCGGACTCCGTTGATACACAGTCCAAACGGATATTACCTAACGAATAGTAATCGTGAGGCTAGAGTGACAAATTAAAAATCGTCAAGAATACTCAATTCATTCCGGACGTTATAAACCACGTTCCAATAGAAAATAGATCCGCACAATTATAAATGCATCTTCCGCGAATCGTGTGCTTCCACATTGTAAAACTTCAGACACGTGACATCGATATAGTCCGGACAAAGAAAGAGCGTGCGGACTGTATAAGTTCTAAAACCATTTCGAATTGGGCATATTTAATGACGTTAAATTTGATAGGGCCACGTGTCAGAATAACCGTTGAAACACGTCCGGACGCTAGTATTACACGTCCGTACGGTTACTAGCCACATTAAGCTGACAGACTTTGTCAAAATCTCAAACTCACTCTTAAACTTTTCTCTCGGTTTTCACTCTCCATTCCAAATTTCTCAACGAACTTTAGGTAAAACGATTGTTATGTTGTTTTATTTATGTATTTCGATTAAATAACGTCGATTGTTTAGTTTGTTATGGTGTTTTATTTTATGAAATTAGTCTGTTTGGGTAGTGTTCGTCAAATCACGTTCGGACGTAGTTTCACGATGTCCGGACTTGTTGGGAACCGTCAGGACTGTTATTGTACGTGCAGACATCTTTTATTATGTCCGGACGTCCTAAAATTTAAACGACGCAGTTGGACTGTCGTGCGAACGGTTTATGCTCATGTTCGGACGGTTTTGCTAGGTTGACCATGGAACACTCTGGAAGAAGTATCACCAATGTCGGGGGATAGACAGAGCGACTAGCCTGGGTAGACGCGTATTTAGCGGATTTAAACGAGAGTATTCTGGGGATCATGCAGTCGACGCATTCATTGTGTATGGAGCTCCAATGCCGCTTGACCGGTCTGGAGACGAAACTTGCTCTGACAGATAGGGCTATAACGGAAGAGTTTAATATTATGCAGAGGGAACTAATAAGGATGAGAGAACAACTTTTCTCAATTGTCCAGTCTGTCCATACCGTTCCGGTATAGCTGCAGCAACTCGTCAGACGTATGGATAATATGGAGGAGCATTTGGCCCATGTTCGTGATGCCCTCAAACAAGATTTGGACGAGCCAGTCACAGCTCGTGATTTGAACTAGTCTTATGTTTCTGCTTTAAACTTAGTTATTTATTTATCGTTTTCATGAACCGTTTGTAGCTTGTAATAGACATTACAATTGTTTTTTTTTATTCAGTTTTGGATTATTTTTGATATTTTATATTAATTATATCTTTTTCGGTAGATTAAATTTATTACATTTTAAACGGATAATTACGTAAAATTAAATAAGTAGTTACAATTAAATTGATGATTAGTTATAATTAATATTTAATATAAAAATACCAGTAATTATATATATATTTTTATGTATTTAAAATAAAGAAATTAAGTTAAATATTTGTACCAAATTATATTTAGTTGAATGAAACAAATTAAATTATTTATTTAAATTAACTTATTTAAATAAATTAGGTGTGGTGAAATAAATTAAATTGTGTTAATTTAATTGTGAAATAAATCTGCTATCCGTTCGGACCCCCTACATGAGCGTCCGGACTCCTGCATCGCTATCGAAAGTAACCGTCGGATGACGTACACGTGTTTTCGTTATACGAAAGTTAAAAACGGTTGTACCAGTACGAACGTTTAATAGAAGTCCGGACGTGCTTCGCCGTTTTTTTTAAAAGCAATATCTACATGTGCGTCCGGACTCATGCATTGCATCTGAAAGTAAATGAGGAACCCGTTGGGACGTGTGTGAGACAGTCCGGACGTTCACTAAACCGTCGCATGGCGTACACGTGTCTTCGTTATACGAAAGTTGAAAACGACTGTCTCCGTCCGCACATGTATCAGAAGTTCGGACGGTATTTGCCGTATATTCAACCAAACGTGCGCTTCCATGTCGTGTCAATTCATTGCAACGTACGAAATAGACATGCGAACGCATTAATTACACATCTGGACGTTTTAATTGTGCCGAACGGTTTTAAACGGTTTAAAGTTTGACATTAATACAGAGTACGATGATTGGGCCAAGTGTGCAAGGTTCCGTTAGGACGTCTATAGTAGGGTCCGGACGCGATCGATGTATTTTGAAAAAGACGAACAGTTCGACATTTTCACGAACACCGTTTGTTTTCCTTCAAAGAAACTCTCAAAACTCAAGTTTTTTCTTCACAAATCTCGACGTAATATCAATCTCTCGTGTATCTAATCACATCCATGTATGTTTTTCTTATTTTAACAAGATTTTAATGGTGAAAACTTGTTTTTTATATAGTTTTATGTATAGAATTTCAATTCTATTTTTTGTATAGTAGATTGTGTTTTTTGATTGCTTTTTACGTAGACATTGATAATGTTAAGTGTTAGGTTTGTTTTAAGTATATTAGCTTGTGTTTTGGTGTAATTTTTGGGCGAGTGGGGAGGTGGAGGGACGCTGCCATGACTGAGTTAACTCGGTCATCGTTCACACAACGTTCGAAATGATTATGTGGGCATCCGGACTTTTAGTTTGGGCGTTCGGACTCTTGTCGTAGTGTTTCGGTGGTATACATTGTCGTTTTGATTATGTCCGGATTCTCTTTCAAGGAAGTCCGTCCGCTTTTAATGTTAAATTGTGAAATAGTTTTTAATCGTCTTAGGGTTGAGATGTCCGGACTGTCTTTCAATTCTATCCGGACCCTTTCATGTTAAACTTAAATAGTTTTTTATCTTCTTAGGGTTGGGACGGGTATCCAAAACTGATACGTTGACGTTTTGTCATTGTCCGGATGCTTATATTACACGTCTGGACGTATTAATTTAAGTTCGAACGGTGTCTTTTGCGTTCGGACGTTGTGCTAACCGTGCGAAAGTTATTTTTTGCAGATTCAGTAAAAAAAATGAGTAAGCGTCCACGTACTAGCGGCCAGGCTGATGAGGAGCAATCTTCCACTCGAGCTTTGACAGTGGAGCAGCATACAACTATCATTATGTCTCACTCGATTGTTGTCGAGTGGGATATCAAATTGGCCGACTTTAACGACCTCACATTTGAGGGTCGGACGCTTCCGGAAGTGGCGGAGGGGTTAGGTTGGCTTCCACTGATCCACAGGACCGGCTATGTATCGAAAAATCTGGTGCGGGAGTTTTATTGCTCTATATTACGGGCGAGGGACCTCGAGGAGCCTAGTATGGAGGTCACTGTCCGTAACGTTCCGAACATATTCTCGCCGGACGAGCTGGAGAATTTCTTGGGGTACGAGAGAGATTTGGCAGCGTTCCCAAACTTGCCAATGAGCGAGGAGGGCCGGCCTACTAAGGCCGAGGTATTCCGGACCATGCTGGGGGATGATACAACGATATTGGACGGAACCTATATGGTACACGGGCAGCTGCTTCCTTTTAGGCAGATCATGCATCTGATCATATGCTCCTCCATCGACCCGAAGAAGCACACCACAGAGCTGTCCTATAGCCGGGCCGAGTTCCTGTACCTGATAGTTGTACGGGGGCTATCTGTTGATATAACATCATATATCTACCAGTCCATTCGTGCAGAGGCCTTGAAGATTGATGCTACGACTTCATTGCAGCACAGGATTCTTCTGACCCAGTTCCTGAACGCCATGCTGGTACCCTAGGGTGGTGACGAGCCGAAGGCGCATCCACTGGGGGTGATCAAGAAGATCACGCTCTCCAAATCAATGGCCCAGACACGCCGAGCGCTGCAAGCCTCTCGGGCTGCTAGAGGAAGACGACAGGAGCTGCCCGCAGAGGCAATGGAGAGGGAGGATCCTGGGCAGAGCTCGACGCATGGACTTGGGCCACAGCGACCGAGTTGGATGGATGATATGATGTCGCAGCTATCTCAGCGGATGCAGTCTGTCTTGCAGCCCACCCATAGCATGGTCACTGATATCAGTCATAGTCTGACGACTTTGGAGCAGAAGGTCGCCGACATGGACGCTGGGGGAAGAAGGAGGTCGCTGTGCTTAAGGAGAGGGTCGTACTGATAGAGGGTCGTGCTGATGGGAGAGCTCTTTCCTCTGACGGAGCGGGTCATCCTGATAGAGGAGCACCTTCGTCACGTCCGTCACGTCCTAAAACTGATGGATGATAACAATGATGATGATGATGAGGATGATTCGTAGTCTTCCTTATTTACTTTTATTATTACATTTGTTTTTTTATTATGTTTTGAGGACATTTAATTTTATATTTTGTTTTGTGGACATGTATATATTTTATTTGATGTTTTTGTTCATATTATGTTTTATGTCATTTTAGTTATGTTATTTGTATTTATTAAAATTTAATATAATATCTTAATTAATATAACGTTTATAATTTCGGTACACTTATTCAAAAAAAGTATTTATTATTTACATTATTAACTAACTTTGGTTATTTAAAATTTGTTAATAAAGTTAATTATAAAAATGAATAAAATTAATACATATTGTCGAAAAACGTTCGGACCTGAATTTATCCGTCCGGACTCGTTAATGTAAAATCGAACGGTGTCGTATTAGATAAAACAATCCGTCCGAACACATTTTTAGACGTCGTAATACCGTTCGGACGTTATTGTTTATTATCAGACGCTATGGTGTTGGTATTTCCTAAACAGTCTCAGGTAATGTACGGTATATGTTCGGACGGTATGTGACAGTCCGAACGTATATGTTATTCAGTATATGCTGTCGTTTGAGAATTACTAAAATGGTGTGTTGAACTGTAAGAGGGAGTTCGGACGGGTAAATAGTAGTTCGGACGTATTTGAAAATTTTGGCGGCATGTATTCCCTCGAAAACTTATACACGTATGTGTCCGAACGTTATTTTGTCAGCCCGAACGGTATTCAAACGTATGAAAGTTATAGATTCGCAAACAGTGGAGGAAAAACGGAGAAAGAAAGCAAATGAGAGATTTGAGCACGAGGAGAAGCGGAGAGCTGATTTTGGGCGTTCAATCTCATTGAAGAGGGTGTGAAAAGAGCAATTCTTTATGAATTTGAAGTTGGATTGCATTTGAGGTTAGTGGTTTTTAAATTGAATTGTTTTGGGGTTGGTTGTGATGTGTTTATATTGAAGTGTTTGTGATTTGAGTTGATTTTGACATGGTTTTTGGATTGAAATTTGCTTTTGTGCGTCGACGAAAATTTTTTTATATTGAAGCATGTGTTTTTTTAATTAGATCTGTAATTTTGAGGTACCAAAATTTCAGCAAGATAAAAAATGAGAGGCACCTTTAGGTGATCCGAGTGCACGGCATGCCTATCGAGAGGGTGCGTACGTGCAAGATCCTCCCCCTATCGATGTTATGTTCTCGCCATATAATCATCTCATTTTATTTTGTCACTACGCTCAATCATACTCTTATAAAGTTTTCCTATTAAATCCTAGACATTAATACATTAATATAGCAATTTGCTAGCCACATTTGAACCAAACTTCAGGAGGATTAATTTATACAAGTTACTTTCGAAGCTACTTAAAACCATTATAAAGATAGGTTCCATGCACCTAATAATAAGCTCTACTGTGAAACTTGCCTAGCTATTGTAATTAATTATAAGGTTCAGTGCCAACTAGCTAGACAGGTCTTAATTAAAGTACAACTTTGGAGATCAAATACTAAACAAAATAGAGTCCTTTCGACTAGTACCATAGAGGCAAACTTCATTGTTTGCTAGGAATTTATAACATGCACATTAATTATTGCTAATTAGAAACTTCGTCGTAGGTCTCAACATTACTTGTTGAATAAACTATGTCCTCTGAATCACAAATTAATGGACAGAAGATCTCTACTTTAATTTTGATTGTTTATCCTATAGATCACATGCTGCTGCAAGCTTGGTTGACATTGTATATATACCTATAGGCCTATTTGCACATATTCTAGCTGTCGAAAAGTATCAAATAGGTTGACCATGTATACGCCCATAGGCATGCGGCCTGTACAGACCACGTCCGAACATCATTTTGTTATATTTTTCTCTGGTACAAAACCATGTCAAAAAGTGCATGCAGCATTGTGCCAGTACAGTACATAGTCTAAGGTTTTGTACAGTACATGGTTTTATTGCCACGAGAGTAGTAGTCCAGTTGGTTTCGGGGTTTGAAAATAGAGGTATACTTAAGAGCGGATATGGAGGTTAGGAGGCCGGCAGAATCATCTGCACGCTGGTAGAGCTGTGGTGACGGTCTCTCTTTTTTCAGTGGGTAGCTATGACTCAATTTGAATATTCTACAGTGAATTTATGCTGGTCTCCCACTCCCAACCTTTTATTTATTTTTTAATTAAAAAAACATTCTATTAATGTTGTGTGTCCGTCAAAGAGGTATGAAACGCTCAAAGAAAAGAAGAAGAAAAAAAAAACAAAGATAAAAGTTTTTATCACATCTTCGGACACTGAAAAATGATGGATGAATGATAGTAACGATGTGTACCGAAACAAACGGAACTAGAATGACCCCGGTCTAGTTTCGGTTTTGGTACCCACCGTAATGCAAAATTTGGTTATGGTTCTGTTTCGGTAATTTTGGCCAGCTTTTTTTTGGGCCGAAAATTTTGGGCAACTTTTTTTTTTGTTATATATCCTAAACTAACAATAAATAAAATATAAAATAAATATTTATCCAAAATCTACAATAAAACATTGATCCAAATTCCAAAAAAATCATTTATCCGTTTGAGCTCAGTTTTTTTTTTTAAATAATCAAAACTGAAAATTCCAATTTCGATTCTAAAAAATTGTCAAAAAAGTATTCTGGTTCCATTTCCGATATGCGCTGAAATTTCGGTTCTTGCCGGAATATTTGCCCACTCCTACATATATACGAGGCATAGGTATGTAGATCATTATCCCATTGGTTGTGTACGTTCATCATTGGTTTCATAAATTCCATTTAGGACATCATATTTCCACTTGTAAGTTTTAAAATGTGCTGCTAAAAGTACTGTTTTTAGTGACGGCCGTTAAAACGATCGTTGATGTTTTTTTTTTCTTTCTTTTTTAGTGTTGCAATCTATAACGGTTAGTCCATTCCCTTTTCCATTTCTTGTTTTTCTTTCTGAGCTCTCAGATTCAACTCTCATGTGCGTTAACGCGCTCGAGATTTATAGATTTATAGTGTTACACTTTCACCATAGAAGTTTTATTGCAAACTTTTTGGCTCAAAATCAACTTAACTTTAAAGATAAAGAGTTTACTTCTAAACTATTTACTTCTGAGCACTTGATCCAAAGCCGGATTCTCTACAACTATCTTTCCCACTAAGCATCTTTCTGCTCTATCTTTTGAAAGAATGAGATTTCTCTATGAGTTTTTTGATAAATGACCATATTGATTTACCATCTCATATATGTTCTCATATGGTCAAAGTGTTCCACAAGTCTACTAAAATAGACTTCCCTACAGGTGTTTGATCATGAATTTTCTTGCTGCAAGTTTCATCTCTATTTCTCGTGATGAACCTCGTGAGAAAACTCAAAATGTTGGTAAACAAACTATTAGTCAGAGTAAGTCTCACAAGGGTCACTCAAAATCACTTCCCTCCTCTGATCCCAGTCGTGGACCTATGCAATCTGATATTGCATACATGGTTGAGGCTCTCAAACTATTGACTGAACGGTCTTCTACTTCAGCCTCTGTATGGTCCACTCTTGTAGCAAATCAAGAAGTGTTCAAACTAGATCTGATGAAGCTAGTGGTAGATGTTGGTTTGATTAGAAAAAACTAAAAAATTGATAAAGCTTCAAGCTCTGTTGGTCCTCAAGAGGAAGAGGAAGATGTTGAAGAGGAAGAGGATGTCGAGGAAGAGGACGATGAAGAAGGAAATGATGTGGATGAAGAAGGAAATGAAGAGGAAGTTGCTGAAGAGCGTGCTAAGTCCAAATCACCTGATGATGAATAGTCCTTTGACTCCTTCGTGACAAAGGGAGAGTAGTAGTTTGGAGGAGCTTGGTTGTTGTTATTGTTATTGGTTGGTGTTTGATAACTTATGTTAATTTTGTTGATGTTTTCCATGTTTTTATAATGAACAATACGATGCTTAGTTTATGTTTTGATAACTGTTAGTTTTCATTTCACTAAATAGTTTATATTTTGATAACTATTAGTTTTTATTTCAGTAAACTCTAGCGTTCATGTCATTATACTTAAAGATTTACTTGATGTTAGCATTATCATTGAGCTAATTCTGATTATCATTATGAAGTTTCTATAAGTTGTGCTGTTAGTCAGAGGGTGATGACCTCCTATGGAAATACTTATCTCAGAGGGAGATTGGTATTTAATCTTGATGCTTATGTAATTTCATTTAATGATTTGGTGTTTATATTCACTTATCTTTGGACTAAAGTTTAAAGTTAGTAAAATATCAGGAATAATGTGTATTTGTTGAAATTGTTGTGTGCAGGTTAATAAAATATTAGGAATTGTATTTAGCTTGTGTTTTAGTATAGGTGTATGTCTCTTTGTAAATAGGTTATATGGTGGTGATCAACAAAACTTATGTCATTAGGGATTAGGTTAGTTTTGTCATGAAAACTTCATGGTGTGTCTTAATTTAAGCTTGAGATTCGAGTTTAATGAAGTCCTGCTCAAGTCTAGCGGTTAAACAAAGTTGGTGATCATCTGGGAATGGTTAAGGGTTGATTGAAGTCTGCGTATAGTTTAATAAAACGAAGTTGGAGCGGTGATGTTTATGAAGCACTCGAAGTTTGATCAGAATTCGCTCACAGTTTGATCATAATTGACGAAAGATTGTTGTAACGGTTTTAACAGATGGGCCCAAGATTCAGGAAGTCTCAAAACTTTGTGAATATCTTCCCTTCGACTTTCTAGAGTTTAAAAGCCATTTTCTCTCATTTATTCTTTACGTTCCAAAAATTAACTTTGAAAGACCTAAGCTTTTCAAAGCCTTCAAAATACATTCTCTGCCACTATTTTCTGTAGTTTGTATGTGAGTGAACTTAGATTAAACTTTATGAGATTTTATTCTCCCTTGGATCTCGGTTTGGATTTTGATCATCAAGATTTACCTTGTTAAAAAAGGGTAACTCTAAAGGTTGTTAGAGATCGACCAAGACTGGGTGTTCCAATTAAGAAGAAGCCAATTCTACGTGGGTGTGTGGAAAGATTGGCTTTGCTATAGAGTTTGGATTTTTGGAATCAAAATATCAAATGGAAGAGGAGTTTCTCGTTCCTTGCATGGTGCAGAGCTGGATATTGTATTCCGGGTAAGGTACAAGTTGTGTTAGACTAGCAACGAGGTGTTGGGTAGTTTATAGATCACTATGTACCAAGTTTGAAGATTCTAGTGAATTTGCTTATACTGGCTTACGAGCTCGAAAAAGTTTTTTCCTCTTGAAAATTCTTTCAAGTTGATTGGCGTGATATTGCAAATGTTAATCATATGTTTCTTTGATTAAGAAAGATAATCTTGAACATATTGAATAATTAATAATCTAAAAATCTTATTCATATTGATGTATTAATTCCACATAGTATATTGTTATTTGTTGTGTCCTTGAAGTTTGCTGATAATCTTGTGAGACTATGCAGCAATAAAATAAAAGGAAACAAAAATTTGGATAACCTATTCAACCCCTCCTTCTAGGTTTGGTTACTAATATATTGGGTCTTAAACTATCTTGTTCATACATTACCGTCTTGCCCCTGTCTTTCAAACAATGGAATGACTTTCTTGTTGGGCTGATTTAATGATAATAATGCCCCTAAATTTAATCTACTTGACTTGACTCCTCAAACCCAAATGGCACATGACCTACGAGCAGAAATCTCCCAACTGTTATGTTTCTTGCCCGAGCCCATGCGCATTTGCTTACTTTCACAGATTACCATAAGTGATCTGCAGAAATTGCAATCGGCGCTCTTTGAGGTTGAGATTCTTCATTGCTGCAGAACGACGGAGTTGGGAAGGAGCAAATAGGCACAAGAACTGGTATTCTTCATTTACTCAATTTATGTAGATATATCTAGATCCCAAACTTTGAAATAATTATAATCAATATATAACAATGGTTTCAAATAGGTGCAAACTCGTGGGGTCCCAATCTTTTGGTCTGACTTTCTGGTGTGGGCTGCCCATTTGCTCATGGGTAACTAACTGCACTACAAGAAATTTTGTTATGGGTGACAAAAGCAATTATTGCTAAAAGCTATAATTTCATCAACAAAGATGTTGGATGCAAAAAAAATTTATCACCCGATTTATCACAATAAGCTCTTCACGAAATAGTTTGGGTGATTCTGAGCTTCGTAACTCAAATCCATCAGGACGAACAAGTTAAACATTTTGACGGTTTTCTGTTTGCAAGATGGATTTGAATTCCGTCACCCCTCAATTTTGTTTGTCCGTATACATAACGCGTGCGAACATTCTCTAGAATGGGATGAATTTCTGCTTCGTCACTGATTAGGCGTTCACATGTATTAAAAAAGATGTGCGAAGGAATAATCATTTTGAGTTACGATCAGAGTTATCGTGCATTGGAATGTGTGAGCACTCCTTTGGAGGTTGATTTTACTTTTCCTCTAGAATGTATATTTATCGTGTTAGAAAAAAAGTAAATAATGATTTTAGATTAAAGCTTTTTTACCTTAAATTATTCACTGTCAAATAACTTGCTGATACAGACCTAATCTTCCTTATTTGTGTCAGGGTACGGATGTTCTAATGCAGCTTCTTTCGTATGAAACAATCAACAATCATTAGTGATAGTACATTCTATTCTTTTGCATGATGTATATTAAAGTTGTGTTCATTGTCGATGTCCTAACGTTCACATGTCAGATACATCCTTCGGACGATTGGGAAAAATGAGTCCTAGGTAAAAAAATTCCAAAATATGGCGTCCAAATGATTCTTCTAACAGTCCGCACGCAACAAGGAGGAATACCGAATGGACCCAGCCGTGACCATCATCCTCCCCATCCCACAACCACTACACTTCACAATAAAATAACACAAAAATACATCTAAAACAATCCTATAGCCTAAACCAATCAATAACAATAAAATGGCCAGCTACCCACCACTGGTGATGAACGGAAACTGAATACCAAGTCATAAATATAAAATTTTTACAAATGGAAGCTTTTGTGGCTCAAACGTAAAATAAAATCGCATAAACATTACTTGCGTTCAACGTATTCCTCGAAATAGTGAAAAAATGATTGCTTTCGGTGATTCAAGGATGGGAGATTGTGAGACCGAGAGATGTATATATATGAAAAGCAGCCCATAGCGGTGAAGATTTTAGCGGTGGCGGTTTTCGGTTATCCTTCATTCATATTAGACAATTTTTTAACATTTTACACACTTGGCCCAATGTATTTTTTTTTCTTTTTTCTTTTGGTCCATTAATCACATATCAATAAAATTTAATCTAATGTGATCCAAAATCAATAAAATTAAAGATCATGTTAAAAGATATGATGAAAATTTAAACTCCAGACTGATAAAATTCAAAATCAATAAACTTAGAGACTCAGAGAACATCACAACAAGATGACAATCGATGTCCAGTCACACACATATAATAAACTCTAAACTAGTGATTTAGAGATCCTGTCACACACATATAATTAAAATTTTGATTCGATGTCTAAGTGTCTGTGGTAAAAGACACTCTATAGTCATTCATTCGAATCAAATGCTTCAACTTATCCTTCTCCTTCAAATAAAGTTTCATGCAAAGCCTCAAAATTGTTATCTTAGATTACATTTTAAATCTAGGCTCCAAATAATGAATTAAAATCCTAAATCCATGTTTCTGAACTACAATAAAAGACATCTCATCGACAATTATCATTCTAGCAATCAGATCTTTAATAGTCTTCTCACAAAATTTACGTGTCACCCCCATCGTTCCAACATCAGACCCCGTTGACTTCTCAGCATCGTGAGTCAATAACATTTGCAAAACATCTAACTGACCCCCTTCTTTCTCTTGAAATATGGACAAATATTGTGATGTTACCAGAACCCCGATGTCTGATTCTTGTGATGAGCCATAAAATCTTTTTTACAATAATTACATTTTGCTTTAGGTGGATCAGAGTTAAGTACCTTGGTGTAGTGCAGCCATACATCAAAAGGGTTCGAGTTTTTCCTCTTTTTGGGTTCAGGGCTTGGTGGTCTTCCACTTACATCACCTCCAGCCATTGACCCCACTGTCTCAGAATCCGGAATGGAACCAACAGCCGGACACTATACTGGCGACATAGCAGTAGCACTACTACATGTGGCTGGAGATGACTGTGATTGTGGTGGAGTGTCCATCTACAAATAAAAATCACCTAAAAATTAACAATCAAAATACTAACAAGTAACAAACAACAAAATAAGACAACAGTCGAGCAATTAACAAGCATATAACAAGTGAATCGATTAACAAAAATCTTATATATATATAATCATATAATACGAATCAATTAACCGTGTTGATCCATACTCGAATCTTTTGATTTACTCGGTGTTTGGATCGATGTTGATTATTTTCTATCTCTGATTTACATGTACTCGATCAAAAGAAACATTAACACCTTAACTAGTACTGTAAATAACTAAATATAATAGAACATCAAACGTAGAACTATATTTGAGCCAAATACTTTTTTTTTACCTACTACACAATTTTTGCAACAAAAGATTCTAGTTTTACTTCTTACATTTGCTTCCGACAGTTCATCAATGATAACGTCTCTCGAACATTCAATATGTTGTGTTCTCTTTTGCGAAGTGGAAACCTCTTGAAAATTTTAGCATCTCACTTTGTTCATTTGTTGTTTTCTTAAACTTCCCAAATTTATTAAATTACAAACCCTAAAAACAACAAACAATGGGAAAAACGTTCAACAATAATATATGTCCTGATATTTTCACATGAATAACTTAAAATTAACAAATCCATTATTTTTTAACATACCTAAATAATCTCATTCCTTGGCACTTGAGAGAGATGTGGCAAACAGCAGAGATGAGAGCTTGACGCGTGAAGGAGGGGACCCGTAGATGGCGACGAGAGGCGCGGCAACTGCAGGCGTGGTGGTCAGCAGGGGAGGGAGGGAAGTGAGTGAGAGAGATAGAGGAACGGGTGGCAACTGGGATGGGTGCAGAGGCGAGAGGGCCAGACTCTAGAGGGGGCAATGAGGGATGCGGGGGAGAGGCAGTCTGCGAACATAAATGAGGGGGAGAGTTTTAAAACAAAACGATTCATTTTGTTATTATAAAAAAACCGGTGTCCGGGGGGGGGATCAGGATATTTCCTGGGGGTCTGCGAACAAATGAGAGGGGGTTTAAAATAAAACGATTTGTTTGCTTAAAAAAAACTCAATGTCCCGAGAAGCTGGGGCAGGGTAACCCGGGAATATGGAATAACATCGGTTTTTTTTCAAAACCTTAAACCGACACCGGTGAAGTCGGGTACCGGCAACCTGGTGTTAGTGCAGGTGCCACCGGAAATTTTCGGTGGCACTGAACAACCCTAGTGTCGGCTGGTGAACTTGGTGAGGAAACGTAGGAGTTGTTGTGTATCACATTTGGCATGAGAGTAACTCGCAAATGCAACGAACGATGAATGTCAGAACTAAGCTCAGAACGATGAATGTGGGTGCCATAAAGGTAACGAACTGCTTGACTTCTGGAGAATAAATATATAGATCATGATCAGTGACTAGCTTTACATTTGCTCCATGTATATTTTAATGTAACCTCGGTTTTATAATCTTTTTATTGGATCTTTGATTTGGCCTATTTAGTTAGGCATCTGTTAACTCGAGACATTATGCCACCTTGACAGGCGTTCGGTTAATATGCTGAGGGGTAATGTGTTGAGCAGTGCTGAGCCACGGTGGAGATCAAATCTTTATAATCCGACGGTCCATAATACACCACGTCAATTAAATGAAAATGACTCGCGCTTGACCCGATTACCCATATCTCCCGACCAATTTCAATTGTTACCTGCGACCTCTTTTCCCATCATCGCTAAAAATTTGAAATCAAAGCTCCTATATCTCCCGTAGGTGGAGATGATTGTTTTCGCAGCGTATGGAATTTGTGTGTTGTTCAATATTGGTTGTTATTGACATATCAATTCAAAGTCAGATTATTGGTCCTCTTCATCCCCTTTTCATTATCGTCAACCACTCTAAGCAGAGCACATTAACAAGAAGTTCAACCTAGCTACAAACTTCTTGATGTAGAGAAAATTGAAACTTATACAAACGTACGGCTTCTACTTGTACAAGAAAGATCAGCTAGTGCTTTAGCCCAACGAAGCCTCGCTTTTCTTTCACTTTGTTGTGTTCTTCAATAAGTAACCCAGTATATCTTAGGATGCCTCTTTGCTACTAATGGAGGCGGGAACTGGACTCCCCTTAGGAACTTGCTGCTTACTGCTGGGTCTTGTTCAAGAAACATTGCAACATATACACAAATCAATTTGCTTCTTCCTTTCAAGCTGGTATAATTTCCAAACCCACCTAGTTTATATAGAATCCACATCATGCCCCTCTTCCCACTTATGGGCTCAGTAGCAGACTTAGAACCAGATTCAGGCAAGAGTGAGAGCTGGGATAGAGAAAAAAGATCGAAAGCCAAAAGGGCTGCGAAAAACAATCATCTCCACTTACTCAAGACACAGATCAGCAAACCAAAGATGGAAGAGTTGAAACCAAGGCCCGAAAACTCCTCTCCTCTTACTCCCTTAGGCTTACTAGAGAGAGCAGCTACTGTTTAGAGTGATTGCCCATCAATCTTCAGTGGAGGGAGCTGCGATTTCAAATTCTAGCGACGATGGGAAAAGACTTCGTGGGTCACAATTGAAACGGGTCGGGAAATATGGGTAGTCGGGTCAGGCGCGAGTCATTTCCTTTTAATTAATGTGGCGTATTCTTGACCATCGGATTGTGTAGATTTGATCTCCACCGTGGCTCGGCACTGCTCAGCACATTAGCCCTCAGCATATTAACCGAACTCTCTTGAGAGTTATAAATTTTGATAGCTTCAATACACTTATCACTTAGCTAAAAAAACAAAAAACTAGGAAGCTCTTGATTGGGACAGGAGTACTGACAGATCTGAGCTAAAAGTGAATAGACTGATTTAAGACTCAAAACAACACCAACTGAACCTAGAGGGGGGGTGAATAGGTTCTTCAATTCAAACTTTAAAACTATTCAAAGTATACAATTCTTTTTCTGCACAAACTACACCAAAACAGATTAGAAAGTTCAGTACACACGTTTTCAACAATGTAAATAATCACAAAAAGATCAGATTAGAATATTTAGAATCTATATCCAAGATTCTTAATTCAAGAACATTTGATTGTGTAGCTTGTAGGTTATAGAAAGAAGGACTTTAAACAAGAACACAATTAAACGATCATTCACCACACAAAGACACAATCTGGTGACAAAGAGAAAATCTCTTGGAAACAAATTCCAAGAGACAAAAACTCTTTGGGCCCGTAGGCCAGGTAACAATTTCACTAGCTTTTCAAACTCGAAATACAAGGTGATCTTTGGACTCAAGACTAACCACAATCGTAGTCTAACACTATTGATTTCTTACCTGAAACTTATCGTCCGGATCTGCTCCTATGCAGGGATCCAGAACCTCTTGTCCATTCGAAAAGTTAACTCTGTTAACCTAGCTATTCATGTCTTGCTATTCTCCATTGCAAACCAGCAACAACAGAAACTGCACAAACTCTTCACTTGGGCCTTCAAGATTTCCAGCAACTTCCGAAAGTCTTGAATTTCTTTGTGAGGAAATAACGATGGTGATCAATCAACTCGAACTGAGAGTACTAAGAGAGGGGTTTTACTTTTCAAGGTTTCATTCTCAGTTCTCACACAATCAAAGACTTAGAAAACAGAGCAACAAGATTCTAGAGAGAGTTTCACGTTGAAGGCACAATATCTCTAATTTTCTAAGTAATGAATCTTCAAAGGAAATGGGGTTATATGCTACGGGTGTTTTTCAGTTAGGAGTAGAAGATTCTGGACTTCATGGGTCAATCATGACGTCACTCATTTAGTTAGAAACGGACTAACCACTTTCTGTTTCAGCCGTTCTTTAATTTGCGTTTCCGTCTGACTTGCATCTTACTTCAAGCTAACTTTACTTTCTGAAGAAATAGCCGATTTCTGTACTGCAGGCTTCAGCTCTTCACAGAAGCTTCATTAACCTCAATATCTCAGGAAATACAACAAAATTACATACGAAGTAAAGCCAACTAAAATATTCCTAACAAAAAGTTACAATCTTAGTCCATTAATTTCATTCCTAGAATTATGAGCAATAGATCTTTTACAGCTGTTTGCTTTCCTTCCCCTTTTGTTGGTACAATCGGCTAGGACTTTGATTATATATATATATATATTATGAGTGCAGCAGGTGTGTACCTTGTACGTTGGATACTCTCGATTTTTAATCCTAATTCAAGGTACAAAATTACCACGTATGATTGTTACTAACGAGAAGTAAAGGTTTGTACCAAGATGTTGTTTGCTCAAGGAATAAAATGGAACATAAATCGTCAACAGATCTCGATGTTTACAAACCATATTCAAGGTTAAAAGGTAGTTCAGAAACCACGAATTGCAACATAAATCGTCAACAGATCCTTGCCTATCAAATTTTGCGTACTGTTCATCTTGCAAATAAACTCAGATCGGTTTGCACTTTTCATGGGCCACTGAGCTCGTTAAGCTGAATATACGTAGCACTGATGAATGACGCTGTTTTCTTCATTGGTTCCTCCATGGCTTCTTCAAGCCCGCCGAGCATCGTGCAGAATGCTTCCTGTAGATTAAAACAAGCAGGTTCTCGTCAGTACAGCCCAATTCCCTGCCCGCCTATAGGGAATTACGTGAAATTCATCCACACACATAGAAATAGAGAAAGAGAGAGAGGGTGTGTGTGTGCGCGTAAAACCGTACTGTAAACGGAACTATGTGTGAATAAACTTCATTTTCTCAAAGCCATATTAATTAGCTTTCAACTGCTATAAAACACTTAGTCAATGAAAATACAAGTCGATTTTTCAGAGTCGCATCATGAGTGTCTTTCATGTACGTGCAGGTCTGTTTCTAGTAAGAGGCTCTCCAGTAAAGGGAAGGTAATTAGGCTTTTACCATGAAGTGATCAAGGTCTGACGAACTGGTATTGGTAGAAAACTTGAGCTTGGAAAGGGCAGCTTGCAGGTCTCCTACATTTTCTGCACCAACCTCTCCAATTTCGCCAAATGCGGCCACCTAGCATTTTTCATCCAAACAAGAAAGATCCACAACTTTATATAAGGTTTAAGCATTCTACATTCGACAGTTGTCATAACCATTGACATAAATGGCTACGAATGAGACTATTATCTTATGTGTAGACCTGTCCCACCATTAGCCCCATTTCAAACGGAAACTTCTAGTTCTTGGAAAACTGAAAACTTTCTGAACATCAAACTTTCGTCTGTTTATTTTTGTAGAATTGGGGATGTTGGACCCCTCTTATTGTAGGCTGCGTTAGCCAAACCTTTCGTTTATGTTTAATACTATCTTACTTACCCAAAAAAAAAACTTTCGTCTGACCTTCTATTTATTTATAGACATGACGCAAAGTGCAGCAATTTTAAAAATTCTTTTTTTACCAGTACATAATTGAAACTCATTTGCGTCTTTCTTTGTTTCTACCTTTTGTTTTTTCGTTTTGGATGTGTTTTCATCGTGAACTACTCTTCCACCCTCTCTTCCCTTCTGTCTCTGTTTGGGAGACGCAGGTAGGCCGAGATCTACCACAGTATCAATATCTTTCTTCTACACCTCAAAGATACGTACGCCAGACGAACAAAGTGTTGAAAGTGAGAGTCCCACATTGCTTAGCAATGTGGGGAGTAGGAAAATATTGGCTTATAAATATAAGCCCTTTGTAACCTTTTATTTTCATAAATGAGATGTAAATAAATCCAATTGGATTGTCCCATTGGGTGTCTCATTTATCTAAAGTAAATTTTTTTTTATTTCTAACATGGTATCAAAGCAAGGTTTTCGGCTTTAGTCCGGTTACCTCCTGGTGACCATCCGGCTTAGTACCGGCTTTCTCCCGGCTTAGTACTGGTAATTTCCCGGCTCAGTACCGGCTTCTTCCCGGCTTAGTACCGACAACTTTTCCGGCTCAGTACCGGCGACCATCCGGCTTTCTCCCGGCTCAGTACCGGTTTTCTCCCGGCTTAGTACCGGCAAATTTTCCGGCATAGTACCGGCTTTCTCCCGGCTCAGTACCGGCTTCCTCCCGGCATAGTACCGGCGACTTCCCGGCTCCGTACCGGCAACTTTTCTGGCTCAGTACCGGCAACCTCCCGACTCAGTATCGGGGCAACCATTCGGCTCAGTACCGGCATCCTCCCGGCGCAGTACCAGCAATCTTTGTAATTATTTTTCTGTAATCTTTTTTTTTCTGTAATTATTTTTGTAACTCCAAACTCAAGGTGGACAAAGCGAGAGGGATCTGCATATTCATCTATGAGTGATAGAAGGTGAGTTTTGACTGGTACTGGACGAGTCCTTTCGGCCTGTAGAAGCTAGCAGTCTACTTAACAGAGCATGTTTCTGTTATTTCTCTCAAATGCGACATATTTATCTTTCAGGTTTTCTTTCCTCATTTTTCTCTGCTTTTATATTACGCTCATGCATGTCAGGAACAAAGGATTTTCTATTTACTTCTATTCATAACCCCGGCTCCATAGGCCGCATGAAATTCCTTCTAGCTAGTTTCACGGGGTTAGTGGATTGATCATGGTGTGTATGAACAAAAACAATATGCTAAGCAATGGAATGAAAGGGGGAAAATGTACCTCCAAACATTTCAAGTGAGTTTCAACCAACAGCCCATACAAAGGATGGGCTGTAATCATCCTCTTAACTAGAACCTCCTCATGCTCTTCTTGATCGACAATGCCACCGTTCTCAGCACTCCGAACATCCATACCTCTGACCTCCCACACATACAGCATGAACCATACATGGGCTTTGCATGCATGCCTTATATATCATGCGTACTTAATAGCAAGTAGCTAGGTCCACGCATAGGTACTAGTAGATGCGTTATATCATGCATGCGTAATAGCAAGTACGGCCTCACACTTTTTCTTTGCTTTGGGAGGAATCGGTACGTATATAGAGGTTCATGTCTGATGAATGCTCAACGATAAAAGGTAGTCAGTAATTCACTTTTTCTTCATCTTTTTTGCCCGAAAGAGACCAATCAAGGTTCTCTCATCGATTAAAGCTACTTTCGAGTACAGTAATAATGTAGCCTTAAGACAAAAAGTACGGCGATTATGTCGCTTTCTTTTAGGTATTATCCTTGAGGATTCGTCAAACTAGAATATATACATTAGAACCTGTCGGGAAATTTCTGTGTAGAGAGGTGTGATTAATATGAAACAGAAAATAGACAGAAAAAATCGACCTAGCTATAAGACGATCGATCCTGATGAAGAAGTAAATACATAATCTATCTGAAGTTTTTGCAATTATATAGGTCTATAAGTGAGATATGGGATAAGTACTGCGGAAGAAATATATATATAGGTAACCTAGCTGATCTTTATGCGAAAATTTTAAGCTACCTAGCTAGTTTATTAACAACTCAAATTCCTATAAGCTCACCACAAGTGCTAGCCCAATTGATTTGGGGGCCTAAAATCAGGGGAATCTACGAGGGAGTGTGGTGGCAGAAGCTCTGCGGATCAAATTCACAGCCTCCAAAACCAACTGCAGTCTTGTGAGGCTGTCACTGTCCTTCCTTATGAGGTAGGTGGGTATTGTTCAATTCGAATGTGATGCAATGGGTGTAGGTTCTTTTGGCGATCACGTAAGGAGTAGCCTACGCTGGTCGACCTTTCCACGTCCCTTTTATTTAGAAAAAAATATAATTTGTATAATCTCGAATATTCTACTCGTATAAACATTTATAAATATCTGGTTTTTATATGACGTTTAACGATCTGCGATCATTAAAGCATTCAGAAAAGATGAGAGGACATGAAGTCTCTTTTCATTTGAATTTTTATGAACATCACCAGTCTTGGAATTGATAAACCATATAGCTATAAGATTGCCTAAATCCAAAAACAGGGTCATATATAGAATATGACAGAAGGTTTATTATTTGATGAGAAATTCTACTGTATGTGCTAGAAATCATAGAAATGTAAAGCAATTAATTAAGTAGGTGATATAAATTTTTATACGCTTATAAAGGTACTGGTTTTTCCAAATTTGAGAAACGATTAGTATTTGATTGCTGTTAATAACTAAATAATTAACTAATTAAGCCGCTTGTGAGCAAGTTCAGCTATGGCTGAAAAATCATTAACCAATTAGTGCAAATATATAGCCAAACTAATTAAGCAGTTCAAGTCCATTACTGTGCTCCGCGCGATCGAAAAGAAATTAAACAAACAAAACTCGGACACATCGAATATCTCCTAGGATTCTTCTTAATTAGTACAACCCCGAAGTACAACGTGAAACACATATATCTGTGTTCACCACTGAGTCAATGATCAGTGTCGGGAACTTCGAAGGCCGCATGACATGCATCAGTCAAAAATTGTCTAAAAAGTGCACAAAGCTACCGCCAAATCAGTTTTATGCAGGCTGTTTCATGGCTTAATGGACTTTCTGGCAAATTAAACAGCAGATTTACGGACCTCTTGCATTGCAGTTGAAAATTTTAGTTTAGACCGTGTTAATACGTAGAACGACTGAATATGTGTTCTCTTTAATTAAAAATCAATAACAATGTTAAAACACATTCTAAAATTGTTCAGTTTAGATATGCATAATAATCAATTCAATCAATAAATAAGCAGTGAAAAATCAAAACAAACATCAATCGCACAAAGAGACAAGGATTTGATGACGAAGTGGAAAACATTTGAAATACCATTTAAAGGAAAAATTACTCCAGACTAACAGCCACCTGAAATATATTCAGAAGAAAACCCTACAAATAGTGATTCGGACACGGGCAACCCCAGTTGCTTGAGTAATCTGACAACCTTGAAGTAATAGTCTAAGCGTCACTGCTTAAACCCACTCCGTGCAACATTTGCCTCAGACCTTTGAGGTTCTTCTTATGGATTCTTCACGAACAACATTCTTCTTCAGCACACCTTCAACACTATGAAGGTTCCACAACAATGGTGAATGGAAATTGAGAAAAACTGATCAAGATGAAGGCACAAATCTTCAAGTGTTTTCTTTGAGAAAAGGAGGTACCAGGATACCCAATAAATGTTTCTAGCCGTCCTTCACGAACCCTAGTAGGGTTTCTCTATTTTCCACAAGGAAAGTACAAAAAACAAGGAGTTTCTGAAATTCGCCGGAAGTCGCTCAAGTGTGGGTCGAGCACCAGTCAAACGTGAAGTCTTTGTCTCAATTCTTCATGGTTCGCTCGAGCATGGGTCGAGCGTTAGTCAAACGTAAAGTCGATAAACTCAACTCAGAAACAAACTCTGGAACGACATACAAAAAGACATATAAAAACATACAACTTGATAAAGACATATTTGGACACGAAAATTTGTCAATACAAAAAGACACTAATAGCAATCTATGCTTTCTCTTGAGAAAACATTTCTCAATATATCGGGGAAGTTGCTACAATAGTACTACTTCATGGGTGGACCATGGTCATGTCACCAATGGCATGTTCGTTTTCATAAGTATTCTAGAATACAATAGGATTCAACAAAATTGAAAATGAACAATAAAAATCTCAAAAATTCTATTTTTTACACAAACATCAATACCTTTTACACAATCTCCATCAACTTTTCACACAAACTCCAATATCTTTTAAAAAAAATTATAACAAATATTATCTCTCCATACTTTTTCACCTAACTCCAATATTTTGTATTAAACAATTACATTAAATTATCTCTCTACATCTTTTTACAAACTCCAATAAAAATTAAATATCATTAAAACTTTTTATCAACTTTTACACAAAAACCTATAAAACTTCAATCTATACAAATATTTACAATTCTATCAAAATCTTAAAAATCTTATAATTTTTTACAAACCAAACATTCGCCAACAAAAATTTTCATTCCGTGCACTAACAACCCGTTGGCCGCAAATTGTTGAATAATAAAATTTAATTCAATGAAGTGTTGTGTCTTTTAGGAGATTCATGAACTAGTGTAGGTTCATCTTAAAAGTAGTAATACATGTATTTGGGTATTCATGTACTTGGGGTATTCATGTATTTGGGTAGTTCATGTATTTAGAGTTAATACTAGGTGTAATCATAAGCCTATAAATACCCATGTATACATTGACACAAAGTAAGCCATTGAGAAGCAATACAGTGAAAGAAAATTTTAGAAATAGTATCTGTTCACTCTTCCCTCTAGAATAGAATTCCTTCTCTTTTCTCCAACACAAATAACTCATTACCCAGAGTTATGCTAATAAGGCATGAAGATCATGTCTCAAGCGCGCGTGATCTTTATTTTAATTTTACTCATCTCTCAGAGTTTTTTTTTTAAAATTTCAATGAGAGATTATTCGTCTATCTGGATGCCTACTGATTGTACAAGTTCCTTCGTTCTGTTAATATATGCGTACACGTGACTTGCAATAATAGCAGCGCACCCCTCATGCTGAAACTCCCAGTACTGCGTATGCTATTGAATATGTCTGTAACGTTTTATAATTATTATAATAATGGCGCCCGCGTCGAAAATCCTTCAACTTCTGCTGCGTTACAAGAATTATACATATAACCCGGCCCCCAGTGCCAGTAAAACCCAAATAGTACGCATATGCTGAGATGGTCCCGTCCCACTGGGGACCACACACAAGTCTTGTTTTTGTAAAAAAGGGGACCACATGATACAAGTCACTGTAGATGTATATTAGTTGGCATAAATAACTTCACGACGAATCCTAATTTATTCCCGAGATCAGTATTTAATGAAGTCATGCTCAAAACCGACGGTTCAACATATTGGTGATCGTCTAAGAATAGTTAAAGTTTGATTGAAATCTGCCTATAGTTTGCTAACGCGAAGTTGGCACCTTAATGTTTTTAAAGCACTCAAAGTTTGATCAGAGTTAACTTACAGTTTGATCAAGATTGACGAAAGTCTGTTATAACGGTTTTAACATAATCGCCCAGGATTGAAGAAGTCTTGAAACTTCGTGAATGTCTTTCCTCTGACCATTCAGAGTATAAAATTCATTTTATCTCATTCATTGATAACGTTCCTTGAAATAAGATGCTTACTACAACCTCTTGAGAGGCAGGTGCAGTCGTTGGAGGAGGAGGTGAAAGATCTCCTGACCGCCTTCAATAGGGAGTGCATTGTGACAATGCTACGCAACAAGTCGGTCGTGGCTCATATGTCAAACGTCAGCGAGCAGCTGGAAGAAATTAAGAAGACTCTGGATGATTTCAAGATGGAGGCAGAGCCACCTATTATTCCCGGAGATATTCCTGATGACTTGGACACTTTCTGCGATGCTATTGCACGTTGATGTATTTTTATTTTTTTTTATCTTTTTCAGACATACATTTAGATTTCCGGTTTTAGTTATATATTTGAGACATTTGTGTTTATCTGTGAAATGTAGTAACTTTGATTACATTTTAATTGTTTTTTATTTGTATTTCATGACATATACACTTATATACGTAAAATCACCAATATACCCTTTGGTCGATGAAAGTAACGAAATAAGTATTCGATCAAATAAGTAGTCGATCGCGTCTAAAGGATACCGATGGACCGTTAGAATGAAATACATGCGTCGACGTTTTATACAGACTTGACGATCGATCGTTCTTCTGAGACGATCCATCGACGCAGCACGTCGCGTAATGGGTCACTTACCGATTGATCGTGTGGTAACGGTGTCATTTAATATTTTGCTACTGATGGATCGTTTGTATGTCATGCATGTGTCGTCGTTTTATACATCTGTAACGATCGATCGTTGGTCTGTAGCGATCCGTCGGTATTATCCGTCGTCGTTTTGGTCTTATATACGATCGATCGCTACTTTTATCGATCGATCGTTACATTTTATCTACATTTTATTGAATAATGTGAGTTTAAATGATTATAAACATAAAAACATATATTAACAAAGTGTGTTATAATGTAATTTAACACATGATAACAAGTCATAAGAATGAATTATGTATTAAGATGACATTATTAGTAATTTAATTTTAATAATTAAGTCATTTGTTAGGGTAAACTCTGATTTTTTATTAATAGGTCCACGATCGATCGCGTAGTAATGTGATCGATCGCGTAGTACATAACGGTGTCGTTTAATATTCGCCCAAAACACCGTCCTTTTAGTTGTGAGCGTTTTTAGAAGTGATTAAGGTTAAGCCCAAGTTCAAATTCAAATTCATTGGTTTTTTAACCGGGTGAATATTGAAAAATTTAGGCGACATTTGTGAGATTTTGGTGTGAAATTGGTTCGTTTTGGTCTACATTTCATGCAAGAGGTAATGGAATCAACATACACTACGATTTTTGAATGATTTCGTTGGTTATTTGATGTTTTTAATATTTGTCCATTTATGGGTATTGTGGAATGGATTAGTGATGATTAGAGCTGATTAGAGTATTATTAATATGTATATTAGAATTAGAATTGCATGAGGATGATTTGTGAGTGTTTTGGGCTTGGATTTGAGTGTGGGGGGCCTGAAAAGTTGTGTTTTCGATCTGGGTTTGTCACGATCGATCGCCTGTTTTCGACGGTTGATCATCTGTTAGATGATAATATTGTCGATTGATCATCTATGTGACGACGATGGATCGTTCGTTAGTTGAACGTTCGGCGATCGATCATCTATTTTAGACGATCCATCGGTATTGAACACCAATCGATCTTCTATAGTAGCGATCGATCGCGTCTTTTGGTCAGATCGCTGCATTATTTTTTTTGAGTGTTTGTTTTTATAATTGATACATGTGTATTATTTGAGCTATATATTGAATGTTTGATTATTGAAGTGCTTGAGTTCTGAAAATAAATCATGGAGTTTGAGAAGCATGGAGGGTGAATATTGGAGTATTTTTGACTTGTTATGTTTGACTTTATTTGAGGGATATGCTTAATTCTTGTGTGGGTGTTTACGAATTACTTAATTGGTGTATTTTTTTAGATTGGTGGCGATGGATAAAAGTTGGATTTACGAGAAAAATAAGTTTGGTGAAAAGTATGCGGATGGGGTCCGTAGGTTTGTCGATGGTACTTAGAAGATCCATTTGTTTTGGCTAATCAAGCAAGTCAAGTGTTTTATCTAGTTGATAACCTATATGGCGAGTCGTGTAGAAGTTGGCGTGTAGAAATGCATATGACATTCCCGGACCTGATCCGGACGGTGAAGTTGACGTAAACTTTGAATCGAGAGCAACCATCGTGAATGAAGTGTATCAAGAGAACGATGTCATTGACTTGTTTATAGACTTCCGACAATTTAACCTTAATCCACTATGGAGGGATGACGTTGCGCTAAATGTTATCGAAGCTTCTGAGACAATTGATCGACGGAAAAAAAGACATATAGATAGTAATGATGTTTCGGAAGGGGATGAATAAGAAATTGAAGAAAATAGCGAATAAAGTGCTGACGAAGATTCGTTCGAAAGTGATAGCGATTCTACTAAGAATGAGGTATCAGACGATAACCTGCCAGAACCGGATTCTGAGTAATAAATTCCTTCAACTATATTTTCTTTTTAATGTTCATGTTTGCTTAACAGTTTTTACTGTTACTATTTCTTTTACAATATCTTTATCGTTTATTTTGTTATGTCATAGCCTGTACGGTGAAATGAAGCGTGGACGAGAATTTCCTTCAGTTACTTCTGGACGGTTGCATAGTCCAGTTAGTCCGGTTAGTATGAGTCCGATCCCGTGCCCTACCCTGAGCGCTCCAACACCGAGAGCGAATGACGCCATGAGTCAAAACACGTCAGCTTGTCCTAGTAGGTGTGCATGTAATTCTATTGAATATTTCAATTTTTTTAAGTTAACTAACCGACTTTGTTAATTTAATTTTATGTAGCGACATCAGCTTCTAAGCGTGGGCAAAGTAGGACACGTGGGGTCGGTTTGGAGAAGAGTCTTGGGTCTGGGTCCAGTTCCGGGAAACTATCAGTCCATATCCCAAATGAAGAGTGTGGAGGAGTGTCTTCCACTACTGTCACTCTATCGACGAAGATTGAAATGTTGGTCCGAGGGCTAATTTCAATCTCCTTTAACAAGTGGGTCGACGTTCCTTCAGAAGTGAAGGAGTACATTATGGATCGGGTGTTGGTATGATTAAATTCGTAAACATAGAATTTTTGTATAAGCAGATCGTTACACTTGTAATATTGTATGTTTTCGTACTTATGTAGGACCACTTCGACCTTGACTACAACCGTCAGGAGGACGTGGGGACAGTGGTCGAGAGTATAATGAAGGCACGTCGAACGCACCGCAACCGGATGCATGCATATTTCAAGAAGTTCACGAGTAAAGAGGCTGCGTTGCTGAAGCCGTACCCTGATACCATGGAAGAACAGTGGAAGGAGTTATGCGATCTGTTCACCAGCGAACCATTTTTGGTACGTGATTAAAGAAACTCGTTGCCTAAATTGATTTGATATTTAATTTCTTAAAATATCGCAGAAACGAAGGGAGCAAAATAAGAAGAATAGATCAAAGTTGACTGTTAACCACGCTGCTGGTTCGCGTTCCTTCCAACGCACACGAGCTTGCATGGTTAGCTAAGAACTAAATTTTAGAGTTTATTGATATTTTTCATCAATAACTTTATGCTATTGCCATGTAGAAAACTCAAGAAAACGGCGATATCAATCCTGCAAAGTTGTATAAAAAGAATTATACAAACGAAGATTGGATTTGGACCTCAGAAGGAGCGAGAGAAATTTATGTAAGTCACTTTCATTTTAATCTACTTTATGTAATTTATGTATATTTATATACTTTAATGTTTCTGGTAATTATTACCATTTTTTTCACGAACGGATGGATGCCTTCCAGCACCAGTGTGATTTAGAACGAAAGACTTACACCAAAATTGAAGTATATTCCGAGATATTGGGGAAAAAGTCGGGATATGTTCGGGTATTAGGACGCAGGGTTAAGCCTCCACCTTCATCAACTTTGACTACACAATCTTTTGATCTACAGCACTAGCTACCAAAGGCAAAGGATGAGATAGAAGCAATGAGAGATGCTAGAGAAAAAAACTTGCAAGAATTTTCGAATAAACAAGTTGAGATGGAGGTCACGCTGAGGGACCACCGTGAGAAGCAGCGGGTGGAGCAAGAGCGCATCCGGTTGGAGCAGGAGGAGCGCATGAAAATGGAGCAAGAGCGCATGCGAGTGGAGCACGAGGAGGTCATGCAAAAGGAACAATAGCGCATGCGAAAGGAGCAAGAGCGCTTATGGGCAGAAATATCGAAGGAGCTAGAGAAGAAAATGTCATCTGTAATGGAGAAGAAAATGAACGACATGTCAAAGCGACTATTCAGCCAGTTTAGAGGTTCGAAAAGGTAGATGCATCTATGTTGTAATAGTTTTTTATTATGTATTATTACGATGTTATTTTCGATTTAATTGCGGATTACTATTTATTACCATTAATGTGCATTAATATGAGTATCGTATTTTTATTATACTACTATCTATTATATAAATTTTTATTTTATTTTTCAAAAATCCAAATTATGTTTCAACCATTCGATCGGTAGTTAACCGCCCAGCTATTAATATATCGTCAATATTAAAAATATGTAATGCTGATCGATCAGTAAATTCATCGATCGATCGTCACAATTATACCGATCGATCAGTGATGTAGTCAGTGATAAATCGCTTTAATCACCGACCGATCAGCTTTTGTTAAGACGATCGATCACTAATAAATTACAATTGATCGTCATTACTATAGCGATCGTGTCACCGATCCATCACAAATGCACCGATCGATCATTTATACCGATCAATCGCTAGTTTCACTAAGCCAATTACGATCGATCGTCACATTCGCTATATTTAGTGACGAAAAAAAACCGTCACTAAAAACTTTTCGTTACGAAATTTGGGTTTCCTCACAAAATTCATTTTTTGACGCTCTTACAATGATGGAGCTGGTGACGAAAAAATTTCGTCACTAATACTTTTAGTGACAATAAAAGTCATTTTTTTTGTAGTGATTCAAGGGTAAATGTTGGTTTCATCTTAATGCAATTTTTTAGTATGTTATTCTGTTAAAATAATTTCTCTCCACTTGAGTTGATCTCTCTCTATTTTCTATTGTTGCAATCCACCTTCGGTTGATGATACATGCATATAATATAATCTAGGAATATATTTATTCTTAATACATTAGTAGCCTCTAATTATTTTATAGAAGATTATTGTAAATCCACTAATGTTAATAGTGGAAGTTTTGACTGCACTAGTCCCGTATTTTCCCTGATCTCTATTTTCATCTTTTTTTGTGAGTGCTTGATTATATTTTTTGAGTTGCCTATTTAATTTACGCAAAGAAAGGAGTAAGAAATATTCTACTGTATTTTGATTGATGTTAACCCTAACAAATTGGATTTTGATCAGTCGTGGTCAGTTATCTATGTGAATTTCGTTTGGTATGATTAAACTCGCCGCATCTAACTATTTTTTTTGGAAGAGTAAGATAGAAAATATATATTATATTGTACAGCTCTCCACGTAGCAAATCGATAAGGGGGAGACTTGTTGAGGTAGTCCAGTCCGTGTGGGGACGACATAATTTTGTTGAATAAAAATTATAATAATGAATCCAAAATGTTACCAACCAAGAAAGTTTTGGTTCTAAAAATAATTTTAATCCTAAAAATTTGAAATTTGAATTTGAAACCGAAAGTAAAAGTATAAAACTAAAACTCTCAAGTTCAAATCCCCTCAGGTGCAAATATTCATTGCAGTCACTTCCACATCAAATCTGGACTTGTTTGGCATGTGTAGCTTGGGAGGGCTGAACCCAACTCGTGCGTATACTGGGTTAGGTTCGTCTGAGCTCGGTACACATGAATGGGTGCTGGATTTCCCTGGTTATCAAAAATAAAAAAAAAAACTAAAACTTTTGTAAAATTTTAATGTTTTGTGAAAATTCAAGTAGATTGAGATTTTGGTGGAGCTTGGAAAAATGTAGTGTTTTGGATGTTGGATATTTTTGAAGATGGTGAAAAATTACAATCCAACTCGTGCGTATACTGGGTTAGGTCCGTCTGAGCTCCGTTTGTTTTAACGTAAAATATTTTTTTTTGTAAAGTAGTTTCAAATGCATTATGTTTCAGTAAAGTCTTCTACTTTTCGATATTTGGTTGTTATATCAAATATATTTTCTGAAAGTATTTTTCATTCTTTTGACTAGTGTTGTATTTTTCTTAATTTTATATTATCAATAAAATTAATTCTTAACATCAATTTGAAAAATAAAATAAAAAGATTTTGAGAGAGAGTAAGAAAATCCAATCTTCGTTTGACAGAGATGCATGTGACTACTGAGACCCTTCATGAGATGGAGAGAGGGGATTGTCGAGTGTCGAGTGAGAGACTGAGGAAGGTTGTCCAAATCGGGATGGGATCGGTTTCCACCACACGACCCCGAATCCGAGACAATCAGGACGAGAAGTTGATTTTTCCTTTGAATCATCGGGATTATGTTCCTTTGAATGCTTTAGTTCCAGGTTAGAGACCCGAATATGAACTTGATTTTTCTCGGGATCATATTTCAAAACCCGACCTTAAACCCAAAAAAATATAAACCATTGGTGTCGAAGTCATTTGAATGCTTTGGTTTCGAGTTAGAGACCCGAACACGAACTTAATTTTTCTTAGATTCATGTTCCAAAACCCGATCTCAAACTCGAAAAAAGCTAAAATTGTCAGGGTCGGGTTCCTTTGAATGCTATGGTTTAGAGTTTGCTACCCGAACACAAAACTTGATTTTTCTGAGGTTCATGATTTAAAACCCAACCCGAAGCCCCCAAAAAAGCTAAAACCGTTGGGGTTGAGTTCCTTTGAATGCTTTAGTTTTGAGTTAGAGGCCTGAACACGAACCTGTTTTCTCTTGGGTTCATGTTTCAAAATCTGACACAAAACCGAAAAAAGCTAAAACTGTCGGGGTCGAGTTTCTATATTGTTGTGGTTTCGGGTTAGAGACTCGAACAAAAAAGCTGATTTTTCTCAGGTTCAAGTGTCAAAACTCAACGCTGACCCCAAAAAGAAACTAAAAATGTCAGGGCTGAGTTCCTTTGAATGCTTTAGTTTCGGGTTAGAACGCTGCCCATCGGAACGTATGCATAACATGTTCAAATTTTTATTTTCGCTATGTCCCAAACCGTACGAATTTTTTTGGCGTGAAGGATTGTAACGGATTAAGAACGGTTACAAACATTTCCTTTTTAATGTATTGGAACTCTATCCAAAACATCTAATGTCACATTATTTTTTTGTTCTAATGGTTATATATTCTACTTATCGAACGAAATTAAATTTACCATTAGATGACTTTTGAGCGTTTCACAAAAGCGTTAGAATTCAATCGAACATTTAATTTTGATGCCCGTTCTAAAGGGTTGAACGGTAAAATTATTTTGGGACGAAAATCCGCCTGAAGGGTTCCTGAAAAACCTTTTGTAACGCAGTTGTTAGGACAGTTGGAGCAACATATGGAATTCAGGATTTTTTTACCTGAAAATTTCGTCCCAAAAATGAAATTTTGTTGTAGTGAACATACAGAACAATACAACAAAAAAAGATAACTTCAGAAAAATAGCAAGATAGGACAATTTATATATACCAAGATAATGGCAACAAAAAAGACAGCAACATAGCAAAGCCAAATATCACAAAATAGATTCATCCTAAAAAGTTGTTTTTCGGTATGGATTTTGATACCCGTCCCAAAAGATGTGGATACTTAATCTTTAGAGATGCACTACAAGAAAAAAATAACAAAAACAATTGTCACCCAAAGTACTAATTTCGTCAGCTAAGGTTTTGGGTGACAAAAACGGATTGTCACGCAAAGCCCGTCAGCCAATGTTTTAGGTGACGATTTTCATGTTCTGTCACTCAAAATCGTTCGGATGGATTATAAACCCGCCCGAACGGTTTGATACCATACTGACGAAATTCAAATTCATCATGCCCACTAAAGTCCATCCATTCAAATGAGTTGTGTGAACGTTCTCTCTATATGTTCGCACAGCTCATGTGAACGATTAATCCAATGTGAAGAGATAAAAATACCCATAGATGTCCACAAAAGATAATATAAACAAAATATACTAAAAACACATTAAAAAAAACTACAGGTCATCATCGCCATCATCCGTGACATTTAGAACGTCACAGATTTGTCTTAGGTGCTCCTCGATTTCCATTACTCGCAGAGTCAATACAACTAACTCAGCACTACTTGCCGCTTTCCTCATGGCCTCTCGAATCTGTGTGATCTCCTTCTTCCACTCAGAGTCAATGTTCACAACCTTATTCTCCAAAGCAATCAGCCATAAACTGATATCATTGATCTCCTTCTTCCACTCAGAGTCAATGTAAGACCGATTGCATCCGCTCTGTCAACTGCGTCATCATGTCGTCCATCCAACCAGGTCTCTCTGTGCCAAATCCCTGAGTCGAGCTCTGGCCAGGATCCTGCTTCTCCCTCGCCACCGCAGGCTGCTCCTGTCGTCTAACTCTAGCAGCCCGAGCGACATTCAGTGCTCGGCTGATTTGGGCCATCGATTTGGAGAGCGTTGTCTTGTTTATACACTCAAATGGAATGGCCCTGGGCTCGTCAGGACCCTCAGGTACTAGCATTGAGTGCAAGAACTGGGTGAGTAGAATCCCGTGCGGCAATAAAGTAGTAGCATCCGTCTTCAGGGCCTCCTCACGAATGGACTCATAAATGTAGGATTCCATATCAACAGCCAGCCCCCGAACAACGACCATGTACAATAAATCCACCTGGCTATAAGACAGCTCTTTAGTGTGCTTCCTCGGGTCGATGGCGAAGCATAAGATCAGGTGAATGATCCGTCAAAAAGAACGCAGATGCCTGTGTACCATATAGGCTCCATCCAAAATCACTGTATCAGCACCCATCATGGTCCGGAATACCTCGACCTTAGTAGGCCGACCCTCCATGCTCATTGGCGGGTTTGAGAATGCTGTGAAATCTCGCTCGTACCCTAAGAATCTCGCCAACTCGTCCATCGAGAATACGATCGAAACATTACTGACTGTGACCTCCATACTATGCTCCTCGATGTTCGTCGCCCGCAAAATGGCACAATAGAACTCCCGCACCAGGTTCTTCGATGCATACCCTGTCTTATGAATTAGTGGAAGCTAACCAATCTACTCTACCACCTTCAGAAGCGTCCGGCCTTCGAAAGGGACGTTGTAAAAATCTGCCAACTTTATGTCTCGTTCCACAACAATAGAACGCGACATAATTATCGCTATATGCTGGTCCAAGACAAAGTGGAACAGAAAGATTACTCCATATCAGCTTGCCCGCTCATACGTGCACGCTTGCTCATTTTTAAAATCTGCAAAAACACCGTTCGCATTGTTAGAAAGGCGTCTGAACCAATAAAAAACGTCCAAACGAGAAGTTCAATACGTCCGGGCGTGGAAAATACGTTCGGACGGTCTAATAATACCGTCCAGGCTGAATTAATTTCAATGAGTTCAAAACGACAATGTGTCACGTAGCGATGTTGAGTGTGTTCGAACATAAATATATCAGTCCGAACGCCCTCAACATTGTGTCCAGGCAAATAATAAACGACAACAGTTCCTCCGAACGTCATTCGAAAAAGGCCGGACATTAAACATTAACGTCTGGACACTAATGTAAGGGTCGGACCTCTAACGTAAAAGTCCAAACATTAAACATTAACGTCCAGACTCTAACGTCAGGGTCCGGACTCTAACATAAAAGTCCGAACACTGTGTGACGGCCGGGTTAACTCAGCCATGGCAGCGTCCCTCCACCACCACACACGCCCAAAAACACAACCAAAACACAAACTATTACACTCAAAACATTACTAACATTTAACACAATCAATTTCTACGTAAAAATCAATCAAAAAACACAATGTACAATGCAAAAAATAGAATTGAAAATCTATACAAAAAACTATAAAAAATTTAAAATTTTACGGCTACAATCATCTTAAAAGTAAACAAAACATACCTTAACGAGATTAGAACATCGAAAGAGTGATATTAGGACAAAATTTGAGAAGAAAAGATTTGAGAGCTAAGAGATTTTGAAGAGACGAATGGTTTGTTATGAAAATATACTAACAGTACAGACAGTTAGTTTACACATGTGGCCCAATCAACGAACGAGTATTAAATACCAAAATTTAAACCGTTTAAAATGGTTCGGCACACTAAATACGTCCGGACGTGTTTTAGACATTCGTACTTATTTACTTCTAAACTGGACGACGTGGCACCGCACGTTTGGCTGACCCAAACGTCCAAACATGTTCGGACGTGAACAATTGTTTTCCACCCTTTTGTAACGTAAACACGTGTAAACCATGCAACGGTTACATAGGAGTCTGGAAGTGTTTCTCATCCGTTCCAATGGTGTCGCCTAATGATAACAATCGACACCCTATACTAACAGTCCGGACGGTTAGTTTACACACGTATCCCAATCAACGCACGGGTTTTAGATGTGCGAACTTATTTACTTCTAAACCTCGCGACGTGGCACCGTACGTTTGGCTGACCCACACGTCCGAACACGTTCGGATGTGCACAACTGTTTCCCAATAGCTTGTAACGTAAACACGTGTAAACCATGTGACAGTTACATAGGAGTCCAGACATGTTGCTCATCCGTTCCAACGGTGTCGCCTAATGATAACAGTCCGAACTCTATCCCTCTATGTTCGAACGCTTATTTGATATGTAGTCCCGACGTTATGGTTGTTGTCCGAACTGCTGATTTGTTAATTTAATTAAGTGAAGAAAATTAATTTCAGTGAATTAAGTTAAAATTGGTAATAATAAAACACCTATTTAACTATAATTACAAGTTAATTGCACTACCTTTTCTACTAACATAACACTTGTACTAATAGCATATTTTATCGTACTAATTATCCCTTTAAATTGTACTAAATTTTATCAAGTGAAAGAATATAAACTAATTTAAAATATAAAAAATAATCCAAATACCGAACGAAAAATACGATGATAATGTCAAGTACAAGCCTGAGACGGTGTTTCAAACGATATGTAAATAATTAATACTAATAAAACATAGACATGAAACTAGTCCAAATAGATAGCTGGCTCGTCCATATCAAAACCGAGGACGTCATCAAATGCTCCTCCTTATTATCCACTCGTCGGACGAGTGTTTGTAGTTGTATCGGAACAACTCAGACAATTGTTCTCTCACAGAGAACAACTCCCTCGTCATAATATTGAGCTCTTCCGTCAAAGACCCTGAGTGTTCCATTGTCAACCTAGAAAAAACCCTCTGAACCTTATCAAAAACGTTCGAACGAACATCAAACTATGTCGTTTAAATTGTATACCGTATGAACAGATAAAAACAGTCCCGACGTTGTGAAAAATAGTCCGGACATTGTGAACAACAGTCTGGACGTTGTGAAAAATAGTCTAGACTATGTTTAACATCGTCCAAACGGTATTTTGACGAACCAAACCAAAGCAACTTAATTTGATCAACGAAAACAACCAACAAATTAAATAGCGGACGATATTGAATAAAAATATATGAAATTAAAAAGCAAACTCATGGAAACATTTTTACCTGAATGTTGTTTGAGAGATCTTGAATGGGAAGTCTTTGGGAGAAAAGTTTGAGAGACGAGAGAGTGTTTGGGAGAAAAGATTAAGAGAGGAGAGAGAGTTTGTGATCTTCACAAATTCTAAACATCCTTTGGAAGCGTCCGAACGTAATTTATAAGCGTTCGAATGTGTTTCTGCTTTATTCTTACACGTGGCCCAATCAAATTTAACGCCATTAAATATGCCGATGGACTCGAAATAGATCTACAACTTTACCCGTCATGACTGGTTATTGGTCTGGACGTCTGGAAAAAAGAATCTAAATTAACCATCAGGACGACCTTTTTGGGTTGTCCGAACGTTGTTGGAAAAATTGTGACAACTCTAATTATCACTCAGTTAAGACGATTTGCAATTTTTCACCCAGCATAGAGTCCGGACGTGGTATTCTGGAGTCCAGACGGAGTTTATTTGTTTGAGATGATTTTTACCATCACTCATTGGCGACAGGTGTATGTCGTCACTCCTAAAATACGTCCGAACGCATTTTTGAGTCGTCCGGACGACATTATGGTTCCTGGATGATATTTGGTGACGAAATTAATATTTTGATAGGAAAGACTACTTTAGGTGATAAAATTTGGTTTGACACCGTGATTTTTGTCACCTAAAATCTCATTTCTTGTAGTGACGGAAAGTATATAAATCCATCCCCAAAACTATTTTTTAGCGATGAAAAATGTTTTTCTTAACATAGAAATTTTTGTCCCAAAAAAAAAATCTAACTCCTAGGATAAGAAGTAGGTCCCTTGTTTTTGACAGGAATAGTTCCAGCCTTTGTTGGCCCTCGGTAGAGTGAGTCTACTTAGCGAACTGGCAGGACGCGGAGATCGATTGATCAATATGAATCTCGAGAGTGGATGGTTGACCGCAACCCCCTTGTCCTGGAGGCTCTCCGGCCGAGGACGATGTAGCACGGAGTTATGTGGTCCTAAAAAATATTCGTATTTTTTGTGACGAAAATTTCCATTTTACTTTTTTTAACCTTTTGGAAGTTTGTCTCTCTCCCGACATTACCGTCTAATTGCACATTGTAATATTCAAGCAATGCAGTAATTTTCAGGGACGCGACAATGTTTCTTTCCAAAAGTGGAAAATTATTTGGACGTAAGAAATATGATGTTCGAACGGCATTGTTATTATCCACGACGCAATGTTGTTCTATCCCAAAAAGGGATTACTGTTTGGACGTCTGGAAAAAAATCGTTCAAACGTGATATGCACAGACCGTCATTAATGCACGTCATATCAGCACATCTCATTTACTGTTATAATCGTCCGAACAGTAAGCATAACCTTTCATGCATAAACCGTCCGAGGGTAATGGTATATGTTAAACTGAGTGTGTGTTGAGAGAGAAATGAATTTGGAAAGGATAATTCATTGTAAAATCAAGTTCGATACACAGACTCTGTTATATAGACAGAGCAGAGAAAGAATACCAATACATAGCCCAACTAATCTAGTTACAACAATATAACTAATAGCCACATCAGCAGCAAAGTATGTACAAAAGTTTCGACAAAACTGAATGCCAGTTAACATTAAGACTCGCCCTCAAGATGGAGTGTGAATAGTTAGCACTCCCATCTTGCCAAGTAGATAGCTTAACTGATCATAGCCAAGAGCCTTGGTGAGAAGATCTGCTAGTTGATGTTGAGAAGAAACATGAAAGGTTTGAATAATACCATCAGCAATTTAATCAGGAATGAAATGACAATCAATTTCAATATGTTTCGTTCGCTCATGGAAGATGGGATTCGAAGCTATATGTAAGGAAGATTGATTATCACAGGAAAGAAAGGCAGGTTGCTTGTGAGGATCTGACAATCACGAAATAGATAAAGAAACCATTGGACATCAGCTACCACAGCTCTAGATTCAGCCTCAGCTGATGAGTGTGAAATCGTAACTTGCTTTTTTGATTTCTGGGACACTAAGGAATTGCCAATGAAAACGGCATAGCCAGTGATGGACTTTCGAGAGTCTGAACATGCTGCCCAATCAATATCTGAAAAGCCTTAAGATGTAATGGAGAGTCAGAGGAGAAGAACAACCCTTGACCGACAGTTGTCTTCAAATAGCGAATGACATGATGGGCAGCTTGTAAGTGAGGTTATCAGGGCGTATCCATATATTGACTAAGCACTTGGACTCAGTATGAGAGGTCAAGCCAAATGAGAGTGAGATATAACAGTTTACCAATCAACCTACTATAAACTGTGGCATCAAGTAGTAAAGAACCAGTGGAAGAATTCAACTGATGATGCTGCCCAATTAGAGTTCTAGCAGGTCGAGAACCAAGATAACCTGAATCACTATGAACATCCAAAGCAAACTTACGCTGACATAAGGAAATACCCTTAGTAGATCGAGCTACTTCCAATCCAAGGAATAATTTAAGATTGCCCAAATCTTTGATGCGAAATCGATCATCAATCACGACCTTGAACTCAGAGACATTGTGAAGATCACTACTTGCAAGAATTATGTCATCGACATAAACTAGTAACGCAAGAAAATAAGATCATGTCTTGCGAGTGAAAAGGGAATAATCGGCTTTGGATTGAAAAAATCCATTATCAAGTAAAAATGAGAGAATTTGAAAAACCACTGTTGAGATGCTTGTTTAAGACCATATAAGGACTTGGTAAGCCGGCAAACCTGATTCTCCCCCTCATCATGAAAACCGGGGAGAATAGTTATGAATATATTCTCATCAAGATCACCGTGAAGGAATGCATTATTTACATCTAGCTGATGTAAATGTCAATGCTGGACAATAGCTAGAGCAAGGAGGACACAAACTGTAGAAATTTTTGCTACAGGTGAAAAAGTGTCAAAATAATCGAATCCTTCTCTTTGAGTATATCCTTTGGCAACAAGCTGGGCCTTGTACCTCTCAATAGATCCATCGGATTTATACTTGATTTTAAAAATTCACTTACAACCAATAAGATGCTTGTTAGGAGGGAGAGAAGTAATCAGCCACGTATTATTTATCTTGGAGAGTCTTAATGTCCCTCTGCATTGCCTTACACCATTCAACATGTTTGACAGCTTGAGTAAATGTTCGAGGCGCAATATGAGTGGTAATGGAAGAGTCAAAAGCTTGATGAGAGGAGAAAGAAGGGAATAACCAAGATATGCAGAAATATCATGAGGTTTACTTGTTGTGGATTGAACATGCTGACAATAGTAATGTTGTAGATACGATGGGGTTGTTCTAGTTCTATGAGAGTGTCTAAGAATAATATCATAAGAGGTAGAAGAAATAGGAGAAGAAGGGTATGTTGTAGAGATGTCAATAGAAGGAAGAATATCGGAAGAATCAGATGAAGGAGGAATTGTAAAAGCAAATCTCCTCATGAGCTTTTGTTTTCTGCCCCCCCCACTTATGATCATCTTCGAGTCTTTGGATGCCTTTGTTTTGAATCCACCTTGCTTAGACATTGTACTAAGTTTGATCCTAGAGCTTCTAAATGTGTCCTGCTAGGCTATGCTTATGCTACTAAGGGTTACAAGTTATATGACCTCACTACCCATACAATCTTTGTATCTCGGCATGTCATTTTTTTAACATATCTTTCCTTTTCAGCATCTTGACTTCTCGATTTCGAAGAGAATGGTCTTCTATGGGTTTATTTTTGCAAACTGTAGATTTCTGTGGGTTTGATTTCTGTAGGTTTCTGTGGGTCTCCTTCTTTTCAATGCATCGGTTTCAGATTCAGATATCGTTTTCTCTCTATCTTTACCGAAAAGGGAAACTTTAGATCTGGGAATTTAGCTCTATAGATTCGGTCATTTCCCAGTGAGGAATTGTTTTGTGTCCGATGAATTGGTTGCGATTCTAGCTTTATCTTGTTTGGATTCGATTTTCCTGATATTTTAAGGCCATCTGTTTTCTTTTCTTCTTGCTATTTACTGCTGAGCATCTATGGTATCCATGGATTTCTGATGTGCAAATGACGGTATTACTCTGATGAGCTATTTGATTCATATTACGTATGAGATTTGTGCCAGCGTTGAATGTGGGCTAGTCCAACATTGAAGATTCGTTGGTTACGGGTTTGGTCTTGGAGCTGGTCCAACATTGAAGATTCATGACTTAGTTTGTAAAGAATGCCAATGATAATGGTCATTGCATGCTTGCGTTTATTATTCCTTTGTATGAATTGGATTTGACATGCTAGTGTTGAGCTTATTGCTGGTTGTGTGGCGGCTAGGGTGAATTTATCGTTAGGCTGCCATGGTGTCTGACATTGGGTCCATTTCTGCATTTCGCCCAACCAGGGTTCCATGTCTATCCCCACTTGACTCTCAGTTGTCTGATCTTCATGAAGTAAATCCTCAGAAATTTGTCTTAGCCAGGTGATTTTTGTCTTAGCCACTTGACTCTGTTCTCGTGCATTGATAATGTTATAATTGCTGATTGCGTTTCTGCTATGTTGCTGGGGAGAAAGAGAGGGGGGAGGGGGGGCGATTAATTTGTACTGATTGCGTTTCTGCTATGTTGCTTTTCAGATTTCCCTTACGTTGTCAGCTGGACCAATTGTAAGTGATATATCGATTTATTGTTTGCAAAGATGAGCGTAGTTGGTTTTGATTTTGGCAATGAGAGCGGCATAGTAGCTGTTGCAAGGCAGAGAGGGATTGATGTTGTGCTCAATGATGAGTCCAAGCGTGAGATGTCCAGGAAGCGCCATGTAAATTCATTCTTAGGATTCGACAATTTTTTCTGGGTTTTTATTATTTGGGTCTAATGGGTTTCCTAATCGTTATAGTTGCAAATATCATGTTCTGCAAGGTATTTTTGCGTCCATGGGGCAGTTTGTTGATGGACTGAAGTATAGGGCGAAGGAGGGATTGAGCTCATTATTGAAGTTCAAATCGCTCATGGGTTCTGTAATACAATGATGTCTACAAATTTGTGGTTTTAGGTTTTGGAAGGATGTCAAAGCACTGTATAAATTTTGCAGTCTTATGCTATTTTGCTAATCGATATTGATTTCCCATTTGAAACTGAATCTGCATATCTGCTTGTAGAGCGTGACCCCACATTTTCTCTGGGCGGTGAAGTTTTTTGGGCTGGTCAGCATCGAAAGTCAGGTGTTGGGTATGCTGCTCGTTACAACACAGACAAGATGGTAAGGTGGCTTTGTTGCCATTCTTTACCACGTATTCTTTTTTATGTTGGACTTTCTTCACATTTTATCTTGTAGGATGTTGAGAGCATGATGAAGGTTTCAGATCAACTTTCTCATACACATGCCTCTGGTCCCTTGTGCAGCTTAAAAAAGCCTCAGAGGTCATTTATGTGCCGCGGAATCTCACAAGATTCAAAGTTGGCTGACGCTGAACATCTTACTCAATTTGTATTTTAATTTACTTGTGCTGGAAACATGCAGATAGTTATAAAATTACTGATTTGTATTTGTTTGAAAAGGGTATATCCCTTGAATTCGTGTTTGGATATTCCAAGTATATTGATATTTGGCCCCAAAACATTTATAAAGATTGGGCAATTCATTTTGTCAATATTTGTGCATTTTTTTCAAGTGTAAAACTCTCAACAAATGGTATTTCGTCACGACTAATAAAAATTAGACCACTAGTTTTGTGATCTCGTCCAAACAGGTTTTGTCAACGAAAAGAAATGGCGACCAGAAACATTTGGTTAGCAAACATAAAGAACGACCACCGATAAGATTTTACAGTATCTTCTAATGACGGAAGATTCCATGCCTCCAATGACCAAACGATCGGTCAATATAGTTGCCAATAACGACGAAAATGATTTTGGTGGACAAAAATCTTAAATCACAAGGTTCGAGTGACCATCGTCTAACCACTACAGGTCGTCTCCGGACATCCAAAGCTGACCAAAACTGGACTTTGCTCGACCATTCCACCCGTCATCTTACATGAATTTTGTTGTAGTGCTTGCTGGCAAAGCCTATCTTGCAAGCTTCTGCTCCAATCTTGGCCTCCAACCTCGATACAGCTTGCAGGAGGGAATAGACACAACCAGCTCGGCACAATATCTATTAATTTGAATGTCCTCATATGAATGAAGTGAGGATAATCCTCCCCATCACAATCATTTGAAACATTCAGAACATATATATGGATTGTGATGAGGCTGATTCAAGTTCAGCTTGTTCTCTCAAGGTAATAGATCATGATGTAGAAATATCGCATGATACTATGAATACAGCTCATCAACTCTCACGTCAAAGTTTGAATGTTTCAAATGATTGTGATGAGGAGGATTATCCGTATCATTCCATTCAAATGTGAACTTATAGCTCTTGCTATCCTCCACATTTGAAATAATAGATATTGTGGCGAAATGACAGATGGCCAAGAGCAGGTGAAGAAGCAATCCACCAAGTAATCTCTCTATGTTTAACCAAAGAATATTGACCTCTCCTTTGTTTCATGCACACAACCACCACTCAAACCAGTATACGGTGGGTGCATTTTCTAAATGTACTCTCTTTCCAAATATCCACGTTCTAGGTACCCAATTTTTCATCGAAGCATTTAAGATGTCAAAAAGATAGGCGGAAAAAAAGGACAAAAAAAAACTTGAGATCGTACCTCAATGTTATTATGAGTATTCTATTTATTTTGCACAAAAAAAGGGGAGTAGAAAATATCCCTGCATGTTTTGATTGGTGTTAACCCTAGCAAACTATATATAAATAAATTCCTTGGAAATCAAAATCCTCGAATCTCATCAGTGCCACATAGGGTCACTGAAAATAAAATTAACGATCAAATTTCATAACAATATTGACAACAGTAATAACTTATTCATATGACAGCTTGTGTAAATGGGCCGTACCCACGATATTGTAGGGTTTATATGGAAGCATGATATCATGCCTATCGACAAGGCGATGAAAGTTAATTTTACATATACATGTTATTACAAAACCATATCAAGATTATGGGCCATGTGATGTTTAGCCATGAAGGTGATAACTAAATCAGAAGTTAATTTTTATGAAAGTGATGTTTTAATGTCTGTCGCTTATTTTGACCTAGCAAATATTTTTTTTCAGATCTTGCTCAAACTCTCTGACATAAGATGTCTTGGAAGTTTGCGACTGCAAGTACTCCTTAATTAACCCACTGGACTAGAGCAAGCAAAAAAGGCTTAGAATTTTAAGCCCATGAGATCAAGACTACGAGCCTACGAGCTAACTGGGCTCCGATTAATAATTACTTGAATAAAACTATGATATTAACATCCATAAACAATATTATCCTATAAGGACCTTGATGAGTTTTTCTGTGATTTATCACAAAGAAGTTATTCCCGGCATTTCTGTATTTTATGTTCAATATATATATACACACAGATATATATATATATATATATATATATATATATATATATATATATATCTTGGATGAGGCCGGGACTGTACAATTGCAAGTTTGACCGTATTTGATGTTAGCTCCGGCCTGGGATCTTCAAATGCTTCCCTTGAACTATTTCCTTTGAGATTTTGTCATTCATAATTGGTTACTATATCTTCTGTTGTGGTTGTCAGTTTCGAGGCAGTATGTTGACATATCTCGAATATGAATCGAAGGTTTATATATATATTGGATGAGGCCGGGCCTGTACAATTGCAAGTTTGACCGTATTTGATGTTAGCTCCGGCCTGGGATCTTCAAATGCTTCCCTTGAACTATATATTTCCTTAAAGATTTTGTCATTCATAATTGGTTACTATATCTTCTGTTGTGGTTGTCAGTTTCGAGGCAGTATGTTGACGTATCTCGAATAAGAATCGAAGGTCTTCTTGCAGCTTTTCCCAAGTTGGTAGGAACTGGAAAATAATAAATATATATATAGAGAGAGAGAGGGGTAATAAAATTTGAATGTAACTTCATTTCCTAAAACCCGTGACGTACGTAATTCCATTTTCAGTAACTATAAAAGGATAAAGCAATGCGAGAAATGATTGTCTAAAATTAATTTGGAAGATAAATTTTTTTATTAAAATAAAAGTAGTTTAGAAACAAAATCAATAATTGCAAATATGAATATTATGAATTTTATAATTAATAATCATTTTACCATTATCAACCCGAAAAAGACGTTCAGTAATTTTTTCAAAATATTTAGAATTATTGAGACTTTCTTGGATGCAATTAAGATCTGCTCCGGAATCTATCAATGGAATGACAGTAAAAGTAAAATCTTGAATACGAATAGTAAATTAAGCATACAATTTATGAAAAATAATTCTATCAATTAATTGTATGAAATTATCTTTAGGTATTGATGTAGAAGGCTCAGAAGTGGTAGGGAGCTCAAAGGGCTTTGCGGTTTTATCGGTCATCTCGAGAAGACAGATTTCAGCAAGGAGTTGCTGAGTAATTTATTCATAATTTTGCTTAGTATTTTTTAGAGATGTCATTTCTTGCTTAAGAATATATATTTCTTTCTGAAGATCTAGTATTAGAATAATGTAACCTGGTTAACATGTCTTTTTTGTTGGGAATTGGATAACGGAACAATTGTAAAACTTTATTCAAAAGTTTGTAATTTATAACAAGATGAGGGACACCTCATTCTAATTCAGTCTGTTTCTATACATAGGAACCAGCACAACTCCATTGTGATTTAGATTTTTCAAATAAAACCTTTTTGTAACAAGTCAAAAATCTCATTTTTTACAAAATTCTAAAAGATCTTGATTCATTTGAATTGGTCTAACTTTAGTAGGAATATTTCTTTTTGAAAATTCTTTCTCATAAAAAAGAGTAATAATATGTCTCAACTTTCAGAAGATGATCATATCAATAAATCTAATCATGCTGATAAGTATTACAATATACCAACTACCGAAGATTTTGAAAACGCCCAAGATCCCATATGTAGATTAGGAAGGACTTGGACCTCTCTCTCGATGATATTAATGGAATCAGCCGACTGCTTGCTGGTGACTAAAATTTCAGGATACCCTTCTAGCAGATGATTCCAGAAGACCTGCATATAACAGATTGAAGACTTGAAGATAACCTTCTAGAAGACTTTTTTACACTTTGACAACAATACCCCTGCTGACACTTGTAAAAAGACAATCTTATCCCTTGACAAAAATATCCTTACTTTTGATAACGGGTCAAGGATAGTACCTGTCTTTTCCCTTCTTTTCTTTTTCTATAAATACCAAGTCCCTCCGTTCGAAGGACTCGGATCATAATACCCCCTCTCTCTCTTTGCCCTCAACCTTTGCCCTCAACCTCTGTTGCTTTTCAAACTTTTTCCTCACCTCTCATATTCCCAGACATTTCTCTAAGCTTGTAATTTCCTTTCCTTCTTTACTATCTTTCTTGTGTGATTCCCCAATTTCCTTCTGTAATTTCAGATTTCTGTTTGTACCATTTGTTGTATTGTTTTGTACTGTTTCATTTCAATAAATCTATGATTTTCACAGTACCTGTTACCGCCGACATGTATGGTTCTATTTGCTTTTTATTTACATTTTGATTTTAATATTATCATTTCGATATCTGCATTCGATCCTGTTGCATTTGGTATATATATATATGTTGAGACAGAAAATGTGCTCCTTGTCCGATTATCCTACGCGGTGTCTCTTTTTCGTTAGTGCATGGTTGATTGTATTTTCTACTGCATAATGAGTTGTCTATTTATTTTGCACAAAGAAAGGAATAGAAATTATACCTGTTTTGATTGGTGTTCACCCTAATAATCTATATATAAATTTCCTTGGAAATCAAAGTCCTCGAATCTCGTCAGTTCCATATTGGGTCACTGAAAATAAAATTAACGATCAAAATTTTATAACATTAACAATAATAACAACTTATTCATGTGACAGCTTGTATGTATGGGCAGTACCAAGTTACCAACGATGTAGGGTTTATATGGTGATGCATGCATGATATCATGTCTATGTGTACAAGTCGAAAGTCGTAATTTTATATCTGTTGTTACTTACAAAACCATTGTCATTATGGGCCAAGTGATGTTTAGCCATGAAGGTGATAACAAAAGCAGAAGTTTTTATGAAAGTGATATTTTAATATATGTCTGTCGCTTATTTTGACCTAGCAAATATTCTTTTCAGATCTTGCTCAAACTCTGACATAAGATGCCTCGGAAGTTTGCGACTGCAAGTACTCCTTAACACACTGGAATAGAGCAAGTAAAAAATGTAAGAGTAAAATCACAATCAACCAAATATGATTGTGAACGCAGCGGAATATAATAGTAGTATCTTTACCTCCAACCATCTTGTTCAGCACTCGAACGGAATCTCTACAGAGTAACTTTATGAATCTAAAGTATTTTAGTTAGGCTCTTCCAATCTATGTCTATGCCTTACAAAGTATGTCATAGATGGTATACACAGGCCTCTATTTATAGGCTAGGTCAGGGACCCTCAATCTATTATAGATTTTGATTTGTTCCTTCCATCAAGGAAATTCAAATAAAAAATCAAATAGCAATCTTTATCTAATCGGTTACAATTTGAATTCCAATTTAAATCAGAAATCAAATTGCAATATTTATCCAATTAGTTCTAAGGCTAAATTAGTCCGTACGTCCTTGGGGTTTGGCCTTTTCCCAGATTCGTCCTTAGGGTTCGATTTTCCCTACAGATAACCCCGGGGTTTGAACTCAATCCCAAGTTAGTCCTGCCGTGAATTTAATGGACGGAAATACACACGTGGATAACGGCTTACACATGCCAGTGACAGGTAAGTTTTTTTTAAAAATTTGGTCCAATTACATTAAGACACGTGTCAGAAAATAAATAAAAATAAAAAATATTTTACAAAGATAAAAAATATAATAAAAACTTAAGAATCTGTATAATTAATTTCCTGAGAAACCATTCGTCAGGGAGGAGAAAGAGTCCTGGAAGACATTCGTCATCGAACGACACTGAGTTCTCGGAAACGGTTGTTAAGTTCATGAGCCAGATACTTATGGAAGAGAAGATTTAGGTAGTTGGGGGCATCATTTCTTCCCATCATCAGTTCCCGATTCTATTTTCCAAGCTTCAGCTGGTGATGAGGTGTGACAATAGTCAGCGGAGCATCTTTTTCTGCTTAACCTGAGAAAATTTGATAGCATGAGATCGTTTTATTACTGTTGCAGGTAACTTTTGTTTTCACAAACCAAGTGGATGGGAAGCTGACGCCCATTGAGTCAGTAAGCCCGAAGATGCAGGGAGAAGAAGAAAAAGACAACGGATTCAATTCAAAGCAAAACATGAACCAAAAATCTAAGTTATTCTCTCAACGTCAGAAACCGATGCAATCAGTTTTGTCCAGTGGGGATTCTCTCAGGAACTCCTCTTGTAAATTTTCCAAGCCTTTGCCAAGGGCAGGTACAAAATCAGTGAGAACTAGTTTAAAAAGCTCTTTCGGTTTCTCTATTTTCATGAGAGAGAGAGGGTTCTGGGGGGAGAGAGGGAGCCTCCTCCCTATCCTTTTTTTTTAAGTTTAATTAAGTTTTTTATTACTTTTTTATTTATTTTTTTATCTTTTTAAAAGATTTTTTATTTTTATTTATTTTCTAACACGTGTCATAATGTAATTGGACCAATTTTTAAAAAAAAAACTTACCTGTCACTGCCTTGTGTAAGCCGTTATCCACATGTGTATTTCAGTCCATTAAATTCACGGCAGGACTAACTTGGGATTGAGTTCAAACCCCGAGGTTATCTGTAGGGAAAATCGAACCCTAAGGACGAATCTGGGAAAAGGCCAAACCCCAAGGACGTACGGACTAATTTAGCCTAGTTCTAAATTTGAATCTGCTACAGATTTCATAATCTTATTTAACTGACACCATAATCTTTAAAACTTCAAAAGATTATTTACATATGTCAATCAGGTCACCTTAAGGAAATATTCTAACATTCTCCCACTTGACCTTGACGACATATGTCTTAATGGTGTTTTGAGTTTTTTAGTATGGTCAACTGTTTATGGAATCCTCCCACACACATGATAAATGTTACACACGAATCATGGCGGTAAAACCATAACATAATCGGTCGTCCCTTCCATATATTACCAGCACAATACTTATTATATGAGTACTTTATGGGAATCAAAACTTTATGAATGAACTTCCTATAAGTCATTCAGATCCTTTTTATTTATCTCCATAGATAGCAATAAATAATAAAGAATTTGCGTAATAAACTTTATTTCAATAACTTCATGTCTGTAAATCAAAAATTGAAAGAAACTAAGTACAAAACGAATTAGCAAGCCTCATATGATCAACATGACCTTTAAACTGTTTTATCGGTAAACCTGTAGTCATGAGATCAGTAAGCATCAACTATGTACTTATATGCTCTATAGAAACAACACGTCTCTTGATGTTTTCTCTCACACTAAGATACTTGATATCTATGTGCTTACTTCTGCTTCTACTTTTATGATTTTTTGAAAAGAATACTTCTGCAGAATTGTCACATAAAATCTTAATTGGTCTCTCAACAGACGCAACAATTTTGAGACCACTTAATAAAATTTTTTAACCATAATGTCTGTGTAGTGACTTCATAGCACGTATCTTCCAGTATACCAACTGCTAATGCAATATCAGGTCTAGTACAGACCTGAACATACATCAAATTGCCAATTGCAGATGCATATAGTAAACCTTTCATTTGTTCTTGTTCCAATTCACTTTTGGAACATTAATCCAAATAGAATTTTTTCCCTTTAATGATAGGTGATACACTAGGAGCACATTTGCTCATATCATATCTTTCTAAAACATTTTCAATGTAGGCCTTCTGAGACAGTTGTAATATATTCTGTTTTCTGTCTCTATGAATCTCTATGCCAATGACATAAGAGGCTTCACCCAAATCCTTCATTTCAAAGTGTTTAGATAGAAACTGTTTAGTTTCATATAGCAAACCCAAATCATTTATTGCAAGTAAAATATTATCTACATAAAGGACTAGAAGGATTACTTTACTCCCACTTACCTTAAGGTATATACATTGATCTACAAGATTCTCCAAAAATCCGAATGAAATAATAACCTTGTGAAATTTAATATACCATTGATGGGAGGCTTGTTTTAGTCCATATATAGATTTCTTTAATTTACATGTCTTCTGACTGTTATCATCAAACCTCAGGTTGTCTCATATACACCTCCTCCTCAAGATCCCAATTTAGAAAGGTTGTTTTCACGTCCATCTGTTGTAGCTCTAAGTCAAAGTTAGCTACTAATGCCATGATTATCCTAAACGAATCCTTCTGTGATACTGGAGAGAAGGTTTCATGATAATCTATTCCTTCTTTTTGAGTGAAACCCTTGGCTACAAGTCTGGCTTTATATCGTTCAACTTTACCGGAAGCTTCCCTTTTGATTTTGTAAACCCATTTGCAGCCAATGGCTACAGCTCCCTTTGGTAAGTCAAAAAGATCCCAAAGTTGATTCTTTGACATAGATTTCATCTCTTCCTTCATGGCATCAAACCACAACATGGAGTTATCTCCATTCATGGCCTGTAAATTTGATCCAAAACCAAAATCAGACTCTTAGGTCCAACATCAAAGTTAGACTCTTGAAGGTATACAACATAATTATTAGGGATTGTTGATTTCCTTATTCTAGAGGACCGTCTTAATTCTACTTCCTCAACATTTTGTAGAGGTTGGGTAGATTCAGTCTCAACCTGTTCTGTATGAGTTAGCTCTTCTTGAACTGGTTGTGGTTCAGGATAATCAATTTGATCTTTCCTAAACACAATCAATCTTTCTCCAAAAGGAGAAGATTCAGTCAACTCTTGTGCTTCTTTAAATTCAATCTTTAGGGAATTTGCACTAGGTTCAATATCCTCTAAAAAACTTAGCATTTCTTGATTCAACAATCTTAGTATTATGTGTAGGACAGTAAAATCTAAATCCTTTGGAGTTTACTGGATAGCAGATAAAAAAATCTGTTGGTTGTCTTTGGATCTAATTTCTTTATATTCGGATCGTAAATCCTCACTCAGCAGGACAACCCCACATGTGTAAGTGATTTAAACTAGGTTTCCATCTATTCCATAACTCAAAAGGTGTCTTTGGGACAACCTTGGATGGAACCTTGTTTAAGATATACACAGCAATTTTTAAGGCTTCACTCCATAGATACAGAGGGAGACGAGAATTACTAAGCATACTCCTTACCATGTCCGTAAGCGTGCGATTCCTTCTTTTTGCTACACCTTTGTTGTGGTGTACCATGTATTGTGTATTGAGCAACAATGCCTTCTTCTTCAAGGAATTTCGCAAATGGACCACTCATTTGTCCTTTTTCTGTGTACCTTACATAATATTCTCCACCTCTATTAGATCTTACGATCTAGATTTTCGTTTTCTTTTGGTTCTCTACTTCTGCCTTATAAGTCTTAAAGGCATTCAACGCCTAAGACTTTTCATCAATAAGGTAGAGAGACATGAAACGAGAATGGTCATCAATCAATGAGATAAAATATCTATGACCATTGAAACATGGAGTAGGAAAAGGTCTACAAAGATCAGTGTGTATGATCTCTAGAATCTTAGAACTCCTTTTGGCACCTAGAGTGGACTTGTTAGTCTGCTTTTTCTTTATCCAGTCTATACAAGTGCCAAGGTCAGTAAAATCAAGAGTTTGTAAGACTCCGTCATTATCCAACCTTTTGGTTCGCTCAATGGAGATATGTCTCAATCTCCTATGCCATAACAAACCGGAATTCTCATTTATAAGCCTTCTCTTTATGCCAATAGAATGTATTGACAAACAATTTTTCTCAAAGTTGGAATCTAATTCAATTTTTTAAAGACCATCAATTTTTATTCCACCACCAACAACTTGATTATTTCGAAATAAACTGAAAGTTGAATTTATAAAATAAAAATCATAACCCAATACATCAATTTTTGAAATTGAAATTAAATTCATTGAAAAGTTTGGAATAAAAAATACATCTTCAAGATCTAAAACAAATCCAGTCTTCAAAATTATTCTGTAAGTCTCAACCGCTTCCACACTTGAGAACAATATTTCCAGAGTAAATTTGTTGTTCACTTCTTGTCGGCTTCCTTGTTGTGAGAAAACCCTGCAATGCATTCAAAATGTGGATTGTAGAACCAAAATCAATCCACCAAGTATTGCAAGGAGCTTCAACAACTAAAGATTCGTGACAAACAAGAGAGAGGAATATACCTTTCTTCTCGAGCCACTTGAGGTACTTTTGGCAATCCTTCTTCATGTGCACTTTCTTATTACAGAAGAAACAAGTATCCTTAGTGCCATTAATCTTTATTGGCACCTTGTTCTCCTTCTTGAAGTTTTGGGCAACCTTGCCTTTCTTGGCCTTCCCCTTAGCACGAGAAACAAAGTGAGAACTCTCAGGTTTCTCGAGTTTCAACCTTTCTTCCTCTTGAACACACATATCATTTTCCCTTATGTGTGAGGTATGATATTTTAAAGGGACCATACTCATTTGGTAGAGAGTTCAAAATTAGATGAACCAAGAATGAATCATAAATTTTAACTTCCAGAGATTTTAATTGAGATGCAATATCTCTCATCTTCATTATGTGCTCACGCACACTAGTTGAACTTTTTATTGATTTGCTTGACAGCTTTCTCATCAGGGTGCTGGCTAATGCCTTTTCAAAACTAACAAATTGCTCTTCAATGGACTTTAAAAAATCCTTAGCTTTAATGCATTCAGGGATAGAACCCCTAATGCTTTTGATGATGTGATATTTAATTAACATCAAACTGAGGCGATTTGATCGCTCACATCGTTCATAAACATAAATCTCCTATGGCGTACTTGATTCCGTGATAGTGGGTTCCACTACACGGAGCGCTTCATCTAATTTCATACACCCAGAGTGAAAAGCAAACTTTGCTTCTAGTCAGCAAAATTATCACCACTTAGCATTGGAACAGGCAACGAACTATCAATTAGGGAAGAAGGAATAGCTGCAATATAACCAAAGAAGCATAAACCTACTTAATTCCAATAAATTAACCATATTTAAATCAAACAATGTCAATTTAATAGTAAATTTCAACCTACCTGTGGGCAAAGGTTGCATATGCATGAAATTTACTTTTTATTATTAAATCTAACAATTTTAAATATTAAGAATAAAATTCTCCGTACATGTGGGCCTATGAAAATTTATTGTTAATACAAAATTTATTATTTTAATCTAACTAAGTCACAAAATTAAAAAAATTTCCTGCGGGGAAAGTAATCCATTTTATAATTTAGTTACCACATGGATATTAATTTCTTTTTATAAAGTTCATATATTAATATTGATGTAATCATCAATATAAAATTGGGATGATGTGGCTCTCCGAAAATTATTATGATAATTACGACTTGATCAATATCCGTCAACTTTATGATAATTTCTAGATTGATGATGTGTAATCATCAATCTAGAAATTAATGCAAGCATAAGAGTAAACTAATATTTCTAAAATTTAATAAATCTAAACATTGAACATCTAAATAAATCTAGAAATTAATTCAAGCATAAAGTAAACTGATATTTCTAGAATTTAATCAATTAAACATTGAATATCATCTTATCAAAATAATTCTAGAAATTAATGCAAGTATAAAAGTAGATTTTTTAAAAAAATTAAAAAATTAAAAATTAAAACTAATAATAATTTAATCTGCTGCTCCGATCCGGTTAGATCGGACCGGCGGTCCAATTCGCGGCCCGCCCACGCGGGTCGCACAACCTGTGAATTGGGCCTCAAGGCCATTGGGTTAGCCCATACTTAAATCTGTGAATTGGGCTGGGCCAAGTCCAGCCCAATTCACGTGTCCGGGTAGGAAGCCCTACCCGGAGTACCGGGTCCTTGACCTGGTTACCTTAAACACAGACCCGAAGGTCTGTGTTTTTCCTCTCAGGCACTGCGGCAGCAATTGCTGCCGCAACTCCTGAGATCGGTCTTGCGTCCCCTTTGGACGCCGCCGCCACTCTTTCCGGCCTGCACCGGCGACGAGAAGGCCGTGAACCTCTCATCGCCGGCAGGTCTTGAAGGCCACGGGTTTCCAACCCGTGGCTATTCCGCCACCTGCTGCCGCACGGAGGTGGTGTCATCTCCTCCTAGTAAGCTTCAATCTTCACAATTCCAATGAATCAAAAACAAGGTTTTTCATGAAGATATTTCAAAATCAAAACCCAAACCCATACGGTTTTTCAAAAATGTTTTTGTTTGCACCAAAAACCGAAGTGCCTTTTCTTTTTCATAAACAAAAGTTATGGCCGATAACAATAAAACGAAAAGCACACATACAATTTCATACAGGCATTTGCAAAAAACAAAATTGCATCGGCACCGAAGATACAAAAACTTATACCGAACATAATAGACAGCCGGTCAAAGAAAGAAAAAATTCTTTTGATACACTGATACAGAGAACCATTATTTCTCGATTCAAGCGACAATCTGAATTTAATCAGTAGATTGCTTCACTGAACAAGAAGCATGGAAGGAGCCTCTGATACCACTTGTAAGAGGAAAATCACAATCAACCAAATATGATTGTGAACGCAGCGGAATATATAGCAGGATCTTTAACTCTAGTCATCTTGCTCAGCACTCGAACGAAATCTCTACAGAGTAACTATATGAATCTAAAGTATTTTAGTGAGGCTCTTCCAACCTATGTCTATGCCTTACAGAGTATGTCATAGATGGTATACACAGACCTCTATTTATAGGCTAGGTTAGGGACCCTTAATCTGTTGTAGATTTTGATTTAATCCTTTCATCAAGGAAATTCAAATAAAAAATCAAATAGCAATCTTTATCTAATTGATTACCATTTGAATTCCAATTTAAATCAGAAATTAAATTGCAATCTTTATCCAATTCTAAATTTGAATCTGCTATAGATTCCATAATCTTATTTAACTGACATCATAATCTTTAAAATTTTAAAAGATTATTTACATATGTCAATTAGGTCACCTTAAAGAAATATTCTAATAAAAAAAGGCTTAGAATTTTAAGCCCATGAGATCAAGACTACGAGCCTACGAGCTGGGCTCCGATTAATAATTAATTACTTGAATAAAACTACGACATTAACATGCATAAACAATATTATCCTATAAGGACCTTGGCCTATCAAGACGAATGTGAACGGAAATTGCTCTGAAGAATCCCCAACTCTGCAAATTGCGAATGAACCTCCATATAATATTAACTAAAGACACAATTCATGATATGTTCCATCATCTAGCATGCATGCTGTCCTCTGAAAGTGACAGATAGGATGGCGCCATTAGCTGGCCGGCCATAAATCTTCGATGATTCATATTGTTTGATTAAATATTCTCCCACTTGCTGCATATTTCTCCTGCAATTATTGCCCCTCGCTATCTGGTCATGATTCTTCTGAACCTCTAGCTAGCCAAGTCAATTAGCCTATTAAAACGATTAACCAATCCAACGACGAACATGAACATGATCATCACCCTTTTGGTTCAATGATTTTGACCGGTTATGTTTATCTCAGGTCTCAAAAACGTTTTTTATTCACTTTTTCATCAATTTTAATACATTTTTATGGATTTTAATAATTTTTTATAAATTATAACAACTTTTAACACATTTTTCATCAATTTCAAAAGAATTTACGCTATTTAAAAAAAAATAAAAACACAAAAATATATCTCAAGACCTAAATCAAACATAGTCGAAGGATGTTTCTAGACTACTGTTGAGCCGCGGCCAGAGTAGTTCCGAAACTCAAGTAGAACACTCGGACAAGGAGCATTAATAGACTTTCTTTGGAAAAGAAAAAGGATCGATGTACGGGGGGGTTCACAGCCTAAACCCGAAGAATAAAAACCAATATTGGCAAAACCACCTTTTTGACATTTTCGCAACATATACCTTTAGGGATTCTAAACATAAGTTCTTTCCAGAAGTGTATGCGCATCTGGAAAGAGGTAAGAAATTAGTCAAGCGGATATGCTAGGTACAAATAGCCAGTGCATGCGCATAAACGGGTAGTGGATAGTGACTCATTTCTCTCTATATGATACAATATATAGAACGATATCCCACAATTCAGAGATTGCTTGGTGATTTGGCTGTCTCTTTAGAGGCAGTTGATTTATTTTAATTTTTTGTCTTGCTTCTTTGTCACATTTTTATTCATATTACTAGTACGGCATTCTATTGCTTTTTTTTTTTTTTTCCTTTTCATATGAGAATGACAGACCACTAATCTATTTCTATGATTAATTAGTCATCTCCAACCCTAATGACTTAATGATTTATATGATTTCCTGGATTACAAATCTAACAAACTCGGTCATGATTAGTGGGTAATTTAAGTTCACTCAAAGGCATTGGTTGGAAGCAAATTAATTAGGCTTGCTGTGCAGCACAAACTAGACAGAGGGAGTCAAAAAGATTTTCCTGCAGATCGAATCAAATGTTGCTTTTGAGATGCTTTCTCCAATAAACTGCGTAATTTGGGTAATGACCATCCAGTTGAAGTTACGTACAGTACTGTTTATATTTGTCTGCCGATGGAAGAATGTCGTGATTAATCTCATAGAAGAATAAAAAGAGAAGAGAGAGAGTTGCGGACAAAACATTCTAAAATATATATCCTGTTGCTCTCGTTCGTGGTACCAAAGAAAAGCATCTACCCCATGGAGATGCATATATATAGATACTGGCTCTCTCAATGCGAGGTATATATATGTGCTATGAGATGCATCCAATTCCTGAGACCTGGATTTTATTCTATAATTAATTGAACTGAGATTTCATATCCTTTACTGGGTTTCATTTGGAAGATTTCACAAATAATCTTCTGCCTGAGAATTTGGAGTTGGAAATACTAGATTGATTGGCAGTAGCACTTACCCAAAAAAAGAAAAAAAATTGGAGTTGGTTGTCTTCAGGGCGAAGAAAAAAACTCATTCTAGCTGCATGTTTATGCAACACATGCCCATGCAAGCAGAATTCCACTATACAGAATGGGTAAACTAAATGAGAGGTGATTCAAGTGTATATTTATAAGCCAAGTGGGCCCCCATGTTGGAGAAGCTAACAAAATATTAGAGCCGGGATGGCGCTAGGGACCTATATATATATATATAGGTTAGGATTAAAGTCGGCTCCAGCTTCTTCACATACATGCACAAGTACTCAACCACAGCCATATGCCTTTCGAGAAACTATGTTAGGAAGTATATGAAGACTATAGGCCATCAAAATGGGTTCACTTTCCAAAGGGAGATGGGTCCTACTGTCTGTGTATTCGTGGCCATGCCATGTTCATCCGCGCCACTTTCATAAAAGACTTCTTCATTCGTTCATAATTTAATTTCTTTAAGCCTAAATTAGGTACAAAAGCTGTCAATTATATATATATCTTGTGTTGTTGGTTTGCCCACTCTTTTCAACTCTCATTGGTTCGGATATCAGATATATTTCTATGGAGTACAATTATTTCTAGTTAGACCATGCTTGTAAAGTAAAGAGATTATGAGTAGGAAATTAGGTTCTTTTCTTTGTTATCATTCAGCACGCTGCAGCTCGAAAATGCAATTTCTCCAATATTGCTGGCATAGGTACATATGTGGGAAAGTAATTGGCGGACAAGAAAGCTCTTCCACTTTGGAGAGAGCGAGGATGACTTTATAATGCTTTGTCTTATTTAAACGTCAGTTGCTATATAGTTTGCAGCTGCTACGGAGAAATCCAAAAGCTTCAATTGTTAATGACTTGTTCAGCAATTGATGTTATGTTTGTGCTGTTGCTTTTTAGCAAGAAACTATGTAAAAGATCCGAACAACAAAATATAAAGCATGATTCTAACTAGTTGAAGGGTTTTGTCTCTGCCGTAGAAAAAGTTCAACGCAGCACGTACGCAAACTGGCTAGTTCGCAGTGGCCCAGCCAAAAGGGAAAAAGTACTGGTGTATGGGGGAATTCAAAGAACCATATATGCATTTTTTATAAAGTCCAAGATACCTCCTAGTCATTTATTATCGCTAGCTAGCTGCTCAACTTTAATCTGTTAAAAAGGGCTATAATTAGGTCAAAAGCCTCATCGGAACAACGAAGAAAGGTCCTATGTGACATTATTTATTTGAATGGTAATGGCAGCGTTCCAGCCCGTTGGAAGGTATGGTGGAAGGGTCACTACTACGTCTACATGTCTAACATAAGAAGGAATGGAAAGACAAAATTAAATGTATAGCCAAGCCATTTTTGCCTTTGGTAATGATCAGTCTGTGTAAACTTTAGGGACGGATTCCATTACAAAAGAAAAGAAAAGAAAAAATAATTTCAGACGTGTACGACAAGAAAGACGACTAAAATGTCAAAGCAATGAAACCAATCAAAACCCACGCACAAATTATATATATACACACACGTTACCAATTTAGAATTTGGATTAATATAGAACAAAACATGAACATCAATAAACAATAAAATTAAAATAAAGATTTGGAAAGGATGAAAAATTATAATTATGAAAATTCTTCATATTCAAAAGAGATTACAAGGCTTAGAATCCGTGCAAGAGTCCTATGAGCATAAAGAGATGCGTCATTATAAACCATATAGTTGTCCTCTTACAGATGAAAAATGATCTAAAATATCATTTGTCTCAAAATCCATTTATGAGCCTTCAAATCTTATATTTTTTTGAATAATATTATAATTAATCTATAATATTTGATATGATATTAATATCCTTATTAAACATATCAGATCTTCAAATTTAAAATATCTCCAACTATTTATATTGATTTTTCTCCTCTTGCCACACTATATATCTTTATGCACGGAGTTTATCTTTTCTTTCAATATTCTTTATCTTCTCGTATCTTGTTAATTGTTAGAATCCTTAAAAGTATCATAGAAATCATTAAAATAGTTGCCCGAATGTTGTGGCTTCATCCATGCCTTACGCACTCCCCTGATGTTTGATTGGGCAAATTATCACATAACTTGTATACATTAAGGCAGACCTAACTACTGCCTGAGTACTCTCAGCTCAACCGAAAGTCAAAAACAGCACTGATTTTGCTTTTGTTTCCAAAGCATTATTTCATAATATTAGTCTTGCGTGAGCCCCAACAATTTGGGCTCAAAAATTTAGGTTTAATAATAAAAAATTCATCACATAGTTTTTTATTATTATAATATTTAATAAAAAATTTCTCTCTCTTCACTTTTTCATCAACTCTCATAACATATCTTTACTTTATAATATTTCTCAAACTCCAATACTCAACATTTCCACCCTCAAACATCTCATATTATTCTAAAAAGAATTAAATACACTTTTCGCTATTAACTATTAGGGTTTTGAAACTTTGCATTTCAAATTATCATTTTTGTTACATTTTGTCACTCAACTACAAACTGTTTATCTTCATAATTTTTTTATAATTATAGTTTGCATAGGGTAATTTCGTAATTTCATTGAAGCAAAATAACAATTTTCATCCAAATTAATATTGGGGGAGCAAAGTGTAAACGATTGGTAGTTGAAGGATAAAATGTAACGAGATTGATAGTTTAGAGTACAAAGTGTTAGAATCGTAATAATATGATGTGGAGAAAAATATATTTTTCCCTTCCAAACACATGTTTTTATTTGAAAAAAAAAAAACGCATGTCATATGCATGCCTCTAGATTCTACTTTGATGGATAGTTTCACGCCCTTTCCGAAAATTAAATAAGTATAGGAAAGAATCATGCATTTTAGATAAGAGTTTAATTTGGTCAAGGAAGATAATAATAAAAAGTTTAAAAATCTATAGAATCTCGACGAATGAGCAAAGTTGTACAAGAATAAAAGTATCTTTGATCAAGGAATATGGAATCCATCAGAACAATTCTCTCAAAATTTTTTTTCTAGACCGGAAAAAAATATATTTACAAATTTATATGTAGATTGTACTCATGTTTTTTTAATTTAGTACTTTGTTCCGAAGTTTTAGGATAAAGAAGTAGATCATACAATGTTATTGGAGCTAAAATATTAGAGTCGAGTGTGAAAGAAATATTTTAAAAATATAGAAAGGCCGGTATATATAGAGTAGTCATGTAATCTATTTGGAAAATGAAGTAATAAAAAAATTAAAATAACATCATTATTCTTTCCACGTTATTTTTTAAACTCTTCTTACATAATAACGTTCAGGGAGATCAAGAGCATAGTTTGATCTTCCGTTTGAAACCACATCATCTCCAAAAGAATATTAATGATGAAAATGAAGTAGAATAATGTCAAGTTTCATCCCAAAACTAATTGATAATGGGAAGAGGTGAACCAACAGGTATATGAAGCACAAGATTAAATGATCCCTAATTAATATGAGACTCTAACACTCCCCCTCACGTGCAGGCCGAATGAACATGATTCATGCACGTGGACAACAAATGGGGAACACAAACAAGTGAGTCAAGCTCAAAAATAGTTGGCTCTGATACCATGTCAAGTTTCATCACAAAATCAATTGGTAATAGGAATAGGTGACCCAACATGTATATGAAGCACAAAATTAAATTGTCTCTAATCAATGTGAAACTCTAACACATAATTCAAACAAATTAAGACGGCAAGTACGAAGTTGCGATCGAAAATTTACCTAGAAGTCGTACGGTAGAGCCATCCAATTATTATCACTTTATGATCAACGTGTATAATCAATCATTTATATATTCACCTAGAGCTCTCTAGTGTAAATTATAAGATATTTGGTGATTAGCACGCACAATTTTCAAGAATTATGAGAAAATTATAAGACTTTAACTTTTTATGTACGTTTGTAAAAAGTTGATCAAATAGTTTAAGAATATTTGATTGTAAAATACTTTTTATTGTATTTTTTTTTTAAAAAAAAAGAGAGAAAATTTGATGGAATTTTTTAATGAAAAAGTAGTGGAATTTGTTAAAAAGTAAGAAGATATACAAGATTTTGATATATATATTTTTCAATGAAAAAATATTAAAGTGGGTGTGAAAATGTGTTGAAATTTGTGTCAAAAGTTTGACCAAACATCGTTAGAAGAGAAATTATTTTGTTGTTTGCTTTGTGGATAAAATTCTTCAAATTAATCCACCGAATAGCCTAATGATTAAGGTGTACCTAAGACTATATAGATAGAGTGCAAAATCTCAAGGACGCATTTGCAAACTTTAACCATTTGAAATATTTAGGGAATGCCGTGAAAATTGAGGAGATTAAAGTTTTATTGGATTTTGACATGAGAAAGTAGTGAAAAGTCAGAATTTTATGAGAGTTGGGTGAAAAGGTGAATAGAGATATGATTTAAGTGAATTGTTTACGTTTATTGTAATGAAAATAGATGATTTGATGGGGGGAAATAAATTATTTTGAAGTTATTTTATTTGATAAAAAATTCGAGTTAATTATTTTTGCAAACTAATATTTTGGTAAAACTGATTGTTTACGTATGTGATGATTTGCAAATTTTGGTACAATTTTGAAGTTTGATTCTCCCAGGATCATATTAGTGATTTAAGTGGAGACTGGAGAGTTGTGGGTTGTAGGCTACCGTGCTGGCATTCTTCATCATTTATTTATGTGTTAGGTTGCTCACTTTAGTCAAATTACCGTACCGGATGTTGATCTACTCACTCGTACAAAAAAAAATATAAACATTAGTCTTGATACAGCCGAGAGGAGGAGGATGCCTAACTGGGGAGGAAAATGGATAAGAAGACTTCCAGGCATCCAGATGAGATAAGGAATTGCGGCGAACCCGATCAACTAGATGAAGGATCTTCAGACCATCTTCACCATGCACCACTCGATTGCGTTGGTGCCTCACCATGTCAATGGCATTAGCCGCAAAAAGTTGAAAGTGATGGAAACCTCAATCGGAACTCCCAACATCCCAGGATCCAAAATAATATTCACCTAGGGACATAAAGGAAAATCAGATAGTCGATGAATAAGGATAGGCCAAGGTACCTCCCGACAAATAATGCAACAAACAGGGCAAGAGAGGAAGAGATGATGTGCGGATTCAAAGGTCATTTTACAAAGCATGAATCTGGGGTTCGGTTGATTCTCATATATATATATATATATATATATATATATACACACACGTTCTGCACATACTATTTAAGTTAACAAGCAAAATCCATGATAGATTCTTAAGGTGATTTTTGTTTTCCCAACATTTTTTGGGTATGAAAATTTCCAGCAAAACAAACGCATTCTAACATTCTTAACTTTTACACATACACACTTTACTTTTCACAAACTCCAATAAATTTCAATAAAGTAAAGATTCCCAAAATTTCGAAAATATTCCTCAACATTTTGACAAATAAACGTACACTAAATCAGATTGGTTACGTGTTTGAGTTCTGGTTTGGTAGCCCTTTTCCATCTAATAATGTATTTTTGTAAACTCATGTCAACATCATGCGCTTGTCTTCAAACTTATCACGCGTCTTATTTTTTAAAATTAAATAACGAATTTTGTTAACAATTTGGCATTGTTCGGATCGAGATTGAACTCAGGCTTTAAAACTTAAGTCCTGCTTTAAGACTTTAGTCTCGCTTTAAATTCTCTGCATTTGGTTGTGTTAGGATTGAAAGCTGGTTTCTACGAACATCACATCTGTCAGCGTCTCTCCTGTTTTGCGTCCCTTGAACTCAAATGTTGAATTAAAAAACTAAAAAACATTCTTGTTTATTGTTACTGACACTACACTTCACCGTTTGATTGACACAAAATGTGAGACCCTACACTTTTAAATGTTGTCTAATTAAAATTACTTTTTAGAGCATGAGTCATATAATGGGGTCCACCTAGAGTTTCTTTTTATAGTATAAGTCCTACAATGGGGTTCACCTAGATTTATTTTTTTTTTTTTATAAAATGAGATCCACAGCCTGATTAACACATTTATGCAAAATGTTGTAAATAAAAGAAAGTATTTATTAGGATTTTACATCACCAAATCTCAAGAATCACAAAACCCACTACAAGGCCCTAGGAGACCCCTCTCAAACTCAATCTCAATCTCAATACTGATCCCAAACAAGGCCTTTGGGTTTGTCATGTTTTATTAAAATGTTTTATATAACTAATGATCATTTTAACTCTTGGCTCATTTATAGGGCACTGTGATATCTAAATATATTGTTGATAGCTTGCCATATATCATTACTTATATAGGGCTTATAAGCACTAAAAATATTTGTACATAACATTAGAATATATATATTTTTAGTGCTTATAAGCCCTATATAGCTTGTGATATATCCGTATGTAAAAAAAAGATAATAAGTCTTAGGAAGAAAAAAATTAAATATATTGGGTAATCGGTAGACTTTATACGCAAATCAAAAGCTAGTAACATTATTATTATAGGTAATTAAATATTGAATAGAATGGGTATCTACAAAACATCAATTTCTTCAAACCGAGATAATACAAATAATATTTTGAAAAAGAAATTAATGGCTGATCAATAAAAGTACTTGTTGATTGGTTCATAGGTCGCGTCTTTACAAGACTTCGTTTTAAGAAATTTGCGAAAGATGCTTTTAAATCGTCAATAACTTAATCTTTGAGAAATCTCTTGTACTTTAAAAATTGAAGCAAAGTTCTATATAATAATGAATTAAACTACTTGTTTCACATGACTGCGTGACTTAGGATTTTTTTTTGAGCTAAAGACTTTAACCAATAACATAACTATTTCTAAGCAATATACATCATTCCAATCCTATAACAAATAAAAAAATAACGCGACTTAATTGATATGTGTGGTGAGAATAACTGCCACCGCTACTGCCAATGCACACCCCTAATGAGGGTCGCGACACATTCTCAAAGTTTATAACGTGTTAAATTTTTAGTGCGACTGATTAGGGTCACGTTTATTCAAGCCCCACCCACAGACGGTATAGTGGATTGTTTCTTGTTACCCAAAACTTATATATATATATATATATATCATATTTTTGTCCCTTATAAATTCAAAGAAAAAAAACAGTGAATTGGTTAAATTTAGCTCTCCTATCCAGCTACTTTTTCATATTTTGCAAACAAAAAGTTAAATATGTCTATATATTGAAATTTTGTTGTTACTAATGTATCTGATTAGGTTTCGGATCAGTAATATTGTATTTATCTTGGCTAAAAATATTTATAGTTAGCGTCTTGTGCTCCTCCTCTTTTAAGAAAATTGTGTAACGTATTATTGTTGAGAAAATTACAATTTTTCACTCTTTAACTACTATCTATTTTATAATTTTATACTTTAAACTAATAAATTTGACAAATTGTATCTAAAAAAAGTAAAAAATAAAAAATAAAAAATTGCTTATCTGAAGGCTCAACCAACAGCTGTAATGAGTACGGCTACAGCGTCACCGCTCAACCACTACTCGCCGCATTTGCTTTGTCCTGTTTGCTGTGTGTGCCTGTGGAGAGTGGACCCTGTCCTGACTTGCAAATTTATGAGAGATTTTTAAAATAGTAAATAAACCACGGTTCTTCTTGAATCTTGCAACGTAGACCCCTGGGCCGTGAGAGTGGACTTATAATCCTGCTTATCCACTCTAATCTCTTCAGGTTATTGTCCGAGTATTTGTTTATTTGTTAGGTCTGAGCCAAAAAGTGTTTCTGAGGCTGTGGGTCCCACATCAAGAACGAGCGGGATAAGCCAATGTGACGTCCAGCTGTTATTTGCATGCCTGGGCTCCAATTCCGATATCAATTTGTTGTTGTTTTGTTTTAATTGGTCTGATTTGAAAGGCATCTTCCAGACACATTTTTCTTTTTCTTCTTTTCTATATTCCACACATTTTTCTAGACTGATATGTTACAGGGCGTTCGTTTCTAAAAAATTTTCGAGTTTGATTATTGCACTGTAAAATAATTTTATTTTTCCAATTAAATAATTTTTTATTATAATATTAATTTAAATTTTTTTCTTCATGTTTCTTATATTTTTATAAAACATATATATATATATATATATTTTTTTAATTTTAATATCCAAAATTTTTCCCACCCAAACATTTTTACAAACGAACGCGAGATGCGGTGACTACATGGTAGAAAGTAGTAGGTAGTGGAAAGCGGAGAGTGTCAGTGGGATGCTGAAGCTAATAGCCTAATATGATTTTTTTTATTCATATGATTTAAATAGTCGGTCAAACCTTTGACACGTCACGCGAGGTGTCTATGAAGCGTTGCAAACCTCGCCACGTAGCCTATGGGCCTACTAAAGCGAATAGTTAGAGGGCACGTTTTGCGTTGCACAAGCAGGACAGCTAATTTGCGGAAAAGGCCGCACAAAGATGATGTCTCCTGGAGAACTCATCAGGGGGACAGATAAGGATGGAGGCCTTACCGTGTGATTAAACATGCTGGTATTAGGGACTAATCAAACGGTTATTACAATTTTCAGCAAGTTTTATATTTTTTAGATTTTGAGGAACAAAACTCCAATTTTCCGTTGTTTTCAAGTCATAAATGTGCTTGGAAAGGCTGGGAACAAAAGAGCTGTCAAGGTGCTTCTTCGGGGGGAATTCTGAATTGTGTCACTGAGCAAACCTCCATAAATAAAGCTACCAAATTTATTGATTTATCTTCTCCCACGAACTTGGGATTAGCTTTTTTTTGGCTCTTTGCTTAAGTATGTAGATCCAAAGGAGGATAGTTTTCCACCCCGACCCCCACCAAAAACGGGTTTGCGTTTTCGACGACTGGTAATTTTCTTGAACTGTTCTTCAAGTGTTTGTTAACTTCCAGTTTTGCAATTGCCATTTCTAAGCAGTGGAAGTGCGAAAATCCCTAGGTGAAAGTTTGGTCGCAAGGAAGTATTTTCATCTGAATCTATTCCATTTCCTTTTTGTCTGGATACCAAGAAGCTTGTAGGTTTTTCTATCCCGTTGTTTTTATTCATTTCTCGAAACTTGTCTGGGAAGAGATCTTGTGTAGCCCTTCTTTAGTCGCCAGTTAAGTTGCGTCTTCTCTATTACTTGCTGTAGAATCTTTTACTCTCTATTTCGCACTAATACTCTAACCCAGACCTCAAACCTATTGCTTCGGTTTTACAGTTGCTTTGCTATGTTTTTTTTTTTTTTTTTTTTTTTTAAGTTTGGTAGACACGTTTTTCTGTAAGTTTTATTGAGCTGCTTTGCATAGGGAGGATTTTGCGTTGATTTTTTTTCTTTTACGTGGGCTTCGTGAAACAGATCGTTGATTAGCTAGGATTGTTGTTGGCTTCGAAAAGATGGTGTCTAGATCGTATTCGAATCTTTTGGAGCTCGCCTCAGGGGAGTCTCCATCATTTGGCCGCATGAGTCGGCGAATTCCACGAATCATGACGGTTGCCGGCTTGATATCCGATTTAGACGATGACCCGTCGGAGAGTGTTTGCTCTGACCCATCTTCGTTAGTCCATCGGGATCGTCTTATAATAGTGGCTAATCAGCTCCCTGTAAGAGCTCAGAGGAGAACAGATGGTAGTAAGGGTTGGATTTTCAGTTGGGATGAGAATTCACTTCTGCTCCAGTTGAAAGATGGCATAGGGGACGATGATATTGAGGTTATTTATGTGGGTTGTCTGAAGGAAGATATTCACCCCAGTGAACAGGACGAGGTTTCCCAAATACTCCTTGAGAGCTTTAAATGTGTCCCAACCTTTCTCCCGCAAGAGCTTTTTAGCCGATACTATCACGGTTTCTGCAAGCAGCAATTGTGGCCTTTGTTTCATTACATGCTGCCCCTTTCCCCGGATCTTGGAGGTAGGTTTAACCGGTCATTGTGGCAAGCGTATGTGTCTGTCAATAAGATTTTTGCAGATAGGATTATGGAGGTTATAAATCCTGAAGACGATTTTGTATGGGTACATGATTATCATCTAATGGTGTTACCAACTTTCCTGAGAAAAAGGTTCAATAGGGTGAAGCTTGGGTTTTTCCTCCATAGTCCGTTCCCTTCCTCGGAGATTTATAAGACACTGCCTATTAGGGAAGAGCTTCTTCGAGCCCTTCTGAATTCAGATTTGATTGGGTTTCATACTTTTGATTATGCACGGCATTTCCTATCCTGTTGTAGTCGGATGCTAGGTCTTACATATGAGTCGAAGCGTGGATATATGGGCCTCGAATATTATGGTCGGACAGTTAGCATCAAAATTCTTCCAGTTGGTATACATATGGGCCAGCTAGAGTCAGCGTTGAGCCTCCCAGAGACAGAAGCGAAGGTTGCTGAGCTTCTCAAGCAGTATTGTGATCAAGGTAGGATAATGTTACTTGGGGTAGATGACATGGATATATTTAAGGGTATAAGTTTGAAGCTTTTGGCAATGGAGCAGCTTCTTATCCAGCACCCGGAGTGGCAGGGGAAAGTAGTGTTGGTACAGATAGCCAATCCAGCCAGGGGCAGAGGAAAAGATGTGAAAGAAGTTCAGGCTGAGACTGCCTTGACGGTGAAGCGGATAAATGAAACTTTTGGAAAACCTGGGTATGAACCTGTTGTCTTGATCGATGAGCCACTTAAGTTTTATGAGAGAATTGCATACTATGTTATAGCTGAGTGCTGTTTGGTCACGGCAGTGAGGGATGGGATGAACCTCATACCTTACGAATACATAATCAGTCGCCAAGGAAATGTGAAATTAGATAAGGTCTTGGGTTTGGAGCCATCTACCTTGAAGAAAAGCATGTTAGTTGTCTCAGAATTTATTGGTTGTTCACCATCTTTGAGTGGAGCAATCCGAGTGAACCCATGGAATATTGATGCTGTGGCAGATGCAATGGACTCTGCCCTTGAGATGGCGGCACCCGAAAAACAGCTCCGGCATGAGAAACATTATAGATATGTGAGTACCCATGATGTCGGCTATTGGGCGCGTAGTTTCCTTCAAGATCTGGAGAGGACATGTCGTGAGCATGTGCGGCGCAGATGCTGGGGCATAGGATTTGGATTGAGTTTTAGAGTTGTGGCACTTGATCCAAACTTCAGGAAGCTCTCAATGGAACACATAGTGTCTGCCTATAAAAGGACTACTGCAAGGGCAATCCTTCTGGATTATGATGGTACACTAATGCCTCAGGCTTCCATTGATAAGAGGCCAACCTTGAAGTCAATTGATATCCTAAATAATCTATGTAGAGATAAGAACAACATGGTTTTCATTGTCAGTGCTAGAAGCCGAAACACTCTAGCAGATTGGTTTTCTCCCTGTGAGAAGTTGGGAATTGCAGCAGAGCATGGTTACTTCCTAAGGTGAACTAGTTGAATGAGGAACATGCTTCATGTTTTGAGTCTATTAAAATTGAATGCAATTAATTTTTCTGATTGAGAATTATCTGCTCTCAGGCTGAACCGAGATGCAGATTGGGAAACATGTGTTACTGTTGCAGACTGTAGTTGGAAGCAGATTGCAGAGCCAGTGATGAGGCTGTACACTGAAACGACTGATGGGTCCACCATTGACGATAAGGAAACTTCACTTGTCTGGTCTTATGAAGATGCAGATCCAGATTTTGGGTCGTGCCAAGCTAAGGAACTTCTTGATCATCTCGAAAGTGTACTTGCCAATGAACCGGTTACAGTCAAGAGTGGTCAGAGTATTGTCGAGGTTAAGCCACAGGTGTGAATCATATTTATCTCATCCAGTTCTAGCTTTATATTTCTTTCCAATCCTACATTCAATATAAGAGCTCTCTTTCAAATTGTGGCTTTTTTGTAAGCAAAATCAAAATTTCAGTATCAGCTCTACCCCAAATTTTTACAGTTTTACAACTTTCTTATGGCTTAGTCAAACAATGGAAGCTCAAGTATGGGATTGATTTTGTGGATTCGTGTAGCGTATGAACTTTTATCTTCACTGCTAGTAATTTTTATACTAGATCCATCACCTATTAGAGAATAGGTTCAACTCCTGAACCTACTTCTTTTTTTTGAAAGAATAATATGAAAAATATATGATATTGAGTGATGTGGACACAATAATTGACATAAATCATGACGAGTTGAAATCAAGTAAATTTTAGTGCTCCTCTTGCTAGGAATGGTAATTATTGAGACTATCCAAACTCCCATATGGTGATATGTGTATGTTTGTAAGCATGTGGTGGCTGACAGCTGTGAACTCCTCGTGAACCTATCTGTATTTTGGGACTTCAGAACTCTTTGCTTCTTGCTGATAATTATTCTTTAAAACTTAAAAGAGCTTCACTGAGATCAAATGAGAATATCTCGAAATAATGCTTTGTATACATGCAGGGTGTAAGCAAGGGACTCGTGGCCAAACGTCTACTTTCCATCATGCAAGAGAAGGGAATGTCTCCAGATTTTGTTCTGTGCATAGGAGATGACCGATCTGATGAAGACATGTTTGAGGTAATAACGAGTTCCATGGCTGGCCCATCCATTGCTCCCAGTGCAGAAGTGTTTGCATGTACTGTTTGCCGAAAACCCAGTAAGGCTAAGTATTATCTGGACGACACGGTAGAAATTGTTCGCTTAATGCAGGGTTTGGCCTCTGTTTCAGAACAAACAGCTTCTGGGTAGGCTTAGCAAAACTGATGGGAGTATCTGTGCTCCGGCTGTTTGTAATTGAGAAAATCTTGGCTGAGCGGTGTTGCTTCACATTACTTCATTTAGTTTGTTGCTTTTCTTCCACGTTGTATATTATCTTGGTCATATGCATTCATGGTAGATAAATCTGATTGCTTGAGAAATTGGAGATCAAACACCTTTTCCTTTTACACCCCTTTGAAAAAGATGAACAAAATAAGTAAGCTAGTTGAGCAGAAGAAGAACGCAGTGATGAAGGCGAAACACGTGAAATATTAATCAATTTACATCAAGTTTAGGAAGAAATGTTTCCTTTTAGATAAATGTTACTTGAGACGGTAAAATATAAATAGTGTAAATTTAGAAAATATATATATGTAGTTTTTTTTTTCTTGGCTATATATATGTAGTTTAAGTTATGTAATTGTGCATATATAGATTAAATTTCAATTCAATGTGGTATTATCACGTGTCTGCCACGAGCTCTTTGACTAATTCCTGAAATGCCACGTATCAACAACAACAAAACAAACAAAAATTAGAAGAAAATAAATATTTAATTAATCCACCAGCATTATGATTTAACTTTTTTTTTAATTTTTTCCCTGCAAGTTTTTGAACTTAACTACTTTTTCCAAAAATGTTCTTCTACTCAATTTCCGGGTTGTATTGAGGGAATATATTTATGTGACTAATAGAAAACACATTTATTTTAATCATTAGTCGACATCTAGATTTATTTACGTTAACAGAATATGCATTGTGTGAAGATTGTGCCTAGACGAAAGATCTTAGAATAAGTGCTTAACTTTAGAATTCTTAGGGCAATAATTAAAACAGCATAACGAGCTACGTACGTACCCGTTCACAACATCCTTGTGAACACCATGGCTTTCCGAGCGTCTCTTGACTCGTTTTTGTTGTCCTTTGCTTTGAGGAGAAAAAATGAAACAGACTGCACCGACCCGCATCTTGGTGCACACCATGATGAGTTTAGGAATATCTTTAATTAGTAGCTACTTGTTAATTATTTCTACCCCAAGCTTTTGCACATTTATTAGATCGCCTTAATTTGATCAGCACACAACTTGCAGGAGGAGGGCCCACTAAACGTCGACAATTTCTCAAAAAAATCAACCAACCATACATATAATTATCACACCTTTAAAAAAGAAATACAAATTAAAATGTAATGGGAAGGGAATATTTTTTTTTTCTTTTGCCCAAAGCCTAATATATTTTCCGAGTCACCCAACCCACATGGAGGCAGGTTTGGGTTCCGCTCTTCGTAGTTGCTTTTAGTCGTTGATTGCTCTCTTAATTAATTACGTCCGCGTGCCAAACTGTGATGCCATGAACACGTCATTATTGGTCTTTTCTCTATCATATCTGTTGAGACGTTTTATATATATAGGATCTATTTCTTATGGATTCCCTATTATTGGTAAGATTATTATTTGCAGTAAATTATCGAGTTGTGGGATAATCATGAGATGCTTCCTTGGACTCTAGTGTTTTGATTTCCGCCTTTCACGCTCATCAACATCGTAGGCGCAGTCGAAGAACGAAGTGTAAACGGATCCGACAAACTGTCAAACTCCTGGCCTATTTGGATTGAAGAGACACTTCCGGCCAGGGCAGCGCTAAGTAGGGGTGAATAGCGGACTAGTCGGAAGCGAAATTTGACATTCCGACATCCGGTCCGCTAACTAGCGGATGACCAAAATAAGCGGAAGCGAAAGCGGACTTAGCGGAAGCGGATATCGGAATTCCGCTAAGTCCGCTAAGACAAGAACAACCAAATATTAAAGACAATAACAAAAAAAAAAATTCTACATGACCAACTAGAAAAGAGAATATTATGCATTATGTGATTTTCTTGTTTCTTGACACCAGATTTCGAGAGAGTTGCAAGTGCAGTCTCTGTTGCACACTTCTCACAGTACAAGTTAACTGCGTCACTGCTGAAGCAGCTGGAAGATCTTAACTTCCATGTTTATACTGTTCAAAGAATTAGAAAGTGCACCACGCAAAGAAAAAACAGTGGAATACCACCAAGTGAACCTCGGTCAAGAAAACTGTTATTCCCCTTCAAACAAAATACTACCAATAGTTTACCAACAGATAGCAAAAACCACCATCAATTTCACACATGTTAAGATTTGATAAGGGAAATAAGGTTCTTCATTTATGTCATATGATGGTTCCAAATGCATCTTCAAAATGAAGAAACATGAAACACATTCCAAATGTAAAGCAAAGCAAACAAAAGGTGTACATAAGATATGATAAATATTTTGTATATAACCCCAACTGGCCCTGTAACTAAGAGAACCATCAATACAAAGAAGCAACTATTAAAGGTATCAGACCTCCACGACCTTCTTGGGCCTGTACTTATGTACCCATAAGCTATCCTCAAGCTGATTATCAGGACTAGCATAGTACGACATCATCCTGGAATTTCAGCATAATTGAGACAGATATCAATATCCAGCAATCCCAGGTGAATCATGCACAAATGCTGGAAAACATGGTGCAAGTGTCTCATGTGTCGACAATGCATCTCAACATTTGAAATTTTGACACCACTTATTTCCAACTACATATAGGAGCAGAGATAGATGTAGAAAACAATATATGCCATCATGCTGTGAATTTCCAGAATCACATGACTTGTGCTAGCAGTTGTAAACAGAGTATACGAATTTTACCATTTAGGGAGGTAATAACAGTTATCTACTTAATACTTCAAGCATAGCATTTTTGCTATAACTTATACACTTTTTAAGGCTTTCTCGGCTTTATAGTTTTTGTAAATACATCAAAAAGACCACCCCAGTGCCCTATAGACACACTGATTCACAGATTCACAACAGGTTCACAAAAATCAAATTCTCAACAATTCACAGATTTACAAGTCACAACCGGTTCACAGATTCACAACACCAGAAAATCGTAAGAACTTCACATATAAGAAAAGACAGCTATACTCAAACGCATATAGAGGACGAAGATCCAGAGAATGCCATTACAGCATTCCCACAAATATAAACTTACACGCACTTTTAAGAAGAAAAAGATAAAGATAAAGGCTGAAAATCTACCATCTAACCGAACACCAGCACAACCATTGGAGGCAATGATTGACATCTCACTCAGCAACATACCCTTAACTAAAGATCCGGAAGTTAATGCACAAGTCAGTTACTTAGTTTCAAGAGAGAGAGCTCTTACAGAGAGAGAGAAGCGGCCGTCGTTCGGAGGAAGAGAGAAGCGGCCGTCGCAGTTGGAGGAAGAGAGGGTAAGCGATTCGCGAATTGCAGGGAGGAATGAGGATAGGGTTTTTACCGTGGTATGAGGATAGCGTTTTGATCCACGGTATTTTTTTTTAACTATTAAACGACGTCGTTCTATTTAAAATAGAACGACGTCGTTTTGATATTCAATTAATTAAAAATAAAAAAACCCGGAACCAGTTTTTCCGCTAAACCGGCGGAAAACTCCGCTTCTGGTTCCGGGAAAGCTCCAAATGGACCACCGGTTCCGGTTCCTGGAAGGGGCGGACCTCCTCTTCCCGGAACCGGAGATCCGGCGGAGGTCAGACCGGATTTACACCCCTAGCACTAAGAAGCGTGTTCCCCTACAACCCAAGAAGCGGGTTCAGACAGTACTCTTCACCCCATTATTTCATGTACTTAGTTAGAAATTCTTCATAAATTGTTTCGAAATAAGACTGTTACAATTATGTATTGGGCTAGGACGAACTTCGTTCAGTACTATGATTTGGAAGACTTAACGTCTCGATAAAGTCCGAACACATACGTTCTCTCACCAAACATATTAATTAAGTGGTGATAGTTTTGCAGCTATCGACATTAGAAGGAAAAGACCTCCCATTCAAAAGGAATGCACCCAAGCCGTTTCCCCTAACTCGAGGGGAAACAAAATTTTCTCACTTAAGAAAGTCAATTTCCATACGTGGCAAATTAGGATTCACTGCTTTTGGAAGAGGAGATTATATAGGCCACATGGAGTATATTAAATAGGGGAAATGTTGGGCATCCCGCCCGCGTCCCACTGGCTAACGTGGAGCGGGGCCCAGCACTTCCCCTGTGCATCGGTCTTTTTTTTTTCCTAAATCCCTGTACACCGGTCGGTTCTCCCGATTTTTTGTTTTAGAAACCGGGTCAAGCTTTCAATTTAACCCTCAAAAGCTGAAATCCCGCTCCCTCTCTCCTCATTTGAAACCCCTAGTCTCCCCTCCGAGCGAAGCACTCTCCCAGTCTCCTTGCTACTCTTCCACTCCCGCAGTTTCGTTTGCGTCTGCTCCTCCTACTATGACCCGGTCTCCCGCTCCAGATTCTTCGGGTTCGACGACCCTGAGTCGGACTTCGAATCCCTCGGCGTGCCCTGGTGTAAGCTTCTATTATTACTCAATTCGGATCCATGTATTTTTACTATTTTATTCACTGTAATAACGATAGATTTCGGATCTTTTGCTCTGGATTTCCTATAAGTTGGTCATTTATAGGATCTGATCAAGCTTTGTGAATGTTTGAATAGGTTATAGGATATGACCGATCGGGGTTTGGGGTCTCTGTTTGGTACCTGAGAAGTAGCCGGAAAATATAGGGGAGATGGCTATGGTTTCAGTTGTAAAGTACTTACTTTGATGAGAACTTTGGGGAACTAGACAACATTGAAATTCGGGCTGAATTTTATAGAAACACTTTTGGGTAAATATTAAACTTTGCTAAGTTAAAAACTTCGTTTACTTGCCCCGGAAACAATTGAAGGAAATCAAATTATAACTTTCGTAGAAGTTTACTTATGAGCGATTTTCAAAGGGGCATGACAAGGATATGTATGACATATTAAAATACGGGATGATGTCTTTTTTTTTTTGCATAAATACGGGATGATGTCGAAATGGGTAGTCTTTGACGGAATCCAGATAAACTGGGATTCAGATTTTGTATCTGTCTTTTGTAGATACCCTTATGTTCATGACGGGAAATATGCCTCTTGTTTGTGAAACTTCAAACAGAGGATGTTAGTTGTTGTGATCCTACAAGTACAAACAGGTTCAACCCATCTGTAGTGCAAATGGGCTCCCCTGTAGTAGTGCTGATATCATAGCAATTCTTATTTTTTTTATGACCATCAGAATGAATTGAAAAGGTAATCATTGAATCTCAATGAGCACTTTCCCTTCATTGGGACTGTCTTTTGCTGAATAATTTCTCGTGTGCTTTGATGGCCAGACTAAAACAAACTCTGAAAGTTGGCTTCCGACATCTTGTTTTTGAGGACAACTATGACACAGGAACTGGAGATCATTATTCCTTAAGGCAGATATGTGATCAACTTTATATAATAGGTGCTTGCTCTTCCATTTATGTAGGCCATTTGTAGTGCATATGCCTTTTGTACATTATATGCATTGTGCTTGCCTTGACTAAGTTGAAAGGATTTTGTTCTTTGTTTTTGTTTGAAAAAGTTATGAGCTTGTCATTTTTACTATTAGTTTGGCATATTACGGTAACAGGTGTGTTGTAGTTGAGGAGTTTGTGGCAAACAATTTTGGGTATGATTTTCTGCCAAGTAGGTTGAAGTGCATCTATCAGTCCCACTCTAGACAATACTTCCACCCAACATGGCAGGGGTAGGCTAAATATATATTATATGTATGCTTTTCCCTGCCATTTTGCTTAAGCAGGGCTAAGTAATAGAATTTGGATGATCTTATTTGAAGCTGTTTGAAAGATCTTTCAGAGTGAGGATAAACTTCTGAAGATTTCCCAATACTTCTAAGAAGCAATTATTAGTCTTAATTATAGTGGCTGTGAAATTGTAGCTATGAACGTATTAGAGCTTTAGCTGTGGTACTCATTGTTTGTCCTTGTGTAGCTTTTCTTCCATAGGGTTATTGTTTGGTTGAATGGCCTTATTTTTGCTGGCTTCTGAAGAAGCACTCTTGTAAATCACTTATTTTTTTAATTTAGGAGGTGGGCATAGCTGTTTCAAAGACAGTGATCGAAAAGGAAGAAATTCTGGGAGAAAGTAGTAGATATAGAAGAACTTTGTGGGCCAGGCGAAGCATGGTGGGGTGTTAGAGGATACATGCGGGACAACTTTAATCACAGTAATCAGCGGCTTGGCCTATCCAGACTTGAGACTTCTGTATTTAATGGCTATACTCAGATGGTTTATGTTCAGATATCTAAACAAGAGTTTTAGAGTAATGTAGAGGGTCCTGTTTTTTAGTTTCCCATAGCTGTTTACCACGCTTATGACGTGCTACAGCTACGACGTTTTTAACGTTGCTCTATGGAAAGCGCTCAAAATAAAAGTCATTTTTCATAGTAACCGTTGCTTTCAAAATAAAATTTCAACATCTTCAAATTTCCACTGCCTCACATTTAGAACCGATTCCAAGCTAAAAATATCAATTCCACGTACAATAGTTGGCTTGAGAGAGATTGAAGTGTCATAGCATCCCAAATTTTGATGATCATTCTGAAGTAGATATTGCAGGGAGAGAGATTTATAGAAACATCATGCAATCCACTTTACAAAGCAATTGGAATTCATGAGCACGCAATAGGCAAACTGCAGAATATATGATAATCTGGATGTCACCAGCTAAAAGCTTCTACCTTACAGGAAAATTTCCAGGCTATGAACTACACAAAAGCTAATACATTCCAAATACATCTATATATTATGACTTTAAACAGGATCCCCCCAAAAAAAATCTCTCCAAAGCTTCGTTACCCCAGGAAACACCTCCCTTTCTGTTCTTGCTGATATTTGACATTAGTCATGGTTCTTGCACTTCTCCATGGCCCTTGGCGCTGCAATCAAGCAGATTCTTTAGACCACTTTGGGAGGAGTCAGCATTTCAAAAAAAAAAAAAAGACCGAACATATGCTTACCTGTGCCCTGTTGCAAGAATTTTATGCTTAGCGATTCACGCTTACGAAGTAGTACAGAGTTATGAAACCACCACATATATATTAAGTTCACAAGATAATAGAACAGAAAAAAACGAGAACATTCCTCTGAAGACGAACTATAATTGAAAACAGCCGATATTAATCGCCGTCAGAACTTTCTCATTCTTATAAAAGAATCAATATTTGTTTCCGAAAAACAATATAGCTGAACACAACTTTCCCAAGAATCGCCTATGTTGTAGACTAAATGGAAGGAAAACTTTAGGTAACGGATGAGAGCACGGAAAAACCCACAAGATCAAAGCATCGTACTAGCCTCTTTGATGGTAGGTGTTGCAGACGGACATGGAAGCTGGGTATTGCTCTTACCATCCAAACCACCAAGAGACTTCCGGCCATTCCCATCTCTAGTAGAGAACAAAGCAGCTCCTTTACCCAAATCAACCTCAGACCCATTACCCGTCGATACAACCCATTTTCCAGAAGGCCCATCAATGGCATCAGAGAAACCCTTCTTAGCCCCTGACACAGGGTTCTTTAGAGGGCTTAGAGAGAACCCATTAGTCATATCCTCCAAGTCCTTGCCAAAAAGAGAGACCCCAAGTCCTGGTTTTCTCTCTGGGGACTGAGACCCAGGCAAGCCAAGCCTAAGCTCGGTCTCCTTGAGGTTGAGAGCACGCCGAGGGATTCGAAGTCCGACTCAGGGCCGTCGAACCCGAAGAATCTGGAGCGGGAGACAGGGTCATAGTAGGAGGAGGAGACGCAAACGAAACTGCGGGAGTGGAAGAGTAGCAAGGAGACTGGGAGAGAGCTTCATTCGGAGGGGAGAGACTAGGAATTTCAAATGAGGAGAGAGGGAGCGGAATTTCAGCTTTTGAGGGTTAAATTGAAAGCTTGGCCCGGTTTCTAAAACAAAAAATCGGGAGAACCGCCGGTGCACAGGAATTTAGAAAAAAAAGACCGGTGCACAGAGAAAGTGCTGGGCCCCGCTCCACGTCAGCCACCGGGACGCGGGCGGGATACCCAGCATTTCCCATTAAATGGCTATTCATCTATGGTCCGTTTTCCCAAGTTTTTAGTTGATTTTGAAGTTTTGTTATCTCTGTGACAGTCCCATTCGCCCTCTTATCCAAGTCCCGTAGAATATAGCGTGAAAAGACAGGCAAACAACACACCAAATTAAATCACCATCTGTCCGCCAAGGAAATATTACAATTAATTATTTAACCCAAATGATAATAACGTACCAAGAATAAGGCAAGTACAGAGAGTATAGTAAACGTTCAGCTCCAAACAAGAACCCGAACGAAACTTCCTAAACTTTGGACCGTTTCCTGCCTTCTGCTCAATCTGCATATGATCGTCGTCATATAAATAGATACATAAAGTCTTGGTATTAATTCCTCAATCACGCCCTTTCTTCCGTTCTCCTACCGTGCCGCCTAATTTGGATACATCTTCTTCACCGACGTCAGGATTGCATACCTGATTCAAGCACCCAAAACAGGGAGGGAGATGGGTGAATTAGAAATAGTGGAGAGGGCGATCAGCTGCCTAGGGAGAGGATTCGACTTTACTTCAGATTTCCGGCTACAATACTGCAAACCGGAAGATAGATTAGTCTTGCTTAACGAAGCACAGAAAAGAGAACTTCAAGTTCCGGGTCATGGAACCGTCCTAGATGTCTCAGTTGACATCAAATGCGACAAAGGAGATCGAACTCGATATCAATCAGATATCCTTAGCTTTAATCAGGTATAAACAATATGATTATCGCATATATATATCCTCGTTGTTGTTGTTCTGGGATTTATGACTAATGGAATAATATTACTGGGTTAGATGTCGGAATTTTTCAACCGAAACTCCTCAGTGCCCGGAAAAATTCCTTCGGGGGTCTTCAATGCCATGTTTGGTTTCAATAGCGATTCGTGGGCAACCGATGCGGCCAATACCAAATTCTTGGGACTCGATGGTTACTTTATCATCCTGTTCAACGTTCATATTGATCTCTTCCCGCTTGTTCTCTCCGATGAAGTTCGTGATGCAGTTCCGTCCTCATGGGACCCTAGTGCCCTTGCAAGGTAATATGCCTGTTTCAGCAAGACCAATATACCGTTTTGATGGATGATGACTTGTGTTTTAGGTACAAAATATCTAGTCGAATGCTTGTTTCATTTTTAATGAATGTAAGAGCTAGGGAGACTTTAGGAGCTCAAACGATCAAAACCCAAAAAAGAAAAAGGAAAGAGAGAGAGAGAATTAGGAGCTCCACAGTACTTTAGAATGAATGCAAGTTGGTGAAAGATGGTTTAAAGTATTAATGAAGGAAATCCCATCTTCTTGATGATAGGATTTTATTAAATGCCAAAGCATGGGCTAGAAAACGGGAAGTTGGGTCAAAACACAACCCAACAAAGCAATCGTCTTCTACCAAATCTGCCATTTAATTCTACCTGCCCCTTGGGTTCCTCTAGGCATTAGATGCATTGGTTCTTGTTTCTCTGTATCTTACGGAATTCAAGTTCGTCTTGAATTACACAGTAATTGCATCTGACCAAGACAAAGAGTACGCATTTGAATAACAGAGAAGCATTTTTAGAGGGTGGACATATATACCACATCTCGAAGATGAAGCTATGCTTTAGTCGAGGGACTGCGACAATTTGTCACGCTCCCTTGTGAATTATGAACTTCGCATTGCAAATTTCCAGAAAATTGAGTACAAGGTCCGTCAACTTTGGTTGAAAGTTCAGGTTCTACTTTTATAGTTAAGACATTTTTTAAACCAATTTTCTGACTTTTTATGGACTCGGTTTGAGTTGGCCTCCTCAATGCTCTTTTTTCTTTTGACACTGAACAATTCTAGCTAGTCGTCTACCATATCCTCTGTTTGTTTGTTTTTTCTAGGCAGAATACCGAAAACAAATAGAGTTTTTTTTTTGAAACCTTCTGACATACGATAAAGGGAGAAAGAGTCCGCAAACCACCAATTTTATAAAAGATGCATGCATGTCAATAAGGATATAAATAAATATATCTGACACGGAACCTAACATGCTAACCATTTGGCACAATTAGTTTCAAGGTCTATCTCAGACGGAGACATGTTGTGTTCGACCAATAATTGCTGATGGGAATAAGTACCGACTTATATTTACAAAAACAAAAAAGTCAACAATATCCGGCGGATTAGCTGTTTCGGCACGATATACAAGTATATACTAGAAGCATAATATCTCGAGTATCCTATTAAGTTCTATATATGGGTATTTGGGTAAGGGGAGGCAATATCATGTTGTTAGCCGGAAAAAAGAAAATACAAAAGATATTGATTAACTTTCAAGAGGCAAAGCTTAAATTCATAATATTGATTATTCGAAATTATATTTGAACTCGAAATCATACTGTCAAATATTTAAAACAGACAATATTTAATGATATAAAGGTAGGTTATGTACTATATATATCTTTAAATTGGACTATCCATCTAGTTCCAACAGTAAACAATCTCCTAAATTTTATTGTTCTGAATGCATGCATGTCACCAAGAATGCAGCAAATACAATGCGTCTAGGGGCAAGGAAGAAAGAGATATAGTACTCGGCGTCCTTCTTGACCTGCTAAAAAAGGACTTTTAAGTTTAGCTAGGATATGGAGTTTGTCCTTAATGGGTAGCCAAAGTTTGAAGGAGTGTCTTGGGATTGAACCCTTGAACCAGACCTCTTGGACCATTAACGAACCATTGGTCTGCTCGCTCTAATAATTTCTAGCATACTCCTGAGAGAGAATTTCCACCTTGGGTCTAAGAAAAGAAGCATTTGGTTGCTAATGTTTTTAGAATGATTAGGCCTTGAAGTTGGGGGAGGTTTTTCCTGCTCCACTTCGGCCTAATTACTTAAGTGTCTTAGGGGCCAGGACTAGTTATTATTAGATACAATGTGATCTACCCAAGCCCATGGACAGAGAGAAGAGTTACTCCATTGATCACCGCTGAATCTGATGGTAAGTGGTCCCAATGGACACAGGCATGCATGGTTATCAAACTGAAGAGCACATGCGTAGCTCTGTATATATTCATGGGCAATTTAACAAACATATCTTGGCATATACTGTTCAAGAAGAATCGTAAAATATTTCTATACAACAACGTTCCTAAGTACAATCAACAACCCATCCCATGTATGTTTCATAATATATTGCATGGTTGCTGATCTTGAAAAGATAGTTTTAGTTTCTTTAGAGTTCTACTTAATTTCTTGGTAAATCAAATTGGTTTGTCATTGTCGACCAAAGCAACTCAAGAACTTTTTGCTTGCGTGGGTTTCTTCGGAGACTTTACTGGTTAATTTGTCTACTAGTTGGCTCTTCGTTGATTTATGGGATTTTAGGATTGTTGGTGCAGTTGCCGCTTTGAACATCTAAGAGCCATGAAACATAATTTATGGCTAGAGGATCGCATTCTCTGATTCCATGAAAGATAAGATAAATGCACTATTAAATTGAAAGATAATATGGAGACAATAAAAATAGTTTATTTAAGTAGTTTAGTTTAGAAATCTAGATCAACTGTAAAAGTCTATTTTGACTGTATATATTTAACATTATGATCAGTCCATACAAATAAAAGGTATATATTTAAACTTGAATCTATGATATCTTCATAACGATAATATCATTTAGGTTCATTGACAAATATGGAACGCACATCATTGTGGGGTTTAGCATTGGGGGCCAAGATGTGGTGCTAGTCAAACAAGAAAAAACTTGCAACTTGGGGCCATCAGACCTAAAGAAATACTTGGATGAGCTTGGAGATCAGCTGTTCACAGGCACATGCAATTTCTCCCCACAACGTCCAAGAAGCAAAGAGAAGGTATATATATATACCAATTAATATATTATCATGCCTTAACATAATTATTTTAGATTTGAGTCGAACGAAGTATTGGTTGCTGACATAACATAATTATTTTGGTCAATTCCAGGCACCGGAGGCTTTCAATATCTTTGATTCACAACGTATTGCCTTGAATAGCTTGTCGTCCATCAATTCAAAAGATGTAGGTTTTGTTACTCCATGAATTATCATTCTTATAATCGTAACTCACAAATTATAATAATAAGTACATGAAAGATGACACAAAAAAAATGCTTAATTACTTTCAATTAATACCATGAAAAAAGAAACAAATATCATATTGTAACTTTCTTTAGCACAAACCAATTAGCAGTAGAGACTGATCACGTAGGTTTTGATCAGGCCGGACACATTCAAGTGTGTCTTCTCGAGTGAAGATTCAACCATGCACCCATATATATCTTGCTTATAGCAATTATAACACTAATTTGATGTTCTTCTATTGAAGTATGGTGATTTTGCAGGGACTAACTGTTATATGTTGCAAAAAAGGAGGCGATCCATCAGTCGAAAGCCATTGCGAGTGGCTTCCAACAGTTCCACTAATGCCGGAAGCAATTCACTATAGCCTGATCCCTATCACTTCTCTGCTTACAGGTGTTCCTGGCAAAGGTTTTTTATCGCATGCCGTCAACCTGTATCTACGATGTAAGTTTACAACTCTTACTCTCGGCTTTAGGAAAACCAAAACTCTCCATAAAGAGATTTTAACCTGAAAATGTCAACTCTAGAAACTCTAGGGCTTAATCGATTTAGAGTATCATCTAACCACTCGGCCTTGTATTCCTTTGTCTTTATAAAAAAATGTGCGATTTATCTTTTAATAAAAAGAACTTCGAGAGTGCTTATGTCAAAGTTTTATATATATGTGCAACTTTTATGATTCAGTAATTAAAGTGGGCATGCATGCATATATAACCTTATAGTGTGTAATACGCATGGTACCACTCAAAGGTACTATCGTCTTCCATAACGGGCAATGTCACTGTTAAAAAAGCTCATTCAAATGCTAACTTAATGTTGATCATCTTTGTAGCACCCCAGCGCATGTTTTTGCTAGCACTAGGACAGTAATTTTAATAGTCTTTGCGCTTCATGGACTTGTCTTCTCGTTGAGTCCCTTTCTGTTTCCATTTTCTTGTTCATTGAACTGATAGTCATATTTTTAATATTGCAGATAAACCTCCTATAGGTGATTTAAAGCATTTTCTTGACTTCCAATCACATAGAATTTGGGCTCCTATTCACAACGATCTCCCATTAATTATATGCCGTGCCACAAATAAGGCTACTTCTTCATCGACCATCCATTTCAACATGATGGGTCCTAAGCTATTTGTGAACTCTATTAAGGTATTTTTCCTTCACTCGTGGTGTTTCATCAATTCTTTTCAGTGCTTTCTGCCCAGTGATCAATCTTACATGCAGTGACTCATGGCAGGTTACGGTAGGAAAGAGGCCTGTTACAGGGATGCGCTTGTATCTTGAAGGCATGAAATGCAATAGGTAAGTAGGATGTCAGCATAACATTCATCTTTGTTCCTTTTGTTTTCGTTCTGTTCTTTTGGTTGTTATCTGATAGAATTCAGTCACTATAATTTACGTCTATTAAAATGATCATATATGTCAGGTTAGCTATACATCTGCAACATTTATCGAATACGCCAATGATGTTAGAAGACAAGATTGATGAAACATTAATATGGAGAGGATCAGAAGATTGTGGAGATGATCAATACTTCGAAGCAATCCACAGAAAAAAGTTTTCCCATATATCTACAGCGCCAGTTGAAGATGACCCAAGATGGATGTCAAGCAAAGATGTATGCTTCATTGTCACCGGAGCTCAGCTTTATGTAAAGCAACACGACTCAACGAGTGTCCTCCATCTTAGGCTCTTGTTCTCTAAGGTGTCCGACTCATTCGTCGTGCAATCAACATGGGCACAAGGCTCCTCTGGGTTTTCCCAAAAGTGTGGCATTTTTTCTGCCATAAGTACGTCAATATCGGGGAACCTCGTGAAAGATAAAGGACCAGCTATTGTCGTGGATTCCGGTGTGTTTCCTACAGGGCCTCCAATACCGGCACAATCACAAAAGCTTTTAAAATTTATAGATGTAGCAGAACTATGCAAAGGTCCACAAGATAGTCCTGGGCATTGGTTAGTCACTGGAGCAAAGTTGGACTTGCAGGTAAAGGGGACGATATCTTTACAAGTTAAGTTCTCCTTATTAGAAATGTATTCCTGAAAAAGCTCAGGGTCAAAATGGAACTACGTCGTATTGTTATGCGAGTATATAGCAAGTTAGAAACTTATATAACTCGAGAGACGACGGCAACTAATTAATGCCACGCACACATATATGTACATGGGCTTTCTCAATGTAAATGCATGGGGTGATAACATATAGTACAAACTGATCTTATATATATATATATATATATATATATATATATATATATATATACATTGTAATATCCTGTCCCGAAAAAGGTGTAAGTGAGGAATTCAAATTTTAAACGAAGAGATATGACTTAATTGTATGTTTGATTTTTGGATATAAGTTGAATTGTATTTTTGAATTTAAAGGTGCTGATATGGAGATGTGATCTATATTTGAATTTAAAGGTTTGAATAAAGATTTGATCTTGAGTTTGAATTTAAAGGTTAAGATATGGATAAAGATTATTCTTATATTTGAATTTGAAATATATGGATAAAGATCTTATGTTTGAATTTAAAAGTGATGGATAGAGGTATGTTTGAATTTTAAAGTTGCAGAGATTGAGCTTAATAAATAGTTGCAGATAATGTTTATTAGAGACCAAAATTTGGATTGATGTGGTGCTACTAGGTTCAGAGAGATTGTTCGGCAATTATTGGAGAAGCTTTAAGGATTGATTAAGCGTTCGAGGTAAGTGGTTATTCAATGAGATTTTGAATGTGCAATATATTTTATATGGTTTTGATGTATTGTTTGGGAAATGAAACAAATTTTGGGTAAAATGAGATTGTTGAATGATTTGTGAAACTCAATTGAATTATTTATAACTTGTTTTAGTGAGCATGCTGTAAAAATTATCCTTGCACTGACGATATATCTCTATGGTCTTTGTGGACAATTTATCCTTGTGGTCTGTATGGCCAATTTGATACCCCTCGTGGTATTTGGAGGTCTTTGTGACCTGGAGCTCTGTGTTGCCTGATATTTTGAGGTCTTTGTGGCCTAGAGGTCTGTGTGGCCTGATATTTGGAGGTCTGTGTGGCCTGGAGGTCTGTGTGACCATTGGTGATTTCCCTATATTGCGTGGCCTTGGATATTTTTGTTACAAACTTTTATTTTGGATTCGGTAAGGCTCACAGTGTTTTATTCTGGATTTCGATTATTGTGATAAAATTGTCTTTTCCCCTAACCCCCATTGACTTACTACTTACTGAACTAGTCGTAGCTCACCCCTTATTCTCATATTTTCCAGAGTTGGCGGAATTAGAGAAGTTCGAGGAGCTTCAGAGATATTTGTGTTTCGTAGGCTTGTTTTCAAGAGTACTTTTGAAGATTAATGTTGGGGAATTCGATATTGTATTATTTTGGGAGATCTTCATCGATATTGGAAATATCGAATATGCTAATGTAAATTTTAGGGTTCAGATTGATATTTTTTGGTCTTTTTTACGTTTTATGAATATTTTGTTGAGGTTGTACAAAATTAGTTTTGAAATATTAGGGCCTAGATAAATGATTATCCATGGTGAAAAAACTTTATTTTATACGAAAATCTATCCGTATGAAGTTTGGGACCCGGGGCGTTACATACATGATCAGAAACAATCTTTTAGCAACTATATGTATGTCATAATACATTAATACATTAACTAATTCAATATGTCTTGGTGATGAGATTCATTAATGTGTTGGTAGCATTAGAACTCTGTAGTAGCACCAAAACCTTGTTCGTAATTTTTGCACTTCAAAGATACATGGAAAAGGTGTTGGAAGAACTATTGCATTTCCCTAAAGAACTGTTGGTTTTCCTTAGCAAATCATTGATCTTTCCTAAGGTGGTTCACTTCATCTATTGATTATAGGTATTGTCCTTAATGATAAGGTGGATAGCTCTTGATATTCTTTGATGGATGAAATAATCAGTGAGGGTCTTTAGTCTTGCCTATAGAAAGGGCTTGTGTTTTCCATTAGAACCACCCACACAATTCTAAGGCTAAGACTAGAAGCCTCTCTCCTACAAAAAATCTCTACTCGAACTCTTTTGTAGTAGTTTGCTCTAGCACAAATGTCTAGAAGTAAAACATTATATTCTAACTTATTTTTTTCAGTTCTTACATAAGGAAAATATATCAAAGCCATAGATCACATTCTACACGTTTTGTGCTTTCCACTTGCTTATTCAGCTTAAAGAGTCATTCTTTGTGATTCCTTTGTACTCACTTTTTGTAAAATCTCAAAGTACTTTTTGCTAAATTTTTCATGAAAAACTCTTGCATGTTCTCAAGGTGAGCTTTTCCAGTTGTTAGCAAATTGTAATTTTTATGGGTAAAATCATAGTTAGCCCCATAAAAATGAGGAAAAATCAAATCGGTACCCCTCTAATTATCAATTCGACGATTTGAGACACATAACTTTTGAAAATCAACAATTTGACGAAAAAATCATGTCAAATCCCCAAAATGCCACTCCAACACAAAATTTTAAAAAATAAACTAAAATAATAGCAATTTAAGAAATAAATTAAAAAATAAATATATTATTGAAATAGAGTTTCAATAGCTTTATTTAAAAATAATATTTTTCATAAAATTTCATTTTTAATGAATGTTTTAGTAATTTTATCTTTGAGGGGCAGTTTAGTCATTTTGCATAATTTTCCATTAGATTTAACGATTAATTTAGACGGGGGGCTAGAATTGATAATTTTTAAAAGTTATGGGTCTCAAATCGTCGAATTGATAATTAGAGGGGTACCGATTTGATTTTTTCTCATACTTATGGGGCTTACTATGATTTTACCAGAAAAAACAACAATTTTGTTAATAAATGGAAAAAACTCCCCTTGAGAACATGCAAGAGTTTTTCATGACAGTTTTAGCAAAAAGTACTTTGTGATTTTACAAAAGGCGGGTACAAAGGAATCACAAAGAATAACTCTTTAAGCTGAATAAGCAAGTGGAAAGCAAAAAACGTGTAGAATGTCTCTCAAAGCCAAATAAACAAGTGTAGAGCACAAAGATGTGCAAGAAGACAAGATTCTCCGTAGAAAGCTAAAGTTTGGCAAGGGAATCACAAGCTTTATTGGAAGGTGCGGTCTTCGTTCTCCTTCAAATCACTCTTGCAAGTGTAATCGCACGACTATGTCTTTATCTCTCTATCTCTTTCTATTTATACGCTCTTTAACTTCAACGGTCGTCATGGGTATCAAGAATATCGTTGGAAGGGTACACAAGTAATTTTAGAGCATTTTGAATGATATGACATTTTTCCGGATTTTTTTTTTAAATTCGTGACATGTGTCGACACATGGTTAATATGTGTTGAGACTTCAAAAATTGGTCTGGAAATATGCTCTGGGAGACAGTGCAATGTCTCGACACTAGTTTTTAATGTGTCGACACCATGAAACTGGGAGACAATGCAATGTCTCGACACTAGTTTTTAATGTGTCGACACCATGAAACTTGATTTGAAAATATTGTCTCAGATGTAAATGCAATTTGTCGACACTAGTCTCCATTTTTGATGATCACAAAAACCATTTTAGAAACAAGGGTGTAAAGTAATATCCCCATAAGTATGAGCAAAAACCAAATTGGTACCCCTAATTATCAATTCGGCGATTTGAAACTCATAACTTTTGACAATCATCAATTCTAGCCCTCGTCAAAATTAGCCATTATATCCGACGAAAAATCAAGCAAAATGACAAAAATGCCCAACCAAGTCTTAATTTTAAAAAATAAACAAAAACAAGAAAAATTTCTTAAATAAATTAAAAATAAATATATTATTGTCATAGAGTTTCAATACTTTTATTTAAAAATATTATTTTAAAAAGATTTCATTTTTTATTTATTTTTATTAATTTTATCTTGGAGGGGCATTTTAGTCATTGTGCATAATTTTCCATCGGATTGAATGGCTAATTTAGACAGGTGGCTAGAATTGAATATTTTCAAAAGTCATGGGTCTCAAATCACTGAATTGATAATTAGGGGTACCGATTTGATTTTCGCTCATACTTATAGCGGCTAACTAGGGCTGCACACAACTGGACCGCAGACCGGACCAGAAAACCGGACCGAATTTGCTGTCCGGTTTTCTTTTTTAATAAATGAGGTCCGGACTGGACCGCACCGCATTTATTAAAAAAATACTTTTTTTTTTATAATTTTTAATACAAATTATAAATCTAAAACATTTAATTTTAATCTAAACTAAAACTCAACATTTTTATATGCACTTTCCTCTTTGAAATTAACCTAAAAAAATTTTAATTTTTTTTTAAAAATAAAAAATTGAAAAAAATTAAAAAGGGGTCCGGACCGATCCTTTAATATTCTAGGACCGGAATGCGGTCCGAACGACATTGCGGTCTGAAAAACCGGACAACATTCCGATTTTTCTGCCCTAGGGCTCTGATATTACCCATAAAAACAATAATTTGCTAACAAATGGAGAGCTCCCCTGAGAACATGCATAAGTTTTTCGTGACAGTTTTAGCAAAAGGTACGTTGAGATTTTACAAAAGGTGGGTACAAAGGAATCACAAAGAATGACTCTTTAAGCTGAATAAGCAAGTGGAAAACATAAAATGTGTAAAATGTCTCTACGCTGAATAAACAAGTGTAAACGCAAAGGTGTGCAAGAAGACAAGATTCTCAGTAGAAAGCTAAAGTTTGGCAGGGTAATCATATGCTTTCTTGGAAGGTGCGGTTTTCTTTCTTCTCCAAAACACTTTCTCTCTCTAAAAGTTAGGTCATATAATAATTGCAAGTGTAATCGCCCGATCATTGTCTTTATCTCTCTCTCTTTCTATCTATACCCAATTTAACTTCAACGGTCTTAAGAGTATGTGTCGACACATGGTTAGCATGTGTCGAAACTTCAAAAATTGGACTGGAATTGTGCTCTTGGAGACACAGTGGAATGTCTCGACATAGTGAAAATTTGTTTGAAAAAATTGTCTCGTGTGTCATTGCAACGTGTCGACACTAGTCTTCAATTTGTCGATACTTATATGTACCGGCGAGGAAAATCAGCATATTGAAAGTGTCCAATCCATTCCAACACTTATTTAAACACCTAGAATATAAAATTTTGATCTTATCAACTTGTGTAATGGTGTTCACATCGACTGATAAATATTTTATAGAGATAATCTACATCATTTGAAATTAATTTTAGAAATTGTGGATTGTCAATGTAAAATCTAAAAGCTCTCAAAACTAAGAATTTTTGTAATCATCAAAATCAATTATGGATTGTTTTTAAAACAACTTTGGGGTAACAATCTATCCTTTTTTGATGATGACAAAAACCATTTTAAAAACAAAAGGTAAAGTCATAACCCCATAAGTGTGAGCAAAAACAAATTTGGTACCCCTAGCAATCAATTCTAGCCCCTCTTCTAATTTAGCCCTTATATCCGACTAAAAATCATGCAAAATTACCAAAATTGCTCAAGAAGACAAAATTTTAAAAAAGAAACAAAAACAATAAAAAATGAATATATTATTGAAATACACTTTCAATAGTATTGTTTAAAAAAATTTACTTTTTTAAAATTTTTTTATTTTTTTGATGAATTATTTAGTACTTTTATCTTGGAGGGGCATTTTAGTAATCAGCCTTAATGGCTAATTTCGACGGGCGCCTAGATTTGATGAGTCTCAAAAGTTATGGGTCTCAAATGACCGAATTGATAATTAGGGGTAACGATTTGATTTTTGCTCATACTTGTGGGGCTTACTATTGTTTTGCTAACAAGTGGAAAAGCTCCTCCTGAGAACATGCATGAGTTTTTCATGACAGTTTTAGTAAAAAGTACTTTTGGAATTTATAAAAGGTGGGTACAAAGGAACCATAAAGAATGACTCCTTAAGCTGAATAAAAAAGTGGAAAGCACAAAACATGTAGAATGTCTTTCTAAGCCGAATAAACAAGTGTAAAGCACAAAGGTGTGCAAGAATACAAGATTCTCAATAGAAAGTTAAAGTTTGGCAGGGGAATCAGAAGCTTTCTTGGAAGGTACGGTCTTCTTTCTTCTTCAAAGCACTTTCTCTCTCTATAAGTTAGGTCATAGAATAATTGCAAGTGTAATCGCACGATCGTTATCATTATCTATCTCTCTTTCCATTTATACCCACTTTAAATTCAACGGTCTTCATGGGCATCAAGAGTATCGTTGGAAGGGTACCCAAGTAATTTCTGAATGAAATGCATCGTTCCAAATTTTTTTAAAATTCATGACATGTGTCGACACATGGTTAGCATATGTTGACACTTCAAAAATTGGTCTGGAAATGTGTTCCTGGGAGACAGTGCAATGTCTCGACACTAGATTTTATTGTGTCGTCACCATGAAAATTGGTCCGAAAATATTGTCTGAGGTGTCTGTGCAACGTGTTGACACTAGTCTTCAATGTGTCGAAACTTATAAGTACTGGAGAGGAAAATCATCACATTGAAATTGTCCAATCTAATTCAACACTTCTTTAAACACCTATAATATAAAAATTTGATCTTATGAAATTGTGTAATGGTGTTCATGTCCACTTATAAATATTTTTGATTGATAACGTTCATCATTTGAAATTCATTTAAAAAATTGTGGATTGTCATGTAAAAATTGTAGATTGTCAATGTAAAATCTCTATTTTTTATTATGACAAAAATCATTTTAAAAAAAGGGAATATACAAATACCACACTGGGTTTTAATGCCTTTTGTGAAAACTCAACGGATTTTAAAAAGTTTCAAATTGCTCACTAGGTTTATCATTTTTGTATAAAAACTCACTGAATTCAATGTCATTAGCCCCGTTTAACAAAAAATCCATTATGTCCAATCACAATATGACACGTGTCACTAAATTATTACCGGACCTCCCTCATCACACAACCCATGCCGACGGGTGGAGGAGGTCCACCCATGGCCGCCCAATTCGAGGTGGAGGGGGGACACCCTCCTCCCCCTCCACAGTGAAAAGGATCGTGGTGTTTTTTTTTTAAAATTAATAATGTTTTTTTGTTAATTTTAGATTTGTTTTTAATTTTTATTTAGTGACATGTGTCATATTATGATTGGACGTGATGAATTTTCTTTTAAACGGTGCTGACGGCATTGAGTTTAGTGAGTTTTTATACAAAAATGATAAACTAAGTGAATTTTTAACTTTTTAAAACCCAGTGTAGAATGTATGTCTCAGACGAATCAACCAGTGTAAAGCACGAAGGTGTGTACGAATAGAATATTCTCAGTAGAAAGCTAAAGTTTGGCAGGGTAATCACAAGATTTCTTTGAAGGTGCGGTCTTCTTTCTACTTCAAATCACTTTCTCTCTCTAAAAGTTAGGTCTTATAATAATTGCAATTGTAATCGCAAGGTCGTTGTCTTTCTCTCTCTCTTTCTATTTATACCAACTTTAACTTCAACGGTCTTCATGGTCATCAAGAGTACCGTTGGAAGGGTACCCAAGTAATTTTTGAGCATTTTGAATGATATGACATCGTTCCGGATTTTTATAATTCGTGGCATATGTCGACACATGGTTACCATGTGTGGACACTTCAAAAATTGGTCTGTAAATGCTCTCGGACGACAGTGCAATGTCTCGACACTAGATTTTAATGTGTCGTCACCATGTTAATTGGTTTGAACATATTGTCTCAAGTGTCAGTGCAACGTGTCAATACTAGTCTTAAATGTGTCGACACTTATAAATGCTGGAGAGGAAAATAAGCATATTGAAAGTGTCTAATCCATTCCAACACTTCTTTAAACACCTAGAATATAAAAAGTTGATCTTAGCAAATTGTGTAATTGTGTTCATGTCCACTTATAAATATTTTAGATTGATAAAGTCAATCCTTTAAAATTCATTTTAGAAATTGTGGAATGTCAATGAATAATCTAAAAGTCTTCAAAACTAAGAATGTCAATCAATTATGGATTGTTTGCAAAACAATTTTGGGCTAACAATCTCTCCATTTGTTTTTGAAGACAAAAACCATTTAAAAAAGGGATACAGTCATTCGGCGATTTGAGACCCATAACTTTTGAAAATCATCAATTCTATGCTCTATTCCAAATTAGCCCTTAAATCCGACAAAAATTAATGTGAAATGACCAAAATGCCCTTCCAAGAATAAATTTTAAAAAACTAACAAAAAAAATTAAGATTTAAATTAAAATAAATATATTATTGAAAGAGTTTCAATTGTGTTATTTAAAAAATTTAACTTTTTTTTTAAAAATTTTTTATTGAATTTTTTAGTAATTTTATCTTGGAGGGGAATTTTAGTAATTTTGCATAATTTTCCTTCAAATTTAACAGATTATTTTTATGGGGACTTAGAATTGATGATTTTTAAAAGTCATGGGTCTCAAATCGCCGAATTGATAATTAGGGGTCTCGATTTGATTTTTGCTCATACTTATGGGTCTAACTGGAAAAGCTCCCGCTGAGAACATGCAATCGTTTTTCATGACAATTTTAGCAGAATGTACTTTTCGATTTTACAAAAAGGTGGTTACAAAGGAATCACAAAAAATGACTCCTTAAGTTGAATAAGCAAGTGGAGAGCATAAAACGTGTAGAATGTCTCTCTGAGCCGAATAAACAAGTGTAAAGTACAAAGGTGTGCAAGAGTACAAGATTCTCAGCAGAAAGCTAAAGTTTGGCAAGGGAATCACAAGCTTTCTTGGAAAGTACGGTCTTCTTTCTTCTTCAAAGCACTTTCTCTCTCTATAAGTTATGTCATAGAATAATTGCAAGTGTAATCGCACGATCGTTGTCTTTATCTCTCTCTTTCTATTTATACCAATTTTAACTTCAACGGTCTTCATGGTTATTAAGAGTATCGTTGGAAGGGTACCCAAGTAATTTTTGAGCATTTTGAATGATATGACATCTTTCCAGATTTTTTTCAAATACGTGGCATATGTCGACACATGATTACCATGTGTTGACACTTCAAAAATTGGTCTGAAAATGTGCTCTCGTGAGACAATGCAATATCTTGACACTAGATTTTAATGTGTGATCACCCTGAAAATCGGTCTGAACATATTGTCGCAGGTGTCAGTTCAACGTGTCAACACTAGTCTTCAATGTGTCGACACTTATAAGTGTTGGAGAGGAAAATCAGCATATTGAAAGTTTTCAATCCATTCCAACACTTCTTTAAACACTTATAATATAAAAATATGATCTTATCAAATTGTGTATTGGTGTTCATGGTCACTTATAAATATTTTAGATTGCTATCCTTTGAAATTCATTTAAAAAATTGTGGATTGTCAATGTAAAATCTAAAAGCCCTCAAAACTAAGAATTTTTGTAATCATCAAAATCAATTACGGATTGTTTGCAAAATAATTTTGGGCTAAAAATCTCTCCATTTTTTATGAGGACAAAAACCATTTAAAAAAAAAAGGGGTAAAGTCATCACCGCATAAGTATGAGTAAAAATAAATTCGGTACCCCTAGTTACTAATTCGGCGATTTGAAACCCATAACTTTTAAAGTGCAAGACTCCCGTAGGCAATAGATGAGAAAGTGCACCTTCGATTAGTCGTCGACCATATCTGTCAGCAATTTTCAGTCTGTTCGTTGACGCAGTTGGAATCCTTTAAAATATCCACCTAAAAATACGGTGTTGTCTCTCTAACTCTATCTCGCTTATTATTCGTTTCATATCCGTATTTGTTATACTTTATGATTCATGATTCATTGATTATATTTAGCTTATCATCTAGTATATTCAAATCTGCATTTTTATCTTTAGAGAAATAGCATTTTCCAGATCTGTGTTTTAATCGAAAAAGGGGCAAATTTTTGTAAAACCCAATTCACCCCCTCTTGGGTTTTTATTTAGACTCACACAAGTGTTAAGGGGTACAATCCTGTTATTTCACTATTTCAAGATGCTTTCTGAGAGTATAACAATAGATATCTCTCACAGTATGCAGTCCCTTTTTCAGCAGGACAAAAAATCAAGAAAGATGATATTTTATCCTTTATTGTAGTTTATCAGATACAATGAGCTTAACGTCTATCCTTAGATTGTAGGATACTGGTTGAATGCAAAAATTGATTCAATTTGGTCAATGATAGTGGCCTCCTGGTTTCTTGGCATTTAAAATTTTGCACTGTGTTCATAAGTCCCCAAAATATAAAAATTTGTGGGGTGGGGTGTAGGTATTTTTTCACTTCAAAGTAAAGTATCAAAAGTTTGTGATCAACCCATGTATACCACCCCAATAGTACAGGGGAGAAATGAAATCCAATCCTTGCACACTACTGCCTAACAACTTTAATCCTGAAAAGTTGAGATAAATTTTTACTGATGTAGGAAAATTTTAGGGACTTAAGGCCTTAACCCATGCATGTCCACTTGTCCAAATTTTTGGCTGGCAGAATTATCAGTGACAGGTGCCTAGTGAGCATAATTTTTATATAGTACCGAAATTACTATTAATATATATTACTACCTAACAGCTTTAATCTTGAAAAGTTGAGATAAATTTTTACTGATGTAGGAAAATTTTAGGGACTTAAGGCCTTAACCCGTGCATGTCCACTTGACCAAAGTTTTGGCTGGCAGAATTATCATTGATAGATGCCCAATCGTTTGACAATGTCATTGTGTTTGGAATTGTTGTATGTTGGCTTTCTATGTTTCCCATTTCTGGCTATGGCATATTAAGAGCCAAATCTGCTTTTTTAGACTGGAGTTGCCCGAGTGAAAATAGTGAAGTTATATCTAAACATAAGTCACCTTAGAGGATAATAACAGTTAAATAGATTAGAGTTCTTAAAAAACTGCATGATGTGGTAAATACTCTCAAAGGAATTGCTTTGGATGTATAAGAGTAAACAACAATCCAACTTATTTCTACTCTCTTCTTGGTTTCATTTTGTGGTTTGGGACCCGTATTGGTTGGATGCAGATTGTGGTATGGGTTTATGAATTGGCCTGGAATTTTCACATCATACGTGAGCTTTCAATTTGGGTGCTCTAGAAGTGTCTACTTAAAGCTGAACAATTTTTTTTCCATGTACATCTACTTAAAGTTTAACTTATTTATTTGTGTCTTAAATGTTGATTGTTACTGCTATTACGTCCACTGTTATGGGCATTCTCTTATCACCTTGCTTTCCTTCAAGCTTGTTGTAGAAAGAGTGTTGATTTCTCCATCTGAGTCTTTTGAGTACATCTATTTTTGGTTTAAGTGTTGATAATGATCAACAAATAATTGCATAAATTAATTACTTCTCCTTCTTAGATTCGTTTGATGATCCAACTTCACTTTTTCACCAATCTTCACTATGTTTAAAATGATTTTCATTTGTGTTGTTAAAGGCTTAAAGCTAAGATTGACTAGCCTCTACACCATATCAAAACTTCCAACAATCATGATTTCTGACTCGGTTCATATTTTCTTGCTTAGCTTTCTGAGGTGGTACAACTTTCATCGACATGGATAGATCTTAGATGAATGCGTTGAATAGGTTTAAAAGCCCTGACTATTGTGACGGGGTTAAGGAATTCATGACATTGACTCGTAAATGTGTTGATGGGGCCAACAGGGTTAGGTGTCCATTTAGAATGTGTAATAATTGCTACTATAAGCCGTTAAATGTTGTTGAAGACCATTTGTGGATAAAAGGTTTCGACCAAGACTACACCCAATGGATCTTCCATGGGGAGAAAGAGATCGCGAGTTGTTCCAATGTGTGTGCTCACGATGATAGTGATGAAGTGGTGGAAGTGGTTGATGGTTTGGAGCAAATGTTGGATGATGTTATTATGGGGAATGTTGCAAGCCCCAATGACGATGTACCTGCAAGTATTTACATGGACCGTGAGTCAAATTGTTTCCCGACTCCACAAAATTTTCGAAGTTATCATTCATTGGGAAGTTACTACACATAAAGACCGTGAACAACCGGAGCATTAAATCATTTGACATGTTGATTGATCTACTGCACAAAGCATTCAACGAACTCGGAGTACAGTTGCCGAGGTCACATTACGAGGTGAAGCTGTTGAGACGGGGTCTTGGCTTTAGCTTTGAAAAGATAGATGCCTGCAAGAATGATTGTGTGCTTTGCTGGAAGGATCATTCAAAACTTGACTCTTGTCCGACATGTGGCGAGCCACGGTGGACTTCTGAAGGGGGAAAAAAGAAATTGATTCCACAAAAGGTTTTGAGACATTTTCCGCTGAAGCCGAGTCTTCAAAGACTGTTTATGTGCACAAGTAGTACCAAGGATATGCGATGGCATGTGGATGGAAGGTGTACAGACCCAACCAAGATGAGTCATCCTGCTGATTTAGTTGTATGGAAGGAATTAGATCACGACTACCCATGGTTTGCAAATAAGATTCGCAATGTGAGACTTGGGCTCGCTAGCGATGGTTTCAATCCTTTCGAAAACATGAGTACTAGTTACCGTGTTTGGCCTGTTATATTAACACTGTACAACCTACCCCCATGGAAATTCATGAAAGATCCGTACTTCATGATGAGTTTGCTCATTCCGGGGCCTAGAGCACTTGGCAACGACATAGACATCTATCTCCAACCATTAATAGATGAGCTCCAAGAATTGTGGGTAGAGGGTATCTTCACTTATGATGCATATAAGAATGAGACGTTTAAGTTGCACGTATCCTGATTTGGACTATCAACGATTTCCCGGCTTATGTAAATCTTTCTGGGTGGAGCACTAAAGGTAAAATGCCTTGTCCTTCTTGCAATGGGGATACGGGTTCCTTATGGTTAAAACATAGCCCAAAATGTTGTTTTATGGATCATCGTCGTTTTTTGCCAAGCGGACATTATTGGCGGAAAAAAGGTCTGCATTCAATGGGAAAATTGAACTTCGGGGACCAATAGTTGCATTGTCAAGAACAGATGTATTGGAACATATGGAAAAAATTAGGGATGTGAAGTTTGGTAAGTCACCCTTGCATAAGAAAAGCAAGCAGACCCCTGAAGTACTAAATTGGTGTAAGAGAAGTATCTTTTTCAATCTTCCCTATTGGTCCTCTTTGAAGTTAAGGCACAACCTCGATGTCATGCACATTGAGAAAAATATCTGCGAAAGTGTGCTGGGGACTTTGATTGGCATTGATGGGAAGCACAAGGACACTGTTAAATCTAGGATAGACTTGGAGCAAATGGGAATCAGGTCATATTTACACATTTTAAGGTGTGATGGACATGCTTTAATGCAAGATGATTTGAAATCTGTAAAATTTCCAGATGGTTTTGCTTCAAATGTTGGTAAGTGCGTAAATATTCCAGATTGCAAGATATCAGGGATGAAGTCACATGAATGCCACCTTTTCCTTCAGCGTTTGCTCCCAGTTGGTATTCGTGGGTTCTCAAAGGGTGATATCAGCAAGGCATTGACAGATCTTAGTTATTTCTTTCGGGCTATTTGTTCGAAAACATTAATAATCGAAGACTTGACAAGACTTAAGGAAGAAATTGTTATAACCCTATGTAGGTTGGAGATGATATTCCCTCCTTCATTTTTTGATGTGATGGTCCACTTAGCTACTCATTTGCCACAGGAGGCTATGCTCGCAGGCCCGGTCCAGTGTAGATGGATGTATCCTATGGAGCGATTCTTAGGCAAGTTAAAACGGTTTGTGCGTAACAGATCTCGGCCAGAGGGCTCGATCGCTGAGGCATATATTGATTTTGAGTGTCTGACATTCTGTTCAATGTACTTTGACAGTATCGAGATGAAGTTTAACCGTGTGGAACGAAATAACAACAATGTTATTCCCGTTAATGTCGGTTTTTTTATCCATTTTCACATATCCTCTTCGAACACTTGGCGTTGCTACACACCGATTGATGGATGATGATCTTTTTCATAACGCCCAATGGTATATCGTCAACAATTGCTCGAAACTTCAGGATTACTTGAGGTAATTCCAATGTCTTGTCAACTACATATATTTACAATGTCTTGTCAACTTCTTCCACAAATTCTCTATAATGATTCGATTATTTTTTTCCCTCAGTGAACATTACGAGAAGGTGAGAAATGAATCTACTGTTGACGTTGATGCAAGACACGAATCAAGGTTTCCATTATGGTTTAAAGATCACGTGAGGACAATGCTTGTGTTATACACATTTTTTATTTTTTTTTAACTATTTTCATTTGAGACATTAATTTACGTTCAATGTAATTATTTATAGATTAAAAGAATGCGCTCACAGAATGAAAGTTGCGTTAATCAGCAAATGTACGCACTTGCGTGCGGTCCTGATCAAAGGGTAAGCGAATATGTAGGGTGTATCATGAATGAGAGACGATTTCGCACGTATCGATCTGAATAAAAGCATTGCACACAAAATAGCGGCGTGGTGGTACAAAGGATGGCATGACTCTAATCTTTGTGACTTCTATGGGTAAATAATCGATATCTTTGAGTTTCACTACATGGGCGAGAATAAGGTTTACTTATTCAAATGTAATTGGTATGACACAGGGGATAAAAAAACGTGGAGTGCAGGTTGAAGGACAAACAACGAGCATGAATACACGACGTCGTTGGCACAAAGGAGATCCGTTTATATTGGCAACACAAGCACATCAATTCTTTTACGTTGATGACCCCAAATACGCGTCTGATTGGAAAGTGGTCCAAAAGGTTGTCCTTAGAAATGAGTTTGATGGCCCATTAGTGACATCTGTTCAACTAGAGGTAGATAGAGTTGCTGATGCTTACCAAGAGGATCAAATAGAGCCTTCAATGACACAAAGTCAAGCTGCAACGGTAGAGTCAGAAATAGCTTTACGTCGGGAAGATGTCCAGTTCAATCAAGTTGATGTGTCAACGATAGTGGATGTTGAAGCTGACGCTGAATATTATAAAGAAAATTTTATCGAGGAATCAGATAGTGATGAGACAAAGTTATCCGAATCGGATGACAATGACTAATATTATGGTTAGACTTGAATTGAACACATGTTTTCCTACTGTTGTTTGATACCACTCTCATGTTTTTCTTTTTTAAAATATAATGGTCTGATTTATCACTTAAGCTTGCCAGGAGATATAATGATGTTACCCTTGCGTTACCCCTCACAATATTCTAGGAAAGTGGTTCATCAGATCTTATATTAAGTTTAAGGATCTGGAGCATCCATGGTTATTTCTACTCACTTTTATTTTAGGAAAGTGGTTTATCAGATCTTATATTCAGTTTAAGGAACTGGAGCATTTGTGGTTATTTCTACTCATAAAGTGAATAGAAATTGTGAGAACTATGTTACTTGTCTTTCTGAGTGTGTCTCAGCCCTGTTTTTCTTGCACAATGCAGGATTTTTACAAAATGGATTAGGCAGGGACATCACAATATGAAGAAGCAGTAGTACCACATGACATAACTGATTTGGAGAAGTCTAGCTCGCATTTCAAAAATGAAACTAGTGGAAGTGAGTCACAATATTGTTAGTATTCCCGAACAGATTGTCACTTGTGAAGATCCTTCTTTGTAATAGTTCATTTTTATGCTAGTCGTGAACTTCCTGAGAAAAAAAAAAGACTTCCTTTGGTTATCTCTCTGTTCAGGGAAAACAAGAAAGTGCCCTCTCTCTTCCATATGCAGCCACATAAAGTTCTCTTAAGTACTTTCAGTAGGCGTAAATTGTGAATGTTTGTATTAATTCATTAGCACTCATGCATGTACTCGGTTTTCTGGCCTTTTTGGCTGATGTGCTGTTTGAGTTATCATGATTCAGTAATTATACATCGAAACACAGGTGTAATGATTTTCTGATGTTCCTGCAGCATACAACATTCTGAACTTGTGCGCATTGTTCACCGGGGCTTTATTGCTTTTCAGGCGGCCCTATCACAATTATGGGGCATTAGTGCTTATTGTTTACTCATTTTCATTTCAGCTTGTTGCACATTGTATATTGGACCCAATAAAGAGATGGGGTGAGAGGTGCCATCTCCTTTGTGTGAAGGCATGCACCCCATTTGACGCCCTTATTCTTTGTTGTGATCTTTCTAGGCTGTTTTTTTCAATGATACACGATATTCTATTAATAAGCAAATGCTTGCTTTCAATGTCCATTTACTTGGTGGAAAGAATCAATGGAAGGGGAAAAAAAGAGAGTAAAATCAGTGGCTTACTTTGTTGCAGCCTGAAAGGAGCCTGAGCTAGTGTTGCGACTACTCAATAACAGAAATCTAGACTTGAATTCATTTATCAGATGTCGTAAGTCCTGTCCCCGGGACCATGTTGGATCATTCCAATCGCTTCTATTTCTACACTCTTTCTCGAGTAATTGCATTTATGAAGATTCCTCCAATCGACTTTTAAGTTTACGTCCATCCTTATCGCTTAGCAGCGTAAGGAAATCCCAAAAAAAGGATAAAAAGCTTAAGTAATTGTTCACACCTAATTTCTTGGAGTTAATTGTCATAAGAAAAAAAAAGATAGAATCTTAATTCAATCACGCTAGACATGAGAATAGAAAAAGGGCGAAGAAAAAAAAGCATAAATAAGAAAATTAAAAAAATAATTTTATTTTGTATTTTAAAATAAGAATAGAAAATAAAAAGGTGATTGGTTCTTTTGATCCGTTATTTTAAAAAAATATAAATAAAAAAGGTGTTTGTTAGGATTTGTGAGAGGAGCTTTCATGACGTTGCTTATATATTTGCACTAAAGGAAAATAAAGCTGGAGTTTACAAAATAAATCGCGCGAAAGGAAAAAACAAAATAGCGAGAATTAATTCGCTCCCTCATGTGTCAAGCAAAGGAAAAAACAAATCGTGCAGGATGGAGAAACTGCCAAACAGTTTTTGAAGACAGTATGTTCCAGCACCATTCCTGTCGCCACCAATGGGATTTCGAGGAATCTGAACCTAGGGCATTTTGTGACAGCAGGTACGTACAGATGGAGTACATTGAATTCTCGGGGATTATGTCTCTCAGCAAATTTTGTCGAGTAATCAGATAGTGGATGTTGTTATGCTAATGGGAGTTCTCTGTATATTACTTACAATTCTGTCTTTATAATTATCATAATTCATATATTGTAGTGGAATGGAAATGGATGTAGCATAGTGGAAAGTTAACTACCTTTAGCGAAAGCTCCTAAGAAAATAAGTGTGGATTATTCTGTAATTAATATTCTCAAATTTCAATCAATATCATTGTTGCTTCTTGCTAGACAAGATATATGGACTTGAGAAACGTTTCTGTAAGGGATTTCTTCTCATATTCTACTAATGAATAATTTGTTTGCTTATCTGGAAAAGCATTATGTTTTGCTAATGGCTGAGTTCTCTAGTTTTTCTTCGGTCTTCTTTTCAAATACCATTAAAGTAGGGTGGACAGAAAAAGAAGAACTGGCATAACATAAGTGAATCCTAAACATGGCATAACTTAATTGAAGATGAAGGTTATCTGTGATTGTATTCTGATAAACAAATGTTAGGAGTATGCAAAATTATTGCATGTTTGATCTATAATTATATACCTTTCTCACTTCCATATCATATATCTCCTTTTCTGTTTTTCGTTTATGGGCTGGGGTTAAGTATGAATGCGATATACCCTGTGGCAAACTCCTCTCATACTACCTAATACAATTTTGAATGCGATATTACTTGCTCAAGATGCCATGCTCTTTCTACCAACTAGTTAAAGAAGGAAAGCTGACTAGTTCATTGCAATGACGAGAATTAAGTGTGTACATATCCGGAGATGATGAATGCCGGATGCCTATCAAAATGGTAAGGAAGGTAATGCCATATTTCACATCAATTAAATAACAGTCCACTGGTAAAAAGAGCAGCAAAATTGAGACGTAGGGCTCTCCCTTCCTCAAAATGCTAAAATGATTGAAATCTAACTCGTACATGTCTTGACATCCATGCCTTATACTAGGAGATGCGAAAACTATAATCTTCCTTATGGTGTGAGACTGAGCATTTCTCTATAACAGAATATCTGACTCAATAATTTTCGTCACTTCTTTTGGGTAGAAAGCCACCTTTGCAGGTTTTCTAGGAAATGATAGTCTTCCAGCTACTGTACCACAAACCTCTTTATCAAAACTAAGGGACTCAGATTGTGCTTTATGTCCTCCAATGTTTTGGGCCTCTTTAGTGTCAAGTTTTTTGTGTTCCCCGTTATTGTAATCTGGTTGTGTATCAGGAGGCCTATCACTTTCGTTTTGAGATTTGCATGTTTGATCTATAATGAATGGTATTGATGTGTGGCTTGTTCTCAAGTATTTGCGGATAAAATACACGCTTTCTTGTATTTCTCAGGTTCTCACGCAATATTCAATGGCGCCCAGAGTTGCAAGAGGTGGGGGCCAGTGTAGCCGTGTGCAACAATCCAACAGAAGGGCCCAAGTGGAGAACTCTCAACCGACAACATGTTATGCATTCAGAAGGTCTTTTCCTGTGGGATCCGATGATTCCACTCAAGCACCTGATGGTTTTCAACCAGAGTTAGGAGGGCCAGTTCTGAACCAACATGTTCTTGGTGACATCCAGGAAGGTATGTGTTATTTGTATGTACTCTTTGCACATTACAATGGAAAGATTGAAAAATTATATCAAAGTAGGACTTTTGGTTATCAATAAACTCACCTTGACTAAAAATGTCATGTTTTTTATGCATGTTGCTTACCACATAAGATAACCAAATCCAGCGACGGGGACAAGGCAAGGCGAAGGGAATGTAGTTCCTCAAACTACGCAAGTTATGTCATGTACCTGTGAGGGTACCAGATGGTTCAAGAGGGCCTTTGAAAGACAATTGCCTTGTATTTGTATCAAGGGTGACATACATTGTCAAACGGCTTGCAAATATGAGATACAAGTGCTGGTAATTGGTGGCAAAAAAGGACAAAAAAGAGTTGTATAACCGTGTGCTAGTGCGTATAAGAATATTGAGTTAATGTGTATTGACAATATTGAATCTATGGTATAAATATTGAGTTAGTAATCGGGGACTAGTTATTATGTTTTCTAATAGCTTACCTGTGGTTCTAAGGAGACTTCGAGATGGATTGGGAACGATTCGAGGATCGCGAATGCATCAAAGCGAAATTGGCTTACAGCTATAAAACATACAGGTACGACCTTCACAATGTTTATAAGAAGTATCCATCGAAAGAGGTTGCCTTGTGCAATGCTCCCAAAGAAATAGGTGAAGAAACTTGGAAGCAAATGTGCGAACAATGGGATGAAGAGAAATACAAGGTAAGAGCAACAATTTTGTATTGTGCACTAAGATTGTACTGCACATGAATTTATGCACACTACATTTGAATGCATCACATGAATTTGTTCAAAATGATTGAATGATGTGTAGAGCGTGTGCAAGAGGAACACGGTTAATCGGAGCAAGCTCATTGGGCCCCACACATCGGGATCAAAGTCCCTACAAAACCTTCGTGCTGAAAAGGTATATAAACATTTATTGTGTAATATGTTTGGGTCCATTGTGTTATTTTATTAGATGATATAATTGAATTATTTTGTTCTCGGTGTGCAGAACGTGGAGGAGGAGAGCCTAATTGAGTTCTACAAGAGCTTTCATGTCACAAAGCAAGATGGCAGCTTCATAAATGACAAGTTTGAACATACATATGTAAGTCTTCATGGTGTTATTTAGTCCTTGCTTATTTCTCTTATGGTCAATAGTACTAATTGTAATTTGTGCAGCACTAAATTGACTACACAGAAGGAGATGATGAAGCTATTTGCATAGCGAGATCCTACTAAAATAATTTTGGAAGTGGCTGGGCATGTGTTCCATGAGGTGTTGGGCGCAAATCCAGATGCACTCGGGGTTTAGGAAACTCAATGATCCCCACACCATCTATCACATCGCGGTCAGCTCATGTCACCCACCTAACACAGCAAGTGGATAAGTATAAGTCTGAAATGGAGACATTTAAGGAGCAATACTTGGATATTAAAGCAACCTTGGAAGAGTTTATGGCGCTGTTTCAATCTTATGATGAAAAGCTCGTCGAGATCAATAAATCACAAATGTTCTCCAACGATGAGACCGAAGCCCCTACCCCATGACATGAATCCACGGTAAGAGTTTGGATCAATGTTATGAACGCCGTCTTCTGGTTTGATTTATGAATTTTTGATTGAGTAATGAACACATTTTGTTAATTGTGTGGCCAAACTCTCTTTGATTAATGAATGAGTATTAGTTGCATATTATATATATACATGCATTGAAATTTTATTTATGCAGATTTAAAGGGTATTTTAAGTTCCAAATATATTTTGCACCTATGCCTCTTTTACATTATGCACCAGATATTTAGTAAGAATAATGTCAAAATAAGTTTATTACTTTTACATTTTTGCGTCTTTTACTTTAAAAAGCTATTCACATCATTTTTTTTAGCAGCAAATCCATTAACGACAAAAATATTTGGAAAGTTATTGTTATCAAAATGAAAAATGCAACGTAGACTAAAAAAACAATGACGCAAAATGCAAATCCATTCACGACAAAAACAGAGGACGTCGACAGAGAACAGTGTGATAAAATATTTTCCATGACAGAGGACGTCGACACAGTGATAAAATATTTCCCACGACAGAGGACGTCGACACAGTGATAAAATATTTCCGTCCAGATTATGGGTCGATTGTAACAGATGTCGACAAATATTTTTTCCGTCGGAGATTATGGGTCGACGACTCTTATACCATCGGAGATAATCTGTGGACCATAATGAAGTTGTCGGCATTGAATTTGTAACGCCGACCACCCCCAAGTAACGCCGACGGAAAGCCTGTTTTTTGCTGCGAAGAAAACGGTCCTAGATAGTAGGATATGCAGCGACGATGAACGAAGGTGGTCCTGACTTCTAAATGTCGATGCATTATCGCCGACCGTTCCTCGACCACCCCTTACCGTCCCATTGACAAAGCCCGATGGAAATAAGAGTTTTCAACTACAATTATATCAGTCGTTGAAGATAACAATTCTTGTAGTGCTCGTATCACATGGTATTTTTAAGCAAAGACAATATGTTCTAATATTATAATTCCACTCCCGTCTTGACCGTAGTTATTCTGTCATAGAGGATGCAGTATTCGTGTATCAAATCCACATGCTCTACTATTTGAAACCCCCTCTCCAAAATGTTTGACAGTATATATATGTGGTATGTGGATTAGTATATAATATATATTACGTTCGTCTTTGGACATTCTAGCTTATGAACGTGGATTTCCTTTATTCGTGTATCCTTTTTCGTGTTTTACATTATATCCTGATTTGCTTAAAACCAAGAAACTTGTTTTACGTGGATTTCCTTTTTCGGCCTTCTGATATCCTGATCACGTGAACTAACGTGCCCTTCAGAAGAAAAAGTATTAAGTATATATATATATATAGCACAATGCAGTACTATTGAACAAGATATACAGAAGTTAAAATTATTAGCCTAGATGGGGTTTATAATAGACTATCGTTCGACCCATATTGATCTTTGAAGTGGACGGTTCAAGACTCAATGTAGTGTTGTTGAATCCAGAAGGGGGTTGAATAGATTCTGATTTTTCTTGACTATAATAACCACTTAAAATCTGTACACTCTTCATAAACTCAATCAGTAAATTTCAAGAGTGCTAAAGCAACACAAATATAATGCGGAAGAGTAACTCAATATGGACAACAGATTATTTTAAGTTGCGAAACAACCAACTAGACCAAATATATTCAAATATATCTCATACAAAAAAAAGAGTCATGGAACACACATCTTTAAATAAAATCCCAATAACTGATTAGATTTATTTTTTTAAAAAATGGTAAAAATTTATTAACCTACGATTTTTTAAGCAAAAATAATAAATCCGCCAAAACAAAATTCCAATAGAAATGGGTATTGAAGAAATAATTTTAAAATCACTTTTACAACAAAACCCATAAGAAATAGTAAGCATATTTTTAAGCACACTCATTCAGATCTAAGAACATGAGTGCCGAAACCACAAGGGGACCACCCGGGAAAATGACCACCAACTAGTAATCACGTAGAAAGTAAAAAACAAAGTGGAATAAGTCAAGAATCTTTACCTTTTTGCGTTCTCAATGGGTGATTAAACAACAATATGCTACGAACTAGAATCCAAGTGTAATGGGTATGTGTGAAACAACAAAATAAAATAACAGAGAAGGAGAGACGTACTTCAGGTAGACAGAGCTTTGGGGCGCACTGCCTGGCCAAAAAATACCCCGGGCATACAGGGTATCCCGAGATATTTGAGCGCCTGGAGGTTAGTCGTACTTGGCTTATCCTCGACCAGCAGAGCAAACAGGGCTGCCCTGTTTCACAGGGCTTATCTCACGACTAGCCCGAGTAGACAGGTCTGCTCTGTCTCGCTAGCTTGTCCCCGGTCATCCCGAGCACATAAGTCTGCCATGTCTCGCTAACTTGTCCCCGATCATCCCGAGCACACAGATCTGCCCTATCTCGCTAGCTTGTCCCCGGTCATCCTGAGCACATATTTTCTTCCGGTCACCCAGGCATATTATTCTTGGGCACTCTAGCGCCAGTCTTACCGGGCTTTGTCCCTCGGGCACCCTGAGCATAAAGGCGCTTATCCTACCAGGATTTCTCGAACACCTTACCACTATTGGTCAGTGGTCTCTACTGCATTACCGGGCTTGTCAAGCATAACTTTTGAATCAGTCTTGGCCTCATGCAACCCATTATCCCTGGTCTCCTTGTTTCTTCCTAGCTTACCTTAACAAAACATGACCGACCTTGATGAACATGTCCATTCTTTTATAAACATAACTAAAACACTAAACCCTCTGTCTTATTATGAACATTTTTCACCATTATCACATAGAATAGATGGACTACACATAAATTTCAAGTGAAGCAAAAATTACAGTAAAGTTACAGACAATTATATTTTTGCTAAATTTTCACAAAATCATCAAAAATTCTAGACATGATGAGAATATTATCTAAGCGCATGTTAGATTAACACAGAATATTATATATACATAACAAAACAAAAACAAAAATTTTAAGATACTAGAAGTAACCTACAACTTGTCTCAACAATTCAAATTTTGATTACAAGTGTTAGTATCTTTCTCTCTCCATATCATCTTTTGATTAATAAATGGACAAAATGAATTGAAACTAGAATTGTTGAATTCTTTTCCATGCATACTTTGGATCCTAGAAATTCTGCAACTTTGTGCTTTTTCCACATAAGCTTCTTATTTGATCCATCAACTTATTCAAATCAGATTTGGAAAAATTATTTGTAGATGAAGAAACATGTCTATTTCTATTTTTTAAAAGCTCAAAACACTTTGGGTTAGTATGAACAAATTTTCCACAATGAAAAAAGTAGGTATGAATCTGGAAAATTTAGACTTAGATGAAATAGAATATTTTGAAGAGACTACCTTATTTACCTTAATAGGAGGTGCGAATTCAGCAAAGATACTCTTAGTAGCTGGCACAAATACTACTCTTTTTGAGGTTGAAGGAACTGATGTTTAATTCTTAAAACCCAAACAATGTTTTTTGTTGTCAGCTTGTTCCAGCTCCTTATTCAGCTTTTCATCTTGATCTTCAAGAGCTTTATTTTTCAAGGTTAGCTCTTGAAGTTTCTGGCTTTGTTCATCTCTCTCTTTTTTGACACAATCAAATTTCTTAAGTGTCAAGACATTCTCCTAGACTCAGTGTAATTTTGCCGAACCTAGAAGGAGGGGTTGAGTATGTTCTGATTTATCTTGAATATAATAACCACTTAAAATCTGCACACTCTTCACAAGCTCAATCAGTAAATTTCAAGAGTGCTAACGCAACACAAATATAGTGCGGAAGAATAAATCAATACGGAAAGCAGATTCTTTTAAGTTGTAGAGCAAAACTACACTTCTTTCTTGATTAAAGGATCTAAAGAAAAAAAAAATCTCACTACGGGAAGTTATTCAACGTAAACCAAAAATAAAAAAGCATAAACACCAGATTAGTTATGAAGAGAAAACCCGCTCGAAAGAAATCTTTCGAGAGGTAAAAACCCTCCGGGCTCGTAAGACAGTGTAATCGAATCCACTAGAATCTTCAAAAGTCGGTACACGGTGATCTATGGACTACCCAACAACCCGTTAATAGTCTAACTCTACCGTTACCTTACCTGGAGTACCACCTCCACACCTGCCTCCTGCAGGGAACGAGGAACTCCTCTTCCGTTTGAAATTCTTGATTGAAAAATCGAACTCTACAGCCAAACTGATCTTTCCACACACCCAATGCAATCAGGTCCTCTTGGTAGATCTCCAACAACCTCTGGAGTTAACTTTCTCAATCAAAGTTTATCTTGGTGATCAAAATCCAAACTGAGATGATGAAGGAACATATATAATGAATGAGAGAAAATGACTTTTACATTCTGGAAGGTCAGAGGGAAAGGATTCGCGAAGCTTCAAGTCTTTTTGAATCTTGGGCGCTTCTGTTAAAGCTGTTATAACTGCCATTCGCAAGTCTTGAGCAAACTACGAGTGAACTTTTATCAGACTTCACGTGCTTCATCACCAATCAAGTTGAACTGTTGTACTTTGTGCAGGGCCTCATTAACCACGAATCTCAGGAATAAACTAAGACACGTCATGAAGTTTTTATGTCAACTAAAATACATTAACAATCTTGACGGAGTACTTATAAACCTTCAGATTCGTACTCTAGACTTCTTCCATTTCCGTTGGCCTACAATTACTACTATTTACAGTTGCGCCCAAGTATATAAGCTGGCCTAACACCTTGTCTCTTCCATACTCGTGTTTGCTTATAAAAAAATGAAGTACTTTTATTAATGCTTAAAACTTGGAATAATCTAACTTTTTTAGCAGGTATAAACCCTGGCTAGTTTGCAATATATTGAACACTAATTGTTTTGCTTCTTTTATTTCCTTCTGCATGCAGGCATTAGATATTTAAGCTATTAAATTTACTCTCATCACCATATGCATGAATCATGGCAGTTGCACATGTTTTTTTTTTCAGTCAAGTAATTAACTGTAAATCCTTTTTTTTGTAGGAAACTGTGCTCAATATGATATACTCTAAATCATGAATAAATGCCATCCAGTAATTCTTGGGACGCCTCTCCAAATGTTCGCGCACATACTGCATGCATATATAGACCACAGGAAAGACTACTTTTACTGCATTATCACTACAACAAAATGGATTTTGGGTGATAAAAAAATTTGTCACCCAAAGTGTCCAATTCGTCAGCTATGATTTTGGGTGAGAATAGAACATGCACGTGTATTCAGTTAATTAGAGGATGAATTTAACAGGGAAAGTTATGCACAAGTGGAGGTGTAGAAACATGTATATATATGTGCTAAGATCTTTGCATGCGTACACTACAACAATTGTTATCTTCAACGACGGATATAATTGTTGTTGAAAACTCATATTTCCCTTGGGCATTGTCAATGGGAACGGTAAGGAGTGGTCGAGGAACGGTCGGCGATAATGCGTCGACATTTTGAAGTCAGCACCACCTTCGTTCATCGTCATTGCATATCCTACTATCAGGGCCGTTTTCTTCGGCGGCAAAAAACAGTCTTTCAGTCAGCGTTACTTGGGGGTGGTCGGCGTTACAAAATTCAACCCCGACAGGTTCATTGTGGTCTACAAATTATCTCCGACGGTATAAGAGTCGTTGACCCATAATCTCTGACGGAAAAAAATTTGTCGAGATCTGTTAACAATCGACCCATAATCTCGACGAAAATATTTTGTCACTCTGTGTCGACGTCCTCTGTCGTGGAAAATATTTTTTCTCTGTTCGGTGTCGACGTCCTCTATTTTTGTCGTGTTGGAAATATTTTATCTGTGTCGACGTCCTCTGTTTTTGTCGTGAATGGATTTGCATTTTGCGTCTTTGTTTTTTTATTCTATGTTGCATTTTGCATTTTGATAACAATAGCTTTCCAACTGTTTTTGTCGTTAATGGATTTGCGTCTGTCCTTTTTTTTCAACTAAAAAAAAAACTGATGTGAATAGCTTTTTAAAGTATTTGCTTTTAAAGTAAAAGACGCAAACTGTAAAAGTAATAAACTTATTTTGACATTATTCTTCCTAAAAATCTGGTGCATAATGTAAAAGAGGCATAGGTGCATTAAACAAGTGCACAATATATTTAGAACTTAAAAGACCGTTTAAATCAGCATAAATAAAATTTCAATGCATGTATATAATATACAACTAATACTCATTCATTAATAAAAGAGAGTTTGGCAACACAATTAACGATATGTGTTCATTACTCAATAAAAAATTACTAAGTACATATAGTCATCAACATCAGCAGAAGATGGCCTTCATAACATTGGGATGCATTTGTGATGTGATTCTTCAATTCTCTTTTCTTCCAACGAAATTGGAACTTGAGAATTGAGTTGCAATAATTTCGGTACTGTAATAAAAAACTTCTGTTCATTAGGCATCTATCACTGATAATTCTACCATCAGAAACTGCATTTAAGTGGACATGCATGGGTTAAGTCCTTAAGTCCCTAAAATTGCGCCCCTACATCAGTAAAAATTTATCTCAACTTTTTAGGATTAGAGCTGCTAGGCAGTAGTGTGCAAGGGTTGGATTTCATTTCTCCCTTGTGCTATTGGGGTGGTATACATGGTTGATCACAAACTTTTTATATTTTACTTTGAAGTGAAAAAATACCTACACCCCACCCCACAAATTTTTATATTTTGGGGACTTATGAACACAGTGCAAAATCTTAAATGCCAAGAAACCAGGAGGCCACTATCATTGACCAAATTGAATAAATTTTTCCATTCAAATCAGCATCCTGCAATCTAAGGATAGACGTTAAGCTCATTGTATTCAGATAGACTACAATAAAGGATAAAGTATCATGTTTCATTTTTTTTGTTCTGCTGAAAAAGGGACTACATACTGTGAGAGATATCCATTTTTTTATACTCTCCGAAAGCATCTTGAAATAGTGAAATAACAGGATTGTACCGCTTAACACTTGCTTTGATTATTGGAAAATAACAAAATAAATATGAACATCGCAGGAACTTCGAGCGGAGAAAACATAATTAGAGAAAAGCACAGAAAAAGAACACCTGGCTTCCACAGAAAGACCTGATCAGAAAGCATACGACTCTTACAGGCACATCATTTTTTCACCAAAACAAAAACATGCCAATATATGGGCGCTAAATAACCTCCATCAACCAGATTCAAACAAGGGTCCAATGTTAATAACACATTGATCTACAAGTGTTCTGAATTGGTAACTGAGAAAAAACAGAGAAACTATAAATCTTGTTTTCCATCTTCAATATCAGTTATCAGATTCAATATCACTACTAGGCATCTTAAGTGATTAAAATGATGGCAATATAGTTACATATAGATAGAGAGAGGGGGATAAACAAAGAGGAGAATTGAGCGGTGGACAATTTCATCTGTTATCAATTTCTCAAAGCAACCAAACAACATTGTTAATGAACGAGCAGTGGAAAATTCAAAAATTAGAGAACCAAACCAGAGAGAGGGAGATTACCGAAGCAAGAGCAGTCCAATTTGAGCACAGAGAATTTGACGGAGTGTCCAGATTTTTACCCTGTTAGTATCAACCGCAAAAATTGAGTCAACAGTTTTACTCCACTTAAATTTACCAAGCACGTGGTCAAGGCGAGCTTCAATAGCAGTGACCACTACATATTGGGAGATTACATGCCCAAAAGAGAGATATTTGGTTGACACAGACTTTATGGATAATGGTTTGGATTTGCGATATGAACTATGGGAAGTTTTATGCTTCAAAAACCTTTTACGACGGCGCTTAGAAGACGAAGATTTTGTGAGGCTAGATGATCTAGTCTAACTGCAGCTTCAGTGAAGATTTAGCTCCGTCCACTAGTCCGTATTCTCAACGACCGCTGATGGAGCGGTGTATATTTTAAAGGATTCCAACTGCGTCGACGAACAGACTGAATATTGCTGAAATATATGGTCGACGACAATTCGAAGGTGCACTTTCTCATCTGTTGCCTACGAGAAGTTGCTTTTTGTTCGTCGTTGCGAAGGTTTGGACGATGAGAATGGAGCCGCACCCAAGAATCTCGTTATTACCTACGATAGTTGCTTTCCGGTCATTGTTGCGAAGGTTTCGGCCACAGGAATGGAGCCGCACCAAAGAATCTCGTTATTGCCTACGAGAGTTGCTTTCCGGTCGTTGTTGCGAAGGTTTCGGCGACAAGATTGGAGCTACACCCAAGAATCTCGTCGTTGAAGCCCAACTTTCTTGTAGTGGTACTTGCTAGCTAGATTGGAATATATAAGTAAGGGCAAAGTTAAAGATATATATATATTGTCGGTGGCGAAAGTACTATATATAGTGATATTTTAAGAATTGGAGGACCAAAATACAATATATATATATTGATTTTGGAGGGTCAATGTTACAAGCAAGAAGACAAAGGCTAAAATAACCTTGGTCTTTTGGGGAGCGAGTGCCTACGGGCCCACTAGCCTCTATGGCTTGGCTTCGCTGTATCAGCAATATTCAAAGAATTAATATATATACAGCAATAAAAAGCGAAAAAGAACCAACATGAATATTCTTAGGGCTTGTTCGGCAATTTAGTATTCTCAGGATTTTTTGAATCCTGAGAATACACAAACCGAACATGTTTTTTAACCTCACCTAAAAATAACTACAGCACGCATACCAATAAAGTTAACATCACTTAAAAATTCTCAAAACACAAAAAATTCTCAAAAAACACCATCACCGAACAGCCTCTTAATCTGACTATCAGTTAATTTGATCGAAATTAGAAAACACAAATTTCGAAATTTTTGGATAGATTTATCTGAAATGAGCTCCACGTAATTTCCAAAGTGTTTCACTAATCTCTTTAATTACTTAATTAATTATATGCATGCATGCGCTCTTCAGAGCGCGAGTAGAAATACTATTAGTGATGTTTACTGATCTGTAATCTGAATTATACGTTGCCTAGTTTTTTTTTTTGAGTTTGTATATATCTCGTGAAGGAAAAATGGTGTTGTAACTGCCGGATGATATTCAGGTTTAAATACAAAATTTCTACATGTTTTTGTTAAAGCAGATAAACTATCCGGCAAAAAAAATAAAAAATTACCTACTAAAAAAATGGAGATAATGTTTATTTTTTATGTTTTCATCTTCTTGTAGTTATAATGATTCTTTTTTGATTTGAAGCACAACGGCACAGATGAAGTTATCACTTGTCATATATATCTTCATGATCAGCTAGTCATTTAGAATATTAAATTCTTTGGTATATATTATACGAACCTATTCTCTAAATTTCGGAGGATAATGTATTAACGATCATTAAATTCCAACCCTTTTTTCCCCATTCTCGCATTCATTTTAGAGAATTACCAGTTTAAATTCGAACAATACCCTCCATTGACTAAGTAAGTTCCTTAAACCTAACCTCAGGAATCTAGATGAAGAGTACCCTTTCTATTTTTCTGTTTGCATGCATGTTTTATTGGGACAGGGTGGATGTCGTTTTTGTCTCTCTTTTCTATTGCTCATGCACTTCTTATAGAAAATTTTACAGGATCATCCATTGACCATTAATATATAGCAAAATTAATGTCATTCAATATTATTGAGTTAATTAGACATTGACTGGTATCCTACCTGCGGTTAGTGACTCATGAGGATCGACACTTTCTGTATTATTTTTTCCGTAAGGAATGCTAGAAAGATGTGAAATAACTTTAGTAAATATTGTGCAGAAACTATCAGCAAGTGTTCAGAAGGAAAAAATAGACGAGGAAATTGCCAAGAAACTTGATGTAATGAACGAGAAGAGTTAGAGTCCTAATCTTACCCTTCTAAGAGGTCATAGTGACGGCTGAGATGTTGTCAACACATTAATGAATACAATTGGAGGGATGAGATGTGTTTTATCTCTCTATTCATTAATGTGTTGACAATATCTCAACCATCCGTCAGGACCTCTTAGGAGGGTAAGATTAGGACTCTAACCTTACCCTGAAATAAACGTCTGCTCTGCTTCCAATACGATTCATATAGCAGATTTTGGATGCGCAACAGGATCAAATACATTTATTGCTATGCGAAACTTGAATGAACGTCGGTGTGCCAGGTTCTTCCATAGCCGGTTATTTCCTGAATCATCTCTCCATCTTGTGTATAGCTCTTTTGCACTCCATTGGCTCTATATTTTGCCTGAAGAATTGTATGACAAGTACCCTCCCGCATTCAATAAGGGGAGACTTCATTATACTGGTGCCCCAAACGAAGTATTTCATGAATATTCAGCTCAGTTCACTAAGGACTGGATACCTTTCTGAATGCTAGAGCAAAAGAACTTGTGCATGGAGGGCTTAGGGTAATGATTTTGTCTGGTATTACTCATGGGACGCCTTATTCTCAGATCCCCACTGGTATAGTCTATGATATGATTCCATCAATTCTCTTGGATATGGCAACAGTTCTAAACATCGATTATTTGTCGTAAAATTAGTTAATTAAAACCATGATGTAAGTCTAAATAACAAACCAAGAGGAGGGGTGAATTGAGTTTGAATAAAAATTAAAACTTCTTCAAGAAAATTTAAGCAATATAACCGTGAAGCATAACGTATCACAAAAAGAGATATGAAACGTGTAAAGAGAAGAGATAGAGTTAGAGAGATGACAACGGAATTTTAAATGGTGCAGCCAACACTTGCTTACATCCACCCGTAAGGCTATTGACTTCCTTGAGCTTCCTTCACTATCTTTCAAATAGTAAATATACCTTAGCCTCCCGGGTGCTAAAGAACCTTTACAAAGAATTTTTCGAGCTCACGCATTAACTCACTTCACAAATCTCAAAACCTAAGGGATTTCTTCTACCCACACGAGTAAGACCAAGTGTTTACCCAACACTCAAGTGTTTTACAAACGATGGTTACAAAGGAATATTAAAGATTGAGTCTAAAAGCCGAATAAAAATTTAAAAGCATAATAGTGTGCAAGAAGACGAGATTCTCAGTAGAAAGCTGAAGTTTGACAAAGGAATCACAAGCTTTCTTGGTAGGTACGGTCTTCTCTCTTCTTCAAAGCGCTTTCTCTCTCTACAAGTTAGGTCATAGAGTAACTGCAAGTGTAATTATCTTTTTTTCTTCTCTCTCATTCTATTTAAACCTTCTTTTATTTCAACGGTCTTCGAAGCCATCAAAAATGCTGTTGGAATATTAGAGTTATTAGAGTCCCACATTGCTAAAGCAATGCGAGCTATAGTAATCAAAAGACTTATAAATAAAGCCTCTCTGTAATCTCATCCTTACACCAGTGAGTACACACATCTGCCCAATTGGGCCTTCCCACAGTGGATGTAGGTCTATGGACTGAACCACTTAAATCTTGTGTCTCACTTCTCTATCTCTCTTAGTCGAAATAATTGTTCTCTTTTATTTTATTTTAACATGGTATCAGAACCATTTCGATCTTATGGCCCAGTTTGGCTCAGGTTGGTCAGCACTCTTGTTGGTTTAGCCTAGCCTAATTTAGGCCTAGTGCAGTCCAGCCTAATTTAGTTCTTTTATTGGGCCTTCCGGCGCCCGTCCGACATCATTCCGGCATCTTCTCTAGGGCCTTCCGGCACCCTGTCCGGCATTCTTCCGGCGACCCGACATATTCGCTTGGGCCTTTCGGCGCCCAATTGGTATTCCTCCGGCGACCCTCTCCGACCATCTTCAGGTGATTGTCTGCCCCTCTACGGTCAGATTCTGGCCACATTCAGGCGATTGTCTGCTCTTCTCCAGCCCGATTCCGGCCATCTTTCAGCGACTGTCTGCCCTTCTCCTTCCATCCTTCGATGCCAATTTTTTCTTATGAAAAATTTATTTTTGTAAGTCCAAACTTAACGTGTATCCACCTTGAGTTTGCGGGGGAGTATTAGAGTCATTAGAGTCTCACATTGCTAAAGCAATGCGAGCTATTGTAATAAAAAAGCTTATAAATAAATCCTTTTTGTAATCTCATCCTTACACCAGTGAGTACACACATCTGCCCAAATGGGTCTTCCCACAGTGGATGTAGGTCTATGGACCGAACCACTTAAATCTTGTGTCTCACTTCTCTATCTCTCCTAGTCTAAATAATTATTCTCTCTTTTATTTTATTTTAACATGGAAGGGCACCTGTGTCTTTTTAGAGCTATTAATTGAATGTTTTGACGTCGTTCCAGATTTTCTTCAAAATCGTGGTATGTGTTGAGAAATGGTCAGCATGTGTTGACACGTCAAAAATTTAATCTGGAATTGAGCTTTCGAGAGACAGTGTAGTGTATCAACTCTAAACTTCAATGTGTCGACACAATGAAACTTGATCTAGAATTGTTGTCTCGGGTGTGAGTGCAATGTGTCGACACCATTAATCAATGTGTCAACACTATCAATACGAGAGAAAATTTAGCAACTTTGACAGTGTCCAATCCATTTCAGCATTTCTTAAAACACCTACAATATAAAAAAATTGATCCATCAACTTGTGTAACGGTGTTCAAGTCCACTTAGAAATATTTTAGATAGAAAACTTCGATCTTTTGAATTATATCTTTTTAGAAAAATAGATTGACATTATAAATACTAAAAGTTTTAAAAGCACTTAAAAAGTTTGTTATCATCATAATCAATTATAGATTGTTTGCAAAACAATCTTGGGCTAACACATGTCAATCAATTTTGTATGAATATAGAAAACAACGTTGAATATGTCTCAAGCAACAACAAAGTTACTAGTTCTGTTACTAAAAAAAATTCCAAATGTTATGAAACGTATTACAAATCACTCAGAATTTTCTCATTTCTGAAATGTATAAGGAAAAGAAGAATCTTCTATCAAATCCAAGGCTACATTTCAACCATGGGATGATCAAGTGGTTGGTAGAGAAAAATCAAGTGGACTCCTTGAACTTGCCTTCTACGCTGCCTCCCCTGAGAGAAAAATGGGCATTTTAGCATAGAAAGGCTGAAATTAACGAACCCATCAGAATTGTTTGAAGGCCCAGTTGATATTCGTGCATGGGTAATGCATCTCAGAGCTATAATGGAGGATATATATTTTCACCAAACATTTTGGAAGAGAGATTACAGATCAAATAGTTTGAACAATTAATTAGAAAATCTGGTTATTCTGCAAAGCCATAATCAAGAACGAACGATAAAGTTCAACTCTTCATCGTACTGAAGAGTAAATAAAGCAATTTTACTGTCATCTTATGATTGATCAATTATTTCTAATATGATCTGTTCAATTTTATTAGTGAGACCATCTTATATATGCACTTTTCTTTGCAAATATGCTTAAGTAGTGCTGTGTGAGATCAGGTTTTGCAAACAAGAATAAATGATAAAAAAATTATCCGTTCATTTCCTACTTTTTGTGGACTCTTCGTGTGTGAATTAGCTTTAGTGAATGTTTGTGATACAATACAGAGACAACTGAGAAATTAGAGGCCGACACGCAGCAGCGGAGTTTGTAGGAATGGACAACTAGTAGAATGTCATGGGGGCAAGATATGCGTAATAAATGGTCAGAATAGAGATTTCTGTTGAGGAAATCTGACTGATTCATGTCTCAAGTTTCTATGGATCTCAAGAATTTATATATACACCACCGCGCGTATACCCAGTACTACGGTGGTGGCAGAAAAAGGTGCTACAACAAAAAACTGCCTTAGTCGATATTTCAATTCACTTGGTAGATATTTCAGTGATTGCACTAATTGCCAATAAGATATGAGAACTTCGATGGACAATTTGCATGTTTTCAAAACACAAAACTCTCTATCAGACACTATTCAGATATGGGCTGAATAGAAGATTAAATTTTTAAACACAACCTAACACACCCAAATGCAGAAATCTCAAGTCAAATTCTTCACACAAACACTTATGTAAAAAAGGCAGTCACAAACAATATAGTTTTTGGGAAGGATTTATCTTCCGTTCCAAAAAAATTAGCTTACCTTTGGACATTATCAAGTTGAGACACTCGGTTTGATGTCGCCGATCCCTTGCACTCATGAAATCTCATCTCTTGAGTCCACTTGCCCTTTAGTTGCCCTTTAGTTTCTTTAACTTCATTATATTATTGAAGATTTGATTATGATATTATGGTTATCACGATATCAAGATTCAATTTTTAAATATAGAGATTCAAATTTAAATGTATGAATATTTTCCTAGTTCAATTGTATTGTCTTTATAAATAGAGACCTTCAACCTGTAATGTGTATGCACTCATAATAAAAATATAGCCACAGAGGGTTTTCACAGTGAATGTTGGTCTTCTAGACCAAACCACTTAAATCTCTTGTTTCTTGTTACTATTTGTCTCCTCTCTTCATTCTAACCTTTTTCTTTTTGGTATTAGAGCAATAAAACATGTCTTCCACATCTTTGAATATTGACAATTTTGACACTCTTCATGAACAAGTACTTTTTTTTGCAAAGATTTAAGAGCTATCTCACTGATGAATTTTCACCTCAGCTGTGCTTACAACAAATGCGTTTGCAATGAAAAAACGAGGCAGGTGAAAGAGAGTCAAAAGAGAGAGCAAGAGATATGTTTGGTAAGGGTCGAGTGCCTATGATTTGAAGATTTAATCACTTTCCGCCACTCTTCAAGGGTTTGGTACCTTGGTCTGATAATTTAAAAAAAAATACAAAAAAATAGGGTCGTGTGCTTATCTTTTCAAGGTCCGATCACCTTCAGATCTCATTTTTCAAACACAAGATTTCAGATTTCTCCATTTTATGTTTGAGAGGAATGTTAGAGATAATATCATAATCAAATCTTGAAGATTTGATATGATATTATAGTTATCACGATATCAAAGATTTCATATTATTATCAAGATTCAAGTTCCAAATGTCGAGATTCAAATTAAAATATAGGAATCTTTTCCTAGCTTGTATTGTCTCTATAAATAGAGATATTCAACTTACACTACAAGAAAATTGATCTTAGGTGTCAAATTTACGGGTGTCCAAACAAATTTTGTCACTAAATCATGCCATTCTACGTCAAAATAAAAATTTTGTTACGCAAGGTGTGCTAGGAATTACAAATTTTTCGTAACAGTATGCGAAGATGTGCGCACATAGTTTGGGTGACAAAACACCGTTGTCACCCATCAGTGACGCAGATAGGGTTGTCAGAAAATCTGCATCAACGTCCGCGTGGTTTGACATAAATTTCAGAATGACTGGGACAGACCGCGCATCATTGACAAACGACGATGCTTCATGACTGTGGAGAACAGCTGTGCGTGGCCACACAGTTCCAGCTCGTCCTGACGCGTATGGCTATAATTTCAGTGAATGGTGGTACTCCATGTTGCATGTTCCAGTCACTTGCCTGTCTGCACTGACTCGTAATGTCTGTACGCCATCATTTAGAGAAGATTTTACTAACCGTTCACGATTTGGAATTTAATGCATAGGAATCTGGTTGGTCCACATAGAAAACGGTAACGTTCGAATGTCGATGAACAACCCATCTGAACAGCTTGGACGGATTTTAAAGTCGAACATAAGCCTTGAACGACATTTTACACTGGCAGTTTTTCCACAATTTCTCTCAATTCTCAGATCTACATTCTCATTTCTTGTCCTGAAATCTTTCATTTTTGTGGAGTTCTCCGCATCCGGGTATGTTTCTCATCTTTTTATTTTGATTTTTGCATAAAAATGATGTTTTTAAAGTTGTTTACGTAGAAATTTTCATGAACGATTTCTGGCTACCACAGTTGTTTGTTGGCCCATATTTGTATTGATATGGATTGCCTAATATTGTATGATTGTTTAGGTTATAATTTTGCTCCCGCGTAATGTAATCCTCTTGACACTGAGGATCCTGCTATGTAGAGCTCAGAAAATATGGAGATGACAAATGGTGACCTTTAGACATTTATTAATCTGTAAAAAAGACAAAAATGAAATAAAATGTCAGGGAAAACTATATAAATAGTGTCACATAAAGTTCACACATCATATAAAACGGTACCGTCTTATCCAAATAATCGTCCGGACATTTCATTACACGTTTGAACGGTAAGTAAAACGACTTAGTTTTTGGGAATAGACAACGTATATATGAAAAATAACATATATCCTAAAAAAATGACAACGTATATATGAAAAATGTCCCAACGCACAAATAACATCGTCCGAACCGCTAAAGAAACGACATAGTTTTAGCAAAGATATGTGCGTAAGCTCAAATCACCGTCAGCAATAAAACTTTTTTTTTCTAAGCGTAACAAAACATCTCCTAAAAAATAACATTTTAACATGTATGCATATATCATCAACAAAATGATTGGGTAAAAGGGACAAAAGTCTGCACATAAAATAAGCCATCTGAACGGCTAAAAAACTGACCTACTTTAGTGAGCAAACGTGCACACCTCTCATCCGTGGCCGACCTCTCTCCAAAAGACTTCAACCCCGTGTGGACCTGTCATGGGGAAGAATACAGAGTCCACTCATCCATGGCCGACCTCTCTCCCGCCTCTAAAACTCCCCCTAACCAACACCAAACAACACTACCATCGTGGAGCATGAGGTTTATGTGGCCGATTTCTAGGAGTTGAAATATCAGGAAGGGAGTGTAGGCGATATTTTGGATGATCAAGGTTGGATCGGGTATCTATAGACAGAAAATGTGGCATCTGTATATCTGGTCTGATAGTTTTACGCAACACTGTTGGACTTTGCAGATATTGATGCACATGTATGGAGTATCACTGTACGGGGGTTACTTTTCTGTTGTTAGTAGATATCCTAGCAACATTTTTGGGCGTGCAGAGGTTGGACTAGATCATACTTTGTTGTGGAAAGAGAGAACAAGCCAGATGCTCCCATCTCATCTTTGCCCATGACATCGAGTCGAGAAAACACACTACAGAGTGTCCTATGGTGAGAGGCGAGCTGATGTTGTACATGGCTAGAGGAGGTATTGTGGATTTACTATTGTACATCTTCCTGACTCTTCGATCTACATCGAAGATCAGTTCAGCTACTGTGTTGCCGTACATTCGACTCCTGACACACTTCATCCATAGTGTGGGTTGCACAAATATTCAAGATAAGGAAATGAAGTCGCCTCTCGGTCCAATCTGTAAGACTAATTTGAGCTGTTACTAGGCTCAGATTAAGCGGCAGGAGCTTGAGGAGGATTCCCCTTGTCATGACGCCAGGGAGCGACCAGCTTGGGCTGATGCTTGGATGATAAAGCTTAAGGAGACGGTTGATGTTGTTATTTTGCCAACGCATCAGTTGTGCATCGACTTGGGGACCCTTAGACCTCTATGGAGTCTCAAATAATGGGATTGGAGTCATTTCTCAATACCACACCAGGCACCTTGCGTGTGATGTGGAGGAGGTTGGGGGCTATTGAGGATCGGATGGGGAAGATTAGCGAAAACCTGGGGGACAAATCCACTGAGCCCGGTCTGGAGCATGATTTGGACTTTTATGATTTTCATGTTATGTTTTAATTATTTTGTATATATATGGTCGTATCGAATATTAATGTTTGATACTTTAGTATAGTTTGTATTTGAATATTTATTTTGATTTCGCTTTATGATTGTTATTATACATCTTTTTTTATGGTTGCATATGTTAAGTAAAAAAGATTATTAATTACATGCATTGTTTAAAATAATTATTTAATTACAATTAATACGATATTAGGAAATGAAATCTATTGCCATGCTATCAATCAAAGACAAGGGAAACGTTCAGATGTTTAACAAACTGCTCGCAAGATCGGTCTGTCTAAACTGCATCATTTACTTAAGGGAAAACGGTGTCGTGCAGACGACCGTGTGATAAATGACATCGTTCAGCTGTATTTAAAACGATTTCGTTGGAAGGTTTGGACAAGTTGTTGAATTTTATTTGTGACCGTTCAGACGATTTACTTTAAAGACAACGTCATTTCTTTCCTATTAAAACAGGGTCGTTTGTTTTACAAACAAATTTGTGTAGTTTTCGATTACTGTCTGGACGGACATGAAATTCTTGGCGGCAACATTTCAAGCCAACATTTTCATGCATGGAGTTGGTTTGACATTTATAGAGAATGAAAGCGTCAATACCCATATACTTATCATTCAACTTCGAATACTCTCAAATCCTCCCTAATTCGTCATTTTTCAAGTTTCTTGTTGAAGAATCATCAGTAGGCTGATAGAAGGAGGTTCATGCATAGATTGTAGTAGTTTTGGGTGGTTTGGAAGCTTTGTAAGATTTTAAAGCTTCGAGAGGTATGGTATTTTACTATTTTAGTAGGTTTTGTGTAAAAAATATAATGTTTTGCTTGATGTTTGGCTATTTAATGCTTTGGGTAGGTTAGAAACATGTTTGATATTGATTGGGTGCGAAATGGTGACGTAAAACTTGTGATTTTGGGATTGAAGATGAGTTTGTTGATGATGGACTACCGAAGAATGGATTGTCGAAGGATCTATTCTTCGAAAATCACACTGAACTTTTTCGGTTGCTGATCGAACGATTTTTTTGGAAATTCTTATCATTCGGACGTGCCACAGGGAGTGCAGATATAACTTCACGAAGCAATTGTGTTTTGGTTTTAGCTGTGTGGACGATTTTAAATATGTCCATACGGTTATGCTTGAAGTTTATTTAATATTGGTTTTGTTTTGCATTTTGGTAGCCCATAGACTCATTTGGGAATTACTGCGTGTTTTAATTGTCGAATGTGCGGTAGTTCCTGAATTGTCTAAGTTGTGGATAGTTTGGGATTAGACTATCATTAATGTACGTAAATTTTCTCGTAATTGTGCGTGAATTGTCTACGTTGTGGACAGTTTTGGATGCATATTCACTATTGTGCTTACACATTTGTTGAAAAAATATAAGGATTAGTATAAAAATATTAATTTTTAAGATGAATTCAACAATACAACAAAACCTTATTATCATAAGGACAAGAAGAGTTGGGTGAATGCTATGCAGGCGTCAAACTTATGAGTTGGTGGAGCTTCCTAAAGGCAAGAAGGCGTTAAAAAATAAATGGGTGCTCAATCTAAAGAAATATGGTGAGAAACTGGTGAAGTATAAAGCTCGATTGATGGTGAAAGACTTTGGTTAGAAGAAAAGGATTGACTTCAATAAGATGTTCTCTCCAGTAATGAAGATGACTTCCATTCAAGTGGTTTTTGGTTTAGTAGCTAGTTTTGATCTCGAGCTTGAGCAGCTACATGTGAGGACTGACTTTCTCTATAGTGATTTAGAGGAAGAAATCCAAATGGATTGACTAGAAGGATTTGAAGTAAAAGGAAAGGAGCACAAGGATTGCAAGTTGAAAAGGAGTTTGTATGGGTAGAAGCAAGTCGCGAGATAGTGGTATAAAAAGTTTGACTCTTTTATGGTCGGTCACGATTATACACAGACAGAGACAGATCGTTGTGTGTATGTCAAAGAATTCTATGGTGGGAACTTCATTATTCTTTAGCTATATGTGGATGATATGTTGACAGTAGTGCAAGACATTCATATGGTTCACAGTTTGAAGACAGATTTATTCACGTCCTTTGACATGAAGGATCTTGTTTCAGCACAACAGATTTTGGGGATGCATGTTCATCGTGATAGAAAAAGCTAAAAAATTATGGCTTTCACAAGACAAGGATCTTCTTTCAGCACAACAGATTTTTGGGATGCATAATCATCGTGATAGAAAATGCTAGAAAATTATGGCTATCACAAGAGAATGATCTTGTTTTAGCACAACATGAAGAATGCTAAACCGACTAGGACACCACTTGGTGGTCACTTCAAACTCAGTAAGAAGACTTGTCCTTCTACGAAGGAAAATAAAGAAAACATGGCAACTGTCCCATATTCCTTAGAGTGCATTAGACTCAAGCAAGAATGTTACTTACCATTCATGAATGAAGTACATTGATATGAGATACCATTGGCTACGAAAAGCAGTGGCAGAATTGTTGATAGTATTGAAAAAGATTCATACTGAGAAGAATCCGGCTGACATAATGACGAAGGTTGTGACCAGAGAGAAGCTTCAGCATTGTGCCGGACTAGTTGACATGGATTCTAACTGATTCGTTAGAGACCAATTTCCTTCCTCAGTGGGTTGGAGGGGGAGATTGTTATATGGGCGTCCACCCCATGAGATCTTTTAAAGCCATCTCGTGGGTGCGCAAGACTTCAGGTAGGGGAACTCTTTTGTTGCTACATAAGATTGGTTGAGGAAAAAGACGTCGCAATCCAAAAGAGAAAAAACCTATATGAGAGAAAGAAAAAGAAGAAGATAAGCTTTTTTCATGAGTTTTCTTTCAATCTCCAGGTGTAGTTTCTCACTGGAGCAAAATGGGTTATCTGAGTGTTTCATGAGTGGAGAGTTGTGATATTCATATTGGTGATCTTGCTACAAGGTGAGTTTCATCAGATTCAAGGATTTTGTGGTGAGATTGTATTAATTATCATAGAGTTGTTCTTTTTTGAATTCCAATTTGCTAGAACTCAAGTTTTAGGCATAAACTTGAGTGCTGTAATCTCTATTTTATTCTGGTGGATTTATCTCAGAGTTTATTCTGAGTGTTTCATGAGCGGAGAGATGTAATTTGTGTGAATGACATGAAAAATGAAATAAGAAGGTTTCAAATCTTTCTCAAGCTATAGAAATGCTGTGTTCATTCTCTCTGGTTTATGAGGCTTAAAGATGGCTTTAAATAAGCCTTATAAGAAAGCTAGCCGTTAGGGTTCGATCTGTCAAAATTCAAGACTAGTCGATCGACTGCTACATGAACTGGTCGACTGCTGAAGGTTACCGTTACCCCAACGGTCATAATATCAGAACTCAATAGATCTATTAGAAACTTAGACTAGTCGACCGTTATACCAAGCGGTCGTAGGCCGGTCGATCTTCTCAACTTAAGGACACAATCCTGTTCATTTAAAATCATGATTTGACCACTTTGAAACACCCAATTTTAAAAGCTAACTACTCATAAGTATACAAAAGTTTGAGAATTTGATTAGGTTGTTTTGAAACCATTAAAAACAATTTGATCTTCCAATCAAGAGGTAAAATGATTTATGCACGTTTTGAAAGATCATGCAAGTGTGTGATTCAAATCCTTGTCAAAAGTGAAACTAAGAGTTACATGGTTATACCCTATGGTCTTGAATCTTTAATTTTTAGCTCCTTGCATCTTCTTGATCTTTAATCATTAGTCTTTGGATCTTTGGGAAAAATTAATTTGTCTTTGAAGATGTCTATTTTGTAAACTTAATTCATTTATTGAAATTATCGAAATTTCAATTGTGAACAAAGTCCACATGGGTGTCTTTCCGAGTCAGCAATTGATGTTGATTTTTATCAGTTGGTCTTGTAAGTCCAAGGATGAAGGCAACCCTAGAGGGGGGTGATTTGAGATTCTAAACTATTTCGCTTTTAACCCCCAAAGTCTTGTTTCCAAAGTAAAGGATAATTTAGCACAAGAATTTAAGCAAGTATTGATGCGATAAGTAAATAAGTGTTAAACGTAAAGAGTAGGGTTTAGGGAAGCAAACACATGATTTTTTAGGTGTTGCGTCAAATCCGCCTATATCCACCCTCAAGCTCTTTTATCGAGCCTTGTGGTTTTTCCACTATTTTCCAAATCGTGCACACACCAACTTTCGGGTGCTAGAGAAAGCTCTATCAAGCTTGAGATATACCCTGTTTAAGCTTTTTCTTTAATGAACAACCTCACTAAAGGAAATACCTCTTTTTTGGATAGGTAGATACAAGAAACAAAATTTCTCAAAGAGTTGATAAGAAAATGAAAAAATCTATCTCTTAATTCAAACAATGACAAGTATAAGAAAATGTGATTTGTGTGACCGATATGAGAAATATGGAATAAAAAGTTTAAGATATTTCTTAAGCTATGTAAAATGATATGTGGTAGTTCTCTCTTAGTTTTGGACGTTAGAAAGGTCTTTATATAGGTCACATATGAAAACTAGTCGTTTATAGCAGTTGGTAATCGTCTGTCAAAACAAGACGATCGACCGCTACATGAACCGGTCGACCGCTTAAAGCTACCATTACCCAACGGTCACAATGTCATAATCACAACGGATATTTTCAAAATCATATACCGGTCGACCGCTATACCATGCGGTCGATATCCTGTCGACCGCTTCTTTTAAAACGACGTTTTTTACCACTTTGAAACATTGAATTTTAAAGACTAACTTATCATAATTATATAAAGGATTTGAGAGTTTGATTGAGGTGTTTTGAAAACCATTTAAAATGTTTTGATCTTCCAAGCAAGAGGTAAAACGGTTTATGCAAGTTTTGAAAGATATGCAGGTGAATGATTTAAATCTTTTGTCAAAAGTGAAACTTAGAGTTACAAGGTTATACCCTAAGGTCTTGAAACTTAAATTTTGAGCTCCTTGCATCTTCTTGATCTTGAATCTTCTAGTATTTGACTCTTTGATAGAAATGTCATTGTTTTTGAAGATGTCTTTTTTTAAAAAAAATTAATTCATTTATTGAAATCTTCAAAATATCGATTATGCATAAAAGCCAACATGTCGATCCTAGCAAAATAAGGATTGAGTATGTGGAAAGTGACCTGGAGAAGTTGTATCATCTAAAAGGCTGCTGCTATGAACCTGTGTGTCTGTGTGGTGGCTTAGTGAGCAGTGTGGACGATACTCTATGGACCCGCAACTTCCAAGATACCCTGCTGTAGAAGGTAGGCTGGTATATATATACAGGGTTTTAATAACTCCTGTAAAGTACATGTCTGTGGGCCAGAGGTAAATCTCTCCAATCGCGTTTTAAGCAATTATTCTGGTGATATTGGTAACTTTCTCCGTGTTGTGTATATTGATGAGGACTTTGATAGAGTTGAGTGAACAGCTTTATCGCCACATGCATCTTCTGAAAATATGATAAGAGATCGAGAACTAGCATTTATGAGAGGATACTATCCATCGTAAGAAATGGGATTGTTATTGGTGAGGAAAGCATAACGTCTAGTGATCAGAATCGCCCTTTGCCTTAGAGATTTGGTAATAGGCGCTAAAGTGGTAGTTGGAGCTACGGTGACACTGAGGTGGTGAGGGTAATATGAAGGATGCTGCTTTTTTTGTTTTTATTTTTATTTTCGGCAACTTGTGGGAGTTGGCCCTGCAATTTGGTCTATTTTCAATTTATCGTTCTTGACAACTTACGCTGTACCAACCGTCCTTGTTTGAGGTTTACAACCTTGATACGTCAAAATTTTAGGGGATAATTAACTTTGCGCATACGGAGTATCAAAATTAAGTCAAAGACTTGCTCGCAAACGGTATGATTGAAACTCACGCGCGTCAAATAATACTATAAGATAATTTGTGATTTTGCCAGACTTGCCTTCCTTGCTAAGTAGATGGTTCTGTTGTGTGATGCAAGATTAATGATATCAAAGCTGAAAAGTTCATGTATGTTCTTTTTCTGTTTTAGCTAAAATTTGTCGACAGAAGAACCTTATTCCGTGAAAATTGCTTCTGGAAGTTTCTAATCTTACAATATAGACGAGAACTTCCTGTTTTTTCTAAATTGAGAACAACATTGTCTACTAATAATCAGAGCCGACCAAAAAAAAAAGGAAGAACGAATGTTAAAAGTCGAAGTGGGCAAGGAGCTAGGATGAAGCCTCACGCAGTGGCTGGACACATCAAGCCTGCATCTACTTGTTGCCTAAGTGTTCACTTTACGCCTAGAATAAAAAAAAGTATTCACTTTTATATTCTTCAGTTTCATCATTCTTTTGGTCCGATTCTTGGACTGCAAGGAGGAATACTCCATCGTGGGAAGGAAGCAAAAACGTTCGCCCACCTTCTTGTCAGTATCTTTATTAGTTTTTGGTGTGGGGAACCTCTGAAACTTTGTACTATAATTTGACCAATCATCTTTTCTTTCAAAAGTACACAGACAATTCTTTCAGTTTCATCATTCTTTTGGTCCGATTCTTGGACTGCAAGGTGGAATACTCCATCGTGGGAAGGAAGCAAAAACGTTCGCCCTCCTTGTCAGTATCTTTGTTAGTTTTTGGTGTGGGGAACCTCTGAAACTTTGTATTATAATTGGACCAAGCATCTTTTCTTTCAAAAGTACACAGACAATTCATTCAGTTTCATCATTCTTCTGTTCCAATTCTTTGACTGCAAGGAGGAATACTACATCGTGGGAAGGAAGCAAAAACGTTCGCTCTCCTTGTCAGTATCTTTGTTAGTTTTTGGTGTGGGGAACCTCTGAAACTTTGTACTATAATTGGACCAAGCATCTTTTCTTTCGAAGGTAGACAGAATTATTTTTTTGGGTATTACACAGAAAATTCCACTAAGAGAGAGAGATGCACCATTTCCATAGCCCCAACAAAGCATTATCCCATGTAATATTTGAGCCAAAAGAAGAGACGGCCCCAATTTAAAGATGGAGATCCAACGTCCAGGAGATGACACGTCAATTAAAATGCCCCCAACCCGTTTTGAGCTTCAAATCAACCAGTTTGCTTTTGACCCACGTGTTTGAACCAAACTGCACCCTTCTCTTCATTTCGGTTACTGTCATTCCGCAGCGGCTCTTCATTTTGGTTGCTTTTGACCTGCGGGTTTGAACCAAACAACACCCCTTTTACGGCAAAAGGTATTGTGTGATTGAGGCTATTGTGTGAGTGTGTGAGTGGACGAGTGATATTAGAAGTTGAGAAATCTAATGGCTGAAAAAATGTCACGTCATTTAATGAACACAACCCACGAACCCGACACACGAAACCGACTCGGTTTCATTAAATGAAGTGGCATTTTTTCAGCCATTAGATTTCTCAACTTCTAATCTCACTCGTCCACTCACACAATAACCTCACTCACACAATAAACGGTGCCCTCTTTTACACCGTAAATGCAGAGTACCAGTAAAAGGGTAGCATACGAAGATTCCTGGAGCGTAAATTGCACAAGAAGTTGGTTCTTCGACGCTCACGTGAAAGGGTGATTTGCGACGAAACTATATTGCCTGCATTAGCACCTTTTAAACAACCAACTTATATGTAAATCTAGTACAAAAGTGACATGAACTCACCAAGACTTTTCTTATTGTGTTAGGGGATAAAGAAACGAGCACTTCTAACCAAGTTGTTTACTTGGTTGGAGGTTCTATTGCCACGTTTGTAAGATGTTTGTGCAAAAGAATGATTGTGATCTTCATGTGAAGCTCTGTATGAGTTTTTCCACAAAAAGAGGTGCGTACCCACAAAGTGTGAGTTTTTTTTAATTTTTGAGTACAAAGTGCAGGAGTTTTATATCGAATAAACTGAGGTGAGGGGCGAGCTGGAAGGCGATAGGCGAGCTCATGCTTCAGATCTGATGTAACATCCCGACCCAAAAGTCTAAACGGATAGCATACCACTTGAAAATATCATCCCAACTAAGAAAAAAATTCATAAAAATCTCTATTTCATCTTCAATAATCAAAATGAATCCCAACAGTTTAGTCAAAGCATTACTAAAAACATAAATTCTTAAATACTGTTAGCCCAAGGTTGTTTTACAAACAATCTATAAATGCGATGATAACAAAATATTCTAAGGTTCGAAGACTTTTAGATTTTACATTGTTAATCCACAATTTCAAATTTGTTTTTAAAAAGGATTGAGATTTCACTCACTAAATTAATTCTAAGTGCACTTGAACACCATTACATAAGTTGATAAGATAAATTTTTCATATTGTAGGTGTTTAAAGAAGTTTTGGAACAGATTGAACACTTTGAAGTTGCTGAAAAAAGCTCCAGCACTTATAAGTGTCGACACATTGTTGGATGGTGTCGACACATTGCACTACTACCCGAGAGTTTGCATTTTCTAGGATTCAAAGTGATTTTTTGGCTAAGTGTTGGAAGTGTCGACACATTGGAGTATGGTGTCGACACATTGGAGCATGGTGTCGACACATTGGAGCACGGTGTCGACACATTGAACTAACACTCGAGAGTTTGCATTTTCTGGCCTTCAAAACGATTTTTTTGACTAAGTGTTGAAGGTGTCGACACATTGAACTAACACCCAAGACTTTACATTTTAGGACCAAGTTCAATGTGTCAACACATACAATCAATGTGTCGACACATTGTGCTATTGTGCAGAAAATCTGGAAACGATGTCAACTCATTCCAAACTTCTTCAAATGGTCTAAAATGACCTCCAACGGCTCTCTAACATTACAAGAAGACCCTTAATGACCGTTGAAGACCTCAGGGCTATAAAAAGAAGAAGATGGAGAGAGAGAAAAGAGAGCTCGACCAATATTGCACATCTAGAGAGAGAAAGTCCAAAATCCAAAGATTTCACTTGCTGAATCATTCAAGAACGAAGCTCTCATTGTCAAATCCTCCTCTCTTGCTCATCATCGAAGATCAAGCCTCCAAAGAGAGAGAGATTTCTTGAAGAAGGGACAACCCACTTGCAAACTCACTTTGCCCTAACTTCAAGAGAGAGAAGTCACTTGAAGAAGAGGGAAAACCACACCTAGCAAGGAAGCTTGTGCTCACACCAGCCAAACATTAGGTTTCCTTCAAGAATCTTATCTTCTTACCTTTATTGAGCTTCATAGTTGCTAATTTGGCTTAGAGAGTCATTCCAAACGATTTGAGCTTTTCATTGGCATATTCGGCTTAGAGAGCCATTCCTCATGTATTGAGATCTTCATTTGCTCATTCGGCTTAGAGAGCCTTCTTTGTAGCCATTATTTGTAAAACCTTTGAGTGTTGGAAAAACACTTGGTCCTACTTGTGAGAGTAGAATAAATCCTCTAGGTTGTGAGGATTTGTAAGAGAGTTAAAGTGTAAGCTCGGAAACACTTGGTCCTACTTGTGAGAGTAGAAGAAATCCTCTAGGTTGTGAGGATTTGTGAGAGTTGAAGCGTGAGCTCGCAAAACGCTTTGTAAAGGTTCCTTAGCACCCGGGAAGCTAAGGTGTATTCACTATTTGGAGAATAGTGGAGGAAGCCCAAGGAAGTCAATTGCCTTGGGGGTGGACGTAGGCACGTGTTTGGCCGAACCACCTAAAAACTACGGTGTCATCTCTCTAACTCTATCTCTCTTACATTTTAGTACTTATTCATATTTGTGGAGATTTATGTTTTATCATTCATTGCTTATATTTGGCATAGCATTAGACAGTTTTAGATCAACATTATTATTTGTTAAAGAGGGGTAGTTTTCAGATTTGCTTATTTAGCGAAAAAGTAACAAGTTTTTTGTAAAACCCAATTCACCCCCCCTCTTGGGTTGTTTTTTAGACTTTCAAATACTTATCTTAACAAGAGTCTCAATAAACAATTTCCCCAATAAACAATAAAACAACTAAAGTCTCAAAAATAAAAACAATTATTATTAAAGTCTTCATAGGGCTCTTTATTCAATAATCTTGCATCTTGCAATTACTCTAAGAGATTACAACTCGCAATCTTTCTATCACTCGCTGCCACCAACCTCTAAATCTGAAAGATACAAAATAAGTGGTGAGCTACAACTAGCTCAATAAGTAGCAAGTCAATGAGGGTAGGGGAAAAAGACAATTTATAACAATAACCGAAATCTAGAACAAAATATCGTGAGCCATACTAAATCCAAAAATATAAGTTTGTAACAAAAATTATCCAAGACCACGCAATATAAGGAAATCACCAATGATCACACAGACTTCCAGGCCACAAAGACCTCCAAATATTAGGTCACACAGACCTCTAGGCCACAAATATCTCCAAATATTAGGCCACACAAACCTCCAGGCCACAAAGACCTCCAAATACCACGAGCGGTATCAAATTGACCACACAGACCGCAGAGATATATCGTCAGCGCAAGGACAATTTTCAAAATATGCTCATAAAATAAATATATTCCAACAACTCAACATTTCAAGTTTGATATTTCAAAAAAATTCATGAAATCTAAACCATTTCATCTTTATCAAAATTTTGTACATTTTCCCCATATAATGAATCAAAACTATATAAAAATAGTGCACGTTTTAAAAATCGATTTCATCAATGACAAGAGATTTAATCTCGCACAAAGAAATATTTTTAAATCAATTTCATCTCACAGAATAATTAAATATTTCGTGCACTTAGATTTCACAAAAGTTTAGAGGAATAAAATCTCATCGATAAGCCACTTACCTCGATGCTTAACCGAAGCTTAAGATTCACAAAGAATTGCTGAAAAGTCAATCAGCACCTAAAATCCATTTGAAAATCAGTCAACTCGTCATTTAAATCCTCACACATCCCCAATGTAATTTAATAATAGAATTCCAACAACAAAGACACCTGAACTGCAATAACTCTAGATATTCCCAAAATCGTGAAATTCCTCAAAATCGCCTTTAATTACCGTACAACAAACCAAAAAACTAATCTGAAAAATCTAGAATATTCAGATCTAAAACTCCATTGAAGGTCGAAACTTAGAGAAAATCTCACCCAATTGTGCCAACGAAGTTAAAGAAAAATTGCTTAATAATTGGGGAACGACTCTCCAACGTCGTCTAGAAAACGACATAACCCAAATCAATCAAAAGAAATACCTCTTTAAACCAAGATTAATCAAACATACCTTCAAAAATACTCAGCCCCTACAAATTTCGTCTCCAAAAGTAAGAGAAAATAGATTTTCGTGGTAGAGAGAGAGAGAGGAGAGAGAGAGCTTCAAATGAGAGAAAGCTCCAATATTGGGCGGAAATTTTCACGATTAACCTAGATCCATACTTAAAGATCTCTAAATAAGTTTGTAAAGGACGAAAATTTGATAATCAAATTTTGAATGAAAAGTGAGTTTTACGTTTCAAACTGAACATTTCGTTCAAAATTGTGAAACTTGCAGAAGGGATAACTTATCCCTAACGCACCGTTTCACTTTTCAAACTTTTGATTTTTTTTGGAGTATTACATCTAAGATGCAGGCAAAATGCTTATGTCTTGAAGAAGATGGGTGAAATTGTGGGTCACACATAAAACGGGTCGGGTACTTGATTTTAAATGACGTGGCAGTATAAGAACCGCTGGTCGTGAAATTTAAATTTGTGTCGTCGCTCATAATTGCTCATTACTGTGGCGCCCATGACAATAACCGAACCCATTTCCATAAGCCCCACCAAAGCATTATCCCATGTAATATTTGAGCCAAAAGAAGAGAAAGAAAAGAGTGTGTATTTTGTGCATACGCTTCCACACTTTCAGAAAAATGTTCCATAATTCTAAGCGTGAGCACTTTTAACCTCGGCCATAATTCGTGAAGGCGTCGTAACTCTCATACTGAATATTTTTGTGTTAATAACCTGAGAGAAACAGACACTGAAGAAATTTGGATAAAAAAGGAGTGCATGGGAATGGACAAACCGTGTGGAAAATGACCAGAGAAAGTTCTGATTTTGTGGACTAGCTTACAAAGTTTCAATGTAATTCGTCGAAGAAGAAAAGCTAGACGTGCATGCATGGTTTTCTTAGTATTCGTCAAGAAAGCAATCGGATGCCGCCACGTCTCATTTAGAGTGACCTCAGCTCCTCGGCTTACGTTAGCTTCACACATCAGAAGAGGTAGTTTTATAGAACAGTTAACTAGGGGCCACAGAGAGTCTCTCTCTCTCTCTGTTTGTCTCTCCCTCTCTGCTCCCTGTGTTCTGAGTCTATTTATAGTTGTTCATGAACCTCATTCTTCTCACAAGAGCTGTTATTCTCTCCTTGTTCTTTCCCTTTCGTATGTGATGCATCACTGAAGAACGCTAAGCCTTTTTCAAGCTGGTTTTGAAATTGCTTGAATTCTGTCGTGGCCAATTTGTTGTTGTTCATGAGCCTCACTAGCTTCTCGCAAGAGCAGTAATTCTCTCCGTGCTTTGCTTTCAGATCAGACTCTTTCTCATTTTCACGTTCCGTCAGATTTCTTTTACTTATACTTGCTCTTTGCTTTTTGTTTTTGTGTTTTTCTTTATGGGTTCTTGTTTCTGTGAAATTTGATCTGATTCAAATGCAGTAGTGTATCTTGAATGGTTCAATGCATGTTTTATATCTTTCTTCATTACTTGACTCTTAGCTCTTTTTAGTGCGTTATTTTGAGAAAAACAAGTCCAAAATGTTGAATGGTTTTGATAAGTTAACGGGGTAAATTGCGAAGACAGTAATTTCCAGAACCTCTCTAATCCACATGCTTCACTGAATTTATGAGGTCAATGATAAGAATGCAAGCTAATTCAGAAAAAGAAAACAACGGAAATGTATTTTTTATGGTTTAGATATATGGGAAAGTAAACATTGCATAATGTCATTGACGCTCTAGACCCATCTTTCAATTCTGTGACATTAACTCATTTGGATTTTTATTTTTCGCGATTTGCATTCTTTCCTTAAATTGAAAGTTAAAATTAACGGAAAATAGATGATAATACGTGTGTGCCCTCAATTAGCAAACAAAGCATAAAACATCTTTTGATGGCAAAAACATCTTTTGATGGCAAAAACATCTTTTTCTTTATTTTCCGTTAGTTTTAACGTTAATAGAATAATGCAAATGGCTGAAAATCGAAACTTAAATGATTCAGCGTCACAGAATCGAAAGATTGGATGCAAACTGTCAGTATCCTATACATGGAGGTGCAAATATATTTTTCCCTTAATATATGGTAGGAATGGAATAACATTATGTCAAATTCCAAAGAGCTGGAATCTATGCATGACACTCCAATATTGGAACAAGTCTTTTTTTTTTTTCTCAATATTGCAACATGTCACAAGCCTGAATATATGATCGAAGAGTCTACATGTCTTGTGTCCTCAATCAGTGATTCGTTTGCTTTAACTTAGTCCTACTTCTGAATGCGTAGAGACTTTCGGACTTCGTTTTAACAACTATCTGCTTTTGTGAGATGACTGGTTATTGATTCAGAACAAATGATAAGACTGGTAGGCGATGTATAGGCATGTGTATGTGACAAGCAGTTGAGAACAAAAAGCAGGACATACTTAGACATACCTTGTTTGCTCTTGCTCCGTCTAATTGAGGATCAAGCTTCCCTCAACGGATTTAAGCTGTTGTATGCTCATGTTCTGGCATGGGCAGACTGTTGTGAACGTGATGATGCCAGTCCTTTTATTGCGTCTCTCGCGTCCGCAGAGACTTTCTTGGGTTTTTTTTTTTCATCCTAAAACTTGATCTCCCACTAAGCACTTTCTGAACGATTTGGCATATTTTTTTATTTTTACTTTTTTTTTTCCAAGGCACTAGTTGTTTAGATATGTCCTTCAGCATGTCTCCGTAACTTTTATGAAATATAACTATCCCAAGCGTATGGGTCCAACAAGATTACAGAATGGCTGTATTATTTAGCTATGGGCACTAAAGACTACAATTTGAGAAGTGGAACTTCAGCTCCAAGCCATTAATGGTGTGTAGAATATCCTGCAATTCTTCCTTTCTGTAACGTAGTCAATTTTTCGGCAATATCTGTTAACGAATCATAGTTTCCACGACTCTCCTGATAGAAAAATTTGATCTGTGGTTTTTTCCTAGTTTGTGATATATTGCATGTGCTCAAAGGAAAATCTTATGTATATCAAATGACTTGACTTGTTATGGCAGAGAAGAGTCCAGGTAAACTCACAAGGATTGAATGGGTAAGACGATTCAGTTGTACGGATTCCCATCTGGTGTGAGTGCAGAAAATGTTAAGGTATTTATAGAGCGGCAAACAGGTGAAGGAACTGTTTATGCTATCAAGATAAGGCAGAATAGAACTGGTGGCCACAGAGCATATGCTATCATTCAATTCACCGCTACCAGACATGCTGAACATATTATCTCCCTGGCTAATACACGCCTATGGTATGGGAGCTCATATCTGAAGGCACGGCAAATGGATCTTGATATTGTAGCAAGGCCGAGAACCTTTCTACATAGTCTGCAAAACATAATACTGCATTTTGGCTGTCAGATCTCAACAGAAAGATTTCTAAGCATGTGGAAAGCAGTGAATGTTTCAGTGAATTTTGGGACTGGCTTGCGGAAAGTGCAATTTTTTCTGGCCCATAATCATGTGGAATACAGGCTTGATCTTTATTATGAGAATATTTGGCAGATTGAACTACACCGTCCAAGCGGTCAAACTGCAAAGTATCTTTTGATTCAGGTTTCTCATTTCACTTCTCTTTAATCTTAGAAGTACAGGGTTCTCTTCTCCGGATTTAGTAGCTACATTAGAATAGTGTGGGTTATTCTTGTATTGCCTATTTTGTTGATTGAAACATTCCCTTATTTTATCCATTGAGTTAACTCCCCGTCTATCTGATTTCTGTTGTGGTTTACTGAGTTTAAGTAATTTGATAGAATCGCAGGAAGCTTCCCAATGTCTAACTGGAGGATTACACATTTTTCTCAATGGGCTAATGTTATTAGGTATCCATGCTCATTGGTGAGAGAGAGAACCATAATTCCTTTTTCTTCAATAGTCAATGCCAATGGACAAATCTTCACTTTTCATGTTCATGAGAAATAACTTGGTTTTTCTATTAATGTTCTTAACAGAAATTTCAATGAGTTACTTCTTGTAAAGATCGGAAATGATATTTTGTTGTCAATAAATTTGGGAATAGATTATAGTCTGGAGTTTCCAACCCTTAGCTGAAGTTACCAGGACCTTCTTGGGTAAGGCATACGGCTAAATTTCCTTCTTGTTGTCAGTTCTGCACTATGCAACAGTTCCATACTTCCTTATAGACCTCATCACTCGACTTCTGATGGATACCTGCAGGATAATATTTCCCGCAGTTAGTGACCTTGCGCAAGATCTAAATAAAGAAGAGTTACTGTGTCTAGGACCTGAAACAACTTGATTTGCATAGATTTGAGATATGTTCTCGGCAATTGCAAAATGCTTGAACTTGTCTGCTTGCACTCGCAGGATGACTCAATAAAGATTCTTATTACTTATATTGTCTTAATTATTAGTTGTATGGTGCTCCTCGCATTTATGAGAAAGACTCGCGCGAAGATCCATTTCTGAATTTTTCAAAGGATACACGTGATGACCAATGGGTCCGGGCAATTGATTTCACTCCCTCATGCTGTATTGGCCAGTCTTCTTCCTTGTGTTTGGAGCTTCCTTATGGTCACCGACTGCCAAATTTTGCAGAGAACTTTGCTTATTATAAAGAAAGTGACGGAAGGTATGTTTTGGAAACTGGTACTACTTTTGCTCGCAATCTGGATCTAGTTCCTGTTGTTGTCCCTCCTCCAGGCGTTGATTTACCTTACGAAATTTTGTTTAAAATTAACTTGTTGGTTCAGAACGGCTGCCTTGCTGGGCCAACACTTGATGTTAGTTTTTATCGCCTACTTGATCCACGGAATTTTAGTACTGCCCATATAGAACATGCCTTGGATAAACTCTACTATTTGAAAGAATGTTGCTATGACCCATCGAGGTGGCTCATTGAGCAGTATAGAATGTACTTAAGATCAAGGCATCCTCAGAGATCGCCTGCTATTTCCTTAGACTCTGGGTTGGTTTATATGCGAAGGGTACAGATAACGCCTTCGAGAATCTACTTCTGTGGTCCAGAAATCAATGTTTCAAATCGTGTCCTACGCCATTTTTCTGATTATTTGGATAATTTTCTTCGAGTGTCATTTCTTGACGAGGAGTTGGATAAATTGTATTCAACCGATTTATCTCCACGTACGTCTTCTGTCAATGGTAGTGATAGGAGAACCGGAATCTACAAAAGGATTCTTTCTGTCCTTAGAACTGGCATTGATATTGCTGGTAAGAAATTTGAGACTCTTGCGTTCTCATCAAGTCAGTTACGGGATAATTCAATATGGATGTTTGCTCCAATAGATGGACTTACTGCTGCAGCTATACGAGAGTGGATGGGCGATTTTCGTCAGATTAAAAATGTGGCAAAATATGCTGCTAGATTGGGTCAATCCTTTGGTTCATCGACTGAGACTCTGAGTGTTGGTAGGCATGAAATTGAAACTATTCCTGATATAGAGGTTGAACGGGGTGGAGTCAAGTAAGTCTTCTCTGATGGGATTGGGAAGATATCTGCGGAGTTTGCTAGTAAAGTGGCTCTAAAATGTGGCTGCAAAGGTTCAAGTCCATCTGCCTTTCAGATCCGATATGGTGGGTATAAAGGTGTTGTGGCTGTTGATCCGACCTCATCAAGGAAGTTGTCATTAAGGAAGAGCATGTTAAAGTATGAATCAGATGACATAAAGCTAGATGTCTTGGCATTTAGCAAGTTTCAACCTTGTTTTCTGAATCGCCAGTTGATCACTCTCTTATCTACCCTTGGTGTTGAGGATTGGGTATTTGAGAATAAACAAAGACAAGCTGTAGAACAACTTGATGCGATACTAACAGATCCATTAAAGGCACAGGAGGCTCTTGATTTGATGTCCCCAGGAGAGAATACGAACATTCTGAAGGAAATGCTCCTATGTGGTTATCAGCCTAATGCTGAACCATTTCTTTCTATGATGCTGCAGACGTTCCGGGCATCAAAATTGTTGGAGTTGAAGACTAAAACAAGGATCTTTATTCCAGATGGAAGGGCAATGATGGGATGTCTAGATGAAACCAGAACCTTAGGATATGGTCAGGTATTCGTGCAATTTTCTGGCACTAGACATAGGCAGTTCTTCGATGATTCCACCATGTTTGGTTCCAGTGGATCAGATCGTTTTGTGATTGAGGGGAAGGTAGTAGTTGCCAAAAACCCCTGCTTGTATCCTGGAGATGTGCGTGTGTTGAGGGCTGTCAATGTGACAGCGTTGCACCATTTGGTCGATTGTGTTGTTTTCCCTCAAAGAGGATCGAGGTAAATTTATTCTTACTACTACTGTGACATTAATTTGTTGAATTATGTTGTTCTGTCTGCTGAACATCTGAGACTTAGCTTGAATTTTATGGTTAAATTGCGGATTCTTTCAGTTTTAATTTTAGGACACCGACTTTTATGTTCTCTCTCATGTCATTATGAGAAAGGCCATCTTTATGAGCTAGGTTTCGATGCATTTTCTGAAAGAGTTTAGTGTTCGGAGATAATATTCCGTGACTGTGACTGCACTGAATATGGATGGCTAAATTAGTTGAGCTCTGTCAGACTTTTATTTGGTCATCTCTCATGCTCGGTATGTTTCTGCAAGTATGCCCGTGTTTTGTTAAACTACAATCTGCCAGGTGTATGGGCATTGTTCTGCTTATAGATATACCTACAAAATTTTCCTACGAAGGAAAGAATAATATATCTTGGTTTGAACAAATTAATATTTGGAGTTTTCCTTACAAAGGAGTGAAGCACTGTGCTACATAAAAATTTCACTTTGACTTTATGTTCTGTTGGGAATTAGAGAAATTTGACGTTCAAATTTATCTGTATGTTTGCATTTACCTAATACAGCACCTAGGATTTCATTCAGTGAAAGACAATGGTACTTAGCTTATTTATGCAAAAGATGAGGTGCGCTTTGTTCTTTTAATGGAAGCAGAAGTTGAGTTGTACGTGGTAGAGAGTAGTTTAATTGCAATCTAGTTGACCGGAATTTTCTGAAGCTGCTTATGACTTGAAAGCGCTGCTTTTACTTGATGCTCTTCTATTACTCGCTAAGTTTCCCTTGTAAACCTGGATAACTAATGTAAACAATTTACTTGTGCTAGTAGACCTCATCCAAATGAGTGCTCTGGAAGTGATTTGGATGGAGATATCTACTTTGTTTGTTGGGATCCCGAACTGATTCCGCCACAGAAAATCCAACCAATGGATTACTCCCCACCACGAAGTATCCAGTTGAATTATGATGTTACCATTGAGGTATTACTCTCTTAGATTCATCCAGATGTACAACCGATTTTGAACGTTCTTTATTATTAAAATTGTAAGCTCTCAGGTCCTTATTTTTCTTTGCTACGAAGATGTCTCTCTCCCTCTCTCTCCACTTGTGAAGCTCGGTGGCATGTGGTATTGGTCAAGTACAAGTGCTTGCAAAAAAAAATAATGAAGAACGAAACTAACAGAACGTAATGGTGATAGCATGTAGCAAATCTGTCAACCTATAACTTAGGTTGCGTGGCCAAGAAACCAGCTTCGAAGGTTATAGACCGAACTATGTGTAGGGCAACTAAGGATGGAAAGGGGATTCATACTTTTATAGCTTGGTTAAACTCTTGTACGTAAGAACTTTTGGCTGAAGTTATAAACATGTTGATTCTCAGTCATTGAGTGCCTTTCTTTCCAATGAAACCTTCGAATGGAGATCAAAGATTGAAGGGACCTACAAACATGTAGCGGGCTCTGTTTTCTCTATCTAGTGGAGAATTTTTTGGTAGTTTGTGTTGCAGTTGATGGAGATTTTAAAAGAGAAACTACTTAAAAATTGCATTGGGAATGTAGTGCTGTAGGATGTCTATGTGGCATGTAATGAGTTCTGAAATCGGAGTTCCGTCAAAAACCTTCAAAACATTGAGCCAATGAGTTTCATTCTTTTGCATATTGTAACATGCATGTGGATTTGGAGAATTTTAAGCTTCTGCTTAATTTAACTGATCACATGCACTGCAACTTCAAAACTTGCTGTTTCCCCCAATTTTGAATGTAAAAGATGCTGATTTCTTCTGGTACAGGAAGTCGAGGAGTATTTTGTCGACTACATAGTCAATGACAGCTTAGGTATTATTGCCAACGCCCACACAGCTTTTGCTGATAGAGAGCCTTCAAAAGCAATGAGCACCCCATGTATCGAGCTGGCAAGGTTATTTTCAATTGCTGTTGACTTTCCAAAGACTGGTGTAGCAGCCGAAATACCACCTAATCTTCATGTCAAAGAATATCCAGATTTCATGGAGAAGCCGGACAAACCCACCTATGAATCCCGCAATGTGATTGGAAAACTTTTCCGGGTGGTGAAAGACATTGCTCCTAGTTCCACGTCTTTTAGGTCCTTCATTGCCGAAATTGCAAGGGGGGCATATGATCCTGACATGGAAGTTGATGGCTTTGAGGATTACATTGATGATGCTTTCCTTCACAAAAGCAACTATGATTACAAGTTGGGAAATTTGATGGACTATTATGGCATCAAAACTGAGGCTGAAATACTGAGTGGGAACATCATTAGAATGGCCAAGTATTTCACTAAAAGAAGAGATACAGAAGCAATCAATGTGTCCATAAGGTCCTTGAGAAAGGAAGCTGGGGCCTGGTTCAATCTGAAGGGAAGTGCGTTAGATTCTGGGTCTGATGATGTATATGCAAAAGCTTCAGCATGGTACTATGTGACATACCATCCAACTTACTGGGGTTGCTACAATGAGGGTATGAATCGGGATCATTTTCTTAGCTTTCCATGGTGTGTTTATGACAAGCTGATCCAAATTAAGAAGGATAGAACAAGTATTAGAAGGGCTCTACACCTTTCTTCCCTGGAACACCAATTCAGTTATGGTTTGCAGTTGAGTTGACAAACTTGCATTGGTTGGCACCTCTTAAGCGTTTGATGGTCTCCATAGCTTTCGGTTTTCTCATAACTTAGTATGTGTGTATGTGAAATGGAAGGACAAGTATTTAACTCATGTATATGATATTTGCTTGCGTTTGGAGTGCCAGGTCATGTCAATTTGGTCATATGTAAATGTCAACAGCTTATTATGGGACTAAAGTTGATTTGATCATATTGTTGTGGTTTTCTACCCTTACTTGAGGTTCTATGAGTCGAAGAAGTGGCTTTGAAGCCATCATGATCTATGGCAACTGCTAGATTTGGAAGGGTGATCCACGAAAAAGTAGTAGTTCATCTAAGTTTAAAGGTTATGGATGATGATGGCATGGCCCACCAGATACTTCATAACAGTCTTCCGAGAGTATGTACATCGCATCAGGTGTTTGAATTTGGTCTGACTTACTCTCGATTTAGAAGAGGGCAATTGTTTGCTTTGTTTTATGTTCTTTGATGCAGAGCCGACTGTTGATGGATATTACGGGAGCCAAACTCATGACTATTCATGAGGTTAATTTGCTGGAGAGACATGATTAACCTTGCTGAAGTTTTCAGCGCTTGTTCCTGTATGTTTCTCAATTTATGTATTTGCCATTTGTGCCTAGGTATGAAATGAACTGGGTGGGAACTACTTTGCTTATTCCATGTGCTTGAAACGAAAATAAGGTGAATTCAACTTCAAGATGTGCTTACAAGTCCAACTAATTCCCGCTCCCTGAATTGAGGTAGAACCCACGTGAATTGGCCAATATAGGAGACCAAACAATCTGCTCCGATCATCAAGTCCATTCCATTTACTTCGGGAAACTTTTTGCATATATTAGATGTATTCGTTTTTTGGTTATAAAATGAATAACATTTCATCATATGTATAATCCAGACCAATGGATCATATGGTAAAGGAAACTGAATTTAGATCCTTAACAAATTGGAGTGGAAATGTGTTTTGCAATTGATCACATGATTACCGTTAACCACAAAAAAACAAACAAACACATAGAATACTAAAATTTAAAGTTGTTCCCTTAGGGTGAGGTACATCCACGAGTAGAGACACCAAGAAATCTAATCCCAAAATCAAGAGTACAGCAAACATCGAAGAAATCACTCTAAATAACCTAAGCCCCCTCTACACCCAAATCTCTTTCACACAAGAGAATCTATCTATTTGATTCTGTTGTTGAGCCACAAATTAAGACTAGAGATTCGTATAATGTTGATGCTATACAATATTCGCGAGACACCAACTTGCCTCCTTAACTCTCTTCTCTCTCTCTAGACTACAATCTCTATAACACCCTTTCTTTTTATTCAGCACTAATTGGAAAAAAACTCTTAATATCACAACGCGTAGATGATCTACGTCCAAAAATATCAGTTGGAGATTTTGGAGCTTTTGGGGTAGATGATTGCATCTACGTCCAAAAATATCTACGTCCTAATATCACAACGCGTAGATGATTGCATCTACTCTTTGGTTTGTTACTCTATCTGCAATATCCCAAGGCCCACATGGTAAAATCCAAGGCAAACTCAACAATATGAACCAAGTATTATTGGCGTTCTGTTCGTACTCTCTGGCAATACATTGAGCTGATGTTATTATTCCTGATGGGGTATACTACCTTACTAAACATTTTTCATCTGAAAGAGGCTGAGGTAGGGATTATATGTACCTCTGTTTATTTAAGAACCTTTCACCTCTGGTATCCAAGTTTCTTTATAAATGAAAGAACCGCATGTCCGCAAGCAAATTAGTGAGAAGCCAGTGCACTTTCTATATATGTCAGCTTGGAAACCTGGGGCATCATATGCGTGTCAAAACAACGCAGATTTGACTTCCTTTGTCGTATGTGGAATCCAGCCGGTCGGAGTGAGTTCGAGCGGGGGTAGCATTCCGCTTTGGTTTTCCTGTAGAATCGATGAAACAGTTCATCAATAATCTCATTTCCAAAATGTTTGCTGATTATACCTGCCATGCCAGCTCTCAAGTGCATCGTGCATGCCTGCCCACTTATTGGACCATCCATTCTCGACCGAGGAGATGTCATCTCCATTCTGTCAATGCTAAAACACCCATTTTTGGCCACGAGCTCTGTCATCCCTCGCCGAGGTAGCATAGACTGGCAAGTTGAAGGAGTCCACCTTAGCTTGACTTATTAATCCCTGCACAAAAGATGAGGCATTTTTGTTCTCACTCTACATGCATCTAATACATTGCAGAACAAGGAGAGATGAGGAAAAGTGCAAAAAATTAATTTGGACAGAATCAGACGAAGATATATAGTATGCTGAATTTTAGTAAAGTTCAACAAATTAACTGCACTGAACTGTATAAGGCATCACAATGTAAAATACTATAGCCGATTTCTGACTCGCCTCCTTTGCCATGTCCATGAGGCTTAACCCCAGGGTACACGAGAATGAGGAATCCCATCTGCGATAGCTGGGATTATAAGCACCATCATTCCCCCCACGGTAACCTCCTCAGCTCTAGCATCTAAAAAGGTTGACATGTCCAGAGAAAATTAGGCTGTATAAGCACGAGCGACATCATCTGGGGTACCGGTATAATGAACCCTCCCCATGTTCCATCCTGGAGAGTAACTCTGCTGGCACCTCAGACAGCCATTGGAGTGCATAAGAGGAATGCACAAAGTGAAGACAGGATTCAGGGAACAGCCGACCATAGAAAGACCGTGGCACACCTGCTGCAAAATATTGCCTTTCCGGTGGAAGAGACGTAAACAGGGTATTGAAATCGTTGGATGCGTGGTAACAGAAGAACACTTGGAATTCTGGTATATGAGAAGCAAGACCATGGGATTGGTACTTATGTTGCACGGCATTTATTATATTTTCCGCGGCAATGAAAGTATTTGGTCCAACAGAAGACCCCGTATCTGCAATACGAAATGTCCTCTCTGAAGCAGAACGAATTTTTTCTAGATCAAGCTCCTCTGCAATTGCATCATCGATAATTGCTTTTGCTGCAGTTGTAGCTGCTCTCTGCATAACAGGTTAGCTATGAAAATTGTCCTTCCTGTCTCCCTCATCATACACACATTTTATCCTAACATTAGAATTTGTGAGGAATCGAAAGAAAATAAAACAGAAACGGGAGGGGTGATCTCTTTGAGGGAAGGGGTATTGTAAGCCAATGACATTGTATCTTCTTCTATGGATAGCCTGTACAACGCCATCTACACGTCGTATCAGATTTCAAAAAGAAAATCAACCACCGAATGAAAATTGAAATTCAGGGCAGACGTCAATAATAGAAAAATATCTCAGGTGGTCGGGATCTTTAACAGTCCGACTAAAGAGAAGTAATTTATAAAAATGCACAATCAGATTAACATTAAAATGAAATTTAGGCTCCTCTCACCATAAGATTAGTTGAAAGAGGAGGAGGAAGAAGATGATGAATTGAAAAGGGAGTACTAGAATACAGGTCGAGTTGAAGAACCGGGAAATGGGAGTTTCTAGTGTAGCTGTAAGGGCCGTCGCCACCAGTCATCGGATAAGATTCTGCCACTCTGTTTGGATTGCTGCTCATCTTCAAACACTCCCTTAAGTTTTTTCTCTGAAACGTTTTTTATCAAGTTATGGCAGGCCGCCGGTGAGAGAATCTGGTATATTTTCAAAGCCTTCAGAGGGCTCTTATATTTTTTCTTCTAAGTCCTCAGTGGCTTTCAAAATTTAGGAAATGCCACCGGATTATTTACACCAACAAAAATTCATCTTGTGTCCAGGGTCCAATATTCAAAGTCTTTCTAGTCCCCTCGTGGGTGCCTGGGTGGGTAAGGCAGCCAACCATGACTAACCATCGTCGTCGAGACTTTTATAAGGTGGTGTACGGCTTTGAAAATTTTGGGATATTGAAATTTTTGAATATTGAGGTAAGTGAAAAAGTGAAAAGATGAGTGTAATTAATTTTTGAGAAGTTATTTAATTGGGGTAAAAATATTGGGTGGTGAACGCCACTAGTGTCCTTAGTTAACTTAAAATTTTCAAGATTTTTAATTTTTTTTAAAAGGCCAAAATTTTTCTAAACATCAAAATCTTCAAATTTTCATACAAATTCTAAACATTAAAAATAACAATTTTTTTCTTTTTACTTTTTGCCAAATTCCATTAATTTTTATTAAAAAAGTCAATCAAATCGTCTTTTCTCCCTTTACTTTTAATAAACTTTTTATAAAAATCATTCTACAATGAGCTCTTGTAAGATAGCCAAAATATTTTTCTTGCTACTTTTTATATGAGAATTAGTGTAGATTTTATTGGATTTTGAAGCAAAGCTATTGAAGTTTGTAAGAAAGTGTTAGAGTTTGTAAAAAATTGTTAGAGTTTATGAAAAGTGTGTTACATTTTGTAAAAAGTTTTTGCAATTTGTGAAAAAATGGTTGTAGAAACATTTTGATGAATGGAAAATGTCACCAATTTTTTATAAATTCTCATAGAAAGTCACTAAGAAATATGTCCTAAAAATAAATTATGTAGATAATTTTTTATTTAGATGTTACATGTTTATATTTATTTATTGGGGAGAATTTTGAGTATAATGAAAATAATTTTAACAAAAATAACTAAGGAACAATTAACATTAAAGTATCGAAATCAATCAAAAGAACAAACTTTGGTCTATGTCAACATCCACCGACGGAATTTTACAACTGATCATCGATGCAAGCATATATTAATTCAACTTTAAATATTCACCGCTGGAACTATTTTCCTATCTCTCCTTAGTCCGAGTTAATTAGAAAACTCGAGACAAGCGCTAAAGGTTTAATCGAGTAGCAGCCTTAAGAATTAGAGAGATCGATGAAGTAAATCAACACAAGCACAAGCGGTTGCATTTTATTTAGTCGTTCGTTCTTCCTAAGATCTAATGATTTCTGACGCAGCAAATCATTAAATCTTTGTTGCTTCACAAATTAGAGGGATCAAACAATTACAAATTTGATATCTAACCCAACATTAGATTGCAACAAATAATAAACTAGTAGGCCTTCTAGTTATTAAACAAGACAATCATGAAAATAGACACATAAGAACATTCAATACTCAAAGCATAAATAGAAGAATGAAAATAAATCAGATCTCACAATTTTACTAATTTTGAAGCTTTCGTTTTCCTTAGATCACGTATAAAAGTTTAGCCACGCAGGGCCATGATGAAAACTCAAAGGAGAAGTTAGAAGAGATGGGAGAGAGAGGCGGCTGGTTCAGATGTTTGATAGCTACCTTTATCTTTTACCCGTTAAACCTAAGTGTTGCAACCCTAGCAAATCTCTCAAATATATTCTAAACTAATACAATACAAATCTGACTATTTAAGGAAAATATTAAAAATAAAAGTAGACACCAAATAAAACTAGGAAAGTGGCATCCTCTTCTAGAATTTTCGTGCACTAGGGCTGGATACTTCCCAAAATTAATAGGTCAGATCCACATATCAGAATTGCAATCTATGGAATGTTCTAGAACCTCAACAGTGCAGGTGACAAAACTTCAAGCCAGATTTCCTCCATTTTGCAGCCAGTATCTCTCAAAACTAAAAACACGAAAGTTGTCGATCGTTTTATCGGTGTTCCATAGCATCATGAATCATCTCAATCAGAGCTTGTATTAGAGAGTTATACCCATATTACGAAGCAATGTCGAAACTGTCCAAATTCGCCCAATTAACTTCGTTTTGCACTTAACGCCTCCATTTGTTTCCTAAATCGAAACATAAGAATAAGGGGTAAAGTCATAGTTAGCCCCATATGTTTGGGCAAAAATCATAGTTAGCCCCATATTTTTGAATCCAACAATTTGATACCCATAACTTTCAAAACCTATCAATCTTCGCCCCCCGTCTAAATTAGGCGTTAAATCAGACGTAAAAGCATGAAAAATGACCAAAATGCCCCTCCAAAATAAAATTACTAAAAAAATATAAAAATTCATTAAAAATAAAAAATGATATTTTTTCAAAACTTAATATTTTTTAAATAAAACTATATTGAAACTCTATTTCAATAATATATTTATTTTAATTTATTTCTTAAATTTATATTTTATTTTATTCTATTTTAAATTTTAGCTTTGGAGGGGCATTTCAGTCATTTTGCATGAATTTCCGTCGGACTTAACGCCTAATTTAGACGGGGGGCGAAGATTGATAGGTTTTAAAAGTTATGGGTATCAAATTGTTGGATTCAAAAATATGGGGCTAACTATCATTTTTGCCCAAACATAGAGGGCTAACTATGACTTTACCCCTAAGAATAATGAGTACATTTAGGTACAAAATAAGAGATCGTCAAACACATGTAAAATTCTTGGATTGAAAAAGAGATCGTTCAAATGGAAGGCCTTTCATTTGCAGCAGGAAACGATCCTTCGCAACAACTTCTGCCTTAGTATATATCACGTATAAACAAACCACTTTCTTAGAAATTTAGGATGAATTATGAACATGGACAATTTGTAACATTAAAAGCAATTCACTCCATCACCTTCTGTCTTCTTTTCTTTTATTCTTCTTTTTTTCACCAAGAGTACATCAGCAATGGAACTCACAAATTGAGAATGAAAACATGTTCCATTTCACCAATCATAGCCATACCACAAATCCAAGCACCCCCACACTTATTTCATGCACACCCATACATATCATAATGATGAACAATGCTCCACTAGCTCTACGGCTTGGGTAAAGACATTGTTTTTCAGGTTTAAAGCTTGTAACGCGGGTTCACAATAAAGTAAAGAAAAACCAATAAAGTTCAAAGGGGTTCAACAAAGGGAAAAATTAATTACAAGGTAGGCTATTTGGCTTATGTAGCTTATAACAAAGAGGGCCTTAATCATGTTCATGCATGCATGTGTTAATATGACCTCGAAAAGAATCAAGCCAAGTTCTAGAGAAACAAATGGAAGAATATCTCACATGAAAGAAAATAGGGAGATTGATATGGATGTGTCAGTCTAAAGACTCAAAATCTCACCGGCTTTTGTCTACCAGATTTAGTCACTACCATTCTCAAGGAAAATAACTAGACTAAATAATTCTAAGTTGGAAGATTACTTATTCAATCATGCTATGATTTTTTCAAGCTTAATTGAATTTTGCTCGTGACATACACAACCAAAAATCGTTGAAAACCACACAAAAAAAAAATCAAAACTCTCTTTCTCTTGTTTTTTTTTTGTTTTTTTTTTTCTAAAAATCATGCTTTTTTTTTTAAAACAAAATACAAACAGAAGCTTAATCCCTTCCACTACACTTAAAAATTACATTGTCCCCAATGTAAGGTGAAATGCAAAGAGAAGGCAAACTCCCCTTGGGCTGCCTCCCCAGCAACGCCTCTGATTATTGTCGTTGGCTGGACTCAAGGCTTCCTTCTTCAATCAGAATAAATCGGATCCTCAAGTCCAAATTCGTCACATTCTCTACTTAGAAGCCTTCATAGAAATACTTAAGTCTATGGCCATTCACCTTGAACACGTTGGAAGTTGCTAACTTTGAATTTCAATTGCTCCATGAGGAAAAACACTTATAACAACAAAAGATCCAATCCAATGAGAACACAACTTATCGGGAAACAAACGAAGCCTCGAATGGTATAGAATGACTTTTTGATCAACTTCAAACTCCTTTCGAGAGATCATCGTGTCATGAAAAGCCTTCAACTTTTCCTTGTAAATCTTTGCACTCTCATAGACATCATTGCGAATTTCCTCTAACTCTTGTAGTTGCAACTTCCTGTTTTCTCCACTTTCATCCATCTTCATGTTGAAACTCTTGATAGCCCAATAAGCCTTGTGTTCTAACTCAACTGGAAGTTGAAGTGGTTTCCCAAACACTAATCGATAAGGTGACATACCAATGGGCGTCTTATATGCAGTCCTATACGCCCACAAGGCATCATCCAAGCGTAAACTCCAATTTTTTCTACTTGGATTGAACTTCTTTTCAAGGATGGACTTAATCTCTACATTTGACACTTCCGCTTGTCCACTAGTTTGCGGATGATAAGCAGTTGACACCTTGTGGGTCACATGGTACTTTCTCAGCAAGGTCTCCACAGTTCGATTGCACAAGTGAGTGCCTCAATCACTTATTAGAGCTCTTGGAATTCCAAACCTAGAGCATATGTTAGACTTGATAAAATATATAACAACTATAGAATCATCAATCCTGGTAGCTTTAGCTTCCACCCATTTCGAGACATAATCAACAGCAAGTAAAATATAAACATAACCGAAGTGTCACCAATTTGTTATAAATTCTCATAGAAAGTCTATAAGAAATATGTCCCAAAAATCAATTATCTAGATAATTATCTATTTATATGTCACATGTTTATATTTATTTATTGCGGGAGAATTTGAGTATAAAGAAAATAATTTTAAGAAAAACAACTAACGAACAATTAAAAATAAAGTATTGAAATCAATCAAAAGAACAAACATTGGTCTAAGTTAACATCCACCATCGGAATTTTACAACTTATCATTGATGCAAGCATTTATTAACGAATATTCACCGCTAGAACTATTTTCCTATTTGTCCTTAGTCGCAGATAATTAGAAAACAAGCGATCTAACTAACCCTAACTACTAAACAATCCAAGACAAGCACTAAAGGTTTAATCCATGGGAGATAAAGGCGGCTTGTTCAAAATTTTGATAGCTGCCTTTTTCTTTTACCCGTTCAACCCAAGTGTTGCAATCCTTGCAAATCTCTCAAATATATTCTAAACTAATACAATACAAATCTGAATATTTAAGGAAAATATTAAAAATAAAATAGAGACCTAATAAAACTAGGAAAGTGGCATCTTCCTCTAGAATTTTCTTGCACTAGGTCTGGAGACTTCCCCAAAATTAATAGGTCAGATCCGCATATCAAAAATGCAATCTAAGGAATGTTCCAGAACCTCAACAGTGCAGGTGATACAACTTCAAGTCCAATTTCGTCCTTTATGCAGCCAGTACCTCTCAAGACTAAAAACACGAATGTTGTATATCGTTTTCCTAGTGTTCCATAGCATCTTGAATCATCTCAATTAGAGCTTGTATGAGAGAGTTATGCCCAGATTATGAAGAAATGTCGAAACTGTCCAAAATCGCTCAGTTAACTTCGTTTTACATTTAACGCGTCCATTGGTATCCTAAATCAAAACTTAAGAGTAATGAGTACATTTAGGCACCAAATAACACTATAAAAAATTGAATTTTAGTGACAAACAAATTTGTCACTAAAAGTCAAAATTTCGTTACTAAAAGTTTTAGTGACGAAATTTTTTTGTCACAAGATCCGTCAGCGAAAGAGTGTCACAAAAGGTATTTCGTGACCAAACCGGAATTTCGTCACGAAAATTTTTTAGTGACGGAAAATTTTATCACTAAATCCAATGATCGATTGGCACGGACGTAGTGGTGGATCGGTTAAAATGGCTATTGATCGGCATGTTTCGCAATGATCGAACGATAAGCAGCTACGATTGATAGGTGAATTATTGGCGATTGATCGGCACATTTTACCGATAGAATAGTAAGAAATAAACAATCGATCGCTATAGTAATGACGATCAATTGTCATATGTAAGTGATCGATCACTTAATTTTCATGATCGATCGTCTTAACAAAAGCCGATCGGTCGCTGAATTAAGCGATTCATCGCTCATTTCTAGACCGATTGGTTGCTTATGTTACCGACAGATCGCTTGCACATAGACGATCGATCGATGACTTTACTGATCGATCAGCATTATATATTTTTAAATTGAAGATCGAACAATGGTATTTAACGATCGATCGGTTGATTAACAACTGATCGATCTCTGAAGATAGCGTTTAACTACCAATCGTCCTCTGAAGATGGTGATCGAACGGTGAAAACATAATTTGGTTTTTTGAAAAACAATAATAATAGAAAATATTATATAACACATAGTACCATAATAAAAATACGTCTGCACTCATATTAATGCACATTAATGCTAACAAATAGTAATCCACAATTAAATCGAAAATTACATCGTAATATACATAATCACAAAGCTATTACAACATAGGTGCATCTACCTTTTTGAACCTCCAAACTGGCTGAAGAGTCGCTTTGACATGTTGTTCGTTTTCTTCTCCATTATAGATGACACTTTCTTCTTTAACTCCTTCCATATTTCTGCCCGTAAGCGCTCTTGCTCCTTTCGCATGCACTCTTGTTCCTTTTGCATGTCCTCTTCGTGCTCCACTCGCATTCATTCTTGCTCCATTTTCATGCGCTCTTCTTGCTCCAACCGGATGCGCTCTTGCTCCACCCGCTACTCCTCACGGTGGTCCCTCAGCGTGACCTCCATCTCATCTTGCTTCTTCGCAAATTCTTGCAAATTTTTTTCTCTAGCAGCTCTCATCGCTTCTATCTCATCACTTGCCTTTGCTAGCTAGTGTTGTAGATCAGAAGATTGCGTACTCAAAGTTGATGAAGGCGGAGGCTTAACTGCGCGTCCTAATCCCCGAACATACCCCTACTTCTTGAACAATATCTCGGAATATACTTCAATTTCGGTGTAAGTCTTCCCTTCTAAATAACACTGGTGCTGGAAGGCATCCATCCGTTCCTGAAAAAATGACAATAATTACCAGAAACATTAAAGTAGATAAACTATAAATAAATTACATAAAATATATTAAAATGAAAGTGACTTACTTAAATTTCTCTCGCTCCTTCTGAGGTCAAAATCTCATCATTGTTTGTTTAATTCTTCTTATACAACTTTGCAGGATTGATATTGCCACTTTCTTGATTTTTCTACATGTCAATAGCATAAAGTTATTGACAAAAAATATCAATAAAGTCTAAAATTTATTTCTTAACTTACCATACAAGTTCGTGTGCGCTGGAACGAGCGTGAACCAGCAGCGTGGTTCACAGTCAACTTTGACTTATTCTAAGAAATTAAATATTAAAAGAATGTAATATTTAAGCAACGGGTTTCTGTAATCACATACCAAAAATGCTTCGCTGGTGAACAAATCGCATAACTCCTTCCACTGTTCTTCCGTGGTATCAGAGTGTGGCTTTAGCAACGCTGGCTCTTTACTCGGGAACTTCTTGAAATATGCATGCATTCGGTTGTGGTGCGTTCGACATGTCATCATCATAGTTTGTACCACCGTCCTCACGTCCTCCTGAAGGTTGTAGTGAAGGTCGAAGTGGTCTTACATAAGTATGAAAACATACAATATTACAAGTGTAACGATCTGCTTATACAAAAATTCTATGTTTTCGAGTTTAATCATATAAACACTCGATCCATAATGTACTCTTTCACTTCTGCAAGAATGTCGACCCACTTGTTAACGGAGATTGGAATCAGCCCTCGGACCAACATGTCAATCTTCGTAGATAGAGTGACAGCAGTGGAAGACACTCCTCCACACTCTCCCTTCGGGATATACACCGATAGTTTCCCTGAACCGAACCCAGACCCAAAACTCTTCTCCAAACCGACCCCACGTGTCCTACCTCGCCCGCGCTTAGAAGCTGGCGTGCTTTGACTCATGGCTTCATTCACTCTCGGAGTTGGAGCGCTCGGGGTAGGACTCGCTCTAAGAACCAATCTAGAAATTGTTCCTCATGCATACGAGAAATGTAACCAACTCCTTGCGCGCGAAGTTCGTCCTTGTATTAACTGTAACGATAAGGTTAATCAACGACTGTATATTATAGAAAACATACATCTATATCTTTTTACTTACTTTAAGTACACGCTGATGTCTTTGCAATTGTTCAGCACAAACCACCGAGCTTTCTTGAACTCTGTTCGGTCTATGTCATACCCTTTTGCAGCCCATATCAATCAAATTCTCTGAGTGCACGCATCCAATGACCATTCTGGTACCTCAATTTCGCCCTCAGAATCTTAGTTCCAATCTCTACGATTAAACGTTGTTTCGACCCCTAGGAGGTATTGGGAACAAAATGTCGAACACTCATTCTCAATATATGCTTCAAGCCACCCATCAACTGTTCAACTGGATACATCCATCTGTACTGTACGGGTCCAGCAAGTAATTCTTCGCATGGTAAGTGGGCAGCCAAATGCATCATCACAGTAAAAAAAGCGGGTGGAAAAATCATTTCCAACTTGCATAAAATTATCCCGATATCTTCTGTCATCCTCTGCAATACAAAAATCATCAACGTACAAGAACACAACTCTTGAAAAACAAACATAATTCAGTTACTGCGCCACCCACATCTTCCTTCAACAACCCTCGGATTATCACTGGAAGAACCCTGTGCAAGAACACATGACAATCATGACTTTTCATTCCAGAAATCTTCAACTCATCTAGATTCACACAACGTGAAATCTTAGCTGCATAACCATTGGGGAACCACACTTCTTTTAACTAGTCACATTCCTCCTTCGCTCTTCACGAGTTAAAGTATACGCCGCTTGAGGCATCAATTCAACCCGACCCTCATACGCCAAATTCAAGTCTTTTTTACCTCATTTCAGCCAAACCTCTACGTGGACCTGCTGAATCTCTGGTCATGAACTCAATATTCATCACCGTTCTGATCACTGACTTGTCAACCTTTTTAAATGCTAGAGGTGAGGAGGTTACCGAGGGGGGAATGAAGGTGCTTATAATCCCAGCTATCCCAGATGGGATCCCTCATTCTTGTGTACCCTGGGGTTAAGCCTCATGGACATGGCAAAAGAGGTGAGTCAGAAATCGGCTATAGTATTTTCCATTGTGATGCCTTATACAGTTCAATGCAGTTAATTTGTTAAACTTCACTAAAATTCACCATACTATATATCTTCGTCTGATTCTGTCAAAATTAATTTGTTGCATATTTCGTCATTTCTCCTTGTTCTGCAATGTATTAGATGCATGTAGAGTGAGAACAAAAATGCCTCATCTTTTGTGCAGGGATTAATAAGTGAAGCTGAGCTGGACTCCAACATGCTACTCTATGCTACCTCGGCTAGGCAGATGACCAAGGGCGGAACTACACAAGGACAATGGGGGCAGCTGCCCCCCATCGCCGAAAAATTCTTAAATTTTTTTTGTAAGAAGTCAAAACCTTTTGTGTGAATAATTCTATCATTGTGCCCATTATGAAAGAGATTATTCCAACTCATGGTCGGGTTCGGCATGGAGGGGCAAACAATTACTTATCCGCATCGTTTTCGTGTGGAAGTATTTTGCCATGTTATTGATTTGATCGCTCAGGAGATGAATAATTGTTTCACAAAAGCAAGTACGAAGTTACTTCTTTGTATAGCATGTCTTGATCCAAGAAGCTCATTCTCAGCGTTTGATCATGCGAAGTTACTTTGTCTTGCTGAGCTTTATCCAGAAGATTTCTCAGGAACTGATCGTGTTATACTTAGAGATCATACTCTATATCCGTTGGTTTATCTGCTGATTGAGTTAGCATTGGTCTTACCAGTTACGACTGCAATCGTTGAGAGAGTGTTCTCTGTAATGTAGTTAATTAAAATTGACTTGCGTAGTAAGATGAGAAACAAATGGATGAATGATAATCTGGTGGTATACATCGAGAAAGAAATTTTTGAAACGATTGAGAACAAAACAACGTTTTCAGAATATGCAGTCTCGTAGGATTCAATTGCTCCTCTCAGTATCAGCAAATAGTACGGTACATGTATTTTAATTTGTTTAGTCTTTTTAGTCCTTAATTTTTTTTATTTTAACTCAAAGATATTTTTTTGAATTACGTAGTAAAATCCTAGTTCTGCCACGGGAGATGACAGAACTCATGGCCAAAAATTGGGCCTTTAAGCATTGACAGAATGGAGATGACGTCTCCTTGGTCGAGAATGGACGGACCTATAAGTGGGACGGCATGCACTTTGCACTTGAGAGCTGGCGTGGCAGGTATAATCAACAAACATTTCGGAGATGAGATTATTGATGAACTGTTTCATCGATTCTACAAGAAAACCCAAGCGGAATGCTGCAACCGCTAGTACTCACTCTGACTGGCTGGATTCCACATACGACAAAGCAACTCAAATCTGCGTTGTTTTGACACGCATATGATGCCCCAGTTTTCCAAGCTGACATATATAGAAGGGGGATCGGTTAATATGCTGAGCACTTAAGGTGCTGAGCATACTGATGGACGGTGAGGATCAATTTTTCAACATCCAATGGCTGAGATTAAAACATGTCACTTAATGAAAATACCCACCCATCTGGCAAAATTCGAAGTTGCTTAGTTGCCCATTCTTCTTCGCTGAGCATCATTTCTTCGCACAAAATCCGCCGTCTCCGTCCCACAGCCGCCCGTTCGTGGGTCCTCCGTCCCAGCAAAGTAATCTCTTACCTGAAGAGCTCGGTTATCTTCCAAACTGGGACAAAATGCAGATTGACCAAAACAACATATCAAGACTATCCAGATCTGTACCTGCCTGGAGAGCTCGGTCCTCCGTCGCAGCACTTGTAAGTTTGTTTCAAATTTTCTTTTGTCTAAAATCAGTTCTAGAATGACTAACACTTGTACTTCATATAAGTTGACCAAGAGACCCGGTTTAGAAAACAAAGATGCCTGCAAATATGTCTGTACTGATATGTGCGGAGGAGAAACTATCAACAATGTACATCTAACCTTTATAAATGTTACATTATGTTTTACAATTTTGCTTTTGGGATAGAGTATTTGTGTTTGAGCTAAAAGTAATATGTACATTGCGGTTTGCAGAAATATGATGGAGGTCTAGATATGTTGGATTTCTGTTGTTTGCCTTTAAGGACCTTGTTAGCTAATCAAATTCAGCAGTTAGTTGAAATTGTATAACAGAGATAAGTTAGCTGTTACTAGTAGTTGTTAGTTATTACAGATTTTGGTACGAATCTGTTTTTCATTCCATTTGTTGTATTTGTATAAAAGAATGTTAGTTGTAATAGTTCAATTCATAATATTCATTCATTTCCACATACTCTGTTTTTCTCTTATTTCTCTATGGTACGAATCTGTTTTTCATTCCATTTGTTGTATTTGTATCCATGTTGCAACCTTTATACTCGTAGAGATTTGTTTCCTTATCACAATTAAAGAAAGAAGCAAAGTGATTCATTTTATATCCATAGGATCATTCAAAGTTGTTTATTCCTTGTCGTTTCCTGTCAGAAGCAATAGTAATGGAGGGATTTTGAGGCTTTAGTAGATTTCAGTTATTTTGCATTTGAGTAAGAAAAGAAATAAATGCTCCTATAAGCTCCCTTCTTGGTAGTTAGATCCGATTTTTTTTGCATACCATATATAAAGGGAACAGATGTATGTTGCACTGCAACAATTCTAGTTAGTGGGTGCTTCCTCTTATTTTTTAAGTTGATCTCTACACCAGACTTGTGTACTGCATCTGTTTCTCAGTCTGTTTGTCTTTTCTCTATGATTTGGTTCAATTTTGGTTCTGGATTGTGTTTTGGTTTATCTTTGTTGACTATACTTATTACTCAAAATCTTTCCAGTAATTTTGAAGTTTATCGGCTAAGTGGGATTAGTGTATAAATCCTGAAACGCGAGTTATATTCCCCCCCCCCCGCCCCCAATTTCGTACTGTTGATGATAATTCCGGATACCATATATACTTTCAGACATCGATTTGTACATACTGTCAATATGTTGATGATCCATTTGTTTCATGCAGGGGTTTTTATGACTAAAAATTGCTCATTGTTACTCATCTTTGAACGAAAGAGTGCAAGCAATTCTCTTGTTGACCCAAATTGAGGGAAGGCAGACAAATTGTTAAAAGTTCATGTCCAAGGAAGTCCCTAAAAAATGGCTTATTCGAAGTTCTGGAGGAGTTGATAACCACTTGATTGTAGTCACTCCAATTTTACATTGTACAAAACTTGTGATTAATGAAATTCAGGTGTGCACGAGGGGTAAATTAGTGCAAATGAGTTTGAGAAGGTGGATACAGCTTTACAATCTCTCATCAGTGACAAGACAAGCAAATTTGATTACACCATACTTGTGGAGAATGTGCATAACTGTCTGGCAAAGTTGGAGTCAAGCATTCAAGATTTTGAAGAAGTGCTTGAATGCCTCTCAGGCGTCTACTAAAAACAAGAGTTTCCCTTCTCAACATCTTCAACCAGTAACCCAAAAATCATAAGGGGCATCCATTTTTGTCTGTGAATTACTGCAAAATTATATATCTTCCAATGTTATACCTGTACATGAACTAAGAGATGTAATTTTCTTTTCTGATTCTACATCAAATCTCTCTGTTTTCCAAATATAATTCGGACTTACGTTTCCTACTTAACTCACTACAGAAACATTTCATAGTGCAAGATCTCAATTAGTTTTGGAATACCGGATATCAAAATATGGAATGCAAGATATTTCAAAATATAATTGGGAAGCTCAGGTTGTTGATGCCCTCATCAAGAACATTGGCTTTCTCTTGAGCTTTCCTCTTCTCATCATCAGTCAGGTCCCCTGAAGCAGAAGGATAAATACACTGTTCAGCAATGTGCAACAATTTCCACAACCTGAAGTAGAAGGATAAATACATTGTTCAGGGTATAAAATTAAAATCACAGGCAACAAAAAAATTGGCAGATCATTACAAGCAGTTTACCCAATACAATTTCAGAACAACTTCAAAACTCCAACACTCAAAAACAACATCAACTCAGCAAATCACTTGCAGTAGCTTCAGCAACCGGCATAACAATACCAGATTCAAATCCAAATGCAACAACAGTCTTCCAATGAGAGACAATAAAATTTGTAGGGTACAAAGTTTTGAGCACAAAATTTACAAATTCAAGTTTTGTTCCCTTCTTTGCAAAGCTCTGCAATTTGTTCTTATGAACAAAGCCAGCTATTGTTTTAACACTTCATCGAATCAAAACAACCTAATTCTATTACTAATGTGTTTGAGCAGCCAAAACTGGAGAGTAACAGATGTTGGACTTGCACAACCTATTATTCTGTGACCAAGTTTTGAGTGGAAAATCAAACACTAGATGAAGAAATTTCTAAGCATGGACATGCAATACAGAGAAATGAAAGGAGAGTAACAGATGTTGGACTTACACATTTATTGCAGATCCAACAGGTTATGCTGATGACAGGCTTTTTCAGTGCCAGCCAAAACTGGTGCTAGTCCACTTCAGTTCCACCTCCCTTCTCTTTACATTTGAATACCAACTCTCTCATCAGTTCAATCCTTCTCCAACTCAATCTACTCAAAACGCTTTAAAATTTTAAGTACACGTCAAAATTGTCCACCCATTTTTCTTCATTCGTGGCTCCAAGCCATTTTGAAGTGCAAAGCCTATCCCTTACCTAACATATTAAGGAAGTTCTGATGGAGCTATTTTGAATTATGCAGAATTACCAACATATTCATGACTTGGCTTCCGACCCAATTCCAAATTCAATCAGCAATTTTAACCACAGATTGTGATCCAAATGTGGATTAAGTGTTGTCAAAACGCATCACAATACTTAGAACTTCCTCTTATCACTTTTTCAGTACAAAATAAATATGATATAAGAGAAGACAGTCCAAGAGGCCCATAAGGAGCATAGCAAAAAGGCTTATATCATCGGCTTACCAACAAAAGGCCTCAGAGGTGTAGGTGGTCTGGGGAGAAATTTCCATGGTTAATGCAGAAAAAAGGCTTTTGGCAAATACACTGACAGACCAGAAAGAGTTGCATGTAAATTGTGCACAAAATCAAAAGAGCTGTTGAAACCGGAAACCAAAAGTTTAATAGTGAGAAATTTAACAACAGAAAAATACGAAAGGCAAAGTTCATGGACCTAGTTACAAATTGGGTGATGTCAATATCACCACATATGCACGTGTCACAGTGGGCGGCTGGACCGGCGACGGGAGGCTGGGCTGCTGTGGGGCGAACGGGCGGCTGTGCGAAGAAGGTCAGGAACCTGAGTTTGTGCGAAGAATGCGAAGAAGAAGAAATTTTGAATTTTTTGCTGGGTCAGTTCGCAGGTCAGCACCGGAACCCTGGTCGAAAGAAGTTGAATCGGGTCACACCGTGGGTCAAATTCATTAATTGACCTGGCCTTGCTTACAGCCATTGGATCTTGCAAATTTTATCCCAGCCGTCCATCAACAGCCCTCAGCAGCTTAAGGCTCGGCATACTAACCGATCCCTATAGAAAGTGCACTGGCTTCTCACTAGTTTCCTTGCGGACATGCGGTTCTTTTATGTAGAAAGAAACTTGGATACCAGGTGAAAGTTTCTTAAATAAACAGAGGTACATATAATGCCTACCTCAGCCTCTTTCAGATGAAAAATGTTTAGTAAGGCAGTATACCCCATCAGGAATAATAACATCAGCGCTCAATGTATTGCCGCAGAATACAAACAGCACTCCAATAATACTTGGTTCATTTTGTTGAGTTTGCCTTGGATTTTACCATGTGGGCGTTGAGATATTGCAGATAGAGTAACAAACGAAAGAGTTATTGTTTTATCCAAAATCTCCAACTGATATATTTGGAAGTAGATGCAATCATATATATGCGTTGTGATATTAGGAGTTTTTTTCCCAATTAGTCCAGAATAAAAAAATTGTGTTATAGAGATTGTAGTCTAGAGAGAGAGAAGATAATTAAGGAGGCAAGTTGGTGTCTCGTGGATAATGTGAGGGAGATTTGGTTGCAGATATTTTGGATGTTTGCTTGTACTCTTGATTTTGGAATTTCTTGTTGTCTCTACTCGTGGATGTACCTCACCCTAAGGGAACCACTTTACATTTTAATATTCTATGTGTTTGTTTGTATTTTTGTGGTTAACCGTAATTATGTGAACAATTGCACAATACATTTCCACTCCAATTTGTTAAGGATCTAAATTCAGTTTCCTTTACCATATGATCCATTGGTTTGGATTATGCATTAATAGATGAAATGTTATTCATTTTATATTAAAAAGACGAATAGATCTTATGATTATGCAAAAAGTTTCCCGAAGTAAACAGAATGGACTTGATAATCGGAGCAGACTGTTTGGTCTCCTTGGGTTCTAACTCAATTCAGGGAGCGGGAATTAGTTTGACTTGTAAGCACATCTTGAAGTTGAATTCACTTTATTTTCGTTTCAAGCACAAGGAATAAGCAAAATTAGTTCCCTCCCAATTCATTTCATACCTAGGCATAAATGGCAAATACATAAATTGAAAAACATACAGGAACCAGCACTGAAAACTTCAGCAAGGTTAATCCTGTCTCCTGCAAATCGACCTCATGTATAGTCATGAGTTTTGCTCCCATAATATCCATCAACTGTCGGCTCTGCATCAAAGAACAAAAAACAAAGCAAACAATTGCCCTCTTCTAGATAGAGAGTAAGTCAGACCAAATTCAAACACCTGATGGGATGTACATACTCTCGGGACTGTTATGAAGAACCTGGTGGGCCATGCCATCATCGTCCATAACGTTTAAACTTAGATGACCTACTACTTTTCGTGGATCACCCTTCCGAATGGAGCAGTTGCCATAGATCACGACGGCTTCAAAGCCACTTCCTCAACTCATAGAACTTCAAGTAAGGGTAGAAACCGCAACAATATGATCAAATCAACTTTAGTCACATAATAAACTGTTGACATTTACATCTGACTAAATTGCAATGACCTGGCACTCCAAACGCAAGCAAATTTCATGTACATGAGTTAAATACTTGTCCTTCCAATTCACATACACACATACTAAGTTATGACAAAACGGAAAGCTACAGAGACCATCAAACGCTTAAGAGGTGCCAACCAATCCAAGTTTCTCAACTGAACTGCAAACCATAACTAAATTGGTGTTCCAGAGAAGAAAGCTGTAGAGCCCTTCTAATACTTGTTCTATCCTTCTTAATTTGGATCAGCTTGTCATAAACACACCATCCTTCTTAAGTTGGATGGTATGTCACATAGTACCATGCTGAAGTTTTTGCATATACATCATCAGCCCCAGAATCTAACGCACTTCTCTTCTCATTGAACCAGGCCCTAGCTTCCTTTCTCAAGGACCTTATGGACACATTGATTGCTTCTGCATCTCTTCTTTCAGTGAAATACTTGCTCTTTCTAATGATGTTCTCACTCAGTATTTCAGCCTCAGTTTTGATGCCTTAATAGTCCATCAAATTTCCCAACTTGTAATCATAGTAGCTTTTGTGAAAGAAAGCATCATCAATGAGATCCTCAAAGCCATCAACTTCCATGTCAGGATCAAATGTAACACCCAAGATTTCTATTTTAAATTTATTTGATATTTGAAATGTCTTCTTTAAATTTGAAATTTGAGTTTAATTCATTTAAAATAGTTGAATTTTTATCTTTGACCTAGACAAATATTTTTAAAATTTGAAAGATTTTATGATTATTTAAAATTAAAAATTTTAGAGTTCAAAAGGGAGTCTATTACTAGTGTGAGTCTATATATAGATTTACACATTAGTTTTAATTTTTACACACCTCGATTTTACAACAACAAGAGGAAAAGAAGGGTTTTCTTGCTTTCGACAATCTAGACGAAAATTTCTAGAAGCAAATTCAGGTATTTCGAATTTCTTGATATTATATTTGTATTTTTTTATGAGAGATCAAACCATAGAGTGTCTAGATCTAGCCCTAATTATTTCAAGATTTTTGAAATAGTTTTAATCGGTTTCTTGGAGTAATTGAAATTTGGGTTCAAGATTTATTTAAGGAAAAATCAGGTTCATGATCTGAGTAGTAGATCGAAATATATTTTATAGCCGACTTTAGATATCAAAAAATTTTGATTTTTAGATATTGCGTACTAGACATTTGCAGAACACAAATAATAACGTCTGAACGTATATGTGAAGTGTCCGGACATTATCCAAACGTCAACGTATCCGTTTTGAAAGTCTAAAAAGAGTCTGAACAGCTTTGGGTACCCGTCCGAACCCAAAGCAGATAAAAAAACAGTTTAAATTTAACATTAAAATGTTAGAACTGCATTGAATAAGATCCCGGACAGAATCAAAATGACAACATATAGCCGTAGGCATACTATCAGGGGTCCGAATGTACAACAAAGAATTAAACTATATATCTAGCGTTCGGACAATATCATAACGACAACGTATACCACCGAATGACTTCGAAAAACGTCCGAACAACCTAAGAAATCGTCCGGACGACTCAATAAAGTCTCCGAACGCTTTTTAGAGGACGGCCTAGTTAACTCAGCCATGACAACGTCCCTCCACCTCCCTACACGCCCAAAAATACAACCAAAACACAAACTAATACACTTAAAACAAGCCTAACACTTAACACAATCAATTTCTATGTAAAAATCAATCAAAAACACAATATACTATGCAAAAAATGGAATTGAAATTCTATACATAAAACTATAGAAAAAAATTAAACTTTAACCATTAAAATCTTGTTAAAAGTAAGGAAAACATACTTGGATGTTATTAGAACCACGAAAGAGTGATATTACGTCAAGATTTGTGAGGAAAAAACTTGAGTTTTGAGAGATTATTTAGGAGATATGGTTCGGTATTTGTGAAAATGCCGAACTGTTTTCGACTTTTGAAAAAACGTCGCGAGCATCCGGACTCCAGGCATGCCTTCCGGACTCTTTTTTGCACACATGGCCCAATCAACGTTCTTCGTATTAAATACCAAAATTTAAACCATTTAAAACGGTTCGATATAATAAACACATTTGGACGTCTTAACACGTCATAATAAACACATTCAGACGTCTTAACACATTTCGTGCTTTCTGTAAAGTAGCCCTGATCCAACAAACTTCTAATCAATAAACACCTTAGTTCAACCTTCTGTACTTCAAGAAGCTGAGACTTCAATTGAGAAAATGGAACACTCGGGATTGCCTCCATGGGATAATGAACCATGAGGTAGTCATCGGGATTATTATCAATGACAAACCCATATAGATAAAGTAGTATCTCATTTCCTTTCATAGCTTATGGAAATCTCCCTCTCAATACCAAAGTGACTTGGTTCAGGAGAAAGAAGGTACATAGAGGAAGGAACCCCGGTTATCGATCTCGTTCCATCAACTTCCCACACTATTGTTGCCTTCAAATCATGGTTACAAAAATCAATGCTAGGGACAAGACCCTTCAGCCAAATAGTCTCCCCTGGTGTTGATGCGGATGTCACTCCATTGGCATCCTGAGACCTACGCCCTTTTTCATCTTTCCCACTGGCCACTTCTCCACTAGTAAAATGCTCAATGGAATGGTCGAAATCTTTGCTAATTGAAAAGTTAATGTCCTCTACTTGAGTTTATGGGAATACTTAGGAATGTGGTAGAGGAATGTTCAAAGCATGAGTCCAAAATACAGAATTTGCCAAAAGGAAATCTTCAAACGACACTGCACTTTCTGAATCCCCATCAAGAGTTAAAATCTTCGTCACAAGTCCCTCCAATTTATTGTCATATAAAGACTGCAAGCTTTTCTTCTACAATTCAGTAGCCCGACACAAAATTGTTCCCTTCAGCTCTAATCTTCACCAGTAAACCAAAGTGGATTTCCAAAAGTCCTTGGAAGCATATCAAGGTACGACTTCCATGAAGATTTAGTACGTAGGTGCTCCAGAGTTAGGAACAGAATGATCAACAACATATCATCTACTTCTCCTTCTACAAACTATGTTCTACACTCTGGTCCAAGGAGAGCATCTTGCAGGACTCTCATAGGACATACAACAAACAGTTGGTGGCTGGTGCTCTGAAAAAAAAAATACCATGCAATTTACCCGCACTTTACCAAACATTCCACCACTCACAACTCGATTGGGGCCCGGTTCAAAAATCTGATCCACAAGAATTCAAAAATTATTGTGAAAACAACAGACATACTTGTATATTCTTCAACTTAAAATCAATTGGGACCCAAATTTCATATTTTCCAAATTACCCGTTTGACAAATTGCTCCACAACTGAAAGCCATGTTGACCACAACACCCTTAACGTAAATCCACTCCACGCGTGTCATTTTCTTCCTCTTGAGAGTCGAGACGATGAGAGAAAGAGAAGCAAAAGTTCAGATTCTTCAGTCCCCTCCCCACTGACCGACGTCTCCCCTATATTCTAACAGAATACTAACAGCTAACAAACACCCTTCTAGAAACACCAGACCCATTTTATAACAAATTGGGTATCCCAAAACTATCCAATGTCATACAGCCTACTAACAACTAACAAGCCCGCATAATTGAGCTCAGCCCAGCTGGTTATCAACTAAGGTCAGCTACCATAAGTGAACTAGTAGTCCAGGCGTGTTACAGTAAATCAAAATTAGAACTGCCAATCGTACTCTTCCTCATGCATGGCTATTACTTCTATTCGTTGTGCACTTGCGAATGGGTGCTAGAGAAACAGAAATGGATAATTGTCCGTACAAAGCAGTGCAGAGCTTTAGTCCTAAATCTGTTTTTCTTATTTGTTTTGACACATGATATGAATTTGTCATTGGCTTTGGGAAAGTAATGTTCGCACAAGCTCCAGTTAAGAAGACCTCTCTCGTTCATGTGCAAGTGTAGTGGGGCCATCACTCATATGAGTTTTCTATGGAAACTTGTCCGCCAAGGATTTGGAAGGAGCTATCCGCTCTACCTCTGCTTACTTCCATCTCATGCACTTTTGCCCCTTTCAAAAAAATAAAATAAAAGGGGTTCCCGGAATCTTTTAGGTAGTTACAAGTAATCTTTGAGTGCAGAAGATTAGACACGTCGTTACTGAGAAGCAAATAATATGCAGATTTAGAAGCACTGTTTGTTTGTTTTTCTATGTCAGCGGATATTCGGAATTTCGCATTGATTAAACTTTGAGTTTATATAATCCCCTCGTATCAAACAAAATATATAATTAATTATTGGAATACAGGTCCGAAGGTGGTTCTAAAGGATTGATAGAACTCTAGAAGCTGAGATTTCCAAAGATATCAAAACCCGAAATCTCAAAACTAACCATTAGGCCAACCTCTTGGGGGTGAAAGCAAGTAGTTTCAGAAAAGCATTATTTGTACCATAGTAAAAGCTTCTTTTTTTTTGTTGAAATGTTATTTTTAGATTATAAGATATTATTTGATTTAAGAGTGATGAAGATTTGATTATTTTTGAACATTTGGAGGAGAGCAACCTTATATAGTTTGGGCTCCCAAAATACATATATATATATATATATATATATGTTTCCGACTTATAAATAAAATTATGATTTGCTTTAAATATTTATATATCTCTTGTATACTTGTATGTTTCCGACTTATAAAAAAAATTATGATTTGCTTTAAATATTTATATATATATATATATATAAATATTTAAAGCAAATCATAATTTTATTTATAAGTCGGAAACATACAAGTATACAAGAGCAGGACACAAACAATTAGAAGGGGCCAGCCACAGAACAGAACGGCATACAATCAAATTTAACAAAGGCAAAGGCCTAAAAGGGCCATACATATACCAAAGCGGCCACACGGTCCAAAAACATACAGAGTGCACAAGACAACCAAATGAGCCCAACGGCCGAACAATGAAAAGGCCACAAGGGCCACACTGGATAGCCGCCAGGGAAGGCGGTGTCTTTCGCCGAACGAGAGGGATGCAAGTACAGGCACCTCAATCCCACTTTCCCAAAAGAGCTAGAAATATGCACATCTGGCTGGCAGAGGCTCCCGCCGCCCAAAAGCAAGCAGAAGGGAAGGAGCCATATATCTAGTTATTGATAAGCACAAGGAATAACAACAGGCAAAGGAAAAGCAGGAGCCACAATAAGAGACGGTAAATAAGTTTCTGCAGCGATGACCTCCGTAAAGCCCTCTTGCTCGCATTTTCCCTCTTGATGTGGACAAGTTCGTCAGAAATGCACCACGGAAAACTGAGGAAATTATCTTTATCCATTCCCTGCCTGTAGCTATAATGATACGTAACATGATACCAGGCTGAGGCTTTTGCGTACACATCACAACCCTCAGATTTATTTCCTTTGTCGAACCATGTCCTAGCTTTCCTTCTCAACGACACTACAGCATTGTTAACTGCTTGCATATCCTTCTTCCTATTCGAAGGTTTCGACATGTCGAAGATGCTGCCGCTGAGAATTTCAGCTTCAGTTTTGATCCCGTTAGAATCCATCAAAACCCCCAGCTTGAAATCATATTTTCTTTTGTATTGGAGTGCCTCACTGATATAGTCCTTAAACCCGTCTACTTTCATGTCAGGATCATAATACTTCTTCACTCTTCCCAAGCTGTTCAAGGGTTCTGTAGGGGCCTTCTCCGATGCAATGTCTTTCACCTCTCGAAAAAGCTTTCCGATCACACTTTGTGATGTGTAGGAAGGTTTATCAGGTTTTTCCATGAAATCGGGATACTCTTTGACATGCAGATCAGAGGGTATTTGAACTACCACACCTGTTTTTGGGGAGTCGACAGCCCTTGAGTGTAGCTTAGCAAGCTCAATGCATTTCTTACTCGATGCTCCACCAGGTTCCCTGTCTGCGTAGACAGTGTGGGCGTTTGCGATCATTCCTAAGGTGTCATTCACCATGTACTTGACGAAATACTCCTGAACTTCCTGCAGCACAGCAGCAACATGCTTGATCTTATGTAAAAATCAAACTGTGGTGCTCGCAAAAGATGCATGGAATGTCACTGCATGGAGATTCGCGTAGTACGTACCATAATTGTGACATCATGATCGAGCACTATAGCCGGTTCTGCATTATAGTCCATTGGTTTAAATTCCGAAGGGGGAATAAGATCCGGGTCCCAGCATACAAAGTACATGTCTCCATCCAAATCACTCCCAGAACATTCATTTGGATGAGGCCTGTTACAGTTATTTGTCTAATGTTAGGATTATGTGTGAAACCATGAGTGTGTGCGTATATTTTAGGATTTTGTACTTGTTGATTTCATATTTGCAGTGTAATTTCGAATCTTACCTCTTTCCCTTCTGTGGAAAAACTACACAGTCCACCATGTGGTGCAAAGCCGGCACATTAACAGCCCTTAGAACACGCACATCGCCTGGATGTAGGCAGGGGTTTTTAGCAATAACTACCTTACCTTCAAAAACTAAGTTATCTAGGTTTAGGCTGCTGGTAGTAAACTCAAGGGAGGAATTGTTGCAGAGCTCCCTGTCGAACCGAGATATTTGCACAAACACCTGTCCATATTCCAATGTCCTGGTTTCGTCTAGACATCCCATCATAGATCTTCCATTTTGAACGAATATCCTTGATTTAAACCTCAAGTCCATCAGCTTAGATGCACGGAGTGCTCGTAGCATAATTGCAAGGAATGGTTCCTCATTAGACTTGAAACCACAAGCAAGCATTTCCCTCAGAATGCTCGTGGTCTCTCCTGCGAACATCAACTCCAGTGCCTTCTGCGCTTCCAGAGGATCTGTTAGCATAGCATTCAGTCGATTTATAACCTCCTTCTGCATTTTTTCAAAAACTTGATCCCTAACCCCAAGGTTAGACAACAGAGTGATGATCTGCCGATTAAGAAAACAAGAATGACACTTGCTCCATGCCAAAACATCCAGTTTTGTGTTCAGGGATTTGTACTTGAACATGCTCTTTCTAAATGATAGCTTCGTTGAGGATGTTGGATCAACGGCGACAACACCTTTGTACCCACCATAGCGAATCTGAAATGCAGATGGAACTTTACTTTTACAGCCACATTTTTTCGCCACTTTGTATGCCAATTCAGCAGATTTCTTCCCTATATCATCAGAGAAACAATAGGTGATTCCATCCGTTTCAATTTCTACATCAGGAAGAATTTCCATTTCTTCAACATCAATACTGACAGTTTCTCTGGAAGAGCCAAAAGATTGACCAAGTCTGGAAGCATATTTTGCCACATTCCTGATATCGCGAAACTCACCCATCCACTCTCTGATATCTGCTGCAGTAAGGCCAGCTCTCGAAGCAAACATCCAAGCAGAATTTTCTCGCAACTGACTGGATGAAAAGGCAAGAAACTCAAACTTCTTATCACCAATAACTATCCCATTTCTTAGGATGGATAGTATCCTCTCATAGATGCTAGTTCTCCTATCCTCATTTGCAGAAGATGCACATGGAGATAAAGCTGTTGACGGAACTCTATCAAAGTCATCGTCAACAAACGCTACACGGAGAAAGTTTTCAATATCACCAGAATAATTGCGTAAAACGCGATTGGAGAGATTTACCTCTGGCCCACAGAAATATACTTTACAGGGAGTTATTAGAACCCTGTATATATATGTTGGAGAAGAAGGAATTCTATTCTAGAGGGAAGAGTGAAGAGATACTATTTCTGAAATTTTCTTTCACTGTATTGCTTCTCAATGGCTTGCTTTGTGTCAATGCATACATGAGTATTTATAGGCTGATTATTACACCTAGCATTAACTCTAAATACATGAACTACCCAAATACATGAATACCCCAAGTACATGAATACCCCAAATACATGAATACCCAAATACATGTATTACTACTTTCAAGATGAACCTACACTAGTTCATGAATCTCCCAAAAGACACAACACTTCATTGAATTAAAGTTTATTATTCAACACTCCCCTTTAAACTTTATTCTTGGTAACTCCAAGCAACATCCGCAACTTGCTAAAAGTATCATATTTGAGAGGCTTCGTAAAAATATCCGCAACTTGATCATGGGTCTTCACAAATTTGACTTCCACTTCATTCTTGACAATGCATTCTCGAAGAAAATGAAATCTTGTATCTATATGCTTGCTTCTATCATGAAAGACCGGGTTTTTCGCCAATGCAATTGCCGACTTGTTGTCAACAAAAATCTTCGTTGCTTCCTTTTCTGCCATGTGTAGTTCCTTTAATAACCTTCTCAACCAAATTGCATGACAAACACAAGATGTCGCGGCAACATATTCAGCTTCACATGTGGAGAGTGTCACAATTGGTTGCTTCTTGGAACTCCAAGTAAATGCCGTACCTCCCAAATAAAATACAAACCCGGTAGTGCTCTTTCGATCATCCATGTCTCCGGCCCAATCACTATCACTATACCCCACAAGCTTAAATTCATGAGAAAATGAATAAAGAAGGCCGAAATCAATTGTACCTTTGACATAACGAAGAATCCTCTTAGCAGCTTTGAAATGCATTGTGCTTGGTGACTCCATATATCGGCTAACAAGCCCAACTCCAAAAAGTATGTCCGGTCTTGTACAAGTCAAGTATCTTAAACTTCCAACAAGACTCTTGAACATTGTGGGGTCTACCTTCTCTCCTTCTTCATACTTGGACAATTTTACTCCACATTCAACCGGAGTACTCACGGATTGACAATCTTCCATCTTGAACTTCTTGAGAACTTCTCTTGCAAAACCTTCTTGAGAGATAAAAATTTCATCCTCCATTTGCTTGATCTCAATGCCCAGATAATAAGACATGAGACCAATATCGGTCATTTCAAACTCTTTAGTCATGGCCTTCTTAAATTCTTCAAACATGCTTGAATTATTACCAGTGAAAATTAAATCATCAACATATATGCATACAAGCAAAATATCTCCATTTTCACGCACCTTAGCATAGAGAGCATATTCATGTGGGCACTTGGCAAATCCATTCTCCTGAAAATATTTGTCAATCCGACTATTCCATGCCCTCGGCGTTTGTTTCAAGCCATATAAGGCTTTATTTAACTTCAACACTTTATCTTCATGCCCTTTGATCACATAACCCATAGGTTGCTCAACATAGACCTCTTCCTCAAGAATTCCATTCAAAAAAGCTGATTTGACGTCCATTTGATAAATTTTCCATTTGTTTTGTGCGGCAAGGGAAACAATCATTCGAATTGTCTCCAATCGAGCAACAGGAGCAAACACTTCTCCATAATCAATCCCAGGACGTTGGCTATAACCCTTTGCCACCAATCTTGCCTTGAACCTTTCTACTTCTCCCTTGGCATTCTTCTTCACTTTGAAAACCCACTTCACACCAATGGGCTTTTGTCCCTCCGGTAAAGTTGCCAACTCCCAAGTATCATTCTTCTTTATGGATTTGATCTCCTCGTCCATGGCAATTTTCCATCTTTTGTCTTGCACCGCTTCTTCAAAACCTATTGGTTCACAATCGGCAAAGTGACAAAAAAGAGTTAGATCGTCACTTAAATTTTCCGTTACCTCATAAAGGTCTTGAAGACTTCTCATTCGGGATGGCCTTTCACTTGAACTTCCTTCATGAGAAGATGATGACGGAGTACTAGGAATTGTTGGTGATCGAGGAGGTGTTGTGAGCTCTTGTTCATCATTTCCTGGATCTTCATCTTCAAGGATTGGAAAGAAATCATATCTTTCCTTTTCTTGATCACTCCAATCCCACGAACATTCTTCATCGAATTCCACATCTCTACTAATGATCGTCTTCCCGGCACTCGGATTATAAAGCTTGTAGCCTTTGGATCTTTGATCATAGCCGATGAAGATGTGCTTCTTACTTTTATCATCAAGCTTGGATCTCTCTTGATCAGGCACATGAACATAGCCAATGCTCCCAAAAACTCTCAAATGGGAAATGCTTGGCTTTCTTCCGCTCCATGCTTCTTGAGGAGTTAAGTTCAACAAGCTTCTTGTAGGACACCGATTTGATAGATAAACAGCACAATCAACTGCTTCTGCCCAAAACTCTTTAGGCATCATCTTTGTCTTCAACATGCTTCGCGCCATATTGAGAATTGTTCTGTTCTTCCTTTCAACCACCCCGTTTTGTTGAGGTGATCTAGGAACCGTAAAAAATCGACGAATCCCATGTGCTTCACAAAACTCATTAAATTCATTAGATGTAAACTCACCCCCTCTATCCGATCTCAAAGCCTTTATTTCATAACCGCTTTGTTTTTCAACAAGTGCTTTAAATCTTTTAAAAAGCACTAAACACTTCAGATTTTTCTTTCAGAAAATATACCCAAGTTTTTCTACTAAAATCATCAATAAAAAGAAGAAAGTACCGATTTTTACCAAACGAAGAAGGCTTGATCGGTCCACAAACATCGGCATGAACAAGTTGAAGCGGCGAACTTGCTCTTGTAGTTGCTTCTTTTGGAAAACTATTTCGAAATTGTTTGCCAACAAGACACCCTTCACAAAATTGATCTGATTGATCAATAGGTGGCAAACCTTTTACCATCTCCTTTTGAGCCAACAACTTCAATCCTCCAAAATTTACATGTCCAAGCCTCAAATGCCAAAGCCAAGAAGGATCTTTCACACAAGCTTTCAGACACTTGGCTACATCAGTTTGAATATCAAGCAAAAACATCCTATTTCTTGTCATGGGCACTTTCGCAAACAAATTCTTCTTCCCATCTCTTAGAAAAAGACTACGATTTTTCATTTCAATTTCATAGTCTTTTTCCAAGAGTTGCTCCAAACTCAAAATGTTGCTTTTCATACTTGGAACATAATAAACATTAGATATAAATTGATGGCTCCCATTTTTCAAACGGATTAGAATCGTACCTTTCCCTTTGATGGGAATTTTCGACAAGTCTCCGAAAGTGACATTCCCGCTTACTGATTCATCAAGCTCTACGAACTTGCTTTTATCTCCGCACATATGATTGCTTGCTGCATTATCCAGATACCACCAATTTTTCTTGCCAGTATCTTCTCCTTTGTAGGCTAGCAACAACGTAGGCTCCGTTTCCTCGTTCTCAACTTGATTAGCCTTCTCTTCAACATTGCTAGGAGAATTCCAACACTCCGAAGAATAATGACCATACTTTTGACAATTGAAACATCGAATTTTGGACTTGTCATATTGCCTTCCATTCTGCCTTGAGTAATTTCCTCTTCCACGGCCTCTTGAGGATTGACCTCTTTCTTCATAGTTGGCATTTTGATTATTTTGTCTACCTTGGCCTCTTCCTCTTCCTCTTCTTCCTCTACCTTGGCCACGTCCGCGTCCTCTTCCTCGTTGACTTTTATCACGCTCTTCGTCTTTCACAGAGAGCTTTGTGGCTAGAACCTGCTCAACAGGTTCTTCCTTCTTCTTAAGTCTTTCTTCATGGGCTTGGAGAGAACCCATGAGTTGATCAACCGCCATCGTCTCCAAATCTTTCGACTCTTCAATAGCCACCACAATATAATCGAACTTCGAATGCAACGAGCGAAGAATCTTCTCAATCACCCGGACGTCCTCCATATTTTCTCCATACCTCCTCATTTGATTCACAATGGCCAACACCCTCGAAAAATAATCTGCAATCGCCTCAAATTCTTGCATACGCAGGACCTCGAACTCTCCTCGTAGCGTCTGAAGGCGCACCTTCTTCACTTTATCAACTCCTTGATAGGAGTTCTGAAGGATCTCCCAGGCTTGCTTGGAAGTAGTGGCATTAGCCACTTTCTCGAACATGGCTTCATCCAAACATTGATGGATGAGTGTGAGAGCTTGCTGGTCCTTCTTCCGCGTCTTCTGCAGATTATCCCTTTGATTGGGACTCAACGAAGCTTCATCTCTCGGCTCGTCATAGCCTTTCTCTACAATTTCCCATGCATCTTGGGATCCAAGCAAAGCCTTCATACGAATGCACCAATTTTCATAGTTCTCCTTCGTCAAATGCGGAAATTGAAACGGAAACGTTGAGTTGGCCATCTTCCAGATCAAGAAACCTTGCTCTGATACCACTTTTTTGGAGAAGAAGGAATTCTATTCTAGAGGGAAGAGTGAAGAGATACTATTTCTGAAATTTTCTTTCACTGTATTGCTTCTCAATGGCTTGCTTTGTGTCAATGCATACATGAGTATTTATAGGCTGATTATTACACCTAGCATTAACTCTAAATACATGAACTACCCAAATACATGAATACCCCAAGTACATGAATACCCCAAATACATGAATACCCAAATACATGTATTACTACTTTCAAGATGAACCTACACTAGTTCATGAATCTCCCAAAAGACACAACACTTCATTGAATTAAAGTTTATTATTCAACAATATATACCAGCCCACCTTCTAAATCAATAGTAGGGGATCTTGGAAGTTGCGAGTCCATAGAGTAACTTCTGTACTGCTCACTAAGCCACATCACAGGTTCATAGCAGCAGCTTTTTAGATGATACAGCTTGTTCAGTGCACTTTCTATATACTTAATCTTTGTTTTGCTAGGATCGACCAACTGATAAAAATCAACATCAATTGCTGACCCAGGAAGACACCCATGCTGAATTAAAGAGTTGATCTTAAACAGGATTCGATAGGGTAAGTCAAAGCCTCGGGGTGGATTCACAGTGGGCACAAGATCTGAATTGCAAGAGAAAGTTGAAACTTTCTGTAGAATAAATGAGGCTTTCATTTTTTTATAAGAGGCGAAATTGCTAAGAAAATCTGGAAGCGGGCCCTGTGGGAGCTCCACACAGAGAGCAGAAGATTGGCCGATGCAGCGCATTGGAGTGAAATCAACTTCCCGGACCCAATGAGATTCATGAGCACCACGTATCTCTTTCTCATAAATTTGAGGTGCACCAAATAACTAGCAGTAGAAAGTAGAATTTGCTAGGTTAGGCAGAAAAGGGGAACAATTTTCGAAATCACACACGCATAGAGCAGAGAATTTCGATTTATTCAAAGACAACTAGAGGCTTTCATAACAGCAACCAAAACCATTATTCAAAGCCATAAAGTTGAGTAATGGAAATATTAAATCTTAAAGGAGCTGGACGTAATCAAAATATAGAAACTGAAATTTTATTCAAGCATCTGTGCAAATTGGCCCGACGACCCCCCTTTTTTTGTTTTTTCACAGGCAAAGAAATCAATTGAAACGTTTTTCTCTTATTGGGCCAGTAGTTTGGAGCAGTCAGGCAAAGATTAAATACATTTTTTGCCGATGAGACTCTTGGGGTTTTAACAGTTTGCATCTCAGACTCTTAATTTCGAAACATTTGGCCTCTCAACTGCTAACTATCTACATTTTGTTCTCCCAGGAGTTAATTTGGACAGAAATTGTTATTTTGGTTAAGTGAAATAATGAGTTTACCCCATACAAAATATAACTATAAAAAAATTATGAAAGTAAAATTATTATTTCACTTAATCAAAATAGCAATTTCCTTCCTAATTAACAGTTGTAGGCGAAAAATGTAAACGATTGATAGTTAAGGAGCGAAATGTAACGAAATTTATAGTCTGAAGTGCAAAGTGTTAGAACCTCAATAATCTAAATGTTGACAAATGACCAATTGCAATTACAAGTTACAAAATTTAACCATATGCTGATTGATTCTATGTTCAGTAGACTCAGTATGAAGTACAAGTAACATAATAAGTTATCAGTATACAAAGATCAGCAAGTCACAGTTAACAATTTATACGCGAGAGAGAAACAGGGAAACTAACCACACAAAAATTGATACAAAGAAATTGTTTGAACTATAGCAAACACATGGACACAAGCAAATCCTGCAAGTATTCTTTTCAAGTAACTTTTTAAGCAGCTAACCTGAAAGAGAAGAAACTTTGTCGTTTGACTACGTGGGCAACGTAGCTCAATCCGAGAAACGTCCTCACAGGAGATTTCAAGCTTGTGTTGTTTGGAAAGATGGGATAAAAAGAACTTCAGTTTTCTCATTTTCGAATCAAATTTGACAGAAATATTTCCCTGTTTCCAGAGCACAGCAAATTGTTCCTTTGAGATCTGATATCCAAAGTACAACGATGTGTTATCCATGATATATAGAATGATCGTTGGATTTGGTGAAATGCTTCTTCTCTCGTAACAGAGCAGCTAGGGATGCTCAATCTCTATAGCGTAAATAGTTCTTCACTTGGGTAATGTTCGGCTTCAGAAGAAAATGGTAGGAAACACTCGCAACGTTCGTGTCCGCCCGATTCTGTACGTCTAATCAACTTCAACTGCAGTACCAGGACACAAGACTATGTGAGTAGGGAGTTGAGGCTTAGGCTATTCAATATTTATGTCGATTTGTGATTGGAAGTATAAAGTCTTTCTTTTCCTATATACATTAGTCCAGACATGGATGCTTCATTACAGAAAAATTTGAAACATGGATACTCTTCGATCATATATTCAGGCTTGTGACATGTTCCAATATTGAGAGAAAAAAATACATGTTCCAATATTGGGGTGTCATGCATAAGAGACCCGCTCTTTGGAATTTGACACAATGTTATTCCATCCCTACCATATATTAAGAGAAAAATACACTTTGCACTTCAAAGTACAGGATACTGATACTTTGCACTAAATCTTCCAGTTTTGTGACATTGAGTCTTTCAAGTTTCGATTTTCAACCATTTGCATCCTATTAACTTTAAAACTAATGGAAAATATAGAAAAATACGTTTACGTTGAGGGGAAAAACGTATTTTTCTCTATTTTCCATAACTTCTAACTATTAATTTAACAAGGAAGTGCAAATCGCGAAAAATAAAAATCCGAGGGACTCAATGTCACAAAATTAAAAGATAAGGTCTAAATTGTCGGTGTCATTCTGCAAAGTGTACTTTTCCCATATATTAATTACTAAACCATAAAATATTTCTGACTAAGCTTGCATTCTTATCATTGACCACAGAAATGCAATGAAGCATGTGGATTAGAGGTTCTAGAAATTACTTTCTTCGCAATTTACCCCCATTAACTTATCAAAACCATTCAACATTTTGGACTCGTTTTTCTTAAAATAACTCACTAAAAAAAGCTGAGAGTCAAGTCATGAAGAAAGATACAACACATGCATTGAACCATTCAAGATACACTACTGCATTTGAATCAGATCAAATTTCACATAAACAAAGAACAAGTACCGGAAATCTGAGGGAACGAGAAAATGAGAAAGAGTCTGATCTGAAAGCAAAGCAAGGAGAGAATTACTGATCTTGTGAGAAGCTAGTGAGGCTCATGAGCAACCACAAATTGGCCACGACAGAAGTCGATTAATCAATTTCAAAACCAGCTTGAAAAAGGCATAGCGTTCTTCAGTGATGCATCATATACGAAAGGGAAAGAACAAGGAGAGAATAACTGCTCTTCTGAGAAGAATGAGGTTCATGAGCAGCTATAAATAGACACCAGCACACAGGGAGCAGAGAGGGAGAGACAGACACAGACAGAGAGAGAGAGAGAGAGAGGGTTCTCTGTGGCCCCAAGATAACTCTACTATAAAACTACCTCTTCTGATGAGCTCAATCTAACTGAGACGTGTCGGCCGAATCCGATTGCTTTCTTGAGGAATATTGAGAAAACCATGCAGACACGTCTAGCACTTTCTTCTTTGACGTATTAATCTGTGAAACTTCGTAAGCAAGTCCACAAAATCAGTACTTTCTCTCGTCATTTTCCACACGGTTTGTCCATTCCCATGCACTCCTTTTAATCCAAATTTCTTCAGTGTCTGTTTCTCTCAGATTGTTAACAAGAAAAGATTCAGTATGAGAGTTACGACGCCTTCACAAATTATCGCCGAGGTTAAAAGTTATCACGCTGAGAATTATTGGAACATTTTTCTGAAAGTGTAGAAGCGTACGCAAAAAATGCGTACTCTCTTTTCTTTTGGCTCAAATATTACGTACATGAGATAATGCTTTGGTGGAGCTTATTGTAAAAGTCTCACATTGATCAAGGACTATTTAATCTTATGCTTTATATACATATTGGGTCACCTCTTCACATTGCCAATTAGTTTTGGGATAAAACTTGATATGGTATCAGAGCCAAAATATTTCTGGATTTGACCTACTTGTTTGTGTTCCCTAGTGTTTTCCACGTGCATGGATCATGTTCATTCGGCCTGCACGTGAGGGGAAGTGTTAGAGTTCTACATTGATTATAGATCATTTAATCTTGTGCTTCATATACCTGTTGGGTCACCTCTTCTCATTGTCAATTGGTTCTACTTATGCCAGATTTGTCTGTATACTTACCCAAAAAAAGATGCTTGGTCCAACTCCAATCATAATACAAAGTTTCAGAGGTTCCCCACATCAAAAACTAACAAAGATACTGACAAGAAAGAGGGAGTACAGTTTTGCTTCCTTCCCACGATGGATATATATTCCTCCTTGCACTCCAAGAATCGGACCAAAATAATATATGATGAAACTGAAGTATAGAAAAGTGAATACTTTTTTTTTATTCTAGGCGAAAAGTGAACACTTAGGCAACAAGTAGATGCAGACTTCATGTGTCCAGCCACTGCGTGAGGTTTCATCCTAGCTCCTTGCCTACTTCGACTTTTAACATTCGTTCTTCCTCTGATTATTAGTAGACAATGTTGTCGTCAATTTAGAAAAACAGAAAGACAATGGTATCGTCTATACTGTAAGATTAGAAACTTCCTGAAGCAATTTTCATGGAATAAGGATCTCTTGTCGACAAATTATAGCTAAAACAGAAAAAGAACATACATGAATTTTTCAACTTTGATATCATTAATCTTGCGTCACACAACAGAACCATCTCCTTTGCAAGGAAGGCAAGTCTGGCACAATCAAAAATTATTTTATAGTATTATTTGATGCGCTTGAGTTTCAATCATACCGTCTGCAAGCGAGTCTTTTTTTAATTAATACTCCGTATGTGGAATTAGTTCGGGCATAAAAATTTGTCGTTGCGCTTAACTCACGCAGTGCATATTCCAACTGGACTAGCCAAGTCTGTGAGTATAAATATCAAATGCCACAAATTTTGTTCGTCACCTAAAAAAATTAGAAATAAAAACACTTTATACCCTCCAACTACATAAGTCTTGATACTTTTCAACCTAAACTATAACTTTTGTCACAATTCATTTACCAACAATTGACTTTAGATATATATATATATATATGCTTTTTGCACCTTTTATCAAAATTTTCCTTTCACTCGAATGAAAATTAATTATTTTTTTCTCCTGAAATGATGGTTTCTCACCTTTTTTTTGTGGTGATATTTTATATTGGAGTAAAAGCATCATTTTGGGTGTGTTTGACACCTAAAAGTTTGGCCCTTAAATTTTTTATCATCATTACAAAAATTTATCTTTTTTCACTTTTTCATCAATTCCTATAAATTTTTTCACTTTTTCACCACCTCGCATGATTTTTTTCACTTTTTCACTTTCATCACTCTCTCACCAACTTCAATATCTAAAATTTTAACCACCCTATAATATTGTTTCTCAAACACATCGTTTGAGACAAAAAATAATCATTGTTCAAAATAATGAAAATTTTTGAGAAAAGATGTAAGTGTTTAAAACAATAATTGGTGAGTAAAAAGTAATAGTTTACAATAGAAGTATCAAGATCTACATAGTCTGAGATAGTCATTAGGTGGAAGGGTGCAAAATTAGAGATTAGGGTGATGTTCGGTTAAGTTGTTTTGTGAAGATTTTTTGTGTTTTGAGAATTTTTATGTGATGTTAACTTTATTGGTATGCGTATTGTAGTTATATTTATTTGGTGTGAAAAATGATGTTTGGTTCTAGAATCCTGAGGATTCAAAAAATTCTGAGGATTCTTTATAAACGAACGTTCCTTGGGAGACGAAGGACGAGGGAAACATACGGCGGAGAGCTGATAAGAGTAATTGAAGTTCATGTGTTTTTTGCTTTTTTAAACAGTGGGTGACATGACTTTTTTAATCGGCTGACAACTTATCAATTGTTAGTAAACACAGGTGGGTGATGTGGCCTTGAATGACGTGGAGGCTTAGTACATAATTGGTCATCACATGTTTAAAACAATACGCGTAACCAGCAACTGTTAAGTTCTTAATATAATCTTTAAAGAATGGCGAATTTATCCTTATAACACTATAAAATAATTACAAAATATTTTTTTGTTCTTATTAAATCATCTATATTTATAATTATAAATATAATTTTTTTAAAAATTATCTTTTTCTCTAATTTTTTCACAAATTTTCATAAACCAAGTACTTATCAAAATTTTAGTTCGCGGACACCCCGCAGCCTAAGTTGTCAAGAACGATAAACTGATAATAGACCAAATTGCAGGGCCTACTCCCTCAAGTTCCCGGAAAATAAAAATAAAATAAAAAGAAGCAGCATCCTTCATATTACCCGCTCTGCCTCAGTGTCCCCGTAGCTCCAACTACCACTTTAGCGCCAAGTACCAAATCTCAAAGGCAGAGGGCGATTCTCACTAGACGTTACGCTTTGGTCGCCAATATCTGTAACGGAAGTCATTAAGGGGGAAGAGGAGAATCACCAGCCTCTAGTCCAGGGAGTACTCGTAGCCAGTGATTCGCTTCGATGTTCCACCACACAGAACCTCCTATTTCTACCACCAGTTATGGACCGGCTCAAACCATAACTACTTTTTGAAAGGCGTCAAATGGTACATATAGTAATTCCCCTGCTGTACTCTAAGCGATTTTGTGTTTTGTTTTTCACATTGAGTTTCTTCTTAGGTTTTAGGTCACCGAATGGGTTTTGTTTCTTCTCAACCTGTGAGGACAATACGCTTTGTTTTCCCATTCTGAGTTTACTTCTAGTATTTTTTCTCGTTCTTTCTCCCCTCTTTTTATTAATAAAGCAGTGCTGCTTTATGCGCAATACAAAGCTGGATTTTGAATAAAGCAGAACTCCTTGGACCATCATTTTGGAATGAATTTTTGAATTCGTCATAGTTTGGAGTAGGTTCAACCTCAGTACCAATTGCTCCGAAAGCATTTTTCCTAACATAAGAAACGATGTATTTGATTACTTAATCAATAATATTATAGAGTCATCCTTATGTATTGTGCTGATTTGTTTTCAAAGGCAAGCAATTTTTGACAATTCTAGGTTTAGAAAAAAAAAAAGAACTAGTCGAGTAATATAATTTAGCAACGGTAATTTGTTCTAGTGCTTCTATTATGTCATTTTGGTGCATCGCATTAGCGATTGATTTGTTTTGGTTGGTTCTTTAATAGACCAGATTATGGAAGTGGTGGTGATGTTAGCACGTGTTTTACAGATGAAGGTAAGTTTGTGCTTAGGAGAGAGATAAAGGCTATGGTATTAAACTATGCAAGCAGATCCCTCCCAAGATGACTTTGAGAAAGATTAAGAATAAAGGGCTAATAGCTGTGTGCATGAAGATTCTCTTTGCTGAGAATTATTTGAGAACAAGGAACATGCCAATGTGTAAAAACTCATTCTGGGTTCTTTTCTATTTAAGCTCGTTATACTCTCATGCTCTGTTTTTTTTTTTTCTAATCGTACGTGTATTTACGGTGGAACTCTTAAGATGCAAATTCCTACGCTGTAAACATTGTGATGAACGAGGGAGAGTCAGTGTGTGACTTTTGTTGGTATCCTTTCATGTCTGCTTAGGTGCTTCTATAATCTTTCTTGTTCATTTGCTATGACTTTATATGCATTCAGTTCCATTTAACTTGATTTTGCAAGTGCTGATAGTTTTTTTTTTTTGTAAATTTATGTGAAAATCATTTTACATTTGAGACCCAGTGAGCTGTTATTTTGCAAGTACGACCATGATCATTCAATACATCTTTGGGATGCTACGTTAGGCGAGGTGCTTTCTTATTTTTGCTAATATGCTAATTAGATTAATGGTGTAGCAAGTTTAAAGACTTGAAAAATGGCTTTTTAATATATATAGTTTAGGCTATTCGATGGATACCCAACTCCTTTCCTACAACATGAAGGCATTGTGGGTCCAACCCTTAACATTCATCACATGTATATCTTAGATCACCTTTTTGAATGTCTATGTGCTCATTTTGTAACGCCCCGACCCAAAAGTCCAAACGGACAAAGTTTCGTTTGAAAAATGAGATTATCCACCCTGCTTACAAGCATTCTTCTCAACCAATAAATACAAAAGAAACATTTATTTCATCTCTTAAATATAATAATTCAAACTCATAATCCAACTAAAACTTAAAAGATCAATGATACCCAAGAGTTTAATCTAAGCACAACTCCAAAATTCTCAAATCCCACAATTAACAACGGATCAAAATAAATAGTTTTCCCAAGTAAAATAAAATTATTAAAGTCTCCAAATTAACACAATCACTACCAAAGTCTTTAGAGGACTCTTTATTCCATAAGTCTGCAACTTGCGACCTTCTAAAAAATCTACCATTCGAGATCTCCTACTACTCGCTACCACCGACCGCTAAATCTGAAAGATAGGGAGTATGTAGTGAGCTACAACTGGCTCAGTATGTAGCAATCAATAGAGGTAGGAGAAATAACATTTTAAAAATATGACAAAGATCAAGAGAATGTAGTAAGCAATACCAAATTGAAAACAACACTTGTAACAAAATATCCGAGGCCAAGCAACATAGTGAAATTATCAATGGTTACACATCAATGGTTACACAGACCTCAATGGTCACGAAGACTTCAATGGTCACACAGATCTCAATGATCACAAAGACCTCAATGGTCACACAGACTCCAATGGTCACAAAGACCTCCACAGTTACAAGCATAAGGATAGCTTGATTGTATGCTCACAGTACAAATTTCACAAAATAGGCCAACTCTTTCAACCATTTCACAGTGGATATAGAGTATGCTTTCTTGTCTCAACCATCTTCACAGCACGACCTTCAATATCTTAAAGCTTAGGAAAAACATAATGACTTCTCATATCATAAATGTAGTTTCGGAGTTGATCTCTAAGTATAACATAATCAATTCCTGAGAAATCTTCTGGATAAAACTCAGCAACACGAAGTAACTTCGCATGATCAAACGCTGAGAATGAGCTTCTTGGATCATGACATGCTATACAAAGAAGAAACTCTGTAGTTGCTTCTGTGAAACGATTATCCATCTCTTGAGCGGTCAAATCAATAGCATGGCAAAACACTTCAACAAGAAAACGATGAACATAAGTAATTGTTTGCCATCCATGCCGAGCCCGACCACGAGTTGGAATAATGTCTTCCATATTGGGCACAATGATAGAGTGATTCAAAAAAATATTTTGACTTCTTCCAAAAACTCATCACATTCCTTCTCCCTCAAATACTGCAACAGACGCTTCACAATTACAACCAAATTCATCCCATTAACAATGTCTTTATCCTTTCGTTGTAAGGCCTGTGACAATTCATTTGTAATTCTCGTTATATTTCTCAACAAATGCATATTGAATACTTTTGAATAAAAATTAGTAGTGTTTGTGATTACCTGTGACAATTCATTTGTAATTCACATTATGTTTCTCAACAAATGCAAAGTGAATACATTGTCGAAGCTTTGAATCTTATCTAGTATACCCAGAGCCGTAGATCTTTGATCTATGCAAGTGTCATCCTCTGCTATGTGTGAGTCTTAAAGACAACCCAAGAGGGGGGGGGGTGAATTGGGTTTTTCAAAAACTTTTGAACTCTTTTGCACACAAACCCAAAACGTTCTAATCAATATCTAGGAAAAACTATGGACTAGATATATGCAAACAAAGATAACAACTATTGTAGATAAGCAAGTTCAATCACGAAATACCAGCAGAAATAAAAGAGAAGGGTAAGAGAGATGACACCAGTATTTTTAGGTGGTTCGGCCAATCTCTTGCCTACGTCCACCCCCAAGGCTATTGACTTCCTTGGGCTTCCTTCACTATTCTCCAAGTGATTACACACCTTAGCTTCCGGGGTGCTAAGGAACCGTTACAAAGCGTTTTTCCGAGCTTACGCTTCAACTCGTTTTACAAATCCCAAACCCTAGGGATTTCTTCTACTTCTCACAAGTAGGGTACAGTGTTCACACAACACTAGGAGGGTTTACAAAGATTGGGTACAATGAGTGAAGGCTCTCTAAGCCAGATTTACAAGTGGGTAACTCAAGAAATGAAACGGCTCTCTAAGCCAAATCTACAAATGAATAGCTCAAGATATGGAAAGGCTCACTAAGCCAAGTCTACAAATGAAAGAACCTGAGTTTTTCTAGAGGAACAAGATCTTCTGAGAAAGCTTTGTAGAGTTGCAAGATGATTCACGAGCTTTCTCTCTCAAGAAATTAGGGCAAGAATGATTTTCGTGTGAAGCTCTTCAAGTCTTGTTGTTTCTCTTTCAAACTTCTTCTATTTATAGTCTCTAGGGCATCAGGGGTCTTCTTGTAAAGATTTGGAGCCGTTGGAGGACATTTGGGTCCTTTGGAGACAACTTTTAAGTGAGTGACGTTGCTCCAGATCTGAGAAATCGAAGCATGTGTCGACACCATCCATGTATGTGTCGACACCTAGAAGTTTTGCCTGGAAACTCACTCTCGGGTGTATGACCAATGTGTCGACACTTATGTCCAATGTGTCGACACTTATCTTCAAAGTGTTGACCCTTCAAAATGCCTTGGAAACATGCCTTCGGGTGCATGTGCAATGTGTCGACACTAAGTGTATATGTGTCGACACCTTCAAATTGTCTTGGAAACATGCTTTCTGTCGTATGACCAATGTGTCGACACCTTTGCTCTATGTGTCGACACCTTAAAATTGGCTTGGATGCTTGCTTTCTGTTGATAGTGCAATGTGTCGACACTTTTGGTCTATGTGTCGACACCTTCATCTTGGCCTGGGAACTTGCTTTCTGTTGAATGACGGATGTGTCGACACCTCTCTACTATGTGTCGACACCTTCACTTTGGCTTGAAACATGCCTTCTGGTGTATGACCGATGTGTCGACACTATGATGACATGTGTCGACACCTTCAACACTTAGGCTGAAAAGTGTTTCTCTTGGCACCTTTAAGCAATCCCAAAAACATCTACAATGTAAAGATTGTCCAATAAGCTTGTGTAGTGGTGTTCAATTATATCTAAGGCCAATTTAAGCTTAGAGAACTTTTGATAACATTTTCTTAAAAAGATTTGCAAATGTAGAATCTAAAGGTCTCAAACTAGTTGAAAAAGTTTGTTATCATCAAGATCAAAAATAGATTGTTTATAAAACAACCTTGGGCTAACAATCTCCCCCTTTTTGATGATGACAAACCTAACTATTTATAAACCGTTGATACCAAAATGAAAAGCTCCCCCTGAGATTAGGCTGGAGTTTTTCAAGAGTTGTTAGCAAAAAGAGCTTTAAGATTCTACGAAAATTTTGCAAGAGTTCCCTTTGTAAATAGAGGTTTTCCAAATTTTCAAAGCCTGTAAAAACACTTCTATAACATCCTCCAAACTCCCCCAAACTTCATCATTCAATTTTAGATCACAAGACTTCATATAGAGGAGAGTTTCAAGAAAATTACCTGAAGTACAATTCAGATATCCACAACGTTTTAAAACCTTATAACCAACATCAATGATATACCAATAAATGATCATAAGAAACAATACTCATAATAACAAGAATAAACCATACATTCATCCAACAATTGTCCAAAATACAAATGCATCCAAATGTTCAAAAGATAAGTACAGAGGAATGTCCTATCAGAAATTACATCAAAACGAAAACTACTATCTATTTCTCCCCCTTTGGCATCATCAAAAACAGAATAAGGGAGAGGCAAGGATAGAGAAGGCGGGGACAATTATTCAAGTGGAGGAGGATCGTAGGCGACATCCCATTTCCTCAGCCAGTTAGTCCAGGTAGTGGAGAACCAGTACGTCCAGCGGATCACATGGGGCTGAAGATTACGATCAGCATCCAAATGACGTTCAGTAGCCGAGATCACTTCGCGAGAAGTGTTGGCCATGGATTCTTGAGGTGCACAGATGCCAAGGCGAACTCATCCACGGTCTTCTGAATTACATCACTAGCCAGTTTGATGCTTTTGTTGACTTGTTGCTGAACACCCTGTACATCCTCGGAGACGGTGTCAATGCGCTGTTGATGCTCCCCAAGCATCTTCTTGATATCCTCAAGACCCGTCTTGACGTCAGAGGAGAGACCGTCCATTTTCATGCTCAGTTGGTGCTGGGCCTCTTTAATTTCCTCAACAGAGGCGGCCAAGGAGTTAAGACGTGAATCCCTAGACCCACCAACCTCTCTTCGGGAAGAACGCACAGCGGGTGAAGTAGTGGCATGCACTGGAGGTCGTTCTCTCGGAGGAGTACCAGCGGTCATGGGTACCCTATCAGTGGCCTCAACCTCTGCCTCATCAGCAGATTCGTCCTCAGACTCTGAACCCCTTTCTTCTACCATGTGAGATGCGCCCGCACCTTTCTTAATCCACAGACCCTCATCATTCTTCATATACCCCATTAACTTCAGGGTTTTCTCATTGTACTCTTGGAAGATTTTGGGTTTCTCCTTAACCTCCCCAACTATGCTAACCTCGAAAGCATGAAACACATGGGTGAAATACATCCCATATGGCAGCCCTTGTTTCTTTTTCTCAATGGCCGCTTTCATGTGGTTTAGCATCAAATGACCCAAGTTCATTCGAGTACGAGTTATTAAACAGTACATGATAAATAACTCTAAGTACGTCACGTACTCGAATTTGCCCGTTCTAGGTAAAATGATATTGCATACCATGTGATGCAATATCCGTCTATGAACACTAAGGGCATTGGCCATGGGTTTAACTATATCCTCTAGGGTTGGATCCTCCAACACAACCCTAAGTATCTCAATGGGTTCTACTTCAGACATCCCCACCCAACTATAAGCATCATAGAAGCATTTTCCGTCATTGGGGGCCGATATCACAGAATTCAACGATGTGACAGATAAGTCTAGGTGCTGAGCATTTACATAACTTGTCACATTCTCAGCAGATGTAATCTTGAGATTCGAATAAACTAACTTCACAAGGTATGGAAAATAATCTAATTTCACAGTAACAAACTTATCCCATCCTTGGTACTCAAAAATCTCTTGAAAATCAAACCCATTTTGATTAAACCAATTGAAATCCATCCACCTACCACCAAGAACTTTCCTCCCTCTAAAATCTTGAACAAATTTATTCTTACAGAGGCCTGACCTGTATACATAGGCTTCTGTCATTGGCAGTGGTTCTTCAACCTCCTTTCCCTTCTTCTTTGCCCTTGGATTTGCAGGTGAAGTCGCCTTGGAGGATCGTTTTGGTCGACGTGAAGACATTTGGGCTGAATGGAGGAGAAATGGGTTGTGGGCGCGGGGGTGTTGAGAGAGAGAGAGAGAGAGATTGGGTGAGTGAGAGAAGGAACCGCGTGGGTTTTGGGAGAGAAAGAGGTCTGAAGAGGAGAGAGAGAGATTTCGAGCCCTAACAATTGGAAAATGAAATGAACAACGCCTGAAACCCTATTTTAAAAACGGGAGTCCCGATATATGTGTCGACACTTAGTCCGCATGTGTCGACACATTGGTCGTGCACGAAAGATGTGTCGACACTTAGTCCTTATGTGTCGACACATTGGTCATGCTCCCGAACGTGTTGAAAAATACTCTCTTGGGTACAAGGCTTATGTGTCGACACTATGCATATATGTGTCGACACAATCTTCTCCAGTGAAGAAAGAGACCATTAAAACCAGATGTGTGACACTTGGTTCTTGAAGTGTCGACACATAGCATGAAAACATGATTTTTCACGAAGAATCACAAGAGAAAACATGCGATATGATACAAAGATCATTGAACAAAGCTTCAACCAACATTCAAAGCATGATCAATGCAATCAACCAATATTATTTAAGAGAAGAAACACAATAATATTCAAAAGTTCATCCCAATGGAAAACTCATTCCTATCTCTTGGCGAATAAAACAGAATCTATCCTCATTAAGGGGTTTTGTGAAAATGTCCGCCAATTGAAGGTCGGTATTTACGAATTCAAGAACGATATCCCCTTTTTGAGCATGATCTCTAATAAAATGATGTTTTATCTCAATGTGTTTAGTCCTAGAGTGCTGAATAGGATTTTTAGTGAGATTTATAGCACTGGTGTTGTCACATTTTATTGGGATGAGAGAATAATGAAGATTAAAATCTTCCAATTGTTGTTTCATCCACAATACTTGTGCACAACAATTGCCTATAGCAATATACTCGGCTTCCGTGGTTGATAGAGCTACGGAATTTTGTTTCTTACAACACCAAGAGACTAGTGAGGGTCCAAGAAATTGGCATGCACCACTAGTACTCTTTCTATCAATTTTGCATCCAGCATAATCCGCATCCGAGTATCCTTGTAAATTAAATTCAACACTCTTAGGATATAACAGACCTAGATTTTGAGTGCCAACAAGATATCTAAAAATTCTTTTAACAGCAAGGAGATGAGATTCCTTTGGACATGATTGATATCTAGCACACATGCAAACACTGAACATTATATCAGGTCTACTAGCAGTAAGATAGAGTAAAGAGCCAATCATACCTCGATATTTTGTTTGGTCCACATCCTTACCTTTCTCATCTTTTTCCAATTTTGTGGATGGACTCATGGGTGTACTCATTGGTTTTGAATTGTCCATGTTGAATCGTTTGAGGAGATCCCTTGTATATTTAGCTTGATTAATGAAGATCCCTTCATTGTTTTGCTTGATTTGAAGTCCGAGAAAATAGTTTAGTTCTCCCATGAGGCTCATCTCGAACTCACCTTGCATTACTTGAGCAAATTCTTGACACAAGGATTCGTTAGTAGATCCAAAAATAATATCATCAACATAAATTTGGACTATCAACAATTCATTCTCTTTTTCTTTTGTGAAGAGAGTTGTATCAATTTTTCCTCGTACAAAGCCATTTTCAATTAGAAAGGAACTAAGACGTTCATACCATGCTCGAGGTGCTTGTTTTAATCCATAAAGTGCTTTTGTGAGCTTGTACACATGATTTGAGAGATTTTCATCCTCAAATCCTGGTGGTTGCTCAACATAGACTTCCTCAGTGAGGAATCCATTTAAAAATGCACTTTTCACATCCATTTGAAATAATTTGAAATCTTTATAGCAAGCGAAAGCGAGTAACATGCGAATGGATTCCAAACGAGCAACAGGAGCAAAGGTTTCATCAAAATCAATTCCTTCTTCTTGATTGTAACCTTGGGCTACTAATCTTGCTTTGTTCCTTACTACTACTCCGGATTCATCCATTTTGTTTCTAAAAACCCATTTTGTACCAATAACTGGATAATCCTTGGGTCTAGGAACTAGATGCCATACTTGGTTTTTATCAAATTGTTTTAGTTCATCTTCCATAGCATGGATCCAATACTGCTGACCACATACTGAAGAGACATATAATTGTAATGTGGTATGAACCCCAACGAGTATCACCTGTTCGTGCAAGACTGGTTTCTTGATTTTTGCCCCTTCCACTACAAATGTCTCCTTTATCCAATAGCTCCACTATATTATCATGTTGACTTTGCCGAAGAGAATCTTTCCTTTTACAAGAAACTCCGACTATATTCACAATTGTCATAGTGTAAGAGAAAAAATCACAAACTTAGATGTTATTCTCTACAGTAACCACAATAACCAATTAAAGTTGGTGAGCAAAACAATGAATATAGGTAGCAGAAGGATTCTCCCTTAAAATGAGAGACTTCAACCCATTGAACTCGCCTCGGATGTTTGATTCCTCATCATACCCTTGACCTCTCAACTTGGATATTGATAACCCGTGGCTTGCAAACAATTTGTCTATAGCATTTTTCAAATTTTGGGAGTAAGTATCGATAACATGTTCCACACCAATAAACCTTTCTATCACTTGTCCATGTTTGTTCACATATCTCAAAACCACTGTCATTTGCTCCTTCACTGAATTATCTCGAGACTCATCAATCATAAGAGACATAAAACCGTACCCATTATCTTTAATGATGACAAGTGTGGTTTCCGCTGCACATGAACTGACCAGTTCCTTCTGAGTTTTAGGAGAAGTCATTTGGTTGTTTCCATGAGCATTATGGCCAAGTGCGTAACAAATCTTTTTCTTGCATAAGCTGTACCATTCCAATAACTCAAGAAAATTTCCTTTCCTCAATGAACTCTCAGACTCATCATGACCATGACAAGCTAATCCTTGCACCAACAGATGACGAATGCAATCTAAAACCGTTGTCAAACGAATGCGATAAGCTTTCTCTACATCGGACCCATGTGAGGATAACATATGTGACACACTTTGTCGCTGATTTTTGAATGTTTCACATTATCTTCTAGCATCATTGTGACCACTATTAGAGTCACCAACATGCTCACGAAAAACCTTCACTGCCATTTTCCAATTGCTAAGTCTCATAGATGTAAACACATCTCGCCCGGATTTTCCTCCTCTAGCTCGCCTAAATAGATAACACCACAAGCAATACGCCTCGTCCTTTTGATACACTATAGTCGAACCATAACTCCCTAAAACCCCTCATTTCTCTCCCATATTGCTTCTTGGGAAAATCATGGTCAAATGGTTGACAAAGACCTTTGATCAAATACTCTCTACGAACTTGATCCCTAATCCCAACATCATATTCTTCAATGGGTTTACGTAACCCTGGGTCAGCAATAATATCATCCAGACTAAACTCAATACGAGGTCTTTTTGAACTAGCATTCGTTTCAGAAGTAGCAGTCACGTTAGGAGTACTAGATGACCTTACGCTGGTTGGCTTCTTTATCAAAAACTTATCCATTATCTAAACAAAACAAAACATAAAAAAATTCATCCATCTAATTCCATAACCTAATCACAGTTTCACAACCTAGTCCTAATCACAATTTCAATATAATGCACAATCAAATCTTAATCAAAGATTCACAAATTCATCACATTATTCATCAATAATTATTCATCACAATATCTTCAATAAATTAATCAATAATTCATCATATTATTCATCACAATATCAAATTTAATCTTTTAGCTAATCTGTTTGTAATAATATACAACATCCATAACAAAAATCCAGGTCTTTTAATTTCCAAGGAAGAGCTCCAGGCAATGAGATATTCATCAGTAATTAACCAAACATATATGTCAAAGCAGTGAATATAAATGCCAACAATTAATTACAAAATCAGGTCAAGTTAGACTATTATGATCCTGAACTAAAGTTCCAAACCATAACCCTGAAAAGTAAAAGATTTATTGGGGTAGAAGTAGGATTAATGTGGAATGAACATATTATTAATTTCTTTTTGACATGAAAAATATTGATGATTATCCGACATGACAAAGATACTGCATATAATACAATGACACCCAACCACAGAAAAAGATATACTTGATGAAACTGCAGACTACATTGCTGGTAAAGTCTAATGTGATTACTTGGCCTTAGTGAATTGTCACAACTTGCTTCTCAGGTAGGTGCAACTTTTATTTGTAAGTTGTGGGTAAAAGGTTCCAAATCAAATCAGGATTACTTTGCATTAAATACATCATGAATGGGTTTAGATGCTCCACCAAGACGTTGTCCTTCTTCTGAAAAGATATTGAACCATACAATTTGATTGATCACAAATGAAGACCAAGATAATGAATTAAAACCAAAATCTTACATAAAATGTTCCTTGTTATAAGTCATGCATTCTTCCATCCATTCCATGAGGCAATATTAGGAGGAGAAGAAAACTCCAATTCAAGCATAGGAAGGGAACATAACTTGAGATGGGTAGTTTACTATTTATAAAAGCTAATTGACATTCATTTGAAGGCTATTGTTTATGCATAAGCTTGAACAAAGCACTTAGGGAAATCTCTAATATCAACGATGCATATATTTTGTAATTCAATCCTCTATCTAAGGTAATGTAAGTTGAAATTGTTACAATCATAAGAACAAATACCCAGCTTCTAAAAATTGATAATCATAGATTCATAGTCAAACAGACATGAGACAACAGACCATGAGTTTGAAAATTGAGCCTGCTACTTACAAAGAGATTAAGAGCCGATAGGGAAAGCAAAGAGGGCGCTGGAAGCAGATAGAGAGAGAGCTAGAGAGCCGAGAGAGGGAGATCGGAGACTCAGAGTTAGGGAGCCGGACCACTAAGGTCTAAGCTATGGAGTAAGCAACATTGCTGCCTTGCTGGAGTTCCTACTGCTGCCTGCTGGCTTGCTGCGTTGGAGGAGGAGCCGAGGTCTCTAGGAGGAGACTAGAGAGCCTGAGCTGAGAGCCAGAAGAAAAGCAGAGAGAGAGAGGGAGAGTGACTCGTTGGAGGAGGACTGGAGCCTGGAGGAGTCTGAGGAGAGCAGAGAGAGAGTTGGCGACTGGGCGCAGGGCATTTGGGAGAGAGAGCAGGCGACTGGGCGCAGGGCATCCGAGAGAGAAAGGGGAAAATAGAGAAGGGGTGCAAGTGCGACCGTGTGTTTTAAACCAAGGTGAAATGCACCCATTTCACCCCGGTTTTTTTTAAACCAGAGGGTTAAACGACGTCGTTTCACTTTCTGAGAATTTTTTAAAAAAAGCAGGTCGGCCCAGACGCCTTGGATTGGAGATATTTACCTTTGGACCACAGAAATATACTTTACAGGGAGTTAATAGAACCATGTATATATATACTAGCCCACCTTGAAAATCAATAGCAGGGTATCTTGGAAGTTGCGGGTCCATAGAGTATCTTTTATACTGCTCACTAAGCCACCTCAATGGTTCATAGCACCAGCCTTTTAGATGTTACAGCTTGTCCAGGGCACTTTCTATATACGCAATCTTTGTTTTGCTAGGATCGACCAACTGATAAAAATCAACATCAATTGATGACCCAGGAAGACACCCATGCTGAAGTAAAGAGTTGATCTTGAACAGGATTCGATGGGGTAAGTCAAAGCCTAGCAGTGGATTCAAAATGGGCACAAGATTTGAATTGCAAGAGAAAGTTAAAACTTCCCGTAGAATAAATGAGTTGTTATTTCCTTTATAATGGCCGAAATTGTAAGAAAATATGGAAGTCGGCCCTATGGGAGCTCTACACACAGAGCAGAAGATTGGTCGATGCAGCACATTAGAGTGAAATCAACTTCTCGAACCCATTGATAGTCACGAGCACCATGCATCTCTTTCTCATAAATTTGAGGTGAACTAAATTGTTGGGCCAAATTACGTCCCTATGCAAATTAAATAATAACCCCAAGCAAACCACCAACCAAACAAAAAAGAAATAATAGCAAGCACATAGAGAACACACAAGATTACGTGGAAAACCCTTCAATGTGAAGAGAAAAAACTACAGGGCAACTTCGAGAAAAATCCACTATAATAAAATAGAGATTACGACACTCAAGTTTATGCCTAAACTTGAGTTCTAGCAAATTGGAATTCAACCAAAATCACTCTCTTTGAATAAATACAATTGCACCACAAATCCTGGAATATGAAGAAACTCACCCTGCAGCGAGATCCCCAATCTGAATATCACAACTCTCTATTAATGAAGCACTCAGATAACCTTCTATAAGATAACCCAATTTGCTCCAGTTTGAAAGCTACACATGAAGATCAAAAGAAATACTCATGAAAAATGCTCCTCTTTTTTTTTTTCTTTTTCTTTCTATCCACTATTTTTTCCTCTTTTGGCGTGCAATGCCTTTTCCTCAACTAGTCTTATACGGCAACAAAAGAGTTGCCCTACCTGAATTCTTGCGTGCCCACAAAATGGGCTTTAAAAGATCTCATGGGTTGGACGTTCATATAACAATGTCCCCTTCTAGTCAGGCATAAAGCTAAAGCTTCTCTCTGGTCACAACCTTCGTCATCATATCAGCCAGATTCTTCTTAGTATGAATCTTTTCCAACAGTATCAACTGTTCTGCCACTGCTTGTCGTAGCCAATGGTATCTCACATTAATGTGCTTTGCTCGTGAATGGTATGTAGCATTCTTGCTCAAGTCTAATGCACTCTGACTGTCACAATGAACCACATACCCATCTTGCTTCAAACCCTAATTATTGGAGAATCCATTTCATCCTAAGTATCTATTTTCCTACTTTAGTTGCTACAATATACTCATCCTCACTTGTAGATAAGACAACACACTTCTGCAATCTTGACTGCCATGATATAGCTTCCCTACAAAAGAAAACAAGAACACCGAAGCAGATTTTCTACCATCCAGGTCACCTGCCATATCTGCATCTACGTATCCCCCCAAAATTAGTTTTGAATCGCCAAAAGTCAAACACATCTTCGAGCTAGCTCTCAAATAAGTGAAGATCCATTTCACTGCCTCTCAGTGATCTTTATCAGGATTAACAAGAAACTTGCCGACCACCCTAACTGCATGAGCAATGTCTGGCCGTGTGCAAACCATGACATACATCAAACTCCCTACTACAAAGGAATAAGGAATAGTTGCCATGTTTTCTTTATCTTCCTTTGTAAAAGGGTGAGTCTTCTTACTGAGTTTGAAGTGACCACGAAGTGGTGTCCCAACTGATTTATCATTCTTAATCTTAAACCTCCCCAGCACCCGTTCTATATACTTCTTGTGATAGCCATATCTTTCTAATCTTTCTATCATGATGAATATGTGTCCCCAAAATATGTCATGCTGAACCAAAATCCTTCATGTTAAAAGACTTGAATAAATCTGCCTTCAAACTGCGAACCAACTGAAAATCTTGCCCTACTATCAACATATCATCTACATATAGTAAAAGAATAATGAAGTTCCCACCATGAAATTCTCTGACATGCACACAATGATATGTCTCTGTCAGTGTATAACCATGACCCACCATAAAAGAGTCAAACTTTTTATACCATTATCTCGGAGCCTTTTTCAACCCTTACAAACTCTTTTTCAACTTGCAAACCATGTGCTCATTTCCTTTTACTTCAAATCTTTCTGGTTGATCCATATGGATTTCTTCCTCTAAATCACCATAGAGAAAGGCAGTCCTCACATCTAGCTGCTCAAGCTCGGGATCCAAACTACCTACTAAACCTAAAACCACTTGAATAGAAGTCATCTTGAATACAGGAGTGAATATCTCATCGAAGTCAATACCTTTCTTCTAACTGAAGCCTTTCACCACCAATCGAGCTTTATACTTCACTAGTTTCTCACCATATTTCTTTAGATTGAACACCCATTTATTTTTCATCGCCTTCTTGCCTTTAGGAAGCTCCATCATCTTTAGATTGAACACCTATTTATTTATATATCATTCTTCTACAAAGAATTCATCCAGTCTTGCATAGCATTCACCCAGCTCTTATTGTCCTTATGAGACTGCACTTCCTATAATTTTTCTAACTCCTCCTCATCAGTTAACAAAAATATAATTTGAATCAGGATACCTGACTGATGGACGATGCTCTCTGCTAGACCTCCTAGCCTGAGGTACCAATGGAATAGGTTGCCCCCTCTGCTCAACATCCTCTGGATCATCCTCATTAACCACCACTGGCTCATCAGCAAGCCTGACAATGAGTATCTATCTCCCCTGAGTGGCACTGTCTCGAGACAAAGAGATATATGTAAGGTTAGTAACACCTTTAATAGCAGGTCTTATATTCTCATATTTCTCAAAATCTATCAAACTTTGATTTTCATGGAAATCACATCTCTGCTTCTGACATTTTTCTTCCTTTCCAAATCACATAACCTGTAGCCAAATTCTGCATCTCCATAGCCAATAAAAATGCAAGTAGTGGCTTTGTCATCAAGCTTCAAACGTAGTTCCTTAGGCACATGTACAAATACTTTGCACCCAAAAACCTTCAAGTGAGAATAGGAAACATCCTTTCCTGTCCACACTTTCTCTGGAATCTCAAAACCCAAAGGAACTGATGGAAACCAGTTGATTAAGTAGCACACAATACGTAAAACTTCACCCCAAAATGACTTAGGCAGACCAATCATCCTTAACATGCTCCTAACCTTTTCGAAAATAGTGCTGGTCATTCTCTCTGTCACACCGTTATGCTGTGGGATACCAGGAACTGTCTTCTCATGTCTAATCTCATGCTCTGAGCAGTAATCTTCAAACGTATTAGACGTATATTATCCTCCGTTGTTAGTTCGAAGACATTTCAAAACCTTACCGGTTTCTCATTCCACCATGGCATGAAACTTCTTGAAGTGCTGCAAAACCTAGGATATGTTCGTGTTGGGTAAAAAAGACTTATTTTAGTGAAGTTGTGAATATTTATGTTCAATAGTGTTTTATAGGTGTTTGTGTAAAGTGGAGAGAGAAATGATTTGATGTAATTGTTTAATAAAAATAATATTGGAGTTATGTGAAAAAGTATAGAGATAGAAAATTTATGTTAAATAAAAAAGTAAAAAGTTGTTGGAGATTGTGTAAAATGTATTGGTGTTTGTGTTTGAATTCTTAAGATGTTCAGTGGTAGTTTTGTGAATATTTTTGAATCCTGCAAAAAAATTAAAAATGAACATAACCCTGGTCTTTTGATCTCAAACAAAAGACCCACACCTTTTGCGAAGCATCGTCAATAGAAGTAAGAAAATACTTAATGCCATCTAAGGACTCCACCTCAATGGGATTACATACATCAAAGTAAACCAAATCTAATACATTGGGCTTTTTACTAGAGGATTTTTGAAAAGAGACTATGTTATTTGCCAAGTAGACAACAATCACAGGATTGAAAGAATTACCTTTGGTTAAAGGAATGAAGGATTTCCCTGGCAAAATTTGCAATCCGTTCTCAATCATGTGAGCCAGTCGTTTGTGCCACAAATCCAGTGAAGAGTCACATTCCGCTTCATTTACCAGTGACCCCTTCATAACCTTCCATCTGCCATTGCCAAAATAAATTTCATAATCCACGTCATTGAAGACACGTGTAGATAGAAAATCCACATCTGTCTGCAAATACTTGCTTGGCACATGTTTGGCACATGTTAGAGATTTTTTCAATGTCAAGGTGCATCCAACATCTGTCTGCAAATAAATATCACTAATTCCCATTATGCCGGAATGACCTGGCTTCGATACTACTTTGTTGGGCCAAATTATGTCCTTGTGGAAATTATATAAAATCTCAAGCAAACCAACAACGAAACAGAAAAATAAAGCAACCACAAAGAGAACACACAAAATTTATGTGGAAAATCCTTCAGTGTGAAGGAAAAACGTGATGGGGCAACTCTGAGATAAATCCACAATAATAAAATAGAGATTACAACACTCAAGTTTATGCCCAAAACTTGAGTTGTAGCAAATTGGAATTCATAAGTTCAACTCTCTAAGAATCAATACAATCTCACCATAAATCCTGAAATCTAACGAAACTCACCCTGCAGTGAGATCCTCATTCTGAATATCACAACTCCTCGCTGATGAAGAACCTTATCGGAGATAATTCAATTTGCTCCAATGTGAAAACTAGACTTGAAGATCGAAAAAAAAAACTAGTGAAATTAATAACTAGCAGTAAAAAGTAGAATTTGCTTGGTTAGGCAGAAAAAAGGGAGCGAATTTCAAAATCAAACTCACATAGAGGAGAGAAGTCCGATTTATATAAAAACAACTAGAGGCTTTCATAACAGCAACCAAAAGCATTAATCAAAGCCATAAAGTTGAGCAATGAAAATATTAAATCTTAAACAAGCTGGACATAATCAAAATCTAGGAACCGAAATTTTATTGAAGCATCTATTCAAATTGGCCCGACGATCCAAATTCTTAGTTTTTTATTTTTGACCAAAGGCAAAGAAATCATTTGAAGCATTTTTCTCTTACTAACCTAGTAGTTAGGAGCATTCAGGTAAATTTTGGTACTTTTTTGGGAAAAATTACATTTTTCATCACTAAGACTATTTGGGGTCGAATAGTTTGCACTCCAGGCTATTAATTTCGTTACATTTGGCCTCTCAACTAGTAATCGTCTACACTTTGCGCCTCCAATTGTTAATTTGGACAGAAATTAATATTTTGGTTCAGTGAAATGAAGAATTTTAACCCTCATACATTATATAACTATTAAAAAAATAAGTGGGTAAAATTGTCATTTCACGTAATCAAAATAGCACTTTCTATCCAAATTAACAGTTGCGGGCTTAAGGTATAAACGTTTGATAGTTAAGGATCAAATTGAGCGAGATCGATAGTATGAGCTGCAAAGTGTCAGAACTCCAATAGTTAGGGGCTACAAGTGTATTTAACCCTTGTTTTTGTTCTTGTAGTTGTGCTTCCTATATTAGTAGTTTGGCTTATACCTTGAATGTTCATTTTTAGTCCCATATAAAATCTCGGTTTTTCAGGACAAATTTGCCTCGTCACCAAAAATATCCATATTTTTTGCAACGAAAATTTCTATCCCAAAAAAATTAGGCCTTTTGGGACGGTTTTTTCCGTCTCGACATTAACCTTCGAACGAACATTAATATCGTGTTCCAACGACGTTGTTATTTTCGGAGTCACTATGACATTACATCTCAAAAGTGGTCAAAAGTGGGATACCGTTTGGATGCAAGAACAATTTCGTTCGAATGAAACTATTTTTTTCTAGACGTGGCCTCGTTCCTTTCCAAAGAAGGAACTATGTTCAGACATTGGAAATGAATCTGTGACGATACCATTCGTTATACTCGTTCGAACGGTGAGCCTTAGTGTTCGGATGAAACACGAACAGTCGTGAGCTCCTAGAAGTTGCACTTAGAAAATGTCCATATGCATAACTATTCGGAATAAAAAGGACGTGGAATGTCAATCCAGATTATTCAAACGATAAATCCAAATTATCCGTTTAGGAGATACCCATTCATATGGTATTTAAACTATGTGTTTGTCTACGTACTGTTTGAACGAATTATCAAACATTTTATAAACGTTATGTTTTATGATTTAATGCTCGAACGATTATATTTATCATTCGAACGGTGTGATCACAACTATACATTATGTACATATCTGTCTAAACAGTTTAGGATGGTTCAGCTAATGTGTTAGTATTGTTGGAATCGTCTTAACAACTAATATGTTACATACTCACACATATAATAATAAAATTATGATAATAATGTTGAATTCAACTTAACAATTAATGTGTTTATACTAATAGTACTCTTTCAACAACTCACATTACGTGCTTGTACGAGTTACGTGCTCACGCTTATGATCATAAGGTTTTGTTGTATTGTTGAATTTCTTAAGAATTATTATTTTTATACTAATTTTTTTCAACCACCCATATTAGTGCATGTACGAGTTATGTATTCACATACTCACACTTATCATTTTTTTTATCAACTCACATCACATTACCCGCGCTTTGTAACACAATGGGCGTTACTAGTATTTGTTGTAATAATTTTAGTAGTTATTTCTAACACAATATGAATCTAGATTTGAATAGAGTAATCATTCAAACATCAAGACATTCCTGTCTGAGTATGTACCCAATTTAAAACGTCAACATTTTTTGGACGACATAACTATTCAGACAGTTATTTGTAAGCGTTCGGACGTTACCCTTTTACGATACGTTGTATTCTTGTTTTGCTTGCTTTTCGCGTGTTTTTGTAACTGTTCAGACGACACATAGTTGACATATGTCGTTGTTGCATGACCATTCGAACACATCATAATGTGTATTCTTATGCAAACAGACAGGGAGCCAAATTTTACCATTTTTTGCTTTGGTGTGCATTTATTCGAATGGTTGTAAGTTGCGTTCAGATGCTACATTGACACAAAAAAAATATGGAGGAGTCGAAGGTCCCAAAACCTTTATTTATAAAGAGAGACAAGGAGCTCGTGTTTGAAACTTGGAGGAACTAAAAATCTTTCAGAACACAAAGATAAAATCTAAACATGATTAGACTCATACTATATATAGTCAAATATTTATTCTAAAAATTTCTCAGCTACCCACTCACGTGTCATCAAATCTTGACTATCGACACGTTCTTAATCAACATCAGAAAAATTAAAGAAAACAATAGCGAGTGAGTTTGACAACTCAGTAAGCAAAATCATTATATTAGTGTGTATCACATGAGCTACACTATAACACTAAGAGATAGAGTATTTAAAAATCTTTCTAAAATGTTGAAAGCTTTTTTTAGCAATTTCAATAAAACATCTTTATCAATAAAAGAGTTTTATATGTATAACATAATACAATAGGAAATCAGTTTTATCTATATAAGAAAATCTCTTTACAATAATTGTGGGTCATGTTTACCCTCGTGACAGGGTTGTGCAGTTGCTACCTAGTTTGTGGAACAACTAAACTAAGCCAATACTATGGGTAGAATTCGTTCTTACTAAGGCTTCACCATGTCCAAGTGTACACTCGGTAGTAATCTACAAAATAAAATACCCCGTTTCCAGAATAGGTATACTCAATGGGTTACAATTGGTACCAATGAGTTGTCTCTCTAACTCTATAAATTTGGGCTCCTCGGTTTGAAAATACAAACATATCATAAAATAAACATCACTTTGAACTTTGCATCTTTCTTTTATTTTCATGAAATATCGTCCATAGAACTTGAATAACAAAAAATATAAAAAATCTTTGATTCAATCAATGAAAACATCATGTAAAATCATTGGACATAAAAATAGGCTCATGTTTACACAATTCTTGCTATAATCTTTAACAATTTTATCGAAACATAATGCATATAAAACTCCAATGGTTTTCAATAAATCATGAAATTTCTCAAATACCACCTCGGTCTTTTAAGAAAATCTAGTATAATAACCCCGCTCATCTAGACCTGCAAGCAATTAGCCTCTAACTTATTACCTATCAATACAAAATTTAACTTATTATAATACGCTCAAACGGAAACATAATTGAAACTCTAAATCTGCTCTACAGGATTAGATCCGAAATTCACTGGTCAGATTCTAAAATATAACTTACCTATCTCGGGTTGCCCTAAAATCCCAAAATTAAAATATGTTCTTCCATAAGATGTTACCTATACACCTTTAACATTTCATATCCAGATTCCATGTAAAACCCACTAAATAAAATCCACATTAACCTCTATTCACGGAGTCAAACTATACAGTGAATAATTCGGTACTAATCACTTCCAAAATTCATAAAGATCTATTCAAATATCAATCCTGAAATTTATTCCAAAGATTCATATATGTGTTATAAAGATATCCATAACATTGCATGCCAAAATTCGAAGCCTATCTATGTCATCCGGTATAAAATTATAATCTATATCAAAGATTTTTCTCAACAATTCCAATTTCTCTAAGCCTAACTTCAGAATTTTCAAAAACAAACCAATACATCTCCAAAAATTACGAAACTTTAACCCAATCCTCCTGCAGATGTCTGGTACGAAATATCCAAAAATCATATTTTTTCGATATCCAAGATCAGTTATAAAAATATAATTCAAGCTACTACTCAGATCAAGAACCTAATTTTTTTCTGCATAAATCTTGAACCCAAATCCTGATTACTCTAGGAAACCCTTTAAAACTATTTCAAAAATCTTAAAATAATTTGGACTAGATCTAGACACCCTAAGGTTTGATCTCTCATAAAAATAATATAAATAAAACATCAAGAAATTCGAAATACCTGAATTTGCTTCAAGAAATTTCGTCTAGATTGTAGAAACCAATAAAACTCTTCTTTTTCCTCTTGTTGCCGTAAAATTGAGGTGTGTAAAAATTAAAATCAATATGTAAATGACTCACACTAGTAATAGACTCCCTTTTGAACTCTAAAACTTTTAATTCTAAAAAATTCATAAAATATTTAAAATTTTAAAAAGGTTTGACTAGGTCAAAGATAAAAATTCAACTATTTTAAATGTTTTAAACTCAAATTTTAAATTTAAAGAAGATATTTTAAATATCAAATAAATTTTAAAGTATAAATCTCTGCTGTTACAAGTTACATTGCATATTCATTACCTCAGGTGTTTCAAGTTATTGCATCAGCTCTACAGGGTCTTGCCACTTCACCCTCGGCCCCTCCCTCGGGTATAAACACTCACGTTGCATGGCCTTCTCCACCACCTTTAACATGGATTCGCAATCACACTCTCCCACCCCTTTTCCCAAATCTGTCATCAACATCAGCTTCACTCCACTTGTTCCCCCCCATTACAGCCATCACAGAATATTCACCTACACCCCCAAACAGCCCACAGTCTCCAAATACTAAATCTAATGTTTTTGCTCTCAACTGTTTGGAACCTCTTGGTTTCGAATGTGAAATACCTCTGGTGACCATAAGAGATTTTCTTGACTCTCTTGAGTCTCCTGCCGTCCCTCCTTCGAGTTTCTTGGGTCCCACTCTTGAGGGCTATCTTGAATCTCATGCCTATTCTAGCCCAATTCGTCCATGTATCACACTTGACTCGTGCCCTATACGTAAACTGCCTCTATCAACTAATGTGTTAAATCTGTTTAGACCCTAAAGAACACCTAGAGGGGGTGAATAGGTGTTGATACTTTCTTTTTCTATGAATAGACAAATTTAGAACAAGTCTTAAAAGAGTCTCATCTAGATCGGAAAAGTATTTAAAAATCAACAAATATGGAGCAGAATATTAAAACAATGTGAAAATACACTTTCCACCCATAGTCTACTGGGATAGTGACACATTACACCCCAAACTACCGTCTTTAACACTTTGCACCCTCAAACTACCAATGTTAGACAGTTTGCACGATAAACTACCCACTTTGACACAATACACCCTCCAACTGCTAATATTAAACACTTTGCACCCTCCATTTGACAATAATACCCTTGATAAATTAATGAATTGACAACAATATCTTCAATATATGCAAAATGGGTTAAGGGCATTATCGTCATTTTAGTCTAACAATTTGACAAGGTGCAAAGTGTCGAAAATTGGTAGTTAGAGGGTACAATGTGTTAAAACTGGTAGTTTAGGGCGCAAAGTGCAAAACCTAGGATAGTTTGTGGGTGAAAAATATATTTTTTCATTAAAACAAATATCAAAGAAAGATATCAATCATAAATAATAAATCAATCATACGCCAAGACACGAGATTTGATGACGAAGTGGAAAACCTAATCAAAGGAAAAAACCACTCCGGGCTAGCAGCCACCAAAAATTCACTATAAGATAAACCTTACACCGGTGATTCAGACACAGGCAACATCCACTTACTTGACTCTGACAACTCTGAAGTAATAATCTGGGTAATCCAACCTAGACACGCTCCCTTGCAGTTAACCCCCAGCTTCTAAGGTTCTTCTTGTAAATCTCTTCAACACCGGTAACTCCGGCTGCCAATCTCCTTCAGCTCTCTGAAGGCTTCTCACAGGAGGTTGGTTTTAATGGTGATTCAGGTGATTGATGTAGGAGAGAGAATATAAATACTTTAGGTGCAAAGGTCTCAAAGAATATTTCTCTCAAGCATAAGACGCCAAGGAATGAAGGAAATAACTTGGGTAAATGTCTTGGACGAATTTCTCACGGTTTAAATAGAAAAATATAAGAAAATTTGAAATCAGGAGATTTCGGTCGAGCTAAGATAGGGTAAAGATAGGGCGAAACACACTGTATAAAAATCCAGAAATTTAACTCGAGCGAAGGTGGGGCGAAGCTTGAGCGAAATGATTCTGGAGATAACTTTGAGAGATTTTAGGAATGGATCCTGCTTCGTGAATTTGAACTTCTTCAAATTTTAAACACTCTTCAGCCTTAACTTCTTCAATAACCCTCTTTAAAGATATCTTCATCTCTTTTCAAATTTGAAAGTTTTTTATCCTCTTGAAAGATATCATCATCTATTTTCAAATTTGAATGATTATTATCGTCTTTGAAATATATCCTCATCTCTTTTCAAATTTGAATGACTTTCATCATTTTCAACACTTTAAACAACACAAATTCAAATAAACAACTCAACTTAAAATTGACACGGAATCTTGCCAACATTCAAAACGCCAACATAATGCAACACTCGTAACTCAACCCTTTGCACCATCTAATGCACTGGTGCCGTTTCACAACCCTCTTGCTGTGGACTTCTCCAGGTGCTTCAAAGGCAAAGCGATAGTATCTGCTGATATTGCTCACACTATGTCTGTTCACACTGCCTCAGCTTCTCTTCCACAACCATCAGTTTCAAATCTGCCCAAAGCTTATATGAATAAATGTAAACTATTGGTTTCTACTGACTGTGGTCGTTCGGTCTTCAAGCCTGATGCCTTGCCATCTACTGAAAACAAGACTCTTGCTATGGCTATCAAAAGTATTGGAGTAGCTTTGACACCTCAATCGATTGCTCCTCATGCCCCGTTTTTCAAGGGGACTGTTGTTGAGGATTGTTTATGGAATTCTAAGGGTAAACGAAAGCTTATGGAGGTCAACACAAAGGCTATCCCCCAGCTGGAAAAAAAACTTGCACTCTCTGTTTTCTGAAGACCACCCGATGGACAATACCTCAGCTGTGGACCTCATTTTTGATGTTCTGAAAAAATCCACGAAAGCTCTTACCTCTTTCTAGAGAAATCAGACCCCGTCTGAAGAGGTTATCTAATGAACGTAGGACCCAGGCACTGATGCTTGCTGATGATCCATTTTCTTCTCTATTGGATTCTCAGATGAATGAGGCTGACCATACCCAGCCTCCAAACATCCTATGAAAATAATCTCCTGGAACTGTCGTGGTTTAAGTCAACCCTCGATGGAAAGATCTTTGCTGGCCATAATATCTACCTATAATTCGGATGGCATTTTCCTTTTGGAAACTAAGTTAAAAGAAATATCTACCTACCCGTGCCCTAAGCTTTTCTCATTTTGTATCTGCAACACCTGTAAGTTTGAAGGATGGTTTCTTGTTTATGTGGCGTCCCAACTTCTCTTTAGCCTACTGTCCTACTCAATACTATGACAAAAAGCGATTTTGGGATTCTTTACAATTATTGGCAGCTTCTTATTCTGAATCTTGGCTATTGTTAGGAGATTTCAATCCGGTGGTGTCACAAAATGAAAAAATGTGGCAGACCTGTTGCTAGTTCTTCTATAGGTGGATTAGAATAGCTTATCTCAAATTATGGATTGATTGACTAGGGTTTTAATGGTAATCCCTTTACATGAAATAATGGACGTGGAGGTTGTGCAAATATTTACGAGAGACTTGACAGAGGTTTAGCCAACCATCTATGGCGTGTTCAATATCCAAATGCCTCAATTTTACATTCTCTCGCAATTGTTTTAGACCATCTCCCGCTTATTCTCAATATGGATGGTAACAGTCAGCTTCCTCCTCGTCCATTCAAATTTGAGGCAATGTGGGTTCGTGATCCAGACAGCTTCTTTACAGTTGCGTCTGTATGTAACCAGCATATTAATAATCGACCAGCTCTCATATTATCAAAAAAGGTGGAAAAAGTTAAGAAAGCACTCAGAATATGGAATAGAAAATAGTTTGGTTTTATCAAAGAAACAATTCAGATCCTTAGATGTACCCTTGACTGGATCCAACAACAAGATGCTACAGTCCATAATATTGCAATGGAAGCTTCTCTTAAAGGAGAAATTCATGAACAATTGATCAGTCAACAATCACTCTGGAGACAACGTTCAAGAGTTGATTGACTAGTGTCTGAGGATTTGAATATGAAATTTTTCATGCATTTACTGTCATTCGGAGAAATTGAAACTCCATCCTTTCTCTTCAGCATGATGATCTCTCTTGGACTACAGGTCACAACAATATTGGTGAAGTATTGACGAATTATTTTGCTAACATTTTCTGTTCTTCCAATCCATCCATCCCCTTTGATTTGGCTAATCTCATTTCTCTGGTCATTGATCAACAAGAATCATGTATTTGGCACAAGAATCTACAAGAATCATTGTCCTGATGGTCTACCGGTCTTGTTCTACAATGAGTATTGGCACATAAACTATTTAGATGTTATTAGCATGATATAGGATTTCTTTAATGGTGGTCAGCTATTACCATCCATGAATCATACCTTTGTTGTTCTAATTCTGAAACTGGACAATCCTCACAAGGTGTTGCATTATTGTCCCATCAGTCTTCCCTGAATGATTTCAGAACATCAGTCAGCATATGTACCAGGTCGCCTTATTCAGGAGAATTCTATTCTGACTCATGAAATTTTGCATGCACTTGCTCTGAAAAAAGGTAAAAAAGGAAATCTTGCTCTCAAAATTGACATGCCCAAGCCCTACGATAGGAAGGAATGGAATTTGATCCTCCTCGCTCTTAAACAGTTTGGTTTCAGCTCAAAATGGATAAACTGGATCCGCAAGTGTTTATCTTCTGTCTACTATTCGATTCTCTTAAATGGCAGCCCTCATGGCTTTATTGTCCCCACTATAGGTCTTCGTCAGGGTGATCCTTTATCACCCTTTTTGTTTCTAATTGGATTGGAAATCCTTTCCCGCTTGCTTGAAAAAACACAATCTCTCTCCTTGGTTCGTGGCATCCGATTAAATAGAGGAGGACCTTTGATCACTCACCTTCTTTATGCAAAAGATATGTTAGTTTTTGGACAATCTACTCCTTCAGAGGTAAAGCACATTGATTTATGTTTAAATTTATTCTCTCAGTGGTCTGGTCAAGGATCGAATGCTCAGAAGTCTTCCATGTTTCTCACCGCCAATACCGATCGTTCTTCCACCAACTCATTCGAGAAAGATTTGGTTTTATATCAATGTCCACCTTTTCTCATCATCTGGGCCTCCCATTGATGATGTCCAGATCCAAACTATAGCTTTCAAGAATTTCCAACATCATATAGAAAGTAAAATATCTGGTTGGAAAGGCAAACTTCTATCCCAAGCTAGCAAGACTATGTTGATTAAGTCAATGGCTTCTTCTATTCCAATATATGGCATGCCATCTTTCTTGATCCCTCAATCAATTTGAAACAATATCGATTACCAACTCTGGAAATTTTGGTGGGTTATTAGACTGATGGTAATCGACATCTCTCTCTTCACTCATGGAACAAAATTTGTACCCTTAAATTAGTTGGTGGTATGGGAATCAAGAACCCATCTATTGACTGGAATAAATTACGGCGGCTGAATATGCATGAGAGACTGAAGTTTCTTTTTATGGAAAGTGGCTTGGAACATTTTGCCTACACGACAACGCATAGCCATGAATTTATAATCCCCTTTTTAGGGGGAATCTAGTTGTCTCTTTTGTGGTGACAGTTTTGAATTTCTTTATCACCTTGTCTTCTCATGCTCTTTTGCCCGACTTATTTGGCGTCTTTCACCTTGGGGTCTAAACATAGAGTTTTTTTCAACAAAGTTCCATTGACGATTGGATTTAGTGCATTTTAGACCCCTCCAGATTCCTTGGTATTCCGACCAGTGATACTCATTCTTTTCAGTAGTTCACTATTCTGATGTTAGATTCTTTGTGGATGTCTAGAAATAAGCAATTGCATGAGCATACTCGTGCTGAACCCTTGTCTCTTCTTCAGTAAATCTTGTGCACTCATAAAGAACACTTAACAGTATGGAAAAATTCTCCAAGACTTCTTCACAAAGCTCCTAGCACCTTTCTTCCAGAAAGCTCTCCCCGTATGACTTTTGATGTTGCAATTCGTTCTTCATTCTCTATGAGTGCTGCAATTCTATTTCACTCTAATGGAGATATCTTTCAAGCCTGGACCCAAGAATTGAGTTTTACTGATCCTTTAATTGGTGAAGCCGAAGCAACTTTGATGGCTTTGACTCATGCTTAGTCTATGAAGATCCTCAATTTACTTTTCCAGGGTGATTCTAAAATTTTTATGGATAGTATCCTTTCATCCTTCATGAAGGGTTCTTCTGCAACTGAGGACATTCCCTGGAAAATTTCTTCCATCAGCCTCAGCCTCCAACTGCTCTTCTCCTCCATCCCATTAATCTCACCCTCAAAGATCCCCTCGAGCTGATAACTTGTAGGCTCTCTTATTAGCAGCTGGGGCGACTGCACACTCCTTTACTGGAGATGTTTCTGCTCCTTTTCTTCTTAATCGAGGCTTGTGAAAGTTTAATGGTGTTAAACCACCTTAACTTTGTTTTTCCTTTTTCTACTTTCAACGCTTTTGTTGTCTGTTGTATTTCAATTTCTTCATATAAAATCTCTGGTTTAACAAAAGTAAAAAAATGCATACATAAATAGAATAGAGGCGTCTGACGTTCGTCCTCATGGGTGATTGTCCAACGCCCATGTGGATATTAAGAATATACACCACGAAATGAATAGACGAAAGATCAACTTCTTGAGCTTCAGGCTGAGGGATATACATAGAATAGATCTTGTTCTTGAGATAACCTCACGACATGAATTGAAGAAAGTTGAACAACTTTTCAATTAAAGCGTTCCAAATAATCATGAACTAAAGACATTGGCTTCTTGCATACCTTTTTTTCTACGCAAATATAATATATTAACAATGGAGACGCATACAACCAGCAGAAAATAAAAGAAAAATCAACAGACCCAAAGGCCTTACAATAACAGGACACGAGTGTCGAGACCACCAATAATCACAAAGGCTGTGAAACAACCAGAACCACAAACTGGCCACAAAGACCAACACACAATACAAACATAAACTGGCCACAAGAGCTAGAGCACAATACAAATACAAACCAGGCACAAGGACCAGGACACAACAAAGCCACCACTCAAGGCGATGGCGGCTTCCACTGGAGGAGGGGCAATCAGAGCAGCGATCCGACTCCTTCAGGGAGATCTTCAGGCTATGACTGGCTGCACACAGGGAGGAGGAGAATGGGCAACAACAGGCAGTAGCAAGGGGATCCACAGGAGAAAAATGGCAGGAACATTCCACCAAACGGAGGGAGACAGCAGGGGTGACAAAAGGGCCACACGAACCTACCAGGGGCAATGGGTAGCAAAAAAGTCGAGCCCCTAAGCATCACACACACACATGACAACCAGAGGAGAGACAAAAGAGGTCGGATGGAGACAGCTAGGACCATTAGGGCCCCGAGCACGGCGAGGCAAGTCCTGACCTCCAGAAAAAGTGCAAAACAACCAGAGGGGAGGCAAAAGTGGTCGAGCGTGTCAGGGTATACGCACTGACCAATTGCTGCCGCTCTTGGCCAGAGCTGGATGCTAGTAGGAGAAGGAGCCCACCAAGGGGTCTTGCACACCGAAGACCACCGGAAAGGCCGTGATCTAACCTCCAAAACAACCAAACAAATAGTCCGAAAATAGGCCTAAAAAGCAACGAAAAAAATTACCGGAGGAGAGAGAGGGAGAGGAGAAGCTCCAGATCCTCCCTTACCCAAAGCAGAGGCGAGGGGAGTTGTTTCAGGCAAAGGGGGAGGGGGTTCTAAAGAGAGGGAAGAGTCTCTCTCTATCTCTCTCTAGGACCGATAGGTCCTTTTATAAAAAAATAATTTTCTAAAAACATCTGTGAGTCTAAATAACAACCCAAGAGGGGGGTGAATTGGGTTTTTCAAAAACCTTATCACTTTTTCGATAAACAAGCAGATCCGAAAACCACCCCTCTTTAACAAATAAGAATGTTAATCTAAATGTGTCTAATGCTATGTCAAATATAAGCAATGAATGATAAAACATAAATCTCCACAAGTATGAATAAGTACTAAAAAGTAAGAGAGATAGAGTTAGAGAGATGACACCGTATTTTAGGTGGTTCGGTCAACACTTGCCTACGTCCACCCCCAAGGCTATTGACTTCCTTGGGCTTCCTCCACTATTCTCCAAATAGCGAATACACCTTAGCTTCCCGGGTGCTAAGGAACCTTTATAAAGTGTTTTCTGAACTTACACTTTAACTCACTCTCACAAATCCTCATAACCCAGATGATTTCTTCTACTCTCACAAGTAGGACCAAGTGTTTTTCCAACACTCAAATGTTTTAGAATGAAGGCTCTTTGAGCCGAATGAGCAAATGAGGCACAAATGTGTGGAATGGCTCTCTAAGCCAAAATAGCAAATGGAAAGCTCAATAGAGTGCGGGAAAACAATATTCTAAAAGGAAATCTAGAGTTTGGAAGATGTGAGCACAAGCCTTTTTGGTAGATACAGTTTTCCCTCTTCTTCAAAAAACTTTCTCTCTCTAGAAGTAAGGGCAAGAAGTGATTGCAAGTGTGTTATCCCTTCTTCAATAAATCTTTCTTTATTTAGAGGCTAGATCTTCAATGATGAGGAAGAGAAGAAAATTTGACAATGAAGCTTTGTTCTTGAACGAATCAGCAAGTAAAAACTTTAGATCTTGCTTTCTCTCTCTAACGGAGGTAGATTTTGATCAATGATGCAAGTCTCTTTCATCTTCAAGAATTTCTCTCCCTTTTAAGGCTGGGTTGTCAATGATGAGCAATAGGAGAAGATTTGAACAAATGAGAGCTCCGGACTTGAAGAAATCAGCAAATGGATTTTCTTTGGATCTTGGTTTTTTCTCTCTCTAGATATTGCGATTTTGATCGAGCTTACTCTTTCTCTCCCCATCTTGTTCTTCTTATAGCCCTTAGGTCTTCAACGGTCATTAAGGGTCTTCTTGTAAAGTTAGAGAGCCGTTGGAGGGGTTTAGAAGACATTTGAACCATTTTGAAAAGAGCTGGCGTCGTTTCCAGAATTTCTGCAAATTCGCACTATGTGTCGACACATGGCCTTCTATGTGTCGACACCATGTTTTCATCTCTCGGGATACAATGCAATGTGTCGACACATTGAACACAGTCTGAAAATGCTGTCAACAGTGAATTTTTTTCATTTTGGAGTTGGGCTCTCAGGTGTAAGGGCAATGTGTTGACACATGGTATTCAATGTGTCGACACCATGAATTCGACATTCTGGAATAAGTGCAATGTGTCGACACCATCACTCAATGTGTCGACACTTATAAGTGCTGAAGAGTTTTTCAGCAACTTTAAAGCGTCCAAACCATTCCAACTTTCTTTAAACACCTACAATATGAAAAATTGTTCTTATCAACTTGTGTAATGGTGTTCAAGTGCACTTAGAAATATTTTAGTGAGTGAAACCTCAATCATTTTAAAAAAAAATTGGAAATTGTGGATTGACAATGTAAAATCTAAAGTATTCAAAACTTAGAAACTTTTGTTATCATCAAAATCAAATATGGTTTGTTTTCAAAACAACCTTGGGCTAACAACATCCAATCAAATGAGTTTTCTGAAAGGCCATTAGAGCCTAGTCTTAGGTGATGTTTAGGAAGCAAAGATTTTAAGAATTCTGCGTATGAGAGTTTGACATTTTAGAGAATTTATAATAAAAAAAATAGTGAAAATTTTAATATGTGTTATTGTATAATTATTTTTATGGAACTTTGTTAAAAGTGAAAAGAGAGAAGATTTGATTCAAATTTTTAACAAAAAATAATGGAGTTTTTTAAGGTCCTAATGTGAAACTTGACCTTTCTAGAACTCATTCTTTCTCTTCTATTACTCTTACTAGGACCGCTCTGATACTATTTGCAACTGTCCAAGGACAAGCACTAACTGTCACATCTATTCTTTGACTTCAAAAAGACTAGTTTGACTTCGCAGCTATGGAAACGCATGTACTGTGAATGTTGATGGCTCTTCGAATCGGATAGCTAGTGGATTCGGGGTAGTTCTCACTTCCCCAGAAGGAGTGGAAGTCAAGTGCGCCTTACGTTTTGATTTTCCTGCTACAAACAATGAAGCTGAGTATGAAGTTCTATTGCCTAGTTTGGCTATAACACGAATGATGGGAGTGGATGAAGTATTGCACGGAGTGATTCTCAACTGGTTGTCAATCAAGTCCATGGATATTGCAAAGCAAGAACGAATGCGGGCATATGTAGTCCAGGTAGATGCATTGAAAAAAGGTTTTGAAAAGGCTGACTGTTTGGCTCAGTTAGAATCAAATCCCGAGTTCAATGTGGAAAATGGTATACTATAAGGGGTGATAGTGTGCCCTTCCTCTTTACAACGGGAAGAGCAATACCCGGTCTGCCCTATCAATACCATAGTGTAGTGCGGAGCAACTATCTTGGTGTTTCTTGTCAATTGTACCCTTCTACAAGACCGGGAAGAAGCTCGACGAGTTCACATGAGATCCTAACACATGGGACAAAATTATTCCCAGGTCTGAGAAGTGTTATCTTGATCTACTTCATCAATATCACTAAAACCATCTTCTTCGTTAGTAAAAAAACCCTAGGCTACCGTCAGCACAAGACCATTCAATCCTATGGTTCAACCGAGGAACGACCCAGGGATCATCCCAAGTATCATACCAATTCCCCTTAAGGTCAGGATTATAACATCCCCCTAGCCTCATGCAGGATTCCTTTAGAATGTAAGCATACTACAAAAAGTTATGGGCCCGTCTGTTACAATTCATCTAAAAAGTCTCCAGAACTTATAACCTCATCTTTCGGAAGTCGGCAATGGAAAGAACTACCCTATGACAATAATGGGTATGAAGGGTGGGACAAATGTCACCTCCCTTAAGTACTCGAATAATGCAGGCAGCATAAGCCCCCTGAAGCTGCCTCCGTCCCTTGCTATAGTAAATTCTCGGTTGAAAGCAGTCAATCGACGGTTATCTGAAAGATAAATCAACAAACCCTCAAAACCTCTTAGGAACATGATTTCAAGGTTCGTACTTCTAAGGAAGTGTCGGAGGCCTCTCGTGAAGATTTCATCCATCTGATAACGCGGGGCAACATCCTTACATGAACCCTTCTCGATAATGAGGGGTTATAAACCAAATCTCTACATTGGATACAGGTTTGAGCCAGAGCCAGTAAAGCAGCAGGGTGGGATTCTAGCAAAAGGGAAAGGATCGTAGAAATCAGCTTAAAGGGGAGAGTGAGTAATAAGTAGGTAAGATCTGTGTTATCCATGGGAACAAGTAGGGAAGATCTGCGTTATCCATGGGAACAGAAGGAGGAATATCAAAGAAGGCAACAAGTTAGGGTTGAAAAACCGGAATGCGGTCCGGTTTTTCGGACCGCATTCCGGTCCGGACAGCATTCCAGTCCTCTTAAAATAGAGGACCGGACCGGACCACTTATAAGTGGTCCGGTTTCACGAAATGCGGTTCGGTCCGAACCACTTAAGTGGTCCAGACCGGTTTTAATTTTTTTTTTAATTTTTTCAATTTTTTAATTTTTTTTAAAATTTTTTGTAGGTTAATTTCAAATGGGAAATTTAAATAAAAATGTTAATTTTAGTTTAGATTAAAATGAAACGTTTTATGTTTATAATTTGTATTAAAAATATTAAAAAATATATTTTTTATTTTTTTAATAAATGCGGTCCGGTCCGGTCCGGACCGCATTTATTAAAAAGGAGGACCGGACCGGACCGCATTTTTAAGAAAAAGAACCGGACCGGACCGAAAATCATGTCCGGTCCGGTCTGCGGTCCGGTTCTGTTCACCCCTACAACCAGTTGATAAGGTTTGAGGGCAAAGAGGAAGAAGAAAGTGAGGGTTGAGGTGAAGTTAGAAAGAGATAGTCGAGCTAATTTATAAAGCAAGTCTGTGACGTTTGGAAACCCAAAAAGAACTTCGAGATAGGGTGATTTATGGGAACTAGGCCTACTAGATAGAGTCATTGATGACATTGCATAGCTTTAGGATTTTCAGATAGCTCGTTTATGAGCCAGAAGTTAAGCCTCATATCAACATAGAAAATGCTAGACGTTACGTGTGCTTCAGACGTTAAGGAATAATATGTAAGAAGACAAGGAGAAGGAAAAAGAAGAGAGAAACAACAGCCAACACCCTATTATATAAGTACAAAGACTTGTACATAAAAAGCCCCTCATATGTACCATATCCAAAAGGATCCACAACGACAATACCAAGAAAGATTACATAAGAGAAAGTGGGAAAGTTTAGGGTTAACATATATGATACACCTCAAACCCCTACTTTCTTTACCAAAAAATATGCACGTGGGAGGCAGAAAAGCGAGAAAAAGAAGAAAAAGGAAAATCAAAACAAGGACTTCACATCTTCCTGAACATTTAGAACCCAATATTTACAAGAGTCAGGAAGAATTGAAGTTCCTGGCTGACACGGCAGGGCAAGCAGAGGGTTGCACCAAAGATATCAAGTTGGGATGCTGGAATAAGGAACCACATAGCCTAGTATATAGGAGGAGGGGCCATGAAACCCTTTACACAGACTGGGGGCATGCCTCCCTCAATAAGGGTAGAATCACCCCAGGCTTCGCTAGATACTTCAATGGCTCCCATCCTCTCCCACTGCATGTCCTAGGTGCTCAACCTTTGTTTAAAACGATCAAATTTCTACTATACCTCACAATCTATTTCATCTTTAAGCATGTTCAGCATGCACTCAGTATAAATAGCACGATGACACTAGAGTTGACTAGCTCGGATGATCATTATTTCCCCCACTGGATAATCAGTCTCGAGACCAAATGCTAACTCCATCCCTTCAAGGTAGAGAACATCCGGGTTCTCATACCTTTGTAAGGTTGAGATGAAGTTGTAGCACCCTGAATTTTCTTATTATTATTTAAATTTTATTTTTATTGAATTTTAGAATTTGAATTATTTGAAATAGTTAAACTACTTGAAATATTGATTTCATTTAAAAAGGTTATCTTTTTACAAGTGTTTGAAATTTGAAGGAGAGATGTTTTATCTTTATCTTTTTATATTTTTAAGTTTTGAATTTGAATACTTCTAGAATATATTTGAATTTTAAAATGGAGAGCAAGTCATTCTTATTATCTTTTCAAATTTAGAGTCATTCTTTAAATAGGGTGTCTATGAGATATTGTGTATTGATTGGAAGAATAAGAAATTAAACGTATTTTCGTTTGATAAAGAGTTGATAACAGGCCATTCTTATCATCTAGTCTAGTTTCTTGAGGTTGTGGAGGTTAATTGATAAAGAGTTCAAGTGTTATGAAGGGCGAGGTGAGCGGAGTTATTATGCTAGATTTTTCAAAAAGATCGAGGTGATATTTGAGAAATTGCATGTTTTATTGAAAAGCCTAGGAGTTTTATGTGCATTACGTTTTGATAAAATTGTTAAAGATTATAACATGAAATGTGTAAACATGAGCCTATTTTTATGTCCAATGATATTTCATAATGTTTTCAATGTTTAAATCAAACTTTTTTTATAGTTATTTTTATTTAAGATTTGTGCATGATATTTCATGAAAAGAAGATAAAGATGCAAAGTTCAATGTGGTGTTTATTGTATGATATATTACGTATTTTCAAACCTTGAGGCCCAGAGTTAATGAGACAGCGCATTGGTACCAATTGCAACCCATTGAGTGCACTCATTCTGAAAACGGAGTGGTTTATTTTGTAGGTTCTTTCCGAGTGCACACTGGGACATGACCAAGCCAAAATAAGGAAGAATTTTACCCACAGTATTAACTTAGTTTGGCTGATCCCCAAACTAGGTAGCAACTGCACAACCCTATCACGGTGGCAAACCTGGCCCACAGTTATTATTAAAGAAATTTTCTATAGTATTACTATTAAAAATAAATATTATTTTACAGTTATAGTTATATGGATTGAGATTTACAGTTTTCTATTGATTTTTACTTATTAAATGTGACTCTTGAAGTGCACCATATTATAATTATTTTGCTTACTGAGTTGTCGATTTCACGCCTTATTTGTCATCTATTTTCAGATGATATTTAGGAGCATGCCGAGAGTCATGATAGATGGCGCCTGGGGAGTAGCTGAGAGAAGGCTTAGAGTTTCAGTTAGATTAAGAGTTTTCTTTGTAATTTTCCAGTTTTTAAAAAGTTTTAAACGAAGTATTTTTATTCAATTGTTTTCAAGTTTAAAACGTGAATTTGTTTTCAAGAATGTTTATTTTGTGAAAACTGGTTTTGACCATCTAATTTTTGCCGATTTTCACTAATTTTACGCATAGAAGTAACCCCTATCCGCCGGGACTCAGGGCGTTACAAAAATCCCGCACTGGGGGGCTGTGATCTTCACTGAGAATAAGTTCTTCGAACTTGATATTTTGAAGAACTGGAGGTGACTTGAATATCTCCCTAACTTTTGAGGTCACCCTCTCCAACTTAGAATACTCTTCCACGCCGATATCTTGAACTACTTAGGAGAAGATGTATCTTAGTTTTCAGGTGGAAGGTCTGAAAGAGAAGGAAGCGTCAGAGGAGTTCTCTTTCTTTTCTGTCTAGTTCACGAGCAAGACGTGAAGTTAGATTGATGGAAAGAGGAACAGGAGGAAAGGGAAGCTTGATGATTCAAAAGAAGGAAGAGCCCAAGTCTTACACCAGGAAAAGGTAAAGAACCCAATGAATAATTCATGAAGGAAAAGATGTTTAAATGATGGTTAATGTTATAAGGGATCTAACTAAGACTATAGCCGACATCATAATATTCTCCTAGCCTAGCAGAAGACACCCAGTAGAATAGAAGCTACTGATGGAGGAGAAATTTTTCCTATAACAAAAGCCCATAACGTAAGGCCTAAAAATAGTGGAGCAAGGGTTCGCCCATTCAATAGGAAAGGTGTAATATCCCTAAAAAAATTAATTAAAATTTGAAAATTTGAAAAGTGAAATGGTGCGTTAGGAATAAGTTATCCCTTCCACAGGTTTCACGAAACTGAACATTTCGTTCAGTTTCAAATCCTTAAACGCCGAACTCTTCAAAATTTGATTTCTCTTCAAAATTTGAACGATTTTGAACAGATTTTTGACATTTTTAAACCTATTTAGAGATCTTTAAGTATGGATCTATGTTATTGGCAAAAATCTCCGCCCAATATTGGAGTTTTCTCTCATTTGGAGCTCTCTCTCTCTCCTCTCTCTCTTTCTCTCTACCACGAAACTCCATTTCTCATACCTTTAGAGAAGCAATCTGCATGGGTTGGGTATTTTTGGAGACGACGTTGGAGAGTTGTTCATCAATTATTAAGCAATTTTTCTTCGACTTCGTCGGCGCATTTGATTTTTGGGTTGCTGTAGGGTAATTAAAGGTGGTTTTGAGGAATTTCATGATTTTGGGAATAGTCAGAGTTATTAGAGTTCAGGTGTTCATTGACTCTTCAGCAATTCTTTGTGAAATCTTAAATTTCGGTTAAACGTTGAGGTAAGTGGTCTTTCCATGAGATTTTTATGAAATTATTACGTTGTGGAAAATAAGTGCACAATTGTTAAATATTTTTTTTCTTATAAATCGAAACAGGTTTTGGATGAGTTATTGTAAATTCTTGGACTTTGAAAATGTTGGATTTTAAACGTGAACTGTATTTTTAAAGGATTTTGATACGTTAGAGAAACTGAACGAATAAATGAGATTTTACAAACTCATTTGAAATGGTTGGCCCATTTTTGTGAAATTTATAGTGTGAGCTTATTATCAAAATATTTCTTGCATGTGAATGGTGGTCTGTGTGACCATAGAGGTCTGTGTGACCATTGGGGTCTGTGTGACCATTGATAATTTCACTACGTTGCTTGGCGTGAGATATTTTGTTATAAATTCTGTTTTCAATTAGTATTGCTCACTACTTTTCTTGATTCTCGGTTATGCTTATAAACTGTCATTTTCTCAACTCACATTGATTCCTACTTACTGAGCTAGTAATAGCTCACCACTTGACTTCCTATCTTTCAGATTTAACGGTCGGTGGCAGCGAGTAGTAAGAGTTCTCGAGTTATAGTTTCGAAGATTAGTTGCAAAATGCAGAATATTTGAATAAAGGGTCATCTGGAGACTTTAGCAATAATTGTTTTGTTTCAGAGACTTTAGTAGTTTTATTGTTTATTGAGACTTTTTGTTAAGAGAAGTATTTAAAGATTTATGTTTTTAGTAGTGCTCTGACTAAACTGTGGAGATTCATTTTGATTATTGAAAGATGGAATAGAGATTTTTATGAGTTTTTTTTTTCTTTGTTGGGATGATATTTTCAAGCGGTGTTCTATCCGTTTAGACTTTTGTGTCGGGGCGTTACAGGTGGTATCAAAGCATAGGTTTGTGATTCTGTAAACTCTTAGGAAGATTTTGATTGAAGCCCGAGCATAGGTTGTGATATGTGGTAACTCTATTGATTTTTAGAAGGATTTCGATTGAAGTCGGAATATAGCTTTAAATTTGGAAGAGATTTAAAAATTGATCATTCTATTACGGATAAGGGCTAAAATTAAGGGCTTGTTTTGAGGATATTGATGTTGATCTTAGTTTAGACTTGGATATTTTATGAATTTGGGTTTTAGGCTTGAATTGTGTTAATGAAAAAAAAATTGTGAGGTAATTTTGTATGATCAGAGTGCACAGTAAAAGCATAAATGATTTGTGATATAGTTTGTTAATATATTTATTCTCTGTGGAAGGTGCCGCAAGTTTCGAGGATGAAATTTCTTTTAAGGAGGGGAGAATGTAATACCCCGTCCCGAAAAAGGTGTAAGTGAGTAATTCGAATTTTAAACGAAGAGATTGGGCTTAATCCTATGTTTGATTTTTTGAATAGAGGTTGAATCGTATTTTTGAATTTAAAGTTGCTGATATGAAGATGTGATCTATATTTGAATTTAAAGGTTTGAATATAGATTTGATCTTGGGTTTGAATTTAAAGGTTTGAATATGGATAAAGATTATTCTTATATTTGAATTTGAAAGATATGGATTAAGATCTTGATGAGAATCCTAGTAACGCTTCAAAGGAGCTAGTCCAAGTTCCAGTACAGCCGGTTACGAGGGAACGAGACAAGAAGTTCAAGGATGCACTCGACGAACTCATTCAAGAGATATGGGCTCAAGCAAAGTCATGGAGGCCCATTAAAGATGATCCACGTTCTAGAAGGATTCGGTCAAGAGTTATTTTTGGGTCTATTCTAGAAGAATCGAATTGCATGGCTATTCTAAGGGCCAAATCCTTCCTTTCATGGTCTTTTGATTATTATAGGAGTGTGTGTCATTTCCTTTTGAAAAAAAGTTAAAATTTTTAAGGCTATTAGAAGGAGTTGACGTCCAGGTTAATAGTTAGTCAAATAAGGAAATTTTCAATTAGCTTATTTTTGTGTTGTTCTCTACGTCCAGGTTAGAGTTAGTCAAATAAGGTATTTTATTTTATTTTATTAGTAATGTTTTGTTCTTTCCTTGTGAAAGTTAGGCGTGTAGGATCAGCCACCTAATGGCTGATTGTCTTATTTTATTTGTTGTTGTTTATGCCAGCTTTAGTTTAGGAAATAAGGAATATATTTCCTTAGTTTTTAGCTATAGGCGGCCAGCTCCTCTTTCCTTCTTTAGAGTCCTTTTTATTTTGGGAAGTAGGGTGGGCGTCCAGCATATGTTACTATAATTATCTTGCTTGTTTTAGGCAAGGAAGGATTTATTTCCTTGCCTATTTTTGGTTTTTAATTATGTTCCTATGTTAGCTTATTTTCCTTGTAATATTTAGCTCTTTAAATAGGAGCTTTTGGCATTGTAATTGAAACACTTTGATCAATACAATTGTGAGGATTTTAGTTCTCTTTCGTTCTTTGAAGAATTTCTCGAACTTATTGGGATTTCCCGTGGCGTTCACTTCGACTTATCAAACGGAGTTTCCATCCCCGTCTGTGGCGTCTTCCTTATACCGAGGTTCTTGTTTTCATAAACAACGGGTCGAGGTTTCCATTCGAATCAGTCCTAGAAACGATCTTGAGTTCCCTTTAGCTGTCGGGTCTCGTTACTCTTATCGAGTCATTTGGTATCAAAGCTTTGGTTCTAGTTCAGGTTTGCTTATCCTTAAATTTTCGTTTCTTTGTTTTTTTTTTCTTCTCTAATTCGGTTCACACCATCTATCTTTTCTTAGCCGAATTTCCGAAAAAAAAATTCCGAAAATCACACATATTGAGGTTCCTATTAGTCCGACATTCACCCCACCCCAAAAGCCATATTATTTTGAGTGAAACACGAGTGAAGTGTGATCCACATCCTTGAGTGTAAACACGTAAAGGAGTGAATCGTGAGGTTTTTTTTTCTAACCTTGTTTCTGCAGCAACCATGTCTCCAAACCATGGTAAGAACGTGTCCGAAAATGTTTCGACAGCAGCTGACCCGAAATTTCTTCTGGAGGCCATGATGAGTGAGATGACTTCGCAACTGGCTCAACTTCACCAATGTCTAGATTTACTTGAGCAACAGCCACAAAATGTCCCCAAATTCCATAGAGGAGAACGAGTTCCGCAATGGGAGGCTAGGATGGAGGATGAAGAACGTTATGGATCTGGTTTTGAGAAAGAGGAATATTGAAATTCCGTTATTAACAACAGGAGACTTGGACAAAGATATAGAGAAGCTAGGTTTCGGGAAGATAACAACTTGGGTGGTAATAAGATAAAGATTTCATCTTTTCAAGATAGATATAATCCTGATGAATTCATTGAGTGGAAGAAAAGGATGAAATTCTTGTTTGCTTGCCATAACAAATCTGAGCTGAAGCCCGTGAATGTCAGTCACGTCCCTACAGATAATTGTTGCATCGTGGCCGAAAATAAAGATTCCACCACTGACAACCTACCTCGATTGGAGGAAATTTCCGAGGACTATTTAGCTCCTGAGGCATTACCATTGGTGGTAAGCAAAACAATGACACCGACACAAGTATATGAGGGTCCATATGTTCCGGAATATGAGGTTGTCGTTCCAGAGGAAACACCATATGGCACTCTTTTTGATGTCTGCGATAATTTGAGGACAAATCACTTTCAAGAGAAGGGGAATGATGAGAATCCGAGTAAGGCTTCAAAGGAGCTAGTCCAAGTTCCAGTAGAGCCGGTTAAGAGGGAACGAGACAAGAAGTTCAAGGATGTACTCGACGAACTCATTCAAGAGATATGGGCTCAAGCAAAGTCATGGAGGCCCATTTAAGATGATCCACGTTCTAGAAGGATCCGGTCAAGAGTTATTTTTGGATCTATTCTAGAAGAATCGGATTGCATGGCTATTCTAAGGGTCAAATCCTTTCCTTTTATGGCCTTTTGATTAATATAGGAGTGTGTGTCATTTCCTTTTGAAAAAAAGTTGAAATTTTTAAGGTTATTAGGAGGAGTTGACGTTCAGGTTAAGAGTTAGTCAAATAAGGAATTTTTCAATTAGCTTATTTTTGTGTTGTTCTCTACGTCCAGGTTAGAGTTAGTCAAATAAGGTATTTTATTTTATTTTGTTAGTCATGTTTTGTCCTTTCCTTGTGAAAGTTAGGCATGTAGGATCAGCCACATAATGGCTGATTGTCTTATTTTATTTGTTGTTGTTTACGCCAACTTTAGTTTAGGAAATCAGGAATATATTTCCTTAGTTTTTAGCTATAGGCGGCCAGCTCTTCTTTCCTTCTTTAGAGTCCTTTTTATTTTGGGAAGTAGGGTGGGCGTCCAGCATATGTTACCATAATTATCTTGCTTGTTTTAGGCAAGCAAAGATTTATTTCCTTGCCTGTTTTCGGTTTTTAATTATGTTCCTATGTTAGCTTATTTTCCTTGTAATATTTAGCTCTTTAAATAGGAGCTTTTGGCATTGTAATTGAAACACTTTGATCAATACAATTGTGAGGATTTTATTCTCTTTGGTTCTTTAAAGAACTTATCGAACTTATCGAGATTTTCCGTGGCATTCACTTCGACTTATCAAACGGAGTTTCCATCCCCGTTTGTGGCGTCTTCCTTATACTGAGGTTTCTTTTTTTCATAAACAACGGGTCGAGGTTTCCATTCGAATCAGTCCTAGAAACGATCTTGAGTTCCCTTTAGTTGTCGGGTCTCGTTACTCTTAACGAGGTTCAGATCATTTATGTTTGAATTTAAAAGTGATGGAGAGAGGTATGTTTGAATTTTAAAGTTGCAGAGATTGGAGTTAATAAATAGTTGCAGATAATGTATATTGGAGACCAAAATTTAGATTAATATGGTGTTACTAGTTTCCAAGAGATTGTTCTGAATTATTGCAAAAGATTTAAGGATTGATTAAGCGTTCGAGGTAAGTGGTTCTTCAATGGAAATTTGTGAATCTAAATTGAAATATTATAACTTGTTTTGGTGAGCATACTATGAAAATTATCCTTGCACTGGTGATATATCTATGTGGTCTTTGTGGCCAATTTGATACCCCTCATGGTATTTAGAGGTATTTGTGGTTTGGAGGTCTGTGTGGCCTGATATTTGGAGGTCTTTGTGGCTAGAGGTCTGTATGACCTAATATTTGGAGGTCTTTGTGGCCTGGAGGTCTGTGTGACCAAATATTTGGAGGTCTTTGTGGTCTAGAGGTCTGTATGACCATTGGTGATTTCCCTATACTGCGTGATCTTGAATATTTTTGTTATAAACTTGTATTTTTGGGTTCGGTATGACTCACAGTATTTTATTTTGAATTTCGGTTATTATGATAAAATTGTCTTTTCCCCAACCTCCATTGACTTACTACTTACTGAGCTAGTCTTAGCTCACCCCTTATTCTCATATTTTTCAGAGTTGACAGAATTAGAGAAGTTCGAGGAGCTTCAGGTAGATTTGAAGATTAATGTTGGAGAATTCGATATTGTATTATTTTGGGAGATCTTCATTGATGTTGGAAATATCAGATATATTAATGTAAATTTTAGGGTTCGGATTGATATTTTTGGGCTTTTTATGGTTTATGAATATTTTGCTGAGGTTGTACAAATTAGTTTTGAAATATTGGGGCCTAGATAAATGATTATCCATAGTGACAAAACCTTATTTTATACCAAAATCTATCCGTATGGAGTTTGGGCCGGGCACAAAAGGTGCACCAGAGTCATTGGAGGTCCATATAGGAAACTGAAATCCATGCTTTTATTGGGCAAAGAAACTGACGTAAGAAGTTATGATTATTCTATGTTTGTCGATTGATGAACTGGAGGTAGAAAAGAAAGGCAACAGACAGTCTGTTCGGATCATCCTGGGGAGACCAACTCTTACAGCGCCGACCTTCATTAAATGATGGGTGAGACAGAAAACATTGAGGAGATGATACGGCCCAGGGGGACATAGGGCCGAAGCCCAAATGGACCCCGTGCTCGGACAATGAAAAGAGAGTATAAGAAGAAGAAGTTGAGAGAAAAAAAGGTGCGCCTTTCTCTTTCTAAAATTCTATTATTGATTACAAGAAACTGAAAAGAGAGAAGAGATTAGACGATGATTACTGACAATGACATCAAAGAAATTCCCCTACGGGGAGGACTCTGAGTACACGTGTGTTATTTTGCTTGCATGAGGAACAAATAAGAGTTTGGACCTTTCACACCCATCTCAAGTGCATGACTTTGAGTATAGATCCCTTGGAGTTTTGGCCCTATGGATCTTTGTGATAGGCTAATTAATGATGGCTTTATCAGTTATTAACAAAGATCATGAATTATAAATAATAGTTTTTAAAACCCAAAATTTATACATTCAATATTATAAATGAGCGAAAATAAAGGAACAAAGGTACGAGTCATTAATATATTGATTTTGAGATGAAACAGGGGAAAATAATATTAACTTAAGTATAGGAAACTTAATTCCCTCACAAACGGGGAAACATAGTTTTTGGTTATGACTTGTGCGCATAATTGTGGAGTACACAGGAGAGAAGACAACACCCGTTCTGAGCGTTTTATCCAAGGTCGTCGAAATTTCCAGTGGAGCGTTTTAATTGTCAATAATGTTATCACTAAAAAAAAGACCTTTAGCAGCGGTCAGAAACCGCTGCTATAGCTTTAGCAGCGGTTTTGTGGCGGCGATCACTACCGTCGCTATATCTCCGTCGCAATAGGTCTATAGTGGCAGTTTTTGCGATCGCAGATGAAGACCACCGGTCTATAGCTGCGGTCGGTCGTGACCGCCGCTAAAGACCCGAGCCAAATTTAAAAAATATTAGCAGCAGTTTGGACGACCGCTATTATAGACCCGAACTGAAATTAAAAAATATTCGCCTGTCGCGCGCACCATTTAATCGGGGGCGCGCCGACAAGCCAAATGGGTCACGCGACATCCAAATATTGACTGTCGCGCGCGCCACATTCAATATTGCGTGATTCTTCCTACTTTTTTTTCGAAGAAGCAAAACCGGTGGGTCCAATTTCAATGGACATGTCCTGCATGGCGTAGCCGCGTAGAAAAAGACAAGGTCCTCACCCACAAAACAAGAGTGTTAATTACAAATAACATGATTGAATTGCCGAGTCAACAAAAGCTACAAATATATCATGGTTCCAGTTTCAAGAACAGATCCAACTTACCTACAACTTTGGTACTCACTTTTGGATTGCCGAGTCAACAAAAAGGATCTACAATCTGACACCCTACTTAGCCATCAATAGGGCAAAGAGAGAAACCGAAACAAATAGGCTAGAATTGACACCTCTTATCTCAATTACAACAAAGGGATAGAATAAACAGAATTTGAACGTTTATGGAATAAAATGATCTAGAGCTGCTTTGAGGTTCCCCGGGAACTAAGGTATGGAATAGGGCCAATCATTTTACTGTGATGGTTATCTCCATTTCACACAAATCAATGCAAATTGCACATTTCCTTCTTTTCTTTTTATCTAACTGATTTACCAAAGATTCTTAAAGACTACAAGAACTTCCTCGACAATGGACATTGGTTGCTATAAAGAACAAACCATACTGAAGAGGCCAGTTTAGGAATGACTGCAACATATCTGAACTTATTGTCAGTCTTCAACATGAAAACTTGATAACCAAGATCATGTTAGCTCAAAGCATAACAACATTCTCATAAACAACAAGTATAAAATTCAAAATAGCCTCAATGAGGGCATCATAAACTAAACTTTCTAGGTCACAGAGCTAAGAGCGTACAGGTGGGAAACATTGAACTTTGATGAATCGTTTCCCCCGCTCTGAAAAGCAGCCTTCAAAACTCTTGAGAATTCCACTGGGTTATCAACCTTTTCTTGCACAACTTCTATAAAAGACTCCGGCGATCCAATTCGAACCTTTTGTAAACTGCCCCCTGATTCAAAAACCAAATCCCTAACCTAATTGAAACGGCAGATCTATATTAATTCAACTTCCAAATCCAAGTCAAACCAATGACTAAAAAAAAAGATGTACCTAAAGAGGAGGCTGTGAGAGATGAGGAAGATCCCGAGGCCGACGATTGGGCGTGGCTTCGGTTTGGGGGCCTCGACCTCGCTCTCGGCCATGACTGGAATGGAAGGATGTGTTAATGGAAGAGGAAGGGAAAGATTTTTGAGCGGAGAATAAAAGAGGAAGAGGGAGGGAGAGATTTCGGTCCACGGGCGCGCGCGGGAAATGAAATTTTGTTTGAAATTTTAGCACCGTTTTTTGACCTTTAGCGGCGTTTTTTAACAAACGCTGCTTTTGTGGGTACCTATAGCGGCGGTCTATATCGACCGCCGCTATAGGTACCACTTTTAGAGACTTTTTTTGCGAAACGCTGCTAAAAGGGGGTCTATAGAGGCGATCAGTGACCGCCGCTGTAGACCCCATTTAGTGGCATTTTGCAAAAAATGCCGCTAAAAATACCATTTAGCGGCGTTTTTAGCGACCTATATCATTCATTATTAGGGGAAACAACAAAGTCCTATATCTTTGGGAAAAAATGAAATTGCACTACCTAAGTTCCAATTTGTCTAATTACACCTACTAAGTTCCAAAAAAATTAATTGTCGTATGCCCTTCAATTTAGCCGTTATATTAGATAAAAAGTGATGTGGATTGAATAAAATGTGCCTATAAGATAAAATTAAAAATAAAACAGAAAAGAAATTAAAATGTAAAATGAAATAGAATTTAGATATTTTAATTTAGAAAATGATATTTTTTATTATTTTTAGATTTTTCAATATTTTTAGTAATTTTATCTTGAATTTGGAATATTTCGATTATTTTTCACTTGGTTTAACAGTCAAATCAAACTGAGGGTAATGATTGACTTTTTTTTAACTTATGGAACATATTAGACAAATTGGAGTTTAAAGGTTGCAATTTGATTTTTTTTCCTTAAATATAAAACGAACTATGATATTTTTATATTTAAATTTAACATGTTTTTATTGTATTAAGTTGCCTAGTTCCCTCGAACAGCTATAAAATTCTCTTCGTTTCCTTAATCCTTGGTAACCATTGTGCTTGTTTGGCAGTAATAGGTATTTGTGTTATTTGGTTTAAGAAATTACTCGACATCCAAAACATTAATAAAAATACAGTGAGGTAAAAAAATGCATCACTATATTATATTAAACAAAAAAAAATCAAGAACTAAAGAAATAATTTATACTATAAAATTCATAACATTGTTGTTTCGATTCCATAGTTTTACAAATCATATAAACATATTTTGGGATAGAAAAACTTCTCAAAACCATGTTGGAGCTGGGTTCAACACTTGGACTATTTTTTATATCAATCCAAAAACTTTCACTTATAAAATATAAATGTCAGTCAAACTCACCTCCTGCCTTCTCCGATGGGAGACTCCATGCGTCGTATTTATTATACCCTCTGGAGCTCACGTTTCACGAAGAGTGAACATAAAAAAAAGCTGATAAAACAAATGCGAGAGGAATAAAATGCCAAAGAAGTCCCATGACCGTCCGTACATATCAGTGCAATTATGAGCTCCTTATCTGGAGAGTGGTGGGATCAATTACGAAGAGATAGGACTTTCTTTCGTCTTTACCCTTTTTTTTTATTCGTTGTTTAATTGGATACATGAATCCGCATTGGCTTTGGAAAAGTAATGTCATGATACTGTTTTGGAAACTTGCATTTGAGGATGGGCCTTCCCCTGAGGAAGGATTTCTCTCTTTCACGGGCAAGAGCCAATATTCGTGGGCACCAACCTGCCCTTCTCGCTAAGTGATTGGGTCAATTATATATGTATGACCTCGTCTTCCTTGGTAAGAACACAGAGGAGTACTGATCTGAGTATTATATGGAACCTTGTCCTCTAAGGATTTGGAAAGAGCTATCTGTAATCTGCTCCACCTCTGCTTACTTTAAACCAACTCATATATGGAATTTTGCACTTTTGAAGAAAAAAGAAAAGGGGGTCCCAAGAACCTTTGGGTAATAACGAGTAATCTCTTATTATCCGGAGTATATTAGACGCATCTAAACCGAGAAGCAATAATATGCAGATTTAAAATATTGGGTGGTAAAAAAATTGGAGCATTAAAGTTGGTAAAAAAAAGTGAAGAAAGATGATTTAAATAATTATTTTATATTTATTTAAAGTAAAAAGTGAAGATTTGATGCCGAAAATGAATTTTATAGTATTATTTTATTGAATCAAACAAGTTCGAAGCCCAATATATTGGCTCCCAAACATCTCCATATTTTAATCTCTTTTTGAATATAAATTTATCAGGGTATTAGAAGTTTCATCTTCACTAATTTCTTGATAGACCTTGTGTAGTCCTCTATCCTACAAAAACTATATAATTATCAAGCCACGTGTTGAGAAGTCATGCTCATACAATTGTTAGTACCAAAAAGTTTCGAATTTGAGACTTAAAGAGCAAATCTCATAACCGACGAGTGCAATGATTTTTGCGAGACAAGATTTGGCCGAGGGGTAAAGCAAAATTAGAACTGTCAATCGTACTCTTCCTCATGCATGGCTATTAGTCTATTATGTGTACTTACGATTGCGAATGGTGCTATGTTGAGATCTCACATTGTTTAGGAGAACCTAATTAAAAGAGTTAATAAGAGGGTTTGGATAACTTTAACTGCAAGATATGTCTTTTGGTCTAGAGGTCCTCGTCATGCTAGCTGATGTTTACCGGCGAAATAGAAATTGATAATTGTCCGTACAAAGCAGTGCAATCATGAGCTCTTTATCTCGAGAGTGGTGGACCAATTATGAAGAGATTGGACTTCTTTTTCTTCTTTGTTTTGACACATGATATGAATTATCTGTCATTGGCTTTGGGAAAGTAATGGTCCAACAAGCTCCATTTTAGGAAGACTTTCTCTCCTTCACGTGCAAGTATAGTGGGGCTATCACTCATGAGTTTTCTATGGACCGAGCTATCCGCTCTACCTCTGCTTACTTCCATCTCATGCACTTTTGCCCTTTAAAAAAAAAAATAAAGGGGTTCTAAGAACCTTTTAGGTGGTATTTGTATATGGAAATATTGTAGTTTTAGAAATTTTGAGTATTGGTATTTGTGAAAAAGTATAATAGTTTATGGAAAAGTGAGGAGAGAGAAGATTTAATTGAATAGTATAATATTATTTTATAATTTAATGAGGATAGAGAGATTATTTTATAATTGTTTGAAAATTTTGAGGGTTGAAAATATTGGGAAACAAACGTCCCTGTACAAGTAATCTTCGAGTCATTTAGAAACACTATTTGTTTGTTTTTCTGTGACAAATGATTTCGCTATTTCGCACGGATTAATCTATTGAGTTTATATAATCCCATCGTATTAAACAAAATATATAATTAATTATTGGATTACCGGCCTGAAGGTGGTTCTAAAGGATTGATAGAACTGTCGAAGATGAGATTTCGAAAGGAGATCAAAACTCCAAATCTCAAGACTAACCATTAGGGCAACCTTTTGGGGTGAATTTAGAAATATTGGAATTTTATTAACTTTTCGGACTTTAGTTTCTGCAAGTCTTTTCAGAAAAGCGTTATTTGGACCATATTAAAAGCTTTTTTTTTTTGTTGAAATGTTATTTTTAGATTATAAGATCTTATTTCATCTTACTCTCATATTTTCGTATCGAAAATATAGAAATGTTCTTGTAAATTATGAGTGATGAAGATTTGATTATTTTCTAACATTTAGAGGAGAGCAACCTTATATAGTTTAGACTCCCAAAAGGCATATATCTATTTTTTATATATAAGCAAATCATAATTTTATTTATAAGTGGGAAGCATACAAGGAGACAAGAGCATAACACAAACAATTAGAAGGTGCCAGCTAACAGAAGGGCATACAACCAAATTTAACAAAGACAAAGGCCCAAAAGGGCCATACATATACCAAAGCGGTGACACGGTCCAAAGACAATAGAGTGCACAAAGCAAGACCAAATGAGCCCAACTGCCGAACAACGAAAAGGCCAAGGGCCACACTTGGTAGCCGCCACATAAGGCACTGTCTTTTGGCGGAGGAGAGAATGCAAGTACAACACCTGGATCCCACTTTCCCAAAAGATCAGAAATATGCACATCTGGCAGTCAGGAGGCTCCCGTTGCCCAAAAGCAAGCAGAAGGGAAGGAGCCATATATCTAGTACTTATTGATAAGCACAAATAATAACAACAGGCAAAGGATAAACAGGAGCCACAAGAAGAGACGATAAATAAGTTTCTGCAGTGATGACCTCCGTAAAGCCCTCTTTCTCGCATTTTCCCTCTTGATGTGGACAAGTTCGTTACAAATGCACCACGGAAAACTGAGGAAATTATCTCTATCCATTCCCTGCCTGTAGCTATAATGATACGTAACATGATACCAGGCTGAGGCTTTTGCGTAAGCATCACAACGCCCAGAATTATTTCCTTTGTTGAACCACTCCCTAGCTTTCCTTCTCAACGCTATTACAGCATTGTTAACTGGTTGCATATCCTTCTTCCTATGCGAAGGTTTCGACATGTGCAAGATGATGCCGCTGAGAATTTCAGCTTCAGTTTGGATCCCGTATGAATCCATCAAAACCCCCAGCTTGTAATTATATCTTCTTTTGTATTGGAGTGCCTCACTGATATAGTCCTTAAACCCGTCCACTTTCATGTCAGGATCATAATACTTCTTCAATCTTCCCAAGCTGAAGGATTCTGTAGGGGCTTTCCCCGATGCAATGTCTTTCACCTCTCGAAAAAGCTTTCCGATCACTCTTTGTGATTGGTAGGAAGGTTTATCAGGTTTTTCCATGAAATCGGGATACTCTCTGACATGCAGATGAGGGGGTATTTGAACTACCGCACCGGTTTTTGGCGAGTCGACAGCCATTGAGTGTAGCTTAGCAAGCTCAATGCATTTCTTACTGGATGCTCCATGAGGCTCCCTATCTGCGAAGACAGTGTGGGCATTTGCGATCATTCCTAAGCTGTCATTCATCATGTACTTGACGAAATACTCCTTCACTTCCTGCAACACAGCAACAACATGCTTGATCTTATGTAAAAATCAAACTGTGGTGCTCGCAAAATATGCATGGAATGTCACTCCATGCAAATTCGAGTAGTACGTACCTCAATTGTGACATCATGATCGAGTACTATAGCCGGTGCTACATTATATTTCATTGGTTCAACAACCGAAGGGGGAATAAGATCCGGGTCCCAACATACAAAGTATATATCTCCATCCAAATCACTCCCCGAACATTCATTTGGATGAGGCCTGTTACAGTTATTTGTCTAATGTTAGGATTAGGTGTGAAACCATGAGTGTGTAAGTATATTTTAGGATTTTGTACTTGAGAAGTTCATCTCTGCAGTGTAATTTCAAATCTTACCTCTTTCCCTGCTGTGGAAAAACTACACAGTCCACCATGTGGTGCAAAGCCGGCACATTAACAGCCCTTAGAACACGCACATCGCCTGGATGTAGGCAGGGGTTTTTAGCAACAACTACCTTACCTTCAAAAATGAAGCTATCTGGGTCTAAGCTGCTGGTAGTAAACTCAAGAGAGGAATTGTTGCAGAGCTGCCTGTTGAACCGAGATATTTGTACAAACACATGTCCATATTCCAATGTCCTGGTTTCATCTAGACATCCGATCATAGATCTTCCATTTTGAACGAATATCCTTGATTTGAACCTCAACTGCATCAGCTTAGAAGCACGGAATGCTCTAAGCATCATTGTAAGGAATGGCTCCTCATTAGACTTGTAACCACAAGCAAGCATTTCCCTTAGAATGCTTGTGGTCTCTCCTGGGAACATCAACTCCAGTGCCTTCTTCGCTTCCAGCGGATCTGTTATCATAGCATTCAGTCGATTTATATCCTCCTTTTGCATTTTTTCAAAAACTTCATCCCTAACCCCAAGGTTAGACAACAGAGTAATGATCTGCCGATTAAGAAAACAAGGGTGACACTTGCTCCATGTCAAAACATCCAGTTTTGTGTTCTGGGATTTGTACTTGCACATGCTCTTTCTCAACGATAGCTTCGTTGAGGATGTTGGATCAACGGCGACAACACCTTTGTACCCACCATAGCGAATCTGAAATGCAGATGGAACATCACTTTTACAGCGACATTTTCTCGCCACTTCGGAAGCCAATACAGCAGATATCTTCCCTATACCATCAGAGAAACAATAGGTGATTCCATCCGTTTCAATTTCTACATCGGGAAGAATTTCCATTTCTTGAACATCAATACTGACAGTTTCTCTGGAAGAGCTAAAAGATTGACCAAGTCTGGCAGCATATTTTGCCACATTCCTGATATCGCGAAACTCACCCATCCACTCTCTTATATCTGCTGCAGTAAGGCCAGCTCTCGAAGCAAACATCCAAACAGAATTTTCTCGCAACTGACTGGATGAAAAGGCAAGAAACTCAAACTTCTTATCACCAATAACTATCCCATTTCTTAGGATGGATAGTATCCTCTCATAGATGCTAGTTCTCCTATCAGAAGATGCAAGTGGAGATAAAGCTGTTGACGGAAGTCTATCAAAGTCCTCATCAACAAATGCTATACGGAGAAAGTTTTCAATATCACCAGAATAATTGCGTAAAACGCGATTGGAGAGATTTACCTCTGGCCCACAGAAATATACTTTACAGGGAGTTATTAGAACCCTGTATATATATACCAGCCTGTCATCTAAATCAATAGCAGAGGATCTTGGAAGTTGCGGGTCCATAGAGTAACTTCTGTACTGCTCAGTAAGCCACCTCACAGGTTCATAGCAGCAGCATTTTAGACGATTCAACTTGTTCAGTGCACTTTCTATATACTCAATCCTTGTTCTGCTAGGATCCACCAACTGATAAAAATCAACATCAATTGCTGACCCAGGAAGATACCCATGCTGAAGTAAACAGTTGATCTTAAACAGGATTCGATAGGGTAAGTCAAAGTCTCGGGGTGGATTCACAATGGGCACAAGATCTGAATTGCAAGAGAAAGTTGGAACTTCCTGTAGAATAAATGAGCCTTTATTTTCTTTATAATAGGTGAAATCGCTAAGAAAATTTGGAAGCTGGCCCTGTGGGAACTCCAAACACAGAGCAGAAGATTGGCCGATGCAGCACATTGCAGTGAAATCAACTTCCCGGACCCACTGAGACTCACGAGCACCAAGCATCTCTTTCTCATAAATTTGAGGTGCGCTAAATAACTAGCAGTAGAAAGTAGAATATGCTTGGTTAGGCAGAAAAGGGGAACAATTTTCGAAATCACGCTCGCACAGAGCAGAGAAGTTCAATTTATTTAAAAACTACTAGAGGCTTTCATAACAGCAACCAAAAGCTAGCATTATTCAAAGCCATAAAGTCGAGCAATGGAAATATTAAATCTTAAACGAGCTGGACATAATCAAAATATAGAAACCGAAATTTTATTCAAGCATCTTTTCAAATTGGCCCGACGACCTTTTTTAAAAAAAAAACCAAATGCAAAGAAATTATTTGAAGCCTTTTTTTCTTATTGATCGCCAGTAGTTTGGAGCATTCAGGCAAAGATTTGATACTTTATAGGGAAAATACAGACTCAGTACGAGGTACAAGTAACAATATAATAAGTTATCAAGTATACAAAGAGCGAGTCACAGATAACAAGCATAAACAAGCTGAGAGAAACAGGAGTACTCTGCAAACATGGACAGCGGCAAATCCTGCAAGTATATATTCTTTTCAAGTAAGTTTTTTTAAGCAGCTAACCTGAAAGAGAAGAAACTTTGTGGTTTGACTACGTGGGCAACGAAGCTCAATCTGAGAAATTTCCTCACAGGAAATTTCAAGCCTGTGCTCTTTGGAAAGATGGGATAAAGTGATCTTCAGTTTTCTCATTCTCGGGTCAAATTCGACAGAACTATTTCCCTGTTTCCAGAGCACAGCAAATTGTTCCTTTGAGATCTGATATCCAACGTACAAAGATGTGTTATCCATGCTATATAGAAAGATCGTTGGATTTGGTGAAATGCTTCTCTTCTCTCGTAACAGAGTAGCCAGTGATGCTCAATCTCTATAGCGTAAATAGTTCTTCACTTGATAATGTTCGGCTTCAGAAGAAAATGGTAGGAAACACTCGCAACGTACTTGTCCGCCCCATGCTGTCTAATCAACTTCAACTGCAGTACCAGTACACAAGACTATGTGGGTAGGGAGTTGAGGCTTAGGCTATTCACTATTCATGTTGATTCATGATTGGAAGTATAAAGTCTTTCTTTTCCTGTATACATAAGTCTAGACATGGATGCTTCGAAAAATTTGAAGACATGGAGACTCTTCAATCATATATTGAGGCTTGTGACATGTTCCAATATGGAGAACAAAAAAAAAAAGAGAAGACATGTTCCAATATTGGAGTGTCATGCATACGAGACCAGCTCTTTGGAATTTGACAATGTTATTCCATCCCAACCATATATTAAGGGAAAATACACTTTGCACCCCATATATAGGATACTGACATTTTGCATCTAATCTTTCGATTTTATGACATTAATTGAGTAAGTTTCGATTTTCAGCCATTTGCATTCTATTAACATTAAAACTAACGGAAAATAGAGAAAAATACGTTTTTGCTCTCAAAATACGTTTTATGCTTTGTTTGCTAATTGAGGGCAAAGACTTATTTTCTCTATTTTTTGTTAATTTTAACTGTCAATTTAACAAGATAATACAAATAACGAAAAATAGAAACATGAAGGACTGAATGTCACAAAATTAAAAGATGGTGTCTAAAGTGTCAGTACCATTGCGCAAAGTATACTTTTCCCATATATTAATTACTAAACCATGTTAATTTGCTGACTAAGCTTGCATTCTTATCATTGACCACAGAAATGCAATGAAGCATGTGGATTAGAGTTTCTAGCTAGAAATTACATTCTTCGCAATTTACCCCCCATTAACTTATCAAAACCATTCAACATTTTGGACTTGTTTTTCTCAAAATAACTCACAAAAGGAGCTAAGATTCAAGTCATGAAGAAAGATACAACACATGCATTGAACCGTTCAAGAGACACTACTGCATTTGAATCAGATCAAATTTCACAGAAACAAGAAACCATAAAGAAAAAAGCAAAAAGCAAAAACAAAATGCAAAGAACAAGTGTAAGTAACAGAAATCTGAGAAAATAAGAAAGGGTCTGATCTGAAAGCAAAACATGAAGAGAATTACTGCTCTTGTGAGAAGCTAGTGAGGCTCATGAGCAACCACAAATTGGCCACCACTGAAGTCAAGCAATTTCAAAACCAGCTTGAAAAAGGCTTAGCGTTCTTCAGTGAGGCATCACATACGAAAGGGAAAGAACAAGGAGAGAATAACTGCTCTTGTGAGAAGAATGAGGTTCATGAGCAACTATAAATAGACCCCAGCACACAGGGCAGCAGAAAGAGAGAGAGAGAGAGAGAGAGAGAGGCTCTCTGTGGCCCCAATATAATTGTTCTATAAAACTATCTCTTCTGATGTGTACAAGCTAACGTAAGCATTCTCCGAGGAGCTGAGCTCACTCTAACTATTAGAGTTAGTCCCACATTGCTAAAGCAATGTGGGCTATTGCAATCAAAGGCTTATAAATAAAGTCTCTCTGTAATCTCATCCTTACACCAGTGAGTACACACATCTGCCCATTTGGGCCTTCCCACAGTGGATGTAGGTCTATGGACCGAACCACTTAAATCTTGTGTCTCACTTCTCCTCGCTCTCTTTTAGTCTAAATTTTTATTCTCTTTTATTTTATTCTTAACATGGTATCAGAGCCATTTCGATCCTGTGGCCCATTTTGGCTCAGGCTGGTCAGCACTCTTGTTGGCTTAGCTTGGCCTAGTTTAGGCCTAGTCCAGTCCGGCCTATTTTAGTTCTTCTCTTGGGCCTTCCGGCGCCCATCCGGCATCATTCCGGTAAAATTCCGGCATCTTCTCTCGGGCCTTCCGGCGCCCCGTCCGGCATTCCTCCGGCGACCTTCCGGCGTCTTCTCTCGGGTCTTCCGGCGCCTCTTCCGGCATTCCTCCGGCGATCTTCCGGCGTCTTCTCTCGGGCCTTCCGGCGCCCCGTCCGGCATTCCTCCGACGACCTTCCGGCGTCTTCCCCATTCCGGCGACCCTCTCCGGCCATCTTCAGGCGATTGTCGGCCTCTCCGGTCAGATTCCGGCCAACTTCCGGCGACTGTCTGCCCTTCTCCGGCCATCCTCCGGCGCCATTTTTTCTTATGGGGAATTTCTTTTTCTAGTCCAAACTCAACGTGTATCCACTTTGCGTTTGCGGGGGAGTATTAGAGTTAGTCCCACATTGCTAAAGCAATGTGGGCTATTGCAATCAAAGGCTTATAAATAAAGCCTCTCTGTAATCTCATCCTTACACCAGTGAGTACACACATCTGCCCATTTGGGCCTTCCCACAGTGAATGTAGGTCTATGGACCGAACCACTTAAATCTTGTGTCTCACTTCTCCTCGCTCTCTTTTAGTCTAAATTTTTATTCTCTTTTATTTTATTCTTAACACTAACTGAGACGTGGCGGCCGCATCCGATTGCTTTCTTGAGGAATATTGAGAAAACCATGCATGCACGCCTAGCTTTTTCTTCTTTGACGTATTACTCTGAAACTTTGCAAGCAAGTCCACAAAATCAAAACTTTCTATCGTCATTTTCCACACGGTTGGTCCATTCCCATGCACTCCTTTTTTATCCAAATTTCTTCAGTGTTTGTTTCTCTCAGATTGTTAACAAGAAAAGATTTAGTATGAGATGTACGACGCCTTCACAAATTATAGCCGAGGTTAAAAGTGCTCACGCTGAGAATTATAGGCACATTTACGACGCCTTCACAAAAAAAGAATTGTTTGTGTACTTTTGTAGAAAAGATGCTTGGTCTAATCATTATACAAAGTTTCAGAGGTTCCCCACACCAAAAACTAACAAAGATTCTGACAACAAAGAGGGAGTACGGCTTTGCTTCCTTCCCACGATGGAGTATATTCCTCCTTGCAGTCCAAGAATCGGACCAAAGGAATGATGAAACTGAAGTAAAGAAAAGTGAATACTTTTTTTTATTCTAGGCGAAAAGTGAACACGTAGGCAACAAGTAGATGCAAACTTGATGTGTCCAGCCACTGCGTGAGGGTTCATCCTAGCTCCTTGCCTACTTCGACTTTTAACTTTCGTTCTTCCTCTTGATTATTAGTAGACAATGTTGTCGCCAATTTAGAAAACAGAAAGACAATGTTAATGTAATACCCCGTCTCGAAAAAAAGTGTAAGTGAGTAATTCGAATTTTAAACGAAGAGATGAGGCTTAATTCTATGTTTGATTTTTGGTCAAAAATTGAATCGTATTTTTGAATTTAAAGGTGCTGATATGAAGTTGTGATCTATATTTGAATTTAAAGGTTTGAATATAGATTTGATCTTGGCTTTAAATTTAAAGGTTAAGATATGGATAAAGATTATTCTTATATTTGAATTTGAAAGATATGGATAAAGATCTTATGTTTGAATTTAAACGATATGGATAGAGGTATGTTTGAATTTTAAAAGTTGAAGAGTTTGAGGTTAATAAATGGTCACAGAGAATGTATATTGGAGACCGAAATTTGGATTGAGGTGGTGCTACTATGTTCCAAGAGATTGTTCGATAATTATTAGAGAAATTGGTTAAGCGTTCGAGGTAAGTGGTTCTTCAATTAAATTTTTAAAAGTATACCGTATTTTTATATGGTTTTGATGTATTATTTGGGGAACTTAACAAATTTTGGGTAAAATGAGATTGTCGCGATTTTGTGAAACACAATTGAAATATTTATAACTTGTTTTGGTGAGCATACTGTGAAAGTTGTCCTTGCGCTGCTGATATATCTTTGTGTTTTGTATGGCCAATTTGGAGGTCTTTGTGGCCTAGAGGTCTGTGTGGCCTGAAGGTCTGTGTGACCATTGATGATTTCTCTATATTGCCCAGCCTTGGATATTTTTGTTATAAACTTGTTTTTTTTATTTGGTATGGCTCACGGTATTTTATTTTGGATTTCGGTTATTGTGATAAAATTGTCTTTTCCTTCAACCCCCCATTGACTTAATACTTACTGAGCTAGTCGTAACTCACCCATTATTCTCATATTTTTCAGAGTTGGCAGAATTAGAGAAATTCGAGGAGTTTCAAATAGATTTGCATTTCGAAGACGTGTTTTGCAAGACTACTTTTGGAGATTAATATTGGAGAATCCTTTAGGGAGATCTTCATCGATATTGGAAATATCAGATATGTTAATGTAAATTTTAGGGCTCGGATTGATATTTTTGGACTTTTTACGGTTTATGAATATTTTGCTGAGTTTGTACAAATTAGTTTTGAAATATTGGGGCCTAGATAAATAATTATCCATGGTGAAAAAATCTTATTTTATATGAAAATCTATCAGTATGGAGTTTGGGCCCAGGGCGTTACAGTTATCGTCTATATTGTAAGATTAGAAACTTCCAGAAGCAATTGTCATGGAATAAGGATCTTTTGTCGACAAATTTTAGCTAAAACAAAAAAAGAACATACATGAACTCTTAAGCTTTGATATCATTAATCTTGCATCACACAACAGAACCATCTACTTAGCAAGGAAGGAAAGTCTGGCACAATCAAAGATTATTTTATAGTATTATTTGTTGCACGTGAGTTTCAATCATATATACTGTATGTGAGCGAGTCTTTGACTTAATTAATATTCTGTATGTGGAATTGGTTTGAGTATAAAAATTTGTCATTGCGCTTAACTCACACAGTGCATATTCCAACTGGACTATCTAGGTCTGTCTATGTCAGGAGTATAAAGATCAAATGCCACAGACTTTGTTCGTCACCTAAAGAACTAAGAATATTTCAAGGCTCGTGCCAGTACTTACCCCCTAGGCTCACCTATAGTGATGGTATGCACACAAGCGGGGATTACGAAATGAATTGATCCTAATAAGTCCTGGCGATTGACTTTGAAAAAGTTTAGCATAAACGTTTAATTACAATTTATCTTGAAAATTAAGAAAATACAATAAAAAACGAAAAATAATGTTTTCAGGGATTCAACAAAAAGGCAACACACAATAATTGCAGGAGTTAAAAGTTTTGAATTGGATAAGGAAGATAAAGTGAATTAACTAAGGAGGTGGAATTATAATAAATTCAAAAAAATATAAAGAAGTGAAAGTTAATAGAATAAAATCAAATGTGGTGTAAGGAATAAATAAAATAAGAGAAAATTTTGAAAATGTAAATACCTAATTCCACTAAGATCACAAAGTCTTCTCATTTACAAAAACAAAATCATTCATGAGAAAAACAAAAGTAAAGAGAAGATAAATAAAAAAGCGGAAGCTGTCTAAAGCTTTCCGTACTACAATGTCCGTGAGCAACTTAACTGATCCCAAAATCATCAAAAGAGAGAACAACTGCTAAAGTCAGCTAATCGTTCGGCTCGGTGTCGAAGGTAAGGTCTATAAACACGTCTTTCCGATGCCATTCGCCGGCGAGGAAGAATGAGAAGAAGGGCTGAATCTACATCTACCAGCCCGAAGTCTTCCACGCGACGAAGGGGGGTCAAGGGTGGACCTTTGAGGTACCACTGGGGCTCGTACCCCATGTACACCTCAAGTGTGACTGTAATATACGTCCAAATCTTAATAACTAGAACGTATGGGTCAATGTCCAATATCTGCTCGCTCAAATACGTCTTCATCTGTCAGGTTCGATGTCCACAACACTACATACAAAATAATAAACAAATAAAAGGGGTGAGTCCTACTAACTAAGTAAGGGGCGAGTGGAGAACATGACATGTAGCAATATAAAATAGAAGTAACAAAATTATAGAATAATCAATCACAGGGCAATATCCATAATAAACCAATCAATGTGGTATGAGCGATGCAATGCAGAATGAATGCATCTATTTCCCGGTCATTTCATTTTCTTTCTTTCTTTCATTTTTCTCGGTCAATAGAGATGTCCTTTCTTCCCTCTGTTTAACACCCAGAGTTCGGGTTGTGCGTCCCTCCTCTCCTTGGGGATTGTCCCGTGCCCCGACACTAGGACTCGATCAGGCGTACATTATTTCATCACCAAGGGATACCAACCACTATTCTCTCAGAGGTGGCTTGCACTATCCCACTGTGAGCGGTACCGTCACTCGATCTTAGGACCACCTCTGAGTATGAATTTCATTTCGATCATTTCAGTCAACAGAATCCTTATACCCATGATTTGTCGATGCAACATGTATCATCGATAATCAATTCACCAAGAACGATCAATGGGTGGCACATAACAAAATAAAATTGTAATTGACATTTGAATAATTAAAAGATAAATATTAGCAAGACTATAATTTAGGTTCTAAACTTATTAATCTAAAAACGTGAACTTGCATGTCTTATGTTCAATGCCTTAAAAATTAGGGTTAAATACATGTCATGCCCCTGTGGTATGCGGTAATAGTAAATATGCCCCTGAGGTAAACAAAGTCTTTTTCATACCCCTGAGGTAAACATTCAGGAGCAAATATGCCCTTTCATACCCCTGAGGTAAACATAACGGAAGGGCATATTTGCTCCTGAATGTTTACCTCAGGGGCATATTTGCTATTACTGCATACTACAGGGGCATGACATGCATTTAACCCTAAAAATTAAACCATTTGTAGTCACTTGATACTAAGTATGCATTTAAATGACATCCTATAGATTTCAATATTACTAAAATATTTTTATGTAAGTACCCTTTTTGATTAATTGATTAAAATCATATTAAACATAATATGCCAATTTTATTCACATTAGGCCTTGTGTTTCGGCCTCACGTGAATTAATTTAGGGTTCTACTTTCTACCTTAAGTTCCTTAATTTAGGTCCACAATAATCATAAGTGTAAATTCTGGTCCGGGATGTTTTTACCCCTATCTTTTTCCAAAATGCCGAAATTGTCTCAGGTTCTCCCAAGGACATTTTGGTCATTTACACTTATCATAATTAGTTGAAATTTTTATTGCAATACCTATAACTATTAAGCTTCATATCTGGATAGTTTGGTGTCAAAATAAAATCTGTACCTACTAGAAAAATTCTTTAAGCAATCGGGTACCCTATTTTTGCATGCATCTTTTCCTCTTGACTAAAAATGTGAATGCATGTGTACTTATGTGGATGGATTATTTTTACTATTACAACAAAATATATCCAGATATGGACGGCAGTAACACATGTCCATAGAAAAAAAACACCATTGTTAGTTTTCCTTTTTCAAAAACTTCATGCATTCTCACATAGGACATATGCCATTCATCTCATATTTTCTCAACCCTTAAGGCTCCAAGAACGTTGATCATAGGGAATTGTCATGCCTCTCCCTTACCATGAAACATGATCTTTCACTGGACAAGTTTACAAATTCTTAAACAAGGTATACAAAAACTAAAAAAAGGAAGCAACAAAATTAAGTTCATAAAAGAAATCAAACATGCATGCAACTTCCTCCTCTCAAATATAACTCGTGACTCTTCTAAGACACTAACTCCCTTCTTATAATCATATATTCAACATGCAAGACATCCAAAACACATAAATTCCAAGAGAGACCCGAAACACGAAAATAAAAAGCAAGAGAGGTGCAATCGGCCAAATGACTCTCCCAATTCCCATTTCTTCATCTATCCACATGCATGCATCCATTTTACAAAAAAAAAAAAGCACCTAAGCTATCATCCAACCCCAAACCCATGGCCTAACAGTAGTTCCCCCCCCCCCAACAAATAACAAACAAAGATCCCAATCCCCATGGACAACAAATCTCTAAGCACCCTTACCTCTTGACTTGCTTTGAAGATGATGAACCTCCAAGATTTTTTCTAAATCCAGATCCACGATTAGCTACAAATATTAAAGGGTAGACATGCAAGAAAAAGAGAAAAGCTTATGTGAGAGGTTTTTCTTCCATGGCCGAAAGCCCATTGTGGCTTACCTTATAAGTTATTTCTTTCTCTTTTCTATTCGTCCTTTTCTTTTCTCTTCCTCCTCTTTTCTTCTTCTTCTTCAGTTGGAAGCTTCACACGACCCTCTCTCTCTCTATTCACACTCTAACTCGACAATTCAAAGGGAACAAAAGGTCACATGAATCGGGTTAGGCTTTAAATGGATAGGTTTAACTCTAGTTAAAAAGTTAACTTACCACCTATCCTACACTTAAGAAATCATGAGCTAGAGTTCAACAAAAAAATGCAAACATGGGGATAGGGTGATATGGGCAGTACTATGTCAGAATTGTTAGATGTATGCCCTCAAAACCAATCTTTTTAAATAATTATGAGATAATTATTGTTATTGTTTAATCACTTGTATATTATTTTGGGTACCTGGAATGACATAAGAAGTCATATTTATAATGACATTAGATATCATATTGTTGAGCAACAATGTAGAAAAGTCAGGCCAATGATTAATGAATCTGAGGCGGAGAGTATGAATTTTCGGATCCTTGTTGACTTACTTTCTTTTAGATCGAGATACATGGTAATGTACAAATAGGTCGACTCGATGTGCCTCTATAAGATAGAATAATGGACTACGTTATTGAGGTGGTGACCTTAAGCAGATTAGTGGGTGCAATGTAAGAGTAAATGCACTGAACCGCATCAAATATGAATACCTTCTGGAAACGATCACTGATGTAGAGAATGATATTCAACACAATTAGCTTATGTTGTCCTTAGACCTGAAAGAGTTATGCAGGTTTGCTTGTTATGTGCTTGTGTTGTGACTGATTCATTTGGTGATGATAAGGTTGGGCTTTGTGCATTGTAAGTGAATTTGAATAATTGCTTAATATAGAATCCACCAGCATCTTGATGAGACAATATATTCATTATGTTTGTATATTGTTGGACTCATATAAAAATGATGTGCGACGAAATTTTGTAAAAAATGTTTTCACGATTTTTACTTATATAATATATTATATAATTATTTGCGAAAATTATTTTGGAAAGTTTTGGAAGTCCAACTAGGTACTAGGGCTAAACAAAGTCGGACCGCAGACCGGACCGAACCTGAAAACTGGACCGGATTTACGGTCTTGTCCGGTCCTAATTTTTCAAATGCGATTCGGACCGCATTTCATAATTTTTTTTATTTTTTAAAAATTTCTCTGCACTGCGCAGAGCCTACTGCGCACTGCAGAGTGCACTGCGTAGTTCGAATTTTTTTTTTAAAAAAAAAAATAATAAATCCGGTCTGGCGGACCGCATTTCATAAAACCAGACCGGACCACTTATAAGTGGTCCGGTCCGGTCCTTTAATATAAAGGAACCGGAAATGCGGTCCGGACCGGATTGCGGTCCGAAGACCCGACCGCATTTTCGGTTCTCAGCCTTACTAGGTACAAACTGAGAATTAATAATTATATGAGCTAGAGACTTAATCGGTGTATCATTCTATTCCTATTAGCTCATGTCGAATATAGTATGGTGAAAGGATAAATAAGCATATAATTGTTAGCAAAATGGATTTCACAAAAACAATCACATTATCTCGGGGGTCAATTATGATATGTTAATAGACATAATCACAATTTGTAGAAGACCATACATTCGGATTACAGAATGTAAGGGGGTTTAATGAAAAAGAGTTTTCATGATGATCATACGGCCGAGATTTGAGGTCCCTAAAGATCTCACGCTATAGAACGAGTTCTGAGCTAGCCATTATAAATAGCTCAGAAATTCATTTGAGAAAAAAGGAATTTCATTTGAACGTGAGATTTTCTCTCTCTAAAAGAATCTCTCTCTAAATTATCTCTCAAACCTGTGTGAGTGGATCTGAAGGAGGCAGAAAACTTGGGCTGTTTTGATTCAATGATTCTCTCCGTTGCGCTCTCCCAGTTCCAACAAATGGTATCGGTACGAGGTTTGTGAAAGCTCACAGTTCCATGTTAGTGTTTCTCTCTCTAATTTTTGTCACATGTTCTTCATGATTGGTTGAATGTTTATGTGAAAGTGTTTTCGTTCTGCTGTTATGATTCATATGTGGGATCCATGAGCAAAGAAAAAGGCACTCATGCAAAGGGAGAAAGTGTTTTGTGCAAAGCCCATGCCCATGGGTTGAAATCCTTTTTGCGATTTGATGAAATCTTGCTTGAGTTGCTTGTTTTGATTGATTTTGTTGTTCTTGCATGAGATTTGATAAAATAGCAATGCCGACCCATTACAAAATTACATGTCATTTAAACGATGGTTGCACTTAACCAAATAAACTAGTCCACTAAAATAGTGAAGATGGTGTTTATGTTGGTAGCCAAAAGAAATATCAAGAATCATGAACTTTATATATGTATGATATACAACATGTGATGTGATCATGGTAAGTAGATGCTACTTGCTTTTATAAGTTATGTCATGATTACTAAAATAGGATTATGTGCATATAAGTTGAAAGTTCTTGATACCCACTACAAACACTGAATATAAATTTTATATTCAGTTTTTTCGTTTGGTTGCTGTGATTTAGTGGGAGGTGCAATTAGCCATTAAAATCCCTATGCTAATTGGATTGTTAATATACTTGTGAATCTTCTTTCTTATATTTTTGCAAATTCATTATGCCTAACTCATTATCTAGAATCCTAGATGAAAACAAATTGACTGGGCCAAACTTCCTTTATTGGAGGAGAAATCTTATGATAGTGCTCACTTTAGATAAAATAACTCATGTCCTTAGAGAGGAGACTCCTCGGCTTGCCACTGCCGATGCTGCTCAAGAACAAAGAGTTGCTTTTGAAAAGTGGCATGAGGCAGATGAATTTGCTCGTTGTTATATGTTGGCATTTATGTCCTATTCTATTACAAAATCAATGTAAGCGCATATTGACAGCTAAAGAGATATTGGGATATCTCCAGTTCGGGAACATGTCCTGAATATGATATCTTTCATCACAGAACTGGAGACACTAGGTGCAAAAATAGATGGGGAGACCAAGATTGGAGAGATATTGACATCTTTGCCAGAGTCGTTCAACCATTTCGTATTAAACTATAATATGAACAAGATGACAATGACTTTGTCTGACTTGCGCAATATGTTGCAAGCAGTTAAAGAGCTTATCAAAAATGAGAAAGGTTCTATGATGATAATGGACAAGCCAAAAGTCAGCTCTGCCTTGGGAAGCAAACCTAAAGGCAAGAAATTTATGAAAAATAAAAGGTCTCAGTCTAGCTCAAAGGTAAAGAAGAAGGACAAGAGCAAGCCAAATAAGAAGGCTAAGGGAAATTGTTTCCACTGCGGCAAATCAGGTCATTGGAAAAGGAATTGTCGCGTGTATCTTACTTCTTTGAAGCAAAAGAAACCTGTTAAAGGTATGTTTGTCATTGAAATAAATTTAGTAGATTGTCCATTAAATTCATGGTGTGTCGATTCAAGCACAACGTCTCATATCTACAATATGTTGCAGGGGTTTAAAGAAACTCGGAGACTAGATGAAAGGGGAAATCATCCTTAAGATGGGGACGACAACAAGTGTTGCAACGACTACCATAGAAACTTTTCACCTACGTCTACAATGGAACAAAGATTTACGTTTGGAAGATTGTCTATATGTACCAGAATGTCGTAGAAACCTAATTTCTGTTTCAAAACTTGGAATATATGGATATTCTCTTGTCTTTAATACTAAACTTGTTTTTAAGTTTCACAATCAGTTTATTGCTTATGGTACTATGATAGATGGTCTTTATATTTTGGAAAATGTAAACTCTGTGAATAATATAGAGAATGATGTTGATACCAGTGTGAAAACTCTGAAGAGGAAGAGGGATGTCAATCCCACTTACTTGTGGCATCTAAGACTTGGCAATGCTAATCTGGTAGAATCAACAGATTAGTAAAGGATGGACCATTAGACTTTTTGAAGGTTGAGTCATACCCAATTTACGAGCCTTGCTTGTAGGGAAAGATAAACAATAATCCTTTTAAAGGAGAAGGAAATAGAGCCACAGAGTTGTTAGAGTTAGTTCACACTAATGTGTGTGGTCGTTTTAACCAAATAGCCAGAGGAGGGTTCTCATACTTCATCACTTTCATCGATGATTATTCCAGGTATGTTTATCTATACCTGATAAGACACAAGTCTGAATCCTTTGAAACGTTCAAAAGTTTCAGAGTGAAGTTGAGAATCAACCGGAAAGAAGTATTAAGATACTATCTCTCAGGAGATTTTCAAACTCATCTCAGAGAGAAAATGCATGATATCTCAGTTGACTCCCGCTGCTACGCCACAACATAATGGTGTTGCAGAAAGAAGAAATCGAACACCATTAGATATGGTTCTGTCAATGATGAACATGTCACAATTACCTGTTTATTTTGTAGGTTATGCATTAGAGACAACTGTTTATATTCTAAACATGATACCCACTAAGTATGTTCCTAATACTCCATATGAGTTATGGACTCGCAAAAAGCCAAGTCTGAAACATTTTAGAATATAGGGATGCTCAGCTCACGTTAAAATGTTTGACGTGGAAAAGTTTGGGTCAAAGACTGAAAAATATTTGTTTGTGGGTTACCTCAAAAGATCAACTGGTTATTATTTTTATAACCAAAAGGATCAAAAGGTAATTGTCAGTAGGAATACGATACTCCTAGAAGATGAGTACAACCTAAGTGGTGGGAAAAGCAAGATTGTTCTTGACGAACGATCAGCTGAACCAGAAACTATGGCAGATAAGATTGATGATGAAAGGAATGTAATTGAACCCACTGATGAGTCTGAAGAGTTCAGAACTCAAGAGCCTAGACGCAGTAAAATAATTCATGAACCTCCAGTTAGATATGGCATGATAAATGAAATTTATCAAATGCAATCAGAGGGGTTGGATGGTGATCCATATACTTACCAAGAGGCTGTCAGTGACAATGATGCAGCACACTAGAAGATAGTGATGGAATCAGAAATGGACTCCATATACTCCAATGAGGTCTGGACCCTTGTTGATCTTCCAGAAGGCATCAAGCCTATAGGTCGTCAAAAACATGGTGTTGACTGTCAGGTAGAGACCTACAAAGCTAGATTGGTTGCGAAAGGTATATTAAAAAACATGGTGTTGACTATAGGAAAATTTTTCACTAGTAGCTATGATGAAGTCCATTAGAATCCTATTGTCAATCGCCACTCATTATGATTATGAGATTTGACAGATGGATGTGAAAACCACATTTCTGAATGGGTACATCTAGGATGCGACTTATATGGTACAATCTGAAGGTTTCCTTTCTCCTGGAAAAGAATCTAAGGTGTGCAAACTGAACAAGTCCATCTATGGAGTAAAACGAACATCATGTTGCTGGAACATCCATTTTAATGAGATGATCAAAGCATTTGGTTTCTCACAAAACATAGAATAATCTTGTGTTTACAAGAGGATTAGTGAAAGTACAGTAATGTTCCTTATTCTTTATGTTGATGATATACTACTCATGGGGAATGACATCGGTGCAATGTCATCTGTGAAAGTATGGTTAGCGAACAATTTTTCCATAAAAGATATTCGGGAAGCATCCTACATTCTCAGGATTAAAGTGTTTAGAAACTGAGACGGGGCTTTTAGGGCTTTCATAAGCCCATTACATTGACAAGATATTTGCACGATACAACATGCAGGATGCCAATAAAGGGTTTTTACCCTTTACGCATAACATACATCTCCAAGAAGATGTCTCCTAAGACACAGAAAGAGAGAGATATCAGTCATGCAGTTAGTGTTGTGAGTAGATATCAATCAGACCCAGGCCATGAGTATTGGACAACAGTCAAGCATATTCTCAAATACTTGAGAAGAACCAAACACTATTGTCTAGTGTGTGGTGGAGAGAAATGCTAACTGTCCAGGGATACACAGATTCAGATTTTCAATCAGATATTGTTCATAGAAGATCTACATCTGGATTTGTGTTTACGTTGGGTAAAGGCGCAGTGACATGGAGAAGTTTCATAACAGAACACCACTGCTGACTCCACCACTGAGGTAGAATATGTTGCTGCCAGCGAATCTGTAATACTTCCAAAAAAAAAAAAAAAAAAAAAAAAAATTGAAAAGTCAAAGTTTAAACGGTGCGGAGGGATAAGTTTATCCCTTCCGCAGCAACCGTTTGAAAACTGAACGTAGAAACGTTCAGTTTTCCACGCGAATCTTCTAAGTTTTAAAAATTTGATTTCTTTTCGAATTTTGAACGGTTTTTGATGAAATTTTCGCCCTTTTTAAACCCATTTAGAGATCTTTCAGTTTAGATCTAGGTTAATTGCGAAAATTTCCTCTCAATATTGGAGTTTTTTCTCATTTGAAGCTCTCTCTCTCCTCTTTCTCTCTCTACACGAAATCCTCTTTCTCTTACCTTTGGAGACGCGATTTGCAGGAGTTGGGTGATTTTTGGAGGTAGGTTTGTTTTAATCTTGGTTTAGAAAGATATTTCTTTGGATTGATTTGGGTTATGCCGTTTTATAGACGTCGTTGGAGAGCCGTTCTTCACGTATTAGGCGCTTTTTCTTCGACTTCGTCGGCACAATTGGGTGAGCTTTTCTCTAAGTTCCGACCTTCAATAGAGTTTTAGATCTGAATATTCTAGATTTTCCAGTTTAGTTTTTGGTTTGCTGTAGGGTAATTAAAGGCGCTTTTGAGGAATTTCGCGATTTTGGGAATAGACAGAGTTATTTCAGTTCAGGTGTGTTGTTGTTGGAATTCTATTATTAAATTACTTTGGGGATGTACGAGGATTTAGATGATGAGTTGACTGAATTTTCAAATGGATTCTAGGTGCTGATTGACCTTTCAGCAATTCTTTGTGAATCTTAAGCTTCGTTTAAGCATCGAGGTAAGTGGCTTATCAATGAGATTTTATTCCTCTAAACTTTTGTGGAATCTAAGTGCACGAAATATTTAATTATTCTGTGAGATGAAATTGATTTAAAAATATTTCTTTGTGCGAAATTTAAATATCTTGTCATTGGTGAAATAGATTTTTAAAACGTGCACTATTTTATATAGTTTTGATTCATTATATGGGGAAAATATACAAATTTTTGATAAAGATGAAATGTCTTAAATTTCATGAATTTGTTTGAAATATCAAACTTGAAATGTTGGATTGTTGGAATATATTTATTTTGTGAGTATACTTTGAAAATTGTCTTTGTGCTGGCAATATATCTCTGTGGTCTGTGTGGCCTAATGTTTGGAGGTCTTTGTGGCCTAGAGGTCTGTGTGGCCTAATATCTGGAGGTCTTTGTGGCCTAATATCTGGAGGTCTTTGTGGCCTAATATTTGGAGGTCTTTGTGGCCTAATATTTGGAGGTCTTTGTGGCCTGAAGGTCTGTGTGACCATTGGTTATTTCCCTATATTGCGCGGCCTTTGATAATTTTCGTTACAAACTAATATTTTTGAATTCGGTATGACTCACAGTGTTTTATTTATGGATTTCGATTATTGTGATAAATTATTTTTTCCCTTACCCTTATTGATTTGCTACTTACTGAGCTAGTTGTAGCTCACCACTTATTCTCTATCTTTCAGGTTTAGGAGTTGGTGGCAGCGAGTGATAGAAAGATTGTGAGTTGAAATCTCTGAGAATAATTGCTAGATGCAAAATATTTGAATAAAGAGTCATCTGGAGACTCTAGTAATAATTATTTTATTTTGAAGACTTTAATAGTTTTATTGTTTATTGAGACTCTTATTAAGAGAAGTATTTAATGATTAATGTTTTTAGTAGTGCTCTGACTAAACTGTTGGGATTCATTTTGACTATTGAAGATGGAATATAGTTTTTTTTTTATGAGTTCTTTTCTTGGTTGAGATGATATTTTCGAGTAGTATTTTATTCGTTTAGACTTTTGGGTCGGGGTGTTACAGGTGGTATCAGAGCATAGGTATATGATTCTGTAGACTATTAGGAAGATTTTGATGAAAGTCAGAGCATAGGTATATGATTCTGTAGACTATTAGGAAGATTTTGATGAAAGTCAGAGCATAGGTATATGATTCTGTAGACTATTAGGAAGATTTTGATGAAAGTCAGAGTATAGGATTAAAGGGTTAAAGTTGAATATGTTGATGTATTTGAGAGATATTGAAACTTGAACTAGGAATTGATATTGATTTACGATAGGTTTTGATCTTTGAAGCGATTTTTGGATTCTGTATTTTTGTTGTTATATGTTGAGTTCAGGATTTTACATTTTTCTTCCTTGTATTTGGCCTTTGGAGTGGTTATCTTTTACTAATTTTTGTTGAGCCAAACGAATTTTAGGAAGAAGATGCCGCCTAGGGGTGCAAGACCAAGAAGGAGAGCTGTGAACGAAATTTTAGAGGAAGAAGAGTCAAGTCGTAATGAGAGATCTGCCTCGAACGAAAGGTCTGTTACTCCTAGTCAGGACGATGTAGATGCGGTGGCAAATCGGATCATTGTTAGACTTGCTGAGGCCACAGGAGGAAATGGGACTGCACGTGAGGGTTGTTCGTTTGGGGATTTTAAGAAGCATAATCCTCCTATATTTACGGGAGAGCCTGATCCAATCGCTGCTGAGAGATGGTTAACTAAGATAGAAAAATTACTCAAAGTTCTTAACTGCACGGATTCACAGAAAGTGAAATACGCGACTTTTGTCTTGGAGGATGCTGCTGAAAGATGGTGGGATGGCACTGAGTTACTGTTAAATGAAGAACTTGGTGAAGATGTTCCGATTACTTGGGCTAAGTTTAAGGAAGTGTTCAATGAGACTTATTATCCAGAGATTTTCAAGGATCGTCGTGAAAGAGAATTCGCAGATTTGGTTCAAGGGAAAAATGAGTGTGGAGCAGTACGCTGCAAGATTTGTGGAATTGTCTCGCTTTGCACCTCATTTAATTCCGGACGAAGGAAAAAGAGTCCGAAAGTTTCAGAGGGGTCTCAGTGATAGGTTCCGCCACCTCATTTTGGCTTCTGGAGTTAATAGTTACACTGAAACAGTGAAGAGAGCCATGGCATTAGAGGAAGATTTCAAACATCGAGATGTTGTCAAAGATACTAGGAAAAGAAGGTTTGAGCCAAATGATGGGCAGGGCAAAGAGCAGAATTTCAATAATAAGAAGAATTCTTTCAATAGTGGTTATGTCAGAACACAAAATACTCAACATGGAAATGTGAGGCCTTGTCCCAATTGCGGGAAGCATCATCAAGGACAACCCTGCCGTTTTGGAGTTAAGTTGTGCTACACTTGCAAGCAGCCTGGTCATTTTTCACGTGAGTGCCCTACAAATAAGAACATGAATCCGTCATCGTCTCAGAATAATAATGCTGGAAAAAGGGTTCCGGGAAGAGTATATGCTTTATCAGCCCAGGATGGTCAGGCTACTGATGAGGTGGTGACAGGTATGCTTCCTATTTTGTCTATGTATGCTAGAGTGTTGTTTGACACGGGATCGACTCATTCCTTCGTCTCCCAAATATTTGCCAAAAATTCTGATAGAGAACCTGAGCAGCTTGATTATCAGTTGTCTGTTTCTACTCCAATGGGTGATACTTTGATTGCGAGTCTTGTGCTTAAGTCATGTGAAATTTGCATTGAGAATAGAAAATTTTTAGCAGATTTAATATTGCTTGATATGTATGATTTTGATGTCATCCTGGGAATGGATTGGTTGTCTGCTTATCATGCTAGCATATGTTGTTTCGAGAAAGAGGTAATTTTCAAGCCTTTAGATGATGTGGAGTTCCGTTTTAAGGGGTCGAGTCTCAAACCAATATGTGTGATCTCGGCATTAAAAGCCAATCAATTACTTCATAAAGGGTGTCATGGGTATTTGGCTAGTGTGATTGGTACTAAAGAAGAAGAGTCACAGTTGGAGTTAATTCCAATAGTGAGGGAATTTTCAGAGGTATTTCCCGAGGATTTACCAGGCCTACCCCGAGAGAGAGAGATTGAATTCTTCATCGACCTTGTCCCTGGTACTGCTCCAATTTCTAAGGCACCGTATAGGATGGCACCTATGGAACTAAAAGAGTTGAAAGATCAGTTGCAAGAATTATTGGACAAGGGGTTCATCCGTCCAAGCGTGTTCCCCTGGGGTGCTCCTGTTTTGTTCGTTAAGAAGAAGGACGGTAGCATGAGATTGTGTATTGATTATCGAGAGTTAAATCGAGTTACGGTAAAGAATAGGTATCCTCTACCGCGGATTGACGATCTATTCGACCAATTACAAGGAGCACAGGTATTCTCTAAGATTGATCTTCGTTCGGGATATCACCAGCTAAAGGTTAAGAGTGATGATGTAGCAAAGACAGCTTTTAGAACAAGATACGGACACTATGAATTTTTGGTCATGCCTTTTGGGTTAACGAACGCACCGGCTGCCTTTATGGACTTGATGAATCGAGTATTCCGAGAATATTTGGATAAATTTGTTATAGTTTTCATTGATGATATCTTGATTTACTCAAAGAGCCGAGAGGAGCATGAAGAACATTTAAGAATGGTATTGCAGACATTGAAAGAGAAACAGTTATATGCCAAATTGAAAAAGTGTGAATTCTGGCTTGATAAGATTGTGTTCCTTGGTCATGTGGTGTCTAGCGAGGGGATTACTGTTGATCCAGGTAAAGTCGAGGCTATAACTGATTGGCCAAGACCAACCAATGTGAGTGAAATTAGGAGTTTCTTGGGTTTGGCCGGGTATTACAGAAGGTTCGTAGAAGGGTTTTCCTGTATAGCTGTGCCACTAACACGGTTAACGAGGAAGAATGCGAAATTTGAATGGACGGAAGAATGTGAGAAGAGTTTCCAAGAATTAAAACAGAGGTTAGTATCTGCTCCCGTATTGACTATACCTTCAGGTTCAGAAGGTTTTGTTATATATAGTGATGCTTCTCGAAAAGGTTTGGGTTGTGTTTTGATGCAACAGGGTAAAGTAATTGCTTACGCCTCTCGCCAATTGAAGAATTATGAACAGAATTATCCTACTCATGATTTAGAACTGGCAGCAATAGTTTTTGCTTTGAAGATATGGAGACACTATTTGTACGGAGAAAAGTGTGAAATATACACCGACCATAAGAGTTTGAAGTACTTATTTACTCAGAAAGAATTAAATTTGAGGCAGCGAAGGTGGTTGGAATTAATTAAAGATTATGATTGCTCAATACATTATCACCCTGGTAAGGCGAATGTAGTGGCAGATGCACTTAGTCGGAAGTCTTGGACAGCTGCTATGGTGACTACACAGAAGCATATTTTGTTGGATTTGGAGAGATATAACATAGAGGTGATAGTGGGAGATTCCTCATCTTATTTGGCAAATTTAAAGGTGCAACCTACTTTGGTTGAAAGGATAAAGAGTAATCAAGATAAGGATAAAGAATTGGTAAGGCTCATGGACAAAGTGCGTAGTGGGAAGAAATCTGAATTTAAGTTGACAGATGATGGTATATTGAAATTCAGAAACAGACTTTGTGTACCGAATGACCCGCAGATAAAGAGAGAAATTCTGGAAGATGCACATCGTTCACGCTTTACAGTACATCCGGGAAGTACTAAGATGTACCGGGATCTTCATGGTAATTTTTGGTGGAATAATATGAAACGGGAGGTAGCCAAATTTGTAGAACAATGTCTTACTTGCCAACAGGTGAAGATTGAACATCAACGACCTTCAGGATTATTACAGCCACTTCCAATTCCTGAATGGAAATGGGAACATATTTGTATGGATTTTGTTTCAGGGTTACCGAGATCGCCTAAAGGTCATGATACAATATGGGTTGTGGTGGATAGATTAACGAAGTCGGCACACTTTCTCCCTATTCGGAAGAATTATACTTTGGATAAATTGGCGCAACTTTATGTTCAGGAGATTGTGAGATTACATGGAATACCGGTGACGATTGTATCAGATCGGGATCCAAGATTTACTTCTGAGTTCTGGAAAAGGTTGCAGAAAGCTTTTGGTACGCAGTTAAAATTCAGCACCGCCTTTCACCCGCAAACAGATGGACAATCAGAGAGGACCATTCAAACGCTAGAAGATATGTTAAGAGCTTATGTAATGGATTTTAAAGGTAGTTGGACTGATGCCTTGTCATTAGCTGAATTCGCTTACAACAATAGCTATCATTCTAGTATTGGGATGGCTCCCTATGAAGCTTTATATGGTAGGAGGTGTAGATCTCCAGTTTGTTGGGATGAAGTGGGTGAAAGAAAGATTCTTGGTCCGGAAATTGTAGAAAAAACTTGTGAGAAAGTTGGGTTAATTCGAAAGAGACTGCAAGCAGCTCAGAGTAGACAGAAAAGTTATGCAGATAAACGAAGAAAGGAATTGGAATTCGAAGTGGGAGATAAAGTATTTTTGCGAGTTGCTCCAATGAAGGGAGTTATGCGTTTTGGAAAGAAAGGAAAGTTAAGTCCTCGTTACGTGGGGCCATTTGAGATTTTGGAGAAGGTCGGCTCTGTTGCATATCGCCTTGCACTACCGCCCGCTTTGGAAAGGATTCATGATGTATTTCATGTTTCTACGTTGAGGAAATATATTTCTGATCCGTCCCATATTTTGGATTATCAACCGATCCAGATTAGGGAAGACTTGTCATACGAAGAAGTTCCCGTCCAAATTGTGGATCGTAAAGACCAAGTGTTGAGAACTAAGACGCTATCGTTGGTGAAGGTCCTTTGGAAGAATCAAACCATGGCAGAAGCAACATGGGAACAAGAAGATGAGATGCGATCCAAATATCCGGGATTATTCGTTGGTTATGGTAAGTCAATTTCGAGGACGAAATTTTTATAAGGGGGGAAGATTGTAATACTTCCAAAAAAAAAAAAAAAAAAAAAAAAAAATTGAAAAGTCAAAGTTTAAACGGTGCGGAGGGATAAGTTTATCCCTTCCGCAGCAACCGTTTGAAAACTGAACGTAGAAACGTTCAGTTTTCAACGCGAATCTTCTAAGTTTTAAAAATTTGATTTCTTTTCGAATTTTGAACGGTTTTTGATGAAATTTTCGCCCTTTTTAAACCCATTTAGAGATCTTTCAGTTTAGATCTAGGTTAATTGCGAAAATTTCCTCTCAATATTGGAGTTTTTTCTCATTTGAAGCTCTCTCTCTCCTCTTTCTCTCTCTACACGAAATCCTCTTTCTCTTACCTTTGGAGACGCGATTTGCAGGAGTTGGGTGATTTTTGGAGGTAGGTTTGTTTTAATCTTGGTTTAGAAAGATATTTCTTTGGATTGATTTGGGTTATGCCGTTTTATAGACGTCGTTGGAGAGCCGTTCTTCACGTATTAGGCGCTTTTTCTTCGACTCCGTCGGCACAATTGGGTGAGCTTTTCTCTAAGTTCCGACCTTCAATAGAGTTTTAGATCTGAATATTCTAGATTTTCCAGTTTAGTTTTTGGTTTGCTGTAGGGTAATTAAAGGCGCTTTTGAGGAATTTCGCGATTTTGGGAATAGACAGAGTTATTTCAGTTCAGGTGTGTTGTTGTTGGAATTCTATTATTAAATTACTTTGGGGATGTACGAGGATTTAGATGATGAGTTGACTGAATTTTCAAATGGATTCTAGGTGCTGATTGACCTTTCAGCAATTCTTTGTGAATCTTAAGCTTCGTTTAAGCATCGAGGTAAGTGGCTTATCAATGAGATTTTATTCCTCTAAACTTTTGTGGAATCTAAGTGCACGAAATATTTAATTATTCTGTGAGATGAAATTGATTTAAAAATATTTCTTTGTGCGAAATTTAAATATCTTGTCATTGGTGAAATAGATTTTTAAAACGTGCACTATTTTATATAGTTTTGATTCATTATATGGGGAAAATATACAAATTTTTGATAAAGATGAAATGTCTTAAATTTCATGAATTTGTTTGAAATATCAAACTTGAAATGTTGGATTGTTGGAATATATTTATTTTGTGAGTATACTTTGAAAATTGTCTTTGTGCTGGCAATATATCTCTGTGGTCTGTGTGGCCTAATGTTTGGAGGTCTTTGTGGCCTAGAGGTCTGTGTGGCCTAATATCTGGAGGTCTTTGTGGCCTAATATCTGGAGGTCTTTGTGGCCTAATATTTGGAGGTCTTTGTGGCCTAATATTTGGAGGTCTTTGTGGCCTGAAGGTCTGTGTGACCATTGGTTATTTCCCTATATTGCGCGGCCTTTGATAATTTTCGTTACAAACTAATATTTTTGAATTCGGTATGACTCACAGTGTTTTATTTATGGATTTCGATTATTGTGATAAATTATTTTTTCCCTTACCCTTATTGATTTGCTACTTACTGAGCTAGTTGTAGCTCACCACTTATTCTCTATCTTTCAGGTTTAGGAGTTGGTGGCAGCGAGTGATAGAAAGATTGTGAGTTGAAATCTCTGAGAATAATTGCTAGATGCAAAATATTTGAATAAAGAGTCATCTGGAGACTCTAGTAATAATTATTTTATTTTGAAGACTTTAATAGTTTTATTGTTTATTGAGACTCTTATTAAGAGAAGTATTTAATGATTAATGTTTTTAGTAGTGCTCTGACTAAACTGTTGGGATTCATTTTGACTATTGAAGATGGAATATAGTTTTTTTTTTATGAGTTCTTTTCTTGGTTGAGATGATATTTTCGAGTAGTATTTTATTCGTTTAGACTTTTGGGTCGGGGTGTTACAGAATCTGCAAAGGATGTTGTGTGGATACAAAAATTCATATAAGAGCTTGAAGTCATTCCTTTGATTGAGTCTTCGATCACCATTTATTGTAATAACTCCGGTGCTATAGCACAAGCGGTGGAACCTCAGGCTCATCAAAGGACAAAACACAAAGAAAGAAGATTTCATCTTATTTGTGACATTGTGAATCGGGGTGATGTAGTGATTGCTAAAATAACATCAGCTGAGAATATCGCAGACCCATTCAACAAACCGTTGACTCAGAAAGTGTTTGAGATGCATTTAGAGTCTATGGGTGTTAAGTACATGTTTGATTGGTGTTGAGTGCAAGTGGGAGATTGTTCGATGTATGCCCTCAAAACCAATATTTTTGCATAATTATGAGATAATTATTGTTATTGTTCAATCATTTGTATATTATTTTGGGTACCTGCAATGACATAAGAAGTCATATTTATTATGACATTAGATATCATATTGTTGAGCAACATTGTAGAAAAGTCAGGTCAATGATTAATGAATCGGAGGCGGAGAGTATAACTTTTCGGATCCTTGTTGACTTACTTTGTTCTAGATCGAGATACATGATAATGTACAAATAGGTCCACTCATTGTGCCTCTATAAGATAGAATGATGGACTACGTTATTGAGGTGGTGACCTTAAGCAGACTAGTTGGTGCAATGTAAGAGTACATGCACTGAACCGGATCAAATATGAATACCTCCTGGAAACGATCTCTGATGTAGAGAATGATATTCCACACAATTAGCTTATGTTATCCTTAGACAGTAAAGAGTTATGCAGGTTTGCTTGTTATGTGTTTGTGTTATGACTGAGTCATTTGGTGATGATCTTTCATAGATCAAATAGTCCAGATAAGTGAATTTGTATAATTGCTCAATATAGAATTCATCAGCCTCTTGATGAGGCAATATATTCATTATGTTTGTATATTGTTGGACTCTTATAAAAACGTTGCGCGGCGAGATTTTTGAAAAATGTTTTCACGATTTTTACTTATATAATATACGAAGTAAATATTTGCGAAAATGATTTTAGAAAGTTTTGGAAGTCCAACTAGGTACAGACTGAGAATTAATAATTATATGAGCTAGGGACTTAATCGGTGTTATTATTCCAGTCCTGTTAGCTCATGGAGAATATAGTATGGTGGAAGGATAAATAAGCATATACTTGTTAGCAAAAGGGACTTAACTGTTGGCTTTTAGTCACTATCCATGTTTTGTTGATAATAATAGAAGTAATTGAGATATGAAGCAAAGGGGATCCAAAATGAGCACGGAGTCCTCAAGCAACGTCACCTTCAATGGAAGTGCTCTTAAAGTGAAGACTCAAGATGCTAGGGTAATCTTTGTAACTCTAAGACTTCATCTTTAACAAGGATTTCAATCACACACATGCATAAGTCTTCAAAACTTGCATAAAACGTTTTAACGTTTGTTGAAAGATTAAAACATTTTTAATGGCATCAAAATATCCAAAATATACTCCCAAACCTTTTTACATACTTATGAGAAGTTAGAGTTTAAAATTTGGTATTCTAAGTTGGTCAAAATCAAGATTTTAAACCAACCGGATCAAGCTTAAGTTGAGGAGGTCGACCGGCTCAATGAAGTGGTCGACCGGACCCTACGACCGCTACACCAAGCGGTCGACCGGTTGCATTTATTAAAGAGTAGTTTGGCTTCTGACAAAATGACCGTTGTGCAACGGTAACTTGAAGCGGTCGACCGGTTCATGTAGCGGTCGACCGGCTCGTTTTAACAGATCACTCTAATGGTTATAAACGACTATTTTTCTCATGAGGTCTATATAAAGCCATTCCCACGCCTTTAAAACACAACTCAATCGTCCATAATCATTTTACAAAGGCTAAGAGTGATAAAAAACTTTTCAATCCTCATTTAAACTTCATTCACAAATAATCTTCATTTTCACGTCCTTGTTATTGTGTGAAGCCTAAAAGCTAGTTATTTCTCATTGTAATATCTACTCCATCAAGGGAGTTTTAGAGAGAAATTTTGTTCAACCATACACATTCCTAAGAGAGTGATTCTCTTGCATCCTTTCGGTGAGGGTTGTTCATCGAAAGAAGGAGTTTGGAGAGGTTTGTTCTCAAACTCGTTCTTGAGGCTTGAAGAGGGTTTTCTCAAGCTCAAGGTAAGGAAACATTTCCCTTGGTTGAAGGGAGAATAGTGAAGAAACCTCAAGGCTCGGTAAAGAGCTTGAGGGGTGGACGTAGACGGGCTTGCCGAACCACCTAATATTGTGTTTGCTTCTCTTCCCTTATCTTTTTATTTGTGCTACTAGTTTATTGCTTTAAAGTTTTCTCTTGTAGCTAGCAAACACACTCTTTGGGGTAATTTTCGAAAAAGTGTTGAAACCCAATTCACCCCCCCTCTTGGGTTGCCTTAATCCTAGGAATATCAATTGGTATCAAAGCTTGGTGCTCACTTTAGCAAGATTTAAAAATCTTGAGTTAAAATGGCAACTTCAAGCAACAACTCTCATGTCGAGGGACTCTCAACATCTAGACTTCTTTCCTTCAATGGAAGTGATAACACCTATTGGAAAGCAAGGATGAAAATCTATTTTCAATCCATTGATTATGATCTATGGCTTTGTGTTCTAAATGGACCACATTATCCTATGAAATCCGTAGATGAGAAAATTGTCCCTAAGTCTGCCAGTGAGTATACCGATGATGACAAAAGAAAATTTCCATAAATGCTAAAGCCATGAACATTCTTTATTATGCATTAGATAGAAATGAATTAAATAGAATATCTACTTGTGATAGCGCAAAAGAAATTTGGCATACTCTAGAAATCACACATGAAGGTACAAACCAAGTAAAAGAATCTAAGATAAGCATGCTAGTTCATAACTATGAATTGTTTAAAATGAAACCGGAGGAAAACATTAGTGACATGCTTACTAGATTTACAAATATCATAAATGGTTTGAATGCTCTTAGAAAAGTGTACACTAACTCCGATTTGATGAGAAAAATTCTTAGGTCACTACCACAGACTTGGGAAGCCAAAGTCACCGCTATTCAAGAAGCAAAGGACCTCACCAAATTACCTTTGGAAGAGCTTGTTGGATCTCTCATGACTCACGAAATCACCATGAAGGGTCATGAAGAAGAAAGTCCAAAAAGGAGGAGTAAAGCTTTGAAATCCTCCGTTGTTGAGGTTGAAGAAGATGATGATGAAAGTGGAGACGAGGATATTGCACTCATGACTAGGAACTTTAGAAACTTCCACAAGAGAAAGCAAGCAAAGAAGAACTTCAAAGATTTCAAGAGGGAAGAGCCAAAGAAGGAATACTCAAAGGTGGACAACAAGAAGGACCACATCACTTGCTACAAGTGCAAGAAACCCGGTCACATTAAGGCGGATTGCCCCCTACTAAAATACAAAAAGAAAGCTATGAAAGCTACTTGGGAAGATAGCGATTCAAGCTCCTCCGAAGAAGATGAGAGAGAAATCGCAAACATGTGCTTCATGACACTAGAAGATGATGAGGTATATCTCTCAGATCATGAGGATTCAAAACCTTCATATGATAAACTAGAAAATGCTTTTGATGAGTTATACATTACTTTTGAAAAGCTTAAACTCAAATACAATGTTTTGAAAAAGAAGCATTCACTAGCTACAAGTGACCTTGATTCCTTAAAGGATGAACAAGGAACTTTGAAGCTAGAGAATGAGGAATTGAAACTAAAAGTTTCAACCTTGGAAATTGAGAACAAAGCTTTCAAAGACAAGGTGACTCGTCAAAATACCATTCTTGAAAAATTCACTCAAGGAAGCAAAGCTTTGGAAAATATTCTTAATAGTCAAAGATGTGTCTTTAACAAAAGTGGATTAGGCTACAAGTCTTATCAAAATGAAAAGTATTTTACAAATTTCTTTGGCAAATCTAAATCTTCAAATGAATCTTTTCACATTTGCAACTTTTGCAACAAGAATGGACATCTAATATTTGATTGTCCACTTAAGAAATTTGGGTGCAAAGCTCTTAGAAAGGTATGGGTTCCAAAGGGAAACATAGCTAACCCAAAAGGACCCAAAAAGGTTTGAGTACCAAAAACTTCATCTTGAATTTGTTTTGTAAGATTCAAGAAAGAAGAAATGCAATAGTTGGTTCTTAGATAGTGGATGTTCAAGACACATGACCGGTGACCCATCAAAATTCTCAAGTCTATCAACCATCAAAGGTAGAAATGTAACATTTGGAGACAATTCAAAAGGAAAAATAATTGGTATAGGTAATATTGGCGGTAATACCCTCCCACTTATTGAAAATGTGTTATTAGTTGATAAATAAATTGAAGCATAACATGCTTAGTATTAGTCAACTTTGTGATAAAGGTTATAGAGTTGTGTTTGAATCTTCTCGATGCCTTATTGAAAATGTCATTGATGATAAATTATTGTTCAGTGGTCATAGGAATTCAAATGTGTATAAGATTGACATTGATCAAAATGTGTGTATGGAAAATTGTCTTGTGGTCAATGTAAATGATAGTTGGCTATGACATAGAAGATTAGGTCATGCTAGCATGCATCAAATTTTGAAAATTTCTAAGCATGATATTGTGAATGGTCTACCCAAGTTAAATTTTGAAAAATACCAAGTTTGTGAAGCTTGTCAAATGGGAAAACAAGTGAAAACCTCTTTTAAATCCAAAAACTTCATTTCAACAAGTAGACCTCTACAATTACTTCACTTGGATTTATTTGGTCCATCAAGAACTCAAAGTCTTGGTGGAAAGACCTATGCTTTTGTAATTGTGGATGACTACTCTAGGTTCACTTGGATTTTATATTTAGCTTCAAAAGATGAGGCAATTCATGAATTCGTCAAATTTTCAAAAAGGATGTAAAACGCAAAAGGATACACCATTGTGACCATTAGAAGTGATCATGGTAGTGAATTCGTTAATGATAAGTTTGAATCATTTTGTAGCATGAATGGTTATGAGCATAATTTTTCAACACCTAGAACTCCTCAACAAAATGGGGTTGTTGAGAGAAAGAATAGAACTATTCAAGAGATGGCAAGAACTATTTTGAATGAAAACAATTTACCGAAATATTTTTGGGTCGAGGCCGTAAATATGTCTTGCTATGTTTTGAATAGGGTATCTATGAGACCCACTTTGAAGAAAAGTCCTTATGAGCTTTGGAAAGATAGAAAACCCAACATCCATTATTTCAAAGTCTTTGGTTGCAAATGCTTCATTTTAAATACCAAAGACAACCTTGGAAGATTTGATACTAAAACCGATGTTGGAATTTTCCTTGGATACTCTAATTCGAGCAAAGCTTATAGAGTTTATAACAAAAGGACTCTTTGTGTTGAAGAATCAATGCATATTACTTTTGATGAATCTAATAGTCCATTTGAGAAAAATGCAAGTGTAGATATTGAAGATATTGAGGGGGAGATGGAAGGACTTGAAATCAACATTAACCCCACACAAAGTGAGGATGCTCAACCTCCAAGTGAAGAAAAGGTTCAACCATTGCAAGAAGAAGGTATTTCACAAGAACTCCCTAAGGAGTGGAGGTATGCTACTAGCCACCCCCAAGAGTTAATTATTGGTGATCCGTCTCATGGAACTAGAACTAGAGCTTCACTTAGAAATATTTGTAATCATCTTGCATTTGTGTCTCAAATTGAACCTAAGACTTTTCTTGAAGCCGAAAACGATGAAAGTTGGTTTTTGGCAATGCAAGAGTTAAACCAATTTGAGAGAAATCAAGTTTGGGAACTTGTCCCTAGACCCAAGATCAAACCATTATTGGCACAAAATGGGTATTTAGGAACAAGGTTGATAAGCACGATACTATTATTAGAAACAAAGCTATAACCAAGAAGAAAGAATTGATTATGATGAAACATATGCACCTGTAGCACGTTTGGAATCCATTAGAATGTTTTTGGCCTTTGCTTGTTATAAAAATTTTATACTTTATCAAATGGATGTGAAAAGTGCTTTCATAAATGGATTTATCTTGGAAGAAGTCTATGTAGAACAACCACAAGGTTTTCAAAACGAAGTCTATCCAAATCATGTTTTCAAATTGAAAAAGGCTTTGTATGGACTAAAACAAGCTCCTAGAGCTTGGTATGATAGACTTAAAACTTTCCTCTTTTAAAAAGGTTTTTCCATGGGTAAAGTTAACACAACACTTTTCACCAAGTCCAAAAATAATGATATCATAATTGTACAAATATATGTGGATGACATTATTTTCGGTCCTACTAATGACTCTCTTTGTCAAGAATTTTCTAAGTTTATGCATGAAGAGTTCGAGATTAGCATTATGGGTGAGCTCAACTTCTTCCTTGGACTTCAAATCAAGCAATCCAAAGAAGAAATCTTCATAAACCAAGCCAAGTATACAAAGGACCTACTCAAACGCTTTGGAATGGAGACCTTTAAAGCGGCCGAAACACCAATGAGCACATCGCTAAAGCTTGATGCGGATGAAAAAGGTAAGGACATCACCAAATATAGAGGTATGATTGGAGCTCTCCTCTATTTGACGGCTAGTAGGCCGGATATTATGTTCAATGTGTGCTTATGTGCTAGATTCCAAGCTTGTCCTAAAGAATCACATCTTGTTGCCGCAAAAAGAATTTTTCAATATCTTTCGGGAACTATCAACCAAGGACTTTGGTATCCTAGAGACACTCACATGAACCTAGTAAGTTATTCCGATGCTGACTTTGCCGGGTGCGAAGTCGATAGAAAAAGTACTAGTGGCACTTGCCATTTCCTAGGTTCATCTTTAGTTTCTTGGAGTAGCAAGAAACAAAACTCGGTTGCATTATCAACAACCGAAGCGGAATACATAGCGGCCGGTAGTTGTTGTGCTCAAGTGTTGTGGATGAAACAAACACTCAAAAGATTTTGGACTAGAATTTGATAGTATACACACCAAATGTGATAACACTAGTGCTATCAACTTATCCAAGAATCCTATCCAACACTCAAGAACTAAACACATTGAACTGAGACATCATTTTCTAAGAGATCATATCCAAAAAGGTGACATCTCACTTGAGTTCATTAGTACTGAGCATCAACTAGCTGATATTTTCACAAAACCGTTGAGTAATGATAGATTTCGTGATCTTAGACGAGACATTGGGTTTTGAGATGCAAATTCTCTTTGAAATGCTATCTCTTTGATTTCCATGCTTTTTATCTGTTTTGGTGTTTTTAAACATGTTTAAAATGCCTTTATGACTTATTACATGTTTGACATTCATCAAATGCATCATTTCATTTCATTTATGGGCCTTAAAACCTCATTTCTAGAGACTGTTCTCTGTAGCGGTCGACCATGTAGAACCGCTACACTAAGCAGTCGATGGTCATGTGACACCGCTACACGTAGCGGTCGACGGTCATGAACCGCTATACCAAGCGGTCGACCGCCTCGTCGAATCTATATATACTGCAGTTTTCATTTCGGTCGACCGGCCTCTCACTTCCGTACAACTTCGCCTCTCTCGACCCAAACTCTCTCAAATCCTTCCCAAAATATCATAACCTACCCTAAAATCGTTCTCCATCATCTCAGAACATCATTTTCGACCTAAGCACTCTGTTTTTGAGTTGATTTACATCAAAATCCATCAAGCCCGAGATTATTAGGGATTTCGGCCTCTTTGAAACCCTAACCCCAAATTTTCGAATTCCAGCCTCTTTTCTCTTCAATTCTCAAGTTCAATCATCATGCCAAGGATGAAGCAACCTGCCCTACACGTCTCTGAGCGCCAGGGATCATCTCGATCATCAGCAGCTCCTTCGGGTGAGCCCGATTACTTTTTCCTTAATGTTGAATGTGCTTCGAAGTTCTATAATGACTTCTCAAATAGAAAAGTCATGTTTTGTAGGAAAGTGGATATAGAGTCAGTTTCGGATTTTGAGATTGAGCGTCCATTTGTGAAGCAAGGTTGGCAAACTTTGTTGGATATGGGTAACGAAGTGTTTCCCAAGTACGTTAGAATGTTTTTTGCTAACATGTCTACTAGTTGGGAAGCGGGAGGCTTGTTTACTGTGAAGAGTAAGGTTGGGGGACGGGAAATTGTTTTAAATGAAGTAATTCTAGGTGAGATTTTTGGTATCCCACATGTTGGGATTCGGGCTTATGCGCTTAAGACATGACCCGTATGTAAGGGCTTTGATTATGGGACAGCCTAAGTATCCTCTTAGGAGATGATATGGCAGAGGATACACCTAGAAAAATCCATGCCAACCAGTTACCTATTCGCTTGAGACTGCTTCATTTGATCTGCACTCATAACTTGATGCCTCGGGGTGGACACCGAGAGGAGGTGACTTATATAGATGTCTTTATATTGGAGCGTCTCCTGAGGGAGAAAAAGTTCAACCTACCTTATTATGCTCAAACACATGGAAGCAGCTTGTGAGTCGAAGAAGAATCTACCTTATGACTTGCTGTTTACTCAGATTTTTAGGCATTTTGGCGTGGCACTCAGTTCTCGAGAGCAAGACACTTTGACCAAGTGTGAGTTATTTGATACTCACACTTTAACTCGGATGGACTATAGACGGACTTCCAGGAACACTTGGGCGCCTAAGCGTCAGGAGACTGATGAGGATGAGTCTGAGGAGGCTGATGAGGATATTGAGGATGTGGATGAGCCTGAGGAGGCTGTTGAGGATGAGGTTGCGCCTGCTGGTGAGGAGGTAGATGCTGAGGCGATGAAGTTTGATATCGATGCATATTTGGCTGATGATCCTCTCATTCTTCCTTCTCCTACCAGAGCTCCCGACCATACTTCTTCCTTTGATTCCTGGTTCATCGCTTTTGAGCAGAGGATGGATGCTAGGCATGAGGCACAACAGAAGTTTCTACACGACAGTATCACTTCTATGCAGGAGGAGCAGAGGCGGTTCTTTGAGGACATGAGGACTTTTATGACCCGTTTTCCTCCACCATCATGATTCTCATCGCATATGCATTTTCATTTTGTTGTTGTTTATGTATTTCATTTGCTTATGTATTTCTTCTTTTTGTGATGACAAAGGGGGAGAAGAAATGTGGTGTCTCTTTTTTGTATCTCTGTACCCCTTTGAGACTTTGATGCACTGCTTTATTTTGATATGAAAGCTCTTATTACTCATATGTCATTCTTTCATCTTAAATACAAACTTGTGTCAAAACCCCCACATTAAACTACAAAAGATAGGGGAGACAAGATCAACAAGAGACAGATCAATTAATTTATTGTCATCATCAAAAAGGGGGAGATTGTTGGCCTTTAGTCACTATCCATGTTTTGTTGATAATAATAGAAGTAAATGAGATATGAAGCAAAGCGGATCCAAAATAAGCACGGAGTCGTCCAGCAACAACACCTTCAATGGAAGTGCTCTTAAAGTGAAGACTCAAGATGCTAGGGTAATCTTTGTAACTCTAAGACTTCATCTTTAACAAGGATTTCAATCACACACATGCATAAGTCTTCAAAACTTGCATAAACCGTTTTAACGTTTGTTGAAAGATTAAAACCCTTTTAATGGCATCAAAATATCCCAAATATACTCCCAAACCTTTTTACATACTTATGAGAAGTTAGAGTTTAAAATTTGGTATTCTAAGTTGGTCAAAATCAAGATTTTAAATCAACCGGATCAAGCTTAAGTTGAGGAGGTCGACCGGCTCAATGAAGCGGTCGACCGGACCCTACAACCGCTACACCAAGCGGTCGACCGGTTGCATTTATTAAAGAGCCGTTAGGCGTCTGACAAAATGACCGTTGTGCAACGGTAACTTGAAGCGGTCGACCGGTTCATGTAGCGGTCGACCGACTCGTTTTAACAGATCACTCTAACGGCTATAAACGACTATTTTTCTCATGAGGTCTATATAAAGTCATTCCCACGCCTTTAAAACACAACTCAATCGTCCATAATCATTTTACAAAGGCTAAGAGTGATCAAAAACCTTTCAATCCTCATTCAAACTTCATTCACAAATAATCTTCATTTTCTCGTCCTTGTTATTGTGTGAAACCTAAAAACTAGTTATTTCTCATTGTAATATCTACTCCATCAAGGGAGTTTTAGAGGGAAATTTTGTTCAACCATACACATTCCTAAGAGAGTGATTCTCTTGCATCCTTTTGGTGAGGGTTGTTCATCGAAAGAAGGAGTTTGGAGAGGTTTGTTCTCAAACTCGTTCTTGAGGCTTGAAGAGGGTTTTCTCAAGCTCAAGTGTAAGAAAACCTTTCCCTTGGTTGAAGAGAGAATAGTGAAGAAACCTCAAGGCTCCGTAAAGGAGTTTGAGGGGTGGACGTAGGCGGGCTTGCCAAACCACTTAAAATATTGTGTTTGCTTCTCTTCCCTTATCTCTTTATTTGTGCTACTAGTTTATTGCTTTAAAGTTTTCTCTTGTAGCTAGCAAACACACTCTTTGGGGTAATTTTCGAAAAAGTATTGAAACCCAATTCACCCCCCTCTTGGGTTGCCTTAATCCTAGGAATATCATTAACAAAAATAATATCATTATCTCGGTGATTAATTGTGATATGTTAATGGACATGATCACAACTTGTAGAAGTTCATACATTCGGATTACAGAATATAAGGGGGTTTTCATGAAAAAAAGTTTTTCATGATGATCCTACGGCCGAGATTTGAGGTCCCTAAAGATCCAACGCTATAGCATAATTGAGAAAAAGTTTCTCCCTATGCTGCTTTGATTCAACGATCCGCTCTGTTGCACTCTCCCGGTTCCAACAATAATTTGCCATGTGGTTTACAGACTTTCTTAGCACTCATTAACACACAAACAAAATCTTCCAAAATAACAAGATGCCTACTCCATCCAATACTAAATGCATGCACAAGAGGACAAAAGAATGAGAAGCAATCATCATGTATATGTAGTCGGCTTAGAGGGGAGAGAATGAGAGAAAAAGCAAAAAGGATGGTAGTTAGCTTTTATACATTGTTAGGCCATGCATAGAGCTTCAAACACAAGTAATGCAAAAATGAAGACATTAAGTACTAAGATATAAAAGTGAAGAACATTAATTACCAAAGTAATAGTAAGATTACAGCAAGTTATTTAAGTACACAAGAGTCGGCTATAGGCTTAGGGGATTAAATAAAATGTAAAACATGCTAATTACTATGAATATAAAACAAGAGATAAAATTAAATATATCAATACGAAAGACTCTTAATAAAATTAAAGCCCCCTATTGTAGTTACTAATGAAATAACACTAAATATCAAGCTAAATGAAATACTATAAAAATAAATGCAATCACATAATTGAAATGTAAAAGTATTAAAAATGCGTAAAGCAATTATACTAAAAATAAAATAATAAGCTCAAGAAGGTAATAAATTAAACAAGAAAACTCCAATTAGCAATAAATAAAAATTTAAGAAATAAATTAAAAATAAATATATTATTGACATAGAATTTTAATAGTTTTATTTAAAAACATTCATTTTTAAAAAAAAATTCATTTATAGTAATTTATCTTGGAGAGGGCATTTTGGTTATTTTGCATGCTTTTCCATCCGAGTTAACTCCTAATTTAGACGGGGGCTAGAATTGATGATTTTCAAAAGTTATGGGTCTCAAATCACCGAATTGATAGTTATGGGTATCAATTTGATTTTTGGTTATACTTTATGGGGCTAACTATGACTTTACCCCATATATATATTATATATGTATCAAAGTGGTGAAAATGAGAGGGGCGTTACAGAATAAACATACTTTACACCCTCCAATTACAGGAGTCTTGATACTTTTCAACCTAAACTATCACTTTTGTCACAATTCATTTACCAACTATTGACTTATATATATAGATGCTTTTGCATGTTTTGTCAAAAATTTCCTCATTCGGATGAAAATTAATTATTTTTTTCTTGTGAAATTATGGTTTCTCGCTTCTTTTTTTGGGTGATATTTTATGTTGGAGTAAAAGCATCATTTTGTGACAAAAAATCATTTATGTTCCACAAAACGAAATTTTTTGAAAAAAGTATCAAATAACTGAAAAAGGCAATAATTGGTGAGTGAAAAGTAATAGTTTGTGATACAAGTATCGAGATCTACTTACTACGTTTATTTATTAAAATTTTACACTTCCTAAAATTTTAACACTATAAAAAATTACAATATACTCCCCCTCTCAATCACATCATTACTCTTTACTATAATAAATATTAAAAATCACCTCTCTTCACTTTTTCACCAAATCCAATACTTTAAAGTTTTAACCTCCCCAAAATTTTAACACTCAAACATAATTAATTAGTCTTAGAGAGTGCAAAATTAAAGATTAGGGATCTAAGGACTAGGGAAACATTTGGGAGGAGAGCTGATTGAATGGCAAACTTTTTCTTTATGTGTTTTTGCTTTTTTAAGCATGGGTGACATGGACAGGTGACGTGACTTTTTTAATGGGCTGGCAACTCATCAATTGTGAGTAAACACAGGCAAGTTATGTCGCCTTGAATGACGTGGAACCACTACAAGAAAAAACACTTTGGGTGACAAAAAAAATTGTCACCCAAAGTACAAATTTCATCACCCAGTACAGTCCACCTGTTCACATGAGCTGTGCGAGCGTTCGCACAGCTCAAGTGAACGATTAACGTCCACACCGTTGTATATTAACGTCCGAACGCTGATGTGAATATGTCCGGATGTATTTGTGAAGACGTCCGAACCGTAATTTTATTATGACGAAATTTATTTTGTCATCTGAAAATGTCGTTCGAACCCTTACATATACAGTTCGGACTCGTTGTACGTTGCAAACGTTCAAATATTTTGGTGTATCGTGCCCACGGTTTCTTATTTTAAGAACGCGTGGACGTGATAGACGCCGTTCGGACTATAGAATTTAAAGCAAAGTGTTCGGATGGACAGTTATGCGTGCGCACGCTAGCAACGAAAAATATTCGTGCGAACGACATGTTACACCAGTTCAAACGGTTTTCTATATATTTGAATTAATTTAATTAAAATTTATGAAATAATATAAATATGAAGATATTTACTGCTCATAATATAATAAAATATGTAATCGTTATTAAAAGTAAATAAAATACATAATGGATAAGTACTAACAAAATAATAAAAATATAAAAATTTACCCAAATTTTCGTTTGGGTGTCGAACTAGATTGCATCTGTCTCATATGCTCCATAAGCTGCTCACGCATCTGCTCCGCCATTAGTTGCATCCTCCGTTCTTGTTGTTCCACTAAGTTCTTTTCCTGCTCCTACATCATCTTCTGATGCTCTTCGTCTTTTTTCCGTTGCTGCTCCGTCATCATCTTCATCAGCTCTTCGTCTTTCTTCCATTGCTGCTCCTCCATCATCTGCAGATGCTCTCGCATCGTCTGCTCCATTACTAGAAGCGCTTCATATTTCAACTGTCTAGCCCTCATCTCCTCAATCTGTAATCTGGTCTCCTCCAATCTCCGGGACAAATCAACAGACGATGCTGATGAAGATGATCCAACAGACCATACTGAACGGCCTAAACTTCGCACGTAACCCGCTTTCATCCCCAACACCTCAGTGAAGATCTTCACTTCTATGTATGATTTTTCCTCTGACTCGTGCTGCAACTGTAAAGCCTCTATTTTTTCCACAAAAAATAGAAAAGTAGATAAAAATAGTACATATGAAACATAAACGCATACGAATACATCATTAAAACTTACTTTACAACTTACAAAATTTTCTCATGCATCTTCTAAAGTTCACATGTCATCCTTAGTAGTATGCGTCTTTTTATAAAGCAACAAACGACTAATTTCATCAGATTCTGGATTTTTCTATACACCAAAAGAAATATAGAACATGCATATAAAAATACCTAAGTCATTTATTTAAATAATAAATAATAAAAATGTAAATGTAAATTTATTACTTACTAACTACGCTCTAGCGCGTTGGAAGAACCTCACTCCTGATGTGTGTACAATCTTCAGCTTAGCTCTATTCTCCTTGTTGATTGCATTCCTCCTCTGCATTGTACATTTACAATTGGTAACACAATTAAACATATGGCTAAAATAAACGTTCAGATCGGAAAGAAAAATGTTTTACCTGAAATTCCTCGCTCACAAATAAATCACAAACACGAGTCCATTCTTCCTTATTCATATCGAAATACGGGTGCTCTAATGCCTCTTCTCTGGAATTGAACACCGAGTAATGCTGGAACATTCTATTTTTGTGCGTCTTGTACGCTGTATTCATCGTTGACGTCACAGTGATGCGATCCTCGGCTCGGTCGTAATCTAGTTGGAAGTCATTCTTAACATATATAACAGTTAGAAACGTAAAAAAATTTCAACAATTAAAATTTAATAAATTATCACATACGATTTAACCTCGTCGGGGACCTCCTTCCACTTACTCTTCTCAAATGGGACATGTTGTCGAACGAGCGCACTAATATGGCTCGAGAGCATTAAGGACGCCTTGTCATCACCGCCCGTACGTCGATCAGGGATATTTACGGTCATTACGCATATTGTAAACTCAAACTTGTGCGCTCAAACGCAATCCAGCACGTACTACCTCGAACGTGTCTAATTCCGGACGTCGCTACAAATGAAGAATAATAAATTTAAAATTCAATTAAGATATGCTCTTTTCACACCCTCTTCAATGAGATTGAACGCCCAAAATCAGCTCTCCGCTTCTCCTCGTACTCGAATCTCTCCTTTGCTTTTTTTGTTCGTTTTTCCTCCACTGTCTGCGAATCTGTAACTTTCATACGCTTGAATACAGTTCGGACGCATAAGTGTATTAGTTTTCGAGGGAATTCATGCCGCCCAAATTTTCATATACGTCCGAACTACTATTTAACCGTCCGCACTCCTTCTTAAAGTTCAACACCATTTTAGTAATTCTCAAACGACAGCGTATGCTCATTAACATTTTTTCATTTTTTAATTAACTTTATTAGAAAATTTTAAATAACCAAAGTTAGTTAATAATGTAAATAATAAATATTTTTTTGAATGAGTGTACCGAAATTATAAACGTAATATTAATTAACATATTATATTAAGTTCTAATAAATACAAATAACATAACTGAAATGACATAAAACATAATATGAATAAAAACATCAAATAAAATCTATACATGTCCACAAAACATAATATAAAAGTAATTGTCCTCAAAACATAATAAAAAAATAAACGTGATAATAAAAGTAAATAAGGAAGACTATGAATCATCATCATCATCCGTGAGTTTTATAACGTGACGAAGGTGCTCCTCTATCAGCATGACCCGCTCAGTCAGGGGAAAGAGCTCCGTACCGGTTGCCACGCCCCTCAAACTCTCCTTAAGCACAACGACCTCCTTCTTCCACCCAGCGTCCATGTCGGCGACCTTCTGCTCCAAAGCCGTCAGACGACGACTGATATCACTGACCATGCAATGGGTGGGCTGTAAGACCTACTGCATCCGCTGAGACAGCTTTGTCATCATATCATCCATCCAACTCAGTTGTTGTGGCCCAAGTCCCTGGGTCAAGCTCTGCCCAGCATCCTCTCTCTCCATTGCCTCTGCGGGCTGCTCCTGTCGTCTTCCTCTAGTAACCCGAGCGGCTTGCAGCGCTCGGCGTGTCTGGGTCATCGATTTGGAGAGCGTGGTCTTGTTGATCACCCCTAGTAAAAGCGCCTTCGGCTCATCACCACCCTCGGGTACCAGCATGGTGTGCAGGAACTGGGTCAGAAGAATCCTGTGCGGCAATGACGTCGTAGCATCAATCTTCAAGGACTCTGCACGAATGAACTGGTAGATGTATGATGTTACATCAACAAATAGCCCCCGTATAACTACCAGGTACAGGAACTCGGCCCGGCTATAAGACAGCTCTGTGGTGTGCTTCTTCGGGTCGATGGAGGAGCATAGGATCATATGCATGATCCGCCAAAAAGGAAGTAGTTGTCTGTATACCATATAAGCTGATGTGAACCTCGTTAAGAGTAACGAGACCCAACAACTAAAGGGAACCCAAGATCGTTTCCAGGGTTGATTCGAACGGAAACCTCGACCCATTGTTTATGAAAACAAGAACCTCGGTATAAGGAAGACGCCACAAACGGGGATGAAAATCCGTTTGATAAGTCAAAGTGAACGCTACGGGAAATCCCAATAAGTTTGAGAAGTTCTTCAAAGAACCAAAGAGAATAAATCCTCACAATTTCATTAATCAAAGTCTATTGAAATACATTGCATAAGGTCCTATTTAAAGAAAAAAACATTACAAGGAAAATAAGCTAACATAGGAACATAATTAAAAACCACTAATAGGCAAGGAAATAAATCCTTGCTTGCCTAAAACAAGCAAGATAATTATAGTAACATATGCTGGACGCCCACCCTACTTCCCAAAATAAAAAGGACTCTAAAGAAGGAAAGAGGAGATGGTCGCCTATATCTAAAAACTAAGGAAATATATTCCTTATTTCCTAAACTAAAGTTGGCGTAAATAACAACAAATAAAATAAGACAATCAGCCATTAGGTGGCTAATCCTACACGCCTAACTTTCACAAGGAAAGGACAAAACATGACTAATAAAATAAAATACCATATTTGACTAAATCTAACTTGGACGTAAACAACACAAAACTTTCCTAACTGATCTTGCAGGCCACACGACAAACTTAAAAGAAAAGGCAAAGAACTTTCGTAGCTGGTCACACTCGACTAACAAAGGAAAGGAAAGGACACTTTCCTATCATATCAGATGCCTAAAATAAATAATCAAAATACCATGAAAGGAAAGGATTTGGCCCTTAGAATAGTCATGCAATCCGATTCTTCTAGAATAGTCCCAAAAATATCTCTTGATCGGATCCTTCTAGAAAGTGGATCATCTTTAATGGGCCTCCGTGACTTTGCTTGAGCCAATATCTCTTAAATGAGTTCGCCGAGTACATCCTTGAACTTCTTGGCTCGTTCTCTCGTATCCGGCTCTACGGGGACTTCAACTAGCTCCTTTGAAGCCTTGCTCGGATTCTCATCATAAGCTCTGTCCAAGATCAATGTATCATCACCCAGCATGGTCCGGAATACCTCGGACTTAGTAGGCCGACCCTCCTCGCTCATTGGTAGGTTTGGGAACACTGCCAAATCTCTCTCGTACCCCAAGAAATTTGTCAGCTCGTCCGGCGAGAATATGATCGGAACGTTACTGACAGTGACCTCCCTACTAGGCTCCTTGAGGTCCCTCGCCCGTAATATAGAGCAATAAAACTCTTGCACCATATTTTTTGATGCATAGCAGGTCCTGTGGATCAATGGAAGCCAACCTAACCCCTCCACCACTTATGGAAGGGTCCGACCCTCAGATGTGAGGTCGTTAAAGTCGGCCCATTTGATGTCCTACTCGACAGCAATCGAGCGAGACATAATGATCGTTGTATCCTGCTCCATTGTCAAAGCTCGAGTGGAAGATTGCTCCTCATCAACCTGGCCGCTAGTACATGGACGCTTACTCATTTTTTAGTAAATCTGCACAAAATAGCGTTTGCACGGTTAGCACAACGTCCGAACGAAAACTAGATCGTCCGAACATAAAAATATATGTCTGGACGTATACTATAAGGGTCCGGACAAGATCAAAACATCAACGTATCAGTTTTGGATACCCGTCCCAACCCTAAGACGATAAAAAATTTATTTAAATTTAACATTAAAGGTTCCGGACTGCGTTGAAAGAGAGTCCGGACATCCCAACCCTAAGACAATAAAAAAACTATTTCAATTTAACATTAAAGCGTTCGGACTTCCTTGAAAGAGAGTCCGGACATAATCAAAATGACAATGTATACCACTGAAACACTATGACAAGAGTCCGAATGCCCAAAAACGTATCCGGACGCCCAAATAATGAGTCCGAACACTGTCTGAACAATGACTGAGTTAACTCAGCCATAGTAGCGTCCCTCCACCTCCCCACTCGCCCAAAAATTCCACCAAAACACAAACTAATACACTTAAAACAAACCTAACACTTAACACAATCAATTTCTACGTAAAAATCAATCAAAAAACACAAATCTACTATACAAAAAATAGAATTGAAATTCTATACATAAAAATGTACAAAAAAGAAGTTTTCACCATTAAAATCTTGTTAAAATTAAGCAAAACATACCTGGATGTGATTAGATACACGACAGAGTAATATTACGTCGTGATTTGTGAAGAAAAACGTTCGGTGTTCGTGAAAATGACGAACCGATCGTCTTTTAAAAATACGTCGATCGCGTCAGGACCCAATGCTGGCCGTCCGGACTGCATTCTGCACACGTGGCCCAATCATCGTACTCCGTATTAAATACCAAACTTTAAACTGTTTAAAACTGTTCGGCACAATTAACATGTCCAGATGTTTTATTAAGGCGTGCGAACGTCTATTCCGGACATTGCAATGAATTGACGGGACGTGGAAGCGCACGTTTGGCTGAATAAACGGCGAAGCCCATTCGGATTTCTGTTAAATGTGCGGACGGGTACAGCCGTTTTCAACTTTCGTATAACGAAAACACGTGTACGCCACGCGACGGTTAAGTGAATGTCCGGACTGTCTAAAAAACTGTTCCAACGAGTACCTCACTTACTTTCGGTAGCGATGAAGGAGTCCGGACGCGCATGTAGAGAGTTTGAACGGATAGCAGATTTATTTCACAGGTTAAATTCACTCAATTTACTTTATTTCACCTAACCTAATTTATTTAAATGAGTTAATTTAAGTAAATAATTTAATTTTTTTCATTCAACTCAATATAATTTGGCACAAATATTTAACTTAATTTCTTTATTTTAAATACATAAAAAAATATATAATTAATCATATTTTTATATTAAATATCAATTATAACTAATCATCAATTTAATTATAACTATTTATTTAATTTTACTAATTATCCGTTTAAATTTTAATAATTTAATCTACTGAAAAAACATTATTAATATAAAATATCAAAATAATCCAAATACCGAATAAAAAACACAATTGTAATGTCTATTACAAGCCGCAAACGATCCTTGAGACGATAAATAAATAACTAAGTTTAAAGCAGAAACAGAAGACTAGTTCAAATTACAAGCTGCGACTGGCTTGTCAAAATCTTGTCCGAGGGCATCACGAACATGCGCCAAATGCTCCTCCATATTATCCACCCGTCTGACGAGTGTCTGCAGCTGTACCGAAAACTGTACGGACAGGCTGGGACAATTGAGACAATTGTTCTCTCATCCTTATTAGTTCCCTCCGCATAATATTCAGCTCTTCCATTATAGCTCTATCCGTCAGTGAAAGTTTAGTCTCCAAACCGGTCAAGCGGCATTGGAGCTCCATGCACAATGAATGCGTCGGCTGCATGATCGCCCGAATACTCTCGTTTAACTCCGTTAAATACGCGTCTACACACTGGTCGCTCTGTCTGTCCCCCGACATTAGTGATACTTCTTCCAGAGTGTTCCATGGTCAACCTAGCAAAAACCGTCCGAACATGAGTATAAACCGTTCGCACGAAAGTCAAACTGCGTCGTTTAAATTTTAGGAAGTCCGAACATAATAAAACTCGTCCGAACGTAAAATAATAGTCCTGACAGTTTATAACCAGTCCGGACCTCATGAAACGACGTCCGAACATGGTTCGACGAAACTAGCCAAACAACCTAATTTCATAAAATAAAACAACATAACAAACTAAACAATCAACGTTTTTTAATCGAAATACTTAAAATAAAATAACATAACAACCGTTTTACCTGAAGTTCTTTGAGAGATCTCGAATGGAGAGTGAAAAAGTGCGAGAGAAAAGTATGAGAGAACGAGTGAGTTTGAGATTTTGACAAAGTCTGTCGGTTTAATGTGGCCAGTAACCGTCCGAACGTGTTGTATTAGCGTTCGGACGGGTTTCAACGGTTATTCTGACACGTGGCCCTATCAAATTTAACGTCATTAAATATGCCCGATTCGAAATTGTAATAGAACTTATATAGTCCGCACCCTATTTCTTTGTCCGGACTGTATCGATGTCAAGTGTCTGAAGTTTTGCAACGTGGAAGCAGACGATTCGCGGAAGAAGCATTTATAATTTTGCGGACCTTTTTTGTATCGTCTGGACTTGGGTATCTTTTCCGTTGGAACGTGGTTTATAACGTCCAGACAGAATAAAGTATTCAAGACGATTTTTAATTAGCCTGATGATTACTATTTGTTAGGTAATATCCGTTCGGAACTGTGTATAAACGGAGTCCGGACGGTATTGTAAAAATAGTGACGATTCTAATTGTCACTCAGTTACGACGATGTGGAATCTGTCACCCTGCAGCGAGTCCGAACGTGTATCTTGAGAGTCCGGAATTTATTTTTTTTTGTGACGATTTTTTCCTTCACTTATTCGCGACACGTGTATGTCGCCACACCAGCAATATGTTCGAACGAGGTTGTGACAGGTCCGGACGGTTTTGGAGTTCCTGAATGGTTTTGGGTGACGAAATTAATATTTTGTCATGGAAAATTCACTTTAGGTGACAAAATTTGGTTTGACACTCAAAATTTTGTCACCTAAAGCATAATTTCTTGTAGTGATCATTATTACATAATTGGTGATACATGTTTAAAACAATTAACGTCGCCAATAACTTGTTAAATTCTTAATAGAATCATTAAAGAATGACGAATTTGTCCTGATAAAATTATAAAATAACTACAAAATATTTTCTATCTTCTTCTTAAATTATTAATTTTATTATCATAAATATAAAAATTTTATTTAAATTATCTTTTTCTCTAATTTTTTCACAAATTTTCGTAAACGAAAACTTATCAAAATTTTAGTTCCCAGATACCACCACACTAGCCTAAGTTGTCAATAACGAATACACTGGAAATAGACCAAATTGCGGGGCCTACTCCCACAAGTTCCTGGAAAATAAAAATAAAAAGAAGCAGCATCCTTCAGATTACCCGCACTACCTCAGTGTCCCCGTAGCTCCAACTACCACTTTGGCGCCTAGTACCAAATCTCAAAGGCAGATGGCAATTCTCACTAGACGTTACGCTTTGGTCGTCAATGTCTGTAACGGAAGTCATTAGCGTCGAGAGGCGGAACCACACGGTGACGAGGGGGTCGGCCGACACTCATCACTGATTTTTTTTTTACATATGTTAAGCCCAACTCGCCCCCCTTCAAACCAGACCTGCCCCAACATACAGGCCCAGGCGCTGGGCCGGCCTAATTTTTTAAAAAAAACTCGCTGAGGGCTAAACGGAGCCGTTTCACTCTCAGCGAATTAAAAAAAACATGTTTAGAAACGAAAATCCCCCCTTGGACCCTCTCCATTTCTTCCCCCTTCTCTCCCCGACACCAGCTTGCTGCTCACCTCCGGAGTCGGGAGTCCTGAGGCCAGCCTCCTGCCTCCCGCCGGCGACGCTAGCCTCCCCCTCTCACTCTGCCTCTCCTCCTCCGAACCTCCACTGCTCAGTGCTCCCGCCTCCCCACCTCCCTCTCAGTTTCTCCCTCTCTCACTCCACTCAGTCCCGGTGGCCGGTCTCCCTCTTTGGCTCTCTCACTCCACTCAGTCCTGGTCTCGGTCTCTCTCTGTTGCGCTGCTGCCTCTCCTTCATCGCGGTCTCTCTCTTCGGCTCTCTCTCTCCAGCCTCCAGGTACATTACAACACCGAACTCAATAGTCTCAAATTTCAATTAGATTATAATTTATGTTTCTATTAAACAGTTAACTGATTATAATTTGATATTGTCTTTGATTATGTTTGGATTGCGATGAATTTTAAATTGTTAATTGTGGTGAATTTGATTAGGATTATTGTGAATTTGTGAATCTATGATTAGGGTTTGTTTTCATGTGTCTTGGATAATTACTCTGTCTAACTACATTCTGTCATAATGTGACTCTAAGATGAAATGTGCCCTTGAAATGTTTCTGCGTTCTGGGAAATCTCCTGCGAAAGAAATTGGAAGCACAGCTACTCACCAAAAGAAATTGGAAGCACAACTATTGTGATTATTATCATTAGCATCTGCTACTGTTATTGTAGTGTAATTGTTATATGTTATTGTTGTTGTTTCGACTGTTGTTGGTGTATTCTTTGTTTGAAGTTATTTTTCTTAATCTTATTTTTTTCTTGTATACCATTTTACATTACTAATTTATTTGTTTTGTTTTGTTTTGTATTTTCGCAGTGTCCCTGAGCCCCACTGCTGCTCCAGGTATGTTCTAATCCTGATCTTGGCGGATCCTAGTGGGGAATTGTTTCTATAATCGGTTTCCCCTTGCATTTGATTCTAGTGTATACATGTCCATGTGTGTTTGGTTTTGATATAACTTGACTGGTTTGATTGTTATCTGAAAGTTAAATTCTTATTGGAACTAGAATCTTGTGAACTTCTATATCAGGACATTAAGCTTTCGATTCAATGAAATAGATAAACAAGTAATATATAAATAGATATGTTGAGTTGCTCACAAGCAGTATTTTCTCTGATCTGGGATGTTATTGATTACGACACAGAGTAAAACTATAAGACTTTATATATTGAGAAAATACAAAGCAGGAAGAATATTCTCCTTTCTAAACTTGAATTTCTAATATCTTGATCTTGATAACAATAATATCATTATAGATTGATTATGATACAAAGCAGGAAGAATATTCTCCTTTCTAAACTTGAATTTCTAATATCTTGATCTTGATAACAATAATATCATTATAGATTGATTATGATATTATTTCTAAAACTTACCATCACTGTCATCATCATGGGATTACTACCAGTCTACCATCATTATGGAATCCCATTAACAGAAATTAGATGACAGTTTGAGCAGTCAAATGGCATTCCTTCTATGGATCAGATCTAAAATGTGATATTGTTCTTACTGTAGTTAGCTATTATGGTTGTTCATGACTCTGCTTATTCCTTTTATCGCCTATACTTATGTCCAGGTAATTGGTATGTATATATATTGCCCTTATTATTTTAATTATTGATGAATAATGTGATGAATTTAATGGTGAATTTGTGAATCTTTGATTAGGGTATAATTGTGAATTTGTGAATCTTTATTGTTGATATTGTGATGAATAATTATTGACGAATAATGTGATGAATTATTGATGAATTTGTGAATCTTTGATTAGGATTTAATTGTACATTATATTGAAATTGTGATTAGGACTAGGTTGTGAAACTGTTATTAGGTTATGAAATTAGATTGATGAATTTTGTTTTGTTTAGATAATGGATAAGTTACTTATATTTTAATATTTTTAGTGTTTTTAGTCTTTAATTTTTTTTATTTTAACTTTAAGATATTTTTTTTGCATTACACAGTAAATTTTTTTTTTTGTCATTTTTTCTTAGGAGTTCGACCCCTTCGATTATATTCCTGTTCCGCCACTGATTAGCGAGGAAGAGGAGAATCACGAGACTCCAGTCCAGTTCGTCCTGTTGAGTCGCAGACTCTACACAACCTGCCCAGGGAGAGTACTCGTAGGCAGTGATTCGGTTTGATGTTCCACCACACAGAACCTACTATTTCTACCACCAGTTCAGGACCGGCTCAAACCATAACAACTTTTTGAAAGGCGTCAAATGGTACATATAGTAATTCCCCTGCTGTACTCTGAGCGATTTTGTGTTTTATTTTTTCACATTGAGTTTCTTCTTAGGTTGTAGGTCACCGAATGGGTGGTGTTTCCTCTCAACCTCTGAGGACAATACGCTTTGTTTTCCCATTGTGAGTTTACTACTAGTATTTTTCTCGTTCATTCTCCCCTCTTTATATTAATAAAGCAGTGCTGCTTTATGCGCAATACAAAGCTGGATGTTGAATAAAGCAGAGCTCCTTGGACCATCATTTTGGAATGAATTTCATTCCTTCTATGAAATCTTACTCGAGAATGCTATATGGGTACACCAGGCTCAATACGAGAGATTTTTTAATTTTTAATTGGTGATAGTTTGGAGCAGGTTCAACCTCAGTACTAATTGCTCCAAACAATAAGGAATCGGCATTTTTCCTAGGATAAGAAACGATGTATTTGATTACTTAATCAATAATATTATAGTCATCCTTATGTATTATGCTTCTGTTTTCAAAGGCAAGCAATTTTTGACAATTCTAGGTTTAGAAAAAAAGAAAAAAGAACTAGTCGAGTAATGTAATTTAGCAACAGTAATTTGTTCTAGTGCTTCTATTATGTCATTTTGGTGCATCGCATTAGCGATTGATTTGTTTTGGTTGGTTCTTTAATAGACCAGATTATGGAAGTGGTGGTGATGTTAGCACGTGTTTTACAGATGAAGGTATGTTTGTGCTTAGGAGAGAGATAAAGGCTATGGTATTAAACTATGCAAGCAGATCCCTCCTAAGATGACTTTAAGAAAGATTAGGAATAAAGGGCTAATAGCTGTGTGCATGAAGATTCTCTTTGCTGAGAATTATTTGAGAACAAGAAACATGCCAATGTGTAAATACTCATTCTGGGTTCTTTTCTATTTAAGCTTGTTATACTCTCACGCTCTGTTTTTTTTTTCTAATCGTACGTGTATTTACGGTGGAACTCTTAAGATGCAGATTCCTACACTGTAAACATTGTGATGAACGAGGGAGAGTCAGTGTATGACTTTTGTTGGTATCCGTACATGTCTGCTTAGGTGCTTCTATAATCTTTCTTGTGCATTTGCTATGACTTTTTATGCATTCAGTTCCATTTAACTTGATTTTGCAAGTGCTGATGGTTTTTTTTTTTTTGGTAAATTGATGTGAAAATACTTTTACATTTGAGACCCAGTGAGCTGTGTTTTTGCAAGTACGATTCATGATCATTCAATACATCTTTGGGATGCTACGTTAGGCAAGGTGCTTTCTTATTTTTGCTGCATTTCTAATGAGATTAATGGTGTAGCAAGTTTAAAGACTTGAAAAATGGCTTTCTAATATATATAGTTTAGGCTATTCGACGGATACCCCACTCCTTTCCTACAACATGAAGGCATTGTGGGTCCAACCCTTAACATTCATAACATGTATATCTCAGATCACCTTTTTCAATGTCTATGTGCTCATTTTATAGATGTTCTAAGCAGTTTTAAAGCTGCATAGGCGGTTTCTTTATTACTATAGCTGGTTAATGACAGTTTGCCTTGACTAAATTTTCAGCTACGTTGCACATACCGAGCTTGTGATGTAATGGACAAAATAAGTGCTGCCTTTTCAGTTGCATTCAATCACACTTGGACAAAGTAAGCAAAATCTTTTCTGGGGTTTACTGATTTGCAGATGGTGCTTTTCAGGTCTTATGTTTGGAGTAAAAAGGATATACATCCTCTGACAGCAATATCTGTAACTTTTATCTCTTTCTCCAATAAGATGCTAATCTTCGAAGGTGAACTGTGCTCTGTGAATTATCTGGAATTACTGGCTATAATTGAACCTTTTACCTGTCTTCTACACTTCCCCTGTATTTCTTCTAGTTCGGTATAAGCCTGTGATCTATCTAGGGTTTATAGCAAGGATAGCTTTGTCTCTGGGTAACACCTGATCCATCAAGTTTATTACTCTTTGTTTCATCATGTAGGATATTTGCTGGATACAACAAAGCTGTTTGGGTGTTTCAACTACATCGCCCTGGTAGAGATTTTCAACATTTCAAAGGAATAAAGAAGGCCTAACAGGTACTTGCTCTTAGCTACCTATGTAAAATCTTCTAATGGCAAACAATATGATGAAAGCATATATCTATTTATTTTTTAGTGTGTACAGGTATTATATCTGCACTGGATTTTTGTCCAACTCATACTGGATTACTGGCTTTGGGTTCTTATAGCCAGACTACTGCAATATATGCAGAACAAATTATGGAACTTCTATATGTTTTGCATGGCCAAGAAATTGGGATTACAGATGTAAATCAGCATTCTGGTCATTTTCTAGTTTCTCATTATGCCAGCAATAAGTGATGGCAAGAAATTTTTCCTTCAGGTCCAGTTCTCAAAAGATGGAAACTATTTATATACAAGAGGCTGAAATGTAAAAATATTGCATGCATTCGTTCTTTCAATCTAAGTTTTTAGGCTCTGTACAACGGTAACATCGGTCTATTTGTATTCTTTTATTTGTTTTATGTCTTGTGAGATGTTGAGATGTGGGGTTGGGTGTGATGATTAATGTTTGACTTGGACCCCATTTTAGCATCTCAGGATATCACGTGATCGGTCATCTGTCAATATTGTCCAGTTACTAGTTGACTGAAAACAAAATATGGAACATAAAGCTTGCAAAAAATATGCAGCTTGTTGTAACATTGTGTATAAGATTGTAAATAACTACAAGGCAAATGTTAGTTTTACTTCCGCAAACATTAATATTGGAAAGTAAATTGACGTTTGTGTGAGTAGTTTGTTTTCCAATTAAGACATACGTCATTCTTTCTTAGATGTCTTTGTTAAAAGTAAATTGCAGGCTATTGTGTCATCCTTCCTTTGTCCCAAACCTAGCTTCCAGCATGCCGTTGAAATGTGACATAACAGTAGATTCACTTCTCAGCTCACTTTCAGACTCCAGATACAAAACCATTATTATAACAATCCATTTATCATAATGATGATTCTTTTTGTTACTAGGAGTGAAGTTAACAGACAAATTCAGATACTAAGTCTTGGATTTAACCTCATCTTGACCGGGCATTGGAAAGGGGTGGAGGGTGTTATATGATGAAGCAAAGTGCCTTTTTTGGAGTACACACTGCCCCAAGATCCAAAAAACACAAAAAACATCATTGTTTCTGTTTCCATCTGTGGTTGCCTTTGAACTTTGCTGACCTGTAGTTTTTGCTTTTAGTCCTTATTCTTTTGGTGATGCAGCAAAGCTGCTCTCTCTCTCTCTCTCTCTCTCTGTGTGTTTGTAGTTTCTCATTTATGCTTGTGGGTAACTCAACCATGATGTTATTTTGGATGATAAATAATAGCGCATCGTCATATGTTTATATTATAGTTACGTGTCTTCTATACTCCTATAGTAAAAGCACGTTGTCTTCCATTCAATGTCCTAGATACTGTGCTGGGACATTTGCAAAGCTATTGATGTTTACATGTAAGTAGTGTTACCTAATCTGGAGAATCCATTTGTTTTCTTTCTTTTATTTTTTTGTGTTTTTTTAACCAGATTTTAACTCTTGTCACATGAAGTATATCCACAAAAACCAAATAACATTACAACTAACCTCCCAACAAAAGTCACTCCTTAGAGCTATGCAGATAAAGCTTAGAATACATGAAGCAAAAGAAATCTTGATTTGAAATTTGCACTTTTAATATCAGAAGTTCTCCTACTTAAATGTATCCAAATGAAAAAGTCAGGACCTGTTTAAATGTCCTAGCTTACCTTCTTTAACCAGCAGCTAAGCAAAAAGTAATTTCAATCCCATCCAAGCCAAAACCAGATAAATATCATGAAAGTTCTGAAAAGGGTTTTGAAGATCTCAGATCATTTGCCAATGTTGCAGCTAATATTGGGAGCAATGTTATGGTGTAGTGAAATTTGTATGCATAGGCTTTCAGCACTTTTCATATGCAATTTATTGTAATCTTTGGATATGGCTTCTTTTAACTTTAATTAGATGAGTTCCTTGTCATTTCTGTTCACGTGCTTACTGTGCATATTTCCTTTATTCTTTTGAGTTTGATTAAGAACCTTATAGGGCCTGTTGATGCAAGTTTGGTGTTTCCATACATGAAAAAATGGAATTATTTAAGTCCCCACTATTTTTCTTCTCCACCTTGTAATGAGGTTATATAGCTCATCAGAGTATACCAACCTGTGGATATTGTTTGATATTGAGCCCTTGGGCCGACATCTCTGTACGGGTGGTCAGGTATTATTTAGCTTTTATTCATGTATCTCTGGTCTATCACGCTGTTACCTAGTTAGTATCCCATGTTAGTCAACCCATTACTTGTTTATCATCAGATGTGGGTTGAGGATGGTCTTGATCATATATATACGACCTTCAAACCGGGAATTGGGTATCAAGTTTTCAAGTTGCATCGGGTATTGATTTGTCATTTCTCTTAAAATATGGCTGAGTAAACTTAGCTTAGATCATTAATATGTTCAGTAACTAATTCGGTTTTATCTCTTATATTTCCCGTGCAGACACTGTAGATGGATTCTCTTTCCATCCCATATCTGTCAATTATGACTGTCCAAAAAACCGGCCGGACCGGCCAACCCGGATCAAAACCGGACAGGTATTGGCCAACCCGGACCGAAACCGATGTACTCCGGTCCGGTTCCGGGTTACCTATATAGAAAATCGGAACTGGACCGGAGTATATTACTTCAAACCGGTCCTTACCGGTATAAATAAATAAACCAAAAAAATGGCCTAAAAAAAGTAAAAATGCTAAGAGACCTAAACCAAAAAAAACCCAAAATGTCATGGCCCAAATCGTCCAATCCGGACTGGTGAAACCGGGGACCGAACCAGACCGGTTCTATTAAAATGACCGGTCCGGTATGTTCACTCTACAAACATACCGGTTCTATACATGGGACTCGTTTCAAGTTTAAAGTCAATTTCTCTGTTATCACATCTGGGTAACCAAATCAAACTGGATTGTAGGTGAAGCAAGAAAATATAGCAAGGGATGTAAGAACTTTAGTAGAATCTGATGAAATATGGCTTCAGGTCGGGCAGCATTTAAGCTGCAAGATAATGGCATTAGCAGAATGAAATTGGTGATCGTATATTGAGTTGCTTTTGAACATCTTCAAGTTTTAGAGTGGCTGCTATGTATTTGAGCTGCATTGACTTTTATGGAGTTGCTAACTCTAAGATTGGTTCATCGGGGTAGTTTGGGTGTTCATGGCCTGTTTTGGATCATTTTGCGTTGTTTTCATTGATGAGTCTATTTCCCGTTAAGAAGCTTGTTACTTTTTCTTGCAGGGAACGAGAAGTGCTTCTTTGTGGAGTTTGAGTTTCTCAGTTGCTTCAATGGTGGAGAACGATGCTGACATGAACGGCGGTCATTTCAACAATGTCTGAACGTGAAAACCAGCACGAGGATCCTCAACTCATCTCGTGACAGCCTTGTGTATGATCAAGTTTCTCAACTTTATGTAAGCTCTGTATACGATTATGATTGAAATGCCAATCATTTGCCTAATGAATGTGCATCATTTTATTGAATCAACAGTAACAGCTGCCAGAAATTTTATTTGGCCTTTGTGCCTGTATGTAAACACTAAAATTCTTGAAATTGAGATTGGATGGGTTTTTTCCTTACTGATCTGGAGTTCCCCTTGGCACCTTCCCAACCTCATTCAGAAAAAGTGAGAGGTATAATGCAGCAGTTCCAGCTATGTCGACAGACGCATTACACCCCACCAAGTTCGAATTCACTTCCGCACCAAATTGCTCAATAGGCCTGCTTCCTCAAAGTTCGAGGGATACATTCCCCTTCCGCATGTACCTAAAGTATCTTATCCATGGGTTTACTAGGGTTACCCCCACCAAGAAAAAAATGAAAAAAAGAAAAGCAAGATAAAAACATTCTCTCTCGCTCCCACGTTTAGTGAGAGCAAACAAAACCCGCCCTGGATTGTCTCAGTAGTTAGGGCGAAAGAGAGTTGTGTTAGTAGGGCGCATGTCTCGAGTTTACCTACTATCCATGGCTAATCTTAGAAGCAGCCCAATTAAGTCTAGAAGTTATTCTTATACTAGGTCGAGAAGTTTTAATTGCATTACTTTGTTTGAGGAGCAAGGCTTTTTCTATTTTATATTTGAATTCCATATGCAATGGCATTTGTGTTGTATGGTTCTTCTAGAAAATGAATTATATTGTTTTTGAAACTGTGATATTATCTACTATCTTCACCATAAATTAGGCGACATTTCGTATAAAAGTTAATTGTAATATCAGCAATTAGTTAGATGGCTATTTTTTTCCTTAAATGGTAAATGTATTTCAATTATGAAATAGTCGGATTTGATCGATTTTCATATAAAGTTGTATGTACAAGTTAATATATGTTATTTGTCACATTCACATTAATTGACAAATTATTCACATAATTATCCACTAATTATGGTGTTACTGATCGTTGGTCAATTACTATGATAGATCCGGTACACCTCCCAACTATTAATCAATTATGATGATATATATAATAAACCTACTCTTCATTAATCAATAATGATATATCGAATAAAAGAGATCTGTTCTGCTCAAACCCGTCCACCATCAAAACTGATATACACGACATCCACCTAATTGGATCTATTTAACCTGTACGCACAATTAACTAGGTCATTAACAATATAACTAATTGGGTCGAGCTTAGCTGGTACACGTCCTCGATCGATTCCAAATCTGCCCTTCAATGCATAGGGATCCAAAGGGCTAACTGGAAATACAGATAAAATGGGAGTTTAGCATACACTGCTAACTCTACCAAAAAAACCCTAAACTTAGATCCAGCTAGGCTTGTCCATATGGCCAGCCTAGTGAGTAGGGTTATCCTCATTACTAAAAAAAAAACAAAATACAATTACAAATATCTAAAATACTCACAAAAAAAAAATCTCCAAACGCAGCATAGACTTATAATCTTTATAAACTATTTATTTTCCTTTCTCCTTAGTTCTTAATATAGTCTATGAATAAAAGAATGTCTAGTAAATTATAATGGCTTTTTCTTATAAACAAGACAATATCATAAATCCAGATATGAAAAACAGATAGACTTGAGGAGAGTAGGACAAACAAAAACAGAAGAGAATTTATTTTGACTTACTAATTAATAAGTATATCAGTAGTCTTCTATGTACAAAAAGAAAAAAGAAAAAGAAATAAATAACACTCTTCTAGTTAGAGCCAGGTTTACTTGGATTTCTTTGAAGTAAGTCAAATTAAACTAGGGAAAATCGGTAAAAATAGCAGGTCATTATTATCCTTTGGACCTTTTTTGAAATCGTCCCAAAGGGAAGCCATGGTCGCGCGCCTCTTCTACCATTTTTAGAAAAAAGAACAAAAAATCGCTCTGTACAGACTGTACCTTTCCCTTTTGGGCAAGGTAGGCATTTCACTTTATATTATTAGGAATGTCTTATTAATTGTCTTAAAAATCAGGAGAAATAATAAGTATCCTAGTCTGCTGCCATATATACAAAGCCAATTAACTTGGCACTTGAATTGCCTTAGAAAAAAAAAACTCGGCACTGAATTATACGGGAGGCGAACTACCGGGAGCGAAGCAAACTCGAGTTCTAAGACCAGCCCAAAACGACACCGCTTTTCGTTGTAGGACGTGTAAAGCAACCCGCTTTATCACTGTTGACCCGGTATCCTAGTAAACATTCCCACCACGTGACTGTTATCTCTTTGCCCTCACTGAACACTAGTTCAGTACCCCAGGGCCCAGAGATGCCAGAAAGGCAAACCAGCCATGAAGCTAAATTTTCTCAACAGCACCGTTCTGTAAATAATGAATCATAATTATAGCGAATTGCAAATTTATTAAAACCCTAAAGTTTCCCTGTAAATTTTCTCTTTATATATCACTTCTTTTTCTCATGGTTTTGCGCTTGGATTTTTTCCTCTCATGTAATGCAAATAAGAGCATTATTGTCTTGCCTTTTCAGTTCTTTTCCAATGGTTGCACCTCAACAAGAAAGCCAAACACTGTCACGGTCACCGCGAAAGAGAAGCAAGAGGCTTCATCATCAACAGCCTCATCACCTTCGTAGTTATGTAAGTCCTAATCCCCATCTTCCTGACGACGTTCTTGACATAATTTTTTTCTTCTTACCCATCAAACATGAGGTGCAGATTGGAGTTTTATCAAAAAGATTCAGAAACTCTTGGCTTTCCAATCGTAAGCTGTTCTTTGACAGAGAGTTCGGTAGGAGCCGTACCCAAGGCGAGTTCATAGAGATAGTTAATCGTGTTTTTGATAGCCATGTGGGTTCTAGAATCCAAACTCTTCGATTGCATTTTGATCCCACCGGTGTCGAACACATGTTTGAGAAGTGGATTAAGATATGCATCAAGAAAGGTATCGAGGAGATTGATTTAGATTTTTATCAACGAAGGGATCCTTTCAGGCTTTCTTCAGAATATATCGACGTTGAATCGATAAGAATATTGAAGCTAGTTCATTGGTCAGTTGTTTTTCCACCAAAGTTGAAGGGTTTAGGTTTTTTAACCACCCTTATTCTTAGGAGGGTTGATCTCACGGCGGAAATGCTGGAAACGTTGTTCTGCAATTGCTTAAACCTTGAAACTCTGGATTTATGGTACTGTTACGAAATAGACCATTTCGAGGTTTTTGCTCGGAACCTTAAGAAGTTTAAGGCCTTAAAGATAGGGCATTGTTTGGAAATCGAACGGATCGATATCGACTCCCCGACTCTACGGTCGATTTATTATACTGGGAATGTCGTGAATTTTAGGTTTTACGACGCGTTTCAGTTGGACGAGGTGTTGTTGTATTTCATACCTCCCAGAAATTTTATTCAGGCTTATGTAGCGGAAAACCTGGTATCTGATCTGTCCCATGTTAGTGTTCTTAATACCAGTAGTCCATTTCTTGAGGTATATATATCTTAATGCCTTCTCGTTTCTCAGTTATCTTCATCAGTACTGGCGTTGTCAAATGGCGCCGGTTATTATGCGACTGCACAAGAGTGTGAGTGCTTCGATTCGACGGTGAGGATTGAGTGGCTTGTGTTCGACGGTCACGATCGTGACAGCAAATAAATGAGAAGCCACCCGCGACCCGCACCCGCGACCTGCACCCGCGACCCGCGACCCGCGCCTTCCTCACCCATCGTATACGAAAAACCAATCGAGACTGCCCTAACTTCTTCCCCCAAATCAAAGTCCCCAAGCCAGCCATATCGTCCCAGCCTTCCTCCCCCAACCAACCCTTCGTCCCAGCCCAACGTCTGCAGTGCACGCGAAGCTCAAGCAAGAGAAGAAACTTGAGAAGGTCTGGTGGCCGTTTCTCCTTTTCTTTCTCAATATCTGGGGTGTTATTGCTCTCTCTGGGCGAGGAGGTTTGGATTTGTTATTTGTTCGTTTGGTCTGCACGATTCGTCGGTTTGGATTTTCATACTTCTTGTCTGAATTTTTTCTCTGGAAAGGGTGAGGGGGAGAAGTGGTTTGTGTTGGGCTGTATAGGTGTTGTGCAATACAATCTTGAGATTTGGGATTTGGTGTGTCTAAATGGTGGGTATTTTTTTTGCTATGTTGTATTGGTCCGTGCCATGAATTCTTCAGATGTGAGGTTGTGGTGTTGAATTGTGGGGCTTCTAGTTTACGGATGCCCATTGCCCTGTTGCTCTGTAGGTTTCTGTTTTCCTCTTTCATTGTGGCAATTCTAACATTGACACATGTTTTTCTTTACACCCTTTGCTCATTTAACTTAATTTTTGGTAATTGTTTTCAATAAATCCAATATATGTGAACGCAATCCCTCCTGGAGCTAGCTTTGGTTATCATCCTGGTGGCTTTCCTTAAATGTGGTCAGAGTTTAATTAATTCACTTGTTCATCTTCTTGAATAGTTTGGACGTCCTTTATATGGAAATGTGTTTGGTGTTCATCAACAAGAACAGCTTAACTATGAGGCTTGTTGTTCCTGTCTTTTTGGGGTGATAATGTGTTGCTTGCCTAGTGCACCAAGAACTGAACGTTGAATTTTTTGGATAATTGAACTTGAGGTTGTAACTGTTCTCTAATCCTGTCATTGTTGATTGTTGTTTATTGTTTTCCCATTATCTTTCTCATATATGGGGTTTACAATTTCTGCTGTGTGGAGATGAGAGGATGTTGACAACAAGGTGAAACTCTGGTTTGTTCCCTTAGTTTACCCTCTTCTGGTATGTGTGGCATATGATTCCTGGCTCTATTGGCTTACTGATGATCGTGAACCTTCTGCACTTAATTAGTTAATTATTTGAAAAAACTGTTGTTTTTGTACCTTCTGCAATTCCATTTCAACAGTTTCCCGCTTGAACAGTTTTACATGCCACATCCAATTTAATTTCCTTTAAATGCCAAACGAATTTGGATACTATTTGGTTGATTTTAAATTTTTTGTACTTCAATCACCTTCGTTGACTGGAGATGCTGCATTTTTTGCAAAGTGAATGGCATCGTCATCATCCATATCAACTGCACGGAGTAGTGCCAGCCAGCGATGGGCTCCTAGGGAGGTGTCGGAACCCCCAAGATGCAAGTGTGGCATCTCTACCAGTGTGAGGAGGTCCTTCACTGCGGAGAATTTTGGTAGACGATTTTTTGGTTGCCCCAACTACAGTCAACGTGAAAATCCTGGATGCGGTTTTTTTTATTGGCTTGATTACCCGGCTGCATTTGAAGCAAATGATGATGCTTTAGTTTTATTGATTGTGAAAATGCAGCGTCTGGAAGAGACGTTAGAGGCTGAGATTGTCAAATCACAGGCAAAGGATGTTGAGATTGATAGCTTCAAAGAACAGGAGAAATTGCATGAGGAAATGCTTGAAGGATCCAATAACAACTTGAAAGTGAAGGTTGAAGAAATAAAGAGATTGAAGGAAAATGGTCACCGACTTAGGGAGAAGCTGATAAAGTCATGGGTGTTGTTTATTTTTATTTTCGTTGTAGGGGTTTGTCTTGGGTTGAAGTAAATGATGGATAATATGTAGTGTTCCCGTGATTATGGTTGTATTTGCTCTAGTAAGTGTAGACGGTAATTGAGTGAAGTTTGTAACATCTTCAATGTTCATGGCAATCTGATCACATTTGCCCCATGAGATAATTGAATGAAGTTTGGACTTCCTCTGTCAACTCTGAACTGCATCCAAATTTACTTTCGCTTTTTCACATTGTAAATCAGCAATGCCCTAATTTTAACTCCAAAGATAAGGTACTAGTTTCTGTGGGAGACATTAAGTCTGCATGAGAAATCTGGGAGACTCTACAGAGAATTTATGAGTCAGTGACAATGTAAACATTAAGTTATTTTGGCAACAGTTTTTATTTTATTTTATGAAGCAGATTGTATACTCACTAACAGAAAAGGCATATGTGGGAGGTCCTGTTTGGGATTTCATTCCCGAGTATATATAAATTGAGAGCCCTATCCAAACTTAATGTTTACTGCTCCTACGAGGATGATCTGGCCGAACATTATTTATATTTGAGAGTTAGAGAAGGACTAGTTGATCTCGCTGGTGCATCTCCTTCCGACCTTCGACTACTCCGTAGTAACTTAGAGAAAAAGAGAATGCTTAGCAGTTTTTCTGGTCCTTTGTTAATGCATCATCTCCAGCAGCCAACACAGCATCACAGTCGGCAACACAATCATCATCTACTCATACAGCTGGTGTCACATAAACAACACAATTTTCCAGAATATAATCTGACATTGTATTTGTATAATTTCTGGTCCTTTAGATTCTTGTCTTTACTCTGTACAAGAAGTGCATAAATATACACTTCCATTCACAATTGTATGCATGAAAAACAGATTGTATACTCACTAACAGAAAAGGCATATGTGGGAGGTCCTGTTTGGGATTTCATTCCCAAGAATAAACTGATACCCCACGGCGACCAACAACATTTTTCAAGAGAAACAAACAAAAGCTGAACAAGAAAACGTCATTCTCCCCCCATGACAATAGGACATATAAACTACAGTATTAAGAAACAATATGCAAGTAAACATGGAAAAAATAAATCAGATCCACTTCTTAACCAGCAAAGTAGAGTTACAAAATCATTCCTTTTGAAACAAACAAGCAACAGAAGTTCCCAAAAAAAAATCATTGAATCTCCCACTTTTTCTACAACTCATCGAGGCTCCTAAATCGTCCCGTTACAGATTCGTCCTCGCCCTCATTCTCATTCACATCCTCGTCCTCATCCTCATCCTCATCCTCATCTTCCTCCTCGCCCTCTTCCGAGTCCTACAAAAGAGGAATACACCAACTTCTTTGTTATGGTAATATCTATTGAAATAATAAACTGAAAAATAAGTTATATATGTGTAGACATACCTCTAACTCCAATTCATCAAATAGTGGCAAACGACGAGCAATTGGTTGTGATGAAGCACGTGCACCCCCACGGCCACGGGCACGACCACGACCACGGGTACTCCTTAGTTCAAGTGCGCTCTTTACTCGTTTATTCCCTTTATGCTTCGGAGGCCGATACTTGAAACCTTTTGCAACAATATCTATATCACCACTCACTCTAGAACCGACACAGGGGCCGTAGGATCTTCATCATCTGACAACTGAGCAAGCTCTTCTTGAAGTCCTTGATAGTAACGATCAAAGATTGCCTAGGATTTAGTTCTAGCCCCATATTGGTGACACATCGATGCAAATTGGTTTACGTATCTCCGGCGGTTTACCACCCTTAGGAGGGTCGGATCGGTCGTAGTATGTGAGCTGCTACCCGATGCAGCTAACTTCCTAGCATCTCTTCTCCACCTGGGGAGTATATACGCATCAGGAATAGTGAATACTCCCTTTTGTTTCAGCAACCATATAATGTGATTACATACGACACCAACAAAGTTAAACCGTTTGCAACTACATTGGTGAACCCCATTCTCCATTTTTATCAGATAGCGCTTTGCGGTTGAACAATTATGTGACCGGTCCCGGCTGCATACGTGCACATCAACCTCTTTGATCCCACTGCTTTCCCTTCGACAGTCCAACTTCACATAGCCAGCTGCCCGTGCTTGCTCCATAAAAGCAACCAACATAGTGGGAGTGTAGACCTCTGCCGCATGATCAGTGAGTGGGTCCCCAGATTCTTTAATGTGCACTGTTTGGAGCATTTTAAAATCTGCAACTAACTCGTTATATCGCAACTCATCTACTGCTCTCTGAAAATTTTTTAAGAATCGATCCATATTCATATCACTGCGTAAGAACCCACGCAATATCGAATTGAAATTCTCACTAATTTGGGTCGTCTTTTTGCCAGCACAGAAAACATTGCGTACATAATTCGGTGCCCATTTCTCTCGCTTTTCATATATCCTTTGCAACCATACATTGTCTTGGAGTTTATGCTTGTCAATCATTTTATTCCAACTCTGTTCGAAGTCATCTATCTCGGGGTCAAATAGAAGATCGTTCCAATCTCGTTTGAAGTCCTTGTTCGCAAGTAATGCTCCCAAATTTTTCATTGCATTTTGAGATATGTGCCATACACATAAAAAATGGTGTGTGGCTGGTAGGGCACCAGGAATTGCTGCTAGCATTCCTGAATCTTGATCGGTGAACAGGGATATGGGGGCCTTCCCATTCATACACTCAACGAATGTTTCAAAAAGTCAAGTAAATGTTTGCGCTGTCTCATCAAACAATAAACATGCCCCGAATATGATCGATTTTCTGTGATGATTCACCCCAAGGAATGCTCCCAATGGCCTATGCTCGTTATTTGTCCTGTAAGTGGTGTCAAAGGACACAAAGTCCCCGAAGATGGCATAATCACTTTGCATGGCATGGTCTGACCAAAAGACACTAGTAATGTGCTCATCTTCATCCATCAAGACCCGAAAGTAAAACTCTGAATGATTCCTAAACTGATTACCAAACCAGTTAAGGAGAACACCGGCTACACCAACTTCCATTGTCTTAGTTCTTCTACCATTCAAAAAAATTTTATAGTCTTGCTGAGTGAATCCCAAAAGTTGTCTACCTCCAGCTTGTTCGGACATCAAGTTCACTGCCAATTTAGGGCGAATACCGACCCTATCTGAATCCATAGTCTCAGCACGCTGCGATTCAGTCATGGTTCTATGAGAACGGAGTAGGTGAACCTTCCTCGGTGTCGCCAACTCATGGTTATGTTGCGAATTCCAGTCGAAGACGCAATACTTCCCACTACGCTGCCGCTGAACAGTAATACCTGCGAGACACCCACACCTTGTATTTGGTCGCTCCCGCTTCACCGGCACAAGCGGATCCTTTTCTTTCTTTGTCCCTTCTTTACTACAAACAAAAGCCTTATATGTCCAATACCCAAATTCTTTATTTTTGTTCCCGCTATTTTTACAAATGCTAAAACCTTTCAATGATGCATACTGGTTGTACCAATCGTACGCATGCTCGATGTCCCTCCACTCTATGCTCCATACATCTACATTATCCCCGTTGTCGAGCAGTATCATGTCACCTGGATATACCAATCAAAGAAAAGGATTAAAAAAGTCCTCATACCATCTTAGCGGCTCAAATGAAGGATAACTAACTCACCCTCAGGGACTTCGGAACTATACGACCCTCGTCTACTGATATTTGGATTGATCCCTTCCATTCGGGCCATATCGTTTATGGGAGTTGCACTAAACACCAACCTGTTGCACTCCCCTGTTATTCATCAATCAAAGAAACTGGTATTTAGGCGACAAAGAAAATAATGAAGTGCATAAAGATAATGGTATTTAGGCGACAAAGAAAATAATGAAGTGCATAAAGAATTTATGATCGTATGAAACAGAGTCGGACATCAACACATGATGAATTCTATATTTATCTATCTATTTTTAGTCTTAGTGCTTTTAGGAACTTTGATGAAATATACAATTAGTTATATGGGATATTAGAGTCTAGAGTGCTTCTAATAGATTTAAGAGAGTACTAACTACCAATACATTTAACAGAGTGCTTCAGTATGTGTAAAACAGTAGAATGTGTAGTAACAAACTACTCTAATTGAAACAATTAATTAATTAATTAAATTGAAGGCCGAGATCTATTTAGAAAAAAAATACATAAAAGAGATGTATTAAACCACTTTTAAGTCAAAATCATACTAGCTAACTCAATTTGGAGTAATGACTTTATTCATTAATATGTGGGCTAAATAAGAGTAGCTATTGAGACATTTTTTCTTCTAAGCCGCTATTAAGACACATCAAAACCTTAATATTAGGACCAAATCCAAACCTCTGTAATGTAAGCTCTTCTATCCTTACACTGTTGTATATATATACCTTTTTTCCAACAATAACAATATAAATGAAGAAATTGGCAATAAAATTATTATATATTATAAATGATTTCACTGCTATTGCAGCTCCTAAAACAGAAGAATATAGACCTCACGGAAAATCTGCTACCTTCTCAAACTCGTCAAACTTGCCAAAGGAGCGACCTCACGCAAGACAAATTTCTGGCGCTATCTGGGGGAGGAAAGCGAAGGGGAAGTTGGGGGAGGAAAGTTAGGGCGCGAAGGGGACGACGTTGGTTGGGGATTTGGGGGAGGAACGCTATCTGGGGGAGGAACGCTAAGGGGACGGGATTTGGGGGAGGAAAGTGAAGGGGACGTTGGGGGAGGAAAGTTAGGGCGCGAAGGGGAAGTTGGGGATTTGGGGGAGGAACGCAAAATTTGGAGGAGGATACGGGTGGGTGCAAGTGCGGGTCGCGGGTCGCGGGTGGCTTCTCATTTATTTGCTGTCACGATCGTGACCGTCGAACACAAGCCACTCAATCCTCACCGTTGAATCGAAGCACTCACACTCTTGTGCAGTCGCATAATAACCGGCGCCTTGTCAAATTAGCTAAATATTGTGACAGTTTTAGCAAATGGATTTTGTTTCTTGATTCTTTTACTGAATCTGACTTAGGGTTTGACAGCAAGAATTCGAGGTGGCACATTAAGAGCTACGCCGTTCTGCTTTTGGAATTTAAAGGAATTTCACTTGTACATGGAAGGTGCAAGCTATTGCAATATATTTTATATTGCTTCTTTTCTCAAGAATTGCCCGTGCCTGGAGAGACTTTTTATAGATGTAAGTAAATGATGAAGAAGCCCATAACTAAAACAACTTGGTGATTTCGTTCTCACAAACATCTGGCCTTGGAGTTTAATCATTTTGCTTGAAATTTTGCAGCTCAATGATTTTTCTTTTGAATTCGGGCTTTACTGGGACTTACATCAGAAGGAAATAATTGATGACGGCTTCTATTTTTCCTCGACTCGCCTCAAAATCATCAAGATACAGGGCTTCAAGTTCCAAAGGCTTGAACTCGAGTTGGTGAAGTTTTTACTAGAGAAGACGACGTTCTTGGAGGCTCTTGTTCTAGTCACTCCCAAAAATGGCCGCACAAGAATAAAGGCACCAGAAGCACAACTTTATAACCGACTTTTTTGCTCTTGGAGAGCATCTCCAAGAGCAAGGATACTAATGTATGAGTACCCTAATGACAGGAGTCTTGTTCATCCAAAACAATAGAAATCTTGGGTGTAGACAGATTTCAAAGCATGTAAGGCAAATTTCGTAGCACTCCTATGGCTTTCTCTATCCCATTGATGGTGGCATGGGATATGGAAAGCAAAACAAGACAAGTTATTCTTATTCTAGGTCTAGAAGTTTTAATTGCATTAGTATGTTTCAGGAGTAAGGTTTTTATTTTTATTTTGGGACATGTCTTCTGGCATTGTGTTGTATGGTTCTTAGAGAAAATGAATTATACGGTTTTTGAAACTATGATGTTATCGGGTATCTTCTCCATAACTTTGGTGATATATTTGTATTGTGATTTTGAATGAATCTATTGTTCTTTCAAGGCTAGGGCAATATTTCTGCCCTCAAAATAAAATGGTTTTTTTCTTTTATGGTAAATGTATTTCAATTATGAAATAATCGGATTTGATTGCACTTCACAAAAAGTTATGTTTACAAGTTAATACGTTATTTTTCAAGATCACCAGGTCATATAACATTAATTGACAAATCATGCACACATTATTATCCACTAATTGTGGTGTTGCTAATTGTTGGTCAATTATTCTGATAAATCCGTTACACTGGCTGTTAGTCAATTATGATGATAGATAAGATAAATTAAACTAATATTGGTCCATATTAAACATTACCTACTCTAGACTGAGGAAGAATAAAAAAGGGATCACAAATGAATGAATACGTCATACATTGTCTACAACTTTTAATATAGCTTTTTGTATTTTGAGCACAAATGAATGCATACACATGTATAGGCCAAAACCTTTAATCATGTATACTTCAGCATTTTAGTTCTACTTGACAACTCCAACATAGGAGTCATTATAGTGAAATAATGGGAAACTAACAACTTTTAGTCTCTTGGGTTTGCCATGAAATGTAAGTATTATTTGGATTTCTACTAGAACACCTATAAATGAAATTAATGATTCAATTGATGCTCCCACCACACCTAACTTTACCATCGGCATCGTTCATATAGAGATTGCCTCATAATAAGGACGGAACGTCCAATATTGAATCATAGGGAATAAGTTACACAAAAATAAATTTTGGGTTGAAATATAAAAAAATAAGAACAATGAATATTTTTCCTAATAGAAAAAAAAAATAATGATCTTAGGGGGCTGGGCCATGGCCATGGAAAAATGATCATATTATTTTAATTAAATTTTTTCTAGCCCAAAAAATGACTGTAATACAAAAATACACAACTGGCCGGCCAATATGTATTATCTATGTTTTTAAATTCTAATCATAATTAAATGCCGATAGCATTTAGAAACATTTTTCTTATAAAACCATCTAAGGGAGGGTGAATCCAGTCATTTCCCTACCGTGGCTTCTGGTAAATGCTATAGATGCATTTTTGGTATGTTTGAAAATTTTTTTTTGTATAAAACTAAATGTAGATCAATTAAATATTTCATTTTAAGAAGAAAAAAAAATATTGCATTTTGACAAGTGAGTTTCAACAAATAATTTTTTTTTGTTTTGGTTCCCATCATTTGAGAAAATTAATAATTCTTAATGAAATGAAGATTATATATGATATATAAGTATCTAAAACAATAAAAGCTAAATTTCATTTTGTTCTTGAAAAAAGTCATTTCTTCTCATTATTTCACAAGTAAAAAAGAAAAGAAAAAAGAAAACATGTATACTTAATCTGTTAAGCCTCAACAAAACAAGTTAGGTTGAGTTTTACTATAAAAACAAAAAGTGAAAAATTTGTTTCAAGCTTCATCATACTTGCTCAAAATCAAGAATGAAGGTTAAAACATTATTTGCATTAAAAAATGGATCATATATAATTTTTACTCCTACATATCTTTTTAAAACCCAACAAAGTTTTTCTTCTCATCATTATTTTTTTCATGAAAAAAATTTATAATCTTTTCAAAAAAAAAATTCTCCCAAATATATTCCCATAAATTTTACATTCTTCACGGAATATCATTCAAAAATCTTGTCTTACTAAAAATCTTTTCTACCAGTACATTGATTTTTACAGTCACAACTTTTATGAAATATCAAAAAATTATCATAAATTTTTTCTTAATCTTGATTTTGTTTTTCAAAAACAAACAAACAGAAATTTTAGAAACTATCTAATTATAAATGAAAATATACCTTTGAAGTTTATAAATTTTGCAGAGATTTTAAAGCATCAAAGGTATTTTTTAAGTTGTGAAAAAGGTCGAGAAATTTTTTTGTTTTTAAAAATACACTTTAGAAATTTTATCTAAACGGTCTAAGAATGTGACTATCGTACAACCATGTCACATCGTTAAAATGCGTCAAAAAGTTAGGAAAGAATCGAAGGCTTCTAAGTCACATCGTTAAAATGCGCCAAAAAGTTGGGAAAGAATGGGAGGCTAATTTTAGAAACAGCCCAACTAAGTCTAGAAGTTATTCTTATACTAGGTCTAGAAGTTTTAACTGCATTAATATGTTTCAGAAGTAAATATTTTTTTTTTAATATATCTTTGATATGCGATGACATTGTGTTGTATGGTTCATATAGAAAATGAATTATTTTGTTTCTCCATAACTTGTGGTGATCATTTGTATTATGGTTTTGAATGAATCTATTACTCTTTCAAATTAAGTTGAGGTGATATTGTGATACGAAACTCAATTGCAATATCAGCTCTGAAAGTGATATGCATTATTTTTTCTTCTATGGTAAATATATTTGATCAATTATTAAATAGTCGGATTTGATCAAACTTCATATAAAATTGTATGTACAAGTTAATATGTTTTTTGTCACATTCACCTGATCATATAACATTAATTGACAAATTATGCACACATAATTATCCACTCACTAATTGTGGTGTTATTGATAGTTGATCAATTAATATGATAGATCCGATACACCTTCTCATTGTTAATCAATTATGATAATAGATATGATAAACCTACTCTTTATTAATAAATAATGATAGATCGGATAAATTAAACAAATATTGATAGATATAAACCATTACTTACCCAATAATGAAAGAATAAGAAAAAAAGGGACCTCAAATGAATGAATACACACCGATTCAATTAAACCTTTTAATCATGTATACTTATGCATTCTAGTCCTTTATAGCAACTCTAACTTAGTAATAATTAATAGTAAAATAATATGACACAATAAGTTGTAGCCTCTTAGATTTACCATGAAATGTTCAAGTATGATTTAAAAATTATACTAGAACATCTATAAATGAAATTAATGGTTTCATTGACGCACCCACCACACTTAAAAAAATTCTACTAGAACATATAGTAAAATCAGGCATATAGAGATATTGCTTGACAATAAGGAAAAAGCTAGGATTGAATCTTAGGGAGCCAGTTACACAAAAATAATTTTTAGGGTTATTATATATATAACATAACAACATAATCTTTATGATCAATTGTTTGAGGAGAGTTTGAGAATTAAAAAGGACAATAATGGAATTCTCAAGAAAATTAACTTGCTGGAAAAAAAAATGGTTAGAAAGTTAGATGAGCATGTTAATCTTATACATGACTTAAAAAGGTTCAAGATATCTCTAGAATCACAAGTTAATTCATTAAAAATAGAACTTGAACATACTAGATCTCAAATACATAATTTTTCTAGCGGGACAAAAAAACTAGATAAAATGTTGAGTCGGTGTTTCGGCTAGTGACAAGAGGGCCTTGGATTTAATAACTCTAATGCTCATGTTTCCACTTCAACTAAAATTATAATTGTTCCACCTACTGTGAAAGAAAAAGTTACAGATGTTAAAGTGCCCCGAAAAGTAATACAAAAAGTTTCGGTGGAGAAAACAACTCTCTTTCCGTCATTTTCTAGATCAGTTTCAATATGCTATTTTTGTGGTAAAGTCGGACATGTTAGATCTAAATGTTATAGATTGATGCATCAAAATATAAATTATTTTGGTTTGACATCTAAATATAATAGCTTGATTAGCCAAGTTAGTAATCTTACTAAGCATGTTGAGCTTATCAACAGAAAATTAGAACTCTTTAAAATGACTACTCTATTATCTAAAAAGTTTGGATAAAAAAAAAACCTCTAATACTATTAGAGACAAAATTAACAAAATTAAAGAAATAAGATAGACACACTATCCTATCCAAAAGTTAACTCATATGAGTTAATAAATTGCACAAATGCCTATGGCTGTCCTTAAAAATTCAAATGCATTTATTCAGATATTAGAACCACATTTGATACATATGCAAACTATCCAAAACATATTTAATGATTTTTATAAACTCTATTTTTAGGCTTATTTAGGCTAGCTGGCTTGCTTGTCGCCTAAGGATAGCTCGAGTGAAAATTGAACAGTTTTAAACATATTGTTTTTGCTTGACTAACGTTTGATAAACACTCGAGCGATCTTGATACTTCGTAAAACTAGTTTTTATCTCCTTTTTTTTCTCTCAAGATAAATCTCTAATATTCATACACGTGCTTTTTTTAAAAAGGCAAGTCATAAGCCTTTTTAAGGACTGGATATTATTTACTTTTCTCGTTTAGGGCTAGGAATTTCATCGGCGGTAGGCGGTTTAACCGCCTCCTTCAGCATCGCTAGGCTGCCATCGCTTCCCAGTGGTAGCAGTGGCGGTACTATCCCTTGAAAAAATCCGAGGATTTAGGCAGGGACACCGCTCTACCGATTTTTTAAAATTTTTTAGTTTTTAACCAAACAACGTCGTGTTGGCTAATACAAATTAAAAAAAAAAAGTACCTGCCCCTCTCTCACCTGAAGCTACGGCCTTCCGCCGGCCTTCTCTCCTTCGCTTGAAGTTTCCACAGGCCCTCTCTCCATCGCTTGAAGCTACCGCCTGCCATTGGCCTTCTCTCCTTCGCTTGAAGTTGTCGTCGGCCCTCTCTCTATCGCTTGAAGCTACCGCCTCATGTGACTTCGCCCCTCTCTAAGCCCATAGCTGGTGGTTAAATCAGGAACCGCCTCCCAGTACCTGCAACCTCCAAGAGAGGTTACCAGTCCTGGCGGTTGCCAAAAATGGCATCTCGCCCTTGTCGAGGGGATAATGGTTGGGGGCATAACTGCCCCCGTTTGAACCGTTTTGCATCGTTATTCTCGCTATCTCTCATGGTGAAACTTGTCTCCTCCTTCTTTACCTTTTTATCATTTCCTTCCACTCAAATCTCTACCAATATTTTTGAAATGCATTGGGCTTTGTTCAACTGCTCATCTTCATTGTATTTCAAGGGGATTAAGGCAACCCAAGAGGGGGTGAATTGCGTTTCTAATTTTTTTCGATATTAACCCCTAAAGTCGTGTTTGCAAAGTAAATACTAATTTAACATAAGTATATATAAACAACAAGTATAAATAATTGCTAAATATAAAGAGAAAGGTTTAGAGAAGCAAACATGTGATTTGTAGGTGGTTCAGTAAACCCGTCTATATCCACCCCTCAAGCTCCTTCACCGAGCCTTGAGGTTTTTCCACTATTCTCCAAATAGCATAAACTCTTCCGAGTGCTATAGAATCATACAATTGTTTTTTCCGGGCTCAACACTCACAACACATACAAGTGATTTTCGGGCTCACCACTCACAACCCCACCAAGCTTGAGATATACCATACTTAAGCTTCTTCTTTAGTGAACAACCTCACTAAAGGATCATCTCTCTAGATATAAAGATTACAAGAATAAATTCTCTCAACGAGTAGATATGAAAGTGGAAAGCTCTATCTCTTAATTCACACAAAAACAGGGATATGAAAGTGTGTTTTGTATGAATAATATGATAAATATAGAATATGAATGTTTTGAATATTTATCAAGTAATCTAAATGATATGTGGTTGTTGTGTACTAATTTTGGACGTTATAAAGGTGTATTTATAGGCCACATATAAAAATTAGTCGTTTATAGCCGTTGGGAGTCGTCTGTTAAAACGAGTTGGTCGACCGCTACATGAACCGGTCCATCGCTTCACCAGTCGGTCGATCTCCTCAACTTAAGCACATGATCCAATTAAATTAAAACAACGTTTTTTACCACTTTGAAGCACTCAATTTTAAAACTTGTTTTTCATAAGTATACAAAAGGTTTGGAAGTTTTGATTGGGGTGTTTTGAAACCATTTAAAAATAATTTAATCTTTCAAACAAGAGGTAAAACGGTTTATGCACGTTTTGAAAGATATGCAAGTGTGATTCAAATCCTTGTCAAAAGTTAAACTAAGAGTTACAAGATTTATACTCTAAGGTCTTGAATCTTCACTTTTGAGCTCCTTGCATCTTCTAGATCTTCAATCTTCTTGTCTTTGGCTCTTTGATGAAAACGTCTTTGTCTTTGAAGATGTCCAATTTTTAAAAACTTAATCCATTTATTGAAATCATCAAAATATCAATTATGCACAAAAACCAACAATATGGGCATCTTTTCATAGGATTACATATCGTTTACAATGAGTTTACATATTTCTTCAAAACTATCTATCAGACGGGAGAAATGCTTTGAAATGAATGGTGTAATGATTAAATCCAGTTCACTTGTATGATTGTGTTCATATGCGTGTCTTTAATGGATTTCATTATTATTATTATTAACTTGTGTTCATAGATTATGTTCTCATTTATATTTTTTTCAGATTTTGTGAATTCTAAACTCATGAAAATAGATGTATATTTTATTCTTTTAGTATATCTAACTTGTACATTTTTTTCTTCTTTAGATGACCTTTAAACGTTCAACTCATAAGAAAACTAAACTTGTTCTTTTTTTCTATAATACCGTCATTTGTGATGCACAAGTATTAGAAATGTTTACTTCTAGGATCTCTCCTAGAGTTGTTCGTCTAGAAAGAGAAGTTTTTGTAAAGATCTTTCTAAGACTTCTATACCAGCTTTCTTTATTTTACAAAATTGGGAAAAATCAAATAATCAATTTAACTCCTTCATCAGAGTTACTTGTTAAAGAGTTCTATTCAAACATCCTTTCAATATCTGATAATAGTACTTTCTCTGTAGTCATTCGAGAAGAATATTTAAGGATTACCCCAGATTTGATTGCAAGCATTTTTAGTTTTCCAAGAGTGTCTTCTCCAGTTTATCCCTATTCAACTGCTACGTGTCCTCCATTGGATACATTCGCTAGTTTTTTAGTTAAGAAAAAAATATTAACATAATCCAATAAGTGTAACACATGTATGAATATTAGAGATATATCCAAAGAGAAAGAAAATACGAGACAATAACAAGTTATACTAAACATCAAGATCGCTCAAGCATTTGTCAAACGCTAGTCAAGCAAAAAGAATCTGTGTAATTTGTTAGTTCCTAAGTGTATATTGTTTGCTTTGTTCCGTGACAAGTGTGATGTAAAGAAACATTGTCTTGGATGAGGTTGATCAAGAGAATGCACTTAAGTTGAAAGGATTAAAGAAGTGAAAAAATCTCGAAGTCACAGAGCTGTTAAAGTGGTCAAGTGTTGTTTGGGCGAGCTTGAAGAAATCACGTTGTATTTTTGAACTAGCCTGAGGCTCAGGTTCGAACACGGTAAAATATTATGTGACTTACATATGTCATTTACCCAGCCATATAAAAATGATTTTCAAGTAGCTGGACATTTTGACTTCGACGAAAAGAGCACAAAGACATTTTAGAAACAGTTTGAAGGCTTTTTGTTGAGAAATTCGTGATGATTTGAGACGACTATGTTCTTAAAATTTGAAGAATCAAGATTTTCAGGGTTCTTCCTGTTGTGCTGAAAAAAAAATCAATCATAGCAAAAAAAATCCTATTGTGGCAATGGGTAAACAATGAAGTTTCAATGTTTGAAAGATTGGAGTTTCAATCGTCTAGAAGCAAGTTGCTTTGTTCAAGATTCATTGAAGTGAAAGAGAGATTATGAGGTTCTAATTCTACTGCTTGGTGGGGGTTCAGGTGTGTCATTCAAATGGCTTCCTTCGGGGATTGCTAGGTAGGAAAGGTTTTTTGGTAAACAAGGTCACCGATTGTAAGTGATGACCTCATTTAGTGAATTGGTTAACAGACAGTGAACTCAGAGTGGTTTTTCCCTCTTGAAGGAGTTCTTCAATGGTTTTCCACTTCGCAAACAACCTTATGTGTTCTCTATGTTGTGTTCAATTGTTTCCATACTTTACTACTTTTAAATTGCTTGCTTGCTTGATTGATATAACTAATTTCGAGTTTGGATTTATTGGTTGTGAATCTTGGTTCAAAAAATTAGAACAAGACTATTTTGCACATCAAGTGTTTGTGGTAAAGTCTAAGAGTTATTAGAATTGATTAATTTGAATAAACAAAGCGATTTTTGTCTTTGTTTAGAACTGGTTGATATCTTGCAGATCTGTATAAGCTCTATTAATCCGTTGTGCTTAGTTTTGTATTTGATTTTCCGCATTATGGTGTATTACTTATTGCTGTTAATTTTTAACTTACTATTCACTCCCTCTAGGTAAATTTAGGGCCTAAACCGTGTTCCACAAATGTACCCACGTTCAGATTGGACATGTGACACTATGTGATTGGATTGATGTCGCATTAATTTGATATGTCAGCATTTACTGTCTTTTTTTCGAAATCATTACCTCAGGGAGCTAAATAGCTAATTTGTTACCTCAATGACTCAATTGCAACTTTCGAATACCTCAGGCACAACAATTTTGCCTTCAAAATAATAATTTTCCTAATAGAAAAAAAATTAATGCTTTTTGGGGTGGCTGAGGCCATGACAAAAGAACAATGAACATTTATTTCTTAATCAAATTTTTCCTAGGCCCAAAAAAGACGGCATTAATACATGAATACACAACATGCCAATAAGTATTATCCATGTTTTTTGGAATCTAATCATAATTAGCTACTGTCAATTGCATTTAGAAGCATTTTTTCTTATAAAACCTGGAGAGTGAATCCATCAATTTCCCACCTGTCTGGTGGTGAAAGTGACAAATTCATTTTTGATATTTTTGAAGTGTTTTTTATTTGTTTTATGTATAAAACTAGATCAAATAAATATTGCGTCTGAGAGTGATTCCATACGAAATAATTTGGTGTTTTGGATCCCATCATTTGAAAAAATTAATTAAGATATTTTAGTGAAATGAATATTATGGTGTACATCTTTATAATAATATCTAAAAAAACCAAAATTCATTTTGTTTGTGAAAAAGTCATTCTTCTCATTATTTGGTAAGCGCAAAAAAAAAACAAAACAAGGTATCTGCAATATGTTAAACCTTAACAAAATAAGCCAGGTACCGGATTTCCCTGTTATCCAAAAAAAGAAAAAAAAAAGCCATGTATTGAGTTTTAATAAATAAAAGGTGAAACAGCTATCACTACAAGAAATTATGGCTTTAACCACGCGGTCCCAGCCTCCCATCACTAAAGCGCACTCTCTGTCCACGACTAAGTCAAATTGTCAACGTTAAAGACAAACCATTTCTACTGCTAATCAACGACGGCTCTCGTGGTCAACAAAACTTCGAAATCAAAATTGTGCCACAGTAGAAAGCATCTTCACACAACATCGACGAGTCAGAGGTCGTAACTGCCTTGGTATCCCAATCACAATTCTGTTACGGCCTGGGTTCGTCAAGAATGCTTGTTGAGCCGACATTGGTGGTCATCGCGGAAATATTTTGTGCTGCCAATGAGCTTATACACGTTGGCAACGGGAAGGGTAATACAAAATTTTATAATTGGGATAAAAGCGGGAAACAACTCCCTCAAATTTTTGCATACGAAAATTTGTAAATAGTACGGCAGAGAGCGAGAGACAAAAGAGCCAAACTGAGGCCTGAACGTTCATTGTTTAGGTGGACATTTTACCCTTCTTTTGGGTTTGGGACGACAACTGTGTTCCAAGCCAACAGGAAACCTATTGAATGTGACCTAACAATTTTCTTTGTGCAAAATTGTGGTATGCAAGGCGTATGCTGCGAAGGCTGCCGAGTCTAGGAACTGAAGTTGCAGTACGTTGGGCATAGCAGCAGAGTAAGTAGTTTTCAGATGAATTATGCAGGACATTACTTCTGTAATTTTAAACAGTACCCTCTCTCTCTCTCAGCTGAGTGCCTCCTCCAGCCCAACAGTACCCTTACGGAGGAGGGGGAGCTTCGGCTCCTTCCTCCCCCTCCTCCTTTTTCCTTCCCTCTTTCCCCACTTCCCTCTCCCCTATCCGGCTCTCTGGTCTGCTCGGTGGATGTGGGGTTGGGTGGTTTTTTTTCACAGGTGGCTCTCTCTCGGTTTTCGGCGGTTTCCGTCGTCTGAGGCCCTGCACGCGCCGGCTGGGAGGACTCCGCGCGGCGAGCGCTACGTCGGCTCTCTTCCCCGTTCACCAACAGGCGGCGCGTCGTGATCCACGCGCCCCAAGCGTTGCGCGTGGATCTGATGCGCCGACATGCTTTGCCGCGTGTGGTGGCCTCTCCGCCCCCCGAACCCTGCTCTTTTCCTCCGGCGTGGAACGTGTGGCCCCTGCACTCCATTTTCCCCTACAGTTCGCCTCTGCCGCCTCCCACGCGCCGCCGCCACCGTCTCAAGCGCCGCCGCACGCGCCGCCACCGTTTTTAGTCCGACCAGAAATAAACCCGTTTGGGTCTGCCCCTCTGTTTAGGGCTTATGTACTGTTGTGTTGTCGCCTGTTTGGGCCGGCCCCTCTGTTTAGGGCTCGTGTTTTGTCGTGTTTTCGCTGGTTTGGGTCTGCCCCTCTGTTTAGGGCTTGTTGTTTGTTTTGTCTCGTGGTTGTCTGTCCGCCCCTTCTGTGGGCTTATCCGAGTCCTTGTAGCTCTTCTCCAACCCTTTGTTGGGTCTCACTACGCGTCGTTTGTGGCGTTTTACCGGTTTGTCCAGGTCCTAGTAGCTCTGCCTACTATGTCCGGCCATCACTCCTTCTGCCCTGCATGGAGTATATAGTGGTTCCTCTGATCCGTCCGAGGGTCTTGCTGGTTTTCTCTGTCTTGTCTGTCCTGTTGTCTTTGTGTTCGTCTTGTTGTTTTTCCGTTATGTGTTCTAGTTTTTAATCTATTGGTTCTTTTTTCGAGAAAAAAAAGTAGTTTTCAGATGAGCATCACAATTCCTTTAGAATAGTTATATCTTCTATATTGAATATAACGAATACGAAGAAATGATCTTGTGACTTTGATGTTGTATGTATGCGATTGGAGTTGCCAAAAATTACTTTGACAAAGAACATTGGATTGCTCTGTTTCTTTTTCTGGAAGTGGCAGTAAAACCAATTAGCAAAGTAATTACTTGTCAAAACTACTGATAAGCCATAATGTTAATATTTAGCTAGTTCCCAAAAATGATAGCAATTACTTCAAATTATAAATTTATTTGCACATGTACCCATAAATTAAATTGGACTTTGATGTGCTGCTTGGTAGCTGAAAAACAACTATGGAATTCCTATTTGCTGGTTCTCTTTTGTCCTTTGTCTTTGATTTTTGTATTTCTATTGTTGGTTGTTTGCTTCTGTTCTCTTGCAGATTACGGGTTAAGCAAAGGGTTGGACCTCCTTTTTCCTTCCCACTCCACTCAGTTAAGTCTTACTTGAGTTGAATTTGGTAGAACCTAAGGGTTCCCTTGGCTTTCTCTTGCACAATGTTGGTTTTCCAATGGGACAAACATCAGATGCTAAAATGGAGGCAGTATCAATTTTATCATAAGATTTTCTTTTCAAGAACTCAGGGTAATTTTTTCTTGTGCATGTAGTAAGTTCATCAAACGTTTACGGAATGTTTACTATCACTAAATGAGGTATGAATATATTAAAGTAGGAGGCTAATAGGTTAAGGCAGTTGTACTAGCTAATATTGAAGTTCTTCTGTTATAATTCTTCTGCTCTATCATGCATGGACTAAACCTTCTAGAAGTGAGAAAAATGACCAAGCAATGATCTTAAGTTATTTAGTTGTTTTGATTTGAATGGTGAGGTTCTTGTTGACCAGTAGAACACAATTTTAAATGCACAACAGACATAAGGCATGCCTCAAAATAGATTTTGGGGCTATTTTTTATGTTAGGCCCCCCGGATTGATAATGCTCCTTTGTTGGAGACTCTGTTTCTTATTTTCTCATGTTAAAATTTGGAGACTCCGTCAACAATACAAACAAAAAGTTCATCAAGCCCTTCTTCCAGGTGCTGCCAAATCTGATGTAGTCATACTATCTCTTGGGCAGTTAGCTCCTTTATTGATACACAGAGTCCTCGAGTAATTTTCTCTTGAGCAGGTGAAATGTAATCCTATAAGGTAATCCTGCTGAAACTAACTTTAGGATATAGTCTGTGTTAACTTTAGGATATAGTCTAATGTCAAATTTGATGAATGTTCATCCTGTTGTCTGAGTCAGGAGCTTACTAGAATTTTTGGTTCATTAGTTTAACTTGAACTTGTTGTTTTGTGCCAGCTACGTTAGGGGCTGCCATCGAACGTCGGGGTAAGGCAAAGGGGATAGAGTTTGCTAAACTTCGGAAGTTAGGTCGTGTACAGGTTAGTGTACCAACAGTTACAAAGGGACCCTCCTCTGGAAATGTACAGGTTAGTGTACAAACATCAACAGGCGCATTGAAGAATGTTAAAGCAACTATACCAGACAACATCAAAGACTCCATCCAGTGTCTCAACACCTCAGCTGCAATCAAACCTTCGTCTCCAACTTAGCAACACCAACAAATTGACAGTGCAACATAGCAAATATCTACAGTCTGTCGTGTGTTATTTTGTATTTAGCATCAACAATTTGTACTGAGGAATCTTTGTATTATAGGTCTCAGTCTGCATCTCTGAGGTGTAGCAATGCACAAAACATGTTTGTCTTTATATCCAGAAGAGGTTACAAAAATCTGTATATAAAAATGCACTCTTGTATTCATTCACAGAAAAGGAAATACGAATAGAATTCATTTTCGCTATTCTTTTGCATTCAACTAAGGAAAATGAGAAAATTTGTAAACAGAGCACAGAGAGATGAAGCAATCGTAAATTAAGAAGCATTGTCTTCCATTAACATAAGCCTTTTGCTACAACGACTACTGGTGGACGAACCACAATTGCCACCAACTTCTACTCGTCGCCTAAAGCTGTTCCAAATTGCAGGTGTGTGATTCCCGCGGCAGAATTCGTCGAGACTAGCCTTTCTCCACGAAATGATGTTGTCAATTGCTATAAATGTGGACCACGACCCACCGTTGAGAGAACCCCTTTGTTGGCGGTCAAAAATCGTTGAGCAAGAATCGGTTACTCCCGACGAGATGAAGGTGGTGCACGACAGAGCAAGGCAACCTCGACGGAAGTCTCTCTCGACGCGTTTCTCGGGCGAGATTGGCACCGCATCACCGACGATGAACCAAAGTTGTCGGGTTTTGTCTCTGTCCACGCGGCAATCACGACCACTCCTCCACGACGAAAATCCGTCGCCAAATGCCTTCCTCGACGGTTTTCAATGTTTTTTGCCACGACTACTTCCGTGGCTAATGAGAGGTTTTCTTGTAGTGTATTGAGAACTAGAATACTTGCTCAAATCTTAAGAATACTTTACTTATATGTTTTTAGAACATTTTTTGAATTTAAAAATTAATTTCTCTTCCGACAATATATAATTTTTACGCTTGGATAATTTTTTAATCTCGAATGAAGTTTTTCTTCTCATCATTAAATTTTTTTAATGACAAAAAACACAAAGTTATAAACAATTCTTGTCACAAACATAATTTTCACATTCTTCAAGGAATATCTTTCAAAAATCTTCTCTTTCTAAAAAAACTTTTGGGAAAAGTACACTTTGCACCCCTAAACTATGGGAGCAATTAGACTTTGCACCCCGATTTATAGATTTTGTAACATTGTGCCCATGAACTTTTAAAATTCGTCGATTTTCACCCCATAACCGAATTAGCCATTAAATGTGACTGTAAATACCACGTGTCATCCACGTGATTCACTTCTGCTTGTTATGCCCATTTTGCCCTTAAGAAAAATACACTTTGCACCCCCCAACTATGGGGGTCCTAACACTTTGCACCCCACAAGCAAATTTACCGTTAAATGCGAGGATAAATATGTTACGCGCAAAGCCTTATTGTTCAATAACACGTCGATAGCTGAGAGGGGGAAACAAAACACAAAATCTCTCTACAATTGGAATCACTTCAAAGTTATAAAAAAATGTGTCAAAGATGGAATCGCTTCAAATTCTAAATATGCAACCGATGAAATACAAACTATGAAAGAATAATAATAAACAAATATCCAGATGTGAAATAAAAAAAAAATATGCTTCCTAAAATTCCTCTGCCTATCAGTGAAACAAAATAATTTAAAGAACTTCCTTATTTCCATCAGTGAATCACGTGGGCCACACTTGAAAAATTTATTGTCTCATTTAACTGTCAATTGGTTTGTGAGATGCAAATAACTGAAAATATTACGAAATTAGAAGACAGGGTGCAAAGTTTTAGTACCCTCATAGTTGGGGGTGCAAAGTATCAGTACTCCCATAAATGGGGGTGCAAAATGCATTTTTTCCAAAGGGCAAAACGAGCAACGTAAATGGGAGCTTGTCAAGTGGACGACTCGTGCATTGTTTACCATGAAATATAACAGCAAATCAGGTCCAGGGTGCAAATCGATGAATTATTAAAGATTGGGGGCTCAATCTCACGAAATCGATAAATCGGGGCACAAAGTGTAACTGCCCCCATTGTTCAAGGGTGCAAAGTGTATTTTTTCCCTTATAGGACTCCATATGTTTTTATGGTCCACCAACTATTAAAAAATTTCTGAAATTTTTTTCTTAATCCTAGACTTTTTTAAAAAAAACAGACAAATTTTAGAAACAATCTAATAATAAATGAAAAATTATATCTTTGATATTTATAAATTTGCAGAGATTATAGAGCCTTAAACATATTTTTTAAGTTGTGAAAACGGTCCAGATATTTTAAAAATATATATATAAATGTTAGATATTTTTGCTAAAATGTTTAAGAATGTGTACCTTACAACCAAGTCAGATTGTTAAAATGCTCCAATATTGGGAATTCATCCATGTCCAACTAAGTCTAGAAGTTATTCTTATACTAGATCTAAAAGTTTCAATTGCATTAGTATGTTTCAGGAACAAGGGTTTCTTTTTTTTTGGATGTAAATTCCATATGCAATGGCATTGCGTTTTATGGTTATTCTAGAAAATGAATTATATTGTTTTTGAAAATGTGATGTTATCGGTATCTTCTTCATAACTTATGGTGATTAATTTGTATTATGGTTTTGAATGAATTTATTACTCTTTCATGGTTGAGGGAATATTTTCCTATAAAACTTAAGTGCAATATCAGCCCGTCTTAAGTGATATAGCTATTTTTGTTCTTATACGGTAAATGTATTTAAATTATATATGAAATAGTCGAATTTGATCGAACATCATATAAAATTGTATGTACAAGTTAATACGTTATTTTTTCACATTCACCTGATCATATAATATTAATTGAAAAATTATGCACACATAATTATCCACTAGTTGTGGTGTTACTTATAGTTGGTCAATTGCTATAATATATCCGATACACCTTCCAACTGTTAATCAATTATGATGATAGATATGATAAACCCGCTCTTCATTAATCAATAATAATGATACATCGGATAAATTAAACTATTCTTATAGTACATATTAACCATTACTTACCCTATAAAGAAGAAGAAGACAAATGGGATCTAAAGTGAATGAATACAGGCTAAAACGACAAAAAATAAGAATGAATACAAAGTGTATTGCTTAAGTATACTTCTGTATTAACTACAACAAATTTTATTTTTGGCGACGAAACTTTTAGTGGCGAAATTAAATTGGTTGCTGAAAGTGTACCTTTAGGGGCGAAAATTAAAATTCGTTGCTAAAAATTTTTGTGGTCATTTTTCAGCGATGAAATTGGTATTTCGTCGCTATAAGTAATTTTTATGAAGAATATTTAGCGACGAAAATTGAAACTTGTTGCTAAAGGTGGTATGTTCATTCTTTTAGTGACTAAATATTACTGTCGTCACTAAATGTGACTTTTGGTGACCACACAAGTCGTCGCCAAAAAAGTCACTAAAGGGCAAAGGCTTCCCTTGCTTTTCTTTTTTGGGCGGGTTCCTCTCTTTTTCACGCGATTTTAAACTTCTAGGGTTCTTCTCTTTTTCACTTATATCTCTTCTCTCTCTCCGTCCCCTTGCTCACACCGTCGACCACTACTGCCTTCACCATCGTCCATCACAGCAAAAATCTTGTAGATTCTGAGGACATTACTACAGTGGTTAAAGTTTTTCAGTCTAGGTTGTTCTAATATGCTTCTTGTCTCTCTTTGACCACAATATCCTCTCCAAAATGTTGCCTTTGTAGTGTGCTCAGGCTTTGCTCGCTCACGATAGATTCTCAGGACTTCAAAAGAATGGTATGTGTCTCTCTCTCTTCGAGTCACATTCTCTTTCTTTGTCACCTCTTGTGAATCTGATTTTTTTATTTTCAGGGAGAGTCTGTTGAAGAACTTGAGCGTTGCTCGCTCTTGACAGTGAGTTCACATTCATTATAGAATATCTTCTCTATTTTATTTTTCTCTTACGAAAATCATTCCTTTGTTTGGTGCCTTTTTTATGTCTTCAGGATCGTGGAGTATGGGGATATTCAAGGCGATGCTATGGAGCCGGAGGTATGAAGTTGCTTTCCTCAGTTTTTTCATGGTCATGTTGGTTAGAACCCTAGTATTTGATCAATCTATGATTTCTAGTTTTTGATCAATCTATGATTTATGGCAGTTAGTAGGATGGAGTAAAGAGATGTAGTGTTCAGGGAAGTTGGTTTGGAGGGGGATGAGTAAGCATATACAAACTAAAGATGAAGGAAAAATCTTTGTACTTTTTTAATTGTTGAAACATAGTGGGGTTCATAGTTTGAATTTTTGTGTAGATTGGTGAATGGTGACTATCACAATTGTCGATTTAAAAACAATGGAGTGATAGCATTTTTTAGCTTTGGTAACATTATTGCACTTATGCGGATAGGTATCTTCAAGAACATGAGATGTAATGTCTATTTTAATGCACAGCTTGGTTTGTGAATAAAGATGGCTGAGAGAGGCCTATAAATATCAGTGTGGTATGAAGGTTTTTTATGTTTTTGTGAAATGTAATGGAACAACGTTTTAGTAACAACATGCAATTTTAGAGTTTAATTATGCTCGCTAGGAAGTTATTATAGATTTTCTGGTAGAGATGACATTTATGGAGTTCCTTTTTCCCTATCTAGTCTCAATTTCGGTTAAAGACCCATAGTGGGCTAGTCATGCCAGTTCCTTTTGTACCATTTATTTTTTCTGTTGGAGTACAATTACCTCGAGCAATAGACATGCTTTGCAGTATCACACATCACACGTTATGATTCTGGTGTTGTCTTGCTGGATTTGACCTGGTAGTATGTTCTTTTTCTAAGTTGCTCTCATCAATAGTTGTCTTTTTGCCTTTAGTTTGTTGCATTTAATTTCATATGGAATTTCATCGCTGATGACTTTCAGCGGCGGTGTTTCGACGAAGAATTTGTGACGAAAAAATTTAGGGTAAACTCATAGTTAGCCCCTTATGTTTGGGCAAATATCATAGTTAGCCCCATATTTTTGAATCCAACAATTCGATACCCATAACTTTCAAAACCTATCAATCTTCGCCCCCCATCTAAATTAGACGTTAAATCAGACGGAAAAGCATGAAAAATGACCAAAATGCCCCTCCAAAATAAAATTACTAAAAAAAATAAAAAAATTCATTAAAAATAAAAAATGATATTGTTTGAAAAATTAATATTTTTTAAATAAAACTATATTGAAACTCTATTTCAATAATATATTTATTTTAATTTATTTCTTAAATTTATATTTATATTTTATTTTATTCTAAATTTTAGCTTTGGAGGGGCATTTCGGTCATTTTGCATGAATTTCCGTCGGACTTAACACCTGATTTAGACGGGGGTCTAAGTTTGATAGGTTTTGAAAGTTATGGGTATCAAATTGTTGGATTCAAAAATATGGGGCTAACTATGATTTTTGCCCAAACATAGGGGGCTAACTATGAGTTTACCCCAAAAAATTTTGTCGCTAATACTTTTCAGCGATGAAAACTGTATTTTTAGCTATGCAAAATTTCGCCACTGAAGGCCAAAACTATTCTAGTGATTCTAATCCTTTTTGAAAACTCAAGCTTATTAATAATTAATAGTGAAATAGCGGGAAACAAAAATTTGTAGCCTCTTGTGTTTCACGAAAATTTCAAGTATGATTTAGATTTTTTTACTATAATACCTATAAAAAAAATTAATGGTTTCATTGATGCAGCCACTACAACTAATTGTACAAGTGAAATTACGCATATAGAGATTGCCTGACAACAAGCACGAAGTAGGATTAACTATTAGGGAGCCAATTACTCAAAAATAAATTTTTTGCAATTAAAATATAAAAAATATTATTTTTTTAATAGAAAAGTGTGGAATGGCAGAAGGGTTATTCAAACTCGGTGTAGGTGTCGGTTATTGCCTAAACTGGCACCTACACCAGATAGACCAGTTTTCAAATATTGACCACCTCCACCACCACTATTAAATGCAATAATCAACCCTTAGCGGTGGCGGTTCCTGGGTTAACTTGTATTTATATTTGACCATTTTTTTAGCATTTTATGCATTTGGCCTAGTCAATTTTTTTTCTTTTTTCTTTTGATCCATTGATTACATAAAAATAAAATCTAACTAAGGAAATCCAAAATCAATAATATTAGAGAACATCTTAAAAGATAACATGATAATTTAAAGTCCAAACTAATAAAGTTTAAAAGATATAGCAGTCCTAAATTTCCTTAAAAGAATAAACTTACGATGAAGGTATTGAAATCCAATCATCCTTCAAAAACCTCTGGGCTCCATCAAGAGACTCAGGCGAAAGCTCATTGTCACCAAAACTGTAATAGTCCGGACCGTCAAGACCTCAAGCGTTGTCTTATAGTAATGAACGCCGCTATTAGGCTGAGGTACGACCAGTAGGAGGATCGTGAAAATAACAAGATTCTAAATAAAACACAAATAGAACATTTTATTAATACCATAGTATTACAAAAGAGAACTAATTTCTTATAATGTACATACTAAAGTAAAAGAAACTACAGCAGAAACACTAAGAAAATAGAATATCTCTTATCCTCGCCATCAGATTCACCTGTCAATTATGCTGACACAATCATTGAGTTCGGATTAATCCACCTATGATCCCGGCCTTCTATCATAACTTCTAAATCCTTAGTGACATAGGCACGAAAATGATAATACTAGTATGGTCCATCCATGTTTTATGGCCTTTGTAAACTCATATACTTCAGACATCTGCAAAAAGAATTTAACAAACAACGGTGAGTCCAAATGACTCAGTAACCAGCGGTTAGTACAACAGAATAGTAGAAACAAGAACAAGATGTTGAAGAAACCCGTTCAAAAATAGAATCTCAACAGAATAAAAAGTAAATGAAAAGACTCAATTTTCTCAAAAATGATCTTTTCCTTTTTCCATTCTCAATCACCACTCCTCTTACTCCAGAGTGAATCACTAGGCCAGAGTGACGGGTTATAAGTAACCTCCATGTATTTGCAGCATTACTCCCACAAAAGAAGACAAACCGTATCTTTTCGGCATTACTCACAGAGTAGAATACAGTATCCTCATAAAGGACCTTTCCGCGTACATAGAGAGGCCAGAATGTCACAACAAGTGAACACATTTTCTTGTGCACAGTACTGTCACGTATTCACAGTACACATTAAGTATGCATGTCTCATGTCAACGCCCATACATATCATTCATGATATGCGACACCTTAATCACACTTGAACATCACAATATTTCTTTCCAACATAGAAGTTAAGTATGCATGTCTCATATCAATGTTTATACATCTCATTTATGATATGGAACACCTTAACTCGTTTCCATTATCACAACATTATAAAACAGTTCTCAAAGGAAAGTATTATGAAGATAAAACAACACTTTGATTTCTCGGCTAAAAACCATCTTAATCACGCGCAAATAGAAAATACTAATTGTGACATAAAAAGTATAGAAATTAGAACGAATATTTCAAAATAAATATGTTCAAGTTTTGAAAAGAAAAGGATCAAAGTAGAAAAATACTTTGAAAATGAATCGAACATTGAAAATGGTACTATTTCGAAAAGACGAGCTTGTTCTTCGTCAAGAACACGAAGAACATCAAGATTATGAAGAACGTAAACAACATCAATAGATGCTAGAGATTCACAAATAATCTTGAAAACTTTTGAATTGAAATCAAAGATAACCAAGCTAAACTTTACCTCTAAGCGAGTTTGATCTTCACTAATCTTCACTAAACGATTTCCTCCTTATTTCTACTTCACTTCCCTCTTAATCTCAAAGTTAACTCACAAGTTTAGGATGAGATGGTGTAAGTTTAAATAAGCATCAAAGGGCTAAAAGTATCTAAACTTGTTGTGCATGGTAATTATCCTCATACCAAAATGTCAGCTTTCTCAGGAGCATCCCAGGAACGCATATCACTAGAAATAATTGTAACAATGTTTTCCCAACCCTCTAGTTTGAGTAAACTCTGCTCCAAGAATAAAATTCATCGGTCCAACTTAAAAACTGAATTCAACTACAAACCAATATGACAACTGTTGACAAACTCCTGGCATGTTATCTAAGTTGTGGCAAGGACCACAACGAGCAATACAAACGCAACATGTGCGACTCACATGGAGTGTGACAGCAGGATTTGGATTTTTCTCCGCGGCATAAATTCTAAGCTTGCGCCTAGTTTCTTCAGCAGCCTATGCAAGAACAGGAGAAAAACTATAAACATTAAAAAGATTCACCACGCAAAATACAGCTTGAACACAATAAACATAGCCACATTCGAATTAGGAGAAGGTATAGGACTATATTTTGCTATTTATATGATGGCATATCATAAACGTTACTATTTTTCTTAAATCTGGTTTTACCAGTATCCAGGAACCTGGTGTCGGTTAACCCCGAAATCGATAAAATCACCGGATTTCTGTAAATAGGTGCCACCGGAATCGGAACCGGTTAGACTAGATACTAGGAATCCAGTGCAGGTGACACCAGAATTTTCGGTGTGATTGAACACCCCTAGCTAGAGGCAACCCAAAAACCACCGCAGGACAAGAATACACAGTGCCAATATGTATTATCCATCTTTCGGGAGTCTAATCATAATTTGCTACTCCAACTTGGAACATAGACCTGTAAGCTTTGGCTTGGAGTCCAATCGGAACTTATATAAAGCGTTCATCCATCCTTTTGAAGGGTACAAGCGGAAATTAGAGTAAATTTCCAGTCCCAATTAGGCCCAACACAACTAAAAGAGATATGTTATGTTCAAACCCGTCCACCTTCAAAATTGAAATACACGATATAGCTACTCCAAATGGTTGGATCCATTTAGCCTGTATGTACAACTAATTACGTCATTAACAATATAGCTAATTGGGTCAGGCTTAGTTGGTTCACCTCCTCGTCTGGTTCTAAATCTATCCATCAATGCATAGGGATCCAAAGTGCAAACTAAAAATATGGATAAAATGGGAGCTTGGTAAAAAGCAATTAACTCTACAAATTTAAAAACATCACATGTATTGGTGTAAGTTGGACATGTCAAAAGCGAAATTTGACATTCTAACATCCGGTCTGCTAACTAGTGGATGCAAAAAATGGAATCCGCTTCCACTACAGGCTATTGTCGGACTTAGCGGACTTAGCGGAATTGGATGTTGAATTTCGATAATGTTTTTGGGCTATATTTAGGCCTTATTTACAGAAAATAAAGATGTTATTTGATCTATTTTGTTAGTTTTTGTTATGTGGCCACTGTCCACTGTTTACACAAATAATAATAAGAGTTTCTCCTTGTTCACATAACTTTTAGATTGTTTGTTATTCACAAATACAAATATCTCTTATATATCTAATCATTATAATTTACATAATAAATTGATGTCTGAAAATTAAAAGATACAATCCAAAATTCAAATGAACATTTCTCAATTTTCAATTACATTAAGGCGTTTGTTTTCCTGACATTTCGGGGTATAGAAATTTTGAGCAAAACAAATACACTTCAAAATTTTTAACATCTACACATACACACTCCATATTTTTCACAAACCCCAATAAATCTCAATATCCAAAAGATTCATAAAATTTTGGGAATATTCCCCGAAATTTTGACAAACAAACGTCACCTACGAATATCTCAATTACATAAATGAAACTACAAGTCTACAAATGAAAATTTGTAATTTACATTGCACCACATCAACTCTCCAAGACACCAAGTGATTAGAGTTGAATTCTTGAGTAAAATATTGGTCATCCTTTAAAGTTAAAACCAATACAACTATATCATATTATGATCATGTTAGTTTTGATGGCCGCTTTATTTAGGCTGTTATATTTCAAAACTAACTACTCATTGTTAATCTTTTGACAAATTCTTAACCATTTAAGAAGTACGCACAATAATATCTTAGCAACCTATTTTAAAAATCGAAAACAACAGTAACATAAACTCGTAACATAAAATTCAAATTAATAACAAAATCCTAAAACATGGAATTCAAAATGAGTGTAAAAAAATCCCAAAACATGCAATTCACAAAATCCATATTTAATAAATCCCAAAACATGCAAATAACAAAATTTAGATTCAATAAATCCGAAAACAACATGCAATTCACAAAATCCAGATTTACAACTTCACCTAGTAACCTCAACACCATCACATGTCCTAAAGGGTTGAATGTAATATTATAGGCTTAATAATAAAAGTGATCATGACTCGATTTGAACAATATACAAAAAAATATAGTATATGTTGACACAACTCGAAACAGAAGAATATTTGAATAAGAAGTATCAAGTAAGAAGTTAAAAACATCACAAAACGTCAATCAATCGCGATCGATGCAGCATTAAAACTCATCTATGCAAAAAAAAAATTAACAAGGAGCTCATGAAAAAATTGTAATTAAGTGAAAGTGGAAACACAAAATTTGTATATACCAATGTCCACGATATAGCTCTCAAAATATTTTGTCCCATCAATCACTTCATGTTCCTTATCCTCCTCACCCGCAAAAGATATGGTGTTGGATCTCAACCAATTTTGGGCACAAATGAGTCCCTCCGCCGTTTATGGTGTCAATGAACTCAGGAAAGCATCTGATACCGGACTCCCTCATCCCCCGTGCTAAAGACAGACTCTGAGGGCACTGTGGTAATAAGTGGGATGGCAAGCACATCTTGAAAAATTATTGTAAGAACGGGAAATTTTGGTGCATTTACTCTCCATCGATTGAGGATATCAAAATCAGAGTCTCTAGGTTCAACATTCTCTATCAAATACTTCTCCACTTTAGACTTGCTATCCAGAAAATTCTATTGAGCCTTAAATTTTGTGAATTCCATCCACATTTCATAAACCCATCCATTTGGAGGAGATAAGACATAACATACATGACTAAGATCTTTACTTTGGCCACATAATCATCCAACTTCTTCAACCTATGCACAATTAAATTGAAGAAATGTGTGCAACATCTCATATGCACAAAATCATGGTTACAAACTATTTTTCTAGGCCGAAGCCCCAAATCCAACTATCTACTCTTCACTTGCTCAATGGTTGTGTCATTAGAAGATGCATTATGATTGTTAAGATCTTATCAATCTCTCATTCGAACATGCAATCCTTCAACTACTTCCCAATTGTTGAACCCTTATGAACCGACACCTGCACAAAGCAATGATCTTTTTGTGCAAATGCCAAGTACTATCAATGCAGTGACAGACATATAATTTATGTTTTGGATTAACGTCCATCAGTTAGTGGTCAAGCAAACACGTGGTCTATTAAGTATGATACTAGACTTCAATTTACACTTATCTTCCAAGTAAATTTTCATACGATGTCATTACTGGGATTCGAGATGGTACTTTAAATCAGGGCTCAAGGGTATGAACTACATCCTTGAACCCATTCTTGCTTACTGTTCTAAAGGAAAACTCATCCACAATTATAAACTTGGTAATAACAATTGTAATAACCTTGGGATCATATGAGTCTAACTTCGTCACCCACACAGATTGCCCCTGCTATCAAAAGTCAAATTCTGTTGAGAGAAATCCAATTTAATGTGCGTTCTCTTATACATTCAACAACCTTTCAAGTGGGACCTCATACCCGAGGTCCCTTGGTCTTTGTTTTGAACCTCAACTTATGACCACAATGGTTTGTTTGGGTTATCTAGTGGTAGCTAGTGAAATGTACCCGAATCAGGGATGAATTGAAAGCCTTCATTCTTTTGTAGCCAGAAGCTACTGTCTGCTCAGTTTGTTGAGTTTGTTATGCCTCTACAGCTATAATTGGTATCTCACCAATTGTAAGAGTAGTCGTAGAGGCAGGGGTAGGGAAACCAGAGGTTGTGGGAGTTGTTGATTTCGAAGATGTAATTGAAGTTGGGTGATCCATCAGAAAGAATGACATTTTTAGGTATATATGTGTCACGTAGTCTTTTCCATGTATTTCATATTTTGCTTAATTCAGCATCAATGTTCACAGCAATGTTCACATCTATAATTCACAAATCACAACTTAAATGTTCACAGAATCGCAACTTCAATTATTGACAGCAATAATTCACAAATTACAGCAATGTTCATAATTCACGATGTTCACAGAAATAATCAACAAATTACAACAATGTTCATAATTCACAATGTTCACAACAATAATTCATAATTCGAATTTTACAGATTTGTTCACAAAAATAATTCACAAGTTACAAACACAAATTCACAAAAAAAAAAACTGATTCGGATGATTAGACAACTTACCATTGATTCACAAATTCACAAAAAAACTCTGAATCATAATGTTAGAAATCCCTAAATATGAATGAGATTGAAACCGTAAATGCAATTACACAAACAGAAAATAAGTTAGCAAGAAATTTTGCTCAAATTCAAAGGTAAAATTACAAAGGAAGAATGAAAATGAAGGATCATAGTGAATGGCATCGATTGATAGGCAATCAAGCTGCAAATGGCTGAGGTTGAGAGAGATGGGAGATCAACGACGGCGAGGTTAAGAGAGAACGGTGAAATGCTGGAGCTATCAGCGAGAGAGAGAGGACGATGAGTTTGAGACTTGAGACTTGAGATAGCTTAAGAGTTGAGAGACTGGCGGCACGACAGTTGAGACTTGAGAGAGCAGTGGCAAGGCAGTTCAGAAAGCTTGAGAGTTGAAAGAGTATGAGGATAGAGAGAGAGAGAGTCTAGTGAGGGAGAGGGGTTGCGCCGAGTTAGGTTAGGGTTTTATTTTATTAATGAAAAACATTAGAAGATGTCGTTCAATTTTAAATGGAATAACGTCGTTCAAATATTTAGGAAAATAAAAACCTAATAGAACCAGAGTTTCCGTTGAATAAGCAGAAATGTGTACTATCGGTTCCGCGTCTGGGAAGTGTCCAAGTTGAGGTCCAATTTCAGTTCTTGGTAGCCATGGACCTTACCTTGCCAGAACCAGAGTAGGATGTCCACCAGTAGCCGGACCGGATGAACAGGCTTGATCATATGCACTTTCTGTAAAGAAGTTGTGATTTAATTTTTGGATAAATAAACTTTTCATTAATCAAATATAAAAGAGTTTGATATCCTAAACAACTAACTTTAACATTTTGTACTCTCCAACTACTAATCTTAGACATTTGCACCTTCTATCAAATTTTTAGACAAATATGATAATAATGTCCTTGACCCAATTTGCATATGTTGAGGATATTGTTGTAAATTCTTTGAGTTTTTGGAGGTATCATAATCAGATAGAGGGTTAAAGTGTTAACATTGATAGTTAGAGAGTGTAATATGTCAAAATTAGTAGTTTAAAGTGCAAAGTATCTAATTTTGTAGTGGAAAAGTACAATGTGTCAATATTGGTAGTTTAAAGTGCAATATGTCAAACCCTCTTTCAAAATTACATTTCTTTTGATTTTGCATAGGCCTATAGTAGATGCCTAGAAAAAAAAAATAGGCCTAGAGGAGATACTTCAACACGTGAGTACTTTTCACATTGGTAGCCGGTGTGTGACAACACATTACAATACATCAGTTTATTGGGGTAATTTTTTAGGGATAAATACATTTTTTATACCTGAATTTTGGGGAGTTTGACACAGTACACCTTAAACTTTTTTAATATATTTAATCCTATAACTTTTGACCATCATACACATTGCACCATGTCGTTAACTTGGACAAAAAAAATAGCTCAAGTGACTGGCACATGATTTTTTGAAGTGCGATTTTACATTTATACCTTAAATTTGTCCATTTAGGTTGACCCCCTGTTGAAGGTATAAATATAAACTTACACACCAAAAATTCAGTGTTGGTCAAGTGAGCCATTTTTCGTCCAAGTTGACGGAAAACTGCAATGCTACGATGAGCGATTTTGATAAAAACAACTTCGGTCTCTCAGCCAGTCTTCGATATCAACTTATTACGTTTTTTTCTCTCATAAATGCCGAAATAATTCCTTTACAAGGTTAGATATAAAACTAGCAAAAAAAAATAAAAATTCACCTATGATACAAGCTTAACCATGCTGCTATGAAAACTAGCAGGACCTCAAAAAGAAGTCATAAAACCACATATGCTCCACGATAGGAAGAGAGAACGATGGCGAGAAGCAGTAGATGATAGCGACTGGAACCAATAGGGTGCTAGGAGTTTAAGCACCAATAGCCTGGACATAGCGCAACTCACTGGGGGTCGGAGAAGCCCACAAGGGGCGGAAAAGACCAATCGCAAGGTCGATACAACCTAAATGAACAATAACATGGCCTACAAAGAGCCCAAACACACACAAAACAACTAGTCAAGCATTCATCCGAGCCCAAAATTAGAAACCATAAAAAATAGCTGGAAGAGACAAAAACTAGGGGCGGGCGTCAGCCGTGCGGCCAGAAAAGTGTCGCTGGTATTTAGGTAACTAGAAGACTCTAAATCCATCCAAATTGCCCGTGTCTACTCAAATCACCAGAAATAACCCAATTCTATGGAAACAAGGTCGGATGAGTGAGATGCACGCGTGGCGCGTGGACCTTCGCATACCAACCGGTGGTGGGCAGGAGCCTCTGAGGTTGTCTGGAGGAGTAGAATTCATCCGGCAATGTTGTGTAATCCGAAGACCTTTAGAGAAACTGGGACCTAGTTGCCAAGATGTCGAACTTTAAACAACCAAAAACAAGGTTTAAAGCTCATTCGCATTCACTTCCCTCTGAATGCTTCTTGGATCATTTCTTAGAGCCCAAGTCCACAACCATTCCCACCAAAAAATGTCTGAACCTAATTCCCCCTTGATCGAGGTTTTCCTATCCTCAATCATCAATATCCATGATCTTTTTTATTTCTCTCCTCATAAGCTAGCCCATTCTCTTTTAGATGCTAACATCTCTACAGAGTCTCATAATCACTCTCTGAGGTCTCCACCATAGGAACCTCTTATCCTCTTGGATAGTCCCCTATCACCTGATGATAATTTCTTCCCACTCAACCCCCCAACTGACCACCCTATGATTAACTGAAAATCGAGCTCCGAATCTTCTCTTGAAGATTCATTTGTGGGCTCTGTCTCTTTGAAGGGCCAAGAAGGGAAAGGCAAGGTGCAAAGGAGCACTGTTTCCACATACAAAAAAAGTCTTGAGTTCTAAAATCTCCTAAAGGGAATATGTAGGGAAACAAAAGTTAGCTGAAGAGACTGATTCGTATTTGGATCTTCCAAAACAGAAACAAAATCTTGGTGCTGGGCCGGAAGACCCAATAGTTGATATCCTGAAAATCTGTATGTTATCTTTCTTATGGAGACCACAATCTCCGGCTCTGTGTTTGTGAGTATTATGAACAAGCTAAGTTCCTATTTAATGATTTCGGCACCACCTATAGGCAAAAAAGGTAGTCTTTTGTGTGCTTGGCGAGGAGGTATCTCTATTGATGTAATCAGTACCTTCAATAATATTATTAATCTACTTTTTTACCTTCTAGACCCTCATAAATCTTTGGTTTGTGGACCTCCCTATGCGGCAACAAAACACCTCTTCTAGGACAGTTTAATTCAGATAGGTTCTGAATGTAATGGGCTGTAAATCCTAGTTGGCAAGTACAATTATATTTGTAAATATATTAGTTGGTTGGCAAAATTCCTGTCTCTAAATATTATTTTATTAATTGTATTTTTGGTTTAAATTCATTGAAAACAACTTGTCTGGTATGTGACATTGAAGAAGGATTTAGAAGGCTGTAGAATAGAGGCTAAAGCTTCCAGAAGGGGTTATCTAGACAGAAAGGTCTACAATAGATTTGAGATTGTTTTGGAATGTTTCAGTTGAATAAGTCAGAACAGGGTTAGATCATGGTCTGAATGAGGTCAGCCCATCGGCGGAGGGAGGGGGGGCAAACCGGGGCCATTGCCCCGGTTGGCTCCCCCCAAAAATTTGTTTTACATGTATTTTATTTTATTTTTTATTAGGTTTGCCCCCCTTGGCCAAATAAAAATTATGCTTGCCCCCTTGCCTGCCTAGATGAATCAGTCCGCCCCCCTTAAAACCCAAGCAGCCCAATACCTCAAAATCAAATTAAAAGAATAAGCAGAGAGATATTTATTTATGTCAAAATTTGAAATCCTATATTAACTAGTCGACGTTGTCGTGAATTTTGCGACGAATATTTCATATACTTCTCCTGATTCCTGATAATCGTTGTGTGTTGTAATAATTGAAATAAATGTTTTCACTATTCTAGTACTGTTTTTTTTTGTTCTTTTGTCTTTTATGTTGGACTTGGTTGAGAATTTGGATATCGCAAATACTGAGAAAGGGGGTGGTGTGCTCTTATTGGATAAGTGATAATTCAATTATTCAAGTGTGTTGCGTGTCCATCTTTACTTACTAGAAAATCTATTTCTAGTAAGTAAAGATGGACACGCAACACACTTGAACTTCTTTTCCATTGTAATTTGTGACGTTTGGATCAAGTTATAAATCTATTTCTTCAAAATTTTAGTCATTAATTTAGCCAGGTAATGGGCACTTTGAACTACGATTTTTCTGTTTTCTCATTTTGTAAGGGGAGTAGAATAGTTATTTGTATGTTAAGATTGAACTTTTTGTCCAAATTTTTTTTTCTATTATCATTTACCAAGTATGTATTTTCTCCTTGCAATTTCAGGTTATTTTATTGTTGATAGAGATTCCACTCTTGAGAAGCCCGTGTTCAATAGTACTGTCACACTAAAAAACTATAGCAAGGGTGAGAAGTATTTTTATGCCATTGGAACCTGGATTCTTTTTGAACTTTGGATAATTTGGCTTCTTTTTCCAATATGCTTCGATTTGCTATTGTTTCTTTCAAGAATAATAGAAATACAACAATTGTTTATTTTTCTCATTTATGTGTTATGTTTTCTTTTTACAGATCCCAACAAATTCAACAGGACTTATTGAGCATAGGGCACATCCTTTCTGGCAACAAAAATAAGTACTTCATTCATAGAAGTAAAAAGTTATATTGCTGAAAATACTTTATTTCATTTATGTGTTTTGTTTTACAAAGAATATATATATAAATACTTTTGTTTGTGTGATTAGTTGATGCTCTATTGGTGTCTTGAACAACAAGAATTTAATCTTTAATTTCACCTCTCAGTATCAGCAAATAGTACGGTACGTGTATTTCAATATTTTTAGTGTTTTTAGTCCTTAATTTTTTTATTTATACTCTTAAGACATTTTTTTGCATTAAGTAGTAAAAAAAATTTTTGTCATTTTTCTTTAAAAGTTTGCCCCCCATTAGTTGGGTTTTTGGCTCCGCCACTGGGTCAGCCTATGGGTAAAATAACAGAATCAGTTAAGATTTTTAAAAATCGCCAAACTGATTAAAGATCATTTTACCATCTACCCTTCACTTACCTCTATAAATACCTACCTACAAGCCTCTCTCAAAGTCTAGTTTTGACAAATTATTCATTCTATACACGCGTATACACTTTGAGAGTTTCTTATTTCCTTGTTTTGAAGACCAACGCCTACTAAAGCTATTTTGAGAGAATATTTCCTACCTATTCATGGAAGATGTTGATGTAGAGATCTATTAGTGTTGAAGTTCAACCATCTCTACATGTTCTTGAAGATAACAATCACCTATCACCGAGCCAACTGTGATTTCACAGGGTATCCCGTGAAGAGTGCTAGTAAGAAATTGTATGCTAGGTATCGTCTTGAGAAGATTTCTCAAGTGACTTTATGAATTGAGAAATCTGGATAAACAAAGAGGCCTTGTTTAGGATCACCAGTTGTAAAGGTGTGTTCATAGTGGATCACAAGTTGTAAAATACCTAATCACTCCCCTCTATATATTGTTTTGGGTCTAAACTTGAATTTTCACTATTATTCATCATCATGAAAAGGGGGGAGTTATGGACTTCTTCTTCATCTCATTCTGAACTGAAATGTGTTATGGATTCTTTGCGATTAATTGACCAAGGCTTATCTGGACACAAATTTACATAGGATAACAGGAGACATGGCCTTGCAAATATTTGGGAACGCCTAGATAGGGGGTTATCAAATGCATCCATGGTGAACACCTATCCTAACACGAGGACCTTACATCACCCGTTGTCCTCCTTGGCTCTTTGTCCTATCTTGCTCTGTACAAATAGATCTTAGATGAATCTCCTTCGCCCCTTCAAATATGATTGGAGGATAGATCATAGAATTTTGGTTCGGTGGCAAACTAAATCATATGATTGGAGGAGGGTAAGATTCATGTCCCATATTTTGGCTATTATTTTCTTCTTCCCACCGAAAAATTGTCAAATTTACCAAATGATCTAAGCAAGGCAAATAAGGCACTGAACTGATCCTTGGACAAATCAAGCATAGCCTATCAAAGATTACTGTTTAAAGGGCCAGCTCTCCTTAATTAGTTACTACCATTGCTTCCATTCTGAACCACAAGCTATCATAAAAGAATCTCCCTACCAAAACACTCAGATTTTTTAAACTAAACACAAGGACAAAATCTGCATCTGAAACTGCATTTGGTGAATAATTTAAGTGCCGTTTCTCACCTTACTGATAAATTCAAAACTCAACTAATCACCAAAACCAAATGGGGGACTATAGCAACATCTCAGCAATCTGAACAGCATTGAGCGCAGCCCCCTTGCGTATTTGGTCACCACAGACAAAGATGTCCAACCTGCTTAGAAGTATTCCATTAACGTTACCATGTGTCAAAGTAGAAATATATTGATTAAAAAGCAGACAAAATATCTATAAATCGGTCTCACCCATGGTTCCCATCCTGGGATACATCACGGCGGATCCTGCCAACTGCAACTTCATCTTTGTTTGACACTCCCAATGGAGTAGGGAACCGATTAGATGCCCGGTCATCAACAACCACTACGCCAGGAGAATTCTTCAGGATATCCCTGGCTGTGACGTGGACAACAAAGAAACTCACTGACTTAAGAGTTGAACCTTCAAGTACAAATTCCTTAATAGTTCTCTAATCCTCACATACAAAGTTTAAGCGGGACAAAAAAAAGAAACTGAAACCGTTAGGGATTGCTAGGGCTTCGATATCATGCCAAAGACTATTTTAGACCTGGAAAAAGGAGAAGGTGGGGGGGGGAGAGGGGATCAGACTTAATGAACATCTGAACAACAAAGAGCAGTTCAGGAGCAACGCAGAGTTCCCAGGTTTGATTAGGCACCCCATGCCAAGGATTTAGAATGTGATGATATCCCTGCTGCATTCTTGAACACCAATCATCAGCACTTAAGGTGCCAAAAATAAATTCACAAAAGGCTATTCAAATTTGCTGTAAACCCTTTTGCAATGTGCAAAATGCTAAAAGTTCGCATATTTATGTCAAATAATTGTACGAAAACTACAACTCAATGAGATAATGGAAATACATTTCATAAGGTTCAATTTTCCCCTTTCTAAGGGAAATAGGAAACATAAAAGAATCCTAATTATGAAGGAAAAATAAACCAAATAGATATGGATGCCAAATCAAGAAAAACAGATTAATAGTATGACCAGATGCACGCACTAGGTAATATCTCAATTCTACCAAAATAACTTAAAAAGAATATGAAAGCACGGAGGATGATATAGGAACAACCAAATAACTCGAACAAAAAAATTAGAATCCAGGAAAATGCAGATTCTGCTAATAAAGACGTTTATGTGCATAAAGGTAGGCCCCATTCTTAAAGTGAACAAAGAATTAAAAGGAAAGCGGAAAGAGTCTCAGAGAGAAGAACATTGTAGAATATCATTGACCTTACTTTCAACCATATATTCTTCCTCAGTACTAATAAGCTAAAGGGATCACATTATTACCTCGTCAAGTGGGTTCTCAAATTGAAGATTTATACTCTCCGCATGCGCACGCATTACAGGGACTCGAATACATGTGGCAGTCACTTTAACATTCTTGTCTTTCTGAAAAAAAAAAATAGTTTTTCATAAAACCAAACATACTTGTTCCCCCAACCAACAAAGAAAAATTTCAACAACTCAAGCTATATATGTTTATCAGATACTAAGAGTACTTGCCCATATTTTCCTTGTCTCTCTTACTAATTTCATTTCCTCTTCATTGTACCCATTCGACAGAACAAGTGCATTGTGCGAGAACAAATTAAAAGCATACTGCAAATAGAGAAGTTTCAAGTAGTGGCTCCTGGAAGCAAGACGGAATAGAATCTCATATCTGCTCATAAGACAAGAAATTGACAAACCTGTTGCTTGAAGATTTGACAAGTTGGTGGTTTGCCTTCCAAGACCTTATAAACAGAAGGGAAGATATCGAATTTAGAATAAGTTACCAGACAATGGATTACTTTCCAATGTATATCAATATGGAACAGCAAAAAGACCATGAGATGGGATAACAAAAGAAACCTCTCGGGTTTGCAGCTCAAGCTCTTCCATTGCAGCAGCACCAGCACCACTAGCAGCCTGGTAGGTACTAACAACCATGCGTAGTACCTGCGATATTCATGACCAACTAAGCAAGCAGCTTTTCAGAGGCATAGACGCATAGTGGACCACGTAACACTAAGGTACACAAACACCACAATATGTAACTTGCTTGATGCACACTACTAATGTATCAAAATGGTGATGGAAACACATCCCAAGAACAAAGCATAATTGCAATGGCCAGAACTTAGTTATCTAAATTCCCCTAAGAAATCTAATTCTAAGCAAGCCAACCAAAATTCATTCGCAACTCTATTATATTGTGTTAGCACGAAATTCGAGAGTACCGAGCGGCAAAAAGATAGAATATCCAACTCCTCACAAGCAATCCATATGGGAGAATACACACTATGAAAAAGAAATGTGATTGTAAGAGTAAAATTAACCTCCTATTGAGTCAGATAATCAAGCTAATACAAAATGCTTGTCCTACACTAAAAACAGAAACTTCATAAACACTACAACAGTAGGCACAATACCAGTAAGGGAAAACTTGGTTCAATGGAATTGTGCAACAAATGACAAAAAATGAACAACCCCAAAGTAAAAATTCTCACCTTGGCTCGGCGATGAAGGGGCGTGGCGGCCATCAAGCAAATGATGGTGGAGCAGTTTGGGTTGGCAATAAGCGCCCCTTTTCCCCATGCCGACCTTAATTCCCTCCATTGCCTCTGGATTGACCTCCGGTATCACCAACGGGACCTTCTCGTCCATCCGAAACGCGGAGCTATTGTCCACCACGATGGTCCCCTTCTCCACCGCGATCGGCCCAAACTCCGTGCTGATTGAGCCGTCGGCACTGAAGAGGGTGATGTCAACGCCGTCAAAGCTCTCGGCTGTGAGTTCCTTGATAGTGTACTCGTGGCCCTGGAAGTTGAAGTGCCTCCCAGAGGAGCGCTTGGAAGCAAGCAACCTTAGAAGTCGTATAAGGGTGGGAGAGTGGAATAAAGTGGGCATACTTAGACAAACGATCCACCACCACATAGAGAACTGAGTACCCTTGAGAAATAGGCAAACCTTCAATGAAATCCATAGTAATGTGACTCCAAGTGCGATCTGGAATTGGCAGGGGTTGTAGCAAACCACCTGTGGCCAAATTGTCATGTTTTACCTGCTGACAGGTATGACATTCTCTGATGTATTATCTGATCTGTTGCTTCATACCTGGCCAATAGAAATCTCTCCTAGCTCGATGGATGGTCTTGTCATAACCCAAGTGACCTCCAACAGAGGATTCATGGGCATGCTGAATTAGCAGCTCCCTTAGGGTAGTGCTAGAGTCCACATACATCATTCCCTTATAGGATAAGATATCATTTCGATAGTTATATTTATTGGGGTTAAGAGTACCCTTTTACCACTTGGAGAGCAACTCCTGAGAAACATCATCTTTGTAACTTAATTTTAAGTCCTCCAGCCATGTAGCAGTAGGGTAAGAAATAACAGCTAAAGTAGGTTTAGCCATTGTTTCTTCCTTCCTTGAAAGTGCATCAGCGACCTTATTCTCGTGACCCCGTTTATATTCAACCCTAAAATCATACCCCAACAACTTGATCAGCCACTTTTGTTGTAATGGAGTTCCAATTTTCTGCTCAAGTAAATGCTTTAAGCTTTGCTGGTCTGTTCTTACAATAAATGTCTGCCCAATGAGATAGGGTCTCCATTTTTGAACTGCTGAAACCACTGCCAGTAACTCCTTCTCATAAGTAGACATGGTTATTGTCTTTCCTTTGAGAGTCTGACTATAGTAAGCAATAGGTCTTCCCTCTTGCATAAGGACTGCGCCTAACCCAACCCCACTAGCATCACACTCAAGCACAAATGGACTAGTGAAATCTGGTAAGGCTAGAACAGGTGGTTGAGTGACTGCAGATTTGAGATTGTTGAAGGCTTCATTAGTTGCATAAGACCACCCAAACGCATTTTTTTCAATAAGGCAGTGAGGGGTGCTGCAATAGACCCATACCCCTTAATGAATTTTCTATAATAGCCTGTCAGTCCCAAGAAACCTCTAAGAGACTTTAGTGTAGTGGGGAAAGGCCAGTCCAACATGGACTGAATTTTAGCTAGATCTGCCTTCACACCTTCCTCCGAAATAATGTGACCCAAATAATCTACCTCCCTACATCTAAATCTACACTTGGACTTCTTAGCATATAACTGATGTTGTTAGAGAACTTCTAGAGTCATTTGTAGGTGCTGCAAGTGCTCAGCCCAAGTCTTGCTATAGACCAATATATCATCAAAGAAAACTAGAAGAAACTTTCTTAAAAATGGGAGCATTGGTCAAGCCAAATAGCATGACAAGAAACTCATAATGGCCCTCATGGGTCCTAAAAGCAGTTTTAGGAACATCTTCTGGCTTGACTCTAATCTGATGGTAGCCGGACCTTAAATCCAACTTAGAAAAAGAACTTAGCCTTATGTAACTCGTCTAACAGCTCATCAACCACTGGAATAGGGAATTTGTCCTTAACAGTTTCCTTGTTTAGGGAACTATAATTCACACACATGTGTCATGTACCATCAGCCTTCCTTACCAGTAAAACAGGTGATGAAAAGGGGCTTTGACTTAATCTGATCACACCTGTTTTCAATAGGTCTCTAACAACTTTCTCTCTCTTCCTTTTGAAAAAATGGGTAACGATAAGGCCTTACTGATATAGGTGAAGTGTCATCCTTTAAGATGATAGTGTGGTCATGAGACCTAATAGAGGGTAGCCCAGTAGACTCCTCAAACACCCCTGGGTATTGTTGTAACATCATCTCAACATCTGGCAGCACTTCTGTTGTACTCATTTCCAAGGGCTCCATGAGTTGTAATATAATACCCTTACTCTCAACCTCATGTAACTCGGTTAACTCTTTCTCTTCCATCAATTGCATAGGGCTTAAACCTTGCAACTTCACTCTTTTTTTATGCCAATCAAACTCCATGCTCAGATCAGAAAAATTCCATAGAATTTGTCCTAGGGACCTCAACCAGTAGACTCTTAAAACTATGTCACAACCAACAAGGGGTAGCACATAAGTGTCAGTGCTGAACGTATGGCCCTGAATCTGCATCTTTAGGGCTTCACTTTTCCCTTCACTGTTAAGTAACTCACCACTTGCAACTCTGACCCGTATATCTTCTCCCCTCTTTGCCTTCAGTTTAGCTCTCTTCAAAATCGCAGGGTCTAAAAAATTATGGGTACTTCCAGAGTCAATTAAAATGACAACTTACTGACCTCTTATTTTTCCAGGAACCCTTATAGTCTTAGGGTTGATGGAGCCTGTGAGTGCATGCAAGGAGATCTCAAGATCTATTGCCTCTTCTCCTTGATTGGTCACCTGACACACTGCCTCTTCCCTTACCTCCAGCTCCCCCGAATCTTCTGGTTCTCATTCTTCCATCAAGAATAGCTTAGGATTTTTGCATATATGTTTGAAACTCCATTTCTCATCACAATTGTAACATAGTCCTTGTTCTCTTCTCTCTTTCATTTTGTTGGGTGTGAGTTTCTGGATTGGATAAGTCTTTTTGAATGGTGGCTAGTTGTATGTGTTGTTGGTTGAAGTGTTTGGGTTATGGGTTGGAGTGTTTGGGTGTAGTGATGGGTGATACAGCGAAGGAGTGGGCAGTAGCCCTTTTGTGGTGCTTCTGTTAAGTAGGACATGTTCCTCTTGTATTTTGGCTAAACCATAGGCAGTAATCAGGTTAGAAGGACTGAACATCCTTAATGGTAGCCTAATCTCATCCTTGAGGCCACTCAAAAAGCAACTGAGCTTGTAATTTTCAGTTAAACCCCTCAGCCTGTAAGACAATGCTTCAAACTGACCCTTGTAAGCTTCCACACTACTAGTTTGCCTCAATATAGTAAGCATCTCCATAGGATCATCATAAGAGCTAGGCCCAAACCTAATTAAAAGAGTTTGCACAAAACCTTCCCAAGTCTGTAGGCAGCCAGTATTTTCCAAATCCTGGAACCAAATCAAGGCTTGCCCCTCCATGTAATATGATGCTAATTGAATTCTCTGATTCATAGAAATTTTATAGAAACTGAAAATTTAGTGGCCTTGTAGAGCCAAGCAGTCGGATCGGCTCCATCAAATTTGGGGAAATCAAGCTTTACTGACCTTATATGCAATCCACCAGAATATGGAGACCCTCCAGTTCCATTTCCTTCATTTCCACCATCTCCACCATTTCCACCAGGCGCTGGAGTGTCAAAGGCAACACCAAAACCTTCTCCTTCCTCCATCTTACCCTTGAGTAGAATCTGCATGTTCATGGTAAGGTTTGCAAGTTGTTGAGTGATCCCGTATAAGGACTGCTTTTGATCTTCTTGCTCTTTCTGTAATAGGTTCACTTGCTCCATAACCTCCTTGTACTGGGTATCCACCATGGTTGGATCATAGGGCTCTGATACCACTTGTAACAATTCTCTATATAGTTTGTAAAATGAGTGTGTAATTGAGACTGAATAATACTTGTATTTGAAAATACGCCAATTGAGAACAGATAGTGGCCAAGATTCGAGGTCTGGCCTGCCTCCTTACAGAAAAAAAAAAGAGAGAGAGAGATGACGCCAAAGCGTAATTCCTTCAATGAGAAACTTCTAGAATGACTACTGCTGCTATAAGAAGCAGCTGGAAAAACTAACGGTCTAACTAACTTTTATGGAAAGAAAAATGTGGAAATAAAAGCATTCCTCCGAGCCTTCACTTCTCTAAGCCCATTACCAGCCCAACTATCACACTGACCCATCTGCTTCATAGCCTAGTCGACCAAGCCCCATGTTCCAATCTTCTTCGTAACCCAGTCCAATGCTTCGTAGCCCAGTCCACCAAACCCGACATCATGCGACTTAAAGTACATCATGCGAACTTAAGATATTTGTCCTCTTAGTGTTTCTCGATCCTTCCAATCCTCAGCCAACCCTAACTCTTACGCCTGCAGCCAGCAAACCCTAACTCCTCCGACGTCAGTCATATGACATGAGAGGAGGTTTTTCAAAGTATGGGACAAATGGAGGCGGGTTTTATCGCGTTAGGGACTGGGAGTGAGGTAGAAGGAAGGAGAGGCGGCTGGCGATAGTGGTAGACCATGGTTTTCAAAGGGTTTTAGAGGGTTAAAGACTCTATATGATCCCATGTGCTGATATTATTTAATCTTTTAGTACAAGATTAACCCAATTTTCTGTCATATAATGTGAAATAGTATTAATTTCAACTTCCTGAATGGGGTTTGTTTCTTGGTTGATCTCTGGCCTTGATCTCAATAAATGCATAAAATCTATTGATATATAAATTCCTTCTTCTTTCCTCTGTCCCAATTCCCATGTAGTTTTATTTTAAGCTTCAGTGAGCAAGAACAGAGTGGATCTCACTCGTAATATCTATATAAAATGTAGCCCATATAAACAAAATGAATATGATATACTAAACAAAGTTTTGCTCCATTTCAGATTCAGAAAAACTAAACCTAGTTTGCTTAGACACGATCCCCTCCAGGGCATCAGCCATGCACTCTGGTTTTCTGCAGGTCAAGGTAAGGGCTCTCATCCATGCTTCTTTGTTTTAATTGCATTGAATTCCATTAGGTAAAACACCAATAAATACTAACGGTTTCAGGTTTCTGCGAACCTAGCTAGCGGCTTCTCTTACTGATGCAGCAACCGTGCTTTCCTGCTGTCGTATCCCAATCTGATATGTTTTGTTGAATAAAAGGAGAACATCAGGGAAACACAAGAGATCGTCAGAACTTCTTAGAATCCCAATCTTCTGACCCACTTTCAAGTGTTGTGTTGCATGAAGAGAGCAAACCACCAAGGAGAGAACATTCATCAAATCTTCCTGGATCTATCTCTTTCTCTCTACAAACAGATTGTTTCTTATCAACAGCCATGTTATTCTTCAATGACCGAATGAATCCCATTATGAACATCAATTTACTAGGTCATTTAATGCTCTTCATCCATGCATAACGTCCATTTCTCGATAGGAGAACCAAAGAGTTCAATGAATATTTGGCAACAAAAGAATCAGGTGTTTGGACAAAGTTGAAAGTTGCACAATTCTGTGGTTGGTAAGTCATAGAATCGTTTACTCAATATGTAACAAAATATAACGTCCAAACAAGAGTTTTAGGAGTTGGAGGGAAAGTCCTGCTCTTTTTTTTTTGTAAGCTAAAAGAGAGGGGACAGCTAGCTTAGCAAACTTATAATCTTCTCTGCGTAACAAAGTAAAATATTTAAGACATAACTATTGTCCATTGGACGAGCCCGTCACTAAAACACCAGTAAGACGACCAACCAGTCTCAACTCATCCATTAAATCCAAAATCGAGCTTTATTTTCACAAGTTCCTATCCAATTTGCTACTTTAAGGGTCATGTCACCTCTGATACGTTCGAGACAAGACCGCCTTCGATGTTTATCTTTGCAAATAGAACTGTCACGAGAGTCCAGACTATCCATATACGTAAACCAAGTTTCTCACACCAAAAAGAAACTTGAGATACGCTCAGTGCTCTTCGAGGTGCAATATAAGGGAAGCTGTTGCGAAAGAATCTTTCAAAAAGTCCCATGAAAAAAGACAAGTGATTAAGTATAAGTGAACATTGTATATAGAAACTGATATGCGTCTAGAGAGAGAGGCTCTTCCTTCTCTCTAGACTCTCCTCTTCCCTTGTTTTCTTCCACGACCCCCTTCTCCGGTCAGGGGAGGGGCTCCGACCCCTCTCCTGTCTTTCTCCAGGGCCTTTGTGCCCTTTTCCAACCTTTTTCTAGGCATTTCCAGCTAATATTTTGGTCTTGTTTTCGAAATAAAAGGAGGTTAGATCTCGGCGTCTCTTATGGTCTTTATTGCGCACAACCACTTTGGATGGATGTTGTGCCCCTCGAAGATCATTTCTGGCCAAGTCTGGTGGTGAACACGAGCATGGACATCCGCCGGGTCCTTTTCACCTCTTTTTTGGTTAGTTTTCCCGATTTTTGGGGGACACACTATGTTCTGCCGTTAGCTGCCTTTGCAGCGGTCCTTTCCAGTATTGTCCAATGGACATCCGCCGACTTGTGGAGGATCACGCGCGTTCATGAGCGCGAGTGCCGCTCATGTGTTGGTTTTCTTTGTTCTTTTGTTGGTTCGTTTGTTTTGTAGGTATCCTTGCCCCTTTTCCTTCTCTTACTGATCAGATTTGGTTGATTTTCTCCGATGACTCTTGTTGCCATTGTGTTGTGTCGCCCGAATCTGTTGCAGCCGGTGCTTGTTTGAAGCTTTTCCTGAAAGAGTTGGATTGTTGCTTTGAACGTCTTTCTTCCAGCGGAAACCGACGTCACCATGTGCGACGAGTTTGTTGTGTTCTGACCTTTGTGGTTGTTGTGTGGTGGTTTTTGCCCTTGTGGGTTATTGTAGGGCCTTTTGGTCCGATTAGGTTTTCGTTGGCCTTTGGGAGGTTTTCGAGTTTGTAACGGCTGTTTTTCTCGGATTTTAATATACTTGTTTGTTGCTTAGGAAAAAAAGATTAAGCATAAGTGAACATCATGTGCGTCCAACTACGAAAGTGGTTACTCAATTAGTCTTGGTATTTGCTCGAAACTAGACTAGGGATAGGAGGTCCTTGAATTTAACCCTCAGCGACTAAGATTCGTTGTACTTTCGTAGAGCTGTGATGGCGGTTTAAATACTTCGATTTAGTAGATATGGTTCAATCCAAACATGTCAGAGCGGGTGGAGAGCCCCTTTGGTCATGCCTAATGGGAGCTGGTCAAGCTTTGCTGCCCTCTTCCACCCTTTTCATAATAATAAAAAAAAAAAACCCAAACGTGCGTCCTTGGTGTCAGATTCCGACAGGACGCTTCACCGTTGCTCTGATCAGCAAAAGGCCGTTTAACCAGCCCCTACCTTTTGTCCTGAAATTTTTTCTACACCAGTAGCGTTTTTTTTTTTTAGCTCTACACTAGTAGGTTATTTTCCACCTTTCTCTCTGGACGAAATGCAATCGAAGATGTGATGTGATATGCACTTGATTTTACTTGTAGTTGAGATCGCGAACCAGCTTGGGAAACACCGAATCCCAGCCAAAGGAATGAAGATATCGATGCAAATGGTCTCGTATCCCTGTGCGTGAGGGAGATAGATGCTTATGTGTTGGCAAAACTCTTGTTAGAGTTTGTTAGGACCGAAACTTTTATTGGGACGATGAGTTCCGACGCGGCTTAGCGAAAAACCACCCAATAATACGTGTCGATCAATAAAGGCCAAAATTTGGCAGAATGCCAAAACAAAAGTAGAAAAACGGCTGACAGGAAATGTATAATCGGCCCAAAACTATTTTGCTTCATTAGGCGTATTAATAGCAGTGATTTAGGACACCCAAAGCCATGGTGATCCAATAACTGCCCTACATATCACAACTAGAAGATGCGTCTATAAAGGAGCTACAGCCGGTTATGTCAACGGTAGTGTCATTCAATATGATCTGACTAGGTTTTAGTATTGTCGCAGCAGCAGCTACCTACATGTATTTAGGGAATCAACCCTCCAACGAGGCATGTACAACATCCTGAAGTGCTACAAGCTTTGCTTGCCCCCCATATTCTTCCGGCAACACTTCCTCACCAACTTCCTTTACGAAGTCCCGTCTTTCTTCCTCAGTGGTCACAATCACAATCTGCATCATTATCCAAAACTCAGCCAACTTCGTAAAGCTGAAAACTAACTCAACCTAACTCTCTTGCTTTCAGAAACCACAATAATGTACCAAGTTGTTGCACTACCATTTGAGGTGAGTCTCCACATTGAAGTGGAAAAGAAGTTCAACTAATGTCAAACATCTTCGCCAAAAAGAAAACAATCGTAAGACTTCTGCATTTCTTTCAATTTAAATATCTAGAAAAGATCATGCATGAATATGTGAAGTAGCCTCACTGAGCAGGACCAGAGCTGTAGGTGCAAAATCTATTTTCATGTGATGCAAGATTCATCATCATGACCAACCAACATTTAACTAAACACAAATATTTGCACCAACATAAAACTATATTCATAAAAAAAGGGCCAAAGACCTTTTGAAGATATAGGTTAATTTGGTTCTGTGTTCTATACCGAATTCTAGGAACTCAATCGAAATATAACACACAAATATCACCCGGTCCACAAGATTCTGTGCCTTGAATAAAAGTTTCGAATACACCAAAGACTCCAACAATTTAAAACAAAATCTAAATGTAGTAGAATTGCCACAAAAGATTATCTTCTCTTAAGTACATAACTTAATCTTCTTTCCTGGGATGTTGTCAGTCATTCACTTGCATGTTTTAAAAAGGAATATTAGCTGATGGTACCCATACTCCAAGCATATAAATGATTGAGTTGATCTGACCTAAGGAGGGTTAATATATTTTGTCAACATATATCACATACCTTTTCCAGTGTAGCCTTCTCAAGGAATCTGGAAACCATTCTCCAAACACTCACAAAGAATCGTGGCATGCGTAAAATGAAGCACTTTGCTAAACGTTCAGGGTAATAAGCCTACACAAAAAGGAAGTTTAGGATAACACAGAAAAATGTTAATCATCATCTATAGCAAAAGCTTAAGTTGTTAGAAAGAGATAAAATTTATTTTCTTAAATTATATTATCCATCACACTCCCCCTCACGTACAAGACTAGAAGGCACATGGACCCACCTATTAGGAAAGGAATTTGATATTTGAAGTAGGAGATAGAGTAGAGGTGAGGTTCGAACTAAGGATAATCATTCTGATGTTGTGTTAAATCACCATCTATCCCATAAGCTTAAACGGTTAGGAAGAGGTAGATTTATTTCTTTAATTATATTGTCCAGCAAAAACAAACATTAAAACAAAAACCAACATTAAAGTTGCATCACATAGCATCTACGTAAGGTTTAAACTCTCGTCAGGTAATGCCCATACTCATCCCAAAAACCCCAAAAAAAGAAAATAAAAGGAAATGCCCTTGATAGGCCAGAGGGATTTAAGCCATTATTCCTTGTGAGTATTTGGAGAATGGTTGGAGCCCCAGACCTTCGATGGCATTCAAAATTGATATCATTTTAGCTTAGGCATTTAAAAGCCGCAAGACTTTGTTCCCTAGTGAGGCAGTAAATGACCAAGCCTGAGATGGGTATTGAAAAGTTCAGCCAAGATATTGTCCGGTTTTTGGAGGTAGTGAACGAGATAGGGGAATTGCAAAAGAAAAAAGTGGAAGAAGGCTTTTAGCTAGAGAATAAACAGAATATGCCAATATGTTAATGCAGAAAAGACAAAAAAAAAAAAAGACAGAACTACGTCTTTCAGAGCAAGAAGGTTTAAATGAGAAGGAAAACCCTAGAATGAAATGTGAATGAAATCCAGATTATGCTTAGCCCCAGACCCTTCTTTTCTTTCTATTTTTTGCATCATCCTTGCTTTCTGCCTCTTATTTGTTACCACACAGAAAGTTCAGGAAAAGAAAATAAAATCACCTGTAAAAATTGAAATCCAGTGATCAACCCTCTAGCGTCAATGTTCTTGTATGTAATATACTGGAGATCAAGAATGCCAATCAACTTTTCATTTCCAAGTTCCCTTCCTTTGAAAGAACTGAAACAGACAAAAAAAAAATCAAATCAAATGCTGCTGCCATATCTTGGGAAATGGTATAATTATACTAAACTATTTGAAATTTTATTCTCTAATATAACAAAGCCCAATTAATTACTGAAAATTTATGACCCACCTAAATACAAGCATAGCTCAATGAAATTCCAAAATATCTTTGGAAGCAACACTATCAAAACAGTTAGAGGTAGACCAAAGCTAGTCTTTAAATACAATAGCTTTGTAGGAGCTTCTTGCTTTCGAGATTCAGCTTTTAACTAGCTGATGAAGAAAGTCTTAAGAAATACAAAGCAGAGAGAGGAGAAAAAAACAAAGCCTGAACAATAAAGATACTATATAATTTAAAAAATTCATCACAAAACTTACAGATACTGATATTTGTGGTCTTTCTATCATCTATGTATAGATCTAGATCAATTTAATCCCCAATAAGCCCACAATGTTTATTTTGTGTATGATCTCTAATATGGAATGTAAGAACTATTCAGGTAACCCAAACAGAAGCAATCAATTTCAAGGGCATAAATACTTATGTGAATGTGGCATTACTTCGAAATTCCAATACTACAAATTTGCACAACAATAATCAGTCCTAGGGTGAACTTTAAGATTCTGATATTTCTAAATCCTATAAATAAAATTCTTATATATTGTTATACTTTTTACACAAAAACAAAGGCCAATTATCCTGCCTGTCCAATATTTTGTACTTCCACAAGCGGAACTAAAATTTCCTTGTCATGCAGTCTTTGCAGGGCATTCAGGCATATCCAACACATGTCAAAAGCACAATTATAATGCCAGTTCAGCGCATGTGCTTCTTAGAAAAACATGGATCTTTCCCACTTTTACCCACAAATATATACCATCCCTTAAAGGAACATTTACACCAGCACCAGCATAATCTCTCTCTTTCTTTTCCTTTTCTGTTACCTTTTTCTTTCAATTCAATGCTTATGCTGATACTAAAATCTATTAACACTTTAGACAAGGCAGTGGTCCTTAGTTGCAATGTTGCTCATAAGAATCCCCCCCCAGTTAAGGGTACAAGACAACAAAAACAGAAGAAAAAAGGACAGCAAATGTGGGAAAAAAAAACCCTGCTACCAAAAACCCATCCCTCTAAATGCCCACACGTTCATATTTCACACCTTCAGCTTATTTGAAAAGGCACATCCATATTAAAGAAATGAACAGTTACCTTGCAATCGTTTTGTCTGGCAGATGAATAACGAATTCTGGACAGACAGGAAAAACAAACTGAATCGACCATTATTAGCAAACTGTTGTAAATTAACATCGAGCTTTTATGCTGGACCTTATTTCTTATGGCACATCTATTATATTGTGGCCTAAAAAGGAGACAAATTAGACCAAAAGGTATCAATGCACTGAGCGGCGAAAGTCAAAGTAATCAAACTTTGAGTAAAATATTAAGTAATTCAATTGTCATAAAAAAAGTGTACTTGAGCTAATTACTCTTAAATTGGACATGGTCCTTCGACGGGAAATGCTTGCTTGCTTTGACAATCATCACCGGATATTTATCCTTCGACAAACCCTGCAGATAAAGCTTTTGAGCTTGCAACTCATCTTGAACCTCGGATTCGGAAATGAAGCCGTCGGGCATCATTGCAGCCCTCCAGTTCAGCCACTGGACGAACATCTTTGCCGCTTTGTCTGGATCCATCGACCTCGCAATCAAGAACCTCATGAGTGTTGGATCGCCATACCTCCGCAAAGATAAAGCCATGAAATAAAAATTTGATCGAATCAAGTGTATCGTGCATTAGGAGGCTAAGGTTACAGTTTGGTTTACCTCTGTAGAAGAGCCGAGCTTCTCAACGGATTTCCTAATCTGTGTCAATGCAAGTTCCTGGTTTTTCTCCATGTGGGGTTCTACTGAAAAAAGTTAGCCTTGTAATTCCTATTAAAAAAATAGGAACTTGTAATTTGACTCGATTCTCAAAAAAATAGTTAGATGTTTTAAGAACTCCAAAATTCGTTTCCGGAGAGAGAGAGATGTGGCTCTGAAGCGGGCAGAGCATTTGGAAGGGAAGTCAGAATTGCGTTCACAGAACGGAACATCTAAAAATAGTGGGGGAGAAGTCGCGGAGAAACCTGGAAACAGTGGAACTGACAGGGACAGCAGACACCGGCCTGTCCGCAAAGGCTTCTTGTATTTATGGTTGGCAGGCAGTCCAATTAGTTTTTATGATTTTATAAAGCGAAAGAGAAAACTTTTTCTTATCTTATTCCTCAAAAGAAAATAGGAAGAGTGAAAGTGTACGACTTGAACATCACCGCGCAAAAGTCTACTCTCTCTCAGGTCTAGTTTCGATCTAAGGTTCTGTTTTCATGAAAAAATTTTACCTCGTAATAAAATATTACAATATAATCTTTCTGTTCCATCAAATCATAACTTTTCACTACAAAAAATATAAAAAATTATTTTTCTCTTCACTTTTTCACTAAACCAAATACCAAAAATTTTAACAACCCAAAAATTTTCCAACACAAACCCACCCTATCTTACTTTACAAGGCATGTTTGAGCCCCAATTAATTAGGCTCCAAATTTTAGGTTTACTACTAAAAAATTCACTACATAATTTTTTATTATTATAATATTTATTAAAAATCTTCTCTCTCTTCACTTTTTTATCAACTCCTATAACATTTCTTTACTTTATAATATTTCTCAAACCTCGATACCCAAAATTTTCACCCTCAAACATACCAGGCCGGAAGAGAGAGATATTCAGAAAACTCGATTTCCTGTCCTGTCTTAAGAACCTGACTCAAAAGAGAAAAGAAGACCGAACTAAAAAAAGAAAAGAGGTATCACTTTCGACGATTGAACTGCACTTTTATATTCAGATTGGAACTGGCTTTTAACGTCTTACAGCATTTCTAGCAGGCTCTCTATTCTAATATTTTGGTTAGAATAGAGAGCTAATTTAACCAAAAAGTCAAAACACTCTTCAACAGCCTCTCTATTTTAACAACTTCTAAAAAAAATTTGAATAAGTGAATAGTGGCTCTCTATTTTAGAAAGCCACTATTCACCTCACTATCTTAAAATATTAATATATATCTTCTTCTTTTTTTTCTTTTTTTCTTTTTCTTTTTCTTTTTTTTTAGAAAATTATTGTTCACTTCACCATCTTAAAATTTAAAAAATTCTAACAGTTAGAAAAATAAAAAAAATAAAAAAATCGATCTTTTTAAGATAAGACAAATATTCAAAAATATGACTGTTACGATAAAATGAATATTCAAAAATATAAATGTTAGAGAAACAATAAAGAAATCTTTGAAAAAATAATATTTAAATAGAATAGTAAAAATAGATGGTTAAAATAGAGAAGCCGCTGAAAATGTTTTTTGAAAGTTGATAGTTAAAATAGAGAAGTGTGCTTTTTGATTAAAGTAGAGAGTCAAATTTGAAAAGACCGCTAGGAATACTCTTAGAGTCGGCTTTCACTCCACTTTCACTTTCATATCAGTAGCGTCGACTTGCACTTGCAATATCGTTTTATGATATTTTTTCAACGTCAGTCAAATAAAAAAATAAATATAAAATAAAAAATATTTTATTTTATTTTATTTTTTAAAGAAAAAAAAGAAGGATCGGAGTCCTTCCCCGGTGGAGGCACCCCTCCACCGATCGTTGGGTAGTTTGACCGCCCAGTTCGAAGGGAGGAGGAATCCCTCCACCTCGGGCTGGCCGCCCAGAACCCATACTACCTCGGCGATCGGTGGAGGGGGCCTCCATTAGGGAAGGACTCTGATCCTTCCTTTTTTTCTTTAAAAAAATAAAATAAAAGTAATTATATTTTTTTATTAATTTTAGATTTATTTTTTATTTTACGACACGTTCACATTACGATTGGAGGTATCTTTTTTAAATTGCGCTGTCAATTTTCACGTGTGCGCCGTCAGCCACGTGTGCATTTCCGTCCATTAAGTTGGCGGCAGGACTCTTCTGGGAATAGGGTCAAACCCCACTGTTTTTTTTGTAGAAAAAAACATACCCTAAGGACGAAATTGGGAAATAGTGAGAAATAGTAATATCCTTGATGTTTTTGTCCCAACATGCAAATTTGAAAATAACGTCGTCACATATCCTAAATTTTAAATTAGGCATCCAAATTGAACTAACCTGCAAATATATCCACTCGCCTTGTTCCAAACGTGGGCACTGGTCGGCATTATATTGAGGGCTATTTTATTTTTGGTTTAATCCTCGGGTATAGCCTAATTTCTATCTTAAGAGTTATAATAATCCCTGAAGAATCTTTCGTGTACTAGAATGATCATTCTATCAACTCAACCTGAATTTTAAATTAACATCAACCTATCCAATTTAACAGTTTGAGTGATTTAATGACGAAACGAAATTGACAAATGACCACTCCCTCGAGACACGGAAAATTCTCCAAGGACTAGATCAAAAACGAAATAAACCCTAGAGACTATATTGGAATTCAGGCATACCACAGGGATTAATAGGCAAATTTAGTCTTTGTTTTTTTAGAAATAGAGTCTGAGATTAGAGGATATTTTGTCTAGATACGGACTGGCAAAAGTGGAGTAGTCGCACAAGTAAGGGCTTACACTCTCAGAAGATAAGTGAAAAGTATCTCCTGGGAATTACTCAAACTGCAGCGGACCATTAGAATCACTCATCTCAGTTAAGACCAGCCAAGATCACCGAAAACTCAATACACTATCTTGAGCACAAGCTTTCCATCTCCAAACTCCCATTTGAAACCTTCAGTCCCCACCAAAAAAAAAATGCTCTCAATGAACTCCAGCAAACACTTGGTCGTCGAATTTGCCAGATTCTACACAACGATTGCAGCAACAATTTACCCCCAGAAACCATATTGAAACACCAAACTTGAGAACGCCAGCTTGATCAAGTTGCAGTGATGCCAGCTTTTGGTTACAGGCAGACATACTCTCTCGAGTTTGAGGTTTCCAAGCAAACACTAGTTAGATTGGCTTGAGCTCGATTGGTCGGCTGACACAAGTTAGCTGAGAACAGAAATTTATTTACAATTACCAGATCCAAGGAGTAACAAATAAATGAGGGTATTTCAACATTGTTAGACCCAAATGACTACACAATTATGATGGCAAGATGCCACCATGTTGGACACCAACAAAGCTGTTGTCTGACACAACCTTTTATTCCTACAGACGACTAAAAGGTAATCCTACTTTCCTAGACGCAATATGAACCTGGCCAGCATCAGAGAAAATGTCCACAACAAAGAATCCCTTCTCAGAAGCTCCTCAGTGCACAGAGTTTGGTTCAGGCACTGGCAATCAGATCTCTACTAAAATATTTGACTTTAACAGGAAGCCCTTCTGAACATTTGGCAATATAGTTGCTAAATGGACCTCCGTGGGAGTTGAGACTGAAGCTCCACATACAAAGCAAGCCTGTTGAAACAAAAATAAGAATGAGACACTGACCATATAACTAAGCAGCAGAATTTACAAACAAGATTGCATTGCTTACTGATGAATCCCTCTCATATGCAACAACCAACAATGGAAAATATTGAGTAAGCTGTACCAAAACATAGAGAGACAAACACTGTAAACAATAGAGATTCAATGAACTGAGATTTTCTCTCAGGCATGTTTCTTTTAAAGTAATTACTACTAGTATTCACGTGATTCAACCAGATTCCTGATCCATGCAAAGCTTCTAATGTTTTTCTAATGATTAGTTTCTAAGTAGTCATCCTACCATTGGTATTAAAGGCTACTCAGAGAATTAACACAAGACCACAATCAGTTTCAATCCTGAAACCTCATTACAGTGTTATATCACTCCAATATTGTACACTATTTCCGTAAGAAGAATTATACACACTTGTTTCATTGAAAAAGGGAAAGGAACCATCCTACCCCTGCCCCCAAAAAGAGTTTTACATAGAATGTAGTAGAGCGGAAAACTTAGGTCTCACAATAGAAAGATTGTAGTCGAGTGCAACTCGCTCAAAGCCATGTCAGGGTCCACCACAGATGAAACTTGAGGAAAGATCACCTTTGAGTTGAGCATGATTATCACAAAGGAAGTCGGCAGCTTAAAATGTAGAATAATGCATCTTGTAGTATAAAGATTACTATAAGAGAAAAAAAAAAACTAGTGACATTTAGAATGCATATCTATAAAGCATAAAAATCTACAAAATCCCAAGGTAAACCAAGTTACCTATTCCGTAAAAACACTTGTGACATCATTTGATGATAATTGGTGTAATATAGGGATGCCCACTTTTGTGTTATCCATAAAATCAACATTTGGCTCCTGCTTCACTCTGTTGTTCTCCAGGTAAAATTTTCCACTGCCCAAGTTGCTCATTGGTGATTCAAATTCATCTACTGCAAATCGACTTGGAATGCAAGTCCCTTCACCAACAAATCCAAGATTCCTAAGAGGTCCTTGATCAAGCATTTCACCGGTTTTCACAGCATAAGAACCCTGAATATCATGCATATTAGGAACAAGTCCTGGCATCTGTCTGCCAGCACTAAATGTAATGGTCGAGCATTGACCTTGCCGACCCATGCTGTTATCGGGATTTACAGAGCAAGATGACACAGAAGATGAAATGGAAACTGGGGCTGAGTAGCCACTAAGCACTCCTGTAGAATTCAGAACCCTATTAGGGAATTGCCCCACATTCAACGAGGAATTATTTGTTTGAGTTGATAGAAGACTGTAATCAACAAAGGAACTCCTGTTAAAGCTGCAATTCTGACTAACTGAAGCAGGAGCATTTTCTGCCTGCAAACTTGCAGATGACTGAGACGGGACCACTAAACAAGATGGCTGCACATTGATTAAACAGCTAGGCTCAGGAAGCATAGACTGCTGCTGCGGTTCTTGCTGCTGTTGTCGTTGTTGCTGCTGCAATATATCCATCAACATGTTGCTATTCTGAGCATTCAGCCCCAATAGATTGTTACTAGGTCCCACTGTACCAACATGATTAGATGGCCATGCTCCATATGCCGAGGAAACATCCTCAGGAGAAGAAAGTTTTGACTGCTGAAAGTGTTTTGAAACGTTAGATTGACATTTTATTAAGGACTGACCAAATGCCACACCATTTTCAACAGCTATATGCTTGGGTCCTTGTAACAATGCTTGTAGAAGAGCAGGCTGGTCCATCGCAGGCACTAGGTTACCTGTTGGCCGACCTAGAAGCTCAGCATGCAGGGCTGCAAGTGTTTGTGGCGGAATTTGGCCAGAAGCAGCCAAAGCTTGCACGTCAAATCGTCCAAGTGAACCCAGTTTCACATTTGGGTCCACAGGCCCACAGATGGTGTTAGAAACTCCACCTTGTTGTTGAGCTACTCCACTTAATCTTTTTAAATATAGCCTAAATTTCTGTAAATTGATATGGCAGGAATACATGTTGATGAGAAATTAAGTAAAGCTAGGAAGTCAACTGTTCACATCATGACCAACTCCAATACACTTCATAAATCATTCAGATATTAGTTAGAAATAAAAAAGAATCCATGATTTTCCAAATATTATTGAAGGGCTTATGCTGCAAGGGGGTATGAGATTGTGGAGGTAATAAACCTTAAATAAATCCACAAGGATTCTGGAATCCAGTGAGGAATGGAGCAAATTCTGAGAAGTTCCATTAATAGAAAAACTGAATTATTCAGCATTTACATAGACATCAGAATCAACAACTCCTAACCCCAAGTGCACCAAAAAGAAAAATTATCCAAAAAAATACCGGAACAATCTATATAGCCAAATTACAGAGAACGGCAGAGGACTAAGCCGAAGATAAGGTGATTATAATACCTAAAGTGAAACCGGAGTAAAAAAGAATCTGGAATCAGGTTTTAGGGAAAAAAGGACGAGGAGGATTATAAGAAGGCTCTAGAGGCTGTTCTTTTGAGCTTGCTCACCAGTCAGCTTGGGAAAGTCCATGGCAACCCATTCTGCATCGGAGTAGTAAACTGGGCATTGCACTCGTCTTTTTCAAAAAAAGAACTGATTTACTCTCATGTGCATTCCTTCCATTCACCAAGATTATACATACTCCTTTCTATGATTCTAATTATGTCTTCACGATCCTCCACTTTTTTTATGTCCAGTGGTTACGATCTTCGTAAGAGTACAAATATCAACACATGAAAGCATAGATGATTAACACTTAGGAAAGAACCAAACCTGCAAATGGCTAGCAACATTTTCTCGAGTTAAACCCGGTACATTCATCAATTCCAAAATTCGCTTCGGCACAGCCTCTGAAATGGAAATCAGAAAGCTCTAATCAGCAACGATTAACAGAAGCAACAACCATTCAAAAATAGCACCACACTAACAGAATTGGAAAAGCAAAACCCAAAACAAAAAGTAGTTGAAAATCATACTATCAAGCCCAAGTTGGTTCACAGCACTGACAAATTGCTGATGGAGCTCTACAGACCAGACTACACGTGGCTTCTTCGGTGCGGACGGATCATCATTTTCCAACTCACCATCATCTTCATCTTCAGCATTTCCCCTTTTTCTCTGAGTTTTCAGTACTCCCTCGGTTCCTTCATTAGTAGAGGAAGCATATTCAGAATCATCATTTCCTCGTTTATGCAGGTCATTCTCTTCTAAGCTGCCTGAATGCTCAAGTTCTTTGTTTTCATTCCATCTTTTCCTCACAACATGCTGCCATAAATTTTTGAGCTCTTCCTCACGTATAGGCTTAATCAAATAATCACAAGCCCCATGTCTGATTCCTTTCATGACAGCACTTGTCCTCCCATCAGCAGACATCACTGCAGAATATAATGACATGTTAATGTGAATAAGCAAAGTCCGGATATCCCTGTGGCAAGCAAATATGATACTCACTAATAACAGGAAGATCCATTTCAAGGCCAACATGCTCTAGAAGTTTATAACCATCCATATCAGGCATATGTACATCGCTCAGTATGACATCGAAACACCCTTTCCTCTCACGCAGAAGATTCAAAGCAACAGTAGCCTCGGAGCAAGTCGTAACTGCAACCAATTAAAAGTGTTAAACATTAAACTTAAAAACAAAGCATCACAGGTTAAATACACTTTTTGTCCATCAACTATTAGGATTTTAACACTTTGCGCCTCAAACTATCTATTTTGTTATATTTCGCCCATCAACTACCAACCCTGTATACTTTGCACCATTCACCGTTAATTTGGACAAAAACTAATATTTTTTGTTAGTGAAATAACGATTTTACCGTCACATTTTTTTGTCATTATATTTTGTGTGGGGATAAAGACAACAGTTCACTGACCAAAAATATTAGCTTCCGTCCAAATTAACGGAAGAGAGTGCACAGTGTACACAATTGATAGTTGATGGGCGAAAAAGTATTTCCCAAACATCATCTCACTGATGGGTTTATCAGATATCCATATCCTTAATACTTGTCTTTGTGATAAACACAATATCACACTATTCCCAGAAAGTATAACAACAAAACTGCTATTGTAAAAGAGAGAAGCGATCCAGAATCCAGAGTATTAGTTTCACGATAGCAATAATATGGTCAAAAGAGCACCAGTATGGAGTAACAAGACAAGGACAGGACTTCTTACTGTGAGTGTACCATAATTGTTGAAAAAGCTGCATAAACATTCAAGCAGGAACAAGTTCATCCTTATCATCAAGTTAAGAATTCACCATACACGTACAAGCAGGAACAAAAAAAAACACCTAAAAGCAACCAAAATTGAATTATATGCACCAAAACCGTAGCACACGTACTTTGAAGAGCAAAAGACTTCAATTACAGCTACCCCAAGTTCCAAGCAACTGTACGTTGAAATTTTTGAACAAATAGACAAGTCGACTTGACCGAATTGTACCAAGCAAGCAATCAACATAACCATACAGCAATAACCAACATCAATACAACATAGACACGCGAACACAGCTCACCATTTCCGAAAAATTACATAAACCAAACTCAAATTCACAAGCTTTTACGAGAAAACAGCAGGTAAAACACTATTAACCACTTGGAAAGTTAAAAAACGAAGAGAAATTGGTAGAGCGCCGACCGTTATAGCGGCAACGGTGGAGCATCTGCTCGATAATCCTCAGGCAAGTGATGTCATCGTCGACCACGAGAACCCTAAGACCTGCCGGGAACTGCTCGTACACCATAACTTCAGAAGCAGCGGTAGCGGAACCGGAAGCACGGCTGCCCTTGCACGAGCCGTAGCCGCTGCCGAAACTCGTGCTGACGCTCGACTGCGCCACTCTCTGCATGGCCGGCACGGCAGCAACGTCTCCGCGAGCAAACGCACAAAAACAAACTCGAGGTCTCTCACACACTCAGCAATTAAACCCTACTCCGTCCCTCTCAAGGCTCTCTACTATGTGCCCCTAAGAGTACTCAAATTCACCCTATCGACGGTCAATTGTACCCGGATCTGCAAAAGTAAGCCCTCGAATCAGCAAGAGTGTGAGGGAAAACGAAACAAACAACAGATCCGAGCGAGCGAAGGAGGGAGCTGCTGGTCTCGATTCCGAGATATTTTTCACATTATGTTCGGAGGTTTTTGGTGATTGAGGAAAAGTAGAATCGAACAAAAAGGAACAGAGCGGAAGGAAGAAAAAGAAAAGCAGTTAGAGATATGTCCTTTGCAGTGCGTAACATCGTTTTTGCTATTTTATTCTTTTTATTAATGTCGATATTTTTGGCTAATGTAAAAGAAGTAAATAATTGGAGCTTTGAGTTAACGAGAGGAATGAGGGGGGGGATGTGGTCCCCGGGCCGCGTGCAAATTTTTGGTCCTTGCTTTTGACCTGGCACGTATATATAGCTTATACTCGACCTAGAGCTGCCTCCCTCCTAGTCTCTCTTGCCTTTCTTTTTTTCGACCTAACCTGCCGTATGTATCGTATCACGAAATTTTTAAGATTGTTTCATGTTCTCTTTGTAAAGAAATTCTCGATTAAGGAGAATCTCAAAGTGGGAAAGTTACCAACACTTTGAAAGTACTTAATTCGTAGTCTTAACTGACTAGTTTAATTACGAGATTTTAATATTATTCGTATTAATTATCTAACAAAGTTACTAAATTTATATCACGCTAACAATATAGTCACTTTATTTTATTTTTCTTACATTATGATCACTAAATTAATCCCGCGACGAAGTAAGCGAAGATAAACTCATCACAGTAAGAAAGTTGCACGGAAAAGATCAAGTAACGAAGTTTTATTTACTTTGTCTTATATGCAGGAACCGTTTGGGGAAATATCACAAAAAGAATGTGGTGCCACAGACTTCTCGGAAGTCATTGAGATCACTCAAAAACATCCAGCAGCTAGAGAAGACCTCCTACGCAGCATCTAAAACAGAGATTCCAAGAGACGCAGATCGCAGTGAGAACAAAGAGACAAAATACCTGGAAGAGCTATCGAAGTGAGAGATGATGAATGTGAAGGAGAAAAAAGGATGGATGATTCATAAGAAAAAAATAACTGAGAATTCTACGTCGGCTGATTCGGCTAAGATTTCATTACCGGAACTCGTGCAGAAATCCATGAAAGAAAATTTGCAAGTCGCCAAAGACTTGACCAAGGAGAGCGAACCAACACCCTGCAAAGAATAAATGCAAAATGAAGAGGCAGAAACCACACAAAATTGATAAAGCGAAAATGGACGAGGAAGAAAAAGATTACTTAAACGGTTCGTTTAGATTAGTTTAGGTGACTGGGTCACTAACATTGATTAGTGCCGTTGATGTGACAAAATGATGACGTGGCCATGAAAAACATTAGATGTAGTGACGGAATATAGATGGAATGATCATATTGTCACACGGGTATGGATTTAGTGACCAAAACATAAAAAAAGTAAACCTAGTGATTATTTTGTCAGCGGGGCATAAACCTATGACCAAATTATCAATTTTTTTAAATGATAAAACACAGAGTTTTGTTTAATGATAATCTGTTAATCTGTATGACGTGTTTTGGTAACGTATTTAATGGCTAATGTAGCATGGGATTCCGCTAAATGAATTGATAGAATATGGACGAAAAGACTCAATCGTCACACAAGTATGAACTCAGTGACCATAATGTAAAAAAAAAATTGAAACTTAGTGACTAAATCGTAAGCGTGGTATAAACTTAATGATCATATTGCCGATTTCCCTAAAAATTAAGAAAATATCCTGACAGTTCTGTTTAACCTTCCTTTTGATAGAAATTTTTGGAGGTTCGAAAACGAAACTATCAAACTCTGGTATAAAAGTAACTAAAAATCAAATGCATTGGCTTCCTCACATCCACATGATGAAAAAGTTTGTAGAAGTTATATAATCTCAAATGCAGCTTATAAGAGTTTCTTTAAGTCAACAAAAACTCATTGGACATTCACATTTTGGTAGGATATTAAAATCATAATATGCATTTTGATGGGCTTGAAACTTGTGACAGACCAAATTTGTTTTGAAATTTTAGAAATATTGTGAAAATTGAGATAGATTAGACTTTTATTAAATTTTGAGAAAAAATAGTAAAAAGTATAATTTGATGTGAATGGGTAAAAAAATAAATAAAGGTGATTTAAGTTAATTTTTTATATTTATTGTAATAAAAATAGATTTGACGAAGAAAGAAAAATGGCTTTGAAGTTTTTATTATTATTATTTTCTTAACTAAAAATTTTGAACTAATTATGTTTGTATTCAAAATTGGATGGGTCAAAAATTATTTTCCAATATTTTGCGTTTGTAAACACTACCCAAGTTGAAGTCCGTTGATTATATTATATAATTAAGTACACGATTTAGCTTATCTTTTATTTAATTTGCTCGATTGATCTCTTATTGTTGACCACCAACTTTATGACTCAAATTACAAAAATAATAATAAATAAACGAAAACGAATGTTAAAATGCAAACCAAAATCCAAAGCAGTAATCTCAAAAATTACTACATTACCAATTTTGATAATCAACACTACTTTAATTTATTGTCCTCTTTTGGAACTGATTTGGTTATTAAGACAAGATTATGTCAAATTAAAGCAAATTATTCTGCAAGTTCATTACCGAACAATTATATAAAAAATAATATAAATATTTACTCTGGATTGAAATTAGTAACTAGAGGAGAGATAAAAAAATTGAGATAAAAAAGATTTGAAGTTACAAATAGAGAATTAACGCACATGCACCGAAACAATGTCCAAAGAAAAGAAAGAAAAAAGAATTAAGTTAAAGTTGTCATATGTAAAGCCGCAGAAGAAACTTGGGGGCCGGTTAAGTGATTTCTTTATGTTAATTTTTTCAAGGTGAGGCAAAATTGATAGGTTTTAATTAAAAAAATGAAATTGAGAGAAATAAATAACAAAATAGAAACAAAAAACCGGTATTTAGGTCACACTTGTTGAAATTTTAATTTTATTTGCATTTGTTGTTATTTTAAAAGGTACTTTAATTCATTTCTTATTTGTTGTCATTTAAAGGGTATGATTTTTAAAGCATTAAATTTGTCTCATTCATTTTGAGGGATAAATGGTATTTAAATGTGTAAAAATAGATAGTACTTTTAGCCTTGGAAAATGGATTTTTTCAAAATATTTGGGGGGACAAAATGATATTTGAAGGTGTAAAATTTGGATGAGATAATATTTTTTACCTTAAAAATGTTTTAAAGGATTTTTTTTTAGGGGGGGAGCAGTGGTTCCCTCCCACCCCCTAAGTCCACCCTTGCTCCCCCATAGGGACCAAATCTTGTCTATAACTACCTCCCTCTTCTTGTTTTCTTGGCTATTGTTTGGAATCCTGGCGGTTAGAATCTCAGTGCATATGAGGACCTTCTGTGATATCATGAATCCCACTTAGAGTGAGATAAGAGAAATGAATGAGAGATGACCAAGTCTCACATTGGTACCTTACTAAGTTGGACTAGACTTTAAAATGGTTCAAGGAACTTCAAGCGCAACTTTAACTAGTCATTTTCAAGTCAAAGCATCAAATATGACTAGTGTTTTCCTGGGTGATTACAAATGATATCAGAGCGGTCCTAGTAATTACTATCAATGTAGGCTTGGTGGGCCTTGACGAGAACGTTAAGAATTTAAGGGGGAAATTATAATACCCTGAATCCTACATAGAGTATGAGAAGAGAATAAATGGGAGATGGTCAAGACCTATATTGAGACTATACTAGGTTGAACTAGGCTTTATAATAATCTAAGGAACTTCAAGAGCAATCTTGACTAGTTCTTTTGAAGTCAAAGCATCAGATATAGCTAGTGATGTTCTTAAGTCCTTACACCTTTAGAGGGCACGACATAGCTAGATGAAATCTACACCTTCAGACAATCTCAATGGCTCCAACTCGACACCGGTTGGTCCACGGACCCCGTACACTGATTGAGGATCTCACACACCTGACTATAATTTTCCTCTTTTAGGGTTGTTTCTGATGGTCTAAGGAGGCCGTGCACCTCCTGGATAGTTCCAACAACTTCAGGCAAGCCCACCCCTTCCAAGTCGATGCATTCCAACAATGTTTTTGGAACTATCCAGGAAAATGTTTTTATTCAAGAAAAAAACACAAAAACAAAAGGTGAGTTTCATCATTTAAAAAAAATCCTTTTGGGGCTTAGGGCAGTGGAAAATGAGCACGTGGATTGGTCACAATATTCTGTGAAAAACAAAAGGTGAGTTTCACAAGTACCGTTTCATCCCTCGACTAAATTAAATATTTAAGAGAAAAAGCAACCTAAAAGATATATAAAACCAAAGAGCGGTGTTCACTTTGCAGACAAAGTACGACTAGTGATTTGCAAATAGCTTAATGGCGCGCCCATCTCCTGAAAAGTAGGAGAATACGATTTTGTGGCAAGCTTGTTTTGCTTGATGATAGCGTGGCACTTCTCGATAACACCAATTGCATGTTATAACTCTAGTACTCAGAAAATTGTTAGTCTAGTTCCAACTACTCCAGCCCTTCTTTTGATTAACAAGAAAAATGTTATAATGAATAAGAGAGATAAATAATAATAAGATATAAGAAATTTAAGTGATTCGGTCTAAAAGATTGATATCTACTGTCAGTGGCTGATCCAAGGGGTGGGCCGGTGGCAGCATGTTCCTCGTTGTACGAATTTGCTTCCGCATCGTTTAGCTCAATGGGCAGCCTCCTCGAATTTCGCGAGTGTCATCCCCTTCCTTCTCGAGCTTTCTTATTCTTATCCCTTGGGTTTTTCATTTTTGAGGGTTTTGACCCCCTCGACGCTCTTTGTTTTGTATTAACTATGTTCCCCCTTTTAAATGTGGTGTTTGTTTTAGGAAATTTTAGAGTTGTGGAAATGTTGGGTATTTAAGTTTGTGTAAAAGTATAATATTTTTATGAAAAAGTAAAGAGAGAAGATTTAATTGAATATTATAATATTATTTTATAATTTAATGAGTAGAGAGATTATTTTATATTTGTTTAAAAATTTTGAGAGATGAAAATTTCAACCCAAACATCACAAATAATAATAATAATAATAATAATAATAATTAAAAAAAAAAGAGCAGACTGATACCGCTGAAGGGTTTTACTCTAAGCGTGATGTAGACTCATTTAAGTGTGTTTTTCACTTTTCACTTTAACTTTTCCGTTCCTTTTTTTTTTTTCCTCTGCATATAAAACATATAGTTGTAGAGAGGTTGGTTTTGGGGACTGTCTTTTAACTTCAATGACCGCTTAATCTGATAAATTCAAGTTTGGCTTTCAGTCAGTCACTGCCGTGAACAAGCTAACGATATACCCGACACTACTTCTAGACTTAGGTGGTGGTTTAATCTAGATTAGGAGAAATATAAGGTCCTTGTAGGCCAGGCCAACCCTGATTTTGTGAAATTGTGTATTTTTTAGCGGTATTTTTTTAATTAATTTGATTGTAATGTCAATTGAATGCAATGTAATTAGATTGGAATTTAGATTTGAATTAATTAGATTGAAATTTGAATTTTTGAGTTGTGATCCAATTGATTGATTGTTTTCACTTTGTTTTATTTTGTTTAGATAATGGATAAGTTTGTGATAAGAAAGTCACGCAGCGTGGAGTCGTATAATACTCCTAGCATGGAGTCGTCTTAGTCGTAGTACATAGTACAATCTAATAATTTTAATATTTTAGTCTTTAATTTTCGATATTGTAATTCTAAGATAATTTTTTACATGGAAGAAAAATTTATTGTCATTTCGCGTCTAAAGTTCGACCCCAATGAATTTTGATCCTGAAACCGCCACCGTCTACTGTGGAAATCCTCTATAGTTGCATGTATTTTGTATTATAAGTTTATACAGATTATAAGTTGAAGGGCAATACAAAGCATAATAGTAAAATATTTATATATTTAAATTTGAATATCTACATTTGAAATTCTTTTTTTTTTGTTGAAACATCTATCTTTATATATTGAAAAAAATACAAAAAAAAAACAAGCTAGAAAAACAAAGGAAAGACCCACAAAGGGACTTTACAAGCGGCAAGTCGAGGGGCCAACAATAAAGTGGCTTGTAAAGAGGATACAAGATCCTCGGATGGGTCGGGCTCGAGGCCCAAAGCAAGAGGACCCGAGGGTCCTAGGAAGCACGAGAAACCCGTGAAAGTAATAAACCGACCGCTGAAGGCCTTTCAACGGAGTCGAAGGACCGGTGCCCTAATAGAACTATCAATGCAGTCCCAACTGTAATTACAAAAAGGGGAAAACACAGAAACAAACCGAAACAAGTCCTAAACAGAAGGGCTGGCCCAAAGAGGCTTATGTCTAACAGAAAGCATAACATAAATCGCCCCAGGAATCGAGGAGAAAACGACCATAACCGGACTGGCAGTGGCGGCGGCGGCAGCGCGTGCAGGACGGAGGAGGCGATCCAGACTGGGAAATGAAGGGCAGGAGCCACAAAGGCTATTCTGGTGTAGAAGAGTTGGATTCGGGTGCAAGAGAAGCGGTCACGCGCGGCCAAGAGCCGCCGCGCGTGGATCAAGATCCGCCATCGTTTTGACGCCGTGGAAGAGGGATCTGGTAGCTCTCGGCGGGAGGAGTCCAACCAGCCGGCGCGTGCGTGTCCAAAGGAGACGGAAAACGCCGAGAACCACTTGGAAGCCACCTGCAAGAAAAAACTAAAAAACCACACAACCGAGCCACAACCGACCGGACCAGAGAAGAAAAAAGGAGGAGGGGGTGAAGGAGCCGGAGCTCCCCCCTCCTCCGTAGGGGCACAATTTATGGGCGGAAATCAAAGGGTTGAGAGCATTTTTTTTGGTTCAGCTTTGTGTGATAGTACTACATTTGAAATTCGAATCTTGATAACGATATAAATATTTTATATCGTGATAACGATAATATTATATCAAATCTTTAACAAATTACACATGTTTCTTGATAAGACAAAAAATGAGTCAGGTACTGTGTGACGTTCTTGATATAGGGGGACCTAACTACATGTGAGATTTTGTGCATGTGTCTCGCTAATGTTGCGGGATTCTACGTCACGAGGGAATTTCCAGTTTATGGGGGTCGGTGCTGTAATTCCACCGTGAACACTTCTTTTCTTAAAAAAAAAAAAAAAATCCCTCTAGAAATACAAAAGGTATAATCTCGAATAAATTACTGAGTTAGATTTTACATAAAAGCTCCATTGGTCATTTATTTTGGAACAGGAGCGAATCGAACTTGATTACCGTAGAAGTTTTATTCATCACAAATACCAAATTCAAGCCCAGTACATCCCGGCCAAAATATGATATTTTCTTGAATTTTGAAAATCTTTTAATTCAACTAAAATTGGAAAAAAAATTATTGCTCCCACGGATGCTCATTAATTTTACCCTTGTTCCTAGCTGTTCAGACTTATACATTTATATGCATGTTTCAGGGATTCTCTTCGTGCTTGAGCGGTAGAACCTCACCGGATCCATCGAGAAGTGTTCATCCTGCCGGAGCGGTGATAAAATCCATAGACAGAATTAAAGGGCCATTCGACCCTTCTAATACAGAGTACATTCAAGAAGCTCTGACGTGGGAAGCATTTAAGACCACTCTCCTAACCACCTTAAAATGTACTATTATAAACAATACCAGTTGACTGGCATTTCAGAATTAATGTAGCTCTTGCCAGCCTCTTGGGTGTTTTGTCGGTCATTAAAACAATCATGCTTAACACTTTGGACTCACTGATTGTAATAAAGTTCAAGATTTTATTATGATTCATCGATTGGAATAAAGAAGAAAGTAATAATGTCACTTTATAGATACACAGTAACTGTCACGAAATTTATTGATATGCGAAGAAAATATCGAAATTTATAATGTGCGCCCTTCCATAGAGATTAACTATCGGAATTATGCCACGTTACTTATTTTTCATAATTTTTCATATATTTGAACTATTAATGTAACGAATTTGATAATTTGAAAGTAATTTATATACACTTAGTCTAATTACAACTTTTTTAATAAAAAAGAATTTTTTCATCTTATAAGCTAATGGATTTAATATGAGTGCCTACTGAGTCGGGTTGATCCATAAATCCTTACATGTGCATTGGATTTGGATATATCTCTTATCCAATTTAATCGCACTAGAGATTTAATGCTGTGATAAATTTCAAATACGTGCAGTGATCCTTTATCACACGCATCATTTAAGTCATAAAATTTATTTTTACAAAAAAATGTAATCCTTTCAAAGTTAATCAATAGATCTTTGGATACTTAAAATAATAATTTTAAATAATTTTTAGTGATTGCTAATTATTATAGCAGTTGAGTATTATGGTTAATCTTACAACATTGACCTTAATGTTTTAGAAGAAACCAAAAAGTTCCATAAAATTGTTATTTATGAATTAGACAATAGATTTATTTCCACTTTCATAGAAAATCTCCTTCTTTATATAACAAAATTTAATTCCCTTGTTTATACAAATGTCAAAATTGTAGGAGTTAGAAATTGGCATGTGAACTTTTTTTTTTTCTTTATAATGGTTCTTCGAAAAAATTTTATTTTTATCTCGAGTGTAGGTCGTCTATCGATGAAATGGATTTCACCCTGATTTTAGTGCTGAGGGGCATTTTCGTATTTAAAGTACTTAAGTGGAGTATTTTCATTAGACACTGTCAAGATACATACACGTATATACATTTCTTCTCCACAGGACTGCTACAGCGTCACAAGTTGGGGTGTTTAGTTAGGAGTGTTGTGAGGATTTTTTGTGTTTTGAAAATTTGTAAGTGATGTTAATTTTATTGGTATGCGTGTTGTAGTTATTTTTATGTGAAGTTAAAAATAATGTTTGATGGTAAGATTTCTGTACGGTAAGAATACAACAAATTCTGACAATTTTTTTTGTTAAACAAAGAGTCCCAAGTCCCATTTGAGAGAGAGAGAGAGGGGGAGGGAGGGGACTCAGTGGCCATTGCAAAGGATCGACTAGAAGAAAGGGAAAGGGAAGAAGTTTGGAGCTCAGGGAAGAGACTAAAATGGGCCAAGGACGAAGAATTTGTAGCTGCAGAAGAACAGGAGCAAGAAGAGGAGGAGGAAAGCGAGCTTCCCCTGAAACCAGGGCTCTTCCACCCAATGACGCCCACATCTTTTGTGTTATCTGACGCTCTGGAACCCGATTTTCCAGTCATCTACGTGAACAAAATCTTTGAGCTCTTCACCGGATACCGTGCAGACGAGGTCCTCGGTCGGAACTGGTAATCTATTCCTCGATTTGTTTTTCTTTTTCCTGTACTTTGTTGATATAAATCAACTGTGACATACGCAATATGTATTATATACTTTTGTGACAAAATTAATGCGGTAGTTCCCAGTCGCCGTGTATACTGTGCAATTTTTGCTCATATTGGCTCTACTAGAAAATATGATCGTCAAGACAACCTGATAGATTGTGTGATGTCGGAAAGGAAGGGATTCTGTTGCTGCAGTAACTATGTAGTGCTTTTTTCGTTGGGAAAATGGCAGAAAAATAGACGGGATAGAAGGGGGAAGAAAAGGTCGTTACTAAAGACAAAAGGGACTATGAGCAAATGAATAAGTTTTGTCTGTGAATAATTTTGTGAGCCGGACGTCCCTGATGCTCTACTTTCCAGATGTCTGTGAATATATTGATGCTTCAAAATCCGAAATAGTTCTGATGCAAGACAGAGGGTCGTTTATAACAACACATCACATCAAATATTTGAATAGTTAAAAACTTAAAAGAGATTTAAGTTTTAATCAGTATTTTTTTTTCAGTCGGATTTACAATATTGGGATCCTCATGCTCAAAGGCGACATCCTTTGGTAGATCCTGTTGTTGTTTCTGAAATTAGAAGATGTATTGAGGACGGTGTAGCATTTCAAAGTGAGCTGCTCAACTTCAGGAAGGATGGCACTCCAATCGTAAACATGCTAAGACTTGTGCCTATCCATGATGATGATGGAATTATCACACACGTAATAGGTATTCAAGTCTTTTCTGAGGCGAAAATAGATCTGAACCACTTATCGTATCCAGTGTTCGAAGAGACTTGCAATCAGCAGTTTGATCAGTCAGGTAAATATTCTGCAATGAGTGGACAATCACCATTCCGCCAGCGTCAAGAAATATGCGGAATTCTTCAGGCTTACAACAGAGATAAATACTCAGAATATTGTTCAAGTTCAGACTTAAAAGCTTTAACTGGAGTAGAATAAGCTAAAATAGTCTAGTTCCAATAAGAAAAATGTTGAATGAATAACAGTGATAAATAGTAATAAGATATAAGAAATTTAAGTGGTTCGGTATAAAAGACTTTTATGTAATGTAGAAATCTTTTATAGTTGCATGCATTTTATATTATAAAATATTTTTATATTTAAATATCTTGCAATAGCTTTATGGAAAATTTATTGTTTTAATTCGAGTAATATATTAGAGAAGATTTCATCCCTCCAAACTCTTTGGAGGTGTCTAATTACACTTGTATTTTATTTCCTTATAACTTCCTAAAGCTATTGCCAAGCCATTGTTTGACACATGACGCATTCACCAATAATATGTTCTCCAAGGGTAAAAGAATCGATTTCCACCTTGCATTTTGCATTTAGCAGTCCGTGCCTCGCTGACCGCAAATCCCAAGAGGGCAATCTACCTACATTCTCAATAAAAAAAGATTACGGTTATGGAATCCACGCTAAAAAGAATGGAGCTCTAAAAGTTGGAGCCCACTGGTCAACAATGAGCAAAGGCTTTGCGTTCCAAAACTTTCTCTGAAAAAGGAGTTACGAGCAGCAAGTCAAAAGGGAAGAATCACTTCTGGCTTAGAAAAATAACTCTGCACACCAGGTTCTTCACTTTTTCTATAAAAATAATGGTACCCCATTGAATTCAAGCTATGGACCTCTAGTAGGTGAAACTTTCGCATGTGTACATGTTGTTTAACTGGCCTTGTTGAAGAACTGGTCTAATGTTATTTTCGAGACAGATTCTAAACTCCTTGCTCTGGATTTAGGCTCTCCCTATAGTTTCCCTTGCTGGAAAATTGAAGCATGGATCTTGTCTCCACGCCAGGCTTTTAAAGCTTAGTCTACTTGGTCTTTACACTGGGTGCCTAGAAGACTCAACCAACAGGCTCACCTTTTGGCGCATTGGGCTGCTCATTCCTTAGTTACTGGCTTTGTTGATTTATCATGTATTCCGTCAGGGCCGACTCAATAAAAAATGAGGCCTAAGGCCACGTTAAAAATTAGGCTTTTTTATATAAATTAAAAAATAATTTTTCTAGCTTTTTGAGATGCAAAATTACTGATCAAACTTTTATATTCAAGATTTGTTAATATGTTACTTTCAATTAATAGAATGACTAATTCATTTAGTCTTTCTTGTGACATCGTCGACTGTAAATAGGATTTTATTAGTTTAAGTTTTAAAAAACTTATTTCTCCAGAAGAACTGTCACTTGTATTGTTAAGAGTATTGATGTGACACTGTGATAAGAAAAGTTTTCTGTAAATTTCCTTAGGCAATTCTAATGTCAGACTGCCGTTAGGAGAGGCCGATTACTTGCTATTGCAATAAGAATGACGTCTTACATATCACTTCAAAGACCTCGTTTTTCTGCGCAAATTGTCACTTCAAAGGATCAGAGGCCCCATTTTTCTGCGCAAAGTAAGACCTTTTTTTCCTATTTCACTTTTGCTTACAAATTACGTCTTTTACACTTCTTTTCATGGTTTTCACTGAAAAGGCTGCATAACAATTTTCTTTCATGCTATTTTGTCTTCTGGCGTTCGCCTCGCGTCCTCCCATCCGACGCGGAGGCCTTTTTTTTATTTGGAAAAACTGACCGACCTGTTTGTTATCTGTAGTAATGGATAGATAAAAAAGACCGGTTTTGAGAGTACAGATAACGAAGCTTAAACCCACTGCAGACCGACCGATCAAAGAGGACCCGTTTCTTACTCTCTCTCCTCGATTAAATTGAAATCATTTCTCTCTCACTGTCACTCTCCCCGATTGAAATCACGTCTCTCTCTTTCTCTCTCTAAAAATCTCAAATCCTCCAAATCACAATCTAAAATCAAACCTAGCATTTCGCATCTCCCCTGCTTAGAGAGTTCGAAATCCTAGCTTCACAAACCCTAGCAGTTCTCATCTCCCCTGCTTAGAGAGTTCGAAATCCTAGCTTCACAAACCCTAGCAGTTCTCATCTCCCCATGCTTAGAGAGTTCGAAATCCTCCAAATCACAAACCCTAGCATTTCTCATCTCCCCTACCCTACGACGACAGAGTCCCTGCTCCAAATCCGAACCCATTATGCCTTTGGTGTAGAGGACAGGACAAAGTCCGAGGAAGGGTCGTGTGAAGAATTGTTGAACTTGGAGATACTTGACAGGTGTATCACTGAAACATTTCCTTTTGTGTCTCTATTTATAATCTACATTTTTGTTGATAATGTGATTTCATTCAAGGAACTAGTTTGAGTTTTTTATTAGTCTTTTTAGTGAGAATGTTTAACCCATTTTTCAAATACTAATTTCACAGATACAATATTTATATTCTCATGGCAATGGTTTATTTAATGTTTTGTGCATTCTTTGATATTTTCATTTTGGGGTCAATGTCATGAAGTTTTTCACGAATCTATATGGTTAAAGGAGTATATATACATGCATGTTTGAGGAGCTTTAGAAACAAAATTAGAAGTTACTATAAAAGGAATACAAATTAAGGTTAAAGATGAAATGCAATAGAAGATAACCATAAATTTGTTTGAAAGTGGAAAAAAAGAATGAGAGGAAAAGTAAATGATGGTGGGTTTTGGAAAATTCTGGCGGTGTGCCTTTCGGCTCCCTGAGCCCTGATGGGTCATCTTCTCTTTTTGGTGACAATGGAGGCGCATCAATTTCACATAAATGATTAAGATTGGTCCCTACAATGCAACTTGGAACAATTAAAGACCCCACTGTCGTGGAAATACCTGTGAATTGACTGTCACTAATCACAATCCACGGGCCCCGATCCTTTTAGTGATTTTGTTCTCATCTATTGCACTGTTATTCTTCTGAATTGACCTCCGAGTATCATTGGCTCCTTTCTTCCAAGTTCTTAGTGTTGGCTGTATTTAATTTAATTTAATTTTTTTTCTTTTTAAGTAATTATCCTAGCTTGTCTTTCTCTTTTTGTTTTTTGGTTAGGGGGTGGTCAACTTCTTGAAACGATCGAGATTCGAGACCATGCACTTGTTTATAAAAAGTTTTTTATCCATCCAAGTAGGTACTGGAATTTTCAAAGTGAAAAATATATATCTAGAACATGTAATTCACTACACAGATCATTTGATTGAAACTATATATGGGTTCCTAATTGGAATTATTCAATTGGGTAGTAGTTGTGGGAACTTTTTAATGAAAGAGGTCTGTAAAGTTCTTTTACCAGCTGCCTAAAGAATTATGCCTTGAGCAGAATATAAAGAGCCTAAACAGGACGACATTTATAATCCCAAATTCCCAATCTTTGTAGGATTTCGTCTGCCTGATTTGCGGGCCCATTCATTCATATGTTACCCTTTACAACCTTCTAGCGACAAAACTTCTTGGTGTGTTTTGGATGTGAAGCTTGATAATATTTGAGCTACTCTCATATTGTTTTTTGTGTCATAATATAAATATTGGTTTTCTGCTAATTGTTCTTGTGTAATGAAATGGTTTTCTAACCCAATTGACTGTTCGTAATCTAAGTTCATTTCTAATTCGGCTGGAAATAAAATGTTATCATTGTCTGAGACTTAGTTTATTTCTAGTATTTTTTCATTACATTCTAAATCAGTATTTTCCACTAACATCCCATCATCTTCACCTATCTCTGACTCATGATCTTGAAGGGCTAAATTACCATATTGGTATCTTATCTTATACTTGTTTTGCCTTGACTATTTTGATAGGCATTTACTTATTTTGGAGCTATTACTGAGCTCTTAAAAAATCTGTCTTTATTCCCTTCTAAACCCACAAGTTCTTTAGGATCTATTTTTGGGGGTTTTAATAACTGTATACCTTTACTTCCTATTACTTCTACTACATCATTGATTCTGACCTTAAATCTAAGCGTTGCATTTTTCGCAAATATCATTGTCAAAACTTTAGTTTTTTGCTCATGAAAATCTTAGATATGAGTGTGAAACACTGGTTTGGGCCATTAGTTAGTTCAGTGAGCTGAATGTTGCAACTGATAAATCTTGACTTTAATCTTGTACAAGTTAAATGTCTTTGTTTTCCGCTGTATCTCTTCTTCTTCCTTGATCTCTATAATCTATTTATTCCTAGTGATCTGCGTCACAACAACAAGCTTGTCTATTCTATTCTTGAATTTCCTGGAATGCATCCATATTTACCTTCACATAGAAAAATATGGGGAACTTGCAATGCTGCCTCTCTACATAACTCAACTCTTCATACAATATTCTGATGATTTTTTTGTTTACAAGAAATTTCTAAGTCAATTGTTCTTGTCCAAGTAATGATGCATATCTATAATCACCCTGTATTGGTATGTGATATATCATCCTGTATTGGCAACCCCATTAATTTGCCTATGTGTTAGCAACATTTTCTATTGCACATTGCGCTTTAGTTTATAAACTAATCATTGTTTTTGGGTCTTGATTACCAGATTTCAATAGGAGTGCCAAGACCTATAGGTAAATAGAATATTTTGGAACCTGGACTTCAATCTATGGCACCAAGACGGTGTCTATGCAACATCCCGACACGAGAATTAACTTCGTGGACAATAGACAATCCGGGTCGAAGGTATCTAATATGTGGGCGAGACGCACAACACTCGGTGAGTACATGGTGAATCTGCACTTTTACTTTAATCATTTCTGCTTTGCTTAAAAGCCATTTGGAGACGTCTTTGTCTGTTCTTTGGTCTACTGTAGGGGCCATCCCTTTGCAAATTTTGGGAGTGGGTAGATCTCGAGACGTTCGAAAGGGACCCGTTAGAATATATCCCAGTATTGCATCACAAGATCCATCCCCTGCAAAACGAATTGCGTTTGAAGGACGCTGAGTTACAGAGGCTCAGAACGGAGTTGTAGGCTCTCAGAAGGGATCCTGATTTGGAGAGGCAGAGGGAGGAACTGCTCTTGGGATTAGCGACTATAGGTTTGGCAGAAAAAAACAAACCCTCGTCCTCGTCCACGTCTGGAGACTGTTCTTCTCTGTAGAGTTTATGGCACATTTAGAAACTGATCTTCTTTGTAGATATTATGCACTAGACTTTTGTAATGTATTGCAGGCTTCCTGTATTGGAAGGAAGCAAAGTAGCTGGGTTTATATTTTAGTTGATTGTGTTATTTAGATCTGCTTCTTCTCCTCATTGATTAATATCTAAGACTAGTTGGTGAACTTTGTTGCAGAAATTTTGTTTGGATTGTTCGAATGTTATAGTTAGCTTTGGTTGGTTTATGCACTTCTTGCTGCAGGTAGCTTTCACAGTGACTGGAAGTTTTAGTGAATTTAGTGCCTTTGTCTTCAATTTCAAGTCTTTGAGAACAACATCACCTGTCAAAAACTATATAAGAAACATTTTATAAGAAAGAAGAAATCTTTAACTCCAGAAAACCATTACGCAGGACTATGATCACACAATTTTTCCAGTCAAGGCCATATCAACAAGTCAAAACGCATTTGTACAATTGAATTCTAGTGTCCAGTAAACATGTTGCTTCTATAGGAAACAACCACTTAAATCGTTATAATCTGAGTTCAAAGGAGGTAAACATGATCAGGAAACTAGGGCATACAAGCCCACCAAAGTTCAGAGGACAAACCTTTCCAGACATTGATTCTTAAAGCCTCAACTGAGAGTCCATTGACATATTCACACAAATATCTTCAAAGCAAATGCAGAACCTACCGAGAAAGATCATGAGCAATCACTTATCCCCATGATTTTCAATCAGAATTACTAAATTTAACAAAGTATAAAACCACCTCACATACATAAGCTTTATGAAAATAAAGTAAAATAAGCTCCACAAGAAGGATGTAACAAGCATTTTTTGACTCAAATCATCTTAATGAACATAATGATGATGAAGAAAAAGAAAAACAGAAAACAAGAAGAGACTAGGAAGCACAAGCTCATAGTATAGATAAATAATTCAAACTTCATATCTGTGTCCATCACACTGCAAGAACAACAGAGCCAAGCACTCATATATTCTTCCTATATTTAAAATTTATAATATCATCCATTCTCCCACATATGAAAGGAAAAACAAATTGTTATACACCAACAACTTTCTAAAAGTTATCCAATAGGGAAACATATTAAACTGCATTTTCATTCCTAAACCCCTTAATATAATTAGTACTATTATGCAGCCATGTTGCATCTAAGACTCTTAAAAAAACTTGTTAGAAATATTAACAACAGTAACATTTGCACATAATTACTTAAAAAGAAAAAAAAACTTGGTAGAACATAAATTTATTTGATGATTGATTAAAAATAGATTGAGAAGAGCTAAAGGGTGAATAGAAACCCAAGTACATGGGAAGTATACAAAGGGAGCACGCCAAAAGAAGAAGATACAAAACCTATTAAAAATTGTGTGCCATTGACTCTTCTGACTTGGAAAAAATGGTTGGAAACCCAGGTTGGAAACCCACGTGCCAATAAAAGAAGAACAGATTCCAGTAGAAATGAGTTCAAAGCATGATAAACCAGAGAAATGCATCAAACCTGAATCGGAGAAACACTCTGACACTAGTTCCAAAGAGAAATGCATCAAACCTGAATCGGAGAAATCGCTTCCAGCCCGAAATCGTTTTGTTTGGAGGGCAATTTATGCGCAGAGTTAATATTGAAGAAATGGATTTTGGGTTGAGAGAGAGAGAGACGTGCTTTGTTTTGAATCAGGGAGAGAGAGAGTGAGAGAGAGGGAGGTGTTTTCATTCGAATCGGTCGAAGAGTGAGAACATTTCGGATAGGACAAAACCGGCCTGTTATTTGCTGGGTTTAATCGGTCTACGAGTATGAGATTGTTATTTGCTAGCAAGCCGGTCTGTTTGATGGGTGCTACCGGTCTGTTTTTTCCAAATAAAAAAGGCCTCCACGTCGGATGGGAGGACTCTAGGTGAACACCAGAAGAAAAAAAGTAGCATTTCTCTTCTTTCATTTAATGCTTACACTTCTTTCTTTTGCATGTCAGTACGTTTTGTTTTACATGCTTACAAATTTCTTTCTTTTAGTTTTTTGGCTTGTTTTTTCAGCACGTTCTGTTTTTTTTAATTCTCTAAGTTACGAGGCCTTGCTCAAGGTGGGGCCGTAGGCAACTGCCTAAGTTGCCTTAACCTTGAGCCGACCCTGTATTCCGTTCAGTATTGTTAGTTGTGATGTGGACTCTATTTTCATTTAAGTTATATATTGAGTATGCTTTCAGAAAAAAAGAATCAAGATGAACGGAAAACTGCAGACCAAATTTTTGTGCTGAGAGATTTCTTTGCGCTCCGCAGTGACTACACGCTTACTTGGACTCCCAGGAGGCAGTAGCGTTTTGGTCATTTCAACTTTAGTCCAGTGGGCATTTTCTTACTCTTTCTTTGGTGTTGCTAATCCGGGAACACTTGTTAGCTCGTGTTTTGAGCTCGGTTTCTTAGTTTTCTTTTGTAAGGTTTGCGAAGAAAAAAGAAAGAAAGAGATGAACGGAAAATGAACCAAAAACAATTCGAAAGCAATATACTTAACAGCTTTCGAAGTACAACACAATACAGACGACAATGTAGAGGGTCTTGAAGGCATTAATGAGGAAGATTATGTACTCTTTTGGTGGTCCGTCTCTACTGAAATTGGTAATACTCTAAGTAGAAATACCATAAAATTTCTAGAGTTGCTCTCTTGGTTTAATTTTCTGATACCTCATATATTAGCAAAAAAAAGGGGGATGAAAATCGCATTTCACCTATAAAAATGAAAACCTCATAACCGTTGTTCGTAATCTTTATAGCATAGTCGTATATGAATCGTATTGGTGCATGAGTGCATCTCCACGACGCCACTAAAAGATTTTTCGAACCGAGACCTTGTCAAAGGAAAAGGCAAATTTTGAAGACTTGCAGGCAAAGCAAATTTCATTCGAACAGTAGCAACTGGTATAAGCATCATCTGGCGCAATGGGCTGCTTCCACACTCTTCTCTAAGCATTTTTGAAACACTCGAGAAAAGTTTCAGCCCTAAAATTCCAGTTCAGATTTTAACAATGGTTGCGATGTTATCAACACATTAATGACATTGATGAAATTCATTAATGTGTTGACAACATCACAACCCTTGTTAGGATTGAAACTTTTCCCTCCTCCGGTCCCCCACGGCCCACTCCTTCGTGGAGTCGTACATTTTCTAACTTATTAACTAGGTTTCCATAGTAGTTTTAGTTTCTATAGTGAGATCTAAATTTGTGATCTTCCCAGTTTTAAGGTAGCTTCATTTATTTTTTCTATAGTCAACTCTATAGATTTTAGTTTACTTTCTACATAATTTTGATTAATTACTTGATTTTTTCTAATTTTTTGAAAAATGGTAAACAAGTATCACTTAAATTATTAACACACGCACTAACACCACTAATATTTTCCGATTGTCTATCTATATGAGGTCGATGTCTAAAATCTTTTGAGTCTCTATCTATGTAGCTTCCGATGCATTCTACCTGAATTATGGGATTAGTCATTTTTGGATTATCACTGCTATCGAAAAGCCTCCTACATACACAGGGTGGTTAATACCGTTTCTCTTAATACTAACACACCAATTAATGCAAGCATATGGGTTTTGAGACAACCAAAATACAACTAAACATAAAGAAAAGATATAGACTTATTACCTCTTTAGAACCTAGTAGTACAAACTCGAACAACTTGAACTAGGCTTTGATACCAATTTACAACGAGCTAGAAACATCAACTTTAGACAACAAAAAAATAGAAAAGAGAAAAAGTAGTAGTAGAGAAATGTGTTTACAATGAGGGGAGGAGAAGTATGATTGATGCCTCATTGCGTAAACATCTTGCAGCTTGGTAGCTTTTTTCTTTGAAGCTTTTGAAGCTTTTGCTCGGCCATTTGAGAAGTAGACAATGAGAAATCCGACCGTTCAAGAGCCGTAAAATGTACAAGCTGTAGCTCTCTCACACAAAAATGGATGTCCTTAAACATGTTCGACCCAGCTAAAATGCAAGGGTTTTAGTAATTTTTTGGTGGGCAATATTTGTTTGGGGATTATCAGTACAGTTTTACCGAAATGCACTGAATCTAATTAGCGAGAAGGAAAAGCTGAAAAAGTTATCAAAAGGAAGCTTTTTTTTTTGCCCAATAAGAATGCATTAAGGCTAAGGCTTGCATTTCATAAGTTAGAATCATACAAAGGAAACACCTACAAATAACCTAACTTTTCACCAGGCTGTAAAAAAAATCAGCAGGATCCCAAAAAGAGATCGATAAATTACAAATGCTCCATGTTAGGCAGAGGAGAACGGTAGCTGATAACAATAGATAAAACTACCGACATATAAAGGGGCTAGTAATAAAAGCACCGACATCCTGGGCTTAGAGGACGTTCGTTTTCGTTTGAATTCTAAGATTCATGTAAATCTTAGAATTCTGAAACCGAACATGTTTTTTACGTTATTATTTTCCAAGTTTATCCTCTGTTTGAGGTTTGCAAATTACTAACATAGCCTCCAATGACTTGTGACAGATATAATCAACGAACGACAAAATAAGGTTTACAAACCGAATCATTAAACACTTGATTCTACCATATTAATTACATGGTATGCGGATTGACGGAAAAGCTCCTATTGTCTAATTTCACATTGAAGAGTTGTTGGGTCGATTTTGGAATTTCATCCATTCTAATGTGACAACAATAGTTCACTATCTCACCCTTCTCGTTGACGTGAAACGAGAATCTCTGCAACCGTACTCCAACGGCAGGATGACTAGACGGCCGACTGAAAAAATCGGAACCCTGCGTGAAGGAAGACTGACGGAAGTGTCGAAGGTTGAAGCTTTACAGAGGAGGAGGAGAAGGCCAGCTGTACAATCGAACCAGTGTACCACAGCCAGCCATACCGGGTCTTCCTCCAGCGGCATCAGCTCCGCAGCCACAGCACCGAATACTCAGTGCCGTCTTCGTAACCAGGTAAGTCCTTTTCACCTCTGACCGCCTCTCTCTGTCTCGATCTCTTGCTGTCTCTGCTATTTCACATTTTTTTTCATCTCCATTCATGCATGGATTGTTGAACTAAACTGGTATGTTTGATTTCTGGAAATTTTTCGAGGAAGAGAGAGAGAGAGAGAGGATGTGGCAGAGAGTCGAATAAGGAGAAATGTGAAGGCTCGGCGTTATCTTGCAAAAGTTTTCCCAAGATACTGCGTGAGGCAGAAGGGGACGATTGGGGTGAAGGCTAACGTGCCCCTACCGAAATTTTTTTATATATAAGTAAGGAAATATTATTAGAAATAGAAAAAAGAAAGTGAAAAGAGTACAAAGGAAGTACTATATTCACTAGAATATATAAGCGAAAAAACTAGTAAAATCCTGGAAATCTAAAAAATGCCTCCCACTTAGCATCAACCCATAGAAAAAGTGAATGCATAAAAACACCCTGTAATCTCCCCACAGAATAAATTAAATCCTCGAAACATCTGCTATTATGCTCCTGCCAAAGACACCACCAAATACAAGATGAAATCATCTTCCAAATTGCCTTAGCCAACGGATTCACAAACTTTCTCCCCTAACATAATGGGGATGTTTGAGGGTAAAAATTTTGGGTATTGGGGTTTGGGAAATATTATAAAGTAAATATATGTTATGGGAGTTGGTGAAAAAGTGAAGAGAGAGAAGATTTTTAATAAGTATTATAATAATAAAAAATTATGTGGTGAATTTTTTATGATTAAACCCAAATATTTGGGCACCAAACATCCCCAATAAGACATCAACCATCCTTTCTGGCATAACCCAATGTAGATTCATTATACCAAAAACAAGCTGCCAAAGTCCTCTAGCCATCGAACAATGGAATAAAAAATGATTACAGACTTTCCATCCATCTTACATAAGTAGCACCAATCAAGGACACACACTTCCCTCCTCCGAAGATTATCAGTAGTAAAAACTCTACCATGTGTGGCCTCCCACACAATGAAAGAAACTCTGGTGGAAAATATGGTTTTCCAAACTCCATGCCAAGGGAAAGAATCAGATTGATCCCTAGAAATAAGACAATAAAAGGATTTAACAGAAAAAACTCCATCCTTAGAACCCTTCTAAATCAGCTTGTCTTCACTATCTCTACGAACCATCTTATCATAAAGAGTAGAGTAGAGTAGAAAGCCGTAAACTCCTCCATTTCCCAATCATTCATAGTTCTCGTAAACTGAACATCCCAAACAATAGAATTATTAGTAACCGACATAGAATCCGCCACCACCCCTTCCTTACACCTAGATAAGGAAAACAAAAGAGGAAACAACCAACATAACGGTCTATCACCACACCAACAATCATGCCAGAATAGAATTCTTTGCCCATTATCCACCAAAAAACGAATGTGCTTACGAAACAGATCACAAGCCCTGTTAATATGCTACCAAAGACTCACCCCAAAAGAGCTTCAAGACGGTAAAGTCATCCAATCTCAAGTCGAAATTCCAAATGTCACCGCAATAATAATCCTCCACAAACTATCCCTCTCAACAGCAAAGCACCACAACCACTTGCCTAGCAATGCTTTGTTAAACACCGTCAATCTCCGAAGCCCCAAACCCCTATAAAGAATAGGAGAAGAAACCTTATGCCATTTAATGAGATGAAATTTGTGAACTTCCAAGTCACTACCCCACAAGAAATCCCTTTGCAATTTTTCAATTCTAGAAGCCACAAAGCACGGAAATGAGAAAAAGAGATAGGAAGTAAGTAGGTAAACTACAAAGCATAGATTTGATCAACGTTATTCGACCCCCTTTAGATAAGTACATACGCTTTCACCCAGCCAATCGTTTTACCATTCTCTCCAAAATACCATCCCAAATACGCGCACTCTTAGATCTAGTACCCAAAGGAAGTCCCAAATAAGTCATTGACAAAGCAGAGATGCTACACCCCAAAATTGAAGCCAACTCCTGCACATTCCCCACATTTCCAATCGGAATCACCTCCGACTTCGAAAGATAAACCTTTAAACTTGAAATCGGCTCAAAAGACAAAAGCAAACAATGAAGACTCCTGAATTGTTTTTCCTCCGCCCCACATAACACTAAAGTATCATCAACAAATAGTAAATGAGAAACGTCAATTCCCTCGCCACTAACACCACCCACCTTAAAACCAACAATAACCTCATTTGAAACCAACTTGGCCATCATGCGGGAAAACACTTCCATCACAATAACAAATAAGAGAGGAGAAAGGGGATCTCCTTGACGCAATCCTCGACTACTTCCAAAAAATCCCTCAGGCAAACCGTTCACAATCACCGAAAACTTCACCGAAGAAATACAAAATTTTATCCAACGACACTACTGCTCACCAAACCCACACCTCCTCAGAAGATACAACAAAAAATTACAGTTGACATGATCATAAGCTTTATGAATGTCCAACTTACATAACATATCCGGTTCATTCAACCTCATACGTGAGTCAATACATTCATTCGCTATCAACACCGAGTCCAAAATCTGCCAGCCCTTCACAAATGCATTCTGAGAAAAAAAAATCTTCGCCAGCAGAAATTTCAGCCTATTTGCCAACTCCTCATCAAGAATCTTATAGACTCCTCCCACCAGACTTATAGGACGAAAGTCCTTCAACTAAACAGCTCCCGACTTCTTTGGAATAAGAACAATATATGTAGTATTCAAACTTCGAACAAATTTACCAACTCAAGCAAATTCATTAAAAACAGAAAGGACGTCCCTCCTAATCACATCCCAACAAGACTGATAGAAAGCTAGAGAGAAACCATCTGGCCCTGGAGCTTTATCCCCAATTAGACCACGAACCATCCCATACATCTCTTCCTCCTCAAATGGCCTCTCCAACCACTCAACCTCCTATCCTGAAATAGCATTAAAATCCAACCCATCAAATGAGGGTCTCCAAGCATAAAGTTCATCATACAAAGAAGAATAGAAATGTCCTATCTTATCATAAATATCTCTAAGATCCTCCACCACCTCTCCTTCCACCACCACATGCAAAATAGAATTATTCCTCCTATTCGAATTAGCAACACGATGAAAGAACTTTATACGTTTATCTCCCTCCTTAAGCCATAATACTCGGGATTTTTGTCGCCAACTCACCTCTTCCAAATCAATCAGATGATCTAACTCCCTATTAACCCCCCACCTTTCTCTCCAACTCCTTAACATCAAGACCCCCTCCATCATCCATCTCATCCAATATAGACAGCTCTAAAAACAAAGCCACCTTTTGAATACTAAGATTTTCGAAAACTTCCTTATTCCATTCGCTAAGATCACGTTTCAAAGCCTTCAATTTTAAATTAAACACATAACTAGGATACCCCGAAAAATCATAGGACTCTTCCCACATATTCTCAAATCTAAAAGGACTCTTCCCATTCCCGAAAGTACGACTTTCCAAAATAATAGGAAAATTATCAGAATACATACGAGGCAATCTACGTTGAACAATCTCTGGATACAACGTCTCCCAATCCAAAGTAAAAAGGAACCGATCAATCCGAGACCACTATTGAACAACTCTAATATTAGACCAAGTATATGAACCACCAAACAAAGGAATATCCACCAATCCACATTTTGAAATGAAATCGGAGAAATCCTTCATAGCTCTTCCAATACCTTTGGACCCCGTTCTCTCACCAGAAAAGTGAGTAACATTAAAGTCACCACCAATACATCACGAAAGATTCCACCAAGAGAAGACCCCCGCCAACTCTTCCCACAAAAGCCTCCTAATAGAATCATTATTAGGACCATAGACCCCCGAAAACGCCCATTGAGTCCCTTCAGCAACATTCTTGAAAATAATAGACAAGGAAAAACTACCCTCACACTGATCCACCATTTCCAACACATGTGAATCCCATAAAATTAAGATACCTCCCAAAGCACCATCAGCCGGGACACAACACCACCTCACATGTGAACCACCACATAAGCACCTCACCATAGCCCTCGAAATCAACTCCAACTTTGTTTCCTGAAAACAAAGTAAGTCAGGTTTCCAACCTCGCACCAAATTCTCAATCTTACGACATTTAACCCTATCATTGAGAACCCTGACATTCCAACTTAGAATTCTTGGCTTCATAATAAATTTGATAAATCCCTCCCCCCTTTCTACCTCGCTTCGAAGTAGATGTCGGCCCCTCATAGTTAACAGCAGTCTTCAGCCCCTTCAATTCCCTCACCAACTTCCCTCCCGATTTGTAAGGGATTCGCGTTCTATCCCTTTCTAAATCTTGAAAAACATCCATCAATTTCTGCTCATACCCATCACAAGACACCCCTACCAAATGACGAAAAGAGGTAACTATTTACAAACCCACCTGGACGGTTCAGACTCAGCTGAACATAACCCTCCTTCCATATTTGGATAATACATCTGCACAGGTTCCTAACGATCACCCAAACTCCCACTGCCCATAATTTGTTTCCCAAAAGAGCACTCCCCTATTTCAGAAACAGCCTCACTAGAAATATGTGTTTTCAACAAAAGAGAATTCACCATCACCTCAGATCCTAGCTGAGAAGGTCCATGCACAGCCAACACAATCGCATCCCTGCCCATCACTCCACTATACTCAACTATACGTCAATCCAACTCCATCACATCTTCAACAACCTCTCATTCCAAAACAACAGAAGAAACTGACAGCTTGTTGCTGTAAGCAACATTGCATTCAACCACAGATTGTTTACGTGAGTATACAACACTCACAAGTAGAAAATACAGTTGACCCAGTCCCTCCGGCACCTGCGACATGTCACTAGAAGACAGCTTCGACACCGACAAGCCAATGGGGAGGTCCCCGACCACCTCCAACAGCTCTGACGATGCCAAATGCATTTAACCCAGTCTCTCCGGCACCTGCAGTTTGTCACCAGAAGGAATCTCTGGCACCGGTGAGCCAGAGAGGATTCCCTTGACAACCTCAGAAAGCGCCGGTGACACCTCTGCTGGCTTGGTAGAGGCACCGGAGCTATCGGAGCTTTTAGAATGGCCTCCTGGAGCTGCGACGACCCTCTCTAGATCTGTGCAAGGTGGGATTTTCGCATCCTCAGCCCGACCCATAGTCTCAAGTAAAATCAAGCCCCATCATGCCCCAGTTCTCTCGTACCATGTTTTGGGCCACCATTATTCAGCCCACATGCACTCACTAAGTGAAGATCGTGTTGCTGAGGATAGGCCATGTCTTTTCAATCAGAGCACTCCAAATAGGTAGCGACTTAGTTGTTTGTCCTTTAGGCATGCCTTGACAAGGATTGATGGAACTCGTATAGGGAAGTGGTGAGATTAGTATTTATGATGATGCTTTTACGCGTAATTTTCGTATTGAGTCTAAGGAATTCCAAGTGAGGGTTAGTGCGAAGGGTGATATTCAATTTTCAGAATGAAGTTCTAGATTTGTGAACGTGATTCATATGGGGAAGTATGGGGCAATGTGGATGGTAAATATGTCTGATAAGCTGATGGAGGTTTCTCTTGCAGTCGACTTTGCCTCTAAGTTCAATGTGTCTAGGCATGGATTTTTGGCCCAAAGATGTTGTAACAAAGGTGGTCGTTAAGTTGCGGTTGTTGAATATGGAGGGAGAAGGAAGGTGGGGGTTGTGATGGTGCCGAAAGGTACAAATGGCCACAGGTGGCAAATCTTGAATCACGTCTTTCTTGATGCAGTGTCTTGTGTTTGTTCTACGAGTCTTTCAGTGGCACATGTGGGTTCCTCCAGTATTCGGCCGAAACTTTCTTTTGCTATTGTTGTGTTGGCTCCAACGGTGGTGTCTGTGGGAGGTCAAGCGCCCTTGTTCAAATTTCAGGGGATGCCGATACGTCAAAAGTTCTGCGTGCAACAGGAGTGGCAGGCTTTACGCTTCCCAAGTTAATTTCCTCTTCTATGTCGAAGGAGAAAGCTACGGTTGGCAAGTGTCCAGTTGGTTTGTCGAAAAGAGTGTTGACGTCTTTTAATGGAGTTAAATTGTGGAAACAAGTACTGGGACTCCGGAAGGAAGTGGACATGCTTGCCGTTCTTTTGCGTCAACATAATCAAGGAGGCCTGAAATTTTCAGATGCTTTTGTTTATTTTTTGTTTTCTATGGATTCATTTGATTGGAACCAAAGAAACCGTATAATTGGAATTTTCAAAATTATCATAAATATTATAAATAAATATCAACATTTGTATGACAATAAAACTAGATAATAAAAAGGATTTTCGGAATTATAATAAATATTATCAATAAATATCAATATTTGTATCACAATAAAAATAGAAAATAAGAGGTATTTTAGAAATTATAATAAATATTATAAATCGACATCAACATTTGTATGACAATAAAAAATGGAAAATAAGAGGTATTTTCAAAATTATAATAAATATTATAAATAAACATCAACATCTGTATCACGATAAAAAATAGGAAATATAATGGATTTTCGAAATTATCATAAATATTATAAATAAACATCAACATTTGTATGAAAATAAAGAATAGAAAATAAAATGTATTTTCATAATTATAATAAATATTATAAATAAATATTATTTTATATTTTATCTTATATACACATCCCAATAAAGGTAATCTACAAATAACAACCTCAAAAATCATTATCACCTCTTTTCACACCAATCATTAAAAGTCAATAAATTCTACACAAACACCAATAAACTCCAACATCACCTAAAAATTCTCAAAATCTCACAAAACCAAACAAGTCCTTAGTAAAGCCCTAAGAGGGCCGTAAAAGATCAATACCAAAGAACTAGAAAAAAAAAATAAAAAACAAGAAACAGGTAAGGCCACCAAAGGCCAATACAAATAGAAACAAACCTAAAACTAAAAAGCCGAGTCGGAATCAAAGAATCGCCAACATCGAGTGGAGAGGACCAAAAAAGGCCAATGAAGCATGGGTGGTCACGCGGCTGACACTGGCACAAGGGGTCCACATGCCTCCGGAGAGGCAACCACTTTGGTGGTGTTGGGTTCGCCATAGGTAGCAGGAACCACCCAAGAGGTGTGTGGTCTCCAAAAATCATCGAAAGTAGCCTGAAAATGAAGAACCAGGTCAGACGCATGAGATCCACTTGCGGCACATAGGGCGAGTGGACCTACACGCGCTGACCAAAAGAGGTCGGAATGGTAGGGCTTAGCTCGTCGGAGGTGGAGATGGCATCTAGTTGGGTTGTGTCCATCGATGGCTAATCGAAGCATTATAATATAGCCGCCAAGATTCCGAACAAAAAACCAAGAAAACAAGGAGAGACAAGATAAGATCACCAATAAGAGAACCGGAGAGAAGGAAGGTGGCAGGAGAAACGCCAAGTCCTCCCGCCGCCGGAGAGAAAAGAGGAGAGGGGAGACTAGGACTAGAGTTTTTTGAGCTCTAGAGAGAAGGTAGAACCTCTCTCTCTAGAACAATCGTTTTTTTAGAGGGCTTTATGCATTATGGACTATCCTTTATCAAAAGGAAGCTAAAAGACAATGCATCACTTTTTAGAGGCCTAAGGCGCCCTCTCTCATAGTAGCAAATGCCAAAGCCAATAACTCTAGGCGCGGCTTGAGCTCACTCTTCCTAGTAGCATATGCCAGAGCAAATAATTCTAAGATTAACAGATCCTCTGGTCCTTTAAAGGGAGAGAGAACAGTGGTACAACCTGAACTCTATGTACTTGACCTAGTGATGATGGGATAATCATCAATGAAGACTAAGAAACATCCAGTGATCTTGTTGTGGTGTCATATTGCGAACTTTAAATTATTGACAGAATCTTTAACATTATATTATCAATTGCCACATTCAATATACACGCAAACTTAAATGTTGTTGCAGGAAAGACACCAGAGACGAAAAATGGTTTGCGAGGCCAAATCACAGGTCTCGTAACAAATGGAGGCTATACTTTAATGAGTAGTAAAAAATGGTATGTCTGCAATTAGTCTGTTTGTTAACAGAGTGGTCTATCTTCTGGTGGCTAAGTGCAAAACAATGTGTGCCAGGCTCGAGCCTCACGCAAGGCTCCCTTATTTCCATGCCACGGAGTCAATCTCATCTCTAGCTGACTTGTACAGCTCAAGCCTCTTCGCTATGGCTGTTCTCCTTTCCATAAGTGCTGGGTCCTCATCCAACATTGCACCAAGCCGCTCCTTCTGCACATACACCGCAGAATAATATTATTCACAACTCTAACTAGTTTCAAATATGCCTGATTTCTTTTTCCTTTTTGAGGACTACGAAATGCTGATTGCCCATGGCAACCCCTCAAATGCCTTAACCAGCCCACTTGGATAGCCATGGTGAGATATGTGTTTCATTTACAAGATGGAAAAATAAACACCTCACTGAAAATCTTTCAATCCTTTAAAAGGGAAGAGGAGGATTTAGGTAGAGTCATAAGGGATTCGGAAAATTTACCTCCCTCCTTCCAACTTGGGCGTAAAAGTTGTTCAGCAATGATCTCTTGGCCTCTCTAACTTGACAAAAAACCACAGCCTTTGGAATAGAATTCTTAAGTGTATCACAAACCATATTAATGTAGCCATTGACGTTTGAACCTAAATGAAATTACAAGGTATATGTAAGCACTAGCAACTCGTATCTTGAGAAGATAGTAAAAGGTGTATCAAAATTTAGACATTGGAAATATGAGTGAACTACTAATCACTCAAAAAGGACCCTCGCGTGGGGAAAAATAAACAAAAGATAGCATACCAATCCTCCTGAAATGATTATCTGCATAACGGTCAGCATTTGGGCCTGATGGGTTTGGAGCTGGAGTTTTCTCTGTTTCAGCATGAAGCTTCCGGAAAAATTCCACCGTCAGATAACTGGACTCCATATCCACAAGCCGCAGAACTGTTTTCCGACTTTCATCGCGAAACCTTTCCAGTGCTTCTGTTGCAGCAGCTGCTATGTCAGACTTAAGTGTCGGGAATCGTGTCAATTCCTGCATTTCTCATAACATAGACTAGTATCAAATATAAGAAAAATGTCGATAAATGTTTGGCATCCCAAATTCATCTCATTAGGCCAGTGAAAAACAGAGATACATAACCACAAACAGCATCAAAATAGACAAAAACCAGTCCTGTTCTTTTCCAATGACATGCATGAAACTTCAAAAAAAGAAACAGGTATCAGGAAGATATTTATACAATGTCATTCAACAACATCTAGATTGCTTGCATTCAACGAAGCAGGGACTCCTGATCTCCGAGGAAGATACCAAAGTATTAACAGACAGATCTAAGCCCCTGATAATCACATATGATGTAGTCAATAAAATCTTCTTGTAAAGGAAGATCTTGTCATCAAAGAAGTAGCATTGGACACGTGACTGCCAAAAGACTAAAATTCAAAAAGAGCACATGGCATAATCAAGATCATGTCCATCATTGGCTGTGGGATGCATACTCCACAATCATCCCATTGCCACGTTGGTACTACACACTTCCATCTTCGCTGAAATACTTGTGAGCTTAAAATCCTAATATTAGAACCCAAGACCACATATTCATCAAACAGCTCTCCATGCTCTCATTGAGCCTTAACATCAATCTGGAAACTTCTGCCTTTCCCTGTGTTTCACCTTCAAAGCAAATCCCTTCCTTACCCTATTGAAACGCCAAGTAGTTTGATTTTTTTTATAACCCAGGAGCTCCCAAGGTCGGGCCACTTTGTGTACCCGGCCCTACAGCCAACCTGGGGGCATGTATCAGGACCCCACCCAACACACCCAGATAAGTAAAGGGCGATAACAACGGTGTTGGAGCTTGAACTTGGGACATGTGAGAACCCAAGCCAATGCCTTACCACCAGACCAAACCCCTGGGGGTAGTAGTTTGATTTTTTCTGGCCATGCTATCACAAAACCTCAATCCAAATGTCCCTAATCTCCTTAACCTGCTGTCCTACATTGTCACTAAATTGAGGGGCAGGGTCATGTAATATCTAGCACCATAAAGTGAGAGTCGTTATTCTGCTCTCTGCTTTGTCCTCTGACGGTTGTACTCATTAGAAAGGAAAACTGATCGAGTCTCATTGGGCTATCTCTTTGCTTGAATCAGAGATAAACCTATTCTTAGTTAATAAATTCTGAAGCTCAAGATGACAATGCCTATGCAGGTTAAGTATGCTTCATTTCATATCAAATACTTTTGTCAGATTCAAAGGTGTCTGACAGTGAGAGCACCAAATTTTTGGTCTGCAACATTTCACCTCCGCTTCTCCTTAATTTGCTCCTAGGTCACACAACTAGCTCTACAAATGTGAAATATCCATGTTTTCTACAAACTTCCTTGGATCATCTTCATCTATTCATGCGATTTTTCAACCTGAGTAAATCACCCATCTTAGAAGTTCTCAGAGGTCAAACACTTTATATACCCCAACAGTACCTGGCATTCAAATTAGAATTGTCTTTTACTACAATGGTATGTCCTCTGTCAAAGATTTGGGAGTAGACTGACTTGACACCAGGGGATGCCTACACACAAAAGTTCCTTTCATAAAAGGTGAATTGACAGGTACAGTCCACATCTTCTTCTGTATTCATGCTGACTTCTTCACGTATGGCAAAAGGAGTAGTAGTATCCTTCTGAAATTATGACGTCTCAGGCAGAAATATGACAACTTTTTTATATATACAAATACACGAGAAATGCAATTGGAAACCAAATTACAAAGAAATTAGAAGCATTACACATTAATTTTAATGGACTCTTGCAAACATTACTACTTAATTGCTTACCTCTGTTTCAGCTATCGACTTCCTTACTAATTCCTTCAAAACAAAGTGCACCTGATGAAGAGAATTGGGAAGCAAAAGCAAAAAGATCAATAATGGAATATTAGGTAAACAAAGAAATTATTTTTCAAAAAAAAATAAAGGTAAACTAAGAAATTTCTATCATGATGAGCACTACTCCGAGTACAACAAAGAATCATTTGGCAGACAATTCCACCCTAGATCACAAAACTGCAGCGCCTAATTCCATTTCCACTCAATGTAAAATTGGTCTAAATACCCTTCACACTAGGGTTTGCTTCTCTTATATAGAGACACATGTACAAGGTTTCTCTAAACAAGGAAATAAGATCTCGCCTATATACAACTCATATACCATATTTACAGCTAAACATATAAAGAAAGAATCATCTGGATCATATCTCACTGAAATCACCCAAATCATCTCACTGACATTCAACTCCAACCTCTTGATTATATTTCACAATCGCATTAAGGGATTACAGCCTCTCAAGAAGCCACTAAATCCCAAATATTGGGATTGAGGTTACTTCTGATTGATATGTTCAGCTAAGTAAAATGTGACTTCCAGTCCTCTAAGTTCTAGGGTTACAGAAACAGAAAAATCTGTTTCCCGATGGGATACTACATGTCTTTGTTACATTTTAGGTCTCGAATTGTTCCATCTACACATCATCCATAGACTGCAAGATCACAACAAGTACCATGAATCCTTTAATGCATGAGAATCTGTTTAAAAGGTCCTTGCTAATATCAGCCTTTTCAATACACTAAGAGCAGTAAAGCCCCTGATTAATGTATATCCAGAAACTGTTTGAAATTCCAATTCCAAGAAGCAAATTTTTATTGTTGATGACCATATTGGCGTGCACCCACAACTAAGGTAAGCAAAAGAGATAAAAGCAGTAAGAGTCAGAAAATTCTAAAAAGGGATCCATAATTTGAGGAATAAGACTGCTATTTTGAAGCATAAAGTGTATAGAATATTTCCCCTCTTCCTCCTGTTCCACCTCCTCTTTCTCTCTCTTTCCTCTCTCTCCCCCTCTCTTTCTATGTGGAACAATCATGTTATTAAAGCAAAAAGCAGATGCATACAACACTTCTCCTTCTCCTCCTCCTTCACTCTATGTGCGTGCGCGCGCACTTGTTTGTGTGTGAAATTAGCAGTCATCAGAGCACAAAGCAGACATAAAATGATTCTACTCCTCTCTCCCTCCCTCTCTCTCCCCAAGCACAACCATAGTTTTTCTTCTGCACACCTGTCAAGTGCGCTGTTTTGCTATTGACACTTTAAAAGAGCCTTCAGACAACCAATTTATCACATTGTACTGTAGAGTTGCCTAAAGTGTAAACAACAGGAGGGGAAAAATGAAGATCATTAAAATGATCAACATTTCCAATTATAAATCTGCAGACAATATCGCTTTGGAGAGATTCATATGTGCAAAAGACTCAAGATCATCTGTTAGAATATGGCCAAATAAATAACATCACCGCATCCACAGAGGCTTCAGCTGGGCCTTTAAAATAGCTGATAGATCCATCAATGAGTCGTCTGTATCCTTGTTCTGGAGCAATCAAATGGGGCTGATAACCATCAGCCTCTGAAACAATTTTCTGAACATTTTTCAAAGAGAGATGGCGGTCAAAAGGGAGCTTCTTTAGAGCAGCTGGCAGTTGATGGTCAAAAACACCATATATCCGATCTCCACCAGGTCGCCTGAAGTGGTAATTGAGTACTTCATTGTAAAGATTTTGCTCAAAAGGAGACCAAAATAACAAAAGCAAAGGAAAATTTAAGTTCAAACACAAATAGCCGCCCGGAAAAAAAAATCTGGGAGAAATCAAAATTACAGATATTTTTGTGATAAGTAAACAGATAGCAAATGGAGATGCGGGGTATCGAACCCCCGCCTCTCCAATTGCGATCTTTTTACTCGTAAAAAAAAATATCTGTAATATCTAATCAAAGTCAATAGACATCTAATGTCACAATGTTCAAACTGTGTAATTCACAAGATGAGTCTTTTCTTATGGATTATATTACAGAATAAACTAATCTAATTTCTATTTGAATTATAGAGCCTGTTGACTTAACAAATGCTCTTTACCAAAGGACCGCAAGAATTGGTTTTACAGTTCTTTACCAATAATATTGGTGAACACAATATTCATTCCCACCTGTACCGTTGAGTTAAATGCCTATAAAGGCATCATTATGTTACATATAAAACAAGAAAAAAACATACAAACAGACTCCAGTATTGTGTCTCTCTTGTAAGAAAACCAATCACAATTTTCCGCCATCGTAATAAATGTACATACAAGCTATATGACAGACATATGCGTTTGTTTAATTTTTATCAGTTCAGTAAATTTACAAGTTCCGGATTATTTAGATCTCAAATTTTTCATGCATAGAAAACCTTTTCTTCAATGCAAACTGTGGGCTTCCATAACGTTTTCCACAGCTAAGAAATAAATGACAAGGTAGAGCAGAAACAGACAAAACCACCATGCGTAAATGTGCCGACCAGCATAAGAATTAGTAAGCATAAACATAAGGGGTGGCAACCAAAAATGGGAATAATTGTGATTGCAAAGTAGAATAATTGAGAGAATGGCTCAATCCCTTTTAGTCTCTTTTTGTTTTCTTTTTCTTTTTTACATTTTGCAATTGAAGACTGGCTATATTTTAATCCTCCTGAACAGAAGTGACCTTTTCACATCTTGCATACTTCTCTCTGTAGAAAGCAATTAGAGCTGACCATGTACATTAGGTATAGAGAAAACGTTGTTCCCCTCATCTACATATGACATCTTAAGATGCAAACAATATGTCCACAATTAGCAAGCATAATTTGAATTTTTAATTTTATTCTCAAGCTTGGCCCTTGGCTGGTCCTTCTTCAAAGTACATCATGCTTCTTTACTACTAGGAAATATGATTCAAAACTCAAATAAGGAGAACAACCAGTGAGTAATCTTGTAATATTGATTCATAAAAGCAAACAACAACTTCAATCAGAACCCCTCAAGATTGTTTAATTGAAACTGAAATGCAATGCTGAAAAAAAGAATCATGGAATTTACCCTCCATCTAGGTGTTCCTTAAAAACACGGTCAAATGCGCGACACAGCTCAAGAATAGTGTATAGCTGGGCCTGTACATACAGGTAACACACTTCAATTCAGACCAAAAGACTGATTCAAGTCAGAAAACTGATTTCCCATAGGTCCAGTTTTTACCCCCGAGTCTACTGCAATAGGCCTTCCAATACGGTCCAACTCTGCGTTAAGCTCATCGATGGTTTTATTTATTAAAGAAATGATACTAGGTATCCGCTGCCTGATAACGGTCTCCAAATGCTGACAAGAAAAAGGACAAAAAATTAGGGGCAGAAAATGCAAAAAACTAACTACTGATAGAAAGGTTAGATATTTCAGTACCCTGACAAGGTGAGTATATAATATAGGCATAACTAGAGGGTAATAGAGATGAACCAGACCTGAGATAAAAGTTTGGCAAGATACTCTGAGCCCATTTTATGTGACAAATGTCCATACTCAGGGCTTGATTCAAAGTATTCACGCTCCTTCCGACGAGCAGCGATCATGTCTACATTTTTGTTAATGTCAGCTTGTGAACGATTCACAATTCCGACCCAGGGATGTTGCAGCCTGTATGACCTTCCTTCAATCACCTTAAACATTCATATAGAACAATTATCATATTCCCATGCTGCACTGCTAACCAGACTTAATGTGATTTTCAAGAAACAAATATTCTGCTGTGCAACATTAGAGAGAAAAAATAATCAAACAGAAAAGAACCATGGGTGAAGATTAGAGTTACTGCACTCCTAAAATTCAATCTGTAGTGTATGATTAAGCTAGAATATAGATATGATCGAGTCCATACATCCAAAGCATTTGTTCCTTTATCCATGAGATCAAGTTTTGTGAGTACGCCAAATGTCCTTTCGCCTGAAAATGTAAAACATAACAGCAAATGAATCTTCTGTGCACCAAACAAACATTCTGACAGTCAACTGCAAAGAACTCTAGCCTTAAAATTTACAGAACAAAGTGGAAAGTACCTGAGGGATCAACTTCCCTAGCAAGCTTTATAGCATCCGAAGTGGCAATATCTTGATTAGCGGGAGAAATAGCCAGTATAATGCAGTTGGGCTACAATATCAGAAAAGTCTGTTTGATCTAAGCAACTGAAAAAGCTTGAACAAAAGTAAATAATTTACTGCGCAAACAATTTCCTAGATTATAAACCCTTATAGATTAATAAAAAAATGCCAGGTCCTAAGAATATAGCAAATGCAAGCTTTTAACCAAAAGTACTCACCAAACACATGAAATCCATCACTGACTAAGAAAAGAATTTTGAAGCAAAAAAGTTTGATTTTTTTTAGGACTGTTGTAAGAATTAAACCCTTAGTAGCACACTTCCAATATTTAGATGCCAAGCTATATTTTTAAAGGTGTTAACTTAGGGTTATCACTGCAAACTCAAATATGCAAGTCACTGTCCTAACACTATAATTTTATGCACATCAATGGATGCAATTAGGAGAAATCCACTTGCACGCATCTTCATCATAGATTCATCGACGAAAGGCTCCAACCAAAGACAAGTACCCAAGGCAAACGAACCACTCTCTCAGTAGGATGTGGGGCAGTTCTACTGGGGAGTGGAGAGAGACAGGTCAGAGGCATGAGTGGACGCAAGACTGGTAGGTCAGGAAGGATCTCCTTGGAAATTGATTTTTGAACTAGCTGACCGTTGGCAAGAGCTTGTTCATGGATTTATGTGATCCACTTAAAGGTCCTCTTTATAAATAACCAACAACTTAAAGATCTGTATTGAAAAAGTGTGTACTAGTATTCTCGTCCGAGAAAACTCCCATTACTAAACTGGTGATCAATTTGTAGGCTAACACATTTCTTGGTCATGGAACAATCCAAATATGTAAACTGATATGATGACAATTTGCTAAGGAGAAAGAAGGTTCACAAGGAAAACTAAATATCGAAATATAGTTGTCATAGAGAAAAATGGTGCTTCTACTAAGTCAAAACTAGAGGTGGGTACCAGAAAGAAAGGAACCGGAATTGGCAATTCCGGTTCCGTTCCGGTATTCACCGGAATACAATTTTTTTGTTCCGGTTCGGCATGTGGGACTATTTGGACATTTTTTTTATAAGTAAGAAGAACTTTATTGAAAAAACAAAAAGAGGTAATAGTACAAAGAGCTATACTGAGGACCTACTCCGAGCAAGCTACAAAGCTAAGAAAATCAGTTAAATCAGAAAAAAGAGAGCCCAAAACAGCATTGGCCCAAAGAAAAAGGGAACTCAACAAGAAACCCCTCAACCCGACTAAGGACGAGAAGGAATTCTCAAAACACCTCTCATTCCTCTCCCTCCAAATAACCCACCAAATACACAAAAGAATCATCTTCCACACCCTCGAAGCAAGAGGGTTGATGAACTTCCACCTCGAACAAAACAGCACCTCAATCACCATAGAAGGCATAAACCAACAATAATTCATAATGCTAATAAGCACATGAAACCATAAATCCCTAGCGACATCACAATGAAGGAGAATATGATCCACCGATTCCCCATTGCACCTACAAAGGTAGCACCAATCAAGTAAGAAAAGACCCCTCCTCCTCAAATTATCTATAGTCAAGAGTCTCTCATGCGCCGCTTCCCACACAAAGAATGAGACTCTCATAGGAACAAGGGACCTCCAAATCTGCCTCCACGGAAAAGACATAACGGGGCTACAAAAAAAGAAGCCCATACAACGATTTCACCGAGAAGATGTCATTCTTGGTGCCCATCCAGCGCAACTTATCTTCAACTCCACTCCTCAAGGGCTTGGAATAAAGAAGAGAGTAGAAAGCCGAAAAAAGCTCAACTTCCCAATCATTCGTAGCCCTCAAAAACTGAACATCCAAGCTCCCAAACCAGAATTCCCCTCCCAATTATCCACCACCCAAGCATCCTTACTACTAGCAATAGAAAAGAGGGACGGGGAAGGCATTCCTTAAGGGTCTCTCCCCACAACAAATGTCACTCCAAAAGCGAACTCTATTACCACGACCCACCTCAAACCTAATCAAGTGGCTAAAAGGATAACACCCTTTGCTAATAAACCTCCAAAGACCAACTCCATAAATACCTCTCCTCGGAAAGGTTCTCCACCCATCCAACGCACTCCCGAACTTCTCCACTATAACATTCCACCACAAGCTGTTACTTTCGAAAGCAAAGTGCCACAACCACTTCCCAAGCAAAGCCTTATTGAAAGTGATTAAACGTCTAATACCCAACCCTCTTTGTCTTGTGGGAGGGGTCTACAAAATCTTGACAAAAGTTCTGGCTAATAGGCTTAAGCTGGTTTTGGGCTCCATTATCTTGCCCTCTCAGAGTGCTTTTGTAAGGGGTAGACAGATTTTAGATTCGGTTTTGATTGATAGCGAGTGCATTGACTCTAGGTTGCAATCTAATTTGCCTGGCATGCTGTGCAAGCTCGATATCCATAAGGCTTATAATCATATCAACTGGAGCTTCCTCCTTTACTTGTTGCGGAGGTGTGGCTTTGGAAATAAGTGGTGTAGATGGATGAAGTTTTGTATTTCTTCTCCTAGATATTCTGTGATGGTGAATGGGTCTCCTAAGGGTTTCTTTAGTGGTTCCCGCGGTTTGCGCCAAGGCGACCCCCTCTCGCCCTTTTTATTTGTTATTGTCATGGAAGCCCTGAGTTGGATGATGAATAGGTTGGTTGAGGCGGGATCCATTGAGGGTTTCACGGTTGACAGTGGTGAGGTGAGCATCTCTCATTTGCTCTTCGCAGATGACACTCTTATTTTGTGTGGGACTGAGGAGAGCCAGTTTCGCCACCTTCGGTGTCTTTTGCTTTGTTTTGAAGCGGTGTCCGACCTTATGATTAATCTCTCAAAATCAGAGGCTATTCCCACTGGAGAGGTGGGCAATGTCCAAGTATTGGCTGATATTCTGGGTTGTAAGATTGCTTCTCTACCTATCACTTATCTTGGCCTCTCTTTGGGAGCTCGCTTTAAAAAGCATTAATATTTTGGAATGACATTATTGAGAGAACGGAAAAGAGGTTGGCTGGCTGGAAGAGGAGCCATCTTTCGAAAGGTGGTAGAATTACTTTGATCAAGTCCACTCTTGTTAATCTCCCAACTTATTTCTTGTCTCTGTTTCCCATCCCTTCAGTCGTGGCTTGTAGATTGGAGAAGTTGCGAAGAGATTTTTTGTGGGGCAGCAATGTGTCGGAGCATAAGTTTCACTTGCTTAAATGGGAGAAAGTGGGCGGGCCCTTATGAGCCAAAAATATTTTTTGGCCGAATTTTTGTAAGATTTTTCAGTTTTCATCATAAATTAACAATAAATGTAAACATTCATCCAAATATAGATTCTAAAATAAACATTCAAGCAAATTTCATATGTTAAACTTTATTTTGAGCCCTATTGAAAAAAAGGGAACTGGAAATTCCAGTAATTCAGCTGCAATTTCCGGAAATTGTCAAAAATAACTTCCAATTCTGGTATATGCCGGAATCGGAACCGAAAATTCCAATTATTGCCGGAATTTTTGCCCGCCCCTAGTCAAAACTACTATGGATTTGGATCTGAAAGGTCATCATTTAGAGAGCTGGGTGTTAAGAGTACAAGGATGGATGCTAAATGTTTAAAGGAAAGAATTTGTGGGCTTGTTTTTCGGTCCAGGGGGCCGGGGTTTGTACTTCAGGGTTGGGCCAAAAGGGTCCAGCTTTGGGAAATTTCCTCGTCATCAAAAAAAAAAAAAAAAGAATTTGTGGGCTTGTTTCAAGTTCTGGCTTTATCTTCGAAGAACTAGGTTACCATATAGAAAGGCCATAAATAACATATCTATATCAAGAATATTATTGAAAGGTTACCATGGCTGAAAGCATGGCTATCTTAAAAGTGTCTCCTAGATGCTTTTTGGGGGGGTTTACAGTTTCAAGCAGTCAACTAGACATCTTTTTATGTTATGACATTGCTAATGTCACCACAACATATCTATATCAACTTCTACTTTTATTGAGACAATGTGAAGCTTCCTCACCTTCTCAACATAAGAACGAACCATGTTTTCAATATCTTCAACTATGGATTCTGGCTGTCCCTCTGCGAAAACCAAAATTTTGTCACTGCATATCTAGCACTGTAGGATGACTACTATTGACATAAGAAAGCAAAAGTCAGTTGCTTCAGACAAAACCAAAAAATACAAAGGAAATTACCTACTGCAACCTTTGTCAACCCAGGAAGATCTATGAGTGTTAAGTTCACAACTGCCAGGCAAAACCATTTAGTCCATCATTAGAAAAAATCGAACAATGCAGAGACTATAAAAACCCAACAAAAAGAGTGTGCCTAAAATTACATTAAAGGGAGGATAATTGGTCATTTACAAGTCTGAAGTTGGGAAATCAAGGAGGATTAGTCACTATTCCCTTCCATTAAATTCTCAGCGGGAAAATGCCAACATAAACAAGAATGAGTTGCGGTGGTTGGGCTAATGAATGAAGCTTATATAGATAAAAACATTCCTCTTTTGAACAACTTTCACACACCTTGCTATGAAAAGAACATAATTACCATTTGGAGAATATATGCTCAGTTGAATTGGTATGTTAGAGATCTGTTTTGACTTCCCAGTAATACGATCTGTTTCATCTTGAATCTCCTTTCTCACAGCAGCTGTATATGCAAACAAAAAACAAATTGTTTGGCGTGGAAAGTTGTAATAGTAGTAATGCTTGTAATACAAGATAGCATGACAAAGTGAATAACTGAGGATAAAAGTTATAAATGTCAAAATTTTATTTTGGAAAAAATAGAAAAGATTGCCAAGTACATCGTTAGTGCCAAAAGCTGTTCATGAGATATTACTAAAAAGAGAAAAGGACAATATTTATAGTCTTTCCTTTCTAGCATTTTGGTGCACATTAAAATAGGGCTGTGACTTCCCAAGGAAGAGGCACAATTAGCAGATTCAATGCAAAATACACAAGTAGACAAGATAAATCATAAACCAACTAAGATATTAACCAGTTAAAAAGTGTCTACTACTCAACGTATCAGACTTAAGCAGTGTTTGCTAAACAAAAATTTTAATAAAATTTTAAACTTATTTAAAGAAACAAATCCAACGGTTCAAAACCGACCACATCATTTAATGAGAATGAGTCATCACCAATCCAAGCCAAATCAAACCAACTTTATCTCACCTCATTAAATGAGGCATGGCTAGATTATGACCGTCGGATTAAATCTTAACCAATACTTATAAGAACTTAGAATAACCCCTCTTAGAACTGAATCTTTTCCCGACCAAAAATAGCCTAAGTTGATACCCAAAACACAGTAGAAAGGAAGATAATTGATAGCCTAATTACTTTGATCCTTTCTCACTTTTCTTTTATAAGTTAAATTTTATTGATGAAGAATGCAAATAGTACAAGAGACTATATTGAAAACATTTAGAGCATACAAGCTTCAAAACATAGAAAGTCCAGAAAACCTGAAAAAGGATACCCTGAAACTGAATTAGCCCAAAGAAAAAGAGAACTCTCCAGAGACAGCCTTGCCCTCAAAACATCAACCATTCTTTTCCCTCCACAGACTCCACCAGATGCAAACATGAATCATCTTCCAAATGGTCATAGCAATAGGATCCTCAAACTTCCTCCTCCAACATTTCAACGCTCCCACCACCCTCCTAGGCATGACCAAAACAAGGTTCATAATGCTCAGCACATGTGCCCACAACCCTCTTGCAACCAAGCAATGAAGAAGGATATGATCAACCGATTCTCCATCGCTTTTACACAAATAACACCAATCTATCAAACAAATGCCCCTCCTCCTTAAGTTGTCAATGGTTATAATTTTCCCATGAGTATCCTCCAAAACATAGAAAGCAACTCTAGGGGATGTTCGTTTTATAAAAATTGTAAGATTATTTATAAAATTGTGAATCTTTATGTAGATTGGAATTTTATAGGTTTTTGTGTAAAGGTTGTTGAAATTTTTTAAAGATATTTAATTTTTATTGAAGTTTGTAAAAAAGTGTAAAGAGAGATGATTTGATGTGATTGTTTAATAAAAAAAGTATTGGAGTTTGGTGGAAAAGTATGGAAAGAAGATTTGTTAGAATTTTTTTTTGAAAATATATTAGAATTTGTTTGAAAAGTTGTTGAAGTTTGTGTAAAAGGTATTGGTGTTTGTGTAGGATTTTTTGAGATTTCTGATGTTCGTTTTGCAAATTTTGTTGAATTCATTGTATTCTAGACTACTTTTGCAAACGAACATGCCCTGGAAGGGACCAAATTCTTCCAAGACTGACGCCAAGGTAAATCCCCCCTAGAGCCACTCAAGAATAGAGCATACAACGATTTAACTAAGAAAACACCATTTTTAGAACCCATCCATAACAACTTATCCTCACCCCCTTTCCTCCAAACCTTCCTGTACAAGCATCCATCTCCCAATCGTTAACCGTTCTTTCAAAGTGAACATTCCAAACAACAGCTCCAAACCCTCCCTCCAAGCAATCTGCCACCAAAGCATCCTTACAACATGAGAGAGAGTATAAAAGAGGAAACTCCAAACTCAACGGTCTCTCTCCACACTAATGGTCGTGCCAGAACCGAATTTTGGAGCCACAGCCCACCAAAAATTAATATTTTCCCTGAAAAAGTTCCACGCTTTGCTTATTTGCTTCCATAAGCTAACTCCATAAGGGCCTTGAGCTTCCAAGGTGCACCAACCACCCACCTCGCATCCATACTTCTCCGAAATAATTAACTTCCACAAGTTGTCTCTCTTAGAAGAGAAACGCCATAGCCACTTTCCAAGTAAAGCTTTGTTGAACAAAGGTAGTCACCTTAGACCGAGCCCACCAGCACTAATAAGGGAGCAAACTCTATCCCATCTGATAAGGTGAAACTTGTGCTCTTCCCCACCACTTCCCCACAAGAAGTCCCTTTGAAGCTTCTCCAATCTATTAGCCACACCATCGGAATAGGAAAAAGAGACAAAAAATATGCAAGGAGGCTAGAAAGTGTGAATTTTATCAAAGTAATCCTCCCCCCTTTGAGAGATTACGCTTCCAACCCGCTAATTTTCTTTCGACTATTCAACGATGCCGTCCCATATACAAACACTTTAAACTTGGCTCCAAGAGGAAGACCAAGGTAGGTCATCGGAAGCGATGACACACTACAACCCAAACTAAACAATGGAAAATGTGACTTTTTGCAAGAGACCAAGGTGACTGCAGCCATTATTTGCTCATGTAAACATCTGGAGCAATATATTCCCCTGCTACTAGCTACTACTATCACAACGACTTAGCTGTTCGTTAATGCCACACTAGTTACAACTACTGGACGACTCAAGGACTTGTCATATTAGCATATCCATCTGCTATGGTCCTATAAAAATTCCACATTGATATGCACCATTAAACACAATTATAACTGGCAGATATGTCTTATTATAACAACAAAAATTTTCTATTACCATACACAAAAAAGAGTCTGTGCCTCGATGCCATGAGCCAACATGTATAGGTACTTATATACAGATTTTAACGTCGGGATAGTTACAAATTATCATTCCTTGATCGAGTTCTATGTTACAAATTATTGATAAAAACTTTATAAGGATACACAAGAAACTAAACATATACATCTATTCTGTGTGATGAATCATGGAGTTATACACAACATGGATGGATTTTACTGTAGCTTAGCCAATAAAGGAGTGGTTTACTAAAAGCATCTGAATAAGCCCGCATCAAAAACCGATTATTTTTTCTCTTCTTCCTTCTTTATGTCCCTCACTCCTCTCTCTCTCTCTCTCTCTCACCAACTCCTACTCTCGGTGTGACACCCATATTCCTTGTCACCTGTAGTTTACCTGCCTTAATCTTCTCGACTGTAGCTCTCCAAGATATGCAGGGAGTTCGCTCAATCTAGGTCCTACATGTCTCACAAACCATATCAATTTGGTTTTCTTTTTTATTGCATTCCAGCATACTCCACATGTTCAATTGAGGCTTGAGTGGAAGAAGTCAAGATTCTCTTCCTTGGTTTTGACAATACTTCTGAAACCACCCTTCTCACACCTTTTGAAAAAATAAAGAGACTAGTATGACATTGGCCAACATGGTACTGATAACATAAGTGCCAAGTGTTGGAATATCAAGTTCCACGCTGTCCTGTTTGGGTCTACCAGATCTCTTAAGTGATACATTTTCATCAAGACTCCAAGTGCTTATCTTTATCCAACGATGCAACCTCATCAAAACTCGAGAAGATCATGCTTATCCTCTTCAATACTTAGACTCAAACTTATTTGATAACAAATTACAACTCAATTTGGACTTAGTTTGGCACAAAATTACGCCAATACTCGAATACACTAACTAACAAACTCCCCTTTGGCTATTCCGGGACAGGACATACAATTTAACCCAAACTAAAAATAACCAAAGTTTTGTTAGTCACCAATACAATTTTTTACAATTGACTCAAGCCTATGACCAAAAATATTCAAGTGTTCAAGAATATTGACTGGAACTTGTTTCTTGAAACTCAATCTCATGATGATCAATATGATAAAGATTTAATCATGCAAGAAGATAAAATCAACATAGAAGCCAAATCCATCAAAATAAAATCCAGATATGTACTCCTCCAATAGGATATGTACTCTCCCTCAACAAAACAATCATCGGAACTCCCCCTCAACAAAAGAACATTCCCTATCCACACAAAATCTCCCCCTTTTGGCATGTTGTTATACATCTAGACTGTGGGTTACGGACCGAATTTTAGCTCCAATACCAATTGAAAGATCAACAATTTAGACCCAAATAACACAGGAGTAAATAGGTGTTTTCCCCTTTAAAACTCTGTGCGATAGTTTTTGAGCATGTTCACATTTTATCAAGTCTAGATCGAACAAATATTAATTCAATCAATAAAATAATATGCGAAAAAATAAATCAAACTCCAATCACACAAAAGGATGAGATTCTGTTGATAAAGTGAAAAACTTTTAAAGTGCCCTTCAAAAGAAAAATTACTTTTTATATAAGTAAGAATAAAATTTTGTTAAAGAAAAAATGTGTGAATAGTTAAAAGGATTGTACCGAAAACACCTAAACCATACAAGCTAAAAAAATCCAGATAATCTAAAAAAGGAAAACCCAACACCACATTAGCCCCAAAAAAAGGGGATTGCAACATCTTGCCCCTCAAACACTCCAGCAACGAAGCCAAATCTTCAAAACACGTACTAATTCTCTCCCTTTCGAAGTACCCTTCAAAAGAAAATTCACTCTGGGGTATCAACGCCACCCGAAATCTACTAAAAATAAAACCTTACAAATGATGATTCAGATACTGACAAAACCTTTTTCCTAACTCTAACAACCCCGATGTAATAATTCGAATAACCCTACTCAACCCCCTCTGTGTAAGCACCCCATACCCCTGAGGTTCTTCTTATGGACGCTTCAACATCGGAACTCCGGCAACTAAACTCCTTCAGCACTCTGAAGGCTTCACAACGGAAGGTTGATTTCAAGGCGATTGGATGAGAGAAAAAGCTAATAATTTAGGTCTAACATCTCTTAGATGTTTTCTCTCTTCAATGGGGGCCCAAATAAATAATGGACGGCCTCCCTTATATAGAGGGTATTTTTCTCTCTAGTAACAAGCAAATCAGAAATATTATAATGCATCTACACCCCATATCTCGTGTATCACAAGTATTTAAAGATCTTCAAGTGATACAGTCTCATCCAGACTCCAAGTGCTTATCTTTCTCCAGTGATGCAATCTCATCACAACTTGAGAAGATCGTGTTTATCCTCTTTCAACACTTAGAGAGGGTCAAGAGGGAAAATTTATGGATGTTTAGAGTTGCTGCCTCGCTGAAACAGGGAAGTGTGCAGTTGCTAAAAATTCTGCTTTTCAGCAACGGTGGGGTGGTTTTGCGAAGTTTATTATCACTGAGATATTGATTTTAGTTGAGTGGGTTCGATAGTGCAATGACATTGATATTCATGCGAGACAAATTTACAACAATAATTTTAAACGTGAATACTATTCTGTATATCATTTACTATGGTTATTATGCTCTGTAACACTTGCTTTAGATAAAAAGTGAGCTTCTACGTAATCCTTATGGGTATGAGTAATGATACAACACTTGTACTATCTTCACTTTTAAATGATTCTAAAAAGTTGATGATAATACGTTTCTGTAGTTTTTAAGAAGGGTAAGCTGTAAAAGTAAGGACCGGGAGTGTGGAAAAGGCACTATCAAAAAAATGATCACTGCCTCTGAAAGATATTGGATGGAGAAAACTTGGAAATCGGAGTCTCGCAGCCAAATCAGAGTAGTTAGAACTAAATATATATTAAGTGCAAGACGACATAAAATAAGTTACCATCTGATGCAATGACTATACTATTTTTAGGAAATTAATCTTTCATGGCAGCAATAACAACAGGATTAAATATCTTTCATATAATCTGACACCTAATATAGCATGCCAAAAGAAGGGTCAAAAGACCCAGCCTTATCTTTGACCATACTTCATCTCAAGACACAACTTTCCTAAGAACTTGGTAATATAGGCAAAGCAAAGAATTCTTATTGTTAAAACGGACTGCCATTGCATTTGGAGGAGATGGAGATTGGATGTTCTTACTTGGACAGAAGGAATAAAATGAAAAGCTATTGTCTAAACATAGAATATTAATATGCCGAAAAATGTAAATTGAATCCTAAGGGGTAAGAATTCAGTAATCTTCAAAATGCAAGTACCAGAAAACTTAGTAAAAGTTTAATCGCTACATTTGCTCATAATTGCAGCAATTAAAGGCAACAAAAAGTGCAGCTTTCACAGAGAGCATACTTACCAAAATCGCTAAATTTTCTATTTGGTGCATGGAGAAACTCCGCATAGTCAGGTTTCCCCTTTTCTGTCTTCTGCAGCTGCAACACTAGCGGCCTCCTTGTAACAATACCTTACAATCAAAGAACCAAAATAAGAACAAAATTCGCTGTGTTTGTCAAAGTGAAGAAGATAATATGCTTCCATATCATATTATCAAAACTCTGAAACCTGACAGATACGTCAATGGCATACTTGAAAATCAATAAGATGTGAACCGTTTAGCTTGAAATAGAAAGGAGATACCAGGGAGCCAGAATCAAGATAAGCAGCGTTAATTGTTCAAAATTCAACTTAGCCACATTGAAAATCAATTAAAAGAAAACAAACCAAAACGTGTAGTTCTATAAGTCGGCTCCTCTGAGCTTATTTGAGTTTGTATGCCTCACTTGAAATGAGGCCTGGTAACCAATATACATATGAAAAACTAGATCCAAAGTGTCGAGTTATAGAGAACAATGCAAAACAACAAAATTAATGAAAAGAACATTGGCACAATAATAAGGACTTACCGGATCCACGAGGCAGGAAGTCCCTTCCGACCACGCTTTCCAAAACAGAAGATTTCCCGGAACTCTGAAAGCAAGACAAGCGTTTTGAAAGCAATAAAGGAAAAAGGAAAGGGGGAAAGTAAAGAAAACGACGTGAAGAGGTGGAAACCTGGCCTCCGACGACAGCGACAGAAGGAAGAGCTTCCCATAGAGACATTCCCTCGCCGCCGTGATCGCCCAAAACGGTGCAGGCTCGTTGGATGCGGTTCACAAGGCCAATCAAGCTCTCCATTGTTGCCATTTTGATATCGCTAGCAAAAGAAGATCTAAGACGTTCTTGTAGAAAAGCAGGAAGAATGTATGACGGGATTTGGGTTTACGAGAGAGAATGATTTGGATCCGAGAGAAGAATGCAATTAACCGAGAGTTAGGACTTTTAAATCCAATCGAAGAATCGAAGGGGATTAGTCGTTAGATGCAGAATGTGAATCTGAGAGAGAGAGAGAGAGAGAGAGTAAACGGAAAAAAAACGGTTCCAAAATGTAGGACTTTGGGGCGTGCTTGAATATTATATATTTTTTTTTTTATAAGTAAGAAAAGTTTTATTAAAAAAAAGGAAACGAAACAGTATAAAGACCGTACTGAACCAGCTACAACAAACAAGTTAGGAAACTAATAAAATCGCTGAAGTCTACAAAAGGGGAACTCAACACCCCAGTAGCCCACAGAAACAAGGTCTGCATCAGATTTCTCTTCAAACAGTCTAAGGAAAGTCTCACATCTTCAAAGCAGCATCCATTCCTTTCCCTCCAAAGGCTCCACCAAATACATAATGGAATCATATTCCACACAGCCAACGCCAAAGGATTGTCGAAATTTCTCTTCCAACACTTCAACACCCCCCATCCTCTTAGGCATCACCCAAGGATAGTTAACGATACTAAGCAATGGATAAGTACATAATCCACAAACTCTTCATCAGTCTTACAAAGAAAGCATCAATTAATCAAGCATAACCCCCTCCTCCTTAAATTGTTAATGGTTAAGACTTTCCCATGAGTCGCTTCCCACACAAAGAACGACACTCGAGGCGGGACAACGACCTTCCAGATTTGCCTCCACGGAAAGACCTCGCCAGAACCCCCAACAATGAGCCCATACGAGGACTTGACTGAGAATACCCCATTCTTAGTACCTTGCCACAACAGTTTATCTTCATTCATTCTCCTAAGAGTGCAGCAATGAGTAGAAAGCAGAAAAGTCTTCAATCTCCCAATCATTGGCGGTTCTAGCAAACTGAATATTCCACACCCCATAATCGAAATCGTCTTCCAAACAATCCGCTACCACCGCATCCTTGTGCGTAGCAAGAGAAACACAAAAGGGTGAAAGCAAATTTCAAAGGCCTTTCTCCACACCATAGATCATGTCAAAACCTGACGATAAGACCACACCCCACCACGTAACGAATGTTCCCACAAAAGAAGGTTCATCCATTGCTTATGTGCTTCCTCAGGCTCACACCATAGGAACTATGGATCACATGGGTTCTCCATCCTCCTGAAACGCTGCCACACTTTTTTAACTCAATAACAGCCCACCACAAACTATCCCTCTCCAAGGCAAAACGCCACAACCACTTGCTCAATAAAGCTCTATTGAACAAATGAAGTCTCCTTAAACCCAGCCCTCCACAACTCAATGGAGAGCAAACCCTCTCCCATTTGACAACATAAAACTTGTGCTCGAGTCCATCGCCCCCCCACAAAAATGTTCTTTGGATCTTCTCCAATCTTTTGGCAACCCCCAAAGGAATAGGAAAGAGAGACAAAAAATAGGTTGGGAAGCTAGAGAGAGTAGACTTGATCAACGTGAGTCTACCTCCCTTGGAGAGATAGTTGTGTTTCCAACCTGCCAACCTTCTTTTCGTTCTCTCAATAATGTCGTTCCAGATAAATTTGCTCTTAAAACGTGCCCCCAACGGTAACCCAAGATAGGTGGTAGGCAACGACGAAACTCTGCAATCCAAAATAGTAGCCAACTCCTGAACATTGCCCACATCCCTAACAGGAATAACTTCCGTCTTTGAAAGGTTAACTCTCAACCCCGACACTGCCTCGAAGCAAAGCAATAAGCATCTGAGATTGCAGAACTGACTCACCTCCGCCCCACACAAGATTAAGGTGTCATCAGCAAAAGGAAGGTGAGAAATACTCATGCCGCCCCCTGTCGTCGACCCCAAACCCCATAATGGCACCCCCTCCACTACTTTATTCATCATTTTGTTGAACGCTTCCATAATGAGCACAAACAAAAAGGAGGAGAGCGGATCTCCTTGACGCAAACCCCTAGAGCCTCCAAAAAAACCTTCAGGGGAACCATTCACCTACACCGAAAATCTAACAGTAGAAATGCAAAACTCGATCCACCTGCACCACCTCTCCCCAAAACCACATCTCCTTAACAGATACAAAAGGAAATTCCAATTGACATGGTCGTAGGCTTTCTGAATATCCAATTTGCACAACATGCCCGACACATTGGACCTCAACCTCGAGTCAATACACTCACTAGCAATCAGCACATGATCTAAAATCTGTCTACCTTTCACAAAAGCATTCTGGGATGGCGAGATGATCTTATCCAAGACAAACTTCAAACGATTAGCTAACAGCTTCGCCAAAATCTCTCACTAGGCTTATGGGACGAAAATCCTTCAGCTCGACCGCTCCTGGTTTCTTCGGATAAGAACAATGAACGTGGCATTCATACTCCTAACAAATCTTCCCTCCCTAGCAAACTCGTTGAACATGGATAGGACGTCTCCATTCACCACCTCCCAACAAGATTGGAAAAACGCTAAGGAAAAGCCATCAGGGCCCGGCACCTTGTCCCCATTTAAACTCCTAACCGCCCCACTGACTTCCTCCTTATCGAAAGGTCTCTCTAACCATTCCGTATCAACCCCCTGAAATTGAAGCAAACTATAGATCCTCTAGGAAGGGTCTCCAAGAGTGTGGCTCCGTATACAAGGAGCGATAGAAACCAACAATCTCCTCTGAAATCCGTCCGGGTTCCTCCACCATCTCTCCCTCTACCTCCAAGCTCGAAATGGATTTGTTCCTTCTATTGGAGTTGGCCACTCTATGGAAGAACTTCGTACACCGATCCCCCTTTTTGAGTCAAAGAGCCCTCGACTTTTGCCTCTAGTTGGTCTCCTCCATCTTAATTAGAAGATTCAGCTTCCTAGACACTTCCATTTTCCTCCCATACCCGCCTCATCAAGGCAACCTTCCTCATCCAGTCGCTCCAACATAGATAAATCTCCAAGCAACACCTGTTTACGAAAATTCAGATTCCCAAAGACATCTTGATTTCACAATTTCAGATCCTTCTTCAAAGCTTTCAACTTAGAATCAAGCACGAAACTCGGCGACCCCAAGAAAACATAGGAATTCCACCACTTCCTCACCTTATCGACAAAACCCTCCTCCTTAAGCCACATGTTCTCAAACCGGAAGGGTTTTTTTCCTCTCCCAAATCTGCCACTTTCCAAGAGAATAGGAAAGTGATCAGATAACAAATGGGGGAGCCTCTTTTGGGTAACCTCAAGGTACAAGGCTTCCCAACAAAGGATGAAGAGAAAGCGGTCTATCCTAGACCATGATTAAGGAGCTCTATTATTCGACCAAGTAATGGATCCTCCCAACAACGGTAAGTCCACCAAGCCATTTTCCGAAATAAAGTCAGAAAAATCCAACATAGCACTCCCGAAGCCTCCGACTCCAAACCTCTCACGAGGAAAGCGTGTGACATTGAAATCTCCCCCAATGCACCACGGAAGGTTCCACCAAGCAAAGACACCCGATAACTCCTCCCAAAGCATCCTCCGTCTACTGTCATCGTTGGGTGCATACACCCCAGAAAACACCCACTGTACCCCATCCTCCACATTCTTAAAAATCACCGACAGAGAAAAACTACCCTCACAAGAGTCCACCATCTCAAAAGTCCTCAAATCCCACAAAATCAAAATTCCTCCCGAAGCTCCATTCGCCGCAAGACTACACCAGCCCACATGATGCCCCCCACAAACTCCTAATGAAAGCTCTAGAAACTATCCCCACCTTAGTTTCCTGAAGACATACTGAATCAGGCTTCCATTCCCGCACCAAATTTCTCACCCCCACTACGTTTCTGACTATCATTCAACCCCCTAACATTCCAGCTCAATATTCTAAGCTTCATAAAGAGTTGATCGAAACCTTCCCTCCCTTGTGAGGACTTCAACCCTTTCAGCTCCCTTAAGAACTTGCCTCCTAATCTGCTTGGAGTCACAAGCCCACTGTTCCCCTATCCGTCTCTAGAGCTGCAAAGAGCGCCATCAATTCGCTCTCGTAACCGTCGCATGAGAGGCCAACCATATTCTTAGAGGATGAGACCATATCCAACACCCAATCCAAAGAAGATAGATGCAGATGACAATCCTCCTTCCCCAACAGAGGAGGGCACACCGCCAAAGGATGACCCACAAGCCCATCAACACCACTTTCTGCGCAGACTATAGCCCCGCCCTCTGCGTCCTGCTCAACAACCAAGTCATGACTCCCAAGGAAATCTGACGGCACATCGCTGGTCTTACAAGCCACCAACCGATCATAAGGACACAAATCTTCTACTAACAGTTGGTTGGAGCCTTTCTACCCATGTATAAAAACCACCCCATCCTGACAACAATAATCAGCTACAGATGCACAAACCAACCCCCTATCATCCGAACCTAAACTAGCATCCCGGACCTCAAACAATCCATCCCTTCCCAAACTTTTACTATCCCCAACACCATTTTCGAACTGACCCACCGGAGCCTGCTCCTTAACAGAGCTGATGGTCCTCTCAGAAGCACGAAGGGACGTACCTGTCACGGACGGTGAGGCACCGAAAGGTTTCGAAACCTGGTCGACAATTTTAGAGGGGCCAGGAAGCTCAGACAACACCTCTAGGACTGACGCTGAGACATGGGGAACAGGAGGAGGGAGATCCCCAGCAATTTCCGGCATGTGCTACTCCGGAGAAGGTGGAAGCACCTTCGACGGAGCAGTGGGTCGGTCGACGGTTAGCACCGACGAGACAGAAGGAGATTTCGCAGCCATCGAAACCACCAACGGTATAGCAGAAGACGCCGGTGATGAAGATTCCGGCAAGAACACGTCGACATCGGACTGGACCACATACGGAGACAGAGGCGAAAGTTTGGAAGGAAGAAGCTGGCCCTTATCCGATCCCCTCGCAACAGATTCTCGGCCCAGGTCACCACTCACCATATCTGATCCCCTCACAATAGGCCTCGACTCACCATCACCTACGGAACCCAGCCCACCACTAACTAAAGCCTCCTCACCCGATAACCCTCCGAGTTGAAGAGGAGCGTGGACCACTCCTTTATGGGCTCCTTTGTGGGCTGTTAATTTGAACCCACACACTAAACAGTTCAACTCCCTCACCGATGATCCACTAGAATAACACGTCTTCAACAAATCTTCAAGCCGATCCACTTCCCTTCTCAACCCCATCACGTGATGCCACAACTCTGCAGCATTAAATGACACCAGCTCCTCTTCCGACAAAACAGCCGCTACTTTATCTGTAGATACGTCTCTGCTATTTGACGTAACGTGCGCCACCCCAGCCGCAAGCAGCATATTTGACGTATCGTGTTCCTCTGGCATTCGAACTACGCCGGCGATGTCAGCTTTAGAGACTGCCCTCCCTCTACCACTGTTTTCCAACGCAGTTTGCACAACCTGAGCATAGGTAAGATCCGGACGAACCACGGAGGAACCCGAGATGTTCATACCCGGGCCTCCAGCACGCAAGAACGAAACAAACTCACAGAAGATGCGGTTCAAAAGCTTCCACCCATAACCATCACGATACCCACCTTCCTACGACCGCCATTCTCAACTACAACAACATAACGACCACCCTTATTTGAACAACGTTGAGCCAGAAAATTGCGCCTGGATTCATTGAACTTTGAAGCGAAATCAGCAGCAGGAGAAAACTTGTCAAACAGGTTTACCATCCACACAACACCAAACTTCCCCATATGGATCGAGTTCACACATTTGTGACTCCACTCAGAAAACCGAATGTCCCCCTTCTCGCCAATCGATACTTGGAACTTGTTAGACTCAACACAAAAATTACGACGAAATAACGACATAATTTTCTGTTTAATACTCAGACTGTTACAGTTGATGCATCTCCGACTCTCGAAGGGAAAGTAGTATCTTTGAAAATTGAGGAGGTCGGCTATTGAACTAACAGTACAAGCATATTATGATCGACCTCGGAACCGGAAACAACAACAAAATTAACTGGGCTATGAAAGACTGAAACAGACATATGTTTCTCCCAGTTGAGCAAGGTTAAATATTCAGACTGAGGAAATTTGTAATGCTTCTCCAAGATTTCTAGTCCTTCGTACTTTCCCAGTATTCCTTGAATATTATATTCCCATGGGTTCAATACATTTCTTATTTTGGAAGAGTTAGGTTCTAATCTTACCCTCCTAAGAGGTCCTAGTGACGACTGAGATGTTGTCAACACATTAATGAATAGAATTGGAAGGATGAGATGTGTTTTATCTCTCTCTATTCATTAATGTGTTGGCAATATCTCAGCCCTTCAATTCTATTCATTAATGTGTTGGCAATATCTCAGCCCTCCAGTATTCCTTGAATATTATATTCCCATGGGTTCAATACATTTCTTATTTTGGAAGAGTTAGGTTCTAATCTTACCCTCCTAAGAGGTCCTAGTGACGACTGAGATGTTGTCAACACATTAATGAATAGAATTGGAAGGATGAGATGTGTTTTATCTCTCTCTATTCATTAATGTGTTGGCAATATCTCAGCCCTTCAATTCTATTCATTAATGTGTTGGCAACATCTCAACCATCCGTTAGGACTTCTTAGGAGGGTAAGATTAGGACCCTAACCTTACCCTATTTGATTCCACCGAGGCGTCCTTAATAAAACTTTCCTCTCTGTTTTTATTAATTAGTATTTTTTTGAAAATCTAGGAAATGTCGTGAAATTGAGATAGATTAGGATTTTATTAAATTTTTAAAAAAAGATGGGTAAAAGAAATTCTAATATTTTGGGATTGCAAACTCATGTTCTCTATGTCGCATTTTCCTTCGCGTTCCACCTTTTTCTTTTTTAGCCATAATACTAAAACTCCAAAGTAATAAGTTACAAACAGTTTCCAGGGTTGGTACACTGATTGATATGTGCAGCAGTAGGCTTTTTAGCTTAAAGACATTCTACCCAACTAGGAACAAAAGAAAAAAAAGATAAATATGTCATTTAAAGAGCAACTCAGGCTACTAGGGCTGAGCAGAACCGGATCGCAAACCGGATCGAACTAGACCGGACCGATTTTGTGGTTTTATCAGATGAATCTGGTCCGATCTAAACCGGATTCATAAAATTGGATTAATGTAGTCCTATCCGGTCAAAGATTTTTAAAAATCGGTCTGGACTGGACCGGATCGCATTTCTTATTTTTTAAAAAATAAAAGTATATACTGTGCAGTAACAAAGCCTACTGCGCAAAGGCTCACTGCGCAGAAGCTCTGCCCAAGCACTGCGCGAGCTTCTGTGCACAGGCTCTCTGCGCAGTGCGCAGAGGCACTCTCCGCAGTGCGCTCCTGTGCAGAGTGCCTTTTGCGCAGAAGCTTTGAGCAGTGCCTCTGCCAATGTGCAGAGGCATTAAATTAAAAAATATATATTTTATTTAAAAAATAAATAAAACCAGTCTGGACCCCTTAAGTGGTCCAACCAGACTTCTTCTACTAGTCCGGTCTAGTCCTCTATATTAGTAGGACCGAAAATCCGGTCCAAAAACCGGACCGAATTTTCGGTCCTTCAGCCCTACAGGCTACCACTCTAACTTACAAGCTAGATAATATGGCAATGACTAACATGAATGCTTGCACATTATTCACAAAAAATGATAGTATGGTTATAAATGGTCGGGTCCTATATATTAGTAGAACTGGAAATTCGGTCCAAAAACCGGACCAGATTTCCGGTCCTGCAGTCTTACAGGCTACCACTCTAACTTACAAGCTAGATAATATGGCAATGACTAACATGAATGCTAGCACATTATTCACAAAAAATGATATTGTGGATGAAGGTCAAGGTTTGGGTAAGAGATATCTTAAGATTGTCCCACTGTGGTGTGCTATGAACATTGACTAGCTCGGCTAGTGCATTGAGCACTGATTATTTTCAAAGCTTCTCTTGAGGGAGTTTGCTCTCACTCTTTCACCATACTTTGATCTATTCCAAAAAGTTACAAAATGACATCCTTCTATAAAAGGTTTAACTGCACCTTATTTGTATACAAATCATTGTACAATTACCATTCCAAAACTTGGGCACGATTCCTTCTATCATCATAAGAAATGATTCCTACTATCATAATTCATGCAAGACATAATTTGCTATTCCCGTGGTGAAGGTAGTCACATAAAGAAAGATGCCTACAATCGTGAATTTTGTCTCCTATCCAACCTTCTAAAATCAAGGAGCAAATCCATCTTTAAGGCGTGCATTAATTCATGGACGATGTCTTTCTTTCGATCATACCTTAATCCATGGAGAATGTCTTCCTTCTTGAAGTGGAGCTGATGGACCTTGCTAGTGCTTCTCCTATAACTCCTTAGATGTCTCCATCAAACCACCCCCTTTCAAAAGTATCATTGTCCACTCTCATTGCGGCACTCCAACTATTGGCTTTGGAAGAATATTGTTAAACACTCTCTTCGAAATTGGTCTCTAGTGCTCTAAACACCTTCAAAATTCTTAGAGGTCTCCATCAGAGACTACCCTTATCAAAAACAACATTGTCCACTTCCATTGCGGCACTCCAACTATTGGCTTTGGAAGAGTATTGTTGAACATGCTCTTGACACTGGTCTCTAGTGCTCTAAACATATTCAAAACTCCTTCTAAGTTCTAATAAGCTTCTAAAAAGATGCGTATGAAAATAGTTTTTAATGAAATTCCGGTGACAGATCTAAAATGCCAGAGAATCTAATGGCATAACATAGCTAGGTGTTTAGATAACTTGTTAAAGAGTCAGCATGATGACCGTAAAATTTACACAAGGTGAAACAAGTTTATTACTATTCCCGAAAATTATTCGGTAAATTGGTTAAATTTCAGCTAGGGTCTTGTTAAGGATGGGCATATATTCCGGTTCCAACCGGAATTTTCGATTCCGGTAAGATTTTTTAAAATTTCAAAATTTTTTGTAATTTTAATTTAGAGTTTGTCGCTTTCACTTTGGATTATTTGATGAATGTCTAGTTGTTTACTTATTTGTATGATTAATTGTTTTTCGTAGTTTTTTTGTAAATTTAATTTAGAGTTTATTTTGTTTTGGAATTTAGTTGTTTAGTTGTAATTTTAATTTAGAGTTTATTTTGGAATCCTGAAATAGTGAAATATTGTTTTGGAATTTAGTTGTTTCATTTTAATTTTAATTTTAATTTAGAGTTATTTGGCCCACAAAACACAACTCAAAGAAATCATTTTTGGGTCAATGGGCCCAAATTAAATCTGTCTTTTTAGGCTCATATAAAGAACCGAAATAATAATTTTGATTCCGGTGGGTACCATTCCGGTTCTGTCGGTTCCGGTGCCCACCCTTAGGTCTTGTTTGACATAAAAGTTTCGTTTTTCACGTTGAAAAGCTCGGGACAAGGACGAAGCCACGTGGACAAGAGGCATGTCGTATAGGCACGAACTATCGTTTACGGACAGCGAAAGAAGAGAAATAAAACGATTCGTGGAAAAAGACAGAGTAAGAATAGCACATGTGCAGCACCGCTCTCGTTTTCGTAGAGCTTCCTAGAGTCCTCTCCCTTCTGTGACTTTGTGACTTTCGCCTACCCTTTTTCCACCTCTTTTCCCCTCTCTTCTTCTACTTAGTTTATGTGTTATATTCCTTGGTTACCTTCGTGTCCATTTCTCTGTTATCCATCTGTCCCCCTCCATTATTCCTTTCTCCTCCTTTTCTTGGTTGGATCCACTTTTTCGTTTCCCTTGTCCCTACCCCCTCTCTCTCTCACATTGTCATCCCCCGTCCGCTTTTTCTTTTCTTTTTGTCCTTTTGCCACCATGCAACAACTGCAGCGGGATTTGGATGACTCACAACAAAAGCTAAAGCCCTGGGTTGATCGGGCCCTCCCCCTGATCCAGAGAAAAAAGCTGACGCGGCCGTCTTTGCAGCTAATCGCCTCCTGGTAGGAAAGCTATTTACCACGAAGACTCTCAATAAAATGGGCGTTCGTGAAGCTATCTTCAAGTCCTGGAGTTTTGTTCGTAACCTAGAGTTGAGGAGGGTCCTGATGATATACTTATCTACGCCTTTCCGAATGATAGCATTCGACGCAGGATTTTAGATCAATGCTCGTGGAACATCAAAGGTGTTATGCTGGTGCTTAAACCATGGGACGTTGGTAAGTCTCTCTGTGAAATTAATTTTACTGAAGCTCCTATTTGGGTCCGAATACATGGGCCCCTTTGGGCAAGATGACTAGATTAATGGTTGTTGAATCAGCGAGTATGGTAGGCATCGTGCAACGTGTTGATTTTCCGTCCAATTTATATGTTTGGGGTACCTCTTTCCTCTGCTGTAGAGTGTTGGTCAATTTATTAAACCCTTTGCTGCCAGGGTACTATTTTGAAAGAGCATCTGGGCGGTTGGGCCATTCACAGAATGTTTGTCACTATGAAGCAGTACTGGCGAAAATGAAGGCGGAAAATATGGACTATAGAAGATTTTTCAACCCGTTGGAGAAGAGTAATGACTCAATTAGTCCATCAAGGGGCCAAACCTCATCGGAGCTAAAGCGTAATAAGGAAGGCCCTATAGATGGTGGGTCAAATCCCAATCTCTTCTGGGGGAGGTAGCAACGATACCACTCACGGGGAGCGTAGTAGAAAACACGTGACTAAGCCGCCAACTCAACAACTTTCTCTGGTGCCAGCATCATTAGACTATACGTCGAAACTAGTCATGCCTTCGGGAAACAGCCCAGCATTAATGGAAGCCATCTTATGGAAAGAGTCAGATGGATAAGGTTCTAGAAGCCTCACAAGCTTCTTGGACGCTCCACGTGAAATATCTGCATGAAATAGAAAAGCAATTAAACCTGGGACGTGGTTGTCAAACCCAAGGTGAAGGCTCTTCTAGTGGGGTCTACGGGGTTCCCTCCGGTCAATTGTCGCTTGCTCATGTAAATGGGCCAATTTTTTGCTCGATGGAGGCAGTCCTGCAGCCCATTAGTAGCCCAACTAAAGGTGTTATTATTTAGGAACTTTTGGATGAAGCTGAACAATCCACCTGGAATGACTCTGAAACAAAACTTAAACAGTTAGAGGAAGCCCAACAAGCCCCGATGGATAATAATGGGTTGGATCCACTCATGTGGTCAGTTGGTGTGAAGTGGAGACTAGCTTTTGACTCAGAGAAGGATAGCCCCTTTCATAGTCAGAAACGATTTCATGGGGAGACTTATGGCATCCGATTTGGACTGTCCCAAGATAGTGGTGGTGAAGCAGATTCTGATGAAGACATGCCATTAGCCAGATGGGAGCTGATTGTGAAGAAAAGGGATACAACGCATCCTGGTAATAAACGTTTTGTTAAATCTCGTATGAGACATGAGATCTCTAGAGAATTTTTGGGTGGTCAAAAGGCTGAGGAGGCGAGCCTTACCATGCCCCCCTTGCCCATGATCATATTGTTATGGAATTGTCGGGGAATTGCCCGGTCCCCGGCAATTCGAGAACTTCAAGCATTAACACAGCAGTCCAAGCCTGACTGTTTGTGTTTAGCTGAAACAAAGGTGTAGAATGCCCAAACAATTCTTAATTGATTGGGCTGGCTTCATTCCATAGAGTGCCCGACAGTAGGTGTAAGCGGAGGTTTAATTTTTGCTTGGCGACCTGGAGTTGACTTTGAGATCCTTACCATAAGTCGCCACTTTATTAGTCTTGTTATCAAATCTGATCCTGGACATTCTCCTTGGACTATTACTTTTCTCCATTGTCCTTCGGAGTGGCAGTGCAAGGAAATTTTTTGGAATACTTTGGTGGAAGCAGGAAAAACAATCACGCGACCATGACTCTTGTTGGGCTATTTTAATGCTTTGTCGAGCAGTGAAGAAAAATAGGTGGCCGGCCATATGCTAGTTCTTCTAGCGATGGTTTTTACCAACTCAAGCTTATTCATGGGCTGACTGATATTAGTAGTATTGGGAACCCTTTCACATGGTGCAATGGCCGTAAGGGTTATCAACAAAAACGTGAAAGAATCGATAAGGGAGTTGCCAATGGGGAGGGGACATTGCTCTTTCCTAGAGCACTTGTACAGCACCTCCCTAGGGTGACTTCTGATCATGCACCTATTCTCTTGCATACAAATGGCAGATTTAAGGGTGGCCCGAAACCCTTCCGATTTGAGAATTTTTGGTCTCAAGATAGCACCTGTTGGAAGGTGATTAATGTAGCTTGAAATACACCTCAACATGGCTCTCCCGCACACCAGGTGCTCAGAAAAATTAGAGCTACAAAAATCGCCCTCAAAAGATGGAATAAAGAAAGCTTTGGTCACATCCATTCGAAAATACAGTAGCTCAGAGATGAATTGGATGCTATTCAACAGTTTCCCCCATCTGATATGCAAAGTGAAGCGGAGTTGGCTCTTCGTGCTCAAATTCAGGAGGAAATGAAAATAGAGGAGTTATTTTGGCACTAGAAATCTAGGATCACTTGGTTAACTACCAAAGATCTAAATACCAAGCATTTCCATTTATCGACCATCATTCGAAGGCGGCGTAATTGTATTGAAGCTATTTAAAATTCGGGGGGTCGATGGCTGCAACGAAGGAAAGAAATTGGTGATTTATTTGTACAACATTTCAAAGACATTTATAAGTCTTCTAATCCAGAAATGGCTTGGAGTGTGACTGATTTGATTCATCCTGTTATTGATGATGCTGACAATCTGATGTTGTGCAATATACCATCTGATGAGGAGATACATGTTGCAGTGAAGAGTATTGGTGCTAACAAAGCCCCAGGGCCTGATGGCATGACATCTCACTTTTATCAACATTACTGGACCACAATTCGGCATGAGGTAATTCATTTGGTTCAGTCCTTTTTTCATTCGGGTGCCTTTGCTACTCAGCTTAATCATACTTTTATCACCCTTGTCCCCAAAGTGTCACATCCTACTATGGTTGGGCAGTTCAGATCCATTAGTCTATGCAATGTTATTTATAAAATTATCTCGAAGATTCTCACTTGCAAACTAAAAAGTGTGATGCACAAATTGATATTTATAAAATTATCTTGAATGACCATTCATTCTTTATACGCTAAAATGTTTCGGCTTTTCATCTCATTAGATTAAAATGATTGAGCAATGTATCTCCTCGGTGTCTTTCTCCATATTATTAAATGGTAGCCCATATGGCTGGTTCATTCCCCAACGAGGTATTTGGCAAGGGGATCCTCTTTCACCATTTCTTTTTATACTTTCTGCAGAAGTTCTTACCCGGCTGCTGTATAGAGCCGAAGAAAATGGGCTTATTCATGGCATACCGACTAGGCATGCCTCATCCATCTCTCACCTTATGTTTGCTGATGACCTATTGCTATTCTGTCGAGCTAATGGGAGTGAAGCTATGGCTCTTAATGATATTCTGATTAGATACACTCAATGGTCGGGGCAGCTTGTTAATTCTCAAAATCTTCTGCATATTGCAGCCCCAATACTCATCTTGAAATTCTGGCATCTTTTCAGAATATATTGAAACTCAAAAAGATGTCCTTAAGCAACAAATATTTGGGCTTGCCCCTGTTTCTTGGTAAATTGAAAAAGGCAGCCTTTGAAGATGTGAAAGCGAAGGTGATGAGTAAAATGACAGGGTAGAAGGCAAAAACTCTTTCTCAAGCAGGGTGAACCACGTTGATCAAGGCAGTTGCATCAACTCTCCCTCAGTATTGTACCTCAGTATTTCTTTTACCTAAAGGTTGGTGTCAAGCTATTGATAAAATCCTTAAGGATTTTTGGTGGGGATTTCCAGCTCATAAGGTGAGAAATTTTACACCTCGAGCTTGAGACCTTATCTGTCTACCGAAAGAGCAAGGAGGTTTGGGCATTTGTAAAACCTTTGAGGTTAACCAAGCTCTTGTGGAAAAATTAGCTTGGATTTTTCTTATACAGCCCCATAAAGTATGGGTTCAATTACTACACTTTAAATATCTTCGGCATTCCACCCTTTTTAGGGCTGATTTGGCTCATAGTAATTCTTGGGTTTGGAAAGGCATTTTGCGTACTTGGGATATCATAAAAAAAGGCCTATATATTTTACCAAAGAACGGTTAAGAAGTTAGCATTCGATATGATCCTTGGCTGCCGCACCATCCATTCAAATGACCTTCTTGGAGGGAAGAGAATTATGGTTTACAAATGGTTGCTGACTTGGTGAATCTCACACTTGGTATTTGGGACCAAGCTCTAATACGCAGGCACTTTGATGTTCTATCAACCAACATAATACTCCAAATGCGTACACTCAGTCCAGAGGGTATTGATCAGTTGATATGGGTAGAGGATACTCATAGATGTTTTACTATCAAATCTGTGATAGACATGATCCAGAGAAGTCGTTGTCCCCCTCAGATGCTGAATGGACAAAGGCTATGGAAGAAGCTATGACAGTTTGATATGCAGGATCGATTAAAGTTATTGATGGGAAGATAGCGTATAATGCCCTGCCATTGAGAGGTATATATGCTGATACTGTTGATTTAAATATAGTTGAGTGGGCATCTTGTCCTCTATGTTCAGCAGGTATAGAAAATCCTATACATTTATTCTCTCAATGTGTAATTGCTCAATCTTTGTGGAGACAATAAAGGAGGCCTTTGGATATCACTAGTATCCCGCTGCAACATATGAAAGATCTGGTGGAATATTTTATAGTGGATCCTCATCATAGTTTCCAAACAAAAAATGATCATAGAGTAGTTGTTATTAATGCAGCAATTATTTTAGATACTCTATGGCAAGCCCGAAATGATGTAGTACACAATGGTGGCAGAGTGGATTTACACAAACTCATAGCCTCCACTAAGACTACACTTACTAATCATTTGTTGGCATGGAATAACGTGGAGTTGGAGAAGCCAAAAAGCTGGAAACCTCCGGATATTGGTTGGGTGAAAGTGAATACAGATGTGGCTATTCGGGTAAAAGGGTCTGTTACAGCACTGTCTTGTAGAGACAGTTCTAGTTCCCTCTGTTATGTATACATGGAACGCATTCATGCTGTGGACCCATTGCTTGGAGAAGCACAAGCAGTTTTGACTGTGATGAAACAGGCCTCACAACAGGGATGATCTGGAATTTTGAATCTAATTGCCTTATGCTTTGCAAAGTTATTCATGATGATACAATTCGTCCCGTGGAATATTGTGGAGCAAGTGACAGCTATTCGGGTGTATTTAAACGACCATCAGACTTGACGTTTGACTTTGATTCCTCGAGAGGCTAACAAGATAACGCATCTTCTGGCAAAATGGGGGACAACTTATTCTATTTTGGGTTCCATCCCGTTAAATATGATTCCTTTTTTATAAGTCATTGTGATTTGTTGTGAACTTGCTGTATTGGCCTGTACTTCTCGGTTTCGAATGAAACTTGAATTAAAAAAAAAGACAAAGTAACATCTTCGGGACAAGGAGCGTTTACGGACACTAGGGATGAACAAAATCGGACTGCGGACCGGACTAGATTTGCGGTCCGGTCCTATTTTTAAAATTGTGGTCCGGTCCGGACCGGATTTATGCGGTCCGATCCGGTTTATAAATTTCTGATATGCGGTTCGGACCGGACCACATTTAATAAATTTTTTTAAAATTTTTAAATATATTAAAAAAACAAAAAACTCTGCGCAGTGCTTTTTTTAAAAAAAAATAAATCTGGTCTGGACCAGACCGGACCGGACCACTTATAAATTGTCCGGTCCGGTCATTTAATATAAGGAAACTAGAAATGCGGTCCGGACCGCATTGGTTTTCAGCCCTAGCGGACACATCAAGCTGCCACTTTTGATTTTTTTTGGGTACGTCAGTCGAAGGATAGCGAATTACGAGGAGAGCGATGCTGACGAGTTCAAAGTAATTTCTTGGCTCTTGCCGACGCATTTTTTGTGATATTTTTTATCCTCTCTTGTTTTTCACTTTGTTTGGGGCGTTCCAGGGTGGACGGTACCATTCCCAGATCCAGTTATTTGAGAGGAAGAGAAAACTCGAAACACGTGACATATGTCCACACGAAAATTGCTGTCGCATAGTGCAGATTCATATCAGTTAGTTCCCTGACTCGCCAATAAGGCGTCAAAGGGGTTTGCAGCAAAACCTATCACGTTTTTGTAACCACCAAGAAACTACAGATGAATAACACCACCATAGAAGATCTGATCTTCATCTGATTACAAAAATATTAACAAACTGAACCAACGACAAGCACACTGGGCGCAGAATACAGACATGAACTGCAAAAGAGAAAAGACAAAGGGTGGTAACAAAGTAAAAAGCCAATAAGCTACCTATACAACCACACGACTGGCCACTCAAAACAAAACCTGACAACATGTTAGCCCAAAGTCAAGTATCTTCCGTTTTTGGTTTTCCACCGATCCTTAAGCAGAGGAATTACAGACTACGTCAGAGGTACACCGATTTCTTCCTCAGATTCTGCACCCGTTTTGGATTCTGTCGTCTTTGCCAATTTCACTGATGTCGGCATGCCGGTTACAAATAGTAATGATGGAAATAAAAATTAAAAGAGGAACACATGGCCTATGTAGATTTTTACTGCAGCTGCAATCACAATTCCCTGTCATTGGGTGCTGCGTGTTAACCCACCTCGTGTCACAGTTCTGCATTTGAATACAAGGACTCATTAACTGGAATAAGGTCTATAAAAATAATGATCAGAAACTAGTACTCATTTCAGAAAATTTCAAATTCCAAAAGTCTGTTATTTTTAAACAACAGTTAGCAATCACGGGGATTCATACACAAGCCTTATCTTGCATTAGTAAGAACCGAATGCCATTAAATCGAACTTGGGCCATCAAAATGGTCTCAACTATGCATTTCAACAGAAATATATAATTTGATGCCACCTCCACTACACCCTAGCCTGGAAACTTCTGCACTGCCTTTAGAAGTTTTACTGTAAGTCCTTCAATATTTCATGCCACCATAGTGGATCAATAATTTATTTAGTAAAGGTCTAAACATAAATGTTGCAACAAAAAGGATTTGGTTAACAATCCTAATCACTTTGTTCCCTATCATTTACAAAGACATTGCCAGGCTTGTGTATTTAGGTTCACGTATTTAGAAGTGTGGTACTACTTTTCAGTTGATAAATTTTCAACAGAAAAATTGCTCTTTTTATCTGTGAAATAAACTTGACAAAATTCTTCTTTAGGTATTGAATATTGATCTTGAGGCATGTTCTGAAACTGATTAAGATAACTTTAACTTGAAAGTCAAGACAAGGAAAGATGAAATTAGAGTTAAGAGGAACGTCACAGCAATCCATTTGGTAAATGACACTACTTTTTAGCACAAGGCCTAATGGGAGGTAAAAAAGTATTAGGTACCTTGCAGGAAGCAGCTGAGCACTGTTGATAGGATCCTTTGCATTTCCAAACCTCTTAGACCTATTCTCATGTTCTTTCTCTACACGCAATGCAGATACCTTCTTTTCCATGGCAGCTACTTCTCTTCTCATCTTCTTTGCTTCAACTTCCATTGCCTTAGTCAGCGTCTCTACCTTCTTCGCCAACATCTGAAAACAACCAATCAAAACTAATATTAACTCAAGGCGTAATCATTTGATAATAAAACAGACTTTGAGACAAGATATCAACCTCAATAGCATCATCCTTGTCTTTCAGACTTTGATCTTTCTCATGGCCAGCTTTCCTCAAAGCTACGACCTCCTTTTGAAGTAAATCGTACAAAACCCCTGGGACACTAGTCTCCGTCTCCACCATCTGGAACTCATTCAGCTTATCATCCGAACTTCCTTTCCAGTTACTATTGGCCTCACCATCCTTTGTTACCTCACAAGATTGGTTGAATGAATGGTTTGGGTTCATGCCATTTAACAGAATCTTACTCCTTTCCAAAGACCTTGTGCCACCATCAAATGATTTGGAGGTGCCTTTAGCATGACTCAATACTGCACTAGTGCTAGAGGACAAAGCAGAGGATCTAAATTGAGAGGTTGGTGTTTTCTTGGACAAAAAGCCGTTGGAAGTTAATCTCGAGATGTTATCAGCTCCACCCAGGGACTGACGACGAGAAGGCCCATTGCTCATGCTTCGTACCTCTGGTGGTGTGTTGCGAGTATTACCAGTAGAAGATCCTCTCAGACTCTCTTCTAGCACTCTCAGTCGCAATTGATATTTCTCCTAAAAACATAAAGCAAGAAGTTTGTACTTTCATTAACAGGAAGAAAACTTTTGTCACAGCTACTTTAATGACAAGACCTACAAAAACCAGATGATTACTTTCAACTGTGCTTCAGACTTTGCTGCTCGCTCAGTTATAGTAAGTTTGTCCCGAAGTTGCTGCATTTCTCCCTGTAACAGCATAGTTCAACAGTATAAAAATGTGGAAACTGCATAAAGATGTTTCAAAGAAGGAAACTTAATAAGACCTCAGTATCAAAGCAGAAAGACACAAAAGTCAACATTTACCTGCAAGAATCTCCGTTCTTCAAGCCATTGCTTTACAGGCATCACTTTGTCATTAGCATCCTTCCACTCATTTGCAACCACTACCGCAACCCTGTTTGCAGTTACCTTCGCACGGGCCAGTTCCCGATCAAGAGTTTTCCTTTCCTCCTGAGGAACAAAAAATCAAACCTGCCAACTTTAATAACTGCTATTCACTAGAGGAAAAGTATAGGTAAACTCAAGCCAGCATAATGTGTCAGGGACATTACATTCATCTCCTGGACTTTTCGCTGATAATCCCTCACGGCATTTGCAGCCGCACCACCGGCAAGAACAGCCTCTTCCAACTCTCGTACAGTTTGTGTAAGCTTTTCAACCTCTGCAACCTTTTGCCTATGCATTTTGTCCAAAATTTTGTTTTCTTCCTAGAACATGCAAGAAGCAGGGAAACGAGTCCATGTGAATTGTACGCAATAAGCAAAAAGGATATATATCCCAAGCTCCAATACACGTTGGACAGAGACCATGAGAGATTCTGTTTACCTGACATATTTCTATCTGCTTCATTAATTCCTGGTTTTTATTTTGGAGATCATCCACCATCGAGGCCTTTGCCAAGGCAATCTGAACTGTTCTCTCAGCTTCAAGTAAAGCTGCTTCTTTTGATTTTGTAAGACGGTCTAATGCTTTATTATCATCCTGAAGTTTTGCAATCTGCAAGCAATCAAGGCAATTAGTGAAAGAACTAAAAGTTGGTTATAATAGATGTTTTTGTTTGTTTATGGAGACAGCAAGGAAAGAATTGGGGGGGGGGGAGAGCGAGACAGACCAAATTACAGTTTTGACTTTTTTCGCGGTACAACATGTCAAAGCAAAACTATAGTTCAGAAAGATGGGACATACCTCCTGCTTTGCAAGCTTGAGCTCAGCCTCCAGAGGAGCAAGAATGGCTTCAATTGGAGGCATATCATCATCTTTCTGAGCAGCATGAACCCTTCGAAGAGTGGCTTCAGCAGCAAACTGAGCTGCCATGGAAGCTTTCTTCTCATCATTGATTTTCTTTATTTCTAGGTTCTGCAAAACATTTTTTATTAGAATAAATAAACAGCATTTTGCAAAAGGGATCAAATCGAAACAGCTATACTGAATGAGACTTCGAAAAATACTTTGCTTTCTAGAAGAGATTCTGTTAACTTCAGCTTCTCCTCAACCCTTGAAAGTTCTTCGGTGAGCTGAAGTGTGTCCAATATACATGGGGAAACAAAGTCAGTATCCCTTTCAATGAAAAAAAATATTACTCTGGACATTAAGAAAATAGCAATGAAAGAAAATAACTCGTAATCAAAGATATAAAAGAATTCATAATAAAAAATGAGAAAAGGTACTAAAGAAAAAGATGGGATATTATCTGACATTCTATATTGCCAATTAAAACATTTTACATCAGGGTAAATCAAAGACGTAAATTCCAGTTAAAATTTGGGCCTCACTGCTAGCAACATAAATTCATGTCAGAAAAGGAGTAGCACATTGAGAAGACAGCAAAGCTCCAATTCCCAATGAAACAAATAATAGGAGACATAAGAGAAATTTGTATTCCAGACATTCCTTCAAAATAAACAACAGCACATTTTCAACAATGAGGTGCATGTTACAGACAACAGAGCAAAAGTAAACAAACTCCAATAATAAACTACAAACTTCTGGATGGACTTATATCCTAATCTGGTAATTTAATTGATCCTAATCTTGCAACTCAATTAACCTCAACACATCCCACATCATTAGTCAATAAGATTAGAACCATCAATCGGCAGACATTGACCCTGGAATCGACTTGGAACACTACAAGAGCTGTAAAGAATAAACTTCAAACACTGTCTTTCCTACTGAAACTCAAATTAATAGTTGGCCATTACAAAGCTACTTAACAGGCAACCTGTACAACCAACAACAGAAATGAACACAGATCAGCAACAAGACCAGCAAGTTCCTCTCACTCACATCGAGTAAAAGATTTGCAGACTAACCAGAGTCATTACAACGATAGAGCCATCAAAACATTCAGGGAAACTGAAGTTATTGTGCTGATAGATAAAAGAGGATTTGACCTAGTAAGATAATCTAATCATCACAAGCTGTCCTAAGCTGCTATGTGTAAGGATATATAACGAACCCCATTTCCCACCAATTAGGATCTACAGAAACACATTACCCACCAATGAACACAGCAGCAATTGAAAGTTTCTTATGCATCTGCTTGTAGAATTTTTACGATCTATATTCCCTATCAAATGGAAACAGATAATCGAAATAATTAAACGGAATACTTCACGTACTTTGAACCCCTATCACTAGTGTTTCTTGTCATCCAGAATCTGTGTAAAGTACTTGCCCAAAATAGAAACGTATGAATTAACGATACATTAGATTAACATTTACTGTTCGCAGCAAAATAACAACTAGGAATGATTACTATAAGCAAATGTGCAACTTATCACACCTCTTCGACGGCCTTTTCTCTAAGTCGTTCCGAAAGCCTCAAGGCTTTGATCTCCGCCTGGGCCTCTCCTAACTCTCGGTCCTTATCTGCACAAACAAAAACACACATACCAAAAAAGAAAGTGAATATCAACAAGCAGTCCTGCCAAATCAGCTGGAACCGCACTGGATCGAGCCACATTCCACACCTCGGACTTCGTTCTCGAGCCGATTGAGCTCAACCTTGACCGGATCCGACCCGTGCAGCAGGTTTAGAAGCTCGTCCGCGTCTAAGCTCGGCCTCACCGACGCTCTCCTCCTGGACGAGTTCTTCCCTTCCTTAAACGATCCCGACACCGTCAGCGGCGTCGGAGTCTGCGTCGGCTCGGCACTGCCATTGCTCCCCTCCAGCGCCGCCGTCTCCCGAGGCACAGCCCGTCCCTCGTCGCACACTTCCTCCATAGCTGATCCGACCGATTCCACTACCTTCGTATCTCACATCCAAATGCACCTCACTCTCAGGATCCAAAAGCTAGGGTTTCAAATCAGATTTGTACATAGAACACAGAAAAACGATACAGATGTACAGTACAGGTATACAGACACAGAAAGAGAGAGTGGGGGCTTGAAACGGTGATATTAATATAGAGAGAGCGAGAGAGAGGGAGAGGGGGAGAGGTGCTTCCTGTGTGTTTTTCTCTTTAAAGAGATTGTGATTTAAATCTAGTTGTATCTATGGTCAGTGTCTCTCTCTAAGAGTGTGTCAGTGGTCTGGGGCGTGAGAGAGAGAGAGACTGATTAATATATTTTTCAAATAAAGAAATGAGGGATTAGCAGGGTCGCTTGCTGTTAAGCACAGAGCAGCGTGGGAAGCTTAACTAGGCTCTAATACTACTACCAGTACTTTACTTTCACTTTTTAGTAGTTTCTAAACAAAAGAATATGGATGGGCAAGGACGCTTTGCTGTTGCGCAGGCAGTGTGCTTCGGTGCGCCATGGGCCCATGGGGATTGGGGAGTTAGCTGAGGTCGGCAACTTCTCCTTTATTTGCTATACTTATAGCTTACTGTACATCTTCTGTCCTGGAACTAAGGGTGTTCAAATGTTCCGGTTCCAACCGAAATTTCCGGTTCCGGTACCGGTTCCGGAATTCCGGTACCGATTCCGGTCATTTCCGGTACCGGAACCGGATCCCATTTTAGGGAAATTCCGGAACCGGAAATTCCGGCGGAAATACCGAAAAATTCCGATTCCGGTATATTTTATAAAAATTTAAAAAATATTATAATTTTAATTTAGAGTTTACCTCTTTCAATTTAAATTTTTGACAAATGTTTAGTTGTTTACTTATTTGTATGATTAATTGTTTGTTTAATAGTTTTTTTGTAAATTTAATTTAGAGTTTATTTTCATAATATTTATTTTGTTTTGAAATTTAGTTGTAATTTTAATTTATATTTATTTTGGCATCTTGAAATAGTGAAATATTGTTTTGAAATTTAGTTGTTTAATTGTAATTTTAATTTAGAGTTATTTGGTCCACAAAAAACAACTTAAAAATCCATTTTTGGTCAAAGGAACTAAACAAATTTTTTTTTTGTCCATATAAGGAACCGGAATTTCCGGTTCCAATTCCGGTTCCGTTCCGGTAAATTCCGGAATGGAACCGGAATGAAAAATCCAATTCCGGTGAGTACCGGAACCGGAATGACCCAATCCATCCGGTTCCGGTATCACCCTTACCTGGAACTTGCCGTTATTACCGACATACTGCCTCAAACTTACCCGCCGAGTGAAAAAGAAACTACTTTCTCTCTTTACTCTCCATATTATCTTTGAATTACGCACATGTATTTATCTTTTTTTCTCAAACACACAATAAAATTTATCTCAAAAAATATGTCTTAATTAATAATTATAAAAAAACGACAAAAATTGTCCTCATCCAAACACAGTTGTGTTTGACCCTTCCCATTTCTTTTGCCTTTCTGGAGGAAATATAGATGGACCATTAAGGCTTATTAATTTCTCCATTTCTTTTACGTTTTGGAGCAAATAAGTCATGTAATATTTGGAAGTTTGGTGGCTCTGATCCACCGTAACTGTCTCTGTATTTATCTTCTATTAATGCTATTATAAACCTTTTGGAAGAAAAAAAGAAGAAGCAGGTGGACAGATGTAGGGCTGCACAACCGGAATGCAGTCCGGTTTTTCGGACCGCATTCCGGTCCGGACCGCATTGCGGTCCTTAAATAATATAGGACCGGACCGGACCACTTATAAGTGGTCCGGTCCGGTCCGGTTTCACTAAATGCGGTCCGGTCCGGACCACTTAAGTGGTCCGGACCGGTTTTAATTTTTTTTAAATTTTTTTAAATTTTTTTAATTTTTTAAAATTTTTTCAAAATTTTTTTTAGGTTAATTTCAAATGGGAAGTGTATATAAAAATGTTAAGTTTTAGTTTAGATAAAAATTAAACGTTTTATGTTTATAATTTGTTTTAAAAATATAAAAAAATATATATTTTTTATTTTTTTAATAAATGCGGTCCGGTCCGGTCCGGACCGCATTTATTATTAAATAGGACCGGACCGGACCGGATAACCGGATTTATCCGGTCCGGTCCGGACCGGACCGCATTTTAAGAAAAAGGACCGGACCGGACCGGAAATCCGGTCCGGTTTTCCGGTCCGGTCCGGTCTGCGGTCCGGTTTTGTTCACCCCTAGACAGATGTGTAAACCTATTCGGTAGGCCGGGTAGGGTTGCATGACCCTCCCAATTCCCAAACATACTCATCTTATACGAAAATGAAGAACCTGATACAAAGTCGCACACACTAGTCCATATGATGACCCACAGCTTCTAGTGTCCATTAGCTAGGGTGGTCCTTCATTGGAGGGCTATCCCATTTATCTTCTTTTACAAGAGAAATGGGCCATAGGCTGTTGGATGAATGTGCTTATATATGTGTACACAGTCCTATGGACGAAGCAATGTGCTATATATATACATATATATGTGTGTGTAGATGTGTCTGTGCGTGGGCACTCTTTTGTGACCCTTTTTATTTGCAACATTCATGCATGTGCTTCTACGGCATGCAGTTTAGCTTGATGCACTATTTCCCTTCTAAGTTCTACCCTTTGAGCAAAACATAGTAAAAAGATGGAAGGAAATTCCATAGAGCAATTATATTATCTACACCTCGTAGGAACCAAGAGATCATCATCCCAAGGACAACTTCTACATCTACATTTACTTAGGACTAGCGCGAGTCGTTAAAGAGCACGGTACGTAGGTGGTCTGGTGGCCATGCTCTGGCTGACCGTGCTTCTTTAACCTCTGGTAACCTGCCTCTAGCTACAAATGGAACCAAAAACAGTACCGACTACTATAGCTGGATCATTTTATTCATCAAATTATTTTTGTAAATTAAAGAGGCAAACCAAATATGACATTTCACATCCTCAAACGACACTGCCACTGGTGATTTTTGGTTTACTGCATCGGGACATCTCTAGGAACGATATTAACCCTTTGGTTTGGAAATCCGCGCGTACGTTTCATGAACAATAAAAAATAAATAAAAGAACTAAAAAAGTTTACATAAAATATGATTTCATAGACATATATAACGACTTATGAGCTCAATTTACTGAAGCAGCTTGTTCGATGCAAGACGATCTCCTAGGCTTATATCTCTATATCCTTGGTTATATTTGGTCGTACGACACTTTCATAAAATAAAACATTTTCCATAATCTTTAGTCCTAGTACTGTATTGTAAGTAGGATCAGGTGATTACTCCGTCAGCTTAATTGCTGTTTATAGTAACAGAGCTAGCACGTACGTACAGGTCCTAAATCACTTTTCTCATACGACAAATTATGAGATACAATGTTGTGGCAAGTAGTAAACTCAAACATCTTGGGTTCGAATCCAAGCTAGGTACCCTCATTTAATTATTGGTGCACATAGTATGCGGCGGGTGTGTATGCTCGGGAGTTTTACCATGCTCTCGCAGCCAGTCGCAACGCTCCTCACTTGCTTTAAAGTTTTGTTTTATGCGGTGCATGAGACTAGTGAACAGGTTCTGTGATTACCCAAAAAGGTTCAAATAGTATGTGATCTCTTATTGAAAATTAGATGCGGGGTCAATTTTCAATATTCTTAGATTTTTTAAAATTGATTGCTTCGATAGAAACAATGCATAAATATAAAATCAGTCCATGTGCTATACAAAAAAATCGATTTAGTCTATGTAATATGAAAAACATAAATTTAGTCTCCGTGATTTCAGAAAGTGATAAAATCAGTCTCTGATAGAAGACCAACGACAAACGAAAATACTAAATTTAGTTTCTATGATTTCTGAAAGTGATAAAATCAGTATCTGATGGAGGACCAACGACAAACAAAAATAGAATCACAGGGACTAAATTTATATTTTTCATATTACATGGACTAAATTGATTTCTACGCATAGTACATGGACCAATTTTATGTTTATCCCTAGAAATAAATACAAGAATTTAGTAGTTTTGGGCGGAAAGCACAATGACAAAACTCTGGACATTCAAATCGATTCTACAGTATCAGTTAAATCAACTCACTCACAGACACTATTATTCAAACTCATGTCCGCTACAAAAGGTAGGTTAACAAGAGTGTAAAAAATAAACTTGTATTATTAGAGTCGCGCCAAACTCTAACGTAACAATCTTATTAAGTTAGAGATAATTTATTTATTTTTCTAAGATAGATAACTTGTTCATACAGTAGAAGAACTAAACTTGCAAACAAAATTTGGGGTTGTTTGAAGTAAAAATTTTTGGGTTGAAAATTTTGGGGTATTGGAGATTGTGAAAAAGTAATGATATTTTATAGAATTGGATGAAAAAGTGAATAAATTGAAAATCTAATTGAATATTATAATATTATTTTATAATTTGATGAGGAGAGAGATTATTTTATAATTGTGTAGAAATTTTGAGGGTTGAAAATTTTATAATTGTGATACTAAGGTGATGTTTGTTTGTGAAAATTTTGAGATTGTGGAAATGTTAGTTATTGGAGTTTGTGAAGAAGTATAGATATTTTATGAAAAAATGAAGTGACAAAAAATTTAATTGAATATTTATAATTCAACGAGAATATATTATTTTATAATTATTTAGAAATTTGAGATCATGTAAAAAAATTGAAATCTTACTGCTTGATTTGACTTGAGTATTCATTTATGGCTAGCACAAAAAACGAAAAGACACTTGTAGGCCGCCATATGTATGAGAATTTAATTTGGGTTGTAAAAATTGAGGTATATTGGAATTAAAAGTTTAGTTTTACGAGAGTTAATAAAAAAATTAAGAAATTGATTATTTGAAAGCATTTTTTGTGTTTATTGTAATAGAAAGAAATGATTTGATAATAATTATAAATGATTTAATATTTTTTTATCAAAATTTTGAGTTAATTTGGGCTAAAATGCTCATTTCTGTTATCTCGTGTAACTTACCCCAGCATTACACGTCTCTGACATTCGAACTACCTTTGCTGGTGATATTGTGCGCATGCACGTGTAGAGAAAGAACGCAGACCATGCATCCCCAACAGCTGACATGGTATCCCGAAATTACGTGTAGAGAAAGAACGCAGACCATGCATCCCCAACAGCTGACATGGTATCCCGAAATTACGCACAATGCGTATAGGGCACAGGAGACAATAATCTTTCTCTCCTCATTTGTTTTTGTCTCCAAAGAAACGGGAGCTAAACACGAGTTGTACACTTTCTGCAGGAAATGCGAGGATAAGGTTTATAATTGGAAGAGAATGGAAGAAAGCTGCTGCCTCGGCCTTTTGATAAACATGCAAGAGAGAGATAGGGGCTGAGATCAGGGCTAGCATTAGAGCATTTATAATTGGAAGAGAATGGAAGAAAGCTGCTGCCTCGGCCTTTTGATAAACATGCAAGAGAGAGATAGGGGCTGAGATCAGGGCTAGCATTAGAGCATTTTTTTTCTTTTTTCTTTTTTCCAACAAAGATCGGTCGACTTGGAAGCTTTCATTGTCACCTATACTATGGATTAGTAGCCCTTACAACTGGTTTAATTGATGTGAGAGTGCTTCATTTTGTTCCCTCAACAACCTGAACTGTGTTTAGAAAAAAAAATAAAAAACCTGAATCAGTGGGGAAATCAGGATCTAGTTTAAAGGGGGCGAACTCTTAAGGTGAAATGAGAAATTTGTTTTCCTACGTAATGCAAAAAGATATTTTGGAGTTAATCGAAAATTAAGAATTAAAAACATCAACATTATTGAAATACACGTACCATAAAAAACAAAATTCAGAAAAAAAGATATATGCCAATAATACAGTTGATAGTAAATGCCAAGTAACATCAGCAATGTGTCAATATGTGATTCAAGCTGATGAGAAATAACTTGAGGAATAAAAAATAGCTAGCCTATATAATCCATTTTTCCTGTTATAAATATAAACGACTATTCTAAGATACGGTAGATACTTATTTCCTTAATGAATATAACACGAAAGAGAGAGAGTCTTAACAAAAACTCAGGTGCAACTCAACCTCATTTTAAAAAAATCAAGTAAAAACATATCATACAAGGGAGGCTGCACTAGACCTAGATCAAACCACAGATCTCTCCAAATTGATCTGGAACTATGGATATCGAGTCCAGGCTATCTTCTATTAGCAAATTGTTTTTTTTAAGAGATCAATAGGTGTCGGCCGACACCCTTCTGCTTCCGCCCTGAGGTCCTGAACTTTGCTTTTCTGCTTCAAGTTTTATAATTATTTGATAATACACCTGAATAGACTTGTTTAAGACTCAATCAGATACAAACTTAACCTAGAGGGGGGTGAATAGGTTCTAAAACTTAAACTATAACTCTTTTCGATTAATACTAATTTTTCTGCACAAACTTCACAAAACAAATCAATAAGTTCAATACAATCACTTCTCACAACAATGTCAAGAAAAACAATTAATCAGTAAATCAATTAAACTAGAATCGATAATCAAGATTCTTTCACAAAACACAATCACCTAAAACTTCAGTATGCAGTTCAAGATTATTAATCATTTAATCAAGAACAATATAAACAATATAAATCACCACAAGAGACACCAAGATTGGTTACGAAGAGAAAATCTCTTGGAAACAAATTTCAAGAGATAAAAACTCTCCGGGTCCTTAGATCGGGTAACGATTCCACTAGTTTTTCAAACTCGAAATACAAGGTGATCCATAGACTCAAGAATAACCATAATTCTAGTCTAACACACTTGTTTTCTTATCCGAACCACACCGTTCAGATCTGCACCATAGCAGGGATCAAGAACCTCTCGTCCATTCGAAAAACTACAAACTTTACCACGCTGTCCATACCTTGTCGTTTCCCATTGTGAACTCACAACAACAGCAACTCTTCGAACATGGCACTTGGACCTTCAAGGTTTCAGCAACCTCCGAAATCTCGAATTTCTTCTTGGGGAAATAACGACGGTGATCAATCAACTCGAACTGAGAGTACTATGAGAGGAGTTTTACTTTTCAAGGCTCCATTCTCAGTTCTCACACAATCAAAGACTTAGAAAACAGAGCAACAAGTTATTAGAGAGAGTTTCACGTTGAAGGCACAATCTCTTGAATTTTCTAAGTGACGAATCTTCAAAGAAGGAAGGGGGTTAAAAGCTACGGGTGTTTTTCGGTTAGGAGTAGAAAGTTCTGGGCTTCTTGGGTCAGGTATGACGTCACTCATTTAGTTAGAAACGGACTAACCAATTTCTGTTTCAGTCGTTTCTTTAATTTGCGTTTCTGTCTTACTTGCATCTGACTCCAAGCTAACTTGAATTTCTGAAGAAATACCCTGTTTTGTACTGCAGTCTTCAGCTCTTCACAGAAGCTTCATTAACCTTAATATCTCAAGAAGTACAACACAATAACATACGAAGTAAAGCCAATTAAATTATTCCTAACAATCTCCCCCTTTGACTTACTTCGTGACAAACACAATCCCAACCCCTAGGACATGGATTCTGCTGATCACCACCACAGAACTCATTTACATAAGACAAGCCTATGAACTCTATCATAGCCTATTCTATAACTTCCTGAGATTTCCAAATACCTGCATACAACACCTCAGCAAAATACAATCTTTAATATCATTAGAGCAGGATTAACATACAAACAAAAAGAGTTAATCATAACATTTCAGGATACTACTCTCCCCCTGAGACAAGTATCCATTTTGTAAATATAAGGAAGATAGATAAACTCTCCCCCTAAGTGTTAGCACTATATGCTTCACAAGCACAAGTATAACTACACTCTGCTAACAATCCAAGTGCAGCAAGTAAGCAACAATAATCATTTTATAAAAACATAACCAAGACACATCTACTTCTAACAATCCCAACCAGCTAAATGAGAAAGTCTCCATATAGCAAAGGAATAATAGATGTTTAGTGGATCATGACATAAAAGAAACATAAACTGCAGTTCAACAAGATATACATAAAAATACACAGCAGAATATCAAATATACACAGCAGCAGAAGGCACATAATATACTCCCCCTTTTGGCAAGAAGTGAGCCAAAGGGAAGTCAATCAGAGTAGACAGTATCAGAGTCATGAGCAGTAGCAATGCCAGCAGAAGTAACATCATCAGAGGCAGAATGTCAGGATCACCAAAACCTTCGGCCATACTTGAGGCATCGTGAGAGTTCACAACATTTACAAATAGTGGCGACATCATTCAACACTTTGGTCAATGTAAGATACAATAGCAGCATAAGTGTAATCAACAACCTATGTTAAACAACTTTAATCTAAAACTTGAACAATGATAGATTCAACTACAAACATATAGTTCCAAAATAAAGATGCATATGCAGCAAATGAAAAGTAACAATATACACAGATGAAACAAAACATCAACTACTCCTTTTTTTTAAGAATTAGGCCAAAGGAGAAAAATCAAAACTATGTCTCCAACCAACATATCATGTCTATCATCAATAAAGCCAATCATCTTGTTTAATAGACTTGTAATATCCAAATAGACCAAGAAGTGAGACATATGAAATACATTTTCAATATAAGAAAGAAACTTAAACCAAGAATCATTTATGATGTTACAAACAAAATAGGAACTATATGTAAAAACCAAATGAGACAAATGATATGGTTCACTGTACAAATATCATACAATACTCAAGATCATCCAATGAAGAATTTCATCAAAACAGAAAACATAGTTCAACAGAAAAATACTATGGAACTAACATGTGTCAGCTATTAAAAACCAAGTCAAAATACTTAACAAAAATTCATCAAAGCACTTGCAATATAGTATTCGTGGACCAATAAACGTGTGATAGACATATTTTTAAAAGAGTATATAGACCTGAAAGAGAACCCACTTACAGCAGTACTTTATCATTATAAAAATCACACATCAAACAAAATATTACTATCGGCCAACAACAAAACAGCATGTTATTGAAATTGTTCGAATATCATATTATTCAATGCCCAACAGAACCTCCAGGGTCAACAAAAACTAGATAGGCAAGTTGTATTCTCATTCTTATAATAGGCAATCATCATATTTAACACAAAATAGAACATGTGCACTGCAAAATATCACAAGTGTCACAATCCAATTCAATAATATCACAGCCCATCAAGTATACTATTAGCAATTATCCCAACCAGTTTGTGCAAATATCAATATGAAACATAGCAATTTTATAGATAGACCTAAGAACATAACACAAAAAGTGAGATAATAATACAACTCCCCCTTTTTGGGAAAAAGTGAGCCACAAGGAACTATTCAGAATCTTTAGCACCAGAAGATAGATTTTTTCACCAACAAAATTGTCGTCATCCGCTTCCTCAGTAGCTATTTAGAGTATTACTCCCCCTCAATGTATAATACTCTCATTTAATAAAAAACAATGATAATAGATCATTTGCAACTATGGAAGATCAATTCTCCACATCAACATCAACAGTAATGACAACAAAGTATGTCACATCATTATAGTCATATAACCATTTATGGTGCTACAGATAAAATGCACATGTATTGCATAACCACATGGGAACAACCAACATGACCAAATATATTTGATTATGAATCCCATATAAAACAGAAATAAAGAGCCATGAAACAAACATCTTTAAGGCACTTGGACCTTCAAGATTTCAGCAACCTCTGAAATCTCGAATTTCTTCTTGGGGAAATAACGACGGTTATCAATCAACTCGAACTGAGAGTACTATGAGAGGGGTTTTACTTTTCAATGCTCCATTCTCAGTTCTCACACAATCAAAGACTTAGAAAACAGAGCAACAAGAGATTAGAGAGAGTTTCACGTTGAAGGCACAATCTCTTGAATTTTCTAAGTGATGAATCTTCAAAGAATGAAGGGGGTTAAAAGCTACGGGTGTTTTTCGGTTAGGAGTAGAAAGTTCTGGGCTTCTTGGGTCAGGTATGACGTCACTCATTTAGTTAGAAACGGACTAACCAATTTCTGTTTCATTCGTTTATTTAATTCGCGTTTCTGTCTGACTTGCATCTGACTCCAAGCTAACTTGAATTTCTGAAGAAATACCTTGTTTTGTACTGCAGTCTTCAGCTCTTCACAGAAGCTTCATTAACCTCAATATCTCAGGAAGTACAACACAATAACATACGAAGTAAAACCAATTAAATTATTCCTAACAACACCCAAACAAAGAAGACGTCAATCGTTGCTCGGGGGTTCAACGACACAGTGATACTGACATACCGACTACAGTACGACATATATGGACTTATTATGTGGGATCATTTTCAACTTTTTTTTTTGCTCCTTTTTCTTTTTTCCAACCCAAATCGAAGGAAAATAGGATTACCCTTGTATTTGTATAATTGGGAAAGAGTCCACATGGGCTTAGATATGTGGGTATTTTGATGGGTTATTTTAAGGCTTTCCCTACAGTAAAACGTAAATTGTACATATATACTATAAAAATGGGAGAATCTTCACTTTTACGTAATTTTGTTGCAGGCTGTATCTAGAGCACTGTCTTGAGTTCTTTATTGCATGGATATTGGGATTAATTAGTTGAGTTATCATTTAATTTTGAAAGAGAATTTGACTCTTGAAAGGGAGAGCAGAGAGGGTTGGAATTCAAAACCATCATTCAAAACCGATTGACAACTGCGACTAGGGATGTCAACAAGAAGTAGTGATTCACAATCCGTGAGATCCATGATCCAAGGATGAAATCGGATCTACTGTCAATAACAGAGAAACAAGAGATCTATAGATCTATCGTCGAAGAGTGGCGGCGATCAATCAAAAGATGAAATCGGATGTACTATCAATAAAATGGATACAAGAAATCTATAGATCTGCAGCCAAACGATCGCCGCATGCGGGACATAGACGCTGTTAAAGTTTTTAAAAAGTAAGTAGTATAATATCTAATATTTTGAGATTTGATATTTATAAAAAGTGTCATAATACAATATATAGAGAATTAGAGATTATGATACGTATATCACACGCACGCATGACGTGTGATGTAAGACAATTTTGTGATCATATGAGACGCACTTGTCACCTAGCATCTGAACAAGAATCAAGTATTTTCTTTCTTTCTTTGATTTCTTTTTTATATTAGAGACGCAGTTGAATGAGTGTAAGGTTAGGGTAGCATTTGAATGAGTGCAGTATCTCTCGGTCGGAAATTGTAAATTCTTGTTTAAGGAGTACCACGTGCCCTTAGGAGGTATGGGTCGGTGCTTGTGAGATGTTTGCATAAGGCATTATGGTCGAGTGTCTTGTTCAATTCGGTTTTGGGGGGTTTCAACATCAAGATTGGACAGGGAAACTATCCTACTGCAGCTACATAAATAAAAGTAAAATTTAAAAATAACTCAATCAGTTTTAGCGTCATTTTAAAAAATTTCAAAACGATCACTGGGTTTACAATTTTAAAATCAAAACTCACTGAACTCAACACAGTTAGACCTATTTAACGAAAAATTCATCTCGTCCAATCACAATGTGACACGTGTCATTAAATAATTAAAAATTATTAATAAAATACGTAATTTACAAATAACTCACTAAGTTTTAGCGCATTTTTAAAAAACTCACTGAGTTTTAACAAATTTCAAATCGCTCACTGAGTTTGTCATTTTAGTATCAAAACTCACTGGACCCAATGATGTTATAACTATTTAACGGAAAATTCATCTCGTTCAATCACAATGTGATACATGTCATTAAAAATAAAAAATAAATCTAAAATTAATAAAAAACATAATTATTTTTTATTATTTTATTTTATTTTTAAAAAAATATCGGTGACCCTTAATCCTTTCACGGTGGAGGGGGTCCACCCATGGCAACCCATAACTGGGTAGCCAACGGAGGGTGGAGGAATCCCAACGCCCACCCGGGGTGGAGGAATCCCACCGCCCGGGGTGGAGGAACCCTCCCTCTGACCGCTCAGAGGTGGAGGGGGAGATCCTCCTCCACCGGCGACTAGAGGAGGGGGATTCCTCCTCCACCGTGAAAAGATTAGGGGTCCCCGATGTTTTAAAAAAATAAAATAAAAAATAATTATTATATTTTTTTATTAATTTTAGATTTATTTTTCATTTTTAATGACATGTATCACATTGTGATTGAACAAGATGAATTTTCCTTTAAATAGTTCTAACACCATTGCGTCCAGTGAGTTTCGATACTAAAATGACAAACTCAATGAGCGTTTTAAAATTTTTTAAAACCCAGTAAGTTTTTTAAAAAGGAGCTAAAACTTAGTGAGTTATTTGTAAATTGTTTTTTAAATTATGTTTTTTTATTAATTTTTATTTATTTAATGACACATGTCACAATGTGATTGGAAGAGATTAATTTTTCGTTAAATAGGTCTATTAAATCTAGTGAGTTTTGATTTTAAAATTGTAAACTCAGTGAGTGTTTTAAAATTTTTTAAAACCCAATGAATTTTAAAAAATAAGTACTAAAACTCAGTGAATTATTTTTAAATTTATCTAAATAAAAAGTTCTTCGACACAAAAGCGTGGGGCTCGGATAAAGAATTCAAACTAATCATCTATATACGGGCTAAGGTTTGCTTTTCCCGGCTTTCGTGGATCGGCTGTTAAATTACCATATTTTCCATTTCTCCTACCTTTTGGTAGGCTTTTTAAATTAAGTTAGATTATAGTAGGGTCCAAAAAGATTCACACGAAAATGAAGTTTAATATGTACGAATATGAAATGATGAATTTTGACTTTTGGGTCTCAAGTTTTTGTACGTATTTTATAGAAAGAAAAATGAAAAATATTAATTATTGGCTATTGGAAGTTTGTCGAACCACCCGAAGTCCAATATATTATTTATTAGGTCTAATTAGAACCAGCAAACTTGACTGTTTAATCAGTGGGAATTGTCAAAGGCATGCAATATCAGTACTAAACCAACTTATGTACCTAATAGATTCTTAGCTAGCCGTAAAATGGGATAAATGTAGGGAATTGATTCCGTATCACATAATGTAAAAGAATAAACAAATTCCTTGAGCGTTAATTAATTGTTCTGATCCCCGATTGATATTCATTGCATGAAACCAAATGAAAACTTTTCTATTCGTCCTGCCCACAAAACACTAAAAAAAAAAAGACATGTGAAAAGGAAGAAGAATATAGGGCTTTAACTTCGTCATTAAATCCACTCGAAGACCGTTGCTTTGATCATAGTTTCCCAAAAGGTTCCCACACTAAAAAGGTGAGTGATTGCTTACAAAAGAAAAAAAAATGGTTTAGACTCCATTTTCATTCGATCATACTTGGGCGTCTTCTTTAGCTAAAATTCAAATAAAGATGTATTCAAGCATTTCACCTTACTTTTTCGCATGGCAACAAAATTAGAGAGCTAAAATATTGACAAAGTTAGACAAACTTGTCAACCAATTTGATGGTCACTGGGCTTATGTCAAACTTATCCAAGCTAGGCCCGTTAGCTTTCATTCACGAGAGACAAACAGCTTTTTCCTTTTCTTTTCAATTCCTTACTCTTTACCCTTGTGATGATTTGGTCCTACTGTCCATGTTCCGTCAATTCATTTAACGGAACCTCATATCACGTCAGCATTTTAACACGCCAACGCCACACGTCAGCTAGATTAGCACATCAGATAGTCGTTAAGCAAACACTGCGTTTAGTCATGTAAATTAAAACCCCCAATGCTAAACGACACACAACTCATTGAGCGGAAAGGAAAAACGTTGAAGCACACCATTTTACTTCAAACGAATAGAAACCAAATTCTAATCTCAAAATTGGTTGTGTTCGCAATTCCCCCCTCCCCCGCCTGAAGAAGAGAACATCATTGCCCTATCGTTCAGTCATTTTCACCCTTGGAATTGATTTGAGGAGCTCGGTGATTTCGAAACTTCAGATCTGTGAGTTGAAGTCATAGTCATAGCAAGTCAAATATGTTTGTCGGTGATTTTTGGGAACATTGAGGTTTTTCTTTTGAAGTTGGTAAGACAACCCATTTATTTTTGCACACATATGTAAATGCCCATTCTTTTATGGTCGTTTTTTTGTAGCTTACCCCTTCATTTACGTACCATTTGTGCAGGTGAGTGGGTGGACCAAAATCTTGGTTTTCCAAAAGAAATCATTGGAAGTGGACTACGAACCAATAATGTCGCACGGTAGGACCACAAATCAAATTGACTGTCTCTATTTATTAGGTTTTTGTAATAGATTTGTCATTATTTGAGGACGGAAACTTTATGGTATACTTTTGATGACGAAGATTGGCTGTGTATTAGGACATTGAATAATGATAGGGACGTGATCGAGTTAATCAATAAAGTGGTTAGTGAGCAGAAGTATACTCTGAATGTCTTCGTTGACCGTGTAATCGATGAAGCTGAGATCATTGAGACCGAGGACCCCCTTCCACTAATCCACTTACTGGACCGGGACCCTCACAAGAAAAAATTGGGAAACCAAAAGCTATATTGGGGGTCCCGAACCTGTTATTGCTAAAGAAGAGGTTGACGTGGGGGAACCCGAACCTATTATTCCTCTAAACTTTGGTGACCTTGCGCCAAACCAAAGTACTGTTTACACACTTCATAAATGCGCGTCAGATTCCTAGATCCAACATGCATTTGTTGGAGACGCTCCTAAATGGCATGAGCAGTCTAGAGGTAGAGCAAGGTAAAGCTGATATTGGGCTCAATACTACTCAACATAAGTGACATATTCTGAGCATCCTCTTATGTCCAAAGTGAAGCACGAGGATCGGTTTTATCAGCTTTATCGGAAGTCAAATGTTGAGCAAGGCCCATACCGGTCAAAAAGATCTCCATAGAGCGAGCCCATAAAAGATAATTCTTCACATTAAGCTTGGCCGAGGTTATGGGATCATTAAACACATAAATTTGAGGTGTAGATTCAAGTTTGGACTCTATAATACTAACAAACGGGAGAAAACCGAACATAGAACACAAAAAATAGACCTAAACACCACAAAGCAGGAGAAAGAGCACAAGAATCGGCCAAAAAATAGACAGAACCGGCTGAAATCCACCAAACAGAAGCGGAAATTCACAAGATCTGGCCGAATTCCACCTAGAATCGGCTGAAATTCACTAGTTTCGGCAGGAAAACACCAAATATCGGTCCGAAAAAGGGGAGAATCGGCTGAAATTTTCCTGAACCGACTGAAATGAGGCTCTGGCCGAAACGAATAGAGATCCAGTATGTATCCGGATCGTGCTAGGGTAAAACAACACGGGTCAGATACCGACAAAGTTGTGGGGCGGGTCAACCTGACCCAAATAATTCAAAATCCACAATGGAAATCAAAGTCCAGCCAGACACATAGAGACCACAGACGATGTTCCGACCGCCACAAACCACGCTGGAGAGGAGTATGACAACCGACACCACTACAAACCACGTCGGCGACGCTGCCAACGACCACCACAAACACCGTCGGAGATGCTTCTGACAAACAACAACCACCACAGACCACGCCGGAGAGGCGTCTGACAACCGGTGACCACTATAGACCACGTCGGAGAAGCTGCTAATGACGGTGACCACCACAGACACCGTTGGAGATGCTTCTGACAAACAACAACCACCACAGAACTCACCACGAGACAAACCCGACCACCACAAGCACATCAAGACACACTGAACAACCAAAACCACCCACGAAACATCACAGATCACAACAACACAGACCAATACCCAACAATGGCAGCCTGACTCGGTTCTGCCAACTACCAAACACCCATACTCCACACACAAGGGCGGCAACTATATTCCAAGGTCATGAGGAATGGGTTGCCACTCACATCAATTAAACAAAAAATGGGGAAGAGAGAAAAGAAAGAAAGAAAAAAGGAATAAGATGCGGCAGAAAAAAAAAAAGAAAGAACTCGAGATTGTGGTGGAAGAAGATACGACAGTAAATATGTAAAACCCTAGGGCTTCGATACCATGTTACAAAAACTAGGGTTCAATGAGAAAGAGGAGAAAGTTATATTTTTTTCCTCCTTCACACATTCAATATATAGGGCTACATGGTGAAGCAAATAAGGAAATAATCAATCACAATAAACCTCCCCAAAACCTATCCACAACTATGCAATCCCTAATTGTCTTAACACTTTTCAAATAGCATGTGGAATATGTGGTTGAAATAGAGAGTAGAGAGTGAAGTCAGGCTTTAAACCCAAAATGATACCATTTTAAATTATTATTTATCACTACCGCTTGAATTGATGCAGAGATGAATTTAGTCATCTAATTTGTTTTAAAACACATATATATGTGTGTAAATTATAAATATGGAGAAAAGTCATAGTTCGCCCCGTAATTATAGTGCAATATCAACCTTGGCCCCTCAATTATCAAAATAGCAATTTACATCCTTTAACTTTTAAAAGTCTTCAATTTACATCCTCCTGTCTAAATCAGGCATTAAATTAGACAGAAAAATGATCAAAATGGCCCTTCAAGACAAAATTACTATAAATATTAAAAAATAAAAAATGATATTTAAAAAACGTAATGTTTTTAAATAAAACTATTGAAATTATATTTCAGTAATCGATTTATTTTTAATTTATTTCTTGAATTTTTATTTATTTTTAAAAAAATTGTCTTGGAGGAGTATTTCAGTCATTTTATATATTCTTCCATCTGACTTAACGCCCAAATCAAAAGGAGGGTGAGAATTGATCATGTTCGAAACATAAGCGGTGCAAATTGCTATTTTGAAACATAGGAGGACGAAATTGATTTTAACCTATAATTAAGGGCATACTACGACATTACCCCTATAAATATAATTTGTACAGTATGTAATGGTGAATGTATTAGTCATTCACTTTAGATGAGGTTATTTGTGCATGCTCTGACATTAACTCCAATTCTCATGTTCACAACTAATTGACAAATACTATGTTTTATTGGCATACAAGATTTTTCCGCTCTGATCATATGCAATTTAGAACTAGAAGGCTAGGGGATATGACAAAAACATGTAGTGTTGTATGTGCGCTGTTCTTCCCTCATACGGAAAGCTCTGTTCTTGTTCTTTGTCATCTTTAGTTGCTCGGTTATCCTAAAATTAGCTGCTATGATTTGGATCTTTCTTCTGTCACTTAAGATTTGTGTCCCTATCTAAGGGTCACTTAAGATTTGTGTCCCTACGCCTATAGCTCTCGCTATCTCTTATTTCTCCCTTGCCCTTTTTCTCTCTTCGAAACACTTTTCTTTTAAGTAGTAGAATAAATATTTACTATTGTTTTCTTCCTCTAATGATAAACCATGATCAGCATGATATAGTCCAAGTTCTAGAGGGGTGTGAGTGTGTATAAAGTTCTCATAAGATTATTTTTTTGATAAGAGAAATATGTCAACCCGATTGGTTTTACTTTTTAAATTTGCCAAGTAGAAGTACTAGAAAAGCTGAAAATATAATCACTTCGTTTTGGTTCCAAATCCAGAGAAAACCATGATATACCTCCAGACTCTACGCGCTATATTGGTTTTGCTAAGGATGTCAAGGATTTTAGTGTCGGACACCGTGTAATCCCGTTGCATAGATGGAGATTATGAGGATGTTGCACATGCATGATGCATGCCTTGAGTTCCACATCGAGTATATATTAAGTTGACCTGAACTGTGTTAGCAACTACGAGAGCTAAATTGTGGCTCATCCTATTGGATATCCTATGCATGTGGGTTTTCACAATTCCAGGTTTCAATAATATCCGTAGGTCTCCACCCCTTGAGAGTAGGATGCCGGCCCAGATAGAGCTGGAAGCCAACCTCTCATAGGAGGCTGTCTTTCTTTCCCATACTACGGAAGTCATATATAACAAACAAAATAGGGCGATAAATTGTTCTCTCTCTCTCTTGAAAACTGGATGTATTTAAATTGATTACGTGAAATTAAAGTTCATTGCAATGATGTTAGATTCTGTGTCATACTGATTGTGTTTGGATGTTGCAGTTCTCAATTTTGACCGTTCTATGATAGCTGCTCCTGGACCTTGTGTTCTTTTTGCTACACCTGGTTGGATCAGTGGCGGTTTTTCACTTGAGGTCTTCAAGCATTGGGCTCCATCTGAAATGAATCTTGTTACATTTCCTGGGTACTAATCTTGTTCCTTGTCCTAAAATAAAAATGACTTTTGCAACAAAGTTTGGGAGTTAGCAAGTATTCTTACGATTTCACTTCCACCTCTCCAATATATTGGCAAGCAACCAGTTGATGTGACTGACCCGGTAAACGTAGAATGCTATGAGTTTAGAATGTTGAGCACAATGTCTTGTTTTAAATTTTAATGCCTGTTCTAGGTCTATTTATCAGGCCATCTAAACCGTTTTCTGGAACAGCAGAATATATGCCAAAATTAAAATTGGACGTGCCTATTTATTGGTTTGAAAACTCTTGGATGAAAGTCTCTCTAATACCATGTGTCAATTGGTTAAATCCACTTATTTCAGTCTCTTTTCTCAAATGCAATACACAGTATAACTTCATGTAGGAATGCAAAAATGTCACCTACATCGGATATGTCGATTTAAAAAAAAAGTCACCTACCCTACACCGTTAAGGGCGAAAACCGGCCCTTAGCGGTGGCGGTTTCCGGTAATCCTACATTCATATTGAACCATTTTTTTAACATATTTCGCACAAAGAAAATATAAAGTCTACACTAATACAATCCAATCCAATCCAAAATCAATAATACAACCAAGCACAGACTAGACAAAAAATATGACGCTATGTAAACAAAAAGACTCACATGATATTGATGAATCAGGAGAGGGCACTGGATGGATTTTGTTTCCATGACCCATAAATGGGGGTACAATAAGAGCATGCCGATAAGAAGAAATCTCAGAGTCCTGAAAAGGAGAAAGCACCATTACAATGTGTTCACCACATCAGGTATATTATCCTATGTGCACGTACAATAGAGAGGAATAAGGGCACTTCAAACTGACTTACCTCCTGGACATAAGTCAACAGAAGGATCTCAGAACTGAGGTGAGAGGTCTCACGTTATAAAGGTGTGGAGATTCCAGATGCTTCAGATTGGTAACCATGACCTGTCTTATGGCGTGCAGCAAGCATTTCCCCTTGAACTTCTTGAAAGCAAAGACCATTAAAGTTTCCATAATCAAACTCATTCTCCAGATCATCAATTCCATCTTCTTCCTCATCACCTTCAACTCTAGGGCAAAAGTCAAAAGATGCAGATATGTCCGTTAGCAACTACTCATGGTGTCCATGTGTCTTTTTTCGCTTTTCCAATGTCCTAACTGAAACTAAAAGACTGTGGATAGATGCTAACTGTTGCACTGAACCAGAAATTTCTTATCAGCATGTGAGAATTAGCAGGTCACAATGCAGAGCAAAATGTTAAACTAATATTTCTCTTTTGAATCCATTCCTTGCAAATTTCATCACAGACCATTCATCCTACTAATATTTCTCTTTTGAATCCATTCTTGGGTGCCAAACTGGATGCAGCTAGCAAATAATAAGGTTTTGTCTTACATTATGATTGGCTCAATCTCCTACAATCAATGACATGAAAACTGGAACAAAGGACAAAGCAGCAATTACAATATACAAGAGCAGCATATGGAAACTTCAATACCAACAGAGCAAATGGTAGCAGTACCTGGAGAAACCTTGATTTCCACTGAATCAGACAGAATTAGACAGAAGCTGTTTTCCACCCCAAATTAGCTTCAGTCCGACCCTTCAATTTAGCCTCTTAGAAGTACCAAAACGAAAAAAAAAACGAACATAAAAAACCCTAAATACTCTCCTCCTATCCCAGCAAGTCTTCATAAATCCATAACTCGAACCCACAGCCAAATTCTTCGTCTCCATCGGAGGCCGCCCTCGACAACTCGTCGCTTCTCGGTCACTCTCTAGCCGAGAATTTATACCGCGCCCGCATTGCCACCTCCTGTGTCCAATTATCTTGTCTTTCTTCTCTGATTGTTTTCCTCTCTCTCAGTTTCAACACGTTCAGCACGTTTCCACCTTTCTTCTTCATTTACTTCTCACGTGGGTTTCCTTCTTCGCCCTTGGAATTGTGGACAGCTCACCTTAATGTCTCCCATGTCCAAAGGATATTCATTGGTTTGTCATCGAATAGGAGACATCAGATTCACTGTAAATGAAGTCTTTGACATGTTGCCATACGAATGGACGAAAGTGTGGCTTGCAGAGTGTCTTTGTTAAGCTAGAATGTCGGTTTAGGCTTTTGTATGAAAACAGAGCCACAGGAGAGAGGCGCGTGCCACGTATGTGTGAACTGGGGGGAACTCGGGAACTGGGAATACCCCCGGGTTTCCCCCAAAATGCAGCACCGGCACCTACACCGGTTTCTAGGTCCCGGGGCCGGTGCCACCGGAATTTTCCGGTGGCACTGAACAAGTTGCACGTACTTCCTCCTGGCCTCCAACCCACCCCCAACTGTCGACACCACCAATCCATCAGTATGTGGGACCCATGCACCTTATTCTATCCCGTGACATTCTGAATCTATTCATCATCTGCTTGAGTCCCTGATCTCACATCACGCTCGATTACTATAACACTGGGTAATCTTTTGTCAAGGGTGGCCATCTGTTTCTGATCCATTATCCAAGGATGCAGATGCGGCGATTTCCAGCCATGGGCAGAAGGAGGGGGAGCGAAGGGTGTTAGCCGATACCCATAGGCCCAGACCAACTTCATATGATCCTCATTAGATCCTGAACGGCTTGGGCCCGATCCCCTTCAATTTGTGTAGTTGATTTATGGGTTGAAGAGCTTACAAGATTTGGGGTTTTCAGATTACTTCTTTGGGTGAATTCTCTTTGATAATAAGGATATACTATTATTTTTTTGCATTCTTTTGGTCCTTCTACCTTATTGTTCTACTAATCGAATATGTTATGCACTTCGTATTTTTTCAATCCATTTATCGGGCAACAATATTATCCTTATTTTGCTGGTTTTTATATTCCTCTATGCGTGCCAGTTAGTGATAATTGACTTTTACGTTCAATTATTTGCTTCATGCATTAAATAACTGACCATAAATATAGAAAACAAGATCTTGTAGATCTGCCTCAGAGGAGAATTTACATAATCCTCAAGAATCTAGTCAGATATGCTTGGAGTAGCACTAAGATTCACAACCAATTGTTATGGGTCTTAAGTGAGAACATACCGTTTAGCCCAAGTAGCTGGGCAGATGACAGAGTAGAAGCATTTTTTGGGTATAAGAGATTGCACATCTTTCCTTGAGACTTATTGCCTCTTATGAACTAGCGATAAATAGTGGGACTTTGATGATATTCAGCATTGCTATGTCAATGCAACTAACAATTTTAATACATATAAATTTATCAGGTCTTTGTATTTTATTTGATAGTATTTATATAGTAGGGTTAAAGTATGATTTGTTACCTTTGAAACTAGTGCTGCACAGAATTTTGTGATCATCAATTCACATGTTATAATAACTGGAAAATTTGAAAGCAGTAAAATCATTGTCCTGCATATCAATGAACATCAAAAGAAAGGGCTTGGGGATGAAAAATGGAAAAAAAAATTGCAATAGTTAATATGGTTTTGTAATTAATTGTTGGCATTTATATTCACTGCTTTGACATGTATGTTTGGTTAATTACTGATGGATATCTCATTGCTTGGAGCTCTTCCTTGTTTGGTTAATCACGAAGTTATTTTACAATGTTTTCAAAATATGCAGTCCCGTAGGATCCAATTGCCACCTCTCAATATCAGCAAATAGTATGGTACGTGTATTTTAATATTTTTAGTATTTTTAATTCTTAATTTTTGATATTTTAACTCTTAAGATATTTGTTTGCATTACGTAGTAATTTTTTTTGTCATTTTTCCTTAGGAGTTCGACCCTTGATTGGATTCCTGGTTCCGCCACTGTAATTCCAGCGACATCTTAGTGGTACCATCTTCTGTGCTCACCTGCATGCTGTGAGATCTTCCTACAGCGGTTTACTCAAGGCAGTCCATTTGTTTGAGTTCCCCCAAAACCGTTTTCACAGCAGCCACTTTCTTGGTCATTTTTTCGGGAAATTGTGGGACAAGACCAACATGTTTACTCCATTTCCTGTTTTAGTAACTTATATTGCACTGGAATGTTTCCCTTAGGGTGCTAGTTGGGATCCCCCATGCCCTCTTCCTGTATATTTCCTTCTATCTAATGTTAACTTGCCCACAAGAAGAAAAGTAACCTCAATTTTTTCTGTGTCCTCATGAGCATGAAGTGCAGAGGTACTGCAGGAGAAAGCACAACAAATGTTTCAACATACATTCTTTTAGCTTTGAACAATTCCTTCTTTGTTGATGAATTATTCATTGACCCTTGCATCATAGAATTTATGACAAGTGCGCAATTGAGATTCAGTTTCTGTTTAGATCCTGCCATGTTGTATGTCTAGGACCCACCTGAAACCAGTGGCCCCACTCATGAACCTGCTGGCTCCCATTGACAATTGATTATGTACCCAAAGTTATTATAAGTTGCAACTTATTGTTAAAAATCTCCATTGCACATCTATTGTAGGTACTGTGCAGCTGGAACCATAGGACATAAATTGACGTCGGGTAAACCCACCAAAATTGATGTGGACAAGGATACACAACTTGATGTTCGATACCAGGTTTATAATTTTCACCTTCCTCTCATACATTTTCTGAATTATACTATTTTGAATATTTTCTCATTTTATCAGGTATTTATTCCTTTTTTTATGTTTACCTGTTGGCACTCTGCCAAAAAGAAAGTCAAGTCTTGAACTGGTGAAACATATTTGCGTAAATGTATACAAGTCATCCTCTGAAGTTATGAAGCGGGGGCAGTCCTTTCATCAGTCAAATGTCAATGGTTTGGCACGTAAGTTTGTGTTAAGTATATAGTAGGTTTTTGTCTTGTTTAGGCATTTGGTTAGCTTCACTGCTGTCCTGCTTAGCGACGGAGCCATCTCAAATGTAATGTTCCTGAATCCTTCAGTGTTATGAAGTTTCTAACATCTCAAATGTTAAGTTTATAGTTCACCAGGGAGGAATAGGAAAACAAGTAGCACAGACATATGCTTGTTTATTTGCCTAAGCGGGTTGCCTATTGAATAAAAAAAGGAATACTTACACTAATTGCGACAAAATGCAGGAACCTTTTCTTTTCAAAATTGACCACATCTTAGTCTTGGCACTGCATTTTTAATCTCTATTAGATGATAATACAATCGTTGCATTGACTAATGCTGTTATTCCAAAGGAATTTGTTATTTTGTTTTACAAAACATGGGAAGAATAGATATTAAATTACATTAAATTCGCATGTTACATTTATGGTATTTTTTATGCGAAAATTTGAAGTTTTTTTAATTGTTCTGGCTGCTAGAAAACTAGACACCGATTCAGATTGCAATGGCTGTGTGTAATAGATTTGGTCAGAATCGACCTGTTAGTCAACTTAATTTTGGTGCATCTCAGGCTACGTTTTTTTTCCCCTTCTGGAGAGTTCAGTGGAGTCAAAGTCATGTGCTTGGGTTCAAATTCTAGCGAGTCAGCTTCGTATACATGGTGTCTTACTAGGTAATTGGAATTATCTATGGTTGCTATATCATTAATTGCTCAGATGTCCCAAATTTAGATTCCTGCATTTAAAATTACCTTATAAAGCCAGTTGCCTTATGCCTGGTCATTTGGGTCTTTTGTTTTTGAGCTATGCTGATTATCATTTGACAGATATATTTCTCTTCAAATTTCTTTCTATATGTTTGCCTTTCTTCCAGATTATGGAAACCAAAGGTTTTTGCTTCTAAATTCTTTCTAGTTCTCAGGAAAAATTTGAGCACCACTTTTTTATCCAGTAGTTTGGCAAAGTTGTTTAATTAGGTATACCCCAGCATCGAGCACTTTTTTATATTTGTTATGATTGTTAATGATTATGATATTATATTTGAATATGTTATGATATTTGTCTATTTGATATGATTATTGATTATAATATTATGTTGTTGGGCTTTTGTTGGAATATGTTAGTTGGTTTATGTCACATTGTTGGACACTTTTTATTAGACTTTAGTTTTTATGTTTGAATCTGATATTATGTTATACTTTTGGATAACTTTATATTTGTTATGATTGTTAATGATTATGATATTATATTTGAATATGTTATGATATTTGTCCATTTGATATGATTATTGATTATAATATTATGTTGAAAATTTAAACAGCCTAAAATAGTGAAAAAAATGAAAAAGCTCAAGGAATTTTTTTTTGTACAATGGTTATACAGTTTAAGCGGTTATCATATAACTGTTACCGTTAATACCGTCACCAGCAATGACGATTATTGTGTCTTAGCGGTGCGGTGACGGTGTCAATTATGTGATTCCGTCAATTGCGGTGACGGTGACGGTTTTTGTCAAACCGTCACCTATACTACCGTTAATCACCCCTACATACAAGTAACATAAATGATTGTTAAATATGACTGAATGTGTATGCCTATTAAAATTTTCTTTTTAATCCGTAAATGAGATACAATGTTTACATTTTCTGAATCTAAAATTCTATCTCCCTCACTCTCAAATTGAATTGATTTTCCATTGAGTTTTTCCCATTCTCTAAAGCTATATTGAACATGTCTTATGTTGCCAGATTCATCAATTGTCTTTCAGACCTCATACAGATGCCAAGGGGATTATGGATCTTGTCAAGTTTATGCCCCCTAAGCATGTGATCTAGTACATGGTGAGAAACCTAAAATGGCTACATTCAGAGGAAGAATATGTTCGGAGTTGGGAATTCCATGTGTTGATCCTGCAAACAATGAGACAGTTTGCATTCCTTCGGGGCATTGTGTGAAAGCAGAAGCCTCACACACTTTTATCCAATGTAGCTGGAGTCCAAATTTCATGTTTTCTGAAAGCAGTTCAGAAAGTGAATCTGATTCGCTTTTGAAAGAAAGAAAATTCATTTCACCGCTGCAGGTAACTGATGAAAGGGCAGCGGAAGGGATCTTGGTTGAGGAAAAAAGTAAGAAAGCAAAGATTGTTCACCAAAACGAGCTTCTTCTCGCGTTGGGACAAAGAAAGCATGAGTTCGGTTTGCTTATTGTCGGCCCATGAAAGTTCGCAACTTAGGACAGACCAAAGCAACAAATCTACCTACATCCAGCAATGCGTTTCGCATGGTGTATGTAAAACTTTCAGATGAACTTTCTGGCGGCGACATTCAGGATTTTGGTGAACATTTTCCTTCAAGTGGAATCATTTCAAATATCCTTCTGTCTGAAGGACAAGTGCCCTTACAGAATAATTGACAGTACTGGAAATGAATCTGAAGCAGTGTTCTTGTGCTGCTCTTGGTCAGTAGCAGATGAGAAGCTTGATTGGAAGATTATCTCAATATTGGAGAATTTCAACTGTGGAACTCATTGAGTATATGACAATGTCAATCAATTTATGACTAATCCAGCATAGAGGAATCACCTAATAGGGTCTGATTCCCCTGAGTCAGTTTGTCTGTATTTTATAGTTTCTATGATTGGATAGCTGAGCTAATAGAAATTGATTGTGGTCCTTGTAACAACTTCAATGGTTGCATAAAATGAGAATTAGACAAAAAAAAAATTGTATTCTCAGTTTTTTTCCACTGTGAAATAGTGAGGAAGATAACAAACATGAAAGTAGCAGTGTAAAACAGTAACGTTGTTCATAGAATAAAAAATAGGGATAAATACAAAATTAGTCATGTGATATACACAAATCGAATTAGTCTTCATGATAAGAAAAACATAAAATAAATCATTTTGATTTCAGAAAGGGATAAAATCAATCACTGATGAAGGACCAACAACAAATGAAACTAGAATCACATGGACTAATTTTATGTTTTTCTTATCATGAGGACTAATTCGATTTTAGCTTATATCACAGTGACTAATTTTGTATATATCCCTAAAATATATAAACAGAGGATGTTGACTTTTTGTTGGGAGCCAAAATTTTGAGGTGATTAAAATTTTGAAATATGATAATCGATGAAAAAGTGAAAAAAAAATAAATTTTTTAAATAATTTTTTAATATTTATTAAAATAGAAAATAATGATTCGATAAAGATAGATTATTTTATTAGCCTAAAATTTTAGCAAATAAACCCCTTACATGTGGCTTATTTTGAGTATGTTGTATTGCTGAAGTGGTCTAGCTAACAGTCAATGTTTATAGCTTACTGATATTGCTAGTCATCGTTTGCTTATTGCATCATGTTGAATGCTATATGTATCGAGCTAGCTTGACAAAGAATTTAGGCTTGATTAACTTCAATAAGATGGAGTTGGATAGTATAAATTCTTATCAGCTTTGTGTAAGTGAACGAACTGCAGCAGACCCTCACCCGTTTTCAGCTACCCTTACGCTTTGGGCCAGTCTAGGTAATCTGTCAGTATGCTGCGGCACGTGCGGTATGTCGTCGGCTAAGTCTCACAAACTCCACACGTTACGCCGTTGAATTCTAGGTGAGAAAGATTCGTAAAGCATCGTATATGACTGACTATATGCTGGTCAGGCAGCACCGCGACAGCACCTGCCACTTCAAATCGTCCACCAGATTCCAGAAAACTAAAAGCTTTTTCTTTTTCTTTTTCTTTTTTTTTTTCTTTTTTCACGAGCAAGCGACAGCGCAGCCGCTCGACATCTCAGAGATTCGTGAATGCTGTCTATTTACGTAGTTACTTAACATACAACTTCGGTTGATATCTTTAAGAAAAAAATATTATGTCTTATACTCTCTAATTATTATACCTTCCTCCAAATTCTACCCTAAAATTTGGACTCCACATTCTCAGTAAGTTTGTATTTTGCAATCCTATGTTATAATTTAACTGTTAGAATTGTGATACGTACGTACAATATTTTTAATTAATTTTACTGGTAAATTCTTAACATATATATATATATATATAAACTTATTAATAATTTTGAGTATACAAAGTCTTAGGTTTGGTTAGAACACTACAAAAAAAAGGACCTATAGCGGCGGTCTTTTTAGCGGCGGTCACTAAAACCGCCGCTACAAGGTATTTTTCGCGGCGTTTTAAAAAAACGCGGCTAAAAGGGGGTCTGTAACGGCGGTCGTCTATAGCGGCGGTCTGTACCGCCGCTACAGACCTCTGTAGTCGCGTTTTTTTTCAAATTGCCGCCAAAGGAGGGTCTTTAGCAGCGGTCTTTGTAGCGGCGGTCACCGACTACCGTTATAGACCCTCATTTAGTCGCGCTTTTTTGCAAACCGCCGTCAAAGGAGGGTCTTTAGCGGCGATCACTATAGCGGCGGTCACTCCGACCGCCGCTATACCGCCGCTGCATCTCGTACCTTTAGCAGCGGTTTTAAAACAAACCGCTGCGTAAAGTATACCTATAGCGGCGGTCTTTGCAGTGACCGCCGCTATAAGTGTAAATGTAAAAAAATGAAAATGAAAATTTTATGTGTTATTTAAGCTTAATAATTATTTTATTGACTATTTATTCCTTTTTATACATAATTTTATTTTGTCACATGTTTTAAAAAAATTTTAAGAGATCTACTTAATAAAATATGAAATTAGAGAGTTTTATGAATATTGAAGTTGTTATATAGAATTGAGGCACTTTTCGTGCACGTGTCGGTTTTTTGGTCATAACTTTGGCTACGAGTACCCGATTAGCGCCCATGACCCCAATTCGGAAAGCTCTTCTCGGCGCGCACGTTGTGGTCACCTAGCTACGCTTCGGTGCGCCTCATTTCGAGCCCTAAATCCGCTGTTTTTCCTCTCAAAAACCTGTTTTTAGTTATGATTTTTTTAACCTTACCGTTTAGGAATTATTTTTGAACCCGATTTGGGTCATGTGGCTTTATAATTTTATTTTACCAGAATAAAAGAACATTTTGCTATTTTAGCCCGGTTTGTGGTTTTTTTTTTGGGACATACACGATTATTTTGAATTGGTTATATGGAATTAGAAATAATGTTATGACAGTTATATCTATGATTGTTATGGTAATTTTATTTTTATTGACTAAATCTAAGTAGTTTAGACATCTATTATCATATGCTTATAATGACCAAATATATTTGTAATAATCAGTAATATATTTGGTCATTATTTAGATTACTTTAGAGATTCTTGCAAGCTTGTATATGTTAACACATCACTTTTTAGATTACTTTAGAGATTCTTGTGTTTGTTGTAAGATATTATTAATCAATGATGAAGTATATTTTGTTTTATTCTCGTTGTTATTTAATTTTTTACATCCAATAAATTATAATTATTAAAATAAATTTGTATTACCGATTAAAAAAACATGTATATGAAAATATAGGAAAAAATTAGTAGTGCATTAAAATGCTAGCAAAAGCAAAAAAAAATGCTGCGAGGAAGTCAAAATTGTGTTCGGGTCTATAGCGGCGGTCACTATAGACCCGAGGTCCTCACCAGCGGTTCCGAAAACCGCCGCGATATATCTATCCCGACGGAGCGCGACCGCCGCTAAAAAACCGCTGCTATAGGCCAAAATGACCTATAGCAGCGGTTTTTTGGCCTATAGCAGCGGTCACCGACCACTGCTATAGGCCCTTTTTTTTGTAGTGGAAGTATAAAAGAATTGTAAGGACATTTACATAAAATGCCTTATGAACGTGCACTTCATCTTATATTACAAAAATATGTTATAATTTATTGTCTAAACAATTCATTGTTTTTGTAATTTGAACTTGAATGACATTCAGCACAAAAGTAGTTGAATAGTTTGAGTGGGATTGATCTTCCTCTTCGTTTTTTTTTTGTAAGTAATCTTCCTTTTTCTTTACCTCAAAAAAAAACATGTACTTATGTCATACTCAAGGAGTTAACTTGGTGGTTTCCGATTTGAGATTTGGGATTTGGGTTTTTCTTCTTTGAGGTATTAAGTTCGCAACTTTAGGTGTTACTAATCTTTTAGGCCACCTCTAGGATTTGCAACTCAGTAATTACTAGATTTGTGTAAGGGTGGGTCTCGAAACGGATGAAACCGAAATGATCAATTTCAATTCCATTCCGGTTTGGCATGTTAGCTTTTTTGGACATATTTTTTTGGGACTCTAATGAGCTAAAAATATTTTTTTGGCCGAATTTTTGGAATATTTTTCTGTTATTCATCATAAATTAAAAATAAATGTAAATATTCATTCAAAATTTAGATTCTAAAATAAATATTCAAGCAAATTTCATATGTTATACCTTATTTTGAGCCCTATTTTTTTAGTTATTCATCATAAATTAACAATAAAAGGTAAAATATTCATAAAAAATATAGATTCTAAAATAAATATTTAATCAAATTCCATATGTTATATTTTATTTTGAGCACTATTTTTATTTTGTTTTTTTAGAAAAATTGGAACCGAAAACTTTGGTTCCGAAAATTACCAAAAATGACTTATGGTTCCGGTTTTGATATATACCGGAACCAGAATCGGATTTTCAAAATTAAAAGCGGAATCGAAAATTCTAATTCTTACCGAAATTTTTGCTCACCCGTGTAGAATAAGGAAATTGCATAAATCTAGAGAATTAGTCGAGGCAAAGCTCTTAATACACGCTTTATCCAAAAACACATTACAACAAAGTGTGGAAGAATATTTCTATTTCGATCAAGCTTTTTATGTATACTTACCTTGTCTGTGACATTGTTAGGCTCTATAAATTTGATTATCATCAAATAATTCAAAATCCTAAAGGGGAAGAAGATGTATAGCGTATGAAATTATTGTTAAGTTTGCAAGGAGAAAGACCAACATTTGACTTCGAATGGGCCATATGATTCATGAAATCCCATTAGAAATTGAAAAATCTTCGATCACGATATAAATTTGACACGAAATCTTATTAACATTCAAAACACTAACACTAACCATAAACAAAATATGTTATACAGCTAAAAATTATTGAGCTATTGAGAGCATAAGTTGTTTTCCTGCGATTTTTCCTGGAAAATGGGACTTGGAGCAAGGGTTTGCTCATGTGCATCTCCTCGACGATCGATGGTTTACTTCTTGGTCCTTTTTATTATTGTTTAAATACATAATTATGGCATGTCAACTAACTAGACTCTTGGCAGTCACATACAGGCCCGCCATCAAGCTTAGAACAACACTAATTAAACAAAAAGAGGGATAAAAGAATAAAGAACGGGAGACAGGTTCGAGAAAGTAAGATTATTGAAAAGGAAAATATCGAGTTATTAAATAAAAAAAATTCATTTAATCTTGACATTATTTTCATACCGTCTCAATATTTTATCAACTTTCGAATATGCTTCTATTTTTGGATACAAATTTATTAAAAATATATACATTTGGTGTATATGCTAAGATCGATGGCAAATCTGAACTCTTCCGCTCGTGACTTTCTCCTTCTTGGATTTTAAGGGTAAGTATTATTACGAAATCCATGTTGATCTCTTAAAATTACAAAAAAAAATTATATTATGAAAGGCTAATCATCACGGAAGACTTCTCTCATGACTTGCTCTTAACCCATTGAGGGAGGTTGCACGCACGAACCTCACAACAAGTGCAACAGTAAATTAATAACTTATTAGCTGTTATAAAATTCGAATCTACATCAAGGTTATTCAGGCAATAAAAGTTAGAGGATGTTCGGTTGGTTAGTTTTTTGAGAATATTTTGTGTTTTGAGAATTTTTAGGTGATGTTAACTTTATTGGTTTGCGTGCTGTAGTTATTTTTAGGTGAGTTTAAAAAACATGTTCGGTTTGTGTATTCTTAGCCCTTAGACTTTCAACCTTTGTATGTTAGTTAAAACTTAGAGAGCAGTAAAAAAGTTTAGCAAATTATTATAAAATTTATGAAGATGCAGTACTGAATTGATCAATTAAATGTGACAAAAGAAACAATGAGATAGTTTTCACTAACATTTATATAAACTCACTTTTAACAGCATCCACTTACATAATCATGGAAACGAAATAGTCCTTAAACATGAAAACAAGTTCAAAGATTTCGAGCTTTTTTACAAGTACTTTTATTTTTTTAACAATATTCATGTGGATCTAGAAAGGGAAGAGTAAGGGTGGACACCGAAACGGACGGAACCGAAATTTCTGGTTCCTTATATGGGCCTAAAAAGACATAGTTGTGTTTTGTGGGCCAAATAACTATAAATTAAAATTACAACTAACCTACGTTTGTTAACTAAAATTTTATCATTCCTAAAATTTTAACACAATAAAAAAATTACAATATAATCTCTCTCTATCTCCCCATTACATCATTACTTTTCACTATAACAAATATTAAAAATCATCTATCTTCACTTTTTTTTCACCAAATCCAATATCCTAAAATTTTAACTTCCCAAAATTTTAAAACAATATTTCACTATTTCAGGATTCGAAAATAAACTTTAAATTAAAATTACAACTAAACAACTAAATTTCAAAACAAAATAAACACTGTTAAAATAAACTATAAATTAAATTTACAAAAAAATATTAAAAATAATTAACCATACAAATAAGTAAACAACTAAACATTCATCGAATAATCGAAATTGAAAGAGACAAATTCTAGATTAAAATTACAAAAAAAAAAATTGAAATTTTAAAAAATTGTACTGGAACCAGTCATTTTCGATTCTGATTCCAAAATTTCCCTAAAATAGAATCAGCTTCCGATACCGAAACTGGAAATTCCGGCTTGAATCGGAATATATCCCACCCTTAGGGAAGAGAAACAAATACGGAAATGAGGTACAAGGTTTTTAAAAACTAGGGTGATGTTCGTTTTGAGAAAAAATGTAGGATTTTAGAGAAGTTGTGAATTTTTATGTTAAATAGTGTTTTATTGGTGTTTGTGTAAAGTGGAGAGAGAAATGATTTGATGTAATTGTTTAATAAAAAAGTATTGGAGTTATGTGAAAAAGTATAGAGAGAGAAAATTTATGTTGAATAAAAAATTAAAAAGTTGTTGGAGATTGTGTAAAATGTATTGGTTTTTGTGTTTGAATTCTGAATATGTTCGGTGGTAGAATTGTGAATATACTTAGAATCCTGACAAAATGGTGAAAACGAACATACCCTAGGAGATTGATCTTATCTTGTTTGTTGGCTTAAGATCAACGGTGGCTGGCGAAGGACTAGGTAAATTTTAGCGCGAAAAACATCCAACCGACGAGTAAGTGAATTTTAGGTTGTCTTTGCTAAAAAAATTTTACAAAATTTTTCACCAACTCAAAATAAAATACTACAATATAATCTCTCTCCCATCAAAATATAACTTTTCATTACAAAAAATATAAAAAATTACATCTCTTTTTACTTTTTCACTAAACTCGATACCATCATTAAACCAAATACCAAAAATTTTACCACACAAACAAACCCTCAAGAGGAATACACTAATGGAATAAAAACAGTTATTAACTAAGAAATCACACCCTCCACCTTCTCTGCTGCTCGCTCGTCTACCATTCAACTCCGACAAAAAACGTCTCTCTGTCTAGAGAGAAAGAAGACTTCGAACACTCCCGCAAAGGCCACCAAAGTGCCCCCCCCCCCCCCCCCCCCCTCTCTTTAACTTCTCAACCGATTTCTAATTTCCACAGTTATGCTCCTCCATCCCTTTCCCCTTCTCTCTCCTCTGCACTCCTCTCTCTAGCTATGTCATCGCAGTCCTCTTCCACCGCGACGCCGTCCGACTCCCAAGCGCCTCTCCTCCGCCCCCGCCAGGGCTCGTCAGACGCCTCCCCCGCCAGCCCCACCACCCTCGCCCTCCTGCTCGGCCGCGCCACTGGCCGCCGTGGCCCCTCCATGCTCGTCCGGGAGTCTGCTGCCCGCGAATTGGAGGAGCGCCGCGCCGACTGGGGTTACTCGAAGCCGGTGGTCGTTCTCGACATGATGTGGAACTCCGCGTTCGTCTTTGTCTCCGTGGCGATGCTGCTCTGGACGTTGAACGAGCACCCCGACACGCCGATTCGACTCTGGATCTGCGGGTACGCGTTGCAGTGCGCAGTGCACGTCTTGCTGGTGTGGGTGGAATACCGTAGGAGGAACGCACGGAGAGCGTCTAGGGTGAGGGCTAGAGACGAGGAGAATCAGATGGAGGTCGCGGGGGAAGCCAACGATAGCGAGGACGAGGAGGATGGCGTCGATGGGGTTCCGGGGAGTTCGAGCCAGTCTAGGTGAGTTCTTTTTTGTGGTCTGATTTCACTTTTCAGCTTGAATTTGAATTCTTACGTGGAATTCGAATTTATTTTCTTGAGGCGGGCTGGAGTTGTATTAAATTAAGGTTTTTGGTCTCCGGTTTGTGAATTTCGATGAGTTTTTGGTCTATTTTGAGGTCTAGGGATGTTTGCTTATCTGGGTGAGAATTATGTTTTGGGAGTCTGAAGGCATTTACAGGTCTTTTATTCAGGTGCCGATATGCATTTCACTAAAGTGAGTCCTTTTATGTTTTTTATTCTCCCTATTGATTTATGTTGGAACTGCCTATAAGTTCATTATGGATAGCGTTGGCTGAAAAAGATCGTTCTTAGTATTTGACCATTGACGTAGGTAAGACCACAAGATTGATGAATGACAAGTCTGCAAAATCTTTTAGCTCTTTTGGTGATATATTGGTGTGGAGATATATGCTAATCGTCTTTTCAACCCTGACCTTCGAGGTGTCTTGGCAGCAGACTGGTGTATTATAGGGAAGCTTGCAATACTATTCCATATTTTAAGATCCCTTGATGATTGTGGGCATAAGCCAATTCTCCCCGCACTCGCCGAATGGGAATGCATAATGCAGCTAACAATCGTCCACTAGTGTGTCATAGGAAAGGTCATCTAATTAGTTCCCGCATCTCTGTGTAGTTGGAATATATGGTGTCGCTGAGTTCTTTATAAGCTATAAGAAAAGGAGTTTGAAAAAAGATATACTTTGTTGAGTGTCAAGAAGGAGAAAAAGGGGGGTTATTTCCCTTTTTCTTTGGTTCATGGAAAAAATGAGTGTCAAGGAAAGGGTCCTAAAGTGGAAGCATCGTTGGGAAAATAGTTGAAGTAAACTTTTTGCTGGTATAAAATGGATATTAGGTAGAGACGTTTCTATGAGTAACATCTGCTCATTGCTGAAGGCCAAAACTGACCCAAATCGGTATAGAATTAATCCAATGTTGCATGTGGAAGAGTATCAGGAGCAGTGGGGAGAAATCTTCTATACATGTAACAGTTATTACAGGGGATGATAATTGTGTCCAATTTAGCATTAGTTAATGTTGTGGGAGGCTGCAATGAGATCTAGTCTTTTATAACTTTTCATGCTGCATTGGAATAAGATAAAAATGTGATGGTGTTAGTTGGAGTGGTCCAATAGAACCTTTCGCTTACGGACAGGTCTGTTGGAAGTGCAGGGTTGAGAAGTAAGAGTCATTGGTGTTTTCTTAGATATATAGAACTTCATTGGCTTGAAAAAAGAAAAAAGATATATAGAACTTCATTGGAAACCACAACAATATGTGATGATAGACTGGCTTGATTGCTTTGGAGCAGTTGTAAGTTTCAGATTGGAAATTATTGTCGGGCACTAAGAGGCAGAGTAAAGTTTTTATTTGTGAAGTAGTTGGTGAGATAGGGAGTATAGTGTATATTTGTTGCATATCCTAATTGCTAGAGTTTTTGTCACCTGTTGACTTGTTGGAGAGTGCATTTTGTCGGCATAGGGATAACATGATCTGGAATGCAATTTCTAATGTCTAATGTAATGCTTTTGGAGTGTGACAAATGCTCAAAACTTTGGAGGCATCAAGCTGTAAATGGTTAAGCTAACAATGCTGTTCTTGAGATCACTTTGTTGTTGGATGGTGGTGTCTAGTAGCTTCTGTTTTTCTTCACACGTTTTTCTTCACACAAATACCGATATTGATTGTGCTGGATCAAGCACTATGTCTCTTCTTGTGCTAATTGACAAAGCTGCAATGTGAGTTGCCATAGCATGCTATAACATTAAGAATTGCAATTAATCTGTTATTTTAGTCTTCTTTTGTAACTGTGCTAGGGGCTGTACGAAAATAGTGGCTCCTCCCCGTACTGATTTGATCTTTATTGACTCAGTGTGACTAAACGTTGTGAATCGGTGAATACAATGGCATCATTTCTCTGGTGGATAGTTGGCTTTTATTGGGTTATCTCTGGTGGTGATGATCTGCTGCGAAATGCTCCACATTTGTATTGGTATGCTTCAACCACATATCTGCGGAAATTACCTATGCTTATCATACTGTATACTAAATAAACAATCCTCCTTTTAAATTTTATCCAGTTTATTAATGTCACAATTTTTTGGAATTTTAGGAATGAATCATTGGGTTGGTTCGATTTAATTTTGTTTATGTCGTAATATGCTCTTTTATTCTTTTAAGAGAAAACACATCTAACCCCCTCAACTGACATCCCATTGGCGATGTGGCCATCAAATGACCAATTTTGGCAACTAGCCTCCTAAACTACAACCTCTTTTTCAATTTACACCCTTTGTTTAGGATCTGACCATTAAGATAGACGGTAAAATATCTTCACATCTGATGTTAGACGAGGGTGAAAACTACAAATGAGGTGATAATGTTACTAAAAAATTGGAAGAAACCTCGGCAACAGAAGAAGCGAAGAAAGTGAGGTAGTTTGGTGGTCGCATTGCAAATAGGGATTGAGATTAAGGGGCTTAAATCATTTTTCCATTTAACAACCAAGCCCTCACAATGATACTTTTCTTGCTCTAGGGTCTAGTGGTTCTTCAAGGGAGGTTGAATTCCGCAGTTGTATTATCGCAATAGAACCTAGTCCTTTCAAATAGATTATAGACCCACTGTGTGCCCCCCTCTCTCTCTCTCCCTCTCTCTACTTCTCTCAGAGGGATCTCTGATTCTGGACTTTTGCAGGTTGGCGGTCGTTTTCCTGGCATTTGATGTCTTCTTTGCTATCTTTTGCGTTGTTCTGGCATGTTTGATTGGTATTGCTCTGTGTTGCTGCTTGCCGTGCATTATCGCAATTCTGTATGCTGTTGCAGGACAGGTTAGAAGAAAGAACTATTAACTGACTCAAATATCTGAAATGTATTCTTGCCACCGATTTGTGTTCTTGTTTCTCCTGTTGTGTCAATAGGAAGGAGCATCCGAAGCAGATCTGACTATCCTTCCAAAATATATATTCCGAAAATTGAGTGACGAGAAAAAGCCTTGTGGGGGATCTGGATTGATGGTTCCAGTAGAAACAAGCAGTGAATACCTGGCAAATGAGCGAGTACTTCTACCTGAGGATGCAGTATGTTTTTTTTATCTTTATCTTTATGCTTTGTAGGTGATCTGGTATCACATTTGCTTTTTGGGGAAAAAGCTAATGGTTTTCGCAATTCATTACCTATGTTCTGGAATGTCGACTTTCTACACTTTTGATAACAAGCTCTCTTCATTTTGGTCTAGAAGTGACAATAGTTTTTATCCTTCTATAGGTTCTGTTGGATATTTATGTAAAGACATCTAACCTTATTCACGTGCATCTGCACTGAGGTGCACAGTTAATGGAAGTTGAATGCTGAAAGATTTAAACAGGGAGCAATCTAGGTGGGGGCCAGGGGACCCTCCCCTTCCTACCCCATAAGGTTTTTGTGGAAGAAATGAAACTAGGAGCTTTTTGGTCATTTTATTCCTAGAATAAGAAACAGAAACTTAAATGGCGTTTTGGTAATTTTACCTTTTAAATTTTGGCAAAACATTATCTTTGGAGTTCTCTTTTTGGTCCCCACTGCTTCTCCGGGTTGCGTAGGCAATGTTGGTGGAAAGTATAATCGTAGCTTCATCCCTAAATGTGAGTGCACTGTCGTTGAGGGAGCTTTTTCATTTTCATTCCTCAAATTGACCTTCTAAAGTATGAGTTGACTCCAAAATTTGCTGCGTGATCTCATGGGTTGAGTGATTAGAGATGCTTAATTCTGGAGAGGAGGAGGAGGAGTTGTTGTGTTCTTTAGAAGCACTTCATGAAACCTCTATTGAGACAGCTCAAAGCTGTACTGAGCTGCATGAAGCAAGGAACATGGTAGGACTGGATATTAGTCATGTACTACGAATCCCCATTCTGTGCCAATTATGGTTACAACTTGGCTGGTTAGCAATTTGCAACAGTCTCAGCTTATATTAAAGTTGTAGAAATAACTTGCATGACCTGCAGATAAACTGGATCTGCTCAATAACATCCATTTTTAAAAAAACAATTGCTGAGGCATGTACATTTATTCTAAAGAGTGATTTATTTTCTCTTACGATTCTACTTTAGCCGTTCTTTTTTCCAGGAATGCTGTATATGTCTTAGCTCATATGAGGATGGAGCAGAGCTCCATGCTCTTCCCTGCAGCCATCATTTCCATTGTACATGCATTGTAAAATGGCTCAAGATGAACGCAACATGTCCACTCTGCAAGTACAACATTCTCAAGGGGAGTGAGCCGGTATGAAGGAAAGATAGGAACCCCCAAGTGTCTGTGTTCAGCTGTCCACAATTTGTTCAGCAGTTTGTACAGAAAATTGAGGCAGAAAGGAAAAAGCTTTTTCAAAATATAGTGACAGCACAGTAAGTTACAGCAACTTGTCGATCGAGCCTCATTTTAGCTATTTTATGGCCATCTGGAGTTTCCTATATTCTTCTTACCCCTGTGGGTTTTTCTTATGCTTGCCCAAAATGGCAGAATCAATCTGCAGGTATATTACATAGGTGCTTAACTTTATTTGTTTCTGGTTTTGTGGTAGAAAGGAAAATGATCCCATTACATATATTGCATTCTTGTTAATATTGATTGGGAATCATATGCCATGTACCTCTGATCTTGTCAAAATTAGATAGGGAACTGGTTTCTGTAACTTGGTTTTGTCCCAAACCCAGTCATTTATTGGAATGGCAGATTATACCCTCTATGTAATCTTTTTTAGAAAATAACGTGGAATGTGCTTAAATGAGAAGAAAAAAAAAATGACCATTGCGAAATTCCGAGGGATAGCAAGTTTTCTTATTACAGAGAATGTTATGTTGCCTCTTTCTTTTTAGCCAATTCTTCATATTTCTAACTGCACATAGCTGTAATAACTTGTTTAGTCGTTGGACTTAATAAAACTGGAAGGAAGAAGAGGTAGTGCCAATTGTGTCGCTTCTGAGTATGTTTTTTTTGAGCTTCGGTTGTTAAGAGTTAGAATCCAGCTTGTGCTGAGTTGAAGTTTGACCCAATTATGTGTAATATTGAGGCTGAAAGCGGGGAGTTTTTGCTGTGCCGAGGCTTGTTTGCAAAAATGAAATTACACCATCATGAAAATTCTGGTTAAGTGATAAGAGTTATTTAAATTTTTGGTTTTTGGTAAAAGTTATCGCAAATATGAAAAAGATAATTTTTTGTTTTATGGTAAGTGATCAAAGTTGTTTTAAACATGTTTCATCATGATAAGATATCGTTTTTAAAATATTAGGGTAAAGGGTTGAAGAGACATTGCCGTAACGTTGTAAAGAAGTGCAAAATCTTTGGAGATTGAACCAGAAATTGATGTGCTGAAGGTAAAATATATGAGTTTTTGGATTTAAAAATTGGTGGTATTAGTATTGATGAATATAGGGGTGCTGGCTTGGTTTTCTTGTACTTTTGGGTTTGGGAACTCTTTGAATTGGTTTGGTTCTATGGAGATAAAGAATTGGGTGACGAGAGAGGTTGTTGTGAATTAATAAAGTATTTAAAGAAGATAATTAGGGCTGTCTGGCAGCTGGGTTAAAAAAAAAAGAATAGGTGTCACGTGTTTCATTAAAAAAACAAGTCTTCTTTTGACTGTTTTGTATCCACTGAAAATATTTTCATGCAGAATATTTTCAAAAAATGTGTTTGGTAAGGCAGAAAAAAGAGTCAAAAGAAAATAGACAAATGGTCAAAGGAATAACGCGTATCAGGCTGAAAATAACGTACCCTTTAAAGAAGCACAATTATTTTCTAGGTAATTATTTTTTCTCTATTCTATCGTAACGATATCTACTATTTTTTTATATTATAATCATATCTACTATTTTTTTCACGACTGTTTTTTCTCTATTATCATAACAAAGTCTATCTATAAGTTTAAATTCAAAAAATCTCTCTATGCACAACTCTCCTATTTTGTAATCTGCTCATTTATTCTCTCGAACTTTTATAATAAGCAAGTTGTTATATAGTCCTCTAGACTTCCTTTGTCCTTTTTCATTTTTGTGACATTCATTTTGATTTTAGTAGTAAACAAGTCTAAGTTAGTTGAGGTGTGCCCGAGGAAAGATAATTGGAGAAGATTCTGGCTTAACTAGTGCAAGTCTTAGATTTTTTTAATATGTTTGCTATTTTAAATCTAGAAGGTATATCAAACTAAACAAGTTCACAAAAAAGAGAGATAAATTGAAATTATTACAAAATATTATTTAAATTTTCAAGTAACAACCAAACACTAGGCTTATTTTCAAATAATTAGCCAAATACTAAAATTTGTTTAGTTTTCCCTATAAATATTTTCTTATTTTCCTCACTTTACGCCAAAACAAACGGCAGCCTTAAAGAACAAAAGCCCCCAAGGGCGATAGCGCAATAATTGAACCTCTTGCTACACGATTGCGGGGGCAGAGTATTTTTTTTATAATCAAAACATCTCATCTTATTCATATTTGATAAATCAACAAAACATCAGGGAGGATCAACTCCAGCATACAACCAATCAAAATCAGGAAAAAGCTCACAACTACAAGGGTTGCCTCGTAAGAAAATCTCAGTGGCGGCCTAACGAGCTAAATGATGCACTAAGTCATTTGCACTACGCCTTACATGGCTAATCGTCCAGCTTTCAAATTCCTTCAAAGCAGCCAAGATCTCCCTCATCGTTATTTCAATTTGTCAATCGACTGGAGATGGATATTTCTTAATGGCCTTTGTGACTAACTCAGAATCACTTTCAAGGATAATTTCATCAAACCCCAACTGATGGGCTAAGTCAACCCCGAGTGTAGCTGCTTCAGCCTCCCCCAGCAATGGGCTAACAGCATCCGATTTAGAGATTTTAAAGCCTCGAATAGTACCTTGCCCATCACGAATCACTGCTACAGCCACTGCAAAAGTTTCACGTATAGCTGTATCCACATTCATTTTCACCATATTCCCCATAGGGGGCTGCCACCGCATAACAGCACCAGGTTTGTGTGTCAGATCCCATGCACTTTTATGTTCCCAGCTGATCTTCTGCACCTTCCGAGCAAGCTCATTCATATCGCAGCCATGCCCATTATGTAGAACACCATTTCTGCTAGCCCAGATCATATCTATTGCATTAACTGCAAATATTTGGAAATGATGTTGGTCTGACAGAGGGATCCCGATAGTCCTATGGGGATGTAATAGTTTCTGCACCCACTCACAAATAGAATGTTCACCGTGGACTACAATATTCATCTGCCAAGGTGATTCACTCCAAATGGCACGGCTGAATGGGCAGTGGCAGAGTAAATGGTTAATAGTCTCCACCCCTTCCTTACATAATGGACACACATCATCCTCCAGATCAGCTGTTTGCCTACCTATTCTTCCAGCTACTTTCCATTTTGTGGGGAGAATATCCCACACAACCTTCCACAGCAGCAATTTCAGCCTGTCATGTATCTTCAGCTGCCATAGTTCCTTCCAAACATTGACGGGAAAGATAGTTTGAGAAGGGTATCGATGAGCTGTTTTCACAGAAAACTCCCCCGAATGTGCAATAGCCCAAAACAACTTGTCCCCCTGTAATGCATCTGCAGGACGTTTAATCTGCAATATAGCCCGGGCCGATTCCTCTGTAAAGATCCTTCTAACTTTCATAGCATCCCACATAGCTCCTGAAGACATGAGTAAAGCATTAACCCTCAAAGTATCTTGTTCCCCCAGAAATTCCTCCCGAATGGCAGGTCTGAATCCATCTAAAGATGGAACCCATGGATCTCTACCAGCTAGTATATTCTGACCATCTCCCACCTTATAACACATCCCCTCCCTTAGCATGTCTCTCGTCTGAACAATGCTCTTCCATACCCAAGAATTCTTGCTGCCAACAGCTACCTCCCAAAAGTCTTTGCTTTTCAAGTATTTTCCACATAGCACCCTCCCTTAGGGGCAGAGTGAGTGTTGGGTAAGTGCATTTGTTCAGAGGTTGAATTTAGCAGATTTTCTACTAACTAAAAAAAAGTTTTGAGATGCTCGTAACATTAACTTATTGTTGTGCTGTGTTTCTAAAAGCAGCCAAAAACAGTTTGTGTATATAAAAGAACAAGAAAATTACAAACAAACACTCAATTAGAATTAGGCATATGACCCTGCTGTCGGGGAAGGGGCAGAGCTCTGGATGCACGCGCATCTTTGGCAGCGGGTGGGACTTATGAACACGGAGAAGGTAGTCAGGGCATAAGGAGGACGCACATCAGAGGGTGATGTCCATGAGAACAGTGTTCTGGCTTTCAAAATCCAACGAAAAATGAAGAACACCTTTTTGTTCGCTGATGATTTACCACTTCATGTTCGAGTACACGTCAAAACTCATCTATTTTATACACAAACACATATATATGTCACAAGATGCATCTTAGCCACGCCATATCCACGTGAACAAATTCCACATAGGACAAACAAAACCAAAAAATTTAAAAAACGTGAAGAAAGAAAGCTAGAAAAGAAAAGGGCAAAAAGGGTAGTGAAGGAGAATCTCCGTTTCTTAGCCAGGCCCCCGGTGTAACCACCCTGTGCCGAGTTCGAGGGCTCTACCCTGCGAGGCTGCAAAGGGGTGGTTTTGCAACCTCCACTCTTTTGCGGGTTGAATTGCAAACAAAGAATATAGTATAGATTCTAATGAGAAAGTTATTTGCAAGAATGACTCAAACTCATGGATTAATTTAGTAATAAAGCCAATTAACAATGAGATGGAAGACACGACTCAATGATTCATAGATTACATTGGATAAATCAAGGCTATATGTCTGTTAAACATTTCGACCGTGGACTAAGATCAATCAAGATAGTACCATCAATTTTGGACGGTTTATAAAGTTAAGATGGCCATATATCCATAGAGGAGAATAATCAAATGACATGCTAACAGCGAAATTGCTGGTAACGTTGAATATCAAGACATACGCAGGTTCCGAACATCTGCTCATAATAAATCAAGATCCTTAACAATTGCAAGCTCTAGCAGTAGGGTTAGTCTTCTGAATTATGCAGTACAACCGTTTTTCGTTTTGGACAAACGCAGGAAACATGCCAAGCTTTTAAATCTCTGCTAGTAGCCGGCGTACGAAATTCAGATGCAGTGTATGGCCACCCTGCATCACATGCATATCTTGATTGAATGTCTTCTAATAATGGTGTCATAACCGCAATGCAAACTTGAGAGCAGATCAAATTTAGCACAAATTTCAGAAATTCAAATATTCTTTAGCAGCAGCTTTGAGATAATACAGCAATTTTATACATGAAACAGAAGGAATTTGCATTGCAATAGATAGTACGGAAGCTTGTGGAGTTATTAAATGAAAACTCTAAAAATTTGCTAGGTTAATGAAGGCTTACAACCACGGCATTACAATGAGGAGAAAACCATTCTTACTTGCAAGCTAGAGACTGAAAACAATTGGGAATTCTCTACTTTTAAAAAATAATGCACTCTCAATTTCTATCAGTTTTGACAATAAGAGAACGACCTTGTCAAGATATAAACTTCTAGGTAGTGCCTTGACGGATCAGAAGCAGGCTTAATGTGACACCCAACATGGATCAAAGTTCTCATATTTATAGTCGCTCAAAATAAACACTTCTGAATGAGGACCCGGAATTAAACCATGCATTATTGATCAACCTCGAGGTTGAGAAGAAATACCAAGAACATAAGAGGTTATAGACAACCCGTGGAAATATATTTAAAATGAATCTCTCTTCCTGTCTAATTTATCTTTTTGTGTCAACCTAAATCTTCTTCAAAACTTCTGTTTCTCTTTTAGGCTTTGCAAAGTTTCCTCAAAAACTCGTACCTTAAACATAATTAGACACAACATATAAACTAAAACATAATGCTGCAATTTATTACAGGCATAAGTTATTACTAAAGAAGGTACTACGGATAGGAAAATCTCACTTCTCAACCTCATGCTTCCTAGTTTCTACTTGACCGTAAAAAATATCAAAAACTTCTAAAGCTATGTGATCACCTAGTAGATCCTATGAGAAGAGAACTCTATAGCATCCCGTTTAAAGAAGAGGTATCCATAAATTAAGAAGCATACTGTTCGATTTTACAAAGAAGTGCGATTAGGTACTGTTGCCACAGTCTGCATCCATAAGGAGGAGTAATGCAGTTGAGAAATGGTGCAATTAAGGAATTCATAAGCATGAATGGGTAATTTGAGGCAGAAAAATACAAACAAGCATGAAGTATGAGTCAGTCCTTTGGGAGAGGACATGAAATTTATACTGCAACTATGTCAGAACATAGGGCGGCAAAAAGAAAAAGAAAAAGGCGGGGGGGGGGGGGATTCATTAAAGTAAACCCAAGTAATCGGGTTCAGAATGTTTTAGGTCTGCTACCAAAGGCAATTTTTTTTTATAAGTAACCACCAAAGCAAGGTAGATGAACTTCATAAGTTTTTTTTTTTTGAAAAAAAAAAACACCATACTAATGTGAACAGGGGAAACATACACGAGAATTAGTTATATCCTTCCATGCACAATTTGAATCTGGTGTGAGTCTCAGTTCTCATGCTGAAGTGCAAAGGATATTACATTCAAAATTTGACAGACAAGTAAAATAAGAACAAATTATAAAAGCCACAACAGGAAAGAAAAGATTTAGCAAAGAATACATGCCTTGTATGCCACTATATGTGCCACAGGAAGCCCTTGACTGCCAAACTGTGCAAGAAGGGAAAGGTCTCCAATAAGATCTAAGACTTTATGGCGACAAGGTTCATCAGGGAAACGCAGTGGGGGGTTCAACCAATCTTTGCTGGCACTGCACAAGAAAATTAGGATTATGTAATGAAAATTGGAGGAAAGACCAACTAATTTCTGAGGTCTGTGCAGCTATGTAAAATATCTCCTGTCCAAAATTCAACCAAACAGATTTCCTAAACACTCGATTTGGGGGAGGTGGGGGGTTCGCTCTCTCCTCTTAACTCATATAAAACATAATCCAAGAGAAACCATCGTAATATTTTCCAATGCTGTGATCTATAGCAGATTCTCCTGTTCAGTTCAATACTATTGCATGTTGCTGCCACCTATCAAGTCTTGGCATGGAAAATATGAGGATATTTCCAAAACCACTTAGAACGAGCCCTATACATTTAGCAAATATGCATACTAATACTGACAAGAGGAACTTAACCATAGTTGCCTTTCTAGGGACAGAGCTTTGGAGTCAGCAGGTTTGAAAAAAGGTTTTCAAAAGTAAACAGTTCGGAATGGAGAATAAAACATCCACTGTGCCCGTCAGAGTGTTTAAAATGCAATTGAGGGGATGATGTGTAATTCATGGAGGGTAAATGTAAGTTACCCACAAAATATGTTGGGCAGTGCCCAGTGTAGGTGAAAGAATGGTGTACATGAAAGAATGATGCATGTACCTACAAACAATAGCGTTTTCTACTGAACCCCCTTTTATGAGTCCAGCATTGCGCATTTGCTCCACCTGCAAGGCTTTTCTGGTATCAATTGCTAGCAGTAGCAGCATAAGACTAAAGTTTACAAAAGTTGCCACAATTTGGTTTAGACATATTATCGCAAATGTCAAAGTCATTGGTTAGCTAATGATTTGCTGTCATTACCCAATAGGGCACCATATAGCCTGGTTAAAACAATTTAAAAGGTTCTTCTAATTTGATAAGACCAGAAGCACTTTGTTCATATCTCTGCACTTGGATATTCTCCCAGCAATGTGTTGACCACTTTGTCGTAGGGATATTTGAAGTTAAGGTTAAACGATACAAATAAACACTTGTTTCAACGTAACATATTCCTCTTGTTTGATTCTTCTAAAACAAGATTGAAAGATAGGACATAAATTATGTTGCTCGACAGATTTGGATGTAGCTAGTAGAGATCATAACTCGGACGGGTGGAAAAGGAATGCAGACATAGTAGATTGCTCAAGAAACAAATACCACAAGTGTCCATGTCTTGTCCCTCTTGAACAAAATACCAGGCACTGGCAATGAGAGTTGATTGCCAATGAGATCTTAATTTGAGGAAAAGATGGCATATTACAAGATACCTCGGGCCAAATAACTCTCATGCATTCGTGCCTTATAAGATTTAGCCATATCTCTATCAAAAAGATCCGCAACATTGCAATCAGTTTTGTTATAAAGTCTTGCAAACAGTATATGATTTTTTGTTTTTTTTATATAAAGGCCACATTATGAAATACAACTATAGCCTTGGAGTTCACCGTGTCACTGTGATTATCTAATTTAACTTCGGCACGTTTTATTTTTAAGTTAGAACTTGTCTTTATATTGCTTCCAACTACCTGAACAGAGAAATGATTTTGTGCAAAGACAAATTGTGCAAAGCCATGCAAAGGGACGGCTGTGATTTAAGAAACAAATCCAACGTTCCAAGACTGGCCACGTCGTTTAATGAGTCAAACCAAGATTGTGTCATGTCATTTTGGCTCTCACCTCATTATATGACGTGGCCAGCCTTGGAGCGTTGGATTTGTTTCTTTAAATCACAGACATCCCTTTGCATGGCTTTGCACAATTTATTTTTGCACAGAATTCGTTCTTACTTGAACATAGCTAAGGTATACAAGAACTGTCACTTCAATAATATAAGGAAAAAAAAAGGAGAGCTCATTATCACAGTTTTTGTTGGTCATAAATACACTGGTATTTTAATTCAAATGTCAAACTATGACAGTATTTAGGAAACAATAAAATGGGGGAAAATGTAAATCAAACCTCCTCATAGACACAGAAGGTTCTAGCTGAAGCTATCTGTTCACAATAAAAAGAATGGTCCAAGGAGGCTGAAGAAAACCACTGGCAGCCAACAGCAGGTACCTGTAATTTTGAAAGAATAAAATGTGAATTAATATATTCTCCTGGCAATTATGAGAGCTCAATCTCATTCCTACGACTTGCCAGACTAGTATTAGGTGACAGTTAGTCCTATCTCAAACTTAAAAATGCCAAATTTGACATTAAGATACAAGTTAAGAGTGGAAAACTTGGATCAACCCAACCAAGCTACAAGTTTTTTCCCAATTGCAAAAAGTAGTAAAAATGGTTTTCTAGTGAGAGAAGCTCTCCCTTCTCTCTAGATCCCTCTTTCGTTTTTTTCTTGTGTTTTCTCTTTTTGTTGTCATGGATCTTGTTTGCTGGTAGTGTTGCTTCTAGTTTTAAGATGGGTTTAGATAGGAGTTTTCGAGTAGAAGCCAAAACCTTTCAGGTGTCTGTTTGTGTTAGTGGAGTTGTTAGATGGTCGGAGTGGAGTCGAAAGTCTCATAGTGCCATCTCGCTTGGGAGATTAGGGGCTGTCTGGTTAGTTAATCTAGCCAGCCAGCTATTGGGAGTTGATGCTGATCAGGATGTCGTGTTGAGATTCAATGAAGGCTCTAGGGCTTTCCTGGCTCAACGACGTGCTAACAAGTCAGGAAGATATGTTGCCGTGATGGAGTTTGGGGAAGGACGCCGGAAAGGGGTGGTCATGGTCCCTGAAGGTCGAGAGGGAGCTGGTTGGTTGGCTATGGCAGCGTGTTTCCAGGGGGTGATCGAACACCTTGGGCCGGTAGGGATTCATCTTGGTGCTGGCGGTGCAGTGGGAAAAAGAGAGAAGCTGTCTTTCGCGGAAGCTGTTCAGATGGGGTCGAGAAAGGGTGGTCATGGGCAGGCTGTTTCTCCTGCTCGATGTGCCGTTCCATTTGCAGGAGGCAAAAGGAAGTCGACTGTGTTGGTAAGGAAGAACACTGCAGTCGAGGGGGCAGCTATGTCTGTTTTGGGGGCTACTCTTGCCATGGTAGAGGTTTGCTGCCCAATGCATTTTCGATTAAGGCTTAAGGGTTTGCTTGAGGATTTGAATCGGCTCATCGGGTCTGTCTTGGGTGAGGGTTCGTGGGGGCTGTTGGAAGACTGGGTAGGCTGCGCTGAGTGTGCTGGGCCGGGAGTTGGAGGTGGGCCTGTGGGTTGCGTCAGTTCACTGAAGCCAGAGGGTGTTGAGGACCAGTTGGTTGTCTGTGCGTCTGGGCTTGAGGACCAGTTGGTTGTTGAGGACATGGGTGGGCCTGTTTCTGGGCCGGATGGGCTTGCAGATCCGGGTGGGGTTGCTGACCCGATACCCCCTTTTGAAGTCGTTATCGTCGAATCCTTCGACCCCTTGAAGATCCCCTCAGGTACTGACCGACAATCTTTGCCGACGGATGTTCTGCCCTCGTCGATGCGGTCGGTGGTGGTAGGGAGTGATTCTGACGACTCGCCGGTGACGGAACAGTTGGATGGAGTTGGGGCTGTTCCTGCCAGCTCCGACGTCACCTCCGATCCCTTGGAGATTCCCTCGGGTGTTGTCCGGAGCACCGTGCCGGTGGACGTGCTGCCCTCGTCGACGCGGTCTGTGGTGGCTGGGTGTGGTTCCGACGACTCGCCGGTGCCGGAACAGTCGTATGTTGCTGGGGCTGTTTCTGCCCGTGTCTTGATGGAGGGGGGCCATGTACAGGGTTGTCCTGGGGCTCTCTCAGGTGGCATGGAGGGGGGGGAAGGGTCCCGGGGGTTGTCTAAGACCCAGTCTCGTGTTGAGAGCTCTAAGCCATCTGTAGATTTGGAGGTTGGTCTGGAGTGAGGCTACCTGTCAATAGCGTTGCTGGGTCTTTGGGGGGAGATTCTCCGGCGTGGATCCTAGACATGGTTTCCTCCGTGGGTAAGATGGTTGGGGTGTCCTGTGGTGGTCAAGAGGAAAAGATGAGGGAGCTCTTTGCAGCATTGGAACGTGATCGGAAGCCGTTTCATTCGAAATCTTCCAGAAAATCAGAGGGGAAGATGCTCAGGGAGTTGAAGGGTTTGAAGTCTTCAGTTAATTATGACGGGTCTTCCTCGTCCGCTAGGAAGCTTGTGACCTTTGGTTTGGACTGTTAGGGGTCCCGCTTGGGGTGCGGGTGGGGGGGAGGTTGCTGGGAGGGTCTTGTTGGTCTTTGGGGTGAGGTTTATAGGCCTATGGGTCACGGGTGGGTGGGTTTTCCTAGTTATGTTTTGGTTTCTTCAGTACTTTCTCTTGTACTGTTGTCTCCCCGTTGTGTGTTTCGTTTTTTCTTGTTAATAAAACTGCCTTAATTATAAAAAAAAAAAAAAAGTTTTTTCCCAATTGTAACATCCAGCAAATTAAGCAAAATGGAATAATGGACGGATCATCAATATCCACCCATTTGTTTATGGTCCCCATTCAGATAGGAGTCAGAGTTTGAAAGCCATAATGAGATCCATACATCATAGAATGCAGAAGAAAAGATGCAATAACAGAAACAATGCGGTAACAAAGTTCTCCATTCTCGACTCCATAGTGTAAAAACAGAAGCAGACAGTTCAGCAGTATGTATACCTGTGGGAAGTCAATTCCGTACGTTATATGAATCTTTTCTGATGGGATTGCAGCTACAAAAGAATCATTCCTCCACACATGCACTGGTTCATTAACATAAGGTGCCATTTTTTCACAACTGTTGCCAAACTGATCTATTGCCACCTCAACCCCAATTTGTTCTATCTCCTTTACCCATTCATTTGCTGAGCCATCCAAAATAGGAACCTGCATGAGCATTTATAGAAACCCTCAGTTTCTCTAGGTCATATTTAAGCATCACTAGTTGTTGGCCTTCATCGAAATACTAAAACTTCTGTTGAGGAGAAAAAGATATTGAAAGTTCCCATCGTAAACTTAAATGCATGATTACCTTAATCCAGTTGTAGTGTATTCAACAATTAATTCTTTGAACAAAGTGATCCTCCATCAATTGAGGAAGAATAAATAGAGAACTTCCAAAAGTCCAAACTCAGGCACACACTCTTTTCTACATATAGCAGCCCTCGGCTTCATATACAAGTTCCCATGTTCTACATGCTTCTTGATATCGCCACCTTTTAACCCCCCCCCCCCCCCCAAAAAAAAAAAGAAAAAGAAAAGAAGTGAAATCTGTTTCAATGATATGACCTTGCTTCACCAAATGTTATGACAGAACTGATTCCAGCAAATGCAGAGAAGTGATTTAAAAAGCATAAGAGCGTGATGTAATCTACAAGGACACTTGCTACGCAAAACAGATTAACAACCAAACTCATCAACCCATTCTCCGGATGCTATACTACAAAGAGTGATACCACTTCTTCACAAAATGATTTCAACAAAGACGTATTGAATTCAAGGATAAATTCGAGCTGTAATGAAACATCGAATTCAAATAAGAGGGCACAGATACCCAACAAGTCCCTCAATGAAAATTTATTACACGCCTATCTTCGCCAAATAATAATATGCAATCTGCATCTACCACCTAAATGATACATAAAAGAGATGGAGGAAAGAAGGTGAAAAAACGATAAGGAACTCGTATCCTTCTGCAGAGCCGAACTCGAGAGAAACATAACCAACAGATAAGAAAGTTTAAAAGTAGAGCTTATTAAATCCATTCACGAGAACTGCATTACGAACCTCAACGTCACGATCGTCAGGGTCCAAATTCTGTATCTCAATCCTGCAATTATCAACACCGGTAGCCTCCAAGGCGGAAAGCAAGTGCTCAACGGTTCGAATTCTGAACCCATTCTTGCAGAGCGTCGTACAGAGAGGTGATTCTTCGGTGAAATCGATGGATGCAGGAATTGAATTGGACCGGAAGTAGAAATACCTTCCTTGGCCCGCAAGCTCCGGCCATAGCTTCACAGTGGAAATCTCACCAGAATGCAGAGTTGTCCCGGCCCGCTCTATGCATCCTGCGAGGGTTTGCTGAAGACTGCCAGTCTGTAATCAAAGAAATCACGTACATGACCCGCGTGTAAGATAGTTATGTGGATCAGACTAAGTGTGACTTTCTGTTTGGTTGCTGAGAATATAGCGAGACATTGGATGTATAAATAACCATTTGAATTCATTTTAACTAATTTCGACTCTCGAAGAAATTAGATAAAAAGAAAGAAAAAGTAGAATTACGTAAAAATTATCAGCCTCTAGGGCGAGACAGGGAGAGAGAGGGTACGTGTTTCCAGGAGATGAGTTTTGATGACTTGAAGGCGTTGAAGGCAGCAGCAAGAGTCATTTTGATCGAAGGCGACGGTAAATGGATGAAGCGTTACTGAAAAAGAAAAATAACGCCGTCTTTCGGGAGTAAACGGAAAGGAAAATTGAGTTGATGAGCATGACATTTTGACGGGAGTTATTCGGTCCATAAAGTACAATAATTTTGATGAGCCTAATGTTTGGGTGGTATATAATTTTAATTTTTTTTACAGATTTCAATATCTTTTAATAAACTCTAATAGCTTTTTCACACATTCTAACAATTTTTTACAACTTTAATATATTTTTACTAATTCTAACAATTTTTCATCAATCTTAGAAAAATTTACCTTATCTTCAACAGTAAAAATTTCACTAAAAACATTTTTTTTCCATCCAAACACATTTCAAAAAGTCAAAATTTTCGGTGTTTGATTGTTAAAATTTTGGAGTGTTGTTGAAATTGGTAAAAAAGTGAAGAGATAGATAATTTGAATAAATTTTTTATATTTATTTGGAGTGAAAAGTAATGATTTGATATAGAGAGAGAATTATGAAGAATTATTTTATTAGAGCCAAAATTTTGACTCCCAAACACCATATTAAGAGAAGTACATATGCAAACATATTATTTGTTCAAATAGCATCACAAACAAACTTAAATATATAACTTTTTCTCTTTCATTGTTATTTTTTGGAAGCTAAATATGCCCAAAGTATACCACATTTCACTTCAGGTTATTGTTGAGACTCCGTTACAATAACAAATTGATGAGTTTCTTCAAAATTGAAACCCTAAGCATTAGTGAAACTAATACCCATTTACAGAGCATAAAATGTTTACCTTCCCAGCAAACATAAATATTAGGCCTTTGTTCATAATCTGGTTCCATCCCAATATCACAGGGGGCTTAAAATTATATGGTTATGCTTAACAACTTCTCGATACAATGTCACTCCATTTCGGTCCATTGTAATGCTGCCCTTGATCCGTTGGTTCTTGTTGCTTCTCTTCGGCGTCGTTTTAGTGAGCATGTTATTGCTTGGGATACGATGTCACTCTCGTCTGGTTGGCTTTCACCCCTGGTTGAGGTGCTTAAATGAAACGTGGATGTTGCCGTGAGGACTTCTCACTCGGTCTTGACCGTCGCGTTCCGTGATCATGAGGACTCCCTCTGTACTTTGTACACGGAGTGTATCCCTCACCAAGATTCCTTGGTTGATGAAACTGCTGCATTACTAGCTGTTACCTGGATTGCTTCGTCCTTATCTGCTAGTATAACTCATTTGTGGTTGGAAGTAAATAACTAAAGCTACCATTGTCTGCCCATCTTTGGACCAGGCGGATAAAAAAAAGTTGTCTCAAACTAATTGTTGTCTGAAATCAATGTTCGTTCATGAGGGGGGAAAAACGAACCGGAGATATTATGAATAGCATATCTACTTTTGTTAGTTTTATTCTAAAATCTGGCTCCGTTTACATAAATGCTTAACATCTGTATTGCTTAACCTAAAATCTTATGAAGCCGCTCAAACCAACAGTAGAAGTTTAATTGCTTTTCAAAGGCAGAAAACAACATATATTCACAATGTGTAATGTAAGACAAATTTCTTCGTATTATGTCAAATATACACGTTCAATTGGTCTAAAGTCTCAAATTTATTATTCAGAAAAATATTATGTTAAATCAGTCGAGTTAGACTGAGTGATCTATTATATCAATGGCATAAATTTAGTGAGTTTTAAGATTTTGTTAGAAATGAGTTTCTCTAAATCACTCAAATAAATATAATTTTTTTTCTAGTAGTTTTTTTCCTTTAGAATATATCTTTTTTTTTATAAGTTGGTAAGTAGTATTGATATAAAAAAAAACTACAAAGGGATCAAGGCTCCAGTGAGTTAAAAGGAGCTAAAAAGGAAGGCACGTAAATGCGGTCTGTAAAAATGGAACCCAAGACCATGTTAGGGCTGCACAACTGGAAATCCGGTCCGATTTCAATTTTTTAAGGTTAATTTCGAATGGGGAATGTCATACAAAAATGTAGAGTTTTAGTTTAGGTTAAAGTTAAAATTTTTAAGTTTGTAATTTGTATTAAAAAATATATAAAAAATATTTTTTATTTATATTAATAAATATGGTTCGGTCCGGATCGATTTGTCGAAAGATATGGACCGAATTTACATAAACAAGACCGGACCGGACTGCAAATCCAGTCCGGTTTTGTTCAGCCCTAGACCAAGTGGTTAAAAGCCACACGCTCTAACAGTTGAGCTAAGATGGCTTAAAATTTAGTATGGTGAGAGAGGCAAAAACTAAAATAGATCTTATAACTTCTAACACCACCAAATGAAATAGTTTGTCTTGCAATTAATTGCAAGACAAACTATTTCATTTGGTCAAGTAATTTCTTAGTCCAAGGTTGTTTTGCAAATAATTCATATTTGATTTTGATGATAACAAAAGGTTCTAAGTTTTGAAGACTTTATATTTTATCTTGTCAATCCAAAATTTTTAAGTCGTATTTCAAAAGGATTGAAGTTTCTCTCTCTAAAATATTTATGAGTGTACTTGAACACCATTACCTAAGTTGATAAGATCAATTTTTCATTGTAAGTATTTAAAGAAGTGTTGAAATGGATTGGACACTTTCAAGATGTTGATTTTTCTCTCCATCACTTATAAGTGTTGACACATTGCACTTACTCCCGAGAGATGAAAACATGGTGTCAACACATAGAAGAAAAAATGTCGACACATTACACATACACCTGAGACATTATTTCCAGATCAAGACAAGTGTCGACACATAGAAGACAAAGTGTCGACACATTGCACTGAGACCCGAGAGCATCATTCCAAACCAATTGTTGAAGTGACGACACATTAAGGACAAGTGTTGACACATGCCACGAAGTTGGAGAAATTTCAGAACGATACCATATCATTCAAAATGCCCCAAAATTACTTGAAAACCCTTCCAACGACACTGTTGTTGTCATAGAAGATCGTTGAAGCGAAATAAGCTTTAAATAGAAAAAGATAGAGAGATAAATACAACGAATTTCCTGCAATTACTCTTGGCCTAACTTATAGAGAGAGAAAGTGCTTTGAAGAAGAGAAAAAACCATACATACCAAGAAAGCTTGGATTCTCTTGCCAAACTTTAGCTTTCTACTGAGATTCTTGTCTTCTTGCACTGAGACACACTTTACACTTGCTTTATTTGACTTAAAGAGCCATTTTCATGATTATTCCTTTATACCCATTCTTTGTAAACACTTGATCCTACTTGTGAAGGTAGAAGAAATCCATTGGGTTTTGGGATTTGTGAATAGAGTTAAAGCGTGAGCCCGAAAAACGTTTTGTAAAGGTTCCTTAGCACCCCGGAAGATAGGGAATACGCACTATTTGAAAGATAGTGAAGAAAGCTTAAGGAAGTCAATAGCATTGGGGTGGATGTAGGTAAGTGTTGGTCGAACCACCTAAAAATTTCGGTGTCATCTCTCCAACTCTACATCTTCTGATTATTTTGTTCATATCCTTGTTTATTGTGTTCTTGCTTTATTGTTTTATTGTTTAAACACTTGAAAAAGTTTTAATTTTTTATTAAAACTTAATTCACTCCCCCTCTTGGGTTGTTACTTAGACTTACATGATTCTCAACACTATCAGTATTGATGATAACGGTTTGGGCTACACGTATGAAGGAAAGTTTCCTCTGCACAATAACAGAGGACACAATTGTCGTATATATATTGAAAGGATATGTACAACCTTTGACTGAAAGGAAAGTTGACAAATATACAAAATATTCTTATTTCCTAAACTAACAGTGATTTCCACAATCGCTAGAGGAATCCCAAGACTGGTGGGATTTGTCCTGTGATGGATGAGCTGATATTACTCTCAATATCCCCCTTCAAGCTATCCACAGATGGAGAGGCCGCTCTAGTAATGGACTAAACTTAACACGAACTTTACCGTCAGCAACCAACTCACGAACAAAATGATAATCAAGTTCAATATGCTTTGAACGAGGATGAGTAACTGGATTGGAGGACATGAAAATGACACTCTAATTATCACAATGGAGGATGGCAGGAGTAGAGAGAAGGCGATGTAGTTCACGCAATAAATTCATTAACCAAATAACTTGCGCAGCAGTAGAGGCCAAAGAGCGATATTCTGATTCAACGCTAGAGCGAGAAACAGTAGGCTGTTTTAAGCACTCCAAGATAGCAAATTATTGCCCAAGAACACAGCAAAATCACTAGCTCAGGACAACCTGCCCAATCTGCATCAGAGTAGGCTACAAGGGAATGATCACTAGCACAAGAAATATTCAAACCAAAATGGATTGTGCCCTTAGCATAACACAAGATGCATTTGACAATTGTGAAATGCACCTCGATAGGTGAATGAAGAAACTGACATACCCTGTTGATATTGTGAGAGAGATCAGACCGAGTAATAGCAAGATACTGCAAAGCGCCTACCAAAGATTGGTAAAGAGTGACATCTGAATATAGAGCACCCTGTGCTGTAAGATGTTGACCAACAACCATAGGAGTGGAGACAGCTTAACAATCAGTCATGCCGGCACGATGAAGAACATCCATAGCATACTACTATAGCTGTATGTTGGACCTCAATTCCCAAAAAATAATGCAAAAGACCAAGATCCTTCATGGCAAACTCATGGCTAATATGATCAATAAATGATTGAAGTAGAGAGGCATTACTACCAATGAGCACAATATCATCAACATATAGTAAGAGATAGATACTACCAGTAGGCCAAGTATAAATAAATAAGGAAGAGTCTACAGTACTACACCAAAAGCTATATTGAAGAAGAAAGGTGCTGAAAAGCTGAAACCAATCACGAGACACTTGTTTGAGACTGTAAATAGCTTTGTGAAGACGACAGACATAATCTGGATGGGTAGAATCAATGAAGCCAGAGGTTGATCTATGTACACTTCTTTGTGGAGAGAACCGTGGAGAAAGACGTTATTGACGTCTAACTGACGCAAAGACCATCCGGAGGTGGTAGCAAGTGAGAGAACTAAACAAACAGTAGCATACTTCACAACCAGACTAAAGGCGGCATTAAAATCCAAGCCAGGAAGTTGAGTGTAGCCTTTGGTAACAAGACGTGCTTTGTAGCGCTCAACAGACCCATCCAACATATGTTTTGTCTTGTAAACCCAGCGACAACTCACCACATTCTTGTCTGAAGAACGAGGAACCAAGGACCAATTATTATTAGAGTGAAAAGCACGCATCTCATCTTCCATAGCAGCCACCCACCATGATGCTTGGTAGCACTCTTAAAACCACAAGGTTCCTGCAAAGCCATCAAAGAAGAGAAAAAGGGGTTTGAAAGGAAGGAACCATTGCATGATAATATTTGGATTTAAAGATGTCAGACTTAGCCCGTATAACCATAGAGTGAGTATTGGATGATAACGATGCAGCGCTATAGGCTCAATAGGTGAAATACTAGAGGTCATTGCAACTGAAGGCACGAAGTGTTGCTCAATAGGATATCCAGGCATAAATGGTGCTAAGGTAGGAGCAATAGTCAGAGGCTGATCTAGGTTGCATGATGCACTTAGAGATGACAAAGTGGGCGAAGATGACGGTGAAGTGGAAGCTGTTCCTGGAGAGCAAGATAAACTTTCGGACGTACATGTGTTATCAAAAGTAAGAAAATCAGAGAAATCAGATGGAGGGGAAGGGATAAAATCACTAGCATAAGGAAAAATAACTTCATAAAAAACAACGTGACGAGATATATAGACACGATGGGAAGTCTTGTTAAGAAAACAAAATCCCTTATGCAGAGAGCTATAGCCATTGAAAACACAAGGAGTGGTTTTATGAATGAATTTATGTTGAGCATAGTTGTAATACTTGTCCCAAAAAAGGTGTAAGTGAGTAATTCGAATTTTAAAAGAAGAGATAGGACTTAATCCTATGTTTAATTTTTGGATAGAGGTTGAATCATATTTTTGAATTTAAAGGTGCTGATATGGAGATGTGATCTATATTTGAATTTAAAGGTTTGAATATAGATTTGATCTTGGGTTTGAATTTAAAGGTTAATATATAGATAAAGATTATTCTTATATTTGAATTTGAAATATATGGATAAAGATCTTATGTTTGAATTTAAAAGTCGATATTGAAAATATCGGATATGCTAATATAAATTTTAGAGCTCAGATTGATATTTTTGGGTCTTTTTACGGTTTATGAATATTTTGCTGAGGTTGTACAAAATTAGTTTTGAAATATTGGGGCCTAGATAAATGATTATTAATTGTGAAAGATCCTTATTTTATATGGAAATCTATCCGTATGGATTTTGGGCGCGGGGCATTACAATAGTCATGTAAATATGGGTAACACAAGCAGCTAAAAGTGCAAAATGAAGAGTAGGAGGGTGACTTACCATACAGGACCTCAAACGATGAAACATGGCTCAACACAGGTGCAGGCAAGCAATTGATTATGTACGTAGCCGTGGAGAAGGCATTGACCCACATGGACAAAGGAAAATGGGAGTGAAACAACATGGTAAGACCAGTTTCAGTTATATGACGAAGTTTACGCTCCGGTCTACCATTTTGCTCTAGCGTGTAAGGACAACAGATGCGTTGTTCAATGCCACGGTTACTTAAGTGAGTACAGAAAACATGATTAGTAAATTCAGTTCTTCCATCACATTGGAAGGCCTTCATTTTACAGGAAAACTGATATTCAACAAAGCTTTGAAATGTGAGAAAAATGTATAAAAATCAGATTTGAATTTCATGGGATAAAACCAAGTAAAGCAAGAAAATCGTTAATAAAAATAACATAATAACGATAACCATGAGAAGACACAACAGGAGAAGGACCCCATAAATCACAGGGCACTAATTGTAAAGGAAATTCACTAGTTGTTTGATTTATTGAGAAAGGAAGGCAATGGCTCTTGCCAAGTTGACATCCATTACAAAGCGAAGAAATATTAAAAGAGGTAACATCAATAACACCATTTTTATTCAAAAGTTCGATAGTGCGAGATGATGGATGACCCAAACGAGCATGTCAAACACTATGAGAGGCATGAGGACGTGGAACCAATGCGATAAATGCATGTTTTCCACGATCAAGTACATAAAGACCATTCTTGCAGCTACCGGTGCCCAACACTTTGTTGGTGCGAAGATCCTATATAGCGAAGCCAAAGGCGACAAAAATGACACGACAATTGTTTTCAGCAGTTAATTTACTGATAGAAATCAAATGTTTAGTAATTGAGGGAACAACAAGAATATCACAAAGCGAAAGATGACCAAAGGAAGAGTTAGAAAAAATAGAACCAGTGTGTGAGATGGAAAGATAGTCGTCATTGCCCACAACCACTTTACCAATACCAGTGTACGGTGTATATTGATCAAGTTGACTAGCATCAGGAGTCATATGAGAGTTTAATCTTGTATCCGTGTAGCATTCAGACACAGGTTGATCCTCAAGAGTGAGTGGGCAAGTGCTTCTGCTACGTTGGCAGTAGGATGCGCCTCATACCGATCATAACAGAATTTTGCAATGTGACCTTGGCGACCATAAATCTGACACACATATTTGGAAGATGAACCAGAGTTTTGAGAGTCACGCCGATCGCTATCACAGTCAGACCTACCACCATTTTTATGCTTCCCAAAACGTCCATCACCACGATGGGACTGACCTCCACGGCCATGAGGACGACCACCATGTTGAGCAGTGTAAGCAGCTACCAGAGATGGAGTTTCTAACGACTTGACAAACAAATCATGACTTTGTGCTTTGGGCACCACATCTTTGAATGAGGTAATAGGCGTTTGAGACATAATAGTTGTAGAGAAAGAAGAAATACCAGTACCTAAACCACACAAAAAGCAGTGAACTTTATTTGTATCATCCACAGAACACCCCATTGCAGCAAGCTGATCGCACAAAGTTTTGAACTCTCATGCATATTCAGCTGATCACGGGCTTTGGACTTATGAACAAATGCCTCTTCAAGCATCAACCAACCACTGTGCGAAGTGGAGGCTCCAATCACTTCGCTCATGGCTTCTTTTGACAAGGAAGAAAAAATCAAACTAAGCAGCAATTGGTCCATCTGCTTCCAGATAGCAAACTTTGGATTGGAGACCATTTGGTCTTTGGAATCCTTGATGATTGCAGGTGGAGCGGACAAGGACCATCCATATAACCAATAACATCTTGAATAGACAACAGAGGAACAAACTGATTTTTCCACAAAAGATAATTTGTGGAAGAAAGCTTTATAGACACTATGTGAGCCATGGTGTCGAGCGGCTCATGTTTAATAGATTCTAATTTGTAAGCCATGTTTAAGATCCAACTATTAAATAAATAGATCATGTGACACAATTTTAGTTGCCAAAATTTAACATGGGTGTAAATGGAAAAGTTAATGGGCAGTGTTATTGGTGTAATGTAGGTAGTTTGAAATGCTGGTTGCAAGTAGTATGCAAGTTAGTTTGAAAAAGCACGTAAAGTGTAAATTTGTTCCTTCTATAAAATAGACAAATCTGAGAGGTCATTGGTCTTCCAATAAGCACAAGTTTCAGTCAAATATTTTGTCGATGTCTATTACTAAAATTCACTAAAACGTTTTATATTTTTTGTATGGCTTAATTAGTTCACTAGTTCCTGAGATATGATTGAATTTCAAACTGGTCCCTATGATTTATTTCTTCCTAAACTAATCTCTAAGGCATCCTTTGTGTCTTAGAATGGTCATTCCGTCGATTCAGTTGACCTCATTAACGTAATAAATCTCACATGACTAACAGGGATACATCACCACAAATTACAAGCAGCTACGTGGCTCCAAGTCACTTTGGGTGGATTGTCTTAACAAAAAATATGTCCATCATAGCATTATGAGCTAACATTTTGGGTCCAGATGGCTTAGATAATTCGATGTGTATTTTAAATTAACACCAACTAGTCCAATTTGGTAATTTGAGTGAATTGAGAACACGTGACTGTTTGCAATTTTGTGCTAACAATCTTTTGATGCCGCTACAGGTATGGACTTTCTGCATCATTTTGTTTTTGAAATTTTAGTTGGCTTATTTCGATGGTGGTGCTAGTTGACAATTTGATTTTTGTCACGCTATCTATCGCCTTAATAATTGTTCTCTCTTTTAAATTTCTCGGTTTATTTCATTCTGCGAGGGAACGAATTTCGCGGGGGTGGGGGGAGAATGCACAGTTGATTACTACCCAAGAGCCAACATATTTACTGACAAAGTGACACCAAAACAATGTAAGGGTATGTTTGGTTGGTAAAAAATTATAATATTTTTAAGACATCAGAGCACCACGATTTCAACAGAATGATCCAACGGTTTCACAAGCTGCCACATCAATTAAAACATTTAACCCATTTATGTTCACAAACCGACCCGTTTCAGTTCACAAACCAACCCATTCCAGCTCACAAATATTGACCCGCGGGTATCTCAAAATTTGGGGATCTCTTCTTCTCCGTCTACCATTCCGTTAGTCATTCAGAGCACCCTTCTTCATTTGCTATCTTCTTCGTTTAGGTAGCTTCTTTTGCATGAGTTTAACTATTTCCCGTAGTGCTCATATTTTAAGTTAAATTTTGTCAACTGCAGATTCTTTTATTCTGTTCTTTTAACTTTCAAGAGTTATTTGTGTCTTGTTAATTGCATTTGTTTAGGGATTAGTTTGAAGATGAACTTCGGGCATTTTAGGGTGGAAAAGATGGCTTAATGCCTTGCATATGGGAAAATGAGCCTTCCAATACAAATTTTCAACTGTGCAGATCTGACTTAAAAAGCCTGAATGATGGTTTCTTATTGAGAGCCTAGAATGCGTGGCTGACATAGGATGAAGTTGGAATTAAGGAAACATTTTGGGTGATCCATTCTTTTGAAATATTACTTTTTGTTACTTAAGTTCATGCTGGTCAAAGCTTTTTCTTTAGCATTCTGATTTTGAATTGTTAGATTTTGCATAGTTTACTGCTTAGTTTTTTTTTCACTTAACTTCATATTTTGAGGATTTGGTTCAACCATGAAACCGGAGATGATAAGCAAGACATTGGTGAACCAGATGCTCCTCTGCTTTGGATTAATCTTTGATTCTCAGGTAGGGGAATGTAGTAAATGGCTTGGTATTTGCATATTTCTCTATTGTGTTTGAACTGGAGCTGTCTGAAGAAGATTTTGACCTGGATTTACCTATCACAGGATAGTGCTGGCATGCTCTCACATCTTGGGATGATGGATCATTGTCTGAAAACTAGAAAATAACAATCATGTCAGGCAACCAGTGTCACTAATATATGCATAGGGTTGCTAGCTGGGTTCAAGGTGCTCTTTATCCTTCTTTGATCTAGTCAAACATTTTCTTGTTTGAGGTGTGACCTTATAATAATGATCTCATGCTTTTGCTCAACCACTAGCACCAGAAATATTAGGTTCAACACAAGCTATTTTTCATATATGAATAAATGTGTTGGTGATATGGATGGTGATGTTTATTGTTCATATTCTTCTGTTTGGTGTTGGCATCTTTATTATTGGTATTCTATCAAATGCTTGCTTTATCTATCTTTAGAATTTGTCCCTCTATCTGTCTTTCTGCGTCTCTTACCATATAGGGTGATTAAACAGACTATATCGCTGCTTGGTGACCTCACTGGAGCAATAGATTCAGACTATGCCGGATCAATTGCTATTGCACTTGGCTGCCTCCTTCGTAGGTGACTATTGAGCTTCTCTTTCATAATCTTTTGATCTTTTTTCCATATTCTAGGACAAGCTGATTGGATGACTTCCTTGTTGATAGGCTTCTTCCTGGATGCACTACTCTGAAGCAGGTAATCCCACTGGATACGATATGGAATGGCTACAAGTGCATCATGTTTCTTCCGTTCATTGGAATGGTTGATGATTATTTCCAATCAAGTCCACATAAAATAGGAGAATCAACGAAAGTGTGCAAAAGCTTACAGCTTACAAAAAGCTTTACAACTTTACAAGTTTCTTCTCAAATATTTGTAGTGCATTCAGAAATGTAAAACATAATAATGTAAGACCTAATAAAAAATACTAACTACTAATCCATCAAAATATCATAACCAAATAATATAAAAAAACTAAATTAAATGTCCCCATTACCTGTGCTCGTTGTTCGTCCTGTATGTAGTGTCAAATGACACGCAGTCCCTGAATATGGCATAGTCATTTTGCATTGAATGGTCTGAGCAGACGATGTTAGTAGTGTGCTCATCATCATCCATCATGACCCGAAAGAAGAACTCTTAATCTTTCTTCAGTTGATCACCAAACAAATTAACAAGAACACCTGCTACATCATGACCTGCGTGAAGCCCACATGTTGTCTACCCCCAGCTTGTGTCGCCATCAAGTCGTGAACCAATTTAGGGCGAAGCCCACATGTTCTGCTTCAAATATGCTACGAGTACGATTGTAAACAAGAAGATTAACCATTTTCTGTTCTAAATCACACCCTTTAAAGCATAACTATCAGCGTTAAGGTTACACATGAAAGACCATACTGTGGTGGTTCAAAAAACAAACGGAAGCAGAGATGATCAGTTACGACTTATGCACTAGTAGTATCTTTAACAACCTAAGTAATGATGTCCACTAGCCCTCCCACTCCTAAAATTTCAGAAAGATGACAAGCATAGACCACGAAACCAGAAACCCATTGCTCGAAGTCCAAATTTTAGGCACAGACAGAAAAATTAATTAGAAATTATCCCCACAACAATTGAAAATAATGACAAAGAAAACGAACATAAAAATTTCCCCAGGAACGCGAAGAAGAATGCTGGGTGACCTACTCCAGGTTTGAGTTCGCGAATGAAGAGAAGGGTGAGCTGTTGGGCGAAGGATTGAACTGCGGGTCGGGTCCACCTTCAAAAACTGGTCAGGAGTGGGTTTGAATATTTTAAATGACGTGGCGTGTTCCTCATCGCCGGATTGCTCTTTTCTAATCCTCACCCCCGCTCAGCACAACTCATGATAATAACGCAAATGACAATAACTGAAACCGATATAAGGAAGATAGGTACGTAGCTATCTTCGTCCACACATCTTCTTTGAAGATAAAAATGTAAGACCTAATAAAAAATACTAACTACTAATCCATCAAAATGTCATAACCAAATAATATAAAACAATTAAATTTAATGTCCCCATTACTTGTGCTCGTTGTTCGTCTTATATGTGGTGTCAAATTACATTCAGTCCCTGAATATGGCATAGTCGTTTTGCATTGAATGGTTTGACCAGACGATGTTAGTAATGTGCTCATCTTCATCCATCATGACCCGAAAGAAGAACTCTGAATCTTTCTTCAGCTGATCACCAAACAAATAAACAAGAACACCGGCTACATCATGACCCGAGTGAAGCCCACATGTTGTCTACCCCCAGCCCTTCCATCAAGTTACACATATTCCTTTAAAGCCAGCACCCGCCAGATCAGCATTTTTCCATGTCACCCCTGCCATGTCATTCATAAAAGCAACCGACGACCAGTTGAAAAACGAGCTCTTCTCCTTCCTCTTCTCAGGTGAGTCCTCATCGAATTGGTCGGCTGCGAAGGTTTGCACGTATGGATTTTTGACAGATAAGTGAACCTCTAAGTCCTCTATAGAACGAAAAGGTCTACTCTCCCTGTAAGTCTCTTTTCGCTAAGTCATAAATGAAGTTAGTAGTTTTCGAGTATTTCTTCTTCTTTTTCTAGAGTCCAATGTACTGTCTCGTAAGTAAGTAGCAAATTTGTTGGAAAGCGACTTGGTTGTAGATACAGTTTTTCCTAGTGTGGTGTTGGTAGATCTACTGCTAGGGTAGACTTAGTTTTGATGTTGTGTTCTTATTATTAGTTATATGAGTCTCTTTTCTCTCGTGCTGAAGTGTAAGAAACTCTTCTTGATGACTATGATAATGCTGATGGCAATCCTCAGGTGCTCTGTGGCATATCGAGCCAATGATCCCTGGGTTTTCGGTTAATGGCGCGAGAGTGCTCTCTCTATGTCGCATTTGTATGCGACTAAGAGACAGTAGTTCCTCGAGGAGTATATCCTTGGTGTGAAGAACGTCGAGATACTGCAAATCTAACTGCTACAGATAGCAGAATAATAGAGCAGAAGGAAGGCTCGTTCAAGCCAGTACATGTGGCTTTTGTTGTAATTTTACAATAGTAGATAAGAGTTAATTGTCTTTTCTGTTATAACAACTCATTTGAGATAAATCAATTTTATATATATCGATGTACGTATTCAGTTTTTATTATTAGAAATTACGAATATTCATACATTTGATATCGTATCAAAGCTTTCTTAACACAGAGTTCCCTTTTCCAATTTTCTTGCCAAACAAACACTTTTTCTCTCATTTTTCCTTGTTGCAATGTTGATTAATCCGAAACCTCCAGTTGTTCCTATTGTCACTCATTCGAATCCAATAGTCTCCAAGGAAGATCATCCTTCCAATCCTCATTGTATTCACTATGGATAAAGTCTTGGTTATATGCTTGTTACACATCATGTTTCTGGTGAAAATTGTGATACGTGGAATCGTTTGATGCTAATGGCATTGGAAGCCAAAAATAAGCTCAATTTCATTGATGGATCACTTTCTTATCCATCGTCAACGGATCCTTTGTATGGTTAGTGGTGTAGATGCAATACATGGTGTTTTCTTGGATAATCAATGCAGTAGCTAAAGAGATTGCAGCATGTGTCATCTACATCACTGATGCTAAGGATGTATGGAATGACATTTGTGATCAGTGGCGGAGCCAGGAATAATTTTGAAGGAGGGCCAACTCTAAGGGAAAATGTCTTAGAGTTAAAATATTGAAAATTAAGGACTAAAAGCATTAAAAATATATTGTATTGAAATACATGTACCATATTATTTGCTGAGACTGAAAGATGACAATTGGATCCTACGCCTCTGCATTTTTCGAAAATGTTGCAATGTGACTTCGTTATCAATAGTTTCAAAATTTTCCTTCTCAATATATACTACCATACTATCATTCATCCAGTCATCTCTCATCTTATTACACAAGTCAGTCTTGATAATCCTCATCGCTGAGAGCACTCTCTCAACGGTTGCAGTCGCAACTGGTAAGACCAATGTCAACTCAATAAAGAGATAAACGAATAGATATGGAGTATGTTTTCTTGTCTCAACCATCTTCAGAGCAAGGCCTCCAATATCTTGAAGCCCAGAAAAAGCATCGTTATTTTTCATATCATAAATGTAGGTTTGAAGTTGATCTCTAAGTATCATATGATCAGCTGCTAAGAAATCCTCTAGATAAAGCTCAGAAGTTTTTGGACTAAACAAACTACGAGGTCTTTTCAAACTAGTATTCGTGTCAGAAGTAGCAGCCACATTAGGAGTATTAAACGGCCCCGCTGATTTTTTATCAAAAACTTATCCATTATCTAAACAAAACAAAACAAAATTCATCAATATAATTTCACAAGTCACAACCTAAGGTTCTAATCACAATTTCAAAACCTAGTCCTAATCATAATTTCACAGCCTAGTCCTAATCACAATTTCAATATAATTTCAAAACTTAATCAATAACCAATAGCCACAATAATATGAAAAAGGATTTGGAGTACATCAATCTCAAAATCATAGAAAGAGGTTGTGAAATATTTCATCCTTATATAACCCATGGCACAAAATTAAGAGACCAATGATAAAAGGCTATAGAAGGTGACATGAAATACATTATCCTTATATACACCATGATTGCAAAAAATTAAGACACCAAGGAGAAAAGGCTGTAGAAAGATATGATCACTTATCAAAGATCTCAATTGAAATATAAGCATCTCCCGAATAAGAAAGCTTGAAAAGCCTAAAATTCATTGGAACATCTGATAGGAAGCCATCGGTGATTAGTTTTCAAATAAATTGACATCTAAATTTGTATCCCCACAAAGTTGATTCCTACATACCTAGCTATGATGCAACAACAAACCCACAAAAATAAAAGGAGTTTAAATGAATAAAAACAGTCTAAATGTACCTTATATATTGCTGGGGTTGGTATAGTTGGTGGAAGAGGTCAGATAGAAATAACAAATTAGCAATAGTAACAAATCACCAAGCCAAAAAGTTGGTAGAGTTGGGATGTCAATTACTCTTGTCAATATCACAGAAAAGAAATTACAATATCAATATGCTACTGTCAATTTCTCATAGAAAACAAGTTAGAAAAACTACTTCCGTCAATTACTTAAAAAATATAAAGCTCTTGCCAATTGAATTCCCTCTAACATTGTGCTTTCAAATAAATAAAATAATCTACAAAATAAATTTTCACATGATTTTCGGTATTCCTTTTTTTGGCAGCATTTGCAAAATAATCCCGAGTTCTAAAATAATCTCAAGCTCAAAATACGCTCTGATGAATCAGAAATCACAAAGCTAAGCTAAGCTCCTAGGGATGACACTAGAATCGATACCTTTCCATGATCATGTGAAGCTAGATTCTAGGCTATAGATTACTGGAATTGTTCCAGTTGCCGTGATATTTTCCAACTTCTCAACTTTGGACTTATCCTAAAGTTTGGCATTTCATAGAGAATTTAAAGGACACTTAGAGGCTCACACTATTCAGTATAACATACCTCAGATTTACGCAAATTTGTAAGTTAGAAATTCGTTGCAATTCGCATTAAGGAAAACAAATTCCTGGCTGAAAAGGGAACACTAGAATTGCTTCAGAGCATGAGTTTTTGGCAGCATTTGCTGCATTTCTATGACCTAAATTATAATCAGCTATATTTAAAATAGGCAAAAGAAATTGAACAATGAAGTGTACCACAGTACCTGGCGCCTAGCGGCTGAGAGTGTTTGAGACAGTGAGACTTAAGAGATTGATCCCAAGGGAGGTAGATAGGGAGATAGAGTTGGCTGTGGAGGTCTGGAGAGGGAGAATTGTGGGGAGGAATGAGGGTGGAGGAGTAGGAGGCGTCGAGAGAGGGAGAGGGAGAAAAATTGAATCAAAACAAGGTGAAACACGTCGTTTCACCTTGTGTTTTTTTTAACTAATTGTTTTTTTTTTAAAAAAAGATGGGTGAATGGGCTTGGAGCTGGACGAATGGGCTTGGTCTGGCAAGTGGGTGGTTGGAGTGGGCAGGGCTTTAAGGGGTCGGCTTGTTTAAATGAGACATATAAGTTATATAAAAAAAATTCAACGTTGTGCATGGGGCCAATCGGAGCCAGGCCCTCTAAATCTGCCACTGTTCATGATCAGTTTTCTCAAGGGAACGGACCATGAATTTTTCAACTGCAGAAGCAAATTTCTTCCCTAGCTCAAGGATCTGATTCGGAATCTTGTTATCCATTCCTCTGTCTCCTATAAATAAGGTTTTCTCCTCGATTTTGCAAGAGTAACGATAGAGAGGAATAACTTATGTTCCTTCTGTTGACTCCATAGCTCTCTTGATTGGCAAATTCGCTGGAGCTCCTCGTCAATTTAATCTTAGAGGAAAAGAATGACCACAGTGTAGCCATTGTGCAATGCTGGATAGACTATGGACATATGCTACAAGTTGATAGGCTATCCTCCCGGTTATTGTACCAAGTCTAAACCTTCTAGAATTGCTGTCAATATTGTTGGTTCAACCTCTACTGGTTCTAATTACGCTGATCAACTTCTTGAACCTATTTGATGTCCAATATCAGCTTCTCTTGCATCACATTTTACCTCTGAGCAACATCAACAAATACTCTCTCTGATTGCTTCTCAGAATTCTTAATCTCTACAATATGATGGACCAACAACCTCTTCTTCTAATCTGGTTCAATCTCATCACGTTTCAGGTGATAGTTGTCCTTCTCATGTTCTCTCTACAGCTTTATCTTTTTCTCTTTCCAAAAATATTTATGTCACTTGGATTCTCGACACTGGCGCATCTTATCATATGATCAACTCTATAGATTTGTTCTCTTCAGATGTTCAAGCTTGTCATTCTACTGTCAGACTTCCTGATGGTCAGTCGGCCACAGTTTCTTACATAGGAACTATTTGCTTATCTTCTTGTTTAATTCTTCAAAATGTTCTGTGTGTTCCTAGATTTAATTTCAGCTAGCAAGTTGACATCTGACCTTCATTGTTGTTTTATCTTTATCTCTGGTTATTGTTTGATTCAGGACCTTATCAACAAGAAGATGATTCTGCTGGGTAGAGAGAAAGATGGTCTCTATGTGTTGCAGCAAAATAACATGGCTATTTCTGTTCATACTCCTACTGTTGCTTTAATTTCTTCATTTTTTGATCTCTGACACTATCGTTTAGGACGTATCAAATTCTAGAATTTCAGTTTTACATAAACTTGATTCTACTTTCATTTTTTCTCCTAGTTTTCATTGTACTGTTTGTCCTCTAGCAAAATTGAAACGTTTACCTTTCAATAATAGGGATAGTCTTGCTTCTAAACCTTTTGATCTCATACATTGCGATATATGGGGTCCTTTCACTACTTCTACATCAGCTGGTCATAAATATTCTAACCATTGTTGATGATTGTACTCGTAGTCTTTGGATTTTTCTTATGAAACTCAAATCCGAAACTCATCCTTTATTACATTTTTTTCTTGCCTTAGTTCAAAATCAATTTTTTGCCAATGTCAAGTGTATTCGAACTGATAATGGGATGAAATTTATGATGCCTGATTTTTATGCTAGAAAGGGTATTATACACCAAACTAGTTGTGTAGAAACCCTTCAGCAAAATGGTAGAGTTGAAAGAAAACATCAACATCTACTTAACATAGTCCGAGCTCTTAGATTTCAGTCTGATGTTCCTATTTCTTTTTGGGGAGATTGCATCCTTACTTCAGCCTACCTCATAAATCGGATACATACTCATATTCTCAATAATCAATCTCTTTTTTCTGTTCTATGTGATACTTTTTCATCTTATCTTCATCTTAGAGTTTTTGATTCCCTTTGTTACGCTTCCATGCTTCCTAGTTCCCATGACAAATTTTCACCTAGAGCTCGGAGGTGTATTTTTGTTGGCTATCCTTTGGCACTAAAGGTCGTAATGTTTTTTTTTCATGAAACTATCTTTCCTTTTCATGATACAACACTATTGTCTTCTGCTCCTCATTCACATACAAATTTAGTTCCTTCTTCTATTGTTTTGTCTCGGGTTATACCGGATTTTCCTTCTATTTCACCTTATCTTGTTCATCCTATTCCCACTACTTCCTCTGATTTTTCTCCTAGTGTATCTGCTCCTTCATCATCACCTCCTATAGCTCTTCACAGATCCACTCGAACTAGAAATATACCTACTTATTTGCATGATATTCATCACAGGTTACTATCTTCTCTCATCTCTGCTCCTTCATCTCGGGTTGGTTATGTTCAAACAGGTACCTCTGATCCTTTGTCTCATTTTCTTTGTCTATCTCCTCTTCAAAGACAATATTCTATGTCTTTTCACCATCTATGAGCCTACATCTTTTCATGAGGCTGCCCCATTGGCAAGCAGCTATGACAGTTGAGATTGCTGCTTTGGAAGCTAATCATACCTGAGAATTACTGATTTGCCTCCTGGTAAAACACACATCGGTTGTCAATAGGTGTATAAGGTCAAATTTCGTTCTGATGGTTCATTAGAGTGTCATGAGGCACGCTTGGTTGCCAAGGTTATACACAACGTGAAGGATTTGACTATTATGAAACTTTTTCTCCTGTTGCAAAAATAGTTATTGTGCGTACCATTCTTGTTTTTGCTGCTGTTCATAGCTGGCAGCTGGCCCAACTTGATGTTAATAATGCTTTCCTTCATGGGGACTTACATGAAGAGGTGTATATGTGTTTACCTCCGGGTTTTGCTAAACAGGGGGAGGATCAACATGTTTGTAAGCTTCTAAAGTCCTTGTACGGCCTTAAACAACCCTCAAGGCAGTGGTTTAGCAAGTTTTCTCATACCATGACAACTTATGGTTTCATTCAATCTACCTCTGATTATTCTTTGTTTACAAAGATTAATGTACAATCCTTCATGGCTCTCTTGGTGTATGTAGACGACATCCTTATAGCTTCTAATGACTTGAAAGTTGTTGATGACTTAAAGGTATTTTTAGACGGCAAATTCAAGTTGAAGTATCATGGTGTTCTCAAATATTTTTTGGGTATTGAGATTGCTCAGTCAGCAAAAGCTGTTGGTGTTCTTAAAAGTATGCTCTGGAAATTTTAAGAGATAGTGGTATGTTGGGTAGGATAGTTTCAAAATTTCCTATGGAGCAAAATCTAAAACTTAGCGGCACTGAAGGTGTGTTAATAACATATCCTTCTCTATATAGAAGGTTGATTAGAAGACTCAACTATTTGACAATAACACCTCATGATATTGCATATTCAGTTCAAGTGTTAAGTCAGTTCATGGACAAGCCATGAGACACACAACAGAAAGCAGTCATTCAGGTGTTGCAATATTTTAAAGGAACACCAGGACAAGGCATCTTCTTTTCTGCTACATCAAAGATACATATGAAGGGTTTTTCAAATTTGGATTGGGCAGGTTGTGTAGATAGTAGGAAATCAGTGACTGGTTTTTGCATATTTCTTAGTGATTCACTGATATCATGGAAGTCAAAGAAGCAAACAACAGTTTCTAAGTCATCGGCTGAGCCAGAATATAGATCAATGGCTTCTACTGTTTGTGAAGTTGTGTGGTTGCTTCGGTTACTTAAAGATTTGCACATTTCTCATAATGAATCTGCCATGTTATTTTGTGATAACTAGGGAACATTATTGTGAGAGAAAAGGTGCAAGCTGGGATCATTAAGACTGTACATGTTAAAACTGATATGCAGCTTGCTGATTTTTTACAAAAGCTTTGGGCTATTATAATTCACCAATTTGATTAGCAAGATGGGCATGTTAAACATTTACAATGTTGTTCATCTTGAGGGGGAGTGTGAAGAACGTCGAGATGCTGCAAATCTAACTGCTGCAGATAGCGCAATAATAGAGCAGAAGGAAGGCTCGTTCAAGCCAGTACACGTGGCTTCTATTGTAATTTTATAACGGTAGATAAGAGTTAATTATCTTTTATGTTGTAACAACTCATTTGAGCTAAATCAATTGTATATATACTGTACGTATTCAGTTTTCATTAATAGAAATTACGAATATTCACACATTTGATACTTGGAGTCACTTTGCTCAGATTTTTCAGCTCCTGGTTTTCTTGATTCAACATTACTCACCATGGAAGTTTTTGCGTATATGTTCTATGGATTGCAATAATTTCTATGTTGTGTTCTAATAAAAACGATACAAGTAATGGACTAATCAGATTATTTTCTCGGTGTATGATAATGGAACAGGTTCACGACGATTTCCTCCTCTCTAGAACGCAACAGGTTCAGAGCATACAAATCGTCCTAGTTCAGGTATCAAGGTTGAATGATCCTTTGCATGCTCACAAATTGTCCTGCAATTTTATCTTTCGCTTGATTCACAGTTACATTTGAATTACCAATTGACTCCACAAGGTATCCTGTGGCTGTATTTTGTCCTACTCATGCAAGAAGAAATAAAAAAGAATTAAGTTGGATTTGTGTCTTTGTGATTCTGGCACAGTCTAAGCTTATAACATAACAGAGTGAAATACATGTTTATCATAATCCCTGAAAAAATGGAGGTCGAGGGAAGTGAAGTGGATAAGAAAAAGAGATGAAGGTAGAGGTCTCAATCAGTGTGATCTTATATCTTCACAATTATTTAAAGCGTAAAGCATGACATCTTTGTGGCCATTGTTAGCTTATCACATAACACAGATTAACATCACTGCTATGATAACCCAGTATAGATTGACTTATCTCCAGTCCCAAATGGATTGTGCAGAAAAAGTAAAAAGAGGTTTCTGTCTAATGCACAAGCATTAGTGGTTAATGGAAAACATCTTCTGGTCTTTGAACTCTGAAGTTCTGAATCACTTTGCTGCAGGTTCTAATAATCTTTCATCTCCAGTATAACCTGAGAGGAATTCATCTGCAACACCAAGCTCACCACTAGATGCTAATGCAGCAGCACCTCCAAGGTACCACCTTTTTTCAGCCACCCTTTGAAAAACTTAAAGAATAAAATGTTTTTCCCTAAAATTTAACCTTCCAAAATGTCATAAATGCTTTTGGTCATGTTCGATGCAAGTGGCAACTGGCGGAACCCAAGACAATGGTTCAAGTATAGCATGTGAAAATTGTGGAGGACTGGAGGGCACATTTTTTATGGCATTCAAGTTTTCCTTGTCAAACAGTGGAGGGACATAGTTTTGAGGGAAAATTACAAATAACACACTAAGTTTTAGTCGTTTTTTAAAAACATCAGTGGGTTTCAAAAAATTTTAAAAGGCCCAACTGGTTTGTCATATTGTTACGAAATCTCACCCAACCCAACGTCGTTAATGGACTTAACGGAGCCCGTTCCACGTTATCCCAATTTAGCCAGTCAATGTCTACCACGTCTTTAAACTTCAAGCTTAGTGATATTTGCCTCAAGTCTGCCACGTCCGCATGCCATGTCGTGTGCCACTTCCCCAACCATTGCCACGTCATTTAATTTCCTCTTTCGAACTCAATAACATTTGGAGGGTAACACTCATTTGACAACTAAAATCGCTAAGTGTTTCAAAATCCCCAAATAGGAGAAAAACCTAGAACCTTCTATTTCTTCGAGCACCTGTGTATCTTCTTGCAGAAGGAGGGCCGAGAATAACCCACTTTTGCGAATCTTCTTCTTCATCGAATCACAGGTACAATTTTTCCCCAAAATCTTCGTTGGGTGCTAAGCTACATTACTGCCTTTTCGTACGTCTCAAATTAAAAACCCATTTGTTGCCAATCTGTGACTCCTGCCGCAATAAAGAGAAATCTACCAATCGACAATATTTCATATGGTTATTGTTGAAATATTTTATTTTTATTTTTGCGGACAACAACGGATAGTTATTTCTTACAATATTTCAACAAATGGGTTTTTCAAAGAATCACATTTCATTTGGTTAACTGGAACCCAAGAAGAAAGTGACGAAGAAACAAATGGGTGTTTTGTCCGCAGCTTTAATAAAGTGACAAAGAAACTTTAACTGTCCCTTCCTTGTTGACTAATATGCCTTTTTATGTTTTGATTTATATTCGAGTTAGTGTTGTCTATACCATGTGATGATTGAAAAAGTAAACGATGAAATGTCACCCTTGTTTCGAATATTTTTTGCTCCCTTGTGCACAAACTCTAATTTTTGTCTACTTGTAAGAATTATTTTAATGCATTCATTGAGTGAGTAGACCCAAGTTGTGGTCCTGAGACGGACAAAATTATCTGAGTTTGTGGTCCAGTTTAGTATATACTGCTCCCACGTGCTTTGACCAAGGCTTGTTACTAAATTAGCCTAAAATACATATTATTCACTTATTATGTTCCATATGGGTACTGTAATATGTTAATTTGGTAACTTCTATCTGTTGCTCTTATTCTAGAATAAGTTAGTGTAATATGTTAATTTGGTAGTAACATCTATGTCTCCCTCTCTCATGTGTATGAATCAATATGTGTAATGGTTAGTTAGAATTGAAAACTATGAAAGGAAATGTTTGATGAGAGTATTTGTTATCTTTTGTTTGAGTTTACAGAATTGCATTTTGACATGTTTTGTTTTGTTTGGCAGATGATTCTGAAGGTATTGTTTCACCATGGAGGGAAGTTCAAATGGGGAAGAATACATAGGCATTACTGAAAAGATAGGATGGATTGACGTTAACTATATTTCTACAATTGAGCTTATGAGCCGTGTCAATGGCCTGGGTTACCTCCATGTGGGCTGCATGTGGTATTCCCTAGATGATGACCCAGTGATGGAGGTTAAGTCTTTGTTGGGTGACAAAGAAGTCGTAGAGATGCAGCAAAGGGTCCGTAAAGAGCCACACAAAATGCTTCATATTTGGCTGGAGCATATAGTGGACCTACCCACCATTTTTGAGTCCGATGTTGATCTAGGTTAGGATACAGATGTGGGGGAGAGTGAATACTTGGGTGAGGAAGACAATGAGGAGGGTAATGTGGGAAGGGAAGTTGGTGAAGAGGGTTTAGGTGCTGCTTATCGCCCTAAGAGGAGATGTAGGGGCAATGTTTTGGCCCCTGTAAATGAGAGTGAGGGTTCAGATCATGACTCTAATTCTAATTTTGATTACAACGTAGAGGACGATGAAAAGCTTAGTGACTTGGATGAGACAAAAGACGAAATTTCAGATGAGTGGGGTGATGATTTTTCAAATTCTGTTGGGACCACTTTTGTAGATTGGTTTGGGATCTTCCCTGGTAAAGCGTCAGCTAGTGAGATCCATGATGAAGACAAGCCTGATTCTGAGCAATTTACTCAGAAGAGTGTGGCTTTCGAGTATTTGATGGGGAGACACATCAGCGTGATGCCATCTAAATCAAGACATGGCTTCCATAGCACCATTGTGACAACCATTATTGGAATAAGCGGTTGGCCATTGACTTCATCACTCATCGCTACACGCCAATGTTTCGAGACAACCCACCATGCCAGACCAAGCTCAGAAATCTCAAATATTAAGGGATTTCAACATAGAAGTTCTCGTTTCGCGTTGCTACCAAGCTAAGAGGAGAGCTTTGGAGCTAATAAACTAGAAGTATGCTAAGCAGTGCAAGCATATTTACCACTATGCAAAGGCTTTGCAGCATTGGTGTCTGGGTACCACTATCAAGTTCGAAAGGGATGGAGCCTATTTCCTTCGAATGTACGTTTGCCTTGCCTCGTGCCAGAGAGGCCTTGTGGAAGAGTGTCGGCCTATTATTTCAGTGGATGGCTGCCATCTAAAAGCCCAATTTAAGGGTAAATTATTATGCGCTATTGGCAAGGACGAGAATGATGACATGTTCCCATTTGCCTACGTCGTTGTGGAATCTGAGTGTTATGACTCATGATCACGGTTCATGACCACTTTATTGGATGACATTGGCCTACCGGAAGATAGGGGATGGATATTTATGTCGAATAGGCAAAAGGTAAATATTATTGTTACATATTTATGTCTAGCTTCTCAACCAAACCCAGAGGACAATAGCCACGACATTCGCAGACGCAAGGGGAAAGAAAAAGTGGCATCTGCATCACATGGGGACCATCAAAATTGAGATGGATGTGGGAACAACATATGTGTAGTCAAACTGTAGTTATTATAGGAACGTTTATGAACTTTTTTGTGATCATTTGGTTATCTATCAGCACGTATTTTGATAGTGCAAGCGAACAATATCTTTTGATTTGCCCAGGATTGTTTTGTAGTGGTTTCCTGGGACCACATAATAGTTTTTATGAAGAGGTGAAGAGTGTTAGTCACGACCTTTTTGTAATGGCTTTTATAAACCACTTACATTGTACTGAAGATAGATAACCTTTTTGTTAATGAAATGAAAGTTTATGTATTTATCAAACTATTCTATCAGAGAGTGACAAATGGTTATATGAAATTCTTCCGGTAAGGACAATTTTTCTGAACATTTTCATGTTGATGATCTCTAGCAAAGAATAGGAAACTTTTTAAGAAGTCACAATGAACATGCGGTACATAATATTTGTATTCAGGATGCAAGATTAATGCCTTAGTGCCTTAAACTGTTATGCACTTTCAGATCAACTTATCACTGTGGCGATCAAAACTAGCGTCTCAATACAACAAGATGGAAAATATTTGGAATTCACGCTGATACACGTTGCACATAACATAAGGATATCATATAGAAAGAGGATGTCTTCACATTCAAAATATGAATAAGCCACAAGTATATGACCAAATGTCTTAAGCTCATATTTCAAGCCATTTCAAGACATGAACACATAATAGAAGTTTCAAAATACAAAACCCTATATACATAACACATTTCTAATTCTAATACACGTTCAAAATAAAAAAACCCAAATACATAGACATTTCTAATTCTAATACACGTTCAAAATACAAAACCCCAAATACATAAGACATTTATAATTCTAAGTCACATAACAGGACACTCACAAATATACACCAATGTCTCAATGCAGCAACATCTTTGGATAAGCCATAAGCTTCAAGCAGATTAGTCCCAACAATATAATAATCACTCATAAAAGAAGAAGCAGGTATATGATTGCCCTCTTTCTAGCTTTGTTCGATTTAATTTCCTTCTCCATAATCATCAACTTCTTGAAAAGTCCAGGTAGAATCTCTTTGTCACGTAGGCAAGTCTCATTATCTACCCATTCAAAAAATCCACACTGACGCTGCCCCTACAACAGAAAATCAAATCAACTTATTAAATGAACAAGAACATCGTTTAGACATTTCATCGAACATGTTACTCACTTACCTGTCTCCCATACAGAGCACAACTGTAGAACCTCCTACCAGGGTTTAAGCTAGTCCATGAAGTCTTTATCACTACCTTCAGCCCACATCTACACACCTTTGCATCACGATTTTGAGCGTCTGTACGAGTGGATGATGAGCTAAAGGAAGACATATTTGACGAAGACCCACTGGGGAAAATGGAGAGCAACTATTGTCCTCCGATGCTTAATAATGAACCCACAGCTTCCTCCAAGACAAATTGGCAAAACAAGTCTCCAAAATTTAGTGGATTTCGTAACTCTCGCAGAAAGGCAAAGATTTGGGGATTTTTGAACAAAATAGAAGCCACAAACGTCTTAGAAGAGATGAAGATGATGTGGCAATGGTCCATTATCGACGTCGCAAACTTGGGGCAAAAAATAACTGACGTGGAAGTCTAAGAATGTGGCAAACATTGATTGGGTGGGTGGGATGACATGGAGCGGCTCCGTTAAGTCCATTAACGAGGTTGGGTCAGGTGAGCTTTCGTAATAATATGACAAACTCAGTGGGCCTTTTAAAATTTTTTGAAAATCAGTGATGTTTTAAAAAAGCTACTAAAACCTAGTGGTCTGTAATTTTCCCTAGTTTTGATGGCATTCAAGTTTTCCTGGTCAAACATTGGTAAGAGCGATTTTTTTTTTCCAAACTTCCGGCCCTCCTTTTTCTCTGCTCCCGTCAATTCAATGACTCAGTCTGTAGTTCAAGCCAATTGACCACTTTCAATCGTACCAAGATCGATTCCAGTCGGTACCGTAAGATCGCTTGCAGTTCAAGTCCATTCCAGTAGACTGTTTCCTGTATACTCGTACCGGAAGATCGCTTGCGACGTGATTTCACTTTGCTTCTTTCAATCCTCCTTCATTTCCTTGGCTCTCTTCCGCTGCAAAGGAGAAAACATGCCTGATGTGGGAGGAGCACTTCTCTCCGGCTTCATCAACGTGTTATTCGATAAAATGGCATCTCGTGAGGTCTTCAGGGACAGAAACTCACCGATGAGCTCTTCAAGAAGTTGAAGATTGCATTGTTATCCGTGAATGCAGTGCTTGAAGACGCGGAGGAAAAGCAACTTACTAAGCCCAACGTGAAAGAGTGGATCGATGAACTGAAAGATGCTGTATATGATGCGCAGGACATCTTGGATAACATTGCTACGAAATCCTTGCCACGCAAGTTGACTGCTGAATTCCAAACAACTGCAAGCCAGGTACAAAACTCCATCTCTAACCTTTTTCTGGAGAAGATAGAAAGAAAGTTAAAAGAAGCACTTGATAGACTAGAGTACCTGGCAAAACAGAAGGATCTAATGGGTCTAAGAGAAGATGTTGGAGGGAATCCATCAGAAAGATTGCCCACGACTTCTCTGGTTGAAGAATGTGATATTGTTGGTAGGGATGATGATGGGGAGGCAATAATTGACTTGTTGCTCTCGGATGATGCAAGTAGCAATAGGATGAGTGTGATTGCCATAGTCGGCATGGGGGGAATCGGCAAGACAACTCTTAGTCAGCTTGTGTACAATGACCACAGGGTGAAGGAACATTTTGACCTTAAAGCATGGGTATGTGTTTCGGATAAGTTTGACATATGCAAGTTAACGCATACAATTCTAGAGGAAGTAGGTTCGTTAACTAGTGATGATAGTAAGAATCTGAATAGGCTTCAAGTTACTCTAAAAGAGTATTTGAAGGGAAATAAATTTCTACTTGTTTTAGATGATGTTTGGCATACCAGTTATGGGGATTGGGAGGTTCTAAGCAATCCCTTCAAATCTGGTGCACAAGGAAGCAGGGTTCTTGTTACAACTCGTGATGACACTGTTGCATCAGTTATGTGTGCTAGTGTAACTCATTGCCTACAAAAGTTAGCAGAGGAAGAATGCTGGGAATTATTTGTACGGAATGCGTTCCACAATGGTACTTCGAATGCACATCCACGACTAGAAGTGTTGGGTAGACAAATTGTGGAAAAGTGCAAAGGTCTTCCTTTAGCAATCAAGAGAATTGGAGCTCTCTTAAGTTCTAAATCAGATCCTGATGAATGGGGTAAAATATTGGAGGGTGAATTATGGGATTTACTACTTGATCAGACAGGCATTCTTTCTGCTCTAATATTAAGCTATATATCTCTCCCCTCACATTTGAAGCAATGTTTTGCTTACTGTTCAATATTCCCAAAGGATTATATTTTTGAAAAAGAGCAATTAGTCTTATTGTGGATGGCAGAAGGTTTTCTGAAGGAATCTGAAGACAAGACAGCGGAAGAAATTGGTAATGATTACTTCCTTGCTCTTGTATCAAAGTCATTATTCCAACAATCAAGTGGCAGTAAATCACGTTTTGTTATGCATGATCTTGTCAATTACTTAGCGAAATCTGTTTCTGGGAAATTTTCCTTTAGGTTGGAGAGTGTCTGTTCTCAAGAAATTGTGAACAAGGCTCGCCATTTTTCTTATGTCAGAACAGAATTTGATAGCTTCAGGAAATTTGAGGCTCTCCAGAAGGCTAAGCAATTGCGCACCTTCCTGCCATTAGAACTGTCACAGGGTTTTGTTTTCCAGTTAAGTAAGAGAGTATCGCAGGATTTATTGCCAATGCTAAGATGCTTACGGGTGCTCTCTCTCTCTCACTATAAAAATATGACTGAATTACCCAAGTCAATTGGCAAAAGTAAACATCTGCGTTACTTGGACCTTTCCTTCACTCGAATTAAACGGCTGCCTGATTCCTTATGCAAGTTGCTCAATCTTCAAACATTGAAGTTATCATATTGTACATGCCTTACCATGTTGCCAAGAGATATGTGGAAACTCATGAATTTGCGTCATCTTGATATAACTGGAAGTGCCCTAAAGGAGATGCCGCCACAAATAGGTAAACTAAAATCTCTCCAGACGTTACCTAAATTTATTATCAATAAACATGATGGGTCTTACATTCGAGAGTTGGGGAAACTAAGAAATCTTAAGGGGCAACTTTCTATTCAGGAGCTCCAAAATGTCATGTCTCCCAAAAATGCAATGGATGCACACTTGAAGGATAGGAAGGACCTCGAGGAGTTAGTTCTGGGATGGAATTATGATACTTTGAATGAGGAGAGAGGTCAAAGAGCTGTACTCGATAATCTTCATCCCCACACAAACTTGAAAAGTCTCACTATCAATTCCTACTGTGCTGAGAGTTTTCCAGATTGGGTAGGGCATCAGTCATTCTCTAATATATCCTCTCTGGATTTGAAAAATTGTAAATATTGCCACAGTTTGCCACCACTTGGGCAACTACACTCTCTACAGAACCTGTCTATCGGTGGATTTGATGGAGTTGCCACGGTTGGTCTGGAGTTCTATGGCAATGGTCCTTCTTCAGTTAAGATATTTGGAGCATTGAAAGCTCTAACATTCCAGTATATGTTGAATTGGGAAAAATGGTTTTCTTTTGGTGCCGGAAATGAAGGTGAAGCTTTTCCTCATCTTGAAACACTTCATATTGGTAACTGCCCCAAGCTGACAGGAGGGTTGCCCATTAATCTTCCCTCTTTAGCCACGCTTGTGATTGATGAATGTCCGCAGCTGGTGGCTTCACTTCCAAGGGCACCTTCTGTACGTGACTTGCAGCTAAGACATTGTAATGAAGTTTTGTTAGATGAATTGCCAACTGGAATACAGATTCTCAAAATTGGGGGATTTGATTCACTAGAGTCCCTACCTGAGGGAATGATAGACTCCAACAGCTGTCTTCAAGAGCTAGAAATCAGCGACTGTTTGTCTCTAATGTCCCTTCCCAGTGGTGATCTACGCTGTACATTGAGAACTCTTGATATCACACGTTGTACAAACTTAGAGCTCCCAATGCACCAGGACTATCCATCCCTTGAACGACTGAGTTTTTGTAATTGTGATTCTCTCAGGTTACTGCCCTTGGATTTGTTTCCAAAGCTTGTTAATTTGGAAATCTCTCATTGTAGGAATCTTGAATCTCTGACAGTTTCAGAGCAACATGAACATGATTTAATGATCTCCAAGATAAGAATCTTAGATTGCACTAGTTTTGTATCTTTCCCAAAAGAAGGATTGCGTGCACCAAACCTGGTATCCCTTTGGGTCATCAATTGCAAGAGTCTGAGGTCACTTCCTGAAAAGATGAACATACTCATTCCATCTCTTCAGTATTTATATTTAGAAGAATGTCCAGAAGTCGCAGCATTTCCTGAAGGGGGCTTGCCTTGCAATCTAAATAACATCTACATTGACAGTTGTGACAAACTTGTTGCCAACCGGATGGGATGGGGTTTGCAAAAACTCTCCTCTCTTAGAAGATTGTCAGTTGCTGGCAAATCAGAAAACGTGAAGTCCTTTCCAGAGGCAGGGTTGCTGCCCAACAGTCTGACCTTTCTTCAGATCTGGGGTTTTCCATATATGGTATCGTTGGAAAAGAATGGGCTTCATCACCTCATCTCTCTTGAAGAATTGCAGATTAGTCACTGTCCTAAGCTGAAGAAGATGCCAGAAGATGGGCTGCCTACCTCCCTTTCTGTACTGGAGATCAACAATTGCCCTTCATTGAAGAAACAGTGGGAAAGGAGAAAAGGAAAAGAATGGCTCAAGGTTGCTCATGTCCCCTACAAATTGATTCATGATGAATTGATTGAAGGAGCTTGAAGTCTAGCAGCACTCCCCGTGTCACACTCCCAACCCATAGGGTTCAGGTATGTGGTAACACACTTTATATTTGCAAAGTTTTAAATGTTCTCATTGTATGAAATTAGTTAGAGAGAGTGCTTCATATAAAATTGAGACCGTCATGAAACATAAAACCTCCAGACACAACATAATAAAAATTCTTGTTATACAAAAACATACTGTTATAGCATAACTAACGTCTCCATCCTTTTTGGTCTTCATATTAGAGCAAGCAATCAGTAAATCTTTGGTGAGCATACAGTTGCAGTGTTTATGTGACATCTCTAGTGTCTGTGATAATATCACTTTCCACGGTCAGGTTCCTCCCTTTTTCAACAATCTTATTCAACAATGTAATTTATGTTTCTTTTTCCCGGTATTACGAGGATTAGGAAAACTGCTTTCTGTTTTTGGTTTTAGGATTTAGTGCCTTTTGACACTTGTGCTCTGGATATGCTAAAATTGAGACCCACTGACATTTTCTCTGACAATGGCAAAAGTCAGATTCCAAGTGTGACAAACTTACAAATAAAACAATAGAAAAATTCAGAAAACAGAAAAAGGCATAAAAAATTCAAGCTATAAAAAGTATAAAAAACAAAAACTATTTTGCATCTAGGAAAGGACTGTTTCATGTGCAAGTAATATCTATGGATTATGCCAAGAAAAAAAAAATCTATGGATTATGATATTATTGGATCTATTACAAATCAACATTACTGAAAGGTTGCACAGAGAGGACTAGAGAATGCTCTATGACACACTTCTAAACTCCTGCTGCTGATGACATGTTGGCTGCTATTCTTTGTTAGGTCTGTGCGAGACACTGATCATGGAATTGGGTCAAGGAATCTTCAAACTGTGCATTCCGGGTAACTTGATACCTTTGCAGGTGCACTTATATATGTACCGGCAAGTGGTATATTTCCAATATATGGATTTATGGAGAAGAATATTTTCCCTGCCTTTGCAACTGGGCAAGAACAATTCAGTGAATTTTTGTGCAAGCTTGTTGGTCAATACAATGAAATTTTAGGAAGTCAAGAGCTTTTAACAGCAGCAATGGAGACCCTGAACTTTTTGGCTGATAGGAATTCTCACCTGAATATACTAAGGAATCGTATTGCTCTCTACAGGACATGCTATTTGCTTTTGGCCTTCGGTAACATGTTTGATGTGAGATTAGAACCTCGTGATTGCTGGGAGAGCACTCTCTACAGGACCTGCTATTTGCTTTTGGCTTTTGGTAACATGTTTGATGTGAGATTAGAACCTCGTGATTGCTGAGAGAAATTCGTTGTTGTTCTATCTGCGTATCTCTTTCTTTACTAGGTGATAGTGTTTGCAGTGCTGTTTAATTTGCTTCCGTCCCTGACACATTCTTTATGCTATAGCACTCTTAGTACTATTATTTTGAAATTAGAGTCTGATAAAAAGAAGACCTGCTTGAATATGTTTATTTTCTGTTGTATTTTTCTGCTACCCACGAGTGTTACATGAACCACTTATTTTCACACCCTTAGAGCTGATCATCCTTGTATTCTTTCTATAAGGGTGTTCTACCTTGTCATTTAAGAAATTTCTGGTATTTGTCATGTCAATGCTGTTTGGTTAGGGTTTAGGGCTCTGGCATTGGATGTTGCTGATTCAGGAAAGAAGTGAAAGAAAGTTATAGAAAGGTCCTTTCATGTATATGACTTGGAACTTAGACATTAGAACTGACACCAGAGTTATTAATTCCCCAGCAAGTATTGTTGCCATTAGTAATTTTCAGGTCTCAACCAAACTAATCATGAACACCAAGTCACTTTGAAATCTGCAGCATATAATGTGAAATTCGTTTCTAAACTGCAGATGCCCTGTTGATAACGTACACAATCACAAACATCACCCAGATTGTATTGAGGAGTAATTCGTGATTTCTGCCATTAGCTGTCCTCCACGAATATTGTGCAGAATGAGGTCCAACTCAACCAGAGTTAGGAACTTCATTGCTCTTAACCATTGCTTATAGACACAATAGCTTCCTTCAAAGCGATACTATTGATAACATTGTTAGGAAAATACTTTTAGTGTATTGAAGCGAAAGGTAACTGTCGCATACAACTAGCTCCCACACCTTCCCTCTGATATCTTGTATGGGTCTGGAGCAAAAATCCAACTCCCACTCCAAAATGCTTCCGGGATCAGTTTCGGGGAGGAAAGCAAAGTTCTGCTGTTGGGTCGTCTTCTTCATCATTAACTTCCACTTCTTTTGGTGTAAAAACCGAGCTTTCTGACCAGAAAATGCGGAGTTTTGACTTGATTTCTGAATGTTTCTTGAAGAAACTGTATGAGATTTTAATGGGTTTTGTGGGGGAGTTGCAGTTGGAGAAAGTTTTGTGAGACTGTACCGTGGGGACTCGAGTCTGGTGGTGTTGAAACTTAAACTAGCCATGGGAGCGCTTTGTAAATGGTAAGAAAGCGTGTGACATGAAAGGAAGACAGGTAAGTAGTTATCTTCCACCACGTATATCTGTTAGAGATAATGGGCTGGGCTTAAGAAAGTTCTGGTTCTAGCCAGCAGACTTTGGGCCGGGTACTAGGCCTACTGTTGCAACCTCGTTTAAAATCATCAACACATTTTTTTTAAGTGTGTTACACTTTGCACCCATGTGGTTTGATGATATTTACACTTTGCTTGCACACCGATATATCAATTTTAAGACATTGAACCCATATGGTTTTGACGCTATACGTTTTGCACCCCGCCGTCAAAGAACCACGTGCACCACGCGTACGTTTTTTCCCATTTTGCCCTCCAATTTCGAATTATCTAATGTCGCTTCTAATGGTTTAATGAAAAGTCAAAAGTGCCCTTACTAACTACGATTCAATATACTGTTTTACCCCTCCCCCCACCATCTTCAATCACTTTGCCCTAACCCAATTTTCACTGTCTCACAAATTAGGGCTCCCGATTTCTCCCTCCCTTTTCCCATCTCGTCTGTATTCTTCCGTGGCCCACTGTCTGCTCGTTGTCAGAGGAAATTGACCATCACCGACTTGAGGTATGAGAGATATTTCTTTCTTTTATTAACTTTTGAGTTGGCGAAAAGGTATATAATGCGTTTGTTCTTTTTTCTTCTTGTTGCCTCATACTTTCACGCTTGCTTTGTTTGGTGCTTTCAGATGATGTCTCACTCTATCGAAGTCAAATGCTTTGTTGGGTTGCGTATTGATTGTGTATATTGTATTGTATTGTATTATAATTATATTTGTTTCGCATAAAATGTAGTCCCACGTTTGAAATTTTTATTCTGTTGGGCGTCTGATTGACGCTGAACATTTTAAATTTGATGCACTATTTTGTACTTGCAGGCTGCCACGAAGATTAATACATCCCAACTTGTACAAATTAGTACATTTCAGCCTGCAAGTGGGACATCGAGGGAAAAAGATAAGGCTGTAAGAGGAACTGCTTCGCAACCTATTGGTGGGATCGCTTCACGAGTGAGAGCACATCAACTTGAGAGGAGATGGTCTGGACGTCTTAAGAGCCAAGTGTGAATTGCGGAGGCACAAAATATGCCATTTATTCTTGACCTCATACAGCCTGACGAGGACCACCAACCTGCCTTTGGCAGTGTCAAGGTTACATGGGGAACTCCAAGATCTCAAGGAGCTCGTATGATGCATATCATACCCCATACCAGTCAACCCTTGACTTCACAAAATTCTTCTAAAGCGGTTATACCAATTGTGCAGCAAGCAATAAAGAGGATGGAAGAAAAGCAGAAGAAGATGGTAGATAAGCAGAAAATGCGGAAAAGAAGCAAAAGAAAGTGGGTGATAGACAAAAGAAGAAGACGGATTGGCACATATAAGTTTTTGGATGTGGTTGCCAATTGAATCTCATTTTGTGTACACATTTTGTATGGCTATTTTGTGACATTGGCATGTGGGATGCAATCTGTGTATGGTATTTTGTGACATTGGCATGTGGTATTTTGTGACATTGACATTTTGTATTTAGAATATCTGTAAGTGTATGAAGACAACTAATTGGCAACATTTATTAAGTGGAAATTATTGTTTCTTATTTGGGTGCAATAAGTGTGCAATCTGTAAGTGTGCATGTATGCAAAATCACAACTCCAATTGAGACACTGCTGGAATGTTCATGTCCATAAAATTACAAAATGACAACTCCACAGACCTTTCACATCGTATCTTCAAAGCTTATGATAAACAAAGGATGTCTTTCCAAATCATAACGTTCTTACAAACTGACATTCGTACATATCCTTCTGTTAGTCCAAGGTTGCTTCTTGAGCTATCTAACTCGATTTTGATAATAACAAATGACAAAATAGTTTTGTAATATTTTTAGGATACCTGATTGTCAATCCACTGTTCAAACAAGAGTACTCAATTGTATTTATCTCTCTCTAATTCGTTATGCCCTATATTTGATTTAAACATTATGGCTTGCACCTAAACTATGATATTTTTTATTGTAGGAGTATGTGTGATGAAATGAAAAAGATTGAAAAACTCTATCTGCCAAGATGGTGTCGACACATGGTTGACAAGGTGTCTCCACATAGCACAGCAACCAAAATGCCATTTTGATGGTGTCGATACATGGAAAGTATAGTGTCGACATTAGGGGTGAATAACGGACATGTCGGAAGCGAAATTTAACATTTCGACATCCGGTCCGCTAACTAGCGAATGACCAAAATGGAGTATGTTTCCGCTTTCGACGCTTAGCGGACTTGGCAGAAGCGGATAACAGAATTCAGATAATGCTTTAGGCCATATTGTTTGGCCCATTTAAGCATTTTTTACAAAAAAAATAAAGATGTTATTCATTCATCACAATTCACAAATACAAATATATCTGATATATCATAAAATTAAAATATACAACCCGAACTTTATATGAACATTTCTCAATTCATTACAAAGATCTCAATTATATAAATGAACACAACAAGTATATAAATAAAAATTATGAATTTACATTGCATTTGCATCACATCAACTCACTAAGACACCAAGTGATTAGAGTTGAATTTTGGAGTAAAATGCTGGCTATCCTTTAAAGTTTAAACTAATACAACCATATCATAGTATGATCATATTAGTTTTGATAGCCATTTTATTTAGCCCATAATATTTTTAAACCAACAACTCATTGTTGATCTTTTGAAAACCGAAAACAACATCCTAGCAACCTATTTTAAAAACTGAAAACAAAAATAACATAAACTCTTAACATAAAATCAAAATTCTAAACATGCAATTCACAAACAAGTGTAAAATTAAATCTGAAAACATGCAATTCACAAAATCCATATTCAATAAAATCCCAAAACAACATGCAATTCACAAAATTCAGATTCAATAAATCTCAAAACAACATGCAATTCACAAAATCCATAATCACATATTCACAACGTCACTTAGTAAGTAGTAGCCTAGACATCATCACAATTCTTAAATAGCTAAATAAATATTAGGGGCTTAATAATAAAAGTGGTCAAGACTCGATGGAAATAATAATTGAAAAGATAGTGTATGCTGACATAACTAAAAATAGAAGAATATTACAATACAAACTTAGAAGTTAGAAGAATCAACTCAAGTAAGAAATTAAGAACATAACCAAATGTCAATCAATCACGAATCTACGATCGATGTAGTATTAGAAATCATCTCTGCAAAAAAAAAACAAATTTATTAACAAGGAGCTCATAAAAAAATTTAATTAAGTAAAAGTAGAAATGTAAAATTTTGTATATACCTATGTCCATCGTATAACTAGTGGGACCTTCCATCCCATTATTAACTTCAAGTTCCTTATCCTCATCATCATTTGCAGAATATATGATCTTGGATCTCAACCAATTTTGAGCACAAATGAGTCTCTTCGCCGCTTTTTGTGCCAACGAACTCCGGAAAGAATCTAATACTCGACCCCCATGCTAAAGACAGACTCTGAAGGCACTGCAGTAATAGAGATGACAAGAACATCTCGAGAAATTCGTGTAAGAATGGGCATTCAATCTCCACCAATTGAGGATATCAAAATTAAGATCTTTAGGTTCAACATCCTTCATTAAATATCTCTCCACTTCAGACTTGCTATACAACGAATTCTGTTGCGTCTTAAATTGTGTGAATTTCAAGTAAAGAGGATCATCTACGGGTGCACTAGATGACCCAATCATTTCAAGCTGGCCTTGACTTGCAGATACACTCTCACTACTAGATGACTCATCCACATTACTATATTCTGTAAACAACTGATCCAATCTCCCTCTCACTAGACTAGTCATCTCTGCACCTAGCTCCATCCCCAAAGCCTTCTTGAACCAAAGTCCAACTATATAACCTTGTATTGTGGATCAAGTACCGCTGCAACAAACAACAATCTGTTAACCTTAATCAAATCACCACAGTATTTATTATACTTCATTTGTATTCTTTTTGCCATGTATGCCAAGAACAATCTCCATGCCACTTGCTGCATATTTCCCCAAATGCATATGAATTTTGGCAAGTTTCGCTATAAATAAGTTTGTCATCACCGTGTTCAAAGCAGATATTAGAACCGTCTCATAGAAGAGTTGCAAAAACTTGGTTAAATGTCTCACACGCTCCCAATCCTCAAATTTAGGGGGTCCAATCCCTTCCTCTCATGACCCTCCTCACGTAAAAAGCTTATCAAAATCTCATCCAACATCAACATAATATACGTTGAATTCCAACGAGTATGAACATCAAGTTGCAAAAATCCTTCAATGGGAAACTTCCTCTTCGCTACACATTTCTTAAACCCATCCATTCGACCGGGAGAGGGCTTAGTATACTTGACCAAGTTCCTTACCTTGGCCACATAATCATCGAGCTCCTTCAACCCATCTTGCACAATTAAATTCAAGATATATGTGCAACATCTCATATGCAAAAAATCATGGTTACAAACTACTTTTTCAAGCTGAAACCCCAAATGCAATTCTCTACTCTTCACAAGCTCAATGGTGTATCATTATAGGATGCATTATCGACAGTGATTGTAAGGATTTTATCAATTCCTCATTCTGACATGCAATCCTCCAACTCAATCCCAATTGTCGAACCCTTATGATCTGGCACCTTACAAAAGGCAAGTATCTTTTTGTGTAATTGCCAAGTACTATCAATGAAGTGTGCAGTGACAGACATATATAATTCATGTTTTGGACTGACGTCCATATTTCAGTGGTCAAGCAAACTCGTGGCCTATTAAGTACGATACTAGCCTTCAGTCTACATTTCTCTTCCAAGTAAAGTTTCATACAATCTTTCATTATTGTGATTCAAGATGGTTTTAAATCGAGGCTCGAGGGTATGAATCATGTCCTTGAACTCATCCTTGCTTACTATTCTAAAGGGAAGCTCATCCACAATTATAAACTTAGAAGTAACAGCTCTAAGAGCCTTGGCATCATATATTCCTTTATACATTACACAAGCCTTCAAGTGGGACCTCATAGCTGTGGTCCCTTGATCTTTGTGGTGAACCTCGGCTTTATGACCACAATGGTTGCATTTGGCCAATTGTTTGTTTAGGTCAACTACTGGTAGTATCCTAGTGAAATGTTCCCACATCGGGGATGAATTGGAAACCTTCCTTCTTTGGGGGCAGGGTCTATTGTCTCAGTTTTTTGCGTCTTTACATCTATAATTGGTATCTCACCAATTGTAGGTGTATTCGTAGAGGTAAGGTCGACTTAGATAATTTAGGGGTTGTTGATTGCAAAGATGCAATTGGAGTTTGATGATCCATCTAAAAGAAAGACACAATGCAAAGCCTTAAGACATCTCATTCTACCAACTTAACCCAAATTTAAGACAACATAAAATGAACAAGATGCAAAATTAAAAAGAACTAAACAATTCACATATTAAAGCATGGTATCTAACAGATTCACATAATAGAGATATATTGAGTATCATGTTTAAGGAACTATAATAGGTTCAAATGAATGCAATATTGATGCCTAATATTACAAGTTCACAACAATATTGATGCATAACATTAAAGCTTTTCTCATTCATCTTTACTTTTCAAATGAAAGCAATATAATATATTAACAGGTTCACAACAATATAATAGTTAGCCGAATGACTAAGAATCTAATATTTATGCATAATATAGACTTGAATACAATATAACAGGTTCAACAATTTTAGATAATGCATAAAGCTTTAATGTTAATCCCATGCGTGGAACGAGCAGTTACAAATTTTTTAGTAAATGAGGGCAAAGTGCAATATATGGAGAATTTCTGCTAGAACTTCGAAGCCTAGAACAAATCTGCTAAAATTTAAAAAAGAGAGAGATTCGAGAGATGGAGAGATGGAGATAGAGAGATAAAGAGATCGACAGAGACTAGAGATAGAAAGAGACATACACAGAGAGACACATACAGAGATAGAGAGAGAAACAAACAAAGAGAAAAGCAGCGAAGGACGGAGAATGGAGCTCGACAGTCAGCAGAAAGAGAGATTGAGAGACTGTAAGAGAAGAGAGAGAGATTGTAGGGAGTGAGGGTTGCAAAGGAGAGGGGGCGGGGGACTTAGGGTTTTTCACGTATAATATATATATATATATATTAAAAAATAAATAAACGGTGTCGTTTCAATATTTAGTTAAAAAAAATGGAACAATTTTTCCATTGAACCGACGAAAACCTCCGCTTCCGATTCAACTTCCGGGAAGACTTCAAATCCACCTCCGGTTCCGGTTCCTGGAACTACGAACCTCAGTTTCCCAGAACCGGAGATGGAACCGAAGCTAGAGCTCCGCCGATAGCAAGACCAGACTTACACCCCTAGTCGACACATAAGAAGATGGTGTCGACTCATGATGGAGGAAGTGTCGACCCATGCCACAGACACCTATAAGTCATTTCCGGACTTGATGAAGGTGTCGACACATAGACACATATGTCTCAACACATGTTGCGGGAACTCTATTTTTAATATAACGTCTCAGCTCACGAATCAAGACGTTATGGCATTTAAGGCACCTCTCCAACATTCCAAAAGGCCCTTAGGACTCCCCAAGATTGAAAACCTATAAAGGGAACTTTATGGATAGAGAAAATAGATCTTTTGCATACCTTTTGCCTCTCTACATCATCAATCTTGACCTAGACTCCAAAATTGAGAGAAAAACGTAAAAGAACAAAGCTACATGTTTCCCAATAGATCTGCTATTGTCTTGCTACCATCACCATCAGATCTTGTCTTGTAGCCATTTATTGAGCATTATTTTGTTGATTTAGCTTTGAGAGCTATTGTTTATTCATTCCTATTTTTAAACTTTGAAAAACCTTTAAGTGTGGGATACACTTGAGCCTACCCGTGAGGATAGAAGAAATCTTATAGGCTTTGAGATTTGTGTACGAGTTGAAGAGTGAGGTCGGGAAAACGCTTGTTACGGTTACTTAGCACTCGAAAGCTAAGTTGTGGACACTATTAGATTATAGTGGAGAAGCCCAAGGAAGACAATAACCTTGGGGGTGGACGTAAACAAGTCTTGGCCGAACCACCTAAAAATCACAATGTTTTCTCTCTTCCCTTACTCTCTTACTTTATTGTTCATCATTTATTATCGTATTAAGTATTTTTCTGATCTGTGTTTTTATGGAAAAAAAAGTCTAATATTTTGATAAACTCAATTCACCCCCCTCTGGAGTTGTTATTTGGAATCACACCTTCCAAATCATAACTAAGATCAAAAGAAAATTCTTACAAAATTACATATCCACTTTTAGGTGGGAGCAAGATCGCAAACTAAACACTAAGCCAGTAATTGATCAAAGTGGCAATGCAAGGGCATCATCAGACGAAGTTTCACTTAATAAGGTCGATAACATCACAACTAAGAAGAAAGCCCACGACAAAACTAACACTCTCCTAGACACATGCCGATCCTCATGGTTTTTCTTTTTTACGGTTTCCAACTTCGAACGAAGTTGTGACAACTCCCCATGAAGTTGTGAGATGACAAGTTTCAGCTCTTCATTTTTCTACGCAGTCCCGTGCTCAGCCATTGACACATGACTGTCAACCTTCACATTCAAACTTTCATGTTTCTCCTGCATTCGTCTCAAAACTGTTTTACTGTGGACACACATTGGAGGGTCGTATCAATGGAAGAATCCGCAGGATCACCCAAGCTGAAAAAAGAAAAAGAAATATGACTACATTATTGACTTAAAACCACTTATTAACAAATTTAAAAATATAAACAACATAATTAAGTTACTCTGTAATTCACAGAGCTCCAGAATCTATGGCCAAAATTTTGTTCAGTGTAAAAGGTCTTCAAGCAGGCTTCAACTGAACAGTAACAAAAAGGGGTCATAACTTGGCCTCCACTTCCGATTGCACACGAGCTTTCGCTACTACCACACGGACATGCATTACTGTAGGATATCCAAACGTAAAAGAAATAAAGTAACAAAAAAAGATATCAGGTGGATATATTGTTTGAGGTTAGCTTGTGCTAGTTGTTGATATATTGTTTTTCTTCAATGGTTTGTTATCTTTCAGAATTTCCTGATGAAGTGGATACACCGTTAGACACTCCCACTAGAATTTCCTCATCCTGGAACCCAAAAGTAACATTCTTGTGATTCAGTAATTGTAATCTATGTTGTCTCCAAGTATTAGAAACCCTCATAAAGTTATATTGAATGAATATGCGAAAAATTTTGCATTTGATAATTTTGCAAGAACACAACAACATGTTCTTGCTAATTCTTTAGATATGGAGCAAGAGAACAGGGATGACTGCAAACCAACTGGCTCATACATAAGGAAATGAATTGAGAACTTACTCATGAGATGTCATTGAAAACAAAAGAGGAAATGGGCAGTGGTTGCAACCACAAAAGAGGGAATGCGCTTGCGACCACGAACAACTAGGGCTTAGAGTATGGTGATGTCCTTTGTCTGATTGGGAAGGAAAAAAGGCAGCTCTGTGTTAGCCAAAAGAAATCCAAAGAGAAGAGGGCATTATCGGCATCAAATAAGTCAAAAATATCAATGTCTAGATAATTCAAATTAGAGGGCAAAATGGGAAAAAAATGGCACGCGCAGTGCATGTGGTCCTTTATTCCGTCCAAAATATAAAAAAATGACGATGGGGTGAAAAACGTGTAATGTCCAAACTATATAAATTTAATGTCTTAAAATTCATATATAGGGGTACAAAGTATAAATGCCATCAAACCATAGGGGTACAAAGTGTAATTAATCCTTTTTTAATAAATATAAAGTTATGATTTGTACAAAAATCAAATAAATTATCATTATAATCCATCAAATTAGTCTTTGGGATTTCAAAGGGGCATGTTAGTTTGGCTAAAAATTCTATAATTTGAATCTCACTTTTTAAATTTATATTCCTAACATTATTGTTACACGCATACCAATACAACTCAATATTGCATTTTTACACGCATATCAATACAACTCAACAATTTTTACACGCATGCCAGTAAAGCTCAAACATCACCTAAATATTCACATTATTGTTAGAATTCAACAAATTTTCTCAAAACGAACATGCCCAAAGTCTATCAAAATTTTAGTCCTTCCCCAATTATTAAATGTTAAAATTTTAAAATTAAAAGGTTTATTTAATTTTGGTGCAAACCACATAGACAAACGTTGTATTTTTTTTAAGATAAATTTGCAACTCCTGCAGGGAAATAGATTATCTCATTTGATCCGAAAATACAAAAGGGAGGGAGGAAAAAATTGACAACAGTTGCTACAGGATATCATGTTGTGTTGATTAAAAAGAAATGGTGTGGTGTTCAACAAGCGTCAACTACTTTGTGCTGTATCTAAGAGATGTTATAGTACCATATTATAACGTGTCTAATTATAATGATTAGAGAGAAGAGAAGGAAAATTTGTTGATAACAAAACATTGTTTTTTTTTTCAGCAACCCATACTCACACCTTGACTAATTTCAAAGCTTTGAAATTGGAGAAAAAACCTGAGGCTCACCAATTTAGCTATTCCTCAAAGGTGATACTTTGCTAAATAATTCTTCTAGTTGTTCCATTTGTTTTCGTTGAAAGAGAAGAGCTGAATATAGGCCTATAAATTTGCAGGTCTACAGGACTTAATGGTAGGAAGATTTTTTGTTATTTTTTTTCTAATTGACTGTACTGGCCAATTTATTCTACATAAACTGAGTAAGATAGATCATCAAAGATCTATGAGCTGATCACAGAGGATTAATCACATATGTAAGATTTTAAACTTAAAACGTTATATGTAACGTACTATCAAAGTCTTAAGCCTTAACAGTAGGCCAACACTAAGGACCTTAAGGTCTGCTCTCCAAACCAAAATGCAAGTATAATTCATGCGAGACTTTTAGGTCCACGACTCCACTCAATTCAGTTGACGAAGACTTTCACGTCCATTTAAGGAGCTTATCGATGGAGGAGTGGGTGGTTGAAGACATGACGCATTGACAGTAGACTTTGAGGTTCGCTACAAGCAATTTCCTCATTGGTTAGTAGCCGACTGCATTGACTTGGAGCTGGTAACCCAGTTATTTACTGTAAAAGCAAATAGCTCGCAATCTGATTTTGCTCTACCGTTTGCTGTTCACCTTCATTCATTTCCTTCGATCCGTAATTCCTTTGCAAAGAAGAAAACATGGCAGAAGCCTTGGTGGGTGGTTCATTTCTCTATGCCTTCCTCCAAGTTTTGTTTGATAGAATAGCGTCTTGTGAGGTCAGTGGCGAAGCCAGAAACCCAATTAATGGGGGGTAAACTCTTAAGGAAAAATGACAAAAAAAAAATTATTACGTCAGGTAAAAAAATGTCTTAACACTATAAATATAAAAAATTAAGGACTAAAAATACTAAAAAAAATTGAAATACACGTACCGTACTATTTGCTGATACTGAGAGGTGACATTAAAGATTAAATTCTTGTTGTTCAAGATACCAATGGAGCACTAAATAATCACACAAACAAAGTATTTATATATATTCTTTGTAAAACAAAACACATAAATGAAACAAAGTATTTTCAGCAATATAACTATTTACTTCCATAAATGAAGTACTTACTTTTGTTGCCAGAAAGGATGTGTCATATGCTCAAAAAGTCCAGCTGAATTTGTTGGGATATGTAAAAAGAAAACATAACACATAAATGAGAAAAATAAACGATTATTGTGTGTTCTATTATTCTTGAAAGAAACAATAGCAAAACGAAGCATATTGGAAAAAGAAGTCAAAGTATCTAAAGTTAAAAAACAATCCAAGTTCCAAGGGCATAAAGATACTTCCCACCCTTGTTATAGCTATTTTTTAGTGTGACAATACTATTGAACACGAGCTTCTCAGGAGTGAAATCTCTATTAATAATAAAATAACCCGAAATTACAAGGTGAAATACATACTTGGTAAATGATAATAGAAAAAAATTTGGATAAAAAGTTCAATTTTAACATCCAAATAACTATTCTACTCCCCTTACAAAATGAGAAAACAAAAAAATCGCAGTTCAAAATGCCCATTACCTGACTAAATTAATGGCTAAAATTTTGAAGAAATATATCTATAAGAGCATTATTAGTAGCTTCTCTATTCTAGCTTTTTAGCTAGAATAGAGAACCAAAATAGTCAAATCACTAAAAATATGTGTTTTGCAGCTTCTCCATTTTTTAAAAAAAAAATTAACAAATGAACATTGGTTATCTATTTTTAGATAACCACTGTTCACTTCTTCATATTAAAATACTACTATAATTTCTCTTTCATTTCTCTCTCTCCCACTCTCTCTCTCATAAATTTATATTTTTCCCCCATTTCTTTTTGCATGTCACAAACCATTTCAAAGTTTTAGTCTAATAAATAGTTATAAAATAATTTTTCCTTTCTTAATAAATAATGTTTTATCATAATAAATATAAAAAAATTTATTCTTCACTAATTTTAAAAATACGACAGTTGGAATAAAACAAAATTTTAAAAATATGACCATTAGAAAAAGATAATTTAAAAAAATTGAATTTTTAAGATAAGAAAAATATTCAAAAATATGATCGTTACGAATATTCAAAAATATAAAATGTTAAAGAAAGAATAGAGAAATCTTTGAAAATAATATTTTAATAGAATAGTAAAAGTAGATGTTTAAAATAGAGAAGCTGTTGTGGATGTTTTTAAAAAGTTAGTAGTTAAAATAGAGAAGTGTACTTTTTGGTTAAAGTAGAGATCCAAATATGAATAAGCTGCTAATAATGCTCTAACTTGATCCAAACGTCACAAATTACAATGGAAAAGAAGTTCCACCTTTAGAGAAAGACAATTAAATACAAGTTAATCTCATGAGCTATGAAAAATCAGACCTAAACAAACAAAAGAGAGATGAAAATGAGTCTTACCTCAACTTTGGATTTTCATAAAATGTGGAGAAGTCAGACATGTAAAATTAGATGTTGATAGTGACAATAAAATGATATAACCAATGATTCTCTAGTAGGTAAAGATAGACACGCAACACACTTGAATAATTGAATTATCACTTATCCAACAAGAGCACACCACCCCCTTTCTCAACATTTGTGATATCCAAATTCTCAACCAAGTCCAACATAAAAGACAAAAGAACAAAAAGAAAAGCAGCACTAGAATAGTGAAAATATTTATTTCAAGGATTACAACACACAACGATTATCAGGACTCAGGAGAAGTATATGAAATATTCGTCGCAAAATTCACGACAACGTCAACAAGTTAAGGTAGGATTTCAAGTTTTGACACAAATAAATATCTCTTTGCTTATTCTTTTAGTTTGATTTTGAGGTACTAGGCTGCTTCGGCCTCAATTAAGGGGGGCGGGCTGATTCATCTAGGCAGGCAAGGGGGGCGAGTTTAATTTTTAGTTGGCCAAGGGGGGCAGACCTAATAAAAAAAATGACATGTAAAAACTTTTTTTGGGGGGAGCCAACCGGGGCAATGGCCCGGTTCGCCCCCCTCCCTCTGCCTGTGTGTGAGGTCATTGACTTCTTTCTGAGAGCAAAGTTCAATGGCGGACTTGATATGAACCCCAACTTAGACCCCTAACTAATGTCCAAACCCCTCACAAGTACAACTTATGAGTATACGCGGCAAGCCCAGGCCTCAAAGATGATACTCAATTTGTCGTCCCATTGAGGTACTAAAATAAAGTATCCGGACCAAAATAAAGGAAAGATAAAGATATATTAAAGAAAGATAGATGGTTGAGAAGGTGAAGGAATAGAACCATCATAAGCCTAAGCCTGGATGGGCTAACACCTGAGACAAACTTAGAACACGAGGCTTTGCAATCCTTAAGCTTGAAGGGTTCACACCTTTGACAAACCAAGGACTCACAAATATGCAAGCCTAAGTTCAAATGGGCTAACATCCTAAATGAACATAGAACCTGAAAGAAAAAGGCTTAATTGCACCTGAGGCCCCTATGGTATTCGGAAGTTGCAAATGGGCCCCCGAGGTAACAATTTTAACAATTAAGACCCTGAGGTCTAGTTTTTTTTTAAAAAAGTAGCCCCTCCGTCCATTCCCCGTCAAATCCTTTAACGCCCGAAGCTGACGTGGCCTTAAAATACACCTCATTACGAGTTATAGTGGCCAAAAGTCACGTGAGCTGCGTGCCCTTATCTGACACGTATAACTTCTTTTGGCTTTTGGCACAGTACCTCTCCTTCTCCGGTGTTTATGTATCATGGCTATGGCTTTCGAGCTTCCCCTGGTTCCCCACTTCAGCAGTCCCTCTCTCTCTTAGATTGGATGTATATATATATAACCTTACCCCTCTCTCCCCCTTTCTCTCTCCAAAGTCCAATTGTCTCCCTGCAAACATTTAGCGTCTTACTCCTAGCTGTTATGGCTCTCAAGCTTTATATTTTTGCTCTCTTTGTGCTCCACCTGGCCTTCCATACGGGTTGCACGGATCTGGGTACCAAAAAAGTAGAACTCTTTTAGGAGTTCCAGTGTGATACAAAATGACTATTGTCAGAAGTCACTCTAGTTTCAGATGCAATACAAAAAGAAACAATTCTTTCCGTGCATGTGAAGATATAAAGCAGCAAGGCGACAGGCATCAACCCCTGCTTCCCCAATCATCTGGCATCCCCTACCCCCCAAGAGCCCAAACAATGAACTGCTCATCCGAGCAATGTTTCTTCTCATTCGAGTAAAAAGACCAGGAAAATCTTGCCTGCACGCACAAACCAAAAATACCAACTTAATTATGTCCGTGCAGCAGTGAAATCTGAATTCAAGTGTTGAGATGACAACTTGAGACGCAAAGTTAATCACTACTGATCTGTGTAAATGGCATCAACATCATCAAGGTCAAGTAATTTGCTCATAAGTTCCTTGTTCAAGTCCATAGCCTCGTCATCTACCTAAAGTTCCTTCGTTTTTTTCAGTTCATGCAATTGGTGCTGGTACAGTCTCGGCCGATTCTACTTTTGGAGGTTCTTCAGTTTTGGCGGGTACTTCAGCAGCAGGAGCAGGAGCAGGAACGGTCTCATTTGTGGCTCTGGGAGCTCCCCGACTACGTAGGTTTCTTCCTTGAAAGATATCGATTGGGCAATCTTCACTTTCTCCTCCACGGCTTTGGGCTTCTCGACCTCTTCCAGTTCCTCAACGGGGCCTTTCTTTTCCGGTGCCTCTACCTTCGGTTCCGACACCGAGGGTTCCTTCTCAGTGATTGGTTTCTCGACCACCACTTCCTCCGTTGATGCAGGCGCTTCTGACTCTGGCTTTTGCTTTTCCTCGGCCATGGTCAAAAAATATGTTCGTGTTCTTGTTCGTGTTTTTGTGACGTTGGGTTTTTTTTTGTTTCCTAACTGTTGAAGACTGCAATGGGCATGACGTGGCAGACAGCTGGTTGAAGACGTGGCGTTGAGGTGTAAAGTGGACAGGTGGCGCTAAATGATTCGTAATGAGGTGTATTTTAAGGCCATGTTAGCTTCGGGTGTTAAAGGATTTGACGGGGAATGGACGGAGGGACTACTTTTTTAAAAAAAACTAGACCTCAGGGTCTTAATTGTTAAAATCGTTACCTTGGGGGGCCCATTTGCAACTTTCGAATTCCACAGGGGCCTCAGGTGCAATTAAGCCAAAGAAAAACCTTAACAAGTAAAAGATCAAAGTTCGAGAGAACCACACCCAAACTAAATACCCTTCCTACTTATCAGTGAACCCGACACGATGTCAATTGATAGACCAAAGCTCGAGAGAACCTTGCCCGACCTAAATACCCTCTCGCCTACCAATGTACTTTGGAACCTTGTAGAGGAAAGACTTGATTGTAACTCAATCAAATCTCCTAAGATCAAGCAAAGCCAAAAAAGGAAAAGAGATCTTTCCTGGTGGCCAAAACTTGCCTAATTGGGAGCCAATCAATCAAAGATTGATTAGCCCCATTATTAACTCTAATGTGGCCGACCATATGCTTTCTAATTGGGAGCAAAACCCTAATTGCCGCAAGCCTAAAATCTCTAATGTCAATAAGGATCAATCTTCTAAAATAGGATCAAGATTGCTTCCTTAATAGACTCACACCAACATGGTAATGTTTTGACTAAAAAACAATTGAAGATAACACCCCATAAATTGGGGGATTCGGTCATCTAGGGATGGGTCATCTTATATGGCTCTTCACTGTTGTCCATGGTGGTCGCTGCTGCCGTGCTCTGCCGCCGTCGTCGTCGCTCCACCATCTTTTAGGGTGGTGACACCATTTGGTTCCTTGTGACCTCCCGAATCTTTTGGAACCGGTCAGTTACTATGTACCATTTTGTTTCACTCTAGTTAAACCACTAGCGCTTTCGTTCATTAGACTGAATCTTTTACTTGCTTCTTAGTTTTTTCTTTCCTTATCCATTCTGCAAAAATAACAATCAAAGGCCATTGATTCACTCTCATTAGATCTCGTGGTATTTTCCCTTTTTAGCATATGATCATTTGGAATGAAATCCAAACTACTCTATCTAATATGCTCTGTTTAACCTTTTCTTTTTCGATTTCACAACATCCTATTTCATTTTGCCTAATAGAACACTTGAATTTCAACGGGAATTGTGATTGATGCTGATCAGTGTCTGATTACAAAGTTGAGGAGCAGTGAGCTCGTATCAAAAAGAAATAAATTAAACATCTTTAAGAAGTAATTTAGGAATTGAGGCATTTGATAAGTACGTACCTGTATCCTCAGCCACCCCCTGTTATTTTTCTGTAGTTGATTCCATTGCTCTAAAATTTTGTATTCTAGTAGCTCGTTTCATACCTTTCTTTTATGCAGTTCCACCGAGAGCTTCAAAATTGGATAAGCATTTGTTGGGATGTCTTTTGGCTTTGGTGGGCAACCTGCTCTGCTACGGGTGTCTTTTGTTCAAGCTTGTTGATCAATACACTCAAATTTAAGAAGTCAAGGGCTTTTAACAACAACGATGGAGTACCTTGAACTTTTTGGCTCAAATGAATTCTCACATGAACTTGGATACTATGGAATCCTATTGCACTCTCTACAGGACCTGATATGTGCTCTTGGCTTTCGGTACCATTGTTTGATGTGAGATTAGAACCAAATGATTACTGGAAGAAATTTGTTGTTGTTCTATTCGTGTATCTATTTTCTAGGTGACAATGTTTCATGATTCATCTACCGTTTAATTGACACTTTCCCATGTTGCTTCAGAGGATTCATATGTGCACTTTGCTCGGATGATGTTTACTCCTTGGAAAACGGCACCATCACAAATGTAGCCAAGTGTTCCTAGCAGTCCCCATGGTGGACGTCATTAACATCCTTTTACTCTTGCTTGTGGAGGAGGCTATAGTTCTCCTGACCTGTATAAGCCACCAAATAAGTTGCTTCCATCCCAGACACCTTCCCAGGTAAATTGTGTTATAGGATTCATCTAGTGCTCTTGATTTGTATTTAGTGTTTGGTATAAAGAAGACCTGCTGGAATATATTTATTTTTTGTTGTATTTTTTTGCAAACCAGATGCTACATGCGCCACTTATGTTCACACCCTTGAAGCTTTTTTTTTTTTGTCATTGCAATTGAAAGGGCCAAAAGTCCAAAGGGTTTCATGCTCTGTGCTGTTGTTTCTCAATTTGCTTCATAGTGGCATCAAAAATACACTTAGAAAATTCACAAACACCCTAACTGTGTCTCAATCCTCATATCCCGGTGGTCTCATGTGTTCCCCGTCACTTGTTTTATGATTCTTGTGAAAAATGCAAAAAGTTTGGATAATATGACAAGATTTGTTGAAAGAGTGGTATATGAGTGTCATTTTCATGGTTAGAATGTGTTCTTTATAGGTACTATACACCGTCTTAAACTCCCCCGCCCCTGTTTTTTCTTTTTCTTGGATATTTTCCATGTTTCTTGTGGAATTTGATTTTGTTATCATTGTAAGTCGTAAAATTGGATAGTCCTTTAGGTGATCATATCCACGTTTAAGACAATTTTGGGAAAAAAAAAAAAGGCTGAAGGGGACCAAAGACCTATCATCCATAGAATCTCAAATAATTTCGATTTATCTATGAGTTTGGCAACCTGAAATTATACTTTTTAGCTCAACATGTTGTATTGCCAACCTTCATCAAATACAAGGTTTGTGACGTGATTTGCACGAAAAATAAATAAATTTTTAAATATTACAATATGTCAAATTAGTTCATAAGATTTAAAATTCACCAAAATTTTTGGGCACGTTCGTTTGCAAAAGTATTCTAGAATACAATATATTCAACAAAACGAATATCCAAAATCTATAAAAATTATACACAAACACTAATAACTTTTACACAAACTCCAATAATTTTTTTAAAAAAATCCAACAAATCTTCTCTCTCCATACTTTTTCACCAAACTCCAATATTTTTTATTACAAAATTACATAAAATCATATCTCTCTACACCTTTTTATAAACTCCAATAAAAATTAAATATTTTTTAAAATTTAACCAACATTTACACAAAAACCTATAAAACTTCAATCTACATAAATATTCACAATTATACCAAAAATCTTAAAAATTTAGAATTCTTTACCAAACGAAAATCCCCTTAGTTATTCCGAACTCTTAATATGTGAAGAATTTTAAACTTGAAAGACTAATTTAATAGAATTTAAAATTAAGAGGCTTACTTGATTTTCGTGCAAAATGAATTTTTTATTTAAGTGTTTGTTTCACTGTAAAACATTTTTTTGTAAAGTAGTTTTCAATGCATTATGTTTCAGTAAATATTTTAATTTAGGGTGTTTGGTTGTTGTATCAGATATATTTTCTGAAAGTATTTTTTAATATTTTTGACGTATGTTATATTTTTTCATAATTGAATATGATTAATAAACTTAATTTTTAACAACAATTAGAAAGAAAATAAAATAAAGTTTTCGAGAGAGTAAGAAAGGGGTTGAGTTCCTTTAAATGTTTTGGTTTCGGGTTAGAAATCCAAACACTAACCTGATTTTTTTTTTGTTCATGTTTCAAAACCAGACCTCAATCTCAAAAAAAGCTAAAACCATCGAGGTCGGGTTCCTTTGAATGCTTAGATTTCGGGTTAAAGACGCGAACACGAACCTAATTTTTCTCGGGTTCATGTTTCAAAACTCGACCCCGGCCCCGTAAAATGCTAAAATCGTTGGGGTCAGGTTTCTTGAAGGCTTTAGTTTCGTGTTAGAGACCCAAACACGAACCTGATTTTTCTCAGGTTCAAGTTTCAAAACCTGACCTCAACCCCAAAAAAACTAAAACCATCATAGTCAGATTTTTTTGAATGCTTGAGTTTTGGGTTAAAGACGCGAACACGAACCTGTTTTTTCTTGGGTTTATGTTTCAAAATCTGACTCCGAGAAAAGTTAAAATCATCAAGGTCAGGTTCCTTTGAATGCTTTAGTTTTGGGTTAGAGACATGAAAACGAAACCATCATAGTCGGATTTTTTTGAATGCTTGAGTTTTGGGTTAAAGACGCGAACACAAACCTGTTTTTTCTTGGGTTTATGTTTCAAAATCTGACTCCGAAAAAAGTTAAAATCATCAAGGTCAGGTTCCTTTGAATGCTTTAGTTTTGGGTTAGAGACATGAAAACGAACCTGATTTTTGTCGTGTTCATATTTCAAAATCCGACCCCGAAAAAAGCTAAAACCGTTGGGGTCATGTTCTTTTGAGTGATTTGATTTCGTGTAAGAGACCTGAACAAAAATTTGACTTTTCTTGAGTTCATGTTTCAAAACCCCACCCCGACCACAATGTAACCCAAACTGTTTGGGTTGAATAGGGTCGTTTCAAGTCAGGAGGTCGGGTCGATTGATTTTTGGTTACCCTTAAAACTGAGAGAGGTAGGTCAGGAAAGAATATTCAATAGTTTCAAAAAAATAAACAACTTTTCAGGAAAGTGAATCTATCTTTTACAATTGACCGAATTGAGTTTTAGTTGACTGTATTTTACGAGGCTTCCCAAATAATAAAAAATATAGAAAAGTACTTTCTAGAAAGTAAAATACTGCAAAATAAAGCAAAACAAACGGAGACTTATTCTCTTTTTAAGATAAATTTGCAACTCTTTGTAAGGTGAAATAAATTCTATCATTTGATCCGAAAATACAAACTTTTGCCGAGAGCAAATAGACAGAGAAAAATTAATATAATTGGTAATAGACCACCAAATTATTTGATCTAGGCATTTCTTGTCTATGGAGAAATTAAGTTCCACCTTTGCGGTGAATCGCATCATCATATACAATATAAGTTACCCATGTTTGTTTGTCCAAAAATTTAGGCCCCAAAAATTCCAACCAAACAAACATATTTCAAAATTTCTAACTTTTACACATACTTTTCAAATTTTTCATAAACTCTAAAAAAACTTCAACATTCAAGAAATGTACTCATTGAAATTTACTTAATTTTGAGTATTAGAGTAATGTTTTCATTAATTATTTTCTTGTCGGACTTTGCTGTCCAAGTTTCAAAATTTCTACGAAAGTATATATAAGGACAAGCGACCTGTACAATGTGACCAAAAGTCCAGTCGACTTTACTAAACTTAGAAGCGACACCACTAACTTATACGTACTCTTTTATCCTTTTAAAAAAATGTACTCATTCATCATAATCAAAGCTATATATGAAAAATCATAATGAAAACCTAAGTGAGAGCTACCCAAATGAAAGAATAAGTCCTTGATATGCTTTATTGATGAGGTTGAGCGTCGGAAAACGAAGCGAGTTACATTTTATTTTCGTGATGGAGATACATTAACGTGGCACTAAACTTGGCTTAGTTGAAAAAGTCTTGATTATTCTCTATTCGTAACTTCCTTTCAAATCGTGGGTCCTAAAAAAATTAGGGTGCGCAAGATATAGAGCTAGCAGCTTAGGCTGTTCGTTTACACTAAATTTTTAAAATTTGCATCCTATTTTATATATTTACAATTTAAACATCACAAAAAACACGTATTCCAATACAACATTTTATTATTTTTTTTACAAACATTACTATATTTTAATAACTTCTGTACGCATACCAATACAATTTTAACATCACTTAAATATTCATAATTTTATCATAATGTTATAATTTTATTTTAAATCAAAAGTAAAAGCAAACACTAGGACTTGTTTGGTTGTGGGTTCAGGTCATGATTTTGGGGTTCAAACTAGGAGTTGAACCCACTGACCAGAACCAACGTTTGCCATGGTTCAAAATTTTCACGACGCACTTAAGTGTCATTTGCTCGTTGTATCGTTTCTGTCCAAAGTTGAAATGTACTTCTAACTGCTGTCCAGACAAAAGTCGTGCATCAACGCCCTACGTTCTGACCAAGTCTCAGATAATCAAGGCAAATAGTACTTTGGGGCGAGCAAGTTGCAGTTCAGTTTTGTCTTATACGTTTGGATTTAACAGTACTTATTTGTGAATTGTTTCCTTTAGTCGCAGTTAGTAGTATTAAAAAAAAAGATAAAAACTGCATATAATTGAAGAATAATATGTAAAGAAAAGATAATTAAAGTAACGAGCTTTAAATATTTTATTATAAAAAGAAATAATATAATATTGCTGTTATTATATTGTCTAGTAATATTATATTCTTTAAATTATATTCCATATGCTATAACTTAATTCTAGACATTTCTATTCAATTTGTTGCTTTGACCTTCTAACGTAAAATATATTTTTGGTTCTACAGAATAACTTTAGAAGAGGGTTATATAAATTCAACCATGTTTTTAATCTTTCTACAAGGAAGAAAATCTTGTATAGTGGTGTCATCCATAGTGTTATCTCTATTATGTAATATAATATTATAATGCTCTCTCTCTGCTATTGAGATTTGGAAATGGAATCAACAAGAATAAACAATTGTTATGTCGGACGGAGTTGACCAAGAATGAGAGATGAGTGAAAGTGGGCACATGGGAGGTGGTCCCACGATAAGACAAGCGACGAAGGGGTTCACATCGTCTGTCAGATGTCACCATCAATGGCAGGTGCTAGCAGGTGCGCGAGAACGTGAGGGTTGAGCTAGGGTCCAACTCCGTGGAACCAGAACAAGAACCTGGACCTGAACCACAACCTCGACCCACATCCAAACAAACCCTAAAACGGCTCTTTTAGGGGATGTTTGTTTGCCAAAAAATAGGGGAATATTCTCGAAATTTTAGGAATCTTTACTTTATTGAAATTTATTGGGGTTTGTAAAAGGTGAAGTGTGTAGGTGTAAAAGTTAAAAATTTTGGAGTTTGTTTGGTTTGTTCGATTTGTTGAGAAGTCTCAAACATGCCCTTAATTGGCCCATATAGTTGCCAATGAGCTATGACTCAAATGGCATTTCCTCCTCTATGGAGGGTCCTGAACTGGGGTTCAAAACCCCCCACCCCCACCCCAGGCACAAGCCTGATTTACCTGGAAAAAAAAAAAATTGGCCCATATAGTTTTTTGTTACCTAAAATAACTAAAAAGCAAACGAATCGGAGAGAAGGTGAGGCGCACTCATTACAAACTGAAACGTAGGTATAACTGCCGTTGAGCGCTATTTTTACTAGCAAGTGGTGAGGGAAACTCATAGGTGCAGATGCGTGCTTTGGCGGGATGGGGAAAAGGAGGGAGGGAAAGAAATGGTTCAAAAAAATAAACTTTTTTAATTTTTTTTTTTAATAATAGTGGTGTATGTGTCTTGGTTATTTTAAAATTTTAATCTAATAATATAATTATAAAAATAAATTTTTTTCCTATCAAATTATGGGTGCGTTTGTGTACCAAAATTTTACCCCCTCTAAAATTTTAACACAATTAAATATTACAATATAATCTCTCTCTCCCCATCAAATTATTACTATTTACTACAAAAAAATATAAAAAATTATCTCTCTCTTCACTTTTTCACTAAACCCAATACTTAAAATTTTAACAACACTAAAATTTTACAACACAAACACAACCTATATCTTTCTATTATAATTTTAACTTATCTATTTATTTTTCTTTTCCCAACAAATTTTTGTCGAAACAAACAGTTGGGATAGAGAGAATAAAACAAACAGTTTGAATTTAGCTCTCCAGTTCCTTATTTTCACCTCGTATGGTTATTGAGAACGCGACTGGAAGCAGACTCACTCGAAGCTTCTAGGGTTCGTGAAAGATATGTCGAGGGAAGAAGAAATTGTGTTGCGCGATGTCATGAATGCCGGTCTCGTCGTGAGCGACCGCATTGGCCGGGAAGTAGCGTCACAGCTCGACCTTCAAGAGGCCCTAGAAGCTTCGAGATACGCCAGCCATCCGTATACGACACATTCCAGAGAGGTAATTTCGGTTTTACTTTGAATACTGGAGCAGGATTGAATTGTATGAAGTACCCTCTTACATTGGAGTATTGGAAGTTTGGTGGGTTTGAAGCTTAAAAGGCTGGGTCTTAGTGTTTTCAAAAGAAACTTAAGTTTAGAAAATGGCTAAATTTTTCTTATATTCTGTTTAAGAAGTTATAGATTGTCCGAGAGAACGAACTTTAGGATGGATATATGAGGGCGTGGTGCCCGTGTAATGCTGTTGCTACTGTCCAGTTGAATAGGCTGGGCATGCAGGCTTTTTGTTTATGTCGCACCTTGTGTATGCCGTATCCCTAGCTGATTTAGCTGGGCAGTGGCATTATGTCTTTTGGTGTCTTTATTGAGTGGAGGCTGTGATTGTTGGGATGCGAATACTGTAAAATATATAGTATGAGGTTAGTTTCTTGCCATGTTGTGTGCTCGTTGTTCACTTTGCAGCTAGAAAGAGGAGTATACTCCATGAACCACGCGAAGTGATAGTTTGAGTCTATTTATAGAATCAGGTTTGGAAGACTAGAGCTTACGTAAAGCTTTGATTAAAGACTTTGTGGAATTGGTTGAACCTCTTTGCCAGAATGGTGCAACTCATCTCTCTCCTTGTGCTGCTCTTATATGGTGGAAGACGAATTTCCTTGTTGATCTATGATTTGATTGTGCTTTAGTTTGCCATCACTAGAACCAATGTGATTAATGTAGTTTTGGAACTAATTAATCTGATTGTCAGTTCACTTGTATTTATTCTCATTTATCCACTTGGTTCATCATTATTTGAGAAGAAGTAGATGTGAGGTAATAATTTTTCCTTTGAGCTATTTGTTTTGAACTTTCCCTAGCTTTTCAAAATTGAAAAGCCAATAGAGAGTAGCCTTAAAAGAGACCTTTGTCCCTATGGGAAAATGCAAGCCACATGGCCAAATGTACTAGTTACCATTACTAATCTCTCGTAAAGCCCATTTCAATGCAATACAACACTAAGGTTAGGCTTAGCACATGCTCACACAAGGCTTTCACTATCAAATCCAATCTAATCGGGGTTTCACAATCGTTTGACCAAAGTTGCTTCAATGTTTATTAATAGTCATGCAATCTTGTAGGTCCTCCGCAACACATGGGGTTGTCAGTTTGAGTGATATCATTTTTGGTAACTGAGAGTCTAACTGGTCATATCTATCCAATATTTTAACTTGATTATTTACCATTAGAATTTCTGAGATATCATTTTGTACAGTTCAGTTTTAATTAACCAGTACATGATTAATGTGGGACTTTGCACATGCCAAGACAAATTCATAATCCAATCTACTTCATTACAATATATTGCAACCTCTTCTATTGTCTTCAAGGAAATAAGCAAGGAGACTAAAATCATCGATATGAACTTGCATTTAATTCTTTATAATATTTTCGGTAATTTATTGTGGTATTAGAGACATCCCTTTGGTCTTTATTTTTATTTTCACATAATTCACATCTAGTCTACACTTGGTGTTACTGTTGCCACAGAGAAGGCATGGGGTTTTATGTATCATTTGACTAATATAGTTGTTCTCACCAGTTGGAGAGAAAAATGGGAACTCTTGTGGCAGCTTGTCATTTTAAGATAGACCAGCAGGTTCCCTAAAAATAGCCAAGGTATATGCAACTGTTTAGAAGTCGCTAGAGCAGGAGCAGCCTGAATAGTGTTTTGTGGTGAAGTTGTACTGAATCACGATTGTAGATTCTAGTTGGGTACTAGAAAATCTTTCTTTCTCAAAGATATACAGGCTTATTTGATTTGTCGTTTGTTAAAATATTAATTGTTTTGATTCTGGTAAGGCTCATATGTTCAATTAAAGGCATGGTGTGCCACTCCAGAAGATGCATGTTGGATTAGCTGTAATGATAGCACGACGAGTAATTTGTATGTGAGGAAGTTCTGATTGTAAGAGAAAAAGTAACCCAGTTGGTATAGATGGGCTATTGGGTCATTTAATATGGAACTGTTGCAGAAAAAACAAGTAGAATATTGATGTATGATAGCAATACCTACTTGGATGCTTGAATATTTTTTCTCTTATGTTTCCAGAGTCTTTTCATGTTGAATATGATTCCTGCATCAGTATGGGACGTATTATTGGAATACCATATCAGTTGATACTCTGTGAATAGCATATGGAGGAAAACCCAATTCTAGTTGTTTGTCATCTTTTGGTTATGATAGATGCTGAAAATTGTGGAGGAGGTTCATGTTGCAACTTGTGTTTGTGGAGGGTAGATGGATATGAATAATGCTTCCCATCACTGCTTGGATAAGAATTTGCTTCCCAAACTGCTAAGGTCATATTAGCATTTTCTGGCCATACATTTGTTTTGAAGGATGGCGCAATTTGTTTTCTTTAATAATAATTTTTGTTTGTTTCAATGAATTCCCCTGTGAATTAGAGGAGCTTTAATTGGTTCTCCCTCTTTTTAGCAAGATGCATTGAGAAATATTAGAGCTTCATTTTCACCTGCTTACAAAAATAACCTTGTAGGTCATTAAGTAAGAGTATGTTTTAGTGGATATTGGAAATGGATTTTTTACTCGCTTCTGTGTCATATGATGATTTTGTATAAATTCATTGCAGTGGCCTCCGTTGATTGAGGTGGAGGGTACATGGGAGTTGCCTCCAGTATTGGTTGAAAGATATAATGCAGCAGGTGGAGAAGGAACGACTTTATGTGGAATATTTCCCGAGATACGTAGGGCATGGGCAACAGTAGATAATTCTTTGTTTCTTTGGCGTTTTGATAAGTGGTGGGTATTTCTTTCTCTTTGGTGACTGATTGACAGCTAAATTATCTAGCTTCCTTTTTCATGGACCAGATATTCATCATGGGATCAGCCTGTGATTTTCAAATGCTACATATGCCAAAGCTAATTGGTAGATAACAACATTACCTCCATCTAATGAGTTATCTTTCTAATAAGGTTGTGAATGAGATAAGCCACTTGTAAACTGCTCGGACAAATGCTCAGGTTCTGTATTGGGAGAAGTGAGCTAAGCTTGAGCCCTGTCCTTGTGCTTGATTTGTTGAACAAGTCAAACTCTCGTTATCGTGCTCATCCTGTGAGCTCATGAGCCAGGTTTTAGAAGTATATCATAGTATAGATTGGGTGATTAATTTATGTAGGGACTTCTCCTTAAGTTAAACATTTCCAAGCAATGTCGGACTTGAACATTACACTTTAATAAGAGAGTTGCTCATCCCAGATTGTAAAACTATAAGGTTGGTGTGTTTCTTTCCATATAAATCATACCTTGTGTTCTTTGTTTTCCACACTTGAGACCTATGTACCCCATATTGAATGCGAGATAGCTAGGAAGTTTGTCAGCTGTTAATAAAGCTTGAAACTCCTCTGTTTTCCATGCCCAACAAGGACTTGGGCCCCGATTGTTTGAAAAATGCTTATTGGTTTGAGATGGGCCTGTTTTAAATTCTTGTCAGGTTTCTCATGAGTTTGGCAACCTCATAGTGTGCAGACCTTGCATATCCTCTAAACCAAGTGAGAGCAGCATAAGCTCTGCGTGTTTACACCCTGAGTCCTAAATTTGGATTCTCTTTGGTATTTTTTTGTGTTTTGGGGATTTTTTTTGGGGGGGGGGAGAGGGTGGTGTGGTGGGGGTGGAAAATACAGCGGGGGATGTAGTTATGGGTTCAAATCCCACGGGTGTGTGAGTTGTTTGCCAATTAAGAAAGAAACAAAAATAAAATAAGGTTGAAAAACTGTCCTAGGGTTTTAACAAAAAAAGATAGTACTTGGGTTCTCAAAACAAAAATTGCTCCCTTCATTTATCTCAGTTTTAGACTCTGTTTTGTGTCAGTTTTTGTACAAAACCTTAATGAAGCACTGCATGGTTAGCAAATGGCCAATTCATCGCACGTCCGGCATGCCATGTGCCAAACAAGGAAAGAATAACTAAAAACAATACACAAAAGAGAAAATAAAAATTAGAAGTATAAGAAAACATTAAAAAAAAATAGAAGAAGCCCCTAACAACACCTACTCTGCCACCCCCAGCCTACTTCGTGCAGTGGCCATTTGCTTACTGGACAACACCTACATTAGTGTTTCAGATGGAAACCTAATGGAAAGACCATTTTTTTAAGAGGGGATAAAGCGATCCATTTTTTTGTTTGAAAACCTAGCTGCTAGTAATACCAAGAGAGTGAAGAACAAATGATCTTTGTAGTGGTGAGGGACTTGCGGTTTCTCACTTACTTTTTGCTGATGATACTTTCGTTTTGTATGGGGCGGAGGTAGAGCAGATCCGGAGTCTTCGTTGTTTGCTTTTGTGTTTTGAGGCGGTTTCTGGGTTAAAGGTTAATCTTTCTAAGTCGGAGATGATTCCGATTGGTAATGTTGGGAATTTGCCGGAGTTGGCTTCAATTTTGGGGTGTAGTATCTTTGCGTTGCCAATGACTTATTTAGGGCTTCCGTTGGGGGCGCGATCTAAAAGTGTACATATTTGGGATGGAATTTTAGAGAAAATGGTACGACGATTGGCTAGGTAGAAGCGTATTTATTTATCCAAGGGGGGTCGGGTAACGTTGATCAGATCTACGCTTTTTTGTTTACCTACTTATTTATTTTCTCTCTTGTCTCTTCCATGTTCTGTGGCTTCTAGAATTGAAAAATTACACAGAGACTTCTTGTGGGGTAGTGACTTGGATGTTCACAAATTTCATCTCATTAAGTGGGAGAAGGTATGTTCTCCTCTTCCTCTTGGGGGGTTGGGGCTTCGGAGATTGTCGATGTTCAACAAAGCATTATTAAGCAAATGGTTGTGGCGCTTTGCTAGTGAAAGGTATAGTTTGTGGAGGATTATTATTGCAGTGAAATTTGGAACTTCGGAGGGCGATTGGATGACTTTACCCTCTCGAGGCTCTTATGGGGTGAGTCTTTGGAAGCATATTAGTAAATGATGATCATGAGCACCTTCGGTTTGTGGTGGGTAATGGGCACAAAATTCGATTCTGGCATGGTTGTTGGTGTGGTGATAGACCACTCTGTCGGTTGTTTCCTCTTTTGTATTCCTTATCTCAGTACAAGGACGGGGTGGTGGCAGATTTTATGTCGGTGACTCATAATTCCATTGCTTGGGATGTTCCGTTTACTTGATCTGCGAATGATTGGGAGCTGGCGGAATTTACGGATTTCTACTCTACTCTTTATGATACGGTGGTTCGTAGAAACAGTGCAGATAAACTGATGTGGAAAGGTTCCAAGAATGGCGTTTTCTCTGTTAAATCCTTCTATGGTCTTATTTCTGGGAATCAATATGAGTCTTTCCCTTGGTGGGGAGTTTGGAAGACAAAAGTTCCCACGAGAGTTTCTTTTTTCGTGTGGGAGGCTACCCATAGTAGAATTTTGACTACTGATAATCTTTAGAGGAGGGGAGTGTATGTCCTTGATTGGTGCTACTTATGTAAGATGGATGGCGAGTTTGTTAATCATGTTTTATTTCATTGTTCACTAACTAGAGGGCATTGGCAGCATATTTTTGGTATCACGAATCTTCATTAGGTTATGCCAGCCAAGGTTGTAACTACCTAAGGACAAGCACTAGCCACATCTGTGCTTTGACTTCAAAAAAACTAGTCAAGGTTGTTCTTGAAGCCTCTTGGATCATTATAAAGCTCAGCTCAACCTAGTAAGGTCCCAATGTGGGACTTGACCCTTATAGAACTCATCTCTCATTCATTCTCCTCTCTCACTTCATGTGGGATTCGGGGTATCACAAGGGTGGTTGATGTCCTCCTATGTTGGGGCAGACAATTTGTAGATCTTGTCGCTAAGGCAGTTTGGAAGATGATTCCATCTTGTGTATGGTGGTGTCTTTGGCAGGAGTGTAACCGACGATGATTCGAGGGTTTACCTTCTTCTATGGAGAGATTACGGGGGGTTTTCATGCATTCTCTATTTCTTTGGTTACTGCTATGTAAGGGGGCCATTTCTTAGATTTCCATGATTTTCTTAGCTTCTTCGCTTGTATTTTCTAGTGCATCTAGTACAACCTTTGTACTTTTTTCATCTTCTTCTCTTTTTAATAAAATCTTCTTATTTATCAAAAAAAGAAAGGTTTACAAAAGATGAAATTTGAGTTCTCTTCTTTTTTGTCAAAAACCATGGACTTTTTGTTTAGCACAAATTTTACTAAAATAAACAAACTTGGAAACACTATAGTCTGACTGGATAGGCGTTTTCAAATACATAGATAAGCTGTCTGTTCGGTCAAACTCTTCTGCAACAATTGGGTTCGAATTCCTTAGAAAAACTGCCACCTTACCTTATTGTTATTCATACCAATGCACATATGCAGACATGCATCTGCGCATGTGTATTTGTGTCTATATATGTTAATGTGTTGTCTATACACATGCGCATATTCACACAATACACATGTTCATACATATTTTCACTTACATATCTATAGATAGATGAATACATGTGTATATGTGTGTATTAACATGGTGAAGTACATAAATATGAGTGTGTAAAACTAGTATCGTCCTTTATCCGTCATTGTTCTTATTCCGAAGATGCAAACTATGTTTTAATGCCATGTAGAACTACTAATTTTGGCACTCAAAGCTAACTCTTATAGATCCTGTACTGTGGCTTGGTGCCCAGACAACAAAGAAAGATGTTATGCAGGCTGGTGGCCTGGACTAGAGGGACTACAAACTACTTCTAAGCTCAAGCCATATGTGAGAACTCCTTAACTGTGACAGTCTTCCACTTGATGAGAGTAACATTCTTCTAAATTTTCTAAATTTTGAAGTTGGGCGAGGTTTGAAGGGAGATGATATGAAGGCATGGGTTTCCAGTCTTGGGATCATCCTGAAAGCGATCTGTCCAAATTTTTAATGTAAAGTAGATTATTTCTACCACATGGACGAACAAATTGATGTAGAATAATAACTGCTGTGAAGTGAGGTTCTCAAACATCCGCAGCATGCTAATTTATCACTATCGGCAAATTGATTACGTTCAGTCGTGTAGGGTTGAGCTCTTGAGTTTTGTTTGGACAAGGTTTTGATTATATCCTTTTTGCTTGGGATAATATGTCAAAGCCTGTTTATATATTTCAATGGGACATTAGTGGAAGCCCTTTGATGTATAAATTAGAAATTCCGACATTCTGCCAGACTAGATGGTAGGGAAGTCAGAAGAAAGGTCTTCTATGGTGGTACATATTATGCTGGTTCTTTTCTTCTATATATTTCTTCTTTTAGTCATTAGTTCTTCAGTCACCTTCTTGTACTTCCCTAAAACTGGTTGGTTTTTCTGTCTTTTTTTTTCTTTCTTTCTAGTTGATTCTACCCGGAGCCTGTTAAAGTTGTTGTGGATATATAAACTTGGCTTGTTGTGCTTGTGATAGAATGATGCACTGCATACGTAATATTGAGAGTGATCAAACATCATTGAATTTAGTTTCCTTTTTGTGATGGTTTTTGATATAGGATCCAATGGCCATCTTGTCTAAATGTCTTCTACTGCATTATTTCTAACATCTTCTCTTGATCAGGGATGGTCAATGTCCTGAATACAGTGGCAAGGAACAAGCTATATGTGCTGTTGGCCTTGCCAAATCTAAACCTGGTGTTTTTATTGAAGCCATCCAATATCTTTTAGTTTTAGCAACAGCTGTTGAGGTAGTAACAATTTCTTTACCTTTTATGTAATTTTTAGAAATGTAAGTTCCAAATATTGAAATTCCTTTTGGAATTAAACTTGACGCGTCATGCTTGATTGCAATTTGCCAGAATTCTACAATACTGCGATGGTTTCGGCGTGAAGAGCTCCTTGGAGTCAATTTTATACCGAAAAAAGAGAAAAAGTTAACATATAAACTACATTGTTGACACAGGGACTTTTAGAATGTGTTGCCACAAGGTCACTGTGCCATTCTTTTTTGTTCCGAGGAATTAAAAATGTGCTCCTTATATGCTAGGATACTTGTCGACTTGTCATGCATTCCCTTAGCTTCAATTTACTTGTTTATAATGTCTAAATCCTAGTTGCTTTTTGAAAATTGGTAATGTTTGGATAGGAAAACTATTCCTGGATTCTATAATCATTAAGAAAAAATTTTGAGATGTGTTTTTGTGAAAGTGGTGGGGTTCATAGAATAGATGTTTGGAAAGAGAATTTTTAAGATAATTTTAGAGTTAATTATACTTTGCACCCACGTGGTTTGGGGGTCCTACCACTTTCCACCCCGTTATTTCAATTTTGAGACATTTCACCCACGTGGTTTAGGGGTCTAGACACTTTGTACCCCGCCGTCTATTATCCGTTATTTCGAACGAAAAATTCAGTCATGTGTCCTGCACGTGGTTCAATTGTCTATTTTGTCCCCAATATTCAAAAATGTTTAATTACATTTTGCATCCACGTGGTGTGAGGATCTAACACTTTGCACCCTGTTCTTTTATTTTTGATACACTTTGCACCCACAAAATTAGTCACACGTTCTGCACATGATTGATTTTTTTGAAATAACGGATAAATTGACGGAGGGTGCAAAATGTCAAAATCCCCAAATTACAAGGATGAAATGTCTCAAAATTAAAAGAACAGGGTGTAAAGTGTTAAGATCCTCAAACCACATGGGTGTAAAGTGTAATTAACCAATAATTTTATTAGGTTTTGTGAAAGAGTAGAGTATGTTTAGAAGGAAATTTTTTTAAGAGGAGTTGTTTATGGAATTTTGTGAAATTTATTTTGGCTTTTGTGTTTTTTTGTTAGAGAAAATGAGGTCAATGATGAGATAGAAAGTTTTTAAACATTAAAACCGTGTTTGGATGAAAAAGTTGTATTGAGACCAAAAAGTATTTTTGAAAATATTCCCCAAAGATAGCTTTAGAATTCTTTATTGTTTTCATTCTAAAGTTGTTGAGTTTTCTTCGTTCTATCATATTCTTTTTTTCCCAAGAATTGCAATGACCTATTAACAGCTACGTCATTTCTTTATGACACTAGCATAATATATCATGTTAATGAGTTCTAGTTCAAATCGCACCTCTTCCCATTATAAGGACATGAAGGTGTAATGGGTTCAAGAGCACATAGTGTTTGCTACTTATCGATCAAGAAAAGAAAGTCTTTCTAGAACTTTTTCTCTAGGTTGATGATCTTACTTTTTCTTATCAAGGTCTCGTTATTAGTTGGTTCTTGTAGGAGTATGTTGCTCTGAAGGGGGTGATGGTATGGATCCATTTGCAGTGGTTTCATTACAGCCTTTGCCAGAGTACACAGTACCATCGGATGGAGTCACCATGACTTGTATTGCATGTACTGACAAGGGTCGTATTTTCTTGGCTGGACGAGATGGCCACATTTATGAGTTGCATTATACAACTGGTTCGGGCTGGCAAAAGCGTTGTCATAAAGTCTGCCTTACTACTGGTTTTGGAAGTGTCATTTCAAGGTATGGAGTGTAATTTTATGCTTTAGAGCTGTGGATGGTGATAATATCCACTCCATGTGGTGATTTTAAGCTTCTACAAACATAGAATTTTTTCCTTTGGAAGTTAACTGTGGTCTTGAAATTTGATCTCTTCTTGCGTATGCTCTATATTAACTTAAACACACCCTTGGTTTTAAGATGGGTTGTACCAAGTGTATTTAAGTTTGGAGCTGTTGACCCCATTGTCGAAATGGTTTTTGATCATGAAAGACAAATTTTATACACGTACTGAAGAGATGAAACTTCAGGTTTTTGTTACGGGGCCAAATGGTGATGGTCCGCTGAAGAAAGTGGCTGAAGAAAAGAATCTGATCAATCGGAGGGATTCACCTTATGGAAGTAGACAATCAACTGGACCAAGAGCCACGAATCACTTGACAAAACCATCTATTGTCTGAATTGCACCTTTATCTATGCTGGAATCAAAGTGGCTGCACCTAGTTGCTGTTCTTTCTGATGGAAGAAGGATGTACCTTTCCACTTCTCCATCTAGTGGAAACTTTGGTGGATTTAATTCTAATCGGCATAAACCAAGCTGTTTGAAAGTTGTGGCAAGTTTGGGGATCAGTAGTGGACTTGCTTTTGGAGCCATAACTCTTGCTGGTAGATCTCAGAATGAGGATCTCTCACTGAAGGTTGAGACAGCATATTATTCTGCCGGAACCCTTCTTCTTTCTGATTCATCACCACCAACCTTGTCTTCTCTTCTCATTGTAAACAGAGATTCAACTACACAATCATCTCTCTCAGGTAGTTTGGGGACAGGTACAAGGAGTTCTCGTGCATTACGGGAAGCTGTATCTTCTATACCAGTTGAAGGCCGAATGCTTTTTGTGGCAGATGTCTTACCCTCACCGGATACTGCAGCTACTGTGCAGTCCCTATATTCAGAAATTGAATTTGGAGGATTTGGAAGCTTGGTGGAATCTTGTGAAAAAGCATCTGCAATACTTTGGGCCAGAGGTGACCTTTCCACCCAACATATATTTCCGAGGAGGAGAATTGCCATTTTTAGTACCATGGGCATGATGGAGTTAGTTTTCAACAGGCCTGTGGACATTTTAAGGAGGTTGTTTGAGTCCAAATCACCGAGAACAATTTTAGAAGACTTCTTCGATCGTTTTGGAGCTGGAGAGACAGCTGCAATGTGTTTAATGCTTGCTGCAAGGTTAGTCCATTCTGAGAATCTTATAACCAGTGTTGTTGCTGAGAAGGCAGCTGAAGCTTTTGAGGACCCAAGAGTTGTCGGAATGCCACAACGTGAAGGTAATAGTGCATTGTCAAACACGAGAACAGCTGCTGGGGGATTCAGCATGGGTCAGGTTGTTCAGGAAGTTGAGCCTATGTTTTCAGGCGCACATGAAGGCCTCTGCTTGTGCTCATCAAGGTTGCTTTTTCCTCTATGGGAACTTCCTGTCATGGTTGTAAAAGGTGGTTTAGGTTCAGGTGACTCGTCAGAAACTGGGGTTGTTGTATGCAGTCTCTGCTGGGGCCATGCTACTCCTTGAGAACAAGATTCGCGCTTTAGAGAAGTTTCTAATGTCTAGAAGGAATCAGAGGAGGGGACTGTATGGCTGTGTAGCAGGTTTAGGAGATTTGACTGGTTCAATTCTTTTTGGAGCTGGTTCAGAGTTAGGAGTTGGTGACCGGAGTATGGTGAGGAACTTATTTGGTCCTCACTCACGGAATATTGATTCTAATGGTGGTGGAACCTCTAATAAAAGGCAAAGATTACCATATAGTCCTGCAGAATTGACTGCCATGGAGGTAGGTTAAAACTGCTATAGGGGGTGAGTGTATTCTCGTTTCATTTGCTGACTCTTTGTTTGTTGTGCTACAGGTGAGAGCAATGGAATGTATTAGGCAGTTGCTTCTTAGATCTGGTGAAGCCCTGTTTTTACTCCAGCTTCTCTCTCAGCACCATGTTACCCGGTTAGTTCAGGGATTTGATGCTAATCTAAGACAGGCATTAGTTCAGTTGACATTCCATCAGCTAGTTTGTTCTGAGGAGGGTGACCGACTAGCTACAAGGCTTATATCAGCTCTAATGGAGGTAATGCAAGTTCCTGACTAACCCGTTAAGGAAGCTCCGTATATCTTGTGTTAACCAACAAAATTGGGTCTTCTCATCTCACGTGTCTGCTGGCTATTTTGTTTTATTTGAGTCCTATTGCAATTTTGAAATATCTTTCTTAGTTTGACCATTCTTTGCTCCAGTATTATACTGGTCCTGATGGCAGGGGGACAGTAGATGATATCAGTGCAAAACTTAGGGAGGGCTGTTCAAGCTTTTACAAGGAGCCTGATTACAAGTTTTTCTTAGCCGTGGAATGTCTTGAGAGGGCTGCTGTAACTCCAGATGCTAAGGAAAAGGAGAATCTTGCTAGAGAGGCCTTCAATTACTTGAGTAAGATTCCAGAGTCTGCCGATTTACGAACTGTATGCAGGCGGTTTGAGGATTTAAGGTCAGTTGATTTTCAAGCTAAGGGCTATGGCCAGTGTTCTTTAGATTGCGTGATTTCTCAATCAGATCATTACGTCAACAACCTAATCTTCAAAGCGGCATTGCAGATTTTATGAACCTGTAGTTCGCTTGCCTCTGCAGAAGACACAGGCTCTTGACCCTGCAGGTGATGCTTACAATGACCAAATTGATGCAGCTACTCGAGAATGTGCACTTGCTCAGCGTGAACGGTGCTATGAGATAATTATCAGTGCTTTGCGTTCTCTGAAAGGCGATGCTTCACAAACAGAATTTGGGTCTCCTGTTAGGCCTGGTACTGCAAGATCTTTCCTTGATCAGGCCTCTCGGAACAAATATATATGCCAGATTGCTCAACTTGGTATCCAATCACCTGATAAAATATTCCATGAGTACTTGTACCGGGCTATGATTGACTTGGGCCTTGAAAATGAGTTGTTAGAGTATGGAGGTCCTGATCTGGTCCCCTTTCTGCAAAATGCTGGCCGTGAACCTATACAAGAGGTCTTAATTTTCTTTACAATATTTACTTCTCATTTTTTATTTTATTTTTGGATCTTATTTAAAGCATTGCATGTGTTGATATATACTCTATGTTCAGAACGTTGGTGGGTTATACATTTTCCACCTATGTGCTGGAAATTTTCAGTTTTATCGTGCTTTTTGTGCAAATGTGAAGGGGAGTCTGTGAATCATATTTTTCTGCATTGCCAAGTGGCTAGAGGGTTGTGGGCGTACTTGTTTTGCATTATGAACCTTTCTTGGGTTATGCCTAGGAGGGTGGTCGAGGTGTTGTAGTGCTGGAAAAAGAAGTTCGATAATCCCATTGCTTCGGCAGTGTAGAGAATGATTCCTCTTGTTGTTTGGTGGATCTTGTGGAGGGAGAGGAACAACAGATGCTTTGAAGATTTTGCGCGGACTTTGGATAGTTTAAGGGGTCTTGTTTTTGCAGTCGCTCTTTCTTTGGGCCAATGTGATGTTGGGTTTTCCCTTTTCTGATTTCCCGGATTTTCTTAGCTTTTTTGTTTGTATGTGTTAGGGGTTTTCAGTATAGTCTCTTGTACTGTCAACCCCGTCGTTTTGTGTTCTTTGTATTCTTCTCTTTAATAAGATTGGCTTACTTATCCAAAAAAAAAAGTATATAAGCCTTTGGAGGTTTTTATCGTGTTTCTATCGTTTGTGTTATAGGTTCGATCTGTTTCTGCTGTGACCTCAGCAACTTCTCTGCAATCAGGAGCACCTATCCTATCTAATCAAGCCAAGTACTTTGAACTTTTAGCTCGGTATTATGGCTTGAAGCGGCAGCATGTGCTGGCAGCTCATGTGTTGCTAAGGCTAGCCGAGAGGCGCTCAGCTGATGCTGAGGATGTTCCTACTCTAGAACAAAGGTGTGCAACTTCACTCTGTTCTCTTTTATAATGATTTTTTCCTTTGCAGATGAATGTATACTTCTGATAATTTTGCAACATGCCAAATATCCTTGTAGAATCTCCATTCCTTATAAGAGAAAAAATATGTTGGACACTTTTGTCCATCCCCAGTGAAGTATTTTTACATTTTTCAAAAACAGACATCAGTACCTTAGTAATGCCGTTTTACAGGCAAACAATGCAAGTAGCAGTAGTGGTCTGGTAGGATCTGCCCAAGTTGCTCTTGATAATGGACTGCTAGATCTCCTTGAAGGGAAGCTTGCTGTTCTTCGGTTTCAAGTAAAAATCAAAGAGGAACTGGAGGCTATAGCTTGCAGGATAGATGCTTCCCCCGGCACATCTGTGTCCGCTCAAAATGAACTCTATGAAAATGGTTTAACTGCTGATGCCAATATTGCTAGTGCTGCACGTGAAAAGGCTAAAGAGCTATCATTAGAATTGAAGAGCATAACTCAACTTTATAATGAGTATGCTGTTCCATTTGAACTCTGGGAGGTACTTTTCTTTCCTTATTTTTTAAATCAAAGCAGTTGTTACCTTATCAATTAATGTTGTGTAGGCTAAACACGTGTTCTTTATATTCCTTCTCCATAGTTGTCATGTTGGGATGAAGTTTTCTCAACTTGAGTTGAAGTATTCTCAGTTTTTGCATAATAAGTACGCATAAAAAATGAGATGCTGATAAGCCAGATGTCTATGTTATTCTTTAGTGATAGAATATTTTGGCTCTCTTATCTAATTATCTCTACTACTTCTGATGGACTAACTGCTGGCTTTCTGCTAGTTGTTTCATATCCCCAACTGCACTGTTTCCATGCTGAAAATATTGTTAAGCTCAAAATATGCTGTCGCATACATCTCTGTTCTTTTCCTGAAACCATCTGCTTTCTCTTTGTATTACGTTTATTCATATAATATCAACTCTACATTGTAATTGTGCTTTGCTTCACCCTCCAAATTGATCCCCTTTGCCACAACTGTTAACTAGTCAAACAATCTCTTTGGAATTATTGGAAGTGGCTTTCTGGTGCTGATTGAGGTGGTTTGGTTGTCGAAGTGAGGGTTTAGGCCATGGGGTATTGAGGTTGTTTTGCCAGCAACGAGGTTGGCCATTTGGGGTTTTACTGGGGTGGTAAATGGGTGTTTGTTGGTTTATTGATGCAGGGGGAAGGGAGTTTAGGATGTGGGGGTGGCGTCTGGCAGTTTGTGGGGGTGTTTTGGAGGGTCTGAGCCATTGATTGGGGAATTATGGCGGACAATGACACTGTCATGTTCTTGACAAGGTGGGGATTTGAAGGTTTAGGAGTTGTATACAGGTGTTTGGGGCCAATTGGTGGTGGTGCTTAATCTGTGAACGGGAGTGGTTGGAAGATCTGTGGATGTCAACTATGGGTGTGTCGGATGGGATTCAGGCCAGTTTCACCATCAATATGGGGCTGTTGGAGTTTGGCCATTTGGGGTGAGTCTTTGCCAAGGGCTGTTGCTGTTTTGGATCATGGATTCCCAGATAATGGATGTGTACTGAAGGCATTTTAGAGTATTAGGAATACAGTGACAAAATTATAATATGAGGGATCAAATTGACAAGAGAGCCAAACTGAGACTAATTTATTTGTTGCATATCCTGAAAAAAAAAGTTGAATATGCTGTGTTGTAACTTTATTTTAGATGCTCATGTAATTACTAATTTGGATGTTTGCTTTGTGAATTTTTTTGCATTCAAAGTATCCTAGAATACTTATTGCAAATGAACAAGGCCTAAATCCCTTGTGTTTCCTTTTCTGCATTCAGATATGTCTGGAGATGCTGTACTTTGCAAACTATTCAGGGGATGCTGATAGCAGCATTGTAAGAGAAACCTGTGCTAGACTTATTGATCAGGCTCTTTCAAGGGGTGGAATTGCTGAAGCATGTTCGGTATTAAAAAGAGTTGGTTCACACATTTATCCTGGAGAAGGAGCTGTTTTGCCTTTGGACACTCTCTGTCTTCACCTTGAGAAGGCTGCGCTGGTAATTTTTTTTACATGTATTTAGCACCTTTATCTAATTGATACTGCAAACAAGAGCATATTCCCTGCCTTTTTTCTGTTCTTCTGTAAATTTTGAGTCTGGAACTACTTGTTGAAATATTTGACTTTTGCCTAGGTTTGTCACCCTTCTTTCACTTAATTAAATCTATTATCTTTTGGCAGGAGAGATCAGAATCAGAGGTCGAGTCTGTTGGAGATGAAGATGTAGCAAGAGCTCTTCTTGCTGCTTGCAAAGGTGCAACAGAACCTGTGTTAAACACTTATGACCAATTGTTGTCAAATGGAGCTATTTTGCCATCACCAAAGCTCAGGTTACGTCTTCTCCGATCAGTGCTAGTAGTACTTCGTGAGAGGGCAATGTCTGTATTTGCACAGAGAATTGGTACAAGTGCCGCTGGAGCTTCTTTAATATTAGGTGGAACATTCTCACTGGAGCAAACAGCAGTCATTAACCAAGGAGTTAGAGATAAGATCACAAGTGCGGCAAACAGGTAAACTTGTTATTTTTCATGTTCCTCTTATATTAGTGTTCTTTCTTTTTGACTTGTGGTCGGCATATTGTTGATGTATGTGAGACCATTTAGCTGGCTGGCCTTCATTCCCCAGTTAAGGCCACAAGTTTAGTTTCAAAATTCAAAGCTCATGCCGCAATATGAAATGGCCAAACCTGCCCTACTGTCTCAAATGTTTCTTCCTAAGTTTAGCTTGCAGGTTCTCTCTGATTAGGTATTAGATAATTGTAAAACTCTCCCCATTTCTGATGGCCTATTGCTATTTATAGCAGTTAATATGCTATTTCCTATTCTGTGGAATTTTCCAATATACATGGTACTCTACCAGAAGCCAATGCACAAAACTTAATCATCCAACTACTAACAGTAAACACTTTGCACCCTCCATTTGACAATAATACCTTAATAAATTAATGAATTGATAACAATATCATAATATATGCAAAAGAGGTCAAGGGTATTATCGTCATTTTAGTCTACAAATTTGACATAGGGTGCAAAGTGTCAAAAATTGGTAGTTTAGGGTGCAAAGTGTAAAACCTGTGGTAGTTTGTGGGTGAAAAATGCATTTTCCCCATTATTTATTTACCAAAACGAAGAGAATGAGGAAATTTGGATTTGGCTTTGAATGTTGGCCAGGCCAAGTGAGCTCGATTTGTGTGATTTCTGCCTGCTATTTTGTATTATAAAAATAGATTTGTACCAAGTCTGCTGTAACCCCCCCCCCCCCCACCCCACCAAACAACAAAAGGATGTCTCATTGCGCTTTTTTGTATATATCTCCATATGTTTGTGTTTTCTTATTTTTATCTTCACATGTTAGAGGTTTAATTTTGAAATATTCATTTTGTGGATTTTGAGCCTTTGTCCGTGTGTACTGCAATCAGGTCAATACCTCAGATTTTGTCTTATATTGGAAATCTATTCCCAGGCTATATCTTATGAATTGTTTTCTTGTCTTTTGTTGTCGAAACTGATGCTCTTTTTTCTGCACTTGGTCTATAAAAGTTAATGATTGCGAGGAGTAGTGTTCATATCTCTCCAGACTCCACTTCTGAATTGCATTCCACCTTCCCGCTAGCACTGTTAGGCGATGTTCTTCCCTCTTTCTTCCTTCCTCCTGATTTTCTGAAATATGCCTAACATACATGGGAAAAGGAAGAAGTAGTCTGCTTTTACTCTCTTATTTTCGAACTATGAGACCAAATCATCCTTACATGAGTTGACCAAGTGCAGATGGTTATCAACTTCTAGCTGAACTTTTTTTTTTCAAATCCACCGATCATATTGACGAGGTGGGACGTCAGATGATGTTGTGCCTCCTCTCTCACTCTCTCTTTTTCTGAGCGCCCTCTCTCTCTCTCTCTCTCTCTCTCTCTCTCTCTCTTATATTGTTTTGAGAGAGTGGGGAGAGTAAGAGGGGGTAGGTGATTTGCTAGGCTCATGCCTTGTTAGCAGTAGGGACAATATTTTATCTCACAATTTGGTCATCTTAATATTATAGAAAGAAAAATAAGCCACTGCATTTGAGTTTTGAGTGAATAGTTGAGGAACACTATGATGGTCTTATTTCAAGATTTAGTATGGATTTCACTGAATTTGTAAATCACAGGCATATGACTGAGGTCCGGAGGTTGGCCCTTCCACAGAGCCAAACTGAAGCTGTTTCCCGAGGCTTTCGAGAACTTGAAGAGTCGCTGATAAGTTCTTTTTCTTTTGATCGGTTTTGACAGTTCTTGGAATCGTTTATTTGTGTTGTATGAATTATTGTTTGTTAAATATTCTTTTTTCCAGAGGTTCTGTACAATTTTCCACTGGGATATGACTATGTTATCTTGTAATTGTCACTTGATTAGTTCATTGTACAAGTATGGATGCTCAACAGGTAACACTCGTCTCTTGTGGAGATAATACATTAAAACGAGTCTGTGCTTTTACAAAACTGAAACTAAAATTAAAACGAAAAAAAATGAAAAAAGCGAAAAGCTAAATAAAGAAAAATTGAGGCCTAAAAACGCAATGGCGAGGTTAGAGAGGTTGAATGAATTTCATTTTTAAAACTTAAATTATAACATATCTTAATAAGGGTTGTGATGTTGTTAACATATTAATGAATGTTATCAATAGCTCATATTGTATTAAATAATCTTATTAATGACTATTGATAGAATTTATTAATGTGTTGCCAAATTTATAACTTTTGTTAGGAGTTGTTAGGACTTAAGTTTTAAGATTGAAACTCTTTTTATGACGAAAGTGGTTTGTCACAAGGAGAGCCCAATTGGGGTCGGCTGGGCTCTAACTCATCCTTCCACCTCGTCTAAGTGGGTAGGGCTGAACAACCGGATTTCCGGTTCGGTTTTTAAGATCGGATTTCTGGTCCTACTTAAGTGGTCTGGATCGGTTTTAATTAATTTTAAAAAAAATTAAATTTTTTTAAAATTAATTACAGAGGAGGAAGGACATATAAAAATATAAAATTTTAGTTTAGATTAAATTAAACGTTTTAAGTTTGTAATTTGTATTAAAAAAATATAAAAAATATTTTTTTTATTTATATTAATTAAAGTCTTGTCTGCAGTCCAATTGTGTGCAGCCTTATATGTGGGTCCCTAGTGGCTGAAACTAGGAGCGGTTCCACCTCCACGCGCTCGCCTCCATGACAAAGGCGGATGAGTGAAAATGGAATTAGCCCCCCACGACGCTAGCCGCGGGGGAGCATTACCCCGCGTCACGGATGGCCCAGGGAGCATTAGTCTCATTCAGGCACTCTGTGATTGGGAATTTGGGAGGGTCCCAGCGTCTCGTTCTGGTACCAATCCTTACGAATGTGGGAGTCCAAACAGGATTGGCTGCATTCTCGTATTCACCATAATTCAAGTTTTGGTTCTGGAATTTGAATTTGGAAATTTCGGTTCTTATGTGACCTTTTTTTGGCCACATTTTTTTATACATCATAAATTAATAATAGATAAAATATAAAATAAATATTCATTCCCTACAATAAAAACATTCATCCATAATTTAAAATAAAATTATTATGGGCATCGAAAAATAAAATCATTTTTCCATTAAGCTTTAATTTATTTTATTTAAAAAAAATAACAGGAAATTTTCAATTTCGAAAAAATGCCAAAAAATCATTCCAATTCTGTTCCGTTTCAAATTTTTTTAAAAATCTTTAACTCTTGATTTTTATACCTTTACTTATTTTTAATATGACGTGAATTTGACAAGGTGGCATGGCAAAGGGTTAACATATTTTTGTGTGCGCTATAAATAACAGGTGTCAGTGATTTTACTGGGTCTGACCATCATAACTTGGAGATACATGTATTCTACTGTCCCGAAAAATTCTAAAGTAGTTAGGGAAATTGGAGTGAATATTTTAGAAGATATCAGGCTTGAGATGATTTAATTCAATCGGAAAATTTTCTAGGTCAAATCATTTTGATCCTATACGCAACATGAGGTGATTTAATTCCGCGGAAAAATATCAAGCTATATTTAAGACTTTGGCCAATTGATTAAGGTTTATTTTCCATAACCTAATCCATCTAACCTATAGTTAATTTTCGTTTTGAGCCAACAATAATAAGCTTTAGAACACCCCATATATTTCTGATTTAAAACTTAGGGCATGTTTGTTTTGAGAAAATTTATTGAATTCTAAGAATAATGTGAATATTTAGGTGATGTCTGAGTATTTATTAGTATGCGTGTAAAAGTTGTTGAATTGTATCGATGTGTATAAAAAAGGTAATGTTGAATTGTATTGGCATGAGTGTAAAAATAATATTAGAAGTATAAATTTAGAAAGTTGGATTCAAGTTCTGATTTTTTTAGCCAAATGAACATGTCCTTACCTTTAGAGCTTCCTGAGCTCTAGGCTCCACAAGGTTCACTCTTTCATCTTTTAGCTGGTCTATTCTGCACTCCCCAACAACATTCGTGTGTCTAAACGTGGGATAATTACAAGCAAAATTTCCCAGTCCTCCACATTTATAAAAGTTATTGTATATCCTCTGCTGAGCCTTTTCTTATCTTCTTCCATCACGTAACTTTGGGATCGAAAATAACCTTCTTTGCATTCTTCAATGTCGACTTGACTGACTGTTCTGATAGTATAATGGTTATTATTGAATAGCTGCTGGCACGGCAAACCTTTTGTGAATATGCTATTCTTGGCGAAAGTGATCGCCGATGAGAGGTCTCAGCTGCTTATCATAATAAAAAAATTTCGTGAACTATAATATAATAAAAGTCTCACATTTAAAAGATTTTATTTATTTATTATAAGTCATGTTTTTTCAAGATTATGTATATTAATGTATTCACATGGTAACTTCAAATACTGTGTCCCCTAAATTAAACTTTCTTTGATACAAGATGCATCAAGATATGGTTACTGTCAACCAGGTAAGCCATTTTTATCTAGATTTGGGTCAAAGTTGCCAGAAGTATCAAAAATTGCAGGCTTATATTGGGGATAAGGGACAGACTGAACCTAAGGATCAATCTGAAAAAGAAAAGAGGTTAAAAATATAAGAATTGGGGGACTGATTTAGCTTAATTCGGTGCAACTATCCAGTCCCTCCCCCAAAAGTTTGCAGCCCTTCTCTCCCCCCTTGCTTTCTTGTAAATATATTGTTAGAATTCGTGTTCTCCCCTCCCCCACAGCAATTTTATAAAATCCCTCTTCTTTTGGCCGCTAACAATTAATATATATTGTCACACCAAATCACATATAATTTTCCTCTGACTTTCTGTGAGGCTTTTTAAACTATTATATTTCATATTAAAGAAGATTAGTATTATGTATCCCTAATTTGATAGATATGTTTTGATAATATCTTGTATCTTTGAGATAATGTTTATGAAGTTTTGATATAAAATAATTTAACATCATATACTTTAAGTCAAAGAAAAATAATATATTTAATTATTAAATTCGAGCGGTGGTAAAGTGGTGTTTGAGTACTAAAATTTTGATTTGTCAAAAAATTTTGGCATAATAAAATAATTACAATATAATCACTCTCTATCGAATCATCTATTTTCACTGTAATAAATATAAAATTCATTTAATTCATTTATTTTCACTTTTTTACAAATTACCATACTCCAAAATTCTAATCACTCAAAATTTTGACACACTACCATTTTGGGTGGTTAAAATTTTAGAATATGAGAGCTTGTAAAAATTTGAAGAGAGATTATTTGAATGAATTTTTTATATTTATTGTAGTGATAATGAATGATTTGATGGAATGAGAGAGATTACTTTCTAATTATTTTATTAAGTAAAATTTTGACACACAAACGCTAAGTCGATGGTGTAAAATGTCTAATATAAGTAGTTGGAGAATGTAATGTGTCAAAATTAATAATTTATTTTATAATGTGTCAAAATAGAATAATTAAGAGGTGAAAAATTATATTTAACCTAAAAAAAGGAAATTAATTGTCCGATTGAAACAAATAATATACCAAAAGGGAACCTGTCGTCGGTATGTATACGCAACCGTTTTTCCGCGTCCCGAACGTGGGTAGAGCCTTCTCACGTAGAGACTCCTGTCACGGCAAGTCTGGGGAAAAAATAAGAAGAAGGAGAATTAAAAAAAAGGGGAAAGCGAAAAAGTAAAAGGAAACTTTGGGAGAAAATTAGGTTACATTTTAACTGTTTTGATTCCCAATTTTCCTAGATCTGGAATAGTCATATTCATTTCAAATTCCTGGTTACGTTTCCGACTCCCAGTATCAATTTTATCGATTCCACGATCCTGGGAAAAAGAAGAAGGAAAAAAAAAATTTAAATGTTCCGATTTGAGCAGGACAAGATCCGAAAACGACTTTGAGTTTTGAATTCTCGGGGTAATTCAATTGGAGAGAATTCGAAGGGTTTGTTCGCTATGGCCGAGGCGCTCTCTGTGATTTCAGCCTCCGTGGTTCGAAATCTCTCCGACAAGCTCTATGAGAAGCGCAAGAATGCCGCTCTTGAGGTCTTTGTCTCTGTCTATACTCTTTTCCCTCCCACTTCGATCGGTTTCGGTTTCTATGGTGTTAGGTGGCTTTATCGGATCGTCGAGGAGTATGTATGTGTACATGAACGTCTCTGGTATGTCTATGTAGGTTGAAGGAATTGTGAAGCAGCTCGCGGCAGCTGGGGATCACGACAAGATTACGGCAGTGATCAATCTGTTGACTAGTGAGTTCACGTATTCGCCACAAGCAAATCACCGGAAGGTATTTTCTAAGAATTAGAATGAGTAATTATTGAATCGGTGAAGTGGTTTGGAATTTGAGAGATAAGTAGATGTTTGGTCTGCATTTAGGTTTGTGGAGTTTGGTTTTACTGTGGGATATTTGAAATTTGGTTGCATTATTTTGTTTGATGTAGGGGGGATTGATAGGATTAGCTGCTGCAACAGTTGGGTTGACTTCTGAAGCTGCTCAACATCTCGAGGTAAGGGATTGGAAACAAATTTCTGCAACAATCACAACTCAGTGGAATTATATAAACTGGATTTAAGTTTACATGTTGTCAATCTAATCCAGTGATTGAGCGGACCCATCGTGCTAAGCAATGATTCGAGATTACTAGAATATTGACTTTTTTCCCGTTGATAAACATCCTCTAATGTCTCCAATATGTTGAAATGATGCCTGATCCTATGCATTGATATTGGAGACTTGAAGAGGCATGTTGGTTCCTGGTACTGAAAATGCTTATAGGATTACCACATTGTTATGCTAGCAATGATTGTCCAGGTGCATGTATATGCATAATGGGCCCCTAATGTTTTGAACCTCATGGTTTGGCTTAGGGCAGAGGAATTAACGATGGTTGTATATATCATGCTAGTCAAGACAAGTAAGGACTAAGTGGATCTATGATAAGTTGCGAATTTTTTAGTCACTGATAAATTGTAAAGGGTGTAGAAACCCCTTTGTGACTTACTTTGAGAGGTTGTAGCTCTTATACGGATGCCATCTTGCTTGTCAATTGCTCTTTCTCATTGATTGTCCCAGTCAAATTAACTTACCTTTTGGCTCAACTTTGAATTTGTGCCATATGGCGTCATTGCCACATGGGGTCACTTCCGGAAACCTCCTCCTCCCATCAATAAGAACCCTTATTTATCCCTTGAAAATGCCTTAGCATGACATTGAACTTCCTATGGTTCATTATCCTCTTTGATCAGATGTGGGGTATTTGTTGTAAGATGTTGCTATCCACGATAGCCACATCTTTAGCATTTGGATATCTCATGTTAACACTTCGTAGTAGGTAGAAATGAGATATTTGAGTTCTCTGTCTTTGTCTCTTTCTCAGTATATATAGATAAGTACGTGGATATAACTTGAGCGAAATATTCGATTTCTTCTGGGATTCTCTCGACTCTTTATTTATGTAACTGGATTGAAAATTTCAATTCTTGTGAGATCTTTTGTTCACTAAATGTGAAGGCGACATCCCTTGCTTCCTTATGAAGATTTCCCTTATCTATTTGTTAAAAGGTTGGACTTGTTACTATAGTCAATAAGGGGGTTCCACCATGCCAAGAAGGAAAAGCAACACCATCCTTCTCTTGTTAGTTATTTTATTTGCCACTATCTCCCTCCAAAATGTGAAAGGTTATGAAGTTTTTCTTATGTATGCTAACTTTGCAATTCAACATTTCCTTCTATGATCTCTTATTTGAAGGAGAGTATCATATTTCCTTTATAGTCTCAGAAATAGAAATACTGAATATATATGTTGAAGACTGAAGCAGGAGCTGTTAGAATGGCGTTTTTCCGTAGTTTAGTGGTTGAGGCGAAGACTTTCCATTTCTCTGTGAGTTCGTTTGGTTTGGTGACGTTAACGGAATGGAATAGGAAATCACAGTGCTCAATCTGCTTCGGCAGATATGGGGTGTTCTGGCTGGCTAACTTGTTTGGTAAGCTTGTGGAGGGAAAGGAGCCTCGTGATTTCTCGGAGAAGTTCAATGAAGCGACGAGGGCGTTCTTAGCTCAGAAATGTGCGAACCAGAGTGGCAGATATGTGGTCCTTGCTGAGTTTGGTGAGAGAAGTAGGCGAGGAGTTGTGATGATCCCGGAGGGGAAGTGGAGTGAAGGGTGGAGGTCTGTCGTTGGGATCTGCGAAGAACTGATTCATGCTATTGGTGTGCTTGGTCGCAGAAGAGTGGGGAATGCCGCCTCTATCGTCAAAAAAGAGGTTGTCCGGGTCGTCGGAGAAGAGGGAGGTTGGGAAAATCTTGAGCTTCCATGCTCAAAACAATGAGGGCAAAAAAGGAAATAAGGTAACGGCTGGATTTGCTTTGGCGACGCATGCACGTAACGTAGGAAAGTATGTGATTTCCCAGGCTAATTATTCTCCTGGGCCTTCTGCGTCGGCGGCTGGGTCAAAAGGGCGTTGCAGATGCATTTAATGAAGCTCAAATCTGAGCTGGATGGTTTAATAGAGCTGTTTCGTGAAGGTTATGCGGGTAGGCTCTTAGACTCGAGCCTAAAGTTTTTACTTGCTCAGTGTGTGGTTTTAAATTGGGTTGGACCTGCTTCAGTCGTGCATCTGAACCATCATGGTTCGGAGGTTTTTGATGGGCCGGGTGAACTTGGGTTGGACCAGGGGCTTCGACAGCCTGAGCTGGGCCCTTGCGATCAGCTTTCGCCTGGGTTGGGCATTGTCGACGAAGAGTCACCGTTGATATGCAGAAGAAAATCCAGTTGCACCATTTGTCTCCAAAACCACATCTACGAAGGAGGTACAAAAGGAACTTCCAATTCACATGATCATACGCTTTCTGAACATCCAATTTGCAAAGCATGCCAGACACTCGACCTCAACCTGGAATCGATTCACTCATTTGCAATGAGCACAAAATCAAGAATCTGTCTTCCCCGAACAAATGCATTATGAGAAGGTGATATAATCTTGCCCAGCATAGACTTCAACCGATTTGCCACCACCTTGGCTAAAATCTTGTAAACACCACCAACAAGACTAATGGGGCGAAAGTCCTTAAGATCAACCGCTCCTGGCTTCTGGGGGATGAGAACAATAAATGAAGAGTTCAAGCTCTGAACAAATCTCCCCTCCCTAGCAAACTCATCAAACATCATCAACACATCTCTCTTAACAATCTCCCAACAAGCTTGAAAGAAAGTAAGGGAAAAACCATCTGGTCCAGAAGCCTTGTCACCATTGAGGCTATGCACCACCCCGGTCACCTCTTCCTCATCAAAGGGCCTTTCGAGACACTCTGCCTCAACCCCTGAGATACTCAAACTCAAGACCGTCCAACAAGGGTCGCCACTCAAAAAGCTCCAAATATAATGAGGAGTAATAATCGACAATCGTCTCAGAAATCACCGCGGGGTCCTCCACCACTTCCCCTTACACTACCAAACTAGAGATTGAATTCGCTCTCCTATTAGAATTAGCAACACAGGGGACGCGTACCTCAGGTACCAAATAAGGAATTCAGGTCAGCAACATCCGCACTCTGTGTTACCAAATATCTTCGTCCTTCAGGCTTCTTCACATCGAACTTTGTGGAAGTACTTGGCCATTAAAACAGTGATTGACTGTTGGTTTAGATTTTCCTTCATAGAAATCTTTAGTTGTTCACTCTTTCATCCAAGGAGTTCCTCTTCGAATCTGGACTATGGCTTTCTTTCGTAGTATAGTGATTGAGGCTAAGACGTTTCAGTTTTCAGTGTGTTCGTTTGGTGTTGTTACGCTTACAGAGCTGAGTAGGAAGTCGCAGAGTTCGATTTGCTTTGGTAGATATGGGATTGTATGGCTGGCGAACCTCTTTGGCAATCTTGTTGAGGGGAAGGAGGACAATAATTTTTCAAAAAAATTTAATGACTTGTCTCGGGCTTTTCTGGCTCAGGGGTGTTCCAATATGCACGGGTGCTATGTGGTCCTAGCAGAATTTGGGGAGAAACGTCAGCGGGGGGCGGTGATGATCCCGTAGGGGAGATCTAATGCTGGATGGTATGTGTTTCTTCATATGTGTGAGGAGTTGGTTTCGGTCCTTGGGGAGCTGAGACACAAGAAACGGCGACATATTGATTCTAAAATCACGCAGGGAGTCTCCTTTGTTCAGATGGTGCGGGCTGGCTTGCCGGAGAAGAAGCCGGTGGAAGAGAAAGAGAGAAGCGTGTTCCACGTTGATGCTGATGATGGTAGCTTGCACAACATGTCGACGTTTGGCTTCCCAAGGGTACCGCATGCAGAGCCTGGTGAAGGTCACGTATTTTCCAAGACAAATCAAGTAGGTGAGGCGTCTGTTATGACGGCTGGGTCAGTGGGAAGTTTGTGGCTTCATTTAATGCGACTCAGGGATGAGCTGAAGAGTCTAATTGGGCTGGCCAAAAGTTACGAATCGGATCTGGCTCCACGCAAGGGTCTGTGTTGCCTTGTCTGTGGCTTCAGGTTAGTGGCTCAGCAACCTGCGAAGGACTCCCCTTCGGTTCCAGCATGTGGAGGTACCCAACAACAGGTTGGGTTGGGCTTTCCGTGTATGGGTTGTGGGTCTCTTGTTGAAGAGCCCGGCCCACCATCTCTGTTGGAGGAAGGGTCTGTTTCGGAGCCCTTGTCGTCTGGGCTGGGGATCGTCGGGAGCCTCACCGATGGTGGAGGTGCGTTGGATCTCTTGGGGAAGGGTCAGACTTCGCCGGTGGGTTGTCGGGTGGTCTCCGATCAGCCATGGGTGGCGCAGATCTTGCCGGCGTGTGTCGGAGCCCACGTCGCATGAGCTGAGGAGTGCCATGAGCCTCGCCGACGGCGTAGGTGGGTTGGGTCCTGTGGGGGAGGGTCAGACGACGCCGGCGGGATGTTGGGTGGCCTCCGACCATCCTAGGGTAGCTCAGATCTTGCCGGCGTGCTGTTTGGTGGTCTCCGAACTTCCTGGGGTGTCGTTGAACACACTTTGCACCTTTTCTTCTGAGGAACAGGGGCGGGGGGAGTCAAACGGCAGTGGTTCTGAGTGTGGGGTGGTGGCTGAGAAGGCCCAAGGGCTGGGGGTGGCTCTGCAGTCTCCGGAGGTCACTCCCAGTGTGCTCCAGGGCTTAAAGGGTGGGGTTTTTGGTTCGGTGGTCATGCATCCATCTGTGGAGGTTGAGGCAGTGGGGGGTGGGTCGCTGGAAGATGCAGAGGTTTCGTTGGGTGTTGCAGGGTGTCATTTTCAATCAAAAGGTCCTGAAAGTTTGGAGGGGGTTATGGTGCCTGTCGAGAATGAGGCTTCTGAGGTGCTTATTAGGCCTTTGAGGATGCTGGTGCCTTCACAGGAACCGTCTAGTTGGGTGCTGAAGATGATTAAGTCTTTTCGTCATTTGGTTAGAGTCTCTTGTGAGGGACATGAGTCTGATTTGTTGAATTTGTTTGCCTACCACCCTTAGAGAGGTACATCCGCTTCCATCCTGCCAAACGACGTTCCATCCTTTCGATTATCCCATCCCAAATATGAGTGGATTTAAAAGAAGCACCCAATGGGAGACCAAGGTACTTAATAGGCAATGAGGATATGCCGCACCCAAGAATACCCGCCAACTCCCGCACATACTCCACCCTACCAATAGGGATGACCTCAGACTTCGAGAGATTAATCTTTAAGCCCGAGACCGCCTCAAAACATAAGAGAAGGCATCTAAGATTTCGAAATTGATCCACGTCTGCCCCACACATCACTAAGGTATCATCTGCAAAAAGAAGATGCGAAATAGACACCCCCGCACCCGACCCCCCACCAACCTTAAAGCCTTGGAGTCCCCCATGCAACACCAACTTCCCCATCATGCGACTAAAAGCCTCCATCACAATAACAAACAAAAGAAGGGACAGAGGATCCCCTTGGCGCAGACCACGAGAACTACTGAAAAAGCCTTCAGGAGACCCATTGACAAGCACCGAGAACTTAACAGTCGAGATACAAAAGGAAATCCAGCGACACCATCTTTCCCCAAAACCACATCTCCGGAGAAGGTACAAAAGGAAATTCCAATTCACATGATCATAAGTCTTTTGCACATCCAGCTTACAAAGCATACCGGGATCACCAGTCCTCATTCTGGAATCAATACATTCATTAGCCACAAGAACGGAATCCAAAATTTGTCTCCCCCTCACAAAAGCATTTTGGGAAGGAGAGATTATTTTGCCAAGGACAGACTTCAATCTGTTAGCTAAAACCTTAGCTAAAATCTTATACACCCCTCCCACAAGGCTAATTGGCCTAAAGTCCTTAAGATCAACCGCACCCGGTTTCTTAGGGATAAGGACAATAAAAGATGTATTCAAACTCCGGACAAACATCCCCTCCCTAGCAAATTCACTAAGCATCAACAACACATCCCATTTCACCACATCCCAACAAGTTTGAAAGAAAGCCATAGAGAAACCATCTGGGCCCGTCGCCTTATCCCCATTAAAGCTTTGCACCACACTCGCCACTTCCTCATCCTCAAAAGGTCTTTCAATGAACTCCGCGTCCTCTCCCAAGATGCTATCGAACTCCAACCCATCCAACAGAGGTCGCCAACCAACCGGTTCCGTATACAGAGTAGAGTAATAGTCAATGATCGCCTCGGTAATCAGCGAAGGGTCCTCCACAACAGCTCCCTCAAGTTCCAAACTTGAGATCGAATTATTGTGCCTATTAGCCTTGCCACCACTCCTTAACCTTACCTACGAATCCATCCACTTTGACCCACATATTCTCAAAACGAAACGATCGCTTAACCCCCCTAAACTGACCACTGTCCAACAAAATCGGAAAATGATCCGAAAGTAAGCGAGGCAACCGTCTCTGAGTGAGCTCCGGGTACAACGACGCCCAATACGGACTAACAAGAAACCGGTCGATTCTAGACCATGACTGAGAAGATCTACCATTAAACCACGTGAACCTCCCACCCGTAAACACAAGATCCACAAGCCCCAACTCGGATACGAAATCTGAAAACTCCACCATGGCGCTCCTATTACCCCCATCATCCGATCGCTCGCTAGGGAAACGAGTCACATTAAAGTCACCCCCTATGCACCACGGGAGATTCCACCAACCATAAATCCCTGCCAGCTCATCCCACAAAAGACGCCTACTACTATCACCATTGGGACCATAAACTCTCGAGAAGATCCACTTCGCCCCATCATCAACATTCTTGAGTAACAGCGAGATAGAGAATTTCCCACAACACGACTTAACTAACTCCAAACTATGAGAATCCCACAAAAACAAAATACCGCCTGACGCTCCCACAACCTCCAAACAACACCACTGAACGTGAGGCCCTCCCCACAACCTTCTCACTAAGACACGAGAAACCGTCGCAACTTTCGTCTCTTGGAGACATACCAAATCCGCTTTCCACCCTCGTAACAAATTGCCCACACTTTTACATTTACCCTTATCATTTAGACCCTCACATTCCAGCTAATTATTTGGGGCTTCATAAAGACTGCACAATGGCCCTCCCCCCTTCCTGCTCCTCCTAACGCCAGAAGCACTCCCCTCATAATTGACTGAGCATTCCAGCAATTTTAATTCCCGACACAGCTTTCCCCCAGATTTGCCCGGAGACCTACTGCATAGACCCCTCTTCTCCTCCAATGCTGTAAACAACAACAACAGATCAGTTTCAAACCTAACGCACGAGACCCCCACTAAATGTCTGAATTCAGAGACCATTTCTAGCACCCAAGGAGATGGAACACTCTCCACTCTAGCTGCTGCCGGAGGAAGCACCCTCAAAGGCTTCGTATTCACCCCAGTAGTCTCACCCGCGAAAATAACCAACTCCCCACCAGCCTTCGAAACAGAGGCCGAGTTCCCCACCAACTCCAAACCACCCAACTTATTGGGAGACAAGCATAGGTTCGAAGGCTGAACCTCACCCTCCAACGAAACATCCCCCACAACCAGCCCACAATCAAGCGACGAAACAAAAGAAGACGAAAACTTAACCACCTCCCTCGAGACAGCCCCCACTGCCGAACCAGGGACAATATCACCATCCCCCAGCTGGATCAAATACGACCCACCATCACCTGAAACCGGCTCGGCCACCCCAGAGTAGCACGCCAAGACATCCCCGAGATGCACCCCAAGCGGGAAGGCCAGAGGCGAGGCAAAGGAGACCAGCGCGACACCCCCAGCCAGTTCGTAGCTGACCTAGCAGCACCCATGCCGAAGCACCCTCGCCAGAGCACTCGGAAGCATTCAACAATGTCGCCGGAGCCACACCAGCTTTCCCGGAGCCATCCAACACATCCTCCTCCGACGAAACTGCCAGAACCGCATCAACCAAGGCATTCTCGGGGACCATCATGTCGCCCAACTCATTCCCGTAGAGAAACCCAAACTCCCGATCCACCGAAAGAGCACAAAACACACTCTCGGTGGACCCCTGGTCGTCCCGTGGCAACCCACAACCGCCACAGTCCATATTGGCAGCTTCAAGAGGCTCGGGCACCACCAAAGACTTTGCCGGCGACGAAACGTCCAGACCCGTATAAACCATTGCATTCTCGGCAAGGGGACCCCCTATCTCCCCTCTTGTTTGTGATAGTCATGGAAGCGTTTAGTCGCATGATGGGCAGGGTGGTGGCTGTTGGTGGTCTAGAAGGGTTTAAGGTTGGTGGTGGTCCCGATGTAGATGTGAGATCTCCCAATTACTTTTTGCTGACGACACCTTGGTGTTGTGTGGGGTGTAGGTATGCCAGTTTCGGAGTCTAAGATGTCTTCTATTGTGCTTCGAGGCAGTTTCTGGCCTTAGAATCAATTTGTCTAAGTCGGAGGTTATTCCCATTGATATCGTTGATAATGTTCCGGCGTTGGCTTCTATCTTGGGTTGCAAACGGGCCTCTTTGCCTATGACTTACCTTGGGCTTCCTTTAGGTCCTTGCTTTAAGAGCGTTCGCATCTAGGATGAGATTCTTGAACGGATGGAAAGGCAGTTGGCGGGGTGGAAGCGAATGTATCTTTCCAAGGGCGGTAGGCTTACTCTTATTAAGTCGACTCTTTCTTGCCTTCCTACTTGCTTTTTATCTTTGTTTCCCATTCCGGCTGTAATGGCGAAGAGGGTGGAAAAGCTCCAGAGGGACTTTCTTTGGGGCAATGATGGGAATATGCATAAATTTCACCTTGTGAAGTGAGACTTAGTTTGCTCACCTTTTCAGAATGGGGGGTTGGGGCTTAGAAATATTATTGTGTTTAACAAGGCTCTTTATCCAAATGGCTTTGGCGCTTTGCGTTCGAGAGGGATAGACTTTGGAGGGTGGTTATGTTGCAAAATATGGGTGCTCGTTGGGGTGGGGGTGGAGATCTTCTTTGAGTCGGGGGCCTTATGGAGTTAGTCTTTGGCGATTTATTTCCAAAGGGTGGGCTGACTTCAGTAAGCACATCAGATTTGTGGTAGGAAATAGAGGAGGGGTTAGTTTTTGGCATGATTGCTGGTGCGGCGATAGACCTTTGTCTCTTGCATTCCCGGTTGTCTATTCTTTGTCTCGTTGCAAAGAGGCTTCGGTGGTGGATTGTTTGGTGGAGAATCATGGCAATGCCGTTTGGGATGTTCCTTTTCTTCGTTTGGCTAATGATTGGGAGTTAGCAGATTTTCAGCTTTTTTCTCCCGTGTGTATGGGATGGAGGTTAGAAGAGGTGGATAAGATAAGTTGTTTTGGAAGGGGTCTAAAGATGGGGTTTTTTCGGTGAATTCTATGTATTCTCTCCTTGTGGGTGGGAATGACTTGACTTTTCCGTGGAAAGGGGTGTAGAGGTCGAAGTGCCCCATGAGGATTTCTTTCTTTGTTTGGCTATACATGAGAGAATCCTCACTACTAATAACCTTCATAGACGAGGAGTATACATTACTGATTGGTGCTCTCTTTGTCGCAGTGATGGGGAATTAGTTGCCCATTTGCTTCTTCATTGTCCGGTGGCGCAGGGGCTTTGGACTCAAGTTTTTTCTATTGTAAATTTTTCCTGGGTTATGCCGGAAAAAGTGGTGGATGTGCTCTGGAGTTGGGAGAAGAAGTTTTCCAACCCCTATGCTAAGGCTATTTGGAGGATGATTCCATCATATATTTGGTGGTGCCTTTGGAAGGGGCGTAATAATCGTTGTTTTGCGGATGGTTCTTTGCCTTTAACTATGTTGCAGGACTTTCTTATGTTTACTCTTTTTGGTTGGGCTGATGAGGTGTTAGGTTGCCTGTTTGTTGATTTTCAGGATTTCCTTAGTTTTATAACTTGTTTGGAATAGTGATTTCGGTATAGTCCCTTGTACTGCTTTCACCTATCAATAAAATTATCTTGCTTATCAAAAAAAGTTTGTCTTATGATTTTATTCTTTCTCCTTTTTCCTTTTGAAATTAATTGTAAAGTATAGTTGGAGTGTGTAAAAGTCAATGGAGATATAGAGTGGAACTTTTTCCATCATGTTCTCTCCGTTCTCTCTCTTCCCTCTCTTCCCTATTTTGCGTCGGCTGTTAGTTTCCCGGTTAGATTATTTCGGTTAAACGTTCTACTGTTATGGTCGTTTGCTCGGAGGTCTCGATGTCCTTCTCCCGTAGGTTTGGTGTTGAAGCTAAGGTCTTTCAGGTGTTAGTATTAGGCAATGGAGATGTGAAACTCTCGGAGTGGAGTCGGAAGGCTATGAGTTCTATCTTCTTCGGGAAGGATGGAGCCTCTTGGATGCTTAACATGGTGACTCGTTTGCTGGAGGATTCGAAGAGGGAGTTTGTAGTGAATTTTTATGAAGCTTCTAGGGCCTTTGTGGCACAGAGGTGCTGCAATAAGGCAGGCAGATTTCTTTGCGTAGCTGAGTTTGTTGGAGGGCGTCGTAGAGGGGTGGTAATGGTACCGGAAGGTCCGGGGGCGTCTGGGTGGTTGGAACTTGCCTCTGTGTTGCAAGGGGTGAGTTCTTTCCTTGGTCATTTTAAGAATGGAGGTGGGGGCCTTGTTGGCTCTCCTGTTAGCAGAGAGTTCTCTTTCGCTGATGCTGTTACAGGCGGATTGAAGGTGAAGAGCATGGGGAGTAGGGTGGTGGCTGTGTCAGGTGTAGAGGGGTCTGAAGGTGGCGTGGAGCAGAAGGCTGTGCTGCATGCTTCTGCGCATGAGTCCTCGGTGAGCATCGACTCACTGACCAAGGAGTCTGTTCAGTCGGCTGGTGGCAGGGTGGCTGTCGAGTCTTTTTGGAGAAAGAAGTTGCTGGGGCTTCGTGCAGAGATTGATTTTCTTGTAGATTTGTTAGGGTGTGAGGGTGGACCGGGTTCTGGAATCTCTTTGGCAGCAGGTGGGCTGGGTCCATTCGGGTGGGAGTGGAAGGGCAGAGGCTCTGTCGGAGTGCAAGGGCTGGTGCAAGGGCTGGGGCAGGGGGCTGGGCCTGGAGAGCAAAGGCTGGAGCAAGGGCTGGTGCAGGGGGCTGGGCCAGGAGAGCAAGGGCTGGTGCAAGGGCTGGTGCAGGGGGTTGGGCCGGAGCCTCTGCTACCAGGCCCAGGCGTGCTGGCTCTAGCCCAGGAGGTCCCTTCGGTGGGTCTTCTTGGGCCGGGCTCCTTTGGGTTAGGGTCGGGTACCCAGCCAGACCCGGATCTAGAAGAGGTTGCCCGTGAGCCTACGGGTGCGGGGGAGGACCGACGAACCACCGACGATGATGACCGATCTCTGCTCCCGTGTCTCCCGATAAGCTTGTCTCGTCCCAGGGGGGGTTTTCGTCGCCGGATCGAGGTGGTGACGGCACAGATCTGGTCGCCGGCTCTTCCTTAGCGGCTTCTGGTGATGCTCAAGGAACGGGAGTGGCAGAGGGCCTTTGTGGGGAGCTAGGTGGGGTGTCTGGGGGCAGGCGTTGTGACGTGGGGGCTGGCCGTGAGTCTTTGGGTGTGGGAGCTGGCTGTCCAGAGTCCTTGGGTGTGGGAGCTGGCTGTCCTGAGGAAGTCGGGGGCCCCAAGTCTCTCAGTCCTTGTTCTGTGGCAGAGGAGGGGGTTGGGCTGTCGTCGTCCAGGGCAGATGTGGAAACGGAGGCTGATCCTCTCGTTTGTGTAGACAGCAGTCTTGATGGGTTTGCGGTTGTTCCTTACAAATCTCCGATGGATTCTTTGAAGGGGAAGGGGAAGACGGATTCTCCAGCGTGGGTTTTGGATATGGTTTCCTCTGTGGGTCAGATGGTTGGGCTGTCGTGTGGCGGTCAAGAGGATAAGCTGAGGGATCTTTTTGCTGTGTTGGAACGTGATCATATGCCGCTTAATTCGAAAAAGTCTAGGAAATCTGGTGGGAGGTTGCTAAGGGAGATGAAGGGATTGCAGTCTTCGGTCACCTATGAAGGGTCCTCTTCGGTCTCTCGAAAGTCTAAGAGCTATGGGCTTTACTGTTAAGGGTCTCTGGGTGTTTTGTGGGCTGCGGGTGGGGGTTTTGTGCTAGGGTGGGCGGGTGTTTGTGTTAGGGTGGGTGGGTGTTTGTGTTAGGGTTCTTCAGTATTTTCTCTTGTACTGTTGGCTCCGTGTGCTTTTTTTAATAATAAAATTGACTTACTTATCAAAAAAAATAGTTGGAGTGTATATATTACTGTAAAAGAGGCAAACTTTGTAGAGTGGTTCCATCATGTGCCAGCTGGAATATATGGGTGAATGGAACGATTTTTGTAGCCTTGATCGTGTTGAGCTCCGCTTAAATTCCCTTTTAAGTCCATGTTTTTATGATCTTCATTTAATTGGATGTCTATTTAAAGGCAATATGCAATGATGACAGTAGACTCCTGAGACTCACTGTCTCATGCACCCTTAGTTTTAGCTTGCAACTTTTGGGATCCTCTTGTACCCTAATGGTATTCAACTACAATGGGCTTGGAGGTTGCTCATTTTGCATGGGTTGGCTTATTGTAAAAAATTTCGTAATGGAGTGTTTCATTGAGGTTAATGTGTGTACTTATATTTCTATATGTACCCATACATGTAATGCGCTCTGGATTTTGTCTTTCTTTCTTGGTTGAGTAGTACACTCTTGATCTGGCTTGAGCCATTTTTGGAATGTATGAATTTTTTCTCTTTTCATCTTTTTTGTGTTCGAATTATTGCTTGCATTTGGACCCTGACAACATGTACGTGTGGAGAATTTTTTTTTTTGGGAATTCGAAAAGAAGTAGACGATGTACTTGAGTTGAAGGGAGGTGAGACTGGGTCGGGCATCTTGCTTTTGGACCCTAGCAACGTTGCAAGTATGCAGTTTGGAGGGGGAATGGATCAGGGAGATTGGACGGGCCCATTTTGGTCTCAGCAGGGCTTGCCCTCCTCGTCTGGGTTGAAAACTGGTGGCCCAGAGGCCTTAGATGGCTTTTCGGGGGCCCTGGATGTGAAAGAAGGGGGGAATTTCACGGGTTAGTGTCAGGTCTTGGGGGCGACGCAACACTCCCGCTCGTTGCTGAAGTTGTGGAGCTTGGAGGCAAGGTTGGTGGTGCTACCCACTCTCTGTCGGCAGCAGCCTACTCGCCGGCGCCTTCTGTGGAGCCTGGCGACTGCCCGAAGGTCCTTCCGGCGTCAGAGTTGACGCTGGAAAACACAACCATGCTTGGCGAATGGAAGTTCTCATCTTCTGGGGTGCCGATAGCAGATGTAGTGGGCATGACACATAAGTGGTCGATGACTCTGCTATGGTGATTTTTGAAGGGCTCGAGTCAGCTGGTGTGGTGGGGGGGTCTACGACTCTCGGCCTTGGGCTAGAGAAGCATTTGGCTGCTGGGTTGTTTCGGGATGACTCGCCGATGCTAAACATCTTGGTTCTAAGTGATTTTGGGACCCCTCAAGCTGATTTTATTCATGTTGATGGCGCTGTAGGATTGTCAGTAGATGAGGACGATATGGTATCTTCTGAGGAGATATGGGTTTCGGGAGAAGTGGTGTCGTTGGATTGCTTTTTGTATTTCTACGGTTAAGCTCAGTGATGGTTAATGGCTCTCCTCATGGCTTCTTTGGGAGGTCTTGTGGCTTGCGTCAGGGGGATCCTCTCTCGCCCCTTTTGTTCGTTATTGTTATGGAAGTTTTCAGTAGGATGATGAATGAGGTAGTTGAGAGGGGTGCTATTAAGGGGTTTGTGGTCGGGAGAGGTGGTAGTAATGGGGTGTGTATCTCGCATTTGCTTTTTGTTGATGATACGCTGATATTCTGTGAGGAGGAGGAGGAGATCCAAATGAGGAATCTGAGATGCTTGCTATTGTGTTTTGAGGCGGTGTCCGGTCTTAGGATTAACCTTGGCATGTCCGAGATGATTCCTATTGGCAGAGTGAATGATGTTCAGTGGATGGTGAATATTTTGGGTTGTAGGGTGTCGTCCATTCCGATGACCTATCTTGGCCTTCCTCTTGGGGCTAAGTTTAAGTGTGTGAGCATATGGGATGACATTGTTAAAAGATTTGAAAGAAGGTTGGCGGGCTAGAAGCTCATTTATCTATCCAAAGGGGAAAGGTTAACGCTAATTAGATCCACTCTTGCTAGCCTTCCTACTTATTTTTTTGTTGCTCTTTCCTATCCCGTTATCGGTGGCTAAAAGGTTTGAAAAGCTTCAAAGGGATTTTTTGTGGGGAAGTGGTGGTGATGAGCAAAGATTCCACCTAGTTAAATGGGCTAGAGTTTGCTCTCCTGTTAGTGTTGGAGGATTAGGGCTCAAACGGCTTCCCTTGTTCAATATAGCTCTCCTTGGTAAATGGCTTTGGCGATTCAGTTATGAGAGAGAGAGAGAGCTTGTGGAGGATTGTTATTACGGAGAAGTATGGGTGTGAGGAGGGTGGTTGGAGCACTTTGGCGGCTCAGGGTTCCTATAGGGTGAGTTTATGGAAATTTATTAGCAAAGGGTGAAACTTTTTTAGAGAACATGTTAGGTTCGCGGTAGGGAGAGGTTCCAGAATTCGGTTTTGGCATGACAAGTGGTGTGGTGACAGACCATTAAGTGTGGAGTTTCCTCTTGCTAGGCATAAGGATGCGTGGGTGGCTGATTGCATAGAGATGGGAACTGGAGAGGTATTGTGGGATGTTCACTTTGAGAGATTGTTTAATGATTGGGAGCTAGAGGTGTTTTCAGAGTTTTTGTCTTTACTCTATTCGTAGAGTTGGAGGAGAGGGGGAGGATAAAATGTTTTGTCTTTATTAGCAAAGGGCGAAATTTTTTTAGAGAACGTGTTAGGTTCGCGGTAGGGAGAGGTTCCAGAATTCGGTTTTGGCATGACAAGTGGTGTGGTGACAGACCATTAAGTGTGGAGTTTCCTCTTGCTAGGCATAAGGACGCGTGGGTGGCTGATTGCATAGAGATGGGAACTGGAGAGGTATTGTGGGATGTTCACTTTGAGAGATTGTTTAATGATTGGGAGCTAGAGGTGTTTTCGGAGTTTTAGTCTTTACTCTATTCGTAGAGTTGGAGGAGAGGGGGAGGATAAAATGTTTTGGATGAGTTCTAAGAATGATGTTTTCTCTGTGAAAACGATGTACGCTTTGTTGATGGAGGGCGCTAATGAGGACTTTCCTTGGCGTCAATGTTGGAGGAGGATGGTTCCCCTTAGAGTTGCTTTGTTTGGGAGGTCATTCACTGGAAAATTCTGGCCATTGATAACTTAAGGAGGAGGGGAGTTTGCGTGATTGAGTGGTGCTATTTATGTAAGTGCGATGGAGAAACGACTGATTATCTTCTTCTTCATTGCTTGATGGCTAGAGGTTTGTGGGGGCATGTGCTGAGCATTCTTAACTATGATTGGGTTATGCCTAGAAAGGTAGTGGATGTTGTTATACTTTGTTGGAAGAGGAAGTTTGGGGATCCTATAGTGTTGACCATTTGGAAGATGATCCCTGCTTGCATTTGGTGGAGTTTGTGGAGGGAAAGGAATGAGAGATGTTTTGAAGACAGGGCTGTGTCTTTGTCTAGTTTGGGGGGTTCTTTGTTGCATGTTCTTTTTCTGTGGGCTAATAAAACTGACTTACTTATAAAAAAAAATTGAGTTTACTGTGTGTGATGTTAACCAAGTGAACTTGCGAGCCTCTTTTCCTTTTCATTTTGAGTAAATAGAGCAACTAGATCACTATGCCATAGGGGATGGTGGCAAAGTTATTTTTCAATCTCCGTGTCTATGATATGTACTTGTTCTCATTACATATTCAAATGAACTCTGAGCAAAATTGCTTAAGTCATATTTGAAGCAAGATGTGAACTTTCCTGTGGATGCATAGGTGGACTAATTATTGCGATTTTAGGCATCCAGTTTGGTGAAATGATTGTGTTCTTTTTTTTAAGCAGATAGGGCCTTGTTGTCTTATAAGGGTCAAAAGGAAAACAAGTAAAGGAAATAAACAAACTTGAAAGAGCGTACATCATTATATTATCCTATCAACTGTCTTTTAACTATTTTCTTCAAGTATATTGGTGTATAAAGGACTACGTACTTACAAAAAAAAAATAAAGGACTGTGTAAGAGTGCTTTCTTCTTAACCAATAACAATGATAGGCACTCAGAAAAGCATTGGAAACTCATACTTTCTGAGGAACTCTATTTTAAAGATGGAGGGTTGCTTACTTGAAATTATTGGTTCTCAGAATTCATGTTTTCAAGTAGTGGGCATGGTTATCTTGGCTTGTTATAGCTTCCTGTATGCTAGTCATAATTGCTTTTTTTTAAAGTTCATTTTTTAATCATTACTCACGTTATTTACTGATAAGAAGCAATACCTACATGCTGTAGAATCATCAACTAGATAATGTGTTTGTGTTTGATTATGCATGCGGAGATGATCTGTCTTTGTTGGCTATTTCTAAGTTGCCCTTTTGATGCTTTTGGCATGCGTATCAGATTGGAATCATGCGCTAGATTAGTAAAGTTTAAATAGTCAAGAGGACCAGTCTACTATTATTCATGTTATGGAATATGGAATTAAGTTGTAGGCATGCTGGAGTTCTCAAGGACATAACTGTGCTATATTGCACTGCAGACATCACTAGATATAATTCTTCATTTTTATTCTGTACTCTTTTGTTGATACGATGCTCATAACATGCCTTTGCTTTTGATCCCTTCTGCCAGCAAATTGTGCCACCTGTCCTCAATTCATTTTCTGACCAAGATAGCAGAGTTCGTTATTATGCTTGTGAAGCTCTATATAATATTGCGAAGGTAAGAGTGGAACAGTTTTTTTTCTTCTCTGCAACTCCTTGCTTCAATTATGCATAAATATACTCTCTCTCATAAGAAACTTAGTTTTAAAACTTTAGTTTCTTGCTTAAAAGAGACGAGGAATTGACTGGAGGAGAAATAAAAGGATAGCATTTATCATGGATCCTGATGGCTATTGTTGTCTTCTGGATGTGTAGTGGATTTATAAATATCTTTTGTTGATGGCTTGATGCGCAGGTTGTAAGGGGAGATTTCATCATATTCTTTAATAAGATTTTTGATGCCTTATGTAAGCTGTCAGCAGACTCGGATGCCAATGTACAAAGTGCGGCTCATCTTTTAGATCGGCTTGTCAAGGTAAAACAATATTCAAGTGCCCCTCCTTTCTGCAACGCATGTACCAGATTAAAACACCAATAAATGTTGACTTGTTCCCTATGGTTGTCTGAAAATAGGCTCTCTCTTTTGTTAAATGAATTCTCAGATTTTACTATAATGAAACAGGACATTGTCACTGAAAGTGATCAATTCAGGTGCGCAGTCTTATTGTTCCTGGTTTAGACCCTTGACTCATATGTCTAAGAGTTTGGAAATCATAAGCAGAGTTTGTCAACTGGTTCGACACTTAACTTACACAATGGTATAATGTTCTTTTTCCTCAGCATTGAAGAATTTATACCATTGTTAAGGGAGCGAATGAATGTCCTAAATCCCTATGTCCGGCAGTTTTTGGTAGGATGGATTACTGTATTGGACAGTGTTCCAGAGATTGATATGCTGGGTTTCCTTCCTGATTTTCTCGATGGTAATTGTTCTTTGTTCGAAAGCTGATATTTTTTTTTGATATCTTCTCTTTCCCTTTAATGTGTATGAATTCATTATATCCTTGATAAATCTCAGGTTTGTTTAATATGCTAAGTGACTCTAGCCATGAAATACGGCAACAAGCTGATTCTGCTCTTTCGGAGTTTCTACAAGAGATCAAGAACTCCCCAGTAAGGGTTCTGCTAACACTCAATCTTCAATTCTTCTGTCTACAGTATTCCATGATCTGTTACATTGCCACTATAAATCTTGTGCCAGGAATTTTCTGCCAACCCCCAAGGGGCGATACTCTTTTAACCATAAGACTCTTGGCATTTTCACTTTGCAATCAAAGAATTGCTATTGAATGCATCAATGTCAAATATTTTGGTCTAAAGACAACATATTCTGTTCATTTGTAATGTGTCAGGGCCAAATATTTTAAGGTAGAAATAAATATTTTGTTCATTTGTAATTTTCTGACTCGAGCAGTGCTGCTCTTGAAGTCTGTAGATTACGGTCGCATGGCTGAAATATTGGTGCAGAGGGCTGGTTCTCCAGACGAATTTACTCGGTTAACGGCTATCACATGGGTAAGTGGTATCACAATACTTATGTTATCCCTCTACTTTTAATTAGTATCGCCCTTCGGTGTGGTTTTCTATCTGATTGGTGATCAAGTATTGCCATTTTTTCTAGATTTACAGATGATTTGCTGCGTCATTGTAGTTCTATATCATTCTGATAGATTTTATGTACTTCTTGATTGTACAGATCAATGAGTTTGTAAAACTTGGTGGGGACCAGCTTGTTCCTTATTATGCTGATATCCTTGGTGCTATTTTGCCCTGCATTTCCGATAAAGAAGAGAAAATTAGAGTGGTAGGTTCTTTTGAAATTTTACTTTTTCTTTTTGCTGTTTTTTATTGGGAGGGGTGTCTTTTGATTTTTTTTGGGATAAATATACTCTTCACCTTCCAACTATGGGGGTCTTAACACTTTGTACCCCGTACTACCACGTTTGTCATATTTCACCAACTAACTATTGATTTGAGATATTTTGCACCATCCATTTAAATTTTCCGTCATTTTGGACGAAAAATGATTTTTTGGCCTATGTCACATGTAAAATTATGATTTTACCCCCAAATATTTTGGCAACGATAATTTTGTGGGGGATAAAATCATTATTTCATAAGCCAAAAAATCATTTTCCGTCCAAGATAATGGAATTTTTTTTACAGAGGATGTAAAGGGTTTGAAATCAATAGTTGGTAGGTGAAATGTGACAAAAGTGATAGGTTGGAATGCAAAGTGTCAAGACTCCCATAGTTGGAGGGTGCAAAGTGTGTTTATCCCATTTTTTAACTTTTTATTTATTTTGTCATTTTGTAGTGTTGCTTGGTAGTTTATGCAACTAAATCTTCCTTTTCCCGGTTTCTCTAAACACTCTTCATTTGTATAAGGTTGCTCGTGAAACCAATGAAGAGCTTCGTTCAATTCAGGCTGATCCAGCTGAAGGATTTGATGTAGTAGCAATCCTTGCTATTGCAAAGAGGTGTGGTTTTTGAAGCCTGTGAAAAAGTTGGGTTTGAAATCTGTTCAAATCTAAAGTAAAATATGTTACTTATAGGGGTACATGTTGCACGTCTCCTCTTGTGGAGCTATAAGAGAAGTGCTTACAAGAGTGCCTTGTTTGCCTTTATTATGACGGTTATCCTAAAAGGATTTATGATTTTATGGTGATTATTGGCTACTTTGACTGAACCAGGCAATTATCAAGCGAATGGGAGGCTACTCGAATCGAAGCATTGCACTGGATGTCAACTCTCCTAAGGGGACATCGCACTGAGGTAACTGCACTGCTAGGAATAATATGCATAGTCTGCTATATTTATGGTCCCTTGTCTTTTGAAATACATGTTGATGGTTGTAGTTCAAGGGATGTGTCAATTGGATTTTTTAAACTAGCGTTCAATCAAATTGACCACCTGGAAGATCTCATCATCTGTTAGGAAGGGACGTAAATGTTATATCTCTGTGCCTTCTAGTTTGTCTAATTTCCGATCTTAGGTCCTTTACTATATCATCATATGGTTCTGGAGATAATCTACTTTTTGGCATTGGGGGAGTGGCTAAGTTTTTTGTGGGCCTCCGGGTTTGGCTGATTTAGCAGTTGGGTATTTGATGCTTGGTGACCTTATAGGTCCCTGTTGGGATCTACCCATGCTGCTTTTCTATTTCGTTCGTTACCAAATTTTCTTTCCATGAATGAGACATAAAGGTTTTGCAGATGGTAACCTAGTGATTCTGGTTCTGCACAGGATTGGGAAAAGTCATTCCGCATCACTCCATATGATGATGATTAACCTGTAATTTTCCATGATTTTATGGCTTCAATGGAAAAAATCTTGATGATTATTCTTGTTTAGCACCATACCTATTTGGTGATGCTTTTATTATATGCTTATAGCTGGAGTTATGGGTACACTACTCCAGAAAATTTTATGCCTATAGTTGGAGGTGCTCTTTATTGTGGTCTGAATAGTAGTTGTGTGGACTGTATTGAAAAGTCCTGTATGCTTCTTCATTTAAAATGATCAGTGGTGGCTAGCTTGGGCATAGCTCATTCATCTATTAAGTGAACCAAGCCAGCTTTATGTCTTGTTGTGGACAAGGAGGAGAGCCTGAGCACTTTGGCTTGGAAGTTTGCAAGCTGGCTTGTCATAGGTCAACAATAGATTTTGTTTCGCATGAGGGACAGAGGCTTATAAAATATACTTACCATGTACTTCTGGGATTCCTTCATCTGTAGCTTTCAAAAAGGTGACATTTACTTCACAACAATGTTTTTCACATTGGAATAGGGTGCAATTGAGGTTATTGGCAGTCTCCATGAATTGCTTTTTTAACCTTTGCAAGACTTTCTGTAGAGGGTGTTGAACATGGACTGGCCACCAGTTGACATTACTGAACTTTCAGATTCAGAAAGTGGGGATTCAAAGTGCGTTGCTTATCCCCACCCAAATAATATATTGGATATAGTTGACGGCACTTTTTTTGGGTCTACTCGCTTGAGCTTGTTTAATTGCTTGAGCTTCTTTTCACTGAGCCAAGCTTGAGCCTATGTCTAGGGTTTGTGCTGGAATGAAGCTCGTTTTTTTCTGATTGAGGCAAGCTGATTAAAGAGGTTGTTGGCTGAATTCAATTGCTACACTCGGCACAGGCATTTGGCTTAGCTCATTTGCGCTCGCAAACATGTGCATATGAAATACACGTTGCATGTGTGACATGAATTATGTACAGTATCGTGGCTTCTGTCTAAGTAATACTTAGAAGAACACATATGTAACCTAACCTGGTTATATGGAGATTCTTCAATCATGATCTAGTATTATATGTCTAGGAAAAGAGAGCAAAACAAGTGATGCACCAAATCAAAGGAAGGGGTGAAAATTTGTAATCAGCTTAGTTTTACCAATTAATTAGAGGGTCATTTCTCCTTGTTTACTTCTTGTTATCGTTATTTATGCTTGTAGTTGTCTGCTAAGTGCTGACGTTTCTTTTGTTGCCAGTGAAGTTTAAATTGATTGTTCTTCCTGAAACAGGTCTTAAGTTCCCTTAATGACATATTTGACAGCCTTCTGAAAGCATTGTCAGATCCTTCTGATGAGGTAATCCTTTTGTTCTGATTGTACATTTTCATCTCTGACTGTTTTATCAAGTTCAGAAAAATATCCTTATAACCATTAATGCAATTGGAATGAATTTTATTTGTGTGTTTTGCCGATCTCCTTGTACCATGCCATTTTTTCTTTGCTTGGATACTGGTGATCACGTATTGGTTCTGAGTAATATAACACTACCCCCAAAAAAAAAAGACTAAAAGAGCTGCGAATGGTTGAAAATGATTTTGATGTGGAGTAAAAGTGAAGCGTCTACAATGTATCATGTGATAGTGAAGAATACCATATACCGGGCTATTAGTGTGGTCAAGTCCTTGACGTACTATGTCTTTTTTTCTCTCCCCGTCGCTGGGCTGACTTCGAGAGTGTAGCCTCTTGGCAAGCTTACACCCTATAGATTGAAAGGTGGATGTCGTAAATAATCCAAGATGAATAGTGTAATGTCATGCTGTTTACAGTACATTTCAGATATTTTCCACTGTATATTAGTCGATATTTGGTGAATCAAAATATTTATATAAAAAAATGAGGTGTTATAATAATTCAGCTGTCATGATATTTATACTGCATTTGTTTTGCACTTTTTTATTGTTTAGGGGGGAGGGGGAGCGTTGTTAATATGTTATAATTTTCAGAATATTTATCTGAGGTATTTACAAGAGCAACATGTAAGCAGCATGTTTGGAAGTATTTTTTCAAGACTTAATCAAATGCTGCTACATCTACCCTTTGTAGGCTTAGATTAATTCATAGACCATAAGCTCCTTCAATCAGTAACTGAGGCTGCATCTAGTAGTATTTGTAGGTTTTTGTTTTTGTTTTTATTTGCGGCAGTGGTTTTAGATACCCATGAGACATGCTTGTTTGGTCTTCTCGTCATGGACTAATACCATAATATGTGGCTTGATCTGCTATCGTGGACCTTGATCATATACAGGTGAATATATTTGGGTGTATGTGTATTTGTATCCATCCATCATACGTACAAAACATTCATTCACACACATGCACCATACACACATACATACAATGTATGTAGATATATCTGTACTGAAGTAGATTGGTGGTCTTTGTCCTCTTCAGGTGTTTCCTACATTTGGGGGAAGGGCATATTGAGTTAAGTGGTAGACTTTGTGGCTAAAAGCAGATATTGGTTTCAGGACAGCTTGTTTGCCGTTCTTTTAGAGTTTTTGTTATGAGTGCTTTTTCTGGGCTCTAGTTCTTTTTTCCTTCCCTCTTTATTTTCTTCTCTTCTAGTTGGGGTGTGGTTTTTCCTTTTGGTTTTTTGGGTATGTTGTGTGTTTGCACAGTTTGCAGTATTGGGATAAACCTTTCACGTATATGGTACTCGAAAACTTCATTCTTTGGCTTCTTTCTGGTAAATGTTTGGAAATAATGGATCTCTGCAGGTTGTGCTCCTTGTTCTTGAGGTTCATGCGTGCATAGCAGTAGATCCTCCACACTTCCGCCATCTTGTTGTTTTCCTTGTTCATAACTTCCGGGTAGATAATTCTCTTCTGGAGAAGTGAGTTTGTATCCTTACCTGTTTCTTGCTATCTTATTGCTTATTTCTTACAGATTATTTAGCAATAACTACGCCAATGTATTATTTTTGTTCTGCAATTAATCCTCTTTTTTTGTTCTTTCCTTAGGCGTGGTGCTTTGATAATCCGCCGGCTTTGTGTTCTTTTAAATGCTGAAAGGGTCTATCGTGAACTCTCAACCATATTAGAAGGAGAATCTGACCTGGATTTTGCATCTATTATGGTTCAGGTTCTGTTAACTATCTGAGAATTGTTTGAACTTTTAGTGTATGAGTAACCAAAGGGGATAAACCTTGTGTTGTTCAAATTATGAATAAAATGATACAAACATTTTAAGATCATATCCTAGGATTTAAGTGTTTGGGATGACTAGGATGTCGTAAGAAAAGCCATATTTTCTTAAACTGTCCTTTTATTGTTTAGTTGTTTATGTTATTTTTTTTGCCTTTTTTAAATCTTAGGCACTTAAGTAAGATGTTTGTTGATTTGTTTGGTGATTTCCTTTTATTTCAGGCTCTGAATTTGATTTTACTTACATCCTCCGAATTGGCTGAGCTCCGGGATTTATTAAAACATTCACTGGTGAATCCTGCTGGGAAAAACTTATTTGTTTCTTTGTATGCTTCATGGTGTCATTCACCTATGGCAATTATAAGTCTCTGCTTGTTGGCACAGGTGAGTGTTTTTATTTATATGGCAAACCATTTCATTTTGATCCTCTCTCTCTCTCTCTCTCTTCCCCCCTTCCCTCCTCCTTTCCTTCTGTTCCTCTTAAGTATGCACATTCGTGCAGCATGTAGTGATGTTGTTTGTCCAACCTTTATGTTTTCGTTCTATTTAGTGATCTCCTTTTATCTTGCGTATCAGACGTACCAGCATGCAAGTTCAGTGATTCAGTCTCTGGTGGAGGAAGATATCAATGTCAAATTTTTGGTGCAGCTGGATAAGTTGATTCGCTTGCTGGAAACTCCAATCTTTGCTTATCTTAGATTGCAGGTGCATAAGTAACAGATTAACCGCAATGACATATATTCATAGTTGATATATGGTTTCCTTAGAAACTTGAATAAGATATTTCCTTGTAGCATCAGTTTGCATTAGTTCTGACAATGTCTTTCAACATTACTGATATGTTTTACCTTTCAAAATGTCGTGAGATTTCATTGGGTGAGCTTGTTGAAAGCATATAAAAAATGCAGTTCCTTTATGGCCTATGCCTTTTATATGATGTCCATTCTGTTGATGGTGTATGGCTCTTATATGATGATATCCAGGGTTTTGGGGTTGGAAAAAGTACCTGTTGGAAAATAGGTAGGCATTGCAAGTCTGAGGTGAGAAGTTTGTTTTCGGTGCTGTGGAGTAAGATGGAATATGGGAGATGAGATCTTCTTGGATTCTTGGAAGAGTGCTTATCATGTTAGCGTTCTCATTAAAGTTGTATTCCCATGTGGAAGCAGAAGTATTTTATTTTCGATCGCTGTTAGATGGGCAAACAGGACAAGTAAACAATGGACTATCGTAGTCATTGCTGGGTGGAAGAGGTGCTTTCGATAATGGTTTCATATTTGTAGAGTTATCAGAGTATGCCTTGCGCGATGATTGATTAGTGGTTTCTTTGAACTTGAAATTGGTAGTCGAAATTATTTTTGCTGCTTCGAGAGTAGCACCTTCGTGTTTGGATGTGGAGGTTGGCCTTTTAAGTAAAGAACAATCTTTCTGGGAGATAGAAATGAGCGTCCTCTATGCCTTGTTTTCTTGGGCTTCAATTTCTCCATCCCATGTAGCCTTGGGTCTCTTTTTGGAGTTTATTGAAAAGTTGGAACTTTATGATTTGGTTCGTGTTTCTTTTCCCTGTTGGATAAGGACTATCTGTACTCTTTTGTGTTTGAATTGTGCCCCCTTATCGAATGAATTAAGAATCCTTTTGTTCGTTGGAAGTTTTTCCTGGGCTTTTTTATTTTTTATTTTCTTTTTTTGTATTGGCAAGAATTGTTTGGTTAATTAATTCGGAACAACAGATGCTTCGAAAATTCGGAGCGGTCTTTGGATAACTTAAGGGGTCTTTTATTACAGTCGCTTTTTTTTTGGGCTAATGTGATGTTGGGTTCTCATTTTTCGGGTTTTTCGGATTTTCTTAGCTTTCTCGCTTGTTTATGTTAGGGGTTTTCAGTATAGTCTTTTGTACTGTCGACTCTGTTGTTTTGTACCTTTGTTTCTCTTTTTAATAAGATTGGCTTACTTATAAAAAAAAATTAATTTGTAGTGTTTGTGCCTGACTAAAAAATTTAAGAAAGAAACTAAGGGTAAAGGTTTTGCATGCAACCCTTTTTCCAGTCTTCTCTAAAAAACAGGTGATGCTAGAATCTATTTTTTAAGCATGGGTGACATGGGAAATATTACTTCTTGTGGAATGAATAGTTTTTTTTCCCACTCCTGTTGTCCTTGAATAAAAGTATTCGTACATTGAAAAGATGATCTTATGCCTTTTGATGGTTGCTGGTTGAACGTGTTGCTCTTTGTACAAACTTTTTTGGTGGTGCAATTTTTCTTGCAAGTAAATGGATATATTTGTGTATTCCTGCATGTCTCCCCAGGTTAAAGTTTGTATGTTTGAGTGCCTGAACCTATGTTGTTCTTGCAGCTTCTTGAACCTGGAAGATATACATGGTTGTTAAAAGCCTTGTATGGCCTTCTAATGTTGCTTCCCCAGGTATGGTTCCAGAAGAGTTTTCCTTCCATTGGTCTTTGTTAATGGTGAAAATATTTGCCTCTAGAAACTGACTGATGCAGTCCATTATTTTTGCAACTGGGAATGTACTTTATGATGTATGTGTACACGTAAAACTAATCAATCACAATTCTTTAACGGCTAGAAAAATAAAATCACGTTGTTATTTACTTTTCTTTTTCTTTATCTTCACTGTATGTTGTAAAATTTTGTAAGTAATGGCCATATATCGCTTCTTTATTCAATAATGACGAATGATCGTAAACAAGTTTGTTGGGATTGTCAATTTTGGGGCATTGGAGCTTGGAGTACCCCCAAATTAGGATCCATGATTCAGTCGTAGTGTTTTGGATGAATGAGGAAATCTTACGACTGAGCTAGAGCTGCAAACATAAAGAGACTGAAAAAAGAGTCGTCAAAACATGGACGCATCGCCTCACTATAAGATTATGACTGTTTGGGTAGTGAACACTTGCAAATTTTACAGAAAAATTAGCTCTTTTCCTTCAAAAGCTGCATGGTATTTGCATCTTGACAATCAATGAAAAGAGCAGGACTCACATCATTGTGAGTTTTACCTGATTGTTACTCCAATTATTACGCTTTTCCATACTGAAATATCAAAGTGACTGAGTAGTTGTTGTTTTGTTATCTAGTGTAGATTAGTACGGTCGTTTACACGAGGTATAGTTGGTAGTGGCACTACTGGTTCCCCTTTTTAGCCTGTTAAATTTCGGGAAGGTCATACCAGTAGTTAAAGTGGAAACTTGGCAATGGCCTTAGTTTCCCCCTTCCCTTTCTGTGGCACTTCAACATTATATTGTATCCAGCTAAGAAAGCTCTTCTGACCACCGTATGTATGCTTATTCCTCTGATCTTTTGTTGGGGAGGTTTGTTGTCATTGTACATTGAAACCTTAGTTTGTATTCTCTCTGTACACTTCTTGTTCCTCTTGAAAATATCAAGTATGATGGTGTTTTCTTCCTCTTATGCTCTGCAACAATTGAAGGAGATTAGTCTTGCTCTCGGTGCTAGTTGTTGAGTAGTTTTTATTCCTGAATAGGTTTATCTTTTTTGCTTTAGTTGTGTTAGTCATTTATGTTTATGTTGACTTTGACACTTGAATGCAGCAAAGTGCCGCTTTTAAGATCCTGAGAACTCGTTTAAAAACTGTACCTTCATATTCCTTCAATAGCGAGCAATTTAGGCGAACATCATCAGGGAACCCCTTTCAAATTCTACATCACATTCCAAGTGGATCACAGATCACTGAGGATGGAGACAGTATCCAGGAAGGTGCAAATTCGCATAATGGTATTAATTTTGCTTCGAGACTACAACAGTTCTGGCAAATGCAGCACCAGCATCGTATGCATGCAAAAACACAGGCACAATTGCGCAACAGTTCTTCCACTTCATCATCAAGGGTCCGTTATTTCTTTCATATTCACAGTATCAGTAATCTTTATAAATATCTGAATGAATATGTGTTAAGTTTTTTTTCGTGCCTAAACTAGGTGAAATGAGTTGGTTCAAATATTTGGAATGACAATTTTGACAGTCAAAGTGGTAGCAAGTTGTCATGTTCTTGTTCTTTGAGCAAAAAGAAAGGAAGAAAAAAGGGAGAAATATAAATAATTCACAAAGGTCGTAAAGGAGATCTATTAAGTAGCTCAAAAAAAAAAGAGAGTGAAAGCAAAAAACTACGATGCCAATCACAAAATGAGTTCTAGGAGTTAAGAGGCAGAAGAGGGGAGACTTCACAAGTAGGACCAGATACTTGTTTGCTCTTCTCAACTGGGGTAAGTTTGTGTGGGGATGGGCGAAGAAGCTAAAGTTTTTACCTACCTCAAATGCTTGTAGAAGACTTCTTTTTGTACGAAACTACTGTTTTTTTTTTTCTCATCTACCCTATTTGGTTTTCTCCTCGTGCCATTTTCAGTCTAAGTTTGCATCTAACAGTACTATTGCTATTCTTCCAATCACCTTGTTCACGTATCTGTATGCAGGAGGTGCAAAGACCGGAAGAACCTCGATGGCCTCCTGCATCAGACTCGAGTGGGCCTCCTTCAAGATCATCCAGGAGAGGCCCAGGGCAATTACAACCATGATTATGTTGCTGCGCCGCACTCTTATTCAAGGCTAATTATGACAGTCTCGGCGTGTGTGATCCATGCCTGATCTGGTATAATTGTAAAATTGTATATCGTAGTAGTTTGTTTTGATTTCGTGGGCAGTTGGATGGTGAAAAGGGTTTTAAGATAAGCTAGGGTTTTATGAGCTATTATTTTTTCTTTTCTTTTTTAACTTTCTAAGCAAGATATACCCATGTGGTTCTGTTGTTTTTGTTTTGAAAAACCACGTGGGTTAGAGGGAGATACTTGTTTTAGAAGATGCAGATTGTTTTGTTACGTTCATCCGGTACAGGAATCTTATAAAATAAGAAATCATCCAATTCTTGTGTACAAATTCTACACAGAATATGCCTCTTGCATTTGTTTATTGCCTCATTTGTCTGCATTTGTTCTTTATAATCCATTGTTTGCTATTTTGGTTTCTCTCTCCCAATTTGTGTACCCTCTCTTTTGTGCAAAGGGCAGGAGATAGAAAAGGGATTTGTCTGCCTGATGGAGGTGAATCAGCTAAGCTATGCTATACTAAGGGTGCGTCTGACGTGTAAAATTTTACACTTTCTAAAATTTTAACACAATAAAAAATTACAACATAATCTCTCTTCCCATCGCATCATTACTTTTCATTATAATAAATATTAAAAATCATCTCTTCATTTTTTCATCAAATTCAATACTTTAAAATTTTAATACTTAAACACATCCTAAGGTAGTCTAGAATTGGTAAAAAATTGGATTTAGAATTGGTGGAAAATTGGATTTAGTTTATGCAATTTGGTAAAAAAGTAAAGAGAGATAATTTTAGTAAATTTTTTATAATTTATTATAATGAAAAGAGATGATTTGATGATAAGATAGATGATTATATAGTTAGTAAAGTTTTGACAGCCAAAATCATGACCCGAATGGTGTAAAATGATAGCGGTTTAGGACGCTTCAAAATGAAGAATAAATAGCACATCAGACTTAACATTGGGAAGACCTTTTTTTTTTTTTTGGAAAGACTTCAATCGTGGTTGATTGTTGAAAGCCAATTTTACATTCACACCGCAAAAATAACACAACACTCTCACGTATCTGTTTCCTCTTACGTTATGTTAAAGGAATCAATCTCTTCCATGAAAACCACCACCGTGGTATCATAAAAAACAACTAAAAGAAGGGTCATGCTCCAATGCAAATATCATTATTGTTCGTTTTCATAAAATCTACATTTCTTTCATCGTTCAAAATTTTCATTGTTTTGCTTGTGATTAAAAATATAGGCTTAATTATCTATGCCCTTTTTATGGTATAGACTTTTAACAAATCAGTATCCGAGATACAAATTTGAACAAGTTGTTCTTGTGGTCAATTTTTCAGATATATTAGTTCTTTGGTCTTCCTAATTCTGACAATTCACACTCCAACCCTGACCCTGATTTCAATTTTTTGTTAGTGGGCTAATATCTAGTGGACGAGAATAATATATTTGAAAAATGGACCACAAAGAACATACATTTAAAGTTATACGCTAGACTCATTTTATGGGATTGTATCCATAATTAAACAAAAACATACCAAACAACAAATGAATAACGTAATGGCTTTGAAACGTGAGGATTGAGTCTGATTGGTAATATTCATGTGCTAATTCTGATTAGGGCCACACAACCAGAAATTCGGTCCGATTTTTGGATCGGATATCGGGTTGTACTTAAATGGAAGGATCGGATTGGTCCAAAACGGTTCGGTCTAGACCTCTTAAGTGGTCCAGACCGGCTACTTTTTTTCCAGATTACATCTTAAAATAGAAAAAAAATATGAATTCATTCAAATAAAGAGTCATTTCTAATCATTTTATGGTCAGATCATTAATGTTACTATGTTAGTATTAATAAATTTTGTTAAAAAATTATTCTTCTAATTTTAATAAATATATATTTACTTAATACTTACCAAATGAATATATAATCAAAATAGTTGTTATTCTTGTATTTTATCCAATTGCAGAGAGACTATAGTAATTAGTATAAGAGTATTCGATTCTAACTCCCCATCCCAATTTGACATATATTGATATATAAAATAGGTGTTTAGGAGAAAAATATATATCTTACTTATCATTCATGCATGATTACATTAGCTATGGCTTTCATTGATCTCATATATTTTTCTTGACTTCAGGTCCATATTTAATGCGTTGGACTGCCATTAGGGTTATATTCATATAAAATTAAGGAGCTAGTTCATAGCTCTAAAAACTGACTTGATTTTTACATGTTTTCGAACAATGAGAAAAAGGTCAATCCATGAAATTAATTATTATAATTGATTTCAGTTTATTAGGGTCTTGTACTATTTAGAACATGCATTTATGAACAAATAATTTAAATGCGATACTAATAGTCCAAGTAAATCAAATATTTACTATCTAATATTTTATGACTTGTATTAAATTAGAGTGGGCGGAGGGGGTTCGGGCTGTGGGTTGGCGGCACTGGGGAGGGAGGATGCGCTGGGGAGTCCGGGACTGGGAGGGGCCTTAGTATTAGTTAGTTTTTTTTAAAGTTTAATTTAAAAAAAACATTAAAAAATATATTTATTATTTAAAATTAATGAATTTGATTCTCAAAAGTTCTGGACGGGACCAGATTTAACTGGTTTTCAAATCCTGTCTGGATTGGATTTAACCGATTTTCAAATCCGGTCTGAACCGGTCTAATTTTGTAGTCCTGTCCGGTCTGCGGTCTAATTTTGTGCAGCCCTACTTCTTATAGTCAATCCCCATGTACCCATGGTGATCATTTCCAAGGGTACGTGTCCTTTTATTACCCGATACATGTATTAGATTAATTGGTCCCACCACAATCAGCAAGCAATTGCAAGGAAACCTATATATCATCTTGGATACTGAACGAACAGAATATACCTCATTTTTTGCCTGTCTACCCCGGTAAAAGAGTGCATCCCAACAACTTACGATTGCATAACCTCAAAATTTAGAAATTTCATACCGAACGTTGGCCTGAGCAAACTACTTTCATTCATATAGACATCAACCACAGAATACCTTGTGACCTAAGTCAGAGTTCTAGAGAGCTTGTCTACAGACTACAAAGCATATATTCTGTCGAAGTCAGAGTTATTATATTCATCAGGGTCTGACAAATTTGCTGAATACACGGACCAAGAGAAAGATTTGCTCCCACTCGCCCTTCTGATCCGTCTCTGGGAGTCATTGCGGAAAATTCCAAAGTGTTGTCGGAAGACAAAGTAGCACATACTGGCAAGAGTCCCTACGAGAATGGGCGCTCCCATAAGGGTTACTGTAATGGCCATCCATGGTTCTTGTTTTCCAACCACAACAAAAGCTATTGAGAGAAAAGCCCCACAAGTGCAGGTGCAGGCAGCCCACATTAGCTTGTTAACAACCGACACAACCTGCTTCTGAGCTCTAGTGTCCCAGGCCACCAAAGTTATCTGAACCACAACAACGGCTAGAGAAATGAAGAGAGATGTAGCATTTAAAAGGCAGAACACTCTGAATGCAACGCTCTCAGCTATTTTAGCCTTCCCTACATCCTGTCCATCCGTAAGATATTGGCCAGGCAAGTTGAATATAGCCAAGAAAGCTATTGAGGCAAAAAGAACAGCCACAACTGTGACAGAATAGTTGGTGTTTTGAACAGCTTCTCTGTGGAGTTTTTTTAATTCTTTGGCAATACCAGAAACGCGACGGCGGGTTTGTTCATTTTCTTTGAGTTGCGAATGTACCTCATGCTTTATATCACTCACAGTCCTTTTGAGTTCCATTGCTTCATCCACTCGACCAATATGTCTGGCATGCTTGGCACCAGCTTCCACTAGAGATTCCTTAATTTCCAATGCTGAATCTCCATATGGAAGTTTATCAGCCAAATCCATTGCTGTTTGATGCTGATTGTTAATTGCGTTGACATCAAGAGATGTATAGCTCAGCAAAAGGCTTACTATCTGTAAAATAGAAAAAATATTCCGCATAACAACCAACATTACAAGGGGAGCAACAAAGATATGTAAAGGCATCAAATTTTCAACATGATCTAAGTCTAAAAACACAAACGATAAAAAACTTATAGGATATGACGTCACTTCTAGCACAAACCTGAGATACATAAACATGTGATTGGAATTGAAGTTAGATTTTGAAGCAATTGGAGTACAGCTAGACAAGCAATTTGGTAGGTAATGCAGTTCCTACTTATTAGTATGCACAGCTGAAGGATGTAATATCCCTTCAAGTTTCTGAAATTTATTTCTTAATATAGATGTTCTGTTTGGGGATTTATATCATTTGCGTCAAAAGAAAATAGGATTCCCATATCTGTAGAAGAAGCCCAGTTAAGGCTTCTGATACCCAAAAGGTGAACAGGCAATGAGAAAAGACTTTTTAAAGCACTCAACACCTCATGATACATCTACTTCGCTAATTCGACTTTGATGGTCAAAGGTAAATACTAACAAGTGTAGGACGTTTTCTTGTCATTTATGACTTGAAACCTCATCAATTGTCATACCCTGGCAGCATGCATTCCCTATATTAACAAGTGATTATTTGTGTTTTTCCTAATCCTCTTCCTCATCTGTAATTACCACCAGGGCCATACACCTGTATAAGAGGTGATACAGATATCCTCCTAGGTAAGGAGGTGAAAACTATGTCTCTAGGAGGTAGCATAAAAGAGACCAGGAGAAGACAACTTGGATGTTGGTACTAATTCTGCAAGATGAATCCTCGCAACATGGAACGGCTAACTGCTAATCTTATTATGCTGAGTATCGCTATTAACTGATGAAATGACGACACTTTTTGGGAGGAAACAAATGTAATAACATATTTATCTCTTAAAGTCCAGAGAATAATACTTATAAAAAAACAAAAAAAAAGTCCAGAGAATAAAACCTGTGAACGGCATTTCCTCGTGGCTATATGCACAGCCATATTACCCTTCTTGTCTGGTTCATTCAATATGGAGAAGTCAGCATGCAATATCTCCTCAACAACTGAAGGACACTGACCTTTTACAGCCATATGGAGTGCTGTTTGGCCCTTCTTATCTTTGATACTGACTACTCCTGGATCTTGTTCTATAAGTGCTTTTACAATACGAACAAGGCCATACCGGGCAGCCGTGTGCAACGCAGTCTTCCCATTTTTCCTTACTATCCTAACTGAGCTGGCATCAGCATCCAAAATGGCATTTACTACATCCAAATGGTCCTTAACAGCAGCTGAATAAAGGGGGCTAGTATTTGAGGAGTCGCATGAACTACAAAGCTCAGGCGAAATGGCCACAAGCTCCTTCACAATACCTAAAGATATTAACTGTCAACAGCATGCTCCTGGAAAGAAAATCCTCCTTTTCTTTTTTGAGTAAGTGAAATTCTTCTACTTCTATAATAGAGAAATAATGTGATCCATTCAACACTAAATAATAAATGTAAATAATCGAACTAGATGACTGAATAGGTTTCTGAACAATCTAATAGTAAATTCTGAGATACATAATCAGTATCAATCGCAAAACATTGTTACTGGCAAGTGGTTTTTATAAAGGGAAATATACAAATACCACACTGGGTTTTAACGCCTTTTGTGAAAACTCATCGGGTTTTAAAAAGTTTCAAATTGCTCACTAGGTTTATCATTTTTGTATAAAAACTCACTGAACTCAATGACGTTAGCTTCGTTTAACGGAAAATCCATCACGTCCAATCACAATATGACACGTGTCACTAAATAAAAATAAATCTAAAAATTAACAAAAAAACATTATTAATTTAAAAAAAACAAAAATTAAAAGCAAAAGGATCTGGCGACCTCCACCCGTCGGCGTGGGTGGACCTCCCCCGGAGGCGCCCCTCCCTTTGGCCGCCTAGACGTGGAGGGGGGGAGACCCTCCTCCCCCGGAGGCGCTAGGTGTGGAGGGGGGGATTCCCCCTCCGCTGTGCCTTTTGTTTTTTTGTTTTTGTTTAAATTAATAATTTTTTTGTTAATTTTATATTTATTTTATATTTTTTATTTAGTGACATGTGTCATACTGTGATTGCACGTGATAGATTTCCGTTAAACGGGGCTAACGACATTGAGTTCAGTGAGTTTTTATACAAAAATGATAAACATAGTGAGCAATTTGAAACTTTTTAAAACCCAGTGAGTTTTTACAAAAGACGTTAAAATCCAGTGTAGTATTTGTATATTTCCCTTTTATAAATCCTTGGGTTTAATATTATAGTTTTTTAGCATTTTGTACAGATTAAGACACAATATGATTTCTAAGTAGACGACCAGATATGGTTGTTGATTGTTGGCAATTTACATCATTGCATTATTAAGAAGGATTGCAGGCCTTCACTTACATGGTAACCAGGTAAGACTCAAATTTACTATGTACAGGTCTTTTCCGCTCTCTAACCTCAATTCTCAGTCTCAGACTTGGTCAACGAAAATCTGCTTAGAAACCATAAAAAATCAGACTATTATTTCTTTGTTTTTTTTTATCCTTCCTCGTGTCTGAAATAAAAGCATGATGAACAACCTCATACATACTACTTTTATATTTACAATCCAAACATCACAAAAAATATGTATTCCAATACAACACTTTATTACATTTTTTGCAAACATCAATCCATTTTAACAATTTCTCCACACATACCAATACAACTTTAACATTACCTAAATATTCACAATTTTATCAGAATCCTACAATTTTCTTCCAAACGAACATCCTAAAGTTTAAAGTATTGACAATAAATAATTTGGTTTCTCCCGTTGAGGTTGAAGCTAGATAAAATAAAGCATCTCACAAAGAGTTCGATAACTAACGGTCTCATTAATATTTTCATATGAAACAAAACATTGAGGTCTTCCCCGAAAAAGTAAAAGCCCGTTACTCAAGTGCAGAAGAGTGCTATGTATCCAATCAATGACATTTCAATCTCAAAACTACAAATTATATCCAACCAAAAATCTATTAGCTCAAGAGCTGCGGTTATAAGCCACAACAAATTCTGGAGAAATGACCAATGATCGGGCATTTATTACTTCAGAATTAGGAAGGCACTCTCCTTAAAAAAAAAAAAAAACCAAAGGACTTTACTTGTTTCGAGAAGCAAACAATCACACTTATTCTAGCTCTTGAAAGAGAGAACTTCAAATCAGCTAGCAAATATGGATCACTCCATCTTATAATTCTTACAGCCAAAGCAGCTTCTATTCAAATTACTAATAAGCGACAACTCAAATACAACCTTACAAAAATCAAAAGATTTAGCCAATTCCCATAACCCAATTGAAATCAGACAATTCCAAATACGCTGCACACAAACCAAAAAGAAAAAGAATGAATAGCCAAACATAGCCACAGTCAGAGAACAATACCCAAGTGGCCGTGCTTGGCGGCGACGTGAAAGGCGTTCATATCAGACTTGGACCTGATCTTTAGAGTCTGGATATCAGAGAACCCCACCAAGTAGGTGAACAGCTCCTGCAGATTATTCTCTGCGGCCACATACAGGGCGGTCTCCCCTGCTTCGTTCTGCAAAGCCATTAGATCGTGGACGGTGGACCCATTTGACGGCTCGTCTCCGGCGAGCTTATCCAAGAGCTGTTTGAGAGAGTCGAGGTCGCCAGATCGGACGGCAGAGAAGAAGGACTGATGGGTGATGAGGCGTAGACACTTGGAATCCATAGCTAAGAGAGGGAGTAACACTTCTAGGTCCTCACTTTTTCATTGACGGAAGGAAGAACAGAAGAGAAATTCAAGGAAATGGATAGAAGTAGGCTTAGAATTCAATGGGAAAATACCAACAGGTTTTGTGGGTGTCCTCGTAAGGAAAGAGGGACCAGGTGGGTTTGAGGAGTTCGGTTATAATACGTTGGTATTAACGTGCGGGTTTACGGGGGAACGGGGGAGATTGGTTCTGAGAAATCCAACGGTCCGGAGATGAGGAGAGGAAATTTATAAAATTCTGACCCGGCTGACCCGACGACCCGCGCGGTTTACCATTACTCGCCGACTGCCCGCTCATTTTCTCTGCCCAATTGCCTTTGATTTTGAATTCCGCATGTCCTCTGCTCTTCGTGAGGAAAATCTCCTCGATTTTGAATTCCGCATGTCCTGCTCTTCGTGAGGATAATCTCCTCTGGCCCGCTTGTCCTGGTCTTCGTGAGGAAAAGACCCGCTTGTCCTGGTCTTCGTGAAGGAATAATCTGCAAGACCTTCGTTCTCTCCTTCGACCGGCGTACTTGGGGTAAACTGGAATATATATTTGTCGTTCTCTCTATTTCCTTTCTGTTAGGTGGATATGAGTTTACTATCCTTGTCGTTCTCTCTATTTCCTTTCTGTCTCTAATATTTGTCGTTCTCTCTATTTCCATTCATTTTTGATACCCACATGAACACTTATTAGAGACACATGTTGTTGCAATCCTTTTGACTAAGTTTCTGACATAGGACTAGGTACAAGAAATTTTGAGAACTCTTTTCTGAACATGCTTTTGGGAAAAAGAGAGGAAGTGGAAGGCATCTGTAGTTTTCTTGAGAACTTGTGTTTTCTGTCCTTGTCTGAGGAAGTATGGAAGGCATGATAGATTTGAATCTCCTTGCCACAACTTTAGAGATGCACTTGTATATGGTATTGCAGCAAGATATGATTCATCTACTGTTCTGTACGAAGAAGCCTCCTATTGCTAGTAGGACTCCATAGAAAACTTTTCCAGGAGCTTTGTTTTTCTCAATTACTAAAATTCCTATTTTCAGCTTCCTTCAAATGGAGCATACTGGAGTCTATTTACGTATAATGAATTGCTTTCTTTCTCGCTTTATTCATGGCATAAAGAATGGAGAAAACATAGAGTAATTATTTGTTATAGTTTTTTGCTTCGACAATCATCTTGTCTAGTTGTTTTCAAGGCTAAAAATATTAAAGTTGCTTACTTGGGATATTTATTTTACTTCATACGCTTGTCATTCAGCAAATATTAGTTGGAGTTGAATACTCTTTCATAATTCTTTTATATAGGGTCCATGTTAGAGGTTTTTATCTTGACTACATTTGACTTGACTTTTCAGGTAAGATGACAAAAACCACCAATATGCGTGAGAGTGCGGTGAACTAGCTAGCCGTCTCTCAACAATTTCGAAAAGGTTCTCCTTTTTGTTAGGGTGGAAAATTAAGGTAAGAGATACTAAAATAATCGTAATTTTTCTGCTGCTTATGTAAAACATACACCTCAAGCACTTCCTCGTGTGTTGAATTGCCTGCAGGAAAGATATTGGTCACATGCTGAAGCATATATGAAGTTGATATCTATAACATGATGATTCAACCAAGTGCTTTGAAGTACTCCACACCGGTATTGCTTGTTTGCCGTCATTTGTCTTGGCCAGCATACAAAGAATGAGGATTTTTTCGTAAAAGAGAGATGACATTTTATTTGGTTTACTTCAGTGATTCAGTAATAAGATTGTTTAAATTTTGATGATCTTTTCAAGTACATATTTTTCTTCTTCTTTTTTGCCGCATCTGGAGATGTCTAGATTCGATCATCCTATTTATTTGCCATTTCTATTTGGCTGCAATAACCATCGGAGGACCAGCGTGTACCTTAACAGGGGTCTGTGTTGAGAAAGTGGCATTTTTCTGCCTCTTGGTTAATAATGCCACAAGATCGCGTGTATTAAAAAAAAACACTTTCAACTTTGAACTATTATAATAGTGATACATGTATTATATCTTCATCTATTGATTAAGTGACATTCTACCTATGAAGTATCCTATTTTCCTATGTAATGTTATTTTGGAACATTCAGATAACTTTTCCCTCTTCGTATTTGAGGCCGAAACTGTTTTGCTGAATTACCTATCATTTCTGCAAATGAACCTTTGAACTTCTTACTTGCACCATGTTCCAATACTGTGTCGAAGTCAAAAGCACACAAAAAGAATTTAACCCTGCAACATCCATCTATCCACTGAGCTACAGGCGCTCCTACGGTCCCATCACTTTATCAAACTACTAAAGAAATAGATATAAACAAAATTTCTTACGTGAATAACTTGGTAGGCAACAAAGAGGCTGCAATCTTTTTCAGAATTACCATATGCAAAGCGCACAGTCAACCTCATAATAGATGTACAAATAAGGGTTTAGATCTGGAATACAAACTTGATACATAATGGAAAGGCTAAAGCTAAACTACCAATACAACCATTGCCATACCTAAACTACTAATACAGCCCATAAGAAATACAAGCTTGAAGCTTCACCTCGCCCAACATCGTCCCTACTTCAAAGGAAGGCACAATAAATGGCCAGCAGGGTTAGACCCACATGTACAGAATTCCCAAGCCGAAACAAACCGATTGCTTTGCTGCCGATCACCGCTCCTTGCTGTTGGCGAGTGGGACTGCCTGGACGAAGACATTGCAGGAGCACAATAACAACCAAGCCTGTTGAGGTTTAAACCATGACCAAAATTTCATGTTTCTGTTTTTTCCTTCCCAGATGCTCTAGTACTCTACGACAATGAACATGACCAAATCAAAAAGTGTTCTGATAATCCAATACCAATCTAAAATCAGCCCCCCAGTATTTGTCAGCAACTCTGCATTTAATGAACTACAAGATGTAAGCAAACTAATATATATTTACATACATACACAGTCTATAATAAAGACACTAATCCAATATATACAACCATAGAAGGAAAAAAAGGACCCTCGTGAACTGATAGATTCTGGACATGGACCATATTATTTGACAATCCAAATAAACCAGAAGGTAATCCAGATAACTTAATGTGACACCCAGAAACTGACTACAAAATTAAAAAAATAACATTACCTATGACTCTCAATTCCATAAAATGAGTGCTTGTAGCAACCTCCTCGGCCTCTAAGCTGTGACTTGGTCCATCTACAAATTTTTACCCCACTATGTGAACCAATGATTTTATATCCCTGCGAGATGTTATGTCAATTTTTACCCCACTATGTGAACACCAAGAACTCATCCGCTATCCTTCAAAGTTCAAATCTTCCTAAACCAACAGGTGAATGTGAAGGGCATAGCACTAAAACAATTCCATCAGTTTCAGAATTTGCATTTTGCATTTCAGCTGTTGTCTTCGACTTGGTGAATGAGCGAGCAGCAAGCTCCTGTAGGTCTTTTAATGAAGATGCCTTTGAACTGCACAAAAGTTATTCTTGTAAATGAATTTTTAACTACAACACGATGCATCAATTAAGTCATAGGACATGGGAACAAGACAAGAGGATATGGAAAATGGAACAAAGATCATGAACCTTGCCAATTGCTGAAGCAAACTCCTCACAAGAACTTCACAAGATCCAGGCTTCACGCGTTCTGCATTGAGGAGCGAATTTGCAACAGCACGCACAACAGACCCCTCTGGATCTTCAACAAAGGCCTAAATTACACAAAACGAATGGAAAGGTGGGGGGGGAGACTACGAATGAAATAAACCACTAGAAATCGAGAACTTTCAATCTTACACTTTTCACAATTAAAAAACAAAGAAATAAGCATCACTACGCAAGTGAGCCTAATTAAAGCCTGGGTGAAACAAATCGTGCCAAATTTTCCAAAGCGAAGTAACCTAATAAAATTCAAATCTTTTCCGAAGCACAAGGCTGACAGCAGCTCACTTCCCCTCTCCTCTCGTTTCCCACAACCAACCGAAACCCAATTCCCAAAACTCACACCAGAATCAAAATGTAAATGAAAAAATTTTACGCTTATACAGAGAGAAGGAACGTACAGAGAGCAGTCGAGGACGACAACCCTCTGAATCGAAAAACCCAAGGAACCCATAACTCCAGGGCGGCGTTTGGGCGGAGAGGTTCGGTGGTGAGCTCGAAAAAGGGGTTGAGGGTGACGCGGGCCAGAGTCGATTTTCCTCACGAATGACCAGGACATGCGGAATTCAAATTTCAAAATCGTCGGCAATTGGGGAGAGAAAACGCGCGGGTCGTCGGCGAGAAACGGTAAAACACGTGGGTCGAAACCTCAGCCGGGTCAGGACAAGCGTAAATTCCTCTCCTCATCTCCGAACCGTTGGATTTCTGAGAAGCAATCTGGGCCGTTCCCCAGTAAACCCGCACTTTAAAACCTCAGTATTATAACCGAACTCGGGTTTGAGTGTAAAGGAGGAATGAGCTGTGGCTTCTTTCAATAGGTCAGAGCCTTTTCCGTTTTTCTGATAAACGAGTGAAACAACAGTGGGGTCTGTGTAGAGGGGAAATCCAAGTGGAGGGGGTTGACTCCTTGAGAGTGTTAGATTCCTTCCATTATAATACTCTCATCTTGTGGAGCTTTCACGTTGTCCACCCGCTCTAGCTTTGTTCCTTTTCGCGGGGAAACATTCACAGCAGTTACTTTCAGTTATTACCCCTGATTAAAAGGATCCACGTAATTTTACCTATTTGATTTTTAGAATAAAAAGAAAAAGAAAAAGCCAAAAGCTAGGTTGGGCCAGTATTTCAATTGCCGAGCCCAAATGGCTACGACATCGAGAATTGGTTAATACGGGGTTTCTAACCGCAGGCCGCAGCCATAGGAATGGGGCAAAAGCATACAAGAACATACTTTGGATATTAATTAGGAGATTGCAAGAGCAAAAGCATGCCTTAAAAACTCGTACAGAACGTAACACTGGTTTTAACAGGGCGAACATGGCCGTCCATCTCGTACAGAACCACATTATTCTTGTACACGGCAGCAATTCTAAGACCTTAGATCTAAAACCATTTGAAACGATTACATATTTCGAAAGTTTAAGGTGTCAAAGAAGACATAAATTTTATTATTTGATTTATATTTTTTAACGGATCAGAAAAAAAGCTAATGGATGATATTTGATTTGGAGGAAGAGTTTGTATGGAAATTTCATTGATATCGATTGGCATGCAGCACCTGATGCTCCAATTATCACTTCATATGCATGCCCTAGAAGAAGAGTCAATATTGCTATTAACACCATTTTCCCAGATAACTTAATTTCCATAATATGGGTGGAGCACGTACGCATGCAGTCCAATTAGATGCTAATTAATGAAGCTGATGACATCCACTGATTTATCAGAAACTAATTATTCTGATGCAGTAAAAAGATCAACGAATTCACTATTATTGCTATCAATATTATTCTGTATTTCTCTCTCTTCTTTAATGATTAGTAAATGACTTATTTGCATGGCTACAATATGGTGTGAAACATGAACGGCAGGGGCACCATGCATGAGTTCATGTAATTCATTAACATCATTGTTTAATCAAGATCCTAGGGCTAGGAGAACTTCTATTCGTGAAAGCTTCTCCATTGCCTCATTTTTCTTTTGCAAACCAATATTCCTCCAATGTTTTTTTTAAAAAAATAATGAGTTACAATTCGGGCTATTCTTACCATGTATCTTTTTTTTTCTTTATAACTGATAAATTCATAATAATAAAAAGAAGTCCAAAAGTATTTCAGGGTCCAAGAAAATGCAAACGATCGAATACAAAAGGCCGGGTGAATATGATCACCAAAACTCTGCCGATCCACAGCCCACTTTGCGATCAAATGAGGAAGGTGATTTGAGTCCGAGGAACACCCAGCTGGAGAGCAGACAGTTCTTGTGATGCTCAAAGAATTCCCATAAGGTCTTCAAGAGTCCCTCCAGGAGAGGTCCAGGTTGCCTATCACGATCCAACACCAGCTGATCGAGTCTCTAAGTAGCCAAAACAACCACCCGGTTTCGAATAGCAACATCAACAATATTGTATTTCGGGCGCCCCAATGAAGGAGGACACCAATATCTAGCACTCGATGTTGCCGAGTTATACCACTCTTAAGCAAATGCTCAAAATATCGATGATGAATCATCTCCTGAATATTAAGGTCCACATGCTGATAGTGATGAATCCCAAAACCAAATCGTGTCCAAATTAAATAACTACTGCCTTGAGAGTGAAATCCCGTTCTGCATTAAAGGGGACATGGAGCAGGGAATGTGATTGGGATAGCAAACGAATCAATCCCACTAAATTCTCACCAGGAAGGCCTGCCACATCAAACGGTCAAAGTGATGATTCTCTCCACAATGTTCGGGCAACCTGGCAGCGAAAGAAAATATGCAAACCATCTTCTGCAAAGACTATAATCTCACGCTCTTGCCTCTCACTGCGTATATCAGTTGAGACTTAAGAAAAAATCCAGCCCCAGCAGCCAGTACAGTATACTAGGTTCACATATTAACAAAACTTGGTCAATGATTACAAGCATAGGTAGCTCGATGCTAACTTTTGTCTAGTCCACAGTCAACGCTATCCCTATGGCTATGGAGCCGGACCCAGAGGGAGACATTTACATCTATTCAATTTAAAAGCAATCCATTTGGTGCACTTATTTCGTAACAAATGGATAGAATTTAAAACGTATTAGCATTTTAAATTTTAGTTTGTAAATATAATTAATTCAAATTATGATCAAATAAAACAGTTTTGAAATAATATCTCTTCTCTCTGTCAATTAATTTCTTTCTATTACAATAAACATACAAAATATACTCAAATCATCTCTCTCTTTACCTTCTTATCAACTCTCTTAAATTTACTTTTTCACTACTTTCTTCCAAAATCTAATAAAACTCTACTCTACCTCGATTTTTACATCATTATCAAAAAATTTACATAAAATTTTTTGTTTGCAATCATGACCCCACAGTTGAATCAAATCATTTCTAAATTTCGATCTGAATTTCAAGAAACAACCCTGGATATTGTTAGGGCACACTTAGAATTATGTAGGTAAAGTGCATTGTCCCAATGTTTGATTTCCCTCCGTATATATATAAGACCGGTGATTTAAGTGGTGGGAGTGGCTTAGAAAAAAAAAAAGTGGTGGGCAGTGGACTACAACGCTAGTCTTTTTAGAGTTTATCTATATTTTAAGTAGGCTCATTTCGAATGGACTGGCCAGTACAGAATTTCTCCTCGTACTTGAAAAAAAAATTCAGGAACTGACTTTGGATTTATGTGTTGGTTACACACCCATATAAGATAGACTTGGAATATAAGTAGACTTCTAGAGGAAGTTTACTTCCTCTCCATTCCAAGTTTAGGGTTTTCTCCTAGGGTTTATCTTTGTAATTTTCCCTATAAATAAAGGCTTATGTTATAGGAGAAAAGTGGGATGTGAGACGTGAGTCTTGGGCAGAGAGAGAGAGAGAGAGAGAAAAAGAGAGAGAGTGTGGTGTGGCTATTGTATTGGGCGGGTAGAGTGATTTTCTTAAGTGTTCTTAATAAATTTGCTCTAGGGTGGGCGTAGGCCGTATTAGGGCCGAACCACGTAAATTGTTGGTGTTCTTTTCTTCGAATTTTCGTGCCACTTTTTTCCAACAAGTGGTATCAGAGGCAAGTTCGAGGAGCCGGAGTAGTTTTTTCGAGAGAAAGCAGAGAAGGTCCGAAAGGAGATTGGAGGGTACCAGCTTGTAGAGGAGGACGAGACGAAGCTGGAGGTCAAAACCGCATCTTCGGAGGAACCTAGACCCGCACCGAAGGAAATCGTAGCGCGCTAAAGAGAGGTAGGGTGTGTGGTCCTCACTCGCCACACGTCAGCATCCACGTCAACACCACGTCATCAGGTTGGTCCCAGAGTGCTACGTCAGCATTGCCAGTCAGTAGGGTCCAGTTATTGCCACGTCGTCAAAGAATATTTTGGGAATTCGAATATTCCGGCGGGGGAATATTCTAGAAGATTTTCTTAAGAGAGAGAGTGTGTGTGGTGTGACTATTGTATTGGGCGGGTAGAGTTATTTTCTTAAGTGTTCTAAATAAAATTGCTCTAGGGTGGGCGTAGGTCGTATTAGGGCCGAACCAGGTAAATTGTTAGTGTTTTTTCTTTGAATTTTCGTGCCACTTTTTTCCAACAAGTGGTATTAAAGGCAAGTTCGAGGAGCCAGAGTGGTTTTTTGGGGGAAAGCAGAGAAGTTCCGAACTGAGATTGGAGGGCACCAGCTTGTAGAGGAGGACGAGACGAAGCCGGAGGTCAAAACCTCATCGCCGGAGGAACCTAGACCCGCGCCGAACGAAATCGTAGCGCGCTGAAGAGAGGTAGGGTGCATGGTCCTCACTCGCCACATGTCAACATCCACGTCAATAGGTTGGTCCTAGAGTGCTACGTCAGCATTGCCACATCACCCAGACACGTCAGCATTGCCAGTCAGTAGGGTCCAGTTATTACCACGTTGTCAGAGAATATTTTGGGGAATCAGAATATTCCGCCAGGGGAATATTCTAGAAGATTTCGGTTTTGTTCCATAGTGGTTTTTTGGCTAGTTGAGGGGCTTTTATGCCGATTCTCGAACAGGTCAGACCGGTTCGTAAGGTTTTGGGTCTTCCCGGATTCATTGGTGTAGTCAAAATTTCAAAATTTGGGATAACGTAAATTTTGATTACTGGTATGATGATGTTGTCTGTTATGAATTACATGAGCTGGAAAGCCACAGATGGAAAATATCCTTTATGCAAAGGATATGTACGATCCATTGGATAACGAGGGAAAGAAACCGGAAGAAATTGATGACTCCGACGTCGTGTAGCACGCGGAGGTGCTTGGTACCAGCCGATGGAGATGCAATAGCAGGGAGAGATACTGTTTTACATGGGTCCGGCGGTACAAGCAGGGGATGCGGGCACCCTAGGCAAGGTTACAGGACACTCGGATAGGAGTGTGGTTAGTCTTCTAGTGACAAAGATGAGGTTGGAGTGCCAGTAGAAGAAGGATGCAATGGGTGGTTAGCAAAGGGAGCAACAGACACCAAAGTTGCAGGAATGTTCTACTGATGGGAGCTCGGATGCACTCAACCGAAAAATGTCAAGAATGGATTCTTCCCTTATAGGTATGGAGGGGGAGAATTGTTGGGGTCCACACCTATATAAGATAGACTTGGAATAAAAGTAGACTTCTAGACACTACAAGAAATATAGGTTTAGGTAACAAAATTTAGGGTGTCAAACCAAATTTTGTCACCTAAAGTTTACTTTCCCTGAGAAAATATTAATTTTGTCACCCAAAACAATCCAGGAACGTCAAAACCGTCCGGACCATTCAAAACAACGTTCGGACGTATTTCTGGTGTGACGACATACACGCGTCACGAATGAGTGACGATAAAACTCATTACAAAAAAATAAACCCGTCTGGACTCCCAAATACACCGTCCAGACTCTATGCTGGGTGAAAAATTGCAAATCGTCGTAACTGAGTGACAATTAGAATCGTTACAATTTTTCGACTCCGTTCGGACAACACAAAAAGGTTGTCCGGATGGTTAATTCAGATTCTTCTACCCGACGTCCGGACCAATAAAACCAGTCCGGACGGTTAAATTTCTAGATCTATTTCGAATCCATCGGCATATTTAATGACGCTTGAAATTTGATTGGGCCACGTATAAAAATAAACCAGAAACACGTATGGACGACACCAATAACGTGGAGACTACATAACAAATAAGCGTTCGAACATAGAGGGATAGAGTCCGGACTGTTATCATGAGGCGACACTGTTTCAACGGATGAGCAACACGTCCGAATAGTTATGAGCTCTTCTTTCGCAAATCGTGTGGTTCCACGTTGCAAAACTTCAGGCCCGTGACATCGATACCGTCCGGACCAATAAATACATTTTGGAAGATACACCGTCCAAACCTTTTTTATATGGTCTGGACGGAATTAGTAAGTCCTGACGAACAAGAAACCCGTTTGGACACTATGCAGGGTGACAAATTCCAAATCGTCGTAACTGAGTGATTAGAATCGTCACAATTTTTACAATGTCATTCGGACGCGTTTTATACAAAGTCTAAACGTACATTACCTAACAAATCATAATCGTTAGGATATAGTGAAAAATTAAAAATCGTCATGAACACAAAACACAGTCCGGACGTTACAAACCGCGTTCTGACGGGAAAAAAATAACAGAGTCCGGACGGTAATAAAAAGGTCCGCACAATTATGAGCGCTTCTTCCGCAAATCGTGTGATTCCACTTTGCAAAACTTCAGGCCTGTGACATCGATACCTTCTGGATGGTATTGTTACGTGCGAACGTCCGAAAATTTAAACGACGCAGTTTGACGTTCGTGCGAACGGTTTATACTTATGTTTGGACTATTTTGCTAGGTTGACGATGAAACGCTCCAGGAAAAGTATCACCAATGGTGGGGGACAAACAAAGTGACCAGCTTGGGAAAACGCTTTTTTAGCAGAGTTAAAGGAAAGTATTCGTGCGATAGTGGAGTCGACGAATTCGTTGTGCGAATATGGCTCTAACGGAAGATCTAAATATTATGCAGATGGAATTGTTCTATTTGAAAGAAGTATCAGATGTCCCAGTCTGTCCATACTGTTATGATACAGCTCCATACACTCATCAGACATGTGGAGGGTCATTTGGCGCATGTTCGTGATGTCCTCAGACAAGTCGGTCTTGCAGCCCACCCATGTCATGATCAATGATATCAGTCGTCGGCTGACGACTTTGGAGTAGAAGGGCGCGGATATGGACGTTGGGTGGAGGAAGGAGGTCCTGAAGGCGTGACAACAGGTGTAGAGCTCTTTCCCTTGAGTGAGTGGGTCGTGCTGATAGAGGAGCACCTTCGCCAAGTCTGTCACGTTTTGAAACTCACCGATGGTGATGATGATGATGATGAGCAGTAGTCTAGCTGCTTTGTGGACATCTATTAGTTTTTTTTATTTGGACATTTATTTTTTATTATGTTTTGAAGACGTTTTACTTTTATATTATGTTTTGTGGACTTGTATTGATATTTATTTGATGTTATTTTGTTCATATTATGTTTTGACGACATTTGATATATTTATGTTATTTGTATTTATTGGAACTTAATATAATATTTTAATTAATGTTACATTTCTAATTTCGGTATACTCATTCAAATAAATATTGTTTTTAGAACTTAACACACTTAAGGTTATTTAAATTATTAACTAACTTGGCTATTTAAAACTTACTAATAAATTTCATTGTATAAATTTTTTTGAAAAATGAAAGCAAAAAAAAACATCAATAACCGTTTGGACGTTAAGGTTACTGTCCGGACGGTTTACTGTAAGCTCGAACGGTGTCGTATTATGTGAAAACAACCGTCTGAACACTAGTTTATATGGTCGGGATGCTTGAAATTAAAGATTTAGTTCGGACGGTCGGTTTGATATTGTTCGGACTGTGTGAAATTTTAGGTGGAGCTGATTTTAAAAGCGGAGCTGATTTTGGACGTCAATCTCATTGAAAAGGGTATGAAAGGAGGAATTCATTTGAGATTTCGTATTGGATTTCATTTGAGGTTAGTGAGTTTTAAAATTTCCTTCGTTTTAGTATGAAAAACATGGATTTTAGGATATCAAAGGACGTGTTTTTTCAATTTTTAGGGTCTAAAATGATAGCCATGGAGTTTTGGGTTGGTTTTGAAGTGTTTATATTGAAGTGTTTCTAATTTAGGTTGAGTTTGGCATGACTTTGTGGTGAAAAGAGAGTTTGTGCAGCGAAGAACTGTCTTGTTCGACAATCGCAGTCCAAACGTCATATAGCCCATCCAGACCCATTTATTTGGTTCAGACGCTTTTGGAAAAACGTTCGAACGGTTATATGTATTGTTCGGACATTATGTTACATCCGAACGGTTCTTGTTGTTATGTCATGTATTCATTTAGTAGCTCTAGCCACCGTTTAAGAATTACACGAAGTTCGGATAACGCTAGCAGTGTTTGGTCCTTCCCTTAGGGATATGAATGAATTACCGTCCCCCACCACAACCAGTGGCACCCAGAGTAGTTGTGCATGTAAGTATCTTACACCATCAATCTTTATTAAATATTATGACTTTTTAAATTTCTATGCTTAACTGAATTTTAAATTCATTGTTCTTCATTTGTAGCGACGTCCGGAATCAAACATGTTCGAGGTAGTACGCGTGAGATTTCCTTACTCATGCATGTTCTGTAAGAAAAAAATTCAGAAACTGATGAAATTAGTCCATTGCTTTATAAAAAGACACATACTAATAAGGATATCATGTGGACTTCTGCAAATGATGGATGAGCAACAATGAAAGAAGACGAAGAGCTGATGCAGATGTTGGCGAAGCAGCAAAGGACCCTAGTGGAACAACAAGAACAGAGGATGGAACTAATGACGGAGCATATGCGTGAGCAGATGATGGAGCAGATCAAACAGCTGCAATCTTGTTCGACACCCAAACGAAAAATTGGGTAGATTTATATTGTATTTTTACTACCTTGTCAATAGTTATCAATTATGTATTTTATTTACTTTTTTCTAACGATTGCATATTTGTAGATATTTTATTATATTATGAGCATCGAATATCTTTCTATTTATATTACTTTTAAAATTTTAAAAATTTTAATTAAATTAATTAAATACGAAGCAAATCGTTCGAACAGTAACAAAGGTGGTCCGAACGGTTATTTGGCCTCGATAACGTGCACACGCATAACTACCCATCCGAACTCTTCGCGTTTAATTACTCCGTCCGAACGGTTATAAAGGCGTGCATCGGTCCGAACCTGTTCGTCTGACGAAGAGTCCGAACCGTATACGTAGTAGTTTGAATGAGTTCTGAGGATGACAAATAGATATTTCGTCATAAATGAAACAACAGTGCAGACATCTTTACAACAACGTTCGAACGTTATGTAATCCCGTTCGGACCATTTTATATAATCGTGTGCTCTGATTGTACATGACGAAATTCATTTCGTCACCTCGGACAAACCGTTCGCATGAGCGGTTCGAATGTGTAGTGAGTACGTTCGCACAAGTCATGTGAACGGTTGGTCCGAACGGGTTTGAGCGACAAAACGAAAAATTGTCACCTAAAACTTTGCCTGACGAGCTTTAGGTGACAAACCGGGTAACAAACCGGTTTTGTCACCCAAAACAATAGGTGACGAACTGGGGACTTTGGTGACAAATGTTTTTGTCACCCAAAGTTTGTTTTCTTGTAGTGAGAGGAAGTTTACTTCATCCGCATTCCAAGTTTAGATTTTTCTTTTTGGGTTTCTTTATGTATTTTTTTCCTATAAATAAAGGCTTATGTTATAGGAGAAATGTGGGACGTGAGACATGAGTCTTGGGCAGAAAGAGAGAAAAAGAGAGAGAGTGTAGTGTGGCTATTGTGTTGGGCGGGTAGATTGATTTTCTTAAGCGTTATTAATAAAATTGTTATGGGGTGGGCGTAGGCCGGATTGGGGCCGAATTATGATCATAAAACTTGTTTGATACAAATTTCAAATAGACTAATCAACTTAGTCATACATACCATTTTATAATAATTTGTAACCTTTCTATATATTTTATTCACTAGAAGGTTTTGAGCTTCGTCTTATAGGGGCGGTGATTAATGCTATATAAGGATTCCTATATATATATATCGATCATTGTAACAAGAATAAGATTAATAAATACTTGGGTATGGCAATTGTGATGCGCATATTAAGAAAATACAAACAGGGTATAAACATTGTGAAATGTGGTAGTATTTGTCCGTTTTCATTTGGCTTAGACGTTATTGTTTGGTTATGCTTTCTTTTGTCGTCCACTTTTACATGTATTTGAAAAAAAAAGACCTTGTCGTTACAAAATGGGGTATCGGCTCCACTTGTTAAACAAATAGTTTATTCCTTAATTTTATTTTAATTATTTCGTCAGGTCCATTTTACAATTTTTTTTAATGTTTTCAGTATGAAAATCTGAATAAAATATTGATACTTGTGATATTACTAGTAAACTCAAAGTTAAAAGTCATTCCAAAAAGCACAAACTAAATTTTGCAATTTGAGGTGATCATGAAAATTGTTTTCGTACTACTAAGGCAAAACACAAAAAAGGGATAAACCCAAAAATCATCTCCTTTAATTTACCATTTTATCTTATTACTTATTGGATTTTAAAACTCCTTGAAGTTTAAAATCTATCGAATTTGAAGAGTCATAGAGGACTATGTTAGAATATTTCCTTTAAGTGACCTAGTTGACATATGAGAATAATCTTTTAATAAGTAAAGATTATGGTGTCAATTAATATGATTATAGAATCTGTGGCAAATTGATTCTGATTATAATTTGATTCTATTATAATTGATTCTAATTTAATATATTCCTTGATGGAATGAACAAAACAGACTATGTATCATATTGAGGGTCTCTGACCTAGCTTATAAATAGAGACATGTGTATATCATCTGACACACACTCTGAGGTATAGGTATAGGTTGGAAGAGCCTCAGCTTTTCTTTCTCTTTGTGCTAAACATTCTGCAGAGATTCTGTTCAAGTGCTGAGCATAATGACAGGAGGTAAACGTTCCTATTGTTTAAATTCTGCTGCGTATAAAATCATGCTTGATTTTGATTATGTTCTAACATACTAATTTCTTGATGAATTTTAAACTCTAAGAATTTGGATTTTAAAACCTAAGAACTAATCATATAAAATTGTAAACTATAAGGAAAAAAATATTATTTATCCGAAAAAAAAATTAAAAAATATCATAAGAAAGTTTGAGTCACAGTGAGATAGAATTTGTAGAGATTGTATTAATAGAGAGAAACTAATATGTTTCATATGGATCATGTCTTTGCAAATATCTTTCATATGGATCATGTCTTTGCAAATATCTTCTGCATGTGATTTTGTCCAAGCAAATAAAAAAAAGAAAAAAAATTATATTTTATATGTTTAAATTATACCATAATTTTTACAATTTACACTTGAAACTGTCAAATCTGACACATTTCAAATTACCAATGGCTATACACTTCATACTACATTTAAAGTGTTAGAATTTTGACACTTGGTATTTTTTTCTAACCAGCAGCTGCGTAGATTAATCGTATTGTAACATTGTTATTAATTAATTAATTGTAAGGGTTAATGACCAAAATAGTCCTTGGGTTTTATGCCCTTTATCGATTTGGTCCCTGAGTTTTCATTTTGGTCACATAAGTCCTTAGGTTATCCTCATTTATCGATTTGGTCATTCCGTCCAATTCCGTCTTCTCCGTGCACAGTCAGCTAACAGTGGGTCACGTCACCACCAATAAAATCACGACACGTGTATGTTTTAAAAAAACTCACTTCCACCTGGCATATTCGAATAAAAAAAATCCGAACGGGGGAGACCCCCTGTTCGCGCGACACCCGGCCATCGCGGCGCGAGCCGCCCAGGGGACGGGGAGCCCAGATCTGGGCTCCCTCTCGCCGGGGTCCCCACCGCGCGAGGGAGCCCAGATCTGGGCTCCCTCTCTCCCCACCACCGCGAGGGAGCCCAGATCTGGGCTCCCGGTCGCCGGGGTAGGTGGCTCCCGGCCACCCCTCGCGGTGGAGCCGCCCACCCCGGCGACGGGTAGCCCAGATCTGAGCTCCCTTTGTTGCACGAAGGGGGGTCTCCCCCGTTCGGATTTTTTTTTTAATTTTACGAATATGCCAGGTGGAAGTGATTTTTTTTTTAAAAAACATACACGTGTCTCGATTTTATTGGTGGTGACGTGGCCCACCGTTAGCTGATTGTGCACGGAGGAGACGAAATTGGACGGAATGACCAAATCGATAAATGAGGATAACCTAAGGACTTATGTGACCAAAATGAAAATTCAGGGACCAAATCGATAAAGGACATAAAATCCAAGGACTATTTTGATCATTAACCCTAATTGTAATGGTAAATGTCAAAAATCATTGTAGCTTATAATGTGTAAATGACAAAAGTCACATGCAAAATATATATTTTTAATAACAATTGAAAAACAGAAATACTCATGTCGGAGAGTTATAGTGACACTGGCATGCAGTTTCTTTAATCTTTTAAACAACGTGGCATGTACTTATTTGCAAATTCTCAAATTAAAGATTCAAAACAAACAACCAATAAATTTAAGAATAACGAAAAATAGGGTGGAGGAGATTCATATGAGCCGAAACGTCCCAAATCCCGTGCTCCAATCACGCGCATACTCGCAGCCTTTAAATTTGGCACTCATATTTCCACCCAATTTATCCTTTTCTTTATCTTTTTTTTTTGGGTCCCAAAAGCTCACACCGTTGCCACTTGCCACAAGGAGATCCAATCTGTTGCGATTTACGAACTTACCGTTCGATCTGATTGGTTTCTTCTTCTTCTTCGTTTGTTTTTGGTTCTGTTTATTTCCCCAAAAATCCCGTCCCTCCGACCCGCTCCTCATATAACGATCCCCTTTTTCTCTCATTCCCGTCGTCTCTCTGAAAAATCGCGTTCCACAAGCTAATTTTTGTTTCCCAATTAATCCAAACCCCACGTACAAAACCATGCTCAAAAAATTTTTTCGCCGGAAAAAGAAACCCGGTTCGTCTACCGGTCCATCCCTTTCACCAACAGCTGCATCAATGAATTCTTTCCCGTCGCGGTCGCCGTCTATGGACACCAGGGCCCAGATCGCGGAGCTTGAGCAAGTGTTCACAAAGTTCGACGCCAATGGCGACGGCAAGATCTCGTCCTCCGAGCTCCGATCCATCATGGACAGCCTTGGCCAAAAGCCCTCGGAGGAGGAGCTCCAGAAAATTATCGGGGACATCGACTGCAACGGCGACGGCTGCATCGACCTCCAGGAGTTCTTGGAGCTGAACACCAACGGCGTAGATTCCGAGGAGGTGTTGAGGAGTCTGAAGGAAGCGTTCTCGGTGTACGACATCGACGGGAACGGATTGATATCGGCGGAAGAGCTGTACAAGGTGATGAAATGCCTGAACGACGAGTGCTCCCTCGCGGAGTGCAGGAAGATGATCAGCGGCGTCGACAGAAACGGTGACGGGATGATTAGTTTCGACGAGTTCAAGGACATGATGATGAATGGTAGGCGCCAGGATTTGATGGACAAATGATCAATGCGAAGCATCTCCATCGATCCAAAGGATTTAGTTCGATTCTCGTTCTCGTTCTTTCTAGGGAGATCAGATTGGTAGGTGGTTGGTGGTAAAGTTTGTGAATATTGATGATCTGTTTGCTAATTCCGTTTCAGTGGTAGTTTTTCCTATTCTCATTTGTCCATTTTCTTCCATCTTCGCATGAATCATGATATGTGTGTTTGACGTTCCATTATCAAACGCGTATTTATGTCTGATGGTATGCCATATGGAATGATTTGTGGTTTAGCAGATAGCAGCAGCTCTCTTTACGAAATTATGAAACTGGGTCCATGGTATAGGTAGACCATGCATACAACACTGCCAAACATGTTTCTTTCATACAAAATATTTCAATCTTCAATACATTTTTTTATTTAATAAAAAACAACACAAAAAATCAATTTTTTTTGCCAAAACCTATAAAAGTTCTTCTCACATTAATCTTCTTTTTTAAAAAATAATTTTTTACCCTCACTCCTTCCAAGAATGATCTCTTTCTATGAACCCCTTTTTCAAAAACATGGCTGAGTTGGGGCTGTTAACCATACAACACTTTCCATTGGTTGATCTTGTACCAGCTCGGGTCTCCGTTTAAATTTTGCTTAACGGAAAGTTTTGCTTTGACTAGAGACTTTTACTCTTTTTGTTTTCTGTATTAAAGCATCATTCCCCACCAGAGTAGAAAGATGTGCAAAATATCATTTTGCCTTTTTTGACTTTAAGACCTCCGAGACTTTGCCAAGAATTGAATGCGATGGACTGATAGTTACCTACGCTATGTATTACAGGCTTCACATTTGGGTTCGCGCGCGTGATTAACGTTTTAGATTCTGAGTATTGAGTTCAGATTGTGTTTTAGGAAAAAAAATAAAAAAATAAAGTAATCCTCGAACTTTATAGTCTCCTATGGCGGTACCACGCGAAAATGAAAAGAAGGTCAAATTGCTCCACACGTTTTAACTCTTTTTTCATTTGGTCACGAGGATTCGCTTCTTCCTACAGACAATTTTGAGGTTTATATCTAATCTCAATTTGATCCTACCGTAAATTTAATGGACAAAATTGATGACATGCTAACGGTATACACGTAGAATTAACAGGCCATGTAAAAAAAAGAAAAACAAATTCAAAACAAATAAACTAAAGCCACGCGTGAATATATCAAAAGGTACGTGTATAAGCAGTCCAGAATCCCCAAAATGCTCTGATTTTATCAAAATCCCCGATTTAGGGCTGCAAAAGCACACCGGAAAAATCCGGTGACACCGGCACCAGCACCGGGTTCCCGGCACCCGGCTTCACCGGTGCCGGTTTGGGGTTTTTTACAAAACCCGGTGGTTTTCCCGGTTCCCGGGTTACCCGGCATCGGGTTCCCGGGTACCGGGAACCGGGTTTTAAATTTTGTTTTTAAAACAAAACGACCCGTTTTCTCCCCTAGCATACAGAGAGTTCTCGCTCGAGCGCCGCTCGACAGGCGCTCGAGCGCTTTCTTAAAAATTTTAAAAAAAAAACGTCAAATTTTCTTTCTTTTCCCCCGACCCAGTTCAGACCCATTTCACTCCACGCCTCAATTTTCTTTCTTTTCTCTCCACTCTCCAGCACCAGCGGCTAGATCCAGCTCTCTACTCTCTAGATCCAGTTCTCCTGTGCTCAAGTCACAACTCACAAGGTACTAGTTCTCTATTTTGCTAAATTTTCGTTTTGGGGGTTAGGGTTCGGTTGTATTTTTATGTTTTTGGCTTGTGATTCAAATGTATGATGTATGATGTATCTCTATTTTGTATCTCTATGCTGTCACAAAGAGGAAGATAGAGAGAGGGAAGGAGGGAGAGAGGGACTGCCGGACTGACTCGACTAAGAGAGGGAAGGAGGGAGAGAGTTTCAATAATATTTTTATTTTTATAAATTATAACTTGGTGTATTTAAATATGTTGTGTAGAGTTACCCATCTTGGCGACACAGATTGAGGAGTAGGGTTTTGAAGGAGTTACCCGTCTTTGATTCTTTATGATAATCTTACAATTACGTCTCTAATTCTCTATTACTTTGGACTTTAAATTCTCATCTTATCTTTTAAGATGGTCTTTAATTTTATTGTATTTGGAATTTGGATTTCATTATCTTTAGTTGCGTCTCTAATTCTCTATTAGATTTTATTGATATGTGATTAATGTACCAAAAGGAAAAAAGAAAAAAAATACATTTGGGCCAAGTGCGTAAAATAAAAAATGCTAAAAAAATGGCTCAATATTAATGTAGGATAACCGGAAACCGCCACCGCTAAACCGCCACCTACACCGGCTGGTTTTTGCCCTTAACGGTGTAGGTGTAGGTGAGAATTTTTTCAAAACCGGCCTACCCGGTGTAGGTGCCGGTTTTGGCCAAAACCGGCACCTACACCGAGGTTGTGCAGCCCTACCCCGATTTCACCGCCGCACCAGCCCAGAATGACCAGGAAACTCATTGTTGACATCGTCAAACCTACTTCCCAAGGATGTCCAGGGCAGTTCCAGCCCTTACGTCATCGTCAACTTCGACGGCCAAAAGAAGCGGACCTCCACCAAGTTTCGGGACCTTGATCTCGAATGGAACGATTTTGTCGTCTCCGACCAGGAGAACATGGAATCCGAGGAGTTGGGAGTGGGTATGGGGATTCAGTGCTTAGTTTTGAAAATCGGTTTTGATTGTGATGCACTTGAGATTACGGGATTGATTTCGTTATATTCCAGACGGGGAGATTGACATAGCGAGGTGGTTGTTTGAGCAGATTGACCAACCGGATTTGATAGCTCATAATGTAGTTATTTCTGGGTATACATGAAATTAGAGGCGGATCTAGGGGGTGCGGCCCTGGGCGGCCGCCCCCCATTGGACCGGCCAAAAATAATTATTACATGTAAAAAAAATTATTTTTTATTATAAGTTGGTATGGGCCTATGGGTGCTCGATCCCCATAGGCCCAGGCCAACCCTGGTTTTAAGCTTGCAGAGCCTGGTTTTAAGTGTGTATTGATTGCCTCTACTTCCAGTAGCCTTGTCCGGTTAAAGGTGCTAAAGAAATCGTCAGATGGTTTTTACTTGGCAAATGTGGACCTCCTTCTACATGGACCTGGACCACCTGATGCTAGAGAAATTAAGTCTTTTGGGTTTTGTTTTTACATGCTGTCTCATTATTACTTCTTTCTTTTAGTTTTTAAAGTATATTTTCTTTGGAGTGGAAGATTTGACAATTTGATATTTGTATTTTAACTGGACATTGTGAGGCAACTAGTGCTTTGATCAAACCTAATTAATGTCTTTGCAGTTGAATATTAACGATGGTAAATCTTCTGGTAGCCTATAGGACACTGACAATTTATTGAAAAATTTGGGCAATTTATAGTTAACAGCAAATTCTCCGTAGTATTATAGGAATTATAATTCAATACTTCTCAGTTTATTTTTGTAGTACTTGATACTGAAAATTCTAGTGTGTATATCCCCCTTGACTCTCAGCTCTCTCTCAATCTCATTATTTAGATTTTTGACGGTTTCAATTTTTGCAGGATACTCGAGATTTTACACTTGAAAATTGCTGGACCTCCGACCCTAACTATGTCCCTCTATCAAAGATTCTCTCTCTACAATTCACTAGAAAAATTCATTTATTTATTATGCTAAAAATTCTATAGGGTTTGAAATTTTGTGAGTTGTGAAATTGTTGGAGGATGAGATTGAATTGGTTTGGATATCTTAGGGCTATAGAGGTTTCTACCTAGAAATTTCTAATTTTTTTGAAAATAAATAGAAACTCACTCATATTTTTGGGTCCCGAATTAATTATTTAGCTAGTTTTTGTTTGTTTAGGATTTTTCATGCCCTTGAATTTCTGTGGAGCTCCTGCTGCTCAAACTATCATTTTCTTATATATATAAGATGCAAATTAGTAGGATCTAATTGCCACTTTCAGTCTTAGCAAATAGTATGTACGTGTATTTTAAAATTTTTAATGCTTTTTAATCCTTAATTTTCGATATTTTAACTCTAAGACACTTTTTACATTACGTTGGAATTTTTTTTTTCATTCCGCTGTATGTGTTCGACCCACTTCAAATTGGATCCTGGATCCGCCACTGCATCAAATAGTGAGACTGAATCTTCGGTGAGGCTATTTACGGAACTACTTTCTTCTGGGTGGAAGCCCAATTTCGAGCACATTGGTGGGGTTGATCCCTGTGTTTTCACACTTCAGGCATCTGCAGCTTGCTTTATGTATTCATGGTTTCTGTGCTAAATCTAGTGTTGTATCTCATGGTTCTGTTTCAACTGCATTAACTACTGTTTACAGTAGACTAAATGAGATTGAATCAGCAAGGCAGTTTTTTGATGAAACTCCAAAGAGAAGTTTGGCATCTTGGAACGCTATGATATCTGGCTATACCCAGAATCGGTTGACAGAGATGGCAATTCCTCTTTTCAGGGAAATGATGTTTGAAGTCAAACCAAATCCTGCAACATGTTCTCCGGGTCGGAGACGAGGGACTTGTTCCATGTTCTCCGGGTTGGAGACGACGAACTCGAGGGACTCGTTCCATTCGGGATTAAGGTAACGAAACTTGGTGGAGGTCCGCTTCTTTTGGCCGTCGAAGTCGGCGACGACGTAAGGGCTGGAACTGCCCTGACCATCCTTGTGAAGTAGGTCCCTTTTGATATATTCACGCGTGGCTTTAGTTTATTTGTTTTGGAATTTTTTTCTTTTTTTTTATGTGGCCTGTTAACTCCACGTGTATACCATTAGCTATGTCATCAATTCCATCATTTAAGTTGACGGTAGGACCAAATTGAGATTTGATATAGACCTTAAGGTTGTCTGTAGGGAGAAATGAACCCTCAGGACCAAAAGGGGAAAGAGTTAAACCCCAGGAACGTGTGAAACAATTTGGCCTTAAAAGAATGTGCATTGTACTGTTCATAACAAACCAGGCCAAACAACCCGATAAAACTGTAAGAGATGGTTTGCGTTTACTTCTGTGTGAATGACCCACACCATACTCCTTTTTCTGTGTGATCAAGACAGAGAAACTTTATTCCACTAAGCAGAAAAGGAGAAAAAAATAAGGCAAAATTGTACTCATGTTTGTTAGATATTGAAAAGTTAGAATTGGATCTCGGAATTAACAAATTAGTAATTTTTGTTGGTTTTTGTGCACAATCGAGATTTTAATGATTTCAATAAATAGATGAGTTTACAAAATGGACATCTTCAAAGACTAAGACAATTTGACGAAAAGAGCTAAACCTTGAAGAAAAAATGAACAAGAAGATGCAAGGAGCTTAAAGTGAAGATTCAAGACCTTAGGGTATAATCCTTGTAACTCTTTATTTCACATTTGACAAGGATTTGAATCACGCACTTGCATATCTTTCAAAACTTGCATAAACCATTTTAAGTTTTGTTTGAAAGATTAAAATATTTTTATAGGTTTCAAAAACACCCCAATCAAACCTCTAAACCTTCATATACTTATGGGAAATATGTCTCCAAAATTGGGTGTTTAAAAGTGGTCAAAAACCTTGTTTTTAGAAGAACCGGATCATGTTTAAGTTGAAGAGGTCGACAGGTTGTTCAAGCGGTCGACCAGTACTTCGACCGCCTCATGTAGTGGTCGACCGGTTGGTTTTGACAAAAGAGTCGTTGAAGCTTCTGACAATATGACCGTTGGGTATCGGTAACTTGAAGCGGTCGACCGGTTCATGTAGCGGTCGACCGGCTCGTTTTAGCAAAAACTCCCAACGGCTAGTTTTCATATGTGGCTTATAAATACACCTTCATTTCTTCTAAAATGAATTCCTAACGACCACATATCATTTTTACTACTTGAGAAATATTCTAAACCTTCCTATTCTATATTTCTCATAGCATTCACACAAAACACATTTTCATATCCTTGTCTTTGTGTGAATAAAGAGATAAAACTTTCCATTTTTATATCTACTATTTGAGAGAGTCTTGTTCCTCAATCTACCTATGAAAAGAGGTGTTTACTTTAGTGAAGTTGTTCACTAAAGAAGAAGCTTTGAGAGTGTATATCTCAAGCTTGGTGAGGTTGTGAGTGGTGAGCCAGAAAAACCACTTGGGTGGGTTTGAGTGTTGATCCCGAGAAAACACTTGTACGGTTCACTAGCACCCGGAAGCTAGTGTGTAAAGTTATTGAAGATAGTGGAAAACCTCAAGGCTCGGTGAAGGAGCTTGAGAGGTGGATGTAGGCGGGGTTGCCGAACCACCTAAAAATACTGCGTTTGCTACTCTTACCCTTCTCCTTACTTTAACACTTATTTACAGTTCTGCATATTATATACTTGTGCTAAAGTAGTATTTACTTACAAACACAACTTTGGGAGTTTTAACCGAAAAGTTTAGAAAACCAATTCACCGGGTTGCCTTAATCCTGAAATCTAAGACTAACAATTTTAACTCTTTAAAATAATAATTTTTTTTTCATGATGGATATTTTGATGATTTCAATAAATGGATTAAGTTTACAAAATGAACATCTTTACAAAATTATTTTTTATCATAGTCAAAGACAAGAAAATTGAAGATCAAGAAGATGCAAGGAGCTCAAAAAGTGAAGATTCAAGACATATAGTGTAACCTTGTAACTCTTAGTTTCACTTTTGACAAAGATTTGAATCATACATTTGCGTATCTTTCAAAACGTGCATAAACCGTTTTACCACTTGTTTGGAAGATCAAAATGTTTTTAATGGTTTCAAATCATCACAATCAAACTCTCAAACATTTTGTGTACTTATGAGAAGTTAGTCTTCAAAAGTGGGTGAATCAAGAAGGTCGAAAATCGAGTTTTTAAATGAACCGGATGATGTGCTAAACAGTGTAGGTTGAGCGACAGGTATAACAGTTGACCGGTCATCGACCGGTTGGTGTAGCCCTTTCAAATAATTAACCTTAAAATTAAATAAATTCCTAAAAGTAAATAATAATAAAGATTTAAAAATTATAAATGAAAAGGATTCTAGACAAAAGTTAAATTAGAGCTTCAAAGCTTAAAACTTGCTCATAACAACAAATAGTTACCCTGAGAAATTATCCGAGAAATTAAAGCATTATTATATTCATGATCAAGGGAACACGAGAAAACATATAGAGAACAAATCAATGAATTAGGCATTTTATTACCAAATAGATTCATCATTAAAGCCTATAATTAATCAAATTAAATAAATCTCAAGCAAATAATGTATGATTAAAGGTAATTAACAATAAGAGGTATTACATCCTCCCTACCTTAAGATTAATTTTCCGATCACTTCACTTTTGCCTCTCTTGCTGTCTCTCTTTGTTTTCTGTCTTCTCTATCGCTCTCGTAATCTCACCCTTACTCATAGCCTCCAGTTCGCCACCCTCCGCCTCTCACCAGTCACCTCTATCACTCTGTCTCACACTACTTCTGTCCATCTATCTCTCTCATTTAGACATTCACTGCTCATAGAGATTATCGGAGTCTCGCGCTCCACTGCACACCGATTTTTCTTTTTCTTTTTCATTTTTAATTTAATTTTAATTAGATTATCCTCTATTGTTTTGTGCGATTCTTGCTAACTTAGATTTTTTGTTTATGTTTAAGGTTTTGGTCAGGTGCAGAATTGGGTAAATTTCTTTTGGGGTTTCTGGTGGAAATTGATCCGTATTGTTTTTATGTGATTTTATGAATTTGAATTGATTATGTGAAAATTACACAAATTCTAGTAACCGGTTCTGCCAAGTTCAGTTTTGAAAATTCCGACAAACAGGCTGCGAAAATCAGAGTCCATTTTGGACATCCTCATGTTAGCGGATCAGATACCGACTGAAAATTTTCACTTCCGCTAAGTCTGATATACATATCTACTAATACAGAAGCAATGCCCTAGAGATAACAAAACAACACCTTCGTGCCCGAGGGTAAAGGTGGGAGACTACATGAATAACTTCTGGTAACCATTAAAGGAGAACAATTGTGATGTTAGAAGAGAGATGCGATGAGTTAAGCTTGAGCATCCAATTTTTCTTCATGGTTGTAGATCTTTTGCATTACTACTTTTGGACAAGTAAAATCTTTTCGATAGTAAATATTGAGCATCCAATTTTCTCCATGGCTGTAGATCTATTGCATTACTACTTTTGGACAAGTAAATTTTTTTTGAAAAAAAAATCACTATGTGCTCTCGAATTAAGAGTTAATATCACTTTGTGAGTCCGAACTACTAAGTTTGCCACATTGAACTCTTAAACTATAAAATTTCATCAATGTGTGCCCTCAAAATATGATCCAATCATTAAAATCATGCCATACGACCTATTTATAACAAACTGGTACAATTTTCACGGTAGGATATTATTTGAAGGCGCATATTATTAAATTTTGATAGTTTGAGGGCTCAATGTGACAAACTTGATAATTCAGCTCCAAATTGACGTTTACTCTATAGTTTAAGGGTGTATAATGATTCCCCTAAAACATTTGACAAAGAATATACCGTTCCCTCCACAAAGTAAAATCTATGCTAAGGTAGACAGGGCAAGAACTAGCCATATATGTCGTTGGATGGTGTGGCCCGTTTAGTACTATGTGAACTTATACTATCAAATGGTACTTTTAATTCCAATCGGATTATTTCAATTATTTTAATCCTACTACTCCTTCGGATTATTGTCATCTCAACAAATACAAAATTTCTAAACTATAAGCCACTACAACAAACACTTTGTTAGGCGAGGAAAATTAAGGTTACAAATTCGAGGAAATAAAACCCTCTTTACCGACAAAAATTAGACACTCCGTCGCAACAAAATAATTTTCACTTATGACGATGCTCTTGACAATCTCGTCGAATTTTTTTCGGTTGTAGGTATATGTTAGATTTTTTTGCTAACGAGGGATTCCACTATAATCGGCGTTGGTTATAGCCGCAAAGTCAAAAACAATATGAAATTCATTAGTCACGCGGAGGTTTCATGGCTGGAAATTGAAAGTCAACCACAGATTCTTGTTCATCGATAAGAACAAAATTGTAATATTCTGGGTCCAACGGATTAATTACTATTTTCGTAGCAGTATCAAGGAAAACCTTCCTCCTTCCCCTTTCGTGTCAAGGATACTAGGCATCCAGAAAAAAATTCGAGTTCATTAAGAGTACCCTAATTCTTCCCCTTTTGTATTCTCCCTAATAAATTTTTCAGCACCCACTAGTTAATCCGATTGTGCTCACTACATTTAATCAATCTGTCGTTATGATCCTTACTACGAACAAAAAGTACTTGAGAACAAGCAACGTGTTTCAATTCTGAAAAGCATTGTTATAGCAAGAGATAATGTTGGTTTAAATACTACATTCCCAATAAGGAGACTATTGGCTGGGGTTGGAGTTGAATCACTCTTTCCATTGTAAGTATTTTTTTATATCTATTTTCTGCCCTGACTTCTTATATCTAATTCCGTGTTTCAACGTGCTGATTTCTTATATATAAGGTTTACCCTGACTTTATGCCTTGGTCAATTTTATGACAAGCATATCTTATATCTAATTTTGTGTTAAATTGGCATGTGATGCTCCTTTGTTAACTACTACAGCATAGCAGGAGAATAACCTTAACAAGGGCCTGAGTAGCTACAAGAGAAGTACAAAGTATTTATGGTAGGCTAATGAACTTTTCACTCTATAGCCAAGACTGTCTTTGTAAAGGTCCATATTCTTTTAAATATCTTATTGTAATATCTTGTTAAAACACCATGGGAGAAAGAGATTGAAGAGGAGACTAAAGATAATATATATAGACTTTTGAAGTTTATTTTGATTTAATTATCTTTTGGTAGTGACCAGATTGTGGTTGATGATTTGCAAAAGAAACTGATAAATCACTAGACATGATGATCAGATAATGCATCTTAAGGCACTTGAACAACATAATGGTATGTTGGGTTTTGGATTTGGAATTAAATCTGACTATTTGTCAAGTATTTTAATTGAATTAATTATAAGGGTTAAATACACTTTGCCCCCTTATCTTTGGAAATATTTACACATTCCACCCCGATGTACTATTTTTGAGACATTTAACCCATAAAGTTACATTTTTTTTTTTATTTGGACCCTGTACGGTAATTGGACATCAATTTAGACGGTCTCCGTCAAAATGTGCCTCTCACGTGATTGTCATTGGGGTGCAATGTGCAAATACCCTAAAAATAAGGCGGCAATGTATAAATATTTTGACGAAATTCGTCTAAATTGACGTCCAATTATGGTATAGGGTCCAAATCGAAAAAATGTGTAACTTTATGGGTCCAATGTCTCAAAAATAATACATCGGAGGTGCAATGTATAAATACATCCAAAGATAAGAGGGCAAAGTATATTTAACCTTAATTATAAAAAAATGCGGCTAGACACTAGTTGTTACTTGCAAACGATGTTAGAAGTAAGTGTTAAACTAAAGTTTTAGTTTAATTAAAATTCTTTGATTAGAAAATATGGAATTCCTATTTTTCTTTTTTTTTATACCAGAACTAGAATGTAGGAAAATAGGACGTTGACCGGCTAGGGGAACTGAGTTTGACAAGTTAAGGAAATGTGATCGCAGCCCTATGAGAATTAAAGACAACAATAAGGGAGATTCAAGTGATTATGCAAGAGTTTTTAGTGAGAGGGTAACATATATCATAAAGCATTTTGCTAATCTTGGTTACAATAGTTGGTCCTTCGTGCCTAAGGAAGACAAGGACGAGCTTTACGCCCATGTGGTGGTACGTAAAAGATTCAATAATATTGTGATTGTTTTTGTATTGGTTGTTGGATTTTGTTTTTCACCTAAGGATTTTATGTTGGAAAATGTTATACAGAGTGACTTTGTTATTGATTGCAATCGGATGGAAGGTTAACTATGCGTGAGATCTCAAATGCGTGAGGCTTTCAGGTCGTACAAGTATGAGTTGCACTCTATCTAAAAGAAATTTAAGTAAGAAGAGACCACAAGAGCACACCCACCTAATGATGCTGATGTGGAAGTTTGGAAAAACAATTATGCAACCAATGGGAGGATGATGATTACAAGGTAATAGTGACTTGTATAATTTCAGATTACATATTGTAGTTGTTAAGATTGATGGTCTATAACATTGCATATGCTCTAATGGCAAGTTATCATTATTGTAGGCATTGTGTCAGAAAAATGATGTCAATAAGAGTAAGCAGATAATTCATCATACTATTGGTTCAAAGTCTCTACACCGTCTGAGAGAAGAGAAGGTAAATATATATTGGTTATAACAATTATTGGCCATGACTCTTTTTTTCTAAGTCATTTACATGAGTTCATCGTTAGAGAGACGAGGATGGTAATGCTATTGAGTTCTACAAGAGATCCCATACACATAAGGATGGGAGTTGGTCATGCCCTGAAGTAGAGGATATATATGTGAGTGATGACTTACATGCCTCTAACTAGATTTGTGATATTTTTATTAATTACCTTTTCTTCATATATGAAATGCTTGAGACATTTATTAACTAATTTACATGACTTTTTTTTTAGTTAAAATTATTTATATTTGATTTTAGATGAAGATGAAAGAAATACAGACTAGGAAAGATCTTGAAAAGATGGACGAGGTGATCGTTGAATAGATTTTCAATGATGTATTGGGTCCCATATCGTGATATGTTAGAGGCATGGGGAAGTCAGCTATAGTTCCACCAGCAAAGGATCGGTCATCCCAAATTGGTCATCTCACCCAACAGGTTGACAAGTTTCAAATCTAATGTTGATTTCTACAAGGATAAATATGAAGTATTGAATACAGATGTCAAAGGCCTTATAGAACAATGCAAAAAATATGTTTAACGGTGCAAGGGGTATGATGAGAAAATTCAATACTTATATTCTAAGAGTCACAAGCAAAGTTTGCCCCATGGCCGTTAAATAGCTAAGTAGTTTGGGAAGCATCACTATTTTGAGCAACAATGGTTTGGTGGTTTTGTTTGGGAGTCTTCTTAAGTATGCAATTTTTTGCTATTGATGGATCAATTTACTTTAATGTTTATGTTGCTTTTAAACTTTTGCTTTGATTTTAGTATGAGTTTTGGTTTGTAATGATGGGTTTCACTGAAATTTACAATTTGCAAGTTTTGGAGTTTGGTTATTCTATAATAAATTGTAATATTTTAATTTAGATTATTGTTTCTAAAATTTTGATCAAGAATATGTTGTGCCAACAACAATATTAATTGTGAGTCTACATAACAACCCAGGAAGGGGGTGAATTGAGTTTATCAAAAACTTACCCCTTTTCCAATTAAAACATAGTTCTGGAAAATACTATTTCTCTAAGAAAATGTATATATGAATATACTAAATGATAAGCAAAATATAAACAATAAATCATGAATCATAAAGCATCACAAATATGGATATGAAACGAATAATAAGCGAGATAGAGTTAGAGAGATAACACCGTATTTTTAGGTGGTTCGGCCAACACTTGCATACGTTCACCCTCAAGGCTATTGACTTCTTTGGACTTCCTTCACTATTCTCCAATAGCAAATACATCTTAGCTTCCCAGGTGCTAAGGAACCTTTACAAAGTGTTTCTCGAGCTTACACTTTAACTCACTCTCACAAATCCTCACAACCTAGAGGATTTCTTCTACCCTCACAAGTAGGAATAAGTGTTTTCCCAACACTCAAATGTTTTACAATGGATGAGTACAATGAAGGCTCTATAAGCCGAATAAGCAAATGAGACACAAAATGTATGAAATGGATCTCTAAGGCAATCAACAAATGGAAAAGCTCAATAGAGTGCAAGAAGACAAGATTATCAAAGAAAAGCTAAAGTTTGGAAGGTGTGAGCACAAGCCTTTTTGGTTGGTGAGTTCTTATTTCTTCTTCAAGGCAATTTCTCTCTCTAGAAGTTAGTGCAAAGAGAACTTGCAAGTGTGTTGTCCCTTCTTCAAGAAATCTCTCTTTCTTTGGAGGCTAGGTCTTCAATGATGAATAATAGAGGAAGATTGAACAATGAGAGTTTTGATCTTGAAAGAATCAGCAAATGAAAAATTTTGGATCTTGGATTTCTCTCTCTAGATGTTGCGTTGATGATTGAGCTTCTTTCTTCTCTCACCATCTCGTTCTTCTTATAGCTCTTAGATCTTCAACGATCATAAAAGGGTCTTCTTGTATAGTTTAAGTGTCGTTGGAGGTCATTTTAGACAATTTTGAACCATTTTGAGTGATCTAGCGTTGTTCTAGGATTTCTGCAAATTCACACTATGTGTCGATACATGGTCTTCTATATGTTGACACCATGTTTCCATTTCTCGGGAGACAGTGCAATGTGTCGACACCATGAATTCAGCATTCTAGAGTACGTGCAATGTGTCAACACCATCACTCATAGTGTCGACACCATGAATTCAACATTCTGGAGGAAGTGCAATGTGTCGACACCGTCACTCATAGTGTCGACACTTATAAGTGCTGGAAAGTTTTTTAGCTACTTGAAAGTGTCAAATTCATTCCAAAACTTATTTAAACACCTACAATATGAAAAAATGATCTTATCAACTTGTGTAATGGTGTTCAAGTGGACTTAGAAATATTTTAGTGAGTGAAACCTCAATCCTTTTGAAATAAAAATTGTAAATTGTGAATTGATAATGTAAAATCTAAAGTCTTCAAAACTTAGAAACTTTTGTTATCATCAAAATCAAATATGATTTGTTTTACAGAGACGGACATGTATTCGACTTTAGAACTTCTGCTTCATAAATCTGGAAGGGTTGGCATAACTACTACCCATACAAAGAGTATTTGCCATCGAATCACTTCCTTTGACTAGTCTGTACTGGCCACAACAACCCCTTTAACTAGGCCTGGTCACAAGCACCGGCAGTGTACACCATCCACCGGCGCCTAGCGGCACCGATGACGGTGAGCGAAATCCACTATCAGCAGGGATTTTGTCGGTGGCGGTTTCACCGCTTCACCGTTTTTTTTAATATACATATCAAAATGGCGTCGTTTATTGTAGTGATTTTAAGACTCCCCTTATACCCAAACACTACCTCTTTCTCCTTCATTCGCACGACGCACAGTCTACATTCCCCCTATACACCAGCAAGTAACAGCTACAACACCCTTTAGGTCTCTCTTCCCTTCTCCAGCGCCAGCAACTCTATCGCTCTCTCTCTCTCCCCCAGTTTTCTTGCGATTTGCTTGGTTTGTGGAAATTTTTTTATTTTAGATTTGGAAAGCTTTTCAAATATATGAAGATTTTCTTGCGATTTGGTATTGATTATACGGGTTGCAATTTTGGATTTTTTTCGGCTGTTTATGAGATTTAAGATTTGAAAAACATTTTGGAAAACTTTTCAAATCTGTGGCGTTTTTCAAGTGAATAACAATGTGTAGCTTTGGTTACGATTTGGTATTGATTGCAGGGTTTGCAATTTTAGAAAGTTTTTTAGTATGTTTACGATTTGGTATTGATTACAAATTTGGAAATTTTTTTGAATTTGGTATTGATTACAGGGGTTACAATTTTAGAAATTTTTGTTAAGTTGTTTAGGATTTGGTTGAGATGTGAAGATTTGGAAATTTTTTTGCTATTGATTTGTTAAGTTTTTTTATGAGATTTCCTCTTTGATTATACGATTTGGTTGTTTTTTTTTTCATTTTTGTGATCTTTGGTTTAGGTGGCGGTAACCGCCACCTTCGAAACTGCCACCGTTAGGTGCCGATTTCCTCCATTCACGATGACGGGGGTGGTGTCCATTTTTTCGCAACTGCCATCGCTTATGCACAGCCCTACCTTTAACAGCGTTGTGTAGTCGTCGATCTGTAATACATATTTCTTACATGATGGGAAAATATTCTGAGCTTATAAATCAATTTTGTCGGTTTCACAAATTGACGGTTTTAGAGTCTAGTGACGACTATGTCAAAGATGGATTTGGACAACAATTTTAGTTTTTGGACAGAGGAAGTCCTTCAGAGACGAAGGCCACCAGCGATAGGAAAAAGAACCAATGATGTGATGCATCTTTTTCTAACTCCTTTACCAACCAAAGATTCTAGTGTTGTAATGACGAAGAAGGTCATCGTCAAAGGTAACAAAGACGATGAATTAGTTCTGTCTGTAAAAATTTCATATCGCGCTGTTATTGGTGATGAGCCTTTGACGAGTACACGTCGTTACATTAAAGAAATCTTCTACGAAAACATCCATTTCTAGCCACGAATGTAGTTGTCACCTAACTGATATCTGTTGTAGTTAGCCTAGGCTCAGATTGCTGTAAAATTACTTATTTTAATTTCTCGATGAAATACCAAAAGCCTGTGTTTATTCAAGAAAAAGTATACTACAAAGAAAATATTCACAAATATTAGTAATTTTTAAATTCATTAATGTTTGATAAAATACATTTTGTACTATTAAAATATTACATATTTTATAATATTTAAACTATTAAATTTGTTACATTGCATTCGAAACTCTCTATAAGTGTAGACACTCTATGTTATAATCTCACTGTTAAAATTGATCAAATATAATCATGTGATACAGTCTGAATTGTAACATGATATAAAGTGTAAATACATTTGTAATTTTAAGTGCAATGTGTCAAGTTTGAGAATTATAAGTGTAAATAATAAAATGTGTAATATTTAGAAGGTGTAAAGTATATTTGTTTCTTCTCTTATTTAACTTATATTTATATAATCGCTTAATTATATACTTTCATTCGAAAAGCAAAAATAAGGAAAAAAATACGTCCTTAATTCGAAATAATCGAATATCAGTTTAACATTTTTAAAAAAAACATTGGATTTTCAAAGTAACATTAATGGAGAAAGATAAAAACAAATACAAAAACAACGGTACTGTAACCGGCGAGTGGTGAGCGAGTCTGAAGTGGCTCCAAAATGGCTGCATCAAAGATAGTAACGGCCTCGCTAACCCACTGCCGAGCTCTGACCTGTGCGGCCGCGGCCTCTGCATCAGCCCCTTACTCCCGGCGCCTGGTGCCACATCCACCTGACCTTATCAAGTGGATACGTAGGGAAGGTGGGTTCGTCCACCCGGCGGTGAAGATAGCACAGGATGACTCCACCGGTCTTGGACTCGTTGCCTCTGCAGAAATTCCTAAAGGGTCCAACCTTATTACCCTTCCTGATCACCTACCCTTGAGGTTCAAATCGGACGGTGTGGATGGACTTGTCTCTGTTTTGGCCAATCTGGTTCACAAAGTTCCTGGTATGAACTTTTGCTTTTCTACTTAAGTCAATTAGTGCTGGGGCTGATTTTACGTTGTAGACTGTGTTTTTGAATTTTTTTATTAATGGGTATGTGCATTCTGCCATTTTCTTTTTCACGAATATTAATGGGGTTTTGATTGTTAAAAGTGCTATGGGTATGATGGGTTTCTTCAAAACTGGATATAATTCGCGTTCAAAAAAAAAAAATTGTACGTAATTCAATCTGATTTTCTTTTGAATTACGGAATTTTTTCATGTGCACGATAATGTGTTATTGGAAATTTGGAAGCTCTTTTGAGCTGGTCTTGCGTCAATATTGTTTCAACTGCAACGAAATCGTTACTCCGATTTCCTAGAGTGCTGGTTTTATGTCTTCATTGCAAAAATAAGGCACGAAAAACCTAGGATGAATGACAAGTATAGAGTTCCCTGCTCTCCATTGAAACTCTGAGTATTAGCTACACAAATATCAAATTGTGTGCGTTTTCTGAAACAACAGTGAGTTGTGCCTTTGGAGTTATTAGAGCGTATTTATAGAATCAAGATGACTGTCAGGTTTCTGGATTGGCCTATGAGAGTTCATAAATGTCTCACTTAATGGAACCAGCATTCTCTTTACTCGACCTGGGAAGTTGGCGTTCACTACTCTTGAGTTTGATGACTATGCGTGGACTATTTTTTGGCACCTCTTAGTCTCTCCTTTGTGTTTGACAAATTTGGTAATCATTGCTTCAGGTTTCAGGAGAACACATTATTCTTTCTTCTAGTTGTTCTTTTGTTCTCTTGCTCTTTCTGCCTAAAACGTGCGGGTTTTGTTAAATTCAACTACACTTGGGGATTTTTGTATGGTGGAATGAGTGTGATGTGGAAGGGTCTTATGATTATGAGGATGCATATGCTATCATTTTCGGGTAGACTCTTGGTTATGCACTGGATGAAAGACTGGTATCTATTATCTTGTTCTAATAGAAAGAAGCTTTTAATGAAGTTTATCATATCTTAAGCAACTTCTATTTTCTATTTACTATTTACGACTTACAATCTGAGGGACCCAGAGATGAGTTTTTTTGGGCTTTTTTTCTTTTTACGCCGGGGGGGGGGAGGGAAGGGGTTTGTTTCAAAAACTTTTGTCTCCATCATTTAACTGCCTATATAGAAGCATTTTTCCATACCTCTTATTGACAGCATGACTTAAGAAGCTGTGGTTAAGTTCATTATTGCTTAATAAGTGTAGCTATGGCATGCAAAAATGAGTGTTATGGTCATGGACATCTGTCCTTGCTTTATGTATTGTTACTAATTTCCTCATAAGATAAAATCCTATTCCTGTATGATAGCTCGCAGAATTCCTTTCGCAGCGTAGGTTAGTAACTCCAACTTGTGTAATTTAGGCTGTTCTGAGTTTTCAATATGAGTAAATTGGATATTGTTGGAGCATTTGGCAGAGGAACTGTGGGCAATGAAATTAGGTTTGACGCTTCTGCAAGAAAGAGCGAATGTTGGATCCTTCTGGTGGCCTTACATCAGCAATCTCCCTGAAACTTACAGTGTACCCATCTTCTTTCCTGGGGAAGATATAAAGAACTTGCAGTACGCTCCTCTTCTTCATCAGGTATGACAGTTGAGCCGCTTAAAATAAATTTACATAAACTCTGAACCAAAAACTGTTAAAATGGCGGTTGGGACGCTGGAAAATTCTGCAACACAAATGCAATTAACTATCATTGTGCATACAATGTGTTTTCTTTTTCTAACACTACTGTAGAATTACTCAAGTTTGTTTTTGTTTGTGGTTTCTCCTGGTTATGTAGCAGTATACATTCTTCTGTGATACATGAGCACTTCAAAATGTGTCCAAATACATAAGTCGTAAATATGTGTGATGGTACAGGTGCAAAATATGTGCTAGAGAGCCACAGACCATACCTAACAGAGGAAGTAATTTTGTAAACGTAGCAACAAACTCTGTGACAGCAATTATGTCTGGCATTTGTGTCATATACAGTTTGCTTTGCTCTAGAATACAAAAGAACAAATAGCCTTCAATAGTTGGGCATTGTCTCCTTTTTTGATAGTTAAGAATTTAGATGAAGCTACTACCTAGACACCCATCCTTATGTAACACTTATAATCGGAGGTCTTCTAAATAAATCCTTTGTTTAGATTTCTTGAATATGTATTGTTTCTGCAATAAGATCTAAAAACACTTGCAATTTTCTTCGAACAGGTGAACAAGAGATGCCGGTTTCTTCTTGACTTTGAGGAAGAAGTCAGTCGTTCTCTTGAAAATCTAAAACCAGATGATCATCCTTTTGGTGGCCAAAATGTAGATGCGTCCTCCCTAGGGTGGGCAATGTCAGCAGTCTCTTCTAGGGCATTTCGTTTGCATGGTAAAAAGCTCTCAGATGGGACCGACAACTATGTCCCTATGATGCTTCCACTTATTGATATGTGCAACCATAGCTTCAGTCCGAATTCCCAAATAGTTCAGGAACAAGATGCGGGGAACTTGAAGATTCTAGTAAAGGCATGAGTTATAATTTATTCCTGATATTCTTTTGACCCCTAATATTTTTTGTTTATAAAAGTTAGATCTTATTTACCTTTGCTTAACTCGCTCTCTCTCTCTTTGTGTGTCTCAAACAAGGTTGTGGCGGAAACAATGATCAAACAAAATGATCCTTTGGTACTTAATTATTGCTGTTTAAACAATGATCTTTTCCTGCTTGATTATGGGTTTGTGATACCCTCAAACCCGTATGACTGTATTGAGCTCCGATATGATGGAGCTCTTTTGGATGCTGCAAGCATGGCCGCTGGAGTTTCTTCGCCAAAGTTCTCTGCTCCAGCTCCATGGCAGCAAAAGATTTTATACCAACTAAATTTGGATGGGGAAGCTCCTCTTCTCAAGGTATCTACTCTCTCAGTGACCTCTTATGGGTTGGTTTTTGACTAGTTGAAATGTGTTTCCTTTTGTTTACACTTTACGTGAAACAAACTTCATTTTCTACTTTCATATGTGGTCAAAGCATATTCATCTATTACAACATGCTCCAAATTTTCCTTTTTCCGATTGTACTTTGAAGTTGCATTTGGTTATTTTACATTGCTCATGGAATCTTGTCTCAAAATAAACCATAGTTAACAGTTTTATGCTTAGCAGCAGAATTCCTTATTGTAATGTGAAATAATTTGGCCAAAACCAAAAAGCTTAATGATAAGCCCTGTGGATGAGGACTACATGCAGAATATTTGAAATAATACTTTTTCTCACTTCATTTGTTTGGTTTGTATTTGTGGTCTGGGTAATTGTGGGAGGCATGCATCAACTAATGTTGATAGGGGTACTTGAACCCTGGTGAAACCCTTTCCCAACTTCTCTGGCTTGTTTCTCATCAGGGAGGTAGCATAAATCCATAGTGTTTATGCTATAACTGAACAAGCGTACCCTGAGTGTGCATCCAAATTTCCAGCATGTCATTTTATAAACACAATCTTCTAAGGTGTACGCTGGTAGTAGTTGCTGTTCACAAGGCATAAGTCGAAGCCTTACTGTGTAACTGTTGACTTGAGTTAAGAAAGAAGTCGTGGAAAACTTCCTCTTTATGGTTTTAGAATGATGACTTCATTCGCGCTTTGTCTGTTTTTTTTTTAACAGATAAGCCTAGGAGGTCCTGAGATAGTAGAGGGCCGATTGTTGGCAGCATTAAGAGTACTCCTTTCAAGTGACATGGAAACCGTGCACAAGCATGATCTGGATACGCTTAAATCTTTATCAGCTGACGCTCCTCTTGGTATTGCAAATGAAGTAGCTGTTTTCCGCTCCATTATTGGACTGTGTGTTCTTGCATTAGGTCACTTCCCCACCAAAATAATGGAGGATGAATCCCTTTTGGAAGGGGGAATCTCAGGTTCGACTGAGTTGGCAATCCAGTTCAGATTGCAGAAGAAGTCAGTGATTATAGATGTGATGAGAGATCTCACAAGGAGGGTGAAGTTACTCTCCTCAAAGGAAGCAGTGACAGCACAGGTATGATGATAGTCATTTTCAATCTGGCTTGTTGGCGCAAACATGCCACTATTCCAAATATTGTCATTTTTAATTTCGTTTGTTTTCTTTTCTTTCATATTTTACTGTCTTTCTGCTTTTCATACCTATGGGCTGTGTTTGCTAGAAATTTTTGACTGTTGATCCTGGTGATAGCTTCAATTGTGTTTTGCATCTGGCGATCTGGGTTTCTATTGAATTAGTAATGTTTACGTAGTTATTATCTCTGCACCATTATAAAGGAAAGGGAAAAGTCACTTTGAGTCTTCAAACTACTAAAGCAATTTCAAACAAGATTTCAAGTACTACCTTTGACACATTGAGCTCAAGAACTACTAAATTTCATCAATTTGCGCCTCTAAAAAAGTTCTAACTATGAAACTCGTGCTAGTGTGTTATATATGAGTCATGTGACATGATTTTGACCGTTAGATTTTATTTCATAGCACAATTTAATTAAATTGTGAAAGTTGGAGGGCTCAATATGTCAAGTTTAGTAGTTCAGACGCTTATTTAAAATTGCATCGGTTGGTGTTTGTGTTAAAAGTTTGATGATCGGTGTTCGTGTTAAAATTTTGGAGAATGAGAATTAATGAAAATTTGAAAAGAGATGATTTGAATGAATTTTTATATTTATTATAGTGAAAATGAATGATTTGATAGTGAGAGAGATTATATTGTAGTTATTTTATTAAACCAAAATTTTGGCACACAGTGAAAGCTCACTTTTCCCCTAAAGCAAAATACTATCCTGTTTTTTTTAACCCATTAATATATATTTTTCTTTTGGTTTATTTATTTGTTTTTTATGCTATGATGCGGATATGTAGGATGTATGCTACCATAATTTCGTACATAGTACAAGTTGAATACCCAAAGGGATAAAATAAATATCTTATGTTGAAAGTATAGCAGGAGTCTCTTTGGATGGCCTTGCATCAGAAAAGAATGGTGCAAACGTTAGGATAGAAGCTTGTAGGTGGATGGATGCGTGCGTAGGTAGACAGTTTGGCCATGTGGTTTGCATTCTCGAACGCAGAGAACCGCAGGATACTTTTGGAGCATGTTCCTATGCTGATTCTTTTTTGTCCTTTTTTTTTCGCGGCTAACCATGTTGCTTGCAGTATTTTCTTTCCTCCCGAACTAGATAATAAATGAGAGAACATTCCTGTGCATGGTATATGCTGTGTTTAATCCGACTTTGTGATGATACTTTTTGAAATTGACACTTCAAGCATGTTTTCCCAATTCATACTAATTTAATCATTCACTGTCTCTATTGGGTGAGTGTGAACGGTCTTTTTCCTTTTTCTCTTCTTTCTTCTGTCATCTTCTTCCTATTGTAACATGGGAGACTTGAAGGCTATGTTTGGTTTAGTCTCAAAAAAATTTCAATAACTTTTTCATTAATTCTAATATTATTTTATAAATTTCAATAATTTTTTTTTCAATTTCAACAATTTTTAACAAACTTTTCATCAATTGCAAGAGGATATATATTACCTCCGAAAAAATAAACATAAAAAATACTTTCAAAAACAAACTAAATGTAGCCGAAATCTCTCAGAGACTCGGACGCAATAATCATCGGTTGGTGTGAAAGGATGTAATGCTCTGGATTGCTTGGATGGGGGTGGTTGAAGTCTTTGGAATATACCTCGACCGTGCAAGGCAAATACGGTCAGGAAATAAGTTAAACCCAGATCAAAGGAAGAGAAAATCAGGCAAGAAACTAAAAAAAAAAAAATCAAATAGGAACTATGCATATGTATATATAAAAAAAAGTAACAATCTGCAGAAATTTAATGAATGAAACAGTACCCATCTCATCCATCCTGCAACATCAAGGATATGTACAACTGAAATAAACCCCACAACATAAAGGAACTTTTTGGGGAAGGAAAACATAGAAGAGGAGAAAGTTGCTATGCCCATAACTGGGGAAAGCCACCACACACACACGGCATACGTCCTATCAGATACTGCTAAAAATTCTAGGCGTTCCCCACTGAGATAGACCTCTCATGAGCCAGTCCCAAAGGGGAAGGGGACCGCTGCCTGGTGAATCCTTGGAGAAAATTAACGGGCCTCATGATCTCCAGCTGCTGCAGCGATGGGTACCTGATTTTCTCGATTTCTTTCTTGATCTTTATGACTTGGCTGTGAACCGGAACACCCATATAGCCATCTCCGACGTTTATGCTCTTCTCGCCGCTCTCGTTTTCCTCACTCTTCTTCTTCTTCTGGTTGTGGAGGCTGTACTCGTTCTCCATCTTTTCTGTGCAGAAATCTTCACGCAAAAAAAAAAAAACAATACACCCGTTTCCTTCTATGTCGGCTTGTGGTGTGTCAACCATATATATGTATGGAAAGGAAGGAAAATGACACCCTATTTCTATATGAATAGTGTGGAAAAAAGGAAAGTAATCGACGAGTACAAAAACTTTTTTGAGTTTGGGTCGATTTTATACGCGGATCTCGTTTGAACCGTGTGGAATATAATATATTACTTAAATGATACACTAGCAAAATTGGCCTTTTGATTGTCAGAACTATACTGGCTTCTCAATGGTCAATGCCCTTTTACTATTTGGTTTTGAACCCATTTTTTTAATATGCGATTTTCGATGGTATTTATCACGAGCTCAATTAACCTATGGTTTACTATTTGTTTACAATGCCCAATTATCAGTGACGGCCGGTTCACTGAAGTTGCAACTATTGGCGTCTCAAGTAGAGGATCGGAAAACATATTACACTCCCCTACCAAAAAGCGGCTTCTTTTAACAACTCGTGTTCAAACTTTTAAACCCTAGCCCTCGTCCAACACTTGCTCCCTTGGTATTCCGGCGACGGGAGGAGCATCGGCTCTTCCCACCGGCTCCCCCCCTCTTCCTCCTCTCCCTCTCTTTCCCCTTTTCCCCTTTTTTCGCCGTTCCCTTTTTCCTTTCTTCTCCCACCTCTCCTTGTCTCCTTTTGATCGGAATCGAGAAGGTCAGATCCCAGTGTTTCTGTGCTTCACCGGTCAACACCGCCTTACCCATCACCTTCTGCTCCCCCAGGCGAGTTTAACCCCCAAATTCTGGTCTCCATTGGGCAGCGCGCGGTGTCTCACGCTGAAAGGATCCCCAGTGATGACTTGGGCGGCAAAAGCCATGCGTGGGAGGATAGGTGCCGAGACGAGGTGCCAAGGACACACATGGACACTCATGACACGCCTACAGCGCGCGCAATGATAACACCGCAGTCAAGCCATGGCATCAACGCGAGAGCGCAAGCAAGGCGCCCCAGCGCCCCTGACAAGGCATGGCGCCCCAGCAATGTCCATGCCTAACATGTCAGCCGGCTGACCACAGACATGCCATGACAGCCCATGGCCTAGCCCAGACACGATATCATAGCAAGCACTTGGCCACCAGTCAAGCCATGCAGTAAGAGGCATCCAGACAATGGAGTGGCATGATAAAGGATGGCCACCACCAGTGACGGAGCACCACCATCCCTACCGGTGTTAGGTGAGGAATGGAAGAGGACAGGCCAGGGACCTGGAGGAGCATCACCACCCATGGTGGTGCAAGCGGCGGCGGCGCCACTGTGGACTGTAGAGGACGACGGCGAGATCCTGACATTGATGGAGGTATCTTAGAGATTAGTTTCCTTTCTTGTTATGATTGAATAAATCATATCTTCTAGATTTAGAGATTCTTTCCTAAACTCTAGAAGATTCATTTCCTTTATGTTTATGTTGAATTAGACATGTAATACCAAATCTCCTTGATTGAAGGGATTTGATTTAGATTTGATTGTGATTGTGATTGTGATTTGATTTGATTTGATTGAGTCAATTAGTGTTTGTAAGCTCCTAAGGATGTCTATATAAACACCCTTAAGAGCATTAGAGTTATTCATTGAGAAGAGTAGAGTCTTGGAGAGCCAAAGAGCTTTTGGGGTGGGATTTGGCCAAACATAGGCACGTATATGCTAAGTCGGTGTTAAGGCTAATAACCTTCTCACTTGGGATTCATTCTAGGCTAATAACCTAGTTTGGGTACTCGTTCTTGGGCTAATTAACCCTTGATCGAGATTGTTCTTGTTCTTGTGGTCTTTGGGCTAATTAACCCTTAACCACGTTCTTCGTGTTCATCAATAAATATCTCGAGTGTTCTCCATTTTGAGTGTTAGATCCTATATAAACAGCTCATGTGTTACAGATAACGGTTTAGGAGAATCGATTGGGGTGATCGTGTTCAAATCAATTGGTAGAAGTTGACGTTGTTATGGTGGTATAGACCGGGGTCCCTAACAAAATGGTGCTTTCATTGAGAGGTGCATGAAGATTTCATTGAGAATTGCTTGAAACGTGAAGATCTTCAATGGAGGTAAACACAAACCTTACTAGTTTGATTCATTTTTGTTGGATTGATTCGGTTGCAAAGTTGTTTTTTGTGTTGGAGTTCTTTACTCGAGAAGAGGTTCGATCTTCATTTTGGAGAGAACCCAAGGTTGAAACTTGTTTGTTCTTACCAAGTTTGTGAGTGAGGGAGGGGTTCGATCTTCTTTTGGAGAGAACCCAAGGTCGGAAGTTGTTCGAGCCAAGAATTTTGAAGGGAGGGGTTTGATCTTCATTTTGAAGAGAACCCAAGGTTAGACTTGTTGTTGCAGCCAAGTATTGCAATGGATGCAGTTTCAAGTTCACTCACTTCCAACCGATACCGGTTCGAAGCCTTGGAGTCATCAACTTTATGGCTGAAAGCAAAAATGGTGGAGACATCCACAACCATGGCTGACATGCAAGGAGCCTTAGCCAGAGTTACCATGGCCACTGAAGAGAATAAGAGAGCCAAGTGGAGGCAACCATGTTGAAGCCGCAAGGAATGAGGATGCTCAACTCATTGATGGAAGAGAAACATATCTATCCATGTCCACAAGAAGGGTGCGTCAACCAAGAAAACAACTTAGAGTGGGTGGACGTGTAGAGAATGAGCATGAAGTAGTCGAGAGATGGCTACGTGTGGAGTCCAACCATGGCGATAATGACCATGGAAGATCGGAAGATAGAGTTGGAGGAAGTCGGTATGGGGAGGAGAGATCCTATGGCCGAACCTATGAAGATGATGCTAGAAGGCGAGATAGGCCGCGAAGTGATCGTGACTACTATGATCGTGATGGTGAAGGAAATCGGTTTAACCACCAAGGACCTAGGAGGCGACATTTCCATGGAGGTGATCATGATAGAGATGGTGGAGATAGAAATCGGTTTCACAACCGAGGACATAGGAGACTGAAGGTGGAGTTCTCGAAGTTTAGTGGAGATGATCTACATGAATGGCTTGATAAGGCGGATCACTACTTCCATATCTATGAAGTACCAAGGGAAGAAAAAGTAGTCATGACATGTTTTTACCTTGATGGCAAAGCGAGCAAGTGGTGAAGGTGGATTCAAAGCCCAATATGAGAAAGATAGAAGAAGGCTCGGGTGGACAACTTTTGAAAGAGAGTTACTCATACAATTTGGGCCCTCGCCCACTGTCAATCACCATGGCCAACTGGCCAAGCTCAAGCAAGAAGGCAAGGTGCATGCCTATGTGGAGGAGTTTCAACAACTCCAAACATTAGTAAGAGGTTGGTCGGAGGAGGCACTCATTGGCACCTTTGTGGATGGGTTGAAGCCTTGGATAGCTAAGGAGCTCAAGTTGAAGCAGCCCACTAGGTTGCAGGAAGCTATGAGGATGGCCGAGATCCTTGAAGAGAGCCATCGGTTTGTGAAGGATCAAGCCAAGGAAGAAGCGGCTAGCAAAGAAGATGAAGCCTTGCAACCCGAGAGGCCTTCGAATGGAAGGGAGGTGGTTGAACAGTCAAGGAAGAAGAAGAATGAAGTGAAGAAGCTGAGCCGAGAAGAGCTTGAGGAGTGCATCAAGAAGCACCTATGCTTCAAGTGTGGAGAGAAGTGGGGTCCAAACCACCATTGCCACAAGTCCAAGCTCATGTGCTTTATTAATGTGGGGGATGAGGAGGACTCGAGTGATAGTGAGTTGACTCTTAGTGTCATGACCGGCATTGGGAGAAACTCAACCTTAACATTCGGGGCTTCAATGGGCAAGCATGAGATCACCGTGTTGGTGGATAATGGGTCTACCCACAACTTCATCAGCAAACAACTTGTTACTAAGGCGGGCTTGCATAGAGAGGAGATAGAGGCCTTGGAGGTGAAGCTTGCCAACGGGGAGAAAATGAGAAGTGATCAGGTAATGAAGGCAGTCACCATTGATGTCCAAGGTATGAATATAGTTGCTGATTTACATGTAATTGCCTTGGAGAAGTTAGATGTGGTTTTGGGTAATGCTTGGCTACAAAGCATTGGCAAAATCATATTCGATTTTGGTAAGAGGAGTATGGAGTTAACTTTAGGGGGTAGAGTTATTACTTGGAGCATGGGTGGGCTACCTAGAGAGGAGTTAGTGTGGGAGAACTATGATGGCGTGGCTTCTAAAGTTACAAAGGTTACCTTTGGGGTCTAGGGTACTCTTTATGGAAGGGAGAATGAAAGGATCCCCAGTTATGGCTTGGGCGGCAAAAGTCATGCGTGGGAGGATAGGTGCCGAGATTAAGCGCCAAGGACACACATGGGCACTCATGACACGCCTACGACGCGCGCAGTGACAACACCATAGCCAAGCAATGTCATCAAAGCGCGCGCACAAGCAAGTCACCCCAGTGCCTCTGACAAGGCATGTCACCCAGCAATGCCCATGCCTAGCATGCCAGCCAGCCGGCCACAGACATGTCATAACAGCCCGTGGTCTTGCCCATGGCCTAGCCCAGACATAATACCACAGTAAGCACTTGGCCACCATCCAAGTCATGCAGCAATAGGCAAGCAGACAATGGAGTGGCATGACAAAGGATGGCCACCACCAGTGGCGGAGCCAGAAAGTTTGTATAGGGGGCAGGAATTTTGTATACGGTGCTAAGGACTTTTTATAAGGGGAAGAACAAATTAAACTAAAAAGAATAATTTTGTTGCACTGAAAGAAGAACAACAAACCAGTAGAATTTAAACGACTTGTTGGGTTGAGAATAAAATTATTTTTTTCGTTATTTTTTAGGTAAATGATAAGTCATCTATTAACAGATCAAAATGATGAGGATGCAAACTTCCCAATAGTTTCAGCTTATTATAACATATGCAATAACACTCACAACTTACATATAACAATTTCAGCTTATTATAACTTCGTATGCAGTGACCCTGCAGTAAAATTCAAATACTCTGCTCACCCTCAACAAACTCACTTATTACAAATACTAGCAAGAAAACAACTCCAGCAACTTGTCCAGCATGAATCTTCCCAGCAGCTTAATACAAATACCCCAGCAAGAAGACAATTTAGAGAAAGAGATCGAAAGAGAAATAAGACAGCTGAGAAAAGGCAAATGAAGCGAGCATTCAGCCATGAACACCAGAAGTCAAACCATCTAATTTTTTGTATTCAACTTGAATCATGCAGCCTCTGATCTCCTCACATTGATGCTACAAATGTGCTTCCTTACACATGGTCTGTCACAAACAAATCATACAAATTAAAGCCAGAAGTTCTATCTTACAGTCACCAGCCATCCTACTCCTCCAAAGCAATAAAGTACGAAAATGAGGACACCAGAACAGAGAATACAATTGTGGACAAGGTTCAACAATTTGGATGCTATCCACTATAACACTCATAGAAGAACAACTTATCTCCCAATCCAGGCCCAAAACAAACCCCAATATGTAACAGCACCCTAGGATAGCAAATATATTTCAAAACAAGGAGTCTGACACAACAAGAGACTATATATATATTCCCCACCAATGCCATAGGTATTCCTAAAGCTTCTCAAGCAGGTCGCACAACAATTTAGGAAGCACAGACTAAAGTTTGCAATTGTAATCCACTCATGGGGTATGGACTGATCTCAAGCACAAACTGTACAAAACTACCTCACTGAGGGGGGATACAATGAACCACGCTGAACAAAAAGTCAGAAAACCCCCATAAGACCACTCATAATTTATTTTTTTTAGAACTGAAGGGGGCGGCTGCCCCCCCGCCCCCCTCTCTCGGCCCCTGACTACCACCCCTACCGGTGCCAGGGACCCGGGGGAGCATCACCACCCATGGTGGTGCAAGCGGCGGCGGACGACGGCGAGATCCTGACATTGATGGAGGTATCTTAGATATTAGTTTTCATTCTTGTTATGATTGAATAAATCATATCTTCTAGATTTAAGGATCCTTTCCAAAACTCTAGAAGATTCTTTTCCTTTATGTTTATGTTGAATTAGGCATGTAATATCAAATCTCCTTGATTCAAGGGATTTGATTTAGATTTGATTGTGATTGTGATTTGATTTGATTGAGTCAATTAGTGTTTATAAGTTCCTAAGGATGTCTATATAAACACCCTTAAGAGCATTAGAGTTATTCATTGAGAAGAGTAGAGTCTTGGAGAGCCAAAGAGCTTTTGGGGTGAGATTTGTCCAAGCATAGGCACGTATATGCTAAGTCGGTGTTAAGGCTAATAACCTTCTCGCTTGGGATTCATTTTAGGCTAATAACCTAGTTTGGGTACCCGTTCTTGGGCTAATTAACCCTTGATCGGGATTGCTCTTGTTCTTGTGGTATTTGGGCTAATTAACCTTTAACCACGTTCTTCGTGTTCATCAATAAATATCTCGAGTGCTCTCCATTTTGAGTGTTAGATACTATATAAACAGCTCGTGTGTTACAGATAACAATTTAGGAGGATCGATTGGGGTGATCGTGTTCGAATCAATTGGTGGGAGTTGGCGTTGTTATGGTGGCCTAGACCAGGGTGCCTAACATGCGCCCCACGCGCTGCGCGTGAGTCTCACCCGCCCGATGCTGATCTGCCGTTTCCGGGTTGTTTTCGGCGGTGCTGGCAACCCTGCAGCTCTTGTGTGGCTCCTGGTTCCTCTGGCACTCCCGTCGCCACTATGGTGCTGCTTTTTTCTGGTGACGCGTGGGCTGTCGGCGTTTGGGTTCTCCGCTCGTCTGTGGTGGTTCGATTCCGTTTTTGGCCTTGTTTCTTGGTTTTTGCTTTTGGTTGTGTTGGCCGTGTGCGGCAGTGTGTTGGGTGGTCGTGTGTGGCCTTGTTTTGGGTTTGTTGGGTTGCTGTTTTGTGTTCTGTTGGGTTGCTGTTTTTTGTTGTTTGTCCGGCTCCTGTGTGAGCTTTCCCGATCCCTAGCGGATCTTTTCCGCCCTTTTGTGGGCGTACTGTACCAGGTTGTGGTGTTGTCTTTGCTGGCTAGCATAGGTTCGGTAGCTTGTCTACTGAGTCTTGTCACCGCTCCCTCTACCTCGCATGGAGCATATAGTGGCTTTCTCCTATCTTTTTAAGGGTCCCGCCGGCGAATTTCACCTGGTCTGTATTCGGGTCCTTCCGGACAGTGATCTAGAAAAAAAACTATTGGCGTCTCAAGTGGGTGTTTGAGGTTTCTTGTAGAAAGAACCAAAAAAGAACTTAGTGAGTTGTTCAGAACCTTTTGTGTGCTTGACTGAAAGTAAAACTATCTATGAACCTTTTGGCAACTAAACCATAATTACTGGATTAATCTTGGGTATTTGCAAAAAGTAAAACTAGATACAACATGGAGTAAAACCCAGAATTTTGTGGTGAGAAATCTTGAGTTGGGCAAATCCTTAGAGAATAACCCTTTATTGGACATATTTATGTACGAATTACCTCAAGGTTAAGTGGCCATGTTATTCATTTTGTTTTTATTCATTGAGTAATTTAAAATGATATAGATCATTTTCAATTTATTGTCCGAATTAGATAATCCGATAGGTAAAGTATATGGACCTCACAGTAAGACCTACACTATCCGATAATAATACGGTATAATTGAATGTTGTATGACTCATATATTATATTTATCTCTTTTTAAACTACAAATTAGAAAAGATCTTCCTCTAATGTAAAAGTCCTAGCCACTTTTTGGTCAAAGCATAATGTCTGGTATAGTTGATTGGGTGGATGGCCAACCGCCTTTTACATAGAGCATAATGGTCTATAAAACTAGAATTTCTAAACCCACTTTTTTCTATATACAATTTCGTGAGTTTCGTTTGATTAAAGCTTCTGCCACTCGCAAAGAATAATGGGGGCCGAAATCTGGCAGACCAGGGTACTCTGGTTATAGTCTTCACTAAACTTCTCCTAACTTGGAGTGAGGAGAAAACAATATGGACAGTTTTAATAAATGGAGAAATAGTCACCTATTATGGACCATTTAGAAATTGTGGGATGCTTATGGATTATTCGAGGGTATGGTATCCTTCCCACATTGATATAGGACCCCAATGTGGAATCTATGTCCTAGAACTCTCTTGGCACTTGAACGAAGTATTGGGGCTGCCTTCTGCTAAGGCATGTTACATCACAAAATTGGGAGAAAATTAATTCAACGGGTGAAGACTTCGTCAATATATGGGGGGAAAATCAGGAGGGAAAAGATTTCCATAATGGATTGGTATGGCCTATCGTATTGTTTACACGCAAGTTATAGAAGCTGGGATGTACTTTTATGAGATATAATTGATTTCCTTGAATTATAATAAAGATGGAAAAGAAAAACTCGATAATCTCCTAAATTGGTGAGCTTTGTACCCTTTTTTTGTAGCTTGTCTTGTGAAATGAAAGTCCATCAGGCCAGATTAAGGAAGTAAACCTTTAATTACTTTCGATTCGATTAATTTTTATTTTTATTTGTTTTAATATCTTTTAGATATTGCACTCCAGCTAGGAAACCACCCTAATTGACTCCTATTTCACTGCCAATTTATTACCGTTGTCTCAAAATAACACCCCATTTAACTACACATTGAGATCCGTACGACTTATTGTAACTCCCATGGCCCCAAAGTTCCAAACGAAAAGAATTTCTTATAAAATAAGGTTTTTCATCTTCTTAGATGCTTTCTCCCATTTTTTCAAAAGTATTTATTTCAACTAAAATAAAATATTTTGTTTTTTAGATAACGAGGGAATTTAGGCACCCATTGACGTGCACCAAACTCGAACGTACTTAATCCAGTATCTATGCGAGTTAGGTTCAACGTCACGGTAAATCTCGGATCGTGCAGCCCCCGAGCCACATATGTCAGGTAAGTTCAACTTTGTTGTAGGGGTGACCGTAAATAATTGTTTGCATCTTAGGAGATTCGAATTTGAGACCGGAGGGAGTGCACACCCCTAGGCCCCAGGTCTTGACCACCCAAACCAATTTCTTAGGGTTACCTCAATAAAATACTCATAAACAATAAAATGCCAAAAAAAATCCTGAAAACCTTAGTCAAATCCTTCAAATTAACATTTTTTAGAGTAAGTGCTAAATAGCTAGATAAGTGGCATGTCAATGGGTAAGAGAAATGACAATTTTTTCATAAACAGAATCTAGGAAATATGGGGAGTCATACCAAAAATAAAAAAATAGGATTAATTACAATTTCTCCCCTCAAATTATTACCCGATTCTCAAATACCCCACAAATTTTAACTTGTTGCAACTCACCCTCATAAACTATACTTCTTATTGCAATTTGATCTCTCAACTGATTGAAGTTATTATGTTGAACGGTTTCTATCCCACGTAACATACACTAAAAGACCTTCTCCTTACATGAAAAGACAATTTTACCATTGTTTGAGTCCCCCTAGCCTTCTACAGTGCTTCTAGGAATTTGTGGAGCCAAAAAATAATATGTAGTTAACTTATTTTTTCTACAGTGCTTCTAGGAATTTGTGGAGCCAAAAAATAATATGTAGTTAACTTAATTTTTTTATTAAAAAAATGACTCACTTAAAATCAAGTTGGTTAAATTCATATTTTTAAGTAAGGAGAATGCATGTGTCGTTTCCATGGGATGAAAGCCGTTCAATATAACAACTTCAACAGTTTGGAAGATAAAATCGCAACGAGAAGTATAATTTGTGGAGGTGAGTTGCAACAAGTTAATAATTGTGAGGATATTTGAGAATCAATTAATAGTTTGAGGAGTCATATTGTAATTAACCGAAAAAAATATTTGTAACAAAATATACAAGGTCACTCAACATAAAAAATACTAACATTCACACAAAATTAGATCTCAATTTCATCACTTTTAAATTCAATCATTCGAAATAGAATTAGACATTTATCTCTTTTTCGAAACTCAAAATACTCATTTAACACTAAGAATCTTAGGAACCTTCCAAGAAATAGGGAACGGAACAAATCCGCAACAGTACTCGCACCCACACTTTGGAACTCCCCGTACAATCAATATCATGTACCTGAATCAAACGCGAGGACCTAAATCAGTACACATCATGTGCGAACACTTGTTTGGTGCCTTGACCTAATACGTGTATACATCCACACATCACATTGCTTAATTATAAGCTAGAAAAATCAACTTAATAATTAATTAGAAATTATGGTGCCAAAAACTGACGTCTTAAAGGCCCAAATTAAAAAGCCCATAAGACCTTCTAGAAAGAGATTCTAACCCATTATAGTGAGTTAATGAACATTTTTTTTTCTGAAATTTTTATCATTTTTTAAAATCCGTCATTAGATTTTTTTTCGCGTTTATCACACCGTCCCTGGATTTATGATATATTGTCAAAATGATCATTTCGTTCATTTTTATTTGCGAATTGTTCAATCAACTAACAATCCTACAAGTCATGACCAATCAGAATGATAAGTGTAAAAAAATTTATTTAAAAATAACATTTCAATTCTATTGCACCGCATCATTAAAATAAAAAAAAATACAAAAGGAAAAATTTCTTAAATTTATTTTTTTTCAAAAAAATGGACGTCGTATTTTTAAATAAATTTTTTTAAACATGTTATTTTTCTAGTTGGTCATGACGTGTAGGATCGTTAGTTGATTGGACAATTCGCTAATGGAAGTGAACGTAATGACAATTTTAATAATATCATAAAACATAGGGATTATGTGTGATAAATTCGAAAACTTAAAGATAAATTTTTAAAAGTAATGAAAATCTAGGGAGCAAAATAATTATTAATCCTAGAAAAAATCTTTAGTGCACACCTCATGATGTACTATTTAAAACTTAAGTCAAATATTTTTGAATAATCTGGTGAGGGATTTGTTGGGTGAATAGGACTAATTTGGGATTGCGTGGGAAGAGATGGGATTTCAAAATGAATTCTATATTAGATAATATTAGATGAGTCTGTTTTAATTCTCTGGAATTTTGTCGTCATATTAAGACCTCGAGAAGTATATATATGTCCAAATTGGGTAAAAAATTCTATAGTTACCAATTTTTTTTAATAACCCTCCGGGAAAAATATGGAATTCTAATAAAAGATGATTCTTATTTTGCCTTCGTCCTCTTTTTTTTTTTTTTGCTGTTCGCCTTCGTCCTCTTTTAAACGACAGAAATCATCATCGTTTTTTTTTGGTGGAGTGCTGTTGGTCGGCTTGCCAGCACGGGTATGCGTGAAGCACTAGGGAGCGCCTTTGCCACGTGGGTAGTACGTGTTTACTCTCCTATCCACATGACCGTCATGGATTGGTCGGTACTACTTCAGTTCTTCCATCAGTTCCAATTCCATGTCCTCGGAGTCGGTCGAAGGAACACTTCTGACGTGTACCAGCTGAAAATATCTGACTTAGATATTTATTAATCCTTGGCCCTTGTTTGATTTAATTTTGAAAAAGTTTTTTTAGTGAAATGATTAAGAAATTTTTTTGAGAAACGTTTTTTAGATAGTTGTGGGAGTGATGGGATCTATAAAAATGATACTTAAAAAAAAATTAAAATTTATTCTCTTCAGAAATGTGAGTAAGAAAGTATATCATGTTTGAGACCCCAAATATTTGGGGTCTCAATAAATCGGACAAACCAAACAAACTTCAAAATTTTTAACTTTTACACCTATACACTTCACTTTTCACAAACACCAATGAATCTCAATAAAGTAAAGATTCCCAAAATTTTGAGAATATTTCCCAATATTTTAGCAAACAAACATCCCTATTAATATTTGAATGAAGATTTTACGTGAGATGCGTTTTTATAGGTTTTTTTACAAGGATTTTTTTAGGCCAATTATTAAATAAAAAATTGTATTGAAATTGAAATACTTTATTATGTGAAAAAATAATGATTGGATTGAAAAATATTTTTAAAATATATTTTTTTAAAATTATGAGATAAATACAAAATTAGCCACTACGTTAAAATTGAATTAATCTTCAAAAAATATAAAATTAATACTTCTGATTTTACAAAAGTATAAAATCAATCTCCAAAAACCAACTGTAAACAAAAATAACTAAAATACTAATTTTATTTTTTTTATCACCATAAAAATTAATTCAATTTTCACATATATCACATAAACTGATTTTACCTTTATTCCTAAAATCGTTAACCAAACGTAGCCGACTCGCTAGAATTCCAACTCGTATGCTTGAGTCACCTTGGCAAAAGTTTCTTTAAGTTTGACTTGGAGACTCCTTTGATGATATTTGTCCTGATTGTTATCTGACACCGAAAACTTTCGCTGTCATCAGTTAGTTACTTTGAGAATGCACGCAAAGTTTCACTTTCTACAGACAGATATATTCTTTTATTTCAAACCCTATAGATTAAGGGTACGTTTGTTTGACAAAATTTTAGGAAATATTTTTAAAATTTTAAGAATTTTTAATTTATTAAGATTTATTAGAGTTTGTAAAAAGTAGAGTGTATATATGTAAAAGTTAAAAATTTTAGAGTGTATTTATTTTGTTGAAAATTTTGAACCCCAAAATTTTGGGTAAACAAACATCTCCAAAGCTCCAAGTACTTTTATTTAAGAGAAAATGACATTTTGGTCCTTGAGTTTTCATCACTTTTATTTTTTAATCTTTGAATTAAATTTTTTCAGATTTTAGTCCTTTGGTTTTCATTTTTTGACAAAATAGTCCCTCCGTTGGGGTTCCGTCTCTTTCCCTAACGGAAAGGCCACATCAGCAGCTGATGTGATAAGGAAAATTGAAATTTTAGTCATTGGGTTTTACCACTTTTATTTTTTAGTCCTTGGGTTTAATTGGTTCAAATTTTAGTCCTTGAGTTTACATTTTTTGACGAAATGACCCTTCTGTCCAAGATTACTGTTCAAATAATTGTTTGATTGTTAAAATTTTGGGGTGTTTAAAATTTTAGGGTGTTGGAGTTGGTGAAAAAGTGAAGAGAGAGATTATTTGAATGAATTTTTTAGATTTATTTGAAGTGAAAAGTGACGATTTATTGGGGTCAAATTTTGACTCCTAAACACCATGTTAGCATCTGTTATTTATTCAAAGCACCATTGAGACATTATGTGTTCTATTGAGTGTCAGAAAGAATGTGGCCCCAAAATTCTTTCTCTTCCCATCAAATCATCACTTTTCACTTCAAATAAATCTAAAAAATTCATTCAAATAATCTATTTCTTCAATTTTTCACCAACATCCTAAAATTTTAAACACCTCTAATTTTTAACAATCATACAATTATTTGAACAGTAATCCTTGACAGAAGGGTCATTTCGTCAAAAAAATGTAAATCCAATGACTAAAATTTGAAAAAATTAAACCCAAGGACTAAAAAATAAAAGGGGTAAAATCCAAGGACTAAAATGTCAATTTTCCTTACCACATCAGTGCTGAGTTGTCAGCTGATGTGGCTTTTCCGTTAGGGAAAGAGACGGAACCCTGACGGAAGGACTATTTCGTCAAAAAATGAAAACCAAAGGACTAAAATCTGAAAAAATTAAATTCAAGGACTAAAAAATAAAAGTGGTGAAAACCTAAGGACTAAAATAAGAATTTCACTTTATTTAATTACAGCTCCATTAATCATGCATGTTGATTGATATTATTTATTTAATGTGCTCAATAAGCTTAAACAAAAAAAGACGTAAATGACCTTCAGAACTGAGAGATGGATATTTATAAAACTATTATACTAATATCCAAAATTAATTAAAAATTTAACTCATGATTAGGCACTAATCGCCGCGAATGAATATATATAACTATTAAGCTTACAAATTATTTCCTAAATAAAAAATTTTCATTCATCTAAGGGATAAATATAAAATCAGTCTCTGTGATATACGTGAAAATCGAATTAGTCATCATGATAAGAAAAACATAAAATTAGTCATTGCAATTTCAGAAAGAGATAAAATCAGTTCTTGATGGAGGACCAACGATAAACAAAAATGGAATTACAAGGACTAATTTTATATTTTTCTTATCTTGTGGACTAATTCAATTTTCGTGTATATCACATGGACTGATTTTGTATTTATCCCTTAGACTAAAAACATGACAAGTACATCGGGCATCTTCGTACGTACGCCTCGAGTCATTCTTCATTGAAATTGAAATTGGGATGTCCACCCAAGAAAGTTGCAATTTAATCTTTGAGGTAATAAATTAGCCTTTTAACTCCTTGAGGCAATGATTTCGAGAAAGAGAGTCATCTTCATCCATCTTCATTAACCGTAAATGCTAATATGTGTGGATTCTATTAAATTTGGGATTTTCGTGGAGAGAATGTGAGAAGTTGTTTGCGAGGATGGATAAGGAGATAAACTTAAGTGTTTTTTTTTTGTTTTTTTTTGGTTGATGTGATAATGATGTGACGTAAGTGGCTGACCGGACCTACACTAACATGGTATTTGTGGATTGATGCGTTTAGATTAGGCACGTCGCGTAATTTGATTGGATTTACGTGTCATTAATTTGATATGTCAGCATGTACCGTTAACGGAGGACGATAGAAATCTATGGAGGGATCTATTTTTCCAAAAATCTTTACCTCATGGAGTTAAATGACAAATTTTATACCGTAAATACCCAAGAGTCGTGGGTGTGATTTGGCATTAAAAAAGAAAAAGAAGAAGAAAGGAAAAGAATAAGTCTTTGCATTATGGAATTGTTAACCCATCCGATGAAAAAAGTGTACTTGGGCTTAAACAAAGATTGCTAATTTGCTATATACACTCTCGGGCCTCTTCGAGTTAAAGCCCAAGTGCTTCGTGTTTATCATCCTCCCGCTTATCACTATTGTCGCGACTTTTCTTCATGGTATGATGTTTTCCATATATCGATTAGACATCATGTTCGGCTCTTGAGTAGACCAAATTCAAATACAAAAATTGTTACCAAAAACCATGATAAGCTGGCTTGAGAGATCCATGCCATATAATATAAGCAGGGAGGGGCGCCTTAGGCGACACCTTAAATGAGGTCGTTTATAATAAGGTATTGAATATTTTATATTTTAATATTAATAAATTTTAATTAAAAATCATTCTTTTAGCGTTAGATCGGATATTGCAACATTGCTTATTTCACTTTCAATTGATAATCTTGATTTTTCATTTCGAAAAACTTTTTTTTTAGAAACAACGATTAATTATCAATAATTTTTTTATGTTAAAAGAAAATAGAAAGAGTGAGATAACTAATTTTTTCAATAAAGAACTAATGAAACCCTCCACATAATTCAAAAGACAAAATATATAGTTTAAATTATTATATTGTAGTGATTATGTGTAATATAGAATATTATACAAAATAGAACATAATAAGGACAATACACAAATCGGGGCCTCCCTATTTTGGGGGCTTTAGGAAGCCTCCTATTCTAGAGCCAACAGTGCATATAAGTACATCTGAGTTTAAGTTAGTCGATCGGAGCAATGATACTATCAATATATTCCTTGTTTTTTCTTCTAAAAAAAAATGTTACCAAAGACTGAGCCCATTAGTTGCCAGGCCTAGGTACATGGCTCTTGAATGCAATGGACACGAGTGTAATTTTATCCTTGAGGGCAACAAGTATATATATATATATATAACGATAGGATTGAGACCCCAAATATTTGGGGTCTCAACAAATCGGACAAACCAAACAAACTTTAAAATTTTTAACTTTTACATCTACACACTTCACTTTTCACAAACTCCAATAAATCTCAATAAAGTAAAGATTCCCAAAATTTTGAGAATATTCCCCAATATTTTGGCAAACAAACATCCCCTCAACTATTTATATACTTTTGGGCCTTTTATCAGAAAGCATCTTCTCATTGTTCTACGTTTGATCCTGCAGATGCATTCCCTACAGACATAAAAAAGGCTTTGATGGTAAGAGTAATAGCAATGATATAGAAGTCCTCGTCATTAGTTCACAGAAGGGTCAGGGATTGACATTTCCCAAGGTACTTACAGCTCCCTCTATCATAAATGTAACCTTTTTTTAAGTAGAAAGAATAAAATTTTTTTGTCTTTAGACTATTCCTTATACTTAGATTTTTCACTAACGCTTTGTCTTCTCAGGGTGGTTGGGAACTTGACGAATCCCTCGAAGAAGCAGCTCTCCGAGAGTCACTGGAAGAAGCCGGGGTTCGTGGCAACGTCCAGGTTCGTGGCCCTTAGAAGTTAGAATATATCTTTGCCGTCTTATGCACGTAGATGCATATCATATTCAGAAAAAGGGAAAACGTATGCGTAAATGTATGAATCAGGGTCAATATTCGTGCCTTTAGATTTATGAGTCCAACTCCTGATATTGGTTTTATGATATGCATATGGCAGTGTGAATTGGGCAAATGGAGCTTCATCAGCAGACGCTATGGCACATGTTATGAAGGCTACATGTTCCCTATGTTAGTCGAAGAGCAGCTTGATCTATGGCCAGAGAAGAATGTCAGGCGGCGAATATGGGTATGTTTTTGGTCAATGGACTTTACTTCTGCCCGTTCTTTGTTTTGCGGCTGGTGATTTGAGCTAATGTATATATATCTGCAAATCTACTCTGCAGATGACGGCGGCCGAAGCCAGAGAAGTCTGTCGGCATGAGTGGATGAAGGAAGCCTTAGACAAATTGGTTGAACGACTCAAATTCCCAGAGCAACAGAAGGAAGACGACGCTCAGCTTTATTGACATTGAATTGTCTTGTACACAGAACAGTGCTCGATCGCAGCCGTACATAAATCTTTAGAATCGTCAAAAACCAGAAGATCGAATGGCGGATTAGAGCAGAGCTAGGCAGACATACAATGGTGTTAATTAATTAAAGCAAAGTGTTAATATCTGGATCGTTCATAGATTCCCGGATTTTGTTGATGGATCTTGTAGAAACTAGTGTTTGGTGATGAACACGAGTTTGAGAGAAAGGTTCATATGAACATACGAGAGTTTGAGAATTCTGATTGTATTTGACAATTACAATCTAATTACATTATAAGTAAAAGAACTGGATTTATATATACCAGCTACAGATGAGTAACTAACTCTGTTAATAACTAACAAAGCTTTAACAGAAGACTTAACAACTGGAACTTAACTAACAGCTGGAACGTAACTAACTTCAATACGCCCCCTCAAGTTGGATCATAGATACAATGAGTGCCAAGCTTGGACAAAAGATATTGAAATTGAGATTTGCCAAGAGCCTTGGTGAATATATCTGCAATCTGATGAGCAGAGGCAATGTAAAAAGTGCGAAGAACACCTTTAGCAATTTGCTCACGAATAAAGTGGCAATCTATTTCCACATGCTTGGTGCGAGCATGATGGACTGGATTTGCAGCCAAAGAAAGAGTAGATTTGCTATCACAGTAGACAGAAGCAGGTGTTGAATGGATGATACGAAAATCAGAGAGAAGTTGTAAAAACCAAACAAGCTCGCAACTAGTGGAGGCAAGAGCACGGTACTCTGCCTCAGCAGAGCTCCTGGAAACCGTGCTTTGTTTCTTGGACTCCCAAGAAACCAATGAATCTCCGAGAAAGAGGCAGAAGCCAGTAATAGAACGTCGACTATCAATGCATGCCGCCCAATCAGAATCACAAAATGTTGTTAACTGAGTGGAAGAAGAGGAGGGAAAAAACAGACCATGTGCAGGAGTAGACTTCAGATAACGAAGAACATGATAGGCAGCATTGAGATGAGTTTGTCTTGGCTTATCCATGAACTGAGCAAGAGTATTCACGGAATAAGAAAGATTAGGACGAGTTGTAGTCAAATACAATAGGCGACCTATGAGACGACGATAGGAAGAAGCATCAGCCAAGACATCAGAATCTGACTTAGAAAGCTTCAACTTCGAATCCATAGGAAATGCAGCTGGCTTGCAACCCAAATACCCACTGTTCTCCAGAATTTCTAAAGCGTATTTATGCTGATTAATAGAAATTCCAGCAGTAGTACGATCCACTTCAAGACCCAAAAAATACTTCAATTTGCCCAAGTCCTTGATCTTGAACCGAGCATCAAGATAAGCTTTAACTTGAGTAATGTAGGACATATCATTAGAAGCAAGAAGAATGTCATCTACATAGACTAGTAAAGCTGTAAAAGAGGTACCATGAACCTTAGTAAAAAGACTATAATCAGCCTTTGATTGCTCATATCCAAGAGAGAATAAAGCTTCGGAAAGCTTATGAAACCATTGGCGACTTGCTTGCTTCAACCCATACAAGGACTTAAGAAGCTTACAAACTTTGGATTCCCCTTCTTTGGCAAATCCCGGGGGAACGACCATATAAACCTCCTCAGTCAAGTCACCATGCAAAAATGCATTATTGACATCCAATTGCTCTAAAAACCACTGCTGATTTGCAGCCAATGCCAAAAAACATCGAACAGTAGACATTTTAGCTACCGGAGAGAAAGTCTCAGCATAATCAACCCCTTCGATTTGTGTAAAACCCTTAGCAACAAGACGAGCTTTATATCTCTCAATAGAGCCATCAGCCTTGTGCTTAACCCGATAAACCCACTTACAACCAATAGCCTTATGACCCGAAGGTAACTCAGTAAGAATCCAAGTCTTATTGTTCTCAAGAGCTGTCATTTCAGCTTGCATAGCCTCTTGCCAATGAGGGTGTTGAACAGCTTGGTTATAAGTCTTAGGTTCAGCATGAGTGGATATGGCTAGGGTAAAGGCTTTATGAGTAGGAGAAAGGTGATGATAAGAGAGATACCTACATATGTCTACTGCAAAATTAGGAATCTGATGCAAAGAGGAAGAGGGCAGTGAGCTGTTAAAAGAGTGGGCCAACCTGCAATGAAAGTCTTGAAGATATGAAGGAGGTCTACGAATACGTGTAGAACGACAAGGAGGAGTAACATCAAGCAATTCATGATGTTCAGAAGTAAGATGATCAGATGATGGAAAAGAAAAAGACTCATCAAAATGATCAGAAGATGATATCACAGCAGATTCATCAAGGGAAAGATTATGTGGTACTGAAGTGGGAACAACAAAATCGGAATGGACAGGAATTGAAGTGGACAAAACAGATTTAAAAGGGAAAGAATGCTCATGAAAGATGACATCCCTGGAGAGAAAAATGGAATTGGATTGAAGGTCAAGCAGTTTATAACCTTTGGAATTAAAAGGATAGTCGAGAAACACAGATTTCGTAGCCCGAGCTTCAAACTTAGATTTATGATGTGTTGTATTGGTGGCAAAGCAAAGACAACCAAATACTTTGAGATGATGATAAGAAGGTTTGGTGTGGAATAACATCTCATAAGGAGACTTGTTATGGAGTAAAACAGAAGGAGTTCGATTAATAAGGTAAGTAGCCGTCAACACACAATCACCCCAAAATTGAAGGGGGATATTGGAATGAAACCTAAGTGCTCTGGCGACCTCTAAGAGATGTCTATGTTTTCTTTCAACAACACCATTCTGTTGGGGGGGTATAAGGACAACTAGTTTGATGAATGACACCTCGAGTAGAATAGAAAGTAGTCATGTTAAACTCGGGGCCATTATCTGATCTAAGAACCTTAATATGAGATTGGAATTGAGTTTCAACCAAACTGAAAAATGACTCTAGAAAGAAACGAGTTTCAGACTTGAGTTTCATAAGAAAAACTCAAGTACAACGTGTGTAATCATCAACAATAGTGAGAAAATAGTGATTGCCTGTTGAGGTTGCTATTGCAAATGGTCCCCAAATATCACAATGCACCATTTCAAAAGGATGAGAAGTTCGAATAGAACTAATGGGAAAAGGAAGTCTATGTTGTTTTGCTAATGTTTTAAGAAAATGCATCTTAGCAAGTGGCATATGACCGAGTCTATAATGCCATACAACAGTGCTATTATTAACAGAAAAAGAGGAGCAATGAGGTGCTGAAGATTGAGAAATCAAAGGATTAGAAAGAGAAGTAGAATCAAGTAAGTAAAGACCACCCTTTTGGTCAGCCACTCCAATTGTCCTCCATGCACACAGGTCCTATATGAGACATTTGTTTGACAGAAAAATCAAACTGATGTTAGAGGAAGAAGTGAGTTTACTGGTGGAAATGAGATTGAAAGTAAAAGAAGGTACATAAAGGACATTATGTAAAGTCAAATCAACAGATAATTTGACAGTACCAATGTGAGTAACACGAGCTAATTCACCATTTGGAAGGCTGACTGTGGCATTAACAGATTGACTAACATGAGAAAAAATTGACAGAGAACAAACCATATGGTCGGTAGCACCACTATCAATAATCCAAATGTACTAGCAAGGGGAATGTGTATGTGTGATAGAAGAGAGACAATGTGGATCACCTGCCATATTGACAGAACCGGAATGTTGAGGAAGGTCAAATGGAGATGACATTGTCAATGGAGAAGTAGTCTGAAGTTGAGATTTCAGCAAGGTCAGCAATTGTTGAATCTGATCTTGTGAAACAATAGGACTAGAAGGAATTCCAGAATTTTCCATAACAGCAGTAGCTTGATGAGCAGAGGAATAAGAATTATTCCTTGAATCTGATGAAATCCGTTTCTTATGTACCCAGCCAGGGGGATACCCATGCAATTCAAAGCATTTGTCACGGGTGTGTCCCTTTCTATGACAGTGTGTACAAACTGGACGATCTCTCTGAGTGGAAGTGAAACTAGGAGGCTTCTGTGATGCAGCAGCTACAATATTTGAAGTATTTGGCAACTTAGTTGCTATCATAGCAACATTCTCAGAAGAAAAGCCAACACTTCGAGTAAAAGCACGTTGTCGTTCTTCCTGAATAATAAGAGAGTAAATCTCATTCAGAGATGGAAATGGCTTCATAAGGAGGATATTACCACGCACATGAAGATATGTTTCATTCAGCCCCATGAGAAATATCATGGTTAGAGTCTTTTCTTCACGTCTTTTCTTCACGAGCAACAATCATTTGCAGAACTTAACATGTGCATCCTCCACAAACACCACAAGTGCACACAGGTAGAGGTGAGAACTGATGTAGTTCATTCCACAATGATTCAAGTTGAGTGAAATATTCACTAACAGAAAGTTGTGCTTGTGTAATATTATTGATAGACTACTGTAACTCAAAAATGCGAGGTTCATTGCTTTGCTCATAACGTTGCTTAAGTAGTTTCCACATTTGCTCAGCATAGTCAATGTACAGACTCACTTGCGCAATTTCAGGGGGAAACGGATGCACAGATCCATGAAGAAACCATCAAGTTGCAGCGGTACCATGCACCAAAATTTGAATCACTGGATTCTGGTTTAGTAATGCTGCCATCAAGAAATCCAAACTTGTTCCTAGCACCAATCGCCATCAACATTGCTCTATTCCAGGAGTAGTAATTCTTTCCATTGAGAGGTGGAGAAACTAATAGACTGTTAGAAATGTCACCTGGATTAATTGTATAAGCAGTGTTGACGATGACAGAATTAGGTCGAACATTGTGATTGCGAATAGGCGATTCTTCAGATTCGGAAGACATCGAGTTGATCACAGTGGTAATTTTGTCAAGAAATGTAAATAAACAGAGTGCAGAATTTCAGCAAGAAACAAGGGTTTCTACCTCTGATACCATGTAGAAACTAGTGTTTGGTGATGAACACGAGTTTGAGAGAAAGGTTCATATGAACATACGAGAGTTTGAGAATTCTGATTGTATTGACAATTACAATCTAATTACATTATAAGTAAAAGAACTGGATTTATATATACCAGCTACAGATGAGTAACTAACTCTGTTAATAACTAACAAAGCTTTAACAGAAGACTTAACAACTGGAACTTAACTAACAGCTGGAACGTAACTAACGTCAATAGATCTTACAGAAATTTTGATCCTCTTGCCAAGAATAACACTCGTCATTAGACAATGAAATATGAGGAACCAATTGAGGAAAATCATATACACGATGTACTTTTGCTTCCTTAAAGAGAGTAAAAATAAGAATTGTTTACATTTATGAGTGGAATGTAATTTATTTACTTTTGTTTTTTCTTTTTTCCGGAGGCATTTTTGTTTACAAGCAAGCAAACGAAGATATTAGAATTGTTAAAGGGGTTCAGGCAATCAGAGGGGATGAATAAATGAGGGGAGATGGAATGAATGGGAATGCTTCCAGAGATGAAAGTAGAGCCCATTTGGAGAGGTTGTGTGCTACGAAGAGCACTTCGATGGACTCTCTATGTTGTCCATGAGTTGAAACCATGAGGCATGAAGCTTGGTGGTGACAGGCCGGACAGAGCTAGCCCAAAAATCAGCAGCACATTTTTTTTCTTTTTTATCTCTTGGATAAAAATAATATATTATTTAATGTTATTTCGGATTTTGACCCTCCAAACTTGTTGGGGTCCACACCCATATAAGGTAGATTTGGAATAGAAGTAAACATGGAAAATAAGTTTACTTCCCCGGATTACAAGTTTAGGGTTTCTCTGTGTATCTTTTCCTATAAATAGAGGCTTATGTTATGGAGAAAATGCACATAAGCATTGGGAAGAGAAAAAAAAAAGAGAGCTTGGTGTGGCTATTGTATTGTGTGACTAAAGTGATTTTCATAAGCGTTCTTAATAAAATTGTTCTAGGGTGGACGTAGGCCGGATTGGGGTCGAACCACATAAATTCTTGGTGTTATTTTCTTTAATTTTCATGTCACTTTCCCAACAAGTGGTATCAGAGCCAGGTTCGAGAGAAAAAGTGGTTTATCGAGGGGAAGCAGAGAAGGTCCGAAAATTCAAAGTGGTCTGATAGGAGATTGGAGGGCACCATACTGTAAAGAAGGTCAAGAAGAAGCCGTAGGTCGAAACCGTGTCGCCAGAGGAGCCCGAACGTGTCCACACGCGCCACAGGAAGTCGTAGTGCGCCAAAGAGAGGTAGGGTGCGTGGTCCTTACACGCACCACGTGCACGCACCCAGTTAGCCTGCCACGTCAACAGGTGGGTCGCAAGGTGCTACGTCGGCATTGCCAGATGATTCTAGTTTTGTTCCAGAATGGTTTTTTGGTCAGTTTTGGAGCAGGTCAGACTGATTTCTAAGGTTCTGGGCCATCCCGGATCCATTGGTTTAGTTAGAATTTCAAAATTCGACCTCGATTAGAGTGAATTGAGATGACGGAGAGTATGGTTACCGATATGATGATGTTGTATGCTACGAATTACATGAGCTGGAAGCCACAGATGGAGGATATCCTTTATGCAAAGGATATGTACGATCCTCAAGAAACTTGAGAGGATTGATGACTCCGACGAAGTGTAGCACCAGAGGTGCTTGGTACCAGCCGATAGAGATGCAAGAGCAGGGGAAGATATTGTTCTACATGTGTCCGGTGGTACAAGCAGGGGATGTGGGCACCCCAGGCTGGGGTGCAGGACACTCGGATGTGAGTGTGGTTGGGCGTCTGCTGACAAAGACGAGGTTGTAGTGCCAGTAGAAGAAGGATGCAAGGGGTGGTAAGCAAGGGGGGCAACAGACACCAAAGAGTTAGGAAGACTCTACTGATTAGAGCCCGAGATGCACTCAACCGAAAGATGTCAGGAACGGATTCTTCCCTTATGGGTATGGAGGAGGAGAATTGTTGGGGTCCACACCCATTATGGTAGACTTGGAATAGAAGTAAACTTGGAAAGGAAGTTTACTTCCTCCACACTCCAAGTTTAGGGTTTTCTTCTAGAGTTTATCTTTGTATCTTTTCCTATAAATAGAGGTTCATGTTATAAGAGAAAAGGCACGTGAGCATTGGGCAGAGAGAGCGTGGTGTGGATATTGTATTGGACGGGTAAAGTGATTTTCTTAAACGTTCTTAATAAAATTGCTATGGGGTAGACGTAGGCTGGATTGGGGCCGAACCACATAAATTCTTGGTGTTCTTTTTCTTTAATTTTTTTGCCGCTTTCCCATCAAAATTTTAGTTTTATGTATACGGGGTCATCCAATCAATCGCGATTTGACCCTACAATTATATATGTCTATAAATAAGGCTTAAACATTACGTATATCCTGAGGTTTATTTTTTCCTAGAAATGTTCATAGGGTAAAATTTATTGTCCAGCCGTCTCTGGGGTTTATTGAGATTCCCAATCATATCCCTCCGGCTATCTGCCGTCCAAAAAATGACGGAAGTTGAGGACATGTCAAACACCCCCACATCTTTTCCTCTAAAAACACAACACCGGTAAAGCATCTTCAAATTACTAAAATGCCATGTGACTCCATAGCGCGGAGATGCACTTCTTCCCTATCGACTCTCTCACTCCTACTCAACCTCACTCCCCCACTCCCCCTTCGCCCCCACCTCCCACAGCTCCCATTCTCTGATAAGTGAACAAGTCCACCGCATTCTCAGCCCACAAATTCTTCTTTATCTGTTCAAAGCCTCAAGGAGGCCCAGAAGCTGATAAGTTTTGTCCAGAAACCTCGACCGCATGCTTTCTGCAAGCTTTCCTAATATCTGCAAGTAACGACTCAGGGCTTGAGAGAGATTCTTGAGGCTGATGCTCATCAGACAGGTCCATTCCAGGCAAAATCATTGTGCATAAATTCCGGGCAAACATCTTTGCAAACGCTTCATAGCCATCTCTAGTGGTTGTGTTATAATACCCAGCTGTCAGTTCAGAAGGATGGGATCTGGTTTTGTACCAAGAGTGCATTAATGGGACTTTGTCGTATACTGTAACTGCTGGGTCTGTGAAAGTTGAAGAAGCAAGAGAGAGGAGGCAATCTCCATGAGCTATAAGCTGTTTTGAGTACCAGGAAAGGAAGAGGTCACCATATGCAGAATCTCATGATCCTTCATTGTCCCCGAAGAAGTTGTTAGAGTTGGGTAGTTGGTCGTAAGTAGGGGCATCGTGGGGACCACCAAATCCCCATAGAGGATTTCCGGTAGCTTCAGCATGTTGCTTCAGGACGCTGACCATGTTTTTATAATAACACTGGAATTCTCCAATTCCCGGGATTTTATTAATTACCTTTGGCTAGACTGTAGTGTGAAGGAAATCGGAGCTCACCATGAGGCCAGCGGCGACTCTAAGGTAATTGGGGCTTGATAATATTACTAATTCATTTAATCTTTCTTGGGTCTCCATCTTAAGTAAGATATTAATAGTTATAATTATAATTAAAATAAATACAATGTAAAATAAAATTAAAGTAAAAAGTTTAGAATAATAACACCTAGGACGTTAGTGACCAAAGATAAGAGTTGAGAAGCATTAACAAATTATGAGAATAAAAAAATAGAATGGTTGAGAAAGGACTTTTGAATATTTTTGGTACTTTACAGATATTGTCTCAAATACGTTTAAGTCATTTTAAAGATAGATTTTTAGTTGTTAGTTAAGGTTTAAATAGCTACCAATATCTAAAGTAAAAAAATTAAATAAATAAAGAGATTGAAATTAATATCTTCAAATAAGAAGATTTTATGTGGTTGAACGGAGACTTTGTAAGTACCACAAAAAGTGAAAAGTGAATACTCCTTCAATCAAGGAGATTTAATAAGCTTCTTCAATCAATATGCTCTTTAAGTTAAGTTTTTTAGGCCTTAATATTAAATTTTCTTTAAATACAAAAAATTTTAAATTGGGGCCTCTAATATTTGGAGAAAAGTTAATGCTCCTTCAATTAAGGAGATTTAATATGACTCTTTAATCAATATACTCCTTAACGTTAAGTTTTCTAGGCCTTAATATTAAATTTTCTTTAAATAGACATAAAATTTTAAATTTGGGCCTCTTAGATTTGGAAAAAAGTTAATGCTCTTTCAAGTAAGGAGATTTAATAGGCCTCTTTAATCAATATACTCATTAAAATTAAGTTTTTTAGGCCTTAATATTGAATTTTCTTTAAATATATCATTATTTTTTTTTTGAATTGGAGGCCTCATAAATTTGGGGGCCTTAGGCAACCGCAAATAGCTAGAGCCGGCCCTGCAATAGGCCCTAAACCAATACAGATTCCCTGAAAAATGGCAATATCCAATCGTACTGTCAGTATTTCGGCAAGGGTTAATAGAGTAGTTGTTATTATGGAACTTTGGAACCAAAGCTCTTACGGTGACCGCGGAACCAATGAAATGTGAAAAATAAGACTTGAAGCTCTCGCAAAATTCATGGTATACTTGGACTGGAGTCTTGCCCTCGAGCACAGGAAGATCGTCAACAGCTAGGGATAGACACTCATTGAAATGCTGCCCTGCTCGATCATAAAAGAAAATGGCGGGCACGTATTGCGTTCTTATTGGATATAACTTGGTGTTTTTTGAAACGTCAGCAACTTCCGTCAATTTTTTGACGGAGAGACATGCTTGGAAATCGTCTTAAACCTCAAGGACGGCGGGACAACAAACTTTACCCTAGGGACATTTCCAAGAAAATGTTAAACTCCGGGGATATACGTAATATTTAAGCCTATACATAAGTTACAGCTAATAGTTATTGTTTCTCTTAGAAGGTTGGAATTCACCTAGAGCCATATTACATTACAGTGAAAGCCATGAAGGCGTGTGACCGGATTTGGTTAGTGTGATTCATTCAAAGATATATAGTATTTTGAAATATGGATTTTGACCCTTTAAATTTTAGTTTTGTGTATCTAGCGATCATCCAATCAACTAGGACAAATATATATATATATAGTTATTGCTAGTAGTTATCGTTTATCCTACAATGACGTTGGAATTCACCTGAAATTGTTGGATTAACCGTGAAAGCCATGAAGGCGTGTTGCCAAACTTGGTTAGTGTGATCCGTTCTAAGATAAATAGTATCTTATACAAAATGTTTCAAAGAACAAATAGTAAGCTATGTTGAATATACACATGTGAGAGAGTAAAAATGTTGTCTCATATTAGAAAAGAAGTCATAAGTGCGAGTGGTTAATATAACATAGTTGGGCTCAAACCTATAGGCTTTAAGCTTTTAGGTTGAGTGGTGTCCCTATATATTATGAATCCACTAGGAGACTCCTCGAGGTGTTTATTTCCAGAGAGATAAGGGAGCGAGGTGTGTGACGCGAAGCACAGGGTGGATCCTAGGAAGGCCCAGGAGAAAAAAGACCTATTGGATTAGGGCTTCCATTCGAGGTAGATCCAAAGTGGATCCTAGGGGATGGACCCTAAGAGAAAAATGGTTTGATAGGATTGAGAGGCTTCTACTCAAGGGGGAGTGGACTAATGTAGTGATAGACTCACATGTGAGAGGGTAAAAATGTTATCCCACATTAAAAAGAAGTCATAAGTGTGAGTGATTAATATAGCATAGTTATGCTCAAACCTAGATGTCCTTATATGTTGCAATTGGGTCATCTCAAAAGGTCTCATCCCTATATAAACACTCTACCTTTACATACATGCATATGACTTTAAATACATGCTTAAGAGATATATGACATTACCAATTTCATAACTCTTTGCTTGACATAGTAGAATCATCTCTACATCAATGTCAAATTTCTTTAAATTGCCAGCGTTGTTTCACGCTTTCATTATCTGACTCTACCATATGAAATTCGTTGATTCTGAGTACTAAATCCTCTAGCTATGATATGATGGAATGTGCTCAATACTTAGCGATCACATATAGACTTCAGTACAAACTTATGAAAACAACTATGGATCCGTAATCTTTAATCAGACCTTCTCAATGTAGAAATTTAATTCTAGAAACCAATACTGAATTTTCAAACATGACTATACCATGAATGATCTCTTGGGATAACATTGTTTTTCCAAAATAATGGCAACTTCCATTAGTAGAACCACCACCAAAGGTAGAAATAAATAGATCACCAAAGGTAGAAATAAATAGATTGATTTTTTTTGTTGGTTTTTGACTACTTATAATCTGGATGAGCATGCTATAATATTTAGAATTGTTTACTATGGTTATATGGATAATATTAAACATCATGTGCCTTTCTTTCTTTGGTTTGTCACATCTTCCTTTTATCAATATTATAACTTGGGATATTCCTTGGATAACCCATGATCATAAAAAGAACTTTTGAATTTTATCTGCCAGAAAGAAATTTTTTAGCAACTCCTTTTAAAATAGATGCTTCCAATAACGAGGACAACAACTTTGATAACATTATCCCACAGAATAATTATACCAATTGTTACCTTCGACAAACAGGCACCTGTTTATACAATTTGAAAATCTTATTAAATCACCATCTATTTCAACATCCCCTTCCTCAAAGACTTCTCTCTTTGTTCCGCATGAACTGCACAAGATACCTTGTCTTTTTTCAAAAGCTAATATGGAAAAGACTGAAAATTTACTTAATAAGATTAAGGGATAAATGCAAAATTGGTCTCTGTGCTATACGCAAAAATCGATTTAGCAAACCTTCTAATTTAATTAATAGTTTAAACAAAAATGAAAAATCAGATTCTTCATCTATGTCTAATGATGAAATTTCTCTTTTAGAGAAACAATTCCAAGATTTGTCCTTACATAAAACGAAAATCAACGAAAATCTAAAAAAGAAGTGAACCTTTATTTTTAGTCCCTAGATTTTACAAGATTTTACATCTTGGAATAGACGTATCAGAATAACCAATTTAGTTCCATTCCAGTATTCACCGGAATACAATTTTTTTGTTTCAGATCCATTCCGATATTTTATAATAATGGAACCAGAATGGAATGAAATTTTTGAAATCAGAATCGGAAATTTCAGTTCGACATGTTGGTTTTTTTGAACATATTTTTTTGGAGCCCCAATGGGACCAAAACATTTTTTGGGCCTAAATTTTGAAATATTTTTCAGTCATTCATCATAAATTAACAATAAATTTAAACATTTATCTAAAATATAGATTCTAAAATAAACATTCAAGCAAATTCTATATATTATACGTTATTTTGAACCCTAATTTTTGTTAAAGAAAAAAGAGTTGAAAATTCCCGCAATTTTGGTTCCGTTTACCGTATATGTTCGATTTGGAACCGAAAATTCAGGTTGAATTTTGTACCACCCCTGACAGATTGATCATTCGATTAAAAATATTCAAATTTCAATTCCTAAGGTTTAAAATTTTGATAAAAACATCATTCTGCCACACATCTATCAACCTTATTAATGGCAGAGACTCACACCGTAAGCAAGCTGTCGACATGGCATTCAACTAATCCACATCAGCAGCCAACTAAACCAACCTTCTCAAAATGACGTCGTTTCGCCTACTGTGCCCTTCTATTTCAAAACAACTTCATTTCAGTTTAGAGGCAAACAATGTCGTGGCAAATTAAGCACCTGAGCTAAGTGTTGAAGGAACACAAATACTTGGGCTGTGTTTGAGAGTTGTTTTTAAGTTACTTTTTTATTTTTATTTTAAAACATGTTTGAGATTGATTTTTATCGGAGTTGGTGCAGGTAGATATATAGGGTTGAAATTAATTTGGGAAGTGATTTTGAGAAGTGTTTTTATTGTTGGAGTTTGTGAAGACCGTAGTTTGGAAAGTGAAAAAATTCAAATGAAAACTGTTAATAATTGGCCCGTAAGGTTAATCTATGTTTAATTCTTAATTTATCAATACAATAAAAATATTATTATATAATATAAAAATAAAAATATATCGTTAATATTTTTTCCTTTGCCACCTATATATCATACATACATATAAACACATTTCAGCTAATATACGTACCCTAATCTGTTTTCTTTTCTTGGCAACGAGATAGAGAGTTAGTTAAAAAAACTGTCTGTAACTCACGAAATCAGGAAGAGCATCCTAGGTTAATATAAGCAGACAAATTGTGCCCAGCACATGAGAAGCTTGTCCCATTCGATAGTACATTCAGTATGATACTCCCAACTGTTCTCGGATATCATGCCCTTCCTCAACTATGTCCTGGTCCTGTGTAAGGAAATTGATTAAGACATTGGTTAATCAGAGGTGGTTCCCACCTAGATTTGGTTGCATAAATAGTCTACCATGCATTCTTGCGTTTCCCAAATCTTGTAAATAATTTCTTCACCAGGAGATTCGCCTTTATGGACAACTCTCTTTCAAGCAAATCAGATAGAATCCATGGGTAGTGCTGCAAGAAGGGCGAATTCCCTTCCATGTTTTCTTATAACCACAGGAACAATGTTCTGGTTCACTACAAAGGAATACAGTGAGCAAGAGGATTATGAATGAAACTTTCAATATTAAGGGGCCAAGTAGCTTCTCTCCAAACGACCCAGCTGAACACATTGGCAGAATTGGTGGCTTGCCGTTTCCGGTTTTACAGAGAGGACATAAGGCGATCTCGCATTCTGCATATTCCTCCAACCACTGGCTCCATGGGTCAGACCATATGTTTTGCCAGAGGACCTAATTTTAATTTGTCTGTATAGTCCTGTACCCAAATATATGTGGCTTTGCAAATCCCCTCTCCACAGCCACTAGCTGCTCTGATTGGGTTCTGCATATAAGATGGAACATTATCTGAACTCTCTGGAGTGTATCGCTTTAAGGCTAGACTGAATGGCTGGTTTGGGTAGTAGAACAGCTGTGACCCTTTTTTAGAAGCCATAGCAAGATTTTCCATGATAAATGTTCTTTTTCATTACTTACATGATCTACACATCGTTCTGCATTAGCGTCAGTATTTATCAATTTCAGCAATGTGTCTGCTTTTGAGAGAAAGAGTCAGTGTACAAGAGAACGAGTAATTAAATTAGGATTCCTACACATTATGCCCTGCAAATGTTTGAGAAATAGACAAATACTACGTAAAGAGCGAGGTGGACGACTTATTGTATCTCCACTATTGTCACTAACAAAGTAGTACTTGAGAATAACACAACATTTCCGAGATGCCTAGAATATATTTTGATGGGAATGTTACAATTTATCGCATCATATATTTTAACTCCAAAATAAAGGGACAATAGTCTGAATAACACCACTTATATAAACCAAAATACAGATACATACCACTGAATTTAATAACTTGCAGAGCTCAATACCGTTCATAAAAATCCCAACACATTACACCGAAGTGTGGATCAACAGACCAGAGCTCATTCATAATTTATACCGCGTTACAAGCAGTTCACTTCCATCCAGGGTGTGTCTCTCATTAGCTAATACACAACTGCTCTAGCAGCACATATATAGAATATATATATATATATATATATATATATATATATCAACACCACTTTTAACTGATACGTACGCGTTACAAAAGGATTGTATCCAAAATAACATTATCTATAATATCCTGACTTCACCATTTTTAACTGATATTGTACGCGTTACAAAAGGATTGTATCCAAAATACCATTATCTATAATACCATGACTTCAATCTTCAGTAAGGAAAATTACGGATACCGTTGTCTTCTATGCAAATGTATGTGGTATTGTTGGCCGCACCCATATTTTGAACTCGTTGGCGACTATGGGATGTCCCAAGAAAATCATTTGGCGTCTGAGAGGGTGCATTCTCTTCCCACCGCATTTTCATGGTCTAGGACGACATATATGCTTTACACGCGCGGCGTTTTGGTGGACGTTCAACTGAGTCATCACTTATGTAAATAATTTCTGGGCCTACCTCGTTGCAGATTGAACTCACATGTTGAAAATTGGCGACAGATTTACGAGCGTCGTTGCAGAACGAACTCCCGATTTCATTGGATTTAGGAGACGATTTCATAGAGTATTGCACTATGTTTTTGTGGTGGAGTAATATATGTCGAGCAACGTAATGTGCATAAGTGTCTGCGTAGGTGTTCTTATAGTGGACTATTAGGCACAATTTTTTTTTATTCTCGATATTTCGAAAAATTTGAAGCACCGGCCCGCCAAAATTGAAATTTGACGTGGGTAAACCTTCCTAAAAATTTTGAACCAAAATCACTTCATTGCGTATGCTTGGCATGCAAGTCACGAACATTGTAAGTCAAGTTTAAATATGGCCATGTATAATAATAAAAATATATCTTCAATTACTAATAAAAATTGGGTTTAATTATACTATAATCACAACATAATTCATAAATGATTCCACATACATTCAACAATTTAGATAACCATTTATCCACTATACAATAAGAGATATCTCCAGCCACCATTCGAAATAATAAATTATGGAGTACGGTATTTTAAATGGCAGGCCATCGCGCACGCGGCGTTAAGAGCGGGTGTCGCGCGACAGGCCACCGGTCAATTGCAGGCCTCGCGCGCGCGTCCTTGGGCTCGGGCGTCGCGCGAAAGGGCAGTGGCAATTCCAGGCCCCTCGTGCGCGTCCATGGGAGCGGACGTCGCGCGAAAGGGAACTGGCAATTCCAGCCCCTCGCGCGCGCCCTTTGGGCGCGGACGTCGCGCGACATGGCGCTGCAAAGGAATGTGCGCGCGCGTCTTTGGGCGCGGACGTCGCGCGAAATGGTAGGCAATTCCAGCCCCTCGAGTGCGCGCGTCCTTGTGCGCGGACGTTGCACGAGAGGGCGCTGGGAAGGCCCTCGCGCGCGCGTCCATTGTGCACGGACGTCGCGCAACATGGCACTGCAAAGGTGCAAAAGGTTTTTAGGTATGATTGTGTTGTGATTTTATTTAATTTTCGAAGTTTTCATGACCTCAATTTGACACTCCCTAATTTATTCTAATAATGCATTATCAATTCCATACACCCTAATTTATTCTATTATCGAAAATATACTACCTAATTTATTCTATTTTCGAAAATTCATTATCGTTCATTGGGGATCTCATGCAGAGTATTGTATCACGTTACTAAAGCTTACTAAACTTTAGTTCAAGTACGTTGAGAAAAAATTCTTTCAGAATATTATTAAAATTTTGGTAATAAAAATATTACTAATATGTATTATCATTATAATTTTCATTTTCATCCATAATAATAACAACGGAACACATGACATTTAAGAAAGCAACATTACAATATTCATTTAATACCAACAAATTATCATATCAACAGTCACCAAAATACATACCAACACCAAAATGAGATTTAGGTGCAGAGAGTCATATAAATACTCTCCACATTACCTAATCATGTCCATACAAAACATAGATAATTGTTGGTACTAGCAACAAATACATACCAACACCAAAATGAGATTCAGGTGCAGAGAGTCGTATAAATACTCTCCACATTACCTAATCATGTCCATACAAAACAAATGTAGATAATTGTTTGTACCAGCAAGGTACATATTACAAACATAAGTTATGCAAAAACATAAACATGCCAACTGAACAACTTCAGAATATCTCCATGCACGCTCAGCATCTAATGTTTTAAAGACGACACAACCATTCCAATCTTCTCTCTGTTGGCATTTCCAGGAATGCAAGTTGTCTATCTTTATTCTCTAACAATCGTTCAATGGTTTCGTGGTACTGGGATTCTGGCAGCGGAGGAGATAGTTCGCTCAACCAACGGATGCATTTATTAATTGTGCGTGGACGTTGACTAATCTCACTGTTTCCCGACATATTTTCTACACTGAATTGGCTACCTAATGCACCAGAATGTACTTTGCAGAAATTAGTCATAGCCCTAACACAATCAGACATCTCAGCCTCAACCTTGTCTTTCTTACGACGGTTTTGGTTCGAACCAGAGCCATCAACTGCATGCTTACCATGAACTTTTCGCGGTGGGGTGGCTTGTGCAGGTGGTGGGGCCATTTGGGTTACAACCGGTGGATCCTGTTTGAGGTCCACGTGAACAGTCCCCATGCTATACTGCGTGTCTTCTAGTACAGGCTCATTCATGGGACTAATCGGCGCATGCGTGGATGGATGGCGACGAGACCCGGTGGCAGTAGACTGAGAAAAAATAGATCCCATTAAGTCAAAATGTGGGCATCCTTGACGTTTATATTTCCCTAGCTTTGGGTTCGACTGTCATAAAAGAAAACATTTTCTGTAAGCCAATATTTTAGCATCAATATTAGTGGAAAGAAAGTATAAATCAAATGGTATCAATATACATTCAATAGATTACTCCAGCACTCTTCACTTGCGACCACTGTATGCCTATCATCGTCCCAGCCGAAACCTGTTTGTTTCAGAATGAATGTGAAGTCGCTGTAGGCACGCTTAAGCCGATTCCATTTTCCGGTAATTTGCTTCTTAGTAAACGGACGTTTGACACATCTGTTTATAAGTGCAGTTGCAATATTCTGAGCGTGACCATCAAATCTCCCTGACACGATCCTCCTATTTGCAACACAGTCTTGCAGAATATTTAGAAAAATAAGCTCATTTGTAGATGTCCACAAATCTCGTTCTTCTTGTTCCTCCATTTTCTGCGTCCGTAAATTTAGAGGAAAAATCCATTAGTGCATCATAAATGACTACAGTGGAAAAATAGTAACAAACATGGTCTGTTTTCATATACAACCATTGCGGTTCTAGGTAGTCTGCTACTACGCTCTGGTACTCGTCCACGAAGGTAGTACCGCTATACAGTATAGAACAAGTGAAATTTAAATCAAAACAAATTCACATACAACATACCAAAAACTGGAAATCCAAATCACAGAAACAACTATTCAAACTACAGGAAATTCCTAAAATGCTAACCTAGTAAGAGCGCGTTAAGGGGCCCGTCGCCACTGAAGTTATTGATTTAGGGGACGGAGTCAACTCGGAATTTGATAGTACTTGGCTTCGCTAAGATACTTCTCCGGCCAACATGCCAATCGTAGATGCCCGAGTTCGCATGATGTGTAGCAGACGCCTTATAAAGAACTATGAAAACACTTTACTGTGCTTGAAACGACAGGGTGATCTTCGGTGATTTCGAAGAACTGAGAAAATTTTATTTGAATGCTTAGATGGTAGACCATCAATTAAAGTCAATGTGTTTGTGGAAGGTGGTTGAGGGCGTTAATGGTACTGCGTAGCTGATCTATAAATGAAGATCAATATCGGCTAAATACACATAATGAATTTGATCTTCTGTGAAAGAATAGTCAGCAAGCAATAAATGAAATTGTATGTACGCGGACAGATAGACTAATTGACATTCAGTAAACACAACGGTTAGCGTTCAAGTTGCAGAGTAACCGGCAGTTCCAATTTGAGCGAAGACGGAGGTTGGCGTTTAAGTTGGCAGAGTAAGAGGAAGAGTACACATGAGTGTAATTTCAAAGCTTTTTGGAAACATGCGGCGAAACTGGCAGATAAAAAGATCAACGTTGAAGATAAATAAGGATGAATAAGGTAAAATTCACCTCCCACCGTGTCTCTTTTGGGAGGATATAAGCAATAGCGTCATGCCAAGTAACCATGGCGAATCAAAACTAAATTAAAAGACTAAAAGGAATGTGAGTGCAGCTGGCGAAGACAACATAAAAAGAATATAAAAGAGTAAAACACAGTAATAGACTAAAAAGACATATATGAGTACCCAACATACGCAAGTCAAATACCCTCTCCTTAAATAAATTACACTGTAAAGTCTTCCACCATTTTTGTACTATTATTCATAAAGTCTTTCGGCTTTTTTCTTTCCGTAAATAATTGTTTTTGACGTTTTTTCGTCTTTTTCGTAATCTCACCTTTATGTCATATCACATCCCATCCCTGCATTATCCCGCTTCCATCCCTGTACTATCCGGACCGTGTTCAGATTGATAGTAGCGACAACCATTATGAAATCAGTGGTCAATATAAACGGCAATCCTCATATATCTATTTTCAGACGAATAATGACCTGCACTCTGTATATTCGTCGGTCAGTGTCAGGCTATCATCTCGATAAATTTTCCATATAAACGGTCACATGGCAATGAACTGGACTTTGTATAATCGCCGTAAAAGTAAAGCCGAAATAGTAAATTAGGTACGGAATTCTGCAAGTGAAAATGACTCGTACCATATGCGCCGATGACAATAGCCAACAATGAACTTGGACTCTGTATATTCGCCATAAAAGTAAGATGACAATAGCCAACAATGAATCTGGACTCTGTATATTCACCATCAAAGTAAAGCTGAAAGTTCAGCAAAAAGACGTACAGGGTCTATATTTACAGTTACAGTAAATTAGGTGAGTAATCTTTAGTGGTCAAAATCCTACACACTGACGACAGATTCTTCAAGCACGCAGTGACGAACACGCTATATTAACTATTTATTTTAGTATTACTTAATTGAGGGATGATAAATAATAACCAGTTCACTGCGTTGCACGTTAAGTATGTAATATAATATATATTATTTATTACACCAACAACTGTCAAGTGAGAAGAAAACTTTAAGTACGACATGAGTGATCAGCTCGTAAACATTCACCACAAGTATATGGATACCAAAAAATAAGGCACGGTACATACAAAAAGTGATAGCAAAATATTCTCCAAGACCACATGCTTTTTTAAAGTCTGCATGCCGATTTGTTTAAAGCATTAAGAAAACATTCATTTAAAAGTTTGCGTGTCGAGTTGTTTAATACAAAAAAACACATTACTTCAAAATAGTTAAATTTAAATACCGACACGGTATTGTCTTAAATTAACAAAAAGGCAACATGTATTCAACCGAATGTTAATGCTCGTTGTCCCACATAGCTTGGGCTATGTTGTCCCTGAAGTCGGCCATTGCCTGAGCACCTGGTGTAGACACGTTTTCAACTGGATCACTCCCTTCGTCGGCTTCCATTTGTACTTCTAATTGATAATCGTGATCTTCTTCCAATAAAAGGTGAGTAGGAATGTTGAATAAATCATCAGTTGGATCCATGACTTTAATCCAGTTATGTCACTATCCTAGGCTGTCTAGATAGTTTGTAACAAGGCATGGACTTTAATATACGAAATCGACATTTTAACAATCCAAAACACCTTTCTATAGTCATTCACATTGAAGAGTGCTTGAAGTTAAACAGCTCTCTAGGGCCTTGAGGTAAACCACTACTGCGAAATCGCGGTAAATGATATCGGTCACCTCTGTATGGGGTGAGAAAACCTGACATGTTGGGAAGCCAGAATCCGCCAAATAGAATTGTCCTGAAAACAATAAAGGTTTTAGAGTGATATAATTAAATTATTTTATTTATATATAATTGACTCTTAAAAGACATGAATGTGGACTATTAAACACCAATTCATACCTGGACCAGGCAAAGGAAATAAGTTATCTAGACGAGTAATAGCATCAGTGAACACTCTAGCGTCATTTGCACTACCCTCCCAACCAGTGTAAACAAAAATAAACCGTTCATAAAAATCGCACGCCATTAAACAATTCTGAACGAGAGTGCCTTTTCGGGATCTATATACTGGCTCGAGTTCTTTTGGTACGTATGCATCAATTAGGGTGCCATCTATTGCCCCGATGCAATTCTAAACAGACAAATAAATAGTTCGTGTCAGATGCCTAGAATCAAATGCAGATTTAGACTTATTGTTTTATTAATACAAGCGAAAATTATGTTATCTACTCCAATGGAAATCGTTGTTGTAATTTACCTTGAACCATGGAAAAAAGATGGAACTATCACGAACGTATGGATGGACAACAGTCGTTTAAATAGGAACTAGCACCTCCTGACCTAATCTACATAGAGCATTCATCACTCTATTAACGTGACGAGAAATAGTTTCTGTTGAGTGTTGAAACCTATCAGCCGCAACCCTCATTCAATTTGCATGACCCACCACCATACAAAGTATTGCGACTGACTCCTCCACTCTCACGTGGTGTGTGTTTCTCAATAGTTTATCTCGCTTCAGCTTGTTGCACAGAGCAATGAAGCAGTCCCGCTTCAGTCTAAAAAGTTCCTTGCAGGTTGCCGGATGACCATACAAAATCTCTATTATCCACGCATCCCCACGCAACATCGATGTGCGCAGTGGAGTTCTCGTCCAACGCCTCCATTCACGAAGGAATTGTTGGATCAACAGCAGCATAATAAACATGTGGACGAAAACATTACCGTCCTCGACAGAATAGGTATCGTAAGATTCCATTGACTGCACGGACTCCATATCAATATCGTCATACTCATAGTCCCTATCTGAAAGTTCTAGTGATGATTCCATGTGAAAGTCGGGAAAGAATTTTTGAGAAGCAATGATATATATAAGTATAAATGCGCGGCAATAATGCAAATGTAATGGTGGTTTTTTTACCTAAATTTCAAATGCGCGGCAATGCAAATTAAATCGCGATTTTTTTACCTAAAATGCACTGTAAACCAGGTTAATCAGATCAAGTTGCGAAAGTGTGAAAATGTCAAATCAACTTTACTACAATTTTTGAATGCAAGTGATATATGAAAGATAGTAATATGGCGCGCAAGCAACTTGAATTGGATCGATTAATTTAATTGTTTATATAGCTCTTATGTTTGGTGCGAAGGCAGAGGTGATACCTCTGCGTCAAAGATCCATAGGCAGACTTGGCTCCAATAGAAGAGATAATTAAATTGGCTTTTTTTATAGTAAAAATATATATGAATTATAAAGATGTCTGTAACACGAGGTAACATATCAGAGGAGGTTAACTAGCCAAATATTTTGGACAAGCTACTGGAAATCCCATTGGAGGCTGTTAGCACACAAAGGACAACCTCCAGTTTGACGAGTCGCGCGCGCCCCATGAGCGGGGGATGCGCGCGCGATAGGGTAGTGCAGAGCCTATCGCGCTCGCCCCGTGAGCAGGGGTGCGCGCGCGACAGGCCACCCACAAGCCGTTGTTTTAATGCGTACGGAACTACTGCTTCGACTGACCATGACATGAACGCCCTTGTCCCCTAGCAATGTTTTTCTATTTTGTGGAAGAAAAATGTGGCTTACACTGACATGATTCATTCCTTTAAACCTGAAAGAAAATATTGGGTGTCCACATTATGTTTATTTTTGTTTGGATTGAAGATTGGAAGGTGCAAAAGGTATTGAAATCTCAGCGAACCAAAAAAGAGCAACTGTCTCTCACCAAAAAGATAAATTGTTGGAGCCCACTTGCCATTTGACCTCTACACACAAAAAGTGTAACGAGTTCATTACTCTTTGTACAATTGTTGGTTGCTTTATGAATGTTTAATTAGAAATGGATCGATTTTTATCAAAGCAGAACTTACTCTTACATTCTTAATGAATGTCTGTTAACTGAAAAGTATAAAAGATATTAATGTTAAACCTTTTTTTACCTTTTATTTACATAGGTATATATTTGCATAATGAAAATTGCTCCTTTGTGAGTGTTTAAATTTGCTCTCAATATATTTTGAGAGGTCGAGGTATAGTGTAGCATCAGGGCGTTTAACTTAGTAACGCGCTAATATGATATCATATTTAATCATTAATTTTTCCAGCGTAATAATTTTTCCAGCGTAATTTGATATAGAAAATTCTGAGAATTAATTTTAACCTGTAATAGGACGGCGCGTTTTAGGCCTCCATAAACAAGAATGTCATACAGTTTTCTAAATAAGACACCTCTTACGGAAAAAACTTGCATTAAGATACCCACTCCATAGTGAAAAAAAAGTAAGTCATGGCTGACAACTACAAACTCCTGCTAAAAGAACTGCAAACTTGGAAAAGTTAAGTAGACAACTTATGACTAGACAAAGACAACATTCTGGCGCATCAAAGTCCTGCGTGACCTGCGCATTCAACTCCTTATTTCAGCCCAATACTGGCGAGCAGGATCCTTTAGATAAAGACCATGCGCAGTGCCGCGTAAGCAGAGAAACCCCTTTCACGATAGAAGAGCCTACGACGATACACCTGGGAGAATTAAAGATAGCACACAACATTAATTTGCAAAGCATAAACACAATTGCATATATGCATTTGAGAGTCACGACGACACTTGGCAACATATACCGAACAATACTCTCTCCACGTAGTCTCAGGGGCGTGAACGGTATTGTTGGCTTCATCCCAAACGAACCCTGGTGCGATTATCAAAGCTCTGAACTCTTCGAAAATACTTCGCAATCGACTGACTTTGCCTTGCACATCGCGTTGAGTGTATTCGTGGTGGAACCTCTCAGTCAGCACACCAGCAATTTCGACCCACACATTTTTTCTTCCTTTTCCGTCCAGTAGGCGTCCAGCCTCCGTGTGTTCAGTCAATAGTGATATCAGGGCCACCTTGGCGTCCGGGTTCCACATTTGGAAATAATCGTCGTGATCTCCAGCCATTTTCGTATACTCTGTAGGAAACTTGTCGCCTCCAGCTGTGTGCCTGATGAAATGGTGTTACTTCACCCCAACTCTGGCCTCTATTTATTATGCAGGGAATGAGTTGAAGGGAAAAAAAATTGATATGAGATAAATGCATTAAATTGGGTCAAAGAAGAGATATATGCTGTTGTAATGTCCTGTGTTAATGGTTATTAGTACTATCCTACACCGACTATAACAATGACAACTCAAGAAATAGCGAACATAACAATGACAACTCAGGATACAGACATCTTGACAACTCAACTTAGATACACGATAAAATGACAACTCAGGATACTGAACTCTATCAAGATAGATAATAAAATTGATCACTCAACAATGACAACTCAGGATACAGACATCTTGACAACTCAACTCAGATACACAATAAAATGACAACTCAGGATACTGAACGCTATCAAGATAGATAATAAAATTGACAACTCAACAATACTGTCAAGATAGAGATAGTGACCGACAATAAATACCATTTTAATGAGAATCGAGGAAGGAAAAAGATTCGTAGTAAAACAAATATGTACCAAAGTAAAACAAGTACCAAAGTAAAACAAATATGTACCAAAATGTTTCAGCGTATATACACATTAAAACTTATATTATAGGTCAGAAGATCGGTAAACACCAACTGTTTCAAATATAACTTATATTAAAAAACATAAATTATAAATTAATATACAGCAGCAGTTGTTTTGTCTATATATTAAAAAACACAAACTATACAGCAACTCAAGAGGAAGACTTATACTTCACTGTCAAGTGCATACGTAAAATTTTGACATCATGCCTGAGTTAAAATTAAATGTTTACGTGCAATGGTGTGCACGAGTAGACTATATGACGCGCACATGCAAGAGTTACGAATTACCGCGTCGGTTCAGCTCCACAATGAACTACCCCTCGCCCAAAGAAATTTATAACTTATACCGTTGCTCGTGAATCATACAAACAATAATTGTAAATCAATCTAAAAAATATTTTGCTTAGCTCGTGCCTGTCTCTAGCTGCAGTTGTAATTTTTTTCATAATTGTCGCAAAAATTGTAGACTTTGGTAAGATAGAAAATTGGGCTCACTTTCTTCTACGTAAAATGGTTTCCAAAGTCTTCTAATGGCTCAACTAGTAGCTTACCTCTGTTAATGGGTCACGAAAAATAACCCCTTAAATAGATGTGTTGTTCTTTTTGCAGTTTTTCATACAATATTTTTAATTGGATAAATATAAACTACACAAGAAAAATCGAAAATTACCGTCCTCAACAACTATTTCAATTTAGCAAGAGAAATATGAAAAACATTTTTCATTAAACGATAAAAATAAGCAGATGCTGAGATTGCCTTCAATTCAATGAAACTTACCTGAAGAAAATGAGTAAAGAAATTGGCTCTTCAAATTAAATTAGAATAATATAAGATCCACCGGAAATAAAAATTAAAATGTGAATATTAAATAACAGTAAATTTTTGCAAAATTCATGGGGATTACAAATTACAAACATTTTCAACATATATTTACGCACATTCTTGCAATAAACTACATTAGTAAAAGTAACATAATTTGGACATTAGTAAGAGTAACATAATTTGGTGGAGAACGGTAACATGTAACCACATTTTCAAGACAACATTACAATTCCGATTCACATACAATATATCTGATTCATTGTCAAAAGTCCAAGAAACGAGAAAGTTGTCATTGACAATGACATCAAAAGATGTGACTAATAGATTTGTGCTTAGTAATAACAACCTTAACAAAATGAAACCTGTACCTGAACCTCAAAATATGAAACCCTGGAAATGAACAACTGTCAACCATTTTGTGCAATACATCAGAAAAAGAGTAAGCCAAATGCACTCCTTCATCTGTTCACTGAGTCGAAGGTCTGAAATATCATAAACACAAAGTTACAAACAAAACAGAGCAGAAAAAATACACTTAATACTTAGAAACATTAGCAGCAGATCCAGAGACAAAAGTAAATTACTAACTTGCCCTTTCAAAAAACTTCTACAAGCAGCTGCGGGAAGATCTACCCACTCTCAGTTTCACTGGCAGTAGAACCACTGGTTTAAGAAGTGGCAGCCGTGTCACTGGATGAAGGATTTAGTCGTCTGGGAGCAGATGTATAGGGAGGAGCTGCAGAAGGAGCCCCTGTATCGGGAGGAGCTGCAGAAGGAACACCAATCGTAATACCGAGATGTTCCTGTATGCGCTTTAGCTGAGATTTTATTGCAACAGAATCGTTCTTCAGCTGAACTATCTGACTCACTGTGAAATCAGAGCGCTCAATAAGTATATTAGTTTTGTCCACAAGATATGTGTATACTTGGTCAAGATGGGCTGCAGATGGTGTAGCAGAAGGATTAACTGGGGTGGATGACCGACTATTTTCAACGGGCAGACTAGAGCTCAGCCCTTGAGAGGATGATGGAACCTCACCACCAGCGGAAGGACTCTTCTTTTTACGAAGTTATGCCTTGCTCAGAGATATAGAATGTAATCCGATGGGTCCATGCAAATCAATAGCTGCCTCACCATCAATGGAAGGTATGGAGCAGGAGGAGGCGAGCAACCGGTTAACAAGGCAGGGAAAAGGAAGACTCTGATTGGCAGAGGCATTTCGATACACCTCAAGCATGTACCAGCAAATGTGCGAGGCGATATCTATTGAAGCACCACTGAGTAACGCAAAAAGAAACTGGACTCGGTCCAACGTTAATACCGTCATGTGTTTCACAGGAAATAGATTAGTGCACACAATCCTAGTGAGCACGTGATTCTCGACGGTAAAGTGACTTGTACTTAAGGCCTCACCTAAATATGCCACGGGATGACCAAACAAGAGAGTGGTCATAGCATCCATGGAAGGAGCCTCATCATCAGCATAAGGAAAGGTAGGGTCAGGAACACGATGTAAGTCATATAAATTGGCTATAAGAGTAGGGGTCACAAGAAGGTAATTACCCCGTACATATATTGTGAATGAGCTGGAAGCTTTGCCAATAGCATGGATGTTGGCATAAAACTCTCGTACAAGCAGTTTTGAGGGAGGAGAAACAGGATTGAGAAGGGGCTCCCAATCTCGAGCTCTGAATATAGAAGGAATAGATGTATGACGAAGTTCATCGAGGGCAAGCACACGCTCGGCAACAACAGATTTGTTCAGAAAGTGATTGTTGAAGACCTTTTCAGCATTATGGTCAACAAACCGAGTATTGTCAAAGTTTTTGGATTCATTTATCCTTACTTTGGATTGGATGGTTTTGGTCTTCTTCTTGTTCTTGGTCTTCGTCGGATTAGAGGTCTTCATATTAGTCTTGTTCTTGGACTTGGATCGAGTGTTGGGTGAATTTTCCTTTCCCCATCTGTAGACACATAAATATATCTTACAACTTAAAAATAATATACAACAATCACATAAGAAAATAAATAAATAAATCAACTTGTATGAATTTGATGGGTCTAACACGGACAAACCAATGAAGAGCCTTCGAACTATCAACCGGATACAGATGGCTTTGATAAACAGTTCTCCTTTTATTTTTTCATAGCAAGACACAATTTACACTGACCTAGAGCATTCTTAGTCAAATCAGAAATTTCAAACATTTTCTATCCTATAATTGATTATGAAAGTTATATGCCCTTAACAAAGCAGCTATTGTGATTTCGCCGATTCTTAGTCAAATCAGAAATTTCAAACATTCTCACATATAGTTAATTCATTCTTAAGGATTACAAATGAATGTTTGCAGGCAGATAAGCTATATGCCCTTAAGGATCACATATATCTGCCTGCAAACAAATCAACATGTTTGCAGGCAGATAATCTATTAAATAGCTTTTAATGAATGTCTAAATAAACTAATATATGAAACTTGAACTTGCAATATCCTGTTGGGTTAATCATTCTACTACTGCAAAGATCAGTAAAAAAAATTTGAACAGTTCTCATGAAATTACCTCTACTTCTGATGTCAAATTCTACTTTTGTTCTATTATATTTTTGCCCCACTTTGTTACAATATGTTCGCAAGAGATATCAGTTTAATTTGATTCTCCTACCTCAGGCAACCAAACATCAAAAGACAAAAAAAAATTGATCTTCACAAATTGAATAAGAATGCCTTGCTGAAAGGTTGGAGCAGCGAACCTAATGTGTTAGTAGCTGAGAACTGCACAAAAATGGGGAAAAATATGGATGAATCTGCTAGAGGAACAACAAACTCCAATGATCCGCTGTCAAGGGTTCAATATTGAAAGATTAGCAATATCTAAAAGGCAGGTGAATATGAGTAGGACTAATGTTTTGAAGAGAAAATAAGGGACCAAGGTTTACAAACCTGCGGTTTCAGTTATCAAGTAGAAGAATGGACCATTCCAATACAGAATTCCTCGCATCATACTACAACTCAAAAGTGGTGCCAAAAGTGACGACAGCAGATCAAGCAAAGAAAACGAAATTAGTCCAAGAATTATATCCCATGTTATCAAGAATGATATAATTGTACCCTATGGGAACCACCATTCTTTTATGACAAGGCTTATAGGGTCTGCAATATTACACACAAGGCTTCTGCAGCACATCTAGTTGTATAAAAGAGGAAACAAAAGCTTTTATCTCAATACACAAAGAAGATGAATTAATTCAAATATTTAGTTTGAATCTTTTTGACTGTCTGGTTTTAGATTAAAGACTAATCCCACTTCACTACAACCACTGACCAACGTGGACAAATTCGAGTTAAGGGGCCTCACCAATGTCCTGGTCAGATGTTATGGAAGCCACCGCAGCTCATGCACTTCCCTGTGAAATCAAAAAGCAAAAAGAAAGAGACAAAACATAAATGAGGGACTGGTTTTATTCGAAATTATTCAATGTATTGGGGTGTCATCATTTTAATCCAATGAGGCAAATTGACTGCAACATGCATTAATATAAAAGGGGCAGCAATTGACTGCAACATGCATTAATATTTCATTCAGTTCTTCTGTTAACAAGTGTGTTTGTTCTAGAGCTCTTCACTTGTCCATTATAATATAGGTAACCACACAATATTTTGATTCACAGCTCTATCCGCATAGAACAGAGTGAAAACGCACAACCACATCCCTTGGACCCTTAATGATTCTTTGCAAGACTTGCAAAGTACTCAAATATATTGATCTCTTCTCCGCTCGGTAGTGTTTGGCATCATCACCAAATATTCTAACATCTCATACGAGGCCTGATTTCACACGCTGCAGGAGGGCGGAAGCAGCTGCAATTTTGCTTGCACTCCTAATTGTTCTATTTCATGTTTTAATCATTATGACATTTGATTAGTCAACTAGGAAAAAGAAAACGAAACAATCACAGTATCCATTACTAGATAAACACATTTTTTGGGGTCGTGGATATGGGACCTCAGCAAGAGACATCTAACACTAGATGTCAATGTATGTCTCATCTGCGCCCCATATAAACAAATATTTTTCCAGCAACAGCATATACATTAACATGAATATATGTCCCCTCATCTATCTAGGGGAGGCGTGGAAATTGGATCTGTCAACTCATTCGGTAGCATGCGTTTTGAGACTCTAAGATGTGTGACAGAGCTTTCGCGTGTCGGATGTGAAATCTCTTGGACCTATGTTGCAAAATATCCGTAGTTGTTTTTCATACTTGCAAGTGGACCTTCACTATTATTGCACCCTCGTGGAGGATGGGCGTGCCCTTTGGTCTCTCTTTCGCTGTACTCCCAAATTGATCACAGTCATGGTTATTTTCCTCTCTCGGCTTACTGTTAAGCGTATTAGTAGCAGTTGGAGCATTGGGCATCAAAATCCCAATCAGCCAAAAGAGAGAAACTCTCGTACACAAACAACCGAGATTGTAATTCAGGGAAAAACAACAACAATTTACCAAAATAATCAGGCCCTTTTTCGCATAACAATTTCAGCATAACAATTTCAGCACAGAACACAAATTTGAGAAGATGAACATGAAAAGTGGAAGAATTTTACTCACTTGTTAATGGAACCGCTCACTCATATGTGGCTTTGCATTCTACATTTCAAAAGGCCAACACCAGCTGCGTCACCACCTGCCGAAGGGTGGCAGTTCCGGGTTCGGTGATGGTGCAGGAGGCAGGAGCAATTGAGGGTTCATTCACCGTGGAGGAGGCAGGAGAGTTTCGGGCTCACTGACTGGGCAGAGGAAGGAGAAGGGCCGGAAGAACATGTGGTGGCAGGGCCGGAACAGTTAGGTTCAAAATGAGGAGCAGTGGTAGAAATTGGGGGAAAGACTGCGAAGAAGTTAGGTTGGAGTCTTGGACACGATGAAGTGGTAGGGCCGGATGAAATGGGAATTTCTATGAATAGAAATGATGAAGTGGTTGGGCCGGGCAAGTGAATTTTCGTAGGCCATATCTCCGTAGGGGCCAAAATTAGTTGTTTGGGTTTGAGAGTATGTTTCCGAGATTTAAAACATGAGACACTCACTTAAAAACAACTCTCAAACACACCCTTGATTTTCTTATATTTCATATTTCTATAAAGACTTATGCAAAACTGATAAACCCTTGTTCACTCGTCTTCAGAAGAATCCTCTTGCGTGAACAAATTTATATACATCTATTGTAAAATAAATCAGGTATTATGTGAAGTATTTATCATGCCTAGGCATCACGTCTCCTCATGCATTTAAAATAGTTGAAATTGACACATCTAATATTGGTTATGGTGGCATACAGAAACAATAAACTTTAGGATACTGACAATGAATATATAGTATGTTTTCTATTTTGGAGCTTGGAATCCAACACAAGAAAAATGATTATAGTACTATAAAGAAGAAATTTTATTCATCAATATTCTTTGTAGTTCAAAATTCCAAGATGATTTTCCCAATTAACTGTTTTTTGTTAGAGTATACTGCAAAGCAGCAAAATATGTCCTTTCGAAAATCTTGCCTCCAAACACCTTTTATCTCGATCGCAAAGAATTATATCTATTTTTATTTTGATATTGAATAATAAAAGGAGACCTAAACTCTATTCTTGGTTTCTTACTTGAGAATTTTTACAAAAAAATCAGTACAAATCCACTGCGTCGTCCTCCAGACTAGACCTGAAGGGAAGTCCGGCATCCGGCGGAGGTCCGGCTCCGTTTCCGGGAAGAGGAGCTCCGCCTTTTTCAGGAACCAGAGTCGAAGGTCATTTTGGGCCACTAACGGAAGCGGACATTTCCGCCGGTTCGGCAGAAAATCTGGTTCTGGTGCTTTTTTATTCCCCCAATTTAAAATGACGTCGTCTTATTATAACTAGGACGACGTCGTTTTACTTGTTTTTTTTTTAAAAAAAAAGATAACGTTTGCGTGGATCAAAACTCGTTGTTTTGATCCACGCAAGTCTGCCCTAACTCCTAAACTCTTAAGTCTTCCCCTCCCCGAGTACCCCTCCCCCGAGCCTTGTCCCAGCCGCCCCCAAGTCAGCCCAATCCCTCCCTTCGACCCAGATCCCTGTCCCAGCTGCCCCCAGGTCACCCCACGCCCTCCCACCCTCTCGGCCCTCAGTCCTCAGCCCTCCGCTGCCCTACAGTGTCAGTGACCTCTCTCTCTCTCTCCGACAGTCCGGCCTCCACTGCTGCGCTCTCTCTGTATGTCTCTCTCTCTCTATCTTCCTATATCTCTCACGGCTACTACCTCCACTGCTGCTCTCTCTTTTTATTCTTTGGAATCTTGGATATTTGCTTAGAATTTGTTATGCGAATTTGTTAGTCCAAGTTATGCGAATCTGTTAGAATCTGTATCTGTTAATGTGTATGTGTTAATGCAATCTGTTAATGTTTTAATGTGAATCTGTGTTGCTGTGTTGTTGAGAGTTTTTGTGCATTTGGGTGCTGCTGTGCTGCGGTATTTGAATTGGTCTCCAATGAACTTTTGCTGCGAATATGTGCTGCTGTGTTGTTCAGAGTTAATGTGTTGTTGGTCTTCAATGAATTTTTGCTGTTGTGTTATTTAGAAACTGCAATATGAATTTTTGCTGTTGTGTTGTTGAGAGTTAATGTGTTGTTGGTCTCCAATGAATTTTTGCTGCTGAGTTATTTAGAAACTGCAATATGAATTTTTGCGGCTGTCAAATACTTGTTGGTCTCCAATGAATTTTTGCTGTTGTGTTATTTATCTACCCCAATTGCATCTTCGCAATCCACAACCCCCAATTGCATCCACCCCTACTTTAATGACTACACCTACAATTGGTGAGATATCAATTATAGATGTAGAGGGACAACAAACTGAGACAATTGACCCTACCCCCAAAAGAATAAAGGTTTCCAATCCATCCCCGGTGTGGGAGCATTTCACTAGGATACTACCAGTAGTTGACCCAAACAAACCATTGGCCAAGTGCAACCATTGTGGTCATAAAACTGGGTGTCACCACAAAGATCAAGGGACCTCGGCTATGAGATCTCACTTAAAGGCTTGTGTAATATATAAGAGAACTCAAAGTAAATTGGATAGTCCTCAACAGAAATTGACTTTTGATATCAAAGGGGCAAGTAGTGGATCAGTAGGAGTGATGAAGATAGACTCATATAATCTCAAGGCTATTAGAGCTTTTATTGCTAAGTTTATAATTGTGGATGAGCTTCCTTTTAGGATAGTAAAGATGGGTTCAAGGAGATAATTTATACCCTCGAGCCCCGATTTAAAGTGTCATCTCGAATTACAATGATGAAAGACTGTATGAAACTTTACTTGGAAGAGAAGGCTAGACTGAAGGCTAGTATCTTACTCAATAGACCCCGAGTTTGTTTCACCACTGTCACATGGACGTCAATCCAAAGCATGAATTATATGTCTGTCACTGCACACTTCATTGGTACTACTTGTAACTTGCACAAAAAGATACTTGCATTCTCTAAGGTGTCAGTAACAAATTATTCCTTGTCTGTTGACCGTTATTTTTACTAACAGAAATCCTGGACAGGTCAGCTGCCTTTGCCTTTGCCATGTCAACTTCACTTCCCATGCCATTCTTCCCCCTCAATAGGGTTGCTCATTTCAACAAATGGTGCCGGGTTTCCGACATCGATACAAGCACCGATGCTGGGAACGACAGTTCCCATACTACGAGTAAAAATTTCGACTGTAAACTGTAACCGATGGCTTTTTTATTTATTTTTTTAATGAACGGTGTCGCTCTCTTGATAAAGAGAATGGTGCCTTGCATTGCTTGCGATGGGTCGCTTTTATATTTTTTATTAAAATTAAAAAGGTGTCGTTCTCTTTAACGGCGCCTTGCAATGCTTGCGATGGGGTTAGGGTAGAAACCCTAACCCCATCTCTTTTGTTTTTTTAATTAAAAAAACAAAACAGCACCGTCTCTACTTCAGGAGAACGACACCGTTTGGGTTAGGGTTATTAAACCCTAACCTTTAACGATGAGATGAGATGAGCACATGGAGCATGCAGATTTGTTTCCTTAGCCGCGAAGACTTCAGTCGCATACTTTTTCTGCTTTCCCCGCCCCCTCGTTGCCCCTCACTCTCCTTCGTCTTCTTCATCTTCGCCGCCCACCCTAGAGCAGTTGAGCCGCTGTTTTAAAGATGGTCTTCACAATCTTCATTGCTTTTAAAGTTGAGTTTTTTTTGTCGATTTTATTTTGTGATTGTTTTTTGATACTGGATTTTTTTCGTTGTGAATCTGTGATGATTTTCATTTTGGGTTCGAGCAGAAGAGATATTTGCTGTGAAATTTTGTGAACCGGTGGTGACTAGTTATTGTGTGACCGTCATCGGTAAACCGACACTGGATATTTCCGGTTATTTGGCTTGCAGGTTTCGGTGTCAGTGTCAAATATAGGCCACCAAGATTAACAACGACGGTGCGGATTTTGGCCAAACCGGCACCTACATCTTCGGTACCCAGCCTTACCTCTCAGCACTAACACCCAAAACAACTCACACAATTTAAAGGATGTCACTTAACTAAAGCACACCGTTTTGGTATAAGCACTAAAAATTTCTACTCTTTCGATCCCACACCCACACCCTTGTTCAGCCTATGGGTGTTCAAAGCCACCGGTAAAATCCGGTGGAACTAGTTCTTTTAACTGCATTTGGCACTCAATTACTAGGCATGTGAGGTCATGCAAAGTGTTTCTGCAGCTTTTGTATGGAATTTCTAAAATTCAAAATTGATTTATATTTTAGATAAATTTGTTTTTGTTTATTTATGGCTTCAGTCAGGTTTTTGACAAAATATTCCGGTATGATGAATAATATATTTTTTCTTTTTTTTTTTCTTTTTTTTTGCTTGTAATTACTAAATGTTCCATTGGTTCTAAATTACTTGTGATCAAGTTAAGGGCTCCTCACTTTTTATATGTTCAATTTTCTTTTAAATCTCAAAAAGTAGTTGTAATACGACAATGCTTATGATTTATGAAAGCGAAGTTAGTGCTTGACATACTTTTCATGGGCTTTGTAGTCATTTTCTGTATAGAAGTAGTTTAAGATTTATGCCAACAAAGGTTCATTTGTGTAACTAATAACAGATTCTTCTTGAGCTACTGTTGTTGGGTTGTTAATTAATTTTGGATTTTATTAGTTTGGACTTTAGATTCTCATTTTATCTATTAAGATATTCTATAATTTTATTAATTTTGGATTTGATTAGTTTAGATTTTATTGATATGTGATCAATAAACCAAAAGAAAAAATAATACATTGGGCTAAGTGCATAAAATGCTAAAAAATAGGTCAATATAAATGCAAGTTAACCCGGAATCGCCACAGCTAAGGGCCGTTTTTTGCTTTTAACGATGTAGGTGTGAGTGACCAATATTTAAAAATCAACCTATCCGACACCTACACCGAGGTTGAATAACCCTAATTCAGCCCCTTTCTTTTCTCCTTTTCCCCGATTCCGCGAACCCTAGTTGCGATGAAGAAGAGAAGACAAGTATCTTTAGGTCCCACAGCCAACCCTCATTTACCCCCTGTTTCCCCCCCCCCCCCTTTTCCCCTTTTTCGTTAACCCACCCCTCATTCGTGCGTGCAATTCCTTACAAACACTGGACACAAAATGAAAACCACATCGGGCTTCGTGTTCATGTATGCTCTAACTTTCTTCTTCACCAATTTTGGGCCTAATTGCACTACATTCATTTTCCCCAAGACAACTTGCCATGGTATTTCGACAGGTTCAGGTAAAGCTAGTGTGATAGTAGGAGCTTTTGGGTTCTTGTATGCATAAAAAAACCATGACAAGTTAAAGGCTGATGCGGCCTACCTAGCTGGATTTGGTACAAGAAATTCGATCCTTTGGCTTGGTGCCAAAGTCGAAGGGAAAATCGCTGAAGGAAATGTCAAGGGAGGATGAATTCTGAAGGGTTGGAACCGCATAGTTATATGCCTTTTGATTTTAGTTAATTTTTTGCTTTAGTATGATTAATTTAAGTACCTCAATCGCTACTAAATTTTGTTCAATCAAGGTTTTCCTTAGGGGCCAAAAAAAAAAAAGTTTTCCTCAGGGGATCTGTTTTTTATTCATATATAAGTTGGTCACACATTATACCAGCAGATGTTGTTGTATCCGTATGCTAGCTGTTCTCCAAATGATATCAATCTATGCAAAAGTTTAAGGCAAAAGTTGGAAAGGGAAAATAGGGGTAGAGGGAAAAGAAGAGGGCTGAAGGAGGGTGAGTGTGGGATCAAAAGAGGTTAGAAATTTTTAGTGCTTTTATCTAAACTGTGCGTTCTGGTTAGCTAAATGAAATCATTGAAATGTTGTGGGTCATTTGGGCTCAATGATGAGGGGGAAGAATGACTTAGAAAATGAACATGACATGGTGAAGACTGCTGACATAGAGAGAGAGTGTTTGCCCTCTCTCTAGAACCTCCCATATACATCGTTTGAGCCCCTTCTTCCACGCATTCTCCGGCGACGAGAGGGGCCCTTGCTCCTCCCATTCCTCCTCTTCTTCTTTTTCCATTTTTCCCATGGCTGATCGTCCTCTCCTCCCCTCCTTTACCTCAGCTCCTTGCTCTTTCATTTGGCTTTTCCTCATGGCTAGATCTCGACGGTGGAGGTTTTTTGGTGGCCACATTCCGCACGACTGAGCTCCTCAACTCCTAGTGCTCCTATGTTCCTCCTTCTGGAGCTGATGCAGCGGCGCGTGTTGTTCCACGAGTGGTCACGCGCGCGCATGGATCTCATGCGCACGTTGTGTTTGGGCTTTGTTGGTGTTGCTTTTGGTGGTCTTTGTTGGCTATGGGTTCTGGCTGGCAGACGATCTGTCACTGCATTCTTTGTCGTGTGTTTTGTTTTTCTGTTGTTGTTTTTAATAACATTGTTTCTATGGTTTTTGGAAGGAAGTGGGCTCTTGCGGCTTCCTCATGGTTGAGGCGCTTCGAGTTCTCCTATCTCTTGGTGGTGCTGTTATGGAAGAGTTACTGAGGAAGTAGGCGCTGGGTGCATGCTCAACCTCTCTTCCGGCGATGGACCCTTCCGCAGGTGGCAGAGGTTGTTTCGGGTCTTTGGACCAGTCTTAAATCTATGGGCCTTTTGGCCCATCTGTATGTGGCCTTCATGGCCCTATGGATACCAACCTTCGAGGCCCTTCGTTGTATGGCCCATCGGGCTATTGTTATTGCTGTTATGGGTTTTCACCCTCTGTTCATTGTAATCAGCCTTCGTGGCTTGTTTGTATGCAGCTCTGCTGTCTTTCCTCCTGTGAAATGATATTTCATGTTTACTTAGAAAAAAAAAAGACTGCTGACATGTCTAGGTTCTGTTAGTCAATGCAACAATCAACAGACAGAATGATTGATTTGTTACTAGGGGCATAACCTAGTGATTGAAAATTTTAAAAAATAAATCATAGTAACTAATTTCGTAAAATGGATAAAATTCAGTCACCAAAAATTGAATTTTCCTAAAATTTTAGACTTCGTTAGAAAATTGTTAGAATTTATTTAAATGAACAATGGAAAAATAAAAAGATAGGTAAAAACCTCAACATGGGACCAAACAAGCATCCCGGCCACCTGCCCTGCAGTTTTTGTCGGGCACGGTGTCGGGGGCATATCTCCCCACCCGATGCCTCATTTTTCAAAAATTTTAATATATTTGATCTTTGTAGTTTCCCAATCTTTTGTCTTATTTACATATTTGTTAAGATATCACACAAATTCTATTTAAAATACTTTTAGGCGAAAGCCATGTCCAATAACACAGCCACGGACTGAGGAGGGATTTTTTTCAGCGAGCCTCACGAACTGCAGCAAATCCGACCTTATTTTTTAGCTGTTTTTTTACAATAAATTTTTCCATCTAATTTGATTAGAGAAGTTATGGATAAATACAAAATTAATCCCTGTGATATAAGCCAAAATCGAATTAGTCATTGTGATAAGAAAAACATAAAATTAGTCCCTCTGACTTTAGAAAGAGATAAAATCAGTTCCTGATTGAAGGGCCAACGGCAAACGAAAGTAAAATCGCATAGACATAATTTTATGTTTTTGTTATTACAATGACTAATTCGATTTTGACTTATATTACAGGAACTGGTTTTGCATTTCTCTCTTAGAGTTATGACACGTAAATCAAAATATATATAATTTTGAATTATATTTTAATACTTAATTAAATTAGAAAATCTTTACAATAAGTGTAAAAGCTCTTTGCTTTTGTTATTTTTGTTATTTTGTCTCCTTATAATTTTTATTTGCTTAATCTTTAAATTTAATATTTATCTTTAAAAGTTTAAATCTTCAAAAGATAAAATTTATAATTTATAATATTTAATTGAAATTAAGTGAACAAATTCAGATGACGTATATCTATAGCTAGCTTATCATAAAAATTTAAATTTAAATTTAGATTGATTTTATTATATTTTATAACATAAATTTTTAAAAGGTATAATTTTAACACTTTCATTGTTCACAAACGCAAAAATAGGAAAAAAAAGGGTCAGCAAAACGAAATAACGATGTTTGTTTGTAAAATTTGGTGCGGTTAAATTTTTGAGGTGTTGAAGTTGGTGGAAAAAAATGAAAATAGAAATAATTTAAATGAATTTTTGTATATTTTTGCATGTTGAAATTAATAAAAAATAATGAATAGAGATAATTTTTTGTAATTATTTTTTTAGGACTAAAATTTTAGAGTAACCATAATTTTAAAAGCAAACGTTAGGTAAAGGTTGCTTAGAAAAAGGTTAAAATTTTATTTATAGAAATTAATAAAAAAGTGAATAGGGTGAAAAAATTATTGAAAAAGTGAAAAAGTTAATAAGAGTAAAAAGTGAAAAAAAAATATGTAAATTAATAAAAAATAAAAAGAAAATATTTTATAATCATCGTTAAATTTTAAGTGACCAAAATTTTATTAAGCAAACACGTACTCTCGTTCACCGAAACATCTCAAAAACACTACCACGGGCACGGAACCACCCTCGCAGGCTCTCACACAACCTACCTTGTCACTGCTGTTTACCAACGGCAACTAAACCGTCAAAATCTGAGAACGAAGCACACACGATCCCGGATTTTTTCCGCCAAAATCCGAGTGTCTGAAACAGTGTCCAATGCATAATCTCTTCGAAAGCAAGCATGGATTCCTCTATAATTCTATTCCTCACTCAGGAACCGCTTCAAGAGCCTCATGATTCTCTCACTTTGTCACACTACGGCTAAAACTGTAGGTGCAAAACGCAGTCTAGACTTCATTATAAACGAAGTTGAAGAGATCCAGTCTTCAAGACCCATCAACCAAACAACCCAACCAGCGCATGAAACCGACAGTTCCTCCGATCTGAGCCACCCTATTAAGGCGGAAAGAGCGACGGTCCAAATTTCGCACACGTGGCCCGAGTGGGTGGACTTGATGGAATGCTTGTTGAAGGGAGGATACATTCAAGGCAATGGAGACCCGTTTCGAAACGGAGAAGTGGGTGCCAAGGGATGGAACCATATCCGGACCGCGTGCCTTAATTTTGCACGGGACCGGTATGACCTTATAAGGTGACGACGGATTAATTTAGGGCTAAGATTTAAGGTCGTTTATTTTGTGGTTTTTTTAATGTATTTTCGTTTGGATTTACTTTGTCTGTGGTCGTTTGGAACTAAAGCTTTGGGTTTGAAATTTGTTGGGCCAATGCTTTCCGCTCGAGACATGGACCAAATCCTATTCTTTAAACTGTCCATCTGTGCGTGCAACCTGTTTGATTTTGGAGTTGTATGAGATACATGGTATTTATGTTATGCTTTGCTAGCATCTTTAATGGAGATAAGTATGGTGTAGATTGCGAGAACGTATCACTAAAGCATCTTGTTGTTATGATGTGGCTGCAAGGTTTCGATCTTCTGTCGCCCTTTTCTTTTTTCATATTTTGACCTCTTAAGGAACTAGAGCCATAAAATTCAATGCTTTCAGAAGTTAATGTGTTTCATCAAAGTTGATCACATTAGTCATTCTTTTGAACTTATTTTAGTTAAGAAGTGTTAAATCATGTGTGTGTCGCACTCTCCCTTAATGGGTAGCCCAATATATGAAATACTTACTTGAAATATAGTTTTTAGTGTGGAGTCAGACTTCGAACTCAAGACTTTAGCTTGATAACATGTTAGATCAACAAGTATCCCAAAAGTTTAAGCCGATAGAAAGATGTGAAATTAATCAGGTAATTTGTTTCTATCAGAAGGGGTGTAAGAACTTAGTTTCCAAATCTTATTGGGAGTCTCGAACTGGTATAGAGTGAGTCTAAATGATTCACTTTTGTTGTCGTCCATGTTATGGAGATGGAATGGATCCAAAAGGCCCTCTTTTCTAAAGTCTTATGACTAATATAAACTGTGTTGGCTGACTGGAATAGCTAACAGGTGGTTGATAAGTGTATTTCCAGTAGCAACATTATGATTGTCATGAATATACCATATACGCAAAATAAGGTCGTTCAGCATACCAAAGATATAAGTATCTTTATTCGAGAAATAAAGGATGGGTATCAATTCTTTCTTTTGGCTTCTTTTTGTTATATGTTGAGTAACATTAAAGAGAATGCTTAGTGGTTTCTTGGTTATATGAGGAGTAACAGTAAGGATGATGCTTAGTGGCTTCTATTAGATATAATTCCATTGTAGCATTTCCCTTTATGTGTATGTCATTAATGCAAGCGGTAGGTGAGGGAAACATTGTTAAATATTGATCTCAATTATAATTGTGAAGGATTTTGAGGGAGAATCAGTATCTGACAGATAAGGGATTTCTCATATTCATTGGTTTAATATGAATTTAAATTGGGGTTCCATTTCCGAGTATTTTGATATGCCAACTCTATAATTAAATGCCTTTTTATCTTCTTATAGGACCAGAACTCCTGTCTATAATATCAACTCCTTAAAGCCCAGCGGTTATTTAACTGGACGGCCCTCATTTAAAGTAAGTAGAAATTGGAATTCAGAATTTTATGAACCTTATCAAGAATAATTCTTTTGTATAGGACCATATTATGGTGAAGTTTTACCCCCGCAGGGGAAGTTCTCACATGTTTAATTGCCCTTTTTAGATGCCTTTTATTGACCTGAATCCAAAACATATGTAAAAGTCACTTATCAACCAAAAAGAAACAGAATGCAAAAGTGAACCAACTATTTATTGGATTTTCGGAGGTGGGTTCATAATGATTTCTACGTGCTCTCCTTTCAGGTTCTTGTCAAGGAAAGATTTCCAGCTCATTGCCAGATCTGGATGCCCAAGCATGGACAGGAAAGTCATCAACTCAGGGAAGCGTTTGAGGGCGCATGTCGGTATTGAAGAAGGAGATGTATGTCCTGATGTTTTCCAATTATTGACCTCTTGATAAAATCAATTTTGTTTTCCTCCATAAAATCATTTGTTCCTCAATAGTTTGAATCCAACGTATGCTTCTCTGAGAAAGATACCCTAATCCACATCAAATATGAATGCAAATTTTAGTAGGTTTGCAGCACCTGCACTTTAAGGGGAGATTGTGAGAGGGCATATGTTAAGGCACGTCCAGAGCAAGGTGGGCGGACCGTGGATGTCATGCGCATCTTATTAATGTATGGGCTTGATCAAATTACTGGTCTAGTGGAGAACAAGCCATGTTTAAACAAAGTAGTTAAAGAATCAGTGAGAAGGCTGCTGAAAGAAATGGTAGAGTGCAGCGCCAAGAAACTTGAGACTGAGCTCCCAAAGGCCACACCATTGAAAAGAGTTGTATCAGCACAAGACCATTCCAATGCACCCAAAAAAGGCCACATAAATGTGCCAATGAAGCAAGGGGACTGGCTTTGTCCCAAGTAATCCGGCTGCTGGTTTTCTAGTGATTTAACGTATTGAATCTTGTGGTGTAGACTTGTTACAATATGTTAACCTTTATTCTTATTTTTTCATTTGTAGGTGCAACTTCCTTAATTTTGCCAAAAATATCAAGTGCTTGCGCTGTGATGGTTTATTCCAAGAAAGACTAAGGCAACTACGCGAGGATCAGGATCACCTTCCATTAAAGAAAGGGGATTGGATATGCGACAAGTAATGGCTTTCAGGTCATTTAACTTTGTACCAATGATGATCTCGTTTCTAATTGAGATTTGATATCCTCTACAGATGCAATTTCTTGAATTTTGCCAAGAATACGAGATGCTTGCAAAGTAAAGAAAAGCCTCCGAAGCGGGAACTTAATCCAGCGGAGTGGGAATGTGACTCGTAAGTTATCTTCCTTATGCATTATCTTTTTCGTTCTTTGTTTTCGGTGGTTTGGAATCATTCAACTCTGCTCTCTGAATTTTTTTTAACTCAGGTGAGGAATCTGTGATTTTAAAGGTGCAACTACATCAACTTAGAAAAAATATGGCATGCTTGAAATGTGAGACGACCAAAAACATCAATTACTTCAGACCCCTCCGCTGAACCTCAACATGATAACGAAAGCTATGAAAAGAAGAGTGATGTAAGTTTTGTCAAAGTGAAAACTGAAGCTAATGATCGTGCATCTGTTGGACAAAATAGAAAAATTCGAGAAACTGGTTCGAATATCTGGAGTTTTGTGGAGGATAGTGCAGACTATGCTTGCTCAAGCTCATGGAATGAAGATTCTGGATTTGTGGATTTCCCCATTGCTGGGGCAAGAGTGATTTGTCTCAAAACGCACAAAGGAGAGAAAGATGGAAGTTGCAGATGCTAGAGAGAAGCAAAAGCACCATAAGGGCAAGCCCCAAAGCTGACAAGTCTAGTTCTGTAGATTTCTTGAGAAGGTTGGATTTTCCAGAATCTCCAGACGACGAAGAGATGGCTGAATGGTTCGGCCATGAAAAGACTGAAACGAAAAGGCTTGCTCCGCGACCTGATTAATTGCATTGGTGGTTGAAGATAAGAGCATTGCTATGAGAAGCACATGTATGCGAAATGGATTCCAGATTATGATACAGTAGTTCATTGTTTCTGAAGTAGCAGCTTATTCACCAAGAGAAATTAGCCTGCCGAAAGGTGTTCCGAGGAAAATAAAAGGTCCCGAATTCTTTTCTTTCAACTCTAATTGGGATCCGTATGATCGATCTAATTTTTTTTTATAAGTAAGCCAATCTTATTAAAGAGAAGAAAAACAAAGACCACAACAACGAATTCAACAGTACAAGAGATTATACTGAAAATCCCTAACACACAAACGAGAAAACAAGGAAAAAAATAGAAAACCAGAAGAGAACACGAAGAAAAAGCCCTTAACCCTCTAGCCACTGGGCAAAGCACAGAGGCCTAAAGAATAATCGATGAGGCCTTTTCACTCCAATCTTGGCATCGGCGAACCGCTTCACCTCTTTGGCTCTGTCATATTCTCCATCAGTGGCCGTCGTTGTAGCCATCGTCAGTCCCCATCTCTTTTATATTGCTTCTGCTTGCGAGCGTTGGAGTAAAATGGGAACTGGGAAGACCGTGCGTTGGAGTGACTTTTAAAACAGTCTACGTAACAAGTTGGATTTGACTTTACAAGGTAGGTTTGTTTTTAGTAAGGGTGGGCATCGGAACGGACGGAACCAGAATTGCCCATTCCGGTTCCCACCGGAACGTTTTTTTTTATTCCGGAATCGGATACTGGAAATTTTGGTTCCATATCTGGACCTAAAAGGCCCAGTTTTACAATTTGTTCCCTACTGCGTAATTGCCTTGCCTATTTCCCAATGCAACAATGTCGTCCAACACTACAAATTCCAATTGAACTACATTGAAACTACATAACCAAATCAAAGACCCAGCCGTCCACGGTCCAACAGACCCAATGAATTGCCAATTTGTCATTCAACTCCAAAACCAAAATAAACTCTACATTAAAATTATAGCTTAACAAATAAATTACATAACAAAATAAACATAGCTAAATAAACTGTAAATTCAAATTACAAAAAAAAACTAAACAAACAATTAACTATACAAATAACTAAATAAATAAACAACTAAACAAGTAAACATAAAACATTCATGAACTAATCCAAATTCAAAGAGGCAAACTCTAAATTAAAATTACAATGTTCTTTGAAATAAAAAAAAACAATTAAAAGATAAACATTAAAGGACATTCAAATTGAAAATCTCAAACTTCAACTTCATAGTTCATCCAACATTCCAAACTTCTTCAATCTCCGTCACTACAAAAAACAGAAACAACACAAAAACATTTATAAAAGAAGTAATAAGACAATCAAATAATCAATTAACAAAACAAAATAATTATGAGAGAAATACCAAGACAAGACAACCAACCAAATAAAAAGACCAACTATTCAAGGCTCCAAGCTTGATAATGTTTAGCATATCCTCAAGTTCTCCATCTCTACAAAAGACAAAAACAAAACAAAACAAAATATTTAAAAGCAAATTATTACAACAATCAAATAATCAATTAACAAAATAAAACATATATCTAGTTTACCTCTATCTAGTATGTAACTCAATGAATCATCTCCACCATCCACCTCGACGTCATCTTCATCAAGCATAGGTGGAGCATGCAACCAATTCTGTGCACATATGAGGCCCTCCATGGTACAAGGTGCCAATGAAGAGCGAAAATAATCCAACACTCGACCAGAAGTGCTAAAAGCAGACTCAGATGGCACGGTAGTAATTGGAATAGCCAACACCTCCTTCGCAATACGAGAAAGAATCTGAAACTTCTGAGAATTCACCTTCCACCATAATAAAATATCAAAACCTGGCACCTTGGGTTCCACATCTTCAATCAAGTATCTGTCAACCTCAGACTTACTGTCTAGCAAGTTTTTAGACTGTCGATAATTACCAAGACCTCCCCATAGTCTTTGCTCATTGCTCATCTCATCCACACTTACAGAACTTTGGGTTATGCTACCTCCACCAGGACCACCATTATACTGCTCAAATAATGTATCTAGAGTATCTCGTACCATGGCAGTGAAATCGAAGCCCTTCTCCCTCCCAAAGTTATTGATAGCCCAAAACTCCAAAGTTATAAGTTTAAAGCGATGATCCAATACAAAAGCTATAAATAAAAGTCTATTCACCTTCCTCAAATCTCCCCAATACTTATCATACTTACTTTTCATCCGTTTAGCCATGTCACGAAGCAAAATATCAGAACATGTGGTGAAGGTCTCCAAATGCAATTTAACTTTAGCCAATTCCTCAAAAAATACATTTGAAGTTACATATTCTGACCCTGATACGCGTAGGGTGACCTCATAAAACACTCAAAAACCGAAAAAACTGGCGAATATGCTCACAATCCTCAAATGTAGATTTCCCCAATCTCTTCCTCCCATGACTATCTTCATTCAAAAACATCACCAAGTTCTCATCTCTCTCCAACATATCCTCAAAAACACCCCGAAATTTTTCAGCCCTTTCTAACATAATATGGGTGGAGTTCCAACGAGTGGGAACATCCATTTGCAAGAAATTATTTTCAGATAACATTCTATCAGCCGCAGCCTTCTTGAACCCAGCAAGCCTTTGAGGACTAGATTTGACATACTTAATAATATTTCGTATCTTTGTAACGAAATCATCCAACTCCTTCAATCCTTCCTGAACAATAAGATTCAAAATATGTGCAGAACAATGCATATGAATAAAATCATGATTGCAAACAACTAGCGCCCCTAGCCCTGTATGCCTTATTTTCAGTTTTTCGATTGCAGTATCGTTGGAGGTTGCATTATCAACCGTGATCGTGAGGATTTTCTCAATCCTCCAGCCATTCATACATGTCTCTATCTCTTTCCCAATAGTTGCCCCTTTTATGATCAGTTACATGGCGAAAATAAAGAATTCTCTTCTGTAAACACCAACTCCTATCAATAAAGTGAGTTGTCACGCACATGTAATTCACATTTTGAACCGATGTCCACGTATCAGTTGTAAAACACACTCTAGGGCTTTCATTCGCAATTGCATCTTTCAATTTATCTCTCTCCTCTACATACAATTCCATATAATCCCTCATGATCGTATATCTAGAAGGCATCTTAAATTGAGGCTCAAGTCTAGTAATCATTTTCCTAAACCCCATCCTCTGCACAGTTCTTAAAGGCATTTCATCCATGATTAAAAATTCAGCAATCCACCTCCTAACCTCCTTTTCACTAATATTGTCCAACTTTAACATTCCCGACTCATTCCGTTTTGCTTTCGATGCATCCATTGTCAACCTAGATTGAGACTTATCTAATAGGTTTTGTTGCTTCAAGTATGGCAAGCAACGTTTGAGGTGACTTCTCATACCTGAAGTCTCGTGGTAATTAGGATGACACCCAACCTTGGTCTTACAATGATGACATTTTGCCTCAGGGTGTTCAGGTCTAACAACTGGTAAAATCTTAGTAAAGTGATCTCACACAAAACTTTTGCGAGTATTTCTCCTCTTTCTACTAGGTTGATCTTCTTCTAGCTGATTAGTAGGACCCTCATCTCCAAGAGAATGAGGAGAACTAACACACTCTTCAATTGGGTTAGATGGACCACCGATACCGGGGGAAGACCCCATATTTGTAGTAGGTGTAGAACTAATAGAATCCATCTGACACAAAACACATTTGATATTCAATTCATTAACTTCATTTCAGTAACAATTAATTGCAAAATGACTCGATCTATCTAACTCTAACATCTATGTTCACAACCTAAATCTAACTCTCTAACAACTATGTTCACAACCTAAAACATCTAAACATAAACAACAAAATGAAATTCTATCTTAACTCTAACAGCTATGTTCACAACCTAAATCATCTAAACATAAACAACAAAATTAAATTAAATCTAAAGTCTAAATCAGCTAAGCATCATGCATCATGCATCAAACTCCAAACTGAAAGCCCAACAGCATAAAAGCAAAGTCCAAAATCCAACAGAAATTGACTCAATTGAGTGTAATTACAACCCAGATCAGTGCCCAAACAGATACGATTTGGAAGCAATCCAACAAAAATGGTTCAATTTCTTTGTCTAAGCAATTAAGCAATCCAACAGATACGATCAGTGCCTCTTCGTGATTCTCCAAACAATAAGCAATTAAGCATCGCAGAATCATAAATTAAGCAATCCAACTGACTAACTACCATAATAAATTAAGCAATCCAACTGTATACGAATACTACAAATGAAGCAATCCAACAGATTAATAAAACCTAGTATACGAATTTTAAGTTCTCATTACTAAAACAAAGAATCATAAATCGAAAGTGACTACTGACTAACTACCAGAATCTTAAATTTTCATTACCAAATATTCACAGCCGTGAGCAGTGGCATACCTTAGTAACGGCTGAGGGAGAGAATCGGGCCAATCGGCCTAGTATGCGACGGCGAGTGAGAGAGGGAGAGAGGAGTTGGGCACCGGTGGCTAAGGGAGAAAGGACCAATCCTGCAGGGAGGGTCGAGGGCGAGTGAGAGAGGGAGAGAGAAGTGGAGCACACGGGTGGCTGAGGAAGAAAGGAGCAATCTAGCAGGGAGGGTGGAGGGCGAAACACGGCTGACGACTGGCTAACACGGTGACGGCGTCACGGGCCTCACGGCAGGGAGACAAAGAGAGGCGGTTCACGGTTGGGGGTTGAGTTGTTGACGACAGGAGGAGAAAGTTGAAGGCGTCGCAGGGTCGGGACTCAGGAGAATGGGAACTTGTGAAATTAGGTCAAGGTCAAGCCTTCGGGACTCTTCTCTTACGTCTTAGAGTCTTAGGTTTTTTTTTAATAACATCGTTTTGAGCCCTGAATGTTCTTTTAAAAAAATTGATATGCCGAAATCAAAAATTTCGACAATTCCGCTAGAAGTTTCGGTTCTGGTTTTTTGGAAATATGTTATCCGGTTCCGGTACCACCAGAATACCGAAACCGAACCGGAACATTCGAGCAGCCTTAATTTTTAGCTCGACTGGGGTAGGAGGGATTTAACCCAGCCATGCGGTGATAAAACGACGAGGCCAGAATTAAGGTTGGGCCTACCTGAACCTGCCCAGTCCAAGATAATTGTGTCTTACGCAGATCATCTCCGATTTACGATCAAGCCCGTTGACAAGTCTACGCCCAGAAACAGTCCAAATGCGCAATGTAAGGCTTTACATTATCTTGAAAACGGAAAACAAGTAAAAATAAAGAGAGAGAGAGAGAGAAAGAGGCGAACCAAGTAACCAAAGCAGAGAGTTTATTCCAAGCTGCAAATAGCGATGGTTTTGGCAACCCATCTTCCAATTTGCCCTTTTAGGTGTTGGGCTATTAATTCATACATGGGATACAAGTAGAACAACAACGGTAGGAAGAAACATAATTTACAGGCATCGCCTGAAATCAGATGACAAATCCTCCCCTTGTTGAGGACCAAACAATCGCCTCTCCAAAACCCAGTCTTCTATCATTGCCTGAGAATTCAATGCCTGGTCGGTAGGCACAAGATGCCCAGCCCCTAAAACTACAACATGACTCAAATTCCCCGCTTTCCGCACATACCCCGCAAGCAATCCATTCTCTTTCCAAACCTTCCTCTCTGTCATCAAAAACTCATGAATTCCTTCCCATTTCATCGTCTTCATCCAAGCCTCCGTTGAAACCACACCATCCCTCAAATCAAAATGACCTTGGTACAACAGAACCTTGGTCTTTTTCACAAGAAACTCCACCATATATTTCACACTCTTCATAACATCTTCATACAACGCGTGGCCCACAATTTCGCTGCAGTCTTCGAAAACCAATGTTTCGTTCACTCCCAAGGCCCTCTTCACCTCCTTGTTTTGTAGAAACTGGGTAACCAATTCTGTTTTGTAAGGCTCTTTCCGTGTAAAATCATATAGCGTGGCTAATCCTGTCATCTCTCCCAGCAAATCCAGAACCCTAGTCCTAGCATTTCCTGCCTCAGTCCAATTCCTTGCTTTGGTCAGCCTAACAGCTTCGCATTGCGCTTTCTCCAGCTCACTCTTCTGCATCTCATTTATCAAACCCGAAAAAAAAGCATTCACAGCATGAGTACCCACTTGAATTAACGGATCCGTCAACCCGTTTCCAATAGCAACACCTGCTAAGTTCACTCGCTCAGACACCGGCGACTGCGCATTTTTCTGGATAATATAGTACCCAATTGCTGGAACATACTTCCCTGCATAGCTCTCACCCGTAATATATATGGGACGAAACTTAAACGAAGGGTCCTGATCAATAAACGAAGTGATAGCAGCGTAAAGATGCTTGGCGACAGAATGTTGATCTCTTGGGATTTCTTCGGGTGTAGAAGCAATACTAAACCCGGCTCCAATCGGATTATCAAGGAAAAGAAGGCCAAAGATGCGGTTCCAAGAACCTGGATTCGACTCAAGAACAAGGGGATCGGACTTGGCTTTGTGAAAGTTTACACGCCATGGGCCGAGCTCGAAGAAGTTCCCGAGCATGGAGGAGCAGCCAGGCCCACCCTGGAGCCAAATAAGAAGTGGCGTTCCGGAGAGTTGTGAGATGGGTTTCTGGGCTTCATAGAAGGCATAGAAAATGGCGGAACCGGTGGTGGAATTGACGGTGAGGTAGCCTGATTTGGTGGGTAGGGCTTCATCGGGAAAGGAAGGGACTTCAGTCTTTGATGATAACACTGGTAAGTGGAGGAAGACGGAGAGGAAGATGAGGGGTGGAAGGAGAACGAGAAGGTTCATGGGATCGGGTCCTGTTGACTTCATTAGGGCGAGGAAGTGTGGAAGATAGAACAGTTGCTGTGGTTGTTTGTGGGGTTTTGAGTGCTAATGCCGACAACCCAGTCAATTGTGGGCCTCGCTGGCTGAGTAAGAAGTTTGGAGGACCGTCGGGGAGTCCTGAACTGGTATCAATCATTGAGGATCACAAAACATGTTTATGAAATCTCTCACGGTTAAAGTAGCATCACGATTCGCGTGTTTAAGAAAAACAGAAATAAAAATGTTGAAAACCCTCGCGGCAATTGGCACGTAGTTCAGTTATGTTAGTGTTTTTCAAGTTATTGTCCCGTAGTTGACTAGTTGTAGATTTCTCTGTTATCTGCGGAATCTTTTGTCTACATTGTCTGTCGCGGTTAACATCATCCCGAGGGGCATCGAATTCGTGAGCGCATATAATTTCGAATCTATACTTGTTATTAACTTTATTCCTTTTTAAAAAAAAATGTGGCAATGCATTACATTTATTTACTTCTAACTATTTTAAAGTGCAAGGTTACGCAGATCCAAATTTTTCATTATTTTTTTTGTCAAATCTTTGAAAAATACTGGTACATGTTCTAAGAGACATGTTAGATCCTCCAGAGACGACATGCTAACAAGCAAAGGGGCCTAATAGCAATACAAATCCAAGCCCAAAAACGCGGGAATATACCCATAAAGGATGTAAACCTTACGAAAGGCACCAAGCTGAAAAGACCAATGGAAAAAGAAAGTTGATGGTGGTAGGACCAGCGGTTGGAGGCGAGTAGTCGGCCAGATAGGAAAATGGGGGTGGCACGTGGGCCCACACTCGTTGTCTGGCCGGTCGTCGAAAAAGACCACGAGGAGCGCTTGGACATCCAAATGCCAGCCTCCTAGCGCGTGCATACCAGAGATAATCATCTGCTACTGAAAAAGGAGGAGAAAGGGACGAGCGTGTGAGATCCACGCGCACGCACGACAGCGCGTGAGGTCACATGTGTCGTCTCGTCTCATGGTGGCTAGTGCAGAAATCTTCTCCAGTCAATATAGATGTTAGATGTTATCTCTGCCAGTTGTGGTCTTCAAAAGCGTTCAGAAACGCGTAGATCTGAGGTTTGTCTCTATAACTCACACGCATGTTCTTCACAATCTGTTGCGTTTAAATGAGGATATGTTTGATTTTATTTGTTGGGAAGCATTTCCATACAATATAGTAAATTCCTTTAATCTTGTATGTTGATTTACTATTAAAAAGGATGAAAATTAAGCAAAAGTAGAAGAGTTCTTTGTTGTGCCCGTGTACTTTAGTGAGAATGATTTTGCATGTTTGATTTTAATTGGAGATAGTGCACGCTTGTGTGAAAAAGTTGAGAAACAACTTTATTTTCTTGTGAGACAAGATGTCCCGTGGGTTCTCTTTGAAAAAGGGGAGAATGTCTTTTTGTTTGCCCGTGGATGCTTTGCTTTGTTTTTCCTTTGAACTTTCATGTGAATTTGCTATGTAACAAGTTGCAAAACGTATGGAAGTGATTTTGAGTTGATATGTGTTTTTTTTTTGCTTGAATTGTTTGAGAAGAGATGAAACAAGCACAAAAAAATGTTATCTTGTTCTCCACGTTTTTTTAGACAAGAGAGAGAGCAAGTTTTCTTGCTCTCCAAGTTGGCCACCACCGACGGCGGTGGAGGCCCAACCGGCCAGGAACTACACCAAGTGGTCTCAGGCAGCCCCAGCAACAGCGACCGACCAGGTTGAGGGGGTCTCACCTTAGAGCCTCCCCACGACCACCTCAGGTCGTGGGATGGCCAGCCAAGGGTGGGACAGTGCTTGGCCGACCTATTGGTGGGCAGGAGCGACTAACCACAGGAGGTTGCGCAGCCTCTCAATGCCTTGGGGCCAAACGGCATCCAGGGCATCGGGATGCCCTAGGTCGCCAGTTTGGTCCGACGGGTAAAGCAAGAGTTTCCTTACTCGGCCCAAGAAGCCCAGCCCAATAGTTGGGTTAGGTCAAAAAAAATAAAAAAAGAGTGGGTAGACTAGGATAGCGCCACTGACCCTTGACCTTAATAGGGTACGAGCCAGTCCCAAATGGGTCAGCCCATGACCTATTAAGGTGCCCTACCCAAGGGGTCAGCCCATGACCTATTAAGGTGCCCTACCCAAGGGGTCAGCCCATGACCTATTCAGACTGTGACCTAATGGGACGGATTGGATTGGGTTGGACCCAGATCCAACGCCAGACCCGTGTGGGTCATGGATCGGGTATGACCCGGTCCATGCCCAGTTGACCGGATCGGTTTGATCGATCTGATCTGATTTGACCAAATTTTTTTTACCGATTTAATATAAGTATTAAATTGAATTATTTTACAAGAAATCAATCTCATGGCCTTCCATTGTTGGTATTTGAGAATTTTATTTGATTGATGCTTGGTTAAAACTAAAATAGTCACGACCAATTATTGATCTTATAATTTGTCTCTTGTACTTCTTGTGAAGATGAACATGTATGAGAGTAGTGAGGATGTTGACTAAAATAGCAATGTCGACCCATTACAAAATTACATTTCATTTAGACGATAGTTGCACTTAGCCAAATAAACGTGTCCACTAAAATAGTGAATATTGTGTTTATGTTGGTGTCCAAAAGAAATATCAAAAATCTTGAATTTTTTATATGTATGATATACAACATGTGATCTGATCACGATAAGTAGGTTCTACTTACTTTCATGAGTTATGCCATAATTACTAAAATAGGATTATGTGCACATAAGTTGAAAGTTCTTGATACCCACTGCAAGCACTGAATATAAATTTTTATATTTTGCATTTTCTTTAGTTGCTGTGATTCAGTGGGAGATACCATTAGCTATTAAAATCCCTTTGCTAATGGAATGTTAATATTCTAGTGAATTTTCTTTCTAATATTTGCAGATTCTTGATGTTGAATCCATTATCTAGAATCCTAGATGATACTATGAGACGAATTTCCTCGATTGAAAGAGAAATCTTATAATATTATTCACTGTGGATAAAATAGATCATGTCCTTATAGAGAAGACCTCTCAGCTTGCCTTAGCCGATGCAACTCAATAACAAAGTGTTACTTTTGAAAAGTGGCATGATGCAGATGAATTAGCTCGTTGTTATATGTTGGTATCTATGTCTAACTTATTGCAAAATCAATATGAAAGCATAGGTACAACCAAAAAGATATTGGGATATCTCCAAGAACTATTTGGAGAGCAAGTTGCTTTGTATGCTAACAAGTTATGAAATTGCTGATGACCACCAAAATGTTGGAAGGTTCTTCAGTTCGGGAATATGTCTTCAAGATGATATCTTTCATTAAAAAACTGGAGACAATAGGTGCATAAATGGATGGCGAGACCAAGGTTGGAGCAATATTGTCATCTTTACCTGAATTGTTTAACCAGATCGTATTAAATTATAATATGAACAAAATGACAGTGATTTGTCAAATTTGCTCAATATGTTGCAAGCAGCTAAAGTACTTATAAAAAGGAGAAAGATTCTCTGATGATAATGGACAAGTCACAAGTCAGCTCTGCCTCGGGAATCAAACTCAAAAGCAAGAGATTTAAGAAAAAAGAAAAGGTCTTAGCCTAGCTCGAAGGCAAAGAATGAGAACAAGAGCAAGCCAGAAAAAGCTAAGGGAAAATGTTTCCACTGCGGCAAACCAGGATACTGAAAAATGAATTTTTACGTGTATCTTGCTTCTTTGAAGCAAAAGAAACTCATTAAAGGTATGTTTGTCATCGAAGTGAATTTAATAAATGGTCCATTAAATTCATGGTGTATCGATTCAGGTACAACGTCTCATATAGGCAATATTTTGCATGAGTTTAAGGCAACCGGAAGACTAGGTGAGAGGGAGGTCATCCTAAAGATGGAGACTACTGCAAGTGTTGCAATGACCACTATAGGAACTTTTCATCTAAGTCTACAAAAAAATCAGTTTTAATTTTGGAAGATTGTCTATACATACCAGAATATCATAGAAACATAATTTTTGTTTCAAAACTTCGAATATGTGGATATTCACTTGTCTTTAATTCTAAACTTGTTATTAAGTTTCAAAAACGGTTTATTGTTTCTAGTACTATGATAGATGGTCTTTATATTTTGGAAAATATTGTCGACTCTACGAATAATATAGAGAATAATGTTAATACCAGTATGAAAACTCTCAAAAGGAAGAAGAATGTAAATCTCACTTACTTGTGGCACTTAAGACTTGGTCATGCTAATCTGGATAGAATCAACAGATTAGTAAGGGATGAATCATTAGACCTTTTGAAGATTGAGCCTTACCCAATATGCGAGCCTTTCTTACAAGAAAAAATGACCGATAATATTTTTAAAGGAAATGGAACTAGAGCCAAAGAGTTGTTAGAGTTGGTTCACACTGATGTATGTAGTCTTTTTAACCACATAGCCAGATGAGGGTTCTCATACTTCATCATGTTCATTAATGATTATTCTATGTAAGATTATGTATACCTAATGAAACACAAATCTAAATCCTGTGAAAAGTTCAAAGAATTTCATAGCGAAGTTAAGAAGCAACTGGAAATGAACATTAATAAATGCATCATATCTTAGTTGACTCCCTCTGCTACGCCACAACAAAATGGTATTGTAGAAAGAAGAAACCGAACACTATTGGATATGGTTCGGTCAATGATGATGATGTAACAATTACCTATTTATTTTTGGAGTTATGCCTTAGAGACATCTGTTTATAGTCTAAACAAGATACCCACTAAGTTTGATCTTAATACTCTATATGAATTATGGACTGGCGAAAATCCAAGTCTGTAACACTTAAGAGTATGGGGATACCCAGCTCACGTTAAAAAGTTTGACGTAGAGAAGCTAGAGTCAGGGACTAAAAAATATTTGTTTGTGGGTTATCCCAAAAGATCAACTGGTTATTAGTTTATAACCAAAAGAATCAAAAGTTAATTTTCAGTAAGAATGCGATATTCCTGGAAGATAGTACAACCTAAGTGATGGGAAAAGCAATATTGTTCTTGATGAACAATCAGCTGAACCAGAATTGTAGCAGCTAAGATTGATGAATGAGATATAACTTATCCCACTGATGAGTATGAAAAGTTCAGAACTCAAGAGCCTTGACACAGTAAAAGAATACATAAACCTCCAGTTATATATGGCATGATAAATGAGATTTATCATATGAAATCGAAGGGATTGGATGATGACCAATACACTTACCAAGAGGTTATTAGTGTCAACGATGCAGCACACTGGAAGATAGCGATGAAATCAGAAATAGACTTCATGTACTCCATGAGGTATAGACCCTTGTTGATCAACCAAAAGGCACCAAGCTTATAGGATGTAAATGAGTGGTCAAAAGAAAAAGAGGACATACTGGAGAGGTAGAAACCTTCAAAGCTAGACTGGAAGCGAGAGGTTATACTTAAAAACATGGCATTGACTATGAGGAAACCTTTTCACCAGTAGCTATGATGAAGTCCATTATAATCCTATTTTCAATCATTGCTCATTATGACTGAGATTTGGCAGATAGCGGTGAAAACCACATTTCTGAATTAGTACATCCAAAAGAAGATTTGTATGGAATAACTTGAATGTTTCTTATCTCCCAGAAAAAAATCTGAAGTGTGCAAACTAAACAAGCCCATATATGGACTAAAACATACATCAAGTTGCTGGAACATCCGTTTTGATGAGATGATCAAATCGTTTGTTTTCTCACAAAACATAGATGAATCTTGTGTTTACAAGAGAATTAGTGGAAGTTCAATAATGTTCCTTATTCTTTATGTCATTGATATTCTACTAATAGGGAATGACACTGGTGCAATGTCATCAATTAAAATATGGTTAGCGAACTATTATTCAATAAAAGACCTCGGGGAAACAATCATACATTCTCGGAATCAAAGTGTTTAGAAAAGGAGAAAATAGTCTTTTAGGACTTTCATAAGTACACTACATTGACAAGATATTGACAAGGTATAACATGCAAGATGCAAAGAAAAGATTTTTTTCCCTTTAAGAATAATATTCAGCTCTCCAAGAAGAAGTCTCTTAAGACACATGAAGAGAGAGATAAGATGAGGAAGTTTTCTTATGCGAAAATTATATATTATAATTATTTGCGAAAATTATTTTTGAAACTTTTTGGAAGTCCAACTGGGTACATACTGAGAATTAAAAATTTTATGAGATAGGAACTTAATCAGTGATATTATTCTGTCCTATTAGCTCATGTGGAATATAATATGATGTAGCTCATGTGGAATATAATATGATGGAATGATAAATAAGCGTATAAGTGTTAGCAAAAGAGATTTCACTAGAAAAATCTAATTATTTCGAGGGTTAATTGTTATATATTAATGAACATGATCACAATTTGTAGAAGCCCATAAATTCGGATTACAGAATATAAGGGGTTAATGAAAAAAAGTTTTTCATGATGATCCTACGGCTGAGATTTAAAGTCCCTAAAGATCTCAAGCATAAGCACAATTGAGTTTTGAGCAAGTCATTATAAATAGCTCAAAAGTTCATTTGAGAGATATATAATTCATTTGAGACATTTTCTCTCTACAACTCTCTCAGGATCCATGTACAGAATTTGAAGGAGGCATAAAGCTTGAACTGCTTTGATTCATCGATCATTTATATTGTGATCTCGCGCTCTAACACGGAGGAGGAGGTGGACGGAGAGGGAGAGGATCAGTCGGCCAAGGAGCACCTCCTTGTTTTGTAGACGCTGGGTAACCAATGTAGTTTCGCAAGGAACTTTTGCCTGTAAAATCATATAAATGTTGGGCTTTTAATACATGTTATTTGGAACTCATTTTTGTAACTAATATTCTGTCTTTTCAGTTTCCTTGAAGGACTGTAAAATTATCTCACGTTCATTTAAATGAGTGTGATGTAAAAGCAAAATGGTGAGAACATTCGAAATGCAAACGAGCTCTGCTGTAGCAACTCAATTCTTCTGTTTTTGTTTCTCTACTAATGCCCTTTGCTCATCATTCATTAAAAATATTCATTTGGTATCAGAGCGGGTTTCAACAATTTTATTTAGGCTTTTATTGAGTTTAAAGCTTGAAGCTTATGGCATCTCTTGTTGGTTAGAGCTCTAGTGTCTCTCTTGAAGACTTTGCTGCTGTCTAAAGGGCTGTGGACTATCATAGACAAAGGTTTTGATGAACCTGATGATGAGAGTCAACTTACAGAAAAGGAGAAACTTGAAGCAAGCTTGGGAGATTTTGCAAAGAGTGTTTCAAGGATATCACAAGGCCATTATGGTAACTGGTAAGGCTCCAATCCTAGGTTGAGAATTTGAGCATCTGAAAATGAAAGAGACTGAGTCCATGAAGGATTAGTTCTCTAGTCATTGTGGCCGAGAAATATGATTATATTGTTGCTGCAATAGAAGAGTAGGATTTATCTAATCTTTCCTTTGAGCAATTGATGGGCTCTTTGGAGTCTCACAGCGGGCAGACCAAACTGTTGATTGAAAACAATTGTTCTTTTTTTTTCTTCATTCATTTTCCTTCTGATCAATCAAAGCTTACAAGTTGCTATGTACCCTTATATGATATCATTGTCCATTTCCATGTATATATGTTTCCCTCATCATTCACAGCTTAAAGAAATTGGGCAAAGACTTGCCGTCCAACTCCTTTTTGAAGAACCTAGTCATGAAGTCTGTTAAAGCAAACTGCAGGTTTCTCTGGTGATATCAACTCCGGCAACAGTCCGTACAGGTCGTCTCTACTGCCCGGGTTGAAGAAAACCGCCATCGAGACTCGCGGTTCATGGCTAGAGTTGGCCAACACTCGGTGCTCGGCGCTTTTGTATTCGTCATTCGATATGATCTGGAAGAAATAACAAGAAAAAAAAAATTATGAAAGGTGAAATTCAACATCAGTTTCGTTCATTGGGTTGTGTATTCTTTTTTCTTTTTTCTTGTACCTGAAGCAAATCGCCGATGTTAATTACAAGAGCTTCGGGGACAAGTTTAACATCCAACCAACTCCCACCGTACTTGACCTGCAATCCACCAACATGGTCTTGTTGTACCACCATCAACACCCCTGGATCCGTATGGTAAGCAAGTCCGACCGTCAGATCAGGCTGTGGGCAGTAGGGGTAGTAGAGGCCCACCATCACTCTCCCTTCCGAACACACCATCTGCTTCAACCTTCCGGTTTCCACTCCCAGCGCTTCACACAGCAAGCCCATCAGAACCTCCCCGAGCAATTTGATCTCTCGGTCCCAACGGATCACCTCGTTTCTCAATATCTCAGGGATTTCTTCAATATCCGCCATCTTAGGTCCCAGCCTTATCTGGATAGTGTCCCTGCTCCCATTTGGTACATTTTTGCAACAAACAAATTACCATTGTATGCATACAAATATGAAGAAAAACTGATACGACACAAAAAAAAAAATTTCTAAGCATACATCTAGAGGATGAATTTAAGCTAATTTAATTATTAAATTCGGAGAAAACTAAAAAAGGAATTTCGAGGATTCTGATACCAATACCATACCTCCAACTGGCGGCTTTAGAATGGTACAAGTCCACGTTGGACATGTAGGATACGCTTGTGCCTATCTCTCTACGATAGACCCGCGCCTTTTTCTCCGTTGGTTCCTCGTGAAACCCCTTCATCGAGGCCATCGTGTCGTCCAGTACCTCCAAAGGCACACCGTGGTTAATGACCTGGAAAAATCCGAAGGTGGAGGACGCCCGTCTGATTTCGTCGACAATAAATGACCGGCGCTGATCCAAGTCCACTTCGGTGAGGTCGATTGTGGGAATAAAGTCCTGTCCGGGTTGGGCACCGGGGCCTGGCTTGAGGTCGGAGAGGGTCTCGGTTGGGTGAACGAAGAAGCGGGGGATAGTGGTGATACCGGAGTCGACAAGGCCTTTGACTCCGAGCTTGGAATCGTCGAATCGTTTCACCTCTTTGGCTCGGTCGTAGTTTTCGGAACTATTGGTGATGGTTGTCTTCATGGGTTTTTGGCTCCGACTGGACACACGTGGGTGCATCAGGTGGCGTCCAGTTCCGATCTAGAACTGAAAGGAGGCGGCAGAAGTGGCCATTACTGCTAGCTGCGTTGAGCGCTAATTTCTAACCTCCGCGGATAAAGGGACAAAAGATAGTTCAACGAGTTCTATTATTAGTGTTGCTTTTTCCTGACGTGGGTAAGAAAGAGTGTTCCGGAAGTCATAATTGGCAACCTATCGAGTGCTAATTTAGAGCATCTGTGGGGTAGAAAGCCAAAACAGAGTTCAACAATGTTTAAAGGAGCAAGTTGTAAAGACGTGTACAACTTTTCTTATATTATTAGTGTTGCTTTAGAGATACAACTTCACAACAAGGTTAGTTAGATGTTGGAACTTGTTCTTGTAGAATAATAGGGAAATTGAAGCCATCGCCACTCTTATAAACCTCAAAAAGTGAAAAAACACAGCCACAAATATAGATTTTGTTGCCACTGTTGCTCAGCGACAGTTATTTGGCGAGGAGGAAACATTTTGGCCTCAAGGGATGAAGGTTAATGGTTGACAAACACGATATTTACTTACTTGACAAACTATATCAAGTGCTTAAGTGTGGGTTTGAGTCACGCTTCGACTAAATAAGCCTTTAATTAACCGTCACACGTGTTGTGGCCGGTATGTGTGTATCACGTAGTGAGGAGACAAATAGTTTGATTCTGAAATCAAATTATAGGAAACTCTGTAAACGTTTTAACAGGGAAAAAATCGAATTGGGAGAGCAAAACTTATAGTTGAATTGTTTCAACCCATATGGTCGTATGCATTTTCTTCGCCCGTGAATATTCTTCAAATAAATGAACCGGGTGATTTAGGACGTACGCTGTTCAAATTGTTTGTTTAAGATATAATTTAAGCCCACCAGCAGTAGTTTATATAACCAAGGACATGTTTGTTTGCTCAAAATATTAGGGCCCAAAATTTCCAACAAAACAAATATACTTCAAAATTTTCAACTTTTGCACATACATTTTAAATTTTTCACAAACTCAAATAAATTTTAACGTTTCAAAATATTCTCAAAATTTTAAGAATATTCTCCAAAATTTCGATAAACAAACGCCACACAAATTAGGAAGCAAGTTCTAACCCTTGGGCTTTTGAAGCCAACTTCAGAGATTAAGAGGGTGTTTGTTTCCCCAAAATTTTGGGGTTCGAAATTTCCATCAAAACACACTCCAAAATTTTTAACTTTTACACACACACACTCTACTTTTCACAAACCCCAATAAATCTCAATAAAGTAAAGATTCCCAAAATTTCGGGAATATTCCCCGAAATTTCCACAAACAAACACCCCGTAAATATGTGCGACAAAAAGAAGTAAACATTTCTTGTTTTAGCCAAAACATTAATCAATAATCATGCATCACTTCAGCTTAATTAGACTTTCCCCTAAAGCGGAATCAGCGTAAGGAAATTTGATTGATTAATCCTCATCAGGACCGAAAGAAGAAGGTGGGTCCACGAAATTGAGACACCCATCTGATGTGAATACCAACTCTCTCTTTTTAGTTTGTACATTATCGACTGTCGACATTGTAGTATGGATAAAGATGAAAATGTCATCTATTAGAGTACCACATTAATAAAGGCAATATGAGCTCTTGTAATGGAGTCTTCTCACAGGGGACAAACTCCTACAATGTGGGACAAACTCTTGTAACGAGACTTATAAATATAGTCCTCTTTATAATCTAATATTTGCACCATTGAAAATACAAGAGTTATAATTAAGATGGCTCAACCTATGGAGCACTCTTAAAGGGAGTTTTATTTATAAGCCCATATTACAAAAACCCATCACCTTTAGGAAGACTCAGCTCATAGGCCACGCTTGTATGCGAGTATTAAATTGAATGAGAGTAAGAGTGGGTATGGAAACAAATGTAGTCAGAATTGTCCATTCTGGTTTTTGTTCCAACACCACTTGAAATCACATTTTTTTTGTTCCAGTTCCATTATGGTAAATAACAGTGTGTTGAAAAGATCGTGTAGTCGCCTTTCAGGACATTGTCTTATCTTTTGGAATTAATGCTCAACGCTTCTCAATGTAAATGCATATGGCAGAGTAATTTTTTTTTTAGTTTAATAGGGAGGGGCAACCAGTACTGTAACAAGAGTCCCACTAGAGCTCTCAAGATAGCAAGGCTTACAAGCATGCTTGACAAGGCCTTGAGCGCGGAGAGGCTTGCATGGCACGTCCATGGGCAACATGGCAACCTATACCATCATTCATAACCAACCAGGGAGACAAGCATCGACATGGCCTAGACAACGCTTATAGAAAGTTTATGCAAAACAAGTCAGAAAGGTTGGAGAAGCACAGGGAAGGTGTCACTAAAAGGCCATCAGTCGTGGCGGCGCAACCAAAAGTGCATGAGGAGTTGATTCGAGATGGATCTCGAGGCCAAGTGGAGTTGATTGGTAGCACTACTACACGACCATTGGACACGATGGCTCATGGCGGAGGAGCACATATGAGGTTGGTCTCAAAAGACTCAGGAGACCCTGGGATCATTTTGATGTCACCACCCTACACGGTGGTGGCACAGCAGAGCACGGCGGCAGCAACCACCACAAGCAGCTAGGAGGGGCCATATAGGGTAAACCGCATGTGGGATCCCTAGATGGCCGAATCCCCCTATTTTGGAGGTGTTATGTTATTTGCTTTGATTCTAAAACATTACCATGTTGGTGAGATTCAATTAAGGAAACAATTTTGGTCATATTAGGAAAGATTGTTTCTTGATTGTAATTAAGAGTCTTTTAGGCATGTGGCAATTACCTTTGCTCCCTATATGAAGCTTATGGCCATTGGCCGGCCACATGTCCTAAATTAGTGGGCAATCAATTTTTGATTAATTTGTCATAATTTTGGGCTAGTCTTGAGGAAAAAAACAAGATCTACAAGATCTTTCATTCTAACCTTAAAATGATATTGGAGGATTGATTGTGTGGTAATCAAGGTTTTCCTTGTGAAAGGAAAGCCCTATATTGCCCAAGCCCATGGAGGTTATAAATACCCCTCCATGGCACCATTTATAAGTATCCATTGAATATTTATCAAATTGATATAGAAGTCTCCAAGGGAGCTTTTTGACCTTTGTGCCTTTATCTTTCGGTGTTCAGGGTTAATCCTGACAATTGAGCTAGCATTGGTGCTATAGTGCTTGGGATTAGTCTTGACTCTATTCACACTTGTTAGACTTGACTTATGCTGGGTTAGGCCGGTCAATTTGGGGCAATCGATGACTGGGGTTAGGCATGAAAGCTTGGGCTAGCATAAGAGGTTTGATGCTTGGGGTTAGGCATGATATCTCTTCTACGTTAGAGGTTCATCGTTGGGTTAAGCCGACTTTGTTCCACAATCGGGTTCTAGGTTCTCTAAACTTAGGCTTGCGTATCTCGGGTTCTAAGTTTGTTTTGTGTGCTAGCCCATTCAAGCTTAGGCTTGCTTATCCATCTTCTCAACTATCTATATTTCTTTAATTTCTTCTTTCTTTTCTTTTATTTTCATTCGATACTCGGGATATATTTCCCTTTTGAGTGCTTCATTAGGTCGGCCAATGAGCATCAAATTGAGGCGTGGGCTAAATATGAGTACTCACAAGTCGTTACTTGTAAGGGGAATAGGCATTTGTGAGGGGTCTAGGCCACATTATCTATCAAACACTCCTAACTAGGGGCTTGCACCGAATTTTTCGGATTCGGAAAGGATATATCTGAATCCGAATCTGAAAAAATTCGGATACCGGATTTCGAATCCGAATCTGAATAGGTATTATCCGGCGGATTCGGATAGACTGCGAGTCGATTTCGAATTGGTTTTCGGATTTGGGCCTGACGAAATTGGGCTTTTTTTTGTTGTTTAACGGGCCTTTTTTAATTGTTTTTGCAGTGTGCTTTGGGCAATCAGAAGTGAGCCTTAAGCTGTTATTTGAGCTTTTTTTTAAAGATGTTATGTTAAGTGTTTAACCGTCTAAAGTGTTGTGAACCAGAGCCTTGTAAGCTGTTGTGTTAAGTGTTTAACAATTTGGCATAATGGAATTTTCAGACTTGTAGTTAAATTTTGTTTTGAGACAATGTTTTCTTTGCAGAAATTGTCATGTAAAAAAACAAAAACCATTTTAATAACTATATATCTAATATAAATTCACTGTCATACATCATAATTCATACATGTGTATGGATCACATATTAATCAAACAAAAAAAATACACTTCCACACTTCTAAACTCAAATTAACAGAAATAACAAATAAAAACAAAAAATATACACTTCCATACTTCTAAATTAAATAACAAGATACAACAAATAAAAACAAATACTTATACACTTCTAAATTATAATTAACAGATATAACAAAATATAACAAATAAAAACAACAAATATATACTTCCACACTTCTAAATTAAATAACAAGATATAACAAATAAAAACAAACACTTCTACACTTCTACATTATAATTAACAGAAATAACAAAATATAGCAAATAAAAACAAAATTATACACTAACTCAATAATGAACGAACAAAAAAGGCAACAAAATGTTACATTAAAATTAATAACATTCCAAGTTTCCAACAATTTGATAAAGAAAAACAATACTTTCCAATTTCCATCCTGTAGAAAATGAATTAGTAGAATTACTATTAGAAATTAGAGAAACAAATAAGTGCAATATTAGAAGTTAGAAGTAAGATATTACACACATGATGTCAATACCCGTTTCAACGGTACCAGTACGACCTCTTTCAGGAGTACCAATAGTAGGGGTACACAAATCATCAAAATTAATCGGTTACATCTATTAAATTATATAACCCAATTCAGCAAATCAAATCAATATACAAACTATATATTTTTCAAATCAGTATACACACTATATATTTTTCAAATCAATATATAAACTATATATCATTATATTGTTCAGCAATGAATCAAAGATAAATCATAAACCAATTCAGCACTTCAATCTTCAATCACCAACAACACAACAGAACCAACAAACCAATTCATCAAGCCCTGACCTCCAATTTTCATAGGCAAGATATTATAGTTTCTAAAATTCCAAAATGGCAAAATATACACTGACCTAAGCAAGTTAGCAGCGAAGAACAACAACACTCCAATAGCAACATAGTTACACTTACACAAGTAGCACAATATCTACAAAAACTTCAAATCAGAATTTATAATTAACAAAAAACAACAACAAATTATGTTTGATGTTATAATTGAACATCAACTAAAAACTAACTACTGTAAGGCATTATGTAAGCAAGAAAAGACATTATAGTGATTAAGTGAACATCATCCCTGAAAACACACACCGAAGATGCTCAAATCTAGGGGTGGGCAAACCGGGTTCGGGTTCGGGTTTGCACTGCCCCGAACTGGAAAATTCGGTTTTCCTCATGTATAAACCCAAACTCGAACCCGAACCCGCATAAACCCGAAAATATCGGTTCGGAAACGGGTCGATCCAGTTCGGAACGTCGGGTCACGGGTTTTTAACTCCCCGGTCTCAGTTGGGGGCATTATATTTTCGGGTTCGGGTTCGAAGTTGGGTTTGTTACTATACCTGAACCCGAACCCGAAAATCGGTTTTCCTTAACATACAAACTCGAACCCAAACCTGCCTAAACCCGCCCCGATCGGGTCGGAAACGGGTCGTCGGGTCTTGGATTTTTTGCCCACCCCTACTCAAATCCATGATATCCATCCTCACATCAATATGAACAACATTCACAAAATAAAGAAAGCAAGCATCATGAATTCTAAAACTATGCAATAAAAAATGTGCAAAGCAAACAAAGCAATAAAAAAACTACTACTGTCTACCGGTATATCTACAAAAAAAAAACCATATTGTTCACCAATTCAAGGACTTTACAAAAATGTTTATCAACCAAACAAATAGAAACTGATAATCAGAGAAAATGAAAGCTAATATTAATAATCCCAAGTTCCAACAACAAAAAAAAATACCTTGTGTTTCAGCTACAAGTCAGTTCGGCAAACCTAGATCTGCAATCAAAATAAACAAAGCAATCATTATCAGGCATCAACAGCAATAAATCTAGGGTGATACATCATATGTGTGAGAGAGAGAGAGAGACTGAGAGAGAGATCTGAAGAGAGGCTGAGAGCTTTAATCGCGAACTCGAAGGGGGGGTGCGACGATTGGCGACTGGGTGGCCGGCGGCACTTGACAGCTCACGGAGTCACGGTTAGGTTAGGGTTTTTTTATTCGAAGGGGGTGTGACCGTGTGATGTTTGAGAGGAAAAGGGGAAGCCAGGAAGGGAAATGTGAAAAATCGCAAAGGGGGAGGGCAGGGTTGAATCGCGAAGGGTGGGGTGCATGGCAGGCTGAAACGGGCGTTTTACTAAGGCCAAAACGTGCGTTTCAGTTCAGGTCGGGGTCGGATAAAAACGGATTTTTATCAGGATATCCGACTCCGACTAAGATCGACACGATCTGGTCGAGCCGGGTCAGAACCGGGTCAGGCAATCGGACCGGATATTTTTTGCACACCCCTACTCCTAACTGAACATGACTATAAGAACACCCCACTGCAAATGTCCGATGTGAACCATAGTTACTAGCTAATTTTCTTGTATAATAAAATAAAATAAACTTACATTACATATGGTGTGCACTATATCTCCCACCTCGTAGATATGCGTGAGAATAGATAAGTTAAACGTACATTCTCTATATTCCCATCATGAACTGATTTTGTGAGCGGAACAAAACTGAATTCTTTTCTTTATTCTATCCTATCATTTTTATGGAAATTGCTTTATGCTAATTTTGGAGACTTCGTAAGAAAATTAGAAAAGAAAGACCTGTGGGGTGGCTTTCACCTTTTTTTGTTTTTGGTTGAATTGCTATGCACCTAATTTAGTTGAATTTCACTAAAGGTATGTTAAAGAGAATTTCACAAACGAAATTTGGCTTTTGGCCGCAGCAAAATATTGGAGTTGGAAGGCCAATTGTCCAAGTGGCTTAATTGGTTCATCTCAAGAAATGCTAAGTACTATTCTTCCCGGCCCCAATTCGACTCACACAGTAGTATATACTACTCCTCTTAATTAAGCCTCGTATTGCTCAAACTGTCTCGAACTGCCTGTCAGAGGGCTTTTAACACGAGGCTGGATAAAGCCAATCTTATCCATTAAGATTGAAGATTTACCTTGAGAATGAGAGTTCTAAATGCACCCACCTCTTATAATTATTCTGCAAAAGCACCCTATATCCCACACGTACACGTTTAACCTATCGTCATGCAGGAAGGAGAGGAGGAAATATTACTCCCATATGGTCGTCTGCCCACGAAGTCATAAAGTTCCAACCCTCTCCGCTTCTGCAGATATTTCCTTCAGTACCGCTAGCTAGCTTCCTCAAAATTAATGCTTCTTTTAGTAGTGCTCTTAAATGATGAATTAAGGCATAATACGCACATATCGCGCAAGAGCGCTGGGCGCATATTTATGAGAGCAAAATTTTACAACATTCTCCCATCAGAAATCTATCAACCCTAAAAACATATATAAATGTTTGTGCAACCCTGCTCACTCGAGAGATTGATGAACCTGGCCAGAACCAAAGACAAAAGTTAACACATTAATTCCAGAAAATTGTTTCACGGCGAATTGAAATATACTAATGTTTGAGCCATGGCACAAGTAAATTTCTACTAATCTTCATTGACAATAAAGAAAGCAGTTATAACCGCATAGACATGATCAAAATGGGAAGGAACATCTAGGTATACAAATAGTTGATAACAATTAATATTTTGGATCAGTTTCTTCATGCTTGTTCACGATAGAAAGCCAAAATATTTATGTTATATCACTACAAAAAAAATCGGTTTTAACAGTAGTCACGAAAAATGCAGCTGGAAGTCACCTATAGCAACGCTTTTTATGATCGTCGTTAAACGACCGCTGTTAAAAACTTCATCGTCTTTTAATAGCGGAATTTTTAATGGCGGTCACGGAACCGCCGCTATAGGTAACTTTCAATGACATTTTTAGTGACCGCCGTTAAAAAGACCGTTGTTAAAAGACAATGAAGTTTTAACGGTCTTTTAACGGCGGTCATCAAAGCGCCATTATAGGTGACTTTCAGCGTCTCGTGACCGCTGTTAAAAAATAATGAAATTTTGCATAGCGGTATTTTAACGGCGGTCATAAAAAACTCCGCTATAGGTAACTTTCAGCAGTGTTTTGCGTGACCGCCATTAAAAAGACCGCTGTTAAAAGAAAATAAATTTTTTAATAGTGGTCTTTTTAACTACGATCATGAGACCGCTACTATAGGTGACTTTCAGAGACGTTTTGTGTGACCGCCGTTAAAAAGACAGTTGTTAAAAGACAATGAAGTTTTTAACAGCGATCTTTTAACATCGGTCATAAGAAGCGCAACTATAGGTGACTTTCAGCGGCGTTTTGCATCACCGCCGTTAAAAATACCGCTGTTAAAAATCATGAGTTTTTAACAACGGTCATAAAAAGCGCCGCTATAGGTGACTTTCAGCTGCGTTTTTTGTGATCGTTGTTAAAAGCCGCTATTAAAACCTATTTTTGAGCTTTAACAGCGGTTATGGAAAAGCGACGCTATACTTAAATTTTAGCGACACTTGTTATGACAGCGGTAAAAAAGCGTTGTTATAAATTGTTTATACCAGCGATTTTTTTACTCCCACAAAATCGACTACTGTTAAAAGAAAAATTAACTTTTCTGTAGCGATTTTTATAACGACGGCCAGAAAACTACCTTTATAACCTGGATATAGCAGCGCCTTTAGTGACTGCCACCAAATTGACTTTGTTTTGTTTTGCTTAATTATTTTTTTACGAACTTTTTTTCTTAATATTGAAATTAAGTATACATGTAATATGATACTAATATTGAATTATTCAAAAAAAAACATTGGCATCAAAATAAGAGAGAGAGGGGGGAAGCGATCCAACACGTCGATTTTAAATGGCGTCTTCTAAACGGCTGTGATTGGGAGTTGCAGAAAGACAGTAGTTAGACTATCAATACAGGATCAACTCCCCACCCCCGGCCTTTTTATCCAGCTCGTCGTCGTCCGTGATACACAAACCTCGCAGATTCTGAGAACAGTAGTTGGACTTCCGTCTCCGTCACAAGTACCTCTCCTTCCTCCTCGTCTCTCTCTCTTGAGAACTCTCTCACTCTCTCTCTCTCCTTCTCTCTGAATCTACAATTGGGAAACCCTACCTGCTCAAATGGGCTCTGACGGATCCAGTGTTGTCGGTGAGCTTTGAGAGCCTAAAGTCTTGTTTTTTCCTTGTTTTGTCGAATTATATTGTTCAATATAGGAGGGGCATTATTGCGATTGATTTTATATTTGGTGTACGAGTTTTGATTGTGCGTTTCTTGAACTATATCGTTGAGGCTCCTTCTCTACGTGTGATGATTGATTCGACCATGTCCACCCTACAGAAGTGAAAATAAGCACCGAGTAGAAAGGACAGAAAAAGGTTACAGACGACAGATTAGTGTGGAAGAGGCATTTATTAACTAAATTACATTAAATTTGTTGTTTTGCCATCACATTGGGTGGGGCTTGAGTTAAATTATCGGGTTGTAATAGATCAAACCCTGAGTACATGGTGAAATTAAGAAGAAAAAAAAGGTGAAGATGAATGTTTTAGTCCAACTCCATATGTATGTACGGTTTCCCTATCGTTCTTCTTTTTCTGCACAACTGATATCCTACTTTTATGTCTGTTACTAATAGGAAGCCAGATATAATATTTACCGCGAAAGATATTTCATTTTTCAATCTAATTTTAGGAGAACATATATTGTACATTAAGGTTAGCTTCCAAGAATCTAATAGGGATGTTTGACAATGACCACGCGGCATCAAAGAGCAGGCAAGTTGGAAATAAAGTTTGAAGATGGGTGTACGTACATATGATAGTAGTTTGCATTTGATTATGTATAAATATGCCAGGCAAGTGCTTCTCATATAATGCATTTATTTGCAACTCACAAAGGATGCCTTGTCAGACTGAGCACTTATCATAATTGGGTTACTAAATTGTTTTTGAAGGTGCTTCATAGCTGAGATTGGAGACAATGGGGTCAGGAAATTTTACATTTCAATTCTCTTGAAAGTGAGAAGGCTTGTGCATTGTTAACACAGTGGAAACTATCTGGGATTCTTCTGAAAATCTGTTTATTTGATGTGGTAGCTTCACTCTATCTGGAGTTGGACAAACTCTTCAGAAGAGGAATTTTGTTGGAATCTAACCTTTTACTTGGAAAGTAGTTCTCAGGAATCAAGATGGATGTAAAGTTAGTTTCTTATTCTGTTGAAGTTTTGGAGAATGCTATTGAACGAGAGTGTCCATGTCCGACTGTTACAAACACAGTGGTAGTGTGAGATTTTATGACCGTTTAAGAGATAGTACTCCCTAGTTACTTTTAAAATTTCCAATAAAATGCTATGAAAGAAGACACAGTATTTTTGTGTTGCCAATAATCTCTTACACAATCCACAAATTCCTGCCCATATGTCATATACTAGAGCTTCAAGTGTAATTAGAACTAAAATATAGGTATTCTCATGTGTATTATGCTGTTTTCTTGTCTTTGTGCTCATATGTCATATACTGAATTGTGAAAGGGATAAAGAGGGGGAGAGAGCGAAAGAGTGTTTCCGGATTCTTAAAGTAATATGGAATCAAGATAAGTTGAATCAAACTGAACTTGTGCATGGTTTCTGTATTTGTTGTTTCTTTTCAAAAACTGAACCAAATGTGTGATGTGACAATCTTCATCAGTCGGTAAACTATGTCATTGACAGATCTTGGGTAGGTATTTTGGATATGTGCATGGTTTGTCTATAGTTGTATGATTGAAAATCTGTAATCATTGCAGTTCCTAGGAATTTCCGATTGCTGGAAGAGCTTGAAAGAGGTGAAAAAGGAATTGGAGATGGAACTGTCAGCTATGGAATGGATGACGCAGATGATATATACATGCAGTCGTGGACAGGGACTATTATTGGTCCACCCAATGTAGGCTGCTTCTTTTCTTTCGTTTCTCTTTGTTTCTTTCTAGTTTTGTAAATTTGTGCGTGTGCCGCCTTCCAATATTAGTTACTTTTAAAATTAATGTGATGTGTTCTCATGAATGACCATTTTTCAGTTAGGACGCTTTGTTTAACCAGTAACTATTGACTTGTTTACCACTGATCATGCAAAATGGTTGACTGTATGAGTGCTTTAGAAGACTGTTAAGCTTTGGCACTTTTAGTGGACTTGATTAGAAAGTGATAAGAATTCTGTCAGATGTGCTCGATTAGATGCTCTTTCAATACACATAGATTGATGCTGTCAATATAACAGTTAATATGGATTGCATTCTAAGCGACACAAAATGAAGTAGCTATTGTAATTTGACATCTGCAAAACACTTCAGCATGTGATGATTGAGTGGGATGATTAGCTACATGTGATGATTGAGTATACACTTAACATCGAACACAATTCTGTCAGATGTGATTTTAGTGGACTTTATACATCTTCGCAATTCGTCCATTTTCTCTTGCAACTGATGAGGGTGTACTTCTAGACCCTATTGTAATCACAGTCATCTGCAAAACACTTGCACAACTAAACATTTTACCACTTTGTTGTGGACTTCTCTACTAAGTTTGTCACAGTCAGCACCAGACACTATATGTTTCTTGTCACCTACAGTTCGAGTGTTTTGAAGCAGTAGCTGAACTCCTGGATGCATACAGATGGCTAAGGTGATGAGTTGTTCTAACTCAATATCCTAGACAACCATTCAATGCACTGTAAATTCTATACCAGGATCCTAAAATCCATCTCTTTTCTTTGTGAATTTATGTTCTTTGATCTTCAGACATGATCGATTAAGTTTGGTGAAGTACCTTAGATTTCTATGCATTGTTCGCAGATTTGGCTCCAGCAATTGGCGGTGATTAGGATTAAATCAGTACAAATAAAAAAAGAGAGAGCAAGTATTGGCTTTTAATCTCTATCTCCCACTATTGCCATAAAAAAAATGAAATCTGGGGAAAAGTAGATATGTAGAGTGCATAAAAAATTGAGGTAGATTACTCTATGGTACAAATGATCAATAGGTGATTATTAATGTAGGTTGTATACTTTGATAGGGCATGTTGCCTACTAGAATACCCTTTTTGTAGGTTGTCTAATTATCATTTTGTATACAATGTATTCTCCCGACCCTCTTCACATCCCAGCAATTGTTATACGATGAATATCTTAATTGAAAGTCCTGGAAATAGTTGGCCATTTTCAAATGTCAAAACCACCAGTATTTGTTAATTGTTGTATGGTTGTGAGATGGTTCTACTGCAGCTGAGTGGTTCAGATTCATACTCTATGTATTCCCTTGAATTTAGGATCTGAGATTTTGCTGATGAACAGTGTTTGCCTTTATTTCACGACACTATTTTGAAAGGCAAAAACTGATGTCCTGTTAATCGTTCTGCTTTCAGACTGTTCATGAAGGGAAAATCTACCAGTTGAGGCTATTCTGTGGCAAGGATTATCCCGAAAATCCCCCAGCTGTAAGGTTCCAAACCCGGATAAACATGACTTGCGTCAATCAGGAAACTGGAGTGGTAGGTGATACGTTTCTTAGACTTGATTTATCCTGTCATATGGTCGAAGATGAGTTAATGGGTGGTCAAATTACCAGGTTGAATCTAGTTTATTTCCCATGCTCGCTAATTGGCGAAGGGAGTATACAATGGAGGACATATTGACTCAACTGAAGAAAGACATGATGGCTCCCCAAAACCGGAAGCTCGCTCAACCTCCTGAAGGTGTCTCTTTTACCTGTACTTAATAAATGCTTGCTTATCCCTTGTCTTCCCATATATACCGGTCTCCTTTTTCTATTGTCATTGTGTCTGTCACTGCGGACAAACTCTTCTTTTGTTGTTCAAAAATTTCTTTTTTCCTTATGGGAAAGGTACACTCAACCCTTTCAAATTGTTCCCTGGTTGCAATGTGGTTACCAAAATAACCATTTCCAGCAATTGGTACCCTAAACTACCCCCTTTGCTTCTTTAAAGTATTTGAGGTGGCCTATTTTTCATGCATTTGAATAGATCTTAACAGAGGGGTTACATTGCAAAAAAGTGGTAGTTTAGGGTACCAATTTTTCATTTATAGAAGTTTGTCCATTACCCTAAGAATCCCGCTTGATTTCGTGGTACCTTGGAGGTGCAGAATGTGAGAGAGATAGGGACCAAAATATTGAGCCATGTGAAGCCAATTTGATTAATTGAACAATTAAAATTCAAAATATGGAGCAAAATGAATCCAATTGATTAATGTGGCAATTAGAGACTAAAACATGGAGCAAAATGAAGTCAATTGATTAATGGAACAATTGAAGACCAAAATATAGAGCAAAATGAAGCCAATTGAGGCTATGTTTGTTTCCCAAAATTTTACACATCCTAAAATTTTAATATAATAAAAAATTATAATATAATATCTCTCCACATCACATCATTACTTTTCACTATAATAAATATTAAAAATCATCTCTCTTCACTTTTTCACCAAATTCAATACACTAAAATTTTAATCTCCCCAAAATTTTAACGCTCAAACACAACCTGAGTAACGGAACAATTGGAGACCAAAATATTCGCTCCCTTCATGATATCTTATACATGTCTTTTAGGGTGGCATAATGACAGCATTTATAATCCATGTTCCTGTCGCGGACTAGCTTTTACTTTCTGCTGATACGTGCTGTGTAAAAGTAAGAAGTTAATATGTGAATGTATTTTCAGGCAATGAAGAGGGAAGGACGGATCAGAAGGGTTTAGTGCTGAGATGCTGTATTCTGTAATTCAGGTAACAGAAATGATTATGATATGTAAATAAATACATACATCGGACAAGTACCTATTCATGGGGCATTGTGTTGGACAAATGAAATTGTGGAACTATCTCACATGGAACCTTGAGCAGTTTGACAGATTGTCATGAGTTCCCTTTTCCTCTGATATTACTATCTATCTTGCAAGTCAGGACTGCGTGCTGCTGGAACCTTAATTGAAAATTCATGAGTCCCTTATTGATCGTATTCACACTGTAACTATTGGGTTCTTGGTACTTTGCACTTTGCACTACAATCTATTAATTTTTGTTACATTGCATCAATCAATTATTGATTTTAGACATTTTGTACATTTCGTTAAAATTGTTCGATAAGTTTAGACATAAATTTATTTTTTTTTGCTTCAAAATTACAATTTTACCCTTATAAAATATATTGCAAAAAAATATGAGGCAAAAGTGTCATTTTACACCAAAAAATTATTATTTTTTGTCCAAATTAACTAAAAATTTTAATAGAGACAAAAATGTTTGAAATCAATAGTTAGTGGATGCAATGTTATTAAAATAATAAATTAGGTGTAAAGTGTCAATCCTTTTAGAGCGAAATATATTTATCCTTTATAATTTTTTAGTTCGAATGGTTTATTGATGTGCTTTGAGGCGGTGTTGGGGTTGAAAATTAATCTTGCAAAGACGGAAGTGATTCCTGTAGGGTGTATGGGCAACATTCAGGAGTTGGCGGATATTATGGGTTGTAGAGTTTCGTCTTTGCCTACCAATTATCTCGGATTACCGTTGGGGGCTAGTTTTAAAAGCTGGCATTTTAGGATGACATTATTGAAAGAACTGAAAGAAGGTTGGCGGATTAGAAACGAATCTACCTTTCAAAGACGCTGATCAAGTCTACCCTTTCGTCTCTCCACTTATTATATGTCTCTCTTACCAATCGTTATTGGGGTGGCCAATAGATTGGAGATGATCCACAGGAAATGAGCATAAGTTTCATCTTGTCAAGTGGGATAAGGTTTGTTCTCTCGTGAGTAGTGGTGGGTTGGGCTTAAGGAGGCTTCCCATGTTTAATCGAGCGTTGTTGGGGAAATGGTTATGGCATTTCACCTTGGAAAGAGATCATTTGTGGGGGTGGTTATTGTGAATAAGTGTGGTAGTGTGATGGGTGATTGGAGAACCAATGAGATACATGACTCTCATGGTATATGAGCATGTGGAAATACATCAGAGATCGATGAGATTTATTCTATGAGAATATCCGCTTTGTAGCGGGTTGTGGACTTAGAGTTAGCTTTTGGCATGATCTTTGGTGTGATGAGACGCCTTTGAAGCTCGCTTTCCCTTTCCTGTTCTTCCTATCAAGGTGTAAGGAAGCAACACGGTGGTGGATTGTTTGGAGAAGGGGTTCGATCATGGGGTGTGGAATATTCAGTTTGCTCAAGTCGACAATGATTGGGAGCTGGTCGAATTTTCTGCTTTCTATCTTTTTTACTCTGTGGTTCTGAGGAGAAGGGACACAGATAAATTGGTTTGGAAAGGTGATAAGAAAGAGGTTTTTTCAGTGAAGTCGATGTATGAGCTCTTTCTTGATGGTATGAGTGCGACATTTCCATAGAGGAAGATTTGGAGGACTGCGGTCCCGCCGCGCATTTCATTCTTTGGGTGGGAGGCGGCTCCAGGGAAGGTTTTGACCATTGACAACTTAAGGAGGAGGGGTCTTTGCTTGATCAACTAGTGCTTTCGTTACAGGAGAGACGGGGAATCTGTGGACCATGTGCTTCTACACTACTCGGTAGCGAGAGAATTGTGGGTGCATTTGCTAAGTATCATTGACTACCCTTGGGTCATGCCTACAGGGGTGGGGAAGGTGCTGAAGTGTTGAAAGCGGTCATTTGACAACCCTTTGGCTTTGGTGGTGTGGAGAATGATACATTTGTACATTTGTCCCTAGAGCTTTTGAAGGGCAAGATGTTGCAGATTTTGTTTTTGTGGGCTAATGTTGTGTTGGGGTCTCCTTTTATATACTTATATGATTTGATCAGTTTTCTAGCATGTTTACTGTAGATGGTTCAATATAGCTCTTTGTATTGTTATGTCACCTTTTTAAAAAATTAGTTCGAATGATAATAACAATAATAAGTTATATCACTTCTATTGCCGAAAGAAAAATTGATGTTTTCATTTAAGTCCTGGGGTTTTTCATCAATATTAAATTTATTATTCCGTTTATCTTATGTCTAATAATTTAACAGTGTGTCGTGAATATGACACGTGTTTAATTACTACCACGTCAATTAGAAGATTAATAAAACACGTCCAACGAAAAGTCATGTCATAATAAATAAATAAATAAGTAAAAAAAATGCACTATATTAAAATAATAAGAACAAACAAAATAAGTAACTATAAAAAAAGTTACAGAAATTCTTACAAAAATAATTAAGGCAATTTTCTCCACAGTATATATTTAATTGGTTTACTTTGGCGAATTCGATACTAGAGGTACCAACGTTGCGTGCACTGACAATTCAATGGTCTCCAAACCATATGGCAGGGATTGAACTTGTGGGCATGACATGGCTAGATGGAACAAGTTTATTTGACAGGAGTTAATAGAAGGACCAATTTGATATTTGTAAAAAATCTTGGGACTGCCTAATGCCTATGATCAAACTAAATTCTTAAGGATCAGTTTTGAATTGTGACCAAAACCGAGGACCAAATAAGTATTTAATCTTATAATTGCTTTTGAGTACTGATAGCAGTTAAAGATGATGACATGAAGCAGATAAGACTTAAGAGATTGAGAAATGTAGATGACTTCCCTTTCTCTGTTGCTTTCCTTTCCAGCTATGGCGTCCCCAGCCTTTATGTGCTTTAGAAGATCATAAAGATTGTTTTAGTTAGGGTTTATAGTTCTCTTCTCCCCAGAGGAAGGAGGTTTCTGGCCAGACAATTAAGCGTTGCTCATGAGAAGAACCAGAATTTTCCTTAATTTCCACGTGCATGTTCCTTATTTACGGAAAACCAATTGCGGTTAATCCTCCACCAAATGAGGAATTCTGATATATCATATATATAATAATATATCCTACGTAATCTTTGGCTTTATCTTTTTTCATAAGCAAACGTACGTGATCTTTAGCTTCTGGAACTGATTATACCCATGTGTTTTGTTTATGGTCTGTTGTGGAAACTTACGCAACATAAAGTAATATATTTCTTGTTCTTTTTCTAGGTTAGATATGCCACCGAAATTACGAAATATCGGTACTAAAACTTCATTCTTAAATTATCACAAATGATGGATCATGTTGTTGGAAGTCTCATATTGCTAGAGAAACTAGTCAATGTGCTCCTTATAAGGTTGTGACATCCCTCACTCCTCAAGACGTCTTTTGGAGTTGAGTTAGGCTCTCCTTTCACATATTGCGTAGATTCTAATATGGTATCAGAGGCAGATTCCTAGTTTGTGGTCTCATCGTCACCTGTTTCTACATATTGGCTTGGATGTCCTTCCGCCACACGTGAGGGGACGTGTTAGAAGTCCCACATTGCTAGAGAAACTAGTCAATGTGCTCCTTATAAGGTTGTGACATCTCTCACTCCTCAAGACGTCTTTTGGAGTTGAGTTAGGTCTACCTTTCATATATTGTGTAAAATCTAATGCATGCACCATATAACGAAGGTTCAGGGCCTTGAACGTGTGGAGGGCACTTTGTGAGGTGAAGGAAAAGGAGAAGGAAGATTTGAAGCAAACGCCTTCGCGTGTACCTTTTTCTGAGATTTCTTCTGGCAAACGCTTTTTCCTAAACTAATTTTCTATTTATTAAATAAATACTATCAAGATGTTCCAAATAAACGAGGAAAGATTCTGCCTATTTCTTAATTGCAGTACCCCGAGGCTCCCTGATGCAAAATGCAAGGCAACTCGTCTAGGGTTTTCGAGAAGAGGAAATGTGTTGGAAATTTAGGTGAGCTGGAAGGTGATTTGGAGAGAGAGAAATAAATTATCAGAGGACATCGTTTCGGATCAGTAAACTGAAACTTGAATATTGAAGCAAACGTAGCTTTGGAGAAAATCTCCTGCTCTTAGTGGCCACGTTAACAGATAGGTGACAGAAGGATTTTTTTCGGGAGATGGAAAAGTTTAAGGATTGATTTTTTTTTCATTTTAAAAATTCAAAATAAAATTTGCCTAAAATTTCTACTAATTTGGAAGGCTGGGTAGGTCATGGACAGCTTGCATACCCTAGTTATCCCTATATGCCTACGACATAAATGTTTTTTTTTTTTGGATAAAAACAATTTTGTCACCAATCAAGTGTCGAGGTTTTGTTGTATTGCACATTAAATTATTCACTTTGATACATTGACATATTAAATTATTAATTTTTTTGGGATAAATACAATTTTTTGTAATACCCCTCCCTCCCTCCCTCGATCCACGTATTTACTATGTTTTATGTATGGATGTATTTTTGTTTGATAATAAGTTGAACCACTATGATAATATATCCAATATCTTGTTATAGCTTTTATGTTCATAAGTTTTTGTGAATACTCTGTTGGATGTGAAGGCGGCAGGTGTATGAGTTCTGGGGTACATGAGTTAGGGGCCAGGGTTACCAAGAGAAAACACTCGGTGGCACTGGGTAGAAAGCGATACTCGGAAGGTCGGAAAGTTGGAAGGTCGGAAGGTTGGCGTGGTCGGGAATTTTGTGACCTAGACTTGAGCTCTGCTCGGGAATTTTCTGGCCTAGCCTTGGACCCCGAATGCGGGATTTCTATGTTTGCTGAATGCGCATTTAATTCCCCCTTATCTTAACCGCCTACATGAAGTTCTTTTATTGGCTCGCACCTTGACTTAGTGCTCACAATAGAGACGTGTTATATGGGAAGTGTGGTGGCAGTCTGTGTATGGCTCCGAACTGATTATTATCTTTCGAATGATTGCCTACCTAGCTAAGGGTGTATAGGCTGGTCAGGGGGGATGCACTCATTGGTTCGTTGTTCTCTCTTGCATATTTGTTGTCTCAAACAAATATTAGTGAGCCTACCTAGTACACGAGTCATAAAGAAACAAAACACTTTCACCTGACTGGAAGAGAAAAGGAGGAAAAGGACGTGAGTGGGGAAGATCATTGGCTGACTGAAGGAAAAAGACTGAGGTAGTACCGGTCTGCACTTTCCTTCCCATCAACTTCTGTCTTCCCCTGTCCTAACTAATAATTTCTGTTGTTCAGGTGTTATTATTCATTTTATCCACGAAACCAGACGACTTCGTATAAGGTAAGGGTTTAGCGAATTAACAAAGTATTCGGGATAGTTACATGCTTAGAGAGAACTAGATGTAAGGGGGTCTAGTTTAACGTTACAAGGGAAGGGTAGAGCTGGAGAATTTGTTGCATGTCAGTGTACAGGGGAGATATTCATAGCCACGTAAAGGAGTCCGAGGAACCTTTTGATAACGTGTTCAGGAAATTTTTATAAAACGTGTTCAGGAATTTTATGAAACGTGTTCGAGATATTTTTAACAAGTGCACTCGGGATATTTTTAAAAAGTGCACTTGGGATGTTTTTAACAAGTGTACTCGGGATATTTTTAAAAAGTGCACTCGGGATATTTTTAAAAAGTGTGCTCGAGATATTTTTAACAAGTGCACTTGGGATATTTTTAAGGGATAAATGCAAAATTGGTCTCTGTGCTATACGCAAAAATCGATTTAGTCCCTGTGATATGAAAATCATCGATTTAGTCCCTGTGATTTCAGAAAGTGATAAATCAGTCCCTGATGGAGGACCAATAACAAACGAAAATAGAATCACAGGGACTAAATCGATGTTTTTCATATCACATCGACTAAAACGATTTTTGCGTATAGCACAGGGACTGATTTTGCATACATCCCTATTTTTAAAAAAGTGTGCTCGTAATATTTTTAACAAGTGCACTCGGGATATTTTAAAAAGTGTGCTCGGGATATTTTGAAAAAGTGTGGTCGGGATATTTTTAAAAAGTGTGCTCGGGATATTTTTATAAATCGTGCTCGGGAGTTTTTTTAAAAAAAACATGCTCGGAGGTTTTAAATTGAAAATGCCTAGGAGTATTTTCTTTTGAAATTATAGAAGAGCCCTAAAATCTTTTCGTTCACATACAACCAGTCCTTATTGGGTTCAATAATTTATAAAAAGAAAAAAGTTGTATAAGTTGTTGGACTTGCCTATGTAAGGATGTGGTATTTGGATCGTTATGAATTGTAGCATCTTTATGCTAAAAGATCGCATGTTAATTATGTATCGTTATGAATTGAATATATGTTGTATGAAATGTCATCTTGCATCATATGACATGTTAGCATTAACATCTCATGGGTATGGGAAACCGTTGACCGAAATGATCGAAATGACTGTAATGAAACTCATACCCAGAGGTGGTCCTATGCACGGGTGACGCTACCGATCACAGTGGGATAGTGCAAGCCACCACTGAAAAGGAGTGGGTGGTATCCCTGGTGTGAAAGAATATACGCTTGACCGGGTCCTGATGCAAGGAGCACAGGACAGTCCCATAGAAGGGCTTCGGGACGCACAACCCTGCTCTAGGGGATAGAACAGAGTAACGAAAGGACACCTCTATCGAACCGGAAAATAAAAGAAAAGAAAGAAAGTGATTGTGACCGAAAAGAAAGAAAGAGAAAGAACCGGGAAACATATGCATCAACCATGCAATTGCATCGATCATGTTATTCTGTTTCTTATTATCCATGTTTATTTGTTTAAATGACATGTTCATTTTTCCCCCTTTACTGAGTCAGTAGGACTCACCCTTTTATTTGTTTAAATTGTTGTATGTACTGCTGTGAACCTCGGACTTGCCAGATGTTGACATTCTCCAGTGAGCAGATCCTGGATGTAGATCCATATATCCTGAAGATGACAATATGGATCTTTGTGACTAATTCATATGAGGTTTATGTGGGATATGATCCCGAATGGTACTTTAAGGACTCTCCAGCATTCACAGTTCCTTTGGTAGCGGACTTTGGGGTAGTTGAGATCGATCCGACCCTCCTACTCGTTGACCCTCCTCCACCGACACCAACGGTAGAGGGTGCAGGGGACAATGTGATCATTGATCTCACTTCTGATACAGATTCGAGGGTAGACTAGACGAGGTCTAGGTGGGTTAGGTGACATTTTGAGAGATAGTTTTTGAGTAGCTGAGTTTCAGTTATGTATCAGACGGAAAGTTTTTGTTGGCTTCCATCTTATTGTATATTTTCTTTCACTTTTTGTATTACTTTTGTATCCTCATGAAGGAGTTTGGTATAATATTATAATGGAAAAGTTTTATTTTTATCTTTTCACACTTTTCGTTCCTATTGCTGTGTTTAAAAGTAATAATAATAATTAAATTCTCATTTCCTTACAATTGTTTTGAAATGTCTTATAACCCTATCATCGAATTACTTCAATTTATTTCCTTTATAACTTTCTAAACGTTTCCGCTAAGCTTTTCCACAGATACTTATTAGGCCTTAAGAGGAATAGTTCGTGTCGTAATCCCCGTTTGTGTGCATTTCATTACTATAAGAGAGCCTAGGGGGTAAGTACTGGCACGGGGTGTGACATTTTTTCACCAATCAAGTGTCGAGGTTTTGTTGATTACACATTAAATTATTCACTTTATCAATGTTAAACACTTTACATTTTTGGTCTACAATAATACTACTAAGAATTTAATAAGTTGACAACAATATCTTCAACCTATGTAAAGTGGGTAAAGGATATTATTGTCATTTATTCTATAAATTTGGTAGAAAGTACACAAAGTGTCTAAGGTTAGTAGTTAGAGGGTACATTGTGCTAATCTAATAGTTTAAGGTTTAATGTGTTAGACCTCTCATAATTAATGGATGAAAAGTGTATTTGTCCCATGTTTTTAAGAAATATAATCAACATTATGTCAAAAAAAACATAAGTGGTCTATTGTTAATGATAAAAAATAATTAATTATCCTGTAATTTAATATAAAACAATTGATTATCCTATAAAATATAGAGGAAATTCTCACTTCGGTTAATGGAACAAGAATAACTCAGCTAATTGCTTAATGTATTTTTAGGGATAAATAAATTTTTTACCTTTAAATTTTTGCGGGACTAATACTTTACACTCTAAACTTTGAATTTTGAGTCATTTTACCGCTGAACTTTGACAGATCTGACACATTGCACTCTTCAGTCAACTTGGACAGAAAATGATTCTCATGATGGGCATGTGATTTTTTGGAGTGCGATTTTACATTTTTATCATCCCATCTTCCTTTTAAGTTGACCCCCTATTTAGGGGATTAATGAAAAATTACAAGGCTCTCTAGCTTCTTCGAGTGTCCGTCAGCAGTTTATTCATGTGCAACTTCTCGTAAAACTCTATTTGAAAGAGAAAGCATAATCGCATTGTGGGCTTTCTCTTCTCGTGCTGCAAATTCTTTTTTCACCTTAGACGAGTCCTCCTCATCCTCTCATTTAGGCGCTTTGTTGTCTAAAATTTTCGTCAAGCTTTGTTTTCGTAACAAAGCACGCATCTTGATGCGGCATTTACTAAAGCTATTCTCGCCATCAAACTTTTGTACTTCAAACTTTGTTGTAGCTAGCGGCGGAACCAAGATTGAATTTGAAGGGGCAGACTCTTAAGGTGAAATGACAAAAAAAAATCTTACATAGTGTAAAAAAGTGTCTTAAAGTTAAAATATAAAAAATTAAAGACTAAAAATATTAAAATACACTTAATAGTATGCGACCTCCTCAAGTTCTAATGCCCTAGTTAGCAATTACATTGTGCTGCAGTGCTCCAAAATAACATGGCATTACTACGTTAGCACTAATGCCAAGCCTAAAACAATGCTAGCTATACCTGATTCACAATCAATTTCAATTTTCACATAACTCAATTTCAATTTCCCCAAATCAATATTCCAATTATTCCTCTAAACGTAACTAATACCGGAAAGCAATAGAAGCAATTTTCAAGTTCAGACATTATGCTCTCAATCCAAATTCCACAATGCTAGACCTAAGGCTAAAGAACTTAATGAAAAGCCAGACTTTTTCGACTTTACTCACTCCTCGCAGTTCTCAGAACTAAGATAAAATTTGCTAAACTTTTCCTTTTTTTTTCTAATTAAATTTTCTAAACTTTTAGCTCTTGAAGAAAGCACGCAGAAACAAGTTTCAGACCTTGCTGTTTCGCATTGATTCGATGCATGACAACCAAACTGCAGCACGATTTTGCAGAAGCCATTTGCACACGGACGAGGCGAATTGTTAGAGCAATTCAAAGAGAGAGTGAGAGAGAGTTATGGGTACTGCCGGAGAGCAGGTGTGGGTCTCGGACAGTACCCACGATTCTTTAAGTCTTTTCTCACGGAATTGCAGAGGATACCGGTCCTTTGCACACACACTTTAGCTTTTGAAGCAGTTGTAGAGGCGGCTCCGGTTGGCATCCCTTGCTCTTGTAGCCATTACTAAGGAAAAATAATATTGATTCTTATCCTAATTTGTTGTGAAAAAGAATAAATATTTAGTATAACAAAAAAAGTAGTTTAATTTGAAGTATAGATACACTGACGGAAACTTAAAAAGAAATTCACTGCAAGAAAAATTATAGTACAAAGAAGTGGTAACAAATCTCTGAAGCCTAAAGTCTCAATGCATCCATTTTATATGATGCGAATATTTTTCTCTTCTCCGTAATAGGATATCTCACTACGGGTGCGTTTGCATCAAAAATATCACAATATTTTTCACCAACTTACAATAAAATATTACAATATAATCTTTCTATCTCCTACACAAAATATAAAAAATTACAAAAAATATAAAAAATTACCTCTCTTCACTTTTTCACTAAACACAATATCAAAATTTTTCAACACAAACACAATCTACTTTGAACTCCGAAAAATTCTCTTCTTATAGTTGTACTCGGTGTCCGTCGGATACAATTTTTTAAAATGTATAGCCGCGGAAGTCTTCGACAAGCTTGTCGTTCACTTCTGGACAAAAAATAATAATTTGTTAAAAATAGCATCTTATATATCGAAAACCAACAAAGAGAAGTACAAGAAACGACTGAAACTTGAAAAAAAAAAAAAGGCAAGCGACAGAATTGTATTTTTTTTTCCTAAGCGACAGAAATGGTATAATGGAACATTGAAAATTCGTTTCAACACGTGTCACTCTCTCTTAATTACATATCCTGTAATATCCTAAGAAGGGAGCACGCAACGACAGTTGGGAAACCACAGACGCACGTATTTAATAGGGATAAAATCACAGGTGAGCTCTTCTACCACCCACGTATAATACAAGGATAAAATATATTTTTTATCCATTAATTATTAAATTTATGATATATTATAATTTTTAATTATCAATATTACATATTTTATATTATAAATTATTAATATTATATACTTTATCTCCTAAATTATTTATTTTAACACATTATACTCTCTAATTATTAATATTAAATATATTTGATTATTTTCATTTTAGTTTAAAAATTAAAAAAATATAAAATATCTAAAATTAATAGTTATAGAATATAATATATTAAAATTAATAATTTACATTGTAAAATGTAAATTTTATGATAATTAGTAAATGTATTTTTCACCTAATATAAGAACACATAAACGAATAATGAAGAGAGAGACTTGGAAAAAAAAAAAGAATAATGAAGAGAGAGAGGCGGGAGACAGCCGCGCAGTAGTTTCCTCTCTGCTACTCTCCGTACACAGTCGCAGTATGGGTCCGGCCACAGTCCGACTTTGTGCATGATTTGCTTTGCAATAGGGATTGACTATTGAGCATCCTTATCCATCCTTTGCAATAGTTCGGTCATCGGTGCGTCACGCGTGCACACAAATATGTCAGGAAAAACAGCGTTCACATTAGCCTTGATCACTCTTTTTCTCTTGTTCCTGTAAAGCAAACGCAAGTCTCTTTTTCTTGTATTCTTATCCTAAAAAAGAAAAAAAAATATTGTATTCTTATAGTAATCCAATTTTCCCCTTTTGGCACTAATTTGGTCTTACTCCCACAGTTTAAACTACGCTAGAAAATGACACGATCGCCTAGCTTACCAATTATCTGAGAAAATGCCTCAAAAGAAAAATTATAAGAGCAATTGAGATTGGTATGACTACCTAGTAAAAGCATTAGGAAAAGGGAATTTTCTCTAATTCTTTTATTTGGGCATCCAAACATAAGTTCGTTAATTTTTCCGAGTAGTCTTTCAATTAATTGTTTTCTAATTTTTTCACAAAATCCAAGAATTGAAACCTAGAAAATTTTCTCTCGCCATGATTGTTTGTGCACTATGGGTATGGAACTCATGTGCGCTGCGCATATGCAAATGTCATATGACATATTGATTATTGGGTATCGCACTAATTAAGGCATACTAACCACCACCACATGTGCCTGCAGGCAACAACATATTCTTGTCAGTTTAATTTATTTTTATTTATCGATTTGTTCTTACTTCTTAGTCTAAATTCTTGTCAGTTTCGTAAGCTCTACAAACCAATTATCTATAGAACCGTATTGGTTATCGTTAAGGACGTTGTTGTCACGGGGGCGGCTAACTTGATGACCCTGGCAGTGGCGGATATTCAAATTTAAATTTAATATAATCATATACAATATCTTAATGTCAAACATAAAACATGACCTGATTTAAAAATTATTATTCTAAGTCAATAAATATATAATTAAAATAATTATCTTCTGTAATATGTGCAATTATAGAGAGATTAAATTATAGTAAAAAATAGGATTTTGAGATCTAACTTCCTATTCCAATTCAATGTATTGGTATATATATATATTATATATCGTGTTTATCATGCATGATTGAACATTAATTTAATGGGTTGGGGACTTGGGAGTCCGCCCAGGCCAGCTGCTTACCTGGCCCCTTATGCCGACGCTGATTGTAACAGGTTATAGGTGGCGTGGACGCATATGTCCGGCGAATGTGTCGTAGTTTTTTTTTCTTTCTTCTAAGCCAGCTCCTGATATTCTCTTTATATACCAGTCGATCACTACTTGCGCCGAGCCAGAATCTCCTAAAGTTGTGTCGGCTCGCCTGTCATTCCTTCCTCTCATAATTTCGCATTTTTTGTTCCCACTATATCCCAACTCAATCCCTTGTTAACGCCTCCATCCAAACATACGCCTGATCTCTCTTGTGCGTCTATCTCTCTCTCTCCGCCCAGTTTGATACAAGAAGTTTCAAGTTTTTTTTTATAAGTAATACAAGAACTTTCAAGTTATGGCTTCCTCATCTCCACCTGCGAATTATGATCAGGAAGGTGCGGAACTCTTGTTTTTTTTAATGGCCCATCATTTCTCTTCTTTACAATATATCTGTGGTGAATCTCTTCTCTGTGTTTAATTATAACATGACGGTGTTAAATATATGGACGCAGGAGTTGATGGGCATTTTATCCCTACGGATCAGAACGTCCTGCAGAAACATGTTGCATTCTTTGATAGGAACCAGGACGGCTTAGTTTATCCTTGGGAAACCTTTCAAGGTAGTGTTCCACACCGGCCCGCTCCACTCACTTGTTGAGAAGATATTTAAATACGCATTCTATCTTTTCTGTTTGCGGTTTCATTGGGATTTTGTTCTCTTATGTGACAGGTTTCCGCGCAATTGGGGCCAGCCTCTTTCTGTCCTTAGGCGGTGCCATCTTAATAAACTTGACTCTCAGCCAGAAAACCCGTCCTGTAACTCTCTCTCTCTCTCTCTCTCCTCTCCCCCCTCAGATGGATATTTCTTTTTTTTTGGGCTATTTTTTTTATGAGCATCCTTAGAAAAATAAGCCGAGTTATATGGTAAGCGTAGACGAATGATTCTTTTCCCTTCCTTACATAAGTTCAATTAAAGGTGAATACATATATATATATATATTTGTCATGATGTATATACTCGTTGCTTTGGTAGCACAAGAAGCTGCTGACTACTTTGAGAAAAAGTAATCATTGTGTTGTCTTCTATCTTTCGTTCGATGTTCTTTTGTTGGTGTTCAGCTGTGGCATAAAATTTTGGAGTATTAGGTTGGTAGAAAAGTGGATAGATGAGTGTAATTAATTTTTTTTATTTATTTAGAGTGAAAAGTGATGATTTGATGGTAAGAAAATTTTGAGGAATTATTTTATTAAGGTGAAAATATTGAGAGTGAAAATTTTGAGGAGTTATTTTAGTAAGAAACTAGAATAGTACATATTTTTCAATTCGAAGTCTCAAGGCAAGTAGTGGTCCACTCGACTTGTTTTACACGTTGAGCTTTTTCTAAGAGCATTTCTAGTAGGCTCTCTATTTTAACATTTTGGTTAGAATAGAGAGTCAATTTAACCAAAAAGCTAAAAAATACTCATCAACAGTCTCTCTAATTTAACAAATTTTAACAAAAAATTTGAAGAAGTGAACAGTGGCTCTCTATTTTTAGAGAGCTAATATTCACCTCACTATCTTAAAATATTAATATATATCTTCTTTTTTCTTCTTTTTCTTTTCTTTTTTATTTTTAGAAAATTATTGTTCACTTCATCATCTTAAAATTTTAAAAATTTCAACTGTTAGTAAAATAAAAAATTTAAAAATCGATCTTTTTAAGATAATACAAATATTCAAAAATATGAATGTTATGATAAAATGAATATTCAAAAATATAAATGTTAGAGAAATCTTTGAAAAATAATATTTAAATAGAATAATAAAAATATATGGTTAAAATAGAGAAGCTACGAAGAATGTTTTTTAAATGACAGTGAAGAGGCTACTAGGAATGTTGTAATGTATTGCGGCCACAAGCTTTGTGCCGGCATATATGTCATGGAAGCATTAACATTACAGCACAGTACAAATCCGGTGAGAGGATCCTTATCCTTCATCACTCGATGAACAATTGCACAAACGTCAAGTGATATTTTTTCCCCTTAAAATAATAAAAATAATTGTTTATTCAACAAGAAAACATGACCTGACTCCACAAAAAGATATAGTTTTTTTTAATGCCTTCATGACATATAAGCCTGCACAAAACTTGTGGTGACAATCCATTAGAGGAAGCTTAATGTGAAAAAAGAGGGGACCACTACTTGACTTGAGACTACTGTACAATTTGGAGAAAGATACACATAACAGGTGAATCATATACTATTTAAGGCTACTCATGTAAAGTTTGTATCAGTGTGAATTATACCGTGATGTTCATATTTTGTATCTATCTCTTTGTGAATTGCACGGTGCAATTTGGACAAAGAATTGCAGAAGATATTGGTTCGAGTGATGAAAGGCTGAGTTGAGTTCTGAAATATGAAGTGTATCTTAAACCGGTCAATGATTGCCTTTACTCACAAAAATTTCGTTGTGAAGTCTTTAAAATGTTAATTATTAATTTTGAATTAAATGATCCATATGGAATTAAATGAATTACTAACGACATGTTGAGTGCTATGAACTCAGCATTTTGAGTGTTCTTGGTTCCGTTGTCAATGTCATGATTGGTGTTGCTTAAACTGGGCTTCATTCTGATGCAGGGAAAGTTTCCTTCTTTGCTATTTCCAATTGAGGTAAGGAATATTCAGAGAGCCAAACACAGAAGTGACTCTGGTGTCTATGACTCTGAAGGAAGGTATATCCTATGTTTAGCCCTTCACATACAATTTTGCTTTTGAATGTTGCTGCTCATGGGGCAATAGACCTTATAAACGTGATGCATAACCCAAACCTTTGAGATAGTATTGTCTTGTCGACAACTTGGCATGCTTGAGAGTTGAACCCTATGTTTCAAAAACATTTATTCACTTCGGTTTTTCCATCTGTTTGTGTACTTTAGTTGATAATATGGCATATGATTTTTAATGGAAATAAAAACGATTTTGGTTTTTGAGCATTTCCTCTGGGACCCCTGGGTAGTTGAATGTATGTAATGCTTGCCTCCAAAGTGGAAGAATGCATGCACCAAAGGCCATTTGCATTTATGTACCATTAATTAGAAGTCACGTGTTGGGCTGGTTTTGTCAGATTTTGATTTTGGTAAATCAAGGTGAATCCGCAATTCTGATGGATACTATTGATGACTAGTATCGTTTCTTCTTCCATGGCGCTCTACTTCAGTAAATCTGGTTTTTTTGGGGGGGTGTCATCCTAATTTTCTTTCAAAACTTCATCTTCTAGATTCGTTCCTTCGAAGTTTGAAGAAATGTTCAGCACCCATGCTTGTAGTCACCCCAATTCTTTAACATCGGATGAACTCAGTGAAATGCTGAAGGCTAACAGAATCCCCAAGAACTTCATGGGATGGTAGATTTCTCTATCCGATTTTGAGTGGGACTTTTATCCGGTTGCCCTTTGAAGAACTTAAATGAACGACTTTATTGCAGGTTTTCTAGCTACACAGAGTGGCAGGCTTTATATAGCCTCTGCAAGGACAAGAATGGTTTACTGCACAAAGAAACAATCAAAGCCGTATATGATGGAAATTTGTTTGAACGAATGGAGAAGGAAAGATCATCAGCTAAAAAGAAAACGTAATCTACCTCCTATTTTACAATAGGAATTATGCAATAACCCTTTCGAGGCTGTCTTTTTACCTTGGAAAAAAAAATTAAATGTAGTTGTACACTATCTGTTTGAAAGAAATAAGTTACATTTGGTTTCTTTTCTTCATTTCTTGATGCAGTGTTGTGTAAAATAAATGCATGCTAGTATGCGCTTCTGGTCTTCTGGGAGGACTTGCTGGGTGGCTAGTATCAATTCAACTTTGTAATCTAGATCTGTCAGTGTTTCGCATTGTGGAAGCGTCTGATGAATTCTTGAAAAGCAGCTTCCTCTTGTTTCGTTCTTAAATTCTGTATGGCATATTTGAGTAGTTTCCTCTGGTTTCCTTCTTTGATATGATGCAATAAAGCCATTTGGTATCTTGAGGTATAAACCGAAGACGTCTGGGATAGTGTGAATTGTTTGGGAAGTACTTTCGCATTTGGGACAATTTGGAGCATAAATGGAAGAGGGAGTTGGGAGCTTGGGTGCACAGGGTGAGAGCTTTCCTGAAGCCCTTTCAAAAACAAGGCAGCGCAGGGGTTCAAATCTGTGTAGAGTTTGGTGTGTTATTAGTTCTCTCAAGTTCAAAATACATGGGGGTGTACTTTGTTGTAAGCATCGGGTGTTGTATTATGGAATCATTATATTATGTTTGTTGTATATGTGCCTTCTTTGCAATAAGAAAATTAGGAAGAGTGAAGAAAAGAACGGGATCAAGAAAAAAGCAGCTTGGAATCCTTCTTGTGAGGGTTGGATATTCTCCAAAATTCACGCTTGCATTCTATTTAAACAACCTACTGGAAAAACTCTTAGTGCACTATAAGACCTACTTGCTCTTCCTAAAGCCTATACTGTGAAATGCACCTAAAACTACAGGAACTGCGTTACTGTGGCAAACATGACCACGTTACAAACTATAGGGGATCGGTTCCGGTGCACTTCCCGACCAGATCTGTATAGTGCTCAGAAATGAGAAGCGGCCAACGAGCAGGGAGATGCGCTTCTCGATTCACACCGCGTTTAAGAAGAGAAAATTTTACAAGAATTTACATGTAATTGTTTGAAAATTCTGCAGGGCTTTGATTAACATCAGTCACCCTCCACTATGATATCATTGAATCCTCTTCGATCCCCCCAGCAGTGCTGCTTTAGCCTCTCCCTCGGTAGCATGAATTAGCTCTGCTATAGCTCCTACTAGCTCTCCAGATGGATTGCGAATGACTGCTGCAAACCTCTCACCGGATTGCTACATCAAAATTTACCTTAACAGATCCAGGTGGGGGGGTGGGTCTACAGGCCATGGGAAGCACAGACTCCTCCTTTTCACTCCAGCCATTCAGATGCTCTCAACTAAGCTTGGTAATTCTACTCACCAGATCGAAGACATCAACATGACTCCCTTCATGCACTACTTTGTTTCTCCTCATCCAAAGCATATCAAAGGCATTCAGAGCAAATAATTGGAAATGATGGTGATCTTCAGGATCAAGTCCCAACATGAGGAACCCCGTGAACTCCTTTCTCTCTCAACTCTCTGGTTTCCGCCCATACCCAGTGCCCCTACGGAGGAGGGGGGAGCTCCGGCTCCTTCACCCCCTCCTCCTTTTTTCTTCTCTTTTTCTCTTCCCCCTCTTCTCTCTTCCCTTTCTTTCTCTCCGGTCTAGTCGGTTGTGGCTTGGTTGAGTTGTTTTTTGGTTTTTTCTTGCAGGTGGGTTTTCGGCAGTTTTCGGCGGTTTCCGTTCCCTTTGGAGATGCACGCGCCGGCTGGTTGGACTCCTCACGCCGAGAGCTACCAGATCCCTCTTCCCCGGCGTCAAAACGGTGGAGGATGGTGATCCACCCGCCCCACGCGCGACGCGTGGATCTGACGCGCGGCCAAGAGTGGCCACGCATGAACACTTTTCTTTCGCCCGAATCCAGATCTTCTCCACCGGAATAGCCTCTGTGGCTTCTGCCCTTCATTTTCGGGTCTGGTTCTCCTCCTCCGCCCTGCACGCGGCGCCGCCGCCTCCGCCGGTCCTGTTCTGGCCGATTTCTCGCCGATTCCTGGGGAGCTTTATGTTATGTTTTATGTTAGAAATAAGCCCGTTTGGGCCAACCCCTATGTTTAGGGCTTGTTTTATGTTATATTTTCGCCCGTTTGGGCCAGCCTCTTTGTTTAAGGCTTGTTTCTGTGTTTTTCTCCTGTTTGTAATTACAGTTGGGACTGCATGGATAGTTCTATTAAGGCGCCGGTCCTTCGAGGTTTCCCGTGCGGTCGGTTTGTTACTTTCACGGGTTTCCCGTGCTTCATAGGACCCTCGGGTCCTCTTGCTTTGGGCCTCGAGCCCGACCCATCCGAGGATCTTGTATCCTCTTCAAAAGCCACTTTAGTGTTGGTCCCTCAACTCGCCGCTTGTAAAGCCCCTGGTGGGTCTTTCTTTGTTTTTTAGCTTGTAATTTGTGTTTGTGTGTCTTTTTTAATATATAAACATAGATGTTTCAAAAAAAAAAGTCTCAACATGAGGCTTGGCCGGAGACTTTCTATGGAGTATATCCCACGACAACTTCAACCTCTCACGAGCTTTCAATTTCCAAAGTGCCTTCCAGAGGGGATTAGCTTAGCCGGATTCTGCTCTAGTTTGGCCAATTCTCTATACATGGACTTTGACACTAAGTCTGCCATCATTCTCAGGAGCTCAAATTAGTTCATCAGACCATGCTCTATTCTCCCACCTTCCTCTGCAGTATTCTTTTACTTGCACTAATTCACGGCTAAAGCCAAACCATATACTAAAAGTAAAAATCTTACTCAACCCCTCCAACTGATACTTCATTTCTAATATGGTCATTAAACGATCAGCTTTTACCATTGGCATCTTAAACTACTTTTATTTTTTTGGTTTATTTCCACACAATATACCCCTTTGTTAAGGTTTTGACCATTTAAATAGAGAAAAATAAAACTTATTAGATATAATTTTAAGGATAAAATCCTCACACACTCTTGTAGATTATGATTTTAATAAATAGATTCTTGTACTATCAAAATCATAAAAACAGTCTCAGTGTAATCTGTCCTTCCATCACCTGCCCATTAGAACCCAGAGAAACGAAAGTAAACCCAGTAATTAGGTACACCGCCACCCCTGTTTGGGAGCCATCCTCCTCGAAATAAGTTAAGGGGACTAAGAGACAAAAATGCCCAATGGTATATTATAACTTGGTACTTGGTAGCATATTGTTGGGCCACACACTTCTGATCAGTTCTGGGTTCTTGATCTCCTGAACATGCTGAGCCCAGAATAATGGTCTAATAAGTTATACCGGAACGCCTGTTACATGTTAAACATAATGGATCTCGGGGATGTTTGCGACCCATGCTCTGACGGTGATTTAGGATCTCCTCCACCAAACTCAACTCAGATGGGTGCGAGTCCATCCACTTGATTTTGGATTTATACTTCTTGCGTTTTTTTCCCTCTTGTATAATGGCATTATCAATTGGAGAGGCACACTTTACACACTATAAGAAATTAATTGGGCATCTAGCCACCTCGATAGAAAAGAATTTTAGAAACAAGATATTATGGTAGATGCTTTCTATGTTCGCAAAGTAATATAAATAAATATTTATTTTTCCTTTCTGTCTCTTTGCTCCGTGATCACATCATATTATATGGTACGGAAAATCAGAAGATTTTTTTGTTTATAATTAGAGGGTGTAATATGTCAAAAATGGTGGTTAGCGTGCAAATTTTCAAATTCTTTATACTTAGTGGGTGAAAAGTATATTTATACTTGTGATAAAATCAATTGGAATTCAGTTAGGGGCCAAGATTACCAAATAAGTTAAAAATGAAATCTGGAGAATAGAAGCCAAAGATGTCAGAGAAACCGTGGGATGAAGAATTTGGCCAGCTCAGTCTACAGACAACAAAATCAACACGAAGATGGGTCTGGATTAAGCATGAAGCTATGCGATGGCCGTGAGAAACCTTATCTGCAGGGCAAAATGAGAAGGCCTGGTTATGTCGGAAAATAGCTTAGGCAAGCTTTTCCATGGGGTTGTTGTCATCAAGACGAAGACAAATCCTCACGACTTAGACCAAAAATTAGACATTAATAATTGAGTTCGACCTCTTTTCCCGCTTCCATTAATTTTCCCTGCCTTTTCTTTGATGCAACAGCCAGTACTGTACCACTGAAGCACTGCTTGGTCCTCATCCATAGCATGGTATACAATTCCGTCAGCCACCAGAGTTAAAACCTGTTACAAGTTGCGTGTTTTAGGGAATACTGTTGAAGGTCGAGAGCATAATATACCTGTCGATTCGATCAATTTTATATAGATGTCTTTGTATGTATATATATGTCAGTTTTGATAGACGACAACTCCAAGCCGAATCGGCCTCTTGTTCCAAACGTTGTGCATGATGCTTCAATCTACTTCATATATTTGTTTTCCCTATCAAACGGATAAAGACTCGGGATATCATGAGAAGCTAAACAATACTGCTGGGAGGGAGAGGGAGATCTAGAATGAGATGGGTTTGTGTAGGCCTACCGAGCTGTGTCCTAATTAGTTCCATTAATTAGCAAGCTTCGACTCTCTAAAAAGCAAATTCCTAATCCCACTAATGATTGATGGATTGATGTCTCCACTAATTATAAGAACTACCAAAATTCCGGAACTTGTAATTCTCAGAAGAGTTAAATAAGATCCAAAGGAGCAGTCAGATCAAATAAAAAAGGAATGACCCGAATCTTCGTTGTAGCATTCTTGCTACTTAAAATTTTATACGGACAAGATTAAATAATATTAAGTCTACCTATTATAAGGGAAAAAATCATTGTTCGCTTCATAAGTTTGTGTCAATTGCAATTCTATCCCCATAACTTTAAAAACTGCGATTTACGTCCTATAAGTATGAAACATTTGCAATGTTCGTCCATAGTCAAAATTTCCTTTAAACTTGACATATTTCGACATTAAAATGACCGAAATGCCCTCAAAGATAATTTTGAAAAAATAAATAAATTTTGAAAAAATAAATATATATATTATTAAAATAGAGTTTCAATAGTTTTATTTAAAAAATATTACTTTTTTAATATCATTTTTTATTTTTAATGATTTTTTAAAATATTTTTAATAATTTTGTTTCGGAGGGTTATTTTGGTCATTTTAATGCTGAGTTCCGTCAATTATAACGGAAATTTTGACTATGGACGAATATTGCAAAAGTTTCATACTTATAGGATGTAAATCACAGTTTCTAAAGTTAGGGGGAGTGTAATGCAATTGACGCAAACTTATGGGACGAACAATAATTTTTTTTCCTATTATATTTATTTATATTATATATATATCTTCAAATTACACGTACAATTCGGACAGAAAATTAGATAGATAAATTTTGATAATCCAAGACGACAAACTTAATAATTTAGACTCCGGTGACATTAATTCCTTAATTCTGCCAGGTCACTGTTGAATATTGTCAATAATGAGGCCACTACTACTTTAAATAAATGTGCCCAGCTTGCGTCATTCCTAGTTGATTGTGTTATCATTGCGATAACGTCTGGGATTATAGAAAACTCACACGATTGCGTAAGTCTAATTAAAATTATTTGCATCAGTAACGTCTAATGAGGGGTGATTTGATCATATTTCATTTGTTGTTAATAATAAATCTTCATTTGTTTGAATTTTTATTTATTAATTAATAATTTAGATAGTTTTAGTCACTGATCAATGCTTACCTCCAAACCTAAAAAAGGTGTCCAATTTGGGTCCAGGTCGACTTGCAACTCAGGAAAAGAATCGTAATCGCAAGGGATTGGACTAAACTTGAATTTCGGTGGCTTATTCTCTTTAAAGTTTTAAGTTCAAAACTTTAAGTGTTATCAATTTTTTGAGGCTACTCGAGAGTCTTTAACTTTATAATTGTTCGATTTGTGTGGGACGAAAGAACTGCACAGACCTCAAAATTAGTCGAAAGGTACGTAAACCGGTTCGATCACCCGATTAAAAAAAAAATCATGCAGAAAGTTTGCTATATCCAATTTATCCATACAAATAGAGACGTTTTGCACACAGATAGATCGTCTGATCATATAAACTATCCCCGTACCTTTTGTCTATGATTGGCCGTTAGTTTATATCCCTTATAAAATCTTCTTTTCCACCTTACCCACGAGACCATTGGGTCTCCAAGTGGCAAATTTTTTGTCGGGTTTTCTACACAAATACTTGTTGAAGTCACGTATATAATTATATATAATTATAAGAGTGGCAATGATTTAAGTCATGCAATTAAATCTTCCAGACATTTCCAGGTTGGTTAACCTACCCTTTCCCTTCTTTTCAGCGCTGGTTCGAAGAACTTGGTTTCTACCAAACATTTTATCTTTTTATTTGTGTGATGTTCTTATCAATTAAATAGGCTACCAGTATACTAATGTACATTTTTATTTCAACCTGATGAATTCAAAACTCGTGGTGTGCTGGCGGCGACTGCGACTAGTACCGTAGTCCAAAGTCCACGAGTCTTGGCTCTCTTGCCTTGCCTGGTGCTGCAAACACCGAAAAACCCACCATTGGAGCAAAAATAATTCTGCCTCCTTGGGGTTCAAGGAGTCCTAAAGTTACAATACAGGTGTTACCCATGAAACAGAGGTGCCCGATTTTCCTTCCTGCAGAAGAAAACTAGTAAGCTACAGAAGGCCTATTTCAATCTCTAAGCTACAGGTTTCCCCTAAGCAATTGGGAACCAGCTCAAATTGGTGGCATTCCTTTGCACCTCGCACTGGAATTACTTTATTTTGAATGCATGTTACCTTTTTTCACTACCCCCTAAGAAACTACAGGTCCAAAAGGTAAAAGATGTTTGGTCAACACAACCTGGTCAATAAAATTAACAAAACAGCAACCCTAACAACTGAGATTGACCACTAACTTATATGTCATTTCTCTTGTTGGTGTGTTCATACATACCAAGATGAGGGCATAGATGTCATCCATTAGGGGATTATTTATCTCACCATCAAATAAGCAGAAAACAGAGAGAGAATTAGTTCTTCTGCAAACCTTCTCATTGGCTTATTTTTTACAGAAAAGCTTTTATAATGACTTAAGAACTGCAAACCTTCTCAACAGCACCTTGTAATGGTCCTTTTTGACATATAAATTAAGGTCCCAAGCCTTGGCGATGGAGACAGAGGACCTTGTTCTATAGGGGAGAGGGGAGGCAAGTCCACATTCAAATTAACCATCCCAATGCCCTTAAAATTGACTAATTTTCCAGTCAACTGAAGCTGCTGGTTAAGTTTATTTTGATAGTCTATTGGCCTTCACAAAACAGGGCCCATCTCGGAGTAGGTAGTGTCACGACCAAGTTTTGATGCCGACGGGGTCAACTTTTATCTGACCCTTGAGCCTCTTCTCCCATCCATAATTGACTTCGAGCTTTACGGTGTTTGTATTGCACGATTCCGAATGACTTTAAGGTGACGGTATCGTATCGGATGGTTCACAGGGCAACGTTTTATCTTCCTTCTTAACTTCCATGGTTGTAATTTTTTGTTTATAAATAATTATAATTCTTAAGTACTTGATCCTAATTTTGTATTTTGCTCATTTTCAAATGAAAACCTGAAACCTTAATTATGAACTAATAGTACACGTTGAAGGACGCGCGTATGTTGTAGTTTCATAATCCTCCACTTTGGTCAATTTCCATCTTCTGGTATGTTTCCTTTTTTTTTCTTTTTTTTTTCTTTTTAATTTTCGAAAGAACTTAGTTCCACCCTCTGGCTTGAAGACAATCATATACGCATCCATACATCAAGTTCCTTCCTCCCTTGCGTAAATTCTCCTCAAAGCAACCATATTCCGTGCCAGAGAGCTCTGTTTCCCACAAAAAGAGCGTTGCAGGGGACACCCGTTCCGAAATACTCAGAGCTTCCTCTTCAACAACCTCTCCTTAATCTTTGCTGTCTCTGTCTCAGACACACAGAAACATGTCTGTGATCAGTAATAGAGCCCTTTCTATGTGGTCTCTCTGTGTTTTCCTTCTCACTGTCTCAACCCTCATAGCCCCATCAACTTCCGCCATGGACACCTTCGTCTATGGTGGGTGCTCTCAGCTAAAGTATACGCCGGGTTCCCCATACGAGAACAACGTAAACTCGATTCTCACTTCCCTGGTCAACTCCGCGATGTTCAGCACCTACAACAACTTCACCACCATCGGCTCCAACCCACAGGACACCGTCTACGGCCTCTTCCAATGCCGCGGGGACCTCCAGGGAAACGACTGCGCCAGTTGCGTCTCTCGCGCGGTGAGTCAACTCGGCACCCTTTGCATGGACTCGTGCGGAGGCGCGTTTCAGCTCGAAGGTTGTCTCGTGAAGTATGACAACTCCACCTTCTTAGGCGTGGAGGACAAGACAGTGGTGGTCAAGAAGTGTGGTCCGTCGCTTGGGTATAACTCCGACGCGTTGACCAGGAGAGATGCGGTGCTGGCGTACTTGGCGACTGGGGATGGTGTGGCATACAACACCTACCGGGGGAGTACGTCCGGGGACGTGCAGGGTGTGGCCCAGTGCGTGGGGGATTTGAGTCCCAGCGAGTGCCAGGATTGCCTAACGGACGCGATCGGACAGCTGAGGACCGACTGTGGGGCTGCCGCGTGGGGAGATATGTACTTGGCCAAGTGTTTCGTGCGCTTCTCCGTGGGCGGCGTTCACTCCAACGGCGGAAATGGTAAGCGGTTTCGCCACTCCGGATGGTGGTTTCCGATTTTCGGTTCTCTTTTTGTTCTTTGGTCTATATTATAGCAGTTTTTAAAGTTTTGACTTAGACCCTCTCAGTCTTTCGTTGCCTGGAGTTTACCTTTTATTTAAGTGTACATTAGAACGTGTGAAAGTATGAGTCCGCATGTTGAGTTGGGTAAGTTCAAATTATTCAAGTGTGTATGTACTGCTTGTGTGGGAGACCAAACTGGGTTTCTTGTGTCTAATTAGTGAGTTTGTATGATGTACTAGTATAATGGGAATGCTCTTTACTCTGTGACTCACACCCCCTGCTTTGCTCAAGGAGTAATTGGTAGGATTAGGCATTTGCAGGGATCAAATTATTTTCCAGAAGTTTTTTTTCTTGGAGTGGCTTATTCTGATGATGGTTCTGCAGTCTGTGGGTTGGAACTATTGAGGATCTGGAGTCCCGTTACAAAAGCCCTCTGTGTTCAGTTTATTGCATATCCTTGGGCCAACCAAGTTCCTACAAACATGAATAGGTTTTAATTCCCTAATGATGCTTATTTTAGATCCTAATCTCATGAAAAGATTCTTTCCTCTTGGCCGTAGATAACTACAGAATGAAAGTAAGAAGGCGATCCCAAATTGCATGATGGGGGGGTTTTACTAAGATTTTGCATAAAAAGCCTCCATTGTCAAAGCACAAAAACTTTCTTGTGTAACCAAGAAGTCTTTTCTGTAAAGCACGCAATTCTAAGTTTACATTCCATAAGACATACAGACCTCACTTAGAATAAGTGTCTAATTAGAAACTGAGAACGAAGCCAATGCTAATGGCCCAAATTAATGTTGTCCTGCTGTATTTGTTGGAAATTTTTAGGTCAAGCAAAAGGAGAAAGGGAAAAACAGAGCCCTCGCTAATGAATTGCTTTGAGAATCACAACATCGCGATTCATTGGAACCCAACTTGTGGTCAATCCATTCTCTAGATCACTTAAGCAAAAAATGAAGCAAGGGGAAAGTTGTTCATCTGAGAAGTGGTGCTCAGGAAAACTTCACTTTCTCAAATTACTGCAACTGGGATTATAAAGTATTTCAATTATACATTTGCTGTGAGTATGAAGATAATGCCAGCTGAATTCTAATTGTTTTGGTGGATCGACATATAGATCACGATGACGACAATAGCAGCAACCTTGACAAGACGCTTGCAATAATCATCGGAGGCATAGCTGTGGTTGCACTGGTCATTGTATTCCTTTCCTTCATAAATAGGCTGTGCGATAAAGCAGAAAAATGTATGTATTCAAACCATTCTTGGTCTCTGTTTTCTGGTTTCTGTTTTGTTTCTTGTTTGACCACTATGTTCTTTCTATATGTCGAATCTCAAGACCTTTATTGGATTTCTTTTGCAGGTTGAAAGTAAATTACAATTTGGTGGATAGTTTTTTCTGGAATTACTCATATCTTCCGTGTTTCCCTTCGGTAAATAATTTGGCTTTCGGTGGGCTCTGTGGCTTCTCTTATTGTTCTTGGTGCCTGCCTTCTTTCAACACCTACCACTTTTTTAAGTTTCTCTCCAATTCCCCCCCCCCCCCCCTCTAAAGAATGCCTGCGAGGGCAGATAGAAAGATGTGTATGGAAAAGCACACCTCGAAACAAGTGAAAAAGAAAAGTTAGCAATAAGAAAAAGCTCAAAGATTCCATGCTCTGCACTCCCACTTTACTCTTAACAATGTTTAGCTTGTCTGCTAAAATGTGTAAATGATGAACACTTTAGTGAAAAGTGCCCTATGTGATGATGTAGTTAGTGCCTCTGTTGGGTGTTATTAAAGAGATTTTCCGTAATAATCTCATTCAAAAGTTAGATTTGACACATTTGTTGATTTTGCTTGTCCTTTTCAATCTTCAGTTTGTTCTGCATTTAGAATCTAATTTGTACCATATCTGTTTTCTCATTAATAATCTTCTTCTCCTATGAAATTCTTGGCAAACTCTCTTGCTACACTTCAGGCCAAGTTTTGAGTAAATGCAAGTGCATTATGCAACTGCCACTTTCTGTGATCTTGTGTGCTTAGCTTCTTCTTCTTCTTCTTTTTTATAATAAGGAGAAACCCAACCTAGCAGGTCTACAGGAGTGGGCTCACCTAACGGGTCAAAAAAATCCAAGATCGGTGCAGTCCCCTTAAGCCACATAGGTCAGGTCAGTCTGGTTTTGTCAAAGGGGTGGTTCCAAAGAATTGTTTGTACCTAGGAGGATTCGAAGCTGAGACTCCAGAGAGAGCAAATCTCTAAGCTTCAGGTCTTGACCACCCATGTCAACCCCTTGGAGCTGCTTAGTCATGTTTGAACGAGCTATCTTTTGTCCTAGAATAGCTTCTTTTTTTGAACAGACAGTAGGTAGAGATGTCTAATGATGATCCAATTAGATTAGGATTCTAATCTATTATTATATGCTTCTTTGTCAACGACCAACTAGTATTTTAAAAGGAGAATTAGATTGGATTTTGCACTAAATAATTAGGACCATAAGATATTCGCCTTTCGTGTAGAATCTTCTCTCCCATCCGTTATCGTTTGCTTTTTGGTTTTGCTTTTCAATAAGTAGGGAGTTCTAAAGAAATTCTGATTGCTCTTTCCTAAACCATGATTACGAAATCTGTGTGTGTGTGTGTGGGGGGGGGGGGGGGTTTGGTTATGAGATTTCCAGCAATGCATGATGGAAGTAGTATATAGGAAGCCACAAACAATCATGTGGCTATTGTACTCAAACGCCTTGTCGTATATTGCTTCAAAAACAATCAGTAAAGCAGCGGAAAATAGGATCCACCTTCACCAAATGGGACACATAAGAAGTAGCCTAAGCGACAAGAGGCATGACAAATGGAACGAGGACGGATTCATTATAAATTGGTAGAATGATTGAGGAATCAATCTTCTTTGCTTAATACTTTCCCCCTGCTCCCATGCAGGCGTATGCGTCACGTTTTATGAGAATTTAGCGATAATATTGCGGGACAATATTTCCCGAAGGTTATTTTCACTTTATCAATTATTTATTCTACGTAACGAGTTCTTAACTTAATTACATGCTGTGAGGCCGGTGACTGCAACACAACTCGAGAACAAACGTCTCTCAATGGATTAAGGGTTAATTACAAGCTAGGGAGGTCTTTCCTAATAACTTAGTTCTTATCTATTATTTTCAGTTGACATCTTTAGAATATATATCAATTCATTGATGATATTCTATTAAAGTTTGTATTAAAGTTTGAGTCTCACATTGCTAAAGCAATGTGGGCTATTATTTTCAAAGGCTTATAAATAAAGCATCATGTAATCTCATCAATTCATAAATGAGAAAATTAATAAATCTATTTGGGTATTCTTATAATGGATGTCTCACTTATTTGTGTAAATATTTTTTTCTTTAGTTTAAAATTTTTATTTCTTACATGATATCGTAACAAGGTTTTCAGCATTAATCCGGCTTCAGTTCGGCGACTTCCCGGCATTAGTTCGGCGACCACCCGGCATCAGTCCGGCCACCACTGGGCTTCAGTCCGACGACCTCCCGTCATTATTTTTGTAACTTCAAACTCAATTTTTGTCCACCTTGAGTTTGCGGGAGAGTATTAAAGTTTGAGTCACACATTGTTAAAGCAATGTGGGCTATTATTTTCAAAGGCTTATAAATAAAACCTAATGTAATCTCATCAATTCATAAGTGAGAAAATTAATAAATCTATTTAGGTATTCCCATAATAGATGTCTCACTTATCAGTGTAAATATTTTTTTAAAATTTTTATTTCTTATATATTCAAAATGATCCTAGTCTAAATATAGATACCATTTTTCTGCTTTATTTATTTTTTAATAGACAGCCCTTACATTTGTCAAATTCAAAACCGATCGAAGATATGTAACCAAATTTTGAATTTGTGGCCGGTTGGATTGAAATTCAATTGAGGAATCGTGTCCTTTCGATCATGTACGTGTGAACACGTCCTCTTGATCATGCCATAACTCTAATTATAAACTTCCATTTATTGTTTATACTATATATGTCAAATCTTATTTATAAATTAAAATTGTAGCAGGTTGGCATCGTATAATGATATAATTTAATATGCGCATGCATGTGCTAACTAATGACTTTCTTGTTCGCCGACTTGTACTGAACCCTTAATCAAATACTTCTAGCATGATTTAATTTCTAAGGTTGATCTCCATGGCTCCATATATATCTTGTTAGTGACTTTAATTACTCTGTACGTACGTACGATTATCTTTAGATTATATATTATAGTGAATTTTGTAATTATGAGACCCGGTATATATCTTTATGAATCAGGTTGAAATATGCGTTGTTCTATACGACTTACATCTAGAAGTTCTTAATCTCGTAGCAGTCGCATATATGCTTTCTGAATTTATATTGACGCAATCCTTTTGATCATTAGATTAGCTACTATATCACTAAGAAATACCCTACAGTGGTGTTTATAATTAGCTGCCAAATATTTGACCTAATATAATAACATTAAAATAAATTTTTTCTCCATCAAATAATTTCTCTTCACTTTTTCACTAATTCACATATGCCAAAATTTAATCTTTCTTATCTCCACTATATATCTTAAATATATTAGTAATTTATATCAATATGTCAATTTGCTTGTCAATTGTATGCAATCAATGTAACCTAATTGATAATATAACTCTTTTAAATCATGACAATTACAAATGTAAACACAATAGTTCTGAAACTAATTTCTAAAATTACTTAAAAACAAAATTTGATAAAGTAGTGTTACAAATTAAATATAATAAAACTACTTACTGTATGATCCTTGAGTTATTATACTCAATCCGAAATATTATCTCCTTCCACTTGATGAAAAAGTGACAGGCTGACTTAATAGATAAATGAAAATTAAGCTTTAGACCCTAAAGTATACCTAGAGGGGGTGAATAGGTATTTAAAAAATATTCAACACAATCTTTGAATCTATACAGAGAAATGAGTCAGTCAATTAACAATATGAAATCTGTAGAGTAAGTACACAAAACCAATATTCCAACAGCTGTACACTTCCACAACACAACCAATTTCCAGCAACAATAATCTCTAAACAGAGCAGATTTTCCAGCAATCAACACTTCAAGATTATCACACTATTTCATCAAATCTAAACTAAAGATAATGTGATATGTGCAGCAGCTATATATAATCAAAACAGAGTATGTTTACAATAGCCCTATAACCAAGAAACCTACAGATTTCTTCAACTCACTATCTTCAAAATCTTTATGAAGTTTTAGTGCAAATCAGAAATCAAGACAAGATGATATTCTGCAATTTTAGAATCAAGGCTTAAGGAATTCAATCAGCAACACATTTATAAAATTCCAGCAACTCAAGAACAGATCACAAGCTATATTTCAGCAACCGAAGCTCTAAAGATGCAATCAGTTTAAACAACCTAAATGAATTTTATGAAAGCAATCTCTAGCACCCTAGATGTGAATAATAAGATCTAAATCAAGCTCAGCACAAACAACTACTTAACCAACAAAAGAACGACACCAGAATTTTTGTTGACGAAGTGAAAATTTCTCAAGGATAATTTCCTATGAGAAATAAAAACACTCCGGGTGTAGATCACATCAATCTTCTTCCACTAAGAACGTCGAGGCTATACAATGCGGTGATCAAGTAAAAACTCATTCACTTCAAGATCCCCCTTTCTTCGTAAAGCCACCCAATCTTCCTAATTGGGTTGGTGCCCAGCACACATACAACAACTAGCAACTCCGATCTTGTTCTTCAATGGAGCCAACGAACTCGTTAGCTTGCACACCTCTGAAACCTTCAGCGGTATTCGATCTTGAGAGCCCTCTCAAGATTCTTAACTCTTGGTGATAATATTTCGATCATAACCTCCGAAAGTAGATCTGTCTTTAATCCACAATCAATCTCATTCAATTCTTCCACCAGAGCGAAGGAATAAACTCTCACAATCAAAACTCAGCGAAATCACTTTTTCAGTTAGGAGAGAGAATAGGGGATTTTTCTTTTCGTAGAAAGGAAGTCTTTTTTTGGGAGCAAAGAAGTAGTCAATCTCGGTAACTCACCTCCAGCACTATGGGTCAAGTTGTATTTTGTTTTTACTAAGGGTATAATGGTCAGATCAGATCAGATCAGATCAATGTTTGTTATAGGCATGATTCTAGAAGCTCCTTCTTCAATTCTGTAGAAAACTTCACCCGAAATATCCTAAACCAACCCAACCTCTTAGTAACCTCTCTTTCGGTTCAGCAAGAACTTCCAGATGCACCCAGCCATCTTCCAGCAAGTTCCTTCACCTTCTTTTGTGCTCCACATCATCATAAACCTATCAAGTTGCTATATACAATTTAATCTGAAAAATTACATTAATGAAATGATTGTTTTGCCTATGGAAATAATGTCAACTTACATAATCACTTTCAATAAATACACTTTTTAATTTTTATCTATCAACTGGAAGGCATTTAACACATTATGCTTTAAACTACCAGTTTCAACACGTTGCACTATCTAACTTTTAATGCTAGATATTTATACTTTTGTCAAAATAGTTTCTTCAAATTAAATTGAAATGATGACAATATTCCCGACCTAACTGCCAAAAATCATTTTCAATTCAACATAAACGAAAAATTTAATAGGAGGTGAATGTTTATGGTCTACATAAATCTAAATCCACCATGGAAAATATAATGGACTACATCTTTATATTTAAAAATATATTGAATTTATACCTAGAATGATCTATTTATTGGACCCAAATCACGCAGAATCCACGTTCCTAACAAAATGTTGGACTAGTACCATTTATATTTGACCTGCTTCTTTCGACTTACCCAAAAGCAAATTGAACAGTTATTTTCCCTCATAGCACAACATTTTCAATACTCTGGTCGAAGTTTAAGAAATTTAAGAAGCACAAAAAAGGAGGAGGAAGGCGATAAACCCTGTTACCATATATGTAGGCAATAGGCAGATTCAGTTCTTTTTTGTGCCAAGACAATTAGAACAACATTAAAAAAATAGAACTCAACTAACAACTAACAACATATTATTGCCGTACTTTTGCGTTTTTTGAATTTCTTACATATTACACGCGGTAGGTCGAAAAGTACGGTACGTTATGTGTTTTTTTGGTACGTTAAAATTTCATGTCAGTTGGAGCAGGTAACTAGTATACCCAAATTATGATGACAACGACTAATTAAAACCTACCGGAAACTTTTAGAAAAAAAAACCTACCGGAAACAACCTTGTTTTTCTTCAGCCAAAAGAGCGCACAGAGCTGGCTTCGCTTTGCATGGCCTTTAACATTAAAAAGACAGGAACCTGACTCTAAACTATGACTTCATTGACTTGCATAGTAAATGGAAACAAAGACAACACTGACTTCACACATCTTGATTCAAAAAATCGCCTGGATAGTGATAAATAGGAAGGTTCCAGTAATACTATATATTCTCAGGAAAAATACACTTTTTACCTACAAACAATTATAGGTTCGACACTTTGCACCCCAAACTACCATTTTTAAAACATTGCACTCTTTAACTACAATTTTTTGACACTCTGCACCCTTTTTCAAAATTTGAGACTAAAATGACAATAATGTCATTGACACATTTTGTATATAGTAAAGATGTTATTGTAAATTTATTAATTTATCAAGAGTATTATTGTCAAATGGAGTGTGTAAAGTGTCAAAATTGGTAGTTTAGGGTGCAATGTCTTGAAAATAGTTGTTTGGAGTGCAAAATGTCAAACTTATGATAGTTTGAGGGTAAAAAATGTATTTTTCCCTATATTCTTTTTTTTCAATGGGACGTCTAGAATGTAAAAAAAAAAAAGAAGTGAGGCAGATACAGAGACAAAAGAAGTCCAAGAAAAAAGTTAGTAAGTTAGAAAGTAGATAGGTTGCTTATCTGTTCCTCTTTTAGTCTTGATCTGGTTGGTTGTGAGATAATAAATTATAAATGGTTAGTATCTGTGACAGGTCATTGAACAATAAGTGAGATGATTACGTCTCTAGGTTTAACCAGTTGGGTCTAGACTCTTTCTAAGTTCCCTTGAGGACTACCGTACGTCCTTCTTCAATGCTACAGGGGCGTCCATGCATGCACAACTAATCACATAGATGGTCTGACTTTTTAACGGACATATATATTATTCACTTACCACATTGTATCCTTTTAACGGACATATATATTTGTATCCTTTTAACGGACATATATATTTTTCTTGTAGTTTTTTTTAAGCTTACAAAATTGGTAATGGATGGATAAAATGTAAAGAAATTTATAATTTGAAGTGCACCTAACCCTTAGACTTTTGTCCAAAATGTGATTCTTTTTTGCTTTAAAGATTAATTTTGATAATTTTAAGAAAGGAAGATTAAGTTTATCCTATTCACATGTAACGCACAAGGACGAATTCCGTTTAAATTGCCGCCCAAAATCGGTTGGGAATGAAACCGCAACAAAGACATAATTTGGATCGTTCGATCTAGTTTCGTTCAGGCAGGAACATCCTGCGTGTTGTCCATTTGGAGTGCCGGTTGGCAGAGAAGTAATGTTTGGGTGGTACCCGTTAGAGGTCATGAAAACAATGTGTGAGTACTGAATAGTCATAAATTGGACCAACTGCCCGTATGGGCCCTTAAATTGGTGTATACTCTACAACTTAAATACCATTCAATGTGGACCCCATTTATAAAAAATATGCAAAGTCTGCCATTAAGGAAATTGTTTGCATACCCGTGGCAGGATATGACTGGATTGAACTGAATTATTTAATTTAAATAATAAATTTAAAAATATCTCTATCGCCTACACTGTCCGTCCCATGACTCCCATTCAATTGGCTGCATTAAATAACGAGAATATTACAATTGAAGTGGGTGTGAAAGCTGATGTCGTTATTTAACCTGATTTTCTAGTCAAAAGTGAATTCGGAATATCTGTGCTTTCCACCTCACAAAATAAATAGTTTTGCTCTAAATGCATCTGTTGGGTTAGACATCAGAAGTAAATGGTGGTAGATGTGCAGGGTAAATTTCGTTAGGTGGCGTATTAACCAAACCAAATCAATTACAAATGCCTCACTGACTTCTAAATCAATTACAGATTCGTACACACCTATTTAATTGATATCAAGTATCTCAATTATTTCCGACCACCCAATCAATTATAATGACATGGAAAATCTCCAAAAAAAAAAAAAGTGGATCTGACGTGGTCAAACGGCAGGAGCTTTCCGAAGTAATTTTTTTGGACTGGATTCCTTCAAAATATTGGCTGCACTTCACGGAAAAGATCTCGCTTTAAAGATACACAGGCTAGTGGGAGGAGTTGGTGGTGGTCTTTCCATCAACGGGCAATAGAATTAACCCAGAAACGTACTTGCGCGTTGTATCAAGAAAAAAGTGTGCCCAAAAGTCCGATGTGGATAATATCTAATATTTCAGCTACCGTATTAATTGCGATAGGTCTCACATAGCCCGCTCCCTTTCATTTGCTTCTTTCTTTTTCTCAAAAGATGGGGAGAGTTATCAATCCCGTCGGCGTCGGATTAAAGCAAAAACGACAACTCCCACACGTCACATGGCCTTACTTGTCTTTACCGCTGTGTGACAGACTGCATCTCATTTTTATGCTTCCTTTTTTTTAACGGTTAATTTATTTTACGTCCTTAATTAATATATACATAATTTTATATTTTATCTTCCACACACATCCCAATAAAAATAACAACCTTAAAAATCATTATCACCTCTTTTTACACTAATCATTAAAATTCAACAAATTATACACAAACATCAATAAACTTTATCATCACCTAAAAATTTTCAAAACACAAAAAATTCTCAAAATACTAAATAAACGAACAGCCCCTAAATTTAAAAAAATTAAATTCAAATTCTAAACATTTTTACCCAAACGAACTGAGAGTCTGAAAGGGTCAAGCGACACGTTGTCGACCATCCCGGAAATTTCCTTGCTCTGGAAGGAAAGCACCGTAAAAGATATATTAGAACTCTGTATTCAAAACCCCCAAAAGTGAAGCAGCAAGTGAGATCTAGAAGAAATGGCACTTGAATGGGTTGTGCTAGGATATGCCGCGGGCGCAGAAGCCATCATGGTGCTGCTGCTTACAATCCCGGGTCTGGAGGGGATCCGGAAGGGGCTAATCGCTGTGACCCGAAATCTGCTGAAGCCGTTCCTGTCCGTGGTGCCGTTCTGCTTCTTCCTTCTCATGGACATATACTGGAAGTACGAGACCAGACCCCACTGCGAGTCGCCAGAGGGGTGCAGTTCGGCCGAGCATCTCCGCCACCAGAAATCCATCATCAAGAGCCAGCGCAACGCCCTCCTCATCGCCGCCGCCCTCATCTTCTACTGGCTCCTCTACTCCGTCACCGGTCTCGTCGTCAGGATGGAGCAGCTCAACCACCGCCTCAAGGCCCGCCGGGACTAATTCCCGAGAATAGGTCTGTCGGATCCGTCTTTGGATTATGTAACGGGTTTTATCTGTTCGATCTTGTGAACCCTAGTTTGTGTTTTCTTTAGCGGTATATCGAATTTGAGGATTATTCGATAATAGTTTTTTGATTTGGTCCTTTTATTGACTCGTCTATGGATAAATTGGGGTTGTGTGGTGCCTGCATTATGTTGTCTATCGCTTTGAGTCCATGCTTGTTGTTGGTTTTAAAGACAAAAAGAAACAAATGTAATTAGGGCTTTTAGATTGGGACCCGATTTTTTCTAGAAGCAAATGTAGCCTTGCTTTTCTGCTTATTGCATTCATTTTGGATTATTGTTGGCTGTTCATTGTGAAATAAATGTTATTCTGCCTTGGCTAATATGCACGGGGTCTAATTGGTGTAGTTTTTGGTAAATTTTACCGTGGTTTTCACATTAGTGTGTTTTATGTGGCTTTGAATGCCACTTGTAGGGAAGAGGTGAGGAAGAAGGAATAGGCTAGAACGTGTTATTAACTTATGCCTTACTAGTCTTAGAACAGCCATTGATAGTTTATGTAATGTTCATACTGGGTAAAATTGAAACATAATCATCTTCTGGGTTAACTGCTCTATACTTGTTTGGGCTTGGATTAAATTCATGCCCAATTGAGCCAAACTTGAATTTTGGTTGATACTTTAATGTTAGTTTGAGCTTGGGCTTTGGGTCTTGTACATCAAAATTAGTAGGGAGAATATTTTGCATAATGGGGATACGTATGAGTCAGGTTCATGAGCCACTGTCTCTGAACATGGATTTCTACGGGCTCATGCAATGAAGGATATCATACCTTATAATGTGGGTTACCATACTATCTTTTTCAGCACTGAGGACAAACTACCCCTTACAATGAGGGATAACATACCTTCCTAAATGAACCTATCTTTCAGAAATGGTGTGGGATAAACTTGTAAAGCCGTAGCTTTTGTCCCAGTTTCTTTTTCTGTGCTTGAACCAATCCCAATCTCTTTCCCCATTTTCTTCAACGAAGTCCATCCATTTCTTGTTGATGAGAAATTCTATCAATCTTGAGTTCTTTTGTTCTAACTTGTGAAGCGTAGTTTGCCCAATCCTCAAGCTTGGAGATTAAATTTTTTTGTGAATTATATTAACGGTGGTGGTGACCGTTGGTGGCAGGCTCTGGTAGTGCAAAGTGAGAGAAGATACCTTATGCATAGACTGGAGATGGTGGCTGAGTGACTTTTGTAGAGAGCAGGGGGAATAGAAGGAAAGGGGAAGAAATTAGGGATTTTGTGAGGGTTGCAATGAAGGAAACTACATGTTGTTTCAAAGGTTGCTTGACATTTGCTTACTGTTCATCTAAAAATGGCATTGTTTTCGTACTTTATTTGTTTACTTTTTTTATAACAAAAAACATCTTAGCGGTGGTGGTTATGGGCACGAAACCGGTGGGATTACTGTCACTGCTAATATCACTGCTAGCAGCGGAATGCTGCTATTGGTACCTGAACCTCCTCACTGCCGTTTGGAGATTACCAGTGTTGGATGTGGGGCCAGTGGCTGTAAAAACAGCACCGGCAGTAGATTTGCACAGGCCTACTGTCATTTCAAGCCTCCTTTTAATCTTGTGAATTTATTAAGGCTGCACTAATTGGGAGCCAGTCCGTTTGTTTGGGTATCATCTCCTTGCTTCGTCAATAAGATATGCATTCCTTCTTGATGAGTCGGGTGCTTGAAGCCAGTGGACCTATTTCTTCTCTTCATTATTTTTTTCTTCTAGCTTTGTAATACATTCTAGCTTTGTAATGCTTTACTGATTACTTGAATTTTTATTTTTCCCGGTGGTTATTGTTGGTATTTCTTATCAACAAGTATTCTCGTGTTGTCCGAATTATTTCATTTTTTTATAAGTGAATTATTTCAATTTTAACCCTTTGACTATTCAAAGGTAATTTTTGGGCATGTTTGTTTTCAAAATTATTTTAGAATACAAAATTTGCAAAAAGAACATTCAAAATTTTAGAAATTCATACACAAACACCAATACATTTTACACAATCTCCAATAACTTTTCATACAAATTCTAAACCTTTTTCAAAAAAATTATAATAAATCTTCTCTCTATACTTTTTCACCTAATTTTAATATTTTTTTATTAGAAAATTACATCAAATTATCTTTCTCTACACCTTTTTACAAACTCCAACAAAAATAAAATATCTTTAAAAAATTTCACTAATCTTTACACAAAATTTGTAAAACTCTAATCTACATAAATATTCACAATTCTTTCAAAATCCTACAGTTTTTTAGAAAACCAACTTGTCTTTGTGTTTGTAATTTGACGGGAGAGTAAGTACTTCTTGCATGGTGTGCAAGTCATATTAGATCCTTGTTTGAATCAGCTTCAGCAGAGGCAATTCTCAACATTCAATTACCATCATCTCCTCAACCTGACAAGATACAATGGGTAATGGATTCCAAAGGCGTAATTAGAGGGTGTTCGTTTTCTAAAAAAAAATTAAGATTTTTAGGATTTTAATAGAATTGTGAATATTTATGTAGATTAGAGTTTTATAAGTTTGTGTGTAAAAGTTGGTGAAATGTTTTAAAGATATTTAATTTTTGTTGAGTTTGTAAAAAGGTGCAGAGACAGATGATTTGATGTAATTGTTTAATTAAAAACAATTAGAGTATGTGAAAAAGTATAAAGAGAAGATTTATTATAATTTTTTTAAAGGTATTGAAATTTGTGTGAAAATTTGTTATATTTTATGTCAAATGTATTAGTGTGTGTATGAATTTTTGAGATTTTGAATGTTCTTTTTGCAAATTTTGTTAAATATATTTGTATTATAGAATACTTTTGCAAACAAACGTGCCCTTACAGTTAAAGTTGCATACATTTTTTATAACAGAGCCAAACTTTCTGTCCAGAGTAATCTCCCATCTTTTGTATGGAAATGTATCTGAAAAATTAAGGTTCAAAGTAGACCGATTGCTATTTTGGAATGTGCAGCACATGCCCTACCTCTCTGGGGACTTATGGTACAGTGTAGTGAATCACATGATATTCACTTTATGCTATGTCCAATTTGCAAGCTTCATCTGGAAACTGTGGAACACTTATTTTTTGAACTGCTCCATAAGTTCCATTTTATGGCAGCATGCTCCTTGGCCAATGAATATGGATCTATTTGTGCATTCTCCTATAGAAACGCGGATTAAGTTTATCTTTGACCCAGGCAATATGCTAGCAAGTGACCGAGATACCTGGGAGCAGTGGATATTCGCTATTACAATCACTCTGGACACTATTTGGCACTCTCGTAATAAATGTGTGCATGAGGGGTTTGTTCCAGATGTTATGGAACTTATCCGCTTTGCTCACAGTAATGCTTAGACTGGATTTCCTGTCGTAACTAAAATGAAGGACTTAGATTGGTTCAAAACGGTCCGGTCTCAAGTGGTTCAGATCGGTCTTTTTTCTTAACTTTTATTTTTATTTTTTGTAAATCAGGAGAAAGGGAGGACTTAATTTCGAAGGGGAAGGCCGGAAGGGACTCAAGGGACTAGAGAGGGCGTTAAAACGCATAATTTTGACTTAGAGTTTTTATTTTTTAAGTTTAAAATTTGTATTAAAAAAATTTATTATTTAAATTAATAAATCCGGTCTAGTCCGGTCTTTGTAGACTGATTCTGTGCAGCCCTAGTTAACAGGAGATTCACGGTACATAGGGAGGTCTGTAACAGGGGTGGACCCAGGCCCGGGCGAACCTAGGCAGCCACCCGGGGTCCGCCCCTGAAAAAAAATATTTTTTCATGTATACTTTTTAAAAAAAAAAATAAGTTGGCCCAGGCAAGGGCATGGAAGTTATTTGTTCTGGCAAGCTGTATGGATGAACTTATGAATAATGTACAGTTGCTTCCTGTTGTGTGGAGGGATACAGCCAGCTGAGGTCAAGTCCATGGAAGTTGTTTGTTCTGGCAAGCTGTATGGAGGAAGTTATGAATGCTGCACAGTTGCTTCTCTGGTTCGCCATTTGAGCGAAGGCAGAAGGATCCGAGTCTGGTCCACCGATAGATAAAAGGGTCTTAACATTGAGTTTCTTTGCTGCACGGTTTGGGTGAAAGTTGAGAACGAAAAAGCAGGAAAATCGACTTTGGCTGCGTTTGTGTACCAAAATTTTACTCCCTTTAAAATTTTAACACAATTAAATATTACAATATAATCTCTCTCCCCCCATCAAATTATTACTATTTATTACAAAAAATATAAAAAATTACCTCTCTCTTCACTTTTTCACTAAACCCAATACCTAAAATTTTAACAACACTAAAATTTTACAACACAAACACAACCTTTGTAGGTAATGGGGTCAAGATTGGCGAAGGCACAAAAGAGATGGGTGAAGTGGGCGCTGAATTCTATACTAGCCACCGGGAATCCACTAGTGGAAGACCAGTACCCGGCTTTCACAACTTCAGTAGTCATGATTAATGTTGTAGGGAAAAGTAGGCCGCAAGACGTAGTAGTACTCTAATTTCTTGCAATATATGAGTTATAATTCCTTGGAGGCTTGGATGCCTTGTGGATAGGAGGTGTACGAATATATAGATCCTTTCCCCCACATACACTCAAATATCTGCCCATTAATTAATGAAACTTAATGTTCCAAACTTCACCCGTCCTCTGATTACTCATTTAGATCACGACAAATCTGTAGTTGTTGTACATATTATATAGTGATTCTTAATTTGGGGCAAGGCCACGTCGACATATATCATGAGCTGGATAATAACAACAAAAAATAATCTTGGTTTCTTTTGTGTGTTTAAATATAGCCAAGATAGATATTCTTTCTCGAAATCATTTATAGCCAGGATTGTGCCACTACGAAGTCTACTTACGTACCTTAGGACCATCATTTAGAGACAACCTTGTGCTTATTAGTGTCATTATTAATTCATTTTTTATGGGAAAATTGAGATTTTGAAGCCATTTTCACAGGACCTAGCTATCTAGTTTTTTAAGGCATGGAAGTGAAGAAAAGTAACAACTAATTAGGACATATATGGTTGGAATGCGAAAATGTATATGCAGACGAAAACATAGGACCCACGATTTGTGCAAGCCACAAAATTTTACCAAAATGGAAGACTAAAATTTAGGGGACACTATATACGTGATTATTTTTTAAATTGGAATTTACATTTTATTTTTTTAATTTAATTTTTTCTTTCTTTGGGATGCCGAGTGTATCCGGAGTTTCACCCCGACTAATCTCCGAACTTGTTTCTAATTACTATCAATTAACGTAGCTTCATATATAATGAAGCGATCGTGAACCTATTAACAAGTAAACAACATTGATTTTGTGGGTTTCGTAAACTTATGCCTCCGACATCTTGCCTTTATCTCTTGGATGGAAAACACTAACATGGATGACTGATGGCATATCACATACAATAGGATGACACCATGTGTTCCCATTTACCGACTCAAACTGACACATGATTAATTAGAGACAACATTGAGTTGTTCAATCTTCAATTTGGCGGGCTGGGTCTTTTTTTTTTTTTTTTTCTAAGCAAACGAAACAAAGGAAGATACATCAAGGGGGATCCAGAGGATCATCAGCAGACGTGACAAACAAAGGAAGACACGAAATAGAAAGAGCATCAAAAACAAAAAAAGAGGCAGTCCAAGCAGCAAGACGATGAGCCATAGAGTTCTGCCTTCGAGAAATCCAACACAAACGCCAATCAGGATGTCTTCGGAAGAAGCCACTGATGAGGTTGGCATGAAACAGCAAAGGGCCTTCAACAAGGAAGGCTGGGTCTTAGTAGTACATAGATTAATGAGACGGAGATTTCTCAACAATTGATCGCGTGGTATTTAGAGATCAGCTTGATACCTATATTAAAGATATTGCGTAATAGAATAGGAGATGATTGGATGAATGATTGCATGGTAGTGTACATCGAGCGGAAAATTTTGAAACTATTGAGAACAAAGTCATTTTGCAACGTTTTCAGAAGATGCAGAACCGTAGGATCCAATTATCCCCTCTCAATCGTAGTATATAGTACGGTATGTGTAATTCAATATTTTTAATGTTTTTAGTCTTTAATGTTTTGATATTGTAACTCTAAGACAATTTTTTATATTAAGTATGGAAAAAAATATCTTTTATCTTCCTTTAAAAATTCGCCCGAATTGATTTTCATTTTTGGTTCCGAAGCTGGTTTGTAATGATCAAGAGTCTACCGTTACTCAGTGGATTCCACCGCATGAACGAGCACTCAAAATAATGCCTTTGTGCAGCTGTAGTTAGCAGAAATTCTGATGGCTCAATCCTGAACATTCGAATTCGTCAATCCTCGGGAACCGGAGCTAATCCTCTTAAAGGTGAAGCTAGAGCCGTTAGATTGGCATGTGACTTGGCTGAAGATTATGAGGAGAGCAAAATTGGCTTATTGAAGGGGAGATAACAACTGCACGGCAGCTGCTCTCTCAACACTCTCTGATTGGATCCCAAATAGAGGCAATACTTTGGCTCATAATATGGCTAAATGGGGCCTGCTCTCATGTTGTATTGGGAATTTTCTTAGCCTTTACGTGCCCCCTGATATCCTTGCTTCAATTGCTTGTAAGGATTCAGTCTGGGGCAGTTGGGGATGTCTAATTTTATTTCCTGTTTATTTAGGAAAAAAAAACCTCCAATTGAGAAAGAAAGGGGACGAGGGAGGAGTCTGCTACTTTGTTGGAACAAGTGGCTCCTACCCGTTCCGCTAAGGTTGTGTTTGTGTTGAAATATTTTTGGTGTTGAGTTTTGTGTTGGTATTGAGTTTAGTGAAAAAGTGAAGAGAGGTAATTTTTTATATTTTTTGATGGGAGAGAGATAGAGATTATATTGTAGTATTTTATTAGGAGAGAGAATATTTTGAGAAAAATTGTTGGTGCAAACGCACCCTAAGTAGCGGCGTACTGGGTAAATTAGTCATTTCAATCTGACCATACATTCTAGTTGTTCCATTTAAATATTTTATGACGTAATACTGTAAATAAGTTAATGACCAATAATTAAACTATGGTGTTTGTGTGGTGGGTTATATTTTTTTCAGAGTATAGAAATCAATGAAAAAATAAAAAGTAAAATAATGAATTAATTTTGTATTTACTATAATAAAAATAGATTATTTGATAGTGAAATAGATTATTTTATAATTTTTTTTGTCAAAACTTTGGACACACGTAGAAAAATGAATGGTATAATATAGAATACGAATAATACTAATAAGAGAAGGAATAAAATTACAGCAATAAGAAGCTGTAGGATGTCATGCATTAAATCTTAATTTTTGAAATAATAATAAAAAAATTCAGTACTCGCTATCTATTGTATAAAATATGGAGATTTCATAGCATTTTTAAAATGTATTGGATAGATTGTAGAGGACAAATGTTATATTTTTATTCATGAGGATAAATAAATAAATAAGTATATCTATAGTGAAAATCTTTCCTCAAGTTTAAAAAAATGTTAAATTTTTAAAAATAATTAAGTTAAACAATGATTAATAAAAATATGTTTGATAGCTTATTCGGAAAAAAAAAGGTTAAAGTCATAATTAACCCTGTAAGTACATGCAAAAATCAAATCGATACCCTTAATTATAAATTCAACGATTTGAGACTTATAACTTTTAAAAATCATCAATTTTCGTTCTAGTCTAATTCCGTCTAAATTATATATTAAATTTTATGAAAAATAAGCCGCTCTATAAAATAATTATATTATTGAAGTATCATCCACGCCGCCATTAGCAGATATCCTGATGCGGCGTTACCTCATTGGACTGCTCCCTGATGATGAACAACTTCTCATTCACGACCTCCCTCAAAACACGAGAAGAATTCCACATTCCAACCGCCAGTAACAGCTAGCCTTCAGATTTTTCCTTCCAACTCGTCAAGAGACTATTAATTCGTTTATTGCTTATTTCCCAGATCCCTTAACAAGAAACCCTAATAGCATCCTATAGGAATCTCGGATTGAATCACGATAATCCCTTTGCCTTTTGACTCAGTTCATTTTCTGGTTCTCTGTATTGCTTTATTGATTTAGGCATATAGATATGGGTGACATGAAAGACAAGGTTAAGGGCTTCATGAAAAAAGTCAACAATCCCTTCTCGGCCTCCTCGTCTGGTAAATTCAAGGGCCAGGGTAGAGTCTTGGGATCTTCCTCTTCGGGACCTGCTAATCCAATTCCCTCTCGTCCTTCTTCACAAGTCCCCAATCCAAGGCCAAGTCCATCTCCGGCTGCTTCAGCGAGTTCAAATTCGAAGCCTTTGCCTCAAAGGCTACCTAATTCGGAGCCAAGCAGGTCGGATTCATCGAATACTTCGACCCCAAATCACAAACCGGCTAATGGGTTTGACCCATTCGGCTCGCTGATCACTTCTGGGAAGAGATCACAAAATGGCTATTCAATAAATGTTTACGAGTGTCCCATTTGCGGGAAATCTTATAGGTCTGAAGAAGAGGTGTCTTTACATGTGGATACTTGTGTCAATAACCCGGTTGAAAACCAAGGTAGTTCGGAAGTTTCTGATAATGGGGCGGAGTCTAAGAGTGAATTGGAGAACCGCATTGGTGCTTTTGTTTCAATGAAGCCCTCGGAGGGGTCCGTGGAGGTGGTTCTCAAGCTCTTGAGGAATATAGTGAAGGAACCGGAGAATGCAAAGTTTAGGAGGATTCGTATGAGTAATCCAAAGATAAGGGAGGCCATTGGCGAGGTTGCGGGAGGGGTTGAGTTGTTAGAGTTTGTAGGTTTTCAGTTGAAAGAGGAAGATGGAGAGATGTGGGCGGTCATTGAGGTTCCTACTGAGGATCAGATTCGTTTAATTAATAGTGCAATAGGTTTATTGGAACCACAAAAGGTAGAAGAACCGCAGATGAAAGAAAGTTTGCCGTCTACAACTTTATCTGGCATGGAAGAACCGATCAAGCCAAAAAAGGTTGACAGGCAGGTATGTTGATTATTGATAGAATATTCTAGACAGAGTGTTGTCATTTGGATGTTCTATGTTACTTACATTTCCCTTCTAGCGGCACTAGAACATATCCAAACTATGTTTTTCCTTTGCTAGGCAGAGCATATCCAAAATTTCTAGCCTGATAGTGTTCTCGAATGTTACATTGATGAGGAACTTTTTTTTTTTGATAAGTAAGGAAATTTTATTAAAATAAGCGAGAACAGTACAAGGGACTATACCGAAAGCGCTTAAGACAAACAAGCAACAAAACTAAGGAAATCATCAAAGTCGACAAAAAAACCCTCTAAAACCGCATTAGCCCAACAAAACAAGGAAAACAACATAAACCCTTGCAAAGACACTAGGGACAACGAGACATCTTCAAAACATCTATTGTTTCGCTCCCTCCAAAAGCACCACCAAACACACGAGAGAATCATTCTCCAAATAACCTTAGCAACGGGGTTAGAAAACCTCCTATCCCAACTCCAAAGCACATCCACCACCTTCTCCGGCATCACCCAGTGAAAATTTGTGATGCTGAACATGACTCCACAGCCCGCGTGCCATGGAACAATGAAGAAGCACATGGTGAACCGACTCCCCATCTCCACGACATAGGAAGCACCAGTCAGCCATATAGACCCCTCTTCTCCGAAGATTATCAATCGTAAGAATTCTCCCGTGCATGGTCTCCCAAACGAAGAAGGAGACCCTCGAAGGGCAACGAGACCTCCACACCCCTCTCCAAGGAAGAGCGACGCTATTCCTTCGGGCAAAGAAATGATACATGGACTTTACCGAAAAAACACCATTCGCGGAGCCAAGCCAAGACAACTGATCGTCCTCCCCTCGCCAGATCTTCACACGGTACAAGAGAGCAAAAAAGGCAGAAAACTCCTGAACCTCCCAATCGTTCGCAGCTCTCATAAAGGGAACATTCCACACAACACTTCCCTCCCTTACTTCGAAACAATCCGCCACCATAGCCTCCTTGCACCTGGATAACGAGAACACAACCGGGAAGGCCACAAACAACGGACGATCACCACACCACCACTCATGCCAAAAGCGTATCCTCAAGCCACTGCCAACAGAATACCTGATATGCAAGTGAAAATCAACCCAACCCTTGGAGATGAACCGCCACAAACTCACACCATAAGACCCCTTGTTTGGGCAAGTACTCCACTGACCGTCAGTGCACCAATATTTTGCCGCAATAACGACCCTCCAAAGCCGATCCCGCTCGTGAGCAAAGCGCCACAACCATTTGCACAGAAGAGCCCTGTTGAACAACTTAATTCTACGGAGCCCCAACCCCCCATTAGAGAAAGAGGAACACACCACCTCTCACTTCACAAGATGATATTTGTGCACACCCCCAACGCTCCCCCAAAGGAAGTCCCTCTGAAGTTTTTCCAACCTATTAGCGACCACGACCGGGATAGGAAACAATGAGAGGAAATAGGTGGGGAGGCAAGAGATAGTAGACTTAATGAGAGTAAGCCGACCGCCTTTAGAAAGATACATACGCTGCCACTCCGCCAACCTGCGCTCCATCCGCTCAAGGATCTCATCCCAAATATGAACACTTTTAAAACGAGCACCCAGCGGAAGCCCAAGGTATGTCATCGGCAAGGAAGACACTCTACAGTCCAAAATACATGCTAACTCCTGCACTGAAGCAACACCGCCAATAGGAATAACCTCGGACTTCGACAAATTTATACTAAGGCTCGAGACCGCCTCAAAACACAAAAGGAGACATCTGAGACTACGAAGTTGACTCGCCTCAGCCCCACACAACACCAATGTATCTTCAGCAAAAAGCAAGTGAAAAATGCTCACACTACCATCTCCGACCGCAAAACCCTCTAAACCGTCGTGTTCCACTACCTTCCTCATCATACGGCTGAAGGCTTCCATGACAATCACAAACAGAAGAGGAGATAGAGGGTCCCCTTGCCTTAGACCCCGTGAGCTACTGAAAAAACCATTCGGGCCTCCATTGATGATAACGGAGAACTTCGCCGTCGAGATACAGATGGAGATCCAACGACACCATTTGTCACCGAAGCCGCAACGACGAAGAAGATATAACAGAAACTTCAAGTTCACATGATCAAAGGCCTTCTGCACATCCAGCTTACAAAGCATCCCCGGCCTCCCCGACCTCAACCTAGAATCAATGCACTCATTGGCTGAGTAATATGATTGAACCAAATTGATTGTTCGCAACCCATTGGATTGCTGTCAATTTCAACTACTATGGTAGTCTGACACCAAAGTAGAGGTCTTGGATATCTTTTATGTCTTTATCCTAATCTTGTATGTATCATGCCTTTGCTTATAGTGTTTCCAAGCACTACTTCTGCTAGCTGGTCTTTCCTTTTTAAGCACCCTCTACTTTATAACAGAACTAATACTTGGTATTGGTTAACATTGTTTGGTTTTCCTCTCATAACCGCGCTAATTTGACTGCCTGCCTGTCAATGTGCTATGTTTGTAGCAAGCCCATAACTGTAGGTCAGTCAAGTCCATCCATACAATGTTAGTTGCTTAACCATCATGAAATACTCTGATACCACCACTGTTGAAATTTTTTGAAGGGCACACCAATGTTAGAGTGAGCCATGATGTGGACAGTCCAACTGTTATCTATTCATGACTATTTTCCTCCAAAAGGAGTAACAGCTTATCTTTAGCATGGGCGTTACCTTGCACTATCATGAAGGCAATGTAGGCTGATCTGATGGTTAATATTAAATCGACTTGGAAGTCGTCTTGTGAAACAACAAATTTGAGTTTGATGCTTGGATGGATTTTAGTAGTTCTTGGATTTTGCTCTGTCATCGAAAATGAGTGATCAGAATTCATGATTCACTGTCATGAGTCTTGCTTGCTCTTTTAGATATGAGATCAGATTGCATCCTTCAGGTGGACTTCTTGACAGGCCATTGAATAGATGATACGTGTACTCTTAAATTGCCATTGTTTTTACAGGTTTCCCCTTCGTTAACATATGACCATTGAGGTTGATGAAAAATAGGTTACATGGCACAATCATTACCTGGGGATAAATTGTAAAGGTAGTTTAGTTGGGCCAATTTTCAAGAATGGTAATTTTGAGGGGCACGTTGCAAATAAGGTTGTAGTTGAGGTTGCAATTTCAATGGTGTGGGGAAAGACCGTTGAGTGTGGAATTTCCTCAATTATATTCTCTTGCTAGGCGTAAGGACGCTTGGGTGGCTGATTGCATGGAGATGGGATCCGGATAGGTAGTGTAGGATGTTCACTTTGAAAGAATGTTTAATGATTGGGAGATGGAGGTTTTTTCGGAGTCTTATACTTTACTCTATTCGTGGAGTAGAAGGAGAGGGGGAAGGATAAAATGCTTTGGATGGGTTCTAAGAGCGGTGTTTTCTCTGTGAAAACGATGTATGCTTTGCTTATGGAGGCCTCTAATGAGGATTTTCCTTGGCGTCAATGATGGAGGAGCTTGGTTCCCCCTAGAGTTGCTTTCTTTGTTTGGGAGGCCATTCACTGAAAGATTTTGACCATTTACAACTTAAGGAGGAGGGGAGTCTTCGTGACTGAGTGGTGCTATTTGTGTAAGAGTGATAGAGAAACGGTTGATCATATTCTTATTCATTGCTCGATGACTAGAGGATTGTGGGGGCACGTGCTGAGCATTCTTAACTATGATTGGGTTATGCCTAGAAGGTAGTGGATGTTATGCTTTGCTAGAGGAGGAAGTTTGAGGATCCAAATGCGTTGGCCATTTGGAATATAATCACTGCTTGCATATGGTGGAGTTTGTGGAGGGAAAGGAATGAGAGATGTTTTAAAGACAAGGCTATGTCTTTGTCTAGTTTAGGGGGATCTATGTTGCATTCTCTTTTTCTGTGGGCTAATACGGTTTTGGGATATCCTTTTGTGGGTTTACCGGATTTTCGTAGTTTTTTAGCTTGTATGATTTAGATGTTGCCAGTATGGTCTCTTGTACTGTCAACTTTCTTTTTCTTTAATAAGATTGGCTTCCTTGTCAAAAAAAAAAAAGTTGAGGTTGCTCTAGTGTAGTTTTTCCTAGATTTAGGTTATTTATATTTTTTATTCCTAAATATGGGCTTGTCGGAATTTTAATTCCTGTATTTTATAAGGCTTGAGCCATCCCAGCAGCTTCTTTTTAAACTATCTTTATCAACTTGGAGGGTAGAACTATCTTGCTTAATAACAATTTCCGGGACCAATTTGAAACTCTATAAAATCTAGGCGCCAAAAAGTAATCTATCATATATTTCAACCACCAAAACTATAGTTTAGGGAATGTCAATAACATTAGTTTATTGGGGACAAACAGATACGGACATAATGAAAAGTGGTGGCGGGTGATTGACAGTGAGGGTGGTGGCAGTGTTTGTGATATTTGATCATCGTATTATAAAAAAGTGAACTGGTGTAGTGAAAAACGACAGCAATTGCGCTTGAGGTATTAACTGAAATTAATGCTATAAAAAGGTGGTACTAATGATGACGCTAACTACGATGATTGCAGTGGTTGTAGTGATGGTCATTGTCATAGCAAAGCTCTAGTAGTTCAAAAACAGAGTGATTGTGGTGGCAATATTAGCTGCTAGCATATTTACCGAAGAAAGCTGTGACCAAGCTTGCTAATAATGGTGGATGCAGGCTTAAGTGGCAGATTAAGCAAAAGTATAGGGGATTGAGGATCAGTGGGCTTTTGTAGTACTTAGTGGGTACTCATCCAATTCCATGTGTGATGCGGGAGAGGCATGGCTACAGTTTGATCTCCTGAAAGTTTGAAAGGAAGGAAAGGTGCTGGGGTTATCTTCTCAGGTGGGCTTCCTAAGCACCTCCTGATTTATAAGCGTAGTTGTAAGGTCTTGTCCCTTTATTAGTATCTGAAGTTGAAAAATCTAGGGAGGCTTGCCAATCTGACAAGATGATGCTTTCAGCTTTCAAGACTCTGGTTCTCTCTCTCTCTCTCTCTCTCTCTCTCTCTCTCTCTCTCTCTCTCTCTCTCTCTCTCTCTCCCAAGGCAATGAAAGAAGCTGTGGTATGGGGGGGGGCATGTGGACTTAAAAAAGGAGATGTGCCTAAATGGAGGCAAGTGAGCCTCATTTCAAAGCAGCACAGAATGAAGTCCCTATGAATTTAAATCTGGTACACAACTCAGGACTTGCTGACCTAGGAGTGCTAGCAGATTGCAGCATCTGCAGCTGGCTTAGAGACCTTGACTTCAGCTGAGTCAGGAGGTTAGCTGCAGGCCTGCAGATGCTATGAGAAGGGCTAGCATGTTAAGCCTGCTGAAATGCCGAAAGTAAACCATCTTCAGTTGCAATGTGGTTAAAGCACTGAGCTTTTATCATCTCTAGGCACAATCTTATTCTGTTTCTTCTACTTCAGGCCACTGAAGCAACAGCATAGGCCATCTTACAAGCCTAATAGATGTTAATCGAAATCCGTGGTCGTGAGATCATAACATTTGGTTCAAAATCACTATAAGTTATTATTATTATTATTATTTTCAAAGGTTATGTTGGTTCTGAATGGACACTAATCACTTTTCTAACCAGTGGCTAATGAATTGAGACTAATTCTGACGTACTTTCTAAATTATCGAACTGTACATAAGGAGCATGTATTTATTGTAATTTGCTTTGGCTGACTATAATTGCATTGATTGTTTTCATTGTTAGAGCTTAGGGTTTCATATCTAATTTTATTTATATTCTATGAACTTTGGGTGTGGGCAGTTGCTGCGTTAGCCACTAAATGTTGTGTTTTGCTATATAATGGTGGAGTTCTCTTGACTCATGCATCAATGTGAGATTGAACTTGTTACCTTATCCTCTACCCCCTAGCAGGAGATGTCATTTGGTTCAAAGAGTATAGACAGACATCACTATCTCACTACACTTATGCCATATGTACTACAAAATTGAAATTATCTTTTCACAAAATATGTGACCCTGGAAGGTAATGGGAAATTTGACCAAGTCATGGTAATTTAACAGTTCAATATAGCGTCTCTGGTTGGTTAGATTACTATCCCACTCTTATGGAAACTCATTTTTTAGATTTGTATCTGGTTCTCTCTTTTTGTCAATGATTATATTAGTTGAACCAGTTCCCCAAAAAAAAAACAAAAAAACAAAACCATTTCCAAATATACTCTGCACGTTAATTTATTGTAATAAACCTAGACCACTCCCTTATTGTTTTTAAAAAAAGTAAATTCTCTGTTTTCTTTATCTGTGATATTTGAGCCTTCTTATTTACTAATGTGGCCTGTCTATTTTTATATTGATTTTCCATTTTCAAGGTCCGGGTATTTTTTGCTGTCCCTGAGAGTATCGCTGCAAAAATTGAGTTGCCAGATTCTTTCTATAAACTCTCAGTTGAAGAAGTCAAAAGAGAAGCTGATGCTAGGAAAAAAAAGATTGCAGAATCTCAGCTTTTGATCCCCAAGTCATACAAGGAAAAGCAGGCAAAAGCTGCTAGGAAGCGATACACAAAAACTGTCATCCGGATTCAGTTTCCTGATGGGGTGGTCCTCCAAGGTGTCTTTTCTCCTTGGGAGCCAACTAGCTCCCTCTATGAGGTTAGTCCTAGCTACTGTTTTTGATGCTTTATCCAGAGGATCAGTCTCTCATTTGGTAATTGTTCTGATTTGATATACCTATTAAGACGAGTTATAAAAGAGAGATAGCGTTTGTGATTCCTTGTCCATATAGTTTTCTCCTGCTGCGACTTACCTGTTTGGCATAGACATTTTCTTTTGGAGTATTTTCTGCTAAAACCCGCAAGCCTTGGCACACTGCATAAACAGTGGAAGTATGGATGTCCTGCTGAAAATGTCACACCCTTTTTGTTTTTTTTTTCTTTTTTCAAATCTGTGATTTCAGTTGTCCTGGGGACATTTGTGCATGGTATGTATTTACAGTGTGACCAATATGCAATTTGTATTTTTTTAGGCCGTCACATTTATGTTTTTTTTTGGCTTAAATTTGAATGGATGTATTGCTTTTTAGCAAACCATTTGAAGATTCCATGGCACAATGCATGGGTTAGTTTCATAGTCTATCCAAAAATAGGAAGCTTGTTTAGGTTGTTTCAGCCAATCAATATGATAAAATTTTGCTGCCCAAAAGAAATAGGGGCATTTTGTTTTCATTATACAGATGCATTTCTATTAGCTTTGTGGTTAGGAGTTTCTTTACTGCTGGGGAACCCATATGGTTTAATATGCTTTGGTCTTCGGTGAACAAAGTCTAAAGCGGATAATCAAGAAGGGTGTCTCTAGTTCTGTGTGATATGTACCTTGTTTAATCTCAAGTTCATGAACTAAGCTTTTCTTCTCCTGTCTCTCTCTCTGTTTTGTTCCTTCTTTGATGAAGTAGTTTGTCAGCTCAGCACTGAAAGAGCCCAGCTTGGAGTTTGAGCTATTACATCCAGTATCTATCAAACGAAAGGCGATCCCTCATTTTCCAATGACAGGCGAGACTGCGGCAACACTAGATGATGAGGACCTGGTGCCCTCAGCTCTTATCAAGTTCAAACCTATCGAAACAGATTCTGTTCTTTTCACTGGCCTCTGTAATGACCTGCTTGAAATGAGTGAACCACTTATAAATGATTCAGCAGTTGCTCCGAAATACCGTTGATGTACTTTGTCTATTAAGTGAGCCTGCCTAACAACTGAAGAGTCACTCCTCGCATTCAAACCTGTTAGCATTCTCTTTGATGTTGTACTTCTCAGCCAAATTATATTCCCCTTCCCATACAATCACATACCCTGCTACATTCGTTCAAGTGTTCATATCCTTTCTTGGCGTGTCCTTTAACCAAAGTCCTTGTATGCATCGGCATTATTCAGAAAGAGGGAAAGAAAGACCACACAAAGAACAAAATGAAAAGAAAAAAAGTTCATCGGGGTGTGCCCCCTTGCGGCTGAGCAAAAGGATGGCACGTGCGAGTGATCCAGCATGTGTAATTGTAGATAGTTTCGGCGTCCTAAGCACGGGGGACGGGTCCAACCTGTGATGGATTCTCTAGATCTGTATGTATGCCTCTTGTGCATGCAACTAAAATTGTCCGGGCATAAAAAACACGTAGCAAACAAAGTTGTACTATTTTTTCACTTTCAAGGCACTGAGAATCGTCTTTGGGCTTCGTTCCGTTTGGCCCAGACCCTAGGTGAACAGATCGAACCCAGAAGCTAAAAAGACAAAGAGAAGGATGCTATCTTAAAGGAACACTGTATATAAGACCATTCCCATTTTCTACTGCCTCACAGATTGCAGCTTCAAAGGGGCATAAAGGTATATACCGAAAGGAGGGACCACTGAGCGTTAGCTCTGGTGGTACGTCCTTCCCTTGGGAAGGGTCCCATCCGGTGGTCGACTCCCCCCTCCCGCAGGCTCTGCCTGCCTTCCACTATGACTAAAAAAGAAACAAAAAAAAAAAGAGGGAAAATATGTACTAATACACTTGACATGCCAAGAAATTGCGGTCTAGAGAAGGGATTTTTTTTATCCTGTATCCTTAGTGTACGTATTCAATCATCAGCTTGTTCAAGGGATACAAACAATACAATATTTCCCTTTTGCTTTTCTACACAAGTGGGAGGAAGATGAAGAAAATGACATTTCTTTCATTTCTTTTCTCTACAAATTTTAAAACCAAGGGTGAAGACAATCCACGCATTAGAAGAGTAATGTTAGACCAGTCCACCAGCCACCTCCAACTTTAACAACTATTTTTGATAGGATGAGAAAGGGCCCGGCCCAATGGCCTTTATAATCATTTTGGCAGCCCATTAAAGAAATAAAAGTCATCGCAAGATTCCTTCAATTATTATCTAGAAAACGTGGGTCTCACCTCTCCAACATCTTTGAAGCAGATCATGTGTTTGACTTATTAAGATACGCATAAAGATAAGATAACTCTTCTCATTATAAGGAGACCAACTCTCAAACTCCAATAGGAATAAGAGTCCCAAACATCCCGAACAACTCAGTCTTAATGAAATTGTGCCTCAGAGGGGTCTATAAAAGACAAGGTAGGCACCCGGACACGCTTGATACATTCTTTACACCCTCTCATTATTCTCTCATCGTACACTTTAGATCTATAATCTTACTGACTTAGGCATATGATAGGCAGAGGAGGCTCCCCTTCGGTGCCACTCACAATTCTATTTTATAAATTCGAACATTAAATTTGAGCTTGCTGATTAATGATTCATCTTGTAATTTTTGGCATAGTCAGTCTTCATAACCCTCTTGCTAATAAACGTCAAAGTTATTGTTAAGCTATTTTTTATTTTTTTAACATGAAGTAGAGTACCTAATTACTCAGTTATGCACTAAAAGCATTTATGCCTTCGCCCACATGAAATTATATGCAAGGGATATTCGGTAAAGGAACCCCTAGTCTACTCAACTTAATTACAAAGGCACTTTAAAAGTTTGGCCTAGTATATATTACTTATAATATTTCCAAATTTCTAGTTTTTTCTTCCCTTTGTTCGCGTGTTGTACTATTTAATTAACAGAAAACCAAATAGAATGCTTGATTGAATGTAGGAGCCATGTTACTTTTCAACGTCTTTGCCAAATGATTGCTATGTGAATGGTGCAGTTTGGCACATGAAAAAAGCACCTCACCTGCATACCTTTATTCCTTCTGGGGATCCATAAAAAAAAAAAAAAAACTTACCTAACAAATTAGGCTAGCGAGAGAGCCATCAGCCATGTGAAGCAAAAGTAACTTAGGGAAAAGGGAGAAAGGAGAGTCACCACTGTAAGCAACTTATGATAGACCCTTTTGAAGGATGTATGGGTCGACCGCTGTAAGTTTTGTTCGCCCTTGCCATGGTGACTCTCCCTTCCCCCTTTCCCCTAAGTTGTTTAAAAAAAAAAGTCATGCGAGGCAAAAACAATTTTAAGAATTCAGCGGGTGATGGAGATAAAAAAAAAATTATATTATAATAAACAGGATGAAACCTTAAAATAGGGAAGAGAAAACAGGCCCTCAAAGCAAGGATTGAGCCTGCGATTGTCTAACCTAGTGGTAACAAGTAATCTTCTGAGACGAGTCGTGAGTTGGAATCTTAATTAAATGTCTTGATCACTTAAATAGTGCGTATATTTTAAAAATATTTATGTGTTTTCTAAGAGTTTTACTATGCTCTTCTTGTCAGTCGTCGTGTACTCCTTATTTACTTTAAAATTTCGTTCCGAGTGAATCATGAGATGGTAGACAGATTTACCTCATTACTTAAAAAAAATTTCTCAAAAGTGAAAATGAGTCTTAAATTACAACTATCTTTTAATGGCTTAAACGACTTCGTGACAGACTGCGTACAAACAATTAAATAAGCTTTAATGTGCAATGTTAAGAACTAATCAAGAACAAAAGTCAAACCAACATAAAAAGCTATTGATAATTTTGGCAGAACATATCAAGATTATTAGTTTAGAGATTATGTTCTAAAATGAATGATGCAAAATATATTTTTTTTAAAAAATAAAAAATCAAGCTTGGCTTGGAGTTTTGGTGGAACCAAAAGAGTCCACTAGTTAATGCGCTTTTATCTTGTACCCTAGTGGCCTTATTATAAACCCCCCAATTGGCAATTGCAGCCAAACTGCTGACTACAGTTAGACAAACTGCAATTCCCTTTTACCACGTGCTGTGAGAAAGTACAATTTTTTCTTCTACCATGTGCTGTGAGACACCAACCTTATTACAATATTTTTTTAGGCTAAATTACCCCGTTCTGCAATCGCTCACACCTAGCGCCTTCGGGGGAGGAGGGTCTCTCCCCTTTATCTCTGGCCGCCCACCCGTTGGCATGGGTTGCGTGATGGGGAGGTCCGTTAAATTATTTAGTGACACGTGTCATATTGTGATTTGACGTAATGAATTTTTCGTTAAACGGGGCTAACGACATTGAGTTCAGTGAGTTTTTATACAAAAATGATAAACCTAGAGAGTAATTTGAAACTTTTTAAAACCCGCTGAATTTTCACAAAAAATTTTAAAACTCAATGTGGTATTTGTATATTTCTTAAGGGTTAATGACCAAAATAGTCCCTGGGTTTTGTGCTCTTTATCGATTTGGTCCTTGGGTTTCCAATTTGGTCACATAAGTCCTTAGGTTATCCTCATTTATCAATTTGATCATTGGGTTTCCAATTTGGTCACATAAGTCCTTAGGTTATCCTCATTTATCGATTTGGTCCCTGGGTTTCCAATTTGGTCACATAAGTCCTTAGGTTATCCTCATTTATCGATTTGGTCCTTCCGTCTAATTTCTACTTTGACGTCTCATCAAAATGAGCCACTACCCCCAAATCAATAAGCAAACAGAGAACAACAAATAGAAAATCCACGACACGATTCAAATCTCAAAGATCACTAACGGGTTCAGATTGGATATCTCTTTGCTTCGTGAAAAATAGACGACCAGCATGACTGATTTTTGGTAAAACATGGATCTGGGCTCCCTTCGTCGATCGAATAGGGGGTATCCCCCGTTCGATTTTTTTTCTTTTTTACGAATATGTCAGGTGGACGTGAGCTTTTTTTTTAAAATAATAAAAAAGCATACACGTGTCGCGATGTTATTGGTGGTGACGTGGCCCACCGTTAGCTGACTCTGCACAGAGGAGACAGAATTGGATGGAAGGATCAAATCGACAGATGAGGATAACCTAAGGACTTATGTGACCAAATTAGAAACCCAAGGATCAAATTGATAAATGAGGATAACCTAAAGACTTATGTGACCAAATTGGAAACCCAGGGACCAAATCGATAAAGGGCATAAAACTCAGGGACTATTTTGGTCATTAACCCTATTTCTTAAAGAAAAAGCAGCCCTAACTAACAGCATAGACCCAGCCCACAGCCAATGCTACAGGTGGTGACGGTGACGGGTTAACCACTTCACAGGACAACGTACCACGCAATATTTATCAAAAAAAAAAAAAAATATAAAAAGGAGGACACGTTTTTCCCCATGTGAAGACTGAATATTAATTTTAAAACATACAACTTATTCCCTCTGAAAATTTGCACCCTGACCCATTAAACTTAACATATTGAACTCAAAATTATTAATTAATTTATACCTATGTCACAATTCAACCATTAAAATTGTATCAAGTATCTTTCTTTTTTATGAATTTTAAAGATAAGATATTCACATAAAATTCAAGGTGTAAATATATTGATAATTTAAAATGCAACTTGTTAAGTTTGATAATTTAATGTGTAAATTATAAATTATGTGATAATTAGAGAATATAAAATGTAATTTTTTTTAAATTATTATACTGAAAAGTTGTACTAATTTATTTGATTTTTTACATTTGGGCAAGCCTATATACTTTATTGCATATTTAAGAGATAGCTACTAGAGGGATCCAGATAGACTTCCGGCCCTCTCCTTTTTTGGTCAGTTAGGTATTAGAATACCTAACATAAATTTGGTTAGCCAAATTTCTAACATAAACCACAAAACCAGCAAAACCGCTGGCTAGGGAGTAGGGGTACCAATGACCAAGCAACATATATCCCATTAATTATGATATCTAACAGTGTTATCATTAACCCAAAAAACAACATTATTTCCAAAATCAAACTGCATTAGACAACATAGAAAAACAACCTATTTTTGACTTTCTGCTAATTTCTTTTATGAATTAGTTCCAGCTGGCTGATCATTATATTAACCTAATTAATTATATCATAACTTGTGACAGATATATTCTAGGTATTATAAATTTATATATATGTCCGTCTTCAGCTCTAAGAACGTGTCGCCAACAAATGGGCAACAACTTAAAGCAATTCAACATCTCTAATTTTCAGACCCTCTTGGTTATTTTCTTCGTCTTTTATCCATTAAACAAAAAGCATACCTGCGAATTTGAATGAACACCTACTGTAGAATATAAAAATAATAATACATTAATAGAAGTCTTAATCAAATGGTTGAGAACCAATCACATCAAAGAGACGGACAGTACTGCAATGGAAGCTGCCCATAACATTACCAAATTTTTTATTATAATTAATTTATACGTTCATCTAATTCAGGTTGCGTTTGTGTACCAAAATTTTATCCCCTCTAAAATTTTAACACAATTAAATATTACAATAGAATCTCTCTCCCCCATCAAATCATTACTATTTACTACAAAAAAATATAAAAAATTACCTCTCTCTTCACTTTTTCACTAAACTCAATACCTAAAATTTTAACAACACTAAAATTTTACAACACAAACACAACCCAGTAAGCTAAGTTTGAGGGGGCTATGCTATTTCGTGTCTAAATTGAAAAGGCCACTATCATTTTCAGATTAAACTAATTGGTATACAAGTTGTGACCAATAAGAATAATATATAACAACATGTACACCATCTGTTTCATTAATAGGATAAGCGAATTTTCTAATAGCATGAGAGAGAAGAAAAATGTGACCTTTTCTAATGCAAAAGCGTGGCAGCATTGACAGGTTCTCTTCCAAATGCAAATGAACCTGCAATTTTTTTTTTTTAATATTCCCCTTCTTCATCTCCTACCCTAGCGCTGAATCAAGTGCCCGGTCAACTTTGGGACCTCAGAGAGAAGAGCAATATTGGGAGAAGAAAATACTAAATAATTTTTAGTGACTTAGCACATGGTTTTGTTCAGTAAAGTTGTAACAATAAAGTAACTATATAGCACCTAAACACGTTTTTAATCTTAATGCATGAAGTTTTAAAAGAGAAATCGTGATATTTATATAGAAAGGCACTCGGTGATCAACCTACTCTGCTTTATATATATATATATATATATATATATATATATATATATAAATTAGAATGGAACATGTCACTATTTTTTTAACTAAAATATATCAAAATGTGACAAGGCATATAATAAAGTAGCTGCAAGTGGACTTGTATGGACATTTTATATATAATTTTATGAACAAACGTGAGATGCGACCCACCCCGCGGAATGATATATATATATATATATTACCCTAATAACAGTGCTAGTGCTGTATGAGGGAGGTGCAATTAAAGAATCGAGCAGTAATTGCCTTTTGTGAAGTTTATGGATCGATCGACTTTCTGATTCCTTCACGCACAAGGGATTTCTCAGCGGCTTCAAGAATATATTAATACCCCCAAGCGCAGCCCATTGTGACAAATGATTACTGCATGATATTTTTTTTACGTTCTTTTTTTTTCTTTTTTACGTGTTGGTAGTAAAAGTTAGTGCTTGAATATTCTCTTGTTCCTCGTTCCCCCAAGTTGCTTAGAGAAAGAACTCTCACACCGGTCAAGTATTAGCAAATTTGTAGATTTATAAGTTGTCACTTCTCTTGTAGAGGTTGACCGCTTATATTTTACACATATACCCGGTCGACCGTTATATGCTCCGTTAAGCATATGGACGACAGACTGACGGAAATGCCTCATTGTCAAAAGTATGAAACCTAAGGGTTTTAAATTTGAAATTCAAGGACTAAACTGTTAAAAAGGTCAAAACCCAAGGACTAAATTGCCAATTTCCCTATTTTTTAAGATACTGATTTTCTTCTACTACATGTGTTGCAAACCACTCATGAAGTGACAGTGGATGTTGTAAGTCTTAGGATTAAGGCAACCCAAGAGGGGGTGAATTGGTTTTCTAAACTTTTCGCTTTTAATCCCCAAAGATGTGTTTGTAAAGTAACTACTAATTTAGCACAAGTATATAATATGCAACAAGTGTAAATACGTGCTAAAAGTAAATAGTATGGATAGAGAAGAAAACATGTGATTTTAGGTGGTTCGACAAACCCGCCTACATCCACTCCTCAAGCTCCTTCACCGAGCCTTGAGGTTTTCTCACTATTCTTCAATAGCATATACTCTAGCTTCCGGGTGCTAGAGAATCGCACAAGTGTTTTCTCGGGCTCAACACTCACACCCACCCAAGTGGTTTTTCGGGCTCACCACTCACAACCTAACCAAGCTTTGAGATATACTCTCTCTAAGTTTCTTCTTTATTGAACAATCTCACTAAAGGAAACATCTCTCTTGATAATAAGATTATAAGATCTAACTCTCTCAAAGAGTGAATATGAAAGTGGAAAGTTCTATCTCCTTATTCACACAAAGATAAGGATATGAAAGTGTGTTTTGTGTGAATGATATGAGAAATATAGAATATGAAGGTTTGAAATATTTCTCAAGTGATATAAATGACATATCGTCGTTGTATATTGATTTCATACGTTATGAATGCGTATTTATAAGCCACACATGAAAACTAGCCGTTTATAGTTGTTAGAGGTCGATCTGACAATTTTACCATTGTACCGGTTGACCGCTTCAACTAGTCGTTGCTCAACGATCATAAATTTGAATGTTGTCAACATCATCCGCTTCATGTAGCGGTAGACCGCCACAAATCATTTTCATAGACCGCTACAATTAAAAAGTTTTTTAAAAAATATTTTTTAAATCTTATTTCAAAAACCAACTTCTCAAAAGTATAGCCAAGACTTGAGAGTTTATATAGGGATAATTTGAAAACATTTAAAGCGCATTTTTTTTGTCAAACATATGATAAGAATATTATGCACGGTTTGAAAATATGCATATGTGATTCATAATCCTTGTCAAAAATAAAGCAAAGAGTTACAAGGATTATACCCTAAGGTATTGAATCTTCAAGATGTCCATTTTATAAACTTAATCCATTTATTGAAATCATCAAAATATTGATTGTGAATAAAAACCAACAATCTCTCACTTTTTTATGATGTCAATAAATTGATAGTTTTGGGATGACTCCTCTATCTTTTGCAATTGGATAAACATTTAAAACTTTGAGACAGAGCATTAGTAGCAATTGGATTCATAAAGGAATATACAATCAATGTTCATAATCCAATTCAAAAGGAGGATAGAAAGTCAACAAAACTATTAAACACATTTCTGCTTTGTCACATCAAAAAGATAAATGACACATTTTTTCCCAAATATGCATTCTAACAAAAACCATCATATGAAAGAGAATACAAACAAATAGATGTTGAAGAATTCTCCCCCTTTTGTCAATCAAAAAGTGAATACCTGAATAGAATTTAAAGGTTCATTTTTCATCCAAAAGAATAATTTGGATTTTAAATGGCAATCTTATTGAATTGGTATTGATGATGACTAATGGGGACTCAAGAGTCCATCGTTATTACGATAGTAGCTCATTGAGTGAGTTTGTACTGACATCGTAACTACCAATGACAATTTAATGGTCATTCTTAACCAAAAAAGTTTAAGCTCACACAAATTTATCAGAGTGCATGATTTAAAAAAAATAGCTCATAGATGTTCCATTTTGATAAATGCAAGAAATATGTCAAAGATGAATACATTTTCATTTATAAGATTAACACCTAAGAAATCAACATAGAATATAATCAACCAACAATAAGATCATATCCTCAATCTAGGATTTAGAAGTTACCAAAGGTTTTACCCTTTAGCATATGTCCTCAAAAGTCACAAGTCTTCTTGATAGGCAAGTTTCATCCAAGCACCATTTGTTGCTTCATCCTAGAAGAGAATCAAGAAACCATTTTTGGTACCCAAGCCTTCTTGGGTCCTTCAATGTTAGTTTTGGTTCATTTTGGAACCAATGCATTCTTGATAGTCTTGCTCCCAAGTTTCTTTAGTGCACAGTCAAAAATTAGATGCACATCTTTGTTGCAAAAAATGACATGTTTGAGTAGGTGCATTAAAAGACTTAGCCTTCACGAAATAATTTTTAAAATATTTTTTGGTGAATAGAAGGCTTGTAGCCTAAGCCACTTTTGTCAAAAACACATCTTTGACTACTAAGCATGTTTTTCAAAGTTTTGCTTCCTTGAGTAAACTTCTCAATAATTTTGCTTTGAGAAATAATTTTATAGTTCAAAGCAACTTTCTCATTTTCAAATTCTAAAGCTTTTTGTTGGAATAAATCATTTTCAAGCTTTAGAATATCTTGCACATTTTTCAATGAATCAATTTCTTCTGAGATCAAAATGAGTTTCTTTTTCAAAGATGTATATTTTGAACCAAATTTTTCAAATTGAGAAAGAAGTTCATCAAATGCATTTTGAAACTCAATATAAGAAGGTTTAGACTCATCATCGAAAGAATATACCTCATCGTCATCCTCAAATGTCATAAGGCATATGTTAGCAATTTCTCCATCTTTTTCTTCTTCGGAAGAACTTTAATCGTTAACATTAGTCCCTTCATGAGTAGTCTCTAGAGCATGCCAATTTTTCTAAGTATTTGTGCAAGAAGATATTCTAAACTCACATTTATCTAAAGCATAATAAAGAATATTCATTGTTCTAGCATCCAAAGAAATTTGTTGTTTATCTAGGTCACTATATTCATTTTTATTTTCAAGCATTCCAACTTTATATATGAGAATAAGTGGACCATTGAATATGCATAGCCATAAATCAAAATCAGTAGATTGAAAATAAAATTCCATCCTAGCTTTAAAATAGGAATAATCATTTTCGTTAAAAAATTGAGGTCTAAGTGTGGAAAGTCCTTCAACATGAGTGTTGAAGCTTGAAGTTGTCATTCTAACTCAAGATTATTAAATCTTGTATAATGAGCACCTTGCTCTAATACCAATTGTAAGTCCTAGGATTAAGGCAACCTAAGAGGGGGTGAATTGGTTTCTAAACTTTTCGCTTTTAACCCCCATAGACGTGTTTGCAAAGTAACTACTAATTTAGCACAAGTATATAATATGCAACAAGTGTAAATACGTGTTAAAAGTAAAGAGTAGGGATAGAGAAGCAAACACGTGATTTTTAGGTGGTTCAGCAAACCTGGATACATTCACCCTCAAGCTCATTCACCGAGCCGTGAGGTTTTCCCACTATTCTTCAATAGTATACACTCTAGCTTCAGGGTGCTAGAGAACCGTACAAGTGTTTTCTTAAGCTCAACACTCAAACCCACCCAAGTGGTTTTTCTGGCTTACCACTCACAACCTAACCAAGCTTTGAGATAAACCCTCTCTAAGCTTCTTCTTTAGTGAACAACCTCACTAAAGGAAACACCTCTCTTGATAAAAAGATTACAAGATCAAACTCTCTCAAAGAGTGGATATGAAAGTGAAAAACTTTATCTCTTTATTCATACACAGACAAGGATATGAAATTGTGTTTTGTGTGAATGATATGATAAATATAGAATATGAAGGTTTGAAATATTTTTCAAGTGATATAAATGATACGTGGTCCTTGAATATTGATTTCAGACGTTATGGATATGTATTTATAAGCCACATATGAAAACTAGCCGTTTATAGCTGTCGGAGGTCGATCTGACGATTTTACCGTTGTACCGGTCGACTGCTTCATGTACCGGTTGACCGCTTCAACTAGTCATTGCTCAACGGTCATAAATTTGAATTTTGTCAACATCATCCGCTTCATCTAGAGGTTGACCACTACAAATCATTTTCATAGACAACTATAATTAAAAAGATTTTTTTTAATATTTTTGAAATCTCATTTCAAAAACCAACTTCCCAAAAGTATAGCAAAGGTTTGGATGTTTATATAGGGATGATTTGAAAATATTTAAAGATCATTTTGGTTGTCAAACATATGATAAGAATATTATGCATGGTTTGAAAAATATGCAAATGTGTGATTCATAATCCTTATCAAAAGTGAAGTAAAGAGTTACAAAGATTATACCCTTAAGGTCTTGAATCTTCACTTTTCAGCTCATTGCATCTTCTTGATATTCAATCTTCTGGTCTTGACTCTTTCATGAAACATGACTTTGTCTTTGAATATGTTCATTTTATAAAATTAATCCATTTATTGAAATCATCAAAATATCGATTGTGCACAAAAACCAACAGATGTGCCCTACAGAACCCTGAGGTCAGTGTCAAACTATTTGAATCGGTTTCTTCCACTACAAAAAATTGACTTTTAGTGACAAAATTTTTTGTCACTAAAAGTCAAAATTTCTTCACTAAAAGTATTAGTGACGAAATTTTTTCGTCACCAGGTCCGTCAGTGTAAAAGTGTCACAAAATGTATTTCGTAACAAAACCCGAATTTCGTCAAGAAAAGTTTTTAGTGACGGAAATTTTTCGTCACTAAATACAATGATCAATCGTCACGGACTTAGTGATGAATCGGTCAAACGAGTGATTGATCGGTATGTTTCGCAATGATCGAATGATAAACATCTACGATCGATTGGTGAATTATTGGGGATTGATCGGCAATTTTTACCAATAGAATAGTAAGAAATAAACGATCAATCGCTATAGTAATGACAATCAATTGTCATGTATAAGTGATCGATCACTTCAATTTAGTGATCGATCGTCTTAACAAAAGTCGATCGGTCGCTGAGTAAAGCGATGGATCACTGATACGTCAGTATCGATCGGTAGAATCTGACGATCGATTGTTTTTATTTAGTGATCAATCGTTTATTTCTATATCGATCGGTCACTCATCTTGCCGACAGATCGCTTGCACATAGAAGATCGATCGATGACTTTACTGATCGATCAGCATTATATATTTTTAATATTGACAATCGAACGGTGGTGTTTAATGAAACAACCATTTGATCTCTTAATTTGGCATTTAACTACCGATCGAATGGTGGAAACATAATTTGGATTTTTGAAAAACAATAATAATAAAAAATATTATATAACAGATACTACTATAATAAAAATACAATACTCATACTAATGCACATTAATACTAAGAAATAATAATCCGCAATTAAATCGAAAATAACATCGTAATAATACAATATCTCAAAACTATTACAACATAGATGCATCTTTTTGAACCTTCAAACTTGCTGAATAGTCGCTTTGACATGTCTTCATTTTCTTCTCCATTCCAGATGATATTTTCTTCTTTAGCTCCTTCGATATTTCTGCCCGTAAGCGCTCTTGCTCCTTTCGCATGCGCTCTTGTTCCTTTTGCATACGCTCCTCGTGCTCAACTCGCATGCGCTCTTGCTGCATTTTCATGCGCTTCTCCTGCTCCAACCGGATGTGCTCTTGCTCCACCCGCTGCTCCTCAGCGTGGCCACCATCTCAGCTTGCATCTTCGCAAATTCTTGCAAGTCTTTTTCTCTAGCAGCTCTCATCGCTTCTATCTCATCCCTTGCCTTTGCTAGTTGGTACTGTAGATCAGAAGATTGTGTAGTCAAAGTTGATGAAGGCGGAGGCTTAACCACGCGTCCTAATCCCTGAACATATCTCAACTTCTTGTCCAATATCTCGGAATATACTTCAATTTTGGTGTAAATCTTCCCTTCTAAATCACACTGGTTCTGGAAGGCATCCATTCGTTCCTGAAAAAATTGTAATAATTACCAAAAACATTAAAGTAGATAAATATACATAAATTATATGGTAATAAATCGTGCCACATGACTTATTTATTACACACTTGGCACAAGTTTGACGCTTAGATCTTTTTTTAGGGGCGTAAATTGATGAAATTTGGTAGTTCTTGGACTCAATGTGTTAAAAGTGGTACTTGAGACCTCTGTTTGAGATTAATTTGATAGTTTGAGGACTCAATGTGTTAGGTTTGCTATTAAATTTCCTGCGCCTTGGTTTATTATGTTTGCGAGTCGTCTTTGGTTTTCTCGCTATAACTAGTATATTCCTTAGTCATAAATAAAGGTTTCTAATAAAATTTGAAGGTGCCTTCCCTTTTAAAAAAAGGGTCTACATTTAGGTGATGTTCGTTTTGAAGGTTTTTGTAGGATTTGAAGAGTTTTGTGAATTTTTATGTGTTGTTAAAGTTGTATTGGTGTTTGTGTAGAGATTGATGATGTGTAAAAAAGTGATGATGATGTTTATTAAAACTTGATTTTTATTAAAACTTGATTTTTTAAAGGTTAAAAAAAAGCAAAAAACTGTACTACATCGTCGAAGACAAGCTGCTGCGCATGACAGCAGCTTGTCGGAAGGGATTAAAAAAAAAACAGAAAAAGCAAGTCAGACGTGGGCCAGCCTTTGCCGGCGTGGATGCTAATACTACCGAACAAAATGAATTTTTGAATGCGAATCCTGCATTTCCGCAGAACACGAACATCGCCTTAGTTTTTCTATTAATTTGTGTCCCTCACCACAAAATCATCAATTAGGTACGTAATTTTCCTAATAATATATCAATATGTTGAAGGGTAACAAAACTAAAGTCAGTTTGTTTACCGGTTAAATTAATTTCCCAAATTACATTTCAGGCCTTTGGGCAACATGGGCAAATATAATCAACGTAAAAAAGATGCAAAATTCAACTGTCAAAGCAGTAGTATTTTATTATATTTGAAAATAATTTCCGTTCATTCAAAAATTATGAAGCCTTTTAAAAACTTCTTGTTATAGTTATTGTAATTGTAATTTGATTTTGTTCCTACAATTATAGTCACTGCAGTCGTGATTAACTATAATTATATATTGCTTATTTTACCGATTGAAAGCACAAACAAATGGTTGATAGTTAAAAATTTAATGATTAAAGAGTCCGCTTCCATAAGTTATTTTCCTATTAAAATTAATCTTGAAACTTAAATATAAAATCTTTGGTCCACGTGTATGTAGGGGTGCAAGTCCGGTCCGGCCTCTGGCAGAGCTTCGGTTCCGGCTATGGGAAGCTGAGGTTTAGCCCTTCCAGGAACCAGAATCGGAGGTGGATTTTGAGGCTTCCTGGAGGCAGAATCGGAAGCGATAGTGTCCACCGGTTTAACGGAAAACCGGTTCCGTTGGTTCTTTTAACTAAATACTAAAATCTACATAAAATAGAAAGACATCGTTTAGTTGGTTTTTTAATATATATATATATATATATATATATATATATATATATATATATATATATTGTGGATCAAAACGATCCACGGTGAAAAAACTCTATCCCCCTCCCCCCTCTCCTTTGCGAATTGCAACCCTTAGCCTCTCTCATTGGTCACTGCCTCAGCTCTCTCTCTTTTTGTTCGTTTGCCATTGCTTTCTCCCTCTTCTCTTACAGTCTCTCTTTCTCTCTCTACTGACTGTTGAGCTCCGGCGACCTCCGCTGCTTCTCTCTCTGTAAGTGGTAAGGTGGTAGCCTAGGTTTGTTTTCTCATCTGGTATGTGTAAGTGTGATTTGTGATTTAATTTCCATTCTTTTTTTTCCTTTTTGGTTTTTTTCTCTATGGTTCTCATAGCGTGCTGCGTGATTTTTGTAAAAATTGTATGTATATGTGTAACCTAGGTTTGTTGCGTGATTCACTGTAAAAATTGTATCTTCATACCGTGTTGTGTTCATAGATACCTTACTTAGTCCAAATTGATATGTTTTCATGAATTTGTAGAGGCACAACAAACTGAGACAATAGATTCTGCCCCTAAACGAATGAAGGTTTCCAATCCATCCCCGATTGAGAACATTTCATTAGGATACTACTAGTATTTGACCCAAACAAACCATTGGCCAAGTGCAACCATTGTGGTCATAAAGCTGGAGTTCACCACAAAGATCAAGGGACCTCGGCTATGAAGTCCCCTTTTATATCAAGGGGCAAGTAATGGATCAGTGGGGGTGATGAAGATAGACTCATATGATCCAAAGGCTATTAGAGCTGCTATTACCAAGTTTATAATTGTGGATGAAATTTCCTTCAAAATCTGTCTTCAGCACGGAAGGTTAGGTATTAGATCATTTCCGGAGTTCATTGGCACCAAAAATGGTGGTGGGACTCATTTATGTTCAAAATTGGTTGAGATCCAATATCATATATTCTGCTGATGATGATGAGGATAAGAAACTTGAAGTTATTGATGGGACGAAAGACCCCACTAGTTATATGATGGACATAGATATACATAAAATTTTACATTCCTACTTTCACTTAGTTAAAAAAATTTATGAGCTCCTTGTTAATTTTTTTTGCATAAATGATTTATAATGCTGCATCGATCATGGATTCGTGATTGATTGACGTTTGGTTATGTTCTTAATTTATTACTTAAGTTGATGCTTCTAACTTCTAAGTTCGTATTGTAATATTCTTCTATTTCGAGTTATGTCAGCATACACTATGTTTTTCGGTTATTGTTTTTATCTATTCTTGATTACTTTTATTATTAAGCCCATAATTTTTTTTTTGCTATTTAGGAATTGTGATAGTGTCTAGGTTAGTATTTATTAGGTTTCTTTGTGAATTGCTTGTTATTTTGAGACTTATTGAATCTGAATTTTGTTATTTTGGGATTTATTGAATATGAATTTTGTGAATTGCATGTTTTTAGATTTATTTTTATACTTGTTTTATGAATTGCATGTTTTAGGATTTTGTTGTGAATTTGAATTTTATGTTATTGTTGTTTTCTATTTTTAAAATAGGTCGCTAGGATGTTATTTTCGATTTTCAAAAGTTCAACAATGAGATGTTGGTTTTTAAATATTATGGGCTAAATAAAATGACCATCAAAACTAATATGATCATAATATGATATGGTTGTATTAGTTTGAATTTTAAAGGATGAACAACATTTTACTCCAACTTTAATCACTTGGTGTCTTGGTGAATTGATGTGTTGCAAGTGCAATGTAAATTTTTAATGTTCATCTGTATACATGTTGTGTTCATTTATATAATTGAGATTTTTGTAATTAATTGATAAATGTTCTTATGAAATTCGGGTTGTATATTTTAATTTTTTGATATATAAGATATATTTGTATTTGTGAATTGTGAGGAGTGAATAACATCTTTATTTTTTTAAAAAAATGTTTAAATAGACTAAAAAATATGGCCCAAAATATTATCGAAATTCCGCTATCTGTTTCCACTTCCGTTAAGTTCGATCTATTTTGGTAATTCACTAGTTAGCGGACTAGATATCAAAATATTAAATTCTATTCCTGACTACTCAAAATATTAAATTCTACTTTTGACTAATCCACTGTTCACCAATTCATTACGAGATTCCGAAACATAGCACGAAACACCTGCCCACCATTGCAGTGTCAATAGCATTTTCCTGCTAATTTTTTTTTATGACGAGAAGATCTCCCAAAGTCGGACCCTTTTGGCCCAACCCTGAAGTACAAATTCCGGCCACACAACCTAGGGAGCGGGTAAGTCAAAGGCGATAATGAGGGTGTTGGGGCTCAAATTTGGGACATGTTAGAACCCAAGACCAAGTCTTACCACCACACCAAACCTTTAGGGTATTTTCCTGCTAATTTGGTAACGTGTGAATTAGAAATATAATTTTTTAAACCTCTATTCTTTTTTTCTAGCGGAATTTCTTTTTCTTTAATAGACGGCGTCGAGGCGAGTCTATTTCGTCGTGGACCACCACCACCACCCCCCGCGGGCGACTAATCGCCAATGTAAAAAATCCCGCTCCAATCCGATTATCGCCCCCAGTAAATTTTGCACGAGCTAAACTCGTCGCGTGTTACGTACACGTGTCAGGGTCTCAACAGTATCTTGCTGTACAACTGCGGTACCACCGACAGGTCGGATCCAATTTGGCAATGCGTCAAATAAAGAACCACGCACGTGATACAGTACCGGACCAGCCAGTCCTCCAACCGGATAAATCGGTAACTCACCCACCTGTTGAGTTCTTCAGAAGAGGGAGAAATGAACGGTGGAGATCTCATAAAACCCCTCATTCAGACAAATATTAATCTCTCTCGATTCTCTCTCTCAGCCTTTTTCGGTTGCTGAAAGCTGTTTCTGCTTTGCCTCTCTCTCTCTCTCTCTCTATCTGAGTTAATGTGTGGAAGACAGGTTTTGGCGGGTGAAGAGTGTGGATATTAGCTTTGGATTTAGGGGGACTTTGGCTTTGAGATATTGTTGTTCTGAGTGACTGGTGGTCTGATATGGAGAGAGATTTCTTGGGTTTGAGCTCGAAAGAATCGTTGGCTGTGGTGAAGGAGGAGATTAACAATGATGGGTGCAAAGACTCGGGTATGTTCTTGTCATATAATTTGCAATCTAGAATATTTGTCATGAATTATGTGTGTCTGACTGATTTTGTTCTAGTTGGTAGTTTATTTTTCGTGGCTGGTATAAGTGAATTAATGGGTACAAACTAAATTTTTTTCTGGGCTGATGCATATTTCTAGAAAGAAGTATTCTTGTTGTGTGCGGTACCGAAGCATTTATTTGAATAATAAAGATTATACCTCTTGTTGTCACAGAGCGTTATAAAGATGTTGTCTTTCCTTGTGAGGGATCTTTTCAGTTGAAGTTCCGAAGTGGTTCATCGTTCAGGTTTAGAATTATTTGCAGGACAACATCGTGGCAGTAAATTGTATATTTAACATATAGCTGCCTGTAAAGGTTCTCAAAATATCCACCTAAGTACTAATAATTTTGTCGATTTCCCTTGTTTAGCTTTTTGTTGCAAGCAATTGGTGTTCTGTTTACTGCAAGCAATTAGTGGGTACCTGGAGGGAATAGCCTTTTTGTTTGTGGCTTTGTTGTTTTAATTTATCTCTGCAATCCTGCAAGAAAAGACAACGGGGAAAAAAAAATCTCCCCGCGAAGTTGCCTCATCTTTTTCATTTGTATTCTATTCGTTTCCCTTGCTTCCTTTCCGTGTCTGTTTTGAAGTGCGAGGCACAGAATGTATTTTTTTTAATATCGTTGATCATTTTCTGAGGATATATAGGACTTACTGAATATGCAGGTGTACAGTGGCAATTTTCAAACAGGGGCTCTTCCCTTTCACATTTGATGTCTTTCAAGACTGCTCTAGAAGATAAGACTAAAAAGCTTGTCTCTGATCCTTTAATGCCATCTGGATTTATGAGTATCACCACTACAGATGCTTTTGATCACAGTAGAAAAGGGCCTGTAGGCGACATCCAGGTTTGATATTATTCCATTTCTTGTTCAGGATATATCTTTGTATTTCAGGGATTGTTGAAGCATTTGATGCTTTATTTTGGGTAAACAATTCTTTTGAATTTTTGATATTGATGTCTGCGATGTAAGTACCTAAGTATGTGTTGCTGAAAAGAAAAATCGATAATTTTTAAGCACGCCTCTTAGCTGCCCATCAGCATGATATCATTTCCTAAAAGTCTCAACTGATATGTTGTTGCCCTTGCTCACGTTGGTTTCTTGTTTTTACTATATAGAAGTCCTTCAATCACGATAGGCAAGGTGGCACTCATATTTCCCTGACATCTTATCCTGTGCAACATGAAGTGCATTCTGTGCACCGTCCTCATGATGTGAAGATGTTTTCTGTTTCAAACCAAGCAATTTCAGTTTCCGTTGGGAACCCTTTTTTCAAGAATCATTTTGCTCCTGGTCAGAATTTGGCTGGAACCACAGTGAAGCAACAATTACTTGGAGGAATTCCAGTTACGGCTCCTCATTCAATTATTCCCACCGTTGCTTCCATAGCTGGAATAACTGAACCATGGTATTTTCTTTTTTCTTTTTATTATTACTCACTTTATCATTTTTAGTTGCAACCATATGTTTAGGAGGGATTAAATGGCGTATGATGAATATCTCCTGTAGGAATGGTGTCAAGGCTTCTGGGTCTCCTGCACAGTTGACCATCTTCTATGCAGGTGCCGTCCACGTCTATGATGACATAAGCCCTGAGAAGGTACACACGGACACAGAGTAGAAACAGTTCAAAATTTATGCTGGTTATTAAATTCCTGTTGGACCATAAGTGGGCTTAAATTGGGGCATACTTTCCAGGCTCAGGCGATTATGTTTTTGGCTGGGCATGGGGCTTCTATAGCTTCTAATACGTCTCATCCAAAAGCTCAAGTTCAGGCATCTAGCTCAAAATTGGCAGCAGGAGATGGTGTTCCTGTGAACCAGCCCATAAACACACAGCCTTGCTCTAGTCTTTCAAGCCCAATATCTGTTTCTTCGCATACTGGTGCCCAGTCAGGAAGTGGTTCGACTAGCAATGATGAATTGATGGCAGCAAAAACCACCGGGGTTCCAACTAGTCCTGTTAGCAAAGTGGAGCCCCAGAAAATAGCAAACGCTGTGGGATCTGTTGCTGTAACTCCTATCTTTCCATCTGGTGAGAGTTTGTCATTGAAGGGTAGTGCAAATAAGACTGAAATGAAGAACCCCATTGATATGTGTTTTCTTTGACAGTACGTGAACCATATTACAGTTATCCATGGACACAGCATTTACTATGAACTCTTTCACACCTAATTGCTGTGACTACTCTTAACTTAAGCTGAAGTGTCAGCTATAGCAAGCCTCAATTGTTTTCATCAACATTTGGCTTAATCTCAAAGCTGTCAATTGCGGGTCCAATTATTTAGACTACTACATACTAGGTTTATAATTTTCACACCACTTCATAAGGATGACATTTGATTTTTCATACAGCTGTTCCACAGGCGCGTAAAGCATCCTTGGCTCGATTTTTGGAGAAGCGCAAGGAAAGGTCAGTTACTGTACAAGTTCTATTTCTCTCTATGGGCAAGGAGAAGGTGTTTTAGCATTTTCTCTGCTACCTTAACCCTTGAAAGTATTTTGATAGTAGCTATAGTAATTTACACGGACCTTCCTTTAGGACCTAATTGTCTGAGTTTCTATTGACATGCCCGAAAGCCCATCCTCAAACATTGTTTTTGGTTCTGTGTTGATCCTGTGTTGAAGAATCAACTCAGAGGGAGCCTTTGAATTTTAACTGCATATTGACACCTCAACTCAGAATTGAAGCATATTTGGGCAGTCTGCTAATTCAACTATATATATTGTGGACAGTTATAATTGATTTGAGGCCTTTCTTCATGAATTCAGGGCAATGAATGCAGCACCATACAACTTCAGCAAGAAGCCTCCTGAGGGTACCGCCCAAGAATGTGACGGTGCGAATTTCGCCGCCAAACAAGGAGAGTGTAACCATGATGCATAAGGGCCAATTAGGAAGCACTTATCATAGATTTATGCAGTAAGTTGAAGATGTAAGCAGATGGATTTGACTCTACCTCAAAAGAACTGTAGTACTAACTGTTTAATTTTGAAACTTTAAGTAGTTTCTATATATAGTTGGTGTAGGGTTTCAACTTATTATTTTGAATGTGACATTTATCATGATATGGAACTATTTAGGTGTTCTAACATTGTGGAAATAATTGACGGTCTTATGATTATGTTAACAGTTTTCTCCAGTTTTTTTTTCCTACTTTTTCCGCAATGAAATTGATCCACGTTGGTGCTAGTTTTGCACGCTTGGGGTCTGTTGGGCGTGGGAACAAGGATGCCAACTGCCAAGTTCGAGGTTTTCAGGAAATTCCTTTCCCTGTCAATAGTCGGGATATTATTTTTTACACTTTTTTATAAATAAAAAATAAAAAATTCAAAGATGGTCCGAATATCCCTATCTTGAAATTTGTCAAATTTCCTTTACCGTTCTTTTTGGGGGTTGTTTTCTAAAAGTCCTGTGGTTTTGAACCAAGTAGAAACCCTCTCTAGATTCTAGACTAAAATCATGGTTGAATTTCGAAAGAGAGTATAAATTATATGAAGTCTATAGTATTTAAAGAGATAGGATAAATTATATGAAGTTTATAATATTTTATATCGATCATATTAATGTGAGTTATACAATATTTCATGTATGTTATATTTTTCTTTCTCAACAATCTCAACTATAAATTAGATTTGAATCTTTATTTAAGGACCTGTTTGTTTGTCCAAAATTTTGGGTGTCCAAAATTTTAAGAATATTCCCAAAATTTCGATAAACAAACGTACCCTAAATCTTCCGAGGTATATACAGCTGGGACATTTTTGCACCCTACAAGGAAACCATCAAATTGCGAAAATACTACTGCTCTATTTGCAAATATCATATCTTAAATTACACAAATAACATAAATAAATTATTCATATAAAATAAAAATTAATTATGTGACATGAAAATTGATGTGATATCACGTAATTATCCGTATAATCCCTACTATAATAAAATAAGTGGAGAAGATGAGAAATTCGAACTGCCATGATTTTCTTAGGTTGAGTGTAAAAAAGGTTCAAAAAACTAATGAGAGGATGAAAATTGCTGTGGGTTTGTGGCAGACGTGAGAGATGAATCTCATGTCACAAATCCACGCACAATGCGACGTGACAGCAGGAAACCTGCCGTTAAAGTCTATTTACAATATGTCAAGATTTTATATAATTATTTTCTGAATTATATATAATATAATTTATATAAAAATCGATATATTAGATAAATTATTTTTCATTATTTAATAATATCTAAATAGAATTTTGAGCATGATGAATATTAAATTATTTAGAATCATCCATCTTTTTCCCGACAAAAAAATGGAAGGAAATCTTATGTCGTTGTTGGGAAAGAAATAAGAGACATGTCTATAATTTCTGGTTGTGAAAAACAGAACAAATAACTGAAAAAAATATCTACCTTCAGAGGCTTCAAGTTGGTAGGGCCAACTGTCACGTTTTTTTCAAATTGAATGGGATTGTTTTTTTTTGGGCCGGCCGCCGGTGCCGTGTGGGTCCAATGGTGTTAAGAAAAAACGGTGTAAGTTAGGATGTGTTTGACAATTAAAATTTTAAGTATTAGGATGGATAAAAAAGTGAAGTGAGAGATAATTTTTTTATAATTTTTGTAGTGAAAAGTAGTGATTTAATGGGGGAAGAGAGATTATATTGTAATTTTTTATTATGTTAAAATTCTAAAATGTGTAAAATTTTAATTTGCAAACGAGCCTTAGGGGTGTTTGTTTCCCCAAAATTTTGGGATTCGAAATTTCCAACAAAACAAACACATTCCAAATTTTTTAATTTTTACACACACACTCTACTTTTCACAAACCCCAATAAATCTCAATAAAGTAAATATTCCCAAAATTTCGGGAATATTCCCAGAAATTTCCACAAACAAACACCCCATTAGTCAACCCTGCAACCAATCAGCAAAGCACCTTCTTTTCTGATGACGTCTGTCTGTCTGTCACTTTCTAGGCCAAACATGTGTGTAGGAAGAATATTTTCCTTTTGCTTTCAGAAGACTGGTGTTTGGTAAAAGGGACAAAGGGAAGGCCCAATCGTGGCCAAGAAACAGTCCCCCATTATACGCAACTAAAAGATACCTCTGTTCATGTTGTGAGGCTCAAATTCATTGTGGGGAAATACCTCTCAATCATGTCTGCCTCCCTCCATCAATGAAAACTTCGTCTGCACATGGTTTTTATGTTTGTTTATTTCTAAACTTGAATGGTGTTTGACGAAATTCTTTTTTATTTTATTTTAGAATATTTAAAATTTAAGCAGATATATATATTTGGCTAAAATCAGATGAACATAAGTTTATTATGGTTGACGTAAATATAAAGCTAGACGTGGTGAGTGGATATTATTTCTTTGGCTAAAGAGTTGTTTTTAGATAAGAGTGGTCGTAGGGACCAGACGGAAGGCATCCATACATCCCATCAGGAATATGTTGTAGTGGCCCACAAACTATTGTAGCAATAAGATCACATTTTTGTCTTAACATGTGGAACCAACTTGTCTTGCCGACACTGCCACTGTAGTGGCTCATTGTTTTTTCTTTTTTCGAACTGCATAAAATTGATAATCATTTTCAATAGGCTTTTCATCTGAGAATAGTGGCTGTTCCTAACATTCGTTTATGTTGCTTTCAAAAATTAGGATGAACCAATGGGCTAATGGCACATAAAGATTAGTGGGATTCCTGTAGTTTGGTTTTTATGTCCCATTTTATGATATTCTGGACTCTCTTCCCCATTGGATCTCATCAGCGACCGAGAAATTCCTTTTTTCTTCAGAAAACATTTTGAGGCCACAATCAAACTTCCTCGGAACTTCAAACCGTATGAATTTGAAAAAAAATTTGTGGAACAAAACAAAGGCAGCAATGAAAAAGTCTATTGGGGGAGTCCATTTTTTCCTGTTGGGGACCGCTGGGTGTTATGTCTAGAATAAAAAAAAAAAAGAGCACTAAATCATAGACCCTATAGAACACAACACACACAGGTACCGCAACCGGGCCAACTGCATTGTCTGCCTTGTAGACGACAATGGCTGCTGATTGACCAGAGAAGTATTCTGTCTTTTTTTTTAAAAAAACCACGTCTCAAGGCTGTTCAAAACAATCAGTGTAGGGGTGAAAAATGACGCCATATTTAGGCCAAATTGATATGAAAGGAAAACGGATTTTTCAGCTTAGTAAAGGCTCTCCTGTAGAGAATTCCTCCTCTTCCTTTCTTTCGAGATGTCAAGCATAGTGCTACCGAGTTGCGGCCTCCTGCCATGTAGTCAGCTGCAACAATGTTACAGTTCCTCCAATTTTCGATTTGTGGCATTTTAGGCTAGATCACTTGTCAAGTCAGAGATTGAACCTGATTCAATCTTCTGCATCTCACCTAACTAGTTCTGAGAATTTAAAATGTGTTGTTGCCCTTTAGCCAAGCAGAAGCGAAACCTTTTCATTCCAGTGTTACTCTTAACTCTTATCCTTTTGATTTAATACACGGTGATATTTGAGACCTTATTCCCAGGCTTGTTTACAAGTTTCACACTACTTTCTTACTATTGTGGAGGATTATACTCGAGTTACTTGGGTCTATCTATTGAAATTCAAATTTAAAACCCAAAATTTCATACAATCATTCTTTCAAAATTCGGTACCACAGTCAAGAGGATAAGAACTGGCAATGATATTAAATTTCAGAAGCCAAATTTTACATCAAAAGTCTTGTGTTTACACTCCCCAACAAAATGAGGTTGTCGAGCGAAAACACCAACACGTCTTGAATGTTGCTCGAGTTCTCATTTTTCAATGAAATTCTAAATTTTCCTGTGCTATTGTTGGTATTGGTTTTCACCAATCTCCGTTAGATTATTCACTTTTTACCAAGCAAACTTCAGATGGTTTTATTGTTGTTCTTATATATGTTGACGATATCATTGTTGGAAGTACTACCTTGTCTACCATTCAGTTATTGAAGCCATTACCTTCACAACAAGTTTAAAATCAAAGACCTAGGTGCTCTTAAATATTTCCTTGGTTTAGAAGTGGCACACTCTTCTTACGGAATCCACATCTGCCAAAGGAAATACACCCTTGAATTACTTGAAGAATTTGGTCTTCTAGGCAGTATAACTATCTATACTCCCATTGAACTTAACCACATAATGTCACATTATACAGATTATTTACTTGAAGATATCATTGCATATAGAAGATTGATTGCCAAATTGATTTACCTCAACATTACTCGGCCTGACATCACCTACACAGTGAATGCTTTGAGTCAATTCTCAGACAAACCAACAAAAGTGCATTTACAGGCAACTTATCGGGTCCTTAAGTATCTTAAGGGATCGACAGGGTAGGGTATTTTCTTGTCTTCTCAATCTCCTTTACACTTGAAGGCTTTGAGTGACTATGATTGGGCTGCTTGCCCTGATACTCGAAGATCAGTAACTAGTTTCTGTGTTTTTATTGAAGACTCTTTGATTAGCTGGAAATCCAAGAAACAAGCCACAATATCTCGTTCATCTGCAGAGGCTGAATATTGTGCCTTAGCTCACACCTCTTGTGAGATTGTCTAGTTACTTGCTTACTCAAGGATTTCCATATTCAACATTCACAACCTACTCTCCTATATTGTGACAACCAGACAACCATACACTTTACCAAGAACCTCATTTTCCACTAGAGAACTAAGCATGTTGAATTGGATTGTCATTTCGTAAAGAAAAAAGGTTATTGCTGGTATCATTTATCTCATTCATGTGATCTCACATTTCCAATTGGCAGATGTACTTACCAAGGCATTACCTACTGCCAATTTCTTCTCATCACTGTCCAAGATGGGCGTCATGAACTTTTTACGCCCATCTTGTGGGGGAGTATCAAAGGAAATGGATTTTCCAGCTTAGCAAAGGCTCTTCTATAGATAATTCCTCCTCTTCCTTTCCAGATGTCAAGCATAGTGCTACCGAGCTGCAACCTCCTGTGATGTAGCCATTTGCACCCACATACTCTTCGGACGTAGCACTCACGCTGATTCTCTTTTTCTTTGCCACATATGTACTTATTTCTCTTTTTTTGTTTGTACCCTTTGTATTATCCTTTCGCTTTCCCTTTTGTATATAAGCTTGCACTGTACATAAAGTGATAATTTACAAAGACAATGAGATTCTCATTTTCTCTTGCTATCTTTCTGTTTGGCATCTTTAGGTTATAACAATTAATACACTGTTTAGACCAGGAAGAGTAGTGCTGCATACATTCCTTAATGCTCTTCCCATCCTTTGTACAATCTTTACTGAAAATTATGAGGTCATCAGCGAACATCAAATGAGATATTATGGGCGCACCGTAGCATATCCTCACTCCTTTTAAGTGATTTTGTTCCCCAACTTGCAATAATAGTCTAGATAGACCTTCAGCACACAGTATAAAAAGAAAAGGCGAGGTAGGGTCTGTTGAGGGGTGAAAAAATAGTAGGGAGATTCATTCAAAAGAATTGATTAGGAGACTGTAGAGACACATTGACTTATCAAATGAATCAATGCGCTAGAGAAACTCAAACATTTTAAAATTTTAAAAAGAAAGGGTCATTCCACTCGGTCATCGGTCCTTTTCATGCCAATTTTCAATGCCATGAGACCTTCATTCCCTTTCTTGTTTTGAATGGTGTGCATGAGCTCATGGGCAAGGATACAATTTTCTTAAATGAATAGTTGAGGAATAAATCCAGTTTGCATATAGGAGCTAATCTTGAGAAGGAAAACTTTGAGTCTATTGCCTAGAATTTTGGAAATAATTTTGTACAGGACATTACAAAGACTAATCAGTCTAAAGTGGGAGGCCAATGTAGGATTTTCCTTTTCTAGGGATTAGGACAATGTTAGTATGGTTAAGGGCTTTGAGAAGATAAATAGAATCAAAAAATCTCTGGACAATCATCACCAAATCATTTTTCACAATTTGCCAGTAAGACTGATAGAACTGGGCCATGATTCCATCCGAGCCAGGTACTTTAGTAGCATGAATGGATTGGACGGCTTGCCAGATTTTAGTCTCATCCGGAACACGGCATAACAGTTTATTATCATCAGTAGAAAATAAAGTACTAATGCTTTACCGCTCCTCGTGAGCCTCTAAGCAACATGCTCCTCATTCCTTTTCCTTGGTGACCCTTTCGTACGGAGTGTACACTTTCCTCCTTTCTGCATCAATACCACCTTCTCTTATCCCCTCGCTTAACTACTACTCTGGGTTGGGCGCCGTTGCTACGGAAGAGATTATTGCGAAGACACAGACGTTATCGTGGGATGACCTATCCGGGTTATTGCAACCTAACCACGGACGGGCTAAATAGATTCATAAGGCTTCTCTGGTGGGGCGCTTAGTCTCACAAAAAACTTACCCACCCCATGTTATCCACCCTTTGATTCGCACTGGATGGAGGTTTGCTTCAGATCTGATGATTGAAGATGCTGGTCCAAATCGTTTTTTATTCACCTTCTCGTCGTTGGAAGACAAAGAACGTGTGGTGGCACAGGGACCATGGAACTTCAAGGGCTACTATATGATTTTGAGAGAATGGAAGCCCCAGGAGACTATTGACGAAGTGGAATTATCTATGGTGGACTTTTGGGTTCAGATACACGGCCTCCCCTTGGAACTAGTAGATGAAGCAAATGCCCGACTGATCGGATGTAAGTTGGGGGAAGTGGTGACGATGGATGCTGTTGAATCTCACAATTCTTTTATTCGTCTCAAAAATCGGTTCCAGGCCTCAAATCCGCTGGAACCAGGTTTTTATTACTCTCGGGGGGAGGGGAATGCAACTTGGATTGGGTTTAAGTATGAGCGGCTGTCATCTTTTTGTCTTCATTGTGGTCTTATAGATCACACCATTGGGGCATGTTATCAGCACCCGGCTTATCCTTAGAAGTTTCCTTTGACGGATAAAATGAGGGGCATTTCACTTTTCCAGCGCGAGGCGATGCGCTCTGCGACAGGGTCCCCGCAGGAGGGAGTGTGGAAGCCTGCGGGTGCCGTTAATTATGTTGGGGATCACAGCGGCGAGAGGCACTCTACGACTGAAGTACCGGATAGGGTGGCCGGAGTGGGGGCAAACCACGACAAGAAAATTGGAGCAGGGAGTGTGAGATTGGCGGATAGTCCGCAGCCTTCTAAGGGTTGCCCACAATATCCGGAGGCAAATCTGGGGTTGTCTCCGTAGCGAAGTTGGCAGAGGGAGGTTTTCACGGGAACGACACTTAATGAGAGAATAATTGTGGAACAATTGGGACCGAATATTGCTGGTCAGCGCCCAGGGGATTTGTGGAAGCGAGATTCACGTGATTGTGGAGATGATCAAGCACCAAATGAAAACAAGCGGGTGTCATTGGGACGTTTGAATTTTGGGCAAAGGGCACTTAATGAGACAATAATTGTGGAACAATTGGGACCGAATATTGCTGGTCAGCGCCCAGGGGATCTATGGAAGTGAGATTCACATGATTGTGGAGATGATCAAGCACCAAATGAAAACAAGAGGGAGTCACTGGGACGTTTGAATTTTGGGCAAGGTGGGCTCCAGACGGGTCGACTACCACAATGCGCTGCCACCCCTCTTCAACTATTGGGCCATCCATTACCTACTCCGCAGGCTGTCTCTGGTGGGCTTTCAAGCATTGGCTTTTCATATAGTATGGCGAGTGGGACATGGGCTGCTTCAACTCAATCTGTCCAGCCGAATTGTAGTGGTGTGAAGCACTCTATGGAGCCTTCTGAAACACTGACAGGGCAGTCTCCTAAGCGTGGGAAGTTTACATTGGCTTATTTATTTCACCCAGGAGCTATAGTTTTGAACATACCTGCAGTTTCCAAAACGACGAGTTAAGAGTACTCGACATAGAAGGAAAGAGACGGCTGCTGGGCATGTCCCAAATGTTTCCACTATTAACAACAAGGCTGAGGAGGCGGGCCAATCCATGCCTCCAAGCTCACCATGAAACTCATAGCCTGGAACTGCCGAGGGTTGGGGAGACCTTCGGCAGCAAGGGCTCTCCAGGACTTAGTGAAGACTATAGATTCGATGGACATTTTTATTATGGAGTCTAAGATTGATTGTAGTTCTGTGTCCCGTATCATGCGGATGTTGGGTTTTTGTTATTTCGTACTGTACCTCCAATCGGTAGGAAATGAGGATTGGTTTTTTGTTGGCGTCCTGGGTTTTGTTTTAAGCTTTTCTGGAAATCTAAAAATGTTATTCACTTAGAAGTGGAACCGGGTTTGGAAGACCCGGATTTCTTTTGCTCTTTGATTTATGGTCCTACTTTGTGGAAGGAAAAAGAATTATTTTGCCAGGAACTGCAACAACTTGCACCGAGTGATAATAAGTCGTGGGTTTGCTTAGGGGATTTCAATGATATTATGAGGCAAAATGAAAAGCAAGGTGGTAGGGGTGTCCGGGCTTCGGGTTCTCGAGGATTGCCGCATTTTATGCAAACGATGGGCTTTGTGGATTTGGGCTTCGTTGGATCCCGATTTACGTGGTGTAATAAAAGGATGGGTTTGGCAAATATCCGAGAACGGTTGGATCGAGGGATCTCTAATATCGCGTGGAGACTGGCCTCCCCCAATGCAAAAATTCATCACTTTCCGATTACTAACTCCGATCATGTCCCGCTAATATTCTACTTATTTGAGCCGGAACAGGTGGCCCCGAAACCGTTCAAATTTGAAATGTTTTGGACGCATGAAAATGCTTGTTTACAGGTAGTAGCTGTAGCTTGGAATAAGGTTGGTGCTCTTAACCCTGCGCAAAGATTATTCAAAAAAATCAGGGTTGTACGTTCTGCGTTGAGGAAGTGGAATAAAGAGCATTTCGGTATCATTCAAGATGTTATTCATCGAGTGAAAGAGCAGCTGAAGATATGCCAACAGAGCCCTGCTAGTGAATACAATCCGGACCTGGAACTTGATTTACAAGCTGAATTGGATGAGCAATTGCGCCGGGAGGAGAATCTATGGAAGCAAAAATCACGGGTGACTCGGTTAACGTCAAGTGAGCTTAATATGAAATTCTATCATGCTTCCGCTGTAATAAGACGATGCAAAAATCAGATTTACAAGCTTAAAATAGACGACCGAGGCTGGATCTCTTGACGTATCGAGGTTGGGCATGAATTCTTGTCTTTTTACCAGCATCTATACACCACTAGCAGGCTGAATATTCCACATGACCTGGAGCATTTGATTGACCCGGTGTTGACCATGGAGGATAATGTGATGCTGTCCAAAATCCCAGATGCAGAAGAGATTTTCTCAACTTTGAATAAAATGGCACCTGAGAAAGCTCTAGGCCCCGACGGTATGACTATTTTCTTTTTCAGATTCTTTTGGGATGTGGTTGGTGATGATGTGGTTCATACTGTCCACGATTTCTTCACAAATGATGAACTTTTTCCTGTCCTAAATCATACACATATTACTCTTATCCCAAAAGTGGACAATCCTAGCAAGGTGAGTCAATTTCGGCCTATCAGTTTGTGTAATGTTATTTAGAAGATTATTTCCAAGCTCATGACTAAGAGATTGAAGGTAGTGCTTCCAAGACTCATTTCACCATTCCAACTAGCTTTTGTTCCGGGTCGAGCCATACAAGATAATTATATTGTTGCAGCGGAGATTTTTCATTCTATGAAGCATAAACAGGGGAGAGGAGGATGGATGGCCATTAAAGCTGATATGGAAAAGGCTTATGACAGGGTGGAGGGGGAGTTTGTACTGAAAGTTCTGGAGAAATTTGGTTTTTGTTCTAAATGGATTAAATGGGTGGAGCAGCGCATTTCTACTACATCTTTCTCCATTCTGGTCAACGGGAGCCCAGTAGGACACTTTCGACCCACGAGAGGGATTCAACAAGGGGATCCTCTTTCTCCGTATCAGCAATTACTTTCATTAATACCAGCAGCAGAAGCTATTTCTTCTCCTCAATTGACCAATGATCTCAATGCTCAATCAATGGTCAATTTGGCAGGTACTTCTTCACCACAACATACTTCCTTTTCTTGTTATTCTAAAACACCATGGATCGTGGACACAGGTGCCACTGACCATATGGTCAGCTCAGTATCCATGCTTACTACCATCACATCCACTGTTTCTTCTACTGTCAAAATGTCAAACAGTCATCTTGCACCAGTAACACATATTGGCACGGTTCAACTCTCTCGATTCATTGTGCTAACCAATGTTCTTGTGGTTCCATCCTTTTCTTACAATTTGATTTCTGTTAGTTCTCTCCTCAAACAGATGTCATGTTGTCTCATATTACTTGGCCAATATCTCTTTATACAGGACCCGTGCACATGGACAACGATTGGTTTGGCTAAAGAAACCAGTGGATTGTATTTTTTGATTCCTAGTTTTACTGATTTTCAGTCATCTTTTCATGCTTCTTTTAATAATTCTACTGCCTTGTGGCATTGTAGATTAGGGCATCCTTCAAATGCTCGAATGTCTCTGTTGAATCATTCAATTACTGATGTAATAAACTCTCCTCTACCTCACTGTACTGTCTGCCCTATGGCTAAACAACGCAGGTTATCTTTCCCTGTATCTACTACTCGAACCAAACTTCCTTTTGAACTAATTCACTGTGATTTGTGGGGACCATTTGCAATCCCTGATCACAATGGCATTAAGTTTTTTCTCACCATTGTGGATGACTTTACACGGTGTACTTGGGTGCATTTGCTTCAAACCAAGTCTCAAACTTCAAGTTATCTTAAATCTTTCTTTGCCTTTGTTAATACTCAATTCAATCTCAAAGTTCAATCCATTTGTACTGATTTTGGATCTGAATTTCATCTCTCTGATCTATTGGCATCACAAGGCATAATTCATCAAAGGTCTTGTGTGGAAACCCCACAACAGAATGGTCATGTTGAAAGGAAGCACCAACATTTGCTTAATGTTGCTCGTGCTCTTCGTTTTCAGTCCAATTTACCTCTCATTTTCTGGTCTGATTGTATTCTCTCTGCTGTTCACTTGATCAATCGTTTACCATCTCCATTACTTCACAACAAAACTCCTTTTGAAATGCTCTACAAATCTGTTCCTGACTATACCCATTTACGTGTATTTGGCTGTCTGTGTTATGTTTCTACTTTGACTAGGCAGCGTCACAAATTTGATTCCAGAGCTGATTCTTGTGTCTTCATTGGCTACCCACTTGGTACTAAGGGTTATAAAGTCTATAATCTTCAAACTCATAAAATTTCTATCTCTCGAAATGTTGTTTTTCATGAGAATTATTTTCCTTTTAAACACATTTCTCTTCATACTGATATCAGTGTTTTACCAAATGTTATTCCTGATCCCCATGATCTAACTGACATTATGCTTCCTGCTAATGTTTCACAGTCCTCCTCTTCTTCATCTGACATTCCAGTTTCTACCTCATCTCCTATATCTCCAATTGAGTCATCTACTTTAGACTCCACTATTAATTCTGATTCACAGTCTATTCCCCCTCTCATATCAGTTCCTTTTGCTGATAATTCTGCATCTCTTCCTTCTATTCCTCCATCTCCTAGCTATATTCGAAAATCTTCTCAAGTTTCAGTAAAACCTAAATACTTGGATGATTATCATTGTCAATTAGCTGTTAATTCTTTGGTTCCATCAAAGCTGTCCAATGTGCCTGGTTCTTCTTCATCTGGATTACCCTATTCAATTCATGATTACCTTGACTATGACAAGCTTTCTGCCTCTCACAAAACCTTTGTTGTCTCTGTGAGTTCCCTTACTGAACCTTCCACTTTTAAGTCTGCTGTTGTTTCGGCTGATTGGAGAGCAGCCATGGCAAAGGAAATTGAAGCTTTAGAATTGAATAACACCTGGAAAGTCTGTGACCTACCTCCTGGCCATATTCCAATTGATTGTAAATGGGTGTACAAGCTGAAATTTCGAGCAGATGGGTCCATAGAGAGGCATAAGGCACGGTTGGTTGCCAAAGGCTTCACTCAGAAGGAGGGGTTCGATTATTTTGAGACATTTTCACCTGTGGCTAAGTTGACAACAGTGAGAGTACTCTTAGCAGTTGCTGCATCTAAGTGTTGGCACATTCAACAAATGGATGTCAACAATGCTTTCTTACATGGGGATCTTCATGAAGAGATTTATATGCGCTTGCCTCCTGGTTTTTCTAAACAGGGGGAGTCCAAAGTTTGCAAGTTAAACAAATCTTTATACGGCTTGAAGCAAGCCTCAAGGCAATGGTTTCTCAAATTCTCTTATTTTTTATTAGCTAATGGTTTTGTTCAATCCAAATTCGATTATACTCTCTTTACCAAGGATTCTGCAGGCTCTTTTCTTGCCTTACTTGTGTACGTAGATGATATCATTCTTACTGGGAATGATATTGATTCCATCAATGCTTTTAAACTCATCATTGATAACAAGTTCAAGATCAAGGACCTTGGTAAGCTCAAATACTTTCTCGGATTAGAAGTAGCACATTCCTCGACTGGTATTTCTCCCTGTCAGAGAAAATTTGCTCTTGATATACTCACAGATTCTGGTTTTGTTGGTGCTAAACCTGTCTTGACTCCAGTTGAACAAAAAGCTCAAATTAGCCAAAGATTCAGGTATCCTTCTCTCGGATCCTGCTGAATATCGTCGGTTGGTTGACAGGCTCCTTTACTTAACCATTACTTGGTCAGATATATCATATGCTTTACAGTTACTTACTCAATATATGGATCAGCCTCGAGATTCTCACTTGGCTGCAGCTCATCGTGTTCTCCGATACATTAAGGGATCTCCTGGTCAATGACTCTTTTTTTCCTGCTCATAGTTCCTTACATCTTAAAGCCTTCACTGATTCTGATTGGGCTGGCTGTGTGGATACACGCAAATCAGTGACTGGCTTCTGTGTTTTCTTAGGAGATGCCTTGATTTCTTGGAAATCCAAGAAGCAAACCACTGTATCTCGATCTTCTGCCGAGGCTGAGTATCGGGCCATGACATCTACATGTTGTGAGCTTACTTGACTCAAGTATCTTTTGGCTGATTTACACATCTCTCATCCTCAACCTGCTCTTTTGTTCTGTGATAACTTGGCTGCCCTCCATATTGCAGCCAACCCTGTTTTCCATGAGCGTACTAAACACATTGAATTGGATTGTCATATCGTTCGTGAAAAGATCCAAAATGGTTTGTTGCGTACTCTGCATGTTAGATCCAACCATCAGCTTGCTGATTTATTTACCAAAGCTTTGGCTTCTGATTTGTTTCGTTCTTTGTTATCCAAGATGAATGTTCTTAACATTTATCATTCATCTTGAGGGGGAGTATTACAGAAGCTGTAGTTGCTAAGCTGGTTGCTGAACTGGATTAAGCTCTCTGTTATATTGGAGTTGTTACGCTGGAATTCAGTTAACTAGACAGTTAATTTGTTAGATCAGTTTGTTAGTCATAGCTGTTAACTCAGTCGAGCAATGTAATTTCTATATATACGTACATGTTGTAATAGAAAAGTTAAAAAAAGCTTGAAATATACAGAAGCATTTCTTCATTCCCCTGTTTTCTTCATCTTACTTTTTCTCTTTGTTATTCTACTATCATTTTTTATAGTATCCCGGGACTAGAGGCTTCCGAACATCCACCATCACCTTCACTCGAAAGTAACGAGAAACCCAAACTCCAAGGCCCAAAGGTAGCAAGAAGTCATGTTGAAGGACTGGACCAATAAGATTAGCAATCTTGCTGATACTTTTTTCCGTCGTACACATAAATGGCAAGTTGTGTATTTGGATCCAAACCGGGATGGTAGATACTTCAATTGTAAGTTTTGATAAAGCAAATCCGTTTATATAACCAACGTCTAACAGAATTCCTAAGATTACGGAAATATAATGACGTCAGATGATTACAATGAATTGGTTATAACAAACGAATCTTCGGTGAAGGCTGTAGAAAGTTCAGGCTAAGGCTGAGCTGTAGTCAGTGACTCGGTGTGCTGAGGTGTTGACTTCGTGGTAGCTGACAGTGTCTCAACATCAATCTCCCCAATGGTAAGAAGACATGGATTCCAAGGATTAAGAATTAGCATCTGTCCCCGAATGCTCCAGGGACCCCCATGAGGAAGAGGAAATTTAAAAATGAAAGCGTTATTCCTCAGGTCTTCTACTTCCAGTCCATCCACGTGGGGGTGTAAGTTCGGTCCAGGCTCCGGTGGAGCTCCGTTTCCGTAACCGGTTCTGGGAAGCTAAGGTCCGCTCCTTCCAGGAACCGGAATCGGAGGTAGATTTCGAGACTTCCCAGAAGCGGAACCAGAAGCAATATTTTTCGCCGATTCAACAGAAAATCGGTTTCGTTAGTTTTTTTTAACTACATATTGAAACGACGTTGTTCTACCTTGCGCCGTTTAGTTTTTTTAAAAATATATATATATTTATATTATATCGTGGATCAAAACGACACCGTTTTGACCCACGGTGAAAAAACCATACCCCCTTCCCCTTTCCTTCGAGTTCGCGACCCATTCACTCTCACAGTCTCACTGGTCACTCTCTCTCTCTCTCTTTGTTCTTCTGCCGACTGCCATTGCTTTCTCTCTCTCTCTGCTGAGTGCTGAGTCGCTGACTGCTGACCTTCGGCAACCTTCGGTGACTTCCGGCGCTCTCTGTCTCGCTGCTTCTCTCTCTCTCTGTAACTGTAAGCCGTAACCCTCAACGCCGTAACCTATGTTTTTTTTTCTCTCTCTCTTTTTATTTATAATTTCATATCTGATTTTGGGTTTCTTTCTCTATAGGATTGGAGCTCATTTCTGATTTTTGGAAAGTCCCATTGGTCTTCGGCAACGAGTTTATTTGTAAATTTTTTGTGAATTGCATTATTTGTAGCTGTTTGAGTTATTGTTAGTTTGTACCTGTGAAAATTGTATCTTCATAGCATGATTCACTTGTAAGTGACCCGACTGTCATATTATTTTAAGTTGAAGTCTTCGTGCATAACTTTGAAGTTGGATGTGTGTTGTTTTACCATATACATGTATAGTAGATTTGATCGTTGGGATAGATCATAAATTCTGAGCTTTAATCATTTAGTACGATTTCCAAGTCTTGAAAACTTTAATCATAGATCTTTTAAAATCTTATTTTCTTTGTTTGCAATTTGTAACAAAATATTGATTCTTATGTTGATGTCTCTCATTTGCAGCACTTAAATTTGATAGTATACAACATGGCTGGAAGTGAAGAGGTCAGAGTCACTGAATTTATTTGATAGGCGTTATTAGTCACTACAAGTTGGTTTGACATAATGAACTTTATAATGTAAGGGACATAAGGCGTTATGAGACAATTGTTGGATTGATAAGATGTGCATCTGTAGTATAATAGGTGGTAACTTGTCTAGAAATGGATGCGGCATGAGACAATTGTTTAGTATGTTAATTGTTTAGTTGTTTTAAATTTTGCATCTTGTTCATTTTTTGTTGAAATTCCGCTATCTGCTTCCGCTAAGTCCGCTAAGAGTCGGAAGCAGAATCTGTTTTAGTCATCCGCTAGTTAGCGGACCAGATGTCGGAATGTCAAATTCCGATTCCGACTTGTCCGCCATTCACCCCTACATCCACGTCCTTCCAAGAATGCATTACAATTTCTCTCATGGCTTGTTCGTTGATGATTCTTTGAGAAATGATTTTTCCAACTAGGACACGATAAGCCAATTGCTCTGCATCTTCAAGAGAAATCTTGTATTCTCCAGGGTCATCATCCTCCCAATTGATGCTTGAGTTTTGTTGATGAGGACCGTATTTCAAGGTCAAGGGATAGATGGCCAAGGACAGGAAGAAAAGCTCGAGATGGGGGATAATAAAGAAAATAGATAAGGGAAAATAAAGGAACAGAGGGTGTCTAGCGATGGTTTAAATAAAGGGAAGGGTTGAAGGATGGAGAGAGTCTGTAGTGGATGGCCGGTAGAAGGTTGGGCATGGTAGGGTTTAAGAATAGGTGAGGTTTAAGGGTTGTACGAGGAAGGGAGGAAAAAAGAGTATAGGGGGAGGGGAGAGCTCTAGAGAGATCAGTGTTTCAAGTAGGGATGTAGAAGTATTCTATCTATGTATCAAGTTTCCACTTTTCCAAATGGCAAGGAATAGGGTTGTTCAGTGCCACCGGAATTTTTCGGTGGCACCAGCAACGGGTTGCCGGTACCCGGCTTCACCGGTGCCGGTTTGGTTTTTTGCAATAAATACGGTAGTATTCTCAGTTCTCGGGTTACCCGGCACCGGATTCTGGGGAACCGAGATTTTGTATTTTTTTTTTTGGTGAAAGGTGAAGTAAATTTTGTATTTTTGACAAAACACAAAATTCCCCCCTTTTGGCAGAAAGCCAAAAACCCTTAATACCCCATATAGGTTTTTGCCCATGCTTCTCTCTTCCTCCCCTCCCTCTCATGCCGAGTGCCGACCACCACGCCTGCCCCTCCCGTCGCCGGACGTCATGACTCTCTGCCCATCCCACCCTATGCCTCTCTCTCCCGGGTTTTTTTCTTTCCCGAAAGGTTTTTGCCCATCCCACCCCGTGCCTCCCATCCCTCCCTCCCCTCCCTCTCCTACCGACCACGCCTGACGGCTGCTGTCCCTCCCGTCGCCGGACGCCGACCAAGGCTTCTTAATTTGTTCTATTGAAAGTGCCCAAAACCTACTCATCACATCACAGTAAGTACTTCATTGTCCGATTGTTATTTGTTTCCCCATTTGTTGTTTTTAGGGTTTGTAATTTAACCATGTTTAGGATATCATTAATATGTACAACATTTGCGAAAGATGTGCAGAATGTTTTGTAAAGAACAAAAAAGAACAACTGAGATGTAAAGAACAAAAAAGAGTCCCGAAATATTTTGTGTGAACATATTGCAATTGAAATTTTTAAGAGTCCCAAAATATTTTATGTTCGTTCTGGATAATTAAAGATCCTTTCTTACAACAATATTGGGTTGATTTTCAACTTCTGCAGATCCATCTGAAGAGTCATGCCAAGAGAAAAAAAATTATGTACAAACTGATATATGTACTTCACTCCATTTCAATCCATATAGCTGTTGATTATCTGCTTGATGAAGCTAGAAACTTGGTATGGATTCAAATTTAAATTCTAATGGATATTTGTTGTTTTATTCGTTTCATTCAATAGTACACGTTTGGAATATTTTATATTTTATACATCCGAGTATAGAGGAATGCAATAGATTGGCTACGCCCTTAATGTTGCACTTTCAGATCTTTCATTTGTACATTTTTTTGAAAACATCTAAAATCTGAAACCGCTAAGAGCCGGTACACATTGCTCAATATTTTTTTGGATCTTTCATTTGTACACATTGCTCAATATGAATGTAGGTTAACCGAAAACCGCCACCGCTAAAGGCCAGTTTTTGCCCTTAACGGTGTAGGTGTAGATTTTTTGAAAATCGGCCTATCCGGTATAGGTGTCGGTTTTGTACAAAACCGGCACCTACACCGCGGTTAAACAGCCCCAACAAGGAATATAGAAAGCATATATTGTCAAGGTAATTTACCATTCCAACCACGTATAAAACCGACACCTACACCGGGATTGAACAGGCCGCCCAGCAAGGAAAATAGAAAGCATGTATTGTCAGGATAATTTACCATTCCAACCACGTTCGTTCTTTCTTACAAAGGACTAGATTTGCTGCTAACTAGCTACTACATATTCCTTTTTACATCATATCATTAAGATTTGAAATGCTATTGATGGACTAAGTTACGCGTATATTCTTAATGGTGTTAGAGGTAAGACTAATGTCTCAAAGGACCAAGCTGCATTGTTTTGAGCCCTCCCATATCCTCACCATAAGTAGGATCAGAAGCGATATACATGGTGCTTTTCTTTATTGACTTGTACACTGCAATTACCAGTCTTTCTGTCCCTTCTTTTATCTTCCGCTGAGAGGGAGAGGGAGGGGGAGTTGTTTGAACATGGGTATCCTCATCTGTATATTGGGAAAGTTCTGTTCGTCGGATCATTTTAGCTTTCAAGAGGGAGCACCAATTAAACCCATCATTATGATGGATTCTGGACCAGCTTTGGATGAGTAGCAGCATAAATGGAAGCATTCACATCAGGTTTTAGGTGGGATAGAAGGTGCTGTACATCTGGACGTAAACTTTCTGATGCTTTCCCACAGAGAGCCAATACCTCTGGACGAGGCTTGCTGTTAGCCTGCACAGGCCCTCCCTGCCCTTCATAATGGATAACATGATGGCTGACAAATACATTGGTCAAGCAATAAGTATTGTGAGGTGATACAAACAATGTAATATTCACATTGTTCTTCCCGGAAGGTCTGAAGCACAAAAAACCTAAAACTTACAGGAAGTCGATGAGATCTGCTATTTCTGATGCTTCAACAGGATTTGATGGCTGCGAATTCTTTCCGAAGACATCAACCAATATACTTAAAAGTAATGAGAGGGTCTGAAAGACATGGCAAAAAAACAACCATGAGAATCAGAGCACATTATACAATGTATGACTTGAATAAGTGTTCCGAAATTACAATAATTAACAAGCTCATCTGAGGGGCTCACGAAATGAAAAGAAAAGATCTGAGAAGTCCATTAAAAGAAAAGATACAAAGAACTCATGGAATAATCGAAAATATGAAGCGGAAGAAAAGTAGATTACAGCTCGGTCATCCTTGTCAAAGATTAAATGAAATAACTTACTGGCCTAAACAACATGGACACTAAATGTTCTAAAATCCCCATCCAACGGGCTCCTAGCATAATCTTGCCTAATCCAATTATTCAGAAATTGGAGGAAATAGGAGACCAGCGAGTTATTTAATAATCTACAATCTTATACTTTGTACCTGTCGATTAACACCATATTCAGAGGACCAGCAACTCCACATCGTAGACTCTCATTGCTTTTCATCCTGTGATTCCATGACAAAATACCAGAGCCTAGCAGTTCCATATGAGGTGTTTTGTTTGAGTCCTTTGAACTCCTATTTTCATTCTTCTTTTGGTATTTTGGTCCTATCAATTCTTGCGATTTAAAGTAAGTGTTAGTGGTTGTGTTAACTTGTATATTGTGGGGGGCCTTTTCCAAACATGGCATTGATGGGCAATATTGTGTTTTAACTAATAATATACATGGGGGAGTCCGCCTCTTTCGAAGTAGATTGTTGAACTCTTTATCATTTACTAATACTACGAATCCACAGTGACTAGCAACACTAGGACCGATTCAATTGCTTCAGATGCACCTTTGAAAATCATAGTGTAATCTAAAGGCAGGAATCAAAGCAGAGGAAACCACATGCCAGTGAAGCTATTTAGAACGTGTAGTAAACAAAACCAGCCTCGACAACCACTGTCCCCAAAAAAAGCACCAACCCACAAAGTGCAGGTTCACTGCGCAAGCGGCTCTTCACTGAAGAGTTCCATGAATAGTGAAAGCCGCCCTGTTCCGACTAAACAAATAAACCCTCCATCAAATCATCCCTTTTCAACCATAAATATAAAAAATTCATTCAAACCATCTCTCTTCACTTTTTCACCAAGTGTAACGCTCCAAAATTTTAACACTCAAACACCACTATAACACATTATTAAGGAAATCCTGAAAATTCAAATGGTGACTAGAACAGCAAGGCTTTTATTTAGATCTGGTCGAGTAGATGCTGCTGCCAGGAAAGTATCCAGATCCCTGGAAATTCAAGTCTGTCCTAGTGGTTCTGATGACATAGTTTGGACAACTAAAGAGTACTGTGCAAGAATTTGGCATGGGTTCACTATCTCAGATTGAACATCAGAAGAAAAAGAAATTAACAGAACAACAAAATTGCAAGGGATTTTCCAGTGCAGTATTCAAACGTTACATTCAATACAGGCTATTGCCAAGAAAGCATTTAAATAAACGGTAGGAACAAATTAATGTCTCAGTACCTTATTAAAGAGTGTGTGAGCATTGGCAAGTCTTGGGAGCAATGGGCCCATTATACGGAATGCTATTCTCAACATTGCAACTGATGTCACTGGCCTGAGATGTTTAATGATGACATGTGTCCCTTCTAGCCATTCCTGTGGGAGGTTACAGAAAAATGAATGAAGAAGGGCAACTATATTACCTGCAATAAATAAAGGGACCAGAACTCCAGTCAGGATCGTATTATGTAAAGATCCTATGAGTTAGTTGAAACCAAAACTAACACAAACAGAAAGAGCTTGAAGGGCAAAACTTACCTTGAAAACCAAATCATCATGAAATGACTTACCTAGATTACCACAAAGTTGCTAAGCATCTTTCTAAATTGCTTACACTTATCTACGCATTCGCTTCACAGAGTTTTTCAAAGCTTCTATAAAGAAACCCGTGTAGGACTTTAATCACATAAGCAAAAGATTTATCACCAGGAGAGAAAGAAAGTGAAGCTAGACTATGAATTATCTTTCTCAGGGTTTAGCCTATGTCATGCATCTTCTCAGACACTTTTGCTTGTCCTGATGTCATTCAATTGGGTGCTGTGTATAAAGTCTAAGAATCCTATATTTTCTTTTGTGAGAAGCTGGCTCTTTCCCCATTACCATTTGATGAGGAGCTTACAATAAAGCCAACCGATGGTTAATGAATACCAATTGTTCTTTTGATTCCAACTTGCCTATATCATGGACATGATAATTATCCTTCTAGGAGCCGCCAATTATCTTATTCATTTAACCGCAGCAACAACCTGGGTTGAGCAAGATAAGTGATGAACCATAATTACAAAGGCCAAATGCAGAATCTTCTCTTAAAAATCAAGACTTCGTACATTCTGCATATTGTGGAATCACTTGAGAGACTTCATTGTCCGATGATCAATACGTATGGGTGAAGTTTGATTGGAACACTATAGAAGCTTGTGTAAAGAAATATAATTTGGTTTATAAGTAAACAGCTGCTATATATTATCGCATACCAATGGCTGTCGAGGTGTTGTCTTGAGCAGCCCATGTTGGATCCAACAAAGCATAGCCAACAGCAGAGTCTAGCTCCCCAAGAGACCTTTTTCCATCGGTTAGCCACCAACTCTCTTTTATGATACGGGATGCCTCAACGTAAAGTGGTAAGTGAAAATCAGGGGGTAGCTGAGCCAGTAGGAGACCACAAGCTTGGATCAATAAGCAAGACAGTTGTTGGCATGTATAACCACTACGAGAAACAATGTTAGAGGTGTTTATTCCTGAAACTAAAGGAGTTGATCTGCTTTCACTTAAGGAATCTGTGTTGCCCCCTGAAGGGGATGTTGGCAATACAGAAGACTGCCCAACACCATTTGGAGCTCCATGCAGACCATTGCTGGACTGAATTAGTGTTGGCTGTATATTCACAACTATCTGGACCAGCGAAGACAATTTGGGATGCAGACACGGAGAGAAAGTAATTCTATCACAGCAGTTTCAAGGACCAGCTGAGTATAGGTCCCAGGATCCTGAATTTGATAAAATGCTTTTTGGCCCTCACAAGCATTTGCCATCCCACCCTGAGAGGTTGCTGGAGTCTTATTATGTTGAGCACGCACCGTATTACTTGAAGAATCTCCAATGGATCCAACTTTTGAGTTGTTATGTAGTGGAGGTATGACGTTATTCACGAGTCCCAGTAAGAGAGTAGCAAAATAGTCCATAGGTGGGCAAATGACAGGATTTGATGAACTAATGTGCTGCGGGAATGACTCCGAAAAAGGTATCTGAAAAACTTTGCACGCTAATAAGATTTGGAGCACTACATATCCAAGTACTAAAAAGCAATAGAAGGAAACATCATTACCTTGCTGAGATCAAGTACTTTCAATATCCGGACTATGAGCTTTCCAGGAAGGTGCCCATAGAAATATGCAAGTATATCACGAACAAATGAAAATCTTAGGGGGTGGTAAGCAAGGAATGAAGAATACATGGCAAGAATTCTGTCAGCTGGATCTGTGGCATCATTCTCTATGAGTCTGTAAATAATTAAGGGGATGACTGGAAGCAAATGAGCTGCAACATCATCAAAGAATGTAGGATACCTGTGAAGCTTGTTCCAAGCAATGTCAGTGACTAGGCAACCATCAGGAGAGAAAATGGAAGTGAAAATGTCCAATAACAATGCCATGTAAGATAACACCAACAACATTAAAGAAGACTTTTTGGTCTTGTAACAACTGCTTATGACAGTTTATTTAGTATTAATATGTTATGGTACTCCGTATGTGCGGCTTTCATTTCAATTTGCTGAGCTTGGGCTGTGATTGTCAGACTAGAGTCTTATTTTAGTAGTAGGTGAGTCTACCAGAGTGTGAGCTTTAGCATCGTTTGTAAAGTTCTTGTAAGTTATTTTGTCATTAGATCTTACCAAGAGATGATAATGATTTTTCAAAAAAAATCATCAAAATTCAAATAACTCTTCAAATTAACGAATTTTGATTCCTGCATACCCAATTGATTATTTCTTTGACAAATACGACACCAGCTGTTGATGTTTTCCCAGAATTTTACAGACCTCTTTCAGATAAATAGTATTTTCTGTGCAGTTCCAAATGTGAAGTAAGTCTTTGTTTAATTAGATTTGCAAATGATACTCAACATTAGTTTCTCACTTAATGTGAAAAGTATTTCTTCGGGCCAAATCGACCAACTTATACGGTCATCTCACTTTATTTAATCGAAAATGGTATTCCAAGTTAAAAGTTAGGTTCTGCTATTCGATCAATGGTATATCAGTCACTCACTATTTATTGATTATGAAATGCTTCTGGTGGGTCAAATAAGCCACTATAATGGTACCAACCCTCTTTTTAAATACTAACTTTTATTATAATTTGATTTACTAGAGTATATCTCATCTCATGCAGGCTCCAACTAGGCAAGTTACAATTAACAGATGTCACCTGTCTTTCCATGAGAGATGATTCCCAAGAGCCTTCTGCAAGTCAACTCGTTTGAACAATCCAGAGTACAGCCAATGCTCTGGCGGTCCACGATTCATATAATATAATTTCACTCTCTGTTGAAGCTCTTGCCTTTCAAGTAGATTAATCTGCAGCATATATTTATCCCATGGCAAAACATTAAGACAAACACAGCTATAGCTACTAATTGCATGAACGTTAGTTTATGACGTTTAGAATCTTTCATTCCACCATCAATGAAAAGTTAGCTCAAGTCAAGAAGTTTCTAGAAGAAGTCAAAAAGCACAATGAAAAATCGAGCATATCTCCACAGCAATAGTGAATGAATATCAAGAAGGCAGTTAAAGTCAATAGATCCTATCATTAATGAGTACAATAAATATACAACATAAGGATAAACAGTTAAACAGTGTGGAAATCATTCAAAATATGAGACCGTGATCAAGTTAAGAAGTACATACCACTATACGCAAGGCCTGGGGATCATCATCACGGTCAGTAAGTGCTAAAGGCAAAATATCCAGGGGAAGCAACTCATTTGTCCAAACAAAAAATGCAAGGTTTGCACAAGCTTTTAACAGAAGCTCCTGAAATGACAAAATACTTGAAAGGTGGAATGAAACAAACAACTTAGAAGGCACTGCTATGCCTAGAAATTTAAAAGAGAAGCTCGGCAGAAGCAGTAAACCTGTAAGGGATGTCCATGCTGAAGATCCATCTGCATATGATGAAGTAAAACGTCCACCATTGTGTAAATATTAGATGTAACTTCTTCTGGGGAAAATTCCCTCAGTACACGCGCCTGATACCATTTGAGGAGAATAAATATTCATTCTTAAAAGATATAATAGAGCACTTTCTCACAGAAGGAAAGAAGGAAAAGGCTGCAAAGAAATGACGCAGTATTGGCATAAATACTATTCAAATATTTTTCCAGGATATGGGGAATTCATACCAAGTTTGCACTGTTTATTTTCTCTGGATGCCCTTGCATCAGTATCCAGGCCCCAGCACAGAGATATTGTCGGTGCTGAGGAAAACTATGACTGATATAGGTCGTAACATAGGAAGGATCAGCCGATGGTGAAAGGAGTTGTGTGCATTAGTTAATCACAGTGGTTTCTGCCTGCACAATGAGTGAATGTTTTGAACGGCCAGAATCCTGAAGCTATCAAACCGAACATGCTTAAAATAAAAACTGAATATTCTGCAGGTTTGTTTGTAAGTTTAGAAGTTGTAATGCTTTTGCTAGCATAGCTGTTTGCATCTCGAACAGATGAAGATCATAAAAAGATTTAATGAAATGAGTATACCCGAGATCTAAAAATGGAACGCAAGCAGTTAATTTTGACCTTTGCTCAGCAAGAAAATCTCATCTTCAGCTGTCTATAACGGAGTTTTTTTTTTAGTAATTGTATCAGCAAAATTTCATCTTCAGCCAAAAGTGGAATGCTGTATGATGATGTGAAAATGGGATGAATTCACTGAAGCAGTGTTCCCAAGCAAAAATCAAGTACATTGAAACAACTGCATCAAGAGATAAACCTTATAGTTTGCCAGTACTGACGACAAACATCAAACTGAGATTCGTTCTTTTCAGGTAATAGTTATCAGTCCATGCTTGCTTTTTTTTTTGGCTGCCCCTAATAATTCATTGATAACCATTCTACAGAGGTTACTAGGCCACAAAATATTTAAAGGGAAATAGACAATAATTGACAGCATTAAAATTGAGACATTTGAGGTAGTTTACTACACGATGAACAAAAGTAAATCTGAAAATGATAAATAAAAAAGAGTAAACTAGAACTGAAGGCATTTGGATGGCAGGATACAGAGAAGGGGAGAAGGACAGACAGACAGAGTTTAAAGATAGAAACACAAGGAAGTTGGATAGAAGAAACATGAAGACTTGCTCTGAGAGTACTGGGGGAAGAAGCTAGACGCACTTTGCCATGACCAGTACACACTAGCCATATCAGCGAGATACCCAAAGGAAATGGTCACAATTGAGGCCCCTAATTACCTACATACCCCAAACTGGCGTGGGACACACTGTTGGCATATTTGCAATGAATCCGCAATAAAATTTGGGCTACCTGTGTTTCATGGGCATATGTTTAGTATCACATTACGAATGTAACGGTAAAATATGTTTTCTATCAGGAGTCCATTTAATAGTTTATATGGCTCAATTTGACCATATACACATCAAATGTAGATTCAGCATATGTCCATATAGTACCCTCACAATCCAATTCAGGAACATATGCATCCCAAAACCCTAATGTGCTCATCACCCTTAATAGGATGCAATGCTCCTGAGTTGCATGGCGTTCCACGTTGATGCTTATACCATTTGCCATGATCTAAGACGTATTAATAAAATTTGGCAATGCCCAAAAAAGAATAGTCACAAATGGATCTCCTTGTAATCGGTTATGGTGTGTACCTCAATATCAGAGTGCATGTGTGCACCCTTATATTATAAAAATAAAATAAAATTCTAATGTAAACCATCATCTAAGGGTTAAATGAACAAAACAAGGTCATTTTACGCAATCTAACATTCAGAACTCAAACAATGGTGCACATTACAAGTTTTTTGTAGTTTGAGAGCACATCTATTGAAGTTGCTAGTATTGATGGCACATTGCATAATGGGTGACAGTTCAGGAGTACAAACTGTATTTGCCTCATATATTTTTGATAAGTAAGGCAATTTTATTGAAAGAAAAAGGAAAAGAAAGAACATTACAAAGGACTATACCGAGACCTCTAGACCAAACAAGCTAGAAAACTAATGAAATCTAAAAACTCCGAAAAGGGGAAACCCAACATAGCATTCACCCACAAGAACAAGGACTACAAAAAATTACCCCTCGGACCCTCCACGGACACAGCCACACCCTCAAAACATCTCTCATTTCTCTCTCTCCATAAATTCCACCAAATACAAGTAGGGATCACTCTCCAAATAGGTCTTTAAAATCCCTTTTCCAGCTACCCTCCTAGGCATCACCCAATCATAGTCTATAATAGAGAGCACTAAGAACCACAACTCCCTAGCAACCAAACAGTGCAGCAAAATGTGCTCAACATACACAAATATATGAATTATGTACAACACAGGCACAAATGAGGATGTACAGAGAATGTGGGAAACTACTTAATTACACCCTACATTTCCATTTAGCTAATTCCAACTGAGCAACAAAACATATCACTAAGATTCAAAGTCTTAAAATAGCAAACAACATAATCAAAATATTATCAATATAATACCTGAGAATAAACAGAAGTAAAATCCTTATGACCAAGTATCATCTTTTTCCTTTTGTTACAGAGATTCACTGAGAAACTAATAACAAGGAACAAAAGCTCTAAATAAGCTAATCCATCCCACCCAGCATACCACCAAGAGCATGTAGATGTTATTCCAAAGAGAATGCACAATTCTATATAAATGCAATGTTACATTGTCATATCCTATTACAGCTATCTTGGAGCGATGCTCACCTCTCCATGCAATGGCTCTCCAAGTACACTTGGATATGTGATCGGTGAATATCGCAAGTTTGCCACTGCTTCACCTGGCATATTAGGTGTCATCTGAGACAGAATCCTATTGAGTGCCAAATGTAGGGCTATGAAGGTGTTGATCTAACATTTGCATGTGCATAGCCATCATATCTCGCCTCCTGTGGATCTCCAAGATAAGCGTAAATAAGGCTTCGTCATCAGGTATGTTTTCTATAAACTGCAGGCCACTGCGCAGTAATTCATAATAGGGTACTCGGCATTTATCCACTTCTACCAAAAGCCAAATTACATCCAAACAACTGTGCAGCCATTCAATAAGAGCCTTGTCAGGTCTCCAAGATCTTACCCCATCAGATTCATCAAACCCCTGCTGTCTTTGATCCCAATTGACCAGCCAATTCAGCATATGGAGGAAAATTTCTGCATGAGTCACTGGTTTTAAATCAATTTCAAGACCTGTTAAAATAATCTTGCAACATAGCTGACGTAGACTGCTTATAGCATTATCTCTTATCAATGAATTAACCCTTGCAGTAGATTTCTGTCCACCACAGGACATATCAGAAGGTTTGACTGGTGACATGGTTGCACAAGATGATGAGTCAATGGCTGATTGTGCAGGAGACCCAATACTGTGAACTGAAGTTAATGGAGATGCTGGATTGGAGGACTGAAAAGTAGTAGAATTAGGAATTGAGCTTGATGGAGGCAGCATCCCAGACTGAGATAAACTTGTAGATGCAACAGCAGGCACTGCTTGAGTCCCCTGACCCACTGTCATTTCTGCAGATAAGACTGCAAAAAGAAGGGATGGCAAAAGAGTATCCCAATTGATGTAACATATACTGCACAAGCTCCGCAAAGCAAAAAGAAGAAATTCAGACCGTGGAGCATGACCACTACACTTCACAACCAAAGATATAAGAACTGATTCCGTCACAGCACACAATTGATCTTGGTCCTGGAAAATATGACTGGTATCAGCAGACATAAAGCACAATGCCACAACTAAGTTGACCAAAACAGAAGAGCATGCAAAAACAAGGAAAGAAGGCAAATGATGATGCTAAAAGGAGAAATCTAATCTGAAACTTACGGCAAACTGACTCTGAAGTTGCTCAAAATCTAACAGGAACTGTTCATTTCGAGGAGGAAGTTCTCTGTTTAGTGCAAGCACACGCTTCTGTGTCTTGTTCCTGAAGATTGGTTATTTCAATAAAGATTAAAATGGTGACAGAGAGCAACTAACCAATAATCCTATCAACGTCTAGTGATTCTTATCATTGCTACTCAAGGTTTGAGCGGTGGAGCAGAATAATCTAACACCCCACCTAGTTAGAACACATACTTTGATACACTATGGATCGTCAAATGAAGTCATTATGCTAGTCCTCTGTATCAAAACATCACAACTTATCCGGATAATCTTCAAGTCTTTTATATCAGAAGACAAAATACCCATAGCTAACTCATAATCCTGAGATAAGAACATGCGAGCTTATGTTTAGCTGGACACCACAAATTACTGTTAAAACTTATCATGAAAGTCAAATTTCAAGCAAGAAACTAAATCCTAAGTGGCCTATTTTACAAATCACTTTGCCAACCTACTTTGCCTTCAGAAATAGTTCTACTGAGGAACTTTTGGCCACCGCCCCCTTATGACGTATGCCCCTTCATGGGATGGGAGGTGACCTTAGCTGCACTCGCCATTGGGCAACCGAAAAGGCTTTTGCATAACCAGTTGCAATACACCGAGATCCTTGCCTTAAAAAACTTCTATTCTTCCTTAAGTAATTGTCACACTAAGGAGGTGATCAACAACAAACACTAGCCACAAACTGACTTTTCTGAAACAAGAAAACTCAGTTTACTACAAGTGCAATAAATGTGACCAGAGAGGCGAAAAGTCACAAAAATGAAGAACTTTCACGTGAAATAAGCTTTGATGAGGGATTAAGACACGTTAACATAATAAGATAGACCATTAAGCTTGCATAAGGGATTGAGCTGCAGTTAACTTTAATCCATATTAAAGCTCGGTATATACTAGAGAAGCTAATTATACGAACCAAAAACATTAAACTATCCCATGCAGCTAATTAAAACAACTTTCTCATTTTCCGGAGCTATATAGAAGCTTATGAAAATGAATAACTTAATTCTCTATCATGTGCAAATCACCCATACGGAACACTCTCATTTTAGCTACTTTATGTACTTACGGAGGTTCTCGGACAGAATTATCAGGTTTCTGGGGGCTACTTCGCTGCAAAATAAAGAAAAAAAATCTTGGCTGATTGAAATTTTACGAAAAAGTGCACTTGAAAGAAAAAAGGCATAGGAGAAAGTGATTACTCCTAAGTAGAGGTCGAAGAGATCGATGATAGCTGTCCGGGCAGGATGGAACTGATAGGCCCGAGAAGCTGAAGCCGGAGCGGATCGCTGGGTATGGGTTTGATCCATTTTCTCATGGAGGGTCCTATTGGGGCTCAGGAGTCCGAAGGAGAGCAACTAACAAGACGAATTTGTGAACAGTGAACTGTTTTTTGAATCGAATTTGGGATATTGGAGATGTTGGACCTTTTTGACAAATTCTTGTTCTTTTTTTTTATAGACTAACAAATTCTTGTTCACTCTTCACAAAAACCTTTTTGAATGGAACGTTGGTCTGTAAAACTATTTTAGAATATAATATATTTAATAAAATTTATAAAAAAAATCATTTAATAACTCAAAAAAATTCACAAATATCAATACTTTTTACACAATCTTCAATATCTTCAATAATTTTTTATATAAAATTCAATGTATTTTCAAAAAAAATTACTGCACCAGTCATTCAACACATATTATTCTTTTATTAATTGCTATCTTTATTATTATAGCTTTCAAATTGCTGAATTATTCCCACCTTGATATATGTATAAAACTATTAAATCGTGTTTCTATTATGACTATTTACATCTGGGCCGAAACCGACTAAGTCGACCCAAACCAGCTAGAACCAAATGGGCTTGGCCAGTTTTGAGAAGGCTCGGTTCGACTGTCAGCCCGGACATTCCTAAAACCAGGACCCACGGTTCATCCATGATTTTGGGAGTCCAGCTCGCCGAAACCAAATTGAATTGAGGGTATTGCTGTAATTACGTTTATTTTTTTAATTAAAGTATCCTAATCTAAATAGACAATGTCATCTCCCCTGCCCAATAACAGCCCCTTCCCCGAGCCTCAATCGAATCTCCCTTTTTCGTCTCAGATTGCCCTACCCTCATCCACCTTCCTTCGTCACCCACACAGTCTCCCCTCTCCCCATGGTTGTCGTTGAGGTTCACAGCCTCCATCTCCTTCTCTCGCGCCTGCCTGCTGCAACGCTTCCTAGTCGTCGTCTCTCTCTCTCTCTCTCTCTATTAACTTCTACGATTTGGGTTTTAGAGGAGTTGGTTGTTGTTGGTTGCAATTTTGTTGTTGTTGGAGATTATTATTGCTTTGAGTTTTGGTGGTTGTTGTTGGTTGTTGATTTGCGATTTTGGACTGTGGTTGTTTTTGCGATTTGGGACGGTGGTTGTTGTTGAGATCTTGTGTTTCTTGATTTGAGATTTAGTGGTTGAATGGTTGTTACTTGTTCATCTCTCTTGATTTTTTTCCTCCTAATTCTTGCTCACACCGACCAAACACTAATCGAAGCCAATTGGGGTCGGTCTGGCCGGTTTAGAGAGACATTAACTCAGTGGTTGGTCCTTGTTTTTCAGACACCAACCACCTTGATTCGTTTGTCGACATGAGATTTAAATCGAACTGAGGAGTCGGTTTTCAACCCTAGTTTCTATATAGAAAAAAGAATTAATAATCCTACAAAAATTCAGAATCTCAAAAGATCCAAGATAATAATCTATTAGCATATTTAAGCTGGACTTTTCGACTTTATAAGACCATTGTTATAAAGGATCACACAAGTGTTACTTTAAGAATAAGAATACAAAACTGGTAAAAGGGCGTCGTGCTTTTCGGAGAAACAGACAGAAAACAAACAGAAAGAAGCCACTTAACTTCAACTACATGCTTAGTTCAGAGTAAACGAGTTCAAAGTAGACAAGAACTAACCGAATATGCCAAAAATGAAGAAACCTAGCATAAACTTTTTTTTTTAATCTCAAGATTACTAAATAAATATGTCAAAAGTATTTTCAAATCATACCCTTACAAACTCTTAAAACAAATTTATATCATCTGGGAGTTAGGTATTGAGATGGGGTCTTAAAAGGGTTAAAATCATGCTTAAAAATATCAAGGCTGTTTTTTTAAGTTCAAGTGGTCGACCTGTTCAATGAACTGATCGATTTAAGATGAGCCGTTTGATGTAGAGGTCGATTAGGTCTGTGAACTACTTGATCCAACATCGACTCTTGGTGAAGTTGTCGACCAGCTGCTCAGAACCCTACAATCATGCTTGCATTTATGACCGTTGTGACTTCCACCGGCACCGGGTTCCCAGTACCCAACCTAACTAGATTGAAATTGATTTTTTTAATATAAAATGTCTATTATACTTTTAAAAAAGTCAAATAACATGTTATAAAGGTGACAAAATTGTGTATAACATGACAATTGGGGAAAGACAACCATTCTAATGCTAGCTTTTACACCCCACTGCCCATTCCCTATGCCCAGTGAAATAACATAAGTATGAATTTCATTTTGGGACTCCCGAAGACGGGGCATGGACATAATTATATTTTTGTTATTGTGGACAAGTTTTTTTAAATGGCTCACTTTGTCCCATGTTCTAAATATTTTGATGCATCCTATATTGTCAGATTCTTTCTTCACAAAGTTGTTTGCTTGCATGACCTTCCTCTGACAATTGTGTCGGATAGAGATGTGAAACTTGTGAGTTATTTCTGGAAGACTTTATGGGCTAAGTTTAGCACCAAACTCTTATAATTTTCTAGTGCTTTTTCCCTACAAACTGATGGATAGACTGAGGTCGTCAATCACAGCTTGAAATTTTTACTTTGTTGCTTGGTACGTGATCATATTACTTCTTGGGACATGATTTTGCCTAATGCAGAATTTGCCTACAATAGTTCTGTTAACAGGACAACGGGCGTGTCCCCTTTTGACACTATTTTGGGATTACACCATGGCGACCATAGATTTAATTTCATTTCCTTTGAAGAGCCCAATAAGTGAAAGTGGAGAAGATTTTGTTAAGCATCTTCAATCATTACATGACGATATTCGCAGGAAGTTGTCCCTCAGCAATGATCTCTACAAAAGAGATTTATAACACGTTGAATTTCAAGTTGCACATCAAGCCCTAATTCTACTTAAACTTGAGTGTTTACTTTGCAAGGCTTATCATAAGTTACCCTCCAACCATGCTGGTCCATTCAAGGTTCAAAAACCGGCTGGGTTTAAATGCCTATCTTCTAGAGCTTCCTTCGGACTTTCACATCAGTCCAATATGCAATTATACGAAGGTCATCATAAAGGAGGAGACACATCTCTTGTTCCCAAGTTGCCCACCACTAAATCCGAAAGAAGCATCTCACTTTAGTAACTGAATTTTCATCTAGAAATGTTCTCTCCTTATATTAAATTGAAACAACCTCTTTTATAGACATTTGAAAATAACAAAAGAATGGACATTTGAAAATAGCAAAGGAAATAAAAAATTCAAATGTAGTTTAAGAAACAAATTCAAATAGGTACGAAGACATGTTGATGGTGATCTAGGTCAATTTATATTTTGAATTCTCTAACTACTAAGATTGAATTCTTTACCCAAAAAAAGATTGAACAAACCCATCAATTAGACTCGAATCTATTGGGACACTTGGGTTTGATTATTTTTTTTTTGGGTTTGAAACTCTGATCTTTCCCAGGGTATTTTCTCTACTGTTGTCCATGGCTCTCCCTTTCTTAAACTGTCCCTCCCAATTCAGCCAAAAAAAAAAACCCCTCCCATGCACTAGGAAGGCAAACGCCAACCTCCTTTAACTGAATAATTTTCCTTTTGTATTTCTTCCTTGGCATCCAAACAGCGACAGCTCCAAAAGTGGGCGCCCCCTCCTCGTGGGGCCACATTCTTCCAGAATATAAATAAGCAAACAAACAAACAATAAGAAATAGACATCTCCTGCCACATAATAGAAAAAGAAAGTAAAAACCTCCGGAATATGACCGTTGAATCCAGCTGCACTGCCACGTCATCCACTGGTCCTCCTCGTGGGTCGTGACCGACAAGCATTGGATTCACATACAAAACCCTGTCCTCGGTTAAGATTTTAAACTCTGTTCCGCGCTCCAAGCACTATTCTGCGGTACCCCTCACCCTGTACCATGCACCTGCATCGCATTTTCTGTTGGCCTCATCTCCGACAAATAAAAGCCTCTCCCTACACGTCAAAAGTCTCTCTCTCTCTCTAATATAAAACCCCCAGGCTTCAGTTCCACTACTCCCACACAGTCCTCAAAAAGAGCACCTTTCCTTCCTCTCTGCTATATATATATATATTTTTTTTGTGGTTTTCTTTTTTGGGTTTTTGGTCGGTGTCCAGATATCTTTTACCGGGTTTTTTTGAGCCTTTTCAAGGGGGTTTGTATGTTTTTGGAGGATTGAAGATTCTACGCTGGGGATTCGATGGCTAGTCTGTTGCTTTTTTTCCTTCTAGCAGTCTCTGTGGTTTCTGCTGATGAAGGTGAGCTTATTATTGTTTTTCCTATATTTGCTTCCATGGAGTGCTTCTTATTCTTCTTCCATCTCCCCCTTCTCTTTGTATTATATTCTTTGTCCTCTTGTCTGTGTTCGTTCTGGGTATGGCTTATCTCGGCTGAAACTGAGCTCTTGTTTTCACATAAAGTGTGATAACTTGTGCCTTAACTTACTTCAGTATTTGTATTGGATATGTATTATTTAAAGTAAATGGGTCTACTTCTCTTATACGGTTTGGCATTTACTATCTGCTTGTCTGTCACCACCGTGTGGAGTGAACGCCTGCTAATAGCCTTCTTTTTCTTCTTCGAGATGTTTCCTTTCTGTGCTTCATGGGTTTTTCTCCATTTTTTCTGAATGTTACATGCCGAAGCTGAACATGTTTCGTCCTCTGTCTTTAGTCACCAACGAGTTAGCTTGAACGGTTTCGGTTGAATAGCAATTGTTATTGTCGAGTTTATTCAACTTATTATATGTAACTTAGACTCTGTTTGCTGCTTAACAAAATTTTACCCACTTAAAATTTTATCATTATTACAAAACACTCTCTCCTCACTTTTTCATCAACCCCAATACCTAAAATTTTAATCACCCTAAAATTTTACTTCTCCGACACAACCTAGTACATTTCCTGTTTCTCTTTTAATTATTCTCTGTCGAGGTACTGGATAGAATGACTTCAACCAAAAGAGCCTCGCCGATTGTACAGTGAATGAGGAAATGTAACATCAATGAGTGTTATGGTTAGTTTCTTTGGTGCGATATTGACAACCATTGATCTGCAAGTTAGAAGAAGAAAATAGAGGGTTGGGAGGGAAGAGAGAGGAGAGAGTGTTCACCTGTCTCATTGGTTATTTTCTTTCTACTGACCAAAACTGGGGTTCTGTGTAAAACAAATTGTCCCCTTCTTTTATTGAAGTCTTATATCTGTTCTCATCTATAGGTAATGGGCATAGGCCTCGTTGCATCCCAGCTCATTCATCAACGCTTTAACATCTTATACTACATTTTCGTAGAAGATGTTGTGGGACCAATTTAAGTGTTATGTGAATGGCGCCTTAAGTGTCTCAATTCAGTAAGGGTATTGTTGTCATTCTTATTCAGGAAAATGAATTTATTGTTTGTTTGTAAATTTTTAGGGTGTTGGAGTTGGTGAAAAAAGTGAAGAGAGATGATTTAAATGAATTTTTTATATGTTGGTATGTTGAAGTTGGTGAAAAAGTGAAGAGAGATAATAAGAGTATTGTTGTCATTCTCATTCAGGAAAATGAATTTATTGTTTGTTTGTAAATTTTTAGGGTGTTGGAGTTGGTGAAAAAAGTGAAGAGATAGATGATTTAAATGAATTTTTTTATATGTTGGTGTGTTGAAGTTGGTAAAAAAGTGAAGAGATAAATAATTTTATGTAGAGTGCCCAAAATGTATTTTATTATGGTTAAAATTTTAGAGTGCCCAAAAAATTAAGACAATACCATGTTGCACGGTTTGTTAACTTTATTCTATGTATCAGGCCATCAGCTCCCTCTGATTGTTCTGTAAATGAAAGTCTTGGTGTCCAGCAAACTAGCTTTCGGGCTATTTTAGAGTAAAACCTGTTCATGTAAACAAATAGGATGTTAACTTTCATTTCTCCACTAAACTGTTTAGAGATTTATATCTTTTCAAATTGCCATAGAATATACATAATCGGAGGCTCAAAAAAGGAATCGTTGAAGTGTCCAAGGACCAAGGTCTTTTGGTAAGAGAAGCTTCCAAACCTGATAAATTTTTGGAGGCAATGCTATGAATCTTATGTGGTCCTCACTTGCCCACCATCCACCATTTACTAATGTGTACTTCTGGCCGAAACTTTGTATTGTCTTAATTTTTTTTAATTATAAATAGGTTTGACAAAACTTATATGGATGAATTGGTGTATCTGCATAGTTGTAAAATGCAATGCCAGAAATTTATTGATATAGTTATTTAGGGAGGCGTTTTCAAATTGTAAATAGTTCAATTATTTAGGGAATGTTGTGAAAAAGAGGAGATTGTAGTTTTATTGGGTTTTGTAAAAAATTAGTGTAAAATATTGTTGTAGGTTGTTATAGACTTTTAGACCAATGATTGAGTTGTTAAATAATGATTGGGGTAGGTGAAAAAGTATAAAAATGAGATATAAATGTTTTTTTTTAAATTATGAGAAAGAGAGAGAACTGTGGGCATGTGAATTACCTCTGTCGTGTGTCAGTTGAGCTGAGAGGGAATTTACTAGTACATCCCTCTCATTTCCAACGCAGGTCAGTTAAAAGTTAAAATTATTTTTAGTAAAATGCCCCAGATAAGAGAGATAAACGTGTGTTCGAATAAATGAATTGAGACCCAATGTTTCTTTAATGACAAACGTGCCCTTCATCATTTGAATTCGAAGTTAAATTTACTTTGGGGGTAAAGGCGACATTGCATATGCAAATAATAGGGATAAAGACGTCCACTGAGATAGATTTTAATGTCTGAATAATGTCAGTTTCCCATTTGCATCTAAATTATGCTAAATATTTAGCTATTTGCAAACGCCTCCTAGATATTTAGCATAATTTAGATGCAAACAGGAAACTGACATTATTCAGACTTTAAAATCTACCTCAAGGGACGTCTTTGTCCCTATTACTTGCATATGCAATGTCGCTTTTACCCCCAAAGTCAATTTAACATGAATTCAAATGAAGGACATGTTTGTCATTAAAAAAACGTTGGGTCCCAGTTCATTTATTTCGAACACATGCCGTTTTTCTCTCTCTTATATGGGGCATTTTACTAAAAAAAGATTCTTTTGCTGACCTGCATTGGAAATGAACAAGAGGGGCGTATTAGTAAATTCCCTTCCAGCTCAACTGACACGTAATTCACATGCCCAATTCTCTCTCTTTCTCACAATTAAAAAAAACATTTATATTTCATTTTTCTACTTTTTCACCTACCGCAATCATTATTTAACAACCCAATCATTGGTCTATAGTCTGTAACAACCTACATCAATATTTTGCTCTACTTTTTCACAAAACCCAATAAAACTACATTCTCCTCTATTTTCACAATATTTCCTAAATAATTAAACTATTTACTGTTTGCAGACGCCTCCTTAGACAGAACAACCTGAAAAGACCTTGAAGCCTGTCATGAAAGAATCAGGGTTTTCAGGTGGTGAGATGGAACCAACCTTGGAGATTATGTGATTTCATAGACTATGGCTAAATGCCTAAAGCATCTATATGCCTCTAATTCATAATATCAGAATATTCCCGCTGCATGGGACCACAAATCTGTGTCTTGAATAAAACAAGCAAGTTTGGAAATCATCTAAACGAGCATACTATGATTCTTTTTTTGAGGGGGAGTGGGGGGGGGAGGGGGGGGGGTTCACTTAAAGATTACACCTGGAAGGTATGCAAGTCTCCAGAATTTTGAATTCTGAACGTGCTACAATAGGACAACACTGCCATTTTCTGCTAACATCCTAATGTTCTACGTCCTATTTTTATGAATATTTAACTAATCGTATCCTGGTCTGGATTTTACAATCTGAAGTTCATCAGGTTTCCACCCACTGCCACTTGCCCAAAAGCTAATCCTACTTCCACTGCCACTTTTTGTTGTTAATTGGGTCCTTGGTATTTGAATGTGATGATTTTTGATCCTTGAAAGTTTGTATTGGTTGACAGGAAGGCTCTCTTGTCCAAATCTGCTAGGCGTTTACTTTCGAAATATCAAATCTGTTAGATATGATGTCACTTTAGGGAATAGTTGCATGAGAAAGGACAAGAGACTACTAACCTCAAGGAAACTTGTTTACTAAAGTTTTCAGCTCATGTGCCCTATCATATGAAATTTAAAGGGAGCAAGGTTGAGAGATATGAACAAAAGGGCCGTGTTTACAACGAATACAAACTTTGGGGATCAAATAGTCTAATTTTAAGTTCAGAGATGAAATTGACTGCAAAGCCAAAAGCTGGAAGGGACTGTGTATCCTCCGCAATGAAGATATGTATAAGTTCATAGGTGCATGCACCAGGTATAAAACAGTACATCACATTATGCTCTGCTCTAGGTGGAAGTAGGATTAGCTTTATTTCTAAGACACTAGCCAACTGAAGTACTAAATAACAAAGATAGGCGCATTATTTCTTAGAACGAAAGAAGGCAAAAGATGAGGTCTGAATTTTATAATTCCTCATGTGCCTTGTGATAATTGAGGGCTAATGTAATTCCTGCAAGCGGTGCAAGGGATTTAGGATTTAGCACCAAGATGAGGGCCCTCCGTGCTACTCTGAAACAAGGTATTAAGTTCCGGGTCTATATTGGAATGTGAATGTTTGGTCCTTGCTTTGTGATGCTTCCAAACTGGAATTGATCTGATTGGATTGGGTTTCAGCCCAGGTTGGGCTGGACCAATATAGGGCACATACATTTGGTAAGAAGCAAATATAGCATTAAAGTGACACAGTTTGCCTGTAGAGCACTATTTCCCTGTGGTTCGGTAGCACACCAGATATGCTTGTTAGTTGGTCAAGATCTATGTGAATGGTAGATGATGATTTTGGTTTTCTTAATTGTGTTGCAAGTAGCTTTAATCATCAACTATGCATCATCCAGGTTATAAGAGTTGTTTTAATGGACGGTTTTTTTAGTCATTTTCAGTCCTGAAATTTAACACTTACATTTTGTCTATGGTCATCAGTTGTGTGAATGGGTGATGATCATTTGGGCGCACCTGATCGCCATGAATAGCTCTTAAAAGATAAATTCTCTATCATTTGGAAGCCAATTGATGATTTTTGAAGAAGAGATGGATACCAGGGAGTCTTTCAATAACATATTTGAGCACTACCTAGCCCTAAGGTTAATGGATTCACACTTGTGATTACTGTGTGATGTTGGACGTTGACAGCCTGCACTTGCATGCGTATATGCTCTCATAGCCTCCTCCTCCCCATGTGTCTACAACCACATTAACTACATTTCCCTTTACTGAAAGCTTTTACCACGCCTAGCAAGTGTCACATGTTATAACCAAGTGCTCAATGCTGATATCTGCATGCAAGCCACATGCTCTCTAGCTCTATCTTGGAATTCACCATATAGCTTGGTGTTCAACACTTGTTATCCTGACCCATCAGTTCCATTTGTTGTAGAGAAAACATTTGGGGACTTCTCCAGTGAGGCCTTGGTATGGTATGCTAGACATCACTTAACCCAAAAGTTTGGATGCTTAATTGTTCACACACTTGGTACTACTATTGAATGTGGGTCCTCACCTCTAGTGCTCACACTACTATATACTCTTAACATTAGACGTGCTCGGGTTATTGTTTATGTTATCTGCATAACATCTGTGTTTAAGTGCTTCGATGATTTTCTGTCCCAAAGACCGTTTGTTCGCATTATCTTTGGTTTTACTGCATAGCAGTATAAGTATCGTACTCAAGTGTCTTATGGTCATTGACCACTGTTATGCTCATATGAAGCTGAAACATGTTCTGCTTTCCATGTAGAATGTGAGAATATAAACCTGGGCCCACCTTTCTTTTTTGCAGATGCCTTCATTGGAGTAAATATTGGCACCGACCTTTCTGACATGCCAAGCCCCACTCAGGTGGTGGCTCTTCTTAAAGCTCAGAATATTCGACGCATCAGGCTATATGACGCTGACCGAGCCATGCTCCTGGCACTTGCTAACACAGGCATCCAGGTGACTGTTTCTGTTCCCAATGACCAGCTCCTTGGAATTGGTCAGTCCAATGCCACTGCAGCCAACTGGGTTGCTCGCAATGTCATAGCCCATGTTCCTGCCACTAACATCACGACAATAGCTGTTGGATCTGAAGTCCTAACAGCCCTGCCAAATGCTGCTCCAGTTCTGGTATCTGCCTTGAAGTTTATACATTCTGCCCTTGTTGCCTCCAATCTTGACAGCCAAATCAAAGTTTCCACTCCGCACTCTTCTTCCATTATCCTTGACTCCTTCCCACCTTCCCAGGCCTTTTTTAACCGCTCCTGGGATCCAGTAATGATTCCCTTTCTCAAGTTTTTGCAGTCTACAGGGTCTTCCCTCATGCTTAACGTGTACCCATATTATGATTACATGCAATCCAATGGAGTGATCCCATTGGACTATGCACTGTTCCGCCCCCTTCCTCCGAACAAGGAAGCTGTGGATGCTAACACGCTCCTGCATTACACTAACGTCTTCGATGCTGTTGTCGATGCAGCTTATTTTGCAATGTCATATCTGAACGTCACCAATGTCCCCATTGTAGTTACCGAGTCAGGCTGGCCCTCCAAGGGTGATACGTCTGAGCCAGATGCAACACTTGAAAATGCTAACACTTACAACAGTAACTTGATCAGACATGTGCTTAACAACACTGGGACTCCAAAGCATCCTGGGATTGCAGTCAGTACTTACATTTATGAGCTCTATAACGAGGATTTGAGACCTGGGTCTGTCTCTGAAAAGAACTGGGGACTTTTCAACGCTTTTGGAGTGCCAGTTTACATCTTGCACTTGACCGGTGCGGGCACTGTTTTGGCCAACGACACCACAAACCAAACCTTCTGTGTTGCAAAGAGTGGTTCTGATCCAAAGATGCTTCAGGCGGCATTAGATTGGGCTTGTGGACCAGGAAAGGTCGACTGCTCGCCCTTGTTGCAAGGTCAACCTTGTTATGATCCTAATAATGTGGTGGCGCACGCTACATATGCCTTCAATGCATATTTTCAGAAGATGGCTAAAGTTTCTGGGACCTGTGATTTTAAAGGGGTGGCTGCAATCACCACAACAGACCCAAGTATGAAATTATGACTTGATGAGCAGATAATCTTAGGAAAGCTAAACTCCCCTCTACAGGGGAAAAAAAACAACCTTTTGTTCTTTTTAAAGATTGAAAATTTAAATTTATTTTGTGTGAAGATGTGATGGCCTTTTATGCATTTCACTGACTTGCTATAAATCAAAGAAAGAGCTCTTTTTCCGTTTTTTAATTTGAATTGTTTTCACCCTTGGTTAGCCTCTTAGAATTTTACTAATGTTTTATCTCATTCCCCTTTCTTGCAGCTCATGGTTCTTGTATATTTCCAGGAAGGTGAGAACAGAAGTATCTAAATGCACGACTGTCTGTGCTACCTACTTTACTGCTTTGTTGATTTCTCTTTATCAACTTCAATGAACATATAGTTCTCTGTTTCATTGATTACATCCCATTGAATATAATATGAGTTAGATATTATGCTTATGTATGTAGTCTACTGAACTTTCTGCCTGTTTTGTGAATGTAGCGCTGGAAACAATGGCACTGTCGTAAATGGCACATCACTGGCTCCATCTTCAAATTCAACTAGTTCTGGCTGCCTCTCCCTCTATTTCCGTGGGGGTGGTTCTTTCACGAACTCTGTGATCATAGGGATTTTACTTTTCAGTGCCGTTTTATTGTGAAGCTGCACGTTCTTAGCAAGGCATTCGCCTATTGTTGGAATTGTTCGATTCATGCACCTTGGCATCTGTTGACAACTTGCAGCATACCCAGTTTTGTTCCTCTAATGAGGATTTGAAGGGGGGGGGGGGGGGGGGGGGGCAAGGTGAACCGCAATTATAGCCGGCAAGTAGGTGATGTTAAGTTGTCTATTGGATTCTGTACAAACCAACCCGCCACACTAAGGTTGTATTCTTTGAATTGTGATTCACTGATTCGTGATGTGCCTATTTCAGATACTGGTTCAATGATCTTCATTTGTTCCCTCAAACTTTGGGATACTCTCTCTCGACTGTTGTTGCTTTCTCTACATTGTGGGAGTTTTATTCCTTATCAAATGTCGTCGCCTAACATAGATCTGAAGCGACTTTCGATGAAAATAAACTCTGCATTAGCTCCCTTGTTGACCTAATAATGTGTGGCTGAAGTTGTAAACCTGGCAGAAAAGATGTGAAGTCCCCCAATAACAAAAAGGACGCCTCTTCTCACCCACTCTCCCTTCCGTTGAGAAGTGCTATTAACTGCAATGTAGAATTAGAAGGCAAAAGAAGTAAAAGAAGCAGCCCTTGATGCAGTAGAAAGAAGACATTTGCCCTTTCTTTCTTCTCTTCGCTTCGTTTGTTCTTTCCTTTCCGAGTTCCCATTTGTCTAAGCATAATTTTTTTTTTCACAAATACTTTTTAAACTCCATATTTTTCTATCAACTTCAGCACCTTTATATATATATTCTAATATTTTTTATGCAAGCTCCAATATATTTCTAGTAGAATAAAATTTTATCAAATCATCTATTTTTTATAGTTTTTTTTTTATAAACTCCAAATTGGGTACGGAGTGCACATTGCGAAAATGTTGAAGATAAGCGGCTCAATGTCTCAAAATCAAAACATCTGGATGCAAATTGTAAATGACTCCAAAGATAAGGGTCACAAAGTGTAATTATCCCTAAAAAGATTTTTGGATCTGCATGCAGTTTCCGCCAATTATGTTGTTGTTGTTGTTGTATGATTCTAATATTTGACAAATTTTTCAAAAGATAATTTGGTTGTGGTGCGCACAGTTTTCGTTTTCTCAATTCTTTAAAACTTTTCTTTTGTTTTGTAGGAGGAAGGTTTGCATCTTCAACCAAAGGGACAAACTGGACGTTTTTGGGATTTTCTGATGCTCACGCCTATCCTATTTTAGTTTCACATTAGCAAACAAAAACTTTGTTTTCTGTAAACACAGATTATTTTTTTTCTAGATCAAGTTCCAAAACGGAACCGAAATACACTGACCAGGTGTAAAAAGCCGGCGAGATCCTAAAAAGGATCGGTAGAAGCCACTATATGCTCCATGCTAAACAGTGGGAGCGGTGGTCGGACATAGTAGACGACGCTACTAGGACCTAAGCTTACCAGCAGAAAAAGTACCACAACCCAGTACAGAATGCCCAAACAAGGGCGGAGAAAAGATCCACAAAGGATCGGATAAGCTCACGCAGGAGTCACTAAAATACAAACAATACAAACCAACAATAAAAACCTAACAGCCACTAAAAAAAAGATGGAACCAGCACCACCGCTAGCAAACGAGCAGAAAGGCCGCACCACCGGCATCGCAAGGAAAAGCACCCGGCGTGTTAACACCACGCGCCACCAAAAGTCAGCATCAAGGAGCCGCTGGGCTCACTAAAGAGTGCAGGACCTAGCCAGACGGCGCGTGGCCACCAAAACCGACGAAAATCGGCCGGAACAGTGAGGACAGCGACGGGCGCGTGAGATCCACGCTCGTCGCGTGCTGCGCGTGAGACTTCATGTGCCTTCCAATGGGAGCTGGACTGGAACCGTTGTGCTCAGCTGGAGGAGAAGACGACATTGGACAAGGCTATGGCCACCGATGATGCACATAACCACCGGGATCTACCGTCGAAGTTCCGGACAAAAAAAAAGGGGGAGAGAAGAAGAGGAAGAAGGAGGGGGGCGGAGGAGAAAAAAGAGGAAAGGAAAGGGAAAGAGAAAGGAGAGAGAGGGAAGGAAGGTGGGGGCAGTGGCTGGAGGAGCTGGAGCTCCTCCTGCCGCCGGACAGACAGGGAGAAAAGGGGGGACGCAAGGGCAGGGAAGGAAAGCTCGAGAGAGAAAAAAAGGGGTGGGGAGCGCACTGTACTTTTTTTTTGGAATTTTCTGTAAACAAAGATTACTTCTTTGTTTGCTTAGCTCATGGTCGTGGGCTTTCATTTAAATGAATTTCTATTATGAAAAATTCATTTTGTCGGTGAATATTGCTCACAAATTCGATTTAATGTTAGAAAGTTTGGTTTGGAGCATTCGATTTGCGTGCTTGATTGTGCTCACAGTTTGCATGAAACCTTTGTGTTTCGTTAATTAGAGAATGGTTAATTTGTCCCCTTTTTCTGTGAATGTAAATCAAGTTTTTTCTTTTGGATTCTAAAGCTCTCAGATTTCGCAACCAACATAGAAATGTTTTATTGTTATTTCACCCTTGGTTCTTACGGTCACACAGAAGAAAGTTTTTCTTAGGTTTACTTTTGCCGATAGTGATTCGGAGGCGGCAGCAGTTCTAGGTGAAGTATATACCGGTCTCTAAAAGATGTTATGGGTAGGGTTTATTATCGATCCATTTGTGCTCTTGGGTATTATTTTTTAGTAACTAAAGTTTTGTTCTGATTTTGATCCTTTAAGTGGGTTGATTAATTTCGGCCAATTTGAGCCCGTTCAGTTAATATATAAGGTTTGAAAAAGAACAATGTCAACTGAGAGGTTTTCGAGGTTTTCCTCTCTGTACCACGTGGGTGGGTCTCCTTTGGGTTTGCAGATGTTCAGGTGGTTTGCTGTCTTTAGGAAGCTGGGGTCGGCGTCGGTGCTTCTCTCTGAGCAGCCAACGCCGACTGACAGCCTCCATTTTGCCCGTTGCAGGTCTGGTGGTTCTTTGGTTATATACTGGCTCATTGCATTCGAATTTTTTCCCAACATCTACTGTCATAGTAATCTTGGTTGGTCGTTCTCTCTATTTCTTCTATTTCGATTGCTACTGATGGCATCCTCGGCTACTGATTCGGACATGGATTTACTGGTGGAGAAGACAAAAGCCCTGAGTTGGGAGATGTCCCCTCCCCCTCTTGGAGTGCTCCTTTTGATGCGGAGAAGGCGTCTAGTCAGATGCTGATTGGTAAAGTGATGGTGGAGAGAGACATTCCGACTCATGTTGTTCGCAATATCCTGCAGAAAGCTTGGCCGTTTGAACCTCATTTGGAGATATCAGAGCTGGCCAAAAATACTTTTCTTTGCGAGTTCTCTTCAATCGTGGCAAGGAAAAGAGTGCTTGATCTCCAGCCATGGAACGTCAAGGGTTATTTGGTTGTGTTTCACTCCTGGCCCCCGGGTTTACCATGGCAAGATATTGATCTGCATCTGTGTCCAGTTTGGGTTCAGATCCACGACTTGCCTCTCGATCGGTCAAACCGTTATATTGCAAAATTTGTGGGAGAAGAACTGGGGAAGGTCTTGGAGATTGAGGGAGATCCCACACGACAAATCTGGTGTGTTCCGTTTCTTCGAGTTCGGGTGTTGTTGGATACTCGGCGGCCTGTGCAGCCTGGATATTTACTCCCTAGATGTGACATGCCTCGTCTCCAAATCTTCTTCAAATATAAATTCCTTACTGGTTTTTGTTATCGATGTGGTGTTCTGGGGCATTTGCAAGGTGACTGTACAAAGGTTGCAGGTTCTTCATCTCAGAAGAATTTTGGGCTATGGATGAAGGCCATCTCTCCCTCGACCTGTGGGCAATCTTTCTGCCATTCCTCTATGGAGGACTTACGGCCACCGTGTGATCCGATTTCTACAGCGACAATTCCCGACATTCCCCCTTCAGGTCAGGTCCTCGAAAGTCCGTTGTAAGGAAAAGGTCCCTGGTGACAATGCTTCTAATGGGACAACAAGGCTTAACGTGCTGCATGGTCCTGTTGCTACTGTCAGCTTGTCCTCGCCTGATAATTCATCCTTCCTTTTAGTAGTGGATGAGGCCCACACTGTTTCTGCGGCAACAAATATGTTCCCCAATTTAGTTCCTTTAGAACTAGAAATGGTAGTCGGTGAACCCGCTCAAGATACTTCTCTGGCTGGTGGTCCCCATATTGAGCATGTCACCTCCTCGAGAATGCTATGTTTCCCTGATGCTTCCTCTGGAGTAAAGGTTGCCGTGGGGCAGAATCCTACTATCCCTATTTCTTCTCCTATACTATTGCTTGATCCATGTGTAGGGGATACTCACTCTGAATTGCTGGATTGTGAGAAGTCAGGCCCAATTCTCATGCTGACATTTGATCCTCCTCAGCCCAACTGTTTTCATAGTAGCCCCCAGGAAAGAAGACTGCCCACTATCTGTAAAAGGGAGCTCGACCTCTCTTCAGCTCCTTCTAAGAGGCCCTCTCCTCCTCTTCCCCCTTTCAAACGTGACTTAGCAGATGACGCTCCTCTCCAACAAGGTCCCAAGCGACATGAAACCTCAAAGTCAACGAAGACTCATTTGGATGACAAAGACTTTCACAACCCGATTGTGGACTGGCTGTTTCGGCCAGGCTCTATGGCTAAGGAGGCAGTGGAGACCAAGAAGAACTCCTTTGGTGGACAGAAGAAACGGCGGACACCACAACGAGGTAAACATGCTAGAAGCCAAGGCTCGATTTCCTTGTCTGAGGATGTTGTTTATTCGACCCTATCTGATCCAAAGCCCGGGGTGGCGGGCCATAACTTGCCCCCCTCCGTCATGAGGTTGTTGTTTTGGAACTGTCGTGGGTTCCTCCATCCTGCGCCAGTTCGTCACCTTGAGAGATTATTTCGGCAACATCTTTCAGAAGTATTTTGTCTAGCCGAAACCAAGACCTCAGAGGTGAAGGCACGTATTTTGCAGTTGGGTTTTTTGCATGTTTTTGAGGTCCCTTCGAGAGGTAGAAAAGGTGGCTTAGTAGTTGCTTGCAGGCAGGGGGTCGACTTAGAAGTGATTTATGCTTGTAATCATTTTTTGAACATTGTTGTTAAATCTTACCCGGTGGGGACTCCTTGGTTGTTGTCTTGTGTTTACGGGCCTACTGTATGGAATGAAAAACATCAATTCTGGTATGATTTAGAGTGTAGTGGCAGTAATTTTGATGGGCCTTGGCTTTGCTCTGATGACTTTAATGCTATTGTATCTCAACAAGATAAACTGGGGTGCCGTACGGTAGGAAACACATCTTTGTCTGGTTCTCTGTCGCGGCTTCTTTGGCAAACGGGCATTATAGATCTCGGTTTTTCTGGAAACCCTTATACTTGGACTAATGTACGTAACGACGATGGCTTGATTATGGAAAGGCTGGATAGGGGCATGGGTAATGGTGATTGGCGCCAACTTTTTCTGCGTGCAACGGTCCGTCATCTTGTTCGATATGCTTCGGACCATGCTCCCATTTTATTAGATACCATGGGTGATTCTAATAATTCTCCTTGACCGTTTCGCTTCGAGGCTTTTTGGGCACAAGATGAACTTAGTGGGAAGGTTATTAATGATGTTTGGAGAGAGGATCGGAGGGGCTCCCTAGCATACATTTTGTGCCAAAATCATAAGGCTTCTAAGGTAGCGTTAAGATGGTGAAACAAAAATGTTTTTGGGGACATTAAACAAAAAATTCGTTGTCTGCATAGAGAACTAGATGAGCTTCAGTTCTAATGGTGGGGGCCTATGGGCATCAAACAAAGAACGTGAGCTGTCTATGAGGCTTTTGGAGGCACAACAACATGAGGAAATGCTTTGGAAGCATAAGTCCCGCATCACTTGGCTTAGAACCCCGGACTTAAATACGAAGTTCTTTCATATTTCGACTCTCACGCGGCAAAGGCGTAATTGTATTGAGGCCCTTCAAGATGAGTCTGGGGCATGGTTACGGGGAAGACCAGCCCTTGGACAGCATATAGAAGATTACTTCAAAGGTATATTTTGCTGGTAATAATGCCTCTTTCCCTAGAAATTTGGATGGGTTAATCCATGCTGTTATCTCTGATGGTGATAATGACTTTTTATGTCGTGTCCCGGATGAGCATGAGATTCATTCGGTGGTTAAAAGCATTGGGAGCTCTAAAGCTCCAGGGCCAGATGGTTTCACCGGACTTTTCTACCAATCTTATTGGCCTACGGTGGGAAAGGTAGTTACCTGAATGGCTCAACAATTTTTCACGAATGAGTTCTTGCTTCGGGAATTGAATCATAGTTTCATTGCCCTGATCCCGAAGGTGGATTCTCCGGTCAAGATTTCACAATTTCATCCCATCAGGTTGTGTAACGTTAGTTACAAGATTATTTCTAAAGTGTTGGCTAACCGTCTGAAGCATGTATTGCCTAATCTTATCTCCCCTAATCAAACTGCATTTGTCCCCCATCGTCATATTCAAGATAATATTATCTTAGTTCATGAAGTGCTGCAGGTGCTAAAGAAGAAATCTGGCCGTGGGGACTTGTTAGCTCTGAAAGTGGACATGGAAAAAGCATATGATAGAGTGGATTGAGACTTCCTTATGGCGATCATGAAAGCCTTTGGTTTTAGCTCTACTTGGTGCAAAAGGATCTATCAATGCATCTCCATTGTATCTTTTTCGATTCTTCTTAATGGCTCCCCACACGGCTTTTTCCGTCCCAAATGTGGGCTCCGACAAGGCGATCCTTTATCGCACTTTCTCTTTGTTCTTGTAACCAAGGTCTTATCCCGTTTGATTCATTGGGTCGAGCTAAATGGGTTTATTCATGGCATTATGATTGTGAGATATGCCCCACCAGTCACTAATGTGCTTTTTGCTGATGGCATCATGTTATTTTGTCGTGCCAATTCAGATGAGGTGGGCCATTTACACCAATGTATTTCGCTGTTTGCGCGGTGGTCAGGTCAGATTATTAACCCGCGCAAATCCTTCATGTATTTTAGTCACAATATGGATGCTTCTCACAGAGCTCATTTATCCAACATATTACGGCTCCAACCTGCTCGTGAGTCTGGTACATATCTTGGTGCTCCTTTAACAATCCCAAAGTCTAAAGTTCTAGCTTGTAAGGAGGTTCAGGACAAGGTTGTAAAGAGATTAGCCGGATGGAAGGCTCGGGCTTTATCTCTAGCTGGTCGTACAGTGTTGTTGCAGTCCGTCGCTCAAGCTATTCCGTCTTACCTCATGTCAGTATTTCTTTTGCCCAAGAAAGTGACCCGTAGCCTTGATATTAGGATGAAAAATTTCTGGTGGGGTTTTAACAGGGAGACCCGTAGATTTCATCCAAAGTCGTGGGAGAGTATTTTTCGTCCTAAAAAATGTGGTGGATTTGGGCTTCGTCGCATGGAAGATCTAAATCGAGCTCTTGTGGCTAAGAGAGGTTGGGAATTGATGTCCAATAAAAGTTGTTTATGGGTGCCGACTTTGTTAAACAAATACTGTCGGGGTTCGAATCTACTACAGTCAAGGGGAAGACAAGATGCTTCTTGGTTCTGGCAGGGGTTATTGCAGACTCGTGATATTGTGAGTGCAGGATTTTGCTGGTCCATCAAAACAGGTCGCAATATCAATATTTGGAGTGCTCCATGGGTTCCAAAGGTGGATGGGTATACACCAAAGTTGAAATGGGGCACTATTGTGGATCGAAGGCTTAACTATGTTAGTGATTTAATTGATCCGGTCTTAAATGGGTGGAGGGAGCATCTCATTTGAGATATTTTTGAGGCAGATTCTGCGGAGGCCATATTGAATATTTCTCTGGCTTCTTTGCAATCAGAAGATATCCCTCGTTGGATTTTGTTAGCTAAAGGTAATTATTCTGTGAAGGAGGCATATTTAAAAGTTCAGCAGCACCGTTTTATGGACACATGTGATCTTTCCAGCTCTGAATGGAAGACTTTATGGAAGATGAAAGTGTACATCGGCTCAAGCTCCTCTTTTGGAAGTTGGCAGCAAAGGCTTTAGCCATAGGTAACAATTCATCTGTAGCCTCCCATTTGTGTCCTTTGTGTTCTTGTGCAACAGAGACACTTCATCACCTTTTTCTGGAGTGTTCTATCAGCTCCCATTTGTGGAGGGTGGGCCCTTGGCCATTGGATGCTGAAGCCTTTCGAGGTGTCTCTATCCACAACTGGATTAAATTCCTTCTTAATCGTCATAATCTTCCCCGTGAGTTGCAGGAGGAGTGGAATAGCATGATGTTGGCCGTTACTCTCACTGTGGATACTATCTGGAATACCCGTAACCAGTTGGTGCATGAGGGGAAAAGTGTGAATTTAGAGGAGCTTGTGTTCAATACAAAGGCGTTACCATGCCCATTGCGGGGCATGGAAATACAGGGAGTCTCCTCCTACTCAGGCTTGGGTTCCTCCTTTGCAAGGAGTTATTAAAATTAATTTTGATGCTGCTTTACGGGAGAATTGGATCAGTATAGCTGCTGTGTGCCGAAACTGGAAGGGAGAGGTTCTCCAAGTTCGCTTAAGACGTATGAAAGGGATTATCCCACTTAAAGGAGAAGCACAGGTTGCTAGGTTGGCTTGCTCTCATGCTGAGGAGTTGGGTTTTCATGACACAGTTGTGGAAGGAGATGCTCAAGTTCTGATTACGCAGGTGCTGAATTCAGATGTCTCTCTTGACTAGGTTATTGAAGCTGAAGTGCTGACTGATTGTATCACAATTTTGTTAATTATTCACTTAAGAAATTTCCAAAATTGCACCATTTCCACTAGAAAATGAGAAAATTATACTTTGAGCATTAGTAAGGGGCGAATTGTTAATTTTGACAAAAGCAAGTGCAATTCAGTAAATTTAACTGTTTTCTCTCCTCTCACCATATTTCCATGTTTCCTTTTTCGTATATATAATTGGAATATTTTCTATAAATTTGACTTCTCCTTTTTTACGTATTGCATATGAACAATGGAGATGAAGTGAGCTCATGGAAGTGAGAGGGAGGCTGAAATCAAAGAAAAAAAAGTTTCGATCGAGCGGTTGTCGCACGGCGGTCGAGCGTGAAGAGTCTGTTTGAAAGTCTCCAAGAGCGCTCGAGCGGAGGGTAGAGCACTGGTCGAGCGTGATGCGTCTGACGTGTTAGACGTCCAGCCTGTTTTATTTTGAGTCTCCTTTACCAGGGCATTTTAGGGAAATCGAAAAGTGCACTAGGGCATTGTTGCTGAGTCATGACAAAAGGCTCCCAAAAAGAAGACAAACGGGAGGATTTTCGTGCCAAAAGGGGGAGAGTCCGGAAGTTTCATTTTTTTGGCTGGTTCATAGGTTGCTTTCGGGTGGCTGCTGAGTCTCCTAAAGAATTTTCTCCCAAGACTTTTGCATTGCTTTTTGTAGCTGCTCCCCGTAGAGACCAAAAGCTTGAGAGCTTTTGGCTTTGTTTCCTTTCATAGCTTTTGGAGTAGTTTTTGTTGCTTTTGGTTCTTTCTTTTCAAGAGCTTCTTCATTGCTTTTTCTCCTGCTGTTGTTTATACCGAACTTTCATTTATTGTTGCACTTCCATTTCAGCTGTAGAACTTATTTGGACCGAATGCCCTCTTCCATTTATATTTCAGATTTAGGTTTTGCTTTCTTTGGATGATTAAATGTTATGTTATATTTCCATTTCACTTCCTTAATGTCAGAATAGTGTTTGGTTTTGTTTTTGTTAGTTGGATTGAGTATGGGTATGAGTGGATTGTGACTAGCTAGAGATTGGGTACAAAGTGTTCGATGAAATGTCTCTTAGAGCAGGAAACCATGGTGTCGAGTATTTTCTTTGGGTGATTGGGTTAGATGATGTTGGTTTTTGACTTAGCTTTGCAAGCAAGGATAGTCTTCATCATTTATTGAATGTCCATTGATTCGATCACTTTATTAGAAGACGTGGATTAATATCAAACGATGTTTATTCGACAACTACTTGAGTTTATCTAGTTTCAACTCCATCTCATGCTACGTTTATTATCATGTTTTTCTTGTTAGCTCTCTATTAATCTTTTAGCATTTACATTGATTATAACTCAAAATCTTAGTAATCATGGATGGTATCCAACAACCCGACCTTTCCCTTGTAAATACCATTTTAATTGTAAATAGAACATAGTTTTCTTTTATTGTAATGGAGGTTGGAATGAAAAATTGAACACATCGTTCCTTGTGGAGATGATCTAGGACTTCCCTAGTATTACTTGACAACCTCCTACGCTTTGGAGTAATTCACTAATCATTTTTAGTTGAGTAACTGACTATGCGGACGATGTTAAGGCGTCATGAGCAATAGATTTTCAGATGGATTCCGCGGGCAGGAAACGGGCTGGCTCATGCTTTGGCTCGATGGGGGCTCCAGGTAGACGAGCCATATCAAGTTGCAAAGGCTGATATTCCTCAAAGTATTTTTCTTTATGAAACTTTTAGTGAGGGCAGTAGGCTCTTACCGGTGGTTTAATCCCATGTTATCTATAAAAAAAAAGTTAACATATAAGGTTTGCACAACCATTCCAGCAAGATATGAACAGTAAACCATTTATTGTGGGTTTTGGACTTGATCCAATCCATTTATCTGAACCTATTTATTCTTTTATTCGAGTCATGTAGTTCATACCAAGAGGGGTCACGGGTTGACTCGAACCAGTTCTGTTTGGACTGGGTTTGACTCAATGAATAAAATATTAATTTAATTTTTTTTTTCAAAATTGTTTGTTTGGTCGATGACATGATTACTTATTGGTTATTGCAGCTATTCCTAGTGCTTTTATTGATAATAATTCTCATATTCAGATGTTATATGGTGATAATTTTACTGATTGAAAAGAAATAAAGTTTTATGTTTGCTCTTGGGTGCATGAACCTTGACTTGACGCTTTGTGAGAATGCTCACACGGACTCAAGTACGCTGCATGTGGTCACTAAGTATGAATGATGGGAGTGATCTGATCGCTTAAGTTTAATGTTCATGCAATTTCATGTTACTAAAAACATTAAGGGTTTTATCCCTACATGCACTAAGGAAAAACATTTCGTTAAGATTGTTGAAGAACAATTTGTGAGTTCTGATAAAGCTTTGGTTGACACCCTGATGAAAAAGCTTTCGAGCATAACTTTTGATAATACTAAAGGTATGTATGAGCACATAATGGAGATGAGAGACATGATGAGTCAACTTTAGTTCTTGTCAGTTGAGATATCAGAGTCATTTTTGGTTCATCTTATAATGAACTCTCTTTTTGTACTATATGGTCTAGTTAAAAGTGCTCTTTTAGGCCTCTCGTGTTTCAATCTCTCCTCCTATTGAACACACATGATCAGTAATTCATTCACAAACTATTTATCCTAATGTGTGTTGGAGATGTGCGTTCAAATGAGCACTTTTAGGCCTCTCGTGTTTCAATCTCTCCTCCAATTGAACACACATGGTCAGCAATTCATTCACAAACTATTTATCCTTATGTGTGTTGTAAGGAATTTTAACTAGACCATATAGTACAAGAAGAGAGTTCATTATAAGATGAACCATAAATGACTCCGATATCTCAACCCAAGAACTAAAGTTGAGTCGTCATGTCTCTCATCTCCATTATGTTCTTACGCGCACCTTTAGTACTATCAAAAGTTTTGCTTGAAAGCCTTTTCATCAGGGTGCCGGCCAAAGCTTTCTTAGAACTCACAAAATTGTTCTTTAACAACCTTAATAAATTGCTTTGCCTTAGTGCATGTAGGGATAGAACCCCTAATGCTTTTTTAACATGAGACTACATGAACACCAGACTAAAGCGATTAAATCGCTCTCACTGTTCATACTTAGTGATCGTTTGCTGTGTACTTGAGTTCGTGAGAGCGGGTGATTCATTCTCACAGAGCGCCATGACAAGGTCCATGTATCCAAGATCAAACATAACACTTTCTTTATGGTCAGTAAAATCCTCACCATTTAGCATTTGAATACGAGAACATATTATCAATACAAAGTTGCAATAACCAAGAAATAAAATTTTAGTGCTATGAAAAATCAAACTTTATTTCATATTATCCAATGTCAATACAAAGACAATAAATTTAACCTTCTTGTAGATAGAGGTTGAAAAAATGCATGAATTTATAGTAACTTTATATTAAAACTAGTAAACTGAATCATCTGTAAACAAGAATTTTCGTAAATGTTGGCATAAGAAAAATCATTTCTAATGCTACAAATATCATTTTATTCTAATTCGACCACAAAATCAGCAACATAGGGCCAAGTCACTAAATTTTATGATTTAATCACAGCTTAGATGCCAATAAACTAAATGAAGTAAAATACCTTATGTGATATCTACTCAATTTAGGCTGTGTTTGAGAAGTAAAATTTTAGGGTTGTTAAAATTTTAGGTATTGGGGTTGATGAAAAAATGAAGAGAGAGAGTGAAAAAGTTGGTAAAAAAGTGAAAAAGTTGGTGAAAAAGTGTATGAAAATTGATGAAAAAGTGAGGAGAGAGAGTGTTTGTAATGATGATAAAATTTTAGATGGCTAAAATTTTGTTACGCAAACAGAGCCTTAGAATGGTGTGGCTACTCCTAAGAAAATTTTGATAATCACAACATTAGTTTGTCGGAAGAGAATGTCTTGGAGGGAGAAATTAAGAGATAGCCTTCAGATGGTTGTCGAGGCTGTGTTGTCTGGTTGATAGGAAAATTGTATAAAGGGAAGCTTCATCCATTTCTACAATTAGTCTCGATCCGGAGTGTTGGCGTGGCAGTAATGATGCTGTGGTAATATTATGCTATTTAAGTAAAACTCAACAAATGTTCTACCTCGGTTCGAAACGTAAGGGAAGTGTTTGGTCTCTAACTGGAGCCTAGCCGCTCCCAAAAGATTAGAGGTTCATTATGGCATTGTCTTCAACTTTGGGGTGCGTTTCAGTATTTGGCCCTTTTCAGCGAAGTTCCTAATAGATTTCATGGCACGTATCACAAACAAATCCAGAAGAGCTAGAATCCCTGTATTGACGATTGTTGTGTTGGGTGCAGTACGGCCTGTTGCAGAAATTACATTTAGGAAGCTGCAGCCAGCACTCTGAACACAAGGTGTCTCCACAAGCAGTTTCTTCCACTTCTTCAGACTGCAGCGTGCATATGCCACACTGTTCACACCTTGGTATGCAAAGGTTGCATCCTCTGCAAGCCATTGAAACCAACTTCTCCTTCCTCTTGCAGGTCTCTCTTGGACACTCATGGACCATTCTTACATCGTTGCACTTGGGGCAGATATCCACGTCGATCATAGGGCCACTTTCATCGTTTCTAAACACTGGGGAGTTCCTGTATTTAAACGGGACAAGTTGCTGCCTCTGCTGCTCCTTTTGAGACAGGTTCATTTGTAAATAAGCGCAAAGTGTTTCGAGATCTTCTCTCTTTATGTTGTAGACTCCATTTATCCTCAGACTCTTTAAGCTGTGATGTTCTGATAACGTCTTCACGGCTCTAATGACTCCCTCAGGTGTTAGGCCAGTGCATCCTGGTATGTAGAGCTGAATCACAATGCCAAAAACCATAACGTGATCAGTCAACTTTTTTGGCAACAGAAGGTTTGCTTCTAACCTCCCATGTTATTTACTTTGATCTGCTTAAAATGGTAATAGGAAACTAACTATAACAACCTTTTAATCATCTAAAAGTTATGCTCCTGATAAGTCAACTCGTTTTGACCTTAATTTGGACATGCCACGGGATGTTGCTATGGTGTTTCTTTTCTGCTTGCTTTGTTTGGGAGCACGCACTATCTTTGAGGGTCAATCAGAAAAATTGCTTCCTTTTGAGAAATGGAGTTGTGTAAAGACAATAAACCGGGAGAAAAAATGTTTGAGAAATGAAGTTGTGCAGTTTGTTTGGACCTGGATCAAGGGCAATCATTTCAATTTTGATGTTTTTTTTTTCAGTTCTGAATCTGTCAATTTATTGAAAAGATTAGTAAATATTGCTCTTGAAGCTTCTAGTTATAATCATTATAACGCTCGATGTGAGATTTGACTCATATCTCATATCTCATTTCTTCTCCTCTTCCCCTCCATATGAGATTTAGGGTATCAAGAATAGATGAAGTTTCATTGTGAGAGGGGATCCCTAAACTATCTTATCTACTCCCATCCCCTAACAATCCGAAATAATTGGTCCAAATCTACGAAACCATCCAAACTAGGAACTACTTATTCAATTGAAGTGTGAAAACTAAAACTCCAAGCGCAGGCAAATTAATTGGAGAAGGAATAGAAGAAACATCAGATATTCATACCTTGTTGATATGATGGTTTGTGTCAATGACTGACTGAAGCCCATCATCAGTAATACGTAGACAGTTCATAAGAGCCAAAGTTTTCAGCCTACCATTTGCTTTTGAGGTGATTTTTATCAGAATCTCATCAGTCAACCGCAAGCTCAGAGGCCTTTGGACTATGATATTCAGCCATGGCAATACATCCTTGTGCACTGCATCTCTTAGCGACACGCAAACTTCACTCATGGCAAGAAGCTCAAATAAAGGAAGGTAAGCTAAAACAAGGAATAGAGCCTCATGCGGTGGCCTCGGCTCTACTTCCTGGATACCGTTTTCTTTTTGGAAACTAACACAGGAATTAGAGAAAGGCAGAGTTGGTGCCTCGTGTAAAAACTTGTCAATGGCTTGGTGTTCTTTGTCCTCCGCAACCAGTGAAATTTCCATGTTGAGTTTCTAAGAAATGGTTTGAATTCCCAATGATTTAAAGGAGAAAGTCCTTTATTGTAGCTCGAAGAGTTAGACGTCCAAAGGAACTTCTCCTGTATGTAGTTTTACACAGAAGAGAGAGAGAGAGAGAAGATAAGAGTGATATAAGCCGCATATCGAGTCGGCATGTAGAAATTTGACACGGCGTCTTCTTTCTCCGGAAGCAAATGAAAATTGCTGACGCTATCCTTTTACGAACTTTCTGTGCTGACAACGTTTTAGGACATAACGGCGTCGTACCAAATTAAACCAGTTTTTTTGGGACTTAAAACCTGTTTTTCCTTTTTATTTCTGCGTGTATAAACCAGAGTTTTTGCGGATGATAGCTGGTGGTCGGAGGAAGTGAAAATGGGGGGAAAGAGAGCAGAAGCCGGGGACGCGAGGGAAGAGGGTGAAGAGAAACTGAGTCAAGCTTGGCATGTAATGAAAACAGGCACATTTCTGCTGGCTAATCTGATTGTAGTGGGACGGAAGGCCTTTTTTAGAAGAATTAAAACCAACACATGTAACTATAAATGGCTAATCTAATGATAATGTGCAATATATAACACAACCTATCTTAATATAGGGGGGAGTCCTCAATACAAAGTGAAAAACTACAACAAACAATATGGATTTTGCAGTCTAGTCTATCATTTTATACAGAAAATTGACAGTGGAGTTATTTGATATCATAAACCATGTAATTGGAAACATTTAAATTAAAGAGGCTGTCAATGGTCTAAAGGCTCAACAGCAGTCTTGAAGAGAAGGATGTAAACCTTGTCAATCGAAAAATACAAGAAACCCCCCAAGGAATGGGTTACATATGAGCCAAAGCTGGTTCCCACAATGCAGTGCCAAGCTGGACCATATGCCGAATCAAATTCCTGAAAAAATAAAAAATTATCAGCTGCCTGCATTTTAAAATTATATACTTACCAAAAATAAATTACAAGAAAAATAGGGAGAATCAATTCTAAGCCATTGAAGAATTTTTCTTGGACAACAGGAAGAAATGGCAATGAATGTTGTAGTAGTAAAGTTCTATATATTAGATTCAAGCAAATTCCAGGAATCCAACCTCTGTATGGCTACTAGAGCCCTCTTCTCCTTGTTCCATTTAAGATTCTTCTTAACACCAATATGCTATGGGAAAGGTGAATAGTCAAATTTATATGGCTCATACAACCAAAACCACAATCTTCTGTTGCTTAGTCGTACTATGTAGCTACCAGGACAATGATACCCTGGAATTCCTAAATTGTTCTATCATATACCTTTTTTTAAATATCAACTACTATCATTATATTAAATGGTTGACATGTTGATGCACAGACAATAATCACGTATTAGATGATAAATGTTTTTTCTAGAGGTGATAGAACAATGAATGGAACAATCTCAACTATTAAATTGAAACTCACAATTAGAATTTAAGAATTCCCCATGAAGACACAGAATTGCCCATTGGGTTAGTCCAACCTAGACTGTCATGGGAGGCTTTGGGCAATGCTTTTTTTTACTGTAGAAGTTCTTAACCTAGTTAAAGTTGTTATTTCTGATGGCTTTTGTTCACAATCGATATTTTGATAATTTCAATAAATGGATTAAGTTTACAAAATAGACATCTTCAAAGACAAAAACATTTTTATCAAAGAGCCAAAGACAAGAAGATTAAAGATTAAGAAGATGCATGGAGCTCAAAAGTGAAGTTTCAAGACCTTAGGGTATAATCTCGTAACTCTTAGTTTCACTTTTGGCAATGATTTGAATCACACATGCATATCTTTCAAAACATGCATAAATCGTTTTACCTCTTGTTTGAAAAATTAAAATATTTTTAAATGGTTTCAAAACACTCCAATTAAACTCCAAACCTTTTATATATTTAAGAGAAGTTAGTTTTTAAAACTGAGTGTTTCAAAATGGTCAAAATTGTGGTTTTAAATGACCGGATCTTATGTAACATGCCTGGCTAATGGTTCAATTACATGGACTTTTGGATTGGGCTACGGGTCAGATTGTGATGTGGTGCTCTTATTTGGACTGTTATTTGGACTATTGGGTCAGTGTGACATTTGGGCTTGTAATGGGTTAGAGAAGTGAGTGGCTCGGGGGAATGGAGGCTCATGCTTTTCCTTAGATGATTTCCGTAAGATTCTAGGAGTTAGTTAGACAGTTAGATTTCCAGCTGTTTATTATTGCAGCAGTAGTCATTCTAGAGGTTTCTCATCGCAGATGAATCACGCTTTGGCGTAAAACTCTCTCTCTCCCAATTCTGTAAGGAGGCAGGCCAGACCTCGAATGTTGGCCACTATCTGTTCTTATTTGCAGTAATTTCAAATAGAAACATATTCAGTTCTCAATTACATTCTCAATTTACAATTTATCTAGAGGATTGTTACTAGTGGTATCAGAGCAACGATCCTGCCATGGATTTGCTCGCACAGTACTATAAGATCTCTGAATTATTGAATGATCTACAAAGAGGCAACCAATGGATGCAAGAAAAATTAAATATCTGTTTGGAAATACTTGAAGCCGAGCTTGAAGATCTAAAGACGGAAGAATGCAATGAAGAAAAAGAAAAAAGAGACCATTTGAAAGCACTAACTGAAGATTCAAGCGTAGAAACAGCAGAAGGAAGTAATGAGGAGTCACAGCTTGAAGAAGAAATAAAACAGCAGTAAATTGACAGAAGAAACCTGGAAACCAATCTCGACTTTTCGGTAAAAATCAAAACGCTTACAGATAACTTTTCTTTCTCATTATCTACTAGTGTATCCCCATCACTCGTCTTCCACACCACACTCTTATCCAAATAACAGTCCAAATAACAGCACCACATCACAATCTGACTCGTAGCCCAATCCAAAAGTCCATATAATTGAACCATTAGCCATGCATGTTTAACTATTGGGTCAGTGTGACATTTGGGCTTGTAATGGGTTAAAGAAGTGAGTGGCTCGGGGGAATGGAGGCTCATGCCTTTCCTTAGATGATTTCCGTAAGATTCTAGGAGTTAGTTAGATAGTTAGATTCTCGAAATGAAATCTGACGCAATCACTTACGTTTTCGATGATCCAAAAAATAGTGCCCCATCAAGTTTCGAAAGTTCAAAGTGGCTAGGAGTTTGTAAAATTCTTTGGAGATGGCCTTGTTTGGAGAGAAAACGTTGAATGTGACAATTTCAGGAAAATTAGTGGAACCTTCTCTAATTTACTCCTCTAGCCTGGAGATATGAAGAACTCTACCAAGAGAATGGTGTCAAATTCTTAAAGGTTATGCCCATAAGTAACTTAGAAGCTGGATTTGACGGACGCATAGCTGGCATCAAACCGGAGGATGGTCTACTATAGAAGCTGCCAAGACTGTTTACTCCTTCTCTAGCCTGGAGATATGAAGAACTCTACCAAGAGAATGGTGTCAAATTCTTAAAGGGTATGCCCATAAGTAACTTAGAAGCTAGTTCTGATGGACGCATAGCTGGCATCAAACTGGAGGATGGATCTACTATAGAAGCATACTCGGTTGGGAACAGGGAGAAGGTATTGAATGTGCAGAAATTTTTTTTTTCAGGAGAAAAGAGTAGTAAATGAGTTTGTTATGGATGATGTTCATTTCACTGAAAGGCTGAGCTTTGTTAGATGTTGAATGAGATCAATGACAACTACAATAGCTGGTTTTGTTGTTGAAATTCCCTTTGAACTTGTCTGCCACAGTTTTGAGCATTGAAGAAAATTGGAGCATACTTAAAGCTCCAACCTTGCGGACAAGGTTGTTTGAAGGGGAAGGGAATGTAACATGCCTGGCTAATAGTTCAATTATATGGACTTTTGGACTGAGCTACGGGTTAGATTATGATGTGGTGTTGTTATTTGGACTATTGGGTTAGTGTGACATTTGGGCTTGTAATGGGTTAGAGAAGTGAGTGGCTCGGGGGAATGGAGGCTCATGCTTTTCCTTAGATGATTTCCGTAAGATTCTAGGAGTTAGTTAGACAGTTAGATTTCCAGCTGTTTATTATTGCAGCAGTAGTCATTCTAGAGGTTTCTCATCGCAGATGAATCACGCTTTGGTGTAAAACTCTCTCTCTCCCAATTCTGTAAGGAGGCAGGCCAGACCTCGAATGTTGGCCACTATTTGTTCTTATTTGCAGTAATTTCAAATAGAAGCATATTCAGTTCTCAATTTAAAATTTATCTAGAGGATTGTTACATCTTGTGCTTAAGTTTACGTGGTCGACCGGCTCGTCTTGAATTTTGACAGTGACCCCTAACGGCTAGTTTTCTTATGAGGCCTATTTAAAGAAGTCTCTAAGCCTCATAAATAGAGGAGAACAACCACTTATCATTCATATAGCTTGAGAAATATCTTAAACCTTCTTATTCCATATTTCTTATATCATTCACACAAATCATACTTTCTTATCCTTGTCATTGTGTGAATCAAAGCGATAGAGCCATTCATTTTCTTATCCACTATTTGAGAGAGTTTTATTCTTTTATCTTCATATTCAAGAGAGGTGATTCCTTTAGTGAGGTTATTCACTAAAGGAGAAGCTTAGAGAGGGTATATCTCAAGTTTGGTTAGGTTGTGAGTGGTGCACCCGAAAAATCACTTGGGTTGTGAGTGTTGAGCCCGTGAAAGCACTTGTACGGTTCTCTAGTACCCGGAAGCTAGAGTATACACTATTTGGAAAATAGTGGGAAAACCTCAAGGCTCGGTAAAGGAGCTTGAGGGGCGAATGTAGGAGGGTTTGCCGAACCACCTAAAAATCTCGTGTTTGCTTCTCTAACCTTTCTCTTTACATTTAACACTTATAACATCATACTTGTTTAAATATTTATGCTAAATTATTATCCTTTAATTTGGAAACACGTATTTGAGGGTTTTTTTCTTCTACTAAATACGTATTTGGAGTTAAAAGTGAAAAAGTTTGGAAATCCAATTCACTCCCCTCTTGGGTTGCCTTAATCCTAGGAATTACAATCTCTATGGATGGATATAGCCCCCATTATGGGTCTGTTTAGTAAATATTGTGAAGTAACAAGAGTAGTTACATAATCACTCATGCAGCTTATCTCTTTCCAATCAAGATGTCAAGTGTCCTTACTACTCCGATTACAGCCCTTTTGGAAAGAGGTACCACAAAAAAAGAAGCTCAAACCTTGTCTACAAAATCCAAACATATAAGCAAATATTGACTAATGTCTGCAGGAAGAATGTCAATCATGAACAATAAGCTTGAAAAGTAGCTCACCAATTTTTAAGGGTGATAATGTTCTGGTAATTGCTATCATTACCATTATCAATTAGGGCAAGCAAGGATCCAATTCCTGGTTAGCTTCTAGTAAACTAAGCCTGTTTAAAGTTATAAGTTCTCCAACCAAGCCGGAGTCAAGGTCCATCTCATTCAACTAGATGAGAGAGGATATAAATACACAGATGGATCTGCGTTTGTTACAGTCAAACCTGGTATGTTAGAGAGAGTTATAGATCTTTTGTTGTTCTGCAACATTCTGAAGCCACTAACTCTAGATACTTACACATTCCTACACAAGAAACAGTTACAGATTCTGCAAATAAAAAAGAAAAGAAAGGAAGAAGAAGAAGACTGTGTTTGCATGGCACATGTAGGTTACCGTATTATGAGATATCAAGCTGCAATGTTCGAGTCTAGACTACCAATAACAGTGGATTAGGTTTATTATTTAAATATGGCATGAGCCAGTGCCAATTTGAAATGTCATGATGACAAGGCTGCAGGATACTGATATGATACAGGATAAACTAGTATGTACTTTGTATCTCTTATAATAGATTCAGGTCTGGAATTGGCATTCCTCAACAACAATCGTTTTGCATTTTCAAAAGCAGTAATTAACTGCACTTATATAAAAAACAGCAGTAATTAACTGCAACTCGTTTCTTCTCCCAAACAAATCACAGGGAAACATTTTTAACAGACATCATTTTTAACAGACATCATTTTTAACAAACTTGGCTAATTTGTGTATCTGGACCATACATCATTTACACATTCTATTTGCACCCACAAATTTATTAAATATACTTGATTTAACAGGATGAATGGTAAATAAAGACAGCGTGATGATGAGAGATGCAGAGAGAAACAGCTTTGTGAACATGATGGTTGAACTTCAATATAAAAAATCTGGAAGGGTTATGATAGTGTGTGGACATAAATGGCATATTCAAGAACATAACTTTGCTCCTGGAGAAAAAAAAGGGGGAAAAGTAGTAACACAGGATGTAGGAAAGAAACTATGGAGAGAAGATAGCATGGGAAAAGAACTAAATTTACAGAAGAGCTATAGGCCATGCACCAATCTAGGGACAGAAAAAAAATACCAGAGTCCTATCAACTATAGAAAACCTATAACAGGTCCTAACTGCATGCCATTGCAAGTAGCCATCTCTTCAGCAACTACAGACTAAAAACAATGTATCTGCTAGATGAAAACTATATTAAGATACTCAAAGCAAGTCTTGAGGATATTAACTTTTTAATTTTTCTTGGATTAAAACCTCAGTCCTGACCACCTCTACACGTATCTAACTTAACTAGCCTCAACAACAACGTTGATCACCACATAGTGTGTCAAATTAGCCTATTTTTTCCATATGAACAGAGCCTTTGCATTTCTGTCGCAAACAAAATGGTAATGTTACCTACCCCATAAGGAGTGTCTAATAAGAAGTAAAATAGTTTTTATTTGGTGAGTTCACAATATGGTAACCAATAGAGCTAATTTTTATTGACCTTTTAATACCCTGGATCAGGCATTTAGTCCCAAACTAGACCAAGTTGAACTAATCACATCAATATGTTTCGTCCAAGAAGCGGTGCAATAAATTCTACCAGAAATGATAAATCAATTTTTCCTATATTTGCCTTCTTCATCCAAAACCAACATAACTGGAAACTACAACTCGGGAAACCTGGATTACAGTCCACACAAGATTAGAGATTAAGTTCAGATTAAGTTGACACGACTATAGTTAGACACATTTGGAACCAAGTGCAGAGACGGCAATTAAAGATCCATTTTCTTGAGTTGATACTACCAAAAAAGATGCAGCACTTCCATCTTCACAACTAATGATGGAAGCATATTTCATTGAAGTTTATACTCAATCTGACACGACGAAGCCATTAGGCCTTCAAACAGATTGACTCAATCCGCTTACTAGACAGATGTGAAAAGTGAGAACAAATATAAATCCGACAATCTTAGACTGCACTTATCATCAGAGGACTTAGAACCAGTATGAATAAATTTTAAAAAAGAAATCTAAAGCTCACATCAAGCTATGTCATCCACTGGAATTATGACATATTTACTCCATAGTTTTTAAACAATCCCATTAGCAATCAACGTCATGTTACAAAAACTAAAAAAAAAAAAGGAGAGAAAACAAAATGAAAAAGTAACTTCATTCGGCTCGAGCAAGACAACGAAAGATTAGGCAGGACCAGCTGCACAGGAAATCGGACCACCATGTATTACTCCGATCACCCAACCCAAAATCCCAACACAAGCACACAACCTTAAAGTATGTTTGGAGAATATAATTTATGGAAATAAATCTTCAAAGTCCGACCCAGTGTACTAAAGAGAGCAATATCCATTTGAGCCAATCAAACTAGTAATATTTTTACCTTCTTAAGCGCAAGGGCGATGCGTTTACCGTCGAGCTTGCCGGGCATGGAGTCGAGTTGGTCACGTGCGCGACGAAAGGCAAGGTTCTGCAAAGGAAGCGGCATGTCAGAGGCTCTGATGCTCACGTTGAGATGGTCATGCCGCTCTTGCTGCTCATTCGCTTTCTTCTTCTGTATCAAACTGCTAAGCAACTTGCTCCTCCTCTCCAGCTCTTTCTCTGCTCCCTCCATTTCCCTGTTCACTGTTTCCCTGTTGTCATCTGACTCATCTCTTGGAGGACAATAGCTCCACACTCTTCAATCAGCGGCTACTGTCTCAACGTGCCATGGGTCCGTAAGAAAGTATGAGTGAAGGGGCAAGAGAGAGGAATGGGAAAGAGAACACGGGAACAAAGGTCTCTTGATTTGTTGGCTATGAAAAAAAAAAGTACTGTTGATTTGTTGGATTTTGTTTCTCTTTTTCTTTTCGTTTTCATTTCTTTTGATGCGGTTGTTGTCGCTCGCTGGTTCTGGTTCTGCGTATGGACGAGGTCGTTGGGGTTGGGCGTAGAGGGGACAAATCAGAGTTACTTTGAATAGTGGGATGCTGCCGTCCAAGAGATTGCGAGCTTAAAATAGCATTCAAAATTGTTTAGAAAACTAAATCATATATATACGAATATCTCTAAGAACCTTAATTGGTTAAAGCTTATCAAATCATAGTAAAAGTGTCTTATAAGTACATCATTTGTCTGTTGGTAAATTGAATATTAGAAGGATCTTTATTTTTAGTCAACGAATTATTAGTAAATATTATTTATTGATCTGAACTATGAATTTCATCATATTTAGTTCCTAAATTATCAAGATACATCAATATTTACCTTCTAGTAAGATTTTATGATTAAAATTTATAGAAAATATGGTTAGATCTTATGATGGGTGATAAATTGATAGTTTAAGGATACAATAATTTTTTTTGATATTTTGTGAACTCAAAATGACATTTGACCTATAATTTAGAAGTGAAAAGTGATGTTTTTCCATTCAAAGCAACGAAAGAAAAGAAAAAAAAAACAGTAAGTAGTTTTTTTTTTCTTTGGTTTAAGTCATTCACCAGAAAAGAGAAAAGAAACATTGAATGACATCAATTAATAGAAATATTAAATGATTCCTCCGTTAATATAAGTTGGGTATACATGATCAAAGTCAAGCACAATCCAGCCAGCTCGAGCTAGCCTACTATTCACAACTTTTGGAAGCACTTAAAAACCTTGTTCTTTGACAAATTTCAAGACACATTTTGAGATAATTAATAGCCACCAAACAGCCTATTTGACACAGTTTTTTCGTAAATAAAAGCTTTTATGATTGTTTAATTACTATTACACTTAAAGCCTCTCCATCAAAGTTATATAACATTTATTACTTGATTTATACGATGCAACTCAGAAAAAGATATAAGACCCATGTGATTTTTACACTATTTAAAGTTATTTATATTAAACTTTTCACAGTATAGATGCTAATATCTAATGTACATTTAGTGTCTGTTATATCCTAATTGCACCATGCAATCCAAGTAAGTAATTATAGAAGAACTTAATCCCAATAATCCTCGTTTAACCTAATTGGAACCCAAAGTTTGATTCGTAATGAACTACTGTAATTAGGCCAACCCGATCTTAGCTAGAACCTGGATTGCAGTTGGGTAAAGATTATGGACCAAGCAGAAAAATAAATTAAAACAAAATGAGGGTTGAAAGATCATTTTAGTTCCTTGGTTATGAGGCGGGAGCAAAAAAGTTAGTTTTAAGTTTGATCATACGTAGGTTAGGCCCTTAATTCATGTCAAAGCCAATAGCATGCAGACACGCATCACATACTCATGCAATCGCGTACAATAGGCACCACGTCATAAAAAAAATTGCCACATCATTGTAATCACGAAAAAAACTCAACTAAATACCTTTTTATGTTTATATGACTGAATAGATGATTTAATGGAGAGAGAAAAAAATATTTTATTAGATAAAAATTTTAGAGTGGCACGTAAACTCCACTGATCAAAACTTAAAACCAAATAATTGTTTCTACTTTGGCCTCAAAACTAATTAAGGACTGAAGTGGTATTTAATTCAAAAAATTAATAGGGGGAATTAATAGTTTGAATAGTACCGCTTCTGAAAGTAGGACATAATATGTTTCCTTTGCCTTCTTTTGCTCTCTAGGCGGGGACTAAGCTTTGGAGACAAACAAACGGCAATCGGGGGGAAAAGGAGTAGTCCCGATGAACTCATTTTGAAAATTGGTCGAGTCCTTTTGTCCCTCGACTCCTTACCTTTGCTCTCTCAGCTTCACGCTTTATTAGGGAGCTGTTCGGTTTGGTAATTTTTTGAGAATTTTTAGGTGATATTAACTTTATTGGTATATGTGCTGTAGTTATTTTTAGGTGATGTTAAAAAATATGTTCGGTTTGTGTATTCTCAAGATTCAAAAAATCTTGAGAATACAAACAAACCGAACAACCCCTAGATTTGGACATTGACCAAAGATAGTCCAAGGCGGCCTCTCACCGGTGACTGGTCAATTCAGATATGTTCTTGTTCTTTTCCTTTGCCATAGAGCATCTAAAGTGCTCACATAATTGCACGCATTAATATTAATGGAATATTAGCCATAGCGCGCATTATATATAATGTCAATGATCATATTTTAACTTTCTTGCATTTCCATCGGTAAAAATCGCAAGGCTATCTAAGGCTTTAAATGGAATGCTGTGTAAAAAAATTACCAGAAGCACATAAGCTCTATGACGTCCCACCTACTTTCTTTCTTTGTCTTGTCCAACTCCTCAAAAGTAATATTTAAGTTTCTTTCTCTGTTTATAGATGCCATGCCCAGATCGAGACTTGACCTAGCAGACTCTTCAAAATCTTTCATCAGTCTCCACAATATCCTAGGTATAACCTCTACGAATTATTCCGCTGAGTTAGACAATATACTGCGCTAGCTACTCTCGTTGCTTCTTTTCCTTGTCAACGCAGCACATCATACTTTTGCGTGCTGGTTTTTTTAGAATTTCCTTCACGGTTCCTCATCTAATCTCTATTCCTTATATAAGCCGTCCAATCAAGGCTTGCACCAACTGCCAAAAGTTCCCTAACATGATTAAACAACGTACCGCTGGACCTTACATGCTTTGGCAGTACGCTACTGCAAGAAAATCCGTCCGTGTATATGAAACCTTGTTTTTAAAACTATATTTTTGACCACTTTTAAACACTCACTTCTTATAAGTATATGAAAGGTTTGAGAGTTTGATTGAAGTATTTTGAAACTTTTAAAAATATTTTAATCATTCAAATAAAAGGTAAAACGTTTATGCACGTTTTAAAAGATATACAAGTGTGATTCATAATCTTTGTCAAAAGTGAAACAAAGAGTTACAAGAATTATACCCTAAGATCTTGAACCTTCACTTTTGAGCTCCTCGATCTTCTTTCTTCAAGTCTTTGACTCTTTTATCAAAACGTCTATGTCTTTGAAGATGTCTGTTTTATAAATTTGATTAATTTATTGAAATCATCAAAATCTCGATGATGATGACAATAAATTAATAGTTTTGGGATGACTCCCCATATCTTTTGCAATTAGACAAACATTCTTTGAGACAAAGTATTATTAGTGACCATTTGGATTCATAAAGAGTAACACAATCAAAACATAATCCAATTCAAAAGGAGAATCGAAAGTCAACAAAACTAGTATGCACATTTATCCCCCTTTGTCACATCAGAAAGACAAAGGACACATTTTTTTCCAAACAAATAGACATTTAACAATGTTTCCCCTTTGTCAATCAAAAAGTAAATACATGGATAGAATTCAAAAGTTCATTTTTCATCTAAAAGAACAATTTGGATTTTAAATGATAATCTTATTGAAATGGTATAGAGGATGACTAATGGGGACTCAAGAGTCCATCGCTATTAGGATAGTAGCCTACCGAGTGAGTTTGTATCAACTTCTTAACTACCAATGACAATATAAAAGGTCATTCTCAACCAAAAACATTAAGCATACAAAAACTCATCAAAGTTTATGATTTTTATAAAAATGTTAGCTTATAGATGTTCAATTTTGATAAATGCAAGAAATATGTAAAAGATGAATACATTTGCATTTATAACATAAACACTTAGGAAAATATCATCAACCAACAATGTAGAACATATTCTCAATCAAGGATTTAGAAGTTACCAAAGGTTTTCCCTTTAACATATGTCTTCAAATGTCACGAGCCTTCTTGATAGACAAGTTTCATCCAAGTACCATTTGTTGCTCCATCCTACAGAAGAATCAAGAAACTATTTTTGGTACCCAAGCTTTTTTAGGTCCTTCGGTGTTAGCCTTGGTTCCTTTTGAAACCCATGTTTTCTTGAGAGTCTTGCTCCCAAGTTTTTTTAATGCACAATAAAAACTTAGATGCTCATCTTTATTGCAAAAATGACATGTTTGAGTGGGTGTACAAAAAGACTTAGCCTTCATAAAATAATTTTTAAAATATTTTTTGTGAATAGAAGGCTTGTAGCCTAAGCCACTTTTGTGAAAGATGCACATTTGACTACTAAGCATATTTTTCAAAGTTTTGCTTCATTGAGTAAACTTCTTAATGATTTTGCTTTGAAAAACTATTTTGTTGTTCAAAGCAACTTTTTAATTTTCAAATTCTAAAACTTTTTGTTGGAACAAATAATTTTCTAGCTTTAGAGTATCTCGCTCATTTTTCAATAAATCAATTTCTTTTGAGATCAAAATGAGTTTCTTTTTCAAAGATGTATATTTTGAACATAGTATTTCAAATTGACCAAGAAGTTCATTAAAAGCATTTTGAAGCTCACTATAAGAAATTTCAGGTTCATCATTTGAAGAATATATCTCATCATCATCCACAAAAAGTCATGAGGCACATGTTGGCTATTTCTCCATCTTCTTCTTCGGAGGAGAAGCTTTCATCGTCAACATTCTAAGATGTCTTTTTAAATTTGAGGCTTCTATTCTCTTTCTTTCTTTTGAGGAAGTTCTTGAACTTTCTAGTCATCAAGACAATGTCTTCCTCATCATCATCTTCATCTTTGATTATGGAGGATTTGAAAGTGATCCTCATCTTTTTCTTTCTCTCATCTTCATTCTCGAGCATTTGGATTTCATGGGTCATTAAAGATTGAATAAGCTCATCTAGAGGAAGCTTGATGAGGTCCTTGGCTTCTTGTATGGCGGTCACTTTGGCCTTCCATGACTTTAGTAGTGACCTAAGGATTTTTTCTCACCAAATCGGAGTTAGTATAATATTTACCAAGTGCATTCAAGGCATTTATAATTGTGGTAAATTTAGTTTACATGACAGTAATGGACTCCTCTGATGTCATTTTAAACAACTCATAATTATGAACAAGCATATTGATTTTTTACTCTTTAACTTGACTTGTTACTTCATGAGTAATTTCTAGAGTATGCCATATATCTCTAGCATTTGAGTAAGATGCAATTATATTAAATTCTCCTCTATCCAATGCACAATATAATATGTGTATGACTCTTGCATCTAGAGAGATTTTCATTTTATCATTTGCATCATATTCGTTTTTGCTTTTGAGTATTTCAACCTCTCCGACTTTCTTTGTGGGACTCTGAGGACCATTTAATATGCATAACCACAAATCATAATCAATAGATTGTAAATAAATATTCATCATAGTTTTCCAATATGCATAATCATTTCCATAAAAAAAATGGAGGTCTAAGTGTGGAAAGCCCTTCAACATGAGTGTTGAAGCTTGAAGTTGCCATTTTAACTAAAGATGGTTAAATCTTGTATAATGAGCACCTTGCTCTGATACCAATTGTGAATTCCAGGATTAAGACAACCTAAGAAGAGGTGAATTGATTTTCTAAAACTTTTCGCTTTTAACCCCCAAAATCGTGTTTGCAAGTAAATACTACTTTAGCACAAGTATAAATAAGTGCTAAATGTAAATAGAAGGGTAAGAGAAGCAAACACTTGATTTTTTGGTGGTTCGGCAAACCCGCATACATCCACCCCTAAAGCTTCTTGACCGAGCCTTGAGGTTTTACATTATCTTGAAATAACATACACTCTAGCTTCTGGGTGCTAGATAACCGTACAAGTGTTTTCTCGGGCTCAACACTCAAACCCGACCAAGTGGTTTTTTTGGCACACCACTCAAAACCCACCCAAGCTTAAGATATACCCTCTCTAAGCTTCTTCTTTAGTGAACAACCTCACTAAAGGAAACATCTCTCTTGATAGGAAGATTGAATAACAAAACTCTATCAAAGAATAGATATAAAATTGGAAAGCACTATCTCTTAATTCACACAAAGACAAGGATATGAAAGCGTGTTGTGTGAATGATATGAGAAATATAAAATATGAAGATTTGAAATATTTCTCATGTAGTAGAAATGATATGTGGTTGTTGGGTCTTGATTTCAGACGTTATTGATGTTTATGTATAGGCCACATACTAAAACTAGTCATTTATAACCGTTGGGGGTTGTCTGTTAAAACGAGCCGGTCGACCACTTTAAGTTACCGTTACCCAACGGTCATATTGTCAGAAGCTAAACGGCTCTATTTAAAATTCAATCGGTCGACCGCTATACCAAGCGGTCGAAGACCGGTCGATCGCTTCATCAGCCGGTCGACCTCCTCAACTTAAGCACATGATCCGGTTATTTTAAAACTATGTTTTTGACCATTTTTAAACACCCAATTTTAAAGACTTACTTCCCGTAAGTATATGAAAGGCTTGAGAGATTGATTGTGGTGTTTTGAAACTTTTTAAAAATATTTTAATCTTTCAAACAAAAGGTAAAATGATTTATTCACGTTTTGAAAGATATGCAAGTGTGTTTCATAATTCTTGTCAAAAGTGAAACAAAGAGTTACAAGGATTATACCCTAAGGTCTTGAACCTTCATTTTTTAGCTCTTTGATCTTTTTTCTTCAAGTCTTTGGCTCTTTCATCAAAACGTCTATGTCTTTGAAGATGTCCGTTTTATAAACTTGATCCATTTATTGAAATCAACAAAATCTCGATTGTGCACAAAAGCCAACACTATTATCGTAGTATTTCGTGTGATACTTGATCAGTTAGTGTTTTAAGTATGTTGTGTGGTTGCATATGTTTTTTTTATTATGACTATCGAGACGTGTTGGTATTTCTGTATCGCACATTTTGGGATATTATGTATTGACATAGTTTTTATGTTATTATGACTATTGAGACGTTTTAGTATTTCGGTATCACACATTTTGAGATATTATGTATTGACATGCCTTTTATGTTATTATGATTACCCACTAGTGTTGCAGCTTTTATAAGAATCTTTTTTGCCCCTTCTACATCGGTTCTATAATTGCAATATTTAAATTCACTACATTAGTCTATGAAAAAATATCAAAACAAAAATATTATATATATATATATATATATATATATTATAGTAAATTTGTTGGAGCATAAATATATACATTTACCATATATAGTTTATAACGAGACATCTAATCATATGACAAAAGAACAATGCCATTATTAATATTTTATAATTATATATATTTAAATCCACTATATTTGTTTAACGAAAAATAACTTTTACATTGATACATGAACTTAGTTTAATATAAGTAAATTAAACATAATTTTAACTTATTATTTAAATCCTCTATACGGAATTATAATTTGACAACAATGAGAGAATAAATGATACGCAACATTCGTTTGAACCTAATTTAACGGATTTGTTACCATTTAACGTAGATGCTTAAACACACAGTGTAACTTAATTTCATTTTCGTTCGAACGTACGTATGTCGTTCGAACGGATTTGTTAAACGTCGTTTTACTCAATTGGTTACATGCACCGTTTAACTTAAATGCACTATGTTCAAACGGTAGTTAAAGTTAGTTCGAACGAAAATGTCGGGAACACAAAACAATACTTGGTGTCGGGGGAATTCAAAAACACGTTTAACTTAAATGTCGTTTTACTCAATTGGTTACATGCACCGTTTAACTTAAATGCACTATGTTCAAACGGTAGTTAAAGTTAGTTCGAACGAAAATGTCAGGAACACAAAACAATACTTGGCGTCAGGGGAATTCAAAAACACGCAACCCAGCTCACCTGAGATGAAGGAGCAAGACGAACAGAGCTCTCTGTCGTCTTCAAACTCCAAGTTGGGTCTTCCTTTTCCATCGAAGAGCACATTTTTTAGCAAACTCCCTGGTAAGTGAACTACTGCTACTGCGTAATATGTTTTTTGAAACATATTTCTCATTGATTTAAAAAAATGCAAACTTTGAATGAATATAACCATTCCGGTTTGTAGTCGGCGGGAAGCTATTGGTTGATGTGACTCCGGAAAATAAAGAGGAAAGAACTACCAAGTAAGCTTTTGATTTTATATTTATGACATTTTCATTTTTGTTCTGTGCAATGGTAGACCCGTTTGAGAATATGTGATGCTTTTCTTTGGCTTTGAGTGTACTGTGCTGGTAGATGACTTATTAGTTAAGCATGTTTTTGGCTTTTTTTCTCCTAGCAAAATTGAACGTACCTTTGAATGACATAAGATCAAACTGTTTGGCTTTTTTTTTTTGGAAATTTATTTTGTGCACTTTGTACTATTAGCAATGAACAAGGATATTGAGTGTATTCTTATCAGTTATTAGTTCACAAATTCTTGAAGTCAAGGATTTTGTTAAGCTTTATTTTCTTGGGAATGAGAGGGCGTATTGGATAGAATGAGTTTGATATCTTTCATTTTCTTGTTTAGTGGTTCATTGCGCTTGTGGTTATATACTTGCTATTAGTACTAGTATTGTCATCTTCTTCTTCCATGAATTTGTAGTTGTCTAATTCATCACATTCTAACATTCATTTTTCAAGTACTAATTCTTGGTTTTTATTTCCATAGAACCATTCTCATTCCCATTTCTATAAACTCTGAAAATAGTGCAAGGATATGGTATTGTTATTCAGTTAGTGAATCAATTAATCTAAATAGACTGTGGACTCAGTTTTTCATCTTAGTACCTTTAGTAAACGTTAATAATTCTATCAGCTCGTGATTTGTTGAAGGACATAATGATGAACGGGTACAACATCTGGAGAGTTTTTCAAAGTTAGCATGGAACAGGTACAACTAGATGGGAATATGGAGCTAAAGACTTTGATCACCTATTAGAAGATGCAAGATGTCCTCTTTACGGTACGATTGATGCATATAAAGACCCTACACAATATGAGTATTGCAGCATTTTAATGTTAGATTTTATTAAATAAGCTATTTCAAAAGGAGAGACTCTGCCTAAATCATATAGGGAGGCAAGAACCTTAATTGGGGCTTGGGTCTTGATTATATACCCTTACATGCATGCGTCAATGATTGTATTTTGTTTTGGAAGGAAACAGAAAAGTTAGAAGTGTGTCATGTATGTGGTGAATCTAGATGGGTCAATAGTTTGACGAAACGGAAGAAAGTTATGCGTCATTTTCTATTAATACCAAGATTGTATAAATTGTTTGTTTCGAAGAAGACGGCTGAGGACATGAGATGTCATAGAGAAAAACGAATCCTAGATGAAGACAATCTGAGGCATCCGACAGACTCGTTGGCGTGGAAAGAGTTTGATAAGGAACATGAATGGTTTAGACAGGAAGCTCGCAATGTTCATCTTGGTTATCCTCTGATAGATTTAATCCATTTGGCAACATGAGTACGAGTTATAATATGTGGCTAGTGGTACTTATGCCATACAATGTGGCACCTTGGAAGTGCATGAAGGATCCATTATTTATTATGACGTTACTTATTCCCGGACCAAGATCTCCAGGAAATGTTTGATGGTTAAGAAGAGTATGGGCTACCACCGACTGAATTGTCAGGTGAGGATATGGACAAAAAAGAGTATTTTTTGAGTTACAATACTGGTCAACTTTGAAAGTGCGACACAATTTGGATGTTATGCACATTGAGAAAAATATATGTGAGAATATTATCGGGACATTATTGAATATCGAGGGTAAGACGAAAGATACAATGAACTCTCGAAAAGATTTAGCTAAGGTGAAGGTGAAGAGAGATTTACATCTACAATCTTGTGGTCAATCCTATGTTATGTCACATGCATGTTATACTTTAACAAAGAAAAAAAGGGTTGAATTTTGTAATTGGGTGAGAAATGTAAAGTTTCTAAATGAGTATGCTTCTAATATCTCTCATTGTGTAAAAGAGAAGGTAAAATCACCGGAATGAAAAGCCATGATTGTCACGTATTTCTACAGCATCTACTTTGTTGGCTTTTGTGCACAATCGAGATTTTAATGATTTCAATAAATGGATGAAGTTTAAAAAATGGACATCTTCAAAGACAAAGACAACTTGACGAAAAGAGCCAAACCTTAAAAAAGAAGAACAAGAAGATGCAAGGAGCTTAAAGTGAAGACTCAAGACCTTAGGGTATAATCCTTGTAACTCTTTAATTCACTTTTGACAAGGACTTGAATCACTCATTTGCATATCTTTCAAAAACGTGCATAAAACGTTTTAAGTTTTGTTTGAAAGATTAAAATGTTTTTATAGGTTTCAAAACACTCTAAACAAACTCCCACACCTTTAATATATTTATGGGAAGTAAGTCTTATAAATTGAGTGTTTAAAAGTGGTCAAAAACCTTGTTTTTGAAATGTCATGATGACAAGGCTGCAAGATACTGATATGATACAGGATAAACTAGTATGTACTTTGTATCTCTTATAATAGATTCAGGTCTGGAATTGGCATTCCTCAACAACAATCGTTTTGCATTTTCAAAAGCAGTAATTAACTGCACTTATATAAAAAAAGCAGTAATTAACTGCAACTCATCTCTTCTCCCAAACAAATCACAAGGAAACATTTTTAAAAGAAAACTGGTCAACTAACTTCAAACTTGGCTAATTTGTGTATCTGGACCATACATCATTTCCACATTCTATTTGCACCCGCAAATTTATTAAATATACGTGATTTAACAGGATGAATAGTAAATAAAGACAGCGTGATGATGAGAGATGCAGAGAGAAATAACTTTGTGAACATGATGGTTGAACTTCAATATAAAAAATCTGGAAGGGTTATGATAGTGTGTGGACATAAATGGCATATTCAAGAACATAACTTTGCTCCTGGAGAAAACACCAATAATAGATCGAAATTGAAGGTACACCACACTGGTGGTTCAAGACCATTTTTTTTGGCATAGAAAGAAGTTGGTAAGTATATTAAATAATTATTACCACATTTTAATTTCATATAGTCGCTAAATTTTCTTTCTTTTGACCTATGAATTGTGCAACAAGACGCTGAGGGTGGAACACCAACAGCTGCAAATTTATACAGCAAGACACATCATTAAAAAATGGCCAAAGGTGGGTGTCTGATGTTGCTGAGACAATTATGTAAGTAAATTTTTTGGATATTATTTTGAAAGATTAGTCTATTATGTTAATACAATCCATAATTTAGTTTTATGATTGTAGGAGAAGATGGTGGATATCCAATCCTAATCAACTATTGAGTTAGAAGCACCAAAAGATGTTGACATTTTTACCCAAGTTCTTGAAAAAAGATTCGGCTTTGTGAGAGGTTTGGGTCGCTCTGTGAAGCCTATTGTTGTATCATTCTCTATTGTGTCCATACTAAGGGATTCTGAGCTTGTTTGTGAGTTAGAGGCAGCTAAAGCTACAATAGAAGAGCTGAAGACAAGGCAAAGCGACTATGATAACCTAAAAAACCAACAAGAAGAAATGCAGGAGGCGCAAAGGCAAATTCAAGAACAACTTTAACTACTTAAGGCATAATTTGCGCAACGAGATTCGTAGGTAGGACTTCGTTGGAGAATTATAAGGTTTTCATTGAGGGTTTTGGTATTGTTGATAGTTTTGGATTAAGTTTTTGAATGTTGGAACATTTTTTAGGATTTGAACTTATGTGAACTAGATACACTTGTGAACAAATATTAATTTTAGCGACGAAATTATTTTGTTGCTAATTTAGTTATACAAAATACTCAAATCGTATTCGAACAGAAAAACAACTGTTGGAATAGACACGTCGTTCGAACAACAAACCCGAGTTCGAACAAAAATAATTAACAATGACGAATTGAAAGATCGTGGATGAATTTGTGGCATAATGCGACTACAATATTCGTCACAACCACTATTGTTGTAATACCCGACGTTTTAAAGTTTGTGTTTGAGAAGTAACTATCAGCGACAAAAATCAGGTTTTTGTGACGAAAAAGTAAGTTCGTCGCTGAAAGTCACATTTCAGCGATGAATACATTTTCGTCGTTGAAGATGGTTTTTTGCGTCGGTCATGAAGTTTCGTCGCTGTTGACACGAAAAGTTTTCGTCGCTGATGACTTTTAGCGACAAAATTATTACTTTCAGCGACAAAAATTTGTGCCACTGGAAGTCAAAACTATTGTAGTGAGAATGGCGAATTATGTTTGTGATAAAAATGTATATAGAGATATGGTGATAATGGCGCGCGGTAATTTGTGTGATTGATCAGTAATGCTACCGTGAGTGGTGGTGACCGATGATTTTTGTTGCAGCTTGTGGTGTGAAGGAAGTGGTGTACGGAGTGCTTGCCCAGCTGTCTTGTTGTGGATGCATGTACTCATACCCCTATCACTCCAGAATGAGGCGGCAGTTTGCGTTGGAGGAGAGCCCTTGTGGGGATTGCAAGGTTTATTTCTGCTGTGAGCCATGCGCCTTGTGCCAAGAGTATAGTGCGCTCTAGAGCCGCGGATTCGACAAGACCTTAAGTAAAGAGATCAAGAACACCTATTTTTGTCAATTCCGTACTAGAATTTTGAAAGTTAATATAACTGCTCCATGGATTACAATTACAAAAAGGAACTAGATATCCACATAAACATCAATCCATAGAAGGCGAAAGGATCAAGTACAGGTCGAGTAATAGTACTTTATTCGGCATGTATAATTATCTGATATTCCGATGGTGACTTTTGTTGTGATCGATTTTCTATGTAATCGTTCAGGCTGGCAGCAAAATGTGGAGCACGGGACTCCCGGAGCTTAGGCCGCAACAGCACCGAGCCACCAACGATCGAAGGAGGCATGAGCCGATAGAAGTGCATCAATGACCTTTTGACTCGATGAGAGTACCCTTTTCGATTAGAGAACATTATATTTCGTGTTGAACATCTCTTGTCTTGAGTACTCCCTCCCAGAATAAGTTTAACAATAAATAAATACACGAATCAATTTTCTTGGTAACCGTGATTCATATAATTAATTGTCGTCCTTGAGTCTCATTTATTGTCGTAATAATATCTATTAATGATTGCTGTATCGATCAGTTGAGGTTTCTTTTCTTCTTTGCTCTTTTCGGTTTGTTTTCTTGTAATGTACCAAAAGATCATGAAAGAAACTAAGATAGAAATTCCGATCCTACAAGTACAATTGGTGAAATATTTTATATAACTCCCGATTAAATCAATACGAACCTAACAAAAGAATTCCTTATAAATATTTAGCACGAATTTAATTGCAAGAAAAAAAATCGTAAACCCAAATACTAACCTTGAGATCCTTTCATTGTCCTGGTTTTTCTTGAAATGGAGAGTTTTTTAGAGAAAATTCAAATTGATACACCGTATTGTTCAACCGGAGTAGTTGAGCTGGAGTCTGACATGCAGCATATATAACAGTCTTCTTCCTATATTATTTCTTACATTTTGTTTGGAATAGAAAGAGAAAACCCAATATTTAATAAATATAGAATAATCTCTCTTAGAAAATCAAATCCGTGCATGGTTCGAATAAAATATATTCGACAGGTACTTGACAATCCTTGTACACAGGAACTCCGTTTTGTAAGCTTGTGTTGGCGTCGGTCCTCATTCCAATGTCTCTATCTGAACAACATGATTTCAAATATCAAATTTGAAAGCGTTGAGTTTTGGCCTTGGCCGCCGGGTGAGCACCTTCCAACAAGATCATCAGTTCCAATATCCAGAGGCGGAGGCATTTTTTTTTTGGTTATTAAGAATCCCTAATAATTAAAACCTGTAATCCGTCAATAAACCCATACATCAATGTAGATTACAAAGTTTTATCATCCATACAAGAAATCAATATAGCTCTTCATAAGTCAAATGTTACATAAATAACATCTTTCTCCGAATGTTAAACATTGTTTATAATGTAATGGTTATAAGTCCAATATAAGCATCAATCCAAACTAACATAAGTCGAAAATAATATACGTCACATTGTCCAATAATGGATATAGGAATAAGGTCTACAAACTGTGGGAGGAGTTTGCCATGAAATCATTCATGCGCTCGCTCCTTTCCCTCATTAATTTGTCCTCCAACTCCTTCATCTCTTGTTGTCGCTCAACTCGCACGTGCTTTATCTCTGCTTCCCAATCTATTCTCATCTGCTCTACCTCAGCTTCCCATTCCTCTTTCAATCTATCTATCTCCAACTGTGCCTCTCTTAATTGTCGCACTACACTGGTGGATGATGAACCCAAGCTTCTTGGAGGCTTCACTGCTCGACCCAACCCCCTCACATAACCATGCTTGCGGCCTAGGACCTGATGAAGAATATCAATATCGGTGTAGGACCTCCCATCTGAGATAGCTTGATCTTGCAATTCCATCATCTTTTCCTGCAAAAAACATATATATAGTCTGAATCATATTGATATTAATGTTACATTCATTTGACATATTTATGTCCAATTATAATATGTAACAAATGAAAAGGACTCTACAAGTGATAGTTGTAGTAAATCCGACAGCATAACGGCAATAGTAGAGACTATTCCTGAGTACAAAATTGTCATATAGCTACCAACACAACCAACAAAGTATTCCAATAACTTTGAGAGAACCGCTAACCAGCACAATCAAGTACCAATACAACCACCAACCAACAGATAAGTTACCAAGTACAACCACCAAGGATGACAATAACTATTAACAATTTGAAACAAAAACCATACCAAATGGGTCAATGTAAGTGTACTCACATGATTGTCCTTAGCAACATCAGACAACCAATCCCCATTTTTCCGCTTGTGGGATGCAACATACAATTCAGCAGGTCCAATCTCTGAAGTTACAAAGGGTCAAGTTTCCTAAAGACTTATGTAACAAGTTAGTAATGTGGTAAATAAAGATAGCAATATACAAGTATGAATTATATCACTTACCAACATTTTTCGATATCGAGGAAACGTCATTGTACCCGCTGTGTGGAAAATTGTCAAGCCCTTTCTATTTTCAGTGTTTACTTTACACTTTTCCTGGAAACAGCTTAATGATAAATGGTTAAACGTAATCTGAATTACTAATTGTAGTCAAAGATATACATGTACCTCATATTTTGGATCAACAAACATGTCGCACAATTTTGCCCAGGTATCTTCATCCATGTCTGGATGGGGGTGTTTAACAGCCACTTCCTTATTGCCTCCCCCTTTCTTCTTGTAGTGCTCATACAATCTACCCTTGAACTGACGGTAACTCTTTGCCATTATCTTGTTCACCGTCCGTAGGTCCTCCTCTCGATTATAATCAAGATTGAAATCGTCCTATTACCAACATAATAATACCTTCAATTATTAAGTAATGAAATATCATATATAAAGGTGAAATATACTTACCAATATGCGCACCCTGATGTACTTTTTGCACCTTAGAGGAACCTCATTCCATGAAGAAGTCACCATTGGTATAGTACCACGAACTAACAATCCAATTTGAGTGAAAAGTTTAGCCGAATTCTCACCAACATCGGCGGTACAATCATCAGGATTGACACACTCAACTTACCGAGTCGAGTGGCCCGTACCTTATCTAATGCGAGCCCATGCGTCCTACCACGCCGTTGCGAATTAGATGTGGCTATAAGGACAAAAAATGGATGTGATTGCATTTATACAATAAAACATTGTAAGGAAACATAATGCACGAGAAAAAATACATGGAAAAGGTTTAATATTACTTACATCCAGTACTGTTATGTGTTGTACCCTCTAATGATGGTGCAAGAGCAAGTTGTGATGAAGCACGAGCCTCGGAATCTCCAGGAGTATGAGTGGAGGGTGTAGGAACGGGCGTCACCGACACCAACTGGTTTCTCCGTCTACATGATGTTATTGCTGCCTGTTTCAAACACAAGTATAATTCCGAAAAATAAGTTAAGTTATAGAAAATATTACATAGTTGTCGTAGAGTTAGATGTCCCACGTTGATAGTCGAAGGGGGTGGTGCTGAAGGGCATGGGGCGATTGCTCGTTGACGTTTCGCTTTGTTGGCCATTGTCTCTCCACCTATTTCATACACAATTCTAATGTTAAAATTTAAGTGAAATTAGTAATGAAATATAACGGTACAATAAAAAAATTAACATTTTTCCTTTAAGATTATATGTTCATAAGTTTTCTAAGACTTATTAGGTTCTCAAATTCAAGTCTCACGTTCGCCGTCATCTCTGATATCTAAACTGTCACCATCCGAACCTTCCTCCTCACCATTTCCATGTATGTCATCCTCGTCCTCTATTTCATTATTGCTTCGGAAAATGTCAACCATTCGTCTGCATCATCATTGTCCCCATCATCATCATCATCACCCTCATCATCTTCAAATTCATCGTTATCATTTATAAATGCATCCTCCTCAATCGCATCAGTAGGTATTCTTATAGAACGAACTTGTCCCGCCGAACTCGAGGCAACGTACTTGGGTTCAACATCATCTCTGGCCAATGGAATCATGTCGTACCCCCCAAAATCAACGAACAAGTCGAAGGTCACACTATCCTATAATGGCTCTGTCGCACCGTCATCCTCATCATTGTCTTCAACATCATCATCCTCGTCTTGCACTTCTGGGACACCATATGTGTTCCTAGTTCTGACCTTTTGGACCACACACCATCCATCACCCCCATCCGGGTCATCTAAGTAAAACACTTGAGAAACATCTGTGGCTAAAGCAAACGGATCGTCTTCATACCACTTACGCGTGGTGTTAACCGAGGTAAAATGGTTGCCCTCTCGCAGCCCTTCATCACTACCGACATCCCACCAATCACACTTGTACTCAAACCTAAGCTTTTTCTTTAAGTCCTTTAATGCCCCGTAGTTGTTTGGAAGTGTCTCTCCAGGAGAAAGCGTAGCCTTAAACAACCCCAAAAACCTATTAAAAGCCTTCTCACTCACATTACAATTCGTTGTTATGTGGAGCACGTTCACAAGGAAAGACAATTTGAAAAAGTTCTGGCAACTTGGATATAGTTCTCTCTCGGCATCCACCCATGTCTTTGCGAATTTGGTTGCACCGAGTTCCTCTTCCAACCCACACTCCACATCTTTACTAGAATTTGGTACCCCACTACTAGCACCCCCAAATATCCCCGCTTCAATATCGTTCAACATTTCCCGCATGTCGTCCACCTCATCACCGGTTTGTTGGTCTACCCCCACAACCTCATTTAGTTCATGCAAATTTTATCGCATATCAAGTGCTTTCTCGTGCTTGACCCAATTCCTATAGTAAGGGTCTATCATATTCTTACAAGCCAAATGATTCTCCATGGCCAGCCATGTTTGGAAGATCACATTCTTGCATTTTCTACAAGGACACCTTATCAGCCCTCGATTATCAATATGGTTCTTGGCAATTTTCAAGAATTGTGCCAACTCTTCTCTATATTTAGTGCTCCATCGATCCGTCTCATCCATCCAGCTCTTATCCATGGTGTGGACCCTAAGAAGAAAATAAATGAATGCATATACATATCTACCTAATATAACAAATATATTATGACAGTACCAGTTTCAACATTCGAAAAGCATGTTATGACTTCACACTACATGTTTAAACATACGTGACACAAGTTGCAACAATAATCTCATCCGTTCCCACATATATCTCATGCAATAGAATTCAGTTCAAACAGTATATCAGTAGTCCACAGAGTTGACCATAACAATTAATACATACAAATATTTCGTTCGCACTAATAACACACAGTTTTAATAGAAATAGACGAAGATCAGACCTATATACATATGTTTCAACAAACCAATATGCAGTTCGAACTACAGCGGACAGACCCAAATTCTGCAGAAACCCAACGACTGAACAACCACAATAAGGACCCCAAACCACGAAATAACAAGTTGGAAGCATGTAAAATATATAGGGATTTCATCCAGACACCAAACCTAGTTGGGGATTTCAGCAAATCGAAAAAATACAAATCGTTTCTCCCAAAATAGCTCATACATAATCAATTGGAATCAACATACAACAACATTCAAAAGAGAGGAGAAATGGAAACTGAAGGAGGCAGACAACCTAGCTTACCCTTTGTTCTCCTCGGTCACGTACAATTGGGATTCTCCTTTCCACAGCCGAAAGCTCCCCGGGTGTTCAACAGCTTCGTGCACAAATGGGTCTGCACGGAGTGACTAATTTTTTTAAGTCTGTGTTCATAGTTCAAACTAGCATACCTACGTTTGTATTGGGACAGTAAGTGGGACGACACCATATGGTTCCCAGACGTCATTGTTTAAACTAACCTATATCTGTGAGCACTTCCCAACTCAACGTTCCAACGTACAAACCTGGGAGAGCATAGTAAGTTGGACGACACCGCTTAGTTCCCATCAGTTTGGACTTGTTATCTAATGCGTTCGCACTTCAAAATACACAGATGTAACGTGGGTTTGACAATCCAATGTGAATATAAAGTTCAATCTAAAATATATACGTTGGCCCTACTCATTTGGTTGTTCGCACGTTCCTAATCACGTTCGCCTTTAAATATACTCGTTCGGACTGAAAATGCCGGGAAACGAAATTTGCTCAGTCAAATGAAAGTCAAATAAAATACAAGTTCGAACTATAACATGCTCTCGTGCGCACGTACGTTAACGTAGTTTGCACTACATAGCCGAAGATGCCATGCAACAATTAAAATAACCAGTTCAAACCAGTATGGTAAATTCATGTGACGAAGTGCGAACTGTACGCAAAGTAGTCTGATACTAGTGCTAACATACCAAAAGAATGTTTCAACTGACAAACCCAAAAGATCATAGTAAGTTGGACGACACCGTTTGGTTCCCATGAGTTCGGACTTGTTATCGAATAAGTTTGCACTGATTAATACACAACTGTAACTTGTGTTTGGAATAGTTAGCACGTAATATTAGACGTTCGAATTGTAAACATACTACAATCAATTAAAAAACACGTACCAATTTAATATTCAATCACAATCCGATTTGCACTTTCTAATGATGAAAATAATGTGAAGAAAACATAAACATGGTAGATACATATATTTGAATTAGCACTCTTTAACATCTTGGAGTGCAACACCTATTACCACACGTGCTAAACGTATTACTAATGTGCCAAATGTCCATACCGAAAGCTCAACATGCTTTGCACATCTATATCACTGCGTTATCAAACTTTGTTATACACATTCTAACAAAATGAGTTTAACACGCATAAGCTCACATGTGCGAACTCATTATCAACATCCTCAACTTACCATAATGATCTTCATCAATTCATTGGTGTACATATGATCACAACATGGTAGGTACATGAATTGAAGATGAAATTTAAAAAACATTAGTGTACATCTGATAAACATATGGTAGGTATATTGTAGTAACATAATGGGTTTAACACACGTTACCATAACGAGTAATGCAATGTGAATTTCAATCTAAAATATATACGTTGGCACTAGTCATCCCGTAGTTCGCACGTGACTAATCATGTTCACCCTTAAATATCCCGTTTCGAACTTAAAATGTCGGGAAATAAAATTTGCGGGGTCAATTGAAACTCAAATAAAATACATGTTCGCACTATAACATTCTCTAGTGTGTATGTACGTTAACGTAGTTTGCACTACAGAGCCGGAGACGACATGCAACAATTAAAATTACCAGTTCAAACCAGTATGGTAAATTCATGTGATGAAGTGCGAACCCTACGCACAGTAGTCTGATAATAGTGCGGACATACCAAAAGAATGTTTCAACTCACAAACCCGAAAGATCATAATAAGTTGGACGACACCGTTTGGTTGCCATTAGTTCGCACTTCTTATCGAATAAGTTCGCACTACATAACACACAGGTGTAACTTGTGTTTGGAATAGTTAGGACGTAATATTAGACGTTCGAATGGTAAACATACTACAATCAATTAAAAAATACGTACCAATTTAATATTCAATCACAATCCGATTTGCACTTTCTAATGATTAAAATAATATGAAGTAAACATGATAAATACATCAATTTGAGTTAGCACTCTTTAACATCTTGGAGTGCAACACCTATTATCACACATGTTAAACGTATTACTAATGTGCCAACCTTAACATACCTTTGCTCAACACGCCTTCCACATCTATATCACTGCGTTATCAAACTTTGTTATAAACATTCTAACAAAATGAGTTTAACACACAAAAACTCACATGTGTGAACTCATTATCAACGTTCTCAACTTACCATAATGATCTTCATAACTTCATTGGTGTACATATGATCACAACATGGTAGCTAGGTACATAAAATGAAGATGAAATTTAAAAAACATTAGTGTACATCTGATAAACACATGGTAGGTATATTGTAGTAATATAATGAGCTTAACACACGTTACCATAACGAGTAATGCAATGTGAATATAAAGTTCAATCTAAAATATAGACGTTGACACTAGTAATATAGTTGTTCGCATGTGTTTTATCACGTTCGCCCTTCAATAAACCAGTGCGGACGGACAATGCTGGGAAACAAAATTTGCACGGTCATATGCAATTCAAATAAAATAAAGGTTGGCACTATATCATGTAAATGTGCGCACGTGATTTACCGTAGTTTGGACTACATAGCCGGAGACGCCATATATGAAGAATTAATGTGATGAAGTTTACACCTTACGCAAAGTCGTCCCAATGGCGTAAACAGAAGTTCGAATGGGTCAGTACGACGTCGTTTTGATGTTTACTTCCATATATAACCAAATGTAATTTAACGCGGGGGAAGGAATCCCACGGGAAAAAATGTTGTAGTTTGAACTCTAATTTTGTTATGGTTCGAACTGGAGAAATGATAGTGGGGACGTAGATCCTAGAGTTCACACTGAGTGAGTTTAAGTGCGGACTTAAATGTTCTAGTTGAAACATAATTCACACCAGTTTCTCTCAAACTCCCATAATATCAACAATGTTTGGAATTTCATGTGTTCATAGGTTAAAATTGTAACATAAACATAAAGATAACAATTGGAGCTGAGACAAAAATGTACAAAAAGAAGCGTCCATCATATCCAAAATAAATACAAAATAAACATAATCAAAGTGTCCAAAATAATACAATCCTACAATAAGTACATAACCCAAAAAGAAGACATAACATAAAAACTAGACTACTCAAGTGAATCAACCGTTCTCTGCATCGCATCGACCGAACTGCTAAGGCGCTCGACCTTGTTGCCCAACTGTCTAACGAAATCCTCAAGCCGACCGAAGCGTTCAAGAAGCTCGGTGGCCCAGGCGGGTCGAGTTGCATAGTCTTCCACTCCCTTGCCCTGTTTTAGCTGCGATCTTTGCTTCCTCAACGTCTCTAAGCAGATTGAACCAGTAGGCTTTTGCCTATCCTCCCCAACATGTGAAGGGACCTCAGCAGCATCTAAGAATTTTGTCAAGAGGAGGCCATAAGAAACACCACTAACCTCGAAAGAATCTGCTTCCTTCATGATATTCCGAAAGATCAGTGATGGGAGGTCCACGGGGACCCCCCTCATAATGTAGGCCATGAGCTTCGTTTGCTCGAAGCTCGCCTCACTGGTGCGCCGGCGAGGGTCAATATTGTATGCGACTATCAAGTGTAGCATTCTGAAAAAATATGTCACGACACTGTGAGGGATGTTCGGCAAGTGGTCTGAGACTTCCTCCTTAGTAGTCAGAAGCTTGTACAGCTCACAGTCATTCGGGGTACGAAGGGCCGTCAGGTCAGGCAATACCCAAAAATTCGCTGATCTTGTCGGCCGAGAATGTAACCGACACCCCCCCTCAGGGTGATGTCGTACGACGCCTGCAACGAAATAAAGATGTTAGAAAAAAAACGGGCATAATAACGATTAAAAATGTATCATTCACCAACCTGCAATTACACTGGAAAATCTAACACAACCAAAGATATATTACTATTCTATAAATTACTTCCACTCTCAATTAATAAGTGCTTTATCCAGTCTACCACAATTTTCGAAAGAAATTCAAGCAACTAAAATATCTTGCAACCGCAATCGGATTTTTTTTTCACTTAAACGAAAGTCAATTACTTCTATAATGATTACCTGGGCCGGCTCTCGCTCCAAGAAGCAATAGTAGAACTCAGATACTATAGGCGAGGGTTTGTCCCTCAAATGTTTCCATGTTCACGGCACGTGCCTCCATGAGCCCCCGACGTTGTTCCAAAGTACGCGGCGGCGGGGGTGGCGGTTAGGGCTCTCGGGATAACCTTGCTTTAACTCATCGTGCCATTTTCAAATTTAGTAACAAGCTATCTGCAAAGAAAAGAGATAAATTAATTAATATAAGTTTGAACTAAGAATGTAAACGGTTAGAACTAAAAAAAGAAAAGTATGAACTAAAACAAATAAGGTTTATACAATTAAGACGGAGTGGGAACATAACCCATCAAGTTGAAACATAAGTGCACACCAGTTTGAACTGAGCTACAACAGAAGACAGTAACAATTTCAACTAAGGGAAAACAAGGATGAACTAGTTACTTTTTGAACTTAATACTACAAGTTTGAACTATGATCTTAAACTCCTCGTTATGGTTTGAACTGAACAACAACAGTCCAAACTATATGAGTTAAGTTAGAACAAAATTATTCAAGTTTGAATTTAAGTATTATATGTTTCAACTAAAGACTTTGAAGGTTACTACTGAAACAAGAATAATCAGAACTTTAAAAGCAAAGTTTGAACTTAAACCAAGAAGTATGAACAGAAAAAAGGTTATGAACGTTTTCACAGAAAATACAATTACCAACACCCATTCTATTTTCAATCAACTTTAAACAATTCTATATAAAGGACAAAGAAATCACTTATCATATAACCTCCAATAATTAGCTTCATATTTAAATAGAAAATAAAATGGCCAATGTGGGCGTAATTGAAGTTTCTGATTGTTGTTGTCTCTGGTACAGTTTGAACTACAATATGCACTAAGTTTGAACTAGAATCGAGTATAAACGAACTTTTAAGTTTGAACAGCAAATTATGTCCGAACTAAATGAATACTATGTTGGAACTAACAATATTTGGTTTCTACTATGTCAAAATGAGCAAATTCCAGTTTCAACTGTCAAGATTGAGTCTGAACAACTCCAAATGGTTTGAACATACAACTATATAGTTCAAACAACCTCGAAACAGATTTCAACAGGAACAATGGAGGCAAATATATGTTGGAACTTACAGGGCCAGTTCACACCGAAACACTGCAAAACCATGGCTAGAGTGCAGTACAGTGCAGAATGCGACGGAATGCGGGCCAATGTGGGCGGAATGCCATGAACTACCCTTTTCACCAAACAAAAACATCATAACAACCCAAAATCAACCAAACCCAAGCCAAAAACTATTATTTTCACCGCCAAAATAACCGCCCAACAATAACTAAAAAAATCGAATTTTTAAACTACAAAACTCCAAAATCTGTTAAAAAAAGGGGAGACAGAGATTACGAGGGTGGAGTACAGTGCAGAATGCGATAGAAAGGATTCGTTGATGGCAGCGACAGGCTGAGGAAGACAGTGGGACGCGTCGAGAGAGACGAAGAAGTTTTTGGGACGTTTCTGCCTTTGTAGACTGTGTCCAATCGACGTTGTTTCTTTTTTATATATAGTACCCCTAGTGAAATCGGTATCGGTAGCGAGGAAACTGGAATTTTCGGGTTCCCATGAACAACCCTAATCGTAGTTTGCTGTTTACCCATCTAGAAGCTGGGCTAGCTAGGATTTCAAAAAGGTACTGGTAAGAAAGAAAGGGAGAGATCAGAGAGGTGGATATTGCCGTTTCCAATCTACGGAAAAATCAAAGCTTTTCACAGCTTCATGCTAAAACCAGATATATTAAAACGAAGAGGCTTGAAAATGATGCTGACGGCTAAGGGTGTCCAACATCCGGTCCGGGCCGGTTCGGTCCGGTTTGGCCGGCCAAACCGAAACTTTTTTTAAGCATATAGACCGGACCGGACCGGTCAGGTCCGGTTTCCGGTTTATCCGGTCCGGTCTGAGCCGGTTTGGGTATGTTTGGGCCATGCCTTTTTGGGCCGATTTTGGGTTGGGCCTTGCCATTTTGGGCCGGTTTTAGGGTTGGGCCTTGCCATTTTGGGCCAATTCCGGTTTGGGCCGGTTTGGAGAGGTATGCTCTGGTCCGATCCCGGGTTTTCATGAGGGTAACCCGGAATCGGACCGGAATACACCGGTTTACAGGTCCGGTCAACCCGGTTTAAAAAAAGTCAACCGGGTTGGGTCAAAACAGGTCCGGGCTGGTCCGGTTTGGCCGGTACGGCAGGTTTTTTGGACAGGCCTACTGACGGCCAGCCAAAACTTTTCGTGACTAACTATTGATATTTGAGATTTGAAATTCTGGTCAAAGTGGGAATACTTGAATCGGGTACCAACTCCAAGAACAACAATCAAATCCAAGTTTTGATTTACCTAACCCAAGTAATTAATTGGAAAAGATCCCCTCTACGAGAATTATTTAATGGGTCCTAATAAATCATTGGATGAATGACATCACATTAATGAATTCATCCAATAGTCTATATTACATATAGAATTTATTTTTTTACATTTTAATATAGACTATTGGATAGATTAATTAATATGTTGTTATTCATCCAATGACATGTTAGGACCCATTAAATAATCCCTCTTAGGAGAGAATCCGAGTCCTAAGTAAGGAGATTGTCAACTAGTCAAATTTTATTTACCCAAACCAGGCATAGATTTTCCAAGAGATCAGATGCTTCCATGTACGTAATAATTACTTATATATTACGAAAGAGTTAGGTAGATGGCATCACCTCAATTGTCTAGTACCCATATAATACCAGTCTTTTTTTTTCCTCGATAAATACCCATATACCAGTCAGTTGCTTAATTTAGTGGGTTTTATATATTCTATATGTTCCTGTGTGGAAAAAGAAAACACCTTTCTCTGCCTGTCGTCCCAGCGTTGCTAGCCCTTTCTTGTTCTCCAAACAAATCCTCGCCCTGAAGAATAACTCCTGGCACGTCTCTTTTCTTATCTTCTAGATTCAGAAATCTATCATATTGGTCAGCCCTTCCAATCAGCAAAATAATTTTCTTATCTTCTAGTTTTTTTTCTACTTTTATTTAGTTTGTATTTTCTCGGGCTTCTAACTCTTTTTTTCTTTTAATTGTAGTTCTAGAATCACGAAAAGGAAATGAACTTTGGCCCACATATTACTCCCCTGACCCACGTAACATGCCCGGTCACGTACCAAATCCTACAAAATGATCGACTCGAACCTGACAGATAGAGCCGCTTATAAATGCATCAAAAGTCTCTTGACCAACAACCCCTTTTGGATGGTAGCCCGTCTCCATAGTGGAAACTCCCATTCTCACAAACATTTTAGCACAATTTCACTCTGGTATGGTTAAATCCCTCCGGAAGAAAATTCAGGACTTCCTTCCCCATTTCGTGCCGGAAAGGTCGACCTCTTTGTAATTTATTTTTAAATGGAATAGTCTAACTTATAAAAAAAAAACGTACACTGAATTGTTCAAACTCTTCTTCTCTCTCTCTGATTCATAAAGAGAAACTCTCACTTTCTCCTCTTAACTCCTTTTTTCTAAAATTTATACCCTTTTAAAAGGGATGATCCTATCAATTAAAATTAATACTTCAAACTTTAAACACTTTTAAAAAGGACAACTTTTTTCAAAAAATCAAAATTCAATTAAATAAAATTAATAATTTAGTAACAATATTGTAAGAAAATCCGGAGTACTACAGCTGCTCCCTACCCCTCCTTTAATTTATACTTTGGTTGATATCAATATTATCTTACTTAAGCAAAAAGTACAAAGAGTTATGCATATCCATAAGGGTAAAAAGTACATTAACCATAGTTTAGGGTACTACATAGTGTAATATTAACCTTAGTTTAGGGTAATATGCTCAAATTCTTCATAGTGTAATATTTTTGTACGAGAAATGCTATATATGATATCTCAAACTCGTGGAAAAGTTTCGCATCAGTTTATGCAATACCCGTATTTTTAAACTTCATTAATTTTCTCAAATTAGGTGTTAAATTATAAAATAATTTTAATTTATTATTTTTTGATTAATTGCTTTTATTAGTTTTAAAAATGTTGAAAAATCCCTAAAAATAGTTAATAAATGCCGAAATATACTAGACAATTTCTTATTTTATTTTCTTTCAAACTCTTCATCCTAGTAATATGTTTTGCTCTCTTATTATTTTAATAATTCCTAAGTAGGGACTTTTTGAATTTAAAATTAGAAAAATGCTATTATTTCATTCTTTTTGCATATGTATCCTTTTTTAATCTATTTTTCTCCAAAATGGCCTATGATTATTTTATTTTCTTAAAACTTAAGCCTATAGGACACCTCCTAACCTAACCGTGCACCCTAGGATCTATTTTAGAAACTATTTTATTTATTTAACTTAAATTGGCCTAGAAATTAGATTTTATTGCAGAAAGACTTGCAATTAAAGCCTATTGGGCCTCTTCCAAGCCGACATTCGGCCCAGCCCATCCCATTTGGTCTCCCTAAAACCGGCCAACCCCTTGTTTAACACCATTGGAAATTTTCTAATTATTATTCATCATTTGGACTCCAAAACCATGAAATTACATGGCAAATTCTCATTGGCTACCGCCTATGTCCCCCAATCCCCATCTATTTCTTGCATAGACCCCGTACCTAGTCCTACACACAATGATGCCTAGTCTAAGTTAACCCTAGAGACCTATAATTAACCCTAGTGCATTAACCATAGTTTAGGGTACTACAAATAGGGAGGTTGTGTGAGGGCTAGCCTCACACCAAAACGCGGGCATGAGAGGTCTTCTAGAGAGAGATAGTGAGTGCTGGAGTGAGTTAGAGAGAGATAGAGGGATAAGAAGGATAAAGAAGCAAGAAGAGAAGGAAATTTTGGAGAAAAAGGAGAAGGATGAAGTATCTTCTTCTCTTGTCAACTTGATACTAATAGAAGTGCTTCTTGTAGGTTCTTGATATCCAAGAAATTAGCTAGTACTCATCAAGTCCAAAGAGGTAAGGGGTTAGTTTTGTTTTAGCATGGTTAGTAAGCACGATCACATGTTTAGGAATAGGAAAATGTCATCATGCATGATAACCTAGGATCCTGATCATTTAGAATGCTCGTCATCTTTTTAGAGAGGAGAGTAGGTTGCTGGAATGATAAATTAGAAGAGGTATTAGTTTGTTGCAAAAAATAAAGGTATTTTTACCTAAATGTTGATCATGAGTGCATGGGATTAATATCATGTGGTTTTTGTGGCTTTTGTGATTACTGGGTATTGTTAGAGATGTTATAAAGTCTAAGAAAAATCAATGGGTGGAATTTTAATTAGAAAATTGGAGACATTATTGAATTAGTTCAAAATAGGGCTATTTTTAATAATCTATTAGGACAGCACACGAAGTCTATGATCGCATGAGAAAAAGTGATATTTTAGACACTATATTTGGATGGCTAGCTCAGGATAGGTCCAGAAACCTATGGTTAAAATTTCAAGTCATTTGGAATTAAGATGAGTAAGTTATTAGCATTCAAAGATAGGGGTAAAACTGAAAAGTTTCACTAAACCGGATCATACATCCACGAATTGGCTTTAGATTTTGCAAATGGGCTGACTTAGATGGGCCCTAGAACCTCCGGAATCTAGTAAAGGGTGACCTTGCATGATAGGCCTAAGTATGTCCTTATTGGACTTGAATAAGTCAAATAGGTGTTTTCTTATTTAGGTCCATAAGTAGTTGGACTTGCCTTGTTGAAAATTTAGGCATTTTGTATCCATTAGCTTGCTGAATTAAGAAACCTTAAGCTTGTCTTATTCGGTTTTTTTGCACGTAAGCTTGAAATCAGAGAGTTCTTTTGTCCTTTATGAATACATGATTAGTAATTACAACGTGATTAATGAATAAAATTAGTGAATAATCAAGTATGTGATTAGTAAGTCATAATATTAAACATGCATAAATATGAATGAATATACATGCATTGGATGAAGCATATGCATTATTGCATGGACAAAGGAGGGAAAAAAGAGAAAAAAATAATGTTATGGGTGACGGTACCGATCATCGGAGGTGTGAAACCACCATTACGGGGTAGTGGGTGGCCTCATAAGCCGAAGGCAATAGGAGAGCCTTTGCTTGACATCCTGGTAAGACAGACAACACATGACTATCCCAGAAGAAGGGGAGCAGGACACACAACCTTGTCACTTATGGGTGAAACAATGGACATCAAAAGAAAGAAAGGAATGTTTCACGGTTAATGCCTCTTCATCTCGTACATAGTAATGAAATTTGTTTTCAAGTTTTGAATAATGTCTTTGAATTATTAACTACTTTCTGAAAAATGGTAAGTGTGGTATCCTTTACTGTTTTAATAATATGCTTACTATGATCACATGCTCCTATCCCCTCTTACTGAATCCTTAAAACTCACCCCACCTTACTGTTTATTTTTGCATATACCTGATAAAACGTAATATGATACTTTTTGAGTCCTACCTTTCCCACGAGCCCCCAACCCACATTCCAATTATCCACATCCGTGTTTGGGTGATGGAGAATTTGGAGGTGACCATGGACCATCACCATCCCCAAGGCCCCGCTCCCAAGTGCTGCCCCAGTCCTCCTGTACGTTACGGACACTGTTGGACTTATCACCCCTGGCCTTCACCTAATTGACCTCACTCTGACTGATGATGAAGACTAGTTACTCATTCTAATGTTTATTTAAGTTTTAATTATGGTTCATATATATTTTATGTTTTTTGAACAATGTAGGGTTAGAAATTAGATAGGCTCATGTGAACAACTAAATTCACAAATTTTGACAATTATGTTGGCTTTAGGTCACAATCAATGTTTTGATGATAACGATAGAAGTAATTGAGATGTGAAGCAAAGCGGATCCAAAATGAGCACGGAGCGATCAAGCAACATCACCTTCAATGGAAGTGCTCTTAAAGTGAAGACTCAAGATGCTAGGGTAATCTCTGTAACTCTAAGACTTCATCTTTAACAAGGATTTCAATCACACACATGCATAAGTCTTCAAAACTTGCATAAACCGTTTTAACATTTGTTGAAAGATTAAAACCTTTTTAATGGCTTCAAAATATGTCAAATATACTCTCAAACCTTTTTTATATACTTATGAGAAGTTAGAATTTAAAATTGGGTATTTTAAGTTGGTCAAAATCGAGTTTTTAATCAACCGGATCATGTGTTAAGTTGAGGAGGTCGACCGGCTCATGAAGCAGTCGACCGGATCTACGATCGCTTCGTATAGCGGTCGACCGGTAGCATTTATTAAAGAACCGTTAAGCTTCTGACAATATGACCGTTGTGTAATGGTAACTTGAAGCGGTCGACTGGCTCATGTAGCGGTCGACCGGCTCGTTTTAACAGATCACTTCTAACAGCTATTTTTCTCATGAGGCCTAAGTCATTCCCACGCCTTTGGAACTTAACTCAATCGTCCAAAATCATTTTACAAAGGCTAAGAGTGATAAAAAACCTTCCAATCCTTATTCAAACATCATTCACACATAATCCTCATTTTCACATCCTTGTTATTGTGTGAAGCCTAAGAGCTAGTTATTTCGCATTGTAATATCTACTTCATCAAGGGAGTTTTAGAGGGAAATTTCATTCAACCATATACATTACTAAGAGAGTGTTTCTCTTGTATCCTTTCGGTGAGGGTTGTTCATCGAAAGAAGGAGTTTGGAGAGGTTTGTTCTCAAATTCGTTATTGAGGCTTGAAGAGGGTTTTCTCAAGCTCAAGTGTAAGGAAACCTTTCCCTTGTTTGAAGGGAGAATAGCGGAGAAACCTCAAGGCTCGGTAAAGGAGCTTGAGGGGTGGACGTAGGCGGGCTTGCCGAACCACCTAAAATATTGTGTTTGCTTCTCTTCCTTTATCTTCTTTATTTGTGCTACTAGTTTATTGCTTTAAAGTTTTCACTTGTGCATCTAGATTGCAATACATACTCTTGTGTTTAATCCTTTATTGCAATCAATCTCTATTGTGAGACTTGTAGCTAGCAAACACATTCTTTAGGGTAACTTTCGAAAAAGTTTTGAAACTCAATTCACCCCCCTCTTGGATTGCCTTAATCCTAGGAATATCAAATTAGTAGCCTGATTTTGTAAGGATCCTAGGGTCCTCCCTTATCCCTAACCCGTTACCCTTTATTTAAGCTACTAATCTACTTACGGTTTCCTGTCTAAAATTCCTTGTCCTTATAATATTTAATGTTTGCTTAATTTATGAGTAATAATTTCCACTCATATATGTATAAGTATATAATCGTTCTTAAGGTAGTTATAATCTTTCAGCTGCTTATAAATTTCCGCTGTGTTTTGAACAATTCCTTATTTAGATACTTACAAGGAATCCTACAGTCTTGAGACTTAGAATAGGTCGTGACGTAATCTCGCCATATATAACACCTCTATTAATATAAAGAGAGCTTAGAGACTAATACATGCATGGGTTATGACAGATTACCTCCTAATTTTACTCACCCACAAATTTAGACATCCTAATTCAAAAAATTCATTAAACCTAGCACTGATTCTTCCCTTGACAATGCATGCTAAAAATTCAATTTTCAGTTTATCTCAAAACAAACTCCAAACTTATTATCTTTCAATAAAATGGCAAGAATATATTTTTAGGCCTTGAGCTTGATTTTTTAAGTGATTTTCTTATTTGTTTAGGTCCAAAAACATTTCTAAATGGGTCTTTTGGAATCTAGCCCCTTTTTACAATTATATGAGCGCTTGGACTATTCAAAAACCATGTAAACACAACCTCAAAAAATTCAAATTTCAATGGAATAATACTACACGTCCAACATGCATATGCGAAAGATAAACTAAAAACATGCTAAATGTAAAAAGGGCAGCAACCCAAATTAAGTTTGTTACAAACCCATCAAGTATAGAATAATATATACTACACGTCCAACAAATCAATAAAACTAAAAAATTAAAGACAAATAAGGAAAAGGGTGCATATGTGATTCAAGCTTCCAACCTTGAATTTGCTTTATGTTGTTATTTTGCTTAGTGTTCTGTGGACCTGAGCACACAACTTTTGTCTACAACTCAGCCACTACGCATTTTAGCAGGAAAGCTTTTGCAAAACACTTGACCCTAAGTTTTTGGTATGTTTTTGTATTTTGCATCTGACATGTGGGATTTTCTACTTGGCTGTCATTACTTGTTGGTAGAACTATTATGAATACTCTTGGCTAATAGGGGATATCGTTTCTGGAGCAACAGAGAATTTGTCTTGGCCTGCAACTTCTGTAAAGGCGACATCTATATTTTGGTCCAATGTCAAAGTTGAGGATGCTTATGATATGTCGAATGGCTAAGATGTTCTACATTGTTAAGAAAGATGGTATTGACAACTTTTTTTATCTTATGTTAGAAGTATTTATCAGGGTATGGAAGACAGTTTCAAATGTAAGTGCTTTGGATTGTCGAATAATGACCAATTATAGGATACATCCTTTTCTTCTTGTTTGACCTCTGCAGGGGTCAAACTGTTGATTCAAAATCTGTTGACCATGGGAATCTTAGTTCCAGAATAAGATTATTGCCTTTGTATAAGGAATTTGTGCATTAAGATATTTAATCAAAGTTCACTTGTGCAGGTCATGAGGGAGACACTTATCTATTTGTCACATCTTGATCATGAGGACACAGAAAAAAAGGTAAACTGTTGAGATGTGAGTATTTAGTTGCTTTGATATTCTGGGAAATTGTGTTCCTTGCTGCAATGTTCTGTTCTGTAAACTCATCTTCTGTTTGCTCAAGTCATGTGGTTAAACAAAATATGATAAGGTGATTTCTCGTTCATAATACAAGGTGTTGGTTAATATAGTTATGTTATTGATTCTGGATTCAGAAACTTAGTCTAAGGGTCATTCTGTTACCTTGCTTGCAACTATTGGGTTTGGAAGTTGTTGGATATAAAGCTACTATTGCATTGTATAATCTTGCATGAGTTGTTGGGAAGATGTCATTGTTCCATGCGGATATTAAAGAATGCATTGTTGTGCAGGTTCTTATTTGAGCCAATTGTGTTTGCTTAAATGAGGTCTCATCCATATTGTATACATTGCCTTTTATTTTCACAGCAGTGTCCCTTAGTTATTGCAATAAGTTGCAGAAATTCTTAACAAGATGGAGCGTGTCTCAATTAAGAAAATCTTAGCTGCAATGTTTGTGGTTATTTTTAACATCATCTATGACATTATTTCTAGTGTTACATAAGCTTGCAACGATGTTTGTGATATTGGAGTTTTTTACACAGTTGGTTTGTACATGTAGCGCAGAACTTTGAATGAAAAACAAGTGCAGTTAATTTCCCTGAAAAATAGAGCACCTAGAAAACATTTATCCTACGCAAGCAATGGCCACGGGATGTTAGGCATGTTAAGAGATTCAAACTCACCATGCTTATGCTCTTTAAATATTGTGCAGGGGATGCTATATTAGTTATGAAGACCTGATCTGCGATTAACTTTATTGAATCAAGAATATCTCTTAAGTCTTCGTTCATCTATGATATGTGGCACTACAAGATCAGGTGCTCAATGAGTTCAATAGGATCAGGACCGGTTTTTTGAATTGCAGCTTGACTTCGATTTTTCAGAAATATAAATCTGTCATGTGAATATGATATGAATTTAATACATAGCCAAACGATTGAAAAAAATTGCAGAATTGAAAATCAAACGTCAAATGCACAATTTGATCGAAATTCAACCAATCACACATGCATGAACTTCAATTGCGACAAATATTGTCGTGGGCCATCAATTTTCTCCACGATCAACCTCCCGTCGTTGGAGGCAAGAAAGATCGATATGCACCTCTCTTGATGACATTGTCCTCGTCAACTAAGGGGCTAGAACGACGGGCAAATGACCAACCGCGACGGAGATTGAAGCCTTCTCCAACGCCACAGAGAGCATTTATCGTTAGTGAAAATATGCCTTGACGCTGCAACGGCCACTAGAGCTCGACGCTGTCTTTCCATAGAGGAAGACCTTCTGTGGCAAAATTTTGAGCTTTCGACAACGGGACCTACTGCGGATTAGCTAATTTCTACATCAAATTTGAATAATACACCGAAATCCAACCGGTTGCATCAAGCAAGCAAGCATTAATTTTTTTATTCTAGCCTTAATTTCTAACAAATTGCATCATTTAAGAAAGCCTTAATTTCTGACCCAAACCCTAATTTCAACATCAAATATGAATAATACATCGAAATCCAACCAATTCCATCAACCAAGTATTAAGGGAGAGGGAGAGACCAAGCAAGCATTACCTTGAAGAGCACACAAGCAAATCCAATTTTTTGCCAGAATCAAACTCTTGGATGCATCGATGCGATCTACTAATTTTGTCAATGTGAAAAACAAGTCGCAAATGGAGAGATTAAGTGACTGAGATAAGGAAGAGGGAGAGACCAAACCATAAATAATGGGAGAGAGCGAGACTGAGAGAGATGAGTTTGGTCTTTGAGTGAGACCGAGAGACTATTGCAAAATGGTTTGGGGTCGAGACTTCATGGACTGAGATTTTTGTCGGAGAGAAGAGAGCGGATGGGGAGAAGTGTGCTGGTGAGACGGAACGGCGTCGTTTCACTCTCTAAAAGTTAAAAGAATAAATATATTTTTTATGGGTTAATTCGGTCTCGATAGGCCAAACCCCCAAAACTGAGGGCCGAATGGATCCCCTTGATTTCCAGACAATGTGGGTTGAGAGCAGAAGGTGCCCCTATTAACATCGGGTCGAGTTTGTCGGGCTCGGCCTGTTTCGGCCATTTTTTGTTCAGCTCTACTTTATTCTCAAAGTTAATAAGTTTAATAAATTAGACCTGATCTAAATTACCAATGCCAACATCTTTACACCCACCGTCAACTTTTTCTGTCAACATATTAAATGGGAGTCCTTTTTCAAATTCAAGGACTGATTCTCGTGTACAATAAGTTTATCAATAACTTCAGAATAGAAAACAACACTATGGGAGCGAAATTTCAAACATTTAGCAAAATTTTGTAAAGAGCTCACTGTACTCTTGGGTAGAAGATTGAGGTCGCGCGACTTTGTCATGAAAAAGAAAGGTATATTTCAAGTCAAGGGGCTGAATATTCCTAGTAGTTCCACATAAACTAAAAAGTCACTAAAAGAAAAAGCGGACTCCCCTCCACGCGTTAGTTTGCACTCCACAGCATTCCGTCCGTAAAGTCCACACATTGTGCACGACTAGTTAATCATTTTCGTCAACGTTAACAGTTGAGTTGAAAGTCGCTAAAAGAAAAAGCGGACTCCCCTCCACGCGTTAGTTTGCACTCCACAGGATTCCGTCCGTAAAGTCCACACATTGTGCACGGCTAGTAAATCATTTTCGTCGACCTTAAAAGTTGAGTTGAAAATTAGAAATGCGATCCTGTTTTAAGACTGAAATTCGATCTGAACTGTATTTTCAGTTCTCTTAAATTAAAGAAATGTATTAGACGATTTATAAGTGGTTCGGTTCGGTCGGTCCAGCCAAATGCGGTCTGAACCTGTTTCATTTTTTTTTTATAAATATTTTTAGGTTAATTTTGAAGGGGAAAAACATATAAAAATGTAGAATTTTAGTTTAAATTAAAATTAAAATTTTTAATTTTGTAATTTGTATTAAAAATATATTAAAAAATATTTTTTATTTATATTAATAAATCCGATCCGGTCCGGTCCGGACCGGTTTGTCAAAAGACATGGACCGTATCACATTTTAAAAAATAAATCCGGACCGCAAATCCGGTCATTTTTGCGATCAGATCCGGTCCGCGATCCGATTTTGTTCAGCCCGAATTAAAAGATAAAGGTTTTCTCGAGGCATGCCAACAAACTAATTGACTCGCCACATTGTTTGCACCGCAATTTACATGCAAAACTCTATTATCTCTAAGCTTTAGAATACCGGATCAATTAGTTTTTTTTTATTTTCATCGCCAAAGTAGGTCTTTGTGTAAAACCACTTTTATATGTAATATTCAGTAATATCTTTAATTATAACTGCCGAGAGGGACAAAGAAAAGAAGAAAACGGTAATCCTCGGATCGGACGGACATAACTTCTTAATTTTGTGGGAAAAAAATGAGATGGTTCGCTCTAGGCAAGATCTTTCTCCTCCTAATTTCCTTCGATCAAGATTGTATGGTAGATGCATTGAATCGTATAACATTAGTAATTAATTACTTAGAGAGTACTGCCCCGTAGTAAGGGCCAATTATTCGTGAGATCACGTCTTAACTATTATCTGCTTGCATCTATCTGATCTGACACGTACGGAAATAAAAAAGGAAGGAAAATTTTAGTGATTTTTTTTAAAATATTATTATTTTTTAAAATATTTTATCTTGGAGGACATTTTTTATACTTTTTTGTACTTAATTTGAACTGAAAACGGATGATTTTTAAATAATAAATGACTCGATTTTGATAATTACAGCTACGAAATTTATTTTAACTTATAAATATGAGATTAAGTATGAAGTTTTCCTAACTGTTTTCATTCAACTAGAAAATGTAAAGCAACTCATTAAGAGAGAATATCCAAATGACTTTTAACTTATTTCTTTGGACTTATATTAGATAGGAAGATCAGCACGAATCACGATTACCCGGCACAACATTTCCATGCCAACCTAGTCAATTTCCAGGATAAACGCATATACTTTTGGTTCAAAAACAATGACTAGGATAGATACATGAAATCATATATCTATATTTATATATAATATATTAGAAAGTGTCCCGTAATATCCCAATTGACTTGTTTGTGAGAGACGTGATATTATATATGGTCTGCTTCCATCTTATCAACGCGGGACCGAGACAGGAAAGAAAAACTTTATCTGTCAATAATAAGTGACTAAAAAGCAATAGAAAAATAAATGGGTGGGCCAACATGACATCACTTAAAATAAAGTCTTGATTCAGACTTTTTATTTATTGACAAATTAATTATGATACATTACATACGGTCCTCCTGCTCAGAAGAGGAATCAAAATACAAACTAGGAATACCTCTAGGACTCAATCAATCGTAACATCGTTGTCTTAACATGTAACGCTTATATGAAAGTAGACACATTATGTTCTTTTCATGACTTCTTCTAATTGGCGTTCAAGTTGATCAGCTTGAGTATTTGACCATAATATATAATCTAAGACGAAGGGTCAATATTTCCTGTTTTCTTTTTAACGCGGGATCTGAAAGAAGTTTCTTTTTACTGATCATGGGAAAAGCAGGGAAAAGAGGAAATAAAACTTTTTCCTTTTTTTTCCAGCAGATCTCATTTAGTATAATTATCTTAGTTTTTAGAACAAATAATATAATGACTCTTTAGACTCGACAAGCTTGATGATCACTATGATATATGCTAGCTAGTGGAATCCGACAACCTTAGATCTTCATTCCAGTCTATCGGCTCATGCTTTCTTCGACAGATGGAGCTGTGGTGACCCCACGATTACGCCGCTCAACATTTCCATGCCATCCTAGTCAATTTCAGAGAGAACCAAACTAAGATTTCCAAGAATACTCAAACAAAAAAGATTAAATTCTATCACCTATTATTTTTTCTCAACGTGAAGTCCATTTTAAATTTGGATAAGTCGTACTTGGGAGAATCCGTTATCCGAAGGTTTTTTTTTCTGAAGATTTTCAGGCAAAATCAATATCAGGGAAGAGCATAATAGAAAGAAGGTAATGCAGCTTTAAAGTTTTACCGATGGTCATGTCATATCCACGCATTGTGAGCTCACGATGCTCTTGGCACAAGGCGCAACCCTCACAGCAGCAATGAACTAAGCAATCCCCACAACGGGTCTCCCGCAGCGCGTACTGTTGCCTCATTTTTGACCGGTAGAAGCACGAGTAGAGGCATGGACAACCAATCACACAGCAAACAAGTGCGTACAAGGCTCCACTAGCACCACAAGCTGTAAAATAATTAAATCACCATAGCACATCATAATATAATAAAATCATATCAATGATTATCACGCCATGATCAACAAGATATACAGTCACTTGTACAAAATTCACCATCTTCTTTGGATACTATACTTACAAGTTGATCCTTTGTCCACAATCTCCGCCACTTGACCAAAAGTTATGCAAGGGCACCATAATGTTACGCAACCTGCGAGAAATCATGGGAAGAATCAAACATGGAAACTCCGTGTCAATCTTATCTGCTTGCTTAAAAAAAAAAACATAAACTCTCCAAAATATAGCTCGCTTCCTTCAAGGAAGAGTTGTTCTTACAAGTTTTCATATCAGAGAAGCAGTCAAAGAGGCCGGAGGACCAGGGGACCCGAGCTCTCGACTTAATATGAAAGGCAGCTGGCTGGGTATACTCGTAATATTCGCCGGAGGAGCTGACTGGAACACCGGTCGCGGTACCTGATAGAGGCGGCTCCTCGGAGTAATCCTCATAAGCCATTGGCTTTGATGAATACATTGGTGAGTAATTAAAAATTATGCTAACAGATGGCTGACCAGAAGGATGAAGCAGTCTGCTCTATAACATATTATCTGAGAAGGAGAAATTGGCGTAGTAATACTGGTATGGTGGGTTATACAAGTACCTAAATGAGATGGGGAATGGCTTGAGTCTTATAAGTGTACGAGTCTTGGAAGCAACGAGTCAAGTCAAGCAGCCTTGGTTGACTCAATCTACCTTATAATTAGATAAGATATTTCATTACACGTGGCAATTTCAGAATAATGTTTAATATAAACATTCAAAAGTTCTAGTTCGGCTTTGTTTTGAAATCACTGCTGGAATTACAAATATTCAAAAATGTGGTTTGCAAAAACTATTCAAACTTTCGGTCTGTCACTCTTTCAATAAAATATTCAAATCTTTGTAAAGACAGAATCAAACATTTGAAATGAATGTGATTAAAATATTACAAAGCTCTGAAACCTGCGAAGAAGATACATTCATACAACTCCAAACCAACGAAAGTTGGCAAAAACCGTAAGCTATCTTTGAAAGTTGTGCGTTTTGAATAGCATTGAGAGGCAAATCCGTTGATAGTAAGCGGTTCTCTTTTGATCTCGTCGACGCTTTTGGTTCAGATAGTTTGTTCAACAATATTTTGGGGAACTGTAGGCTTCAGGTTAAACGTTTTAGATAAGTGGCCTTTCAATGGAATTATATTTATCTATACTTTTGTGGAATCTAAATGCACGAGATGTTGTATTTTAAATGTGCACTGTATTCTAAATGATTTTGATGCGTTACGGGAACTGAACGAATTTTGGTAAAAATGAGATTTTACGAACTCATTTGAAATAGTTGGCTTATTTTGTGAAATTTATAGTGTGAGCTTACTATCAAACTATTCTCGTGCTTGTTACTATTAAGGTCTTTGTGACCATTGGGGTATGACTGACCAGTGAGGTCTGTGTGACCATTGATAATTTCACTATGTTGCTTGGCGTGAGATATTTTGTTATAAATTATGTTTTCAGTTAGTATTGCTCACTACTTTTTCTTGATCTCGATTATGCTTATAAACTATCATTTTTCCTACCTCATTTATTGCTACTTACTGAGCTAGTTGTAGTTCACCACTTCACTTCCTATCTTCTAGATTTAGCGGTATGTGGCAGCGAGTAGTAGGAGTTCTCAAGTGATAGTTTTGAGAAGATCGCAAGTTGCAGCGTTATCGAGTAAAGAGCCTTTTGGAGACTTTGGTAGTGATCGTATTAAATTGGAGATTTTAGTAATTTTAATTCATTTGAGAAAACTAGTATTTGGATCCATTGTTAATTATGAGATTTGAGGATTTTAAAGTAGTGTTCTGAATAAAATCTTGGGTGTCATTGTTCTTCTTATGCGTTGGTTGGAATATGAGTTGGACTATTAAGTGGTGGAATGGAATTTTTCTTTTGAGTTCTTGGTTGGGAAAAAAATTTGCATTTGAACAGGGTGGAAAGTCTCATTTTTCAGAAGGAACCTTGTCCGTTTGAACTTTTCGGGTCGGAGCGTTACAGATGGAATCAGAGCATAGGTTTATGATTTTGTAGACTCTTAAGAAGATTTTGATGAAAGTCAGAGCATAGGATTAAGTCGAGAAGGAGAATGTTTTTTTTTCCTTTCAAGGGTTAGAATTGAATCTGTTGATTTATTTGAGAGATATTTGAACTTGAACTAGGACTTGATCTTGATTTACGATAGGTTTTGATATTAGAAGTGATTTTTGGAATTTGGATTTTGTTGTTATATGTTGAGTTCGAGATTTTACATTTTTGTTCCCTGCGTTTGGCCTTTGGGGTCGTTATTTTTTACTAAATTTTGTTTTGCCAAACAAATGTTAGGAAGAAGATGTCGCCTAGGGGTGCAAGACCAAGGAGAGTTGTGAACGAAATTTTAGAGGAAGAAGGGTCAAGCCGTAATGAGATGTCTACCTCGAACGGAAGGTTTGTTACACCTAGTGAGGACGATGTGGATGCGGTGGCAAATCGGATCAATGTTAGACTTGCTCAGGCCACATGAGGAAATAGGACTGCACATGAGGGTTGTTCATTTGGGGATTTGAAGAAACATAATCCACCTGTTTTTACGGGAGAGCCTGATCCAATCGATGCTGAGAAATGGTTAACTAAGATGGAAAAATTACCCAAAGTTCTTAACTGCACGGATTGGCAGGAGGTGAAGTACGCGACTTTTGCTTGGAGGATGCTGCGGAAAGATGGTGGGATGACATTGAGTTACTGATAAAGGAAGAACTTGGTGAAGATGTTCTAATTACTTGGGCTAAATTTAAGTAATTGTTCAATGAGACTTACTATCCAGAGATTTTCAAGGATCGTCGTGAAAGAGAATTCGCAGATTTGGTCCCAGGGGCCATGAGTATGGAGCAGTATGCTGCAAGATTTGTAGAATTGTCTCGCTTTGCACCTCATTTAATTTCGGATGAAGGAAAAAGGATTTGAAATTTTCAAAGGGGTCTCAGTGACAGGTTCCGTCATCTCATTTTGGCTTATGGAGTTAATAGTTACACTGAAACAGTGAAGAGGGTCATGGCATTAGAGGAAGATTTCAGACATTGAGATGTTTTCAATGAGGTTAAGAAGAGAAGGTTGGAAGTACAGGATGGGCAAGGCAAGGAGCATAACTCCAACAACAAGAATGATACCTCCAATATCATTGATGTCATAATACAAAATACACAGCATGGAAATGGGAGCCCTTTTCCCCGTTGCGGAAAGCACCAGTTTGGACAACCTTGCCTTGGAGTTCAGTTGTGTTATGCTTGCAAGCGGCCGGGTCACTTCGCACATGAGTGTCCTAATAATAAGAATACGAATCCGTCATCGCCTCGGGTTAATAATCCTGCAAAAAAGGTTCAGGGAAGGGTATATGCATTATCAACCCAGGAGGATCAAGCCACAGAGTAGATGTGGTCAAAACATCCAGAATTGTTCCTTTATTGCGATAAGTCAATTTTGGGGACGAAATTTCTTTAAGGGGGATATTGTAATATTCAAAAAAAAGTCTCTTCAAGTTAACAGAACCAAAAAAATTCAAAACATATTCGGCTCTATTTTGTTTTAATAAAATCCGGTAACTAATTTTATAATAATGTTTAATATAAACATTCTAAAGTTCCAATTCGGTTTTGTTTTGAAATCACTGCAAATGCTGGAATTACAAATATTCAAAAATATGGTTTGCAAAAACTATTCAAAATTTTGGTCTGTCGCTCTTTTGAAAAAAAATTTCAAATCTTTGTAAAGACAGTTTCAAACATTTGAAACAAATGTGATTAAAATATTCAAAAGCTATGAAACCTGCGAAGAAGATACATTCATACAACTCCGAACCAACTGAAGTTGGCAAAAACCGTAAGCTATCTTTGAAAGTTGTGCGTTTTAAATAGCATTGAGAGGCCAATCCCTTGATAGTAAGCGGTTCTCTTTCAATCTCGTCGACGCTTTTGGTTCAGATTGTTTTTTCAGCAATATTTTGAGGACTTGTAGGCTCGGGTTAAGCGTTTTAGGTGACTGTCATTTCAATGTAGTTTTATTTCTCTATACTTTTGTGGAATCTAAATGTACGAGATCTTGCATTTTAAATGAGCACTCTATACGAACTCATTTGAAATAGTTGGCTTATTTCTCTATACTTTTGTGGAATCTAAAGGATTTTGATGCGTTATGGGAACTGAACGAATATTGGTAAAAATGAGATTTTACGAACTCATTTGAAATAGTTTGCTTATTTTGTGAAATTTGTAGTGTTAGCTTACTATCAAACTATTCTCGTGCTTGTTACTGTTAAGATCTTTGTGACCATTGGGGTCTGTGTGACCATTGAGGTCTTTGTTACCATTGAGGTCTGTGTGACCATTGGAGTCTTTGTGACCATTGATAATTTCACTACGTTGCTTGGCGCGAGATATTTTGTTATAAATTATGTTTTCAGTTAGTTTTGCTCACTACTTTTTCTTGATCTCGGTTATGCTTATAAACTGTCATTTTCCCTACTCCATTTATTGCTACTTACTGAGCTAGTTGTAGCTCAACACTTCACTTCCTATCTTTCAAATTTAGCGGTATGTGGCAGCGAGTAGTAGGAGTTCTCGAGTGATAGTTTTGAGAAGATCGCAAGTTGCAGGGTTATCGAGTAAAGAGCCTTTTGGAGACTTCGGTAGTGATTGCATTAAATTGGAGATTTTAGTAATTTTAATTCATTTGGGAAAACTAGTATTTGGATCCATTGTTAATTATGAGATTTGAGGATTTTAAAGTAGTGCTCTGATTAAACTCTTGGGTATCATTGTTCTTCTTATGTTTTGGCTGGAATATGAGTTGGACTATTAAGTGGTGGAATGAAATTTTTCTTTTGAGTTCTTGGTTGGGACAAAAATTTGCTTGTAAACAGGTTGGAAAGTCCCATTTTTCAGAAGGATCTTTGTCCATTTGAAGTTTAAGGGTCGGAGTGTTACAATTTATCTTCTTTTATTTTCTAATCAAGACTACGTACATTCATTCATTCCTTCAAAGTATTATTGCATTATGGGGATCAACCCCTAAATACAGCCAATTCAATTCCACAGCGTGCTCAAGAAAATAGGGGAGCCTCTAGAAAAGCCCGCCAAAGTGCGGATGACCTCATCCGCGTCAACTCCCGGTTTATCACCTCCTATGTTCCCAGCCATCTGTTCCCCTGTGGAACAATATCACCAATATTGCTATCAGCAGAAGAGGATTCTAGCCTAAGACTGCCTAAACCTCTAACGTCACCCCTGATACCAATCTGTCATGCCCCGTGCTCATACTTACCCTCTAAGCTCGCCTATAGTAATGGTATGCACACAAGCGGGGATTATGACACGTATGTCACTATGAGTCTTAGTCGATTTACCAATAGACTTAGCGGAAAGCGTATTTACAAATAAAATTGTACTGGGAAGTTTGGAAAAGGCTTAAGTTAAAAACTCTATGTTTTACAAAAAGGTCAAAGAGATAATAAAATCCGAATAAGTCAAAAGTGTCGGATTATAAGCTTTTGAGTAGAAATAAGAATCTCGAGATAAAAGATGAGGAAAGTATCACAAAGGAGATTGAAAACCTGAAATAATAAGGACAACTTTAATAGTTCAAGCTACATCCTCCGGTGACTACATAAAAGGCTACAAAGATTCAGAAACTTCCTCATACACATGAACAAACTCTGGAGAAAACATTCTGACAAGCCTAAGAAGGGTATTAAACCTCCTCGTCCGATGTAAGATCGATAAGCTCAGACCCCGGAATGACACTACTATTTCCCGTCGGCGGGGAAGGAACGTAATCGAGCCTCAACCACTCAGGTGGTATATCTGATAGACCAAAATCATCAAATCGGGGTAACGGGGATGATGAGGATAGTGGGGATAGTGGGGGTACAGGGAATGGTAGGGATACAGGGGATGGGGTTACATGGGATGGAGGTAGGGTCTCCCTAAAGAACCAGTGGGCCTCATGCTCCACTGACACTCCAAGAGAATCCGAGACCGATTTCCGGATCTTGAGCACCAGAACATAAGGGTGTTATTCATAGGTCAACTCTTCATCGAATAGCTTCATTCTTCAATACCCAAGTCGCCAAATATTACAAATACAACATAAGAGAAAAGGGTGAGTCCTATTGACTCAGTAAGGTGGTGGTAGGGAAAACATGATCAAACAAATACAGTGCATATAATTCACTTAAGCCTGATGTAGAACTAACTTTCAGGACAATAAGTATGAACGAAGATAATTTAAAATATGCAATGCATCACACCATCATTGGTTCCTGAGGAGTTCCCGATATTAGCTTTGTTCACCCTCAGAGTCGGGTTGCGCGTCTCCTACCCTTCTATGGGACTGTCCCGTGCTTCCAGCACTAGGACCCTTAACATAACATTACGCCTTAGCGTTCAGAAATGAGCCAACCCACTCCCTGTAGTGGGGGTTGCACATCTCCTAAGTGCCCAGTACCGTCACCACCATTCGGGGGACCCTCGCAGATTGGAGGGTTCCTCACTTTTGTTTTCCCTCTTATGAATGCAATCACATATCCAAGCATTAAAGTACATATGTAACAATGGACATTAATTTGATATGAACTTGAACGAAGCATAAACAGCGTAACATGTTCAAAGAGTAATCATTGACAATTGAAACAACTATGATAATAACTACAAGATTTCAGACCATTAAACTTCAATGAAGGCCTATTGGGCCTCCTTAGACCATACTGGGTATACTCCCAAAGTATTAGTGGACATGGTGTTCTTTTAGGGTATTGGGCCTAACATTCATTTAGGCTCCTACACGGACTTTGTGATTTGAGCCCTTATTCCAACTTAGATTAAGCTCCAATTTGGGCTCCCCCATCACGTTTTTGTGCTCTATCCAATCATGTAATCATTTTCTCATTTTGGATCCTTTTACCCTAACTAATTAGGCAAAATATTGAATCTACCCTCAGAGACCTCCATGGGCATTTTTTACCTTTTCCTTCATCATTTTGGGCTGAAATTTTTACGAAGATCCTAGTATTAGATAACGATGCTATATGTAAATTTTTATGCAAAAAATTCATTGTCCAGCTTGGGGTCGATTTGGACAGCATCTATGTTTGACTAAAAACCCTAGCTAAGTGTTCATGCATTTAGAAACTTTAGGCTAATGATACATCTAATCTACCACTATATATAAACTTACAGAGCACATAACATAAGGATTCTTCAAGAAAATTAAAGGCAAACAATGATCATTTTGCAACATCATCATAGAATATGCATAAGACATCATCTTCATGCTTTATCTTTCATAACCTATTTCTTGAGCTCAAGGCTCCTTTCTTTAGCCCTATTTGGCCTCCTCTTGATCAGGGATACTTTCATGCCTCTTGGACATCATCGTACTTATTATTGCATCACCATTTCATATCACATATGCATAGCATTGTATTATAAAACCATGAAGTGATCACGCAACATGCAACGCCATATATCATTTTCATTTACCAACCCGTGGTCTATAAGGCTCTAAGCTTAGGCTTATCGCCACTGTCATAGCTCATAAATCATGGCAAGAACTCTTTTGAATAATCAAACTAACTTAGCAAGCAATCTTATACACATGTTATAGAAATATTCATCAAGCCTTAACATGCAAGGTGTCTAGATTAGGTTTTACTTCATGGCACCTATGAACCTTTCTTTTTGTGAAACCTTAAAACCAACATAACCTTAACATGTTCATCATTGAATCACAGTTCTATGCACAAAAATAATGATGATCATTCAACACAAAAGAACATGTTACCCACCCTCAACAAAACTCAAGAACCTAAACCCTTACCTTGGTGATCTCGGGTAGCTCTTGATGTTCTCCTATTAACATGAGATCTATTGGTTAATGAAACTGATCTAAGGCTAAGAAAAAGTGGAAATGATGATGAGGAAATAGAGAAAAAGTAGTGCAAGGGGGTGTTCAAGGCCTTGGCCGAACCCCTTTGCCAACTTACCTTGGCATGAAAGTTTTCCACCTTCCTTCTCTTCTTCTTCTCCTCTTCCCCTCCTTCCTCTCCCTCTTGGCCGAATGCACTCAGCACTTAATCCTCTCTCTTAAACTCAAATGGTCGGCTGTTGGTCTGAGGAATGCATGACAAGTGTTGGTTTTATAGCCAACCTTTACATCAATAGGTCAAAGGGTGGCTGCCACAAGCAAGCCCCTTGATTGGGTGGCTTGGGCGGCATAAGGGCTGGAGGAGCCAAATGGCACACTCCCCCTTCCCTAGGTGCTGATTAAGGATACTTACATAAGCTAAATTCACATCAATTGTGATTACAAGCAAGCATGGCCGGTTGGTCCAATTTTGCATCTTACTATGCATGCAACAAAGGCCAGAAACGTGGGACAAGGGAAAAGGACAGAGACAACAAGAAAAAACCAAGATTTTCTTGTGTGTACCGTGTGCCCTAGGGAGGAAAGAGAGTGGGACCAACATGACATCAAAGTAGACTTAGGTTAGCAAAATAATTAGCTAAGTTACAAAGTTAATCAATGCATGTGTTAGAAAAAGGAAATAGGTAATTAGTCAAGTAATTAACCGAGATTAGTGATAGAATAATCAAGATTGACACTAGGTAAAAATTTTAGATGTAAACAAGAGAACGAAAAGGGCAAGAGATTAAGCATACCGAAATCCATTAGTGCAATTAGAACCGAGCAAATCATGTGTCAAGAAATCAAATCTAATATTTAGAAAATGTTAATATGAGCTATTGACGTATACTTAGGAAAAATATCATGTGTTTAAATCAAGCAATAAGAATACTAAGGTTTTAATACGAGAATGGAAGAATTTTGAATGCATAGAAACCGATAAATAGAGACGATCACGATAATAATCATTAATAGGCTAAATATGAGAAATAAAAGAAATTAAGGAAATTAGAGAAATCGGGAAATTTAGGGAATGGGTGTCACATTAGCATACCGTCCGAATGGTTTTGAGCCATAGTGACAAAATTGAAAATCGACATGCTCAGTACAATCCATCCATTTGCATGAGCTGTGCGGACGTACTCTCTATACGTTCAGACAGCTGATGCGAACGATTCGTCCATTGTGACGAAATGAATTTTCTCATCTACAAATCGTGCACACGGTTTCATAATAGCGTTCGAACGGTAAGGAGAGTTCATATGAACTCTTTCATAAAGTCGTTTGCAGCGTTGTTTCATTTATGCCGAAAAGTTATTTGCCATCTGCAAACAACGTTCGAACCATTACGTATAAAAGATCATATGCTTGTTACGTTGAAAACGTTCGAACGTATTAGTGTATCGTGGGCACAGTTTCTTATTTAAAGACCGCGTGGACGGTTTTCTATATATTTGAATTAATTTAATTAAAATTTTAAAAATAATATAAATAGAAAGATATTCATTGCTCATAATATAATAAAATAGCTACAAATATGCAATCACTATTAAAAGTAAATAAAATACACAATAGATAAGTACCGACAAAGTACTAAAAATACATAAATCTACCAAAACTTTCGTATGGGTGCCGAACGAGATTTTATATGTCTGATCTGCTCCATCAGCTGCTCACGCATCTGCTCTGCCATTAGTTGCATCCTCCTTTTTTGTTGTTCCACTAGGTTCCTTTGCTGCTCCTACATCATCTTCTGGTGCTCTTCGCCTTTTTCCGTTGCTGCTCCACCATCATCTTCATCAGCTCTTCGTCTTTCTTTCGTTGCTGCTCCACCATCATCTTCATCAGCTCTTCGTCTTTCTTTCGTTGCTGCTCCTCCATCATCTGCAGATTCTCTCGTATTATCTGCTCAATATCTGACCACTTGAGCAGAAGCGCTTCATCTTCCAATTGTTTGGCCCTCATCTTCTCGCTTTTGTCCTCAGCACCTCAGTGAAGATCTCTACTTCGGAGTATGACTTTCGTTCTGACTCGTGCTGCAACTGTAACGCCTCCATTTTTCCTACAAAACTAGAAAAGAAGATAAAAATACTACATATGAAACATAAACGCATACAAATGCATCATTAGAACTAACGTTATAACTTACAAAATTTTCTCGTATATCTTCTGAAGTCCACATGTCATCCTTATTAGTATGGGTCTTTTTATAAAGCAACGAATGACTAATTTCATCAGATTCTGGATTTTTCTGTAAACCAAAAGAAATATAGAACACGAATATTAAAATACCTAAGTCATTTATTTAAATAATAAATAATAAAAATGTAAATTTATTACTTACTAACAACACTCTAGCGCGTTGGAAGGACCTCGCTCCCGATATATGTACAATCCTCTGCATTGTACATTTACAATTGTTACCACAATTAAGCATATAGCGAAAATAAACGTTCAGAATGGAATAAAAATGTTTAACCTGAAATTTCACGCTCGCGAATAAATCACAAACACGAGTCCATTCTTAAAATTTATAACAATTATAAACTCAAAAAAGTTTCAACAATTAAATTATACTTACCAACACTTTGTTCATCACATACAATTTAACCTCGTCGGGGACCTCCTTCCACTTACTCGTCTCAAATGGGACATGTTATCGAACGAGAGCATTGAGGACGCCTTATCATCACCTCCCGTACGTCCATCAGGGATATGGATGGTCAGCTTTCCTCTGGCGAAAGCCTTGAGTAAGGCAATCCCGCAAGTACTACATCGAACGTGTCTGATTCCGGACCTCGTGACAAATGAAGAATAATAAATTTAAAATTCAGTTAAGCATAGAAATTTAAAAGTCATAATATTTAATAAAGATTGACGGGGTAAGATACTTATACGCACAACACATGATTTCATATATTAAAATACATGTTTTTCATCCTAAAATAATTCAATTTAAAACTCACTAACCTCAAATGGAATCCAATATCAAATTCTAAAAGAGTTGCTCCTTTCACACCAAATTCAATGAGAGTGGACACCCAAAATTAGCTCTCCGCTTCTCCTCATGCTCAAATATCTCGTTTTCAACGTTTTTCTGTTTTTCCTCTTCTGTCTGCGATTCTGCCACTTTCATACGATTAAATATCATTTGGACACATCAAAGGAAGTTCGGACGCATACGTGTAATAGTTTTCGAGGGGATTGATGCCGCCAAAGTTTCATAACCGTCCGAACTCCATCTTACAGTTCAAGACATCTTTTTAGTAATTCTCAAATGACAGCGTATGCTCATTAACATAGACGTTCTGAATGTAAAACACCGTTCGAACACTACCTTACATCACATGACACCATTTTGAAAATACCATGACGATAGCGTCTGATCATAAGCAACAACGTCCGGACGATATAAAAACATCGTCCGACCGTATAAAAACGAGTTTGTAGTGCTTGTTTTATATAATACGACACTGTTCGAGCTTACATTAAAAAGTCCGGACAGAGACGTTAACATCCGAACGGTTTTCGACAATTTTGATTTTTTTCTTTTTTTAAAGCTTATACAATAAAATTTATTAGTAAGTTTTAAATGACCAAAGTTAGTTAATAATATAAATAATCTTAAGTGTATTAAGTTCTAATATTAATATTTTTTTGAATGAGTGTACCAAAATTAGAAACGTAACATTAAGTAACATATTGTATTAAGTTCTAATAACTACAAATAACATAATTGAAATGACATTAATATATCAAGTATCGTCAAAACATAATATGAACAAAAACATCAAATATCCCCAATACATGTCCACAAAACATAATATAAAAGTAAGGGATAAATACACTTTGCGCCCCTTGTCTTTGGTGTCATTTACATTTTGCACCTCGATGTTTTATTTTTGATACATTGGACCCATTATCTTCCACATTTTTGCAATCTGGACCCCCTACCCGATTTGGCCGTTAATTTAGACGGATTTCGTTAAAATGTGGGGTGCAATGTGTAAATGTTTCTAAAGATAAGGGAGCAATGTGTACATACCCTCAAAGATAAGGGGAACAATGGGTCCAATGTATCAAAAATAAAATATCGGGGTGCAAAGTGTAAATGACCTCAAAGACAAGAGGGCAAAGTGTATTTATCCCTAAAAGTAAATGTCCTCAAAACTTAATAAAAAAGTAAACGTTAACATAAAAGTACATAAAAGTAGATTACCGGTCATCATCATTATCATCATCCATGAGTTTTAGAACGTGATGGACTTGACGAAGGTGCTCCCCTATCATCACTACCTGCTCAGTCAGGGGAAAGAGCTGTACACCGGTTGCCATGCTCTTCAGGACCTCCTTAAGCGCAACAACCTCCTTCTTCCACCTAACATCCACGTCCGCAACCTTCTGCTCCAAAGTCGTCAGACGACGACTGATATCACTGACCATGCATTGGGTGGACTGCAAGACCAATTGCATCCGCTGAGTCAGCTCTGTCCATCCAACCCGGCCGCTGTGCTCCAAGTCCCTGGGTCGAGCTCTGTCCAGAATCCTGCCCAGCCTCATCAGGCTGCTCCTGTCGTCTAACTCTAGCAACCCGAACGGCTTGCAGCGCTCACCGTGTCTGGGCCATCGATTTGGAAAGCATGATCTTGTTGATCGACTCAAGTGTAAGCGCCCTCAGCTTGTTACCAGCCTCAGGTACCATTATGGCATGCAGGAATTGGGTCAGAAGAATCTCGTGTGGCAATGAAATCATAGCATCATTCTTCAAGGCCTTTGTATGAATGGACTGGTAGATGTTGGATGTTGTATCTATGGTGTGCTTCTTCGGGTCGATGAAGAAGCATAAGTCCACACGTTACGAACAATGACCTCTATAATAAGCTCCTTGAGGTCCCTCGCCCGTAATATAGAACAATAAAACTCTCGCACCATATTCTTTGATGCATACCTAGTCTTGTGGATCAACGGAAGCCAACCTAACATCTCCATTTTCATTAAAATCTGTTAACTTGATGTCCCGCTCGACAACAATCGAGCGGGACATAATGATCGTTGTATGATGCTCCACCATTAAAGCTCGAGCGAAGGGTTGCTCGTCATCTGCCTTGCCGCTATTACTTGAATGCCTGATCATTTTTTCAGAACCTACACAAACAAGAGTCCGAATAGCTTTGGGTACCCGTCCGAACCCAAACCAGTTTTAAAAAAAATTAACATCAAAACGAACGGACTACATTGAAAAAGAGTCCGGACACAATCAAAATGACAACGTATAACCGTAGACATACTATCAATGTCTGAACGTACAATAGAGAATTAAACTATATAGATAGCGTCCGGACACAATAAAAATGACAACGTATACCATTGAATGACTTCGGAAAAAGTTCGAACGACCCAAGCAATCGCCAGGATAACTCAAGAACGCATCCGGAAGACTCATTGTAGCGTCCCTCCACCTCCCCACACGCCCAAAAATACAACTAAAACACAAACTAATACACTCAAAACAAACCTAACACTTAAAATAATCAATTTCTACGTAAAAATCAATCAAAGAACACAATGTTCTATGCAAAAAATGAAATTGAAATTCTATACGTAAAACTATAAAAAATGACATTTTTACCATTAAAATCTTGTTAAAAGTAAGCAAAACATACCTGGATTTGATTAGATCCACGAAAGAGTTATATTACGTCAAGATTTGTGAGGAAAAAACTTTAGTTTTGAGAGCTTTTTTTATGACATATGGTTCGTTATTTGTGAAAATGCAGAACTATCGACTTTTGAAAATACGTCGCTAGCGTCCGGACTCCAAGCATGTCGTCCTAACACTTTTCTGCACACGTGGCCCAATCAACGTACTTCATATTAAATGCCAAAATTTAAACCGTTTAAAATATTTCGGCACAATAAACACGTCCAGACGTTTTATCACAGCGTGCGAACGAAATTCCTATGAATTGACGCGACATGGAAACGCATGTTTGGCATAATAAACGACGAATATCGTCCGGATGTCTATAACCCGTGCGGACGGTGACAGCCTTTTTTAACTTTTGTATAACGTAAACACGTGTAAGCCATGCGATGGTTACTGGAAGGTCTGTTCGAACGCACCTCGACATACTCCGAACGGCTAGCAGATTTATTTCGCATGTTAAATTCACTAAATTTACTTTACTTCACAAAACCTAACTTATTTAAACGATTTAATTTAAGTAAATAATTTAATTTATTTCATTCAAATTAACGCAATGTAGTTTGTTACAAATATTTAACTTAATTTATTTATTTTGAATACATGAAAAAATATAGTTAGACATACTTTTATTTTAAATATCCGTTATAACTAATCACCAATTTAATTGTAATTGCAAGTTAATTCGTCTAACCGGTACAATCTAATTACACTAACCGTTTCGTTAGTGAATCACCCATTTAATTTTACTAATTATCCGTTTAAATTGTAATAAATTTAATCTACTGAAAAAAATATAATTAATATAAAATATCAAAAATAATCCAAATACCAAACGAAAGACACAATCATAATGTCTTGTACAAGCCGAAAACAGTCCTTCAAACGATACATAAATAGTATCGATAAAGCATAAAAAGAAGACTAGTCCAAATCACGAGCTGCCTCTGGCTCATCCAAATCTGGTCCTAGGGCATCACGAACATGCGCCAAATGCTCCTCTATGTTATCCACCCGTCAAACAAGTGTCTACAGCTGTACCTGAATTGTATGGACAGACAGGGAAAACTTAAACAATTGTTCTCTCATCCTTATTAGTTTCATCCGCATAATATTCAGCTCTTCCATTGTAGCCCTATCCGTTAAAGCAAGTTTGGTCTCTAGACCGGTCAAGCGGCATTGGAGCTCCTTGCACAACGAAGGCGTCAGCTGCACTATTACCCGAATACTTTAGTTTAACTCTGCAAAATAGGCCTCTACCCAAGGTGATACTTCTCCCAAAGCGTTCCATGCTCAACCTAGCAAAAACTGTCCGAACATTAGCATAAACCGTTCGCACAAACGACATACTGCGTCGTTCAAATTTTAGGACGTATGAATGTAACAGAAAACATCGGAATGTAAAAGGACCATCCGGACGTTGCAGAAAACGTCTAAACGGTGTAAAAATACGTCCGAACGTGTTTCGATGAACACCAGCAAAACAACGTACTTTGATAGACAAACAACACAACAAACTAAACAACGGACGATATTGAATCGAAATGCATGAAATTGAGAACCAAATTCATGAAGAAAGTCTTGGGAGAAAAGTTTGAGAGATCTCAAACTGATAGTGAGATCTTAAACAGATAGTGAAAATGTTTAGGAGAAAATTTTGAGAGAAGTGAGTGAGTTTGTGATTTTGACAAAGTCTGGCTGGTTTAATGTGCCCAGTAACCGTCTGAACTCTTTCCATTAGCGTTTCAACTCTTCTCATCAGTTATATTCACACGTGGCCCTATGAAATTTAACGTCCATAATTTGCCCGATTCGAAAAGGTTCTAGAACTTATACGGTCCAGATGCTCGTTATTGGTCCGAACGGTAATGAAGTCACGTGTCTGAAGTTTTGCAATGTGGGACCATACGATTCGCGGAAGAAGCATTCATAATTATGCCAGCCTTTCTTGCACAATCAGGACGAGGGTATTTTTTCCGTTGGAACTCTGTTGACAACTTTCGGATTGAATAGTGTGATCATGACGATTTTTAATTTGTCATTCTCTCGTGACGATTATTATTTGTTAGGTAATGTTCGTTCGAACGTTTTATAAAAAGCGTTCGAACGGTATTGTAAAAATTGTGACGATTCTAATTGTTACTCAGTTACGACGATTTAGAATTTTTTTTCCCTGCAGCGAGTCCGAACAGTTTTCTTGTGCGTCCGGACAGGCTTTTGTTTTTGTGATGATTTTTATCATCACTCATTCGTGACGCGTTTTCCTGGAGTGTTTTAGGTGACAAAATTAATATTTTGTCAGGGAAAGTTCACTTTAGGTGACAAAATTTGGTTTGACACCCAAAATTTTGTCACCTAAAACTATATTTCTTGTAGTGAGGTCTCCTTCAACCTCTTCCAGTACGTTGCAAGTATGGTAAGATATTTCTATAGATTTAATTGAAGGATTGCCAAATTCCTATGGAAAAAATGTCATACTTGTGGTAGTTGATCACTTTAAAAGTATGACCACTTCATCGGAGTAACCCATCCATTCACAACCAAGAAAATAGCGGAGGTGTATGTTGAAAGTGTGGCTTGTCTCCATGGTATTCCTCAAACTATTCTTAGTGATCGTGACACTTTGTTTACAAGCAATTTTTTGCAGGAATTTTTTAAGTTGCGAGGAACACAGTTCAAGATGTCATTTGGTTATCATCTCGAGATAGATGGTCAGACAGAGGTAGTAAATCAAAGCCTTCAACAATATCTTTGATGCCTATCAACTCAAGCACCAAGTCGTTATCTACCATGGGTGGAATTTTGGTATAATACCACATCCCATCGTGCGATTGGGCTCACTCCATTTCAGGCATTGTATGGCAGATCACCGCCTGTGATCACTCGTTATTTACTGGGAAGTGCAGTTGTGATAAAAGTAGATAGGGAGCTATGTGAGTGGGATGAATTGCTTCGGCATCTAAAGAAAAATTTGGAGAATGCCAGGAACCAAATAAATCAACAAGCAGATGCTCATCGCCGTGATGACTCATTTGAGGTAAATGCTTTGGTCTTTCTTAACCTACAACCATTTAGACAACAACCTGTGTTTAAGAGAGCCAATAAAAAAATTGCTAATAAATATTTTGGACCTTATTGAGTGGTAGAGAAGATAGGTGCTGTGGCCGACATTAAATATTTTGGACATGCTAAGGTTCATCCAGTATTCCACATCTCTTTCCTTAAAAGGCCTATAGGCGAAGGAGAAGTTACATTGTGCACTGCACCTCCAGTGTCAAACGAAGGCTATTAAATGTCGGAACTAGAAGCTATCAAGGATTTACGTTGGCTGAAGCAATGTAACCGAATTGCAGTTGAGGTGTTAGTTAAGCGGAACCATTTGCCTGATGAAGAAGCCACTTGGGAGACCATTGATCAAATGCAGAATCAATTTCAAGATTTCGACCTTGAGGGCAAGGTCGAAGTTCCTGGGGTGGCGCATGATGGTGCTCGAAGGCTTAGAAAGCTACATCCAAGATATTTGGCCATGCTACTCGGAGATAATGGAGGACTAGTTTAAAAGATTCAAAAGATAGTGGGTGGACCTAATACGTTAAGAGATATTTGATTTCCTACTGAACTTTGGGAGCAAGTGTGGGTTAGAAAAATGTCGCATGAGTTTAGGAAGGAAGTTTGTTGAGACTGTTAGGAGTTTAAGTAACGTTGAGTTTGTTTATTACAAATAAGTCTTTGGATAGTAGACACTACAAGAAAATTGTCCTTAGGTGTCAAACTTCCAAGTGTCAAAACAAATTTTTTTACCAAATCATACCCTTCCATGTCAAAATAAAAATTTCCTTACAAAGATATGCCAGTAATTACAAAATAGTCTTGACGTCCATAAACCACATCTGCACGGTATTCAGGATTGCCAAAAGCCAAAACGTCACATATTAGTGACTCAAAACATTGTCAACATCTGCGAATGCGTCTAAACGTTATGCGAAACCTTGCGCACATGGTTTGGGTGACAAAACAATGTTGTCACCCATCTGTCACACAGTTCAGATCGTCACAAAAGCTGTATCCCCCTATGCACGGTCTGACATAATCGTTCGAACGACTGTGACAATCCGTGCATGATTGACACACGTCTATGTTAGACGACGAAGGGGAAAAACTGCAAGAGTCTGCACGGTTAAATTGTTTGAACAGATATGGCTATAATTTTGGCTAACGCTGGTACTCCACGTTGCACGTTCCAATCATCTGCCCATCCACACGGACCCATCACGTCCAAACGATATTATTTCGAGAAGATTTTATGTTACCGTTCATGATTTGGAATTTAATGCATAGGAATCTGATTGGTCTACTTGCAAAAAGGAAACATCCGCATAGAATGAATGGCCTGTCCAACGGTGTGGAAGGATTTTAAAAACAAATAGAAGCTATTTGAACGACATTTTCACCTGCATTACACAATTTTCTCTCCTCTCTCACAGAGGTGTATTCACGTTTAGAGTCTAAAATCTAGGTCTTCAGTCCTATGTCGTTGATTTATTTCTACCCAGGTTTGTTTCTCATGTTTTTATTGCGTTTTCGTTTTAAATTCTTGCTTTTAACGTTATTTTAGTAGAAAATGTCATAATAGATTTTCGGCCATCACAGTTGTTTGATGGCCGATCTTTGTGTTGATATGGATTGCATAATGTTGTAGGATTGTTTAGGCTATAATTTGTAATGCTTGGAGTTGGTTTGGGGTAGTTTTACAGGTGGGGGAGAGGTCGGCCATGGATAAGTCAACTCGATCTTTTTTCCCACGATAAGTCCGGACGGTTCGAAGCCGTCCGAACATATAGTTTCCAAACGTTGTCATTTTAAGACGTCTGTGTAGACGGTACATATAAGTGTGCTGACGTTAGGCCTTTAGACGCTATCGTTTTTTCTAGGATATATACACATCTTAAAAATAATAGTTTTTAAGAGTAATTTGTTGCGGATAAAGTTTCCAAAAGTTGTCATTTTAAGACGTCTTTGCAAACGGTACAGATAAGTGTGCTGACGTTAGGCCTTTAGACGTTATCGTTTTGTCTAGGATATATACACATCTTAAAAATAATAGTTTTTAAGAGTAATTTGTTGCGGATGATTTTCCTAGCGTGCGCACATATATTCATTAAACTAGGTCGTTTTGTTTCTTGTTTGGACAGTTTGTTTCTACGTGTGGATGACTTTTCGTGACACACTGTCATTTTACTTAGTATATATACACATTTTAAAAATAAGAGCTTTTAAGGAGTTTATTTGTTTCGGGCAGAGGTATTAGTGTGTGCACGCCTGTTTCTTAAAACTTTGTCATTTTATTACCCGCTCAGACGACTTATTTGTGCGTGCGGACGTTTGTTCGTTATACACTGACGTTTTTGCTAGTATAGATACACCTATTAAAAATTTATTTTCTATCAGTATTTTGTTGCGGACAATTTTCTTACCGTGCCCAGGTCTATTCCCAAAATCTAGGTCTTTTCATTAGACGTTTGAACACCCTATATATGCGTCCAAATGCTTGTTTTAATTAGACGTCATCTTTTTGAGGGTTGTACAGATGCTATGTTCGACCGTGCCGATGGTTTTAATTGACGATTTTCTTGTTTTTATCTTATTTTGCAGATTAAAAAATTTATATACGTCATCGTTCATCATCTTCCTCGTTTGTTGAGACCATTACGCAGCAAGATCCTGAGAGTCTAGAGGATTATATGACGCAAAAGCAGCAGTTGGAGCAGGAGCAGGTTGAGATGCTCAGCCGATCAGTTATTGTAGAGCGTGATGTCTTCGTTGTTGACTTCAAGGAGCAAAAGTATACAGGCTAGAATGTGGTACTGGTCGGACCCTTCATCAGACAAAAGTTCATGCTCCTCTTCTAGCATATTTTGCACCTCAGAGTGACCTATTATGAGAGGGGAGCTGATACTGGTCATGGCTAGAGGATGTGTTGTAGATCTTCCCCTGTACAGCTTTATGAGTCTTCGGTGAGAGGCGCAGATCACTTCTTCAGATGTGTTTCCGTACAGTCTACTCTTGACACAATTCCTCTAAAGGAAAGCGCCTGTCTATCCTATTTGTCGGACCAATTTAAGTCGTTTCGAGATGCAGCTTATGCGGCAACAGTGGGCTCCTACTCCCGTACAACAGCAGGAAGTGGAGGAGCCCCCTCGCCCTGCGAATGATCAAGAGCGACCTTCCTGGGTCGATGGTTGGATGGCGGACATGAAGGATATGGTTGAGGTTGTTATTTCACTGACGCATCAGTTGTGCGTTGACTTGGCGCCCCGTGTCTCCTCTATGGAGACTGAGATGGACGAATTTCAGTCATTCCTCAGTACCACTTCGGGCACGTTCTGTGTGATCTTTAGGACGTTGGGTGCCATTGAAGATCAGCTTGGGAATATGAGTGTGTCCATAAGGGAGAGATCTAGTCACACTATAAGAAATTATGCTTTAGGTGACAAAATTTTGGGTGTTAAACCAAATTTTGTCACCTAAAGTGAATTTTCCATGACAAAATATTAATTTCGTCACCCAAAATCATTCAGGAACTTCAAAACCATCTGGACCTATCATAACGACGTTCGGACGTATTGCTGGTGTGACGACATACACGTGTCACGAATGAGTGAAGAAAAAAATTGTCACAAAAAACATAACGTCAGGACTCTCAAGATACCCCTTCGGACCCACTGCAGGGTGAAAAATTCCACATCGTTGTAACTGAGTGACAATTAGAATCGTCATAATTTTACACTCCCATCCGGACTCCGTTGATACACAGTCCGTACGAACATTACGTAACGAATAGTAATCATCAGGCTAGAGTGACAAATTAAAAATTGTCATGAATACTCAATTACGTCCGGACGTTATAAACCCCATTCCAACGGAAAAAATATCCAGGTCCGGACGGTACAAAAAAAGGTCCTCACAATTATAAATGCATCTACCGTGAATCATGTGCTTCCACGTTGCAAAACTTCAGACACGTGACATCGATACAGTCCGGAAAAAGAAAGAGCGTGCGGACTGTATAAGTTCTAGAACCATTTCGAATCGGGCATATTTAATGACGTTAATTTTGAAAGGGCCACGTGTCACTATAACCGTTGAAACCCGACAAACATTGTTAAAATCTCAAACTCACTCTCGTACTTTTCTCTTAGTTTGCACTCTCCATTCCAGATTTCTCGAAGAACTTCAGGTAAAACGTTTGTTTTCTTGTTTTATTTATGTATTTCGATTAAATAACGTCGATTGTTAGATTAATTAGTTTTTTATGGTGTTTTATTTTATGAAATTAGTCTGTTTGGCTAGTTTTCGTCGAATCAAGTCCGGACGTCATTTGAAAACGTCGGGACATGTTGTAAACCATCAGGACTGTTATTGTACGTGCGGACGTCTTTTTTATGTCTGGACGTTCTAAAATTTAAACGACGCAGTTTGACTGTCGTGCGAACGGTTTATGCTCATGTTCGGACGGTTTTGCTAGGTTTACCATGGAACACTCTGGAAGAAGTATCACCATTGTCGGAGGACAGACAGAGGGACCAACCTGGGCAGACGCGTATTTAGCGGAGTTAAATGAGAGTATTCGGGCGATCATGCAGCCGACGCATTCATTGTGCATGGAGCTCCAATGCCGCTTAACCGGTCTGGAGACGAAACTTGCTCTGAAGGATAGGGCCATAACGGAAGAGTTTAATATTATGCAGAGTGAACTAACAAGGATGAGAAAACAATTGTTTCAATTGTCTCAGTCTGTCCATACCGTTCTGGTACAGCTGCAGACACTCGTCAGACGGGTGGATAATATGGAGGAGCATTTGGCGCATGTTCGTGATGCCCTCAGACAACATTTGGACGAGCCAGTCGCAGCTCGTGATTTGAACTAGTCTTCTGTTTCTGCTTTAAACTTAGTTACTTATTTATCGTTTTAAAGGACCGTTTGTAGCTTGTAATATACATTACGATTGTGGTTTTTTATTCAGTTGTTGGATTATTTTTGATATTTTATATTAATTATGTCTTTTTTGGTAGATTAAATTTAGGGATAAATGATATTTTTGTCCCTGTGGTTCGGGTGAAAATCAAATTAGTCCCTTAATAATTTTTTTCATCAATCGGGTCCCTGTGGTTTGCATGAAAATCAAATTAGTCCCTTATCAATTTTTTCATCAATCGGGTCCCTGATCTTTACATGTTTTTATATTAAATCCTTCCGTCCACTGACTTAACGGTAAGTGCCAACCTGATCTGCTTGGGATGGAGAGCTGAGAGGCCCGAGCAGGTCGGACTGCTATCAAATTAGTCTATTATCAATTTTTTTCATCAATCGAGTCTCTGATTTGTACATGCTTTTATATTAAGTCTTCTCATCCTAATCCGTCCACTGACTTAACGGTAAGTGTCAACTTAATCTGCTTGGGATGGAGAGGTCCGAGGAGGCCGGCCGCGCACACAAATACTATATAAAAACAGCTTGAGCATTCCGAGCAAAAGCAACCCAACATCCCGAGCACAATCAGCCTGAGCATCCCGAGCATAAGTAGATCGAGAAGCCCGATTTGAACGGAAGGACTTAATATAAAAGCATGTAAAGATCACGGACCCGATTGATGAAAAAATTTGATAAGGGACTAATTTGATTTTCATGCAAACTACAGAGACCCGATTGATGAAAAAATTTGTTAAGGGACTAATTTGATTTTCACCCAAACTAGAGGGACCAAAATATCATTTATCCCTTAAATTTATTACATTTTAAACGGATAATTACGTAAAATTAAATAAGTAGTTACAATTAAATTGATGATTAGTTATAATTGATATTTAATATAAAAATATGATTAATTATATATATTTATTATTTATTTAAAATAAAGAAATTAAGTTAAATATTTGTGCCAAATTATATTTAGTTGAATGAAATAAATGAAATTATTTACTAAAATTAACTCATTTAAATAAATTAGGTTTGGTGAAATAAATTAAATTGTGTTAATTTAATTGTGAAATAAATCGGCTATCTGTTCGGACTATCTACATGAGCGTCCGGACTCCTGCATCGCTATTGAAAGTAAGTGACGCACAAACGGTTATACCAGTCTGCACGTTTAATAGAAGTTCGGACGTGCTTCGCCATTTTTTTATAAGCAATATCCACATGCGCGTCCGGACTCATGCATCGCATCTGAAAGTAAATGGGGTACCCGTTGGGACGTTTTTTTATAAGCAATAATTACATGGGTTTTGTTATACGAAAGTTGAAAACGGTTGTATCCGTCCGCACGTGTATAAGAAGTCCGGACGAGATTCGTCGTATATTCAGCCAAACGTACGCTTCCACGTCACGTCAATTCATTGCAACGTACGAAATAGACGTGCGAACGCATTAATGAAACGTCCGGACGTTTTAATTGTGTGGAACGGTTTTAAACGGTTTAAAGTTTGACATTAATACGGAGTACGATGATTGGGCCACGTGTGAGAAAGACAGTCCGGACGCTATAAGTGGGTCCGAACGTGATCGACGTATTTCGAAAAGACGAACAGTTCGTCATTTTCATGAACCCCGTACGTTTTCCCTAAAAAAAACTCTCGAAACTCAAGTTTTTTCTTCACAAATCTCGACGTAATATCACTTTCTCGTGTATCTAATCACATTCAGGTATGTTTTACTTATTTTTAACAAGATTTTAACGATGAAAACTTCTTTTTTTTATGTAGTTTTATGTATAGAATTTCAATTCTATTTTTTGTATAGTAGATTGTGTTTTTTGATTGATTTTTATGTAGAAATTGATAATGTTAAGTGTTAGGTTTGTTTAAGTATATTAGTTTGTGTTTTGGTGTAATTTTTGGGCGAGTAAGGGAGGTGGAGGGACGCTGCCATGGCTGAGTTAACTCAGTCATCGTGCACACAGCGTTCGGACTCATTATGCGGGCGTCCGGACACTTGTTTGGGCGTTCGGACTCTTGTCATAGTGTTTTTTGTGGTATACATTGTCGTTTTGATTTTGTCCGGACTCTCTTTCAAGGAAGTCCGGACGCTTTTAATGTTAAATTGAAGTAGTTTTTTATCGTCTTAGGGTTGGGATGTCCGGACTGTCTTTCAACGCAGTCTGGACACTTTAATGTTAAATTTAAATAGTTTTTTATCTTCTTAGGGTTGGGACGGGTATCAAAAATTGACACGTTGTCGTTTTGTTCTTGTCCGGACGTATATATTTCGATTCGGACGTTGTGCTAACCGTACGAACATTATTTTGTGCAGATTCATTAAAAAATGAGTAAGCGTCCAAATACCAGCGACCTGGCTGATGAGGAGCAATCTTCCACTCGAGCTTTGACAGTGGAGCAGCATACATCTATCATTATGTCTCGCTCGATTGTTGTCGAGCGGGACACGAAATTGGCCGACTTTAACGGCCTCACATTTGAGGGTCGGACGCTTCCGAAAATAGTGGAGGGGTTAGGTTGGCTTCCGTTGATCCACAGGACCGGCTATGCATCGAAAAATACGGTGCGGGAATTTTATTGCTCTATATTACGAGCGAGGGACCTCGAGGAGCCTAGTTTGGAGGTCATTGTCCGTAACGTTCCGATCATATTCTCGCCGGATGAGCTAGCGAATTTCTTGGGGTACGAGAAAGATTTGGCGGCGTTCCCAAACCTGCCAATGAGCGAGGAGAGCCGGCCTAATATGGCCGAGGTATTCCGGAGCCTATATGGTACGCGGGGAGCTGCTTCCTTTTTGGCGGATCCTGCACGCCATGCTGGTACCCGAGGGTGGTGACGAGCCGAAGGCGCTTCCACTGGGGGTGATCAATAAGACCGCGCTCTCCAAATCGATGGCCAGACACGCCGAGCGCTGCAAGCCTCTCGGTTTGCTAGAGGAAGACGACAGGAGTATCCCGCGGAGGCAATGGAGAGGGAGGATCCTAGGCAGAGCTCGACCCTTGGACTTGGGCCACAACGACCGAGTTGGATGGACGATATGATGACGGAGCTGTCTCAGCGGATGCAGTCGGTCTTGCAGCCCACCCATTGCATGGTCAGTGATATTAGTCTTCATCTGACGACTTTGGAGCAGAAGGTTGCCGACATGGACTTTGGGTGGAAGAAGGAGGTCGCTGTGCTTAAGGAGTTTGAGGAGTGTGGCAACCGGTGCGGAGCTCTTTCCTCTGATGATGAGGAGGAGGAGGAGGAGGAGGATGATTCGTAATCTTCCTTATTTACTTTTGTTATTAGGTTTGTTTTTTTATTATGTTTTGAGGACATTTAATTTTTTTATTATGTTTTGTGGACATGTATAGATTTTATTTGATGATTTTGTTCATATTAAGTTTTATGTCATTTCAGTTATGTTATTTGTATTTATAAAAACTTAATATAATATGTTAATTAATATTACGTTTATAATTTCGGTACACTTATTTTAAAAAAATATTTATTATTTACATTATTAACTAACTCTGGTTATTTAAAATTTGTTAATAAAGTTAATTAAAAAATGAATAAAATAAATAAATATTGTTGAAAAACTTTCGAACCTAAATTTATCCGTCCAGACTAATTAATGTAAAATCGAACGGTGTCGTATTATATAAAAAACCGTCTGAACAGATGTTGAGACGGTCGGGATTGCTGAAATTCGAAATACCGTCCGGACTCTTTTTAATACCGTGCGAAGGTTATTGTTTATTATCAGACGCTATGGTGTTGGTATTTCCTAAACAGTCTCGGGTAATGTAAGGAAGTATTCGGATGGTATGTGACGGTCCGAACGTATATGTTATTGAGCATACGCTGTCGTTTGAGAATTACTAAAACGGTATGTTGAACTGTGAGAGGCAGTTCTGACGGGTAAATAGTAGTTCGAACGTATACAAAAATTTTGGCGGCATGTATTCCCTCGAAAACTAATACACGTATGCGTCCGAATGGTATTCAAACGTATGAAAATTACAGATTCGCAAACAGTGGAGGAAAAAAAAGAAAAAAAAAAGCAAAGGAGAGATTTGAGCACGAGGAGAAGCGGAGAGCTGATTTTGGGAGTTCAATCTCATTGAAGAGAGTGTGAAAATAGCATATCTTTGAGAATTTGAATTTGGATTGCATTTGAGGTTAGTGGTTTTTAAATTGAATTTTTTAGGATGAAAAACTTTTATTTTAATATATGAAAGCATGTGTTTTCGAAATTTTAGATTCTAAAATGATAGAAATTGAGTTTGGGGTTGGTTGTGATGTGTTTATATTAAAGTGTTTGTGATTTGAGTTAGTTTTGACATGGTTTTTGGACTGAAAATTGCGTTCGTGCGTCAAAGAAATGTCTTGTTCGACAATCGCAGTCCGAATGGTTTATTTACCCTATGGACTTTATTTGTTTGTTCGGACGCTTAGAAAAATGCGTCCGAACGGATTTGTGTATGGTTCGGACCGTTATGTAACATCTGAACGGTATTTGTTGTAATGTCATGAATTCATTTAGTAGCCTTAGACCCCATTTAAGAATTACACGAAGTTCGGATATCGAACTGGATGTAATTCTTGAATTGTCCACGTTATGGACAGTTTGATTTTACAATATGCGTAATGTGCGTAATTGTATCTCCTATTGTGACAGATGTGTTTAGAAATTTCGATGCAAATCTCCTTTTGTCCTCCGGATACACATTCAGAATTGAGCTTACACACTTGCCTTAAATTGTGTGTGTTTAGGGTCAATGTTGTAGGCGTGTATCTGGGCACTGAGGGGAAATGCTGTCGAAATTTCTAAAGCATCGATCATAATGGTCGGGTTATTTACGTGCAGTACGTGATATTGTAAACTTGAATGGGATATGACCTATCACCTGAAGAAATGAGAGTTGAGTATGAATGTCATTATTGTTTGCATTAATGTTTGTATTTTCATCTTTGAAGGACAATATGGATAAGAGCTGGATTTATGAGGCTGATAGACTTAAAAGTGCAAAGTATAGTGATGGTGTTCGTGATTTTATGAGTGTTGCCCGTAGTTATGGAGATAGTCGGGGTCTGATAACATGTCCATGTAAGAGATGTAAGAATGTGTTGTTCCAACGTGTGGACGGGATGGAGGATCATTTATTCATAATTGGGTTTGACTAGAGTTACACTCATTGGGTATTTCATGGAGAGTCAATTCCAGAAGTTCCTAACCCGGTGGTGAATTTAGAACCTGATTCGGGCAACGATGATTCTGAGGGAAACATAAGAATGGGTATGAAGAGTCATACCTCGAGCATTATTTACTTTAACGAAGGCTGCACGTAAGAAATGTTGTGAATGGCTGAAGGGTGTCAAGTTTCCGGATGGATACACCTATAACATATCTCGGTGCGTGAATATAAATGAAGGGAAGATAATGGGTATGAAAAGTCATGACTCACACGTGTTGTTGCAGCGACTGTTACCGACAATGATACACGGGTTGTTAGGAAACGAAGTATGTACGGCGTTGACTGAGTTGAGATTATTCTTCAGAGACTTGTGCCCAATAACAATACGTTTAGACGTTATGAACCAATTAGAGAAGGACATTGGAATGATTCTTTGCAAGTTGGAACACATATTCCCTCCATCATTTTTTACTATTATGGTTCATTTAGCTGTTCATTTGCCTCGAGAGGTGAAACTTGGGGGTCCAGTTCAATTTCGGTGAATGTATCTAATGGAGAGGTATATGGGGAAGATGAAGCGTTTCGTTAAGAACAGGGCACGGTGTGAGAGCTCAATAGCAGAGAATTATGTGTTAGATAAATGTTTAACTTTTTGCTCAATGTATCTTGGTACGGTTGAGACGAGATTTAATTGAAAAGATCTGTCAATTTTATGTGTTTACTCAAAATGTTCGACCGCTGGGAGCTTGTAGGGGTCAAGATTTGAATAGAAATTAATTTACAAAAGCGCAATGGTACGTACTCAATAACTATTTAGAAATCAGCCAACATATCGAGTAAGCGATAATGTGAATATTTGCTCAGTGAATGGGCATTATAAGTTCATTATATTTTAATTTAACATAAAATATCTTATTTCTTTATAGCGAGCAATTGGAAGAGATGAGGAGGAAATCACCAATAAATGTTGATAGGAGGCACGAAGAAGAATTTTCGTTATGGTTTAAAACTCGGGTATTTATTTAATTTTAATCGGTCATTATGTGTTAGATTAATACTTAACACGTGTTTACTATTTTAAATTCAAACTATGCGCAACGAAAATTCGGGTTCGATCTCGGATGACTTGTATGCATTAGCATCCGGTCCAGATCAGCGGACACTTTGTTACTCTGGGTGAGTAGTGAATGGAGTTAGGTTTCACACGGTCTTTCGTGAACAGTTTCGTAACACTCAGAATAGTGGTGTGGTTGTTCCATGGGACCATGATGGGGAAGATGTTGATTTTTACGGCCAGGTCGTGGATATTTACGCGTTGCATTATTTGCAGGGGAATTTAGTTTATTTACTAAAATGTGACTGGTTTGACTTGAGTACTCAAAATTTAGGTCTGGATAAAAGTGGTCGGTGTGTTAGTATTAACACATCCCGAAAGTGGTACAAAGATGACTCGTTCGTGCTAGCTTCTCAGGGAAATCAAGTGATTTATATTGATGATATGAAGTTGGGCGGCCACTGAAAGATTGTTCAAAAAATTACCCCTAGAAACACGTATGATATTCCACCTATTGAAGAAGAAGCTAGTGAAGATGGAGAAGGACCGTCGAACCGTGGAGCATACGAGGAGAATGAGTTTATTGAGCTTTTTGTGGATTTTTGTTCATTTGACATGATCCCATTGACTAGAAATGACGTCGAGGCTTATCTGCCTGTAACCGATGAGAGTGGTCCACAACACCGTGAAGTAGAAGGAAGTGATGATTCCTAGGAATCGTTTGGTGAAGATTATACTGATTCTGAAGAATATTACTCCGAGGACTAAAGTAAATTTATCGTTTCAATTAAATTTGCGATCATATTTTTGCATTTTTATTTTTTATTCATTTTGAGTAACATAATTCATTGTGTTTTTTTCTCTAATATTGATTTATTTGGTCACAGGTCGACGTCATGACAGTGGGAGGGAAACGTCTGCAGTGCGATTCATCAAATCGAGTTGAGAGTAGTCCGGGTCCGGGTACACTGGCAGTGTCGGGTCCTTCGCTTAGGGATAGGAATGAATTACCGTCCCCTACCACAGCCAGTAGGCACCCAGAGTAGTTGTGCGTGTAAGTATCTTACCCCGTCAATCTTTATTAAATATTATGACTTTTAAATCTCTATGCTTAATTGAATTTTAAATTTATTGTTCTTCATTTGTAGTCTTCGTCTGACGACTTTGAAGCAAAAGGTTGCCGACATGGACTTTGGGTGGAAGAAGGAGGTCGCTGTGCTTAAGGAGTTTGAGGGGCGTGGCAACCGGTGCGAAGCTCTTTTCTCTGATGATGATGATGATGAGGATGATTCGTAGTCTTCCTTATTTACTTTTATTATTAGGTTTGTTTTTTTTATTATGTTTTGAGGACATTAAATATTTTATTATGTTTTGTGGACATGTATATATTTTATTTGATGTTTTTGTTCATATTATGTTTTATGTCATTTCAGTTATATTATTTGTATTTATTAGAACTTAATATAATATGTCAATTAATATTACATTTATAATTTTGGTACACTTATTCAAAAAAATATTTATTATTTACATTATTAACTAAATTTGGTTATTTAAAATTTGATTATAAAGTTAATTAAAAATGAATAAAATAAATACATATTGTCGAAAAACGTTCGGTCCTAAATTTATCCGTCCGGACTAATTAATGTAAAATCGAACGGTGTCGTATTATATAAAACAAACCGTCCGAATAGATGTTTAGACGGTCGGGACTACTGAAATTCAAAATACAGTCCGAACTCTTTTTAATACCATGCAGACGTTATTGCTTATTATCAGACGCTATGGTGTTGGTATTTCCTAAACAGTCTCGGGTAATGCAAGGAAGTATTCGGACGATATGTGACTGTCCGATTGTATATGTTATTGAGCATACGCTGTCATTAGAGAATTACTAAAACGGTGTGTTGAACTGTAAGAGAGAGTTCGGACAGGTAAATAGTAGTTCAGACGTATACGAAAATTTTGGTGGCATGTATTCCCTCAAAAACTAATACACGTATGCGTCCAAACATTATTTTCTCGGTCCGAACGGTATTCAATTGTATGAAAGTTACAGATTCGCAGACAGTGGAGGAAAAACGGAGAAAAAAAGCAAAGGAGAGATTTGAGCACGAGGAGAAGCGGAGGGCTGATTTTGGGCGTTCAATCTCATTGAAGAGGGTATGAAAATAGCACATCTTTGAGAATTTGAAGTTTTATTGCATTTGAGGTTAGTGGTTTTTAAATTGAATTGTTTTAGATGAAAAACTTTTATTCTAATATATGAAAGCGTGTGTTTTTCGAAATTTTAGGTTCTAAAATGATAGTAATAGAGTTTGGGGTTGGTTGTGATATGTTTATATTGAAGTGTTTGTGATTTGGGTTCATTTAAACATGGTTTTTGGACTGAAAATTGCGTTTGTGCGTCGAAGAAATGTCTTGTTTGACAATCGCAGTCCGGACTCTATTTGTTTGTTCGGATGCTTTGAAAAATGAGTCCAAACAGATTTGTGTATGGTTCGGACCGTTATGTAACGTCCGAACGGTATTTGTTGTAATGTCATGCATTAATTTAGTAGCCTTAGACTCGGTTTAAGAATTACACGAAGTTCGGATATCGAACTGGATGTAATTCTAGAATTGTCCACGTTATGGACAGTTTGAGTTTACAATATGCGTAATGTGCGTAATTGTATCTGCTATTGCGACAGATGTGTTTAAAAATTTCAATTCGAATCTCCTTTTGTCCTTCGGATACACATTCTGTTAGTCCAAGGTTGTTTTATAAACAATCCTCTTTGATTTTGATGATAGCAAAGTTTTACGAGTTTTTATACCTTTAGATTCTACTTTTGAAAATCCGTTTTAAGAAAATGATATCAAGAGTTTTCTAGTTGTAAATCAGCCTTAGATATAATCGAACACTCTACATAAGCTTACTTGTTAAACTTTACATTGTAGGTGTTTTGGGATTGCTTGTTGGTGCCAGGAGAAATACTTTTCAGCCTAAGTGTTGAAGGTGTCCACACATATCATCATGGTGTCGACACATCAGTCATACACTAGAATGCATGTTCGAAGCCGAAGTGAAGGTGTCGACACATTGGTCATTCAACAGAAAGCAAGTTCCCAGGACAAGATGAAGGTGTCGACACATAGACCAAGAGGTGTCGACACATTGCACTGTCAACAGAATGAAGATTTCCAGGCAAAGCTGATGGTGTCGACACATGGGAGAATAGTGTCGACACATTGCACATACACCCGAATGGATGGTTTCAAGACAAATTTGAAGGGTCAACATATTGAAGGGAAGTGTCGACACATTGGACATAAGTGTCGACACATTGGTCATACACCAGAAGGTGAGTTTCAAGGCAAATCTTCAAGGTGTTGACACATACATGGAAGGTGACGACACATGCTTCGATTTCTCAGATCCAGGAGTTACGACAGTCACTTAAAAACGTCTCCAAAGGACTCAAATGACCTCCAACGGCTCCAAATCTTTACCAGAAGACCCCTGATGTCCAAGAGGGTATAAATAGAAGAAATCTCTGACAAGGTTAAAAAAACCCTCCTACAGATCTCTCATGCGAAATACACTTGCCCTAATTTCTTGAGAGGCCAAGCTCAAAAAAGGACAGAGAAGTGCTTCCAATCTAGAAAGCTCGTGATTCATCTTGCAACTCCAGAAGCTTTCTCAGAAGATCGTTCTTCTAACAAAACTCAGGTTCTTTCATTTGTAGATTTGGCTTAGAGAGCCCTTTAGTTTCTTGAGCTACCCACTTGTACATCCGGCTTAGAGAGCCTTCAATCACTGTACCCTAATCTTGTAAACCTTCCTAGTGTTGTGTGAACATTGTATCCTACTTGTGAGAAGTAGAAGAAATCCCTAGGGTTTGGGATTTGGGAAACGAGTTGAAGCGTAAGCTCGGAAAACGCTTTGCAACGGTTCCTTAGCACCCCGGAAGCTAAGGTGTATTCATTTGGAGAATAGTGGAGGAAGCCCAAGGAAGTCAATAGCCTTGGGGGTGGACGTAGGCAAGAGATTGGCCGAACCACCTAAAAATACTGGTGTCATCTCTCTAACCCTCCTCTTTTACTTCTGCAGATATTACTTGATTGTTCTTGTTTATTCATTGTTGTTGTTATCTTTGTTTGCATAGATCTAGTCTCTAGTTTTTCCTAGATATAGATCAGAACATTTCTGGGTTTGTTTGAAAAGGTTTCAAAAGTTTTTGAAAACCCAATGCACCCCCCTCTTGGGTTGTCATTTAGACTCACACATTCAACATTGAGCTTACACACTTGCCTTAAATGGTTTGTGTTTAGGGTCAATGTTGTTGGCGTGTATCTGGGGACTGAGGGGAAATGCTGTCGAAATTTCTAAAGCATCGATCACAATGGTTGGGTTATTTACGTGCAGTACGTGATATTGTAAACTTGAATGAGATAGGACCTATCACCTGAAGAAATCAGAGTTGAGTATGAATGTCATCATTGTTTGCATTATTGTTTGTATTTTCGTCTTTGAAGGAACAATATGGATAAGAGCTGGATTTATGAGGCTGATAGACTCAAAAATGCGAAACTTGGGGGTCCAGTTCAATTTCGGTGGATGTATCCAATGGAGAGGTATATGGGGAAGATGAAGCGTTTCGTTAAGAACAGGGCACGGTGTGAGGGCTCAATAGCAGAGAATTATGTGTTAGATGAATTTTGAACTTTTTGCTCAATGTATCTTGGTACGGTTGAGATGAGATTTAATAGAAAAGATCAGAATTATGCCGACATGGATGATCGAAGTTGTCGATTTTCTGTGTTTACTCAAAGTGTTCGACCGCTGGGAGCTGGTAGGGGTTAAGATTTGAATAGAAATGAATTTACAAAATAGTGGTGTGGGTTATTCCGGGGGACCATGATGGGGAAGATGTTGATTTTTACGGCCAGGTCGTGGATATTTACGCGTTGCGTTATTTGCGGGGGAATTTAGTTTATTTACTAAAATGTGATTGGTTTAACTTGAGTACTCAAAATTTAGGTCTTGATAAAAGTGGCCAGTTTGTTAGTATTAACACATCCCGAAAGTGGTACAAAGATGACCCGTTCGTGCTAGCTTCTAAGGGGAATCAAGTATTTTATATCGATAATATGAAGTTGGGCGGCCACTGGAAGATTGTTCAAAAGATTACCCCTAGAAACACGTATCATATTCTACCAATAGAAGAAGAAGCTAGTGAAGATGGAGAAGGACCGTCAAACCGTGAAGCATACCAGGAGAATGAGTCTATTCTGCTTTTTGTGGTCTTTAGCTCATTTGACATGATCCTGTTGACTAGAAATGACGTCGAGGCTTATCTGCCGGTAACCGATGAGAGTGGTCCACAACACCATGAAGTAGAAGGAAGTGGTGATTCCTAGGAATCGTTTGGTGAAGATTATACTGATTCTGAAGAATATTACTCCGAGGACTAAAGTAAATTTATCGTTTCAATTAAATTTGCGATCATATTTTTGCATTTTTATTTTTTATTCATTTTGAGTAACATAATTCATTGCGTTTTTTTTCTCTAATATTGATTTATTTGGTCACAGGTTGACGTCATGCCAGTGGGAGGGAAACGTCTGTGGTGCGATTCATCAGTTCGAGGTGAGAGTAGTCCGGGTACACTAGCAGTGTCGGTTCCTTCGCTTAGGGATAGGAATGAATTACCGTCCCCTACCACAGCCAGTCCAGTAGGCACCCAAAGTAGTTGTGTGTGTAAGTATCTTACCCCGTCAATCTTTATTAAATATTATGAATTTTAAATCTCTATGCTTAATTGAATTTTAAATTTATTGTTCTTCATTTGTAGCGACGTCCAGAATTAGACACGTTCGAGGTAGTACGCGCGGGATTGCCTTACTCAAGGCTCGCACCGGAGGAAAGCTGACCGTACATATCCCTAATGGACGTACTGGGGGTCATGATAAGGCGTCCTCAATGCTCTCGAGCCATATTGGTGTCTCGTTCGACAACATGTCCCATTTGAGAAGAGTAAGTGGAAGGAGGTCCCCGACGAGGTTAAATCGTATATGATGAACCGAGTGTTGGTAAGTATAATTTATTAAATTTTAATTGTTGAAACTTTTTTACGTTTCTAACTGTTATATATGTTAAGGAAGACTTCCAACTAGATTACAACCGAGCCGAGGATCGCATCACTGTTACGTCAACGATGAACACAACTTACAGGACGCACAAAAATAGAATGTTCCACATTACTCGGTGTTCAATTCCAAAGAAGAGGCTTTGGATCACCCGTACCCGATATGAACAAGGAAGAATGGACTCGTGTTTGTGATTTATTCGGAAGCGAGGAATTTCAGGTAAAACATTTTTTCCGATCTGAACGTTTATTTTAGCCATATTTTAATTGTGCTACCAATTGTAAATGTACAATGCAGAGGAGGAGTGCAATCAACAAAGAGAATAGAGCTAAACAGAAGATTTTACACACATCAGGAGCAAGGTCCTTCCAACACGCTAGAGCATTGTTAGTAAGTAATAAATTTACATTTTATTATTTATTATTTAAATAAATGACTTAGATATTTTTATATGCATGTTCTATATTTCTTTTGGTGTACAGAAAAATCCAGAATCTGATGAAATTAATCATTCGTTGCTTTATAAAAAGACGCATATTTCTAAGTATGGCATGTGGACTTCAGAAGATGCACGAGAAAATTTTGTAAGTTGTAAAGTTAGTTTTAATGATGCATTCGTATGAGTTTATGTTTCATATGTTCTATTTTTATCTACTTTTCTATTTTTTTAGGAAAAAATAAAGGCGTTACAGTTGCAGCACGAGTCAGAGGGAAAGTCATACACCGAAGCGGAGATCTTCTCTGAGGTGTTGGGGACGAAAGCAGGTTACGTGCGAGGCTTATCTGCCGGTAACCGATGAGAGTGGTCCACAACACCATGAAGTAGAAGGAAGTGGTGATTCTTAGGAATCGTTTGGTGAAGATTATACTGATTCTGAAGAATATTACTCCGAGGACTAAAGTAAATTTATCGTTTCAATTAAATTTGCGATCATATTTTTGCATTTTTATTTTTTATTCATTTTGAGTAACGTAATTCATTGCGTTTTTTTTCTCTAATATTGATTTATTTGGTCACAGGTCGACGTCATGCCAGTGGGAGGGAAACGTCTGTGGTGCGATTCATCAGTTCGAGCTGAGAGTAGTCCGGGTACACTAGCAGTGTCGGGTCCTTCGCTTAGGGATAGGAATGAATTACCGTCCCCTACCACAGCCAGTCCAGTAGGCACCCAAAGTAGTTGTGTGTGTAAGTATCTTACCCCGTCAATCTTTATTAAATATTATGACTTTTAAATCTCTATGCTTAATTGAATTTTAAATTTATTGTTCTTCATTTGTAGCGACGTCCGGAATTAGACACGTTCGAGGTAGTACGCGCGGGATTGCCTTACTCAAGGCTCGCACCGGAGGAAAGCTGACCGTACATATCCCTAATGGACGTACTGGGGGTCATGATAAGGCGTCCTCAATGCTCTCGAGCCATATTGGTGTCTCGTTCGACAACATGTCCCATTTGAGAAGAGTAAGTGGAAGGAGGTCCCCGACGAGGTTAAATCGTATATGATGAACCGAGTGTTGGTAAGTATAATTTATTAAATTTTAATTGTTGAAACTTTTTTACGTTTCTAACTGTTATATATGTTAAGGAAGACTTCCAACTAGATTACAACCGAGCCGAGGATCGCATCACTGTTACGTCAACGATGAACACAACGTACAGGACGCACAAAAATAGAATGTTCCACATTACTCGGTGTTCAATTCCAAAGAAGAGGCTTTGGATCACCCGTACCCGATATGAACAAGGAAGAATGGACTCGTGTTTGTGATTTATTCGGAAGCGAGGAATTTCAGGTAAAACATTTTTTTCCGATCTGAACGTTTATTTTAGCCATATTTTAATTGTGTTACCAATTGTAAATGTACAATGCAGAGGAGGAGTGCAATCAACAAGGAGAATAGAGCTAAGCTGAAGATTTTACACACATCAGGAGCAAGGTCCTTCCAACACGCTAGAGCGTTGTTAGTAAGTAATAAATTTACATTTTATTATTTATTATTTAAATAAATGACTTAGATATTTTTATATGCATGTTCTATATTTCTTTTGGTGTACAGAAAAATCCAGAATCTGATGAAATTAATCATTCGTTGCTTTATAAAAAGACGCATATTTCTAAGTATGGCATGTGGACTTCAGAAGATGCACGAGAAAATTTTGTAAGTTGTAAAGTTAGTTTTAATGATGCATTCGTATGCGTTTATGTTTCATATGTTTTATTTTTATCTACTTTTCTATTTTTTTAGTAAAAAATAAAGGCGTTACAGTTGCAGCACGAGTCAGATGGAAAGTCATACACCGAAGCGGAGATCTTCACTGAGGTGTTGGGGACGAAAGCAGGTTACGTGCGAGGTTTAGGCCGTTCAGTACGGTCTGTTGGATCATCTTCATCAGCATCGTTTGTTAATTTGTCCCGGAGATTGGAGGAGGCCAGATTATAGATTGAGGAGATGAGGGCTAGGCAGTTGAAATATAAAGCTCTTCTGGTTAAGCGGTCAGATATGGAGCAGACGATGCGAGAGCATCAGCAGGAACGGAAGAAAGACGAAGAGCACCAGAAGATGATGCAGGAGCAGCAAAAGAACCTAGTGGAACAATAAGAACGGAGGATGCAACTAATGGCGGAGCATATGCGTGAGTAGCTGATGGAGCAGATGAGACAGATGCAATCTCGTTCGATACCTGAACGAAAATTTGGGTAAATATATATATTTTTACTATTTTGTCAGTACTTATCCATTATGTATTTTATTTACTTTTAATAACGATTGCATATTTGTAGATATTTTATTATATTATGAGAAGTAAATATCTTAATATTTATATTATTTCATAAATTTTAATTAAATTAATTCAAATATATAGAAAACCGTTCGCACGGATATTTTTTTGTTGTAGCGTGCGCACGCATAGCTATCTGTCCGAGCACTTTGCTTTGAATTATATAGTCCGAACGGTGTATATAACGTCTACACGTTCTTAAAATAAGAAACCGTGCGCACGATACACCAAGACGTTCGAACGTGTGCAACGTACAACGAGTCCAAACTGTATACGTAAAGGTTCGAACAGCGTTTCAGATGACAAAATAAATTTCTTCATAATGAAACTACGGTGCGGATGTCTTCGTGAATACGTCCGGACATATTCACATAAGCGTTCGAACGTTAATATACAACGGTGCGGACGTTTATTGCTTGACAAAATGTATTTTCTTTGCATTGGATTAATCGTTCACATGAGCTGTGCGAACGTTTAGAGAGAACGTTCGCACAGCTCATGTGAAGGGATGAACTGTACTGGGTATGACGATTTTGAATTTCATCAGTATGCACCAAAACGTTCGGACGAGTTTATAAACCGTCCGAACGGTTTTGCGTGACAGAACACAAAAATCGTCACCCAAAACCTTTGCTGACAGGCTTTAGGTGACAACCCGGTTTTGTCACCCAAAACCTTAGGTGACGAAATTTGTACTTTGGGTGACAATTTTTTTTGTCACCCAAAGTGTTTTATCTTGCAGTGACTATTGCATACCATGCACTGAGAAATTGATATAAAAAAATATCCTGTACAGGCTCTCATCTCTGTTCATGCCGTTGAAGCAAAATTGGATTAATAACTAAGAATACGATCGAGTAGCAACAAAAATATTTCATGAATATCATGATGTTGATGGATGCATATATAGAGAGAGGCGTTGAGTGTTTTATTTTCTTCTCCAGATCTCCTTTTTTCTGTTTCATTGTTAGAGGCATTGAGTTTTTAATCTGTACCAGTAGCGACCTCCCAATGAACAGCTAGTACTAGTAGATTAGAAAAAGAAATATGATTCATGACATTGGAATGATATAGAGGCATGTGGTTAAACACTTCAAAACGGCTAGTCACGATCGAGAGTGGGGTCACATTCAATTATGTATGTCATGAATTTCATATTCATATGTTCAACTATCATATTTATGTTTCTCCAGCTCAGAGGGCATGCAGCATCAAGTTGATTGTTGACTAATAAGAAAGAAATGATATAGAGGCCAAGTCTCACAATATTAATTTTTTAATGGGTGAAACTCGGACATATAATGATTCTAAGGTGTTTCAAATGCAACATTGACTAACCATGTTGAAGTTAATGTGGAAATGTGGCTAGTTCTTCCTTGACTGTTAATATTATTTATATATATGACAAGTCCACAAAAAATCAAGTTTGACATTCTTAAACTACCTCCATTAATTTGTAATGTACTCCCTAAATCACTCACTAATAGCTTTTAAGATATATAGCCTGTAAAATTGTGTCAAATACTAATTTTCATGGACGAGATCTGAATAGCAGGTGGACATATATATTGAAACCCCCAATATTTGTAGATTGTATAATACATTAGAAGAAAAAATGATATCAGGAGGTAAGTTTAATTGTCTCTAAAGAGTTATTCCCCAAAGATGGCAATTCATGGGTTGCAATGAGCTTCTTATGGGCTTTTGCAGATCACTGACTCCAAGTGAATGTGAGCCCAACCCCATAGGAGAAAGTCTCACTCATAATTGGCATGCTGTTTGGCACCGGAGTCTCTTTTACTACCTTACCTTTCAAATTCACTATACTGAACTATATATGAGTCTATGTTAGTAATCATGACCTAATCCTCAGTGCCTGGAGGTGGGATGCTTCTGGAACAGGCCAAATCGATCAATATCCTCACTTTTGCCATACATAGAAACGCATACAACATGCACGAGTCTATTTTTGTGTGGAAATTACATAGGTTTCTAGTTTTACTCGAGTTACCCCGTTATGAGGTTCACCATAATTTTCCATATTTCTTCTTATAATTTTAATTCAATATTTTAAAGATAATGACCATGGGGAACGTTATTATTTGGAGAAGAAGAAGAAGAATAGAATAGAACGTAACTTGTGCCTTTGCTTCCTTATATCAATAAAAGTATTATTATAATGCTGACTCCACGGCTTCTTTTGTCGTTAATGATCAATAAAAGCAATGGGAAAACAATCCTCTTATTGTTCGCCTACAAAACAGCACTTAGCTCCTAGACACCCGTGCATCGACGTCTAATCGTTGGGCCTAACCGGGTCAATTTTCAAGCCCATCAAAACCTTGATTTTCTTCCCTCCACTCTGAAAGTCGTGTAGATACATATCATATATGTTCAGTCTTTCAGAAGACGAATTATAAATCAGAGATATAGCTGGTATTGATATCATTTGTACGTACAGACAGCCTTTTCCTCTCGTCCATTGATTGATTACAATTTAGAATCTTTCACAAAGTCACAAATAATAATTGGGTAGGGTGACCATCCGCACACCACTAATAAAGTCTTGTCCTTTTCCCACTTTTTCTTTTCCTCCATTGCATTCCCCGTCGTGGAAATCAAGGATGGGCTGAAAAGAATGCAAGCAGGCCCACCAGGGGTGCATTGATGTAAGTTGTAGGCTCCGACTCTTGAAAGAATGGCCTGGAGTCAGGGAAGGCATCTGAGCTATTGGGCCCACCCACTACAGCTCCAACCAGCAGATTCGGGTTGGGATTTGGACTTAGGAAATATCGAGACCCTGCTTTGCAGCCGATGTGGGCCGGGTGTGCCTTCACTGACGGTAGTGAGCTTCCCCTGTGGTGTATCCTCTGTGGGTAACGTGCGCCATATCCAACCATGTACGACATTCCCAAGGGATTATCTCCAAGAATATAGTCAACCTGGTAGAATCTCAAATCACAAACGCACCACGTTATTTTAATGTATACCAAAATCACACCTAACTATGTGGGCTTGTGCTCCGAACAATTAAATAATGACAGATACTGGTTGGGACAGAGAAGACAAAGCTAGCCGTTGATTTGTCTGACATAGAGATGGTCCATCCCGGTTAAATGCTGATTTTAGCCTGGATAAGAGGCCCCACCTATCTTATCATAGTAGTAGCCAAGAATTTACCTGCTGTTTGGCCAGTCGTTTGAGCAGAGCAGGGGAGGCTAATATCTCGCCACACGGCACAGCCTTATTCGCGTGGCTTAGATAATTGGAGTAAGCAAGGAGTAGGAAAGACAGCGACGTTACATGCTGCATGTTACTTCCTCCAGCCTTGAAGATCAGCCCACCTTTGAAAATGAAGGTTCGAAAAAGGTAATATGAGAGGCTGTGCTCTACAGGGCTTTATCAAATACCAAACGCCCATTTCCAAAACCGAAAAGAATGTTTAGGTCTGAAAGCCGCAAAATTATGGACGCAAATACACTAAACAAATGCATGGCTCGCACAAAAGCAGGACAGTCTGTCCAACAAACTATAGCCCAAGACTTTTGCACGACGATACATTCCTTTTTTTGGACTATTGAGGATTCCAAAGTTGATCACGTGATTTTTCAACAAGACGATAGATTGTCATTGGGTTTTCATTTGTTTAAAGTAAAATTACTGACCAAAAGGTAAGACAAGAGAACGAAAAGTTACCAGGAGAATATTGGATTTGAGGATGCGAAACTCCAGGCAGTACAGAACAAATAAACCCATCTGCGTTTTGCTGGAAGGACTGGAAATAATCTGCCCTTCCCCTCAACACTTCCTGATGTAAGTAAGATAATTTAAAATAGATAAAAACAAATTCACTATTTTGTCCGTCAAATAAGTTTCAGTTGCAAAATTCAAGAAACTCGTTCATGCAAACAGACTATCTCTGTTTTTCCCATCCATTGACGTATGTAAAAATTGGGCAAATTCATGCACACAGCGGAGCAGATGGGACACGCTACGATTTTTCATACAAATCTGATCGTATGGAAAAGCCCTAAGCAAGAAGCCGCAATCAGAGAAGTTATCGTAAAGAAATAATGAATCAGTATGGGAGTAAACATCGTCCCAGCCTTTATGCACATGCACGCAGCAGTGGTTTGCTGATTATAGGGACCCGCAAAAGAGCTAGCTGGATGTAACTTGTAAGGTCCGTAAGGATGACTTGCCTAGACCTAGAAGCAAACCTCACTCTGGCTTTGGCGACATTGGCCTTGATTGAAGGGGACAATACTCCACACCAAAGAAAAAGGAAACATTTATCAATCCTTTCAGGAAACAGAAAAAAAGAAAACACAAAACAAAATTTTAGCAATGACACAAGTAACTGCCCGTAAGTAATGTTTTTGGTCCAAAAGACAGGAATATGCACAACCCGAAAAGAAAAAAACCGAGACCTCTGCTTCACCCTCTTTCCCATTCCTGAAGTAATGGCGTCTTAGAACTCAACTTATTTTTCAAGTTATATTGCTAAAACCTCAACTTATTTCTCAAGTTATATCGCTAAAAGAAAGAAATGCTGTCACCCAAAAAAAGAGTAACACTTTTGAACTTTAATCAATGAAGTTGATCAGAAAACATGGCTACAACCCAATGTGGACCTACAATGTACACCTAGGGAGATGCTTTTGGAGGCATATCATACCTATTCGGAGACGTACACAGGCGGAAGTTTGGAATCACTCTCTTATAGGGTAGCTTTACGGTCTTACTAGTTGAATAAAAAAATTTACTCCTATGCTACCCTTTTTTAAGGTTAATAATATATTGAGGAAAAACAGTTGGTTCTTTCAGTTAGATCGACCCAAATGCGTTGGAAACACTAGGTTGAGCCCGTCTACGGCTTTGATAAAGAGCTCTATATTCCACACCACGTGATATACACACATTTCATTAACCACAGGCCTAAAGGTCAGAATCAGATCCCCCCCAAACCCAACGAGAACATACGACATATATAACGATACCACCAAACCAGACAAAAGTATTTGATAAGTAGGCACACATGTATGAACCATCTTAATATTAAAGACAAAAAAACTACTTACGTGTCATTATCTAGGATTAATTAATTCGGGATTAGGATGGATACCTTCGAAATTAACACGTTAATCCCAGCATGCTTGTTATCCCAACCAAACTCATTGATGGTGTCTCCAGCTCTTAATATCACCTCGTTCATTGCTATGTACTCTCTGTATTGGCGCCTCCTCGAGGCCTTGTGCAACCACACCGCTGCCCAAAGCAACTCGTCCTACATTCACATAATTATGCACTCTACCTAAATCAGCGGTCCAAGTGTCCCGCGACATTTATTCGAATCAAACGGCGGAGATTCTCAAACATTCTCACCTGGTAACCGTTGACGTCGCAGTAAAAAGGGCACACCGCTCTGCGCAGGCTCGAGCTGTACGCACCCCGGTGCTTGTCAGCGAACTCGAACACCTGCATTGTGGCCGTTACAACGGTCAATCATATTATTTCTTTTCTCTCTTGTTTATAAATTTTACCCACTGTTAAAAGAATGTGTAGGCGATTCAGTGAGACAGAGACGTACCCTTACGGCACGATCCAGGAGCAATCTGGAGTAAGCGGGGTCATGTGATCTGAACACAATAGATGCAGCGGCCAAGGCAGCGGCGGTTTCGCCCGCCACGTCAGAGCCTGGGTGGTCCCTATCGATCTTGTACACCGTACGAAGCGTATCCATGTCCTCTGGCCTCTCCCAGCAGTTGTGATCCGAGTAAGCGTCACCCACCTGAACGTAAACGACGTCGGGCACCGCCGTTGCCTTCAAGAGATAATCCGTCCCCCACTTGATGGCCCTCACAGCGTTTCCCAGCTCCGGCCCCATGATCCTCCCGAAGTCTATCACGCTCCACGACAGCAAAGTCGTCGTAAAGGCCATTGGGAACCCGAACTTTATGTTGTCACCAGCGTCGTAGTATCCGCCGGTTAAGTCTACCTGTAACCGTAAAATGTACGTACAAACGTTAGCGTTTTCAGTGAGCCAGACAAGAGAAATTAAATGGGTAAGCAGAAGGAGGCATGGGAGTGTGGCTTGTGAGCATTACTCCTGCGGTAGCTCCGTCGTGCAAGGCGGAGTCTTTGCGCCATCGGACACGTTGATCTGGGGGGAGCTTCCCCGACCGTTGGCCTTCGAAGAAGAGGATGCTTTTCCTAAGGGCATCTTGGTAGTCGTGGCGACCGGCAATTGCACGGAGAGGAAGCAGAAGGAGGACGAAGGCAAGAACGCGAAATGCAGGAACACTCCCTGGAACAAAGAGTGCATTTGGCGCCATTTCTTGCTGGTTGAGCAATGAAAGACGCGAAACCGTCGTGCTTCTTATACTGAAAAGCGTCATTGGATTCCAGAGCTCCAGCCAATTAGTTGCCTCCACGTGGCCAGACATTAATGGATGATTGTTCGGATTGAATGCAGAACATGTTTGACCGGGTCTTCTCGGGTTTTGACTGTTCGTTAAGCCGGACAAATATCCCGAACTGGTTTCGGATTTCGAAACTCAAGAGGATTTAGGAGGGGCGGTGGGGCTCACTAAACACTGCCGCTACTCTCCTATTGAGTGAGAAGACATTGAAGAAAGATTCAAGGGGAAGAATAAATGGAATGAAGAGAATTGTGATGGGCGTCAGGCGTGAGTGATGCACCGTCCTATTGGCGGTGGACATGTGGGGAGGTCGGGGGATGTAGGGCCCACAAACGAAGAGCCAAAAGACCATATATATGCCCGGAGCTATCTTGATCAGTCGTTCCGAGGCGTCAGATACATGAACTGTTTTCTAGCGGTTCTTAGTAATTGACTGCTATCTATAAATGGGGTTGTCATGAATTTCCAAAGAAATAATCTTACAATTGGTTAATATGTAGCTTCACGAGTTCAAGACTTATAACGCACCCGAAATAAGTTAGAAAGCCCATGTTAAGATTTCTTACTCTTTAGGAAGCGCAATTATTAAAGCTGAAAAGCATGAACAAGCTGGTAGGATATATAATTGGAAATTATTTGATCAATTAGTAGACTTGTGAGACTTTCATGATTAAAAGACATGACTGCTTGCAGTCCATATATTCTCTAATTATTTCGTACAAAAAATGGTGGATATGCATCATGATAATAGAGTGTCCCATTAAATAGTTGTTACCCCTTCGGCCTTTGTCCTTGATAAATAGAAATCAACAATTACAAGCTTGTTACCTGAACAACAGAAAACGTTGAGGCAATGCCACCTAAAAAGTGGGGCTTTACACTTCATATTGGGTCGTGAAAGATATGGGCTTAGTTGGGCTTGCTAAAGGGGCATGTAAATGTTACCTTTCGATGCCAAGAAAAACAGAAAAACCCAGGAGTTAGATACGATGCATTAGAGGGAAGGTCCAAGCTGTAAGGGACTCGGGGCCTTATTTTTGTTGTTTGTCGTCGCTAGGCACTAGCTGCCAGCCTGACGGAATTCCTCAATGATTTTAAAATATAATAAAAATATTTTAAATTAAATAAAATATTTAATTTATTAATTGGCTTCAATTTCAGTGAAAAAAACACAAAAATTAAATTTTTTTACAAAAATTCATTAAAATTTCACACATAAAAATCTTCATTAAAATATATATTTTTTCTCTCACATTCTTTAAGAGAATAAATTTTTAAAAATTTCTCTTTTTCAACCTCATTTATGTGGACCCCTCCATTTTCATAAATACTTAAAAATATATCTATTTTTTTTCAAAACCAAATCAAACATAGATTTAAAATTCTTTATTTTTCAAAATTTTTCATATTGATGTGCATGTGACAATTTAACCTCACATAAAAATTAGAATCAAAGCAGTATCATACCTCTAACTCACTACAGTCACTTTAACTTTGATACAATGTGAAATCGTTTAACAAATTGAGTTCGAAAATTTATGTTCTCAACACGAGAGCCACCAAACTTCCACCTAATATCTCGGACCTTGGTTCGGAAAATTGGGGCAGGTGACACACAACTGGCACTACAACACATATTCAGTTAGATGACAACTGCATTTGTGGCTAGAAATGACTGTTTTCGTGATAGATGTTTTAATGTAACGATATGTACTCGTTGAAGGCTCGTCACCAATAATAGTGTGACATGAAATTTTTAGAAACACAGAATTAATTCGTTATCTTTGCTACCTTTACCGACGACATTCTTCGTCATTCTAGTACTAAAATTTTGGTCGGTAAAGGAGTTAAAAAAGATGCATCACGTCATTATTTCTTTTTTGCCTTCGTCACCGAAGTACTTCTAATGTCCAAAAATTACAATCGTTGTCTAAATTCAATCGTCACTAATTCTAAAATTGTCATTGTCGCCCTTATGCCTCTCTCACTAAAGTCGTCACTAACTCTAAAATCGTCACTTGTCGCCCTTATGCCTCTCCCTGAAGTCGTCACTTGTCAGTTGTCGCCTTATGCCTCTTGGTGCAATTTTTTTTTGCAATACATTTATATCCAAATTTTAGCTCCCCCGATTGTTTTTTTCTTTTTTTTTTTTTTTATCTTCGGTCGATTTTTTTTTTCATATCAAGTTACCATGTTCTGTTACAAAAAAATTCTCATATAAAGATGGGTCTAAAAAAAAGCTCCAGCGAACAACCAATATGGTGAATCCATATTTTTATTGATATGAACAAAAACGCCGTATACATAAAGACCTACAAAAAAAAATTGTTGACAATAAAAATACAACTAACGACACAAGCCAAATTTATCTTTCAACCAGCAAATCACAACCACGACAGCACATCTGACAACAGTAGTTTGCTTCATTCCTTCCAACGAGCGCCAAAAATCCACAAACGAGCACAAAGTACCTGAAAAGGTAGATCTGGGCTTCTCCCAAACGGTTTTGATTAGTCGCTGAAGTGGAGAGATCAAGTGGTAGATCAGAGGGTCAAGGTCACAATGGTGGGGCAAATGAACGTTGACAGGCCCCCAGGAGCGATAGATCTAAGCTTCTACACAGTTAGAATGTTGTCCCCTTATAATGGTAGTGATGCAGCTCAAGTCTCCCGCCACAACATACGTCTGCGATTGAAAAAGAAAGAGAAGAAGAATGTCTTCGTTATTGAGAGAGAGCAAAGAAGACTGAAAATGAAAATGAGACTAGAGAGAAAGGGGGAGGGGGGAGGCGGCAGTGAAAACTTGAGAGGAAGATAAGTTACGTTTTGGTTTTAAATGAATAGTTGAAGCATGTGTTAGGGCTACAATGATTGAAAGACAATTATGTCCTTGTCTTTTTAAAAAATAACCAACTAGTTAGAGGTGCATAGCTAATAGCGTATTGAGTATTTCATTTCTTTTTTTGCTACTTACTTATTTAATCCTTTCAAAATGAGTAAAAGGAGTGTTACAAAAACCATAAGGAAAACACGAATGTAAAAGCCGTGCAGCATTTATTTTGGCTGCCCCAAATAAGACGGATTTCCGCCGATAAAAATTTTGACAGCCCAAAATCATTTATTATTTACTCTTACGACGAAATAAAATTTCCGGTGGGTAATACTCTTCAAGCCACGAAAGGAAAAAAAATACAAATCAACCAAAAAAATTGTATCTTATGAGGAAATAAAATTTCCTGTGGGTAATGCTCTTCAAACCACAAAAGGAAAAAAATGCAAATCAACTAAAAAAATATATCTTATGACGAAATAAAATTTTCTATGGTTAATGCTCTTCAAGCCGCGAAAGGAAAAAAATGCAAATCAACCAAACAAATATATCTTATGACGAAATAAAATTTCTTGTGGATAATGTTCTTTAAGCCGCGAAAGGAAAAAATGAAAATCAACCAAAAATATATATATAATGACGAAATAAAATTTCTTGTGGGTAATACTATTCAAGCTACGAAAGGAAAAAAGCAAATCAATCAAAAAATTGATTTGTTCTTCTGACCAAATATTTCGTAAGAATTTTTTGCTGGTTTCGTCATGCAATCTGTTCTTCCCACGAAAGATTGCAACGAATTCAATCTTTGTGGAAAATTTCATCTTTTTAACGAAACAAATGAAAATCGTGGCTCAAGACCCCCTTTGCGCGACGACTTCCATTGTGTTGAGAAAAATTTCGTGGCCAGAACGACTTATTGTTGTAGTGTGGAGACAATGATGCAAACTAATGTGTTAGTACAGATGAGGGTTGCGATAACTCTTTGTTCCCTAAACGAAACTTTGTCCAACAATTTATTTTTCTAAGGGAGATCTAACTTTGTCAACTGTTACAATTATTACATGGGACACAATGAAAGTGACCCTAAAGGTTAAAAGTATAAAAACCTACAAAGCATTGTTGGTTTCAGATATGGGTCACCAGTCAAATTGCAAATCCGTAATTAATGCTTATCATTATGTTTTTTCTTTATCAAATGAAAAAGGGTTAAAGGAAGAGAAGAAGGTACGACCAATACGGTAACACACAATCACTTGCTAAAGCAGACGCTGAGAGGGGTTGAATCACCCAAGCCAGAAAAAGACATTTTGGAGAAGGGGGGAGGGAGGGGAGGGGGATTTCTTATTTTTCTTTTGAAGGTTTGGCAGCAAGAATCGACGAGATGGGGTGGTACCGAAAGGAAAGGTGCTATCTTCGGGAAAATAATTAAATTCGCATTTAAAATCTACCTAAAGATGCAGGCATTGATGCCATCGTTTTCCTTTCAGTTGTGCCATCAAGTCAATCCAAATCCAGACTGTGCAGTACAGTTCTAACTGAAACACTAGTTAGACTGGACATGTTCCTTCAGTCACGGAGTAGGATTTGCCTAGCTCTTCTTCTTGTCAATTATGCTGTTGGCCGTTTGGGCCCAGAGGGACGCCTTTTCTTGCCAAAATCACGAAAATGTTTAAAGCGACCGCGTGCAGTACGAAGTTGTTTCTAATTTGTATGATTTTATCTTTAATCCAAGCAAGAAAGCTAGCCTGCTTGCTTCCTACGCAAACAATTTTTTATTAACTGTCAGTATATTTCGAAAACGGCAGAAAGCCAAAGAAAAGATAAAGGGTAACCAGAGTTCCAGAACAATCCAAAAAAACGTACCCTCCACGGTACAAACAATCCACAGTAAATCTACAACCAAGCAAATTACAATACAACAGACAGCAATAATAATAACATAGATCAATTCACTACAAGAGAGCACCCAACATCAGATAGAGCACCAGCGTCAAGGAGAGAGACACTTGATCACGTCGTAAGGAGCTAAATATTATAAGCCGTCCTCTTAACTCTACCAAATGTGTTCACTCTTGCCTTAACAAGAGACATACATCTCCAACAACACATGCACTAGTCTCTTAGCCTGGTTAGCAAACAATTTGGTTACAAGCTTTTACGTAAAGCTAACAGTTCGACATACTTGTCCACACTCCGCATATTTATCCAGAAACACTGTCTGCTTGTTTTGGTTAATGTGCTTAGCGATGAGTAAATTACGCCGACAAGTCCGTGAAGCAACCATTTTTATGCATGGGCGGATGTCCCGGGAAGAAATTTCTTTAGTGGGAATAGCTAGCTGCCTCTTACTAACCAGATGTCTATCCCCTCCGATCAGTCCAACTTCAAAAAGTTCCCGTTATATCATTTTAAACAAATTGGTCCGTGACTTGTTACACAAAAATGGTCTTCCGCCATCAATCCCATTGACGGAGAGGCTGATCTATATAAGTGGGACACGTTGAATTAATCATTCGAAGACGCGTGTACATTTTAAATGAAGTGCGGCACACTGTACACACACCCCACCACCCCCCCCCCCCCCCCCAAAAAAAAACCAAAAAATATTTTTCGAGCATAAGCAGTCAAGCTCCCTGATGGGCGACGGGCGTCGCTTTCATTCCCAAATCCGTGATCTCTCAATTTCTCAAAGCCCACCTGCTAAATTCTAGCCGCCCCCCTCCCCCCCCCCCCCCCCCCCCCCCACATTCTGCCGATTATCGCAACCTCAATCTCTCCACAAGAAATCCCCCAACAAGCAATAACCTTTTTTGTGTAAGAAGAGGAACGAGGAATCTGGGCCCCCTGTTATTTTGTGGCCCAGCGACTTTTTGGGCCGTCTAACGTGGCTTTCCACTTCAACTTTGTCAGATCCGTACAAATCCGATAAACCGGATTCAGAATTTTTCTCGTTTCTAAAAAAAAAACTCGAAATTCATTGTCCAAAAGATGTAAAAGGATTCAGAAACGGTGTTTTAGTAATTTTGAACATAGACGATAAAGATAGAAATTTTGATTGAACAATATAGTATGATCACATCATCACGAAAACCATTGGGTTTTCAAAATAATGTTAAATTTGACCTCGGTTGCATGTAATGACGAAAACAAAGAGAGAGATAGCAAAAAAGGCGGCAAACGGAAATGATTATGTATGAAGAGCTGTTCCTGGCAAAAGAATGTATGTCGAAATCCAGCAAAAGGTGCACGCTTCACAGTAGTGGGCAAGTGAAATGGAGAAGGTCCCAACTTTCTTTTTTTTTAACAACCCAAAACGCCTTTGAAAGAAAGTGGTCGGCTAGACATGGTGCTCCATAATGCCAATAACAAAGGATGTCCGCACACTCGGACGAAATGGCGACTCATTAGTTATATCCATAGGCAGGGCTTATATCTTAGACAGACTATTACAACCGTGGATTACGTCCTTGTCCAATTGCCGACCGTTGATATTTTCTCCCTCCACCCACCAACTAGTGGCCGCAATTCAAAGGCCTCGTGAAATTGGGCGGCGGCCCTCCATTTGTTTGCTCGTTGCACGCGTAGTTATCTTTGTGTATTATATACAAACCCACTGAGTTGCCTTTCCCTCTCTCTTGTTCTTGGGCAACTCTGAAGCCTCCTCAAGATAGTTTAGTGATCAAGGAGTACCCAGATTAATCTGAACAATTCGCACTAAGATAAATAGATATATGAGTCCAAATTATGTAGCCCTACCCTAGGTGGGTTTCTCGTCAAATGAAAACAAAAAACAAAAAACAAAAAAAAAGATCTCTAAAAGTGAGGACGGTACGTACCGTGAGCGAAAATTAAACGTAGAAGGCTGTTAGTCGCACACCTAGTTAACCTCCATTATTCCTAATATTTCTCTTATTGCAATTTTTGTGTTTTTCTTTCTTCTTTCTTGTTTTGTATTATTTAATTGAGAGAGGAAAAAAAAGAAATAGCACATAAACATCCGTAATAATCAATATTTGTCTCTTGAAGTACTGCCCTATGACAGCTGCGTTTCGGACTTATCAGTTTCAGCCTTTTTTTTAAATGGCAAAATTGTCATGTCCTTTGAAAGAAAGATAAACTCAATGCATAATTGAAATATAATATAAACATATGAGAAAATTGTAAGAAGTGACCGAGATACATGTAGTTCGGTTCGAAAGACCTACATTTACGGTAAAAATTCTCTATCTTGTATTTTGTATTATAAGTCCTATAATACAAATTAAAAGTTTCTATATTTCAATTATACAATACAAATTAAGAGACAGGGATATGGTCAGGCAGCTTTCCCCCGGTGCGAGTCTTGAGTAAGACAATTCCATGCTTACCACCTCGAACGTGTTTAATTCCAAACGTCGCTACAAATGAAGAACAATAAATTTAAAATTCAGTTAAGCATAAAAATTTAAAAGTCATAATATTTAATTAAGATTGACGGTGTAGGATACTTACACCCACAAGTGGTAGGGGACGGTAATTCGTTCCTATCCCTAAGTGAAGGACCCGACACTGCTAGTCTTCCGAGACTACTCTCAGCACGAACTGATGAATCGCACCGAAGACGTTTTCCTCCCGTTGGCATGACGTCGGCCTGTGACCAAATAAATCAATATTAGAGAAAAAAGACAATGAATTATGTAACCCAAAATGAATATAAAATAGAAATGCAAAGTAAATCGAAACGATAAAGTTACTTTAGTCCTCAAAGTCATATTTTTCGGAATCACTACAATCTTAACTGAACGATTTCGAGGCATCATCACTTCCTTCTACTTCACGTTGTTATGAAACACCATCCTCGGTTACCGGCACATAAGTGTCGATGTCACTTCTAGTCAATGACATCATATCAAATGAGCTAAAGTCCACTAAAAGCTAAATAGACTTATTCTTCTGGTATGTTTCATGGTTCGACGGTCCTTCTCCATCTTCATTAACTCTCTCCTCAATGGGTGGTATATCATACGTGTTTCTAAGAATAATCTTTTGTACAATCTTTCAGTGACCGCCCAACTTCATATCATCATATAAAATACTTGATTCCCCTAGAATCTAGCAAAAACGAGTCATCTTTGTACCACTTTCGGGATATGTTAATACTAACAAACCGACCACTTTTATCAAGACCTAAGTTTTGAGTACTCAAGTCAAACCAATCACATTTGAGTAAATAAACTAAATTCTCATGCAAATAACGCAACGCAAAAATATCCACGACCTAGCCGTAAAAATCAACATCATCCGCATCATGGTCCCCCGGAACAACCACACCACTATTCTGAGTGTTACGAAACTGTTCACGAAAGACTGTGTAAAACCTAACTCCATTCACTACACACCTAGAATAACAAAGTGTCCGCTGATCCGTACCAAATGTGAATGCATACAAATCATCCGAAAACCGAGCTTGTATTTTCATTGCACATAGTTTGAATCTAAAATACTAAACACGTGTTATGTTTGAATCTAAAAAATAGTAATCATTTAAAATTAAACATATAATAGAGATAAAAGTAAAGAAATACCCGATTTCTAAACCACAACTCCTTCAACTCATCTATCAATGGCTACAAGTAGATGTCGATATCATTCTCGGGACTTCTTGGACCCGAAATAAGCAATGACAGCATGACACTTGAATCTTTATACATTTCCATGACAGCAAATTGTATGGAATTAGTACCACTAACCATATACTATATGATAAGCTCATGTTGCCAAACAGATTGAACCCGTCATTTGCCAAACCAGCCGGACGTTTCGAGATTCCCAACCAAACCATTCATACTTCTTATCGAGGTCTTTCCATACCCCAGAGTCCGCAGGATGCCTCATCACCCAATCTTCAATCACACGCTTCACATGGTGCCATCGCATATCCGTTGCCGTTTGCCTTGACAGAAACAATCTCTGCAACCTCTGTTTCAAGGGAAAATGTTGCAACTCTTTTTGAGGAACCTTTGATTGGGTATTCTTACTGTAATTCTACCTTGATGCCCCACTCACAAGATATTGTTGTAACTCAATGTACTTATTCCAAAGAAATACACAGTCGTTTAAGCACGCATGTATGTTATCTTAGCTAAAGGCTAAATTCTTTCTTAACTTTTTCGCCTTATAATAAGATTTAGGAAGTGTCTCCCCCTCCGGCAGCGCATCTTTTATCAAGTCCAACACATCTTCAAACGTCTTTATAGTCAAATTATTCTCCGACTTCATATGAAGTAACCTGACAACGAAAGACAACTTCGAATACTTCTTACACCCGGGATACAACTTTCGCGCAGCATCCGCTCATAACTTGGTATACTCGGAAAATCCTGACTGAACTGTTTCAGGACCTAGTATATTTTCACCAGCATTCTATTCAACTCCTCCTCCTGCCTCAAAATCTTATAACATGTATCTCATATCATCATTTATGTTTCCCCTAGAGTCTTCACTACAAGGTTCAGGTTCTAAAGTCACTACCCGATTAGAAACTTCTGAAATTGACTCTCCGCGAAATACTCAATGAGTGTAACTCTGGTCAAACCAAATTATGAATAAATGATCATTCATCTTGTCCACACGTTGGAACAACACATTTTTACATTTCTTACATGGACATCTTATCAATCCCTGACTATTTGCATAACTACAGGCAACAGTCATAAAATTCCTAACACCATTACTATACTTCACACTTTTCTGTCTATCAGCCTCATAAATCCAGCTTTTATCCAATTGTTCCTTCAAAGACGAAAATACAAACAATAATGCAAACAATGATGATGACATTTATACTCAACTCCAATTTCTTTAGGTGATAGGTACTATTCATTCAAGTTTACAATAACACGTACTGCACATAATTATTGACCCGACCATTGTTACTGAAGCTCTAGAAATTTCAACAGCATTTCTTCCCAGTCTCCAGATACACGCATACAATATTGAGCATGAACACCCACTATTTAAGGAAACTGTATAAACTCAATGCCGAATGTGTATCCAAATGACAAAAGGAGTTCTCTATCAAAATTTCTAAACACAATAGTTGCAATAGAATATACAATTACGCACATTACGCATATTGTAAACTCAAATTGTCCATAACGAGGACAATTCAAAAAATTAAACCGAGTTCGTTATCTGAACTTCGTGTAATTCTTAAACGGGGGCTAAGGCTACTAAATGAATGCAAAAATATAACAGCTAAAAACCGTTCGGACGTAATCTAAACAGTTTGCACAATCCATAATTGTTCGAACCAAAAAAATGACCCCAAATCCATAAGCGTTCGATGCACAGACTCTATTTTCAGAATAATTATTTCTAAAATCACCCCAAATCACAAACACTTCAATATAAACACATCACAACTAAGCATAAACTCAATTGCTATCATTTTAGACCCAAACATTTCGAAAAACACATGTTTTTTTTATCATAAAATCCATGTTTTTTATCCAAAAAAAATTCAATTATAACCCACTAACCTCAAATGCAATCCAATATCAAATTCTGAATAAGTTGCTCTTCCACACCAGATTCAATGTAGTTAGATGCTCAAAATCATCTCCCCTCTTGCTCAAATCTCTCATTTTCTAAGTGTTTTCCGTTTTTCCTCCCTTATCTACGATTCTACAACTTTCAAACTATTGAATACCATTCGGAAGAGTAAAATGAAGTTCAGATGCTTACATATTTTAGTTCTCGAGGGAATTGTTGCCGCCTAAAATTTATGAACCGTCTGAACCACTGCAAACAGTCTGAACGCAATCTTTGGTCTCCGTTTTAGTTATCATCATACGATAATGTCGGGTCATAACACAAACGCCCGGACTCTAATCTTATATTGCACGATGCTGTTTGGAAATCTCCAAACGACAATGTCTAAATGAAAGGATCGTAAACAAAATCGTCCCGACAGTATAAGAAACCGTTCGAACGGCTTCTTCCGTATAAGTCGTTCGAAAGGTTTTTGACGAACTTTTTTTATTTTTTCTAATAACAATTCATATTGTATTAAGTTCTAATAACAATTATAACATAATTGAGATAACATAAATATATCAAATATCCTCAAAAAATAATATAAACAAAATAACATCAAATAAATACAAATCGATGTCCATAAAACATAATACAAAAGTAAATGTCCTCAAAACAGAATAAAACAAATAAACATCATAATAAAACTACAGGTCATCATCGTCATCATCCGTGATTTTTAGAACGTCATGGATTTGACTAAGGTTCTCTCTATATGAACAACCCGTTGAGTCAACGCAAATAACTCAGCATTGGTTGCCGCTTTCCTCATGGCCTCCTAAAACTCAGCAATCTCTTTCTTCCACCCAGAGACCATGTCCATGACTTTTTTTCTCTAAAGTTGTCAACTGACAACTATATCATAGACCATCTCATGGGTGGGTCGCAATACCGATTGCATCCGCTCAGTCAGCTGCGTCATCATGTCGTCCATCCAACCCGGTCGATGTGCCCCAATTTCCTGGGTCGAGCTCTACCCAGGATCCTACTGCTCCCTCAACTCCTCAGGCTGCTCCTGTCGTCTAACTCTAACAGCCTGAGCGACATTCAGTGCTCGACGTATGTGGACAATCGATTTGGAGAGCGTTGTCTTGTTGATAGACCGCCATAAACTAGGTCTGTAGAATTTCGTGTGACAATGAAGTTAGAGCATCAGTTTTCAGGGCCTCCGCACAACGGATAGATAGATGTAGGACGCGATATCAACAAATAGCCCCCGAACAACTACCAGGTACAAGAACTCCGCCCAACTATTAGATAGCTCCGTAGTGTGGTTCTTTGGGTCGATGGCAGAGCATAGGATCAGGTGAATGATCAGCCAGAAAGGACGCAACTACCCACGTACCATATAGGCTCTGTTCAAATTCCTTGTATCATCACCCAACATGGTCTGGAATACCTCGGCCTTAGTAGGCTGGCCCTCCTCGCTCATTGGCAGGTTTGGGAATGCTGCCAAATCCCGTTTGTTCCCCAAGAATCTCGCCAACTTGTCCAGATCTTGTTCAATGGTATCACGAATATGAGTCAAATGCTCCTCCATATTATCCACCCGTCTGACGAGTATCTGCAGCTGTATAGGAACAATATGGATAGACTAAAACAACTCAAACAATTATTGTCTCACAGAGAACAGTTTCATCCACATAATATTCAAATTTTTCATTAGAACCTTATCCGTTAGAGCAAGTTTGGTATCTAGACCGGTCAAGTGACATTAAAGCTTCATGCACAATGAATGCGTCGACCTCACTATCGCCAGAAATACTTTCTTTCAACTCCACTAAAAAGGCGTTCGCCCAAGCTGGTCACTCTCTCTGTCCCCCGACATTGATGATACTTCTCCCCGAATGTTCCATGGTCAACCTAGCAAAAACTGTCAGAATATTAGCACAAACCGTTTGCAGGAAATTCAAACTGCATTGTTTAAATCGTATGTCGTCTGGACGTTAGATATCGAGTCCGTACGTTGTAAAATACCGTCGAAACGGGGTTTCGACGAACCAAACCAAATAATCATATTTTGATCAACCAAAACAATCCAACAAACTAAATAACGGACAAAATTGAATTGAAATGCATGAAATTAAGAAGCAAACTCATGAAATTTTTTTTACCCGAAGTTATTTGAGAGATCTCGAAAGGGGAGTGAAACCGTTTAGGAGAAAAGTTTGAGAGAGGAGAGAGGAGAGGGAGTTTGTGATTTTCACAAAGTCTGGCAGGTTTAACGTCTCTTGAAATTGACGGTTCTCTGCATCATTTTCACACATAACCCAATCAAATGTAACGTCATTAAATATGTCGATTGATTCGAAATGGACCTAGAAATTTAACCGTTCGGACTGTATTTATTGGTCTGAACGGTTTCGATATAACGCGTCTAAAGTTTTACAACACGGAACCACACGATTCGCGAAAGAAGCATCATACGTATCCGGTCTTTTTTAACAGTCTGGACTGAGTTTTTGCCTGTTGGAACGCATTTGTTGTAGTCCGGACTATATTGAGTAGTCATGACGATTTTAAATTTGTCTCTATATATGCTGACGATTATTATTCGTTATGTGATTCCATTCGAACGGTTCTATAAAAATTGTCCAGATGCGTTTGGAAAAATTGCGACGATTTTAATTATCACTCAGTTAAGACGATTTGCAATTTGTCACCCAGCATAGAGTCCGAACTTTTTTGTTGAGAGTCCAGACGAGTTTTATATTTTGTGACTATTTTTACCATCACTCATTGGCGACGCGTGTATGTCGTCACTCCAGAAATACGTCCGAACGTTTTTTTATAAGTCCGGACTATTGTTTCGATCCTAGATGATTTTGGGTGACAAAATTAATATTTTGTCGGGGAAAGACTATTTTAGGTGACAAAATTTGGTTTGACACCTAAATTTTTGTCACCTAAAACTATATTTCTTGTAGTGTATGAATGCCAACGTGGTCTTGTCTGTTTTTTTTTAACAGAACAATTCATGTTCTATCTCAAATTATGATGTCAATTCATGATGACGTTTTTATTATATTACCTGCCTTTCTAAACCTTTGTGAGATTAGCTATTCATATGACCTTCCCACTGGTACAAAGCTTAACCATGGGAATGGAAAACTGCTTTCATGCATAGAATCACGAACCCATCAGTCAAGAATCGCGTAGGTTCTGAGTTACGTTAATTGTCCATAAGCTAGAATAATTGAAGGAGTAAATTAACTTTATCAAGTAATTATTACGACAACATTCTCCGATCAACGGAGCTCAGTATTCCCTTGACGTATAATGTTTAAAAAACATGGTCTACACCCAAACAACACGTACAAAGGCGAACAGGCGTTTATAAACCTCAATTAAAATTCTATATATGCCATAGTTTAGATCATGACAATGACAATTACAACTCGATTAGAGTACTACTTACTTTTGACACAGAATTTTGTCAACTCTTAACTCTAACACTGACCACGTGGATAAAGTTTTTGCATTTATTCTTGTAATTGGTAGTCCAAAACGTTCCTTTTTAATCCCAACTTAGCATTGCGTATGGAAGTTAATAAAAAACAATTATGTCGATTCTTTATTACAGCTACATCAACTTAAACTTTAATACTTTTTCATATATATAATTTCTATTCTCTGTAAACATCAAAAGATATGCGGTTGAGATAGATCTGATTAATTAATCTTTCTTTTTTTGTATCACTATCTATGTTATTCTTACTTTATTGTAAAGATATTTATACATATTAGAAGTACTAGCTAGGTTGGTATGCTAGCTATGTTAAAACATGCAAATTGCTTACAATAGTTGCATGATTGAGTGAGTGACTGGCTTACATTATTCAATTGTCACACAATACTTAATTTAATAATAGGGTTCAATAATGTGAAAAACTCAATTTGGCAGAATAGAGAAATGGAAATGGTCTTTTTTTTAGCTTTTCTTGCTTGGTTTTAATGTAAATTAAGTTTGTGAAAAACTCATCGCGACAATATCCCAGCTGCATGGCAGTGTGATCCGCGACAAGCAATATTGTTGCCTTCAGCCGTGAAAATCTCTCCTCATCTGACTGAATGGTCCCAAGCAACCGAGTTTCAGAGAAAACAAGAATGCAGACAAAAAAATCTGACAGGTCTTACATGATCTAAGCAGTTCAATTTGTACACACATATCCTGAATCTATAAACAAAAAAAAAATACCGACACAAAAGCAAAACAAGCGATCAGTTTTTTTCGGTATGGGAAGACTTTTGGGTGGTATTTGTTTCCCCAATATTTTAAGGTATGAAAATTTACAGCAAAATAAACACACTTTAAAATTTTTAACTTTTACACGTACAAACCCTAATATTCTCAACCTTGATCTGATCGTGTCATAATTTACTTCTAGAGATACTCTCGGTAGTTCTGGGCATGTTTTTTTTCTGCTTTCTTATTATTATTTTGTTAAACTCAGAGTGGATCCCCTTAAGGTTTTTGTGTTTTTGAGTTGTTTTGAATTTCAATAAATGACTATGTTTTGAATAAAAAAAATCCCACCAAGCCCCAACATTTTCTCAGAAAATAAGTTTTATTAATTTTATTTGGAAATCTAAAATTATACCATCACATTTGTAATTTGTTCCCTCAAAATATATATCTGCATATTTAATAATTAACCATTTTAACCCTTTTTTTTAATAATTCGCTTCCTAACAAAATATATAATAGTTGAGATTGTACTATATATGTATCTGATGGGTAAATAAGGCTAACATTTTCGGCATCTTCAGTCTATTTTTTAAATTTATTTTAAAACGATAAATCTTAACTTTGATGAACAAATTTTTTTTTTTTTAAAATTAATATTATAGAGTGAACAGTTAAAGTTGGCATGTGCAACCAACCACGCAAACAGTAGGGGTATCAAAATGTGGTATGCCTTTTCCGCCATCTGGTGGATCACACTGTTTTGCATACATTCTAAACTAACTTTACAGGCCCCCCACCATAGAGGGAAGGGTGGCTCAGACACCAGTATTAGTGGCAATCTTGCTATTTCGCATACAAACGATGGGTAGTAATGTATTTGTCAACGAGTCTGGAGCCTACATAAACCAAACCCCCCACGAAACGAAGACAGTTGGCAGCACCAATCGCAGAGAAATCCAGACTCAAAAGAACCATGAAAACCCAACTGCCTCAAGTCCTCCTCTCCCTCTTCTTAGCAACATTGCTCTTCCGGCTCCAGCCAAACGCAGTTGCCGGAGACAGAGAGTCCACAAATTCAACCACCGCCACAAACTTCATCCGAACGAGCTGCGGTACGACCTTGTACCCCGAACTATGTTACACCTCTCTGTCGCGCTACGCCAACGCCATACAACAGAACCCGGAACAGCTGGCTAAAGTCGCGATATCCGTCAGCCTCTCCAAGGCACGGCTCATGGCCGCCTACGTCTCTAACGTCTCCCTCCTAGCCGACTACGGCTCCGACCATAGGACTGCCGCCGCTCTCCACGACTGCTTCACCAACTTCGGCGACGCTGTGGACGAGATCCGCGGGTCGCTAAAGCAGATGCGCCAGCTGGGAGCCGCCGGAGCCGGGTCGTTCAGGTTCCAGATGTCGAACGTGCAGACGTGGATGAGCGCAGCGTTGACGGACGAAGACACGTGCACGGACGGGTTCCAGGACGCCGTAGATAGCCCAATGAAGACGGACGTGTGTAATCGGGTAGGGAAGGTAAAGAAGTTCACAAGCAACGCCCTTGCGTTGGTAAACAGTTATGCTGACCAGGGGACGCCTTGATGGTGTGTTGCCTTGTCACCGAATGTTGGATCCTGGATGTCTTACTCAAGAAAGATCACTATGAGAGAATATTTTTATATATGTTCGAGTGATTAGAAGTTTCGAGCATATTTTTGGGTTTTGATTTTTGTTTCATATTAGTTTGGTGTGCTTGTTCCTTCTTTCGTGGATGAAAGAAAGAGAAGGAAAGCCTCCTTTTTTCCTTTTCTTCTGTTTTTCATGTTCAAAACTCAGAGCCCATAGTCTCAAAGGGGGTGAGCGTCTCTGTCTTTCTCTCCCTCTTATGTATAGAATGCAGTAAGACTCGAGTATAAGTGGAATTTCACATGCCAGTGAGCCTTGGACTTGGAGAATCGGGTTTAATCAAAAACCTACCCTGCCTTATAAGCTTGGATTAAACATTTCTGTAAAGAAGGAACAAATATGGAAAAACTTAGGCTTATAAATTTTGTAAGATGTATTTTTAGCTACTAAATTGATTTCGCCACTATAAGTTGGCCACTAGAAATCAAAATTATTGTAGTGTGAGAGAAATTAATCAAGTTTGCACAGGATGCTCAATTTTGTTACAGCTACAGCGTGGTCTCTGGTTACATAATTTCACATGATCACACGACATCCAATCCGGTTATAGTTAATATATCTATTATTTTAGTAGACAGACGTACAATCATCAGCCATGATTTAGGCGTCATACTATGCCAAGATTTCGTATGATTTTATTCTCATAATCATACACATATATGCTAGCTTCTCATTTCCCCCAATTATGTTGTCTCCTCTTTGTTTCCATTTGGCCCTTTTAGGAGAAATAAAGGACAAACTTTTTTTTTTAATCAGAACACATCAATTTATTCATAAAAATAAAAGATACCCCCCAAAACTTAAGGGGTTTCGTCCCAGCATACAACTAAGATAATTAGGAAAATGCTCAATAGTACCGGGATTGCCTCATGAGAGAACCTCAGTAGCGCCCCAACGAGCGAACTGGTGCACTGCAACATTTGCACCTCGACGAACATGTTGAAACTTGTAATGCCTTATCTGCCTCAGCAAATCAACAGTGTCCATTATAATTTGATGTATTTTCCAATCTTTCACCCGGGGATATTGTTGTAAAGCGTGAATAACAACCTCCAAGTCGCCCTCTAGTATAATATTTGAACAGCTCAACTGAACCGCCAGCTCCACGCCAAGTTTTGCTGCCTCAGCTTCTCCGATTAGCGAGCCCACAGCATCTATCCGTGCAGCTTTGAAACCCTGTAGCTAGCCCTTATCATCCCGCATAATAGCAGCAATCACCGCAAAATTCTCACGTACCGCAACATCGACGTTAACCTTCACAGTTCCTGTCGGAGGGGCTTGCCAGATTGGAGCAGGGGCCATTTTCATCTTCTAGGCACGCCGATGCTCCAAGCTCACTCGACATACACATGCTGCCAACGCCGATGTATCACAGTTTTTCTTATCATGTACTCATTGATTTCGACAGCTCCAAACTAGATCCATCGCATTGACCGCGAAAAGCTGGAAAAGATGTTGCTCTCCCATGGGTAAACCCATCTTCTGATGTGGATGCATAATAGTCTTTATCCAATCAAGGACCGAGCCATTACAGAATGCGAGAATATTAATTTGCAAAGGAGACTCGGACCAAATCGCACGGCTGTAAGGACATATCAGCAGGAGGTGATGAAGAGTCTCCACTTCGTCTCCACACAATGGGCTCAGTATGTCTATATCACCTCGTCCAATCCGCTCCATAACTTTGCATCTAGTCGAGATAATATCCCACAGAACCTTCCATAGTAAAAGCTTTAGCCTATCATGCATTTTAAGCTTCCATAGGTCAGACAATTCAGCCGGCCGAAGTGGACTTGTACCCGAACCCCTTAAAGTAATCGTCTTAAAGTATACCGATTTCGTTGAAAACTCTCCAGAGGGTTCATAGGTCCAGAAAATATGGTCTGGTTGGTCAGAGGAGGATGTGTGAAGCTTCAAAATAGCATTCACTGACTCTGGCTCAAAAAACCGATTCAGCTTCACGATATCCCATCCTTGTCCAGAACTTGCGAACAAATCGTGGACTTTCAGATCCACGTCAGTAATAACTGCATCCTCGCGAACAAGGGGTTTAAACCCAGCCACCGAGCTGAGCCAGGGATCCCGCAGCGCCCGAATATGTCTACCGTTACCAACCTTATAACACCATCCATCCACTAATGTGTCTCTGTGCTGCAGGAGACTTTTCCAAAGCCAAGAGTCAGTAGCATTCGCCTCAGCTGTCCATAAAGATGCACCTCTCAGATATTTGCCCCCCAACACTCGAACCCAGAGACTATCACTTTTGGTGAGCATTGTCCATGTCAACTTTGAGATCAGTGCAGAATTGACGTCTGAAGTGAGGCGTATCCCCAAACCTCCCTCTCGCTTAGGGAGACAAATTGTGGACCAAGATTTTAGAGAGAGGTTACGGGTCTTCTCCTCCTTGTACCTCCACCAGAAATTCTTGAGGATTCGGTCAATGTCTTTGGTCCAAACCCGCGGCATAGTATAGAAGCTCATCAAATAAGAGGGGATGGCTCCGGCCACCGATTTTATCATCATCGTGCGCCCTGCTTGGGATAACACTTTAGCTTTCCACCCCTTTATTTTCTGTAAAAACTTGTCCTTTAACTCCATTGCCATTCCCGCTTTTGCCCGTGGTATGAGCAAGGGCAAACCAAGATGCTTGGCTTTGGATGGTAACTTCTTTAGCTGTAACCTGTCATAAATAGGTATAACTTGTTGACCATGGAAATTTTTACTGAAATGTACTGAGGACTTCTCACGATTAATTTTTTGCCCCGACCAAGCCATGTATTTGCCAAGACAATCATCCAACATCTCCACTTCATGCAAATTAGCCTTCCCAAAAAGTAATAAATCATCTGCAAACAGAAGGTGAGAAACACTGGGAGACGACCGACTTATTTGAATTCCCCGCAATTTTCCTCGTTGCTCTTCTTTTAACAATAATCTGGACAATACTTCAGAACAAAAAATAAGTAACAAGGGGGATAAGGGATCCCCTTGTCGTATCCCTCACGTTGGTTTAAAATGTCCAACAGGGCTCCCATTGACCAGAATGGAGACGACGTAGTAGAAATGCACTGTTGTACCCATTTAATCCACTTAGGAGAGAAGCCAAATTTATCCAGCACTTTCAGAACAAAAGCCCACTCCACTCGGTCATTCGCCTTTTCCATATCAGCTTTAATTGCCATCCACCCCCCTCGTCCCTGTTTATGCTTCATACAATGAAAAATCTCTGCCGCAACCATATAATTATCTTGGATGGCTCGTCCCGGAACAAAGGCTAATTAGAATGGCGAAATGAGTCTTGGAAGCACCACCTTTAATCTTTTTGTCATTATCTTGGAAATAATCTTATAAATGACATTGCACAGGCTGATAGGCCGAAATTGACTCACCTTACTGGGATTTTCCACTTTGGGGATCAGAGTAAAATGTGTATGATTAAGGACAGGCAAAAGTTCATCATTTACAAAAAAATCTTGGACAGTGCGAACCACATCACCACCAACTATATCCCAAAAAAATTTGAAGAAAAAAATAGTCATACCGTCAGTAAGGGTGAGTACGGAACCGGATGGAACCGGAATGGGTCATTCCGGTTCCGGTACTCACCGGAATTGGATTTTCCATTTCGGTTCCATTCCGGAATTTACCGGAACGGAACCGGAATTGGAACCGGAATTTCCGGAACCGGAACCGGAACCGAAAATTCCGGTTCCTTATATGGACAAAAAAAAATATTTTGTTTAGTTCCTTTGACCCAAAAATGGATTTTTAAGTTGTTTTTTGTGGGCCAAATAACTCTAAATTAAAATTATAATTAAACAACTAAATTTCAAAACAATATTTCACTATTTCAAGATGCCAAAATAAATATAAATTAAAATTACAACTAAATTTCAAAACAAAATAAATATTATGAAAATAAACTCTAAATTAAATTTACAAAAAAACTATTAAACAAACAATTAATCATACAAATAAGTAAACAACTAAACATTTATCAAAAATTTAAATTGAAAGAGGTAAACTCTAAATTAAAATTATAATATTTTTTAAATTTTTATAAAATATACCGAAACCGGAAATTCCGGTTGGAACCGGAACATTTGCACACCCTTAACCGTCAGGACCTGTTGCTTTTTTAGGTGCCATTTTCTTCAAACTGGACAGAATCTCTTCAGCATCAGGGATATGGTCCAGCAGCGCATTGTCTTCATCGGTCACCACTGGGTCAATTAAATGTTCCAAGTCATGCGGTATAATCGGGCTGCTAGTGGTGAATAGCTGCTGATAGTAATTCAAAAATTCTTTGCCCACCTCTGTACGGCCAGATATCCATCCACGCCCCTCAGTCTTCATTTTGTAAATATGATTACGGCATCTTCTGATTACAGCTGCAGCATGATAGAACCGCGTGTTAAGGTCGCTGGACGTCATCCAGGTCTCCCGAATTTTTTGTTTCCATAATAGCTCTTCCCCTCTCAATTTCTCCTGCAGTTCCACGTGTAAATCCATCTCCAGTTCCGGATTGTACTCAAGAGCAGGCCTCTGCTGGCAACACTGAAGATGTTCTTTCACCCTGCTAATTTCCTCTTGAATATTGCCAAAGTTCTCTTTGTTCCATTTCCGCAGCGCCACACGGACAACCCGTAATTTTTTGAATAAACATTGAGCAGGTTGAAGAGCATCCACTTGACGCCACACATCAGCCACAAGCTGGGAACAGGATATCTCACGCGTCCAAAACATTTCAAATTTGAATGGTTTTGGTGCCAACTGTTCCACCCCAAATAAGTAGAGAATCAAAGGGGTATGATCAAAAGTTGTGATCGGATAATGATGAACTGCTGCACTTGGGAAGGCCAATCTCCATGCAAGATTTGAAATCCCCCGATCCAACCGTTCTCGGATATTTGCCAATCCCCTCCTTTTATTACACCATGTAAAGCGAGATCCAACGAAACCCAAATCCACGAAGCCTATTGTTTGAATAAAATTGGGCAGTCCTCGAGACCCCGAGGCCGGAACGCACATACCACCTTGTTTTTCATTGTGATTTGTAATGTCATTGAAATCCCCCAAACAAACCCACGACTTATCAACATTCAGAGCAAGTTGTGTCATTGTCTGCCAGAAAGATTCTTTTTCCTTCCACAACGTAGGCCCGTAGACCATAGAACACAAAAAACCCGGGTCCGCACCACCCGGTTCCACATCTAAATGAATTGCATTCTTAGATTTCCAAAGAACCGTAAAACAAAAACCAGGACGCCAACAAAAAACCAACCCTCCTTTCCTACCGATTGGAGGTACTGTAAGAAAATAAGAAAAACCCAACTTCCGTAAAACACAGGACACAAAACTACAATCAATCTTAGACTCCATAATAAAAATTCCCCCCCGGGTCTATAGTCTTCACTAAGTCCCGAAGAGCCCTAGCTGCCGAAGGTCGCCCCAACCCCCGGCAGTTCCACGCTATTAGCTTCATGGCGAGCTTGGGGGCATGGATTGGCCCGCCTCCTCAGCCGTGTTGTTAATAATAGAATCTTGTTTGACATATCCCGCAGACTTCCCCCCTCACTCCTACTGTGCCGAACACACTTGATTCTCCTTCTGGTCCCTGCAAATTTTTCCATACTTGTAGTGCCTGGATGGACGAAAGCAGCCAATATATTATCTGCCCCCGTTTGCTGCATGTGCCCACCGTCTTTCCCTCGCTTTGGGGAGTGCCCCGATAGAGTCTCATAATTCTCCAGGTAATGCTTCACGCCACTAGTGGTGCGATGGACAGGAGGGGTCCATACATTCCAGATCTCATCCTGCACGAGTTGAGTAGGGCCAGTATGTGAAGGCCCAGGAGAGGCATCCTCCTTAATGGACAGCGGACCCAAAGTTGGATATGAGGAGTCAGCCCGATTAGGATAGTGGCCCTCAGTGATCTCAGCCCGTCCAAAATTCAAAAAATTCAGTGACTCCCGCATTTTCTCAGAGGTACTTGGATCATCGATGCAATCTCGGGAGTTACATATTCCCATGTCCCCATTGCAGATACTCGCCATATTTAGCTCCACATTTTCCATAACTGCAAGCTTCTGATTGGTAGCTCCCATAATATTCGCACTCGGCAAAATTCGCTGTGAATCCAACCCCAGATTTACCGCCTGAGATTGCGTGTAACCCAGAATAGGCAACTGATTCTCCATCAATCTTGGATTCCTTAGTACAGGTTCGCTGCTTTGAGAGGCCTCCGCTCCGGCCACCTTACTCGGTGGAGTAACCCGATTAAACCCTTCCTCACTTTGACCCCCCACCATAGGAACAGCTGCCGCAGACTTCCATACACCATCCTGCATGAGGCCTGTCACCGAGCGCTGCACCTCTTGCAAGAGAGGTGGGAATCCCCTCAGCTTTTCAGTCAACGCAAAGTTTTGAGGGTGAGCCTGATTCTGATAACATGCTCCAATGGTATGATCAATGTGTCCGCAATGACCACAAAAGGATGACAGGCGTTCATACTTAAAACCAATCCAGGTTTCATCCCCCTCCCCCCGAGAGTAATAAAAGCCTGGTTCTAATGGATTGGATGCCTGGAACCTGATCTTAAGCCGAATAAAGGCCTTGTGATCATCAATATCATCCATTGTCAGAACTACTCCCAACTTTCGGCCTATCAGCCGAGCATTAGCCTCGTCAACGAGCTCCAGAAGGAGGCCATGGATTTGAACCCAAAAATCTACCATGGATGCATCCACTTCATCGATAGTATTGTGCTGATTCCATTCTCTCAATATCATATAGAAACCCTTGAAATTCCATGGACCCTGTGCAACCACACGATCTTTGTCCTCCAAAGACGAAAATGTAAAGAGAAAGCGATTGGGACCAACATCCTCAATTCTCAAATCTGAAACAAACCTCCATCTAGTACGAATCAGGGGGTGAATAACTCGGGATGGAGAAATAAAGGACAAACTAAACGCATGGGATTATGATTGTCCTACAAGCTTGCTATAGAAATCATTTTCCGGACGCGATGTTTTTTTTTTGGGTGTCGGCGTCCATCTCTTTCAATGCCTAATCGAGGTATGCGGCGTACCATATTCAGTCGATTCAGCATTCGAATAAAAGGAAAAATTCCTGGCCAGCTACGTACTTCTTAGTCTAATGTTCAAGAAGTAGAACAAATTTATAAGATTTAATGACCAACGAATTTTTAAGGTAAGCTTAATTTGGTCATATACATAGGCCTTGAGAGGTGTTCCAAGGGCTAAGAACAAAAGGTGCCTGCTCGCAAAGGAGTATGATGAGTGGGTTGCGCGCGGTGACTGTGACTCGATATTTGGGGGTCAGGGGTTAGTTTTATCTTTTGGATATTCCCAATCCCACTTGAAGTGGAAGAATAAGAGAGAATAAATTATAAATGAATCTACAAAGACACAAATCTCATACTGAAATCTTAATAGCTTGAACTGGACCTGATAATGGTTTGATATAACTTCAAAGCACTTTAGTCTTTTTTAAAATAAAAAAATAAAAATATTTATTTTTGTAGGCCAGGGGGCAACGTGAGCTAGCTGTAGTTGTTTATATATGTTATTTAGTCTTATTATTTTATTCCGTTATTATAAGCTACTTAAGGTGCATATTGTTTTCTATTTAAGGCTATATACGACCAAATTTTTCACAAAATTAAGTTCATAAGAGCTTTAATTTTTGCTGATTTCCTTTTTAAAAAATAATCAACCCTGTTGCATCCACGCACGTGCCAAAAATAGATTTCATATACCACACAGCTGTGTTATATGCTACATTAATCCTGGAGGCCAACTCATGGAAGACATACATTTCACCTGCTATTTATAGATAATGAACTGCATGTGCATTGTCATTTGAGGATCGGAGAACTATGGAAAATCCAACGTATAACCAGTGATAGCTACTCCACTCTGTTTTTGGGTCTCATAGCAGATACAAGAAAAAGCGAACAAGTGTGAATGAAGATCGAAACGACTTCAATTAAGGGAGCATAGAAGATTCAGAGTTCTTAGCAGTACGTCATGAAAGTACGGAGGAATTGGGGGGGCATTAGTGCGCCTAAGCGAATGGATCCTCCGTATACATCGGCTGGGGAACATGTTTAGTGGCCCTAATAGCTTAATGTCTCAGGTCATGTGGTTCCAAAAACCATGACAGCATGGATTCTTGGCACTTTCTTCTGGGTTTGTCCTTTGCAGCTTTGCCTCACTACCAATTAAACGTTTCGGTCAGTTTTTATTTTGCAATGAGTTCAGGAGCTGATTGCCACAAAATTACAGCTCCCAGTTGATCTAACGATCATTAGCATACATATATATATATGGTGCAAGAGGACAAGGAAGGAGGATATGATTAACTGGTTAAATTTGTGAATCAGGGAGTCTAGGAGAATATAGTCCCTTAAATGTCATATAGAAATTGCATGCAGCTAATCATTAGCTAATAAAAGCCTTTTGGACGATTTAGGATCCGACGATATAGTTCGACGTTTTCCCTGCAAACGTGCAGATTTTGGTTTGTTTGAATTCGAAGTGTGATTTGTCTCATCAACAGTCACCCACAGCTCAATCAAGCAACAAATTAATTGATATAAAATATACCTGCTACCAAATATCCATTATTTATAGATTTTTGGGAAGAAATTAGAGTTCTAATGTTAAGGTCTTAAGAGGACCTAATGGAGACCCGAGATATTGCTAATACATTAATGAATAGAATGAAGGGATGAGATTAAAGGATGAAAAAAAATAAAATGTGGTTTTTTAGATCTGTTAAACATATCAGGGTGTTAAACAGTAAGAGCTCTTATGACCTTAACATTAGGACCCTAACTTCTCTCGATTTTTGGTGGCTTTTCCATTCATGAATATTCGGTATTAGTAAAGAAAGTACATGCATGCAGGTCTCCCTACTGATGGTCTCAGTGACATGTTCTTAGTATCTCAATGACAGATCGCCAGTGCCGGCTCAAGGGTAAGGCAAGTTAGGCGGTGGCTTGAGGCCTCACCCTGAGCAAGGCCCAGTAAAGACTAAAAATATTTTATTTTTATTTTATTTTTGTATTGTAAATGACCCAAAAATAAAAAGACAATTGAGTTAATAAAAAAATGACAAAATGCAATCTTTTCATATTTTTTTATCATGACTGAATATATATATTTCTTCCATATCTCCTAATTCTTTTTTAGATATTTCTAAACTTTGCTCAAAGAGAAAAAATGTCTTATAAATTTTTTAATTGTTCTAGTCATAGGACCTTGATGTCATGTATGAGGGCCTCATAAAAAATAATTAATGGGGCCTTTAATATTTTATATTAAATTTAGTAATTTTCAGATAATTTTAAATATTTTATATTAAATTTTATATAAAAAAACCTAATAATTTATTTTGCCTTAGGCCTCCATTTGGTTTGAGCCGGCCCTGCAGATCGCCAGCCCAACATGCTCCAGTAGCTCATTTTTAAATTCATGTTGTTTAATCTCTAGAGGGTGTATTTGATCGTGATTAGCTTTCTAAAACATGTTGATCAGAGACATCTTGGAGGACTGGAAAGACATTTAGCAGGTCCTATATATGTATATGATCTGCCAGCGCAATATTCACATGGTCGAACGTCTCAGTCAGCTGACTAACCAATAATTTGTCCTGCAGGTATTGTATCAGTTGGAGGGAGAGAGAGCGAGAGAGACTAAGGAAACCTTATCAACCCAAGAACGAGGCGTCAATACGTGTCTGACACTTGGGAATCACGCATTATTTAGCCGGGAAAAAACAGAGTATGAGGGCGGTTGGGCCATGGCGTCTGTTTAAGTTTTGGATTTAGCTAAGCAGATGGAAGCTGCATGTGAAATAAGAAACGACTAGGACCTGAAGCAGGGTGACATAATCGGAGGACACACGAGACTTCTATTCATGCCTCGAAACACCTCGCTTTGGAGTCACGGGTGCAAACTTATTTTCGTTCCCTGAAATTAAATCTATGGGTCCCCATATATCATATGAAACTCTTTCCTCGCGAATAGCAACAGATGGAGATGGTTTTTGTTTGAGTTGTGACCACTCTTGGAGTTTATCACTTTTTGATGTGGGGTGCCGGCCGGGGAAAGGGGCGAGTTCGCCAATACTATATATATATCCGATCTGTCCTATACACTGTCATCCTCTCTCACTCCAATAATATGCGAGTAGGATATATAAGGAATAATAATCAAGGTAAATAAGTTCTTCTTTTTATCGAAGTTTGGTTTATTTGAAACTTTTGGGTAAGATCTTTTTAGTTTGGGTAAGTTTTATAGTTAGTGAGATTATAATGCATCATCTATAACATATATATTGGGTACATGCACCACCAACTCTGAAAACCTAAGTGAATATGATTGGGTTAAATTAATAATCAATACCATTTGTGGTCAATACGTACGTCTGATCTTCCCGTAGAGGACCTAACTATTTTACACTCACACGTGTAAACTGACCAAGTTTAATCCTCAGCCATTAACTAACAGCTAGCTAGCATGCTTTCATAAGTCCCCGCAGGAAGTAAAATTAGGAGTCTTTGCGGAGTACTTCGTTGACCACACGTACTGATCTTCTCGTATATATCAATCACAAAATTTATTCTTCCCCTTTATTTATTTATGTACAATTATGAACATTACATCTGTATATTTAAAAACAACTTCAATGCACGTGCCTAGCATTAAGACAGAATTTCTTCAATTTTCACTTTCTATTACTTTCCTCTGCATATGCCTTGAAGACTAACAAAATATCTATCCCGAGTCACATATCAATCACTCACTGCAAAAAAAAGTCTTTAGCGGTGGTCGCTAAAAATGCCGTTAAAAGAAACACTATAATTGTGTTTGTGTAAAAAAAAAAGCCGCTTATGCTATCTACAATGACGCTTTTTACCAACAAAGCTACCACTACTAGAAAATTAACTTTTAGTGACGAAATTCTCGATGACGAAATGCTATTTTTGTCACTAAAAAATGATTTTTCGTGACGAAAAATAATTTTCGTCACAAATTTTGTCACTAAAAGTCTTATTTGTGACAAAATATCAATGTTGTCACAAAATGTTAATTTTTTTGTGACGAAAAGTTTCGTCACACGCCGATCACTTTTGTGACGAAATGCTCCATCACTAAATGCAAAGAGTTTTGGCGAGGAAATTATGTCGTCACTCATCCCGATCGATCGTTTTTTATATACCGATCAATCGGTTATCAATAAACACGTGGCTTTGAAACACGATCGATCGTTCATCATAAGTGATCCATCGCTACGATATGACGATCGATCGGCATGCGTCATAGAAGATCTTTCTAAATTTTAAGATAACCGATCGATCGGTGATTTAGCTGATCGATCGTTTAAGTACGATGTCGTTTAGATATTTCTAATCTATCGATCGATCATTTGTATTGAAGTGATCGATCATCAAGGCCGTCGTCGTTTTGTTTTATGCATAATGATCGATCGGTAAAAGCACAATAACCGATCCATCGCTACGATATGACGATCGATCAACATGTGTCATAGAAGATCTTTCTAAATTTTAAGATAACCGATCGGTCGGTGATTTAGGTGATCGATCGTTTAAGTACGATGTCGTTTAGATATTTCTAATCAACCGATCGATCGTTTATATTGAAGTGATCGATCATCAAGGACGTCGTCGTTTTGTCTTATGCATAACGATCGATCGGTAAAGGCACACTAATCGATCGTTAGGATGCATCGTCGTTTTTGTTAGACTAAGCGATCGAACGGTTCACACGGTGTCATTTTAAATGCAAAAGGCGATTGATCGGTTAACATTGACTATCGATCGGGTACATAAATTTCATGATTAAACATTTGTGATTGAATAATATGAGCTTAAATAATTAGAAATACAAAATATATTAACAAAGTACGTTAGGATATGTTTAGATTACATAACAACAAATAAAGTATACTTCATTAATATTTAGGAAAGCATGTGATGAGAATACGAGCAAGGCGTCAAAGGTGCTAGTTCAAGTTCCCGTAGAGCCGGTTACAAGAGAACGAGACAAGAAGTTCAAGGACATACTTGACGAAATCATTCATGAGATATGGGCCCAAGCCCATTCGTGGAAGCCCATCAAAGATGATCCACTTTCTAGAAGGACCCGGTCAAGAGATATTTTTAGGACTATTCTAGAAGAATCGGATTGCATGACAATTCTAAGGGCAAAACCCTTTCTTTTCATGATCTTTCGATTATCTATTTTGTTTTAGTGTTAGGCATCTGATTTCAACATTTTATTTCCCTTTATTATTCGTGTGAGGTCAGCTATTATTTTTCCTTTGTTAGTCGTGTGAGGTCAGCATCCATTTCAAGCTTGTGTCCTTTCCTAATTTATGTTAGGCGTATAGGAGTTGGGTTGTTCACGTCCAGCAGTTAGTCAAATAAGGAATCTAATTTTATTAGATTTGTTTTGTTGTAGTTCAAGTCCAGATTTGGTCTAAGCTTTATAGGGAATTTTATTCCCTTGGTCTTATTTTGTTTAGGAAATAAGGAAATTTATTTCCTTAAGTGTCTGGTGTGTTTTAGGCTAGTAAAGTTTTCTTTACTTAGCTAATTTCGAATTTTATTAGGTTTTCTATTTTAGATTTATTTCCTTGTTATTTTCAGCCCTTTAAATAGGAGCTCTTGCATTGTAATTCAGAAGACATTGAATAATATATTTGTGAGAATATTTCTCTTTGGTTTTTTGAAGAACTTCTCGAACTTATCGGGATTTCCCGTGGCTTTCATCCTGACTTTTCAAACGGATTTCCATCACCGTTTGTGGCGTCCTCATCATAATGAGGTTCTTGCTTTCTTAAGCAATGGGCCGAGGTTCCCTATAGTTGTTGGGTCTCGTTACGGGATAACGGGGTTCACATCAGCATGTACAAGTTGTAAATGTTACATCAAATAAACATTTTGTAAGAGTTAGTATGAGCAATGTACTAAGATGTCATAAACTAGTGATATAAAACTTATTTAACACATGATTATAATTTATTAGTATGAGATATGTATTAAAATGACATTTTAAGTAAAATAATTTTAATAATTATTTCATTTGTTAGGTTAAAAATCATTTTTCAATAATCAGGTTTAACGATCGATCAGTATGTCACCGATCGATCATATATTAATACCGATCGATCGCTCACCTCCGTCGTCGTTTTGAATTCGTTTCCCGATCGATCGTTTGAAAACTCAGCGGAAATTTTAAAGCTGACAAGGCGATCGATTGGTATGATGACCGATCGATCGGTATTTATTGTGCTTGAAATGCCCAAATGCTCTAATGTCGTGGGTGAAGTGAAAAAACACTCACGGAAACGAGGAGAATGAAGACTTGCGGCAATGAGCTCTTTTCCTCTCAAATTTAGTCCAAATGTCGTTCTTTTGGTTGACAGAGTGTTTAGAATAGATTAAGAGGAAGCTGAGCTCATATTCATTGGTTTTTTAACCGAGTGAATATTAAAAATATTTGGCGAAATTTGTGAGATTTTGGTACAGATTTTGTTCGTTTTGGTGTTTATATCATGCAAGAGGTAATATACTCTACATATATTTCGATTTATGAACGATTTGGTTGGTTATTTGATTATTTTTTTTATTTGGGTATTTGTGGGTATTGTGGATATAATTTGTGATGTTAGAGCTTATTAGGATGTTCTTAATATGTACATTGCAATGGGTATTGAATGAGAATGATTTGAGAGTGATTTGGGCATGGATTTGAGTGTGTGGGGAGAGTTTGCATGGTTTTATCATCAATAAGTGACGATCGATCATCTGTTAGATGGTTGTCTGACGATCAATCGATGTTTCACGTAAGTTATATTGCAAATTATTGATGATGTGTAGCATTTATATTAATTTAGACATTTGATTATTGAAGTGCTTGAGTTCCGAAAACAAGAATGATGTAAGATCTCTCCTTATGTTGTTCATAATTTTTCTTATATATTGCCCTGATAATATGGATGAGTAGAGGTTTTTTTTGTCTGATGTAAATTGTATTTTTTTGTACTCATTGGAAATACTAGGAACGGAATGTCCTATGCCCCCTAAATTTTGTAGTTAGAAATCACATGCAAATATGATTGTACATCTAACCCTGCAGGTAAGTATATATAATTAATAGCTTATGCTCATTCAAGGGTATAACAGTTTAGCTCATCAACTTTTGGAACACCGATTTGTCAAATTTTCTGTTCTCGCTCCATTTGTTTATTTTTTTCTTTCTATTTATTAGCATAAAGTTTTTTCTACAATCGTTGCTACAATTTTGATAGAAGACATCACAACATGATTGCATAAACTAACTGGAGGAGAATGAAGATTTCTTCAGATTCTCAAACAAGAAGAGAATCAAATGGCAACATCTCCTTCCAACAGATTGAAGCGAATATTTTCATATATTGTCGGATCAGTGAAGCAGTAGAACTAGATCTGATGCATTTAGCTATTAATTTTAATTTTTCTAACAATTTGGAGTTTTCAATGCAGTTCCTACAGCCTGGGCGTCATGTTCGCTGGCATGGGTAAAAAAATTTGTCCAACACCTCAGCTCTTTTATCAATGCATAAGCACGACCAATTTTGTTTTCCTACAATTGTCTTGTGCCTTTTTCCATCAGGGAAGAAGCTAGGAATTAGCTCTTGGGTTCACTTGCATGAAAAGGGAGCAAGAGGAGCGCATGTGAGTGGAGCACGAGGAGCGCATGCGAAAGGAGCAAGAGCGCTTACGGGCAGAAATATCGAAGGAGCTAGAGAAGAAAATGTCATCTGTAATGGAGAAGAAAATGAACAACATGTCAAAAGCGACTATTCAGCTAGTTTGAAGGTTCGAAAAGGTAGATGCATCTATGTTATAATAGTTTTGTGATTATGTATTATTACGATGTTATTTTCGATTTAATTGCGGATTAATATTTGTTACCATTAATGTGCATTAATATGAGTATTGTATTTTTATTATAGTACTATCTGTTATAAATTTATTATTATTATTATTATTATTATTATTATTATTATTATTATTATTATTATTATTATTTTTCAAAAATCCAAATTATGTTTCCACCATTCGATCGGTAGTTAAACGCCCAACTATTAATAGATCGTCAATATTAAAAATATGTAATGCCGATCGATCAGTAAAGTCATCGATCGATCGTCAATATTAAAAATATGTAATGCTGATCGATCAGTAAAGTCATCGATCGATCGTCACAATTATACCGAACGATCAGTGACGTAGTCAGTGATCAATCGCTTTAATCACCGACCGATCGAATTTTGTTAAGACGATCGATCACTAATAAATTACAATTGATCATCATTACTATAGCGATCGATCGTCTATTTCTTACAATTCCATCGGTAAAAATGGCTGATCAATCGCCAATAATTCACCGATCGATCGTATAACCGATCCATCATAAATTCACCGATCGACCGTTTATATTGATCAATCGCTCGTTTAACCGATCAATCACTAAGCCAAGTACGATCGATCGTTACTTGTGGCGATCGATCGTTATATTTAGTGACGAAAAAAATCCGTCACTAAAAGCTGTGACACTCTTACACTGACGAAGCTGGTGACGAAAAAATTTCGTCACTAATACTTTTAGTGACGAAATTTTGACTTTTAGTGACAAAAAATTTTGTCACTAAAAGTAATTTTTTTTGTAGTGTACAAATCAAACTTTTTGCAGCGTTTTTTACAAACGCCACTAAAAGTCAAACACGTCATCCCAAGTTTGACTTCTAGCACATATAGCAGCATTTTGTAAAAAACGTTGCCACAAGTTTGCTTTGTAGCGGCGTTTTTCCACAAACGCCAAACACAGCTAAAACTTATGGATGTAGCAGCGCTTTGGAAAATAATCGCTACTGAAACTCAACATATAGCAACATTTGTTTTACCAAATGTCGCTATAGTACACTAAAAAACACTGCTATAGATTATTACATGATTGCTTATGATTTTTAAGTTATTTAATCTTAATAATTATTTTATATGTTATATAATATATTATATTGTATAGTAATGTATTTGAAACAAAATTTATTCTAGGGGACCCAGTTAATAAAATATGAAATTAGTGGGAGTTGTGAAAATTGATGTTGTTATATAACTTGGTGACTATTTTGTTGTTGTATAATGTGTTGTATATTATTATATTATCATACATTATGAGATATTTTATAGTATGAATGTATGTCATGTTTAATATTATGTGTATAGTATAGTATTTGTTGAGTATATAATATATGCAAATAATGTGTTGTGATTGCAATGTTATAGAAGTATACATTTTAAGAATTAACATTTTGTCACTCATCTATGTGTATAGTATTGTACATATTAAGATTGAATATTGTAATTATATAAAATATCACTTGTTCAATTGTTGTTATGTGATATATATGAGTGTATATATGTATATATAGTATAATGTAGTCACAATAAATTATATATATAGTATAATATATATATATATATATTTAATGAATTGTGATAACAATGTTTTATAAATGTACCTGCAATGTTTTTTTTTACTACAATGTGATATATAGAAGTATATGTGTGTATCCAAATATATTGTGACTCAATTTATTATGTAATAAAACTAGACTTTAAAAAATGGATAATTATAGGTATATTCATATTTATATGAGCAATAAGTATGTACTTGTTACATAAGCAATACATATGTACTTTTAAAATTTGACACCAATTTTATTTAATTATTTTCTTATCTGACACTAATTTGACATATCAACTGCTTGTGTAGCTTTACAATTTTACTTCTCCAGAATAAAAAGAACATTATATAAATCAAAATAAAATAAACAAAATATAAAGAAAAAAATCAAACAAAACGGTGAGTTTCATTTTCATTTCCCGCACGCCCCCTGGACCACAATCTCTCCCTCCCTCTTCTTCTTTTATTCTCCGATTGAAATCCCCCCTCTTCCTCTTCATCAATCGCTTTCCATCTCCTTCGAAATCTCTTTTAGTTTCACTCGCTCATGTCGCTCCCTAACCGCTCACGGTGCTGTCAAACTCTAACTGGTTAACACTTTATTCTTCTTTTCCTTCACGATTTTACTCTTTCTCTCCATCAAACCCTAACTAGCTAACTTCATCTTTGTCCTCTCTCGATTTCTCCCTGTCCGTTCTATATATCGTGCTCTTAGCGAGAGAGGGTGAGGGGCAATTGCTCCTAGCGAGAGCGGGTGGGCTATGGTGTTGGACATTCATCCCATGTAAAAATGAAGAGCAGAGGAAGGAAGAAGAAAGCTCAACTGAAGACAGAGAGAAAATGTGGAGAATTCGCAATAGCGAATCTGTTTCAATTGAATTGATAAAGCTATAAAGACGTCTCCCATCTACACCGAGTAGTAACAAAATAGAAAGAGAAAATGAATAACTAACTTACTGCTAAGCTATGACACCTGTAAAGCTAGCCTACCAGAATACACGAGAACAAAAAACAATATAATATAATATACCTAAGCAGCTGCGTAATAGCTTAAAACCTTTAACACTCCCACTCACGATGGAGCGTGCAAGTTATGCACCCCCATCTTGTGAATGAGGTTGTGGAACTTAGCTGAACCAAGACCTTTGGTCAATAAGTAAGCAAGCTGTGCATTTGAGGGAACATGCAAGGTGCGAACCAAGCCAGATTGGATTTTCTCTCTAACAATGTGACAATATATATCGATGTGATTTGTCCTCTCATGAAAATTCTACTTCCAACATCATTGATGATACAACGAGTCCCTATTATCTATATCATGGAGATAATACAGGTTTACAACTCGTTTCCCTCACTCTGAATGAAGAAAATTACTCCATTTGGAGTAGGTCCATGATTATGGCCTTGAGTTGTGAGTTTAAATAACAACCCAAGGGAGGGGTAAATTGAGTTTTAGTAAAATTAAAATTTTTTCATGATAATTTAAGCAATAGAACAATAAAGCATAAAATACCACAAATATTAATATAAAACAAATAATAAGAGAGATAGAGTTAGAGAGACAACACCGTAATTAGGTGGTTCGGCCAACACTTGCCTACGCCCACCCAAGGCAATTGACTTCCTTGGGCTTCCTTCACTATTCTCAAAATAGCAAATACACCTTAGCTTCCCAGGTGCTAAGGAACATTTACAAAGCGTTTTTCGAGTTCACGCTGTTGGCTTTTGTGCACAATCGAGATTTCGATGATTTCAAAAAATGGATGAAGTTTACAAAATGGACATCTTCAAAGACAACTTGACGAAAAGAGTTGAACCTTGAAGAAAGAAGAACAAGAAGATACAAGATGCTTAAAGTGAAGATTCAAGACCTTAGGATATAATCCTTGTAACTCTTTATTTCACATTTGACAAGGATTTGAATCACGCACTTGCATATTTTTCAAAATGTGCATAAATCGTTTTAAGTATTATTTGAAAGATTAAAATATTTTTATAGGTTTAAAAAACACTCCAATCAAACCTCCAAACCTTCATATACTTATGGGAAGTATGTCTTCCAAATTGGGTGCTTAAAAGTGGTCAAAAATCTTGTTTTTAAAAGAACCGGATCATGCTTAAGTTGATGAGGTCGACCGGTTGTTCAAGCGGTCGACCAGTACTTCGACCGCCTCATGTAGCGGTCGACCGGTTGGTTTTGACAAAAGAGCCGTTGAAGCTTCTGACAATATGACTGTTGGGTAACAGTAACTTGAAGCGGTCGACCGATTCATGTAGCGGTCGACCGGCTCGTTTTAGCAAAAACTCCCAACGGCTAGTTTTCATATGTGGCCTATAAATACACCTTCATTTAGTCTAAAATGATAACCCAACAACCACATATTATTTCTACTACTGGAGAAATATTCTAAACTTTCCTATTCTATATTTCTCATAGCATTCACACAAAACACACTTTCATATCCTTGTCTTTGTGTGAATAAAGAGATAGAGCCTTCATTTTCATATCTACTCTTTCGATAGAGCTTTTGTTCTTCCATCTACCTATCCAATAGAGGTGTTTCCTTTAGTGAGGTTGTTCAATAAAGAAGAAGCTTTGAGAGTGTATATCTCAAGCTTGATGAGATTGTGAGTGGTGAGCTAGAAAAACCACTTGAGAGGGTTTGAGTGTTGATTCTAAGAAAACACTTGTACGGTTCACTATCACCCGGAAGCTAGTGTGTAAAGCTATTGGAGAATAGTGGAAAACCTCAAGGCTCGGTGAAGGAGCTTGAGGGGTGGATGTAGGCGGGTTTGCCGAACCACCTAAAAATACTGTGTTTGTTTCTCTTACCTTTATCTGTACTTTTAGCACGTATTTACTCTTATTGCATATTATATACTTGTGCTAAAATAGACTTTACTTGCAAACACATCTTTGGGGGTCAATACCAAAAAGTTTTAGAAAACCAATTCAGCCCCCTCTTGAGTTGCCTTAATCCTGAAAACTAGGACTCACACACGCTCTAATTGTTTTAACAAATCCCAAAATCCAAGGGATTTCCTTTTCCCTCACGAGTAGGACCAAGTGTTTACCGAACATTCAAGTGTTTTACAAAAGATGGGTATAAAAGAATAATAAAGAATGACACTCTAGGTTGAAGAAGCAAGTGAAAAGCACAATAGTGTGCAAGAAGACAAGATTCTCGAAAGAAATTTAAACTTTGGCAGGTAGAAGCACAAGTTTTCTTGGTAGGTGTGGTTTTCTCTCTTCTTGAAAGCACTTTTACTCTCTAGAAATTAGGGCATATAATAATTATACATGTGTTATCTCCCAACGTTCAACAATCACTTTCCTATTCCTAAAATTGTGAACAAATCGATTCTTATAAAGATATTACCTGTAAATGTAGGCCTCTAGAGTAGGAGTGGATTCTTCATTTCCTCGTCCATAGAACTGATAGATGAGGGTTTCTGTCGACAGGGTCGCTTTGAATGACTGGAAGACATCAAGAAAGTGGCGCTATGAGGAGTTTGAAGGCTACCGGTTGTGGATTTTTCGAAGAGAGCAATGGGTAAGAGAAATTTGTGAGGGAAGGTGAGGGTCGTTTTGTTCGGCAAAGTGGAGAGGTTCTGTGAGGTTAAGAGAATTAAAGTGTCGACCCCTAGCCCTAATTGAGTATATATGTGCCACGCGTACTGTGATTTTTAAAAAATTGTCAAATCGAAAGATGTGTCGACATATTGCACATGCATCTGACAGTAGTTTAAAAGGCTCTTGGGAGAAAGGCTCATGTGTCGACATATGAATTAATGGTGTCAACACATACTTCTCCAGTGAAAACAACCGGGAATAAACTATAAGAGTCGACACTTGTTTCACCAAGTGTTGACACATGACATGCAAAATGTGTACAAACAATGTTTTCACAAAGAATAAGTATTATTTTAAAAGAAAATGCACAAAGTGTAATTTAAATAATGATCAGAACATGTCCAATGCAATCATTAACATAATTAATACGACAAATCAAGCAAATATCACCAAGTTAATCCGAAAGAAATCTCATTCCAATTTATTGGTGAATGAAGAAAAATCTACCATCATTAAGAGATTTTGTGAAAATATCCGCCAATTGAAGGTCAGTATTTACGAATTCAAGAACAATATCCCCTTTTTGAGCATGATCTCGAATAAAATGATACTTAATCTCAGTATGTTTTGTCCTAGAGTGTTGAATTGGATTTTTGTTAAGATTTATCATACTGGTGTTGTCACATTTTATTGGGATGAGAGAATAATGAAGATTAAAATCTTCTAATTGTTGTTTCATCTACAATACTTGTGCACAACAATTTTCCACGACAATATACTCGACTTCCGTGGTTGATAGAGCCATGAATTTTTGTTTCTTACAACACCAATAGACAAGTAAAGCTCCAAGAAATTGACATGCACCACTACTATTTTTATCAATTTTACATCTTGCATAATTCACATCCGAGTATCATTGTAAACTGAATTCAACACTCTTGGGATAAACAAACCAAGATTTTGAGTGCCAACGAGATATCATAAAATTATTTTAAATGCAAGGAGATGAGATTCCTTAGGACAAGATTGGAATCTAGCACACATGCATACAATAAACATTATGTCACACCCCGAACACTAGCTAAACGAGGCTAATGACAGCCGCGAGCATTCCCGACAAGGAACGCTCAAGCGTACTTACTACTATTCTTGCATCAGAATATATACCTCATCCAGAGGATTCTTGTAGCGGAAAAATCATAATGCCTCAATATTTAAAAGAAGCCTAATATTGCTAGCGTATAACGTACATAAGAACATGTTTCCCATCGATAACTCAAAGTAGTTATAACATGGTCTCAAAATATCAACCAGTTTAAAACCTTAACTTATCTAAACCTTTACTAATAAAAGCAAAAAGGAAAAGACATTATCGTCAACCCTTCTCCTAGGGTTCAAGGTCCTCCTCTTAAGTTTCCTCCCCTGAAACATTATCTGGAATGACACAATTTGAAACTGTGAGTCGAAAGACTCAGTAAGGACTTATAGTTAAAACATGAATTTGAAGTCATGGTTTGGAAGACATGAAATTGTACTTGAACTCATAATCATGAACTGGTAGGCGTAAGCATGCACTTGAACTTGAAGTCGTAAACATGTAAACATGTAATTCATGCATGATCATGAATTTTGATGCACGTGTATGCCTCATGATTGCATATGCACATGCAGTTACTCTTGAAAACAAAACTTGTACTTGTAAAACTCTTACTTTTGGAAAATCATTCCACTCCTTATCTTATGGGCTACTTGCCCTCTATTTACCCCTGACATCAGGGTTGTGCGTTCCTGTTGGAACTGTCCCCTATTTCCCTTAGGGACCTTACATATGGTCGAGCTAGCACACCTTCTCGCATTCATTCTTCAGTGGCTAGACACGCCCCTTTGAGGTTCACACCTTCTTGCAAGCATCCTTCAGTGTGATTGCACATACCTCGTGGACTACCTATCCTTCTTGCAAGCATCCTTCGGTATGGGTGCCCTAGGTGACATCCATCCTTCACGTAAACGTCCTTCGGTATGGATGCACTTTCTTGACTTGGTACGGTACCGACCGACTTTGGTTCATTAACTAACTTAACATAAAACTTGTCATAAAGTAGCATAAAAATGGTTCTTTCATTTGCATAAAATTTCTCATTCTTTCTCATGAGAAAAATGAATGCAAATGATCATGATGTATTCATGTCGTGCTTGATAATGTCATGCTTGATATGCTTATTCATAAACTCTTTTCATGCTGTGTATCATTCCAGTTTTTGAAAAGCGTAAGTTTTCACTTACAGACGTAAGTTCCACTTACCTTCATTCCTTTGAGCGCCTGAATTGTACTTGCCTACAATTGGGTCACACTAGTGTTATTCAAAGGTTCACTAGGCGTATAAAGTAGTCATTCAATAACTCATACTTCGTCATACAAAAACATCCATATTCTTGACCTCTAGTTGGTCATCTTACACCACAAGACATTTTCTTAAGTGAAAAACCTAGTAGGGTCTTCTAATAGGTCAATAGGAAACTTAGAGACTTAGGAAAAATTTCGTGAAATTCAAAGAAGCCGCTCGAGCGCCGGTCGAGCGTTCGCCGAGCGTTAAGCCTCTGTAAAAAAATGTTAAGGGATGCTCGAGCGCTGGTCGAGCGTCAGTCGAGCGCAACTCTCTGTGAAATTGTTCGAAGGACGCTCGAGCGTTGGTCGAGCGTCGGTCGAGCGTGAACTTACTGTACAAAAATTCTTGAAGGGTGTTCGAGCGCCTGTCGAGCGCTAGTCCATATTTCAGACACCTAACACACATAATACATCCAACACCCACGAAATTTGTCTTAACATCCTCTCCTCTTATAACCTAATATTCCAGACTTCTATTTTACACCTACAAATCAAGACTTCCAACCCAAAACAATGATTTCATCACTCGAACAAATGTTATTCCATCTATTTCACTCCCTTTGGTCTTTTATCAAACACCTAGTATGCAAGTTGGTTTCTCTTGGGTTTTTAAATTTCCAGATCTAACCATATTCTCCACGGTTTTGTGCACAATCCATACAACTCTCTAAAACTCACTAGATCTACATTTTCTTCAAAGAAAACACATGAATCTCAATGAGAAAATCTATCTAGACAACAACCATCACAACAACCAACTAGCAAAAGGAAGCAAGACGAGAATGGGAGAGATGGCCAGCAGAGGTTTTCCTAGAAAGGGCCGAATTTTACCTTGTTTTTCTCCTTCTCCTTTCCTTCTTCTCCTTTCTCTTCTTTTTCCTTCTTCTTCTTCCTTCTTCTTCTTCTTCTTCCTTCTTCCTCTTTCTTCTTCTTCTTCTTCTTCTTTTCACTTGTTCGGGTGAGCTAGGGCATATGCGGTTTGGGGGAGGGGTGGGGTGTGTTATACGCAGGGTTTGGGGGAAGGGAAAAGGCAAAACTGCCCTTCCCCCCGTCTTCCCCTTTTCTCCTCCATTCCACCCCCATTTTTCCATCTATGCCCCCTAAATAAATTTATTTTCTTTTTCCTGCCACTCTACACATATAACCTTAATATATCTCCTCATTTCTTGTTCCAAGGATCCACGTATTGCCACATATTCTTCAAAAATTAAAGCCCTAATTAAATTCCTCCAATTATTGTAACTTAGGGACATTTTCAATTAATAAAACAATCCAAGCTAATAAATCTCAACTGCTCAATTTAACAAAGACAATTAATATAACATTTAAACTTCTAGCTTAAAACTCATAAAACGCTAGGGAGAAATTTTATCTAGACATAATTGTAGATAAATAAAACCATACGTACATTTCTCCATAATACATTCTTAATTAAAGTAATACATACGTAAGAGGTCATAAGCAATAAATTGACAGACTTAAAAATCGGGGTCTCACACATTATATCCGATCTACTATCGGTAAGATAGAGTAAGGAGTCAATCATAGCTCGATATTTGGTTTGGTCCACATTCTTACCTTTTTTGTCATTTTTCATTTTTGTAGATGGACTCATAAGTATGCTCATAGATTTTTACATGTCCATACTAAATTGATTGAGAAGATCTCTTATGTACTTTGCTTGATTGATGAAGATTCTCTCATTACATTATTTGATTTGGACGTGAAGAAAATAGTTCTACTCCCATGAGGCTCATCTGAAATTCACATTGCATAACTTGAGAGAACTCTTGACACAAAGATTCATTAATAGATCCAAAAATAATGTCGTAAACTTAAATTTGAACTGTTAACAATTCATTATTTTTTTCCTTAGTGAAAGAAGTATTCTTAATTTTACCTCGTGAAAAACCATTTTTAATGAGAAAAGAGCTTTGACGATCATACCTTGCCCGATGTGCTTATTACAAGCCATAAAACGTCTTTGTGAGCTTTTACACATGATTTGAAAAATTCTCATCTTCAAAGTCCTATGGTTGCTCAACGTATACCTTCTCCGTGAGGAATCCATTTAGGAATGCGCTTTTCACATCCATTTGAAAGAGTTTAAAATCTTTATAGTAAGCGAAAACGAGTAACTTACGAACAGATTCTAAATGAGCAACCAGAGCAAATGTTTCATCAAAATCAATTTTCTCTTCTTCGTTATAATCTTGGGCTACTAATCTTGGTTTAGTCTTCACTACAACCCCGGATTCATCCATTTTGCTTTTACAAACTCATTTTATGCTAATAATTGGATAATCCTTGGGTCTAAGAACTCGATGTCATACTTGGTTTTTCTCAAATTGTTTTAACTCCTCTTCCATTGCATAGATCCAATTTTCATCACCTTTAGCCTCAATAAATTTCTTAAGCTCAAGTTGAGAAAGTAAAGCAAAATTATTAGTTTGGTTTAAAGAAGAGCGAATGCTTACCCATTTCTCAACAATACCAATAATTTGGTGGAGATGATGATTTTTGACGTATTTCCAAGATTGTGATAGATCATTGTTGACTTGTTGAACTGTTTTTTTTTATTATTGGGATTATTGCTCTTGAATAAGTGATTATTCCTTGTCTTCAGTTATGACAATTGACTTATACTTGAGATTATGTTTTAAACCATCACCAAGTACATTCTCAATTATGGGATTAGGAGACATACCAATGCTAAAAATATCAAGTATGTTTCCTTTACCACTATCACCAAAAGTAACTGATTCATTTTCCTTCAGACAAAGAGAATTAAAGCAACTCTTGTCTCCGACCATGTGCTTGGAGCATCCACTGTCAATGACCCAATGTTCCTTGGTTTCATTGGACTGCAAGCATTCCTACAAAAAAAAATAAACTCTTGATTTTTGGTACCCAAATCTTTTTGGGTCTATTGGTGTTAGAAATAAATTCATTCACCTTGTCTTTTTTGGATCCACAAAAATTTGATCCCATGAATGGATTTCTTTCTAGTTGGACAAGTGTGTGAGATGTATCTATTATTTTCATGAAAGTTACACATGCTGAAAGATGTAGATGATTTAAAAATCTTATCCGAATATAGCTTTTGATTACAACTCGTATCATAAGTAATCCCGTTTTTGTTGAAACAACATCTTTGGGAGCCAAGAAGAAAATTAAGATTTCTTTCGTTGAGTTAATCTTGCAAGATCATGAGTGAGAGAGTCAACTTTCTTTATTAAATCAACGTTTTCAGATTTTAAAATATTTGACTCTTCTTGCAAGATTTTCTCATTTTCTTTTGTGACTCTTGCAAAATCTTCCCTAAGAGAAACAACTTGGTATTTTAAAGTATTATGTTCTTGAATAAATATTTCAAGGTTCTTTTTAAAACAACAATACTTTGAAAACACTATTTTTAATTCAAGATATTGCTCATAAAAATATCTTGTAATTCATCAAGGGAGAAAGAACAAATTGAAGAATCTTATACCTCATCTTCATTGTCCTTTGTCATGAAGCATATATTTGCAACTTATTCATCACGATAACTATCACTTTCATTGGACTCTCCCCACGCAGCTAAAAAGACTTTCTTTTTGTCTTTAAAATTCTTTGATTTCTTGTGTGATTCAAGGTTGGGGCAATTAGTCTTTATATATCATGCTTCTTGCACCCAAAGCTAATAATGCCATTCTTCATCCTACTATCACCTTTGTAGCTTGTCTCCCTTATAAATATTTTTATCTCCTTGTTTTTTCTGGAAGAACTTATTGAATCTCTTGGTGAAAAATGTCATTTCCTCATCATCTTTGGAAGACTCATCATCACTAGAGCACGAGGCTTTTAAGACAATGTCTCTTTTTCTTTTTCCTTCATCCTCATCTCCCTTTACTTGGTTCATCTCATGTGTCATGAGAGAACCAATGTGCTCATCCAAAGAAAGCTTTGTCAAGTATTTGGCTTCTTGAATAGCAGTGACCTTGGTTTCCCAAGCTTTCGGCAGACACCTAAAGATCTTTCTCACCATTTCAACATTAGTATATTTTTTACCAAGAGATTTAAGATCATTTATAATATCGGTGAAGGAAGTAAACGTGGATGAAATAGATTCATCGGATTTCATCTTAAAAAGTTCAAAATTATGAACAACCATATTAATCTTGTTCTCCTTAACTTGATTCGTACCTCCATGGGCCACTTGGAGTTTGTCCCAAATTTGTTTCGCGGTATCCCAACTAGGAACACGATTAAATTCATTTGCATCAAGTGCACAATACAAAACATTGATAGCTTTAGAGTTTAAAGGCATAAGCTTAAGATCATCATCACCCACTCTTTTTTATCTTTCAACTTACCTTCCTTGTCTCTAGAAAATTTCGGACCATTTGAGATAACTCTCCACAGTTCGTAATCTACTACTTGGATATAAATCATCATCCTAGCTTTTCAATAGTTGGAGCACGTTCCACTGAACAAAGGAGGTCAGTCAGTGGATTGACCTTCATCCGACGAAGAACTAACAAGGGTTTCCATAGATAAAAAAATATTAAACCTCAACTCTAATACTAATTGTGAGTCTGAATAACAACCCATTAGGGGGTGAATTGAGTTTTAATAAAATTAAAATTTTTCAAGATAATTTAAGCAATAGAACAATAAAGCATAAAATATCATAAGTATGAATATGAACTGAATGATAAGAGATAGAGTTAGAGAGACAACACCATAATTTGGTGGTTCGGCCAACACTTGCCTACGTCCTCCCCCAGGGCTATTAACTTCCTTGTGCTTCCTTCACTATTCTTCAAATAGCAAATACACCATAACTTTCCAAGTGTACAAAGAGTTTTTCGAGCGCACGCTTTAACTTTCTTCACAAATCTAAAAACCCAAGGGATTTCCTCTACCCTCACGAGTAGAACCAAGTGTTGGCCCAACACTCAAGTGTTTTACAAAAGATAGGTACAAAGGAATAATAAAGAATGACTCTCTAAGCTGAATAAGCAAATGAAAAGCACAATAATGTGCAAGAAAAGATTCTCGAAAGAAAGCTAAAGTTTGGCAGGTGGAAGCACAAGCTTTCTTGATAGGTGCGGTCTTCTCTCTTCTTTAAAAAACTTTCTCTCTCTAGAAATTAGGGAATAGAATAATTGCAAGTGTGTTATCTTTATCTCATTATCCTCTTCTATTTATAGCCCCTCTAACTTCAAAGGTCTTTAAAACCCTCAAGAGTACCCATGTCTTTTTGAACCATTTTAATTGTGATGACTTCTTTCCAGATTTTCTGCAAAATCGCAGCATTTGTCAACACAAAGTCTGTATGTGTTGACACTTCAAAAATTTGTCTGGAATTGTGTTTCCGGGTGACAGTGCAATGTGTCGATATCATTAATTCAACTTTTTGGAGTAAGTGCAGTGTGTCAACACTAGTTCATCAATGTGTCAACACCCCAAAAGCTGCTCTCGGATGTCAGTGCAATGTGTCAACATCATTCCTCAATGTGTCGACACTATCAGTGCTGGAGAGAAAATTCAGCATCCTGAAAGTGTCAAATTCATTTCAACACTTCTTCAAATACCTACAATATGAAAAATTGACCTATTAAATTTGTGTAATGGTTTTCAAGTACACTTAAAAATATTTTAGTGAGATAACCTCAATCTATTAAATTACATTTTAGAAATAGTGGATTGATAAGATAAAATCTAAAAGTCTTCACTTAGTCATTTTTGTTATCATCAAAATCAAATATGGTTTGTTTACAAATCAACGTTGGGCTAACATGAGTGTCAAAGACAAAGAAAATTTTGTCGATGGCAATATCTTAGCACCTCCCTCTACATATTCAAAATACTCTGCTTGGCGTAGATGCAACATGGTAGTTTTTGCTTTGGATTGTGAATTGTATTCCTAAAGAGATGAGCACCAATGTCATTTACATGGACACAACCTGACAGATTTATGTCAATCTAAAGGAGAGGTTCAATCAAAGTAATGTTCTCAGGAATTATCAGATCCAAAAGACCATCACATCTCTATCACAGAACCATGGTTCTGTGATATCATACTATACGCAGTTGAAAGGTCTTTGGGAAGAACTTGCTAACTATCGACGCTAACAATCCAGCACTTATCTGACTGAAGAACATGTCATGCAATTTCTTATGGGTCTAGATGATTCATATTCCCACATTCGTGGTCAAATCCTTCTGATGGATCCTTTGCCAACTGTTAACAAGGTCTTCTCCCTTATGCTGCAAGAGGAACGACAGAGAGAGGTTTCCACCATGTCTCAGACTCATGAGTCTGTTGCTTTTGCTCGTAAGTTTTCATATGTTTCCTTAAATTCTGAAAACCCGCATGATGTGGAGAGCAACCTTCTTGTTGCTAATGTTGTTTACAAACCAAATCAAAGGCAATATGGACAAGCTGCAAAGAAGGAAAAACTCACTTGTAGCGTGGGAAGCTTGGCCACACACAAGACAAGTGTTATAGATTGCACAGGTTTCCACTTGGTTTCACCTTCATTAAAAACAGAGGCACTTCACCTCTTGTGAACCAAGTTTCAGTAGCTGTTAATGCTCTAGTACTCTCTCAAGATTTTTCTCAAGTCACCATCACACATGATCAGTGTTAGCAAATACTTGCAATGTTGTGGCCACAATTGCAGACTCGTGGCCTTCAACACCACAGCATCACACACGACCCACTCTTATGTGAATCAAGCGGACAATCTGTAAAGAGAAACCTAGTGCTGCTCACCCTTCTTCTTCCACTTTTTCAAGTATCTCGATTTGCCTCTCAAGTGCACTTACCACCTCTCACAAATCACCTTCTTTGATTTTGGATACCGGGGCAACCGACCATATGGTGTGCTCCCTCTCTCAGTTCACTACCATCACCAGCGCTATATAGGACATCACTGCTGTCTCATTTTCATCTCCACTTCAAGTTTTATATAGGACCCGTCTACCTGGATGATGATTGGAGTGGGGAACCTTGAAAATGGTCTTTACCACCATCAATTGGACCCTGCTACTTCAATTTTCCGAAACAGCAACCCTTCCAATGCTGCTGCCTTTGCTACAACGACTCACCAGCAGTTTGACCTATGACATCGTTGACTTAGGCACCTCTCTTTTCCTAGACTTAGTTTACTTAACAAGTCTATCATTGAAATACATGTTTCTCAATACAGCCACTATAGGATATGTCCTCTTGCTAAGCATCGTCAATTGTGCTTTCCTTTGTCCACACACACATCTACTTCAAATTTTGAGTTAATACATTGCAATATTTAGGGCCCATTCTCTATTGTTTCTGTCAATGGTTCTAAAAATTTTCTTACAATTGTCGATGATTTTAGCAAGGCTATTTGGGTGTACCTCATGCATTCAAAATCTCAAACTCGAACCCACCTAAAATCCTTCTTCAATATAGTCGAAATCCAATTCTCTACCAAAATCAAATGCATCCAATGTGATAATGGATTAGAGTTCCAACTCCCAAATTTTTATGCCTCCAAAGGAATCATCCACCACCGTTGTTGTGTTGAAACTCCAAAAAAAAATGGCGTTGTGTAGCTCAAACACCATAATCATATCAACGTAGCTCGAGCTTTACATTTCCAAGCTAACCTGCCATTATCTATTTGGGGAGATTGTAGTTTAACTGCCACTTACATCATCAGCTGTATCCCTTCTCCTCTTCTCTCTAATCAGCCAACTATTGAAGTTTTATTCTCTACCAAACCCTCTTACTCTCATCTTCGCGTGTTTGAATTTCTTTGCTATGCTACCACCCTTCACCGTGCTCGCTCCAAGTTTGATCCAAGAGCTCGAGAATGCATGTTCATTGGTTATCCTCCGGGCATGAAAGCCTATCTAATCTATGACCATGTAAAAATGAAGTGCAGAGGAAGAAGAAAGCTCAACTGAAGACAACGGGAAAATTTAGAGAATTCGCAATAGTGAATCTGTTCCAATTGGATTGATAAAGCTGTAAAGACGTCTCCCATATACACCGAGTAGTAACAAAATAGAAATAGAAAAACTAACTTACAGCTAAGCTACGACACCTATAAAGCTAGCCTACCAGAATACACGATAACAAAAAACAATATAATATAGTATTATATGTCCCGTACTATTCCTCACTAAGATAAGAAACTGAAATGGAAATGGAAATGGAAGAACTGAAATTATATGGTTCTACTTAAGACGTGAGAACAAACCACAATACAATATCACTTGGAAAATAATACTCGGCCTTCAATGAAAAACTATTGTTACTTCTTGTATAACTATCCTAGGAACAAAGCCTACGAAAAGGAAGCATAACCAATGTCACTTGCCAACAACAACCTTATTCAAAGCTGAAGAGTAGCTCTTCTTAAACTAACTGCTATAATAACGGTAAATGCTTATATACAGTCCGAACCGTAATTACGTAATGAATAGTAATAGTCAGGCTAGAGTGACAAATTAAAAATTGACATGAATACTCTATTCAGTCCGAACGTTATAAACCACGTTCTAACGGACAAAAGACCCAAGTCCGGACGGTACAAAAAAGATCCGCACAATTATAAATGCTTCTTCCGCGAATCGTGTGCTTCCACGTTGTAAAAATTCAGACACGTGACATCTATACAGTTCGGACAAAGAAATAGCGTGCGGACCGTATAAGCTCTAGAACCATTTTGAATCGGCCATATTTAATGACGTTAAATTTGATAGGGCCATGTGTCAGTATAACCATTGAAACACGTCTGAACGTTAATATAACACATTCGAACGGTCACTGGCCACATTAAACGGCCAGACTTTTTCAAAATCTCAAACTCATTCTTTCGCTCAGACTTTTCTCTCGCACGTTTTCACTTTCCATTCGAGATCTCCAAAAGAATTTGAGGCAGAACAATCTTCATAATTTTTATGTATTTCGATTAAACACCAACGCTTGTTTAGTTTGTTGTGTTGTTTTATTTTATGAAATTAGGCTGTTTAGCTGGTGTTTGTCGAACCACATTCGGACTTCACTTCATGCCGTCCGAACTTATTGCAAACTGTTTATTAGTTTGACGTTAGTGCGAACGGTTTATGCTCATGTTCGGACAGTTTTTGCTAGGTTGACCATGGAACGCTCTGGGAGAAGTATCACCAATATCGGGGGACAAACAGAGCGACCAGCCTGGGCAGACGCCTATTTAGCGGAGTTAAGCGAGAGAATTCAGACGATCATGCAGCCGACGCATTCGTTGTGCATGGAGCTCCAATGTCGCTTGATTGGTCTGGAGACCAAACTTGCTCTGACGGATAGGGCTATAATGGAAGAGCTGAATATTATGCAGAGGGAACTAACAAGGATGAGAGAACAATTGTCTCAATTGTTCCAGTCTGTCCATACCGTTCCTGTACAGCTGCAGACACTCGTCAGACGGGTGGATAACATGGAGGAGCATTTGGCGAATGTTCGTGATGTCCTCGGACAAGATTTGGACGAGTCAATCGCAGCTCATGATTTGAACTAGTCTTCTATTTCTGCTGTAAAGTTAGTTATTTATTTTTCGTTTTAAGGACCGTTTCAGGCTTGTAATAGACATTACGATTGTGTTTTTCATTCGATGTTGGATTATTTTTGATATTTTATATTAATTATTTTTTTCACTAGATTAAATTTATTTCAACTTAAATGGATAATTAGTAAAATTAAATGAGTAGTTATAATTAAATTGATGATTAGTTATAATTGATATATAATATAAAAATGTGACTAACTAAATGAAAATTTAATTATTTAATTTGAACTATTTACTTAAATTAACTCTTTTAAATAAATTAGGTTAGGTGAAATAAAGTAAATTGAGTGCATTTAAACTTTGAAATAAACCTGCTATCCGTTCGGACTCTGTACAATAATATCGTCCGCACGTGTTACAGAAGTTCGGACGGGACTCGACGTTTATTCAGCCAAACGTGCGCTTCCACGTCGCGTCAATTCATTGCAACGTCAAACTAGACGTTTGCACGCCTTAACAGACCGTTCGGACGTATTTATAGTGCCGAACGGTTTTAAACGGTTTAAAATTTGGCATTTAATACGGAGTATGATGCTTGGCCACGTGTGCAGAATACGGTCCGAGCGGTCTACTAGACATCCGGACTTTATCTTCATATTTTGAAAAGACGAACAGTTCTTCTTTTTCACTAACACGAAATGTTTCCCCTAAAAAATCCTTCAAAACTCCAGTTTTTTCTTCTCAAATCTCAACATAAATTTGCTCTCTCGTGTATCTAATCACTCTCAGGTATGTTTTGCTTAGTTTTAAGAATATTTTAATGGTGAAAACTTCTTCTTTTTTATAGTTTTGTGTATAGAATTTCAATTGTATTTTTTGTATAGTAGATTGTGTATTTTGATTGATTTTTACGTAGAAATGGATTGTGTTTAGTGTTAGGTTTGTTTTTTAAGTGTATTAGTTTGTGTTTTCGTGAAATTTTTGGGCGAGTGGGGATGTGGAGGGATGCTACCACGACTGAGTTAACTCGGTCATCGTCCACACAGCGTTCGGACACGTTATTTAGTCGTCCTGACAATTTTTTGGGTGTACAGACTCTTGTCGTAGTGTTTCGGTGGTATACATTGTCGTTTTGATCATGTTCAGACTCTCTTTGAAGGAAGGTCGGATGCTATAATGTTAAATTTAAATAGTTTTTTTATCTTCTTAGGGTTGGGACGGGTATCCAAAATCGGTCCGAACACTATTTTGACTTTCACAACGGATAATTTGACGTTTTGATCAAGTCCGGACAAGTATAGTATATGTCCGAACATATAAATCTATGTTCGGACGGTGTCGTTTTCGTTCAAACGTTATGCTAACCCTGTGAACGCTATTTTGTGCAGATTCACTAAAAAAATGAGTAAACGTTCACGTACCAGCGGCCAGGCTGATGAAGAGCAATCTTTCACTCGAACTTTGACAGTGGAGCAGCATACATCGATCATTATGTCGCGGTCGATTATTGTTAAGCGGGACATCAAATTGGTAGACTTTAACGATCTCACATTTGAGGGTCGGACGCTTCCGAAAATGGTGGAGGGGTTAGGTTGGCTTCCATTGATCCACAGGACCGACTATGCGTCAAAAATTATGGTGCAGGAGTTTTATTGCTCTATATTATGGGCCGTACTATAGAGCAATAAAAGTCGCCCGACAAGCTGGCAAATTTCTTGGGTACGAGAGAGATTTGACAGCGTTCCCAAACCTGCCAATGAGCGAGGAGGGTCGGCCTACTAAGGTCGTGGTATTTCGCACCATGCTGAGTGATGATACAACGATCTTGGACGAAGCCTATATGGTACACGGGCAGCTGCTTTCTTTTTGGCGTATCATGCATCTAATCTAATGCTCCTCCATCGACCCAAAGAAGCACCCACAGAGCTGACTTATAACCGGGCTGAGTTTCCTGTACCTGTTAGTTGTACGAGGGCTTCCTGTTGATTTAACATCATACATCTACCAATTCATTCGTGCAGAGGCCTTAAAGATTGATGCTCAACTTCATTGCCGCACGGGATTCGTGCAGAGGCCTTAAAGATTGCGCTCGGGTTGCTAGAGGAAGACGACAGGAGTTGACCGCGGAGGCAATGGAGAGGGAGGATCCTAGGCAGAGCTCGACCTAGGGACTTAGGCAATAGCAAACGAGTTAGATGGACGATATGATGACGGAGTTGTCTCAGTGGATGCAGTCGGTCTTGTAGCCCACCCATTGCATGGTCAGTGATATTAGTTGTCGTCTGACGGCTTTGGAGCAGAAGGTCGCCGACATGGACGTTGGGTGGAAGAAGGAGGTTGCTGCGCTTAAGGAGGGTTTGAGGGGTGTGGCAACCGGTGCAGATTTCTTTCCCCTGACTCAGCGGGTCGTACTGATAGAGGAGCACTTTCGTCACGTCCGTCACGTCCTAAAACTCACGAATGATGATGATGATTCGTAGTTTACATTTACTACGTTTATTATATTTTGAGGACATTTACTTTTATATTATGTTTTGTGGACATGTATCGATTTTATTTGATGTTTTTGTTTATATTATGTTTTATGTCATTTCAGTTATGTTATTTGTATTTATTAGAACTTAATACAATATGTTAATTAGTATTACGTTTATAATTTCGGTATAGTCATTCAAAAAGCTATTGATTATTTATTTTATTAACTAAATTTGTTATTTAAAATTTGCTAATGAAGTTAATTAAAAAAATGAAAAAAGAAAATCAAAATTGTCCATAAACGTTCGGACCTTAATTTATCCGTCCGGACTGTTTAATGTAAAATCGAACGGTGTTGTATTATATAAAATAAACGGTCAGAACACAATTTTAGACGGTCGGGACTCCAAAAATTCAAAATATCGTTCGGACTCTTGTTTACTAACGTGAGGACGTGATTGCTTATTATCAAACGCTATGGTGTTGGTATTCATAAGCAGTGTCGTGTGATGTAAGGTAGTATTCGAACAAAATGTAACGGTCTGAATATTAATGTTAATGAGCATACGCTGTCGTTTGAGAATTACTAAAACGGTGTGTTGAACTATACGAGGGAGTTCGGACGTGTTATAGTCGTGCGGGCATATATGAAAATTTTGACGGCATGAATTCCCTCGAAAACTAATACACGTATGCGTTTGAACTGCCTTTTATGTGTCCGAACGGGTTTCAAGCGTATGAAAGTTACAGATTCACAGACAGTGGAGAAAAAACGGAAAAAAAAGGAAAGGAGAAGATTTGAGCCCAAGGAGAAACGAAGAGCTGATTTTGGGCGTTCAATCTCATTGAAGAGGGTGTGAAAAGAGCATATCTTTTAGAAAAGATTGTTGGATTGCATTTGAGGTTAGTGGTTTTTGAATTGAATTGTTTTAGGATGAAAACTTGTATTTTAATATATGAAAGCATGTGTTTTTTGAAATTTTAGGTTCTAAAATGATAGTAATGGAGTTTGAGGTTGGTTGCGATGTGTTTATATTGAAGTGTTTGTGATTTAGGTAGACTTTAACAAGGTTTTTCGAGTCTGTGCGTCGAAGAAGTGTCTTGTTCGACAATCGCAGTCCTAACGGTTTATTTACCGTCCGGAGTCTATTTGTTGGTTCGGGCGCTTTACAAAACACGTCTGAACGTCTTCGTATGAGTTCGGACCGTTATGTTGTGTCTTGTTCGACAATCGCAGTCCTAACGGTTTATTTACCATCCGGAGTCTATTTGTTGGTTCAGACGCTTTGCAAAACACGTTCGAACGTCTTCGTATGAGTTCGGACCGTTATGTTACATCTGAACGTTGTTTTTTGTTATGTCATGCATTCATATAGTAGTCTTAGACCCCCTTTAAGAATTACACGAACTGGATGTAATTCTTGAATTGTCCACGTTATGGACAGTTTGAGTTTACAATATGCGTAATGTGCATAATTGTATCTGCTATTGTGACAGATGTGTTTAGAAATTTCGATGCAAATCTCATTTTGTACTATTATGGTTGATTTAGCTGTTCACTTACCTCGGGAGGTGAAACTTGGGGGTCCAGTTCAATTTCAATAGATGTATCCAATGGAGAGGTATATGGGGAAGATGAAGCGTTTCGTTAAGAACAGGGCACAGTGTGAGGGCTCAATAGCAGAGAATTATGTGTTAAATGAATGTTTAAATTTTTGCTCAATTTTCGCCGACATGGAAGATCGAAGTTGTCAATTTTCTGTGTTTAGTCAAAGTGTTCGGCCGTTGGGAGCTAGTAGGGGTCAAGATTTGAATTGAAATGAATTTACAAAAGCGCAGTGGTACGTACTCAACAACTGTTCAGAAATTAGCCAACATATAGAGTAAGCGCTTATGTGAATATTTACATTTATTAATGGGCATTATACGCTTATAGTATTTTAATTTACTATAAAATATCTTATTTCTTTATAGCGAGCACTTGGAAGAGATGAGGAAGAATTCACTAATAAATGTTGATAGGAGGCACGAAGAAGAATTTTCATTATGGTTTAAAACTCGAGTATTTATTTACTTTTATCCCTATTATATGTTTAATTTTAATCGATCATTTTTTTAGATTCATACTTAACATGTGTTTACTATTTTAGATTCAAACTATGCGCAACGAAAATCTGGGCTCGATCTCGGATGACTTGTATGCATTAGCATCCGGTTCGGATCAACGGACACTTTGTTACTCTGGGTGTGTAGTGAATGAAGTTAGGTTTCACGCGGTCTTTCGTAAAACTCAGGTCTTGTCGTGGATATTTAGGCGTTGCGTTATTTGCGGGGGAATTTAGTTTATTTACTACAATGTGACTGGTTTGACTTGAGTACTCAAAATTTAGGTCTTGATAAAAGTGATCGGTTTGTTAGTATTAACACATCCCGAAAGTGGTGCAAAGATGACCCGTTCGTGCTAGCTTCTCAGGGGAATCAAGTGTTTTATATCGATGATATGAAGTTGGGCAGCCACTAGAAGATTGTTCAAAAGATTACTCATAGAAACACGTATGATATTCCACCTATTGAAGAGGAAGCTAATAAAGATGGAGAAGGACCGTCGAACCGTGAAGCATACCAGGAGAATGTGTCTATTAAGCTTTTTGTGGACTTTAGCTCATTTGACATGATCCCGTTGACTAGAAATGACGTCGAGGCTTATTTGCCGGTAACCGATGAGAGTGGTCCACAAAAACGTGAAGTAGAAGGAAGCGATGATTCCTCGAAATCGTTTGGTGAAGGTCGTAGTGATTCTGAAGAATATTACTCCGAGGAAAAAGTAAATTTATCGTTTAAATTAAAGTTTTCGTTTCTATTTTTGCATTTTTCTCTATTCGTTTCAATTTATAATTTATCTGCAAATGATGGAGGAGCAACAACGGAAGAAAGACGAAGAGCTGATCAAGATGATGGCGGAGCAGCAACGGAAAAAAGACGAAGAACACCAAAAGATGATGGCGGGGCAGCAAAAAAACCTAGTGGAATAACAAGAATGGAGGATGCAACTAATGACGGAGCAGATGAGACAGATGCAATCTCGCTTGACACCCAAACAAAAATTTGGGTAGATTTATGTATTTTTATTACTTTGTCAGTACTTATCCATTATGTATTTTATTTACTTTTAATAACGCTTGCATAATTATATATATATTATTATATTATGAGCAGTAAACATCTTCATATTTATATTATTTCATAAACTTTAATTAAATTAATTCAAATATATAGAAAACCATTCGAATGTTTGATACTTAGCGTTCGCACAGATATTTTTCGTTGCTAGCGTGCACACGCATAACTATCCGTCCGAACATTATGCTTTAAATTCGCTAGTCCGAACGGTGACTGTCGCATCCACACGTTCTTAAACTAAGAAATCGTCTGAACTGTACCGCACAACTTTCGTTAAGTATACAGTTTGGACTCCGTTTATGTTGAAAACGTTCGAACGTTTTCAACATAAACGGAGTCCAAACTGTATACTTAAAGGTCCGCACGAACATTTTAGATGACAAACAATTTTCGTCATAATGAAACTACGGTGCAGACTTCTTCCCAAATGCATCCGGACTTTTGTACATTACCGTGCGGACGTGGACATAGAACGGTGCGGACGTTTATTGCGTGACAAAATGTATTTCGTCACATTGGATTAATCGTTCACATGAGCTGTGCGAACGTATAGAGAGAACGTTCGCACAACTGATGTGAAAGGATGGAATGTACTGGGCATGACGATTTTGAATTTTGTCACTATGGCACCAAACCGTTCGGACGAGTTTATAAACCATCCGAACGATTTTAAGTGACAGAACACAAAAGTCGTCACCTAAAACATTCGCTGACAGACTTTAGGTGAAAAACCGGGTGACAACCCGGTTTTGTCACCCAAAACATTAGGTGACGAAATTTGTACTTTGATTTGTCACCAAAGTGTTTTTTCTTGTTGTGTATCTAAGTTTATTTACTTATTGATGTACCTGCATGTGCTAACACAAAAATGGAATTTGCATATAACTATATAGAACTGAATTTTTATATGAAGGGCTTTTCGTTAGTTTAGATTTGCCAACATAGGATTTTGATTTCGTATTATCATTTTAATTGCAGGCGATGATGATGATAATGATGGAGATGAAGATGGTGCTGGTGATGGTGCTGGTGTTAATGGTGCTAATGTTGATGGTACCGCTAAGGATTGCAGTTATTGTTATGTTATGTTTGAAACTTGTAACTTTTTAAACTAGTTATAAAGACTCTTGTGTTTGTTGTAACTTTTTAAACTAGTTTTAAACTTTTTAATTAATCGAGCTATAGCAGCGTTTCGGGTCTTTAGCGGCATTTGTGACCGTTGCTAAGCGACCACTGCTATATCTCGCCCTTTCACCAGCTGTCGCAAAAAACACAGCTAAAACCTCTCTCGACGAATATATAGCGACAGTCACAAACGCCACTAAAATAACGTAGCAGTATTTTTTTGGCCTCTACATCGTTTTCCGACCGTTGCTAAATACTTTTTTTTTTGTAGTTACTAGTTTGCATTATTTGTGGAAACAATTTTCAGAAAAGTTATAAAGGAATAGGATAAACAGAGTACTTGATATATATATATATATATTGCATTACTTCGACGTAATCAAGTCAAAGTCTTGAGAGACTTGCATCCTCCACGATCAAAAGAGACATTTTACCAGGCCATGTGTCCTGCAATATAAGTTGATCCTAATGTATACATACTATTCCAAGACTTTTGTCAGCTTGACAGTAATTTTTTTATTTTTTATATGAGCTGAGCTTGATCGCATTTTCCTAATTTCTGTCTGGGGTTATATACAGTACTTTTAACTCCTAAACTATGAGAGCTATTCATATTTTATATCTTAAACTATCGATTTTCAAACATTTCAAACTCGAACTACCGATTATTGTCACATGTCACCATGGATATATGATTTTCATTAAATTGAATCAAGAATTGGACAAAAAATTGAAACATACACATTTTATCTATCTTCTTTAGACTAGAAAATGATGAAATTAAACTAGTAGACTATACAAAGAAGCTAAAACTTGTGGAAAACACAAAATAAACAAATGAGACAAAAAAAAAACAAAACATAAAATTAATAAAAGGTAATTTTGTGGTTTATAGTCTAAAGAAGCTAGATAAATGCGCATGGTTCTTTTTTCTCCAACTGTTGGTCCAATTTAACGAAAATCATATATCTACGCGGCAATGTGATAGTAATTGGTATTCAAGAGTGAATTGTCTTAAAAATCGCTAATTTATGGTGTAAATTATGAATGAGCCCATAGTTGAAGGGTGAAAACTTATTTAACCGCCCAGAAAAAAAAAACTATATTTTAACACCCCCTAACAAGACTCAACAATTAGCCAAAAAAAAATTGAATATAAGAGAAATGATTAATCACAAGCGTCAACAATTAGAAGCTTGTGATTCATAAATTCTTTCAAGCCTCAGCAATTAGAAACAAAGTTGAATATACAAGAGAAGAATCACAAGCGAGATCCACAAATCCCTATAAAGAATCCCAGATTGGAATGCTTGATGTAAATAATGACAACACTAATTAGGGTTGTTCAGAAATGGGCCAAAAGTGACCGAGTAAAACCAACCGAAATCGATTGGGCTCGGTCAGTTTTGGGAAGGCCAAGTTCAGTTCTAAACCCAAAAAATCATCTAATCAACTCGCTCGGTTCGGTGCTCAGTTTCTAGGCCTCGATGGACCATGACTGAACAAAAACTATCCCAACTGTTCCCGAACATAAAAAATAACTACCTCGCCCCCAAAAAATCGATCCTGAGGCTCCCTCTCCCCAGCCTTTTGCGATTATGTTTTTTTCCCTACCACCACTCAGCCGCCGGCCTCTCTTCCTTTTCTCTTAGCCGTTGTGCCTCTCTCCTCTCTCTCTTGACAGCCGCTTCTCCGTTCTCTCTCTTGGTCACAAACTTGGCATTGCTACTCTCTCCCTCACGCTTACCATTTATCTCTAGCGATTCTGGTTCTTGGTTGCATAGATTGTTATGATTAGAGTTTTTGGTTGTTTCGATTGGAGAAATTTTATTTTGCTTTCATTGCAGTTGGCTGAACCGACCGAAGACACCGAGGGTCGGCTCCAGTTGGCCTTTGAGAGTCTTGGCTCGATGGTCGGCCCTTCATTTCAAGAAACCAACTTTCTTGGTTCAGTGGTCAGCGAGAGATTTAGACCGAACGAAGAGGGTTTGTTTTCATCCTACCACTGATCAACCTTACCTCACAGAATATATAATTCTCAGGTAGATCAATCTTCGGCCATACTTGAACATACGAGAGGGTAGATTGACGTGACAGCATGCTCATTTGTAGATCCATGTTACATTGTCTTCTTCACACCATTAATGAGCTTTCGGCATTACAAGTTCAAAATATCATCAACCTATTGGACTTTGGTTGTACCAAACCATTGAACATTTTTTAAGCACATAAGTACTAGATGACATCTCTAAGGTATTTTTCGTCCTAAATTGATCTGATAACCATGTGGGCCTTTTTTCATCCAAAAGCACAATAGAGTTGACAAAAGGACCAACATAGGCTAAAAATAATTTAACAATGTTTTAATTTAGGAAGAAAAAAATGTAGGTGCCAATTTTGGATTATATGAATACCACATAGATCAGTACAATAATTAAGCATTTTTTTTGTCTAAGCAAAAAGGGTAAGAGGAGATGATTAAAGGTGGCTACGTGATGAGAATACGGGCAAGGCTTCAAAGGAGCTAGTTCAAGTCCCCGGAGAGCCGGTTACGAGAGAACGAGACAAGAAGGTCAAGGACGTTGTCGATGAAATTATTCATGAGATATGGGCCCAAGCCCATTCGTGGAAGCCCATCAAAGATGATCCACTTTCTAGAAGGATCCGGTCAAGAGGTAATTTTGGGACTATTCTAGAAGAATCAGATTGCATGGAAATTCAAAGAGCAAAATCCTTTCCTTTTGAAATCTTTTGATTATTTATTTTGTTCAGCATTTAATTTCCTTGTTGGGTACTGTTCACGTCCAGGTCTAGAGTTAGGCAAATAAAGAATATTTCTTTACTTTATTTTGGTACTGTTCACGTCCAAAATAAAGTTCCTTAAAAAAAAAAAAGACATGGATCAATGAAATTGTGAGAGTTATTCTCTTTGGTTCTTTGAAGAACTTATCGAACTTATCGGGATTTCCCGTGGCGTTCATTTTGACTTATCAAACGGATTTTCATCACCGTTTGTGGCGTCCTCATCATACCGAGGTTCTTGCTTTCTTAAGCAACGGGTCGAGGTTCCATTCGAATCAGTCCTAGAAACGATCTTGGGTTCCTCATAGTTGTTGGGTCTCGTTACGGGTTAACGGGGTTCACATCATTTGGTATCAGAGCTTTGGTTCTAGTTCGGGTTTGCTTATCCTTTCAATTTCGTTTCTTTGTTTTTTTTTCTCTTCTCCAATTCGCTTCACACCATCTAGCTTTCGTGAGCCGAATTTCTGAAAAAAAAAAAATTCCGAAAATCACATTTATTGATGCTCCTGTTATTCTGAAATTCACCCACCCCAAAGCCATATTATTGTGAGTGAAACACGAATGAAGAGTCATCCACATCCTTGAGTGTAAACACGTAAGGGAGTGAATCATGAGGTTCTTTTTTTTCTAACCTTGTTTCTGCAGCAACCATGTCTCAAAACCGTGGTAAGAACGTTGGGTCCTAGAAACCAAGAGAGTGAGGCGTATGTTGAACCAAGTACAAGAACGGCTAGATCGGCTGGAGCATCCTCAACCCCAACCTGGTTTCAATTTCCGTAGACGGGAAAAAGCTCAACGGAGGGAGGAAAGGGAGTACGAAGAAGGGCCTTACAGATCTGACTTTGAAGAGGAAAGAGATTGTGATTCTCATATTGGCTATAGGAGATATGGAAGACGAAGAGAAGCTAGGATTCGGGAAGATAACAACTTCAGTGGTATTAAGATGAAGATTCAATCTTTTCAAGGGAGATCTGATCCGGAAGCCTATCTTGAGTGGGAGAAGAAGATGGAGTTCGTGTTTGATTGCCACAACTACTCCGAAACCAAGAAGGTAAAATTAGCAGTCACTGAGTTTTCTTGGTATGCTATAACTTGGTGGGATCAATTTGTGATAAATAGGAGGCGGAATGGAGAACGACCGATAGATACGTGGGAGTCTATGAAGGCGGTCATGAGAAAAAGGTTTGTTCCAAGCTACTACCACCGGGAGTTGTACAAAAAGCGACAAGATCTTAGACCGGTACGCCGGAATGTAGCGGACTACCAAAAGGAGACGTATGAGTCACAAACGTCCAAATCTGAGATCAAGCAACTTCACCAACGTTGGGATTCATTTGAGCAGCAGACACAAAACGCCCCCAAATTCCGTAGTCGAGAATTCCGTGAGGCATTCCCGAAGTGGGAGAAGAAGATGAAAGACCTCATGTTTGCTCGTAACAAATCCGAGCTGAAGCCCACGAAGGTCAGCGACGTACCTCAAGAGAATTGTTGTGTTGTTGCCGACAATAACGATTCCACCACCGACGATCTACCACCCTTGGAGGAAATCTACAAGGAGGTGGATGAATCACAAACAGCCCAATCCGAGTTCAAGCCCGAGAATGTCAGCCACGTCACTCACGAGAATTGTTGCATCGCTGCCGAAAATGACAATTCCACCCCTGATGATCTGCCACTCTTAGATAAAATTCCCGTGGAGGATCCTTTAGCTCCTGAAGTATTGTCATTGATTGCAAATGAAGCATTGCCACCGACGCAAGTATATGAGGATCCCTATGTCCAGGAATATGAGGTTGTCATTCCCGAGGAAACACCATATGACATTTTTTTTTATGTCTGCGATGATTTGAGGACAAATCACTTTCAAGAGGAGGGGAATGATGAGAATACGGGCAAGGCTTCAAAGGAGCTAGTTCAACTCCCCGGAGAGCCGGTTACGAGAGAACGAGACAGGAAGTTCAAGGACGTTGTCGATGAAATTATTCATGAGATATGGGCCCAAGCCCATTCGTGGAAGCCCATCAAAGATGATCCACTTTCTAGAAGGATCCGGTCAAGAGGTAATTTTGGGACTATTCTAGAAGAATCAGATTGCATGGAAATTCAAAGAGCAAAATCCTTTCCTTTTGAAATCTTTTGATTATTTATTTTGTTCAGCATTTAATTTCCTTGTTGGGTACTGTTCACGTCCAGGTCTAGAGTTAGGCAAATAAAGAATATTTCTTTACTTTATTTTGGTACTGTTCACGTCCAAAATAAAGTTCCTTAAAAAAAAAAAAGACATGGATCAATGAAATTGTGAGAGTTATTCTCTTTGGTTCTTTGAAGAACTTATCGAACTTATCGGGATTTCCCGTGGCGTTCATTTTGACTTATCAAACGGATTTTCATCACCGTTTGTGGCGTCCTCATCATACCGAGGTTCTTGCTTTCTTAAGCAACAGGTCGAGGTTCCATTCGAATCAGTCCTAGAAACGATCTTGGGTTCCTCATAGTTGTTGGGTCTCGTTACGGGTTAACGGGGTTCACATCATTTGGTATCAGAGCTTTGGTTCTAGTTCGGGTTTGCTTATCCTTTCAATTTCGTTTCTTTGTTTTTTTTTCTCTTCTCCAATTCGCTTCACACCATCTAGCTTTCGTGAGCCGAATTTCTGAAAAAAAAAAAATTCCGAAAATCACATTTATTGATGCTCCTGTTATTCTGAAATTCACCCACCCCAAAGCCATATTATTGTGAGTGAAACACGAATGAAGAGTCATCCACATCCTTGAGTGTAAACACGTAAGGGAGTGAATCATGAGGTTCTTTTTTTTCTAACCTTGTTTCTGCAGCAACCATGTCTCAAAACCGTGGTAAGAACGTTGGGTCCTAGAAACCAAGAGAGTGAGGCGTATGTTGAACCAAGTACAAGAACGGCTAGATCGGCTGGAGCATCCTCAACCCCAACCTGGTTTCAATTTCCGTAGACGGGAAAAAGCTCAACGGAGGGAGGAAAGGGAGTACGAAGAAGGGCCTTACAGATCTGACTTTGAAGAGGAAAGAGATTGTGATTCTCATATTGGCTATAGGAGATATGGAAGACGAAGAGAAGCTAGGATTCGGGAAGATAACAACTTCAGTGGTATTAAGATGAAGATTCAATCTTTTCAAGGGAGATCTGATCCGGAAGCCTATCTTGAGTGGGAGAAGAAGATGGAGTTCGTGTTTGATTGCCACAACTACTCCGAAACCAAGAAGGTAAAATTAGCAGTCACTGAGTTTTCTTGGTATGCTATAACTTGGTGGGATCAATTTGTGATAAATAGGAGGCGGAATGGAGAACGACCGATAGATACGTGGGAGTCTATGAAGGCGGTCATGAGAAAAAGGTTTGTTCCAAGCTACTACCACCGGGAGTTGTACAAAAAGCGACAAGATCTTAGACCGGTACGCCGGAATGTAGCGGACTACCAAAAGGAGACGTATGAGTCACAAACGTCCAAATCTGAGATCAAGCAACTTCACCAACGTTGGGATTCATTTGAGCAGCAGACACAAAACGCCCCCAAATTCCGTAGTCGAGAATTCCGTGAGGCATTCCCGAAGTGGGAGAAGAAGATGAAAGACCTCATGTTTGCTCGTAACAAATCCGAGCTGAAGCCCACGAAGGTCAGCGACGTACCTCAAGAGAATTGTTGTGTTGTTGCCGACAATAACGATTCCACCACCGACGATCTACCACCCTTGGAGGAAATCTACAAGGAGGTGGATGAATCACAAACAGCCCAATCCGAGTTCAAGCCCGAGAATGTCAGCCACGTCACTCACGAGAATTGTTGCATCGCTGCCGAAAATGACAATTCCACCCCTGATGATCTGCCACTCTTAGATAAAATTCCCGTGGAGGATCCTTTAGCTCCTGAAGTATTGTCATTGATTGCAAATGAAGCATTGCCACCGACGCAAGTATATGAGGATCCCTATGTCCAGGAATATGAGGTTGTCATTCCCGAGGAAACACCATATGACATTTTTTTTTATGTCTGCGATGATTTGAGGACAAATCACTTTCAAGAGGAGGGGAATGATGAGAATACGGGCAAGGCTTCAAAGGAGCTAGTTCAACTCCCCGGAGAGCCGGTTACGAGAGAACGAGACAAGAAGTTCAAGGACGTTGTCGATGAAATTATTCATGAGATATGGGCCCAAGCCCATTCGTGGAAGCCCATCAAAGATGATCCACTTTCTAGAAGGATCCGGTCAAGAGGTAATTTTGGGACTATTCTAGAAGAATCAGATTGCATGAAAATTCAAAGAGCAAAATCCTTTCCTTTTGAAATCTTTTGATTATTTATTTTGTTCAGCATTTAATTTCCTTGTTGGGTACTGTTCACGTCCAGGTCTAGAGTTAGGCAAATAAAGAATATTTCTTTACTTTATTTTGGTACTGTTCACGTCCAAAATATAGTTCCTTAAAAAAAAAAAAAGACATGGATCAATGAAATTGTGAGAGTTATTCTCTTTGGTTCTTTGAAGAACTTATCGAACTTATCGGGATTTCCCGTGGCGTTCATTTTGACTTATCAAACGGATTTTCATCACCGTTTGTGGCGTCCTCATCATACCGAGGTTCTTGCTTTCTTAAGCAACGGGTCGAGGTTCCATTCGAATCAGTCCTAGAAACGATCTTGGGTTCCTCATAGTTGTTGGGTCTCGTTACGGGTTAACGGGGTTCACATCATTTGGTATCAGAGCTTTGGTTCTAGTTCGGGTTTGCTTATCCTTTCAATTTCGTTTCTTTGTTTTTTTTTTCTCTTCTCCAATTCGCTTCACACCATCTAGCTTTCGTGAGCCGAATTTCTGAAAAAAAAAAAATTCCGAAAATCACATTTATTGATGCTCCTGTTATTCTGAAATTCACCCACCCCAAAGCCATATTATTGTGAGTGAAACACGAATGAAGAGTCATCCACATCCTTGAGTGTAAACACGTAAGGGAGTGAATCATGAGGTTCTTTTTTTTCTAACCTTGTTTCTGCAGCAACCATGTCTCAAAACCGTGGTAAGAACGTTGGGTCCTAGAAACCAAGAGAGTGAGGCGTATGTTGAACCAAGTACAAGAACGGCTAGATCGGCTGGAGCATCCTCAACCCCAACCTGGTTTCAATTTCCGTAGACGGGAAAAAGCTCAACGGAGGGAGGAAAGGGAGTACGAAGAAGGGCCTTACAGATCTGACTTTGAAGAGGAAAGAGATTGTGATTCTCATATTGGCTATAGGAGATATGGAAGACGAAGAGAAGCTAGGATTCGAGAAGATAACAACTTCAGTGGTATTAAGATGAAGATTCAATCTTTTCAAGGGAGATCTGATCCGGAAGCCTATCTTGAGTGGGAGAAGAAGATGGAGTTCGTGTTTGATTGCCACAACTACTCCGAAACCAAGAAGGTAAAATTAGCAGTCACTGAGTTTTCTTGGTATGCTATAACTTGGTGGGATCAATTTGTGATAAATAGGAGGCGGAATGGAGAACGACCGATAGATACGTGGGAGTCTATGAAGGCGGTCATGAGAAAAAGGTTTGTTCCAAGCTACTACCACCGGGAGTTGTACAAAAAGCGACAAGATCTTAGACCGGTACGCCGGAATGTAGCGGACTACCAAAAGGAGACGTATGAGTCACAAACGTCCAAATCTGAGATCAAGCAACTTCACCAACGTTGGGATTCATTTGAGCAGCAGACACAAAACGCCCCCAAATTCCGTAGTCGAGAATTCCGTGAGGCATTCCCGAAGTGGGAGAAGAAGATGAAAGACCTCATGTTTGCTCGTAACAAATCCGAGCTGAAGCCCACGAAGGTCAGCGACGTACCTCAAGAGAATTGTTGTGTTGTTGCCGACAATAACGATTCCACCACCGACGATCTACCACCCTTGGAGGAAATCTACAAGGAGGTGGATGAATCACAAACAGCCCAATCCGAGTTCAAGCCCGAGAATGTCAGCCACGTCACTCACGAGAATTGTTGCATCGCTGCCGAAAATGACAATTCCACCCCTGATGATCTGCCACTCTTAGATAAAATTCCCGTTGAGGATCCTTTAGCTCCTTAAGTATTTTCATTGATTGCAAACGAAGCATTGCCACCGACGCAAGTGTATGAGGATCCCTATGTCCAGGAATATGAGGTTGTCATTCCCGAGGAAACACCATATGACATTTTTTTTTATGTCTGCGATGATTTGAGGACAAATCACTTTCAAGAGGAGGGGAATGATGAGAATACGGGCAAGGCTTCAAAGGAGCTAGTTCAAGTCCCCGGAGAGCCGGTTACGAGAGAACGAGACAAGAAGTTCAAGGACGTTGTCGATGAAATTATTCATGAGATATGGGTCCAAGCCCATTCGTGGAAGCCCATCAAAGATGATCCACTTTCTAGAAGGATCCGGTCAAGAGATAATTTTGGGACTATTCTAGAAGAATCAGATTGCATGGAAATTCAAAGAGCAAAATCCTTTCCTTTTGAAATCTTTTGATTATTTATTTTGTTCAGCATTTAATTTCCTTGTTGGGTACTGTTCACGTCCAGGTCTAGAGTTAGGCAAATAAAGAATATTTCTTTACTTTATTTTGGTACTGTTCACGTCCAAAATATAGTTCCTTAAAAAAAAAAAGACATGGATCAATGAAATTGTGAGAGTTATTCTCTTTGGTTCTTTGAAGAACTTATCGAACTTATCGGGATTTCCCGTGGCGTTCATTTTGACTTATCAAACGGATTTCCATCACCGTTTGTGGCGTCCTCATCATACCGAGGTTCTTGCTTTCTTAAGCAACGGGTCGAGGTTCCATTCGAATTAGTCCTAGAAACGATCTTGGGTTCCTCATAGTTGTTGGGTCTCGTTACGGGTTAACGGGGTTCACATCACTACGTCTACTTGCCATGGAGCCGTCACTTAAGAGTCGAATGGGGACGGTAGGCGATAATATCATAATCAAATGTTAAATATTTGATATGATATTATGATTATATAATATCAAATATTTGATATCGTTCTCAATATTCAAATTAATTTCAAATGTAGAGATTCAAATTTAAGTGTATGAATATTTTTCTATTATGCTTTTTATTGTCTTTATAAATAGAGATCTTTAACTTGTAATATGCATGCACTCATAATACAAAATATATAGCCGGAGAGGGCTTTCACAATGGATGTAGTTCTTCTAGACCAAATCACTTAAATCTCTTGTATCTTGTTACTATTTCTCTCCTTTCTTCATTTTAACATTTTTTCTTATGAATCTACTACTCATCCTAAAAGCTCATGCCGATAGGAAGATGAAGATTTTATTTTTTGAGTTATATTTTTTAACACTGTCTTTCACGTGTGAGCCGAACGCTCCTTTAATTGGAAGGCCCAACACATGCAATATTTAATTGAAATTAGGGTCGAGTGCGAAGTTATGTCCTGAACTCAGGAGCTTACCTCTGATACTATGTAAATCTATCAATCATCTTAAAAGTTTAAGCAGATAGGAAGATGAAGATTTTATTATTTGAGTTGTATTTTCTAGTTCTATGGTCCCCCCGGTGATGGTTTGAAGTGTTGGGCTACTAATTTTTTAAAACAAAATTAAAGGAGATCAAATTGTTCCTTCAGCGATTGAAGTTGTGGCTAGACATGTCCTTTGGTACTTTGGGCAAGTATTTAAGCTAAATAATTGCTCGTAAGGGTCTTCCTGGCGCATTTAGGAGGAGGGAGGTGATGCGGACCGAAAACTTTTTGCAATGGTATTTCACCAACTCCCAAGTATGTTTTGGGCTGGGCAAAATTGATTGCCTTGCGGCCTGATGCATAATTTGGGCTGCCACTTTAATATTCCAATGGCTCGCCTGTTCGAAGCTATTGGAAACTGGCCCAAAGCTGGTAGTTAAGGCAGGATGATAAGATCATAAGAATGTACGTACATACACTTTTATCTATTTTATACTGAGAATACACTATTGGGACAAATTGAAACTTTTATCCTCATAAATTTTTTATTTAATATAATTCAATTTTATGTTTAAAAGGTTTTTAAATACAACTTTTTGTTTTTCTTTTTGCTTTTAATTACTATTGGTTCGTTCATCCAATAGACATACTAATTATTTTTGCAATAAGATCAGAACTACGTACCGGGATGAGGAACGTACACGTAGGGAGGCTGGAGGGGGCATGGTATACTCCACATGACCCATAAAATGTTGCTGCCACATGACTCTTCAGTTTTATTTCTTTATTTGGGAGTGTTTAGGGTTAACTACTTGTCCTAAAAAAATCTTTTCTTCAAATCTCACTACTGAAAATGAGAAATAATGCTTACGTGACTAACGAAAAAATATATAATTATCAATTATCAATCGACATTTAAATTCGATTAAGTAAAGTCGCTTTATAATGACAACATTTTTCATTAGAGAGATATGACTGTGTTACTTGTTTGTGGTCTGTATTTGCACAAAAAAATCATCTTCGGACAAGTAATTAACTCTTGAGAGTCCCAAGAAAAAAAATTAAAAACTAAGGGATCAAATTAAAAAATAGGTTAAACTACAAGAACTAGGAGATTAATTAGGCCTAAGATTTAAAGACTTCCCCACTGACCTTTCAATCATGAGGTTTCAAATTTTTCTCCATCTTTTGGTCAATCCATCTGGGAAAACAGAAAAAAGAAAACCCAGAAAACGAAAAATGAAATGGAAATCGAAACAAAATGCAGGTTGTGGATAAAGCGTGCATGAGAAGAGGCATAAGGGAGGGGGAGGGCGGCCTCAACCTCGACTTGACAGAGCATATATAGCGAAGCGATAATGTAGGACATTAAATACGGCGTTACTTTAAGGCGCATTATGATAGTAATGGGCTTGTGGGGTCTGGAACTTCTACTCCCGTTTCGAACTCTATTCCCACTTCTAACGTCAAACTTAATTTCTCAGGAACTTATTTCCACACAGACTTTGCTTAAATGAAATGAAAATCTTCACGGCGAAGTCATAATTTGCAGACTAAATATAATTTTTGCTTAAATTATTTTTCTAAGTAGATGTCGAGATCATCTTTTGTATACTTCTACTAATCCTAAGTTATTCAAATTTTTATTATAATCAAAATAAGTATAATCAAAATGTCACAACTTATTTTTAAACTTAAAAAATTATAAACTTTAACTTAATTGTAAAAGCCCAATTTTCATAAATTATGTTAATTGAACCGGACATTCTTTCAATGAGTAAAAGAGTCATCACTAATTATATCAGTACTAATACCTTGTGCGGCCGAATATAATCAAAGGTTTAAAATCTTCTGAATAAAGGGCTTATAAATTATTGACAAAGGCACAAAGAAATGTTAAAATTTAGCCAAAATAACTTAGGTACACACAAATAGTAGAGCAATAATAATATTTTGTTTAGAAAAAAGAGCAATAATATTTTAATTAGAAAATAATAATGAAATGGGTTTATTTTTTTTTGAAAAAAAGACTAATAATTAAATGTAATAACATTTAGAATTCAAACTTTGAAAATGAATTTTTTTTGTGTGCAAAGCAAAAAGCTGGTTGTATTCCAAGCGTTGAATATGTATTTTATTATTTTTCTGTATATGAGGTAAAATAATGAGAGATAAAGAAGAGAGAGGTCATTGAGAGAAAATCTGAACAATAAGAATATAAATAATGAGAGGCAGAAGTGAGGGAGAAATAAGAGATGAATTTACAAAAAGGTAGAGAGAGAAAAATAGAAAATACACAATCTAGAAAAGAGAGAGAAGAGGGAGGAAGGGATGGAGGAATTTTAGAAAAAAATGTAGGGAGAGAAAAGTAAGAAAGATACTTAATATTTTTTCTTTTTAAAAATTGGAGGGTCACTTGTAAAGTAGTTATTTACTCTCTCTCAGGTTCTTTCTTCTTCTCAAGTTTATTTTTTCAAAATTTTTGTAGGGACCAATACAAAGATTAATTACTATAAATTTTGTCCCTGTATTAAAAAATTTTGAAAATTTACCCATACATATATATGTATGTATTTTTAAAAAAATTTGAAAATTTAACTGTGAGTCCTAGTTTCAGGATTAAGGCAACCCAAGAGGAGGGGTGAATTGGTTTTCTAAACTTTTCGGTTAAAACCCCCAAAGTTGTGTTTGCAAGTAAATACTACTTTAGCGCAAGTATATAATATGCGGAACTGTAAATAAGTGCTAAAGTAAGGAGTAGGGATAAGAGAAGCAAACACTCGATTTTTAGGTGGTTCGGCAAACCCGCCTACATCCACCCCTCAAGCTCCTTCACCGAGCCTTGAGGTTTCTCCACTATTCTTCAAATAGCTTTACACACTAGCTTTCGGGTGCTAGTGAACCGTACAAGTGTTTTCTCCCGGGCTCAGCACTCAAACCCACCCAAGTGGTTTTTCGGGCTTACCACTCACAACCTAACCAAGCTTGAGATATACCCTCTCTAAGCTTCTTCTTTAGTGAACAACCTCACTAAAGGAAACAACTCTCTAGATAAGAAGATTTAGGAACAAGACTCTCTCAAAGAGTGGATATAAAAGTGGAAAACTCTATCTCTTGATTCACACAAAGACAAGGATGTGAAAGTGCAATTTGTGTGAATGATATGAGAAATATGAAATAAGAAGGTTTAGAATATTTCTCAAGCTATACAAATGATATGTGGTCGTTGGTTCTTAATTTTAGACGTTTTCGATGTGTATTTATAGGTCACATATGAAAACTAGCCGTTTATAGCCGTTGGGGGTCGATTTGACAATTTTACCGTTGTACCGGTCGACCGCTTCATGTATCGGTCGACCGGTTCAAGTAGCCGTTGCCCAACGGTCATAATTTTGAATGCTGTCAATGATCGACCGCTTCATGTAGAGGTCGACCGCTACAAAAAGTTCATCGACCGCTTCATTTAAAAACATGTTTTTGACCACTTTTAAACACCCAATTTTAAAGACTTAATTCTCATAAGTATATGAAGGGTTTAGGAATATATTTGGGGTGTTTTGAAACCTTTAAAAACATTTTAATCTTTCAAACAAAAGGTAAAACGGTTTATGCACGTTTTGAAAGATATGCAAGTGCGTGATTCAAATCCTTGTCAAATGTGAAATAAAGAGTTACACAAGGATTATACCCTAAGGTTTTGAATCTTCACTTTAAGCACTTTGCATCTTCTTGTTCTTCTTTCTTCAAGTCTTTGGCTCTTTTATCAAGTCGTCTTTGTCTTTGAAGATGTTCACTTTATAAACTTATTCATTTATTGAAATCATCAAAACATTGATTGTGCACAAAAGCCAACAATCTCCCCCTTTTTGATGATGACAATAAAATGATAGTTTTGGGATGACTCCCCCTATCTTGTGCAATTGGACAATCATGTAAAACTTGAAGATAAAACATTAGCCATTGGATTCATAAAGAGTAATACAATTCAAACATAATCCAATTCAAAGGAGAGTATATAGTCATCAAAACTATTAGCACATTTCTCCCCCTTTGTCACATCAAAAAGACAAAGGTTACATTACTCCCCAAACATGCATTCGAAAAGCAAAATGAATCCAAGCTTTTAGACATTTATGAATTCTCTCCCTTTGTAATTCAAAAAGAGAATACATGGATAGAATTTAAAAGATCATTTTTCATCCAAAAGATCAAATTTGGTTTTTAAATGACAATCTATTTGTCATGGTATAGAGGATGTCTAACAGGAACTCAAGAGTTCATCGGTATTACGATAGTAGCCCACCGAGTGGGTTTGTACCAACCTTTTAGCTACCAATGACAATTTTAAAGGTCAATCTCAACCAAAAGGTTTAAGCACACAAAAACTTATCAAATATCAAGATTTTTTAAAAGAGATGACTTATAGATTTTTCATTTTGATAAATGCAGGAAAATATGTGAAGGATAAATACATTTGCATTTATAACATTTAACAACCAAGAACATATAATTAGACCACAATTAAAACTTATTCTCAAATAAGGATTTAGATGTTACCAAAGGTTTCCCCTTAGCATTTGTCCTCAAATGTCACAAGCCTTCTTGATAGGCAAGTTTCATCCAAGTACCCATTTGTTGCTCCGTCCTAGAACAGAATCAAGAAACAATTTTTGGTACCCAAGCCTTCTTGGGTCCTTCAATGTTAGTTTTGGTTCCTTTTGGAACCCATGCTTTCTTGAGAGTTTTACTCCCAAGTTTCTTTAATGCACAATCAAAGATAAGATGTCCATCTTTATTGCAAAAATGACATGTTTGAGTAGGTGCATTAAAAGATTTAGCCTTCACAAAATAATTCTTAAAATATTTTTGGTGAATTGAAGGCTTGTAGCCTAAGCCACATTTGTCAAAGACACATCTTTGACTACCAAGAATTAAATCTAAAGATTTCTTTCCTTGAGTAAACTTCTCAATGATTTTGCTTTGAGAAATAATTTTGTTGTTCAAAACAACTTTCTCCTTTTCAAATTCTAAAGCTTTTTGCTGGAACAAATCGTTTTCTAGCTTTAGATTCTTTTTCTCATTTTTCAAAAAATCAATATCATTTGAGATCAAAATGAGTTTCTTTTTCAAAGATGTATATTTTGAACCTAATAGTTCGAATTGACATAAAAGATCATTAAATGCATTTTGAAGCTCATTATAAGAAGTTTCATGTTCATCATCGGAAGAGTGTACCTCATCATCATCCTCATCAGTGTCTTCAAATGCCATGAAGCACATGTTGGCTATTTCTCCATCTTCTTCTTCGGAGGAGGAGGAGGAGGAGGAGGAGGAACTTTCTTTGTTTGCCTTCCAAGATGTCTTCTTGTATTTGAGGCTTCTCTTTCCTTTCTTGCTCTTGAGGAAGTTTTTGAACTTTCTAGTCATTAAGACTATGTCTTCCTCTTTGTCATCCTCATCTTTCACTGTTGAAGATTTGAAAGCGATCCTCATCTTCTTTTTGCTTTCATCTTCATTCTCGAGCATTTGGATCTCGTGGGTCATGAGTGATCCAATGAGCTCATCCAGAGGAAGCTTGGTGAGATCCTTTGCTTCTTGTATGGCGGTCACTTTGGCCTCCCATGCCTTTGGTAGTGACCTAAGGATTTTTCTCACCAAATCGGAGTTAGTATAAGATTTACCAAGTGAATTCAAAGCATTTATAATTGTGGTAAATCTAGTATACAAGACAGTAATGGATTCCTCTGGTGTCATTTTAAACAATTCATAATTATGAACAAGCATATTGATTTTTGACTCTTTAGCTTGGTTTGTTCCTTCATGAGTAATTTCTAGAGCATGCCAAATTTTCTTAGCATTTGTGCAAGAAGATATTCTATTAAATTCATTTTTCTCTAAAGCACAATAAAGAATGTTCATAGCTCTAGCATTTAAAAAGATTTTCCTTTTGTCTAGGTCACTATATTCATTTTCATTTTTAAGGGTTTCAACCTCTCCAACTTTTTTTGTGGGAATATGTGGACCATTCAAAATGCATAACCATAGATCATAATCGATGGATTGAAGATAAATTTGCATCCTAGCTTTCCAATATGCATAATCATGTCCATAAAAAAATGGTGGTCTAAGAGTGGAAAGCCCTTCAACTTGAGTGTTGAAGCTTGTAGTTGTCATTCTAACTCAAGATGTTAAAATCTTGTATAAAGAGCACCAGGCTCTGATACCAATTGTGAGTCCTAGTTTCAGGATTAAGGCAACCCAAGAGGGGGGGGTGAATTGGTTTTTCTAAACTTTTCGGTTAAAACCCCCAAAGTTGTGTTTGCAAGTAAATACTACTTTAGCGCAAGTATATAATATGCGGAACTGTAAATAAGTGCTAAAGTAAGGAGTAGGGATAAGAGAAGCAAACACTCGATTTTTAGGTGGTTCGGCAAACCCGCCTACATCCACCCCTCAAGCTCCTTCACCGAGCCTTGAGGTTTCTCCACTATTCTTCAAATAGCTTTACACACTAGCTTCCGGGTGCTAGTGAACCGTACAAGTGTTTTCTCCCGGGCTCAGCACTCAAACCCACCCAAGTGGTTTTTCGGGCTTACCACTCACAACCTAACCAAGCTTGAGATATACCCTCTCTAAGCTTCTTCTTTAGTGAACAACCTCACTAAAGGAAACAACTCTCTAGATAGGAAGATTTAGGAACAAGACTCTCTCAAAGAGTGGATATAAAAGTGGAAAACTCTATCTCTTGATTCACACAAAGACAAGGATGTGAAAGTGCAATTTGTGTGAATGATATGAGAAATATGAAATAAGAAGGTTTAGAATATTTCTCAAGCTATACAAATGATATGTGGTCGTTGGTTCTTAATTTTAGACGTTTTCGATGTGTATTTATAGGTCACATATGAAAACTAGCCGTTTATAGCCGTTGGGGGTCGATTTGACAATTTTACCGTTGTACCGGTCGACCGCTTCATGTATCGGTCGACCGGTTCAAGTAGCCGTTGCCCAACGGTCATAATTTTGAATGCTGTCAATGATCGACCGCTTCATGTAGAGGTCGACCGCTACAAAAAGTTCATCGACCGCTTCATTTAAAAACATGTTTTTGACCACTTTTAAACACCCAATTTTAAAGACTTAATTCTCATAAGTATATGAAGGGTTTAGGAATATATTTGGGGTGTTTTGAAACCTTTAAAAACATTTTAATCTTTCAAACAAAAGGTAAAACGGTTTATGCACGTTTTGAAAGATATGCAAGTGCGTGATTCAAATCCTTGTCAAATGTGAAATAAAGAGTTACACAAGGATTATACCCTAAGGTTTTGAATCTTCACTTTAAGCACTTTGCATCTTCTTGTTCTTCTTTCTTCAAGTCTTTGGCTCTTTTATCAAGTCGTCTTTGTCTTTGAAGATGTCCACTTTATAAACTTATTCATTTATTGAAATCATCAAAACATTGATTGTGCACAAAAGCCAACATTAACCATACATATAGACACACACATATATATGTGTGTGTGTGTATTTTTTCTCCCCCGGCGCGCGCGTAGCTTCGTCCCTGAATATCATCTGTTGCCCTCTTTTACATGTTATAATTACGTACTTTCAGGCATCTAAGTCCTTAAAATTATTTCTAACACGCATGTAAATGAACTTTATACTTAGCTCATAGGCTGCGTTTGCTTCAACGTAAAATTTAAGAAAATAGAAAAAATATATTCGATGTACATTTAAGTTAATAGGGAAATAAAAGAAAATAACCAAAATTCCATTGTTTAGCAGAGACCTAGAAAATCATCCAGGTGCAAATGTTTTTTGGTATTCATTTAGTATGAGAAGCATCAGAATAGGAGAGGGTGAGAGAAGGGATCCCCATCGTATGGTAGGGCTGTTCAGTGCCACCGAAAAATTCCGGTGGCACTGGCCCCGGCACCGGCACCGGGTTGCCGGTGCCCCGGCACCCCGGTGTAGGTGCCGGTGCAGGAATTTGGGGGAAACCCGGTGGTATTCCCGATTTTCGGGTTCCCCGGCACCGGGAACCCGGGGACCGGGAACCGGGTTTCCCACCCTCTTTTTTTTTTCTCCCCGACTCACCCCCCTTCACTTCACTTCACTTCACTGACCCTAGCCGCGCCCCCTCCTTGTGAAAGTCTGAAACCCCAGCCGCCCCCCACCCCCGCAGACGTCGTCACGCCCCTCTCTCTCTCTCTTTCACGCCCTTCTCTCTCTCTCTCACGCCCCTCTCTTTCTCTCTCACGCTGCGTCGTCCCTCTCTCTTTCTCACAGTGTAAATTTCCTCTCTCTGTCTCTCTCTAATTGATTTTGATTTTAATTCATGATTTGCTCATGTTGTGATGGTAAGATTAAAGATTTTAATTCATGATTTGGTTAGGTTGATTCTGTTTGAAAGCAGATCCATCGCCTAGGTTGATATAGGTTAATTTTTGATTTGTTTAGGTTGTTTAATTTCTTAGTTGCTTGTTGTTGTTGCTGTAAATTACTTAGTTGTGTCTTGTGGAAATTCAAGAACATTAACTTAACTTACATGTTGCCGACCACCTGTTTGATTATTAGGCTATGAGGTTGTTTAATTTCTTATTTGCTGTATGTGGTAGTCAATTTCTTATCTTTCTATCATCTGTAAACTGCTACTTGTAAATAAGATTATTTGATGCCTTGCTTCAAGTAGTTGACTGTGCAATTGCATTATTAGAGATTTAAGTATTAACTCTTTGTCTACTTTTCTGCTATGCCATCCCATAATATTGCTGTCACTAACTTAAGTCTAGGAAACATTTCTCTTTACGCACAAAAAAGCTCTGTTTTTTTTTCTAGATTAATGATGTGAACATCATCTTGTCATACTTTTTTCTCTCCATATTCTGGGTATACGCAACCTATATTCTCAACAGAACTCTAACTCGAGCTATAATCTAGCTTGTTTTGTGAAATTAAAGGATTTATCCTGGTCGTGCTAGTTTCTTCTGTCTAATACTTATTTGGCATTCTACAGGTTTTACAGGCATAAGTGCTCCCTATGAACCACCAGTAAATTTTGAGGTATGTATGCTCATAAAGAAGATCATGCATGTTTGACAGACGTGATGTGCACCAATATGCAAATACAATTTCATTTTCATGAATCTGTAGAGATGAAGTATATGCATTTTCAACTTCTCAATCTGCCTCCATTAGCTCTGACTCATTTCCGTTAATTTATTTTCTTTTTCCTGCCCAATCTCAAAGTTTTTCTTCTCCTGGGTTTCTTGAAGTGCTGATCATTAGGTTTCTTGCCATTTACTATTAGAAATCTATTGTTCTTTCTTTTAATTTTCTGTGCTTTCGTGTAAGCCATTTAGGTATGTGTTTCTTTAGCATAATTGCGTTTATAGATAACCTTGCTATACGCTATCAATGGGATTTGACCAGAGTATCCACCTCTCTTTTTTTCAGTTATATGATGGTCTTCGTTGGTGTTTATTTTCTTGTATTCGTTTTTAAACTACAGCAATTTGGTGCCGTAGCTTACTTTATAGTCTGCGTTTGAGCCACTTGGTTGTTCAATTAGATAAACTAACTGAGGTGGGTAGTGGCATAGCATATGCAATAATGAAAAGGCCTCTGCTTGAATGTAGGATAACCGCCACCGCTACCGCTAAAATCGCCACCGTTAAGGGCCGATTACGACGTATGGGATGAGAGATGCTAGCTAGATGTGAAGACCAAACGTGTTGCAAGGATGTAGGTTACGACTCGGAGAACGAGTTGGAGATCAATCCGTGAGAACATATCAATTCCTGACAAGCTATTAGTCTAAGTCGCCTCAATTAAGGACTTCGATCTTCGTGGCTTAGCTTTTTTTTTAGATTAGAAGTTTTTTATTACATATTTTGTTTAAACATGATCATAATTTGATAATCTCTCCAACTCTGTAATTAATTCTCTTAGTTTTTCTTGATTGAGTATGATTGGAAATGCAACCCCAATATATGGTTATATATACAGCAACAAGTATGATATTTGATATTCGACAAAAAAAAGGAAAAAAGAAAATGATATTTTATAAGACTTGTGGGATGTTTGAGGGTGAAAATTTTGGGTATTCAAGTTTGAGAAATATTACAAAGTAAAGATATGTTATGAGAATTGGTGAAAAAGTGAAGAGAGAAAATATTTTTAATAAATATTATAATAATAAAAAATTATGTGATGATTTTTTTATTATTAAACCTAAATTTTTGGACCCAAATTATTGGGGCTCAAACAAGACCCAAGAGTTTCTTTGCAGTCAATGATAATCAATAGAAGTACGCACTAGCTCGTCCTTGCTTTAATGGCCAACGAAAGGCATGACAAAGACTGAGAAATAGCTATCTCCGTTTTAATTGGCTTCTCATCTTATAACGCGCGGTATGATACGGACGAAATGGTAGCTGCCAATGTCAGCTGGCCATGGAGAATGAAAAATCTTACTTTGCCCAATGGAAAGAAGAAGCAAATCTTGGCGTGTACTTCTAACAAGTATCTTTCTGTAGGTAGTAGCTATCAGGACAATTCATTAAAGTTTGTGTTTTTCTGTTTAAACTTTTTTGTCGAGGAGAACAAAGTCACAAACTTCAGTGGCCTAATCTCGCAGTGGCCGTTTCAAGAGGGCAGAAGTGTGTTATACGGTTTTAAAGAGCATGTATCAATCAATATATAGTGCTCATTGAGTGGACAGCCTAGAGCAATTGGGACGTTGAGGGATCACTACAAGAAATGTTGTTTTCAACGACGTGATTCTTGAGTAAGGCATGCATTTCATCGGCTAAGTATTCGCAACAGCGACTGCTAGGTCATTACTGTGCCATAAGACAAAATTCAGGACCATAGCTTGGCGACGAAGCTTTTTGTCAGCAAAATATGGGATTCCTTTATTTAAGGACGGTGCGATTTGTCGCAACAGGGTGAGGTCCTTTGAATTTTCCACGGGTCTATCAGTCGCCGTTGAAAAGATTTATGGTCGACGGGTACTAGCCTTCACCTAAGATATATGCCGTTCGGCTACGTGTTGTATTTTGATCAAACCCCTTTCTCGCGACAATGGTGGATGTCCGTCGAGCATTTCGTAGCCAATTAAATAATAATTTGGACCCACAGACATTCTCCCCCAATTTATACACAATTCAGGCAGTGTGCGGTTGTGAAAGATAGGTTCTTATAATCGATATATTTGGCAACTCAAATAATTGAAGAAAGACAATGCATGCTGTGTTAGTCTTGACTGACTTCAAGTCTACAGCTTGCTCAAGGAGAAAGGACCCAAATAAAAAAAAAGAAAAGGCTTGGAAGCATTCTTCCTTCTCTGGAAAGACACGACTTTATGTACGTCTTGCTAGCTCAGCAGAAAGAAAAGAAAGAAAGAAAGAGAGAGATTAGGGTTATGTTTGTTTGTAGAAATATTGGGGTTTTGGAAATTTTGGGTATTGAGGTTTGTGAAAAAATATAGTATTTTATGGAAAAGTGAGGAGATAGAAGATTTAATTGAATAGTATAATATTATTTTATAATTTAATAAGGAGAAAAGAATTATTTTATGATTGTTTGAAAATATTGAGGGATGAAAATTTTGGAAAATAAACGCACCCTAAATTTGTTATTTCTTCTCTTTTAGTTGTGTTGCTATTCACATGTACCAATATTTAATATTTTTTTCTTGAGTTTTTAGAGCACTTATTAAAGGGTTAATTAATTATTATTTTTATATAACAGTAATCCAACAAAAGATATATATCATAGAATTCATAAGGTCCATATTGCTTTAATGTACAGTTTATATATATCACCACAAAGGTAAGAATATTGGAGCAGATAATTAGAAGCAAGGGGAGATCTCTTTTGGTTGAAAAATTCAAAGAAGGTGACGTACGACAAAAGAAAAAGTACGTACGTTGCCGGTTGCTTTCTAGTTTCTGCCATAACATCAGCGCCCTCAGTATTTTTTTTTTTCTAAGTAGCGCCCTCAGTATTGAAAACAAGTACATGAACCCACGCCGTGGCTTGGTGGGCTCGTAAGACCATTTCAAGGCAATTACGTTAACCTACGGCTGTACTGCACGCAGTCTATTTTAGTCCATGGCATGGTCACACCAAGGAAAATAGCACAATTAGGACCGCACAATCAAAAATTCGATCGGAACAGATTTTTTATTGTGCTTATATAGAGGATTGGACCAGATTATTTATAAGTGGTCCGGTCCGATCTAATCCAATGCGGTCCGGTCCGGACCACTTAAGTGGTCTGAATCGGTTTTATTTTTAAATTTTTTTTTCATTTTTTTAGGTTAATTTCAAGGGGGAAGAACATATAAAAATGTAGAGTTCTAGTTTAGGTTAAAACTAAATTTTTTAAGTTTGTAATTTGTATTAAGAAAGTATAAAAATATATATTTTATTTATATTAATAAATTTGTTCCGGTCCGGACCGAATTGTCAAAATGTATGGATCGGACCAGACCGAATTTAAATAAAAAAGATCTGACTGGACCGCAAATATGGTATGATGTGAGGCCGGGTTTTGTTCAGCCCTAAACATAACCTACGCAAAAAAAACTTTTGAGAAGAACATATATATAAGAAAAAATATGGCGACCATATTATCGATATAATTTAATTCTTTAATTCAACAAATTAACAGCTAGCCATTAGGTGGGAAATTTATTTTTTGGGTTCGTGGGTAAGTTATACATTAATATCAACAAAATATTAGAAGCTATAGGACTGAGTAGAAGAGGGGTTAGCCAAATCCCCCAAAAGAAGCAGAAGATATTGCAAAACTCTTGCCGATACATCTTAAGTACTATAATTAACACCCACATATACAGCAAATACTCTCAGGTGGTTAGCATTGATTGTGAATTGGCCAAGTGGTGCAAGCAACTATATACGTGATCGAGTGATCGATCATGGTCATGGTAATTATGTTGGCGGCTGAGGCAATAACTAGTTAATTTTGAGAAAAAAAGCTAGTTAATTATTATAATGGTAGCTAGTAGTCATGCAAGCCATGATGAATGCATGCATGGTTGTTACGTAGTAGCAACGGTGGCAATTAATTTACAACAACGGGGCAACCAAGGTTGTGTTGGTAAGGAGAAAAATTGGTTATAAAAGAAAAACATATAACTAGATATATATTCTTGAACAATATTGACCTTCGTCAAATATATATATATATATATATTTTTATTTGGATGCTCAAAAAATGTAAGAAACTTTTAAAGCGTTGTTAATCCAAGTGAAAAAAGAAATTCAGATCAAATTTTTTGAATTAGAATGTTGAGTAAAATATTATATCAAAATCTATGATCTAAATGCGAAAGAAGGGTCTTTTAATTATACTTTAATGCCAAAGACTTTTATCAGCTTGTTCTAAGTGAATCTTCGATTGTCAAACTTTTTAGAAATTTGATGCACTGATTAGTTTACTAATTAGATCCTTTGAAACCTTGTACAAGTTGATATTAGTTTTTTTCTTCTTAATATATTACACGGCTCAAGCCACGCATGCTATTCATTGTTGTGTGTAATATTTTAGCCTTAATTAATCTGTCAAGTTTATGTGGTTTAACTTTTTTTCTAATTTGGTCCCTCAATTTTTTCTTTTTTTTTACGAGTCTTTAGATTTAACTACCTGTTTCAAAAAAGACTTTCGGTCCAATATCAACATTACAACTGACAAATATATGCCTATATGGTTAACAAAAAATATGTCACCACCAATTATCAATTAGTATATAGATTCGTTCAAATCAAATCGCTTAATAATAACACGCTTTCCATTAACAAAATTGCCTACATGTCAGCTTATGTGCGGACCGTCTAGAGGAAGGACTTTTTTTGAGATAATTAGAACTAACTCCATGGACTTTCAGGAAAAGAATTAAAACTGATGAACTAAATTAAAAAAAAGTTAAACTATAGGGAGTAACAGATTAATTAAACCAATATTATACCATGTCTTTACACCATAAGCACTCGTTTCTCTTTTATTTTATGCTCTTCAATTAGTTTCTGAAAGGTTAAATAGTGTAGAATATTCACACCGTCTTATGGTGGGTTTGTGTTGGAAAATTTTTGGGTTGTTAAAATTTTTGGTATTGGGTTTAGTGAAAAAGTGAAGAGAGAGATAATTTTTTATATTTTTTGTAGTGAAAAGTTTTGATTTGATGGGAGAGAGGTATTATATTGTAATATTTTATTATGAGAGGGTGAAAAATTTTGTGAAATTTTTGGATACAAACACAACCTTAGTATATCAGTAGTGCTGGAAAAAAGATCGACCACAACAAAAATCTAACCACTTCATGTCTCAAATCCAGACAACATCATGTGAGCAAAGAAGTACACATCTTGGAATGTCTCTAGCGAAGCAGTACTATTCTCTAATTTATTTTCTAAATTATATGATTTAATTCGAAGAAAGAAAAACACGTTTATATTGTAATGTTGTAGGATCGATCTTTTCAAATGGTAGAGAAAATCTTCCTATGCTCCAAACAAGAAAAAGAAATGTTCCATTTGAAAACCATTTTGGCAAGAGAAGGACCAGATAATACACGACCCACCAATAACCATGTACGTGGAGCTCTTTATTACGACAAACATATAGCCGTTCACCTAAGGCAGAAAGAAGGCAGAAAATCTCATCCCAAGCTTCACGTGACATATCCGTGTGCTGCTGGAAACAGTGTGTTCGAAGAAGTAATAATTAATGTGACCAGCAACCTCTCATTTAAGATTTTCGGACGCTCTTACTTCAGACATTTAGGCCAAACAAAGTGATCATGAAAAGAAGTACAGCAGTATATATGTTACAGGAAAGAAACATTGGTGTTTTTCTTCATCCCGAGGTCAACCAACACAATGCTCTTGAAGAGAACAAGAAGGGATAATCGAGAGTACGTTCCCTGAATTTCATGCAGTACTATAGTAGTCATGTACATGGAAGGTTGGTGTAGAAGATATCAGAGCCAATTAATTAAGTAAAGTTCAATTAATACTGGATTCTTATCCCGGAAACTGACATAGGAAATAATGAACTTGAGCCATTTGCGTGGAAATTTCGTTACTTTGTCCGTTTATAGTTGGCCTAATCCCAAAGGTAAAGCCACTACAAAGACCGATGACTCATTACTATATATTCAATCATCTCATATTATCTCTTCACAATACTTGGTTATTGAAAAAAAACAAAAAACATATATAAAGTGATCGAATCCCCTTGAGTACTATTGTGCAACAATTTAGTGGTCAGAATCAGTCCCTCGAACAATATTATCCAAGGTGTGGCATTCATAGACGTAACTTCCATATAATTAAATTTCTGATACCATTGAGATTCAAGGCATTTATAACCAAGAAGATTCCTTTCACGTAAGCATCAAATGCGAAACTAATATTCTACACCACCAAAACAAGCGCTATACTGGTTTCAAATTTTCTCCACCACCAACTAGTTAAGTAATTATTCCCTAGCTACAGTGCCAAGTTGTGGCCTATATATAGAGCGTCCCCTTGCTATGGATCTGTACAAGAATATTCCAGCTCTAAAAACTTCTTTTGTGATCATCTAAAACTTTAGGCCTTCATGGACAAGCTTGTGTTAACCTGCTCCAGTGCATTTCTTCTAGTACTACTCTTATTTCTAAGGTTTGCGCATGGTGCAAAATTGATTACATCATGCAGCCAAACCCCATACCCAGAAGTATGCTATCACTTCATTAACACCAATCCTCTACCCTCCCAATTAGATGAAGCAGGACGGCTCGAGTTCCATGAGTTAGTTCATAAGGTGGCCATTAACCAAGCGATCGAAGCCCACCGGCTTATCTCAGTCATGGACTTGGGTTCATTCAATGAGCAAGCCAAGTTGGCGTGGACTGATTGTTTGGAGCTCTACGAAGATACGGTGATCAAGCTTAACCGTTCCATGAGTTCCAACAATCCAACTGATGCATTGACGTGGGTTAGTGCATCAATTGCCAATGAGCAGACATGTCAAAATAGTGTTATTGATTTCAACCTGTCATCTCATGTACAATCCTTTCCAAATATGATAAGAAACTTCTCGAAACTGCTTAGCAACACACTCGCAATAAAGAAGGCCGCGGCTTTATCATCAACGTCACCTACTTCCAAACAGTTTGGTGGCCGACGCTTGCTTTCTGATGTCTTCCCGACGTGGATTTACGCTGCTGACAGAAGGCTTCTCCAGTCATCAGGGGCTGCATCAGAAGCCGATTTTGTGGTTTTCCAAGATGGTTCGGGAGATTACAGTACCATTTCCGAGGCCGTGGCTGCGTCAGCTAGTGGGACGAAGAGATGTATTATATACGTGAAAGCAGGAGTTTACAAGGAAAATGTTGAGATCAATAAGCCAAATATAATGATCATTGGGGATGGAATTGATGCTACGATTGTTACCGGTAACAGGAACGTTCAAGGTGGCTCGACAACTTTTAGATCAGCGACTTTCGGTAAGTTGTTCGATTTGGAACTTGTCTACAAGATATCACTAATGACGTTGATGAATATTAACTTCCTTCTTATAGTGCTGCTAACAGGGAAAAGACTGACAATTTTGGTTGATTTGGGATCTGATCCTTAGACCTTTGTCAATCAGGCATACGTTATATACATACATGTACAAATGTTTTTTGTCATACATCCACATTTTTTCTTGGGCTTGAATCAGCGAGACAACCTGAACTAAACGCCAAAAGTGCATTCTCTGTTCTCATTATATAGTCAACGACACAGGACTAAAATCGAATTTTTCCGCAGCCATAGAGTACTGGGAAGTAGCTTGTGAAGTAACAGAAATAACAGGAAAAAAAAACACAACTATTTATACATTTTCCGTACTCCTACTAGCTCATGTAAAATTTTCTATTTTCAGCAATCTCCGGGGACCGCTTCATCGCTCGGGATATAACCTTCGAAAACACGGCCGGACCGCAGAATCACCAAGCCGTTGCACTTCGCGCAGGCGGGGACTTCTCAATTTTCTTCCGCTGCAGTTTCAAGGGCTACCAAGACACGTTATACGTATTCTCACAACGCCAGTTCTACCGAGACTGTGACATTTACGGCACCCAAGACTTCATATTCGGGGATGCCGTGGCAGTGCTCCAAAACTGCAACATCTACGTGAGGAAACCTTCAAGTGGTCAGCAAAACACCGTCACGGCGCAAGCAAGAACGGACCCTAATGAAAATACCGGCATAATTGTCCAGAATTCTCGTGTCACCGCTGCGAGTGATTTGAGGCCTGTACAGGCCTCTTTTGAGACTTATCTCGGGCGGCCGTGGCAAAAGTACTCCAGGACGGTATTCATGAAGAATAATATAGACAGCGTAATAAACCCTGCGGGTTGGCTTCCGTGGAGTGGAAGCTTTGCATTAAGTACGCTCTACTATGGGGAATATATGAACACGGGGAGTGGTGCTAATACTGCAGGGAGGGTCAAATGGCCAGGATATCACGTTATAACGAGCTCGGAGGAGGCTGCACGTTTCACTGTTGGGAATTTTTTAGCCGGAGATTCGTGGATTCCGGGCACTGGGGTGCCATTTTCTAGTGGTCTTTGATATTCCAGAGTATTATGGTAGTACTTCCTCCACTCTAAAACAGATCACGGGCCATCTTATCTAATGGAGGGGCTACGTATAAATCACGAGTTTTTCATTTTCTGGGAAACAATAGTGGGTGTCTGTATCATGATTAATTCGTCAATAGGATGGTGATTAGAAAGTGGAGAAATTTCCATGCAATTTGTGCGCTGGGTCCTGTTTTCTGGACGGTATAGTACAGGACCATGTAGGTAGTGGTCAAATTATCGCGCCAATAAAGATAAGGAAATTGTTGGCCTCGTAGTGTTTATGTTCGTACCAAGAAAATTGTATAATGGTATATGATAATTTGGAGTCGTTTCTGGATTTTGTTGATTATTGGTGTTGATAAAGATGTCAAATTAAAGGGATTAAAGGCAGATTCACCACTTATACAAAAATTTGCGAATTAAATAAATTCATACGGTAAATAATCTTTAATTTTTCAAATTAATAAGATCTTTAAGTATATAATTTTTATCAAACTCGTTAAATTTCTATTTATAAAATTAATAATTTACACGTCAATTGGGCCATGTGTATTTTGACCATGATGTTCTGTGTCCCATTGGATTTTTGGCACTACAAGAAAACAAACTTTGGGTGACAAATAAAGTGCCCAGTTCGTCAGCTATGGTTTTCGGTGACAAAACCGATTTGTCACCCAAAACCCGTCACCCAAAGTTTTATGTGACGATTTTGGCGTTCTGTCGCTCGAAACCGTTCGGACGGTTTTCTCATAGCGACGAAATTGAAAATCGTCATACCCAGTATAGTCCATCCGTTGGCATTGTCGAATGGTCTTACATAGAGTCCGACGTTGTCGTAAAGACGTCCGCACCGTTATTTCATTTAAGAATAAATACCTATTTGTCATCCTCATTACTCGTTCGAACGACTACGTATACGACTCGGACTCATCTTCAGACGAACACGTTCGAAAGTATTGTTGTATCGTGCGCACGCTTGCTTAATAACAGACCAAGTGCACGCGGGAATAACCGTTCGGACAGAATAATTAAAAGCTCAGTGTGCGGATGAGTAGTTATGCGTGCGCATGTTATCGACGTCAAATAACTGTTCGTACAACCTTTTTACCGTTCGAACGATTTGCTACGTATTTAAATTAATTTAATTAAAAATTTTAAAAATAATTTAAAAGTAATATAAATAGAAAGATATTCTATGCTCATAATATAATAAAATATCTACAAATATGCAATCGTTATTAAAAGTAAATAAAATACATAATCAATAAGTACTGACAAGGTAGTAAAAATACATAAATCTACCCAAATTTTAGTTTGGGTGTCGAACGAGATTGCAGCTGTCTGATCTGCTTCATCATTTGCTCACGCATCTGCTCCGCCATTAGTTGCATCATCCATTCTTGTTGTTCCACTAGGGTCTTTTGTTGCTCCTCCATCATCTTCTAGTGCTCTTCATCTTTTTTCCGTTGCTGCTCCGCCATCTTCTTCATCAGCTCTTCGTCTTTCTTACATTGCTTCTCCTCCATCATCTGCAGATGCTCTGGCATCGCTTGCTCCATATCTGTCCACTTGACCAGAAGAGCTCATATTTCATCTGTCTAGCCCTCATCTTCTCAATCTGTGATCTGGCCTCCTCCAATCTCCAGGACAAATCAACGGACGATGCTGATGAAGATGATCCAACAAAGCTTACCGAACAACCTAAACCTCGCACGTAACCCGCTTTCGTCCCCAACACCTCAACGAAGATCTCCACTTCGGTGTATGACTTTCCTTCTAACTCGTGCTGCAATTGTAACGCCTCTATTTTTCTCTACAAAATTAAAAAAGAAGATAAAACTAGTATATATGAAACATAAACGAATACGAATGCATCATTAAATCTAACGTTATAACTTACTAAGTTTCCTCGTGCATCTTCTGAAGTCCACATGCCATCCTTATTAGTATACGTCTTTTTATAAAGCAACGAATGACTAATTTCATCAGATTCTGGATTTTTCTGTACACCAAAAGAAATACAGAACATGCATATTAAAATGCCTAAGTCATTTATTTAAATAATAAATAATAAAAATGTAAATTTATTATTTACTAACAACGCTCTAGCGCGTTAGAAGGACCTCGCTCCCGATGTGTGTATAATCTTCAGCTTAGCTCTATTCTCATTGTTGATTACACTCATCATATGCATTGTACATTACAGTTGTTACCACAACTAAGCATATAGCTAAAATAAACGTTCAGGACGGAATAAAAATGTTTAATCTGAAATTCCTCGCTCGCGAATAAATCACAAACACGAGTCCATTTTTCCTTGTTCATATTGGGATACGGGTGCTCTAACGCCACTTCTTTGGATTAAACACCGAGTAATATTGAAACATTTTATTTATGTGCGTCCTATACGCTGTGTTCATCGTAGACGTCACAGTGACGCGGTCCTCGGCTAGGTCGTAATCTAGTTCGAAGTCATCCTTAACATATATAACAGTTAGAAACACAAAAAAGAATAAATAATTAAAATTTAATAAATTATACTTACCAACACGCGGTTCGTCACATACGATTTAATCTCGTCGGGGACCTCCTTCAACTTGCTCGTCTCAAATGGGACATGTCGCCGAACGAGCGGACCAATATGACTCGAGAGCATGGAGGAAACCTTGTCATCATCGCCCGTACGTCCATCAGGGATATGGACAGTCAGCTTTCCTCCGGTGCGAGCCTTTGAGTAAGGTAATCCTGCGCGGACTACTAAAACGTGTCTGATTCCGGACGTCGCTACAAATGAAGAACAATAAATTTAAAATTCATCTAAGCATAAAAATTTAAAAAGTAATAATATTTAATAAAGATTGATGGGGTAAGATACTTACATGCACAACTACTCTGGGTGCCTACTGGACTGGCTGTGACAGGGGACAATAATTCGTTTCTAACCCACAATGAAGTATCTGACATTGGTAGTGTACCAAGACTACTCTCAGCTAGAACTGATGAATCACACCGAAAACGTTTCCCTCTCGCTGGAATGACGTCGTCCTGTGACCAAATCAACCAATATTAGAGAAGAAAAAACAAAATGAACTATGTTACTCAAAATGAATATAAAATAAAAACGCAAATTTAATCGAAACGATAAAGTTATTTTAAGGGATAAATACACTTTGCCCCCTTGTCTTTGAGGTCATTTACACTTTGCGCCCCGATGTTTTATTTTTGATACATTGGACCCATTATCTTACACATTTTTGCAATGTGGACCCTGTACCCAATTTGTCGTCTAAATTGACGGATTTTGTCAACAAATACACCGGTCGACCGCTACATGAAGCGGTCGACCGGCTCGTCATGCCTCTCACGTTACCTTTGTAGCGGTCGTCCGGTTCACGTGTTGACGAAATCCGTCAATTTAGACGGTCAAATCGAGTACGGGGTCTAGATTGCAAAAATGTGGAAGATAATGGGTCAAATGTATCACAAATAAAACATCGGGGTGCACAGTGTAAATGACCCCAAAGACAAGGGGCAAAGTGTATTTATCCCTTATTTTAATCCTCAGAGTCATATTCTTTAGAATCACTACAATCTTCACTAAACGATTTCGAGGAATCATCGTTTCCTTCTACTTCACGTAGTTGTGGACCACTTTCATTGGTTACCGGCACATAAGCCTCGACGTCACTTCTAGTCAACGGGATCATGTCAAAAGAGCTAAAGTCCACAAAAAGCTCAATAGACTCATTGTCCTGGTATGCTTCACGGTTCGACGTCATTCTCCATCTTTACAAGCAATAATGCAAACAATAATGCAAACAATGATGACATTCATACTCAACTCTAATTTCTTCGGGTGATAGGTCCTATCCCATTCAACTTTACTATATCATATATTGCACGTAAATGACCCGACCATTGTGACCGATGCTCTAGAAATTTTGACAGCATTTCTCCTCAGTCACCAGATACACGCCTACAACATTGAGCATAGACACCCACCATTTAAGGCAAGTGTGTAAGCTCAATGCTGAAAGTGTATCCGAAGGACAACAAGAAATTCGCAACGAAATTTCTAAACACATCTGTCACAATAGTAGATACAATTATGCACATCACGCATATAGTAAACTCAAACTGTCCATAACGTGGACAATTCAAGAATTACATCGAATTCGTTATCCGAACTTCGAGTAATTCTTAAACGGGGGCTAGGGCTACTAAATGAATGCATGATATAATAGCAAAACCCGTTCGGACGTAACAAAACGTCCGAACAATACATATAACCGTTCGAACGTTTTTCCAAATGCGTTCGAACCAAAAACAGAGTACGGACGATATACATGACGTTCGGACTGCGACTGTCGAACAAGACAGTTTTTCGCCACACAGACTCTATTTTCACCGCAAATTCATGCCAAAATCAACCCAAATCACAAACACTTCAACATAAACATGTGACAGCCAACTCCAAACTTTATTGTTATCATTTTAGACCCTAAAAATTGGAAAACACATCATTTGATATCCTAAAATCCATGTTTTTCATCCTAAAACAAAAGAAATTTTAAAACTCACTAACCTCAAATGCAATCGAATGCGAAATTCCAAATGAATTGCTCCTTTCACACCATTTTCAACGAGTTTGACGTCCAAAATTAGCTCCCTTTTTCTACTTTTGCTCAAACCTCTAAAATTTTCTAATGTTTTTTTTTTATGTTTTGGCTATACTCTCTGTTATTTCCCGTCTTTCAAATGAATACAAGCCGTTCGGACGCCTAAGTCTATAATTTTTCATGGGAATCGTTGTCGCCTAAAATTTCACACAGTTCGAACGTAGTATTTTATGTCAGCACGCAAACTTACATTTCACGACACCGTTTTAGAAATCACCAAACGACACTGTTTGATCTTAGTCAAAAGCGTCCGGACATAACATAAACGTTCGAACACTACCTTACATTACACGACACTGTTTTAGAAATATCAAGACGATAGCGTCTGATCATAAACAACAATGTCCGGAGGATATCAAACCAACTGTCCGAACTGAATCTTAAACGGGGAAGCATTCCAACCGTATAAACTAGTGTTTGGACAGTTTTTTTACATAATACGACATCGTTCGAGCTTACAGTAAAAAGTCCAGACGGTAAAATTAATGTCCGAATGGTTATTGACGTATTTTGTTTTGTTTTCATTTTTTTAAAACTTATACAATTAAATTCATTAAAAAGTTTTAAATAACCAAAGTTCGTTAATAATATAAACAACCTTAAGTGTGTTAAGTTCAAAAAAAAATATTTGTTTGAATGAGTGTACCGAAATTAGAAATGTAACATTAATTAACATATTATATTAAGTTCCAATGAATACAAATAACATAACTAAAATAACATAAATATATTAAATATCTTCAAAACATACATAATATGAACAAAATAACAACAAATAAATACCAATACATGTCCACAAAACATAATATAAAAGTAAAATGTCTCAAAACATAATAAAAAATAAATATCCAAATAAAACAAAACTAATAGATGTCCACAGAGCAGATAGACTACAGCTCATCATCATCATCATCATCATCGGTGAGTTTCAGAACGTGACAGACTTGGCGAAGGTGCTCCTCTATCAGCTCAACTTGCTCACTCAAGGGAAAGAGCTCTGCACCAGTTGCCACGCCCTTCAAGACCTCCTTAAGCACAACGACCTCCCTCCTCCACCCAATGTCACATCCGCGACCTTCTGCTCCAAAGCCGTCAATCGACGATTGATATCACTGACCATGACATGGGTGGACTAAAAGACCGACATCATCCCCTGAGTGAGCTTCGTTATCATACCTTCCATCCAACTCGGCCGCTGTGCCCCAAGCCCTGGGTCGAGCCCTGTCTAGGATCCTGCCTCTCCATTGCCTCCTCAGGCTGCTCCTGTCGTCTAATTCTAGCAGTCTGAGCAGCTTGCAACGCTCGGTGTGTCTAGGCCATCGATTTGGAGAGCATTGTCTTGTTGATCACCCCTACTGAAAGTGCCCTCGGCTCATCAGCACCTTTAGGTACCATCCTGGCGTGCAGGAACTGAGTAAGAAGAATCTCGTGCGACAATAAAATAGTAGCATTAGTCTTCAAGGCCTCTGCACGAATGGACTGATAGATGTATGATGTTATATCAACAGGTAGCCCCGTACAACTACTAGATACAAAAACTCGGCCTGGCGATAAGACAGCTCCGTGGTGAAGCAGATGCCCGTGTATCATATAGTTGCCACCGAAATAGTTGTATCCTCACTCATTGGTAGGTTTGAGAACGCTGTCAAATCTCTCTCGTACCCCAAGAAATTTGCCAGTTTGTCAGGCGAGAAATGATCGACACGTTACAGACAATAACCTCCATACTAGGCTCCTCGAGGTTCGTCACCCGTAGTATAGCATAATAAAACTCCTGCACCATATTCTTCGATGCATAGTCGATCCTGTGGATCAACGGAAGCCAACCTAACTCAGCCATGACAGCGTCCCTCCACCTTACCCACACGTCCAAAAAAACAACCAAAACACAAACTAATACACTTAAAACGAGCCTAACACTTAATATAATCAATTGCTACGTATAAAACAATCAAAAAACACAATGTAATATGTAAAAAATGGAATTGAAATTGAAATTCTATAATTAAAACTATATAAGATGAAACTTTTCCCATTAAAATCTTGTTAAAAGTAACGAAAACATACTTGGATGTGATTAGATCATCGAACGAGTGATATTACGTCAATATTTGAGAAGAAAAAACGTGAGTTTGGAGAGATTTGTTGTGAGAAATGGTTCGGTATTTCAGATAATGTCGAATTGTTTACTTTTGAGAAAACGTCACTACCGTTCGGACTCATAGAATGGCGTCTGGACTCTTTTCTGCACACGTGACCCAATCAACGTACTTCGTATTAAATGTCAAAAGTTAAACCTTTTAAAACGGTTCGACATAATAAACACGTACGGACGTATAATCTCGTCGTTTGAACGAATTTTCCCTAAATGGGCACTACGCGGAAGCGCACGTTTGGCTGAATAACTGACGAATATTGTCCAGACTTTTTAAAATAGGTTCGGACGGTGACAGCTGTTTTCAACTTTCGTATAACGTAAACACGTGTACGCCATGCGATGGTTATAGTATAGTCCGGACGGTTTACTATTCCATTCCAACGCCTACCTCATTTACTCTGATTGTGATAGGGGAGTCCAGACGATATTGAGCATCGTTCGAACATCAAATAGATTTATTTCGAAGGTTAAGTTTACGAAATTTACTTTACTTCACTTATTTTAATTTACTTAAATAATTTAATTTATTTCATTCAATTTAACACAGTATAATTTAGCTCAAATTTTTTAATTTTATTTATTTATTTTAAATACATAAAAAATATATAGTGTTAGAAATACTTTTATATTAAATATTCGTTAGAACTAATCACCAATTTAATTGTAATTGCAAGTGAATTACACTAATTATTACAATATAAATACACTAACCATTCCGTTAACATATCACTCATACTAATCACCTATTTAAGTTTACTAATTATCCGTTTAAATTTTAATAAATTTAATATAATGAAAAAAATAATTAATATAAAAATAAAAAATAATCCAAATACCGAACGAAAACACAATCATAATATCTAATACCAGTCGGAAATGGTCCTTCAAACGATAAATAAATAATAGTGATAAAACATAAAAATGAGACTACTCCAAATCACGAGCTACCTCTGGCTCGTCTATGCGAAACTGTACCGGAACTGTATGGACAGACTGCGACAACTGAGACAATTATTCTCTAATTCTCATTAGTTCCATCCGCATAATATTTAGCTCTTCCGTTATAGCCCTATCTGTTGGAGTAAGTTTGGTCTTCAGACCGGTCAAGCGGCATTGCAGCTCCATGCACAACGAATGCGTCCGCTGCACTATTGCCTGAATACTCTTGTTTAACTTCGCTAAATAGACGTCTGCCCAAGCTGGTCGCTCTGTTTGTCCCCCGAGATTGGTGATACTTATCCCAGAGCGTTCCATGGTTAACCTAGCAAAAATCGTCCAAGCATTATCATAAACCATTCGCACAAACTTCAAAATGCGTCATTTACATTTTAAGTCGTCCGAACGTTACAGAAAAAGTCCGAATGTAAAATTACCGTCCGGACGTTGAATAAAATGTCTGAATGGTGTAAAATGACGTTCGGACGTGTTTCGATGAACACCAGCAAAACGGTCGAAGTTCCTTAGAAAGACACAAACAACACAACAAACTAAACAAGGACGGTATTGAATCGAAATGCATGGAATTGAGAAGAAAATTCATGAAAGAAGTTCTACCTGAAGTTCCTTGAGAGGTCTAAAACGGATAGTGAAAACATTTGAGAGAAAAGCTTGAGAGAAGTGAGTGAGTTTGTGATTTTGATAAAGTCTGGCGAGTTTAATGTGCCCAGTCCCTTCCCAACTCTTTCGATTAGCGTTCCGACTCTTCTCAGCGGTTATATTCACACGTGACCTTATCAAATTTAAGCTCATTAAATATGCCTGATTTGAAAAGGTTCTAGAACTTATACGGTCCGGACGTTATAAATGTCACGTGTCTGAAGTTTTGCAATGTGGAACCACAAGATTCGCAGAAGAAGCATTCATAATTGTGCGGACCTTTTTTCGTACCGTATGAACGATGTAATATTTTTCGTTGGAATGTTGTTGATAATGTCCGGACTGAATAGAGTGTTCATGACGATTTTTAATTTGTCACTATATTTTGACGATTATTATTTGTCAGGAAATGTCCGTTCGGACGTGTTGCAAAAAGATTCCGGACGATATTGTTAAAATTTTGACAATTCTAATTGTCACTCAGTTACGAATATTTGGAATTTGTCACTTTGCAGAGTGTTCGAACGGGTTTCTTGTTTGTCCGGACAAAATTTTTTTGTGATGATTTTTATCGTCACTCATTCACGACATGTGTATGTCGTCACACCAGAAATAAGTCCGAAGTTTTTAACTGGTTCGGACGGTTTTGGCATTCATAGATGATTTTGGGTGACGAAATTAATATTTTGTCATAGAAAGTTCACTTTATATGACAAAATTTGGTTTGACACTCAAAATTTTGTCACCTAAAACTATATTTCTTGTAGTGTAGCCGATTATATTCTACCATATAACTATGTATCATGTGTCTTTTCTTATGATTCCTAGAACTCACGGGTAAGGTTTTATGGGGTTTGTAAAATTGGTAAAAAAAAGTTTAAAAATATTTGTTTGTAAAATAATTTTATTAGAGGAGATTTGATATAACCTTTTAATGAAAAAAATTGAAATTGATTTAAAAATGTGTTAAAATTTGTGTACTTTTTTTGAGATTTTGTTGTTTGATTATGAAAAATTACTTTAAAAAACCATCAGGCTGTCTTTCTTTGGTAAAGTCGTGGTTTTACTTGTCCCAGAAGAGAGTCCGTGCTTGCAAATATGTTCTTATCTGCACAATATAGAGGGATGTAAGAATGAATCTACCTTTAGTTCTTTCATCACTGGCATCAGCCCATTTCTTCACCTCTGACAAAATGTGCAGACATGAATTTCGATAATAATTGAGCTTTTAACATGGGGTAACCCCCTGCATAACTTTTCCGAACACTGTTTTATGCTAGGAAAAAAAGGGGAGACCCCGAACAAAAAAACACGAAATTAGAAAAAGGAAAATAGAAGAACAAAAGAAAATATAAATCGCACGTCCGGAGTGAACCAAAATCTGCAGAAAATGTAAAAGCTCGTGAGGCACATGGAGGGAGAGTATTGTAACTAGAACATCCATATTATTTTCCAAGTCAAAAAAGAGATTGGCAAGTATTTTTAATCCATAATACTCTCATGTCCGTCATTCAAAAGGACTTTCAGAATGACCTACGCATTTGTGGCCATCGACGTGGACAAGGATGGACAACCACGGGTCCAGAGAAATTTCCTTTATAAAGGGAACAGGACTAAGATAACTAGGGCTGCACAATGCAACCAGAAAATTACGGTGGCACCGGCACCGGGTTTTCGGTTTTTGGTCTAACCGGTGAGGTTTGGTTTTTTGAAAAAACCGGCAGTTCCCGATTTAACCGGCACCGGGTTTCCCGGTGTAGGTTAAACCGGGATTTTTTTTGTTTTTTGTTTTTTAGTTTTTTTAGTTTAGTTTCTACTCAATAGTTTAAACTTTAGTTTCACCTCAAGACTTAGTATTCTAGAAGCATGACAAGGTTTACTCAATAGTTTAGTTTCACCTGAATATTTGAGATTTGTTGTTGATTTTGTCTAATCAAATGCTTACATTCAAGTTACCAAGAAACTTGCTAGGTAAATGAACTAGTTATTTAGAATTTTGGTAGAAAAAATTACTCCCAAAAGAGAAAAAAGAAAAGAAATAGTAACACCACCTTTTGCCAAGGATCATGTTACGATCTGCATCACCATCAGCAGCACCACCAAATTCTGGGGGTTCGTCTTGAGTGTTTGATTTTCCAACTCCCATACGAGCAACCAACTCCTTTGCATAAGTAAGATTAGGATCCGGATGGCCCCCACCAAAATCTTCCTGTTTGCATTAAGTAAAACATGAACCAGCAAAAGGTAAACATGTTAGGCTACAAGGAAAACGCTAGAAAAAAGGAAGTTCACCACAAACTTAGCAGGACCTTGGGTGTGCAGTTTAGTAGTGAGCTTTCTTGGGCTCCAAGCTCTTCCACAAAGATTCGGCTGGCATATGCTCCAGCCACTCCATGTAACGCATCATAACTTTATGACAACAGATACAAGTACTAGAAATTACAAAAATGAAGATAAAGGGAATCTTATAAAAATAAATACCCATTGAGGTTTATGGTTCAAATATATTATAGAAAGACAATGTACTGTACAAAATGCACAAGTATCATTCGACATACCAAAATGTGAATTTCGGAGATGAGATTAGCTTCCTGAGCAACTCAAAATCAAAAATTGACCTGGAAAATAGAGAAAGAAGGATTGGACATTGTTTCGGAAAATTAAAAATAAAGATGAAACTGTGAAGACATCAAGCACAGGTTAGAGTATTTGTTTTGACATTCCTAAGCATTGAAAAACGACCTTAACATTCTCAGAAAGAGCAACAGAAAAGGTGACATCATATACAAACTCTTGCAACATGAAAGCAAATATACTCAGGAATAGTGCATCTAGGAGGCACTGAATTATAAAGCAAGAAGAATAATATCATGAGACCACTGAATGGAATAACCCATAGCCACCTAGGTTCCGCATGCAGATACAGAAGAAGAGAGATGGAGATTCTGAAGGGAAACCTTACTTCATCAATTTCACATAATCACTCGCTGCATCAAAAACCTCAACATCAAATTGTCCCTCAGGCCCCCCAAAGCTGGTTACACCTATCGTAGTGATATCTACCTGTATGCAATTTTCAAGTGTCAGACATAAACATATTAAATGGAACACCGACAGGCTTACAACAACATCAGGGGGGAGGAAAAAAAAGGAAACTTATGCTGCATAGGAAGCAAGCAATACATCAGGTAGATCTTCTGCAATTAAGTACTCATTTATTGTTTTGGTGTTCTCATAGATCTTATCCGTAATTCCCTCGGGAGCAGGTCCACCGTTTTCCATGTTATATTTAATGCCGAAATCCTGCAATCCAGCAAAAGCAAAGAGTAAAAAAGGGGCTTGCCAACACAACATCTAAGCAGAAAAATAAAGCCATATGTTCAATTGGTATGTGTATACTCTATAATGACTTTCTCCTTATCATATGGCCCTCCCAATAGATCTGTTTGATGCATCCATAACTCGGTATATGTGTATTGTTAGGTATTTAGCAGTTATAGTGAACATAAATAAATTCTCAAGACTATGAAATTTCTAGAAATAAGTAAGTCCACAAAGGCAGATAATTCCACAACTTACCTCATGTGAGGATTATGATTTCTAGCCACAATAATGTAAGGGTAATGTGAATAAAAGAGTGAAAAGGAATTGAATCCAAAAAATAGAGATACAAATTCTAAATCCGGGGACACAACCCATGACAGATCGGGGAAAGTGAGACCCTCGGAGACGATAGGAAGCAAAAATAACACATCTATACAAAATTAGAGCATGAACAAGGCAATGATCCAGAAACAAGCTTTGATGGCTAATCAAAACATTGGCTATGCGGGATACAGTAGATAGAAAAGGAGATAATGAAACGTCCACAGGCAAAGCAAAATCTGGCTCAGACTCTGACACTACAAAGGATTATCTAGAATTCGAGTAGGCAATAAGAGGGGTGGGAGCAAGAGAGGACAAGAATTAACAGAAAATGAAAATGGATTACGGGAAAGTAGGCTAGTGATAAGAGCATTTGTTTCCAACCAGAAAAGGTAAAAGGAAACATAGCTGTAAAAAGTCAATAGACAATCTAAATATGTCACCTCAACTAACCATGTTCCTCTCCAACGAGCAAGGGAACTAGAAAACCAATTGGAAGGAGAATTATGCTCACTATTTTCTAATAATTACATCCAACAAGACCTTCGAGTAGTCAGTTTCACATACCACTTTTCTTAACCCAGAACACAAGAAGAGGCAGCAAGGAAATAAGTATTAGTGTAAACCATAACTACATATATCAAGAAATAAAGAACTAATCCCTACCTCATGGGGACCACCTGGATTATGACTTGCAGTCAAAATAAACCCTCCCGATGCCCTGGATCCCTGTTATAATAGGTTACAATTAAAAAGTTACGTTAGTGTTCTCATAATATAAGGAAGCAGCTTTCCAAATATCTTTGAGATGGATGAAAAAGATAGAAGCACGCATTCATACAATAAACTTACATCTATTCCAACTCGGTCACGTATAACTGCAGATACAGCAGGAGTTGAAAGCAATCCATTTTGACCAACCCATATGCGTCTTACTCCATTGGCTGCTGCCATCTTAATTATGATCTGCCCATGGTAGAGAGATGATTAGAAGTGGATCATATGACAATGTTGTTAAGCACCATACGCAAGATGCATGCAAAAAGGGTCAAAACTAAGAAGCCGTAACCCAGAAAGAATAGGGTGACTAGTCCCACAATTTCTAGTCGGGACAGTGCAGTGCATTGACACAAGCATCAGATCTCAGAAAGCCCAATTCAAGTGGCAAAACATTCAGCCCAGTGTGAAGGACAACACAAGGAATAATCTTGGTCAAACAAAGTCCCCCAAGTTCATACAACTCTTGTTCAACGTTTTGCCAATCTAGAACTTGAATCTAAATATAGGTTGGAGAATACCATTGTAATAGTTGGATATACAGCGCAGGACTACACTCTTATTACCATTGAGAAAACATTAACGAATTGGTATATCTACCCAAGATCTTTGAGAAAAAAAGTACTGCTAAATGTCCTACACCAAATACCACATTTGAACAACAACAAAAAAATTCAAGCTGAAATAAATTTAATTCCGCAGACCTAATTCCAGAGAAGTCCAGCACTAGTTTAATTTCAGCAATTTGTTGCACCATGAAAAACGAACACATTGAGTCAATCAAAATTTCTCACAGGAGTTAGCAACCAGCATAGTCTACTAGAAAATAAGAGAACAGAGAATAGAATCATAAATATAGGATTTTTTTCCAGCATGGTCATTAAAAACTATGAAACACTGATATAACAAAATTTTGGACAGTCAAGCACACAAGATTATAAATGTTTCCAATAGATTGACAAGTCATTACAATGGATTCAATAATAGCCACTTTTTTAAATTCCATAGAGAAATGATTCTTTTGGCACCCGACACTTAAAATAAACCTTCTTCTGCACTTAAAGAATCGAAGAAATAGAAGAAAGTCGCTATTCTCTTCAGTACAAATTTACACACCTCAATTAGTAGATTTTGAAACCTAGGACATCTTCTGCCTTCAATATATGTGCTTGCAAATGTATTAAGAAAATTCAAATGCACAACGTCTATTATGAATCACTAGAATTAGAATTTACCTGAATAGCATCTTTTGAAAAGTAGCGGCCGTCACCAGACACAACGAGTGTAGCACCTAGATGGAAGATAGAATAAGATACATAGAGTAAGTGTATAACCAAATGAAATAGCATATATTAATGATATGCAACTGTCAAGAAGTGAAAATTAGCATTTAGAAGGAAATTTGTTGAAGAATGCGTATGCAAGTTTTGCCTGCAAGCAAATAATGAAGAGGACTACTGTATAGTGATATGAGGTCATTGGATATATAATTGTCACTCTACAAGAACAAAATGATTCTATAACATGGCATTGCTAAGCCAAAGGAAAACTTAAGAAAAAGCAAGTTGGATTGATAGTTGAAACGTATGTTAGTGCAGTACTATACTGACAGACGGTTGTTTCCTATTGAAAGCAGTTCTAACCCAACTACAGCACATTTGCAATTCTACTGCACTTAAGAGGATGAGTAAAACTTTTTATAATGCCCTGGGTTCAGAAGCATCCGGCTGAACAATACCAGCAAAGAAGACAATCTTTTCAAAGACCAGAGCCTTAACCAAACCTTGGCAGGATTAAATACTAGAATAAGCGAGAATATACAAAGCAAGCCTTATAGGCAACAGAAACATCAGATGGAACACAGACCTAAGCCAATAGCAGATAGAACCCTTACCTCTAACTTTGTCTGGAGTAAGGGCATTGAATGTTGACTGAACAAAATTGTGCAAGTAATGAGGTTGCACGAAAACTTTAACCTGAAAAAGGTCAACCAACGGTAATACTTATGTTAAGGGAAAATTGTAAGAAATATCTAGGCAATATCTTGCAATATAAGTGAAGATTTTCTCACACACAATCTGTCATCTCATGGTTTTCAGCAGTATGGACATAGCTTAAAAAAAAATCGATGGCATTCTGGTAAAGATTCAACAAGGTTTTGGATTGATGCAATGATCCAATAAGCTGATCCGGCATTACAAGATGAAATATATTTTTAGTAAACAGATCAATAGTGTATGAAACTTCACCAACAAAAAAGGATCTAGAAAACACTGACGGAGACACTTGAGCAATCTTCATAAATAATCACGATCATAAACTAAATTAATAGAGAAGTGCCATCGAACTACTTCTCCAGTTCTTCCACACCCAAGAATTAGAAAAGTGCCAAAGTGAAACTAATAGATCTAAAGGAAATTACGTGACACACTACCATGCATTAGATCCACATACTACGGACAAAGACAACAAGAGAGACCATCGATCAATATTAAACATAAGTAAACAAATCAATCACTATTGGCTTAGTAACTTGGTAAGTGATCAAAGATAAAATAAAGATAGTTCTTCTGAATTCATGAAAGGAAATACAGAACTCAATACACATTTATCAATTCAGTATAAGGGAAGGCCGAGAATATTCAAATCTTTCTTCGCCTTCCAATATGTTACTAATAAGCCTCCCTAGCCCAACGAGTTCTAGCACTCTTTCTTGCGACAACAAATAAGATCTATTTCCCCAAAGATCAAGCTTCCAAAGAATCAGATATTGTATCTAAATGGAGCAATTTGATCAAATACAGATCAGATTGGCTCAGTTCCATTCCAGAATTCTGACTGATCCGTTAAACGTGATAGACCCAATTCGAGTTACAAATGACGAATCGCGAGATTGAAACTGAATCGAAATGATCGGAATCGAACCTTCTTTCGGAGACCCGAGGTTCCAGGCTTTTGGCCATCGATAGGTGCGGACTGAACGCGGGCAACCTTGAACACCACCATTTCTTCCTACTGGAAAAGCACAGCAAACTATAAGAGAAAGCTTGAAGCTAGAGAGAGGATCAGAGACAGAGAGAGATAAGCTCACTGGTTTACGTTTAAGAAAGCTTTATAACGAGGAAAGGAAGAGCTGGCCAAACGACGAGGGACGAGGGACGAGGGACAGTATATTCATTCTTTTCTAGAGACTCGAGTGAGCGTGAGTGATGGGGGAAACGGATACGAAACGAATACCGGGGATGACGTTTTTGCGATGCAGACAGTCTTTGTAAACATACTCCTCCTTTATTTTCTTTAATTTTTTTACTAATTTTTTTACTTTTAACCAACTTTTTTTACTTTCTCTTTTACTTTTTTATTCTCTCTCAAAACCGCACGTATTTTTTTGGACCCACGGGAACCTTAACGGCGGGTTACGGGGAACCAAGCGAGAACGCTTCTCACGTGCGTTGTCACTTCCTTTTTTTTTCCTTGTATTTTTTTTGTTTAAGCCGTCACTTCTCTTTCCAGTCAGTTTCTTTTTTTTTCCTTCTAAATTCTTTCATCCAGTTACTACTGATTGTTATCACCTGTGCCCCTCTAATGCTTCCCAACGCCGTTAATTATTCACTGGCCGGGGATGTTTCTGTGAACTTTCTTTTGTCCATACTCTACCTAAGCTTCTTCACATGGAGTTCAACGAAATTATCAAGTCAACTTTACAAATACTTTTACTATATGTTACTTGAGATGCTAGTAGTTGGCACCTTGGCTTATATGCAGTGGCGGAGCCAGAAACCCAACTAATGGGAGGCAAACTTTTAAGAAAAAATGACAAAAAAAAATTTTTACTACTTAATGCAAAAAAATGTCTTAAGAGTATAAATAAAAAAATTAAGGACTAAAAACACTAAAAATATTGAAATACACGTACCGTACTATTTGCTGATACTGAGAGGTGACATTAAAGATTAAATTCTTGTTGTTCAAGACACCAATAGAGCATCAACTAATCACACAAACAAAAGTATTTATATATATATTTATATTCTTTGTAAAACAAAACACATAAATGAAATAAAGTATTTTCAGCAATATAACTTTTTACTTCCATGAATGAAGTACTTATTTTTGTTGCCAGAAAGGATGTGCCCTATGCTCAATAAGTCCTGCTGAATTTGTTGGGATCTGTAAAAAGAAAACATAACACATAAATGAGAAAAATAAATAATTACTGTATTTCTATTATTCTTGAAAGAAACAATAGCAAATCGAAGCATATTGGAAAAAGAAGCCAAATTATCCAAAGTTCAAAAAGAATCCAGGTTCCAATGGCATAAAAATACTTCTCACCCTTGCTATAGTTTTTTTAGTGTGAAAGTACTATTGAACACGGGTTTCTCAAGAGTGGAATCTCTATCAACAATAAAATAACCCGAAATTGCAAGGAGAAAATACATACTTGGTAAATGATAATAGAAAAAAAATTTGGACAAAAAGTTCAATCTTAACATCCAAATAACTATTCTACTCCCCTTACAAAATGAGAAAACAGAAAAATCGTAGTTCAAAGTGCCCATTACCTGGCTAAATTAATGACTAAAATTTTGAAGAAATAGATTTATAACTTGATCCAAACGTCACAAATTACAATGGAAAAGAAGTTCCACCTTTAGAGAAAGACAATTAAAAACAAGTTAATCTCATGGGCAATGAAAAAGCAGACCTAAACAAACAAAAGATAGATGAAAATGAGTCTTACTTCAACTTTGGATTTTCATAAATTGTGGAGAAGTCAGACATATAAAATTAGATGATGATAGTGACAATAAAATGATATATCCAATGTTTTTCTAGTAAGTAAAGATGGACACGCAACACACTTGAATAATTGAATTATCACTTATCCAATAAGAGCACACCACCCCCTTTCTCAGTATTTGCGATATCCAAATTCTCAACCAAGTCCAACATAAAAGACAAAAGAACAAAAAAAAAGCAGTACTAGAATAGTGAAAACATTTATTTCAATTATTACAACACACAACGATTATCAGGAATCAGGAGAAGTATATGAAATATTCGTCGCAAAATTCACGACAACGTCGACAAGTTAATATAGGATTTCAAATTTTGGCATAAATAAATATCTCTATGCTTATTCTTTTAATTTGATTTTGAGGTATTGGGCTGCTTGGGTTTTAAGGGGGGCGGGCTGATTTATCTAGGCAGGCAAGGGGGCAAACATAATTTTTATTTGGCCAAGGGGGGCAAACCTAATAAAAAAATAAAAAATAAAAAAAAAATACATGTAAAACAAATTGCCCCGGTTGGCTCCCACCCCCCCCCCCCCCCCCCCTCCCTCCGCCGATGCTTATATGGTCTTTTGTTTCTACCTTTCTTCTTTTGCTAACTAGTCTCACTTTGGGTTAACCATTACTATTTCATCTTATGTTTTAAGCCAGAGATTTGATTTCGATCTTACAAGTAAAATCCTAATATATCAAAATCCATCAACGGTCCAAATTAAATTTGAAAAAACATGAAGTATTTAAATAATTAATGTGCTGACAATTAAAATTACAATAAATGATAAATGACTGTTTTCAAATAGCTTATATGTATATACCATGCATAAGACACTGAAGGTGATATACTAAGAGCTGACTTTAAATGAAGAAGATAGGCTCTGCATATATTCAATGGTGGAGCCAGGAATTTTGTATAGGGACAGAAATGAAAATCATAGTACATAGGCATATCCTTCACCCGTCATGTGGATCTGTGGAAGGATGTCAACCACTGCCCCTACATGCATGCTCTTCACAATAGGCATCTTCAAAAGACAGCAATCTGGTAGCATACCAAGAGCACATGTTAGACGTCCATAATAATTGAAAATATGAAACTCCTTACCTTCTTCAAAAGTATCAAGACTAAACAAAGTCAGATGCTAAAACTCTACTTTTTACACTTCAAAACAAGCTTGGTCCCATATAGAGAAACTGTAAATTTTGAAAGTCATTTTTATTAAAACTATAATAAATATCAAGAGAGGAATTTATAGAATCTGATTACATTACACAGCACAAGTAAATACTTCGAACGGTCAAGCAAAAAAAAATATCTTGCAACCTTCATAAAGCTGTTGATATACATTGATAGTGGTTGATCTTGGGTAATATATGTGCAGTGTCTAAAAATAATCACCAACAGATCCGACAATTATAACATATAGAAGAGGAAATTATTAGCCAACGGTTACTATGTTATGTGAAAACCTTTACGATGGAGAAGCTTTGCAAATTTTAGCATGGCCTTTATGTGGCGTTGAAATGGCGATGGAATACAAACTGCATGAGGCTTATCAACTACGACTGTTTTGGAATCCATGATCTGTTTCTCTCCTTCTGTAGATGTGCAGTTCCATTGTATCTCTGTTCAGTGTCTTATATAAGCCTGGATAATTCTAAAACTTCAACTATCCATGTCCACGCCCACATATTTCAAGCAAAAACTTCTTTTGGGGGACTGTCTTGTGCATCTATCCATTGTATCTCTGTTCAGTACTGCTGGCAGCTGCTGCTGGCGGTTCAAAGAATATTGGGTCCTACTTGAAAGGGAAACTCTAGAACTGAGGGGGGGCTGCCCCCCGCCCCCCCTCTCTCCGCCCCTGCATATATTACTTGTCTATGAATAGCATGATGCAAACGGGCCATCACAAAGATACCACAAGAATATTAATTGAATAGCAGTAACAATAAATTAACATTAATAAATTAAAAAGATGACTTAGAAATAAAACCAACCCTATAGGCGATAATTGTAAGAGAAAAGCATAAAACCAGTCATTGAGGCGATAGATATCAAGAAATAAATGTTTGAAATCAAATAAAGATTTACGTACAAACTTTGGAACTTGAATACATGGATACATTGATATAAGAAAGAAAGGGAAGAAGGCTCAAGGATATGCTCACCATATGAGCTCCTAAGGTTAAAACTAAGAGAGGATTAGGAAGAAGAATTTGAAAATATTCTTAAATTCTCCAACTTTTATAGGCCAAAAAAGTAAAGCCCTGAAGATGTTCCTTGATTTTTCTACCTTTATCTAATCAACTTATTTTCCACTTTCTCTAATTTTATAGAACTCATCTTTTAACACTACGGATATGTTAGTTGGTAAAAGTATTCTAGGATAAAAATATATTCAACAAAATTTGCAAAATTAACTTCTAAAATCTTAAAAAAATTTACACAAACACCAATACCTTTTACACAATCTCCAATAACTTTTCACAAAAACTCCAACATATTTTAAAAAAATTATAACAAATCTTTTCTTTCTATACTTTTTCACCTAACTTCAATACTTTTTATATTAAACAATTACAAAAAATCATCTCTCTATATACATTTTTACAAACTCAACAAAAATTAAATATCTTTAAATTAAACTTTTCATCAACCCTTGCGCAAAAACTTATAAAACTTTAATCTACATAAACATTCACAATTTTATCAAAATCCTAAAAATCTTACCATTTTTTAGAAAACAAACATCCCTTAAAAAAACAGTTCACTCTTAACAGCTGTCAAAAAATGCTAGAAAAAAGTAAAACAAAAAAAACTAGTCAACTTTCACCAAGATTTTTTTAGCGGTGTTTTTTTATGCTAACGTAGTGTGTCGGGAAAAATTATTAGAAACATTTTTCACAAACAATGATGAATTCCATGGCGTTTGATGAAAAAATTTGATCATCATTACAAAAAAAAAAAGATCTCCTTTCTTTTTTATTAATATTTTTTCACCAACTTTTCATTCACCGTTCACTTTTTCACCGACTATCTGATACTTAAAATTTTTACTGCTCAAAACTTTTGAAAAAAATTGGTTTCCAAATGCCATAGAAAGTCAATCTACAGCATTTTTTAGCAACTTCTGACAAACGCTAGCAAAGATCTTTTTAGCTGCACCATATATCGTCTTTCATAAACGCCAGGGAAAGTCAATCTACATAACCGATTTTTTTTAGCACATCTTTTGGTGGCGTTTATTTGAAAAACGCTGATATAAGCTATTTTTCTCAGTATTTTGGAAACACTTTTAAAGACCATGATGATTTTTACCGGCATTTATTTGAAAAATGCTGCTAAAGACCATGGACAATCAATCTTTTACCGGCGTTTATTTTGAAACCGCTAGTAAAGCTATTTTTAGCCCATATTGGATGGTGGTTTTTACTAGTTTTTATTTTGAAAACTTTTGCTAAAGGCTATTTTAAAACTGCCACAAGGGAGGCTTTCTTCCAGCACTTTAGAAACTGCCACTATTTGTTAAAACTTATTTATGATTTTTTCATACATTTATTACTATTTTCTCATGATAATTACCATATAACTCTCATATATCAAATGATATTGAAGTAAAATACAACAATTGTTTGTATTAAACATATGTTTGCTACAAATAAATTAGAAAATTAGTGTTAAAATTTGACAAATAATTAAAATCAAAGGTGTTCTTCAAGTTGTTAAGAGGTAATATCTTAATACAACAAAATGATCATTGACAGAGTAATATCCTCTTCATTTTTTCTCATTACCATTCTTAACTTCATTCCCTGCAATTACAATGAAAAATAACCCGAGAGAAATACAAATAACTGAGAGAAGCATTTAAATGCAATGCACGCTCATCCTGTAATCAAATTAATCTGTGAAAGACAAACTAATGATAACAACAAACAAAGCACTGTAAAAATTAGAAGTTCTACCTACAAAGGTCTCAGGTTTTTCAGTGTAGTGCAATAACTCTTAGGTGATTGGATCAGCAACCAACTCACCAAACTGGTTTGCTGATTCAGCAAAAACCTGCACGAGAAGCCAGAAAATTGTCAGAAAACCCAATGTACAGCCTTGTGCATTGTAGAGTGATGTTGCACACAATCCTGCTGTTGTACATGTACCAACCTTTATGCACTGGTGGAGTCGGGAATAAATTTGAAGGGGTTAAACTTCTAAGGAAAAATGACCAAATTTTTTTTTTACTATGTAATACAAAAAAAATGTCTTAGAGTTAAAAATATCAAAAATTAAGGATTAAATTTTTTTAAAAATATATTATATTGAAATACACGTACCGTACTATTTGCTGAGACTGAGAAGTGACAAATGGATCATATGACTGTATTTTTGAAATAAACTTGGAATGCTTATTAAAAAAACTAAAACCACATTATAGACAACATAAACACTCTTGGCCTAATGGTTATTCTTTTACAGTGGATGTCGGTATTCTAGATCGATCCAATTAAATCTTTGCCTCTCCTTACCCTTTCTCCTCTCTTCTCTCCATTATGTTTCAAATATGCTCCGTTTATCTTTTCTTTCATGGTATTAGACTAGCCATAAGTTAGGTCTAGCGGCTCCAAGCTTCCGCGACTGTACTTTGAATGAGCGGTTGGCAATATCTTATTTTTCTCGGCAACATGAGGAAATCCAGGAGTCTCTATGTCTCATATCTAAACCATTAAGTTCAGATCCACCATTTGCCCCATGAATTCCTCGACATTTGTGATCAAAACAAATTCTCGTGATCCTCTTTTGGATGTGTCTATTCGGCATTTTCCAAGTCTCAAGCTTTCAACCTCTTTTCTTATTTTTTTCAAAAAAAAATGGAAGAAGAAAAGAAGAAGATGTGAATTCGAATGAGAAAAGAAAGAAAGTATGAGATATGTTTGGCAAAAGTTATGAAGCAAACAATAACAAAAAAAAGGCTCATTGTTGTCCATCATCTTTCATTGCCTTTATTGGCTATAATTGGTCGTTAGACTATTATTCTTAAAGAAACCACCTGGTACGCTAGCTATTATTGTTTTGCTCGGTCCACTTTTCGTATTTTTGGTCGTTTGTCTATTGTTATTAAAGACACGACCTAGTATATTCGCTACTGTTGTTTTTCCGGTCCATTTTTCAATAGTCGTGTGCCTACAATTGTTCAAGGCCCAATCACTTTTAGTTTCTTTTCAAGTACATGATTTTAGATATTCTCCAACTTATATTCGAGGAAGGATATTTAGAGATGATATCATAATCAATCTATAAGATCTGATATGATATCATCACGATATCAAATATTCATTTTTAATGTGAGATATTGTCAAGATCTCAGATATTCAAGTTTAAATGTAAGCATGTATGTCGTTCCTATTATGCTTTGTATTGTCTTTATAAATAGAGACCTTTAACTTGTAATTCATATGTACTAATAATATAAAATAAGGTCATAGAGGGTTTTTACAGTGAATGTAAGTCTTCTAGACCGAATCACTTAAATCTTTGTCTCATCTTACTCTCTCTCCTCTCTTCTCTCTATTATGTCTCAAATATGAATTGTTTATCTTTTCGTTCATGATCCTTTAGCCATTTTCTTATCACCTTTGTCACATTACCCTAGGCAAGTATAATCAAAATATTAGGGCAAGAGCGAGCGAGCAAGCACGATAGAGATTGGCAATCGGTTACCCAAAGGGAATGTAGGATGACTTTTTGCATAAATTTAGAGAGACGAACCCGAAGAAGTGGAGAGCGATTTTCTTAGGGTTTCAGATTTAGAGAACGAGATGCATAGATAGAGAGTGAGTGAGTGAGTGGAAAAGGATAGAAGGAGCTCTGAGTAGCAGAGACGTCATCAATGAGCATGAAAAAAATAAGGGGTTTTGACCTAAAAGGTAGCGGGGAGCGAAAATGGGGACTTTGGAGCTAAATGAAATTTCTCTCTCATTTAATATTTTTTATAGTTCAATAATCTCATATGGTACAAATAATTATCTTTTTTTTTCTTCTCCTAATAATGGTGAATAAATATTTATATCACAATATAAATTCATTTTGTTATTACATTATTTAAAGTATTACACTCTATTTAAAGTAATACTACCTTATGTAAGACATATATTTTAGCATGCAATGGTACAAATTATACTTATTGATTAGACTATATTTTACTTAGTACTTAGGCAATATAATAGATTGTGTATTATATAGCATATATGATGCAAACAAATGCTTCCCCTCCAAAGTCTTCAGGGATAAATCTTTCAAATAATCTTCAATTAATCTCCAAGATTTTCTCCAATCAAACTCCAATCAATCACCCAAGCTTTTCCAAAGAAAACTCCCACCAAAAGGAAACTTAAAACAATCACCCAATATAATTAGGTGCAATTCTAAAAATCCCTATAATAGTAGCAATCTCCAAATCACAAAGATAATTGCCTCTCCAAAGACAACCTCTAAATCCGGCCCCCTTAATAGACCAAATAAGGATCTTCACACACAATGAAATTCGGTCAACCCATGATAACCACCTAGCAGAAATTTTCACAACACACACACTTTCTTTCCACAAACCCAACAAAATTCTAAGAAACTAACATAATCACTCAAGTTGAAATCTTGAAACCTCCCAACCAAATCAATCAGAGTACTCCACTTCGAAACTCCCCTCAAGAGACACTTGAGTGAAAGCCTCTCAATGAAAACACCAAAATTGATAGGGACCTCAATCTAGACCCCTCACCAATACCTATCTCTCACACATGAAAGGACTTGTGAGTACTCGAGTTTAGTCATCGCCTATGGTTGATACCCCTTGGCCGACCTAGTGAAGCACTCAAAAGGGAAATGTATGCCAAGTATGCGATCAAAGAGAAAAGAAAATATTTTTTTGATATTTTTGATTTCTCAAAAGGATAAATTAAAAAATACGAATGGTTGGAAAAATGGACAAAAAGAAAGATACACAAGCCTAAGCTCAAATGGGATGACACCACTAGACGAACTTAAAACCCAATTATGGAACAACAACGGCTTAACCCAACGACGCACTCTAACAAAGTCAATGAGATGTCAGGCCTAACCCCAATCACCAAACCTCATCTGCTAGCCCAAACTTCCAGGCCTAAACCTAGTCACCGATTGCCCCCAACTTGACTAGCCTAACCCAGTGCAAGCAGGGCTAACCCCACGCACTATAACACCCTTGTTTTCCCAAGTGTCAAGCTTAACCCCAGAGACTTAAAGACAATGGGGCAAAGGGCAAAAGCTTCCTTGGAGACTCTTCTATTCAATGGATAAATTTTTTGCACACAAATGGTGCCATGGAGGGGTATATATAGTACCTCTACGGGCTTGGGCGGCAAAGGGGTTTCGTTTTAAAAGGTAAGTCTTGATTGCCACTCAATCAAATCCTCCAAGATCCTATTGAGGTTAAAAAGGAAAGATCTTATAGAGATCATGCCTTTTGCCTCAAGCTAGCCCACAAAACAAGGACAAATAAATAAAAGATTGATTGCTCACCTAATTAGGGGTGTGGCCACTCATAAGCTTCCATATAGGGACCAAGTAATTGCCACATGCCTAAAAGACTCTTAACTTCAACCAAGGACAATTTTTCCAAAATATGACCAAGATTTTTACCTTAATTGAATCCAATGAATATGGAAATGTTTGAGACTCAAAAGAAATAACATAACACCGCTAAAATAGGGGGATTCGGCCATATAGGGATCTCACATGTTGCTTACCCTATATGGCCCCTCCTTGCCGTTGTCGCTACCGCTACTCCACCACCTTGTAGGGTGGTGACATCTAAATGATCCCCACGGTCTCCTGAGTCTTTTGAGACCAACCTCCCTTACACTCCTCCATGCGCCGCCGCGTCCGGTGGTTTTGTGGTGGTGATACCAATCAACTTCTCTTGACTTCGGGATCCATCCTGAGTCAACTCTCCATGCACCTTTGGTTGCGCCGTCATGACTCATGGCCTTGTGGTGGCGCCATCTCTATGCTCTTCAACTCTTCTTGAGTCGTCATGCATCGCCCCTCCATATGTTGTGTCTGAGTCATGCCAAGGCTTGTGGTCTTACATGCCCATGCCTTGCCTTGGCAATGTCGTGGGGCATGCCAATGCGCTACTAGGCATGTCATTGTTTGGGCCATGGCAAGTCATGGGTCTGTCTGATGTCTCGAGAAGCCTCGCCTCGCCTAGGCCTTGAGCTGGGGTCTTGTTAGGCTCCCTCTATACATTGTACATGGAGCGTATTCCTCACCAAGTCCCTTTGCTTGTAGAAACTGTGTCCCTCTAGTGCATGATGTGCTCAACCTTGAGGCTCTAGTTGGTTGGCAGGCGGAAGATTGGATGACTTCTATTTGGAGTTATTTTTTCATCCCATTGTGATCACTCCCTCAACTGGATTCCTTGGATACAGAACTGTTTTGCCCATTGCTTAGCTAAATGGGCTATTACTTCTTGCTGCATTGGTTTTTTAGATGTTAACTCTATTCCTGCTTTTGTAGTTAATTCTGACTCTCCCGATGTTTAATTCGGCTTTATAAAAAAAAATTAAGGGTACTCAGGAGTCACAAGATAGGTCATGTTAGGTTCAATTTGAAATTTTAAACATGAAGTGCAATCTCAGAACTAGTATTGGCAAACCTTTTGGCAAATCAATTCCAACCTGCGGAGCACGTCTGTGTTACATGAAGATGTTTGGGGAGAAGTTAAATAAGGTTCATGATTCCAACATACTTTTGTAAGCAAAAACTTCCAAACTAGCAAACCAACAAAAACTTCCAAGCACTACAACATATCCTCCAAACTTCCAAAGTAACAAAAACTTTCAAACAACAAATTCCTCAAAACTTCCAAACTACAGCAGATTCCTCCAAACTTCCAAACTTGCAATATGCTCCTAAAGATAAAAACAGAACTTAACAAAACCTAATAAATGAAGAAAAACATTATATAGATGCAAAAAGAGAAACTTTTAAACTGGTCCAACCTAATAAATACACCAAAAAAAAACATATACAAATACAGAAAAGATTAACACTGGTCCAAACTAATAAATGAAGGAAAAAATATATAAATGGGAAAAGAGCAAGACAGATCCAAACTAATAAATGCAGAAAAATATACAAATGGAGAAAAGATTAACAACATTTAAATTGGTCCTACCTAATAAATGTAGAAAATGGAGGAGAATTTTTTTTAAATTGGTCTCCTACGCACAGAGGTGAAATGGAGGAGAAAATTTTTTGTTTAAAAGGGGGACGTGTTGGGGAAGAAAGGGGACGTGAGGCTTGGAAAAACGAACAAAAGGAAATGGCTTGGCTTATCCAAACCAAGCCGAGCCAAGCTTGTTTCAGCTCATTAAATGAGGTGTCAAAATTAGAACAGTTGGATGACATTTATACAATCCTGACCACTTCTTATCATTTCTTAGAAGAGGCTCTCTTATGAGGGAATCTTATGCCTTAATAACTTCAAGACTTAAATGCACCCACATTTCCTGTGGTATGAGAATGGTTCAAATATGTCTTATGGAAAAAAAAAGTGGTTTTTAGGTCCCTGTGGTAATGTTTCCATAAAAAAAAACTATCTCTCCGTTAGTCTCTGTTTCGCAAACTAACTGGAGCAGGTGATGTGGCAAGCGTGCGTCACTATTTGCAAACTCTTCAAGAAATTACAGTACGAATTAGGGGTTTGGGGAAGAGGGAAGATGTTGATTCAGTGGACTAGGGGTTTGGTGCTAGACAATTCTCGCCAGTGGGAAGGAAATTTTGGGGGAGAAAGAGTTAGGGATTCGGGGGTTCGGTGGAGTGAATATGTTGAAAGTCATGTGCATATGACGTCGTTCAGCTTGCTCAGTTTTTGGGTTTTTTATTTCAATCTACGTGGCTTTATTTGAATGGTGTGGCAATGATTGGACATTAGATGTGGCAAAGGTGGGCCCAGGATGACATGCGGCCTAATATGATTCGTGATTATGTGACTTACGCTTAACAAGTCACCAACTCTCGTTAGCTTTTGAAATGGAGACTGACAAAAGGATTTTTTTCACGAGAACATTACCACAGAGACTTTAAAAATAAGGGGTAAAGTCATAGTTAGCCCCCTATGTTTGGGCAAAAATCATAGTTAGCCCCAAATTTTTGAATCCAACAATTTGATACCCATAACTTTCACAACCTATCAAACTTAGCCCTCCGTCTAAATCAGGTGTTAAGTCCGACGGAAATTCATGCAAAATGACCGAAATGCCCCTCCAAAGCTAAAATTTAAAATAAATTAAATTAAAATATAAATTTAAGAAATAAATTAAAATAAATATATTATTGAAATAGAGTTTCAATATAGTTTTATTTAAAAAATATTAATTTTGAAAAAATATCATTTTTATTTTTAATGAATTTTTTTATTTTTTTAGTAATTTTATTTTGGAGGGGCATTTTGGTCATTTTTCATGCTTTTCCTTCTGAGTTAACGTCTAATTTAGATGGGGGGCGAAGATTGATAGGTTTTGAAAGTTATGGGTATCAAATTGTTGGATTCAAAAATATGGGGCTAACTATGATTTTTGCCCAAACATAGGGGGCTAACTATGAGTTTACCCCTAAAAATAATTTTTGTTACCTTAGGGATATATTTGCGACATTCTCATATCACAAGGATTGTAGGTGCATTTAAGCCTAACTTCAATATCGTACACTACCATATACTCTTTAATTAAATATATTCTTATACATATATAACGAAACGTACATCTATACATTCTAATGTTTTATAATATCATGTAAGCTAACCAACCAATAATATAATAAATCATGCTATAATTATATCATACTTGAGTGGCATACTATGATATGCCTTAATAATTTAAATCTGGTGGAGCACCATATACTAGTTAGATACATTATAATATGTCAAATATTTTGCTACAATGTATTAAACATGACATGCATCCATACTTTATAATATCTCATAATGTATGATAATATATATATTTGAGACCTAATCTTATTACATATACTTTATTCATGTAATTAATGAGAGTATTTATTTATTGATGTATAATTTTTTTGCATAATCCAAACTACTTTATTTGTATCTCTATAAATATATTTACCCAAAAAAAATGCCTTGAAATATAAAAATATTTTTTTTACAAAAAGTATCTTTAAAAGTGTTTTCAACAACAAACGCGGCTAAAAGTAGCTTTCACGACGTTTTCTACACAAACGCTGCAACAGAATGTCTTTTAGCAGCGTTTTAAAATAAGCGCAGCTAAAGTAGTAAGATATTGAGGGGTATTTAGTAAAGCGCTGCTACAGATTGTCTTTTAGCAGCGTTTTTAAAAAAGTGCATATACATTCTGTCTTTTAAAACGCCGCTAAAACTCACACTTTTAGCAGTGTTTTAAAACAAATGGCGCTACAAATTGTTTTAGCAGCATTTTTTCAAAAACTGTTGCTACAGAGTGTCTTTTAGCAACGTTAATTTGTGATCGCTGCAAAAGATCTATTTAACAACCCAATGGATCGCTAGCCACATTTGCGTTTTGACTTCAAACGAACTATTCAAGATTGCTCTTAAAACTTCTTAGATCATTAAAAAGCTCAGTTCAATCTAATAAGATCCAAATGTGAGATTTGACATTTATAGAACTCATCTTTCAATCCTTATTTTCTCCCACTCCCAATTAGAGTCGGGATATCACAATTGTTGCTTGAGAGGAAGAAATTCTTCATTGAATTGAGATATTATTTTCTCGGACTTTAATATATCCCACCATTTAACATAAAATTTTCTAATGTAGATATTTTGACTTGTCCCATATTCTCATTTAAGAATCCATGGAACTTTATTTTACTGCAAAAATTGACTACTATTGAAAATTAAAAATTGTGATGGGTGACTTGGTAAGCAGTATAAAATTGCTTCATCGCATGTTTTAGTAGATCTGGGAGGATATCAGGGATGGCCCCTTAACTTGACCACTACCAAGAGAACCAAGTAAGAATTTAACTTTTAAAATAATTATTAAAATTAAGAAACCAATAATGAGTATAAGACTCATTCTGGTAATGAAGAACTTTTAATCAAGCTTCAATATAATTATAATAACTGAATGAAATTGGATGATCTGAGAGATCTTGTAAAGAAGAAGGATGTAAAGCCCACTCTTGAAGTGGGACAAATTTTTGGATGAATAATTTGTGGAATATGGCTTCTTTTTTGTGCAAGGCCGAACTTGCTGACCCGGTACACAATAAGATGTCTTTGTAATATGGGTTAATTACAATTTCTCTCCTCAAACTATCACCTGAATCTCAAATACTCCCACAAACTATATTTTTCATTACGAATTTATCCTCCAACCTGTTGAAGTTGTTATATCGAACGGTTTTCATCCCACGTAAATGACACGTGACCTTCTCGTTACTTAAAAAGACAAATTTTTTTGGCTCTACGAATTGCTAGAAGCATTGTAGAAGGTTAGGGAGGACTAAAACTAGGGTAAAATTATTTTTTCACGTAAGATGAAGGTCATGTATCTGTTACATAGGATATAAATCATTCGACATAATGGCTCTAGTCGGTTGAAGGATGAAATCGCAATGAAAAGTATAGTTTATAGGGGTGAGTTGCAATGAGTTAAAATTTATGAGAGTATTTCATAATCGGGTGGTAGTTTGAGGGGAGAAATTACAATTAACCCTTGTAATAATTAATTGACTTGGAGGGTGGGGTGGAATAAAATTTTATTTTGGGAGTAAATAACTGTGTGCCAGATCAAGTAGATATTTCAAAGGACTTTGGAGAAAGAGCATGACTAGGTTCAATGAGAAAATAAATTTATTGTGTCGACTTTTTTGAGAAAGAGCAAATGATTAGGTTGGACATAAAGAACCAGCTGAGTTTATTTAACTATTACCTTAACTTGGTAAGAATTACTTGCACCTGAACTTGCCAACACTGATGCAAAGGGTGGTCGAGGACTTGGGCGTACACATCTTTTCTTATTTGAAGATGGAAGAAGGGAATTGAAAAAATCACCAAGAGAAAGCCACGGGATAGAAAAAAAAAAGAATAAATAGAAGTAGACAGAGTTTAACTGTGCTAGAATATAAATTAATGTGCTGGTTGAAATAGAGAGATTTATTTGGATCTATTAACAGCTTAAGCGTTGCAGGAGCTGGGGAGGCATTCACTGTGGGCACCCCCAGCTTATCTCATCATTAGTTAAAACAGAAGTTCAATTTCCTCAAACTAGAGTAGCACATTACAAAAGAGAAGAAAAAGGATAACTTAATAACTAAAGATTGGTTAAACTTATTCTTCTTTTGATTAAAAAAAGAAAAGGAAATGAAAATGAAGAATATGGCCATATTCCGAAAGGCATATTAATTTCTAGCCTCACTTTTAGCTCTCTTTGGCCAACAAAATTCTTCCTCGTCCTGATGTTTGATCCACAATGGAAATGTACGTAAAGTATTCTTGTTTTCTTTCTAGGAGGGTTGGTTTGCATTAAACATGTACCGCTTCCTTCATGCTAATACAAACTGTCAAGATGTATGTCTTGCTAATACAAACTGTCAAGATGTATGTCATGCTAATACAAACTGTCAAGATGTATGTCTTGCTAGACACATAAGGCATATTATAATTTTTTTTGCTAAGCATTCAAATTTATTGAAAGGGATAAATACACTTTGCATCCTCTCATTATATAGATCTGTACACTTTGTACCCCTAACTATTATTTATGTCACATTGCAATTATTAACTATTGATTTCACACACTTTGTACCATTTCTTAAAATTTTTCTATTAATAATAATAGATAATGAATTTTTGGAGAGTGAAATGACAATTTTATCCTCATAAATTAATTTCGTAAATTGACGGAAAAATTTTTACATTGAGTGTAAAGTGTTTGAAATCAATAGTTAGAGATGCAATATGATAAAACTAATAAATGGAGTGCAAAATGTCAAGACTTACTAAGTTATAGCAAAGAAAAGAGGATACAAAATCCAACCCTCTGCCAACAGAGTAAACCTCCACAACCCCCACCTAAACCCACAACCAAAACAGATGAAATCCCCTTAGCAAAAGGGCATATTGTAGTCTTTTATTGGCAAGTCACGTTGAAAATGAAACAATGAGTAACTTTTCTAAAGGATCACACCCATTTCAATTTTGAGTCTACTTCGTTATCATGACGAAAAGGACAAAAAAAACAACAACAAAACAAGAAATGCCGCTATGTGCTTCGAAAGGATCATCTTGCGGATTTCAATTTGAGGTGGACTTCTTCTGACAAATCATAAAAATAGCCACTGGCAAGAATTATTGCATCCCTCCCGGAGTTATTAAAAACATTACTTTTAATGTACAAAAGCAACTATATTCGTCTTTACCTTTAAATTGTTATCTTATGGAACAGATTTAGGCCAAGCGATATCCCTCCTAAAAGAGGCTGCAGGCAAGGCAAGTTCTCTATCCCTTTGGTTAAGTTTGGTCGCATGCATATTGAAATGGCCTTCGGAAAACAACAGAGGTGGGGCCTGCCAACTCTATATCCCTGAATGGGGCCATTTTTCAAAGGATAAAGAGATTCATCCAGTAACAATTTTTAATTTTCAATTTTTTTTAGGGTGAAGAGGAAAAATCCAACCCGACTGATCCACTTATCGTGTTAATTTTTCATTTTTCCAACTCTTATTTAGATGACAACTAAAGGCTACAGAAGAGTTGGGGAAAAGGCAAAGAACTTGGTGAGAAGTGAAATAGGTATGGCCTATTTTTTAAATTACTTTATCAACGGTTTTTTTTTCTGAGCATTCTATCAGCAGAGTTTTAAGTCGTCAATACTCTTGAGAGTCCATCCGAACTCTTTCCCTCTCCGACCGTCGGATGTCCGACTGGATGACATCTGAACTCCTCTCTTGATTGTATATTCGAGCCATCCGGGCTTGGGCCCCATTCATGTCAAGAGTTGGGGAAGAAGGGGAAGTTGTTCTAAAAACAAAGGGAAGCTAAGCGGGTTGAGTCATTAACTACATCCATAATAAATGAAGTAGCACAGCGGCCGAAACTGTGCAGCCAGCCAAAAATGGGACAGAGAGCTCGCTGCTTGCCAGGGCTTTCCCACTGCTGATGAACCAGCGGTGTGGAGGAGAAACCCAACAAAAAATTGACCTGTAGACCCTAAATCCAATGAATCGCAGTAAATGCCTAACGCATGTATCTCACAAAACGTAAAACCATCGCCATTCCTAAACTTCCAAATCTTATTTTCACTTAACGAATATGATAGATGTTCAATTTTCTGACTTAAATTACATACTATGATTAAAAAAAGATAGACACAGTAAATATTAAATGCGGTAGAATCTACATTGTTGGCACTATCACGTACAACATTAATTATTATAAGATTAATATATTATGTTTGTCTCTCTCCAAATTAAATGATTCAATTTAAAAATTGGGATCCTATGTAATTTCTAACCAAATATTTTACATGAGCCGCATTAAAAGTTGTGTGCAAAGATGAAGCTAAGGGGGCTAGGAGTGACCATAGCCCCCCACCCCTCCCAATATTGGCATATTTTTTTTATCATTTTAATGGATTTTTTTACAATACATTTAAGTTTTATTCATTTTAACCCCAAAAAAAATTGATATGTAATTGGCTCCCCCTAATAGTCAATTTTTGGCTTTGTCCTTAGGTCCGTGGTTCATTTATTATGTCTATCTATTTTTAAATTGCACCATACAATTCAGGTAAGATATTGCAAATGATACTGATCTCAATTCTGATAAAAGAATGTAAAGGATTGTTGATTCCAACTCTAACCGGTCGAGGTGTGCCCTGTTAAGTGAAGTTGTTTGAGAAACCTTTTCGAGCTGCTTGAGTCGCTAATTGGGCTAACCAAATTTCATAGAAGCCAACCTATTAGCAACAATGCACATGGCATCGTCCGTCCAGAAAGAGAAAAACCACATTGCACATGGCTCATTTTTCCTCTCTTTGAGCGCACATGGATCACCTACACTAGCTTTTGAGTATAACAACTGAACTCGTATCTTTTCTGATCTTTTCCGTAGACCACAAATTACTTTTAATATATTCACAAACTATCAGCCAATTCCGTATTATTGTGGGAGAGCTTACAAAGTATATATATATATTGGTGGGAGAAAATGGATTCATCATGCCTATTGATTCAATACCACTTTGCTTTCTGTTGGGGTCGAATATCAAATTATGACTTGGTCGACCTTTAGAAAACATCAGGAATCTCCTCTCTTGCAGACCTGTCAAAAATTCCTCCCTACTAGACACCTTTAACAAGAACTAGTGTTCCTACTTCCTATATTTTTGCTCAAATAGATAGACTCTAGTCTTATAGTCGGCAGTCCTACCAATATCAACCAGCAACACAGGAAAGTCCTCTCTTTATTAGGTTTAATTGCACAAATAGTCTATGTAATATTACGTTTTTATAAAAAAATTAAAATCTCTAGAATAACACATTCACAAATCTGTGTGTTATCTCAGTATCTTTTGTTAGTGGATTCACATAATGGGGATGGTGAGATTTAGATTTACCTAAACAGGTGACTCAAGGACATTTGTAGAAAGTGTTACACTACGAATTTTTTTTATAAAAACGTAATACCACATGGACATTTTGTACAATTAAGCCAAGTTTCTAAAAAAAGAAAGCTATCAGGCTAATTATCCGCCTATAAGTCGACCATCCTTCTGATTACCTCCCCCGGTAGACTGGGTGTTAAAGGAGGAACCAAATAGGGCAGCCGAGTTTTAAAAACAGTCCAAACGAACCTGGGTTGTCGCAACAGGTTGCAAACAAAAATATCAAACTCTTTTTATCTGTTAAATATTATTTAATTATCCCTATCCGGGTTGTGCATTGGCGGTGACGGTTATGCCCCCACCGCCCTGGGCAGTGATGAAAATTTCACAACCGGTACCTGTAATACCAATTACCGGTGCCCAGCGGTGGTGGTATTACCGGTGGCGGTAGCGATTAATAGCCCACCGCTGGGCCTTTTTATCTGGGACGTTTGGGCCACTTTTTGGGCCATTTGGCTGTTTGGGCAGAGAGAGATTGAGAGGGAAAGAGAGCAGAGAGCCTTACTGGCAGGTGGAGCCGTTGTTGCACAGCGGCATGCGATAACTGTGGGAGGCGAAGCATGAGAGGGAGAGGGAAAGACAGAAAGAGATGAGTGAGAGAGAGACAGAGAGGGTTGCATCCGTGAGTAAGTGAGAGAGAGAAGAAGAGGGTGAAAGTTAGGTGATGATTGAGGAGAGAGAGGAGAAAAGTGTAAAAGGAGAAAAATTAAACAACCTAAATTAAATTTTTTTCAAAATTACCTAATTTAATATCTTCTAGAATCCTAGTGTTAAATTAGATGGTGTCTTTCTAAATATATTAGGATTAATTACTAAATAAAAGTTCTAGATTTTCAAATTCATCATAATCAAGTACAAATAAAATGCTTGATAAATTAAAAAGCTCATTACGAAATAAAATTCTTATTAATGATTTTTTAAATAAATGAATTACTAATTAAACGGCTTTAAATGCAAATTAATAGAGAATTTTTGAATTTGACTTTACATGCAAATTAAGAAATTGTTAATTTATTGGAGTGATAGAGGGAGAATTTTAGGTGATTTTTCAATTCAAAATTAATTATACTTAGGTTGTGTTTGTGTTGTAAAATGTTGAGTATGAGAATATGTGTTGGTATTGGGTTTAGTGAAAAAGGTAAAGAGAGGTAATTTTTTATAGTTTTTGTAATTTTTTATATTTTTTATGGGAGAGAGAGAGATTATATTGGAGTATTTTATTAGAAGAGAGATAAAATGTTGGAAATGTTGAATTTTGCGAACACAGCCTTAGTTATCTTTTTTGAATTTGAATTTGACTTTTAGATGTAAATTAAAAAATTGTTAATTTATTGGAATAACTTTAAATGTATATTAAGAAATTATTAATTTGTTAAAGTGATAGGGAGAGCATTTTCACTGCCACCAGGTAAAAATGGCAAGTTTGCAACTGATACCGCCCCCGCTACTAAGCAGGGAACGATAATCGATGCCGATAAACCGGCACACCACCTGTACCGATAAACAACCCTACCCACTAGTATAGAAAATTAAAATATCCACAATATCCCTAAAAGGCTATAAAACTTTGAAGAAGAATTTTCCAAAAAATTCAAGCGTGCTATCATAAAGGCAATATACTCGTATATTTACTGCGGATATTACCTGTAAAGGTATCCACACATTTTAGAAAGAAAAGACCCATCCATCCTACCCAAAACCTTCTATTTTGTGGTTTCTTTTTTCCCCTTTTGCAAGATTCCAAGGCTACTGCAGCGCTCAATCCGACTAAAGATGCTCTCTAAATATCCAATACAAGCAAAGTGAAAATCCATACCCGAGTGAAGTCCTAACCCCATTGGACGATTTTAAAGGGCAAGAAGGGCAAATGGGAATGCAAGAGCTACAGTGATAAAAGTCAGTAGATTCGGTCTCGTTTTCTCAAACTCTTTCTAGAGAGAGATAATTTCCTTGAAAGCAAAAATGCCTAAACAGCCGCTGAACAATTTACATGAAATTACAGACAGTGACATTAAACCCACCTCCGCATTACAACGTTACAACACCCACCACATAATAAACAAAGAAAAAAATTACAAAAGACAGGGAAGCTAAAGGAAAAAGGAGATGGATAAAGTTAAAGATTAAAAAAAACATCAATGGAGAAGAACTAATACACCTAACTTAAAAAAAAAAACCTAAACTGTCTCTCTCTCGTTCTTCTTAATATCTGAGCTAACTCAACACCCAACCGGCGCCACAGCCGGCTTAACTTTCGGTGGCCTTCCCCTCCCTCTCGGTGCTCCACCAGTAGGAGCTGCAGCTGCCGGACTCGAAGTAGAAGCTGTCTTGGCCTTTTTGGGTGGACGGCCACGTGGCCTGCCACTTCCGGAGGACGCCTTTGCCTTGGGCGCTGGGGGTGGCGAGAAAGGGTCTCTCGGCTTGGGCGGACGGCCCCGAGGCCTAGGTGGCAAGACGACAGCTCCAGGTGGGAGCGCCTCCTTGGGCTTCGGCGGGCGGCCGCGTCCACGCTTCGGAGGCGCGTTGGGGTCGGGCTTCATGTAGTTGTTCTTAATCAGAACGAGCTGGCCGCTCTGCTTCATCTTGGTGAGGTGATCCGAGAGCAGCGTCGAGTGAGACGCCGCCAGATCTGTGTAAGTGGACTCAATATAACTAGAGATATCCGACTTGTTCGAGCCGTTCTTGTCGTCTAGAGCCTCGATCGCGGCCATAATCATCTGAAAAAAAAAATAATAACTCCAATCATCAGCTTAGCTGAAATTAAACCAAAAGGACACCCAAAAACCATTTGGATGGTGAGTAGAGAAAGTTTAAGAAAATGGAAGTGAAATTGTTGGCACCTCAGGGTACTGAGGAATAGAGGGAGCTGGGGGAGGAGCTTGAGTTGAAAGAGGATTATTGTTTTCTTCAGTAGCCATGGGAGATCTTGCACAGAGGGAGACAGACAGATATACAGAGACAGAGAGTGAGTGAGTGAATGAGATGACGGTACTGTAGGCTTGGTGGGAAGAGGGACGCAGGTTGAGTGGGTAAAGGGGCTGGATTTAAAAGGGCCGCTTCATGAGGTTCGGATCGAGGTAAAAGAGAAGGAAGCTGGGAGACGTGGTGAGAGATCGGACGGGTAGGGATTGTGATTTTTGCCGAAAATTTAACGGCTGCGCTTTCTATGTTAAGGAATCACACGGATCGATGACGTGTTTGGAGACTCGCTTGGGGTTTGGACATTTGAGCGAAGCTTATTACGAGGATGTCCCTTATTTTGAATTCGTAAATACATGTTTGTTTATCCAAAATTTTGGGTGTAAAATTTTTATCAAAATAAATATATTTTAAAATTTTTAATATACACTTTAAATATTTTACAAATTTTAATAAATTTTAACTTTTAAAACATTTTTAAAATTTTAAGAATATTTCTTAAAATTATATTATAAACAAATATAGCCAAAGGGGGCGTTTCGAATCATTTCCGTGAAGATTGCAAGAGGGTAAGCTCAGAAAAGCCACCACGTTTCAAAAGACAATTGGTTGGAATTTTACGAGTCTAAGGGTATGTTCGGTTAAGGTGTTTTGTGAGGATTTTTTGTATTTTGAGAATTTTTATGTGATGTTAAATTTATTGGTATACGTGTTGTAATTATATTTATGTGGTGTGAAAAATGATGTTAGGTTGTAGAATTCTGAGATTTCAAAAAATCCTGAAGATTTTTTTTAAACGAACAGCCTTTAAAAAGCGGAAGAATGAATTTCGAAAGGGAAATGCTCGGGATCCCGATACAGGCTGGAACAATCAAATTAAAAAAAAAAATAGAGGCTGGAAATGACCATCGGGATGGCATGGGATCCCAAGCTTTTCCCATTTCGAAATTAACGAATGGAATTTTGACATGACATTATATTCGTGTGGACTTAACCCCATGTTCGATCTTTTGGGGGGAAGGTATCAGATCCGGCATCCGAGTGCGAAAAGCGGGGCCCACACATAGGTCCCGCATCCAGGGGACGGAGGCGCGGTTGTGTGTGTCCGATATGGAACTTGTTACGATGCTCATGCGACACAAACTTAAGGATAAAATTGTTGGCGAGTGTTTCGTTGACTACTGCAAATTTTGACATTCTAGACCTACGAGTACTCCGTCTCCATCCCTCAGAACTCGAAGATCTAGAGCACCGTACAGAGCTTAAAATCCGATTGACGTTTCCTCACATTTTCTTGCAAATACGTTTTTTTTATATAAATTGAAATAGCTTTATTATTAAAGAATCTATTTTCACCATTTTTCACAAACCCACTGTGATCTACACTACCCTAGTCCAAACATTCAGTGTTGCTCCTCTTCTTTTATTGGGGTTTCCTAGAACCAGCATGATCCCTTTAGTTCTTTTATTTTTGGTAAAATGACAAATCACTCATTAGATTTTAGTGCATTTTTAAAAAGCTCAATGAATTTTTTAAAAAAATAAAAAAACAAACTCACTGAGTTTGTCATTTTGGTATCAAACATTACTAGACCCTAATACCGTTGGAAGTTTAAAGGGAAAAATTTTCTCGTCCAATCGTAATGTGATATGTGTCATTAAAAACGTATAATTCATACTAAAGTTCAAATTTTAAAATCTTAAAATTGAAAATATTTTTTTAAAAAAAATACCTGAAAGAGTATGGGGTGGGACTCCCCACCCGGACCCCTTCACGATGGATCTTGTTCATTAACGGAAAGTTAAGAAGCATATTCACCACCAGAAAGTGAAGATCTACTCGAAAAATAGGAAGAAATTTGCATGCACGAAGCAAACCCCACCTATTTAACCACCACAAGGTGTAAGAAGCTTGTAAATTTTACAGATTCTTACAAGGAAAGATTGTAAATCTTGGATAGAAATTTCAAGAACTGTACTTGTATTTGGCTTTTCGAGCAAGTCGTGCTCCAGTTTTGAACAACGTTCAATTTCTTAAGTTTTTCCAATGAATTCAAATGCTAGCTCAGATGTCTTTTATTACAAGCCAATTTACTAACAAATTGGACAACCCATTATCTCAAGAGAGTTCAATCTGAATTGCTCGTAGAAGCTCAACACAATTCTGGAACCTTCCCTTTCTTCAGCATCCAACGACCCAAGAAGCTCGAGTTGGCATCATCATTGACATTGCTTCCTGCCCTAACAATACAATTCTCGAACATCCCTCATTTTTCTCAGCTTAGTAACTCAGCTCCCTTTTACTTCATCTCCTTCAGCCAGCTCTTATCTCACTTCCACGAGCTGATTTCCAATTGAATTTCTGGCTGTTCCTTACAAGACCTCCTCATTCAAAGCATTTTGCCCAAAAGGTGTGGGTATTGCAGCTTCACCCGATTGAGAAGCTCCCAGGTAGATTCTTCTTCAGTAGCTCCTTTCCATTTGATTAATACTTCAGTTACTGACTGATTGAACCGCTTCTTTATTCTCTTGCAAGTATTGCTTCAGGCTCTGGCTGGATCTCACCAAACTTGTTGACAGGAGGTAAGGTTGGTATTCTAGGTACCAAAGGTCCCAACTGGTTTTTCAAATAAGAGACATTGAATACATGATGTATACTTGTCTCTGGAGGTAACTCCACCTTTTAAGCTAGTTGACCCACTCGTTGCAATACTTTGTAGGGCCCAAAAAACCTAGGTGACAGCTTCATATTTTTCGGAAAAGCAACTATATTCTCTCTGTAAGGTTGCAACTTGAGATACACATAGTCTCCTTCTTCAAATTGCATATGCTTATGGTGTTTGTCCTACTGGTTCTTCATACGTGCTTGTGCTTTGATCAGATTATGATTGAGGACTGTTAATATTTGCTCTCTGCGTCTAATTCCTTATCCACACCTTCTAGGTTAGTACTCTCTTTCACATACTGCAGAAGTTTAGGAGGTTTAAACCCATAGACAACTTCATAGGGAGTTAACCCTGTAGACACATGGTAGTTTGTGTTATACCACCATTCAGCCATAGGCAACCACTTACTCCATCCTGAAGGCTTGTCTCCAGTAAAACATCTCAAATACTGCTCAAGCCCCTTATTTACTACCTCAGTCTGTCCATCTTGTTGAGGATGGTAGGCCGTAGTTAATGCTAGCATAGTACCCTGTAGCTTAAACAACTCCCTCAAAAAAGCATCTCTGTCAGATACTATTATTTGTGGATGACCATGTAATTTGACTATATTACCCATAAAAAAAACTAGGCAATACTTGAGGCCGTGTATGGATGAGCCACACTCAAAAAATAAGCATACTTAGACAATTGATCAACAGCCACCAAAATTGTATTATACCTACAAAAGGGAGGCAATCCCTCAATAAAATTCATGGATACATGTGTCCATGGCTAATTAGGTATAGGAAGTGGTTGTAATAATCCATATGGCTTATGAGTTCCAATGTTGGTTCTTTGACAAGTGTCACACTCTCGAATCAGCTTCTTGATATCACTCCTCATTCCAGCCCAATAAAAACTCTGACTTAGCCCTCCTTAGTGTCTTCTCATAACCCGATGCCCTCCAATAGGACTATTGTGAATATAGTTCATTATATCTTTATGAAATTCTTCATTCTAGGCCAAATAAATTCTGTCCTTCCTCAAGAGTATGCCATTAACCATGGAAAAAAGAGGGATCACTTCAGGAGACTCCTTAAGTTGTTCTATTATATGCTTGAAATGCATATCAATAGAATAGCTTAATTTCAATCGCTCCACCCAATCAAGACTAGGACCTGATATCATCATACACCCAATCTCCTTTGCCTCCACCTCAAATCTCCTTGACAGTGCATCAGCAACCTTATTCTCTTGTCCAAATTATACTCAATATAGAAATCAAAACCAATAAGCTTTAAATTCCATTTTTTTTAGTTGGGTCCCAACCTTTTGCTCCAAAAGGAACTTCAAACTTTACTGGTCGGTTTTAACTATGAAAACTTGACCCAACACATAAGGCCTCCATTTTTTGATTGCTAAAACTAAAGTCAGCAACTATTTCTCATAAGTAAATAAATTGAGAGCCCTTCCCTTCAAAGCTTGATTGAAATATGCAATAGGTATACCTTGCTACATTAATACAGCCTCAATGCTTTATACCTGAAGCATCACATTAGATTGTAATGGCCAACCCAAAATTGGGCAGTGCTAAAACTGGTGGATTAGAGACAACTTCTTTTAGCTTTTCAAAAGCTACATGCGCCCCCTTTGACCATTTAAAAGAATTCTTTTTTAGTAGGGCAGTTAATGGAGAAGCTATTAACCTATAGTTTTGTATAAATTTCCTATAATACCCTGTTAATCCAAGGAATCCCCTCAAGGATTTAATGGTACCAGGGACTGCCCAACTGATCATAGCCTCAATTTTCATAGGATCAGCTCTCACCCCTTCCTTAGATACCAAATGTCCAATAATATTCCACCCTATTACACCCAAATACGCATTTACTCCTCTTTGTAAACAGCTGATGTTGCTGCAAGACTTCCAATACCCTTTTCAAATGCACTACATGATCATCAACATATTTACTATATACCAAAATATCATCAAAAAAACTAGAAAAAACCTTCTTAATAATGATCTAAGTGTCTCATTCATCAAACATTGAAAGGTTATTGGAGCGTTTGTTAAACCAAATGGCATAACTAAAAACTCATAGTGACCCTCATGGGTTCTAAAGACAGTTTTTGGTATGTCGGGCTCATGCATTCTAATTTGGTGGTACCCGAACCTTAAGTCCAACTTAGAAAACACCATTGCCCCAACCAATTCATCCAAAAGCTCATCAATAACTGGGATTGGGTATTTATCCTTGATAGTAGCTTGATTAAGTGCCCTATAATCAATGCACATACGCCAACTACCATCAGCTTTCCTCACCAACAAAACAGTGGATAATAAGGACTTTGATTGTTCCTAATCAACCCTAACTTCATCAAATCTGCCACAATCTTTTCTATTTGTGATTTCTGGAAAAAAAGGATACTTGTAAGGCCTTACACTAACCAGATTTGTCCCCTCCATGAGTATTATCTTGTGGACAAGAACTCGGCTAGGTGGTAGTCCCTTAGGCTCCCCAAACAGCTCTACAAACTCACTAACAACCCTCAAGACAACCTCAGATTCAGCAGAGTTTAAGGCTATTTTATTAGCATTGATCATTTGCAATACTACTCCCTTTTGCCCCTTCACAATAAATCTATCAAACTTATCACCTTCCACCATAACATTTTCAACAACCTTAAGCCCCTTCAAAGTTACAGACTTACCAATGACCTTAAATGACTTAGTTAGTTGCAAAAAATATCGTAATATAGGCACCAAACTTCTTAACCAATGAATTCTCAACACTACATCATAACCCACTAAGGCAAGGACATTCAGGTTTGAAAAGGTTACCTTGCAACAACAACAGTACTGCCATAGCAGTTCCCCAACCTTCACCTTAGCATCCACTTGCACCATGCTCCTAGTTACAACGCTAGGATCCATGAAATTATGAGTGCTGCCACTATCCATCGATATAGTGACTCAACACCCTTAATTTTATCCCACAGCCGCATAGTTTTAGAATTAGGAAAGCCTACAATAGCATGAAACGAGATTTGTGTTAGCTCCTCCATCACACACACATCTTCCTCTTCAGGACCAACCCCACTATTGGTCAACCATTCCTCTTCAACAGACTCCACCTTGCCATTTATTTCATCATCACTAACCTGCATAAGATAAAGCTTAGCTGATTTACATTTATGTCCCAGATGCCACTTTTTATCATAATTGTAACATAAGCCTTTATCTCTTCTTGCTTTTCATCTGCATTGGTAAGATTCGTTGAACTGCATTCTGTCTTTAACTACAGGTGATGGGATTTTTGTCCTTTAGGCCTCCTATAAACCAACTCAACCTGATCCTATCTGAAACTTCATTCAACCTATTAGATAGGTTCTTAAACTGTCTTTTATAATATGCCACAATACCGATTTGTCTTAACTTTTGCATTGCCTCCATAGGATCATCATAAGGGGAACTTCGAAACCTTACCAATAATGCTTTGGCAAAAGACTCACAGTTGCAAAAAACTCTCGATTCTTCATAATCTTGAAATCATACTAAAGCCTCACCCTCCATGTAAAGAGAAGCATTTAGGACCTTGTGATTCATAGGAATTTGATAGATCTGAAAGTAGTGATTCACCTTAAACAACCAGCCTTAAGGATTCTCACCAAAAAATTTGGGAAAAGTCCAATTTCAAATTTTGGGACAGATTAAAACCACAATCTTTGCTGGCTTCGCCGCGTCCATGGGCTTGAACAGAATCTTGGGAGCAGCTTCTTCCCAACCTGGGGGACTCTAGAGCCAGCAAGATGGAACAACCCATCCAATCTTGATGTAACTGTCTCCATGAAAATCTGTTGTTGTGTTGTAAGTGCTGCAATTGCTTCAATCAACTGGTTTATGCGTGTACCCATACCCATTTCAGGAAGGAACGACTTCGATATCACTTGTAAGAAGCTTGTATTTGGCTTGTCGAGCAATCTGTGCTCCAGTTTTGAACAATGTTCAATTTATGAAGTTTTTCCAATGAATTCAAATGTCAACTCATACGTCTTTTACTACAAGCCAATGTACTAACAAACTTATCAACTAACTAACAAATTGGACAGCCCCTTATCTCAAGAGAGTCCAATCCGAATTGTCATAGAAGCTCAATGCAGTTCAGGAACCTTCCCTTTCTTCAACATCCAACGACCCAACAAGCTCCAACTGGCATCGTCATTGTCGTTGCTTCCTGCCTTAACAACACAATTCTCGAACACCCCTCATTTTTCTCAGCTTCATAACTAAGCTACCTTTTACTTCATCTCCTTCAGCCAACTCTCATCTCACTTCCACGAGCTGATTTCCAGCTAATCTCTGGCTGTTCCTTACACAAGGCTTCCAAGTTCAAGTTCCTTCAAAAATAGAACGAAGGGCTCTATATTCATTCTGAAAAGAACTAGAAGCACAACAGGTAAGTGTCACATATCGTTTATCACACAACGAATGACATACAAGCACGTGTCCACGCAAGTCGATCTATCGGCCTTATTTACCGATGGATCGGGTAGTGTAACCGTCAGGATTTTGAACGGTCGATCAAGCACGTGTTCATTCTATTTTTTAACATGTAGCACACTTTCATTCCTTGAAAAGTGTGCTACATGTTAAAAAAACAAGTGATCTATCGGTTTAATAGACGATCGATCGAGCGTGTAACATTCACTTATTTGAATCATCGTTCAATTAGTGGAATCAACGATCAATCGGTCACTCAATGAATCGTAGATTGCCACTTGTTAAACAAAATAGGTGATCGAACAATGGAATCGACGATTGATCGAGTGTGTAACAATCACTTATTTGAATCATCGTTCAACCGGTTGAATTGACGATCGATCGGTCACTCAATGAATGGTACATTGGCAAGTGTTATGAAAATCGTCGAAGGCCATTTTTTCCCGGTTACCTCTCCTACAATCTCAAAAACACTCAACCTTCAACCAGCCATTTCAATGTGCATTGTCCTCCAAAGTACGTGGAAACTTTCTCCGTTGTCATCTACATCAAAGGTATATATTTATTTTGAGTTTTAAGAAGTTTTAAATAGGTTTTTAGTTTAGTTTGTTTAATTTGCTATATGATCAATTTAGCTTCCTAAATTTTATTTATTTTTAGTTTTTAATGTTTGTTTTAACAGTTTAGGATTGTTTGGAGATCAATTTTGGGGCCTGTTTTTGGGTAATATAGGTTTTGTGAATTTTTTTCCATAGTCCCCGGGACGATCGATCATCATTTTATGCCGATAGATCGGCATGTAACCGATCTATCGACATTTGAAACTGTGTGTTTCAATTACTTCAAACGATCAATCAGCATCTAATACAGTGCGTTTTAAAATTTTCGCGATCAATCGCCTTTAATTGTTATCGATCGATCTGTTAATATTAATTGAAATTGTGTGTTTACTGTATCAATAATCAATCGTCACATGACCGATCGTTCTCTTTTATAAAACTGTGTGTTTTGATGCAGTGGTGATCAGTTGGTGTTATTTCCCAATCGATCGGGAAATTTGGATGGTCGATCGGTACATGTGCGTATCGATCGCCAAAATTACCGATGGATCACTTGTAATTGTCGCTTCAATATTTTTAAATTATGTTTTAATTTTTTATTTATTAATAGATATTTATATACAATTTTTGCAATATACATAGATGTCTGGAGTTAAGCATTAAAGCACTAGCTCGAGGATCGGGGTGGGATTGTCTTCCTAGGAGCAGCAAGAGCCGGAACTGTCCATAGAGACACGGATGGAGTTCCTGAGGACGCGGCCAGTGGCATGTGACGTTATCTAATTTTGATGACATGGTGTACGAGGATCACACCATGTTTCAGCTTTTTGAGAAATAGATATTCTTACATCAGCTATCTTGGAAGGTCGATTTCTGTGTTCTTGACCTAGTCTTGGGTTTCTACTGTGTTGTTGCCGCTGCAGGGAAAAGAGATGTCTAAATCTCATTCTCGCTAGATGTCATTGCTGCGTTATTGGGATGTGTGCAGCCCAAGACCCCATGCTTTCCGGCGATTATGACGAGGCGCACGTCTATAGTTGTTGGTGGCCTTTTTAAATAGAATGAGTTCACTCTATTTTGGCATATGATGCACTTGCTTTGGACGCTCAACATCAATGGCACATCTCACTCCACAGAGTTCCTGTTCCCGAGAGCACAGTGCATGCTCTTGCTTGGTAAGAAGACGCATATTGATCTCTCGCTCTACATGTACTAGCTAATAGTGGACGAGGATTGGTCGTCTCATACTTATCACCTCCCATATGATGTGTTCCTGACTCAATATTTGATTGCTCGGTATGTCATGATCAGTGATGGGGAGCCGCGTAAGGTGGTCAGCAAAACACTGAACAAGGCCACCATGTCGAGGTGCAAGGGGCAAGATGGGGCACTTATTCGATGGTTCACTCGTAGAGAAGCAGCAGCCCCATATACGACTGCACAACAATCTACCGACACTAGAGCATCTCGATCCGAGGCACCGATCGACACAGGAGCGCCTGCAGCGCCTTCTCCTTGGATGGCCCAGCTCTTTTGGGACTTCGACACCCGTGTCAGCGCGGTTGTTAAGAACTTGCTAAAGCCAATTGAGGAGCACGTGGAGAAATTGGAGCGGGATATTTAGTCACTCTAGACAGAGTCTCAGTGGCTCCAGAAAGAGTTTGAGGTTGGGCACAACATTGCGATGCTGCGTAACAAGGCGGTGGTTGCTCACATGGAGGAAGTTAGAACGAACTTCGAGGAAAGTAAAAAATTAAAATTAAAATTAAACCATAAATTCGCTTCTTGCCTTTTTAGATGCGAGATTACTAATTAAAATTTTGTATTCAAGTTTACCTAATAAATCAGTTTCCATAGATAAAATTGGTAAACAACTTAAACTATCTTGAGACATAGTTGTTAGTAAATACTTTTTTATAATCTTTCTGAATTTTGGTTGAAAATGTGTTGGAATTTGTATGAAAATTTTTAGATTTTGATATTTTTTAGTAAAGAAATTTCTTAGTAAGGCTCTCTGCTCCGGTGTTTTGCTATCTCATCTTTCCAAACTGGGTGTAGTTAACCTCTATTGTTCAGCTCGCACATGCAGCTGCGTCTCCACTGGATCATGCGAAGTCAGCTCTTGCAGCTCTGTAGGATCTTCACAAGCATCTGTTAATTCCCTCCACGTCCATTAGCTAGTTTTATATTTCTCTTTTTCCTACGTGTATATATTCTTTTCCTTCTAGAGCTTTCTTAGTTTATATATTGTACGTTCTTCACATTAAAATTGAAAAAAAATTCTTATCAAGAAAATTTTTTCCTCACGAAACATATACCTAGTTTTGAAAAACTTCTTTCTGAGATGCAACTGTAATAGATATGGTAAACAGTATTCTATATGCAATAAAACAATTTAGAAAATAATCTAGTTCTTTTACTAGATTAAGTATTTCAAGCGGAGTACTAATTTTTGTTTTTATAATTTCTTTTAAAACTTTTAATTCTGAAAATAAATCCAAATCATCAATATCAAGCGTCTATTGAGAAATTTTTCAAGATTATGACAATTTTTTTTCTAATTTTACTATAATATCTGTTAACAATATCTGCAAAATAACCAACCCATCAAGACTCTGAGAAGCTAATTTACTGATTAATTTAGAGGTTTTTTTTGCATATATTGTTTGCAAAAAAATAGGAAATATTTGGAGATTAATAAAAAGATTTAGCAAAAAACAGGTTGTGTTGTACTGTTATTAGAACAATCCACTATGTATAATAATCTAATTAGCCATAATTGGTGTGCCATTGTACAATTAAAAAAATCATGTTAGAATTTTATTATTTGATAACTTAATTAGCAATAAAGTAACTGTGGTATATAGTGTCACTGTACCGTAAACAAGATTACGTTAGAATTTGATACAAAAAATAGATTACGTTAGAATTTAATTGTTTGAGAACTTAATTAGTAATAAAGTAGCTGTAATTTCTAGGATTTGTTATTTATTTCTATTTTTTAAATATTCTCATTTTATAGGCCTTTAATTAAGTTTTATCTGGAAAAGTTTAGGCTTTTATCTTCTCTTAATTTTAATTTTGCTATAATATAGGACCTTCATAATTTAAAATTTTTAAATTTACTATAATATATGATCTTTATAATAAGGGTCTTCCTAATTAGGAGGCCTTAGGTGATTGTATCACCTACCTACCCCTTTCAGCCGGCCCTGGTCCAACCTGTCAAGTTTGTCTTAAATCTGGGCACATTGTAGTCTTTTGTTACTATCGGTTTGATCACAGCTATCAGCCTCCACCTCCTTCGTCTTTCTCGAATCACTATACCTTCGTTCCTCCCAGTCTCAGTCATTCTTCTGCCTCTTCTGTTGATCTTCCTTGGTATCCTGATTCAGCTGCCACAAATCACTTTACGCATGATATGGTCAATCTGACTCTTAATCCAGTACCATGGGAACGACCATGTGCGGGTTGGTAATGGCTCTTCACTTCCAATCCATCATGTTGGCAGCTCCATTGTCCCTTCTAATTCTGGCAATCTTCGTCTCCTTAATCTTTTTCACCTTCCTTCTATTTTCAAGAATCTTATTTTTGTTAGACAATTTTGTGAAGATAATGATGTCTTTTTTGCGTTCCATTCCTCTTTTTTATGTGTGAAGGATATCCAGACCAAGAAGACTTTACTCCAACAAACTATTAGGAATGGCATGTATGTTTTTCCTCCTTAATCTGCCTCTCCTCAAGCTTATACGGGTGCATGTGTCTCTCCGTTTCAGGGGCATTTGCGTCTCGATCATCAATCCATGTAGCTGGTGCATAGTATTATCTCTTCTGGTTCTCTCCCTATTTCGTTGTCTCCTCAGTCTGGTCTGTGTTCATCGTGTTGCCGTGCCAAGCTTCATCGACTTCCTATGCTCACTTTTCATCTCGGTCTTCGGCTACCCTTCATCTCATGTTTGTAGATGTTATGGGTCCTGCTCCTGTTCTTTCTCGTAGTGGTTTTAGATTTTATCTCTCTTGCTGATGATTATAGCAGGTTTACGTTGTTATTTCCTCTGAAATGTAAATATAATGTAGTGTTTATTTTTTTCTTCCTTCAAACGTCATGTAGAAACTCACTTTAATTCTAAAATTCGAGTCTTACAATCTGAGTGGGGTGGTAAGTTTCTATCTCTTCATTCCTTATTAAATGCTTTAGGTATTACTCATCGCTTGTCCTGCCCCTATGCCCATTCTCAAAATGGCACGGTTGAATGAAAACACCGGCACATTGTTGAGACAAGTCTCGCTCTTCATGCCCATTCTTCTGCTCTTCCTACATATTGGTCTGATGCTTTCACCACAGTTTTTTTTTATTAATCGTTTGCCTACCCGTCTCACTAGGGCTGTAAAACCGAAAATTCGGTCCTATTTTTGGACCAGAATCCTGTCGAACCGGATTTTCAGTTGTACATAAATGGCAGGACCGGTTTCATGCGGTCTAATGCGGTCCGGACCGGTTTCATTTTTTTGGTTAATTTTGAAAGGGGAAGGCATGTCAAAATGCAGACTTTTAGGGATGTTCGTTTAGAAGAAAATTGTATGATTTTGATAAAATTGTGAATATTTAGGTGATGTTAAAATTGTATTGGTATTCGTGCAGAAGTTGTTAAAAGAGATTGATGTTTGTAAAAAAAAGGTAATAAAGTATTGTATTAGAATGCATGTTTTTGTGATGTTTAGATTGTAAATATAAAAGTAGGATGCAAATCCTAAAAATTTGGTGTAAACGAACATGCCCTAAGTTTAGGTTAAAACTAAATTTTTTAAGTTTGTAATTTGTATTAAAATATATATATAAAATATTTTTATTTATATTAATAAATGTTGTCCGGTTCGGTTTGTGGTCCGGTCCGGTTTTGTTCAGCCCTATGTCTCACAGAAGAAATCACCTTTTGAAATTCTATTTAACAAATATCCAGACTAATCATTTTAAAGAACTTTTGGATGTGCTTATAATCAACATAAAATTAACTTTCAATCTCTTCTGTATCTTTTTGGGCTACATTTCACAGCATAAGTTTTCATCAACCCAATGCCAGAATTTACATCCCCAGAGATGTCCTCTTCGATGAATCCACATTCCCTTTCTCCAACAAAAGTTCTAATCACGTATCCCAGGCCTCGCAGCCCACAACTTGCCTTCTTTTCCAACTTCCTACCTCCCTTTTTATTTTACAAAGGCCCTTCACCAGCCCATCTGCACCTAAGCCCTACTCTATTACCCAATCCACCTCACCCATTTCCGAACCCTTGTCTAACTCCTCTCCCAATATTGTTCCTAATATGCCTCCTTCTTCTGCTCCAGAAATTCCAGATCTGGCTCCTCCTACACAGCCTCAATCCTCCTCTTCTGTTCATCCTATGCAAACTAGGTCTAAATCCAATATCTCTCTCTTCCCAAAACTCGCACTGACAGTACCATCTCTTGCCCCCACCTGGGCCACCTCGTTCTCACATTTCTGTTGTTCCAATTCCTGAAGAGCCATCTTCCGTTACTGAAGCATCCATGTTTTCTGAATGGAGACATGCTATGCAGCTTGAGTTCCAGGCGCTTTTGTCCAATCACACCTGAACCTTGGTTCCTCCATCTCCATCTTAAAATTAAGTTGGATGTCGCTGGATTTTCAAGGCCAAACGTAAATCAGATGTTTCTATCGAGCGTCGTAAAGTTCGTCTGGTTGCCAAGGGATACCGTCAGCTCGAAGGATTGGATTACTCTGAGACGTTTACTCTCGTGATTAAACCCACTTCTGTTCAGTTGGTCCCCTTTGTGGCTGTCAATTCTGGTTGGCCTATTCATCAGTTGGATGTGCAGAATGCATTTTTGCATGGCAATTTGGAAGATCAGATGTTCATGTCTCAGCCTCCAGGTTTTGTTAATCATCAGTCTCAACGCAAATATATTATGGACCTACTTAAGAAAACCAACATGAGTAATTTCAAACCAGTGACTACTCTTATGGCTGCTTCTACAAATCTCTCTGCATTTGATTCTAATTCTATGGATGATTCTACTATGTATCGAAGTGCGGTGGCAGTTTACAATACTTGCTTTTCACTCGACCGGAGATTTCTTTCTCTGTTAATCAAGTGTGTCAATTCATGCACGCTCCCCACCTTTCACATTGGCAAGCTATGAAGCGTATTCTACGTTATCTTCAACATACTTTGGATTATGGTTTGCATCTTACTCGATCTCCATCTCAGTTCTTTAGTTGCCTTCTCTGATGCTGATTGGACTGGATGCCCGGATGACTGGAAATCAAGTGGTGGATATTGTGTTTTTTATGGTCCTAATCTGATTTGCTAGAGCTCCAAGAGGCAGCCCACCATAGCCCGGTCTAGTACTAAGTATGAATATAAAGCTTTGGCTCATGCTACATGTGAACTTCTCTGGCTGCAATCTCTCCTCTCTGAGCTGGGCATCTTTTTATCTCAGCCTCCTATTCTTCACTGCGATAATTTAGGAGCAACTTATTTATCTATTAATCATGTGATGCATTCATGTACAAAACATGTTGATATTTGATGATGTCAAGAATCACCACCGAAATCAATCCTGCAAAAATCACCGAGGGAGAGGTGGCCTCGGATCATGTTTCCGACGGCAAAGTTAGATCTCAAGAAAATGTTCTGTGTTTAGATAACAGAATTAAGCATGCCCCTTAAAGAAGAGTACCCCGATCCTTATATAAATCTAAGAGTCACAAACCTTTTAGGAGAAAAACTCATTCCTGAAAGATTAGAAGAGAGTTTTATTAGGAGAGATAGAAGTTTCGAATACGTAGGTCTTCATCGAATCCCGAACTTATAAGTATTAATCAGTTCCGCACACATAGGTCTGGATCAGATGTTCAGTTAAGAGTTTAAAACCCTCGAAGACTCTTAGGAGAAGGCCGAATGGACAGTGGAGGACATCAACAAGGGGTCAAACCAGTGGTGGTCAGGTCTGATAGGGCCTTGTATTTTATGGTCCATCAATATTGAATATCACTTTGTTCGTGATCAAGTTCATGCCAAGGCTCTCCAAGTTTCTTTTGTTTCCAGCAAGGATCAAGTACTTGGCTCGCGGGGGCATATTAAGGATAATGATGCAGCCTTATGGAATTCACTACAGAGCAGTGGGAATTCACCACAACCTGGTGCATAGTCCAGAGCATTCTATAATACTCTCTGTTATGACGTGTCATGCTATGCGTAAATCTATGAATTATGTTATTTCACAGATATTCCTTTGTACCTCTATAAATGACACACTGTACTAAGAATCAAGGCATCAATGAAATATACGAAATCATTTCCAGCTCATAGTATTATTTTTCAAACAATTAGAGACCAGCTTATGCATTACCGACATGTACTTGAGGCTCGTAGTTAGAATCTTCGAGATGACTTTATATACACACATTGCACAAGCTTATAGCACGGTATTGAGATTTTTTTCTGCAGAGTTATCCTAATTGGGATTGAGTATGATATTGGAATGATTCATTGCTTGAAGATCATTAATGAAAAAATTTGACATCATCCCATTCCCAATCACCTTAGTTTTGAGTCTTTTGACAGTATTCCAATACTTTGATAAAAGGTAGCCGGGAAGCCACCGGCCCAGTTGCCTTCAATCCTCCTATTCCTTTGACAACCTCCCAAATCTCCACATCATCCGGTATTCTGCCTAATCTTCTATTGTCCTCCTCCGTAATCTCCACGTACAGAAATTAGAGAATCAAGGTTCCGAGGGAATAATGTTTTGCTGGCCGAAAACAAATTATTGAAATAATGCTAAATGTGGTTACCAATAACGCCCCGATCATGCAGCCAATTGTCGTGCTCATCCTTTATGGCGTCAATGTTAGGATAGGCCACATAATTATCTAAGCTAAATTAGTGGCTACTAAAACTTAATTAGGGATATTATTAGGTCGTTTGAATTCTCATTTTCTTAGAATGGGATTGTTATTTTCACAATAGGAGTACTAGTTGATTTATGTAATTCCTATAAAAGCAACTATTGGAGATTAATAAAATTATTCATGAATTTTGCCATTATCAACTTAAGCTAAAATCTAGGAGGCCCAATTCCTCTCTAAACAAATCACTATCAAAGGACTTATAACCCCTTAAAGCGTTCTAGATATTCAAAATAGGGAAGACACGCAAGGATGATCATTGTTCTCTTCATACCAATAGACCCCTCACACGTTCAATCACTACCGAACGTAACAAATTCTTTGATCAATCGCGTTGTCTCGTCGTCCATTTTGATAGAATATTATTTCGAGAATTATACATCTCGCATCGAATATTATCGTTTCAATTGTGCTGTAATTTATTTTGATCAAATAAGCATATAAGATCTTTTAATTAATCTATAGTTAGATCAATATACTTGCCTTCGATTGCAAATTTTTGCAAACTAAAGGCAACCTGCTATTATACCAAATACTCAGGACTGGGTTATCATTCAAAAATTGGAACCTCGGCCTCTTATTTTATAACAAAATCATGCATCAATCCCAATCATCAATGTGAGTTAGATTCGTTTAGGCTAATCTAAGCCGTGTTTGTACAAACTGAATGTAATTTGGTTATTGGATAGCTTGATTCGTTTATAATATTCCTACCCGGAACATTTTATAACTTAGAAGTATGACATTAATAAACAATGTTAATAATTAAGGTAAGTGCGATTCAAAACTTACTATACAAATAGTAGTTGTTTGACGTTACCCTTCAAGATTAATATCAAGGTATAGTGTAAGTTAATGTACGGTAAAATTAAAGTAATTAAATTATAATTAATGTTTTTTTTAAAAAGCTAAAATACGAACTGTTTAAAGTTCAGGACCCGTGTAAAACGAATTGAATCCTAAGAATCATTTTAGGAAAAAGGTTAAACTCCAGAGATTAGCGGATTAATGACGCCCAACTATTTCCATATATGGGTTCTTGAGATCTGCTTTAGCTAACCATGTGGCATGTAGGTACAGCGTCTAATGTGTTCAACCCAGGAAAAGAGAGAACTTTATGCAGAGAAGGCTGATTGTATTAGTGCTTGTTTGGGAACGAGTTTGTCTTTAGGTGGACAAGCCGAAAACCAATTAATTAATTTCCCACTTGGGACGAAAACCCGTTGGGCTCGGTCTATATGAAAAAATCTCCTCTTAAGACAAGACAGAAATGGGTGTACAGATGAGAGCAGATGCGGATGCTGGATTGCAATGACCCGTGTAAAGAGAGCAGAGCTCAATAAGTAAAATATTAATTATTAGTTACCTAAAAAAGAATACTAATTATTTCTACTGACTGCGAAATTAAAAACGTAATTGAATTGTTGAAGGGGGAAATTTACAAAAAAAAAAAATGGAAGAAAAATATATTGCTCTAAGATATCTACTACAATGCATGGTATAACCTCAGGCCAAACTCTTCAAAATTTATACAAATAAATGAATAGGTTTCCAACTATAACATAAGATGTACATATGAACAAGCGCCTGACCATCTTTACTACATATCTAATGCACAACGAGTTGCCAAAATCTCCTATTGGAAACAAGCCTAACCTTGCACGGGCCGTTTCCCCCGAGGGTCTAGTCCTGGAGTAACTGAAGTGGTCGCAGTTGCAGTACTATTGGTATTGGTATTGGAGGTCGAATCATTGCTATGGGAATCTGATGCACCAGACGTTCCGGCAGTAGACGTCAGTCCAGGAGGCCTGCGAGATCTTCTGTATCGAGATCCGGGCACTCCAGGTCTCGTTGGTTCTTCCAAGTTGCCAGGCTTCTTCGATAGCAACACCACCACACGTCGCATGTTGGGTCGTAGTATTGGATCACCTTGCGTGCATAGCAGCCCTATTTGAATGCACATTGCCACTTGGTCAGGGACTGCAGATGATGCTAACGTGGGATCCATGATCTCCAAGCTTCTACCCTTCTTGTAAAGCCTGTATGTCTGTAGCAAAAATAAAACACCAGGCAGTGAGAGACTTGGTCATTAACAGTCAAAGGGTTGTTCTTGTAGGAGTGGATTCATTGACGGTAAGGTAACCTCTGTTGTTTTCGATAAACTGGAAAAGAAGTACCAAAAAGAATGAGGCATGAGTCCTAGAGTCCGGTCACAGAGACAGAGTATTGAGATTCTTGATTCATCAATTTTGACCAAGTTTCTCAAACCGCTAAACCAGACCTATAGGACAAGTAAAGGTTGAAAGATGAGGCATCTCCTGGAAGGTTCCTCAGCATAAAAAGTCATCCACGTGCTTGTGTGTTTAAAGAAAAATAGGAAGGACATGACAAGGCATGATGTAGATTGGACTAACATATAGAAAGCTTGCCAGAACAATTTCTAACCAAGGCCCACCAGAGGATTAATATAATACCTTGTTTACCATTAGTCGCTATATTATATGATTAATTAATCTTACCCAGTCAAGTAGATTTTGTGCTTCCACATTTAAATTGAATGATGAATTCCTCTGGCTGCTGACTAGCTCCAGAACTAAAACCCCAAAACTGAACACGTCAGCCTTCACTGAGAGATGTCCATGCATAACATATTCCGGAGCCATATACCCACTGTTTTTAGATTACAAAATAGAAAAGTTAGAAAAGCAGTTAGGGTCCAAAGCCTTATGAGAAAACAAACATCTCCTGGGTTCTTAACAACATACTTGGTACCGGCCACACGGGTGTTCACATGCGTTTGATCTTCTGGGAAGAGACGGGCCATGCCAAAATCAGCTATCTTAGGAACCCACTTGTCATCAAGCAAAATGTTGCTCGCCTTTATGTCTCGGTGGATGATGCAATTATGGGAGTCTTCATGAAGGTAAAGCAAGCCCCTTGCGATGCCTGCAATTATATCATACCTCCGCTTCCAATCAAGTTCCTCTCTTCTATTGGATTCTGTATAAAGACACAACAATCACTATCAATCTAAGTACAAATCACGTTGGTCCATTATTCAAGCACAGGAGAAATAAACTAAAGTATGATATATCAAGTTTCATCCCAAAATCAATTGGCAATGGGAAGAGGTGGCCCAACAGGTATATGAAGCACAAGATTAAATGGTCCTAATCAATGTGGGACTCTAACACTCTCCCTCACGTGCAGGCCGAATGAACATGGTCCGTGCACGTGGACAACATTGAGGAACACAAATAAGTGGATCAAGCCCAGAAATATTTTGCTCTGATACCATATTAAGTTTCATCCCAAAACCAATTGGCAATGGGAAGAGGTGGCCCAATAGATATATGAAGCATAAGATTAAATGGTCTCTAATCAATGTGGGACTCTAACATGACAAACATCATATCACTATTTTTAACGTGATTAATCAACTTTGCGGTTTGGGACCTTGGATTTGGAAAATGATGGGGCTATTCTTCCACTATGAGCCACTATCTTTTTAGCTATACGATTGGTCAAGATTTTAAAATTCAAAAGATTTGGTTGCTTTAAAAAGACAAATTCAAAATATAAAGATAAGTCAAGGTCTCAAGAGCCATCTCCTTCACCGGGTAGAGCAAGATGAAAGGAAAAATTTAATTTCTTACAAAAATGATGCAGAGAAGAACACACTCTTCTGAAACCAAATTGTCATTTCCCCTCACGGACTTCTTCCAAAGGGCAAATGATAGAATCTTAGGATTGTTTCTCTAAATACAGCCATTGTTTTGTGACGAAATATATTTCACACTTTGCCCACTTTCATGAAAAGAAGTATTGTGAAATTGCCATTCAAAAATAATTCTCAAGATTTAGCTTGCTCTTCTAAAGGAAGAACAAGTATTTGGGCCCTAAATGATGATGCATAAACCTGTCAAATGTATTTAAACCAAAAAGATTAAACTAAGTAGGACACAACACATAGGTGTTCAAGTACTAACAGTTCTAAGGAAATGATAGCTGTTTTTAATGATAGCTATTTGTGCCCAACCCTGTTAAAAGCATTTGAATTGCAAAAGATTAAGCAAATCAATGTGTGCCCAAGCAATGTCTTGAGTGTAACCATCATGTTCCTGCTCTAAAATTGCCTGCCTGTGCAGGAAAAGTCAGATTAGGTTTGTACAGTATAGCTGACATGCCAAACTGAAGTACATTTTTTAAATACACATGAGTCTCCGCATTTGCTTAATTTTAGGTCATTTAACTATGGATGTGTTTTCAAAGGAGCTTATCTGAAATATTCAGCCAATATTGTGAACTGGGAAAAAACTTCAACTGTTTTCTAACTCAGTTATGATCCAGATTAACAATCTGCAGGCTACAGATGGTAAATCATTGTGCAAAATAAATTGTGTAAGGCTAGCAAGAAGGTAGAATTTCAAAATCGGGGGTCTAATTTGGATCAAGAACTAGAAAATTTTCAAGAAATATGGTTGGGAGAACAATAAACTAAGACTGTAGCAGCCTTATTACTATCTGTGAACGTAGAACCTACTAAGTGGCATCTTTCAATGTGTTTCACTCAGCTAGAAGTAAAAATCTAATAGGAAATGAGTGTGCGAAACGGTAAAAGAAAAGGCATGTTAAGACAGGGAAGTAGCAGAAAGCAACAGAGAACGTACTGAATAGAAGTTTGTCAAGGCTCTCGTTATAGACATACTCATAAACGAGTAGCTTCTCGACCCCATGGACACAATAGCCCAACAAATTCACAACATTCCGATGCTGAACGCGTGCCAACAACTTTGCCTCATTCATAAACTCTCTTGCCCCTTGGTTTGAGCTGTGTGAGAGCTTCTTCACCGCAATCTCCCTCCCATCATTCAACTTCCCCTATTAGCAAAAGCACCCCAATTCAGTTACCTTGTTAGGTTACCAAGTACCAAAGAAACTCTCTCCCTCGGGAGTAAAGGTCCAGGCAAAAACATGGTAAAGCTTGGTAAACTAATACAGATTGGAATGCAAACACATATTCATCCAAAATGCAAACAATTTATCAATTTTAGAAGTGTAAAAAAGAGTCCACTGAGGTTTTTCGGCTTTCACAATTTAACATATGCATCAATGCTTCAATGCAGAATCGGAGATGATAGTAGTAGTTCTGTATTTCCCTCCAAACTTTTCACATTTATGGCCGTGATATAGTCTCTCCTAAATTGTCAATTACCGCCAGTCTGTAGTAAAACCCCACTTTTCCATTGTTTTAGTTCCATTGAAAGCAGAGGAAGTGAGAAACACCTCGGTCATTTTGGAAGAAAAGAAACGTGCGTGTCACCCACTCAACGAGATCGGCAAGAATCATTAATCCAATTTTTTCAATTCAACTTTCTCAGAAACTGAACAAAGTTCAAACCTTCTGGGGAATACCAATTACACACGGATCTTAATCTTACCTTGTAAACGGGTCCAAAGCCGCCTTCGCCGAGCTTGTGAGTTGGGTGAAAATCTTTGGTGGCTGCAGCTAACGTCTCGAATGGAAATAGCTTCTGTTCCTGTTGAGCAATCTTCTCTAACTCTTCTTCATTCTGTCCCTCTGATAAATCACACCAGGGCAAGAAAAAAGATCGTATCATGGTCAGAACGTAGCAAATCACAAAATACAGTAACAAAATAGGAACTGTGTTCTGCTGGGTGCCCTTACTTGAACTGAATTTGAAGGGCTTGATGAGATTCTGAAGGAAACTACACTTCGGTTTGTTCATGGCTTTCTGTGGGGTCCAGAATTAGGCCATAAAAGATCAGAAAAGAAGATGCCTTTTGAAGTATATACGAAAAACTGCTTTCCTTTGGAAGTTGGCTTCGAGGATTTTGAGAATCCGAGGAAAATTGTTTTCCTGTGGGAACTGTCTGAGGATGACGATTTGTTGGGGGGTTTTCCTCCCCTATGAGTATTGAGTTGTGTTGTGAGGCTACATTTTTGTATTGGAGCAGAAAGGTATCTGAAAGAAATGAGCGTGTTGACCCAACGACCACCTCTTGACTTTCCGGGTGATATGCACGTTCCTTTTTTCCTCCATTTTACCGTACAAAAGGAAAAGTCAAATCAATTTGTTAAACAAGTATTCTTTTTATAAGCCACAATCTTAAAAAAAAAAAAAACTCGACCAATTGCCTCTAGAGAAATATGTTCTGGATTTCTTACAATATTATTTCTTTTTTTTTTTGCCAAATTTTTTTTTGTTAAACTCTTACAATCTGATTTCATTTCTTTCGTAATAAAGGGTCAAGGATATTTTCGTTATTTTAATCTAAAAATTTAATAAAAAAATGTAATTATCAAAACCTACTGTAGTTCTATGTGAAAAATATATTTATCTTTTTTTTCTGATTGAGGAGATTCCAATTAGTGTATAACAGGAGATTAATTCTGTAATCCATTTGGTCAGTTTGTTTTTAAAATAAGAAAAAAAACAGGGGTTATGTTCGTGTTGAGTAAAAATGTAGGATTTTAGAAAAGTTGTGAATTTTTATGTTGAATAGTATTTTATTGGTGTTTGTGTAAAGTGGAGAGAGAAATGATTTGATGTAATTGTTTAATAAAAAAGTATTGGAGTTATGTGAAAAAGTATAGAGAGAGAAAATTTATGTTGAATAAAAAATTAAAAAAGTGTTGGAGATTATGTAAAATGTATTGGTTTTTGTGTTTGAATTCTGAATATGTTCGTTGGTAGATTTGTGAATATACTTAGAATCCTGAAAAAATCTTGAAAACGAACATTACAGGGTGTTTCCTTCCTCTCTTCGATTTTATCCAAATCCATTAGGGTAGGCCTTTTCTTTCCCAGTAAGATAAGATTTCATCGCTTATAAAAAAAAAAGATTTCATCGAAATAAGAAAAGTAAAAACATAAGGAATTAGGGGCCCTTAATACAGTAAAAACATGATCAACAAACTTAAGGCAAATAGAAAGCAGACCAAGGCCATGGCCACAGTCATGCTACTCTATCTTAATTGATTTGTTGTTTGTTATTTTATGCTTACTCTTTTAATGTTCTAGTTTAGTGGCCTGATTATATATCGGGTCTGCTCTATTTTCTTTGTGTGAGACTCTTATTCATGATATCTACTGCACCTTGTCGAGAAAAGACAACAAAGAAAAAAAAAAGAAGAGACAGAGACCATAATTAGCGGTAGCTTGTGACCTAGGAAAGGCAGAAAGTGAAAGAGATAAACCGGGATGGGTGAGAACAAAAAGAAGAAGATCCTGTGGCCTCTTGATCTTGTCTTGACCTCTGAGCACAGTGACGCATACTGGGGCCAACGCCCGCCCAAATTCTTTTAAAATTTCACTTTAGAATCAAATTCTTTTAAAAGTTTCACTTTAGCCCCTAAGTTCTGCATTTCCTAGTCCCTCCAAAATGTTTTTCAATTTCAAGTTTATAAAAGGTTGACCTCATATACTCTCATTTATTGGCCAAACAAGAGAAAAGTATGACCCCTTTCTTCTTAAAATTAAGAATTTGATCTTTTCTCACATTTTAAAAAAAATTCTAACCGTTAAATATTTAAAAGGAAATATATGTAAAAGTTAAATGATATCCGTTTGCTACTACATCACTTTATTTCATCTTAAAATATCTTAAATCTCTTACTATTCACTCTAATATTCTTAAAAATCATCATTTCAATAAAAAAAAATTGAGCCAAAATGTATTGCGTGTGTAATCCAAATTATATGATGTATTATTCTTTTTGTAATAGATTTATAATCTTTCATTATTAAAAACGTGATCACTTTTTAAGACAATAAACATGTTCAAGTTTATTTACATATTAATATATATATAATTAGCTTTTATAATGTTCGCCACTTAGCGAATTCCTAGCTCTGTCACTGTCTGAGCTCGTTGTCTAGAGTTTAAGGGTGCGTTTGCACCCAAAATATTACCAATATTTTTCTCTCTCTCCTAATAAAATACTAAAATATAATCTCTCTCTCATAAAAAATTACAAAAAATATAAAAAATTATCTCTCTCTTCACTTTTTTACTAAACCCAATACCAACACAACACTCATTACCAAAAATATTTCAACACAAACACAACCTAAATAGCACACTCGTGCTGCTGTGCATTTGGGTGTTTTTGGACCCACGAGCTTGAAATCTGTGTGAAACCCTTGTGTGCACCGTGAGGTCTTACGTCATGGGGTATCCTGAGTTTAATTGGTCGTTCCTTCGGGAATGTCTTTTCTATTCAGAAAAATAGAAAACAACGAGGGGAACGTACTAGATTATCTTTAATTTATTATCTAAATTGGCTGGGAAGAAAAAAAAATCTTAGCATGTTTTGTCACACGGTCTTATAAGTAATATTGGTAACATTACATATGGTACTGATTTTTTTTTTGACAAAGTATCTTTTCAATTTATTATTTATATAATTGTGTGACCACTGACAAGACGGTAATTATACTTTATAGAGTACTTGACCTCACGTTTTCATTACAAGTATTTATTTGTAAGGATGAATAAAACTATTTTATATGATAACATAAAATAGTTTTCAAAAGCATATCTCTTTCTCCCCTACTCTTCTACTAATATTTATTTTTCGCTTTCTTCTTTTATCATTAGTTTTTTATGGTTATGCAAAATTCCATTAAATTGTATTTATTTTGTTGCAAGTTTTAATGACTTATTGTCTCAATAAGAGGTTATGTTATTCTAGACTTCATAAAATAGTGTTATTGTAAAGTTTCAAGTAATGAGAATCATACATGAAGTATAATGTGTCTATCTATCTCCAAATCTTATCAATATAGAGGATTTCAGGCTTAATATTAGAAGGACTTGAAAATAGAATATTGGGATTCATACTTTTACATTCCACAACACTAAAAAAACAAAATTTATACATCCGAAAAAACATAGTAATTAGGGCAAATCACAATAACCCCACGAACTATCATCCTTTTGCTTGATTACCCTGTAAACTATGTCCTTGTTGGGACTTCATCCCCTAACTGATTTGGAGCATCAATTTTCCGCCCCAAGTGCTTTACAGATGACCCTCAACTCATGTTAAAAGACCGTTTTAGCATCTTTAGCCACCATAAAATGAGAAGAAAAGAAAAGTCAAGCTACCTGAAGACCTTAACGCATGTTTTAAAACCTTTGTCATTATCGTTCAAATCCAATTCACACACGGTAACTCTGGAGGGTGAATGAAAATCCACAACTCATATTGCATGAGGGAGCACAATTTTATCTATTTGAGCTAGAAGAGCAAGAAGGAGGAGGTTGAAGTAACAAAAAGTTGTGTACCTTGTGAATCAGGCTTCTCGTGTGTACCCTTAGCTTCTCCTGCACAGACTAGAATAGTCTTGTAGAGAATCTCAATCAGAAGGACTTGGTTATAGAATATTTATTGGGATTCAAAATTTTACATCTCACAACACTAGAGATACAAAATTTTATACACATCCGAAAAAAACATAGTAATTATAAAATAAGTATCATTTATATTTGTCACCTGAGATCTTCAAGTGTTATCACTTAGTGTGGAGTTCTAGCAAAGGGATGAAATTGAGAGAAGAGATGCATTAGTGTTCTAGAGCTATTCAGGTACCCCAAAATTTTCAATTCTCCCGCCACCTGTATCGAAAATTCAATTTTCGCACTTAACGGTTGTAATACCCCGTCCCGAAAAAGGTGCTAAGTGAGTAATTTGAATTTTAAAGGAAGAGATAAGACTTAATCCTATTTTAATTTTTGGATAGATGTTGAATATTATTTTTGAATTTAAAGGTGCAGAGATGGAGATCATGTGATTTATATGTAAATTTAAAGGTTTAAATAGAGATTTGATCCTAGGTTTGAATTTAAATGTTAAGATAGGATAAGGATCTTATGTTTGGACTTTAAAGTGATGGATAGAGGTATGTTTAAATTTTAAAAGTTGATTAGATTGAGGTTAATAAATGGTCGCAGAGAATGTTTATTAGAGACCAAAATTTTGATTGAGGGTGGTGCTTCTAGGTTCTGAGAGTTTGTTCGATAATTATTGGAGAAGCTTTAAGGATTAGTTAAGTGTTCGAGGTAAGTTATTCTTCAATGAGATTTTTAAACATGCACCGTATTTTATATGGTTTTGATATATTATTTGGGAAACTGAATAAATTTTGGATAAAATGAGATTGTTGAGATTTTCTTGAAACTCAATTGACATATTTATAACTTGAGCATACTGTGAAAAATTTCCTTGCGCTTGTGATGTATCTTTGTAATCTGTGTGGCCAATTTGATATCCCTCGTGGTATTTGGAGGTCTTTGTGGCCTGGAGGTCTGTGTGACCATTGTGATTTCTCTATATTTTCCGGTCTTGGATATTTTTGTTAAAAACTGATATTTTGGATTCGGTATGACTCACGTTGTTTTATTTGGATTTCGGTTATTGTGAGAAAACTAGCTTTCTCTCAATCCACATTGACTTACTACTTACTGAACTAGTCGTAGCTCACCACTTAGTCTCATATTTTTCAAAGTTGACGGAATTAGAGAAGTTCGAGAAGCTTCAAATAGATTTGTGTTTCGAAGGCGTGTTTTGCAATAGTACTTTTGGAGATTAATGTTGGAGAAGTCGTTATTGTAATTCTTTTGGGAGATCTTCATCGATGTTGGAAAATATCGTATATACTGATGTAAATTTTAGGGCTCGAATTGATATTTTTGGGTTTTTTTATGGTGTATGAATATTTTACTGAGGTTGTACAAATTTGTTTTGAAATATTATGACCTAGATAAATGATTATCCATGGTAAAAAAAACTTTATTTTATACGAAAATCTTTCCTTTTGGAGTTTGGGCTCGGGGCATTACAAATGCTATCAGAGCATAGGTTGTGATTCTGTAGACTCGTAGGAAGATTTTGATGATATTAGAGCATAAGTTTATGATTCTGTAGACTATTAGGATGATTTTGATTGAATTCCGAGCATAGGCTGTGATATGTGGCAACTCTATTGATATTCGAAAGGATTTCAATTGAAGTGAGATTATAGCTTTAAATTTGAAAGAGATTTAAGTCTTGATTATTATATTAAGGATAAGAGCTAAAGTTGGAGGCTTGTTTCGAGAATATTGATATTGATATTAGTTTATGCTTCGATATTATATGAGCTTGGGTCTTAGACTTGAATTGTTTTAATGAAAAAATTTTAAGATGATTTTGTATGATTAGAGTGCGCAGCAGAAGTGTGTTAAAAATATTAATTTGCGACACGCATGAATCTTCCTACCATCCACACGCACACGTAGATCAGATCAGAAACCTGCAAGTGGGAAGGTGCTATCTATTTTGGCTTTATTTGATTCAAGAGTTAGCAGCATGCATATGCTTTCTTGCAGCAGAATCCAAAAATAGAATTAAATGCGCATGTTGCATAGTGGCAGAAATTTTCTTATTTTACCGTGAGGAAATTTTTTGAAGATACATAATTTTTAAATATTTCTGAGGAGAAATTTTTTGAAATATATTTTTTTAACTACAGTAAAAATATTATAAGTATATGTTACGTCAATATTGGCATGACTTACGTGACTTTTTGGAGTAGGGGCTCTTTTGTCTTTTGTGATGTTTCTAGAAGAAGAAAGTGAAGAGTTGGACGTATGATGGTCTAGAGTCTTCATTAAGGGCTTTCATGATATTTCTTCTTATTCTAGAAGAAGTTAGAAAGGAGCAGAATGGTTTTTGCCTCTCATGCGTGAATGAAAACATATCTGAAGTTTCAGTTGTATACTATTACTTGAGATATTGATTCCTTCGTTCAAGATTCAGAGTGCTTCAAGATTGAGTGGGTTCAAGAGTATAGTCATCTACTTCGTCTCTTTCTTGATGGTTATGTGCTGATTTCCGTGAAGAGTTTCATTGGTGAAGATTGAGTTTATGATGAGGATTTAAATTTGATCACCGCATTCCTCCATTCGACTTCGTGAAGTTGAAGATTCAGAGGTTCTGAATTGGAGTGGCTGATAGGCTAGGTTGGTGGACTTAGAGGTTCTATGTCAAGTTGAGATTCGGTTTATGATAAATCATTTTTGATTCAAGTGTTGTTGATAGGCTAGGTTAGTCGCTTCAATAGATCACCTTGTAATCAAGTGGAAACTAGTGGATTCGAACGGCCTACGGGCCCGGAGCATTTTTCTCTTTAAGGACGTTCCTTAGGAAGTTTCTCTTCGTAACCATTTTCGATGTTACGTTTCAATTGGTATCGGAGTCTTAAATCGTTCCTTGACCCAATTTGATTTCAAAATGGATAGGAGTCAATCCCTTAATGTTCTTTGATGGTTCTAATTAAGCATTTTAGAATATTAGAATGAGAGCCTTTTTAAAATCTATAGATGAGAGAGTGTGGACAGCCGTGGATAAAGGTTGGACCATGCCCGAAGGTTCTATAGATGGAGTTATTTCTATTAAAGAACCTAGTAAATGGATTGGAGAGGAAAGGGGAATCCTCTAACTAGAATAGAAAAGGCATTAATGCTATATTCATGAGTGTATCTCCGGATGAATTCATGAGAATATCTAAGTGTGAGTCCTTTAAGGAAGCTTGAAATATTTTAGCCCTTACACATAAAGGTACTAAGGCCGTGAGGGATTCTAAATTACAATTGAATGTCTCTAAGTTCGAAGAGATTCGAATGAGAGACGATGAGACTTTTGATGAATTTTATGGAAAACTTACAGCCATAGTTAATGGGAGTTTTAGTCTTGGAGAGAAAATTCCAGAATCCAAGGTAGTACGAAAAGTCTTAAGATCCCTCCCAGAAAGGTTTAGATCAAAAGTCACTGTCATAGAAGAAAGTAAAGTGTTAGATGAAATTACGATTGATGAGCTAGTTGGATCATTACAAACCTATGAGCTGACTTTTCCTTCATCTAAGAAAGGTAAGTCTATTGCTTTTAAAACGATTAAAGAGGAAGAAGATTCTTCTTCTGATAGTGATTTTGTAGATGATGAAGACATGACTCTTTTTGTTAAGAGGTTTCGTAAGGCTCTCATTCAAAAAGGGTAATAATTGGAACGAAAAGAAGAAACACGCGAAATCCTTCAATAAAAAAATTGGAAGAAGTCTGATAAGAAAGACATAGGAGAGAAAAATAAGAAAGAAGAGGTTAATATCCAATGTCATGGTTGTAGAGGTTTCGAACATATGAAAGCAGAATTCCTACATACTTAAAGGCACAAAGAAAACATGTTAGGAATGCATCTCTCTGCTTCTGATTCTTATTTTTCTTCTTCCTGTAAAGAAACTTCTTCACATAACAAAGTTAATTATCTTGTTTTTTCTTCTTCTATTGTTAGTACTAATGAATTTGATCTTGAAGGTGACGATCTCCTGGATTCAGATTCAGAAGATGAAGATTCTCTTCGCATGACTTATGATGAGTTGTATGAAGAGAGCTTAAAGTTGAAGAAAAAGGATATTTTAATTTCTAATGAGTTAAGTGTTGTTAAATTAGAAAAATATAAACTAACATCTGAACTTGCCTTGTTAACTATGAAAAAAGCAGATCTAGAAGTTAAAGTTAAAGAGCTGAAGCATGAGCTGGAGCAAGCCACTCTAAAGCTGAACAAGTTCTCAAGCGGAACCAAAACGCTTGACAAAATACTGAATATCAGAATCTCTGCTGGAGACAAGAGAGGGCTAGGCTTTTCAGCTGCAAATGATTCTAAGAATGTCAACAAAACAGTTTTTGTTCCTGCTGTGATTAAGGAGAAACCACCTCAAGCTTCAGTACTTCAAAAGAAATCTTATTCGGTGGTAACTTCTAGCCCTATAAAGTCTTTTAATTCTAATAGATCTAAGTTCATTCCAACATGTCACCATTGTGGTAAAATAGGACATATTAAGTGATGCACATCCTATCAAAGCTTCAAAAGATCTAGTTCACGTCACAATAGGTCCGTTTACGAGAGCACGAGAAAAGAAGTTCAAGGATGTACTCAACGGACTCATTCAAGAGATATGAGCACAAGCAAATTCGTGAAGGCCCATTGAACATGATCCACGTTCTAAAAGGATCCGGTCTAGGCTAAGCTTCAAATTGGCAAGAGATATTTTTGGGTTTATTCTAGAAGGATCGGGTTGCATGGCTATTCTAGACACCACTTTATTTCCTTTTATAGTATTTTGATTATTATAGGCGTGAGCTTCATTTCCTTTTGAAAAGTTGCTCATTTTAGGCAAGTAAGGAGGAGTGGACGTCCAGCTTAAGTTTTAGTCAAATAAGGAATATTATTTCATTAGTCATGTTTTGTTTTAGGCGCCAGTTGTTGTTTAGGAAAGTAAGGTATTTAGGTCCTTATTTGTCTTGTGTGTTTTAGGAAGGTAAGGATTTCTTTCCTTACCTATTTTCGGTTTTAATTAGGTTTCTATGTTAGCTTATTTTCCTTGTATTGTTTAGCTCTTTAAATAGGAGTTTTTGCAATGTAATTCGAAAGACTTTGATTATTGAAAATTGTGAGGATTTATTCTCTTTGGTTCTTTGAAGAACTACTCGAACTTATCGGGATTTCCCGTGGCGTTCAACTTGACTTATCAAATGGAGTTTCCATCACCGTTTGTGGCATCTTCCTTATACCGAGGTTCTTGTTTTCATAAAGAACGGGTCGAGGTTTCCATTCGAATCAGTTCTAGAACGATCTTGGGTTCCCTTTCGTTGTTGGGTCTCATTATTCTTGGCGAGGTTCACATCATTAAGCCTAGGTGCTATAATTTGTCAAACGAGAATTTTAGGAATGTTAGATCTACTTCAAGTAATATATCTAGATCTGACTTTAACATGTTAACTTCTCAAGTAAGTAAGCTTGCTAAACAAATTGATATAATGTCTAAAAGTTTACTTTCATCATCTAAATCAAAACAAGTTTGGAGGAAAAAGGACAGGACCTCTTGTAATGTAGCTCATCTAGCTTTTCAAGCTAAAAATGATTTTGTTTGGTATTTGGACAGCGGATGTTCAAAACATATGTGTGGTGACAAATTTTTTTTACCACTCTTAGAGACTAGAAAGCTGGTGTTGTTACCTTTGGTGATGGTAGTAAGGCAACAATAGTTGGAAAATGTTCTATTATATTCTCTGGTTGTCTTGTATTCAATGATGTTATATATGTTGATGTCCTTAAAGCAAATCTTTTAAGTATCAATCAAATATGTGATTCTGACTTGAGTGTTTACTAAAGATGCTTGTGCTGTTGTTAATGACTGTGGAAAATAGTCTTTAAAGGTATTAGAACATCAGATAATTGTTATGGTATTGTTCTTAACAATGAGACAATATGCAATAATGTTCGTATTGATAAAACTCATTTATGGCATCAATGTTTAGGTGATATGAATTATCGTGATCTTTCTAATATGACTAAGGTTGTTGAAGGCATACCTAAGCTAGAAAGAATAGATAATCAAGTATGTGGTCCATGTCAATTGGGTAAGCAAATTAGATCTAGTCATAAAAGAACATTCGGGTTGTTAACTTCTGCTTGCCTAGAACTTCTTCATATGGATTTGATGGTCCCTCGAGGACTGAATCTCTTGGTGGGAAGATATGTATTTTTGTTATTGTTGATGACTTTTCCAGATATTCTTGGATTTTATTGTTTAGAGAAAAATCTGAAGTTTTTGATAAAGCTAAAAGATTATATAAAGTTATTCAAAATCAATAAATAGTAAGATCAAGAGAATACATAGTGATCACAGTAAAGAATTTGAGAATACTAGCTTCGAATTGTTTTGTCTTGAATAAGGTATTCATCAAGAATTCTCCGCTCCAATCACTCTACAACAAAATGGAGTAGTTGAACAGAAAAATAGAGTTCTTCAAGAAATGGCTAGGATAATGATTCATGCGAAAGATGTTTCTAAACACTTTTGGGGTGAAGCTATTAATACGGCTTACCATATAGTTAATATAGTGGGCATGTTTGAGACCCCAAATATTTGGGGTCTCAACAAATCGGACAAACCAAACAAACTTCAAAATTTTTAACTTTTACACCTACACACTTCACTTTTCACAAACCCCAATAAATCTCAATAAAGTAAAGATTCCCAAAATTTCGGGAATATTCCCCAATATTTTGGCAAACAAACATCCCCAGTGTATCTTAGACCGGGCACTACTAAAAGTCCATATGAGATATGGAATAACAAACATCCTACTGTTAAATATTTTAAGACCTTTGGTAGCAAATGCTTTATTTTAAGAGATAGAGAAACATTAGCTAAATTTGATTCTCGTAGTGATGAAGGCATTTTCCTTGGGTATTCTTCAAATAGTAGAGCATATCGTGTGTTTAACTTGAGAACTCATTGTGTAATAGAATCCATAAATGTTGTTGATGATGATGATATCCATAACGGAGTTAATATTGAAAATATAAAATTTCCTGCTACTGAATCACATGTTCCTAAAGAACTGCCCAGTACAGTGATTCGGAGTCTGAATCTCATAAGGAACCAAACTTGAATGTTGTTACAGAACCTAGATCTCGTTCGGAATCATCCAATGGAGTTTCTTTAGAGTTAGATGGTTTTGAGGGACCAGACTCAGCTGTTGATAAGGAACCTTCTTCTAGAGTCAAGTTAAATCATCCTAAGGATAACATAATAGGAGATATAAATGAAGGGATGAGACTAAGAAGAAGGATTTTGAATCAAATTGCTTTATCTTGCTATGTATCTTTAATTGAACCTAAAAAGGTTGAGGAAGCACTGAAAAGATGAATTTTGGATAAATGCAATGCATGATGAGTTGAATCAATTCATACGCAATGATGTTTGGTACTTAGTTCCTAGACCTACTAAATGCAATGTTATAGGGACTAAGTGGATTTTCAAAAACAAGTATGATGAGAACGGTGTGATTGTTAAAAATAAAGCTAGACTTGTAGCTCAAGGCTATACTCTCAAGTCGAAGGAATTGAATTTGATGAAACATTTGCACTTGTAGCTAGATTAGAATCTATTCGAATGCTATTAGCCTATGCATGCTCTATGGATTTTAAATTACATCAAATGGATGTAAACAGTGCTTTCTTAAATGAAATTTTGCCTGAAGAAACTTATGTAGAACAACCGAAAGGCTTCATCAATCCAAAACATCCTGATTATGTTTATCGCCTTAAGAAAGCCCTTTATGGATTAAAACAAGCTCCTAGAGCTTGGTATGATAGACTAACCTCTTATCTTTTAAACAAAGGTTTTTCGAGAGGTGATGTAGATCGTACCATGTTTATTAAGTAGCTTGATAATTGCTTAATCATTGCTCAGATTTATGTAGATGATATCATATTTGGTTCTCCTTCAGAAAATCATGCTATTGAATTTTTTGAACTTATGAAGAATGAGTTTGAAATGAGTATGGTAAGAGAATTAAATTATTTCTTAGGTTTACAAATAAAAAAATGCAGCGATGGTTTGTTTATTTCTCAATCCAAGTATGCTAAAGAATTAGTCAAGAAATTTGATCTTGATAATAAAAAGCATATCAAAATCCCTATGAGTACATCGGTTAAATTGAATGTAGATTCAAATGGTAAAAGTGTTGACCACACTTTGTATCGTAGTATGATTAGTAGCCTTTTGTACTTAACAGCAAGTAGACCAAATCTTTCATTCACTATTGGAATTTGTGCAAGGTTTCAATCTGATCCAAAAGAGTCTCATCTAGACGCCGTTATGAAGATCATTTGTTATGTCAATGGAACTGTTAACTTTGGCATTCTTTATTCGAAAAATTCTAATACTCATCTTATAGGTTTTTCTGATGCTGATTGAGCTGGTAACTGTGATGACCGTAAAAGCACCTCAGGTGGTTGCTTTTTATATGGGCTCAAACTTAGTTGTTTGGCTCAGCAAAAAGCAGAGTTCAATTTCATTATCTACCGCTGAAGCGAAGTATATGGTAATGGGAAGTTGTTGTACACAACTTATTTGGATGAAACAAATACTTTTAAACTATGGTTTAAATCAAGACATAATGACTGTTTATTGTGATAATACAAGTACGATTAATATTTCTAAAAATTCAGTTCAACATTCTCGAACAAAACACAGATATTAGACACCATTTTTAGAGATTTGGTAGAAAACAAAATAATTAACATTGAACATGTCTCATATGAAAATCAACTAGCTGACTTATTTACTAAGCCACTTGATATTTCCAGATTTGAGTCTCTAAGACAAGTTGTTGGTCTTTGCCAAATCGAATAATATTGTGTTTGTTTCTCATGATTTTTAGAACAAATTTTTAAGTCTGTGACAATTATTCTACCTATTGTAAGACATAATTTAATTGATTTTTTTTCTGCATATTTGCTCATAGCATGCTATCTTTACAAAATTGCAGTCAGTTCATTTTTTTTGTCTCTTAATAATGTGCAGGTGTAGTTATGGAGTTTGACAGTGATAAGGATATAAAGGTCATAAATAATGTTTCCTTACATTTTTACTGCGAAGACATGTTTTTCTTTTCTCAATCTGTGTAAGTGTTTTGCAACTAAGGAATGTTTTGGTTAAGTGTTGGCTCTCTTTAAAAGAGGTGTGTACAATGGAGGGTAAACTTGTCATTTTCTTGAAAAGATTTTCACTTAGGGTTTTAACTTTACCCTTTCACTTTTAACCTCACATCTCTCTCCCCTCCCACCCGATATTTTCTCTTGCCGCCGAACCTCTAGTGCCGACGACCCTTGGGTTGTTTTTCTCCTTGCTTTTTTGTTGCTTTCTTCATCACACAAGCTTATTTTCAGCAACTAAAGGTTAGTAGTTTACTGATTATTGTCTCTTGTACTTGTTTTTATCCGGATTTTAGCATTGTGGTTCCACAGGGTGGACCCATTTATGTTGGATTGTGATTTTCCATATTCTTGTCGGTTTAAGGTGTATTTTCTTATGGGTTTTTCTATTCCATCTCTATTAAACAATGCTAGACCACTATCTCTTAGTTTTAACTTCAATAATCATTGTATTGTGAAGATTTCTTGAAACCATGTTTAGGTAAAATCTGTCTTTTTGATTGTTAGACTTGATTCTTGAAATTAATTTGTGGATTTGAGTTGTTAGTGCTAGATTCAGTAGTTAATACACATTCCTGTATAGATCCATATATTATGAGTTGATTTCGTTGAAAATTATGGATAGGTATTGTGTATAAAGACCACGTCAGTTGTGAGTTTTGTCATATGCCATAGTTTTTTGTTTTTATATTGATTGGTTATTGGTTCATTATTGTAATGATCAAGTGTTGCTTGTGGGATTTTTTTAATCTGCATTATTTCTTTTGTTCCACATGAAGGTATCAATTACATGGTTTTGATATCTCATCTGTTTGTATATTCTATACATTGTTAATGCTATCAGTTGTTACATTGATAATATGCCATGTAATACAACTGTTCAGACTCTAATTAGTTCAATTTTTTTAGATGGTTGGGGTTAAGCTACCAGCTAAAAGAGTTAATCCTCCTCCTCCTCCTCCTCCTCCTCGTATGACGAGGAAACGAAAGGCTGATAGTGCATCATGTTCAAAAATTAGGGATTCTCAAAAAGCCAAAGAACCTGTCATTATTGATGACTTCAATGATGCCTTGTTTTACAACCATGAAGCTGAAACACTTTTTCAAACAAAGTTCAGCTTGAAGAAGATTGAATTAGAAAAAAAGGTTCTTGTTGAATAACTTTGCCACCTTCCCATGATTGGAAAATTCAATTCCCGAGGCTGGGATCCCCTTCTTCATCATTTAACTCCGCCTCCTGAATCGGTGGTAAAAGAGTTATATACCAACTTCTTTAATATTCATGGTTCTTGTTTCTCTACATACATTCGTGGACAAGTCATTGAAATTTCCCCTCCTTTCTTGGCTGAAAAAAACAGGGATACCTTTTGTTGAAAATCCTGAGTATCTTTATCATTTCTCTACTCTTTCTCCTTTATCTACTATTGTTAGTTTTTTAATGAAGAGGACTATATGAGGTTTTTCTAGAAAGGAGTTTCCAGGAAAGTTCATAGCTTCAGAACGTGTTCTTCCTTCTAGGATAATCTTTACAAACATCTTTCCTAATATTCATTTGTCTACGTTCACCTTTGAAAGGATTCGATTCTTATATGCATTTGTGAACAATGACTCCATTGATTTAACAACCAACATTTGTGATCATATGATTGACATATTTCAAAGCAACTATGGCAGCCTTAAACTTCGTTATGGTTGTTTAATCATGCGTCTCTTAATTGCTATTGGAATCTCATTTCCATTATCTGAGACTAGATTGGATCCTCTCAAAACTATAGGAAAAGATACCTTAAAGAAATATGAGTCTCACAAACGTCACCCAACTCATAGTTATAATCTGATGTGCCAATTCTTACTGATGCTATGAAAATCCTCCTAGACCGTTCCTCCTCTATTAAATCTGCCATCACTACTCTTCAGTCCGATATGGCTATAGTTCAACTTGAATTGTCTCAAGTTAGGGCTGACATCAAACTTCTTCAGCCTCCTACTCATGTTACTGCATCTGGTGTTGATGTCTCTGCCTCTGACACTGGTTCTGATGCTATGGAAGATGCTGATGAGTCTGAGTAGCTGGTTTTGGCTTCCTCTGTATCAAAAAGGGGGAGAAAATTGGTGGATTGATGTTGTTGGTTTGTTTTTATGTTGTTGTGCTGTCTTTTATTATACATTGTAATATGTTCTGTTTTAATCACTTAGAACTTGACTTAATTAGTATGTGATGTGTGTGATATATTATGCTCTGTTTTAATCACTTGGAACTTGACTTACTTAGTATGTAATGTATGTGTTCAGTATGCGTCTTTGTGATTATTGGTTTTACATACTTATAGTATATTGTTCTGTTTTGATTGAAATATTTTGCTTAAATTGGCTAAATGTTTGGGGGAGTTTCCTCCTATTTTAAGTTGCTTATTGTTATGTGTCTCTGGGGGAGACATAACTCATCATATGTGAGAAAATACCTACTGTTGTTAACATGTATATCTTTTACTAACACTATTTCTAATGGGGTGTTTTCTAATGGGGTGTTTAGATTGGTGTTTGTGATAAGTTTTGGTTGCAGGTCCATTTATCTCAAGATATAGATCTATAAGCTTTAGAGTTAGTATAGGGTTTGTGTCTCACTGTAAAATGTTTCCTGTGGTGGTGATCAATAGGATTGATTGTCTTTTTGCTTATAGACTAGAGTTGTTTTGTCACGTAGGATGCCAAAGGGGGAGATTGGTACGACAATATTGGCATGACTTACGTGACTCTTTGGATTAGGGGCTCTTTTGTCTTTTGTGATGTTTCTAGAAGAAGAAAGTGAAGAGCTTGACATATGATGGTCTAGAGTCTTCATTAAGGGCTTTCTTAACATTTCCTCTTATTCTAGAAGAAGTTAGAAAGGAGCAGAATGATTTTTGCCTCTCACGTGTGAATGAAAACAGATATGAAGTTTCAATTGTATACTATTACGTGAGATATTGATTCCTTCGTTCAAGATTCGTAGTGCTTCAAGATTGAGTGGGTTCAAGAGTATAGTCATCTACTTCATCTCTTTCTTGATGGTTATGTGCTGATTTTTGTGAAGAGCTTGCTTAGTGAAGATTGAGTTTATGATGAGGATTTAGATTCGATCACCGCATTCCCCCATTGGACTTCGTAAGTTGAAGATTCAAAGGTTCTGAATTGGAGTGACTGAAGGTTTCAGCCGTGGACCCTTGATTGCAGAATGTTTGTACATAGAGATCAAGTATCGTTCGAGATCGTGGTTTCCTTGGTGGACTTAGAGGTTCTATGTCCAGTTGAGATTCAGTTTATGGTAAATCGTTTTTGATTCAAGTGTTGTTGATAGGCTAGGTTAGTTGTTTTAATAGATCACCTTGTAATCAAGTGGAAACTAGTGGATTCGAATGGCTTACGGGCCCAGAGAGTTTTTCTCCTTAAGGACGTTCCTTAGGGAGTTTCTCTTCGTAACCATTTTCGGTGTTACGTTCCTTTTATAACTCTTGTTTTGATTAGTTATTCTTTTACTAACCAAGTTTGCTATTTGTGTTGTGAGCATTCATTCTTGACATTTAGAAATCATACTCACTGATCTGGTTGGTAAGTGCCTTTGTGATATTCTGGTTGTTGGTAAGATTGGTAAATTGATTGAGTTTCAATTGATTGAGTTAATCTGAAGATTGAGTTTTTGTCCGTTCTAGTTTCTTCGGAGTCACTTGCAATTTCTTCAGATTCCCCTGTTTTTACAGATTCGAGTCTTAGTGTTTTTACGTTCATATATTCATATATGATTGTTAATTAGGTCTTTGATTATTGTTAACATTGTGGTTGAGTTCGTATTATTGAGAATAGGTTTTGAGATTTTTAAAAATGAATTATTTGATAATTTGTTTTAATATACCTATTCACCCCTCTCTAGGTATTTTCCGCATAGTTGGGTCTAAATTAGGTTGTTCAGTATGTATGAGAAATTTTTTTATGAATTATGGCAAAAGCAGGGTTGACTTTTGCGATTTTTTTATTTCACAAAAATGGGGATCAATTGAAAAGAAAATTTTATCAGATTGAAAAAGAAGGTTACCCTATTTAAGCACATGGATGGAGTTTTTAATGTTAAAAAATATCTTTGGATGAAATTTATTTTTTAAGATAAAAAAGATTTTTAAAACAATAATTTGAGAGACCCTTCATTCTCTCTAGAATTCTTTCTTTCTTATGGTCTATCTTTTCTCCCTACCATCTTCTCTAGCAAAGGTAGGACCTATGAATCCTCCCTTCCTCCCTTTATTCTGATGGTGACTTGAGTTATAAATAAACTTTCCCTTCCAGTCACCTTTTGTGGTCTTTCTCTTGTGAAAGTAAAGTGAATTTCGGTGTTCGTAGAGGCCTTTGGCATACGTATGTCTATCATGGACGGGTTCAGCATAAACTAGCACTTATCTCCATCCATCCCGCAACAGACCGGCCGGCGCGCAAACTCTCATGCACGACGACACCTTTCAATGCTAGACCTAAGCTTTGGCAGACATCTCCAACAACCACACACTTTCCAACCAGCCTTCACACCTCCCGCTACTTCAGTGGGTACTAGTCTAGTACTGGGAGACTGACGCATGTGGGGTCACGCGCATGCTTCAGTTCGTGTGCATCCCATTGCCCTACTTAATTTGCTTTGATTTGCTATTTGTTTTCAACAGTGGAGATCCTTGGGCCGTCCGAGAAGCGTCTAGTTGTTGATTAAGTGTAATGGAGGTGGGAATATTTGAACCTTGTTCTAATTTTAATTTTTTTGGTTGTTGTAATTTTTTTTTTGTTAATTGTTAACTTGTAGCTTATTTTTCTCTTTTTTTTGGGTAGTTGATACTTGTTAGGGCTGGACGTTAAATAGCCCATTTGTTTTTCTTATTTTGTTTTGTAAGTATGTTGTTAGCTGTTATTAATTAAGACTCATGCATGCATAACTACAAAAGCCCAAAGAAGCATAAATTTTGCATTATAAGTCTTAAATCGTGTGAAATATTTGAAAAAAAATGGTAAATTTGGGCCACTGAATGGGCTGAACGAAGAGAGATTTGGGCTTACAAAAATTAAAATGAATGGGCTGAACGAAGAGAGATTTAGGCTTTAAAAAAGTGAAATTTTGGGCCCAGTATTGGGCCCAACCGACCGAACCGGGCCGCCGGCCGGTTCTCCTAACCGGCGGTTCGGCCGTCGGTTGTAAAATAATAAAAACCGAGCCGGTCGGTTTGACCCACGGTTTGGGCCCAAAACCGAACCGACTGGTCGGTTATCACCCCTACCTATGAGAGAGATCTGTGCAGCGAATGTGAGGATGGGAGGAAGGGGCAAAACCTAAAAAATTTACTTTAAAAAACTAAAACTAAAATAAAAAAATTGAAAGCTGGTGGTGGCCACTACCAATAAGGGTGAGTATCTGAATGGATGGAACCAGGATGCAATTTTCTAGTTCCATTTTCATTCTGATATTTTATCATAATGGAATCGAAATCGAAAATTTTGGTTTGACATGTGAGTTTTTTTTTTGGGATCCTAATGAGCTAAAAATATTTTTCAGACCGAATTATTGGAAGATTTTTTTGTTATTCAATAAATTAACAATAATTATAAACATTCATCCAAAACTTAGATTCTAAAATAAAACAAATTCTATATGTTATACTTTATTTTGAGTTCTATTTTTTTATTAAAAAAAAGAACAAAAAAATTCGATATGTTTTAATTCTTCATCATAAATTAATAATAAATGTAAAATATTCATTCAAAATTTAGATTGTAAATAAAACATTCAATCAACTTTCCTATTTTATACTTCATTTTGAGTACTATTTTTATTTTATTATTTTAGAAAAATTGGAATAAAAAATTTCGTCAATTCCAGTTCCAATTCTAAAAATGGTCAAAATGACTTCCAGTTTCGACTCCAATATATGCCAGAACGGAATATTGATTCTTAGCGAAATTTTTACCCACCCCTTAACTGCCAATATCACTGTTTTTTGGTGCTACCCAATTTTGGTGACATCATCTTTATCAAATCTTTTAAGCAACGCCTTATCTTCGCGAGAAGATGTTTACATGGAAAGTAAAGATATTATTAACTACTATAGGGTATAAACAAAGGAACCCAGGAGTTTCACTTTGCATATATTAAAGATGTTGTCAATTCATTAAAATTTTGAAGGTGATAATATCGAACAGAGTGTGCAAAGTGTCTAACATTAGTAGTTGAAGGATGTAAAATGTCTAAAAATTTGACAAAATGTGCAAATATCTAAGATTGGTAGTTAAAGGGTGAAATGTAACAAAAATGGTAGTTTAGGATACGAAGTGCAAAATTCATAACAATTTGAGAGTGAAAAATGTATTTAATCAAAAAAATGGTCACTTGTTATATATAGATTATAGACTAATTGGTCCACTTTGTCTCTATATAAAGATCAGGTATGAGTTTATATTTTTAATTTAGAAATGGTGGTAGACTAACTTAGGCATAAGAGATTTAGCCTCAAGGTGACACTGCCCCTAGGATGCGTTTGCAAACTCTAAGTCAAATATTTAAGGAATGTTGTGAAAATTAAAATAAATTAGAGTTTTATTGGGTTTGTAAGAAAATAGTGAATAAAATAGAATTTTATAGGAATTGGATAAAAATTGAGGAAAGAGAAAGTAAAATTTTATGAGAGTTGGTAAAAAGGTAAAAAGAGAAATGGTTTAAGTGAATATTTTATATTTATTGTAACGAAAAGAAATAATTTGAAGAATAAGAGAAATTATTTTAAAGTTATTATATTCGATAAAATCTTGAGTTACTTGTATCTGTAAAATAAAATTTTAGAGTAGTGCAAATTTTTGTTATAATTAGTGTTTTGCAAACGCCACCTTAAGTCCATCTACTTGGAAGTTTGTGCCGTGAGTTTGAAGAGGTTGGGGGTAAATCATGGCGCATTTAAGAAGATTTTTTTTGTATATTTATAAAAAAAGAATTAAATTTTTATATTTATTATAATAAAAAGAAATTTATTTTATTATCATAATTTTAAAATGATAAAATTTTGAAATTTGAGATAAAAGACACTCTGGTGAGTGGTGAGGTTGTACCATCGTATCGTAAGAGCAGTAGTATTACAGAACAGCCAAAATAGTATTTTATCCCCATTACCACCTTAGTCAAGGGAAATTACAAAGCATAACTCCAAATTTCTCCCATTCCCCATCGTATCTCAACTTTTATTGAATTTTTTTTTGTTAAACCATAAATCTTGTATATTGAAGAGAACGGAAATACAACAAACTATAAAGCAAAAAAAAGGAAAGGAAAAAAACAAAGAGAAAGATACTTTACGGCGATGCAACATCACTAAATTTTCACACTTCATGATTAAGAAGAAAAGATGAAGGAACATCTCCTGAGAAGGAGTGGGCAGCCGCCCAGGCTGCTAATGAATGAGCCTCCGAGTTGAGATCTCGGGGATCAGAGAATGATGAAATACAGAAATTGATACTAGAAGCGAATGAAGACTGTGAATAAGTGATGCAATTTTTCAGGGGTACATTTTGCTTGCAGACAATTCTCGCAGCTGATAAAGAATGATACATTCCAAAACAATAGCAGAGTCACCTTGAAACACCAAAGAAGAGAGTTTGAGGTCATGTGCTTTGTACACGTACCTGTTCTTCTAGTTGAAAAAACACTAATTTTACTCAAAAATAAAAAATAAAAAATTACTACCAATTCTTATAAAAACTTTTTTTTTTTCATAAAGTCTTGTAAGATTATCCTCTATTCATTACTTTCTCACTGAAACTAATCAAATTCTAATTTCTTAAATATTTCACTCACGTCTCTTTTTTCTCATGTCAGCAAAAGAGTATCAGTATCAAATTAGAAGTGCTAATTGATAGTAACCATTGGAATTGACATTAAAGTGGTCCTGACAGTGACAGATTTCATATGTTGACAATTTCAAAGCCCCTCAAAATTGAAAATAATAAAGTGGTTTGTTACACCTTTAAGTGACTTCCCATAGCTCCTGGGAATTTCAACAAGCTTTTAAAACTTGGCATCTTTCACCTCGCAAGTATTTTTTTGAATTGAATTGAATTATCTAATCAGGTCGAATTTTCGGGTCAGCACGAGAACAACAGATACCATAAACGGTACCCTACCGGGGCCTGCTAATATGTCATCCAAATGAACTCGATCAAAATAACAAAATGAAAGCTACCTGACCTTAACTTAATCATGATCATCAGTACGTATAAATTAATCTTCTAGGCAACTCCAATTGTTTACAGCAACCAATCGGTACCAAAAACAGAGGCGGAGCGAGGGGGTGGCAAGCATGGGCGGCTGCCACCCCTTAGTTTTGTAAAATAGTTATATATATATATATGTTTTGCGTTGTACGTTAAGCGGACGAATTTAAAAGGAGGCTTACACTTGTTTTCGTTTGCTGCTGATGTTCGGCTCTCCAACGATTGTTTGATGAGTATATATTCCTAATACATTATCCAAATATATGGATCAGTCCCACTCAAGCCCAAATCCAAGAGCATAGCAATTGGACTTTTTTGGTCAGGATTCGTATGCTTTGTAGGCTGACCTTGTTTACTGTCCGCGCCCAGTCCATGTAATCCCCTAAGCACGAGAAGGATGTACGGGCCAAGCACTTTGGGTTATAAATTTAGACCCATGTCTTCATTTCTAACAGAGTCCTTGCCACTCGTTGCTGTCTGGGCTCTAATATCAATACATGTATTTCAATGTTTTTAATGCTTTTTATCTTTAATTTTCGATATTCTATCTGTAAGACATTTTCATTTTCTACATTACGTATGAAAATTTTTTGAGATGTCATTTTGCCTTAAGAATTTGCCTCCCATTACTTGAGTTCTGGTTCCGCCACTGACCAAAAAGAATGAAAAAAGTATTAATCTGCTTTGAAAGAAATTGGCTCCAGCTTGCCCATGTTGTAGGCGCGAGGGAAAGATTAAAAGTTAGGCATGGACTAATCAAGCGGAGGCGGCGTGGGTTGCCTTGCTTTGTGTTTCAAAAACAAAGAAGAGAAAACAGCAATGTCCTTTGCAAAAATATTTTAGAATGCGTATTTAATAATGTTTACGAAATAAATATTTAATATCTCAAAAAAAAGTCTACACAAATTACAATAACTTTTCATATAAATTTTAATTTTTTTTTTAAAAAAATCTAACAAATTTTTCTCTCCATACTTTTTCACCTAATTCCAATATTTTTTTATTAAATAATTATATCAAATCATCTCTCTACACTTTTTTACAAACTTCAATAAAATTTAAATATCTTTAAAACTCTTCTACAACCTTTACACAAAAACCTATAAAATTTCAATTTATATAAATATTCACAATTCTATCAAAAATCCTAAAAACCTTTTAATTTTTTTTTATAAAACAAACATAAGGAAACCTATGATTATCTAGAAAAAAAAAGGTTTGATGCATTTTCATTTGTAATTTCCGATACAAAGTTGCTCTAATCAAGCAGGCTTCTTGTGTGGTGTGCTTAATAGAGTTGTCCATAAGAAGTGGTGATTATGCCCTCCACCAGCACCGTCACCGCTATTAGCGGTTGTATTCACAATGGACACCGCAACTGGCCCCATTAAGAGAGGAAATTTGCATCTAACGGTAGTAGTTTTGACAATGGGAAAAGCAGTTACCACCATCCACATAAAAAATATACCAAAATCATCAAAAAAAATCCACAAATAGGCAAATTCCAATAACAAAATTACAAATGAAATAACCCAAAGGAAATTCAAATTGCATTCAAAATCAACCAGCCAAAAAAATCTACCAAATCAACAAATCCCAATCGGACTCAACAAAATTTGAAGGAGGAGATGAGAGAGGCATTGATCGGGAGAGGGAGAGGAGAATAGAGAAAACTTTGAGGGAGGGTCTGTTTGTCAAAAATGGGGGGAGAAGGAGAGAGGCCTCGAAACTAAAAAAAGAAGAAATAGAAATGGGGCGGCGATTGATTTGCAGCACTTGTATCGATGGTGGTGCTAGTAAATCGACACACCACCGGTACCTATGCACAACCCTAGTGTGCTATCCAATTGTCAATAGATCAACAACTCTGTCCACTTCCTTCTAGACCAAGGTCATTTGTAATTCTCTATACAAATTGTGCCTTATAATTTGCCAAAAAAAAATATAAACAACATATAGACCTTTTTATAAGACACTCGAAACTTTATTAACTAGTGTAATATCTATTTGTTATGTTTATTTATTTCCTTATTACACAATGTAATTCGGGTCAAATTTTGCAAAATTTCATGATCCCTCCTATCTCCCTATCATATATAAAGAGTTTGACTAGTTACATATAATCCATGGTGATTAAAAAGAGATATGAGGGATAAACTCGCTTGCTTACATTATATGACTAAATTTCTTGAAAAAAGTGGTTTAAAGCTGCGTGAAGGAAAAAGAAATAACTGTATAGAGGGGGATCAATCAATGACCTATTTTACCATCGTGTAGGTCTACAAGAAAAAACAGTAGTTTAATAAAGCCGAGGTATCAGCCTATCAGGTAAAGAATCGGCAATTGTTCTACTCCCATACACACACACAGCAGATCACTTTGTGCATTGAAATCTCCTATATGCAGGGTTCACTGATTCAATCCCAGAACAGAGTTCGTTCCCTTCATTTGGGTGGTTGCAAAGTTCCACAGTACTATGCATTTGGATTAGGGTTTACTGTGGACCATGAGAGTAGCATGATTTTCTTCGAAGGCCTACCAGTTCCACTTTGTAGGAAACATAATATATTCGTTTTGAGTAAAAATGTAGGATTTTAGAGAAGTTGTGAATATTTATGTTAAATAGTATTTTATTGGTGTTTGTGTAAAGTGGAGAGAGAAATGATTTGATGTAATTGTTTAATAAAAAAATATTGAAGTTATGTGAAAAAATCTATAGAGAAAATATATGTTGAATAAAAAAAGTAAAAAGTTGTTGGAGATTGTGTAAAATGTATTAGTTTTTGTGTTTGAATTCTGAATATGTTCTGTGGTAGTTTTGTGAATGTATTTGAATTCTAAAAAAATTGTATGAAACGAACATAACCTTGATTCTGTCACAAATATACTTCCTCTCGTTTTCTTTTTCTCCCTGTTTTGTCAGAGAACTAGTGCCATCGTGGAATATACTTTTACGAGATCTTTGATGAACAACCTAAAGGCACTCCGCAGTCCTACCCCATGCGGAAGCTGCCAAATTGGAGTTCAGAAAGTACACTTTGGAGGGAGACTCAGAAGCTGTTATCAAAGCCATCCAGAACTACCCCAGGTGGAGAGAGTGGAAGATCCATAGGGAGATTGGCAGCATTCTATAAGCTTTTGCAACTAGCTTTGGCAAGGGTAATCCATGGGTTATCTTCGTTTCTTATATTTTTTCAGGATTCAAATATATTCACAAACTACCATCGAACATATTCAAAATTCAAACACAAATACTAATACATTTTACGCAATCTCCAAAAACTTTTTACTTTTTTATTCAACATAAATTTTTCACTCTCTATACTTTTTCACATAACTCCAATACTTTTTTATTAAACAATTATATCAAATCATTTCTCTTTCCACTTTACACAAACATCAATAAAATACTATTCAACTCCATGGAGGTGCCAACATCTCCCATGTCCATGAAGGTGCCAACATGATGGCGCACCCTTTAGTTCGTTGTGCCGCCTCCGTTTATGTTAAGGGAGGCAATCCCTTTTCCGAAGACCATAGTTTTAGACTAACTTTTTTTTTGTTGTCTTGGCATAGTTTTAGACTATCTTAGTTGTATGCAGGAACTGACCCTTCATGCTTGTAATGACTTTTTGAAGTGGCGGAATGAATGATGTTGATGTTTTGACAAATAAATAAAAGCACTCCGCAGTCCTAGCTGTTTAAGGCGAGCCCCCTCTTCGTTTTAGCACCGACCTTACGCAACTTGATTTTTGTTGGTTTCTACCTACCAAGAGTTGTTTATGCTTAAAGCAAGATGCACATTGTGAAAGCAAACTGTGCTTCTTCCTACCTGTACAATCATCTGGGTCGTACGCCACAAAATAAAGAATATAATCAATAACTCCCAAGCACTATAAACAAACACTCGCTTTATATACTTACAACTGGATACACGTAGTGTACAGGTAACTCAGCTTCGCGCCTCAATAGTAAACAAACAGACAAACCTCATATGTTGGAATGATGGAAAGCTGGGAAAGAATGAAGGGGTGGCTTACCCCCTTTTCCTTCCCTAAACCAAAAATTAAAAAAAAAATGACAAAAAGAGTTGCCTAACTCTAACTGTCTAAATAGACTAATACTATGTACCTGGCACTGGAATCTTTGTTGGATCTTTCCAGCTTTGCAGGCCAGGCCTTTCCCCCACAAGGTGCAAATGACAGGGTGGCTTAATCCCACTATCCTACACACACACATGTACTCATCATCCTCCTTTCCCTCAAAAGGTGGCGACGAACACTACCCACAAAAATTTGGGCCTACTGTGACACGAAAACCTTGGATAATAAAGGCAAATGGAACACAAAAAGGAAGAGGCGGACTTCAATTCTGCTGCAGTCCACCAAGGACACCAAATAGAGCATACCAGGAGCCCCCCTCCCCATTAGGAGACTTCCTTTGGAATTTGGTTTGACAATGCAGAGGTGCATTGATGCAATGTATCATCACTAAGAACCCCGAGGTTGGTGCTTCTTTGTACTTTTGCAGGTGTCAATCGTTTCCAATAGAGAAATCTGCATTTGACAAGGAATCCAAATTTATAAACAAAGTCTATTTAAATTCAACTCTAGGAGAAAGCGAGCAAAAGTCACAGAATAGTACCTACAATCTTGATGGATATAGTTAAGCTCGAAATCAATATAAAGCACCATCGCTCATCTTGCTGACACGGAGTTCCACACTTCTAAGATCACGAAGATGATCTAAAATCTGTTGGAGAAGATATAACCCTTTATCTCCCTTGCTCAAGGAGCCAACACAATGCTTTAGAAACTCCCTATCTGCCTCAAGCGCTTGTAGCCTCTCGTAAACGTGATCTACCTCCTCCTCAATAGCAAGTTTCTTATCCATTTCAAACTTGGAATCCAAGGATTTTTGCAAGGAAACAGGACTTAACCCTTGTTCATGTCCAGTCGCCAAATCATCTTCACCATCTGTAACAATGGCATCGAAAAGGGGGAGAAGTCTCTTGGCCTTGGACCCTTTGATTCTTTTCTCTTGATGGTGCTTTCCATTCATTTCTTTGGAATGACCATTTTCAATGCCATTGGCTTCATTCTCAGAATCCGAGTTATTACTATGGTATCCATTCCCGTTCTCCTGGAAAGAATGCTCAACCGGTTTGACATCCTCAAAATGTTGTTCCTCCTCATCACTCAACATGAAAAGCTTCTCTTCCAACTCCTTCAGCTGCATTAAAATTAAATGCCTCTCTTCCTCAAAGTGTGCCAGGGACTCCTCCAGATATAGAACTGCATCTGTAGGAGTGTTTAGGTTGCCACTTTCTTGAATGCCACAGAGACTGTCTTCTTCCTTTGCTTCATGATTCGAATCAATAGACAGTTCATCACTATCCCCACCATTGCTACAAGAAGCGGAGCTTCTTGTACTACTGTCTCTTCTCCTTAACAGCATCATTTTTTCTTTGGCCTCGTAATCCTGGACCTTCTTACGAAACAATTCCAGCTCTTTTCCCAGCTCTTCCTTCTCTTTCTCCCTTTTTAACAAAAGCTCATTCAAAAGCTGCAAAGCTTCCTGGTCATACTCGGATTGCTCTTCCATCATTCTCTGATATTGCAACGCTTCCATTTGCATTGCTGCCTTCTCTTCCTGAAGCCTATTTATCATTGCCATTGTCTGGTTCGCTGCCACTGCAGAAGAACTTCTCTCTTCTTCGAGTTCAGAATATAAAGCGTTCAAAGCGTTTCTTTCGGTTCTGAATGCTGATTTTAACTTCTCAATGGTCGGCTCTCCACCTTCTGTCTCACTAATGACACTTCCATCCAAGGATGACTCTGTGTTTGATTCTTTCCTGTCAAGCAGGAACAATTTCTTGTGCAAGTGGTGCAAACTCTCAACAGATGTAGGTGTATCCGGAACTTTCTCTTCCTCAGTTTCATTAAGCTCCAAACATAAGGACATAGCATTATTAAGCGCTTGGTTACTTGTTTCTTCTGATGTGGTTTCGAAGTCTATAAGTTCTTCTTCACCTGGCTTAGAACCTAACATAAGAATACCATATTAACTAAAATATCCGAAAAAGCTAAAAATTCTACTTTCTAAAGTTGGTTATGCAAGAATATAATGCTTACCATTAACATCATGGACTTGCAATATGATAGAGCTGGTGGAAGGTTCTTCTTGCCTGTGGTCATATGTCTGAATTACTTCTTGGGTTTGAGCCTCATCAAGTGATTCCTTATCTGGAATCTCTGCCCCTGTTGGGATCTCTACATCCAATTTGTTGCTCTGCATTTGAATTGCTTCTTCAGATTCTGCATGGAACGGAAAATCGTTAGGGCTGTCAACTTAACACCAAAAATAAAGTTCATTTAAACCAGAAAAATAGGACTACCTCGATGAACATCTGAATCTATTTCTCTTGCTGTTTCTGCAGTTGCTCGAACTTCGTGATCGTAGTCTTCAGCCGGTGTTTCAGTTGCTTGAGCAATTGCAACTGGTTCATATTGTTTCCCCACTGGATCTTCTTCTGTCTGCAAGACAGACGTGCTCTCAGTCTCAACCACAACCACAACCACGGATAGCACTCCAACGTTAGGCTCCTCCTTGCTCTCCGGGGTTGAAAGTAATGCCTCTGTCTTAACTGAACCATGCCAATTCTCCAAAACCGGTTCATGTTGTTCTATATTCATATCAAAATCCAAAAAAACATCTTGGTTCTCACAATGTCCTTGATCTTCAACCTCGTATCTTGGTACGCCTTGGTCTTCTGTGGCTACAGAGCCAATCAATTCAACTGGAATCAATTTACAATCCTCACGATCAATGAAAAACTCAAGATGCTGAGGGCAATTTTCAAGGGATGTTTCCATTGTGAACTTGACTTGAACCATGGTCTGATCACAAGACTGATGATCCATGGATGTATTCAAATTCTCCTCCTTTACACATTCTTGCTCTTTTAACATCATCATGTCCAATTTATCGTCTCCATCAGCTACCAGTTCCTTGCCGCCAAAGTCACAAACAGAACATTTATCGTCTGCCTCCTCTTCTCTTTTCCCAGAACCATCATCAATGTCAACATCAGAAACAATCTGAAGGCCCCTGTTTTCTATAATATTCATTTCATCTTGGCATAGACTAGTCACGAAATCCGATCTGCTTCGATCCGAATGATTACCATCGTCAGTATGAGCTTCAACCCCTGCTTCTGCGAGCCAATTCTGTTTCGGGGGGTAATCAAAATTCTCCCAAGAAGGCTTAATCAATATACAAGGAGGGTAGTACTTGCTGTCCAAGCTCACAGCACAGCAAGAGCACCTCAAATTCCCCTCCTCATTTTCACTGACCTTCTCATCTCCAGTCCGAATAAAGCCAATCTTGTTCATCCAGAGAAAGAAAGCAAACTGCTTTGACAATTCTGGACAACCAGGTTGCGACGAGGACGAGCACTCCTCACACATATCTTGCGATTCGGCCAGTTTCTGATGATTCAAGCAGTAGCCGAGTTTGGAAATCTCAGAGGCATGAGTTTCACAAACAAGATCTCTATAATTCTTACTCTTTCCAGGCTCTAAGATATGATCAAGCCTCGAACACCACAAGCAAGGCCTTTTAAGGCCAAAGTAATCAGCGAATTTATTGATCAGATAAGAGAATATAGAATTAAGGAGGAGAAGTACGATTAGAATCCACTCTAGGACGGCATAGATGAGAGTAAGGGTTATTTTGTTGGTGTTCCTCTGCAACATGGTTGCAAACTTGTTGGCAGCCATCGATGATGCTCTGTTCTTGGTATGTACAGAGGGAGGGAATTCAAGAGAACATAAGGAGAGAGTTTCTAGTCTAACTTCAGTGATAATTCTGACAGAGAGATAAGAGAGAGAGATCGGAGAAGATAAAAAAAAGAGAGGTTTTGAACAAGATGAGAACTGTTCAGAGAGAGAGAGAGAGAGAGAGAGAGAGGGGTTGGCTTTATTTAGACTGAAAAGGGCGGTTTTGAGTGGAATGACAACCAAAGAAGACCAAGGAGCGGAGGAATTAAAGAATGTGGTTATGGAGTCAAAGAAAATTAAAGAATGTCCGTCTGTAGAATCATCAATGTTTCTCTCGATATAATTAATTAAGTAGCATTTAACATTCATATACTTACAGATCCCCCTAGATTTGCCATGGACAGTAGCGGATTTCTCTTAGAAAACCAAGTTTTCTCTGTGAAAGTTTAGAGCTTGATGAATGCAAAAACAAAGCACTCAAAGTCACGAGATAAGGGTCATCTTAGGACCGTTGGTCTTGTAATTGGTCGATTTGTATGAGACAGAGAAATTACAGACTTGAGCATTAATCTAAGTGTGCGTAAACTAGTCCGGACATCCCGTTAGAACAAAAAAAAATTGTTCAGTACACATAGAAACTGCAAATTTATAAAAACATTTCTTGCAGCAGTAGCTTATTCTATGCCTTCTTCTAGTTGCCGCCCTACCTTACATATTTAACTAAACACAAATACTCCCTGCACCAGCCAAAATCCACCAAAAATGTATATGTGATTTCTTAGGTGAAACTAGATGTATTGGGGCTATGATGGTGGAGTTTACTTCTACGTTTAGAGGTTCTTAATAAAACCTTACCATGAGATAGAGTTAACTTCGTGTGCAAACACCCAATCTTGGTCACGCCTGCCAGCTCCATCCCATTCTTTTCGGCCAACGGGATGGGTTGGCCTACTAATCGCATAACAATGAGTCTGTGGACTACTCTCAAAGTAGAATGTGGCCCCTGTTAAGGGTACAGATGCTTGATATCATCACTACGTGTCTATGCAAGTTTATTTGCCAATGGAGCTTTGGTGTAATGCCTAAAGAAGTATTGTTGCTTCAGCAGAATTGGGTTGGAATTAGGCCATATCTGCACCGCCATGCACCGACCCATTGCCATTTCTATCTTCATTTTCCCGAATTCCATTAAAATTTAAAAATCTACCCGCACTGCATTACCAAATAAAGTCTCACACGTACTACTCATTATATCTGTAGTTACGTCACGCCCGTACTACATAGCTCCCATCATTTTTTTTTCTCGGAGGAATCGTAACTTTTCTGCTTGCTTTGCTTTTGCCTATTTTACATTATTCTAGATGTTTCAGATTTGTACCACCAGTACCTGCAGCGATTCCATTCGATGTTAAAATTCGTAACTCGGAAGCAAAAAATAAACTCATTTTCTGCTCTTCCCCTATCTTCTTCTTTTGATGCTGCAGATAGAGTATTCAAGTTCTCAATTTATATATAAAAAAAAGTTCTTACAAGTAGCCAGCCAGCAAAAGAGATTCTCTATCCCTATTTTTTTTGTTGATGGGTCGGTGGGTGGGGGGAATGACCTTTAATTACTGCATGTGATTTTGTATAATTAACCAAAGTATGCTTTCTTAGTTTTAGTGAACCTTTAACGATTAGATTTAAGTGTTCAAGGGCTTAAAGCCTAAGTTTAAAGCGAGAGTGAGAGACTACCTTAATTTTAGGGACATAAAAGCTTAACCTTCTTTCAAAAGTTCAATTTAGAATTTATGTCACGGGCTCCCTTTCTCTTTACTTCTCTTTAAGCTTTCATATTTTTGACCAAAAGGATAATTAATTTGGCGATGCAAGGAAGGGGTCCAATATATTGAATTCCCAAAACATCTCATCTAAGCATTGTTTAGAAACGCATAGAATATATGTAACAAATGCTTATCTTGGCCCACTCTCTGAATGGTCTAAAAGCTTTGCTACATAGCTCCTTCCTTCCTTGAAAATTTCAACTTTTGACACATAAGAGCGCACACCATAAAATTGACTTTGAAAGAAGCCTTGCATTTGTTGGTATCTTCCCCCTGCTCAATTGGACAGGGGCCACACTTGCTGCAAAAAATAGGAAGAAAGAAATTAAAGGGACGCGTGGATGTTATCTACCCGGCTAGCGTGGTTACAAAGACATCATCCTTACAAAACGAATTCTAAATCACAAAGTATTTTGCTTAATCGTGTACTATAATCATACAAGGGACCCTATTTTCATTTTCAATGATAACCCTTAAACCTTTATTTTAAGCATCCATTTAAGGTTTTCAAGCTAGGGGCTGCAGCCACTACTTTGGATCACTGGCACACAAAAAATAAAAATAAAAATGGACGCTATTTGGGTCACTCAGTTTTATGTTTGCAATTTTCTTTAAGGCCCTCGTGAAAGGAAAGTCTAATGAATTAGAGGGGCCAATTTTCTTTTCTGATTCCATTAGGTAGGGCAAAAGCATCAAGTCATGAGTCCTATTTCAGTTGGGATAAGCTTTTAGATAGTTGAACAGTCCACATCTATGGAGACCAACTAATTCTCCACAACCCCCAAAAGAAAGGGCAATTAGAAAAGACCCTCCAAAGAAGCATGAGTTGTCCGATATTTCATATCCAAGCTAAGAGGACCAATTTTTCTATTTTGTTTAAACTTATATGCCTGCAGGCTGCAGGATATGACTTTGTAGGTGTTTGGACATCGAACCATGATGGACAATGAAGGTGTTAGATGGAGGCATCAGGCATGAGCCCTCAGCATGGTCAAACAACACAGGATGGCATGCAGGAAGCAGGTTGAACATGATTTTTTCTAACACGGCTGGTAAATCATCATAGATGTTGTCTCTGTCGACACTACTTTTTTTCAGCTTAACTGAAATTATAAGGTGCTCTTAAAGATCTCTGACAATCCTTTTTGGCTTTTTCCTCTGGTCAATTATTCCTCTATTTTTTTGTTCTATGGGGAACTCCAATTTTCTGGACTTGCAAACTGATATTGCTGGATCGAGCATTCAGGCATAGACTAATAACGTAGCCATCAGGATATTTGTGATGAAGGCGTTGCACGACTCTTAGTACTTATTTTTTTATTTTTTTAGTCTAGTTTTAACCTACACAAACTGTTTCGAAACTTTTGTTTGTGGAATTTATTGCTTTAAAAGATTAAATATCTATAATATTTTCTTTTTTTATTATATATATATATATAGTTGTAGGATCACAAAATAGGAATACTGATATACGGCCTATTTAATTTTCTAGCATAAAACTGCACCAAAAAACAATTATCAAATTCTTCTTTCAAATAGCGTTTTTTTTTAAAGCATTCCTTCTAGAGACCCTCGAAAATGTCTTTGTTGTTTTCAGCTTAGACTGACAATATAAGCGAAAATACTATATTGTGCTGATAACGAGCTAGGGTCTACCCCAGTGGTAAGAGACGATCCTTAGGGTAAGCTGTAGACTCGGACGTCCTAAGTTTAAATTCAAATTAAGTGCTCTTACTTAGTGGTACACATGATTTGCGGGCGGATACGTGTGTCTGAGAATTTTACCGTACTCTATTAGCCAGTCGCAGTGCTTTCCCACTTACTTGATGGAGACCTGCAAGGAGCCACAAGGGGCACCACCAACAAGGCAAATGCTGGATGAAGTAGATCTAAGTAGGGATGTTTAGATATTTATATCAGGGTTGCCAGAGTTAGCAATAGGGGTTGTCTGTGTTTGAATAACTTTTTGTAAGGTTTTTCTTCTTAATGAATTTCATATAGCTGCTAGTCCGAAGTGATTTTTCCTTTGAATGATTTTTCAAAAAAATTTCACTTGGTCAACAAAATTTGTCTTTTTATGTGATTGAAGTTTGATTTAATTTTGTCTTCCCTATTTTGTTGATTGAGTTTATTATTATGCATATCTAGCTAGACTGAACAAATTTAGAACGTGTTTTAAAATTATTATTATTATATTTTTAATTAGATAAAAAACACATATTTTATCCCCTCTTAAATCGAATTTTTCAATAAGTAATGGATCTATTTACAAGGAGATTAAACATCAATAGTTTTTGTACATATTCAAAGCAGTCCATGCATGCAATCATTCTCTTGGCGGGATATTGTTCTTGAAATTTATTCCACTGAACTCCAAATGCTTGCCAAAACGGAAAAGTGATCTCTTTCCCATTGATTTGAGATAACATGTAAAACGGCATCATTGCATGCTTCACACGGTCTTTTATTAAAACAACCAAAAAGTAAAATGAAAAGAAACTCAGGTTTATGGATCAACAAGTAGACAGAGAGATTCATGTAAATCACAAAAGGCATATCCCATTCGTAGTTAGAGAAAAATAAAGGGATAAAAAGAAGAAAAAGGAAATAGTGGGATAATATATATATATATATAAAGAGTGAGGGCGAATATATAATTGCCAAAAAACAACTGTGATGAATAATGGATACCACGACCTAGCCGTCCTACTAAAGAAATGATCAGGAAAAGAGAAAAAGATTAAAAAAAAAAAAAGATGGAAGGAAAGACAAGTACTGTAACGAGGGGTTACGATAGTAATGATGAGGATTTGAGAGCCCTGGAAGAGGTGGGACAACTATCCCCTTACTCTCTCTTTTCTGCCTCCTCTTTCATGCTCCCAGTCCCCCTCCGTCTCTTTTTGCTTCCCTGTCCAAAGTTTCACCCTTTCTTTTCTTTCCTCTTTCAAAATATACGTATCTCTCTTCCTCTCACACACAGTACTACACACTCATCAAATTGCCACCATTTTGTTTAATTTCTTTGTTATGGGCTACGTCCATTTTTTAGTCTGGCAAGTACTACTGCATCATTAGTGCTGCATGTGGGCTCGTACTGGTTACGGCCTCTGGATGATTACCTAGCATAGGGGTTTGAGTTTGCATTCCACTTCTAAGGTTTTTGGTCTAACCGGTGCTGGTGTAGGTTTCGTTTTTTGAAAAAACCGGCGGTTCCCAGTTTAACCGGCACCGGGTTTCCCAGTGGAGGTTAAACCGGGATTTTTATTTTTTTAGTTTTTTTTAGTTTAGTTTCTACTCAATAGTTTAAACTTTAGTTTCATCTCAAGACGTAGTATTCTAGAAGCATGACAAGGTTTACTCAATAGTTTAGTTTCACCTTAATATTTGAGATTTGTTGTTGGTTTTGTCTAATCAAATGCTTACATTCAAGTTACCAAGAAGCTTGCTAGGTGAATGAACTAGTTATTTAGAATTTTGGTAGAAAAAATTACAAATTTATTGTATTTAGAAAGATATATATGAAGGCATTGGAATCATAATTAAAGAGTTTAATGTCAAACTTTGGTAAGTACATCGCATAATATAAGTCAAGAGGTCGAGATTCTACCACAAAATTTTTTAAATCAATGTATTAGTTTAAGACTTTTTATGAAATGTTAAAAAATTGTCTAAATTTCTAAAATTGACAAATCACTATTAAATTTATACCATGTTTGCAAAATCAGTCACTCAATTACATTTTAGTTCAAATTTCTAATACATTTTAGTTCAAAATTTCAGATAGAGTCATCACGTTTGACCAGCATTTGACAAGCGCTCGAGCGCCCTTTGCAAAAATTCAGACAGAGTCATCACGTTTGACTAGCGTTAGACAAGCGCTCGAGCGCTCAGTGCAAATTTCAGACAGAAACATAAGCGCCCGACGAGCATTTGAGCAGCGCCCGAGCGCTTTAAAAAATTGCTGAATTTTGGATTTTCCTTGTGAAACCAAGGGAAACCCTACTAGATTTTTAACATGTTTTAAAATTGTTATTGATTTTTTAATTAGAGGGAAAACGCATATTCTCCCCTCTAAGTGTTGTTAGGGTCTAAACTGGATTTTTTAAAAGATAATAGTTTCTACTTACAGTGACGTCTCTATTACTTTGGACTTTAAATTCTCATTTTATATTTTAAGATGATCTTTAATTTTATTGATTTTGGAATTTGGATTTCATTAGTTTAGATTTTATTGATATGTGATTAATGAACCAAAAGAAAAAGAAAAAATACATTGGGTCAAGTGCGTAAAATGCTAAAAAAATGGCTCAATATTAATGTAGGATAACCGGAAACCGCCACCGCTAAAGGCCGATTTTTGCCCTTAACGGTGTAGATGTAGGTGACAATTTTTTTCAAAACCGGCCTACTCGGTGTAGGTGTCGGTTTTGACCGCCACCGCTAAGGGCCGGTTTTTGCCCTTAACGGTGTAGGTGTATGTGACAATTTTTTTCAAAACCGGCCTACTCGGTGTAGGTGTCGGTTTTGGCCAAAACCGGCACCTACACCGGGGTTGTGCAGCCCTACTGACACTTTGCACCCCTGTCTTCTAATTTCGTGACATTTTTGTCATGAATTTGCACCCCACAAGTCAATTGATCGTTAAATACGATGATAAATATATATGTTTCGTGTAAAGCCTCTTGGAACAGCAAAGAGGGAAAACAAAACACAAATATCTCTCCAATTGGAATCACTTCAATGTTTTAAAAAAAATATCTATGAAATAACTCTAAATTTTAAATATGTAACTGATGAGCTACAATCTAGGAAACAAACTAAAAAATAAATAATAAACAAATAATCACAATTGAAATAAAAAAAAATATTTCCTAAAGATTCTATCTTTCAACTGAACACTATGATCTAAAGAACTTCTTGATTTGCATATGTGAATTTTTTTTTTGTTAAACCATGAACATAAGTGCAACATACTACTAAAGCAAAGAAAGGAAATATACCCTAAGGCGGTGCAACACCACTAAATTTCCACAGTCCACGATTAAGAAGAAAAGATGAAGGAACATCTCCTGAGAAGGAGTGGGCGGCCACCCAAGCTGCTAATGAATGAGCCTCCGAGTTGAAAGCTCGGGGATCAGAGAAGGATGAAATACATGAATAGATAATAGAAGCGGATGAAGACTGTGAATGAGTGGTGCAATTTTCCAGGGATTTGCATATGTGAATCACATTGACAACACTTGACAAACTTACAATTAAATTTAACTCTCAATGGGCTTATGGAGTGAACGAAAATAAAAGATAGAAATGCAAAGTGTCAGCACCCCATAATTCAGTGGTGAAAAATATTTGTTTTTTCAATAAAATAATTCTTAAATGATTTATCTCTCTCCATCAACTTATTTTTAATCAAAATAAACATAAAAAATTCACACAAATAATCTTTCTTTACTTTTTCAATAATTATCATATATCAAAAATTTTGGTAACCTTTCTAACAATTGCATGGAGGGCGCGTTAAAATTCTGGTAAGCTTGAAGTCAATCAAGCCCACTCGTTTTTTCAACGTGAAATATTCACCTTGCAACATTCCAGGTACACCACTATTATGCTCTAATAATACATTGTGCGGTCAAGCCACTAGAAAACCAAACCGGACTGGATTTACAAAGATAAGACCGGATTGGACCGTAAAATCGGTCCAATTTTATGATTCAATTCGATCTGCGGTCCGATTTTATTCAGCCCTACATTCTTTACATTTGCGTGGAGCCCAACCAAGCTTGCACTATTGACGAACCGCGAGAACTGCTCTGATAGCATCAATCTCCTGTTCTGCCTCCCAGTCTGCTGTGATAGAGTGATAGTTGCACCGAGATAAGGAATCACTCTCTACCCAAGAGAGGGGAAAAGTCCCCTGTGCTATTTAAAAATTATAAATCAGTTCTTAAGGTTTCATCCATGATTAATCTTTTGTATTATTTAAGTGTCTAACCAGGACCATGGCCACCTGCCACAACGAAGTAATAAATACAATTGAAAGTTAAAAAAGATAAAAATAAAAATATTTAAAACGAGAAAGTACAAAAAAGACTAAATCATAGAAGAGTATCAAAAATAAAAATAAAAACAATCTAGAAGAAAATCAACAAAACTAAGGAAATAAAAATATGAGGAACAAATATAAGGGAATTTAAAAAACAAGGAAATGCCGAAATGGAATCACAAAATAATAAGAAACACGACAAAGAAAAAACAAAACCAGAGCGAAAATAACAGGAAATAAAAATACCTTCGCGAAGGAGGGCTGTCCCACTCCCCCAACCCGCAAGATGAGCAGATGGAGGTGGGGACTCCCCACCAGTATCGCCTGCGACCCGTACTGGGTCCGGGGTCGACCTCCACCCGCATTCTTTCTTTCTTTTTTTCTCGGTACCCGTAAATAATGTTCGTTTTCATAAGATTTTTAGAATTTAAAAGTTTTTTAAAAAATTTCAAGTGATATTGAAATTGTATTTGTATAGAAATTGTTAATTTTTATTAATGAGTGTGAAAAAGTAAGTGGTGTTTTTTTAAGTTGTTTGTAGATTACCTATATTGAAGATATAATATAAAATAATATTTATATTGATGTTTATTTGTAATATTTATTATAATTCAGAAAATTCTTTTTATGTTTCATTTTTTTATTGTTATACAAATGTTGATATTTATTATAATTCCGAAAATTTCTTTTATTTTCTATTTTCTACTGTGATACAAATGTTGATATTTATTTATAATCTTTATTATAATTCCGAAAATCCATTTTATTTTCTATTTTCTATTGTGATACAAATGTTGATATTTACATATAATATTTATTATATTTTTGAAAATCCTTTTTATTTTTTATTTTTTATTGTGATACAAATGTTGATATTTATTTATAGTAAGGATATAATTTAACAAAATCCCTTTTGTTTTCTATGGTTGTGATACAAATATATGAAAGGCGTTGAGGCATTACCAAAAAAAATATGAGGGACAAACATAGGGTATGTTTGAGAACTCAGAAAATATCTTATTTTGACGTTTTCAATTCTTGAATACCCCTTTCAAATAACAAACAATTTGATCTCGGTCCTATGGAGTCTGGAAAATTTCAAACGATGCTACGACTCATTGTTTTCAATTAACTTTTGTCAAAGTCTGTACAAAATTTCAAACGATGTTACGGTTCACTGTTTCCAATGAACTTTTGTCACAGTAGTATGTAACCCATTGGAACACTACCCTGACCCAAAATTCAAGCGCCAGCGTTTAAGCTCAGTAACTACACGTGACCAATCATTAGTTGTACAATTCTTTAAAGATTTAGTTGGGATTTAGCTTGAAGAGTGTTGTTAACTGTTGCAGCTTAAGATTTTCAGCTCACCTCCACGTCAGCATTAATTATACAATTCGTTAGTTCAAGCTAACTAAATTAGTTACAGCTTGGTTCTGTGGATGCAGGAGCTAGAGTCACGCGGGAAGCTGTAACTGTGGTCGCGGGAGAAAGAGTCACGCGGGAGCACTGGACTAAGCAGATAACAATTCAATAAAATACAGTTAAGCATACTGCATCATCTCTCCTCTTCCGCATACTCTATTATTCACATTTTTGACATTTACACCGAGAGAGAGAGAGGGAGAGAGACGGAGAGTAGAAGTTGCTCAATTCAATACAAGTCGTAGTGGAGGCTATGAGCTCATCCATATCCCTCTACAATTGTTGCATGAAGGCAAAAGGACAAAAAGAAATGAAAAGCGAAAGGGCGAGGGGAATGATAGAGAGAGGGTGGGGACAAAGGAAATGAGATAGGGAAGACAACTAAGAAAAGGATGAGAAAGGAATTATAGATGGAGATAAATGGATAACAAAGAAAAAGACAAGAAGGCAACCAAGGAATAGAGCGCTTAAACTAAGCAAGAGAAGTGAGGGGAAAGGAAGGAGGAAAGGAGATGGCGAAAGTCACCAAGTGACGGAAGGGAGAGAACTCCAGGAAGCTGTACGAAAACGAAAGCGGAAGTTTGTAGTGCATGTGTGAGGATGACCATGCAGAACTTGAACTTATAGGCATAGACGTGAAGGACAGCGACACCAATTTCTCAATGGATGAGATCAGCAGTTGAGCCACTGGTGGATAAGCCCAACAATTTGGTGAAGCAAATCTGGTTCTATGCACAAGAGGACAAGCTTCTAAAGGCCCATGTGCTAATATCTCCTAGAGATTGCGATCAAAAGAGTTGAATGGGGTCAAAGAAGCCTGAAACGGAGTATTAGGCACTAATGATTTACTAGTAGAGGAGCTAACATAAGAGAGGTGCGCTGGCAGGTAAGACAAATGCATTAAATTGCTGTTACAATTAGAGACAACCGAAATATCCCTATTGTCAACTTTTCACGAATTCTAATAAAAAAATAAATATTTATCAATTTTTCACAAACTCCAATAAATAAAATATGTAATATAAAACATTTTCCAAACTAATTTTAACTCTATAGGTTTATTTTTACGAACTCCAATAAAACCAATCTCAACAATGTTCTGAAATTGAAATAAAAAATAGGAATGAAAGTAGCTCTCAAATACAACCATAATTTCTTTCTGCTCCATTGAAAGAGAAATTTGTTATATAAATTTATCTAGGAAATATGGCACATCACAACTCCAGAAACACAGTCAACATCATGAACTTTGACAACCAAATCTACTTCAAAGTTCAAACCAAAGCAAAGAAAAAGTAATTCAAAGCTCAATTTTTGGTTCCATCTGCATATTCAGTTCTTCTGTTTCTTTTCATTTTCTTTGTGTTGAAAAAATTTATAGGACATGATGTCCTTGGTGCCAATTTATCCTTCAGCAGCTTCTTAAAATGTTTGCGATACTCCATCTACAAAATTAATCAAACTAAAGCAAACTCTACTAGTCAGAACACCATTGTACACTACAAAATAATCGACCTATAGCAGCGGTCGGAAACCGCTGCTATAACATATAGCAGCGGTTTTTTAGCTGCGGTCGTGACCGCCACTATATACCCGTCGGCATAGGTGTATAGCGGCGGTTATGGTGACCGCTGGTGAAAACCTGTGATTTGTAGCCACGGTCATGTACCGGCGGTTTAAACCGCCGCTATATGCCCAAACCGTGGTATAGGTTTTGCGCGGAAGGTCTTTAGCGGCGGTTATCAGACCGCCGCTACAGGTTTTAGCAACGGTCAGTTGACCGCGGCTGTAGGGATATAGCGGCGGTCACGTGACCGCCGCTATTGCCCTTGACGTTTGTTACATATAGCGGCGGTCAGAGTTGCTTTTAGTTTTTATTTTGATTTAATATTCGATTTTTTTTTTAATATTTTTCTGAAATATAAATTTTGTTATAGAATTTAATTGATTAATGCAAATAAAGAAAAGTGTGATAAAACATAATATATTTCGTTGTAACCGTATCTTACAAGTTTTGCATCAAACAAAAATTAGTTAAGGACATTTTCTCAATAGTCTAAAACCTAACAAGTCATGACATTTAACAACAAATAACCATAAATTTAATCATATCCACCTTCATCAGCACCATCTGCTCCTTCACTTTCTGCATCATCGGAATTGTCTGCTATTGCAATATTGAAAAATTAACAAACAGTAATGACATGAACAAAGATAAAAGAGCTTAGTACACACTTAAAATTAAATTAATGGCAATATTAATTTATATTAGTATCTTACTAGCACTCGTTTTCCGACTTGCATGAGATGATCTATGAATTGCTGGTGAAACCTGATTGTTATTGGCAACATCTTGGTATTGACGTTGCTCCTACAACGGTTAAACAAACATTAATTAATTACGAAATATACATAAATAGAATCAATAGTAATATGTGAGGATAAATAAATAAAACTTTTACCCAAGCTCGTGCCATCATTTGTATTGTAGATTTAAGCGATGCTACTTCAGACTCCAACGTCTGAACTCTATTTTCCATATATATCGTTCTCTCATTACTAGAGGATGCAGACTGACTGGATCTTACGTTGGCGTTGGCAGGATGCGATGAAGGAGTTGGTCCTAATCCAACGCCGCAAATGCGACCATGTCGTTCTGGACCAATCACTTGTGCATATCGGTCAGATGGTGACCAACTGATGCTGCCATCCACTCTAAATTGGCTCAAGGTTTGTGAACTTCCTGAATCGTTCAGTCCAATCTCCTCCATTTGCCTCTGAGAGAATACAACATACAATTAAATTTTGTATAGACATTCGCACATTCAAATCAAAATTTATGTAATAATGACATACTATTTTCTCTGCTACGTCCGGATTTATTAGAGATCCGTCAGAACGTATATGGACGACTTTATATAACTCTGCTCGATCGATTAGAACTTGTTTCTCTTTTTCCTGCATCACAAAGACGAATTCGTAATGAAATTTTAAATTACAAATAAGAACGGTAATGACGAGTACAATATCATTAAACAAACTAATGAAGTACTACATACCAATTCGTGAGCATAACGTGCGAAGCTCTTTGATCCTGCAGTGTGTACTATATCACTGTGACCGCCGTTGTACACCCGATTTTTTTAGCAGCGCTTCTGCTAAAACAAAATCCTATAGCGACGGTCAGTACGGCCGCAGCTATATACACGGTAAATTTTCCCTCCAGCGGCGGTCATGAAGACCGCGGCTAAAACGTGATCTATAGCAGCGGGTTTAAGGTCTGTAGCAGCGGTTCCTGATCGCCGCTATAGACCGGAGATTCTAGCAGCTTTTGCTCGGGCAAACGCTGGTATAACTATACTTTTAGCGGCGGTCACTGACCGCCGCTATACAGACCGCTGCTACACGTATCCTCTTTAGCTGCGTTTTTTCGCTAACCGCGGCCAAATGAGGGTCTATAGCGGCGGTCAGCGACCGCCGCGACAAAGACCGCCGCTATAGACCCTCATTTGGCCGCAATTTGCGAAAAAACGCGGCTAAAGAAGGTCGATAGCGGCAGTTACCGACCGCCGCTATAGATCCCATACAACCGCGTTTTTTGCAAAATGCTGCGAAAAACGCCCTTTGGCGGCGTTTTTAACGACCGCCACTATAGACGTGTTTTTTTGTAGTGGTACCTAAAAGGCTGAAAGCTGGTAATCAGTTAAACCAAAAATCATTATGAAAATGGAGCATAGATACTCTCTCAAGCATAAAGAGATCATGAAGCTAGAAATCGATCAATTCCAAAGATGTTCATATAAACAGAACAATAAGTAAGCAATAAAGTAATTTACACTCGTCTAAGACTTTAACTGATGTCCAGCACTAAATTTTGCCATTTCGATTGCAGACAACATGCTAGTCAATAGCGGATTTAAGGTGGGTCCTGCATTTCTCAAAAATTCTGGCGAGGGGATTTTACTAAATGATGAATTGAATGAATTGCAATCTCCACTCCGGCAATGGTTTGTCATAGGGACAGTGAATACATAGACTCCAGGCACTACTTTCTAGCAATAACCACTTGTTCTGCAACTACCTAAACCAAAAATTATAAGGAACCGAGAACAACGATCATATGATTCATATCAAATCCAACAACCACACCCTGAACACCAGTGGCGGGAGTGGCGGGGCCAGCGATATAATCAATGGGGGGCAAACTTCTAAGAAAATTCAAAGGAGTTAGCTTGGGCTGCTTGAGCTTAACGGGGGCAGACTGAAATTCAATGGGTATTAAGGGGGGCAAGCTTTAAAAAATATAAAAAAAAATTTACACGTAAAAAAAAATTTGGGGGGAGCCAACTGGGGCAGTGGCCTCGGTTTGCCCCCTTGCCTCCGCCTATGCTGAACACCCTACTAGGCGGTTTTCAAAAGACTAAAATCTACCCTGTGGGAAGAATCGCCATTCTCAGAATCACCCAAGCTTTCACTCAAGTCCAATCGCATAGAGAGACAAGATAAAGAGAGAGAGTTGCAGAATTTTGAGATCTGACGATATCTCCAATCGGGAAAATCAACTACTAAGGTGAAATACAAAAGTTGAAGGAAAAATGAATTCACCTGGCTGCGAACGCACCGGCGGGTAAGAGGTGCCGTGACTGAGGACTTGTTGAAGCTGGAGCTCGTGGAACACTTAGGGCAGCAGGTGATCTTGTGTTTAGAGTTGAAGGTCCTCCTCTGTGGTTTGCAGCTTCAACGTCGTCGACCACAACTCCAGGCAAAGGTCTTCTCATCATGGCGTTGCTCGTACAGTTGGTAGAGGTGATGTGATTGTTTTAAGTGGAAATCAATTGGGGCTATTCCGTCCATTCACAAGTAGGACCACGTGTTTTTGTACAAACACGTTTTACCCTTCTGCTTTTATGTCCTCAACGCATCACTAAAGGATAACTCGATAATTTTGCATCAGTTTGGCGGGGCAAATTTATCACATGTTTGTTTGGCTAAAAAAAATTTAAATTTTGAATCTAACTTTTTAAGGGTGCGTTTTTTAAAAAATTCACAAAATTTTTCACCAACTCACAATAAAATACTACAATATAATCTCTCTCCCATCAAATCATAACTCTTCACTACAAAAATATAAAAAATTACCTCTCTCTTCATTTTTTCACTAAACCCAATACCAAAAATTTTACAACACAAACATAACCTAAATTTATACTCCTAACATTACTTCTACACGCATACCAATACAACTCAACATTACTTTTTTTACACACATCAATACAACTCAACAACTTTTACACGCATGCCAATAAAGTTCAAACATCACCTAAATTTTCATACTATTCTTAGAATTCAACAAATTTTCTAGAAACCGAATGTCTTAGAAAATTTTTATCTGATCCTAAATTTAAACATGTTCGATTGAGTTGGTAGCAAAATTGAATGCAGTTTTCAAAGATTGAAGAAAACGAACATGCCCCAACTTCTTGATTAACCGTTGAGCTTATAATTAGTCAGTATAGTCATAAATGCATGTGCAAATGTTACACGTTTTAGGTAAAAAAATTTCAGATAAATATAATTTTTCTCCCATAAAATTTTGGAGAGTTTAACCTATTGAATTTTAAACTTTAAAGTTGACAAATTTCACGCATGAATTTTTGAAGATTGGCATATTGTACATTGTGATCAAATTTTCTTTGAACTCAATTTTTTGACTTTAAATTTTTGACATTTATACCTTCAATAGGGGGTCAACATAAAAAAAAAAAACTGAGTTGGGAGTATAATATAAACTCGCACACCAAAAGTCATGTGCCGGGTGCAATGTGCAAAATTTTTCAAAGTACATAACTAAAATGTCAAAAAATTCAAAAGCTGGAGTGGAATGTACAAGACTTCTCAAAGTTTAAGGATGAAAAATATATTTATCACAAAATTGACGGATTACAAGCTCGAGGATACCATTACATCTCTAAACTTTTTCCTAATTTATTTGTAATAAAAAAATACATGGACTGCATCTAATTATAGACAGTACTACACTTGAAATTATCACTCAAGCATGTTTTTTGTTTTAAATATTCGACGAACTACACAAAATATTTCGACCCAACACCGAATCTCCAATCCCCTGACATCATCTTATTACAGCTGGTTTGAAGAGTTGACTTTTCCAAGATTGCTTTATTTTATATATAAGTTAAATTATCAAAAGTGCGGTTATTAATTAATTTTCTACCTAGCATGAGATTGCGTCACTATTAAACAATCTGAGCTCAGTGAATCTAATACTATATCTAAAGCATCAATGCCCCCATTGCGCTGATTAAGTAGCTAGCCTTTATATATACAGTGGCGGAGCTAGGAGTTTTGTACAGGGGCAGGAACGAAAATATTGCCTGAGTTTACTGCTTGTGATTTTGTCAGCAAACCCCTCTAAGCTGAAACAAATACAAAGAAGATAACAAGTGGTGGTAATATCCCATCACAAAATAGAAGTCAAATCATGAGGCTTTGCTCTGTTTTCAGAGTCGATAAATTCAATGCTCAACTAATAGCAAAATCTATACTTCAATCAGAGGTTGTACTTGCAGCTACTAAAGGAAGTGATGTTAACCTATCCACCAACGGAAGCCGAGCAAACTGCATAATGTAAAGATCATTAATGTACACAAGATAACTATGCTTTTCCGACAAATGAGATTTAAAAAAGGATATGGTGCCAGCATACTTGTGTGTGGAATAATGTTCCCAATGGAGCAGGCAATTGAGTCAAATCTTTGAATATTGGAAATTCGACCTGCGCTACGACCATCTTTATGTTTAAAAAAAAAATCAAAGGCCAATTACCTCGAGCTCAATGAGGTTGTTGAGACTTGAGAGAGATAATATATTGTGAGTTTTTAACGTTATTCTTTGACAAGAAGGCTCATAAACAAGTTAAAAGGCAACATGTTAATTAGGAATTACCTCTAACCCCTCCCCTGAGTACTGTCCAGATGTTGTGGAGTTTGTCAGTTCGTGAAGGGCTTAATAGCCAGCTCATTCACAATGCTAAATACATTCTGGTAGGGATGCCAATAACATACAGAGTAAGATCATCTATCATAACCAAGTTAGCTCTTGAAAAGCATCCATATGAACATGACAAAAAAACATCCAAAACAGCTCTTCGACTTCCGTCCAGCACCATTAGAACTGTTCAGGTACCCAATATACCTGTAAAAACCTTCTCGGTAGATTAGAATTTCTCGGAAATGATATAGTTAAAAGACAACAAGATACATACTGAAAATCTTAAGCATCAACAAATGAAGATTCCAGTGAAAAATGTTGAGCGCAAAGAAAACAAAAAGAAGTAAAAACACATGCCATTACCGCGGAGACCGGCATCGTCTACACTGCCTTCAAGAAAGGTGACATCGAAGCCCTGGTTGGAGAGATGATTAGCAGCGCCAAGGCCAGCCCAGCCAGAACCAAAGACTACTACCTTCTTCCTGTTCTTTTCCTTGTTGTCTTGGCCTCCATTTGCATGACTCTGAGAAGCATTAGCTCTGCAACGGAACCCACTTCCACATCTGTTCCCAGAGAAGCAAGGAGCGAGTGTGACCCTCCAAGTAGCCAACATCTCGTGTCTCCGAGTGTTCAAGAGCTTGCAATCCAAGGGCTTGAGGGGGGGCACAAATTAATATGGGGGAATGATACATATAAATAATTTTTTTTTTTAGAACTGAGGGGGGGGGGGGGGGGGCGGCATATGATCAGATCCAAACTCATTATTAATTCTTAATTTCTTGTATTGCAAATACGACCTAATGGTTCTTCAGGCAATAATTGTTGTAGCAAGCTTCCACATAACCTTTTGCTTCATATGCATATGTCACAGGAGAAAAAAAAACACTTGAATTTAGTAATTTGATACTAGTAGTAAATTTGTAAATAACAACTATAACCAATGAAATAGGGATTTAATTAATTACTCTTGTTTATAGAAGATGTTCTCCATCGACTGCAAGCGAAGGTACAATCAAAGGTACTTGTGACATTTGAGGACAAATACTAAAAGAAAGACCTTTGGTAACTTTTAATCCTCAATTGAAAAATATCTTTTAAATTTTTGGTTGATGAAATTATTTTTCTATGATAATTAGTTGGGTGTTAATATTACAAATATAAATGTATTCATTTTTGACATATTTTTTGCATTTATCAAAATGGAACATCTAAAAGATGATATTTTTACAAAATCATAAATTTTTATGACATTTTGTGAACTTAAAATTTTTCGGTTGAGAATAACCTTTAAATTGTCATTGGTAGCTAAGAGGTTAGTACAAATTACTCGATGGGCTACTATCATAATAGCGATGGACTCTCAAATCCCCATTAGTCATCCTCTATACCATTTCAATGAAATTTTCATTTAAAACTCTAAATTGTTCTTTTAGATGCTTTCTTAAATGAAAATGATTATTTTTTGATGTTCTACCTTTGTACTCACTTTTTGAATGACAAAGTGGAATATTTTTTAAAATGTCGATATGCTTGTATTCTCTTTAATCATTGATTAATTTTTTGGTAAAATATATATTTGGGGAAGATATTGATGGATAATGCATGCACATATCTTAATTTTTATCAATTTTTTTGATGCATCTATCTAAGTTTATATCCTTTGTCTCTTTAATGTGACAAAGGGGAAGAAATGTGTTGAGAATTATGATGATTATTCTAGTTTTGAATTAGATTATGAACTTTGATTGTATTATTCTTTTATGAATCTAATGACTACTAATGTTTTATCTCAAGTTTCAAATGATTGTCCAATTGCAAAATATAGGAGGAGTCATCCCAAAACTATCAATTTATTGTCATCATCAAAAATGAAAAGTTGTTAATTTTTGTTCACAATCGATATTATGATTATTTCAATAAATGAATTAAGTTTACAAAATAGACATCTTCAAAGAGAAAAAATTTTTTTATCAAAGAGCTAAAGACAAGAAAATTGAAGATTAACAAGATGCAAGGAACTCAAAAGTGAAGATAAAGATTATAAGGTATAATCTTGTAACTCTTAATTTTATTTTTCACAAGGATTTGAATTACGCACTTGTATATATTTAAAACTGTGCACAATCAATCGAACAAGGAAAATATTTTGTCACTCGTTGGTGGACTTTAGATTTTGTATCGATCTTTTGAAGTTTTAAATATTTACCATTTAGCCAAATATTATCAACTTATTAATGGAGGGATCCACACTAGTTTTGATAAGGTCAAGACAAACCTAATCAGTAGAGATTTTTTATGTTTTCATAATTGTTAATACTTCAAAACTTATTTATTAGATCGCTATCCTCTAAAATTCCCTACTCGAATAACATGGTGCAATTGGAGAGGAATATTTGTCTATATAAGATTTCGAACGGTTTAGACATCATTTTAGACCATACAACATTTAATACTTACGGGTTTCTATCGTCCTCCTCATTGCATCACACAATTCGGGTGTGAAACTGGGTTGGATTGTGATCCCAGTTATTACACTTTCCTTTCATGACAAAGTCTTCTGAGTCTATAATCTTCGGACCTATATTCAACATTTAGATCATTGAAAGTTTTGTTAGTATAAGAGAAAGTTAGAGCTACATAGATGGATCCTGAAATGAAGATTATGGTCGTCACTAGTGTCAACTACACTTGTGTTAGCAGTGGCACAAGTAGACACTACTAATCCTCCCCTCAAAGAGCTACGAGAGAAGCAAAATCCGTCTACACCTTTTGAATCATTACCAGATCAGCGACCTGAATGCCTCAAGGAATGTAATCAAAAGAGTAAAAATTTGGGGCTTATTTGGAAACCGGTCCAGGTTCTGGTTTAAAGCTTTAAACCACTGTTTAAACCCAAAATTTTCATGTGCGTTTGGCATAGTTCACCAGTACAGTAACTCAACACGTGTGACCGTCTAATTTACCATGTGTTTTCAAAAGAAGCTGCGTGCAGATAGAAGCCGTATACTGAGTCTGATCTCAATCATGCTACAGTACATATCCAAAAATATCTTATCGTGTTGGGTAGTTCGTCCGCTCGAAGCCTGCAACCTTTATCTCCCTCTACCTCTTCCCTGCTCACTGACGTGCACCACTTCCCGAGACATTTTCGCTTGACAGGAGCGGGCATCTCGCAAAAGGGAAATGAGTACCTACCGTCATGTTGGTACTCAATTTGCATTTGCTAGACGTGCGTTCGTCCACGTCGCCCGAGCACAAAAGAAAGTACTGCTCTTTAGTTCCCCAGGCATGCAACGCAAGTGGAGCGTTCGTCCCACAGATACCACCTTGTGTGAACATGAAAACGTGTAATATGCGCTCTTGACGTCTACTCCTGTGCGCTTGGATGTGTAGAGTCGATCCAGAAGAAAAAGGTGAAAATGAAGAGGGAAGAGAAATAGTAATAAGAGACGAGATTTTAAGTGGTTCGGTCTAGAAGACCTACATCCACTGTGAAAGCCCTCTATGACTGTATTTTGTATTATGAGTCCATACATATTACAATTGAAGATCTCTATTTATAGAGATAATACAAAGCATAATAGGAGAATATCCTAGATTTGAATTTGAATCTCTACATTTGAATTTGAATTTGAATCTTCATAACAATATCAAAAATTTGATATTGTGATAATCATAATATCATATCAAATCTTTAAGATTTGATTATGATATTATCTCTAACATCCTCCCTCAAACACAAGATGGAGAAATCTGAAATCTTGTGTTTGAAAAACGAGATCTGAAGGTGATTGGACCTTGAAGTCATAGATCTTTGCTCCCTTGCTGATCTTTGCTCCTTTGCTGAAGAGATATTTTTTTTTTTAAATTTGATCGGACCTTGAAATCATATCATAGGCACACGACCTTGAATAGAGGTTGAAAGTGATTGGACCTTGAAATCATAGGCACACGACCATTGCCAAACATATCTCTGCTCTGTCTTTTTTCTCTTTCTTTCACTCACCTTTTTTTTTTCTCTCAAAACGGAGATTTGCTGTAAGTACAACGGAGGTGAAATTCACCAACTTTTAAGGATGCGGAATTTTGTTGCTCTGATACCAAGAAGAAAAAGGTGAAAATGAAGAGGGGAGGGAAATAGTAACAAAAGACGAAATTTTAAGTGGTTCGGTCTAGAAGACCTACATCCACTATGAAAGCCCTCTATGACTGTATTTTGTATTATGAGTTCATACATATTACAATTGAAGATCTCTATTTATAGAGATAATACAAAGCATAATAGGAGAATATCCTAGATTTGAATTTGAATCTCTACATTTGAATTTGAATTTGAATCTTCATAACAATATCAAAAATTTGATATTGTGATAATCATAATATCATATCAAATCTTTAAGATTTGATTATGATATTATCTCTAACAGATCTCAACTGGTGCTGGTCCAGGTACTATATATATATATATATATATACCGTGGAAAATATAGTCTTAATATTTTTTATTAAAAAATACATGTAAATACCTTTATTGGGGCATAATTTAATGTATTTATTTATTATTCAATTCTAATGATTTTTTTTTTTACGTGACAGATGGAGATCATAAGCTGGGAGATAGAAGACTATATCGATACCTGCTTCAATAATTGCAAGAAGATGAATAATTAGCATGCATGCATGCATCATGCTAATTGTATTGATCTGCAACAAAAGGAAGAAAAATAAATTATGAAATCTCTTTTGCAATTATTTGACATTCTGGAATCTAAAAACTTGTGATCTTCAGGAAGAGTACCATATATTTTCCCTCTATTTTGCGATGATAATAAGCAAATCCAATTTCCTGGCCATATCTAATTAATTAAGAAAAAACTGGATCGCTATTAATTTGTTAAAATATATAATATTAAAATATATAAAGTAAATAAATATAGAGAGAGAGAAGCAAAAGAGATGCACAAAACGTTCAAAGTTTATGATGGAAGTAAGAAAGAAAGAGAGAGAAATTTACACCAAGGCCGAGGGTCAAGAAAGGGCTTGGGCTGGGAAACCAAAACAGAGACAAAGCTTTAACCGTTTACTAGCCCACTTTGGTAAGGCCCAGACCCTCGAAAAATACACCTTACCACTGGGCCTCAGCGCTCGAGTAGTTTCTAGTTCTCCCATTCTCCCCAGTCCCCTCCCCTGCCCCCTGATCTCTTTCTCTCTCTCACGAAAAATACGCCTTCCAGCCACGTGCCACCTTGAGCCGCCGCCGACTACCGTTCCTCTCTCTCTCTTCTAATTCCCATTTTGGTATCTCTCTTTGGCCGGAATCTCTCCAGTCTCTTGCCGATTTTGAGATCTCTCTTTGGGCGCCGGAATCTCTCTACTAAGCATCTCGGCCTAATCCTCAGGTATGGTTATTTTGCTCCAAATGTAGAACATTGGATAATGAGAACAAATTATGAACTATATGCTTTATGGATTTGATGGGTCCAGATTGGGAATTAACTCAATTTAGGGATTTTTGAATTTTGATTAGTCTGATCACACAAGTTGGTTGGTTTGATTGGTCCAGATTTAAGGATTGGTCCACATTGAGGATTTAAGAATTTTTGAATTTTGATTGGTCTGATTGCAAAGTTGGTTGAATCGATACTTCGATTGGTTCAAATTTCGCTAAGGATATAAATCCCTCCCGCATGGCCCCCGATCCCCATTCGGCGTTCCCCCTCCGCCTGCTGCATCTCTGCCCTAGCTCACTCTCAGTCTCTCATTCCCTTACCCCTTGCCAAACCATTGGATTTCTCTCAGCGTGCTGGCAGCCGCCCTCTCTCTCTCTCTCTCTCCCTCGATCTGCCGCAGCCGCCCTCTCTCTCGATCTCCTGTAGCCGTTGCCTCGAGCCTCTCTCCGCCAATATCTCTCTCGATCTGCCGGTCTGTCCTTCAACTCTAGTTCGACAAATAATCTCCGAAATTCCGAATCTTTCAAGTGTCTGATACTTAGCCTAATTTTTGCTTGCTTGCTCCCAATCGTTTAAAACTTGAAGGTATGGTCTAAATCTTCCTCTGACTTGTTAACTTTGAGATCATATTAATATCATTTGGTAGCGTGGAAAAATGGGTAGCTCATGAACACACAATTACTGGATGCTTAAGGTTTACCCTAATTGAGTGATTAAAACAGTGAAAATGTATACTTTAAGGATTTATTTTTCTTCCTTAGACGTTATCAACAACCAAACTGGGTATGTTGGAAACTTAGATCATCTCATTTTTTAGAATGTTTTGAATATTTGTGCTTAATTATGGAAGGATAGATCAGTTTTAATTCCAGTTACCGTGTTTTACTTTGAAGCAGTTGGATAATCGCAGAGAAATGCCTTCCCAAAAGATTGAAACTGGTCATCAAGATGTGGTCCATGATGTGGCAATGGATTACTATGGTAAGCGTGTTGCCACAGCCTCTTCGGACCACTCGATTAAGATTATTGGGGTAAGCAATACGGCCTCCCAATATCTTGCAACCTTAATTGCCCACCAAGGACCTGTTTGGCAGGTGGTCTGGGCTCACCCGAAATTCGGGTCTTTACTGGCTTCTTGTTCTTATGATGGGCGCGTGATAATATGGAAAGAGGGTAATCAGAATGAGTGGACCCAAGCCCATGTCTTCAATGACCACAAGTCGTCTGTCAATTCTATTGCTTGGGCTCCTCATGAAATAGGTCTTTGCTTAGCATGTGGTTCATCTGATGGCAATATATCAGTTTTCACTGCAAGACCAGATGGTGGCTGGGACACGTCAAGGATCGACCAAGCTCACCCAGTGGGTGTAACTTCTGTTTCATGGGCTCCTTCAACAGCACCCGGTGCTCTTGTTGGTTCCGGCTTGCTTGATCCTGTTCAGAAGCTCTGCTCAGGTGGATGTGATAATACTGTGAAGGTTTGGAAGCTCTATAATGGGAATTGGAAGATGGATTGTTTTCCAGCTCTTCAGATGCATACCGATTGGGTTCGTGATGTTGCTTGGGCGCCCAACTTGGGACTTCCAAAATCTACTATTGCAAGTGCGTCGCAGGATGGCAAAGTCATTATATGGACTGTGGCCAAGGAGGGGGACCAATGGGAAGGTAAGGTTTTGAATGATTTTAACACTCCTGTCTGGAGGGTCTCCTGGTCCCTGACAGGAAACATATTGGCTGTGGCTGATGGCAACAACAATGTGACATTGTGGAAGGAAGCGGTGGATGGAGAGTGGCAACAGGTGTCTACAGTTGAGCCATAGAATCGATAGTTTGAAGCTTTTGCACTCAAATGCACTGGATTCTGTTATGAATATTTTTCCTTTGCATGTATTAGGTCTTATTGTTTTTTTGCTTATAAATGTTCAGTACTTTGCTTGAGATTGTTGAAAGTTTCAAACTGGGAGTTCATATGAAAAGCATAGACTTGTGAGAAACGGGTGCCGATTGTATATTATTGGAAACTCTTTTGAAATCGTTGATGTTTTCTCATGGTGGATTTATACTGCTGAATTGAAATTTTGTCAATCTTTAGGTTGTGTTGTTGGCTGACCTACATTGATGATTTCCACTTCCTTGTGGTTATTTAATAAATATGTAGGCATGTGTTAACATGGAACCTAACCCCTACCTTAACCCCCACTCATCTTAGGGTGAATATCTTTTGGTAAGAGATTACTTCTGGATTTCTTACAAGCCGCAAGGTACAGTTTGAATTTAGATTTCCGCATGGCAGGCGTTCTTTTCAGCGTGCATGCCAACCATGATATGTGGGGGCAACCACTTCACACATATATGTGAACAACCAGTGCATTGTTGGGAAGCAAACTGTTAATTTTTTGAGAAAACTTGAAATTAAATCAAAATGAATAATAGGAGATTCTATACTTAGAATGGGAGAAAGAATACGTACTATTGGTATAACATAAAGACTATGAAAGTATGTACCTGGGCTTTTGACATAGCAGAAGCTACTACAGAGTTTGTTCTGCAGGGAAAAAAAGTCTTGGTATACAATTAAGACTATGAAAGTATGTACTGTGGCTTCTCACAAAGTAGAGGCTGTATTCAACCTAGAGGGAAATGCATTTTAAGTTGATGAACAAACTCCAAATCACCTTTGATAAATTTTGCAAAATTACATATTTAATAACTTGGGGACATTGAACACGGCCCTAGATTCTTCATTCAGTGCTAATTTTGTAAACCCAACTAGCCCCACTTAATTTTTCTTCCTCTCTATTTAGTTTTGCTTGCACTTTTTAAATGAACCCCGTGGCAGATATTATGGCAGTTGATTGAGCAAAAGGGAGCCGACGGTTAGGTTCTACTTGTCCCTGATTTTGACAGATTTTTCCTCCATCAAACATCAAGTTTAATAAACCTTAATCCTCGTATCCTCCTGCCATGTCCCAGCAAAAAAAAAAAAAGAAAAAAGCCCAGACAGTAGGCATAAGAAAAATTATCTTCCATAGTGGAGCTTGAAGCAGTAGTAGTCATCTTTCAGCTAATGGATATACATTTTTATCCCGTATAAAAAAGTTTAGAGAGATAATATTTGCAAAATTACTCGTTAAAATCTCGATCATATCAACTAATTATTACAAATTTGGCTATTCACTCACTTTTACAACCCAAACACATATCTCCGTGCCGAAAACCCTCTTCCCTGTGGGTCGCACACCCCACCCAGATTGCTGCACTCCTTTCCAAAGAAAAAGCCAACGTCACTGACTAAATTACACTTTTGGGACGTTCAATCATTGTCCTTACAGGAGGCCAGTGCTACCAAAAGGATTATTAGTCTGTGGATGAGCAACGGGATTCACAGGAAATGCTCCAAATGCTGTATCACCAAAAGGATTTGTAGGGCCCATCATATGTTGTTGTGGCACCTGCTGGAAGGCAGGTTGGTAAGGACCGAAAGGATTGGCCTGCTGTTGTGCTATTGCTGCCATCTGCACTCCAGGAGGTGGAGCAAAAGTGCTTGACAAAGCAAATGGATCTTGCACCTCAAACGGATTAGGAGCTGGTGCCCCGTAAACTGGCTGCTGTGTGGCTCTATATGCTGCTTCATCGTACAAACTGTGCAAAGTAAGAGAGTCCAATCCACCAGCCTGACATTCATTGGCAAAATGAAACAGTTAAAATCATATGTTGGCAGTCATATACATCCAACATGACTTCGATTGCATTTGAAACTTTTGACTTTGGGTTTATGCAATAAATCACTCCAAACCATCTTTAAAAAACCGGAATCAACAAAACATCCCACAAGAAATTTGGTGTCAGATGCATAAAAATGAAGAATAATCAACTGACTTCAAGCCAGGTTTTTGTTAAAAATGCATTTTCATCACACGAAAAATGTGATCCCTTGCAAAAAACCTCTTGAATATTTAGGTAATGTTCAGCAAGCAAAAATTTAAAGAATTTTGAGTTTGTAGGAGAAAATTTTGAGAATTTGACTTTTTATGGGGGTTTGTAAAAAGTTCGTGAAAAAAGTTGAAGAATGTTTGATTGTAGAATGATTTTTATTAGAGATTGTTAAAAAGTAAGGGGAAAGAAGATTTGATGGAATTCTTTAATGAAGAAGTAAAAGAGTTTGTTAAAAAATAAGGAGAGAAGATTTTATGTAGTTTTTTTTTAATTAAAAAGCATTGAAGTTGGTGATAAAATGTATCGAAATTTGTATGAAAACTTTGAGATTGATGTTTGGTTGTAAGAATCTTGAGTGTTTGAAAAATTTTCTTATAAAGTAAGAAATATTTGATAACCAAACATCACCTTAGAATCAAGAGATGTCTACCATACATTAAAAGTCAAGCACTCTTATCACATCCCCCAAATCCTCAATAGTTTAAAACAACTAAGACACATGTCCGGTGTCTGATCATAAAAGCAAAAAACTAAAAAACCATGTACATATGCATTTCTCATAACAACCCCTGTTAGTATGTTCTGTATATAGCACCCCAAGTCCACAAATATTTAAAACAGATAAAAACGACAAGACAGCACATTAGGCAGTCATATAAATATAGATAGGTCTTCTGTACTTTTTGAAATATTTCCTGCTCATCCTACATGAAAAACAGACATATTTTGGCATTTATAATCATACACTAATATGCATGTCATGCTCTGATGACAGCTAGTTGACCAGTTAGAAAAAGCCACTACTTCATTACTTCTGACAAAACTAAACTAACTTGCAGACCGAATAGAATGGGTAAACTATAAGGGCCTACCAATTGCCTCTCATTAACTGATGAGATGTTGCTACTTGGAGTGGTGACCAGGGCAAGTTCCCATCCAGTAGCATCAAAATCTTTTGGTTGAATGGCATTAGAATCAAATGTAGGGGCAGAACCTGCAAATATGAGAACGCCTAGTATGTAAACCAAAAGCCACAAATTTGTAAAAGTTGCATTTAAGAAACTATCGAAAGAAGCTAAAAGATGTGACCTGCATCGGTTGGAATTATGGCTAGAGCCAAAGCATTTTGGTCTTCAATTGCAGATGCATCGACACTGTTATAACCCAATCCCTGAAATCAACAGAAAAGGAAGATTTTTTTTTGTTTGTGGGGGGGGGGGGGGGGGGGAGAGCTGTAAGAGATATGAAATTGAATAGACACTGCAGAGATATAAATGGAGCTTAGAACATAATGATTTACCAATAGATCACCAGTTTCCAGGTTGTGTTGAGGAGGAGTAGGAGTAATAATCTCAACATTAGGTACAGCAGCAGCATCTGAAGCTTGAGGCTCATGTTCATCACTGGCTATTTTTGTCTCTTCAGAAGGGCCTTCCTCTGGTCTGTATGTCAATTGAAGCTGTCCATAAGGATTCGATATTAGTTTCTGTAGCACGTGTATTCTATAAACATGTTCCATCTTGAGGTAAATACATGTCATCAAACAAAATGGTCCAGAGGGGACAAAACAGAGACTGGTACTACATAACATACTCTGGATTTTCTTTTACATTTTCATTTAGGAGCAAAAGATGTCTCAACTCATTACAAAAATGCACTCACCATCGGTTCACTTGGAGCAGTAACCATCCGTGGTGCTTCTCTTATATACTCTTCCATGGTTGTAAGAAAGGATTGTGGAGGCTGGGACAAGTACACATAAGTGGGATAAACAGAAATGTCGGCAATGTAAATGACCTAAAATTAACTTAAAAAGCCAGCACCAAAATATCATCAGTACCTCTCTCAGAACAGGAAACTGGAAATTCCTAGCAAGTTCCAATCCTTTGCAAACTTCATAAAAGTCAGAAAGGCTTGCGGCCTGCAGAAAAAATCAGGGTTTCTTACGTAAAACACCATAAAACCTGACTTTAGGACCTTACATCTTTCATGGTTAGGAACAGTATGCAAAGAATATTGTAAAGCACAATCTATCAGCCAAGAATAAATAATTAGATTTGAGTGTGGAAAATCATTTAATATCACCTGCTGGCCAGCTCGTTTGTAGACATCAAGAGCTATGACAGCTTCATGTTTTGGCATCTCAAAAAACTGCAATGAGATTAAGTTATAGATGGGAAGGAAAATATGGAGGAAAAAATAACATTTCAGGAAACTTGTAAACTTCATTAAGTACAAAGTTAATTCACCTTATCTACAAGATTGATGATACCGTCATTAATAGCGCAATAAATTTTGAAACTCTCTTTCAGTACCTGAAAATAGCGTCAACAAGAACAAATTCAAATGAATTTCTTTATGAGTTGAAGCCTTCATATGATTTCCTACTTTTTCTTCAACTTGAAAATGGAGAGAGGGAAGGGAAACGGACAGGAAGTGAAAAGCTAAGGTCAGCTTTTGTGTTCCTTGAGGTCATATGAATTTCTCACAAAACTGCTGCAGTTATATTTCTAAACAAACCAGAGGCAACCTGATTGATCTCGCACGAAATTCGCTACCGTATTCATTTATTTTTCAAATTATTCCTATAATCAAATGTACCCCTTCACTAGTCAAAAAGAAAACCGAAAGAGGTAGAAAGAGACAGAAATGAGGACACAACGGACCTTACCTATCTAAGGCAATTCTTTTTTTATTTCTTTTTTAAAAAATTTGTGAAAACAAGTTATTCAGAGATACAAGTGTTAAAGAGTTTACCCCTGAATGTAAAATCTAATGTACAAACTTTAAGTAGTGTAAAAAATAACTAGACCCCCAATATATCAATGTATGTTTAACAGTCTGGTCTCTATCCTTTATTCAAAAAGGTTAAAAGAAAAAGGAAAGAAATCGTCTGGCTAGTTCATGATCTCAAGAGGTACATATTTTTCGTATGATTAAAATCATGAACCATCAACCCTGTTCTACCAGTTCATCTATGATGCCCTCTTGGCATCCCTTGCCATAGCTTCTTCGGAGTTGGGAGTTGGGAGTTGGATGCAAGCTATTCGACACAAAAGCTGGATGTAGTTTCTAGTTTCCATCTAGACATTTAAGTTGGACAGTTGGTGTCAATGTGCTCACAGTGAATAATTTGTTCGGATGCTGATTATTTACATCATGCTAAGCAGTTTGGATCAGCAATTATCTCGCAGATTGTTAATGATCCTACCTTTGCATAAAGATTCCACCTGAAATGATGATATATTTGATACTTTAAAAGAAATGATTTTATCTTTACATTTTAAATCTATATTAAATGCCTTAATGACCTACACTCCTTGTCTTGGTTGATTTATAGAGAGGCAGTTCTATATACTCTACTAATTCTGAATGTTATGACACTTGCATAAGAAGTAAGTTATGCAGCGAAGCTAAAATTTCATGCATTTTTTTTCTTCTCATCTTCGAACAAGTTGTCATGCACTTAACCATTCAATGCCAAAACAAATGGCAGAGAAGAATTTGTCAATAAGATTGTTGATTCTTTAGAGTATATCTGTACGGCATACATACATTTTACGTGGAAGTTCCTCTAACATCTCCAAATAATGTACCCTTTAATTATCAAATATTCAAAAAAAAAAAGAGCAAACTCCAATTACACGATTCATATATGTCACAAATTACAGCAAACATAAATGCCACACATACCAGAGCCAGGGCATATTGTATAACGTAATTACCAACAGCTGCTCCTTCCGGCTGTAAGACCAGAAATCAATTGTAAAGTTTATGCCTAAATATTAATATGATATGGAAACTCAAAGAAACATTAAAAAAATAGAATGAAAGAATTTTAAAATGTGAAAACAGAACATCCACTGGACATAAAAAGTACCCTGCAACCAACAAGACGATACAGCAGCTGCTGCAAAGCTGGCAATTGCTCCAATAGTTCTTCACTCTCCAAATCCCTGGTTCTGCTGTAGCCCTGCTAGTGAAAGAGGGAGAAAGAGAGAGGAAGAGAGAGGCCTTTGTTAATCTAAGGCTACACATGTTATAACACCCATATATTCAAAGGAAGCAGATACAGATACACTAGCAAGAATATTCAATAAAAGTATACAGAATACAATTAATATAAACAGTCTCTCAATGTCACCAGATACAACTTTCTAAAACAAGAGACAGCAGTCAAAAAGAGATCTTGAGTTCATCCATACAAAACAATCCATGATCATCCATATTTCCGAAAATACTAGAGCACAGAAAATAAATAAATAAAATGACAAAACCAATTATTTTCTCGAAAAGAGTTGTCGTTGGTTTTAACTTATGCCTTAAGACAACACAAAGGCATCTTTGTCTTTTAGATTTAACGTTTCTACTAGATAAAAACAAGAGGGCAGCTCAAATGTGAGTAAATAGTTTCTCTGCACACTTACACTAAACGGAAAAAAAAAAAACTTATCTATACTTTTTAAGTATAGACTTCCAGTTGGCATCCCATAGTATAGATGATAAGTCTGTCAATTCAACATAATCCTTCCAGGCTACATACTCAACCCAACTGGTTTGCAGCATTGAAACAACAACAGGAATGATGTGCCAAAATGAGTTGAATGTCAACTGCACAAGTTTGGAATGATACATAGCAAAGGCTCTAGCAATAAGAGGTTTGAGCTTGGCTCAATATAGTTTTTTGATCAGTTCATGACAGCTAGTGAAACTAGTACGGTAATAAGAGACACTGCGTTCCACTTGTGAAAAGGCCTGTGTTTCCTACTATGTGCAAAGTGAAGAATGAAATGGCAGTAGCTGGATTCTTATTTGAGGTGAGGTTTCCACTCAATAGAAGTATTAACTTATTGAACCTAATAAACCTGAGGCAAGAAATGAAATCAGACACTTCAATCCTAGATGAAAATTTTGTAAGATTTAAGAGGTCAACATAAGCATTTTGCTTGTAAATGATTTAACACAAGACCCTTTTCTTTATTGTTTTTTTCTGAATTAGATAAGTGGCCAGACGGGAAGGGAAAGGGAAGAAAGCTGATCCAAATGAACTACGGTTTATGACAAATAGTACAGAGCTGAACATGATGAGTCTTCATCCTGACATGTACATTTCGAAATTATTTCAAAATTTGGATTTTGAAATATTTCACTCCTTTCAGAATTTCAATTGACTTGAAATTCAATCCACTCTGTAAATACATGGAGAAGTCGATCAAGAAAATTAAGTTCATTCCACGCTTTATTCAACCCTCACTTGATAGAGAAAATCCTTTAGATATCTCTGCTCATAAACAGTTCAGATTTTCTCTAGTAATCTAGATTCAATCACCATTGAAACCAACCTTCCTATGGGAGTTTGGTTGTCAGAGTTCCTGGTGTTGAAGAATAAAGACGTTCTTGAAGAGTTCATAAGAAAATCTCAGAGAACTGAAAGCTAACCGCATGAAGCGAATCTAGATTGAATTACTTAGATTATTACATCGGGGTAGTCAGAATCAAGCAGCTGGAGGTTGCCCTTATCTGAATCACCGTTGTGAGGTTTTACTTCTTAGTGAATTTCTGGTGACTACTAACCCGAAGTAGTTTTTCCTTTGAAAGGCAAGTTCAAAAGTTTTCAACTTCGTCAACAAAATCCTTATCTCGTGTGATTGATAAATGTTTTATTATTCCGCTGCTTATTTTGCCGATTGATTATTCAGATCTAGACTCAACAATTTTAGGACTTGTTCTAAAATTTTTATTGATTTTTGAATAGAAGGGAAACACCTAATTTACCCCCTCTAGGTGCTAATAGGGTCTAAACATGATTTTTCAATTGGTATAGGAGTCTGATCTCGATCCTTGAACCTTTTCTCTAGATGTATCAAAGTTAGTCCTTATTTGTGCCTCCCTATTTTAATGAAAGCAATTATGCTTACTGGAAAATACACATGAGAATTTTTTTTAAATCCCTAGATGAACATGTCTGGGTTTCTTGTGTTAAGGGTTGGTTAATACCCTCTGTTGATGTCAATGGTGTTATGACGCCTAAAGACTTGAGAACTTGGTCTACAGATGAGATCAATGAGAGCAATTTCAATAGTAAAGGACTTCAGGCCATTTTAATGGCAATCTCACTTGAGGAGTTAGTATCTACGTGTAAGACTGTCAAAGAGGCTTGAGACATCCTTGAAACCACACATGAAGGTAATTTGAGTGTTTCTTTGGTTGAAAGTAGGACTCCACAATTTTAGGACTTGTTCTAAATTGTTGTTGATTTTTAAATAGAGGGGAAACACCTATTCACCCCCTCTAGGTGTTAATAGGGTCTAAATAGGATTTTTCGATTTCTATCCTTAGTCATAGAATCCCTTTACAATGAGTACATAAGCTATCCTATTTTACACCAATATGGCAGATGGTGTAGTTATCCTTCATTATCTATTAGTTCCCAATTCTCTTCATTGCGGGGTAGAGCACCTTCTTGCTCGCAAGGGACATAGCATATTTGTTTAGCTACTATCCCCAAATCCTAACCCAATAATTGGCCATTTGAAATAACCTAACAGGTAATTTAAAGGCACTGACACCCCACCCCCCACCCCGTCGACCCCCACGCGCGCGCACAATCAAAAAAACAAAAAAGGAATCTGAAAAAGAGAAGAAACAAATTTCAGAATTCAACTGTGCAAATCCAGAACATCTTTAACTTCAGTTACTTATTGTCCCTCAGATGATGTTTTTGCAAGGCAAGCCATGTTATTAGTTATTTCATCATAAACCCCCCATCTTAGAAAGCAATAATATTTATTTGGTAAAATACCTTTTCCTGCCCTTGGGAAGGTCGTGGTAGACGTTCAGCTTCAATATCATACTTAAGAACCCTGAAACATTCAAGTCGTTCCTCCAAAAACAACGAATAAGTACGTACCCAAGCAGAGCAATCCCAAGCTGAAAGATCAGAGAAAATGGATATCGGGAAGTCAGAAGTAGCAAACCAATATAATAATAGCTCAAGTACATCTGTTAGAGTCACTATTAACAACAGGGAAAGAATTAAAGACACAGAGAAGGGTGCAGAAACCAACCAATCGGACTTGAATCATCCTTGAAATTAGAAAGCTGGAGTATGCGCGCCCTCTGTGAAAAATTCTGAAATTCTTCCCTGAAAGTGGGATCACACTCCCTCAATAACCTATGGATGACTATCAGTGTTTTTAATGCCACCTGTTGAACGAGAAGAAAACAGAAGAGAAGGGGGGTGAAGCGATAAGCATCTTTATCCATTAAAAGTGATAAGCATTCTAAGATTTGATGCCTTAATGTTAAGGTTTCAACGTACTCAAAGAACTTAGAAGAAACTTATACAACAGAGAGAGAAGACACCACAAAATATGGGAGTGTACCCCCACGAAAGAAAGCCATGATAATCACATTTTACATAGAAATAGTCGAAATCAATATTCCAAATACATGGACACCAGAAGAAATCCCTTCTATGATAAAAAAAAATAAAGGAGCGAAAGAACCATTTGTTAATTATCATGACTGCCACTATCTTTAGCTACAGTAGAATGCTTAAAAAAATACATATAATAAGTCATTGACATTAATCTTTGGAACATCCAAACATGCCCTATATCCAAGTAGAGCCAAATATTTTTTATATAGAAGCACAAGCCAGTATGACAATATTGATCATACTTGAGGAATAAAAAGGCATGTAGCAGCAGGCTATTCAAGTTTATTCTGTATAAAAGCGCCCTGACCAAGGATTATAGATGATACAGTTTGTCTTCTAAGAAACCAAAAAAAATTCTTTGGAGGAAAATGTTGAAAAAAAAAGAATAAAAAAAAGAAAAACCAAACACAAACAACCTTAACCACAGCCCACGTGTTTGGCAAACAAGCAAAAAGGGAGTAAACCACACAAAAATCAACCCAAAACAGCTTGGATTGACAATTGTCTAATCCAAGATGCGCTAATCCTTTATCTATTCATAAAACTTAGGCATCACATTCTGAAACTTGTAACCATACAGCCCAGGTACCTGTCATAGAAAAGGGTTCTCTAAGGAGAAGTAGAGATACATCAAATTTAGAACATAGGGCTATGATTCAAAATTCAGTCAGAATTATTTATTTGATTTTTGATAAGTAAGTTCAGATTGGGAACAAACAGCAAGTGGTTGAAAATGCCAAATTCAAAAAAAGAACCAAGGTAACTTGGATGCAGAGATATTTCAAAGGGACCCCCAACACTAAGACAGCAATCTATTCACCTTGAATCAGACCGAGATTATATGTTGCTTGATTGAAGGTCTCTAATGTTTGACTTCCCTAGGTGCATTTCTAATGGTCAGTTCTTACTCCGAAGTGTTTAAAGATCATGTAGTAAAAAACATCAGCCAAGCCCAAGATCCGCAAACTCTCCACTTCAACAACTTGCATAGAGCTAAGGATGACATCCAGACCAGATATAAGGAATGTTCAAACCGCAGCTTTTATTGCACCCACAATAAAACTTAACCCAGCCAACTGACCTTGACTTTAAGAAAAACAAAATCCTAGAAGATGATCAAACAGATCAAGTGAAGCAATAAACTAAAAGAAATCTATTAATACCACTGCTCTTAGCAGTTTTTAATATCCATTTCTACCATAACACACATTGAAATCACTGACTAGTGTTCAGTCTAACTAGGTTGACAATGAGGAATTCAGATCCAAAAGACACCAACCACTAAGAGCTTTCATGCCACAAACGAGGTCACAGACATATAACTTCCCCAAAAAAAGAACTGCACCCACAAGACAACATGCTCATCCAACTAACCAAACCTCATCCTAATGTCCCTTTTAACAATTAATGCTGCAACAAACAACTCTATCAAAGTCCACATAAATGATCAATTATAGTAGGTACCATTCAAAAAGAAAAAATGGTTACACAATCGCACACTTAGACTGCCATACCCCAAATCTCGCATGGAATGAGAGAGAAGAATGAGGTGAGAAATGAGCACTATAAGAGCTGAGTCCAACATTGAGCCCTTACTGGCAGAATTAAGCTTCTGAATATTCCAAGAAACTTTAAAAGTCAACCTTGACTAATTTTTTTAGAGTCGAAGGTTTGTGTCTCCTTGGAAAGTTACAACTAGTATTAGAGAAGGTCTGGTAACCACTAATGTTGGATTGGTAGGCCTTAGTGAGGACATCAAAAGTTTAGGAGGTAGATTGCCCCAAATCTCACATGCAGTAGGAGAGGAAGAGTGAGAAATGAGTTCTATAAGAGCTAAGTTCCATATTGAAACATTACTAGGTAGAACTGGACATTATACTAATTTAAACGAGTTTCAAAAGTCAACCTTGACTAGTCATTCTGGAGTTAAAGCGCAAATGTGGCTAGCATTTCCTTAGGGTATTTACACTAACAACTCTGAGTGATTCTAGTCACGAAATAACTGAACTTTAAAACTTGGAAAATGGGTAACATCTTAATGACAATGAGTTCTTACTTTCCACATGCAGATTTCACAAAACATGGAGCAATTAAAGTCTAGCACACAAACAACCTTTTTAGCAGAAGCCCCCAATCTAAGAGAATTTGAACAATGACAAAACAGGCTATGCGACTAGCTCTATTACTTGTATATTTATTGACATTAATGGACTTTTTGAGTTCAAACCAAACATGAATAGAGTTCTCAAAGAAAATTCCCATACTATAGCTTGTGTCTCCAGTAACGCAGAAACTTTCAATAATTAAAGCTCCATGAGTGCCCAAGAAAAATTGGTTCTAAACATTTTGGGTCAGAAGTAATAACTGAACCCGACATGCACCACGCACGATGTCCTTACTCCATTCATCTACAAAACGGCATTGCAAGGATATTTAAAAATAAAGTATATGCAAACTTGTACCGCATTAAAAATGTAGTTCTTTTATTTCTTATAGGTATAAACATACAAAATATGTCAAGATTTTGAAGCCACAACCACATTAGATAGTGAATTCAAGCTTGTCGAACACATTGAAATTAATTTCTACATTTCCAACAACACGGCAAAAAGAGATACGACAGGAGTGCATAGTTTCCATGTTAATTTACAGTCAATAACAGACTCATCACGCACAAACTAACTGGATGTAAAGGTAAGCAACACTATGTCTATCAAAAAGCCAAAGTCAGTAAACATCATCCAGCAACAAAGCAAACTATATTTTGTTTGAAGAAAAATAGATAATAGCAATTGAAAACCATACACAGTAAAGTCCATACGAACATATATAAACAGATACATACATACCGTCCAGTTACGCGTCTTGGCCAATCGCCGGGAAAGCGCATGAATGCAGTAGGCGACATCGGCACGGGGACGAATAGCTGACGTGGCAATCAGAATCTCTGCAGCACGAGTGAAAATAACAATCACATACTGTCCTCAAAATCAAAAAGCGCAGAGAACAGTAGCAACAGATCTGCGAAGGGGAAATTGGGGACGATTACTAACTCCGGAGGTGTCTCTCTTTGGGCGGGCACTCCACGTGGTTAGTAGCTTTGACTATGGCCACATCCAAATCCTAATTTTAGGAAAAAAAATTTAGTACGTGGGTCTCGAAAGCAAAGAATCGGATCGAACTTAAAAAGATTGTTGGGACAAATCTAAGGGTAATACGTGAATTAAAATAATAGGAGGGAAACAAAACAAAAAAGAATAATAAGAAACAAGATGAAGAAGAATAAGAAAAAGAAAAAGGAATAGAAGAAGAAAACCGCGTAATCGCTGTTGACATGGGCGAGGCCGACTTTGGTGCTGTCTTTGAGGGCGCCATAGGCTTTTCTCCAAGTATGTAGCGTCCCCATTATTACCGCTCAGATCTCTCTCTCTCTCTCTACGAGATTTGGACTACGTGGTTCTCACTCAGTCACTCCTTGTCTCTCTCTCTCTCTCTATTTTCTCTTGGGATGGTTGTGAGAGAGAGCAAGAGAGGGGAATTGATCAAAGCGGACAGCCTGCAAAGGGGAGTCGGGGACGTGGGAGTCGTTGCTATTCGTTTCTCTCACTTTTTCTACGTTTTTTTTCCGTACTTTCCCTCTGATGGTTGAGACCTGAGGGAAACAGCCTTTTATTTTTATTTATCTTTTCCTTTTTGGCTGCTTGCTTTCGGTAAATGGCTTCAGTTTCTGGCCACGTTAATGGTTAATAAATGAAGTAATGTACGAGTTTGGACCTATTACAAAATACTTTTTATTTTTTATTTTATTAAAACCATCAGAATTATGGAATTATTTTTTATTTATTATGAGAAATCTTGTGTGGCAGTTTATTTGAATGTATCCATTTAAAATACAGATAAATTTCAAAAAATTAGTACAGATTTATCTACACTGTTGCTATTTAAGCTTAAATAGATTATAATATTTATCAATGTGACCTGTTGACAACCAAAACCCAGTTATTTACGAAGGTTTGAATTTTGTCCACGTTCAACCATCCATCGAATGAATCGCTAAAGATGACACCCAAAAAAAAAAAAGTCTTTTCCTTTTTTAAGGAACCAAAAACGAAGCTGTTTCGGAACAAAAAAAATTTCAAGATTTTTTTGAATACAAAATATTTACAACCAAACATCATTTTTAACTCTACATAAAAATAACTACAACACGTATACTAATAAAATTAACATCACATAAAAATTTTCAAAAGACAAAAAAATCTCAGAATACTGTACAACCGAACAACTATTAAACCTGAATTCTCTGTTCAGCGGAATCAGCACTCTTGGATCCCAACGAGAACACGAGGAATAGCAAATTAACTACAACACTTTACACGTGTAGAAGCAGTTACGTACTTTAAAAAAACAGTTACGTTTGTATTTCTGAAGAAGCCCATCAAGTTTAAATAAGCCTCCTGAACAGTCCTCTCTCTGCTGTCCCTGCAATAATTACTGCCTAGAAAGTGATTGAAGAGAGTAAAAGAAAAGAAAGGCATCTCCAAAATTGCAGACCCAACGAAGCGAGGAAATGATTCGCATTCCCTTTGAAAAGTTGGCACAAGACAAAGGCTCAAGGAATATCTTAAGATTATCGACAACTCCTCTTCTATGGAAAACTCGTACCTCCAAACCCCCCCCCCCCCTCAAATTAAATCAGGTGGGTTGAGATCGTTGACACTTTGACACCTAATAATTGAGACCCACATTGCCACCTATCATACTTGGGTATCATCAATTGGGTACTCTTTAAGTCTTATTATTTTGATAGGTGGACAGCTATTTCTATAAATGAATTGTTCTTTCTCCTTTCGGCTTCTAAAAATATTGTCACGAGAAATTATTTCACACTTTGTAATTATCATAATTGTGTATTTTATATTCTAAATAATCAAATCTGACACATTGCATGTCATACTCTTATCCTATCAATAGGTTTAAACATATTAATAATTTAGATATCAATGTGCTAGATCTAGTCTTTGATGTGCAAATTATAAAACACACAATTGTTAGAGAATACAAAATACAAGTTTTTTTTTACTTTCAAGAGATTGACTTGGGTAGTCAAGATCTAGGGTTTAGGGGCTTGCTCTCCTGAGGCCCCAAGTTCGAATTTCTCCGATGCAAACAATTCATTGAGATCATTCACTTGGCAAATTCAGACATGATTTGACATGTGCGTGTTGAAATGGCTACATCAACATAAAGTTTACTAACTCGTTAGGTGGGTCCATTCCGGTGGGTTGTTAGGTTAAATTTTTTCTCGTTATCATTTTATTAATTATTTGACTTATTATGTTAGCAATAGCTATGTATTAATTATATTTTTTTTAGAATTGGACACCTAGTAATTTAAAGGGGATATTAAAAATTTAGTCACTGGGTTTTAATACCGGTGACAAAATGGTTAATGAACTTATTTTTTTACTTTTTGGCCACTGAGAATACGTAGTTGTGACTTTTCAGTCCATCTGTCAAACGGAATAGAAAGCGGTCGACCGCTACGTGAAGCGATCGACCGCTTCATATAGCGGTCGACCTCTTCATGTAGCGGTAGACCGCTGCAAGTTGCCTTTGAGGGATGACAGTAACAGTCGACCGCTATCACCGTTAAAAATTAACGGAAGTCTGACGAATGGAGTGAAAGTCACCAATACGTTTTCCCAGTGACCAAAAAGTAAAAAAAATATGTTTAGTGACCATTTTGTCACCGGTACTAAAACCCAGTGACCAAATTGCAAAAATTCCTAATTTAAATCACTGAACCCTTCATTTTATTAGAATTAGGTTGCATTCCAACCTAACTACTTAACGAGGTCCTCATATGCGCTGACGCCATATTGTCATGTAGCCGTGCATACCAGGAGTGAGAGGGAATATGCTTCACGAAAATCTAGAGGGCAGCATTTGACCTAAAACCTCACGCAAGATCATTCTTATTTACTTATTCACTGCACGCTCCACTCTCAATGTATAAATATGTACAGACTATAAATACATGCCCTGAACACCAACATCTAATATTTGGAATATCTTCACTATTAGTCAATGTACTATTGCCCGATTTCAACTATGAATTTAATTAAATTTAACACTTAAATTATTAAAATAGTTAATATTCGCCCTGTCATAAAATGTAATGGTCGATATATAATCGATATTATTCTAAATAATATATATTCTGCGTATTTTAACAATAAGATCTTATTAAAAGATAAATATTATAATAACGATCAGATGCTATTCCCTGTGGAGGAAGCATGTGTGATTCGATGAAGATGAATATTAACTGTGTTCTCTTTCTTTCTTTCTTTTTTCTTGGGGTTATGTTTTAGACCCCTCCAAGATGTAGTTGGCGTTTCCTCATGGGGATATTAGGTAGAGAGAATCGAAATGTGTAATTTGATGAGACTGATCATGGCCACAACAGATTTTTAGAGTTTTAAGAGTACGTTTGTTTACCTGAAATTGTGAGAAATATTCTCAAAATTTTGGGAATCTTTTGAATGTTGAAGTTTATTGTGGTTTGTAAAAAGTTTGAAGTGTATGTTTAAAAATTAGAAATTTTGAAGTATATTTATTTTGTTGGAAATTTTTGAGTCCCAAAACTTTGGGCAAACAAAGTCTGATCGAAATTCACGACAATCAAACACGGAAGAGATGTCAAATATTCTGTATTCAAGCTGAACAAAAATGTTCTTCATTTTAAATTTCGTTCCATCGTGAGACCGTGGAAAAGACCCTCTTTCGTAATTTTTTTTTCAGGCACAAATGAAGTTAACAGATCTAACGTGCTTCAAACTTGAGAGATAGACATGGACGAATACATATGCAGGAGTGAGGCCAAAGGGAGCTGGGGGTAATGGAGACCTCCAAGGAGCTATAAGAGGCGATATCAACAAGGCCCATTAGTACTAATAATATTGGGGGAGCGTGCAAGTGGAGGATCTCTGTTGACTCCTGCTGAGTGGAGGGATATGTGGAAGCTATCTGTTCATGCTCGGTACAAACTAATGTTATTGAAAGTTGTTTGGGACTTATTACCAACCAAAAGTAGAGTCGCAGATAGGATTGGGCTTGGTACTGAGGCTGACCCGAATGTATTATGCTCCTTGTGTGGTGAAAATTCGAAATCGCTCGACCACTTGTTGATGTGCCCTTTTAGCCGTGCAATATGGAGCGAATCACCTTGGCAGATAAACATCTTGCAGCATAGTTGAGATTCCACAGTGGCTTGGGTTAAGAAAATTTGCCATCCTCACCAGCAGCTTGGCGTACCTCTGGATGACCAACATAGGTTCCAGTTGTTTGCAATAACGACCACTGACTTGTTATTGGTTCAGCGAAATAGGGTAGTCCACGAAGGAAGGCGCTGTGAAATGACGGCACTGGCAGAGAGGGTCCGGAAGGTTGGACTGGAACACTGGGTAACATGGAGACAGAAATTCTAGTTGGAGGGGCCTGATTAATGGAAACCACCACCGAAGGGTTTGATTAAGATCAATGTTGACGTGGCTATTAGAGGAACTTTCGCCATTATTGCTACTATTTTGCGCGATCATACGGGTAAGGTGACTGGTTCAAATTTTGCAAAAATAGCCGCTGTTCAACCTTTGGAGGGAGAAGGTACTGCAGTCGATGGCTGGAGTTTGCATGGTAGGAGGGTTATCGTGACGTGTTGCTCGAAGGGATTCAAAGATGGTAATTAAGGCAATTCAAAGTTTTCCTCGCTATTTCGAATGGAAGATTCATTCTGTAGTCCAGGAGGTTGTTGAGGTTGGCAGGAAGATGCATGGTTGGAAAGCTATTCATGTCCCCGAAGAGGTGCGAATGAGGCTACGCACTACCTTGCTCATTGGGCAGCCGCCGAGATTAGTCTAGGTAGCATTCCCCATAGTTGTGAGCATGTTCTTGATTTACCTTAGTTGTATATTGATTAAAAAATAAAAACAAGAAGAGATTGAAGAGAGACGTGCTCCATGAATTAAGGCGTGATTGAATGAGACATGCTACATGGAATAACGCTAAGGAGGGATTAGCTCCATGATTTTAAGAGCTTGAAGAGAAGAGAAGAAAAGATCCATTGTAGGCATCTTTCCCTATGTGATTGCCTTGATGAGGGGAAGAGAGAATTATATGCCTTTTAGGAATGATTTCCTTTGATAGAGGGAATTATGTACGATTTTAGGAATAATAATTAATGTTATGACTTGATCTGAATTTACGCAAAACGTTCTAGAGAGAGAGGCTCTGCCTTCTCTCTAGAACCTTTTTTCCTCCTCCTCTCGTCGTCTCCAGTGCTACAGTTCCGGCGGTGGGAGGCGCTCCGGCTCTTCCCACCGCCCCCTCCTCCCCCCTCGTTTTTCTTCTTCCTCTTTCTCTTCCCCCTCTCATTTCCTCATTTGTTCGGAATCAAGACGGTCAGATCACGATGCCTCGGTGTGTCTTCGGTGGACATCGCCTAGCTCTTTGTCGTCTCATGCGATCCACGCGCAGCGCATGGATCTCACGCGCCCGCATCGGGGCTCCACCTCCAGTTTATTTCCGACATTTTGGGCGGCCACGCGCCTCTTAGAGGGTTCTTGCTTCCCTTCCCATGCCCGACGTCACCGTTTTTTGTTACCTTTCGGCTGCGCGTGGTGGTCACGCGCTGATGCCTCTCTCTGTGTTTTGGTCAATCTGCTCGTTCATGGTGGAGCTGATTCCGTCTTTGCTGCTATTTTTTGTGTTGTTTTGTTGTTGTGGTGGAGCTAATCTGCTCTGTTTTGTTGTATTGTTTTGTTGTTGGGATTGACTGTTTTTTTTGTGTTTTACGGCTCCTTCTTGAGCTTTCTCCGATCCCTTATGGATCTTTTCAGCTTTTTTTGGGCTTCTTGTCTCGGGTTGTGGTGCTTTCCTTACTGGCTTGTAAAGGTCCTGATAGATGTGTCAACCAAGTCCGGCCGCCGCTCCCACTATTTTGCATGGAGCATATAGCGGCTTCCATTGATCCGTTATAGGATCCCGCCGGTGTTTATAGCCCAGTCTTTGTTTCGGTTCCTCTTTGGAGCTTGATCTAGAAAAAAAAATCCAAATAAGGTATAGTTAAACTTGATCTGTATAAGGAAAATAATGTGAGAGAGTGAGAGCAAGCTCACTCAAGTGAAAATTCTGTTACGAAAAAAAGCACGAAAATTTAAAGAAAATAGACCAAGAATTTACGTGGTTCTGCCCTAATCCGACATACGTCCACCCTAGAGCAATTTTATTAATAGCGCTTAAGAAAATCACTCTACCCGCCCAATACAATTGTCACACTACACTCTCTCTCTCTCTGCCCAAGACTCTCTTTTTCTCTCTCTCCCTTTTCTCCTATAACATAAGCTTCTATTTATAGGAAAAAATACAAAGAGAAAACTCTAAACTTGGAATGGGGAGGAAGAATTTGTACCTGCCATCTTCTGTTGAGTGCATCTCGGGCTCCCATCAGTAGAACCTTCACCAAAAGACCAACCGCACTCTCATCTAAGTGTCTTGCACCTCTACCTAGGGTGACCGCATCCCCTGCTTGTACCCTGGACCCATGTAGAATAGTATCTCTCACTGCTCTTGCATCTCCACCAGCTAGTACCAAGAACCTTCGCGTGTTACACGAAGTCGGAGTCATCAGTCAACACAAAGGCTTCTGATGATTTCTCTTTCTCTGCTTTGTACCCTGGATAATTCCGCTTGATATGCCCCTTTTGGTCACCATAGAAGTAGGTAATCTTGCGACCCTTTCCTCTAAATTTATCCCGGCCTCCTGTATTCATATTGCTTTCTCTGTCTCTTTCTATGATGAGAGCTTGTGATCCACTGTGGTCATAAGCCTCCATCTTCTTCCTTCGTGCATCTTCATTGAATAGAGCATCATTGACCAACTTCATGGTCAATTTCCCATTCGGTGCTGAATTTTCGAAAGAAACAACAATAGTCCCTCAACTATTCGACAAGGAACTCAGAAGCAGCTTGAACCTCATTGTCGATAGTCATTTCGACGCTATTCAATTCATTGATCAGGTTTTGGAACTCACTGTATGTTCCGCTACCGACTTATCATTTCTCAGCTTCATATTCACAAGCCTCCTCATTAGTAGCGCTTTATTCCGTGGAGTCTTTGACTAGTACATTGTCTCCAACTTCTCTCATAGTTCGAAAGCGTTTGTCTCTTTGACTACGTGATGGAATACCTCTGGCCCGATCCACTGACGAATCAACTCTATAACCTTCTGGTTGATCTTCTTCCACTTTGTCTCATCAATTCCTTTGGATAAAATATATCCTCCATCTGTGGCTTCCAGCTCATGTAATTCGTAGCAGACAACATCATCATACCGATAACCATACTATCCGCTATCTCAATTCACATTGATTAAGCCTGAATTTCGAAATTCTGACTGTACCAATGGATCTGGGATCAGCCAAAATCTTAGGAACTAGTCTAACCTACACGAAAATCGGCCTAAAAGCCCCTGAACCGACAAAAAAACCACTCCGGAACAAAACTAGAACCTTCTGGAATATTCCCTGCCGGAATATTCTTACCGGAATTTTTTGATTCCCCAGAATATTCTCTGATGACGTGAATGATGATGTGTCAATGACGTGGAATGGCAACTGTGCGTGAGCGCATGTGGCGCGTGAGGACCACAAGCCCTACCTCTCTTCGGCGCTTGTCACGCGTGGACTACGCGCAACGATTTCCTTCGCGCGTAGGAGCGCATCCGAGATCCTCCGGTGACACGATTTTGGAGCTCCGGCTTCGTCTCGTCCTCCTCTATAAGTTGGAGCCCTTCAATCTCCGATCGGACCACTTTTAATTTTCAAACCTTCTTTGTTTCCCCCCAAAAAAATCATTCCGACTAGGGCTGAAAACCGGAAATGCGGTCCAGTTTTCGGACCGCAATCCGGTCCGGACCGCATTTCCGGTTCCTTTATATTAAAGGACCGGACCGGACCACTTATAAGTGGTCGGGTCCGGTTTTATGAAATGCGGTCCGGTCTGGACCACTTGAAAAAGTGGTCCATACCGGATTTAATTTTTTTTTTTAACAAAAAAAATTTAAAAATTTCGAACTGCTCTGCGCATTGCACTCCAGAACAAACTTTTACCAATAATATTTTTTCCCATCAAAAGTCAAAACAGGGTTTCTAATTTCTATGGAAAGAAAATTTTTTCTCGTCCAAATAGGATTGAAAAGCAAAGAACAAAGATTACGCATAATTACCCATTTGTCATCATTTCACGTGCACCTGTGAACCAACAGCACTCCGTGCTTCTGCATTATCCTTCTTAATATGGCCGTCCTCCACTAATCCACTATATACGTTGAAAACTGACGTGACTTTAGAACTACTACAAAGACTAAAAGTTTCTCTCTGCGCAGTGCACACATTGCGCAGAGTGCACTGTGCGCAATGTAGAGTTTATTTTAATAATTAAAAAAAAATTATGAAATGCGGTCCGGTCCAGTTCGGACCGCATTTCATAATTTGTTGACCCTCAATCCGGTCCGGACCCGACCGTATTTGAAAAAATAAAACCGGACCGGACCGCAAATCAGGTCCTGTTTTCCGGTCTGGTCCGGTCTGCGGTCCGGTTTTGTTCAGCCCTAATTACGACTCTTCAAACCTGCTCTGATACCACTTGTTGGGAAAGCAGCATGAAAATTCAAAGAAAAGAGACCAAGAATGTACTTGGTTCGGCCCCAATCCGGCTTACGTTCACCCCAAAACAATTTTATTAAGAAAGCTTAAGAAAATCACTCTATCCACCCAATACAATTGTCACACCACACTCTCTATCTTTGTTTTTCTCTCTCTCTCTGCCCAAGACTCACATCTCACGTCTCACTTTACTCCTATAACATAAGCCTCTATTTATAGGAAAAATACAAAGAGAAAGCCTAAAAAAAAATACTAAACTTAGAATGGGGAGGAAGTAAACTTCCTCTAGAAGTCTACTTCTATTCCAAGTATATCTTTTATACGGGTGTGGATCCAAACAGATTCGACTTCAATAGTGCTTAATGTTCTAGGCCGAGCTAGTCATTGTTCACACCACCCTCCCCATGATAATGGGACGATCCTTAGATATCCCTTATCAAACCTCGACCCTCCTCTATCGCATTTCTTTTTATGGCCAATGTGCTAATAATTGTCATAATATCTATTTTGAGTCAATGTAGTAGCCCGAATTACACTCTAAATTACACATCCATCTCATGTTTGTGGAAATAGCTTGAACTATTATCATAATCACACCTGTTTTTTCTTTGTTCCGTTTGTAGCCGAATAGAATGTCTAAAGCTATGAAGCTGACTGCCGCACAACGCCAACCGCTTCCATTAGGGGCCAAGTTCCGAAGCTCCCCGAAAATGTTTTAATAAAAAAATTTAGGCTTTAACCCCAAGGGGTTGGCCTGAGTGGTGAAGGTTTGGGGCCTAGGGGTTTGCTCCCCCTGAGGTCCCAAGTTCGAATCCTCTCAGGTACAAACAACTCCTTGGGGTCACTCCCTCAGCGAAGCTGGACTTAACTGACATGTGTGGTTTGGGAGGGCTGCACGGCCCGGAGTTTGCCGTGGCGTTAAGCCCACCTCGTGCGTATACTGGGTCAGGTTCGTCCGAGCTCGGTGCACCTGGTTGGGTGTCTGGATTTCCCTCGTCACCCAAAAAAAAATTAGGCTTCGTTTGTTTTTATTCTTTGGTATTGGCCCCTCAAAATTGATATTCTGGCTTTGCCCCGCATGCCACACAAAATTGTTGTTTCACCTATATAAACACGAGGGTGTACAAAAACTGAGCGATCGGATTTGCTAGTAATTAATAGCATAAGATTGAATTAACTCTCATTAAAAATATGTATAAATTCACATAACAGCAATCCGAGGTACGTAATAAATAGGTGAATTGGACCAGAATGTGACAAATGTACATTGCTTTAGCAACTGGAGATACTAGTTTAATGATGTTGTTGTTTGATAACCTGAAGCCAAAACGACGTTGTTTAGCGCAGTATTGTTTACCTATGAAGAAGAGCAATGGAGTCTTCAACTTGCACTGAGAACTTCACGCGAGCAGGTCATCCAAAAATGGGGTGCTGAAAAGAAGCTTGATGACCCCAGAGGCCACGAGAAGCGAGAAGGTCCAGATCGGTAATACCCATTGAAATGAAACCATCAGGACCTTCTTTCCTGAAACACGAGATCAGATGTTAATATGAAACATGAGATTAATCTGTCTGTAGAAATTCTGGAATACTCGTATTGGGTGAAATTCTGGAACCCAATAATCAAAAATCAAGCTAGATGATTATTACCAGAGGCTTGAAACCGCTCTCGGTCCAATTAGATAGCCTCTCTCCCGGAGCCTCTTCTCGACCGGCCCTTCAAACTTGCCACTAAAACTCATCGAGATGTAGTCGAATTTGGACTTTTCTTCTTCCTCCAACTCCCTGATTATTTGAAACAAGGAAACCTCAAAATTTCGAGCATTGTAGGTAGCATAATCAACGACAAAACTTCAAATGACTTCAAATGAAGAACATTTCTTCGCAGGACCAACAGTCATATATGGATAATGGATGCTTGAGATTCCTAAGGAAGAAATGGGACATGCCTGGCATCTATGTCGCGGTACCTTCCAACGCCAATAGCACGTTCTATTTGGGAGATGGAGGGTTGTTGTCATTTCTGCCGGTTATGCTCCTGCTGCTGCCTCCTTTTTGGTAGAGTTAGGGTTGTGCACCGGTACCGGCGGTGTGCCGATTTACCGGTGCCACAAACCGCTCCCCGCCCCACAACGACACTGGTAACGGTGCCAGATTTTGCCGTGGGGCGAGGATTTCAGTTGTAGCGGTGGAGCTAAAACCATTTTATTTTTTTTCATATATTTTATACAAACTACGATGTTGTCGTTTAAAGGGCCCTGAAACCCTAAAGGTTTCGAGACCCCTTTCTCCTTCCCATTTTCGCAGACGGCAGCCCCCCTCCCCCAAAATTATTTGTTCTCATTTCCCCCTTTCCGATCGACGCGACGACACCTATCTCCTCCACCATCATCAGTGATCTTCACAATCGCGGTGACTCTACAGCAAATGAAGATCTCTCGCTTCTCTCTCTCTAGCCTATGCGTTGCTTTTTCTCTCTTTTTCCTCTATGATATAGTTGCATTGATTCATTGTTGGGTTGATTTTGTATATGGATTTGCAGATAGTTTTTTTGATTGGTTGAATCTTGATTAAGTTGATTTTGAATGCGATTTGAAAGTTGTTGGGTTGATTTCGTTTTGGAATTTGCCGATTTGGGTTGATTTTGAATGCGATTTGAAAGTATTGGATTGATCTGTAAACAATTGTTGGGTTGAAAGTTGTTGGTTTCGTTTTTTTTTGTAGATCTGGTTTGGGTGGCGGTAACCGCTACCGCCACCTTTAGGTGCTGGTTGAGATGTCCTTTTTTGGACAACCGCCCATATCGGTGGCGGTAGCGATGGCGGTGGAGGGCATAACCGCCACCGCTGATGGACAACCCTAGGTAGAGTTGTGGGTTTTGGTCTGTGTATGGCAGGCGTAGCGTGAGTGGTTTGGATAGGTGGAGAGTCATCATTTGGCAAAGAGGCAAGAGCAAGAGGTTTGGTAATGGAAACGCAGGATAGGCAATAAAAGTTATCTGTGGCTTGACGTCGGATTGGATTCTTCTTCAGATCTTCTAGCTGTCCAAGATAAACGACCAAGGCAAGTAAGGAGCTAATTAAGTGAAATAAAAATATCTGAAAGAAAGACGAAAAAAAAGAGATAAAAAATAACCATCCAACAAAACTAGAAAAAAACAGGAATGTCACCTCAAATTACCACTTTATTTAAACTAACACACTTAAATTGTAATGGGCCCTTGCCTAAGACTGACATAAATAGTACAAGTTAAATGATAGTTTGAAAGAACGTAGGATTGTGTAAATGAGGCTCGTCACACCCTCAGATTTAGAGTTAAAGAACGAAACAGGGATAGGAAGGAAAACTCAATCACGAGGGATGGAGTCCATTCAATTTTTAAGGACTACCAAAGAAATTCTGTTTTGTACTGTAATAAATCATGTTGCTGTGAAGTAATAACAACTTCTCCAGTTGGTTTACTCGGGAAAAAAGAAAATCTCTACCGTTTGTTTTGGACCTGAACAAATGGATGGAGATCCTAGTCCTATTTTCTTTTTACATTTTGTCAGCGCAATTGTGGCAGCTTATGGTGGTATCAAGTAGGTAAAGTCCTCAACAAATGAATTGCTCGTGGCCACTGGGGTATTTGTGAGAGGACAATTCTCCTTAAAGCGGGCACTGCTCCAGCAGCTAAAATTGCCGAATGATTCTCTGTATCCATGCTGAGATTATACAGTATTGCCAAGCCTGCTTCAACACCTCTCTGAGTCGGTCAGTCCCTTCTTCAATGAGCTTCACTAAGGGAAATATTCCACCCTGGGAGGCAATAGCTCGAGTTGAATCCACCAGTCCTTCAGATATTATTCTGTTGAGTTCCATTACCGCAACTTCCTGTGCTTCCACAGAGAGAGAGGTTTTCATCTGCTCTATAAGTCTCGGGATTGTTTCATAAAGAGTGATCTCCATGTTGATTATATTCTCATAACCAAAGTAGCGACCAGAGAGAGAGGTGAGCTTAACTAGGGAAGCAGCAACCCAATCTTTTTTGTGTGCGGGGATATTTGACTTTAGGATTTCTCGGAGCAATTTAGTGAAATGGGTGGAGTTACAGGATTCGGGCACAAGTTATTTGCAATCATGATTTTATTCATATGCGGTGTTCTGCACATATTTTGAATCTTATTGTTCAAGAGGGATTGAAGGATTTGGATGATTCCGTTACAAAGATACGAAATATTATTGAATATGTCAAATCTAGTCTTCAAAGGCTTGTTGGGTTCAAGTAGGTTGCAGTTGAGAAAATGTTATCTGAAAGTAATTTCTTGCAAATGGATGTTCTCACTCGTTGGAACTCGACCTATATTATGTTAGAAATGGCTGAAAAATATAGGGGGGGGTTGAGGATATGTTGGAGGGAGATGAGAACATAATAATGTTTTTGAAAGAAGATGGTCATGGGAGGAAGGGATTGGGGAAACCTACATTTGAAGATTGGGAACACATTCGTCGGTTTGTTCAATTTTTTAAAGTGTTTTATGATGTCACTCTACGCATATCGGGGTCAAAATATGTAACTTCAAATGTATTTTTTGAGGAGGTGGCAAAAATTAAATTGCATTTGGAGACCTTTACCATATGTTCTGACATTTTGCTTCGCGACATGGCTAAACGGATGCAAAACAAGTGTAAGAAGTATCGGGAGGATTTGAGGAAGGTGAATAGATTTTTATTTGTAGCTTCAGTATTGGATCCTCGCTTTAAACTCATCACTTTGGAGTATTGGGCTATCAATAATTTTTGGAGGGAGAAGGGCATGAATTTCACTATCATGGTGCGAGAAACTCTAGAAACATTACTTTGAGCAGTATAATGGTGGTCCTGGTGGAGGTAGCATAACTCAAGCAGCGCATAGTAGTGGAAGTCAAAATTCTATAAGTGTGGATGATAGACAATGACTCATGTGAGCATTGAACAAAGACTATGGGGAGGTCTTGGTAATTATCGACAGTCTCAAAACTTGCTAGACAATAAGTCTGAGGTTGATAGATACTTGATTGAAGATATGGAACCCAAGGTGTCGGGTTTTGATATTTTATTGTGGTGGAAGGTGAATTCTCAGAAGTTTCAGATTCTTTCTTGTATTGCGAAGGATGTGTTGGCTATCTCAATCATTACCGTGCCATCTTAGTCTACTTTTAGCACTTTCGGTCGAGTGTTGGATTGTTTTCGCTCTTCTTTGGCACCTTGTACCATGGAAGGCCTCATATGTGCACAGAATTGGTTGCATGCTCCACCTATGCTTGACGAAGATGACGTCGAGGAGGATGGTGGAGATGATCCCTTGAGTTACATACTAGATAGAGGTACACTAGATATATGTTTTATTTTGTTAATTGTTAATTGAGCATTTGGTTGTCGTAATAATTCGCTTATGAATATTTTGTTTTGTTTTGTTATGTTTTGTTTTGTTTTCGTCTTTTGCAGAGATGAAGAACTTAAGGATATGCTAAACTTGATCAAGCTTGGAGCCTTGAATAGTTGGACTTTTTATTTGGTTCGTTGTCTTAGTATTTCTCTCATAAATATTTTGTATGGTTAATTGATTATTTAGTTGTCTTAATATTTCTTTTATAAATATTTTGTTTTGTTTTTGTTTTTTGTAGTGATGGAGAAGTTTGAAATGTTGGATGAACTATGAAGTTTGGGATTTTCAATTTGGATGTCCTTTAATCTGTATCTTTTAATTATTTTTTAAAATTTCAAAAAACATTGTAATTTTAATTTAGAGTTTGCCTTTTTGAATTTGCATTATTTGATGAATATTTTTTTTGTAATTTGAATTTAGAATTTATTTGGGTATGTTTATTTTGTTTTGGAATTTAGTTGTTTAGCTATAATTTTAATGAGGTGTTTATTTTGGTTTTGGAGTTGAACAACAGTGCATTGGGTCTTCAATTGAATTGGAGTTGGACAATTGTGTCTTATTTTGGCATTGGCATTTTGGTCTTCAATTGGACATTTGTTTTTATTTTGGCATTTGGGTGATAGATCTTTAATTTGGAATTGGATGTCATATTGCATTTCGATTTTCAAGAAAGAACTTAAAAATGTAACAACTTGAAACCGGGCCTTTTACTAAATTAAAATTGCAGTAATTTTGAACAGCATAATGTACACTTGCATTTTTGGGCCAATGGGCCCAAACTAAATCCGGTAAGGAACCAGAATTTCCGATTTCCGGTTTCAATTCCAGTTCCATTCCGTAATGGAACCAGAATATAAAATGCAATTCAGGTGGGACAAGGATTGATATTTTTTTTTGCTTGGGTATCTTTTCTAATTTTTTTCATGCTTTCTTACTCATTAATTTTCAAAAATTTGTGTTCTTGGTTAATTTTTTAGATTTAATCTTTTGTCCTGTGACAAATTTTTTACTTTTTATGCTTTCTTAAATAAAATTTTTTTCATTTAATTAATTTTCATAATTTATTTTTTAAAAAAGTTTTTATTGTAGGTGTCAGCCAGGTACCTGCACATAGGGTTACGTCGGACTTGATTGTGAACTCAAAGATAAGGAATAAGACCAAGCAAATTATTTAGGGCTCTAAAATGTACTTAGGTTATTACGTTAAGTATTATTGTGCTGAGTATGCTGAATGACAGTTGAGATTAACAACTGGAGATCCAACGGTTGTGATTAAACATATTATTTAAAACATTCAAAATATTTTAATTGATATGACGCGATCTGAACCCTTGAATTTTAAAGATTGTAATCTCAACCGTCGCTCAATATACTTAGCACAATAGTGCTTGGTATAATAACCAGACTCTCTAAAATGAGCTTCCAAATTCCCAAAGCTCTGCCTCCTCTCTCCCCGTCCAGCTGCAGAATTCCCCCTCTCTTCATGTACGTCCCAACACAAGTTGTTCTCTTGAGCTAAACTACAACGGCAATCTGCAATCATCTTGACAGGTTGAGCAGCCAGCTTTTGCTGTTACTGCCTACTGGAGTGAACAACGAGGAAGATCTTATTTCTACTTTGATCCAATTGGCGATCGTGGCCTTTGGGTACTTGATTATCATGCCAGTAAGTTAACATTTAAAGATTTTACGCCTTCTTTCGGTGAATCTTTTTCGCATTTGCTATAAAATCCTGCGATTTTTCATTTGGGTGGATTGCAGCCAATCATCGCTTAGGATAAGATGGTACAGAAGAAACCTCTTGGAGATGTATTTTCAGTTTATGTTTGTCTTCATATTCTTTCCGGGGTAAGATGCTCTTCTTTTCACCACCAAATTGCTTCTTCCGTCTAATCTCACCTGAAAGTGATCGGCATTGATTTAATTTTCCAGCGCTGAAGAAACAATTAGAGGTATTTTTTTCTCCTATTGCGTTCATAATTTCCTTCATTTTGTCTCATTTCCCTGTTGTGCAGCGTACTCCTTTGGGCACCCTTTTTGAACTTCAGGAAATTCCCACGGGATTCATCCATGAAATATCCTTGGTCTACTCCGCAGGATCCCTCCAAAATCAAAAGTGGATATCGGAAGTACCCATTTGCTAAACCTGAAGATTATTCGTGAGATTCGCGAAATATGGCAGACCAAGAAGTGGAATTCTTGAAACCTTCGGTCGCATTAAGGAATATATTGGAACTTTTTATGATTTTGATACAAAAATGCTAATGAAAATACCTTCTGCCGCATTTCTTATCTTGTCAGGCAACCCAATAAGGTGTTCTGGAAAAACAACTTTCTAATTCAACAAGATCTTACCAAAGCCAGCGCAGCTAAATATGAAGATTTTAGATTAATATTAGACTACTTCAAGGAAGGCAAATTACAAATGTAACCAAAATTCTTTGCTATTGGAACAAATTTTCCTCAAAACAACTGTCCGTCTCTTCAAAACTCCGGTGGAGCTGTCTATGTTAGCGGCAATAGCCAATAGCTCTAGAAGAGGATCTATAGAGAAGTGAAAAAGAACGAAAGCAAATCAATCCATCTTAAATGGCCCAGACCAAATCAGACCATCAAGCGGTATTGACCTTCAACTACTTCTGCACTGTCTACCATGGGACTCAAAAGTATACAAGAACTACCCATTCTCTGCCTGTTTATTTATGGGTAAATTGGAGTACTTTTGCCCATGCTAAAACAAATTGATGGTTTGCCCGGATGGTTCCTACTATGTATAGAATCTTGCTCACGAAGATTGTTGAGAGCTGAAAAATGTAGATAGTTTATTCCAATCCGAAGACTCCAAGTTTGACAGCAGCACCAACAGCAAAGGCAATGACAGGGCAGCAAAGCTCATACGCATGCACCAGTTGCCACGTGATGCCCTTCCCAATATTGCCTTACAATATTTGTCTGCATCTTTGGAGAGTGCCTGGTGAGCAGCGTCTGTCCCACTAGCCAATGCTTTCTCATTCTGTAGGAAAAATGGACAATCAAAAAGAGTATAAATAAGCTCAATTGTATTCAATATAGTTAGACGTACCATCTAACACTGCAATAATGACCAAATCCTATACTTTAATAGAGTGGTGAATCCAGTGTAGAATGCATTTTATACATCAGTCAATCAATATATACAGGTCATAATATACAATAGTACGATTTTGAAATCAATGTTGAGGCCGGTGATAATAGAAGTCTACCTTGTTCCTAAAACTCTTGAGTGTTTCCTTCAGAGGGTCCAGAGGAGACAGTTTGACAGAAAGATCCTTCCATTCCCCAGAAAGTTTTTTCAAAGCAGCAATACTTGCTTCTAGGTTGTCCTCATAAGCCTCGTCCTATTTACAAGCAATGTACAGCAGTGAGACTATATTAGTATACCCACCATTTCAAACGGGAAAGCATTAAATGAGGAAAAGATACTATCTTCAAGAAATAACGAGTCCGTGATATTAAATAGAGCAGCTCACCCACTGCTTGAAACAATTAGCATTCTGTGTCAGGCACCAAATGAAAATATCAGTTGCTTCCTTGGATAACCCAGGAGCGCCTGTGCCAAACAGCTAGTTATAAGCCCGTGAAATCAAAGAAAATAATAAGAATGCAGTTGTTTCAAGTTTGCATACTTTCTCCTGCCATTTTGATAACAAAACTCAGTATCTGCTGTGAAACTTGCTTCGTTGCTTTGCTTCCTCGGGAGCCAGTAAGAGCCACCTCTTTTAACATTGGATACATAGCCTCGAACCTTTCAGTAGCCTAGATGAAAAACAGATGAGAAAACATAGAGCAATTAATCCGTGACACAACTAACTTCAGATATAGCAAATGCCCCAAGAGACCCACCTTGACTCTTGCTGAAGATGCAGGGAAGGTAACACGCATGAGTATCTCAAATGCAGAAGGTGGTATCAGTCGCTCCCCCTTCCTAACAGCACCATTAATGAGAATAGGTCGAGCTTTTGGGGTAGACAAAATTCTGCTACAACATAAACAAAGTTTGACTAAGATTTGAGATTTCAGAGCACGAATGGAGAAATGGATATACAGACACGCATAACACACTGCAAAACTCTTCCCGCCTTCATACCTCTCCATTAGCTGTAAAACTAGATCCCTGGACTGTGTATTACAACTTTTTCCACTGACCCCAGGCAAGAGGTTGCATGCCCATGCATACAAACCTACAGTCAGGTCTCCTTGACAGGACTATAAGAAAGTTGGAAATTTGGAATAAGAACCATAATAAAGGGGGGAAAAAGGAAAAACTTAAGTGTAGTCTCGGATAAAGATCTTCAGTTACTTACCTGCACTACCATCCATATAATAACTGGAAGCCTATCTTGTCCTTGATACTTAGGATTCTCCCTCAACGTTGGCAATAGATTAACTAATACATCGGGTTTTCTCCGCAGAACCATTGCTAGAACCACAAACATCGCAACCTGTCGATCATAATGTGTTACTTAAAGACTACTGCAGGACAAAGTAATAAATCATGCACTTTCTGGGGCATGTATGATCACAGGAAGCTTGCCAAGAAGTTGCATTAGAAGCTATTTTCCATTATAGAAAATTCAGCCAGACCTAGTTAATCAAATTCAAAGAGATGGAAGTGAACTAGTGCATGAAAGCCAGTGTTAAGCTGAACCAACCATCTCATTTAGTTTGCAAAGCCGTGTAGAAAATAACATGCTAACTCTCTCTCACTAAATAACCATAAGTAAAAGGTGCCCGAGTTTCAAGGGCTTGATATCCAAATCACCAGCTGAAGGGCAAAATGCTACCATAGCAAAGGGGGCATACCAGATAATGGAAGCACCAATCAAATAAGTTTTAAAACCAAAGCCACCCACAATCTAATTTTTACATACAAATAAAAAAAATTCCCTGACTGTGGGCAAATCCATGTTTCCTTTCTGTCTGTCTCTCTGTCTCTCTATACAGAATCCTGCTTAGACACACTTTTACCAATCCTAAATAGAGAGAATTCCCACGAGGAGAATCTAAGACCCACCTCTCACCTCTCTCTCTCTCTCTCTCACACAGTCAGATTACAAATGCATCAAATCAGAGTGCAATGGACAAAAACCTCTTCAGAAGATAACATAAAACAAAAAGTAAGAAGAATGAAAAGTCATATGAAAGCAAAATAAATGGATTAACTTAAAGCCAAGGGAAGTCCCATGGCAACAGACATAATACATGTTTATTGCAAGGAGCAAACATATAGTACAATTCCCTAGATTCTTTTCCAACTGAAGTCATCACAGTACCTGACCTGTTTGAGAAGAAAGGGCAAAATTTAACGTAGAGTACAAAACTCTTCAAGCCAAACTCATTTGCAATGTGGTCACCATAAATTTATGTATCAACTACGCAATTCTAACATGCTTAAATTATAACATTTGTACATCTCTTAAAATTTCTGGTCTTTCTTCATATTTTTTGTCTTCCTTCTCGACACATATGTTGGCACTCCTGGCTAATTGCCAATTATAATAAAACCCAACCATAGACTTCTCCAGACCTAAATTATTTATTCCTGCCTCTACTCAATTTTCAGTAGGATTTCCCACATCGTTAAGTTTATCATATCTTGCTATACACAAACTCAGTTAATGCCAATGCCCTCCCTTTACAGAATATGTACTAAAGTGTATCCAGTGTAGATACAACTCCAATTACGTGAAGGGTACATACACAGCTAGCTTTCCCGATATATACAAACAAATCAACACCATTTTAAAAAAATGAAAATCTTGATTCTGTCACTGAAACACAATGAAAGCAACAAACAAATGAACGCTAATAGCATATGACTTCCACTGCAAAACAGAAATGATGATCCTGTGCACTGACAATCATAAGACACAATGTGAACAAAAGGGGAGTGGGTGGGGGGAAGTATTACTAATAAAACACATACTCGGAAGCAAGTTACCTGTGATTTGGATGACACTTGAGACCTGTGTTTTCTAGAGCCCTTGGCACTGGTTTGCTGGGTTACTAAATCAGCAAAAATGCAGTCTAGAGACCATAACACAAGGGAACCAAGTGCTTCAAGGGAATATCTGCTGATCCAGTCAACTGATATCTTGTAAACAGCTTCAGAAATATGTGAAAGAGGAATCTGTTGAAAGTATACTCTCACTGATTATGTCGACATATATCACAAGAATAAGTTGGGACAAATATAAGAAACATGCAAGTGCGAATGCATCTCTTGTTATTTTTAAAGATTCTGTTTCAAAGATGTGAATAATGCGAATTGCATGATGAGTTATTAAATGACAAAAAGCAAACAAACAAATTTTCTCAAGAACTACAACAATAGCAATAAAGCTCCATAGAGCTTAGGACCAAAACTTCAACATTTAAAAGTAATGAAGGCAAAATGCTCCATTCCTGACCACAAGCGCTTAAAGCATTTCCTACTTGATGATAAGAGCAAAATAAATATGACAAGCTCAATATTAGCTTCAAATGATCCAGTTGAAGATTTCCTACTATCTTTGTCAACATTTAAATTTGAAAAGCAACATAATTTTGACATGACATACAACAATGAGACATAAAAGGAAATAAGAAAAAGTATAAAAAGCTTGTTGACAATCTGTGTACTTCTCAATGCCTTACTTATCCACTGACTTATGAATAACCATCTTTACTGAGTGGATGCTTAAAAGTAGAACTAAGAAATTAGTATGCCAAGAAGAGAAGAACAGAGCCCACGGGAGCCTCAACCTAAGCACATGCAATGGATACCGGAGAACTCCCTCCCTAGGAAGAAAACAACAGCCCCCGAATTGTGGAATCCAAGAAATCCAAAAAAACAAACAAACAAGAAGTGAGAAAAACAAAGAAGGAACAGAACTGCTCGAGTAACCTCATTCAAGAGAACAATGAATGAATAACAACGGATCTTGTTCAAAGTCAGATACACAATGTCCAAGTTTATTGTGTTCCTGTCTCTGCAGATGCACAACATGAGATGCGCCCAAATAATCCAACCAAAGGATTTGCTACGACGAATGTCATCCCAAACAAAGCAAAAGGTATTGCCACATTTATCAGTAGCTGAGGAACGTACAAGCAAATGCTTCTTTTGTCAATCTCCTGTTTGCCGCATTGAATACCATCAAGTGGCAGATTGGTAACTTTCAATGTTAACAGTTTTACTTGCCCGTACATCATACCTACAGTCTAAATCGTAGACTATATAATGCAATATACCCGGCAAACTGTTTCATATAATAACATACAATGAATATCCTCATCACTCGTCTTATCTGTGATTGTTACTATTAAGAACAATGTACAAGCAGTACTCACATCGGCAAATTTCGCCACTGTGGACTCCCTAAACATTTTCACCCATGGAAACTGGGCACCGGTCACCGCTGAGAATGCATGTCCAAAATAATCCGCAAATCGCATCAATTGTACATCCTTTTGCGACTCAAACGACACCTATCCATAACAGAAACAAACGGATCAAACCCAATCCCTCCCAAGACAGCAGATCAAACCTAATCAAACACAAACAGAAAAGACTAAAACTAATCGTGGAAAAGATAAATTATGAAGAACCCACCGATATATCTGCGAGAAAAGCTGAGAGATAGTCTGCATCGATCTTAGAGGCGGCTTCGGAGATTGTAACCTTTGGCTTCTTGGTTTTCTTGGGCTTGACTTTCTTGGCATCCTCAGCCTTCCCATTCTCCACCACACCATCTGCATCGCTGTCCTCTGCGTCCTCGTCGTCGTCCAGGTGCTTCGATCTGGCCGGAGCGACGCCATTGGTTGCTGCCTGCTGAACCTCGAGAATTCGCCGGCGGCGGTCCTCAGACTGCTGCTCCAGCGATCGGAATACGTTGTCGGCGCCGTTCACAGTTCCGTTGGGGACGAGTTTTCTTGCATTAGTGACGGCATCGGACGACTTGGTCTTCCTCTGGCGCTTCCCGTACGTTACCTTCTGCCAGCCATGGTCACTGTTGTTGGCATGACCGTTGGCCGTAGCTGCGTGCTCGTCCATGGAGCTTGATTCGAAAGTTACGTGCTTTCCTTCCATGGTTGCTTTTGGTCTTAGAAGGCTTTTTTCCCTTCGGAACGCGAGAGAACGAGAGGGAAAAAAAACAAACGAGGGAACTGAGTGAGCAAGAGGAAACGGAGAAATGTTGCTGGCTCTTCGTCGTCGAAAGTGAATATAAGGCGTTGACTTCATGAAATTTTTCCCCCTATTTCTTTGCGGAATCACAGGAATGCCATGACAATTTGGTAGTTGGCATGTGCGCCGGCGGACTAGTCATAGGGTTTCTATAAATATAAGTTTTTTAACGACTTTACCCAACACATTTTTATTTTGGGTATATTATCGGGAGGCATACAAGATTACCAAATTGATTTGGAATAAGTTATTGATTTTGATACTTACATTAGAGTATTGGATTTTATTATACTGGTCTCAACTTAGTCTGTATATTTTATCACAAAATTAAATTCGGTTGAAAGCGAAAAATAACATTTTTTTCTCAAAAAAATTATGAAATTTCTATCCATATCCCTTCTGAAATCTGAATAATTTGTAATTCTTTTTTAAACAATAATTTCTACAAATATTTGGTTATAAAGAAAAAATATTTTGAGAAAATCAAGCAAGAATAATAGTGTCCATGAATTTTTTTTAAATACTACTAAGGACATGTTTGTTTGCCCAAAATTTTGGGGGTCTAAAATTTCCAACAAAACAAACATATTTTTAAATTTCTAACTTTTACACATATACTTCAAACTTTTCACAAATCTCAGTAAACTTAAACATTTAAAAGATTTTTAAAATTTTAAAAATATTCTTTAAAATTTTAATAAACAAACATACTCTAAAACTCATGCTTACAAAGAATAAGGTTAGTTAGTTGGTGTGAGGACGGGGATAACTTGGCAGGCGTTGAATTCTTTAGTTGGTTGGTCCGCAGGCAAAGGGGAGTAAATTAGTGGGGGAGGCGGGGGCTAGTTGGGAACTGGCAGTCAAAGAAAACCACCACCACTTTGACACTGGGATGGGAGGGAGAGGAGAGGCTCCATGTTATGATTGTGATTTGTGATTCGTGTGGGTCAAAATGAAATTATATTGAATAGGGTTGTCCAATACCCGGTCCGGGCCGGTTCGGTCCGGTTTGGCCGGCCAAACCGGAAGTTTTTTAAAGTATATAGATCGGACCGGACCGGACCGATTATATGACCGGACCGGTCCGATCCGGTCTTCGGTTTATCCGGTCCGGTCCGGTCTCCGATTTAGGTCGGTTTGGGTCAGTTTTGGGTTGGGCCATGCCATTTTGGGCCGGTTTTAGGGTTGGGCCTTGCCATTTTGGGCCAAATTCCGGTTTGGGCCGGTTTGGAGAGGTATACTCTGGTCCGGTCCCGGGTTTTTATGAGAATAACCCGGAACCGGACCGGTTAACACCGGTTTACCGGTCCGGTCAACCCGGTTTCAAAAAAGTCAACCGATTTGAGTCAAAACCGGTCCGGTTTGGCCGGTCCGGCCGGTTTTTTGGACAGGGCTAATGTTGAATAAGTCTTTTGTTATTGGATGGTGAGATTCGGGGAAACCATCGACGAAAGAAAGACGCGGGACCCTCACCTTTTTTGCCTCTAAAAATCATTTTTATTCTTCGCTTTCCTCCTCGTCTCTAGGGGTGAAGAGCGGATTAGTCGGAAGCAAAATTTGACATTTCGACATCCGGTCCGCTAACTAGCGGATGATCAAAATCGACTCCGCTTCCGCTTTCGACTCTTAACGGACTTAGCGGAACCGGATAGCGGAATTCCGACGACTTTTTGTGTCATATTTTTGGCCCATTTAAGCTTTTTTTTTCAATAAATAAAAATCTTACTCATTCATCACAATTCACAAATAAAATCCTAAAACATGTAATTCACAAATTTTACACACACAGATATATATATATATATGATTCTATATAGATATAGATATATTTCATTTTATAATTTTGTTATGCAACTTTTAAAGAGACTATGAGTCGACCAAAATGATATTCGCACCAATAATGCAATCTGATCTAGATATTAATGAATCAACTAAGAAAATGCAATACCTCATAAGATACATGCTCTAAATGATCTTAATCATATATGATATCAAGCACAAATCAGTACACTTAATCCTTGAACACAATTGTACCAGAATATTATTTCAGTAAACTACAGTCAAATTATGAGAAGTAACAGAACTAACATTACTGCATATTGTTCACAATCTATTCTGTTTAAACACCAACTATATTAGATATAGTAAATCTAATCAATTTCTGACCTAACTTTGCACTTCTATATTTCTATTAAAATTTCTTCTAATCTTCAAGATTTTCAAGACCAATGCACAAACGAAGAAAGATTAGAACATAATAAGATAATCAAACAAAGGTAATAAGCACAATCACACCACTTGCCACACAGATTGGTGATGAAGAAAAAGAATTTAACATCATACGAGCAAACATTGCTTAACCCGTTCTTAGCTAATTTATTGAAATACAACTCAACTAGTTCCCAAAGGATTTAAAGCAATATATATTTAGGTGGAGTTCTAAATCAATGCACAAATATTATTTTTTCTATATTATTACAATATATAAAAATATCAATACATACGATATTGTCGTTCCTAACTTCCTATCACAAACGTTCAAGAGAGAAAGAGAGGCTCACGAGTCCACGACAGCGACAGGGAGCGGCAGCCTGCAGGAAGGCCAAGGGGGTGGGGTTTGGGATTTGTTTGCAGGAAGGGAGAGTCGGGAAGGGGAAGGGGAGTTGCCGACTTAGAGAGAGAGAGAGAGAGAGGGGCTCACGAAGGTCGCGGGGAGTGACAGCCTGCAGGAAGGCAGAGGGGGGGTGGGGTTTGGGAAGAGTCGGGAAAGGGAAGAGAGAGTCGGGAAGGGCCGAAGGGGAAGGGGAAGGGAGTTAGGGTTTCATAAAACCCGTGGATCAAAACAGCACGTTTTGATTCACGGTTATGTTATTTTTTTTATTTTTTAAATATTAAACGACGTCGGTCTGTTTAAAATAAAACGACGTCGTTTAAATAATTGGTTAAAGAAAAGAGGCGGAACCGGATTTTTCCGCCAAACCGCGCGGAAAACTCCAATTCCGGTTCTGGTTCCGCTAGACGCCAAAATCAACCTCCGGCTCCGGTTCCTGTAACATCCGGATCTCCTCTTCACGGAACCGGTGACGGAAACGGAGCCGGAGCTCCGCCGGACCTGAATTACACCCCTACTCATCTCATCCAAAGTCGCCATTAGCTTCCCCTTGTAAGCTTCCTTTTCCCTCGTCTAAGCAAGATTCCACTTAATTAGTTATAAGTTCCTTGGTTGGTCCCAACCTCAGGTTATATAAAAAAAAAAAGGCTCAATTAACTTGCCGCGTCCAAGTGATCTTTACACACTGCTGCCCCATTCAATGGTAGATCTTCCAATTTATTTTATTGTTCTTCATTTTGCTAGGAATTGATTGTAGGCTTTGTAGTTTCCATACCAACAAGTCAAGATTTGCAGCCAATAATAAGCATGTTCTTCATTAAATGAGCTGCAAGGTAAGGTGCAAATCTTGAAAAAAATGTTATTTGTTCACTCTCTTTTCTTCTATATAAGCGTACACGTGAATGAGTGTGAAGGTTCAAAGTACATGGAGTGAAACTGATAGACTAAAAGAGGGAGGTGCGGCAGAGTGGTTGTTAGAGTTGAAAGTGTTGTAAATTTTGGTAAAAAAGTGAAAATAATTTATGAGAGTTAAAGAAAAGTGAAGAGAAAGAAATTTGAATGAATATTATAATAAAAAATTATTTAATAGGAAGAAATAAATTATTTTATAATTTTTTTAATCATACCCGAAATTTTGAGTGACATTTTAAGTCTAATCTACTTTAATACATATTACTAGAATTTTTAAAGAGATCAAAACTCAAGTACTTAAATTTTTAGTTTTAAAAAACAAGATCTTATTGCAAAAACTCTCAAAACTAAAGTTAGGGTTGTTCATGGTGAAATTTTCCAGTTCCCTCGTTTACGCGGTATCAGTGACCTAAATCTGAAAATTCATGTAATTTACTAGGTTGTGGTGGGCACCGGTTATTGTGTGAGTAGAGAGTGTGTGTGAGTGTGTGAGTACACGGCTGAGATTAGATTGTGTGAAATTTAATAGATGAAACAATGTCACGTCAATTAATGAAACCAGGTCGGTTTCGCGGGTCGGGTTAATTAATTAACGTGGCATTGTTTCAACCATTAGATTTCACACAATCTAATCTTAGCCGTGTACTCACACACTCTCCAATCAAACAATAACTTTTGCCGTTTGTGGGGACCCTAAACCGAGTTTTAATTATTATTATTTTTAACAAAGGGCAAAACGACATAGTTTCTCTTTACAGAGAAATTACACCATTTTTGGCAAAAGAACGTGTTGGGTATTTGACCACCCTTCCCCCCAAGTCTCGAGTCTCTTGACTCTCTCTCGGCCTCTCCTTTCCTAAAATCGCATAGCCGCCCTCCCGCACAACACTCTCCCCATGCTGGTGGCACCTACCTTTGTTAAGCATCACAACTACTCTCTCCCCTTCTCCGCTCACATGTCTAATCTCTTCTTCTCTCATCTGCCACATATCTCTCTCACCTAGCTGTTCAGGTGTGTTGTTCAACAATCAATCGGTGTTGAATAATTGAATTTGTGATATTTAATCTTCAAAGTGTTGGCGATTCTCTCTATTCAATTTGTTTATTTTAATTTGTTCTATTGGAGATATATATTATTGCTTAATTTTCACCCCTTTGTTTTTTTTCTAGGATTTCAAATTTAACTTTAGAATTGCAGAAATAGACAAAAAAAGAGAGAAAAAAATAGAACTGAAATTTCTGCTTCTCTACTGATAATTCTTAGTTTCTTATTAAAGCTTTTATCTGATTTTGGGATTGTTGAACTTTTTTCCTTTTAAGCCACCTTGCTTCTTTTACGGCTCCGTCAACATTGTTACAATTGACTTCAAACTCACAATTCGGAGTTAAATAAAAAAATCAAACTCACAATGTTGGATTTCTCCTAAACTTTCCTCATTTTGTAAATGTGGCCAATGGCATTACTTTGCACAACATGACTTAAAGAGGCCTCGATATGGACTTAATGAAACCCCCCGCATAAAAGAAAGTGTGAAAACCATGCTGCAGACGCAGAATCAGCGGGGCGCCGCACCGGTTGTCCTTTGGAAATGGTTCATTTTTTTTTAATTAATTAATTTATATATGTATTGCATTAAGGTCAACTTAATTATCTCCAAAATATTATCTCATTCCTAATAAAATAATCAAATATAATCTCTCTTTCTCTTATCAAAAAATATAAAAAATTATAAAAAATTACCTCTCTCTTCACCTTTTCACTAAACTCAATTCCAACACATATTCTCATACCAAAAATATTACAACACAAACACAACCTTAATCCAGGTCCGCCCCCTTAGCCCGTCCGGCCCAGCCCCCAACGTCCCAGACTCAGGCGTCCAGGCCAGCTCGTTTGTTTTTTTTTTTTAAAAAAAAAATACCAGGGTGGTCAAATTTGGCCGAATTGCCCCACTCTCTCCCGACGCCGCTCCAGCCTCCGCCTCCCGCCGGCATCCCGACGCCTCCAGTTCCAGCTAGCCCTCTCTGCCTCTCTCTCTGACTCTCCCTTCCTCTCTCCTCCGCTGGAACGCCGCCCGGATCTCTGTCTTCCTCTCTGCTCCCTCTCTCAAGTCTCACAGTCACTGTCACAGCTCATTCTCTCTCTCCGGCTCTCTCTCTCCAGGTACTCTCTCTCTCTCAAGTCTCAGAATTGATGAAACAGATTACATGACTTGTGATATTAGTTTTGGATGAAACAGATTCTAGCTAGAGATTATTATTTGATTAAATTGTTAATTGTGATATTATTTTTTGATTAAAATTTTTAATTGTTGATTGTGAATCTGTGTGTTACACACTGAAGAGAAGGGAGTTTAGGGTTGCAAGTGAATTTAATTACAGAAATTATCATATACAATCCCATTTGTTACACTGTGATGTGATCTGTGAATGTGATTAGGATTTAGGGCTTGAAAATTGAATTGTATTGTAAATGACATTCACCACAAAATAGAGAGACAAGAGTGTTTTTTTCTTCTGATTCAGCTAAAATTAACACCTTCCGGATGAAATAAATTTCATCTTGTAAAGAATGCACTATAGGAGAAAGATAAAATTAAAAGAAAAGAGAGAGAACAAGAACCTGAATTCTAATTCATCTAATTATAGAAGTTAGATAACAAATGAGCACTGTTTTTTTCTTTGGGAAGTTACACAAATTCACTGTTGGTCTTGAACCCATGATCGTACCCTTAAACCTTATCAGGTGCCATTCGAGCTAGAACTCAGTGGTGGTATAAATTAGCATTGTCAAATCTGCAAAGGCTATTTAAGAGATTAGACCAAAAAATGGAGAGAAGACTTTTTTTTTTCTTCTGATTCAGTTAAAATTAACACCTTCCGGATGAAATAAATTTCATCTTGTAAAGAATGCACTATAGGAGAAAGATAAAATTAAAAGAAAAGAGAGAGAACAAGAACCTAAAGTCTAATTCATCTAATTATACTGAAGTTAGATAACAAATGAGCTCTGTTTTTTTTCTTTGGGAAGTTACACAAATTCACTGTTGGTCTTGAACCCTTGATCTTACCCTTAAACCTTATCAAGTGCCATTCGAGCTAGAACTCAGTGGTGGTATAAATTAGCATTGTCAAATCTGCAAAGGCTATTTAAGAGATTAGAATGCATAATCTGCGGAAGTGACTGTTTGGACATAGAATTCCAGAGTAATAAGAAAACCCAAGGAGACTCAGTTGACAAAATTCATACCATCCCCATTCTATAGAATTGAACTTATTGGCACAACTTAGAAACAAAGAGCCCCTTATGGTAGTTACATCATATATGTCATATCGTGAATCTGCCTTAAATCTTAGGACATAATTTCTAATAGTTTTCAACCTTGATTACCATCAGCACAATAGATGAATAATTCCCCACAACCGAACTCATACATTCTCCCAATGCTAAGATTGGATGATTCTACACTTTGTTTCATCACCTCGAATTTTAACTGACTCAGCTCAGCGCATTGTTTGCAACTAGATTTTTTTTTTAACTCTAAGACACTTTTTGCATTACGTAGGATTTTTTTGTTTTTTTTTTGTCATTGCGCCTTAGGAGTTTGCCCCTCTTCAAATTCAATCCTGTTTCTACCACTGCATGCACCCCCTTCACCTCGATGCCCCCAAATTGCAATCTCCCTCTTCGGCCTTGCCAATCCTCATCTTCCGCACGCAGCTATCGTAGTCCAAGCCTATTGCAGTCCGAACCTCTAGCAGTTTAGGTCTCTCTCGTTTGCACTCAATCTCTCTTTCGTAAACCTTTCTCGACACCTCTCTCTTGATTCCAGCCGTCGGGGACCCTTCGTCTCGGATCTTTCAAGTAGCCGACTTTCTTTTCACTGGCTTCGACCAGGCTTTTTTTTGTGTGTGTATGCTTCTGTTCATGTAGTTGAGTTATTGAGATTTTGGTTTTGCTTGTGTGTTAAAGAAAGTAACTTGCGTAAAAATAGAACTAGATATACCGGGTTTGTGGACAAGACTTTGGAGGCGGCAAAACCAATAAGTTCGGTGATTCCAAAGGCTATTGCAGAGTTGAGCAAACTATCCAGCCAGGCATTAGCCAATCTGAATGTACTATTCCACTTCAGGGTTTTGCAAATTGTTAGTTAACTTCTTGGTTTTAATCTTGAGTATTATGAGATTTAGAAGCATCCATTATGTTGGACTTTTGACTAAGGATTTAGGAACTATGGGTGGCCGCACTTCCTAAGTGGGCATGAAAGCCAAATCATTCATTGGTACTCACGCTCGAAATTGTGGAACTAAAATTCGATTTGAGCGTAGATAACCAATATTGAAATGCCGTAAAGGCTGCCTTTCTGTGAGTGCCATAGGAGGCTTATGTGTGGTTCACATGCTTTCTATTAGTCTTACCGGAGATTGTAACAATTTCCGACAATCAGGAAATGAGTTTAATGCTTTGAAGCCACAAAAACCCTGAGCTGCATTTGTGTCAGTTGTCCAAAGAAGAAGAAGCAGAAAAGGAACAGAGAGTCTATGTTTCTCTGTTTCTTTTATAACATTTTTCCTCAAATTCCATCCATCTCTCTCATTCTGTGCTCGAGTATATGCATCAGAAATAGCACTTTGAGCTCGTGTTGTTTAAGCTAACGTAGAGTGATTAGGCAAAGTTGAGTTTTTTTAGGTACGGGTGCTGAAAATTCTGTATTTTGAAGTTGTAATGTCTTTTTCTTTTCTCCCTCCTTATGTTAATAGACACGGGTTAAATGTTAGTTAAAATGCATGTGTGAATACTTAGAAGGTGGTAAAATTTTATTGGTTGTTTCTCAGAGACATGTGCAGAAGAAAGGAAATGCGCACAAGTGCAATTATGTATGTTCGTGTTTCAAATCGTATCTTTCTAGTTGATATGGCCAAAAGAAAAATGGAAGAAGGAACTTCTGTAATGAAATGTAGTTTCACCATATTCTTGCCACATATTTTACTCTATTAGTATCACCTGAGAAATTCTTGATGAAGAGAGAGAAATGTCTCTCTTTCAAGTTGGTGGTGAAAAACATTCCAATGAGTAATATAAGTTCAGAATCAGATGTATCAGTTGTGCTTTGCTTTTCTCCATCCTACTTACATAATTGTTGAAAAGGTAAAGGGTGAAAGGGATTCATCTATTATGAAGTAATCCAGAAACTTTCTGGATCCGAGTTTTGCTTAATATCTTGTAATTAGTATTTGAAACTCCCACCATCCATGTGGATCCATGGCGGTTCATATGAAGTACCCTTTCAAGCGGTTTTCTACCCTTGCTCGGGTGGCTGGTGCTAATTACCGTCTTTTGGCACGCTTGGACCATCACCGGTTGGCGCACTATGGGCGCCTCTGGGCGATGTGGATTAAGATGAAAATGCTGTTCAATCTTTGGATTAGGCGGGGCAGTCTTCTCAATCCATATATAAGTGGTGTAATCATCGACTTCCTAAGGAAGAAAAGGGGGCCCACTCCCCTGTCATCGGGTCACCAACTTCCTTGACCTTCCGGCATTGGGCAGGCGTCAGCCCCCATACATGGCCTTACGACTGGAGACCTGTGTTTTTGGTAAACAGTCGCCCGGGTCTGGTGATTGCGACCCCCTTTGTGAGAAGGGGTGCCACGGGTCCAACCAGATGTTGGTGTTTGATCCATCGCCAATCAAATGAATGATACAACGAGAAGCAAAACGATCTTACTCATTATCATCTTCCTATACTAATACTAACGGCTAGCTGTCTTTGGAGCGGACAAGTGGTACTAGCCCCGCAGAGTTTCTTTGCATCTAAACTCTTCACTCCAAATGCCAGTCATTTTTGTCTTCTGTCCTGTAGATGTATCACTGCTTTTTTTCCCATTATCTTACATCTATATTTCACATGAATTCCTCTGTGTGTTTCCTCATGACATATCTATTTTGTAGCCAGTTATATGAGATGCTCTCTTAGATACACTGTACTTTGTCAAGGTCATAATCTTTGGAAGTTCTGCTTTGAAAATCAATTCTAAAGTTTCATTGAATGAACTTTATTTTTTTTTTCCTTTTTTTCTCTCTTATGCAGAGATAACACGATGTCGCGGAGACAGACAAGGCATGACCGATTGTTGAAACCTCAGCCTCTGACCTTTTCCTCTTTTTCTCGTTCAGCTGCTTAGGTAGTATCTTCTTACATGGCCAAGCGACAAATGCAAGAGTCGAAACTGGGCAGAAAATCTCCCCCAAAATCTGCAGGTATTTGAAATCATATTTGGTAAACTCTTTATCTTAATTCAACACATAAATTTATTGTCATTTTCATTCCACTTGAAGTCTGTTGGTTTTTGTGGTTCATTTCTTCCTGCATTGACCAGTGGCTAGAGGGTTGTGGGCATATTTGTTTTGCTTGGTGGATTTCGGGAGGGAGATGTACAACTGTCGCTTGTTTTGTTGTCGCTTTTTATTTGGGCTTTTGTGTTGTTGGGTTGTTAGGGGTTTTCAGTATAATCTCTTGTACTGTTGACTCCGTTGTTGTGTGTTCTTTGTTTTTCTTCTCTTTAATAAGATTGGCTTACTTAGGAAAACCTTTTGTCCTGCTTTCTAGGTAATCGATCTTTAACACACACTATGGAAGAGAAGAGTGAACACAATGCATCTTCTGATGAAGAAGAGTTTGATGTAACCATTCTGTTTTTCCTTATCATGTGTTCTACTGTACATGAGATTTCAGTAATCTTGACCAGTGTTTATTATGTATGTTATATGATATTCTATCTATATATATGAAGGGAGAGATTCAAGCAGATTTTGCATTCTTCGATCCAAAACCCGACGATTTTCATGGAGTGAAGACCTTGCTGCAAACATACCTTGATAACAAGCAATGGGATTTGAGTGGCTTTGTTGACTTGATATTGGGACAGACCACAGTAGGGACTGTAGTTAAAATAGAGGGTGACGAAGATGATGGAGTTTTTTCTCTCATGTCTGCGCTAAATTTGCAAAGATACAAGGCAAGCAACTTATTTCTAAATCTGGGACAGTATTTGCTGCCAGTTCCTTCTCCCTGTTTTCACCTGTTTGGCTTATGTAGTTATACAAATCCTTGCACTACTATTTATTGTCCTGATAATGTTATTTCTGTCCGCTACATATTTGCAATGTTCAACATGCTGTCAATAGCTTTCTGCCACATCTAAAACAGTTGGAGTGTGCTGCAATATACCTAAATTGGGGGAACAGTTTCTTTTATATCTGTTCAACTTCCCCTGTTTCAGATGGGTTGACACCAGATTGAATACGACCCATATTAAGGAATCCACTGTCCTTGCACTTTTGTTTTGATTTAAGTCCCATTTTTACTTGGAAGTGAAAGCTCCGCCTTTATCTTGCCTTTAACAAACTTGCCTTTAATATTGTTTAGGAAAATCACCTTGACCCCGCAAAACACCCACTTTCCAATGCAAATCTTTCGTACTACCATTCTTGGCAATTGACTTCCTAAACTACGACTTCTTTGGGTGGGTTTGTGTGGTAAAATTTTTGGTATTGGGTTTAGTGTTGGTATTGGGTTTAGTGAAAAAGTGAAGAGAGAGGTAATATTTTATAGTTTTTGTAATTTTTTATATTTTTTGATGGAAGAGTGAGAGATTATATTGGAGTATTTTATTAGGAGAGAGATAAAATTTTGGGTAAAATTTTAGTGACAAACGCAGCCTTTGCAATTTACCCCCTCAATTAAGATTTTAACCAATGAGGTCAATTGCAAAAGGTAATAGTTTAGAAGATTGTCATGAACAATTTTGTTGGGGTTACATTGCGAACTGGGTGATAGTTTGTGGGGGTGAAGCGTAAGTTTTCCATATCAGTTTGACCCTGTAATTGTCGATATATAGTTAGATGCTCCATAAAAGTTTTTTAGGGGAGGTCACCTGGTTGCATGTGGACAATTATTGTATCTCTGCAACACTATTAGCATTTTATATTAACCCCATGATGATAATAAATTATTAAAACATCTCTAAACCCAACTGTTGGGGTGTTAAGCTATTTTGTTGCAACCCTGATTACATTTATTTTGCATGTGTCTTGATATAGAACTGATAAATCTGGTTACTTGATTAACTCTCCACTTTCCTTCCACAACTGATTGTTTTAGCAGTTTTCCTTACTAGAATGGTAAGTAGTTTGATTGTTGACTTTCTGGTAACTTGAACATTCATAGACAAGCTTAAATCACCTCCCTGACCAGACCCTGGGTTTTGTTTCAGGACCATAAATGTATCATGGAGCTCAAGGAGTTCCTTCTCACAGAATGCCAGGAGAAGGGTATAGTAGATGACCTGAGATTACTCTTCGGGGAGCAAGTGCAGAATGTGGGGCTTTCTGGTCTCTCTGCGTGTGGTGAATCTTCCTCCCCAGCTTTTGCGACCTCTTTATAATGCCCTCTTTGATGAAGTCTCATGGGCTACAGAAGATGAGGTTAGATGCTAACATAATGGAGGGACGAGCATGACCACTGTCTGTTTATTTACCTGTTCGAAACAACTTCCTCTGTTAAACTTTTATATCCGTGTGTTGCTTTTGTAGCCCACAGAAGAGCTCAGGAATTCCTTCCGCTTTAAGACTTACATATTAGTCAGTAAAATTTACAAGGTACCTATCGTGGCATCTTCTTGCTGCCCATTTTGGGTTGCTTTTGGTTTTCAGATGAATCACCATTAGTCTCAGCAACTTCTCTTATTCTCTCGCTTACGATTTCCATTTTTTTATCTGTTTCTGGATGCAAACTACAGCATAAGAATGCAGATCAGAAGAAGAAGCTGAGAAATGACATTGATGAGGCAATAATATATACAAAGGCAGAGGATGAGATTTTTCACAGGGTACTGATACCTATATTACAAATTTCCACACATAGAAACAAGATTATATATTAAGTTGTATATCCCTTGATTGTTTTTTTTCAGTAACTCTACCTATGCCATATGTCATGTCTCTCACTTGTGATTGGATTTTTCCCAAATTTGTTTCAACGTAGCCTGTGGCCCTTCAACTTTCCTTTGCAGACGCAGCAGGTTGCATCTCATGAGGTTAGTTTTTTGGTGTTCTTTTGGTTACAGCCTATCATAATGAGTTGGGGCTGACTTCACTGAATTAACTAGGCCTCCTACTACCTAGAACCTAGTGAATCCTCCCCTCCTTTCCCACCACAAAAAAAATAAAAAATAAACCGCTGCTCCAGCGGGTCATAAAACAAGGAAAATGAAAATAAAAATAAAAAAGTTAGAGCATGAGTATTGTTTTTCGGGCTCACAAGTAGTAATGCCAGTATCTCTATCCACTATCACATTTGTGTTTTGAGTAAATATCAGCTTCCGCACTCTCTTGTTAAGTAAGCAACAAACTTTTTCCTATTCATCTATTGGAATGAATGGGGAAAAGAATTCTTGGACGCAGTGGCACCATACACATGCCACAAGATTCTTTCATTTTCTCATTTAATAAAATGTTCCATAATCTATTTGTTTCATCTTTTTATTCTCACACTTCCTCCGTTTTTCAAGTAGAGATTTTGAGGAGGTGGGGGTGTTTGGGGAGGTTATTGTGTTCACTAGTGTTTTTTTCAGTCAGCAAATAAGCACGAATTTTCTATGGTGTGAATGGTATTTCTAGATTAGCTGCTGTTGTAGCAATTGAAATTCACACAGATGAGACCATTATTCTAGGTTTAGAGGGACTCAGTAATGTGGCTTATTCCTGGTGCATTAATTCTCCACAGGAGAGGGTTGAGTTTGGATAGACAATTGTGCTTTTCTGTTTTTCAGTTGATGCTGCTGGAGTGGAGACAGTCATCTGCTGCCCTGCGGCTTTATTCTTAGGCTCATGACCCCGATAACCTGACATTCTATTTCTTTTGTATTTATGAATTTTTGCAGCTAAAAAATTATAGGTTTATGGGATTAGTGATGGCTGTGGAAGCGGACAAAGTTGCCACATTCCGACTAGAGTTGAAATCTTTAATAAATGAAGCCTAAGCCAAGGGCTGTGCAATATGCTCGCTCTTTCTGTGTAATGCAATATGATAAAAATAATAATTTTAGGTGTAAAGTATCGAGATCTTCTAATTAGTGGGTGCAATGTATATTTATTCATTTCTTTTAATTATCGGAGTGGATATTTTGAGATGAGCAAAAGTATAGGTTGAGGTAATATATGTGTGACGTAAAATGAATAAAGGTGCATTCATTGAACTCTGAAGTTAGAACTTAGATTAATAGGTAAGTGAAATTTTAAGAGGTAGATTGATGGTGGTAGACAGTATCATTCTTACTATCCATCGGTAACTTCATCAGATTTGGCCAAATTTATGGTCAGTGAAAGCAGCTAGCCGGCCTCATATTAATGCTGATCAATTAATCTAGCTGGATTTATCAAAAAATATTGAATAAGAAAAAGTGCATTTAGTAACTATATTAATTAGGGTTTACCTCATGCACGGAATTTGCATGAAATTTCCCCTAAAGTGCTTAGAGAGATCTTGAGTAAACCAATCCTCCTGCATGGTTGCTTTCGATCCCACGAAAATGATGAAGTCTCAATTTACCTTTCTCTATCCACAACACCAAAAACCGATTAGGTGCCTCTGAATGGTGTTGTCCAATCAAATTATAATAAAAATTAAATGCTTTTTAAGGGTTAATTTTGTTTTACAACGGATTGACATTGCTGGAAATGTAATAACAATTAACTTTAGAAATGTAAACCGTACTCATATTTCAAATACCATTTAAATCAAGGGTCATCTTACTCGTAAGTGGTAAGATTCGAACCAATCATTAAACTATCACTCTTGAATACTACATAAAAAACTTGTTCCAACAGTAAAAGGAGTTTGATATCAGGTCCACGAATATAATTACAGTTTCTAATTGAGCTTGGAAATGGTTAAATATTATAGACTTTAATAAAACGTCGGCGTTGCATGCAGTGTCACATAAATAGCTGGCTTTCATGCATGGTGTATAGTTTATCCACTATTAGATGAATTATAATTTGAATTATATTGGTTGACTTTCTTTCTAGAATAATTAGAATATTACCTTCTTGATCTCTAATCAAAATGCAAACTAACCGTTTACTTAATATTTAAAAAATAAAAGGAAAAAAAGGTCAACCAACTAAAAAAAAATTGAAGATTAATTTATTTCTCAGTTTCTCTAATAAGAAAAAAAATGGAAGAGCTGGAGACGTGCAATCTTGAACCTTGCATTGCCTCATTTTTTGGGTAATATTGTAGCAAAAAAAAACTCACAATAATGTTTGAAGAGTTGCATCATTTTGAGTGAAAGTGAAACCAAATAAATAATCGTATTGGGCTGCTCCAAACTACCAAGTAAATCATAAACAAAAACAGATTGACAAACACGTAGTAGTTTCGATATACATGGGAATTAAGACTGTAATTGAATTGGCATTCCAAACGTGTTACAGGCTGTGATGTTATGCTAGCAATTGTAATTTTTAGATATAAATTATTAATATTATTACATTGCACCCAGACAAAAAAATTATCGAAAATCATGAGTAATGTGTGCTTCTTTTCTAATTTCAAAGGACAATGGGGCTTTCTTAACTGTTCATACATTTTAGAACATTACAATACTACTTATTAAAAATATAATATAGGAGGACCTTTTGAAGTTTCCCATGTTTTTTTTAAATTTCTATAAGTCGACGTGTCTCCACCCGTGGCCTATCATCGTCTTAATCCCACTAACGTATTGTGGAGAGCGAAAACCAAGAAGGAACTGCCGACTTTGGTGGTGTAGGACCAAACATATTATATATATATATATATATGTGTGTGTGTCAATAACCAGAGACAATTGAGGGATGATATATGGATTGTTAATTTGGTGCCTTTTATTCACTTGATTTGACCCAATATTCTTGTCACATTACCGACCACGATAAACACGGGCACTACTCATGAATGGCAATTTGGGGGGGGCGGGCGGGTAGAATCGATCAGGCTCAGAGAGCATGCATGCCTGTCAGGGCTTCTTTTAGGAAGAAGATAGAAGGGATTCTTCTCATAATATGTCATGATCCTGGCTGTCCAATATGTTTGCCATTAAGGGGGTCTAGCCGTACCGGCTCTGTGGGCTAATGCATCCTTCTTCCCACAGACAAGAGTAAAGGTTTGTTAATTTATTCCATTGGAATTTGGAGGCCCACTAGTTTCAGTCCTTTTTTTTTCTTTTTTTTCTTTTTTTTTTTTGCGAGTGTTTCCATTTCCCTAATTTTTCTTGGCGTTAATATAGTGAGTTCAAGCTTGAAGCCTTTCCGGTTGTGAGGTTTAAAAGTAGAGTTGTTTGACATGCATGGCCTATTTTTGGTTTTATTATGTCTTGGCAGATTGGAACTACAAATTTAGGCTGGCCTTTATTAACTCAAATCAAAAGCAAATCTGAGAATTCAAAAAAAGTATAAGAATAAAATTATCATTACATATGCAAAAAAAATTATTTTCAATTTAAATTTATTGAAAAATTTAACAGAGTATATAAAATGTCTAAAATCAATAGTTAATATGTATAATTTAATAAAAATAATAATTTATGGTGCAAAGTGTCATGACCCTTATGATACCACTAATCCTACATGGAATGAGAGAAGATAATGAACGAGAGATGAGATTTATACGAGACAAGTTCTACATTGCGACCTTACTAGGTTGAACCAGACTTTATTATGATTTAAAAAGTGGCTAGTACTTTTCTTAGGTGTTACAACTCCTTATTAGAGAGTAAAAATATATATTTCTCCCATAAATTAAAAAGCTGATCCAAGCAAACAAATAAAAGAAAAGAAGTGCAGTACTGGTACCAACCAAGCTCACATGCTGGTTATTCTTCAATCTTGTTAGTTAGGTCGAAGATTATGTCGATTTTATTTATTTATTTATTTAATAAACGTTATGCCTAACATAACATGGTGATTGTTTAAATAAATAAATACTAACATCAAAAAACTTAAATTAATAATTTCAAGAGATTTGTGCCTTCCACTTGTCCATATCCTTGACAGCCGCCTGATCAAGTCTTCATAGAAATTGTAGACTCCCTTAAAGAAATCGTACATTTATATAATCCTCTGTGATCGTGATTTATAATTATAATTTATAAATATGGACCTATCATGCATCTGCATCGGAAATAGATTATATAGGACTCGATTAAATTATTTGATGCCATTAAATTACGATACGTACGCACTTAAAGTTGTTTCATTGGTCTCTTCAATACATATAGATCGCAAAGCCTCCACGCAAACTAAAAAAGAATTAGATAAGATTTGCCCTTAAATATTTGGTAAATTCTCCGTCTTTCTAATAATTACATCTTTTTATAATTTATACTCCAAATTAGAAATTTGATACATTACACTATAAATTATTAATAAATGTACATTTTGTAGCTCGTGTTAAGATCTCACTCATGGAATAAATAGAAATGTGCCATGATGACACAATCTTAACTATCAAAATTGTAAAACGAGATGTACGTGTAAAATTAGTGATTGTTTAAATTGCAATATATCAACATGATAGTTCAATCACTACAAAAAAATATAATTTTAGGTGACAAAATTTTGGGTGTCAAACCAAATTTTGTCACCTAAAGTGAATTTTCCATGACAAAATATTAATTTTGTCACCCAAAACCATCTAGGAACGTCAAAACAATCTGAACCGCTCAAAAACACGTTCGAACGTATTTCTGGCGTGACGACATACACGCGTCGTGAATGAGTGACGATAAAAATTATCACAAAAATAAAATCTCGTCCAGACAAACAAGTAAACCGTTTGGACTATCCACAAGGTGATAAATTTCAAATCAACTTAATTGAGTGACAATTAGAATCGTCATAATTTTTACAATGTCGTTCAGACTCTTTTTATAAAACATCCGAACGGACATTACCTAACGAATAATAATCGTCAGGATATAGTGACAAATTAAAAATCGTCATGAACACTCAATCCAATCCGAACATTATCAACAGAAAAAATAACATCGTCCGCGCGGTACGAAAAAGGTCCGCACAATTATGAATGTCTCTTCCGCGAATCGTGTGGTTCACGTTATAAAACTTCAGACACGTGACATCGAAACCTTTCGGACCAATAAATATCATCCGGACAATATAAGTTCTATAACCTTTTCGAATCGAGCATATTTAATGACGTTAAATTTGATAGGGCGACGTGTGACTATAACCATTGAGAAGCGTCTGAACGCTAATCAAAAGCATTCGGACGGCGGTTCCTTGACATATTAAACCTGCCAGACTTTGTCAAAATCTCAAACTCACTCATTTCTCCCAAACTTTTCTCCCAAACGTTTTTACACTACCCGGTTTAGATCTCCCATAGAATTTCAGGTAATCCTTCCTTCGAGAATTTGCTTCTCAATTTCATGCACTTCGATTCAATACCGTTTGCTATTTAGTTTGTTGTGCTGTTTGTGTCTATCAAATTACGTTGTTTTGCTGGTGTTCATCGAAACAAGTTCAAACTTTTTTTTACACCGTCCATACATATTCTACAACGTCCAAACGATCTTTTTACGTTGGGACGTCCTAAAATTTAAATAACGCAGTTTGACGTTCGTGCGAACGGTTTTGCTAATGTTCGAACGATTTTTACTAGGTTTACCATGGAACGCTCTTGGAGAAGTATCACCAATGTCGGGGGACAAACAGAGCGACCAGCTTGGGCAGACACCTTTTTAGCGGAGTTAAAGGAGAGTATTCGGGCGATAGTGCAGCCGACGCTTTTGTTGTGCATGGAGCTCCAATGTCATTTGATCGGTTTTGAGACCAAACTTGCTCTAACGGATAGGACTCACGGAAGAGCTGAATTTTATGCCGATGGAACTGTTCTCTGTGAGAGAATAATTGTCTTAGTTATCCCAGTCTGTCCATATCATTCCGATACAGCTGCAAACACTCGTCAGACGTGTGAAAAATATGGAGGAGCATTTGACGCATGTTACTGATGCCCTCGGACAAGATATGGACGAGCCAAAGGCAGCTCGTGATTTGAGTCTTCTCTTTATGTTTTATCTCTATTATTTATTTATCGTTTGAAGGACCGTTTCCGGCTTGTACAAGACATTATGATTGTATTTATTGTTCGGTATTTAGATTATTTTTTATATTTTATATTAATTATGTTTTTTCACTAGATTAAGGGGGTGTTTGTTTTAGAAAATTTTGGGGTTGTGGAAATATTGAGTATTGGAGTTTGTGAAAAAGTAAAGATATTTTATGGGATTTGGTGAAAAAGTGAAGAGATAGAAGATTTAAATGAATATGATAATAATAAAGAATTATTTATGAAAAAAGAAATGTTATTTAATTATTTTTTATATTATTTCCAATTATTCGGTTGCCGATTTTTCGGGCAAAAAACGGCCCCTAAATTTATTACAATTTAAATGGATAATTAGTAAAATTAAATGGGTGATTACACTAACGGAACAGTTAGTGTAATTATATTGCAACGGTTAGAGTAATTAGCTTGCAATTACAATTAAATTGTTGATTAGTTATAACAGATATTTAATATAAAAGTATGCCTAAGAATATATATTTTTTATATATTCAAAATAAATAAATTAATTTAAATATTTGTGTCAAATTACATTGTGTTAAATTGAATGAAATAAATTAAATTATCTAAGAAAATTAAATTACATTAAATAAATTTACGACGTAAATTAAATCATTTAAATAAATTAAGCTTTGTGAAGTAAAGTAAGTTTAGTAAATTTAACATGCAAAATAAATCTGATAGACATTCGGACGATGTCGAAGAGCGACCGGACTCCCATATCGCACCTGAGAGTAAATGAGGTAGGCGTTGGAATCGTTTAGGACACCGTCCGGACGTTCCTTTAACCGTCACATGACCTACACGTGTTTACGTTATACGAAAGTTAAAAACGGTTGTCACCGTCCGAACCCTTTATAGAAGTCCGGACGATATTCGCAGTTTATTCAGCCAAACGTACGCTTTCACGTTGTGCCAATTCATAGGAAATTCGTTCGCACGACGTAATAAAACTTTCGGGCGTGTTTTAAACGGTTTAAAATTTTGGTATTTAATACGAAATACGTTGATTGGGCCACATGTGCAGAAAAGCGTCAGGATTGCATGCTTGGAGTCCGGACGCCAGCAACGTATTTTCAAAAGTTGAACAGTTCGGTATTTTCACAAATACCGAACCATTTCTCCTAAAAAATCTCTCAAAACTATAGTTTTTTCTTCACAAATGTTGACGTAATATCACTCTTTCGTGGATTAATCACATCCAGATATGTTTTGCTTACTTTTAACAAGATTTTAACGGTAAAAAATTTCATTTTTTTTATAGTTTTACGTATAGAATTTTAATTGCATTATTTGCACAGTATATTATGTTTTTTGATTGCTTTTTGCGTATAAATTGATTGTGTTAAGTGTTAAGTTTGTTTTCAGTGCATTAGTCTGTGTTTTGATTGTATTTTTAGGCGGTGGGGGAGGTGGAGGGACACTTTCATGGCTGAGTTAACTCGGTCGTCCTCCATAAAGCGTCCAGACACTTTATTGAGTCGTCCAGACTCGTTCTTGAGTTGTCCGGACGATTTATTGGGTCGTTCGGACTCATTCCGAAATCATTCGGTGGTATACGTTATCGTTTTGATGTTGTACGGATGTTATATATATAGTTTAATTATATGTTGTATGTTCGGACGCTTGATAGTATGCCTATAGTTATACGTTGTCGTTTTGATTGTGTCCGGACTCTTTTTCAATACAATCCATAGTCCTTCGTTGCTTTATAAAAATATGCAAACTAATAAAGATGGCATGTGGACTTCAGAAGATGCACGAGAAAATTTTGTAAGTTGTAACGTTAGATTTAAGAATGCATTCGTATGCGTTTATGTTTTATATGTACTTGTTTTATCTTCTTTTCTAATTTTGTAGGAGAAAATTGAGGTGTTATATATTATGAACCGTTCGCACGGTTTGTAGATGACATAATTCATTTCGTCACATTGGACGAACCGTTCGCATCAGATGTCCAAACGTTTAGAGAGTACGTTAGCACAGCTCATGCAAACGGATGAAATGTACTGGGCATGACGATTTTCAATTTCGTCTTTATGGCACAAAACCGTTCGGACGATATTCTAAACCATCTGAACGGTTTCGAGCGACAGAACACCAAAATCGTCACATAAAACCTTGGTTGACGGGCTTAGGTGTCAAATTGGCGAACCGGGCACTTTGGGTGTGTTTTTTTGTCACCCAAAGTCTGTTTTCTTGTAGTGAATGTACAATTTACAAAATCGATGGTAGTTTGAGAATGCAAATGGTAATTTCTTCCCAATTTACAAAACTAATATTGGTGTGTTTTTTTTAGTGTGTTCCAAACAAAGGAGATGGGACAAAATTTTGTGTTTAGGGGTCAAACTAGAATACCTTAGTTTGTTAAAGGTCTCCATAAAATCATTAAAAAAACAAAGGTAGCAAATAAAAGTTTTCCTTCATTTTGGGGGGCTGGGGGCCATGATGGCCACCCCTAGCTAGACTCCCATGCCTTCTCTACCCTAAGTGGGAATTAAGAAAGAAAGGGTCAGACTGTCCCTAATTTAGCCAGGGTAGCCAACGTTCAAAGGTACTTTTAAAACCAATTAAAGTTTAATCACATGGCTGAAAAAAATGGTACCACTAACTCGAAATTCGTCCTAATTTTTTAAAATAATCTTTAGTCGCACTCTTGAAAACGAAACAATTAATTTTAAATGTATTTTTTTTTACATATTCAAAACTGGCACTGTACAAGAAAGCATGATCTAGAAAGTTAGATTAATTAAGGGGGGCCCGGGGCAAACAGAAAGTAGAACTTTAGAAATTGCCGTCCAAAAAGTGAATTAAAGACGTCATTAAGCTGTTAGATAGGGACGCATAGCTTAAATTATCAGAAAAAAATCGACAAATTTAAGCTAAATTAACGATAAATTAGTTTTTAATTTACAAAGAAAATTAAATTAATGGAGTCATATAGGAAGGGAGGAGAAATTTCTTTCAACCAAACGACACCGCTGAGTACATGTGGCTCTTTCTTAGCGCTAGCTAGCTAGCCTTTGTTGATATACGTATATCTCAAAAAGAGCCTCCACCGCCAGCTCTCTGATATCCCACAGAATATTTTAGAAAATAATTTTGTGATGCAGAAGAGTTTTTAATTAGATTCTTCTTGCGGAGGGAGAGAGATCCCTCTGCAAACCAATTTGGACATTTGTTTGAGAGAGACATGTTAGAGATATATATCTCACGTTTGCAAGGACCACTTCATGATAACACGTCAAGCAGTACTAAACTAATCCCTGATTCTTCTCCTCATGTCCAAGATCAGGACGATACAACCTAAGTGCATGATGGATTAATTAATTATATTCTCCTAATTAAAAAAACAAATACACCAATTAATTAACCTACTAACCATACATTGCATTGGCCGGTTAATGGATTCGTGTTATAATTAACCCCCCAAATACTACTAACTATACATTGGATTTAGTTAGTGGATCGGCTGGTCGTGTTAAAAAATAATGTACACACTCAGTGGCGGATTTACAGGGGGGGGTCCAATGCAAAACGTTGAGAATTACTCCCTTTCAGATTTATTCCTAAATCTGCCACTGTACACACTTCTACTTATATGCGTGAATTATGAGTCCCTTCAGAAAGTAGAAAACATTTCACGTTGCAATATGTCTGCATGCATAAATCAAATCTATAAATTGATAATATTTTTATCAAAAAAAAATTGCGTTACCATATGATTTATTAACCAAATTTGAAAAATCTTGATGACCTATTAAAGAGTCTTCTTTATATATTGGTTTTCAGTACTATTTCTTTTTGACTTTACGACCAATCAGGCTTCTACGTTGCTTCTCTTTTGACAAATTCGTGTGAAGAAAATCGTTTTCGGATGAAACGCACACATCGGTGTCGTCCATTCACGAATTACCTCGTCCTGCACCCAAAAAACGAAGCAAATGCCTTCCACGTAATAATCTTTTGCAGGAAATAGTCTCCATATTAGTTGTCGTGGAGATATAATATGCCTTGATAAGCCCTCGTACTCAACTGCAATCATGCAAAGCCATTATTTCTTATCTGCTGCACCTAATTGGTCCTCCTTTCAGGCTCAAATTCGATAGAAAAGTGATAAATATAATGTATGAGTTCTATTATATTTAATTTTATCTAAGTTAATCATAATACATAATAGTATGAATCTTATAACATTTTATATATGGAATTTATATTTTTTTATTTAAAATTCGGCCTTTTAATTCGAATAGATTTAATTCTTTTCACCGCCTAAACTTGCTCATCTTACGCCAAAGATTAGGTCTCGTTTCAGTTTTCATTTTGGTGGTGATAAAAGTGGGCACCTAATTTTGTTTTTTCCTCTGTCCCTTAGGGGCTATATTGCTTTTTGCAGCGGTAAAAGTGTGAAAAAGAAAGGGAAAAAACATATTTATAGTCTTAGGGGCGGCTCGTTTAGGCAAAAAATTTCAGGATTTTTTGTATTCTCACAACACAAAAATTCTACAACCAAACATCATTTTTAACCTCACATAAAAATAACTATAACATGCATACCAATAAAATTAACATCACCTAAAAATTCTCAAAACACAAAAAATTCTCACAATACTCTAAACCGAATACACTCTTATACTTGTTTGTCCGGGGAGGTCATGATAAATTATTGTTGTAAATAATCTCTGTGCGTCGATATTTTAGTGGTATTTGATTGTAAAAATTTAGAGTATTTGCATTGGTGAAAAAAATAAAAATAATTTATAAAAATTGATGAAAAGTGAAAATAGAAGATTTGAATGGATATTATTATGAAAAAAATTATTTGATGAGAAGAGATAGATTATTTTTTAATTTTTTAATTAAATCTTAAATTTTGAGGTGTCGACATTCATAATATAGTGAAATAAGCTAATCTTGTAATTATTAGATTAAACAATTAAGTTTCGTACTTAATAAAATTTTAAGTTGTGATATAAACGTCTATGCTATTATACTATTTTCTACTTCTTTAAAAATGTAATTATTTTTGTTGTCTTTATCATTCTATATTAATCGTGCTTGATTTAAAAATAGACAGTGGTTGGTAGTTGCTACCCATTAATTAGTAAACAAATGTTACGCGCAGAACTTTTACTCGAATATACTTCCAAATATATTGGAATTTTTTTAGTCAAATGTACTAAAAACATGTTTTTTTTAGGGGCCCTGTAATACGATCCAAACTGTCTTTTGACAGGGAATCGCCAAGTAGGCCTCCTAATGCAATAGGATAAGGTTACTTTTTTCCTGAAACGAGGGTAGAGCAAAACAGGTGGCGCTACTAGGCACTGAGCAACGCCTTGCATGCTAAAAATAGCACAAACAAGACACCCCCCCCCCCCCCCCCCCCCCAAAACAGGTGGCGCTACTAGGCACTGAGCAACGCCTTGCATGCTAAAAATAGCACAAACAAGACACCCCCCCCCCCCCCAACAAAACAACGCCCTTCAAGGTGGGTTTCAAGACCGCACCACGAAGGGGGTAAAATTTTAACACGTGTCAGGATCACATGGTGGCGTGGACCCCAGTACAGCTAGTGCTGCTTGTACTGACTCTCGAGGATGGGGGTAGCAAGGGAAGGGTGGGATCAGGCCTACTAGTCTCAGAAGTCAGAACTCAGGAAGGGTGACTCGGGCGAGGGATTCAGGGACACGGTGATGGTGCAGATTGCAGTGCTGCGTTGCGTTGCAAGTGTGCGTGTCAGTTTCTTTTGAGCCTTTTTTCCCTGTTTCTCGGTGTGTCCGTGGCGTAAGAGAGGTGACTCATTGCCACAGCGCGCCACTTCAATAGGATGACCCCCACCCTGAAAGGGAACAGAATACCCTGCAATTCGTAGGGATTGCAATTAGGAGAATAGTGACACTGCAATTCGTAGGAATTGCAATTAGGAGAGAGATACATGAGTGCGGTCTCACGGTAGGACTTACATTACTGGAAAATACTGTAATACTGTTCGGGTAAGGATAGTGTGGGTCATACAGTGGAACTCACACTTTATGTTTGATCTCAAAAATTTGGGCCTAAAAATTTAGGTTTAATCATAAAAAAATTAATCACATAATTTTTTATTATTATAATATTTATTAAAAATTTTCTCTCTCTTCACTTTTTTACCAGCTCCCTTAATATATCTTTATTTTATAATATTTCTCAAACCTCAATACCCAAAATTTTCACCCTCAAACATAACTGTCCCTCTCTCTCTTCATTTCACACCCTCCAATATCCTAGGAATTTCAGGAAGCCGGATCTCCCTTAAAGACTATTTTTTAAAACATTTAAAGATTATGACGAGAAAAATAATTATTATTATCTACAGGAGAGGGTTGAGTTTGTATAGATAAAAATAATTTTATTATATAAAAAAAGATATTGTAAATTCTATTAAAATTGTATAAATTTATTAAAAATTATTAGAATTAGTAGGAAAATAGTTGTAAAACAATGATTAACATCTAAACTAAGAATTTAAAAACCCCACATGTTCAAGTCTTATTGGAGAGAGGGTTGAGTTTGTTAGCTACGGAATTAAAGTATTTTAAATTAATATATTTTAATTTACTAATAATATATGTTATATAATCAAAAAAATATTTTATTTTTTTAAAATATATTTTTTACTCTTAAATCAGTGTCTCAAACTACTGATTTAAAATTATTTTAAAAAAAAACTGTAGGGCTGGTTTGAACTTTTGACGGATTGACGGCAGGGAGGTTTTCGTCCATTTGTTTTCCCTCGTGTAAGGCTGACCTGACGTGTAATAATCATGAAAGTGTGAAAGAGAGCTGGCCTCACGGGCTCTCCTTCAGATGCGCTAGAGCCCTAGTGCCTAGTGGTACTGCCCTGCTGCTACCCGCATTTTAGAAATGGACAAGTTCTGTGCGGCAGTTTTGGCCGAGGTTGCTCCCATTTATTCTCACTCCCCCCGTCACTCTTCAAACCGGTTGAAATTGGTTTGAGATCCTCCTAAGCATTTCACTGTAAGTAAATTTGATGCTAAATTTGTGTAGTTCTCCAACTTGTTGCTCTGGATAGACGTGTCTTTTTATATAGGATTCATGGTACAATATGACTGTTTTTTTTACCTCGTTATTAGGCATATATGTTTTGGTTACCATCTTCTCTTAGTGTGTGTTCGATTAAGGTATTTTGTGAGGATTATTTGTGTGTTTGAGAATTTTTATGTGATGTTAACTTTATTGATGTGCGTGTAGTAATTATATTTATATGGTGTGAAAAATGATGTTTGATTGTAAAATTTTGAGAATTCAAAAAATTCTGAAGATTCGTAATAAAAGAACCACCTCTTAAATTTAATTTTGATATGGTTTAAAGCCTCGTATCTACCGGGATTGTTGTGTGTCATGATTGTTTTGTTTTGGTTCCTTCGTACATATTTTGATTTTTTAGCTTACTCCTCTAACTGGTCCAGTTAGCTCACGGTGCTTTAATGACTGTGTTGGGTGCGATGATGTAATGTTTGTAGTTTGAGGATATAAAACGAATATTTTTACTGAATCGGTAAAACTTAAAATCAAATATTTTAACCATTTCTATTATATTTTCTTTCTTTATTTATTTTTAAAACGCAAGATTGTGCCAAAAAAACTGAAGAAAAATATATGTAAAAAAAATAATAGAACTATATTATATTATTATGAAGGTGAAAGATATCAGTGAGTACATTTTGAAAAACAAGTTTAAGATTTGAATTCAACTTTTCTAAACTTACTATCTTAATATTACTCATACACACATTTTAATACAACTTTATATTATATTTTTACACATATCAATACATGTTAACACCTTGTAATAATAAAGTTTAAGTATTATCTAAATATTCATAATATAATTAAAAAATTTCAAAAAATTTCAAAACCAACACGACAGCCTCCGATAAAATATTTTGAACGTAGCTGACTCTAAAAGAGTCAACACAGACTTTTTGGGTACTAATTTATACACATTGTTGGACATGCGGATTATCTGTACCTGCTTTTCCTCGTTAATTAATCCACCGTTTTCCATTGGTTCGATTAGCATTTCTACCAAAATGCTTTTCATGATCTCTTGTTTGATTCATCAGGATACATAGCGTGATAACGTGTTATTGGTTGCAGGCAGTGGGTGGGGAGTAATTAATCTCAATCTTTAATAATATTTCTCCTTTTTGCATCAAGTGGTCCATATTTCTCTTGCATTAACAGCCCATTGACATGGGTAATATAATATATCCACTTAAACAGGCATGCTTAGCATATCAAAAATTTCAAAAAAAATTTATCATCAAACGTAAACTTTTTTGAGAAAATTCTCAAAATATGTCAAACATGTTGGGCTTATTATTTTTTTTCCTTTTTCGATATTTAAAAAGTTGTATAAATTTTCTCTCTCCACATTCGCTTATAACTTTTTATTAATTCTTATAAAATTTCAAAATTCTAAAAATTTTCATTTGGCAAAGCGTGCGTATCTGTTGGAGATTGAGAGTTTTCTGGTTAGGAAATAAGGTAGAAAGATTTGGGTAGTTGGATCATGAACCTGACATTCAAATAACCTGCGACACAGATGTTTGATGATTGAAGAAGATGTATCATGAGAAAGCTCTTGGGTCCGATGGAATGACGGGAAAATTCTTTCTATTTTTTTGGGATGTTGTTGGGAGTGCTGTTGTTCGTATTGTCCAAGATTTCTTCGAGAGGGGAGAGCTTTTGCCCGAGCTTAATGTTACACACATTACACATATTCTGAAAATTGAGAGTCCTTCTAAAGTAAGTCAATTTTGCTCAATTAGTTTGTGTAATGTTATTTATAAGTTGATCTCAAAAATTTTGGCTGATAGATTGAAGTCAGTGCTTCCAAAGCTTATATCTCCTTGTAAACTTGCCTTTGTACCGGGGCGTGCCATTCAAGATAATTATATAGTGGCTGCGAAAATCTTTCATAGTATGGATCATAAACAAGGGCGAGGCGGGTGGATGGCTATTAAAGCTGACATGAAGAAAGCATATGATAGGGTGGAGTGAGGTTTTGTTCTGAAAGTTTTTGAGAAATTTGGGTTCAGTAGAAGATGGATTAACTGGATAGAGCAATGTATATATCTACGCCTTCTTTTTCTATTTTGCTCAATGGGAGCCCTTTCGGGAATTTTCAGCCTACTAGAGGAATTCGACAAGGAGATCCTTTATCGTCGGCTTTGTTTATTCTATGTTCTGAGGTGCTATCACGGTTATTGCTTCGGGCATAGAGACTCGGGAGTCTTAAGGGTATCAAGGTGGCCCGTGAGGCACCTAGTATATCGCACCTCCTTTTTGCGGATGACTTTCTCTTATTTGGTAAGACCACTCTTCGAGAGGCTACTACTTTGGAAGCATGTCTGAGTAAATATAGCATGGTCGGGACAAAAAGTGAACAAAGATAAATCTTCGGTCTATTTTAGCAAAAATTTATGTGGACAAGCTATGAGCTCAATATTAGACCAAATGGGGTTGAAGAAGCTCCCCTCAAAGGCAAAGCATCTTGGGCTTCCTTTGCTTATTCCGCGAGCCAAGGCAAGGGTGGCAGATGATCTCAAAGCGAAATTATTACAAAAAATTTCAGGGTGGAAAGTGAAGATGTTATCTCAAGCGGGACGTACATGTATGATTAAGGCAGTGGCAGGTTTGATTCCCTCATATTTTTTGAGTTTTTATTCTACGTTGACCACATGGTGTCGTGATATTGATCGCAAATTAAAGAACTTTTGGTGGGGCTTTAAGGATGGCAAGAAGAGAAATCTATCTCTTAAGCCCTGGAATTCTATATGTCTTCCGAAAAAGGTCGAAGGGTTGATCATCAGAGTAACTGCGGAAGTTAATCAAGCATTAACTTCCAAACTTGCATGGAAGGTACTGATACGGGACGAGAGTTTGTGGGTACGTTTTCTTCGAGGAAAATATTTGAGACAACAGGATTTTTGGACTATCAGACCGGGTGGGAAATCCTCATGGATTTGGAAGGGTATTTTACACAATCGGGAAGGATTGGAAGATGGTATGTTCTATAGAGTGGGAAATGGTGATAGTATCTCGGTTTTCCATGACCCCTGGGTATCATTTTTGCCAGGATTCTGTCCTACCTTGAGAGATAGGATACAGGGGGATTCATTTTTCCTTATGGTACGTGATCTGCTTCTAGCAAGTGGAAGGCACTTGGATACGACGCAGATACGATCTTTATTTTCTCCTGCCTCTGCTCACGCCATAATGCAAATTCAATTATCATCAAATACTTCTCAGGATCATCTTTTCTAGCCCCAAAGACCATATGGCGATTTCAGTGTGAAGACCGCACATCGTAACTTGGTGAATAGACGTGAAAGCCCATTGAGTCCTTTTGAGCAGGGTGAGTGGCGGGACATATGGAAACTCAAACTACATGAACGGTTTAAGCTTCTAATTTTGAAGGCAATATGGGATATCTTCCCTACGAAAGTTAAAGTGGGTGGGCGTATTGGTACTCCTGAGATAGCGTCAGAGGAATTATACTGCCCTTTGTGTGGACTATGTGGTGAGACTCTGCATCATTTGATTTTGTGTTGCCCATTTACTCGGGTCATATGGAGTGAATCTCCATGGCAGCTTAATATCCTAGCTTTTACTGAGAATATTGTATCTGACTGGATTAAGAAGCTCCTATATCCGAATAGGATGATTGGAATCTCATTGGACGACCAACATTATTTCCAAATCTTTTCAGTGATCGCTATCGATATGGTGTGGTGTTGGAGAAATCGTAGAGTTCATGAAGGAACAATCGGTGATATGGAGGAGCTTGCCCGAAGTGTTAGGCAACTCAGTCTGGAACACAAGTCTGCATGGCCTCAGAAGATGGGACCCCATCAGGAGCTCGTTTGGCTTCCCCCTCCACAGGATATTGTCACAATCAATGTTGACGTGACAGTTAGGACGGATTATGCAGTGACAGGTGCAATTATCATAGACCATTCTGGTGCCTTATGTACGTTCAAAGTGACTAGGATTGGTGAAACTATACCGGTACTGGGTGAGGCAGAGGCAACATATGTGGGAACTATATTGACATATCACAAAGGGTTTCCTCGTGTTATACTGGAGAGTGATTATGAGCAACTTATTAAGGCAGTGCAACAATATCCACATCCTTTGGATTGGCGTATGCACCATAAGATTTCTAAAATTTATTTAGTTCTCCAACTCTTTCAAAGTTGGGAGGCTAGGCATGTTAAGAGAGGTGCTAATTTTGTAGAGCACCAGTTAGCTCATTGGGCTGCCTTTGAGTATTCCTCAGGTGGCAATCCCGATACTTGTGAGCATTTTTCTGATTTTATTTGGGTGTATGATGGTACTGACCCGCCATAGTTTTTCTATGGTTGGGGTTATAAATAAGAGGAAATGTTTTGATTAAAAAAAAAAACCTGCGACACAAATGTAGCATCCAAACATAGTTATTCCTGCTCAGCTAAGGATTCTCTTAATGGTTTTTTCTAGATATTTTATAATCTTTGGGTGTTAGGCAGCAACACATTGAATGTTGACCCTTATTGGGGTAGCGCCATCATTCCAAAAGCTACAGTTAAGCTGTAATTGCTACTTAAGTTGCACTGTTTGTGTAGGTTTCTGGATAAAACAGAGAGGGGAGGAGGACATTATTAGACTAAAAAAGGCATGGCCCATTGGTAAATTAGAAGGGAGCTCGCAAAAAACATAATTAATGGGTATAATTAGGAGAGAGATTGCATCCTTTCCCATTACTGCTTTAGATTTCTACTTCTTTCAAGCAAACCAGTATCTCAAACACCCCCAGCTTTAACTATATTTTACTATAAAGGCTTAATTGCACCAGGGACCTTGTAGTATGCTAGAGTTGCAAATAGGCCCCGGAGTTAATGATTTAAACAATTAGGCCCCTTAGGTTCAGTTTTAAGAAAAAAACAAATCTCTCCGTCAATTTGTCATCAGATCTGTTAAGGCACACCAGTGATGTGGCTTTAAAAACAAACCTCTTCTTGTTGTTCCTCCTAACTAGCACCGTGGCAGGTGAATTGCCATCTTTTTACACCTAGTGGACAATATTCTCGTTAACTGTGGCTCCTCTGATGATTTGAAAGCACTAGATGGTCGGCACTGAAGTGGTGATACGAATCCCAAATACCTCACCATCGAACAATCACAACACTAGGCATCGCTTACCGCTAGTATAGTTAAACGTTCCCCTCTGCCCCCCAAGTACACTTTGCAACTGCCCGACTCTCTCTCTCTCCCCCGTTCACCTACAGATACAGATTAAATGTTGTAGGGAAGTCCATCTCACTCGCTGAAGACACTGGAATGTTTCGGCAATGGAGCGACGACTACCAACGGTCAATATTTGACCACGTTATTTAATGACACACTTGAGACAAAATTGCAACTCGACTTGACTTGGCATGACCCAACCAAATTTTTCCGACTTAATTTTCTCATCGTTTCTCCCGTCTCTCCCTCTCGTCTTCCCCAACAATGAGGAAGAAAGACGTCAACCCAGACTCCAGTTGGTCTTTTTCTTTCTTCTCCACACTTTTTCTCGTCCCTTCTTCTCTTCCTCCCTCATTTTGTGCTCTTTTCTTCTGTTCTTGTTGTCACTTTGACGATATATAGAATGATTCCCATTCAAGTTGATTCGTACCAGTGGCGGAGGGAGGGGGGCCGAAGGGTATCGGCCGATACCCTTCACCTAAAAAAAACATTGTATTATTTATTAATTATTTATTTTTTTTAAAAAATAAGTTGGCCTGGGCCGACACCCATCAGGCTCAGGCCCTAGGCCAACTACAAACATGCTTTCTACATAAAGCCTGGACCCGATCTCCTTGGACCAGACCTTTTTATTTTTTTTAAATAGCAGCCCTCTGCAGAATTAAAAAAAAAACAGAAACGCGGGCGTTCCGTGCCCCCCTTTCCTCCTCTCCTCATCCGTTCTCTTTTCTGCATCTGAAGACTCCGACCTTTCTCACCTCTCACTCTCATCTCACTCAGCCACCGCCGCACGCCGCTGCCGCACTCTCAACAACCACAGGTCTGGGCACTGAGAGTCTCAGCCACTCACTTTGTGATTTAATTCTCTTTACAAAATTAATTATTAAACTGTACTCTTTCTCTCTCTCAATATTTCACAGACCTATCAGCTATCACCTACGCTGCCTCTCTTTCCCTCTTTGACAGATTCACTCAGCCAAGGTATGCAATTTTATTGTTGTGATTTTTTGATGAATTTTATGAATTAGGGATTTGATGAATTTTTTGAATTAGGGATATGTGAATTATGGATTTGTGAATTAGAGATTTGATGAATTTTGTGAATTAGGGATTTGTGAATTAGGGATGTCTGACAAGCTAAGGAGAAAGTGTAGTATTTACATTTCAAGAGTAAAAAAATTTTCCCCTTTTTTTTGAACCTTAAGGTTAATGCATGTTCTTGAACCTTAAGACCATTTTTTTCCTCTGTTTGCTAAGATACGAGGTGATACTTGGTCCAGCCTTCACTTCTCCCAAAGTTATTAAGCATTGCATTCACACTTGCTGTTTTCAGCCTTTTGAAAGCTCGAGCCTACACCAACATATGTTTTTCAACAATTTGTTCTCTCTTTATTAATATCTAGTGTATTTAAAGTAATCCTACCATATCTCATATCTTACTTTTAAAACCCAATGATCAGAACAATGCAAGACTATGTTAGCCTATGAGTAGTAGTTCACGTTTTTTATTATGTTTTACATCATTAGTTTTTATGCAAAGTAAAGGAAGTCTTGCTTGTTAGATATAGAGGGCTTAGGAATGCTAACTCTTTCCTGTGTTGTTAGCAGCGTGTTCGGAGGGGTACAAATGGTGGTTTGACAAAAGCAGGACTCTTAGCAGCTGCAGCTGCAGACAATGTCATAGGACTAACTTTTGTGGTCTTTGGTTTCTGGTCTGTACGTAATATGATACTTTAATACTTATACTATGTGGGAATTGAGATAATTGTATTACATGCACTTAGAAGTTGAAGTACAACGTGGTGAATTGAACATGCAATGGAGCACCAATCTGTGATGTGGTCACAAGCACAACTATGAAGGGTGCTTTGTATTTTTTTTTTAAGTTTGAAGAGGGTTTAGTTGGTGTCATAAGAAAATTTTCATTATAAAGGAAAAAAATTTCTTGTCTTTTAACCTTTAGAATTCGACCCCCTTGAATTTTGGTTCTGGTTCCGCCACTGATTCTACCAGATCTTTTAACTCGAACTTCATAATAGGAAGAGACTCTTCTGAGCCACAAAGACCATGCTGCACATCGGTATTCATTGGCCTGATTCTTGTCCGACTCGAGCCGGTTCCCAAACAACTTCGCGACAAGTGCGATCATGTTCTGGTGAGTCAGCAACACGCCCTTGACTAGTCCAGTCGTTCCCAAGGAGTACATGATAGCTGAAGAGTCGGACTGACTCAGCGTCATGACGATTTTCGTCGATCATTGAAAGGAACTTGGGCGAGTTGAGGAACACGGTACCAAGAGGGAGATGAGGGAGCTTGTGGGAAGTAGAAGAAGTGGCGAGGGCGATGACCGGGTCATTGAGTCTTACCTGGTGAGAGATTTCCAAGTCCGAACCAAGCGGGTTCGAGGGTGAGATGGTGACACCCAAGGCCAATAGAGCGAAGTAAAGGACAATGATGTGGAGAGAGGTGGCGCCAGAATGAAAGCCATGTGGCCTTTGGAGAGAGAGGTCATCCTTCTTAATGTGACGAAAAGGACCGAATTTGGTTGAGGAAACCAGAGGACACTCGACAGCCAGTAGAGGAGTCAATAATGACGATAGTGGTGAAGGTGGATGGTCAGCTCATGGTTTCGACTTCCAAGCGCAGAAGCTGTCAAAGTAATACAAGGGTAAATCCAAGATCGTATTCCACAGGGACAAATGAGTATCAAAGTACTTGTAAAAGAAAGAATGATTTCAAAGGAAAAAAAAAAACTGTGTAAAATTCTTTTTGGATTTTTATGTTTATGTAAATATCAGATTTGTAATGATGTTTTGAAAAGTAAGTTTAAAGATGTTTAAAAACTGCTAAGACTCAACAATCTATTTAACAAACACTTGGGGTACGGGTCTAATTAACCATTGCTTCACCATTTTCAACCTTTCTTGGCATTACTCATCTTTTACTAATCCAATCAAGGCATTAATACAATGAAATATGCAAGTCTAAACTGGAGTAATTGTACCAAATTCTAACAAGCTAACATTCTCCTAAACCTCAACCAAAATCATACAGCATGTATCTAATGAAGATCCTTGATTAAATCAAGATTTTGCTGTGCCTAATGTCAACAACAAAACAGGAAATAAAGCAAGAGATTCATCGTGTATTCATCTTCAATCATTCGGTATCAGCAAGAAGAGAGTGAAAATCCAACATAACAGTAGGTATTTAATCGACGTGAAGCAAAGGAAAATTATCCCATAACCCAAGTGATAAAACTTAGCCAATCATCCTCATCCTTGATTCGCAAAAACAAAATACCCAAATGAAATAAAGCATCCAAAGTTTTGGGAAAATCCCGTATGAACAAAGTAGCAGAAAGCAGAAAATGCAGAAAAATAATACTAAAACTAACTACCCTCTTCTGTGAAGTTTCCCTCTTCCTTTATACTCCCATTTTCTGCGATCCCTCTCTCTTTTGGCCATGGATCCCCTTTCTCTCCATCGTGCATAACCGTTTCCCTTTGCCACGATTCTCCCCAAATCTCTGCGATCTTTCTCTCTCTTGGCCACGGATTCCCTTTTCTCCATCGTGCGTAACCGTTTCCCTTTGCCACGATTCTCCCCAAATCTCAGCAAGTCTCGTAGTGAACCGCATGGAGAAATGGCTACTGCCCTTTACAAATCGCAAAGGCCAAAACATAAGTGTCATACGAGATTCCTCTTTTTGAGCTTAGGTGGGCTTCAGTGGGCTTCATGTGGACTTCATGTGGGCTTCATGTGTGATAAAAAGAAATAACAAAAGCCCATTAGGAGTAAAAGTGTCATTTCACATGCTAAAACTAGTTAATCATTTTATCAAATTAATACCCTTCATTTAACAAATAAAAATCATTTAACCCACTATGTTAAGGGTATTAAAAAATGTGAAAATATCAATTTATCACACCCCCCAACTGACTTTTTGCTAGTCTCTAGCAAATAAAGTGAATGAACTCAAACAACAGGGAATCTACCCACTATAATTCCGAAATTCACTTGCCATGGAATAAACTTGTTGAGTTTAAGAACACAGGAGATAGATTAATCTGAATTTTAGTATCAACTGAAAGTTTTATGCACCATTTAGTTAATCAACCAAGGGAATCAAATGTAACAAAGTTTGCTTTCTTTCAAGTGTATGGGGATAAGGATAGAATTCCAAGATTGACTACCAAGAGGCATTACGAGTTTCAATCACTACAGCTAATCTGAGATAACCATACGGTCTTACTCTAATTCAAAACCATTGTAGTGGCGGCTTTCACGCTACCATGCTTTAAAAGGTACATACTTTCTTATTTAGTAAAAACCCCGGTAGTAGGCAGCCTTTTCCAAAACACAAATGTAACATGCGTGAACTGTTTTTTTTTTTTCTTTCTTTCTTTCTTTTTTTTTTTCTTTTTTTCTTTCTTTTCTTTTCTTTTTTTCTTTCTTCTTTTTTTTTTTTTTTTTTTTTTTTTGATCCCTGGCTTGTCCCTTTTCTCATATAATTCACTCAGATTTCTTCCTAAGCCATTAGGATATGGTTCATTAGAGTCTCGAATAACCAAGGTGTAAATCAACAAATAATGACCCAATGTAGTCTTTCCAAGTATTCTGGGGCATGTGTTGTGTGTGTTTTAGCAGAACTTTTAGCATTTTTCCCTTGGTTTAACAACTAAATGAAATGAATAAATTTCCCTTTTGACCCAAACTCTGATTTGCACTACATTTACATGTTCCACATCTCAACAAATCATTTTTCCCATTTCGGCATGCAAAATTCAGAAGATTGTAATCAACTCCAACTCATTTCCAGCCCTTCCTCAAGTACTCAACACAAGGTTAAAGCATGCAACAGAAAAATAAATTCTATTCTCTTTCACACCCCCCAACTAGATTGTAACATTGTCCGCAATGATGCAAACCGAGAATCAGGAAAGAATTTATACAAAGAAAATAGAAACAGAGGGCAAGAAGGAAAAAAAAAAAAAAAAAAAAAAAGAAGAACCAAGGAAAATGAAAAACAGAGGGCAAGAAGGGTACCTGATTAGCTTGGAAAGAAGCACGACCAAAGAAAATAGAAACAAATAAAGAAAACGGAAAACACAGAAAGGAAATGGTCAGGCCAAGGAATCATAATCAAGTAGGATCAAGCAAATGGAGAGTAGATTCCTCAGGAGCAAAATTAGAATAGAAAGGTTTAAGCCTTTGACCATTAACCTTAAAAATGCTACCATTTAGAGGGTTTCTTATCTCTATAGCACCATGGGGAAAAACATGTTGTATCACATAAGGTCCACTCCACCGAGACCTTAATTTTCCAGGGAATAAATGCAGACGAGAGTTGTACAATAAGACTTGCTGATGAGGTTCAAATGTCTTACGTTGGATGTGTTTATCGTGAAAATTTTTCATTCTTTCTTTGGACAACTTAGAGTTGTCGTAAGCATCCCTCCTCAACTCATCCAACTCCGACAATTGTAATTTTCGCACAGAACCAGCAGCATCCATATGGAAATTACATTGTTTAATGGCCCAAAATGCCCTATGTTCCAACTCTACAGGCAAATGACAAACCTTCCCATACACTAGCCTATATGGAGACATGCCCAAAATGGTTTTAAAAGCTGTTCTATAAGCCCACAAGGCATCAGACAATCGCAAGGACCAATCCTTCTTGTTAGGACTAACTGTTTTCTCAAGGATGTTTTTGATTTCCCTATTTGCTAGTTCAGCTTGTCCATTGGTTTGAGGGTGATAGGGAGTAGAGATTTTGTGATGGATACCATACTTCTTCAATAAAGCCAAAAAATGCTTGTTACAAAAATGGGTACCATTATCACTGATTATGGCTTTTGGCATGCCAAACCTTGCAAAAATGTTATCTTTCAAAAATTTTAAAACGACTTGATGGTCATTAGATTTACAAGGGATTGCCTCAACCCACTTAGAGACATAATCAACAGCAAGCAATATGTATAAATAGGCATAAGAAGAAGGAAATGGCCCCATAAAATCTATTCCCCAACAATCAAAAATTTCAATCACTAGTATAGGTTGCATAGGCATCATGTTTCTCCTAGTGATTCCCCCTAATTTTTGACAAGGTGCACATGCTTTACAAAAACTAAAAGCATCCTTGAACATAGTTGGCCAATAAAATCCACTTTGAAGAATTTTGGCTACTGTTTTGTGGGCTGAAAAATGCCCACCACAAGCTTCTGTATGGCAAAAATTTAAAACCCCAGAAATCTCACTATTAGGCACACACTTCCTAATAATTTGATCTGAACAGTACTTAAAAAGGTAGGGGTCATCGAAAAAAAAATACTTAGCTTCAGCTTTCAACCTTCTTATGTCTTGAGCAGTCCAATGAGGTGGAGTTTTTCCTGTAACCAAAAAATTTACAATGTCAGCATACCATGGTAACGTTTCAATTGAAAATAATTGTTCATCAGGAAAAGAATCTGGAATTAAAGATAACTGCTCAGAAACTGTAGTTGTGAGTCGAGAAAGATGATCGGCCACCACATTTTCCACTCCTTTTTTATCTCTTATTATAAGATCAAACTCTTGAAGTAGGAGTATCCATCTTATCAGCCTCGGCTTGGTGTCTTTTTTTGTCAATAAAAATTTCAAAGCTGCATGATCAGTGAATATTATGACAGATGAACCAAGAAGATATGATCTAAACTTATCCAATGCAAAGACTATAGCTAATAATTCTTTTTCTGTGGTGGAATAATTCTTCTGGGCAACATTCAAAGTCTTACTAGCATAGTAGATCACAAATGGCAGTTTATCTCTTCGCTGGCCAAGTGCAGCCCCCACAGCAAAGTCACTTGCATCACACATTATTTCAAAGGGGAGTGACCAGTCAGGGGGCTGAATGATAGGTGCAGTGGTGAGAAATGTTTTCAGCTGATCAAAGCAATTTTGACACTCTTTGGTCCATTCAAACTTGACATCATGCATTAAGAGTCGACAAAGAGGCTTAGAGATAAAACTAAAATTTTTTATGAACCTTCTGTAAAAACCAGCATGCCCTAAAAAGGATCTAACATCTTTCACATTTTTAGGCGCAGGCAAATTTGAAATTAAGTCTATTTTAGCTTTATCTACCTCTATACCCCGAGAAGATATAATATGCCCCAAAACTATACCCTGTTGCACCATGAAATGACATTTTTCCCAATTTAACAGCAATTGTTTTTCTTCACATCTCTTCAAGACAACTTGTAAATTGGACAAACATGCATCAAATGTTTTCCCAAAAACTGAAAAATCATCCATGAAAACCTCTACAATGTCCTCAATCAAGTCACTGAAAATACTTAGCATGCATCTCTGAAAAGTGGCTGGGGCATTGCAGAGCCCAAATGGCATTCTTTTGAAAGCAAAAGTCCCAAAAGGACAAGTGAAGGTAGTCTTCTCTTGATCCTCAGGGGCAATTTCTATTTGATAATAACCAGAGAAACCATCTAAAAAACAATAATATTCATGTCCCGCCACTTTTTCTAAAATCTGGTCAAGGAAAGGCAAGGGAAAGTGGTCCTTCCTAGAGGCAGCATTTAATTTTCTATAGTCTACACACATTCTCCAGCCGGTGGTCTCTCTAGTAGGCACCAATTCTCCCTTGTTATTTTTCACCACAGTTATACCAGATTTCTTGGGAACAACTTGGATAGGACTAACCCATTTACTGTCAGCAATGGGATAGATGATGCCTATATCTAACAGTTTCAAAACTTCTTTTTTTACCACTTCTTTCAGTGTGGGGTTTAGTCTCCTTTGCATTTCTCTAGAAGGTCTCGAATCCTCCTCTAAATATATTCTATGTGTACAAATAAGAGGACTTATACCTTTGATGTCGGCAATGGACCAGCCAATGGCTGATTTGTGTTGTACCAAAATTTCCAGCAACTTACTCTCTTGCTCAGGGGTCAATAGCGCAGAAATCACAACGGGAAGTGATTTTTCTGGTCCAAGGTAGGCGTATTTCAGCTCCAATGGCAATGGCTTTAACTCCAACATTGGAGTTTTCTCATTTGAAGGTTGTGCCGATGCTTGTAGTGCTGGTAGTGGCTCAAATTTGAGCTGCCACTGCATCTCATTTGAATTTTCTGCAGCACAAATGGAAGACAATTGATTAGCAAACTCAATTGTATCAAAGGAGTCTTTGAAATCCTCCCAATGTTCATCACAATTATAATTTAACAAATGATTTTCATCAAGTAAGGATTCCAATGCATTGACTTCTTGAATGTCTTCAAGTTCTTGAGGTTGCCTGCACAAGTTAAAGATATTCAGTTCTAAAGTCATATTCCCAAAACTCAACTTTAAAACACCACTCCTACAATTAATTATGGCATTAGAAGTTGCTAGGAATGGTCTTCCTAAAATCACTGGTGGTGAAGACTTTGAATGGGCTGACAATTTCATATCCAATACCACAAAATCAACAGGGTAATAAAATTTATCTACTTGGACCAAGACGTCTTCAACAATACCCTTAGGAATTTTTATGGATCTATCGGCAAGCTGCAAAATGATTGAAGTGGCCTTTAATTCCCCTAATCCCAGTTGTTCATACACACTATAAGGTAGCAAATTAACCCCTGAACCTAAGTCTAACAAGGCCTGACCAATCTTAGAATTTCCAATGACACATGAAATAGTAGGTGACCCCGGATCCTTATACTTAGGTGGTGTGTGATTTTGAATAATGGCACTAACTTGCTCAGTGAGGAAAGCCTTTTTCTGCACACTTAGTTTACGTTTTACAGTGCATAAATCTTTTAGAAACTTAGCATAAGCAGGAATTTGTTTAATAGCATCAAGAAGTGGAATGTTGATCCTAACTTGCTTAAAAATTTCTAGGATTTCAGTGTGCTGTTTTTCTTTATGCAAAGAAAGCAAACGATGTGGAAAGGGTGCAGGTATGGGACATGCATCATTATTTGAACCTAAAGTGCTTGACTCACCATTAACTAGAGGGGGTTTAGTTTTATTACCTGAACTTCCAGCACTATGAGCAGGGATATCCACAACCTTACCACTTCTCAAAGTTGTAATGGCTTTCACTGTTTTCACATTGGTCCCTTCACCATTATTCTGAGATGATTGACTTTGTCCTTGTGGATTGGGCTGAGGTTGAGCTGGGAATTTTTCCCTTTTCTTGGCCACTCAAATTAGTGGTTACTCTAGTAAGAGTCCCTCTGATGTCGTTGATGGCTTGTGAGTTTTGGTTATTGATCGTGGATTGACTTTGCATAAACTGTTGTAGGCTGACTGTTAGTTGCTGAATGGAATCTTCTACTCCCTTTTTCTGCATTGGGGGAGGCTGATTTGCAAAATGAGAGGGTCCCGGGCCTTGACCAGTTGCTGTATAAGGAGTATACTGACTTTGTCCTTGTGTAGTTGGCCCCATTTGCTCATTTTTCCAACTGAAATTTGGATGATTCCTCCAACCTGCATTGTAAGTATTAGAATAAGGTCCAGGAAAATTCTTAGAAATCATATGCACTGGATTGGATTGATCCAGCAAAACTTCCTTAAAAGCAGGAATTGTTGGGCACGCATTAGTGATATGTCCTGGATCCTCACATATGCCACATTTTTCAGAAGTTGATGGTACTAAATGCATCTCATTTACTTTCTTAAGCTCAATGGAATCTAACTTTTTAGAAATCAAAGCAAGTCTAGCATTTAGATCATCACTCTCTTTCAACTGATATTTACCACCCCCACTAATGCATTTTTGATTTTCAGATCTATCATATAAATCAGAAACATCCCAAGTTTGGGCGTTTTCAGCCAAATAATCAAAATAATCAAAGGCTTCATCGGGCTCTTTGTTGAAAAATTCACCATTGCACATGGTTTCTACAAATTGCCTCATTTTTGGTTGCAACCCTTCATAAAAGAAACTGATGATCCTCCAATTCTCATATCCATGGTGAGGACATGCATTTAAAAGGTCTTTGAATCGTTCCCAACAATGATAAAATGTTTCCACATCCTTTTGACAAAAATTCATGATTTGTCGTTTCAAGGCATTGGTTCTATGCAAGGGAAAAAATTTCTTTAAAAATTCAGTTTGCATTTCTTGCCAAGTCCCAATAGATCTTGGTCTTAAAGAATTCAACCATGTCTTAGCCTTGTCTTTTAAGGAAAATGGGAACAATTTTAATCTTATAACCTCTTCGGTGCATGTTCTATCCATAAATGTGGAACACACTTCTTCAAACTCTTTAACATGCAAATAGGGATTTTCAGATTCCATGCCATGAAAGTGTGGTAGCAATGGAATCATTCCGGGTTTAAAATTAAAAGTATTTGCATTCAAAGGTTGAATAATGCAAGATGGTAGGCTTGTCCTAACAGGCTGTAAGTATTCTCTAAGGGTTCGGTTTTGGTTGACTACCTCCCTATCAAAATGTTCATGTTCAGCCATATTACTATGAGTGTCAGATGATGATGTGAGTGCAAAGGCTTCTGTAGATGATGAATTGAGTGATTCTGCCCTAGCAAGTCTAAATGTGCTATCCCTGACCCAACCAGACATACAAACTCAGCAATAAAACAAATGGAAGGTAAAGACAAACAAGGTAAGTGAGAGGAAATAGATATCACCCTGGCTGTGCAGAGGTGCACAGCCCTAAAACATCCTTTCAACGGTCTGAAAAAAAAACTCTGATAACACCAATTGTCCCCGGCAACGGCGCCAAAAACTTGGTCAGCTCATGGTTTCGACTTCCAAGCGCAGAAGCTGTCAAAGTAATACAAGGGTAAATCCAAGATCGTATTCCACAGGGACAAATGAGTATCAAAGTACTTGTAAAAGAAAGAATGATTTCAAAGGAAAAAAAAAAACTGTGTAAAATTCTTTTTGGATTTTTATGTTTATGTAAATATCAGATTTGTAATGATGTTTTGAAAAGTAAGTTTAAAGATGTTTAAAAACTGCTAAGACTCAACAATCTATTTAACAAACACTTGGGGTACGGGTCTAATTAACCATTGCTTCACCATTTTCAACCTTTCTTGGCATTACTCATCTTTTACTAATCCAATCAAGGCATTAATACAATGAAATATGCAAGTCTAAACTGGAGTAATTGTACCAAATTCTAACAAGCTAACATTCTCCTAAACCTCAACCAAAATCATACAGCATGTATCTAATGAAGATCCTTGATTAAATCAAGATTTTGCTGTGCCTAATGTCAACAACAAAACAGGAAATAAAGCAAGAGATTCATCGTGTATTCATCTTCAATCATTCGGTATCAGCAAGAAGAGAGTGAAAATCCAACATAACAGTAGGTATTTAATCGACGTGAAGCAAAGGAAAATTATCCCATAACCCAAGTGATAAAACTTAGCCAATCATCCTCATCCTTGATTCGCAAAAACAAAATACCCAAATGAAATAAAGCATCCAAAGTTTTGGGAAAATCCCGTATGAACAAAGTAGCAGAAAGCAGAAAATGCAGAAAAATAATACTAAAACTAACTACCCTCTTCTGTGAAGTTTCCCTCTTCCTTTATACTCCCATTTTCTGCGATCCCTCTCTCTTTTGGCCATGGATCCCCTTTCTCTCCATCGTGCATAACCGTTTCCCTTTGCCACGATTCTCCCCAAATCTCTGCGATCTTTCTCTCTCTTGGCCACGGATTCCCTTTTCTCCATCGTGCGTAACCGTTTCCCTTTGCCACGATTCTCCCCAAATCTCAGCAAGTCTCGTAGTGAACCGCATGGAGAAATGGCTACTGCCCTTTACAAATCGCAAAGGCCAAAACATAAGTGTCATACGAGATTCCTCTTTTTGAGCTTAGGTGGGCTTCAGTGGGCTTCATGTGGACTTCATGTGGGCTTCATGTGTGATAAAAAGAAATAACAAAAGCCCATTAGGAGTAAAAGTGTCATTTCACATGCTAAAACTAGTTAATCATTTTATCAAATTAATACCCTTCATTTAACAAATAAAAATCATTTAACCCACTATGTTAAGGGTATTAAAAAATGTGAAAATATCAATTTATCAGTGGATATGGAGGATTGAAGAAGGAAAGAGAGTGTGTAGTCAGTGACGGAGAGAGGTTGGGAGAGGGGTGGGTCAACGAACAATTTACAGAAATTCGGTAAACAATTTACTGCTATGTTTATGAGGAAAGCTTTCTTGCACTGGTATACTGGTGAATGAATGGACGAAATGTAATTCACAGAAGCTGAGAGCAATATGAATGATCTTGTCTCTGAGTACCAGCAGTAACAAGATGCCACTGCTGACGAGGATGAAGAGGACTATGAGGACGAGGAAGAGAAGGGAATGGAGCCGATGTGAAGTTGAATGGGGGTATAAAGCCAATGTTCCTAGTCCCCAGTATGTTTTACTCCATTATATCTCAATGGCTGAGTCGGAGGCCGGTGTTGAAGATGACTCGTTGATTGCCTTTGATGTGGTGTCGCTCGTTGATTGCTTATGACGTGGTTTGACGAGAAGTGGACGGAGGGACTTAATTTTTATGAAAACTCGACCTAAGTAATCTATTTATTGAAAACTTTACCGGCCTATTTACAACCCTAGCATACCATAAGTCCCCTTGTGCAATTAAAGCCTACTATAAATAACTCAGGAACCCTACCTTAGCTAAAAAAAAAAGAAAAAAAAACCAAAGTATGTGCAGCAAAAAGTAGAAGTAAAGAATTGAAGGAAAGTCGGAAGTCCCTTGGCAAACATTTGAGGCCGCCTTCCAGCCCCAGGTAACTTTTTAACCCCCAACAAATTAAAAAGAAAAAAAAAACAATATATAAATTAGGAAAAAAAATATTTTCCTTCTTATCTGCTGGAACTGCAGTACTAGTTGTTATTAGCTGGAGGGATCATTGGAGCTCGCGCCCGCCCCCATCACGAGCGTTTTTTTTCATATTTATCTTTATCTTTATTGCTATTTTTTTTTTCTTCGACGAAGAAGTGGTAGGAGTGAAAAACCACGCAGAGCCCCCAATCCCCAATGCCCAGATTGTTCACGCATTCGTAGCCTCCCCCACCCCCACACCCACACCCCTTCTTGGGTTTCCGAGCAGAGAGCACCACCCACCGCTTGCCAAGATCAAAGATAAAGAGGAAAAAAAGGTGAAGAAGGTAGCCATGAAAAGAGAGCTGGGTCCTAATCTCCAGTCTCTGGCTGACTCTTCTATGACTGCCACTGCCAGCTCCAGTACTGCTGGTAAAGCCAAGATGTGTTGGGAAGACGAGGTCCAGCAACAAGACGGTGGCATGGACGAGCTCTTGGCTGTTTTGGGTTACCAGGTACGGTCATCGGACATGGCCGAGGTTGCCCAGAAGCTGGAACTGCTCGAGGATTTGATGGGTAATGCTCAGGGAGATGGTCTCTCCCATCTCGCTTCCGAGACCGTACACTACAATCCTTCCGATTTATCCACGTGGCTTCAAAGCATGCTCTCCGAGCTCAATCCGTTAGCTCCCGATGGTTTCGATCCCATGTTGCCGCCCGCAGCTGCAGCCGGAGCCCCACCCGCCCCTTTTGACGATTCATTTCTTGCTCCGGCAGAATCATCAACCATCACCTCCATCGATTTCGAGCAGCAAACCGCCCGAGTCTTCGACGATTCCTCTTCTTCCGATTACGATCTCAAAGCTATTCCCGGAAAGGCCATGTATAGCCAACCCGAAGGCCAAGCCATAAACCAAAGCCGAACCCATCAGATCGAATCTCCGTCCTCCAGAGACGCCAAGCGGTTTAAATCCTCATACGGCTCCGGGTCAAACCCAGATGTATTACTCTCAGGTTCTTCTTGTATAGGCGGCGGTTTCTCTCTTCCCTCCGAGTCGACTCGCCCAGTCGTCCTCGTCGACTCGCAAGAGAACGGAATTCGGCTTGTCCACGGTTTGATGGCCTGCGCCGAGGCCGTACAACAGAGGAATCTCAGCCTCGCCGAAGCCCTTGTCAAGCAGATCGGATTCTTAGCCGTGTCCCAAGCCGGCGCGATGCGAAAGGTCGCCACGTACTTCGCGGAAGCCCTGGCTCGACGAATCTACAGGCTGTACCCTCAGAACCCTATCGACCACTCGCTCTCCGACATCCTCCAGATGCACTTCTACGAGAGTTGTCCCTACCTCAAATTCGCTCACTTCACTGCCAACCAAGCTATCCTCGAAGCCTTCGAGGGCAAAAAGCGGGTCCACGTCATCGACTTCTCCATGAACCAAGGGATGCAGTGGCCGGCCCTAATGCAAGCCCTGGCTCTCCGCCCAGGCGGCCCTCCCGCTTTTCGCTTGACGGGTATTGGTCCTCCCGCCGCGGACAATTCGGATCATCTCCAGGAAGTGGGCTGGAAGCTGGCCCAGTTGGCCGAGACAATCCACGTTGAGTTCGAATACAGAGGGTTCGTCGCCAACAGCCTGGCCGATCTCGACCCCTCCATGCTCGAACTCAGGCCCAGTGAGGTTGAGTCCGTCGCGGTAAACTCGGTGTTCGAGTTGCACAAATTGCTGGCTCGTCCCGGAGCGATCGAGAAAGTGCTATCGGTGGTGAAGCAAATGAAGCCGGAGATCGTCACCGTGGTTGAGCAGGAAGCGAACCACAATGGATCCGTTTTCTTGGACCGGTTCACGGAATCGTTGCACTACTACTCCACCATGTTCGACTCACTGGAGGGAGCGGTGAGTGATCAGGACAAGGTGATGTCCGAGGTGTACTTGGGGAAGCAGATATGCAACGTAGTGGCGTGTGAAGGGGAGGACCGGATCGAACGGCACGAGACGACGACTCTCTGGCGGGGTCGGCTGGGCTCGGCCGGGTTCGCGCCAGTCCATCTCGGATCAAACGCCTTTAAGCAAGCGAGCATGTTGCTGGCTTTGTTCGCCGGCGGGGAAGGGTACAGAGTGGAAGAGAACAATGGGTGTCTGATGCTGGGTTGGCATACTCGCCCACTCATTGCCACCTCGGCATGGCAACTAGCCGGAATAGCTGCTGTAGCCCACTGAGTCAACTCATCGAGTTCGGTCACACACCCACCATGCCTTAGTGGACTGGGCTGCTGTCAATGTGTTTTGCTGAGCTGGGTAGAGTACCCCTGACGGCTGACACGGACTTAAGACCCATCACTCCCCCTGTTTGTCTGCCCCCCCCCTCCCCACCCACCCATCTTTTCTTCTGTTCTAATCCTTTTTCCTCTTTTGCCTTTTTTTAGAAACTTTTCTTAGGCCTGTCTGTTTCGTTTTTTTGGGTGGAACTTGTAATTTTGAGGGTGAATCAAAAGGTTAATGTCTTTTTAAATTAAAATGTACGTACATAGCTTAATGGTGTACTTGTTTTGATGAATGATTGGGTGATGTTCAAGAGCCAACTAGCTTGAGCTCTGAATATATGGAGCATGATAAACAGAGTAAAACGACAAGCTATGAATGGGCAGAAGCCTCTCTGGAAACAACGCAGTTTCTGCAGCAGTGTAAATTACCCTCTCCCTCCACTGCCCAGTGAGCCAGCTTTGCTGCTATTGGTAGGACTGATGAATTGGGAAAAATGGGAATGTGCTTTTGCTATTTTGCATAAATACAGGCTACCACCGTGTACTCTGCCGCTCTGCTGAGAAACATTCGTGGCTGCGTCCAAAGTTGATTGAATCATTACGTTTCCATAGCACACAACTGTTGCAGAATCCTCTTTTATGTCAGAAAAGCACAATCATAAGAAAGTGGAAAAAGGCATACTTATGTCAAGTTCTTTGTTATGCTATTCGCTTTCTCGAAAAGGTTCACTTTTATTATGCTCTTTGTGGAAGATATCAATTCCTCCACCGGTTTGTGAAGTGAATCATTAAATCCTTCACTCCAGTTTTTTTCTTTCCTATTTTCTGGAAACCCCATCGTTTAGTATGTTTGTGCTGCATAATGTTCTTGTCTGACACTTCCATTTAGCCAAAAGGGTATTGGTAATATGAAGGTCTTTAACCTGTTTTAGTGGCTGAAAGTACTGGCTAACCTAACCAGTTAAACTTTCAGGATTTTAACTTGACTACCCAACCAGATTAATTTGCAAGAAAATCTACACTAGCTGGTCAACTTAGCTGTTCTCTTGGAAACGAATTCAGAGGACACAATGGAGAAGTTCTGAAGAGGAAAGACTTCCATTACGTACACTCTTTCCACCTCTGTATTGCATTACGTACACTCTTTCCACCTCTGTATTGGGTTACCAATAAACTTGTGCAATTCAGTCTCTCACAGTCCCTATCCATATTATCAAACCCATTAATGTGCGGCTTATGTAGAGGAAGTCCGAGTAAGGCGTCGTCTTCATGCCCGTATTAGACCAGTAAGCTACTTTGGAAAAGGGTTCTTTCTCAATGAACTTGAAGCAAATTGATTCAAATAGGATTCTCCGAAAGTTGGTGAGTCTCTTGCGCTTTGTGATCGATGAGAAGGCCAAAAGCTTTACTGTTCGTGAAAGGCAAAAGTTCCCCTCCCAGCATGCGTATGTGCTTATAGTGGAAGCATAATCCACAATTTAATGGTTTTCCACTAAAGAAATTGGGTCGTCGTTTCAATGAAACACCCATATGAATAAACTACACATTACTCTTCCATTTTGTTATTTTTGTATAGATAATGTGTTTGAAGGGTTGGAGTTATCACACATACCATAAGGCATAAAGGAGCGAGCCGAGTACTGCCACGGCCATCTTTTAGAAAGACTTTGGAAGAAAACCCTTCAGAAAATGGTTACATAATTTTAAGTTCAAAAACAAAAGAAATCCAAGCTAGAGCATAGGGTGGGTACAAGCACAACCAAATCAATTTACACGGGTCGACATTTCTTATGCCCCAAAATAAAATTAAGAGGGGCCAGATCTCTCCTTTTTTTTCTTTTTTTTTAACCCTGAGCAGGCAGATCTTGCAGGAAAACAGCAGCGATCATCCCAGGATTTGTCAACTCTGTAGGGGGCATTAATTTATGATTTGCAGACCAGTAGATAAGCGAGTGAATGAAAGGAAGCACCATGCCAATATTACCCTACACGTCGTATTGGACCCCGTCACATTGTTTTCGGTACAAATAGTTTATCAGATATGAGGAATTATTTGGAATACACGGATGCCTCTCATATTATTAATTACCGACGAAAATGACATGAAAATTATATAGTACCCACTTGAAACTTGCCCGCTTGTGTCAGGTTGGGACTTCTTTATGTGACTGATCAACCCCCCCCCCCACTTCATTGATCTTTGGAGATCACATCACATTCCATTTGAGACCTACTTGCCTTTTCATGGGGTTTAAAAAAATATAAAAGGAAAAAGGCAATTCTACTTTCAAACAGATACACCACACTTAGAAGGTGTTCGGTTAGGAAATTTTTTTGAGTATTTTTAGTATTTTCAAAATTTTTAGGTGATGTTAATTTTATTAATATGTGTGTTTTAATTATTTTAATGTAGTGTTAAAAATGATGTTTGGTTGTAAAATTTTTTGTATTTTAAAAATTCTGTTTAAACGAACATGCTCTTAATTAAAACCCTACTTGCCCGGCCTTTCCTTTCAATACCTTTTATCCCACCCAAAAAAAAAACAAAAAGGAAAAAGGAATCATCTTTAAGAAGATTAACTAAGAAAAGAAAAAAAAGGTTTAGTCCATTAATTAAAGGCTCTGAATTCACTTCGTGAGATTGAAACAGTTTTGGATGTCGGAGAACTGAATATGACCCAGCTGCTACTCATGCGTATACTTCCTACGAGCTTTGACCCTAAGCTGCCTCCACTTAAATTTCTTCACGTTTTATTCGTTACTCGGCAGAAATCAAACGAAAAAGAGCTGAAAGAGTTAATGGCACCCGACAACACATTGGGTCAGCTAGGACTTTGGATGAATGCAACGATCCAAATAAAAGGACCTCCTTTTTTCTTGTCCAAATTTGGCCTATGCCTTTAAAAGAAACAATTTTCTCCTAATTGGCCGATTTTATCAAGAAAGTAAGACTTTCTTTAGGCCAAGAGACTGAAACTGAGCGAGCAGTAACAATAATCCCCTCAAAGCTTGAGCAGATTAATCCTTCTGACAATTTAAAGGCTTTGTAGTGGCAGCTTCTAAGGACACGTTCGGTTAAAAAAATCCTCAAGATTTTTTTAATTCTCACAATTCTCCAACCAAACATAATTTTTAATACCACATAAAAATAACTACAACACGCATACCAATAAAGTTAACATCACATAAAAATTCTCAAAACACAAAAAATACTCACAAAACTACTTAACCGAACATCTCCTAAGACTTCGTAACGAGTAAAAATTGCTTCCCCTTCTCAATTCTCTACTGTTTCAACAACACTCACTACTTGGAAGTCTTGAACCAGTTGCTTCTGGGTAAGGAGAAGGAGAATTAATGCCTTAGCGTTGAACTGATCTTAGAAGTAATCCAGACAGACTGATATTGCTGTAACCCTATCTTATCCATTAGGATTCTCTTGATTACTTTTGCTGCTCCTCACTCTAGTCCACGTACGTACGTGCTGGATGAATGAGAGAGCACGGTGAGGTTCAATGTTCAACGACCGTCCGTCTTCTCTCTCTGTTGGATAGTTAAAGGTTCCAGCGAGGTCATGTTCTGCAGAACCAAGCTCGAGCGCACACAAGTTTTTTTTTTTTTCTAAAACGAAAGGATATATAGGCATGAGTGAGGTCAGCTTAGGAGGGCCAATTCTCAGGAGTGATGGAATGTGCCGGAGGTGATAACTCGTGGACCCGACCACAGTGATGTATTGGTGCTCAATTAAAAGAAAAAAACGCAAGGGTCTCATTGAAATTTAAATGGTCAGCAAAGTCTTTTTTTCTGTAACCTTTTCTACTGAATATTGTCACCTAACGCAATAATCTTGTGACGACCGACCTATCCTTCTTCCAAAGGCTAACTCCTCAGATTTAAATAAAGAAAATGACCTAAAAATGATTACATTAAAGAACGACCACTATCTACTATTAGTCTTCCTTGTAACAGTAATTTCCTGAATAAAATGAGTTCGGATGGACTAGTCCCACCTGATCCGAACAGTGTTTATCGGCCAATTCCGACCGTTGGACGGTTGAAACTTTACGTTCCAGCCGTCCAGTCGGACGGTCGAACCATTCGAAGTCGAATAAAATTCCACCTCTCCTCCTCCTTTATTTTTATATATTTATGTTTAGATGAAAATATATATTGTTGTCAATAACTAAATCCCCACATTTGCATTTGCTATCTAGTCTGCTTTTCTTTACTTTTACCATTATACCAAATAATTACTATGCAAAAGATAATATTGTAAATTTCATTTGAGTTTCTGTCAAAGTATTAGTGTACTTTTTTTTTCTTAAAAAAAGAAAATGATCGTGCGTTGGTGGTGTCGTTGTCTCGATTCACTTAAATTCAATCTATACGCGAGCGTGAGACTTGTTATAGTTTGAACCCACAACTTTAGACTTACAAGATAATTAATATTTTCCACCCCCAATAAGCTTAAGTGCATGCATGTATATCGGCCTGCAAGATAATGTTTCCCATGACCCCTAGATTATTATATTAAGTTCCACGTTGTGTCTCCCTAAAAATTTAAAGACTTTTTTTTTTTGGTAGAATTCAACTAATTGTCTCGGCTTGACTATTCTAGTTGATACCAATATCGGTCTAATTTGCTCTATCTTCGAATAAGAGATAATTTTTTTGGAAAGACCGTAATGATCACTTTCCTAGGTTGGCGGAGGTAGTTGGACATCTTTTCCAATAATTCATGTGGCATTGAAAGGATGCCTATATGATCCTAAAATCTGTGACAGCAACATAATTGAAGAAAAACACTTATTTTTTCTGTTGTAAAATTTATGAATAATAGGATCTAGAAACCGTAACATAGAGAGTAATAGTTTTTCAGGAACTATGATATATTTTAAATATTGTTGTGTCTTACAATTCATCTCAATATCCATTTATATAGGCATAGAGGAGATACATAGAATTAAAAGGAATTCAAATGGAATTAAAAAGGAACACAATGGTGAGAAAACTAACTGTTGGTAAAAGGTGTAACAGTCATCCATAATAACTCACAATATTCATAACATTTTCAGCTAAGAGCTTTTTTTTTGGCATTAGTTTTTGACAATTTCACTAACAATACCAAGTCTTGTCTGTCTAGATGTTTATAAATGAGGTTTTTTAATTGGGTTGTTTTAATTATTTTCTGAATCACGGGCTAACGATTCGTTTATTCTTGTAATAATTAATTAGTTTCACAATGCTCGTGATTAAATTGTTTTTCTCTTTTGTGGTTGCGAGACAAGGCTCTCTGAAGGAAGATCCCAATTCAATACCAATTGCTCGGTTTTTTTTCCCGAAGTCAATTACGAGGGCTCTTAATAATTGTAAAATGATAGATTTCTATATTATCTTCCTAACTAATGGAGCGTTAATGCGTTATTGCAGTCACTCTTGATAATAATAATATTAATAATAATAAAAATAAAAATAATAATTATATATTGATGGAAGAGAAAATCTCTAAACCCACGAGATGAATGACAATCCACCTAACTAGGGCTGGGCAAACCCCCGATACTCGACGACCCCACCCAATTTTGGGGCTTGGGTATGTTATAAAACCCCGAATAAAACCCAAACCCGTCACGAATGAAATTAAAAAAATGAAGCGAATCCCATTTATACCCTTAGCTAAGGGTTAAGTTAACCCTTGCGACCCCCCTCCCCCATCGATTTCTTCCCTCTCCCTCAGCGCTCTGCGTTTCCTTCTCTTTCTCTGGCCTCTGCTATAGCTCTCAGCCTCTCACTTCACCCCCCACTCCTCTCTGGCCGCTGTACCTCAGTCTCTCTCAACATCCTCAAACTCATCACGACAAAATCCTCCAATCTGGTTGAGATCATAGCCAAACCCAAAACTTGAACATTTTTAATATCTATTATTGGAATCAACGTCGTTTTTTTGGGGTTGACACAGGGGCGGAACTAAGGGGTAGCGAAGGGTGTCTTCACTCCCCCAAAAAAAATGTATATTTCCCAAAAAAAATTATATGTATATATATATTTTAATAGAAGATGGCATGGACCCGATACTCATAGGCTCAGACCAACTTCATATGATCTCCATTAGGTCCTAAAAGGCCTGAGCCCGATCCCTTTCAATTTGTGTAGTTGATTTTTGGGTTGAAGATCTTACGAGATTGAGGGTTTTGAGATTGCTTCTTTGGGTGAATTCTCTCTGATAATATGAATATACTATTATTTTTTGCATTCTTTTGGTTCTTCTACATTATTGTTCTGCTAATCGAGTAGGTCATGCACTTCATAATTTTTTTCAATCTATTTATCGGGCAACAATTTTATCCTTATTTTACTGAATTTTCTATTTCTCTATGCGTGTCAGTTAGTGATAATTGGCTTTTACATTCAATTACTTGTGCCATGCATTAAATAACTGACTATAAATATAGAAAACATGACCCTGTAGATCTGCCTCAGAGGAGAATTTACATAAGCCTCAAGAATCTAGTCAGATATGCCTAGAGTAGCACTAAGATTCACAACCAATTATTATGGGTTTTAAGTGTGAAACTACCGTTTAGCCCAAGTAGCTGGGCAAATGACACAGTAGAAACATTTTTTGCGCATAAGAAATTGCACATCTTTCCTTGAGACTTATTGCATCTTATGAACTATTGATAAATAGTGGGACTTTGATGATATCATTTCAGCATTGCTAGGTCAATGCAACTAACAATTTTAATACATATAAATTTGTCAGGTCTTTGTATTTTATTTGGTAGTATTTATATAGTATGGTTAAAGTATGATTTGTTACCTTTGAAACTATAGCTGCACAGAATTTTGTGATCATCAATTAACATGTTAGAATAGCTGAAAATTTGGAAGCAGTAAAATCATTGCCCTGCATATCAATGAACATCAAAAGAAAGGGCTTGTGGATGAATAATGGAAAAAAGAAATTGCAATAGTTAATATGGTTTTGTAATTAATTGTTGACATTTATATTCACTGCTTTGACATGTATGTTTGGTTAATTACTGATGGATATCTCATTACTTGGAGCTCTTTCTTGTTTGGTTAATCACGAAGTTATTTTACAATGTTTTCAGAATATGCAGTTCCGTAGGATCCAATTGCCACCTTTCAGTATCAGCAAATAGTACGGTACATGTATTTTAATATTTTTAGTGTTTTTAATTCTTAATTTTTGATATTTTAACTCTTAAGATATTTTTTTGCATTACGTAGTAAATTTTTTTTTGTCATTTTCCCAAGGAGTTCGACCCCCTTCAATTGGATTCCTAGTTCCGCCACTGGGTTGATACCGAAGAAAGTTGGGGATGGTTGACGAATCCCTCTGTAAAGTTATCCCTCTGCCACTTCGTTGGCTTCTCTGCATCTTCATACACTGTGTCAATGAAAAAACTTCTTTTTCAGAAATGACAATGGATTGATCTAGAGTGGTGCCTTCTTCCTTTTGTTCTTCATTAGGGTCAGCTTCACTATAGTTACAGCCCATAATGTTTTTGGGCCTCAAAACCCAAAACGTTATGGGCCACAGCTTTAAGGCCCAGTACCCGAACCCGAGCTGAAATAGGTCTTCATGTCTGGGTTTTTGGGTTCGGTTCGAGTTAAAATTTTTGACCCCGAACCAGGTTTGCCCAGCCCTATACCTAACTTCCAATGCAAAAATTCGACTTCAGACATGCACATAAACAATGTTGGGGTTAGTCCCACATCAGGTTGTGGAAGGGGTTGGTGGTCATTTTATAAGTGTGAGAGAGAACCTCACCTCTTGAGCTAATTTTTGAGGTAAATAAGGTCTAAAATCACCTAACACTAGTATCAGAGCTCAAGTTTACCAACAAGTCTTATATCAAACAGTCCATGAGAGAAACGAGTTGTCTCTTCCCAACCCAGGGCCCGATGTGTTAGGAAAAGATTATTGGGGTTAGTCCCACATCGGTTGTGGAAGGAGTAGGTGATCAGTTTATAAGTGTGAGAGAAATCCTCACCTATTGAGCTAGCTTTTGAAGTTGTTAAGGCTCAAGACCACTCAACAAACAAAGATTTGGAAAAGGGTCACTAGAAAATGACCATTAGATGGCAAAGTGTTTTCTATGTGTCTCAATGTCATATTTGGTTGTAAAAAGTTTTTTTTTTAAGAAAATCACAATCAATTTTTCACCGACTCAAATAACTTTTTACAAACTCGAACAATTTTTTTTCATAAATTTCAATAAAATCTACCTTCCTTCCAATTATGAGAAATACAATGTTGGATTTTGTGCACAATCGATATTTTGAAAATTTCAATAAATGGATTAAGTTTATAAAATGGACATCTCCAAAGACAAAGTTATTTTCATCTAAGAGTCAAAGACTAGAAGATTGAAGATCAAGAAGATGCATGAAGCTCAAAAGTGAAGATTCAAGACCTTAGGGTATAAACCTTGTAATACTTAGTTTCATTTTTGACAAGGATTTGAATCACACTTGCATATATCTTTCAAAAACGTGCATAAACTGTTTTACCTATTGCTCAAATTAAAATATTTTTAAATAATTTCAAAACACCCCAATCAAACTCTCAAACCTTTTGTACACTTATGAGAAGTTAGTATTTAAAATTGGGTGTTTTAAAGTGGTCAAAAATATGATTTTAATTGAATTGAATCATTAGCTTAAGTTGAGGAGGTCGATCGGCTGGTGAAGCAGTCGACCTGTCTTCAACCGCTTGGTATAACGGTGGACCTGTTATTTTGTAAATAGATCCGTTGAGCTTCTAACAATATGACCGTTGAGTAACGGTAACTTGAAGCGGTCGATCGGTTCATGTTGGTTCACTGAACTTTGCTTATAACGATCTAGTAGGTTTGGTCTCAATCAATTAGCCCCTAAATTCGGGCTAGCTGGGCCCAAAGGAATAGATTCTCATGCATCTAGAGAATAAATTAATTTCGTCGTCTAACTACGAAGCTCTTTAGTCTATGTGGGGGCAAGATAATAAATTGTAATTTGCTAGTGTTCTGTTTTACTCTCTTTTATGGGCCCGTCAATTGATATTCTAATCAAATAGTATGCGGCTGACCCAAATCAGGCCCAGAGACACTTGAAGCTCTTTGGTCTTTTTTTTTTCAAATAACAAATATATCTTTTATAACCCATCATATATGTTTTTTTAACCTCGCTTTGCTCTAATTAAAATGGGTACTCTATCCATCAGCTAATAGAAAAGTTTGATAACATTTTTTTTTTCATATTTTGAATAACATATATAATTCTTTACCACGTAAAAGTTTAATATAATATACTTTAACTCAAGTAAGTGGAATATGTTTTTAATTATTAAGATATGATTTGGTCCTCCTAGAAAAAAGTCTTCCATTCACCACCAGCATGGTAGCCCAAGTGGTATGAATGTATGAAATAAAGCACTCAAGAGAGGGTATGTGGGAGATCTTTGGGTTGAACCCTCTCGCTTTCATTATCAGTACTTGCATGCTGGTCGGGCTGTGGTAACGGTCCTCCCTTTCCGGGACAGGTAATTATGGCTCAATCCGAACATTCTGTAGTAAGTGGGAAAAAGTGCAACACACATTGTTCTGAAGAGCATTGTTCGCATTTTTCTTGCAAGTATTGCAATGCAAATGCCAAGCCTCGGGAAATATTGTACCTTGTTACCCATCATGCTAAAATGCTTTTGCCTTTGAAAAGATGCAAATCTAAGCTACCATTGGACATGAACTCATAAACGAGTAGGAGATCCTTTTTTCTCGTGGCAACAACTGATTAGTTGCACTAAATTCTAGTGCCTGAGTTGAGCAATAGTTTATACCTTGGAAGCATACTCCTTTATCCCTTGTCTAGATCCCGTGGATACCCACTTAACAGCAACTGTCGGAATTAAGTCGTTTAAAAATCCTTTATAAACCCCACCAAACCCACCTTATTTTTTTTCTAAGCAAGATGTATTTCATTAAAAAGGACAATCAAGGGGAAACCTCGAATTGTCACTAGAAAGACATTGCACAGGAATACAAGATGCGGGTATGTTCCCAAACATCATTTCATTGGCTGCTCATTGGGCTACATTGTGAGCAACAAAATTCGCAACTAACATGTTGAAACCTCCAACTAGGATGGAATGGCAAAAACATGTGAATATCATAAATCACTGAGCTAATGCTGCAAGCTTCCATATCCCCAAGTTCGCAAATAGTGCTCACCACAGTTAAATTGTCACTTTCAAACAAGAAATCTTCCTTAGAGAGTAAGTGCGCCTCCTGTGCAGCAAAGAAAGTTGCTTTGGCTTCCTTCAACAAAGGAGGGCCTTTTGGCAAGCTCTTTGTCCAAATAAAGACAATTTCTGCTGAATAATTCTAGCAAACAACAGCAACTACAGAGTATGATGGGCAAATAGCCACATCAAAATTAGCTTTCTAGCAATCTCCATGAGGTGGCACCCAACGGGTCTAGGGAGAGCCTACCATGCATCATGATGTTCCATCTGCAGCTTCTTAACCCTAGCCACTAGTTGATGAACATCCAGATTCAAGTTTTCATGGATTATTTTGTTGCGGGTGAACCATAAATAATCCTTAAGAATAGCTGCTGATCGAATAAAATGAAATTGTTGTTTTGTTGATAATCCAAGGTGCTGACCTGGGTCCAAAATAATTTTGATCCAATCAAAATGGATTGGTCTCCAAATGAGTGTGTTCAGTGGCCAATATGATTCTCTCCAGAGAGTAATTGCAATGGGGCAAGTGAACAACAAATGAACTAAAGATTCCTCTTACTGCTTGCAAAATGTGCAAGAAACACTCTCAGCATCCAATCTTAAGATTTGGGCTATATTTCCTTTGCTGGGTATTGCATTCCAAGCAGATTTCCATATAAATAATTTTAATTTATCTTGTAGTGGAAGCTTCCAGAATTTTAACCACATCTCTCGAGACAAAGGGTTGGAATTAAGAGATTGAGGCATATCCAACATGGCATATGTAGATTTAAGAGAAAACGTACCAGAGTTGTCAGCAATCTAGCAAAGTTGGTCTCTATCTTGCCGAATAGGAAGGTGCATACCCAGGATAAAATCTGCATCTTCTTCGAGAAACAACTGACGAACCTTGTCCCCCCTCTAGGTATAATTAAATCTGAAACACGTAACTCAGCATCCAATTCCACCTTCAGGTTTTTAGGCCTGGGAATAAAGTGTTCTACAGAAGGGACCCAAGGATCCAGCCACATTCTTACATCTTCACCGTCCAAAATATGGAAGCACAAACATTTCCTTAGAATGTGTTGGGTCTTATAAATTCCTTTCCAAAGCCAAGAAGCTGTGGGAGGTAGAGAACTAAACCAAATAAAATTTTTTGGCATATATTTCGTTGTAATTGCTTTAACCCAAAGCTTTTCTAGGTTACCATGAACTTGCCATCCAAGCTTGGTTAAAAGTGCAATATTTAGGGAAACCATCCTCTTCAGGCCTAAGCCTCCCATACTTTTTGGCTTGCAAATCGAACTCCAAGATTTAAGGATTAAGGAATGATTCTGAGTGTCACTTGACCCCCACCAAAAGCGCATCATCGTAGAATCAATAGGAGAGCTATAGTCTTAGGGATAGCATAGTGGCTCATAGTATCACTAGGCAATGAAGAAGAAACTGAACGAATGAGAACCAATCTGCCTGATTGAGACAAAGTCTTGTCCAAGCGTATTTTCCTCTGCAAAGTTATTCATTGCACCAACCAATTCCTTGTATGAGAACTTCTTTGGCCTTGTACTTCGTTCAAAGTCGTCGTCCATGGAGTTAATGGTATTGAAGAGTATAGGAAGAACCTCAGAAGGCTGAGAGTTAATCGCAAGGCAGCGGATCTAGGTTGGATTACCTAGATTATTACTTCAGAGTTGTCAGAGTCAAGCAACTGTATGTTCCCCGTGTCTGAGTCACCGGTATAAGGTTTATCTTCTAGGAAATTTTTGGTGGCTGCTAGTCCGGAATAGTTTTTTTCTTTGATAAGATTTTTCACTTCGTCATCAAATCTCTTATCTATGCGTGTGATTGAGTTATTATTTTTATTTGGTATTTATTTTAATATTTCGCTGCATATTTGTTTAATATTTGTAGAGTCACGACAGTTCGCTCTATCCGGGGTTTTATTCGTTCCCATAACCCAGATTTCCACTTCATCATCAAATCTATTAATGAAAATGTTATTAACTTGTTGGTTTATTCGGATCCAGCTTATTTTCTTTGGTTGTTATCAGTGGTTTATGGTCCTACTCTTTAGTACAAGAAAGAACCTTTCTGGAACGCTTTGAATTCTGTTACGGGCGTTTTTGGAGGCCTATGGCTTTGTCTTGGAGATTTTAATTGTTTATTGGCTAGTTGGGAGAACCAAGGCGGTCGTTTGTTTGCGTCATCATCCCAGAATTTGTTTCAGTCCCTCATGGATAAATTCGGCCTCATAGTCCTTGGGTTTAAAGGTCAGGTGTTTACTTGGTCAAACAACCGGGATGGTCGGGCCAATATTAAAGAAAGGTTGGACGGGGTTGTCGCCAATGTTGATTGGCAAACTTTATTTCCTAGAAGCCGTGTGACCCCTCTTTTGCAGGCTTCCTCAGATCATTCTCCACTCTTACTTGAGTCGGATAAGCACATCTACTCTTACCCAAAGCCTTTTTGGTTTGAGTCTTTCTGGACTCAAGGTAGCACGTGTGGTTGGGTTATTTTTGAAGCTTGGGCTCCTTCTCACCCTGGATCTCCTGCTTTTATTGTTTGGTCTAAAGTCAAAGCTGTGAAAAAGGCCTTGAAAGAGTGGAATCATTCTCACTTTGGGCTTGTTAAGGATAGTCTCAAAACTCTTACAGCCTATATTAATGCGGTTCAAGAGCTTCCTCCCACTCCAGAGAACCTTTCTATCGAACGTAGGTGGTCTGCTACTCTTCGAGAGGAGGAAAAGATGGAAGAAGAAATGTGGCGAGTTAAATCTCGCAAGACTTGGCTGACCACTCGAGATCTCAATACTAAATTTTTTCACCTCTCTACAGTGATTCGAAGATGGAGAAATGCTATTGAGTCCATCAAGGATGGAAATGAGAGCTGGTTGTCTTCTAGGAATCTGGTTGGTGATCATATTGTTGCTTATATCTAGTCTTTATTTTTTTCTTCTAACCTTGTGATTCTAGATGATTTAGAAGGATTGATAACCCGTCATATTTCTGCGGAAGAAAATTTAGATATGTGTGCTATACCGACTCCTGATGACACTCGGGCTGCTGTTTGGGGTATTGGTTCTCTAAAAAGTCCGGGACCTGACGGTATGACTAGTATTTTCTATAATAAAAAATATTAGGACATTGTAGGTTTGGATATTGTTGAAATGGTCTAGGATTTCTTTAGGTAGGATTTTTCGTATCTGCTTTGAATCATTCCTTTATTACTTTGATTCCTAAGATTGATCATCCTACTGAAATAGGTAATTTTCGGCCTATTAGCTTATGCAACGTCCCTTACAAGATCATCTAAAAAATCTTGGCCAACCGTTTGAGGATTCTTTTACCAAGACTCATATCGCCAATGCAATCGGCGTTTGTTCAAGGCCGGGTAATTCAAGAAAACTCTATTCTTACTCATGAAGTTTTCCATATGCTCAAGAAAAAGCGGAAGGGTAGATCTTATATGGCTATTCGTGCTAACATTGAGAAAACATATGATCGCATGGAATGACTCATTATTTTCTGTGCGCTTCATTGTTTTGGTTTTCATCCGAAGTTTGTGAATTGGATCCACCAGTGCCTGTCCACTGTGTTGTATTCTATTTTATTGAATGTATCCTCTTATGGTTTTTTTAAACCTTCTCGCGGTCTTCGACAGGGTGATCCTATCTCACCGATGCTTTTTATTCTAGGCTATGAAATTTTTCACGCATGCTTTTTCGTGCAGAATCTCAGGGTCGATTGCATGGTATTCGTATTGGAAGGGGTGTTCCGGCTATTTCCCACCTTTTTTATGCCAATGACCTTCTAATCTTTTGCAATGCTAATTTAGAGGAAGCTCAGGTCATTTATGAATGTCTTACTAAATATGAGTGTTGGTCTGGGCAACAGCTAAATGCCCGGAAGTCTTCTATTACTTTTAGCTGTAGCACTAGTTCGATTTCTACCCATGCTATCTTCTCTTCACTTTAGCTTTCTCGGAATGATCATGTGGAGAAACATCTTGGCTTACCGGTTTCTATTGGCCGGAATAAAAATCTGCACTTTAAGGGTATTTGTGAGCGTGTGAAGAATTGTTTGGAGGGTTGGCAAATGTGTACTCTTTCACAGGCAGGCAGATTGGTGCTTATTCAGGCAGTGGCTTCTGCCCTCCCGACGTATACTATGAATCAGTTTCTTTTGCCTAAATCAATATACAACCGTCTTGATTCTCTGATGATGTGTTTCTGGTGGGGCTTTCGAGATGATGGACAACGTCATCTGCACCTCAAGTCTTGGAGGTTGGCCTGCCAACCTAAAGCTCAAGGTGGTCTCAGACTCAAGCTTATGTGGGATCAAAATCAAGCTCTCCTTATGAAATTGGCTTGGCTTATCCAAGCTGCTCCTAATGTTTTTTGGGTCCAAGTTCTTCGAGCTAAGTATCTAAATTCCAATTTTGTTTGGAATTGGCAGCCCAAACCAGGTTCGTCTTGGTTTTGGAGGGGCATCTTGCGGGTGACACCTTTACTTCAAGCTTGAGCCTGGTTTAGTATTGGCTCGGGAGCCTCGACAAAAATTTGGGAACCCCATGGATTTTGCACCCTTCCCCGCATACCTTTATACCCCCGTTTTTGGGTTCTGAGTTACAAGATAACTCAGCGCTGGTGAATAGTCTTTTTATTCCTTCCACGCATATATGGAATTCTACTCTCGTTCGAGAGCTTTTTGTGGATGAAGCTGCAGATTTGATTCTGTAAAGTAGTACTCCTTCTAGCAACATCGATGATAAAACTGATTTGGACCCCTGATTCTAAAGGGGTATTTTCAGTTCGGTCTACCTACCGGCTCTTACATCCTCAACCTAGTCGAAATGGTTCGCCTTTAGCCGCAGATGATTGGTTGAAAAATCTGGAAGTTGCCTTTGCAAGACCGCCTCAAACTGCTCCTATGGAAGATTGCTTGGAATGCTCTTCCGTGTAAAACTAACACGTGCTGGTCTTACGATCCTTTTGAAGAGCACCTGTTTTGCTCCCTGTGTCGTAATGCTCCAGAATCTCTTGATCATTTATTTTTTGGATGCCCGCTGGCTTGTTTAGGTTGGATGGAGTCTCCTTGGACTCTGAATATTCAAGAGTTGGCACCTCGGAGCATTGGAGATTGGCTTCATCTTATTCTTTATTCGGCGATCCTGTTCGATTCCCTTTGGTTTGCCAGGAACCAATTTGTCCATCATGGAATCCACCCGGAACCCCAGCACGTGGTCAACAATATTCGGCTGTTATTTCAAGAGCACTGCCTTGCTTGGAAAGAGATGTTGCAGCCTGATCCTTGGTCTGTGTGGTGTCCTCCTCCTGTTCAAGCCTGGAAAATTAATTTCGACATTGTTGTTAGGAGATCATGTTTGTTGGCTGTTGCTGTTTGCCGAAATTTTGATGCACAACTGCTCTTTGCTTGGACAAAGAGCCTACCTCCCAACGGTCCCCTTGTGGGCGAGGATAGAGCGACATAATTTGCTGTTCAGGAGGCATCGTTCTTATCTCAGGATTTTGTTATCTTTGAAGGTGATTCTAAGACAGTGATCGATGCTATTTCTCACGAGGACCAGGTCGATTGACTGGATCATTCGTGGGATTATTGCTGATATTTTGTTGTTGCGTAGTTGCCAGAGTTCTTGGTCTTTTATTCATGTAAAGCGTTATGTTAATTCGGTCGCCCATAATCTTGTTAGATGGGCTTTAGCTAAAAACTTTGTGGGGAATATTCCCACTGCTGAAATTCCTGCTTCTATTCTTACCTGTGACAACCCAAGATTTCTCCCTTGAGTTTCACAGGTGCTCAATAAAGTTTACTTAGAAAAAAGAAAAAAGATGAGACTAGTACTTATTCTAAATTTATCAATTCACATAAAAATAAAACTAACACCTATTCAGCATGGTGTTCTTTAGGGTCTAAATAGATTTTTCATTACGAGTCAGAAATCTTTATCCTAGAATGTAATCTACAACTATTCTAGAATGGCAAGTCACTCGGTGACAATGCTTTGCTGATTGGAGACAGGCGCAGTGCTGGAGATGACTGTGCTTCAATACTTCCTCCTACTCATTAACCAAACCAACCCCAAACCAGTAATTAAAATGCATCCAGCCACGCTAAAGCCCACCGCCATTTTTACCTTGATTTTATCTTCATTGTTTTCTGGTGGCGCCGAGTTCTGATTCACGGAAGCTTTTGATGTTGACTCAAAAGACCACGAGCAAAGAATATGCGACTCGGAGAGGTATCCTGTTGAGGCAGCAAAGCCCAATTCAACCCATTCCGGTAGGTTCTCTTTCAGATTAACTACATCAGAAAACTTTTGTAGAGTTGGGGTTTCGTCACTTCTGAAGCCAGTGAAGCTTACTCTTAAATTTTGCGTAGTGGAGTCGTAACTAATACTAGCACTATATGTTCTATTTTCATTGATGAGACTAAACCATTTCACAGTTTTCCGAGATCTTATACCGTTGATATTGACACCAACGTGTTCGCGAACAGGCTCAGGCGGGTCCCATTCATTCCGAAAAGTATCGAACTCCACTGCAACGAATTTGTTTGCAGCTAAGAAATTTGGGTCTTTCATTTGTTGGCGGGTGATAAGCCCAAATCCAGACCCATCAGTTGAAGTTGGAGAAGGGAAATCGGGGCTGGCGAGGAAGAACGTGAGCCCGTCTGAGTATCTGTCTTTGCCTTCCGAATTGACGATAAAGGAGAAGCTGGTCGTGAAGTCTGCATGTTCTCCGGATTTCGTGTCCCAAAGATGCATCAGATCTACATATGTGGCTCGACCCCAGTTGTCCGATGCATCCGGCGTCAGCGGGATGACTGAACCTGAGAGAGTGGCGTTTCCACTTAATAGTATTAGTCCGTCGGTTGAATGGGAGAAATTCGAGAAATTGAAGGATAACTGAGTTGCAGGAGGGAGTATGAGAAAGAATAAAATGGTAATGATCAAGAAGGGAAGCAGCAGCTTTGGTGGACTGACAACCATGGTTCGGACTCGGAGGGAGTTTCAACGGTCACTGTATTGGTTTTAAATATGTCACCTAACGCCATAATCTTGTGACGACCGACCTATCCTTCTTCCAAAGGCTAACTCCTCAGATTTAAATAAAGAAATGACATAATAATGATTAAATTAAAAAATGAACACTTCTACTATTAGTCTATACTTTTAACGTACAAGTTGTTGCAGTCATAGCCTGAATAAAATTCTCACTCTCCTCCACCTCCACCTCCACCTCCACCTCCACCTCCGTTACATTTGCATTTGCTAGTCTGCTTTTCTAGACTTCTACCATTATACCAAATAATACTATGCAAATGACCCCATTGTAAATGTTTCTCATCCAGATTATTATATTAAGTTCCATGTCGTGTCTCCATAAAAATTTAAGGACTTTTTTTTTTTGGGTGGGTAGAATTCAACTAATTGTCTCGGCTTGACTATTCCAGTTAATTTGCTCTATCTCCGAATAAAGAGATAATTTTTTTGAAAGACAGTAATGATCACTTTCGTAGGTTGGCGGAGCTAGCTGGACATCTTTTTCAATAATTCACGTGGCATTGAAAGGATTCCGACACTACAAAAAAATAGGTCTGTAGCGGCGGTCGCTAAAAATGCAGCTAAAGTGTATTTTTCGCGGCTTTTTTTGCAAAACGCTGCTAAAAGTGATACCTTTAGCGGCGGTGACAGCCGCTATAGACCCCCCCTTTGACAGTTTTTTTTGCAAAACGCCGCTAAAAGTGATACTTTTAGCGGCGGTCGTTCTAGCAGCGGTCACCGCCGCTACAGGTTTAGTTATAGCAGCATTTGCTCTTGCATTAATTTCTAGAATTCTTCTTTTTCCCCAATAATATGTTTTATGCTTTGCATTAATTTCTAGAATTATTTTGATTTTCAATGTTTAAATTGATTCAATTCTAGAAATATTAGTTTACTCTTATGCTTGCATTAATTTCTAGAATTATTTTGCTGACTGGAAGCAAAGTTTGCTTTTCACTCTAGGGTGTATGGAATTAGATGAAGCGCTCCGTGTTGTAGAACCCATTATCACGGAATCAAGTACGCCACAGGAGATTTATGTTTATGAACGATGAGAGTGATCAAATCGCCTCAGTTTGATGTCCATTAAATCTCACATCATCAAAAGCATTATGGATTTTATCCCTGAATGCATTAAAGCTAAGGATTTTTTAAAGTCCGTTGAAGAGCAATTTGCTACTTCTGAAAAGGCATTAGTCAACAATCTGATGAGAAAGTTGTCAAGCAAATCAATAAAGAGTTCAACAAGTGTGCGTGAGCACATTTTGGAGATGAGAGACATTGCATCTCAATTAAAATCTCTGGAAGTTAAAATTTCTGACTCATTCTTGGTCCATCTAATTTTGAACTCTGTACCAAATGAGTATGGTCCCTTTAAAATATCATACAACACACATATAGAAAAATGGTCAGTGAATGATTTACTGGCTATGTGTGTTCAAGAGGAAGAGAGGCCGAAACTCGAGAAACCTGAGAGTTCTCACTTTGCTTCTTGGGCAAAGGGGAAAGCCAAGAAAGGCAAGGTTGCCCAAAGTTTCAAGGAGAACAAGGTGACAATAAAGATTAATGGCACTAAGGATACTTGTTTCTTCTGTAAGAAGAAAGGGCACATGAAGAATGATTGCCAAAAGTACCTTAAGTGGCTCGAGAAGAAAGGTATATTTCTCTCTCTTGTTTGTCATGAATCTTTAGTTGTTGAAGCTCCTTGCAATACTTGGTGGATTGATTCTGGTTCTTCAATCCACATTGTGTATACATTGCAAGATTTTCTCACAACAAAGAAGCCGAAAATAAGTGAACAACGAGTTTACTCTGGAAATAAATTGTTCTCAAGTGTGGAAGCGGTTGGAACTTGTAGAATAATTTTGAGAACCGGATTTGTTTTAAATCTTGAAGATGCATTTTTTATTCCAAAATTTTCAAGGAATTTAATTTCAATTTCAAAACTTGATGTATTGGGTAATGATTTTTATTTTATAAATTCAGCTTTTAGTTTATTTCGAAATAATCAAGTTGTTGGTTGTGAAATAAAAACTAATGGTCTTTACAAAATTGAATTAGATTCCAACTTTCAGAACAATTGTTTGTCAATACATACTATTGGCATACAAAGAAGGCTTATAAATGAGAATTCTGGTTTGTTATGGTATAGGAGATTGAGACATATCTCCCTTGAGCGAATCAAAAGGTTGGTTGATGACGATGTCTTGCAAACTCTTGATTTTACTGATCTTGGCACTTGTATAGACTGCATATAGGGAAAACAGACTAACAAGTCCACTAAAGGTGCCAAAAGGAGTTCTAAGATTCTAGATATCATACACACTGATCTCTGTGAACCTTTTCCTACTCCATGTTTCAATGATAAGAGATATTTTATCTCATTCATTGATGATCATTCTCGTTTCACGTATCTCTACCTTATTGATGAAAAATCTGAGGCGTTTAATGCCTTTAAGACTTATAAGGCAGAAGTAGAGAACCAAAAGGAAACGAAAATCAAGATCGTAAGATCTGATAGAGGTGGAGAATATTATGGAAGGTACACAGAAAAAGGACAAATGAGTAGTCCATTTGCGAAATTCCTTGAGGAGGAAGGCATTGTTGCTCAATACACAATGCCTGGTACACCACAACAAAATGGTGTAGCAGAAAGAAGGAATCGCACGCTAATGGACATGGTAAGGAGTATGCTTAGTAATTCTCGTCTCCCTCTATATCTATGGAGTGAAGCCTTAAAAACTGATGTGTATATCTTAAACAGGGTTCCATCCAAGGTTGTCCCCAAGACACCTTTTGAGTTATGGGATGGATAGAAACCCAGTTAAATCACATACACATATGGGGTTGTCCTGCTGAAGTGAGGATTTTCAATCCGAATATAAAGAAATTTGATCCAAAGACAACCAATGGTTTTTTCATCGGCTATCCAGTAAACTCCAAAGGATTTAGATTTTACTGTTCTACACATAATACTAAGATTGTTGAATCAGGAAATGCTAAGTTTTTAGAGGATATTGAACCTAGTGCAAATTCCCAAAAGGTTAAATTTAAAGGAAGCACAATAGTTGACTGAATTTTCTCCTCTTGGAGAAAGATTGATTGTGTTTAGGAAAGATCAAATTGATTATCCTGAACTACAACCAATTCAAGAAGAGTTAACTCATACAAAACAGGTTCAGACTGAGTCTATCCAACCTCTGCAAAATTTCGAGGAAGTAGAATTAAGACGGTCCTCTAGAATAAGGAAATTAACAATCCCTAGTGATTTTGTTGTATACCTTCAAGAGTCTGACTTTGATGTTAGACCTAAAAGGGATCCAAATACCTTTTTACAGGCCATGAATGGAGATAACTCCGTGTTGTTGTTTGATGCCATGAAGGAAGAGATGAAATCTATGGCAAAGAATCAAGTCTGGGATCTTGTTGACTTACCAAAGGGAGCCGTAACCATTGGCTGCAAATGAATTTACAAAACCAAACGGGAAGCTTCCAGTAAATTTGAACGATATAAAGCCAGACTTGTAGCCAAAGGTTTCACTCAAAAGGGAAAGCTTAGATTATCATGAAACATTCTCTCCAGTATCTAAGAAGGATTCGTTTAGAATAATCATGGCATTAGTAGCTCATTTTGACTTAGAGCTGCAACAGATGGATGTGAAAACATCAATTCTAAATGGGGATCTTGAGGAGGAGGTGTATATGAGACAACCTGAGGGGTTTGATGATAACAGTCAGAAAGCATATAAATTAAAGAAACTATATATGGACTAAAACAAGTCTCCCGTCAATGGTATATTAAATTTCACAAGGTTATTACTTCATTCGGGTTTTTGGAGAATCTTGTGGATCAAAATATACACCTTAAGGTCAGTGAGAGTAAAGTAATCTTTCTAGCCCTTTATGTAGACGATATTTTACTTGCAACAAATAATTTGGGTTTGCTATATGAAACTAAATAGTTTCTATCTAAACACTTTGAAATGAAGGATTTGGGTGAAGCCTCTTATGTCATTGGTATAGAGATTCATAGATACAGAAAACAGAAAATATTACGATTGTATGAGAAGGCCTACATTGAAAAAGTTTTCGAAAGATATGATATGAGCAAATGTGCTCCTAGTGTAGCATCTGTCATTAAAGGGGATAAATTCTGTTTGGATCAATGTCCCAAGAGTGAATTGGAACAAGAACAAATGAAAGGTTTACCATATGCATCTGCAATCGACAGTTTAATGTATGCTCAGGTCTGTACCAGACCTGATATTGCATTAGCAGTTGGTATACTAGGAAGATACCAAAGTAATCCTGGATTGGAGCATTGGAGAGCTGCAAAGAAGATCATGCGATACTTATAAGGAACCAAGAATTACAGTTTGACCTACAGACATGTTGACCATTTAGAAGTGTCTGGGTATACATATTCAGATTTTGCTGGATATACAGATAGCAGAAAGTCTACTTCAGGGTACATTTTTCTCTTTGCTGGAGGAGTCGTATCCTGGAAAAGTTGCAAACAGACTATCGTTGCTATCTCTATAATGGAAGCAGAGTTTATTGCGTGCTATGAAGCCACTACACATGCATTGTGGTTAAAAAATTTTGTTAATGGTCTCAAAATTGTTGATTATGTTGAGAGACTAATTAAGATTTTATGTGACAATTCTGCGGCAGTATTCTTTCAAAGAATCATAAAAGTGGAAGCAGGAGTAAGCACATAGATATCAAGTATCTTAGTGTGAGAGAAAACATCAAGAGACGTGTTGTTTCTATAGAGAATATAAGTACTAAGTTGATGCTCTCTGATCCCATGACTAAAGGTTTACCGGTAAAACAGTTTAAAGGTCATGTAGACCATATGGGGCTTGCTAATTCATTTTGTACTTAGTTTCTCTCAAATTTTTTATTTGTAGACATGAAGTTATTGAAATAAAAATTCGTTGCGCAAATTCTTTATTATTTATTGTTATCTATGGAGATAAATAAAAAGGACCTGAATGACTTATAGGAAGTTCATTCATAAAGTTTTGATTCTCATAAAATACTCATATAATGAGTATTGTGCTGGTAATACATGAAAGGGACGACTGATTATGTTACGGTTTTACCGTCATGATTCGTGTGTAACATTCATTATGTGGGTGAGAGGATTCCATAAACAGTTGGTCATACTAAAGAACTCAAGACACCATTAAGACATATGTCGTCAAGGTCAAGTGGGAGAATGTTAGAATATTGCCTTAAGGTGACCTAATTGACATATGTAAATAATCTTTTAAAGTTTTAAAGATTATGGTGTCATTTAAATAAGACTATGGAATCTGTAGCAGATTCAAATTTAGAACTAATTGGATAAAGATTGCAATTTGATTTCTGATTTAAATTGGAATTCAAATTGTAACCGATCAGATAAAGATTGCTATTTGATTTTTATTTGAATTTCCTTGATGGAATGAACAAATCAGAATCTACAACAGATTGAGGGTCCCTGACCTAGCCTATAAATAGAGGTCTGTGTATACCATCTATGACATACTCTGAGAGGCATAAGCATAGGTTGGAAGAGCCTCAATAAAATTCTTAAGTTCTTACAAAGTTATTTTGCAGAGATTCCGTTCAAGTGCTGAGCAAAATGGCTGAAGGTAAAGTTCCTGTTATATTATTCCGCTGCGTTCACAATCATATTTAGTTGATTGTGATTTTACTCTAAGAGAGAGTCCCACATAGAAAATTCCAAAAAGTAGAAAAATATTTATTAGTGAGAAATTCCACAATCATTTGTTTTAGTACAAAGAGCAGTGGCTATGGTGCACCACGTGCGTGCGCATTAGGTTGTAAGGCTCTAATGGTGCATTTGGCACTGATCGAGAAGTTTTAGCTTTTGATCCAGAATTCAAAAGCATCAAGAAATTACCGTTCTTCGTTAACGAATCAAGAAACTCGGGGGTCCATTGTATCCTGAACGAATTTGCATCAACCTTGTACACAAATTGGTGATTTAAGGAAGCACTGTGGTTGTGCCTTAAGAGCAATTCTTCAATTATTAAACCTAATTAGTCTCATAATGCTGCTGATTAAATTGTTTTCCTTGATTGTGGTTGCGAGACAAGGCTATCTAAAGGAGGATCCCCCTTCAATACCAATTGATCGGTTTTTTTTTTTCATAAAGTCAATTACGAAGGCTCTTAAGAATTGTAAAATAATAATTGACCCTCAACGTTTTTTTCATATGTAGGTCTCTAAATTTCGAGTTTGCCCGAGAGCGAGCAGGTTCACTGAACTATGCTTAATATTATATAACGATGAGTAGGTTTGGTCTCAATCAATTAGCCCCTAAATTCGGGCTAGCTGGGCCCAAAGGAATAGATTCCCACGCATCTACAGAATAAATTCATTTCGTCGTCTAACTACGAAGGTCTTTAGTCTATGTGGGGGCAAGATAATAAATTGTAATTTCATAGTGTTTTGTTTTACTCTTTTCTTTTTATCTGGGCCCGTCAATTAATATTCTAATGAAATAGTATGAGGCTCACCCAAGTCAGGCCCAGAGATACTTGAAGCTCTTTGGTCTTTTTTTTTTTCTTTCTTTCTTTTCAAATAACAAATATATCTTTTCTAACCCATCATATATGTTTTTTCTCCGCTGGATCTTTTTAACCTCTCTATGCTCTAATTAAAAGGGGTACTCTATCCATCAGCTGATAGACAAGTTTGATAACATTTTTTTTTTCATATTTTGAATAACATATAGAATTATTTACCACATAAAAGATTAATATAATATACTTTAACTCAAGTAAGTGAAATATATTTTTAATTATTAAGATTTGATTTGGTCCTCTAGAAAAAAGTCCTCCCTTCGCCACCGAGGGTTGAGCGAGAGCCTCTCTTTCTAGACTCTCACGCTTTTATTTTATTGGGGAAAATATATCTTCACCCACAAACTACCATAATTTTGACACTTTGCATCATAAACTGCCAATTTTGATACATTACACCCTCTAACTACCAATTTTTGACACTTTGCACATTTTTTAAAATTTGAGACTAAAATGACGATAATGCCCTTCACCCATTTTGTATATAGTAAAGATATTATTATAAATTTATTAATTTAACAAAGGTATTATTGTCAAATAGAGGATGCAAAATGTTTAATGTTAATAGTTGGAGGGTGCAAAGTGTCAAAATTGGTAGTTTAGGGTGCAAAGTGTCTCACATTGGTAGTTTGATAGTGCAATGTCTTAAAGATTGTAATTTAGGATGCAAAATATCAAACCTATAATAGTTTATGAGTGAAAAGTGTATTTTCCTCGATTTATTCTATTTTCTCATATCTTGTGTTCGTGCCATTCATTACGTTCGTTTTGCGTGAGTTTGTGGAGGACGCGTGTGCGGTAAATAGTGGGTTGTGAGGTAAAAAGGTCGTATCTGCATGATGCCCAGTAAAAGATTTTTTTCTTCTGTACATCACTAAAAGATATTTTTTTTGGATGAGAAGATAGTTTTCTTAGTTGGTGTTCCAACTTCATTGAAAAATGACCATTTAAATAAAAGAGAAATTCGGTTGTGGAGGTGATATTCGACAAAGCATACAGTCCTATATTGGATTAAATGGGTGATTTAAGTGAGACGTCTTAGTAATTGAGTTCCTGGAGGGGTGTTCTTGGAGGCCTTTGGAGCACACGACCAGTGGCGATGGTTTCTCCAGCGTCTGGCGTCCCTCTTTGGCCATCGCAGTCGCCGACCAGACAGTGCGTGGAGGCTAGTGCGCACTTGCTCGTCCTTTGCTCTTTAACTTTGAGCTAGGTTTTCTAGTGCTCTCTGGCCTACACGAGCCCTACGCCTGAGTTCAGGGTCCACTGACAATTCATTCTACACCGGTCGGTTTAGCGTTGTTCGTGCATCTCACGCGCTAGGCCATTTTCTCTCTTGCCCGACTGTCCAACTACTATTCCACCTACTCCTGTGGACCCACTTGTGGGTGAAACTTTGACTTGTGTTCGTGTTGTTGAAGTAGCCTTTCATAAGCAATGGTCTTGTGTATCTTTTGAGACCGATTCCAAGCTTCTCTCGATGGATATTAACAACTATCATCTTTCCCTTGCTGGAAGATTGAGGATATGATGATCTCTCTTCGCCAAACTTTTAAGGTTTAGTTCTCGTGGTCTTTACATTGGGTTCCTCGTCGACTCAATTATCAGGCACATCTTTTAGCGCAGTGGGCAGCTCGCACTTCTATTTATGGTTTTTCGAATATTGCTTGTACCTCGTTTCATATTTTGAACTGTGATATAAACTCTATTTTAGTCTAATTTCATTAATACTATTTGATTTCAAAAAAAAAAAATATTCGGCTTCCAGTTTTCATTTTTTGTTGATCATTTCAGTTTTCTACCCAGATTTATATGGTCTTTTGACTTCTCGTTGGCACGTCTCTCTCCAAAAAGTTTGACTAATCATTTTGAACTTGTAACTAAAGTCTTTGAATTGTCTATTAATCAATGATATAAATGGATCTGTTATGATTTTTTTTAAGAACATGCCTCTCTCATGGTACGAACTGAAATTATTATGGTGTCACTCCAACAGGCGAAGCGAGCTTTGTTCAACGTACCAATTAGGTGTCAACTAGTTGAACTTGCACATGGGAAAATGATGTTACATGAGTGTAGTTGTCGTATTTTCACCGGCATCTTTCTGGATCCTTTTTTATTTATTTCATTTTTTTGTTTTTCAAATCCTAGCTTTTAATTATTCCTTACATAAAGGTAAATTTAAATCGGGGAAAAAGATGAGCAGATGATGTGTCACCACCTTTCCATACTGTTGCTTTCAATTTATCACAAATGGTAAAAGAAGAAGAGACAGATTACCCTACATATTATCCAACGAATCAATTAAGATAACTCATACTTTAAATTCTAATTTTTTGTTATATTTTTTTAATCAAGATCTAACACGTTAAGATTGTATCACGTGACCAATTAACTTCTTGATAATGGATGGAGGGTTCTAGCACGAAGAGTGTAAGCGTCGCAGACAGTCACTTGCGCAAACAGACAAGCCCATGTGCGCGCTGAGGGAAAGGATCAGCCCATACGATTGGGCATGTTCTGTTCCAAAGATACGTGATCTAACAATCTGGTTACGGAAGTCAGGATTGATGTCATGTGGGGCGTAGTAGTATAACTGCCATTGTCGATTTCTTGATGTTTTGCGGTGGAGTCCTAAAAAAATAGTATAACCATTGTAGAAAAAAAAAACCCAAAATATAGATTTTTTTTTTTTAGGCATAAGTAGCATATATATTGATAATAAGATCAAGGAGGTTTTAACACCTCTGGAGGCTCTAAAAGGCGAACCAGACACTCCGAAGAGCCGGCGGGCCAACGAACAAACGGACCTTAAGGCCCTACAAAGTCCCCGAAGGGACGGATATGCCACGAATGACAGAAAGGCCTCAGAAGGCAGCAAATACAAACTAATATGCCTAAAAACATAAAATATACAACATTAAAAGCACCACAAGCCGTAAACATAGCGGCCAACATAAAACACATAATTTGAACACAACAAGCCCTAAACAAAATGATTTTTGAAGTATTAAATTTGTGTCATTTATAGTAAGGCCCAAAACGGTATTTTAAGGTGTAAAAGGTGGTGGGATAGTCAATTTGTTCCGAAAAAGTGGGCGATCTCTCTTCGTTTCAGTGTCTCTCATACACTAAACTCGAGCCACAACCCATCATCGAATCGCTTACGATGTTGGGAGTTAAATTCATCTTATGAGTCATAAAGGAACTAACTTAAAACGAGGCCATCATGGGTCCCTCGCTAACTTAAAACGAGGCCACGTGTGGATTTACACTAAGAGATTTCGCGAGTTATCAAAAAAAAAAAGGGCTGGCAACAGAATGGATATTTTCCTAAACGGGACATGTGCTGCTCAGTGGCCAGTCCTCACCTCGCAACTTTGCATATCCTTGCGCGAAAGGACGGATACGGAACAACTCACATGTTATGGTTGGAAAACCCCATTATTTGTTGCTTTTCAAGCTCTGGACTGTAAGAGCATCATCGAGAAGACAAAATTAAAGCTCAGAAAAAAGTACTACTCCTTCACCTTGGCCTTGGGTTCAGACCTCTACTCGTCGAATACCCCAAAATCAAATAAAACTAAGTGATGTAACTTCGTGAATAACGGCGAATAAGGTAGATCATACACACGAGCGCTGAACATAATTTGGCTCAGACAGACCGGTCCAACCAAAACCAACCGGGTCAGATTGGGCTCAGCCAATTATCAACTGTGAACAAGTCGGTTTCTTGTCGTGCGGGCTTGGCAACAAAGCTACAGGGGCTCTCCTGCTTACTCCCTGTGTCATCGTCTTAAGGCTACTAAGGAGGCCTTACGAAGCTGGAACAAGGAGGCGTTTGGGAATCTTCATGCGCGTATTAAAGCTCTTCACTCTGAGCTAGATGTCGTCCAACAAGAACCTGTTTGTGCTTCTGTCCTCCTCAAAGCTCGGGAGATCAGCGCGCAGTTGTTACATGCTCAACGTCAAGAAGAGGAGTTATGGCGTCAAAAGGCGCGAATTACTTGGTTGAAGACCCCTGATCTTAATACCCGCTTTTTTCACCTTTCCACTATCATTCGCCGTCGAAGGAATAGCATTGATGCTCTTCAAGACGCTCATGGGTGCTGGATGAATAAGCGGGCAGACATCGGCTATCATATTGTGGATTACTTTCAGACTTTATTTGCTGCCTCCCCGCGTCCCTTTCCACAGCAGTTGGATGGTTTAATCCTTGCTGTGATAACTACTGAGGACAATGACCGGCTGTGCGGTATTCCTGATGACTGTGAAATATGGGCAGCTGTCCAATCTTTGGGGAGTACAAAAGCACCAGGGCCGGACGGGTTTACTGCCTTATTTTTCCAGCGATACTGGCAGCAGCTAAAAACTGAAGTTGTTGGCATGGTTCAACACTTTTTTCTCCATGGTTTCTTACTCACTGAAATGAATCATAATTTCATTGCTCTCATTCCAAAAGGCGATAATCCAACTACGATTTCTCAGTTCCGCCCAATTAGTTTGTGTAATGTTTGCTATAAAATTATTTCCAAGATTTTGACTTGCCGTCTCAAATCTGTGATGCATAAGCTGGTCTCTTCTAATCAGGCAGCCTATGTCCCTTCGCGGCATATTCAAGACAATCTCATTTTGGTCCATGAGCTCATGCTAACTCTCAAACATAAGCGTGGTAGGGGCGGCCTGATGGCGCTGAAAGTGGATATGTCGAAAGCTTATGATCGCGTCAGTTGGGAATTTCTCGTGACTGTTCTTCGGTGCTTCGGTTTTAGGGAGACTTGGTGCAAGTGGATATATCAGTGCATCTCCACGGTTTCCTTCTCCATCTTCCTCCATGGAAGCCCTTACGGCTTCTTTAAGCCACAGCGTGGGCTCAGACAAGGTGATCCTCTTTCACCTTTCCTCTTTGTGTTGGTGACTGAGGTCTTGACACGTCTCATTCAAAGGGAGGAAGAGCGGAGTTCTCTTCACGGTATTCGCATTGCAAGACATGCTCCCCCGGTCTCCAACCTCTTGTTTGCGGATGACATTATGCTCTTTTGTCGAGCTAATTCAGGCGAACTTATGACTCTTCAGCGCTGCCTGGATACCTTTGCTTCGTGGTATGGCCAGGAAATCAATACCTCCAAGTCTTTTGTGCACTTCAGCGCCAATATGACTACTGATCATCGAATTCATTTGTCTAATTTGCTGCGGGTCCCTCAAGCACAGGACTCTGGAATCTATTTGGGCCTTCCTCTTGAAGTGCCTCGGTCTCGTACTCATGCATGTTCTGAGCTGCAGGAAAAGCTAGATAGACGGCTTGCAGGGTGGAAGGTCCGGTCTTTGTCCCAAGCTGGGAGGACTGTCCTCCTTCAGTCAGTAGCTATGGCATATCCTTCATATTTTATGTCTGTGTTTCTCTTACCTAAACAAGTTTGCCGCAAGATTGATGTGAAGATGAAGAACTTTTGGTGGGGTTTTGATGGCCTTTCTCGCCGTTTTCACCCAAAGGCTTGGGATGATATCTGTAAACCAAAATCCTGTGGAGGTCTTGGTCTTCGTCGAATGGAAGATATCAATCGAGCTTCTGTGGCTAAGCTGGGGTGGACTATGGCACGACATGATGACCGTCTCTGGGTGCAGGCCCTTGGTGCGAAATATTGTCGTGGGCGTCGGTTTGTTGACACCCCCCGCACTGTAGGAGCTTCTTGGATATGGCAGGGTATTATGCAGACTAGAGAGCTTGTTGCTGCTGGTTTATGTTGGAGTATTACTTGTGGCACTGGTATTAACATCTGGGTTGATCCCTGGGTTCCGGACTTGCCTGAGTTCAAGCCCCAACTTCAATCTGGGGTGCTGGTGGAACGTACCATTAACACCGTCAAGGATCTCATTAATCAGTCCACCCACACCTGGAATGCAGCCTTAATTCGGCGTCTGTTTGCACCTCCCTCTGCACAGGCCATTTTAAATATTACACTGCCAACGGCCCCGCGTCCTGACACTCTTAAATGGCTCCTCGATTCTAAAGGGACATTCTCTATTAAAGCTGCTTATCTTTGGGACAATCGAGCGAAGTTTTCTGTGCAGAGTACCCTTCCCCCATATATTTGGAATCGTATTTGGAAACTCAAAGTTCAGCATCGACTACGGTTGCTTCTTTGGAAGGTTGCAGCTCATGCGCTCCCCCTCCGTGGTCGTATAGGGCAGGTTAGTGTCTCTATGGATTCCCCGTCTATGCTCTGTCCCTTGTGCAAATTGACCATAGAGTCTGCGGAACATTTATTCCTTGAATGCTCTCTCAGTGCCATCTTATGGCACCATGGCCCTTGGCCGATGAACGTGGGTAAATTTGTGTCTCTACCCATTGAAGTCTGGATCACCTTTATTCTTGAACCTAGTAATATGCCTATAGGTGTTCAGGATTGTTGGCATCATTTCATCCTAGCGGTAACTATCATCTTGGATACTATTTGGTTTACGCGTAATAAATGTGTTCATGACGGGGCTATACCGGATGTATGGAATCTTATGCGTGTTATACATCGGCGGTATATGGCCCACAAAGATGCTTGGTCTACTCCGGTTGCCCTTCCCAGTCACTGGCTCCTCCCCCCGCTGGGGTAATCAAGATTAACTTTGATGTTGCTGTGGGGCATGGTCATCTTTATGCTGCTGCGGTCAGTCGAAATTCGGAGGGTCAGATTTTGCGTATTCGCATTCGACACACGCCAGGTAATGATCCACTCAAGGGTGAAGCTCGGGCGGCCAGAGTGGCCTTGAGTATGGCGAATGACTTTGCGGGGCGCTCCCTTTTGTTGGAAGGCGATTCTCGTATTGTGGTTCAGCAGGCGAATACACCCCAGATGTCTCCGGACTGGCTTATTGAAGGCGAAATTACTACTATTCGCCAGTTACTTTCCTCCAATCCCCTGTGGAAGATCGCTTGGATCCCCAGACATTGTAATCAGTTGGCCCACAATTTAGCTTGCTAGGGTTTGGACTCTGGGTGCGTTGGGGACTTTCAGTGCACTGATGTGCCTCATGATGTTTTGAGTCATGATGATGTATTTATTTCGAACAGCAGTGAGGTTTTATGAAAGTCCCTGTTTATTTAGAAAAAAAAAAAGTGAACAAGTCGGTTTCGAGTCTCTGTTTTAAGGGGGCTTCGAAGCGCCCATTTATGCTGTAATTTTTTAAATTAAAATTCAATTAGTTGACAGTATCTCTGTGCTCAGTGAATGTACATTGTTATATTCAAATGAGTGGAAGATAGAATTCTCACCAACAAAATCAGATTTCAAAAGTCCAATGCCGCCTTGGGGACAACAAAATCAGATTCTATTCTCACACAATCATTATTCAAGTTATCCTCCAGATGTCTAAGGGTGTGCAAATGTTCCGGTTCCAACCGGAATTTCCGGTTCCGGTACCGGTTCCGGTCATTTCCGGTACCGGAACCGGATCCCATTTTAGGGAAATTCCGGAACCGGAACCGGAACCGGAAATTCCGGCGGAAATACCGGAAAATTCCGGTTCCGGTATATTTTATAAAAAATTAAAAAAATATTATAATTTTAATTTAGAGTTTACCTCCTTCAATTTGAATTTTTGATAAATGTTTAGTTGTTTACTTATTTGCATGATTAATTGTTTGTTTAATAATTTTTTTGTAAATTTAATTTAGAGTTTATTTTCATAATATTTATTTTGTTTTGAAATTTAGTTGTAATTTTAATTTATATTTATTTTGGCATCTTGAAATAGTAAAATATTGTTTTGAAATTTAGTTGTTTAATTGTAATTTTAATTTAGAGTTATTTGGCCCACAAAACACAACTTAAAAATCTATTTTTGGGTCAATGGGCCTAAACTAAAAATATTTTTTTAGGCCCATATAAGGAACCGGAATTTCCGGTTCCGGTTCCGGAAATTCCGGTTCCAATTCCGGTTTATTCCGGAACGGAACCGGAACCAAAAATGTGGTTCCGGTGGGTACCGGAACCGGAACCGGAATGGCCAATTCCGGTTCCGTCCGTTCCGGTGCCCACCCTTACAGATGTCAACTCTCCTTAATAGTTGAATGCATGTCTCGGACCTCACCAAAAAAATAAAAATAGATTCCATGATTTCATTCCCTTGAATTTTCACAGGAAACGCAACTGGATACAGCTGGTTTATGTACAGATTCAGCATCAGGTCGAACCACAAACTTTATTAAGAACAATAAAAACAAAAATAAAAGTCTATTTCTTTCAAAGAAATAGCACAACGAGTACATTTATTGGAGAAGAGAATTGCAAGGTTCTCAACTCAAAATAGAACAAGAAAACCACGTTCGTGACAAGTTTAATGGTCCGCCATAACACAAATTACAAGAGACAAAAAAAGAGACAAAAACCAATGATATATATCAACCATTCAATTGAGAGAATGATCAGTGTGAATAAATCTTAAGATTGAGGGACTTGTTGATCCATGCCTTCCAACTCCCACCACTCCCCTTACGAGCCATTGCGCTAATTGTTTTTCCATCATCTGCCATTTTTCCCGGTTGGGGCTTCTTGCACAGCATGAAATTCCGAGCTCCCTGTGATCCAATTGTGTCCCATGGACTCAAGGCTGCAAACATATTCATACACTTAGAACGAATCCCAATTGACTTCTCTCCAGAGCATCCACATATAAGTTTAAAGTTGGCTTTCCATTTACAAACAGAGGTATCACACCCAACAGGCACTAAATTTTCCAAAACTCGTACAACTGTCCGACTCAGTTCCGTTTTCCCATCAACCAACATAACATAAGATTCCCACAGATGAACGAGGTGGGGCGTGAATTTAAGAAACAAAAGTTTTGCGACTAAACTAGTCATGAAGGGCACAAATAAAATTTGTCTAAACCAAGATACGTTTTCAATATAGGACACAATTGAACAGAATATCGAAACGGGAAAGAACAAAATATTGAAGAATAATTGAATTTACGGGAACATTGCAGGCAAAACTGAGATGGGTTCCGAATTTCTTTACCATCTAGCCCGGCATTGGGGCAGTAAAGGAAGAAATCATCGAGATTTGAACCAAGAACCGGAAGCCGACCCTCACGCGCATAGGATTTGAGGGCGGTGTCGATCACCGCGGCGACAAGCTCGTGTTCGCCGACAACGAACCGGATCGGACCAGCGCTCCGCATCACGGTAACACTAATCAAGAGCCTGTTGCCCTTGGCGTTCTGATTCTTCTTGGGCTTGTACAACACCATGATGGCGAAACCAAAGCGAAGAAAACAAAATGAATACGAATAACAGGACCCAAAAGAAGATTTTCAAGAATCGAGGGTAGAATATCGGGCGCTTCGAATGGGGATGGAGAGGCGATGAAGGTGCAGTTGGCGAACAGGGAGAAAAACGAAAAAAAAAAACTGTAAAGAACAAGAAGGAATACGGGTGTGAGAGATTCACGGGTCGAGGCCGAGGCAGCGGTAGTACCAGCCTTCCATGCAAGATCCGAAAGCAAAAGCGAAAGCAGCGCTCGCCCTTGGTTGGAAGAGGGAGCGCATGCAATTGCTACTGCCTAAGATTTCCACCATTCACAACAACCGGTGCTTGAATCGTCGACGGTCGTTTTGGAGAACCAAAGAACAGAGAAGGAAGAAATGTGAAAGGGAAGCGCTCGAGGGTCTAAAGATATAAGAGACAGAGGCGGTGGAGAAAAAAAGACCTTTTGGTTCGTTTGGAAGCGAGGAAGAGAGAGAACGGGGTTAGGGTTCTCTTAAAGAACGTTTTTAATATTAAAATATCGGTACCGAGTTGCCGTGTTTTATTTTGATGGTGAGAAATTGAGAATAGGGTAACCGCGCCACTCTCTTTCAAGTTCCACGCCGAATCTTCTTTCAGTTTCCCATTTCGGCGAAGGAATCCGTCGAAGTTTACGCATTCCCTCGCTGTTATAGCCCGACTTGCTTCATCGCTCTTGGACCGGGCCCTTACACCTTTTTGAGGCTTTACCTTTAGTTTAGTTTAGTTTTTTTTTTAAAATACATTTTTCACACACCAATTAATATAAATTTTGTGTTTAGCACCTTTAATTTCTAACATATTTCACCTCTGTTTATTTTTTCGTAAGAATTTTTTTTATCTTTTTTTAATTAAATGATGATTATATCTTTAAACATAACTTGTTATTTGAGTTCTGACATTGTGCACCACAAAACTCTTAATTTCATTACAGTTTGCCCTTCGATTATCAACTGTTTACACTTTACACCCTCAACCGTTAATTTAAAAAAATTATTATTTTGGTTAAGTGAAATTATGTATTTATCCCCATACATATGTCATTTTGGGTTCTAAAACTTTGCACTACAAACTCTGAATTTCATTACAGTGCACCTCTCAACTACCAATCGTTTACACTTTACACGCTCAACTGTTAATTTAAAAAGAAATTGTTATTTTGGTTCAATGAAATGATGTATTTATCTCTATATGTATAAGGTGCAAAGTGTCAAAATGAAAATCGTCGGGGGCAAAAATGTGTATTTAACTGTTAATTTTTTAAAGAACATAATCGATATTTCGTATTAGAAAAACTCAATTTCCTTTTAATTTGACAAAAAAAATTCAATGTATCAGTGATCGATAATTTGTGGATACAATCACTTAAACATAATAAACTTTATGATATAAAGTGTAAAACACGTGGTAGATCGTGGTGAAATTTTTTTTTGCCTTTTGTTTTCTCATTTTGTAGTACCCAAATGCGCATGTGAGAAGTGTCATTTTAGAAATTGAAAATTGAGAATTTTGATCAAAGTCTGATGTCGCGGCTATCTTTCTCAACAAAAAATCTTCAATAAAACTCTATTTTCTATAAAATAAAGAATAAAATTTATCAACTTTTTTTCACATACTCCAATATAATTTAATTAGTAATAAATACACTTTATAACTTATATTTATGTGGGTCTTGACTTTTTAGACCCAAATTTTTATTTTTATCATATTACACCTGCAAATTATTAATTTCAGGCACTTTATACTTTGGTTATAATTTTTTGACATACTAAACAAGACTCATGTAGGTGATAATTACCTGCTCAACAAAAAGGGTCAATTTTTTTTACAAGAATTTAATTTAAAAGCTGTCAAATCATTTGCAGACTTTAATTTGATTCATTTTAACTAAACATCTATGTCTTGATTCAAGTAATTTATAAGCCATCGATTATGTATTTACTTTTAACCATTTCTACTATAAATAGTACTTGAAGTATTAACAAACACATTTAAAAGTTCTTCAATGTCACAAACTATTCGTTTTGCCCACCAGTTGTTAAAACAAAGAAAGCTAAAACAATATGCCAGTGCAATAATTTTTTCATTATTAATGTTAATAATATTCTATATAAGATCAATTATGTGACAAAAAAAATAGATTACTCCTATTATCCTTATAAATAAGATATTAATACATTTCAAATACAAGATTTTTTGGATAAGTAAAACTGTAAAAGAGCTTAAAAATAGTTATCGTTGAGTAAATTTTTTAAATGATCTATTGTAAAATGTTATAAGTTATGTTTTAGAACCTTATAAAACTTGGTCTCATTTTGAAGTCTTGCCTTGGGGCTCAATTAATAGAGAGGCACCCTTGCACACGCGCGTGCATATACATATATATATATATATATATATATATATATACACACACCTAAAGATGTACTATAACAACCTTAACATCCCATGTATCAATGTTGGAGCAGAAGACAGAGCCTTAACATCCCATGTATCAATGTTGGAGCAGAAGACAGATTTATGGGTTGTTTTTTAATCAAATCTGTTTCTAGTCATTTTAAATGGCTTAGTTGGCTTAATGTCAAGTTTTATCTAAAAATCAATTGGTAATGAAAAGAGATGACTTAACAGATATATAAAACACAAAATTAAATGATCTTTAATTAATGTGAGACTAACAAATTTTTTTAAAATTAGTTTTTTTTTAACAAAATGGATGTTTTGTTTTGTTTTTGGCAGCGTGGACATATTCGACCAGTAGCGAACGAAACATTTTGCTAGCATTTCAGCTTAGCCGAAGGCTTTTATCCCTGACAACTAGTCACCAGAGCAGCTTAAACAAGACCCAAAATGAAAATGTGCTGAAGATTCTCTAGCATCCGCATCTCGAATCATATCCCCCGGATGGATACCGAATGCCACCCATTAACTACTCGATTATAGGTGGTGAGAATGGGTTTGGTGGATCACTTTAGATGTGACTTTAAATGGCAACCGCAAATTTAGCGTGGGAACATGGGATGGGTCCCAGTTTATGTTGAAAGCATTTTGGTAGGGCTCATTGAGCTTTGAAAAATTCCGTTCTGAAGTCGCGGAACATGTGCGCTGGAAAGTCTCTCGCCGGTCTAGTCAGGGTTCTTCTAGTCGTGGACCGAATGCAGTTGCTTAATCGGCCAATCATCCACACGTTTCATGCTTGAATAATGAATTAGACGGTAATAAATATAATTTACTCAATAATTGAGTAGTTTAATTAGAAAAAAGAAGAAGATAAACTTAACATAATTATACTATACCGTTTAATGTTGCTTCTCTAAATTAGCAGGTGTGAGTTATAAAATTTAATGTTCTCATATCTGTTTCATTATATACCTTTTTTTTTGTTTCTAGATTTTAACCTTGTTTTTAAAATGGTCTTTTGATCTTTAAAATTGATCATGGGTGGGGTCATCTTCAAAAAATTAACGGATTAAAACTTTAACGGGCCATGTGTCCAGACTTTATTATAAAAAAATACAATTTAATACAACCTAAGATAACAAAAAAAAGTAGATTTTTTTTAAAAAAAAACTCAAAAATTATAAAAAAAAACATAAAATAAATCAAAGAGAAAATAAAAAAAAATTGAGAATTATTCTCTCTCGGTGTATCCGCCATCAGATATGATAATCATTCTCTCTTAAAATGACATCTCTTGGTCTATCTAGATTTAATGAGTTTTGTAAATCTTTGTAGATCATTTCATCAGCTGAGTTGCCGTTGGTTTTCATTAGGTAAGTGTTGACTGTTTAGTCAATTGGTTTTTATGACAATGTGACATTATGCTGGAGATTGAAGGTTAGGGTTACTGTTGATTTTGTAGAGATTGGAGGTCACGGTTACTATTAATTTGTGTCAGTTCTGTAGATATTGGAGGTAATGGTTGATTTATTTGTTTTATGTTAGTCCTGTGGAGACTGAAGGTCGGGACTGGTCATTTGTCAAATTGATTTATGTTTTAGCATATGCATGGTTGAACATGTATTATTTTTCAAATTTTATGCATGCTGGATGCGTTTACACTTTGCAACAGGAAATAGGGATGTTTTTGAATATTATAAGGCTTGGACTCCAAGCCCTCGAATAATTGTACTAATGAGCTGAATTTCAAAATGCCCATTTATAATTGTTTTAATTGGACCCAAACAAACAAGAATATCACTAAAATATAAGTTTTGGACCTTATAAAAATGGACTCAAAATTTGGTCGATTCAGCTGGAGGCCTGAAGTTCTCTCTCGATCAGAACCAGTGTGTATCATTTCCTTATATTTTCTCATCAAACAAACAACAGATTCCCTACACTACCCCCATCCCCTAGGGGCACATTACATCTGGTATCAGAGCATTGATCCATAATGGTTGATAGCACCCGTTTGACATTGATAGAAAAAGGATTGGAGGGATTGTAGAACCGACAAGATGCCCCCACCAGCAGCTTCTTGAGCTCATGTCTCACTAGCTCCAAGCTATCATTGAAGATCTGAAACAAACATCAAAAGGTAAGGACAAGGCAGATGACGCAGGAAGAGACCAAGGAAGAGTTGAGGATGAACCTAACTGTGGGATAGTTGCTTCAGGATCTAGCATGTTTCCTCATGGTATGCCTCAGATTAAGTCTTTGAAGTTAGAATTTCCCAAGTTTGAGGGTGTGAATCCAGAAACTTGAATATACAAGGCAAACCAATTCTACAACTATTATCATAGACCTAATGGGCAGAAAATATTTTTGGCCTCATTTCATATGGATGGAGATGCATTGACTTGGTTTTAAGATGCAGCGGCATCAGGTGTGTTTACTAGTTAGGAGACTTTTACTAAAGCCTTTTACACCAGATTTGGGTCCACGGCCTATGGAAGCCATGCACCGTCTACGCCAAACAGGTTCGGTGTTGGATTATAAAAGCCAATTCGAGGCTTTATCCAACCGAATCCAAGGTGTGAGTGAAAAGAACAAACTTAGTTGTTTCATTAGTGGTCTTAAAGATGAAATCAGATTTCAGGTGAAACTCCTAAACCCTCTCACAATGAATGTGACTTTCGGCTTGACTAAAATTCAAGAGGAGAACATTATGCTTGTAAGAAGGAGCTTACAGACTGGTTATGTAGACCATAAATCTCAAAACCCTACCCTTAACCCAAACAGAAGCTTTAACCCCCAAAACCATAATCCTTATCCAAACAAAAATACAACCCCACCCTTTGGACCTCATAACCGAACCTATGACTCAAACCATTCTCCAAATTAAGGTTTCCTATCAAAATACTTACCCTCGAGCAAATGCAAGAAAGAAGAGACCGAAGCTTATGTTATAATTGTGATGAGAAGTGACATTCTAAACATCAATGCCATGGTAAAAAAATATTTATGATGGAAGAGATTGAGTGGGCTTCGGAAGAGGAGGATGAGGAGTTAAATGAGATTCAGATTCAATCTGAATGTGCAAAAACTAAGGAAGATTCAACTGAAATCTCATTACATGCTATAACAGGTGCTCCAAACCCAAAGACCATACGGTTTGCTGGTCGGGTTGGAAGGAGTGAAGTAGTAATTCTTGTGGACACCGGGAGTATTCACAATTTCTTGCATCCCGCTATAGTTCAAAGAAACAAACTACCCTTACTTCAAACAAAAAGGGTTAAGGTTCATATCGCTAATGGAGATTCCATGACATGTGAGGGACATTGTGATAATATATCCTTCAAGGTGCAAGGGATGGACTTCACAACAGATTTTTACAGCCTAACCTTAGGTGGTTGTGATGTAATTTTGGGTGTGTATTGGTTGAAAACTTTGACACCTATTCTTTGGGATTTCCTACAACTTACTATGGTGTTTATGTTGGGAGGGAGAGCGTGTAAGTTGCAAGGATTACATCCAACTGAATGGACCGTGGAAGAAGCTCATGGCTTCTACATATCAAAAAATACGGAGAAGAGAGTAGTAGTTCTTCAAGTGGTACAACAAGAGGAAGAGTCTAAGCAACCTGGAAATATTACCCCAAAGCAGATTACTGATATTCTTAAACAGCATACTGAAGTATTTGGTGAACCTAGTGGATTACCTCCTTTAAGAAGCCATGACCACCATATTTTATTAAAGGAAGGAGTTGCTCCAGTTTGTATGAGACCCTACTGGTATCCATATTATCAAAAAAGGAGAAATTGAGAGAATTGTTCGAGAGTTGTTGGAACTAGGAGCGATCAGACATAGTCAATCCCCCTTTTCCTCTCCCGTATTGTTGATAAGGAAAGTTGATGACAGTTGGAGAATGTGTATTGATTACCATGATCTCAACAAAGAGACGGTAAAGGATAAATTTCCTATACCGGTGGTGGATAAACTGATGGATGAGCTACATGGGGCTACAATATTCTCAAAATTGGACCTAAGGTCGGGATATCACCAAATTCGGGTTATGCCTGAGGAACTTCCTAAGACGGATTTTCGGACCCATGAGGGTCACTACGAGTTCTTAGTTATGCTGTTTGGGCTAACGAATGCTCCATCCACTTTTCAAGGCTTAATGAATGACATTTTCAAAGAACATCTCTGCAAGTTTGTGTTGGTGTTTTTTGACGATATTTTGGTGTATAGCAAGGGATTGGCAGATCATGTGCAACACTTGATGATGGTGCTTGAAACTCTCAAAACACACAAGCTATTGGCTAAGTTGTCTAAATGTCGGTTTGGCTATAATGAGATAGACTATCTTGGTCATCTCATTTAAGCTCAAGGTGTACGGGCTGACCCAAGCAAGATTGAAGCAATGCTTAAATGGCCAACCCCTAAGACTATTAAGGCTTTGAGAGGCTTTTTTGGACTCATGGGTTACTATCAAAAATTTATACGGGGTTATGGTCAAATTGCAACTCTCCTAACTCAGCTATTGAAGAAGATTTGCCTTAGTAAGACAACGAGTCTCAAACAACAGATTTTGCAATACATTCATGATAATCCTACATCTGGACACTCGGGATACCATGAGACTTTGCAGCTAAGGCCGATTTTTATTGGCCCGGGATGAAGAGAGATATACGAGACTATGTCAAGGAGTGTGACACGTGTCAAAGGAACAAATATGAAAATCTAAAACTAGCTGGTCTCCTACAACCTTTGCCAATTCCTCAGCAAGGTTGAACTGACATTTATATGGACTTTGTTGAAGGTCTACCACTCTCAAACGGTCAATAAGTGATTTTCGTGGTTGTGGACAAATTGACAAAGTATGCTCACTTTGTTGGCACCACTCACCCCTACACAACCAGCTCTATAGCCCAACTTTTCTTGACTCATGTTTTTAAACTCCATGGGATGCCTAACACCATTGTTTCAGATCGTGACCCTATCTTTCTTAGTAATTTTTGGAAGGAATTCTTCAAATTACAGGGCACTACTCTTGCCCACAGTTCGACTTATCACCCACAAAGTGATGGCCAAACTGAAATTGTGAACAAAATGCCTAGGTCATTACATAAGGTGTTACTGTGGGAAAAAACCTAAGTGCTGGGTTGATTGGCTTCATATGGCTAAGTGGGGGTATAACACCTCATATCACATGTCTACACACTTAACCCCATTTGAAGCTTTGTACAAGTATCCCCCTCCCAAACTCATGAATTAGCAAACACAACCCAGAATGCAGCAGTTGAAATTGAATTGAAAAGCATAGATCAGATACTACAACTACTCAAACACAATCTCCAGACAGCACATGAACGAGCTAAGTATCATTATGACAAGAAGCAAATTGAAAGAATTTTTCAAGTGGGTGATTGGGTATATCTCAGACTACAACCTTACAAGCAAAAGTCACTAGCTTTTAGGAAAAGTTTGAAACTTTCACCAAGGTATTTCGGGCCATTCCATGTGCTGAAGAGAATCGGTGAAGTGGCTTACCAGCTCATCTTACCTCCCGAGTCCCGTTTACACCCTGGGTTTCATGTCTTGTGCCTGAGCCCGAACTGATTCTCGATCGTTGGGTGCGAAATCAAGGCAACCGCCCCTGAACTGAAGCACTGGTTCAGTGGAGAGACACAACAGTTGAAGACGCCACATGAGTTCCTCTCTGGTAGATACGAGAACTTTACCCTCACCCTGAGGGCAAGGTTTTTTGAAGGGGAAGATAATGTCATGAGCCTCATTGATTACCAGGGACACTTTGGGGTGAATGATGTGTGGAAGTGTGTGAGAAAGGGGATTAGGGTACGACGTGTGAAGGTGGAACATGAAAGAGAAGTAAAGTGTTAGATGAGTGTCGGGGAACTGAAGTGTCTAGAACTTCAGTTAATGTCATAGGCCATTTGGGCTGGGTCTGGTTACGGGCTACGACCTGTGGGTTGCGTGTGGTGATGCACCACTTATCTTTGCTTTCCTTTAAAAACCCATATGTTGGGCTTAGCATATGGGCCTCTAAGAGTCCACCTGTTTTACTATAGACCACCTGCTTTTCATTACTGTAAGACACCGAAATATTCAGCTAAGTAAAGAAACGGAGAGTGTGGTTCTCTCTCGAACAGAACCGGTGTGTATCATTTCCTTACATTTTCTTATCAAACAAACAACAGATTCCCTACACTACCCCCATCCCCTAGTGGGCACATTACATACGTGGACGCTAGATGGATTGTGTAAAGATTCAAACTTGTGGTTATTTTCTTGGATTTGGAGTCTTCGCGTTTGGTTGTAATTGCTCTTCTTCGTGACTTTGTTTCGGCTCTATAGTTGAGTTTAGAGTCAATCTTTTTTCCCTTTACACTTCTAGATAAGAATATGTGGCTTTGGTTTAGACTTTAGATTCTTGAATTTCTCTTCCTATCAATCTTATGAATCGATTTTGCGTTTCCATTCTGGAAGATGCACTCTGTCCAATCCTTAGAAGATAGCTTCGATGTACATGGGTTATGTCTTTTTGATAGTGATTTGTAAAGACTTTCATTCCTCTCCTTGTTAATTCAAGCAAATGTTGCGAGGAGGCGTTAATACTTGGTTGAGATTTCAAAGTAAAACAACACATATTCGGCACGACAAGGACAATAATAGTAGAAAACGCTAGTGAAAAGAGGCTTTGGTGGCGGTAGGAAGCAAGGTTAGGTGACTTTGGGAGGCACTGTGAGAAGGTTTGGGCAACCAGTTCATTTTTCTCGCTATTGGATAAAGGGAGGTACGACGTTACTCCTCCGTCAAGTGAATGTCATGTTTAGTCAGTATTATTTTATATTTAATTTAAAATTGATGATGTGACTTGATCTTCGCCCTTATTATAAACAGACGGAGAAGATTAGTAGAATTAGAGCCCGATACCGAGAGGATCCCGACTAGGGGTGAATAGCGAACTAGTCGGAAGCGGAATTTGACATTCCGACATCCGGTCCGCTAACTAGCAGATGACAAAAATAGAGTCCACTTCCACTTCCGCTTCCGCTTCCGCTTTCGACTCTTAGCGGACTTAGCAAGAGGAAGCGAAAGCGAATAACGAAATTTCGATAACTTTTTAGTCCATATTTTTCGGCCCATTTAAACATTTTTTTTCAATAAATGAAAATCTTACTCATTCATCACAATTCAAAAAATAAAATCCTAAAAAATGTAATTGACAAACAAATGTAAAAATAAATCTAAAAACATGCAATTCACAAAATCACATATTAAATAAATCTCAAATCAAACTTGAAATAACAAAATATTATAATACAAACTTAGAAGTATCAACTCAAGTAAGAAATTAATAACATAATCAAACATCAATCAATCACGTATGACCCATCCACGATCGTTGCAGCAATAGAAATTAACTCTGCAAAAAAACAAATCTATCAACAATTAGCTCATAAATTTTTTTAATAAAGTGAAAGTAGAAATGTAAAATGTTGTATATACCTATATCCATCATATAACTAGAAACGTCTTTTGTCCCATCAGTAACTTCAGATCCGTTATCCTCTTTATCATCAGCAGAATGTAACACCTTGGATGTCAACCAATTTTGAGCACAAATGAGCCCTTCCGCAGTCTTTGGTGCCAATGAACTCCGAAAAGAATCTAAAACTCGACCCCTCGTGCTGAAGACATACTCTGAAGGCACTTTAGTGATAGGGATGACAAGAACATTTCGAGAAATTCGTGCAAGAAGGAGAAATTTTTGTGCATTCACTCTCCACTAATTGATGATATCAAAATTAGGATCTTTAGGTTCAACATCCTCCATTAAATATCTCTCAACTTCAGACTTGCTATCCAGCAAATTTTGTTGTGCTTTAAATCCTAAGAATTCGAAGTGAAGAGCATCATCTATTGATGAACTAGATGACCCAACCAAATCCAGCTGACCTTGACTTGCAGATACGCTCTCACTGCTAGATGACCCATCCATATTAGCATACTTTGTAAACAACTGATCCAAGGTCCCTATTACAAGACTAGTCATCTTTTCACCTAACTCCATCCCCAAAACCTTATTGAACCAAAAGTCCAAGTATATAATGTTGGCTTTTGTGCACAATCGAGATTTTGATGATTTCAATAAATGGATGAAGTCTACAAAATGGACATCTTCAAAGACAAAGACACTTGACGAAAAAAGCCAAAGACTTGAAGAAAGAATAACAAGAAGATGCAAGGAGCTTAAAGTGAAGATTCAAGACCTTAGGGTATAATTCTTGTAACTCTTTATTTCACATTTGATAAGGATTTGAATCACGCACTTGCATATCTTTCAAAACGTGCATAAACCGTTTTACCTTTTGTTTGGAAGATTAAAATGTTTTTAAAGGTTTCAAAACACCCCAAATATATTCTCAAACCTTTCATATACTTATGGGAAGTAAGTCTTTAAAATTGGGTGTTTAAAAATGGTAAAAAAATCTTGTTTTTAAAAGAACCGGATCATGCTTAAGTTAAGGAGGTCGACCGGTACTTCGACTGCCTCATGTAGCGGTCGACCGGTTACTTTTATAAAAGAGCCGTTGAGCTTTTGACAATATGACCGTTGGAGTAACGGTAACTTGAAGCGGTCGATCGGTTCATGTAGCAGTTGACCGACTCGTTTTGGCAAACGACTATAAACAGCTAGTTTTCATATGTGGCCTATAAATACACCTTCATTTCGTCTAAAATAGATAACCAACGACCACATATCATTTCTACTACTTGAGAAATATTCTAAACCTTCCTATTCTATATTTCTCATAGCATTCACACAAAACACACTTTCATATCATTGTCTTTGTGTGAATAAAGAGATAGAACTTTCCATTTTTTATATCAACTCTTTGAGAGAGTCTTGTTCCTAAATCTACCTATCAAAAGAGGTGTTTCCTTTAGTGAGGTTGTTCACTAAAGAAGAAGCTTAGAGAGGGTATATCTCAAGCTTGGTTAGGTTGTGAGTGGTGAGCCCGAAAAACCACTTGGGTGGGTTTGAGTGTTGATCATGGGAAAACACTTGTACGGTTCACTAGCACCCGGAAGTTAGTGTGTAAAGCTATTGGAGAATAGTGGAAAACATCAAGACTCGGTGATGTAGGCGGGTTTGCCGAACCACCTAAAAATACTGTGTTTGCTTCTCTTACCCTTCTCCTTACTTTAGCACTTATTTACAGTTCAACATATTATATACTTGTGCTAAAATAATATTTACTTGCAAACACAACTTTGGAGGTTTTAACCGAAAAGTTTAGAAAACCAATTCACCCCCCTCTTGGGTTGCCTTAATCCTGTAAACTAGGACTCACATATAATCTTGTATTGTGGATCAAGTACCGTTGCAACAAACAATAATCTGTTAACCTTAGTTAAATCACCCCAGTATTTATTATACGTCATTTGCATTCTTTTTGCCATGTCTGCCAAGAACAAATGTCCACTAGCTGCATATTTCCTCAAATGCATATGAATTTTGGCTAGTTCTACAAAGAATAAGTTTACTGTCATCGAATTCGAAGCAGATATTCGAACTGTCACTTCATAGAAGAGTGCCAAAAACTTTGTAAAATGTCTAACACGCTCTCAATCCTTAAATCTAGGGGGATCCAGTCCCTTTGGGAGAAAAATAGAGTTGCCTTCCATGGTTTAATTATGGCCCTATATGACAATATCAATCTCTTGTACGAAAAGTTCAAGGTTGATTTCACGTCTATGTACTAAATTTCATAGAAGGATGTTTGTTTGCCAAAATATTGGGGAATATTCCCAAAATTTTGGGAATCTTTACTTTATTGAGATTTATTCGGGTTTGTGAAAAGTGAAGTGTGTAGGTGTAAAAGTTAAAAATTTTGAAGTTTGTTTGGTTTGTCCGATTTGTTGAGACCCCAAATATTTGGGGTCTCAAACATGCTAATATCTCTGTTTCTCAGCTCTAATTTAAAAATAATGCATTTCATGACAAATATTAGGCCTAATAATCAATTAGTTGTTCCAACACTTTTAGTCTTAGAATATACATAATGCAAAGCATATGAAAAAGGAGGTTGCAACTTGGAATTTGTTGGGGAAAGCGGCACGAAAATTCAAAGAAAAGAACACCAAGAATTTATGTGGTTCGGCTCCAATCAGACCTACATCGACACCAAAGCAATTTTATTAAGAACGCTTAAGAAAATCACTTTACTCGCCTAATACAATAGCCGCACAGAGCTCTCTTTCTTTTTCTCTCTCTTCCCAATGCTCTCGTCTACACCTTCTCTTATAACATAGCCTCTATTTATATAAAAAGTTATAAAGAGAAACCTTAAAAGAAAACTCTAAATTTGGAGTGGGGAGGAAATAAACTTCTTTTCCAAATTTACTTTTATTCTAAGTCTACCTTGTATGGGTATGGACCCCAACAAAATTAATAATCACTTTTTTCTATATAATGGGACAGTCACGTTCATTTAATACTTTCAGCATCTTAATCAATAACATTTCCTCCCAATTCAATATTCTTTCAAAATAATATCGCTTGCCTTTAACTAAGAATAATGATTTAACCCATCATAGGCAGTCTATCGCTGATCAGGACGCATTTGAGACTGTGAATAAGCGCACGGTCCTGGGTTCTATTCCCCTGAGGATCAGACGTATGGTTTAAGTGGGTGTAAGTTGGAGAGATGTCAGCCGCCGCGCTAGCCTCCTCAATGTTTACCTGTATATTAAATAGGCCTACTCTAGTGAACTTGGTGTACAAAATTTCTCATCATTTATTTCCTCAGATATTACAATCCAAAATAAACTTAGATATACCTATTTAGGGTGCTTGAAGCCCCACTTTCAGAAAACTAGGCATAGGGAAAGGAGCTGCTAATATATATGAAATTGACAAAGATCAACTAGCAAGGGAAATAAATATGCTTAAAAAGCAGCTTGAGTAAGCCCACAACTTCAAACACACGCCTGCCCAATTTAGTAGAAGCACACATGCACTCGTCACTCATCGGTCAGAACATATTGATAAAAAAGCCCCAGATGTATCAAGAGATACACGTACATATTGTCCATGAGTGAACAGGTGCCTGCAATAACTGGCTTCAATAAGCCCACTCATAACTAAAAGTTACAAACACACACATAATATTAGAAGACAGTGGATCGCACTAACTGTCCCAGTCGATCGCTTATTGTAGAAATGTACGTACGGTAATAGGATAGAACGTAACTTTTTCGTCTATGCCTGGGTGCTGAGATGAGAGTCAATGTCTTTGCTGAGTTCAACTGCAAACTGAAGCAAAGTATTGGGCTCTGGAACATCTTCCTTCAGTTTTTCATATTCCATGATCCAGTGCACCAAGCTTCCTTCGCCCTTCGGTGTAGCCTGAACAACGATTTTGAAGTTCTTGTACTCCTGAAGGAGGTCTCCTTCAATCACTTTGAACGTGATCGATTTGTTTACCTCATCCAGTGCCTCAATTTTCTCCTTAGCAACTTTAGCTTTCCCATCTACAGTTTTAGAATTAGAAAGTCAGTTAACGATCTTATCATAATCGTTATCCGAAGTAAAACAAACATAATTTCTTTTCCAGATCTGAATTCGTGGACTTTTAACAGGCGCACTCTGAGAACAGCAAAGGAAATCCCAATGAGAATAAGCTATAACAGAAAAAGAATTCTTATAGCCAAATTTGAGACAGATCTACCACAAATAGCTCAAAAACATGTTGTGTGCGTACTTAATGTACATTATTTGTCCAATTCTTGGCAACTTAAGCTTTTAGAGCTCATAGTTTCTGACAGTGTAAAAGCCTGGTTTAGTTCAGTAGTCTTTGAACTAAATTCTGGCAACCTGCAACTTCAACACTACAGGCCGTGTTATCTTGATGTGAGGGTAGAAGGGGTTCAAAATATCTCATTAATTAGGAAATGCTGCTTTCTTGTTTTGTTTTTTGCTTTCTCTGAAGATTGCGTTTGTCTTGTTATAGGGTATGCTATCCATAGTGGACTTGTTCCTCAGAACTCTACATCTACATACTCTTCTCAATCCCTAAAGTATTGTAAAACTGGTACCACTCCCACCGCCCCGGCCTCTCTCTGACTCTCTCTCTCTCTCTCTCTCTCTCTCTCCCTCCCTCTCCTTTTCTTTCTCATTCTCTTTTGCCCAAAGAATGGAATTCTAGCAGTTCATCTGTTGTTCATCCAACGATCAGATAGTAGCTAATCAACCTGTATGTGTTAGTGACAAGCAAGGAGTTCCATACCCTTGGAACCAACTAAGTACTCAAGTGACATTAAACCTATTAGCTAGATTTCATGTTTGAGTGAACCTAAACTCAGGTTAAGTCTGGCAGCTGGAAGCGTTAGCAATTCAAAGCTTGTTAGATGATATCACATGAAGATCGAGTTCAGCATGTATCACTAACCACATCATGCTTTCAAGCATCATGGAATTAATACAATATTTACAGTGACATGGAGCCAGGATTTTATGTAAAAGTGGGTGCAAGCTTTTGTTAAATTAACCCTTCGAATCGAACAGATTTGCAAATCGACGCCCTGGATACATAGTGACAGGGACATCTATGATATGTTATATAGATTGGCTTACCATGGACATAATCCCAGTATATGACAGAGCCTTCAATGCCCCAGTCACCTTCATGTAAAGCACAACCCTGTATTTTCTCAGGGCTTATGTTGGATATGTGGTGTGGCCGGCCACTGAAGACCTCATAGAACGTTTCAGCGGGAGCCTTGATTTCTACATCGGCCTCCACCTTACCGAATACAGTCATTTTTTGAGATATTCTTACGAAACCAACTACTTGCGTATAAGTACTATTACCAAGACACTAGAAAGTTGATGTGCCTTTGTTGGAGAAAGGAGCTTTGGCCATTGCCCTTAAATCGAAGGTTTTTAAATTCGACCCACGAACCCGATCCGCACAACCGACCCGATTTCATTAATTGTCGTGACATTTTGTCAGCCGTTAGATTTCTCAACTTCTAATCTCACCCGTCCACTCGCACACTCACACAATAGTTTCACTCACACAATAACCGGCCTCATTGATGACAGGCCTTACCAATAATATTATATATTCCTTCTAAAAAATGACAAACGATGGATATTTTTCCATGTCACAATTGATCTGTGGCGACGCCAGACATTTTTTATATCGTGGTGGCTTTTTAATGTTTCAAACTTCTTGATTTGTACCTTTCTTGATGGAGCTTATATATGTACCACATTATTCTCGTGATCGACATGGCAGTCCTTCATTCTTTCTTTCTTAGAAAGAATGAAAAAGCAATTCAAACTTTGGTAGAGGAATCAGAAACATTGCCATCCAAACGACCATCGGTGGTTTGCGATATACTGATCAACCAATAAGCCATAAGCATCCACTGAGAAATCTTCTCTTCCTGGTGTGCTACATGGTACAAGATAGAAGCTTTCTTAAAATTATTGTTTCTTTCTTTAATCCCGGCCGGGTCCATGTCCCAATTATTGACCACGTCCTTCCTATCTTGTCAATAAATCCAGATAATTAAACTAGATCAAGATCTACTGACAGGGATAACTATTCAGAAAAGAAATTCAAGTGGGAGTGTGGGACGTACAACAACTATAAACAACGTCTTAACAATGTGAAGAGATATACTACTTTATTTTAAATAACATATCCTATATACGATTGAGGATTTTGTCAAATATCAACGTTTGCATTGGGAAAGAGAAATCGGATCCAATGCCAGAGGGGTTTAGAACTGTGGGTAGATCTGAGTAGGAAATCAACTTACGTAGCTGTCGGTGGCCCGTGTAAAGCAGGGTAGACGAACTATAGGAAAGTGATACATAATTTGGACTCCATGGGAGGTTGATCGACAAGATTCAAGAGGCCCTTGCAGCTTCAAATCACAACAGTAGCTTCTAAGATCAACATAAATTGACAATGTCGGCAACGATGGTTGAGGCTTAGTGCAATCTCACATCACGCATGGGAACATTGTTGTCAGTAGAAATATCAGTATTTATCAAGTTTCATTCTAAAATCAATTGATAATAGAAAGAGGTAGCTCAACAAATATATTAAGTACAAAATTAAATAATTCCTAATCAATATGTACTCTAACAATATTCCATTCCCAAATCTTCTCGACCCCACAAAATGCAAATCAAATAATCCGAATTCAGTAATCGTATACCAGAGATTGTAGAAGGATACGTAATCACGTGCATCACCTTTGAAGGGGTCAGGCAAGGAGCTAGGCAGAATTCAAGGCGCGTGGCGTTTGGTGGCAGATCTGCTGATACGTTTTACATTCCTCACATGGCCCATGGGGAAGCAGCGGCATTTATTTCTGAACCCACAAATGAGTAAAATAAATCAAACGAAAATCAAAGCGGGCCGGCAACGAAAGGCTACATATAGTACTGTGTATTCAGTAATTGATGTACATATACTATATATAGGCTCCAATGACAAAATTTATTCATTAAAAAATAACAGAATTATTAATGCAATTTAATGCTAGTGGATGGAGTAATTTTCACATAAATGGAAGGCAAAATTACAAATCACTCACTAGATTTTAAAACTTTTTAAAAAAATTATTAGATTTTTAAAAACATTAAAAAAGTTCGCTAAGTTTGTCATTTTAGTACAAGTGTCATTAAAATAAATAAAAAATATAAATATATATATATATATTTTAATTTAATACTAATATATAAAAGGGGTAAAATCATAGTTAGCCCTCTATATTTGGACAAAAATCAAATAATTACCTTTAACTTTCAATCCCACAATTTAAAACCCATAACTTTTAAAATCTATTAATTTTCGCCCTCCGTCCAAATTAGGCGGCAATTTTGATGAAAAATCATGCAAAATGACCGAAATATCCCTCCAAGGCTAAATTTTAATAAATAAATAAAATAATAAAAATTTAAGAAATAAATTAAAAATAAAGAGATTATTAAAATATAGTTTCAACAGTTTTATATAAAAAATATTACTTTTTTTAAATATATATTTTTTTTAATGATTTTTAGTAATTTTATCTTGGAGAGACAGTTTGGTAATTTTCATACTTTTTCATCTGATTTATGTCTGATTTAAATATAATTTTATATTGGAAAGGCAGTTGGGAGATGTGACGCATTCACAGTGGAGGAGTCTCCCCCATCCACACATGGCTGCCCAAAACTGGGCGGTGAGGGTTGAGGACAAATTCCTCCTTTGGCAGCCCAGTTTAGGGGAGGAGGGAGGAGCACGAGGAGGTTCTCCAACCACCCAGGAGCCGCCAGGCAGGAGGACTCCCCCTCCACTAGTGAATAGGTCGTTTTGCATTTTTTTTGTCTTAAATATTTTAAAATTCAAAATTTCAACTTTAGGACGTGTCGCATTGAGATTGGACGGAATGAATTTTCTGTTAAATGAGTCTAACGACGTTCACTACAAAAAAAAGGTCTATAATGGCGGTCTTTCTAGAGGCGGTCAATTCTCCTCCTTTTTGGCACGAATGGTCAAAGAGAAAGCATGATCTCAGAACAATCAAAGATAATAAGCAAACGAAGAACTCTGACAATAAAAAAAACGATCACACCGAGAAATCAATGAACTTAGAGACATTTAGGTGAACTCTCAATAGCATGTAAGACAATATAAAAACACCTTATATACACGAATATCCATAATCATCGATTTCATGCCACACATCTCTATTTGGTTTTAGAACTTTGATGAAAAGACTATTAAAAAGTAAATGTGTGTGATTAACCAAACATAATCCAAGAGACTTAAAGCCTTAAATTTGTGAGCAGGATTAAGGCTAACAAGTGAAACCAGTTGTGAGAGGGAACAAAAACCAAAGAGTGAAAGTTAAACCCAATGCTACTAGGACCTGAAAAATTATAGTGTTGCTCCCCCTAAACTCGGAAGCTCTTTTGCTTCTTCTTCTCTTTTCTTTTGTTTTGCTTTGTTCTTTGTTCTTTTTTTCTTTTTATTGAGAAGGATTTACTCTTTTGAGTACTATTTTTCTTTTGATAATTTCTTTTCTTGAGGGACTTAAAATAAGGTCATCTAGTTAGGGGTCAATTCAAACTAAGGTAAATGAACCCAAACACTCTTGATTGCCCCACACATCTCACACATGCGGCCAAGTCTCATTCAATTATAAATGATGTGCACTGTGATTGATTGTACCAAAAGACAATTAAAGATCGTTTTAGCTAATATCAAGGAGAGATATGAGGCATTACTATCAAATCTTATATCAATCTAGACACAAGTTGATCAAATATTAAGAAATACATGCATGAGAATCAACACAATGTCCATTAGTCCGACGTTCTAACAAAACACACACAAAAACACAATTTTTTTAACTTAATCACAGATCAAACAATAAAAATAATAAAAAAGACAAAAATAACCAAATAAAAATGAATATAAAATGCAATCTACTCTAATACATGCAAGAATAAAAATACTCAGATAGTAGAACACACACCAATAGCTTTCTTGTCGGCTAATGGTTTTTTATTCTTTTTCACCCAAACCTTCTTGGTGAAAGTACGTTTAGTCATGGACTCCAATTTTTCATTAATCAGCTTTGTATGTTCAGTAAGAGCTCGAGCTTGATTCACAAGAACCATATGTTCAGTGTTGCAGAGAGGATTAGCATGTGTGTGCTCTTGTGTTCTCAATTTAAAACAATTGGGTCTAATATGCCTTAACTTACCACAAAAATGACAAGTAGGAACAAACCTACGCAAAAAGTGTGCTCTTGGTGGAATAACATGAGAATAAGTATTCATAGACTGAGAAATCATGGGTTTACTTATCTGTTTCTGAGGAGGAATAACTTTTGCTTTCTTAATCGACACAGATGCAAGGACGAACATTGTCTTTGAGGATGAAGCAATATTTGACTTATCAAAGCCCAATCCTCTTCTATTTCCAGCAGGAACTCCAAGATTCAGTATGTGGTCAAGTTTTTTGTTACACTGGAGAATTATTGTAATTGTGCATTGGATTTCTCCAGTTCACTTCTCACAATCTTGAGCTCATCCTCAAGTGTTGCATTCTTCTTTTTGACTTCCTCAAGTTCGGCAATGAGATTGTCCTTCTCAAGCTGAACCGCGTGAAACTTTGCAAGAGTTGCTTTGTTCACCTTGTGCAGTTTTAAGCTTTATGTAAATAGCTGGTTATAAGCCTCTCGTAAGCTTTCTTCATCCTTAGACTCATTCTTTGATTTTTCCTACAAATCACAACTGTCAATAGAAGATACAAAACTCACAAAATTTAACTTTTCGTTAGATGATAAATATTCTCTATCACTATTTGAGCTTGAATCATCATCACTCAACATTGCATTCATGACTTTTCCCTTGGACTTAAGATAATTTGGATATTCTGGCTGAACGTGTCCAAATCCTTGACATTCAAAGCACTGAAGCTTGTCTCTTATCTCTTTGCTAGAACTGCTGGAGCTCCCCTGAGTCTTTTCAACACCCTTGTTGAATTTTCTTTGAATACCCCTGTATTTGAATATTTTTCTGAATTGTTTAACAAAAAGATCAAACTGTTCATCATCCAATGTGTCATCATCATTCTCGGAATCTGATTCTATCTCACTTTTTTGTTGATTTAAGAGCAATGGATTTCTTTTTCTGTTGAGGTAGAGTCAACTCATAGGTCTGCAGGGAGCCAACTAACTCCTCAATCTTTATCGTGGCAAGATTTTTGCTTTCCTCTATTGCAGTAACTTTAGCCCTGAATTTCTCAGGAAGAGATCTCATGACTTTTCTCACAACTCTTATTTCGGGAATTCTTTCATCAAACGCCTCATCATCCTTTATGCGGATTTCTTCGAATCTTGTTGTCAACATTTGGAGTTTTGAACTCTTCACTGTATCTGTACCTTCATGAGTTGTCTCCAAAATATTCCAAGCATCATAAGCTGTTTCACACATTGAAATACGTTTAAATTCATCAGGAGAAACAAACATAAATATAGCATTAAGACCTTTGCTATTAAAATTACTCGCATTTACCTCTTCTTTAGACCAAGTACTATCATCTTTGGGAACATCATCAGTGGATAAAATTTTCCATCCTTTACTACAAGAAATCCAAACTTGTTCATTCATTGATTTTAGAAAAGCTCTCATATGAACTTTCCAATAGACATAGTTGTTTCCATCGAAATATGGAGGCACTGACAAAGATTGACTTTGATACATATAGACGTAGGGTCAAGGAACGAAATTAGCCTCTGATACCAATTGAAAAATCTGTTTAGACCCTAAAGAACACCTAGAGGGGGTGAATAGGTGTTGGTACTTCTTTTTTCTATGAATAGATAAATTTAGAACAAGTCCTAAAAGAGTGTCATCTAGATCTGAAAAGTATTTAACAATCAACAAATATGCAGCGAAATATTAAAACAAATATCAAAGAAAGATATCAATCAGAAATAATAAATCAATCACACATCAAGACACGAGATTTGATGACGAAGTGGAAAACCTTATCAAAGGAAAAAACCACTCCGGGCTAGTAGCCACCAAAAATTCACTAGAAGATAAATCTTACACCGGTGACTCAGACACGGGCAACATCTAGTTGCTTGACTCTGACAACCCCGAAGTAATAATCTAGGTAATCCAACCTAGACCCGCTCCCTTGCGGTTAACCCTCAGCCTTCTGAGGTTCTTCTTGTAAATCTTTTCAACACCGGCAACTCCGGCTGCCAATCTCCTTAAGCTCTCTGAAGGCTTCTCACAAGAGGTTGGTTTCAATGGTGATTCAGGTGATTGATGTAGGAGAGAGAAAATATAAATACTTTAGGTGCAAAGGTCTCAAAGAATGTTTCTCTCAAGCATAAGACGCCAAGGAATGAAGGAAATAACTTGGGTCATCAACTTGGAAGAGGTCTCATGGTTTAAATAGAGAAAGATAAGACAATTTGAAAAACAGGGGATTTCGCTCGAGCTAAGATAGGGCGAAACACACTGTATGAAAAACTGACAATTTAGCTCGAGCGAAGACAGGGCGAAGCTAGGATGAAATACACTGTATAGAAAAATGTCAATTTAGCTCGAGCTAATCTAGGGCGAATATAGAGCGAAACTTACTGTATGGAAAAATGTCAATGTCGCTCGAGCTAAGGTCAGGCGAAGATCAAGCGAAGCTCATATTCCGGAGATAAACTTGAGAGATTTTAGGATCAGATCACATTTCACAAATTTGAACTCCTCTTTCAAAATTCGAACGTTCTTCATCTTTATCATCATGATTCAAATGCTTTCCAATTCTAATCGTCGTCATTCAAATGCTTTTCAATCCTAATCTTCTTAGGAGACATCTTGAACACTTAAACAATCTCTTATCTAAATAATTCAAATATTACAACTCAAATTTGAAACGGAATTTGTCAATAACATTAACAAAACTCATTCACTATTTAGTCTAATCTAACTTGAGCTCTTGAGTTTCTGCTATCAAGCTCGCTTGATTTTGAGTTTGCTTTTCACTACTCTGAATCTCTTGTATGGAAGCTGGAACCTCACCCACCTTAGGAACCTGGTCCTCCATGTGGCAAAATTTGTTGCGCACTCTTGCGCGAAACAGATTTCTTGCTGCAGTAATTTTCTTGCTTTTGTTGCGCGTTATACACCTAACCGCACCTTGAAGCGATATTTGCGTGGGGGCTTCAACTTTATAGAGGACAAGGTCGAACCGGTTTCAAACATGCGATACAACTATAGATGAGAAGTACATCTTGGATGGAACAACTCGTTGCACCTCCCCTCTTAACTATGTCTTTGTATCAATTCATCCCTAAAATTAATCCATAGATTTTCAAAAATGTAAAAACTTTAATTTGGTCTAGTACTCATTCAAAAAAAATAAGTCCTTTCGTCAACCGTGGGAGATATATAGACAGGTGTTATGCTTTATGTAAAAAGAATTAAACATAATTTTGAAATGGAAAATTTAAAAACAAGAGCCATTCCTTTTTTGATTAATAGACAGGTGGCGTAACCAGGACTCAAGTTGAGGGGGACAAACTCCTAAGGCAAAATGACAATTTTTTTCCTACGTAATGCAAAAAATGTTTTAGTGTTAAAATATCAATATAATCTTGTTCATGCAATGTCAAATGGTTGCTTGCAGTGACGGAGTTAGAAATTTATCTTTGGGGGCGAAAATAATATTATGATGTTTATTTTTATTTTTATATTATATGCCTTTTCTATACGTAAAATATGAAAAAGTTTGTATAAATACAATTCAGATTATGAAAAATATTCTCAAAGATTTTTCTTAAATTAAGAATATATAGCACGAGTTTATATTAGTTAAAAATTGAGTACGCCATAAAGATACTGTAGAGATAATGAAAAAGTAGATATAAATAAAAGAGTTTAAATCATAAAATAGGAGAAAAAACTCATATTCTATTTTTTTAAAATAAATAAATTTTTTAAATTTCAGAACCTTTTACTATTCAAAAAATTAGAGTTTTAAGAAAAATTCTGGAATTTTGAAGATGTAAGTTGAATCTCGAATTTTTTTAATAAAATTTTGTGCAAATTAAAAGTTAGGTTATTGTTAAATATTCAAAGCAAAAATCTGTACCTCAAATTTCTAAGAGGTTAAAAAAAGTTTTGTGGGGAAGTTTTTGAAAATTTAGGGAGGGCCATGAATATATTTTGTCAAAAAATAGCATGCCCCTCCATCTTCGAGTTCAGAATTTCCAGAGAGCCGTACGGCGCTATAATAAATAGTTATTTCTTTTTTTTCTTAGTAAAAATTAATAGTGCTATAAGTTGGTATTATATATATAGTCCGGCTCACTTGAGAACCCGAATCATACATGGCGTGAGACTTTCGAGACATTAGTGGGACACAAAAGGGTTCGGACCCATGCCTGAGGCTCGTAAATTAATTTACAGGAAGGCATAAATCCCAACTGTACGTACTACAGGAATTTTGAACTCCTGAAGGCGAGAAACATGAGGTATAGGTTAGAGTCGTCAGACCCAATGACAGACTAGTCACCTCAAGTGGGACACGATCGTAAACATCCACTCATTGATGGTAAGAATCAGCTTCATAAAGCTTCACCTTTATTGTACTAGTAATACAAAGTACAGAAGGACATGTCCTTTTGTGATATTATGCATTGAGAAGATGTGCTTCAATAGACTTGGTGAGATTGACCACATAGTCGAAGTACTTGTCGGGGGCTGGGACTGTCTCATTTGCTTTCTCATATTCGATAGTCCACTTCACCAAGCTTCCATGATCGCCCTTTGGTGTAACCTGCGCGGTGGACTTAAACAAGTTGTAGTATTTCGAGACCTCCCCACCTATCACTTTGTAAGTAATCGACTTATTTTCCTCGTCTAAATATTCAGCTGTCTGAATCGTCTCAGAATTTCCTGTCATGCATGATTTTAAGGATTTTAAGAACGGGGGTTTTGGTTAGGTTAAATACAAGGATAAATAATATATATCTTAATCTTAAATGGAAATTATTGTACACTTACGACTATGATGGAGAACAAAAATAATTTTAATTAATTTGCGAGTTTCATTATATATACTATTGAGAGCTGATTAGCTGAAATAATATTAGATGGTGTTGGCCGGTTGCTTTACCTGCAACATAAGTCCATTGCTTGCAGTCACCGCTGAGCACCTGAATATCCTTCACCAAGTTAGGGCAAATCTTGGGAATGAGGTGTGATTTACACCGGAATATGTCATAGTAACTGTCAGCAGAACACTTGATCTCTGTTTGGACCTCCATCTTTGCAATTTGAGCCATACTACGTACTTATGTGCCTGAGAAACCAAGAGAATATGAGGCAAATGTTGGGAAGAAAGATAACTAGCTCTTAGCCTTATATAGACAGACAAACGATGCACTGTACGTAAATTACCCGAATTATAAAGAAAAAGGTATTAGTTTTAATTAGGTTCTTCCACAAGGGGAAAACAGAACATTTCCATCTCTTCATATAGTGGCCGTGGGATCTTATTATATATATTCGCTTCCCACTTAAGGTTACTGAATCAGATACTTGTTGCGGTTCATCAAGATAGCATTTTTTTTGCTGAATTCATCAAGATAGCATTCAATATGGTATATGGTACGTCCATCAGAATATGGAAAAAAGTTGCTTTTATCAGTAATATTATATATCTTGAGAAAGGTTCCACCTTCATTGGTTCAACTTTTTTTACAAGAATATGTAATTAAAAAAAACACAGGTTTTAAACATAGATTAAGATTCCCTCATTTTTCTACTCGAATTATACCATATAATTTGGAGAGAGATATACACAATAAGTGGATCCCATTGTAAAGCCTATACTACCTGAAATTTAACATGACCAATTCGAGCAGGAAATTACATAGATACATATTCCATAAATGATAAACATTAAAAAAAATGGTGGGTGCTGATCAATGTTGTCATATGTATGAGTCGGTTAAGCTAATTGGTCAGAAAACTTGTCACACGAACAGTTTCCCACTTGGTTGATTCTCTGTGAACTCATTTTTTCATGAAGTAATATACGCTTGCGTTTGATTTGATTCTGTGATAGGTCGCGGACCAATCTCCAGCTTTTGGAGACACTGTTTTTTTCTTAGCACTGCTGCCTGACGTTTCTTTTAGAGAAAGTTCTATATAATAACGTGTTAATAACTAATCATAATTAGAAGACACGTGGATGGGTAGTTGAGAGAAATTGGTGGCATTTGTGTGCCAAAATTTTGGGTTAATAAAATAACTAGCAAATAATCTCCATCTCTCTATCAAATCATCCATGTCCACTATAAGAAATGAAAATTTTGGTTTAGACCCTATTAACACCTAGAGGGGTGAATATATGATTTTCCTGTAATTAAAATAACAATAACAATTTTAAAACACGTTCTAAACTTGTTCAGACTACATATGCATAATAATCAACTTAATCAACAAATAGGCAGTGAAAAATTAAATCAAACTTCAATCACACAAATAGACAAGGATTTGACGAAGAAATGAAAAACTTTTGAAATACCATTCAAAGGAAAAACCACTCCGGATTAGCAGCCATCTGAAATCTGCTAGGAAGTAAACCTTACAAACAGTGATTTAGACACAGACAACCCTGATGTAATAATCTAAGCGTCTCTACTTAGACCTGCTACGTGCGGCTTTCGCACCTTTGAGATTCTTCTTATGGATTCTTCATGAACACACCTTGTTCTGCAAACCTAGTAGGGTTTCCCAAGGTTTCACAAGAAAGTCCAGAAATTTAGTGTTTTCTAAAATTCGTCGGAAGTTATTCGAGCGTGGATTGAACGAGAATCGAACGCTATGTCTCTGTTTGAAATTATAACTGGGCGCTCGAGCCTGGGTCGAACGTAAGTCAAATGTAATGTTTCTGTCTGAATTCTCCAAAGGGCACTCGAGCGTAGGTCGAATGTGAGTTGAACGTGGACAGACCACCAATACTAACTCTTGAACAAATGTGGGAATCCAAATTTCAACTTGATTAAGACATATTTTTGTCACGAAATTTTGTCAATACAAAAATGCACTAACAATAAATATAAAAATTCATTCAAATCACCTCTCTCTTCACCTTTTCACCAACTCTCATATCTCAAAATTTTAAACAATATGTTTTTTAGTCAACTATTTTAAATATTTTAAGTTGAGATTATATTCTCGAAGATTATTTATTAATTTCTTAGTTGATTTTTAAACTCAAAAGTCACTTGTTTTATTTGTAGAAATAACGTCCTTAACCCTTGCTGTTTGGAACGTTACACTTGCACGCTTTGGTATCGAGCTGCCAACTAACTTGCCATCCATGGGTATATGTAAAGGTGCTCATAATTATATCTAATTTTGTTATCAAAATAATATAATCAAATTTAAAATTATATTTATTATACGTCAAAATCTTTTTTCAACATCTTATTGGACGCAGGACGGAGCTAGGGGAGCCATCCCTCCTAGACTCCAAAAATGACCCTATCAATCTACTTATCTTTTTTTTTTAAATAAAATTTGCTTTTCAATCACTTAATTTTAACCTTTTTCATTTTGTCATAAAACTTAATCTTTGAAATTTATAGTTCTTAATCTTTCATACTTGAAAAAAATAGTTCAGACGTTACCTTCCGTTAGTCTACCTACAGAATATTTTTCCACGTCAATCTCCATTTTTCACGTAAGCAACCCTTTCCCACATCAGCCCACCATGTGAACCGAAACCACTATACGACTGGTAGCTACCACAAGTTTAAATGAAATTGTGAGATCCGTTCCAATTGTAGACCAACGTTAGCTAAGTCTTCCTCTTGTGTATTCATGGAAATTCCATAAGTCTCTCAAATTCCCCCCCGCAGGCAGACAAGTCTTCAAACCCTAGTCTCCTTTGCATTGTTTTGAAACTGCGAACTAAGCTTGCTCCACTTGGTTCAGCTTATAGCGTTGTAGTACAGAAGGTAGAAAAAGAAAAGAATAAGGGTAAGGATGAAGAAGATAGGGATGGGCGCAAACGGAAGGAAGAGAGCACTAAGATCCTTGTTCCTGCTCCTAAGAAAGCTAAAGTTGCTGAAGTCCCAGAGGATGAGAAGGAAGACAACGGAAGGTTAAGAAGGTCAAGGAAGAAGCCGTGGATGTTGAAATTGGAAAAAAAGAGAACAAGAATAAGAAGAATAAAGATGATGGTAATGTCGAGTCCTTAGGCGAAGAGAAGACCAAGAAGGAGAAGAAAAAGGAGCATGGTGATAAGATTGTGTCCGGAATCCTTCACGCGCTCTTCACTGTACTACATCCGTTTGAAACCAGAGGTAACATTGGCCTACAATTGGAACAAAACTTTAAGCTTGTGAGAGCTACTAGTTGTTTATTGCATTCGATTCAAATGGTGGGCTAACGTGGAAATGGTTTGCTTACGTGAAAAATAGAGGCTGACGTGGGAAAATATTCTGTAAGTTAAACTAACGGAAGGTAACGGTTGGACTATTTTTTTCAAGTATGGAAAGATCAAGGATTAAAAATTTGAAAGATTAAATTTTATGACAAATAAAAGGGGTGAAAACCTAGTGATTAAAAACCAAATTTCCCTTTTTTTGTAGTCAAGACCAATTTTATTGAAGTCAAGGAAATTTAGTTAAGAAAAGAGACCAGAGACTCCCACTATAGGTAAAAGCGTTCAAAATCCTGTTCTTTCTAGAGAGAGATGCAGTGCTCCTCTCTCTATAATCTTTGTTCCTTAGCGCCTGACCCTCCTTTCACAGTGTGCTTCCTAGGTTGACGGGAGGAACTCTAACTCCTCCCATCGCCTCCTCTCCCATTGGCAGGTGTTTCACCGGCCGATTTGTACAATCTCTTCCATTGATTCCTATTTTGGTTGAAGGCACGCGCGAGGGAGTTTGTTTCGACGACTCCGGATCCTCGAAGATCCGAGCATCCAACCATCCAATTTGCTTAGAAAAAAAAATTTACAATTAAAAACTTACAACAGAAATTGTCCTTAGGGCTAGCAACAAATCTAGGGGATGTAACCCATAAGAGAAGACACAAGGTTCTCATGGGATGAGCACAAAGGTCAAGCACCCTCTCCACTTGTGATTCTTGGCTCTGTGGTCCTGCATGTCCTCCATGCATGGACTCCATATGCTGGTGCTGCAAGACTGAGCGTTGAAAGGACTAGTACTTGAAATTTCGTGGGCTTGTCCAAAATTGTGGTACCTACCAATTATGTCAGGTGGGTTGGGTGGGGATCTCGGACAGTTGCATTAGATGTTTTGCGGGAGAGGCTCCCCCATCCAAGAGACGTAGTGTTCTCCATACAATGTCGGTTATGTCAGGTGTGATATTAGATCTCCATGTGGTTATTAGGAGAGGTGGTTGGGGAGTTATGGAGGTGGGAAATTATTAGGAGCTTAGGATGGAATGATTTGATTAGGTGGTTGGTGATTTTGTAGGAAATTATTAGAATATTATATCTCCATGTAGGAAGTACTGTCTGATCAGAGTCATGAAGTGGCCTGGTTGTGGCCTGGTGGGAGCGAACTGGAGAAGTTGGTAACAGGGACGGGGTAATTTTTCTGAGGAAGGTTGTAGAGAGTGGATAGAGAGGGGCCGGGTTATGGTGGGGCTTGGAAGACGTTGGAAGTGTGGGTAGGAAGGTAATAAGCGTCACGAGATTATTTCTTCAATTCTTCAATCTGGCACAGGATGGATCCACAGATCTGAGTATATCTGGCTGAAAGTATAGCTATAGGATTTTCCTTCAGTTCTCTACCCGCTTCTTAAATGCACGTCTTTAGACGTTCGTGCTTTATGCTGATTTAGACGTGTATTTGATTGTTCTGAGAATCTAATATTACAAATTATAGTCCAGATAGAGCAGCGCCTAAATCTTGATCACAGATATTGTTAAATTCTTGTACAATATTTTTCTCTGCCTTGGTGAGAAAATGAGTGAGATCGAACTTTCCCCATGTGTGATGGAGTTGTTACAGGTTATTCTACAGTGCAAGTACTGTTGGAATCGCGGAGAGCGCAACGGATAGAATTGTTGAATCGGAGCAGCCCAAGTATTCTGCGGCCTTCAGATCCACGTACACAGCTTTGAGAGAGAGAATTTAGAAAGAGAAAGTCTAGAGAGAAACTCTCGTGAAAACAAATTTCGTTGAAAAGGAAATTTTCTCATTCTCAAATGATTTCTAAGCTATTTATAATGGTTGTCTCAGAACTCAACTGTGCTATAGCGTGAGATCTAAAATCTCCGCCGTAGGATCATCATGAAAAACTTTTTTCCACTAACCCCTTATATTCTGTAATCCGAATTTATGAGCTTCTACAAATTGTGGTCATGTCCATTAACATATCACAATTGACCCCCGAGATAATGAGATTGTTTTTGTGAAATCCCTTTTGTTAACAATTATATGCTTATTTATCCTTCCACCATATTATATTCCACATGAGCTAATATGACTTGAATAATATTACCGATTAAGTCCCTAGCTCATATAATTCTTAATTCTCAGTCTGTAACTAGTTGGACTTCAAAAAATTTCCAAAATCATTTTTTGCAAATATTTACTTAATATATAATATAAGTAAAACTCGTGAAAAAACTTTTCACAAATTGTCGCTGCGCAGTGTTTTTTATGTGAGTCTAACAACATACAGAAATAATGAATATACTGCCTCATCAAGAGATCGGTGGATTTCATATTGAGCAATTATACAAATTCACTTACTATGCACAAGGTCCAACATTATCTGGAATATTTGATGTGCGAAGATCATCACCAAATGACTCAGACAAAGCACAAGTACACAACAAGCAAACCTGCATAACTCTCTCAGGTCTAAGGACAACATAAGCTAATTGTGCTGAATATCGTTCTCTATATCAGTGATCGTTTCCAGAAGGTATTCATATTTGATCCGGTTCAGTGCATGTACTTTGACATTGCACTCACTCGTCTGCTTAAGGTCACCACCTCAATGACGGAGTCCATCATTCTATCTTATAGAGGGAGAACGAGTGTAGACCTATTTGTACATTATCCTATGAAATCTCCTTAAGATTAGTTGGCAATTGATTGAGAAATCTTATAAAATCTCACCCCTAATTCATTTAATTGTTTTTACCTTACTTGAAAAATAAAAATAATTCCTAGCCATTTGTACCTTCTAATCTATTTAATATTTTTACCTTGAATGAATTAATTAACTAAAAATTCTATCTTTATAATCTATAAACTATTTCACAATTAGGTGAGACAATATTTGGATTGCTTGTTAAGTACAAAATCTACTTAAAAATCTGTTCAATTATCCTATTTTTTTCTCCTCATTTATTGGTGCTTCTCAACTCTTATCTTTGGGATCAAGATCACTCGCAGTCACTAAAGCCAATGTGCTATTATTCTAAACTTTTTAGTTTATATTTTATTTGTATTGTATTTTTGGTTTTCTAGTTTTTTATTTAATTTTAAAAAGTTGAAATCTTTGGATGAGGATGACTTGAAAAAATATTATCTTATAAGTGAAAATATTTTAAAACATGAAGATCATGTTGATATTGATGGTTTAGATTTGTTTTCAGAATTGAAAATGTTAAAATTAAGAGATTTTAAAAATAGAGACTTACACTCAAATTGAAACATTAACTATATTAAAAGATTAGACTCTTTTTCAAATACAATTATTGCTTATAGAATGTTATTGACAATACCACGAACACAAAGCCCAAAATGATTTTTCGTTTGAATGTATTTCAAAAGTTTTCCACTTCGTTAACAAAATCTTTATCTTCTCGTGTGATTGTGATTATTCTTGATTATTTTTATGTCTAATGTGATGGTTTAATTTGTTGATTGATTTTTAAATAAAGAGGTAAGACCTATTCACAAGATTTTGGGTGTTAATAGGGCCTGAACTGAAATTTTCAATTTTTTTTTTTACAAACTCCTACACCTCTACACCAACTTCAACACTTTTTTTTTTATACTTTCCAATGGAATCTACACTATCTTCAATTGAAATTCTTTTTGCCAATTCAAACAACAATCTGAAACAAGTTTTTTCCCCTAGATTCAGAAGGAAAATGAAATTTTTTGTACTTACATGAAATTTTGGGTGTACTACGCATGCATGTGCTATTTTCATATATAGCAAATACAAACCATAAGAACTTTATTCATATATTTTTGCACACCCGCATGCATAAAGTTGATTACAGATAGGTTTCTAACCCGCAGCTAGTAAAGTAATAACACAACCACTCATCAGGATTATTTTACTGTATACGTACGATAAGATCAAGTTCATTGAAGAAGTCTCAACCTTCCTTACACACACTGCGCTTGGGCTTCTACTTTTATTTTAAAAGGACTGCTAGATCATTTTATACCCACTTTATTATGTCTTCACAAGGTGCGCATCAATATCTTTAGTGACGTTGACCATCAAGTTGAGGTATTTATCTGGAGTTGGGACATCCTCTCGTAGTTTCTCATATTCAATAGATAATTTCGCCACGCTGCCATTTCCCTTGGGAATAACCTGGTAGACGGCCTTAATGTTCTTGAAGAACTCCATGACATGTCCCTCGACACCAACTTGAGTTATTTTCCTGTTTGCATCATCAAATTCGACCTTCTCTTTGAAAACCTCAGCATTCCCATCTGCAGTATCACAAAATTAAGGAGCAAGGGCGTTAAATTCAGAGATGAATTTATGGACATCAAAAGGCACTTATACGCCCAAAATATTAAATGATCTGGGTCCCAGATCGAGCAGACAAAAGTTGAAGGAAGTTTACGTGTTTAATAGAAGCTAGCTATATAGAGGCTGGTCATGAAATTGCCTTACCCACTGTATATTTCCAGCTCTTGAGAGAGCCGTTTGTCTCCCAATCTCCTTCATGCACCTCAATTCCCTGGATATGATCAGGAGTGGCGTTTGGAACCTGGTGGGCTTGGCTCCTGAAGACGTCGTAGAACTGGTCAGCTGATGCCTTAATTTCGAATTCAGTCTCCACCTTGCCCTGTAGAGCCATACTTTCGTAGTAGTGATAGCGCTCCAGAAACTTAACTGAAGGTTATATTTGATAGCAGGTGACTCATGATCTGCTTCTTTTATAGATCGCAGAATGTCACGTTAGGTGATTGTCAACCGAAGTTAATGAATAGACAGCCGTGATATAGGACGTGACATCTAATTAAAGAGGTTGGATTCGTAATAAATTACAAATCCCCCTCGGTCGGACGTATCTTTCATGCCAGAAACAAGAGCACGGAACTACTAGCTAGGAACCAAATTGTTAATCTTTTGGTAATGATGGTTTTCTTCCACCTTATCCAAAGAGATTTTCCCGCCATTATAATGTTCCCCTGCATATATATTACTCATACACCACTATCTAACCTATATATATATATATATATATACTTAACTATGTCTTAACCTATTTTTATATAAGGTTAGATAAACGTGGATTATATTTTTTTTCATTAAAACATCAATTCGCTATCACCAGCAGATCGAATGGGATAGAGATTAAGTACTGACGTCGATCGGTGGGGATACTCGGTTGGTTCAAGGTCGCTTTAAATGGGGATTGCCAAAGCCTACTGAGATTTTAAAAGATCCATATAATTAAGGAAGGGCAATAATTGGCGCGCACATGTATATATATATATATATATATATACCATTTTCCACACACTTGCTAAAATTATTTGTCTTTTTGTTAGAAAGTCATCACCGAATCTTGCACTCATGTCTAATATTAACGACAAAATAAATAATTAACGTGTAGAAAAACTAGAAAAAGATCAGATCATGTCGATTCACGTGAGAATCGTGTTGCATGCAGTAGTTGTCTAGGACTTGTGAATATTTTGAGGATAGTGGCTATTTTTCTACAAATTTGCAGATCATAACAATGTCAACGAAGGCAATTCTGATCGGAATTGGAAATAATATTGGAAATATATGAAATCATAAATTATGTACACATTAACGTGCAGGCCACTGACATTTAGTTATAGTAGCTGTAAAAGAATGATATTTTCAGCATTTAAATCTATTGGCTTAAAAAGTTGAGCTTCAGTGACAACGTCCGTCGGTGAATCATTATAACTGAGAGTTATTGCGGACAGGGGCGCCAGCCTGAATAGTTTTAGGTGCTACTTCCTTATTAATCTATCTATATCATTGGTCATTTAAGATTGAAATATTTTTATTTTTTTTGTGTAAAAAAATCAAATATTGGATTAAAAACCTTTTTTTTTTAAAAAAAATTCAAGACTATCAAACAAACAAAGCGAAATTTTCTCGGAAGTTCTGACCCGTCCAAGTGGTCCCACAAAAATAAATACATTACAAGTTTGGTATGAGAGCCAACTGATCAGTTCTGATCGCTATGCTGCTCAGCTGGTACGTAGCTAGATGCAGAAACAGCTCTCAAGAAGACCCAAGATCAGCAGGAAGACCGACGTGTGGGAGCTCTCTGGAGTGATGCTCTAAGAACTGGTTCAAAAAATAGCTAGGTGTTGTGAATCCCAGCGCGGAGACAGTGGTCAAACGACTAGAAAAATAACCTGAGGATTCCGGGTCCATAATAATGATCCATTCTGAGAAATCCTTCTTAATTTGATGCTGAAGGAGGTTCAAAGGTAGCAATGCCCAGACTTGAGCTTGGCAGGTTTGAAAGATCTGATCCTCTTCAATGGGTTTACAAGAATAATAATTTTTTCTGGATGCATAACATAGGAGGCCTCTTCCAAATCCAAGGTTTGGATGAGTCGTACTTCACCAGGTTTCCATTACCGTTGGCGTAACCTGCGCGGTGGACTTAAAATAGTCGTAATATATAATACTTTGTGACCTGATATCCACCTACACATATATATATATATATTATTTTGTAAGTAATCGACTTATTTTCCTAATCTTTATAAAATTATTTTTTCATAAATGGTATGCTAAAGTTACTATTCGCATTAAAGATTTTACCCTTACTACTACTGCTTTGATTGACTTCGGAGCTGACCTTAATTGCATTGAGGAAGGCCTTATTGATTCTAAATACTTGTTGAAAACCACATAACATATTTCTCAGGCGGATGGTGGTAAAATGATTATTAATTACAAAATTCCTAATGTTCATATTTGTAATATTGGTTTTTGCTTTCAAACTACTTTAGTTCTTGTTAAAAAATTATCTTCTAAATTAATTTTTGGTAATCATTTTCTTGCTTTGTTTTTATCCATTTCCTGTTATTGAAGAAAGAATATCTTCTCGTGTTTTAGGTAATGAAGTTACTTTTAAATTTTATTATCCTCATTTTTCTCGTGAAATTCAATTCCTTAAAAAGCTGTAGAAGAAAATCAATCTTTTTGCTCTGACTCAAATTAATCATAAATGTAAACATTTATTATCCTTACAAAATGAAATTTTGTATAAACAAATAGATGAACAACTTAACGATTATGTGCTTCAACAAGATATCAAAGCTTTTATTAAACAAATAGAATATGATATTTGTTCTTCTATTCCTAATGCTTTTTGGAATCGAAAGAAACATGTGATAACTCTTCCTTATGAAAAAGATTTTTTAGAACAAAATATTCCTACAAAATCTAGATCTATTCAAATGAATCAAGAACTTTTAGCTTGATGTAAAAAAGAAATAGTTGATTTATTACAAAAGGGTGTTATTCGAAAATCTAAATCACCCTGGAGCTGTGCTGCTTTCTAGGTGCAGGGCCAGGTTGAATTAGAACGAGGAGTCCCCCGTCTTGTTATCAATTATAAACCTTTTAACAAAGTTTTACAATGGATTCGATATCCTATTCCCAATAAAAAGACCTGCTAAACAGATTACATGATTCTACTATTTTTTTTTCTAAATTTGATATAAAATCAAATACAGATTGCAAAAGATTATCGTAATAAAACTGCTTTTACATTCCCTTTTGGCCATTTTGAATGGAATTTTATGCCCTTTGGTTTAAAAAAGCATCCCTCTGAGTTTCAAAACATTATGAATGATATATTCAATCCTTATTCTTCTTTTTCTATCGTTTATATTGATTATATTTTAATATTTTCTAAATCTATCAAACAACATTGGTATCATTTACGCAAATTTGTTAATATCATTAAATCAAATGGTTTACTTGTCTCTGCTCCAAAGATTAAACTCTTTCAAACAAAATACGATTTTTGGGCCATAATATTTACCAAGGCACAATAACAGCTATATCACGTGCTATTGAATTTGCTGATCAACTAATTAACTCAACTTCAAAGATTTCCCGTTTCTTCGAGCCCTGTATGTACCTTTCAAAAATTTAAAACACATTTCTTATTATGATTATATTGACGCATGAACTTTTTCCTTACTTTTTGATAATCAAACTCATTGTCATACTTGGTTTATAAGATTCAAAGCATTTTATTGTACTGATCTAATTCCTCATTGGTTTCTCCAATGGTTGGATAAGTTTGGTCTAGAATTATCTATTTTTCCTACTCCCCTTAAACAAGCTTTTGATCAATTAGCCTTATGTCCTCATGATACCCATGTTGTCCAGAAATATCCTGCCATGAAAAATCCTCCACTCAAAGATATAGCTCCCCTTCTCTAATTTCATATCCAATTCAACCTGTTACCTTGGATATTTAGCTGAAAATTTATCTTTACCCTCCAAGATAAAGCCAAAATATTATCCCAAAATATTTTTGTGAAATGGTGGCCTGTGTTCACTATTGATACTATCATTTCCGCCCTTTCTAAAGCCAAACAGATTCAAGATACTCATCCTCAATTTCTTGCTCAAATAAGTAAGATACAAGCAAAACTTGTTGTTGCCAAATCCCGTGATGATTACAAGAAAGAATTGCTTGAAGTACTCTCCCATCTATCTGAAGATGATGACAAAGATAAAACAGATACTCCTGATGTATCAAGCACATATAACTACTATATGCCTTCGGTTGATGATGCTCAAGATCCCTATGATACCTTTGATTCAGAACTCTCTCCTCAAGATATTGCTGTTATTAGGAATCCACTAACTGAAGACTGACGATATGCTGAGAGGATATTTTGCTGATAACTCAACGATTTGAAGATAAGAAGATATTTTGAAGATATGTTGAAGATATACCCAAAATACCTCTGCCGACAAACAGTAAAAGACTATTTTACCCTTGACAAAAATACCCTTGTTACTGTTGCTACAGTCATTTTTACCCTTCTTTTCATTTCTATATAAGAGGCGTCTCGCATTCTGGACTCTTCAGATCGAGTTCCACCCTCTCTCTCAACTCTCTCCTCTTTCTCTACCTCCTTCAGGCTTTCCACCAATCCCTTAGCTTTTCCGACTATCTTATACCTCCTATGTCTACCTTTCACCTTTCTTGTAATACTTCAATCCTTTTCTACATCTCTGTACTTGTATTCTCTCTATTGTAATCTCTGTTCTACTTTGTTCAAATAAACTCTGTTTTGTATAACCACGATTTCAACAGTATTTGTTTTAATAACTATTACATTACTATAATCACCTACATGGACGGTTCTAACTGCTTTCTGTTTTTTATATACCATTTCCAGTTGTTTCCTATTTCACATATATATTGACGTTTAATTTACTGTCAATATCATTGTTCAGTTCAATCTGGTCTGGGACCGTTTTGGTATATATATATATTCACCAAGTAAAACCCATGAAAAATATCAGCTTTTGTCTCCAAATGTTTTGAAAAAATATAGCGATAAAAGTTTCAAGTACATTCATATAGGTTTAGTCCAAGTTATCGTCAAACCATTAACCAAAAAAAAAATTAATGATTCAGTTTTATTATGTCTAAGAGATGCTAGGTTTATAGACGATAACACAAGTATCTTAGGTATAATTGAATCCAGTATTCATAATGGACCAATCAATTTTGATTGTTTTCCTGATTTTACTTTTAGCCTAATTGACAAACATCTTCCCAAAGCTTTACCCTTGAACATTAAAACTTTAGGTTATGAGATGTTAGAAGGCAGACATGCCTTTAGCTTTAATTTATATAATTTATTACAAGTGCATCAAAACAAATCTAAACATTCATGCTTTAATCAAAAGTTCCAAAGACCAAACTCATTTGATCCAAAGTCACACCAATGATGCCAACATCAAAGTTCTCTTTGAGTACTAGGATTAAGGCAACCCAAGAAGGGGGTGAATTGATTTTCTAAACTTTTTGCTTTTAACCCAAGAAATCGTGTTTGCAAGTAAATATTATTTTAGCACAAGTATAAATAAGTGTTAAATGTAAATAGAAGGGTAAGAGAAACAAACACTTGATTTTTAGGTGGTTCGACAAATCTGCCTACATCCACCCCTCAATCTCCTCCACCGAGTCCTGAGGTTTTCCTACTATTCTTCAAATATCTTACACTCCAGCTTCCGGGTGCTAGAGAACCGCATAAGTATTTTTCAGGGCTCAACACTCAAACCCAACCAAATGGTTTTTCGGGGACACCACTAACAATGCACCCAAACTTATGATATTCCCTCTCTAAGCTTCTTCTTTAGTGAACAACCCTCACAAAAGGAATCACCTCTCTTGATATAAAAATTGAAGATCAAAACTCTCTCAAATAGTAGATATAAAATTGGAAAGCTTTATCTCTTGATTCACACAAAGACAAGGATATGAAATTGTGTTTTGTGTGAATGATATGAGAAATATAGAATATGAGGGTTTGAAATATTTCTCAAGTGATCTAAATGATATGTGGTCGTTGTATGTTAATTTCAGACGTTATCAAGGTGCATTTATGGGCCACATATGAAAACTAGCCGTTTATAGGCGTTGGGAGTCGTTTGTTAAAACGAGCTGGTTGACTGCTACATGAGCCGGTCGACCGCTTAAAGTTACCGTTACCCCAACAGTCATATTGTCAGAAGGCTCAACGACTCTATTTTAAAATAAACTACTCGACTGCTTCATCAGTTGGTCGACCTCCTCAACTTAAGCACTTGATCTGGTTCTTTTAAAACTATGTTTTTGACCACTTTTAAAGACCCAATTTTAAAAACTTACTTCCCATAAGTATATGAAAGGTTTGAGAGTTTGTTTGAGGGTTTTTGAAACCTTTAAAAATATTTTAATATTTCAAATAGAAGGTAAAACGATTTATGCATGTTTTGAAAGATATGCAAGTGTGATTCATAATCCTTTTCAAAAGTGAAACAAATAGTTACAAGGTTATACCATAAGGTCTTGAATCTTCACTTTTGAGCTCCTTGCATCTTCTTGATCTTCTTTCTTCAAGTCTTTGGCTCTCTCATCAAAACATCTTTGTCTTTGAAGATGCTTGTTTTATAAACTTGATCCATTTATTGAAATCATCAAAAATCTCGATTGTGCACAAAATCAAACATTCTCAACCATAGTTTGGAAAATAGCAACAAGTTCTTAAGCATAGTCAGCCGAATACTATTTCAAATAAGGCATTCTAAAGTTACCATTATTAAACTCTGAATATTCTTTTGAGGTTGTTGTTGCTCTAATTAACTCAGGAGCATATCTCAATTATATCCAGGAAGGACTAATCCCTACTAAGTACTATGAGAAGTCAAAAGAACGTCTTCTCTCGTCCAATGGTAGTTAAATGGGTATTAATTACAAACTAACTAAAGTATTTATTTGCAAAAATAATTTCTATTTTAAATCCCCCTTTGCTTGACCAGAAAGTCATTTTAGACCATCCTTTCATTTCTATGTTGTATTCGTTCACCACTAGCAGCGAAGGTCTTACAACTAATAGTTTTTGTCAGGAAGTAATCTTTGAGTTCATTTGTTCCGACTTACCAATGCTTTCTGGTATAGAAAACAACACATAGTCAATTTACCTTACATCTTAGAATTTAGTTAGAAGAACATTCCCACTAAAGCTCACTCAATTCAAATGAATCATGAGATGAAGAAATTCTGTTAAAAAGAAATCCAAGATCTCTTAATTAAAGGAATTATTCGTCATAGTAAATCTCCTTGGTCATGCTCTGCATTCTATGTGTAGAAAAATGCTGAAATAGAAAGAGGTCCCCCAGGTTAGTCATCAATTACAAACCTTTAAACAAAGTCCTTCAATAGATCCGATATTCAATCCCGGACAAACGAGATCTCATTGGCTGTCTTTCTCAGGCCGTTATTTTTAGTAAATTCGACATGAAAAGTGGATTTTAGCAAATCTAGATCTATGAGTCTGATAAATACAAAATTGCATTCTCCATTCCGTTTGGACTTTACGAATGGAATGTAATGCCCTTTGGTCTGAAGAATGCGCCAAGTGAGTTTCAAAATATTACGAATGATATTTTCAATCATTTCAGTCATTTTTCTTTTGTTTATATTGATTATGTTCTTATCTTCTCCAAGTCTATAAACAAGCATTAGAAACATTTGAATAAATTTGTAGGTGTTGTCAAGTCAAATGGTCTAGTAGTCTCAGCCTCTAAGATAAGGTTATATCAAACCAAAGTCCAATTTCTAGGTTTTAACATCAACTAGGGAAAAGATCGAGCCAATCGATTGTGCTATTCAGTTTGCTGATAAATTCCCAGACCTTATCCTCGACAAAACCCAACTTGAAAGGTTCATAGGGTCACTAAATCACGTTGATGAATTTTACCAACCCATCAGGCACTAATGTAAATCTCTCGTTGACCATCTTCAAAAGAATCCTTCTCCCTGGACCCAAGAACACTCTTCTCTTATCCATAAAATTAAGTCACATATTAAGACACTCCCTTGTCTTGGTATTCCTTCCCCCGATTCATTTAAGATTGTCAAGACATATGACTCTAAAATTAGTTATGGTGGCATTCTCAAATAAAAAGTTAATCCTGATTCTCCTTAACAAATTGTCCATTTTTACTCCGATAATTAGAATCAGTCTCAACATAATTATAGTACTATTAAAAAATAAATTTTTTCTATAGTACTATGCATTAGTAAATTGCAAGCTAATTTATTAAACAATAATTTTTAGTCAGAGTTGATTGCAAAAGTACAAAATTTGTTTTGAAAAAAATGTTCAAAATATTGCATATAAACAGATTTTTGCATGATAACAATTAGGTATCTTTGATTTTGATATTGAATACATCAAAGGAAGCCAGAATAATATCCGTAATTTCCTCAAACGTGAATTCTTCCAGGAATCCCATGGCACCTAAACTCAAACGAAAAGAATCAGCCCCATCAACCCAGTCAACACCACAAAATCCAATGTTATCTCCCGGCCAAATCGTCCTTAGGCCCTGTCATGTAGTCACATATGAACCAAACCCTAGTTCCCCTGTCAATAATGTTAACAGATTTCATGTCTTAGGAGAAATACCTAAGCCATCTCCAATGGCCAAAGTCAGACCCCAATTCTTCTTTTGCCTTAGTAAGCTAAATAGGTAAACCATCCTTTGTATCAGCCCTAGCCTCTGTAAGCAACTCCAACCAAGTCATTGAGCGTTTGTCTCCAGCCCAATCTTCAATTAACAAACTACGAAGTACAGCCCAGTCTACGGTGAAACGACTACAAAGTAAGATACCTGACATTTCGAAGAATACTTATTCCTTTCTATGTATGACTTATGCCAACAACAATTTCCACAATAAGCCATGTCACGGTTACTTGCTCGATCGAAACCAATTAGTAAAATTTGATGCCAACTATCAAGATAAAGAATTGCTCAAAATTTTACAAGTCATCGATTTGGTTCAAGCTTAGTTGCCACAAAAATGATATTTTGTTCAAGATCATCCCTCCAAGTCAATTAACATCTACAAAGCTATCCCGCTTTGTACTCATTATGGAAAAATTGATCTTATCTTTGATAAGTTCAATCCTTCTAAAAAAATCATCTTCCATAAATTATACATAGTCAATATCTTATAATTCAAAGAATGGGGATCCCACCCTTCTGCACTTCAAGTTCTACCTGGTCATCCTACTCCCTTTTAACTACTATGACTACATAGAAGCACGGTCAAAAGTCTTATTATATCAAAATGAGCCTTTTACTAATTCATGGTTCCTTAATTTTGAGAATCATTTTACTAGTAATTTTCCTTTATGGTTCTATCACAGGTGGCAAAATGTTCGGTTCCATACTTGATATTTTCTCACAACCACTTCTACAAGCCAAGCAGTTATATTCTACGAGTCACAAAGTCAATCACCATCATAGTCAATTCCCAATTATCTCTTTATTTTCAAGTAAATACAAGATTCCTTGGATTTTGAAATAGGAATATAAAATTAGTCAAAATAGGAATATAAGATTCCTTAGATTTTGAAATAGGAATATAAAATGGGGGGATAAATTTAATTTTGATAGTATCATTTCTCAAGTCATAGAGGAATGTCCTTTCCAAAAGAAAATATCTTAGTTTATGGCTGATAAAACCAACTTGCAAATAGATGTGGTTTAAGCCATGGCCCAAGTCAAGAACAAAGAAGATGTAACGCCCCGAACTTCGGTGGTTAGGGGGTTACTTCTATGCATAAAATTTGTGAAAACTGGCGAAAATTAGGGGATAGAAATTAGTTAGCACAAAATAAACAATCTTGATAACCAATTCCCGTTTAAAACTTCGAAATAATTGAATTAAAATACTTTGTTTAAAATTCTTTAAAAAATGAAAAATAACAAAGAAAACTCTCAATCTAACTGAAACTCTAAGCCTGATCTCAACTACTCACCCAGGCACCATCTATAACGACTCTCGGCATGCTCGTAAATATCATCTGAAAAGAGAGGATAAATAAGGGGGTGAGTTCGACAACTCAGTAAGTAAAATCATTATGCTATGGTGTACCTCATGAGCAGCATTTAATAAGTAAAAATCAATAGGAAACTGTAAATCTCAATCCATATAACCATAACTATAAAACAACATTTATCTTTAATATAATAGTATAGAAAATTCCTTTGACAATAATTGTGGGTCACGTTTACCCTCGTGCAGGGTTGTGCAGTCCGAAGACTCCTTGCGCACTCCTTGTACCATTTGCCGTAACTTTGAAATATGAGTCTCAAGGTTTGAAAATACATAACATAAAATAAGCATCAATTTCAACTTTGCATCTTTCTCTTCTTTTCATAAAATATCATGCACAAATATGGAATAACAATAAATATAAAAAATCTTTGATTTTAATCAATGAAAATATCATGTAAAATCATTGGATATAAGAATAGGCTCATGTTTACATATTTCATGCTATAATATGTGAAAATTTTATCATAACGTAATAGACATAAAACTTTGAGGTTTTTTAATAAAACATGCAATTTCTAAAATATCACCTCAATCTTTTAGGAAAATCTAGCATAATACCCCGCTTACCTCGCCCTTCATAACACTTGAACCCTTTATCAATTAATCTCCAAGACCTTAAGAAACTAGACTAGAACCTTCGGAAGACGCTTGATTTCTCATTCTTCCAATCAATACACAATATTGCAGAGACTAACAAAGTATTTATAAAAGTCTAATTGCAACCCTATTTAAAGAATGACTCATTTGAAAAGATGATAAGAATGAATTGTTATCCATTTTAAAATTCAAACATATTCAAAAAGTATTCAAATTTAAACTTTAAAATCTAAAGAGATAAAGATAAAACATGTCTCCTTCCAATTTCAAACACTTTTAAAAAGATAACCTATTCAAATCAAATCAATATTTCAAACTTTAAACACTTTTAAAACAAGATAAAATTTTCAAATAATTCGAAATTCGAAATTCAATAAAAATAATATTAATAAAGAAATAGGAAAATCCAAGGGGCTATAGAAGATCTCTAAGATTTATGTCAACGGTTATAACTTCAAGTTATCCAGATCAACGGACAAAATGAGCACTCTCTAGCCTCATCTCATTCTTCCTCAATCAGTAAAGTTTAACTAGAACAATATTTGGATCCATTGTTCCAAGATAGTCAAGAACCATATGATTTGGGTGAAGATTTTTGAAGACATGTGAAGACAATTCTAGCTGATTGGTCATGACAAAGTCACCATACATGATTACTATTAAAATCACTATTCATCAACAGTCAAAGTATGCGTGATTGCATACTACTCAAGTGATTCTTACCTCTATAAAAGCCACAAATCAAGTCATTTGAGGGTAGAATTCTCTACCGAAGAAATTCTCTCCTTGTAGTCTTTTAGAGAGAACCATGTACCCAACTTTGTTAATGTTTGTTAGTGAAGAGTGTAAGTACAGTCAAAGTAAATTTCATTGAAATAATTTGAAGTATGATTTCGTATCTCTATCTTTAAATTTCATTATTATCTGTAGCATGCATACCGTCAGATTGGACGGTTCTAAATTTCTGCAATTATGCATGTTGACAAATTGGACGGTTTTAAATTTCTGCAAAGATGCATTACCGCTTACATGGCTGGTTTTGCAATCATGCATGCTGTCAGATTGGACGGTTCTAAATTTCCGCAAACTTGCATTACCACCTACATGACTTGTTTTAGATTTAGATTTCTATAATTATGTATATTTGTCATCTCTAGTCTCTTCCTCCACCTCTGGTTTATTCTCTAGTTGAAACCTTATCAAGTTATCTAGGAAGAGGCCACAACACCAGGTACTCGTAAACAGATACTACCAGATTCTTTAGATGGCACGCTTACATCATAAACTTCATCATCCTAGTAATTTTACCAATTCAAATTCAGTTCTTTAGTCTCTCATGTAGTATATATATATTCATGAGTTGTTGAAGGTCGCTTGCATTGGGATTTGCTAAAGCCTACTTAGCTGTAGATTTCATATTTAAGTACGAGCAGTAACCTTTAGACATATATTATGTACCATTTTCCACTCTTGGTAAAAGCATTTGTCTTTTTGTTAGAAAGTCATCACCAGATCTTGCACTCATGTCTAATATTAACATGAAAACAAATAACTAAGTAATAGAAAAACAAGAAAAAGATGTTGCGATCGATCCACACCAGAATGACACCCTTACAGTACTTGTTGTCTCAGACTTGTGAATAATTTGAGGATAGTGGCAACATATTCATATTAATGAAGGTTTTTAATCATAATGCAAAATAATGGAATTATATGAAATCAGAGATTAACTAATATAGCTGGATGTTAGTTTGGAAGACCCACTGTGCGGCCACTAGCTATATCAAAATACCTTTAGTGATTATATCTATATAGAGCGTAGACAGCTTACTTATCAAAACAAAAAGAAAAAAATAAATCTTGGCCTTTAGTGATGGCATATATCATCCTTGGAAAACACATTTTTTTGTAGACTAAAAGAATGATGCTTCGGTTAAGGGTCGGTGAGTCATAATTAACTAACAGTCATTGCCGACAAGGTTTTGTAACAGCCTGAATACTTTTAGCAACTACTTTCCGTTTGCAAATGGAAGGGGTAACACTTTAGGAAGGGGCAAATGGTTTCAAGCAGTTATTTGAGGCGGAGCTTAATTAACATCAGGTTAAATTCAGCCTGCCGTGGGATGAAAACCTCAAAAACCGGCATCCCTTACTACCCGCACCCAAATGAAACCAGCCATTTTCTTTTTATTTTTTACTGGAGAAAAAGGTGGAGAAGGACTCCCAAGCTTGACAGACTCCCACTTGGGGTGAAATATATAAGGGCTCCCCCCACCCACTGTGTCAAGTTTTGATTAACTCATAGCTACTAAATTAGAAAATTGAAACTGGCCTCCCTTATTTGAGTAAGCAATAAAATGTTGTAATAATGTTTAAAAAAATGCTTAATTAATCCACAGGTCCGAGTTTGGACTTTTTCTAGAATGGTCCCAGGGTTCAATTCGTTCCACATTCATCCCGAGGTTTCTAAATTTTTTTTCGGTCCTATTATCTCTGGTTCACAAACTTAACGGGAATAATTGATGTCGCAAATGGATGCCACATCACGCTCAATGCAACCCTGACACGTGCCAAGTTTAATAATCACAAAAATGCAAATTTCAGCCTAAAAGCCGCTAGGTGAATTACAAGGGATACTCGAGGCAGGAATCGCTGGTTTGTTCGGTGTTTGCATTCTTGGCCAATCACCTGTGTTCGGTACTCCTTTTGATCGAAGAGAAAGGGTAGTCCTTCAGCATTCTTCCATCGTTCGTGACAGCCCCTTAGTGATCATGGACACAAACGCATTTTCGACCAGCTCCCTCACAGCAACTGAGGTGATAGAATTGCTAGAGGAATGTGTCGATTCCCCAACGGGTGGTAGGAGAGCAAGGGATCCCTGACCAGGTAGGGTTTTAGTCTTCTTTCACGATAGATCCCGGTCGTTACACTCGTCATCCTCTTCATCCTTATTAGGGGTTTCCAAAAAACCGGCTGAACTGGACCGAAACTAGACCGGTTTTGGCCAAATCGGTGAGAAAAAACTTATCGGAATGGTCGGTCCGATGAAACCAGTACACTCCGGTCCGGTCTCGGTTTCATACATAGAAAAACCGGTACCGTACTGGAGTATACTGCTCCAGACCTGTCCGAACCAGTTTATTAAAAACAACTAACTAAAATGAAAATGAATCACTCGACCCCCCCGGCACCCTCTCTCACTCATATTTCAAACCCTAACCCCCTCTCAATTCGCGACGGCGCACCCCTAACTCCCTGCCCCCTCAGTTTGCGCAGTACCCCACTCAGTTCGCACTTCATACAATCCCCTCCCTCCTTCCCTCCCTCATGCACAACCCCTTCACTCCTCAGCGACTTTGACCTGTGTCTCTCTTTCCCTTGTTATGGTTGCTTCCGTGTGTCTCTCTTTCCCTTGTCGTGTCTCTCTCTATCTCTCTCTCCGTTGTTGTGTGTCTCCCTTGCGTGAATTGGTGTTATTTTTAGTAAATTGATAGTCTCTATTTAGTTAATTTACTAGAACTTTGCATGTTAAAGGATTGTGATTCTCTGATTTGTGAATTTCTGCCGTTGAGGTAAAAATTTATGAACTTATTTAGTTAATTATTTATTGTAGTTCATTAGTTAATTTAGAATTTTAGAATATAGATTAGGTTGTGAAACTGTAGTAGATAGGCTTGATTGGAGGTTTTGGTTCTGTTTGATTGAGAAACTGTGGAGGATGAGTTTGATTGGAGGATTTGGTTTTGTTTGAAGTTGTGAATTTGTGCAATAAACTTGGAGAAATGAAATGTTAGCATTTTGTTGTGAAATTGTAATTTGTGTTTGAAATTGTGTTTTATTTTTTCAAATATTTTTTGTAGTTTGAAAATGACAATTATTAATTACTAATTAGACTATTAGAGTATGAGTATATTTAATTTAATGAGTATGACTATTTTTTCAAATTGAGTATGACTATTTTTTGTTTGATTAATTGTGTGTGGTTTGGCATAATTGTGATTTGATTTGTGAGTTGTGATTAATTTTGAGTCATTGAATATCATGTGATTATTTGTTCACCTTTGCTACATGGATAATCAATCTGAACCATTCATAGAGGGTCAGGGAGCACCGTCTATGTCTCATGTAATTGATTTAGAATCTGGCCAAGATGTCCCTAGTCCTACTCCTACCCTTATCAATCTGAACCACCATTATTTATTCTATGGACGATGCCTCTGGCTCTAGTGACATAGTAGACGACCCCTCGTGTTAGAGTTGTGGCTCGTTTCGGTCAGGCAGGTAGTTTAGAGGTTTTCTACCAAACGGACGCCTTACGTTTGCTCTTACCTAGGTGCACCATAAAATGATAGATTAAACTACAAACGTATGGGGAAAGCTACCGACCGCATGGTAAAGAAACCCTTAATTGACACATCTAGCCCCACCACCAAGACCTAGAACGAAGTACTAGAGTAGATCAACCAACCTGTCCCCGACTCGGCAGTTCCTCCTGGTACGGAAGACGGTAGCAACTCGGTCACATCCAAATTTCCTATGAGGCAATTTTCAGCCTTACCTTCTCCTCGGGTTCCAGTTCTGGCCTTTGCTTTGCTACTAACAGGGAGCAGGGGATTAGGCCGAGTACAATCACGAAACTATAACAGGAGTCGGATAAGCGTTCTACCTCTTTGAAGGGGAGATCCCCATGTGTGCAATACCTGAAGAGAGTTTTCCTCTTCAGGAGCAAACTCTAACCCTTCACCCGACACGAAGAAAATTTTTTCGTGCCAGCCTATGTTGTTCGAAGGATAGCCATGAAGAAAAACATACTTGTCTCGGAATTGGAAGTAATAGATGTCGTCCTTTGTTTTGGCGATCTTGTAGCAATACAAGAACTCCCTCCCAGGTTTAGGGTATTCCTCCACAAACAATTTATTCCACAGCGCGAATCTCCCGAGAAAGAGGAAATCAACAACTAGCAATCAAAGTGTCATGTGGCCGGTTGATTTTCCTGTCTGGCACATCTAGCTGCTGTCGTGTTCTCCCCTCGTCAGGTATTTCTGATGGCTGAGAGCTTGCTTTGCGAGTCATTAGTGAGGAAAGGTAAAACTACGTACAAGAAAGGCAAGGTGAATCAGCTAGGAGAATGGTGGTGATGTGAAGTCGAAAAGTGCGAAATGTTGAGAACATCTGTGAGTAGGTTGGGAGGACGCTGATGACGTGAAAGCGAAGCGACAAAGAGGTAGTCCTCTAACTGGACTACGACGTTGGTACATGAATAAATAGCCATGTATTCATTTTCATATGGTCTCATGCTTAATTTCATTCTTTGAACACTAAAATCCTTCCAAAGATCTAACTTGGCCATCGGAGACTTGATCCGAGGCCACCCCCTCGGTGATTCTTGCAGGTTCACTTGGCTTCCGAACCTTGTGGTGATTCTTGATATCATCAATATATATATATACATATATCTGTACTTACCCAAATTTTCTTATTTTATTGATAATAAAATATTGGGGTAATTTCATAATTTGCCTCTTAACAATTTGCAAAAATTAGTATCCACCCTAAATTATCAAAATGGATTCGTATGTCCTCTCAATTTTCAAAATAATCAATAGTCGTTCTCATCCAATTTGAGCTTTAAAGCAGCATAATCCGCATTCACGTGACTCCAACATGATATTCACCCAGTTGACTTTACAAAATTGCCCTTCTCCCTATATTTAACATTCTTCAACATTCGGACAACATCTCTCATACCGGCCATTGTCTTGTCTCTCTCTCTCATCTCGTGGCATTTAGCTTCCTTCTATATACACTTCCCTATAACGGACTTCTACACGACAGTAGGGATATTGGAATTTTGGCGATCCCTATTGAGGCAATCAAAACCTTCTACTCTAACTGCGGCGAGCTTAAGCCCAAACTTCACTCTGGTGCAGTGATAGAACCAGGAATGAATTTGAAGGGGGGCAAACTCGTAAGGAAAAATGAAAAAAAATTACTACGTAAACAAAAAAAAGTGTCTTATAATTAAAACATAGAAAATTAAGGACTAAAAAAATTAAATTGGTCCATTTAGCCAAGGCACACCTCCTTGTTCTTTGGTTTGCTTCTTGTTTCCAATTACTTCTGTTAAGCTTTTAAGTACGTTTAGAGAATAGATGGGAAAAAAAATATTATCCAACCACTTTGCCTCTCTGATGAAATTTTTTAGCATTTTAGGAGAATAAAAGAAAAAGCACCCACGTACTATAGGGAAAGGCTTTTGGCAGTATTTGTTTAATCGTTTTCTTTTTAAAAAAATCACATAAAAATTATTTCAAACTTCAATAAAACTTCTATACAATTATTGGCCTCAGGTTTTGAGAAAAACAACACAAAAATTGAGGGAAAAAATTTCGAAGACCCATAAAAACTCTTCTTATAAAAATTTGATGAGAAATGTTTGGATGAATGATAGTACGATAGTATACATTGATAGGAAAATTTTTTAAACTATTGAGAATAAAGCCATTTTGTAACTTTTTAAGAAGATGTAGACCCGTAGGATCTAATTGTCATCTCTCAGTCTTAGCAAATAGTACGATACTTGTATTTTAATATTTTTTATTTTTTTAGTCCTTAATTTTTTATATTTTAACTCTAAGGCACTTTTTTGTATTACGCAGTAATTTTTTTTTCATTTTCCCTTAGGAGTGTTGCCCCCTTCAAATTCATTCCTGGTTCTATAACTACACCAGAGTGAAGTTTGGGCTTAAGCCCGTTGCAGTTAGAGTAGAAGGTTTTGATTGCCTCAACAGGGATCGCCAAAATTCCAGCTTCCGCGCCACGAGATGAGAGAGAGACAAGACAATGGCTGGTAGGAGAGATGTTGTCCAAATGTTGAAGAATGTTAAATATAGGGAGAAGGTCAATTTCGTAAAGTCAACTGGGTGAATATCACGTTGGAATCACATGAATGAGAATTCCGTCTGTTTTAACTCCGAAATTGAATGGAGGGCGACTATTGATGAGTTTCTTGATTTGTTACATTCGATGGAGCGGATCTTTGATTATATGGAGGTGTCAGAAGAATGAAATGTGAAGCTTGTTGCATTGGAGTTGAAGAAATTCCATCAAATGAGTTTCTTGATTGGTTACACAAATGTATGCAAAAAAATTCCATAACAATTTTACTGTAATATGATGCACATAAACTCCGAGGGTTTTCAATAAAATATGCAATTCTCAAATAGCCACGATCTTTTAGAAAAATTTAGCATAATAACTCTGCTTACCTCTTCTTCATAACACTTGAAATTTTTACCAATTAATCTCTAATACCTCAAAAAACTAAACTTGAACCTTCAAAAAGACGCTTGATTTCTCATTCTCCCAATCAATACACAATATTGCAGAGACTAACAAATTATTTATAAAAGACTAATTGCAACCCTATTTAAAGAAGGATTCTAAATTTGAAAAGATGATTAGAATGACTTGCTATCTATTTTAAAATTCAAACATATTCTATAAGTATTCAAATTCAGAACTTTAAAATCTAAGTAGATAAAGATAAAATATATCTCCTTCAAATTTCAAACACTTTTAAAAAAAGATTACTTTTTCAAATAATTCGAAATTCGAAAATCGATAAAAATAATATTTAAATAATAATAAGAAAATTCGGGTGCTACACTCCAAACTTCTCAAACTCCATAACATGATCCCAAATCACAAACACTTCAATATTCTTAAAATAAACAAGAGTTTAAATTTTAGAAATACTACCTTGCCTACGAGCTTTAAATACCATTATCAATCAGAGTACGTAAGGATAGAAAAAACTAACATAACCTCTTCCATAACAAGCAATCATATATCAATCAGAGTCAAACAATTACAAAGATATATGAAAATGCAATGCAGTGAAATGTTTCTCAAAGTCTAAGAGTATTACAATATTACATATATTTCTCCCCCTTTGGCATCATTAAAAAGAGAGGGAGGGTAAGGTAAATGTAAAGGGTAAGGTCAATCTGTTGGACAAGGACCGGAGTTAATGCGATACTTCTGGAGAAATGCAGTCCACGACTTACTAAACCATTTGACCCATCGCTCAACACTGGGACAAAGATCTTTTTCTTTGTCGATAAAGATATCACAAGTCAGGGTCACATCAGAAGTTGTCTTAGACATCAAGTCTGTCATTTGATTCTGAGTAGTAGGCAGCTCTGTCATCTTTGTGATGAAGGATTGTCTCCAATCATTCAATGTTGTCCTGCATATAGTGATCAAGTTATTGTAGTGGTGGAAAATGGAGTGAGCCTCACGAGTAATATCTTCAAATGAGTGGTGTGAGTCACTAGAATGGATTTGATCTCATCAAATTCAGCCCACATATCAAAATGTACCAAAAGAACATGATCCTTAAGATCTGAAACAAAGGCTTCCAGGTGGCCAAGCCTAGTCTCATGAGACCCTTAACCCATTAATCTGCCAGCTGCTGGAGTATGTGGAGTACGTGGAGAGGGTGGAACTGGAATCTCATTCTTTGGTATGTCCTCAGCCACAACTTCCACTTCCGCTGGATCTTTCTCTTCAGCTTCATCTTCCTCAGCTTTTTTTTGAATCTCTTAAGAAGGCGATTCCATTGCTTTTTTGACCCATTCATCATCCTCATCCTGTACAAAGCCCATCAGTCTAAAAGTCTTCTAATTGTACTCTCTAGAGACTTTAGGCTTCTCCTTTTCTTCTCCATTTGTCTCAACATCAGACAAATCAAAGATCTGTTTAAACAACATACCATAAGGCAAACCTTGCCTTTTCTTCTCATAACCTGCCTTCATATGGTACAACAAGAGGTGGCCAAGATTCATTTAGCACCGCTTAATCAGGCAGTACATCACAAGCAGTTCCAGAAAAGTAACATACTCAAATTTTTCCGTCTTGGGAAGGATAATGTTACATAATATATGATGTAATAATCTCTTATGAACGTTCAGGTCACTTGCGAAAGGCTTCTCAATCTCAGTCAAATCAGGGTCATCCATAACTATCCTGAGAATCTCTAAGGGCTATAAATTAGACATCCCAGCCCATGTGAAATCAGTCATTGCAGATTTTCTGCAAAATCGCAGCAAGTGTCGACACATAGTGTGTGTTGACACATTAAAACTTGGGTTAATACACTTTGTCCCCTTATCTTTGGGGGCATTTACACTTTATATCCCGATGTATGATTTTTGAGACATTAGACCCATAAAGTTACATATTTTTTCAATTTGGACCCCGTATCCAAATTGCCCATCAATTTAGACAGCTTTTGTAAAATATTTTACACATTGCGCTCCTTATCTTTGGGGATATTTACACATTACACCCCATGTTTTGACGTAAATCGTCTAAATTGATAAGCAATTTTGGTACAGGGTCCAAATTGAAAAAATGTGTAACTTAAGGGGTCCAATGTCTCAAAAATAATATATCAGGGTGCAAAGATTAATGAACCAAAAGGTAAGTGAGAAAAAGTGTATTTAACTTCTTTAAACACCTACAATAGAAAAATTTGATCATATCAACTTGTGTAATTGTGCTCAAGTCCACTTAGACATATTTTTAGAGAGATAATCTCAATCTTTTGAAACACTTTTTATAAATTGTGGATTGATAAGGTAAAATCTAAAAAACTTCAAAGCACTCAGAATTTTTGTTATCATCAAAATCAAATAAGGATTGTTTACAAAACAACTTTGGGCTAACAATAGATTTTCATCCTATCCTTCTAATAGTTGTAGTATATTTCATTGAACAAAGGAGGCCAGTTAGTGGATTGACCTTCAGACAAAGAAGAGCTAACAAGAGTAGTCAGTACTAAAGCCAATAAACCTCAGCTCTGATACCAATTGTGAGTCCGTATATCAACCCAAAAGGTGGGGTAAATTGGGTTTATCAAAAAAATTTAGCTCCTTTGTGATAAAAATGGATATCTGAATATTTAAAGTAATAATGACCAAATAACAATAAATGATTACAATATGCACGAGAGTAGAGAAGAGTGATCACACCACGATTTTTATGTGGTTCGGCCAAGACTTGCCTATGTCCACCACCAAGGCTGTTGCCTTTTTTGGGATTCCCCATTATAATCCACTAGTATCTACAACTAAGCTTTCGGGTGCTAAGTAACCATTACAAGAGTTTATCCAAGCTCACTCTTTAACTGGTCACAAATCTCAAAACCTGTGAGATTTCTTCTATCCTTACGGTTAGGCCCAAGTGTATCTTACACACAAGGGTTTTCAATATTTAAAGATAGGAATGAATAAACAATGAAGATGACAACAATGACAGCCCAAATATTCTTGGAAAATGTGCAGCCTTTGTCTTTTGCATTTTTCTCACTTTTTGGAGGCTAGGTGGTCAATGATGATGTAGAAATGCAAAACTTGTGCAAAAGTCCTATTTTCTCTCTCCATAAGGTTCCATTTATAGGTCTTAAGTTTTGAGGGGTCCTAAGGGCCTTTTTGGAATGTTGGAAAGGTGCCCTAAGTGCCATAATGTCTTGATTCGCGTGATAAGTCATCCTTTAAAAATTGCATTCCCGCAATTTGATTCGACACATACATGCCTGTGTCAACACCTTCATCAAGTCTGGAACTGACTCGCAGGTACCTGTGTCACGTGTCCACACTTCTGTCACCATGTGTCGACACCATCTTCACATGTGTCGACATTGTTTTTCCCATGTGTCGACACCACCAAGAATGAAAATCTAGCTTCTGTCCTATGTGTCGACACCATGTCAACTATGTGTAGACAACATCTTGGCAGATAGAGTTTTCCAGTACTTTTTGATATCCAATCTTCTTCATTTCAACAGGAAAACACCTACAATGAAAAATATCATAGTTTAGGTGCAAGCCATAGTGTTTAAGTCGAATATAGGGCATAAATAATTAACTATAAATTTAAATATAATTGAGTACTCTTGATTGAATAGTGGATTAATAGCAGCATATCCTAAAAAATACTCCAAAGCATTTTCTCATTTTTATCATCAAAATCAAGTTAGATAGCTTATGGACAGGAGCATTAATTAGCTGTTTTCCGGCAGAGACTCGCCCATGGCGGCCCATCACACAGACGTAGTGTGCTCCACAATGTCGGTCGGTTATGTCAGTTGTGCTATATATTAGATCTCCATGTTGCTATTAAGAGAGGTGGTTGGTGAGTTATAGGTGAGACGTTATTAGAAGATTAGGATGAAATGATGAGATTTTGTAGGGTATGCGAGGCAGGTACTACTGACAGATTCATGAAGTGGGGGGTGGGGGTGGGGGTGGGGGTGGATCAGGGGGAGCGCACTGGAAAAGTTCCCAACATGCCGCAGGTCAAGAAATTTGCGTTTGGGTGCCAAATTATCAGGTATCTAATCAAATTTTGTTACAAAAGAGTATTTTTTCGATAAAAATTAAATTTCGAAAAACTTTGCGCTAAGCTATATCCATCAGCACGTAATTAAAAATGTCCGGACGAATTCCAACACCAACCGTCGCAAATCTATGACGATTATTTGACATAGATTCGGACAAACCAGATCCAGATGAATTCCAACATCATCCGCACGAAATTTGGGTGGCGATCCTAATCGTCATTAATGATGTACTATAAATGTTCATTAATTGGTATTATTTGTGCACAATCTTTTTGTGTAATGATTACAACATTTCTGAGGATCGAATGACAAGACGACTTTGAAGAAATTAAGGTTGTGAACTGGTTATTGGAATCTTGGAGTATTCTGGAACATGTGGATAGAACGCTCGAGGTCAGCTTGGAGTTTGTGTGAAGTTTGCTCGCCAACAGATATAACTCACTATTTTGCTGAACCGAACGTCTGTTATGTGCCTATTATCTTTGTTTAATGTATAGTCTTAGTAGGCTTAAACTTTGTGTTTTATCACAGCTTTAAGAGAATTCAGTTAGAAAGATTCTAACTGATTTGTGGACGCCAAGAAGACCAAGATGTTCGAGAATCTTCTTCCAAATATCATGCACTACCCCTAGTATATAGACCAAAAGGTTCATTTTTTATTACTTAGAAAAAATACAGATATTGTGCCTTCCCTGAAAAAAACACCTCTCTGTAACTCTGGGCCTCAGGGTTTGAAAATACATAACATATCATAAAATAAACATCACTTTGAACTTTGCATCTTTCTCTTGTTTTCAAGAAATACATGCATAAATCTTGAAGAACAATAAATATAAAAAAGTTTTGATTTCAATCAATGAAAACATCATGTAAAATCATTGGACAAAAAAATGGGCTAATGTTTACACATTTCATGCTATAATTTTTGACAATTTTATCATAAAGTAATGCACATAAAACTCCGAGAGTTTTCAACAATAACAAGAAATTTTCAAATATCACCTGTCTTTTTAGAAAATCTAGCATAATAACCACACTTACCTGGATCTTCAAGCAAATAAGCATCTGACGTAAGACCTATAAATACAAAATTGTGAACTTATTATAATACGCTCAAACGGAAACATGATTGAAACTTTAAACCTTTCTGATAGGATTAAATCTGAAATTAACTGGTCAAATTCTAAAATATAACATACCTATCTTGGGTTTCCCTAAAATCGTCAAATTAACATATGCTCTTTTCTAAGATGTTAACTATACACCTGTAAAATTTCAAATCCAGATTCCTCGTACAACTCAGGGACTAAAATCGGCATTCACCTCTGTTCACAGAGTCAAATTATACCCTAAAACTTCAGTACTCATCACTTCCAAAATTCATAAAGATCTATTACGATATCTAAAAAATCCCAAACTTTATACCAAAGATTTAAATATGCGTTATAAAGATATCTATAAAATTTCATGCCTAAATTAGAAGCCTAGATGTGTCATCCAGTTCAAAATTTTAATCTATATCAAGGATCTTTCTAAGCAATTCTGATTTCTCTAAGCCTAAATTCTGAATTTTACATACCATATCAATACATCTTCAAACATTACGAAACTTTAAATCGATCCTCCTGCAGATGTATATTACTCAATATCTAAATATCATAATTTGTTTATGTCTAAAGTCAGCTAAAAAAATATAATTCGATCCACTACTCAGATCAAGAACCTGAATTTTCTCGGAACAAATCTTGAACCCAAATTTCAATTACTCCAAGAAACCTATTAAAACTATTTCGAAAATCTTGAAATAATTAGGACTAGATCTAGACACCCTATGGTTTGATCTATCTTAAAAAGAATACAAATATAGTATCAAGAAATTCAAAATACCTGAATTTGCTTCAAGAAATTTCGTCTAGATTGTTGAAAGTAAGAAAACTCTTCTCTCTTGTTGGCATAAAAGTATGGTGTGTAAACATTAAAACCAATATATAAATCGATATATAGACTCACACAAGTAATAGAGTCCATTTTGAACTCTAAAACTTTTAAATGTTAAATAATAATAAAGTCTTTAAAATTTTAAAAAATGTTTGACTTTGTCAAAGATAAAAATTCAACTATTTTAAATGACTTAAACTCAAATTTCAAATTTAAAGAAGATGTTTCAAATTTAAATAAGACATTTCAAATATCAAATAACAAATTCAAATTAATTTTAAAATAGAAATCTTGGGTGTTACAAAAGGTGGAAAAGAGAGACGAATTAGCTTGATCACCAACTCTTTCTTGGGCATTACATATATATGGACTTCCTTCACCCAACTGCGGGATGTTCGAATTGAGTCATAACTACTAAATAGGAAAGTTGAAACTGTATGGAGTTTGAGTAAGCAACTGTACTTCTATATATATAACAAAAACACAAATTTCAGCCTGAAAGGCGCCAGTCTAAGTTAGTACATCGGATACCAGCTCCCAATCCCGGGGAAGGAGCAGATCTCAAAACATGCCAGTCGTGTTTGTATGCTAGTTAATTTCTTATCAATATACAAACCATCACTAGAAGTTTATTTATGTATTTTTGCACACCAAACAAAGTCGATTACAGAGATTTTTTACGGTACAACGGGATCTATAGAAACTGATAATACTTATCCACCCTTCATTATTCGGATACACACGACATGAGCTCTCAACATTAAAGGAACACGATCCTTGTACGAAAGTTAATTATAATTAACTTGCCAAGCTTGTTTAAATTCGCTGCCCTTAGTCTTAGGATTTTATCAGAGCAGGACAAGCGCATGCACACCCATTTTTGTTATGCCTTCACAACGTGAGCATCAATGTCTTTGGTCATATTGATCATCATTATGAAGTACTTTGTCGGAGGTGGCGCATCTGCTGTCAGTGTCTCATACTCCATGGTGAGTTTCGCCAAGCTGCCATCACCCTTGGGAGGAACCTGAAAAGTGGCCTTATAGGTCTTGTAAATCTTCATGACATCTCCGTCCACGCCGACAAGAGTTACTGCCCTGTTTGCATCATCGAATTCCACCGCCTCTTTGAAAACCTCAGCTTTCCCCTCTGTGGTTTCAGAACGCGAAACAAGTGTATCAAATTCAGTCTCAAAAAATATACGAATAGTAAGAAACAACGACGGGCACTTATGTACGACAAAACATAAGGGGACAACATTTATTAATATTGCGATGACTACATCACCGTTCCGGTGATTTCTTGCCTACGTGCTTTTGATTTCATTTTTCTTGATATGCGCTTGTATTCTGGAGTAGTGTACGTAGAACGCATTTAATGGATTCTAGCTAAGCAAAAAGAAAATTGGGAATGAACATGGCATTAATTAGAAGTTCAGAAATAGTGGCTATGCCGGTGTGATTGCCTTACCCACTGTATATTTCCAGACCTTGACTGAGCCGTGCGTGTCCCAATCACCTTCATGCACCGCAACGTGCTGTATGATGTCAGGAGTAGCGTTTGGAACTTGGTGGGCTTGGCTTCTGAAGATGCTGTAGAACTTGTCCGCAGACGCCTTAAGTTCTAGTTCAGCCTCCAACTTACCCTTCAAGGCCATGTTTTCGTATAGCTAGTAAAAGCACCCAGAAACTTGTAAGCAACTACACGGAGAGATACGATGGAACTAGCACAGATAAATGAAGCTTATTATGCCTCCCTTATATAGAAGTGTAGTAGCATATTACTGACTATTTGGATTGAGTTTTTTAGCACGTGTTGTGCGTATCTGGCTAGTACGTCCCATCTGGAAAAAGAATATATTTATGTATCGTGATAGGAAGCTTTTTGAACCAATTTAAACCGCCCTGCATAATTAAGCTGACATTACCGAACCATGTTTCTAATACATCAAATGAGATAGGTGTAAGGATAAGATTTAGTCGACCCTTTCTTTATATACCATGGTTAATAGACGTAAGTTTCTTATGAAAATGATGAACTTTCGTCGGCCAACGACATTGCCAATAATTCAACGTCACAAAGACCATTATTGTCAAAGCTCAAGAAACTCTCGGTGGAGCCAATGAAAGGGAGTGTATAGCATTCCCGCTGATATTTCTACCAAGGGTATTAGTAAATAGGAAAACTCAATTGTTGACTATTTTCTTGATAAAACCGTGCCGTTTCACTTGGTGAAAGAACAGGCTTTTAAAGCATGACATCAATAGATATTTGAAGATGTTTTTCGATCGGATAATGGATTTTACATTTTAAAAATGAAAAGTGCAGATGCTTGTCTTGCATCGCTTGTTGGCGATTCGTATCATGTGGCGGGAAAGCTTATAATTGTAAGGAAATGGCAACCTGTCATCCCAGTCTGGGTTCGGTTCTACGTTCAATGTTCCATTGATGCTTTTGACACTTGAAGGTATGGAATTCCTTGGCAGCTTAATTGGAAACAGCTTAATTGGAAACCGCTTGTACCTTGATGGTCACACCAGTACTTTGGGAGTTTCTTCCTTAGCTAGAATTTGTATTGAGATTCAAGCACATAAAGATATTCCAAAGTCCATGGTACTTACCTTGGTTGTAGAGTTACTGCTCAAGTGGGAGTGGAATTAAATTGGAAACCTAAAAAGTGTACCACTTGTGGAGCGTTTGGCCATACTACGAGCAAACGCACTCGTACACTAGCCTATAAATAAACCTAAGTCCTGGAAGAGGGAAGGTCACTCATGGGGAAATAGTTGTGCAACAGCCAATTTGTGAGTTGAAATGCAAATCAATTTTGGAGCTACCAAATATGGATGCCAAAACAATTGCTTCTACTTCTAGCCAGAAAATCAAGTTTCTTGAAAAGCAAATGCCTAGGACTAGTGTCTAGTCAAGTCAATCTCTAATAGGTTTGAGTTCCTCAATTCATTAGATTACGATGATGATCAGATGATGTTGGTAATGATGATGATGATGGATATGAGTATGGAGATTTTAATCTCTCGTCTCCACATACGACTGGCAACTTGCCATGCGACGAGCTCAAGGAATATCTAGATGATAAGCTTAAGGAGATGAAAGCAACAAGGGGAAAACTAACAAGAGTCTACCCATGAGAAGACCCCTTAGAGTATACTGTTTAGGGTGTTTGTATCTTGGTTATAACGGTTGTACATTTTGCTTGTAAAATATTGATGTAGTGGTTGAGGGGTTTTAATTTAAACCTGCGTATGTCCAGCTCCATCAGCCCTCGAGATCTCTGATAATCGAGTTACTGGCAGTACTGCTCTTTGGAATTACTGCTCACCTCTCCATTGGTTTGAAGTCCACTTCATTAGGATATGCCAAATCCTAAATATTGGACCTTCTTTTCATATTGTTTGAGCACGTACTCCCAGACATTATTTGGCACTACAAGAAAAGAAACCATATTTTATATAAAAATCGTATCATTAGCAATAATTCGCAACTATACAAGTTTCTGCTCTTGCTTTTAGCCTTTGTCTTTTTGTTTGAAAGTCATCACCGCATCAGCCACTCATGTCCGAAAAATTAAAAAACAACATAAATAGTGAAGGTGTAGAAATGCACGAGAAGAAGATGCGGATGAGAATGACGTCTATGCGATTTAATATTGTATGATCTAAGAATGCGTCTAAAGTCCAACAAATCTCACTGATTACACTATATCTTAGGCTCTAGTATACTAGATATGTAGCACCCCAAATTTTCTTATAAATAATTTGATAATAAAATATTTTTTTTATTTAATTTCGAAGTTTGATTTAATTGTACAAGATATCTTTTTTAAACCTGTTTAAAGTTTGAAATTTTGATTTTTTTTGAAAAATTTATCTTAAGAAAATTGTTTAATTTTTAAAGAAGAGATGGTTAATTAATTTATTCTTGAGTTAATTAAAATTTCTCCCCTCAATCTATCCCTCAATTTTCAAATACTCTCATAAATTTTAACTCGTTACAACTCACCCTCATAAACACTTGTCATTGCGATTTCATTCCTCAACCGACTGAAGTTGTTATATCTAACGGTTTCTACCTCATGTAACAAACAAATGACCATCTCTTTACGTAAAAAGATAATTTTACCCTTTATTCTTTCTCAGTTAAGATAACATGAGAAGAGGGCATGTTCGTTTGTAAAAAAGTATTTTAGAATACAATAGGATTCAACAAAATTTATAAAACCAACATCCAAAATCTCAAAAATTCTTATGCAAATACTAATACATTTTACACAATCTCCAACAACTTTTCACACAAATTCCAACACCTTTTAAAAAAATTATAACAAATATTCTCTCTTCATACTTTTTCACCTAATTCTAATATTTTTTTTATTAAACAATTACATCAAATCATCTATCTCTACAACCTTTTTACAAACTCCAACAAAATTAAATATCTTTAAAAAATTTCACCAACTTTTATGCAAAAACTTATAAAATTCCAATATACATAAATATTCAAAATTCAATCAAAATTCTAAAAATCTTACAATTTTTTACAAAAACGAAGATCCCCGAATTTCAAAAATTATAGAATATGTTTAATTTTAAATGGACAGCAACACATTCTTATCCAAGTTTTGATAAGTATTCATAAACATTCTTTAAATAGGTTGCAATTCAGTCTTTAACAAGTTTTTGCTATTATCATTGATCAGGCACATTTAGTTAGTGAAAGAAATCAAGCCAAAACCTTTCTCCCTTTTTTCAAAGTTTCTAATCTAAATTTCTTGGGTGGCGATCTTGGGCAGGAGCATTAGCTGTTTTGCGGTAGAGGCTCCCCATCCAAGAGACATAGGCTTTGTTTGTTTCATATCTCAAAAAATTTTCAAAAACTTCTCACTCACTTTTTCATCAATTTCAATACTTTTTCACCGATCTCAATAATTTTTTCATCAATTCCAATACATTTTCAACAATCCCAATAACTTTTTATAAATTCCAACAACTTTTAACACATTTTTCACCAATCCCAAGAGAATCTACACTACCAAAAAATAAAAACAAAATTGTTTTGAGAACTCTTCCACAATGTCATCACTACAAAAAAAGCAGACATTTAGGGGTGCTTTTTGTAAAAACGATCCTACAATAAATCTGGAGAAAAATGCGGCTAAAACTAGACAATTATATGAGAGCTACCTGACAATTATCATGAGAAAATAGTACTAAATGTATGAAAAAACCATAAATTAGTTATAACAAATGGTGGTGGGTTTCTAAAACACTGCTTAACAATGTCCAATTAAAATTAGATTTTAACCACACTACAAAAAAAATGACCTATAGCGGCGCTCACAAAAACCGCAGCTAAAAGGTATTTTTCGCGGCGTTTTTGAAAAAAACGCGACTAAAAAAGGTCTGTAGCCGCGTTTTTTTTCAAACCGCCGTCAAAAGAGGGTCTTTAGCGGCGGTCATTGACCGCAGCTATAGACCCTCATGTTGTTGCATTTTTTGCAAACCGCCGCTAAAGGAGGGTCTTTAGCGGCGGTCGCTATAGCGGCAGTCAATTGACCGCCGCTATAGAAAGAGGGTCTACAGCGGTGGTCAGTGTGACCGCCGCTGCATTTCGTACCTTTAGCAGCGGTTTGTTTTAAAACCGCTGCTAAAGGTATACCTATAGCGGCGGTCCTTGTGGTGACCGCCGCAATAAGTCTAATTTTAAAAAAATTAAAAAAATATGAAAATTAAAATTTTATGTGTTTTTTAAGGTTAATAATTATTTTATTGACTATTTATTCCTTTTTATACATAATTTTTATTTTGTCACATGTTTTACAAAAATTTTAAGAGACATACTTAATAAAATATGAAATTAGAGAGAGTGTTATGAATATTGAAGTTGTTATACCTATAGCAGTCTTTCGCGCACGTGTCGGTTTTTTGGTCATAACTTTGGCTACGAGTACCCGATTCGCGCCCATGACCCCAATTCGGAAAGCTCTTTTCGACGCACTTCTTCGGTGCACCTCCTTTCGAGCCCTAAATCCGCTGTTTTCCCTCTCAAAAACCTATTTTTAGCTATTTTAGCTATTTTTGCTCGGTTTGTGGTTTTTTTTTTGGGACATACACGATTATTTTGAATTCGTTATTGTGAGATTAATTAGCTTATACAATTAAAGTACATAACTTAATATCTGATTATAATTTTTATGGTAGTTTATATTTTTAAATTATAAATATTATATATTATTACTATCAGCTTGTTTTAATTAAAATTATTACACTAATTATAAAAAATATTAAATAATATGCTATGTATTTTCTAAATATAAAGATTTTCATATACTATTATAATTTACAATTCCTTTTAATTTATTAAATACACATATTTAAAAAATATAAACTATTTTAGAAAAACTACAAATTAAGGAAAAAACAACTTGTAAATTTCCCGCCCCCCCTCCCCCGCCTTTTTTTCTTTTCCTGCTACTTAGGTTAAAAAACCCCTTTTTTTCAATTCAGTTTCGTCTCTTCTCTCCTCTCCTCTCTCCGTTTGCTCTCTCTCTCTCTCTCTCAGACGGGCATTTGTTCTAGTTGGATCCTTTGGGAGTTATCGAATGTCTTGAGAGCGATTTCTCTGAAGTAAGAAGGATAGGAACAGGAGCTCAATGCCCAGTTCGTCAATCCTTTGGGAGTTATCGAATTTGTCATTTCCTCTGTAAGTTACCATTTAGATTTCGAATCCTCTAAAAGATATCCAATTAATTGCAATCTGTTGTTAGGGTGACCTTGCATATCTAACAGGTTTTTAGGTGCCATTAAGCAGTACTTGTGTTTATCATTGTTGAAGAACAGTGCTTCGACCCTTATGATTGTTTTCCAGCTTTCTTGCTCCATTTTCATTAGTTTGGTGTCAAGATTTAGAGCTGGATTGAAAGCAGAAATTGGAGTTTTTTTTCCTATGATTGTTCTCAGAGTCTTAGAGAATGTTGCTCAACCTAATTTTCAGCAGAAGATGATTGTTCTTCGGTTTCTCGAGAAGCTCTGTGTGGATTCACAAATTTTGGTGGACATATTTATCAATTATGATTGTGATGTCAATTCATCAAACATATTCGAGAGGTATTTCTGTTACATCCTGTATGTGCTCTTCTTTTTGTTTGTGTTGATTTTCTAGAATGGTCAATGGGCCATTCTCCTGTATTTTCTTGCTATAGCTTTATAAATTCCAGTGGGTTTACTAGTTCAGCGATGTTCTGCAGCTGCATTTGTTCATTAGGTGGAGCAGTGGTGGAATTCTCCAGTCCTTTTCCTTTTTCACCAATAGTTATTTCTAGTTGTCTTATAATTTGGAGCTTTTTCAGTCTCTACAAACACTTCATATGTTTCGATTTTTGCCCTTTATTTTCTTACATTGCTTATAGTTTGTGCTTTCATTGTTCTTTTATCTGTTGAGTAAAGAAGGTCATCTCTGTGATTAACATGACCCTCGGCTGGGGGGTTGTCTGGACTGTTGTTGCAACTGAGATTGCTAAATCTTGACATTGTTTGTATTACATGGGCCACTGAGAACAAGAAGGTAGGTGCGACATTACTTTGTTTTTGAACTTCTTAGTTGTTGAAGTATGCAATTTTGTTTGAGATACTTCTATAATTGTGCATATTCATCTAGATTTGTTGAACAAGAAGGTATGGAGGGGTTGTGGTGCTAATCTCTGCCACGACCATGTGGTTCCTCTTCGAAGTAGCTGGTTATAACCTTCTATCATTTGTTGCCAATGTTCTATTGCTCCTGGTTGTCATTCTTTTTTTCTGGGCAAAAGCAGCTTCTCTTCTCAATAGGCGTGAACGGTTTGTGCACAGACACTTTTGATCTTCAAGTTAAAGGTACTCTCAAAGCCCTTGTTAGTTTTTCGAACTCTTGCTGTGAAGTTTTGTTTTGCATATCTAGAAGTGATTTTTCTTCTCTCTTTAATTGGGATGCTTTTGGAGCTAACTTGCTTCTATATTGGTTCAGGATTGGAGATTCTAGCATTCCCTTGCAATCAGTTTGGAGCTCAGGAACCAGGAGGACAGCTGCTGTATGACAGCTGGTGTAGAGATACAAAGTACAACATTGTCCTTCAAAATCTGTTGTATGACAGCTGCTGTTGGAACCTTTCAAATCATATATTTCATTTTAACCTTGCTGCATTTTGCAATGTGCCCGAGTTGAGTCAGTTAAGCTGATGTCAACCAGTACCTAGATTCTCCATTCTCCATTTGCTTCATGGGTTTATGTTTTTTGTATGTGTTGGAGATAATGCCTAATGATACCTCATTTTTCACATTCACAGGTTGATGTGAATGGTAAAGATGCTGCCCCATTGTACAAGTTCTTCAAGTCGAGCAAAGGTGGCCTATTTGGAGACACCTTTTTCACTTTTTAAATTACTTGTAGAGATTATTGTATTTGTTGTAAAACGATATTAATCAATAATGAAGTATATTTTGTTTTATTATTCTTGGTCTTTAAGTTTTTACATCCAATAAATTATAATTATTAAAATAAATTTGTATTACCGATTAAAAAAGCTTCTATATGAAAATATAGGAAAACATTAGTAATGTATTAAAATGCTAGAAAAAAAAAGCAAAAAAAAAAAAAAGCGCTGGCACAGACCTATAGCGGCTAACCGACCGCCGCTAAAAGTCTATGCCAGCGGTTTTCAAGAAACGCCGCGGGAAAGAAAAAATTGTTTTCGGGTCTATAGCGGCGGTCAAGACCCGAGGTCTTCACCAGCGGTTCCGAAAACCGCCGCTATATACCTATCCCGACGGAGCTATAGCGGCGGTCGTGACGGCCGCTAAAAAACCGCTGGTATAGGCCAAAATGACCTATACCAGCGGTTTTTGACCGCTGCTGTAGGCCTTTTTTTTGTAGTGCCAGCAATTTTTTAAATGTTACTAAAATTAGACTTTCACCATCATTTTAAAAAATGATGCTAAAACTTGACTTTTACCAGCGTTTTCAAAAACGTTACTAAAACTAGAACTTCACAGGCGTTTTTAAAATGCCTCTAAAATAAAAATTTCACTAGCATTTTTAAAACAATGCTAAAGACTGACTTTCACCAGCATTTTCACTAGCGTTTTTAAAACGGCACTAAAGATTAGACTTTCACTATCATTTTCTAAAAACGCCGCTGAAGACCTATTGCGACACATCTATAACAGTGTATCAAAAGATAGCTAAAAAAAAGCCGGTGAAAGTTTACCAACATTTTTCACTTTTGCCAACGATTTTTGGCCGCTAGTATAGTTTTTTTTTTTATTTGTAGAAGTGCAGGTGTGCTATTACATCTCCTTGTGGTTAATAAAAGTGATGGTTGGTGAGGTATGGACGTGGGACGCTATTTTGAATTTAGGATGGGATTATTTTATTGGTAGGATATGAGAGGCAAAGTAGTACTTTCTTAGAGTCATGAAGTGGGGGTGGTGGAGGTGGAGGGAACTGTAAAAGTTGGCAATAGGAATTACAAGAAATTTGAATTTTGGTGACAAATTATTGGGTGTCAAACCAAATTTTACAAAAAAAAAATACATTTCCCTGACAAAAAGAGAACCCTTGGAGTTTATGTGCATTATGTTATAGCATAATAGTTATAAAATGTTATTGCGTGAAATGGTGCAATCACGAGTCTATTTATTTTCTATGTTATTATTTTATGCACTAAATAAAGATATAATATTTTTTGGATGATTATTTTATAATATGTGTTATATTTTCAAACCTCGAGACTCAGACTTTAAAGCATTGGTATCCTTCTTCCCGAGTGAACATGACTTGTTCTCAAAGTTATTCCATTTAGGGCACACATTTCACGTAGGTTTATTCTCACATGTCACCTTTGTGGTAAGTTATGGCACATCATAACGTACTCTCTTAATTACAATATTTTAAATTAAGATTACACATTCTTTCTATGGAACTGAGCATATAAATCGTGCGAGTCAATTCAAGGCTCTCATTGAATATAACAAGCTGATTAACGAAAATTTAGAGTACCTAAATGCACCTTCACCAAAAAGATTTGAATAAAAAAGATGAAAATGCATTGGTCGACATGAATGCTATTGCTGTTTGTGTTACTCCTGACTATCTTTATTCTTAAGTAATTGCATTCATGTTCATCTTGCATGTATACATTAGATTAGTTTGCTTCCGTTGTTTACGTTTTCATTTTCTCAAATTCAATGAAAAAGTACAAAAAGATTTTGTGTGAAATAATTAACATGAATGAGAACCTTAAGTTTGAAATTTAAAATATAGGAAAACATCATAGTACTCCCCATATCTATGTCCAAAAATTAAATTAGATCCCATAACTTTTAATTTATTTTTTTATTCCTCATAAGTTTTAAAAAACATCAATCTTGACCCTCCAATCAATTTGGCCATTAAGGTGGTGTTTGTTTGTGGAAATTTTGGGGTAGTGGAAATGTTGGGGTATTAGGGTTGGTGAAAAAGGGAAGATATTTTGTGGGAGTTGGTGAAAAAGTGAGGAGATAGAAGATTTGAGTGAATATTATAGTAATAAAGAATTATTTAATGTAAAAAAATTGATATAATATAATTTTTATAATATGCCCGAAATGTTGATGCCCAACATTTCGGGCAACAAACGCCCTCTAAATCAGATATAAAGTGGTTTTGGATTGACTGAAATATACCTTCAAAAAAATTAAAAATATATTTTAAAATATGAATATAAATTAAATATAAATGTAAACATGAAATAAATATCTATATTTTTATTTAGAAAATTTTACTTTTTATTTATATATCTTGTTTTACTTTTTTAGATTTCTTAATAATTATTTTAGTTATTTGGTCTTAGAGAGGCAATTCTATCATTTTATGTCTAATGTATGATCACCTACTGATTTCAGACATTTTGCACTGTCAATTAAAAATTTCTTCAATTCGAATGGAAAATGATTTTTTGATGCGCACGATGATAATTTTTTTTCATAACTTTTTTGACAATCCTCATTTTATTAGGGTAAAATTATAATTTTGGATGCTAAAAAATAAATTTTGATGAAAATTTTTAACAAAATGTGCAAAGTGTCTAAGATCATAGTTAGTGGATACAATTTAATAAAACGATAATTGAGAATGCAAAGTATCAATATCCTCCTTAAAGGTGCCTTTTAGGGACGGGCATAGGAATCTGTCCCTAAATCCATCGACATGGCACATTTTAGGGACGAACACAAACGTTCATCCCTAAAAGAGACCTTTTAGAAACGATTTCTAGATGTTCGTCCCTAAATGCCCACCTTTTAGGGATGCACAGTACTGTCCGTCCCTAAAGGTCCACCTTTTAGGGACGAACAATATTGTCCGTCCTTAATATTTTCCCACTACATGGTGGAAATATTTTAGGGGCGGACGTCATCCATCCCTAAAAACGTACAAGGTTCGAACCTATAATATTTGGGTTCAAACCTAATAAGTTATTAGCACAGAAGATAATTAAGTGGCAGTCGAAATTGATAAATAGGTTCGAACTATAACAAACAGGTTAGAACTGATTATTTAAAGAAAACAGGTTAGAACCGGAATCTTACAGGTTAGAACCTATTTGGAAACAGGTTAGAATTGCTTTGACATGTTTGAACGCTTATTAATAGGTTAGAACTGGTGTCTTTTGTGTTATGATTTTCTCATTTAGGTTCGAATTTTTGTTTTGGTTAGAACCGATCGTGTTTATTCGTAAGAGGTTAGAACTAGTCATTTCAGATATTAGAACCGAAACCATACAGGTTAGAACTTGTTTGATAAGTGGTTAGAACGTCTCAACAGGTCCGAACGTATATGTACAGGTTAGAAACTATTTCTTTTTTGTTTTTATTTTTTCATTTAGGTTCGAACCAGTTTGTGCATAAACGCTGCTAGAAATTCAGTACCTACAGCGGTTGACACAAAAGTTGCTATAGGTCTAATTAAAATAAAAAAATTTATATTGCATTAACTATATATTTATTGACTAAATCTAAGTAGTTTATAAAACATATATTATCATACTTATAATGAGCATAAATAGTAATATAATATTATTTTACTATGACATATTATTTAATTTCAAACAATAATATATTGTGAGATTAGCTTATGCAATTAAAGTACTTAAGTTAATTAGCACATATTATGTATATGTTAAACACATATAACAATCATGCAATATTATATAGAAAGCATTATACTTTTAAATTAGCATTGGGTTGTACATGATAATTAATTGTTATTTATTGTTTGTAACACGTAAATGAATGATTATTGGTTTTCTTGCAGGACTCTTACGACGTGATGGTTTAGGAAGTCACGATCACGACTCAGGTTCGGGACGTCATGACTCGAGGCGATGTGCGTCCAGTCTCCCGCATGTTTTGCTTTTTTTTGTTCTTGCTTTATTTGCTGGTTGCCTACGGGCTTTTTATACATGTGCATTACATTTTTATGTATACTCGAAAAACCTCCTTAGTAAATTCATAGAAACTGAATTTGCATTGAATTGGTGAAAATTAGTAGAATTTTCAAATTTTTTGTAAATCAGGTCACACAGGTTAGAACCTATAATATTCTGGTTCTAACCTGAAAACCATAATCTAATAAGTTCAAACCGGTTCACAGGAAATAGGTTCGAACCACACAATATAGGTTAGAACCTAAAAGCGGTCCAAACTCTAAACAACAAGTTCACACCAGTTCAGAGCCAGAGAGGTTAGAATCTGAAAAATCAAGATTCTAACCTAAAATATTAGATTCGAACCATAAAAGAACAGGTTCGCACTTATTCGTGGAGAACCAGGTCTAACCTATACATTTAGGTTCGAACGTGAATCCGTTCTAACCACTTCATTTATGAGAGAACCATCTGTCAACTAATAGGTTCTAATGTGTTTATTTAGGTTTGAACTTATTAAAGTCAACCGGTTATGACTGATAAATACAGGTTCGAACCTCTTATGTGAACAAGTTCCAACCTCCTCTTCAGGGACGAACTTAATGGAATTGGACAAGAGGTTAGAACCTCAAAAGGATTAGGTTCAAACCTATTCCTTTTGGGACGAACCTCACTTGTCCGTCCCTAAAAAGCTATAGATACACCACATATAGGGAGGAATGTCAGGGACTGATACGTTCGTCCCTAAAAGGGTTTAGGGACGAATTTTTGGTTTTTAGGGACGGACGTTCTCCGTCCCTAAAGCCCAAATTTCTAGTAGTGGGCCACCGCCCCAATTGACTCCCCCCAAAAATTATTTTTTACACTTAATTATTTTTATTTTTAGTTTTTTACCAAGACCAATCCCCTTGGCCCACTAAAAACTCAGTCCTCCCCCTAAGCCCAAGCAGCCTAGCCCAATCTGTTTTTTTTTTAAATTAACAGAGGGTGAAACATTGTCGATTCACCCTCTGCTTGAATTTTTTTTTCCTCTCCCCTCATCTCGCACAATCCCTCCTCTTCGCCTCTTTCTCTCAGCTCCTCCCTCTCCTCTCAACTCCTCCATGTCGGACTGTCGATTCTCCTCTATCCTCTCACTCCCTCTTTTTCTTAGCTCACTGCCTCACCTCTCAACTCCTCAATGCCAGTCTCAGCTCTAGTTTCGCCTCGACTCGCTAGGTCGACTGGCTCTCCAAAATCCCCAACTTCTCGGTGTCATTTTTTCGCACTTTCAACCTGAAAGTGAAGAATTTCGCTTTTTTGGTAGTTGTTGATTCAGTAGTATCTCTCGCACCATTTCTTGGCGTTGAGTTTGGTTATGATTGAGTGAAAGTTTGGTGAAGAAAATACGTTGAATTGTTGATTTTGGAGATCTTTTTTCTTTTTTTATAAATGCTTGAGAGATTGACAAGATTAGCATTTAGTTAACCCAGCAGTTGATTTAGGGCTTCGGGGTGTTGTTCCGAATGGTGGCGTCAGTAGATGACAATAAAACAGATATTTTGATATCTGATCGGAAATCAATGAAACTAAGCTTAGAGAAATCAAAGCTTGTAATTTGAATGAGCTTGGGGAGCTGAAAGTTGAATCAGAGTAGTTGGAAATTATGTTTTCCAATATGCCAGTTTTGCTCTTGTTGTATTTCAAGAATTGAAAGTCTGAAACACAGGACATTTTCTTGCATTACGTAATAAAAAAAATTTGTCACTGAGGAGCAGAATGCAAAACATTCTCAAACTCTCAGTGAATATATATGCTAGTTTCAATCAATGCAAACCATCAATACTTTTTATGCACACTAAAAAAGTTGATTACAGAGATTTCTTACGGGCCCGCCTGGGCCTATAGCTATATATAGCAAGTAGTAATACATCCACTCTTCATGATTATTCTCATACATGTACGAAGATCTCTAAACAAATTACAAAACATAGGTCCTTGTAAGTAATAAGTAGCCATTAAGCTTGCTTAAATATGCTGCCCGGCCCTTGGTCTTAGGCTTTTATTATGACAGGTCTAGCGCATACGCGCGCGTACACACCATTTTGTTATGCCTTGACAAGGTGGGCATCAACATCTTTGGTCATTTTAAACATCATGGTGAAGTATTTATCTGGAGGTGGCACATCCGCTCTCAGTTTCTCAGACTCGATGGTAAGTTTTGCCAAGCAGCCATCACCCTTGGGAGTAAGCTGAAAAGTGGGCTTAAAGGTCTAGTAATATTACTTCTTTTTTTTTCTAGGTCTAGTAATATTACTTCATGACATCTCTTTCAATGCCGACGAAACTTACTGTCCTGCTTGCATCATCTAATTCAACCTTCTCTTTGAAAACCTCGGCATTCCCCTCTGTGGTTTCACAAAAAGAAACAAAGGTATGATCAAATTCGGCCTCGCAAGATGTATACACATAGGAATAGCTAGACAACAGCAGTCACTTAAATATGTAAGACAAAAGACGATTAGCACGGGACAAAATTACTTATACTGCCATTACTACAACACTGTTACAGTCGTTTCAGGCCAAGGTCCAATGCAACTACCTACATGCTTTTGATTTTCTTTTTCTATTTTTTTCCCACCACAACTTGGCTTCTTCCGAGCTGCTAGAACTGCGCTTGTATTCTGGAACAGTGTCCGTAGAAAGCATTATATGGATTCTGGCTAAGATAGAAACACAAAATTGGGAATGAACCAGGGCATTCCACGGAAATCCATATAATGCTTTCTAAGCATTATATGGATTCTGGTGTTAATTCCTTACCCACTGTATATTTCCAGAGCTTGACAGAGCCATGCGTCTTCCAATCACCTTCATGCACCTGAACTCCCTGTATGATGTCAGGAGTAGCGTTTGGAACTTGGTGGGCTTGGCTACTAAAGATGCTGTAGAACGTGTCCGCAGACGCCTTAAGTTCTACTTCAGTCTCCATCTTAACCTTTAAGCCGGCCATGTTTTTGCAGTGATAGCACCCACAAACTTGTAACTACACAAGGAGATATACGATGGAGTAGGCACAGATAAATGAAGATAACTTTGCCTCCCATTTTATGTATAGGTAATAGGGTAGTAGTGGAAAATTACTGACAATTTGGATGAAGTTATTTATAAGCACGTGTTCTGCGTTTCATGGTTGTACCCATCAGTAAAAGAATATGTACATGGATCGTACCCGGTGATTGACTGATACGCAAATGACACTTTGTAATTGCAAGCATCTCATTCAATTACAAGCAATCCATAAGTCAGGCGTTCCAGTGCTGCTAGATGTTAATAAGAAGAAAAGAGCTTCTCCTTTTTATTTCCAAGTTCATGCTAATTAATCAGGCAGCATGCCAAGAAGTAGAATGTAAATCACGAGAAAAGACAATCTGTCAATCGATCGGTGGTGTTTAAGGTACGTACGTACAACCTCACTACTCCAAACGATAAATATAAAAGAAAATTAGGTCGATCGAAAAGATTTTCACAAAGTCTGTTATTTAGACGCCAAATCATGCTTCGTGTTAGATCTTTTATTTTCCTGTGAGAAGCTTAGCTAGCCTTTGAATGCATGAATATCCCTCCTAGATCTCAAAGTTGTCGGTCCGTCTTTCCAAACTAAAGTATTGGAATGACATGCATATCATGATGATTGACGGTGGTAATTGAAACTGGCAATAACTGCTAAAAAGCCTGTCTTTTTGTTTGAAGGTCATCACCAAATCTTGCACAATTGTCCCAAATTTAAAAAAAAAAACAATAGTAGTGGTGATATAGAAATGTATGAAGATCGAAATGATGTCTGTGACAATGACGCCCTAGAGTTTTTGTTTAGGATTTATTGATATGATCTGATCAGGATAGTGACTTCAGATCCGCAGATGATAAGATTTTATAACCGACCTCAGAAAAACAGATTATATTATTGAAACCGAATAAATAATAGACACGTGTATAGATATTAATATATAAGAAGAAGAGAGCAATTATCTCCCTTACCATATGTGCAACTTTATAGCACGCAGGCCCTACAAAGTATAGAACGTAAATCACGAGTGAAGGTATCTGCCATATTAATCAGAGGAGTTAATTAAGAAACAACCAGAGTCCAAAAGAAAATGATCAAAGTAAATTAGGTCGTGTTGAGAAATAAGAAGTGAATAGGTCACCTAAGTCTCATATTTAGATCAAGACGCTAAATGCTCGTTGTTAGCTGATGATCTTGTTATTTGACAGTGAGAACTGAGAAGCGGCCTATAGCATTGGCTTCCACCATCTGAAAGTTTTTCACACACCTTCTGCAGATAGTACTTCATTATGTCGAATGAAATACGGCCTGCTTGAGGCATGGTGATTGCCTGCATTAGCTAGCGTGTCTATTCTCTTCTCACATTCCATGTGGGATTCGGAGTATCACAACATATGTTGTTCAGTAATTCGATTGTGTGCAATACTGTATAAATCAGTAAGATCAGGCAGCCAGCATGAATATTATAGGCAAAGAAACTTGCCTCAAATAAATTGGTTTTCTTTGAGTAGGTAGATTCAACTAAAAGCTTCTCATCAGCATGAAACTTAGGAAAATCTTGTTAATTGCATATAGAAATGCAAGGTGGTTGTCGGTGGTCTTACCTAGATTATACTTCCAGAGCTTGACAGAGCCATGCATCTCCCAATCACCTTGAACTTCAACTGCCTCTACATTACCAGGGGAAATGTTGGGGATGTCGTAGACTTGGCTCTTGAAGATACTGTAGAACTTCTCAGCAGGAGCCTTTAGTTCTATTTCTGTCTTCAGCTTACCCTGCAGAGCCATGTTTCTCTTCCGCTAACACTTTGGATGGATAGAACCCTATAATCTTTTGCAATCATAGACCCGTTCACCATTGTGTTTTTGGGTCCTCTTTATAGGCAAAAACGTGGCGACTCATTCAGCAGTACTTCACTGGAAGGGAAAAATACACATTTTGATTGTCCTTGCCCGTGAACCTGTGTATCTCTCCAACATGTTTTATTTATGATACTTACCAACCAACTAAATATCCAAAACAAAAATTGCAATTTGCAGCTCTCAAATTATCACTCGTTTTGCAATTTGCAACTCTCAAAAAATTCCAGTCTTACTTTTTTAATTTTGTTTTAAAGGCGCATTTCAATCTGTCTATATCATTTTATTTTATTTTGGCAACTTGATGGTGTAATCAATCAAACAGGAATTTGATCACTTTGATTTTACTCCCATAAATATGGGGTATAACCGGGGGTACTTTTACATTTCTCTATATTTAAGGCTGAGAGTTTTCCAACGTCCAGGAGGTAGCAAAACTTGGACTGCTTCAGGAATTAGAATAACTATATCAGGGGCATATGGAAATGGTAGGCGTAAGAAAAAGAAGTTACAAGTTATGAGGCTTCCTTTGTTGGCCACGAACATCTTTTCTTGGATTGACAATGGCAGGAGAGCTAGAAAGACCATCTTGCTTATCTAAAGAAAATACTGGATCACCATTCTCATTTCTTTCCTCATCTTCACTGGATTTTCTGGGAGAAGACCCAAATATCTGGACTGTTAAGCTCCCACCTACAGAGAAAATGGATGTATGAAATTGTTAATTCAACACAAGTCAAATTCCAAGATTCAAAATCCTGGGACCAATCCTAAAGCATTCAAGATGACAGTGTCAAACGGCAAGTTCCTATTTGAATTGCAACCCAAACCTGGGTTCAACTCTTCTATGGAGCTTGAACACTGTAAAAAGGGGGGGAAGGGCGGGGGGGGGGGGGGGGGTGTAATACAGGCTTTACTGGATAGACAACGTTTTGGAGTGGCTCTGGCCTACAGATATATATTTTTTCCTAGCGTAACAGGGAGCTCGAATAGATTGAAAGTGTGATTTGGCCATATTGGGTGTCTATTGGAAGAGCAGAGTGTTGTTTAGTGTTTAGGGAGCTTAAATAAGATCTATTTTGATTCTTTAATTGCAGAAGAAACGGTACATTTTCAGAAACAGATGAATCCTAAAATAAAGTCCATAACTTGAAGGATTAATACCAATGTGTGGTATCAGTTACCCAAAATGAAAGGAACAGTTACCCAAGTCGCACGGATTTCTGTGATGCTTTGGGTCAGGAAGAGCTAGCATTTTAGATGGTATAGTTGGACTTTAAGCGTCCATCCAATATTGCAGAATTCTTTTTTCATTGTTTCCTCGTTTCTTGGGGTTTGAAGGATCTTCTCCATATTGATTGACCTTCTATGGTATCACAAAGACATGGTCTCCAATATTCATTATCGTTTTTCTAAACATTCTTGCCCTGATCTATAAATTAAAGAATTCCATGTAACAAATCTCCTGTGGTAAGGTTAGGTAGTACTATAGCTGAAACTTAACAATCAAGATCAGTACGAAATGGAAGTTACCTAGCACAAGCGCAGCACCAATCCAACCAGCAGCACCCCACCTTTCACCAAGTAGAAACCACGCAAATCCAGCACCCCAGACAGGCTCCAAACTATAAATTATAGCAGTTTCCGTGGCTGAAACATCACGCATTGCAGCCATCTGTTCAATTGGAAAGTATAAAAGAAGCCACCATGAGAAAGCTAAACTACTGCCTGTTAAGAACAATATGAATTTCCCATTAACGTTATGCTCTGTTGTCAAATCCTAGGAGCTATTCAGCACTGAAATACTCCACTAAATTCTCCAGCAGAGTTTCTCTTGAAAATATGTGTGACTGTAAAATTTTGCAAGAATAATGACATGAAATATGAAGATAAGTATGTTACAACCGATATTCTCATGCTCCCAACCTTTTGGAAATTGTATCTCAGTTTTTTATTCAGTCAAAGTATGAATCGATGGGACAAAGAACTCAACTGCCTACTTCTCTTTCAACTATCAAATTGACCGGAAAACCATTGATTTCACGAAAATGGCATGGCCTTTTCAATCTTAATAAAACACAACCAAAAGAAAACTTCATAGTCACCAAGAGCAAGAGTTTGGGTGAATTTTCTAAGGACAGAATATAGTATCATTAACAATCATGATGACATATGGCTGACAGATTGTCAAGCACAACTTTGGTATCTTTCTAAAGACAATCATGAAGGAGAGAGATTGAGATAATTTCTAAGATATAAGAGCCATATCAATGATCTAGAGGGGATGTTTTCAATCAGAAGGTAAAAAGAATAAAAGGACCACTCAAAATTACATCGTAACAGGAGATCAGAGAGTACATTACATTTAGCCTCTTGAGTGATTACTCCAAGGAAAACTTGAAGAGACAGCTTCAAAAGCAATCATCTAGATAAATGACATGCAATAATGAGAGGATATAACTTACAAATAGATTCATCAGTTCCACATGATAGAACTAGCTATGGGTGGACTGAAAAGAGTTAAGAGGATTCCTTGATCGATAACTACATGACTCAGTGACATTGTAGCACCCCAGATTTTCTTCTTATTAATAAAATATTATTTTAATTGAATTTCGAATTATTTGAAAAAACTATCTTGTTTTTAAAGTGTTTAAAGTTTGAAATGTTTATTTGATTCGAATATGTTATCTTTTCAAAAGTGTTTGAAATTTGAAGAAGAGATATTTTATCTTTATCTCTTTATATTTTAAATTTAGAGTCCTTCTTTAAATAGGGTTGCAATTAGTCTTTTATAAATACTTTGTTAGTCTCTGCAATGTGTATTGATTAGGAGAATGAGAAATCAAGAGTCTTTTCAAAGATTCTAGGCTAGTTTCTTGCGGTCTTGAAGGTTGATTGATAAAGGGTTCAAGTGTTATTATGCTAGCTTTTCCTAAAAGACCGAGGTGATATTCGAGAATTACATGTTTTATTGAAAACCCTCAAAGTTTTATGTGCATTACTTTATGGTTAAATTGTCAAAGATTATAGCATGAAATGTGTAAACAAAAGTCTATTTTTATGTCCAAAGATATTTCATGATGTTTTCAATGTTTAAATCAAAGCTTTTTTATATTTATTGTTATTCAAGATTTGTTCATGATATTTCATTAAAAGAAGAGAAAGATGCAAAGTTCAAAGTTATTCTTATAGTATGATATGTTATGTATTTTCAAACCCTGAGGATCAGAGTTATAGAGTTACAGAGACAGCACATTGGTATCAATTGCAAACCATTGAGTGCACACATTCTGGAAACGGAGTGGTTTATTTTGTAGATTATTACCGAGTGCACACTTGGATATGGTCAAGCCTTAGTAAGGAAGAATTTTACCCATAGTATTGGCTTAGTTTGGCTGATTCCCAAACTAGCTAGCAACTTCACAACCCTGTCACGGGAGTAAACATGACCCTCAGTTATTGCCAAAGAGATTTTCTATAGTATTACTATTAAAGATAAAAGTTGTTTTACAGTTATAATTATATGGATTGAGATTTACAGTTTTCTATTGATTTTCACTTATTAAACGTGGCTCCTAAAGTGCACTCTAACATAATGATTTTGCTTATTGAGTTGTCAAACTCATCCCTTATTTGTCATCTCTTTTCAGATGATATTTAGGAGCGTACCGTGAGTTGTCTTAGATGACGCCTGAGTGGGTAGCTGAAAGAAGGCTTAGAGTGTCAGCTAGATTAAAATTTTTCTTTGTAGTTTTTAAAGAGCTTTAAACGAAATATTTATATTCAATTGTTTTCAAGTCTTAAACATGAAATTGTTATCAAGATTGTTTATTTTGTGAAAACTGATTTTGACCCCCTATTTTTTGCCCATTTTCACTGTTTTACGCATAGAAGTAACCCCTTAACCACAGGGGTTCGGGGCATTACAGACATGAACAAGATGATGACAACATAAAGATGGGTAAGTGCTGAATGAAAGTTCTTACTAGGTGAAATCTACGAGATATGGCCTACATCTAACTCTTGTGTGGGTGTTGTCATTCCAATAAGGGCTCTATAGAGTAGAATTACAGGAATGATACTACTTCATAACAGGGAAGCACAAGTTAGAGACACAAGGAAGAAGCTCTGACATATAATATTTCATTACAACGGAGTTACCAAACTAGGAAGTGTACCTCTACCCATAAGCATAACCCAGTCGAAAATATGCCTGTGTAAACTGCTGGTATCCATGGAAATGTAGCCATCCAATTCCAGAGCATTGTCCATGTCCATGATGACGGCCTGCATTCGTGGGTGCTGCCAAAGCAGCGTCCAAGAAAATACCATAACGTTGATGATAGAGCAACAATGCATACCTGAATGGAAAATCTTACACTGTTTCAACCATGCATTGAGACTACAAAGCTGATTTCATTTGTCTGCTTTGTTCATTAAAATACATGGAACTACAATAATAAACTAACCTCGTATCCAAGAAGGGCTAAAAAGTTCTCTTTTCTTGTGCTTTGTGAAATATGTTCTGTCCTTAGCATATGGACACCAAAAAAGACAGCGCTTAAGAAGTTAAAAAGATCTCCAACCTGAAATAGTATGGAAAAGAAAACATTAAGAATGCATACAGTATCCATTATCCAGTTATTCAAAGGGACGCTCAGTTTAGAAGAACGTTTGTCCTTATGCTTTCGACACCAAGCATATCACAAACACAGTATGGGAAGAAAGAACTTACAGAGGGAGGTGATCCACTTGATTCCAGCATTCCTACCCCTAAGATTGACATCAGAGCTCCAAACCAGGTAAGGGCAGGAACTTTTGCGCCTAACATACCATCAAGCAATGGAACCACAATAACCTGCACAATAACCTCTGATAAAGTCACCAATAATATGCCACAATAGTATAATTTAATGTACTCTCCTAAATGAAGAAACTTTCCTTTAGCATACAAGGAAATCAAGTACAGAAACCTACAGTGAACATCACTAGAAACGAAGCACGGCCAGCATCAGATGTTTGCAGCCCAAAGGCCTGCATAAGGTACCCCAAACTGACCCAGAAACCCAACTCTATCCCCGCATTTCTGATACGAAAATCATCTCGTGCTCGCAATACAAAGGGGATGAATGGAATAGCAGACATTGCAAATCGCACAACAGTGAAAGCTGCTGGGTTTGTAATTGCTTCAACCTCTTTCACAACTGGAATGTTACTAGCTACAGCATAAAAAGACAACAATGCCAAAACTGTGACCATCAAGTATCAATGTTAGACGCATGCAACGTGTGAATAACCTATGATGCAGAGGATAAAAAATCTCTTTCTGTTGTCGAATGAGAAAAGTGATCTGACTTCTACTAGTTTTGGTTGTCCACAACACTACAAGTACATACACAAACGCACACAGGGGTATGTGGGCTATTAGCATATGAATTGTTCATTCACATATCTGCTTTATCAAGGTTAACTATAAGCTATGAAGTAAAGCACAACGCACTGTAGATAATTTCTTCCAAAAGGGAGGGAAAATAAATTTAAGTGCAGTGTAGTGTAGGGTTGTGTAGTGAACTATTCATACTAGCTTACAAGCTAGTTTTCTTTTACAGGTAGAAAATCCCGAAAATTAAGGACTTTTGGATGACTAGATAGCTGACAGCTCTTTACAGTTAGAGAAGCGCCACGGTAGAAATCAAAGTTATTGTACGAGAAAGCAACGCTATTATGTCATCTACCTCCATCTCTCCTTAATTTTATCTTCTCAAAGTTCTCCCATTGTCAGCCCCTGTGTCGCAAGTGGCTTCAAAGTCAGGAGTCATAAGCATTCCATTATAAAGCAGAAGATAACCAAACGAAAATATTTACAATTCATCCATTGATTTAAAAAGGAGAAAGACTTAATGAATGGTAAATTACAGAGTTGAAGTTGAACCCCCGCTCCACAAAAAGGTTAAGTTTCAGACTATCTACTCTTGGGCCAACTAACCCACAAATAATTTGAGAAGCATCTTAGCCTTGAAAATTTGAAAATCAAAAAATAAAATGTAAAATTATTTTTCACGTGATTACTGAAACAATGTAGGAAAATATGTCATTATCCATAAAGCCGGAAATAACGAAAGAGAAAAACATAAAAACTCAACAACAAAAATAACATTTTCCAGTGGCTGATAAAATTTTCTCGACAACCAAACAGGTTCCAAGCAACTGAGAAGCTAGCTTACCGTAGACCATAGTGATGACATTAAGCAAAATCATACTTCTAACTTTCTTGGAAGGAAACAATATTCTTCGCCACAGAGATTGCCTCCCGATCAAAGACTTGAAACTTACTGCTGGTCCAGTAAGGGACCGATTATCCGACTCAACTAACAACGTGTTTGGTTGCGAGATCGAGCCATCCGATTTTACGGACTGACTTAGTCTCTGTTTGGCTGTAGAAGCAATAGGAGGAGCAGAAGGAGTAGTAGAAGAAGAAGAGTCGTGGAGAGAGAAGGCAGTGAGACGGGGTCGTTTTGGGGGCCTGATATGGAACGAGAAGAAAACCGAGGGATTGCACAGAGAAGAGGAGAACTTCATAGTGCCGTAGGACGTCGATGTGCACGACCATTTACACGGTGATGGTGAACCCATAGCCGAGCAGAGAGCACTCTTTCCCTCTCTCTCTCTCTCTCGCCCCCCACCCACTCTGGGCACTGTGGTAAACCGTGCTGAATGACGGAAATGCCCTGGTACGGTTGTAGGCGTTCGAATTTGATTGGTCTAACTGCAGGAAACAAAAGTCACGAAAGGTTTTTGCGTTAAAAGTGAATTTTTGAGGGTTTTTTTTTTATGAGAAGATAATGGTCGAGGGATTGATGACCGGCGTCCGCTGGTACACGCAGAAGCCCATTTTTGCATCACAGAACACAAATCTGCGTCACGTGGTGCATTCTCTTTTTACAATACGTATGAGAAATCTGCACCAGTGGCCTAAGTCCGAACCCCGCTATCACCTGTTATCAAGTCATGCAGGCTTGACAAGCACAAAAGAGGAATCTCGAATCCTAATTCCCTCTTTCAAATTTTAGGACACTTCCAGCAACTACACTTACCATGCTGTCAAAAACTCATACCGCCAAGCTTTACATTGTTCTACCACTTGACCTGTTGTTCCCTTCAGCATTCCATTTCTCATCTCTACCTCATACCCAAGAGCCCTCAAACCTACCAGTACCCCTGACAAAAGAAGCCTTTACAACCCTCTTGCAGTCATGTTCCTCGAGCCAAAACCAACTCAAACAAATCCATGGACTCCTCCTCACCACAGGTATATCAATCAAGAACAGCCTCATCACCCGTCTTCTTACTAACCTCACACTCTTGGGAGAAATGTCATATGTCCGTCAACTATTCGACGAAATGCACAAGCCACGAATTTTCTTATGGAACACCCTCATTAAAGGGTATGTCAAAAGTGAGCTTCACAATGAAGCTGCTTCGGTTTATAGGCAAATGCACCTTCTGAGTGTTCGTCCTGATCGGTTTACATATCCATTTGTGGTCAAGGCATGTGCCGAACTACCTCAACTCTGGGCGGGTGGGGCAGTCCATGCCCATGTGATCAAATATGGATTGGAGTTTGTTTCTATGGTTAGGACTGAGTTGATGATAATGTACATGAGATTCGGGGAGCTGGATTGGGCAGATTTTTTGTTTGGGAGTATGGTGGAGCAGGATCTAGTAGCGTGGAATGCTTTGATTGCAGCATGTGTCCAAAACGGACTTGCTAGTAAGGCTCTTGGGTTGTTTCGCCAAATGAGTGTGGTTGGAATGAAGCCTGATGCAGTTACCACTGTGAGTGCTCTTTCAGCGTGTGGCCAATTAGGTTGTTTGGAGATTGGGGAGGAAATTTATGGAGTGGCAAGGAAAGAGGGGGTTGATTGTAATATCATTGTCGAAAATGCACGGCTTGACATGTATGTGAAATGCGGTAGCATTGACATGGCAAGGCCTTTGTTTAATAAAATGCCTCAAAGGAATGTAGTTTCATGGAGTACTATGATCTTAGGGTACGCCACTAATGGGGAGAGTGAACAGGCACTGACTTTGTTCTCTAGAATGCAAAAGGAAGGAGTGCAACCAAACTATGTCACATACTTAGGGGTTATAGCTGCATGTAGCCATGCTGGACTTGTAAATGAAGGCTGGGCATATTTCAGCCAAATGGCTCAATCAGGTGATAATAACATTCAGCCTAAAAAAGAACACTATGCTTGTATGGTTGACCTTCTTGGCCGGGCAGGATGTCTTGAGGAGGCTTATTACTTCATAAGAAGTATGCCAATAGAGCCAGATGCAGGAGTTTGGGGGGCTTTATTGGGTGCTTGTTCAATCCACCAGGATGTCAAATTGGGTCAGCATGTAGCGGATTTGCTCTTTGAAGTGGCCCCCGATATTGCTTCTTACCATGTCTTGATGTCTAATATGTATGCAGCTGCTGGGAGATGGGATTTTGTTGACAAGGTGAGATGGATAATGAGAAAGAAAGGCGTTAAAAAAGTAGCTGGTTATAGTGCAGTGGAATTCAATCATGAGTCTCATGTTTTCTATGGGGGAGACAGATCGCATCCAGAGTCACCATATATATACGAGAAGTTAGAGGTTTTACTTAACCTGATAAAGAGTTTGGGCTATCTGCCTAAAACCGGTTCTGTTTTCCATGATGTGGAAACAGAGGAAAAGGAAATAACGATCAAGACTCACAGTGAAAAACTCGCTATTGCATTCGGTCTCATCAAAATAACGCCCGGATATCCTATTAGAGTGATAAAGAATTTGAGAACTTGTGATGACTGCCATACTTTTTGTAAATTTGTCTCCAAAAGTACACTGAGGGACATTATCATGAGAGATAAGATCCGTTTTCATCATTTCAGAAATGGCGTCTGTTCATGCAAAGACTATTGGTGATTGCAAAGACAATAACCGTTTTGATCCTTGTTAAAGTTCAATAGATTGATTTGAGATTGCTGAATCGGTTGGATAGGAAGACACACAAGCTCATGCCTCATTGTGTGGACTAGATGCAGCTCGAGCTAGCTTGCGACTTGAACTCCCATCTTACGAAGTGAAAGCTTTGATGTAAGCCATACAAACAATTAAACCGGAGATTCTCTTCTTTGATGTTAAATAACCAGTGATGGAAATCAATCCTTCATCAAGCATTGATAGTAGTGTCAGTGTGACCCACTGCGCCAAACGAGGACCATAAATTGCAAGACCCCAACATAGAATGGGCAGCTGAAATTTGAATGAGGTGGGGTAGATGATGGATATACTGCCTAAATGATCATAACTAGGCTGCAAGATGCAATTGCACGCTTTATGTAGATTGGATGAAAAGAAGGGCGGCCGTGGTTTCGAGTAGAATTCTTTGGCAGCTAACGCCTGAATTCAAGGTTTTATTAAGTCTCCAAATTTAACAATTTCAGTTCTCTGTATTCCAACTTTAACTGGTTCCCTCTCTGAAAATCTTTCACGCTAATTTTGAGATTTAGCTTTCAGGTTTTTGTGGTTGTCTTTCAGAGAAGAAAAGAATATTCATCAAATGATAGTTTTTTTTTTCTAAATAAAGATTGCATTAAAACAGAGCCGACAATTCATGGGGGAAACCAAGGATTGTCGCTCGAGAGAATAGAAACAGGGATACAAGAGAGTGGGAGATTCCCCACTAAATTTTCAGTACAGCCCACTTTGCCACACTATGAGCAAATTCATTAGCCTCTCTTTTTACATGAGTAAAGACCCAGTGCTCGTTAGAATCAGCTAAACAATGAATGGCATCCACAATAGCAGCATTTTGCCAGGCCGCATCAGCTCTGTCATGTCTAATAGCATCAATGACCAATAAAGAATCCCCTTCCAGCAAGATATAAGGGTTAGGAAGAAAAAAAGCCTCCTGAGCAGCATGAAGAGCTGCCCATGCCTCGCCCACAAGTGGACTGCATGGAGGTAACCTCTTAGTTCGAACAAAGAGGACATGACCGTCTGAATCCCTACAGACAGCAGCTGCAAGAGAAAAGGTTGTACGAATAGTAATGTCAAAATTAATTTTTCAAGAATTCATAGGAGGGGGATGCCAAATTGGGGTCGGATGAGGAGCGGGATCTTGCCAAGCAGCTATTGTCTCGAAATAGCGGCGGTGGATTAACCGAATGAGAGCAGAAATGTCCAACACTCCCCCATGGTAAAAAATCCGGTTTCGAAAAAACCAGATAGAGTCAAATAAAATAGCTGCAAATCGGGTGAAGTTATGTTGTTGCTCCAACGGAAGATTGAGCATGCGGGCAGGTTTGAGAATGATCTGAATCCAGTCCGAAATACTCTGGGCAGGGATATGTGGAATAACAAGCGGTCAGGGGGCCTCCTTCCAAGCTATCTGCGCAATTGGACATTCAAAAAAGAGATGAACTAAAGACTCTCCTTCATGGTGGCAAAACCCACAAATGTTATCATTTAAAGAACGATGAGGAGATCACTCAATGTTAGACTTGCACGGTAGACAATTCCAAGCAATTTTCCATAATAGCAGCTTAAGGCGATCTTGCAAGGGAACACGCCAAAGGCATGTCGGTGGTTTGCAATGAGGGCATAAACAGATTTCAATGAAAATTGACCATTACTAGAGGTTGTCCAAATCAGAGTATCAAGATGGTTGGCCCGAGGAGCACGAAAAGATAGAATAGCTTTAGCATCTTCATCACAAAACATGGACCGAATCAGATTAGCATTCCAAGAGTTAGAAAAGGGGAGAGTGAGAGAATCAACCATCACCTCTGCATCTAAGATGGGAGAACTCGATCTTGGAACCGGTGCATGAGGAGACGGAAATGGCAGCCAAGGGTCACACCAGACCCGAATAGCAGCCCCAGAGCCAATTTGATAACAGATGGCCTCTTTGAGAACACCAGCCACCCTAGTAATGCCACGCCAAAACCAGAAGTCATTAGCTTTGCCATGGGTGTCCCAGATAAAGGTGGATTTCAAATATTTGGCACGAATGGTCGCACCCACAACTTGTCTGAATTGAATTGGAGTTGCCATCACAATTTCACAAGCAAAGCTCGGTTAATGTCTTCCATAAGGTGAAGGCCTAAACCCCCGTCAAGCTTAGGTGTACACAACGAAGCCCAAGATTTAAGGCAAAGGTGATGCGAACTATCATCAGGGAAACCCCACCAGAATCGCATCATCAAGGAATCCATCCTGGAGCAAATAGATTTCGGAATAAGGTAATTTGCCATGGTATAGGTGGGCAGCGCAGAAGCGACTGAGCGGATAAGAACCAATCTGCCAGCTTGGGATAGAGTCTTCATCTGCCAAGCCTCAAGCCTCTGTTTCACCTTCTCGCAAAGAGGTTTAAATTGCTGCTTCTTGTTGCGAGAAATCTGCATAGGCAATCCCAAGTGTTTTCCCACGTGATCTTTATGGGGGAGCTGGAGAATAGAACAAATATCAGAGCTTAGCTCCCTGCCCACATTCCGACTAAATGAGATAGATGATTTCCGTAGATTCAGGCGCTGCTCAGACCAGCTGTCATATTTATGCAAACAACCAGAAATCACTTGAGCTTCCTCCTTAGACGTCCGAGTAAAGATAAGGAGATCATCTGCAAAAAGAAGATGAGAGATAGGCGGAACACCACGCCCAATCTGTACCCTATGAATCCGATTAAGCGATTCTTCTTCAAGAAGCATCCGAGAAAAAACTTCAGATCCAATGATGAAAAGTAACGGAGAAAAATGATCTCCTTGCCGAAGCCCTCGGGAAGGTCGAAAGAACCCAAAAGGAGACCCGTTAAGCAGTAATGAATAAGAAACGGTGGAAATGCATTGGTGAATCCAATTAATAAAGGTGCTGCAAAACCCAAAACATCAACTGATAGTTTAGTTACTCATTGGGAATGCAAAAATACCAACTATTGATTTCTATTGCTTTTTTCTATCATCCGTATTTCTGTAATTTTTTTTGTTTGTGTAAATTCCATTGCTCTTGTCCTTTGAAGAATAAGTTTCAGAGGTTCTGTCCCAGGGAAGGTGCTGGCATTGAAACATCCAGAGGATTTATAAGTCAACATTTATTTTCTAATTCAAACGAGGAGAGATGTTTTGGTAGTAACTCTTCCCTCCAGGCTCAATTCGTATCAGTCTCGGATTTGATTCCCATTCCCCCCCTTCTTCCCCCTTTTGAATAAACTGGAGTCGATTGCCAAATGATTAGACGTATAAATTTTCCAGGTCAAAACTCCGACCACTACTGGGGCCGATTGATTAATTCGCAGTGTCTGCAGACTGCAGGTGTGCGGGCTGAGCAGAAAAATAAAAGAAGTCTCTGCAGGTGTGCTGTGGAAATTAGAGTCGGCTTAATTAATTAAGTTTATATTATTAGCATTTTCTGCTAAAAGGTAGCATGTTAGCTGCTACTTGAACTCTACTACTCTTCGTATCCATTGCAGGTATTTTAAGGCGTACAAAGAAACGTGGTCATTTTAAGAATACAGAATTCGGACTTGAACTTGGATTTTGGCTGAAATCTTGAGACACATGCTGAAAAAGTTGGGGAGGAGACGGGGTCTTGTATTATATCAAAACTGCTTCTTCAAGTCAATGACCCACGCACGGGAAATGCCCTTGGTCAATGTTCACCAACCTAGCCAGAGAGCGTGAGATTATTTTATCAGCAAGCACATGCAAGATACACGGGGCTCCAAACCTAAGAACTCATGGCTTTGCGCTAGTTTTACCATTCCTTTAGATGTATAGTGCACCTCCGGATTCTTTGGTAACAGAAACTACTGTGTAAGTGTTTTCTCTTTTTTATCAAGACATGGAAACCTTCATTGGATAAAATAAAGTTACAACTAAGGGGATGTAAACCTTCATATTTCCGGGTCAAATCCGCTAAATGCTCAGTTACAATTATTGATGGAGGCAGCCAACGAGCTAACTAGTGCGTTACTCTATTTGCATCTCGACCCACATGCTGCATCTTCCATTCCCCAAGTAATTGGGCAACTTTGAATGGATATCAGTCATGGTATTTTGAACTCTCCACTCCACTTTTCGCGGACAACTTCAAACAGCTTTGACCATATTTCATGCCAAATAAAGTTATATCGTGCCTCAATCTGTCTTATATTTAAGTGTTCAAGAAGGCAAAGCTTTGATCTCTCTGTACTCAAGCAACGAAGATTCGAAGATATTCGTTTGATTTAAGCTCGAGCAAACTCTGAATTCTTCACATAGTTAATTTGCTTGCCTAAGGCTTGACCTTAATTTGTGATTTCACACAGAGAGACTTTGCTCGCTAACTACTTGAGTGCTAGCTCGAGCGGAACACTGTGAATACATCACAGTGAGTTCTCGCTTGCTAACAGCTTGAGAGCTAGCTGGAGCAAAGCATTGTGAACTTTTCATAGTGAGTTATCGCTCACTAACCCCTTGATGGATGGCTCAAGCGAACTCTTAGGGTGGACAAATGTTCATGTTCAAACTGGAAATTCCAGTACCGGAACCGGATTTCATTTTATCAAAATTCCGAAACCCGAACTAGAAATTTCAGCGGAAATGCCAGAACTTCTGGTCCTGGTATTTTTTTGTTAAAAAAGTAATGCAGGGCTTTAGAGCCTTGGTTCAAAAAAACAAAATGATTTAAATGAGATGACCTAGGTTTTTTGACCCAGGTCACGTATGAATGAAGGAGTTTGACTCCACTCCTTCATTCACGCTTGAATGAATGGAGTCAGAACTCCTTCATTTGAACTTCAAGGAAAAATTTAGAAAAAACAAAAGAACTTCAAGCAATAAACAGTGTTGCCTTCCAAAATCTCCTCCCAACGTCGTCGTCCCAACCCCCCACCCTCCCTGCCACTGCCTCTCTCTCTCTCTCCATGTCGCTGACTCTCGAGGTTCTCGATGAGATTAGATTTTGGGTTCGACTCATGATTAGTACCCTTGCTAGAGAGCCTTAGAGCCTTTGATCTTCTTGTTTTTGGTTTTTCCCGCTGAGATTTGGAGTGAGGGTGTTTTTGATCTTCTTGTTCTTGGTTTTTCCCGTTGAGATTTCCAATGAGGGTTTTTGGCATGGTTGAGTCTTTGAAGCTGAGATGATGGTTGAAGTTTTAGAGAGAGGTGGCTCTAGTCTTGGAGTTAGAAGCCTCATATGGCGAAAATGGTGTCGATTGATTCCTCTACCTCCTCCCTGAAATCTCTCTCTCACTCTTCCTCTAATGGAATTGAAATTTTCGGATTCCATTTCCAAAAATTACGGTTCCTTTTCGGAAAATTACAGAATGGAATCAGAATTAAAACGTTGGTTCTGGTGGGTACCGGAACAGGAATAAGTCATTCTAGCTCTATCTGTTCCAATACCCACCCTTAGAACTCTATGAGTTTCTCACTAATAGTTTTTGGTTGCTAACCATGCGAGAGCTAGCTTGACCAATCCCTGGGAACCTATGATGGTATGTTCTCGCTCTCCAACCGAGCAACAACAGGCTTGAGCATTCCTAACTTAGATACATATGTTGGACAACTACTTGACTGCTTGCACGAGCTATCATGGCCTGTGAAGCATGTTCTCCTGACAGTTTACCCTTTGCTAAAGCAAACGAAGAAAAAAATTCAAAATCTCATCGTTTCAGAAAATCTAATTGAACTCAAAGTCATGGTTTATATACCTTAGAGTGAACGAGATCTAACCGTAAGGAAGTTGTATTATTGTTTCATTAAACTCTAAGAGAGAAAATTTTCTCATAGATTCTCGATCTAAATTGCTAGAGGAAACTCGTCCAATGATGTAAAAATCAACCTTTTATGTGAAGCCTTTCGAGTTCTTGAGGAGTTTGGCAGCTGAAGTTTCGGCGTTGAGGAACGAGGATGATCCGTGAAGTGTCCATAAGACGAACCTCATAGGTATAAGGTTGTTCCAGTTGGTATAGGGCGTAATAGGGTTATTCAAATTATTATACCAGAGTTCAAAGTCCGCAAAGGGGTTTGCTATGTCTGAATCATTGTTTGTCAAATTTTTCTTCTAAGTAGATTTTAGGTAGTATTGATATTTTGGAATGGTTTTTCTTTTGAAGAGAGCTTCAAAAGTTTTCTATTTTATCGACAAAATTCTTGATTTTTGGTGATTGAATTTTCTTTTATTTTTCTCTGTTTATTTTGTTAATTTAGTTCGTTATTAATTATTCAGATATAAACTGAATATATTCTAAAACTGTTATAGTAATTTTTAATTGAGGGTTAACACCTATTCAAACCCTTCTAAATATTAATTAGATCTAAACGGGATTTTCATACTAGATATGCAAATAAGTTAAATAGACATATATAAACAATAAAAGTCCTTCGATCGGCTTAAAACCAAAGTGTATCTCACCTATAAAAAATTACAAATTATTTCCTTTTTCAATTAAATTGGGTTTGATAGTACTTAGGTTTTTCTTTTTTGTTTGTATAGGGTTATACATTGTTTTACTCTCTAGGCCACGAGCCTTAGAATTGACAAATTAAAAAGGTGATCTCTTGTAATATTTCTTGAATTTCCACAGCTTGTCAGATCAATACTTTAACATATATGCACTGTTAGCTAATTAGGCCGAAAAGCTCGGAATTGTAATTTAAATGTTATAGGATAGAAAAATACTGATTAATTATAGGCACATAATCCGACTATTGCCAAAACCGAAGACATATGATAAATGAATATTGTCATCGTCCGAATAGCACAATACACTATACGTATTGTAAAATTACTTAGAAAGAAAGGAATAAGAATGTATTTGAAGTTAATTTCTATTACAATAGAGAGAGAATATTGTATAAGAAAACGATTGACAATATCTAAGACTCGCTAATTTAAAACTATATTACAAGCATTTAGAGAGTAAGAGAGAGAGAGAGAAAACGATATTACAAGCTGCTTTCAGAAGCTTAAATACATTGTGGATGTATATGTATTTGTACCTAGAGACAAACTAGTTGACATGTTTCTTTTTTAGTATAAAGTTTCTATACTAACCTGTGACGGAGCATGAAATTTTTAGGTGGCCGGGAGAGAGACCTTAACTAGCTAGGGACAGAATTTTGGGCACTAATATTAGATACATACTTCTGTCAAGCTAATAAACGTACGTACACTGAATATTATAGGTTATCTAATATTAGATGTCTAGATATATATAAAATACCATTGGGAAGATATATGCTTCCCTATCTAAAGTTTTGAGATTCCTGGAAAGCAAATTTGGACAACATCGCTTGAAGCCAATGACTACAGTACCACCTCAAGGTTGACTATCACCAAACTGTAAACTGCGACCTGCATTAATTAGCATTCATATTATATGTTCGAGTGGTTGATATCTTGATTCTTAGAAAAAAAAAAAGTTGATATCTTGATTAATTTAGCCGTTGAGATATCAACTATTCACTTGTAAACCATTTGTGGGACCTTTTCTTCCGTCGTGGCTTCCACGATCGGTGACAAAAATGAGGAAAAGATGCACATTCAAGGAAATGTTTTAGAAGAAAAAGAAAACAGCAAGCTGCCAGCATATAGTGGCGGTGGGTGGAAGCAATAAACAAGGCCGGGTTCTATAGAACCTGAGAGAGAGAGAGATCATGAAGTAGTTGCAGCACTTTTATGACACTATTTAACTCGCGCGTTTAAATGCTCCTTCCATAATGGCCACCAAGCAAACATTCATGTCATGGGGAAACACTATCGCCATTGAACACAATAAAACCTCGGGGTTCTTGTTCTCTTACTTCAACAGAATCTTTCGAGCCATTTAAACAGTACTTCTCCTTTGTATATATTTTCAATCCCCACTAGAGTCAGAAACTTACATAAAGGACGAAAGATCTTCTCTCTTCTCCAGCCATCTCTTATTGTATTAATATTCTCGGGTTGAGTTGACAAACCATATTCCAAGGAAGTTTCTATAGCTTCTTTATGGATGTCGCCTCAAGTGCATGGACTTTGTTTTGCCTAAATAGGTGACCCAGAGACAACGACTAATATATTTCACTATCGATCCGCTCTCCCTCTCTCGACATACACACCCATACAGAGAGAGAGAGGGAGAGAGAGAGAAACTTTAGCTCCATTCTGCAAGAAGGTATAGTGCAATTTAATAGTCTTGAGCCTTCTGTGAAAAAAAGATAGAAAAGCATTAAATGGGTTGCACTGGCATCGGAACTTCTGTTAATCAAGTGATATTTTTCTCCCTGATCATGGAAAAGAAGGATGCTTTAGTGAAGTGAATCTCTGTTTTATTATTCATCACATTGCTTAGAATTAGAGAGGGACAGAAAGGTCACACGCAGAAAAAGTGAAAGAAAAGAAACAAACACAAAATGCTAGGGGCACCATTGTCCTTTCTGTAGAATAAGTGCCACATGTGTACGCGTCTAATTCGTGTGTGTATATATATATATATATCCATTTGTTGGGGGTACAGAATCCGATTAATGTGTTGCCCGGCCCTTGATACAGGCATCCTTTCTTAGAGAGAAAATGGGTGCATTTAAGTCAAAAGCAGAATTGGACTTCTAGGAACAATCAATCGAAAGAGTACTCATATAGACCCAGCAACCAAAAGTTAAAGCCAGCTAGGCGCCATTGCTACGCCCTCCGGCTCGTAGACCTAGCAACCACTCGTTTGCCGACTCTAACTTTGTCGTCCATCACGTGCCCAAAATTCTCTACTGTAGTGCTGCCCAGCGAAGGTCAAGGATGGGAACTCGTTTATTATGAACATTCTCAATTTCTCATGGCACCGATATTGCACAGATTCTAAGCAAACCAGTAAGGCGAGCGGAACTCCATAATAAGTTCAGACAAATCAATTTTCAATCATCAGAAGTACTCTACTCTTACACCCCTATACCTAAAATTAATATTAAGGGGGTGTTTGTATTCGGAAATTTTCACCCCTCAAAATTTTCAAACAATCATAAAATAATCTCTCTCTCCTCATTAAATTATAAAATAATATTATACTATTCAATTAAATATTCTCTCTCCTCACTTTTCCATAAAATATCTATACTTTTCACAAACCCCAATACCCAAAATTTCTAAAATTCCAAAATTTCTACAAACAAACACCCCCTAAATAATATTCTGTTCAATACTCTCCTAGCAAATAATAATGTCTCCAATATTTGACTGAATTTCTTTTTTACTCATTTTCATTTTGTGTACAGATGACATTTTAGAGGAATGAAAAAATGGCACTCTTCTCACTTCTGATAAATGCCATGCAATCAGCTCTCAATTAAGCTAGAGGCAAGTGGAAGTTGCCTTACTGTACTTGCAGTGCAGTCTATCTGTCATTGGTAAGAGTAGTACTTGTCACCAGCAGATAGAAGAAATTAAACTTCAACCTAATAAATGAGAGACCATAATCTCCTAAAACCTCAAATCTCTTCAAGTTATGATCTCAAATTGCTTAGTACGCGCCCGAGATGCTAGCGACTTCGACACTAGAACCATAAATACATTTCATCCTGTTAATGAAATTATGACGGGGCAGCTAATTTCTCAAGTGCTTGAACAAATTTTGGCAAAACATGAAGTAAGAGATGCATGTAGAGGTAAGAAAAGAAAAGTAACAGAAGTAGATGATGAAAGAGTAACTACAACTCTGCAACAATTGAATTCAATAAGATTTTAACAGAACGTACAGACAGAAGGCTACTGCAAAGAAAGCAAGAGCATTAACACTAGCCTTCTCATCTTTCTTTTTCTCATTCTCGCCATTGCTGCACTGTCACAGATCCTCATTAAACCTGACTGAAAAGGCTAAAGTTATAGTACTCTCATTCGAATGCACAAGTGAAACAGGAACGAAAGTTGAAAACACAAAGCTCTTATAATTGTACTGAGTCCCTGCTTGAATTTGTCGGAACAATCTCTACCATACACACTGCAGCAAAACCTTCCAGTTCTGGATTGTCACTAGTTGTGAAGAGGGTTTGGACCCGTATGAATTATTCTCTTCTCGTCTCCATATAGCGTGTCCTGGTCGCCATTAGTGGCTACAACCTGAGCTGGACTACTTGAAGGTGCATGAAACAGCGGTGTCTCGGAAAATCGGTCGTTCCTCGGAGGAGGAGCCCTAATGAACCGGCTTGAGTACTCTTCTCGAGCTGCAAAATTTAAGCTTATCTGGGTGAAAGTTATGATGACCCATAAGAGGAAAACGGCAATCTTAGCACTAGCACGCAATATTTCCCTTGAACCCTTTGAAGGAACTATCATCGCCTTAGTAGTGGCTGCAATGGCTAAGAGCAAACAGTACTGCTTTAGACCAACAAAAAGAGGAGCATACGAAGCTCAAATGAGAGGAGATCACTAAGTCACACAGTTGAGTGTAAATGAAAGTGGGTTTTGGATGACACAGATCGAGTGAAAGAGAAAAAGAATTTGGCGCTTCCGCTTCTTATGGGTCACATGAGCCTGACCCTTGATTCCTGGAACCTTCTAATATTTCTTATTTCGCTTCTGATCTTCGAAGTTTGCACTTCAACTAGCTCGCACCCACCCACCTCTGCTTTGAGTTTTTCTTCTAGCTCCTTGGCATCTGATCTGTTCGTATTTAGTTTTATTTTATACAAATTTCCTCTCATGTTGGCTTGGGTAGAGTGTGGGACTGTCCAGTATTAATAGCCGTTGTCTCCGGAATATATTCAAATTTAGAGGGCATTGGTAAACAAACTGGGCGATAGTACTACCACCTTGGCTTTTTGATGTACAGCAATTGTCTTTCTTAATTGTGGATCTCTGGCTTCAGAGATTTGCTATCATGCATTGTCTTCGATTACCTTTCCTTCCTCCTCTAGTGATGACTGAAGTGCCCCTTTTGTTTTGTGCTTCCATTTCAGTGTCTCAGCCTTGTCCTTTTACTAGGCTGCATTTTGACTTCCAACAGCACCAACTAATGTCCCCTATTAATGTTTTCTTAATAGAATAAAATATGTATGGAAACTTGTGGCATCTAAAAATAATACAAGTTGCTCTCTTTTACCTTTTCTTCTTTGGACTAAACTATTACTCTCCATGTAACCAAAATATCAATGGTCCTTTGCTCAAATAGTAAGGGAACAGTGAACAAAGATCTCCGTTGAATGGTCGCCCCAATTCAATATTTTTGCATTATTTCTCACTCTGACAAACCAATAAGTAATCGTACTACTGATGAATGAAAAATGCTTTCTCTATATTTCTCTACGATCAGTTTCTTGTGATTACCAGTTATTAAAAAAAAGGGACTCCAGGGTTTTAAATGAGGTAATACTGGTAAAGAAAGAAAAGGGACTCCTGGGTTTCGAACCCTCTAGTCTGGTAATAAATAAGGAGGAAATCACTTAGCCGTTTGATTTAAGGAGGAAATCACTTAGCCGTTTGATTTACCTTAACATGCTGCGCGCTTTTTTATTTATGTGTTATAGGGTTTTAAATGAGGTAATACTGGTAAAGAAACCCTTAGGGCACGCGTGACGTTAGGCGTTAAGTCTTAGGGCATGTTCGTTTTAAAGAGATTTTTAGGTTATATTTGGTTTAGTTTTTAAAACAGTTTTTGTTTTTTTGTTTTTTTGGAAGTAGTGTAAATTATTTTGGGATTGGTGAAAAGTTAGTTAAAAGTTGTTGAAATTTGTAAAAAAAATATTGGGATTGGTGAAAATGTATTGAAATTGATGAAAAAATTATTGGGATTGGTGAAAATCTATTGGAATTAATGAAAAAGTGAGTGTGAAGTTTTTGAAAATTTTTTGAGAACTTAAACAAACGTAGCCTAAGGATTTGAAGAGTTTTGAGAATTTTTAAGTGATGTTTGAGTTGTATTGGTGTTTGTGTAGAAATTGTTGACTTTTTTTATAAGTGAGAGAAAATAAGTGATATTTTTTAAGGTTGTTATTTGTAGATTACCTTTATTGAGATGTGTGTAGAAGAGAAAATATAAAATAATATTTATATTGATGTTTATTTATTATAATTTCGAAAGTTGTATTATGTTCCATTTTTTATTCGAAAAATAATATTTATAATGATGTTTTTAATTTCTATTTTTTTATTGTGATACAAATTTTTATATTTATTTATAATATTTATTGTAATTCTAAAAATCTCTTTTATTATTTTCTATTTTTTTATTGTGATACAAATGTTGATAATTATTTATAATATTTATTATAATTACGGAAATCCCTTTTATTTTTTATTTTTTATTGTGATACAAATGTTGACACTTCAAAAATTGGTCTGGAATCTCATGAGTCAGTGCAATGTGTCGACACTAGTTGTCACGCCCCAAATCTCAAAGGCTAAAGGGTGACTTACTTGCAATAAACAATTAAACTTTTGATTTAAAATATATCTAATAATAAATGTGGAATAAACTTTATTTAAAAACTTCAATAAATCTCTATTAATAAAACTTAGTAAAAAACTCTTATAGCACACAAAGACAAATCTAAACATGTTTATACTCGTATTAGAGTCAAACATTTATTTTAATAATCACTCAGCTACCCGCCCACGTGTCATCTAATCCTGACTATCGACATGCTCCTGATCAACATCTGAAAAATAAGGAAAATAATAGGGGTGAGTTCGACAACTCAGTAAGCAAAATCATTATGCAAGTGTATATCCCATGAGCCACACTATAACAGTAAGAGATATAATATTTAAAATATTTCTAAACCGTTGAAAGTTGTTTTTGACAATTTCAATAAAACAGTTTTATCTATATAAGATAATACTATAGAAATCAGTTTTATCTGTATAAGAAAATCTCTTTAGCAATAACTATGGGTCACATTTACCCCCGTGACAGGGTTGTGCAGTTGCTACCTAGTTTGGGGATCAACCAAACTGAGCCAATACTATGGGAAGAATCTTTCTTACTAAGGCTTGGTCATGTCCAAGTGTGCACTCGGTAAGAATCTACAAAAAAAAGCCATTCTGTTTCCAGAATGGGTGCACTCAATGGGTTGTAATTGGTACTAATGCGCTATCTCTGTAACTCTGGGCCTTAGGGTTTGGAAATACATAACATATCATAAAATAAAGTTCACTTTGAACTTTGCATCTTTCTCTTCTTTTCATGAAATACATGCATAAATCTTGAATAACAATAAATATCAAAAGCTTTGATTTCAATCAATGAAAACATCATGTAAAATCATTGGACATAAAAATAGGCTCATGTTTATACATTTCATGCTATAATCTTTAACAATTTTATCAGAACGTAATGCACATAAAACTCCGATGGTTTTTAATAAATCATGCAATTTCTCAAATATCACCTCGGTCTTTTAGGAAAATCTAGTATAATAACCCCGCTTACCTGGGTCTTCAAGCAAATAAGTCTCTGACTTAGCACCTATCAATACAAAATCTAACGTATTATAATACGCTCAAATAAAAACACAAATGAAACTCTAAATCTGCCCAACAGGATTAGATCCGAAATTCACTGGCCAGATTCTAAAATATATCCTACCTATCTCGGAGTTCCCAAAAATCCCCTAATTAAACTATGTTCTTTCCTAGGATATTAAATAAACACCTGTAAAATTTCATATCCAAATTCCTTGTAAAACTCAGTCAATAAAATCGACATTTATCTCTGTTCACGGAGTCCAACTATACCCTGAATAATTTTGTACTCATCCTTTCCAAAATTCATAAAGATCTATTACCATATACAAAAATCCCGAAATTTATACCAAAGATTTATATATGTGTTATACAAATACTCATAAAATTGTATGCCGAAATTAGACTCCTATCTATGTCATCCGGTTCAAAATTTCAATCTGTATCAATGAATCTTTCTCAGCAATTCCGATTTCTCTAAGCCTAAATTCCGAATTTTCAAAACCATTCCAATACATCTTTACAAATTACGAAACTTTAACTCTTTCCTGCTACAGTTGTCTAGTACGTAATATCTAAACATCAGAAGTTTTAGATGTCTAACGTCGGCTATAAAAATATAATTTGATCTACTACTCAGATCAAGAACCTGAATTTTCCTTAAACAAATGTTGAACCCAAATTTCAATTACTCCAAGAAACCCATTAAAATTATTTCTAAAAATATTTAAATAATTAGGGATAGATCTAGGCATCCTATGGTTTGATCTCTCATAAAAAAATCCAAATATAATATCAAGAAATTCGAAATACCTGGATTTGCTTCAAGAATTTTCGTCTAGATTGTTGAAAGCAAGAAAACCCTTCTTTTCCCTCTTCTTGGTGTAAAAATGAGGTATGTTAAAATTAAAACCAATGTGTAAATCTATATATAGACTCACACTGGTAATAGACTCCCTTTTGAACTCTAAAACTTTTAATTTTAAAAAGGCTTGACTAAGTAAAAGATAAAAATTCAACTATTTTAAATGAATTAAACTCAAATTTCAAATTTAAAGAAGACATTTCAAATATCAAATAACAAATTCAAATAAATTTAAAAATAAAAATCTTGGGTGTTACACTAGTCTTCAATGTGTCGACACCACGAAACTTCAAAAATTTTGCCTGAAATTATTGTCTCGGGTATCAGTGCCAAGTGTCGACACTAGCCTTCAATGTGTCGACACCATGAATTTATCACTATGGAATAAGTGCAATATGTTCACACTTATAAGTGCTGGAGAGAAAAATGAGCAACTTTAAAGCGTCCAATCAATTTCAAAACTTCTTTAAACACCTATAATATGAAAAATTGATCTTATCAACTTGTGTAATGGTGTTCAAGTGCACTTCAAAATATTTTAGTGAGATAACGTCAATCCTTTTAAATATATCTTAGAAAATAGTTGATTGATAACATAAAATCTAAAAACCTTCAAAACTTAGAATTTTTGTTATCATCAAAATCAAATATGGATTGTTTGCAAAACAACCTTGGGCTAACACTTTTATTTTTTATTTTCTATTTTTTATTGTGATATAAATGTTGATATTTATTTATAGTAGGGATATAATTTAACAAAATCCCTTTTGTAGATTATTTTTATTGGGATGAATGAAAAAGATAAAATGTAAAATAAAATTGTTTATTTATAATATTTATTATAATTTGAATTTGAATTTTTTTATTACAATATAAATATTTTAAAGTATTAAAACAGCAAAAGGAGAAAGAAGAAAAGGACAAACATTTGATGCGGTTAAACACAAAAAAAAAAGAATAGAAGAAGAAAAAATCGTGATTGACTTTACTGACAAGATGTAAGGTATCAAAGGGGAAGGGAAAAAAATTGCGGCAGTGCATTTAATGGTCGGATGAAATGACCATATCGCCCTCAACAAAAAACTTAGTGTTGGATAAAGCAGTTGGGGTATTTCTTCCATTCACATGTCCGAGTGGTTAATGCGCTGAACGTGTGGGGTCATGTGAAAAAAGTAAAAAAGATAAAACTCTTAGTATTTTTTTAAAAAAATAATATTGGAGAGCGAACTTATAAAGTAATTATTCACTCTCATGTTTTTTTCTCCAAAACATTTGAGGGGGCCATTACAAAAATTACTACGAATTTTGTTTGCATATTGAAATAATTTGCAAAAATTTTAAAATTTGACTATGTATGAAAAAAATTGCAAAAAGTTTGGGAGGGCCATGACCCCCACTAGTAAGGGGTTAACGGTAGTGTAGGTGACGGTTTGGCGAAAACCGTCACCGTAATTGACGGAATCACATATTTGACACCGTCACCACACCGCTAAGACACAATAACCGCCCTTATCGGTGACGGTATTAACGGTAACGGTTATACGATAACCGCTTAAACCGTATAACCGTTGTACAAAAAAAAATAAGTTTTTTCCTTGAGCTTTTTCATTTTTTTTACTGTTTTAGGCTGTTTAAATTTTCAACATAATATCATAATCAATAATCATATCAAATGAACAAATATCATAACATATTCAAATATAATATCATAATCAACAAATATAAAGTTGTCCAAAAGTATAACATAATATCATATTCAAACATAAAGACTAAAGTAATAAAAGTGTCCAACAATGTGACATAAATCAACTAACATATTCCCAACAAAAGCCCAACAAAAGTATGTCACACAATCAATAATCATCTCAAGTCTCAACTAGGGGTGGTTAACGGTAGTGTAGGTGACGATTTGGCAAAAATCGTCACCGTCACCGCAATTGACGAAATCACATATTTGACACCGTCACCGCACCGCTAAGGCACAATAACTGCTCTTACCGGTAACGGTAGCGGTAGTGATTTTAGCGGTTAAAACGGTAACCGCCGGTGCAAATGAACACCCCTACCAACTAGCCCCTTAGCTTCTTCTCTGCTGAGGCTGCCGCACAAGATTTTTTCTCGTTATAAAAAAATAATAATACATACATACATACATACATACGATACAAGGGAATTTGGGCCTCTAAGAGGGAATGCAAATATACAATAGAATTGACCCAGGCAGTATCGGGCTTGGGTGAAACCGCAACAAACACCGGAAGATGAGGCCTATGGGCCGTACACAACATCAGTTCTGAATATAGAGGTGGTCATATGCCGAGTGGATCGGATCTTATTTTAGTCGTCAGATTTAACGTCCTCACAGATTCAATTTAAGGTCCCCATTCCACTGGACCATTAATATAGGTTTTGAATTAAGTTATCTAAAAAATAATAATAATAAAGCAGGTGAAACCTTCATGTATTGGTTAATTACATGCGCGGGATGAAACTCATTAATGTTCTAGTTGAATAGGACCGTCTGAATCTATTAGAATCTTACTCTTAAGATTAAAACCGAATCCAAAGTTGCTGGATGAGGGATAGACTTGGACACTGAAGATTAATTAAGACATACACTTAATGAAGCTAGTACGTGCATAATCCAATATATGCGTCTCATCCATATATACCTATAAAATTGTGAAGGATCTCAATTTCCTTTTAAAATGGTAGAATAAAAAATTATTATTATTACACTTGAAAATTCAAACGATATATACAAACAAAATTCTTGATGTATTGATATTATATTAAAGTTGAGGATACAAGACTATATTTTTCCAATATCAATATAGATGTATATGCCATACAAATCGAAAGTTCAAGAATAAAGGAATGAACACAGTCAATAGAGACAAGCAAAATATATGTCAGTTTATTCCCTTATCAATCAACAAAACATAAAGAAGTTTCAAAATATAACATATTATTCCATTAAGTCAAACATGCTAGAGGGTATTAAAAACTAAACCAACATTTTATATCGAAGATAAATATGAATCAAGTCAATATGTCACTATTTTTTCCTAATTGGGTTTCTGGACCAGTTTACTTATATCTCGACTAATCTCAAGGCTTCAGCGGTCCCATCATCCCACACAAATTGGGTAGTTAGCAGGCCAAAGGTTTTAGAGATGGCCCCAAGGAGTTGGTAGCACAAATGAGATTTTGAATTTGAGACCTTAGAGGAAGCATACCACTAAAACCCAAGCCCTACCTACTAATCAACTCCTTAGGATTAATGTCCACATGTTACCTTTCATAATTATTTTTTGGGGAAAATACACTTTTCACCCACAAACTATCCTATGTTTGACACTTTACACCCTAAACTACCAATTTTGATACATTACACCCTTTAACTACCAATTTTTGACACTTTGCACCTTTTTTCAAAATTTGAGACTAAAATGACAATAATGCCCTTGACAAATTTTGTATATAGTAAAGATATTATTGTAAATTTATTAATTTATCAAGGGTATTATTGTCAAATGGAGGGTGCAAAGTGTCAAAATTGGTAGTTTAGGGTGCAAAATGTCTAACATTGGTAGTTTGAGGGTGCAATGTCTTAAAGATGGTAGTTTGGGGTGCAAAGTGTCAAACCTATGGTAGTTTGAGGGTAGAAAGTGTATTTTCCCCTTATTTTTTCTTTTTTAGAATTAGTAATTATGATGATCCCACTTGTGTATATAGAAAGTGGGAACATTTATCTTATGCATGCAATTTTACTGTGATTTCATTTGAAGTTAGAGGCAAGTTTTTTTTTTCCATTATTAATTCTTGATACATAAAGAAAGAGATTTAGATGTTCAGAATTTTGCTTTGCATTTATCAAGGGGACAAAACCTTAAGGCTAGTGCTATTCAAGTTTGATAACCGTGCCGATTATGATAATAATCGGCACCACCATCACCAACGAGTGGGCCAGTTTCTAGATTTTAACCACTGTTAAAATCGGGTTTTGGCAGTGGCAGGAGCCAGTTACCGCTATCATTAATGGAACCCTTTTTTTTGCCTTCTGTTTTTATCATTGGCCCCATTCTTTTAGTGCAAACTTAATTGTAATGCCTTTTTATGCCACTTAGTATATTTCGAAAATGATAAATTCGTGAGAAATTTAGTTACGGAAAGGGGGATCAGATCCTAATTCTATTTGTACTGCATCTGAGATAAAATCTTGGTTATTCCCACCCTTCAACCCCTCTAGACTATATTTTTATTTCTCGCCCCCTAGTATAGTGGCCGGTTCCATGTTTTTTCCAAATTTCATCAGTTCCAGGCTTAATTGCCTGCTCATCCATCTTCATTCCAAAGGCGAACATTTCCATTGAATGACTGTTACTGCTATGGTTTATAGTCAAAGCAATGTTGTTAGATTGCCTTGAACATTGCACGAATCCTTTGAATATTCCAATACCAATGGGTACCATCCCCTAGAACAACGTTATCTTTCAGACTGCAAGCACCAGGTGAACTCATATTGGCCAAAGTGGAAGTGAAGGAAATGGTAGAGGGATTTGGCATGGTCTAGTTAACTATTCGTATTTCGTTCATTCCATCGTTATGCTTTCAAGTACATGTAATTGTGATGCATTGTTTTAGTGTTTTTTTGTTTCGAACTTATTTATTACCAAATTAATAAAGTACTTTTTCAGCCAAATAAAATCTAACTACAAAAAAAATATAATAAAGGACATCTTAAAACATAGGCGGAACCGAACAATGGTGGCCGCCATGGTTGGCTTCGCCCAAAAAAAAAATTCACATATTTTTTTTTATAAATAAGTTGGCCTGGGCCCGCTATGGTTGAGCCCAAGGCCCAGGCCAAATAAAACTTCCTAGTCCAAATGCATCAAGTCCATAATTTTAATTTTTGAGCCCAAAACCCACAAATTGCATAGCCCAGAAGCCCAAACCCACAGCCCATACGTTCATAAGGGCTCTTACGTTCATAAAGAATTTTGGATCAATCAGTATCTTCACACCCTTGTCGTCAACCAATTCGTCGAAGTCGAACTTCCCCTTCTCATCTAGTCATCAGCACATAAGAATTCAACCGAACGTGAAGAGAGCTTTCTTGTTTTGGTGGCGAATTGTGCAGTTGCAGGGTACGCTGCATACAAGGTCACACTGTCGCAGGGTCGGACTCCGGTCAGCTTCGGACCTACGGATTTGGTCTGCTGTAGACAGTAGATCTCTTCTGGGCCATACGAGCAGGGGCAACTGGCAAGGTATTCATCATTGATTTAAAGAAAGGTGAATTAAGTGTTTTCTTTCATCTTCCTCTGAGCCTACTAGGATTTAGTACAAAAGAAAAAATGAAATAGTTACAGAGTCTAAAACATTATCCTACTCTATAATTCAAATTAGATGGAAGATTGAAATAGGTATTCTTAGAGAGAGGAATTAAAGGTTGGTACGCAAAAGTTCAGTCTAATCAGATATTTAATTGCTACAATTTCAGCGCAGTCGTGCTGTGAAATTACTAGAAAGGTATAGTAGAATCTAGATTTCAGGGTTAGAATTGGCTGAATAAGCAAAGAATACACAAGGCATTTCAAAAATTGACTTCTAGGAAGATTTATTACAGACTACCAAGTATAAGGGATACAAGATTAAGTACATAAATAAGCACCAAGAATAAAATTTGCAAGTCTTACACCGTAATAAATTCTTTTGGGATGTGTATTTCATTAATGTCATCATTGGAATATATCCCCTCCCCTCCAGATGCACCAAAAAACAGAAAGGATAGCCTGCTACATTCTACAAATTGAGTTGAATATATTCGGCATACCTTATCGATACTCGTAGGAAAATTGATCTACTAGTGATGTGAGAGCAATGCATACTATTAGAAGCTCAATTAGTACACATCCTTATAATAGGATATGAAGTCGCTTAAAATGGTGATAGGGAAAGATTTTATTCTAAGCTTGGAGAAACTGCAGCGTCCATTAAGCAACTATATCTGGTTACAAACTGCTACCATAATTTTTATTGCTAATAACTTTTCCCTAATATCTGGTTAAGTTGTACTGGTCTTTCTGAAATCTAGTAAAAAACATATATTTCACATGTTAGTTTAAATTTCCAATGTTGTATTTGATAATTTTGATTTTGAAAGGCTGATCAATGTTGTATTTGAGAATTTTGTTTAATTTGTATGAATTTTGTTTTTGTTTTGTTTTGTTTAGATAATGGAAAGGTTTTGCACAAAACAAACCACGAAGCGTGGAGTCGTCGAATACTCCTAATGTGTCTACTAGTTCTAAAATGGATACTAGTTTGAAAAGACCTTGTATTGAGTTTAGTCCAGATGATATTGTTGCTGACACAGGTTACGTAAATCCATTGAAGAATATGATGTTAGGATTATTGATCAAGTTCGTAGGGAGTACTTGATCAAATGTCCTTGTCAACCGCGTAGCCATTGGGAGTGATATGAGGGGTTTTAGGGCGATATGGTTCAAAGATTATTCGTGGTTGGAATATAGTGTATCAAAGGATGCCGCATATTGCTTGTGGTGTTATTTGTTTAGGCGATCTAGAGGGGCTAGGTTCGGGGGAGATGTGTTTACTTCTGTGGGATTTAACACTTGGAAAAATGCAGTGAAGGTTTTTGGTGAGCATCTTGGTACACATGATAGTGCTCACAATGAAGCTAGAATGCAGTGTGAAGCATTCTAAAATCAGCGACAAAGTGTGTCGCACGCGTTATCCGCATAAGGGCATGATATAGAGAATGCTTATCGCATTCGTTTAACAACGGTTTTAGAATGCATTCGTTTTCTTTTGATGCAAGGATTGACTTTTCGTGATCATGACAAGTTCGAGGGTTCATTGAGGAAGGACAATTTTCTTGAAGTTTTGGAATGGTGTGGTAAGCATGATGAAAATGCTGCTAAGACAATTAAGAGTAGTGCTCCTGGAAACAACCAAATGAATTCTTCAAAAACTCAGAAAGAATTGGTGAATGCTTGTGCAGCGGAGACCAAGATTGCCATTATCAAAGATATTGAGGACATTTTTTTTCTCTTATGGTTGATGAGTCTCGAGATAATTCAGTGAAAGAGCAAATGACAGTGGTTTTGAGATATGTGAACAAACGTGTACAGGTGATTGAAAGGTTTCTTGGTGTGGAACATGTTCCTGATACTTGCTCTTAATCTTTGAAAGATGCTATAGACAAATTGTTTGCAAGCCATAGGTTGTCAATATCCAAATTGAAAGGTCAAGGGTATGATAGGGCATTAAACATGCGAGGCGATTTCAATGGGTTGAGGTCGCTCATTTTGAGGGATAATCCTTCTGCTACCTATATCCATTGCTTTGCTCACCAACTTCAACTGGCAGTTCTGGCTATTGCAAAGAAGAACGTTGAAGTTGCTGATTTTTTAATTACACTTCTTTTATTGTGACTATAGTCGGAGCTTCTTGTAAAAGAAAAGATAATCTTCGACAAAGTCAACATGAGAAGATAATGGAGAGGTTGGAAAATGGAGAGATTTCTAGTGGAAGGGGCAAAAGTCAAGAAATCAGTCTTGTACGACCAGGTGATATTCGTTGATTATTATATCTCATTACAACATTTTTCCTTTCTTTGTTTATTGGTTTTTAATTCCCATAACATTGTAGGTGACACTCGTTGGGGTTCATACTACACCACAATAACGCGTCTATTTGCTATGTGGTCAGCCGTGTTAGACGTTCTTGAAACCATAAATGAGGATGACACTTGCCCAGAACAAAGAGCCATGGTTAGGAGCTTGATGGGTAAGATGTAAAGCTATGAATTTGTAGTTGCTCTGCATTTGCTAATGAAGATAATGGGAATTACAAATGCATTGTCACAAGCTTTACAGCGAAAGGATCAAGACATTGTTAATGCTATAGTTTGAATAGAGTTGTGAAGGAACGGTTGCAGGAGTTGAGGGAGATAGGATGAGATGAATTTTTGGAACAAGTCAAAACATTTTGTCTTCTGAATAATTCTATCAATGTGCCCAATATGGAAGATATTATACCAACTCGCAGTTGTTTGAGGCGTGGAGGGCAAACAATTACTTATTTACATTATTTTCGTGTGGAAGTGTTTTGCCAGGTTATTGATTTAATTGCTCAAGAGATGAATGATCGTTTCATAGAAGCAAGTACGGAGTTACTTCTTTGCATATCATGTCTTGATCCAAGGGACTCATTCTCAACATTTGATCTTGATAGGTTATGTCGTCTTGCTGAGTTTTATCCAGAAGATTTGTGAACAATTGAGAAGTTATTTCTTAGAGATCAGCTTGAAACCTACATTAGAGATGTTAGATTGCATGCTGTTTTTTCCGGGCTTCGAGATATTGGAGGTCTTGCTGTAAAGATGGTTGAAACCAGAAAGAATATTTTGTATCCACTAGTTTATCAGCTTATTGAGTTAGCATTGGTCTTACCAGTTGCGACTGCAACCGTTGAGAGAGTGTTCTATGCGATGAAGATTATCAAGACTGATTTGCGTAATAGGATGAGATATGACTAGATGAATGATTATATGATAGTGTACATCGAGCGGGAAATTTTTGAAACGATAGAGAACAAAGTCGTTTTGCAACATTTTTAGAAGATGCAGAAACGCAGGATCCAATTGCCCTCTCTCAGTCGTAGTACATAGTACGATGTGTATTTCAATATTTTTAGTCTTTAATTTTTAATATTCTAATTCTAAGACAGTTTTTAGCATTACGTATAAAAAAAATTCAGTCATTTCACTTTAAAAGTTCGTCATGGTTGGCTTCTATTCCTGGTTCTGCTACTGTCTTGAAAGATAGTATGATAAATACAAGGGAACAATACAAAGAGCCTACTAGGTTTTAGGCCCAAATCAAAAGCCTCACTGGGTTTAAAAAAAATCCAAAAGCTCATTTGGTTTATCAGTTTGGTACGAAAAATAACCCTAACCAACTCCGTTAGAAGAGATAACGGAGCCCAATCACATAATATAAGTGAACGAATCGTTACCTGACATGTGCTTAGAAAAACCACATAAGCTTCAGCCTGCCATGTTGCACCCACGTCCTGCCACGTCAACCACGTCAGTCTCATATATACTAACAAAAACATAAGCCTTGGAGGAAGCCCCTAGTTCATTGATTTGAAATCCCCCAAAGTTCTTTGCCCTTCTGCGAAGCTTTAAAGCTTTAGTCTGCCACGTCGTTCTCCCCATTTCTGCCGTGTGGGTCTTCCTCGACAATGTCCTCCTTGAGTTTATCATCTGCTGCTACAGATGCTCAAAATCTAGACACAGAGACTCGGGTTAGTTTTCGTATCAAATTGATAAACCAAGTGGACTTTTGGATTATTTTTAAAACCCAGCAAGGCTTTTGATTTGGGCCTAAAACCTAGTTGACTTTGTGTAATTTTTCCATAAATATAATCCAATGAACTCTAAAATCAATAATCTAAACTAATTTTTTTTTAAAAAAAATATCGATTTTAGCAGTAACCGCTAAAGCAGTGCCGGTATCTCCGGTTAACGAAAAAATCTCCGCAAACAAATATTTTGGGCCACCGATACCGTCACTACTATAGGAAGGGTACCTACAAACCGGTACCGGTGACAGTACCGATAGTGAGGAAATCGGAATTTTCTAGCCCTACTTAAGGCTATAATATTTAGAGCTTATATATACTGACCATTCTCAAATTAAAAAAAAAAGGTTTACATTTTTATATAACCAATTTATTGGACTGCTAAACAAATGCAATAACTTTTGAAATTAAATAAAGGGAAAATTTTATTTTTCACCCATGAACTACCGTAGGTTTTGCACTTTGCACCCTAAACTATTATGTTTAAGACATTGCACTCTTTAACTACCAGTCTTAGACATTTTGCACCCTATGTCAAATTTTTAGACTAAAATGATGATAATGTCCTTAACCCACTTTGCATATATTAAAGATATTGTTGTTAATTCATTAAATTGGTATGAGTATTATTATCAGAATGATGGTGCAAAGTGTATAACATTAGTAGTTAGAATGTGTAATGTGTCAAAACTAGTAGTTTGAGATGCAATGTGTCAAAGACTCGGTAATTGATGAGTTGAAAGTATATTTTTCCCTTAAATAAAACAACTAGATAAAGATAAGATTCAGTAAATGAATAAAACGCAAATTTTTTTATTATAAACATCACTGTACTCTCCAAGTTTACCCACGATGGACATATGCAAATTATTTGTATATTGACCAAACGACTGAGCGACTTAGTGTTTGTTAGTCAAAATTTTGGCCTATAATAACAACAAAATATTATCTCACCCTATCAAATCATCCAATTTTTACTATAATAAATATAAAAAATTCATTCAAATCATATCTTTTTACTTTTTCACAAACTCTAATGCTCTAAAATTTTAATCATCTCAAAATTTTAACACTCCAACACCCAAAATTAATTGCTCGGCCCACTGATTCAGGACAAGTAGGTTGGTGTTAGTTGCTTGGCCCACTTATATCCACAAACCAAAACCTCCTTAAATAACTCTCCTTCTTCAGAGTTGAAAAGGTAGGAAAAGGACGGTCACATTCTTATCTCTATCTAATACTACATAAAATGTACCTATAAGAGAAATGGGACAGGTCCTGTGCGTAGGGCTGTTCATCGGTACCGGTGGGGGGCCTGTTAACCGGCACCGCCACCGGTATCGGTACAGGTCACCGCTCCCAGCTTAGTAGCGGGGGCGGTGCCGGTTGCCATTTTCACCAAAAAGCGGTGAAAATGGCAGTGGCGGTGGTGGTGAAACCGCCCACCGCTGGGCGGTTCACCGCCAAACCGGTTTTTTATAGGACGCTACGGTGTCGTTTCATTTAGTACCTTAGGGTTTTTTTTCCTCCACGGTCTTTCCCCCTCCGGACCTCCCTCATTGCGCGCAGCCCTCGCCCCTCGGGCCCCCAGTGCCCTCTCTTTCTCCATTAGCCTCGCAGCTCGCCTTCAGTCGACAGCCGACAGCTGCACCCCCCGCAGCTCTCTCTCTCTCTCCTTCCCTCCAGTTTTGTTGCGATTTGCTGCTGGGTTTGGGATTTTTTTGCGATATGGTTGCGATTTGCTGGTTTTGTGTATATTTTTGCGATTTGGTTGCAATTGTTTTGTGGCTTTTTGTGTGATTTGTTGCGATTTGGTTGCTGTTGGAACTTGGATTTGTGGCTTTTTGTGCGATTTTTTGTGATCTCCGATGTAGGTAGCAATAACCGCTACCGCCACCGTTAGGGGCCGGTTTCTTCCCTTAACGGTGGCGGGGGCGGTGTCCATTTTTGGACAACTGTCAATAGCGGTGGCGGTGGAGGGCATAACCGCCACCGGTTATGCACAGCCCTACCTGTGCGTACCATCTCAGGGATCTACCCTGCCTGCGAGGTTGACTTATTTACGCCAGGTTTAAGCTTCTTTTTTGTTCCTTTTTTTTCTTAGTTTTCATGTTCTTGCGTTTAAATTTCGTAGAGTTGCAGTTTCCACCGTACATGTAAGCGAATGGTACCACTAACTTACTAATTTACGTGTTTTTAATTTCACATAAGATTGAGTTATTGATTTCTGCAAAAATAAAAATAAAAATAAATGAATAAAAGGGCGAGAGTACTTAGAGTTTTGTCCGGACTATTTTTTTATGTGCCAAGAAAATTATTGGTCCAAAATGACTACTGTAACAATAATATTTTGAAGTCATGATTTGTTAGGAGCTAAGATAAGAAGAGACTAGGTAATGTTTGGGAAGTAAAATTTTAAGAATTTTGAGTTTGTAGGAGAAAATTTTGAAAGTTTGAATTTCTAAAGAGGTTTTTAAAAAGTTGGTGAATTGTTTTTTAAAATATTTGGGTTGTAAAATATTTGTTATTAGAATTTGTTACAAAATAAGGAGAAACGAGATTTGTTGGAATTTTTTAATAAAAAATAATCAAATTTATTAAGGTTAGTTATAATTTTTTCCCTCAAACTATCATTTGATTCTCAAATACTACATAAATTTTAACTCATTGCAACTCACTCTCACAAACTATATTTTTCGTTGTGATTTCATCCCCCAACCTGTTGAAATTGTTATATCGAATGGTTTTCATCCCACGTAAACAACACGTGACAATTCTCTTTACTTGAAAAGAAAATTTTGACCAGTTCCATTTTAAGTGAGTCATTTTTTTTAATAAAAAAATCAGCTAACTACGTGTTATTTTTTTGCTCTATGAATTGCTAAAAGCGTTGTAGCAGGCTAGAGATGACTCAAACGGGGGTAAAATTATCTTTTCACGTAAGGAGAGGGTCACGTGTCTATTACTTGGGATAAAAATTGTTTGACATAATAGTTCCAGTCGGTTGATGGATGAAATCATAATTAGAAGTATAGTTTATGGAGGTGAGTTGCAACGAGTTAAAGTTTGTTGGATATTTAAGAATTGAGTGATAGTTTGAAGGGAGAAATTGTAATTAGCCTAATTTAGGCTCCATTTGTTTCGAAGTAAAATACTTTTTTAAAAAAAGTAGTTTCAAATGCATTATATTTCAGTAAAGTAATCTAATTTTCGGTGTTTGGTTATTACATCAAATTTATTTTTTGAATTTATTTTTCAATATTTTCCAGTAAAGTTTTTCTTCAGTTTATGTTTCAAAATTCGACCATGGCGTTGACAAAAGCTAAAACCATCAAGGTCGGATTCCTTTTAATCCTTTGATTTCAGTTTAGAGACATGAACATGTGCCTGATTTTCTCGGATTGACCCCGACTCCCAAAAAAGCTAAAACCGTTGGGGTTGAGTTCCATTGAATGATTTGGTTTTGGGTTAGAGACCCGAATATGAACATAATTTTTCAAAAAGTTGAAGTCGTCGGAGTCTGGTTCCTTTGAATGCTTTTATTTTGGGTTAGAGACCCGAACACGTACCTGATTTTTCTTGGTTTAATGTTTCAAAACCCGACCCTGAAAAAGTTAAAGTGGTTGGGGTCAAGTTCCTTTGAATTCTTTGGTTTTGGGTTAAAAACCCGGACACAAACCTGAAAATTTTGAGAGAGAAGATTTGATTAGTTTTTTTTATGAAAAGTATTTAAGTTAGTATGAAAATGTAGTTGAATTTGTATGAAAATTTTGAGATTTTGATTGGCAAAACTTTTGACGTTTTAATTTCTTTTTGAAAAAAGTTAAAAAAAAATCCTAACCAAACATCAGCTGGCCTATTAGTAATTTTATTTGAGATAGGAAGTAAAATAGAGGCGAGGTTTAAACTCAGAACATTTATATCATATTAAAACGTCAATTTATCTCAAAAAGCTTATGCTATTAAGAAAAAAGTAGAGTTATATTTTAAGCGACTGAGAGGAGCTATATTTTATTATTTGATTCTGCCTAATTTAAACCGTGCAGTGCGCAATATGTGGTGGGATTGCGAGGTGAGGCAAACGCATATTCTCTTGGTTGATTAGGGAAAGTGGTGGTTAGTTGAGAGAGCCAAGTAGGCTGAGTTCGGGTTGGCTACGATGTCTGGATGAAATGGAGCGCTTAAATTTGACGGGAAGAATATGCGCACAGTCGATGAGGAAGATTCGTGGCTCATGCGCATCTCCCTCTTCTTTATTCCCTTTTAATTTTGTTCCATGTCCGACCTCCTACGACTTCCAATTCAACTGACTAAACCAACACCACCACCTCTTCTCTCTTATATATGTGTCATTCTAAAAACATAGCACAACCACCTGGTGCCCCTCTCCCCAGTACCACCGCTGGCCGCATCATCCCAGGTTCTCTCTCTCCCCCCTCCCCCCTCTCTGTCGTAAAACATATATACGAATGTGTTGTTCATGGCAGTTGTTAGTTTAATGTATTAGTGTCTTTTTATTCTCAATATGAGGTCGCTCTCTTGGCTGTGATTTAAGACCCAACCCGGATTTCCCTCTAATTTTTTACTTCTTTGTTCGCATCTTAATGAGACCAACGAATAAAAAAAATTGAATGGCTTCTAAGGAAAAAAACTGATTAATGGGCTTGTTCTTGAATCCGTGTTTATGATGCACGTGGAATATCGTAATGCTGGTACCATGTTCGACAAAAAAACAGCTTAGTATTATGGGCTAGTTCTTGTATGTCGAATCAAGTTGCAAGAAATGACACGGTAATTTGTGGAACACCAGCGTATTCTTCGAATTTGAGTTCTGCGTATGTATGTGTTTAAAAGGTTCCACTGGGATTCTATTTATAGATTGGTTGGACAGCTTTGGTTCCTACTAATGTCTTGTTCTACGTTTTATGGCCTTAAAGTTCCTCATGCTACTAGAGTATACACATCTTTTGGCTGTAAAGGCCCGAATCATGGTTCGCACATTTTCAAATTTTAGCTCAAAAGAGAATCTGAGCATTTATTCACTCGTGAACAGATTTTTTATTTTTTTATCCTCCTTAACGCTTTTCCTGCTTTGAGTACTTATTTTTTCAATTATGATTCTGTGCTGGTCTCATATATTGCAAGTGAACCTTATACCTGGAGGCCATAAAACTTAGCGAGGTTAGTGCCTTTTTTATTGCTGTTTGAGGGCAGCAATTACTATTACTATGACTAGCTTAGCCAATGGGCTTAGCTATTAGAAGAATTGTGACTTTGAGAACCGAGGGAATATTGTACTAAGCTTCAAGTAGCAAAGAATATGAACCAAATTAGAATTTATAAAATTATAGAGTTGCATAGATATAGTATTTCTGCCTTGCGTTGTTTAGTTGAAGCTATCATATTGCTCAATTTCATTGGTTTGTTGAGTTCATCTATTTCTGGTGTTTTGTACTGTTAACCGAACCAAGGGATATATTTGGCTGCTTCGGGCACGCTTGTTCCAGTTCTCACTAGCAAGTTCTTGCTGACAATCAGATTGATCCAATTATTCCTGAAGAGCTTATGAATAACCAGAGTACATTGAACCTGAGCAGAGCCCTTGAGGGTGTCCATGGGGTGCACGTGGCGCCTCATTCACCATTTGCATTGGAAGAGACTAATAAAGATGGGGACCTTCTCCGGTCAACCAGCAGGAGTTCGGCTATTGAAGCGAATCAGCGGCTGCTAATGCAGTGAGTGAAAATAAATTCTCACAAGTATTCAGTTATTGTACAGTAATTGGTATAAGTTATCTTTTTTTGATAAGTAGTAATTGGTATAAGTTATCAAAAATGAGAAAACTCATAGCTAACGTATCTATTGAATTTTTGTGACTTGTGTCTCTATCTTTGAAGTCTTATTGCTATCTACATCTGTGTGTTACAATATAGAATGGATATAGAATCAATGCTGCATGAGCGACACTAACTTCTTGTGTGCCGTTTCCCCAGATGGATATGGCAACATAGGCCCACCTGTCTGAGGCCCATTAAGGGGTGTATTCAAGGTATTACACAGAAACAAAACTTCTACTTCTCTCTAGTTCTACCTTTCCTATAATGCATCCCAATTTCTCGCAAACCAGTTAATATACTTGCTACCCCAGGTGATCAGAATCTTGCAGAAACAGTGGCGAATGTTCTTACATCGATTCCTTTTGTAGCTCTTGGAATCCAGGCCCCAAGGTGATATTTGCTGTCCATAATTCTGTATGCTTGAAAAAGAAAAAAATTATCTACACTTTTATTTATCTGCTTTATTGGGAATGCAGGAAGAACCTGAGTACTAAGCTGTATGCTAATTCATTAATTGGAGTCGGAGTTGCCTCAAGCTTGTACCATTCTTCAAGGGGAAAACTGAGACAGTATTTGAGATGGGTGGATTATACAATGATAGCCACAGCTACAGTAGTAAGTTAGAGCCGTTTGTTTACTGAAGAGAAACATAATTTTCTAAGCAAACAGGAAATTTTTCACATGCATGAACATGTTGCCCATTGACGGCATTGTGTGTTTCTATAACATCTGCTGGGGCGAAAAGTCGACTGAACTGCTACACTGAAACAGTATTTTGGTGGGGAAAAGGATTTCCAGATAGGTAGCATCCGGCCGGTCCAGATGGATGGCTGAGATTAAATCTCAGCACATCCAACTGCGAATGGGCTCCCCCTCATTAATTGAGGTGCCACGCCCTGGTGCCATTGGATGTGCTGGGATTTAATCCCCATCCACAATCCTTTTCCTTTTGGTGGACCTATTAGGCCTTCTACAGAATTTTAGATTCAGGAATCCTGATCTAGTATTAAGATTAGCAGACATGACGTGTAAATCAACTAGTGTGTACTTGATGGTTAGTCTTGGTTGAGTGTTTCCATTGACTGATCTCATTTAGATTGTGGAAATCAACCTACAAGATGCATGTCTGGAGTCTCAAAATTCTGTTACCATATCAGCTCACATCAATAACTCACTCGAACTCCTATTCAGCTTGTAACAGTTCATGTTACTTGGATCATGCATTGGTCAGATATCCCATATGTCACGTCGAGTCTCCTTCTGTTCCTTAACCAAATTACTTGCATTTTAACTGGACCAAAAATTATGCGTTATGAAAACAAGCAAAGTGCTTAATTTGACTGTATTTTCTTTGAAATCAAAATATAATTAGTGATTGATAGGTTAGACGCACACCCACAAGGTCTCAAATCCGCAACCTTACCCTTCATTCCATTCTAAATTGGACAATATACATATTGGTATATCTATACAGGATTATACGTTTCTGTTTATCTGTAAATGAGGAACTGTTATGAGGTTTTCTTTGTTAACAATTAGTTCCACCTACTCAGCTTTTTCTCCAAGTCTTTTCATTGATTCACTTGGACATAAAACTGAACTATTCAAAACCTTATATCAGTGTCTATCAAGAGCCCTCAGAGATGACAACCCAAGGTTGCTGATGGCTGCATCCGCATTTCTTCTACCTGTCCGGCCTCTAGTGGTTTCGGCTGTTCATACTGGGATGATGGAGGTCACTCACCTTTCTGGTCCTTTGACTTTGTTTTATTTCCTGTTTCTTTTACTTTTTGTACTATGAGTTGTTTTGTTGCTTGTTTAGTGGACAGTTAATATCACCTCTTGTTTTCCAGTGTGAAATATCTAGTATTTGGTTCATCATTCATCCCTTTCATATAATGCTGTTTATATTTGTGTTTTTGCTGTGTCACTGATAAATCCAACATCAGAAGAGTTCGTCAATGATCCCACTTTTGAGGTAAGTCTGATTTGAACATATTGAACTCCTGGAAAAGTGACTCCTTTTTCTGGGCTAATAAAAAACTGAGGGAGTGTAAATTTCAGCATTTATGGTTACATCCACTAATTTGAAACCAAATTTAATGCCGAGTTGTGTTTCTAACTGTGCAATGTCTTCATGTGACCTGACCCGTTTGTAAATTATTGTTGCAGTATTTAGTATATGATAGGCTAGTAATCACTTTGGCAGACTGATTAATGTCCAGAACGGTACATGATACCGGCCTCTTTACTTGACCAGTTTTTAGGTCCCTGTTGCAGGTTATGTTGTATGACAAGCTAGTCATTACCACTGATTAACATGATTACTATTTAAACAATATGAAGTTCATATGTGTTGCTTTACATGGTTATAATCAATGAAGGAGGCGCCTAATACTTGACAACTGAAAACCCACAAAACCCACCGTATGGATTAGTATTCTGTTGTTTTACAAATGTTTAACATGCACCTGTCTATACGTATCAAAACTGCCTGATCGGTGATTATATTCTAATTATATCCGAAGCAGCCTATTTTGGGGGTTTCATGCTCTTCTTTAAGAAGAATTATCTTTCCTTTTTACTCCAGGTTGCATTTGCAAAAAGAGCATCAGAAGATTCAGATCTGAGGATGGCCCATAACGTACATAAGGTGTCATCACTGTTGGGTGGTGTACTTTTTATTGCTGATGATGTTTTCCCCAGAACTCCATTCATTCATGCTGGCTGGCATCTTGCCGCAGCTGTTGGTGTTAGCGCCTGCAATAAGCTTCTTGAGTAGATGTATATTTTTCAAATCGATTTCTAATATTGAATTCATCCAGAAGTTGGCACTTCTTCTTATTAGATGGTAAAGATCTCCCAAATTCAAGTCATTTGAATTGGGTTGAAAGGAAAGAAGGTTCTATTGTCTTTGGTCGTCTAGGTAGGTGCAGTTCATGGGTTCAACCTGCATTCGTCCAGCTCAAATCTTTTGCGTTCTGCAAAAGTACTATTTTGTTCATTTGAATATGTAGCTATGTAACTAATTAGGGCTGTAGTATTTCGTCCAGAACAATAGCAAACTGTTGCACATCTGGATCAACAGTGACCGAATATTTCCACCCATTTTTGAATTGTACAGTTGTCGCACATTTGATGATCATTATTATAGGGACATTGTCCAGAATGTATATTGTAACTGAAATTGGCAAATGGAAGTATGCCTTTTATATCTTTCATGCATGCTTGATGAACACCACAAAACCAGTTTTAACTTTGTGTTTGTTTCCCGAGGAACGACTATTGGTTGGAACCATGGCTTCTGTATGAATATTTGGAAAGTCCCCCAACAACGATGATAGCTAGAGTACCTACTGCAAAACAAAAGGCAAAACTTTATGTTACCTGCAATCTTGTTGGTTAAGTCGGCTGTTGTTGAATAGGATATAAATCCTCCTTAATCAATTTTGGGTGCTTTGTGTAAATGAGGGCTAGTTTATTGTCCAGTGTCTTGTCACCCTCACGTACGTGCACTCGCACTGGCACGTACGTATGAGTAGTACTTATTAATGGCTTGCAGTATTGAATTTGATCATCATGAAACCAGCTCGAGGCCAAGCTAATTCCTTCAGCTCCCCTTCCCAGCACTAAAGTAATCGTGTTTTTCGTGTCACAGAGCTTAATTGCCACGCACGCAGGAATTCAAAGTTCCAGTCATCTTAGGGTTTCGATGTTAATGACCTCGTAAATAGTGAACAACAGGTACAATATTTAGTAATTGAACAATTATGCCCAACTGAATACTATACAACAATAATGTCTTGAGAGATGCTCGATGGGCACCAAGACACTCGCAAAATGTAACTTCTTCCGTATTTATGAGTCGAACTGATCAGAGCTGCTCAGGCGCCAGTCAGATTGATGTTGTCTAAGAGAGATGAATGCTAGAGAGATATTGGCGCAGACATGGAATTATGGGAAGCACCTAAATGGAATAAAGAGAGGTAATGCACCACGAGGGTTCATCATTTTCCAATTAGTGCCAAGCCTGCTCCTCTTCAATGGACAACGTTATTGGATAGGGACAAATTACACACGACAATACCACATTATTGCGAGGAGTTTATGGTGAATAAGTACTTAAATTTCTTTGCGTTTTTTTTTTCCCTTGTAGGGCACAAGAGTTAAACCGGCCTTTTCCAACAAGGCCACAAGTGCTTCCAGGGAGTAAAGTCGTCGTCTTTAATCGTTTTCTCCAAATATTCTTAATTTCAGACAACTGTACACTTTTCAAGCAAATATATATAGGAGTACCCATATTGTTTGAATCCAGAAAGTTTCGAGAGATCAGATAGAGAGTGAAAGAGTTTGGAAGAACGATATAGATAGACTCTTGCCTTAAAAGAGTCAGACACAAGACAGTACTGCTGCACAGGACAATAAGGCGAGGTGTACGTTGAGGGTTTTTTGATAGAACACTACCATCGTGGTCACGTCCTTTTTATAGATCGTTTCTGATAGTACCTCTGCTTTATCCTCCTTAATCAAACTCGCTTTCTTTCTTTCTCTCGCATGATGTGTGTTGGAGTTTTAGCATGAAAGCGTGTCAACCCAGGTACTGTTTTTGGCTTTCTTTACACTTTATCGTCTACTTCGGACCTTAGACTTCTGATCTTTCTTCATTCTACTTCTCTTGCTCCTTCAACATTTTTCTTTTCCTTCTGGTTGCTGGGGGATACCTTTCACTGAAACATCCGTTTCTCTTGCTCAATCCACCATTAGAGTGTTTATCCCCTGACAAGAGAGAGAAATCTAGGCCCGTTGGTCCTTCAGGATGTGGATGATGGGCGGTGATCATGATTGTAGCAAGCTTAACGTGTCGGAGTCATTCAGCGGTCTTAAGCTTCGGCCCCTCATTCCAAAGCCAACATCTGTGATTGCCGGAAATACTGCTGTTTCTGGAATATTTTCCCTTCCTCACCGTAATTTTACTCATTACACCAATATTTCTTCTCTGAATCACCATCCAGGTATGCCATAGTTTAGTTAAATATTGTGCTCATCAATTGTGTGTGTGAGAGAGAGAGTATGTATATCGTAGATGAGAGTATTATATATCTTCATGATTCACTTAAATAAGGTGAGTATTATCTATTTCACTTCGTTCACTTGACATGCCTCGATTGTTTTGTCATCCTATACAGTTCATGTACCTGAACGAAGTAGGACGAATTTCAACTCGCAACCATTGACAAGTTCCCGGTGGAATCCAACTTCGGAGCAGCTATTAGCCCTTGAAGAGTTGTACGGACGTGGAACACGTTCTCCAACAGCTGAGCAAATCCAACAGATTGCAGCATATCTTCGACGGTTCGGTAGGATCGAAGGAAAAAATGTTTTCTACTGGTTTCAAAATCACAAAGCGAGGGAGCGGCAGAAACGCCGGCGTGAAATGGCATCACACTTACCGGAGCGACGACAGGATACTACAAGTCTAGCTAATAATGAATCAGGTACCGGTATTAAACAGGAGCCTATCCAGTATTTTTAGTGTCTTGGACCGTAAAACTCCAGTACTTCTCATACTAGTTAAGAGTAGAACTCCCCTACTAGTTCATTATAGAAGTAAAAGCGTAGATTAGGAGAAGGATCAAGTTGGGTCCTATGGCAATGATTGGATCGAATCTGAGTGTTTTCAATCACACCTTTTTTATTGATAAAAAACTTATAACTATAGTGTTTTGAAAACTTTTATTTTCTCTAGACTGAAATCAGAAAACCCCCGCCCCAAAAAAAAACAGGAAACGGTTTAAAAATGACATGAGTTTCGTTATCCAGTTTTGATCAGACAGAAAATAGTTCTTGAGTAGAGTTCCTAAAAATGCCAAATTGGTTGTTGTTTTCCATTCGCCGGTGTAGTACTCCTTCATGAGATGTAAAGTTGAATTTGCTGTCTTTTGGATTTTGTCTACAGCGACGAGAAGAACCGGTTATGAAGTTAAACAGGCAAAGAAGTGGACACGTCCTTTGAATTGCAGTACACTTATGGAGGTCTGAATACCATCTTTTTCTTCGTACTTTGTGAGTAGTCTTCATCTTAGCTAAGAGTTATACCCCAAAGAAAACCAGAAGCCATACATATATTAAGACGTCAAGGAATAAGCTAAGATAGAAGGGAAGAAAGCAACAAGACCTCTGGATGTTGGGAAAAGAAGAGCGTCAAAAAGCTGTCTGCAGCCTGATCACTCTTTGTTGAGGGTATTTTTGCGCAAAATTGTAGACACTTATGGAGTTGGGTGTGTTTAAGCACTAAGCATTTTTCGGGTTAAATTTTCAGGAATCTGCTCGGACGCATAGGTCAGCAATAGCAGAAAAGGTCACACCTCGGTCGGTCCAGTTTGAGGAGAGAAAATCACAAGAAAGAAGTAGAAGGACCATAGTGGAAACGAACGGTACGTGGAAAAGTATAGAAAGGCCTCGCTCTCCTTCCATCCAGACGCTGGCCAGAACTTCATCGGATACAAAGTTCTTAAACACTCGATATGGTATGTTGTTATTGACACCCGATGAAGAAGGTGCCCCCAACCATGAGGATCAAAGAAGAGAATCTGAAACACTGAATCTCTTTCCGCCCCATGGTTATGATTGCGAGGACAAGAGTGTCACCGGAAAGGACACCGAAGTGCTTGTATCAACAAGGGACAACAACTTTTCTCCGAACCAATATTTTGAATTTCTTCCTCCGAAGAACTGAAGAACAGGAAGTACAGTTCAAAGTTGTACCTAGAGATGGATTTGCCAAAAATCAATACTACAAGGAAGGTAGCATATATACTCATGACCTTCTTAGACAATCATGTACGTACATTAACATGGGCCCATGGCATATCCATCTCCATTGCTACCATTGCCAACACCCATATGCTGTGCAGTACCTTAATTAGCTAAATTACGAAAGAATAATCAAAATTAGTTAAGCATTTTACGGGGAGAAATTGTGACCACTAGCTGAATTAGGCAGTAAAAAAATGATAGGTTGTCCAACATTTATGCTAGATATTCATTGTTTGTGTGTGAGAACGGGGTTAAAAAAAACATGCTAGACTGGGATTCAAACCCAGGCGCATGGGGATAGAAAGCGCAACTAGACCACTGAGGCGTGTGCGCGCGCTTATGTTTTATAGTGAAACTTTATTTTATTTAAATCTATTTTGCTTAAGATGGATTTATAAGTGAAACGGTGCGTTTTGATCTTCTTCTTCCTCAACTCTAATCTTTTCGACCATTCTTCTCTCTCTCATTAATTTCTCTCTCTCTCTCTTCGATTTATCATCCGTTCTAGCACTTTTTCGTCTGGTTTTCATGGTCTTTCAACTCCATTGTGTAGATCTCAACGCTTCTCAATAAATCAAGCGATTTATGGTGGTTAATGGAGGATTTCGAAAGGGCAACGATTTTGGGTTGTTACACATTGATTTTCAGCCTATAAAAGGGACATTCCACTCACAGATTATTCACACCTCTCAAACGTGAATTATCTATCATTTTTTTAGATCTATTTCTCTCTCTCTCTCTAGTTCAATTTCGACTATTGTTGAGTTTCTCGATTTTTTCGGTTCTTTTGGGTCGCTGCAATACGTGGATTTTAGAAGGGTTCAATTATCGAAGCAAATCGGGTAAGCGGAGCTACTATAATATTTTTCTCCCAAATTATGAACACGTTTTCATAAACGATTTTGTGTAAAATATTTGTTTGCAAGTTTATGTCATTCTGAAAACAAATGTGGAATTTTAAAAGACCTACTGAGATTGTTTATATGACTGTTCTGAATTATTTCTCAAAGATTATGTATTCTGCTGAACGTCATTTCTGATTTTGAATCTGAGTTTTGATATTATATATTATATTGTTTTCAAACCCCGAGGCGATGTTCTGTTACTGATTACTGATTACTGCTGCTGTTGGTACCAACTTACTGATTATTGAGTGCACTCATTCTTCGGATTGGTTTATGTGTGAGTTTCTCCCTATTGCACACTTAGCGTATGTGGCTAAGTCCTAGAAAGGCAAACTCCACTTACTGTTGGCTTAATTCGATTTGGCCGCCAGTTAAGTCGTTGCACAGCCCTGCCACATGGTTCAATGTGGCTTAATGTTGATGGCAAAGGGGATTTTCTGATAAAGCTATTCTATTTTCTTTATTTTGACTCAAAGAAAAGAATATATATTTTTATTATCTGCTTACTGAGTTGTCGAACTCACTCCATTTTATTTTCTTATTTTCAGAGATTGCTCAGAAATTTAACCTAGAGAGCATGTGGGTGGGATAGACGAGAGTATCATTATGAATTTTAATTTGTTCAAATTTATGTTTTGAAACAGTACACATGATTGATTACGTCTTCAGTAGTTTCTCAAGCGACTGTAAGTACTGTTAGCAACCTCCAAGGCCAATGTATATTTTTTTTTCCATTAGGACACTACACATGATTGATTACGTCTTCAGTAGTCGGTGCTGATTTGATTTGAACACAGGGATAGTTGTTCGGGAACCACTCAGCGATAGGCGCGTCAAGTTGGCTTGTCATCAATTCTCTACGAGTATATACAGGCTGCATGGGGAGCACTCTGATGCAGAGAAGAGAGCTTAGGGAGTGTTGCACGTGAAAGAAGTCTCTCTCTCTCTCCTTTTACTATTTTTGATTTTATCTTAGAGAAAACAACTGTGAATCTACTGAAAGGCTCACTTTAATTTCGAAAAGATTATTTGAGATCGTTTTTAAAAGCCATTTAATCATTATAAAGTCAAACTTCATCAAGTCTTAACGTGATATTTGATTCTTATAGAGCTTATTCCTCGTTTTCTCTTCTCTCTCACCCCACGTGGGATTAAAGGATATCACATGATTCACATCACTATTATTTTCGCAAGTTTTGTTCTTTTGATATTTCGAGGGTCGATCGCATAGGGTGTCGAGCCTGCATGTGTAGTTAATTGTCCATTATAGTTCATTTTTTCCTCGATCAGTGGTGGCCAGGGGCGAAAGCAGCCGATACCCATCGCCCCCCTCCCCCAAAAAAACTTTTCTTATTTTTTTGTTTTCTTTTCTTTATAAATTAGCTAGGTCTGATACCTATTAGTTCATGTCCGATACACATTAAGTCAATGCCAAATAGACTTAATGGGTATCAGATCTAAAACTTTTTTTTTTCTATACATTGATTTTGCTCCTAGTGCTACATTATAACTGAGGCAAACATACAGTTATTATAATTTTTTGTTTTGCATTGATTACAAGTTCTTCAACCGAGGGGTAACTTCCTACCATCTTGCTAAATTTATGTTAGTAAAAAATTATTTAATCTTTGCTCCTAATTTTTGACAATCAAGATCACTTCATTTTTCTCTCCCTATGTTGCTTTGTTTCTTCATTTTTATTAGAGACCTCGAAAAAATTTGTGTTTGTTTAGGATTCTTGTATAGGCCAAATCAAAGTTCCGATCACTTTTGAGATATGTTTATCTAAGGAACTCTTTTACTAAATCTTGTTTATCCTGGAAATTTTATTTTTGTTATTCAGAGCATGGTTTGTCATCAATTATTGCTTTGTGTGTGTAAGTTGCTTTGAAGAATGTGAATATCTTTCAATTTAAAATCCATAGAACCTAGAGAAAGTAAATTACAAATGCATCCCAAGTAACCTTTTGTCAAAAGAAAAAAGAGGAAAAAAAAGACAGATCTCAGTTGTGGTAGTAACAAAAAAATGTAAGAAAGAAAACCTCTAATGGCATCAAAACCTCAACCATCAGAATCATTTGTAATCTGTTCTAAAGTTTTAGAATTAAGTAGAGAATTAACTTAAATTAGACCATCAAAAGTGATTTGCGTAATAGGATGAGAGATAACTGAATGAATGGTTGCATGTTAGTGTACATCGAGCAAGAAGTTTTTAAAACTATTGAGAACGAAATCATTTTGCAACATTTTCATAAGATGCAAACTCGTAGGATCCAATTGTCACCTCTCAGTCGCAGTATATATTACGGTACATGTATTCCAATATTTTTAATGCTTTTAGTCTTTAATTTTCGACATTATAACTCTAAGACAATGACGTAGAAAAAAAAACTCTAAGACAATGTTTTGCATTACGAAGAATTTTTTGTTGTTGTCATTTCGCTTTTAAAGTTCGACACCCATGGATTTTAATCCTGGTTCCGCCACTGGTGGTGGTGACAGCGAAGTGGAAATGCTATTTTGGTGTTAAATTTGTCTCCTCGATCTGTACTTTTGTTTTCATCACTCGTGAAATTTCACTTCCTTCTGATAAAAGAAAACATATGGGATGAAAGAAATTAACAAGACAATAAAGAAAACAGTTAAGAGTCGCAACTTCTGTTCCTGAGAAGAATATAACCGTTACGAAGAGAGAGAGAGGGAGAGACTGCCTATAATTTACTTTGGAACTTTTGAAGCCTGAAGGGCTCTCATCACTAACTCTCTGGTGCCTGGTGAAAAAGCGAGAGAGAGAGAGAGAGTTGTTGAAGACAGCGCTTGTGGCAGATGATCGACCGTGATCTAGGTGAAAATCGTAAAGAATTGAATAGTAGTCATAAAAGGCCAGCTTTCATTGCCCGCCCTAGCCAGAAGTAGGGAGGCTGGGCTGTCTCAGTCCTTGACCCTCTGATTTACTCTGTGTCCTACCCTGCCTCAGCAAGACAGACAACATTGCATCCTTATTAACAATAGCAATCCGTTCGTCCTTTTAACTCTTGTTCAAGTGACATGGTTGTACTCAAATCTCAACCCTTTTGATTGCTCAATTATTCAATTTCCTCACCCCAAGTGCCTCTGTTATTCAAGTATGAATCATATCTGCACCATCGACGATTCAGATACCAGTGAATGATTGATCATGAACTGAGGTTCCCTTTTTCTAAATAAAATCATAGAAGATTACAGACTTTTCCTGAGTGAGTATCCAGTTAGTTTAATCTTCATTATACCCAAATGATGGAGAAAAAATGACCCAGTCAATGACAACATTTTCTTGAAAACAGCGTAAAACAAATCTAATAAGTGCAAAACGAGAGATTTTTTTTTCCTAAGCAAACAAAATTTATTGCACAAAGGCAACAGTAAGCATCACAAAGGATGCAAAAACATTACAAAAGACAACACATAAGAAAGAGAATCAATCATAATCAAGAGAAAACTGACAAGAAACCCAACAAACAACACACTGAACTAAAACCTAGTTGAACAAAATACCGAATAAGGACTCAAAAAGTCCTCCTGCGTGTTCTAGAGAGAAGGCACAGCCACTCTCTCTAGAACTTTTCTCCTCCCCCTGTAGTCGTTGCCCCCTTAGCAACCTTGTTTCCGGCAGTGGGAGGAGCTCCAACTCTTACCACCGCCGCCCCTTCCCTCCCCCCCTTTTTTTCTCCTTCCTCTCCTTCTCTTCTCCCTCTCCCTTCCCTTTTTTTTTTGTTCGAAATCTTGACGGTAGATCCCAATGCTTCGTGCCTCATCAGTGGACACCGCCCTGATAGATGTCATCTACTCTTCCCACCGAGCATTTCAATCCCAGACTAGCTCCAATCAGACGACGCTTGTCTCCCCACGAGCTTAGCGTGGATCTCACGCGCCCGTCACGGGGCTCCCTTTTCCGGCCTGTTTCTGACTGTATTGGTGGCCATGCGCCCTCTGGGTGGATCCTACTTCCCTAGGCGAGCCCAGCACCACAAAGTTGCTGCCTTCCGGCGGCGGCGGTGGTCACGCACCGCCGCCGCTGGTGGTTCGTCCTTTCAGCTAGTTGGTGGTAGTGGTGCTGATAACGTCTTTGTTGTTGGTTTTTGGTTTTGTTGTTTGCTGGTTTTTGTTGGTTGAGTCTGTATTTTTCGCCTCTTGTGTGGGGCTTTCCGATCATTTATGGATCGGTCCTACCCTTGTTAAGGCTGTCTGTACCGGGTTGCGGTGCTGTACCTGCTGGCAAACTTAGGTCTCGTAGCATTGTCTACTGTGTCCGGCCACCGCTCCCACTGCTTTGCATAAAGCATATAGTGCCTTTCTCCAATCCTTTCAAGGATCCCGCCGGCTTAAAACATATGGTCAGTGTAATTCGGTGCCTCCTTTTGGAGCTTGACCTAAAAGAAAAGAATAAGGACTCAAAGTCCATAATCACCCAAACGGCCCAAAGGCCTTCAATTGAATATCTGCCGGCAACAGATGAAAATTTTCCGACATTAACCGGAAAGATGGTGCACTCGAGGTAAGCTTGGCCACCAGCCGAGATAATGGTGCAATCAAGGTAGACTTGCACACCAGTGAGCTTCCAAAGGCAAGAGCAGTGTGAATCAGATGGACCCAATGAGAAACAATACAACACTAGCGATCAAGCGGTGAAACCCATCAACGGTGCAACCATAGGCAGACCCCGACAAAAGGCAGTAAAACAGCACACAAACCGCACTTGGATGTTGAGCGCGTGAGATCCACTCACACCCCAAAGGGCGCGTGTGACTCCACACTCCGACATCAACCAGCCGAATAGTGGGGAAGATGCAGATCTGTAACAAAATAGGGCAGCCCACCTGTGCGTGTCGACGAAATCTACACAAAAATCAGCAAGATTTGTGTGCCTCCACTGTAAAGAGAAACCAGAAAACCAAAGCACAAGGAAGAACCGGTATTAACACCACCTTGCCAGCTGGAATCCAACCAGATGAGGGCGGACAAGCAGGGGGAGACTAAGCTTCCCCGATCGCCCAAAGAGGGAAGGGCAAGGGGTTGTGTGTTCAGGCATTGGATGAGAGATTTCATTGCATTATAGGTAATAAATTATTTGCCGGAAGCACTATGCAAGGGCTTTTGATTCTAGCATTCCCAAGAACTACCCTTTAAGCAAAAGGGATCAATCCAAAGCTGATTCTCGCAACTTACAGACTATATATCCGAATTATAAGTACATTTTTCACTCACAAACTATCATAAATTTTGCACTTTAGCTACTACTTTTGAGACGTATCATTTAACTATCAATTAGACTTTGGAGAAATTGTCAAAGTTTTAGACGCTTTGCACCATCCAACTATCAATGTTAAACATTTTGCACTTTCTGTCCGACTATAATACCCTTAAAAATTTAATGAATTTACAACAATATCTTCAATATATACAAAGTGGGTCAAGAAAATTATCGTCATTTGTCTAAAAATTTGACAAATCGTGATTTCATAAAATCAGACAAGACAAAAAAAAAATTCAAAGAACACAAAGCAAATGCGCTCATCATATGCAATAGATCCCCTAGATATTATGTACTGACAACAAATTACTTGCGTTTCCACGTATCCATAGGTTTTTGAGTGCAAGGTCATTTTCTCAAGTATAACAAGGTGAATGTGCATGTGAATACTACCAAAATTGGAAAACGATTTGCAAATAAGATCAGTAGGAGACAACAAACATACAGCAGGGCGCAGGGTTCATCTGAAAACGTAGGGCCACAGATTTCTCACCACATGGTATAAATAGAGACAAAAGGTACTTGTTTTTGGAAGGAAATACTTTTTCCTGAAACGTACGTTGCATGGCAAGCAATGCAGGACAAATTTATTCAGAGTACATTTTCATCAAGATTCCGTCTGCCATTCAAAAGGAAAACAAAAGCAAAACACCAAAGAGGACGATGGCCACAAACACAAATCTCAGAGAACATTACAATTATCACAGGCGACAATCATAACCTCTATTTAGTTCGAGACGTATCCGCTACCCATTGCAAGATATATACGACAGAACAAATAATTCTGCATGAGATGCAAAAAGTCACCATTTATAAAAGACTCCTGATGGATACTCGTCGTGCAGAAGTCAGCCATGTGTAAAAGACTGTTGATGGATTGTCGGGACATTTTAAGATACATAGATTGGTTCTGGCTCAACTTTTCTTCTGATCCTGAAAAAGAAATATAAGATTAAAAAAAACCATCAGCTTTTGCAGTCGTAAACAGGGAAGCTAGAAGTGGAGAATTCAGAACCATTCCAAAACACACAGAACAAGGCTAGCAATCCTGATAACCAGGGCGGTTGAGGGGAAAGGGAAAACAGAACACGGGTGGAGGGCATCACCGAAGGCTTTTTCTTTTCTTTGGACGGTTCATGTTTTCTTTGGACGGTTCAAGTAAAGCATGTCACCGACAAAGCCATAGATTTCCACATATAGATAGTCTTCAATCAGAGCAAGGTTGTCCAGCAACCTTGGGAACATCATGAAATGAACACAAGTTGTATAATAATATCGTTTAGCCGTCCACCATCTCTAAGGCCAAAAAAAAACATAAACCAAAACTAGTTTTGCCAGAAGGTGACAAGCAAATGGTTATTTAAAGGAAAACAAAAACTTAGCTAAACAAGCAACGGCAGGAAAATTGCGAATTGCAATTGCAAATACTCCAATAAAGAGACAAAAAGAAGTTGAAACTGGCTCCACATCATATACACGTACTATTAATACTGATACAGTACTCTAAAAATGGGGAAAACAACCAAATATGTTAGTAATGTAGGCTGTTCAATACAACCCCCCCCCCCTAAAAAAAACACTCTCTCTTTCTTCATGTGCTTACCAATTATCATGGGCCCATTTGCAGCCATCAGTATCCACCACATGCAAGCTGTAGGCATGCCTTGATTTCAAGGACTGGTTCTCAAAACTGCAAGTATATTAAATAGGAGAAGGAAAAAGTAAGTATGAAGGCCATCCTGCCAGTAAGAGAACACTTCCACATTGTTTTCAAGAGAAGTACAAAGAGAATGGTTTGAATCGACCTTTGATGAATAAGATCACCATGAATAACAACCAAAGACCCAGCTTTCACCTCAATGGGCACAAAATCCTTTTTGTCATATGTTGGAGAAGGGCGGTCAAAGGAAACGCCCTCTTCACCTCGAATCATCCTTCTAACAAGCCCATCTGGAAGCATAAAAAAGAAGATAGTGAAGTTACAGCACAAATTCGCACATTTTCCTGTTCCCCTGGAGGAATAAGGATAGATGGACGCAAGAGTTTACTTTTTTGAGATCCAGGAATAGCCCAAATACAACCATTTACTATAGTTGCATCTTCAAGAGCAAGCCATATCCCCGTACAAGTTGGTGGTTCAGTGAAAAGAAATGAGTTATCTTGGTGTGGCACTACTTCACCTCCAATACCCGGTTGCTGCCAATAGAACACAACAGAATAATCAGTACATGAAAGGAAAAAGAAAAGCATATTTGAAAAACAGCAAGCAGGTTAAGCATACAGATAGATATGGTTGTCAGGAACATGAATAAACCTATCTTCCTGCCATATATCTGCACAGAAGTATAGAGAGCTAGGAAATTACCCAATGTGTTGTGGTGTTAGTCTTTGCAGCATATCTCAACCCCTTGTTAATATCCCGTTTTGTGAAGACAAGAGGCATACATAAAGTTTGATGTGTCCACTAGAAACAGTTGGATTGCCAGACTTCAAAATCAAGTCTTCAGTCCATTAAGCACGGAAAATTTTTCTAATGAGATTAAAGATCATTGCCACAAAAATCTAGATTTATTATGTAACCCCGCCCAAACTCCAAACGAAAAGATTTTCGTATAAAATAAGGTTTTTTCACCATAGATAATCATTTATCTAGGCCCCAATATTTCAACACTAATTTGTACAACCTCGGCAAAAAATTCATAAACCGTAAAGAGCTCAAAAATATCAATCCGAACCCTAAAATTTACAGTAGCATATCCGATACTTCCAATATTGATGAAGATCTCCCAAAAAAATTACAATAACGACTTCTCCAAAATTAATCTCCAAAAGTATTCTTGCAAAACACGCATTCGAAACACAAATCTATATGAAACGCCTCGAACTTCTCTTATTCTGCCAATTCTAAAAAATATGAGAATAAATATTGAGTTGCGACTAGCTCAGTAAGTAGTAAGTCAATTGGGTTTGGGGAAAAGACAATTTTATCACAATAACTGAAATCCAAAATAAAATACAATGAGTCATACCAAATCCAAAAATACAAGTTTGTAACACAAATATCCAAGGTCACGCAACATAGGGAAATCACCAATGGTCACACAGACCTCCAGACCACAGACCTCCAAATACCATGAGGGGTATCAAATTGGTCACATAGACCACAAAGATATATCACCAGCGCAAGGACAATTTTCACAGTATGCTCACCAAAACAAGTTATAAATATTTCAATTGAGTTTCTCAAAATCTCGACAATCTCATTTTACCCAAAATTTGTTCAGTTCCCAAGTAATATATCAAAACAATATAAAATACGGTGCACGTTTAAAAATCACATTGAAGAATCACTTACGTCGAACGCTTAATCAATCCGTAAAGCTTCTCCAATAATTGTCGAACAATCTCTCTAAAACTAGTAGCACAACCTCAATCCAAATTTTGGTCTCTAGTAAACATTCTCTGCGACCATTTATAAACCTCAATCTCTTCAACTTTTAAAATTCAAACATATCTCTATCCATCACTTTTAAATTCAAATATAAGATCATTATCCATATCTTAACCATTAAATTCAAACCTAGGGTCATATATTTATTTAAACCTTTAAATTCAAATATAGATCACATCTTCATCTCAACATCTTTAAATTCGAAAATACAATTAAACCTTTATCCAAACCATTAAATTCAAACCTAGGGTCAAATATTTATTTAAACCTTTAAATTCAAATATAGATCACATCTTCATCTCAACATCTTTAAATTCGAAAATACAATTAAACCTTTATCCAAAAATCAAACATAGGATTAAACCCTATCTCTAAGGTTAAAATTCAAATACTCACTTAATACCTTTTTCGGGACGGGTATTACAATCTCCCCTCCTTAAAAAAAATTTCGTCCACGAAATTTGCGGCACCTTCCACAAAGAATAAATTCATTAAAACACAATATCACAAATCATTCACGCTTCTGCTGCGCACTCCGATCATACAAAATCTCTTCACAATTTTTCTATTAACACAATTCAAGCCTAAGACCCAAGCTCATACAATATCCAAGCCTAAACTAAGATCAACATTAATATCTTCGAATCAAGCCCATAACTTTAGCTCTTATCTTTAATAGAATTATCAAGACTTAAATCTCTTCCAAATTTAAAGCTATAATCCGACTTCAATCAAAATCCTTCTGAAAATCAATAGAGTTACCACATATCACGACCTATGCTTGGACTTCAATCAAAATCTTCCTAAAAGTCTACAGAATCACAAACCTATGCTTTGATATCATCTGTAACGCCTCAAGCCCAAACTTCATACGGATAGATTTGTAATAATAACCGAAATCCAAAATAAAACATCGTGAGCCATACCAAATCTAAAAATACAAGTTTGTAATAAAAATATCCAATGCCACGCAATATAGGGAAATCATCAATGGTCACACAGACCTCCAAATACCACGAGGGGTATCAAATTGGCCACAAACCACAAAGACATCATCAGCGCAAAGACAATTTTCACAGTATGCTTACCAAAACAAGTTATAAATATTTCAATTGAGTCCCAAAATCTCAACAATTTTATTTTACCCAAAATTTGTTCAGTTCCCCAAGTAATATATCAAAACCATATAAAATACGATGCACTTTTAAAAATCTCATTGAAGAACCACTTACCTCGAATGCTTAACTAATCCTTAAAGTTTCTCCAATATTTCCGAACAATCTCTCGGAAACTAGTAGCACAACCTCAATCAAAATTTTGGTCTCTAATAAACATTCTCTGCGACCATTTATAAACCTCGATCTCGTCAACTTTTAAAATTCAAACATATCTCTATCCATCACTTTTAAATTCAAATATAAGATCCTTATCTATATCTTAACCTTTAAATTTAAACCTAGGATCAAATCTCTATTTAGACCTTTAAATTCAAATATAGATCACATCTTCATCTCAACACCTTTACATCTTCATCTCAACACCTTTAAATTCGAAAATACGATTCAACCTCTATCCAAAAATAAAAAATAGGATTAAACCCTATCTCTCGTTTCTTTCTTTCACTACCACCTGTTTGATTTGCTCCCACTCTCCTACAGAGGTTCTCTCCTGGGCTTCACCTACACCCTTAATAGAGTGTCTCTTTTCTCTTGATCAATCAGGGTCTTGTTTGATTCTCTTTCTGCTAATTATTTGTCTTGCGGGTATATATAATTCGGATGTTTGAATTATGGATCTCTTGGAAAAGGTTTCCTAAGAATCAAGAATGCCTCTTAGTTTCTTTGTTACACGTGCGGATAAGAATACTGAAGTTATGAGTTGGAAGGTTCTAATTGCAACAAATTGAGCAAACGCTGAATTGGGAGGCTATGGTGAGTAGGTGGTGGCTGATGGAAAAGGGAACCCAATTCAGGTAGTAATGGCCTTTGGGTTTCTATGAAGTTTGAACCAAGAATTTAGTAAAAAGAAAATTGGTGAAACTTCTATGTGATGGGTTTGATGGATGTGGGGTTGAGATTGGATTGCTCAAGTCTGTTTCTGCATCAGATGGAAATATGGAGTGTATGAGTTTCGGCCATTTTTGCAAGTGGGCAGATTGCTTGACTTTTGTTTTTGCCTTTCCTAACAATGTCAGATACAGAGAGGAACAGATAAATGGCTAAGGGAAGGGAGAAGGGAAAGGACTTGACTTCGACTCTTTTCCAGCCTTTACATCTTTTTCTGTATACATGGCATCCTCCCATTTAAAACAGTGAGGAACCTCCCTAATCGGAAGAAAGGGAGAAAGAGAGAAGGAGGGGGGACACACAGTACACTTTACCAGCTAAACTACCAAGCTCAAAATGCCACCGATCCCTAATTGATTTTTTTTTTTTTTGTTTTTCCCGCTCCATCTAAATCTGACATAAAGTTGAATAACAAAATGGTCAAATATTCCTTGAGATGAAAACAAAATACCAGTCCCCTTGTGAAAATCCTACACCACCTCACCGTTAATCGTTCATCATCATATCATAAACTTCATTTGGTCAAAAAATAAAAATAGTAGTAGAAGAAACATCTTTCCCTCCCGAATTTCAAGTGGCCTATATGTAGAGTAGTTTTTTTAATGCCAAGATTATCGGACAGAAGGAGCAAATTGGCCGAAACTTCAAATTAGGGGACAACATGCAGCCCTTCATCATTTAGTAATTGTGTTCTAGGCTTAATTCCGGTTTTAATTTCCCGCTCCATCTGAATCTACGAAAAAGTTGAATAATGAAATGACAAAAAATTTCTTGAGATGAAAAACAAAATACCAGTCCCCTTGTGAAAATCCTACTCACCCTTCATCATCAAATCATAAACTTCATTTTTTCAAGAAATAAGAATAGTGGTAGAAGAAACATATCTCCCTCCTGGATTTCAAGTGGCCTATATGTAGGGTAGTTTTTTTAATGCCAAGATTATTGGACAGAACGTGCAAATTGGCCGAAACTTCAAACTAGACGACAAAATGCAGCCATTACCATTTAGTAATGTGTTCTAGGATTCTTCCTGTTTAGAGGTCATTTACATTTAGGGATATAAGTGATAGTTTGGGAAGCAGATTGAAGTGCAATTTACACTTCCTTTTATGCTTTGTTTGGTTGTATTGGTAGGGTGTCCCCTCCTGAACCTCACGTAGAGCTTCTTCCTCAATAGAGAAAGGGTGAGGGTTGAGTTTTAAGAATAGAAGAAAGATTTTCTTCCTTCTAGACTACCAAACGCTCCTGCCATCCCCTCATCTTTTCTATGCCATAATGATACAGATATATGCATAAAAATGTACATGTAGAATACAAGTATCCCTATGATTGTCCAATTCTGCCTCGTGCTAACCATTCACTTAGGGGTTACCGATCATGATTCAAGTGTTCAATATCTTACTTTCAACAGGCAAGCAAATAAATTTCCTAACAAACAGAGCACATCTTTCTCATGCTTAATTTGGGTGCATCCATTTTAGACACAGCATACATCTGAAAACATAACATAAATTTTACCACCTAATTTTAACATCCTGCATTACAATCAAGCCACCACGATAGTTAAATATGACTCCAATAGCAAAACATGAACTTTCAAAATGACCTAATGTCTAAGAAACTCCCAAACCTTGGACATAAAGTGGGATACCTTAAAAATGTACATTGACTGAATGATCACTGGCCTCTTGTAGCCCAAGGAGAATAACAAACTTGAAAATTTCTCCGAGTAAGAGAAATTTTTAAATGCTGGTTCAGCCTCATGTAATGCTGCACATATATATCCCATTCATTACCCAACTACTTTTCAATAAGAATTGTGAAGCAAACTTCAAAATAGAAAAGATGCCCTAAATCCATAATAAAAATCAATTAATAATATAGAGAAGTACTAGCAGTCACAACAACTTCACAACTTACCATGGCCGACTTTGTTGATGGAAAGTTGTTTTGGCTGCCTTAAGTTCCCATCATCCCCAAAAGCTTTCTCTGTCAAAAGTAACGAGCATCAATCAACACAACATATGAGAACGCATTGTTAGAATCAAGCGCTACCATTGAGCCAAAAGCTTAACCTAATAGCTAAGGCGCGACTTTATTTCCTTATATACTTGGCAACGCAGAGCCCCATACTAAGCAATAGGTGGACATAAAGGGCTGCACTATGTGGTACCAGCAGGTTGAGCTGTCAAACACCGTCCCCTATCCCCCATAGGACAACAATCTAGTCAAGGGTGATTCCTGGCCCCCATAAAGCCAACACACATTCCATAAGAACCGAAAGTAACCAAAATCTTGCATCGATAAAACAGGAAAATAATATGAACTTAATTTCCAAGATATTTATAAAAGTAACAATTCATCCACCACAACCTAATCTCTCTCAACTAAGACCAATTTAGCATAAACTTAAACCTCTCTAATTTTTTCAATAAGCAAACAGACCTACTAGTTGATGGTTCCCCTCTATTCTTCACGATTTTATGGTCAATACATTCATTTTAGAAAAAAAGTACATAACTTTTTCCCTGATAAAAGGAATGTTAAGTGGACTCCCTATAACAGAATACCAAACTCGTAAGCCAGACTACCAAACTTCTCTCAATATCCTTATTCAAAGAAAAGCAAAGCAAAACAAATAATAGGAAGTACGACAAACACCTATTTTGATCCACTAAGTTAACAGAACGTTTCACTTTGGTCCCTAAAATAACTAGTGGAAATAAAACTTTTGAATTATTTTAAAGGGTTAAATACACTTTTCGTCCACCACCTATTGGAATACTAACACTTTGCACCTTGAACTTTCGATTTTCTGACATTTCGCCCCTCAACTACCAATCGTTTACACTTTGCACATACCGTTAATTTAGACGGAAATTGATATTTTGGTTCAATGAAGTGACGATTTTATCATTATATTTTTTTGTAAGGGTAAAATCATCACTTTACAAAACTAAAATATTAATTTCCGTCCAAATTATCATAGGAGAGGAGGGTGCAAAGTTTACAAAGGTGATAGTTGATGGGTAAAATTTCACGAAATTGATAGTTCATAGTGCAATGTATCAATACCCAAATAGTTAGTTGGCGAAAAGTACATTTTTCGCCAACTGAATAATATAGGATTGAAAAGAGATGGCAAGAGAGAATCGACACAGGAATTTACATGGTTCGGCAGTATGCCTACATCCATGGTCGAAATTAGGGTTACAACGTAAAGCATTTGTATGACAACCCTAATTACATAGAAAACTATAAATCTCCAATATACCCTGCACAGTACAGCGGGGGCAATGCCTCCTCAGCCCCCACAACTTATTCAGTGAAGCGGAGATAATTCAGCCTTTATTCTAGCACTTCAATACTACTTCCTATACTTTCGGCCAAAAAAATAAGCCATTTATTCGAACATGTTAAGATTAAGTCCTTCCTTATGCTTCACAAGCACCAAGATATATTTGTGAAATTTAGTCCACATAAAAGGAAGGGAAGAAGAAGAAGAGGAATGGAAGAAACTTCTAGACAAGTGAAGAGAGAGAGCACAAACATCTATCTGGACTTACAGAGCCAAATCATCACAACATCATGCCATGTCGGCAATTTAATCTGACTTGTCAACATGAAAGAGGATTTAATGACGATAATTTAGATAATTCACAACTTCATTGTGAATCTACCACTCATCCCAAAAGCTTAAACTTGTAGGAAGAAGAAGATTTTATTATTTAAATTATATTCTCTAACACTCCCCGCACGTGGGCCAGACTCTCCTTTAATTGGGAGGTCCAACACGTGCAATATTTAATTGAAATTGGGGTAAAGTGTGGAGTCATGTCTCGAACTCAAGATCTTGGCTCCGATACCATGCGAATCTACAACTCATCCCAAAAACTTAAGCCGGTAGGAGGAGGAAGATTTTATTATTTAAATTATATTCTCTAACATTCGTTGCAACCTTTTAACTGTTAGAAACGAATAGAAACGAAAAATGCACTTTATAAGACAAAGGTGTTTACGAAGAAAGTATTCGCAACAATCCAGTAAGAAGGGGCAAAAAAGAAGAAGAATAAAAGATATCGTTACACATAGACCCCCAGGGATAACAAAAAGATCTGTACAGCTTAATAAAGGCAGGAAGAGTAGATGAATAATAAATAGCTAAAGATAAACCAGTCAATGCATACCCTCGAAGAAAAAAGAAACGTTCTCAGCACTCTCGTAGAAGTAATTGTCCGTTAACTGTTGCTGGAAAACACAAACCCAAAAGTAGGTTCAATATTGACCTCATATAATCCAAAAACAAAAAGAATTTGGATTTACACCGATTGGTAATTACGAAATGTATTCAATTTTGAACGAAAACCTGGTTCTTGGTGGAGAAAATTGAGGTGGTGGAGCAGTCAAACTCATCCAGCAACTGGTCCATTCTCTTCCTCATGGCGTCCATTTCTTCGGGGCTCGCAAACGATTCAATCACCAGAAAACCTATACAAAAAGAAATGAAATACGAAAGTGGGAGGCTGTAGAATATCACGAAAACAACTCTTCAGGGCTTGGTGAGGCGGTTTTGGTTACCTTGAGAATCGAAGGATTGAAGCTGGTCGGGACTGAGGTTTCCGACGATTCCCATGGTGTGCGTCTGTCTTTGCCTTCCTGGTCAAACTCTGGAGCTCTAATGGTCTGAATGCGTTATAACTATTACAGTATTACCTATAATTCTATCCTAATCCCAAGAAGAAAAGTAAACATAAATCTTTGCGAGGTTGTCTACTTTTCTTTTCTTTTTCTACGCAATAAATCCCAATGCATTACGAACCGCTCAGCAGAGCAATATTGTCAAACGCGAGGAATGGCTTGGCAACGTGTTGTAATGATAATGTTGCAGCAGGGATATAGGTCAAGCACCTAAAATTCTACATTTCCATGCTATAAAGTATTGAGAATGAGATTTTTTCTTTTTCTTTTTCTTTTTTAGGAGGAAAGTTATTTTCGTCCTCTAATTATTAATATAATTTTAAATAAGAATTTAAACTATTATTTTTTATAGATTGGGTCCACAAATTATTAAATTATATTAATTTGCGTTCTTAAAAACATCTAATGATCAAACTCATGTTACTTGTATTGTTTATGACATGATATTGACCTTTAAATTTTATTTTAGAGTGTAATTTGGTTAATTGCATAAGTAAGATGATTCAATTTGTCAAGATTAGTAGTTCAGATCCATATTTAAAATTATATTAATAGTTAGAAAGTTAAAAATGACTTTCAGATCGAGATAAAGGTAAATTCTAGAGACTAGGAGGTTGTTCGATATACAAAAATTTTCAGGATTTTTTTGAATTCTCAGAATACAAAAAAATCCTGAGAATCAAACATCATTCTTAACACTACATAAAAATAACTAAAACACGCATACCAATAAAATTAACATCACCTAAAAATTCTCAAAACACAAAAAAATTTTAAAATACACCCAAACCGAATAGCCGCTAGATGACTGTCCAATCTCCCATCTTTAAAATAATTAAATTGAAGACCGTGTGTCTCACCAGGTGCACTAAAAAGCTACCCCTGGTTAAATTGCTATTTTTTTCTAAAGAAATTGTTGCGTTTTCTTTTTTTTCAGGGGTACCGTGATAGGTAAGCAATTGCTATTTGCTAAGGTTTCAGAACTTAATTATCCAACGGAGGTAAGGAGGACACGATTTTCTGAAGTATCTTATCTTCCGTGAAGGATAAAAATTGGGGCTCAAGACTAGAGGTTTAATTTTAGTAGAATTTTCGTTTCTCTTTTTTTTTTCCCTCTTCAGGATTCCAAACTTGAAGATAGAAGAATTGGACTGAAGGGAACAGCCAGTTGGATTAGGTTGATTTTGTACCCAAGCTCTATAAGTTCACTTCGCAGAGGCTTTTTTCCTTTCTCTAGTACCAAATTCATTCCATATTCTAGGTTCGAAAATTCTTGCAAGAAATGCATCATTTTTGCATCTTAGTGTCTGGTTTCTACTACAATCTCATGCCCCTAATGTCAAAAAACACTAGATGATTCTTAAAAGCAATCTTGCCCACTGCCAGACATAGAGAAATTAGTAAAGTAGAGAACAATAACAAACAAGTGTAGAACAACCATAGACAAGTATATTACATTTGTGACATTGCATACACCAAAAAACGAATGGAGAATATTATGAAATAAATAAATGAATATCAACTCTAACAAAAGGCATCCTGATAAAATGGGGACCAAAGGACCAAAAGAAAGGCTATAATCTTTGGACCAAGACTAATCAATACCCTGATCTATGACAAATGAACAGAAAGTTCAACAATGGCTTCAGTCTTTATACACGCAGATCAAACTCTGAATATTGTACAAACAGGGCAAAACCGGGGTGTGAAGCGATGCGATGCATCCCTTCACAGCTTGTTAGATGCAGCAGCTGCAACTCAACCATGAAACAGAGACACAACAATGTTCAGTCCTTGTGCCCGGGAAACTGCTGTAATGGGAAAACTCGGGCCGTGGAACGAAAGTCCTTTCTGTCTTCCTCTGGCATCATATAGAAAACGATGCAAATCCTCCACAAGCCGTCCCACCAAATAATCAGATCAATGTAATCTCCAAAAAAATACTGCAATCTACCAAAATTGATGTGTATGCCCTTTCACCACATGGAAAGGGGAAAAATCAAAGAATTTGACCACAGAAAAAGCGGATCAGCAGCAAGATGTGCTCAGAAAGTTACAGGTATGAGAAACGCCCCTCATAGCTTTCTAACCAAGCGGATCACATAGCTGATCATGATTTTAAATCTGCTGATTTATTCGTATGGCACATGCAATCTGGACATGGAAAGGTATATATCGAGTCATTTGGTCTTTTAATCTCGAATCCCTTGGAATCACTGTGAGACCGGATATTCAGCATTTGCCGCTTGAAACTTTTCCATCTGGGAACAAAACAAAGACAGATACTGTCACTTCTATCTATTGCAGGTTAGGTGCACTTTAAGTAAGAAACAGCCTTCCCGAATGATTCCACCATAATTCAAACATGCTTAACCTTTAATCTTGGCAACAATTATAATTTAAGGGGGGAGAGGGAAATGAAAGACACTGAAAGTTTAGTAGACTCGGACATCAGCAATCCTGTAACCTGTTGGACTTAAGATCCCTACAACAGTAGTGGATCCATACATATGGAAAATCAAAGAATTTAGTTTTGCTGTCTACACAGACGTCCTAACAGGTAAATTGTTGACATTGATAGGCATCTGACCTCCCAAAATATATTGTAACATATTATAACTCGCCTTTTGGCCCTTGCTTACAAATTCTTGCCTAAGAATCTAATCGGGAAAAGCCTTCATATTTCATTCTAGAGCGAAGTTAAAGCAAATTTGCCTCCTTCCAGTAGTCTACATGCAGATGTGTCAACCTATATCGTTAAGCAGTGAGAAATAAGGCATACCCAATATTGGGATTATCAAATAGTAATGCTAGCTTTCGCTTGTCAGGCCTGATTGTCTTCGAGTGTCCACCATACAAGTATCTCCGGTGGCCCATCAGAAAATGAGGGAAGTTTCCACCTTGAGTTGTCACAAAAACTTCGCTATGAAGACAAACAGTGTAGTCTACAGCAGCCATCCTGGAAGAATAGTTCTGGAAAAACTAGCTCAAGTCAGAACATGATTACTACATCAGACTCAAACAGTAGAGGAATACCAAAGCAACCCCAAATCATTCAGACCTTAAATGGAGCAAGTTCCTCATATGATGCCAGCATCTCTTTAGTTTGCAAATTAGGGAACATCTCCAATAGTAGGGCCATATTTCTTTCAGCATTGTATATCTTCCCAGATGCCAAAAAGATATAAGTGCTTCTATCAAAACCCATTCCCCTGAGCATCAAGCCTACCTAATGAGGCAGAAGACAATATGAAATGAGCAATTCACAAAGATGCATACATTCCTACACCTGTAAGAGTCAACTTAGTAGGAAAGTTAACCATAGCATCGAAGGAATTAGACCATCAGCTAATCATATGTACCACAGGGGACTCCACGAGTATCACACAATGAAACAAAAGGAATTAGCAATTCAGTGAATTTTATAGACAATGTTCGTCATTCTTCAGTCCATCTATTCAGCAGGATATTCCTTTCAACTATATGATGGCAGGTACTGGGTCTGGAGTGTTGGTGTGCTCTGGTGTGGGAGAGTGCTTTTGTGTCCTACAAGTGGGGGCGGCACTTCAGTGAAGTCACAAGGGGACGGATGGCTACCTCAGGTGTTCAGCTGCTATTATCTATTTTTACACATTCTATTTATTTCATTCAATTAGTCTTTCATATTTGGTCCAACTCTATTTCTATCTTTTAAGTTATTGTAGATAGAACTCTAAAAGGTAAGCTCTGTTCTAAAAGGGTATAGACAAACTCAAATAAACCACAGTTGATGAATTGATTCCTTTAAAATGTTGAGTTGTGAGTCCTCTTGCCAGTGTGACTCCAATAATGTTGGCAGGTCTTTGATGGATACAAGTACTGAGGAACTTGTATTTTCCTAGTTGTGTTCTGCATCTGTTATTTTGGTTTCTTGGATGTGTCCTGCATTACAATATTTTTTTGCTGGTACAACAAAACATACCCTACCAATTAAGGCAGTAAAAAAATGGACACATGCTAATTCGAGGCAGAAAAGGGCCATGCAACCAGAAAATTCAGTTGCCAATTCAACACATCTCACAGTACTATGGGCTCAAATGAAACTGAACCCTTCATGAAGAGCTCAAACTGTGCTCCAATAAACTTGATTCGTGTTGATTCATTCACAAAATGAATCGAGATTAAACAAAATTGGCTTGCGTAGGCTCGAGGAGCCACTTGTACAACAGCTCACCTTAACTCGGTTTGAGCTTGATTAAAGCTCATGTAACTAAGGGTGTGTGTGCGTGCAGGTGACGAGGGCTACTAATAGGAGTTTATGGGGGGCAACATGTTAGGTGGTGCAGTTTGGGGGCGGTGGGTGCGTCGGGTGGCATTCTTCTTTTATGGGATTCGAGGGTGTTGGATATGGTGGATTCTTGTGTGGGATGCTTATCTGTCTCGGTGGTTTTTAGGAATATTGAGGATGGTGTTCAGTGGATGTTTTCAGGGGTTTATGGTCCTAATGAGGACCGCTGCAGGAACTTGCTTTGGGAGGAGTTGGCTGGAGTTTTTGCTTGGTAGAACCTTCCTTGGTGCATTGGAGGCGATTTCAATGTAACCCGATTCCTAAGTGAACGCTCTGGGTTGGGCGGTCTAGGGCGTGCTATACTGGACTTTTCTGCCTTCATTGATGAAAATTAGTTAGTGGATATCCTGTTGTCAGGAGGTTCTTTTACTTGGTCGAATGGTAGAGACTCACAGTCTTGGTCTCGTATTGATCGGTTCCTTTTTAGTGCTGATTGGGAGTCCTTTTTCCCTGAGTTCTTTCAAAGGAGACTCTCACGTTTGTACTCGGATCATTTTCCCTTTTTGTGTGAGATTGGTAAGCGTGGAGGGGGTAAGAAACCATTTCGTTTTGAGAACATGTGTCTTAAGGCGAAAGGTTTTCAGGATAAGGTGAGGGATTGGTGGAGATCTTATGACTTTGTGGGCACCTCTAGTTTCAAGCTTCATGCTAAGCTAAAGGCATTGAAGGCAGATCTTATTAAGTGGAACCGTGAGGTTTTTGGTGATCTGAATTATCGGAAATCCTTGTTGATTGAAGAGTTATCTTCGTTGGATGGGCAGGATGAGAGTGGGAATCTCGATAAAGCAAATTGGAGGTGTCTTCAGAGTTAAATATTCTGATTGGCATGGAGGAAGTGAGTTGAAGGCAGAAATCTCGTGCTTTGTGGCTGAAGGAGGGCGATAGGTGTACCCAGTTTTTTCACCGTATGGCCAACTCTAATCGTAGATTTAATACAATCAATTGCTTAAAGGTGGATGGGGAGTTACTAGAGGATCAGGAGAGCATTTCTGAGGAGATTGTCAGCTATTATCGATCTTTGTATCAAGAACCCTTCCCTTGGAGACCTCTCCTGGACGACTTGGCTTTTGACTCTCGGGGTTGAGGCGCGTTGGCTTGAAAGGCGCCGGGCCCGGATGGTTTTACCCTTGCTTTCTTCCAATCTTGCTGAGAGGTGATCAAGGGTGATGTCATTTCTATGTTCAATGAGTTTGCGCATCTTGGGAAGTTCGTCAGAAGCCTTAATGCAACATTCATTGTTCTGATTCCAAAAAACGTGGGAGCGGTCAAATTGAAGGATTTTCGCCCAATTAGCCTTGTGGGTGGGGTTTACAAAATTTTGGCCAACATGTTGGCGAATAGGCTGAAGGTGGTCTTGGGAGGTATCATTTCCCCCTCTCAGAACGCCTTTATGAAGGGTAGGCAAATTCTGGATTCTATTCTCATTGTCAATGAGTGCATTGACTCGAGGAAGCGCTCCAACATCCCGGGCATGATCTGCAAATTGGATGTTCACAAGGCGTACGACCACGTGAATTGGGGATTCCTTTTATACCTTTTAAGGAGGTGTGGTTTTGAGGCTAGGTGGGGCAGTTGGATCGAGTTCTGCATCTCTACGGTTAATTATTCGGTGGTTGTCAATGGTTCTCCCGAAAGTTTTTTTGGCGGATCTCGTGGGTTGCGTCAAGGTGATCCTCTCTCTCCTTTGCTATTCGTTATTGTCATGGAAGCACTTATTAGGATGATGAAGTTGTTGGTTGGCATTGGTCTCATTGAAGGGTTTGATGTTGGTGGGAGAGGAGGGGTGAACATCTCTCATCTTTTATTCGACGACACTTTCATTCTTTGTTGCGCTGATGAGGGTCAATTTCCAGATTAAGTTAATGTGTCAACACTAACAAACAATGTGTCGACACATCATGCTATTTTGCAGAAAATCTGGAAATGACGTCAACTCATTTCAAACTCCTCCAATTGTCTCAAATGTCCTCCAACGGCTTCTAAACTTTACAAGAAGACCCTTGGTGCCCTAGAAGCTATAAATAGAAGAGGATGAAGAGAGAGAAGGAGGTGTGCTGCGGTATTAACTCTTGCCCTAAATTCTAGAAAGAGAAAAAGCCTTAAACAATGAAAAAGCTTCACCAACCAAAAAGCTCGTGCTTTCACCTGCAATTTCAATAGTTCTTTGTGTGAATCTTGTCTCTTTGCACACCTCAGTACCTCATACTTGTTTATTCAGCTTAAAGAGTCTTTTACGAAGATTCTCTTTGTACCCTTTTCTTGAAAAACACGTGAGTGTCTGTGAAAAACACTTGTCCTACTTCGTGGGTAGAAGAAATCCTCTAGGTTGTGAGGATTTGTGAGAGTGAGTTAAAGTGTGAGCTCGAAAACACTTTGTAAAGGTTCCTTAGCACTCGAGAAGCTAAGGTGTAATTACTATTTGGAGAATAGTGAAGGAAGCCCAAGGAAGTCAATAGCCTTGGGGGTGGACGTAGGCAAGTGTTGGCCGAACAACCTAAAAGTCACGGTGTTATCTTTCTATCCTTATCTCCATTTACTGCTGATATTTATTTGTTGCACTTGTTTATCTTTCCTTTTACTCTTCACTATAGTCTTTGGTTATATAGGTCTATTCTCCTGCTCTTTAGAAAGGATTCTTATCATATTGGGTTTTATAAGAAAAAGGACAAAAGTTTTTTTTAAACCCAATTCACCCCTCCCCTCTTGGGTTGTTTTTACACTTTCAAGTGTTTTCGGTGAGATCTTGGTTTTCGTGCCTTGTTGGGGATTTTGATGAGAGCTTCCCTTGGAAACAGATTTGGAAGACTTTGGCCCCGCCGTGGGCATCTTTCTTTGTTTGGGAAGCCACCCATGGTAGTATCCTTACAACTGACAAGCTACGGAGGAGGGGAGTGTATGTGCTCGATTGGTGCTATCTTTGCAAAAGTGATGGGGAATCTGCTGAGCATATTTTGCTACACTGCCTGGTTGCAAGGGATTTGTGGTCCTTGGTGCTTTTTATAATGAACTACGATTGGGTTATGCCTCAGAACATCGCTGATGTTTTATTGTGATGGAATAGAGTTTTTAAAGACCCTCGGGCCTTAGCTATAAGGAGAGTATCTCTTCTAGTATTTGGTGGCATTTATGGAGAGAGAGAGAAATGAGAGATGTTTTGAGGGTGTGGCTATGTCCTTGGAGGGTTTGAGAGGAAACTTTTTGCAGACCTTATTCTTGTGGGTGAATGTTTTGTTGGGCTCTCCCTTTTCAGAGTTTTTTTTATTTTATTAGTTTCCTTGCCTGTATGGGCTAGAGGTCTCAGTATAGTCCTTTGTACTGTTTCTTCTGTTTATTTCTCTATTAATAAAATTGTCTTACTTATCAAAAAAAAGAACCTAGCATTTGCTATGTGCATTTTTTCCAACTAAAAAGTACTTTATGGTCATTTTCAACTACTTTTTCACCTAAGTAGTTCTCTGTATTTTTTTTTTTGATAAGTAAGGATAATTTTATTGAAAGAAAAAGAAAAAGGAGCAGTAAAAAGGCTGTACTGAACCGACTACAATAAGCAATCAAGGAAACTAATAAAATCACTAAGGTCGACAAAAGGGGAGCCCAGCACCCCATTAGCCCACAGAAAAAAAAAGTCTGCAACATTTTTCCCTTCAAACTAACTAAGGACAACCCCAAATCTTCAAAGCATCTTTCATTCCTTTCCCTCCATAAGCTCCACCAAATGCACAAAGGAATCATATTGCACACAGCCAACGCCACATGATTGTTGAACTGTCTTTTCCAACTCTTCAACACCCCACCCACCCTCATAGGCATCACCCAAGGATAGTTGACAATACCAAGAACATGCCCCCACAACTCTCTAGCAACCATGCAGTAGATGAGCACATGATCCACAGATTCCCCTTCTTACATAAATGGTCAATGGTTAAGACTTTCCCATGAGTTGTTTCCCACACAAAGAATGAAACACGAGGTGGGACAGCGGTCTTCCAAATCTGCCTCCACGGAAAGACCTCGCCAGACCCCTCAACCAATAGCCCATACAAAGACTTAACCGAAAAAACCTCACTCTTAGCACCCTGCCAAATCATCTTGTCGTCGTCCCTTCGCCTAAGGATCATAGAGTACAGTAGAGAATAAAAAGAAGAAAAGTCTTCAATCTCCCAATCATTGGCGGTTCGAGCGAATGGAATATTCCACACCCCAGAACAGAAGGTGCTCTCCAAACAATCCGTAACCATCACATCCTTGTGCCTAGCCAGAGAGAACAAAAGAGGGTAGGCCTATCACCACACCAAAGATCATGTCAAAACCTCACTCTAAGACCACAACCAACCAAGAAATGAATGTGTCCACCAAAGAAGGACCAGCCCTTGCTAATGTGCTTCCATAGGCTAACACCATAGGACCCATGGACCTCATTGGTACGCCACCCTCCCGAAACACAACCATACTTATTCTCAATAACAACCCGCCACAAACTAGCCCTCTCCATGACAAAGCGCCACAACCACTTCCCCAATAAAGCTCTATTGAACATGTGGAGTCTCCTAACACCCAGCCCGCCACTACTCATAGGAGAACAAACCCTTTCCCATCTAACAAGATGAAACTTATGCGCAACTCTATCACCTCCCCACAAGAAAGTCCTTTGGATCCTTTCCAAGCGATTAACAACCCCCATAAGAAGAGGAAAAAGAGAGAGAAAATAGGTTGGGAGGCTAGAGAGTGTAGACTTGATCAAAGTTAGTCTACCGCCCTTAGAAAGATAGCCACGTTTCCATCCAGCTAGCCTGCGTTCAATTCGCTCAATAATGTCATCCCAAATACGCCTACTCTTAAAACGCGCACCCAATGGTAACCCAAGATAGGTAATAGGCAATGACGACACCCTGCACCCCATAATAGTAGCCAACTCCTGAACATTACCCACCCCTCCAACAGGAATGACCTCAGTTTTTGAGAGATTAACTCTCAACCCCGAAACCGCTTCAAAGCAAAGCAATAAGCAATGGAGATTACGAAATTGACACACCTTCGCCCCACAGAAAATTAAGGTGTCGTCAGCAAACAGAATGTGAGAAATAGTCATGCCTCCGCCGCCCTGGCACCAACCTCAAACCCCACAAGGGACCCCTTAGCCACCACCTGATTCAACATTCTACTAAAAGCTTCCATAATTAGCACAAACAAAAAGGGTGAGAGCAGATCTCCTTGACACAAGCCCCTAGAGCCACCAAAAAAACCTTCAGGGGAGCCATTCACCATCACCGAAAATCTAACCGTAGAGATGCAAAACTCAATCCACCGACACCACTGCTCCCCAAAACCACATCTCCGCAACAAATACAGAAGGAACTCCCAATTGACATGGTCATAGGCTTTCTGAATATCCAATTTGCACAACATACCAGGCACATTAGACTTCAACCTCAAATCAATACACTCACTAGCAATCAACACAGGATCTAAAATCGGTCTACCTTTCACGAACAAATTCTGGGAAGGAGAAATTATCTTATCCAAGACATGCTTCAAACGATTAGCAAGCACCTTCGCTAAAATCTTGTAAACACCCCCGACTAAGCTAATAGGACGAAAGTCCTTCAACTCGACCGCTCCTGGTTTCTTCGGAATAAGAACAATAAATGTGGCGTTCATACTTCTAACAAATCTTCCCTCCATAGCAAACTCGCTGAACATAGAAAGAATGTCGCCCTTAACCACCTCCCAACAAGATTGAAAGAACGCTAAGGAGAAGCCATCAGGGCCCGGGGCCTTATCCCCATTGAAGCTCCTAACTACCCCCGTAACTTCCTCCTCATCAAAAGGTCTCTCCAACCAATCTGCATCGTCCCCTGAAATAGAAGCAAACGCTAGATTCTCCAAGCGAGGACGCCAAGAGAACGGCTCTTTATACAAGGAACTATAGAAACCAACAATCGCCTCTGAAATCCTCTCGGGATCCTCAACCGTCTCCCCCTACCTCCAAGCTGGATATGGAATTGTACATCCTATTGGAATTGGCCACTCTGTGGAAGAACTTCGTACATTTGTCCCCCTCTTTCAGCCAAAGAGCCCTCGACTTTTGCCTCCACATGGTTTCCCCCATCTCAATCAGAAGATTCAGCTCCCTAGACACTTCCACTTTCCTCACAATCCCTACCTCGTCAAGGCGACCCTCCTCGTCCAATCTCTCCAGCGAGGACAAGTCATCCAAAAGCGCAAGTTTACGAGAATTCAGATCCCCAAAGACCTCTTGATTCCAAAACTTCAAATCCTTCTTCAAGGCTTTCAACTTGGAGTCAAGCACAAAACTCGTCGAGCCCGAGAAATCATAGGAATTCCACCACTCCCTCACCTTATCCACAAAACCCTCCTCCTTAAGCAGTGGCAGAGCTAGGATTTTCTTGGTAGGGGCCAGACTAATTAAATAATATTATTAAAATAAAATTCAAATATTATAGGACATAAAAAATTTGCAACAGTAATTTTTTCTAAGTTAACCTTGATTTAGAACTAAAAACAGGTACAGAAAAATTTATCTTATCAACTTGATTGTATATATTCTCAAGAAAAGTACACAAAAGCATATTGATTTCCTATTACAATCCACAAAAATATATCTTATCTAGATATACTAAAAAAAAGTACACAAAACATATTAATTTCCTATTACAGAGCAACTCGACGACTCTTTAAGGAGTCGAAATCATCTCTTAACATTGATGTGGTAACAGTTGCAGTAATTTCTTTCTCAATATAGATAACCAAAGAATTTGCAAGAAATTCATCTTCCATCTTATTGCGAAATCTTGTTTTAATGATTTTCATGGCTGAAAAAGCTCGCTCTGTAGTAGCTGTAGAAACTGGAAGAATTAACACAAGACGAATCAATCTATCAATCAAAATCAAATAGAAAATCTTTGACTTTCTTGTTTCCACCAATTTTCGGCATAACTCATAAATTGTAGACAAACTTTTGAAATCCGGATCACGAGACGTATCATGCTTAAAGATTTGCAATTGATATCTCAACTGAATCTTTTCTTGCTCTGTAAAATATTCAGGGTAAAATTTGTCAACAAGTCTACAAATATCATCGATATTGAAGAAATTAGATGCATTCTTAGCCTTAGGATCCAAGGTCGAGCTAAGAATAAGAAGTTATGTTGCTTTTTCACTAAACATGCTGTTTAGTTTTTGTAATTGAAAGTCAATTGCAGCCACAAATATGTTAATTCGATAATGCTGCTCAATTGTAACATGATCTCGTTGATGCTGAGACCTAGCTCGACCTAACTTGTACAAAGCATTCATATCATGAACTTCAATATCATGTTTTTCACAAAATGACTTCACATTCTCAAGAAAGGCATCTCAACCATTTTCTCTAAAGTTTTGAATAAGTTCTTTTGTAGTTTTGACCAAATGCATAGCATTCAAAATGTCTTGACTAAGCTCAGTGCTGGCAGCTATCACGTTGGTTGTAGGTTGTGTTAAATGTTCAGCCGAACACCTATCACGTTACCTAGAAAAAAAAGGCATAACTCACGTTGGCAATAGGCTTGTAGCAATTTTTTTCAAAAGCTATTTTTTACGACTGTGAACTTTAAATGAAGATCAAATAAAAATTTAAAATTTTGGAGGGGCCATAGTAATTTTTTCAATCAACCTCTAAATGTATATACTAAAATTTTTTTTACAAAACTTTTGGGGGGGCCACGGCCCCCACTTCCCTCCGCCCTTGTCCTTAAGCCACATGTTTTCAAACCGGAAGGGTTTCTTCCCTCCCCGAATCTACCACTTTCCAAAAGAATAGGGAAGTGATCAGATAATAGACGAGGGAGCCGCCTCCCAACTAGGACTGAAAAGAAAACGGTCAATTATAGACCAAGATTGGGAAACTCGATTATTCGACCAAGTAAAAGACCCTCCCAACAAAGGCAAGTCCAGCAAACCATTTTCTGAAATAAAGTCAGAAAAATCCAGCATAGTATTCCCGAAACCTCCATGACCCAACCGCTCACTAGGAAAGCGCGTGACATTGAAGTCTCCCCCAATGCACCACGGTTGCCACCAAGCAAAGACACCTGATAACTCCTCATAAAGCAACTGATGTCTTTTATCATCGTTGGGGCCATACACCCCCGAAAACGTCTACTGGACCCCGTCCTCAACATTTCTAAAAATCACTGACAGAGAAAAACAACCCTCACAAGATTCCAACATCTCTAAAGTCCTCGAATCCCACAACATCAAAATACCACCCGAAGCTCCTTCCGCCGCTAGACTACACCAACCCACATGATGCCCCCCCCCACAAGCTTTTTACGAAAGCTCTAGTAACTAACTCCACCTTAGTTTCCTGAAAACAAACTAAATCAGGCTTCCATCCCCGCAACAAATTTCTCACCCCACTCCTCTTCTGACTATCATTCAGCCCCCTAACATTCCAAATCAAGATTCGGGGCTTCATAAAGATTTTATCGAGACCCTCCACCCTTACGGCTCTTCCTAGACTCAAGCGTCTTTCCATTGTAATTAACTGAGGACTTCAACCCTTTCAGCTCCCTCAAGTACTTGCCACCTAATTTGCAAGGAGTAATGTTAGCCCAAGGTTGTTTTATAAACAATCTATTTTGATTTTGATGATAACAAAGTTTTCCAACGAGTTTTTAAACCTTTAGATTCTACTTTTGAAAATCCGTTCTAAGAAAATGATATTAAGAGTTTTATAGTTGTAAATCGGCCTTAGATATAATCGAACACTCTACATAAGCTTACTTGTTAAAACTTCACATTGTAGATGTTTTTGGGATTGCTTAAAGGTGCCAAGAGAAACACTTTTCAGCCTAAGTGTTGAAGGTGTCGACACATCGGTCATACACCAGAAGGCATGTTTCAAGCCAAAGTGAAGGTGTCGACACATCAGTCATACATCAGAATGCATGTTCCAAGCCGAAGTGAAGGTGTTGACACATAGACCAAGAGGTGTCGACACATTGGTCATTCAACAGAAAGCAAGTTCCCAGGCCAAGATGAAGGTGTCGACATATAGACCAAGAGGTGTCGACACATTGCACTATCAACAGAAGGAAAGGTTTACAGGCCAAAGCTGATGGTGTCGACACATATGCAATTAATGTCGACACATTGCACATGCACCCGAAGGCATGTTTCCAAGGCATTTTGAATGGTCAACTCTTTGAAGAGAAGTGTCGACACATTGGACATAAGTGTCGACACATTGGTCATACACCCGAAAGTGAGTTTCCAGGCAAAACTCCTAGGTGTCGACACATACAGGGAAGGTGTCGACACATTCTTCGATTTCTCAGATCCTGGAGCGACGTCACTCACTTAAAAATGTCTCCAAAGGACCCAAATGACCTCCAACGGCTCCAAATCTTTACCAAAAGACCCCTGATGCCCTAGAGACTATAAATAGAAGAAGTTTGAAAGAGAAAGCAAGAGCTTTACACGAAAATAATCCTTGCCCTAATTTCTTGAGAAACAAAGCTCTAAGAAGAAAGAGATAAGTTCTTCCATCCAAGAAGGCTTGCATTCAATCTTGCAAATCCAGAAGCTTTCCTTGAAGATCGTATTCTTCTAGTTCACCTCAGGTTCTTAAACTTGTAGATTTGGCTTAGAGAGCCGTTTCATTTCTTGAGTTACCCACTTGTATATCTGGCTTAAAGAGCCTTCAATCATTGTATTCAAACCTTATAAAACCTTCAAGTGTTGAGTGAACACTGTATCCTACTTGTGAGAGTAGAAGAAATCCCTAGGTTTTGGGATTTGTGAAAAGAGTTGAAGTGTGAGCTCTGAAAACGCTTTGTAACGGTTCCTTAGCACCCCGGAAGCTAAGGTGTGTATTCGCTTGGAGAATAGTGGAGGAAGCCCAAGGAAGTCAATAGCCTTGGGGGTGGACGTAGGCAAGAGTTGGCCGAACCACCTAAAAATACTGGTGTCATCTTCTTCACTCTCCTCTTTATTTCGTGCTTATATTGCTTGATTGAACTTTCTCATTTCTTGTCTTGATCTCATTACTTGTTTACCTAGAATTAGATCTGAGCTATTTTGGGTTTTTTTCAAAAGGATTCAAAAGTTTTTTAAAACCCAATTCACCCCCCCTCGTGGGTTGTTTTTGCACTCACAAGTAACAACCCCACCGATCCCCCTATCCTTCTCTAGAGCAGCAAAGAGCACCATCAGCTCACCCTTGAAACCATCACAAGAGAGACCAACTAAATCTTTGAAGGAATATACCATATCCAACACCCAGGCCAAAGAAGATAGAATGGGTGGACAATCCTCCTGCCCTTGCAAAGGAGAACACACTGCCAAAGGAACAACCCCACACCCATCAACGTCGTTATCTAAACAGACGAGAGCCCCTCCCCCAACGAAAGGAACTGAAGAACTGCCACCTTCTCCCTCCACTACCAAGTCAGGACCACCACTGGAATCCCCAGCGCAGTCACGAACCTGGAGCGCAAGCCCCACCACAGGTGCCCGAACCCAGTGAACTGCTCCCCAACTGCCACAGAGAACTTCAAACTCGTTGAGGGTGGACCCGGTGAGCACAAGCCCATATCAGTGCTGGTGGGGCTCACGGCCTTCTTCGGCGCCTGAAGAAACGGCTCTGACGAGACACGGGAAAAAACGACCGGAACATTGGACGCCAGCAAAGCTCCGGCCGAGCCCGCAACCACCCCAGCCGAACTCGATCCCGCCTCCAAAGAAGGAAAAACAAGATCGACCGCCTGGTCGGAGATCTTGAAGCCAGACGAAACTCAGCCAGTGGCGGCAGAGTCCTCCGACACCGACTGAGCACCAACCGGACCCATAACCATCCCAGACGACGGCGACTCCTCCCTAAGCTGAGGAACAGAAGCCGTTTCCAGATCGGGGGCCTGAGAAGCCTCAAGGACGATGGGGTCCTCATACCCGCCCAAAACTGCTTGGCCCAACCTATCATCCAGCCCTTCCCCCTCCCAAATAAGACTCATCTAAAAGCCCAAACCAAGGCCCACTCAACCGCCCCTTGCCTCAACGAAAGACACCTCATTCCCCCTCAACAAAGACGGGGTTTCAAAACGCTGACTGAGAGATGGGCCTGACGCCAGACCACCCGGCCCACACGAAGACACCAACGACTTATGGACCTCACCCACCGAATCCCGGGCCACGAGCTTAAAGCCACACACCATGCAGCTTAAGACCATCTTGGGTCCAGCCGAAGACGCAAAAGCCTTTTTCCCATTTATGATCAGCCCAATTAGGCAATCCACCTCAGCCTTTAATCTCATAAGATGGTCACACACTAGGGCTGAAAACCGGAAATGCGGTCCGGTTTTCGGACCGCAATCCGGTCCGGACCGCATTTCCGGTTGCCTTATATTTAAGGACCGGACCGGACCACTTATAAGTGGTCCGGTCCAGTTTTATAAAATGCGGTCCGGTCTGAACCATTTTTTAAGTGGTCCAGACCGGATTTAATATTTTTAAAAAAAAAATTCGAACGACGGGCACACTGCGCAGAGCAGTGCGCCGTAGAGCTCTGTGCAGTAGGCTCTGCACTGCGCAGCACAGTGCACTCTGTGCAGTGCAGTTCTCTGCACTGCACAGAGTAACGTATGTTTAAATAATTAAAAAACTAAAAAAAATATTAAATGCGATCCGGTCCGGTCCGGACCGCATTTAAGAAATGTATGACCCAAACCGGACCGTATAAATTCGGTCCTTCAATTCGGTCGGAATCGAACCGCATTTGAAAAATTAGAACCGGAACGGACCGCAAATCTGGTCTGGTCCGGTCTGCGGTGCAGTTTTGTTCAGGCCTATCCCACACAATACTGTCAGACCCAGCCGCCATATCAGTCGCCCCAGAACCATCAAAACTCTTGGGAAGTACCAGGCCCCCGATTTTATCAGCATGCGGCGCCAGAGGAACACCAACTGACTCAAGCCTGTGCATGGCGCCCACGTCATCTGCCGCTCTACGGGCCTCCTTCTTCCCCACTGATAAAGTGTTTAATATGCTTAATTAAGTGGTTTAAGTGAATCAATTGTTTTAATTGAAAATGAATTAAGCCCTTAGTTAAGCATCATATTCTACAATTGGAGCTAAGTTTATAACAATTGATGTTTTGCACTTAAAGTAGATGATTTATGTGGTTTTTGTGACAAGAATACCATCACGTGTTTCACTTTCACAGGGGCGCTCGAGCGGTGTTCGACGTTGATCGAGCGTCATACACTCTGTCTGGAATCCTCCAAGGCCGCTCGAGCGGTCCTTGAGCGATGATCGAGCGTGAAGTCTCTATGCGAAAATCTCCAGGGGCGCTCGAGCGGTTCACGAGCGCGAAATCTCTGTATGAAAATCTCCAGGGGCGCTCGAGCGTGAGTTGAGCGTCAGTCAAGCGTGATGAATCTGTTTAATTCCCAGGACGTTCGCTTGTGTCAAACACTCATCTTATAACTTAGGATATTTCCGGAAGTCACTTGGACATTGCCTAGCTGGAGGAGAGGATTCGAGTAAGGAAAATAAAAACAGGAAACGATTATGAATCGAGGGGACCAAGGGCTGCAGCAACGAAATGGAAGGAAGGGAATCTCGGTCTGGCCAAACCTGGAATTTTGGAGGAGTCTCTTGTTGAAAAGCAAGCAGAAAGAAGAGCAGAGGGGACACATCTTAGATTGTAATTTTCTTCTTTCTCGTTGTTTTTAGTAGAGAGCTTTTTGACACTCATTTGGCACCTTTTGGAAGATGGTTGGAGGCTCTTAGGGGATGGAACCGACGGAAGACTTAGGGGAAATTCTTTCTCCTTTGCCCAAGCCGAAAACCATATAATTCTAGTTTTTTTTCATAATGAATCTTAATTTTCTTTAATGCATACTCTTAATTCTATGATGTTTTTAGCAGTGCTTGATTTAGATATGTTAGGCTAGACTTTAAGCTTGAGATTCAAGGAGTAACCCATAGCTGATTTGGGTTGGATTTCCTCTTTTTTTCCATTGAGCTTCAACGTTTTACTTGTTGGATTGTATTACATTTTACTTTTAGAAAGGATTGAAGTTCGTTGTTCTAGCTTTTGATCGGTTGTAGACGTAAAGGCCCAAGTGATGCTTTAACTAGTAACATGACTTTGATAGTTTTCTTCATTGCTTATAATTTGTTATATAATCTAATGAGTACAATAGATTATATCCTAAGATTGAGGCCTGATTGTTACATTAACCGATCATAATCTCGTGGAATGAGAGAATGGTTGAGAAAAGAAAAAATTAGAGGTAGATCCATTATCAAATCAGTGATGGGAGAAACTTGCATCTCAAGTGTTGGATTTATTGTTTCTAAGAACGTTATCTCATTTTTCCTGCACTTTATTTCTAGAGTATTTTGCATCTGTCAAGTTTAAATACATTTTTTTTCATCTCTTTCAGTTGGTATTTCAATTATGAACTATAAACCTCAAAAACCCAAATCTGATTTTCTTTCTATTTTTGTTTGTAAATAGTTTACATACAATAACCGATGCTTACATTAAGTCCTTTGTCCCTGTGAATTCGATCCTGGGATTTACCCTTGTATTACTTTGACAGCTTCTGCACTTGGAAGTCGAAACCATAAGCTGATCAAGTTTTTGGCGCCATTGCCGGGGACAATTGGCGTTTTATGAAGCATTGTTTTTGTTGAAGAAGTCGATGTGCTGCTGTGAACCTCTTCACAGATTGGGTGACATCTATTTCTTCTCTTTTTCCTTTTAGCTGTTGTTTATGTTTGGTCGGTTTCGAGATATTTCTGGTCGTTTGGTTAGAAATCCATATATCATAGACTTTGATTTTGATATTTGCAATTTATCTTCTGGTTTATCATCAATTTCTCTTGACTCACATCTGAAACTAGTAGCGTTATGGCTGGAAATAAAAATATGAATGTGCAAAATCCGAATAGAACACTTAGAAAATATTTGCATCCTGTTAGGACTACCACTTCATCATGCATCATTACACCTTTGAATGCTCATAATTTCAATTTTAAACCTGGCATGATACCGTTATTACCACATTTTCATGGGATGGAGTCCGAAAATCCTTATTTGCACCTCAAGGAGTTTGAAGAAGTATGTTCTACGTTTTTGGATTAACATTGTACTGAGGAAGTGATTAGACTGAAGTTGTTTCCTTTTTCTCTTAAGGATAAAGTAAAAACATGGTTAAATGCATTAAGGCCAAGATCTATTGGAACATGGCAAGAAATGCAAACTGAATTTTTGAAAAAGTTTTTCCCAATGCATCGAACCAATGGTTTAAAGAGACAAATCATGAATTTTGCTTAAAAGGAAAGTGAAACTTTTTATCAATGTTGGGAAAGGTTCAAAGATCTTTTAAATGCTTGTCCACATCATGGTTACGAAGATTGGCGTATTATTAGTTTTTTCTATGAAGCTTTGATGCCTAAGATGCGACAATTTGTCGAAACCATGTGTAATGGAGAATTTTTTAATCAGGAACCTGAGGAAGCATTTGCTTATTTTGATTACTTGGTTGAGAATGCTCAATCATGGGACACTTCTTGTGTTTATGATCGAGCTGAACCGTTGAGGGTTGTAAGTGGGGGAGGAAAGTATACTCTGAAAGAGGAGGATGATTTGCAAGCCAAATATGCTTTATTGTCAAAGAAATTAGAGGCAATTGAGTTAAAGAAAGAGCATGAAGTACAGAGTATTTCAAAACAAGAAAAGTGTAGCATTTGTGAGGACATTAGTCATGTGACATTTGAATGTCCTACTATCCCAGCTTTTAAGGAAGTCTTGTTTGATGCTTCTCATCCCGTTAATATGATCTCTAAGCCATTTTCTGCATCATATTCTAATACTTATAATGCAGGTTGGAGAAATCACCCTAACTTTGGCTGGAGAAATGATCATCCCACGAGTTCAACACATCCTGGCACTGGTGTACCTCCATATTCAGCTCATTCTCAACAAAATGCACCATCTCCAGTCCCTAGAAAGCCTATGGATGATCCATTCCAACAGATGGTCACTACCATGCATCAGTTTATGCAAAGTCAGACCACAATTAACAACCAAACCTCTCAGGCCATCAATGATATAAGGAATAACTTAACAAGGCTGAACACCACGTTGAATGCTCAAGAGAGAGCAAAATTTCCAGCTCAGCCCCAACCAAATTCTCATGTGCAACTTGCCACTTCAGAATCTACTCCTTCTGCAGATGTAAATGTCAAATCATGTAGGCTTTAACAACTCTTAGAAGTGGTAAGATAGTCGATATACCCGCTCAGGGGGCTGACAAGGTTGGTAAGACTTCTAACTCAGAACAACATGATAAGAACTTTGAGATTGATGCATGTTTGGAGCCTAAGTTATCTGTTCCCGCACTCTTTCCTCAAAGATTGGTTCCTTTACATAAAAATAAACATCATGCTGAGATTTTAGATATTTTCAGACAAGTTCGTATTAACATTCCTCTTCTTGATGCTATTCAGCAAATTCCAACATATGCAAAAATTTTGAAGGACCTGTGTACAGTCAAGAGGAAACTTAATGTGCAAAAGAAGGCATTTCTCACATAACAAGTCAGTGTCATTATTCAATCTAATACTCCTCCTAAGTATAAGGATCCAGGTTCTCCAACAATAACTTGTTGTATAAGAAGCTCAAAAATAGGCCAAGCTTACTAGGCTTAGGTTCTAGTGTGAATTTGCTTCCTTACAACACTTATGAGCAACTTGGTTTAGGAGAGTTGAAACCAACTTCTATCATTTTACAATTGGCTGATCGTTCAATTAAAAAACCGAGGGGAGTTGTGGAAGATGTACTAGTACAAGTCGATAAGTTTTATTATCCTGTTGATTTTGTGGTGTTAGATGTTCAATTAACTCCTCACTCTGTTTTTCAGGTACCTGTCATTTTAGGGAGACCATTTTTGACTACTTCCAATGCTTTGATAAATTGTCGAAGTGGTATCCTTAAATTGACATATGGAAACATGACATTGGAGCTGAATGTGTTCAACACCTGTAGACAACCCCAAGATCTTGAAGAAACCCATGGAGTGAATTTGTTGGAATCTCTACTTGCTGAAGAACCTTGTTTATTAGAGCAAGAGAGTCAAATAGAGCATGTTCTGTCTGAAACCTTGGAGAACATGAACCTAACTGATGCTAATTTAGTGAATTTTGGTGCAGGTAATAAAGTAAACTCATTATGGCGACCCAAATTTGAAGACCTGGCACTTCACTCCATAAACCAGCAATAGTCAAATGAAGTTCCTCCATCTCCAGTTTTGAAACCACTACCTGAGACACTGAAATATGTTTTTCTTGGGCCTACTAACACTTTTTCATGTATTATTTCATCTTCTTTTTCAGTTGAGCAACAAGAGAAACTCCTACAAGTTCTCAAGAAACATAAAGGAGCAATTGGATGGTCAGTTGCCAACATCAAAGGAATAAGCCCCACCATTTGCACACATCGAATCTTTCTGGAAGAAAATTCATCACCTATTCGAGAGATGCAAAGGAGGCTGAATCCTACAATGAAGGAAGTGGTAAAGAATGAAGTCTTGAAACTCTTGGATGTAGGTATAATCTATCCCATTTTGGATATTCAATGGGTAAGTCCTACTAAAGTAGTTCCTAAGAAATCTGGGATTACAGTCGTGGAAAATGAAAAAAATGAGTTAATCCCAACTAGAACCATCACGAGATGGCGCATGTGCATTGATTTTAGGAAGCTAAATGATGTCACAAGAAAAGACCATTTTTCATTACCATTTTTGGATCAAACTTTGGAACGAGTTACAGGCCATGATTTTTATTGTTTTCTTGATAGCTTTTTGGGATATTATCAAACTGAAATAGCCCCTGAAGACCAAGAAAAAACTATTGTCACCTGCCCCTTTGGAACTTTAGCATTTAGGAGAATGCCCTTTGGACTTTGTAATGCACCCGCCACATTTCAGCGATGCATGTTGAGCATTTTTAGTGACATGGTTGAGCATATTTTAGAAGTGTTTATGGATGATTTTTCAGTCTATGGTGATTCGTTTGATGCATGTCTTACTAACCTCACCTCTGTGTTAGCCCGATGTGAAGAGAAAAACTTGCTATTAAATTGGGAAAAATGTCATTTTCTGGTGCAGCAAGGTATTGTTCTTGGGCACATTATTTCAGCTCGAGGTATTGAAGTTGACAAGTCTAAAATTGATCTAATATCGTCGTTACCTATTCCAAAAACTGTCAAAGATATTCGATCATTTTTAGGACATGCCGGTTTCTATAGACGTTTCATTAAGAATTTTAGTTCCATATCGAGAGCTTTGTGTGAGTTGTTAACTAAGGATTGTGTTTTTACTTGGACTGATGCATGTCAAGTTTACAATTTGATTCTGGTAAACAATGGATGATCATGAAATATTTTCAACTTCAGGCTTAAAATGTTCACTTCATTAGGAACACATGAAACTACCAATAAAAGCAATATAAGATAACGGCAGTTCATTGACGCTTCCTCATATTAAAAATATGGTAAGCAGAATTTATCACCATAAATCATAGGGTTAATGACCAAAATAGTCCATGGGTTTTATGCCCATTATCGATTTGGTCCTTGGTTTCAAATTTGGTTACATAAGTCCTTAGGTTATTCTCATTTATCGATTTGGTCCTTCCGTCCAATTTCGTCTCCTCCATGAACAGTCAGCTAACGGTGGGCCACGTCACCACCAATAATATCGCGACACGTGTATGCATTTTTTTTTAAAAAAAAACACGTCCAGCTGGCATATTCGTAAAAAAATAATAATAATAATTCTCGAACGGGGCAGACCCCCCCTTCGCCCGACCAAGGGAGCCCAGATCTGAGCTCCCCGTCGCCGGGGCGGCTCACGCCGCCAAGGCTGGTCGCAAGCCCCCCCCCCCCGCCGGCAGCTCCCACTCCGGCCACAACTCGCGGCGCTAGCCGCCCTGACGACAGGGACCCCAGATCTGGGCTCCTTCTCGCACGGGTCCCCACCACGCGAGGGAGCCCTGATCTGGGCTCCCTCTCGCCCCACCGCCGCGAGGGAGCCCAGATTTGGGCTCCCTGTCGCCGGGGTGGGTGGCTCCCGGCCACCCCTGAGCAGGGGAGCAGCCCACGCCAGCGACGGGGAGCCCAGATCTGGGCTCCCTTAGTCGCACGAATGGCAGATCTCCCTCGTTCAAGAATTTTTTTTTTTACGAATATGTCAGGTGGACGTGTTTAAAAAAAAAACATACACGTGTCGCGATATTATTGGTGGTGACGTGGCTCACCGTTAGCTGACTGTGCACGGAGGAGACGTAATTGGACGGAAGGACCAAATCGATAAATGAGGATAACCTAAGGACTTATGTGACCAAATTTGAAACTCAGGGACCAAATCGATAATGGGCATAAAACTCAGGGACTATTTTGGCCATTAACCCTAAATCATATAAACAACCAGAACTGGTCAAACCTATTATAATGGAAACAACTATAGAAGTATACTGCTTTTCGAAGAACATATTCCAAAAAGAAGCGCTGAATGATAGAATTTGAAGCAAGGACGCATCACCATGAGCTCATGCAAAGTAAGATCATTAGACACGGTCCATACCTCTTGAAGACTTGTTACTACATGGTCTCCACTCACCACCTTTATAAGAGTGTTTCCATATAGTTGATATCTGATGGATTTGAAAGCTTATGACAGTACTAAGTAGAATATAAGAAAGAAAAAATTGAAATCATGAAAAGCAGCAATAGAACAAACAATTATCTAAACACAACGTTGCAACAAGCCAAGAGAAAGATTGAACAAAAACATCAACATTATTCCAACGAAGACTCATGATACAGGTCCACAGATGGATCAAAATTGATCAGCAAAATAATCTATCTTATCACAATCCAATGATCTAAGAATCAAATATAACATCCCAAAGCTGGTAAAGAGATGCTATGGATGTTTTCTATTCCAAAAACAGCTATATACTCGAGGCGCATATTACTAAATGAATACACCTACATGACTAAACATACATTATGAGACTAGACTAGAGGACACGCTGGAATGTTAGCAAAATATAGTCCCTCTTCCGTTTAGTGTTTTAACTATTAAGTTAAAAGAATCAGTTCATTTGTCACACTCTCTGGATCATGCAGTACCTCTCGCTACATCAATTTGTTCGTACAATCCTTCTCAAGCTAGGCTTCTAACTCATTTCAAGTCACTCATTACATGCTCCTCCAAGCCAATACAATAAAACTTAAGCCACATAAAGCATCACCACCCTTTCATATAGAGAGTATACAATTTATGATATTCTTATAGCTAATTTCGTTAGATTTCAAATGCGAACCTGTGTTATACATTGCACTAATCAAAAGACCTAAATGCAGACAGCTACCGCTCAAAGATCAGGGCAGAGGCGGAGCCAGGGGGTGCGGGTGGGGGCAACCGCCCCCACTGGCTCCAAAACTCCATTGAACTTTTTTTTTTAGGGGATTTTGAGAAACAAGTTTGCCCCCACTGGCCCAGCGGCCCAGGCCTGCCCACAGGGCCAGTGGGGGCAAGATCGGGCCAGCTAAATCTCGGAGTAAGGAGGGAAGAGCACCGAGAAGGGTACTCTGTTGGACGCTCACTGGTAGGATAGGATGACACGGGCAACTTTTTCCCTTTCCCTTAGTCAGCTGGACGCTCACCCAGAAGGGTACTCTGCTTCTTGCTTGGATTTTATATACTTTTAGATCGGACTATCATTTTTTCTGTACAATTTCAATAGGATAAGCATAATAGTTATGTTGTACTCCTTTTTTCATAAAAGAAACTGATGCAATGCTTCTACTGTGGCCATGCATAATTTTTTTTCACAACAATTTTGACTACAGCTAGAGGTTGAATGCAATCTTTATTTTTTTCCCCCCTTTCACATGGATACTTGAATTCGCGGACTCATTTCTCAGAGACAGTGGAAAAATAGATATCTGCTTGTAATATTTGAAATTTTTAGTCTGTTTTTTCATCTTTTCACCAGAAATATATGTCCGCCTGTATTTGCAGTCCTTTCAAATCAATAATGTTCATCTTGATACAGGTGGAGGGGAAGACAGTCAAGGCACAAATATGGGACAGTTGGTCAAGAGAGGTACCGAACTATCACCAATTCCTATTACAGAGGTGTTGTAGGTGCACTATTGGTTTATGACATACCCAAGAGGCAAACATTCGACAATGTGCACAGGTGGATCCGTGAACTGAGGGACCAAGCAGACTCCAACATTGTCATCATGATGGCAGGGAACAAGGCTGATCTGAATCATCTCAGATTAGTGCCAGCGAAAGATGCTCAAATCTTGGCTGAGAAGGAAGGTCTCTCTTTCGTTGAGACTTCAGCATTGGAGTCACTCAATGTCGAGAAGACATTGCAGTCAGTTTTGTTGGACATTTACCACATAATAAGCAAGAAGGCACTGGCAGCACAGTAGGCAGGTTCCTCCACTGGGCTTCCTCATGGCACCACCATTAATGTTTCAAATCTCTCAAGTTATAGAAGCAAAGGAGCAGCTTGTTGCAATAGCAAATGACTTGGTATTTCTCCGTAGGAGGGAAAGCAGGAAGCACGAATGCATTGGCCATTTGGTTCTTTCTTGACAGACATGAGGGATACTTTGTACGTGCTCTCATAGGTTTGAAGACAACCAATAGGAACTTAGAGAACTTGGAGACTTCAGTGCAAACCTCATTCCTTAATTTTCGATATTTTAACTCTTAAGACATTTTGCATTATGTAGGATTTTTTTTTCATTTCTTCTTGAGAGTTCGCCCCTCCTCAAATTATGTCCTGGATCCGCCACTGGATCAAGGCAAGTTTCCCCTGATTCAGATCCATATTCTAACCAAGAAGGAACAGTTTTGAAGTGCAAAAATAAAACAATGCATAGGAATCTCAAGTTTATCTTACTTTTACATTCTTCTTGATCAGAATGATGAAAATTTAAGCACATAATGATTCTAAATTTGTTCATGTAATAACTGGTCGGAAGTTGTAGAATTCTAAACCATAAGATTAAAAACATACATGCAAATGGCAACTCTCAACAGAAAATGATGAAATCGAACAGACTAACCTCCCAAAAGCCAAAGGTTCACCAGACTCACACACAAAACTGACATACAAACCCGAATCACACCCCCTTCACAAACCAAAACGTCCAAAAACCCAACAAATGAATTAAATTAAGAATGAATATCAATATTTGTCTTGTTAACGCACCGCGTCGGCTAAGGAGTTGTCGGAGTCCATCTCAGGTTGGAGCTTGGCGTAAAGGTGAGGGCTCCAGTACACGGAGCCAAGCGCGGGGCAATGGGAGATGACGGGAACAACGTTGAAGGAGACGGAGCCCATATAGACGAGCATGCCAGAGATGTAGATGAGAGGCGCGAAGAGGAAGATACCTTGACGGCGTAGGAGGACAGAGAGGAGCAGCCAGGCGAGGCGCTGGGGTAGGGTCCGACCCAGTTGGAATTGGGCCAGGCCAAAACGCCCTGTCTTAGACAGGCGGTACCGGGGCGACCGCAGCGAAGACGCGGGCGGGGACGGCGTACTGTGGCCGCTGCTCGGTAGCCTGTTGTATGCATGCATCTCTCTTGGTGTCCCTCTCTACGACGTCGTCATATAAGCTGGCTTGCCCCCACCCCCCCCCCCCCCCCTCTCTGTCTTTTTGTATTTTTAGAGAGAGAAAAACTGGCAGAGAGAGAAGAAAACGATTTGTATGGATTTGGAATGAGAGAGTGGAGATGCACGTGCCTAGAATATATTGATGATGAGGATGGGTGGGATGCAATGGTGTTTGGTTGGAAGGAAAGTATTTTTCTTTTCTAGGGAATGTGTGGGGGACTGACCTTTGCATGGCACTATGGCAGATAGTGTGCCTGAGAATCGGGAATGTTTTCGGTGGTTAGCTTCCTTTACTTCCGTTGATAATGGCGTGCTGGCCTGGCCTTGATCGGGTCCCCGACACTACAAATATAGTTGTGGTTGCAATTGGACTAGGCATCTTGATTGGTTTCCTTCAATAAATGGAAGTTTCCTCAACAAACGGATAGGTGCAGACACTGAGCTATTTTAGTTTTTTTTTTAACAGATAATTTTATATATCGAAAAAAACACACAAACAAAAATTACAAGCTAGAAAAACAAAGAAAAGAACTCAAAAGGGGCTTTACAAGCGACAACAGAGGGGCCAACAGTAAAGTGGCTTTTAAAGACGACACAAGGTCCTCAGAGATGGCGGACATGAAGCCCGAAGCGAGAGGACCCGAGGGCCATAGGAAACACGGAAAACCCGTGAAAGAACTGTCGTTGAAGGACCGCCAACAGAGTTGGCAAGTCGGCTCCAGGCGAGCGTTAAACATGCAATCTCAGCTGTAATTGCAAACAGTAGAAAAACACATAATTAAACCGAAGCAAGCCTTAAACAGAGAGGCTATCCCAAACGAGCGAAAGCATAACATAAAACAAGCCCTAAACATAGGGGCTAGCCCAAACGGGTGAAGATTGAACATAAAACAAGCCCTAAACATAGGGGCTGGCCCAAACTGGCGAAAGCGTAACATAAGTCCCGGGAAAGACCGAAAAGGCTCTGGCCAGATCGGCAGCGGCGGCGACGACGCGTGTGGGTGGTCGTGGCAGATCCACGGCAGGAAAGATAGAGCAGGAGCCATAGAGGCTAGAGCTGGGAAGAGATGCAGGCGGCGGGTGGCGGTGGAAGCTGGACGTGCCCCGAAAGTGTACTGTGCGTGAGATCCATGCTCACCGCTTCGTCTGGGAAGCGGAAGGGGACGAAAGCGTAGATCTCGGCCGACGGAGACCAACAATGGGGCGCGTGTTTGAAGAAACGAGGCGGAAATCAGAGGGCAACGATCGACATCCACCTGCACAGAAGCAAAAAGAAAACAAAAACCCAACCAACAACAACCATCCGAACTAGAGAGAGGTAAAGGGAAGCAGGAAGAGGGAAGAGGGGAACGGAGAAAAGAAAAGGGAGGAGGGGAGAGGAGAGAGCCGGAGCTCCTCCCCTCCTCCAGACAGTCGGCTTGGAGGAAAAACCAGAGAGAAAGAAGGTAGAGAGAGAGGTTAGAGAGTTTAATTGCAGAGGCAGTAGAGCAATTTTAGTTATTTCTGTAAAGATCTGTTGCGAAAGGAAAAGCAAATAACTTTAATTTACCAATAAAGTTTTTTTATCTTTCAATTTGAGCCCCGAAAGACTCGGTATTAGCAAATATAATAGGAATACAAAACCAACATACAGAAATCCTTAAAAAAGTTAGTCTTCAAAAGTACCACGTAATTACTTTTTTTTCTCCCAAGTGTACCACGTAATTACTTATAATCATCAAGAGAGTAAGTTTACTTGATGATAAATTCTTCTGATGTCAAAGCGCGACTAAAATTTTAATAAAGTTCTATTTTTATCCAATATATTTCAAAATTTTATTTTTATTTTGAATTTATTATCAAGGTGGGGCCAATTTCATAAAAGTTTAGATGTTTGGGAGCTAAAATTGTAGTTCTAATAAAATAAATACACAAAATTTTCTCTTCATTCTTCGCATCAAATCATTAATTTTCACTTCAAATAAATATAAAAAATTCATTCAAATCATTTATCTCTTACAGTTTTCACCAACTCCAACTCCTACTCCTCAATATTTTTACCACTCCAATTCAAAAAATTTGACAGTCAAACACTATCGATAGGCAAAAAAAATATGCTTTCCTCTCTTTTTTTTTTTCAAATACGTTGAACTCTATACTATTTCAAAGGTTATTAAAACTTTTTGCTAATCGTAACCACTAGCATTGAGATTGCATATGTACAAATATTCATAGATTCACGGTAGAGCAAACATCTAATAATATATATTTGGCTTGTTAAGGTTCGACGAAATACTAAGTCGTCACCCTTTGTGATCAGTAATATAGAAGTTTTCATTTTGTATCATTATATGCGAAGCCGTTTAATATGTAAGGGAAATTAAAAATTTGGTTACTGAATTTTATTATCGCTGACAAAATGGTCACTGAATTTTTTTTTTACTTTTTTTGTCACTGAGAACATGTAGTTGTGACTTTTCACTCCATCCGTCAAACTTCCATTAATTTTTAACGGAATAGAAAGCGGTCAACCGCTGCAAGTGCCGTTGACGAATGTAGTGAATAGTAGCGGTCGACCGCTATTCCCGTTAAAAATTAACGGAGGTTTAGACGGATGGAGTGAAAAATCACCACTATATATTTTCAGTGACCAAAAAGTAAAAAAAAAAAAAAGTTCAGTGACTATTTTGTCAACGATACTAAAACTTAGTGATCAAATTGCAAAATTCCAAAGCCAAGTTTAATGTGGTGCTCAGGTGGAAAGCGTCTCCATCATCATGGGGCCAACTTCTTAAAATCAGCATTTGATATAAGAATTTTTGGAAACAATTTAGGGCTTGAAAGGAACTCTACGAGATTGACAACATATGCTGAACGATCAATAGCTAGTCGCCTTGGCATAAATTATAGGGAGAAACAGGGCCGGCTCAAGCCAAATGGAGGCCTAAGGCGCTATATAAATTTGTAGGCCTTTTGTATAAATTTTAATATAAAATATTTACCGATTATTAAATTTAATATAAAATATTGAAAGGCCTCATTAATTATTTCTCTAGGGCTCTTACTCATGACATCAAGACCCCATAACTTGTACAGTTAAAAAATTTATAGAACATTCATATAATTTGTATAGTTAATTTATTTCTTTGGTCATCTACAATGTAAAAAAAAATATTGGGTCTCTTTATTTCTTGGGTCTTTTTATAGGGCCTTGCTCAGGGTGAGGCCTTAGGCTATCGCCTAAGTGACCTCACCCTTGAGCCGGCACTGGGGAGAAAAAACTGTTTGATAGTGACATAAACGGTTAAATATACTTTTCTTTCGTCAGAGATTTTGACACTTAATTTTATATGAAACACGATTATATAATCTCAAATAGTAATGCTCTAGGGGTGAATAAAAATTCCGATTAAAACCGAAATTTCAACACGTATCGAAACCAAAATGTATTTTTTACATTTTTTGAAATCAAAACTGGGACCGAAAATTATGGTAGGAATTTTTAGTTCCGGATTTTTTTAATAAAAAAATGCTCAAAATTTTGTAATTTAATTTTAAATAGGGCTCAAATGTAGTAATTTAAAAATAGGGTTAAAACGTTTTTCTATGTCTATAATTTTATTTTAGATTTTGGAGGAATTTTTATTTATTATTAATTTATGATATATAACAGAAAAATCTGTCCAAAATTTCAGTTCAAATAATAGGCCCAAAAAAAATGTGGAAAGAAGCTCATAATTCCCAAAATTTAGATAGATACCCATCCTCTAATATAGAGGTGATTTTCTGAATTTTATTTTTATTTCTTTTTAACGTTCTCTTGTTTTTATGTTTGCGCACCTAATATAAGATTTGGACGGATGTTCTGAATATATAGAAGTTGATAGGGACATTAGGAGCCATATCAATGATATAATGGCTTTTTTGTATGGTCAAAATCTAAGGAAGCATGGACGAATAGACGGTTTTCATACAGAGTTAATTCATGTGGATAAATTTGCAATTGTGTAAACTCTAAGGACCTGTTGGACACAAGGCTAAAACCTTTCAAGATCAGCTCACTAAGTTTGAATTTTATTGTAAAATGCCAATGATGTCTCATGAAATCAGTGCATTTACTATTAAAGAATTTCAAAATTATAACAAAAATATTTTGACGCCGCTAAAACCTAATTATATATGTTGGAATAAAAAAAGTATATGTGTTAAATTTACAACCATTTTTTTTTTCTACGCAAACGTGAAATTCAATTCACAGGAGAAACTGCAACAGTGCTAGATACAGACAGACCAATGAGGTCAGTTACAAAATTCAGGGACATGAAGCCCATAACAGCAACAATCAAAGCCCCAAGGGCTACACACCAAAGGGCCATGTTGTTAAGTGCGAGTTGTGTCACACTTTTGATGGACATGGGTATTGATAAGGTTACAATTTGAGTACATGTGAGAATCAAATAATAAAGCATCAATTATGACTCGAGACTTCAATTGTTTATCTCTAGTATCTAGCGTTTCAAGCATGTGCTCTCAAAAGATCATTAGAGTAGAATGTTTTTCAAAAAAAAAATGTGACAGTAGTATCAATATGCAATTAAGAAATTGATACCAAAAGATAATTAAGACAATATTTGCAGTTCCAAATTTTTAATTGTAGTACATGAACACTAAAAAGTACAAAAGCTTCCATTCTCGAGAAAAAAATAAAATTATACAAACAATCCTTATAGTATAATGTTTTGACCAAAAAAAAATTTACGATAAAAATTTGTACAAATTTGTCATTGTGGTCATTATATAGTAACAAAATGATCTTTCCGTTTCAGTTCTGTCATTTCCCTTAACATTTGATTATGTGTTAAATTAAATTTCCAATTAACGAATCATATGTTAATAATTCAAAGCTTTAACATCTAGTGTTAAGAGAGATGACAAAAATAAAACGAACAATAACCAACATGGATGCTTTAACATGAGACTTTTTTTTGTCAAAAGTTATACCCTGTTTGTAAAATTAAGTCTAAAAATACAAAACAAGGAAAAAAGCTATAAAATATCACCAATTTCATTAAAAATTTAGACAAAAATGTGGCTTAGTTTAAATTCAAGTAGTAATTTATCAATTCTAGAAACCTATATAAAATTTCAAAATCTTATAAATATTTCACGCAATAATTCTTAAATTTCTAATAAGAAAATAGAAAGCTGAAAAGAAAATCATTAATTTTGCCATCAAGCAAGGATTGGAGATTTTATGGCCGATGATCCTTGGAACCCAAGAGGATCCAAAGCTCCTTTCTACCTCGAGGGGAGTCACTACCTAGAGCAGTTTCAAAAGTAAAGGACCTGCTTCCTGGGTGCAGCTAAATGATCTTAAAACTGTAAACTTGGGAAAATGGTTGCTTATGTGTTTCGTTTCTTTCATTTTTTCTTGCTTCCTCTCTGTTTTTCTTTGAACGGAGAGTTTAACCGAAATTGTTCGGGAGTTGACAATTTTAATCATTAAGATTAGTTGTTTTTCACAACTTCAAGATATCGAAACGAAAGGGAAGAATGAAACAAGTGGTTCCATTGGCGTATCGCAAAAATCAAACTAACATCAATGAGATAAAATCCAATCACGGATCAGTTATCACCAATCAAGTTACATTCGAGGAAACCCAGAACTCTCCCGAGCCCAAACAAGACCATTGGATGCCAAGAATCAATCAGTCATGAAGAGTGCCCAATATATCCTCATCTCTGTACAAATGCAACCTACACCACAGAACCCACATATCGTAAAACCCCCCAAACTAGAACTGAAATGCAGAGAAGCAAAAACCCCGTTACTTTAATGGACTTAAAGAAACAGAGCAGAACATATACGTGGAACTTACTCTTTGTCGCCAAGCTTGACTTGGGTGCCCCCGAAATCTGGCAACAGAACAGTGTCTCCCTCCTTCGCAGACACGGGGATCAAATTCCCAGCTCTGTCCCGTGCTCCCGGTCCCACCGCAACAACTTTTCCCGAGGTCCACTACACTCCAATCAGACCAATCAGAACGGTAAGATCCTCAAAGAGGAAAAAGGAAAAACGCAAAAAACAAACGAAGATTCACACACATTGTGGAAAAATATTGAGATACCTTGGGAGATTTCTCTGGGAGAAGTATACCCGATGTTGTTTTGGAGGGTGGAAGGATTTTCTCGACCAGGACACGGTTGAGGCTGGGCATCAGACGCTTTGCCATCTCTGTCTGGTGGTAGGGAGTCAAAATACAGGGTATCTTTCAGTGATTTTCTTCTTCTCTGATAACGGGTACGACTGAGGTCGGTTGTGCTCTTTAAAGAAGGGGTTAAGGGGGCAGAGAGTTCGTGGGATTCAAGTTCTGGATGGGAGTGGAAAGTTCTAGGTTTTCGTCCATTCAGGGTTTAGGGTTTATGAGGCGATACACAAGTTCCTCAGCAATGGATATGGGTGGGCCGGGGATTCAGTAGAATATTAGCTTTTTTGTTTGCCCATTCCAGCTGAATGGGCCTCCGTGCATGAAACTGGCCCGCAACCTTGCTGCTTAATACTTGGGTGTTTGATTAGCGACCCAAAATGTATATATCACAAAAACACTACATCTCTATTTCTAAACAATAAATTAATGTTTTTTTTTTAAAAAAAACTACATTTTACACATTTTAACTATCATTCAATTTATAATTTGTACCTCGAGCTACCAAACTTGATATATTGTAACTCAAACTATCAAAAAATTTACACTTTACAATTTGGATTAAGATCTTATCGTTAAAATCAATTAAAAAAAGAGACGTGACACAATCTTAACTGTCAAATTGTACCATGTCATACAAAGTATAAACATCTTGGTAATTTAAGGTGCAATGTGTCTGTTTCAATAATTTAGAATGCAAATTACAAAATAAACTATAATTAAACAAAATCAAGCTTCCTCGTAATCAGTGAAAACTCAATACGTACTTAATTGAATTTTATATATATATATACATGATGATTAACTGTGGGAGACTATAAAATAAAGCCATGCTTTTGCTGAGGAGTAGTGGACGAATTTTGGGTTAATACCTACTTGGGTTTTGGGTTTTACCGTTATTTCAAAAAGATTTATTTGGTCTTCCGAAAGTTTTATAAAATTTGATTAGGTTTTGTTCCAATAGCAAAAAGATTTGGAAAAGTATTATCAAGTGGAGAGCAGCTCCCTGCCACCCACGTGATCAAAACCTCTCGTTGTAGAAACTGACATGTGGCAGGTCTGTGTCTCAATTTGTACACCTGATAGTCTGATACTACAGTTTTTGCTATGACATATGGTGCTTTGTTAAATCTTTGGACACAGTAGGCTAACCAATTAGTTGCCATGTGGGTTTTACTTGTGAATTCCTTGATGCTCGCACAACAGTAAACAGATATGGTCATGGCTAGTACTCATTCCTTAGATGACTATTGCTAAGTGGTCTACGGGTGAGTGATATCGCTTGCCCGACGGGATGTTTTGATAATCTGATAGCATTTTGCAATCCCAGGTTGTCATTAACCTATAATTGGTATAAAAATGCCTGCAGTACTGTAGTAGATCAGCTCTAGTGGAGGTCTAGTTTCAACCTATTCCATTTCACTAAGACAAACACCAAGGATCTCCAAGCAATTGCAAACACTATTTACATGTCAGGTCAGATTCTGATGCTAACCAAAAGGTTTTTCAGAATAATGTTTCACGTCGGATTTGCTTTGAAATGATGAAGAATCAGAACCCATCATTACAGGAGAGACAGGGACACGCTAATGGTGTCACAATTAGCCACTCAATTAGAGGTCTCACACCATAGAACTCCAAGGCTCCTCGGATCCATTTTGGTCCCTGAAATTCCTAGAAGTCAGAAGCTTAATGAGTATCCTCTCATTAATGTTTTGCCATAAATAATTAGACTGTGGAGAGTTGTCTGCTTGAAGCTAATCTTTTATTTCCACAGCATACAACTTATTGAGTGTCAGCTCTTTGGAACATTCATGATCTATTTGACAGCAATGGTCCTCCTAATTAGTGAAAAGCATTATCCCAAAAAGAAATTTTATTAAAGACAAAGACTAATCGGCAGTCAAAAATTAATAGATAAAATATATCACGTTTTTTTTTTTACTTTGTTGGGCCCTGTTTTTTATTTTATATAATCTTTTTCCTGTCTGGTTCATGATTTGTCGTATTTTATTTCTCTTTGTTATAATATAATTTTTCACTTTCTCGAAAGTTTGTTCGACCAATGGGATGTCACTATTGTGCACTTTCTACGCTTTATTTCGAGATATAGGGTATGTTTGGTGCCCAAATATTTGGGCTCAAATATTTGGGTTTAATCATATAAAATTTACCACATAATTTTTTATTATTATAATACTTATTAAAAATCTTCTCTCTTTACTTTTTCACCAACTCTCATAACATATCTTTACTTTATAATATTTCTCAAACTCCAATACTCAAAATTTTCACCCTCAAACATCCCCATAGTATGTGGGTGCTCTTCAAAATTCCAGGATCTCTTTAAAAGGCCAATGCAATTATGCAAAGATCATTAGGTATTATCAACAAAAGTTAAGACGCTATATGTTTTATTTAAATTGTTATAGCGCCGTACGATGATAACAAAGTGGACGTGCCGGAGTGGTTATCGGGCATGACTAGAAATCATGTGGGCTCTGCCCGCGCAGGTTCGAATCCTGCCGTTCACGTTTTTATTTTCGGTAATAAGCATTATCCACTGTTGGACCGCACAAATGGCTGTTGGGTTATGTATGTCTCATATTGTTTCTTTTTCTCGGCAAATGATTACTTTTATTACCTTTTCTTCCCGAAACTAGAAACTAATTTGCAGTGGCTTTTGATGATGCCGAAAATCCTTTGGATCACCGAGCAATGGATCACACTGCAACCTTCCTAAGCGTCCAGCTCCCCACCTGCATCAGGAAGAGAACTAGGGACTCGGGAGGGGCCACCAAAGAGTGAATCTTGGATACACCTTCTGAATCAAACCATACCTAAAAATATATCCTCTCTTTTTTTTTGGGGGGGGGGGGGGGGGGGGCAAGTTTATCCTATCTCTTTTATATGCAGCAAAGTGAACTATTGTACCATTATTAGCAATTAACTCTCATTCCTATTATGGTCGGGAGGGTATCGGTTATTTCCTATTTGGCAAGAGATTACAATTATTTTCCTAATCTACGTAAAAAGACAACTTCTCTCATATGGGTTTAGTGTTGAGGTTAATCCTATATCGATTGTGGAAAAGATTGGTGGTCAGTTTATAAGTGTAAGGAAAAACATCATCTCTTGAGCTACCTTTTAAGATTAAAAAGGTTCAAAACCACCTAACATTGATATCAAAACCTAGGTTTACTAACAAGTCTAGGCCCAAAAGTCCATGGGAGAAACAAATTGCTGCCTCACCTTTTGAGTTAGCTTTTGAAGTTAAGAAAACTCAAGACAACCTAACACTTCGAGCTTGTATGGACCTGCCATTTGCACTTCCTTTATTCCCGTCAACTTTGAATCTGATTTTTCTACTCCTCTCCGTACAATCTAGCCTTGTTCTACGACAGATCATCAGCTAATTCTTAGAACTTAAACAAAGTTAGTTTTCCTTGACTAAACTTCCAATAACTCCTCACGTGGAATGACACAAGATTTTGACAAACCGTATTTTTGTGCAACTATAAATTTATAAGCAATGTGATCAATTAGATATTCAAGTCTTAGATTTTAATAAACTATAGAATGTGCAACTATTAAATTTGTAAACAATGTGGTCAATTAGATATTCAAATCTCATTTTATTAAACAGAGAGTCTTCCTAGGCTAACCTGAATCTTTCTTTTTTTTTAGTTCTCTAGAATCTTTCTTTGAAAACATGACACTTTACTATCCTCAACTATCATTTTGATGTCTTGGTGCCGAGTTCTCTTTGCCAGTGATAGCTTTGTTAGTTGGGGGACTTTTTGTGTAGTAGGAATTGTTCTCGTTTTCTGATTTGTCTACTGGTTGAATCAAATGCATCTGCCAACCAACGAGGAAACAAAAAGAAAAAAGAAAATACAATTTTCATCCACGAACTATCACTTATTTTACATTTTGCACCATAAATTGCATCCCATGTTTGAGAAATTACATCCACAAACTGCTCATCCTTAACATATTGTACCATCGGTCTCTTTTTTCTTTCAAATTAATTGAAAATTGACTTTTTAAATACAAAATGTCGATTATGTTCTTAAGAAAGGTCAAATAGCACTTGACATTTAAGGACATAATCGTTATTTCATTTTTTACATTGACAAAACTACTCCCAATAACATTTGATTTGGAATGCAACAAGATCTTGGTTTAGATATAGATTGATCGTCGATCTCTTTTTTCTGTCAAATTAAATGAAAATTGACTTTTTTAATACAAAATGTCGATTATGTTCTTAAGAAAGGTCAAATAGCACTTGACATTTAAGGACATAATCGTTATTTCATTTTTTACATTGACAAAACTACTCCCAATAACATTTGATTTGGAATGCAACAAGATCTTGGTTTAGATATAGATTGATCAAGGAGTCTTATTCAATTACCAAATTTTCAATTCTGTCTTTCTGACCATACCTACCACAAAAGCACTCTCAAGGAACTACTTTAATGTAGCTTGTTTTTGTTCTCCACGAGGAATTCGTTCTTGTCAAAGAGTTTATCTTCTATTCCATATATCTTGGACAGCCTTAAACCAACAATGCTTGTGTTTTGAACTTGGATTTTTGACATTGGACCAAAGCCATAATCATTCACGGCAGCAAATCCTGCACCCAGCACGTACGGGAAGTGCAACAACCACAATCTAATTTTTATGGTTGTTACTGTTAGTTCCTAAAGTTAGATGTTGGCTTTATTCCGTGGCATGTCTATTGTAAAGAAACGTGTCTTGAATGTGGATGAATATTGTAACGCCCCGGGCCCACACTCCATGCGGATAGATTTCCATATAAAATAATGCCTCTTCACCATTTATCTAGGCCCCAATATTTCAAAACTAATTTTGTACAATCAATAAAATATTCATAAACCGTAAAAAGCCCAAAAATATCAATCCGAGCCCTAAAATTTACATTAGCATATCTGATATTTCTAATATCGATGAAGATCTCCCAAAATAATACAATATCTAATTTCCCAACATTAATCTCCAAAAGTACTCTTTCAAAACACACCTTCGAAGCACAAATCTATCTGAAGCTCCTCGAACTTCTCTAATTCTGCCAACTCTGAAAAATATGAGAATAAGAGATGATCTACGACTAGCTTAGTAAGTAATAAGTCAATGAGGGTTGGGGAAAAGACAATTTATAAGCACAACCGAGATCAAGAAAAAAAATAGTGAGAAATACTAACTAAAAACATAATTTATAACAAAATATCTCACGCCAAGCAACATAGTGAAATTATCAATGGTCACACAGACCCCAATGGTCACACAGACCTCAATGGTCACAAAGACCTCAGCATTCACAAGCACCAGAGTAGTTTGATAATAAGCTCAAACTACAAATTTCACAAAATAGGCCAACTATTTCAAATGAGTTGTAAAATCTCATTCTACCCAAAATTTGTTCAGTTCCCCAAATAATACATCAAAACCATATAAAATACGGTACACGTTCAAAATCTCATTGAAGAACCACTTACCTCGAACGCTTAACCAATCTTTAAAGCTTCTCCAATATTTGTCGAACAATCTCTTAGAAACTAGTAGCACCACCTCAATCCAAATTTTGGTCTCCAATATACATTCTCTGCAACTATTTATTAATCTCATTCTCTGCAACTTTAAAATTCAAACATACATCTATCCATCACTTTTAAATTCAAACATAAGATCTTTATCGATATCTTTCAAATTCAAATATAAGAATAATCTTTATCCATATCTTTCAAATTCAAATATAAGAATAATCTTTATCTATATCTTAACCTTTAAATTCAAATTCAAACTCAAGATCAAATCTATATTCAAACCTTTAAATTCAAATATTAATCACATCTCCTTTAAATTCAGACTCAAGATCAAATATATATTCAAACCTTTAAATTCAAATATAGATCACATCTCCATTTCAGCACCTTTAAATTCAAAATACGATTCAACCTCGGTCCAAAAATCAAACATAGGATTAAGTCATATCTCTTCATTTAAAATTCGAATTACTCACTTACACCTTTTCGGGACGGGGGTATTACAGATATGGATATGGATGATCTGGTACATGTGCTTCAGATGAAAGAATTCAATCGTGAAGAAATCTAGAAGTAGTTAAAGTATGTTTCAGATGGAATAATTCAGTTGTGAAGAATTATGGAAGTTGTTAAAGTGGTTTCCAAAAGAAAGAGTTCAGTTTTGAAGAAATCTAAAGGTTGTTAAAGTGGTTAACAGATGAGAGAATTCGTTTGTAAAGAAATCTGGAAGTTGTTGAAGTTGTTGAAGTTGTTAAAGTGGTTAAGTGCTGTTTAGGCTAGCTTGAGTCGAGCTTGGAGAAAACACGTTAAAATTTGGAGCTAGCTTGAGGCTCAAGCCCAATCACGGGAGAAATAATAACTAATTCCGCGTGGATTGCCTAGTCATTTAAAAAGATATTTTGAGTGGCTGGACATATGAACTTCGACGAAAATAGAAGAAAAAGAGATCTGGAATAGTTCGAAGGCTTCTAGAGAGAGATTTGTGGAGATTCGAAAGGAGGTTGTTCTTGAAGACTTGAAGAGTCAAGATTTTGGTAGGCTTCCATCAAGTGCTGTTGAAGAAACTAATCACCACCAAGAAAAACCCCACTGTGACAGCGGGTAAATATCGGAGTTCCGGTGTTTGTCGATTGGAGTTTCAATCGTCCTGAAGCAAATTTGTTTGATCAAGATTCATTGAAGTGAGAGAGAGATCCAAAGGTTTTGGATTCTACCGCTTGGTGCAGGTTCGAGCGGGGCATTCGAATTGCTTTTTTCGGGATTTGTTGTGTAGCAAAGGTTTTGTGGTAAACAAAGTCACCGACTGTAAGTGTATCTCTCATTCTAGTGGATTGGTTAACCGGCGGTGAGCCCGAAGTGAATTTTCTCTTTTGAAAGAGTTCTTTCAAAGAGTTTTCCACTTCGTAAACAATCTCGTGTGTTATGTGTGATTGTTTGCGTTTCAATTCCTTTTATATTTGCTTGGTAATTGATTAGCAACATATAAATTCAAATCTTGGTAGGTTGGTTGTGGTTCTTGGATTAAAAGATTACATCAAATTTTTTCTGCACTCCAAGTGTTTGTGTTATTGTCTTAGTAATCTTAGAAGTTTTTAAATTGACTAAATATATTGAATATCTGACATTAATATGACTATATGATATTTTCTAGATCTGGTCATATTCAATATATTCTTTGAGCTATGATTTGTATAAGGTTTTCCGCATAAGGGTGAAATAGATTGTGCTGAATTTTTTAACTTACAATCCACCCCTAAACCGTATCCCACGGTTACTTCAACTACCAAGGACAATGGCCCATTTTAGAAAGCTGAGTGGCCTGAATCAGATAAATGATGATAAGCACCTAACAAAATCCCTTCTGTTCTTTCTCCTCGGCTTTCACTTTATGTCTCACATTGACAGTTCATTCTAAAACACATGATGTTTTTCCCTTCCCAATTTCTTCTCCTATCCCTTCTTATCTTCTTAGATTCAATGTAAGAGAGGGAAACAGAGAGCTTTACTCCGTGGCAGATTCTTCCTGAAATAATTGTCAGCAGATCTATAGGGTACCTTTAAAAACTTCAACAATTGAAAGGCCCCCACTTATCTTGTGGAAAAAATATATCTCAATTAGGAGGCTAGAAAACATATAGGATACTTGGAATATAAAGGCAATCAGTATCGTACTTAGTCAGTCAAGGTTCTATCTAATGAATTGGCTAGCCAAGTCTCACATTTCTATTAATGCGCATAATTCGGCATGCTAGGTGGCTAGCTATGTCTCAGCTAATTGGATCAGTCTTGGTCCTTGGACAATCTTTATGGAGCTAATCCATAAATGTGTATTTGTTTGTGAGGCAAACAAAGTACGCTGATGCCTGCAGGTTTCTTGAAGCCCTCTAGAAGGATTGGGAAATGGAAACCAAAATTTTGTAAGTGCTGAGGAGTGAGGAGTACTCTCTGCAACATTAAATGGTTTCTGCCGTATTCCATTGCCGCCATGAGCAGCAACCACGGCACCTCTTCATCGAACAAGCAAAGTCTCATCATCTGATTTTGAAGTCGAAAAACATTTTCAAAACCATAGCCAAAAATAGCAGTACTATGAAGGAGATCGATTTTTCATTGGGTGGCAGAGGCCAGAAGGTATGAGTAAGAAGTTAGCTAGCTCATGCATGTTTCGTGGCATATTTATTGTCATGTGGTTACTCATGCTTCCTTGCATTAGCCTTAAAAACTATATTAAAATGCTTTGTTCTCAAAAGAAGGTACGCCTTAGTAACACAAAATCCCGACTCTTTTCTCTCTCTTTCCCGTATGTCTGTGCTGCATTTAACACTTTAACGCAACCATCCTCATAAAATTCATAAACAGCATAGAGAAGTGCACCGTCCCTGCAAGGGATCAGAGAACTGGAGGAGATGAGGAAAACACCTCCGGGAGAATCTGTTTCTGTTAGCCACAATGTCATATAGGCACACTCGTTTATGCATCTTCAATGTTCCTTTTCTCTTAGCACGGGCCTTCATCAGTCTAGCTCCACATCTCTATTTCCCCTTGTGCGAAAACAAACGTCTCTGTACTTCTTAATGATTTTTATAAACTAAAACCATCAAATGTGGTAAACTTACCATAGGTTAGGCCCTTTCAACTTGCCCAAAAGGTAAGTGAGCTCATCCACTATATTGCTATTGGTATTTTAATAACACTCGACATAAAATCTCTCTCTCTCTCAGCTATTATTGTTTGTTTACCACTATCCTTCTCTTTTACGCCATTAGCCAAGTACTACTTTGTATTTAGCGGTCTCCAAAGAGGCTGACTGATGAGGTGGAGACTCACATAAAAGGGAGCTAGGATTGCTCATCGAAAACAAACCATTCCAGTTTCTTTCCCATGGACATAAACGCCAGTAGCATGCACTCCCACTGTCTGGAAATAACCATGGAAACACACAAGGTTGTCCCACCACCCCCTAGAAGCACGATTGAGAAGCTGAGGAGCAGGCTGAAAGAAACCTTCTTCCCTGATGACCCTTTGCGTCAATTCAAAGGACAGACATTGAAGAAGAAACTACTACTGGGAGCTCAGTATATCTTTCCCATTCTTAATTGGGGTCCTAATTACAGCCTCAAAATCTTCAAGTCTGACATTGTTTCTGGTCTCACCATTGCTAGTTTGGCCATTCCTCAGGTCACTCATCTTTGTTACCGTGTCTTTGCTTTCTCTTTTCATTTCATTCTTTTTGTGTCTAAATTGAACAAATTATACCATAGCGTTGAACCTTATTGTTCTCCTTTTTCCTTTCAGGGTATCAGTTATGCTAAGCTTGCTAATCTGCCTCCGATTGTGGGTCTCTGTGAGTATAGTCTTTGGTCATACACACACTCTTTTTATACTTCTTTATGCCTTTAGAAACATACTGTTTATTGGTTATAACTTCTTTACTTTGTTGGTTTGACACAAAGATTCCAGCTTTGTTCCTCCACTAGTGTATGCTGTCCTTGGAAGTTCAAAGGACCTAGCAGTAGGACCTGTTTCTATTGCTTCTCTTGTACTGGGATCCATGCTTATGCAAGAAGTATCTCCCAACAATGATCCCATCTTGTTTCTTGAACTAGCCTTTAGTTCAACCTTCTTTTCCGGTCTCTTCCAAGCTTCTTTAGGATTCTTAAGGTGATTTCTTCCTTTTCCTTCAACATTTGCACACCCTGTTTCCTAATTGTGGGCTCAGATTTTGTTTTTGGGGGTGAATTGCAGGCTTGGATTTATTATTGACTTTCTCTCGAAGGCTACTCTTATTGGGTTCATGGCAGGAGCTGCTATAATAGTCTCTCACCAACAGCTCAAAGGCCTCCTTGGAATCACCCATTTCACAAAAGAAATGGGTTTGGTTCCTGTTTTAAGCTCTGTTTTTCACAACACAAAAGAGGTAGTATTCTCTTCTCTCCTTTCCAAGGTCACATACACTGATACACCTTGAACAGGGGGGAAAAAATGCCAAATGGAAACTGCTACGGTTACAGAAACTATGTAAAAATTCTCGTAGTTACCTTACGTGACACTATTAAGCAGACCGGAGGGAAAACTCTGTAATGTAAGGCAGCTTGTTACAGAACTCCTGAAAGTCAAAAGCGCTGGTAATCGTCGCTGCCTGCGACTACCAGCCACTTCTACTCTCAGGTTGATGACCTCAGTCATCTTCGAAGTTATCAACCCTTCTGTTTTCTAGCGTATTTTCCCCTGTGGACGCTCCTTTCTACCACCCACGATCAATTATGAAGTACTTGCGACTCAAGCTTTCTTCAATAATCATGACGTTGGGTGGTTTCTTTTGATTTTTGCAGTTAATTGAGTTGAGCACATGAATACCCTTGTCTCTTCTAACATTTATAATCTTAATCGTCTCTGTGCAGTGGTCATGGCAGAGTATAAAATTCGTTTTTTCTTTAATTTTTTATTAAAAATATTATTACTTTAATAAAAATATTATTCTTTTAATAAAAATAATAATAAAGTCGAAAAAAAAAACAAAAAAACTATAAACATCATCATTCATTTTTTTACACATCACCAACTTCTACACAAACACCAACACAACTTTAATATCACCTAAAAATTCACAAAATTCTCTAAATCCTACAAAAACCTTCAAAACGAACATCACCCTAGTATTCTTTTTGGGTAAAGTCATTTTTTTATCCATCGGCTTTACATCGTCTTAATAATTAGGTGTATTTGAAATTTTAAAATTCTAATTTTTAATAAAAAAAATCACTTTTTAGTCTTTAAATTTTGGACACTTTTTCATTTTAGTCATTCACTTTCAACTTTCAAATTTTTAGTCCTTAATTTTTTTTGTTTGACGAAATGATCATTTTGTCAGTCTGTCGTCCATATGCTTAACGGAGCTCTCTGACACGTCAGCAAATTTTTACCGGCCGACCGCTCACTTTCAACATATATACCCAGTCGACCGCTTCATGTGTCGTTAAACATATGGACGGACAGACTGATGGAATGACCATTTCGTAAAAAAAAAAACTCAAGGACTAAAAATTTGAAAGTTGAAAGTAAATGACTAAAATAAAAAAATATCCAAAATTTAAGAACTAAAATGTCAATTTCCCTTTTTACCCTTTTAATAATAGGTACTTGATCCGTCAATGGGCCCTTGATTTCATTAATGACTAACCGGCAATCAAATCATTTTTAGCCCTTGAATTTTATACCAATTTAGAAATCGATACTTGGGTTTCAAATTTTTAGTCTTTTAGTCTTTGAATATGTACCTCTAAAAAATAATTAGGTCCACAGCGTGGACTGTTTATTGTAATTTTTTTTTATTAATCTAGCGATTTAACTGTTAACGAAATGAAGAGTCGTTGACAGAATAAGTACCTTATTTGTTTAAGGATGCAATCTAAAAGTTGAAATTTTGAAATTCAGTGAATTATTTTAAATGGGTGTAAGGGCCAATGATCAAAAATGATTTTACCCTACAAGGCCCATTAACTTTGGAGGTGAGGGGTCCAGATGTCATAAGCAATAGTACAGGACTTAATTGTTTTTTTGTTTGGAAAATGAAATAATAATATATTATCAAATATTAGGTGAGTCCAGTTGATAATAGGCGATATTTTTCATATTATAATTTAAAGAATTTGATATTTTGGTTCTTGGGTTTATACCCCTTTGGCAAATGAGTCATTCACTTTCAAACTTCAAATTTTTAGTCATTGAGTTTTCTTTGTTTGACGAAATGGTCCTTCTGTTAGTCTGTCGTCTATATATTTAACAAATTTGAAGCGGTCGACCGGATATATGTGTTGAAAGTGAGCGGTCGACCGGATTTATTTGTTGAAAGTGAACGGTCGACCGGTACAAATTTGCTGACGTGTCAAAGTGCTCCGTTAAGCATATGGATGACAGATTGACGGAAGGACCATTTCGTTAAACAAAGAAAATCCAAGGATTAAAAATTTGAAGTTTGAAAGTGAAGGACCAATTTGCCAAAGGGGTATAAACCCAAGGACAAAATGTCAAATTCCCTATAATTTATATTGTGAATGATGAGATAGATGGCTCTTCTGCAACTAGATATGAACATTTTGCTTCGTCGAGTAACTAACACTGAGATTCGTGCCATGCAGACAATGAGAAAACCAAAGTTGTTCTGGTTTTCAGCTGGAGCCCCTCTTGTGTCTGTGATACTCTCAACCCTCGTGGTCACAGGCGGAGGGAGGGGGGCGAACCGGGGCCATTGCCCCGGTTGGCTCCCCCCAAATTTTTTTTACATGGCGTTTTTTTATTTTTTTTATTATGTCTGTCCCCCTTGGCCAACTAAAAATTAAACTCGCCCCCCTTACCTGCCTAGATGAATCAAACCGCCCCCCTTAATTAAGGCCTAAGCAGCCTAGTACCTCAAAATCAAACTAAAAGAATAAGCAAAGAGATGTTTATTTGTGTCAAAACTTGAAATCCTACCTTAACTTGTTGATGTTGTCGTGAATTTTGCGACGAATATTTCATATACTTCTCCTGAATCCTGATAATCGTTGTGTGTTGTAATCCTTGAAATAGATGTTTTCACTATTCTAGTGCTGCTTTTCTTTTTGTTCTTTTGCCTTTTATGTTGGACTTGGTTGAGAATTTGGATATCACAAATGCTAAGAAAAGGGGTGGTGTGCTCTTGTTGGATAAGTGATAATTTAATTATTCAAGTGTGTTGCGTGTCTATCTTTACCTACTAGAGAATAATTGGTTATATCATTTTATTGTCACTATCATCATCTAATTTTACATGTCTGACTTCTCCACATTTTATGAAAATCCAAAATTGAGGTAAGACTCATTTTCATCTCTCTTTTGTTTGTTTAGGTCTGATTTTTCATAGCTCATGAGATTAACTTGTTTTTAATTGTCTTTCTCTAAAGGTAGAATTTTTTTTCCATTGTAATTTGTGACGTTTGGATCAAGTTATAGATATATTTCTTCAAAATTTTAGCCATTAATTTAGCTAGGTAATGAACATTTTGAACTACGATTTTTTTGTTTTCTCATTTTGTAAGGGGAGTAGAATAGTTATTTGGATGTTAAAATTGAACTTTTTGTCCAATTTTTTTTTCTATTATCATTTACCAAGTATGTATTCCACCTTGAAATTTCGGGTTATTTTATTGTTGATAGAGATTCCACTCCTGAGAAGCTCGTGTTCAATAGTACTGTCACACTGAAAAACAGCTATAGCAAGGGTGAGAAGTATCTTTATGCCCTTGGAACTTGGATTCTTTTTGAACTTTAGATCCTTTAGCTTCTTTTTCCAATATGCTTCATTTTGCTATTGTTTCTTTCAAGAATAATAGAAACACAGTAATCGTTTATTTTTCTCATTTATGTGTTATGTTTCTTTTTACAGATCTCAACAAATTCAGCAGGACTTTTTGAGCATAGGGCACATCCTTTCTGGCAACAAAAGTAAGTACTTCATTTATGGAAGTAAAGAGTTATATTGCTGAAAATATTTTGTTTCATTTATGTGTTTTGTTTTACAAAGAATATATATATAAATATTTTGTTTGTGCGATTAGTTGGTGCTCTATTGGTATCTTGAACAACAAGAATTTAATCTTTAATGTCACCTTTCAGTATCGGCAAATAGTACGGTACGTGTATTTCAATTTTTTTTAATATTTTTAGTCCTTAATTTTTTATATTTATAGTGTTAAGACATTTTTTTGCCTTACGTAGAAATTTTTTTTTTTTTTTTTTCCTTAAGAGTTTGCCCCCCATTGATTGAGTTTCTGGCTCCGCCACTGCTCGTGGTCTTCGGATCCAAGGCTAATAACCATGGCATCACCGTGGTAAATTATTATAGCTAGGCCTTATAACTTCGCAAATGATAATTAAAACGTTTCCTAGCCTCCCCCACACTGTAAGCATTAAGATCTCTCATATATCCTAAACATAACTAATTTGTCTTTCAAACTTGGGTTTGTTTGGTAGATCGGAAAATTGCAAGAAGGATTGAACCCGCCTTCATGGCACATGTTGCACTTTCATGGCAGCCACCTGGGACTGGTCATGAAGACCGGGCTTGTTACTGGCATCTTATCCCTCACCGTAAGTTTTCCTATCAACAATCTATTAATTTAATCACCGGCTGGGTTTTCATTTATGGAATCAGATTGTTACCGTATTTGAGTAGTGATTCAAACGATTCTTGGAAAGGCCTAGCTAACATATATGCTTAAAAGTCAATCCACATCTTAATGCAAGCTGAGGGATCAATAGGGCGTTTATCTTGTAATTAAATCTCAGGGGCCGTCCAAAACTTCTGCTATTGGTAACTTAGATCCAATTACTAGCTGGGCGTGATCAGCCCAATGGGAAAGATATTGCCTCTCTTTAATTTGTTGAAAGGTATAGCATCCTCTTTTTTCAAACAGGAAGGCATTGCAGTGGGAAGGACTTTTGCTGCCCTAAAGGACTACCAAGTGGATGGAAACAAGGAGATGATAGCCATTGGGTTCATGAATATGGTCGGCTCCTCCACTTCTTGCTATGTCACAACAGGTGCCAAGATTACTTCTTCCTAGCTAGCGTTCTATTGGCATATATTAAGCGTTCCTATAACATCGTAATTTTTATATTACGGCTTTGATCATATTAGGTTCTTTCTCGCGGTCAGCTGTCAATCACAATGCAGGAGCAAAAACAGCAGCTTCTAACATAGTAATGTCGGTGACAGTTATGGTGACACTCCTTCTCCTTATGCCTCTCTTCCAATACACACCAAACGTTGTACTGGGCGCAATCATAGTCACGGCAGTTGTCGGCCTTATTGATATCCCGGCTGCATACTACATTTGGAAGATCGACAAGTTCGATTTTGTCGTAACGTTATGTGCATTCTTGGGTGCTATTTTCATCTCAGTCCAAGAAGGCCTTGCCATCGCTGTAAGTAATTACTGCAGAATTGGGCTGGTGGGTTGTGTAGACAACATTTGAGCTTTTATAAACTTGGATATAGGGGAAATAGCGTAATAAGGATTTTCCCGGCTGTACGAGTTGGAGCACAAATCACACATTAATTTAAGTAGTTCGACCAGTACAATATAAATGTCCTTATTACCCTATTTTCCTCCAAATCCCTCCATTTTTAACCTTAACTTTTAAATCCCTAACATATCATCGTCGACTTTCCTCTTCCTAAAAGTAAGGTTTCAAAATTGAGAGATTTGGGAAAAAAATAGCTTGTAAGGAATGTTCTCGTTGTACCGATCCGAGCACTGGTTACATGTTTTAGTTTAAATGTTTCGACCAATGAGGGATAGAGGTGAAAATCGAATTGACCCCTAACCAGTCGGTTCCTAATTTTTATGGACTGACCACCAAACCGCTCAAGCACCTAACCGACTGGACCGAACATATTCGAACCTCCGTCGGTTTTGGTTAGTCTGTGGGCTATACGTATCACCACAACTAGACCATATCCCTCCCTCTCACCTTTTCCACTCTCACTATCTTAGCTAAGACTCGCCCACCGTGAATGAGAAATGATGTCGTCACCGCTAAAGAAGTGAAAGGCCTTGGCATCACCATCCTCACGGCTCTTAATTCCGGTCATCCTAACGCTATTGGCAACCTAATCCTATAACAACAAAAACATGGGAAACATGAACAAAAAAAGGGAAAAAAAGAAGATGATGTCAGTTCACATACAGAGGAAACCTTTCATTGTGAACAACCAACCAACCAAAATTTTATACCTTCGTGAACAACCAACCATCCAAAAATCACCGTGAGCAAGAAATCTCAGCCTTTCAGTACCAAACAAATGGGAGGAGAATTAGAAGAGGTGGAGATGGTGGTGAGAGAAACGATGGCAGTAAAGAGATAGGCAGTCAATTAAGAGGGAATAAAGGTGAAGCGAAAAAAAAACCTAATCGCTAATGAAATGAGGGATCAATGATTGAGGCTTTTTATTTGTAATGGGTCAGGTCAGTTTGGTCTCCACGGGAAGAACGCCCAAAAATTGAGGGTCGAACCAACCCATTTGGTTTCTAAATTTTTTGGGTTGAGCGCTGAACTGAACCACTTAGAAACCAACTGAGCCCAGTCGACCTTGGTCATTTTGGGCCAACCAGGTCGGTCTTAACCCAATTTTGAACACCCTAACGAGGGAGGCGAGAAAAGAGGCCTTAACTTGCACCTGGCCAGCTCTGTGCGGAGATGAGCTGCACTGGCACACTGACCAAGCTTCATTAATTGACGTGGCACACATAGGAACGTCGGATCTTGTAAAAACGATTCATTAATTGACATGGCACACATAGCGAAGTCTAAACCATTACTGTTTATACCGAATCCTTTCCCAGATCAATATTAACCCTAAGTCACTAATGTTCTCGTGTCAAGGATAGAGTACATGGCTTCAATTGTATGTATCTTTGGGATGTGATGTCCCCGTATAACACGACAACCTAGAGTAAATTTCAATATGTAGTGAAATAAAATTAAAATAAGATAAAAAAACATGTGTTGATGAAGCTGAATGTCAGTATTGCACTTTACGCCCCATGTTGACCACAACATCACTTCAGGAAAGGGCAGTGTCATAGGAAGAAAGGTCGCCCTTTCTTGTCACGAGTTTTGTGTTGATTAGTGTAACAATCATACATCGGTTAGGAAATATCTAGAATGACTTCATATAACTTGGAGACACATTCACTTGGCAAATTGGTTTTTCAAGGTGTGAATCTTCAAGCCTAATTTGGGTTCTTTACAAATAATATATCATATGTAACAATCTCACATCGATTAGAAAATATCTGGATGACTTTATATAAGCTTATACAGAGGAAAACAATAGCTCTCTCTTGTGCAGAAAATCTTCGTCTCCTTTCTCTTAAAGAAAATAGTTCGAGATTTGTCTCGTTCTCTCTCTTGCAGAAAGTCATGGCCAGGCTGAGGCGTCTAGATTTTTTTTCAACTCTACAGTCTCTTTTAAAAATTCTAATACTTCGCGCCATCAAGACAAGTATCTCCAAGAGTTTGATCGAACTTCATCCTCTCAAGGCTTCCTTGGATCTGCGAGCTCAGGAGGCTTCCTTGGATGAACAGTTTCACAACATGCGTGGAGATTTGCGTAGAGAAGAAGTACTTGGAATTTCTATCATATCATACATGAAAGAGATCTTGCACCTCTGTAAATGCTTCAACTTTTGTGGTACAGTCAAGCCAATGGGTAGACTGCCTCAGGAATGTATAAGTTAATGCAAGATAGTTTCCCGAAGGTGTGGTCAAAATTCTTATAGCTTCCTTTGAAGGTTTCTTGAATTTTTTTTCCCTTTGTGCAATGCCTTTAGGCTATCTTTCTTTCTTTATTTCTTTATTTCTTATAGCTTCCTTGCTTGTTATTTCACTAAGGCCTTTCAAGATTGTATCAATATATAACAGTCTCACTTCGATTATGAAACATATAAGATGACTTCATATAAGCTTGGAGGCACCTCCACCTAGCAAGCTGGTTTTTCAAGGTGTGAATCTTCAAGCCTTATGTGGGTTCGTTACAATCCTGAGCCTAAGGAGTGACTGGCCATGGATTTAGTGGCACGGGTACGTCCCTAGCCTGGTGAATAGAAACCCCATGGTGCTCGACCAATGTGGGTGGGGGTATGTACGATTCTCATATCGGTTAGGAAATATTTTGGATGACTTCATATAAGCTTGGAGACACATCCACTTGACAAACTGATTTTTCAGGGTGTGAATCTCTAAGCCTTATATGTGTTCGTTACAAATGGTATCAGAGTCGGTTGTGGGTTCCTGTGCTACCCCGCCACCACGCCTATAGAGCGAAAGACCATGGATCTGGTGGTACTAGCACGACTCTAACTTGGTGAATAGAAGCCTTATGGTACTCGACCAACATGGACGTTGTTCTTAAAAGGATGGTGGGTGTGTAACAGTCCTATATTGGTCAGGAAACATCTGAGATGACTTTATATAGGCTTGGATACACTTCTACCTAGCAAGCTAGCTTTTCAGGGTGTGAATCTCCAATTTAGGTCATGCTTAAACAGTCGATTGATTAGGATACCCTTTTGTATTCAATTTCCCCCCGTACAAAGTACCGTTTTTCTGAATTAGTCTCCTTTGTGAAGGAAAGTAGTTGTGTCAGTAAATTTTTTTTTTAAGTTTTAGTTTTTTTTACACAAAAAGGTTATAAGGGGGTGACCAATGTAGCCTATTCGTTCTTAACGTGATCATAAGAGCCTCCACCCGTTTTAGAATAACCGAATGGAGCCATAACTACACATCTAGGAAGGAGGAATTTTTACTAGCCCTACAAGAGTGTAGTTGATTTTAAAAGTGTAGGTTCAATGCAAATACCTTCTACCTCTACACCCTGGGGTTAGTGCATTTTTGTATTTGTAAAATTATGTGTCAAAATTTGTCTTTTTCGAATTGTATATCTTTCATTGAGTGTCCCTATTTTCAAATTTCGAAACTACTTGAGCTATCACTGTAGTGGATGTTGTTAGCAGCTTTGGTGGTAATTTAAGGTTGCGTGCAATGAACACTCATGAGCGTAGTTTTTTTTTCTTGACTGTCCACCAATTTCTATGGTTTGGAAAATTTTAAAGTAGTTGTTAATGCCAGGGACGAAGGAAGACACGGATTTACAAAATAGCACAAATTAGAAATGAAATGTAACTAAAATATGAAGAAAAAGTTGCAAATTATATATTTTTTGTATCAATATTCTTAATTTTTAAAACTTGTTAAAAACAGAGATGGAAAAATTTAGGGCATGTTTGTAAATTCAAAATTTTAGAAAATTTTCAAATTTTAAAAATTTTTAATTGCAAACATGAATTTTTTAACTTTTCCATTTTTCACAACAATCAAGGGTCTACATTAATTAAAAAAAGGAAAATATCATAATAGGCATCGTATCTATGGACAAATATTTAATTAGATCTTATAACTTTTACTTTATTTTTTTACTCCGCATATGTTGTAAAAAAACATCAATTGTCGCCATCAATTCAATTTGGCTGTTAAAATACATAAAAAAATTACCGAAATACCTCTCTAAAAATTTTAAAAAAATATATATAAAAATGAAATAGAATATTTTTATATATTATTTTTATTTTGTTAGACTTTTTAAAGTTTTAATAATTTTTCGTAGAGGGACAATACGGTCATTTGTTGCATAGTTTAACAAGAAATTGAACTGAGGGGATGATTGGTGTCTTTTAAAATTTATGTAGAGGAAAAAATAAATTAAAAGTTATTAAGGTCTAATTTAATTTTTTCCTATAGATATTGGATTTTGCCCATTTTTTTAAATCACCTCTCCATTAAAATAAATATAAACAAAAATCAATCAAATCATTTATCTCTTCACTTTTTCACCACCCCATAAAACTAAAAAAAAAAAATTCAAAATCTCTCACTTTGCTTGGTGTTTGGCGTCCAAAATTTTTGAGATTTCAAAAATTTTGATATATGAGAATTTGTGAACAAGGTGAAGAAATAGATAATTTGAGTGAATTTTTTTTATCTTTATTTTGATTAAAAAAAAAGATTTGATAGAGAAAGAGAGTATTTTGTTGTTATTATTTTTATCCAAAATTTGGGAGCCAAACACAGGAAGTTGGATTTACACTTAGTTGCTTCAGATGGATTCTTATAAATAGTCCATACAAAAAATAGGAAGCAACAATTGTAATTTCTATGCCGCAACATGATGAGAAGGTTACCATGATGGTTGTGTTTGAGTGTTAAAATTTTGGAGAGGTTAAGGCTATGTTTGTTTCAATTTTCAAAAAGTTTTCAAAAACTTCTCAATCACTTTTTCATCAATTACAATACATTTTTATCAATTTCAATATCTTATCATCAATTCCAATATCTTTTTACAAATTTCAACAACTTTTAACATATTTTTCACCAATCCCAAGAGAATCTACACTACTTTCAAAAAAACAAAAACACAAAAACTGTTTTGAGATCTAAACCAAACATAACCTAAAATTTTAGGGTATTGAATTTGGTGAAAAAGTGAAGAAATAGATTATTTTTAATATTTATTATAGTAAAAAATAATGATGCGATGGAGAGAGAGATTATATTGTAATTTTTTATTGTATTAAAATTTTAAAAATTTTACTGACAAACACACCTTTAGTATCGTTCCATTCACAATAGAAAGGATGCCCAAAAAGGGATGTGGGAGTAACATTATTTGAAAACCTTATCTCAATCGAATTTATGAGCTGATTTTTGGCATCACAAAGTTTTTTCAGAATTTGTAGAAAATTTGATACTGGGTTTGTAGAAGTTGATGATGGATTTTAAAGATATTTGATTGTAAATTGATTTTTATTAGAGTTTGTAAAAAATTGTATAGATAAATGATTTGATAAATTTTTTGAAAAGTAATGGAGTTGAGTGAAAAAGTACTGAGATGATAGATTTTTTAGATAAAGTTTTTTTAAAAGTGTATTGGAGTTTGTATTGATTTTTTTGAGATATTATAATTTTGGTTGTGAAAATATTTACTTTCAAAATATTTTCTTAGATTAGAGTTTTATTGAATTTTGTAAAAAAGTGATCTATTAGGAATTTTAGTATATTTGTTTCTTAAAAAAATATTTACTTTATCATAAAACTATCCATGAGAAGTTGGATTTACTTCGGCACTAGTAAATCCAACCTTTTTTTTGTAAAGCAACCCTTGCTGCTTCTTTCCTAAGTGATGTTTTTCGAGCAATTGTTTAAGAATTTTGAGTTTTAGGGTTTATTAAAAGTTTGTTAAAAAGTTAAAGAATATTTTATTGTATAATAATTTTTATTTGAGTTGGTTAAAAAATAAAGAAAGAAAAGATATGATAGATTTTTTTAATAAAAAAGTAATAAAGTTTAGTAAAGAGAGAATATTCTATATAAAATTTTTAATGAAAGAAATATTGAGGTTCGTGTGTGAAAAGTGTTAGAATTTGTGTAAAAATTTTAAGATTTTAATATTTTGATATTTGATTTAAAAATTTTGTATTCTAAAAAAATCTTAAAAAATATGTTATATCTAAAGATCACCTCAATATCTCATTTCTAGGGCTAATGTTGTTCAAAGCCATCGGTAAATTCGGTGGAACCGACACTGAGTTTTCTTTACCTAGCCTAATTGATACTAGTGTCGATGTCCTATATATTAAAAAACTCGGTGATATTACCAGTTTTCAAGTATCGGTAAAACTGGATTTTATTTATTTGTTTTTATATTAAATGACATCATCGTTTGTCCCCCTTCCTCCCCCGTTTGCCTCTCTCTCCCTCCCAGTCCCCTCCCTCTCCAAACTTTCTGTGCATGCATAAGCGGCACAACCACCCTTCGCCGACCACTACAGATACTCTTATCTTCTCTCCTTCTCCAAATTAAATTTTCCTTATTTGTTTGTAATTTTTAGAATTTTAATTTTTTTTCTTATTCGGAGTTCAGAGTTCAGAGTTCAGTAACAAAAATAATGGTGAGAATTAGTTCCCGCGGTAATCGGAAGCAGAAATTTCTGATTTTTTTTTTAAAAATTAATTCAGGGTCGTTTGATCCCTGGTTTAAAAAAAAAGACAAAAGACAAACGTGACCAAGGTTATGTTTGTGTTGTAAAATTTTTGGTATTGGGTTTAGTGAAAAAGTGAAGAGAAAATAATTTTTTTTTTATATTTTTTATGGGAGAGAGAGAGATTATATTGTAGTATTTTATTAGGAGTTGGTAAAATATTTTGTAAAATTTTTACCGCAAGCGCACCTGGTTCAAGTCACACGAAGACTTCTTCGTGAATCTTCCGACCCTTCCGAAACGAAGTCTCACCCAGCCGCCAGCGACAGCCCCCACCACCACTGAGTCAGGCCTCCATCCCTCCGAGCCTCCCTCCTGAAATCTCCATCTCTCTCTCGCGGGTAGCTGCCATCAGTTGAGTTTTGGTGATCGAATCGCTCACCAGATCTAATTTGATCGTGTGCAGAGACTTTTGGCTTGGAAATCTCAACTGGGTATTTGTTTTTCTTTTTGTTTTGTGGTTTGCAACGTTTGTTGTGTTGTGGGTCTGTAGTTTATTTACGATTGAGGATCTTTCCATAGTTTCTATCTGTTTTGGTTTGGTCATTTTTGTTGTCCAGACGATGTTGCATTGTTGATTCGTTTAGCTGGGCAAGGTAGTTTGTGGCAATACCCAGTTTTGCGTTTGAATGGAATTGAGTGGGTGGAAATTTGAAATGAGTTTTTGCATGTTGTATGCTGTTGTTATACCCTATTCTGGTTTATTTGCTAGATGATTTAAGCGGGAAAGAAAGCCTTTTGCAGACCAAGGTTTATTTGCTGGATGATTTATTGTTTTCTTATGGAATACTGAATGATTTATGCTCTGGTTTCCAATCTTGGCTGATTTGATTGTTGATCTAAGTAGAGAGGGACTGTTTTCTGGCAGAATATGGTTTGGCAATTGGTTGAACCTGCCAAATTTGTTGCAAGTGATTCTATTGCTTTTTGGTTTAGATTCTGACTGCTTCACTGTTATGTAAATGTATATGGAACCGGAATTTCCGGATTCCGTTTCTGGAAATTCCAGTTCCATTCGGGAATGGAACCGGAATGAAAATTCTCATTCCGGTGAGTACTGGAACCGGAATCCATCCGTTTCGGTACTCACCCTTAAACAGGAAAGGGAACTCAAAATTATGAGAGATAAGCTTGCCAAGGTCAGTGGGTTCGATGGATTTGCAATTCCCAATAAGACTGAAAGTTTCTCCATTGATTCCTTTGTTACCACATTGGCAAGATTACCTGGCTTAAGGGTTCTTAGCTTAGTTTCTTTGGGGATTTGGGGACCACTGCCGGATAAGATTCATAGGCTATCTTCGCTTGAACTTTTGGACTTGAGCTCAAATTTTATGTATGGTTCAATTCCGCTTGGGATATCCAGATTGGCGATGCTTCGTTCTTTAACATTGGATGGCAATTATTTCAATGACACGCTCCCTGGTTGGTTGGATTCAACGTTCTGTGATCTGTACAATGAGAAGATGGTTCTAGCTTTACAATTCCATCTCCTCTCCATTTCCTCTGGTATTCATGGATATTTGATGTACAGGAGAATACATATGGAAATATGGAAATTATTTTTCCCCGCATGCATTATGTTGGATGACAGGCTTTTGTCCTCATCTCTTGAACCCTTTTCTAGATTTTATGTATTCTTGCATGTGTAGCTTTTGTTTGTTATTTTTCTGTTTTGTTTTCTCGCGTCATTAGTTTTCCCGTCTTCTATACTTCTTTTGTTATTTAATGGCATCTCCCTTGCATCTTTCATTTGGTTTATGCATCAGAAGAAATTGATGTGATTCCTTTTCTAGCAAAATGAGGCCAAGGAGGCCAAGTTTTCCTGAATTTTTCTGTTGCACTTTTCTTAGTAAGAGTAATTTTTGTGCGATGTTGCGTTTGGACTATTTATACTATACTTGCCCCCCGGATCTGCTATTTCCCTTTCCTCGGTGGCATGAAAGAAGGAGATAACTGTCATTATGCCTTCTTTTTTCTTTTAATTGTAAGCATTGTTATAATTCCTTTGACTCGCTATCACATGTAAAAGACATTTAACGGCCAGGTTTCCAGTATTTTCCAGCGTTTGGATTTATACGTGTTGCCAGAATCCCATCTCAATTGAAGCAGCTGCAGATCTAGCTAGCACCCAGCACTGAAGTTATGGGGAAGAGCAAGGGCCCAGACCCTCCAAACTTCCAGAAATACGGCGTGCCGTTCTATTCAACCGCTTGGGTTCCGTACAAGAGCATCAAATTGGTGTCCAAATGCCAAGAAGGGGAGGAAGATCGGAACCAATCCAGCGACGAAGTTTCTGGATGCGAGAAATCATCGACTCTTCCGGAATCCTCTGCCGCTCAGAGCTACGTGGTGCTCGCCGGTGGTGGCGGTGAAGGTCGTAGTGGAATCCCAAACGCCGTCGTTGTCTCCCTATTCGATTTCGCATCCAATTCCCTTTCCGAGCAGCCTGTACAATTTCTTATTCATAGTTAAATTTTGGCCACGCGTCCTTTTTTTTTGTTCCCTTTTATATATTTCTTGTGAATAGTTAAAGGATTAAATGTGGGGCTTTTTCTGAATTTATATAGTCATAGAGTGCTACGGGAAAAGTATGTCAATCATGGCCTTCTCTTCCTGGAAAGGAAAATAACTCTGAATGTGCTTTTTCTTTTGTAACTTGTGATATCATTTTTTAATTTATGAATATATTGTTTGTCCTTTCAGGTGGTTAAGCTTGGAATTGGCTCGGATTTGCCTTACAGAATGGCTGTCCACCCTGGTGGGGATGGCCTCGTTTGTTCACTGCCCAAGAGTTGCAGGTATACATTGTTTTCCGTCTTTTCCCACTAAGCGACAATGATTCTCTGTAGATATTTGTCGCCAGAGCAGTGAATACTGTGAAGATTATGTACAGCGAGAAGCTCAGAGCCTGCAAAATCTCTGTGAACATTTTAAGGATGTGTGTTACAGTCTTTTCAAGTGGGTCATAGGCACCGTGGTAGGCATTGCATAGATTCAATTCTCTTAAGAAACAAACCTAGCAAGCACTAGCCGTCCACCACATCATTTTATGAAGTGGGTTGTCGACTTTGTTTTATGTACTTCCAAGTCTCTGGGTTTTGTATACTCCTCTAAGACTTGAGGTTTGGTTTGTCATCCAAGTCACAAGGGTTTCACATGGGTTTAGCCTAGTTATGATTTGAATCTTTTGATCAATAGATCTTTTCTTTGTTAATCATTTGAAGATGGAACTCCTGGAAGAAAAGGAGTGATAAATGATACAAAGGAAAAACCTTGTAGCGTTGCGTGTGTATTCAAAATTTGGAGTATCGAACTTGTAAGCTTGATCTGCAAAACATTTGAAATCGATCTTCCTCCTTTTGTTGTCTCTCATAGACATGTAGAAAGGTATTCTATCTCAGCTCGAGTAATATTAGCAAAGTTCAAAGTCGGCTCGAGCTCAAGAAAAATTTGTGTTTACCAATGCAAAAAATATAAAACACAAATTAAGCATAAAATGTAATAATTGACATGATATGCGCTTTGTGATGGGTCAAAGAGTTTAATGACAATTATATGCACATACACTTGCATGCATACCATTTACACGTAAAATGTAGAGAGTATAAGATGACTAGGAAACATGTAATAAATGTAACCTTTGAAATTATATATATGTACGTATGTACAGGTATTACACACATAGATAATGTTAAGGTAAACATATGTAACAGATCTAGGACTGTACGTACTTATGTACACATATATGTTTATGTTAATAGGATACATGTTTGATGCTGTTGTATATGTAAAAAATGTGACATATACATGCAATGCCATATATTTATGTATGTATGGTAAATATTAGAAAGCTTTAAATGAGTTCAAACAAATCAAGTGGAGTTTAAGTTTTAGTTTAATGTCCAAAGGCAACTCGTTTATCAAATGAACGAAGCTCAGGTTGAGTTTATGCAAGCCTAGTTGAAGCGATTCATGAACAGTTGGGTTCATTTACAGCCTTAGGAGTATTCATGCTTCGGGGCTTTGAGATGACATCAGTCGTTAAAATATTGGAAAGAAAGGCATGATGTGGTGGAGTAATTACAGCCTACAAGTAAAAATTCATGAAAAGCAACATGTGCAAATGAGTACTTGAGGAAATTAAGCTGCCAAAATATTTGGGAAGGTTCAAGTGAAAGCACTCTGTCCAGGCCTCACAGCACTGTGATCAAATCAGTTGGTTACATAGAGAGAAAGAAGGGCATCATGTGGCATACTAATTACTGCCAACAAGTAAAACCTCTTGAAAAGCAAAACGTCAAAATGAGTTCTTGACAAAGTAAGCTACAAATTGTGAGTGAAGGTTCAAAGATGAGTTCAGTTAGTTTGAGCAATGCCTTAAGGGGCCAATATGGAGGTGATAAGGTTAGCAAACTAGGATTCTCTAAGGCTTTAAAGCAACAGTGACCAGACAGATTTGTTTAGGGGAACAGTACCGTAAGGAAGCAATGTTGTAGAGAGATGCTAAGAAGTGGTCTGGTAGAGAGTATTGTCCGCAGACTAACAAAATTTTCCATAGTGCTGGATCAATTTGTTCTATAATCGTGTCAGCGGATTGGACAACTAATTCGTAAGAGTATATTGGTGCGGCAACAGATAGTACTAGAATAAATTTCATGGCCAGCACAGTATATTAGAGTACTATATTGGCAACAATAAGTCCTCCAAGTTTAGAGTTGGCGTTTCAGTTAGGACTAGTGACCCTACTGATTAAGCTAATAAGATCTGCTCTATGAAATAATATATGTTACAATCAATAGCTCATACAAACTTCAAGAGTTCCTAAATTTACTTCTTTTCTCTTCAAGATCCTAGAGTAACTCAATCAAGAACTGCTGAGGAGGACGTCAAATGGTATGCTGTTGGAATTGGGGCCTACAGCATAAGGTAAATTAACACCATATCCCTCATGAAACAATTAAGCCAAGAGGTTTAACTGGGAATAGGAGATTAGTTGCAGAGAATATGGGGATGAGATAGAATGACAGATAAATAAGGTGATTAGATATTGCACAATAGGTGACTTTGAGACTTCATGAATTTCAATGTGAAGAAACTCATTTTTCAAAAATGTGACAGACAACAAAATAAATATTCCATTTTAGTTCGCTGTGTGAAAATAGTTTGTATAAATTAAACCATCACTGTTGTCATTCCAGTTAATTTAGAGTTTTTGTTCTATAATTGGGCTTTTTCCATGCAGATGGTTTGAGTGGGATAGAGAAAAAAACAAGGAAATTGATAAAGTGGGCCTAAAGCTGTCTGATAAAGTGCTCACACAGTTGGAAGATGTTGGACTGCAATTAGCATTGGCATTTAACAATGAGGGTTCTGCACTTGCCGCCGGTGGCGAGGTAATTTTCTTTGGGATATTATGACCCTCGTGGTGTCAATTTTCCAGTTTATTTTTTGTTAAACATATATGTAATGGTTAATTGTGTATATGGTTCAATGAAATGAAAGTTGTGATTTGTCTGTGGACTGACTGAAAGTGCTATTTCCCATGGCTGGATTTCTTTTTCCCAAGATTTTCTCTTCTTTCACCCAGATATAAGATGCAATATTATTGCACTACAGGATGGCAATTTGAGGGTCTTCAAGTTGCCTAGCTGGGAAATTACTCTCAATGAGGCTAGTGCTCATACTACTGTGAAGGACTTACATTTCAGGTTTAATGGCATGCATTTGGAATTCCATCTCAAATTTGCAAGATATTTCTATATTTTCCTCCTTTATGTGTAAACAAGCTGTGCTTACTCTCTGGCTCGGTTGTCTTACAGCTCTGATGGGAAATATCTTGTCTCCTTGGGAAATAGTGGCCCTGCTAGGGTCTGGGATGTGACTTCCTCCACGGTTGTGGCTTCTCTTCCAAAGGAAAACGTAAGCAATTCATTAGAATTTTCCCTCAAGGGAAAATCAATTCATTTTCAACTTCAATTGAACAAGAACGATACTTGGCTTTCTAAGTTCACAGGTGCTTCCATTAAAGTAGTATTGGTATCTATTTAGTGGTGCTTTTGTCAATTTTGTGGTTATTGAGCATCAATAAGCAGAAAGCAAAGTGCATTGTAAAACCTAAAAACTTCAGTGACTGCTAACCCAAGATATTAGTGGCACCCGCCTGATGATGACCTTATGCACCAAGTGTATTGGAGAAGTGAAACTGTTTAGCTTTTAGGGAGTATTGACACTTTTCCTTTGATCTGAGTTTATAATGTTCCTACGGGGGTCAAGCTAATTGAATTGACCACATGCAGGATGAGGTTTTTTGCTCGTGTAGGTTTTCTGGGAGTAATGATAAGAATCAGGTTATATATATTGCTGCAGTCACAGGTGAACGCTCATACTAGTTGCCATCCTTCTAGTTTCTGAAGTTTTTGCCTCTACATTACAGTCTAGTAAGATCTTATCAAAAAAAAAAAAGTAAGATCGCTGCTGTCATTATTACTCTACATAGGTAAAGGTGGGAGCATTGTAACTTGGAATACCACCACATGGAAGAGGATTGGATCAAAGCCTGTGGTTCGAGACACAATTTCTGCCTTCAATGTTTCGCCCGACGGCAAACTCCTTGCCTGGTAGAATTCATTGCTATTTTGAAGTTCTTGAGGACATTAATTGTCACCTTCCTCTTGACTATACTCTTGAAGTTTTTGTATTTGATATAGAGTATTGTGTCATATATCATTAATGATCCTCTCACATGGAGCATCTGCAGTGGAAATCTCAGTAGCGAATGCTCAACTCTTGCAGCAAAAAGAACATAACTACATGCTTTTGTAGGCATCCTGGAAAGCAATGTCATGTTTTCCCGGACCATTGGCATAAGGCAAAACAGTTCATCATGACAACAGCTTGTTTTAAGGACCACCCTTTCGTACTGATATCACCGTTTCTTTTGTCACAAAATTGCTTAACCTTGCTTTCTTGGTCGAACCCCTTGAAAGAATGGTCTGCTATGTTTGTGAAAATGAGGAAGCTAACTATTTCCCCTGCATAACAATCTGTTATGCCTTCTGTAGAGCTAATTACTACCATGCATCTGCCTAAAAATGAAAAAATTTCTTACCATGAATCTTCATGAGCATCCCTTTGATTTGTGGACATGCAGTGGGACAACTCAAGGAGACATTTTGATTTTAAATTCAACCAATTTGCGGGTTCAGACAATCGTTAGGAAAGCACACCTTGGCTTTGTAACTGCACTGGCATTCTCTCAGGAATCAAGGTTTTAATCAGCATATCTGCATTTCTTTTAATAGGAGTTAAGCTGCAGCACTTCCCTACTAGCAATTAGTGTTTTTCAGTAAACCATTTAACTCTGAATATAGGGCTTTGGCTTCTGCATCCCTGGACTCAAGTGCAAGGGTGACAATTATTGAGGACAAGAAGAAAACTGGTATGTGCCTCTCATATTTTCTGATGTGATTTCTGAATGGTATATCACTCTGCTGCTGGGTTTGCTATGGTCAAACTGCCTTCTACCTGCTAAAGAAATGCTTGATAATAGCTGATTTGGGTTCGAAATGCAAACATGGGCTACTAAGCATTAGGATGTTCTTGAGCCCCTCGTGGCTGCATGGCTTCGTTGAAAGGATTGCTGTCTCATGGAAATGGGATTTTAGGAAGCATAAAATTTTAACCCTGAAAGTTTGATAGCAGATAGAAATTGAACTGGTCAACCGAAACCTGGAAGGCCGATGCCTTCACATATCTAGGAATGGCAGGAGAAATGTGCTACTGTAAAACTAAATAAGATGTTTAGCATACAGTCTTCTTTCATTGCCCTTCTGTTGTGCCATCTTTTCCTGACAGTTACTTCTCCTCCCTTTTCTGTTCAAGTTTCACCTACTTCTCATTTTGTGGACTGTTTCCTCAGTTTTCTATGATCTATTGATTCTCAATCCAAATGTGCTTTAGTCTAATATTTAGTTTGGAGTTAAATGGAAAGATATGTAGCCTTTTCAACCATAAGGTCACCTAGGCCACGTAGACTGGCTTGATCCAAAATTCTGGAAGCCTTGTTGCATCGTAATAGAACAGGAAGAGTTGTCAGCCGAAAAGAAAGACCCATGCCTTGGACATCCAAGCGGAGGACTTGAGCTAAAATTCTAACTTATCGACCGTTTTCGAGGAACTTTACCGGGGAGATGGGAATTTGCTCTATCCAGTTAAGTTATGCGGCCTCAAGTTGTGATTCACTCCTTTTTCTTGGGTTTATTTTTTTCCAGGAGGCTTAAGCTTATGGATGGTTGTGCTCATCATTATACTTGCCCTTGCTGTATATTTTTTGAAGAAGGAAGGAATCCTTAGCTAGGAGTTGCAGTTTTGTACCAATAGAACCTGTCAAAAGCTCTGTAAATTTTGCATGGACCTTTGGTGATAGTCTAATATTTGCTATTTTCATTTGAAGTGTTCTTTTCATGTTCTTCAAGCTCAACCCATCATAGTCTAATCTGTATTTCCAATTGAATTCTTGTATTTTTTTTCCGTAAATGAAATGTGGTTTTCATTTAAGCAGAATAAAAAGTGTAGTTCTCATTTTCATTTCCCCGTGCTTGCTTTGCGTTACGTTGGAATAGCAAAATGAATGTGACCGTTATTTCTTTATGGCCTGGTTGTTCATTACTCTTGTGACATTACCAGGTTCTCTAGACAGGGCAGAGGGAAAATAGAAATCTTATGTCCTTTCTTTTTGCTAACAAATGCTGTCTGTTGCATTTTTTGTTAATCTTGATAGCTGAAGTGAGGTTAGGGTCTGCCTGGAGTTAAACAAAGACAGCATTCACCTACAGTTGAAATTTATAATTCCTAGATTATGTTCCTCTTACTATTAACAAGCAGCTAGGTTTTTAAGAGGCTGTGAATCAAAGCTTACAGTTGAATAGACACTCCATTTTGGGGCATTTTCTAGTTTAGCATGAAAATTTGGTATTCACCAATAGAAATTGTTATGGTGGCAGAAGTCATTATGTTCTCTGAGGTTGCTTTCAACTATTTCTCCGCTAATCAAATTCTCTTGTTCCACTTTAAATTTTCCTCCGATGTTTCTGACAGTAATATGCAGTTCGTAATTGGTCCATTTTCTTTTTTAAGCAAAAAGTGTAGGAAGGGTTACTAGAAGCTATTGCCTTTTTATTTCGACATAACCGTTGTAGCATCTTGCCCTTTGAGCTAGCTACCTATAGGAGAGCTGTTTAAGACAAATTCGTAATGTGAAGGAGATTGCCAGGGACCCAAAGATTTTCTAATTTTAGTTCGTCTAACCAATTCTTGTATGTAAAAGTCCAAACCATCATCCTCCCATTCCTCAGATTAGGAGTGAAATTCACCACAAAAGCCTTATGCAAAGAGAACTGTTAGCTCTAAAACTTCACTCGTTATATTCGGTTTGAACTCTCAATTTCATACGCCCTCAAAAATTTCAGCCTTCGTTCATTCTCCCTAAAAGATGGTTGTCAGAAAGATAAAAATAGCCCCAATTCAGTGCTCTATTAAGATATTTCTATTTGGGGTAATTTTTATCTTTCTAGAAGGGCTTCTCTCTGTCATCTCTAACAGGAAAAAATAGACGAACGATGGAGAAACTTTGAAGACGTGTGATGAAATTAAAAATTCATGAATAATATTTTACTATATAGTTTTAAAAGTGAATGTAACCCCATTCATATTGCTGCTGGTTTCTGATCCCAAACAAGGATCTCCAATAATCCTCCTTTCCTCCAAACGCTTCTATTCTATATAGTATACGCTTATTTGTTTTCTTGAGCAAAAACAACCAATTCTCTAAGTGGTTGAGTTGCATCTCGAGATAAGAAGACAAAAGCTACTTGTCTTTGAAGCGCGTCGTAGAGTTGTAACAAAATTGCTAGTTTATATGCTATTCCTGCTTTCGTAGTTGAGACTGATGGTTTCTGTATTTGACCTTGCTTAATCATTTACTCAGAAAAAAATGCTAGAAAAAAAATATATATAAAAAACTTGCTTCCATTATCTCGCCAAACTACATACAAACTACGTATGACATGTTCTTGGGTCGTGAGATTATTAAATATCGTCCCAATTTTACATTGCTGCTTCCCTTTTGCTGTTTCCAATCACAGAAGTTCCATATGCTGTCATTCGGATCCATTTCTTCAACCCCCAGGGCCCCATGATCCGCTTGAAAAGATGATATAAGATGCTGGTTTTTATGGTAACAGATACAAGAGTTTAGTCGATGAGCATTAGCAAGATATGTTTCTTGCATTCAAAAAACATCAGCAATTCTCTTATAATTTCAGTTTTAACATTTCACCTTGGGATAATACTTACACTGCTTTGAGTTCCGTGTACAACCACGAAAGTAAGTGGAGCAACGAAAAAAGCGATTATTTGCTCTATATTCCTACATAATTCTCATATCTTTCAAATAACTCAACCTGGCATTAAGGGATAAACTATACAAATAAGCTTTTAAAGCGTGTATCCCAATGTGGAATGATTTAAATTAATCCTAGACTAGAGAAACATGTCAATATAATTGAGAATATTTTTAAGACAGTTCCAAGAGTATATTCGCACCAATGAAAGGAGATTAAGGCTCTTTTGAGACTGTACGGAGAAAGTTACCAGGATAGATATGTAGAAATGCTGTTAAGTTAAAAGCAAGCATTATTGGCGTTTCCTTTGGTAGAGAGAATAACCAACAAGGGCAGACATCAAGAAAGTCCAAAGCACCTGCCACAAAAAATATACATTTAGCTCGGAATGTAATTTGCAAAGCAAGAATAATTATAGTGGGAAGTAATACAATTATCTTGAGCAGTTCAACTAGAAAACGCGACAGAAAATACTGCACCAACCGTGTTGATGGTGTGCCAGCGTTCAAGCCTTTTGATCCTCGACTGCATGTCTACAATAATCCCTTCAATTGGAGATACCTCCCTACATGGTGAGGATTCTGAAGCTGAACTGCAACCCTGTTGGGTACAACATGGTATTTCAACTATACATTAGAGATGTAGCACATTCAGTGTAGTTTGGGCCATTAGGGAGAAAAGGTAGGGTCCTCTCTAATTCCCTTTGTTTTGGAGATTTGCCAACATCTGGGGATAATAACCTGGAATAGTCCGGACAAAGCGATATAAAAGTATCCTAAAATTTTAATCACGACATTATCCTTCATTTAAATATCAGCAGTAAAAATCTATCATTCTATAGCTCAGATGGAAAATACCTGAGATTGAATAAACTCAACAAGTTCCTGCAGCCTTGCAGCTTGCTGAGGGTTAATTCCACTGGAACCTCTTTCCATTGCTGGTAATCTCTCCAAAATTATTTGAAGATAACTCTGTAAGTACAACAAGGATGTAGGTGAATTCAAGCAGCATAAAATATGATGAAAGAGTCATGTGATTATATATTCAAGTGGTAAGGGCAAAACCTTCGTCGTATATGAGCCGTCCAGTTTAAGCATTGAACCAGCAGCTGCCACAGCCTCTTTATTAACGCCTTTTATTTGTAGGTAAGGACTAGGGACATCTTGTAGATGATCCACCTCGATTAGGATCTAGAAGAGGCAACCAAGATTAATTTTACAGACCATATAAATATTTGTAGACATCATAAGTGGAAACATGATCTTGAAATAAAAAAAAAAAGCACGAGATAGTGAACGACAATATCTCAGTACATGGATAGGGGAAACAGGGAAAGAAAATCTTATAATAGCAGAAATTGGAAAACATCACGCTTTACCATTATCTGATTATCAAGCATGAACACCTATAATATCGTCCAATGCACAATATGAAGTGGAGCCATGATCTCGAAGGAAAAAAAAAAAAAAAGCACGAGATAGCAAACGACAATATCTCAGTACATGGATGGGGGAAACAGGGGAAGCCAATCTTATAATAGCGGAAATTGGAAAACATCATGCTTTACCATTATCTGATTATCAAGCATGAACACCTATAATATCGTCCAATGCACAAAAAGATGACTCCGGGCATGAAAATTAAGTAATATTGATATCACACAATCTCCAATGAACCACAGATCTATCGCTATCCAGAATATACACTGCATGAAAATTGTTTTTCCTATTTCTTTTTACTATTATTATGAAGGAAATGCTGCATACTACAGGTCTTACAATGTAAGATATTCAGATGAAACAAATTGAATAAGAGAACTTGGAGCAACATCCCATCGGTGAAATCAGGAACCAGAATAGCAGAAAATTACAAGGACAAAAAAAAAGCTCGTTGCTCCAACACAATTGAAACTTCAACCCCAAATACAGGTATTACAACAAAAAGTAACTTGCTAGAACTCGAACTGACCTTTCCATCTTGGTAAATGAAAGCAGATGCTTCTATATAAGCTACAGCTTGATACCTGGCATCACAATGGGATATAACATGAGGTTTCGACAACTAATACTGTCAAAACGAAAAAAGAAAAAAGAAACTTATCCCTACTAATTTACAGCTAAAACCATCATGTGGAATTATTCGTCCCTACTAATTTACTCTCACTTCCAAAACACCAGAAACTATAACATCATCAACCACACACGGTTTCAACAAAGCACATATAACCCCTCTTGTATTCCAATCTTTTGGTAATGAGAAATTATCGTAGGCATAGGTAAAACATCCACTATGTTATGAACCCTTTAAAATCTCTAGTGCATCATAGAAAAGCTCATTAATTTCAGAAGAGAACTCAGTATACCACACACATGATTGTTTCTTTACCTAACAATCAAGGGCAAAAAAACAAGACTGCAAGGATATATATGTTGCTTACCCGAGGTTAAGAAGACCAGCAACTGTACAAATGCTGATGTCAAAATCTACTTTAGGTTGAATGATGAAGTTCCCTTCTCTTATAGGCTAACAAATACCATTCACCAAAAAAAACACAAAAAACAAAAGATTTGAGCATCCACGACGCTTTTAGAGCAAGGATATGCACCATTTTATTGTAGACAAATCAATGTCACCACAAACCTCCCGAATCAGCAATGCAAATCTGCCCTCACATATTCTGACCCGTATGCAGTCACTCTCCGTCAACTGTCCATTAGTGGGAATTCCAGTTTGCCTCAAATATATGTCAATAAAATTCTGAACAGAACTGCAGAACTTTTCTGGATCAAGAATTTTTAAAATATCTTGATAAAGCACCTGTTATTGATTGGAAACAACAGAAACCTGTCATGAAACTACGTTGCATAAAAAGTCGGACCAGAACAATGTTGCATGACCAAACACTTACTTGCTTATTACTCTTCAATACAAACAATGAGCTCTCAGGGGAAAGCACAGGATCGAAGTCATTTCGAATTTTGAGCTGCAAGATGGTATAACACCATACTTAACTCTCAGAAATCACACATTAGCATTGATAAAGTGAAGAGTAATATAATACAGTTTCAAAGATTGGTCCAAACTAGTATGATAATAGTTTCCCAAAAGAAAAAGAAAAACAGTTTTCCAAGAAAGAAAAATGCGGCCAATTGAAATTACAATTCACCAGGAAAGACATTGTCTCCACAATGAGTATTCTCCTTATGAATTTTAATATTACAACAGGAGTTCTTCGTAGCAAAATTAGTGGAGGTAGAGCAGCTTGAAACACAAAATAATCAGACTGAAGAGAAATGTTAAATCTCTATGTTAGAGAATATAATTCAAATAATAAAATCTATCTCTTCCTATCACTTAAGCTTTTAGGATAAGTGATAGATTCACATGGTATCAGAGTCAAGGTCCTGAGTTCGAGACGTGACTCCACACTTCACCCTAATTTCAATAAAATATTGCACTTGTTGCGCCTCCCAAAAAAGGAGAGTACAACCCACACATGAAGGAGAATGTTAGAGAATATAATTCAAAATAATAAAATATATCTCTTCCTATCAGTTTAAGCTTTTGAGATAAGTGATAGATTCACACTATTGAAACTATCCAAATTTAGCCATGGAACATTAAAGTAATCCTTAAAACATAACACAGCAAATTTACATATTATGGGCATGTTTGAGCCCCAATTAATTGGGCTCAAAATTTTAGGTTTATTACTAAAAAAGTCACCACATAATTTTTTATTATTATAATATTTATTAAAAATCTTCTCTCTTCACTTTTTCACCAACTCCCATAACATTTCTTTATTTTATAATATTTCCCAAACCCCAATACCCAAAATTTTCACCCTCAAACATACCCTATATATATGAGTTCCAAGTCAACTAACATGGGCATGAACGAGATGTGGTTCAATGTACTGCTGGAACATGGGAAACACTGTCATAATGATCTCATTTTGGGACATGAAACACCCAACTCTACTTTTATCCCTTTGAACTTGAGAAATCAAATGTGAATGAACACCTCCAACCTGTCTTGACACAGAGAGTAGTTGCTTAGCTGGTTTGCTCGCCAAACGGCTTTAGAAAATAAGAAACATATTGAGAATACATGGAAAATAAAGCATCAAAGAAGGAACAGAAAGTTATCCTTACAACAGCAATCCACAAGTCAAGCGATTTTCGGATATCAGGATGCAAAGCATAGACCCCTTCAAAAATGATCTGTTGAAAGAAGACAATTAGGACTTTGTAGAGGTTGGAAGGCAAATTAAAACAAGTTTAACTAGTACGACTCAATTTCAACAATTCTAGTTAAGGATTTTACTTTTGAGTACTATCAACTGTCCTTGCCAACAATGAAAATGGGTAGGTATATTGGGCAAAGATCCTCCTCCAGCTATATTGTTTGAATAGTGTTAGAGAATATAATTCAAATAATAAAGTCTTATCTCTTTCTATTAACTTAAGCTTTTGGGATACGTAGTAGATTCACCTAGTATCAGAGTCAAGGTCCTGAGTTCGAGGCCTGACTCAACACTTCACTCTAATTTCAATTAAATATTATACGTGTTTGACCTCCTAATAAAAGGAGAGTCTGGCCCACACATGAAGAGGAGTGTTAAAAAATATAATTTAAATAATAAAATTTATCTCTTCCTATTAGCTTAAACTTTTGGGATAAGTAATAGATTCAAAAATAGCAATATTGTACATGGATGGAAAGTACAAAACCAACCACCCTTCTCAGGGATGTTATGCATGTTGTTCCACCTTCACACTTGAGAAAGCTTGCCCCTATATGCTTTGCTAACCACAAAAAATCGGCAGCAACTATACAGATTAGGAGGAACCACAAACTCCGCAAATCCTTGAAAGTCACCTCCTATGGGACCACAAGTGAATAATTTTGTTATATTGAATTATAGTATTTTTTTTTTTTTGATAAGTAAGGAAATTTTATTAAAATAAGCGAGAACAGTACAAGGGACTATACCGAAAGCGCATAAGACAAACAAGCAACAAAACTAAGGAAATCATCAAAGTCGACAAAAAAGCCCCCTAAAACCGCATTAGCCCAACAAAACAAGGAAAACAACATAAACCCTTGCAAACAACATACTATTATTGAATTATAGTATCTCAGGACCTTTCGTTTCATTTTAACCTTTTCTTTTGGGGGGAATATTGAAGTCTACTAATTGCCCCTGGAGTTACCTCCCTCAGTTTCTTCTCCACTCTTATCCCATATCCTGACCTACTTATTCTTTCTTTCTTTCTTTCTTCTGTCCCCACCTCTCTTTTATTGTGATTCTCTACCCTCAGTTTCTCTTCTCACCTATTTTCTTAATATCAAAAGGCTGGGAACAGAAACTTTCTCCCTTCTGTTCCTTTTTTTTCTTTCTTGTCATCTCTATTTTTGTGTATCAAACTAAAAGGATTTGGTCTCGGGTAAAGATCATCAACCTTCAATCAGTTCAGGTCGCCTAGAGAGGCAGCCTAAGGCTCCCAATAAACTGCAACCCTCGTATATATGCCAACTCAAGGAATGAAGTCATCCCACTTCCTTTAAAAGATAAGGGGAAGATAACATATAAATTCAGGGAAGCAATTTAGACAATCAATCCACAATGAGTTTGATAGATACCACTCCACAATCTTCAGAAACTTCAAGTTCTTTGAAGCCACTCCGAGCGCCAGTCTCCAAGTCAAATATGGGTACTTTTGTTCTTCGACGATTTCTTATGTCACCAATATTCTGCACAGGTGAATCAGAAGAATCAGGATGGGAATATAATCATGCGTGAAATTTCTGATAGGAATCAAAATATGGAATCATTGATGTTTGGGAACACCGCAACCTTCCTTCCAAAAGCTATCAAATTTATATTTTACTCTATACAAAATACTTTGATAATAAAACACCAACAAAATATATGGCTAATGAGCTCACCATTGTCTCTCCTTGTAAGAACGGGACAGAGGAAGAGGCTGTGGGTTCAATATTATGAGGTGCATGTGAAATAATTTTATTTGAAAAAAAAAATCTTCACTGCAATCTTATTGTCAATGGAAGGTAGAGGAATTTGTACAGCATAGTAGTGAGTAGGCATGAATTGGTGACACGTCAAAAGCTGAAAAACAATGGCATTTTCACATATATCTGAAAGATAAAGAAAGTCACATAACAAATTATTTGCATGCTACCAATTTTTTTTTTTTTTTGAGAAATAAGTTAACCTTTATTAATGAAGAAACGAAGATAGTTAAAAGAAGAAAAAACAATTGAAATTCCAGTGGGCATTTGGGACAAAGAAAGCAGCATCAAACACTTGTAACAGCAGATAAAGCCTTAGGACCACATTGTCATTAGAGACTGAGCAAAAAGGAGAAAAGGCCAAAATAAAAATAAAAATAAAAGAGAATGTAGCTTCTTGAAAGTTGATGCTTTTACTTTCTCAAAGCTACAGAGAGAAGGTTCTTCCAAGAAGCCGTGATGAAGCTACTTGATCTTTTGCCAAGGAAAAGCACAAGTCAATATAGAGTGTTCGGTAGAAGAAAATGATATTCTAAGGTTTATAAGTAGGCATTATAGTGATCTTTTGTCAGCGTTAATAGCAATTCAAGAATCAGATATTCTGATTAATGTGAGAAGCTGTAGCTGCTTTGAGAAGCAAAAACCAAGCTACTTCTCCAAAGCCACCAAAAAAAAGGAAAAGAACAAAAAAACCCAAGCCGCTTTACGAAACTGATGAAAGCATGTGACCAGAACAGGTGCAGGCAACTTCCATTTCTTAAAAGCATAAGCACCAATTGAGAAGCCATAAAAGGGGCCAGTGGTCTTCCAACATATCCTACGCAAAACGACCAAAAACTTCAACCTTTATCCACACTGCCATATTCTAGACTATTTAAACTTCGAAAGACTGACGTCTTAAGAGAAAACTGAAAATAAAAACAAAACAAGAAAGGTTTGACACGACAGGACAAATCTTAGAAGTAAAACATAACAATTTGGTCTGTATTATGGAATGCTGGCATGACAGGTGAGCAACCAGAGCACACGAAAACAGAAAAATCCAATTTTGGAGACTAGATATAAGAAAGGATCCAAAATTATCTGTCTTGATTAGAAATTTGAGCATAAAAACCAGCTGTCTTCTAATGTTTTGGACATATCTTTATGCACCAGATCCCAAACCGTGCTTAACTGACTTGTAATCTAAACTGACCAAAGTTGAAACAGCTTGATGAATATGGTTGACGCCTTACCTTTGAAAGCAAAGATAGGTCAAGAGAGCTGAAATCATCATACTTAAAATCCTTCACTTGTTCAGATCTATAGTAGCTTTCAAGGGAAACCACTTCACGACCGAAAATGTTCGCCATTTTATGAGCCAAACTAGTCTTTCCAGAACCACTTGGACCTCCTGCCATTCGGCAATAGCAAAGGCAGAGCAAGAAAGCATCTCAGAGCTTAGATGAAAATGGCAAAAATTCCAGCATGTCAACTTTTGGCTTCAGAAAAGAAATCAGAAATTCTACAGTTTAGGATGAGCTATTTTCCAAAAATATCTGCCAAGTAGTTATCCTAACCGGACAGATAATGGGATCCACACATTTTGGACATCACCTCTAGTTCCTCTTGCAACCACTTTCCCAAACCCAAAAAAGGATTACAAATTTGCAGAACCCTTTGAACTACAACTTGTTAAGACATTGGAGTCCACTGAATCAACGAAAGATAAATAACCAAATACTCCCTCTATTTCTGAATCTGTATCTCACCGGCCACTGGAATATGCATGAGTTTAAAAGAGACCAGTAAGGAAAAGAGAACTATTATGTAGGGTCAGAGGGAGTAAATTTCTGGTAAACCATCAGGTCATTGTTGGATGAATAAGAATATGGATTGTCCAAATTTTTCCATGGGATATCAAATAATTAACAAACCTCCTAAGGATCATATATGCACTTAACTGCAAATTTCAACTTGCTTGGCCATCAACCAGCCATCCTCTCCATGTGCACTGGGAAAAGAAAACAATAAAAAAAAAAGGATGGTGCCTCCAGCAATACTTATACCGAAGTTTTCATACCTCAGTCTGCCATTGCCCATTGTATACAAATGAAACTGGGTTACTAGGATACACACACTCAAACACATGGTGTACATGTGTAAATATTCATATTTGTAACTCAAGTGTCCTATAAAAACCATTTATAGTTTCATCAAAATGTATGTAGAACAGGCTACTTAGCTGCACAGGCTCTCTAATTATTAGTCATCATGGAACCTAGTTTATCATAGTTTTATGCTCTAATTATATAGACTTCTTTATTAATTGGTAGAGACCCAACTGAGCACTTAAGTGGGTCAGTTCACAGACTTAACCACCCAAATGTAAACTGCCAAAGAAGGAACATCTGAAGGGTATTATAGCTGTCAAGAATAGAGTCGAACACAAGAAGGGTGGGGGGAGAGAGAGAATAAATTAACATGAGTATTACCAATTCCAACTATAACTGGGAGACCTTTATTCTCCAACAAAGCCTGAAATATTATTAAAAAGCAAGTGTAAAGCTTCAATCCAAATAAATTTAGTGACAACCTTCCTGCAGGAGAACCAATGGGAACCACCAAAACAATTTCTTATCTACTTATATCAAACTCCATACCTGTATCGCTTGAACAGAAAGAAGCAATCCTCTATCCAAGTCATATGAATCAGGCATTGGAGCAAGCTTGATAGCATCCCTGAAAGAGGCAGGATCTGCAGTTGCTTCATGAGAGACTTCTATGACATAACATTTAATAACAACAGACCCAGGAAAGAATCACTCGACAGAAATACTAGAAAGTAAATGACCACATTCCCTAAGTGAGGAACATACCAACAACTGAGCTACCAGAATGGGGAGGATCTGACAAGATGAAATGCCAAGTAGCTACTATGGGTTCCACTTTAGATTTAGTTGGTGATCGAGTCCATGGTTGAGAAATATCCTCTAGGCGAGTAACAAGGTTTGACGGAACACGAATTGGCCTGGGTGTAACGATCATCCTTTCTTGGTTACTAGTTTGAGATATATTAAACAGAGGTGGAGGTGAGTTAAGGCGAGGCACACCTGCAAGCAAACCAAATTTTCTGAGACACTAATAAGAATAATCGGACCAAAAAGAGGTGAAAGGAAAAGAAAAACTATGCTTGTCTTTATCCTGGTGAAAGAGATAACATATCAAAAAATACCAAAAAGCACCATCAAGGACACAAGAGATGTGATCAGAAAACATCTAGGGATATCAGATAGTACAAAACAAAGAATCTGAATGAAAAAAAGATAAGGATTCAGGTGCCAGCTACTTTAGCTAGCAAAATCTCCTGGCACAAATACCACAAAAAACTAGTAGCCAGTCCTATTTCCGTGGAGTTTTAAGGGAAGTGAGAGGGCTACATCATGACGCATAGCATCAATAGGAGAACATAAACACCATAGATTAATCAACCTTTCTCCTAACTACAGAAGTTTAATCACATAACCAAATAATTCATAAAAGATCCACTGTTAAATCCCAGATACATGGATGAAGTTCACAATTTACAAGAAAAATTATATGAATACAGTAAAAATTTTAAGTTTTTCAACCTTGTTCAGCATATGACAAGGAGTTCATGGTCCTTCTCTGGCCAAATAAAATGCATGGACAAGGTTTTTCAAGGTCCTTGTGCAACAAAAATTTGTTAAGAAATCCGAATGTTGCATGAAAGATGAGTTACTGAAAATTAAGTGCATTCAGAAATGTAAATGTGTGGGAGCTTAAATTATGAGACTATATACTAAGAACAGATAGTTCTGAATTCTGAAGGTCCTTTTTTCACTTCCTACATAAAAACTAGAGAAGCAGGCACAAATCTTTTCACTTTTAAGTCCAAATAGTCATACGGTCTATTTCAGGATCTAAAGGTTGAATTTTCTCTCTGCTCTGTGTAACAGATTCCAAGAAGTAGATTTTTTTTTTTTCAAGTGAAAACAAGGTAGAAGAGATACAGAAAAGGAAGGACCTTACCCCAATTCTTTACACATCACAATAGATATTCAGCAACAACATAATAAGATAAAGGTATAATAATGGACGACGAGTAACACTTCGACAAGGAGTACAGAGAGGGGAGAATTTGTGTGTGTTGTGGGGAGAGGTGGGGGGGGGGGGGGGGGGGTTGTAAAGAACCAACAATAGCATAACTCTGTAAGGAAAAAGCTCATACTTTCCTATCCGCACCCCTCAGCACCATGAATGTCTCACCAAGCGTATCAATGGTTTCAAGAGACAGAGAAATATTGCCAGTATTGACTGATGTAGATGCTCTTTTATAACTGACTACTACACTGTACCCCAAAGCCAGCAACCCACCTAAAGTCATCCGGCCAACCTGCTTCAGCATTTTAGAGGAAAATGTCATAAAAAAACTGTCTAAAACTACTAAGCATCAGGATATACTTGTGTAATCTAGATAGTCATAACAATACAACCAATGAATGTACTTTTTTGGAACTGAGCCTTGAAACAGATTCCTTGGATATAATAACAGCTTACAGGTACAAAAGAGGCCTATAACCCTCCATCCTAAGGCCAGTTTTCCCTATAACCTTGCTAATCAAGACATTGTAAAGACCTTTTTTTTCTTTCCCATTTTGTAAGTAATAATATAATGAATGGTGTAAAGACCACTGGAGATCTTTTCCCTGGTTGTGCCTCCTTTGATTTTTGAACGAGTTATTTCCATCATTGAAGCATAAAATCAAGTCATCAATCAAACTGAATAAACAACCACAACTTCCAAAGGAAGACTTATTTGTACCCACGAACATAATGCCTTAAGAAACCATTATTGAGCTCCTGGGGGATTTCCTCCTCGCCATCAGAAGCCCTTTTATCCTGTTCCAACCAAATGCTCCACATGGAGGCACCACTTTCTAAGAAATACAGCACCTTTACTGTAGCGCCAGTATGGAAATAAATTCATAATACTATAAATGCTTACATATCAAGCAACAGTAACCTGAGTTAGCAAGAGATATTGCATACTATGAGTTTCTTAATTTTCAGAGATGGTACAACACAACTTTAAGGATAAAGGAAAGTTGCTTCACATCTGATAACCTATAAGTAGAAAAAATTACATTATCCTTTTATTTATGAGAAAATTAACTGCTAGTTTAAATTTGCACCATTAGGCTTATTTACAGAGTTATTGAACTTATATACTGTCACTTATGTTTAAAGAGGACACTTGTGAGACAAATACTTCCAATGTCCTGTAAACGGGTTATATTTGTCTCGAAAGTAACAAGGTCCATGCACTGAGCAGGTAGAAAAAACACGTCCAAAACAGGAAACCTACATACTTGGACCAAAAACATGATATTTACTCTGATAATGGAGCACTCACTTCACCAACTAAGAAAATCTCACTATATCCCAGAGTGAAGATAATTGTTTACCTCAAATTCAGCTTTAGGCCTGATGATATATATTTTGTCAACAATCCGCTGGTCGCCAAGTGATAGATAATATCGAATACCAGATTGTCGCACCTTAATCCAATCATTTATCCGTGCTTCCTCACTTGCCGAAGGCGGTCTAAGGTACATCTCAATAAAACTGAAAGCAAGGTAAATTTTCTAGGACACTCAGTGGCAACCATAGACCCAAAAAAAGACAGGAAAAAAAAACGAACTTTCAGATTAATATCATGATAAGTAATGGTCAGAACTGGAGATAACAGTTTGCTGCTATACTCACTTGTCTGTTTCCGGGTCATTTAGCTGAAATGCATAGGCAGCGTGTGCATCTGACAACTGTCACAAAACATAGCATGTAGTCAAGGCATGTGGCTGATAAATAGTACCTTTTAATGAACCGAGAAATTCATACACAAAAGAAGTGAATTATTAGTAGGAGGCAAGAGATAAAAAGGAAGATTAAGAAAAATAAACTTTTGAGAACCCTAGATCTTGCATTAAAGGAGATGGGTGCGATGCACATAACAGTGATCCTAGCATATCAGCATAGGCACAGCATGAAAAAGTATCTACATGACAAACCATACGTGCTTCTTTCCATATTTGTCAGTATGAAGAACCATAGAGCAATTTATTGTGTTTTCTGGCGTGTTTGATTTCAGTATTTATGCAATATGAAACTGACGTAGAAGTTGCACACATTGAAAATAAAAAATAAGCCACTAAGTATGCCAATCATCAAACTGAAAGAATAAAATAACCAAGCACAAAGCCAAGACCTTACTGCACAGATACACCCAAATCCATAAACAATGCACTACTACATATATACACACCTGACTTCTGCATTTCAACTTGTAGATCGCTTCTCTAAACGACGAGACAAAGCTGTTGTTAATTCTAATCTGCAGATCAGACAATAACATAAAGAAAATTAGCACAACGATTTCAGGGATGAGAATAATAGAGAACACTAACCTGTGCATGATGAAGGTCTGGTTCAATGTGTTTTCTGAACAACGGGAAAATGCTGTCGATAAGGTAGTCCAGTGAACAAGAATCTCCAATATCGTACCGAACTTTAGACAGAAGGCTAAAATGTACACCACCAACCTGATAAGCCAAAAATATATTCAAAATGTAGTACCAGTTTTCACCACCAACTGATAACTCCCCAAAAGCCTCCCAAAACAAACTATAAATACTTGCAATATATAACATTACCACTGCCACTCGAATATCTAGCAGAGAGCGCAATTTTGCATGCAGAGCGTAGGTCCCGTCAACTATTACCTAGAAACAACTGTAAGAGATAAATTACCCAAATAGGAAGTTTTAGTAAACCATAGAAACTTTAACTTCACACATTTACCACCCCAGATGAAGCACTCTTTATTGCTTTTGTACCAATACGCCTCTTTTGTTGATAATCAAAAACCGGGATCCGTGTATCTTGGCCCTTCGTCAAATCCTAGAATCAACATAAAGCTATGAATTACACATTACCAGAAGTAGCAAATCCAATGATGTAGTTTCTACGAGTACAATTAATGACGCGTGATCAAATGAGGTTTTACCACAGCAAAAGGCCCAGAGTCTACTTGGCAAAACAGTGTCTAAATGAAACTTCTCATTTCCCATGTCTGGGAACAATGAGAATCAGCTGTTCTTAAGACTATGATGAAAATAGGCAACCACTGATGATCTCCAGCTCAAACGACACCTTCCACTTAAAAATGGAGGGTCTGATCATAGATTTCAAAATCTAGCAGGGCTAAGTAAAAGTTACCAACCAAAATGGAAAATAGGCAACTGAAAGATCTTAGCTCAGAAATTGTAAATGCTTACAGAATAACTCTCACGTGATTCAATCAAATGGGAATATAAATTAGAATCTCATGATAAAGAAATGAGAAGCATATGCAAACCTCAAGATTTCGGACTAGTGTGTCAAAATCTATTGAATCCAGATCATTCGCTTCATCAACTCCATCACGATAGTTCTCCATGGATACAACAGTACAGCCAATGACAGATGCCACCTTTTCTGCTAAGCTTTGAGGACAATTAGAGTAACAGGACAAATTAGAAACCATTTGTTAAAGCCAGAAGAAAATGCCTTTCCCCTAGAAATATATAGAGAAAAAATGATAACAACTAAACAAAACATTAAAACATTAGACAGCATACATACCTTGATTTACCAGAGCCACTTGGACCACCAATGCCAACGGTAACAAGACCCTCTTTTTTCTCTCGCAATTCTTGGATAGATTTTACCAACAAATAGTACCCATGATCAAAAGACTGCATCATATCAAGCAGCTATTAGCTAGGCCTATAAAAGAAACTAATAGGAAAACTAATTAAAATGTTGACTCAACCATTGCAAATTAGCTTTGTTCGTTTATGTCCATTAAAGCACAAAGTTATAGACATTAGGAAGTCAAAACACAAAGCAACACCAAGCCACAAAATTTCATTTTCCTCTTTTCAGTCTTCTAGAAGCTTAGCACTCTCCTCTATGTAAGTAGTGTTTTCCTGAAATCCAATCTCTCCATGGCACTTTGATGGAAGCCCCATTGGCGCTGTGCGGCAGTCGACTTCATAACTGAAGATATTCTACCTGACTACGTACAAAACGAAGAGAAAACATGATATATGTGTGATTTAGATAGCAACTTGGGCAACCATTCTCACTTACAAGATAGATAGAATGGCAATGACTAATAAGAGCACTAGCACCTTACCCATGAAATCGTATACGGGACAGGACAGTCGAGGTTGGATTAAGGGATATCTCAGGATCATCTCATTAACACGGTGGGGTGGTACAAACAATGTGCCCAGGCTAGCACATTGAGCACGAGTGAAGCCGAAGCTTCGCTTGAGGAAGCTTGCTCTCACTCTTTCACAATACTTTCATTTATCTCTCAAGAAGTTACAAATGATCTTTTTATATAGAGTTTTAGCTGGACCTTATTTGGTTACAAATCGTAGCACTAATTACTATTCCTAAAATCGTGCATTATTCCCTCTATCAACATAAAGAATGATTCCTACAATTATAATATCTACAATGCATGATTTCCTCTCCCTCTCATGGAGCAAATCCGAAGTAAGTCGTGCCTTGATCCATGGAGTATGTATCCTTCAATCATGCCTTAATCCATGGAGTATGTCTTCCTTCTTAATGTGGCGCTGATGAGCCTTGTCGGTGTCGCCCCCTATGGCTCCTCGGAGGTCTCCATCATACTTCAATGGGTTCTCCTCCGCCCATCTCTCCTCACCCTCTCCTTCACCCTCATCTATACCACTCCCATAACCCAAAAACCCTATATCTTCAATGTTTTACATTCACCCACCCTCTCCCCAATGGACCCACCAAATAACTAGACTCCCACTAACCTTCAAATCACATTCCAAGAAAATCACCAAGATCACGGTGGTTCATCACAGCCATTCTGACCAAGGCCATGGCCTTTACCTACTCACCTCCATCCTACTAGTCCATTGGATGGTGAGTCAAGAACTTGAGGCAGCAGGTCCTTTCCATTACCAGAATGCCCATTCACATAATCCACTCCATGCCCTACACTAGTCTTAGATCCCAGTTCCATACCGTTGCTACTGCCATGTCCACCTGCCTCACATCCCCTACCATCTGCTTAACTTGTCCATAGTTCACATCCCTTAACAGCTTCACACTCCACTTTCTAACCATGAAGAGTCCTTTCTCACATCTCATCCCATCTCTAAGGTCCATGTTCTCCGCACCCCATCCCTTATGAACGTTACTTTTTTCACTTTCTATCCCCAGGTCTACCCTCCATTCCACCCAGTACAATCCTTTCCATCTGCTCCCCCCCCCCACACTTATCACTTGAGGCTCTTGCTGTGCCACCCTCCTCCTCGCTTTCTCTTACAAGAAGCCTTCAACACACCCCACTCCCCCTCACCCACTGAGTTTTCTTACTCCAATAACAAATATTTATTGTGTGAATTTTGCGACGCTAAACAACATTGAAGTGGTGGCCTCTGCAAGCCCCGCACCCCTTCACCAATCTCTTATGCAGGGGTGAATCGAGGTTCAGCTTACAATCCTCAACTTCGCTAGTCAATAGGCACATGTTATGTATACCACATCCAGTGCATACATTTATTAGAACCCTGCAGGTACCTCTGCTATTGAAGCTATTCCCCTAGAACCACCAACTTGGCAAAATCCTCTTCCTTTGTCACTCTTATATCCTCTAAATAATGTCACGATTTCATCACAGCTCTTCAACTAGCTGACTGCCTAACAAGGAGCAAGCTGGTCCAAATCATCCGATGCATCAAGTTGGTAACAGTTTATAAAATGGACATTTCGTAGACTCAGTTCTACAACTGAAACCCAGCTAGGCCACTCACAATTTCTGGCTTCAAGCCCTCATTGCACTACCGTTCATCGAGAGTGCGCTGTATCACAGGAAATGTTTGGGTTCTTATTTATGACTTGCTACTAGGCCAACTTTTATAATTGGAGGCAATTTATTTAGGATGCTAGTAGATTTTGAATTTTGTTGTGCTGTCGATTATTTTATAGAGTGATGAGGAGGAAAAATCAAAAAGAAAAAGAAGATAGGCATAACAGCACAACCCCCATGGATGACTGCAAAATACCATTGGCAATGCTCTTGATATTACAAACCCAGATTATCAACGTATGCACATCATTGACAAAAGCACTGATCACAGCAATGTAAACCCATCTCCGCCAATAACTGAAGGCAGGCTTCTTGAAGAAAATTTATATGACAGGCACGCACAAAATTAATTATATGGCCTATAAAAGAAAATTACAGGCAGCAGAATAGGAACATAACGCGCAAGAAGCATCGAGGACGAAACTATCCATTAAACCTACGTCAAAACACATACGCTGCACAAATAATATCTCTATAGAAGAAACCCAATTCCAAGAAATGCAAGTTCAAGAAAACAAAAATTAAAAAGTGAGCGGCATAGTAGAGTTTCTTCTCTTCTTTTTTCCTTCACCGGCCCATACAGAATTACCCAACAAAACAAAAGCGCGTTTGTGTATTCGCGGGGGTGTGTGAGTACGAGTGTACGTACCACATGGAGAGGGAGGGATTGGAGAATGGAAGAGGTGGAAGTGGAGGGCTGTTGCTGGAAGTAGTCTCGGCCTCCTTGGAAGACCCGCTGAACAACTTCATCGTCCATGTTTCAAGGGGACAGACGGAGAGAAGAATCAAATCCCCCCCAATACCGGCGCGTCACCTTCCTTCCTTTCTTCCTATCACCTGGTTGATTTCTTGCCTTTTATTTTCTCTTTTCCTTTTCTTTATATATATATTTATATATATTTCTGAAAGACTTCCCTATGCGTTCCTTGCCATGCCTGCCTGCCTGCCTGCATAAGCTCCCCCGTTTCTTTTCTCCCTGTCTCTCTCCCTGTGTTCCTTCTTTCCTAAACTTCCTTTTCTATATTTTACTATTTTTGGAGTTTACTCAACAGTCTTTAAGAAGATGAAGACACGTATGCAATTCGCCTGGGACAAAGGTGTTGGAGGAGTGAACGCTTAAATTTTTTAATTTTTAAAATTATATACAACTCAACTTTATATTATATATTTTTTGGGTAGATTCTTAATAATATTTTTTCCATACAAGAAAGGAAGGAGCAGATATACGGTCTCAGAATTATATGCATATAAAATCAAAGAGGCAATTTAATAAAGACTTATAATAAGTTAGGTCATTCTTAGTGAGGCAATAGTGGTAACATGTAGCTTGTTCTCTATCGACAGCTATAGATTCAGGCATATTCCTTGATTCCTTCTAGTAGGGCTGCACACAATCGGACCGGATTTACGGTCCGGTCCAATCCTAGTTCTTAAAATACGGTCCGGTCTTCTTTTTTAATATATGCTGTCCGGACCGGACCGGTCCGCATTTATTAAAAAAATAAAAAAATATATAATTTTTAATACAAATTATAAACTTAAAACGTTTAATTTTAATCTAAACTAAAACTCAAAAATTTTATATGCACTTCCCCTTTGAAATTAACCTAATTTAAAAAATTAAAATCGAAAAGTGGTCCGGATCGGAACACATTTAGTAGGACCGGATATCCGGTCCGAAAACCGGATCGGAAATCTGGTTTTTAGCCCTACCTTCTAGGACCAAATTGACAAATTCATTTGCTGACCAATAAAATCCAGCGGCAAATTTTCACAAGTTGTGTTAAAGAATGGAAGAAAAACTGGTTTTGAATTCTCGCAAAATTCACAAATCTAGCAGCCTGGAAGGTCTAGTCCAGTGGTAAGGACGGTTTCTGGGCTAGCTGTAAACTTGGACATCTTAGATTTGAATCCCAACTATTTGCCCTTACAGGTAAAGATGTTTTGGGATAGATGTGTGTGCTCACTTAGGTCTTGTTTGAGATCAGGTTTGAATTCAGGCTTAAGACTTAAGTCTCGTTTTAAAGTCTCTGCGTTTGGATGTGTTAGGATTGAAAGCGAGTTTCTGCAAACAAAATAGACATGTCAACGTCTCTCCTGCTTTGTGTGCCTCGAAGTCAAATGTCGAATTAAAAAAGTAAAAAATATTATTGTTTCTTATTTTTCCAACTGACACTACACTTCACAGTATGATTGAGACAGCATGTGAAACCCTACACTTTTTAATGTTGTCCAATTAGAGTTGCTTTTTAATAGCATGAGCTTTAAAATGGGGTCCACCAATAGTTATTTTTTATAGCATGGACCCTAATATGGGGTCCACCTAGAGTTGCTTTTTATAGAATAAAGTTCACCATTTGATTGACACATTTATACAAAAAACTACAAATAAAAAAAGAAATTATTAGGGTCTTACATCACTTAATCTCAAGAATCACAAACTCGGTACAAAGCCCCATGAGACTCTCTAAATCTCAATCTCAATTTCAATACCGATATCAAACAAAGCCTTATTTATTTCAAAGTTCTATCACAAGGCACAAAACCGGTGCAAGAGTTTCTCTTTTGACACAAATTTACAAATTTCAACAAACTTCAAGATTTGGGTAAGAACTTTGAATCGAAAAGACGTAGTAGAAATATGAAAAAAGTAAGATATATGGCACAATATGAACAATTTGATCTTATTACGGAGGGAAGGTTGATAAATTTTGGCACTCAAATAATGTGACAAATTTGAAAGTTTGAACTTTTTTTAACATTTTGATATAGTTTAGGGCTATAAGTAAAGATTCCAAAATTTAGTTTCCATTTGGAAATGAGAAAAACAATCATTTTATAAGACTCTTGTTGAAGTGTTCCTTATAGGGTTGTTCAACCCTGGTGTAGGGCCGGTTTTTAAATAATTGTTATCTACACCTACACCGTTAAGGGCAAAAACCGGCCCTTAACGGTGGCAATTTTTCGGTTATCCTAAATTCATAATGGGACATTTTTTAGCATTTTACGCACTTGGTCCAATGTATTTTTTTCTTTTGGCCCAAAGTAATTAGCACAAACGGAAATTGAAGTTCAAAAGAGGGCTGAAAATTGCTTATATGACCAGAGTTTTTTTAACAACCAAGCTCAATTAGACTTTAAACACAAAGTATGGGGGCTACGAAAATTTAGATAAAAAAAAAGGAAGGACCATATATGCAGACCAATTCCATCATCGCAAGCAATTTATTTGATATATAGAATCTAAAGTAATTACATGCATTGTTAATTTTACAAACCCTAAAAACAACAAACCGGGGCCTGTTAATTTCTCAAATTTCATTAAAATTACAAACCCTAAAAACAAAAAACAATAGGGACAACGTTCAACAATAATATATGTCCTAATATTTTCAATAGAACAAATTAAAATTAACAAATCCATTGATTTTGAACGTACCTAAACGAATCTCAATCATTGGCACTTGAGAGAGATGTGTCAGACAGCAGAGGAGATGGAAGCTTGACGCGTGAAGGAGGGGGCCTATGGTCAGCAACGAGAGGCGGGCAGCTTGTGGTGGTAGGGAGGAGAGGGAGGGAGAGAGAGCAAGAGGGCCAGAGCGGAGGGGGGAGAAGCGGAGAAGAATAGGGAAAATTCGGGGGGGTCTGCGAAGTGCGAACGAATGAAATGAGGGAGGGCTGGAGGAGGGGTTTAAAGTTGCTTTAAACAAAACGATCAGTTTTGTTAAAAAAAGGCTGAGAAGAATCGGGAATCTGGGTCCCAAGATACTTCTTTTGGGAGGGGGGTCTAGGGCCGGGGGTTTACATTTGACAAAACAAATCATTTTTTAATTAAAAAAAAAAGAAAGGGGAAGAAGAATCGGGGATTCAGGATTCTTCTTTTGGGGTAGCTTGGGGGTCTGCGAAAAGTGAAGACAATGGGGGACTGGAGGCCCGGGAGGGAGCCAAGGGGGCCTGGGGCCTGGGGGTTTACTAACATTTTACAAAACGATTAGTTTTTTAATAAAAACTAAAAAATAAAATTTGTAGTCCGGTACCTAAGAACTGGGAATACCATCGGATTTTTTGCTAAAGCTTAAACCGGCACAGACACCGGTGAAGCCAGGTACCGACAATTCTGTGTCGGTGCTGGTGTCGGTGCCACCGGAATTTTTTGGGGCACTGAACAGCCCTAGTTCCTTACATGTCAGGCCCAACTAAGGGTGAATACCGGAACAGATGGCTCATTCCGGTTCCAATTCCGATACTCACGAGAACTAAAAACTTCATTCCGGTTCCATTTCGATCCAACATTCTAGAATGGACCGAAATGGAACTGGAAATTTTTTTGGGGCAATTTAAAAAATTGTTGTCTGAGTTTTTATAAGATTTATAAAAAAATTACCTAAATTTTTAGATTTAATAAATCAATGTCTAAGTTTAGGCCAAGTTTGCAAAAGTCTGCAAATCACTACCTCTGTCCAAATTTCTAATGTATTAATTGATGAGGTAACAAGTCAAGTGTTAATATATAATATTTTTTATGATTCAATATTTTGTTATAATCATGTGGATGCCACTTTCTTAAAAATAAATAATATTTTTAATATTTTATTTAATTATTTATAAGACTCAGTGTCATGCCACCTGAGCATATACTGACAAATGGCTCACTGGGTTTTAACGCCAATCTTGGGTATTCCTTCATACATGAGACCTTGATTTTGATTGTTCTGTGGGCAACTTTTATCGCTAGCAAAACGGGGCAATTGTGATTTCCATATTTTAGCATGACAAAAACCACGTCTGAAAATCCGAGAGGGACAATATTGTGCCAAATCACAAAGTAGATATACTCGATCGTTCACCATCAAAGCGGCCAACTTAGCTATTTCTTCTTTGGTCATATGTTTTGATTGTATAGGATTAACATAGAGTTGCCCAAAGTCACTACACTTTACGCCTCTGTCAGATAAATTATCTCATACATGACATCTAAACTTTTTACGGGACCCATTTGTCACCTATGTGTAACTCCATGTCAAAAAAAGAAAGACGCTCTCACTTTGTACATGATATCACGCTAGACTAAATCAAGAAAGACCAGGAGATTTATAATGGCTAACCCTTAATCTAGTGAGGGAGATCTTCACTTTGGTAGTGTTGCACACACCGGTCCACAATACGTGCAACGGTTAGTCAGACTCGCTTGGAGACGGCAGAATTAAAACTACCATGTTTTTTCTTTTTCTTTTTTGTCACGTAATTAGACGCGCATATATTGGTTTACACATGGGCGTCTCCCTGTGAAGGGCAGAAGATGGTTGTGGCAAGAACACCACTGTTTTTAGTAACTAACGCACTAATCTTAGAATTTCGTTTTCAAATCAATGAATTTGTTATGTGCAAGGGGTTCGAGACCCTTATTTCCCGATTGTTTGGTCTAATGGTGCTGTTTCGTTTTATTTTAGTTAAGTTGTGTCGTTTCACTTTAGTCTTTATTATTTCTACTTCGTTGAATGAGTCTTTGTAAGTGGGCCGAGTGGTTCATGAGTAGTTATTTCAGTCAGTTTGAGTCAGTTGCTTCAGTTCGTGTTTCTGAGAAATCCTCACGTTGTGTAGTAGTCAGTTATCACCTGGCCTATTTATGTTTGCTATAATTCAATCAAAAGGACATCATCTTCTCAATTACATAATACTAAAAGGAGGCCTGATAACCTCGAATTACCATAAACAATTCGGTTCACTTTAATTACACAATTTTATAGTTATAACAGAATTTCATCCTGATACCTCTAAAAGCAAAATATATTCTTAATTTATTTTTCGGTTTATTTTATTTTTGAAAAACTGGCATTTTAGTCCCTAGACTTATACCCATTTGGCAAAATGGTCCCTCAGTTTCAAAATTCAAATCTAAGGCCCTTAAACTTAATGTTTTTGACTTAGAAGCCCTTCCGTTAGGCTTCCGTCCATCAACTTAACGGAAGGACAATCCACGTCATAGGAGAGTCCACCTGGCAACACATTACCCCAGCTCACTCTTCTTCCTGTTTTAATTTTATTATTCGTGCTGCGAGTTGACCCATGCTGGGCCTTGCATTTGGAGAAGGATTTATGCACTTCAGTGCTATCTGCAACAAGTTCACCATCCTTTCTTCACTAGCATCTTCTGAAAGTAGTGCCTCATCGAAGACTTCGACGGTTCATTCCTCTTTAACTACTGAGTGCACCCATGTAAACAAAGCAAACCCACAGTTCTGGACCAACTTCCCCGTGAGCAGCTCGAGAAGTATCACACCGAAGGCATAAACATCAAGCTTGAAAGGGCTGTATGAATGACCTTCACTCGTATTTTTGTATTTGACACCCTTGCCTTTGGAAGGAAATGTTTCTTCTTGACTTTCAACCGCCATTAGACCATATTCGCTGATGCGCGCATATTTCTGTCAAACAAAATATTTGTGGATTTTAGGTTGCCATGAGCAATCCCGTCTTCATGCAGCTCATTGTGCATGAATGCCAAAGCCTCAGCAATGCTAGCTGCAACACCTAGTCTGCTTCCTCAGTCAAATGTGTGGGCATCTTTTGATCCAGAAACCAATGAATGAACATACCAAACTTGAACGTGATATCCACCGCCACTTCTTCTTCGGAACCTTTTCTTCTTTGGACACCTTTTTGCGTATTAGTTTAAGGGCCAAGAAGAACACCATAATCACGCCAAGGACTATTAGCCGGAGTATATAAGAAACTCCTTGGAAACGTTGAATTCTTTGAAGTTGGAGAAATCAACGAGGGAAGGAAGGGAAAGGATCGGAAGACAGCAACCAGAGGCGGATCCAGTCAGGGGCAATAGGGGGCAGCCGCCCCCCATTGCCTGAAAACCTCTGCAAATTTTTTGTTTTTTGTTTTTTTTTAATATGGGCCGCCCCCTTTGAAACAGGCCCAGCCCTCTGACCTAGCCCCTCCAGCCTTCCCCTTCAATGAAGCCCAGCCCAGGCCTACCCTTTTTTAAAAAAAATCAGCAGGGGTGAAACGGCGCCGTTTCACCCCTGCTGATTTCTTAAAAAAAAGGACAGGGTGCGTAATTCCCCCCACCCCCACCCCTAAAATTCCCCCCTTTCTCACTCTCTCTGCTCTCCCTCCCGACGCCAGCAGGCCCTCCGTTCGGAGTCTCCGGAGTCCGGACCGTCCCTCTCTCGATTGCACAATTTGCGGTGTACAGATTGCGGTCTGAGTTCAACGTGGACGAGCTTGTGGATTACTTTGTCACGATTGCACAATTTCAGCAGGCTGTGGAATTGTGCTGAGTTATCGATTTGGGGCATAAAGTTGTTGGTAAGGTGTTGAAGACTTTGATTTGATTTAGATAATCTGTGATAATCTGAAGACTGTTTATTTCGTGACGTTTTACCTTTCATGGATCATACAGTCATACTTGCATATTATATCAAATTCGAAGTCTGCATGTGGCCTCTCGAACTAAAGGTCTCTGGCCAGTAATTGAAGGTTGTAATGGAGCGAGGTTAAATCTGGTAGACTAGCAAGAAGTGAACCTCGGAGAGAGGAAAATTTTTGAAGTTGTATAATTTCCGTAGGATGAGCCGTGTTTCTTATTTTGTTTTTACCTTCTTTTGAATTGATGTTACAATAACTCAAGTCATTAAGTGGTGCTGGATAAGCAATTTGGGTCTCTCTTTTGCACTGTCACAAAAAGATTCCCACATGGGAAAAGTCTTTGTTTTTGGTAGAATTTGCACAAAATTCCTATGGGTGTTTTTGAAAGCTTGATTTTTTGGGTTCCTTAGTAGTGAATCAGGGTCTCTTTTGGTGCTTGAAGCTTTGACTTGTGATAGAGAGTTTGGGAAAAGCTTCCGATTTTGACTTTGGTATTTGGAGGACTGATTCGACTGTTTCAAGTCCATTAAATTTTTTATGATCTTTTGTGGTACACTGCAGACAAGTGGAATTCTCGCTTTGCATGTTTGTATTGTTGTTTTCGTGGCTTAGAATTTGCATTGAGCAAAGATTTCATATGGTTTTGGTAAAGAGCGAAAGTGCAAATTATCATAATCAATCAAGTGTGTAGAAGTCTTCAAAGTTAGATTGAATAGAGATTATGATATTTGGGTTCAAGAGGAGGTTTTTGTGTCTCTCAAGCTTTTGGTCCCATTTTTCCACCGAATTGGTCAGGTATCAGTCTCTTTCTCTGGAATTGTGGCAATGTCATGCTTTGCACATGCTAGATGCATGTGTAGCCATGCTCTGCATAGGTACACTTCTTTTGAGCAGCTTTTACCATCCCCTGTCTAGCTAAGAGTTGATTTTGTTTTTTTTTATAGCTTTGCAGCTTCTTTATTAGGAATACCCTCTCCAGATCATCATTGTTCTGGATGTAAGCATTCACATGGATATACTTGGTTCCGCTTTGGTAGTCTGACATAAGAGTCAAATGTTTCAATGGTTCTTTGCAGATCTTATTCAGAAACTTATAAGTAAGGGGAAGCAACTTCTGGCCATCAAATTTGTTTTTGAATTTATGCTGACTGGAAATTTGATTAGTAATGTGATGAAATTTGATTAGAAATTATTATTTGCTTAATAATGTGATGAAATTTGATTAGGAATCTTGGATCATTGAATTCATACGGTGACTAGAAACTGAAATTCAAAGAATCTGATTCTTGAAAATGATGAATATTTTCTTGGATTATTTGAATGTTTGTACTATGATTGTCTTGTTTTTATTGGAAACTCCCACCATAAATGATGAATTACTGAAAACCCAGATAGCAATCTGATTCCAGCAGCTTGCATTGGTGGTAAATGACTACATTTTATCTTAATTTAAATTTCAGCTTTTACTTTTCCTTGTTTGTGAGCTGAAGTATGGCTCTTGTATGTCAATATCATTACGACATTATCCCTTCAATCTTAATATCATAATATGTATATGATTTTTTAGTTGGTGCAATTATTTGAACTCAAGTTGATGTAGTCTTTCCTTTATAACTTTGCCCCCTTCCCCGGGAATCCTGGTTCCGCCACTGACAGCAACAGGTGTTGTTTTCGAGTTTGAACATAAAGGAGCAAAAGACATTTGTTTGGTGGAGTCTAAGGTGACTATAGTCGCATGTGGCGCCCTCTGTACGCCAACATTGTTGAGAATAAGTGGCTTGAAGAATGCCAATATTGACTTTTGTAAAAGAAAAGAAAAAGGTTAACCATACCCATGATGTTATGTTAGTTTCTCAATTTAGGAACTCATAAAATAATCCATTATTTACTATTGAACCCTTTTTTTTCAAAATGGTGAAAATTCAATACTTTTATATCAGAGATGTAATAACTAGAAGTTATAACAGATCAACTAAATCACAACATCATAAACAAACAAACAAAAAATGAATAAATAAATAAATAAAATGTGAAGCCCATCAGGATCACATCATGGGTGGTTTTGACAAGTAAATTGAGAAAATAATTTATTTTTTCCTTTTTTTTCTGAAAAATAAAACATTACACAACATCATGGTTAATCGCGGTTAGTGTGGTTCTATTATCATATTTATATATTGATGTACTTCATCAGCAAAGTTCTTATAATTTGAACAGTTTACTTAAATTATAAATCTCAGGAACAGAATGGTAGAAATAAATCTCTAATATTAGAACTTAAGAGAATAAGAGGACCAGCTGCACTAAAATACAATTTGGTACTGGAGGCGAAGTTCCTTACTCCTGAATGTCAAATCTATTGCTTCACCCCCGTGGGGGAAATCGGCAATAATACTTCGTGCATGGGGTTGACACCTGTATAGTGCTATAAGTTATAAGAAGTTGGTGATCTAACGATGGAGAGCTGGCAACTGAAAGCCTCTCAGCAAGAGGATAGCAAGTTATAAATTATGTCTTAATAATGCATGTATTTCTATTAATACGAAATTTATAAATGCAGTAACTAATGGTGATATGACCATAAACCGTTTGCAAAATAATCTCATGTGTTGCTATAACAAAAAGAAAAGAAACTTGTCTACCAAAAATTATTTCATAATTTTGGTGGTCTAGGGGCCATGCCTCCTCATGATAAAATTATTAAAAATAAAAAGGTAGTATATAAATAAAAATAAATAGATATTTCAGTCAATTCACATCACTTACTGTCTAGTTTCGTAATCAAGTGGAACGGCAGGCAACAATTAATTTTTTTGCATAAACAAATAAATTAGTCTCGCATTTTAATTTTGCTATAAACAATGAGGTTTAAAATGTTAGAGAAGTATTAAATTTATCTAAGGAAGAATTATAGGCCTCGTTAAAAACCATAGAAATGGAATAATTTATATATATATCACGGTTGCATGTGTCAGTGCTTTCACTACAAAAAAAATGACCTATAGCAGCGGTCGAAAACCGCTGCTATAGGTCAAAAAACCGCTGCTATACGTTATAGCAGCAATTTTTTAGCGGCGATCGCGACCGCCGCTATAGCTCCGTCGGCATAGATCTATAGCGGCGGTTTCGGTGACAGCTGGTGAAGACCTCGGGTCTATAGCGGCGGTCACGTAGCAGCTGTCGAAACCGCCGCTATAAACCCGAGCGCAGTTGCGCTGAAGGTCTGTAGCGGCGGTCATTGACCGCCGCTACAGACCTAATATGACCGCTGCTATAGGTCTATAGCGGCGGTCATATTCAACCTATAGCCGCGGTCATTGACCGCCGCTATAGGTTTGCAGGGTCAAAAAAAAATTCCGCTCCATGGACTAAGCCTAAAAAAAAATCTCATTTCAAACTCGAAAAACAGATTATTTTGTCAATGTACTAAAAAACCAAAGAAAAAAATATTCAAACCAAAACTACTGGGATCATCATTCCCCGTCGTTTGGATCATTATTCCAGGATATGTGATCTTAAAACTCAGAACGACCTAGATCCCAAGTAAATTCTTAAAAGAGATTGCTGCCTCTATCAAAATCACACTTTGGATATCATTCCCCGTCCTTTGGATGAAATAGGGCTATCAGCTGCAAGTCAATGCTTCAGTCGTTAAGTCATGATGGTCACATTTCCCATTCTCATAGGATCCCAATCTTTTTAAAGATTCGACTTACCCATAATACTTTTTAAATATTTAACCTTCTATGATTTGGGTTCATAGGCATAAAAAATTTAAAGGTGCAAAAAGTATTCAAAGGTTTTAAAATTATCCTGAGCATGAACTTCTGAGCCCCACTTACCAGTTTAGAGAACTTCTGAGCTATTAACCTCAAAATAGTAGTAGTTACTACAACACCATGGAAGCAAAGAAATAAGTTATATCACATGTTTCCATCGACTACAAAACTTAGATAATTTCAGCCTCCAATACCACACCATGGACAATAGTACTGAGTAGATCTAGACGAATTGAACAAAAAGTAACTGCAGTTTATTTACCACGAATGCTATGTATACAAGATGAACCTACTTGCATATATGCGTTCCGCCAGTAATCATCTTGGCATGGTTCAGTGGCATCCTTGTTCGATCTGGCAAGAGAACAAGAGATATTCGATGATCCATTACTTCCCCACATCTTTTCTATCTACTTCATTCTATTTGGAATCTTGGATATTACTTGTCCATCTGGACACTAACAAGGTCATGATAAAAAATTGAGACTTGAGAACCCAACAAACTACATCATTTAAGCATAAAACTGAAAATTATGAATTTGTCAACTTGCCGATTTCTCTGTTGTTCAACTTTGCAATCCACTCTGAGATAACATCCGGCAATGTTCTTCCCATCTGTGTAATACACCTCTCCGTGATCTAGAAAACCATTAAGGTGTGAGTCATATTGAACCATTTACTAACTAAAACCCCAACAATAGTTTGATATTCGGTACAAAAAATATACATCTTGCTCATGCCGATTCTTCTCATGTGCTGCATCAGGAATTCTAGAAACTGTACGATCTGAGATCTGAAAAGCATAAAGTACGTCAATCATATAACAGGTCGCTACAGTAACATCATAAGATAGTTTCTAAATATAAGCACTGGGCAGTATGAAAGAAATCTTCAATACAGTAGAGTATGGTATGTACCAAAATCAAATAGTGATCGATCTTTCAACTTGGCATTTAATTAGCATCATTTTCTTTACTGCAATGGCTAAAATAAATAAACTCCTGGCTAAATTTTGATATGAACCCAGGATAGTTTGTATATGAAGTTCTTTACAAAAGAAGGATGTAAGATAAGGAACAAATGTCTGAAGTGAACCTAAAAATTTAATGGAGCACATACCGGTTTAAAAGTCTCAGGACTGCAGATAGGGTGAAAGTCACTTCTGGTAAGACTTTGAACATGCCAATAAGCGCTACAAAATGTTCTGTCACATCCTAAACCTGCAAGAAGGGAAGAAAATGGAAACAATACTCTATTTAGAACAGATGCTTTATTGCATCTTCACCTACAAGGGAATAGGGGAAACAGAAATGCCCAAAGTTAGATTGAGGTCTGACTTATAGAGACACCAATAGTGTGGTTCTAAATTTGACATGGACTGGATTTACTGAACTTCTCTTTTGGCAGAAGCAAAAGAAAAATCTATGAATTTCAACAGGTCAAACTATACTTTCAACGTGAACAACAAGCTAGAAGACATCCCTAGTCTCTGAAGATGTTGGATTTGTTAATAACACTTAAACAAAATATCATGCCTATATTAATACCAAAAAATCATTTAAGCAGATGCACACTTAAACTTGGTACATTAGTATCAGTTCTGGAAGGCATCATTCCTCCACATGCGTGACATTGTAGATGGACAGTGTTCTGGTTGCAGCGAAAACCACCCAATTCAGTACCTGGAACAAATGCAGTCGTTATATAAATGTAGACCTAGAGGAAATCATCACATATTAGAAACATGAAACAAAACCTTCTCATGACAAAAGATTCAATAGAATTAACTAACTTAACAAAGTTTAACCATATCGTCAAACAGAAAACTCGTCATGGAGGAGTATAGCAAACTTACAAGAAATAATAAAAAAAGGCAACAAAAGAGAAATTAAGGTGAATAAACCATTTCAACGCAGGATGTTCACTAAATTAGGGAAATTTATGAACACTTGAGGGCATGGAAGGTCAATTTCATCACTTTCCTCATCCACCGGTGAGTGAGCCCTTTTCCGAGGGCGATTCTTTCCAGATCTAATGACCTAATTTAAATTACAACCACAAGTAACAAAGTCAAATCACTGTTTCCATGGCAGATTGATGAACACTTTAGTCAAAACAGTAGAGTATTATCAAGAAAGTAGAAAAAACACGAAACTCAAAAAAGTTATGAAATCAAAATTGGCTCTCACCTGCAGGGTTTTGCCATCAGGGGCTATATCCCTGTCATGGAAGCACCACCTATCGACTCCGAGCTTGTTTATGAACTCAAAATTGGCTCTCACTGTTGTATGCATTAAGAAACCATTAGACGTTGAATAAGCCCAAATGACATCAACTATGAAAATAAACCTTCATTTTCTTCCCAAGAATCTCCTCCTCAGCATTGTACCATTTAAATGCAAGTGGGTTCTTGCTTGAAGGGCCCTGGAAAGACAAGATAAAATGTGAAGACGCATATTAGGTTTCGCAGTCATGGAGCCTCTATCTTCCTCAATAAATAATACAGTGAGCAGACTTGAATAGTAAATAGACCATTCCAAAATGTAGATTCTAGTAGAAACAGGTAAATGAGATGAACATGCATCGGAAAAATAGGTCATGACTCTCCTTACCTCGTACTTGATCTTTGGAATCCCAGGAAAGAATTCCCCTTCCCATTCATCCGATTTCAAAGAGAGATCTAGGAATTGGCAGAAAATTGGCTAAATACGTACCTCATAGCAATACCGATTTCAAAGAGAGAGCTAGGAATTGGCAGAAAATATCGAGGCAGTGTCGCAGTGATAGAGTTCAGACTGCAGAGAGAGAGAGAGAGAGAGAAACGGGGAAGGGGGAAGGGGGAGATAGCGAAGCGATAGGGCCAGCTAGGGCTTTTCGTTCTGTAAAAAGGGCGGGGGGGCGGGAAATTTACGTTTTGGAAGAAAGGAGGGGGGAAACAGGAGGGGCGGGGTTAAAGAAACGGTACCGTTTTAATTAAAGGTTTTTTTTCCCCAATTTGTAGTTTTTCCAAATTTTGAGCAAATTATGTGTATTTAATAAATAAAAAGTAGTTGTAAATTATAATAGTAGTTAAAAATTATAATAGTATTTAATACATGTTTTTACAACTAGTGTAATAATTTTAATTAAAACAAGTTGATAGTAAAATTCTTGAAATATAATTATTAATTATGATTAATAAAATATTTAATTACCATAACAACTATGACCAAAATATTAACTAAAATAGCTAAAACCATATTAATTACCATATTAAAACACAAACCGGGCTAAAATAGCTAAAGGAAAGAAAATCATAACTAAAAATAGGTTTTTGAGAGGGAAAACAGCGGATTTAGGGCTCGAAACGAGGCGCACCGAAGCATAGCTGGGTGCTTACGACGTGCGCGCCGAAAAGAGCTTTCCGAATTGGGGTCATGGGTGCAAATCGGGTACTCGGAGCCAAATTTATGACCAAAAAACCGACACGTGCGCGAAAAGTGCCCAATTCTATATAACAACTTCAATATTCACAACACTCTCTCTAATTTCATATTTTATTAAGTAGGTCTCTTAAATTTTTTTTAAAACATGTGAAAAAATAAAATTATGTATAAAAAGGAATAAATAGTCAATAAAATAATTATTCACCTTAAATAACACATAAATTTTTTTTTTCATTTTTTTTTAAATTATACCTATAGCGGCGGTCACGACAAAGACCGCCGCTACAGGTACGAGATTCAGCGGCGGTCAGAGTGACCGCCGCTGTAGACCCTCTTTCTATCGCGGCGGTCACGCTGACCGCTGCTATAGACACCATATAGCGGCGGTCAGCGACCGCCGCTATAGAGACCGCTGCTAAAGACCCTCCTTTCCCGGCGGTTTGAGAAAAATGCGCCTAAATGAGGGTCGCTAAAAAGACTGCCGCTAAAGACCCTCCTTTGGCGGCGGTTTGAAAAAAACCGCGACTACAGAGGTCTATAGCGGCGGTCAGTGACCGCCGCTACAGACCTATTTTAGCCGCGGTTTATTTGAAAACGCCGCGAAAAAGGACCTATAGCGGCGGTTTTAGTGACCGCCGCTATAGGTCCTTTTTTTAGTAGTGTTTGTGCACCAAAACAAAACCATCAATTGTATCTTCTTCGACAACTGTGCTTTTGATCCAAATGGGATATAACATCTACTTTCGACTATGTATTGACTGCAGATCCATTCCAAAACATCAGATCAGATCTATCCATTTTTCTTATCAAGGTCTCAAATGAGCTTTTAACAAATCTGCTTGGGTTGGTCCCTATGATAATACACTTGCTGAACTAAAGCAACCTGAACCCTAATCGGAGAGAAGCTCTCCGCTTCTCACTCTAGTCATTTAAGTCCTCTCGTCTGACCCACCCTCCCCATTAGAAGATCTGACCGGTGGGTCTCGTTGGTTTCTCTTCCCTTGGCCAAGCCCTCTATGGTTGATTCATGTGCTTCTTTCTTTGTTTTTGGCTTCTTTTTGGGTCTTACTCCGACGAGAAGGGTGGTTAGATTTAGGCGTTTTGGGCCTCTGAAGAAGGACATGCGCACCACAGATGGATAGATTAGACACCGAGCTCTCCTTCCATATCGATTTGGTGTTGACCGACCGACGCGTACTCCTCCACGCACCGCTCACACGGCGGCCCGTGCGCCTCACGTACTTGGTTTCTAGCCCCTTTCTTCGCCGTTTTCTACCTTTTGCTTGGATCTCTTTTATGCTCCTTTATCACGGACCGTTTCAAATATTTTTCTCTGGTTGCCGCTCCGCCTCCAGCCTTGGCCGCCGCTGTTTTGTGCTATTTGAAACTTCCATTATCTTTCTCCCTTTTACAGCTGGTATTTGCGTGGAAAGATCTTCGTGGAAGTCAGATAGCTGCTTCGTCTGTCCCTCCTCCAGTGGAAGTCGTCGCTACCTTACGTGGTGGTTGCATTGGTTGTCTGACCTTTGTGGTCTGTGTGTGTTTGTATCCTAGCCTTTGTGGCCATTTGTGTTTGGGTTTCGACCCTTATTGTCTGTTTGGGTCTTCGACACTTGTTTGTCTGTTTGGTTCCCAGATTATTGGATCCTGCTTGTCTTGGGGCCTCTATGCCTCTTTTCCTAGGGATTTTTTTCCCTTTGCTAAGCTTGTAAGACCTTCGGGTCTGATTAGGTTTTTCACTAGCCCTTTAATACTTTTTGTGTTTTCTACCAGTTGTAATATTCTCGGTTTTTAATATATGTTTTAAGGTTTGCTTAGGGAAAAAAAACATAAACTATAATCTATTCATATTTGTTGACAGCTACAAAGGGAGTTGTTTTATCAAGACCCTAATTTCTTCCAAGAATATGCCACATAACATGCATACATAACGTGATCGTCGCCGGTTATGACCAGGTGCTTCTATTTTCAAGCATTATCCCACATAACATGCACTTAACAACTTGTTAGAGGAGTATCACATGTAAAATCTCCAATTGTATTAGAAATCCATTTATTTTTGTTTCGGATATCATTCAATGATTATATATTCTCCTCCGAGAAAAGTCAAACTGTGTTTTGAATTATGGGTCAATTTTATTTTTGGAGTATAAATTATAAAATTTAAACCATTGAACTATTAAAATTGTATAGCATGTTAATTGGATCATAGTTGAGGCACACATTAAAGTGTCATTACCTCTAGTTTAAAGGTGCAAACTAAGTTTTTTCAATACTTTAAGTAAATTTGATCCTTCTTGCTCTCAAAATGTTTGGTTTCAGCTCGAGATGGACAAATTTGATTCGGGAGTGTTTATCTTTTGTTTCTTACTCGATTCTCCTTAATGGTAGCCCTCACGGTCTGGTCACCCCTACTCGGGGGCTTCGTCAGGGAGACCCTTTATCATCATTTCTGTTTGTCATTGGTATGGAGATTCTATCGCGATTGCTTGATAAAGTCAATTCTCTCTCATTGATGCAAGGAGTGCGACTGAATCAAAATGGTCCGTCGATTACGCATTTGCTCTACGCCGACGACTTACTTATTTTTGGCCAAGCCTCTCAGTTGGAGGCGACCAATATCAATTGGTGTTTACTTTTATTCTCCCTTTGGTCAGGACAAACTCCCAATGCTAAAAAATCTTCCGTATTTATTACGGCCAATACAGATCTCTCTTCTGCTAGATTGATTCAGGATTTGTTCGAATTTCCCACTGTCTTCCTCCTCTCGTCATCTGGGTCTTCCATTACTGTTGCCTAGGTTGAAATTAGAAGCCTTCAAAGATCTTCAACATCGTATTGAAAGCAAAGTCTCAGGCTGGAAAGGAAAGCTTCTATCTCAAGCTAGAAGAACTATGCTGATTAAGTTTGTTGCTTCTTCGATTCCTATCTATAGTATGTCCTCTTTCTTGATTCCTTAATCTATCTGCAAAAATATTGATTCTATTCTTTGCAATTTTGGTGGGGTTACAAGTTGGATGGGAAGCAACATCTCTTTCTTCACTCTTGGAACCAAATTTGCTCTCCTAAGTCCGCAGGTGGTATGGGGATCAAAAAAGTTTCAGAGATGAATTTAGCACTTCTTTCCAAATTGGGTTGGCAGATGCTTTCTCCACATCCCAGGCCATGGGTTAAATGTCTACGTGGCAAGTATCTCCAAAATTCAGAATTTTCTAAAAGTAGCGTGCAATGCATCATCCTCTTGGATTTGGAAAGGAATCCTTAAATCTCGTCCCCATCTCTCTCAGGGGCGTTGTTTTTTGGTGGGTTCAAGGGAGAATATCCGTACTTGGGAAGATCCTTGGATTTCGTCTCTTCCGTCTTTTATTCCTCGCCCCAAAAGTGGATTGTCTAGGCTCAACTCGGCTTTTTTGGTCAGTCAATTCATTATTCCTTCTTTAAGATCTTGGAACGCCAATCTTTTGAATAACACCTTTGATAGTGCATCAGTAGATAGCATTCTACATATCCATCTACCTCCACTTAGCAATGTTGATAAAATGGTATGGACTCCAGATCCAAAAGGTCTATTTACCGTTAAATCAGCATACAGACAAATCTCTTCTGATAGTCTGTCTACACTGTATTTGGGTCCTACCATTGATTGGAAGAAATTATGGCGGCTTAACATGCATGAGAGACTAAAGGTACTTATGTGGAAAGTGGCCTGAGACATTTTACCTACTTGCAAGAAAAATTGCACAACAGTTGCATTCCTCCTTCCGCGTGATTCATCTTGCCTTCTTTGTGGAGCTAGCTTGGAATCCACACATCACTTGCTTTTTGTATGCTCCTATTCTCGTACAGATATGACCCATCTAATGTGGGTTTTCTTCGGCAAAGGTCTATTTCCGACTAGATTCAATGCATATTAGACCCCTATCGTTTTCTTAAGATTCCGGCTAGTGAATTCCACTCTTTTCATCTCTTTGTTGTCCTGCTAGTGGATTTTGTGTGGATGGCTAGAAATAGGCTTCTGCACGATAATATTCGCTATTCACCCTCTGCTTATTCAGCAAGTTTTACACGCATATAGGAACATTTAGTTGTCTCTTCTTGTATTTTGTGGTTTTGTATCTGTCCTTTCAATATATAACAGTTCGACTTTTACCAAAAAAAAAAAAGTAAATTTAGAGATTTCTATCACCAGGTGTTTGAGTCGTCGTCCAGGTGAGAAAGGGTCTGCGCCTAAGAGAGAGGAGACTAGTCAAAATAGGAAAAATAGAGAAAAAAAATTTGACAAACTTTTAGAATATGAATGGCACGTGGAATGGATATATTGTTAAGTCAAATGAATGCTAAAGAGCAGCGCGTGCGGTAGATTTAAGTCTAAATGCAGACTGAGGCTGGACGTGGGCCAGATTTAAGTGAAGATTCTTGTGTTCCAAATAGTTAAATTTAAGTCCCATGCCAATCTAGCATTTTAGATGATCCATAAGCATGGTACCAGATATACCTTTGTACTTCTCTTGCTCCTTTCTGGTACAATTGAAAATAGGAAGGACTAAGGAGGTATTACAGGGAGGTGCATCTAAGCCAAAATGCAACCTACCAAACTGTACGCGACCTTTTTGCTTCCTCGGCAACCAATCAGCTGGTCTATATAAGCATAAGTTTGCAGGTTCCTAAGATTGCCTTTGATACGTCTTGTACAACTTTGAGGTTGATCGGGTCCATTGAATCGGCTGGATCCTTAGCCCTTCATTGGACTCCGATTTTAGGACATATAATTGAGTTTCGATGTCCACCTCGGTGTGGCCATGTTTCAAAACCAAAGTTGTTTGAGGATTAATTTAAGGGAATTTCACTTTTTAGTAGGTAGGTTTTGAGTATTTTTTTTTTATTTTAGTCCTTCACTTTCAATTTTTAAATTTTTAGTTCTTGTGTTTTATTTGTTTTGACGAAATGGTCCTTCCGTTAGTCTGCCGTCATATACTTAACGGAGCTCTCTAACACGTCAGTAAATCTGTACCAGTCGATCGCTTCATGTAGTAGTCGACTGCTCACTTTCAACACATATACCCGGTCGACCGCTTCATGTATCGTTAAACATATAGACGACAGACTGACGGAAGGATCATTTTGTCAAAAAAAGAAAACTCAATGACTAAAATTTTGAAAGTTGAAAGTGAAGGACTAAAATGAAAAAGTACCCAAAACCTAGAGACTAAAATGTCAATTTCCATTAATTTAAAGTTTGAACAAATGGACTTTGCATTGTACCGAAGAAAACCTTAAAATTATCGAAAACTTTTTATGCTCTATGTTTCCTACTCAAAAAGTAAACTAATTCTATAAATTTTCTTTTAATCCCTTTAGAATTAAACTGCATCAGAAAAATTGAAAGGGATTAAAGCAGGGTATTATCAAAATTTGACATTTGTTACCTTAAAGTCACATCTTATGAACAAACATATCTAAATAGAAAAAAACATGCCTTCATTTTCATGGGTAATCTTAATTGGTTAGTGGGTATGTTTTAATATAGTTAAATGAGGTCCAAATCTTTTAACCGATGTGTAAGATAGTTCAAGTATTTCAGAGTTTATATATAAAAATCAATATAATATTGCACAAAATGTTTATTAATGTGACTTTATTTTCTTTGATAATAGAACAATTGAATATTAATTTTATCACAAACTTGTTTAGTAAAAAAAAAAACTAAGGGCTTGTTCGGTTTATTTAAATTCTCAGGATTTTTTGAATCATGAGAATACACAAACCGAACATGTTTTGTAACATCACTTAAAAATAATTACTGCACGCATGTCAATAAAATTAACATTACTTAAAAATTCTCATAATACTCTATAACCAAACATCCTATAACTTGCAGGTGCGAGTGTTGTCACGCGCTGAAGGGGTAGTATTGCCTTTTTCTTCACTTAATGGATAAGCCTCTCAATTGATATGATTAGTGAGCATGATAACAATTCATGATAATTGCGGGCAGATGATGCTTTGGTCCACTTCTGTCTTTACCCTTTGGTTCTCTGCCACGCCACTGAAAGTCAACGGCCTCCATCGCCCACTATGACTAAATTTGGCTTTTCCTCATTTTTCTTTCCGCTATCGGATTGACTACGTCACCATCTCCGATCGCATGCTATCTTGAGCGGGGCCTTCTCTTTCTACAAATTTTGCTACCCTAGGAACGTCCTCATGTGCTTATCATGCTCTCTACCTCTCTTTAATGCCCACTCCACCGCAAGTTCATCAAAATTTATTTATTTATTACCTATTTTCTGGTATTTATATTCTGAGCTGTCAAATACTCTAATCCTATGTGACTCATTATTAATTGGTGTTTTTACAATATGTAATGATTATATATAGATAAGAATCTTTTATAATTTTTTTTATATAATTATAAGATATTCAGTAAAATTTAATATTGTTCATGTAAAGTTTCAATCAGTATGAGTCTTACAATATATACCACTTATTATGTCTATTTATATAAAAAAATTACATTTTATATAATTGTAAGATATACAGTAAAATTTAATATTGTTCATGTAAAGTTTCAGTCAGTATAAGTCTTACAATATACACCACTTATTATGTCTATTTATATAAAAAAATTACATTTTATATAATTGTAAGATATACAGTAAAATTTAATATTGTTCATGTAAAGTTTCAGTCAGTATGAGTCTACAATATACACCACTTATTATGTCTATTTATATAAAACAATTACAGAAAATATTGATACGTTGTTAATGAAAAAAAAATCAAGAGGGAGATCATGATAACAAAGTGAGGAGTCTCTGAGGGTATCCCTCCCGCCTATAGAATAAGTACTAAAAATAACCCAAACCCCTTGGAGGAAAAGGTGCGCACGATAAGAGTTGAAAATCCTCAACCCCACCTTGAGTCAGCCTTTTTCAATGTCAGAGTGAAGCTTCACTGTTTCCCACACAACACGAACCCACTTTTCTTAAATTTCAAGCAGTCAGAGCATTATCTTTCTCTCTCTCTCTCTCTCAGCGTATTCTCCGAGCACAAGAGGAAAAGCGAAAATGGAGGGTCTCCCTCCTGGTTACCGTCCTAACGTTGGCGTTTGTCTCATCAATTCTGATAATCAAGTAGTTCCTACTCCTTTTTCTTTTATTAAGGCTTGATGATATGGTTTTTATGAGGTCAAACTGTTTTTGTAATAAGACAAACTATTAAACATTATTGATGAATTTGCACGCAGAAAACCTGGAAAAATTGCGTTCTATATCTGTTTCTGAGGTTACAGAATTTCGCGGTAGTGATTGTTGTCTTTGTTGGTATTACCAATAAATCGTTAACCTTGTTTGTCGCGACATTAGGACTCAAATCAATTTGAGCTCTTTTTCTGTGAATTCTAATCAAGTTAAGCTATTTTCTGAGATTTCCCCTTTTTTTTCAAGTTTCTAGAACTAGCTTTTGAATGAAAGTCCTGTAGTTTGGAATCATTTATAGTTAGAAATTTTAGTCAAATTCTAGCTGGCAATGATCATATGTTGGGTACTTTTGTTGGTTGAGTTCTCTTGGGCTGAATTAAACTCAACGCCTAAAAAGGGTATTTTCGTAGATTGTATAATAGATTTGTCTGCGGAAAGGAGAACTGCGGGGGAGAATTCAAGATCCATTTCAGGGTTTTCCATCTGCAAGAGCAAGTTGGAAAAAATACTAACTTCCGAGATTTTCTTGCAGGTTTTTGTGGCTTCAAGATTGAATGTTCCAGGAGCATGGCAGATGCCTCAGGTGTTCTGTTTGCTTTTAAAATTCCAATGGGGGAAAGTAACGCAATTAAATGCCCATGCATTATATGTAGTAATCGCTAGCTTTTAAAAAAGGGGCACTGATTTGATTGATAAGGATCTTTATGACCTCGTGACCTATGACATGTAGTAGATGACACTGTGGAGTGTAAATACGTTCCTTAGAGTCATGCCTTATAGCAGAGTTCATCACGACATAAATTCAAATGTGTTCACTAAGGTAGTAGGCCCAAAGAAGTCGAACTAATTATTCACATCCCTACCTCTGCATTTGCTATTGTCATGCTAGGAGACATTCCCGCATGTTAAACATTGATCATCACTCCTGACCGATTTGTTGAAAGGACCACCATTGCCTGCTGTCTTTGGGCGGGAAAGTATGTAATGTTGGGGTGTTTCTATTTGGGTCTCGGGAGAATCTTGAGGGTACTTGGAGAGTAACACCCTTCCTAAAGGATGAATCTAAAAGATAAGATCTCCCTTAGAAGGATTTTGTTCTTGGTCACTGCAGAAGTTGAACTTTTTTCAATTTTTACCCTAGATTTGCTTGCAATGTCAACATATTGCAGCTGACTTTAATTGGCTACGGGTCTACAATCTCAGGGAGGTATTGAAGATGGTGAAGAGCCTAAATGTGCAGCCATTAGAGAACTGCGAGAAGAAACTGGAATAGTGTCTGTTGAAATTATTGCCGAGGTATGTGCTGAGAAGAAAGTGCCTGTTAAGCTTCAGTTTGCAGTTCCTTTAGTTCTATACCATTATGGCACTTACATTCTTGCAGTTTACGTTCCTACCTGCACTCTGATGATTCTCTTGTATTCATTCTTTCCATCTTTCTGCTTTACAAATAGCACAGAGATCTTAAAATTTTTGGGAACAATTGATGGAGAATTCCATGAATTAATTGGACTACCAGAAAGTCAGGAAGCATAGATCTTTCTGTTAAAATACGGACAATAAGAACAGGGACTAAGAAAAAAGATGAACATGTTATGCTTTATTTAAGAGAAACGGTTACTTACACCTATGAAATTGTGGTGCCTTCTATCAGCTCTTTCCCCATTTTGTGAAATCTCTTGGATGGTGCTTGAAGCATATAACATGTGTTTTGTCTAAATTTGTTGCCACTCAAGTTTATTTCGTAGGGTGGACTAACGTAAGGATAACTTTTTTTACTTACGATTCAGGTTTTGTGCTAACAGGTTCCAAATTGGCTGACTTATGACTTCCCTCCAGCTGTGACGGCGAAAGTCAATCGTCTCTGGGGAGGTCAATGGCATGGGCAGGCCCAAAAGTGGTGCGTCTTTCTTTCTTTCTTACACATCATGAACAGAAAACCAAATCTGGTTCTTAAAGTACCCATCTATTTTGTTCCCATCTGATGGAACCACATTGTTTTGAACTCAACTACTAGTAATGAGTTACACCTTGTGCTTGATAAATTTCAGGCCCTGGTTTCTCTGATTCTTCTAATCTTATTTTCCATTCTAGTTAACTATCATCAATATGTCCTTTTTCCTTTGTTGGTCTTAATTTGGACACAGAAACAACTACAGGGAAAAAGAATTGTTGCACCGTTGTTGTGTTTGTCCGAGTAAATATATTGCTTGTACCAGTAACATGAGCAAGAATCAACCAGTATCCATTTCTTATTTGATAGGCAACCTACATCTTTGAAACCCCGGTTAAAGGAAGCATTTGTTTATTTCCCCATGTCTGAATCTGCTATAATGATGCAGGTATTTGCCACTGAAGTAGTCTTTTTGTAAATAAATTAACTTGAGAAATGAGAAATTACATGGTTTGGTAGATTTTAGTTGCCATACAGCTTCTAGTTGAAATTTGTTCTGAATATGCTCAACACTAACTATAGATGGTTAATGTATATGGTCCAAGAAATTGAAAGCAACCATAAGATGCATTTGAAACTTTATGATAAAGTTTACACTTATCTCTCAAGTTGATATCTCATTTATAAGGTGCTCACCAAACTACCAATTCTAGCAATTGCATCCAAATCATCCTTATTCGCAATATGCCAAAACTGAACCAAAAGGGAATATTGCAAAGAAAGTGAGAGTTTAAGGTTTCCACTACCAAAATTGGTAGTTAGGGGTTACATTACAAATGAGATGTCAGCTTGAAGGAGTTAGGTGTTTGGTGCAATTACTAAAATCAAGAAATGGTTTATGAAACTATATCGAGCAACTGATAAATTTCAATGGGGAATATCATTAACTGATAGGGTTAATTTACATTTTTCCCCGTGACTAATAGACTTTGACCGAGTACAGTTCTGATCCATTTTTGAATTTTAACGTGAAATTTCACTCCCCCGACCGAAAAATGGAATTAATTTGAAGGCTTTAAACGAATCATGAATGATAAAGTTTTACATTTTTTTGTAGGATTGTAATCCGTTGGAGAAAATGGAACTATAATTATTGGAGAGCTCTCTGTCTCTGTTTGTTCTCTCTACATTTTGCCAGTGTACACACACACACATGCACAGGAAAATTCTAATAAACTTAACCTATATGTTGTGACCTACAAAAAGAAAAAAGCCTATATGTTGTGGTTTCTTTGTCATACATCTTGCTTATCTCTTCCCCAGTAAATGTGGCATTTTGCCTTGTTTTCTTGTTTCAGTTTCACATCAAACATCCCTGCTTTTTAAATAATTGGAAGTGTTTACATGTGAAAAAGTAATATAATAGAAGGGGCTTCATCCCCTTGAGGTCTCAGGTTCAAACAATTTCTTGGGGTCACTCCTACAGCAAAACTGGACTTATCTGACATGTGTGGCTTGGGAGGGCTGCACGGCCCGGGTTTACCGTGGCATTGAACCCAACTCGTGCGTATACTGGGTCAGATCCGCCCGAGTTTGGTGCACGTGAATGGGTGCCCAGATTTCCCTCATTATCAAAAAAATAGAAGGGGCTTCAAGTTGACTTGGTTTTGATAGATGTACGTGATGGAACATACTATTGATATAGGCTTTGACGACATAATAATAAAAAAGGAAGGAAAAAGAAAAAAGAACTAGGATCTTTACAAGTGTCATCCAAGCAGGTTGCTGACCAAAGAGGGAGTCCTGGGTATTCCCACTCTGTATTGCACAACCTTTTGGATTGCTCTGCTGCTAAAGGAATTAATTATCAAAGTTCCCTAAGCCAAGTTGCTGGCAATAAAACGCAGGGTCTCTCCTGGACTAGTTTCTTTGTGTTGGAGATTTAAGGTCTTCATTGTAAAGGATGAAAGTATTTTAGCTTAAGTTTTCAACTTGTTGCCAACTGATGCTGTTTAGGCTGTAGACATCTGATTCCTGATTACTCGAGTGGAAGGGGCCTCTCATTGCTTTAGTAATGAATTGAGTCACATATGGAGGTTATGTTCCTCAATCAGAAAACGGAGTGACTTATTGGCTACAGTTGTTGTGGATGTGTATTCATGTTGTCGGATTTACTTTGCAATTTTTCTCGTCCAATGATTCTAGGGATATCATGTTCTTTTGGCCACATGTCAACATGTTTAATTGCCAATTTTGGTTTCTTATCCAAAGATGATTTCTTGATATGCGGGGCAAAACTCCAAATACTGAAGTTTTTGAGAGGTTGAGATACATGCAATACTCTTTTGGTTGCACTGAATAATACGTTTGGTTTGTCTAGCATATAAATAGTCTTCAGCTATGAGGGTCTTATCTCAGTTACTCGCCTACACACAAATAGACACGCTCATGCACAAACAAATGGTTGTATGTGTGAGGAACTTATTTTCTATAACTTGACAATTAGTATGCAATCCATTTCCCTTTTATGTAAGTGTGTGGTGGTACCATCTGCCAATACATATTTGTGCCTATTTTACCTGACAATGAGCACTGCCTAACGATTAACCTAGACACATGACAGGTTCCTGATGAGATTAATAAAAGATGAGAGTGAGATCAACCTAGCCAATGGTGAAGCAGAACAAGAATTTGATGAGTGGAAATGGGCAAGCCCGGAAGAAGTTATCGAGCAGGTGTGCCCAGATACTCTTGTTGAGAAAGTCAATCTCACTTTGATACTTGTTTGTAAGACTTGGAAACTGATGGGATAAAACTGATTACAGGCGGTGGATTACAAGAGGCCAACTTATGAGGAAGTTATGAGTACCTTCAAGCCTTACCTTAATGACAACACCATATCCACAAAATGTAGATCGTCTAAATGGTGAACGTCGTGCGTGTGGACCTTGTGGTTTTGTAGTTTTGTGCATGATTTACTCAATTTAAGTGTAAAATTTGGATTTAGTAGAAGTTTGCTCTCTGTAAATGGAAATTACAGTAAGAACATAAGATTAGACGGTTGCTTTGTTGTACTAATAACATCTGTGTCGAAATATTTTTGTTCTTTTCAAAACTGGTTTCCAGTGGGTTTTGCACGAAAGTCGGATGTGTATAGAGAAACTGGAGGGACAGATTTGCTCTTTGTACAAAATAGACTTCTATTTATTCATGACCCGAAATCCTTCGCCCTTGGGCATCTATATACTTCCTCAGTTTGGACTTACCACAACATCTAAACTTTCTAACAAACGGTTGCATAGGTGCACCGCAATAACCCTCATGCTACATTGTGTTCAAGGATGTGCTTCAGCAAGTGTTATAATGGGTGATAGACAATCCAACATTGCTTCTATAGTAATCCCTTTTCTAACACAGCCAACAAGCACCACTTCTGAGAATTTTCTGCTTTGTTTTTTCTCTGTTTTTCCTGAGCCCTTGAGGAGTAGTTTGGTGAAAAATAGTGCCATCATGAACTGCGGTGTATAGTTTCGACACCATAAAACTAAATATCATCCCAGCCTTATTTCTTGAAATATAAACAAGAGAGAAATTGTACCACGTGTGTTATTAATGTTATGTGGCACGATTTTGACAGTCATATCTTATTTAAGGCGTACATTGATAAATTTTAATAATTTGAGGGCTCAATATGAAAATTTTTTATAATTTAGACTCTCAAAATGACCTCATAATTTAAGGGTGCAAAATGAAAATTTTCAATTTTATTTTCATGAATGGTGCATTAAGCATATGGTTATGCTATTTAGAAAGTGAACACACTTTACCATGTTCAAAAAAAAAAAAAGAACACACTTTACATCGTTGAAGGTGATAGTTTATCTCAGGTATAATAAATATTACGTAACATAAACATGCTAGGGAAAGAATGATGACTTGATCTATAAGTCCTAAGCGTAGAATCAGAATTCACAGCAACAGAAAGAAACATCAGACGACACAAAAGAATGTGCATTGTAACTCTTAAGTGATTCGAGACCAAAGATGGTCTATTGAGGCAGCTTAACAAGCAAGGCAATAAATATGCTGCATTGTTCGCACTTCTCTTGGTGTGCTGAATTTTTCCATGTCGAAACTTCATGCATTGGTCACCATGTGAATCGCCTTATAGAATAATGTCCGGATATCCCTTTTTCTGAGCGTCTAGGGGTCTCACCTTAACTGCCTCCGCTTCACCTTTAGTAGGATCAATAGATGCAATTTTTTTGTAAGGCTGTGTGCAGCACCTCACCATTATGATCACGTACTACTGCAACTGCCACAACGAAGTTCTCCCTAACCGCAACGTCCACATTAATAGTACTTGTTGCGACGGTGGTTTCCAAACTGCTCCCTGCGTTCCTCAACCTTCTTTATTCTCCAGGTGCTCCTTTGTGATTCTCTTGATATGCCAATTTCAGTATCTCAATCCTTTCACGTGTATGCATTGCTTTGTTATGTGATAACCAGGCCATATCCAAAAGCATTAGCTACAAAGAGTTGAAATCGGTAGTTCAATAACGAAATGCAATGAAATTAATAATCTATGTTGCAAAGTATTAGAAGTTCAATAGTCAAAAGTAGGGGTGAAAACTGATCATTTGGTTCGGTTTAAACCCCACACCAACAACCGAACCAAGATGGTCGGTTTCTGAAAAACAAGAATTGACCATCGAGCCGAGGTTTCTGTAAACCGACCGAACAGACTCCAGTCGGCTTCGATCGGTGTCAACAAGCAATTCAAAGGAAAAAAAACAAGAGAGACAAAAACTCAAAGTAGCAACCAGTCAACAGTATTAGAACCTACTTTATGAGTCTACAGTGGATCTAGTAGCAAAGAAGAAAGTGTTTCATCCCCACTTACTGTTAAAAATCAAAATAAAAAAATACGAAATTACATGATTCCCCTCAGTTCGATGCGGTTCGGTCATTTGGCCTCTAGAACTATGGGCCGAACCAAGGGGCACGAATCTGGGAAAAAATGGGCCGACAGTATAATCGCGCTGCCCCAAAACAGATTGGCCCTGTTGGTTTTGGCCGGTTTGGGTTCAGTTTCTGACCAAAACCTTTCAGCCCTAGTCAAAAGGCGTAAACTGAATTTATCCCAAAATTAAGCTAAAATTGTATTTATCCCAAAATTAGGACACTTTTTCGGTAAGCTACGAGCAGCTGGAAGTTTTTCTGATAAAAAATAAAAGTTAAAAAACTTCCAGTACGTTTTTTTTTTCTCTCACGGCGGTACGGAAAATGTTTCCCTTCTCAACGGAGAGATCGTGGGTTCCACCCGCACATCAAGTCTGTTAGGCTGACGTGGCATGGCCTTGTTGGTTGCTTTACAGTGCTGTAGAGAGGCAAACCCATCGGGGAGTTGCCAAACAAAACAACAGACCGTCCGGATTTCAGGCGAAGGGACAGAAATTGAAACATTACATTAGGGACAAGGTTGGGCTGGACTGAGCAAACCCGAACTTAGCTGAGGCGCGAATTGCTGGGAAGCATAGGGTGCGGTGCGTCACGGATTCAAGTATGGAAGGCTTTATTCGCTGGTTTCAACGTGTCTCTGCCATTTCCTCTTGTTCCTCTTCTGCTGCCGTCGACGCCATTGACCATGACAGCCATCCTGGGCACTCGCCAAACGACGACTTCCAACCACCACTCTTAGTCTTCCCCTTATCATCATCGTCAACTACTGACCCATGCGACGAAGAGAGAGAAAATGAAAAGGAGCTGACGATTACCGTGGACTTCGATATCTCAGGCTTGAAGCCGATCAAGGTTCCCCAGCGGACGAATCGCAGACTCGCCCCCACGGACCCTCGTAAGGTCAGTAACGCCCACAATCTTCCTCTTTCCTCTCTCTCTCTCTCTCTCTCTCTCTGCTTTTGCAACGCGATAAACTGATATATGATAAGATAAGGCCCGCATTTTGAGACCTAGTGTTGCAATTAGTTCTGTCCTTTTGTAAACTGAATATTTGATCCGAAATTATGCCTTTATGTCTTTCTCTTCCCTTTTTTGGGGGAGAAACAAATTATTTACTGCTAGATACATCGAACATCGGACTCTTTTAGTAAAAGAATTCGTCTTTCCTCATCGGCTCATCCCCTTTGCAAATTGAGATCATTAATTGCTACAGTTCAGTTGACTAGCTCAAATCTTTTGAGTAATATATAAGTATATGCATACGACGCCAGGCGGTGTTTGACAAAGTCATATCCGCTGTGTGCTTTTCTGGAGAACACGGAGAGCACCAAGCAATTTCGTGTTCTCGGTTGATTTGCTAATCCAGAAAAAAGCAAGGTTTTGTTTTTTGTTTTCTTTCCTTTCCTTTCTTTAATGTGCTTTGGAGTTGTTTGTCGATTCATGTGTCTATGATGAACATAAACTGGTGTTAGGAGCAGTACAAGTTATATGCGTGCCTTCCATCTTCCTCTCGGAAAAAGTTGGTTGTGAAAACCGCATACGTGAAAATTTTCATTTCCTACGTCTTTGCGGTACTTTTGCGATTTGCAGTTACTGAATAAATGAAAGAAAACGTCATTTCGATGCATGCAACTTTGGAGTTTTATGTTTTTTTTCCTTCTATATATGTATGGTTCTTGCTATCCTTTGGTTTATTACGTGATCTTGGGATTTGGATATGTGAAAGTTGTCAGTCCAAGGTAGAAGTGAAGCTATAACTAACATGTGAATCTCATGGATGAGAGTAAGGCTATAACTAGTCCTTGAATTCAGTATCACATAAGATGTTCGGGTCAACTCGGTGTTCATGGTCAGTTCTTCCTACCCATTTCTGATGCTTTAGAATATGCTACACTTTGCTGTACTTGTACAGTTGATAACGAGTAAATTTTGGTAGTTAAAATTCGTGGATAAGAAATCAGCTACAAGAAAAACATCGTAGGTTTGATTTAATTTCCTCTTTGGAATGTGAAACTGCTTTGCCCTTTGGATGAGGTAGGGCAACGATTGGCATTTTCCTCATCATCCTGCCAAACCAGGGTGAAACAGAATTCATAGAAGGCATTCTGAGATGAATTTATGACTGTGGGATATTGACAATAAGATAGAGTTGGATAACACGGTTGAGTCAATGTGGTCAAGAGTCATGCGACTTAGATGAGCCTGACATGTATTTTGAGCACAATCTTTCAGAGTTAGTTCAATGGGCTCATCAGTTTACGTCACTATCAGTCGGGATTTGATAGCTAAATAGGTATCATTGCAGCATATCAATATTTTGAGATGCAATGTTTATTGGCATAATTGACCAGCTCATGTAGTGTGGAACACCTAATGTCCTTTGTTATCAATTATAATCTGTAAATAGTTCTTGAGACGTCCTTGGCAATTGTCCTCCTTGCCTTTTTTTCTCAAGCGTCCTGCTACATGCCTGGAAGTTGTATAGGATATTGATGCAAATATCCATTGTTTGGTAATGCATTTTATCTCGAAAAACTGAACCAGGACTTTAACATTTCGAAATATTATGTCTTCTGTGTAACTATAGAATTATAATTGGAAGAAGCTGTATAATATTTACATCTGTTCGAGTATGCACTAACAAATCTTTCCTTTTTGTCCTACTTAAATTGTTTTTTCCACTTGCTTTTTGAGATGTTGCTAATTCAAATGTGATTTACTCAGAGCATGCTTGACAAAGAATTTTTCACTGAATACGGTGAGGCTAGTCAATATGAAATTCAAGAAGTAGTTGGCAAAGGAAGCTATGGTGTTGTTGCTTCTGCTATTGATACTCACACTCGAGAGAGGGTAGCCATAAAGAAAATCAATGATGTCTTTGAACATGTCTCTGATGCAACACGAATTCTAAGAGAAATCAAGCTCCTTCGGCTGCTTCGACATCCTGATATTGTAGAAATAAAACACATAATGCTTCCACCATCTCGACGGGAATTTCAAGATATATATGTCGTGTTTGAGTTGATGGAATCTGATCTTCACCAAGTAATTAAGGCAAATGATGATTTTACGCCTGAACATTATCAATTTTTCTTGTACCAGCTTCTTCGAGCTTTAAAGTATATTCATACAGGTTGGCCTTCATTTTTAATGTGCTTTTGTAGTAGGTCCTTTGGTTTTTCCAAATTCACATGGTCCTGATATATTGTAAGTACCTGCACCCACACATGCCCACAGTCACCCACCACACATGTATATATACATAAACACATGCATACAGTTATAAATGTGCGTGTGTATAATCTGATGTTTTAGAATTTCCTTTGGTTTACTATTCACTGACTCTGATTATTTGTTTGTTCTTTTTTTTTTTGCAGCAAATGTTTTCCATCGAGATCTAAAACCAAAAAATATACTCGCTAATGCGGATTGCAAGCTGAAGATATGCGACTTTGGGCTTGCTCGTGCATCATTTAATGATGCTCCATCTGCTATTTTCTGGACTGTATGTGTTTCTTTCATTAGAAAATTGTGAAGTGCTGTTCTTTTTTATTTTCCTCCCAGAATGGTTTATGAAGCCTACACCTTTGCTCACCAACATTAATTATCTTGTAAGGATTATGTGGCAACTCGATGGTACCGTGCCCCTGAACTCTGTGGTTCGTTTTTCTCCAAAGTGAGTGTTCCAGATTATGTGTCCTGTGGTTTTCAGTTCAAATGATTCTTCCCATGCATATTTCATGTTGATCTCTATATACATACTTGCTCATATATAATACATAGAGGTGCTTCTTTGTGATTTTGCTTAAGCTCAGGGAGAATGTTGTGCTTAATTCTGCTATGAGTCTTAAATAGCACTGGAAGATGATGAGTTGTTACTGATGCTGTCGAACGTAATGAAAAACTGCTATATTAACTACTACATCAATTTAAAGTTTTCCTCTAGTTTACCTGATAATAATTTCTCTTGGATGATGTCTTCTCTTGAACTACTGTATAGGGCAAATGCATTTTCAAGAGAGGCTCACGTGGAGTTTCTTTTTATGCTATCTACTCTCCCCGGCTAAGCCATTTGATTGTATAGGATGATGAAACTTTTGCTTTTGTTATGTGACATTAACTAATCTGTTTTCTGCAGTGGGGAAGTTTTATGTCATTTTTCATTTACGTGTATGCTTTGCATAGAATTGAGAATAGAACTAATGCCTCAGATTTGGTAATGCATTTTCCTTAATTCTCCTTTACAGTACACCCCTGCTATCGATATATGGAGCATAGGATGTATATTTGCAGAAATGCTATCGGGAAAACCCTTGTTTCCTGGGAAAAATGTGGCGCATCAATTGGATCTCATAACTGATTTGCTTGGCACTCCTGGAGATGAATCCATTGCAAGGGTTATTACCTTTTACAGTCACTTCCCTTTACTATTACTTTGCTTTTAAAACCTTGTTCCATAATTGTTTGTCCTTCTGAATTTCAAACTACTCATATTTTAAGCTTAAGCTCTTGGTAGCTCACCAGTTGGATTGTTTGTATTACCTGCAGATTCGGAATGAAAAAGCTAGGAGATATTTAAATAGCATGATGAAAAAGCCACCAACTCCTTTCTCAGAGAAAATCCCACATGCAGATCCATTGGCTCTTAATTTGCTGGAGCTTTTGCTTGCGTTTGATCCTAAAGATCGCCCATCTGCTGAAGAGATAAGATTTTAGTAAAACTGAATGTTTACAGTTGCTTTTTTCAAACTTGTAACACTAAATCTGGTTATTCATCATATTTCTATTTTTCTGACATTGGTGCTCTTCTCTTTTTCAGGCATTGGCTGATCCATATTTCAATGGGTTGGCAAATGTGGACCATGAACCATCTAGGCAGCCCATTTCAAAACTTGAGTTTGAGTTTGAGAAGAGGAAATTGACAAAAGATGATGTAAGAGAGTTAATTTATAGAGAGGTATGACTACAAAGATGATAAGGCCTTGGTGCCGCTCTTCTTTAAATCTGTGATTTGGTGGTTTTCTCCTTCACTGCCCTCTAATTATGGGGCAAATCGTAAACCATACAGATTTTAGAGTATCATCCGCAAATGCTGCAGGAGTACCTGCAAGGTGCAGACCAGAGTAGCTTCATGTATCCAAGGTCTGTGTCATCTTTTTAATTGTCATTATAATTATTATCTTCATTGTCATCATCGTTATTATCCTCAAATATTGTTAGTTTTATTATTATTGTTCTAGTTATAGTACCATTTTGTTGTGTTACGGGTGTTCATGCACGTGAGTGACTGATTCTGGCATAAAATCAGGTTCCCCCCCCCCCCATCTAGATGTTATGGAGTTGTGAGTTTTCTGGTCGCAGCTCCCAATAATGTAATTTTCTCCGTTTGCATATGTATAGTGGTTTATATATGATGCATAATAATGAGTGCCCACCCAATGGAAGTGGGATTTTCCTGTAAAAGATGGTTGTTGAATAGGACTATTACTTACAACAGAACATTAATTCGTCTTTATTATGGATCTTGGTACCTTAAGGTGCCGTTTGTTTGCCAAAATTTCGAGGAATATTCCCAAAATTTTGTGAATCTTTTGGATATTGAGGTTTATTGGGGTTTGTGAAAATTTTGGAGTGTGTTAGTGTAGATGTTGAAAATTTTGAAGTGTGTTTGGCTTGCTCGAAATTTTGATATCCCTAAATGCTGGGAAAACAAACATCACCTAAATGTTGTATTCACTCTTGTTCATTACTAAGTACGAGTTACAGCTTCCTATCCCAACTTCAGGAAGAAGGGCCCATTGTGGCATGTCCATTCCTGTTCTTGACCTTTTTTTTTATGTGCCGAGCCTTTGTGGAGTATCCGAGGTCACCGGGGGATTGTGTTGTGGCAATTCATTCACTGCTGCTATTGATGCAACAAATAAAATTTTCAAACCTAGTTTTATCCTGCAAAATCAACTTTTTGCACGACACGAAATCCTGCTTCTTCTTGAGAATGACTTCTATTTGTTTTTTTTTTTTGCACAATCCAAATTGAACAAATCCTGATAGATTTAATTTTCGTTTTGTCCTAAATAGTGGTTCTATCAACTTAATAAGTTTTATGTAACCCAGTGGAATTGATCAATTCAAGCGACTCTTTGCCCATCTCGAGGAACAGCGTGGTAAAGGTGAAAGAAGCATTGCACTCCAGAGGAAGCATGCCTCCTTGCCAAGGTTGAGTGTTGGAAAGAATATGTTCAACATCTGATGACTATGCACTTTGATTTTATCATCTCTTCATCACTGATGGCTACCATTGCTATCCACCAGGGAAAGGGTTTTTGCACCCAAAGAGGAGACTACTAACCAAAATGGTGATTCTAAAAAGTGTAATGCAGCTTCAGCTTCCCGTGCAACAGTTCATAGCCCTCCAAGGTCCGAAAAGATTGAGGCAGCAGAGTATAGTTACCAAAATGCATTGGTCATGCAGAATGGCTCTAGCAAAACAAGTAATGGTCCCAACAGCCTGTTCAAGAGTGCTAGCATTAGTGCCTCTAAATGTGTGGCTGTAAAAGGACAGAATTGTGGGGTAAGTATCCTCTGATTTGATATCAAAAAGTATTTTCATTGATGACTCACACCTCACAAGACAGTCCTTTCCTTCCCTTGCAAACTGCTCAACTCTTTCTCCTTGTGGAGAGGATATTGAGAACGGGGGGGATTATAAAGTGTGCGTGACACTCTTGTGAGCACTTTTTATTGCTTGTACACAGCTACAAACACACTCTTGGTAGCACTTTTTGTTGCTTATATTACATTATTGACATGATAAAGGTTACATGGTATTGTGTTGGGCAAAAAAATGTAACCCTTCCTCCGCCCCCTGTTATATGATATCTGTATTGTAGGAAGAAACAATCCCCGAACGTGATGAAGAGGCTGTAGATTGGTTGTCATAGGGCGCCACACCATAGCCCCCGTATTATTCTTCTGATCCGCGCATGGGATAGCATTGTTTTACTCGCTAGGCCCATAAAGTCCCCGTCTGTGGGTGGTTGCAGTTTCTGAAGTTGCTAATATTTTTTCCTTATCAACCCTTTTCTTTTGGCTAATAAAAGGAAAGGTGTTATCTGATCGATCACTTTTGCTGTAGTCGGATAATAGCAACAGACATAGCTTTACCCAGTGGCTGTGATGCTTCTTGGTTTTTCAATTATTCCTCTCTTTGTAAGTTACTAAAGATATGATCATAGGTATCATTATCAAGCTTCAAGATTCGTGCTTTCAACCTGTGATTTCATTTCTTCTTCTTTCTTTGTAAGTTGCTAAAGATATGATCATATTTTGGATCATTATCAAGCTTCAAGATCCGTGCTTTCACCTATGAGCCGTATGAGATTATTCTGTTTGACATATGTTAAAGAATAAAATTCAAATAATAAAACCTTCCTCTTCTAATAAGTTTAAACTTTTGAGATAAGTCAGTGTCATACTAAAAATATAATTTAAATAATAAAATCTTCTTTTGCTTGTAAGTTAGTTTTTGAGATAAGTGGTAGACTTAGTCTTATCACGCTGCCATTGGGATCAATTGCCTAAATAAAATTTCAACCCATTTGAAGCCCCCTTTTTTGTTCTCCACTCTCGGCCTTATTCTCCAGGCAGGGAATTTTAGGAGGAATAACGACTAGGGATTTGCTACTGCCACAACGAGCGGCCATTGAATCAACTGGCCAGCTTTTGCTGTTTTCCAGCCCTAGCCCGAGGGTTTCACTCACTGGAAGTCGGCCTTTGAAGTGCACCTATTGGTTGTCATTACTTATTAGGATAGAAAACAGAACCTAAACAAACGCGCATAGATACACAGAACCTATACAAAAGCATATCTTTAGAAACTTCTGCCGGGGTCAACTATAGTCGAATGTAGAAGTAACTTATCTTCTAAACCAGTTGCTGCTCTCTTGCTGGTGAACAGAGCAATACAAATCAACCACCAAAAACCATATATTGAATTATTTCAATTTGTGATGGAAAAAACTAATAGCAAAGAAAATAAAAACCCAGTGCTCCATGTCTTTGTGCCGCTAATACAAGGAGATAAAACAGAAGCAGTTTAGAAGCAGTTCTTTTTATATGACCATTTAGCAGCAGTTCTTATTATATGGCGAAGTATAAAGGAAGTCAATCACACACCTATCCTCCACTAATTTCTTTTCTTTTCCTTTATTGGCATCAGGTAATTTTGCACTCGTGACATTCGGAGTTATCGGACCTCGGTCATCCAGCATAACCACAATTGGGTTTAACCACTTCCGTCAAGTTGTCCATGAGAGAGAAGGTGCGCCATGTATTGCTGCAAACATAGAAACAAGAGTGCAGAAGTTAGAGAGAACCACATCGGAAGAGTTTTAGTTTATGCTGAACCTATTAAAATGCTAGACTTTCTAATGTTTCGTACATAGTTAGTGACATTGTTAAAGTGATTTAACTTCTCAGGTAGCGACATGTGGCAGGAGTTTTGAGGATCTTCTTCATTCAGGCAAAGGGGAAACAATGCAATCCGAGTGAATAATGTAAAGAATATAAAGAACAACTGAACATCACTGAACTGACATCACACCACTGCAAAGGGGAAAAAAATGCAATCCGAGTGAATAATGTAAAGAATATAAAGAACAACTGAACAGAACTGACATCACAACAGTGGTGTGTTAAAGGTGTCTCGCCTAGGAAAGAACTACCACGTAGATTCATCAAAATAGCCACTTTATCTATATTTTACTGAGAGCATTGACCCTCTATATAAGGGTGCATTAGTAAGTCTTACAGAGGAACAGTAGCTGAAAAGGATAATAAATAGGTTGATAACGTCAATACAATCCAAAATGTAAAATTAAAAAATTCCTTAAAATCAACCCTTACATGTCTCTTCTTGTTATTCTGGCACTGCATTACTTCTGCTTTTCAAGGTCAGAGACCAGACTCAAAATCAGAATCCTCTTTTAGTTATTATGAATAAAGGTGCACATAATTTTTTTTTATTTTTTTGGTGTGGTTAGAGGTGCACATAAATTCTTGATGAATAAGTAACTCCAATCCATCCCGGCAACCATTCTTATATGCCATCCATTTTCCAATTGCATGTAATAACTGCCCAATATAAAGACTTCCACATGCCTGATAAGGGGTGGACCTGCCAAGTTCCCTGGAACCATGAACCTTCTTTTTATGTTTATATTTCTGTTAGTTCATACATCCAGGAATCAGAGCATCTATCATTTCATCTGGGTGCTCCTTTTGACAGAAACGGCAACTTACTCCAAACAGAATTCTAGGATCTTACTTACCCCAAAAATAAAAATTCTAGGATCTTAGATGTTATTCTGCAAGAACAACTCACTGACACTAAGGAGTTTATTTCTTAAACATTTACTTGGCAACTGAATGTGGAATACAATATTGGGACAAAAAAGACACAGAAAATGAAGACCAGCACACAACCAAATGAATAATTGACATCTTAAGTCATATTTGCGCATTATTAGAATCTCAATGACCCTCTTAACTATGTACTTAACACCTGAACGTAGAACATTACCTTTGCAAAAGTAGGGCAGAGAATGAAGACCAGAATTGAACGAAATGGTGACTCTACATATTAAAGCATTGATTTTTATTTATGATGTCCCGACTCATATAACAGCTCAATTAATGAAAAGAACAGGGGGGAAAGTACTGAATTTGGACAGGGAGAAAAGTTTTCAGACATAATTGATCAATCAACTTTCATTACCAGATGACACTGGGTGAAATAACATTAGGGAGATGAAGATGCAGATGCAAAAACGAAGTACCCTGCAGTAGCATAGGAGCACTTACTGAATGGTATGCATATGGTGATTTTCCTTGCCGCTCAAAGTGTTTTGCCATGATGCAATACTCAGTTGGACTCCACTCTTCTACTTCGAAACAATTGCCAAGTGCAGCTTTATATAACTACGAACAAACCAAACACTCAAATAGACTACCAACCATATAAACTCAATTCTGACCAATATTACATCAATAAAAACAAAAACCACACTCAAAACTAGTTTGAAACCTCGTAATCAAAATTTTCACAAACCTTAGCTGTGTCGGTCAAGAGTTCGGTTCCAGCAGGGTAAGAGGCATAGTATTGGTCAGCTCTAGAATACCCAGCTCTCGTTCTACAACAACAAAAAAAGGGCACCAATATAAAAGGCCATTACCAACATAAGAACTAGAACCAAGACATGTTCAGCGTTTTCCTGAAGCTTGAAGTCGTACAAAACTCACGTATTACTTGTGTACGCATAGTTCACGACGGCAACGAAGCAGTAGAATCCGGCATAGGATACAATTCTTCGGAACTTCTGAATCTTTAGAATCTCTAGGAAACCATCGAATAGTCTCATCGTGATGGTTTGCAAATTGCCTCTGCAAGCCAAAATGTCTAAGCAGTCTATCAGCCAGGCATTGTATCAAACATTTCATGTGAAGGAAGACCTGAGTGCTAACAGGTACACTAAATTCCATCTCAACCTTACCTCGTTACCTCCTTGGCTCCTTCTGAACCCGAGTTCTGACGTTGGGATATACAGGAGAAGAAATGAAGTCAAAAGTATTTTAGGAAGTTCATGAGGACTCGGTTTGATGTAATTTGGCGGGTTTATTGCTTGTCCTGGAGCCTCAGAGTTGCGTCTTCGAACGTTTCCAAATAAATGCTAGGGCAATGAAAATGATTGTCGGTTAAACATTTTAAAATTTAAAGGCTTATATTATTATGCATCAATTAAAATGTTTTGAATATTTTAAAATTTTTTATCTCAATTGACGCTCAACGTACTCAGTACAATAGTGTTTAGCATAATAACCAGACTCATTTCGACAACACTAGATGCATACTCATTTCTATTAAGATTGCCTTTCAATTTGCACCCAAACTATATAAACCTTTATATTTCACTCCAAACTTGTTATAATTATTTGTGACATGTGTTGTATTTTAAAGGTGATTTTTTTTTTCTAAGCAAACGTGAAATCTTAACTTGGAGTGTAAATGTAAACATACAGGGGTTATTTGTTTACCAAAATTTTGGGGAATATTCTTGAAATTTTGAGAATCTTTAATTTATTGAGATTTATTGGAGTTTGTTAAAAGTAGGTGTGTAAATGTAAAAGTTAAAAATTTTAGAGTTTGTTTGGCTTGTCCGAATTGTTGAGACCCCAAATTATTGGAGAAACAAACATGTTTGTGGTGCGATATTTGGGTTTGATATTGTGGTGCAAATTACAAAAATTATGGTAATTACTAAGTAGAGAGTGAAAAATGTATTTTTTTTTAAAAAAAAAATAAACAAGCGAAAATGTTTTTTTAACAAATTAAAGAAAATATAGCGATGAAATTTTTGTTTTCTTTTAGCTTTAATGGATCTACATTTATCATGGATAATTTAACTTAAGATTAAAGGTATATTTTCTTTTTTAAATAATATATCAATTTGAAATGATATAGTTATTAGTAAATATATCAATTCAAAAAACAGAAATAAATTAAAATTTTAACAAAAAGTAAGATGAAATTTTAAAACTAAAAGAGAAAAATAATATTAAAAGTCTCAACTTGTCGGTTCTTCCTCTTTAACACAAAACCATTCAGTACAAAGTCCAGTAGAAAATATATATACACACACACGGAGGGAGAACCCCAAGGCATCTTCCACAATGGTCTTCGCTGCTAGACGGAAGCTCTTCTATTTTTAAATTTCAACTCCTGATCGCGTTTCAAGGATGAGTAACATGGACTTCAGATTTCTCGCATTTAGCAATGTTTTTATAGGAGGCAAGGGGTTTTTATAGGAGGCAAGGGGCATTGGGATCGGTTACTATGCTATGCAAATATGGAGCTGAGGGTGAGCAACAACTCAGATTTTCTCTTCAAATTCCAAATGACTGAGATTTGACCACGTCAATTAAAATTATTCGACCCAATCCCGATACGTTTTGATGTGACCGACCCGCATACAAAGACAAACGATTTGCTTCGTCTTCCTCGTCGTTTGCAGAGCTCTGCATCTCCGCAGCCCCTCGCACATTTCCTTTGGGCAATCTTGAGTTCAGTAGTAAGGTAAAGTGTCATTTTTGTACTATTCGTAAATATGGTAATGGATAGCTCCTGGAGCACCATTCTTTTCAGAGTTCTCCGAAGTCCTCGACTCAGAAAATTCAAATTTTCATTGAAAAATTCGACGACGAAAACAGCGAGGTCGATCTCCAGGATTACCTGGCTATAATTGTGGATTTCACAAAGGTTCGCAACCAAAATCGGAGGTTTTTGGCGGAATTCGATGGCTTTGTGGAGCTTATCGTTGATGTTCTTTGCAAAAGAGTGGAGATGGAAGTTTTGGAGTTGATTATCAAAATTTTATATATGCTTATATCCCAACATGGAGTTAAAGAACGTGTGCACAGTTTGATTTTCAGAAGCAATTATCAAAACTTCTTTCCTTCCATTTGTTTTGCTCTGCGGAATGGAAGTTTAAGCTCAAAGAGGGAGTCGGCGAGGATTTTGGAATCTCTGTCCCAGCCAAAGCCGAACTCGTCCGGTTCGGAGTCATTCTAGTTCTCTCAGAAAGGCTCTTAGAACAATAGCTTTACCTTAGGACTGCATTGTTATTTGCATTGGTTATTGTTGTAAACCATAGGAATCCTTGTATGGTTGAATACCGCTGTCACTCTCCTAGACCCAGAGAACATACTAGGTGCTTGTGAGTATTACTCTAAAGATCAGAAACTGTTGCAACATCACGTGTATTCAGATTGTAAAATGCTTCCAATTTTGCTCTTTTGATCTCAAGTTAATTGATGTTTTCAACTACGGATATGTAGATGCAGATATGTTTAGTATGATGGTTGAACCATGAATGAAATACTATTGTTTCAGAAATGTGATAAACATCATGTTGCAAGTCTGTGTAATACGAACTATTGTAATGTGCTCTCTCTACTGCATGTATGAGGACACGGATTTGTCCATAACAAATTTGAAATATCATCTTGAAAGTGTAAACTACGATGAAAATTGCCTTTTTTCACTTTTCTTTTTCAATTAGAAAAACTGAAGGAAAAAGAACAAGTAACTGCAAGAGAATAAATCACAGTGAGAATCAAGAACAAAAAGGAAGGACATTCGCTTGAGACAAAAACAAAGGATTACTAATTAATTAATTCTGTTTCCTGCTATTTATTAAAAAAAAGTTTTGTTGCCAAGTCAATAAAAGTCTTTTTGTTTACTTTCAGTAGGAGATTCTACAGCTCATATTGCTTTTTAAATAAAAACTAAATAAATACTACGTTAGTGAAAAGGCTACTCTGTTTTCGTCGACAAAACTTATTTGGTTAACACGATATTGGCAAAGCAAGGGTGACATTTATGTTTTTTCTTTCTAGTCAGCGGCAACAGTTACGTTACTCTGCAAAAATATTTCCCTCCATACATAAGGTTTCCCTCCCTCTCGCCATAAAACTGCTCTTAGACATGGAAGACAACTACGAGTCTACCCATTCGAATTCTCCCTACATCTTACTCTGCCAATTTGGTCTGTGTTTTGTTCCCCATTTATTCAGCTTCGTTCACCGTCGGAATGGCTGGAAGGGCTAAGCGAGGGAGGCCAGGAGGGTGGGTGTCAATATGATCGAGTGGGGGAGATGAGGCTTCCCCACGTGTTTCGTTCCGGCCTCCGCCTCAGCCTAGATTACAGGAATCATTTTTGGGGTATTCGGATGACTCTACGCAGCCACCAGACGGATGGGCAGAGCAAAGGGGTGGTCTTGATGGAGCCGATCCTCATGAGGATGATTGTAGTGAAGGTAAGAAGCTATTACTATTCCATCCTCATCCATTACCATATTTACGAATAGTACAAAAATAGCATTTTACCTTACTACTGAACGCAAGATTGCCCAAAGGAGATGTGCAAGGGGCTGCAGAGATCTGCAAACGACGAGGAAGACGAAGCAAATCGTTTGTCTTGTATGCGGGTCGGTCACAGCAAAACGGATCGGGATTGAGTCGAATAATTTTAATTGAGGTGACCAAATCTCAGCCATTGGAATTTGAAGAGAAAATCTGAGTTGTTGCTCAACACCCTCAACATCATATTTGCAAAGCATAGTAACCGATCCCAGGGGCATTTCCCTTCGTTTGACCTTCAGGCTGCGAAGTCGTGACATATTGCTAAGCTCATTGTGAAGGCCTCTAATGGAGTTGAGAATTCGTAACTTCTTCAAGCTTCTCCTTCTCATCTCCTTCGTCCTCTCCCTCATTTCCTTCCGTCACCACATCATAGGATTACCACCGCTCACTTTGAAGCCTCTCTTTCCAAATGAGGCGTTGCCTACAAAAACCGGCTACCTCTCTATCAATCGAGCTGCCTCCAAGTCTGCGATTTTTTATGCGTTCTATGAAGCTCAAAACCCCATTTCATCGCTCTCTGAAACCCCAGTTATCGCATGGCTCCAGGGCGGTCCTGGTTGCTCTTCCATGGTCGGCAACTTCTTCGAGCTCGGTCCCTGGCGTGTGAGATCTCGCAAGGCCAGTTCTGAAAACTTGACGCTTGAACAAAATCCAGGTTCTTGGAACCGTATCTTCGACCTTCTTTTCCTTGATAATCCTATTGGAAGTGGGTTCAGTATCGCTTCCGCACCCGAAGAAATCCCAAGGGACCAACTTTATGTTGCTAAACATCTCTTTGCCGCGATCACTTCGTTTATTGAATCAAACCCGCTGTTCAACTCTCGTCCACTTTACTTTGCAGGTGAGAGCTATGGAGGGAAATATGTTCCAGCCATTGGGTACTATATCTTGAAGACGAATGAACACTTCCATCCGTCGTCACAAGTGAACTTAGGGGGCATTGCTATAGGTAACGGGCTGACAGATCCCGTTACTCAGGTTGCCACTCATGCGATTAGTGCTTACTATTCGGGTTTGATAAATGAAAGGCAGAAAAACGAGTTGGAGATGGCGCAATTGGAGGCACTAAAGTTCACCAAAATGGAGAACTGGGGAGCGGCGACCAAAGCTAGATTCAGAGTCTTGGATATGTTGCAAGGCATGACAGGGCCAACGACTTTGCATGATTTTAGTAGGAAAGTTCCATACGAGACGGAAACAGTTTTTGCCTTTCTGATGAAAGAAGAGGTGAAGAAAGCTTTGGGAGTGAACGAAGCAGCCGTTTATGATGTGTGCAGCGATGATGTGGCGATTGCTTTGCATGACGATTTTATGAAAAGTGTGAAGTTCATGGTGGAGCTTTTGGTGAAGAAGAGCAAGGTATTGCTGTATCAAGGGCATTTTGATCTGCGGAATAGTGTGGTTTCGACTGAGGCTTGAATTAAGACGATGAGGTGGGAGGGGATTAACCAGTTTTCAAGAGCAGAGAGAATGCTTGGAGAGTTAATGGAGTGTTTGCTGGATACGTGTAGAAATGGAAGAATCTGAGTCATGTCGTGGTTTTAGGAGCCGGGCATCTTGTTCCTTGTGACCAGGCATTGAGTTCTCAGGCAATGATAGAAGATTGGATTTTGGAGAGGGGATTGTTTAGCCAAAAGGAAGATGAGCAGCTAGCAAATTCGCCCAGTCAACTATTTAGCCTGTTTGATTAAAATTTTGGGTTAATTACCTTTTAGTCCCCATATTTTACACCTTTTTAAAAAAATGGTCTATAGTTTCTATTTTGGTCAATTTTGTCCCTAATTTATTTTTGTGTATCAATTTGGTCCTTGCTTCTATTTGCAGTTAGTAAAATGTCCACTTAGCTAACGAACATACATGTCACGTCCGTAAAATAAACAATTAATTAATTATTTTAAAAAACATAATTATCGATGTGACATTTTTTTAATAAATTTTAGTACACGTGTCATTCATTATCTGGAAATTTTACTAAGGGAAGTAGACGGAATGACCAATTGATAAACAAAAATAAACTAAGGGCAAAATTGATCAAAACGAAAACTTAAGGGCGATTTTTTAAAAAAGGTATAAAATTCAGGGACTAAAATGGTCATTAACCTTAAAATTTTAGGTATAAGAGTTGGTAAAAAAGTGAAGAGAGATAAGATTTAAATGTATATTATAATAAAAAAGAATAATTTGATGATGAGAGAGATTATTTTATAATTTTTTTAATCAAGCTCACAACTGAAGCTGAAAGCCCACAGGGACTAAAGAGGGCCCACAGGCCCCAAAACAAGGACAACTACATGCTATGCTCAAAATCAACCTTTTTATTCGGAGGCAAGAGACTATGGCAGTTCAAAACCATCGAAATTTTTCGATTCCACTTGCATCGGGTTCTTGACACCTGACCTAACTGGTTTCGGTACTGATGGCCAAAAGCCAGAAAATTCCGGTGTTACCGGGTATGGAGGCACCAACTAGGGCAGGTACCGATAAATCGAGATTTTCTATTTTTTTAATAAAAATTGGTGTAAACGTGCCTATTTTGTCATGGATGCGATTCATGCGAAGCCCATTGATGTATCTATGAGGAGTGCTCTCTTGATAACCTCGCTTGCCTTGATACCAGGTATCTTCTTCCTCGTCATTCCCCTCTCTTCTCTTCTATCCAGTAATTATGTATTATTGATCATGTAACTTGATATCTAAAGAGGTACGGTTGGAATCCTCAATAATTATTGAGGTAAAAAATTTGTATTATATAGACAATATATATAAAGGAAAGAGAATCCTATATACAAGGAAATAAACACCTTGTGACCCTACATATAAGGAAAGAAATAATACAACTAAAATTCAAAAGAGGAGACGGTAAAGAAAGATACTTATATAAAACCTCTATTTTCGACTAATTTAAGGAACTATGGGGTGATAATTTTTATGATGTTCATGTTATAACTGTTTAAAGGGTGGAAGTTTGTAGAAAAATGGTTGAACCAAGGTGATGTTCGTTTTGAGAAAAAATGTAGGATTTTAGAGAAGTTGTGAATTTTTATGTTGAATAGTGTTTTATTGGTGTTTGTGTAAAGTGGAGAGAGAAATGATTTGATGTAATTGTTTAATAAAAAAGTATTGGAGTTATGTGAAAAAGTATAGAGAGAGAAAATTTATGTTGAATAAAAAATTAAAAAGTTGTTGGAGATTGTGTAAAATGTATTGGTTTTTGTGTTTGAATTCTGAATATGTTCGGTGGTAGAATTGTGAATATACTTAGAATCCTGAAAAAATAGTGAAAACGAACATATCCCAAGTTTCCAAATTTTCTCGTTACTAGTTGTTCCTTCCTTTCTATTGTTACCATTCCTTTTATCATCTAATCTTTGTTAATTTATTTTAAATTAGATTGAGAGTGGTTTAGAATATGAACATATCTTCTTTAATTTTATTGATTTTGAATTTCATTAATTTAGATTTTATTGATATATGTTTAATGGACTAAAAAAAATATATTGAACTAAGTGCGTATAATGTTAAAAAATAACACAATATAAATGACGATCAATTGAGAACTGCTACCGCTATAATCGCCGCTACTAAAGACCTATTATTACCTTTAATAGTAGGATGGCTGCCAAGCCCTAGTAGTTTATTGGCAACAATGTCCAATAGAAGAGATCTGTTTTCCGTACATTGTTTGAAATTGCTTTAAAAAAATGTGACATGTATAGGAGAAAACAAATGCCCTATGTACCTTTGTAAAGCGAAAATAATGTTAAAAACAAATTGCTAAATGATTCTTTAATAGATTTGGGAAAAAAATGATTCTTTAATAGAAGAAAACATGATTGAATGATTTAAACCCTATTATTTCTTGACCAGTGAAATTAAACTCATAAAAGTTTATTATTTTATTTATTTTTTCAAAATATAATAAAATTCTAATTCATTTCAATTTATATTTTTTTTGCAAACACTATCTAAAGGAGGGTGTTGTATAATTACTTACCATTTGATTTTGAAAGAAAATAATATATTTTGTTTTTAGAAATTTGTAAAAGAATAGAATATTTATTATAATGATAAAATAGAAAATAATTAATTATTTTCTTATTAAAATTTTGGAATAACCGAAATCATATTTGGCTATTTGACATCAGTGTTTGGAAGTGATAAAATCTTTACCCATTCATAGGCCGGACATTTCTAATTCAGCTTTGCCTAGCTGGGATATCATTTCTTCAAAACAAATGGGGTTTCCTCACCAACTCATGGGGCATCGAATGAGATAATCTCTTGGGCTAAGTTGAATGATTTGCAAGTAGAATAAGAGCAACTAAAAACTCATCAACTAATCATCCTTCCGCAGGATCCCACTGTTGAAAATGGCTATTTACCCACTATTTACCTCCCTTTCACCAGAGGAAAAAAAGTAAAAAGACTTGGGGGAATGTAAAGGCAATTGGAGGCGGGATTGTGAAGAAGAGGAAGATGGGATTGGGGAGAGAAGCTTAGTAGGTCAGCTGAACTAAAGCAAGTTACCTGCAAACCAAAGCTTCAATCCCACAGTTGCCCATCTCCAAGCACAAAACCCGTACTATGATGCCATTGTATTCTATGTAGAGGGCCGGAACGGCAGGGCACCCTGTAGAAAACCTACGGGTTTTTCAGAGCCATTGATATTTTTGTTGCTCTCCCCTATTGCCTAAGCCCATGCTTACCTGTATGAAAGCTTTTCTTTACAACGCTTTGATAGATTTGAAACCCTTGTGCAAAGAAAGCTGGCAGTTTAGAGAAGAAGAAGATGAGAAAGGTAGGGAGGCGCTGTGTAAAACCTAGGCAAGTCGCGCAGACTATTTATACAGCAGCCAATTGAAGGCCTGTCATCGCACGTGCCTTGGCCTTTGGCTCCTTTGGCTCGTGTTATCTCCCCTCTCTCTAGCGCCCTTTCCCTTTCCCCTTCCGTCTGCTCCCCACCCCTCTTTTGTCCGTTGGGCAGGGGGCTCTCTCCCTCTTTCCCTTTTTCTTTCCCCCTTTCTTCTTCTTTCGCTTTTCTCCTCTTTCCTCTCTCGATCTTGGGCGATCTTTTGTGCTTGGTCTCCGGCTGGTTCTCAGCTGTTTTGATGGTCTGTGGCCACGCCCAGTTTGTTCCTTTGGTGGTGTTTTCTGCTTTCAATAACCACGGTGGTTTCTTGCTTTGCTTCTTGCTCTGATGGAGTCTTCTTGGCAGCAGTTGGCCAGCTTTCGGCGAGCTTGCAACCCTTGGTTGGTTTCGGTAGCTCCGGTGCTTCATTGTGGGTCCTGTCTGGCAGGTCTCCTTTGTGGGTGTTTTTGTTGCAGGTGCTGCTTCTGCTCCTCCTCCGGCGATGGTTCCTGCCGTTCTCGGCATGGTGGCGTGATGTCCCGGGTCTGTGGACCTGGGTTGGACTTATGGGTCTTCTGACCCGGTTTGTTGAGGCCTTTCTGGCCTGTAGTCTCTTGGCCTTTTCGGCCTTCTTGTGTCATGGCCTTCGGGCCTTTAACTTTGATGTATTGGGCCTTTGTGCCCCCTATGACTGTCTCCGATCCTGGATGGGTGTGGATTTGATGCTTGTATTTATTTTATGTTAGCAATGAAATCCACCTTTATTAAGAAAAAAAAAGACGTTATGGACGTAAACCTTCTGCTGAAGCGGGGTTGTATTTCCTTCTTTCTTTTTTTCTTTCTACGTTTGTATTTCCTTCTTTCACTTAAAAGGAAAAAATAATAAAACAGAATATACCAACGTACGAAAAAAATGATTATCTTATATAATAAACCAACTAAAATACAGTCTCTTATGATGAAAAAAGGAAGCTAAGGCTATGTTTGGTTTAGTTCTCAAAATAATTTTTATTTTAAAGTAGTGTAGATTCTTTTGGGATTGATGAAAAGTTAGTTAAAAATTGTTGAAATTTGTAAAAAAGTTATTGAGATTGGTGAAAAGGTATTGAAATTGATGAAAAAATTATTGAGATCGGTAAAAATGTATTGAAATTGATGAAAAAGTGAGTGATAAGTTTTTGAAAACTTAAACAAACATAGCCTAAAAATCTGGTTCTTTCACCTATGTTTGGTAACATAAATATTTCTTAATTTTTAAAATTTATTTAAAATTATAATAATTTTTTATAACGTGGAAATTTTCTAAAGTCGGACCCGTTTGGCCTAACCCTGAAATACAAACTACGGCGTACTGAACTGACCCCACAACTCAGAGAGTAGATAAAAAAAATATGTTCATCTCTTCACACTTTTTTTTTATAAAAAAATTCATTAGATCATCACTCTACATTTTTTTATAAACTCTATTTTTTTTATAAAAAAACTACCAATTATTTTTTTCTACAATTTTTTACATAAATTTTAATAAAAGTCAATCTCAAATTAAGGCATGGGCATGGATAATTTTTTTTTGAAGAGTTACAAGTTGGTAAAAAAATTATTAGAATCCATAAAAAAGTATTAAAATCGATAAAAAGTAGTATATTTGTAAAACAATTGTTATATTTTTTAAAAAGTATTTGAGTTTATAAAAAAGTGACTGTGACATAATTCTTAAAAAAAATTGTGCTATCTAAACTGGAGATTTGATGTTAAAAGTTATAGTTAAAATCAACAAAATTTACATTCCCCTAATAACAACATCTCACTAAGGAATTTTTTATAGCATCCGAAGATAAATATTGCGAAAATTTCGTAACAACTTCTAAGAATTTTTGCTTAGAAAACAGAAAGAAAAAAAAAACTTTTAAATTTTTTTAAGCGCTTTTCTAAAAAATATAACACTTGGGCATATTCGGTTATCATTTTTTTTTATTTATAATTTATATCTCACTTTTATATTTATAATCTAAATATCATAAAATATATATATTTTAATACAATATTTTATTATTATTATTTTATAAATATCAACCCTTCTTAACATCTTTTATACGCGTACTAATACAACTTTTGATGACCTAAATATTCACAGTTCGACGAGAATCTAGGTTATGTTCGTTTTGAGAAAAAATGTAGGATTTTAGAGAAGTTGTGAATTTTTATGTTGAATAGTGTTTTATTGGTGTTTGTGTAAAGTGGAGAGAGAAATGATTTGATGTAATTGTTTAATAAAAAAATATTGAAGTTATGTGAAAAAGTATAGAGAGAGAAAATTTATGTTGAATAAAAAATTAAAAAATTGTTGGAGATTGTGTAAAATGTATTAATTTTTTTGTTTGAATTCTGAATATGTTCGGTGGTAGAATTATGAATATACATATAATCCTGAAAAAATTGGTGAAAACGAACCTACCCCTACTTATTTCTTCCGTACCAACATCCATCACTAAAGCCAAAACGTGGAGAGAAGATACAACAGAAGAACTTGGATGGTGAAGGTCGGCCTTTGCGGAAAGCCCTGTCTGTGACTGTGCCTTTTCTAACGGCGTCTCCCGCCTCTTGATGTTCATCGAAGGTTCACTTCGCCGAAGCTCTTCGGAAGCTGTCACTCTTCACTCCGCTCCCAGAGACTGCCCTTCTCTGAAACTACTGTCACTGTGACACAGGTCCGTTGCAATTACTCGAACTCTCAATTTGCTTTTGTGCTTTTGCTGCAAGGAAAAAAAAGGGCTTGATTGGAAATGCGTTTTTCTCCAGGTCTGATGTTCATAGTATTTAGGCATGTGCTGTTCATGTAGTGAGCTTGTGGCTCATGGCACTGACAATCTCAACTGTGCAATCATGTGGCTCGGTATCAACTTATATCGAGCTGTTCGTCCTTTTTGTCAGCCATGATTAAGCTGCCTTGACATATTTATTTATTCATTTATCTTTGGTTCCCTCTATTCGCTCTATCTTTTCTCAAATAACTTGTTTACCAAGTCTTAAAGAAAGAGACGGGTCCGGGATTAAAGTTAAACTTGGGGCATATTTGTTTTGAGAAAATTTTAAGGATGTTAAGTATGATGTGAATATTTAGGTGATGTTTGAGTTTTATTGACATGCACGTAGAAGGTGTTGACTTGTATTGATGTGGGTAAAAAATATAATATCGAGTTACATTGGTATTCTACCGCGTAATGTTGGGATTGTAATGTTAGAAAGTTGGATGCAAATTCTAGAAAATTACTCAAAACAAATATGCCCTTGGTTTGAGTGCACTTTATTGCGGGATTTTGCTCTTGCAAAATTCAAGTTCAGCTCCAACATTCGTCAAGTATTTGGTGTACTGAACAATGACGTTGCTTCACTCTCAGCGTTCAATGCAATTCCTTTGCTATTTTTTTACTTTTAACTTTTTGGCTTTTGCTTCTCCATAATTCCTGTAGAGCATAGTCAGCTCTTTTACTTTTCTTTCTTGGAGATGCTCAAATCCCAAGCCACATCAATTTTCTCATCTCGATTACACTTGCCTTGTAAAATTTTGAAATTTCTTTTGTCTTCTCACTGAATTTCGTTCTTAAAATTGGACATTACATTCTCACATATAAAAAGTTCCATTTGCTAGTGCTTATGTGGCAAAGGTCTGAGTGGAGCGATTATTTATGAAGCCGAAGGATATCGGAATGCATTGGGTAGAAAAATGAGGTAACGTTCTTCATTGTAAACAAGCATTACAACTTATCAAAAAAAATATAAACATGCATTATAATACTGTAGGCATAACTTTGAACGACATCAATCTTATTGCAGGCTTAATAAATCTGTCCTCTCTAAAATACCAAAATTTTGTTCTCGGCCAAAGCATGAATTAGCAGGAAAATGGTTGGAGGAATTTGCAAGACTGTCTGGTCGATCAAAAATTACCAAGAAGGTGGATCCTTCTGGGTGCACATTGAACGCTGTCTATTTTTTACTATGATATATCTGTTTCATTCTTTTTCTGCTAAAGGAGTAGTTTTACTTGATACTTTTGCTTGTATGAAGCATCTTGTTTTTTCTGTACTGAAATGGGAAAATGATGAATCATCTTCCTCTATTGATGACAGTTTGATTTGGATTGTCAGTAACCCTGGGTTGATTGGGGATTCAGCCAAAAGACAGGGTAGGTTTTGATTCAAGTCAGAGCTTGTAGTAAGCGGTATTACGAAATATTGTGTAGATTTCCAATAGGGCAATGCATTCTGATATCAACAAGAGTCTGAATAACAATGGGTAGAACTTAAAGTCCATGTATAGGAGAATTCTTGATGTCTTTGGACTGGCGCTAGAGTGAGTATAGTAAATACTTGTATATTCTTCTAAGTGGTGTCGAAATATGCCTACTAATTTATTCCTTGTTAATCCACCAAAAAAAGAAAAAAGAAAAGAAAAAGCTTTGAATATTTTCTACATATGGGGTGATGCCCAAAATTGTTCGATTTGGGTCTATTCGGTATTGACTGTCCTATGCTTCTTATGACTACATTGGATTTGATTCAAACTTAGTGTTTGCATTGAATGTGTGCCTTTGAATTCATTCTTAGAAATAATTGCAGAAATGGTTTGCAGATGTTAGCTATGTTATATTGTTCGCATTTTATATCAAAGCCTGACGAGGTATCCTCAATTATCAGGATCTTATCTCTCATGTTCTATATGTATGTATAATTTCAATTTCAGAACCTTACCGTGCTTGATATGTAGCTGCATGTGCATACCCTACCGATTTTCAAATTGTGGTAAATGTAGGTATTTTGTCCACTGCATGTTCATGCCAATTGAAAACTTAATTAAGTAAAGTAGGTTATTGGGATCTGTCTTCCAACATGACATCTATGTTATGCCTCACACTTTCCTTTAATTTAATCTCCTTACTGCACATCATGTCCATGTAAATTTAAGTTGAATTGACTGGTTGAATTCCTTTTTCGTATGTCTCAATGAGCTCTCCCATGTTAGTCATCTCTTTGGTTTTACCTTGGGGTCTTCGTAAAGTAATTGCTTCTTCGATAATTTATTTCGACAGTAGAACGGTTACAAAACTAGGAAATTATGCTTCTTCTGAAAATATTTATTGAAAGCACAGTTTTTACATTGGATTTGTTAGCTCAACTCGAATTGTGTTTGGGATGCACCATTGCAAGTGAGTCATGTTATTGAAACATGATTTCATCTGCATAGTTTTGTAACGACCGAAGAAAGTGTTAGCTGGTATGATACTTGAACTGTCGATTATTTCAACCAATTCATGATCATGTCCACTTGACCTGGCTATTGGGCAGGGTCTCTGGCAAAATTAGTCCACACTCTCTGCAGGATGTTTGATTCTAATAGTTGTCAATGAGTTGTACGTCATGTAGACTTGTGACTCGTGCCCTTTATGGTTGTCTTTATTTTATTTTTCCTTTCTAATTTCGGGTTTGGTTTATGGTGTTTCTACCAAATATTTTGTAATACTTTACATCATGAAAAGAAGTTTTGATATCTTAAAAAAATGTGACAGTCGTTCCTTTTGTGTATGCTGTTCATGTGCACGAGCTATTTGGTTAAATTATCATTCTGAATCTATGCAGAATATTAGCAAACTGTTCATTGTGAAGTCCTGATTTCCTGGTACTGTTTGGGACACCGTACTTGTCAGAGAAGACCAGTAATTGAGCTTGTCTTAGGACTGTAACTGTGCTTGGTAAGACTGTTAAGGAAATCCCGCATCCACATACGACTGAACTCAAAATGTTCTCATTGAGAAGGAGGAACTCCATTAGGCTACCATTAAGACATTGTGCTCCTATGGAGAAATTGAATAGCGAATATTTGTGTGGAATTATAATGAATCTTGTACAGGAAGACTCAGACAAATGATATTCCTAGGTTCTTTTGAGTTTTGCTATTGAATTTGAAATTCTTCATTGTACGTTTGGTGAAGCAATTTGGACTATGCATACTAAACAAATATGAGGACTATTTGTTTCACCTAGTGTGTGCCCTTAAGTGCTCTTTGGTTTTGCTTTAGAATTCTATTAGTTCTTTCTCTGCGCCAACTTTTTATATTCTGCAAATTGTTTGTTGCAGGTGTCCTTTCTGATGGGTTATGATGGTCTTCGCGATTTAGATGATAATGGAAGACCTGCTAAGCAATCTGATCTGAATCTTAAAGATGCAAAGGATGAATTTGATGACTCCTTAGCATGTATAAGATTCCCTTCTATCATTCTGGGTAGTTCTCCTCTTGTGGAATTCTATGATGAAACTGCATGTTGGTCTGACATGAGTAATCTTTTTGCTACCCAAAACTGTGAAGGATTTGTTTCAAATGCAGAATGGGTTCAAGAGAGTTCCCACAAAATGTGGTCTTCTCCATCTCCCACCCCTCCAAGTATAACAACTTCCACACTATGGGAAGAAGCTTCTAATGAGCCATCATCTTGTCAGCCTATGGCTTTAGAAACTATTAAAAAATCAGATTGTTCAGTCCCTGTAGAGAAATCTTCTATCAAAGTGGGTCCTGAATCACCAGTAAATGCGGCCTCTGCTGGATTATCTCTTGATACATCCATCAGTTGCATACCTGGATTAAGTAAGAGGCACACTCGTCAGCTCGAAAATTGTGGTTTTAACACTGTGGGTCTCTACGCAGATTGTCTATAAAGCGAAGTCCTTTTAGGTTTCTATATTCAAACAAGAAAGCATGAGCTGATGTTATTCTTTTCGTTTTGATGCAGTTACGCCAGTTGCTACGTCATTTCCCTCGAACCTATGTTGATTTACAGAATGCACAGACTGCCATTGATGACGGACAATACCTGATTTTCATTGGGAAGATCCTATCTTCAAGGTGGTTATTCCTTTTTTCCTCAAAGCATGGAATTCTATTTCTTGGCCTTATTTTCTGTTTTGGATAGTTAGTAATATTATTTGCATGATTCTGCTTGTTATGTTTTTGTAGCTTGGTCTTCAAAATATTTTACTTATTTAATTAAGTGATGTTTGACAGGTAAAAGTTTTAAGAATTTTGAGTTTGTAGGAGAAAATTTTGAGAGTCTTGACTTTTTATTGGGGTTCGTAAAAAGTTTAACAATGTTTAATTGTAGAATGATTTTTATTGGAGTTTGTTAAAAAGTAAGGAGAGACGATTTGATGGAATTTTTCAATGAAAAAGTAATGGAGTATGTTAAAAAGTAAGGAGAGAGAATATTTGATATAGTTTTTTTTTATTATGAAAAAAGATTGAAGTTGGTGTGAAAAAGTGTTGGAATTTGTGTATAAATTTTGAGATTTTGATGTTTGGTTGTAAAAATTTTGGTTTTTTGAAAAGTTGAAAATTTTTCATTACCAACCATCATCTCTTTTTGGTGCCTGCCTTGGCACTTGGGTAAAGCAAAGGTGTAGCATGTTGCTTTGCTTTACTCCATGTGAGCTAGAGTTTCGACTGGCACTGACTCCTAGTCAAAGTAAAACCAGGACATATCATAAAACTGGTGCAACGGATTCTTTTTTGTCACACTTATTATGTAAGATTTAATAGATGCTTATGAAATAAAAATATCAAAAACCCAAATTATGCCAATAATTACGACAAAATCCCTGTTTTCTGTTTTTATGGATAAAATAAATTGAGAATATTCAAAAGAATATCATATGGGATATTGTTATGTATCTCTTTAGTCTTATGGCATACTTGAGAAATTTTTCATACCTGTATTTCAGCAACAAGTTCTCTCACACTATGCTTTAGACTAAACCATTAACTACTGATTCTGTGCTTTTGGGAAGTATTACGCACTTGACTAACATTTCATTTACTTAGGTGTCATAGATTCTACCATGCTCTCATTCTAATGACACCATTTTGTTTTTTTTTGACTGGTAAGAGAGAGTGTTAAAAATTAGGAGTTTGAAACCAAAATTTATCAAACTTAAATACCAAATATAGCTGATGCTACAGTCAACACAAAGAAAGAAAATTTATGAAAAAAACACGTGTTCTCTAATTTTTGGAGAAAAAGAGGAAAAGGTGAGGAGATAAATAAAACCTCTGTTAAGATATGCATCTCCGACATGCAACAGAAGCTCCCCTTCTCTAATAAAAAATACAGCAATTTCATTTGGTATCTCAATGGAGAAAACATGCATTGCAGGTGCAAAATAATGAAAGAAAAATAGAATGTCTGTTACTTTTGCGGCTAGTTCAGCCTTATTTTGATTCCAAATTGTAATTACTTTGCAAGCATGATGAAAACCCAATTATAAGATTTCTTAGAAATGCTAAAATAGTGTAAGCCAAGCATAGATAGTCTGATCGTTGTTAAACATCAAGAATCTGAAAAGTCTAGAAAAGAAGTAGGCAAAGAACAATATTAACATACAGGGAAGACAGACATTATGAAGGGGCAGATTTATTCTCATGAAACAGGAGCTGTGATCCCTGAAAAAAAGCACTCCTAGAGTCTTGTTCTTGATAAGTTCAAAAGCATTCTCAATTCTTGTAATGCAACTGGTTTAAGTTATATAATTGGGTTTTCTCTGTGTAAAACTGACATTTTCATCTCCACATCAATATTGACGTATTTAATTTTAATTTCAATTTTTTGTTTTCTCACTACTACGTCTTTTTATATCAGATGATGGTGTACAGACTTTTTATCAGGTCTCATGGAATTAATTTGCTATACCTAGCTTTAGCACAACATTAAGATGGGTAAACCTTTCTTGTGCATCTGTTCTTATAGTGCTGGTCATAGTAACCCTTGAGGACCTCTAGGGAGATTAGAAGTGTATGTTTTGATATGGAAAACTTTTATGGTTTTTCCTGCAGGGGTATCAGAGCTAGTTATTCTTTTTCGTTTCTTGAGGTGGTTGTGGGCTGTGAGATTACAGAAAATGAATCAACTTCTGCACTTACGACTAGTGATATTAACAGGAAGGAAAAGAAAACAATTTATTTGCATCTAAAGAAATTTTTTCGTGGTACTCGTTTTACATTTCAACCTTTCCTCAAAAGTCTTGAAGGGAAGCATAAAGAAGGAGAGATTGTTTGCGTTAGTGGTAAGGTGAGTTTCTTTGGGATTCTATTGCTGTGCTGCTTTTTTATTTTTTCTTTTGGTGAGGACTTTTTGTTATGCTGCCTGCTTTGTTCTTCGTTGTGGTTGGGTTGGCCTTGAATTGAGTTTCCACTTTGCGAGTTCGAGTTCATCTTGATTATGTGATATCAGTGCATTTGGTGAGATAATGTAGCTATTAATTGAACTCCTGTTCAATTCTTGTGGTCTACTTTAATTGTTGCTGTCCTTGCTCAAAATTTGGTGTCCTGCCATACTCATGTTTCCATAGGGTGGCACCTAGCTTTGTCGAATTCGTAGTTGTACCTTCTTTGGTGCGTCTTCCTAGGGCTGGGGTAAGGGGTGCCGTTACCTCCCTCTCAGCCCCCCCTCTCCCCAACAGAAAAAAGAAAAAAGCAACTTGTTTAATTTCGTAAAGTAGGAAGTAATTTTCGAGGGTGGTGATGGGTGTAAAGGCAATTAAATACTCTATTTTTAGTGTGAATTTCTTATGTTAGGATTTCTTAGAATCTTATCTTTATTGTGTGAATAATCATTGAGGACTCGATAGGATCATGATAGCTGTGAGGGTGGTAGGTAGAATGAATAGGGCTGTTATTGCTTTGTTTAATTGGTTTAGGTGCCGTTACACTGTTTCATGCTTTTGAGAGAAATTTCCATATTACCTAGAAAGCCCTTTTGAGGATCATGAGAGCTCTTTGAGATGATATTGAACATGAACTGTTTATGGTTTAAGGATTCTAGTTATTCATCCACCTGACAAGTGTTTTTTTTTTCACTTAATTTTTGGATTGTAACTTTTCGGTATTTTAAAAGGCATTCCTATGCCTTATGGCTTTGAAATTCTTGTGATATCCTGCCCAATTTCAAACTATATGTGCCATATTTCAATGTTGCTTTTGTTTTGTCCTAAGAGAAAGTCATAATGTTGTTAGCGTGATTCTAATGTAGAGATTGATAGCATCATGGACAAGCATGCTGCTCAGGATCGAAAAATCGTGGATAAGGTTTTGAGGGAATTTGACTTCATTCTTATGAGATGGTGGGGATTTTTGCCATTTCAAAACTTGATGTTGAATTATTCCCAGTGAGGAATTGATGATTCTTAGCTTGGATTTTGAAACAGAAAGGAAAAAAATTTCAAGCGAAAAACTAAGAATGATGTTGTATAGTAAAATCTTCCATAATATTTCCTAAATTTTAAGTTTTGCATTATTTGTAAATTGTGGTAGCATTCAGTTGTTGTCGGCAAAAGTCATCCCAAAAGATTTAGATTTGTTTGTAAATTTCATGGGGGGTTTAGCAGAGCGAGAGAGTTTGTCTCCCACCCGTCCCCTGCTATTCTTGATCCAGTTTTCTGGTGTTTGTTCTTATTAGTGATTTTCGTTAGTAGCTGCTTCTATGTTTGTTGTTTTGGGGGGTTCTTGTGATGGCTTACTTTCGTAGTCTTGTGATCGAGGTGAAGACTTTTCAGTTTTCAATGAGCTCTTTCGGCATTGTTACTCTTAAGGAGTTGAGTAGAAAGTCTCAAAGCTCGACCTGTTTTGGTAGATATGGAGTGGTTTGGTTGGCGAACCTCTTTGGCAATCTGGTTGAGGGCAGGAGGCCATAACACAACACCTTCCAGCTGTCTGTCTATTATCTCGAATGTTCTTCCCGAAACACAACTTCTCTTCTTGAAACCTAACCTCAATCTGGTCGTGTGACATAGCCCGTCCCGTCAAAGCACATTGTCCACAAGGTGCGGAAATTGAAGGTGCAAAAACTGCAATTGCTCCCACGTAGCGTCTTCGATTGTTTGCCCAGTCCAATAAATCAAAACCTTAGTGATTTGAAGATGGCCTCTGCGACGTACACGACGGTCCAAGATGGCATGGGGCTCTGGTTTAAAGATGCTATGGGAGTCGACTGGAGGCAGAGATGGGAGTGGAACACAGCGAGTTCCTAATTTTCGTTTCAGCTGCGAAACGTGAAAGACGGGACGAACCCGTGCTTGTGAAGGAAGATGCAGTATGTAAGCAACCTCGCTGATCTGAGCTTCAATCTGAAAGGGGCCAAAAAATTGAGGAGAGAACTTAAGATTTCGGCAGACTCACAGACGTCTGTCGATATGGTTGCAAGTGTAGGTATACCCATTCCCCCACATCAAATGTTCTCTCATTTCTTTTCAGATCTGCATAATGCTTCACACGACTTTGAGCTCTAACCAAATTATCTTTCAATAATTGCATGGTCTGATCCCGGGAGCGTAAAGCTACATCTACGGCTGCCACCTGTGTTGTACCCGCTTCATTTGGTAAAAGCGAAGGAGGTAATTGTCCATACACAATTTCATACGGAGTTAACTTGGTTGAGGCATGAAAATTAGTATTATAACACCATTATGCAAGTGGCACCCATTGAGACCAGTCTCTTGGACTATCATCCACAAAGCACCTCAAATAATTTTCCAAGCACTTATTCACTATTTCAGTTTGCCCATCCGTCTGAGTAAGCAGTGATATAAGCAAGTTTGGTACCTTGGGTTTTGAACAATGCCTTCCAAAAATTACTTGTAAAGGTTGGATCTCGGGCTGAGATAATTGTCTCGGGTAGACCATGTAGCTTAAAGATACGAGTCATGAATAACATGACAACTTTAGAGGTTGTGTAAGGGTGTGAGAGAGGTATAAAATGAGAGTATTTGGACAATCTGTCCACTACCACATAGATAACAGAATAACCTTGGGAAAGTGGCAAACCTTCAACGAAGTCCATGGTGATATGAGTCCACACACGGTCTGGAACTGGCAAAGGTTGTAGTAAACCCCTAGGAGCAACATTTTCATGTTTAACTTGCTGACATATGTTGCATTGGTCATTGGGACCCACAGTCTGATAGCAGAAAAAATCGAGTTCTCTGCTTTATGCATTGCAGTGGTGGATGAGCAACATCGCTTTGGTGTGATTCAGAGAGGAAGGTTTAATAGTAAGGTGGTTTACTTTCATTGACTTCAGATGGTATGTTTTCTGGTGAAGAACTAAATGATATATAAAGTTGTACTCTCACCTTCACTGGGCAGTTCCATATATTTCAAGTTTAATCTTCATTGTCTGATTGTTGAGTACTATCTAACACCCATCACTATTCCAAAGTGATAAATTTCTTTGCCGTACGACTAAAATTCTGGATGTTTCCAACTGATACAAGTGCATAAGTTGTTTTCTTTCTCAAATATATCCTTCTGCATAAGAGGTTAATATCTTAGCCATACCACTAATGTAATGGATCTCCATCTTTTAACAGTTCACCAACAACATATTTTGTTCAGTTTTTATCCATGTTTGTGATGGTTGTTTCTTGAAACATTTTTTTTGATAAGTAACAGGAAAGGTGCTTTCACTTTTGTGTTCTCTGTCATTATACCGGCTAATTGAAATATTTGCTTGGTGGTGAGAGGGCATGCAAATTTGAGATGTAAAAATTCATCAAGGACAAGAAACGGTGAGATCTTCCTAATAGTGGCTGTGAAGTTTGGGGATCCCCTTTTCGAAAATAATTGCCCTTCAATCTCATAAGAGGACATGCATGAGCAGATTCTGGATCAGGACGTACTATTCTGGAAGTTGTTATACCTGGTAAAAAAGGCACTTAATGAAAGAAAATAATTGAAGAGATGATTACGGTGGGGATGTGGCTTGGGTGGATGATTTGGGTATGGTGGCCAGAAGAGTAGTTCTTTTGGATGGCTTTCAGAAATGGATCTGATACATGTGTTGAAGGGTTGGCTTTAGAGTAGGAGAGAGAAGCTGTAGGTCTTATAACTCTTTACAGGAACTGGAAGCTGATCATTAGGGGGAAAATTTTTTAGGCATTGCAAAGCAAAAGATAGGGGAATACAATCATCTATTACTTTTAACTTTCTCAAAATTAGCTAGATTTCCTATAGAGCACAAGTATCAACAAATTAGCATTTTCTCAGTGCTGTGGAATCACTCTGGTGAGTCTGGGTAATAGGCATTTTGTACATCTTTAAGTAGGGTTTAGTGCTTTGTTACCTTCACACACGGGAATCCTATTGTCCAGATACTTGGGAGGTAATTATGCATAAGGTGCCAAATGTCATTTGGTGGAAGCCTCTTTGGTCTTTTGATGATACACCTCAGGACTCATTTATGCTATAAAGAATCGGCTCTCTACCAGTGTAGGTTAGCTAATTGGGGTGATTAATTGTTTCCTTTTTGAAGAACCAGGCTGTAGAGTAGAAATCACTTCGTTATTGAATTTTATGTCACCATCAGAATTTGTATGGAGGTTTCAAGGAGATGTTTGGTTACTGGAAAGATTATAAGCTAGTATGAAGAAAAAAAGTTATCCTGTTAATGTCTGGAAAGGTCCAATTTTCATAGTCATCCTTGATATACTTTCTAGTTTCTTGGGTTTCTACTATATGGCATCTTTGGTTTGATTGAAATGCGAGAAGGCATAAAGAGAAGGTCAAGACAGAAAAAGGGTGGGGTGAAGCTGTTAAATGGATGTAAGAAGTAGACGTGCTGCTAAAGAAATGTTAAAATCATTCTAAATAGAGGTTTCTTGTTTACACTTATGTCACATTCTCTTATGTGTTTTTAATGGGTCTTAGTTGATGTGGTGTGATTCTTTTATGTAGTTAGTCTGCAGTTAATTGCTGCTTCTTTTTGTGTGTATGTGTTCTGTTTGCAGCTTAGTCTCTCTTTTTACAGTTGTCTTGTTCAGATTCAATAAAACTTCTAATATCATTCAGAAAAAGAGATAAAAACCCTTGAGATAGTTGTTTTTCTTGTTGATATGATTGTCATCTATCATCTCCACCTGGAGGTTTCTGCAAGCATTCATCAAAATTTTCAGAAGTTCATAGTCTTTGGACCAAATGACATTAGAGCCTGAGCTGTATTTACTTCATGGTCAGTAAAAATTTCAACATCCCAGAATTCAATCAATAATATCACTTTTCAAATGATTTCTGAAACCATGTTCTTTGCTACCGGTCCAAAGGAAAAGCTGCCATCCCCCCCCCCCCCCCGAAAATCTAGATTCCTAGGCTTATCTTTTGCTTCATCACGATTTATCTAAAATATCTAATTGCTTAAGGTGTTTTCTTTTCTGCAATTAATTATCTAACTTAAGGTGATTGAGACAGCTACTTCCTGCAGTTATACTATACCTCCTTAAGTTCAAGAACAGGAGCTGGTGATTTAGACAAGTCCTTGAAAGGTGATATGCAAATGGAACCTCATGTTCTTGCCATGTCAGCCACACCTGACACTTGCTTTGGCTTTATATGCAGATATGTCACTGACACAAGTATGTAAACAATTTGCATTTTCATGATCTCATGCCTTGTTCAAATGGTTTTTATATCCCTCAACTGCATCTTTTTCTTCAAAGTTATTTATGTAGGTTGCGGATTAGGCTGTACAGCTTAGGGTTATATTAAAATGGAACTTATGTTTTTCTCTGAAAATTGGCATCAGTCTTTAAGTATTGAATCCTGTGAGTTCGTACAGTAGGTTATTTAACTTTTTGTTTCCTCCTGGATGTAATTTGTTTGTGTATCTGTGACAGATAACTGACTTACCACCTGGAAGAATACCGGTCGAAACTGTCATTATTGAAGGAAATGACGATGGCTTTGAGAATGTCTACAAGGTAATGATATTGCATTGCTATAAACCATCCAAATGTGTCTAATATCGTTCCGTATTTACCAAACTAATTGATTGAACTGGTAGCTCAAGTAGACCCATAGATCATGGAACAAATATGTGGGTAGTCCCAACCACTACTGTACATCTATAGACACGAACCCCTCATTACCATACGTGCAACTCTCACCTCATATCGTATGTGTGACTCTTAGTATAGCATTATTATTTGATTCTTGAAACATGAGAAAGCCATGACAACTAAAAAGTTCTACTTTGTTGGACTTAAAACGTAGCCATCGAGGGAATAGAAACAACGAATGAATGACTCCCTTTCAGAAAGAAAGGACTTGCCTTCATCTTATATTTTCAAAAGCAGACTGCAAGATGTGAAAGGAAGAAGAATAAGCAACACAGGGTGCTCATGTTCCCTTATCCATTAAGGACCTCCGACTTCCCTCTCTCATGCTCACTTTGTGTTTTTATCATTGAAAAGCTTGGAAGAAGCTCACACAGTTCTACCTTGCAATATAAGAGATTAAACCAATTGTTGGATGTTCACCTCCGATCGACAACTTGGTAATTTCTTTTGTTTATAAATTGATTTTAATGGTTACATAAAAAGGACTTGAAGGTTTATCAAACAAGGAGATAGAGAAGAGCTGAACAAGGAGGGTCAGAGAAGCATTGGCATCATAAGCGGAGCCAGGAAGGTGATTAATGGGGGGCAAGTTCTTAAAGAAAAATGGTAAAAAAATAATTTATTTGAAAAAAAAAATAAAAACAAAACAATTTAGGTGTAAAATTTTTGTTTTAGGGAGCCAACCGGGGCAGTGGCCCCGGTTCGCCCCCCCTTGCCTCCGCCAGTGATTGGCATTGGACCTTCAAGTTATTCATTCAGTACTAATCGTATGGGCAAATGTAGTCTGTAAAACAGTGTAAAACCCAAAAGAGTGTTGAAGAGAGACTAAAAATCCCTTTGAGATTCACAAGTTATGGGCATATATATGTGGGATGTGGACATGAGTGGTACGTTTTGCGTGAGATTTCAGGGATACACCTGTGGTTTGCTACATGGAAAAATGAAGAGTGATGAGAAAGAATAAGCATTGAGGCGGTTTAGATCTGGAGAAACACATATACTACTTTCCACACAAGTAATTGAGATTGGTGTCGATGTTCCAGACGCATCTATGGTGGTTGTAATGAATGATGAGAGATTTGGAATTGCTTAGCTTCACCAGCTTAGAGGACGAGTTGGACGTGGGGAGAGGAAATCTAAGTGTGTATTGATAGCCTCTACATCCAGTAGCCTTGGCCGGTTAAAGGTGCTATAGAAATCGTCAGATGGTTTTTACTTGGCAAATGTGGACCTCCTTTTGCGTGGACCTGGTGACTTGCTTGGCAAAAAACAATCGGGTCATCTCCCAAAGTTTCCTATTGCCCGGTTGGATATAGATGGGAATATTTTACAAGAGGCGCATCTTGTTGCACTGGTAAAGATTCTCTTTTACCTTATTTTGGGTTTTGTTTTTCTTGGAAATGAGTATACGTGTATCTTAGTTATACTTGCTGCCTCTTTATTATTTCTTTCTTTTAGTTTTTAAAGTATATTTTCTTTGGAGTGGAAGATTTGCTATTTGTATTGGTAAGAACTGAGGTGTACTACAATTTGATATTTGCATCTTAACTGGACATTGTGAGTCAACTAGTGCTTTGATCAAACCTAATTAATGTCTTTGTAGTTGCATACTAACAATTGTAAATCCCCTAGTAGCCTATAGGACACTGGCATGCCTTGTGCAATACGAAAAGTGGTTAAAGGTGTGTTGACTAAGCACTTTAGGAAAGGAGTAAGATGTCTATTTTTGCTGTATTAGTTCGGATGTATGGGCTTTTGACGCAAGACAAGGAGCTCTAATACCAATCTGAAGGAGGACAGGAGCAAACGAGGACCTTTAGCTAATTTCGTGAAGGGTTTTAGCAGTCACAGGTAAAAAAAAGAAGATTTAATTTGGTGTGCGGGTGCAGAATAGTGAATTGGATTTGAAGTGATTAAACCATGAAGGCAAAATGTGGCAAAGAGGGGTGTGTCCACCCCTCCTTTTTTTGGTTTTCTTAGATGCTGACATGATCGTATTTGTATACATTGACAAGTTTTGCCATTTAATGTGACCTTTTTAACAGGTGGCATGAGCTCCATAAAAGTGTTAACAATAGTCTAATGAAAGAAGTATTTTGTCAAACTGCGGAAACCAGAGACCAACGTGCCAAAATCAGAAAGTTAGGTATATCTCCTGTGGAAGGGTGAAAACCTACCAAAACGAGTATGAGAGTGAGATATTGAATGGTCTGTCTAACATCTGTTGAGACCAAACTCCAATGCCTGCTTCAAAGAATATTCAAAACCACATGCTTGTTAATATATTAAACCATACAGAGCCTTCGTTCCAACCCAGATCAGAGAAGGCATCCTTGGTTGTTATAGGAATAAAAATAATTGATAATTGAGGTTTATAAGAGACAAAAGGAAGGAGACAGCAAATAGGAAGGCACACAATAATTAATAGGATGTTTGATGACACGAGTGCTTACATTTTAGGAAGTAATAGGCAATGGTTCTAAGGCGATGAGCAAAGACTAGATCTGCACATGACAAAGAAGATGGAGGAAGCCTATGAATTGGTGGCTGTTGATGATGAGACAACTTTTATGGGTGCTAGAGAGAGAGAGAGAGAGAGAGAGAGAGAGTAGGGGGGAAGAAAAAACGTAAGAAAAGGAGGGAAATTGAGAAATAGGGAGAAGTAATTTAGTAAAAATTCCATTTTTGCTTTCGAAATGAAAAGGGCTCTGCAATGAAATAGTGTTCTTGAATAGGGAGACGGGAGAGCATGGGTAAACATGATATATGCTTAAATGAATTATAGCTATTTTGAAAAAAAAGGGATCATATAGAATTCATATTCCTTCTCTTTCTCTCATTCTTCCATTTATCTGCATTTTTATTGTTATTGCTTCACAACTTATAATCAGATTGGTTTTTCTTTCTTTTTTTTTTGGCATAAAGCTTTCCATTGCTACAATGATATAACCAATATATCATACCATGACCGGTTCTTTAGTTTTGCCATTTTTTTTGTTGAGGCTGCAGAGGATTAGGGCTCGAGAACCTGCAAGTAATAGACTATATCTGAAATGATAGACTATTTCTCGAAGTACAGCTGGCTTTTTCCACTTTTTCCTTCTAATTGTGTTCTATGTAGTTGGTTGTCTATTGTATGACGAAGAAGCTACATGTTTATGGTATTTGTTAACTTGCTTATTTTCAGTTGGATATTAGAGGTGTTTTAAGTGTTTCTTCTAAGATTAATTTGACATAATGGGATTTTTTTTGAAGAATAGATATTATTCTTTTCAAGATTTTTGACGGAAAATTTTCTTTGTTTAAACATTGTAATGATTTTAGTTGTTGATCACTGTTAATCTGCTCATTGGGTAATACAAATCTGTAAGGTTGTCTCTGTAATATGTATATAGGTATGTATATGCATAGTATATATGTATGTTGTGATGAAAGTAGTGATGCAGGTTAAATTCTCATGTTTGTCTCAGTTATGGATTAGTTTTTTTTTTTTTTTAAAAAACCAAAATTTCATCACGTATCTTGATCAAGAGACGACGAGTAATCCTATTAAATGAAATTTTTCAAAGCAAACCTGTGTTGAGTTGACATGGAAAATCTTCCTTAGATCCTGGTTACATGTTTAAACCTCAGAGTACCTTCCAAATGAGAGGGATAAAGTTCAAAGAGCATACCTACAAAAAGGTTTCTCTCATGGAAAAAGTTGCAGAAACAGTCAAAATTTTAAATTCATCTTACTAGTGTTTGCACCTGATAAGGAAACATCTGGGAGTGCCGTGTGCTTTTTTGTATTGCCTGAATTTAGAAAAGTTCCTTATGAGATTGGATGGTGCTGGTTGCATGGTCAAAGAGTAGTCAATCATAACATGGATGAATTTACCTTGATACTTGTCCAGATTATGTCATTCCTTTCATTGGTTTCCTATTTGACTAGTTGCAGATGTATTATATTTTGTGGCCCAATAAGTTCCTAGCACTCTCCTTGGGAGCAGGCTTTGATACGGCACTAGAGCCATTTCAGAGGCATGATAGATTGTGCCACATGGTATGAACCATTTTTGCGCTTTAGTAGGTGTGTCAGTAACAAACTTAGCTCGATATGGTGGAGGCTGCCCATGTGGTGGGTATCCAATTTGGGGATGGTATTGAATTTTTGAGATGTATTGTGCTCATAGGTTTGAGTACTGCGGTGTCTATTTTACATGAAACTGGTGCTTTGTACCATTTTTGGCTTTTCCTTAGCTCTTTTTGTGAAAAGCTTCTCATGCAGATTCATAATAATAGCGCGCTGTCTTTCATTGATGAGCCAAACTGCTGGCAAATGATGGTGATGAAATAAAGAGTGCATGAGTGGACTGTGTCTCACTTTGTAAATCCATATTGCAATCATTGAATGGTTGGTTCTTTGGGAATAGACCCGTATAATACAAGCACTCGTTTGTTCAATGCAGAAAATTTTAGGTGCTTCTCATGATTTGGAGCAATTCCTGGGGATCAAAACAGATCTTAGTATGAAGCAGCCTCTTTGTGTTCTGGGTGATTGAGTTGTAAAACTCTAGTACGTTTACTCTATCCTTAAGATGTTTCATGGATGTTCGCCATCGAAATATAATTGCTTTTGCAGCTGTATATATCGTAAGATAGATGCCTCTTCAATGTAAAAACATTAGGAGTAATCCAACACTTTCTGTTGTTCTGCTCCAATTGTCATCTGTAGTGCTTCAATGTGCTTGCCTTTTTCTTGTTGGGTTATAAGTTCGAAAGGAAACGCAACAATATCAATGTGGCTAGGTCTCTTAACTCTGTTGCCTTTTTTAGTGCTGGAGAGGGGGGGGGGAGGGGGGGGGGGGGCGTATGTGTGTTTCTTTTACCACTCTGTGAAGAAGGCAACAATCTCAAGTGGGCGAGGTCTCTCTCTCTCTCTCTCTCTCTCTCTCTCTCTCTCTCTCTCTCTCTCTCTCTCTCTCTCTCTCTCTCTCTCTGTGTGTAAACATGGACATTGAAAGTTATTTGGAATGAGTTACTGGATGCATGTTTTACTGACCTTTGAAAAAGGAACATATTTGAAAGCTGCAAGGACAATGGATAGCTTATGATACTCCAAGAGCGTGCCAAAGTTTTGGATGGGTTCTGAGAGTGGTCACTGTCACTACTGGCTTCCAACGGTAAAGGCATTGTTTGCTTACGATGTTTAGCCTGACTCAACTTGTTGGGATTAGGAACTACTATAAGATTTTGAACCACGATTCCAGCAGGAAGTGTAGCAGAACATCAGTGCACTTAACTCCCTTTTTGGGTTGTCGGAGATTATAAAACAGATCTTGTTACAAGCATTAATTAATTGATTCTCCAACTTCTCGAGAGTGTATTCTAATAAGTTTTGCCGGGGAACTTGGGACAGGTCCTTGTCGTTGATGCACAGCTAAGACCCAGTTGTATAATAATTTTCGCTTCCCGTCCCAAATAGAGTCCCATCCATCTTTCATATCAATGAGGGTGTCTACCCACCGCACTGGAGGGGGGAGGCCCGCATCCGCAGCGTGCTACAATTCCTTTTTTTAATTAGTCAATGTTTTTTTGTTTCTTCATTTTACACTTTAAGTTTTCTTGTTTTTTTTTTCTAGCTAATGGAGGATGGGGAGCAGGCCAAGCCTGCATCTAGCGGGGGTCGACCCCGGGACCGATCCCTCCCTAAGGGGAGGGGTGCCAATAGAGCTATCAGCTAGCTGGCATATGTTTTCTTGTTTGTTATGTCTATTTTCTTCTCTTTTCACATTTGGACAACAGTATGTCTCCGTCCCTTGACGTAGGTGATGGCTCCCTGGCGGATGCGCCTGGGTAGCAAACCATGCATTTTTTTTTTGAACAATGATATATAAAACCAAAGGAACCGGTTACAACTATGGGGATCAAATCTAGCATAGACCCAAGGATGATTACAGAGAAGCTTATGAAGAACGGGGAACACATACCTCAAAAGAAGAGGAAGCAGCCCAACTAGTTAAATGATGCGCAAGAGAGTTGGCATCTGACATCTCTAGGAGAAAAACAAAAAATACATAATAGAAAAAGAGAACTAAACTGGCGAGTCACTAATAATAGTGGAAATACTCCAAAGACAATCATCAAATCATCCTCCACACCAGAGACAGCATTGATCACCACTTGGCAATCTCCTTCGAAAATCACATCTGTAAGCAAACCATGCATTTAAGAGGGAATGGATGCACCTATATTGGATCCTCGGTGGGAAAGACTTTGGCTCAGCCCTCTCCTTAGGAAGCACTTGTTCCCTGTCTAGGTCTTTAGGTGATGACGCTCTGGCGGGTAGAGGTTATTATGATAATGTCAAGGTAGGGTAGTCACCTCTCCTGTCCCCTCCTACCTTTTTTCGAAAGAAAAAAAGACAGGAACTTTGGGCTACTTATGTCAAAAATAAAATCTGATAAGAGGTCTCAAGGGGTCTGTAGCAAAGGTCTTGAAATCATAAATTTGGAAGCATGGGTCTTAAAATTAAATTAGGTATATGATCTAACAACTTTCCCTAAAACAGTTATTTCTTTGTTTTTCTAGGCTTCCCTAAAACAGTGCAGCAGTACGGAAGAAGTGCTAAAGAGTGTTTTGTCCTTCTCTTACGCATGCAGACCTTGAGAATTGAGTTGGTTTTAGCACCTTTATTCTGTGTAAAGGACATGATCATATCAATGCCTTTTGGGTCAATTGGCAACTCCTTTTTCCATGAGCAGCATGTGGAGAAGTGGGAGAAATTGAAGAATCCAATTACCCCGGATTTTGATGGTAACTTGTCCTCTCAAGAAAAATTACAACAAAAAAAAGGAGCATCATAGGTAGTACTAAGTCGTGACATAGGGTCTCTACTTCCTCTCTTCTAACACTATACTAGCTATCTGTAGAGTTCTAACATGTGGCAGCACCATTCAGGCGTTATTATGATATTTGATAAAAGTGTACAATTATGGTCGCAAGCTAAAATGCGAGTCCATCACGGGTGATTCTCACTTTTACTCAAGGTGACACCATCTACCCGTAACCTATAGTCAATTTATGTCTGGCTGATCCTCCAATTACTTTTCAACACAATTCTAAGTAGGACGTACTCGTGAAATTTGGCAGCCATCTCTGGTTTTAATGGGTATATCTTGGTGCTATAATGTCAATTGTTATCTTTAATGTTATGAAAATTACGGCAAGGATGAGATACCCAATAACTTCCGATATGCAAGCCTTTAATAAAAGACTGGATTTCAATTTTGAGCTTATTGATTGTGTTTTTAATTTTCACAAAACAGATTGAGGTAGTCTCCAATTCACACAATCAATTAAGAGAAAGAACGACATATCATGCATTGAATGTTATAGGACCTACATTACCTAGTAATTAATACAAACAACATTGAATAAGGTGGGACCCATATACTCTGTTTGTCTCTTTCCGAATTGAACCATCCAATTTGAAACAACTTGGAAATGATCTTGATCCTCACAAAACAGTCATGTCCTTAAAAAATGAATAGAGATTCTCTTTAATTTATTGTACAAATTAGATAATCTAATTTGAAGAGAGATAAACACATCATGTGGGTCTTATAGTAAGGTCCATACTGTCCGATAATTAATACAAACAACATTGAATACTGTCCGATAATCAATACAAACAACATTGAATACTATTTAACCCATTTAATGCATCTATCTCTCAATTGAAGAATAAATTAAAAGGATCCTAATACGTTTAAAATAGTTCACATTGCCAATGAAATAAAGATAAAATTTATAAAGAAGTATAAACAAAACAAAACTAATTAGAAAAAAATTATCTATGAAAAAAAGGGAATGGTAGCTCTAGCCCCAATTCATGATCCACCCTCTTCTTTTTTTTTCTTTGTTTTGTTTTTGTTTTGGTAATTGGTGGTAAATTGTAAGTTGTACTGAAAGTAAAAAGTTACAGCTAGCCAGCAATGCCAGGAGAAAAAGTTACAAAACATCCATGCATGCTCGGTACTCAGAGATCCACCCTCTTCTTTTCTTTTTCTTTTTTTGTTGAAACATCTATGTTTATATATTAAAAAAAAAACATAAAAAACAAAAATTACAAGCTAGAAAAATAAACAAAAGACCCACAAGGGGCTTTACAAGCGGCGAGTTGAGGGGCTAACAATGAAGTGACTTTGAAAGAGGATACAAGATCCTCGGATGGGTCGGGCTCGAAGCCCAAAGCGAGAGGACCCGAAGGTCCTAGGAAGCACGGGAAACCCGTGAAAGTAACAAACCAACCGCTGAAGGCCGGTCGACGAAGTCGAAGGACCGGCGCCCTAACAGGACTAATCATGCAGTTCCAACCGTAATTACAAACAGCGAAAAAACACATAAACAAACTGAAAGAAGCCCTAAACATAGGGGCGGGCCCAAACGGGCGAGAGCGGAACATAAAAGTATACATAGGGGTTGGCCCAAACAGGCTTATGTCCAACACAAAGCATAACATAAATCTCCCCATGAACCGGGAAGAATTAGGCCAGAACAGGACAGGCGGCGGCGGCGCGTGCAGGGCAGAGGAGGAGAACCAGACCGGTAAGTGAAGGGCAGGAGCCACGGAGGCTATTCCGGTGGAGAAGATCTGGATCGGGTGAAATAGGAGCGGTCACGCGCGGCCAAGAGCAGCTGCGCGTTAGATCCACGCGCCACGCGTGGATCAACATCCGCCACCGTTTTGACGCCGGGGAAGAGGGATTTGGTAGTTCGCGACGTGAGGATTCCAACCAGCCGGCGCGTGCGTGTCCAAAGGAGACGGAAACAGCCGAGAACCGCTTGGAAGCCACCTGCAAGAAAAAACAAAAAAACCACCTAACCAAACCACAACAGACCGAACCTGAGAGAAGGAAATGGAAGAGGGAAGAGGGGAAAGGGAAAAAGAGAAGAAAAAAAGAGAAGGGGGGTGAAGGAGTAGGAGCTACCACGTCCTCCGTAGGGGCACGGTGTTTGGGCGGAAACCAGAGAGTTGAGAGCGTTTATTTTCACTTGTTGAAATAGCCCTCTTCACCCTCTTTCTTTTCAGTTAGGCTCACAACATAAATAGCAGATAATTAAGACGAGTAATTAAATCTTGTCTAACAATGAGAGAAGCATATCCTTTTAAAGATAGGATCTCTGTTTCTCCGTCAAAGAGAAAGCTAGGAACCCTAATAAGAGATGGAAGTGGTTGTCCAACTCTTTCAAGGTTTTTTTTTTCTCCAATTATTCGTACCGTGTTTGCCGACGGAAGAAAACAAACAAGAATCCCACTTCGGAATTGTGTACTTGAGATAGGGATACAAAAGTCGTGGTTGGGTACCGCATGTAATGCACTGAGATTACAAGACACGGTATGCTCATGGGACTTCCCGATCAGTAATGCAAATGGGAGGACAAGCAGACAAGTGGGGTCCGCATATGGTTCCCTAACCAATCATCAAGAGTAGGGTCCACGGCTTCCATGTTCCATGCGTTGTCGCCAACCTAATCATCGAGGTCGGCCCTACATTCCCACGATTTTGCCATGAATTTTCTGTACTTTGCTCCCCCGTATGGAAAGTTGCGTCCGGCCGTGCATCTTCGTGCATGACCTGACGATCTGACACTTTCAGACCCAATATTGCTGCCTTTACGCGCCAACTTTCCGTGGACACATTGAACCAAAACCTCCTCCGCTTTGCTTAGAAAAAAAAATCCTCCTCCACTTTGGTTCTGTCGTTTTCATATGCAATTTTTTTTCTAGATAACGAGAATCCCAAGCCTGCATCCAACGGGGATAGACCCCGGAACCGACCTCTCCCTAAAGGGAGGAGAAGGGGGGGGGGGGGGGCAGCTGCCCCCCTCAGTTCAAAAAAAAAAATATATATATATATATATATATATAGGTATCCTACTGTCCTACCCCATAATTCGTGCGGTGCTGCCCCCCTCAGTTCAAAATATATATATATAGATATATATATATATATATATATAATATATATATCTATATATATATATATATAGAGAGAGAGAGAGAGAGGTATCCTACGTCCTACCCATTACGTCCTACCCCATAGGCCATAATTCGTGCGGTGCCCCCTAAAAGAGTAAGAGTATAAAAAAAATAAAAAATAAATTCAGCCGTCAATTTGTAAAAAGAAATTTTAAAAATTTTATAAAATAAAAAATTGTAAAAGCTGCACGCAGCACCACTGCTCCCTGCAGAGAGATTGCGTACAAGCAACGAAACACTCTTTTATTTTTCAATTTTATCCTTGAAACACTCTTTTATTTTTCAATTTTATCCTTACTTCTTTTCCCAGTTTTCTTCATCGTTCTCGCCTCTTCTCTCGCCCAACAACAACACGCAAGACACTGGAGCTGGCCATTCCGCTGTTTGCTTGAAGGATTTTGAAGGAAAGTTATGGGTTGGACGGTTGGACCGTTGGTGATTCGGTGAATCAGGGCATGCAAATGAGACTTGATATTCTAAATAATCTTTTCGTTTCTTTTTGGTTTTAATTTTTTTTTTGTAACAGAGATCATAAAAAGTTTTCTTTCTGTTTTTTTTGGGCGAAAATGGCCACTAGGAATGACGGATGACCCACTTTCATGAATCATAACTGCCCTTAAATGACATGCTTTCCAAATTTTCAATTATTGGCCAAGTGCCAACTGATGTTTGTATGTCTACATCACTACATGCGTATTTTCACTCTACAATTGAAATAATTGCAGATTTAATTTATGTTAGGTATTAGGGCTACGTTCATTTCTAAGTTTGTAAGTATGATTAATTTGAAGTAATCATGCAACTACAAGTGTTTTGCCTCTCTTTAATTTGTTGTTGTAGCCTTGTAGGGAGAACATGTAATTGTTGTGTTACCATCGGATGAGTGATGGGGTTTTAAGCTAAATGAAGATAATTCCAACCAATTCACATATTGTTTTGCCTCTCATGATCTCGTCATATTTATTTTAATATGTATACTTCCTCAAAATTGACTAGAAATATTTATATGGGGTGTCTTTTATTTGTTAAGGAATGAGGATCCAAATAACAAAGACGAAATCAATTGTGATGCAAAGTTGAGGATCATTGTTATTTTGTAAGTGTAAAATTCTTGCTTACTTAATAGTTATTTCATTATTATTCTTACTATAATGATTTTGGTTTGTTATATGTTTAAGGATGTGAACTTCAGAACTTGGGATATTGACATATTGGATTCTAGACGTTTTATCAAGTTGAACAAAGCGCACTTTCTAAATATTTTGCGAACAGGTAATTCATTCCTTAGACCCATGATTTTTATTAGTATTCACATTTTATTTTTTGTTGGTTTGTAGTGATAAATTTACCCAAATACATTTATATTTAGTAAGAATAAATTGACTTGAATCATGAATGCATTGACATTTGATATGAATAAATTTATACATTATTATTCCTATTCACTAAAACTAATAGATAAATAATTTTTCAGGTTTCGTAAATAATTTTATATCACATCATGGCAAGCCAAAAACAATTGATGCATTTTTTAAGAAAAAGAATGTTGATTCGGGTTCTAAGATGTCTTCCTCGTCTTGTAATCCTCAACCTCTAATTCCTGAGCAAGAGCAACACCCTTCTAAGATTCCAAGGATTGAATCTCAAGAAGTTGACATTGCTACTATAGAACGTGATCCAGGAAAACGTATTCAGATATGTGAACATCCAGCTAATCAGCAAGATGAAATTAGAAGAGCTTATCTTAAGGCAGGTCCATATCAATATATTCCTGCAGCTGGTACTGAGTATCCATTTACAGAATTTGGAAAAAATCGTCGACGGTTTTCTTCATCTTGGTATAAGCAATTTCCTTGGTTGGAATACTCTCCTATAACTGATGCTGCATATTGTCTCTATTGTTTTCTTATTAATCAAAATCCAACTGGGCATTTTGGATCTACTGCATTTACTATTGAAGGATTTCGAAATTGGAAGAAAGTAAATGATGGCAACAATTGTGCATTTTTAGGCCATATGGGCAAAGATCCTTGTTCTGTTCATAACAATGCTGTGAAGTGTTGTAACACTTTGATGAATCAAGCACAACATATTGACAAAGTGATGCATGTACAGACTTTAGAACAAAAAAAGAAAAATCGATTACGATTGAGGACATCAATTGAATGCATTCGGTATTTAACATCTCAAGGATGTGCTCTTAGAGGTCATGATGAAGGCCTTGAGTCAAGAAATCGTGGCAATTTTATTGAATTGATAAAACTTGTGTCATTGTTTAATGAAGATGTTGCTGAGCAAGTGTTAGAAAATGCTCCTGGAAATGCCAAGTATATTTCACCTACTATTCAAAAAGAGATTCTTCATGTATTGGCAAGTAGGGTGCGAAGTGCAATTCGTGAAGAAATTGGTGATTCAAAATTTTGTATCATAGTAGATGAAGCTCGGGATGAATCCAAAAGAGAACAAATGGCTCTCATTCTAAGATTTGTTGATAAAAAAGGTTTTATTATAGAGCGATTTTTCAGTATTGTGCATGTTAAAGATACCTCTGCCTTGACTCTGAAGAAGGAAATATGTGATGTTCTTGCTTGTTACAATCTCAACATACAAAATATTCGAGGGCAGGGATATGATGGTGCTAGTAATATGCGTGATGAGTTTAATGGATTACAAGCTTTATTTCTTAAAGATTGTCCTTATGCATATTATGTACATTGTATGGCTCATCGACTACAACTAGTATTGGTTGCAGCAGCAAGAGATGTGTTGCCAGTTTGTGATTTTTTTATGAAACTAAGCTCCATTGTTAATGTTGTTGGTGCCTCTTGTAAGCGCAATGATGAACTACATGCCAATCAAGCAGCTGAAATTGCACATTTAATTGCCATTGATGAACTTGAAACCGGAAGAGGGGCAAATCAAATTGGTACTTTGAAACGAGATGGGGATACAAGGTGGAGCTCTCATTTTAATTCTGTGTGTAGCTTGATAAGGATGTTCAATGCAACTTTGAAAGTTCTTCAACACATCGCCAGTGAAGGATCAGTTACTTCTCAACGTTGTGAGGCTAATGCATTATACACTACTATGGTGTCATTTGAGTTTATTTTTGTATTGCATTTAATGAAGGAACTCATGGGGATAACTGATACTTTATGTCAAACATTGCAACAACAATCTCAAGACATACCAAATGCTATCCATTTGGTTAAAGCTACACAGACATTGATTCAAAGGTTGAGAGAAGATGGCTGGGATACTTTTTTAGGGGATGTGAAAATATTCTGTGAAGTACATGATATTGAAGTTCCTGATATGAGTGCTCCATACACGACAAGTCGAGGTAGGTCTCATACTAAAGGAGATCCTATTACATTTGAGCATCATTATCGAGTTGATATATTTATGGTTGCAATAGATTTTCAGTTACAAGAACTAAATAGTAGGTTTACTGAGAAAGCAATGGAACTTCTTACTCTTAGCTTAGCTTTGGATCCTAAGAATGCATATAAATCTTTCAATGTTGGGAATATCTGTGATCTTGCAGAAAGATTTTATCCACAGGATTTTACTGAGCGAGAAAGGATTCATTTAAGGAGCCAATTGCAACTCTTTATGGTTGATGTGCCTCAATGTCCCGATTTGATGAATCTGTCAACGATTTCTGAGTTATGCCAAAAACTAGTGGAAATGAACAAGTCGAAGATTTATTATTTGATTGATAGATTAATTCGTCTTGTGTTAACGCTTCCAGTTTCAACAGCTACTACAGAACGAGCTTTTTCAGCTATGAAAATAGTTAAAACAAGACTTCGCAACAAGATGGAAGATGACTTTCTTACAAATTCCTTGATCATCTACATTGAAAAAGAAATTGCCTCAACTTTTAGTACAGAAATGTTGATAGATGATTTCCAAGACATGAAAACTCGCCGAGTTGCATTGTAATAGGAAAGTTGTGACTTTTTTGTTTTTGTTTTATATATCTATGTTTAAGTTTATAGGATTTTTTTTTTTGCATATTTGTCTTCAGTTATTAGACAATATTGATATATTGAAAATCTTGTTTGAAACTTTTTTTTTCGCATAATATTTAATATTTATTTTTAATCATATTATTTAAAATAATTTTTGTTTCTGCCCCCCCTATACAAAATTCCTGGCTCCGCCACTGGGAGGAGGTGCCTTCTGAGCTGAAGCTCATTGGCCGTTTTCATATGCATCGATCAGAGCATATGTAAAAACATTATCGTTCATCCAATTTGGTAAGCACGAGTGTGTGGAATCAGTTGAAATTGCTTCCATAAATCAAGCAAAACTAAGTAATTAAGGTGACGTTTTTTTGTTAAAATATTAGGGTGTTGAAGTGTGTGAAAAATAGAGAAAGTGATGATTTAAATGAATTTTTTATATTTAGGAGCAGAACATGTTGGCCAAACATCTCCTAAAGCTCGCCAAGCCGTGCCCGGGCTTGAGCTATAAGTGTGAAAGCATTTGCTTGGGATTTCTGTCCACGTCCTTTCCTTCCAGCTAGGTAGAGAGAGGACTATTGTCGTTTGAACGTTCTCTTTTTACTTTGGGTCAACTTGAGTTTGGAAGTATAATTAACAAAATTTAATTGAAAGGTGCTGTATAATATTTTCCTTTTACATTCACCTACCAACTTCATCGGAGACCATGGAGCTTTTTCTTCAGTGGCCTTGTGCTTATGACCATAATCCTGTTCCTTAGGTTGCTGCATATATAGAGTTACATTTGCTACACTGCCCTAGCCTTCCATGCAGCTGTTACAAAAATTTTCATTTTCTGACTAAATTTCACATGACTAACTGAGACACTGTTAATGTTATTGATAGATTATGTTTCAAATTTGAATTATTTATATAAGGATTTGTTTAAGTGTTCAATATGTCTCTTAAAAAGATTAGGATTAAAAAACGTTTGAATTATGAAGATTCGAATTGGAAAGCATTTGAATCACGAAGATAAGGATGAAGGACGTTTGAATTTTGAAAGAGGAGTTCAAATTCGCGAAGTGTGATCCGATCCTAAAATTTCTCAAGTGTATCTCCGGAATATGATCTTCACTTAATTTTCGCCTGACCTTAGCTCGAGTGAAATAGGTGATTTTCAATACAGTAAGTTTAGCCTTATTTTCGCCCTAGCTTGACTCAAGAGAAATTGACACTTTTCTGTACAGTGTATTTTTCCCTAGCTTCGCCCTAGTGAAATTCCCCTCATTTCAAATTTTCTTATCTTTTTCTATTTAAACCGTAAGAAAAACGTCCAATAGGTTTGACAAGTTATTTCCTTCCTTCCTTAGTGTCTTATGCTTGAGAGAAATATTCTTTGAGACCTTTGCACCTAAAGTGTTTATATTTTCTCTCTTCTAGATCAATCACCTCAATCAGTATTAACATCAACCTTCTGTGAGAAGCATTTAGAGAGCTTAAGGAGATTGGTAGTCAGAGTTATCGGTGTTGAAGACATTTATAAGAAGAATCTCATAGGGCTGAATGTTACACTACAAGACATATAGCTTTAGGTGACAAAATTTTAGGTGTCAAACCAAATTTTGTCACAAAAAGTGAACTTTCCCTAACAAAATATTAATTTCTTTACGCAAAACCATCAAGGATCGCCAAAATTGTCCGGACCGATCAAAAACACGTTCGGATGTATCTCTGGTGTCACAACATATACGCGTTGCGAATGAGTGACGGTGAAAGTAGTAAAAAAAATAAAATACCGTCCGGACGCACAGTGATAGGGCTCTGACGGAAGAGCTGACTATTATGCGAATTTCTCAGTGTCTCAGTTATCCCAGTCTGTCTATACTATTCCGATACGGCTTCAAACACTTGTCAGACGGGTGGATAATATGGAGGAGCATTTGACGTATGTTCGTGATGCCCTCAGACAAGATATGAACGAGCCATAGGCAGCTCGTGATTTGGACTAGTCTCCTATTTATGCTTTATCACTATTATTTATTTATCGTTTGAAGGACTGTTTCCGACTTGTACTAGACGTTATGATTGTATTTTTCGTTCGATATTTGAATTATTTTTGATATTTTATATTAATGATGTTTTTTCACTAGATTAAATTTATTACCATGTAAACAGATAATTAGTAAAATCAAATGGGTGATTAATACGAGTGATATGTTAATGGAACGGTTAGTGTAATTAGATTGTAACAGTTAGTGTAATTAGCTTGCAATTATAATTAAATTAGTGATTAGTTATAATGAATATTTAATATAAAAGTATACTTAACTATATATATATTTTTATGTATTCAAAATAAATAAATAAAGTTAAAAATTTTAGCTAAATTACATAGTGTTAAATTGAATGAAATAAATTAAATTATTTAAGTAAATAAAATTAAGTGAAATAAATTTATTACGAAAATTAAATTATTTAAATAAATTAAGTTATGTGAATTAAAGTAAATTTAGTGAATTTAACATGCAAAATAAATCTGCTAGTCGTTCGGATGATTTACAAGAGCGTCCACAGACTCCTATATAGCACCCAAGAGAAAATGAGGTAGACGTTGGAACAGTTGAGGATACCGTCTGGACGTTTGTGTAACTGTCGCATGACGTACACGTGTTTATGTTATACGAAAGTTGAAAACGGTTGTCACCATCCGAACTCCATTCTGACGTCTGGACAATATTCGCTGTTTATTCAGCCAAACGTGTTTATTGTGTCGAACCATTTTAAAAGGTTTAAATTTTGGCATTTAATACGAAGCACGTTGATTGAGCCACATGTGTAGGAAAGCGTCCGGACGTCATACTTGGAGTCCGGACGCTATCAACGTATTCTCAAAAGTCGAACAGTTCGACATTTATACAAATACAGAACCATTTCTCATAAAAAAATCTTTTAAAAGTCAAGTCTTTTCTTCTCAAATCTTGACGTTATATCATTCTTTCGAGGATCTAATCACATCCAAGTATGTTTTGCTTACTTTTAACAAGATTTTAATGGTAAAAATTTTATTTTTTTTTATATTTTTACGCATAGAATTTCAATTCCAATTTTTTGCATAGTATATTGTGTTTTTTTACGTAGAAATTGATTGTGTTAAGTGTTAGAATTTTTTAAGTGTATTAGTTTGTGTTTTGATTGTATTTTTAGGCGTGTAGGGAGGTGCAGAGACACTGCCATGGTTGAGTTAACTTGCTAGTCCTCCTGAAAATCATCCGGACGCTTTATTGAGGCATCCAGATGATGTCTTTAGTCGTTCAAACTTATACCGAAGTATTTCGGTGGTATACGTTGTCGTTTTGCTGTTGTTCGGACGATATATGAAAGCGGTCTTGACATTGTTTATTTAAATTTAAATAGTTTAATTCTCTGTTGTACGTTCGGACGCCGGATAGTATGCATACGATTATACGTTGTCATTTTGATTATGTCCGGAAGTTGTTTCAATGTAGTCCGGATGTTAGAATGTTAAATTTAAATATTTTTATCTGCTTGGGGTTCGGACATATATCCGCAGCGGTTCAGACGCTTTTTAGACTTTCAAAATGGATACGTTGACGTTTTGATAATGTCCAGATGCTTCATATATCTGTCCGAACGGTATTCTTAGTGTTCAACGGTTTGGCTAAATGTTCGGACGATGTTATTTGGGTTTGGATGTGTTTCTAACCTTACGAACGCTTGTTTGTGTAGATTCTGAAAAAAATTAGCAAACTTCCTTGTACCAGCGGCCAGGCTGATGACGGCAACCTTCTGCTCAAGCTTTAACGGTAGAGCATCATACAATGATCATTATGTCCTGCTCGATTGTTGTCGAGCGGGACATCATGTTGACATATTTTTACGACCTCGCATTTGAGGATATGACGCTTCCGAAGGTGGTGAAGGGGTTAGGTTGGCTTCTGTTGATCCAGAAGACCGGCTATGCATCAAAGAATTTGGTGCGGGAGTTTTATTGTGCTATATTATGGTCGAGGGACCGCGATGAGCCTAGTATGCAGATCACTATCTGTAACATTATGATCATATTCTCACTAGACGAGTTGACGAGTTTCTTGGGTACGAGAGAGATTTGGAAGCATTCCCAAACCTGTCAATGAGCGAGGAGGTCCGGCTTATTAAGGCCTAGGTATTCTAGACTATGTTGGGCGATGATACAACTATTTTGGAGGGTAGCTATATGATACACGGGTTGCTGGTTCCTTTTTGGCGGATCATGCGCCTGATCCTATGCTCCTCCATTGACCTAAAGAAGAACACCACAAAGCTATCTTATAGCTGGGCCAAGTTCCTATACCTGGTAGTTGTATGGGGGCTACCTGTTGATATAACGTTATACATCTACCTGTCCATTCGTGCGGAGGTCTTGAAGACTGATACTACGATTTCATTGCCGCATGAGATTCTTCTGAGCCAGTTCCTGCAGGCCATGATGGTACCCGAGGGTGCTGACGAGCTAAGGGCAGTTCCACTTGGGTAGATCAACAAGACAACGCTCTGCAAATCGATGGCTCAGACACGCCGATCGCTGAATGTCGCTGGGGCTGCTAGAGTTAGACGACAGGAGCAGCCTGAGGAGGCAATGGGGAGGTAGGATCCTGGACAGGTCTCGACCTAGGGACTTGGGGTACAACTGCCGAGTTGGATGGAAGAAAAGATGACGGAGCTGACTCGGCGGATGCAATCGGTCTTGCAGCCCACTCATGGCATGGTCAGTGATATCTGTGGTTGGCTGAAAACTTTGGAGTAGAAGGTCGCGGACATGGACATTGGGTGGATGAAGGAGGTCGCTGCGCTTAAGGAGGTCCTGAAGGGGGTGGCAAAAGGTGCGGAGCTCTTTCCCCTGACTTAGCGGGTCGTGCTGCTATAGGAATACCTTCGTCAAGTCCATCACGTTCTAAAACCCACAGATGATGATGATGATGATGAGCAGTAGTCTACCTTTATTTAGTTTTATTATGACGTTTATTTTTTATTATGTTTTGAGGACATTTACTTTTATATTATATTTTGTGGACATGTATTGGTATTTATTTGATGTTATTTTATTCATATTATGTTTTGATGATATTTAAAACTTGCTAATAAATTTGAAACTTTGTTATTTAAAACTTGGTAATAAATTTAATTGTATAAGCTAAAAAAATGAAAAAAAATTGTCAAAAATCGTTCAAACGTCAAGGTTACCGTCCGAAATTTTTACTGTAAGCTCGAACAGTGTCGTATTATATACAAAAACTGTCCAAACACTTGTTTATACAGTCGAGACGCGTGAAATGAATGACATCGTTCGGATGGTTGGTTTTATATAGTCCGAACATTGTTATTTATAATCAGACACTAGCGTATTGGTATTTCTTCACCGTTGTCGTGTAATGTAAGATAGTGTTCGAACGATTATGTACCGTCCGCACACCTGTATTTATGACCAAACGCTGTCATTTGAGAATTACAAAAATAGAGTCTAAAACTGTAAGAGGTTGTTCGGACGTGTACGTCTTAGTTCGGATGATTTTGAAATTTCAGTGGCAATATTTCCCTCAAAAAATAATACACGTATGCGTCCGAATGTCATTTTAGGTGTCTGAACGATATTCAATCGTATGAAAGGGGTAGAATCACAGACAGTGGAGGAAAAATGGAAAATAATTAAAAAAACGAGAGATTTCAACATGAGAAGAAGAGGAGAGCTAATTTTGGGCGTCCAATCTCATTGAATAGGGTGTGAAAGGAGCAACTCATTTAGAATTTGATATTGGATTGCATTTGAGGTTAATGAGTTTTAAATTGAATTGTTTTAGGATGAAAATTATGTATTTTAATATCTGAAAGCATGTGTTTTTCGAAGTTTTGGGGTCTAAAATGATAGTACTAGAGTTTAGGGTTGGTTGTGATGTGTTTATATTGAAGTGTTTGTGATTTGGGTTGATTTTGGTAAGATTTCGCGGTGAAAATGAAGTTTGTGCATCGAAGAACTGTATTGTTCGACAATCGCAGTCAAAATGAGTTATGTTTCGTCCGGACTTTATTTTTGGTTCGGAAGCTTTGAAAAAAGCTTCCGAACTAGTATATGCATGGTTTGGTATGTCTGAACGTTTTTTGTTGTTATGTCATGCATTCATTTAGTAGCCTTAGCCCCCATTTATGAATTATAAGAAGTTCGGATAACGAACTCGATGACATTCTTGAATTTTCCACGTTATGGACAGTTTGAGTTTACAATACACAGAATGTACATAATTGTATTTGCTATTGTGACAGATGTATTTAGAAATTTTGATGGAAATCTCTTTTGGCCTTCAGATACACATTCAGCATTGAGCTTACACACCTGCCTTAAATGGTGGGTGTTTATGCTCAATGTTGTAGGCGTGTATCTGGGGACAGAGAGGAAATGCCGTCGAAATTTCTAGAGTATCGGTCACAATGGTCGAGTCAATGACGTGCAATACGTGATATTGTAAACTTGAATAAAATAAGACCTATCACCCGAAGAAATTGGACTTGGGTATGAATGTCATTATTATTTTACCTCTTGCTTGAAAGATCAACATGTTTTTAAATAGTTTCAAAGCACCCCAATCAAACTCTCAAACCTTTTGTATACTTATGCGAAGTTAGTCTTTAAAAATGAGTGTTTCAAAGTGGTCAAAAACATAGTTTTAATTGAACCGGATCATGTGCTTAAGTTGAGGAGGTCGACCGCTTGGTATAGCGGTCGACCGGTTGTTTTTTAAAATATAGTCATTTTGATTCTGACATTATGACCGTTGGGTAACAGTAACTTTAAGCGGTGAACCGATTCATGTAGTGGTCGACCGACTCGTTTTGATAGACGACTCCCAATGGCTATAAACGACTAGTTTTCATATGTGGCCTATATAAAGACATTTCTAAGAGAACAACCACACATCTTTTAGATAGCTTGAGAAATTTATTAAACCTTCTTATTCCATATTTGTTATATCGTTCACACAAATTACACTTTCTTATTCTTGTCATTGTGTGAATCAAAGAGATCTTTCCATTTTCATATCCACTAGTTGAGAGAGTTTATTCTTTTATCTTCTTATCCAGAAGATGTGTTTCCTTTAGTGATGTTGTTCACTAAAGAAGAAGTTTAGAGAGGGTATATCTCAAGCTTGGTTGGGTTGTGAGCGGTGCGCCCAAAAATCACTTAGGTTGTGAGTGTTGAGCCCGAGAAAACACTTATAAGGTTCTCTAACACTCGGAAGCTAGTGTGTACACTATTTGGAAGATAGTGAGAAAACCTCAAGGCTCGGTAAAGGAACTTGAGGGGTGGATGTAGGCGAGTTTGCTGAACCACCTAAAAATCACGTGTTTGCTTCTCTAAACCATACTCTTTCATTTAACACTTATTTACACTTGTTGCATATATATACTTGTGCTAAATTATCATTTACTTTGCAAACACGAATTTGAGGGTTAAAAGCGAAAAGTTTTAGAAACTCAATTCACCCCCTCTTGGGTTGCCTTAATCCTATGACTTACAATAAGATGTTCATGTAAGAGATGTAAGAATGTGTTGTTCCAACGTGTGGACGAGATTCATAATTGAGTTTGACCAGAGTTACACTCATTGGGTATTTCACGAAGATTCAATTTCAGAAATTTCTAACCGGGTGGTAAATTTAGAACATGAACTGGGCAGCGAGGACTCTGAGGGAAGTATAAATGATGATATGATAGACATGTCAGAAGATTTTGAGGCAGGAGTAGGAGTTGATGAGAACGCTGGTAAAAATATGTCGGGTCCTGAAATAGTCCAGTCTGGATCTAGAGACGGGTTTTCTGTGTATACCAAGTTATGGGCCGATGCTGAGCGAGAGTTGTATCCCGGGTGTAAGAAATACTAAAAGTTGTCTTTTGTTGTTAGGTTATTTCATGTGAAGTCGGAGAAAAATTTGTCTGTAAAGGCGTTTGAAGATGTGTTGGGCTTGATAAAAGATGCACAACTGGAGGGGGAGACACTTCCTAAATCTTATTATGAGGTGAAAAAGTTGAGAAATAATTTATGATTTAACTATGATGATATACATGCGTGCTTAAATGACTGTGTACTGTTTTGGAAGGAGCACAGTGAGTTACAAGAGTTTCTGGTGTGTGGGGAATCGAGGTGGAAGTACAGTTAGAATAGCAAATAAAAGGTTCCTCAAAAAGTGCGCTCGTTCGACAACATGTCCTATTTGAGATGAGTAAGTGGAAGGAGGACCCCGATGAGGTTAAATCATATGTGATGAACCGTGTGTTGGTAAGTATAATTTATTAAATTTTAATTATTGAAACTTTTTGCGTTTCTAACTATTATATATGTTAAGGATGACTTCCAACTAGATAACGACCGAGCCGACGATCGCATCATTGTGACGTCTACGATGAACACAGCCTATAGGACACACAGAAATAGAATGTTTCAATATTACTCGGTGTTCAATTCCAAAGAAGAGGCGTTAGAGCACCCGTATCCCGATATGAACAAAGAAGAATGGACTCGTGTGTGTGATTTACTTGCGACCGTGGAATTTCAGGTTAAACATTTTTATTCCTTCCTGAATGTTTATTTAATTTTATTATTAGTTGTGGTAACAACTATAAATGTACAATGCAGAGGAGAAGTGCAATCAACAAGGATAATAGAGCTAAGCTGAAGATGTACACACAGCGGGAGCGAGGTCCTTCCAACGCGCTAAAGCGTTGTTAGTAAGTAATAAATTTATATTTTTATTATTTAAATAAATAACTTATGTATTTTAATATGCATGTTCTATATTTCTTTTTGTGTACACAAAATTCAGAATTTGATTAAATTCCTTCGTTGCTTTATAAAAAGATGCATACTAATTAGGATGATATATGGATTTCAGAAGATGCACGGAAAATTTTTGTAAGTTGTAACGTTAAATTTAATTATGCATTCGTATGCGTTTATGTTTCATATTTACTAGTTTTATTTTATTTTCTAATTTAGTAGGAAAAAATGGAGGTGTTACAGTTGCAGCACGAGTCAGAGGGAAAGTCTTACACTAAAGTGGAGATCTTCACTAAGCTGTTGGGGATGAAACCGGGTTACGTGCGAGGTTTAGGCCGTTTAGTACGGTCTCTTGGATCATTTTCATCACCATCGTCCGTTGATTTGCACAGGAGATTGGAGAATACCAGATTATAGATTGAAGAGATGAGGGCTAGAGTTGGAATATGAAGCGCTTCTGGTCAAGCGGACATATATGGAGCAGAAGATGCAAAAGCATCTGCAGATGATGGGGGAGCAACAACGTAAGAAATAAGAAGAGCTGATGCAAATGATGACAGAGCAACAACGGAAAAAAGACGAAGAGCACCAGAAGATGATGTAGTAGCAGCAAAAGAGCCTAGTGGAACAACAAGAACGGAGGATGCAGCTAATGGCGGAGCAGCTGCATGAGCAGATCAAACAGATACAATCTCGTTCGACACCGAAACGAAAATTTGAGTAGATTTATGTATTTTTACTACTTTGTCAGTACTTATCGATTACGTATTTTATTTACTTTTAATAACGAGTACATATTTGTAGACATTTTATTATATTATGAGCATTGAATATCTTTCTATTTATATTATTTCTAAATTATTTTTAAAATTTTAATTAAATTAATTTAAAGACATAGAAAACCGTACGAACGGTAACAAATGTCTTCTGCACTATTATTTTACATTGATAACGTGCGCACGCATTACTATCCGTCCGCATACTTTCCTTTAAATTAGACCGTCCGAACGGTTATTCTCGCATGCACGCGGTCTTTAAATAAGCAACCGTGCGCACTATACAACAAAATATTCGAACATTTTCAACGGAACAAGCGTCCGAACTTTATACGTGGGATTTAACGGCTTATTTAGACAGGTCTAGAATTGATAATTTTCAAAAGTTATGTGTCTCAAATCGCCGAATTGATAATTAGAATACTAATTTGATTTTTGCTCATATTTATGGGGCTATGACTTTACCCCTATTATTAATTAATTTCAGGTATTTTACGTCATTCATTAAAATTTCCTGTTATTTTCGATGAAAAGTAATTTTTTAACATTGAAATTACGTTTTAACTCACTTTGTTTTTTCAGAGATATTTTAGTGGTTATTTCAAATGTCAAAAATCATTTTGTATACAAAATTATACAAAATTTTAACCACGTTGTAAGGTGGCTAAAATTAAGAGTTCAATGAATGAAATATGATAAAAGTAATAGTTTGGGAAGTGTCAAAACTTAAAAATATATTTATCTTTTTATTTATTTATTTATATTATTAATGTAAGCAATTTTTGTTATTACTCTCCGAGTGCCTGTTGCGACCTACTTATAAGACAGATTTTGATGGCCTAATCCTAATACGTACTTATAAAAAAAAGGCTTAATTATACCCAAGGCTCCTGAGCTATATGAAGGTTGCGAATGAGTCTATGAGATAACGTTTTCAACAAATAGACTTTTGAGGTAGAGTTTAAGTCAAATAGAGCCTCCTCTGTCCATTTTTCGTTAGCCTCGTTAATGTTCGTTGCTGACAAGACTTTAAAATCCACGTCATAACGAATGAGAAATGGTCACCTATCCAGTGGCGGAACCAGAACTCAAGTGAAGGGGGGGCAAATTCTTAAGCCAAAATGACGTCTTAAAAAAATTTCATACTTAATGCAGAAAATGTCTTATAGATAGAATATCGAAAATTAAAGATAAAAAACATTAAAAACATTGAAATACATGTATTCTACTATGTACTGTCAAGGTCACCTTCCAATATCAACCAACAATCTAGTGGAGCATTTTGTAAATTTCTAATAGGGTTTAGGATACAAATTACATGAATGAGCCAGCAACCAAGCAAAATTATAGCTTCAAAATTAACCTGAAAAAACAATTGAGCAAATTTGAGTTGTTCACCTGTTACTTATTTACAAATAACAATGAATGAATACAAACAAATGCATTATTCTAATATCCTTCAGCAACAATCAGCAAAAATAAATGGGGTTTTTATCTTTTGATTTGCTATTTTGATGGTCTTTGCTAGCACAATCTATTGTTAACTTTTCCTATATTTTCTAAAGTTTGAGATTTCTTATCCAACTCCCATTGCCCTGTTCCTTTCCTCAAACACTGCCCTTTCCCTGCATCATGTCCAGACATTTGTCCAATTTATGCTCTGACTTAGCCAATCATATCTAAGTCAAAACACCCCAAAGATAGCAACTTTATAAAGACAAGTTTTTCTAACGAGTGGAAGCATCCCAATACGCAAATATCCTGGAGGCTGGACAAAGAACAAGAGGCCAGGCCCTGCATTGGGGCCTGACTCACTTGAGGGGCTGGATCCAAAAGGGGGGGGGGACTGGGCTGTACCTAATAGGAGGGCCTGACCCACCTGAAGAAAAATGCTTATATATATATATATAAAGATTTTTACAAAACCAAGGGGTGGCAGCCGCCCACGCTTGCCACCCCCTCGCTCCGCCTCTGCACCTATCCCATTAAAATGTCAATGCCACATTTGCGCTATGTGTCTGCAATGGGAAGAACGGTGTCTTCTTATTAAGTTATTTTTCTTTTTTTAATCAGACACGGTGAGCTGACAGACACATAGCATAGATGTGGCGTTGATGTTTTAATTGGATAGGTGATATTTTTTTTTAAATTTGTTATGACGTGAATTTTAAAATTATGTCAGCAATGACCATTAACGAGATTGACAGGAAATGAACTGAGGGACCTCGATTTGGCTTAAACTCTACATTAGAGGTCTATTTGTTGAAAACTTTATCTCATAGGCTCATTTGCAACCTTCGTATATCTCTAGGCACTAAGTGAAGTTTAAAAAATGATTCCTTCTTGGTCAGAAAATACATTGAGAATTGTGCGTGGAAACTCGTAACCAATGGATTTGTTCCAAGTAAGTAATGGATCCCACTTGTTGTCTCAACGATGAGCTCGCGGCCTTCAACCCAACCTGGGGTATGCATAGATACACATTACCACGTCGCCCGAAAACTGTAAGGCCACTTCTTTCTTTCTTTTTCTGTGTTTTTTGGTTAAGTGGCAATAAAGAGAACACAGATTCTAGAAGAATTATTTTCATCTTAAATTTCAAACAAAATTTTGAAGCGATTTTCTTTCTTTTCCAAAGAATCCATTTTTTCAGGAAAATTGACCAATAGATTCCCGAGTTTTCATTCTTAGTTAGATTAGGACCAGAGGTTTTTTTTTTTGAACCGGAACCAGATCAGTTTTAGTCATCTTTTTATGAATTAATCCATCCGTACTGCATGTTTGGGTTCAAAATTTTAATGGCAATTGTGTGTCCACTTTTCGCAACAACATATGTTGTCATGATATGTCTAGAAAATTCAAAAAAAGAAATAAAAAACTATTTGAAATCAATTGAGCCATGTGGCAAAGGATCAAAACATGCCAAACAAGTTATGCTTCCACTTTTCGCAACAAGCTGCAAAGCATATGATGTCCAATGCCTACAAAGTCCAAATACTATAATAGACATTTTGCAAGAGAAAAAATTATTGAGCCATGTGGCAGAGTATAGGAAATTATTGAGTTAGGGGCACAGGTATCCACTCCCCACAAGCCCCTGACTGCGTGGTGGAAGGTTGGAGGTAGGGCTGAAAAATCAGAATGCGGTCCGGACCGCATTCCGGTCCTAGTATATTAGAGGACCGGACCACTTATAAGTGGTCCGGTCCGGTTTTACAAAATGTGGTCGGGTCCGGACCACTTAAGTGGTCTGGACCAGTTTTAATTTTTTTTCAATTTTTTAATTTTTTTTAATTTTTTTTAATTTTTTTTAATTTTTTTATGTTAATTTCAAGTGAGAAGTGCATATAAAAATGTTGAGTTTTAATTCAGATTAAAATTAAACGTTTTAAGTTTATAATTTGTATTAAAAATTATATATATATTTTTTATTTTTTAATAAATGCGGTCCGGTCCGGTCCGGACCGCATTTATTAAAAAGGAAGACCGGACCGCATTTTAAGAATTAGGACCAGATCGGACCGCAAATTCGGTCCGATTTTCCGGTCTGGTCCGGTCCGCAGTTCGATTGTGTTCACCCTTAGTTGGAGGGGATTCTCTCCCCTTCTCCACCCAACTCATGGCCTTTTTTATTTTAGAAAAGGAAAAAAATTATTTAGGCATATAAATGCGTTTGCAAATTTTAACTAAGTAAAATATTTAAAGTATGTTGTGAAATTTTTAGAGCTTTATTGGGTTTCATTAGAAAGTAGTTAATAAAGTAGATTTTTATAGGAGTTTGTGTAAAAGTAAGCAGGGAAAAATAAAATTTTATGAAAGTTAATGAAAAAGGTGAATAGAGATGATTTAAGTAATTTTTTATATTTATTATAATAAAAAGAGATAATTTGATGAGAAAGAGATACAAATTATTTTAAAGTTATTTTATTTAATATTTTTTTTGAATTAATTGTATCTATAAACTAAAATTTTAGAATGGTGAAAATATTTACTATAGTTGGCGTTTTGCAAACGCGTGGAAAATGATTTTAGAGCACGTTCTTCTAAAGTTTTCACTCGTGAGTCGGAACTCTTATAGCTTGTCTTGGTTCATGAATGAGAGGTAGTTGGCCGCGGTAGGCACGCACTAGAGTCTAGAGAGTCAATTACGACAAAAGCACCTGGAAGATGAATCAGTGCATGCCTTAAATATTTGGGTCGTATTTGTGGACCAAGTCTTCCAAGATAGGCATCAAATGGGATATGTTAAAAGTTGTTTGCAGACAATGGGGGCAACAAAGTCCCCAGTACTCCCAACTCTGTTACCTCCCATTTTCTTTTTGACATGACTTGGTCTAGGCCTTGTTGTTAGCTTATGAACAAATTTGAACGCACAGCCTGTTCACAACTTCTTTATACAATTCATCTACTGTTGTTATAGGTTTCGAAAAACTTTTACCATTTTTTGGACCCATGTTATTTCAACTTTTGGTGCATAATATATGTAGGGACGGAACCAAGGGAGACACCCTTCGCTCCCCCAAAACTTTTTTTATACGTATATTTTTTTTATTTGCCACACCTTGCACCATTGCAGAACTACTCTTTCTCGCCCATCTTTCACCTTACAAGAGTTACAACACTGTTACACAGTCACGGGAAGAACTCAAACATTTCATATGGGTGGCCAGGGGCGGAACACTATTATAAAAAATAAATAAATTATATGTATATTTTTTTAATAGAAGATGGTCTGGGCCCAATACCCATAGTCCCAAGCCAACTTCATATGATCCTCATTAGACCCTGAACGGTCTGAACCCGATCCCCTTCAATTTGTGTAGTTGATTTCTGGGTTGAAGAGCTTAAAAGATTGAGGGTTTTGTGATTGTTTCTTTGGGTGAATTCTCGTTGATAATAAGGATATACTATTATTTTTTGCATTTTTTTTGTTCTTCTACCTTATTGTTCTGCTAATTGAGTAGGTTATGCACTTCATATTTTTTTTCAATCTATTTATCGGGCAACACTTTTATCCTTATTTTGCTGGTTTTTCTATTCTTCTATGCGTGCCAGTTAGTGATAATTGACTTTTACGTTCAATTATTTGCGCAATGCATTAAATAACTGACCATAAATATGCAGTCTCGCAGGATCCAATTGTCACCTCTCAGTATTATCAAATTGTACGGTACATGTATTTTAATATTTTTAGTGTTTTAATTCTTAATTTTTGATATTTTAACTCTTAAGATATTTTTTTTGCATTACGTAGTAATTTTTTTTTACATTTTTCCTTAGAAGTTCGACCCCCTTCGATTGGATTCCTGGTTCCGCCACTGAATATATGGGTATAGGTTTAATATCTCTGCCAGCAACCAATCAAACAACTTCATATCATTATTATTTGTAATAAGCAATTAAAACCATACCCCTAAGTTATACTGACAACCTGTTTGTATATTTACATAATTATGGGCGTTTGATTTGCCATCCCAACAGGGCGTAATTTTTTTTCACAAAAGTGGTAATACGTACAGCCAGCCATCATGTTAAAAACCGGGGCCCAAAACGATTGGTGTACAGTTGCACAGGGTGAGTAACAAAAGTGTCCGAACAGTGGAATACAGATGCCAGTCCCACAGAAATTGACAAATGTTCTTGTTCTATCCCCCACGTAAATGACTTGATATAGTCCAAACGCCATGTTTTCCCAAGTGATGTTTCTTTATGCAGAGGAAAGTTACAACTCCTTTGTATCCGCAAGGGTAAGTTCGTTTTCACCATTTTTTCAGGATTCTAAGTATATTCACAATTCTACCACTGAACATATTCAGAATTTAAATACAAAAACCAATACATTTTACACAATCTCCAATAACTTTTTAATTTTTTATTCAACATAAATTTTCTCTCTCTATACTTTTTCACATAACTCCAATATTTTTTTATTAAACAATTACATCAAATCATTTCTCTCTCCACTTTACACAAACACCAATAAAACACTATTCAACATAAAAATTCACAACTTCTCTAAAATCCTACATTTTTTCTCAAAACGAACATCACCTAGCATTAAACTCCCCATCACCTACACAGTAACTGCACATTTTGCATTTATTGCTGCCTCACCAAACACTGCTTTATTTCTAATCACCATCTTTTGGTCTCGGATCAAATTCTCAACGGCCAATGCCAACAGAGCACGTACATCGAGAATGACATGTTTCCCATGACATTCTTTCTGGACCATTTAAAAAATGTCTTTCTCTTTCCTTTGGGGAGAGAGAGAAAGAGCAGAGAGGGAGGGGGCATGATAAATGTTGTAGGTACAGAGAGGGAGGGCTCAAAGCCCTAGTCGAAGCTCCCAATCATTTCACCAGCTGACCTTAAAACCGACAACCAGAGTCAGGTTCCCTCTAATATTGCTTAAACAGTAAAACCTGTCGGTTATTCTCCTACACTGGGCCTTGTAATCAGTCCAACACGTGTCAAACATTAGACGGCTCAGACCCTTTGACCTGATGAGCACAGTCAAAACCTTAAACATACTCCAGACCAAAATCAAAAAGCCCAGCCTTCAGTATGTCTTTTTCTATGCTCTATTTATTTGACCTTTATATCTTAACCTTTTTCTCTCCGTTTCATCGTCCTCTTCTGTTTTCTTCCGTCTTCTTTTGGGTTTTTTTACTTTACCTTTTCTTTCTGCTAGAAATCTTAATTTGTTGGTCTTAATTTGTTCTTCAAGTGCCATGGCGGTTTTGCCTTCAAGCTCGTCAAGCTTAGAATTGACCATATCTATGCCAGGCTTCGCTTCATCTCAGTCTCTTCATTCATCTGGTAATAACCAAGTTTTTTCTTTTATTCATTAGGTCTCTTTCATCTCTCTCTTCTCTCTCTCTCTCCCCCCCCCCGGCCAAACAGGCGGCCATCTTCTCTGTTTTGGCAAGTTTTTTTTGCTGTTATTTACTTACCTTTAATTGACGTAATCTTCCTATGGTAATGATTTCTCTAACAACCGCATATCAGTTTCTTCCTCAAATTTTGCTTGATCTTCTAACCCGATTTGCTGCATGGGTAATCACATGGATTTCCTTTCTTTCCAATTCTTTCCTCTTTCATATCCCGTACAAATAGTTTCCATGAAAGTATATGGTCGATTTCCTATGTTATTTGTTATTTATTTCGGCAAAAACACGGTGAAATAATAGCAATGATTAAAAGCGAAGGGGATTGTGCAGTGAGGGATTTGGACATAAACCAAGTACCGTCAAGAGGAGCAGAAGATGAATGGATCACTATGAACATGGACGACGAAGAAGAAAGAAGCAGCGGAGGCCCTCCCCGCAAGAAACTCCGCCTCACCAAGGAACAGTCCCGGCTCCTGGAAGAAAGTTTCAGGCAAAACCATACCTTAAACCCGGTAAACCTTTCTCAGTCTTATCCCTATCTCTTTTCTCTCTGTTTCTCGCTCACTCCCCAACCCCATTTCTCCTTTAATAAATAACAAAGAAAATTAAGGTGCAATATTAGGACTTTCCCTTAGTAGTTTTTTTCTTTCATTTCTGTTTGGCAGTCTTTCCAACTACTAAGTTAAAAGAAAGTCCGTCCTAATAGTTTTGTTCAAATATGTTGCATACGTTTAATCCTTCTGGAGTTTTCCTTCTGCAGAAACAGAAAGAGGCTTTGGCTGTGCAGTTGAAGCTGAGGCCACGGCAAGTTGAGGTGTGGTTTCAGAACCGTAGGGCCAGGTACTGTATCTTAAATATGCTAAGGTGGAATTCGATGTTGTGGTTCTGTCGTTGGTGGTTGGGTACAGATCACATAGTTAAGGTTGACAGAATAATAATATTACAGAGTATATAATCTGAATCTGATTCCAACCAGTATAAATCGTACATGCACTTTATAAAGTAGAAGGCGATCCCCTTTTGAGCTAGCATAAGATTTTCCTAAACCCATTACATGTAAGATAACAGTACCGCGTTGAATATTTTAGGGTTGCTTTAGTCATTTCAGTATGAAACGACGCTGGAACTTTTCATTATCATTTGTGTATATGAGTTCGCAATGCACCCCAAACTAGAAAATACAGCACTAGATGGGCTGGGAAAATCTATTAAGTGAAATTATTGAGAAGAATGATCTCTCAGTAATTTTCAGAAGTTTGGTAACAGTGTTACATATGGGCGCAAATGGGCACGGCTACTTAAGGGAAATGATGGTGTTTGGTGGGTTTGTAAGTCTGATCACATATGCCAGTGAGTTGTAGTTCAGTTGGCACCTTCTCTCTTTGAAGGATAAGATCCGGAGTTTGAATCCCCTGCCCACAGGCTTGGTCATGCTTCTAAGATTTGCCTAGAAAAAAAAAAGTCTGATCACATATGATATATAATAACATTAATATAATAATAATAATCCTACCAGTTCCAGAGATAGACATGTGCGTACAAGACAACTAGGTCAGCAAAATTATGAGGAATTAATGATGTGGTTGTCACATGAGCTCAGCTAATTTCTGCATCAACATAATGATAGTTGTCTAAAGTGTATCAACGATGAAAGCACCATATTTATTACCCGTATCAGTACTGCACTCAGGTTCATGTTTTCTTCGGCCTCGTGTGCTACTCATATGATCAGTCCCCTTCTTAACATTGACTGGTTATGCTTTGGACTGGCCATGCATTATATTTAAGTAACCTGTAACGTGTTCTGCTTTATTGAATTGCTATCAACAAATTAATTAGGCGTTTGAATTTCCTGTACATACTTTACATATATAGGGTCTTTCTTTATTTTGTTCTTCGTAAGAAAATATGCAAAATATTTCAGATTCTTGAGTGTTTATAGTATAATAGTTTGGAAAATGATTATGAATCAGGGAACATATATATATATATATATATATATATATGCAGTAGTTCGGAGCATTAAGTATGAAGACATGACATACTTTTTGCTAAATTTGATACATTATATGGACATGCATTGACCAAACTTTCTTCCTTTTGTCCCGTTCCTCCAACCGCTGTTTTGGGGACACTTTGTACATTTAGAGGGCCTCTCAGTAATCTTGAGGGACAGAAAGGTTAAACTGATATGAATGAGTTGTAAAAGCAATAACTCCATGGCCACAAGGTCCAATAACTTTCTGTTACCAAGATCCATCTTTCACTAGATTAACAAAGCGGAGATATAAGGCGAAATAAAGGTGCAGCAATACATTGTTATGTCTTTGATTCCCTTCTGATCTCCCTCACTCTTTCAGCTCCCGGAAGGTGGTGGAGCTAAGGTTTTACGATGAGACTTGAATGAAACTGTACGTCATGTGTTTAAAATAAAACTTGAACTCAAAACAAGAGATCGGGGAGAGAGAGAGAGAGGGGGGGGGGGAATCTAACGGAACTCATATATTCTAGGATATGTGGAAGGGGAAAACAATTTAAGTTGCCTGCCGCAATGGCCACCAAGTTTTATAATCATGACGTATTTGTATGTTATAATAAAAAAGTAAATTATTTTTCCGTTGCTCTACAACCAAAACGCAGGAGCAAGCTGAAGCAGACAGAGATGGAATGCGAGTACTTGAAGAGATGGTTCGGGTCACTGACCGAGCAAAACCGGAGGCTTCAGAGGGAGGTCGAGGAGCTGAGAGCCATGAAAGTAGGGCCGCCAACAGTAATCTCTCCCCACAGCTGCGAGCCCCTCCCAGCATCCACCCTCACCATGTGCCCCCGCTGCGAGCGCGTGACCACCACCTCCCTCGACAAGGGCCCCTCCAAGACGACAAACACCACCATCCCCGTGCTGTCCTCTAAAGTGGCGGCTCAAGCTATTCATTCCTGGCAGCCTCCGGCGGCTTGTTAGGACGAATACCTATCAACTATCAGGTGTATAAATTATATATTTAATCACCCACTTGAGGGAGGGCAGAAAAAAAGAATAATAGATTAGACAATGTTCATATATATTAGTTTACCCAAGAAAACAAGGGTATTTGGATGCTGTTTTACTAGCAATTCTATATAGTCACTTTTTATTGCAACTACTTTATTCTGTTATGTTGGTCAATGTTTCCTCGTTCAATATATATATATATATATATATATAAGTTTACTCCCACAAAAAAAAAACAAGCTAGAGGGAAAAAGGGGCATTGGAAATGCTTTGTAATATGCGAAGTCAATCGTGGACCATATAGAATCAGATATTTAGAACAATTATTCCTTGCTACAACCGACAGCTAGCTAGGAGGGAAAAAGAAATGGTGTGACCAATTCAAAGCGTAATTGGAGAGGGTTCGGAATCTTCTGATTCTTTTAAAGTGGGTGGAGGGTTTGCTTTTTGGGATGAGAAATTTTACAGTTTAGATTAATGCTTAAAGTGGGAGGTAGGTGTTGTTTATTTTGCTTTGATAGCTGAATGCGGTAACAGCATCAATGCAATTTCTCTGTGATTTTATAGGCTAATCATGATAATTTCTCTTTCTAAATATAAACCTACAGCAACTATGAAATATTCTTTACAAGCTCTACATAATTTAATACTGCCCCATGAGAAGCCCAAAATACTGAACTCAAAGCTTTCCGATTCAAGAACACATATTCATTATATTATAACTCCAAGGGGTTGGCCGAGATTTGAAAAGTTTGCTCCTTATGAGATCTTCGAGATGCTACAAATCCTTTGGGATCACGTCGTTGTAATTACCTAATTTGTATGAGATGCGGATATAAATTCTAGGATTAAGGCAACTTTGCTTATCTATCTCAATTATTTTAATGTTTCCATCAAAATATTAATTGTGACTAAAAGCCAACACGAGAGAACCATGCACACAAGCTTGAAGGATTAGTCAGAACAAAGCTCATATGATACTCTCTTCAATCATTTGGGCCACTTACAGGCCTGTGGTCGTAAATATTTAATTTGTGTGGAATGGGAAGAACCGCACACACAAGCCCGAAGGATTAGTTGGAGTAAAGCTTAGGATACTTTCATTATCCAACAAAAATTATTATATTATACTCTTGTGATAACCTATGTTTTATGGATTTCTGTAAAACAATGCTTCTACAAAACCGTACGCCGAGCCTCTACCCAGATGTAACCCGACCTGTTTTTGGTTTCTCTTGGATCGGACTGGATCTGTTTCGGTTCGAAAGATCGAGTTTGTGGATTTTTGCCTACACCTAATCTTAAGAGTGATTCCTTTATTGGATCGTATCATAAAAAAAGAACTATGTAGGGGTATAAAATAAGGGTGGGCACCGGAACGGATGGGCATTCCGGTTCCGATACCCACCGGAATAAAAAAAAATTATTTCAGTTCCGTTCCGGAATAAACCGGAACGGAACCAGAATTGGAATCGAAAATTCCGGAATCGGAATTGGAAATTCCGGTTCCTTATATGGGCCTGAAAAGAAAGATTTAATTTGGGACCATTGACCCAAAAAAATGAATTTTTTGAGTTGTGTTTTGTGGGCCAAATAACTCAAAATTAAAATTACAACTAAACAACTAAATTCCAAAATAATATTTCACTATTTCAGGATTCCAAAATAAACTCTAAATTAAAATTACAACTAAACAACTAAATTTCAAAACAAAATAAACACTGTCAAAATAAAACTCTAAATTAAATTTACAAAAAAACTACTATAAAAATAATTAACCATACAAATAAGTAAACAACTAAACATTCATCAAATAATCAAAATTGAAAGAGACAAACTCTAAATTAAAATTACTAATTTTTTGAAATTTTAAAAAATTGTACTGGAACCGGAAATTCCAATTCTGATTCTAGTTCTGGAATTTCCCTAAAATGGGATCCAGTTCCGGTATCGGAAATTTTACCGGAACACCGGAACTGGAAATTCCAGTTTGAACCGGAATATATGTCAACCCTTAGTATAAAATGTGAAGGAGAGCCTATGTGAGAGGCTCAAAACATCTGTTTTTCCTATCAATGCCCATAAAACTTGAAGTTCTATGTATTAGCTAATTAGCTTGGGCCTTAGAGGATTCCCTATTTTCCAGAAGAAGCCACAATACGTACTGCCTTCTAACTTGTCTACATAATCTAGAAAAGGCCCAAATTTCCAAATCCGCAAATTTGTGAATAATAGCTTTTAAAGGGTTTAGAGAGAGAGAGATGTACATATTGAAAGATATTGAGGCCTTTGTTTGTCTGCGACCCAGAACAGGAATTATTTCTTCCCCACCTCTTTAAGGCCGGAAGTCGGGGCCCAAGTTCAGCCAAGATCCGTTGGTAAAAGCATTTGGGCCGTTTGAAGTGACACTAAAATAGAATCAAATGGAGAAACAATCAGAAGTCTTGATCGCCGTGGAGTTTAAACTTGTCGGTGCCAAAATGGGTCCCTTACCCCAACAAATAAATAGACTGGGTCAAAAGTTCCTTGGAGTTCGCTTTTTTTTTTTTTTTTTTCTATTTGTTTAGTCTAGGGCTGAACAAAATCGGACAGCGGATCAGAAAACCGGACCGGATCTACGGTCCGGTCCTGATCTTTAAAAAGCGGTCCGGTCCGGATTATAAATTTCTTATATGCGGTCCGGACCTGACCGAACCACATTTAAATTTTTTTAATTCTTAAAAAACACAATTCTCTGCGCAGTGCAGAGCTCTACACTGCGCAGTGCGAAGTTCGAATAATTTAAAAAAAAAAAAAATCCGGTCTGGACCACTTTTTTAAGTGGTCCAGTCCGGTCCTTTAATATAAGGGAACCGAACCGCATTTCTGATTTTCAGCCCTAGTTTAGTCCAGCTAAAGGTCCGACAACTATGTCGGGGCAGTTTTCAGCCGACATCGTATTATTGAGGGTGTATTGGGCATGCAGTACTTGACATTTGTGTGAACTGATAAAGAAGCCCAAGTCAAAGGTTGTAAGTGGACAAAATCTTTCTTCACGGGAACTCTGATATAAGTGTTCAAGAAACAGCTAAGAAATGTGGGGAGATGTTCTCCTGTTCTAAGTATGCCCGAGGGAACAATTTGTTCTTGTCTGAGACAAGGACCAGATCAAACTTCTTTGATTGCTAAAAAAGGGTAAGATATGTTGTGATTTAGGCTTTTGATAATTTGTCTGGTTGAATCACCACTTGTCGCAAAAAACATTTAAGCTCATAAGAGCGATAAGTTTTATTCTAACACTCTCTCTTAAATATGTGTGAGATGAACTCTTATTTAATTAATAGACCCGACATATGTAATATTCAATTCAAATAGGGACGAGTGATTTATGTGTCGATTCAACGCCTTCACTTTGATACCATGTAAAACTGTCATTTATCCCAAAAATTAAAACTATTAAGAAGAGGTCCATTTAATTATTTATGTTATATTTTTAAGTACATCTTATATCATGTCATTTCTTATTCTTCTACTTCTTTATCGGTTTTTGCCATATAGTATATTGGAAATCCTTTATTAGGCGATGTGAGGAACGAAACGGATGTGACCATTGGAATCTAAATTAAGGGGAAGCACATATATAATTGATAAAACCATCCTCGCATGCTTTTAGAAGTTTAAAAGCACAAAACTAAGAAGGGTGTGAATGAATGGAACTCTGTTTTATAGGCCTTTGTTTTCATACTCCTAAGCTTGAATGATGGAATTGAACAATCAGAAAATTGGTGACCGACTGGTACATACTTTATCTTTGTCACCAACACCTACCAAACCTGTTCCCCAAGTGATTGAGAGCCATGAATTTCCATCTTTATTTATTCTATCGTATTGCCAAATGCCAATGACACATCAGGATTCATTGTTAGTCATTAGACTAAATCAATCAACAATCGCAATACTCAAATGCGAATGATAGAAAAGGAAAGATGGACCCACAAACTGCGATTTTGGGCTACATCCCTTGTAAGTAAGAAACCTTATAAAGCCTAGCCTAGGGAGAGATTGATGAATATAACAGAAGAAAAAATCTTGCAGCTTCCAGATACATCGAGAAGTTCCATAAGCATTCTAGAAGCATCAACAGATAGATAGTTTGTTTTCCTCTGTTAGTTCAATTGTACCGCTACACAGTTTACTTGTATGTATGGAGTACGATTGATTCAATAAAAGGAAGTGAACGCAATACACATTTTCCTTAAATTTTATCATTAACATGGTATCAGAGCACATCTCCTTCCGCACCTCTCTGAGTTTTCTTTCAATTTCCAAATGACAAACAATCGAGTGATCGATGATCCTACCAGTCCTTACTACTTACGTAATGGAGATAACTCTTCCAGCATCCTAGTTTCTCAACCATTGACTGGAGAGAACTACAATTCCTGGATAAGAGCAATGACTATTGCATTGAATGTGAAGAATAAGTTAGGTTTTGTCACTGGTGTGATGCATAAACCTCTGCCTTCAAATGCGATGTATGTTCATTGGAACAGATGTAACATGATGGTCCTTTCGTGGTTGGGGAATTCTTTGTCCAAAGAAATAGCCAGCAACGTGCTATATATTGATTCAGCCAAGTAGCTATGGGATGAGTTGAAAGAAAGACATTCTGAAAGTAATGGACCGAGAATCTTTCAACTCCAGCGCTCAATTTCTTCTCTAAATCAAGGTCAGATGAATATCGACACATACTTCACTAAGTTGAAGTGTCTATGGGACGAACTCATGAATTTCAAACCTCAGCCAATCTGCAAATGCAATCCTACTTGCAGCTGTGGTGTTATCAAAATACTAATGGACTATCATCATCAGGAGCAAATTATTTAGTTTCTGAGTGGCCTCAATGAATCATACTCTGCTACTAGAGAACAAATTCTTACGCTTGATCCTTTACTTGCCCTCAATAAGGTGTATGCCATGGTGCTGAGCCAAGAGTGACATAAATTATTCTTATCACCTCCTGAAACTGAAGTTGAAGCCTCAGCCATACTCAGTCGACCAATTTCACAATATCGAGGAGGACATCAACAACAACCATATCAGAAGAGAGATAGGGCAATCTATAGTCACTGTGGGATGACAGGCCATACTCATGATAAATGTTATAAATTCCATAGATATCCTCCTGGATAAAAGCATGAAAAGTTTCAGTCAAATCCTAGTCCCTTTGCACATTAAGTTTCTGGATATTTCTCCGAAACTTCTTCCTATATTGGAGATGATGCTCCAGCCCATTCTCCATTTCCTTTCTCCGAAGAACAGTGTGATAAATTGATGCATATGCTCCAGTCACATGACACACAACCTCCTCAACCGACTCTACATCAGGCCAATGTAGTGCATGTATCTTCTGGAGACTCTTTACTAAGTTGCACAGGTATACACACTACTTGTCCGCCAACTATTTGTTTTGCTATTTCTCCTTCTATTTCATGGATTTTAGATTTTGGTGCTTCATATCATATTATATGTTTACCTACCTTTTATACCTCTAATATTTTTACCATCAATTTTTTAGCTAGATAACCGAATGGTAATTCTGTGTCAGTCAGCCATATAGGTTCTGTTCAACTTACCATTTCCCTTCTCTTACATCAAGTCTTATGTGTCTCTTCTTTTCAGTTTTATTTGATATTAGTTAGTCAATTGACTAAGTCAAATTCATATTGTTTAATCATGATCTCTGAATTTTGCATTATCCAGACCAATCCTTATGGGAGATGATTGGAATGTGTGAAGCAAGAAGAGGTTTGTATCATTTTATACAACCTACTTACCCTGTTGAAATTCCATCATTTAAGTCTTATGTTTTCAGTTCTTCTCTTACAATCTGCAATGTCAATTACAATTTCAATAACTCGTCATCTGTTGATTTATGACATTGTCATTTAGGTTTTTAGCCATTGTAGATGACCATTCAAAATGTACTTGGATTTACTTGATGAAAAATAAATCTGATACCCAAGCTTTCCTTGCCACTTTCCTCCAATATACAGAAACCCAATTTCATACCAGAGTCCATGTCATTTGGTATGATAATGGGGCTGAATTTTCCAACCCTTCTCTTTACTCTTCCAAAGGCATTCTTCATCAAATCAACTGCGCTACTACTCCTCAACAGAATGGAGTTGATGAACGCAAGCACAGACACATCCTAAATGTTGCTAGAGCCTTGAGATTTCAAGCAAAACTTCCTTTACGATTTTAGGGAGAATGTGTCCGCACTGACACCTATATCCTCAATTGTATACCCACTCCTTTACTTCATAACAGATCACCTTTTGAATGCCTTTTTCATAAAATTTCTACCTATTCTCATTTTCATATTTTTGGATGCCTCTGTCATGCAACGACTCTTTCTCATAACAAAAGAAAATTTGATTCCCGAGCTAGACAATGTCTTTTCCTTGGCTACCCTTTTGGTGTTAAGGCTTACAAACTTTATGATTTTCATAATCACTCTTTATTTTACTTACAGAATGTTGTCTTTATGAAACGGATTTTCCCTTCCATTTCAAAACAGAATCTTCCTCTTCTTCTATTCCTTAACCTTTGGTTTCTGCATATTCACCTGAATTTCTTTCTCCTAACATTCTTCCACCAGATTCCAATGTTTCTCTGCTATCTTCACCATCTTTACCTCATACACATTTACCATCATCTTCTACTTCATTACCATCTTATGATTCATTACCATCTAATATCCCTTTACCATTTGTTGCATCACCAACTGCTGCACCACCAGTTTCTGATATTATCTCTCCATAAGCACCATTTTCATCTTCTCACACAAATATTCCAGATTGCACCCTTTGTAGATCCACTTGTATAAGACACCCTTCGTCTTACTGAACTCTGTATCATTGCAATCTCTTATCATCCCAAGACCCAATTCCATCAGATTTATAGATTCAACCTGGTAACCAACACGCTATTTCTCATGTCTTGTCTTACAATAATTTTTCTCCTTCTCATAAACATTTTGTCCTTTCGATTTATACAGAGCTCGAACCTAAATACTTTACTCAAGCTTCCAAAACCCCCAAATGGTGTGATGCTGTGCAAACTGAATTAAGGGCTCTCGAAAATACTCACACTTGGTTTTGGTGGATTTACCTCAAGACAAAGTTGTTATTGGCTGCAAGTGGGTCTACTGGATTAAATATAAACAAGATGGCAGCAAAGAGAGATACAAAGCTAGGCTTGTCGCCAAAGGATATACCCAGATTGAAGGATTAGATTATGTTGACACATTTTCTCTTATTGCTAAGCTAATATCTGTTTGTATCCTCCTTGGCTTAGCTGCTGCCAACTCTTGGTTTCTTTCTCAGCTGGACATTAACAATGCCTTTTTACATGGTGACTTATCTGAGAAACCTTACATTGAAATCCCACCTGGTTACAGCTCTGTCTCATCCTCCAAAGTTTGCAAATTACAAAAATCTCTCTATGGTTTAAAACAGGCCTCCCACCAATGTTTCTCTAAGCTCTCTTCCTTCCTTATCTCTCATGGCTTCAAGCAGTGCAAGTCTGATTATTTACTTTTTACCATGGCTCATGGTTCCAATTTTATGGCTTTATTAATATCTGTGGATGATATATCATCCCTAAGTTCTTTCTTGGCATAGAAATATATAATATAACTCGTTCTTCTAAGGGTATTTCCATATGTCATCAAAAGTATGTTCTTGATTTACTAGAGGATTTTGGTCTTCTTGGCTGCAAATCTGCTCCTACTCCACTTGAACAACATCTCAAATTATCTGTTGACACAGGTGATCCTCTACCAGATGCTAGTTCTTATCGAAGGCTGGTTGGCAAGCTTCTTTATCTCACTATCACCTGCCCTGATCTATCTCACTCAATTAACATTTTAACTCAGTTTATAGATAGACCTACTACATCTCATCTTGTAGCATGTCACAGGGTACTTTAGTGTCTTAAATCATGTCCAGGCCAAGGCCTTTTCCATTCTTCTACATCTGACTGCAGATTAAGGGATTTTGTGATTATGATTGGGTAGGATGCCTTGATACTCGTAGATCACTCACGGGTTTTTGCATCTTAATTGGTCTTTCTTTTATTTCTTGGCATTGTAAGAAGTAGAACACTATATCCAGATCATCGGCTGAATCTGAATATAGGGTCATGGCTAGTACTTGTTGGAAATTCAGTGGCTTGTTTACTTACTGGCTGATTTTCGAATTTCTCATACAAAGCCTACTCTACTGTTTTGTGATAATAAAGTAGCTCTGCAGGGTCATGTTTTCATTTTTCAGATGCTGTGGATTTGGTGTAATTTGGGTACTCGTTGTATATTTTGTTGATTGCAATATATAGATAGGGAACGAGAGAAAATTCCAGCTGAATTCCCTGCTTTGGTATTTTGTTCAAACGCATGATAGCATTATTATAATATAAGCTACATGTTAGTCCAGCCCTTTAAAAGGTAATTAAGCAAAACATAATACAGACAAATGATTTTAGTAGACAGTAGTCATGTCAGTTCTTTCGACGCACTTTGTTGGGCACTTAATTCAAACTCCCCTCTCAACCGGACATGTAGAATAAATTCACTAAAGCACTGAACTATATTGTGTCTATGGGCCTCAAATCACCTGCAGCTTTATTCGTATTGGATGGTTGCAAGCGGGCACACTTTGATGACTAGATTGTCAGAAACTTTGTCACAAAAGAGTCATTTCTGACCCAAAACGCCTGTCGAAGCATAAACACAACATGTTACATGTCTCAAAACATCATTAAATACATTGCTCTTGTTATTTTTCTTTTTTCCATTTTTTTCACCATTTTATTCATGATATTGTTATAGACTGTGCTTTGCTGTTCTTGTAAACTGCTCCTCTCATAGAAGAGGGTTTAGAAATTGGTCAGAAATGTGTCGAAACAGAAATTAATTCACCTGTATGTCTCCAAATTCTTAACATTTTTTATTTTCTCCTTCTTGTTCTCGATGTTATTGGTATACCCAATACACGAGATAGACTGTTCTCAGCTATATCTTCGAAATTGCTTTTCTTAGGGAAATGTCGGGGAAATCATTAAAATACTATAAAGCATATGCTTTGGTAGAAAGATAAGGAGAGGAAACTAGAGGAGTTGACAGTTGAGTTGACACAGGCTGATCAAAAGAATGTCTTTCACGTGGCTGGCATTGGAAGCATAAGTTATGACCCCTATATTATGGTAAGACACGAGTACCCTCACAAGCACGAAACCTAATTCCTATAAAAATTTTAGGAGTCCAACAACATTGATTATCTCTAAAACTCATTTGATCGATCTTCATAATAATGTCTTGTTATAATAATACCGCCCTATCTTCGTAAGGTCACGGCCCGAGATTTGAGTCCACCTTATATTCACGAGCGCATCGGACAATGGTGGTTTAACTGTCCACTTACCAATGCATGTGAAACTGGCCGGCATCTCGCTTCATGCCATGCGGTGCCTAAACTGGCCTGCTTGATTTCAGACGTCTGTGTAGATTTATATTCAGACCAAGAACAGTGACAATAAGCAGATTAATATACAACGTCTTTGGTCGTTGGGAGTATTGAAAAAACCTGAGGAAATACAAAACATTGGGCTGATCAATGTTGACATTTCACCTAATGAAATATAGGCACAAGAAGGGGGAAAAGTCACTTTACGGGAAGGCTTACCCCCCAAAAATCAGGAGAAAAATCTGACAACCAGAACATTGGTATTGCTTGATTGGAGTATGAGCTGGCCTTAATTAAGGTCATATAGTTGGATCTTTCATCTGGCTTTAGACTTCGAGGAATTAGAAATACTAAATCCAAATAACCTTCCACCGAGAAAGTATGAGGCATCTCCCAGGTGATAATCACCAAATCATGAGGAGCCTAATTTTTTTTCCTCCTTTTCCTCACCAGTCATTGAATTATCACCTAATCTAAAGTTTTCATTTTCTCTTCTCATAGGATGCTTTATCCAGAACGACCATCCTCGTTGGTCGATTAAGGTTTTGCACACCCTTCAGTACTAAAAAAATGTGGAGTTCTTTTCCCTTTTTTTCTTGTTCTAATATTTGTCCTAGGCCTAAGATTCAGAAAGTGGACACTACAAAAAAAAGGACCTATAGCGGCGGTCGCTAAAACCGCCGCTATAGGTCCTTTTTCGCGGCGTTTTCAAATAAATCGCGGCTAAAAAAGGTCTGTAGCGGCGGTCGTCTATAGCGGCGGTCACTGACCGCCGCTATAGACCTCTGTAGTCACGGTTTTTTTCAAACTGCCGCCAAAAGAGTGTCTTTAGCGGCGGTCATTGACCGCCGCTATAGGTTTAGGGTCTTCACCAGCGGCAGGGGCGGACCCAGGCCCGGGCGAACCTGGGCGGCCGCCCGGGGTCCGCCCCTGAAAAAAAAAATTTTATATATAATTTTTTTAAAAAAAAATAAGTTGCCTGGGGTCGGCCCATCATCTAACGTTTATTTGGAATCTTGGATAAAGCAACGATGTGTTCTGTGGGCCATCTCATCTGACCTCTACTCATCTTGAGCTTTAATTTTCTGACTGGGCTGTGACCGCCATTTTTTTTATATGAACTCATCGTCTATAATGTTAGACTGATTGGGAACAAAAGACAATGATTGTAATAATTCTCAAGAAGCCATAGCTACTATTTTTTTCGTTCAGTTTATTGGTTCCTTTCTCGTCTGTGTAGGTAATTTACGGGCATTTCTAAGCGAAAATTTTGAGTATTAGAGTTTGAAAAATATTATAAAGTAAAAAAGATGTAATGAGAGTTAATGAAAAAATAAAAAGATAGAAGATTTTTAATAAATATTATAATAATAATAAATATGTGATGAATTTTTTATTATTAAATCAAAATATTTTGTCCTAACTAATTGAGGCTCAAACAAGTCCAATATATAGTTGATTTTAGGAACCATGAGAATCATATGCCCAAAAAATAGAGTCGATGAAAAAGTGAAAAGATAGAAGATTTTTAATAAGTATTATAATAATAAAAATATATGATGAATTTTTTATTATTAAATTTAAATATTTGGTCCCAACTAATTGAGGCTAAAACAAGTCCAATATATGGTTGATTTTAGGAACCAGGCAATCCTATGCCCAAAAAATATTGGATATGCTTCGCTAAAAGGAAGGCGAGAAGAAAATAAAATTACGGGACATTAATAAAAATAAAGAATGTATCCAGTTACGCAAGATGAGAAAAACATAAATAATGATAATGGGAATTAACTATTCCCATTAATGTATTTGCTCTTTCCAGGGCCATTGTTAGGAACTGGTTCAAGCATCATTAGTTTGATTATTATCTAGACAGATTGTTCCATATGAGAAATATTACATATCATTTTTTATTTTCTATTTTTTCTGTGATAAAAAACCCATGAGAAATGTAAGTGAACATATTAGGAGTTTTCCTTAATTTAGATAATCTTGCGAGTCTGTAACACGAGGAATACTACAAAAACTAAGGAACTTAGAGGATTTAAACTTTGGCTAACAAGATGGAAAACATCTATTTGTGCCCAAGGCCTCTAGTTAGTGATGCATAATCTTCATCAACTCTAGTTAGTGATACATAAGAGACCCGGCCTAAGATAAAGGTTTTCCCTGCAGCCAAATAAACCTTACTCAGAAAAGTCCCTCCTTTTTCCCATGAGAATAAAAACAACGGCGGCTTCACAGTCAAGGGATTTAGCCGTCTGATCCACTGCCTCTCTCTCTCCAACTAAATTTTTTAATTCCTTGAATGGCTTCTGCGAAGGTATGTAGTCTTTACTCTCCGATTGTACATTCAAGAGTGTGTAGATAAGGTTTCATTTATTTGGTTATGTCGATTGCCGAGTGATTGAGTCTGTTGTTTTTTCACTCTTCAATATCTCCTTCTTACATGAGTACTTTTTTTTGCCTTTTTTAAAAAAAATTCATGCTTAGCTTCTCTTTCATTGTGTTTTCTGGAATAGGCTGATAGTAATCGGGGTGCATTCGGATCGAAAAGGTCTCGTAATGATGGTGAGTTTAACTCAAGGGGGTGTTCTTTTATTGCTTGGGTTCATTGTCAGGAACGAACGTTGATATAGGAGTAGGAATAGGATTGCAAACTTTGATGGAATCAGATTCGTTTGGCTTTTGAATTTTGTTATTGAAGAATTGGTTTTTCCTTCGGAAGTGGCGTAGAGTTCAGGCTTGTGGGTTTACAGGGTATGCTTCTCCCTACTTCGAGGATTGATATGGATTTGATTGTTGCGAGGATTTGAGAATTAGTTGCAAGGAATTGGGTTTCGATTCTCTGGAGAAGCAAGATTTTGCAACTGGAGAATTTAGTGTCAGCTATTTTACTTCTGCGCTGTTCTATTTTGAGAGTCTGTTGAATGTTCTATTCTACTTTTGCAGGATGCGGTTCCACTATGGTCATCCGGATATATTTGACAGAATCTTCCACATAACAAGAGGTGGAATAAGCAAAGCTTCAAAAGTTATCAACTTAAGCGAGGATATATTTGCAGGTAGTTTTTGGTTCATTAGAATGTGACTGACTAATTGCTATTACCTTTCACTGATATTAGAAATTGTTAACTTATTGTTCTTTATGTGGATTTGTGTAGTGAAGATAAAAATCCATTGTTGGAAGTACATTTGAACTTTGCCAATATACTTGCTTATTTGCTGGAATGACATTTGCGGTAGGTAATCTCCTTTCTTTAAAACTTTTTTTCATTTCTTGCTTAACTCTAGTCTGGATTGTGAAGGAAACCGGAGGAAGGGATGTTATTTGTGTAGTAGTTTTTAGGTTGGATTGTGATGCTATTGAGCCTAGGACAACCTTAGTTGAGCCCAATCTTGTTTGCTATTATTCTTAATTGTTCAAATGTCGAGATTTGGTGCCAGCACTTTTTTATTATTGAAATATCTTGTTTGCCATGAAATTTTGTTTTGGTTTTTTTGTTTGCCATTGAACTTTGCCATTGAATTATTATGATTGAGAATTGTATGATTAATTTGGATAAATTGATGAGTTTGAGAAATTTCTTTGAATTTTGTTTTGTTTAGATAATGAAAAGGTTTTATCCAAAAAAGCTACATAGCGTTGAGTCATCTACTCCTAACGTGGCTACATTACGTATGAAATTTTTTTTTTAGTCATTTTGCTTTAAAAGTTTGTCTGGGTTGGTTTTCATTCCTGGTTCCGCCACTGACCAGCGGTCGCGAAAACCGCCGCTAGAACCTATCACGACGGAGCTATAGCGGCGGTCGCGACCGCCACTATAGCCTATAGCAGCGGTTTTTTGACCTATAGCGGCGGTCGAAGACCGCCGCTATAGGTCGGTTTTTTTTGTAGTGGGAGTTCACTTTGGCACATATCATCCCTTCCAGGAGGCATAAGTAAAAGAGGGACATGCAGCGGAGAAAAAGTGTGGGAAAGTTGCTTCCTTAATTATTGCCAAATTGACCTGTTTTAGTAGCTTTCATTAATTACCTAAAAACTGAGATTGAGAGTTAACTAGTATTTACCAAAAGAGGAAAAAAGATCCACATCCGTAACTTGTTAATAAAAAGAGCTATTTGTTAGTGGGAGCCATGCCAAATTCAACATAGTTGTCTATAAATTTATATATGAATCTCACTTCTGAGCTTTACAACGCCGAATCGTGAGTCTCGGCATTGGGAAAGGGAATTATTATGGGGTTTTGGGACTCCCAGCGGCGTCATGAGCATGGGAGATCGGAGGGGGGCAATGGGGTCGACGGGCTCACATCTATTGACGAGGACATTATTTTCAACTCTCCTCAGAATGTACGTACCAACTGCAATAAAGTGAGCCACTTCGAACCACTCAACCCTGGACGATAGTATTACTACTTTTTTTTCCTTTTGTTCTCACATCCCAATCATCGTTTTCCTTTGATCTAATAATACTAAGCTAGCTAGTTTCTTCTAAACTCTATTGTCAACTTTCACTTGGCAAAATCTACCTATGTAAACGACAAACAACTTTGAGGGGGCCAAAGCTATGTGTAATTGGATCCTCATATGTATGGGCAGCACTGCCGTCGATGACTGTCCTACCAATTGGGGTCCTTCATAACATTGCCGTAGTTCTTCTCTTTCCAATGGGGTCAGCTTCTTTTGTCTTGTTGCCAAGCCTAGGAAAGAAGTTCAAAGACGTAAAAGTTGTCAAAATCTACAAGAAACTTGAGTTAGATTGGCTGACTAAGTAGAAATTTTCACCAATATTGTGACCTTCGAAATTAAACAGATGTTGCATGTACGTGTGGTTGTTTTAGATTTGAGACGATTGAGATCATAATATCTCCTTATTCGTCTATAAGTTATTTCTTCTCGTCTCTTCATTTCGAGGTAGGAGATGGGGCATGCAGAGAAAAAAACAGGGGAAGAGTATGGTTTTGGAGAGACAACAAAGGAGGTAGGGTTTTGATTAGGTGCAGATCCGCACGTTTGTAGTTGGAGATATGAACCCTCTTACGAGCTTGCATGTCCATGTGCATTGCTTAACTGGTCAGCCTTTGGGTCCTTTTATGCTTTTGCATTGAAGGTACAATTGGAACCCCCCCCCCCCCCCCCCCCCTCTCGATGGACTTATGTATACAAATTACCTGCTCATGGCTATAATTTGGTAGATCGTTGGCTTTTTAAAAGTTCATTGTATAGACCCATAAATTAAGCTCTGCATTGATGGATCCCAACCTCTGTACGAACGACCATCTAACAGATGTATGTCTTATACTCTTTTTTTTTCCTCTATCTAGGCATTACAGATTAATGTACTTTATAATTTAGAGAAATTGGCAATTTGGTGCACCATCCTTGATTCGATGTAATTTTTTAAAATATACCTCCCATGTACAGAAATTAACATGATGAATATGGTGAACAATCAAGCAAAATGAATAGCATGAGTCATTGCAGCGAAAAATGCAGGAGATGATCACCTTAATTTCTTGCTAAACATTTCGGGGTCGCCCAAATATGTAGTCTAAGTTCGGTCCCAAATAATTTTTCTTTTTTGTTGAAGTTAGGAGGAATTTGGTACTGGTGGGTAAGCTTCAGTTCAAAAGGTACTGCTACTTTCTGTGTGATTAGATAATGGGTTTTCATTTAGAAAAAAAAAGATAATGGGTTTTCAATCATGCATATTTCTTTTATGTGATTTGAAATCTTACTCGTGATTTGAATGTGACTGATGTAGTTAACTCGAGAAATTCCACCTTCCCTTGTTCCCTTTCTTATGGAGCATCCAAATAATTAGCTCAATGGTTGGCTGCTTCCTAATTAGACCATTCAATGATTTATTAATAATGGTCATATGATTGTTCTATAATCCAACTAGATCGCTGTTTGCGTCACATGTTTACTCAATACTAACCTTCCAATAACATGATCAAAATATATTAAGAATCAACATTATTCTAATGTAGTCGGTGACCTAGTATATATTACTTCATTGATGGATCACAAGCCCCAAAATTCCCATTATCTTATACCAATGGATCAACATTAAAACTGAGAGTATACATAGACTATTTCAGAAAGTTATTAATCACTTGTTACGTTGGAGGGGCACACTAACGGAGTGACATATTTAGAAAAGTGATATCCTAGGACCAGTGCAATCCAAAGTGAACCATATGAATTTTTTTGGGAAAAAAATTACACCACAGGGACATGTGAAGCAATTAAGCCTACTTATAACTATCACGATATATCTTAAAACTGATCACTCGTTAAACTATGTGCCTTATAGTATCCCCGTGCATAATATATCATAATAAATTTGCTCATTATCCCATGATGTTCGGCCAGTGCATGGAAGCAAATTAACAGAATTTGAAATGAGAATTAGTGAGACGTCAGAGAGTAATCAAAAGGGAGGAAAAGGTCTTTCTATCTTCTATACGCAACCACTACTTATTAGTCAATATGAATATGACTGGTACTGATCCTCCACTACTACTGTTAACTAAAAGAATGTTTTTCTATCTCTAGGAAAATGGGGATTTATTATAAGAAGGAGAAGCATGAGATGCATGAACGATCTCTCTTAGAGATTTTATGCCTTTTGAATCTTTGGCCAATCTATATATGATTCCCCTCATCCGGGTTTCTTTGATAGTACTTCACTTTGACTCTTTTTTATATTGTGTCACTATCATGGGAACCAAAGCCCTCCATGATTATGACAGAGTAGACGGGGAACTGAGGATGAAGTTCACGCAGAATATCTACAAGATAACCTTCAGAAAGGGAATACATTAATTTGAATGAGAAGACGGCCGGGAGATAATTAATGATTCTTTAGAAACATCAAAAGCAAACACAAGAAAATAAAATTATTTATAAACTTGTAAATTTTGATTGCATTTATTAAGTTTGGAAGATTTAAATCCTCAATACTATAATTAAACCACTCATTGTTCTAAAAATTTAAGCTAATAAGAAAATGTTTATTTAATTATTATTATTATTATTAGGAGTAAACTCATAGTTAGCCCCATATCTTTGGGGCAAAATCAAGTTACTAACCTTAATTTTCAAACCAACAATTTGAAACCTCTATGTTTCAAAATCACTCAATCCTCGCCCCCCGTTTAAATTTACCGTCAAATGAGACGATTTTTCGTGCACGTGCCTCTATTCCACCCAAATTGACAAATTTGCCCTCAGTAAGTGGCCTTACGAATTTGCCCTCACTACAACAAAGCAGTACCATGGCTAGCTAGGCTCGACCGAAGCTCATACGGGCATTTCCATTATTTCATTTGCCCTGATGTTCATATGCCTCATATAGATCCATGCAATCTGGACATCGTCCCTATATCTCACCCTATATAACCCAAACTTCTCTGCTATGTCCTTTCCACTTGAACACCTCCTATCCCTTAAAAAATCCACAACCTATTGCTGCATTGTTCTTAGATCTTGTTGAATATTCCCGGAGCCTTCTACTGCCCTGCCTTGATTCCAACGCCCCTGCGCACGCCCTATAGCAGCACCCCCTACAGCCCCAGTCGCAACTGCTCCAGCTGCGCCATAAAGAAGAGAAGAGTCAGCCAGATGCATTTCTCTTCGGAACTCACACAACATGTGAAACCAGAGTGCATTCATCCCATAAATCATGTTTTTTACCAACGTCCTTGAGAAGTTCTCTGTTCTAACAAAATAGAACATGTGTGGTACTTTCCTTTCTTCCAGTTGGATGTTGTATTTCACTAGATGGTTCACTTTGGAAAAATTGTAATTTTCTTTCTTTTGAAGTTGCTAGCTTTGGCGTAGTTGAGATTACATCAGTCACTAACAATATTTAGGTTATGTTTGTGTTGAAAAATTTTTGGTATTGGGTTTAGTGTTGGTATTGGGTTTAGTGAAAAAGTGAAGAGAGATGTAATTTTTTATATTTTTTGATGGGAGAGAGAGATTATATTGTAGTATTTTATTGTGAGTTGGTGAAATATTTTGTGAAAATTTTGGTGCAAACGCACCCTTAGTGTTCGGAACATGTATACTCTGTTCTTTTCAGCAAGTATCTGTTACTAATAATCAACTCGTTTCATTTTCATCCATTTATCTCACAATTTTCGTTTGTTTTAATGTTTGATGGATATATTGGCATACCGACGGAAAGACAAGTTTTGGTATGGATAACTCACATGCAAAAGAAAATCGAGAGGCGTCAGGACTGAACTGGGGGTAGGATTCGGTGCCAATGGTGTGCTTGTCGTACAAGGAAAACTGGGAAACCATTTGGAACCCACCTCCCCAGGGTGTTTTAACGGCATTTTTTACCGGCCGTATCCGATCAACGTGCGCCTAAGTACACCGGTTACATGTGCGCTTGTACTTCGGGTGTCCCACAAAATATCGGCAGCGGGCAGCCTCTTCCTTATTTTGTTCAAACTTCAAAGCCAGCTTGAAGTTGCATTTCCCGGTGGCGATGTCGTACTCAGCCGTGTGCGCTGTGCAATCGACTTTTAGCACCTGCACTTTTTATTTTTCTGGGAAGTTACTGCAAGCAAGCATGTTCATGAATTACTTGCTGGTGTTACATAGGTTTCTGCTTTATTATGGTCGCTTGTTACTATCGCTCGTGGTTTAGTGTGACGATATATTCTTTTGTACCTTATGTTGATGATCGGCACTGAATAGATTGATAGAACTCTTTTAATCTTCTTTTGCTCTTTGTTCTATCCCTTTATTTGTCTTTACTCATGCTGATCTGTCATGTAGGTGAGGCTGTCTATGTGGATGACATTCCTTCACCAGCAAGGGCAGTCTGGTCATCCACCAATCACTTATTAAGGGCATCTGGTCATTTCACGAAAAACCGTCTCATTTGACGGTGAAAATAAACGGGGGGTGAGGATTGAGTGATTTTGAAACATATGAGTATCAAATTATTGGTTTGGAAAATAAGGGTAGTAACTTGATTTTGCCCCAAAGATATGGGGTTAACTATGAGTTTACCCATTATTATTATTATTATTGGTTAGAATTGTCTCATCTAGTGTGAAATAATAAAGAGAATGAAGATCTGAGTGGATTAATCTGGTGGTCTAAGTCTAAGACTTGAGAATTTGTTCTCTCTAAGGTCTAAGTTTAAAACTCTCAAATGCTACTAACTTTTTAGGATCATTCCTAAAACTTGTGACCCGTAATTATCCGATTTATGTTAAACAGAAGACCACCAGTCTAAAAAACACCTTCATCCTAAAGTGTGTGTGTGTATACCGGGTGCTTACTTTGAAAGGGCAAAAGCGGTGGTTAGAGAGAGAGTGGTGGAGGCGAGCCATGGCGTATGGAGGAAGCAGGAAAAGAAAGCAAAGCAGCAGATTAAAAATAATAATTTTAACAAATACCTTCTGTGAAGGAACAAGTTTCGTTAAACCCAAAGGTCGGCATTGAAAGTCATTTAGAAGGTATCAACTTGCAATTGGTATTAAAAGAAAATAATTTACTTATAAATTAATGACTGAACCAACTATGGAAGCGGTAATGCATGACAGCAAAAACTTAAAATCGTCTAATCTGGCGGTATGATGGCTTGCAGATAATTTAAATAGTTTAAAGAAAGATATATGACTGAAAACTTTAGTTCACTTCAGAAAAGGTATACTTGTGGTGACTTACAAGATTGACTAACAAGAACTATCAAGCTAGGAGACATGGTTACTAGACTTGTGATAGAAAGACCGGAGGGAGAAAGAGATCAGAAATACGAAATGGAATTCTGATTACAAATGACTTCGACTTCTGTTTTTATAGACCGAAGAGTGATTGTAGAATCATGCGAGGACTGTCCAATCACACATACTTTGACTGTGGATAAATAGTGACTGGTTGGCTGCTTTCATTGTTTACTTTTACTGTTCATGAATACAATTTTGACTTTTACTGTTCATGAAGAGTGACATGTTGATTTACTTTTGGTTGACTTTGTCTTACTTGTTGGCGGAGCTTCTGTGACTACTTCGCTTCCAAAATCTTCACCGAGGTCATCTGGGTCCTGACTATCTTGGTATATGGGATCCAAGTAGTCTGGTTTGACTTGGCTGGAAAAGGACGAGTGGGATGAGGCTGGAGAATGCTCATATGCTTGTCCGCTGAACTGGTTGACTTGGAGCTGGAGTTGCTGGCAGAACTTCTGCATGTCTTCTTTGGCTGTGACTTGGGCAAAGGCGGAGGCCATTACTGTTTAGAGGCTGGCTTTATCAAGTATGAATTTGGAAATTTCCTTTTGAGAGGGAAATTCCTTCTAAACTTGGGCAATGATGCGATCAAATCTGAATTTGTCCAACCACTTGACATGAAATCTGTGAGCGCAGATAGCTTGACTAATTTGATAATCCCATTTGAAAATCCAAGGAATTTTATACTCACTAACAAACAGGCAAAGCATGGGAGGAATTTTGTTGAGGATCTTTGACCTGTCTGCGAGAGGAGAAAGTAGAAAAAGCATCAAGAAGAGGAGTGAGGAAAATGTTGGGTATAGGGCTGAATATTTGCCATCAATGAAGAAACCGAGTGGGAAGTTGACTATTGAACTTGTTATCGAAGTTCAGGAACCAAGAATGGGTGTAAGACGCATTCTGGAAGAATAATGTTTTGTACCAAGCTTCAATATAATCATAATAATTGAAGGGAATTTGTTGACCATGAAGTTCTCTGAGAATGGAAGGGTGAGAACTTCAATCCTTACATGTGATACCCCGAATCCCACATGGAGTGGGAGAGGAGAATGAATGAGAGATAAGTTCTATAAAGGTCAAGTCCCACATTGGGACCTTACTAGGTTGAACTGAGTTTTAAAATGATCAAAAGGACTTCAAGAGCAACCTTAATAAGTCCTTTTGAAGTCAAAGCACAAATGTGGCTAGTGCATGTCCTTGGGCCGTTACATTACAAGAGAGAATTCGAATGATAAAAAATTTATGAAAAACAATTTTCTTTTGAGAGGGATTAAACTTATCAAAGATAGGTTCAATCCTGGCAGACTCGATGTGTAATAAAATGACTTGTAGAAACTGATTGAATTGTTGGGATAATCTGGGACAAGATGCCATTTTGGAGGCAGATATGAATGAAGCAGATCATTGACTTGGATGCGTTCCAACGATTCTTTGTCTTGCTGGGTAGCTGAATCAGGATACTTCTAGTCGAGCAAGAGACTGTGACAAGGCTTGAGATGGAAGATGTTGCTGACGCAGGGCTTGACTATGAATACAGAGGTGTTTCTCTATATGATACTTTGTTGTCTATTAACTGGAGACTGGGCCGTATTTGGTAGTCTTAACGGAGACTGGGTCGGAGACAATGTCTCAATTACTTCATATGGGTTACCTGTTGCGGCTAAGGCAGAATAATTGAGTTTACTAGAAGAGGCAAGGGCAGACACAAAAGGTAGTCGGCCGATGTGACTAAATAAAGACAAGGACGATTGGGGTCGGACTAATGATGGTTGGACTCTGGTCATACTGTTAGGTTGAGGGATGTCGCCTAAAACCCAAAACCGGTTAACATTGTTGGTTGGTTGACTTGATAAGGGATCATAGGTTACTACATGGCCGGATTGGGGGACAAGATGTCCAGAGGATAATTTAGGTGATGTTAACTTGATTGACTTAGCAGGTTCTTTTCAATAGGATTTAAGTGTCATGGGAATGAAAGTCCTGCAAAAATTCACGGGTAAGGAAGTCAGGTATATTGTATTGGCTTCCTTTGATGTATTCAATATCAAAATAAAAAATGCTTAAAATTGCTTGCCAACGGACAAAAATCTGTTTGGATGCTATATTTTGAACATCTTTTTCCAAAAACAATTTTGCACTTTTACAATCAACACGAACCAAAAATTTATGATTTAATAAATCAGATTGAAATTTACTAATTCATAGTACTACAGAAAAAATTTCTTTTTTTGATAGTATTATAATTCTACTGAGTCGGATTCCAATTGCCGGAGTAAAAACAAACAATTTATTTAGAGGAATCGGGTTTGACTTTCTGTTTGAGAATGACACCATACCCCAATTCAGAGGCATCTGTTTCAATAATTTTAAAAGAAACAGGGGAAGGAATGCCAAGACAAGAGAGTGTCTTAACATGTGACTTGATGAGCTGGACAATAACAATGTGTTCTTTTGTCCAGGGTGGAGGATTCTTTTGAAGACGATCAAACAAATCTTTACATTGATGTCTGAGATTTTGATAAAATTCATCAATATAAGTCAAGGAACCTAAGAACAGTTCAAGCTGAGTTTTATCGAGGATGACATCAGGGAACTTGTCATCAAATTGGATGGCTATATCAATTGGCTGAATTTGACTTTGGTAGATATTAAAACCTACAAATCTAACTTTGATTTGGAATAACTTGATCTTAGGGGCTAAGACCACTAAGTCGTTTGACTTCACAATATGCAGAAAATTATTGAGATGTTTCCAATGTTCGTCTATGGATTTGGAGAAGACTAAAACATCATCAATATAAACTATGGTGAAATGACTATAAGGATTGAAAACATCATTCATGATATTTTGGAATTCACTTGGTGCATTCTTTAAACCAAAAGGCATTACATTCCATTCGTAAACACCAAAAGGAGTATTAAATACGGTTTTGTGTTTGTCAGACTCATGAACTTGGATTTGCCAAAATCCACTTTTCATGTCAAATTTACTAAAGATTGTTGCTCCTGAAAGGCGTTCTATGAGATTTTTTATCTGGGATAGGATACCTAATCCACTGAAGGACTTTGTTCAGGGGCTTGTAGTTGATGACTAGCCTGAGAGTCCCTCTTTCTATTTCAGCATTTTTCTTGACATAGAAAGCAGAATAAGACCAAAGAGAATTACTATGACGAATGATGTATTTACTTACGATATCATGTATTTTTTTTTTTGCAGAATTCCATCATCTCTTGATTCATTTGAATGAGAAGAGCTTTTGTTGGAATATTTTTCTCACTAAACTCAGGAACATATGACAATTTGACTATGTGTTGCTTCAGATGTCAGAAAGCATTGGGAAGATCAGAACAAACTTGTTGTTCTAATTTATCATGGAATGACTTGATTTGAACTGGAAGCGTTTGACTAGTGAGTTGCTCCTCAACTCGTTTAATGTTGATTTCTTCCCTAAGAAAATCAAGATGCTGAGTTTTACAAACAATGAAGTTTAGCGTTTTACTAATGGATGCTTCCTGTAACATGGTAAGTTCTCTTGGTCGGGGAGGACTAACGAACTCAAAAGTTACCTGTTGACTAAAGACATTTGTTGTAAGACCTTCACTACTTGTGGTGAAAAGATACAATAAACAGATGAAATGGGTGCCTAAGATGACTTTCTGATCAAGCATATTTTTAACTAAAACAAAGGGTGACTTGAAGCATACATTATCTTTACAGATATGTGCTTTGGAAAATTTGTAATTAATACCCATCTGACTACCATTGGCTGAGAGAAGACATTCCTTTAACTTCTCGTAGTATTTGGTGGGAATTAATCCTTCCTGAATACAATTAAGATCAGCACCTGAATCTATAAGGGCAACAACCTTAAAAGAATATTCAGAGTTAGCTATGATGATGACTTTGGAATGCCATTTCTGGAAATGCATGCGCTTAACTATACTAAGGAATTTGTTACTACTCTCGGGATCATCCTGTATAATAGGAGGAGTGAGAGAAGGAACAAATTTAGGATCAGAGTCGGCAGACGACTCAAAGGATGAGATTGACTTTGATGCTTAAGTTTTTGGTTAATCTTAAGCAGGACTTCTTGTTCAAGAGTCTTATTACTAGCTTTTAACTCTTTGATCTCCTCTTTTACTTGGTTTACTTCAATTTGTAAATCTTCAAGTGTGACAGGTTTATGGACTTTCTTAAACTTGTCAAGGATTTTATTAATACTGACTTGTGTTTCAGGGATTTTTAACTTAGACTTTGTTTTTTTTTTACATAAAACGATCTTTAATTTGGAAAGATACTAAGCTTTAAGCTCTGGATCCTCAACTTTGTCGATTAAATCGATCAAAAGTTCTTCTTGTTGACTTAGGACATTAAGGGTTCTTCCTGGGTTGCAAAAACTATCTTGACATCCTAATTTTTAGTTAGGAGTGTCAGATTCACTAGCGATACTATGATTGGAGCTAGAGCTGGAGGACGAGAAGTCATCTATGTCTACATCACTACCACTAGAATCTCTTAATTCTAAGATAGAAAATAACTTGATTTTTTTGACTCTCAAGGATGTCTAAGGAATTAATGTTTTCCTTAACATGACACTCTGAACTATAATGACCTAATTTTTTATATTTATAACACCTAATTATACTTTTATCTTTAGGAATTTTGGCTTTTGATTTTTTCCTAAAATATTTCTTGTAAAATTTAGGTTTACTATTTTCAGGAGTATACTTCCTAGTGGATCGTTTATGGTATTTATTTGACTTTTTGAAGGAAGACAGTTCCTTCTAGTGTTTCCTACGGGATGGTGCTATGGGAGGCAAACCATACTGTTAGCAGAAATTACCCATTTCGTACTTGGCTTTCCTACGATGTTTACTAAGTTGATTACTAATCTTCATATCAATACACATCTTCATACATTCTTTGTTGATGGTACGAACAATTTCACCATATTTCATGTTATCATATTCTATGATTATTGAGGGTTGACATAAGACTTCTCTAATCTTATGAGCAAAAAGATTGGGTAACTCATTGATGAATTTTTCTTTCCAAAATGGGTTCTTACAATCTTCTCGAAGCATAACACGAGAGATGAATATGTCCTTGTACCACCTAAAATTACTTAAAGTTGGACACTTAAGGTTACTAAGCTGGTCATAGATATGGGCAGAAATATTACCTGGGGTACCAATAAATTGTTTAATAATGGTATAAATAAGAGTATTAATACCATCATCAATACCTTTACCTATGGTTTCATCAAAGATGGGTAATCCTTCCACATAATGTTTGACGACATAACGAATAAGATCACAAGCATCTTCAGTGAGGTACATTTCCCACCATCGGCGTAAAGAGACAGTGAAGCCAGAAACAAGTAACTCGATGATTTCAGAATGACTAATGGATTGGTTTACTAAGTAGTTGTTTGCTACCGTGGTTATGTGCTGGAGTTTATTGAGGATTTCTTGCTCAGATAATCCATCGATATTCCATTCAAATAACTTATCGAAAGAGACAGAGAATTGAATATGGAAATTCCTTTCTTCGAATTGAAGATCAAGAGGAATTGGATTACTATACCAATTTTTGGTAAGGGACATGGGATTAGGATGGGATGACCTAATACAAATGACTTGTAATTGCATGAACTGGTTTTCTATCTCACTAATTTGGTGATCAGAATATGATTCTGAGTCAGATTCAACTTGGTTAAGAGCACCTATATTGAGAGAGGAAGAGATTTTACTAGATGATGCTTTGTTAGGTGTTTTAGATCCCGTTGTTGCTAAATATTTTAGCATCTGGGTAACTTTACTAAGGGTTGTGACATCAGATGAAGAGGTTTTCAACCCTATAGGTTTACCAGACAATTGGAGTAAAGGTTTCTCGGAGACAGGAGAATGACCATGACTATCTAACTTAAGTTTAATCTTATCTAACTGATTACCTATGGTTTGGAGGTACTGGTTGGTGTAATTATTTTGTTCAAGCTGTTTCGTACTATCTGAGTCGGGAATCTTAAACGGTAAGGCTATGACTTCGGATCCTTTATAGAATACGATGATAGTCTCAGGGGGAGGATGACTAGAACTAATTGACTTCTTGTCAGATGTATTCCATTTTACTTTGGTAAGAACTCAAACCTTCGAATTTAGCGTTATTCCTCGACGTATTCAAAGAAATTTATTTTCGTACCAATTTGAATCATAAATTCCTGCCATTTATCATAAATGACTTTCTTTTCGGCTTTCGTGCGACTTTTACGATACCAGGTTCTTTTGACTAAGTTGGCATCAGATATAAACTCATCTTCTAGGGTTTTCATGTCGGGGCAGAAAAGGTTTACTAATAGTCATTAGCTGTGGATTGATAGATTCAAAGTTTGTTTGGGTAGGAGACGCTTGGTCGTCGTCTTCTACATCCTCAGCAATGACTACAGGTTCTGACTTGGTCGAGTACATGAGAGTACTTACTTGAGAGGTGGCTTGAACTTCTTTGAGTTTCAAATTGAGGTTTCTTCTAAGGGATTCATTGAGGCTAGAAGTAGATTTTCGTTCAGACCGACTTCCTGATTCTTGAATCCTAAGAGAGGAGAACCTATGTGGTTCGTCAAAACTAATTTTAACTGATCCATCCAGATATTGTTGGATAATGTCTAACTTGGTGATATCACTATGCATCAGATTGGTTGAATTCTTATTTTCTAAGATCCATTCACTAGGTAGGGTGACATCTTTCCAAACTATTGACCTGAGAACCCTAATGTTAGCGTCACTGGTATGACTTTGAATCAAAAGGATTTGATCGTCGAGACTTGTTACTAAGGCGTGAACATTTAAATTGGTTCGGATGCACTCAGAATAAATCCTATAGATCAAGGCTAAATGTTGACTCCCTTCTAACATCTCAACCTAAAGTTTTAATGTTCAAGGTTAAGGCTTTTAGAAGATGTTGATGTGAGTCTAGATAACAACCCAAGAGGTGGAGTGAATTAAGTTTATCAAAAACTTACCCCATTTTTTGATTAAAACATAAATCTGAAAGTGTTTAATGCTAAGCAAAATATAAGCAATAAATGATAAAACATAAATCTCAACAAATATGAATATGTACTGAAAAGTAAGAGAGATAGAGTTAGAGAGACAACACCACAATTTTAGGTGGTTCGGCCAACACTTGCCTACGTCCACCCCAAGGCTATTGACTTCCTTGGGCTTTCTTCACTATTCTCCAAATAGTAAATACATCTTAGCTTCCGGGGTGCTAAGGAACCTTTACAAAGCGTTTTACGAGCTCATGCTTTAACTCTCTTCACAAATATCAAAACCCAAGGGATTTCTTATACTCTCACAAGTAGGACCAAATGTTTACCCAACACTCGAGTGTTTTATAAAAGATGGGTGCAAAGAAGGCTCTCTAAGCCGAATGTGCAAATGAAAAGCACAAAAGTGTGTAATGGCTCTCTAAGCCAAATAAGCAAGTGGAAAGCTCAATAGAGTGCAAGAAGACAAGATTCTTGAATGAAATCTAAAGTTTGGAAATTGAATTACAAGCTTTCTTGGTAGGTGCGGTCTTCTCTCTTCTTCACGACACTTTCTCTCTCTAGAAGTTAGGGCAAAAAGTGATTTACAAGTGAGTTTCCTCTTCTTCAAGAAATTTCTCTCCCTTTGAAGGCTAAGTCATCAATGATGAGCAAGAGAAGAAGATTTAACAATGAAAGCTAAGATCTTGAAGGAATCGGCAAATGATTTTTGGATCTCGTTTTCTCTCTCTATCGGAGGTAGATTTTGAATGATGATGCAAATCCTAGCTTTCTCTCTCCATCTCATTCTTTTTATAGCCCCTAAGTCTTCAACGGTCATCAAAACCCTCAAAAGTGCCGTTGGAAGGGCATCCAAGTCATTTTAGAACATTTTGAATGAGTTGGCGTCGTTCCAGGATTCCTGCAAATTCGCACCATCTGTCGACACTTTAAACTTAGCTTGGAATTGTGCTATCGGGAGACAGTGCAATATATTGACACTTGTCTTCAATGTGTCGATACATTGAACACAGTCTAAAAATGTTGTCGACACCATTAATTCTGCATTCTGGAGTAACTGCAATGTGTCGACACCATCGCTCAATGTGTCGGCACTTATAAGTGCTGGAGAGTAAAATCAGCATCTTGAAAGTGTCTAATCCATTCGAACACTTCTTTAAACACCTACAATATGAAAATTTGATCTTATCAACTTATGTAATGGTATTCAAGTACACTTAAAAATAATTTAATGAAATAACCTCAATCTTTTGAAATATTTTTTAGAAATAATGGATTGACAAGATAAAATCTAAAAGTCTTAAAAACACTGAGAATTTTTGTTATCATCAAAATCAATTATGAATTGTTTGCAAAACAACCTTGGGCTAACAGTTGATCACTTAGACTTAAGGTAAAATCAGGAAAAGAATCAAAATGGATTGGACCATTGTGAAGGCTTGACTCGATTATACCTAAAATACTTGTATTATAATATGTGAACCTAGCATCACGAAGACACAATAATACAGACACATCAATCCCTTTGCAGGTTAAGGGCTTGACTGCAACTTGAACTAAACCTATGTGAATGTACTTGAAACCTTTTTCCCTATGTTTTTCAGGACATCGAGAGATAAAAGTTGACATTTCTCATGGATTTTACTAAGAGCATCAACATGCTCTACGGTTTTGACATGATAATTACCATGGAAAGATAGAGGAGCGAAACTTGACTTTGAGTAGATTTTCACTACTCAGTACCTTAGGGATATTCCAATACTGGAGGTTGGAATTGACTTCATTAACTTCGAATTCTTCTTCATTAACTATTTCTGGAATTGGTTGCATGGAATCAAAAAACCTAGAACTCGTCTAAGAAGTGGATCTAAACATCCTATTCATATTGAATTATTGGACACAAAAATCAAATTAATAAACCTACAATAGACCTATCTAAGCTTCAACCTTGTGACTTAACAAACCTAAAAGGATACATCCTCTCAACGTCATCTGCTTATACCTCGCGTGAGACTTACTATTTGAAACTATGCGCTTCCTGTTCAGGTGTGCTTTTAGACTGTTAAGGTTGTTGTTTAACTTAGATGGGAGAACTAGAGATAGTAATGATTATAACGTGTGACGTGTCTGAGTAAAAGCGTATATACATCAGTTAGCGACCGCGTGGAAGTAGAGTAGATTTTATTTATTTGGATGGTGTCCGTGAAAAGTTGGTAGAAATGACATTTTTGCCTTGGAAAAATGTGGAGAAAAACGATTTGATAATATTTTTTATAAAAAAAGTATGGAGACACTATTTTCAATATGTTGCTTGATAGGATGCTGGGGAGAGGGAGCGTAAATTTTCTTCTATATGGAGATTCTCCTTATTCTTTCCATAATTGCAGAGCTTACCTTCGTTTCAAGAACCCTTCAAACTTTAATTTATAGTCGATCTAAATCGTGGTGTTTGGGGGTGGAATTCAAAATTTCTAAATAATTATAAAATAATCTCTCTCCTCATTAAATTATAAAATAATATTATAATATTCAATTTAATTTTCTCTCTCTTCACTTTTTTATAAAATATCTATACTTTTTCACAAATCTCAGTACTCAAAATTTCTACAACTCGAAATTTTTACAAACAAACACCACCATAGTATAGTCTACCACAAAACGCACTCATCTAATAAATTACTATCTTTCACCTAATTACCGTGAGTAAGAGGAGTAGTACAGGCAGTTATTTAAATCCCAATGTCCCCAATCTGTCAATTTTCTACCGCAACCTTAAAAGCACTAAAAACAACTTGATAACGTACCAGATGAATCTGGCAACCAGAAATTGTTCCACCACTTAGGGCTGTCCAAAATATCGGCCGGACTCACCAACCCGGACCGGACTGGACCGATTTTGGATGAAATCGGTTGACTTTTTGAAACCGGGTTGACCGGACCAGAGTATACCGGCCCAAACCGGAAATTGGCCCAAAATAGCACGGTTAAACCCCAAAATCGGCCCAAAATAGCATGACCCAACCCAAAACCGGTCCAAAATGGCATGACTTAACTCAAAACTGGTCCAAACCGGACCGGCGAAATCAGGGACCGAACCGGACCAAACGGGCCAAGTTCCGCTCCAAGCTGATTCGGTCCGATTTGACCGGAACGAAACTTGGACAGCCCTACCACCTCTAATTGCCTAATAAATCCTCTTCTCTCATTTTAATTTCTTTTAGATTTTTCTTTTTTTACTGTGTGAATCCATAGGCAGCTCCTTGAAAGAAACAAAAAGATTCAAAGGTGTCCACGTCACAGAAAATTACATGCCACATGACACCTGCCACGTGTACTCCCCCTAACCCACGTCGGGTTAACTTAACCATATCAAGCGGTCACTCTCTGACCCTGCTTTAACACTTCGTAGTTCGAATATCACTTCACCGCTGCTCATTTCTCAAGCCGCTCAAAATCTCTTATATATCCACTCTGCCACTCTCTCTCTCTCTCCTACTATATATATTCCCTCCAACTTACACCACCCCGTGGAATCTCTCTCCCTCCCCTCTCTCTCTCTCTCTTCATCGGGAGAGATTCACCCTCAGCGCAGCAGACAGTAGCCAAAAGCTGCAGAGCCGACCTCAGAGAAAGTACTACTGTACCTCTATCTCTGTGTACTATCCCTCTCCAGTTAGTTATCAACGGTTTTTTCCTTCTCCCCATTTTGCCCTTCCTCTCTCATTTGATTTACTCCCCCCACCAATGCATTTTAACCGGTAGATCTGAGACAAATCATACGCGGAATCCATAAGCTTTTCCCCCACAAGATGATCACCTGGAAGGACTTGTACAACGTGTTAACGGCGGTGATCCCTCTCTACGTGGCCATGATTTTGGCCTACGGGTCGGTCCGCTGGTGGAAGATTTTCTCCCTGGACCAGTGCTCTGGCATCAATCGGTTCGTGGCCATCTTCGCCGTTCCTCTCCTTTCTTTCCACTTCATCTCCACTAACAACCCCTACGCCATGAACCTCCGGTTCATCGCCGCAGACACCCTCCAGAAAATCATCATGCTCGTCGTACTCACTCTGTGGACTAACTTCAGCAAGAACGGCAGCCTCGAGTGGATGATAACGATTTTCTCGCTTTCGACCCTACCCAATACTCTAGTGATGGGCATCCCACTTCTCATTGCCATGTATGGGGATTACTCGGGGAGACTCATGGTCCAAGTCGTGGTGCTACAGTGCATCATCTGGTACACACTGCTCCTTTTCCTCTTCGAGTACCGCGGTGCCAAGTTGCTGATCATGGAGCAGTTCCCTGAGACGGCGGCGTCGATCGTGTCGTTTAAGGTTGACTCAGACGTGGTATCATTAGACGGACGGGACTTCCTGGAGACCGACGCTGAAATCGGCGACGACGGGAAGCTCCATGTCACAGTGAGGAAGTCTAACGCGTCAAGACGATCCCTCGGGGGCTCGGGATTGACGCCCCGGCCATCGAATCTCACCGGCGCCGATATATACAGCTTGAGTTCGTCGAGGAATCCGACGCCGAGGGGTTCGAATTTCAATAACTCGGACTTCTACTCTATGATGGGATTCCAGAGCTACCCGGGAAGGCATTCGAACTTCGGTCCTGCGGACTTGTACTCCGTACAGTCCTCTAGGGGTCCAACTCCCAGACCTTCCAACTTCGAAGAGAATTGCGCAACAATGGCTCAGACTGTTTCTTCTCCGAGGTTCGGATTTTATCCAGCGCAGACTGTTCCTGCAGCGTCGTACCCCGCGCCCAACCCAGAGTTCTCATCCACTGTTACTAAGAACTCGAAGAATCAGCAGCCGCACCAGCAACAACAGCAACAGCCTCCTAATAGCAAGGCTAACCATGATGCTAAAGAACTGCACATGTTTGTCTGGAGCTCAAGCGCATCACCTGTCTCCGACGGAGGAGGCCTACACGTGTTTGGCGGGACGGACTTCGGGGCCTCCGAGCAATCCGGGCGGTCCGATCAGAGCGCCAAGGAGATCCGGATGTTAGTTGCTGATCACCCGCAAAATGGGGAAGCCAAAGGTAAGATTTTCAAATCACGAGGCCCATTAATATGCGAGCTAACTACTTGATTAATTACTTAACGATATTTCTTTGGATTTTCAATGCTAATATTTTATCTTGTTGGGGTTTAATGATTTGAAGGAATTGCTGAAAATGAGGGCTTCGTTGGTGAAGACTTCAGCTTTGCTGGGAGACGTGAGGGTGAGGGAGAGGGAGATCACGATGAGGGAGAGAAAGAGGGCCCCATTGGACTCAACAAGCTGGGGTCCAGCTCCACGGCCGAACTTCACCCGAAATCAGCCGCCGGAGTCCTGGAGCCCGTCGGTATGAAACAAATGCCTCCAGCCAGCGTTATGACCCGTCTGATTCTAATCATGGTCTGGCGGAAGCTTATCCGCAACCCCAACACATATTCCAGTCTCATTGGCCTCGTTTGGTCCCTCGTTGCCTTCCGGTAAAAACCAAATACAGAAAGTCTTCTCAAGGAAAGAAACTTATCATTTAGCCCATTATTTTGCTAAATTTAGAAAAGATAACTCATATTTTCATGATTTGATCCGCGTCGCAGGTGGAATGTGGCTATGCCCCGAATAATAAAGCAATCGATATCCATACTGTCGGATGCCGGGCTTGGAATGGCTATGTTCAGCTTAGGTGAGTCGAACACTATTTTCCGGGAATTCCCTTTCGCCTTCAATAACTAACCAAACGGGAAGCAACATCTTATTGTTTGCACATGTGGCCTGGCGTGAGTAAGAGGTAAATTTGCAAGTGAGCTCTAGCTAAGGTGACACGTCCTCTGTCCTCCTTATGGGGAGGGTTACTTCTGTGGATTGAATCCCCTTACCCATTCTCCCTGCAGGTTTGCCTGCCGTTGCCTAAAAAAAAAAAAGTAAGAGGTATATTTGGGATAGCGAATTATGATTTAGCAGCTATCGGAGGGTAGGGTCGGACTGGGCCACGTAGGAATGAAGGTAGTGTTGTTTAATCCTGTCCGTCTGTCAAGGCATGGGGGCTAACGGCCATCCATTTTTGCTGTGACCATGGTCCTATCTACGGACGAGCAATGGGATTGACCACCCGACATGTGGGACCCTCCCGGTTAGCTACCTTCGCTTTCCGGGTCCAGGGTGGGTGGGCATTGATAGATGCCCCGTTGTGGCCTGGAAGGTTGTTGAATTGAAGAAATTAATGAAGAGTTTGATTGACACCTGTGTTTGTATTTTTTATTGGTGTGGAGTGTGGACTGGGGCGGCATATGGTATTATTATATGGTTGGTTGTCTTCTGATTTGTGTCGTTTCTCTGGATAGGTCTGTTTATGGCTCTTCAACCCAAGATTATTGCCTGTGGCAACTCAATTGCTGCTTTTGCTATGGCCGTAAGATTCCTCACCGGCCCAGCAGTCATGGCCGCCGCCTCAATTGCCGTTGGCTTGCGTGGAACCCTCCTCCACATAGCTATTGTTCAGGTAATTCCGCTGTAATTTTATTTTGACATGGGGATAGTTAACGCTTTCTTAGCTAACATAAATTAAGTTGTTGCCCAAATAGGCTGCGCTTCCACAAGGAATTGTTCCGTTTGTGTTTGCTAAAGAATACAATGTTCATCCGGCCATTCTTAGCACAGCGTAAGTATAACCCGGAACTCGAAAGTGCAGTTATCTGAGCCTCTTTGTTAGTTCTTAATTGGGTATTAATTATTAATTAAGGGGTAATCTCAATATGATTTTACATTGCAGGGTTATCTTTGGGATGTTGATAGCGTTGCCAATTACTCTCGTCTACTACATTGTTATGGGATTGTGAGTTTCACAGTAGCAGCCAAAATACAGAGAGTACGAGGAGAATTCTAGATGTGATTATGTCATTCTTTTGGGAGCATTGACAGCACCGGAATACCATATTAATGTTACATGAACAAGATTTTCCAGCCGGAGATCGATAGTAGTGCAAAAAGAATTCGCCAAGTGGAGCTAGGATCTTTGATTTAGTGGAACCCCCGAAATGAGGATCGCCGCCTACATTAAGGAGCCAACAAAGTCATCTGTTTTTCACAAGTTTCGAGAAGAACAGGGGATGATACCCTTCTGTCCTAAGGGTACATGACAGGAAAACATGGAAAGAAAGCTTGTAATAAACAAAGAAGAGGGGGGGGGGGGGGGGGGGGTGTGCAAAAGAACAAAGTGGTCAATGATATCCGATTCTCTCCGTTCCCTCGTGCTTCTAAAGTCTGATTTCAACAATTCCCCTCTGCCATAGAGAAAGTGACAAAGTTGCTTAAAAGAATTGAGGAAAAAAGAATATTAGGAGGTATTATCCTTTTGGTTTTCCTTTTTTTTAATCAACTTTGCTCTTAGTGTTGGTTATAGATTGTCCGTGGATTCGGCACTTATCTGCGATTGTCGTTTTCCTACTTGGTTTGTAATTCTAATTAGGATTTTCTATGCTAACAAAGGATCTCATTAGCCGTGTTTTCAAGATGATGTATTTTGCATTAAGACGAAAACATCTCCCTCTTAAACTTTCAAGCAAATATCTGGAAGAAAGTGGGGGGTGAGAGAGAATCTCCTAAAGCACGCTTTTTTCTGCCTAGAACCTCCTTTATAGGGGGCTTTTTTTGTGAAGCTGAAAGCAGTAGTGAGAAAGAAACTACGAGAAAAAAAAAAAAAAAAAAGCGGAAAGCCAGAGTCAAAAGCAGCATCCCCCAGTTGCCCACTTTTTTTCACCTTTGTGGCTTTTGGATTTTGATGCGCCCCCAATCCTACCTCTACCTTACAAAGGACGACTCATCATTCTTAACTGTAGCCCTAGCGTGCTGGCCTGGTCAGCCATTCAAACTTCTGTGTCAAGCAGATGGACGGCACGTGATCGATCGTGGGAATATAGATAGCTCTCGTTCATTCAGTCACAATGTTCACAACACAATACATCAATCACCTCTTAAAAAGTTGCTGCAATCATCGCTCCATAGAACCAAAGTATATATGGTCCCAAAATTCGGCCAATTAGGTCATCATGATGAACTCTGCATCTGGTTTGATTCAAAAAGCAATATACAATGCAAGGAATCCTACCATGTGGGTTCCTCAGTATAATTACAGGGGATGAATCAGTTTTTCTGTCTGAACTTGTTCTCAAAACGTGCCTGTAGAAGAAAAAATAAATAAATAAATAAAAGGAAAAACTAAATAGATGTCAAAGACTTGCTATGATCTTCCCTACGGAAAAAGACCTCTTGACATGAATAATTTTACATGTATTTTTCCAAACTTGTTTTCTCTAGCCTTGAATGCGTAGATTCTTCAAAATTAAAAAATTTGACTCAAATTGCATAATCATAACTTAAGCAGCACATTGGTGCCGTGAACTAGAGTCAAAGTGGGCCTAAAATCACTGCCAGTCCCATCTTTAAAGTGCAGACGTGGGGCTTCATCAATTGACGTCGTTAGTTATTAAACTAATCCTGCCTAATTATTTGAGACTAAACAGATATACTTGGGGCCTGGGGCCTGGGGGTAAATTTCGTTCTATACTGCACAAAATCTACCTCTTTATCCCCTAATTGACCCATTGACTTCAACAAAAAATTGCCACGTTAATGCTGATCACCATTCCAATCAATCAAAAACCCTAATAAATGGGGGTATCGGCAACCCCAAGATTTCAATTATGGTGTAGTATTGGAAGGGAACACACGCACTACACACTAGCTTTGAAACCCTATCTAGCCTTGAAGATGAATCCCTCGCCTTATCATCGATCCCGTAAAGAACAAGATGTCTTTGAGATTTTCACACATCTATATTCCTAGGCCGTAGGGCCAAAAGCTTTACGCGCCCTGTGAACTTTGGTTAAAGTCTTTCGGGAAATTGTAAAGAGAGGACCATTAAAACACGTAAGACCAATATGCTCAACGAGAAGCGATGGGACTCGGTGAGTTACAACACTTTGTAGAGGGGTACGGCCTCACATGGCGTTGTAGGGAGAAAGCAACAAAGGTTCCTCTCAGCCCCCCCCACGTGAGCTCAACCTCATTTTCTATGCAACTCCGCGACGAAAATTGAGCCATCAGCGGCCCTAACAGGACCAAGTAGGAAGCTGTTAACGTCTGGGGTTAAAGATTTTCAAAGCTCTACCATTTGTTGGTGGCGATATACAGGGTCATAGACTCATATAGTTCTGTGATAATCAGGAGAAATGGGAACGTATATGAGTCTATCGGCAGCTTAAGCTTGGCTCGACACTGATGGTTTTCTGACCAAGTTGATCTCAAGCTTTAGTCATTCCTACTTAGAGTTCACCATTCTTTATTCTCATGTTTTGGATCTATATGCTCTTGCTCTTGGTTTTCTCACCGTTGGTTACTGATGAAGGCGACAAGAGGAGGGGCGTGAGGCCCATTTCTCACAGAGAGCTCCGCTTGACACCCAAGGACTACATGACCATGCACCAATCTTCGTGCATCTTTATCCATTACTCTTGTATCAGAAGATATATTCTCTCATAATATTTTGGTTGGGTTATTTTCTTGTTATTTTACGTTTTTATGAAATGACCATGTATTACTGACCATTTTCTTTGAGGAAATTAATTTCTTCCTCTTCGAACAATGAAGGGCGAGGCCTCGCCAAGAACTGAACAATTCTTTTTAGCACAGCCACTGGATTTATGCTAGGGGTGAGGATTCTACAACAAATTTTGGTTTATATATTAATTGTGGCTTGGTTTTTGGGACAGATTTTTTAGTAACTTGTCTATATTATTTAACATATAGTATCTTATCCAGTATTATTTAATATATAATACCTTATATATATTATTTAACATACAGTATAGCTTTGTGCATATTATTTAACATATAGTACATTGTGTATATTATTTAACATATAGTACATTGTGCATATCATTTAACATATAGTACCTTCTGCATATCATTTAACATATAGTACCTTCTGCATATTATTTAATATATAGTACGTTATGCATATTATTTAATATATAGTACCTTGTGCATATTATTATTTGTCTACATTTTATCATTATTTGGTAATATTTTATTGTCTTATTAAAGTATTTCCTAATATTTTGAAATAAAAATATGCATAAACCATACCAAAAATTGGATTATCAACCACAAATATAACATAAACGAGCATAACTGTTCCAAAGTATGAAATAAATATAAATAAATGTCAAAATAACATAAACATAAATACATAACAAAATAATTGTTCGAACATCTGAACTTCTTGGACTTCTTCTTCTTCTTCTCTAGGTTTGCCTTGAACCCCTCCAAAATCTCACCTATCATGTTCATGATGTTATCTTGACTTGTCGCCAACTCCTTCTGCTGTTTCTTCTGCCTTGAATCAATCACACCAAGTCTAGTCTACATGTCTATAACTCAGGTGATGACAAGAGCAATGAGGGTCTCGACTACGCCTATAATGCGGCGCGCTATGTCCCTCCACGGATCTGCTTGTGGTATAGTTGATGACAGGTTGCTCCAGCTGGAGATAAGGTCGGCTCCTCAACAGCAGGACCTCGTTCATCGGGCAGCGGAGGAGCATCTGTTGCCGCTCGATGCAGTGACGTATGTCCATGTGACTAGCTGTGACACCGTTGATAGGGCCGAGCTTGGTACCGGTTGGTTCATGATGCCCAACCACTACCCCAAACTCCAACATGAGCCGGGTCAGCATCACACTATGTAGTAGACCCTCCCTAGCTGTTAACAGAGCCTGGGTCAGGAACGTCTGGAAAATGAGCAGAGGTAGGTCAATCGGCTCCAACCACGCCTTCATCATCATCAACAGTGCTCGGGAGGCAGTGCACTCTGTATGATGTTGACGCAGGTAAATGTTATGACAGAATATCAGGTGGACAATTTGCGTTATTGATGTCTATACCAAATAATGATACTCCCCTGTCATCAGTCGAAAGACCTCCTCATTTGACAGAAGAATTATAGGCTGGATAGCAGGATAAGCCCCCGGTCACCTATGAATGCAATGAAATCAGCCAGGATATCAGGGGAAATACTGGTACGAACTCTCCATATGTCAACCTCCCACTCGTCAGCGTGGAGATCAATCTCCGTCAATGCGGTGTAAAACTCTTGGACCAGAAGTACGTATAACAGGCTGGTCCGAGAGAGCATGCGCTTCCAGCTGTGGTGGACAAAGATTTGGTGGATAATGCAGCCCTCAAAAAAGAAGTCGCATAAGTCCGTACTGCAAACGGACCTCTCATACGTGCCCTTCTCTGCTACGTAGTCAGAGTGTCATTTGGAGGAACCTCCAAAGAAAAAGAAGTAGTTGATCTGGAACACCTCGACATATTCGCCTACTCTAAAAAAATAAAAGTGTTAGAACATAAAAAAAAACATATTCGAACGAGATAATCGTTCGAACTAAACGTACAAAGTTCCAACGTTAAATAGAATACACCGAACGAATAGACATTATGTTCGAATGAAAATAATTAAAAATAGAACGGAATATATGAAATAATCGAATAGAAAGTATTAAACATCGAACGGAAAGAATTAAAACATCGAACGGAAGACATACACATCGAACGATAACAATGAGTGTCGTTCGAACGGAAAGACTTAAACACACCGTTTTAGAAAACATTTTGATGCCTAGCTTAAACGGTGTGTTTCACATGCGACGTTTGAATGATAACAATGAGTGTCGTTCGAACTTTATAACACGAAACCTAAACTGCTGAGTTGACTCGACCATTTCCAAAATCCCTAAAAAAATACAAGTTTTACGTACCAAATCGTTCCCAAACAATCCTAAACTCACTAGAAACTTTCACATTCAATAACATGCACTCAGTTTTGAAGATTCATAGCATTTTCAAATCAAAATATATCAAAACAAAATCTATGGAAAAAAACATAAAAAAATAATCGTTATATAAATTAAAATCGATTAATGTTTTACAAAACTTACTTGTAGTGTGTGTAGGGACTAGGAAATACGAGTTGCATGGAGGAAACGTGAAAATAAGATTGAGAGAATTTTGGTGAGGCGAGTTTGTGAAAGTGTGAGGAAATGAGATGGTCGGGAGTGTGATATATTACGAAGAACGTTCGAACTTGTTAGAACGACCGTTTTAAAATATTATAAAGTGTTCGACATCGGTCTATTCGTAATCCCCACGTCAAATACTCGTTAGAAACTGTTAGTTCCTAAGATTAGAGTATTGGCTTTATTCCGTGACATGTATGATGTATAGAATTTGTGTCTTGGATGTGTTTGATGAAGAAAATGGTTCCAGAAGAAAGAAGTCAGTTGTGAAGAAATCTGAAGGTTGTTAAAGTAGTTAATAGATGATAGAAGTCGTTTGTGAAGAAATCTGGAAGTTTAAAAAGTTGTTAAAGTGGTTACATGCTGGTTGAGCTAGCTTGAGGCGAGCTTGAAGAATTCATGTTATAATTTGGAGCGAGCCTGAGGCTCAAGCCCAAACGCGGTGAATTAATAAGTTATTAAACACGTGGATTTGCCCAGGGGTTATAAAAAGGAATGGTCAGTTGCTGGTTGGTGACGATTTTGGCAAAATATACGAGAAACTGGTCTGAAACCGTTTAAAGCCTTCTAGAGATAGTTTTGTGATGAATTGAAAGAAGATTGTTCTTGAGGAATTGAAGATTCGAGATTGTTGTTGTCTCCTTTCATGTGTTGTTGAACAAACTAATCACCACCAAGGAATCCCCATTGTGGTAGTGGGTAAACGTCGGAGTTCTGTCATTTGTTGATTGAAGTTTCATTCATCCTGAAGCAAGTTTGTTGTGATAAAGATTCATTAAAATTTGAGAGAGATCCAAAGGTTTTGGATTCTATTACTTGGTGCGGGTTCGAGCGAGTCGTTCGAATTGCTTCTTTCAAGATTTGTTATGTAGCAAAGGTTTTGTGGTAAACAAAGTCACCGACTGTAAGTGTATCTCTCATTCTAGTGGATTGGTTAACCGGCGGTGAGCCCGGAGTGATTTTTCTCTTTTGAAAGAGTTATTTCAAAGAGTTTTTCACTTCGTAAACAATCTCGTGTGTTATGTGTGATTTTTTGCGGTTCAATTCCTTTTATATTTGCTTGGTAATTGATTAGCAACATATAAATTCGAATCTTGGTAGGTTGGTTTTGTTCTTGGTTTAAAAGATTACATCAAAGATCTTCTGCACTCCAAGTGTTTGTGATTTTGTCTACGAAATTATACTAGTGTTTAATTGACTATATATATATTGGATTGTTGTCATTAATATGGTTGTGTGATATTTTCTAGATCTAGACAGATTCAATATATTCTTAGTGCTTAGGATTTGTATAAATTTTTCCGCATTAGGGTGATAGAGATTGTGCTGAAATTTTTTTCTTACTATTCACCCCCTCTAGATAAGTTTTGGGTCTAAACAGTGTCCTACAGAAACGATTGTGAAACCATGTTCAAACGGAATAAAAAAACTAATACACTTTATGATGACGAAACGTGCATTTATTATGGTGGGTGAAAACACCAGGTTCGAACACGTTAGAACAGTTATTATTTTTTCGGGACGTCAAACGATGTCCTAAAAAATTTTTATCGTTCGAACTTCTATTTTTATGATGTCGTTTTTGGATATCGAGATTTCCGTTAAAATGTAAATGTATGTTTGAGCATTTCTTAAACACGTACATATTGTTCGAACAAATATTTTTTTTTTCTTATCGTTCGAACAAATATTTTTAATATTGAACGAAATGTCTTTAACGGACGAATATGTCCCAAAAAGGTTTTTTCCCGGAAAAATTCCGTCCCAAAAACACCCACAATATTTCCGTCCAAAACAGGTTCATTTCTGTCCAAAAAAACTTAAAAAATTTTGGGGACTGATCCATTCGTCCTGAATAAAACAAAATTGTCGGAAAAAAAAACGTTTATGGGACTATCTGAATTTCTGTCCCAAAAACATCGCTTTCAATTTTTTTTTTTGGGATAGAAATTAAAATCCATCCCTACATAGCACTTTTTGAGACAGTTTTTTCAACCTTCCCAAAAAAAGTACAAAAAAGTGAAATTGGTTGTAGTGATATTAAGGGTGGGTTTGTGTGGTAAAATTTTTGGTATTGGGTTTAGTGTTGGTATTGGGTTTAGTGAAAAAGTGAAGAGAGAGGTAATATTTTATAGTTTTTGTAATATTTTATATTTTTTGATGGAAGAGAGAGAGATTATATTGAAGTATTTTATTAGGAGAGAGATAAAATTTTGGGTAAAATTTTAGTGACAAACGCAGCCTAAGGTCTGCGACGACTATAGCTAGCTAGGCTACTGAGAATTATAGTGCTAGAAGATCCACTTAGATGATCTTAAGATCTAGATTCCATCTAATTTAATTAGAATGGCTACGGAGACTGAATGGTATTGAAGCTCTGATCATCGTGGGGAGTACTGTTCTGCAGCATTCCAATTTATCGTCCAGGATATATACCATGAATACCTTTGCAACATATAGCCTAGAAAATACTAGAAATATGTAAAACCCGTTGATGTCGTCTATATGAGGGCCCCTCTGCTTTCTGGTGAAAGGAAAATACGGACCGAGTGCCCCAGAAAATGGAAAAGGGAAAAATACTCAGTGACGGCCAACTACAAAGTGCAGTCTTTGCCAAACTTTATTTTCAAAACAGTCCCTACCTTATCTGGACCCTATCCTCTCCAACCTTCTTCCTTCCTTACCTCCTACCAGCAATATAATACAAACAAGTTTGGCTTCGATCGCTGTTTTAGGCCATACGCGCGTGACCACAGTATGGGCATCCACATGAACATAGACCCACCACTGTTTTTCTGCTACGGGTGCTCGAATTATAGGATAAACTTTAAGGCTTTTAATTATGTGCCCACTTCTAGCTGGCCATGTATCAGGCCCTGCAAGTAAGACCTAAAGTCAAATCGAAAAATTGTTGCAGGCTGATTAAGAAATATTAATGTATGCTCTACTTTGTCCATGTGCTCTTTAATTATCAAATGGTCAAGTTAACTAATTCTCTTTGGTATGGTCTTTACAAAACATGGGGTTCTACATATATGCTTACCAAAAAGCCGTGGTCAGTTTCTAGTTGAACATGGCTTTGGAACCAAATGTTCTGGAGAACCATTTCTTTCTAAACAGTAAACAGATTTAAGTTGATTTACTTTTTGTAATTTTTTCAATATTTGCTTATGTTTCTTTCTAAATCTCCATCGATCCAATATCAAATTTGGCCACGCGTACGCCTTCGGCTCCGAATCAGCTGCATGAGTTATAAATTGATGTTATTTGTAAAGAGGATAGATATGCATATCGAAGTTAACGTTCCAAGGAAGAGGATTCACGACTAGTTTTGATTACGATCTATACATATCCCAATGAAGGGGATAACATATGATGATTAATTATTTTGAAAAGGAACTCGGCCCTTTGAGAATGAAGTCTACACAGTAGATGTCAATGGGTACCACGTGTTTAGTAGGTGTTCTAAATGCTATAAGGATCGATGGTCTTCAAGTTCAATTGTTGAATGAAAATGCATGCAACTTCCAATTAGGGTTGTCTCGAAGAGTTTTCATGTTTATTTATGTCCATTTCGCATAGATTGTAACCGAGCACTGATACAAGTCTATAATGTTTAGTCAAAAGGGATTTACATTTTAGGTTTCTGCTCATCTAATTAATTAGTTTCCACCAACTCCTATATGGGTCCAAAAGAGATTCCATTTTCTACAGGAAAAGCCTAAAGAAATTAAGTAGCTAGCACAGAGAATCCATCATGTAGTTTTATATGAGGAAGAACATCTAGAATGCTAAATATTTTTATTTGATGAGATATATGGACCCCAAAAAAAAGTCTATTATACAAGTTTATGTTGATCTATTCGTTTGTTCGATCGTTTTAGCATGCATTGATTTAATAGTCTTGTTCTCGTATTTCTTACTATATATCTTTGCTAAATTAACCTTTTGAACTATAGGAAGATAACTCTAAATTAAACTCTCACGTCCAATCCCTCAGCTGCTAAAATTAGCACCAAGAGGCTTCAATCTCAGCACTTCCCCCCGAAGAGGAACTAGTTATTAGCTACTATACGTACCTTTGGCCTCAGTTTTGGTGGTACGTATCGAGATTTAACACGTGGGGTAGGAATTTATAACTTGTGGAAATAAAAAGGACACCATGATCTATATTAGCTCCTCCCAAGATACAATAATGAAGCATAAGGTGGGCATTGTAAATGATCAGTAGGCCAACCTAAATAACATATGGTGTTGTCCTCGTGTGTGGCTTCATTGTGCAGCATACACATAGGGGCCACATGTATCTAATTTGGTGACTCGAAGTCATCCAATCAAGTGGAAAGAAAACAAAAAAAAAACTTTAATTTTGGACAGCATGAATAAATTAATTAACCAGTATCAAATGTAGTGACAGCGCTCGCGGTACTCGTTTTATGTAAATTTATTTTATTCAGATGAAAACTTTCAGTAACATATAGTCCCGTCCGAAAAAACATGCTCTGGGATAACACAATTAATTGCAGGATATTAAATTTTATGCAAGTGGAGCTTGGACTGAAAACATTTAAGCCGTAGTTCATATAGGAATAAATACACGTACATATCACAGGCACAAGCTGGCGGGGTGGACCAAAACTAGATGGGACTATTAGGGAAGATCGAGTGACGATAAGGAGGAATGTTCTTTTAAGAAACCAAGCCATGACACCACGTACGCATACCTATTCTATCGAGATTAGTACTGTTGCATCAAGTCGAGAGTCCCACGCACCCCTTTTCCAGTGCACCTCAGGTTTTTTGCCATTTTAGTGCTTATCATTCACCTTTCAAGATCCCTAAAAATTGAAGGTTCATTCGAGAGAGAGGGTCTCTTTCCTCTCTCTAGAACCTCCTCCCCTTGTCTGAAAAAACCCTCTTCTTTTTTCTCCCGGTCTGGGGGGAGCTCCGGCTCCTCTCCCTCCTCTTCTTTCCTCCGGCCACGCTTCTGGTGGCCGACGGCTGTCTTTTTCGATTCTTTTTGTGCTTGATTTTTCTCTTCATTTTGGAGGCTAGATCTCCATCTCTCTGGTGTTATTCGGTGTGCACGGCATACCTGGTGGGTTTCCTCTCCGTTCGGCGCTCAGACCTGTCTAAGTGCGGTGGTCGTTTGTCGGCGCTTGAGGTCACACGCGCACCCCAGTGCGCGCGTGGATCTCACGCGTCGATGCTCTCCTTCCCCTTTCTTGGCTGTCTCAGGTGTTTTCTGGCGGTTTTGCGTTGCCCGGCCGTGCTCTGCCCCCCCAAGCGGTCCTTTTTGCCTCGGTCCGGCCGTGCTTTACCAGCGCGTGTAGGTCACGCGCGGCCTTGTGCTCGTGTGCTGCCTGTCCGCTCGACGTTTTTGCTCCGTGCCGCCTCTGGTCAGTTCGTTTGGCCCGTTTCCCGCCTTTGCCGCCTCCCCCCGGTTGGTGGTCAGCTCTGTTTCGTGCCGCCTGACATTGCCTCCTCTCCTCCTCCCCCTTGTGCAGCCGGTCTTTGCGTGATGCTATCTTTGAAAGAGTCGGATTGCTGCGAAGTGCACCCTTCTTCTTGCAGAAGCCGCCACCGTTTTGTGCGGTGGTTGTGTTGTGTGTTTGTGTACCGGCCCTTGTGGCCGGTTTGTGTTGGTGTTTGTATTGTGTTCTGGCCCTGGTGGTCAGTTTGTGGTTGTATTGTCTGTGGACCCTAGTGGTCGGTTGGTTCTAGAGTTTGTATTACAACCCTTGTGGTTGTAGGTGGATCCGGCTTTGTAGTCCGGCTTGGTTTCGGGATCGTTGGATCCGTTTTTTGGTAGGGCCTTCAGGTCCGTTTAGGTCTTTCACTGGCCTTCGGATTGTATTTAATTTTGTATTGGTTGTACCTTTCTCGATTTTTAATATATTGGTTATGTTGCTTAGAAAAAAAAGCCCTAAAGCTCCCCCATTGGGGAGAAACAGGAAACTGGGACTGATTGGGACACTGCAGACTGCTAAAATAATGTGCACGAGACATGGCAGCTGGGGCTTCGATCGCGAGGATAATATATAGGTATAGCTGGTCCAATTAAAACCCGCGGAGTAATTGTTGCTAGATGGAAGAGGACTAGAGAAGGTCACACCAAGATTAAGTTTGTTTTTCGTGGTGGGTCCTTGCTCTACTCAGACAGTCAGACTCAACATAGTCAGTCCCCCCAACTAACCTAACCGCCGGTGTGCGTGCGTGATGAGAATAGCATGGACATGTATGAGACTGAAGGGCAATTGTCCACCAAGAGACCTGCTCACAAGGGACCATCATTAATGTGCATTCCCTTTTGGTCCCCCCGCGCCCTAATTGCTCTCAAAAGGGCACTTTTTTTCTCTCTTCGTTGTTCAAGCTTTAAAACAAACACTTTCCATGCAATAAATGCGATGAGTCGTTAACTGGACCCAGCCAAGTTTTCCCATATGTAAATTCAGAAGTGGATAAAAAGAATTTAAAAAAAGAAAAGAAAAGAAAATCTGCTCGATTACTGAATTTTCAAATAGAATAAGAGCTACCCACTATTGGCTGCCCCTAATAAACGTAACGGGTTTAATACCATCTATGGGCCATACATGGTGTATAAGAAAGCCCATTCCCATGAATTAGTGCTTTTGATCATTTAGAAGAACCCAAGTAATGGCCCATAGCTGATATTTTCAGTTTTTGTTACCCGTTTTTGGGCTTCTTGGGCTCCCAAGACACGACCTTTTTAGGTGGAATAAAGCGTGCCCCCTTTGCCCCTTAGGGTGCTTAATGGGCTAGTCTTAACAACCATTACTGGACTGTTTTTATTACAATAGTCTTAGGGCCTACTCGATCCATGGGTTGGAGCTCTTTAGCGAATCATTTTCAGCCTTCAGTAAATCTAACTCTATCAGGTTGGCATTAAAATCTATCCTGCACTGGGTTATGGTGGATTAGTATAAACTCAAGTCCCAAGTTGGTTACTAGAATTGGCCGTATAATATTCTAAAGGGTTTTAAAATTATTTTAATTAATCTTTTTGAAGTTAAAATACAAATTTAGCTAGCGTCCCTTAAATCGCTACGACATATTTTAATTAACATTCTTATGATTGAAGTAATGTTAAGATTTCCGAAATAATTTTTTGTGAGGTATATCACCTTTTTTTGGTGGGGGGGGAGGGAAGATGCATATGACGTCACACTAGTAAAGAGTAGGCAAAAGTCGTCTATGTTTGTTGACCCTGAAAAAAGGGGAAGAAAAAGAGAGCTCAGTTACGTTTTAGTGGTCCAAAGGTAATCCGACATGAAAATTGTGGTCGCTGCTTCAGTTTGAGGCCTAGATTTGACAAGAAAGTAGAAGCTAGCCCACAACTCCGTAAACCACTCCCAAAACCGGGAAGACCACCAATCCTTGCTTTTGTTAGCATTTAAGTTTCCTTCCATGAGTCCCAGATCAAAGTTTCTATTGCTACGGGAAAAGAAGATAGCCTTTTGGTAGTTTGAGATCATCGATCGATCTTTGCTAACTTTATTAATTCGTTCGGTAGTGGAGAATGCCTTCAAAGGAAATCTCAATCATGGAAGCAGGGGAAAGTAGTACAGCAATTAACAGTCGAAATGAAGGGCCGTGCTCTTCATCCGAGACAGTTCTGCTCATTCAGAAGGTAACAGATTAAATGCCATTGAGCCGTTGACAGCAGTACAAAATTATGTATTATTAATAGGTTGTCATATTTAATTAAAATTGGACGAAAAATCGAATGAAATCCTAAACTCAAGACCTTAACTTTTATGTCATGTCATGTCATGTCAAATCGTTGTTTATAAAAAATTTTAAATTCTTAGAAAGAGCATTGAGAATGCTTTTATGCAAGAGATTACAAGCTAATCCCATATATCCCTCCGAAATCTCTCTTTGTTCAGGTAATTGCTGAAGCCATTGGGACCTACTTCTTGATATTTGCTGGGTGTGGTTCGGTTGCTGTCAATAAGATATACGGCTCAGTATCGTTTCCAGGGATTTGTGTGGTGTGGGGTTTGATTGTAATGGTCATGGTTTACTCTGTGGGTCATATCTCCGGCGCCCACTTTAACCCTGCCGTGACTATCACTTTTGCAATCTACAGACATTTTCCTCTCAAACAGGTACGTTTCAATTTTTTACTCCAATTCTAAGTTCTACCCCATGTTTACTTCAAAAACGTTCTTTGAGAAGCCTATGCAACACCAAAATATCAAGATTACAGCGATTTTTTTTTCTCAGGTGCCTCTTTATATCGTGGCGCAATTATTGGGTTCAGTTCTTGCCAGTGCCACGTTGTGCGCTGTTTTCCCTGTAACAAAGCACTCTTTCTTTGGAACTGTACCTGTTGGATCCAATCTCCAATCTCTCGCGCTTGAGATCATCATCTCCTTCCTTTTGATGTTTGTTATTTCGGGCGTTTCCACAGACAATAGAGCAGTAAGTGTCTCCTAACTCTTGTTGCTTATGAATTGTGTATCAGTCCATTACTGTTTTCTGTATATGCCTTCCAGATTTTCCTAACGAATGGGCTTGTACTTTCTGGTGAAGCTTTGAGGCCCTCTTACTCTCTGGATTTCTGTAATTTATTTGGGGTTAAGTTTGAAACATATCTCTCCCTTCCCCATCTTGCAGATTGGAGAATTGGCTGGAATTGCTGTGGGAATGACAATAACCTTAAACGTTTTTGTTGCCGGGTAATTTCCCTAATTTCAGCCATATAGTCCCAACTATAGCTCTAACTCTCAAATTTATGAGAAAACTTATGATTTCTCTCTACATCAAGTAGAATTTTACTAACCCTGCAGGTGTCTCTCATTTAATCTTCAGGCCAGTAAGTGGGGCATCTATGAACCCTGCCCGGAGCATTGGGCCTGCCCTTCTGGTGCACATCTACAAAGGACTCTGGGTTTATGTGGTAGGGCCACTGGTTGGGACCATACTCGGTGGATTGGCCTATAACATGATTAGATTCACTGACAAACCACTCCGGGAGTTAACCAAGAGTTCATCTTTCCTCAGGAGCTTGCCGAGAAAATAAAGTTCTCTACAAGTTTATCACCATGCTGATCACTTCCCTTAATGTTAGCTGTAGAGTGTTTACAATCTTGTCATGCTATTATGCTTGTGGCTTAAAATTAGGATACAGGAGGAAAAGATAACAAAACACAGGTACTAGGTTACAAACTTGTGTCCCCTTTTATGTATGTAACACGCAATTTTATGCCCATGATATGTAGGTTCTACCTCTATCTACAGCAAATTATCATAGAAGATTGCAATCGGTTCATCTAATATGGATTCTCCCTCTCCATCTCTCTCCTTTCTTCCCAACTATGCTTACAACAATTTACAACTTTTCACCATTCTAGCTGCACTGGACTACCTAGTCATTTAATTGCTCGATCGGATATGCAGAGAGATTTGTAAATAAGATCTTGTGGATATAAAATCAACGGGCTAACAAGATCCAATTTAAGTCAAGAAGGAGTACTATGTATGCATGTGTGCCGATCGCCTCCCATTTCTTAAACTATTCACGAGCAAACAATGAACTGATCTGTTGACCTACACTAGGCACGGGTCAGTTCTTGAACTAAGATCTCCGCAATTGGGCTATAAAAACGTAATTTAGACAACATGAAATATGTTTAGGTACTTAAACAAACCTCACGGTAAGAGTCTATAGATGATTTGACTTGTATCATTCATGCAATAGATTGTTAGTAAAAACAGAGGCACAGAGTCTATAGATGATTTGACTTGTATCATTCATGCAATAGATTGTTAGTAAAAACAGAGGCACAAATTGAACTCTCAAGTTTTAAGAGATCACCTACCACAAATGCAAAGTGAACAGGGGAATATGCATGCAATTGCTTGTTACAAATGACAATCTTTGTCTATATATATATATATAGTCTTATAGAGACCTTCTTAGGATTCTCCTGCAGAAAATGTGATCCGGGATCCCTGACAATGTCTGTATAGTTAATTCCGAGCTGGTATAATCTTCGTTCTCTCTCCTGAGTCTCTCTCTCATGTGTTTATCAATTAGGTACTGCCAGCCTGCCAGGAGAAAGGACCAAAGCCACATGAACCCACATGACTGTACTCTACCAGCTATCACATGGCAGCCAGTGTGACTGTCACATTCTCAATATGGCCGCTATCAAAACTACGTCGCTTTTATCATCTCCACATTTGTAGTAAGATCTCCCTTAAAATACTCCTAGTCCTCGTTACTCGATCCGTTGCCATATGCCATTTTCACAGGTAACCTGAATTAAGCTAGCCCACATCCCTTTCGCTTATTCTGCAGAAAATATATTGCGGCCGTAGACTTAAGAGTTATGATAGGGTCGGCCTCTTAAGAGTCAAATATATTTTGATCTCCCTTAATCATTGACTGAAGTATTCGACGTCACATGGTAGGGTCTCGTGATTTTGCGACATAGATATCGTTTCTGTGAGCTTTCAGGAATCAGTATAAATATAAAGATCGATGTCGCCAGCCTAATTGTTTAAGGTTTTAGAAAACTAATCTGAAATATATAGTTAGAGAAAAGCATAACCATGAGAGGACTCCTCCCGGTGGCTTGTGAAGGCAAGTGGCATATCCTGCGGACACCTCAATGATTCAATCACCACCAAAGCTCTTGCCGGAGTGGGGAGGCAGCTTGCTGTATCATATAATATATGATGAATGCCACAACCCCAATAATCAATCTGGATCTGACTGGAATTATAATGATAAATTTTGGGGGACATCAAAGTATAAACGAAACAAATTTCTTCATTTTTTTTGTCTCTTTCACTAACAGTAAATGTTAGTCAATACTAACAGCAAATGTTTGACACACATATATAGATTTGTACACGCACAATGAAGAGATATTACAATGAAGTGGTAGTCCCTTGAGAATTTACAGGTCGTGAATGTAGGCCTTTTTAAGGCAAAAAAACATGCAAGTTAAACATGCAATTCCTACCTAGTCTTACGCAACCTCGGCTCATCTTGACAATTTATCCAACTTTCACGGTCTGATTTGGCTCGTCTGTCTAGGCCAACACAGTTTGACTTGGCTCACGTCTGCTAGACCTACCTTTTTTTAAAAAAGTAAACATGAATTTCATTCACAACAAATGTGATGCATACAGACAGTCAGTCAGGACCGGATACAGAGAACAACTCATTACATAATCATGGAAAGCCCGAAGGGCTATACATCTAAGGGCCTGAAAGGCCAGATTCCAAATGGTCAGAACGACCTCAACAAGCCAGACTCAAAGGTCCGTAGATTCTAAGCGGGTCCAAAGACTCGGAAACAAATGGGCTCCGGGAGAGGAGGTGATTATGCACCGCACTTAGGAGTGTTCACCGGTACAGGTGGTGGGCCAGTTAACCGGCACCGGTACCGGTCACCGCTCCTCGCTTAGTAGCAGGGGTGGTGCCGGTGGCCATTTTCACCAAAAAGCGGTGAAAATGGTGGTGATGGTGAAAATAGCGGTGGCGGTAAAACCGCCCACCGCTAAGCAGTTCACCGCCACAACCGTTCTAATTTTTTTTAACAGGCGCAAACAACGTCGTTTTGGGTTAATGAGCATGAGATTTTAGGGTTTCCTTCCTCCCCTCCGTTCGCGTCTCCCCACTGCCTAGTGCCCCCCGCCCTCCTCATCGCCGTCTGCCACCGTGGTAAGTCTCTCTTTCCCTCTTAGTCTCTCTATCTGCCTCTCTCTCTCTCTTTCTCTTGAATGTCATAGTTTTCTCCGCCTCCTACAGCTACTGCCGGCACCGTGCAACTTGTTGTCTCTTTCGACTTTGTCTTTCCCTTAAACCCTTCAGTCCCTCACGGTTGTTGTGCTACATTCATCATTCATGCGGTAATTTCATTGAATTTTCATATGCAAAATCGTTATTAATTGTAGGTTGTAGCTCAGGGGAGAAATCGGGCTGCTCAGCTGCTCTCTCTCTCTTTCGACTCTGTTCTCCCTCACGGTAAGTACTAAGTCCCGATTGACTCTAATTCTCAAATTGTTGTTGCCTTGTTTTTTGTTGTCCCGATTGGCTCTAATTCTTAAATGCTTAATCAACGGTTAATTGTGAAGTTAATCAATTATGGAATGTTAATAGTTATAGCTTAAAATTTAAGCCCTTATGTATAAACCGATTGGCATTTGGCACTGGCTTGTAGCTTAATTGTGAAGTTTATTGTTTAATTGCAAAGTTAAATTGTTGCCTCTTGTTTTAGGTGCTCAATGATTGTGCTTATTTTGACAGTGGTCTTGTCTCAATTTTGTTGTTCGAATTAAATAACAAATTGCAAATTGCTGGACTAGAGTGGTACGTATTTCTATCACATTCACTCTTTACAATTCAGTTAGAAATTGAAATTTGTGAAACTGTTGGAGGATTGATTGAATTGGTTTGGATAATTGTAGTTTGTAAAACTGTTGGAGGATGGGGTTGAATTGGTGGAAGGATACTTATGGTTTGTGAAACTGTTGGAGGATGAGATTGAATTAGTTTGGATACTTGGATATATGGGATTGAATTGTTTGATTTGGTTTGACAAATTGTTTATTTTGAATTGAATTTGAGGTTATGTTTTGTTTTTCAAAAACCTATTTTTATTTGAAGATTTTCAGTCCCTTTAAACTCTAAAGCATACATCGAAAAGGTCAACTGCTCCTCCTCATGCTGTTGTGGATAGCACTGTGCCCACAGTTGATGTTGATGATGACGGTGACGAAGATTACTTTAATGAATTGAGAGTTTCTCAGAGGATGTTGGAATCCAAACCTGAGATTGAAAGATATATATCTGAAGGAGTTGAGGAGGTAACTCCAACATTTGATATTCTGAATTGATGGAAGGTGAACTCTGCGAGGTTTCCAATTCTTTCTCAGATAGCCCGTAATGTATTGACAATTCTCATCACCACTGTGCCCTCTGAGTCAGTGTTTAGTACTATTATAATATGAGCATTAGATATCTTTCTATTTATATTATTTCTAAATTATTTTTAAAAATTTAATTAATTTATTTAAATACATAGAAAATCGTTCGAATGGTAACAAATCCACACGATTATTTTACATTGATAACGTGCACACGCATTACTATCCATTCGAACACTTTCCTTTAAATTCAACCATCCAAACGGTTATTCTCGCGTGCACACGGTCTTTAAATAAGCAACTCTGCGCACGATACAACAAAACGTTCGAACATTTTCAACAGAACAAGCGTCCGAACTGTATATGTAATGGTTCGAACGGACTGTACTGGGCATGATTATTTTCAATTTCATCAATATGGCACAAAATGGGACCCAAGTGCTCGATCGGTTCCAAGATGGGACAGGATCCGAACTCGGTTTGACACAGCCGTGGCCGGCCCGGGACCCATCTCTATGCTTGGTAGAGTGAGACACGCAGGGCCCATGCACGCGCACGCGCACGCACACGATCGAAGTTTGTGCCAATACGACTGCTTGTCCAGAGATCAAAACGACCATGATTTTTTTTTTTTTTTTTTTTTTTTTTCTAAACCAAAACGACCATGATTAAAATACCATGGATCCGAATCGAATGGTGTTATGATTGAGACAAATCCATTACCCTATGATTCATCCAAAAGTTTCAGGTCCCACTTAGATCAAATTTAATATAGGAGGGACAATTTCACGAGTTCCTCCCCATGATAACTACAATGAACTCCTTTATTTTGGGCCCTTAAAACGATGAGTTTTTGGTATGTAAAAGAATGATTGTTTCGCAAGTAAAAATTGTTGGATATACTTTAAACTATAGACTCTGTTTGTTTCATGTAAAAAAAACCCGGAATATGATTTCTCTACTGTCCGATATTTGGAAAAGGTTAGTAAAAGGTAATCAATTGAAAATAAAATCGGTCAGACTGTAAAATGAAGCATAATTTATTTTAAAGTGGTTTATGTTTTAAAATAAAATAATCTATTTTTTTAATTTCTCATTATTTTTTTCTTCACCGGTCCAACTTTATTATTTTGATATATATCTTATCTATAATCATAATTTTATGTACTTATTTTTTAAAAAATAGTTAATATTTTATTTATTTATTTACCAAAACAAATCAACCCCAAATATGATTTCATGAATCTATATAATTTCTCTAGCATTTTTTAAATTTATTTTACAATTTTTAAATTGTAACACATGATAAAACTAATAGAAAAGCATTAATCAACAACAATTGCCGAAAGAGTGAAAGTATCTAACCTCAATAAACATGTCAAATCTCCTCTCTCATTACAAAAATTTTCAATTTCAGTGGAGAAAATTTTTTGAAGATAGGCATTTCGTCGTTAAAGGTCATTAGCGGCGAGAAATTTTTGTCACTGAAATTCATCAGCGACGAAATTCAATGACAGATGCAAAAAATCATCTTCAGCAGCGAAGTTCTTCGCTGAAAATTTTACTTTCAAAGACGAAAATTTTTTGCCACTGATGGGTGAGATTTTCGAGGTTGGAAACTGTAGAATATAAAAAATGAATAATTTTTTAGCTACGAAAATTTTTGTCCCTAAAATCCTATTCAAACGAGATTGTATGTTCGAACCAAATTTTGTGACACATTGTTCGAACCAGATTTTTAGTTAGAAATTGATTTTCGTAGCTAAAAACACATTATTTTCACTTTTTAGCTACCAACCTATATTTTCATTGGTAAAAGTCGTTTTAGCTATGAAACAATTCGTTGTAGAAGATACTTTTAACGACTAAATTGATTTTCGTCGCTAAAAACACATTATTTTTACTTTTTAGCGACGAACCCATATTTTCGTTGTAGAAGACACTTTTAGCGACAAAATTGATTTTCATCACTAAAAACACATTATTTTCACTATTCTGCGACGAACCTATATTTCGTCGCTAAAAGTATCTTCTGCGACGAAAATTATTTCGTTGCTAACTTCTTTAGCTATGGAATTGGTATTCGTAGCTAAATGTTATTTTTAGTAACGAAACGATAATTATGTCACATGTTTAGAGAATAAATAAATTTTTCATTGAAAAATTAGCTGAATATCAAAATTGTTGTAGTGTCTTAAAATTCGTTAACCTTTTTTTTTTCTTTTTGTTTTCTTCTAAGCATGTATATCATGTTTTATAAGAGTTCAATATATATAGTGTTTTTGTAACTTAAAAAATTCATTTTTGCCTCTCAAATATTGTTGGATTGGTTAAAGTACTTATCAGCTCTCAGTTAGGAGGCCTTGATTTGAGTTCTCATACATGCATTCCGTGACACAAAATACAGCGGATTCTGTTTGTTTTTTCTAGATAACGAGAGTTTTTAAATTTTTGTTCTTAGTAATCTCTTGAATTTTTAACGTCTTTTTCTCTAACAAATTCAATAATTTGGTGATACAACTTTTAAGGTTGGTAGTATTTAAAAATTTTGAACATGAGTTATTAAAAAGATTTTTATTTGTATGTAAACCCGAACCCGAAAAATGATTTTTATTTGTATGTAAACCCGAACCCGAACCGATCGGGTCGGAAACGGGTCGGACCGATTCGGGTTGACGGGTCTCGAATTTTTTACCCAACCCTATTGTCAACCAGGGAGAAAGAAATATTAGCTTAGATAGAAGAAAAAAAAAACAAAAATCAAGAAAATGAAAAGTCATATGCATGTCAGGCAAAGCACAGGCACATCAGCTGGTGTCTCGTAATTTTCCTCATCTTGCAACATTCCCATCGGATGGACCCACGTGAATGCCTGAATCCGCACCCACCCCCGTAAATGGTAACGGTTACAGCAAACCATCTCTCACACCGCAACCACTTCTCAGTTCTCTCCCACCCCCATCTTAGCTGGAAACTTCTACAGTGCATGAAGCAAACACGTGCCTCTTCTTAACCGCCGTCAGTTTCAGTTGGCTCCTCCGTTACACCCATAAATGATCGTCTCGTCTCAACGCCTCACGATCCCATGACCAAAGTTAGCCGTGACGGATGAACAAAAAGCGTCCGTTTAGCGGATTGAGAGCAGAAGAGGACAAAAAGAAGGACAACCAGCACATGATTTGACGAAGGTTTTTAAGCAATTACCCTTTGGGTTCATTTTTAGATGTAGATTTAGAGCAATGCAGGTGTAAAGCAAAGTGCACTGAGAGTGAGTTAAAAGCCATTAGCAACAGCTTAAAGAACAAGAAGAAGAAGAACAACAGCTCAAAGGCTTTCGAAAAGAGCAAAAACACTCTTGCTTAAGATTCCTATTCCTTTCTGGATTCTTTCAGTCGCAAGCTTTCCCCCTCCATTATTTAGAGCGGACTGTTTTATTCCTGGATTTGAGAATTGAAGCTGAGAGTCGCGCGTTTCCGTTGAAATGTGTGTTTAAGGTACTCTGTTAAACTCTATATCTCTCTCTCTCTCTCTCCCTCTCCCTCTCGTTTTTTTCTCAGTGTTGTTTGTTGTATACCGACGACTTGTTAATTTGATTACCGGTGGTTAGGGAGGGCTCGGTGATTCATTTTTGGCTGATAATGGCGGGAGAGATTGAAGAATCGTATGGCTTTAGCTTACAGGTATTCTTCTCTTGCTGAAGATCTAAGTGTTTGTGCCATTCTTCGTCAATTGCATTGTGGATCTCTCAAGCAGTTCTCTGGCGTTTGATCGAGGCCCAAATTCAAATTTAACTTTGTGAAATGGAATTTCTTCAGTTTTTCTCTTGAGTTTTACAGAATTGTACGGGAGAAAAAGTTTGACTCTTTGGGACCATAATATTTCTCCCTTTTTATTTTATTTTTTTTGTTCATTATGGACGACAAAAGAATCTGCTTCTGATCGGGTCTATATACGCAATCTTCAATATTTTCTGCCTCTCCTCCCAAATCCACAGATACCTCTTCATGTGGATACAATACAAGTCAATCGTAGTCGGTTCCGGGAATTAATATTTTTTATTTTTCGATATGTTGTTGGGTGAGTACCTCACTGATAATTAGCCATTTGAGAGTGTCTGGCATATACTACGAATCCTTTTGTATATAAAATTTCTTCACCTACTGGTTCACGATGGCCCATGGATTTCCTTAGCATTTAGGTCAGCCATGTGTTTATCAAATGAAATTCTCATTATACGACGGAGCTTCTTGATCTGTGGTTTTCATTTAAACTACCGACAAATTTAGTGTTTCTCATTTTTAATTTTGATCCTTTTTTCCATTAAAAAGCATGTAATCATAGTTCGCTGACTTAATTGTATCTTCACTTCGCTACAACTGTGCTTAGTCTGGCGTTCATGACAGATATATCACACACCATGATTCAAGTTATTCTGATATCTTTAAGAGACATACTCTTTCTTTATTTTTTTATCTCAATGAACTCGTAAATTATCAAATCAGAAGGAATAGACAAGGAAGTTAAGATTAGTAAATCGGCAAGAGGAAGTTATAAACTACTGTGAGCAAGTTTTTGTGGTTGGTAGACATTTGTGAATCAAAACCTAAATTCACATCATAGCAGGTAGTCAGGGCCTGGAAGTAGATAAAAGCAATGTCTACCAGAGACAAAATTATGTGCTTTTAACAGTCATTGTCATATGCATATCTATGACATATAGCTAATATGTGTGTGTGCACAAGTATGATTCATATAAATGCTTCCTGGATATTTCAGTCTCTATTACAAGTATGGGTTATGCAATGATAGAGTTGCACATTGTTGAAGCCAATTTTAGGTTTAAATGGAACCATGAGAAACCAGACTGGAAAATGGAACTAGGACCAACCAGACCAGAATAAACTTGAATCACAGAAGTTAAGATTGTTGAGCACCCAACTACCTACCACAAAGAAACTTATGTGGAAATGAATTGTGCAAACTTGCGGCTATTGCCCAAGAAGGACTTCAGAGACTGCAATCAAATTGAAAAAATATTTGCAAAATACATCACTGTAGAGCTGACTGAATAGGAAAATACGCTTTAATAATTTTTCCTTTCTTCAAGATGTTTTTCCCACTTATTCTCTTTCTAACAGCTACTTTATCGACATAAACAGGCAGATTCTCTACACTCTGGTTCCATATCATTTGGAAGGTTTGAGAACGAACCCTTATCTTGGGAAAGGAGGTCATCTTTCTCACATAACAGGTACCTGGAAGAGGTCGAGAAATGCTCAAAACCAGGTTCAGTTATCGCGAAGAAAGCTTATTTTGAAGCTCACTTCAAGAAGAAGGGTCTTCTTCATCAGAATTCATCAGAGTGCCATAATGAGAAAGAGTATGAAAGTAGCGAAAATGATGTCTTGGAGAGCAGGGAGGAATTTGCGCATGTAAATGAAGGTAGCCATTATGCTCATTTCGATGAGAGCCCTGGAGGTTCAGAGTATCAAGGAGAGTATGAAGTGACAGCATATGAAATGGAAAATCCAGGGGTTTCATTTTCTGCCCCTCAGATGGAATCTGCTTTAAACAATGCTGATGTTTTGGTATATGATGTTGCTGAAGATGTTAATGCTGAGGAAGCACATCAAACTGAAACTGGTTGTGACAAGTTTCTTTCAGTTAATGATGAACCAGAGATAACTTTGTGTGACAACTTCCATTTAGTTAATGATGAGCAGGAGATCAAAGTAAATCATACTCCGCACGGTGATGCTGTCAATGCTGATAAAGCATCTAGCACTGTTGTTAATGCTGAACCTGGGATTGGATTAAATCAGAGCCTTGAATGTGATGCAGTAAATGCTGATGAATCACTAAAAAGTACTGATCCGTCCCCAAAGACTGGACTTTCTGTGAAAGCTAACAAAACAAGCATGGAACAACGGCGACATCAGTATCCAAAGGTTTGGATTTCCAACAACAGTATCACAATAATAATTGCATTTATATATCTATTGTTCCATGTTTATCAAGAGCAACACCGTGTGGTCGATATCCAATGTAGTCTAAAGTAAAGATATCAAAGTAGTATCATCTAGAGGCTTGCCCTATAGGTGTTTGTTGGTTTCAAATGAACACCCGAGTGTTAAGCAAGCACTTATCTAAGCCTTTTCCAAGTATTTAACTATTGAACTTAACTCTTTCATTTTCTAACTCTAGTTGAGGGCTGTGAAGGAAACTGCACCATCGAAGCCCAGAGTGAAGTCTCAAACCAATCTTTCTCGAGTCCAGAAAGTCATTTCTAATGCTGCATCTAAAGATTATGAAAACAACCCAAGTGGACAAGAAAGTGGGAGTTCACTAAGAACAAATACCGAAAAGGATTCAGCGAAATCTGTCATTCCAACTACACGTGCTATACACAGAACTCCAATCTTAGAGGTAAGCATTGAAACTCCAAATGTATTGTGAAGTCAAATCAAGGTAATGGACAAGCAGTATTCTTAATCCGGTTGACAGAGCCTTATAATGGAATTCATAGACATTCTTACCTGGTTACTGAATATTGGTTATTATTCCTTGGTCCTTTTGCATAGGATTCACAAAGTCAGAAGGCAAAATTAATCCCGGACAATAGAAGGTACTTATTGGTCAAACATATATGGTTTACTTATTTGAACCTCAAGTCTGATACTTTTCTAATTTTCTTCTTGTAGAGGTGAAAAAGAATCAAGGAGAAAGAAAGTCAGTGAATCTCAACCCTCTTTGACTAGGAGTGAACCAAGAGCACACCAAACAGCAAACAGGTTAATTTGTGATATCATAAGGAATATTATTGCTTAATCTTGTTACGTTCTGAATTCATCATATATTTTCTGTTACAGGCATAATCGTACTGTAAACTCAACGAAGGCAGATGCGAGGCCAGGTGCTGCAGGTTTCAGTTTCAAAAGTGATGAAAGAGCAGAAAGGAGAAAGGAGGCAAGCGAGACTGCTGTAATTTTGATTTTAATTTCACGTTGGTTTTAGGGATCAGATTTCAATAGCTTACTCCTCTGTGACATATCTGATTCAGTTCTTTGTGAAGTTGGAGCAAAAAATGAATGCAAAGGAGGCTAAGATGACTCGGATCCAAGCAAAAACACAGGTATATAGAATACAATAGCTCAAAGCATTTCCATTCGCCGTTTCTTCAAACAAGTTTGAAGCAGATATGGATGAAGGAGCTCCTCCTTAATTGAGTTTATCGTTATAATTATGTGTCTTTGTAGTTCATGAAGTTACAAGAACTTAATGGGCTCACCTACTCTTGCCGCAGGAACAGATAGAAGCTGAGATAAAACAATTCCGTAGAAGCCTAAACTTCAAAGCAACGCCTATGCCTTCTTTTTATCATGTAGATGTATCACCAGGGTCAGATGGGAAGAAGGTTTAGTACTGTTCTGACTTGGTTCTATATCTACTTGCATAATTATATGGAAAAGAATCTATCCAACTAAACTAGGGAAAATTTGGAGTCTTTAGATTTGATGCTCATGATATTAAGCGTGGCTGGAATTCTCACCCCACACGCCTGTGAAACTAGAGGACAATTTGGCTTTCTGCTAATGCTCAGGATTTCAAAGGGTTGAACTATTTTTATTCTACGTGGAATTTCTGTAACCAGCATCCAGCGATCACATGACAGTGAAGATTGATGAAACAATATGAAGCTTTGACATTTTGTCTTGAACCAAAAGAGAAGCTTGATGGGAAAATTTCCCAAGAAACAAAAACCAACTGAAATGTTTACAAGTTACTACTGGAAAGACTGAGAGAACATCTAGAGAGGGAAATACTGGACTTAGGACAATGCCTTTGCATTGGTTTATATGTTATTGGAATCAGGAACTAAACGGTTTTCACATGAGTAGAAAGAAAAAAAATAGAGGGTTTTTTACACCCTCATACAGCAACAGTTTTCTTATTTCGAAGATTTTCCCTATACTAGCCCCACTGTTTTCCTCAAAAGTTTGGTATATGTTCTTCTCTATAAAATTGTTTCTTGACTACCTAGTTCCCCAGTTTACACATAATAAATCAATTTTGTCTTCTGTTGTAAGAATGGGAAGAATTGCTTCGTTGGAATCTCTTCAATTGATGCAAAACTAAACTTAGAAAGTGTGTTTCTTATATATCGCCCATGATGATCGTAGAAAGTGTCACACCTGAAATGTTTCCTGAGATTTAATTTTTGTGTTGTTTAAATATTGTGTTTCTTATCCTTAGGATGGGCAAATAGCCCTTAGATTGATTCCTTCGAATTAAGATTTAGGTAGTAGTTTTTGACCCATGTATATTATATGTTGTCACTTTCAGCATGTGAATTTCGTTCTCACTAAAGTATCCTCTCTAACATACTGTTCTGTCACAATCTGATGTTAGGCCTTTTTCGTATATTTGCGATAGATTTCCCCCTTTATGATTAGATGTTCCTTCATGACAGCCAAAGTATTTCATTCTATATCTGATGAACCTTTCAGATGTTATCTGGGCAACAAATAAAGCGAAAAATATCTGAGGTAGGACATTTTTCTTTCTCAGGTTGTATCAGGTAGCGTCAAAGTTAATAAAGAGCGAAATAAGTCAACAAGTCCGGGGAGAAAAGCTGCTACAGGATCAAAAGCATGTTTGAATGCAGGAAGTGACCAAGCTCCCTCGACCACTGAGTCTGTAAACGGGACTGAACCACTTGATGCCTTGGAGGAGAGCAACTATCCTACTGGCGAGCAATCTGAAGGCAGTGCAATCCCTCAGACTCCAGCTACAAACCAAAGCTGCTCCCCAGACCCTATGGCTTTAAACACGACTGCAGGGAGGAAAGATCGAGAAAAGGAGACAGAGACTAGCTTGCGTAAACAGCGTGTACCAGAAAAACATAATGTGACAAAAGATAAGAAATTTGAGGGGAAGCAAAAAGTAGGAGTGCGGAGAAGTAGCAATGAGATGGCAAGGAAGGACATGAAAGGCATTGGCCCTGGTAGTGGTAGAAGTTCTGGAATGGGTAATCTAGCCGTTGGTGTTGCCTCCTGAACAAGTATGCCGTTTCTCCTCCTAACGCAGATGTTTCAAATCAAAATGTTCGCCAACATGCCGAATGAATAGAAAGCATAGAGTGACCTTAAGCCTACTATTAAGGGCACGCATGTGCTTCCCTTCATAGCCCAGATGTGAGAAATCACCTAAATGGAATGTTGAGGTTAGCATTTTCTTTCATCATCGTCATTTTTGCTAGTCATCTCTGTAACTTGTACCGTAGCATGTAGCCGGAAAAAGAGTTTGGGAATGTCCCGCTTAGTTGGTTGTTTGAGCCTTTGAGGGATATCTTAATGTCAGAAGACCATCTTGCCACCATATGTGAGGGAGACTGCCAGACCTGTACGAATTGTTAGATTGAAATAATCCTCAGTTAATTGTTCTTATTTAGGCTGTTCTTTTCTTACTTTCTTTTTTCAATCTGTTTTTCTTGTAAGATTGATATCCTTGTATGTAGCTTCTTGAAATACATTGACTATGTAGTTGCCTGTTCATGTTAGCTACTGCAAGCCTAAACATTCTTCCTCTTCAGATATATAAATCATGCCAAGAACTAGGGGATCGAATACGGTTGCAGTCTTGTCAATGTGGGTCTGTAAGAAGATTTCCAATAGCAATCGATAATTCCTCATTGAGAATTGATTAAGTTGGGACCTTCTTCAAAATCCTTTTGCGTTAGTGATTAAGGTCATTCCATTCTTTTCTTCGAAAGAGAGAAAGGAAAGAGACTGATTAATAGCCATTGAAATTCCACTTGTACTCTGTCTATTGAAGACATCATAATATAATCAAACTCTAGATAGAAAAAAAGTATGAATTTGATTCCTTTTGCACCACTAGGTTACCCTGCAACTGGGGTTTCGTAAACCATCGTTTACAAAATCAACAGGCAGTTTGCTCTTCTGTGCTAGATTTGCTTATGGACATTAAGCCAATTTCTGGAGGTGATATTTCATTTCTCGTCGTGCTAGATTGAAAACGAGAAACCACAGTGCCGAGGTAGTGTTGGGATGTTACTGGGTAGTTGGTGGGGAAATTGTACTTCCCAATGGAAACTCAACGCGCAAAAGTCTCCACTATCAGAGAAAAATTTGTAGCAGATACGATATTAGGAAGTTGAAAGAGTTCCATTTTATTTAATGGGAAAATTACAAATTACCCACTAAATTTTAATGTCTTTTCAAAAAACTCACTCAGTTTTAATTTTTTTTTTAAAACTCACTAAGTTTTCGCTGTTAGTAAATTAGCGCATTAAACTTAACTCCGTTAGAGTTATTTAACATAAATTTTATTCCGTCCAAATGCAACGTGACACATGTCATAAAAATAAATATAAAATGGGGTAATGTCTTTTTGTGCCCATGAAGTATGGAGCAATTGCAATCGAGCTCCTTTAAGTATCAAAATTACGATTTACGTCCCTAAGTTTCAAAAAATTTCAATGTTCGTCCCCTGTCCACTTTTCCATCAAAACTCACGGAATTCGGCATAACGTCCACATGTGCCAATCCTACCTGTTTTTACCGAAATACCCTTCCAACAAAACCCCGTCCACTTTTCCAGTCAAAACTCGGGGGCACCATTCCCGCCTTCTCTCCCACGGTCATACCCGCGAAAAATGGATTGCTCGGCTCGTCCTGCTCCATACACCCCCTTGTTTTAACAGAAGAGTACATGGCCACTGGTCTGAAGCACGGGAAGAACCTATACTTGATGTTCTCGTTCCTCTTTCAACGTTTCTCCTTGAAGACGATCTTCATTGATTCCATAAGGGTGTGGATTCCGAAGAACTGGACCAGTGGTCCGGTGGAGGATGTGTTCGTTAACCAAGAATGTGTTCTGCCTTCTGTGTCTTTCTGTGTTCCTCTGAGCTTCCTATAAAAGATGGAACGTAGAGCAGATTTGGCGCTTGGGGTCTTTGGTCATGCGCCAAGCGATGCAAGGGGCTTCTCTGTGAATACGTATGGGGCTGTTGTGTTATGACGGCTGAACTCTGTATGGTACTCTGTTTTATGGATAGCTGGTCTCGTGCTAGTTATGCTTGCTTGATTCTGTCATTTTTCTTCAGACTTTGCACTTCGCTTAAGAGAAAAAGACTGATAAAACCATAATTTTTCGCTCTCTGCCTCTCTAGAGTCATTTTTCATCATCCCCACCTCTCTCTCTCACTCACTCTCTTACTATTTCTCTCACTCTCTACAACTTCTCTTTGCCTCTCCCATCCTGTTTCTCTTTGTTTGCTATGAAGTTAACATCATCTTCTTTAGACTCGAGCTGGTGGCTACTTACAGTCCCCGCCTTTGTTGAAATCCAAAACCTCTTAAACGGTTTGGTTTTCTTTTCTATATTGATGGCAATTTTCTCTGTTGCCTTCCTAACGTGGACTTTCTGTTAGGATTAGAATGAGGGGTTTGGTTGTTTGTAGGAAAGTGAAGATAGAAGTTAGAAAGGTTAGTATGAAGCACTTCTCTCCAAATGCACTAGATGGAATAACTTTCCTTTCTTTTTGGCTTCAACTCCTTACAAAACTTTACCCCATGAAGGGTATTTATAGGTGGGTGGAAGATATTTCTAGAACCACCCATTAATCTTACTCTTTATAGATTGTCCTTGTATCTTCCTAGGTAGATTATTCATGAATACTCTAGAACATTATACAAGGTACATGTACTAGAACATTGTAGAATAGTGTAGAACATGTATGATCATTCTAGAACATTCTAGAAGGTATATGTTCTAGATCATTCTAGAACATTCATGGATATTCTAGAAGGTATATGTACTAGAATATTCTAGAACATGTGTGAACATTCTAGAACATTCTAGAAATGCATCACCTTTAATACTTTCTCTAAGGGTGGTCGAGCATGGAAAAATGGTAGGAACCAAATGGGTATGGTTCCAATCCCTGGACCCCGTGGCCTTCCTATCTTGGGAAGTTTGTTCAGTTTAAGCTGCGGCTTGGCTCATCGAACACTTGCTCGCATGGCTTCCTGCCACCCAGTTCATGGCGTTTAGCTTGGGCTCAACCCCCGTAGTCATTACCTCCGACCCCCGTACACCTATACTCTTTGTCTGAAAGATCTGCGCCATTGTTTGAACTTCAGCTTTGTTTTCCTTTGTAATTTGGCGCACTAGATCATGTCATTCTTCGGAGGATGGCATGAAGCCCTCACTCCCAGATCCTGACGAATTGTAAGAAGGTAATCATGGAAGGCCTGGTGCAGAGGAACCCTGCCCGGTACTGTAGCAACATATATTAATCAAATTGTTGTTTTCCTTTTCTGAGTTGCCGATGCAATAATTGTTTATGGGGGGCTGTGTTTTGTAGTTTTGGCCTTTGTATATATAATATACAAAGGGTATTTCAGTAAAGACAGGTAGAAGGGTATTTCGGTAAAGATAGGTGGGATTGAAGCATGTGCGACGCACGTGATGTCGAATTCCATGATTTTTGGCGGAAAATTAGACGGGGGGCGAAGATTGAAAACGCTTGAAATTTATGGGGCGTAAATCACAATTTTAATACTTAAGGGGGCTCAATTGCAATTGCTCCATACTTAAGGGGCGCAAAATGACATTACCCCATATAAAATGTAAACATTTGTACATGTGTCATTTTGCGATTGGACATGATAAATTTTCATCTAACTTAGTTAGGTATGATGAGCTAATTTATTAAGAGCGAAAATTCAATAAATTTTTTTAAAAATTAAAGGGAAATTTGCTTTTTAGTCCTTAGATTTTGGGCCCTTTTTAATTTTAATCATTAACGTTCAACCTTCAAATTTTTAGTTCTTGAGTTTTCTTTTGGAGAATAAATGGTCTTTCCGTCAGTTTGTCGTCTATATACTTAACGGAATATGAAGCGGTCGACCAGGTATATGTGTTAAAAATGAGCAGTCGATCGGTACATGAAGCGGTCAACCGATACAAATTTGACGGCAGACTGATAGAAGGACTAAATTTTATAATGATAAAAGTTCAAGAACTAAAATTTAGACCCACTAAAATTTATGACTAAAATTAAAAAGAAAGTAAAATTTAAGGACTAAAAAATAAATTTTCCAAAATTAAAATCTAGTGAGATTTTTAAAAAACCATTAAAACTTAGTGAGTATTTAAAGTTGGAAAGCGATTCTTGCTGCTAAGCATTGGAATTGTTTTGCTAATGTCACCGTCGCTGACGATGAAAGATAATGATAACTTTGTGTAGCTCTTGATAAGCATCTGTCATGGTGAACACTTTCGATATTGGTGACGCAAAACGTTCGTCTCACTCGCTTCCTTTTAATGTCAGATTGCTGAGAGAAGTCACAAAAATGAGGGCTACAATTTTGGAATCTCGCAGCTTTTTCGTCAGAGATTCCAGAGCTGAACCACCACACCCGAAAGAGATTAAAAAAATGTAGATATTCGTGATGAAAAAATACACTGTCAATCTTCAAATTAGTTTTACACGTTTCACCTCAAACTACAATGTTTAAGACATTACATCCTCAAATTACTAATGTTAGACATTTTACACTATAAATTACCAATTTTAACACTTTGCACTCTCCATTTGACAATAATACCCTTAATAAATTTATAATAATATCTTTACTATATACAAAATGTGTGGCATTATTGTCATTTTAGTCTCAAATTTTGAAAAAAGATAGAAAATGTCAAAAATTAGTAGTTAAAGGGTACAATGTCTTAAAGATAGTAGTTTGAGGTGTAAAGTGTCAAAACTATAGTAGGTAGTTTGTGAGTAAACTCGTAATAAAGCCTTGCTTATTCCTTAAAAGAAGAGAAAAACACAAAATCGGTAGCAAACACCCTTGAATTTTTTAACGAAAGAATACTAAGGAATTGGAATAATAAAGGCTCCATGAGCGCATATTATTCCTCCCCGGCCCCCATACTGTGGTCCAGAGGGCGCTCATCCAAAATAGGTGATGTAATAATTGAGTGGTTGTAAAATCCTAATCCAAGCATTAAAACCAAACAGGAAGAAAAAAGAGGCATTTTCCTTTCCATTACCAAACAAAAAAGTCAAGCTCTTGGGCCATCCTCCTCACAAGCTCCTCTCTCACTTCTAAACCATTGCTTCCCATTTCTGCAACAAAACGCATATATCCTAAAACACCCAGCCAAATTCTTTCTCATGCAACATGAGGACTTATCGCCCTGCAGTGGTTTTTCATTACATCCAGTAGCTTAAATAATTACAAAACCAAAATTTAACTAAAATATTACACCAGAGCAGAACATGGAAATGAAAACGAGGAGATTAGCCACGGCGACGGCCATGACCGCTGATCTTCCGAGAGTGGTTGCTGCAGACTGGTCAGTCTGATGAAGAGGTTTCTTGTAGTAGAATGGGAAGTAAGGCAATATGGGGTCAGGAGAGGGAGGGGTATTAAACAAAGTCCCATAGGGCGGTGGAGGGTTATATGGATAATATCCTGTCGGTGTAGGGCTGTATCCAGCAGGAGGTGGGTATCCGTATGACACAGTCTGGGAAGGCGGCGGAGGTGGTGTTGTGTATGCCGGATTTGTCTGGGTACCGGTGCCGGTGGGCGGTGGATAGCAGGGATACGGACACGCGTCGTCGGCCCTTGTGGTTCCGGGAAAGTACTTCAGAAATATACATGCCAAGAAGAGGGTGGAGAAAACTTGGCTGATCAACTTTGTAGCCATGGCGTTCGGGAGAGGGAAGGAGGAGAAAGGGAAAGGGAGAGTTGAGGGAGCAAAAGAAGTGGGTGAGTGGTGTGGGTGTTTAACCTAGTGGATGACTTCTAGTCTTTCGTGCAAAGAAAGACTTGGAAAAAAGATCACATAGGACCAAAGTGATAGAAAGCTACTTTTAAACGGCTCAGGGCGATGATCAAGTGGTCACAATTCTGCCTTAGTATTAGAATTTACACAATACAGAAAAGGTTGATCTAACTCAACTTTAAAAGACGTCTTGAAGAGTGAGGAATTTCACAACCTTATAAGAAGTACATTGACTAGTTTCTCTAACAATGTGGGACTTTCAACACGTGGAAACGGGTGACGGTGGACCATAAATTAGGAATTTTGCTCTGATACCATATTATCTTTTGGAGTTGAGTTAGACACATCTTTCACATATTGTGTAAATTCTAATATGGTATCAGGTTCATTAAGCCTGCACGTGAGGAGTGTTAGAGTCCCACATTGATGTCAAGTTTCATCCAAAAACCAATTGGCAATGGGAAGAGGTGGCCCAACAGGTATATGAAGCACAAGATTAAATGGTCCCTAATAAATATGAGACTCTAACACTTGTGATGAAAAAATAGAAAAAAAAAGTGGTCACTATTCTACACCATGCGTATTAAAAACTTGGCCCTCGGGAGCCTCACAGAAAACAGCCTTGGTTGAGCCTAAATGGTATAATGTGTGTAGAAGGTAGAATTACAATGATTGCACATGCATATGATATACCCCAGGGCTCAAGTGATATAATATAAAAGGAAATCATGTGGGCGAAAAGCTAGCTGTGGCGTTCCATCTAAAATTGAAACCTTATTCTGGTTATAAAAAGAAGCGTAAATTAGTCTCGCGCACATATATATATATATATATATATCTTGCCGCTATCATACTATCAAATAAAGGACTTCAATGACACGTTATAAGTTCCGAGACTATAAATCATAGACGGATTTCATTCGCTCTCTCTTTAATTAATGAATGGATTCATGGAACATGACAATTGACAAGGATTGGTTAGTAATATTAATGGTCAGCTGCCCGAGTCTGTCCACTCTTCCTTCGGAATTTGTTTTTGTTTAGGACTTATTTTTCAGATTATCTTATGGATCACACCACACAGCACACTCCTTGAGTGGAAAGTCTCTCGATCCTTCCCCACCGTTCTAGGTTCCATTTTGTGCCTTGCGATTGCACAACTTAGTTTCTTCTTTCAATACTCATATTCAGCTAACATATAGAAGTTTTGATCAAATAGGCTCTTTTCACTTGGGCCTCCCTATGGTCCACTTCGTGTTTCGCCACACACACTGTGTTCCTTTCTCTTTCTTAAGTGTCTTACTGTCTTCTATCGATACTACAAATCCTCTTTGGATCATATCAGGGACTCTGATTCCATTGGTTAAGAAATATATGGACACCACTCACCTTAAAAGAAATAAGTCGATAGATTTGGACTCAATAATGTTATATCATGAGTCTACAAGAAGACTTCCGGATTCATCTCCTCCACCAAGTTCAACTCCCTGGGCCAACAAAAACTCGTAACTTAAATTATGCATACAAAAACTGGTAACTTAAATTATGCGTTAAGGTGAAGAGTTGTCAGACGGTTCAAGTTTTGATGAATGTGTTTCTGTAAATGGATAAAAAGTTGACCCCATTCGGTTGATCCTTTCGGCTTTTCGGCTATATGCTTATTTCCACTATAAAAGTGGATATATTTTTTTATCGGATGTCCCCGAAGGGACTATAAAAGTGGATATATATTATCTCTGAAAGTCTTGAACCTTACTTTGAGAATAAAGAATGCTAACGGCGGCATCTCATCGAAGCAGCCCTGCGTTAGTTTAAATGCGTGTTTTTTTTTTTTGTCTTGGATCTTGCCAAACTCTGTCTCGGCTATCTAGAGGCGTAAAAAGAAAACAAATCCACCGCTTGGATTCACCGCAAAGGCCATACATGATCTGTATTTTACTACTAATGGCTGATCCAAAACTAATAAGCTAAACTGCTCCATGAAAAGGAGCAATGAGGACTTCCCAACATATTTCTTAATTAAGTATTCAATTATCTAAAAAATTAAGATTAATTAATTATAAGAGAAGGTTTTCCTCATAATTAATTAAGGAAGACACAAAGCTATTTGGTAGAGTTAGCTTTTCCCAACTAATATTTGGAGGTGCATTATAGGGCCCAGATTCCAAACGAAACCCTTTCCTCGTTAATTGGGAATTGGAAAAGGTAAGAGATAATCAGGTGGGGGCTTTGTCTTTCTCCTAAATCTCATCGTGTCTGGAAAGTCATCTTGTTTCTCTCAATTTTCAATGCATCTACTTTTTTTACTTCTAAGAATGTAACCACTTATCTTGACGTGAGTGTAGTGGTTACAGCTACCGATGATTGCAGACCCATTGAACTTTTGCATCGTTAATTTCTTCCTTTTCTTTTTGGTTCACGAACCATTGATCAAATGAGTTATTTGGTCAAGATTCGCAAGCTCATACACCTACACCTAACATGTTAGGCGAATAAAAGCCCCCAACAGCTTTCTGAGCTTGTTCACCATGGTATTGGTACCGCTTTCCCGTTCAATAAACTTTTCCACGGAAGGAAAAACTCTGCACGAATTTTTCAACAAGTTAAGAGAGAGACAGCAAGAGGATTTAAAAATTTCTTTGCCTTTTTTTCTACAGAGCAATCCTTGGCAGCTTTTAACTTATTGCTAGAGAACGTGTAGTGCAAGCAACATGATTGTTAGAGATGATTTCCCGAAGATTTATAGAAGAATACCCAACGAACGATGATCCATTTAGGCATACGATTGTCAGGCCAAGAAAAAAAGCAGACATATCATTGTCAGAAATATGCAGAAAAAATTTGAGAGAAATTCGTGAAATTGAATCATTGTCCACGGCCGCATATACTTACACAAAGGCTTTAAACTACCCGTCCATATTACTCCGCTTCAATAAATGTGACTTTTCAGAACAATTTTTTGGGAAGTGAAAGTGTTGTTTTTGGGAGAGAAATTCACCCATTTAGGACGATATTTTGTTTTTGGGACGGAAATTTCTTGTCAAAAAAAAAACTTTTTGCAACAGACTCGTCGATTAAAGTATATCAGTTCGATATTTAATTAAAATATTCGTTCGAACTTTACAAACATGCTTTTGCAAGCGTTTGAACAAAGAAGTACGTTCTAACACCTATCTCCTAAACATTCGAATGACAATAAAACTGTTTTGAATGAACGTGGAAATCTCGGTATTCAAATTCGCAGCGTTCATTTTTAAAAAAAAGTAAAGTTTGAACGATAATATACTTTTTGGGAGAGCGATTTTCGTCTCGAAAAACTATGCCCGATCGAACGCGTTCAATCCTGGAGTTTTCACCTACTGCAATGATGCACGTCTTGTCATCATAAATTTTATTATTTTTCACACCGTTCGAACATGGTTGCATAACCGTTCTAACAAATATTGAACGTTGGGAATACGAATTGATCGATATCATACTCATTCTAAAATTTTTGAAACAATCGTTTGAATGCGTTCGAACGTTCATCCGATTATAACACACTCACAACCCTCTTATTTCTCACATTTTCGCAAACTCACAAAGGATTCTCTCAATCTTGATACCCAAGTTTACTCCGTGCAACTCGAATTTCCTAGCCTCTACACACTACAAGTAAGTTTTTTAACGCATTTCATTCCATTTTTTCATAGATTTTGTTTTGGTGCATTTTGATTTGAAAAAGCTATAAATCTTCAAAAATGAGTGCATGTTATAGAATGTGAACGTTTCTAGTTAGTTTAGGATTATTTGGGAATGATTTGGTACATAAAAATATCACTTTTTAAGGATTTTGAAAATGGTCGAGTCAACTCAACAGTTTTAGTTTCGTGTTACAATGTTCGAACGACACTCATTCTTGTCGTTCGAACGTCGGATACAAAACCCACCGTTATAACTATGCATCGAAATGTTGGCTAAAACGGTGTGTTTAAGTATTATTGTTAGAACAATATTGCGTTCGAAGTGTATGACGTCCGTTCGATGTTTTAATTCTTTTCATTCGACGTTTAATACTTTCTATTTGATGATTTCATACATTCTGTTGTATGTTTTAATTATCTTTGTTCAAAGATTTATTTTATATTCGTTCGATTTCTTATGTTGAACGTTGGAACATTGTACATTATGTTCGAAAGATATTCCTGTTCGAATATGTTATTGTTTGTTCTAACGCTTTTTTTTCATAGACTAGGCGAATATGCTGAAGCGGTCCAAATCAGCTACTTCTTCTTCACAGGCTCCTCAAAATGAAGCTATAAATACAGATGAGAGAAGTGTGTGCATGTTTAAGCGCCAAGTTTTGGTCGAGAAGTCTGTTTGCACTACAGATTTTTGCGACTTATATTTTGAAGGTCGCACTATCCACCGGATCTTCATCCACCATGACTGGGAGCGCATGCTCTCTTGGACCAGCTTGCCATACGTACTCCTACTCCAGGAGTTCTACGCTTCATTGATGGAGATTGACACCGACGCTAACGAGTGGGAGGTTGTCATCTTGGGAGTTCATATCAAGATTTATGTTGATATCCTGACCGATTTCTTTGGCATTTAGAGGCGACCGGGGGCTTATCCTGCTGTCCAGCCCGTAATTCTTTTGCCAAATGAAGAGGTCTTCCGACTGATGATAGGAGAGTATCACTATTTGGTACAATCATCACAGACACAGAAATCTTTGCCTGTGTTTTGGCACATGCTCCACCTGATATTTTTTCATAACATTTACCCGCGTCAACATCACACAGAGTGCACTGCCCCGCAAACACATCTGATGATGACGGTGGCGCGGTTGGAGCCGATTGACCTCCTTCTGCTCATTTTCCAGATGATCTGGGTTGAGGATCAGTCAACGGCTAGGGAGGGTCTACCACATAGTGTGATGCTAACCCGGATCATGTTGGATTCTGGGGTAATGGTTGGGCGTCATGAGCGAACTGCTACCCAACTTGGCCCTATCAGCGGTGTCACAGCTCGAAGCAAGCTTGTCACATGGATAGGCGTCACCACGTCAAGTTGCAGTAGCTACTCTTCCGCAACGTGAGGAGAGAAGTCCGGCTATTAAGAAGCCAGTTGGGTCTTCCGCTAGATCAACCCGTTATCAACCACTACCAATAGATCCTCGGGGGGGACATAGAGCTCTGTATTATAGGCACAAGCAAGATGTTCATCGCTCTCGTCATCACCAACGTTGGAGACATGCAGAAGAGACTCAGTGAGATTGATTCGAGGTAGTAGGAACAATAGAAAGAGTTGAAGAAAAGTCGAAAAAACATAATGAACAAGATAGATGATATCCAGGAGGGATTGCTGGCAAAGCTAGAGAAGAAGAAGTCCAAGTAGTTCAAAATGTTTGAACAGTTATTTTGTCATGTATTTATGTTTATGTCATTTTTTTCACTTATTTTATGTTTATTTCAGCCTTTCGAACAGTTATGTTTGTTTATGTTATCATATTTGTGGTTGATGATCTCATTTTTGGTATTGTTTTTGCATAATTTTATTTCATAATTAAATTATGATTAAAAATGAAATAACACAGAATCTTAGGAAATATTTTAATAATACAATAAAATATTATCATATAAAATAATGATAAATTGAAGACAAATAATAAAATATTTGTTATTATAGAAATTTTTATACATATTACGTAATAGTATCTTGTGCATATTATTTAACATATAGTACTTTATGCATATTATGTAACATATATATAATATATATTATTTAATATATAATACCTTATGCATATTATGTAATATATAGTACCTGATGCATATTACTAAAATATATAGTACCTTATACATATTATTTGATATATAGTACCTTATGCATATTATGTAATATATAATACCTTATACATAGTATTTAAGATATAATATTTTACATGTTATTTGACATATAGTATCTTATGCATATTATGTAATATATAGTACCTTATGTATATTATGTAATATATAGTACCTTATGCATATTATTTGATATATAGTACTTTATGCATATTTGACATATAGTGTTTTATACATATTATTTGACATATAGTACATTATGCATATTATTTGACATATAATACCTTATACATATTATTTAACATATAGTACCTTATGCATATTATTTAACATATAATACCTTGTGCATATTATGTAACATATATATAGTACCTTATATATATTATTTAATATGTAGTAATAATAATTTTCTGATTCTCATACAGTGTTATTTAACTGACATGTGTTTGTAATTACTTAGACATCATGAAGTACATATAAAATTTATGTACTTGATACTTAACACTTTAAACTCAACTCTTAATACATATACTATATATAATATTTACGTAGATAAATATAGTGTGTTTGTTATACTTATACATAAGTGAGTACTAAAAATATTTTCATAGTCTTACACATGTGCTATAATACGTCATTAGTTTATAAAATTATACTTATAATTTAATTACATATAATTTAATTATTATTTAATTTATTCACATAAACATTTAAACATAAAAAGTAATAAAAAAACGATGCTATTTCGTTTTCAATAAACCGTTAGAACGTTAATCAAAACTAACGACGTCGTTTAGATAGAAAACTAACCATTCGAGAGTGTGAAAAACGGGTTCGAAAGATAGTTTACGTGCGTTTTTTTGCCGTCCATTTTTTGGCGAACTGTTCTAACGTAAACTTAATCGTTCGAACATAAAACATGCAATCAAATACCATAGAATCGACCTCATTTCACCCACGCTCTCAAAACACCACAAATTTGTCAAATTTTCTTCTTATGCTGAAATCTTATAACTTTTGTCTTATTGTTGTAGGAAAATACACAAATGGAGATTCTTTGTGTTTTGGAGGTAAGATTTATCAACTTAATCGGTGAATTTCATACTTTTTTAGGTATAGATTTTTGGTTGTTGTAGTTTGAATTTGTTCACGAAATTGATGTTTAAATGCTTACAGTTAGTTTCATATATGTTTAAGGGTGTTGAATGCATGTTTTAGGAGTAAAAAAAATACATGTTTTTGGGATTTAATTGAAAGTTTTTGGTTCTGTAAATTTTGAGATTTTTTCTATCGTTAGAACACTGTAAAAGTGTTCGTTCGAACAAAAGTGATAAAATTGTTCATTTACAGGGATGCAATCACGTTCTAACAATAAATTGTTACCGTTTGAGCGTATTGTGGTTGTTCAAACGTTTTTTTTTTAGGAAAATTAGAAGTTTCGCATTATGCACAACAAATAAAAAGAACGTTTTGAACGTGTTTGATAGATCACAATATGTACGATTTGTGTAAACATGTTAGATATAATCGTTCACCTGCATCAACCCTGTCTGGGGTCTTAGCTTTTCCTACGTTGATATCGGATCACCTTCACCGAAAACGACATCGAGTAGATGTATAGATAAATTATATATATTTTTTCATTTAGCTAACTTTTTTTTAATGATTATTTTTGTCAAATATTTAAGAGTTATTATGATTAAAATTTCTAATTTAGGAAAATTTGGATGCACGTGACATCCAAGGTAGATTATTATTATTTTTTATCGTATATTGTATTTAATTATTTTGAATATTGTGGTTAATTATTTACTTGTATATTTTGTTAATAAATTTGTTTATTTCATAATATATTTTTTAACAAATTTCTAGCAATTTTTAATTTTTTATTAAAAAAAAGCTTGTTCCAACATTAGGTTTTGCATTCGAAATAGAGCGTGCCACCCCTACGTTCGAACCTGATTCGAACATTTCTCGTTTCAGTTCATAACATGTTCGAACAACTACTTTTTATTCTTCAATCAGTATATTGAACGGATTTAACGATATACGTTGGAACAACATAAAATATTTGAATGTTTTTTACCTTTACGTCCGAACGTTTATCGAGTGAAATGTTGTAACTCATTAAGAACGGTTATGGACGTTTTAGTTTACAACGTTGTAATGGTCTTCAAAATATCGAACGTAAAGTTTTTGTTTTTGTTCGAACATTAATTTTCCTTATTGAATGAATTTATATTTTCCTTCAAAACCCGTTCAAACTTAATCCTCAACTGTCCGTTCTAAAGTGTTCAAACGATTATTTCATTTTGGAACAGAAGCTTTCCTGTCTCGAAAAAGTACTTTTAGGACGAAACACCATTTTTGTCCCCAAAATTTTTTTTTGTAACTGACTTGTTGGGACAGTTGCGATGACAGACGGATTCCATCCCAAAACCATTTTTGGGACGAAATTTGAGTTTTTCCGTCCCAGAAGCTAATTTTTGTTGTAATGCTCATGGTCACACACCTAGTGGCAGAGCCAAGATTGCTAGGATGCAAAGATCTTCCTAAAGTCACCTGCTACCCCAAGGAAACTTAGGTTTTGACTGCCTTAATAGACCTTCGGGAGCCAAATAACAATGACGATAGTAAGGGTAAGTCATAGTTAGCCTCGTAAGTATGTTCAAAATCAAATTGGTACTCGTAACTTTCAAAAATTTGATTTAAGACCCTTAACTTTTGAAAGTCATCAATTCACGTCCCTTGTCCAAATTAGGAATTAAGTCCGACGAGAAATCAAGCAAAATAATCGAAATGTCCCTACAATACTAAATTTTAAAATAATAAATATTAAGAAATAAACTAAAATAAATAGATTATTGAAATAGAGTTTCAATAGAATTTAAAAAATATTACTTTTTAATAAAATATTCTTTTATTTTTAATGATTTTTTTAATCTTGGAGGGGTATTTTGATCATTTTTCATGTTTTTCCATATGATTTAATGTCTGATTTGGACGAGAGCGTGAATTGATAAGTTTCAAAAGTTAAGGGTCTTAAATCGACGTTTTGAAAGTTACGAGTACCAATTTGATTTTGTTCATACTTACTGAGCTAACTATGACTTTACCCCTAAGCCAGATAAGTTATTGTCTTAACTCATTGACGGATGAGGAATGTGTCTTCTGTGTTCATAGACTTCTGGGTTTTCTCCATGAAATTTTTGAAAGTCTCTAAAGGTTTCTTGCGAAGAGAAAAATAAAACCTCCAATATGTCAAACTGGCGACTTTGGCTGTAAGGACCACCTTGTCCTTGGGGTCCTCTATACGCAACTTCTCAATTGAAGCAGGCGACATAATCCCAGAGACTTTTGCCCTCCTTTTGCCGAGTTTATAAAGATGAATTGCATGCTTTTTCTAACGCTTGCTTGGTATGAAATGACTTACAAATGTGTGGTTGAGTTCTTTGAAACTGGATATAGAATCGGGCTTGAGTCTACTGAACAAAATACGGGCAGATTCGGACAAAGTGGTGGGGAACACTTTGCCTTTGATTACGTCTTGTGGGTTGAGTAAGTCCATCTACGAGCAGTACCATTCGAGGTGGTCAAGTGGGTCATTGGTGCCCATATACTTGTCGATGACCGGCATTTGAAAGTTGACGGGTAATATAGCCTTCAAAACTTCTTGAGTGAATGAGAACTCGAATTTATGGATTATGCTTTATAGGGCGAAAGAAGGTGGTTGGACCATTTTCTCATACTTTAGCCTTCCCTCCATTACTCGTGGTCGTCATAAACCTTTTATCTCAAGAACTAATGTTCTCACAGACGGTGCTAACTGATGAACCAATTGGTTTATAGTAACCACTTCTCTCGATGGAGTCTTGACTCCTTACCCGGCAACTTATTTGCACACACAATGAAAGACACATTTTCCTTCTCATAGGGAATAAAGCCTTTGATACTTAAGTCAGTCCCTCGTATAAAATCTTTGAACTAATGGACCTTCTTGCTTGCTTATTTGATAAAAGGTATTAGATCTATTAGGCTTAACCGGTCCGGGCCCAAGAGGTTTGACGGGCTCAAATTTGGTGTCATCAAATAATATGATTGCAAATAGTCAATTTCTAGACAAAGTGTATCTACTCCGGCCTCTCCAACTATACCTACCGAAAATAATAATGAAAAGTGAAAACAGCCCGAAAAAGACCCCCACCGAACCACATAAAATATCTAATTATCCTTTCCCATTCTTTTTTGCTTTTGTAGTAGGCCTTTCCACTTTACAAACAATGGGCAATGCCTAGGAGTCCAGGGACCAATTAGGAGAAGCCAGCCACCAAACTACTAGCCAAGCAATCAGTCTAATCCCCTTTGCGTGATCTACCAGCCAAGCATTCCAAAACTTCACTGTTTAAGTAATTAGTCTTTTCCCCTTTTTAAGTCGGTAAGTACGTCAATCTCAACTTGAATTTAACCTTGTTCTGCTATCTAGGGTAATTTATTTATTGATGTGACGTACGTCTACCCCCTCCAGACAGCCTGCTTTACCACGCAACACACGTTAGGTTGCTTGGAGTGAAGTAGAGGCCAATTAGGACAACCCAGCCACCAAACTATTAGCAATTCGTACAATCACAGCCCAGTGATGTATAATGTAACGTGCCACTGGCCAATAGCCAACGCTAGAAGTGTGCGCACTGGACCTCACAGTTTAGTGAAACCGAAGTTGATCTCCTCCACTGACAACTGACACGCACAGCTGGGGAATGAACTCTTGACTTCGAGAATCAGATGGGGTTGGATCTTCTCTTTTGGTCTCACATGCATGAAGGAACCCCATGTGCATTGTGCACCTCCAGATTAGAAAAGATGAGAATGATCAACACGCTTTCCAATTGACCTTTCTAGGTCGCTCGAGTCTCCGTGTGATTGGATCAGCATTTGCAATTTGGACATTGAAGGATAACCTAAGATAAGTATAACTATATAATCAAATGAGTAGTGGCACTTAATCTTTTAAATAACTCATGGAACGTCACGAGTGGAACAATATGGGTTCCCTTTGTTTTGTCCACCTAATAATTAAGCGTCAAGAGGCATGTCACACAATTTCTTTGGCGCACATAGAAAGTTCTTTTAAGATATATTTCAAACGCGAGCAAGCAATTCTGGCTTAAATTACGTGGATTATACGAATAATATTCCCTTTTAATTGTTCAGTCCATTGGCTTGTTAATTAAAGAGTTTCATTACTTTGGTTCTGCATTATTAAATAACCGACAAACATATAATGCTTTAATCAAACTTTAAAGATTCCAAGGTATTTCTAATTAATGTCTATAAGTTTTTATTTGATATATGATAAAAATTAGAATATTATGTATAGGACATACGATCTTTTTTTTAAAAAAAATATATATATACTTATTATGTATTCTTATATTTATCTGGTTGATATATAATTTTTCCATTTTCAAATTAAAATTTAATTTGGACGGTACAGACTGTTAGTGCAATTTTGTATTGGCAAAATTCCGTGTCAAAATATGTCTTGATTGAGTTGTAATTTTGGTCTCCACATTTGTTCAAGAGTTAGAGTTGATGAGTTGTCCAAAATCTTCATCACGTTCAACCAGTGTTCAACAGGCGCTCGAGCGGCCTTGGAAAAATTCATACAGAGTCATCACGTTCAACCAGCGTTAGACAAGCGTTCGAGCGACCATTGAAAAAATACACACAGAGTTTTGGCTTTAAACCAGCGTTAGACAAGCGCTCGAGCGCTCAGTGCAAATTTCAGACAGAAACATAAGCGTTTGACCACCGCTCGAGCGACTTCCGGCGAATTTCAAAAATCTCTGAATTTTTGGAATTTCCTTTTGAAATGTTAGGAAACCCTACAAGGTTTCGTGGGAGGCCGACCTAAAGGTATTGAGGCTTCCATTGAGCAAATCAGTGCCTCTTTCCTTGAGAGAAAAACCCAAGAAGATTTGTGCTTCAAGATTGACAAATTTTCTCTTTTTCGATCAAATATCTTTGTAACCTTCATGGTGTTGAAGGAGTGCTGAAGAACAAGAGTTTATTTAATTTTCCGCTGCCTATTTGTTGATTGAGTTGATTATTATGCATATCTAGGCTAAACAATTTTAGAACATGTTTTAAAATTATTATTGATTTATTTATTAGAAAGAAAACACATTTTTTCCGTCTCTAAGTGTTGTTAGGGTCTAAACTAGAATTTTCACCGACGAACCGATGTCATCATGATAAACGTTAAGCTTGCTCAGTTGTTACGATGAGATGAGCTAGCTGCGACCCATAAGATGTTACTTGATATTCTACGAGTGTCTGCCACCCTGATATTCTACGAGTGTCTGCCACGTATACCGACAAATTAAGACTCGCCATATAAGCATATCCAGCGACGTATACGGTGGGGCGACGACTTGAATTGAAGGTTTCTTAATTGAGATGGTTGTGGACATGCGAGCTAGTGCCCGGAGCCCAGTGGATGATCCATTATTCCAGCCATGGTTGTTCACGTGCATCTTTTAATTATGCTTACTTCCCACAAATTAATTTAATCTGAAATTATGAAATAAGCTTTTCTCTGCACCTAGAACCCCAACCAAATGGAGGAGCAATTTAGAACGAAGAACGTAGAGGAGAAATTAGTACCAAGTTAACTCACTATACAGTAGATAAAGTTGAAATTTATGAAAAAGAAGAAAAGGAAAGATGAACATAAATTCTAACATAATCGGCCACGGATCAGAATATTTCCATTGTTATTGATGGTTATTGAAGGATTTTAGATGAAGCATGTCCCAAGGTTGGTGTACTAATTATAAAACTGCGTACAAAATTCTCTGTGCTTAAAATATGTCTATAAAATTCTGTTCTTCCTTAATTGATCTGAATCTTACCAGAATAAAGTCACCAAAAAGCCAGAAGACCCAACAAGCCACAGCTGACCAAAACAGGCAGCCTCACGATCGAATTCCTTCCAGCCCCACTGAAATTCTCGTCAATAGGATACAAGTTCCCCGGTGGACCTGTTATGTATATGAATGACCCCGGAGGAGGTGGAGGAGGATGGTGGTATTTGGTTGGTGACTTCTTGGGAGTAGGCGGCGGTAGTGATGGTGGTGGCAGAGCTGGTGGCGGTGGTGGAGAGCTTGGCAAGCACGCCGAGCACTTCTCGTCAGCCGTCGCGGGGACGGCGAGAACGGCAATCACAATGAACAATTCTACAAGCAGCCGAGCGTTGAGACGACGCATCTTGATTGGCATATTGAGGACCAGTTGCCGTGAATCGCGAGGATCTTTGAAGATCTAGTCGGTAGAAGGTGGGAGTGGGAGAGGTGGTCGGTCTTCTTTCGTTATTAGGTGCATGGGAGATGAAAAAGACTGAAAGGGCCTGTTGGGTTTGGACTTGGGAGAGAATGGGTGTTTACAGAAGACAAATGGGTGTGATCAGTGAGAGCTGTTCTTAAGGACTTCTCATAAGCGGTATCGCTTTTTCTTCAAGGGTATGGTATTGCATGTGGGAAGTACAAATGATAAGGGCCCACCATGCACACATTAAGCCCTTAATGCATGCAATTATTTGTAGTGCATATTTATTTTCTTTTTCTTTTTCCTTTTGGGAAACTCCCATATGCCCCCTTTGAAACTTTTATTGCCTTTACTTCTGTCCAGACTCCAAACAGTGCCTTTACGTCGGTATAGAAGAAATTGTAGTAAGAGAAGTGCATGCTGAGCAAGAGTTTGAATTAGCGGCCATAAACCAGTGCACATCAAGTTGTCATTACCCGAACAAACCCTTATCATTTATATGCTAATTCGACCACATAAGATAGACACGTTAGTCATAAGACAGCTCATGATCTGTTCCGTATTACGCCCCCTGACCCTTGTCGAAAATAATATGTGAGCTGGCACTGTAGTGGTCCCAAGAGAGTCACGCGTGGCTAAAGGGAAGCAGAGTGCAAATGTTTGTTTTTGTCGACCACTACCATTTGACGAACTGGGCAGAGCACCGCTTCTCAGTTACTTTTGCAGGTTCTAGACCACTCTGTCACACACATGACAGGCTCTTGTAGTACAACTGTTTTTGTAGAAATAGGACAGCAATGCTTTGTATCATGTAGAAAATAGTAGCAAGAAATGTACGAGAAGGTTTTTCCTCTCAAGCCGTCGTCCTCTCCCCTCAAACTCTGTTTTCATCTTACTGTGAAATCACACAAATCAATTCAATATTCTTGAAAACCCTGTCAAGGAAGAGAGGTCATTGTCCTTGTCGCTAGCTTGCACCTTCTTGCATAATCAAGTAATGGAAGTTGATGATTTTTCCTTAATCCCTCCAGCTACTTCATGTGAATAATTCTTCACCAGGGAGGTTTTTCTTACTCTGCTCTGCTTTGTCGGTTTATCCTCCCTATGCAGAGTGGGGAGTAGTACCAGGGCCGGCTCAAACAAAATGGAGGCCTAAGGCAAAATAAATTAATATGCTTTTTATATAAAATTTAATATAAAATATTTAAAATTATCTAAAAATTATTAAATTTAATATAAAATATTAAAGGCCCCATTAATTATTTTTTATGAGGCCCTCATACATGACATCAAGGCCCCATGACTAGAACAATTAAGAAATTTATAAGATATTTTTTCTCTTTGAGTAAAGTTCAGAAATATCTAAAAAAGAATTAGTAAGTCTTGAAGAAATATATATGTCCACTCATGATAAAAAAATATGAAAAGATTGCATTTTGTCTTTTTTTTATTAACTCAATTGTCTTTTTATTTTTAGGTCATCTACAAAAAAAATATATATATATATATATAAAAAATATTTTTAGTCTTTACGGGGCCTTGCTCAGGGTGAGGCCTTAGGCCACAGCCTAACTTGCCTTACCCTTGAGCCGGACCTGAGTAGTACTGTATCTAAACACCTTTAAGGATGATATCCTCTTCTTGTGTCCTCATATGCTACAAAAAGCAAAAAAAACAAAAATAAAAAAGAAAGAAGAAAAAGGTGTAAATTACACTTTGCACTCGTAAATATGAGTTTGCCGACACTCCTATCTTCTAATTTTGTGTCATTGAGCTCCTCAAATTGATTTTTTTGGCGATTTGCAAACTACCGTTAAATTGATCATTAAAATTTATGGAAAATAGAAAAATATATATTTTTCTCTCAATTAGCCTAAAGCATAAAATTATTTTTTAAGGGCAAAAATATCTTTTTTTTTCTATTTTTTGTTAGTTTTAACTGTCAATTTAACCGAATGTATAAAACGCCAAAAATTGAAGTTTGAAGTACTCAATATTAAGAAATTGAAAGATGGATAGCAAATTGTCAATACTCTATATTTTTTCTAAAAAAAAATCGGTTGCTAATTTCGGAGCAACGTCACGAACTATTTTCCAGACTTTTTCTCAGATCGCTTAGATATTATGTGGTGGAGGAACGACCTTGGAGATTGGTTAGAAAGAGCCACCGTCCAATTTCCATTTCCCTGAAGCATCTTCCACCCCTTTTCCTCGGCCTTCATCCCAAGTCAACTTTCCCAATGAGACAGCCCAAGTGGACTCCATGTGTTACTTTCCGAACCTTCCTACCTTTAACTAATCCCCACTTCCAATTTTACAGTCCAAGTTGGTTTTCTACACCGATGACTTCCAAGGCAGTGCAACCGAGCATGAAGTGCGGAGTTAGGTTCTCGGTTGGAAGCTGAGAAGCTAATGGTCTTGACTAAAATTACCCCCCCGCCTATGCCGCTGTTGTGCCAGGCCCAACAACACTTGGCTCAACGCGCGGATTGGACTTGCATTAACGCTAGATATGAAGTTGGACCGCTTATATATATAGATAAGACTGGGTCAGGGCAAGACAAAATACAACAAAAGAAAAGCAGCAGATGCCGTCCCAAAAGATGTAAAAAGCAAATTCATATAGAGAGAACCCGATGCTTGTGGTACCAGTCTCGCTCTATTTTTTCTTTTGTGCAAGTGGGAATCAACGTCGATAGATTCATGTGGGTTTCCCTTTTCTGTTTTGATTCCTCCTCGATAAGGATGTCCAAGGCCCAATTGGAAGCCCACTCAAGAAACTGAACTAAAGAAAATATCATAGAAGTACGAGTTCAAAATCGAAAACCACCTCTTCGTATCAAATACTCATTCTTTCTATTCTGGTAAAACGCTGAAAATGGCCGCCTTAATTATAACAACCGCTACTTCCAAACATGTGCCAAACTGATGTGTGCAAATGTGAGCTTCGATGCGGCATCGGATTTGGTTCCCAACGAGTTCTATTTGCGGAGCAGGAATCTTCGAGAATCGAGGGTCCACAAAACCATGTAGGAGACTCGACTCCTTGGACCATCTATACTGCTTATTCTGTGTACACAACCAAAGAATTTAGAACATTAACCAGAAGCATACTAAGGCAAGCCTAAAGGTTGGCCAAGGAAGCTCCCGTCATAAGGTGTTCAAATATAACATAAGCTTCAATTAATACCCAATTGATTCGAAACCTTCAAGACTCGGAGATCACACGCCATGAGTATAATCTTTGTGAGGCATTCGGCTGTAATATTGTAATTTATTCTTCCTAAGGAGCATATAATTGGGGCTAGAAATTCTCTCAACAAAGATATCTATCTATAACAACTTAACCAAAAATATTTCATCGAAATGACGCTTTTCCTTCAAACTAATGGACTATTAATTCAAACTTCCTAAACAGGCTTGAATGGCAAACACCAAAGCCCCATTTCCGCGTTGGCCTACAACAAAATCTTAATTAAAAATAAAATCTCAGCAGTGGGACTTTAGAAACTTCTTTTCAAAGAGTTGATCGGGTAAGAGAAGCAATTGTACAGAATGGTATCCAAAAGAGAGAAGAGTTGCACCTCTCTCCTGGCCTGATCTATTAGAGACACCATTTCTTGCACAAAATTAGAAAAACCCTGAGACAGAGTTCAAGTATATATCCAAGTATTAGTATCTAAAGAAAAAGACAGATTCATCGCAAGAAACAAAACAAAAGGAAAGCACATGCATCGTAAAACGTCCTCTTCCATTGGTCCGATAACACTGCTTCAACAAAATAAGAGGTAAATACAACTTGCTTTGGGCCTCGAGCCCGACCCATCCGAGGATCTTGTATCCTCTTCAAAAGTCACTTTAGTGTTGGCCCCTCAACTCGCCGCTTGTAAAGCCCCTGGTGAGTCTTTCTTTGTTTTTTTAGCTTGTAATTTGTGTTTGTGTGTCTTTTTCAATATATAAACATTGATGTTTCAAAAAAAAAAGAGGTCAATACAACTCGCAGCAGGCTATTTAAAAAAATATTAGTTTACAAATACTACTTAAATTCCGGTTAATTGCATTTTACAAGGTTGTCCAAACACTTAAAAGTAAGGAAAATACTTATACACAAATAAAAATAAGGTAAAACAAACAGAGCCTTAAATTACATAGTTCTTCTTACAATGAATGACATTCTTATGGGATGAAAAGTTCCATATCTTTAAGCAATACTTTGTCTTAACAATGTTAGAAATGAACCATATAATCCAACGAAAAAAAGACTGACTATTTGTGTATACAGTAAATATCCTATTTTAATTTTGAGAAACGAGTGCGCTTATATAACATGAATCTACCGGAGCATTAAACGTTGATTATTATTTCTATCTATAGCTTATTATAAATTTTTGGTATAAGTAATTTTGGTTATTGTGAATTCATTACTTATAACGAAAACATAAAATTAGTCATTGTGATTTCACTTTCGTTTGCCATTGGTCCTCTCATCAAGGACTGATTTTATCCCTTTCTAAAATCAGAGGGATTAATTGTATGTTTTTGTTATCACGAGAACTAATTCTATTTTAACGTATATCACAGAGACTAATTTTGCATTTATCCCGATCTTAAAAGCTTAAATCATAAGAAGAAATAGATTTTATTATTTAAATTAAGATTAATGACCTTTTTCGTCTCTAAATTTTGCACCCTTTTTAAAAATGGTCGTTGAGTTTTCATTTTGGTTCATTTCGTTATTAATTTAGTCACTTCCTCTACTTTTATTGGTAAAATATCCGGTCATCCAGCGATTCTACATGTTACCCCTAATAAAAAATAACCCGTGTAACAATTTTTAAAAAAAAATGATAGATCAATTAAAAAAATGAGGATTTAAATTTTGACCAATATAAAATAAATTAAAAAATAAAAAATTGACCAATATTAAGAAAAATTATATCTACTTTAGTAGTAGCAGTGCCACGGAGAGCTTTTTATCGTATCTCAAAATAATAAAGATCTATATAAAAGAAAGAGGAGTTACATCCATCTTTTAAAGGAACCCTTACATTAATCACTCCACCCTTGTAGTAGTTGTTGATATATTTCTTTACGATGGCATTAAGCCTAGATACAAATAAACCTGCCCTGTTTTTTGTCCGCAATAGCCTATTTGTATCAAATCAGCTGTTTCCTTATCCTCCAAAAAACAAAACTCAAGTTGTTTCCTTTCCCTTCTTTGAAGATCTGAGAGCTCTTGAGCCAGGAACAGAGTATCTGTACTCAGACCCGTGGAGCATTGCGGTTATTGTTAGAATTTTAATTGCATAGCAATCTTTTATTCGTTTTATATAGATTTTTTTTGGCAAAACAAATGCACTTGTGCAATTTCCTCAACTGGTGGGTTCCGGTGTGGGAGAGGAAGATTGTGATGATGGCTATATCCCTTTGTACAAAACATGGCCGATAAGGCTGGAAATTCGTCATTCAATCCAAAACAACAACCCCCCTGAAAAGAAAGCAGCCATGGCTTTTGGTTTGTTTGACAAGAAAAAGTGCGAAAGCTAATTCGATGGCGCTCTTATAAATATCCTTGCAATTGCCAAAACCCATCACTAACCATTCTTCAACACCAATCCTACTGACACCCGGATCGCATCATGTCTCTCACTGTGGTTAGACAATCCCTGATCATCATCTTCGTCCTCGTTCTGACGGGCCCGATATCCCTAGCCTTCGCCAGTAAGCCCCACGTCATCAGCTTCAGATCTCCTAATCTCTACCCGGAGGGCCTCGCCTGGGACCCATCTGCCCAGCACTTCATCGTGGGCTCCTTCCACGACCGCACAATTGCCGCGGTGTCGGACGCTGGCGTCGTAGAGACATTAATATCTGACCCCTCTCTCCCAGAAAACGTCACCGTTCTGGGTCTCGCCGTCGACTCTGTCAACCACCGTCTCCTTGCCGTTATCAACGCCGCGGACCCACTCCCTTACTTTAACGCCCTCGCAGCCTACGACCTCCGCTCCGGTAACCGCCTATTCCTCTCTCTCCTCCCCTCCGATGACGGTACCACGGGCACGCGTCAGATCTCCAACGACGTCGCCGTCGACTTCAAGGGCAACGCTTACGTGACCAATTCGGCAGGAAACTACATCTGGAAAGTCAACGCCAACGGAGAATCGTCGATCTTCTCCAGATCCAGGGCCTTCACGGCCCATCCCGTGGACCGCGACTCACCCTACAGTTACTGGGGGTTGAACGGGATTGCTTACGTCAGCAAGGGGTATCTCTTGGTGGTTCAATCCAATACAGGCAAGATGTTCAAGGTGGACGAGGACGACGGCAAGGCCAGGCTGGTCTTGTTGAACGAGGATTTGACTCTGGCTGATGGAATCGCGATCCGGAGCGACGGCGTCGTTTTGGTGGTGTCCCAAAACAAGCTGTGGTTTCTGAAGAGCGCGGATAGTTGGGGGGAGGGAGTGGTGTTTGACAAAATTGACCTTGACATTGAGAGGTTTCCAACCTCGGTGGCTGTGGGACCGGAGGACAGGGCCTACGTGTTATATGGGCATGTGTTGGAGGGTATGACGGGGAATAAGGGGAGGGAGATATTTGGCATAGAGGAGGTGAGGTCAGAGAAGGAGAGTGGGGAAGAGAATGTTTGGCTGTTCGTATTGGTTGGGTTGGGCTTTGCTTATTTCTTGTTCTGGAGATTTCAGATGCGGCAGCTTGTTACCAACTTGGACAAAAAGACCAGATAATTTGCAGCATTTTTCTGTCCTGATTTTTTGGGTGGCACCAGAGGGCTAATAATATTTGTGTCGATCGTTTGAGCGGCAGTTTCGTTGAAACAATGCAAGTGTTTTAGTTTTGATAAGGCTCAGTTAGCTTGAGACCCCCACTAGTACAAGGTGATGTTCAAATGCCTGTAATCTTCTAGGCTCCAAGACATGTATCCATTTTGATTTAACAATTTTATGATGTTTATCGTTATTCTTTTAAATTTCCAGTAATAAAATCTGTCAAGAAATTCGGTAATTTGGTTCATATAAGGGGAGGACATTAATGGTCTGTAAAGTCTCAACCAATATCAAAAGACTAGAGGAACAAAATTTCGACCCCAAATGATGGGGTCTTGTTGATTTAGCTGGGTACATAGGACCAACTCTTCATATTAAAGCCCCAGAATTAGGAACTAATCTCTTCTCCAAAAGGGCAGAGAAACCTCAAACTAGGAGCTAAGTGCATGTAAATGCATGCATGTTAGACTCTCATTGTAGGTGCTATTAGTGAGCTTCGATTGGAAACAACCTTCACTCAAATCCGGAAATGGACCATTCAAAATGTGACTACAAGCTGACACGCTGTGGCCCAAGAAATCTGAGAAATGTAGGTGATACAAAAGTTATCACCAAGGCTAACGGCTTCCTTTCTTCTCAAATTTCCAAACAACGTTTCGTGAACTTTGAGATGACGTATAGATGTCCCAAAGCCAAAGGTTTGACTGTGGAGTGAATCAAATTTGCCGGCCCTTGGCACAAGTGTCATCTTTGAAGAAAATGGATGTATATACAGAAGCTAATAATACCCATAGTAGAAGAGAAAGACGCCAACTAATGGAAAAAGACGAATATTTGTCAATGATAACAAGGCCAAGCCTTTTCCCAAAGCATCGTATCTTGACTCACTACTGTCTCATGGTCAGGGCAGAATTGCTTCCACTACAGGATTTTTTGGATTTGGGAATGGCAATTGTGGCGGCCCGGGTGAAAGGTTTTTCTCCTTTTTCGATGATTGCACCAAGGGTTCCTTCATCCCGTTCTCATTTTTTGGCTTTAATAAACCAGCCTTTTCCCTAAGCATCTCGAGCTTTTCCCTGATCTTTCTCCTGATCTCAGGTTTCACAACGCGTGCATCAACCGGTTCTGCTGGCCCGCTCAGAGTCCCAGCAATCAAATATATCATCATATCTCTTCGTGAAACACCAAAGTCCAGTGGTGCTTCTGGTTTCTTTCTTTCCTCACTTTTCACCTGCAGATGAGAGTTGAAACAAAAGAAATTTAATACAATGCAAAAGCTCTGTACAAACTAGAAATGTCTCTAACCAAAAGCGATGCGGAGTGTGATATACACAACACTATACTTTTCTTGACTATTGCAAATTAGTTGAAGATAAAGCAAATGTATTGAAGTTTTCAAACTTGGACTAGTGATGCTCAACAAACTCTTACATACTAAATTTTTTTTGTTGGAGAGGGGGCCTTGAACATTCTGGATAAAACACAAAATGAGTCTTATCTTAAATAAATTTGAAACCAGGGTACACCAAATGAATACAGTCCTGCTTAAAACCTAGCATTCGTGACAAGATATGGTTACAACCTGTGCTTTGTGGTGGAAAAGTGAAGAGAGAGAAGATTTGAATGAATATTATAATGAAAAAGAATAATTAATGGGGGGAGAGAGATTATTTTGTAGTTTTTTAATAAGGCCCAAAATTTTGAGAAACACCACCTTAAGTACTGGTGTTTATCACAACAAATCAACCACCACATGGACCACCAGTACGTATAAACTCTGTAATTATTAAGGTGAGGACAGCTTAGAAAAGCCCGTGCTTGAAAAATTCTTTAGAAACTTAAACTACAGTAAACTAAAATGTGGCACACCTTTTTAAATGTATTCAACCCATAATAAGCCAGGACTTGTTCAATATATCTTCCATTGCTACAATATTAAACATTTTTACAGCATCGACAAGTAAAAAAAAAGATCGCACAAGAACAAATAAAAAGTTGTAAGATATCTAGTCTGAGAGTCCAATGCTCTGACCGACAGAATTTAAAGCAGCTAACCTGTCAAGGAAAACGAATGATAAGTACTAAACGTTAATATTATTAAGCCTGAAAATGCATCAGCCTCCAAGAATGACATGAGTTTATGGCAACATGAAAACACAGCATGGTATTAATTTGTGTTCACATATTACACATCAGCTGGCCTCAAATGGACAGATTACACGCATCAGTTACAGCATAGAGAGTATGATGAATAGCTCATTAACTTCAGATTATAGAACTTGAAAAAACTTGAAATGTGTGTGTCGAACTGCACTGCACAAAGACTTCTATAATCTCCTATAACAAGTTTTAGTACTTGATCGACATACAAGAATGCCATAGGCACATTCATCGAAAATTAAACTACAGAAGAACAAGCTACAGATCTTGAAGCATCAGAAACGAAAATAACAGGCGATAAACAACCAAAAAAAAATCAATCAATTACATCAACCACTACATGTTAGATTATATACGGGTTGTTTGTTTACCAAAATTTTGGGCAATATTCCCAAAATTTTGGGAATCTTTTGAACGTTGAAGTTTATTGGGGTTTGTGAAAAGTTTGAAATGTATGTGTAAAAGTTGAAAATTTTGAAGTATGTTCGTTTGGTTGGAATTTTTGGGGCCCCAAAAATTTGGTAAAACAAACATCCCCATATGTCTAGGGGATTATGTAGATATTTTCCTGGATGCATTACGTTGAACCAATATAGCGGTTTACATGGGATATAATATTACAGTAGAAATAACTGGCATACAAAATTTAAACCTAGAAGCATGATCAATATGTAGATGAAATCCCATCACACCCCTAATTAAACCTCCAAATATAGTATGATACCAACGAAATCTCCAATAATTTAGATAGAACCTGCTATGCTCTAGTGCTTGTCCTTATATACATACTCTCTAAAGCCCTCTCACCCACATGGTGATTTGGAGAATTATCATGCCAGAAATTGGAAGCTTCAAGGACTCAACAAAAGGCCTTGACCGACCTACTCAAACAAAACCATCTTACAGTATCCAACCTCAAATTTAAAGCTAATAGAGGGAGAAGCCCACCAAGCACATAAACTCCAAACTAAGATCACATCCAACTGATGTGGGATGTCCTTAAAACTCCCCCTCATCTCAGGGACGAATGATCCAAGGCCAACTGAAGCTGAAATAACACAAACCAGCTTGATTAACCAATAGAAATCAAACAGGACAATCAAGTTACACATGTGGAGTCGTGAATTAACCAATGAAGGGAGATGCAATGCCTCATAGTGGATGCATCATATCTCAATCTCTTATTGTTCGATTAATCAATTGGCTTCATTTTGCTCCATATTTTTGTCTCTAATAGTTCCATTAAAACTGGGGGGGGGGGGGTTGGATTTCCCATCTCCAACTACACAAACATATTCTGAAATGCCATAACCAAGACTACTACTACTAAAAATTGAAAACAATGCTGAACAGCCAGTTTAATATGTAATTCTAGGTTGAACATGTTAAGTTTTTGCAGGATATTAATCTATCTCGGAGACCCCTTAAAGCTCTGATTGATCTCTTGTTGAGACATAGCATTGAGGGGAAAAACCCAGGAATGCTAATAAGCTATCAATCAAAGCATCTTTTTAATTTTAGAGGTGTGAATTTACCACCTTTCCCAAAAGTTTAATTAAGCTAAGCTATTAGGAAGAGAAAGATTTTAGTATTTGAAGTACATTCTCTAAAACTTCCCTTCACGCTATGAGCTGGATTCCCCCTTAAGTTACAACACAATTAATATTTAACTGGAATAGAGGTGAAGTGCGGAGTTAGACCTCAGAATTATATTCTTTAACAAGAGGGTATGATATAACAATAAATTCCACTAGAAGTCGAAATAACAAAACTTACCAATTTTTGGAAAGCATTTCCTTCGTTTAGTGCAGCTAAAATGCAATCGCGTACGCAGGTCATGGGGAAATTTCCTAGTGAATCTATGATCCCAGGAGAGGCACAAAATCCATGCAAACCACAGACGACACTCAGAGAACTAAGAAAAATCAGTTCACCAAATCGCCCACAAACATTTTTCTGCATCAAACTCTCAAGAGACAACTAATGTGCCTTTCAATTTATTTATCATCCACATCAACCCAATGCAGTTAAAGTCTAAATATTTCAAAACACACAAGTAATGTCACAGAAAAACTGGGATTAAAAACACCGAAACAGAAAATAAAAAACAAAAAGTGCAGCTGAATCGTATAGCATGTCACACAAAAATGGTAACTGAGGACCCAGTAGGCAATTACCCAGGTCCCAGTTAAGTAGCCTATTTGATTGAACTTATTTAGGTGAAAGCTTTTCGAGTTTGAACCTGAAGAGCACGCGGTGTCCTTGTAGATATGATCACTGGCCTCTTGATAGGCAAGTCTTTTTCTCCAAACCGGGAAGGAAATGGGCCCGCCGCCAGCTTGAAGCTAGAGAGCGCCATCCGTTCCTTCAGGAGATCACCGGTAACAAAAGCCTCTACACTCTCGAGTTCTCGTCTTTCGTTTATTCAAGTTTAATGCGTTTCCCCAGTCCTAAGCCTCCTATCCTCCTATACCCTCCACTAAAAAGTTGTAGAGAGTTAAAGTGGACCTGCGCTGAGAGACGTGTCAACTCTTTGGCAGGTGGTTGGCTTTTGTGTTTCCCCCAAAATGCACCCAAAATTTTGAACCAATAAAATTATTACAAAAAAATTCTCTCATTCTCGTTCTAATGATTTTTTTTATTATAAATAAATATAAAAAATTTATTCAGATCATCTTTCTATATACTTTTTCATTAACTTCAACATTTACAAATTTTAACACTCAAAACACGAAAACATCTAGGTCTTTACTTATTCTAGGGGTTGGCTAATTCATGATTTTGGAGTTAATGTTGGGATGTAGAAAATTTTAGAATTTAGAATTTGTATTAGAAATTTTTTGAGAGTATGACTTTTGACGGAGTTCGTAAAAAGTTGGCACACGTGTGATGGCAAAATGATTGAGAAAAAGTTATAATTCTTTTGTAACTGTTGTACAATATCAACCTCAATTCCTCAATTATCAAAACACATATTTAAGTCCTTTAACTTTTGAAAGTCTTCAATGTACGTCCCCATCCAAATAAGGCATTAATTGGTCTAGAATGATTTTGTCCTATAATTATGAGGTAAACTATGATTTTTCCTCATAATGATTTTTATTAAAACTTGTTAAAAAATAAAGCGAGAAGATTTGATAAGAAAAATTTAATGCAAAATAATTGAATTTGTTAAGAAGTCAAGAAAGAGAAAATTTGATATATGTTTTTTTAATGAATAAAATACTTAATGAATAAAATACTAAAGTGTGAAAAATGGGTTAAAATTTATGTGAATTTTTTGAAATTTCGATGTTTGGTTGTAAAAATCTTCAGCTTTTGATTTTTTTTTAAAGTTGAATATATTGAATATCCAAACATCACCTAAGTTTGAAATATCTACTCTATTAATAATTTAATACAGCTTTCAAAATTTGTGGTCTAATAATTATATAATTTATATGGAGTGAAAATATTGCACAAACTCATATATTTGCGAAAATATCTTCATCTTTAACAAAAAAGAGAACAAAAAAAATGAAGGAATGGAATGGGTCGCACTTGCATGACTCGACATTGGACGTCATTCTTGTTCTTAATTGTAACGTCTGCAGTGCCTAGTCAAGCTTTGGGGCATATAATCATTTGGGGCCTGTTTGGAAACAGGTAAAGGTTCTGGTTTCGGTCCTGGCTCTGGATCTGGTTCCACGAGCTAAACCATCACTGCTAGCTGCGAGGGGCCTAGATGATTCATCTCATGACACATGATTGAAGTGGGTGTTTTCAACAACACGCAACCCAACTATTGTTAGTGAAATTGATGCCCCTTCCGACATTGCCGGGGTGAATACCACGTCCGGTGATACCAACGGGTTGGGCTTATGCATGGAGCATGTGTAGGTCATTCCCTATTGTGTAAGACAATTGGGGCCCATTTAAAGCTCCTCGCAAGTAACCATTTTTCCCTCTGCGTTCATATGTCGTAGCCTTTGAATACAATATTGACTGGATAATTATTTTGATAACGTGGACGCAATAACCTATAAGTTTTCGTAGCGGAATTCTGGATCGTTGAAATTAAGCAGCCCAAGCGTTATGTCTCCTTCAGATCCACGCACACAGTTCTTGAGAGAGAGAACTCTAGAGAGAGTTTTTAGTAAGAGAACGATTCTCGCGGAAAATGACTTTTCTCTCTCTCAAATGAAGTTTGAGCTATTTATAAGGCTTACTCAGAGCTTCTTCTGTGCTTATGCGTGAGATCTTTAGGGATCTCAAATATCCGCAGTAGGATCATCATGAAAAACTCTTTTTTCATTTAACCCCCTTATATTTTGTATTACGAATGTATGAGCTTTTGCAAATTGTGATCATGTCCATTAACATATCACAATTGAATCTCGAGATAGTGAGATCGATTAAGACCCTAGCTCATATAATTCTTAATCCACAGTCTATTACTCTTTATAGTCTTAAAATATTTTCGCAAAATTCCACTGGCTAGTGATAGGTCTACACTCGTTGTGCCTCTATTAAATAGGATGATGGACTCTGTCATTGAAGTAGTAATCTTAAGCAGACGAGTGGATGCATTGTAAGAGTAAATGCACTGAACATGATGAAATATGAATACCTTTTGGAAGTGACCACTAATGTTGAGAAGGCATTCAGTACAATTAGTTTATTGTAAGAGTATTAATATTGTGTGCTTGTGCCTTGACCGAATAATTTGGTGATGATCTTTCTCGGTCAAATATTCCAGACGATGTTGGGTCTTCTACACGATAAATGGACATGTGTAAATGCTCAACAAGAAATCTGTTAGTCTCCTTGTGAAACAGTATATCTGTATAGAGTATACCTCGGTCTATAACAACTATCAAGTGAACAAGGAACCGAAAAGTACATCTATCACTTGAGGGCATATTTCCAACATCTCTCACTTGCACTCAAAACCATTTATCTAGGTATCTCATACCCATACAAACTTTAAATATGTCTTAAAAAAAATTTTAGTCAGCGATTCGGTGAGAAACGGACCCACAATGTCGTAGGTTGACAATACATCAGCCATCACGACATCACTCTAATTCACCATATCATGTATCTTCATTCTATGTACTTTGCTTTCAATGCTGAGAATATACTTGACCGCTGTCTAGCTTTCAGAGCCCATGTCAGATTAATATCCACTCATAATGCTGACCGCATGACTAATATCTGGCATTATCTCTCTCCTCTTGGAAAGATGAATACTATACCCAAAGTCCTTGGTATTCAATAAATCATTGCCAATATTTGGCTTCAAGAACACAGAACACTTCCAAAGGTCTTTGACTTGAAAAATATGGTTCGTGAACCATCTTTTCTATTGATGACATCGTCCAGATGTCATTCCCATAAGCAAAATATTACTAACATTAAAAACTAGAAACACTACTAGACTCCCACTGACTTCTTGTCAATACAAGGTTCATCCATGTTTCGTGAGAAATCAAATGATTTGATCATTTCATCTAAATGGATTCTTAGCTAATGTGCTTGAGTTCTAAACTCATCAGCAGGTTTAGTAACATCTATTTTCTACACCATCTAGGCTTCTTCTTCATGGAGAGGAGGGGGTGGAGATGGTGATCGAGGAGGTATTACATAATCAAAATTTTGAATGATTGTCTCTATGCGTTGGGTCAGGATTTCTACTATGGCCAATCTTTCTACATTTCGCGCCGGGCTTTCAGGGAGGACAGCGATCTTGGGGGTTTTTGGTTTCGTGTTCTTGGATGGGAGTCATTTCTGGGAGTTTATGAGGAATCAACGATGGAAAAAAGAGGTTTTGAGTGAGAAATAAGACTTTCCCACAAACAGCGCCAAATAATGATACCTAAAAATGACTTGGAGGAATGTCGATCAGGGATCCAGTTCTACGAGCAAGTAAGAGAAAGTTGATCCCGAAGAAGGGTCTCTGAAGCCTAAGTCAGTAAGAGAGCTTTTGAGATTAAGGAGATTGTGTTAGAGTTATCGAGATGGAAGGGGTACTTGATATTTATAGGTTGGGAATGAAGTTTCTTTCCCACTTGGTCTCAAACTAATATCTCTTGCTCACTTTTTTTAGCCAATGGGGAGATTTTCCCTGATCAAGTAGGAATTGCTGACCGACCATGATTGGAGTAGGCGGGCCGAGCAGGTATCTTTGAATGAGATAAGCCTTGCCCGACCTTGGTCATATTTGTGGCCCATTGGGCTTTAATCTGGTTGCTTAGTCATCCGATTGAGCCCTACCTACCGTTTAGGACACACGTCAGTGCATGGGCTCCAACCAATGCAAGGTCTTGGTACAGGAATCAGAAGGCTAAGATATCCCAAAATGTTTTAGCAGTATGTGACTTTGATGCTCGATTTACGTTCATATATTCTGGGTGGGAAGATCTGCCCATGACTCGCGAGTGTTCTACAACGTGGTGATGCGACCCGAAGACAAATTCCCACTCCCCCCGAGGGTAAGGCTAACACATTTATGTTTTGAATTGGAAATTCAAATTTACTTGTACTATAATGAAATGAAGGTGGGTAATATGAAACTAGTTGTGCTTTGCATTCTTATTAAAGTGACAATCCTCATTAGGGAAGTTTTATTTGGTGGACTCGGGGTTTGCCCTACTGAAGGGATTCTCTGGTACGGGAGGGACTCCATGAGCCAAGAAAGAGTTGTTTAATTACGACCATTCGTCTTTAAGGAATCTAAATGAGCGGTTGTTTGGAATGCTGAAGGCTCAATTCCCAGTGTTGGATACTATGTCACGCTACCTACCAATCCGCCAACCATGCGTGGTCACTGCATGTTGTACTTTGTACAACTTCTGTCGGATATATCAACCAATGGATTCAGTATTTATGAGATTCAGCTTAAATGAGCAAGACGTGGAAGGGGAAGAGAGTTTCAGACATGATTTTAGCACCCTAGATGTATGTCCAGTAGCAGCAAGGGAAATGGCTCGGAAGAGAGATTAAATGATGGACATGGTGTGGAATGCTAGGGGCTAGGTAGCTTGGGGCCTATCCGGAATCGCACCAACGACATGGATGATGAGGTCCTCTCTATGGGCTATGTGATTTGACTTTCATGAAATGGGATATAGTTAAAGGGCACACATATGTACTACACCTACTAGATTTATGTATTTTGTTTCTACATTATGGACGCCACTGTTGGTTTGATGTTGTGATTGTGGCACATTTGTAATATTTGTGGACAAACGAACATGTTCCTATGTGTATTTTTTGTTTGGCTATATGCGGTTTGTTTGTAAGAGAATTAAACTAACCATTATGGTGAGGACTTTGAAATGTATGGAAATCAACTCATATAATTTGTTTCCTAACTTATTCATTGTTGTGCTTGCCCACATTAGAAGCACAGAGGACCAATCTGCAGTTGTGGGGGAAGACGAATGCGAATTATTCAAGTGAGGACAAAAAAGAATTACGAGAGATGGTTTTACCGTTGTCCGTTGGGTGAGGTGAGAGTTTTCATTTTATAATACAAATTCTGATACACGTGGTTGTTATGGTTACGTTGCCAATATTTTATATGCGAGTATGGTTTTGTGAATATATCTGACTCTTTGTATTAGGTCGTATTATTATTTGCTAAATGGTTGCCGACGAGCTGGTTGATGGCACTGAATGGTTGCCGACGAGCTGGTGCAAGACAACCGTCGCGCAAAGGGAGCAGATCACCGGAAGGTCTGTGTAGTTTTGCTCTTGCTTGTTATCTTCTTTTTATTTGGCATGCTAGTAGGTAAGTAGGTAATACAGCGAAAATGGGTTACATGTATAAACATTGCTCAATTGTAGGGTTCCCACCCTGATACCCCAGGAATCATGTGTTATTCTGCACTTGTGTGGTGTCACGTTCACTTTTCCAACATTTTTCATATTTAAATTTTTGTTTGCCTTATATTATTGATAGATACATACTTATTAATAAAACATGTCTTCCACAGCTCACCACCTCAGCAGTCACGTGAGCACTCCACCCTTGTCTACCAACTGTACAGATCTTCTAGAATAATAGTTTGTTAGGATTTGTTTGTAGTAATGATTGTTGGTTGTAACGGAATAGAGAATATTTGTAATATCTCATCATTTGTTTGTATAAATACCCCATTCATTGAAATGAAAAGTGTGGAGATAATTATTTCTTTTGTCGTGTTCCTTTATGGTATCAAAGCCTCTAAAAAAGACTCATGTCTTCCATGGCTGACCTTGCGGAAAATCTGGTTCTCAAGAATCTTGTTCCCAAGAATCTGGTTGGCTGCAAATAGGTATTCCACACCAAGCGAAATGTGGATGGCTCTTTTCAATGTCAGAAAGCTCAGCTTATCGCCAATGGTTACCAACAACATGTAGGTCTTGATTATAGAGAAACCTTCAGTCCGGTTGTTAAACAATCCACCATTCGGTTAGTTCTTGCTTTGGTTGTCTGCTGGTTGGTGCCTAAAGCAACTTGACGTGTAAAATGCATTTTTGCACGGTGACTTATCTGATGAGGTCTTTATGCAACAACCTTTTGGCTTTGTCCACCCTGAACATCCTTAGTATGTCTGCTGCCTTACAAAGGCCTTGTATGGCCTCAAGTAGGTGCCCCGCGCCTGGTTTCATCGACTTTGGTATCAACTTCTTCGCCTTGGATTTGTGGCTTCCCAATTTGATGCTTCTCTCTTCATCTATCGACAATCCAACATCATTACTTATATGCTGGTTTATGTTGATGACTTGTTACTCACAGGTTCGGACCCTATGTTTCTTCAGAATGTTGTTGAGCAGCTCAACTCTTCTTTTCCGATCAAGGATCTTGGTGCTTTACATTATTTTCTTGGCCTTACGTTTCTGCCTCAGTCGAATGGTCCTCTCCTTACTCAAAAGAAGTACATCTGTGATTTACTTGTCAAGAACAACATGCTTGAGGCCAAACTCGTGACCTCTCCCATGGGTGCCTCCCCTGCTCTCTCCAAAACTGACAAACCTTTATTTGAAGATCCAACTCTTTTTCGCAGTACCGTTGGAAATCTTCAATACCTCTATCTTACAAGATCGGATATCGCCTTTACCATGAATAGAGTCTGCCAATTCATGCAGTCTTCTCGACTTCCTCATCGGCAGGTTGTGAAGCGCATCTTGCGCTACCTTAAGCATACTTTTCATTATGGTTTGTTTCTACAGCGCTCTCCTTCTCATTGTCTCTTTGCTTACTCTGATGCAGATTGGGTTGGATGCCCTGATGATCGTTGGTCTACCAGTGGCTTTTGTGCCTTTTTTGGTCTGAATCTTATCTCTTGGTCCTCCAAAACGCAGCCATTGTTGCCTGTTCTAGCACGGAGGCTGAGTATAATGCTCTCGCTAATGTCATTGCTGATTGATTTGGCTTCAATCTCTCTAGTCTGAGCTTGGCGTTTCTCTCTTTGCTGCCCCTACACTTTGGTGTGACAACCTTGGGGCTACTTATCTCTCCACCAATCATATTTTTTCATTCACGCATGAAACATGTTGCCTTTGATTTTCATTTCATGCGTGATAGAGTTGTTGATCACTCTCTCAAGGTGGCCTTTATTTCCAACAAGAATCAGCTTGTTGATGTCCTCGCCAAGCCGCTTGTTTCTTCTCGCTTTCAGCAGCTTCGCTTAAGTCTTACGGTTCATGCTGCTCCGCTGGACTTGCTGGGGGATAATAAAGCACGTCTTCCACAACTCACCACCTCAGCAGTCACATGAGCAATCCACCATCGTCTACCAACTGTACAAATCTTCTAAGACAATAGTTTGTTAGGATCTGTTTGTAGTAATGATTGTTGGTTGTAACGGAATCGAGAATATTTGTAATTTGTGCTCGACCACAAATATCGGTCTGCTGCACATCATCTGTTTGTATAAATACCCCATTCATTGAAATGAAAAGTGTGGAGATAATTCTTTCTTTTGTCATGTTCCTTTACTTATACAAAGACCGTTTGTTTATCATTTATTGACAAACTTTGGTTTGGAAGATTCAAAATATAGTAGCATTACAGGTAACAAATAGAGCTCCAATGGGTATAGCACACCATTGGTATTTATGATAAGACTTAGGCCAAAATGGGTGACAATGCTCTGCTAATGTTGCATACCTGGAACGGTCCCATGGTGTTATCTCGTTGGAGGAACATACAGGTTATTTTAGGAACGCGTCTGCCTATAATTGCGGAGATTAAGGGGACAAGGTTGTATGTTGAATCAATATTCATGGGATGTCAAACGGATCTGCTTGCGTCCCACGCTGGCGTATGTGAATGGGTAAAATGTTTACATGAGTGGTGCATTCTGTGATAATAATCTGAAAAACTATAGAACATAAGTAAAAAGTAGTGCACGGTTGTAAGGGGTTGAGAAAACAATTACAACCAAAACACCGTTCTTGTTATTGAGAAGTTAGAGAGTGAGCGTTCGTGTGGAGTATTGCCGGAGAGGAGAAACAAAGTATGTAGGGGTGGCAAGCAGCGCAATTATGATTTGCAATTACCGCTCCTGAATAAATACTCAGCCTATTTGACTTAGGTTATTGCATCCATGTTATTGAAATAATCATGCAGTCAATATTGTATTGAAGGGTTGTGATATATGAACGCAGAGGGCAGGATGGTTAGTTGCGATGAGCTTTAAACGGGGCTCAATTGTCTTACACAATAAGGAATGACCCACACAGGCTCCACACACAGGCCCAACCCACTTCTTGTACAGTTGTAATGGTAGAAGTTGTTGGAATCACCGGACGTGGTATTCACCCCAGCAATGTCGGAAGGGGCATCAATTTCACTGACATTACTTGGGTTGCTCATTGTTGAAAACACCCGCTTAAATCATGTGTCAGAAGATGAATCCTCTAGACCGCTCGTGACTAACAGTGAATGTTGGTGAGGGTTCAGCTTTTGGAACCAAAACCAGAGCCTGGACCTAGAGCCGTTTCTAGACCAACCCTAGATGTTGAGCCTCGCCCATCCATTTGGCTCGCTAGCAATGTGTATATATTTAAGCCTATCCAGAGATGACTGAAATGTATACAATTATCTAATCTTTACATACGTTCATTCATTCTTTCTATTATTTATTTTTTTATTTTTAGTATGAGTCAAGTCCATGCTTTTTTACGTAGTGCTTTTTTTATATTAAAGGTTGTTTATTTATTTATTTTTCTAAGCAAAAAGGGGAGAGGCGACTAATGAAACAACCCTCCCTATGTGTGACCATAGGAGCACCTCTGCTACAGAATGTTCAGTTTGAGCCTTAGCAACTGCACAATAAATGAGTTAAAGCTTATTTATTTATTTTTTGAATGAGTTCGAGCTTGACCTATTTGATTAATTTTTAGTTTTACATATAACACAAATTTCGTTATTAAGATATTCAACTCATATTAATTACAAGTTATATAGCCATGTCAGAAAACGCACACAACCTGAAGAAATTCTACTTTGTTCAGAATGGGACAAGGTCTCTGTAAAGTGGCTTTTTTTTTGTCTACAATAGCCACCATGGCTTTTACCAAGTAATACCATAAAGAAAAGAAAAAGTATGTACATGTGTAAAAGGAAAAAAAGACTTATTCTTCTTACTCCCCTCGAGATGGGCATATATAACTAAGACACCTATTTTTGCTTAGGTGAATGGTAGCCTAACTATCACAAAAGAGGAGAACAGATTTTGAATGTGAAACATTAAAATTTGGAGCAATACAAGAAACCATATTACTTCAGAAGTGGTTGAGACAAGGGAACGATATTCAGCTTTGGTAAAGGACCTGAAACCCGTGTCTTGCTTCTTAGACTTCCAAATAATCAATGAATCACCAATAAAAACACAATATCCCGTGAAGACTGAATTTTTAATTAGGTGAATGGTAGCTTGACTATCACAAAAGAGGAGAACAGATTCTAAATGTGGAACATTAAAATCTTGGAGCAGTGCAAGTAGCCAGATTACTTTAGAAGTGGTTGAGGCAAGGGCATGATATTCAGCCCTGGTAAAGGACCTAAAAATCGTATCTTGCTTCTTAGACTTCCAACTAATCAATGAATCACCAATAAAAGTACAATATCCCATGACAGATTTTCGCCTATTAGGGCAAGAGGCCCAATCTGAGTCATTGTATGCCTTGAGATGGAGAGATGAATTGCTTGGAAAAAATTAGCCAAAGAGAGCCTTTAATGTACCTTAGAACAAGAATTACTACATCCATGTGAACTTGACTAGGCTTATCCATAAATTGACTAAGCACATTCTCAACATAAGTGGGATCATGTCGAGTGATGGTTAAGTAGATGAGCTTACCGACAAGCCTTTGGTAGCTTGTAGGATTTGAAAGTGCTCCCTTTTGTGAACTAAAGAGCTTATGATTAAGTTCGATTGGGGTGGAAAATGGGCTTGAAACCCAGCTAGCTAGCTTATTCAAGAAGGTCTAAAGAATACTTTCGCTGATACAATAAAATGCCTCAGATCTGGCCACCTCCAAACAGAGGAAGAAATTGAGATTGCCAAGATCCTTGATCTTGAATTGACTGTGCAAATAACCCTTTAGTGTTTCAACTTCAAATAGATAATTATTACCCACCAAAATGTCATCCACATATACTAAAATTGCTAGGAACCCATGCTTAATAGTTCTAGTGAATAAAGAGTAGTCTAACTTAGATTAATTAAACCTAACAGCCAATAAAGAGGTTGATAATTTAGAATACCATTATCTTGAAGCTTGGTTGAACCCATAAAGAGCCTTATTTACCTTGTAAACAACTTTTTCTTGACCCATTTGCTCCACCTTGATTATGAAACCTAACGAAATGTCCATATATACCTCTTCATCTAGCTTTTTATGCAAGAAGACATTGTGGACATCCAGTTAGGATAAATACCAAATGGAGGCAAAAGCAAGAAAAACCCTGACAGTAGTAAGCTTAGCTAGGAGGCTAAATATTTCTTGGTAGTCCAGTCCCTCATTTTGAGTGTATCCCTTTGCAACCAGCCAGACTTTGTGTCTTTCTATTGTGTTATCAAAATTCAATTTACCACTCATTTACAACTAGATTTTTTGTGTAGTGGTAGGATAGTGATAGTCCAGGTATGGTTATGATTAAAGGCAACAACTTGCTCATAAGGTTTTGGTTCCTCATTCAATGAAAGTGATAAAGATAAGCTTTGTGTGATCTGGACAATTTTTGGTAAGAAAAATGAGATGCTAGTGGGTGCCATGTGGACTCAGAAGTTGATTGCTTGGAAAAGGGAACAATGACAATGATATGGTGATAGCGATATTGCTGCAAATACTTTGGTGGCTGTCTATCTCTTGTGGATCTCCTTAGTGGAATAAAAGAAGGTTATTCAGAAGTTGTGGGGAAAAAGATGAAGACCTAGGAAGTGAGGGAGAACCGTTACTATCAAGTTGAACCTCAGGTGCATCATATTGTTATGGTGCTTGAACAATAGGATATGGAACATCAACCAAAGGTGACACATATGGGAGGACCAAGTCTGAAATGAGTACAAAATTTTTAGGAGTCTTATTTGGAATCTTTTGAAATGAAAAATCTGATTCATCAATGATCACATCCCTAGAGGTAAAAGTGATGTGATGTTTAAGATCATAAAACTTGTATCATTTGATACCAAAAGGAAAAACTAAGAAAGATACATTTTCTAAACTGAGGATCAAATTTGATTCGATTTTACTTCAGCGTGGCAGCATAACATAGGCAACCAAATACCCATATAGGGGAATATGATGGTGGTGTTGGGAAGAGCATTTCATATGATGTTTTCTTTCTACCACTTCATTTTGTTGTGGACTGCCAACACAAGATCTTTGGTGTATAGTTCCATTTTGTTTATCAAAGAGTGGCATGACAAATTCAACACCGTTATCAGATATAAAAATCTTGATTTTAGTGTCGAATTGAGTTAATTTAGATAAGCTGAAAAAATGATTGTAACAAAGTTTGAGTTTCAGATTTATGTTCATAAGATAAATGCATGTCAATCGTGTATAATCATCTAATATGGTAAAAAAATAACGAAAACCATTAATAGATGGTTAAGAATAATATATCATGGTTGGCCTATATACAAATATTGTCTACTTAGCCTATATACAAAAGAAGACTTCTCTTGGTTGGCCTTGCAGTTTAGACAAAGATTGTCGTCATAATAATGTACTCCAACATCAAGGTTGAGCCCCGCCACCTCAAAAGTCTGGTAGTTGTCGTTGACACCAAGCCAGTTGTCCGCATGGAGCCCAGCTCTGATCCATCATTCCATGCCAGACCAAATTGCAAAATGGAATGGTCCCTTAACCATACCATATTCATCATCTCCTTTAAGGGCCCTAGAAGCTTGAGACCCACTCAACCTTGTCAGACTCCAAGTACGTTCCCCTAGGATTCCCGGCCTACATGGCCTCTTCCACCAACTTCCGACCCTTAGAATAATTGCGCTCCAAGAACATGGTGTAAATACCCCACAAAAGAAGGACATCGAGGTTGCGATGAATGAACAGTGAGCCACAAATATGGCCACTTCAAGGGGACAAGCCTTAAGATTGAGGAGCTCTTCTACACGGCAAGCTCGATTGACTTTGTGGCAGATTAAATCCTCGCGCAGGGTCTTGCATGTCCCCCGAACGCTCAACAAAGTGCGCACCATGTGCTATGGCTTTGATTATGATCTCCTACAATAGTGCCTTCAGCAGCACAATAAGATAATCTGCCATGGAAGAGTAAAGGAAAGAATCAAGAAAAGAACAAAGAAATAGGAAGATTTAGTTAAGGAACATGAAGTACAAGTGTCACCTAGGGTTCATGATCATGAACGTTGATGCTTGCTGTTGATTTCTAGCATTACAATCAACTTACATCACTAAAGAAAGGTACAATACTACCAAGTCGAAACAAAGAAATTACACTAGAATTGAAGGCACAAAGATAGCGGTAACTCTAAGTGGGATTAAAACATCATCTTGAATAAACCACGACAATCAGAAAAAAAAAATTCAAGAAAGGGGAGTACAAGGAAAAATCTAGAAAGGCAACATATACTGATCAGTCAACCTATACACAAAGCAGGTCATCTATCGATTGGCCTTACTGTGCATGCACAAATCATCATCATAGTAATCTACTGCATATCCTGGGTTGAGCCCCGACACTTAAGTAAGTTGACATCTACCATGACACTCAAGCCAAGTGTCTGTCATCACATGCAGTTCCCAACCGTCATAACAGTCACGAGCAAATTGTCGCACTGTGTTGCCCTTTAACCACATCATGTCCTATTTCTCCTTCAAGGACTTGAAAGCATGAAAACCCATTCCACGTCATCAAACTTCAAGTCAGAACCTCGTAGTAACTTTAACCAAGTCTCCATGACCTCCTCCTCCTCCATCTTCAGGCCTTTGAAGTAGTTGATCCCCACGAACATCGTACCGATGCCCCTCAAAAACAAAAATTCGGGGTTTTGGTGGACGAAAAGCAAGTGCACAAATTTGAACACTTTGTGGGGAAAGGCCATAAGGTTAGGTAGTTCCTCCACACGATAGGCTTGGTAAACGTCGCTGCAGTCCGAAGCCTCATGGAAGGCCTTGCATATCCCGCGAACAATCAATAGGGTGTTCACCGTATTTTTTTGGGAGTCTAGGACGTAAGGATCTCTCCAGGGGGTCCTACTGGTGGCCCTGATGATGATGTCCTGCAACAACTCCTTCAGCAGGGAAGTCAGATAGTCTGCCATGAATGAACGAAGAACGGAACCGAGACAAGAGGAAGAAACAAGAAATGAGAAGAGTTAGATTAAAGCGAGGGAAATCAAGACGCAACAGAGGTGTTAAGAAGTAAAAGAAATGAAAACGTATTGCGTATAAAGGAATAACCAGTAACAGTTGAGATGACCCTTCAAATAAAATTTTTCACGGATGATTCACGAAAGCGGTGGGGGCCGATTGGTTAAAACCAGTGTCTCTTTGAAAGGCGTGCCAATCATACCTCTACAACCCCCACACAGTAAGCTAAAGCGTCGCCTAGGCTCAAAATCATGAACAAGAGCATCTGTTGACAGGACATACATAAATAATGCAAAATGCAAGCCACAATTCAAAGCTCAAGTGACCAAGCCACTAATGATGTGTCGTGGAGTGTGGCTCAACAATGGAGAATTGAAATCCTAGTCAGGACTTCACAGCTAAAATTTCACCCATTAAATACCACAATTAACACACCAAGATCACAGAAGGACTCTAGCATCCGGATGGACATGACTACCACATTGCAACATTCAACACAACAAGGCCCTTTTGGCCTGGTGAAATAACACTACACGGGTACAGAAACAAAGGAGTGCAATCAATTTTTGGAATTTAACGGGGTTCATATGTGTTCAATTGTTTTCTAACACTACAATGCTTTGGGGTTTTATACGGCAATTCTTTTGATTCGATATTTGTTGTATTTAATGAATCTTTTGAATCAAATTCAAATTTATAGGAATTGATTTGTGTGATTAGTTTAGTGCTAGATTTTGATTATGTAATTTGTGAATTTGGATATGGTGATTTGTGAATTTGGATTATGTGATTTGTGAATCTATACGTTTGAGTCCAAAATTACAACTCCATAAAGCAACCATTTTATTCTAGCGTGGTTGCAATTCAAGTTTGTCATGTTATGCATAATTTTATGTGGCCAATATTTATTTATTCTAAAATGAAATTTGTTTTCAACCACTAATCATTTTTTTTAAAGAAAAACATATTTATTTCATATGTATCCAACTTTAATTGCATTTTCAAAATCAATAAATCTCACAAATCCTGATTTTTTACCCCTGCCTCTACACCTACAATTGGTGAGATAACAATTATAGATGTAAAGGAACAACAAATTCAACAATCTGAGCAGATAGTAGCCCTTGGCCCCGAAAGAAGGAAGGTTGTCAATCCGTCTCCGATGTAGAAACATTTCACTAGGCTACCCGTAAATGTCCCAAAGAAACCATTAACGAATTGCTACTATTGTGGTCATAAAGCTGGCGTTCCAATCAAAGATCAAGAGATCTTGGTTATGAAGTCTCACTTGAAGGGTTATCTAACCTATAAGAAAAATCAAAGTAAATTCAACTTTAATCAACATAAATTGACTTTTGATAGTGAGGAGGCAAGTAGTGAAGTTACTGCGGTGATGAAGCTAGACTCGTATAATCTCAAGGTTATTAGAGTTGCCACTAGGGTTGTGCATAAACGGTGGCGGTGGCTTAAGGAGAAATGACATCGTTTTGTATGAACTGGAAATCAAAAAATAAAAAACGGTGAAGTGATGAAACTTCCTAGCGGTGGGCAACTTCATCGTTACCAGTAAAATCCCCTCTAAGCAAGGAAATTACTCACCGATACTGGGCACCGATGACATGTACATGGCACTGGTACCGATGATCAGTCCTAGTTTCTATTACCAAGTTTATAGTTGCGGATGAGCTTCCCTTTATAACAGTAAACAAATATGGGTTCAAAGATATGGTTCGTACCCTTGAGCCACTATTTAAAGTGCCTTCTTGAATCACAGTAATAAAGGATTGTATGAAACTTTACTTGAAATAGAAGTGTAAACTGAATTGCAGTATAATACTTAATGGACCATGGATTTGCATCACCACTGACACATGGATGTCAATCCAAAACATAAATGATATATTTGTCACCGCAGACTTCATTGATAGTACTTGGCATTTGCACAAAAAGATCATTGCCTTCTATAAAGTGTCAGATCATAAGGATTTGACAATTGGGGAAGTGAAGAGTAGACAGTTGATAAAATCACCGTCGATAATGTATTATTTAAGGGGTAAACTCATAGTTAGCCTCATATCTTTGGGGCAAAATCAAGTTACTACCCTTATTTTTCTAACCAACAATTTGAGACCTCTATGTTTCAAAATCACTCAATCCTCGCCCCCCGTTTAAATTCACCGTCAAATGAGACGGTTTTTTATGAAATGATCATAATGCCCTTGATAAGTGATTGGTGGATGACCAGACTGCCCTTGCTCTCTTTGTGCCTAGACGAAGACCAAAGTTTTTCTTCTTGGATGACCGATTGTTTTTCTTCTTCATTTCCCGCGTCAACCCGAAGCTCGTACGGATCCCGAGAAGACTTCGGAGAAGCTGACCGTGACCGTCGATGTTCGTCGGAGAAGAAGCGGGCAAAACCAATGACCCAACTACTGTCGTTGCTGATGAGACCCAGAGAATGCATCGCTGCCTCAAGTTTTTGAAAAAAACTTCAGGAACTAAAAGCCACGCGAGACTGGTTGAAATCACCCGACCCGCGGCCAGACCAAGCTGTAAAGCCAAAAATCCGAAAAGTTCCATTCTTTCTGCGAGATCACATCCACTTCAAGATGTATTACGAGTCCAGGGTGGTATCTCTCGGACCAATCCATAATGGTAAACGAGAATACGAGCTGGCAGAGGAGTAAAAGCGTAGATTGACCGTGAAATTTGTTGATGCAAGTGGGAAGAGTGAAGCAACGCTGTTAGAACGAAGAGGTGCTTTGATGAGGACGTGATCAGCCCGCGGTATGATGAGTACAAGTGTAGATTCACCTGGATGCTGTTTGTGGACGGGTGTGCAGTATTACAAGCCATACGCGAGACGGTTGATGGAAGTTTAGGAGCTTTCCGCTCTGTTGCGATCGTTATGCAGCAAATAGGGTGAGAAGTTCGGATATCCCAGTTTTAGGCATTGCAGCATCGGCCTGCTCTGAGTTATCACTCTCTCATTACAAGCCTGTAACAGTACTAGAAGGACCTCATGGTTTTACGTCATGCACAGAGAGAGGTGCATGTAGGTTTAGGAAACCGCGAAACGTAAAAAAGGAGTTGACTACATATTGGCAATACCAAAACAAAGAAAAAAATAGTTTGGTGGTATCTGCTTTTTAAGAGTATGTTTGTCACGCATGGTAAGCAGACTGTAACCTAATATGCCAAAATCTGATGGCAGCAATACTACAGTAGCCAAAGGGGACCAAAGGAAGCTCTGCGTAACCTCGATTAATCAAACCTCAGGTCTGTGTATGGCATATATGTAAGAGTCAGAGATACAAGAGCAGAGGAAGAAGACAAGAGAGCGAGAGCAATCGTGAGAGAGAGAGGTTGTGTAATTGTTGTATATTCATAGTTGCTAAAGAATGAGCCCCGAGTACAGTATATAACAAAGAGGGAGAGAGAATCTTCCTAACGGCCTAACAAACAAAGAATGCACGAGAAGGCTAAACAATATACACGTCAACAGTAAATAATAAGGAAAAAGGAAATATTATCTAAGGGCCGTAGAAACAGAGGTGGAGGTCAACACTAGACGTAGCAGACGTGGAAGTCAACAGTGAAATTGCATGAGCTGCATCGACAGGCGTATGCACGTCTTCCTCTTCATCTTCTACCTTTACCTTTAACAATATATATATATATATATACTCCACGTTACCATGCAGCTAGCGTTGACTCACGGCATGGACCCTGCAGCATGTTGTTGGAGACGTCGAGGATCCAGAAGCCGACCACGAAGAAGATGATGGCGCGGGGTTTCGTGACGTTTTCCATGTGGTCGCCGAGGAGATGGCTGAGGTCAGCGGAGTATCCAATGAGGAAGACGACGACAATGACAAACGAGGAGCCGTCGGCGATGAAGGGGCGAGAGCTGTAAGGCCAGGTGTGCGGAATGCCCAGAAGCTGGACGTACGGTATCAGGAGCGAGAGCTGTAAGCCACTTACTGAGGGAAAATTCGTCAATTTGGGTGGAGTAGATGCACATGCACGAAAAACCGTATCATTTGACGGTGAATTTAAATGGGGGCGAGGATTGAGTGATTTTAAAACATAGGGATCTCAAATTGTTGGTTTGAAAAATAAGGGTAGTAACTTGATTTTACCCCAAAGATATGGGGCTAACTATGAGTTTACCCCATCATTTAATGACACAACCATTGAGGAAGTGAAGAGTAGACAGATGGATTTGAATCTTTGGCCTGGACAAATAGTTTGTCCCTATGATTTTTGCGCACATATCTTGAACTTAATTATGCAAGAGGGGTCTAAGGAGCTGGATGATTTTGTGGCCAAAGTAAGGAAATTGGTCGAGTATGTTATGTATTCTCCCATTCGAATGGACATGTTTAAGAAATATGTAGCGAAAAGAACATTTCCCATTGAGGAATTGTGTAGTTTTATGTTCCTACTCATTGAAATTTAACGTGTATTATATTGGATGTAGCTGAGAAATATTAGAGAGTCTACAAGGATATGTTAGCAGAGGATGAGATTTTGGTAAACTTTCTGCATGAGGGGAGCATGAGAAGAAAGGATTGGGCTCCCTAAATTTGAGGATTGGGAGTGTATGAGACATTTTACCAAGTTTTTGACACTTTTCTATAAAGTTATCATCTAAATATCCGTGTTGAATATGGTGATGGCAAACTTATATTTTGAGGAACGTGCCAAAATCAATATGCATTAGGAAAAATATGCATCAAGTGGAGATTTGTTTTTGGCAGAATTGGCAAAGAAAATACAAACGAAGTATAATAAATAATGGGGTGATTTAACTTAGGTTAATATATTGTTGTTTGTTGCAGCGACACTTAATCCACAGGTTAAGCTTATATGGTTGGACTTTTGGTTCAAGAAGGCTCTAGGGATAGAGTTGGGTGTAGAGATGATTAGTCTAGTGAGAGGGACCTTGGATTAGTTGTTTACGGAGTATAGTGAGGTAGATTGGTCATCTAGTAATGGGGGTGTATCTACGAGCAAGAGTCTATCTTCAGCACGAAGGGTTAGGTTTAAATGTTTTCATATTTCATTGGCACCAAAAACGGCGGAGGGACTCATTTGCACCCAAAATTGGTTGAGATCCAAGATCATATCTTTTGCGGATGAGGAGGACGAGGAACATGAGGTTATTGATGGGACAGAGAATACCGAGAGCTATAATATGGACATAGGTATATATAAAATGTTTTTGAACTTATTATTCTTTCGTTTCCACTTTCATTTACTTACAATTTTTTTCAATAGTTCATTGTTAATATCTTTTTTTTTTGTGTAGAGATGACTTCTAATGATGCATCGATCATGGTTGATTGGTGTTTGGTGATATTCTTATTTGATACTTCTTATTCTAATATTCTTCTATTTCGAGCTGTGTCAAAATATATTATATTTTTCGTATAATTTTTATTTTCCCATCGAGTCTTGACCACTTTTATCATTAAGCCCAAAATATTACATTTAGCCCTTTAAGACGTGTGACGATGTCTAGATTACTAGGTGATGTTGTGGATATGAATTTTGTGAATTGCATGTTATTTTGGGATTTATTGAATATAAATTTTGTGAATTGCATGTTTTGGAATTTATTTTTACCCTCATTTGTGAATTGCATGTTATTTTGGGATTTTGTGAATCTGAATTTTATGTTAGAGCTTTTGCTATTGTTTCCTTTCGGTTTTTAAAATAGGCTGCTATGATGTTATTATGTGTACTTCTTAAATGGTTAAGAATTTGTCAAAGGATCAACAATGAGTTGTTGGCTTTTAAATATTATGAGCTAAATAATAAAGGCAATCAAAACTAATATGATTTGGTTGTATTGGTTTAAAGGATGGCCAATCATTTCACTCTAATCACTTGGTGAGTTTTTTTTCTACATATAATTACTTGGTGAGTTGATATGGTGCAATGTAAATTGCAAATTTTCTTTTGTAGTGTTCATTTCTATAATTGAGATATTTGTAATGTAATTGATAAATATTCATTTGGATTTTGGAATGTATCTTTTAATTTTTAGACATCAATTTATTATGTAAATTGCAATAATCATATATGTTAGGGATATTTGTATTTCTGAACAATGAACAATCTGAAAATTATGTGAATAATGAGCACATCTCATGAAATGAGCCAAATAATTTGGGTGTAAATAGTGGACAATGGCAACATAATAAAAACTCATGAAATGGGCCAAATAACATCCTTATTTTTAGTATATAAGACGTAAACAAACCAAAAAATGTGCCCCGAAATATTATCGAAATTCCAACATTAGGTTCTGCTAAGTTCGCTTCCAATTCCTCTAAGTTCGGCAATAGAAGCAGATTCTATTTTAGTGATCCGCTAGTTAGCGGACCGGATGACGGATTGCGAAATTCCACTTTCGACATGTTCAACTTACACCCCTAATCTCTGTACTGTTACTTGGCGAATTAATGAACTTACCAGTTACAAAAAAAAAAAAAAGATTAGATGAAAAATTCATTCTCCATATGATACAATGAAGTTTGTTTTTTTTTAAATTCTCCAAGTTTTTGCCTATGTAACTCTTCGTAACTCATGCATGCAGCCTCTAAGGGCCATTTTCCGCTAGCTATTTACATTTGTGCATACATGGTTATGCCCCATCTGTACTTTACAAAGTGTTTGGGTGACTACAATTTTAACAAAATTTTAATAAAATTTTACTTTTATTAAACGTATTTTAAAATTTTACTTTTACTTTTACTTTTATCACTCACTTACCAATTCCAATACACCTCATTTTTAATACCTACATAAAATTTTGACGTAACGCACTGTTAATCTTCCTTTAAATTGTTCTAATTATAACTGCATATCTGATTTGGCCTACAAATTAATAAATATTCAGAAACATTCTACAAATAAAGAATTGCACCCTTGAACATGTTATAAATAGTTCTGGATTGAGTCACCTTATAAAAGCTAAATAGTTCTGGATTGAATCACCTTATAAAAGCTTATCCCTCCCTCCCAACCCCCCCCCCCCCCCAAAAAAAAGAGTTGTTTTCTGTTTTCGCAGAAATACAAACACATGCATGGTAATGAAAAGGAGGATAGCTAGCGAGACAGCATATTTACCTCCGCAAATAGTCTTGGACGTTGCTTTCCGAGGATGCTTGGCTTTAATTTGAGAAATCACAGCTCGACCAATCCAGATATTTGTTTGACATCTTTGTGGCGATGAATTCCAAGATCAGTACTACTATGATGCATGGGTGTTAAATTCCATGCGAATTCTTGTCAAATGAAAAGTCCTTATAACTTACCCCTCAGTTTCATTGTCTACTCGACCTCGAAATTCGGACACTGTTGTTTGTCTTCTATTTAATTGTTCCGGTTTCGTTTATCCTTTTTAATTATTTCGTTTGTTCAACTTCAATATTTATGGAAAGTTTACTGAATATTGGAGCAAAGAATACATTATCAGAAGGTTTTTGTTGCTTTCCAAACTTACGGCACATCAATAATAAGGTGGAGAAGCGTACGGGAGTTATGAGCATGTACTGGGTGAATGTAACATAAGGAAGTGGGTTCTAGGGAAGCTGTCTCACGAGAATTTCTCCATGCAGTCTGCTTCAAATACAAGGAAAAAAAATAGCTAAATCTGTTAACTTATATATGCCAGGCGTAGATTTTTGTAGAAGCATTTTTCTTTTTCTTTTTCTGCAAGGCCCAATTAAAAGCTTCCTTAACATCTAAAAAGGAGAGTTACAGAAAGTTTCATTCCCAATGCTTGCTCTTCAAAATGTCAAAACTACTATATCTCCCCTTTATTTACATACAAGGAGAATTTGAATTGAAGGAGCTTTGAAGAAAATACCAGCGTGCAATGAAAAAGGAAGAAAATTCAAATTCAGTAAGAAAGAAAAAGTTTACATAGAACGATATCTGAAAACTCGCAATATATAGTTTGACACTGAAATTTTCTGCAAACCCAAACAAGTATATTTTCTGCAACACATAACATTGGATTTTCTTTCATTCTCCTTTTTAAGTTTGTTCAATCGCTTTCATAGGTTTCTGTTTTCAAAGAAAAATAATTGAATGTAGAGCTTTTTATTATTATTATCGAAAGCGAATTTATTATTTAAATGAATAATCTTTTTCTATATATAATGGCCATTTTTTGTAATATTCAATTACACTAAGAAAATCTTTTTTATATTAGTTATATATTAATACGAACCATGTAAAAGAATATTTGAAAACTTGTCATTACGGTAATAATATTAGTTCGGCCCCGAAGATTAAATTAATCTTGGCTCCGTCAAAATAGTAATTCTGTCCCCAAAAAATATATCGAAGGTAAAAAGACTTTGAACCTTCTCATCAAGATAATTCTACTAGACCGGGCTTGAGAATTGGGAACAATATCTAATGACTTGACTTTTATCTCACTTCTTTCTCGAAACCCAATTAAATTCCCAAGTTGGTGTCTTCGCCAAGTATTTAACTCGATCGATCTTGGGACATATCTAGCTATCGTTAATTTTACGTATCCACTCTTAGTCTAAGTTAATTTGCGATATAGAAGCATACACCTGCCTAAATGGAAATTGGTTTTATTTTTGTTCAGCCTATATATACCATATTACCATATTATACACATATAGCAGCATTGACTTGTCTACTTCCGTGATTTTTCATGCAAACGCCATTGCATCATATATAATACTACGAAGGATTAAAATAGAAGTACTATTTTATAAGAGACCCCGTGAACAAGATCAGATGACGGCCACAAATTTCTGCAATATGGGTTGTCAGTGCCTTTAGTTTTTAGTTAAGCTGCCATGTCCTCCAAAGAAAGGCAACTATTACATTACTATGTTTAACCTATCGCCTAAGGAATCGAAAGCATATACAGAATCAAGAAAGATCTTACATGCAACGTAGACTGCGCGTACTTTTTGTTGAACATCTAAGAAGTAACTATATCTTCGGATCCAAGAATATGTAGAGGAAAGTGAGACAGCTGGTTCTTCGTGCCCACGACCACACGCGCATTGTAACTTAAACGTTTGTGTATGTTTATGACTCATTTAGTATTATGTATTATGCCAGGCTCTACAAGAGTACTCGTGATCAGCTTCATAGTAATTCTAGATTCCTAGGCCTAAGTCCTTAACCATACAGCTCCTCCAGTTATGCAGTACTTCCACTGACACCGTATGGTGATCACCAGTACTAGAAAGGCATTAATTCATCAGTGGTGCCTGTAGTTCTACCACCTAATCAAAAGCGCGACGGGCGCTCGCATCTGCACACTAACACTCAGGCATGAAGAGAGGGTATGGGCTTCCTATAGCGATGATGTCTTTCTATTTATAGAAGTTCTTAAACAGAAGGAATAATATGTATGTCATGCTATCTCTCAATCTTGATCCTATGGAAATGATTTCCGGATCTATGATTTAGTGAAAATCTTTCCTATGAGGGCTTGGCTGCAACGTATATATATATATAAAACATCACTTTAATAGGGTCCTGCCCGCTCTTACGGAAAGTTATGGCTTGTGTTTTTGGAGTTTGCAACCACGTAATGAAATCATGATCTCGTAATCCTTTAACTTAATTGTGTTTGTAATATTGTATCTTCAGAATTTCGTTCGCATGCACAGCTGCAATCTCTAAAGTGTATGAGTTTGTGGTAAACTTTTAGACACCTATGTATTCATTTAATGATATCGAAAGACCCTCTGGCCGGCTAATCTGACTTACAGATATAGGCTGTAGGCACAAGAGCAGCTTTGTAACACAGTCGTAGTGAGCATTATTGGACCCTAATGTAGATGATCACCCCAAACAAGGAACCAAGGTTGAAGTTCAGCAGAAATCCTACCCCCATATTTGTAACCTATGTATGTACTGGATATTGTAAAGCAAAGATTTCTTCATTTGTCTGTAACTGAGTGCATATTGCAATTGTCATAGGGAAAGCAGGATCCACAAATCAGAAGAAATCACAAGCTCACCTATCTGTTTAACCTTTACACCTACCTCCTAACACGTAGGTTAAACCTAACTCCTAATACCTTCCTGTTTTCTTGGATAATAAAGTAATTTGATTGGGGTTTTGATGGCTTTTGTCCTAAGATAGGTTCAAGGTCGAACAGACAATGAGACTAAGGTTAATCAGCCAAAAGACTGCTCACTTGACAAGCAAAGCATGGAATTCACTCACCCGTATTCGATGATCAGATATACCCCCTCGGATCATATTAGTAACGTGGACGTTCGTCCTCCTCCTTTTCCGGTATATCACTTGCGATCATAACCCATCTGAAAAATAACGGAAAAAAAGGGTCAGAAAGTTCTAAGGTCAGCTTAAGCACATCAGCCACAAGGCAAGAATCAATAGCAAAGAAGAGGAGGGGGAGGAGGAGAAGAAGAAGAAGAAGAAGAAACTAATTCTGATCCCTTATGCTAGAGACTCATGAGTTCAACCCAATCCAGCTGGGTGCGCTGTGTTTGAGGTCCAACTACTTGCTGTGTTAAGTCTCGAACTGATTTTATAGAGATAAGAGCTCAAAGTGAAAAAAAGGGAAGAAAATATTCAAGGGTTAGAAGCGAGTGAATCCTCTCAAATTGTAAGTGCATCTGCTACGTTCGAAACGTGAGGAGCGTTGACTCACAGGTGACAGAAATTAGAACAGGGGTTCTTTAGCGTCCGTTCTTTAACCACCTTCCCGAGTAAGGAGTTGGTCCCACAAAAAAGGAACTAAATAGTGGACGATCATTTTCCGTTCATTTATGATTTTACCCTTTCTTTATTCATGATTTTTCCTGCTTCGGGTCAATTCGAGCTTATCTTTTCAGGCGTACCCAATCCCTCTCTTCCAATATTGTGCATAATAGAAGAGTTTTAAGTACTCCGGCCGGTTTCTAAGGATATTTTGCAGAGAACGGCGGTAAGGGAAATCCGTCCGAAGCACCGAAGGCACGTTTCAGTCATCCAACGGTTAGGAATGCCCGAGCAGAGGCTGTTCGGGCAGGTGTGGATCCCGCGCTTTCAATTGTTTTTAATTAATATCCAACTCCCATATTTACTTACTTTCAATATGATCCATATAATTCAGGTTTCAAACCTATTCTTCTTACAACCGCGAATCTGCTCGGGCAGGTGTGGATCCCGCGCCTTCGATTGTTTTTAATTAATATCCAACTCCCATATTTACTTACTTTCAATCTGATCCATATAATTCAGGTTTCAAACCTATTCTTCTTACAACCGCGAATCGTGGAGCAGATGCTTGTTCTTTGTACCCTGATGTTGATAGGTCAAGGTGTTTTTCATTGATGACAAAGTCAAGCATCGCAAGTTGCAACCAATGCAGTGAAGTCCCATTATAAAAATCGTAATACTCTTTAATATCTTCTCTTTTCTTATTTTTTTCTATTTGGAAAAGGGTAGTTATAACTTATACGTACGCATCAACCAGGTTCACATTGCATGTTGTGATTTGGTGATGAAGAATTTGTCCCAGATAAAATTCTAGTTCCCACGCTCCCCTGGCCCATATTCAGTCGGCCGAACAAAATCTTAGTACTCTCTTCTCATGTCAAGGGGCCCAACCACTCCTACCAACGAGGAAGAAGCTGGCATGGCGAGATGAAAGGCAGGCACGAAACATGGCCCCCCAAAAATCAGTGAAAACAATATTTTTTTTTCTTTAGGGAAAATTGTTAATGATTTTTACTGTTTTTTATATTTTAGTCCTAAAAATTATTTTTATGTAATTGGCCCTAAGTCTAAACCTGACTTCGTTTTCTGAAATATAATTAACTTCGAGGTGGATATAATTAGAAGATGTATTAATTATATCCTACCTTCAACGCCCTTCTTTTACTGAATCATATAGATTCAGAACCCTATGTATACTACTAAAGTAAATAAAACAGCATTAAAAACTAAATAAGTGGTTAATAATGGACCAGTATTTACTAAGGCATGTTTATCGGATAGTACTATTAAATTAAGCTTTCATATTAATTTGTTGTGATCAGGTTGTGGGATATGTGCAGCACCCAAAAGATGTACATTGAAACTCCGCAAGTCTCATCAATCAACGCGTCTCATCTGAATGTATAATTTTATAACATGGCAGAAAGCTGTCGTGCCTCCAAGTATTTTGGCAATAGCTGGCCAGTGAGGTGTGTATGAGTTGACTTTGTATACATTATTTGTGCAAGTTTAATTCAAAATTTACGTTGATGCTGCAATATTAACATTATTTTTATTCCTTTGTGCTATGCGAGATGATCTTACATTTAAGTCTCGTATTTCCCAATTAAGTTGAATTTTCAATTTGAAACATTTTACCGAACTTTGAACTAGCTAGGAAAATTTACATGATCGGATCATATATATATATATATATGAACTTCAGTACAGATACAATAATATCATTAAAACAGCTCACATTTAATGGGTCTCCTTTTGTTCCTCTCCTCGTGTTGGTCCGATCCAAAGCAAGTTGGCATGCAGGCAGAGGCGGAGCCAGGGGGGTGCGGGTGGGGGCGACCGCCCCCACTGGCTCCAAAACACTATTAAATTTTATTTTATTTTGTGATTTTAAGATGAAAGTCTGCCCCCACTGACCCAGTCGCTCAGGTCTGCCCATTGGGCCAGTGGGGGCGAGGTCCTCTACTGCATGAAAACCCGGCGGATGGGTGGAGTTCGGATTCAGCAAGGAGAAACCTTCAGTAACCGAATCCACCGAAGAACCAGTCGTATTCATGATAGCACAATACAGAAAAAACCCACAAGGAAAACAAGAGATACGATAAAAAAGAAGAAGGGGATAAACCAAGATACAGAGAAAGAGAGGTGGACAGAAGGGTAGGGTGGCTAAGAGCCGGCGGGGAGAGATACGGAAGACGGCGGCGAGAGACGTCACTTGAAAAAATAAAAAAGCACTACCAAAAGGCAAGCGGCGAGGAGAAATCTCCAGAGAGCTCTGTTTTTAAGAAAAGAGCAGTAAAAACCAGATAAATAATAATAATCGAGACCAGGCTAGCTCATTCGTTTTAAAAAAATTCTTAGCATTCAAGAATTTTGGAGTCCTTTGGATATTGATTTTTACAACAGTTTTCTGTGTTTAGTTTTAGGGGCATAGGTTACTGTAGACTGCTTTAGCATTCGAATTTTGTGTCTGATGTTAGACCTTTCAGCATAACATTTCTGATGTCGGACCTCAGATACGTGGTCCCACGTGAAACCGCTTGCCGCGGTCAGGTTAAACTTATGGAAAATATGTGGGCCCCTGTGTAGTAGTAAAAGCTACTTTATTTTTCGCTCTTTTGGCTTCAGAAACAGAGGAAGTGCTTTTAGTGTCTTACTACACGTATCACTGGCCAGGCTCTTTAAGAATTTACCTGGCACACGTGGGTGGACACATCATTGGATGTTCCGAAACAACAATCGCACCTGATGTTAAGGATAACCCTCGACAAATAGGGATCAATACTTTTAAAGAGGTCTTGCCAACTGCCAAATTCATTCAACAAAACCCAGTTTAATTCTTTTGGCGAAACATGATGCAGATCATGGATGTTGGAGCTCGACAATGGCAGCTGGATGCTCTCCATGAACAACAGTTGGTGCTGGTAAAATCTTCACCTTTCGGTTTATTATCAGAAAACATGAAGAAAAATAGAAGCAAAGGGCAGAAAGTACCAAGCTGGCAGTGCCCATTACCGCCCACAGCACTTCAAGTGGTTCTGGACCCTCACGGATAATATATGCCAACTTTTCTATGGAATATATGACAAGGTAGAGGCAAGTACAGGCCAAAAATGTACTAAAGAAAAATGAGAGTGCTAGTATGGTCATTTTATCTATGTCACACTACCATTTTCTCAGGTGAATAAAGTAGATAGCTTGGTAGCTAGGCGGATTGAGAGAAGTAATGGGAAAATACAGAGAGAAAGAGAGGAAGACGGAAAGATCTTAGGTCTAAACCTGTTAATTACATGCACGGACGAGACGAAAAAGGTCCAAATGGTTAAGTTCTTAACGGTAGCAGGTTATTGAAAAATGACAGATATTTTGTGACCATTTAAAGTGTCACCAAGACAATTTCCTCATCTTTTTTTTGTCCAGGAGAGAGAATTTCTTCATCTGAGTACATCACATATTGACATAGAGCAGAAAATTCATTCCTATTCCACTTGCTCAGTTACAAGGTACAAAAAACATTGGCTATCAGACTGAAGAACATTTATATGCCTATAACTGAAGAACATTTATATGCTCATTACCGCCCACAACACTTTTGTCTTAAAAGTTCGCCCCTCCTCAAATTTTGTCCTGGATCCGCCACTGCATGCAGGTGATCATGCTTGCCATGCACGGACCTACCCTTGAGAACGAGCGGCTCCAATCTTCGTCAGACTTGCATGATCGTCTTCTACATGCTACAGCTTGAGTGATCAAGGTGAATAATTTTTTTTACTAATATTCGAAATATATTTTAGATAATTTGTATATGTTTGGCAGGAATACGTTTTACGTCTCCACTTTGGTTAGTTTTAGTACTTGGCTCTTGATCATCTGTGTTAATTAGACTAGTAATGGTATAAGTTCTACATTTGCAGATAAATGGAAATCAATTAAATATTGTAAAGCATGCATGCATGCATGCATGCATGCATCCATTAATTATAAGTAGGAAATTATATCATGAGTATAATATGCAAGACGTACGTCATCTCATGCTCCACTCACCAGTACCGAAACATATGCACAAGAGCATCACATGTTTCCTACCAACCAAATTTTTCTGTTCCTGCCTATAACCAAAGTGGGCGTGTTCATCTGCAGGACTTCGTGGTGCACTCTGGGTACTGGGAAGTAGCAATTTGGCTTGTTGGTAAACACATGCGATGAGGGTCATGTGTGTTTTGTTGGAAGACACGTGAGGTCTCATGTTCATTTACACCTACTTGTAGTGACAGAGACTACTGGAAGGTTCATATTGCAACAATCTAGCAAGTTCAGGATGGAGATTCTTAAATTTGTGGAGATCAGGGACCAGAAAGAAATTAACTTCCCACAAAGTTGTGAAGGGACTAGATCTTCCTTGGGAAGTGCTACATTTGTTCCGCTACCCATGATGCCTACCAATCTCCTTGATTTTCATCCATTAAAGTGGTCGCTGGGTTGGTGAGATTGTAAAGAATAAAAATAGAAATTTATGATGATTTTTTTTGGCGCAGAATATGGCTTATCGATCGGTCACTGATTGGCCTGACAAAAATTAATTTTCTTGTAGAATTCCTTCCGAGTTCTGAAGGCATGCAAGGGTTTCGTCAGAAAGTACTATATATGTAAAGATGGTCCCCCGCCACACAAATTTATTTGGCGGTTTATATTACGTGTTTCACAAGGACACAGACGACCCACGAGCACCCAATTACTAGCTAGCGTGTGCCCCTTAATTTCTGTCTGTCTGTCTGTATTAAGATAAAATTAAAATTAAAAAATTGAATATTTATTGACCTAGAAATTGTCTCTAATGATGAAAAATCATAAATCATATAATAGTTGTATAATATTATTTTCTTTTGAATTACACACTCAATATTTTTTCTATTGGAATGATAATTTTGAATAAAACATTTTTCGTTGAAATGATTTAATAGTAATTTTAAGGATGAAAGAAACTATAGTAAATAATGAGAGGTTGAAGAGATAAAGATAAGATAATGTCATTAAATAGTCTTTCATTTTATCATATTATTTGTGAGAATTTTGTGTCTAATTGTATAATTTTTACCTTTAAAAAAATTTAAAAAATGTAAATGATTTTTATTGTTATATGGTTGTGATTTAGAATGGTTGGCTTGGAGATCCCCTAGACACAATCTTTTAGTTTTAAATTTAAAAAGAAAGATAATTTTTTTTATTATATTATTTGGTGAAAAATATTTGTTAGGGGTGAAATTGTAATTTTCATGAAAAAATTTCTGTTTTATGGGAGGTGCTGGGATTTTTTAAAGTTTGGGATTTTTATGGTTGGGATTTTTAAGGGGTGAAATTGTAATTTTTGTATTTTAAAATATATTTAAAAAATAACGGAATAATTTCTAATAAAATACACCAAATATATCTCTTCAAAAAAAATTCTTCAAAAATCCTTGAAATAGAAAATGTCAAATATGAATATTATTTCTAGACCATAACCTAAAATAAAAGAGCCTAACACCTATAGTTAAGCATTTATTCTAATAATCTCTCTGTTACACACTCATATGCTATCTAGTCCTGACTCTCAACACGTTCCTGAACATCATCTAAAAAATATAAAATTAAATAACGAGTGAGTTGAATAACTAAGTAAGCAAAATCATTATGGTAGTATATATGAATCTCATGAGCAGTAACAGTAAGAGACCGAGTATTAAAACATCTTTAATTAACTTTAAAATAGTTTTAACTACATAACATAATAATATAAGAAAATCACTTTGACAACAACTCTAGTCACGTTGATCCCCATGACAAGGTCGCATAATCTGAAGACTCTTTGATACTTAGCTAGAGGCCAACTAAACTAAGCTTATGCTCTCAGTATAACTCTCCCTTACTAAGGTTTGACACTTGTTTAAGTGTGTACTCAGAAAGAACCTATAGATCAAACCATCTTGTTTCCAAGATGGGTACACTCTTTGTGGTTGCAATTAGTATCAATGTTGTATATCTGTAAACTCTGGAGCTCAAGGTTTGAGAACATAGTATTTTTCATGATATAAACATCAATCGAACTATGCATCTTTCTAGACTATTCACATAAAGTGATACCAGTAAACATCAAAATGCTTTGATTTAAACAACAAATACATCAAGTAATAACATTGAACATAAAAATTTGTCCATATTTTACACATTTCATGCATTAATCTTTCACAATTTTATCATAACATAATGCACATAAAACATTGAGGGACTCCCTTCCCCTCCGTTTGTACTTTGTATTTGATATCAATATGTATTTATTTGGCAAAATTGCACCTACGGCCCCTAAACTATTCGAAAGTTGTAATTAGCTCCTTGAGATAACAAATTAGTCATTTAGCCCCCTAAGGTAATGATTTTGGGAAAATAGGCCCTTACGTCTTCCTTTGTTAACTGTAAATAATGATATGTCAAATTAATGTCATATCAATCCAATCAAATTGTGCCACATGCCCAACCTAAATGCGTTAGCCCACAAATGTCACGTCAGTACCAACCCAATCAGCCACTTCCACCACTTCGATGTCACATCAGTTAAGCTTACAAAAAAATACCTAATTTTTTCCATACCCATCCCCGTGAAACCACCTCACACATTCTCTCCCCAAAATCTCAAACTCAATAGAATCCTCATATGTCAGCATTTACCGTTAACAATAGACGAAAGTGCCTCTTTTTCCCGAAATCATTACTTCATGGAGCTAAATGGCTAATTTGTTACCTCATGGACCCAATTATAATTTTCGAATACCTCATAGGCCGCTAGTACAATTTTACCTATTTATTTTGCCAAAAAAAAAAGGACCATACTAGTTGTAGCGCTTTTTAAGAACAAATAGTCACACTTGGGATTCTCAAGTAGGTTGAGCTAACCCAACGTAGCCTATTATAACCATATTAGCTTTAGTTCAAAAATAAAAAGTTCATCCTACGTTTGATAACACTTATTCTTAATTTCCATTGCTAAGCCAAACTTCCCATGCTGCACCTGGCCTTTTAATTTAGTAGCACACCGGCCGTGCCTAAACATCCGGAAAAAAAATATTAGACATTTATCCTTAAACATGCATTTAGTGGCTACACGGAAATATCAATGCTAAGTGAAGGAAATATCTACAGGGAAAAAACAGGAAATAAACTCAATTCTCTGTTCGCAAAAACTTCATCAGAGATCGAGATACCGCACTTCCGGATGGAGGGTTTTTTTTTTTTTGCTGTGGTTGTCAACCCTTAGTCATCATACCAATAATTGCTTTGAAGAGCCGCTCCTCTTCTCGCCCCTCTTTCTACTGTCTTCTCCTCCCTTTCTTCCTTCTCTTTTTTTATCCATTTTGTCCGCGTTTCTTGGGCCTGCAGATCATGGCCATTGGCCAGCGACCTGAGTCGTGGTTGCTCGATGCTCTCCTAAGTCCTACCGCACGGCCCTCGTTTTGTCAACCAACTGATCGCTCACATGCCTTCTTAGGCGTGCAAGCTGCACAGACAGTACCGCACCTTACAGAGCTAGAAGATACGTCATTTCACTCGATTTCTACAGCCTCTGGCCCGATTTCTATTGCAGGGGATCGGGTATTTTGGGACACCGACATCGTTTGGAGTATCCCCAGCAAGTATTCAACATTCCAACCCCACTTTTTCTATCTGCTTCCTGCAGGTGTTGTGTTTTAGACCTGTGAGCCGTTTCCTGGATTAGAAACCTTTGCTTGGTTATTGTTTTCCTCGTTTGTATTGAGCTTTAACCTTTTAGTTTCGTTGTATGTATTCTAGTTCCCACCGCCCTATATTTTCTCTCTATATTAATAAAATTTCTTTTCCTGCCTAGAGATGAAAAAGGAAGGCCAATAATTCTAAATTTTCCTGCTACTGATCACTTTACCTGTAGGTTGGAATTGTTAGGTAAGATATTTCAGTCAAAGAAATACAGCAAAACTAGCGGTTGCGCTTGACATCCGGCTACATTTGGTTTACAGTTTTAAAATGTTGTTTTTGTGTTTTTTTTTCATGCCAAAACAGTTTTTTTTTCATTTAAACATGATTTTCGTACTAAAAATATTTTTAATTTTTTTATTTAATCATTGGTATCAATTTCTATGAAATAGTACTACACGAAAATCAAACCAACTCTTACAAAAATTCATAGGAACTCTTTTCACAAAAAATTTCTTACTAAATGTATTTTTTTTACTTTCTCATGATCCTCTAAAAGAATAAATTTTAAAAAAAATATATTTTCTAAAAGGACAATCAGTACTACTACGACTGATATCTTCTTTATATATATATATATATATATATTATTTTTAGACGTATTATAATTTTTTCCTTTATATTTATTTTTTCCTTTTCTTTATCTGCGTTTTCTCATCAAAAGGACAATCAGTACTACTACGACTGATACCTTCTTTTATATATATATATATTTAGCAAAGATTCAGATCTTAGCGTAGACACAATTTTAATTGCTAATTACTATAATATTACTGGTCATAGAAATTCCGTGAACAGAACAAAAGAAATCAGAGGACTGCTTAGGCTTCAACCTAATCAATCTCCCCATCTACCAGGAAAGGGATCACACTGATGAATGGTAGCCCACAGTGACCATCAACGTAGGGTTGAAGACAATTAAAACCCCCACCTCCTACTTTTCTTTCTCTCTCACCCGTCGATTCTAGCTTCTAATTAAGTTCATACGGAACGCGCATATACAACGTCCGTTCATTGTTTCTCCCAGTGGGACAAAAAGTTTCAGAGTCTCAGTGCTCCAAGTAGTGTCCTTTTGATAGAGATACGTATATATATATATATATATATATATATCAACTCTTGAGGCTCTGTCAAACCGAACGGAGGAAAATAGGGAGCAAAATGGCATCAGTCACGGGTGATGACAGGCCAGGCGTAGAAAATCGACATGTGCCGCATATGGCATGACTTGTGATAAAGGAGCTAGGACATTCGTTTATTGGTGTCAGTTTTTTTGGTGATTTAAGAATCTCGTCTGTAATTAAAAAAAAAAAAGAATCTCGTCTGTACAATTTGCTGCAATTATAACGCACCTGCAACATTTGGAGCCATGGACATAAAATATTTGCTTAGGCCAAGAACAAGAAGGTTACAGAACTTCCAAAGATTCTTACGGGCGGCCACTCTACATGTGTTTCTTTCCCCCACCTGACCCACACCCGACCAAAAGCATCGTTTGAGGTCTATACTGAAAGCATTTATTTGTTGGGACTTTTTCGGTGATCACGGGCATGTTAAGGTCAGGTAGGCAGTAATAGCTCTTCGGCTTCGGGTTGAGTTTGTACTCGCCAGGGCAAGGAACATTTTACGCCTCCATTAGTAGAATGGGCTAAAGTTGATTGTTTGGGCTGTTCACAATGGAACTTAAAACCTTTATATCACCAAAAGAGGAACGGGTCCTTAATTTAAGGAAATTTTATTTTAATTCCTACACTTATATCAAAATATTTTTTTAAAAAATTAGGTCTAAATTATCAAAATTCTCACCTTTAATCTTAAAACTATCAAAATTTATCGACGTCTACCTTATTACAGGATCCAACTGTTAATATTGTGTCACATAGCATATTTTCTGTATATTTTAACCGTCAAATTTTATGATAGGGTGATATTAATGAATTTTGATAATTTTGGAACTAAATATAACGATTTTGATAGTTTAGATTTTTTTTTGATATTTTGATGTAAGTTTAGTAACTAAAAGTGATGTTTTCCCTTAATTTAATTTAATTGATAGTGGAACTATGGGACCAATTCGAGTATTTGGTATTTGTCGTTACGTTTAGATCCTTTTTACCTTATCAAATTGATAATAGTTGGATGTGATGTACCTTTGAAGGTTTAGCCACGACCCTATGTTTTGTAAGAGGTTTCTTAAATATCACTCACCAAACAATGCGGAAAAGGGATGGCCCAAAAGCAACATTGCGCTTAAACGTGTAGGTCAGCATGTCTTGGAACAAACCCATTGAAAATAATTTCTAGTATCTACCAAGGAAAATGCTACGCATCAGAAATTAATGACAAAAGAAGGTCAAAAACTAAACCAAACTAAACTTCTCTTTAATTTCTCCCTTTTTTGGGTAGAATGAATGACGAACTTTGTTGGCGCAGTTGCACAACTTACAAAGGAATTCGTTCTATCTAGTAGATGGCCGGGAAAATAAACAAAAGATTTTGTGTGTACTGCTGAATCGAAGGCATGCATGGAAACTCCTCGTTAATTGACAAAAATGTCTCGATCGATCATGTAGCTAGCCATAAACCAAAGATCGAGCACTTCACGTGGCTCCAGAAGCAGAATTTCTAATCCGCATGCAATTCGGAAAACCAAAGGCATATATATGTGTGTGTGTGTGTGTGAAAGTTGCCTGTTGCTATCTTCCTAGCTATTATTAATAAACAATAATGGATTCCAACTGATCGAGTTCAAGGAAACTAGTATAATGCTATTCAACTAACCATTACAAGCTGCTAGAACTAATGAGGGAGATCAGAGAACTCCAAATTAGGGTTCTCTCTTAAGGTAAGAAACTAAAACAAATAAAAGAAGAAACATATACAAAAATATGTATGAACTTTTCCCAAAGTTGTTATGGGCAAATAATATAATCATCAGGAAAGGACAAGTCACTGTGGTTCAAAGGGCTTAGATCGTTGTGGCATGGAGAGGGTCCTGAAGGAGGCACTGGCCCTCTGGGAAGCTGGCCTTCGAACGTGATTTTGAGGTCTCCGTAGTTTATAGGTGATCGGATGCACTGTCCCATCGAAGCCGTCGCCAAAAGCAGAAAGAACACAAAAATTACAAACCTCAATAATATCATAAACGATCTTTCCGATCGACACGACATGGGTTACTTCTCTTTCTTCCTCCAAATCATACAGACCACCTAATTTTAACTTGTATCAGAAGGGAGAACCGTTATAAATATATATGTACATAAACGTGGGAGGAGTGGGGAAGAAGAGTTTGAATTTGAAAGCCGTGTCGGACTATAAACTAAAAGGAATATTGTCGATGTTTCATGAGTTTCAACGCCAAGAAACGTAGGGTGCTTTAAAGTGGAATTCTATCATATTTGTTCTGAATTCTTCTTTGAACAAATGCAAACAGCAGGCAAAGTGGAAAAGACATGCAGTTTAATAATAGACTAAAATGTCGGACTTTGAAATTCTGGCTTTGTGTACAGGTACAAGTCCCAATAAATCTTCCAAGATTACGAGTTTCCACTCCAGTAATCATATCAGCTAATTGAAATCCTTTGTAATCTGCAACGCGAGAACTTTAGGTAGTGATATTTCTAAAAGGAACTGATCCATTAATCTCCGCATGCCATTAGTTAACGTTCCTATGATTGCAGCATATAATATGTTGGCCTTTTATCTTGATTTTTTTTTTACTTTTAACTTAAGGAGTCAAAATTAGTCTGCTGTACTATTCAAGGTTGATGGCTTCAAGGAAATTAAGATCAATAGGCCGGCCAGCTCTTCAAAATTACGACGTACGTGTAAGCGCTGAAGGTCTTGGGAGTCTTGTCGTGAACTAGTTTTTTGTAATCCAATCTTAACACGGTCCCAAAAACTTATGAAACATCGATGTAGCCCTTCATAGAGTACTGGACCAAAAATAGAGATTTAATTTTGACAAATTCTATACGAGGGAATAGGGATACAATGCATGCCCCCCTTGTATATCAAGGATCATAATTAAGCAACAAAAATAACGATGATAATATAATCAGAAAAAATGAGTCAATTAAATTCGAGGCCCATTGGCAGGAAAACTTTAGCTGAATAGTTGGAAGTCTTCTTCCCCAAGATTTAGACCGTACGTGCATGCCCCCAAGGGGGAACAACGTCTCTGATCACAAAGACAGGCCTCTACTCGAGTATGGGCTCGAATCCTACTACTTGTAAAGTAAGTATATGACTAACCAATTATCTTTAGCAATCTTCAGCTTCAGCCTACAATGTGAACTGGGTACTGAGTTTTTGGGATATTTAGCTCACACTGGTGGATTCATTATTTTTACATAGTTATTCTCTAAACACCGACTCCTTGAACAATGAGTTATTCTCAAACCCGCAATGCTTGGACTCGGTGTTCCTTCGTCAACCCAAACTCACTTAAGGCTCAACCTCCTCGAGGTGGGCTGAGCCTTTGACGTTTCCGTCGCACTTTTTCGATTTATGGGCCTAATGCGGCTTCCATTCTTATTAGCTATGTATTGTCTATTATATTCATGCAAGTTATTATCTATCTAGTTGAAAGGAAAAAAAAAAAATTATTATCCATATATCCACTTTGTAGCAGAGACTTTTTTTTTCCCTTGTGGTAAAGACTATATGATTTGAGCAAGAAATATGGATTGGCGGTACAGAAGTGGGTCGAAACCGATTGGGCTTACCCAAACCGGCCGAAACTGACTAGGCCCAACCGCTTCTAGACCAACCCGATTCAGGTATCGGCCCTATTTTTCCTAGAACCGACTGGTCAGTTTGGCCCACATTTATGGAGACTCAATGGGCTGAACTGCATCAAACCGAGGGGTACACTTGGGATTTCACTTTTTTTGTATTAAGTAGTGGGGTGAGACAACGTCGTCTCCCATCTCCCCTTTAAGGTGGTGTTTGATTGATAAAATTTTGGAGCGTTGGAGTTAGCGAAAAAGTGAAGAAAGATGATTTGAATTATTTTTTTATATTTGTTTGGAGTAAAAATTCATAATTTGATGCGAAGAGAGAAAATTTTAGTGTGGGTACCAAAACAGATGGAACTGAAATGACCTATTCACCGCAATCAAATATTGGGTTCTGGTTCTATTCCAATAAATATCAAAATGGAACCGGAACGGAATTAGAATTTTCGAAATTGTAAATCGAAAATTCAGGTCTTCATTATGTGGGCTTTTTTTACTTAGTTTTTGGACCCTAATAAGCCCAAAATGCCTAAACCGAAATTTTGCACAAATTATTTTGTTATACATCATAAACTAGCAATAAATAAAATATTATATAAATATTCATCCAAAATTTAAAATAAATAAAATAAACATTCATCTAAAATAAAATTACAACATTCTAAAATTATGGGTATAAAAAAAAATTGATCCCTATTTTGAATCTTTTATATTTGCTAGTTTTTTTCCAGATTTTATATTTACAGATTAACTAGGATTCCAATTTAGGTTGTTTGATTTTTTAGTTGCTGATTTGCAAGAACATTAGCATATTGCCATTTACTTAGTTGTTGCTGCTGTAAATTACTAAATTATACAACTTGTATTGTTGTAAATAGATTTTAGTGTTGCTGTAAATTTTCCTCAGGTTACTTTTGTATTGTTGTTAAAGAGTCAAATCAGGTTAATATTTTGTATTTCCATTTTACTAAGATACTGTTAGTTTATGATAGAGATTGAAAGTTAGGATTATGTTGGTTTTGTGGAGTTCAAAGGTCAGGGCTGATTTGATGTTAGATTTTGATGAATATAGGGTTAGGTTTGTTGGATGATTTGCTGATTTAATGTTGTTGGATTGTTTGATTATTTTATGCTGATTTTATGTTCTTTAATTGTTTGGTAATTTGTGATTTTCATTTTTCATGGGGTTTAGATGGAAGAGATTCCAACAAGTATCTCTGATAATGAGATTCACGTGAATGTGATTGATATTAAACTTGAGTTGGATGGGGTGCATAGTGATGTTGATGACGATATCTCTAGTATTAACTGCCCCTATTAGTCGACCTTTTGTAAAAAGAAAAGAGTCTAGAGATGCTTTATTAGTATGAACATATTTTAAAAAGGTTGAGTATTTGCCTGCTCATTCTAGGGGTGTACATAATTGGGCCGAAACCGACCGAGTTGACCCAAATTGACTGAAACTGACTGGGTCCGACCCATTTTGGACTAATCTGGTTCGGCTTTGTCAACCTTAATTTTTTTCAAAACTGACCGTAGGGAGCAAGAGAAAAGACCATAAGATTTTTAAACAAGGCCTAATAAATTAGAGAAACAGAGAAGATCATAAATTTATGAAAGTTTGGGGTCTAATATTGGAAATTTCTATGTAGAAGTTCGATGGGAGGAAAGGAAAACAGGTAGTAACAATAAGAAGAAAAAAAAAGCCCTGAAAATGCTTACAGTTAACAGGTATGACAAACATATGAGTACAGCATAACTTTGACAATTAGCAAGAGCTTTTGGGAACTATGACGTACAAGTGGTAGTTTTTCTTTTTTGGTAGAATAACATAAAGGAAAAAGTAAGTCACTAATACCTTTGACAATTAGCGTGCTTCAAATAGGCCCTTCCCCAGCCTCGCCACCCCCAAGTAATTAGGGTGAAGTAGAAAGAAAAGAGAACACGCCCCTCAATTTCTGCAGCCACTCCAAGAAGGGTTGGAGGAGAGTCGAAACGCTACCCCTGAGTAGGGATGGCGCAGAGAAAGTGAGAATTCCACGTGGCACTGAAAATACTACAAAAGCTCAAATAATGACACGTCGAAGCCTCGGGAGAGCTCTGTTTCGTTTCGCTCTTAGCAATTTGCTCTCTCTGAAAAATCCAGTTCCTTTCTCTTTTAAGCCATTGGATTGTTTAACTACTTAACTTTATTTGTTCGTGTCTTACTTTAAGTGTTACTGGCTAAGGTAAAAAATTACAATTTAGTCACCGTAAAAAATTACAATTTAGTCACTGTATTTTAATATTGGTGATAAAATGGTAACTGAATTTTATTTTTTTAGCTTTTCGACTGTTTTATATCTCGTTAAAAATTAACAAAAGTTTGACGAATAGAGTAAAAAGTCACTATGTATTCTCAGTAATCAAAAAATAAAAAAAATTAAGTGACTATTCTGTCACTTATACTAAAATTCAGTGACTAAATTTTTAATTTCTTAAAAAAACACTGGATTATGATGCCACGTGTCATTCTCTTGTTTAGAAGCGGGGGAAACGGGAGGCACCCTAGTAGGAGGGGAGCCGGAGCCGCTTCCAAAGGTGGCCAATTTCCCTCCTTCGTTGACCGTGTCATAATCTGAGCTTTTGGAGTTAAAATTCAGTGCACGTGGCATTCTTCAGTTTGAAAACGGGAGGATACTGAAGGGGAATCAACAGGACTTTAACAGCTCTGGGCTTTGGGAAGTGGATCGTCGATATCCCTGCCCTCGTGTTTCGGTCTCCGATTATTGAGCGGTTAGATAGCCTTCACCTTTTTCTCAGAAGAAGAAGCTCACTATGGCAAAAATTCAACTATCTTCCTCAGCTGCTTATTATTGTTGTAATCTCCAATCAGGTGAAACATCCATCCTATCTGAATGCCCCTTTGAAGACGAACAAACGAGAAACTCTTTACATTTTTCTCACCTAGTTTTTCTTTTGTACGAATATGGTTGATTTTTCTTCATTATGATAGGTCCCTTTGGGACAGAAAAATGATTGCTGCGACCGAACCAATGCCCTCTTACACTTCTCTTGCCGAAAAAACGAACAGTATAGTAGTTCTTGTCGGAAAACTCTCTTCCGATTATTTATTTATTTATAACTGATGCAGTCTTCGTATTCATTTCTTGGGGCCAACCCTATCGCGAACACCTACCAAACAGACATCTGTTGTCTCTTTATAGTTCTGTACTTTGTGAACCGTTTTCTTTTAGTCGTTGTAGGTGAATGCTAATTTCGTGTTTTCTGGGTCGTGGTTAGATTTTGATAAGCTAGCAGGATTATAAAATTTTAAGCTCTTTCGTCAAAATAGGCTCCATTTGGATTTTTAATGTTTTGGATATTTGTGGCTCGATATCCCACGATGTTCCATTAGTCTTGTAAATTGACGCAATGTGAACCCAATTTAGTACTAGTTGAGTATCACACTGCATGTCCTGCGTATTTTCCATGCACAGGATTCCTAAGCTCCCAAGCCACTCTGCTGGTAGCCGATGAAATGCTACATGATTCCTTTGTATGCAATGGTATACGTCTTTTGTCTTGCAGTGTGTTGACAAGATTGTAAGCTTAAGAGAATTGAATCCAATGCACTGATTTTCCAAATACATGGAAATTGATAAGTTTTATTGTCTATGATTTCATGAGTCTTCACGTGAACCTCTTCCTAAGCGAAAGGATTACAAAGGTATATCACAATACATACATTTATGGGGTCTTTTGGTAACATATTTTATCCAGCACTTGGAGCACGAGTTCAAACACCTTATCCACTCCTCTGACAATAATTATCTATTTTTCCAGTTGCTAATTAGTGGCTTGTTCTCCCCCAAAACTAATTATCTTAAGGAATGCTAGTGAATACTCCCATTATATCTTGTTATGGTCTCACACCTCTTTGCTTGAAGCTCTTTTTGAGGGAATCGATTAGTCATATTTCTTGTGACCAGCATTCTATCCAGGTTTTGGAGTTCGTGGTTAAGCATTTAAACCATGTATCTGATATTTTTTTTCTTATTTATTTTTTCCATTTGTCTTAATTGGGCAACTCTATCCTATATGTTATAATGTAGGGAATGCTGATCATTATCCTGCCATGTTTAACCACTTGTTGCCAATAAAAGAGTAATGTCTGGGCATAAAATATTCCAGCTCCTAGTTCTGTTTGTTGTCTTCAAAGAACCTTTCAATTGGCTAGGATTTGCTATTGTTATGGTTATTGATGCTGCAAATACAATCAGCACCAGCTGTGGCTTGCTACAGAGGCATCAGTGACTTAGTTTTTCCTTATGTTATTCTACCAAAAAAAAAATAGTACGACATAGTTCCCAAAAGCTCTTGCTAATTGTCAAAGTTATGTTGTATTCATATGTTTGTCATACCTATTAACTGTAAGCATTTTGAGGGCTTTTTTTCTTGTTGCTACTACCTCTTTTCCTTTCCTCCCATCGAACTTCTATTGGCCTATTTTGCACACCTAGAGTGACAAGTCTCATAGAAATTTCCAAGATTGGACCCCAATCTTTCAGAAATTTATGATTCTTCTCTGTTTCTCTCATTTATTAGGCCTTGTTTAAAGATCCTATGGTCTTTTCTCTTACCCCTTACAGGTAGCATGTCATAAAACCATTTGACTCTTTTTTTCTTCTCTTCGTACTTGAAGAAGAATATATGTGCACTCTGTAGATTTTATTGCTGTGATGTTCTTGTGAAAGTCTACATTTGCTTAAGCTGTTAAGCATAAAGATGCATGAGTTTGAGCATAGATATGTATGTCAAATACTGTTAGTAGCTACTTATCATTCTGAAAGCTGACTTTCTCGTTTTAAAATAAAACTTATTCTCTGTTTTAGTGTCGCGACAGGTGGGTTTTATTACAGGGCACCATTCCCTGGCCCCATCCTGACAAGAATTATCCCTGCTCCTTGCTGCCCCAAACTTGCCTTGGGTGTTAAAGAACTCGTCTTCTCCCCCCCTGTATACATGCTAAAATACTCACGCCCTCCCGGCTGCCCCACTTCCCCATCCTATACATCAGTAGCCAAAGGAAATTCCGGGACAAACAACAAGAGGCAGAAACATAAAAACACACTAGAGGATCCAAGCAACCAAACAGATCACCTAAATGGAAATCCAAATTCCTGAAGGCCCAAAAACCTCAAAAGGAGAACCAGATTTAAACTCATTGGAACCTGTTGGACATGACAATTTTTACAACGCAAGGGTTTGGAGAATGGCTTTATATGTCTCTATCTATATGGATTTCTGCTTTCAGCGTATTGTTATCTTTTGTTAACATTGATGAAAATTAGCTAGTTTTTTTTATAAGTAATACAATTATTAAAGAAAAAGAAAGTTGACAGTACAAGAGACTATACTGACAAAAACTAAAGCAAACACGCTAAAAAACTAAGAAAATCCGGAAAATTCACATAAGGACAACCTAAAACCAAATTAGCCCAAAAAAACAAAGAATGCAACAAAAAACCCCCCCAAACTAGCCACATACACAACCCTATCTTCGAAACCTCTTCAATTCCTTTCCCTCCATAAGCTCCACCAAATACAAGTTGGAATCATCTTCCAAATGGCCAATGCAATTGGATTCTCAAACTTCCTCCTCCAACAACGCTAAACATCCACTAACGTCTTAGGCATAACCCAATCATAGTTAAGAATTCTCAACACCTGCCCCCACATTCCTCTAGCCATCGAGCAATGCAGAAGGATATGATCAACCGTTTTTCCATCGCTCTTGCATAAGTAGCACTACTCAATCACATAAACACCCCTCCTCCTTAAGTTGTCAATGGTCAAAATTTTCCTATAAGTAGCCTCCCAAACAAAGAAAGCTACTCTAGGGGGAACCCAATTCCTCCAACAAAGACGCCAAGGGAAATTCTCATTGGAGCCCTCCATAAGCAAAGCATACATCGATTTCACAGAGAAGACACCACTCTTAGAACCCCTCCAAAGCATTTTATCCTCACCCCCTTTCCTCCTACTTCAAGAATAGAGTAAAGAATAAAACCCCGAAAGAACTTTCATCTATCAATCGTTAATCATCCTCTCAAAGTGAACATCTCACACAACCACTCCGGATCTCATCCCCATGCAATCAGCCACCCAAGCGTCCTTCCTTCTAGCAAGAGAAAATAAATAAGGAAACTTCTCACTCAACGATCTATACCCACACCACTTGTCATGCCATAACCGAATTCTAGAACCGCTCCCCACCACAAACCTTATATGCTCTCTAAAAAAGTTCCACCCTTTGCTTATGTTTTTCCACAAACTCACCCCATAAGAACCCTGAACCACCAAAGTGCTCCAAACACCCTCCTCACACCCATATTTCTCTGTAATAAAGCTATAGAAGTCATAGATGTTCCCATTTTTTTGACAAATTATATGACATGTTAGGTCAATGAACTCTAACTCAAATGGTATCTCCTCCTTCAATAGAATCCAGGTGAATGGTTATATCAGGGGTTAGAAACTTAAAGGATATGTGTGCAACTTACTAATAAAACACAAACACAATGTTGGTAAAGCAGTACATTGTTTAAGTGAGTGAGATGAATTGTATATCAGTCTCCAAACGTAGATGAAGGTTAAGTGGTCGCTAGCTGTGTCTTTAGATGCCAAACACTAAATTATTAATTTACTGAAGGAGTTCTGACTGTGATTGATTTCTATTGTCACATATATTATTTTCTGTAAAAGGAGACATAAAGGTGCTCACGTTTGCCTTTTGGTAACTTTTGCAGGGAAGAGTGGATTTCTCCTTAGCGTCTAAGTTGGTGACCTGACATATGTAACTTGACATAGAGATGCAGTACTCTAATTTCCACCTGATCGACTCGCTCATGTAAAAAAATGTATACCAGAAAAAGCTTGATGAGTAGAATTAAAGAGCTGAGAGAACTGAGAAACGCACTGCACACTTCTTAAGCGCTTCAGAAACAAACAGCTAATGCCTGGGATCCTGTCTATTTCTCCATTAGTTTTCCCTTGCTTATTTGCAGCCTCAAGGTATGTTACACATATATTAGAAGTTACATTTAATAATGTTTTGGTTCACCATGTTTCAATTATCTGGACATTGCAGGCGGATTGTTAGGGTGGCTGCAACTGTTAAGGGTCCCAGAATGTCATTCGAGTCGATGAGTTTAAAGCCTCCTTTGCACCCTACTTATGATTTGAAGGGGGTTATCCAGTTAGCTCTTGCTGAAGATGTCGGGGGTCAAGGTTATCTTGTCTTATCTTCTATATTTATTTTCCAACTCTTCTCGCCACCCAATTTCAATGACTCTAATACCTGGTCCTATTTGTGTTGTTGAGTTGAGGCAGTCTTTATCTTTTTCTAATTAATTTCTTGTATGATTTTAGCCTAGAAAGACTCCAATAAGTAACATGAAGTCCTTAATGATGTCTGATAATTCGTTCACATAATATGTAGGGGATGTGACAAGTATGGCCACTATTCCTGTTGACATGGAAGTTGAAGCTAATTTCTTGGCGAAGGAAGATGGTATCATAGCTGGCATTGCTCTTGCAGAGATGGTTTTTCATGAGGTTGATCCTTCTCTGAAGGTATTAATGCCCTGCACTGTGTACATAGTTAATTGCGTGGTTTGCAGGTTGGGTCATTCTTAATGTATATCTACTTTCAGGTGGAGTGGTCTCACAAAGATGGAGATTATGTTCGTAAGGGACTGCAGTTTGGAAAAGTCTATGGTATGCTAATAAAAGAGGAATTATCAGTAGCTTCTTAGAAATGCATCAAGCTGATGTTTTTAACCCTTCTCAATTCATGTGTAGGACGGGCTCACAACATAGTTGTAGCTGAAAGGGTATCGCTAAACTTTATGCAGAGGATGAGTGGAATAGCTACTTTAACAAAGGTACTGGCTGGTCTACAGTTTTTTTTGTCCTGAAAAGAAACCAAGAAAGATTACATGCATTTATAGTTATAAAAGACAAAATGCGACGCTAGAACACCTCAAACTATTTTAGTGCAAATCATTTTAACCTGAAGTGTAGCGAAAACCTCAGACCCTTTTGTAGCGAGGTAGTATCTTCACATAAACAAAGAACGAAAAGGAAGGGGAGAGGGTTGTTTAGGTTCAACTTGTAGGAAGGTAGGGTTTTCAGTAGGAAAGGGCTACCCCTTTGTATAGCCACATGGTATTTTGAGAAGAATTACCTTATTCTTTCTATGTCCTTTTTTATATTGTTTCCTCACTGCTTCTTCTATCAAGTTTTCGTAATAAGTATGTTAAAAAACCCACGCGGACCTAACTGCTATATGATCATGATGTACAGAGCATGCACTACACTGAGCTAAATCCTTATCAAGGGGAGTCTTATTATGTCCTTGTTTTCTGCAGAGAATGGCAGATGCCGCTTACCCTGCATGTATCTTAGAGACGAGGAAAACTGCTCCAGGTCTACGTTTGGTGGATAAGTGGGCGGTGTAGATCACTTCCTACCTTTTACTTGATTATAGTTGTCCTTAAATTTGTGAACTTTTTGGCTTATGTCTTAGTATTCACTCTTTTCAGGTACTTATTGGTGGAGGGCGGAACCACAGAATGGGGTTATTTGATATGGTTTTGATAAAAGATAATCACATATCAGTAGCTGGCGGCATCAAGAATGCCATCAAATCTGTTGACATGTATTTAGAGCAAAAGAACCTTCAAATGGAGGTTGAGGTAGTCTTCTCTGCTTCTAAAATTTCAATAGTTTTTAGGTCAAGTATCTATTGAGTAGAACGGAAATTGTCGAATATCTTTATCCGAATTGTTCCTTGATGTAAATTTCCATTTAGTTGCAAAGTTTTCCTTAATGATATGCGTGAGATCAACGTCGCTCTACATATATCCTTCCATATATTTTCATGAAGTCTCCTGCTGTTTGTGTGGGTTTGTGGTTTGTGGAGCATCTCTCTGTTTTGCATGCATGTCTATAATCTATTATGGCACAAACTACTTTTCTACAATACAAACTGGTTTTCTTTTTTTTTTTATGCCTTTTTTTTTTCTCTTGCCCTCAGGTTGAAACCAGGACACTTGAGGAAGTACATGAGGTATTGCAGTATGCATCTCAAACAAAGACTTCCTTGACTCGGATAATGTTGGATAACATGGTTGTACCACTACCAAATGGAGATGTAGAAGTATCTATGCTCAGAGAAGCTGTGGATTTGATTAATGGAAGATTTGAGACTGAGGTATCTAATATTTGTTAAGTATTGTTTTCTCTTTATCACAGCTTTGCTGTATTAGTGAGCTATAGACCTAAGAACTGTCACTAATGTCTATGTTATCAGTTAGACACTTCCCCCCCCCCCCCTCAATTTCCTCTGGTCCAAAGAGGTGCTTTGTGTATTCAATTTTTTGATCTCTTATGTTGGTGAAATCTTTGAGCAAAGCAGACTCTTAAGTGGCAGGCCTATTTACTGTTACTTTTTGACAGTACACAATCTTTCATGGTTACTATGAAGCCTAACGGTAAATGTATATAACAATGGCACTGTCATTGCTAAATTACTGCTTTATTTGTTTTTCATCCCCATTCAATCCTTACTCCATCTGTTTTGATTTCCTTAATGTGTTCTGTTTTGCCACTTGTTATATCTTTGTTGAAGCCCGTCACATGAATGTATTTCAGCCACTGCTCCCATCATTATATCCTTCTTTATTTGTTTGTCATCCCCATTCAATCCTTTTGTTTCATGTTGACAGGCATCAGGTAATGTTACTCTTGAAACGATACACAAAATTGGCCAAACTGGAGTGACCTACATTTCTAGGTAATGTCGCCACTCATAGTCTTGACTACCAAAGATCATGGTTGGGATCAATCAAAACAGACAATAGAGTTGTTTTTGTATCATTGATGTTGTTCAACTTGTCCCATAAGATTATCTTAGAGGACTACATTGTTTAAAAAGTTAAATCTCATTGAGGGGGAACAACTGCTTCTGAAGTGAGACATACCATGTCCCTATGTTTTGATGTTACTGCACATGTAGCTAGTTCAAGTTATAAATGGAGATGTACCAACTGCATTGTTGGTGGAATGTATTCCTTATAATTAGGATGTTGTATGTGTGTGAGCTTAGTGCACTCGAAAACAGTATGGCACAAGGGGCTCATATTTGGATTCATAGATAAGCAATGTGGGACTCTTTACATTTCAACACTCCCCCGCAAACTCAAGGTGGAAAAACCGACAAACCTTGAGTTTGGAGTTACAAAAATAATTACAGAAAAAATTACAAAGATTGCTGGTACTAAGCCGGGAAGTCGCCGGTACTACGCCGGGAGGATGTCGATACTGAGCTGGGAAATTGCCGGTACTAAGCCGGGAGAAAGCCGGTACTGAGCCGGAAAAGTTGCCGGTACTAAGCCGGGTGGTCACCGGTACTAAGCCGGGAAAATTGCCAGTACTAAACCGGAAAATTTCCGATACTAAGCCGGGAGAAAGTCGGTACTAAGCCGGATGGTCGCCAGGGGGTAACCGGACTAAAGCCGAAAACCTCGCTCCGATACCATGTTAGAAATAAAAAAATTTTACTTTAGATAAATGAGACACCCAATGGAAAAATCCAATTGGATTTGTTTACATCTCATTTATAAAAATAAAGATACAAGGGGTTATATTTATAACCCAAAATTTTCCTACTCCCCACATTGCTAAGTAATGTGGGACTCTTTACATTTCAACACAGTCCAACTTAATTAACCTATTAAGGGTTCATTCCATCTATCTTTTTTCTACATGACTAGCTCTCATAATGTAACGAGCGATGTGTACAAGACTTGGAAATGAATTCACCTCCATTTGACTGACCGACAATTACTAGCGATTCTAGCTTCATGGAAGCAAGTTGCAGCCAATAATTCCAACTGAGAATGAGATTTGGAATGAGTTGACCAAGGCCCATCATCACTAAATAAAGCATTGACACGTCAGTGAACTGTAGTTCAGTTGGCTCCTCTTTCTTTTGGGGAGGAGGCTAGATTTAGGGTCAAATTCCCTTACACAATAGACTTGGGGGCTGTTCGGCCAAAGCAAATTTTTAGGATTTTTTTGAATTCTCAGAATACAAAATATTCTACAACCAAACATCATTTTTAGCACTACATAAAAATAACTACAACACGCATACCAATAAAGTTAACCTCATATAAAAATTCTCAAAACATAAAAAATCTTCAAAATACAACATAACCGAACAACATCTTGGTCATACTTCTAAAATTGCTCGGGAAAAAAAATAAAGCATATAAACGTAAACTTAACAGAATATATATAAAGGAGGAAGCCATATTTATTATTTTTGAATAAATGAATCTAAATCGTCAATTAACGCCATGAATGGAGTGGGTACGTTCTATTCCTCCACACAGTTCCAAGATCCAACAAAGTGGTAGGGCTGTGCACCGAAAATTTCGGATTCGGAAAGGACCTATCCGAATCCGAATCCGAAATTTTCGGATACCGGATTTGATATCCGAATCCGATCCGAAATGCATAATATCCGTTCTAGTCGGCCAAATCGGATTCGGATCGGATACCGGATCGGATTCGGATTTGGGTGCAAAAAACTCACAGCCCCTGTGGCCTCTACGCTACCCCCTCCAGCCTCCATGCCTGCCCCTAATGCTTGCTCTTTCCTTGAGCTTTTACACAGACACAACCAGCATATTTGAGGAAATCAAAAGTTCGCAAAAAAACTCACAGTCCGATCATACAATGACAAAAGTTTGTTGAGAAGGGAGATGAGGAGATGGTGGCGGCGATAGTCGATGGAGGACAGAGGTAGGCGACAATAGAGAATGGCGTCGATGAGGGCCGTGACTGTGAGGCTCAACAAAAAGTGTCGATGTCTGAGGAGGGAGGAGAGGAAGCAATAGTTGATGGAGGCAGGCGGCAAGTAGACTGGCGGCGACGGCTGAAGGAGGCAGAGAGAAGATTAGGGTTAGGGTTTCTCAAAATTTCAAAGGGGGAGAGAGGGGAGAGAGGGATCAGTAGACCTGGGGCTGGGGGGATTCTGAAATCACGAATGAGGGAGGGGGGGTTAAGCTAAATGAAAACGATGTGTTTTGTATTAATGCGAAAATCGGGTCGGGTCGGTGGTTTCGGATAACATACCGGATATCCGAATCCGACCCGAATACATGATATATTTTCATATACTATCCGAATCCGAATCTGTGTCCCACTGTATCCGACCCGGTCGGGTCGAGACGAGTCGGAACCGGGTCGGAGATTCGGATCGGGTAAAATCTGCACGGCCCTACAAAGTGGTAGTTAAATTTTTCAAACTTGTCAGGGGAGAGAGGAACGATGGAGGAAACTACCACAGCTTTTGGAGACTGGTAGTTATAAAGGAGGGGATGAAACTTTTCAAAAAAGCAAGTGGAACACCCGACCGACCTTATTGTCAACTTCTTTTTTTATTTATTTATCCAATTGGAATCTAAATTCTCCTCCCATTATCTCTTCTGCTTTGTCATTAACAGAGCTGCAGCAAAAGTTCAACGAGGAATGCAGTGAGCGGCCTAATTAAAGGCACCATGTCGTGGGCACTGTCATCACCACGATTGAGATCTTTACCGACCGAGTAGAGAGACTATTTTCCGAATGCGACATGCCACGCAAAAGCAAAGCAGCTTAGTGGGGAGTGATCATGTCCATCGAGTCATGGGAATTGTTCTAGCCGACCACCTGGAAGGGGGAAACAGACACACGCAACAATACTACATGTTTCTCATTTCTGGGAAGGAATCATTACAGCAACAAGATTTGATGGATAATGTTGGGGTTACGCCTCATATTCATATATAAAAGTTAAATTCTACCTTATCATTTTTAATTTATCTAACTATAAAGCAAAGTTTTAAGAAATATCAATTTTCGCCCTACATTCGATTTCATAGTTAAACTAAATGAAAAATAATTGAAAATATTCCGTCAAGATAAAATTACTAAAAAATGATATAAATAAAATAATAATATTTTTACAATAAAATATTTATTTTTTATTTTATTTTTGGAAAGACATTTCAATCCATCCACGTCACTTTTGGTATAATTGAACGGCCAAATTAAGTTAAATGAAGTGCAATGCTTAATTCTTTTTAAAACTTATGGGGATTTAATAAGATAAATTAAAAATTATGAGGTTCAATTTAATTTTTGTCCATAAATATATAGCGTAATGTGTTTTCTATAATATTAAAAGATACAACACCAAGATCATAGTGGCGAAAGGGGATTGGCAGTGATGTGACCATCAAGTGACTGGTTAGCTTTTACTATTTGCCTGTGTAGTTTTTAACGAAAAGTTAACTTCAGGGACCTCATTATTGTTTTTCTTATCTCAAAAATTAATTTGTCACTTTTTAATATCATATAGACTATTGGTACAATTAGGCCCTTTTTTTTTAAAAAAAGAAAAAAGTAGGAGACATTTACTTAAGGAGCAGGGATATTGTATGAAAAAAGGCCTTTCTTAAGGTAGATGTACGGGTATGTTTGGTGTCCAAATATTTGGATTTAATCATAAAAAATTCACCACATAATTTTTTATTATTATAATACTTATTAAAAATCTTTTCTCTCTTTATTTTTTTACCAACTCCCATAACATATCTTTACTTTATAATATTTTCCAAACCCCAATACTTAAAATTTTCACCCTCAAACATCCCCGTAATGTGCCCATGTGGGGCCTTTTGTACCCATAATTTGACAAGCATAATTTATAAAAGTAGAGAGGGATTGATTGTCCAAATACCAAACGAAAAACAAATTCAACAAAAATAACATATCCTTCTCATGGAGATGAGTCATGAATGATGATGATGATGAAGAAAGTGTCAGAGAGGGGTGACTTGTAACGCCTCGAACCCCGACAGTTAGGGAGTTATTTCTATGCGTAAAACCAGTAAAAATAAAAAAAATTAGAGGGTTGAAATCAGTTATCAAGAAATAAACAATTTTAATAACAAATATACGTTTAAAACTTGAAAACAATTGAATAAAAATATTTTGCTTAAAACTCTTCAAAAATTGAAAAAATTACAAAAAAAACTCTTAATCTAACTGAAACTCTAAAAATCAATAGAAAATTGCAAATCTCAATCCATATAACTATAACTGTAAAATAACTTTTATCTTTCATAATAATACTCTAGAAAATCTCTTTGGCAATAACTGTGAGTCACGTTTACTCTCGTAACAGGGTTGTACAGTTGCTACCTAGTTTGGGGATCAGCCAAACTAAGCCAATACTATGAGTGAAATTCTTCCTTACTCAGGCTTGGCCATGTCCAAGTGTGCACTCGGCAATAATCTACAAAATAAACTAATTCGTCTCTAGAATAGGTGCACTCAATAGATTGCAATTAGTACCAATGCGCTGTCTCTGTAACTCTGGGTCTCAGGATTTGAAACTACATATATAACATATCATAAAATAAACATTACTTTGAACTTTGCATCTTTCTCTTATTTTCATGAAATATCATACACAAATCTTGAATAATAATAAATATCAAAAAACTTTGATTTAAACATTGAAAACATCATGTAAAATCATTAGACATAAAAATATGCTCATGTTTACACATTTCATGTTATAATCTTTGACAAGTATCATAAAGTAATGCACATATAACTCCGAGGGTTTTCAATAAATCATGCAATTTCTCAAATATCACTTCGGTCTTTTAGGAAAATCTAGTATAATAACCCCGTTTACCTCGCTCTTCATAACACTTGAACCCTTTTATCAATGAACATCCATGACCTCAATAAACTAGAGTATAACCTTCGAAAAGAGGTTTTATTTCTCATTCTTCCAATCAATACACAATATCGCAGAGACTAACAAAGTATAAAACTAATTGCAACCCTATTTAAAAAATGACTATAAATTTGAAAAGATGATAAGAATGTCTTGCTATCCATTTAAAATTCAAATATATTCTTGAAGTATTTAAGTTCAAACTTTAAAATCTAAACTGATAAAGATAAAACATCTCTTCTTTACATTTGAAACACTTTTAAAAAGATAATTTTTTTCAAATCAAATCAAATCAATATTTCAAACTTTAAACAAAATTAAAACAGGATAATTTTTTAAATAATTTGAAATTCAAAATTTAATAAAAATAATAGTTTATTACTAAGAAGAAATCCCGGGTGCTACACCTTCACTTATCCCTTCGCTAACTAGGTTATGGTATAGGAATGATGCAACTTTTGGAACAGTGGGCTACATCTTCAGTCTGTACAAGTGATGCCAATTCCGTCACACTAAAGAGTTAGGCATATATGTTGGAAAATAATGTCCATAGCACAAAACACCGAGGGTAAAGAATAAACAAGAGAGAAAATTGGAGAAAAAAGCCCCGCCTTTCGGCACCCCTTTGGCTGTCCATCACCTTTGCAGATGTTGTTTTCCTACAAAACCAATGTCAAATAATGCAACCAAACCCTCCATACCTTGCCTGTGGATGGACATGTGCAGGGGCTATGCCATCTCATGTCCCCCCTTTTTCCTGATCCGTGGGTGTGGGTGGTGGGGCAATCGGGTTTTCTTCGAGTTCAACTAAGAACGCCTACTTGTAAATTCCAGATTGGATTATAAGTGGGGTTATGAGATTAAGCGTTTAAATAATACTTTTTATGAATCTGACAATATAGAATATAGAAGGCTAAAATATGACGCATACCCCTGGGGTTTAACTTATTCCTAGAAATGCCCCTAGGGTAATTTTTGTTGTCCCTCCGTCCCTGAGGTTTATTAAGATTCCTATCCATTTCCCTCCGTGTATCTTCCGTCCAAAAATTGACGGAATTTGATGTCGTGGCAAAAATCTCCACGTCATCTCCTATCAAAACAAGACACCTGTCATCTATTGCCAAATTTGCATGCCACGGCAGAAATATATGTTAAAATTACAAAAATGCCACATGACATGTCCTTTACGTCAAACCTCCCAAAAGACTATATCACCCTTTCCTCTTTCTCCTAAACTACGGTGTTCCTCTCCAAATCTTCGCATAGGTCAGTTCATTCATCCCCAAATCAGAGCATTTGGCCATATATTCTCCCCAAATGAGCTTGTAGGTAGACCTCCCAAATCAACCGAAGTAGAGCAGCCCTTTCTCCACAAATTAGGCCCCGATGTCGCAGAGACGATCATTTCCATCATCTGTGAGCAACGGCAGATCTGGTTCTCAAGGAAGGACTGACAAAACGGTGCCTGACGTGAGACCTTTGTGCTTCTGCGGAAGTAGTGCTCGGATAAGCTTCAGTAAGACGCAACTCAATCCTCGATGAAGATTCTTCAGTTGCCCACATTATTCTGCTACTACGGTGAGTATAGGGGGCTTGTTGGTTTTTTTTTGGAAGGTTGTTTATTCTGTCTGACTATACTGATTTTTTTGAATGTGAAAGTTGTAGAAGAAATTATGAAGAACATCGGCAGTTCCTCTGAGTTTCTATAGTGCTTCAACTCTTATCTCTTTAGTACCTTCTCTGCTTTTGAAATCTCTTTATCTTTTACTGTTCTGGCCTTACTGATGTGTTGTATGTCTATATTGCTTTCGAAGCAACGAAGTGTCCTCCTAAAGTTTTGATGTAGCTGCCTTCAGGCACCAAGTTCCCAAGGGAAAGCATTCCAGAGGTACAAAGACAATGTAGGGCTTTGGCTAGAAAGAACACTACCCAGAGAAAAGTTGCTCATTTTAAAGGACCATCTACCCAAACCTGCAAACTTTGTTGGTGCCGGTCATGATAAACAAATATTTGGGCAGTCAGAGTTTGTTATTTAACAATCTTCTTGGTTTCCGTTTTTGTGTTTTCTATGGTTTCTCTTGGAAGGATGAATTCAAATAATCCATTTATCTAGAAACTTGTAAACTACTAAGAATATTGGTGTACAGTGGAATGTTAAAATTTCTCTGCTATTTGGTGATATAGATTTTTCTTCTTAGAAAATGGAAAGAATTTATAGCATCTAACAATTTTATTGGCATGAGTTCTTGTTAGTGGCTAATCTTAATTGCACTACATCTTCTTTCTGGCCATATTTTGCATTCATATACGTAGAGAACAATATTTAAGCGATCAAAATATCAAAGCAACAAATATCCTGGATTGTCCGAGATGAGATTTGGATCTTCAGTTTCACCACCCAATATGAAAGTCCCTAATTCGCAAATTGTCAGCCCATTGACTGTTAACTAAAACCGAGCATGCTTTTAATCTCTGTTTTAGGCCTCTATTTTTATTATACATAATTGCAGAGGCACAGAGCCTGCGAATTCTTTGAATGGATTGATCCACCCTGTAATCAACACGAGGAAGATGATCCAAAGACATTTGTACGCATGCTGAAGTTAATGGAGGAGAAGTTGGAAACTATGGAGGAGCGACAAAACACAACGGAGGAGCAGCTGCAAAGACAGGAAGCTATGGAGGAGCAGCTGAAAGGTATGAAGGACGAGCTGAAGGCTATGAAGGAGCAACTCCAAATACATATGGCTATGGAGAGGCGACTTAAGTCAATAATTTTGGGGTCTTAGTTGTTCTTTTGTTGTTGTATTTATTTTTGTTGTGGTTCTGAAACAACTTCATTGTAATTGCATATTAGATTACTTAGCTTGGTATATATTGGACAAGTCTTTTGTTGTTGGGACATTGGTCCTAGTATGTGCTTTATGCCATTTTAAACTATTAAATTAGCTTGTAAAATTAGCTTGTATTTGAAAATGTGGATATTTGCCACAATTAGATTCTAAATACCTGATTAGACTTCTTGTCAAAAAAACAGAAGCATAAGGTGGTAAACATTACGTGCAGTGCATCAGGTTTTATCTTGTGTGCCCTACCACATCAAGGAAGGCATAATGACACGTGATGATATTTCAGGGAGCATATGCAAAGACAACCACAATGACACGTGATGATCTTTCAGGGAGAATATCTGCATTTTTGACCTTCATAATCTGATTACATAAGTTGTGCCACAAAAGCCAACCATTTGGAGATTCAAAAAAAATTCATAAGGGCCATGACACAAAACCCAAATATGTGCCACAAAAGCCAACCATTTGGCAATTCAATAAAACGACAAGTCCGCCATGACACAGAACCCAAATATGTGCCACAAAAGCCAACCATTTGGCAATTCAAAAAAAATTCATAAGGGCCATGACACAGAACCCAAATATGTGCCACAAAAGCAAACCATTTGGCAATTCAAAAAAAGGGCAAGTCCGCCATGACACAGAACCCAAATATGTGCCACAAAAGCCAACAAAATATACAATCTTTCAATCTACTGGGAAGCCCGAACTACTAGCAGTTTGCGGGGCGAGCGTCTCAAATGTACCGGCTGCGACCCATCGTGAATACTTGTTTGCATCTGTGTAGTTTACGAAGTGAATTAAAACTAATTATTAAGCAATAAACTGAAATCATTTTTTTTATTGCTTTACATTACTTACATCAGCCTTGTCTTTCCGCTTTCCTATAGTCTTCCTGCTAGTTTGTGATGGTTGTGACCCTTCAGCCTATGTTTTCCATATTATTAATACAATCAAATATTTAGAATTATGTCGGTATAAGTTTTGACTATTTTTTCATTACCTTAATCGCGGTCTTCTTGTGAGGAGATCTGCGAGGCCGTGATGGTGGTTGTGGTTGTAACCCATGTGATTGTTGTGATGGCTGCGACCCTTGGCCGTATATATATTATCCATATTAATTAAAATCAATATTTCGAACTAAAGGTCAATGTTAAAATAAGTTTTGACAATTTTTTTTACCTCACTTGCGACCTTCTTGCGAGGATATCTGCGAGGCTGTGATGGTTGCCTTCCTTGTGTCAAATCAGTAGTCCGACCCTATATGCCGTCAAATTCAATATAATTTTTGTTGACCAACTAACATGGATATGACTTGTAATCTAAAATAATGTACCTCAGCTGGTTCTCCACTTTGTGTTTCAGTCTTTCTGCTAGGCTGCGATGCTCCATTTGACGGTCCGGCCTCATCCTTAAATGAAACGTAAATTAGTATTGATCAACAGGGCTCAAAATACATGATAATAACCTTAAAAACCCAAATATTACCTGATTTGCAGCTTTTTGTTTTGATGGCTTCTTGGGGTAAATTCTACGATTGAGATTTGGTGGATAATTGCATCTTCTGGTATTATGCTCAATCCACACGTCCCACAACGAACCAGTAAGCCGCTCCTACTTACATTATACGGATAATTGCATCTTCTGGTATTATGCTCAATGACCCAATAGGATTAACATCAGCATGGGGTCACCCATACGCTCCAGGCATTGCGTGTATCACCGGCAAGTACGAAGCTGCGTACGCCGCTTTGCGATAGCAAACGTCGACGTAGTCCTCTGGGATCAACTTATCAGAATAAATTGCAGCACAAGCATGGGCACATGGGATACCGTTCAGCTGCCATCGACCACAACTACATTCCCGCAACCCTATATTAACCAGCTTACGATCCCCGTCAGCTGTATCAACTTCATAACTGGTCTCATCTGCCCACATACACAAACAATTCCTAGCAGCATGCTTGTTCTTCTCAAGCTTCCTCTGATACGAGGACATATATCCCAAGTAGCAGAATCTAGCATAGTCCGTTTGTGCTTAAACCGATTCATCAGTTGATGCATGATCGTATCCATCATCGTCAAGATTGGCTTGTCCCGTGATTATTTAATCCACGAATTGAATGTCTCAGCTATGTTGCTAAGTAAACAATCACTTTTAGATGTCGTCCTAAACGCATGACGGGACCACCCTTTAGGATCGACATCTAACAGATACTTCCAAGCATTGACATTTACCCTTTGCAACTCTTCCATTGCTCTTTCAAAGTCTGACCATGTACATGCGCATGCAACCCTCCAAAGCAAGTCTTTTACAGCCTTGTCTCTCCACTTTTTGCTCTTTAAGTTGGCATATAAATGCCTCACACAATGTCTCTGCTCATCATTTGGCACTAACGTATCAAGTGCCTCTCGAAGACCCTACATAGTACATCAAAATATTAGTATGTATTAGAACTAAGATTTCATTATATAAAAATAAATTTCAATTGTGCGTACCTTTTGCCTGTCTGACATCCAGGTCCATGGCCGCTGATCTTCATTCATAATGCCTGCCATTAATAGCTCGATGAACCATGTCCAAGAGGATCTGCATTCAATTTCAACAACTGCGTATGCAAGTGGGTACATATCATTGTTTGCATCTTTCGCCACTGCGCATAGTAACTGACCTCCGAATGGGCCTTTGAGGTGACAACCATCAAGGCAAATAAGTGGCCTAACACCAGCCAAAAATCCACGTTTAGGCCTCTCAAGTCTGACATACATACGATGGAACAGATGCCCATTCCGTTCGATCTTCACCCATGATCCCGGGTTCCACTGATACACTGCCATAGCATAGTCACATACATACTTGTACTGCTCCGCATGTTTCCCATGAACCAGTTCAAGTGCTAGTTTTTTTGCTCGGTACATATGATTCTTAGAGACTTGGACTTTGTAGTCTCTACGAATATTACCACCCAATGCCTTTGGTGGCATATTAGGGTCATCCCGAACATTTTCAACATATCGTTCAGCTGTAAATCCGGCATCCAATTTGTTATTCTTGTGGTGTGCGCCACAAGAGTGAGTGAAGTTAAAAGTTTTAATCTGAAACGCTTCTTTTTTATTCATAAATGAAGCGTGGATTCGCCAACCACAATGTTGCGCACATACCGCTGTGACCCTCAGCTTATCACTCTTTTTGCAACGGTAGTCAAAATTATTCTGAATGCAATATAACTTAAGCGTCTTTTTAAATAAGGGCAAGTCCCTAGACTTCATCCCCTTTTCAAAATGCACCGTTCCATTCAAATCCTCTTCTTCAAATTCCTTAACCTTTCTCTGACGATGTCCATCATCGGAGTCCTTATCCTCACTAGTACTCTCCATGACGTCATCATCGGAACCTCCAACAATCTTAGGCTCATTTGCATCAACATTAGCATTTGATCCTTGCTTAAACCAGTCCATCGAAGCCTTCATTGCATCTTCCCCACCCGCAACATCATAACTATATAACTCAGGCTCTTCATCCGATGCAGAAAACTCGCTAACTTCTGCTTCCTCAATATATTCCCCAACTAAATTGTCCACCTCATCATCAGTATCAACACCCTCGGGCACTACATCTTCCTCAACCACTACATCTTCATCAGGCAATACATCATCCTCGGGTTGCACTACATCATCCTCGTGAACTACATCTTCTTGAGACAATACCACTGGTTCACTAGTAGCATGCTGAACATAAATTATTAGCGTGCCCCGAGTTTCAAGCTGTAGTCTCCTTGTAATTGTCAAAACATCAGCATCACTTTTAAGAGGACTTAATTTTGTTCGAGGGTCATCATCGTCTAATCTGCACCACAACTCCACAGTGTCTGCGTAATTTATGGATGTCCTCAGAAATGTCCACAAATGGGTCACTGATATGTAGTCAGGATCAAGGTCACATAACTCGTTGACCGCCCCTCCAATGTTCTTCCCATTTCGAAAGTCCAACATCCCACCGTGATGTATGGTAATCTTTACCATCTGCAGATGAACATAAATATAGAAAACAAACAATTCAATATTATCTCGTGTTAATGAAGGAGAACTTTTTCTCTTTTACTTTAAATTTTAACCCTCCACATTGGAAGCAACATACACTGATATGTATTGAGAACTAGCTGGGTCATGATCATTTTCTTCCTATGAGTATTCCATAAATAGAGTATGTATTCGAATATATAAGTAATCGATTTACACATAAGTAGCACCTTTTGTGCTTTTTCTCTTTTTTTGCTGATAGGGCCTTTCAAGTTCTGCATAGCCAACTATGTTGAGTGCTAATACCTTAAGCAACATTTATGAATTAAAGGGACTATTATCGAACCCCCTTTAGGAGTTGCTAGAACAACAGTAAAGGGAATATTAGGGACCACTTAGCTTTAAGTGGACATTGCATTTTATAAGAGACCACTACATAAAAATATGGGCAAACAACAGTAACAAATTCAACCAAAGTGGGGACACATTTCAATGGACAAAAATAAACTAAACAAAAGGACATTTTGTTGCGGACAAAATTCAGCACATAACTTAGGTGGGCCACAAATTATTATATGCATTCTTTATGGCTTCAAATAGTATATATAAACCCACCAATAAAAGGGAAAAACACACAAGAACCACCACTACATGAAAAAGGAGGAAGTCACCTTTCGAAAAATGAAGCTGTGTTGGCGCTGCAATGGCAGATCTGGCAGCACCAACTTAATTTCTTTTTTCAACAATGGCAGATCTGTGGGATTTGGGTCAGATGAGAAGCAAACTTGGAGAAAAAACACTCGGCAATGGCAGATCTGTCACTGAGATTTGGGAGTAATGTGGGTTTTGTGTTTGCGCAGGAGCTGTCACTGCATTTTGGGAGTAATGTGGGCTTTGTGTTTCCTGTTTTCCACACTTGAAAGCAATCAAACTCTACGGCAGGGGCTGTGTTTCGGCTTCGGTAACTGCTTCAGTGTTTGGACAGGGGCTGTGCTTTTTTTTTTTTTTGCTGAAGGCAGGGGATGTGCTTCGAAAGAGAGATGGTACACGTTGAAGGGGTGAAAGGGTGATATAGTCTTTTGGGAGGTTTGACGTAAAGGACATGTCATGTGGCACTTTTGTAATTTTAACGTATATTTCTGGCGTGGCATGCAGATTTGGCAATAGATGACAGGTGTCTTGTTTTCATAGGAGATGACGTGGAGATTTTTGCCACGTCATCACATTCCGTCAATTTTTGGACAGCAGATACACGGAAGGATATGGATGGGAATCTTAATAAACCTCAGGGACGGCGGAACAACAAAAATTACCCTAGGGACATTTCTAGGAATAAGTTAAACCCCAGGGGTATGCGTCATATTTTAGCCAATATAGAATATAGGCTAAAATATTACGTGTGCCTGTGTGGTATAGACTTTTCTTGAATATACTTTTAGGGTTCATTTTGTTTTCCCGCTATCCCTGTGGTCACATACATTTTCCAAAAATGCACCTATGTTCATAATCCGTTTACAAACTAACAGAATTTGCTGAGCAGTAAAAAATATCCACTCATCGCCAATAGAAACAAGGCACGTGTCCAATGCGTTGAATGAGCTAATGTCCCTATGGTTTCCGTACAATTTACGTTGTCAACAAATTTTTCATGCCGAAAATGCCTTTGCCACATCATTTAAACAATAAATACAACCATCAAGGCCCTCATGGACGTGTTCCCCAAATTAGTCGAATGTACCTGACGCCGAACAAAATAGAGATTATTCTGTAGGCTAAAACAAAAGACAATTTGCGAGAAGGGAAAGAGAGAATTTCGACCCCAAAGAATTCAAAAACACTCTGGATTCAATAAAATTCGTAATAATCAGGAATGAATCAAAATAACCCACAAGCCGGTTTAAAATAGCTGAAAATTCGACGTTAATAGAATTTTGCCAAAAATAGCAAAGCCCTAAAAGTCTTACCAAAACAAAATACGAAAAGAATTAAAGTGATTGCCAAAAATCTGGCCCAAATCGGGTTCAGAATTATTTCCTAATCGACAAAAAGAAAATTACCATAAATAGCAAAAATGAACTAAAAATAGATATTTGAAAAGGAAATCAGCGAATTTGGAGCTCTAAACGAGGTGCACCGAGCGTAGCTGGGTGGCTTTGACGTGCGCGCTGAAAAGAGCTTTCTGAATTGGGTTCACGGGCGCGAATCGGACACCTGTAGCCAAAGTTATGGCCAAAATACCGACACGTGCACGGAAACTGCCACAATTAGGCTAAATCACGATTTCTTGCCAATTTTGCGCTGATCCTCCCGCTCCAGGTAATTCAGCACCATCAATGAGCAATCTGACAGCTCTGCATCATCTGGGTCGGATCCCCTTGCATCAGTCTCCCCGGGTTGGAAAGAACTCGTCCTCGAGTTCACATCAGTACCAGAATCCACAGAGCAAGGGCTCAAGTGTTTCACATTAGAGAAATCAGAGGTCTTTAAGTGACTAGGGAGACGCAACCTGTAAGCGTTGTCATTGAGCTTCTGCAGTATCTCACATAGTCCAATCTTCCGCTCCTTAAGCTTATTATACTCGCTCACAGGGAAACGATCACGAGTTAATACGGCCCAAACAAAATCACCAACGTCAAAAAGTACCTGACGACGATGACTGTCCGCCCGAGCTTTGTATTTGGCGTTGCTCTCGTGAATGGCCAATTTTACCTGCTCATGGATGTCACGGAGATGTTGGGCCAACTCATCGGCCCTAGGATGTAAACAGCCCACACGTGGAATGAGAGTTAAATCCAGTACGCCAGATGGATTCGGACCATAGACAATCTCAAAAGGGCTCAGCCTGGTGGTCCGGCTCGTTGACTTGTTGTAAGCAAATTCTGCTTCAGGTAATGCTAAATCTAACTGCTTGGGCTTAGTGCCTGCCAAACACCGCAACAGATTGCCTAGACTCCGGTTCACCACTTCGGTCTGACCGTCCATCTGGGAATGATAAGCGCTGCTGAAATTCAACTTCGTTCCCAACTTTCCCCATAAGCTCCTCCAAATGTTGCTGATGAACTTGGTGTCTCATCTGAAGTGATGGAGTGAGGAACACCATGGAGACGAACAATCTCCTTGAAGTAAAGATGGGCTATCCGGACAGCATCCATAGTTTTCCTGCAAGCTACAAAGTGGGCTATCTTGGAAAACCTGTCAACCACACCAAAAATAGAATCACAGGCCCGTTGGGTACGGGGTAAGCCCAATACGAAGTCCATGCTGACATCGACCCACGGAGCTTCGGGAACCGGTAAGGGGGTGTAAAGGCCTGCATTAGTGAGGACGCCCTTGGACCTTTGGCATACAAAACAACGCTCCACAAAGTGAGCCACGTCGCTGGTCAATTTGGGCCAATAGTAATCAGAAGCAATAAGGGTCAACGTCTTGTCTCGCTCGAAGTGACCCTCATTATGAAGTTCACTAATAATCTGCTGCCTTAGTGAACAATCTGGAATGCACAATTGTAGCCCACGAAACAAATACTCATTATGCAAAAGAAAATCATGGTGATGACCAGAGGTTACCTCCTGAATGATCTTCCCAAAGGACGGATCTGTGGCATACAAATCAGTGAAAGCTTCGAATCTAGTGACTTTGGTACTCATGGTGGTGAGGAGTAAAGAGCGACGGCTAAGGGCATCTGCAACACGGTTCAGGCTCCCTACTAGGTGCCTCAGGGTAAAGGTAAACTCTTATAAGTACGCCACCCACTTAGCATGTCGTCTGCTCAGCTTGTGTTGACCATTGATGTACTTCAGGGTTTCATGGTCAGTAAGGAGAATGAATTCCTTCTGCACAAGGTAGTGACGCCAATGCTTCAAGGACTGAATGATGGCGTAGAACTCCAAGTCGTAGGTGGAGTAGTTCTTCTTGGATTCGAATAGCTTCTCACTGAAAAAAGCTATGGGTCGCCCTTCCTGACTTAAAACACCACGAATGCCAACTCCAGATGCATCACAATTCAGCTCAAACACTTTGTCAAAATCAGGGAGTGCTAATACCGGTGCCTCTGTCATCTTCTGCTTGACCAGTTGAAAACTGGTTTCTGCCTCCCCAGACCAGTGAAAATCTTGTCCCTTTAGGCACTCTGTGATAGGAGCAATCAGGGTGCTGAAATTCCTGATTAAGCGGCGATAGAAGGATGTCAACCCATGGAAACTCCTGACATCATGCAAGGTTTTTGGCTGGGGCCACTCCAAGACTGCATCTATCTTCGACTGATCTGCATGAACACCATCAACAGACACAACAAAACCCAAAAAAGTTACAGAAGTAGTGAAGAAAGAACACTTCTTCTGGTTAACAAACAGACGCTCCGTCCTAAGCATCTCAAAAACAGTACGAACGTGATCAAAGTGTGAGGCCCATGTAGGGCTATAGATAAGGATGTCGTCGAAGTAGACTACCACGAATTCCCCATGAAAGGCTGTAAAACCTGGTGCATAAACCTCATGAACATGCTGGGGGCATTGGACAGTCCAAATGACATGACCATCCATTCATAAAGCGCATGCTGCGTCTTAAACGCCGTCTTCCACTCATCTCCAGGCCTGATTCGGATCTGGTGGTATCCGCTCTTAAGGTCAATTTTGGAGAAGACCTTCTTAAGGTCAATTTTGGAGAAGACCTTAGAACTGGACAGTTGATCTAGCATGTCTTCCAGGCGGGGAATGGGAAATCTGTACTTCACCGTGATCATGTTGATGGCTCTGCTGTCTACACACATGTGCCAGGAACCATCTTTCTTCGGCACCAACAAGGCAGGAACGACACATGGGCTCATGCTCTCACGGATATAGCCCGCTCCAGCAACTATACCACCTGTCGCTGCAACTCTTCTGCTTCCTTCGGGCTGAGGCGGTATGCTGGTCGGTTGGGCAAACTCGAGCCCGGGATCACGTCAATCTGATGCTGAATATCTCTCATAGGCGGTAATCCAGGAGGAAGGTCTTCGGGCATCAAATCAGAGAAACCCGAAAGCAGCTGCTGGACCTCCGTGGGTAATTCTGGAACTTCGCCTGCAGTACTATCTCCACAAGGCAATAAAGCAAAGACTACATTCTCACGCTCAACCTCCACTAAAAACCTAGACATAGAAAGTAGATTGTTATTATTGACAACCGGGGTGGGATTGGGTCCTTCCCGACGAGGTGCCAACACAATCTTTTTCCCTTTGATGCTAAGGGAATATGTATTTTTCCGTCCATCATGTACCACACTCCGATTATACTGTCAAGGTCTGCCTAACAGTATATGACATGCATCCATAGACACCACATTACACCAAGCATTATCAAAGTATTTCTTGCCAACAGAAAAAGACACTAGGCATCGTCTATCTACGGTTACCTCACTGCCCTTATTCAGCCATGACAGTTTGTATGGCTTGGGGTGACGATCTGTCTTCAGCTGCAACTTCTGGACAGCGTCTTCAGATACTATGTTCTCGCAACTGCCGCTATCAATAATCATCTTGCAGACTTTGTCGGCCACAGTGCAGGTTGTATGGAAGATATTGGTTCTCAACCAATCATCTTCGGAGTCGCCTCTAGGAGTCAGGAGGCTCTTACGAATGACCAGGGTCTCATGGCCATCTCCATACAGCACATCCTCCTCTCATTCTTCATCATACACTGGCTCTCCAACCTCCTCAGTCTCGTACTCCATGCCTTCCTCAAGCAATAGATTCTTGCCCGTCTGATTGGCAGACTTCCTGCAATGAGTTGTTAAGTGCCCCTGTTCACCACATCGAAAACACTTAATAGTAGGGTTAGGATTACCCTTTGGTGGTTGCTGGGGAGGACGGGATTCTTGAGGGCGAGCCGACCTATTGCTTTGGTCGTTTTTGATGATGAGTCTCCTATTTTGCTGTTTCTTCGCAACAAGAGCACGCTGGTAGGCTTCAGAAACCGTCCACAGCGAGTGAAGGCCCCCCAAATAACGCGCTACCATCTGCTCATCTATCTCGTTCAGATCATTCCGAGCGACCAACTGATAGAACTCCTCCGTATAATCTTCCACCGATTTCATCCCTTGCCTCAACGAATGAAGTCGCTGAAACAGGGTTTGAGTACAGCCAAAGGGAAGGAAGTGGCTCTTCAACTTCTTCTTCATCTTCTCCCAATCGGAGATCTTGGCCTTGCCCTGCCTGTCTCTTGAACGTTTCAACTGCTCCCACCACGCAGATGCTCTACCTTTGAGTTTGATGGCCACCAGTTTCACTTTGACACCATCTGGGACCTCTTTGTAATCGAAAATCCGTTCTACTTCATTCAACCAATCGATAAAACAATCAGCTTGTAACGTACCAGAAAACTCAGGCAAATCAACTCTGAAGCCGAGATCTCCATAACGGTTCTCTCGACCACGGTACTCCCGGAGTTGGTTGTGATACGGGTTTTCGAAGGTGGAGTTGTCGGTATCAGAATCTTCCACATCATGATGACCGATCTCATGCGCCGCCAGGCGCTAGGTTAACTCTGCCACTTGCCTCTGCAAATCCTCAATCATAACATCCCGAACGTTACAATCACAGTGCGGGACTTCCTCATTCGGAACCTGCCCACGACGACCACCACGACCACCAGCCATCGAATACTGATGAAAACAAACTGCCTTAGGAAGAAACTTGAGCTCTGATACCAATTGACGCCGAACATAATAGAGATTATTCTGTAGACTAAAACAAAAGGCAATTTGCGAGAAGGGAAAGAGAGAATTTCGACCCCAAAGAATTTAGAAACACTCTAGATTCAATAAAATTCGTAATAATCAGGAATGAATCAAAACAACCCACAAGCCGGGTTAAAATAGCTGAAAATTTGACCTTAATAGAATTTTGCCAAAAATAGCAAAACCCTAAAAGTCTTACCAAAACGAAATACGGAAAGAATTAAAGTGATTGCCAAAAATCTGGCCCAAATCGGGTTCAGAATTATTTTCTAATCGACAAAAAGGAAATTACCATAAATAACAAAAATTAACTAAAAATAGATATTTTAAAAGGAAATCAGAAGATTTGGAGCTCGAAACGAGGTGCACCGAGCATAGCTGGGTGGCTGTGACGTGCGCGCCGAAAAGAGCTTTCCGAATTGGGGTCACGGGCGCGAATCAGACACCTGTAGCCAAAGTTATGGCCAAAATACCGACACGTGCACGAAAACTGCCCCAATTAGGCTAAATCATGATTTCTTGCCAATTTTGAGCTGATCCTCCCGCTCCAAGTAATTCAGTGCCATCAATGAGCGATCTAACAGCTCTGCATCATCTGGGTCGGATCCCCCTGTATCAGTCCCCTTGGAGCTCTTCCCAAATCAGTCGAACCAGGTCAGCTCCCACTTATTTCTTCAAATCCAGGAACCATAGATCTTGCCCCAAATCCAATTTTCCGTCAAGCCACAGACGATTCCCCAAATCAGTCGAAGCATATCAGTAGCCTGATCTACAAAGAGTCCCGAGGAGTCTTGAAGATCTTCTTGGAAAATGTAATTCGCGATGCTGTGACGTCCACTGAGCACGCGGAAAAATGGGTTTGGGGTTTGATTGTGTTTATGATTTTTTGTCAATGACGTGGCAGGGGCATTTTCTCCATTAAATTTTTTTGACAGCGTGGATTGTAAGGAAACCACAGGGACATTAGCCAAGTCAGCAAATTAGACACGTGCCCTGTTTTTTGACAGCTCAACAAATTCCGTTATTATGGACGAAAGGGCATTTTTGGGAAATATATATGACCACATGGATAGCGGGAAAATAAAATGAACTTTAAATGCATATTCAAGAAAAGTCTAGACCACAAAGACACACGTAATATTTCAGCGTATAACATATACTTCCCATATAGCATGCAATCAAAGGATATTACTATTTTCCTATGATTTTCGTATGATGCTTTTATTAAATTTCTTGCGGTATAAATCTTATATTAAAGTTTATTTTGTTTTTCTTTTTCCAAATTACACATACAATCTGAATCCTTGAAATGTAATAAATATCCCGAAAATAGAAGACTCACAAATAATGTTGGACAATGCGGATGTAGTGAGATTGTAAACATTAATGGGCAAGAGGAGGGATTTTAACAACTTCCCAATTCCTGAAGGATGCGCGAAACTTTCTATTCTTCCTTTTTGTGAGCGTTGTGGGCATTAGAAAAGGAAGATATTTGTTTTATATTTCAAAATTTTTCAAAATTTTTTTTATTCACTTTTTCATCAATTTTAATATGTTTTCACTAATTCCAATAATTTTATACAAATTCCAACAAATTTTAATACACTTTTCACCGATCTCAAAAGAATCTACACTATTTTTAAAAAAATAAAAATACAAAAACATATATCAATATCTATAAAATAGAAGTTCCGAAGACCGCACACGGTTAATTCGGGTAGTAAATCAAACCCGGTAACCCGACGCCCCCGGAAAGACGGCGTTCTAGATGAGTAGATGTTGTCAAGTGTCAACGGGGGGTGGGAGCGTGCGTGACACACACCTCAACCAAGCGTGGTGAAACACGAAGTCATGCATCACACCAAAATGCGCCCTCACAATTCGCCACGCAAAATCAATACGGCATTAGTGCTGACTGAGCTGCCATTACTTTTTCAAAAACGTTTCTCTGTATCTTCCTTCATACATCAGCCTACTAAACGCAGAGAGATGGAGAGAGTTTGAAGAAAGAATAGAGTGTCAGACAAGGAAAATAAAATAAAATTATTAAAAAATAATAAAAGGAGTTTAAAACTAAGCAGGTTTGTAAAACGCTAATTAAGCATCATGCTGACCAATCAACGTGATAGTTAATTAATGGCTAATAAACTAAAAGCTTATTAGAAAATCAGAGAAGGGGGGAGGAAGAGAAGAATCATCATCTACTCAACTGCATTAAACAAAGAGGGGGAATAGAGAGAGAGAGAAAGTGAAGTGCTTTTTGAAAATTAGTTCTGTATTTTTTTTATTAGTAAGGTGGAGGAGGCGGAGGAGAGGGAAAGTAAGAGAAAGTGGAAAGAGAGGAAAGCAGCAAGAGATGGTATTGGGGAGTAACAACGGGAAGGAAGAAGCTTTGTTAACATTTTCTATCGAGATGCGAGCCGTTTCCCCCGGTGGAAACGGAACCTTCTCCGTACTCGATCTTTTCCTTCTTTTGATTCTCATTCTCCCCAGTATTTGATTCTTCTTCTTCTTCTACTACTCGTTCTTCTTCTGCTTTCTGCTTTTGGTTTTTCTGATGTGTGCCAGTAGGTGTCGTTCTTGATGGTTGTGGGGTATTACTGGAACGTGTCACTGTTGTGATGCTCGAATCGGTCACCGGATGCATTCTTGACGACTCCGGAATCGGTTAGCTCTTGGGGATTATCTACGGTGTTTGCTTCTTCTGGTTCTGGTTTCCTCGTCTGTCATGTGTTGCTGATTTAATCAGAAGGAAGTCATGTTCTTTGATGTTGTTGTAAATAATACTATCAGATTAGGGGTTCTTGGTTGTACTTTTTGTGGATTTCCTCCTCCGGTGGTTTATTTTCTGATTCTCGGAGGATTTAAGCCTTGCTTCTAGTTTTACTTCCATTTCGGAAGATCGAAAAAGGGAGAAAAAAGGACAAGAAAGAAAAGAAAAGAAAAGTCAGAGTCAGTAGTAAGGTATAAAAAGTCTCGAGAAAACACTTCCGGATCACCCACCATTTTTTTTTGTGGGGTTTACTCAAATATTTACTTTTGTTAAATTTCCTCTTCTTTTTTTTTTGGGGGGGGGGATAGTTTTTATACCAAAATATTTGGATTAGTGAGTTCCGAGGTTGAGGTCTTTCGTTTCATCAGTTTATTTTTATTTTTTTTGAAAAATTTAAGAAATTTAGTAGTAAAAAGAAGAAAGAAGAGGAGTTATACAATTCTCATTGGGTCATTGCAGTCTATGGGCGTACCTGATAGTTCACTACTAGATCTAATAGAGAAAGTTAGATCTTGGATTTCTTGTGTAGCTTGATCGACTGTGTTTTATCCGGGGAATTTGAAATGTCTGGTACCGGTTGTAAAATGTATTGCCAGTGTAATATGAACCTTGCTGATAGTCCTCATCGATATCATTGCCAAAGCTGTGGCAGATGGTTGTGTGGAAACTGTATTCGGGGCTATGATGTTTTGGTTGTCAAATTAGATAATGGGAAGACCAAGGCTGAGGGTGGTGGGCGCACTATTAAGTCCTGCAAGTTCTGTTCCGATGCTGTAAGGCGTGAAGGTGGGAGGAAGTCTAGTGAGAAAGTACATCCTTCTGCCTCTCCCCAAGAAAGCCCCTGTGAAACCCCTGAACCACCATCACCACCTTGTTTTGGTGGCGAAGGAATTGGTTGTTCCTTGAATACTGAATTGATTCAGACTAATCACCTTGCCCGCTATCTTGAAACCAGAGAATATGAGTATTCTCCTCATGCAATGACCAGCAGGAGCATTACCTCTTTTAGTGGTCACCCATCTCCTGTATCTATTCGTCCCTCGCCCTGCAGGTAATCTATATATAGGGTTTTCTGCACTTCTGAAATTTTATTTACTTAGATGAAAGTAAGGGTTGTTAGATTCTCACATCTATTGGACTTCAAAGCATCAACAAGTTGCCTAGGGCTAAACTAATTTTTTGACGGTTCACAGTCAGTAAAGTCACTTTTTGTTTTTTGCTTCATACCTTGGTACCAATAACGATGATCGTATCTGCTAAGTACCCTCAACTTTAGCTTCTTGTATTATTTTGTTGAAAGTTCTGTTGTATGACCAAGTAGTGTGTGGATGTTTCTAAACTCAAAGTTTGGATTTGATTGTCTTGTGCATGTCTTGTATGCACAAAACAATCCATAATCTTGTATAATTTAATTGTTCTCTTGCTTTGTTTCTTCTATTTATTTTTTTCTTCCCGTTTCTCGTAGTCCATCTGTTAACGTGTCAGTAAATCATATTTACTAATGTAGGAGTGATGAAGATGAGGCGGAGGATTCTGGGAAGCAATTTTTCAGCCCATCAAGTGAATACTGTCATGACAACTCGGACATAGAGTCAAGTAGTCTTAGTGCTAGACGTGAGTTTTACAGTTTTAGGTCAGTGGGATCAAGTCCATCAGATAGCCCCTCTTGGATTTATTTTACTTCTAATAGAGATGGGCATCCTGTACAGGAGGGGCAAGATGGAAGCCCTGTTTCTCAGAATGATGTGCCCTTTAATCAAGAATCCATGGCTGTTTTGGTAAAGCCTGATTTAGGTTCTGAGGATCCAGATAACAATGATGATTGCTCGGATGACTTGTCAATTTTTAGGAACCAGTATGAGACGCCTCAAAGGCCGTTGGATTTTGAAAACAGTGGTCATATCTGGTTTCCCCCACCGCCTGATAATGAAAATGATGAGGTGGAGAGTAGTTTCTTTTCATATGATGATGAAGATGATGATATTGGGGACTCAGGTGCAATGTTCTCATCCAGTAGCAGCCTTTCTAGTATATTTCCAGCAAAGGAGGCACCAAATGAGGGTAATAAGGAACCACTTAGAACTGTGGTACAGGGGCATTTTAGGGCTCTTGTGTCACAGCTCCTACAGGGGGAGGGTATTAAAGCCGGCAAAGAGAATGGTGTGGAGGACTGGCTTGACATAGTTACTTCAATAGCATGGCAAGCAGCAAATTATGTTAAACCCGACACTAGCAGAGGAGGCAGCATGGATCCTGGTGCTTATGTGAAGGTTAAATGTATAGCATCGGGAAGCCCAAGTGAGAGGTATGAGGTGTTACAGACTGTTTTTTTAAGTTCAGATACTATCTCATGCGGTTATGTCATTTACGTTGTCCGTTTTGTTTCTGCAGCACCCTTATAAAGGGAGTAGTTTGTACCAAGAATATAAAGCACAAGCGCATGACCTCACAATACAGAAATCCTAGATTACTTCTTTTAGGAGGATCACTTGAGTATCAGAAAGTTCCTAACCAGTTGGCATCTTTTGACACATTACTACATCAGGTTCTCTTTTCAATTACTGATCTTTTAATATATTCAGTGTAGTAGAAAGCTTTGGGGACAAACTTCTGAGCTTTGTTTATTGGACAGGAAAATGATCATCTCAAGATGATCATTTCGAAGATCGAGGCTCTTCGACCAAATGTTCTGCTCGTAGAAAAAAGCGTGTCTTCATATGCCCAAGAATATCTACTCGCCAAGGAAATCTCACTAGTACTGAATGTTAAGATGCCGTTACTAGAGCGTGTAGCACGGTGCACCAGTGCTGTGATTACACCATCAATTGATAGTATTTCTATGGCACGGATGGGACATTGTGAACTCTTTCGGTTAGAACGAGTAGCTGAAGAACATGAGACCCCAAATCAGTTCCACAAAAAACCATCTAAAACCTTAATGTATTTTGAAGGTTGTCCAAGGCGTTTGGGATGCACGGTAACGTTTTCTATTTAGATGAAATTCAGATTATCTGCCATTATTTCCAGTTGGTAACTTGTTTTGGCATCTATGTAGGCTGTTTTAGCGAAAGATTTCATTTTGTCTCTGATCAGATTGTTGTGGTACGCTTGTAGGTCTTGCTCAAGGGCGCATGTCGTGAAGAACTAAAGAAAGTTAAAGATGTTGTTCAATATGCAGTGTTTGCAGCCTATCATTTATCTCTTGAGACTTCCTTTCTTGCTGATGAGGGTGCTAGCCTGCCTAAGATGACTCTGAAACAGTCAATTGCTCTACCTGGGAGAACAACAACAGATCCTGTTATTTCCATAGCCCCCAATTCTCTTGCTTCAACCAGTTGCCAAGCAATGGCTGATGGTGGCTCTGCTGCAGATGAAGAAATTGTGGATCTCAATCTGGACCTTGAAGGATTGGAAGCAGTATATGTTCATCCTCTGTCCGCTGATTCCATGGACTGTGGGTTCAGAAATGCACAGACTGATTCATGCTATGATGATTTAACATCTAGTGAGGGCTTGAAGTCATGCTCTTTAACACAGTGCATGGGACTAAAAGGGTCCTCTGCACTCCCTTCTGTAAATAGAAATCTTTCCCAGTTAGAACTGCATGAATCCGTGGCCCAAGAGGAGAGGCAATCTGGGGAGATGAATGAATCAAAAAAATCTGAAAGGGCGGACGAAAAAGAAGTCTCTAGTGAATACCTTTCAGCCACTGATACTCACCAGAGCATATTGGTTTCCTTTTCAAGCCATTGTGTATTAAAAGGAACCGTGTGTGAACGCTCTCGGCTGCTGCGCATAAAGTTCTATGGATGTTTTGATAAACCTCTAGGTAGATATCTTCATGATGACCTTTTTGATCAGGTAACTCTTTTGGGGGTTCTTTGGCCTTTCCCGCTTTTACTTTTTCTACACTATTAAGCTGTTTTTGCCCCTTATTCTCGTCTGTAAATTGGAATGATACTAGTAATTGTACTTGTCACTGCCAGGCATCTTGCTGCCGTTCATGTAAAGAGCCAGCTGAGGCCCACATCCTATGTTACACCCATCAGCAGGGAAATCTTACAATCAATGTTAGATGCCTTCCCTCTATAAAGCTACCTGGGGAACGGGATGGCAAAATATGGATGTGGCATCGGTGCCTGAAGTGTGCCCATGTAGATGGAGTTCCACCAGCAACTCGCAGAGTTGTTATGTCAGATGCTGCCTGGGGACTTTCTTTTGGAAAGTTCTTGGAACTTAGCTTTTCAAACCATGCAACTGCTAATCGTGTCGCACCCTGTGGTCATTCATTGCAAAAGGACTGTCTTCGTTACTATGGGTATATCCTCTCAACTTTGGAATCACTGTTCACTTTTCATTCTCTGAATATAAAATTGGTGATTTGAGAATTGAAAATATTCATTTAACAGGTTTGGGAGCATGGTTGCATTCTTCCGGTACTCCCCCATTGATATTCTTTCTGTTCATTTACCGCCATCAGTGCTTGATTTCAATGGCCATGTTCAACATGAGTGGCTGAGAAAAGAGGCAGCAAAGGTGCTTTAAGAATCTGAAATTGCTATTTGCATTACTAGGAAACCTGATGCTGCATATGAAAAAATAAAGTACCCTTTGCAAGTTTTGGGGGCCACCATCTTATTAACCTTCTCCCTTTGGCTGCAGCTTGTCAGTAAAATGGAAACCTTGTATGCGGAGATATCTGATGTACTTGATAGCTTGGAAGACAAGTGGAAATCTTTTGGATATGATGGGTCCAACACAAATAAGTTGCAGGACAACATCATGCAGCTAAAAGACATACTTAAAACGGAAAGACGTGATTACAATGTATGTATGCACTACTACACTTTTATCATTCTTTTGACAGGGTTCCTGGTCTATGAAACCTTGCAAAGTGCCTGTAGTGTAATTTCTTATTTGTTTCCAAGTAGTAAATCATTCCATGTCTAATTAGTCTCCTTTTTTATAGGGTTTGCTACAACCATCTATTATGGACATCGCACAACCAGGCTGGATGGCAGTAGACATTCTCGCACTGAATCGTTTGAGACGCTCCCTTTTAGTTGGCTCTCATGTATGGGATCAACAGCTTTCTTCATTGGACTCTCTCCTTGAAAAGCGTTTTCTTTCACAGGCACAAGGGGATGAATTTTATGACCAGCTTAAAGAGCTGAAAAGATATCCATCTTATAAGGATGGTGAAGTCGAGTTTTTGCATGGAGAGAAAAAATATGAATCCTCAAAATTTCAGGAGTATCTTGGAAATGATTTGCAGTCAGAGCAGGAGCCTACTTTACCTTCCTTTGAAGCTGAAGACTCCATGTTAAACTCAAACCATCATAAAATGGAGGAGGAAATACATTCAGATGGAGAAGTTACTTCCAATAAGATGCAAATTGAAAGCTTGTCTTCCCATGAGTCTTCTCTATCTGAGAGAATAGATTCTGCTTGGATAGGTACTAATCAACTTCCATTGAAAGCTCAATCTCTTAATTCATCATGTGGAGATGGAGTCCATGCTGGATCTGTCAGGCAGGTTGGTCAAACTGATAGTCCTTTTAAAAGGCTAATGATTCCGATGAGAGTTCATTCTTTTGATTCTGCATTAAGATTCCAAGAAAGAATCCGGAAAGGCTTGCCCCCTTCTTCGTTACATTTATCAACACTTGGATCTTTCCACGCTTCTGGAGAGTACAGGAGAATGGTGAGGAATCCTGTAGTAAGGGCTTACTCCCAAATGCTACCACGGGAGACACAGAAGTTGAACTTAATACTTGGTTCCACACCAACGTTCCTCTCCTCTGCATCTCATATGGCTGATGGGGCTCGGTTGCTTCTTTCCCAAATTGGCCACAGTGATATAGTTATTGCTGTTTTTGAGGATGAACCCACTAGCATAATTTCCTATGCCCTTAATTCCAAGGAGTATGACAACTGGGTTGCTGATAAGTTGAATGAGCATGAGGGAAGCTGGAGTCCTCAAGAGATTAATAAAGAAGATTCTTCAGCTTCTGTCATTTCTGCCTGGCAAGCTTTTGGCTCTTCGGGGTTCGATTATGCTCACTATGGTAGTTATGGATCTGAAGATACTTCATCATCTGTGGGTACCCTTTTTAAGGATCCCAAAAGATCTCCACATCTAACAATTTCTTTTGGGGATGAGTCATCAACTGCTGGGGGCAAAATAAGGTTTTCAGTCACTTGTTATTTTGCCAGGCAGTTTGACACTCTTAGAAAAAGATGCTGCCCTAATGAAGTGGATTTTGTGCGGTCCTTGAGCCGCTGCCGGAGATGGAGTGCACAAGGGGGGAAAAGCAATGTATATTTTGCCAAGTCATTGGATGAACGATTTATCATAAAACAAGTTACAAAGACAGAGTTGGTTTCCTTTGAGGATTTTGCACCTGAATATTTTAAATACTTGACAGATTCTCTTGACTCAGGAAGCCCAACTTGCCTTGCCAAAATTTTGGGTATTTATCAGGTTAGTTGCCATTCTTTACTTCTTGATTAGTGCATGTGTGTGTATCAGTGCGTGCACGTAAATGGGCAGGTGAATCTGGATATATATAGTGCAATAGTTTATTGTTATTCTCATCATATTCCTGTTTTGGCAGGTCTCTGTTAAACACTTGAAAGGGGGCAAGGAAACAAAAATGGATTTGATGGTGATGGAAAACCTCTTTTACAAGAGAAATATCTCAAGGGTCTATGATCTGAAGGGCTCTGCACGATCCCGTTATAATCCAGATACAACAGGGACAAACAAAGTGCTGCTAGATATGAATTTGTTGGAAACATTGCGTACAAAACCCATATTCCTTGGAAGCAGGGCAAAGAGAAGTCTAGAGAGAGCTATCTGGAATGATACATCCTTTTTGGGGGTAATCTCCTTTTATCTGAACTTCTAATTTGTTGAATGCCTCAGGGTATAAACTTCAGATTTCAAATATTTTCACGTAAAAGATGGTCCTTATTTCAAATCAGAACAAAATTTTGAAGGTTTGATTGGAGATAACATTGTGGATGAAGTGTATGTTGATCTCCAACAATTTACATAATCAAAACAGAGTATAAACATCTTGTGTGGTCACCGCAATATCCCTCGAAATTACTTTACATTCATTTCTTGTAATGATGGATCTGGTTTCCATTTATAAAAACAAATCAACATAGATGAATTCTGTAAGTTATTTGGTTCAGCCTAGTAACTTTTTTTTTTTCTAAGCGTTCAGCCTAGTAACTTAAGATGATAATCTAGTATTTCAAATGTTGTTGAATGAGTTAGGACGATATGCATGGGGCGGTTTAACATGAAATTTACCCAATTTAAGGTTGGAGTTAAGTAGAGGATTCCTTAAAGATCACAAGTTTAGTATCCGGTTCTGTTGTGCTTGAGATCCTTTTTAATATCTAATAGTGTTATTTCGTCTTCTCACCTTTCTACAGTCTGTGGATGTTATGGACTACTCGCTGCTGGTTGGGGTGGACGATGAGTGCAAAGAGCTGGTTATAGGGATCATTGATTTCATGAGACAGTATACCTGGGACAAGCATTTGGAGACATGGGTGAAGGCATCCGGGATACTTGGTGGTCCTAAAAATGCTTCCCCTACCATTATTTCTCCCAAGCAATACAAGAAAAGATTCCGAAAGGCAATGACTACCTATTTCCTAACAGTGCCTGACCAGTGGTCTACATGAAGGAGTTTTTTCATTTTTTCTTGTTGTTCCCCCCCCCCCCCCCTTTTCTTTTTGCTCGCCATAAGGCATCTGTTCATTAATAAAGGAATAGGAGGATCATAATTGCAGATGCATTGAAAGTAAGATGCCTCCATATAATTTTTCCCCCCACCTTTGATGGTATTTTGTATCTAGGCAGAAGTTGCCCAAACGAGAGGATGAACATCGAGGGTATAGAGGAATTGGTTATTGCTGGTATAGTTCTGCTTCTCTAAAATTCCCTTTTATTTCAACTGTATATCATACGAGAATTAACATGTAACTGTACCCTTGCATATTTCTGTCTCCAATCTGTCATTTCCTGCAACTATTTGGCTTGTGACCAAATCTCCAAAAGACGAATTCTTGAATTGATGGTGAATCTAAAATTGAGCTGCTTGATATCCCAACAGCCTCTGAAATACTACGCCCAAATGGATCATGGTCAAAACTGCAGAAGAAAAGAGCCTGTGAAGATCTCACATTACATGCTTTCAACCGTTCAAGCTCCCCGTGTTTTAAGAGGGGATCGGGTGTCGGGTGAGATGATCATATTGCAAGACATTATAGAAGTTTAATTCATGGCATCGCTTTCATGAAGTTCCATTTGGCAACCAGGGAGGGAAACGTATATTTTTAAAGTCACGAGGAAATCAAAGAGCTCCAAGTACATCTTTACGTTTTCGTTCACCTGCAGGGCCCAAGTTCTGGATTCCTTATACGTAACGTGGTAGTCGTTTATGAAGGGGAGAAAGAGAGGGAAATAGAAGACAATAGCTCTTTGCACGTCTTTTTCTTCAGGAGTAGCTTTAAAGCATATCTTTGCGCTGAAACTTCCTATCTGGTCCATGTTCCACTTACGTAGAAACAATCGCCTCCTACTTTTGGGGAACCTATTCTGATCAATTACGACAGAGACTATCCACGTTGAACACCACCCTGGTGGCTGGAAGAGGTCTTTTATTCTTTTCGTGTAAAAGTGCTGGTGATTTTAGTTCATATAAATGCCAAGAGTGATTCGAAAGTTGTAGCAGAAGGATCTCCTTAATATAATCTTTTATATTTAACTAGAAGCTCTTATTTTCGGATGCAATAGCTTCTTCCATATACATAACTAGCGCAAACAGAACAGCAAGAATCTAACTGCAGGTTAGACAAAAATCCCTCTGATTGTGACGTAGGGAGGATGTGAAAAAGCTCGGGAGTACTCTGGAGTGTCGACCATCTATCATCTCTGTCCTACCTCAACTCGTCTGGAATATTTGATCAGCTGTTAAGAAGCTGCCACTGCTATCTGAATCTCCCCTTCATTAACTGGCATGAAACTCACTCGCTTCTGCACGTTCGAGCATCCAAAGAGCAAAGAATTAGTTTGGGTCAAACACGACAAACTTTATAGGTTTATGTCCTATAACTACTACAAATTCCCAACATAGAGCCCATCCCCACGTGGGGCCAGTTATGGCTATATTTCCTTCTTTTTTGGGCCGGATCGGATAACATTTTTTTTCTGACCGGACCCAACTAAAAAAGATCGAACAGTACTGATGCTCAATATTCTAGCTCGTTTACTCTGTCGAAGACTCGAAAATGTCAAACACGACAAGTTTTATAGGTTATGTCCTATACCTACTACTTGGGCAGTTTAGCTACTGCTAGCCTGCTTAGAGACATGCATGTATTTAAAATTAACTCATTAGCAGCTCCAAAGCCATAAATTGAAGAAAAGCAAAAGAAACTAGGTAAAGAAATGATCTATTTGTCCACATATACTTGGTTTTAGGTCCACAAACTTCGCAAACTGTCTGCCTTAAATCTATTAGTTTTAAGAATTTAGGATCCCACAGCGCTAGAAGTTGTTCACAAACAAACAAACAAACAAGCCAATATGTCAAAACCGGTAAATATGGCATGAGAACTGGACAAGTGTCTTATATAGAAAACATACCTCACGCCCCTTGCTACCGTCTCGAACCCTTCCATGGCCACCCTTCCGATGCATCTGTTCGTCCAAGGCCCTGCCATTTTTTCCCTTTGGTGCCGTTTCATGCCCACCACTGCTGGTGTTTGCCCTGCAGAGATCCATAATCTTCTCAGCTGCCTCTGCCTCGTCCTTGCTTTCCTTCATCAACCTCTCAACTTCTGTCCTTGGAAGCCTCATTCTCACCCGCACTGCACCCTTGGGTGATCCTTCTTTGGACTCCTCGGGTAAAATGCTTGTCGGTTTCATGATGGACAGGTCAGAAACCGATCTCCGAGACAGCATTAGGCTCTCAAGCCTGTCCTTGGCGCTCATATTTATTCCTGACCGGACTCTCCTTGGAACTTTCTCCATTGGAGCCTGTGGCAACTCGACTAGGAAGTAGAGCCTCCTTGGCTCAAGTTGGTGGTGCGGTTCCAAAGCCTTTGCTCGAATGCCAAAATGCTTAACCGCCTCGGAGTCCATCAAAACATGACCTGGGTAGTCCTTAACCATCTCCCCGGCTTGCACCGGTGTCTTCAACTTCAACGTCTCACCGTTAATTTTCATGACCTTTGTCGTGGTTTTCTTGGCTCCCAAACTATTCCCCATTGCGTTTTGCTCTTTCTTCAGTAGCCAATGTTGGCCGCTCTCTTCAAGTATATTACGAATAGGAGCGCTCTTCGGGGTTGATACTTAGGCTCCCAAAAGGTGATGGTGGGTGTGAGAGAGCCTCGTTGGTAGTTATTGGTGGGGATCATTTGGTCAACAAAGAGGGCAACTTTGGAAAATTGGCCGACGGTTTGACAAAACAAAACGCACTTGGGCTTTCGCTTTCACCCACCCTATCTCTTTCTTCAAATTAAAGAGAAGGCCCCAAAGCCCGTGATGTGTGGGGAAGATGGTAACATGTCTCATTTGTTTCGGTCTTCAACAAAATCGTTCACGATGATCACGGCGGTGATTCAAAAAGCTACGTTCAGATTAATCAACCAATGCACGTGAAATTTGACTTGCTTCTTGTTTTATTAGGAATATCGAATTTCACCACGGTGGGATTTCTCTTCCGAATAAAAAGTTGTCGTTGAGTAATAAAGTACGTAATAGTTAGTAGTCACAGACCAAGTCCAAAATGATAGTCCGCCATCAACATGGAAGCTTGAACTTTTCCTACGTACGTACGTGATCTAATTGACGGGGATCAGTGCATGATGTTTCAGTGACTCGATCGGAAAAATTATAGCTTTTTACTACTGTTGTTCCAGCACGTTGTTCTGGAAATCGAGACCAGCTGAAGGATATAGTTTCGTGCAAACTTCTGTTTCTTTTACACGTTTAATTCTTCCGCAAATTAATGTCATGGCCACCAGATAGTTTAACTATAACATGAGAAACACCAGCTGTGGTTCGGGCTTTCGGAATTAATATTCTTGCCTGTTTTTACATACATACATTAGTATCAATCTCCATCCTGCAAATATTTAAGTGTCAATTTTCCAAATGTTCCATTAATAGATTATCCTCTCCCGGCTCAGACCAGACGTACGTAGAGTGTTCTTTTTCTGCACGACGCACTTTTCGCTTAGGAAAGGAGCTAAGAGTTAATCACGCCGCTTTACTTTTAGGACTACGCGCGGATGTGCATAATTTTCAAACGCTTTACCAACCAAAAGGAAAAGGATATTATTTTAACATGTAATCAAATTTGCGATTTTTCTACGTAAATGCTGACTTTTAAGGGTTTACACTTGTTCTGTAGACCATATAACTTGGAAACCCAATCATTTAAACGCACTGCTGCAGTTTAACGACCACAAAACGTCACTGATACGTAAGTCCAATTAATGCAATATTTGCAGATCTTGATCGTGTCTGACTCTGGTAATCATTGAGCTTGTGTCATTAGTTTTTGTTGAAGATCGTGTCTGACTCTGGTCATGTACATTTAGGGAGCTGGTTAGTAAGTCATAGACAGTCTATTTAAAATTTGTCGTGGTTTGAACTCAACTCATGAGTGGCTTTGAACTCAACTCATGAGGATATTGAACAGCCTGTCTGAGTACGGTGCCATTTCTACTTTTAACTTTATTTTATTCCATCCATTTTTTAGTGCTTGTAGGGAAAAAAAAACCCAATAACGATTGTTGAAAGGATCTTGTGTGCAATGAGCCATTCAAAACTTCAAACATTAGGTTAAAAAGAATAAAGTATTCCGTGCCAAACAATCAGATTTTATCAAAAGAATTTTTTACACACTCATACACAAGCGAATAAATATACAGAAGCAGTGAGATAGTCATTAATATCTCAAGCCCCTATTTTCAGTTTTCGTGGATGAAAAAGGTAATAGCCGTATGTGACAATATTTCACTGTCAAATAATTAGAAGCAATAAATAAATATAAACTCTTAGCCTTACGTACAACCACACCTGTTAAACCTGTTTTAACTTCCCAAGATGCTCCAACAATGAAGTAGCCTTCCGTTTGGCCCTCTCGGTGCCACTATTGGCAAGCTCTGTCAAGGGTATCACAGCACCAAGTCTACTTATGCAGGCAAGATTCTCAGTGTCTCGCTTGCACAGGGCGAGCAGAATTGCAGCCACATTTTCTTTGTTGCGGGGTTGGCCTGTTCGTAAAAGATCAATTAAAACCGGAATAGTGCTCGCCTTTACGATTGCAGCCTTTGCCTCTTGGTGGCCAGCAAGAACTGAAAAAATAGTTAGAGCTTCATCAAACATGCCATTGCTTGAATCTGTAAGCATCTTCAATAATGCTGTGATGATCCCTGCCCGCACGGCCCTGCCCTTGTTCCCCTGATAAATGCATAAATTGAACAATGCTGTAGCAGCATCTTTCTTCCCTCTAGAGCTCCCATTTTGGAGCAATTCGACCAAAGCAGGGATTGCACCCGATGCACCTATTATTATTTTGTTCTCATCTGCCAAAGCCAAGCTGAAAATGGTTGCTGCTGCATTCTCTCGTGCTTCCATGCTTCCATTTCTGAGCACTTGGACAATTGAAGGAACAGCTCCGGCAAGCATTATGAGTCCCTTGTTGTTCTCATATATAGAGAGGTTGAGAATGGAAGTAACTGCATTTTCTTGTGTTAACGCATCTTCTGCTGTTAAAAGATTGACCAGGACCGGAATGGCTCCAGATTCTGCTAATAGTACTCTGTTATCCGTGCTTCTTTTGGATAGTGATCTGATTTCAGCTGCGGCTGCTCTACGTTCCTCAGTGGACCGGCTGGAGAGCTTCCGAACTAGAGCTTGAATAACTGCTACGTCCCCACTAACATCGCGAAATGATCCATCAGTCCTTCTCAGTTTCCCATTTGTTAGTCTAGTTGGCTGCTCAATATTGTTGTTAATACACCACTGAGCAATTAGACTCCTCAAAACATAGTTTGGAGTGAGTGTAAAGTTTTCAAGCTTCTGCTGAGTTTTTGGACATGTTGCATTCCCAGAATCTATCCATCGCTGTATGTATGCTCTCTCATACGTCTGCAGAATCAAGAGAAAGATATATCAAAAGGGAGGCGTAAGAAAGATATATGAGTTTTATCATCTCAGGCAAACTCTTCTAGAATAACATATATTCAAATGGCGTGTGAGGTGAATCATACCTGTCCTGTGGCCACAATAACTGGATCCTTCATGAGTTCCAAGGATATAGGGCAAAGAAAATCTTCAGGAATTACAACTGGATCGGGCTTCTTGATTTCCTCTAAACTGTTGGGGATCATATTGTTGTGTCCCTCAGAATCAGCATCAGCATCAGCATCATCATCATTTGCCAGATAGGCCTCAGAAGGATCAGCAGAGTTTGTGAGCCTTTTGGATGATGATGAAGGAGGAGAAGGAGGAGGAGTAAAATTGGGCAGATAAGCATATCTTTTTGAACCGTTACCGTCTGGAATCACATCCTGCTTTGAGGGAACTAAATTGTCAATACCACCCCCGTTCTGACTATGCAACCTTTCAATTATCCCGTCACCCTGTTGCCCCAGATTGATTTCTCCATCCAGCAGCTGGGCTAATGCCTGAGATAACATTTCGGAATTCAAAGGCCCGTATCTTTCTGTGGCTCTTCTCAGCTGTGATCTCACCAGTTCCACCTAGTAAAAGGAAAATATGAAGCGCAAGTCCAGAGGATAAGAAAGCATCATAGATTTTCAACTCCTACCTGTTCTTGAACTTCCTCCGAGATGTCAAATTGATCATATGGTATGCTGCTTAATGCTTTCTCCAGTTTCCATGTCACACATTGGAATTGGGTGGCAATTCTCATGGCAGCTCCATCCTTAAAAATCAAGATATACCAAATTTCAGAGAGGTTACCTATACTGCTATACATTCTTTTAAGGATGTACATAACAACAACATAGTCTTAGCAAGAGTAAGGCTTAATTTCTGTGAAGCATTCCTTTTTCCAATTACAACTACCAGCTGTACGACAAGTAAGGTTCACATTATGAGCACTGTGACCTAGAATCAGCATACCGGTATGCATTTATCTGTGTGTTTGTATCCGTTGACCTGCAGACAGTAATTGGCTAGAAATTTCATGTTATCTAGCTTAACCCCACAGGACCAAGAACTGCAGCGTGAGTAGATGTGAGCAAATAGACAACAATTTTCTCCTAGAATTTTGAAAAGATTCGAAAGAAACAACACGTTCCTTTTTTCTTTTTTTGCACTCTTCAAATTGAGGGCAAACACAATCAATTTTCTTTTAGTCCAGCTTGCCGCTCCATAACCCGGTAGCTAAATGATTCTTCCACAAAATACGAGATAAATACTTCAAACAACACTCAGGATTGGGATATTCGCTGGTTCATTCGGTTATGATCTATAAAGTCCGAAAACATCATCTTTTACAAACAGGCACACGCACCGGCACCGCAAAAATGATAACAAGTACAGCAACAATTTTGGAAGCAGAGATCAGAATATGCAATTTTGCAAATCCACTTTTATCAATCAATGTTTTCCGATTGGATAGTGCTGAATCAATGACAATACCACCAACCAAGGCCACAAGTGTTTTTTTTTCTTCTTCCAGCATAGCATATATGCAGATATGCCTACGAGAACAAGTAATTTGGACGGAAATTAACATAAATGCTTCGTTTGGTCGTCGAGAAATTCAAAACGCGAGATTCCACATTTACCAAACTCAAATAGATATTTTCAAAAAAGAAAAGGGAACGGAAAAGTGAAAAAAAGAAAAGAACCAGTAAGAAGATAAAACTCACGGAAGAGCTACTGGAACGGAAGTTTCCAGCGCGCGACAAAAGACGATGGGCAGCCCGGAGGGCCACCACCAGATCGGCCGACCAGGAAGAAGAGGAAGAAGAAGCAGACGCGTCCAACTTCGAAAAGTGGCTGCTGCCGAAGTCCCTGATCTCTTCTCCCAAATGCTTGAGCAGCGCGATCCGACGGACGAGATCGGTGCAGTCCTTCCTGAACAGCAACAACGACAAGGAAGCGTCGCCTTCGGCAATGCCGGAGGCGGAGGGACCGGCACGCACGACGTCGCACACGAGGTCGAGGAGTAGGACGCCGCCGTCCATATCGTTCACGTGCGGCTCAGGTGACTGGACCGAGCAATATCAACAAGACGCTCCAAGGCTTCGAGTGTCAGAGAGTCTGGACACGCACCAGCACGTTCGCCTCTGGTTATATTGGCTGTCTTACACAGTCACTCTTATCAGTCTTATGGGCCTCCACGTGGATTTCTACTTTTTTTATAATAAAAAAAAAGAAAGAAAAGAATTTGAAGAGAGAGAAAAAGTCTGCGAGGAAAGGGAGATTCTCGGGGTTACGAGGACAATAAAACAAGAAAATACAGTTGGATTTGAGAATCTTATGAATTGTATCCCAACTAACGAATTATTTTTCTTATCATTCTTTATTTTATTTTGCCCTTTTTGGCCTTTATAAAAACCCAAGGAGGAAAGAAAGATATTAAAATATTACTTGTGGGGAGCCTGGAACGGTGTTAAGTCGTTTGACAGACTGTAAAGCAACAGAGGATAATTGTATTCCCCGTTGAAAATTATCCCCGCCACGTCAAATCATTAGCGGCGTCGTTACCTTCCAACGACTTTACTCCACGTCAAACCAAATGAATCGACGATTGTTTGATTGCTTGATTTTATTGGAAAGGAGCCTGGTTTCTGACTTGCTGGGATTAAACGTTAATTTGGAATTATTTTTAATAATTTATATTAATTCGTTATTTTACATGGTAATGACCGTCATGCAACCGACAAACGAAACTGCATGCTTTAAGAGCGACACTATCATTTTAATTTCTTTTTAGTTCGATTTCAGTTAGAAATTATGAGGAGACGGTTTCATTAAACCAGAAATTACGAAACAGTTGTGTTTTGCTGTCTTTTAGTTATTTAGGGGGCGTTTGTTTGTGGAAATTTCGGAGAATATTCCCGAAATTTTGGGAATCTTTACTTTATTGAGATTTATTGGGGTTTGTGAAAAGTAGAGTGTATGTGTGTAAAAGTTAAAAATTTTGGAGTGTGTTTGTTTTGTTGGAAATTTCGAACCCCAAAATTTGGGGGAAACAAACACCTCCTCTGGAACCTTGTTAGATACCTTCAATTACTCCGAGTTATAGGCCAGGTCAAATTGTCAATGCATGTCGGCTGTTTCTTTTCGCCTCGCTTCGCTTTTTACTCGAAATCTGAAGCAACGACAACCTGTTCTCCAATCCACAAAGCTGTTGGACGACCTGGACAGAAATGAACTCTCTAAAAGCTGTAAGACCAAATGGTTGAGAAAAGTCATACGAAAATCATTCTACTCACAATACAATAGACACTCCACCCTTTCTCTTTTTATTCTCTGTCCAATGCTCACGTTCTCACGTGCTCATGTCTTTTTTCCTATAACATAAGTATCTATTTATAGGAAAAAATATAAAGAGAAAACCAAGATAAACTTGAAGTAGGTAGAAAGTAGATTTACGCTACAAGTCTACTTCTATTCCAAATCTATCTCATATGGGTGTGGACCCAACACAGATAGATCACCGCTCAAAGGATTTGCCCGGTATCATAAGGAGAAGAGAGGATTGAGACCAAAGCGTTAATGAGACAAGTCCGAAGATGCCTAGATTGAGTAGGGTTCTTCACATTAATCTGATCATCAGTTATCTATTTGGATCCATCTGAATTAATAATCCATTTGGATGGAATCTTTCTAATACTTCTCCACCTTTCTCGATCTTCTTGGGACTGTTTGAAGTGTTTATTGAGGTTATTAGTTTCCCTTACTGCTATACATTCATGAGAACATTAAATATCATCTAAGAATATTGAGAACAAAATAAACAAGCACAGCACAACTTATAACAAAATATACTGGCAATCTTTTTCGCCTGAATGCCAAGCTGTAATAAATTTTTTTTTGTGCAAAACCTCAAAAAGAATTAACATATCTACATTAGACTTTTATTGTCTGTTTCTACGAGAATAAGCTGTTTTGCAAGCGTTTTTTTATGTCAGAACACCACAAACAGTTGGGACGTGGTTATTTCGGGCTTTTAGAGTACTAATTCAAGATCAATTTAGAACTATTAGCTAGGTGGGTGGGCAGTGGCGGAGCCAGGAATGCATTTAATGGGGGGCAAACTTCTAAGAAAAAATGATCAAAATTTTTTTTTTAGAAGCAAATTCACCAAAGCCTATCATCTCCAAAATACTAATACTATAACACTGCACAAACCTCATTTACAACAATACTAATAATAATGAATTAATCAAATAAAGGAATTATAGGAAGAACCACTATCTTGATTCTACCCCAAAAAAAGGTATTTGTCTTTGTATTACAACCACCACCATAGTGGCTCTACCGCTCTGCCTCTACAGAAACGTATTTCATACTCTCGGAAAAATTCGTTTTTTAGTTACCAGCAGTGGAAAAGAAATTCTTACAATTTTTACCAAATTGAACAACAACCATACAAGCACTGAAACACAAAAGCTCAGGGGCGTACTCCAACAAACCCCAAACCATGAAACTAGTCCTCACATTCCAGAAGTACCAAATCTGAACTAGTTCTTAAGCTGCGGAAACTCATCTAACCCAAACCAAGCCCGCAGACGGCAGTGGCATTGACAAGGAATTCCGAGTTATTCAAAGTATTGACAAGCATTGTCCGGTGGCATTGACAAGCAAAGAAAGTAATAGAAAGGACCAGCAAAAAAATTGCAACCACTCAATGAAACCAAGCAAACTAGCCAATAGTTGACCAAAAAACACAGTATCTACTCATAGAGATCTAGGATAATTTGAACGTTTCTAATTCGCATCAATCAGAAAATTTATTTGAAGGAGCTGCAGAATGTGTCTGAAATAAATGAAAAATCTCATGGAGATAAGAAAATAACCAAAAGAAAATGAATGAGCAAGAAAGAGAAATTTCATATCATTGATGTATAACCTGGAGGCTGGACTAGCACAGAGCACCGGAGGTCTGGAGGATGCTGCAGTCTATGGTGGGGTTGTCAGGTGCTGCTCTGCGATGGCCAATGGGCAGTCCGGCGTGGAGGAGCTAATAGGAGAGGGAGTAGCTGGGAGAAAAAGACGGAGACGCGTAGAAAGGAGAGGAGATCAAAGGGATGAGAGTAGAGAGGAGAGGAATGACCGGATGAGGGGATCAAAGGGGCTGGGCTGCTTGGGCTTAAGGGGGGCGGGCTGAGATATTTGGGCAAGCAAGGGGGACGGGCTGAATTTCATTGGGCTTATGGGGGGCAGGCCTTAAAAATAAAAAATTACGTGTAAAATTTGTTTTTTGGGGGAGCCAACCGGGGCGCCCCCCCCCCCTCCCTCCGCCTATGTGGGTGGGTATTCATGCAATTGAATATTTCAAAACCGTATCAGCTTATGATCTTCTAGGAACGAGTCATGGATCGATGCATGCACATAGCCTGCTTGAACGTTTGTCGTTCCTTGGTAAAATTTATTAATTTCTTGTTCCTGATCTCCGTCATTTAATTTTGTTGTTCCTTTTTTAGTTTTTTTCAATGCTGTTTCTCCTGTTTTTTTAGTTGAACGTGCACCCAAAAAAATTTTCATTTCTTTTTTGAGCTTCTTCTTTTCCATTTTATTCTTTCTAGGCCTTTTTTCTTCCTTTTTAAGTCAATCGTGCACCCCAGTATGAGCATGAGTCCAGGTAATCCAAGACGAAAGATAATATTCTTTAAGTAACCATTTTGATCATCTAGGCCTGAATCTGCCCAAGTTTGTCTTACACCATATTATACCACTTTGTACAGCTAATATCTGCCCCCAAGTATTGCATGCTTTTCCAATATTCATAAATTACCAAACAAAATTGTATTTCTGTTGCGGCCTTTATTATTTTTTAATATAGAATTTGGAGCATACATAACTAGCCCATACTCTTTATTATTATTTTTCCCGCAGCATATCTATATTTGAAACTCACCTTTCCCGAGTTGGGAGACATGGCCACCATTGAATAATTAGGTTTCTATCAAGCGTGGATGGGTAAAAAAATTAACTTTCACCCGTTACCTCCGCATGCTTGTCTTCAACAATTAAGTGCTGCATAATATTGTATGATCTGATAGGAAAAACAAATTTCGTCTATACACCAACGTGAGATCCACCATTTTTTTTTCTGTTTTGTATGTTTCTTTTTGTTAATATATATACTCGGAGAAGGAGATCCATGAGAGTATTGGAAAAAACAATAAAAAATAATTAAAGAAAATAAATGTAAGGTATGGTAAATTGTGTTGGGGTTAGTCCTATATCGATTGTGAAAAAGATGGTCGGTCAATTTATAAGTATAAGTAAAAATCTCACATCTTGAATTAGTTCATATATGCCGCCAAATCAAATCAGAGGTCCCACCTAATTCATATTGTATTGACACATTAATATTTTATAGGAAATACTTTAGGAGGAAAATTATCGTCGAGACCCATTTAAAATTTTGAAATATCATGATGCGAATGGTATCTTGGTACCTTTGAAGATTTCGGAAAAATATAATACAAATATTATATGTATAATATAATTGTGAGGACCGGTCTTTAAAAAAAAGAAAAGATTTCTTTTGCAAGGTGGAGATTCAAACTGGGGCACTTAGGAGAGGAGAGAGGCGCGCAGCTTGACCACTGAGGCACCTTTGCTTTTTCTTTATATTGTGAAGTTTTATTTTACTTAAACACGTTTTACTCGATTTGGATTTTTAAGGAAAACGGTGTGTTTTGATCTTCTTCTTCCCCAAATTTTAGAATCTCGATTCTTATGCCCTAGCCACCGTTTTCAACCCTTCAGTTTCTCTCTCATCAATTTCCTCTCTCTCTCTTCGATTTCTCATCCGTTTTAGCACCTTTTCGACTGATTTTCGTGGCCTTTCAACTCCATTGTGTGGATCTTGACGTTTTCTCAATAAATCAAGCGATTTATGGTGGTTAATGAAGGATTTCGAAAGGGCAACGATTTGGAGTTGTTACACATTGATTCGGCCTATAAAAGGAACATTCCGCTCATAGATTATTCACACCTCTCAAACGTGAATTCTCTATCATTTTTGAGATCTCTCTCTTTCTCTAGGTCAATTTCGGCCATTGTTGAGATTCTCGATTTTCTTCGGTTCTTTTGGGTCGCTGCAATACGTGGATTTTAGGGCGGTTCGATTATCGAAGCAAGTCAGGTAAGCGGAGCTACTATATTGTTTTCTTCAAAAATTATGAACTCGTTTTCATAAACGATTTTGCGGAAAATATTTTATTGCAAGTTTATGTTATTCTGAAACCAAATGTGGAATTTTATAAGACATACTGAGATTGTTTATATGATTATTCTGAATTATTTATCAAAGATTTTGTATTCTGCTGAACATCATTTCTGATTTTGAAATCTGAATTCTGCTATTATAAATTATACTGTTTTCAAACCCCGAGGCGATGTTCTGTTACTGATTACTGATTACTGCTACTGTTGGTACCAACTCATTACTGATTACTGGTACACCCATTATTCGGATTGGTTTTTGTGTGAGTTTCTCCCTAGTGCACACTTAGCGTACGTGCCTAAGTCTTAGTAGGGCAAACTCCACTTACTGTTGGCTTAATTCTGTTTGGCCGCTGGTTAAGTCGTTGCACAACCCTGCCACAGGGGTCAATGTGGCTTACGTTGATGCCATAGGGGATTTTCTAAAAAACTATTTTATTTTATGTATTTCTGGTCACTGAATTGAGTATTATTTTCAAATAAAAGAATATATATTTTTATTCTCTGCTTACTGAGTTGTCGAACTCACTCCGTTATTATTTTCCCCACTTTCAGAGATTTTGAAGAACGTGTCAAGGATCAGAATTAAGTAGCATGCGGGCGAGAGTAGTATTGTTTGAAAATTTATACAAGTTTATGTTTTAAAGCATTGAAGTTTTGATGATGTTTTTATTTAGAATAAAGGAGATGATGTCTCAAAGTTTTTTTTAATGAAAATTTTAATGTTAATTTTTGGGGCGTGACAATAATATAAGCTTTTCTTCTCGAAAAATTTGGAAAATAGGCAAAATTGTATAGACTTATTTTATCGGGTTAATTAAGGTGGCACTCCCAAAAAAAAGCCTACTAAAGCCTAATCCCCTCCGGATTGAATAGTTATTTAATTCCTATGAAACGGATTACTTATTTAATCTGCCCAAAAAGAAAGAATACTTATTTAATTCCTACCAAAAAGATCAGTGCACTAAAAAATATATACTCATCACCATCATTCTTCTTTTCCCGGTATTGCAAAGATAATACGGGAGATACACTACAATAAAAATGATCTTTAACAGCGGCCTCTGATCGCTGTTAAAGATAAAAAAAATTGCTGCTATAGTCTCTAATCGCTGTTAAAGGTCAAAAAATCACTGCTATAATTTTAGCAGCGGTTGCGACCGTTGCTATAGCTTTATCTTAATAGGTCTATAACAGCGGTTTGCGCGATCGCTGGTGAAGACTGGATCTATTGCGACTGCTGCTATAAACTCGAATCGCAATTGTAGTTTTTTTCGCAGTGTCTCAAGAAATGGAGCTACAGGTATTTAGTAGTGTTCATAAGCTATAGGTCTTTAGCAGCGTTTTTAAATACGCTGCTATAGGTCAGCTCAATTTCTTTTGTATGTGCCAGTTTTTTAAAACGCCATTAATTTTTTTCTATATTTTCCTACACATGCTTTTTTAATCGGTAATATAAATTTATTTTAATAATCATAATTCATTGGATATAAAAACTTAAAAAACAAGGATAGTAAAGCAAAAATATATTTTATCATTGATTAATAATATTTTACAATAAACACAAGAATCTCTATAAGTAATCTAAAAAGTAACAAATTTCTAATATAAATTAACAATAAGTAAGGACCAAATAAAATCTTGGGGTAAAGTCACTTTGAAGCTTTAAACTATCAAGCAAATTACAAATAGTGTCTCAAACTACTAATTTTGACACATAAAGCCTATGAATTACCAAATTTTATCAAATTGTGCCATGAACTAAAATCTGACGGTCAAAATCGTACCACGTGGCTCAAATCTAACGATTTTGACCATCAGATTTTAATTCAGTGCGCAAATTGATAAAATTTGGTAATTTGTAGACTAAATTTGTCAAGATTTGTAGTATGAGGTCATATTTGTAATTTGATTGATAGTTTAAGGGCTAAAAGTTACTCTTCCTCTAAAATCTTCCTCTTTTGACACGTTAATGTCTTATTGAATCCCAATAGCCCTAAATGTACCAAAATGAGGACTGAAAATCTCTCCACTTGGAAGGTATAGAAATAATCATCACACCATTTCTTGAATCAAGGATAGAAGATATCAATAGCCGCGTTTGATGAGCAGTAAGAAGATAGCAATAGATGATTTTGGATTTAACTGAGATGTGGGGGATTATTAAAAATAAAATAAAACCTGAAGTTGTAAATGATATAGACAAATTTTAAATACTTTAACAGGAATTGCTTAATTGTTGCAAAAAGCTAGTTTAATTCTTTAAGGACTAAATTGAGAATGATCATAGCACAAGGACCTAAAGAAATATTAAACCAAAATCCATATCATTCCTAAAATTAAAAAAAAAAATTAATTTACAAGACATAAATTATTCGAAAAAGAAAACCGAGATATATAATTTCTAGATCTACGTGCAGACAAACTCTTTATTTTTCAATTCAAACCTATCCCTTTCCCAGTTTTTTTTTTAATTGGATCTTGACCCGTACTGTGCATTAATGAAGTTCAAACAGCCTTATCATTCCATATTAGGGCACCCGATACCGTATAAATTCAAACCAATCAGTTCAGTCCTTCAGGTTATATATATGTAATTTCTTTCGGTATTTTAAAAAAATAATCTGATGTGATAGATCTCGGACATTTTAATAAGCTCCATGGGAGTTCTTTTTAGTTCTGTAGTGGTGATTGGTTATCATCAACCGTAGGACATGGGTTCAGCTGTCTAGATGAGCGGCGCCGCAGGCCTGCGTCTGGTCTATTTTCCGCGGTGTCACTCAGATATGGCTTAACATTTTAGGTTGTCTCTGGCAAAAAGCTATTTGAATCTTCAATTGTGACGAAAAGCGTCCGAGGCTTTTTAAGGTTTTGACAAAATCTACAAGTGCATTGTTAGTTTTTTTGTTTCATTTTTTCTATCAAAGCTTTTGTCAAGTGCCAGCAAAGCCGAGATGGCTTTGAAGATGAGGTTATGTGTGAGTGTCAAAGTATTAGAATTGTTAAAAAAAATGATAGATATGATTTGAATGAATTTGTTTTAATATTTTTTTAGAGTGAAAAATAATGATTTGATAAGAGAGAGATTATATTGTAATTATTTTATTCTGTTAATATTTAGGAGGCTTTTTTTGGCCGATTGGGCCATTCTCTCTCTAGTTTTTTTTTCTCTCTGTTTCTTAAAAATCGCCGCTGGTCAGGAGGAGGAGGGCGCTTCGGCTCCCTCACCCCCTCCTCCTTTTCCCTTCCCTTTCCCCTTTCTTCCTCTTCCGTATGCCTCCTCTCTGGTTCGCCTCGGTGGTTGTGCTGGTTGGTTTTTTTGTTTGTTTCTTTTTCTTTGCAAGTGGTTTTCTCTCGTCGTTCAGTGGCTTCTGCTCCGTTCCCCCCACACGCACCACATGGTTGGACTTGGTTTGCCGTGATCTAAGCCTCCACTCCCCGCCGGTGCTCCAGAGACGACGCGTGTTCATTCACGCTTGCCACGCGGCGCGCGTGGATCTCAAGCGTCGTTCCCTTTAGGGACACGTACGGCGCCCCTCGCCCCCCGTTTTGCTTCCTCGGTCTGGATTGTGTTGCTTTTGGTCTATCTTCCTGCCGTGGATCTGCCCCGACCACCCACACACGCTGCCGATCTGGCCAGAGACTTCTCGGTCTTCCCCGGGGCTTATGCTACGCTTTTGCCCGTTTGAGCCAGCCTCTATGTTTAGGGCTTGTTTAGTTTTACTTATATATTTTTCCACTGTTTGTAATTACAGTTGGGATTGCATGATTAGTTCTATAAGGGCGCCTGTCCTTCGACTTCGTCGTCGGGCCTTCAGCGACTGGTTTGTTTCTTCCATGGGTTTCCTGTGTCTCCTACGACCCTCGAATCCTCTCGCTTCAGACTTTGTGCTTGTCACCACTGAGGATCTTGTGTCCCCTTTAGTAGCCACTTTATTGTTGGCCCTTCAACTCGCCGCTTGTAAAGCCCCTTTGTGTTCTTTTCATTGTTTTTCTAGTTTGTAATTTTTGTTTGTGTGTTTTTGTTTTCAATATATAAACCTAATTGTTTCAACAAAAAAAAATTTAGGAGGCGAAACTTTTACAAATCAAACCCCACAGTTTGGCACCTAAATAATTTAGGCCACATCAGCATTGACATATGATAGCGCCGAAAGGAGCATGTGGTCCACCGAACCAAAAAGCCCAGTATGTGAGCGGGCCGTTCAGAGCGTGCTTCTTCCTCATTCCTGGCCGCATGTTAAGTGGCCTCTTCGCTCTAAGCTGGGTTTAAAGCCCGGCAATGGGGAAATTGGCGGGCCCGCTGTGTCTGCGGGTTGATTTACTTTTCATCCTAAGGCATTTCCTCTTTGCTCAAGAGGCGTGCATTGGGATACTTGTTCCATATGCCTCTTCTAGGTGCTAACCGATCAGGCTCAATAATTTGCCGATCTTCTCTACCCTTTATCAATATAAACAAAAAAGAAAAAAAAACAATAACAAAAAGTATATGAGAATTACGCTTAAATCCATCGTATCCGCCCAAAACATACGTCTCAGTAAAGCTTAAATTCGTCACAAAATCTAAAATTGGTTGCAGTGACAGCAACATACAAGAGAATTGACCCCAAACCACTGTCTAAGAGAGTAGCACAAAATCCCTTTTCATCCTGCAAGAATAAGAATAAAAATATATCAAATTTTGATGCTCCGAGGGCTCTGAGGTAAATGGATTTCGGGGGATTAGGGCTTGGGGGCCGGGCTTGTTCTTGTTCTGGAGAGTTAGGGATTTCGGGAAAAGGAGAGGGGAGAATGGAGATCTAGCTTTGCGGATGGGGATGCAGTACTAGGCCTGAACATCGGTCGGTTCGATAGTGGAATGTGCACATTCCACTATCGAACCGACAATGGTCGGTTGTCACTTATGGACAACCGACGCCGACATGTTATACAGACTGGCCGAACACACCGAATGAATTTTTCATTCGGTCGGTTCGGCCGGTTCATTCGGTTGGGCCTCATGGGCCTTTTTAAGATAAGGCCCAATGTTTTGGGCCATTTTCTATTTTTTTTATAAATAATTTTGGGCAATTTTCATTGTTCTAAAATTATCAAAAAGAACACCAATACCTTCAATTATCAACATAATACAGTCCAAAATAAAATAAGTTATACTAAGATAATTTAATACAGTCCAAATTAAAATAAACTAGACTAAGATAAATACATTCCAAAATAAAATAAATTCATCAAGTCTCCAAAAGCTCCTCAAGCTCCTCAAGCTCCTCCACTTTCACCTTCTGAAAACCAAAAATAACATATTGTGTAAATACTAAATAGTAAAGATTTTCAGTAAAGAGAAATCTAAAATAACTACTAAATTAGTAAATTACCTTCTTCAACCTCAAAGTTTTCAATGCTGTCCAATGATTGTTGAATGTCAAAACTGGGTTCTTCTCTTAACCAATTTTGCGTGCAAATTAATGCCTCAACAGTTTTTGGACTCAAAGAACTCCGAAAGGGATCAAGCACACGTCCACCGGTGCTAAATGCAGATTCAGAAGAAACGGTAGAAATAGGCATAGCCATCACGTCATGTGCAATATGACCAAGGATAGGATATTTAGAGGCATTCATCTTCCACCAATTTAAAACATCAAAATCCACAGTTCGTGCCTCCCGACCATCTGATAAGTATTGTTCAATTTCAGATTTGTTACCCACATCTGTTTTTGATTCAAATTCATCCATAATGCCCCAAAAGGATTCAGAGTCGTCTACATCTTTCTCATCACCCCCATGTGGAGTAAAAGAGTCCTTGCATGGTTGAACCTCGCTTGAAGACCCAAACCGAGCTGAATACTCCGTATACAATCGATGTAAGACACGTCTTACACTTTCTAACATCAATTCAGCCTCATGTTCATATATTTGTTTGAACCACAATTCCAAAGCAAACATTTTGCACCGTGGATCAATCACAACAGCAATGAATAAAAATAAATTAAACTTCTCAGACCTTCCCCAATATTTTTCATACTTCCGTTTCATACCAATTGCCATGGCACTTAAAAGAACATCACCACTATCACACATCCTTGATAATTGTTTTTGAATCATACAAAGCTCTTGAAAATATGCATTAGAAGTTACATGCAAAGATCCAGAAAATCTCAATGTAGCTTCATAAAAAATTTTCAAAAACTTTGTAATTACTCGAATTCTATCCCAATCACCACATCCAGGAGGCCCCAAAATCCTTCTCCCCTCACTAGCTTCACCAAAGTAACGAAGAAAGTGCTCATCATCATCCTCCAAGCGTTCAAATGCCTTTTGATATATTTGAGCTGAGTCCAACATAAGATAAGTTGAGTTCCATCTGGTAGAAACATCAAGACACAATCCCCTTTTACTCTCAATCTTTTCCTTTTGTGCACAAACATTGAATATTTTCAATCTAGAAGGAGATGACCTCACATATCTCACTGCATTGCGAACCTTGAGAATTGATTCATCACTTTCTTTTAACCCCTCAGTGACAATAAGGTTTAGGATGTGGGCACAACATCTCATATGAAGGTAATCACCATCCATGACATTGCCCTTCATGTGCCTCTTTAGGTAATCAATAGCAACATCATTTGAGGAGGCATTATCAACTGTGATGGTGAAAACTCTATCTATTCCCCAATCATGTAAACAAGTCTCTATATGCTTCCCAATTGTATCCCCCCGATGATTAGGAATTAAACAAAAGTTTATGATTCTTTTGTGCAACCTCCATTCAGAATCAATGAAATGTGCTGTCAAACACATGTAATTTAAATTTTGCACTGAGCTCCAAGTGTCAGTTGTGAGACAAACTCTACTAGCAGTTGACTTAAAAAAAGATTTCAACTTTCCTTTTTCCACATCATAAAGCTTCATACAATCCCTAGCCACAGTAACACGGGAAGGCACATTAAACTTGGGTTCCATTTTCGAACAAACTTTTCTAAACTTAATCGACTCCACAAATCTAAAAGGCAATTCATCACAAATAACCATTTCAGCAATTGCCATCCGAATACCTTCAGGATCATACTTGTGAAACCCCATTTTATTAATTGCACCACCATCAGACCCTTCCCCTTTCTTGTCAAAACACAAAGTAGTCTGATTCTTATCCGCTGGTCTCCTATAGGGATACTTCTTGCAACTCTCTAAATGTTGTATCATTGATGATGTCCCATTTTTCTTAGAGTGACAAAAGTACTCCTTCGAACAATAGTTACATGTGGCTTTCGGGTCACTAGAATCACAAGCAGCCAGTTTGGTAAAATGGTCCCACACTTGGGACGGGTCTCTACTAGCCTTCCTTTTAGAAAAAGGTCGAATAGTAGGCTGGGACTGGGTTTGAGTTGGAGTATTGTTAACATTTGATGGGTTTGAGTTCATAGGAGATGGTGCCTCGTCCTCTTTTATCTGGGGGGTGGGATTATCCCCTTTAGATGTAGGACCGTCCATCTAGAATTCAGTAACTGAAATGTAAAAAATTAGATTGTCACTATCATATTCTATGCAATATAATTAGAATTTAATCCAATATCCAATATCCAATAATTAGAATTTAATCCAACATCCAAGATGATATATATGAAAAAACATAATCTAATCCAATATCCAATATCCAATATCCAATTAAGGAAAACAAAACTAAAAAGATAATTCCTCGCCCTTGGCAGAATGAGAAAACATACCAGCTTCCAATATGACACCTTCCTTCTCCCCGATGTGTCTAGCAACAAATTCACTGAACTTTATCTGTAGCCAAAAAAAAGAAAAAAAAGATAGTGCACAAATTCACAGGTTCTGGCAAGTATGCAAAGTAGGAACAACATAGTGCACAACTACAAGAACAGAAAGTCCTGTTTGGTACCACTATAGAATAACTTGCTCATTAAATCTGGCGGGAGATTACTTACAAAATGACAGAATCACTAGAATCTGGCTTTGTCAAGCTCAGGGGACTTGTTCAGACCAACAGCTGTGGTGAAAGTTGCATGTTCATGGCAATACTGAACCTCCAACTGCAACATGGAGAATGTGTAGCAGTAAAACAATTAAAGTTAAAGTGACTGCGGATGCACATTAAATCCATCTGCCAAGAAAATTGGTACCTTGCCAGACTTGTAATCGGGTAGTTTGAATGACAACGGTTTTTGTGGATGGCAGGATATCTGTGATACAGAAGGTTGTCAAGACCTTCTAAACAAAGAAACAATTACTAGAAAGAACAAGGACTATAATTTAGATTTTGAAAAGAGAAAGAATGAAAGAAATTACATTTGATTCTGTGTCAACTTTGAAATCAAACACAACATTCTTGTGCTTGTACTGTGCTGCCACATCACCTGAAGAAAGACCCCTCTTATTAAAAGTTAGGTGAATCACAGTCTTGTCAGCAGAAATTCTATTCTCCACATAGACCAGACTAACGATAAACTCAACCATTTTTTGTTCTTCCTTTCCAACTTGATTTCACTATATCAAAGATTAACCCCACTGCTGGTTAAGACCCAATTATTATATGCACAGAAGCAAACCAACTGCGAGCACATCCTTCGTGTCAAACTTCATTTCTTGATTATTAATACTCGGGGGTTCTTGGGATTTGCTAAGTTCACTATCAATATAAGGAACTTGTTGACATTGAAGGAAATTACTGTAACTTCTTGTTATTATGCCTGATTAGTTGCATGTTAAAGGCTTATGTAGATTGTTGAAAGAGTGTTGGAATAGGGAATATTATAGGTTTATTTGGAGCTAGGGAGTATTAATCCTGAACCATCGTTCACCCTTACAAACACTTTGGACACCCCGCAACGTTCTTGTATGCTCGGAGTCATGGTTACCCCCAAAACCCAACACTCTTGCTCTATAAACCAACTTTGCAACCATACCCATCACTATCCACAGTTGGGTGGACAAAAACTATCCAAACAACTGCCAGCCATCTGTTGGAACACATGCTAGCAAACACATTGCCAGACATCATACGCACACAATTTGCGTAGTGCTATTAGAAACTGAAAATATAAACATTGCCAAACCTTGTTGACTCAGAAACTGCATTTAAAGAACAAGAATTGAAGATAAATTTGATCAGAGGTTAAATGATGGTGGTAAGTTTTTTGCGAGTTAACCTAGTTACACTTAGTCTTTTGAGTCAGAGCACTGTATATTACTATCTAAAATATCCACCATGCGTATGAAGCGCTAGTCACAGTTAGAAGCCAAATACTTTACAATTGAGTAAGCAACCTGAATGAAACAAAATATATAGATCCACAACTACAAGAGAAAAGCCTGATTGAAGCTTTGGAACTTACATGGGAACCCACAACTACAAGAGAAAAGCCTGAGGAATCGGATGAGAGCTGGAGGGGGAAGGGGCCGAACGGCGCAAAGGAGATCTGGAGATTCGGAGAAGCCTGGAGGGGTGGAGGCCGGAGGGGGAACGGCGAATCGGCGCTGCTTAGTGGTTAGGGCAAATGATCGAAATTCGAATGTCGAACAGTCGAAGGGGGTAAAAAAACACGTCTTAAGATATGGGTCGGTCGGTTCGGTTTTCGGTGAACCGACCCATATCACCGAAAACCGAACCGATCTCAATCGGTTTTAAAAAGGATGGGCCGAGGACCGACCTGGGCCATCGCCCAACCGCCCGCACCAATGGGCTGCGGTCGGTTTGGGTCGGCCGGTTCGGCCCTCGGCCCAAACATGTTCAGGCCTATGCAGTACAGAAAGGCTGGTTGTTGATGTTGGACCGCCGGAAGGGCCTGCGAGGAGCAAAGGCCGAAGGGTAGTGTGGTGACGACCTAATAAGGGATGGGTCTGCTCCATGGGCTTCCTGCTTGGACATAATCGTGGGCCCATGGATTGACGATTTTGCCCGAGGGTTTTAGTATAATTTTCATGTCAAGTTAATAGGACTTATTTGCAAAGAAAAAGAAAATTGGACTTTATTTTCTGGTGATAACTTGGGGTAGTTATTTATTGAGAAATTTAAAAATTACTACCTGAATTTTATGAGATTTTTAAAATTGTCTAGATTTATAAAATTGAAAATAAATCTAGACATTTAAAGGTGGTCCTCGATTATGAATAGTCCATGTGATATCTTCCATGCGTCGAAATCTGTAGGAAGCAGCTTAAAGGTCACCTTCAATATCTAACATTTAAAGTATGAAACACACACTGGCAAGTTTCCTTCGGTCAGAAGCCCAAGCAATTGGGGCCAGGTTAGGCCTGCGGAGCGTGATACACGAGAACTGCATGACCAAACCGCTACTATCCTCGTGGGGAAGACTTGTAGGTAAGAAGATTACGTAGAACTGTAGAAGCCCCCACGTTGTCTCACATGCACCTACAATTTTGCACAACTCTCTATAGTACAACGTTATCGATGCTTCATTTGTGCAAAGTTGGTGCAATGTTTAGTTTTCGTACTCCCCAAGCAGATTCTTGAGGTGCGTGTAATTTCTGCGGGTCTCGTTTTTCCTGACACATTTCTTTTTGGGATCGAAGACACATGATGATGATGATCTCTTTGTTGTAGCAATTGACAGGTAGACACGCAAAATGTGGCCCAAATTGCACCGACGTCCTCGACTCAAGAGTACAAGGATTATTCATAAAATGGACTGAATTCATGGCTATATTACTTTGCACTCTAATTTTCTAATTAATTTGATCCCATTTTCACCAATTCACAAGTTGTTCTTAAGTGCTTCTTAACAATTGACTTTAATTCAAAAGATCATCGCCACCGGGGTGCATATATTGCTAAGAAAAGAAAAACGATCAGGATCTGCTGCGAAAGCCCTTGACATTAGTAATTATGATATGAGTGAGGGAGTATTTCAGATCTTCAAGATCATGTATACGCTCCTCTAATTAGTACAGTACTCACCTGCATGCACATGCACGTACTACTGAATTTTCTGTACGTTAAACAATTAGGCGCACCAACCGTACCGTTGGAAAGACGGATCAAGAAAAAGCGCTAGGCGCTAGCTAGTTCATGAAGGACCATATATATAGTGATTAGTGATCATTATATGACATCGTACGTACGCACGGGGGAAAGGAAAAAAAAATAAAGCCAATTAATTTGTCTATACGCATTTACCCCCACTGGGGTTCCAAGGCTTGGTTAGTAACAGGAGTATATCTCAGTAGTAATTAACGTACTATAATATACTAAACGGTCAGTAGCACCTGCTGCGTACTTAATTCGTTAGGGATAACCTTAATGCAGGGGTATGTTCGTTTTCACCATTTTTTCAGGATTCTAAGTATATTCACAATTCTACTACCGAACATATTCAGAATTCAAACACAAAAACCAATACATTTTACACAATCTCCAACAACTTTTTAATTTTTTATTCAACATAAATTTTCTCTCTCTATACTTTTTCAATAACTCCAATACTTTTTTATTAAACAATTACATCAAATCATTTCTCTCTCCACTTTACACAAACACCAATAAAACACTATTCAACATAAAAATTCACAACTTCTCTAAAATCCTACATTTTTTCTCAAAACGAACATCACCCAGGTTTCGAGTTTTTCTGCACATCTGATTTTTTCTATTGGATAAATACGTATAACGTACATATACATATCTTATAAAGGTAAACAATTTTTCGCGTATAGATCAATTCATAATATAAATATTTATTCGACTGAGTTTCGAAACGCATTAGAGACGTACCTTCAATTCAGGCTTCAGCATTAGCATATATTAGACGACTTATACTTACCCAGCTATCCTGGGAAACAAAGATGACCTGAATTCCCTTGAAACGTGCACCTTAAATAGGAATTGCTAACTGGCTGGTTATTGATATATAATTTCGGCAGGTAATCTAAAATTTTACGGTCAAATGTCAATGTCAAAACATGCATGATCTAATTTCGTTATTTTAGTAAGCAAATTAAGGCAGAGCTTTTCATCATCTAATTTAATTGTCTTGGTAATTGAGTACGTAAAGGCAAATCCTTTTCTTCGTATCCATACGAGCTAGGACAACAACATCGAGCAACTAGCATTTGCTATGCCCATTAATTCGTTGAGGTAAACACAGCTTTCAGGAGGCTTTTTCAAAGGTGTAGTACTGTAGTATAGGTGTCTATATATTTAGCTGGCCAGATCTCTGTGTAGATGATCGACGCGATATATACACCCATGTAAGAACCACCAAACCACTCATGTCTCTTAGATGGAGGAAGACTTCTAGGTAAGAAAATATGGAACCCTCATTTTGTCTCATATGCATCTAGATCTTGCAAGAGCTGTCTGCTGTACTAGTATATCGGCCAGCATTCATCTACCTATTGATTATAAGAAAGTGGTCTAAGAGGTTTCGTCAATCAAAGGCCAATTGTCAACTAAAAATTCAAGTTTTATTTTTTTTTTGGGGGGGGGGGGGATTGTATTGGTGGTTATATAAGTAGGAAATGTACCTCAGGAAAACATAGAAATATTCCTCAGTAAAAAGTGAAAACACCTTACTGCTAGAGGTTAATTAGGCCATTGCTTGGCATGTGTACTTGTAGAAAAATTTGGCTCTAATGCTTGTTAATGGACGGCTAATGATATGGATTACTAACCCCTTTTAGGTTTAGTTGTGCATCCCAGTAGCGGGAGGCCATACCTAGCTTGTCCAAGTTAATTACTCAGTATTTGAACATAAAGCACTATACTCTGATTAAAAGTTAACCCCATTATAGCCTTGTAGGTTTAAGTTATCGACAACCGCAAAAAGGCAATTTATCTTTGACGCACAAGCTGCCAAATCAAGAAGTGACCTTGCTTTCAAACACAACAACGGGGATATGCGGCAGCTAGTTGGATCTCTGTCTTCTGCAGAAATAAATGGCTACTTTCTGGTTGTAAATAGGAATATGAGAAGTGCAGCTCATGATTAGAGGAGAGTTGGCAGTTAGTATCATTCAAGTCAAGAGGAATATTGTTTCTTCTTTTTCCCCAGTAGGTTAATAGTCTCTACTGACGGGAAGGAAATAAGCTGTGTACAAAAACCGGAGACTTACCCCACTCTATACAATCTGCAGAAGGAAACAGATCTCTAATCACGCCAGCCACGAGGCCTGCATCTAACAATATCACTCCAATTCTAAACTACCAGGATCTAATCTTCACTATGCAGCATCCATGATATCCTAACAACAAAACGGAGGGGTAGAATAAATCATTAGTTAAAATGTCTTCCCGAAACAATAATTATATGAAAGCAGAAAGCGAAAGGTTAGTAAATTTTGATCGCCCATTACTCCTCGATTCATACTGGATGGTTGAGAGAACATATACCCACTACTTATAATTGTTAAAATTTGCAATTTGCTCTCAGTTCTTTGCGGACGCTGTACCCTAGCTAATATATTGCCTGATAATTCTAATTAATTAGCTGGTAGCGTAATTCATATGCAACTTCTACCCTGCAGGGAGAAACGCGGAAGTTATCATCATGCATCAGATTTCTCTAACTTTAAGACAGATCCTTGGAATGTTTGGTAGATGTTTTCATCCCTCACATTTTCCTGCATTTGATAATGACTTCTTCATTCGACACAGAATTGCAGTGAGTTTCATACATATGCCATTAATATTCCCGCAAGCTCTGGCACAAATAAACTCTAGAAACATAGATGGGTCTTAAAGACTACTAACACCAACGGAATCTCCACCATGTTACTCTACATGATACTAAGTGTATGTTTGTTTGCCAAAATTTTGGGAAATATTCCCAAAATTTTGGGAATCTTTACCTTATTTGGGTTTGTGAAAGATAAAATGTGTATGTGTAAAAGTTAAAAATGTTGGAATGTGTTTGTTTTGCTGGAAATTTCCATACCCCAAAATGTTGGGGAAACAAACATACCCTAAGTATCTTGCTCATGATATCATCATTGCTGGAAGGATATCCCCAATATGGGGCATAGATCTCTTAAAATGTCAATTTAGGGCATAGATCTGTTAAAATGTCATAAGACTGATATAACATCAATATAATCTCTGCCTTCTACTTTCACATTTCTGACAGTATGCATTTAGACATTGCTGCCTCATATTTTCTATAGGAATATTAAGATGGCCCCATCAAAGAATCAGTTCACTGTGCGTACAAAGGATTAGACTTCTGTTTTTGCTCTTTTTTGTGTAGTTATCTAAAACTTGTAAGGTACAGAATCGCTTGCCAAAAGAAGAAACACTGATTCACACTTGAATCATATTACCATGACCATAAAATGCTTATGGCAACAATAAATCAAATAGCTCATGTCTTCAATTACATGAGCTGGAAACATATATTACTTATTACATGTATGCTGACCCAAATTTCTCTCCCTCGACATTGGGGGCAATGAAATTTACAAGAAGAATAACCGAATAGGTAAGTAGATGCAGGATACTTCAGCCCCCTATGTGTATGACCGTTAGGCACAGTAATCTGAGAACAAGAGACGGATTTGGTAGATTAATGTAAGAGGAAGTGATGCCAGCATGTGACTCGATGTACGGATCTCCTAAAGGACGTGCTTGATCATTGCGCGAGCAAGATACTCTTCGCCTTTCCGCATATGCGAGGCCTTTTGGTGTATTCCTGAGATCAATTTTTGGTCCAAATTGCGTAAATCCGATCTTTGGTCCCACATAATTTAATTGTGAGTTTCAACGAATTTCATCATCTAAACAGAAGAAGCGTAGGAGAGGGACTGCAGTCTAGTTCTGTTGATGTATTAGACTCATCAGGTTTTCGTCCCTCCTCGCCATTAGCAAGTGAAAAAGAAGGAATGTTGACTGTCAGATCAAGGTTTAAATCTGGCAAGCCACACGAATCATCCTCCAGCAAGCTACTTCCAGCGTCGGATACCTGATCACAATTGTCAGTACCTCGGGATTTCACTGGCTGCTGATGAGCACCACATTTCAAAACAGATAATGTTGCGCTAGAAGATGTAGTTAGGCTTTCAGGGCGAGGTTGATTGTTGCTCAAGCGATGATTATTTGGATCAATACCCATTTTTATCAGCTTTCTTCTGAGGTGAGAATTCCAGTAGTTCTTTACTTCATTGTCTGTACGTCCCGGCAATCTCCCAGCTATTAGCGACCACCTAAAACATTATACAACCATTCAAAAACTTCAACACTCATAATTTGCAGATGATACATTAATTTGGTGAATAGCGATATTGGCAGGAGATAGTTTTACTCTTTTTTTTGTAACAAACTCTATGTATGTGGACAGAACAAAAGTTTCTATGTATTACTTCTGCAACATTACAGCGATTGCAGCAATTGACAAAATAGTCTTTTGTATTCATTACGGAAAGCCAGGAAGACCAAAAAGAACAACAACAATTAAAGAAGTGATAGATGTTTTAGCATTCATACCGGTTGCCTAGGAGTGCATGAAGTTTGATGATGAGATCTTCTTCATCCTCAGCAAAGTTGCCTCTTTTAAGGTCTGGCCGTAAATAGTTTATCCATCTCAGTCTGCAGCTTTTACCGCAGCGAAGTAGGCCTGATCAATAAATAAGGGGAGTTAGGCAGTATCCAAAAATATCTTCATGCATTCGTCCATACATGAGTTTTTGGTCTACAGACGTGTATACACATATAAATTGAATAAAGCCCATATGTATTGTTGATTTGTCTCTCTTTATTGATGTTCATTCAACAAATAACCAGAAACGGACCAAACTAAGAATTAGGACGAAGTTCTTCGTTTGTAGTTTTGGGTTGTTAATTTGTGATACGCACCTGCAGCCTGAGGGAGGGTACGCCAGCAACCTTCGCCATGTTTCCGGATGTAATCGATGAGCTTCTGGTCCTCTTGCTTCGACCAAGCTCCTTTATTTGTGTCTTGTTTATCGCAGCAAGGCTTCCTCATTATACAAAATTTTCCGTATCCAGAAATGAAAGATAAGTACGATACAAAATTGAGAGAGAGAGAGAGCGAAAGATAGAGAGACGGGAAGAGAGAGAGGGAGAGAGAGAGATCCCAAGAACAAAATGTGGGTGGATATGAACAATGGTGGTATATATATAACAGAGTGGTTATATTAGGGTTGTTGTGCATAAATGATAAAAGGAAGAGGTTGACTTGGACCGGTGGTTTGCCCTGCATGCGTGCCTGCATGGGCATGTGAGTCTTCCGGAAAGGGAGAGCGAGAGGGAGAGGGAGAGGGAGAGGTAGAGATGGTGGGGTTTGACAATGCTTCGTGTTAGTTAGTTGAGTTAAGTATAAGTCCTTGTCCCTCTCATTGATCTCTCTGATCAGGTCCATTCAGCTTCTTCTCTTTTATCTTTACATGGAATACTTTAAATATCTCTCGCCTATAGTATTCTAATTGGTGGTTTTAAACCAATTAGGTTTTGGTCACCATCAGTATATATTTTTAATTATATTTTACTCCAAATACAAACGAAAAACACAAATTCATTTAGATGCATGCTGGTTGAGGAAATAATCTTTCAGGAAACTGTTTCCTACGTAGTTTTCGATATATTTCCCTTTTTATTAAGCACCGAAATCCCCTATGGCGACAGTTGGATGTAAACTAGATAGTGGCTTGCGTTCCACCCCACTCATGAGGGGCAGATTAAAAAAGGGGGGGGGGATAGATTATGAGGAAAGTAGGAAAAATAAAGTTTGGAACAATCACATGCTTAATTGATTTTACGTTGACTGATAGTTTCACGTAATTCTCATGATCCGTACGACTATTGAAATTAAAAACTTAGCAAATTACAGTTCGATCCAGCTTCGCTCCTAAATGCATTTAACTCAAAGACAATAGATCTGCGCCAACGTTAGCCACTAATATAAGATCACGACATGTAATCTTTCTGGGTTGTCTATTTTCTGGATGTTTATTTACTGTTATTGGAAAGTACGAAGAAATATTGAACGAGCCATGTGATGAATTAAGGACAACAATTCCGTACGTTGTTCACATTAGCAAACGAATGCTACCAAATGTACTGGCAATAAACTATAATGTTGTTATTTGCACAAGAATCGAGAATATTGGACAAATGATGGCAAAATATTATATATTATGAAATAAAGCCATGAAACTAAACTTAGCATTTTTACTGATCCAATGTGTGATCATCAACTACCACTACAAGAAATATAACCTTTAGCTACAAATTCATTAGCGACGCACTTAATTTTATAGCTAAAAATCTATTTTTGCAACAAAAAATTATTTCATAATTAAAATACCTCTTTTTTGCAACAAATATAAAATTTCGTCATTAGAAGATAGTTTTAGGCTTTAGCGACGATCGTATCAACGACAAATTGAACGTTTTCGCTAAAAATATATCTTTTGCGCCGAAAATATTGTTTTATCGCTAAAAGTACCTTAATTGTCGCTAAAACGTTATAAGCGACGAACCCAATTGCGTTGCTTTAGCACCTCTTTTGCGACGAAATATTATTTTGCAGCTAAAGAATTTCGTTCCTTAAAAACAAAACATACAGCTTCGACGACCCCCCCCCCTTTCTCCTCTCTCTCTCCCTCTCCTTCCTCATTGCGACCTTGTCTCCCTCGATCTCTCTCTCACTGTCTCAGAGACACATCTCCCTCTCTCTCTCTCTCTCTCTCACACACACACAGTCCAGCCGCCATTGCCGACCGTGAGTGGTCCTCTCAACTCTCTCTCTGTCTCTTGGCCGGAATCTCTTTTTGGGCGCCGAATCTTTCTCTCCCTCTCTCTCTCTCACAAGGTATAGTTATTTTTGTCTAACCTAAGCATGATGGCTAATCTCTCTTTGAACTAGAGGGTTTAGGGTTTGATTCATTGGAGATTTGATTGGCAGATTCGGGATTTAAGGCTTTGATTGGGTTTATTCTATGTTGACTCTCAACTCTCAAACTTCTGAAATCATTAGACCTGTGTTTTCATCTGCTAGTAAATATATTTGGTTCTTGATTAGAGGGTCCAGATCTTTCAGTAAATTAATATATTTGTTCTATGCTATCTTTACCATCCAGCAAGGTGCAGAGCAAGGGGGTGGGGTGCATTTGAGAAAGGTTTGCTTGTTCTGTTGACCCATCGTGAGAAGTAAGGTTTGCTTGTTCTTTTTACTAAACTAATCCATTATATCACTGCTTTCCAGGAAAATCCCTTGTTGGTATGGCCGAGGTTGAAGCAGCCATTGAGGAAATGTTCTAGGCTCCTCATATACGGGTGACTTATGATTCCAGTTATATAATTTCTAAAATGCAATCTCTCATAAAAAGTGGTTTATCTCATGAAAAGTGGTTTATGGAGTCCATCTAGCTGAGTGCTAATATTACATATAATTTTTCAATGATATTTGGAGTCCATATAGCTGAGGGGTTACCAAGTCCATTTGAAAGAATTGATGCAATGATATTTGAAGTGATAGTTATCCTACCAAAAGTGCAACATGGGATTTTTGGACAAATTAATGGACCGGTGATGTTCTTTTAGTGGAGATTGCTCCAAAATTGGTTTTTAATGTAGAATGCATTGATTTTCTTTTTTTTTTTTTTTTATGATGGACTTTCTTCACATTTTATCTTGTAGGATGTTGAGAGCATGATGAAGGTTTCAGATCAACTTTCTCATACACATGCCTCTGGTCCCTTGTGCAGCTTATTGATTGAAGGGATTCAATGACTAGAAAGCCTCAGAGGTCATTTCTTGCCACAGAATCTCACAAGATTCAAGTTGGCTGATGCTGAACATCTTACTTAATTTGTATTTTAATTTACTTGTGTTGGAAACGTGCAGATAGTTCTAAGATTACTGATTTGTATTTGTTTGAAAAGGGTATATCCCTTGAATTCGTGTTTGAATATTCCAAGTATATTGATATTTGCCCCCAAAACATTTATAAAGATAGGGCAATTCATTTTGTCAATATTTATGCATTTTTGCAAGTGTAAAATGGTTCATTCCCGAAAACAAGAAAATAATTTTATAAAATCAATATTTAAACGAGTAGAAAATTGTGACCACTGCTTTTAGAGACAATGTGCAGATCTTTTTGCAAATTGTAGCTACGGACAAAAATTTGTCGTTGGGGAAGGCCTTGTAGCTACCCTTGGGGAAGGCCTTATAGCTACGGACTCCTCGTTACAAATTGTTTTACAATAGCGGCGGAAAAAAATTTGTCGCTTCACATGTATAGTGACACGGTATAAGCGACAAGTCTTCGACGACTTTTTTAATGTCGCCTTAGTGTTTTAACGACCATTTTGATTACTTTAACGACCATTTCTCTTGCCCCTATAGGGCATATTTCTTGTAGTGTATACGGGACTCGAATGTACAATGTGTTTTGGCTCAAACATATATTCAGCTAGCTAGCTAGCTGTTCATTGCAAGCAATGGGTACATTTTTAGTCCGTGTTTGCCCAATTCAAGGGATCCAGCAAAATTACCATGTTTTTTCGCTGTAGAAAATTTGTGAGCGGGAGAGGTCCCGGTGTACCGGCCAAAACGGTTGGATACCTTTCAGAATACTAGCTACTTGCAAAAGGGAGGAAAAAAAAAATTGAGACGTATATAGTACCTATTATAAGAACTAGCGCAAAAAAAAAGTTCTTAGAATCTTATTTGATTTGTTAGATATGTTAATTTCCGCATGGAAATATAGATCCCTTTTCTCTCTCTATAGTTAGGTAGGTTAGGTTGCAGGTGACTATAAAGCTCTTCACGTCAAGCATTTAGGCTTGCTAGGGTTGGCGTTTCAAAATACTAATTGTGATTAGATCGATAAACCCTGAAACGCGCTCCATTTATTAATGTGTGTTTTTTTGTCGGTGTTAATATATCTAATACTGGCTTCGATGCTGTTCTGTTCTTCCAATGGTGTAGTACTACTTTGTTTGACTATTAGCATCCCTCTTGTTTTGATCACGCTAATTGACAGTTGGTAAAATGTTTTGAAAGCTAGCGCTATCTGCAGGTCGCTTACCTAATTGAATATATATGTAATTGGAAAACACTTTAGTTAATTACCTATATATATTTGGGTCACGTTATATATAAGAGCTTCCATTTAACTGAACAAATATATATATATATATATTCAGAGAAAGAATTTCATTCACAAATAGTCTCAGAATCATGCAAATCCCACCCCCCCCTAAAAAAAAATGAAGAAGACGCTAATATTAAGTAACTCCATCTAGTCGAAGATTAAGAGCACTTAATTTCTTCTTTATTTTTTGGGTAATTAAGCAAGTATATTGATTACTATAAAATCTAAACAACCTGTAATAGAAATTAGCTCAATATTGAATGAAATTCTTTCTCTGAATATAATAAATATATATATGTTATATTCAGAGAAAGAATTTCATTCACAAATAGTCTCAGAATCATGCAAAGCCACCCCCCCCCCCCCGCCAAAAAAATGAAGACGACGCTAATTTAAGTAACTCCATTTAGTAGAAGATTAAGAGTACTTAATTTCTTCTTTATTTTTTGGGTAATTAAGCAAGTATATTGATTACTATAAAATCTAAAAACCTGTAATAGAAAAACCCAATCCAATCACGCAACGCAACAAAGACTTTCGACATTGCATCAACCAATAGTAAGACACGAACAGAGAGACGTTGCAACTACGTACCCGTCCCCATACTCAACGGGGAGAGCAGAGCACAACGCATGCATGACATGCACGTCTATATATATTATTACCAGCACATCACTAGCAAATGTTAGGCAACCACAAACACAAACAAGAGAATTTGAAGATCAACAGAGTTTCAGTCATATTCTGAAACGAGCTACTTTACAATATTGTGCTAATCTCCATGGCATTAATCTTTTAAACCCCGTAGCTCCAAATTTCAATGCCCAAAATTGTTGTCCCCTACCATAGAAGGCGTAGATGCATAGAAATTAGAGCTTTGTTGATAATTCAATCTACTGGGGTCCTCGAAACTTACTAAATTTTCAAATAAGACGAAGCAACCGTATGAACTTTACCATTTTGAATGTCGCTATTTGTTACTACATATATTAAACAGAAAACTAAAATTTCTCTTGAATATCTCAATTAAGCGAGTAAAGAAAGTACACTCTTAGTTTTCTATTGGAGAAACGAAGATCCTAAAGATGTATATGGAATTGAATCTCGTCATCTTGGTCCGTTTACGAGTGTATTTATTATTAAATATTCGCCGTGAAGAAGAAAATAGAGCTTGAAAAGTGCCAGCACAAAACGGAGAGAAAAAATCAAAAGAAAAAAAAAACGAAAGAAAATAGTTGTGAGTATAAAACTGTTCGTTGTGCTTTAATGAAAATCCATATAGCGAGCAGGTGCATGAGATTTCTGTGTCACTCACAAACTTCCAGCTAATGAGTCTTTCTGTTTGAAGAGGGAACTGATCTGGTAGATCTCATGGTAGCGAGCCAGCGACTACGAATTGGGTTAGTCTCCCTCGTAAAAGTAGTTGTTGTTGGTATCGTATCTCATCCTTGTATGTGTCCATACAAACTCGGGGCTCCTTGGCGACAGGAAATGTCAGTAAAACCTGTACCAGCTTGTTCTTTATGGGGTTGAAAATTCTCACAGATTTGGAAATAAAGAGAAAAAAAAGTATTTGAGTACGTTCCAACCCATGGACGCATTGTGACTGAACAGTAAGATTCGGCCGACTGCGAAGTTCTTGATCAGTAAGATCATGTGCATACAGCATACTATTATTAATCAGTATCATTTTAAGATGCAGAGGAGCTGTGAAGTGGACAAGATGACATACAGACAAAACCATCACCTAAAATAAACAAGGGATCGAAGATATCGCCCAAAACCCTATTCGTGTGTTTCTTTCTCTAATTCTAAGCCTATCCATTAAATTGGAAAACTAACCGCAATCCATATAGCAATGAGAGTTCAGAGAGAGAGAGAGAGAGGGGGGGGATCCATTGGTCGCTCCTATACCAATTAGTGTGCCACGTACCTAACCTTTGTACCTATCCCCATCTCCATCTCGTAAAGGAATATTGTGTCCTATGTCCTTCGTACCGAAGACGCGATATAGGTTTTGTCACACCGATCTTCTGGAACACGTGGATTCTTAATTAGGTTGTGATCTGTGCGCACAGGCACAGGCACGGCCGCACGGGACACAAGCCAAAATCCTATGTATTTTTGATAATTTACATCGCTATATATAATCATTAATGTATTTATGACTTGCTGCCTATGGTAGGTGGAATATTTACGTGTGTGTACGTGTATATATGTATGTCAAAATCATGGGGAAGGTGTCACAGCTGTTTCTTATTAATTACATTAGTTAAAGATGCTATTTTTCTTATTGTGCTCGCTGAGCAGTTGAAGTTACCGGATCGGTGCTTCAGTTCAATCTTGAACCCAACGGACGTTTTTGGTCGATGTATTTATGTTTTCACTTAGGATACTCTGCAACCATATCGAATTTATTAGATCCTTGATTCTTACTAAGTCTGCGATATCATGGCGTGGAGCCGTGGATTAATTAATTGTTCACAGGTCCCTAACCGGCGGGCTTTCATTGTACAGGAAAACGGTTAAGCCATGTGCATGGTGTTATACGTTAGAGCGAGCCAGACCACTTTTGACTCGTACAGTTAGAACCAGAACTCTTTAAACAAGATGCATGGGTGGCATATTCCTAGGGTGTTAGCTGTATACAATGTCGGAGGACCAGTTCCCTTAACGCATGCATATCTAACTGCAACTTTTTGGGGGCAGAGGAAAACAAAAATAGGTAGGAATTAGGAAAGGTACTGTACAGACTAACGATCGAGGTGTCGTGTCTTGTAGAGTGTAGACCATAGGCATGGACTGTTTGATGCGATTATATTTACGCGTCCAAGAATCTTCCAAGGAAGAAAGATGGTTAAAGCTGCCTTGAGAAATGAGAGACCAGCATTCTTCTTTGGCCAAGAAATCCCCTTGTGGATTAACCAGAGGTCAAGCACAACATCCAACTGTGAACTTCAGAGTTTTAAATTTGAACCCATAAGTATAATTAATTAATGATTAAATAATCACCGTCATAACCCATCAATCCGCGGATTCTCCCAATGTGGGGTACTACTACAGCCTAAGTATATAGGTTAAGGTAATACACCAATGAACAAGTTAGACAAGCAGAAGCATTAATATTGGCGCTTTTGTTTCCGAGAATATAGGAAATAGCAAAGTCAACAACATTGAAACTTCTTACATTTTTGCTTCAGGTGCGAGGAGCCGAGGATTAACTCAATGTTGAAAGAATCTTTCGTACTTTAGGCGTATCTAAGAAATTCACAGTACTATCACGTTGGTTTGTACGTTAGAATACAACAGGATTCAACAAAATTTTCAAAAAGAATATTCAAAATTTCAAAAATTTCTACACAAACATCAATAACTTTTATACAATCTCCAATAATTTTTCACACAAATTCTATTATTTTTTTTAAATATTATAATAAATATTTTTTCTCTATATTTTTTCACCAAACTCCAATAATTTTTTATTAAAAAAATTACATCAAATCATATCGCTCTACACCTTTTTGCAGACTACAATAAAAATTAAATATTTTTAAAACTATTCACAAAATTTTACACAAAAATTATAAAACTCTAATATACATAAATATTCCCAATTCTATCAAAATCCAACAAATCTTACAATTTATTATAACTTTTTGTAAATAATTCTAAAATTTGTAGGATTTTAGATAGAATTGTGAATATTTATGTAGATTAGAGTTTTATAAGTTTTTGTGTAAAAGTTGGTGAAAAGTTTTAAATATATTTAATTTTTATTGGAGTTTGTAAAAAAAGGCGTAGAGAAATACGATTTGATGTAATTTTTAAATAAAAAATATTGGAGTTTGATGAAAAAGTATCGAGAGAGAAAATTTATTAATTTTTTTTGAAAAGTTATTGAAATTGTGTAAAAGTTACTGGTGTTTGTATATGATTTTTTGAAATTTCAGATGTTCATTTTGTAAATTTTATTGAATACATTATATACTATAATACTTTTACAAACCAACATATTACCTTAATTTTCGAAATGTGAAATCTACCAATATTTCAGCAACAAAAAGTCACAACTTTTACTTTCAACGTTTGTTTGACTGATGTAGTTTCACTTAAAAACCTACGAGAGCGCTGGAACAGGTACTCGTTTTGGTCAAGAATATTCTCTGATCATGAGACCAGCTATTTTTTGTTTTATTATTATTATTATTATTATTTATTTTTAATCCTTCAACGATGAATGTATTGGAATCTCTCACATCTACCTTTTGTTTCTTATAGTTTGAGTATTCTGCTACTCAAACTTCAAAATGTGATTGATATACAGTGGCGGTCCGGCGGAGCCCGAAATTAATATTTGGGGAAATAATTTCGTATAACAATAGTTTTTATATTATTTAATTTAATAGAAATATATAATATAAAAACATGTACTATTAAGGTTATATTTTTAATTTAAAACATAATAATGTTATAATTAAATTACTGACTTAGAGATATACTTTTGTGGTAGTTATTTACAAAGATCATGAATTATAAATAATAGTTTTCTTCCTAACAATCAATATTTAAAAAACCTTTGAATTAAAAAAAATTCACAAATTGTCAAATTCAAACTAAATCTTCAAATTTAATGAACATGTAATTTCAAATATTTAAGGGACTTAAAAATTAATTTTGTAAAAACTATAGATACCAAAGAGGGGTTTTCAAATTTCTTTGGGGGGCCAAATCTTAATTTTTGTGAATGTTAGTGCAATTTTTGTATTGGCTAAATTCGGTGTCAAAATATGTCTTTACCGAGTTGTATATTTTTGTCCTATGTCGTTCAAGAGTTTGTTTCTAAGTTGTGTCCAAGTTGGTCTGTCGCTTGACTACCGTTCGAGCGTGACAAAAAGTATTTCTATAGGGACTTTACATTTGACTGACGCCCATGAAAGAGTTTCGACAATGCCTTCGCGCTCGACTCACACTAAAACCACGCTCAAGTGCCCTATGAAGATTTCAGACAGAGACATTGCGTTCAATTCTCGCTCGATCCACGCTCGAACGACTTTCAGCGAATTTAAGAAACTCTTGCTTTTTTTAACTTTCCTTGTAGAAAATGTAGAAACCCTACTAGGTTTCATGAGAGGACCTCCAAAACGTTATTGAGCATATTTGTGCCTCCTTTCTTGAGAGAAAAACACCAGAGGATTCATGCCTCCATATTGATTAGTTTTTCTTAGTTTTCAATCATCCTGCTGTGGAACCTTCATGTTATTGAAGGTGTATTGAATAACAGATTTTTTCGTGAAAAATCCATAAGAAGAACCTCAGAGGTCTGAGGTGAATACCGCATGGAGCGGCTCTAAGCAATGATTCTTAGATTATTACATCAGGGTTGTCAAAGTCAAGCAACTGGAGTTGCTCTTGTCTAAATCACTGTTTGTAAGATTTTGTTCTTAGTGAATTTTAGGTGGCTGCTAGTCCGGAGTGATTTTTCATTTGAATGATATTTCAAAAGTTTTCCAATTGTTATTAAATTTGTAGTTTGATTTTTCCTTTGAATGATATTCCTTTGAGGTTTGATTTAATTTTCCGCTGCTTATTTGTTGATTGAGTTGATTATTATTCATATCTAGGCTGAACAATTTTAAAACATGTTTTACAATTGTTATTAAATTTGTAACTAGAGGGAAAACACATATTCATCCCCTCTATGTGTTAATAAGGTATAAACCAGATTTTTCAGTCAAAACCTTGTAAAGAAAATTAAAGGGACAATGGGGGATTTTCAAAATTTTGGGTTGGGGGTAGGGGGCATGGCCTCTGCTGGCCCCCTCGCCCCGCCATTAGATATATATTAGCGATAAACACGAATACCTTCATTTAAAAGAATATTTTTAGTGTAGAAAGTCCCTAATTCCGATTTAGAATGCTACATGAAGCTCAATGGGTACTGCAATGTCACAATTGAGGATATATGTTCATAGTTATTGAAAAGGAAGCAGTACATGATTTAGACAGACTTGAAGGTATATAAAAGCTTGTTTTTTTTTTTCGGTTCACTCCTTTTCTGTTCTCTAGCAGTTTGCTTGTGTTAGGTAGCATATCGCCATAGAAAATTAATGCAACTAACTGTATAGCATTATATTAGACTTATATAAATGCTATATATTTCGAAAACTTCAAGCAGTAAATGCTAATGAACACGTAACCGGCCGGCCGGCAAGGCTGATTGTCTTAATTGACGTACGGCCCTGCTGATTTAATTTTATTCCATCACTCATTTGTTGTGAAAAAGTTGGCCGGGTTATAATATTATGGCTGAAGTCGATTTTATCAATTATTCAGTGGGTAAATGGACCTGACAGTTTTTTTTCCAGAATATTCCAAATTAGAAACCATCCAAAGAATTAAAAACCTTGACGGTGAAGCAAACATTTTGATCATAATTATTGTTGAAACCTAATTTCTGGATCTGAGACTTCTCTGAGAATCTCAATATTCGAATGAAGTTCGATCCCTTTTGCCGAAGTCATGAGTGGTATATCGTGAAATTTGTAATTAGATGTGATGGGGGATCTTCCAGCGCTGGACTTCTTGATGAGCATCTCATGTACGTCTCCCGCATGTGTGAGAAGTTCGTGGAATGGAAGAAAGACGGGTACGTAAAGCAATGGACAGAAATAGCTTAGATTAATCTACTTCTGCCTAAAAATGTAATAATTAATGGCCTACTTCATCAATTTAAGCAAGTTTATTCAGGTTATTATACTGCATGGGGGGGGGGGGGGGTTCCCTATATAGCTAGTTGACCAGAGGTTAATTAAGCTAGCTACCCGCAATGGACCAACAGCTTTAAGACTCACGCTAGCATATAATTATGGTCTACCACTAATATTTCTGATGAACATATAGGCTAATTGCTAGATATTGATCTTTGCTTAGTTTCCAAGCAGCAGAAAAAGGAAAGATCGATCATATCAAGTTTGGTATAAACCTACATCTTGGTTAAGATAATACATGCAATATTAATCTTAGGTAAAAGAAATGGGATTGGACCGATTCTGATCAAACCCAAGTACCAGACCATCAACAGTTAGTCCCTTGTCATGACCTAATTAACTAGTCTTTATCAATTTGGTAAGTATTATTTTCAGTATATATATGTATAAGAACATAATAACTAGGAGTTTCTCGAACCTCGAAAGAAATATAGAATTTACCTCGATTGGAACGAGCTATAGCTAGAGTAATGCGACCATATCCTTCTCCAAAAAAATAACGTACTAATTAAGTTATAAAAGCACCGATCATTGGATAAGGTTAAGTAAGATTAACGAGTGCTGCATGACTTCTTTCCCTTGAGGGTTAAGGGAGTCAAACAAAATTACTCTTAATAAGTCCATATAATAATTATTAAACAAGAGTACCCTTTTACTGTTCAAGACTTCTAAACAAATTATTTCACAAAAATTAAATGATATTGCCACATCGATCCTGACAATAGATGGGACCCTATGTACGCCATTTTAGGCTGCTTAGACCTTAATTAGTGTTTTTTTTAGACAAATTGTAGAAACAGGACCTTGCTGGGTAGGAGGATTCGACTACCGAATCTAGCCCTCCCCAAAGGGTGTAGGTGCCAACTGAGCTACAGCTCATTGGCTAGACCTTAATTAGTGTTACTTATAAACTACAACAACTTGGTTATATATTGACAAACTTACTAATAATTTGGCATTTTCTGAGCAGTTGCGTGGGAATGTTTATATATATATATATATATATATATATATATATAAGACTGGAAGGTGCGTAGAAACTCTTTCTAATCCAAACTTGACCGGTTGAGGGTGCAGGTACGTATTAGAAGAGAGAAAACAAGACTGGACAGACACGATGTGCACCGCTCGCAAAAAGGAAAAGGAATGGTGGTTGCAGGCCACTGATGACGTCCTTCTTTGGAATGAAAGTACGTACTCTTCTCCATTTTCACTGGCATGGAGCTATATCAATATATAAAACAAAGAAATAATTACCATGGCTCTAACTTAAGCGCAGAATTATAATTGGTAAATCCCTCTGGGATACCCCTTTAATACATGGATTAATTATCTACTAGTGATTGAATTTATAATTTGGACGTATGGCACCAAAAATGGCCAATTTATTTCTAGGTCTAGTAAGACTATAAGGTAGATCATTCTGCGAATGACATCTAGTCAGTGGTTGCAAGTAAGATTTGACATATTTGTTTTAGCTCTTGATATATGGTAGCTATGGTGCCCGCCAAATCCCATCTCCCATAAGAAGCCCATGACAGGCATTAAAAGGAGGGCCCCTTTCGAAGTCGTCCTCGATCGAGATGGATAAATTTCTCTTCAGCATTGGATAAGTTCCTTCAGATGACTCGTGAGGTCTTTTGTTTCCATGTCCCTGTTGGACAATGTGGACATGTGCTTTTCTATGGCTGTATTCCCTGACCCTTCTTCACCCCGGCCCCGCCGGTCCTTTTATTCTTCACCACGAATCACTATATATAGATATGATAAGCGTTTGAAATATATATATGAGAAATTCCCACAGTTGGTTTGCAATCATAGAAGAGATCAAGAGATACCGATCGTTGTGGATAAGCTTATCCTTTCTGAGTCAGCATGATCCGAAAGCCTCCATATATATCAATAGAATGGTAGTCGATCTCTCCTTTCTTTCTGAGCTATCAAACTTCGTCGAAGACGAATACGGATGAATTGTAGTAGTTTGACGGATGAATTTTACTTATGTCCAACCTCCACGGCCATGGACATAAAAGTTGAGAGAGAGAGGTGGATCATGTTGTATGAGGGAGAAAATATAAAAGTATCGAGGGACGTTGAAAGAAAATAATTTCAATTCCAAAAATAATTTGAAATGATGTGAGCAAAGCTAAAATCGAGGCCTTAAAATTAATTAAATTAGCAGTAATTGTAACGAATGCATCTAAGGAATGCTAGCACCACAAAACTATCAAATTTTTGAAATAAATACATTAATTTACATCCTCCAACTATAAGAGTCTTGAAGTTTACCCCAAACTACTATTTTTGTCACATTGCACTCATCAATTATTGATTTTCAACTACTAGTAGAACAAAACTATCAAAATTTTGAAAAAAAATACATTAATTTACATCCTCCAACAATAAGAGTCTTGAAGCTTACCCCAAACTACTATTTTTGTCACATTGCACTATTCAATTATTGATTTTTAACTACTAGTAGAAATGGGCTGCTATTGTGCTGGACCGGGCGTGGACTGGGCCAGAAATGAACTGGTGCGTGGTGTCAGACGCAGGGCGTGTGGGGGCGCGTGAAGTGAAGCGGGGAGGGCGCGTGTCGGCGGGTGCAAAGAAGGCCAGAATGGCAGAAAAATCCGACGTCGCTTAAAGGCGCCTATGACGTCAGAAAAGAGAGTTTTTCCACCAAACAAGATTATGAGACCCTGAGAATCGATTTGAGGTATTGAAACACCAAAAATCGAGGAACAGAGGTTTGGGTTTTAGTGAAAGAACAACGAAACTGAAGTACCCACAAGAAGAGAGCCAGAGAAATCGATTTAAGGTATTAACAGACCAGAAATCGATTGACAGAAGGCTTTGATATCATGTCGAAATAATAGAAAAGACAGAGAATGAAGAATGCTATGTATATTCATAGGTGTGTTTAAACTATACAATGACCCGTCATTTTATATGAGGAGGGAGAGAGCTATACAGGGTAAAAAAATCAACAAAATAATTACAAATTACAATCTTTGGGATATGAGAATATCTTCCTAATTCAGGAAGATCACAGAAGATATATTTCCATGATCTTCCGAAATTAGGAAGAAATAGGCAATATGTTAACACCCCCTCAAACTCAAGGTGGGAGCGAAGATGCTAACTTGAGTTTGCCAACTAGATCTTGATGACGTCCAAGAGGATGAGCCTTAGTGAAGATATCAGCGAGCTGATCTGCAGAAGGAACATGATGCAATCGAAGAGTGTCTTGCTTGATGTGGTGACGAATGAAGTGACATTCGATTTCAATATGTTTTGTGCGTTCATGAAAAACATCATTGTGAGCAATCTGAATGGCATTGTGTTGTCCCAATGGAGAGGAGAACTATCAGAAAAAGGAACCCCCATATCGTGCAATAACCACCAAAGCCACAAGAGTTCAAAGGTAGTATCAGCTAAGGCACGATATTCAGTTTCCGTACTGAAATGAGAGACAATAGTTTGTTTCTTACTTTTCCACGAGATAAGAGATGTGCCGAGCAAGAAACAATATCTGGTGGTGGAGCGACGATCAGTGAGATCTCCTGCCCAATCAGCATCAGAGTACGCTTGAAGATTCAACGAGGAGCGAGCAGAAAAAAGAAGCCCATGAAACAAAGTCCCCTTTATATACAGAAAGAATGCAGAGAACAACGACATAGTGAATAGAGCGAGGGGAATGCATAAACTGGCTTACCAAGGTGATGTCATAAGAAATGTCAGGACGAGTCACCGTGAGGTAGATGAGACTATCAACCAATTATCGATTGAGCTTTGCATCATCTAAGAGGGCACCCACGCCAGGAAGAAGTTTGACATTTGTCTCCAGAGGACTATCAACAGTCTTACTATTGGTCAATCCGACACTAGACAAGAGCTCAGATGCATACTTAGCTTGAGAAAGATAATATACATCTAAACAAAAGGACACCTCAAGACCCAAGAAATAACTTAGAGAACCCAAATCTTTCATTTCAAACTGCTGACTGAGGAACTGCTGAAGTGCCTGAATGCCAGAAAGATCATCGTTTGTAATAGCCATGTCATCAACATAAAGTAAAAGAAGAACAATACCAGTCTCAAACCGACGGATAAACAAGGCAGAATCATATGCACTGGAGTGAAACCTTGCTGAGCCATAACTGAACTGAACTTGGAAAACCAAGTACGAGGAGACTGATTGAGACCGTAAAGAGCCATACGAAGGCGGCAAACCTTCTGAGGTGGGTGCTCAAGACCTTGAGGAGGTTTGAGATAGAATTCTTCTTCTAGATCACAATTAAGGAATGCATTCTTCACATCCATTTGGAATAGGCCCCACTGGCTAATTGCTGCAACTGCAAGTAAAGATCTAAATGAAGTAAGACATGCAACAGGGGCAAAAGTCTCCTCATAATCAATACCGTATTCCTGAGTAAATCCATGTGCCATAAGACGAGCTTTGTAGCGTTCAACCGACCCATCAGCTCGTCTTAATCTTGTACACCTACTTGCATCCTATTGCAGACTTACCAGGAGGCAAATCGACCAAGTCTCATGTACGAGTGTTATGAAGAGCCTGGAGTTCATCAGACATAGCTTTTTGCCAAAGAGGGTCGAAACGAGCTTCGCGATAACTGCGAGGCTCATGAAGAGTGGCAATAACAGAAAAATAATAAAAATCATTAAGATGAGACGGAAAGACTCTTACTTGAATAGAGCGATGAACATCTGGAGTGGAGGTGAAAGCGGGAGTGATGACGAGATCAGGCGACCGTCCAGACTCACAAGGCACTGGCGTGAGATGATCATTTAAGGAGCTTTCATCACCTACATCAGAATCTAAAGAAATATCTAGACTAGAGTCAGAAAAAGCAAGAGAGAGAGATGAAGAACTATCTGGGAATGGAGACATATTGGTGAAGAACTTGTGTTCCCAAAACTGAATATTACGGGAAACACGAAGACTCTTGGTTATAGGATCATAACAACGATAACATTTTTGTTCAATATCATAACCAATAAAACAACAGAGACGAGAACGATGTTTAAGTTTGGTACGCTCATGAGAAGGCAGTAATACAAAACAGGCACAACCGAAAATTTTCAAGAGAATAATTTCATACCTTGCCATGCAGGAGCTCATAAGAAGTCTGTTTGGAAGTGGTAGGAGATGGAGCACGATTAGTGGTATGAATAGCTGTAAGAGCAGCTTCTCCCCATAATGATTCAGGGAGAATGTTAGAGATGAAAAGAGATCTTACAGTGTTGAGAATATGGAGATGCGTACGTTCAGCACATAAAAAATTTTGATGGTGCGGTCGAACTGACTTTTGATCATCTGTTTAAAGTCACGAAAAACACGTAATAACTCAGATCGATCATGTAAAAGATAAAGCCATGTGTACCGTGAATAATCATCGATAAAGATAACAAAGTAACGAGACCCCATGACTAGGAACAAGGGCAGGAACTCAAACATCAGAATGAACAAGATCAAAAGGTGCAGAGGATAAAGATTCACTATTATTAAAGGATAAAGCCTTTTGTTTTCCCATCTGACAAGAAACATAATCAAAAGAGTCAAAATAAACTCGTCCTAAGTGACCACTAGATGCAAGAGACTGAACACGAGGTAAAGAAGTATGACCGAGACGAGAGTGTCAAAGACTGTAAGAGACAGAGGCTACAAGAGAAGGAACAAAACATGGACGAGGAACATGCAGAAACGAAAGCTCAAAAAGACGACCAACTTTACGGTCTGTCCCAACTAGCTGGCCCATCTTATGATCCTGCACATCAAACCCTTTGTTAGAAAAGGTTAGGACAAGACCATGCTCAACAAGTTGACAAACAGAAAGGAGATTGAGAGACAATTTGGGAACGTGATATGTATAAGGTATGGAAAAAGTAGATGTAGAAATAGAGCCAACATGACTAACGGACATATGAGAGCCATCAGTAGTGTATATGACAAGTACGGATGCAAAGATTGTTTATCAAGTAGGAGAGAAGAATCAGAAGTCATATGATTGCAACAGACGGAGTCAATAAACCAAGAAGAAGATTTACCTAAGGAGACGATCAATGCAGTAGAAAAACGAGATAGAACCTGATGGATAATTGTCTCGAGATCAGCTGCAGTAAAAGATGAGAAAACAGGTGTAGAAGATGACCCAAAAGCTGAGGGACTGGTAGACACAGCAGCAAAATTCTTGGAGGTGGGAGGATAGGTCTTAGCTTTCTGAGTATCTCTAGCATCCTTAGCCTTTTTCTTTTCACACTCAAAAATTTAGTGACAAGGCTCCTTACAATAGTGACATTTACCAAAGAAACGTTGCGACTGAGCAGCAGCTGCGATGGAATCTGAGGATGTAGTGGTCATGACCAGATCAGAAGTTGGCACCTGATGAGTCTATTGTCGTGTCTCCTCGGAAATGAGCTCAGTAAGAGCAACATTAAGTGTAGGCAATGGAGAGCGATGAAGCAAGGATGCTCTAGTATTCTCAAAATCATCCCGAATACGCATTATAAATGAATGAACTGATGACGATCCTGATATTTAGAAAATAGCTCAGTAGACTTAGCATCAGGAAAAAATGGATCAGCTTGAGAGATTTAATCCCAGATACTACTCACCTGAGAGTGAAACTTAGTAGTAGATTGGCTAGGCTGTTGATGCATTTGATACAACTGAGATTCCAGTTGAAACTGGAGAGCGACATCACTAGAGCAGTTGTATCGGCTGGCCAAAAAATTCCAAGCAAGGTGGGCATTGCAAAATTTGGGAAGGATACTGCGAATAGATGGAACAGAGGTATTAATGAGCCAAGACAAAATCTTACAATGAGCGGCTTCCTATACCTCAAGACAATCAGCGAAATCATCCGCAGTTTCTTTGTCAGCTTTCTTAGGAACCGTTTTATCGCCAGTGACAAAGCGCCATAATCGACGACCAATGAGAAAGACTGACATCTACTGGGCCCAAACATTATAGTTGGAGCCATCCAAAACAATGTCGATAGGCCGAATGACATTAACAACATTAATGGAAGCCATAAAAGAAAGATGCTAACCGAATTAGATCAAACAGAGGGCACAATTGAAATCAGCGAGAAAAACTATGTGGGGGTGCCGAAGCTGGGCTGGCCTGCGGCGAGTGGCGGTTGGAGCTGGTGGACGGCGGAGTGCGGCTGTGTACGACTACCGCTGCCGGTGGACAGTTGAAAGAAGATGTGGAGCTGGGCTGGGGCGTGACGGGCCGGGGCGGAATCGGGCTTGACTGAGTGTGTTGGGCCGGCAGAAACAAGACTGGGTTGGGCCGGAGATAGAAGTGGCCTGCTACTGTGTTGGACTGGGAGCTGAACGGGACCGGACAAGATGGCGGGCTGGAGCTGAACGGGCGCGTGCTGTCAGACGCAGGGCATGTGGGGGAGCGTGAAGCAAAGCGGGGAGGGCGCGTGTGACGTAAGAACAAAGCGTTCTTTCCACCAAACAAGATTATGAACCCTGAGAATCGATTTGAGGTATTGAAACACCAAAAATCAAGGAACATAGGTCCGGATTTTAGTGAAAGAACAACGAAACTGTAGTACCCACAAGAAGAGAGCTAGAGATATCGATTTAAGGTATTGACATACTAGAAATCGATTGACAGAAGACTCTAATACCATGTTGAAATAATAGAAAAGACAGAGAACGAGGAATGCTTTGTATATTAAGATCTGTATTTAAACTATACAATGACCCGTCCTTTTATAGGAGGAGGGTGAGAGCTATACAGAGTAAACAAAATCAACAGAATAATTACAAATCACAATCTGATCACAAATCACAATATTTAGGATATGAGAATATCTTCCCGATTCAGGAAGATCACAGAAATATATTTTCATGATCTTCCGAAATCAGGAAGATATAGGAAATATGCTAACACATTTATATATATATATATATATGTGTGTGTGTGTGTGTGTGTGTGTGTATTTCAAGATGAGACAGGGGATAAGGTTTTCCATTCCTCTCCCCTACCCTGAATGCATATATAAAATAGGGCTTTCATGGTAGTAGTGGGCTAGGGGTTAAGCAATACTCTACCAGAATATTGTTTGTTCCATGGATTAGCATCGAAGCATTTTTGAGTTTTTGCTTATTCACGATTAACAACACAAACGTCTCACTCATGAACGCTAGCCGGGAATTGGGGGAGTGGGGCAAGAAACCTAAAGATAGGGACCAGCCCTTGCATGGTTCAGAGTATATAGAAATTAGAACTCAACTAAGTCTTTCATATTTGGCATCAGACCAATAGGGCATCACCGTACCGGTACGTACCAGCATACACCAGAACACAACACAACCAACAGTACTTGCGCTCAAACCACAATAGTCTCGTGACAAGATGGTTACTCCAGAATACAACAAAACTTACAGTAGCATCAAAGAGAACAACTTGACATTGCTGCTGTTTTTCGTCTACTCATGCGGGTTAGGTGGGGGAGGGCGAGTGAGCGGGTAAGGTTGGGTGGGGGAGGTAGGTGAAGCTCTTCAGGGGTTTTGGGGTGGGGCGGAGACTACGAAGAGGCGAGGGAGCCATTCCCCATTCTGGGACTACTAAACTCGCCTATAATGTAACTTGAAGGTTTTTCTCCTTTCTTCTCACTTCTTGTTCTGCATAAAATATCGCTTGATTCTTTCGCACACCCATTGTTCAAACATTACATGAGCCTCTGTAATTAGTTGGGTGGGGACATAATGATCTGTCAGAGGAAAATTGTTTTCCTAAAATGCAAGCAATGCTTTTAGACTTCAGTTAGCAAGAACCCACCAAAAGCAGACAAACTTTACACAAAACTATGGACGTAAAAGACCCACATGTCTGCATCATGCAGAGCTTTACTTGGGCTAACAATTGGCATACCACATAAAAATTGGGTAAAATGGATTAAAATTAATTGGGCCGAATGAAACTCCTTAAATTAGCTTAAAAACGATTTTGAGCTTTTCGGCCCATTCCAAATTTCGACCCATTTCCACCTGAATCCGGCGGTCACAAGATTTTTCTCTTCCGTTTTTACACGAATCGGGTGTCAAAAATACAAATTTCCAACCCGTTTGGTCGGGTGTGCAGCCCTAGTCACTGCCAGCTGCACGAAGCAAATATCACATGACTGACAACGTTAAATCCGTCCCAAGTGCCGGAAGAGTTGATGTTGTTTACACCTGATACGAACATATTTTCCCGAAACCTAGACGGGCTCACATGCATTAACCAGTTGTTTTATGTTGCATCAAAGTTCTGGAGTACTGCATTATCAACCCAAAGAAGATTGAGGCTAATTCACACTGATGACATATTGCCGACTCTCAAGCTCCATTTGTCCAAATGTATCAGCTCAGATGACTCCAGAATATATCGAATCACTCCTTAGATTAAACCAACATAGTAGTATGTTGAATGTCAGTTATCCACTAATGGTCAAGAAAACAATAATTTCCATTGCATACTGAACAGAAGAGTATGACATTGTTCCGACTCCTAAGTCCTAGGCAGAGATGAAGCTAGAAAGTAACTATGGGAAGGGGTCAAGTTGCAGTAATAATTTTCTTTTGGGCCCCTAATGAATGAAGGCAAAAAGAGAGAGACTTACAAAATGAGACTTTCAAGGTTTCTAAGGGGTCTAGGGGTCATGCACCAAAGTATAATTTCTAAACACGTATTTTGAATGGAAGAATACTTATAAATAAACGAGGTTGCAGCTTGAATCATGTGATAGGCATGGCACTGGAAACCAAAAAACCATTAGGAAGCATGGTGGAAGTGCGTGGAATGTTGTTTATTCGATTTCTTCTGAGTGAATGTGGATTTATTCCTGCCTTATGAGCCGCAATGACACCGATGGCTTCCCAGTAGTTTGAAACCTTTACCTGCAGGAGTTAATGATTTCTGTTCAACAACAATATCTGTTTAGTTCGTTTGCAATAAACAAATAATTGATGGTTCTTCGGAATGGATGAATAATTTCCAAAGTCACTAGGATGGTTATTAATGGTCTCTAGGGCTGTATGAGAAAGAGAAGCACCTTGTCCAAACTATATAATCCAGTCCGTTACTTTGAAATCTTTGCTCAAAAGAGAAAAATAAAGATCACCAAGTATTGCTTCAAGCTCTCAAACACTCATTTTTTTCCTCTTTTTGGGCACACGTCGTAACAGTAATAACTAAAGCAACACCATTTTCAGTTACTTGCCTTGAATACTTTTTATATGAATTGGTTCACAAGAAACAGGATCGCTCATGATCGAGGGAGTCTAGATATACTCCAACTGATTACGAGGAATAAAGAGCTCAGTGACGAACATTTGGCTGCCTAGGGTACGAGGAAAAATTGTGAAAACCACTATTTGGACTCCACCTCCTACTGGAGTGGTGAAGGTAAATGTTGAGACTGCTATTAGAGATAGGTTTGCAGTGGGTGCGGTGGTAATCCGAAATCACAGAACTACTGAGCCACTGGTAGGTGAGGCATCTGCTGCACATTTGGGCATACAACAGGCGATCAATAGAGGATTCAGGAATGTCCAGATTGAATGTGATTCTCTGTTGGTGATAAAATCTCTATGGAATTATCCCCAGCGAGACGAATGGCGCATTTCAGCACAAGATTGAAGATATTCATAATTCCCTAGGTTTTCTAACTTCTTGTGAGTATCAATTTGTTCATAGAGGTGCGAACAGTTTGGCGCATTACCTTGCTCGATGGACTGCCTCTCAATTTATGACCGGAGGCTACCTCGATGTTAGTGAGCATTTTCCTAACCTTGTGTAGACTTATGCAGGAACTGATCCCCGATACCAAAGAAAATCCTAAACTGGTCTCGCAAGTCTAGGCATATGAGAAACTGAACAATGGAGCTCACTCATTTAAGGACATGCATTTTTTTTTTTTGCTTTCAAATTTTACGCTTCCGATCACGGCAAAGAATAACCTCTTTTTTTCTTTTGCTAACACAAGGATAACAATACTAAAAATTATTTCTTCATTGATGCTCTCCCCATAACTGAGAGGACGAGAAGAAAAAGTCAGGAAAGCAGATGCATACCGCTTCAATCCCAAGTTTATCTGGTGTATCATCAAGAACTGTTTCATTTTCTTCCACAGTAATAATAAGTGCCTGTAAGAAAATGAACAGTTAGGAATAATTAAAGACTGCCATTGCAATGTCATAGACAGAGATGACTATGAAGCCAAAGTTCCACAAGGCCAATTTGCTCTTCAATATTCAACCACCCACTATTACTCCACAAAACATAAGCATAAGAAAAGTTATGTCTGAAATTTAAAACCTTGTTCCTTTTGCTTCTAGCAAAAGCAAGAGCACCATCTCCTCCACAAGCATCAATAGGAAGAACAACACTATCAACATCACTAGCCAATATGCATCCCTTTTCCAAGTACTCGTTGGTTTTGACAGAGTATTGTGGTGCATTACTTAGCCCAGCAAGCACACATGGCAAGAATGTATGTCCTAACTGTTGCACAGGTTTGGGGATGTAAGTTATGAGATAGAGGAAAGAGAGAAGTAAACTAACAAAATTCAACCTGTAAATGATCAAACATGGAATGCATTGGAGAAAGATGCAGGTTATATATTTTCCTTCAACAATACATTTCTTTGAGGACAAAAATAGGAAAGAAAAAAGTTAGGTATCTTTAAGTTATGTGTTTTTCTTGCTTTTTTGGATATCATATAAAGGTATAAATACTTCCCTTAAATTATGTGATCCACCAAGTTAACCCCATTTAGCTGTTCTTTTTAATTGCTGTATCTATGTGCTATTTTGCAATCACAACACAAGCGAGGGCTTTCCCAACCACATCTCCAGAATCTAACCCCATAACAGATAGAAAAGAACATCTCCTTTTCTCACTGCTTCACACTAGTCCAATCATAAGCTTGATCAGCATAGCCAAATATCATCTTAATACACTCAATGTTCTTCAAGACCAATTCTGCTAGTCTAGCAATTTCAGAAAACCACTTTTTTTTTTAATTATCCTGTACTCTCTCTAGTAATTAGTGAACAGGCTTTTTGTTTTTGGTTGAAGTAATTTTTTATTCTGCAATGTGATTCATTAATATTTCATGGGATGTTTAGAAGTTCCCCTCCATAAAGTATCGATGGTCTCACAACTCACGCCCTTTTCTTAGATGCATTTTTACTAATATGTGCATATAATCACAATGCATTGGTATGAATAGTATCTGCATAATTGGAAAGGTTTAGTCCACATTATAGGTCTATTTGGCATTAAAAGTTTATCCAACACTTCCCCCTTATGTTTAACTGCAAAAATGCCATTAATGTAAAATAAAATATCCCTAGCTCAGAAAAGAAATCATTCACCTGAACCTCTACACTGCATATGTACATTTCTACAATCTGCTAGGCGAATACAACATATGCATCGAATTGTACCCATGACCTTACTCTCTATCTCATATTTATATAGCCCATGGGAAAGGAAATGTATTTGGTCAGGGACCAAAAGGCATAAACCTGTATGATTCCACCATACTATATATGCACAGAAAAATACAAACAAACAAAGAAGAAAAAGGGAGAGAGGGAGAGAGAGAGTAAGAGTATTTCCCCGCAAGATTTCAAAAGCTAATATTCTCACTGGTATCTTATGAGTTTCTGACCTCCTCACTAGCTGATTTTGGGCACACGGATAGGCTCAAGGGAATGGGTGATAATGCAGGAGCATGTGCACAAGGAATTTGGAATTCCCGCACTACCAAGTGGCTTATAACTGCCTCCACACCTGCCAACATATCTATTCCCTGAAAAGTAAAGAGAACAAACTGTAAAAAGATATGAAATTTGAAATGAAACAATGTGAGCCAAGATTAAACCCATCATCAACCAAACTTCTTACGTAAGTCTTTGGATCACCTTGAGAAGCAAATAAAAGGTAACTTGGTATTCAAATACTTTTCAGTGACAGAAAACACATGCACGCTGCTGATAACTACAGTATATTGGCAAAAAAGCAATGGCTCAAGAATTGATGTCAAACACTCACTCAATGAGCCACATCTATCCGTCCACAGGCACAGGGTTGACATCCAGAACTCTTTAGAAGTTACAACCAAGCAACCAAAAAAATGAATACAGAGTTAATATGGTCGGTATTAAGCTAAAATTTCATTGAGAATTTTACAAAAAAAAAAAGATTCCGGCTTCAGAGGGAAAAGAAAGGTAGGATGGGAAGGAGACAGAGAAGAATCATCAAAACAAACAGTTAGCATACAACTTATTTTACTTTGCTTCCAGCATTATTTGGAACTTGCACTATCTGATGGTTATATTATAGACAGAAAAGTGGCTCTAATATGTTTTATGCAAAGGTAGCCATAATGAAGGGCTTGTTCCACAATTTAGATAGCTATGCCCTTTAAAATCTATGTTTGCCTTCACGTTCATTATGTGCAAAGTTAAGTGATTGTAACAGCAGTATGGCCTTACTGAAAAACAACCAGATCAATAACAGTGCAGTATTGTACCAAATACAATTATTCCCATACCATCCCTTGTCGATAGTCATCTGTGTCTTCAACATCATCATCTGGGAAGCGTCCCACAACTGCAATGGCATTCACCCCTGTTCTATTAACTAAAGCCTGCACAGCTCTCAGTAATGAGCCAGGGTGTTTAATCCTTCCTGTTGATTGCCCACTCTGTGGATCAACCCATTTTTCTACCTGTAATTCTTGTTCTGTATTAGGTTCTTGCACTCAAATTGGAAGAAAGGTTCAGTTTTCTTGGCTAGGAAATTCAGAATTTACCTAAAATCACAGTAATTAGAAGAAGGGATGGCATGTTAAGGTATGAAAGATAAATGAAAAATAAAAAGCAACACATAAATCTCCACGAAATCTGTGAAACTCACAGGAGAATGTTATTTGCAATAGGTTCAAATATCGCATCTTTAAAAATACAACATGTTTGCTAACTAACCAGTTTTGCAACCACCCCACCCCTACCAACTTCACATACTTTTCTACTAGTTGAAACCCCCTTATGAAGTTGGATCATGAGCAGATATGTTACACAGCCTATTCATCACATATTAAGTACTTGACCCTCAAACAAGAACATTTAGCAAATGACAGTATTTTAATAGTATGACATGCATGTTCTCTATTAGCATAGCTCTCTTAAAAAACCAGCTGATCGAGTGAATTCATCACATGATATTCATATATCAGGTAAAATAGCAATGGGTACCTCCAAGGGAGTGTCAGTTACAATATACTCCACCACAGGCAATCCAAGGGAAGCCCTTACGGCATCAGCCGCTTGTAAATGGCGTATACGAAGCTCTACTTCTATCCCAGCATCAAGAACCAATCCCACCTGCTTAACATCACAAGTTCAACAAATGATTGAATGCCATTGGTCAAAGCAAATGTTCGATTCAGGATAGCACCTTTCTACACTTCTTTCAGGATAGCAACTTCTGACCATATCCCTGCAGTTCTTAACTGTTTTAATCACATCCACTATGCTTCATAGTTGGTTTAACCACCCAACCTTTATATATTACATTGTCAGCAATTAATTTCTTTTTCATTTTTTTTTTGTATAAGTTACTTGTCGTGTGCCCATTGATTAGTTAAAAAATGCTAACCGCATACGGAAAAACGAGAGAGATTAAAGCAATCCGAAGAAGTGTAGCTCAAATGGTTCAACACATGATAGATAGTGAAAAGAACATTACAGTATCACATTGACATTAGAACACACCTTATTTTGGTGAACAGGCTGTAGAGCCCATAGTCCTTCAGCGAATCGGTCAAGAGCGTAACCTTCAACGTACAAAACATTAGGCATGGGCCAGTAGAGCATTGCTGCATTAAGCACCTGCAATAGGGCTGATGAAAATGAAGCATAATCTCTCTTGAGATGCATAGTTACTGTAGCTTGCGTAGAAAAGCTATCCACTAAGATAAATCTCGAGCTCATTTCAGAAAGATTGTGAGACCTATCTCATCTAATTCAACAAGCTCAATGCTGCGCTTAAAAGGAAAAAACACAGTGCTAATTACTTGGGCCTGTACATGCTTCAAGAAGTCAAAGAAGCAGGCCTCAAGTTCTAAAGAGTTTGACTGGCTGCAAATCCAAGTGTCTCACACAAGAGGGCAGAACTATCAAGATCAAGTCAGTTGGTCTGCTGTCCCTTTGCTCCAGGTTTTGTTGTGCCAATGGAGGAATATCAAAGATCTCTTCACAGGGAGGAAGAGGGTTAAGTTATGTTTGCTGAACATGTTATGTTGTTCACGAAAAAACACTAATGGAGTAATGGCAGAACTCTGACATTACTGAGAGGATGTTATAGAAAGCGGAGCCATTCTTCCGCTCCGCAAACCAACCAGGCCCACGTTACAGGCCCAAACTTCTATATTACTGTACAAACTTTTATTTAGGAAAATTTCATAGAAATAAAATTAGCATTATATTACTGTACTGCCCTTGTCTTAAAAACCGCAAATGACAAAGTGACAAACCACCGGAACGGAAGTCCTGAGAAAAAGCAAAGCAGGGGTTGCAGAGGCACATTACATTAGGGTGAGTGATGAGGCAATCGACGACGGAGGAGAGCGCGCGAGCCACGGGCAGAGCGTCGCCAGCGTATCCACCAATGGCCGCTCCTATCCCTGTCGGGACTATCACCACGCTCGTGTAGTCCCTCTTAAACTGGGCATCCAAACCGAAACCACAGCAAGACACTCTAAAAAATCTCTCATTTAACGAGGGGAAGACGAAAGATAGTTGGTTGAATGAGGAAGCTGACCTTGACTGAGCAGTTCGTAGCGGAGCAGGAGACGCTTGGTTTAGTGGACGGTTGGGATTTCGTAACGAACCGGTTTTGGGCGGCGAATGAGGGGATTAGACGGGTGAGATGGGCTGCCATTTTAGTGCCGCGGAGTGAAAGAGGATAAGGAAATGCTCTTGCTTAGTTCTCGAGCTTTTACTATTTGCTTGACGATTTCAGCCCGACCCACTGTGCAAGAACCGTAATTGTTTTGGGAGTCCAAACCGATAATCCATGGACAAGCCCATATCCATTTGAGCCCAAAAGAAGCCCAAGATACACATATCAGGTAGATGTTAATGATGACATGGGCATCTCGTAAAATTATGTCTCTTATCACTAAAGGAAAGAATGACTTGGTTGATGAATCTTTTATACATGTGTATTTAGCTTCTTGTTACGGTGAAAAATTGGGAAGATACCCATATGTGTGCATGTGCATCAAGCCTGAATTGTGACAAATGCAGACTCATGGCGACCAAAAATGTTCGGGCAGGAGACAGGAGTACAAGCAAGTACTTTGATACCACCAAACAAAAGTCGAAAGATGAAGAGGAAACAGAGGAACTTTCAGCGAAACGAAGGACTTGAAAGGATAGCAATGAATCACCGAGAGTCCCACCCTTTAAGAAAGTTCACAATGTTGATGACAATGATGACGACTTTGTCTTGCCGAGTTCCAGGAATAATTCACTTGACGAAGATTTGATTAAACGACATGGTTATCAGGAGCATGAAGAAGCCGATTTCTTCTTGGACTTGTGTGCCCTGGGAGCCAGGCGCAGGGGACTTGGTCGCAATTTGGGTTTTCGATACGGAGAGTCGGTTTTTGATACAAAGCCTTTAGGTTGAATTTTTTACACATGAAACCATAATGCTTGTAAATTTGAACTTCTACTATCTAATTTTCATAGAGAAAACCTTACAAGATTTGGAGAACAAAATCTTTTACATTTTTTCGTTTTCTCCTTATTTCCACAACAACGCTTCCTGTGTTGATGATGAGGGTGATCTCTTTCTCTCCTGATTATTTCAAATTGTGTCGCCAAAATTATGATCCTGCATGAAGAAATAGATCTCATGTATAGAAATCACTAGACATAAAAAAAATTAGTACGTATGAGAAGGGGTACGTAGGAGCTTAAGAGCAACAACCTTTTTTAGGCTCCTTAAATCTTTTTTTTATGTCCCTCCTTATCTGACGAACTTTAAGGGCCTCATCATCTCGTTGCCTTCATGGTCCAAGATCTGTACATGTCAAGTGCCCTATTAAATTAAGTATTGAAAGAGAGGGTCTTGGATGTTATATAATGAATTTTGAATATTTAATCTCAGTCGTCGCTCAGTATGCTCAGTACAATAGTACTCAGCACAATAACTAGACTCGTTAAATAAGTTCATAGGATCCGCAAAGAAAAAGGAAGAAGGAAAACTGATGGATAAATTCCATTCATATGAAAGCAAAGATGTAAAAAGACTTACATGACAATGATAAATGTAGCCCGGTTCTGCAGTTGCATCAAAAGCATAAGAGGCGTTTGAGTGCGCATAAGAAAACTGAACAAAAATCTTTGTCACGAATCCGGGTTTTATCTTGAACATGTTCTTCCACCCCTTCTCCTGAGTAGGCACCTCTATCCTTTTCCCACCTGCGTACTTGCTTATTTGACATCTGATCGCGTCGTTCATTCTCGTCATGCATTCTTTGAACTCTGTCGAGTTCACCAGCTCAGTCTGCTCAATCGCTGCGAAAAGGCCCAGATGAATGTGCAACGGGTGGTTATCCTCCGTCAGATTAATCACATTCCACACCTTCGTAGTACCCACTTTAGGGATCTCAGTCACCGGTGCTTCAAATGATTTCCCATTCAAGTATAGGTGAGTCGGTTCTCCGCTAGCGCTCTTGTACTCGTACATAGTTATGTACTGTGTCCGGGATGCGCCGGATAAATCAGGAAGAGGGTACCGCATCAGCTTCTTGGGAACTCTCGACGTGTCAACCTCACGACATCTCGGAAGAATAAACTTCATGACCTTGTTTTTAGCTTCGTCCACGATGTCCCTGACAGGGTAAGGATAGGGTGCATCGTTGGCTAGAATCACAATATTATTCTTTGACTTAGAAAAGTCAACAACCACGTCAGCAATCTCGGAAGGGGCTAGAAAAATCTCATTGGTCACCACCGGTTCATTAAGGTAAACCGAATCAGACCCCAAATGGGTGAAACCCAGACCGTTGGTAAAGAAGAACCTAAAGAATCTAGCATTGCTGGCATTGAGAACGCGGAATCGATACTTACGACGTCGTGTTGTCATATGTGGCCAGGCTTTGCCATTCACTATGATGGTATTTCCAAAATATTCTGGCCACCAATGAGGATGTATGGAGGGATTATCTCCAACGCGATTCAGGTATATGGAATCATTTGTAGAAAGGCTCCGATCGAAGATTATCAACGGTCGATCGAATTCATCATCGCTAGGAAGTCTAAGTGGGGCCTCCGAATTCCAATTTTGGGCGACTGATTATGTAGGCCCCAAACAAGCCAGCCATGATGTTGATTCTAGTCAATCCCATGGCATGGTCATGGTACCATAGGTTGCCAGGTTGTTGACGGTTGTCGTAATGTCACGTTGCTTTGGTCCACGTGGATCCCTTTTCTCTGAATCCAGCAGTAAACCACGAGTTTGTGAAGCCATCACTCTGGGGCTCGACCATCCCACCGCGGAGATGATCGTCGTGGGGATGCCCGTTTTGTTGGTTGGTGTGGCAGTTACGATGGTTCAGTCCCACGGGAGAATATGCTTTGAAGGGAGGTGATTTTGCCACGTCACGTAGGTGTCGATTTCATAGAGAGGCTCGATTGTTGGTCCAGCAACTATTGTGGTGCGCTTGGATACCTGTGAAGATGTATCGTATCAGCAAGCAGTTTTCCAGTCCAGCTCAGCATCAGCGGTTATTGAGTTGTTATTCTGTTATGTAAACTTATTGTTACCGATTGTTCTATAAAGTCATCGACTCTTGTAATAATAGATACACTGAATATACGGAAGCTATTCATTTACACTCTGCCTCCATCTCTCTCTCTCTCTCTCTTACATCGCACTACTCTTTCCACATTCTTCTTCTTCCTAAATGTACATGGTATCAGAGCTATTCTGAACTTTCTTGCTCAAACAAATTGCTTCCGAACCTCCTCCTACTGTTAGAACTGTCTCTTCGGTTGATGAAAGCATTTCTAATCCCCAATTCTTGCACAATGGTGATAATCCACGAATTGTCCTGGCATCGCAGCTACTGACTAATGAAAACTACTCTACATGGAGTCGTTCAGCCTCTAAATATTTGAGTGCTAAGAACAAGACAAGTTTTTATTGACGAAACTACTCTACGTTGTAATGATATGGTGGTTTCGTGGTTACTCAATTCTCTGAGTAAGAATCTTGCTGGTAGTGCCATTTACATTGACACAACAAGAGATATGTGGCTTGATCTGAAAGAGAGGTATTCCCAATCAAATGGACCTCCGAATCTCTCAATTGCAGAAATCCATGACAGATCTTTCACAAGATCAAATGATGATCAGCGTTTATTATACAAAACTTAAAATGTCTTTGGGATGAACTGATCAACTATAAACCCCAAGCAATCTGTTCATGTGGAGGATTGAAAGTTGTTGCGGATAGTCAACAACAAGAGTATGTCATGAAGTTCTTAATGGGACTTAATGACACTTTTAGTCATATCAGAGGCCAAATCTTGCTGCTAGATCCACTACCACCGATCAACAAAGTGTTCTCCTTAGTCTTACAAGAGGAAAGACAAAGATAAGTGGCTTGTATGACTAAGGCCCTGTTTGGGATTGCTGTGAAAAAAAAGCTTTTATCCATAAAGCTTTTTCTTGTAGAGCTTTTACCTATAGAGCTTTATTAAAAAGTTGTTTAACTGTTTGGCAACTATATGTTTTAAAGTGCTTTGAATCTATTACACATGTTTGGTAACAAAACATAAAAAGTACTTTTAGGTGTTAAAAATGACCAAAAAGTACCTATATCTCATTTTATTCAATTATAATATGTTTTCTCAAAAGTAATTGAGAAAATACCCTTCCTCCACTACTTTCGTGTATCTCATCAAGAAAAGTACGCGAAAAATAAACAGAAAACAATATAATTCAAAACTGAAATCAACTTCAAAAATATAATACAAAAGAACATTAAAAAAACGGCAAAGCAAAAAAAGAAAACAGAAAAAAAACATATTAATCAGTAAGTAAAGAGTTACAACTTTGGACAATGCATAAAATAAAAAAAAACAAATGTGTTACACGACAAAAAGATCAAATAAAAAATCAAATAAACGAAGGCATAAAAATAAAAATTGATTAAAAGCTGATAAAACTTACCGATTTTTCTACTTGAATTTTGTTCTCCCACCAGCTTTATCAAGAAAAGTGAGAAATTATAGGAAAAATGTACGGGAAGTGAATCAAGAAAAGAGAAGAAAGTGGAATAGGAAGTTGGTTGGTTGGGGGGAAGTGAGAAATTATAGGAAAAATATACGGGAAGTGAATTAAGAAAGGAGAAGAAAGTGGAATGAGAAGTTGGATAGTTGGGGTCACTTAAAAAGTTTCATTAAACTTCAAGTGCGTCGCGCATAAGCTATTTTTTTGCGTTAAGGAAAAAGCTTCAATTTTGAAGCTTCTCCTTAACGTGGATTTCTAACTTTTTAGGTATTAAGCAAGTACTTTTTTATTTTTAGCCAAACACCTATTTTTGTGTGAAAAAGTGCTTTTCATTTATTAAAAGCTCTTTTGGTGCTCCCAGACGCAATCTCAAACGGGGCCTAAGCCTAATTTTGAGGCTGTTGTCTTTATGTCCGAGACTGATCCACCTGCTCATGCTTTTGCCACATAGCATCACTCACCTGCTTCATATCGGCCTGGCAACAAACCTTTTGATACATTTGTTGAGTCTTAACCTTTTGACAAATGTTATAAATTACATGGCTATCCACCAGGATACAAGCAACATCGATCTAAAACTTTTACCTCTACAGCTAACCAAGTTTCTATTTCCGTAGATGATGACAATGAGCTTCCAAGCAATTTTATTTCACAACAGCAGTAGCAACATTTGTTGAGTCTTATCAATTCGAAACATTCTCTTCAAATTACTCATGTTGATACTTCACATGTTGCTATAACCTCTTATTTGCTTCCTACTCCACTCAGCAACATGGCAGGTAACATTTCTTGTATTTCTTCTCCATTTCAATCTTCAAATTCCTGGATTATAGACACTAGAGCTACTGATCAAATGGTCAGCTCCAGCTCTTTACTCGACAATATTCAAGCCATTTCACCGACTTCTGTCAAATTGTCGAATGATTCTCTAGCTTCCATTACTCACACTAGTTCCATTCGTCTTTCTTCAACTTTGTTTTTGCACAATGTTCTATGTGTGCCTTCCTTTGCTTTTAATTTGATTTCGGCCAGCAAATTAGCTCATGATCTTAACTGATGTTTCACTTTTAACAAAACTCATTGTTTTGTTCAGGACCTGAGCACATGGATGATGATTGGAGTGGGTAAAGCTTTCAATGGCCTCTACTACTTGCTGCCATCACAAATCCCTCCATTACCTATTGCTCTTGCCTCTACTTCAGTTCCATCTGCCCAAACATGGCACTGTCGATTTGGACATGTGTCTTATGCACGTATGCGCTACTTTTACATAAGTTTGTACCTAAAATAAATCAGCATGCTCAACATCTATGTGATGTTTGTCCTTTAGCCAAACAAACTCGACTTCCTTTTCCTCTTAGTACATCTACTACTCAGTGTAAATTTGATCTTATGCACTGTGATATTTGGGGTGCTTTTTCAATTCCAGCCATGAATGGATCTAGGTACTTTCTCACTGTTGTAGATGATTGTACTCGAGCTGTTTGAGTCTATTTGATGACTCATAAATCTCAGACGCGTTCCATTCTAAAATCTTTCATTACCTTAGTCCAAAATCACTTTCACTTGACTGTTAAACAAATCCGAACTGATAATGGTTTCGAATTTGCCATGCCAGAGTTTAATGCTTCTCTTGGCATTTTGCATCAAAGAAGTTGTGTGGATACACCACAACAAAATGACATAGTAGAACGTAAGCATAGACACCTCTTGGAAGTGGCTAGAGCTCTTCGGTTTCAATCTCATTTACCCCTCTTTTTGGGGTGATTGCCTTCTTACAACCGTATGCATCATAAATAGAATCCCCTCACCTCATCTATTCAACAAATCTCCTTATCAATTACTGTTTGATTGTGTTCCTTCTTACAAACATCTTAAAGTCTTTGGATGTTTGTGTTTTGCTTCTACCTTAAAACGTCATAGACACAAATTTGCACCTAGAGCTCAAAAATGTATCTTTCTTGGCTATCCCTTTGGAGTCAAAGGTTATAAATTATATAACCTTGATTCTAAAACTACCTTTATATCTCGAGATGTTATTTTCCATGAACATATATTTCCTTATGCAAGTCTGTCTTCTCACTTCTCAGCAACTGATACTGTCATACCCATTTCTATTCCAGATCAGTCTTCTATTACTCCTGCTCCTAATGTTCCTTCTACACCTCCTTTATCTTCTGATATTTCATCTCCTATTTTACCTGATACTTCTGCACCTCATTCACTACTTATCTCAACTTCTCGAAAGTCTACCAGATCTAGACAACTCCCCTCCAACCTCGAAGATTACTACTGCAAGTTGGCTTTGCTTCACTCTCCTCATTCATCCATGCACAAGGGTTCTATCCTTCCTACAACAGGTAAGCCTCATGATATTGCTCCTTTTCTTGATTGCACCAAAATTATCTCCTTCACATGTTACCTTCACCTTATCTGTTTCTACCCATGATGAACCAAAATTTGTTCATCAAGCTATTAAAAATCCCCTTTGGCAGAAGACAATGAGTAATGAAATAGCTGCACTTGAAAATAATAATACTTGGATTCTCACTACATTACCTACTGACAAAGAAGCTATTGGCTGTCGTTGGATTTATAAAGTTAAATATCGATCTGATGGTTCAGTAGAAAGATACAAGGCTAGGTTAGTAGCTAAGGGGTATACTCAACAGACTGGCATTGATTATCTAGATACTTTCTCTCCTGTTGCTAAGTTGGTAACAGTTCCATCTCTACTTGCTGTGGTTTCTATTAAAAATTGGTATTTACATCAACTTGATGTAAATAATGCATTTTTACACGGTGATTTACATGAAGATGTCTACATGAGAATTCCTCTTGGTTTAGTCACCATGAACCTGATCAAGTTTGTAAGCTATGAAAGTCACTCTATGGCCTTAAGTAAGCTTCCAGGCAATGGTTCAGCAAGCTGTCGACTTTCCTTCTTCACTCAGGTTTCAAAAAAGCAGCTTCTGACTCGACTATGTTACTCAAACTCAGGGAGATATCTTTCTAGTATTGCTGATTTATGTTGATGATGTTTTGGTAGCCCGCAACAATCTTCAAGCAATTCTCGACATTAAGGCCTTACTTCATGATCAGTTTCGTATCAAGAATCTTGGTCCTTAAAATACTTTCTTGGCCTTGAGGTAGCTCGGTCACAAAAGGGTATTTTTGTGTGTCAAAGAAAGTATACGTTGGATATACTCAATGATAGTGGATTTTTTGGTGCAAAACCCCTTACCATACCTCTTGATCAAGCTGTTAAGTTACATACTTCCTCTGGTTCTTTACTTCCGAATCCTAGTATCTATAGGAGACTTGTTGGTCGTCTCTTATACTTAACTATTACAAGACCTGATCTGTCTTTTGCCATCCAATCTTTAAGTAAGTTTTTAGATAAGCCTACAAAGTCTCATATCCAAGCAATACACCGTGTTCTTAGGTACCTTAAAGCTACCCCAGGACAAGGTTTATTCTTCTCCTCTTCCTCTACTTTGCATCTAAAGGCTTTCTTTAATTCGGATTGGACAACATGCCCTGACACACGAAAATCCATCATAGGTTATTGCATATTTCTTGGAGATTCTTTAATTTCCCGGAAATCTAAAAAGCAAACTACTGTATCTAGATCCTCTGCTGAGGCAGAATACAGGGCTATGGCAACTACCACGTGTGAGCTGGTTTGGCTTATTTCTGTTCTTCATGATCTTACTATTTCGCATACTCAGCTAACCTTATTATTTTGTGATAATAAAGTTGCTCTTTATATAGCCGAGAATCCTGTTTTTCATGAACGGACAAAGCATAGAAATAAGTTGTCATGTTCTACGTCATCATCTTCAAGCTGGAATGCTTCGGCCCTTACATGTTTCGACACACAATCAACTGACTGATTTGTTTACCAAAGCATTACTAGCCTCCAAGTTCCATTTTCTATTGTCCAATCTCAGCGTTTTGAATATCCACACTTCAGCTTGAGGGGGCATGTGAAGATGTATCATATTAGCAAGCAGTTTTCCAGTCCAGTTCAGCATCAACGATTATTGAGTTGTTATTATGTTATGTAAACTTATTGTTACTGATTGTTCTATAAAGTCATCGATTGTTGTAATAATTGATACATTGAATATACAGAAGTTATTCATTTACACTCTGCCTTCATCTCTCTCTCTCTCTCTCTTACATCGCACTACTCTTTCCATATTCTTCTTCCTCCTAAATCTACAATACCTGAAGGCGTACACGCGTGTTGGAGGAAGATCTCTGTGGAATTTCTGCAAAGGAGAAGCGAGTAAAAGAACAACTGATGATTTCAATTTTCAACAGAGTAGGTCAAGGGAATAAAAAATTAGGTCAAAGTTCCGAATTTTGTAAGACCTAGTGAAGGCTCCAACTTGAATTTGCATATCATGTTCGTTTGTAGCAATTAAAATATGATTGTAGTAAGTTATTAAGTTTATACTACGACAACAAGAGAGTCGTGGGCACTCATGTTTCTCCACCATTTCGCTACCGTCGTTATTGGGGGAAAAAATATAGAAATGGGTGGCGAGTTGAGCTCGTCGACATTGGGGTGGTAACTTCTCTTGACGAATTAGAGCTCGTTGGCAAAGTCTCACCTCTCTTGACGACTGGTCATCGTCAGATAAGGGCTACCGTGGGCAAAGGTCCGACCAACATCGAATAAGATCGGAGACTTCCCTCAACATCTTCCATGGTGGACATAGCTTGAGCGGTGCCGATGGAAAGCTTTTGTCGTCAACGAAAGTCTGCTTGAATGCTGTTATGGCCATTAGAGCTCAACGATGTCTTTCAGTGGAGGAAGGCCTCTTGCGACGATTTTGTTTCCTTTCTGCCACGACTGCCACCATTGGCAGAGGAGGTTTTTCTTGTAGTGACTCAAGGTAAGAGTTGTATTATGTAGGTTTTGTGTTGGGATGTTATATGGCGGATTATGGTGTCATTTAGAATGTAAAATGAAACTTTTTGGTTGTAAAATCTCTCATTCCTTGTCATATGAATATGTCCAAAATCATTTGACAGAATTTTTGCTAAATAAATACATGCATGGCCGAATCTAGGGTTATAAACATCTCGGATGTTAAAAATGATGGAAAACTTAAAGTTTGAGTCATCCTTAATGATTTTGTTTGAGTTTTCTTTACTTAATGCACTCGTTGAGTAGAGTAGAAGTATCTGCATGTTAGATTATTGGAAAGGTGACCCAAAAACTCAACATTTTGGGTCCTATAAGTCACGGATTGGAGCATTCTATTACTATAAAGAGTGCTTAAAGAAAATATGGACACAGAGCTTGACAAGTACCAGCTACATGATCTTTGTTATCTTATAAGAACACTACTAATTAACATGAGATTGATAACAAATTAAACAACAATGATTAAAGTTTTGATTTTGCCGGCCTCTGAGGTCCACCAACTGATATTTGATTCCGTTCACACGCCCAAGTCCAACGGGCCCGTTGGGGTCTTTTTTTAATCTAAAGTCAATTTGCTAGCAGTCTAGATCTAATAATGCGTAGGGCCAAGTTACGTAAGGCATTAAATTAAGTTGCACAAGTTAATTCCTCTGCAGAGCCATAGGTCGAATTAAAGACGTTCAATTTTAATAGTGCTATTGGTCCATCACATAGGAAATAATTACGCCGGCCCGCCATGATTCTTTTCATTTTTATATGGAATAAACTTTTGGAAAAGCATGGCATTAAATGGGATTAGTACCCTTTTCCTCTTTGTACCGTGGTTATCAATAATTAATAGCAAGTCTCTTCTGGCATGTCTAGATATTTAAAACATAAAAAAGTAAAAGGAGAAAGGTCAATGGATTTGGAGTTCCCTTGACAACCTTTTCCCTCTAAAAAATCTGAAAATTTCAAAGTTCCAGAACGAAATTACCTTCACCATGCATGTTGTCGTGTTCCAAGTTCTTCAAGGAGCACCTGATTCCATTACAACTTTCAAGTTCTCTGTTAAAGTTATGGATTTCAGGAACATATAGAGAAAGAAATTAAGTCGTTGGCATTGGAGATTTGCGACGTTTTAATACGGACAAGAAATATTATTCATTTCGTGACATTTAGCCCTCCAACTACTATTGACTGACATTTCGTACCCCGCCGTCTGTTTTTCCGTCAATTTGAACGGAAATCAGTACAGGTGGACACGCACGTGCGACTGACCACTTTTTCTCCTTTTTTTACCCCTCATATTGGCATTGAAATGACTAGACCAGCAGTAGTTGAAGGATTAAATGTTATGAAATCAATAATATGTGGTGCAAAGTGCGAGTGACCCCATAGTCGGAGGGGTAAAAGGGGAGAAAAAAGTGGTTAGTCGCACGTACGTGTCCCGTGTACTGATTTCCGTTCAAATTGACGGAAAAGCAGATGACGGGGTGCGAAATGTCAGTCAATGGTAGTTGGAGGACTAAATGTCAAGAAATCAATAATATGGAGTGTAAAGTGCAATTATCCCATAGTCGGGGCGAAAATTGTAATTTTTCCAAAATGATATATGCATCGGAAATGCCCCTGCATGCACTGCTTGGTGTGAACAGCATTGATCAAAACAAAGGACAATAATGAACGAGCATGCATTGCCTGGTCAGCTCATGCCGTCCTTTTCTGCCTCAATGCAAACGGGTCTGACATTGGAACTTTTTGTTTTGTTTTTTTGGGTACGTGACATTCAAGTATTTGACATGACAAGGTCTAAAGTTCCAAACTATTTGCCAGCTAATATCCAACCTATAAACTATACCGCATTCTACATGGAACAAACTGTTGATCGTACCCAAATAACATATTGCTTTGTAGTGATCTTTACACATGATCTCCAGTGTGGGACAAACTCCACACTTGTAATTTTTCGTCGCCAAAATGAAGAACCCAACCACAAAACACTCTTTATTTTTTGATGATTCAAAGTCATGAACAATGATCCTGCAATAACACAAGGAAAAAGGTTAAAGATCTAAAAACCAAATTGGTATAATTAACTTATTACTCTAAGAAGGAGCAATTAAAAAGTTGGTCTACAGCATTCAAACTACATATAGTGGGAACGACTTACATTAGCAATCAACACGCATAGCCGAAGGGATCTTTATGTGAAATATCTTCGGTTATTAATGTCAAGTGTAAAATTTCAAGGGCCTCATCATCATATTGTCTTCATGATCCAAAATCTGCACACACACACACAAATTGAAGGGCAAATTTTTAGGTAAACATTACGATGCTATTGCTATGAAAGGAAGGTGCAATCTCTTCGGAACTTGCCCTGTCTAAGGAAGGTGCCATCATTTCGCGTAAAAAAAAGAAGCAAGCTAAGCTATACGATTTAAATATATAAAAGCCACTCAATGCAACTTTTTTCTTCACACATCAGCTTAAAGGAGGTCGTCTTGGAATCAAATGGACCACCCCTGGTCCGCTTGCACATGTTAGGCAGGCAAAAGACAGACCTGAGCAGCTTTACGCTTCTTCTTTTTCCAGAGAATTGTAGGAGACCCGTGACACCAAAATTTATAAAACGAAAAGACAAGAGAGTAGGGAATAAGCTTACATGGCAATGATATGCGTAACCGGGCTCTGAAGTTGCGTCAAAAGCATACGATGCATTCGAGTGTATGTAAGAAAACCTCACCAGAATCCTCGTCACGACCCCCGGTCTCATCTTGAACACGTTCTTCCAACCCTTCTCTGGAGCCAGCACTTCTGTTTTGTTGCCAACTGCATACTTGCTTACTTGGCACTTGACTGCGTCGTTTATTTTAGTCATGCAGCTTTTGAACTCCTCCAGGTTGACCAGCTCCGTCTGATCCAAAGTCACAAACAGACCCAGATGAATGTGCAAAGGATGGTTATCCTCCGTCAGATTTATAACGTTCCAGACCTCGGTGGCTCCCACTTTCGGCTTCTCTGTCACGGGTGCCTCGTACGGTTTTCCATTCAAATACAGATGTGTTGGCTCATCCACGTCGCTCGTATACTCGTACATTGCAATATACCGTGTGAGTGACACACGGGACAAATCTGGGCTTGGATACTGTATTAGTTTCTTGGGAACTCGCCCTGTGTCAAACTCTTGATACCTACGGATGACGAACTTAAGGACCTTGCTGTTAACTTCGTTGACCGGGTCACCGGATGGGTAGGGATACGGTGCGTCGTTGGCTAGGATAACGGTATCTGTCTTTGACTTTGAAAAGTCTACAACCACGTCAGAAATCTCGGATGGGCCCAGTAAAACCTCGTTAGTGATCTCCGATTCACTAAGGTATGCCGAATCAGATCCCACATGGATGAATCTCAGGCCGTTCGTGAAGAAGAATCTGAAGAATCTGGCATTGCTCGCATTGATAATACGAAACCTATACTTACGACGTCGCACCGTCATACGTGGCCAGGCTTTGCCATTCACGATGATGGCGTCACCAAAATATTCAGGTTGCCACTGTGGGTGTATGGAGGGATTGTTTCCCGTGGAATTCATGTATATGGAACCGTCATTGGAAAAGCCACGATCAAACACGACCAACGGTCGATCGAATTCGTCGCCGTGAGGGAGCCCAAGCGGGGCCTCAACTTCAGCGTGGCGAATTATGTAGGCCCCAATCAAGCCGGCAAGGAGGTTGACCCTAGTCAATCCCTTGGCATGATCGTGGTACCATAGGTTTCCGGGGTGTTGGCAGTTGTGGTAGCGATACGTTTTCTTGGTCCATTTGGGGCCTCTTTGTTTGAAACCAGCTGTGAACCATGACTCCGCGTTCCCATCACTCTCGGGCTCGTGGATGCCGCCGTGTAGATGAACCACCGTAGGAATGCCCTTCCTATTGACGGGAATGGCTGTTGGGATGGTGGGGTCCCACGGAAGTATATGCTTTTTAGGGAGGTGGTTCTGCCATTTCACGTACGTGCAAACTCCATGAAGGGTTACGATCGTAGGACCAGGGACTGTTGCCGTGGCCTTGGATGTACCGTAGGCGAAAACCGGTGTGGCAGGGAGATCTCGGTGGAATTTCTGCAAAAGCAAATAACAACCCTCAGATCACAATTGTTTCGGTCAAAATTCGGTCAGTCGGACCGGATTGCCTTCTGAGGCAATCCGTCCCCTATGAATAAGTGTCCTTGGGAGAGAAGCAAGTCAGGTAAAGCCATGAATCACACAAAAGAATCAAACGCCTCTTCTTTACCGTGAAGATTGCTTTAAAATTTTGACCGTAACAAAAGGGTCTGGAAAAGGAATGAGTGTACTGTAAAGCAACGTGTAGAACATCAGAATGGGATTGCGTGCCGGATTCTGCTATCTTTTAAAATGAGACGGGCAACTTTGAAAGATCATGTAAAAAAACTTAATTAAAACAGATTTTGAAAGTCTCAAATCTTTACCGTGAAGATTGCTTTAAAATTTTTACAAGGGAAAATGCAGTTCCATCTTTGAGAAATATTTAACTAATTCTGCAACAACTTCATATAATCCAATCACCTTATGAAGCACATCGAGTCAGGTAAGAATGAATGAAGCAGAAAAGAGTCAAAGACCCATTGCCTTGAGACGACCTGAACAAAGAATATCCTCTAAAGCATGGAATGCAATGATGCCTCCTTGCTGGTGGCTGTCTCAGTATTTCAGTGTCCTAGAATTGATCTAAACCCAGAAAGGAGAGAGAGAGAGAGAGAGAGCTTCTATATGCAGGTCGAAGAAAAAGACCAATAAGAAAGGCGTCTTACCCATTCCCTCTTGAACATACCAATCTTCAGTGACTTGGGTTTGGGAAAACCAAAAACAACATCAAAGCCTAGGATTTTGGGCATATCAGGAAGCTCATCCACAAACATTTTCAACTTGGATGTGTCGAAAAGTCTCTCATCCGCCCATGAAGTGGAGAGCAGTAATAAAATAGAAAAGGAAATTAGAAGATTGGATAGCCAATTTCTCTCACTGACCATCTTTCTTTGCATGCTATACAGCACGGGAAGGGGAAGAGGAAGAGAAAGAGACAAATACAGAGGGAGGAGCACTTAATGGAGGTTCGTAGCTGGTATTTGTATTGCGCTGTGGATTTTTACGTTATCTGAGGGAACCCCTTGGTGTCACTAGTGAGGCCCTTTTTTGCATTGGTGGACCTCGCTGTCCCCAGGAAGGAAAAAGAGAGCATAAAGATATGCTCATTTCCAGAAGATCCAGGACTACAGCTTTCTTTTTAGATGACATTTTTTTTACTTTTCCTTTATTTATTTTATAATTGTTTGCCTCTATAATCCCATTGAAGTGTTCCAACTTTTCTTAAGTTCATTTTGCATAAATTTTCTTTAATGTCAATTGGTCTAGCCCCGCTGCCTTCGTTTTGGCATGGCTCACGCAAACTTAACAGAGCCAAGGTCAACTCTTTTCTGGTACTTGGCATGAAAAGTGTCTCTTCAGTCCCACCGGCTTAAATGATCAAATTACATGTAATTTAAATCGTACGATATAAGTGATGGATATTTTCTTCCTTCAAAATTATCATTTGGGTGGTTCATATTGACTAGAAAATTCTAGAATACCTTAAATTCGGCTACCCGTAGAATATCTCTTTTGAATGACATTGGGATAAACATTTGTATGCCATATATAGCAGCATTCATCTCCAAGCTGAACAAACCTTCTAGGTGCCCAGAAAAAAACAAAAACCAGCTTCTAGGTAGATGCTTTCTTACCGCTTAACTCAAACTGATGTCTATTTTGTAACCGCACAAAGGAATCGATCCAGTTCGATTCTCGAGAAAGAAGGGCTACACAGGTACGCCGGACAAGCCTTTCGAGGTTTCTTTTATTTATCGAAATTAACGACATTAATAACTTAATTTGCTTTTTCAACAAGTTACGGGTCAGTGCTACAAAAAATTTCATAAAATTTTATACTCTCTCACAATAAAATGTTACAATATAATCTCTCTTCTATCAAATCATAACTTTTCACTACAAAAATATAAAAAATTACCTCTATTTTTTCACTAAACCCAATACCTAAAATTTTAACAACACAAACCCACCTGTATCATGAATCCTATTTTCTAGTAGTGGCCTGTGACCGTCATATCTCGGAGAGGTATAGACAAGTTGGAGGACAATCTGTTTTCTCTTTTGGTTTTTGTCTTTTGATAGATATTACGAGTTATTGGATGTATTCTTCCAGTAATTATGCAGCATTGTTCTTTGTTTCTGTCTTCACACGCCATAGGAATATTGCAATATGTCTATTAATTATTACACTGGTCGCTGTGAGGCTTGAAATTAATACAATATAAATCTAGTAAAAAGATCATTAGTCTAAAAATATTTAATCATAAAAAAGAAGAAGAAGCATTTAATGCATATATTATAGTACTGTAAAAGAATATGTACCTTGCCTTCAACATTTTGAGTTTTACAAGATAAAGAAGATTAGTTTATTTGAAACACAGATACATATTAAGATAATTACCAAGCAAAAGCTCTTTAAGGATCCCAAATTGTATGCCCACAATGTGTCCTTTAGCAGTCCATTTATATCGGGTTGAATATTTTACCAAATAGAAAAACATAAAACGGCAGAAATTTCGATTCCGATTCCGAAAAAAGAAAAAAAAAAATGAAATGCTTGTTCAAGGAGAACGACGGCGAGGATGACATTCACTTGGTGGAAGACAAGATTGGGTAATTGATTAGAGAAACCACAAAGTATATATCACTCACTGTCAAGATAAAGTAAAGTTAATTTCCTAGGCATATGATAATCTTGTGTGGATGTGGAGGACATTAATTGTAAGTGCCCAACTGGAATCTCAAATGCATTGGAGCACTCTTCTCAGTTTTAGTGCCCATAACGTACGTTGACAAGTAATACTCGTTATTTAATGTCATTTTGCCTAATGCGAAGACCCAAATCTAAAAGTCATTAGTACTGCAAATTATGGTGGTCAAATTACTATTATCACTTTGCCTAATGGCAATAACAAAATCCCTAAATTGTTCCCTGCGGCAAATTAGATGATCTTGAAACCCAAATTTGATAACCTATGAGGTCGATTAACTTTCATGATTCCACTTTTGTGATCTTTATAATATTCAATATAATTGTCCATACAGCGCTATCTAACATCTGAGTTTTGAATTGAGCTATGAACTTATGGGACTCTTGAATTGGGGGATGAACTGCCAAAAAATCATTGTTTATTTAAATTAAGGGAAAATTTTAATAGAGGGTGTAAAGCTTTAAAACCCTCATATGCAGTTGGAGGGCATAAAGTAGTGTATTTATCCTAAATAAATACTAAACAACTACCCCAAGGGTTTGGTGTGGTGGTAAGGCTTCGGCTTGGGTTCTAACATGTCCCAAGTTCGAGCCCCAATATCCCCATTATCGCCCTTGACTTACCTGCTTCCTGGGTTGTGGGGTCGGTCCAGGGGGCCGGGATTTGTACTTCAGGATTGGGCCAAAAGGGTCCAACTTTGGGGAATTTCCTCGTCATAAAAAAAAAATACTAAACAACTTCGCAAAAGGGCTTAAACGGCAACACCAATTGTAAGTTAGTTTCGACAGTTGGAACTACGAAAAAAAAAAGAATGACCCCTCTTGTAGAGAGCTTTCCCTACACTCTCCTAGAGTTGGCCGAAAGTTATGAGTTTTGACGTGCTCATGAACTATCACTCATCCGGACGGCTCCACCTGACACCCTCCACTCCCGTTCTAGTAGTGTTTGCAAACTTATAATAATAGGAATTTTTTTTGACCCATCCAAATGTTTTGAATGCAAACATAACTAAATCAAATTTTAGTTAAAAAAATAATTTAAAACAAATTCAAAAATCATCTATATCTTCACTATCAAATCATCTCTTTATATTACAATAAACATAATTCACTCAAATCATCTCTCTCTTAACTTTTCCACCCACTCCTCAATAAAATTCCTCTTTTCATCAATTTTTTTTTAAAATCTGATAAAACTCTAATCTACCTCAATTTTCACATTCTTAAGATTTCCAAAACGGTTGGTATGCAATTAAAAGGAAAAAAAAAAGACGTTTTGAAGTTGCAAATTTGGAGTAGATTAGGCTATGAACCTTCAATATAACGAGACAGTCATAACTAGCTTATTTTCATTGGAGTAACAATAAACTGAACGACTCAATCTGTTGAACCATATTAGGAAATAAGCTAAAATTTCTGGATATATTTATTGACGTCTTCTAGAACAGGCACTACAACAAAACATACTTTGGGTGACAAATTTTTTTGTCACCCAAAGTGCAAAATTCGTCGGCCTAGGTTTTGGGTGACAAAAACGGGTTGTCACCTAAAGCCCGTCAGCCAAAGTTTTAGGTGACGATTTTGACGTTCTGTCACTCATACTCGTTCAGACGGTTTATAACCAATCCAAACGGTTTGATGTCATACTGACGAAATTCAAAATCGTCATGCCCAGTACAGTCCATCCGTTCACATGAGCTCTGAGAACGTTCTCTCTGAACGTTCGTACATCTCATGTGAACGATTAATCCAATGTGACGAAAATACATTTTGTCACTCAATAAACGTCCCCACCGTTGTATATTAACATCTGAACGCTTATGTGAATATGTCCGGACGCATTTGTGAAAACGTTCACACCGTACTTTCATTATGACGAAATTTATTTTGTCATCTGAAACGCCGTTCGAATCTTTATGTATACAGTTCGGAGACATTGTATGTTGAACACGTTCGAACGCTTTCTTATTTTAAGAATGTGTGGACACGATAGACACCATTCGGACTATCGAATTTAAAGCAAAGTGTGCGGACGGATAGTTATGCGTGCGCACGCTAGCAACGAAAATTCTCCGTACGAACGCATTTAACAACCGTTCGAACGATTTTCTATATATTTGAATTAATTTAATTAAGATTTATGAAATAATATCAATATGAAGATATTTACTGTTCATAATACAATAAAATATATACAAATATGCAACCGTTATTAAAAGTAAATAAAATACATAATCGATAAGTACTGACAGAGTAGTAAAAATACATAAATCTACCCAAATTTTCGTTTGGGTGTCGAACGAGATTGCATCTGTCTCACCTGCTCCATCAGCTGCTCACGCATCTGCGCCGCCATTAGTTGCATCCTCCATTCTTGTTGTTCCACTAGGTTATTTTGCTGCTCCTGCATCATCTTCTGGTGCTCATCTTTTTTCCATTGCTGCACCGCCACCATCTTCATCAGTTCTTCGTCTTTCTTCCGTTGCTGCTCCTCCATCATCTGCAGATGCTCTCGCATCGTCTGCTCCATATTTGACCGCTTAACCAGAAGCGCTTCATATTCCAACTGTCTAGCCCCCATCTCCCCAATCTGTAATCTGGCCTCCTCCAATCTCCGGGACAAATCAACAGACGATATTGATGAAGATGATCCAACAGACCGTACTGAACGGCCTAAACCTCGCACGTAACCCGCTTTCGTCCCTAACACCTTAGTGAAGATCTCCACTTCGGTGTATGACTTTCCCTCTGACTCGTGTTGCAACTGTAACGTCTATATTTTTTCCTAAAGAAATAGAAAAGTAGATTAAAATATTACATCTGAAACATAAACGCATACGAATGCATCATTAAAACTAGGGTTAATACCCTTTTTAGTCCCTAGGTTTTGGGGCGGGGTTCGTTTCAATCCCTAGGTTTTATTTTTGTTCAAAACAGTCCCTAGGTTATTTACGTTTGTCTTTTTAGTCCTTCCGTCCAATTCCGTCACTCCCGAGCCCAGTCAGCTAACGGCGGGACACGTCACACCCAATAGAATATTGCCACGTGTACTAATTTTTTTTTAAAAAAAAAAACAATTTCCACATGGTAAAAAAAAACAAAAAACAAAAAAAAAACCAAAGGAGATACCCCGTGGCCACCACCGAACGGGGAGCCCAGATTTGGGCTCCCCGTCCACTGGGGTGGCCGGGGGCACTCACCCCGTCTGGCCACCGACGAGTGGGAGACCAGATCTGGGCTCCCTCGCGCGAAGGGTGGCCTCCCTGGCCACCACCGAGCGACGGGGAGCCCAGATCTGGGCTCCCCGTCGACGGTGGTGGCCGGGGGCTCCCCGTCTGGCAACCCCCGTCCGCGCGAGGGAGCCCAGATCTGGGCTCCCTCGCGCGAAGTCTGGCCTCCCTGGCCACCACCGAGCGACGGGGAGCCCAGATCTGGGCTCCCCGTCGCCGGGGTGAGTGCCCCCGGCCACCCCCGTCAACGGGGAGCCCAAATCTGGGCTCCCCGTTCGGTGGTGGCCACAGGGTATCTCCTTTGGTTTTTTTTTTATAAACCATGTGGAAATTGTTTTTTTTTAAAAAAAAAAAAAAATAGTACACGTGGCAATATTCTATTGGGTGTGACGTGTCCCGCCGTTAGCTGACTGGGCTCGGGAGTGACGGAATTGGACGGAAGGACTAAAAAGACAAACGTAAATAACCTAGGGACTGTTTTTAACAAAAATAAAACCTAGGGATTAAAACGAACACCGCCCCAAAACCTAGGGACTAAAAAGGGTATTAACCCTTAAAACTAACTTTACAACTTACAAAATTTTCTCGTGCATCTTCTAAAGTCCACATGTCATTCTTATTAGTATGCGTCTTTTTATGAAGCAACGAAAGACTAATTTCATCAGATTCTGGATTTTTCTGTACACCAAAAGAAATATAGAACATGCATATAAAAATACCTAAGTCATTTATTTACATAATAAATAATAAAATGTAAATGAAAATTTATTACTAACTAACAACGCTCTAGCGCGTTGGAAGAGCCTCGCTCCTGATGTGTGTACAATTTTCAGCTTAGCTCTATTCTCCTTGTTGATTGCACTCCTCCTCTGCATTATACATTTACAATTGGTAACACAATTAAACATATGGCTAAAATAAATGTTCAGATCGGAAATAAAATGTTTTACCTGAAATTCCTCGTTAGTGAATAAATCACAATCACGAGTCCATTCTTCCTTGTTCATATCGGGATACAAATGCTCTAACGCCTCTTCGTTGGAATTGAACACCTAGTAATGCTGGAACATTCTATTTTTGTGCGTCCTGTACGCTGTATTCATCGTTGACGTCACAGTGATGCGATCCTCCGCTCAATCGTAATCTAGTTGGAAGTCATCCTTAACATATATAACAGTTAGAAACGTAAAAAAGTTTCAACAATTAAAATTTAATAAATTATACTTACCAACACTCGGTTCATCACATACGATTTAACCTCATCGGAAACCTCCTTCCACTTACTCTTCTCAAATGGGACATGCTGTCGAACGAGAGCACCACTTACTCTTCTCAAATGAGACATGTTGTCGAACACCCAACATTTAAGGCAAGTGTGTAAGCTCAATGCTGAATGTGTATCCGAAGGATAAAAGGAGATTCGCATCGAAATTTCTAAACACGTCTGTCACAATAGTTGATACAATTATGCACATTACGCATATTGTAAACTCAAATTGTCCATAACGTGGACAATTCAAGAATTACATCCATTTAGTTATCCGAACTTCATGTAATTCTTAAACGGGGTCTAAGGCTACTAAATAAATGCATGACATTACAACAAATACCGTTCGGACGTTACTTAACGGTCCGAACCATATTCAACTATGTTTGGACGTGTTTTGCAAAACGTCTGAACCAACCAATAGAGTCCGGACGGTAAATCAACCGTCCGGACTGCGATTGTCGAACAAGACATTACTTCGACACACAGACTCAAATTTCAGTCCAAAAACCTTGTCAAAATCAACTCAAATCACAAACACTTTAATATAAACACATCACATCCAACCCCAAACTCCATTACTATCATTTTAGAACCTAAAATTTTGAAAAACACGTACACACACATGTATATATATTATTGAAATTGAGTTTCAATAGTTTTATTTAAAAATATTACCTTTTTAATATCATTTTTTATTTTTAATGAATTTTTTTAAATATTTTTAGTAATTTTGTTTTTGAGGGTTATTTTTGTCATTTTAATGTCGAATTTCGGTTTTTCAACGAAAATTTTGACTATGGACGAACATTGCAAATGGTTTATACTTATAGGATGTAAATCGTTGTTTTTAAAGTTAGGGGGGTGAAATGCAATTGACGTAAACTTATGGAGCGAACAATGACTTTCCCCATTTCATTTTATGTTGCGACATTTGCTTATAAGCGCGGGCGATGTAGGACACATGGGGTTGGTTTGAAGAAGAGTCTTGGGTCCGGGTTTGGAAAATTATCAGTGCATATCCCGGTGGGAGAGTGGAGGATAGTCTTCCATTGTTGTCACCCTATCGACGAAGATTAGATTGTTAGTCTGAGGGCTGATTTCGATCTTTGTTAACAAGTGGGCTGATGTTCCTGCAGCAGTGAAAGAATATATCATGGATCGGGTGTTGGTATGATTAAACTCGTAAACATAGTATTCTTGCGTATTTCAAAAAGTTCTCGAGTAAAGAGGCGGTGTTGCTGAAGCCTCACCTTGATACTACGGAAGGGAAGTGGAAGGAGTTATGCGATTTGTTCACCAGTGAAACGTTTTTGGTAAGTGAAGTACTAAATTATGAGTTTTATTCATATTGTTTGTCAATAACTTTATGCAATTTTCTTATAGAAAACTCAAGAAAGTGGCGAAATCAATCCTGCAGAGCTGTATAAGAAGAATTATACAAACAAAGGTGATGTTTGAACCACGGAAGGAGCGAGAGAAATTTATGTAAGTCATTTTCATTTTAATCTACTTTATGTAATTTATGTATAATTTCTCTGCTTTAATGTTTCTGGTAATTATTATTATGTCTCAGGAACGGATGGATGCCTTTTAGCGCTAATGTAATTTAGAAGGGAAGACTTGCACCGAAATTGAAGTATATTTCAAGATATTGGACAAAAAATCAGGATATGTTCGGGGATTTTGACGCGCGGTTAAGCCTTAGCCTTCATCAACTTTAACTACACAGTCTTCTGATCTACAACACTAACTAGCGAAGACAAGAGATGAGATAGCATAGACTTGCAAGAATTTGCGAAGAAGTAAGCCGAGATGGAGACCTCGTTGCAGGACCACCGTGAGGAGCAGCTGGTGGAGCAGGAGGGCATCCGGTTGGAGCAGGAGGAGCTCTTGAAAAAGGAGGAGGAGCGCATGCGAGTGGAGTACGAGGATCGCATGCAACAAGAGTAAGAGCGCTTATGGGAAGAAATATCAAAGGAGTTGGAGAAGAAAATGTCTTCTGTAATGGAGAAGAAAATGAGACATGTCAAAGCGACTATTCAGCCAGTTTGGAGGCCCAAAAAAGTAGATACATGTATGTTGTAATAGCTTTGTCTTTATGTATTATTACGATGTTATTTTGGGATTAATTACAAATCATTATGTATTATTATTGAACAACATTAATGTGATTATTGTATTGTTATTATAATAGTATGAGTTGTATAATATTTTCTATTATTATTGTTTTTTGAAAAAAATGATTATGTTATTACCGTTTGATCGACAGTTATAGCGATCGATTACTTATTGCGATAACGATAGATCGCGAATACAACCGATCGTTCGCCAATATTAACACGACTAAAATAATGATCGATTAGTAATATAATCGACCGATCGGGTCCGTGCAAGTGATTCATCGATGTTATTACAACCGTTCGGTGGAGAAATAGACGATCGATCATCCAATTCAAACGATTGATCGTTACATGACATTGATCGATCACTTAGGAAATCATCGTTCCATGGCTAAAATAAACGACCGATTGCCCAATTCAAACGATCAATCAATTATACAAACACGAAGGATCGGTAGTCCTGATACTAGCGATCATTTATCGATCGATCACCATTATGTACTTGATCGATCGTCTTAAAATCAGTGATTGATCGGTATCAGCTTTTGACCAATCATTTCCAAACAAAGAATAACCGACCGACTATTTCACCGATCGACCACTTTGGCTTCCATGATCGATCGGTGAATTTATCGATTGATCATGATATTTAGTGACGAAAAAATTTCGTCTCTAAAAATTTTCGTGATAAAATTTGGGTTTCGTCACACAATACATTTTGTGACGCTCATATGCTGACAAACCTTGTGAAGGAAAAAATTTGTCACTAAATCTTTTAGTGACGAAAAATTTTGTCACTAAAAGCTTTTTTTGTAGTGGTAGTGCCTAAGCTAATTTCGGATGAGGAGATCTCGAGACTGTGTAGGATCCCAGATGAGATGGAGGTTGTGTTCTATAAAAAAATACTGGCCAACAAGTTGGCTCACAATATCGCGAAATGATGCTTTGATAATCAGTGGCGGAACCAGGATTAAAATTTATGGGTGTCGAACTTTAAAGGCGAAATGACAAAAAAAAATTTCTTCGTAATGTAAAAAATTGTCTTAGAGTTACAATGTCGAAAATTAAGGACTAAAAGCATTAGGAATATTGGAATACATGTACCGTACTATGTACTGCGACTGAGAGATGACAAGTGGATCCTACGAGTTTGCATCTTCTGAAAATGTTGCAAAATGACTTCATTCTCAATAGTTTTAAAAACTTCTTGCTCGATGTACATTAACATACAATCATTCATCCAGTCATCTCTCATCCTATTACACAAATCACTCTCGATGATCTAATTCAAGTTAATTCCCTATTTTTAATTCTAAAACTTAAGAACAAATTACAGATGATTCTGATGGTTGAGGTCTTGATGCCACCAGGGGTTGTCTTTCTTACATTTTTTGGTAACTACCACAATTGGGGCATGTTTTTTTCCTCTTTTTTCTTTTGACAAAAGGTTATTGGGGATGCATTTGCAATTTACTTTCTCTAGATTCTATGGATTTGGAATTGAAAGATATTCACATTCTCCAAAGCAACTTCCACATATAAAGCAACAATTGATGGCAAATCATGCTATGAATAATAAAAACAAAATTTCCAGGATAGACAAGATTTAGTAAAAGAATTCTTTGGATAAATATATCCCAAAAGTAGTAAAAACTTTGGTTTGGCCTATACAAGGATTCTAAACAAACACAACATTTTTTGAGGTCTCTAATAAAAATGAAGAAACAAATCAACATAAGGATAAAGAAATGAAGTGATCTTAATTGTGAAAAACTAGAAGTAAAGAGTAAATAATTTTTTACTAACAGAAATTTAGCAAGATGATAGGAAGTTACCCATCAGTTGAAGAACTTCTAATCGATGCAAAAAAAATCATAATAACTGTATATTTGCCTTAGTTATTATGTAGCAGTAGGAGCAAAATCAATGTGTAGAAAAAAATTTTTATTTTAGGTCCGATACCCATTACGTCTAGTTGGCCTGGACTTCATGGGTATTGGACCTTAACTTAATGGGTATCGAACCTAACAAACTTATGAAGAAAAAGAAAAAAAAAAGCACGTATAATTTTTTTTTGGACAAGCCATGGGTAGCGGACGCACGGGTTCAATACCCCTGCGTCCGCCACTGCAGTGATAATGATGTAATAGGATAGGAGACTTAGTAACTCAAAACTTTATAAGGAACTCAAAACTTTTCGATACCCATGGGTTCGATACCCCTGCGTCCGCTCCTATTCTTTGGGCCCATCTTCAGCAATGAAGTCTAGGTTGCTTAGTAAATAAAAATTGTTAACTTAGTTTCACTATTCTCGTCGCTTTGCTCAGTGTAGAACTGGAGTTCCTTCCCACGAATCCAATTTCGTAAGTCGAGTAGATGCTGATTAGTTTAAGTAAACAATGGAGTACTGTGTTATCAGCCTCAAATACGTCTTCTACATTGAATTTCACCTACACAAACAGAGGGGAGATAAGAGAAGACAGAGAGAGACTTGTGTGATCCATAGGGCACTACACTTAAGAGGGGACCAAAAACAAGAGGACAAGATTGTTAGACTGCGATTTATCCATCACTTTTTTTTGGCTAAGATATTCGATTGGTGGGTGAATCAAAACTTTGTCAACATGGGTTTGTAGCTAGAGCGAGCTATACTAATTATATATACGCCTCTTTTTTCTTGGCTGGACCTCTTTTATGAACATATATTATATATATATATATATATATATATATATATATATATATATATATATATATGTATACATATACTTGCCAGTTGCTTCCATTAGGTCATTCTCAATATTTTGGTCATAAATTTCGTAAAGCTGGCGGATTGGTTTTTTAATAGCCTTTTGTCACGTCAAATGGTAGGTGGGGAAAGCCATATGAATCAAATTACAGTTCCAAGTCAAGATTTTTCTAGATTCTCATCGAACTTTCACAATGGAGATATTTACTGCTTTTGTAACATCAAAACAAGCAGAATATGAATGGAAAAAGAGGCCAGCCACATGTTTGATGGGGCCACAATTATTTTAGGTAAGTCATAGCAGCTTGGAAGAGTCTACTCATTTGCCTGGCCATCATTTATCGCATATCTTTTGTCCGCGCGACTCCAGTATACAGCCAACACTGCAGGGCAGAAAAGCATCATATGAACATGAAAGTCCTCCCACTACTCTTTAAATTCTAGATGTGGGGCAGATATATCCTGTGATATGCAGAACATGCAGTGATAGTTACTTGCAATGAAAATGAAAAAAGGAACTCCTTTTGTTTAATTCTGGTTATGATATTTTGTAGTGATCTCGAAAACCTTTTCTGTGACTCGGAAACAAGAAAGATCCTGTTCTGATAAAAGAAGATGGCAGATTCAAGCTGGTTTAGGCACCCCGAAGACAGTTGTGGTGGAAGTGTCCATGGAGTTTAACTCCATGACATTAAGGGCTCCTCCAGAACTACTTTTTGTAATGATTGAAGAGTGATAGGATGGAAATTAAGTAGAAAAGGATTCCCGTCCATTATCTTAATTCCATTCTCCGGCCTTATATCTCAATTTCTGTCTCCATCATTACAATGTGTAATCCTCTTCTCAAACTTTTGGAGTTGCCACTTAGAGACCATGTTGGAAAGGTTTGTATAATTAGTTTCACAATTGATATGATGTGGAACGCAAGAATGAACATCTTTTGTGGATTTCCGAAGTGTAAAGTACTTGCTTTTGTGAAAAGTAATTGGCAGGGTTGGTGAAGCATTCTAAGCCAAATCTTTAATTAATTGCATGCAATACAATAAGCATATGAACTAGTACTCTATAAACCATTTTTCACACGGGAAAATAGCAGATATTCGGCCGGCATAGAGAGATATATTATGGCTTACCCAACAAGTTATTAATAAGCCTAATTAAACCTCAAACTTTGAACCTATTCAAATAATGTGTTTGGCTATGTAGGCTGCCCAGTTATCTGCCTGCGAAATCCTCAGTATTGATAGTGATTTGTTGGACCTATGCAGCCAATGTAATCGACAATCCAGTCTAACTAGAATGCGGAGAGGGAAATTAGAGAGATTAGGGGAGCTCATGTTGACTACCCATCACGGACTCTTAATTGGAGGCCAAGGAAAAGCAACACAGTTGCCCATAACCTCGCAAGATAGTATGCTAATAACGATATGTCTGGACGTCTCAATAATGCTGTAAGACTCACCATCTACTTCAATAGCTCTAAAGTCGAATGTTACTAAGAAAAAAAAAATAGTCAGTACATGTCGTTTTTTACCATATTCCCAATTTGGTCCCTATAATTCATTTCTTCCTATAGCAATCCCTAATGTTAAGAGATCTCATTTCGATCCGTCTATTTTTTTTGTCATAACAGCTCACACATTAATTAATTTTATGGAGATTTAAACACTTAAGGTACATACACTAAAAGACTAGTCAAATTCTCTATTAAGGCGACGGACCAACGAGTTAGGACCAGTGGCGGAAGGAAGGGGTAGCGGCCCTAGGCGGCCGCTACCCCTCACGCCACAAAAAAAAAAATTACATTAGATTTTTTTTTAAAATAAGTTGGCCTGGGCCCGATACCCTTGAGGCCCAGGCCCAGGCCAACTATATACCTGTTTTATAACATAAAGTCTGGGCCCGATACCCCTGGCCCAGACCCGTTTTATTTTTTTTAAACAGCAGAGGGTGAAACGACGTCGTTTCACCCTCTGCAGAATTAAAAAATAAAAATATTAATTTTTTAAAAAATAAAAATATTAATTTTTAAAAAAAATTTAAATTTAAATTTTTTAAAAGAAGGGAAACGCTTTACGCGTCGTCCCCCTCTCCCCTCTGCAAAATTTAATATATATATATATATATACATAAATAAATAAATAATATTTTATTTAAAAAAGAAAAAGAAAAAGAGAGGGGGCAGAAACACGTGGTCCGTGTTCCTCCCCCAGCTTTTTTCCTTCACGTTTCTGCAGCGGAATCCTTTTACTGTTACCGAGCATTCTCTTTGCAGGTTTCTCACACCTCTCACTCTCTCACTCAGCCACTGTTGACTGCCGCACCACCAGTCGGCAGCCACCGTCGCAGGTCTGGTCCTTCTGGACAGTTATCCATGATTTAATTATTTTTACAAATTAAATTTTTGAATTAGAGATTTGATGAATTTTATAAATTAGGGATATGTGAATTAGGGATTTTATGAATTTTGTGAATAGAGATGTGTGAATTTTGTGGGTTGTTATGTTGTGGGTTGTTGGAACTTGGAAGTGCTGGTGGTTTGTCTTTTCCTAAAGACATCCTGAAACCCTTCGTAGATGTGCAACTCTTGCAGAGGACAACACTTGCACTGCAAATTTCTTCATCCACTGCGTCTTAAAAGTACATGGCAGTATCTTCATTCTGTTGAATGTATTTGGTTGATCGAAATGTGATTTTGCTCTTGAACTTCATTTATTGCTTTGATCTAGTGCTTGTTTGGCACTTACGAATACATGTTGTCAGATAGTTTCTTCAGTTTTAATTTAGAAGTATTGTGCTATTTGTTGCTAAGTTTCTACTTGGAATTTTGCAGGCCTTATTATAATTTGTATCTGCAAAGCATTGCTGTTAATGGACAACTGTTGCAAATTGATCCTGCAGCATTTGCCACATCAAGCAACAGGGGAACCATTGTGGATTCGGGAACAACTTTGACATACCTTGTAGAAGAAGCTTATGATCCTTTTGTTAGTTCTGTAAGTTCACTTGTTCTCTGTCTGAAAACTTTCGGGGTGTACAATGAATAGCAAAGAAGTGAGTGAAATTCAGTTATACCCCCAGCCTCAATTATTACGTATGCGTTATCCAAAAAAGTAACAACAAATTTAAAAACTTCTAACTCAGCTTTTATTGCATATGCATTATCCAACAATTCCAATGATTGAACATGCACTACTTAATAAAGTTCCATATAAATTAATAGCAACATTTCAAAACCCACCATACTCTCTCCCGCTTACCCCAGGAAATACAACATGAATCGCAAAGAATGTAGTGCGAATTTCACTGAGATCGCCAACCTCAGTTACATATATTGCATTATCCAAGAAAGTTCCAATGAATTTAGATAATTGAATTGATGCCTTCAATTACACATGCATTATCCAACAGAGTTTCAAAGAAGACTGACAAAATTGCAGTAGCGAGCTTCTATTGCATATCATGTTACTCTTTCATACTCTAATATCATTTAAATCTTTGGGATTTTGAAAGCTTGATTTTTGCTGTCATATGTATGGTATCTCCAATCATCCAATGAAAGCTTGATTTTTGCTGTAAAAAATTTGTTGTATGATGACTTGATTTTACTGATATGGCATGTCCACATGTATATGCATCTTCACATGGCTTTTAGTCTCTGAAATATAATATATTGATACATTCACTTTGTTTTATTTTATTTAGATAATGGATAAGTTTGTCACAAGAACGCCACGCAGCGTGGAGTCGTCTAACACTCCTAACGTGACTACTAGTTCCGAAACAGATATTAATTCAAAGAGACCTCGCATTACGTTTACTCCGGATGATATTGTTGCTGACCTAGGATTACGTAAACCCATTGAAGAATATGATATTGGGATTAGAGATCAGGTCCGTAGGGAATTGTTTATTAAAGGCCCTTTTCAACCGCTAGGCCATGATTTTCCCAAGAAGCAATACGGACAAGAAATGGGGGGTTTTAGGGAGGTATGATTTAAAGATTTCGATTGGTTGGAATATAATGTATCAAAGGATGAAACATATTGTCTGTGGTGTTATCTGTTTAGGCGACGTAGAGGAGGGCAGGCCGGGGGAGATAAGTTTACATCCGTTGGATTTAGTAACTGGATAAAGGCATATGAGGTATTTGGTCAACATGTTGGTGTACATGATAGTGCTCACAATGAAGCTAGAAGACTATGTGAAGCACTCGTAAATCAGCGACAAAGTGTGTCGCATATGTTATCAGCACACGGGCGCGAGGAAGAGAATGCTTATCGCATTCGTTTAACAACGGTTCTAGATGCCATTCGTTTTCTTTTGGGGCAAGGATTAGCTTTTCGTGGTCATGACGAGTCCAGGAGTTCAAGAGAGAAGGGCAATTTCCATGAGCTTTTGAACGTGTTTTGCCAACGTGAAGAAAATGTTGCTAAGACACTTAAGACTAATGCTCCTGTAAACAACCAAATGACTTCTCCAAAAGTGCAGAAGGAAATGGTGAGTGCTTGTGCAGCTAAGACCACACTTGCTATCCTTGAAGAAATTGGAGATGCTTGTTATTCTATTATGGTTGATGAATCTCGAGACAATTCAGTCAAGGAGCAAATGACAGTGGTTTTGAGATTTGTAAACAAGCGTGGACATGTGATTGAAAGGTTTCTTGGCGAGGAACATGTTTCTAATACTTGCTCTGAAACTTTGAAAAAAACTATAGACAAGTTGTTTGCAAGACATGGGTTGTCAATATCCAGATTGAGAGGTCAAGGGTATGATGGAGCATCAAACATGCGAGGCGAGTTCAATGACTTGAAGTCGCTCATTTTGAAGGATAATTCTTCTGCTATCTACATCCATTGTTTTGCTCACCAACTTCAATTGGCTATTGTGACTATTGCACGAGATAACTTGCAAGTTGGTGCTTTTTTTACTCATATTTCCCTGATTGTGAATATGGCTGGAGCTTCATGTAAAAGAAAAGATGCTCTTCGGGAAAGCTTTCATGAGAAGATAGTGGAACGGTTGGAAAAAGGAGAGATTTCTAGTGGAAGGGGCAAAAATCAAGAAACTAGTCTTGGACGACCAGGTGATTACTATATTTCATTACAATACTAATAGACTTATTGTTTTTTTTTCTTTGTTTATAAGTTTATAAATTATAATTTTTATAATATTGCAGGTGACACTCGTTGGGGTTCGTACCACCTTACAATAATCCTTCTCTTTACTATGTGGTCATCAGTATTGGAAGTGCTTGAACACATAAAAAATGATGGTACTCACCACGAAAATAGGTCCAATGTTATGGGTTTGATGGATAAGATGCTAAGTTATGAGTTTGTATTCACTATGCATTTATTGAAGAATATAATGGGAATTACAAACGAACTGTCACAGGCCTTACAACGAAAGGATTAAGACATAGTTAATGCTATGGGTTTGGTTGAAGTTGTGAAGGAACAGTTGCAAGAATTCAGAGAAAGAGAATGAGATATATTTTTGGAAGAAGTCAATATTTTTTGTGTGGATAATTATATTAGTGTGCCTAACATGGAAGACATTGTACTAACTCGTAGTCGTAAGAGGCATGGAGGGCAAACTATTACTTATTTCCATTTTTTTCGTGTGGAAGTGTTTTGTCAGGTTATTGATTTGATCAGTCAAGAGTTGGATAATCACTTCACAGAAGCAGGTACGGAGTTACTTATTTGCTTAGCATGTCTTGATCCAAAAAACTCGTTCTCAGCGTTTGATCATGCTAAGTTACTACGTCTTGCTGAGCTTTATCCAGAAGATTTCAGAGCAGATGACAAGTTGATACTTAAAAATCAGCTTAACACTTATATTAGAGATGTTAGAAGAAATGTTGCATTTTCTGGGCTTCAAGATATTGGAAGTCTTGCTATAAAGATGGTTGAGACCAAAAAGAATAATTTATTTCCATTAGTTTATCGACTTGTTGAGTTGACATTGATCTTACCAGTTGCGACTGCAATCGTTTCTTTCTGCCATGAACATTATCAAGAGTGATTTGCATAATAGCATGGGAGATGAATGGATGAATGATTGCATGGTAGTGTACATCGAGCATGATGTTTTTATGAATATTAAGAACGAAGCGGTTTTGCAACATTTTCAAAAGATGCAAAATCGTAGGATGCAATTGTCACCTCTTAGTCGCAGTACATAGCACGCTACATGTGTTGTAATATTTTTAATGCTTTTAGTCTTTAATTTTTGATATTGTAATTGTAAGACAATTTTTAACATTATAAAGAAAAAAAAAATTCTTGTCATTTCGTCTTTAGAATTCAACCCCCTAAATTTTAGTCCTGGTTCCGCCACTGGTTAGGACGCCTAACGAACGTACAAACCCCAACTCAAATAGATGAGAAGTGAATCATAAACGACGAAAAATCCACAAGGGGTAGTAAGGCCACACACACCGATTGGCTGATGAGCGGAGGACACATAAATTGTAATTGGGAGGCCGAGAGGCTAAGCAGCCGACGCTTGTCCATCATATCTCATTTCGGTCTTTCTGTTGAATTGATTAACAGAAATAGATGACAGCGTATTAAAAAATTTTAAAAATAAAATAGAATTTTTTAAAAAACATTAATATTTAATTACGTAAATATAAAAACCTTAAAAAAAAATATCCATAATAATTATATATATATTTTTTGTTTTCTAAAATACTGTTATAGAAATAAATGACTCTGAGTACTAAATTGAAAAAGGGTCAAAACTCACATGGCGTATTTATTAACAGGAGCACAGATATATCAAAACTGAAAAAATAATGCTAGGCGCAAAGATAGATAATTGAGTACAATTACAATCTCCAGGTAAAATTGATGTACGCTATCATCCTTACTCAATTAGCACATTAACTAATGAAGTAATTAAGCTTTTTTTTTTTATGATCTTATCACTTAAGCCCAATAAATTTGGACCTATAATGGGCCAAACCTGCGACCACTATATGACCCAAAAAAAAACAGAAAAGGGCCCGCTGGCCACAAGGCAATTCGTATCCAAACAATAAAGAAAAGAAAATGTTGTGGTCTACACCGCTGTTTACAAACGTACACGCGACGGGAACAGCACATACGCATTGTCACTCTAGCTAGCTTTTTCTTAGTCTCTGCACACTGTCATCAAGCCACTACGGCACCCACTAAGCAATGTCACCTTGTCTGCTGATAGATCAATTAAGGAATTCCAAAGACCAGTCTTTGCGGGGTATTGACCACCAGTTGGGACAGGGAGCGAGGCTGAAGATCCCTGATACGGATTGTTGGATTGGACTTGAAACCCTCGCAAACTATTGGAATTGCCTCCAAGAGCAGTGGCAGAAGCAACATTAACCCCATTCCCATGAAAACCAGCCAAACCTATCATGCCATTGATGTCATTTGCTCTTTTCCCTTCTCCAGCATTGATGTGCCCACCACCCAAATGAGCACTGTTCACTTTTAGAGCCGCCATGGTTTTCGGATCAATCCCACCTGGACTAGCCTTCATTCCCATATTCTGACCCGGGTGTACTTTCTTTCCATTCCCAACATCGTTCATTTTTCCATTGTGAGAACTAGCTGTAATAGCTCGATCCAACGCCTTTCTTTTCATTGTTTGCATCAATCGTCTGCTGCCTAAGCAGACCCAGTTGGTTAGCTTTCTCCTGGAGAAACAAAAGCTCATCCTCTTCATCATCCTCTTCCTCATCATCAAAATAGTCATCATCTACTTATATCCATCACTTTTAAATTCAAATATAAGATCAGTATTCATATCTTAACTTTTAAATTCAAACCTAGAATCAAATCTATATTAAACCTTTAAATTCAAATATAGATCACATCTTCATCTTAACACCTTTAAATTCGAAAATACGATTCAACCACTGTCCAAAAATTAAATATAGGATTAAACCATATCTCTTCTTTTAAAATTCACTTAACACCTTATTCAGGACGGGGTATTACATTGTATGTGGAGACTTCGATGCCAATGTTAGATCTTGAGAAGTGTTTAGTCTAGAGATATAATTAAGGTTAGGAAAATATAATGAGGTACCTATTATTTATAAGAGGGGTGCTAGAGTCTTGAAACCTCTTGAAACCTCTTGAACCTTTATCTTTCCTAAAGTCTTTATCATTATAAAAGGGGGTGTTAGAGTCCTAAAGGGACTCCAGCGGTATGGGCTTCAGGACTCATTGTCTTACTTGGAGTCCTGAGGCTTCATGAGTCCTTATCTATCCTAGAGTCCTGGAGAGATTAACTTACACTTATGTGGGTTAAGGGCCTAGAATGCGCATGTGGCCTTGGACGAGACTGCAGATGGACTCGAGTATCTCAATGGGCTGGGCCGGTCATATTATGGCCCATCAGTAGTTCCTCCACTTAAACGAGCTTGGACAGATGGGGGTCCTCTAGACCAGGTAATATCAAGTCAATCTAGCAGCTCTAATGGGCTATATTATGGCCTATCAGTAGTCCCTCCCCTCAACACGGGTTCGTGAAAGGTAAAGATCTCAGTAGACCAGGTGGTGTTCCAACTTGAATTTTGTTGAGATTTGACCAAGTGCTTGGCTTGGATATTGTTGAGACTCTACCAAGCCCTTGGCTTGGATTTTGTGGAAATTCGACTGAGTGCATTCGTTATCAGATAAGATAAAACTAAGAGGTCATCATATTTGGTAAGATAACAAGATTATATGTCAAGATAAAAAGAAATTATAAGGTTAGATAAAAAGAAATTATAAGGCCAAAAGATGTATTACAGGATCAACAGAGATATTTCCCTCTTAATGTCCAACGACAATGTTTTCTATTCTTAGGCATATTTTGTATAGTGTAATTACCATTGATTATTTCCTTTTTCTCTTAGCGTTAATATGGGAACATTCTCCCTGTCACAATTGTATATATTTGCTTGTATTCATTCTCCCTAATACATTAATTTAGAAATATTCTTTCACAATTTATTTCTCTATTCTGCAAACCTAATATAGTATCAAAGCCATAATTTTCACTCACCAAGGTCAGTGTCAATTCTCCATCTCCCCCTGTCATTTCTCCCGCCTCCAATCTAGAGGTTCCACCTCCAATCTAGAGGTTCCTTCTCCTTCTTCCAAACGTCAGTTAGACGTTAGTTCTCCATATTTTCTCCATTCATCAGATTATCCAGGAGCTATTTTGATTTCCTCTCTTCTCAATGGCGACAACTGTCTAAAATTGCACCGAGCCATGAAAATGGCGTTGAATACTGAAAGGACACTAACAACCCAAGAGGGGGGGTGAATTGAGTTTTATAAAAACTTTTGTCTTCTTTTAAGAATAAAACCGAATAACCAAAGGTCCACTTTCTAAAGAGCAAGAGATTGAGCAAAATATATAAACAATCACAACAAAAGAAATTAACAGTAAAAGGAGATAGGGTTAGAGAGATAGCACCGTGACTTTTAGGTGGTTCGGCTAACTCTTCCCTACGTCCACCCCCAAGGCTATTGACTTCCTTGGGCTTCCTTCACTATTCTCCAAATAGTAGATACACCTTAGCTTCTGGGGTGCTAAGGAACCGTTACAAAGTGTTTTATGAGCTTACACTTTAACTCACTCTCACAAATCCTCACAACCTAGAGGATTTCTTCTACCCAACAAGTACGATAGGTGTTTTTCACAAACACTCACGTGTTTTTCAAGGATGGGTACAAAAGGGAATCTAAGGAAATAGCTCTTTAAGCTGAATAAACAAGTGTGAAGTACTGAGGTGTGCAAAGAGACAAGATATGCAAGAAAGGCAACAGTTATTTGCAGGTGAGGACAAGTTTTCTTGGATGATGTAGCTTCTTTCTTCTTTAAAGCGTTTCTCTCTCTAGAATGTTATGGCAAAGTAAATGTCGCACAACCACACCGATTTCTCTCTCCATCTTCTTCAATTTAAAGCGTCTAGGGCACCAAGGGTCTTCTGGTAAAGCTTTGGAGCCGTTGGAGGTCATTTGAGACATTTTGAGGAAGTTTTGAAGTGATGACGACGTTTCTAGAAATTCTGCAAAATAACACAATGTGTCGACACATAGGTTGTATGTGCTGACACATTAAACTAGATCTGAAAATAGAGTCTCGAGTGTTAGTTCAATGTGTCGACACTATGGTCCAATGTGTCGACACCTTCAACACTTAGTCAAAAATCAACTTGAAAGGTTTGAAATGTAAAGTCTCGGGTGTTAGTTCAATGTGTCGACACTATGGTCCAATGCGTCGACACCTTCAACACTTAGTCAAAAATCAACTTGAATGGATTGAAATGCAAAGTCTCGGGTGTTAGTGCAATGTGTCGACACTATGGTCCAATGTGTTGACACCTTCAATACTTAGTCAAAAATCAAGAATAACATCCAGTTCGTTATTCGAACTTCGTGTAATTCTTAAACGGGGTATAAGGCTACTAAATGAATGCATGATATTCCAACAAATACCGTTCGGACGTTACATAGCGGTCTGAACCATACACAAAAACGTTCAAACTCATTTCTCAAAGCGTCCGAACAAACAAATAGAGTCCGGACTGCGATTGTCGAACAAGACATTTCTTCAATTCACAGACGCAATTTTCAGTCCAAAAACTATGTCAAAATCAACCCAAATCACAAACACTTCAATATAAACACATCACAACCAACCCCAAACTCCATTACTACCATTTTAGAACCTATAATTTCGAAAAATACAAGCTTTGATAAATTAAAATAAAAGTTTTTCATCCTAAAACAAATTCAATTTAAAAACCACTAACCTCAAATGTAATCCAACTTCAAATTCGAAAATATATGCTTTTTCACACCCTCTTCAATGAGATTGAACGCAAAAAATCAGCTCTCCGCTTCTCCTTGTGCTCAAATCTTTCCTTTGCTTTTTTTCTCCGTTTTTCCTCCACTGTCTGCGAATATGTAACTTTCATACGTTTGAGTATCGTTCGGACCGATAAAATAACATTCGGATGCATACGTGTATAAGTGATGGAGGGAATAGATGCCGCCAAAATTTTCAAATACGTCTGAACTAATATTTACCCGTCCGCACTCCCTCTTACAGTTCAACACACCGTTTTAGTAATTCTCAAACGACAGTGTATGCTCAATAAAATATAGGGTTAAATGCATGTCATGCCCCTGTGGTATGCGGTAATAGCAAATATGCCCCTGAGGTAAACAAAGTTCTTTTCATACCCCTAAGGTAAACATTCAAGAGCAAATATGTCCTTTCATACCCCTGAGGTAAACATAATGGAAGGGCATATTGGCTCCTGAATGTTTACCTCAGGGGTATGAAAAATAATTTGTTTACCTCAGAGGCATATTTGCTATTACCGAATACCACAGGGGCATGGCATGCATTTAACCCTAAAATATACGTTCGGACTGTCACATACCGTCCGAACACTACCTTACCTTACTCGAGACTGTTTAGGAAATACCAACACCATAGCGTCTGATAATAAACAATAACATCCGAACGGTATTAAAACGTCTAAAAATGTGTTCGGACGGTTTGTTTTATCTCATTCAAGTCCGAACGTTTTTCGACAATATGTATTTATTTTATTCATTTTTTTAATAAATAAAATAATGTAAATAGTACATATTTTTTTTGAATAAGTGTACCGAAATTATAAACGTAATATTAATTAAAATATTATATTAAGTTCTAATAAATACAAATAACATAACTGAAATGACATAAAACATAATATTAACAAAAACATCAAATAAAATTATACATGTCCACAAAACATAATATAAAATTAAATGTCCTCAAAACATAATAAAAAAAAAACAAACGTAACAATAAAAGTAAATAAGGAAGACTACGAATCATCCTCCTCTTCATCATCATCATCCGTCAGTTTTAGGACGTGACGAAAGTGCTCCTCTATCAACACGACCCGCTCCGTCAGAGGAAAGAGCTCAGCACCGGTTGCCATGCCCCTCAAACTCTCCTTAAGCACAGCGACCTCCTTCTTCCACCCAACGTCCATGTCGGCGACCTTTTGCTCCAAAGTCGTCAGACGACGACTGATATCAGTGACCATGCTATGGGTGGGCTGCAAGACCGACTGCATCCGCTGAGACAGCTGCGTCATCATATCGTCCATCCAACTCGGTTACTGTGGCCCAAGTCCATGGGTCGAGCTCTGCCCAGGTCCTCCCTCTCCATTGCCTCTGCGGGCTGCTCCTGTCGTCTTCCTCTAGCAAACCGAACGGCTTGCAGTGCTCGGCGTGTGCCTACAGTGGAAGCGATCAATTTGGAGAGCGTGGTCTTGTTGATCACCCCCAGTGGAAGCGCCTTCGGCTCGTCACCACCCTCGGGTACCAGCATGGCGTGCAGGAACTGGGTCAGAAGAATCTCGTGCGGCAATGAAGTCGTAGCATCAATCTTCAAGGCCTCTGCACGAATGGACTGGTAGATGTATAATGCTATATCAACAGATAGCCCCCGTACAACTACCAGGTACAAGAACTCGGCCTCTGCCGGCAATGAAGATTACGACTATATATCAACACGTGGACGTTTACTATTTTTTACTGAATCTGCACAAAATAACTTTCGCACAATTAGCACAACGTCCGAACGCAAAAGGCACCATCCGAACTTAAATATATACGTCCGGACGTGTAATATAAGCGTCCGAACAACGACAAAACGTCAACGTATTGGTTTTGGATACCCCTCCCAACCCTAAGAAGATAAAAAACTATTTAAATTTAACATCAAACGGTCCGGACTGCGTTGAAAGACAGTCCAAACATCCCAACCCTAAGACGATAAAAAACTATTTCACAATTTAACATCAAATCGTCCGGACTTCCTTGAAAGAGAGTCCAGACATAATCAAAACGACAATGTATACTACCGAAACACTACGACAAGAGTCCCAACGCCCAAAAAACATTCGGGCCCCCAAATAATCAGTCTGAACGCTGTGTGAACGATTACCGAGTTAACTATGGCAGCGTCCCTCCAACTCGCCCACTCGCCCAAAAATTACAACAAAACACAAACTAATATACTTAAAACAAACCTAACACTTAACATTATCAATTTCTATGTAAAAATCAATCAAAAAACACAATCTACTATACAAAAAATATAATTGAAATTCTATACCTTAAATTATGTAAAAAAGAAGTTTTGACCACTAAAATCTTGTTAAAAATAAGAAAAACATACCTGGATTTGATTAGATGCACAAGAGATTGATATTACGTCGAGCTTTGTTAAGAAAAAACTTGAGTTTTGAGAGTTTCTTTGAGGGAAAACAAACGGTGTTCATGAAAATGACGAACTGTTCGTCTTTTTCAAAATACGTAGATCGCGTCTGGACCCGATTCTAGACGTCCGGACGGAAGTTTGCACACGAGGCCCCCAATCATCGTACTCCGTATTAATGCCAAATTTTAAACCGTTCGGCACAATTAAAATGTCCGGACGTTTCATTAATAAGTTTGCACGTCTATTTCGTACGTTGCAATGAATTGGCGCGACGTTGAAGCGCACGTTTGGCTGAATATAAGGCGAATTCCGTTCGGACTTCTGATACATGTGTGGACGAATACAACCGTTTTCAACTTTCTTATAACGAAGACACGTGTACGCCATGCGACAGTTTAGTGAACGTCCGGATTGGCTAAAACACGTCCTAACGGGTACCTCATTTACTTTCAGAAGCGATACATGAGTCCGGACACGCATGTAGATATTGCTTATAAAAAAAATAAAAAATAAAAAACGGTGACAAACGTCCGGACTTCTATTAAACGTTCGGACTGGGACAACCGTTTTTAACTTTCGTATAACGAAAACACGTGTACGTCATGCGACGGTTACATTCGATAGCGATGCAGGAGTCCGAACACTAATGTAGAGGGTCCAAAGGGATAACAGATTTATTTCACAATTAAATTAACACAATTTAATTTATTTCATCAAACCTAATTTATTTAAATGAGTTAATTTAAGTAAGTAATTTAATTTATTTCATTCAACTAAATATAATTTGGCACAAATATTTAACTTAATTTCTTTATTTTAAATACATAAAAACATATATAATAAATTATATTAAATATTAAATATCAATTATAACTAATCATCAATTTAATTGTAACTACTTATTCAATTTTACGTAATTTTCCGTTTAAAATGTAATAAATTTAATCTTCCGAAAAAGACATAATTAATATAAAATATAAAAGATAATCCAACAACTGAATAAAAAACCACAATCGTAATGTCTATTACAAGCTACAAACGGTCCATTAAAACGATAAATAAATAACTAAGTTTAAAGCAGAAACAGAAACAGAAGACTAGTTCAAATCACGAGCTACGACTGGCTCGTCCAAATCTTGTCCGAGGGCATCACGAACATGTGCCAAATGTCCTCCATATTATCCACCCGTCTGACGAGTGTCTGCAACTGTACCCGAATGGTATGGACAGACTGGGACAATTGAGACAATTGTTCTCTCATCCTTATTAGTTCCCTCTGCATAATATTAAACTCTTCCGTTATAGCCCTATTCGTCAAAGCAAGTTTCGTCTCAAGATCGGTCAAGCGGCATTGGAGCTCCATGCACAGTGAATGCGTTGGCTGCATGATCGCCCGAATACTCTCGTTTAACTCAGCTAAATACGCGTCTGCCCAGGCTGGTCGCTCTGTCTGTCCCCCGACATTGGTGATACTTCTACCAAAGTGTTCCATGGTCAACCTAGCAAAACCGTCCGAACATCAACATAAACCGTTCGCACGATAGTCAAACTGCGTCGTTTAAATTTTAGGACGTCCGGACATAATAAAAGACGTCCGCACGTAAAATAATAGTCCTAACGGTTTACAACAAGTCCGGACATTGTGAAACTACGTCCGAACGTGATTCGATGAACACTAGCCAAACAGACTAATTTCATAAAATAAAACACCATAACAAACTAAACATTCTAACAATCGACGTTATTTAATCAAAATTTTGAGATTTTGGATGTTCGTTTTGTAAATTTTGTTGAATCATATTATATTTTAGAATACTTTTACAAACAAAATTGCCATTAAAGAACCCCTTGGTGTCACTAGTGAGACCCTTTTTTGCCTTGGTGTACCTTGCTGCCCCAGGAAGGAAAAAGGTAGCATAAAGATATGCTCATTTCCTGAAGATCCAGGATAATCACTTTCATTTTAGATGACATATTTTTCTTTTAACTTTTCCTATTTTTATTTTATAATTGTTTGCCTCTATAATCCCATTTTCCTATTTTTATTTTATAATTGTTTGCCTCTATAATCCCATTGAAGTGTTCCAACTTTTCTTCAGTTCATTTTGCATAAATTTTCTTCAATGACAATTGGTCTGGCCCTTGCTACCTTCGTTTTGGCAAGGGTCACCCAAACTTTACAGGGCCAAGGTCAGCTCTTTCTCTTGTACTTGCTTTTGGAGAACGGAGATCACTTCCTTGGTATTTGCATGAACAGTGTCTCTTCAGTGACCAGTTCCACCCGCTTAACTGATCAAATTACATATCATTTCAATCTTTATCTAAAAGCCTTTTAAGTAATATCATATGTTGGCTAGATGGTTCCAATATCAATCAATACGTCAAAAGTTCAAGCATGAGGCTCGTGTGTGGAATATCATACGATATATATATATATATATAAGTGATTGATATTTTCTTGATTCAAAATTATCATTTGGTGGTTTATATTGACTAGAAAATTCAAGAATACCTTAAATTTGGCCACCCGTAGAATATATATTTTGAAAGACATTGGGATATTCATTATTTGTATGCCATATATAGCAGCATTAAGCTCCATGCTGGACAAACCTTCTAGGTGAAGATAAGTAGGAATCGAGTTCGATTCTCGAGAAAGAAGGCTACACACGCCGGACAAGCCTTCAGATCAGGTTTCGTATTTTTCTAAGGTTGTGTTTGTGTTGTAAATTGTTGTTAAAATTTTACGTATTGGGTTTAGTAAAAAAGTGAAGAGATAGATAATTTTTTATATTTTTTTGTAGTAAATAGTAATGATTTGATGGAGAGAGAGAGAGAGATTATATTGTAATATTTAATTGTGTTAAAATTTTAGAGGGAATAAAATTTTGGTATACAAACGCATCCTAAATTAACGACAGTAATAACTTAATTTGTTTTTTTGCAATAAGTTTGTCTCATGAATCCTGTTTTCTAGTAGTGGCCGTCACATCTCGGAGAGGTATAGATAAGTTGGAGGACAATCTGTTTTGTCTTTCTTTCTTTATTTTGATAGATATTACGAGTTATTGGCTGTATTCTTCCTGTAATTATGCAGCATTATTGTTCATTGTTAACTTCTATCTTCACGCCATAGGAATATTGCAATATGTCTATTAATTACACTGGTCGGTGTGAGGCTTGAAATTAATACGATATAAATCTAGTATAAAGATTATTCTATAAATATTTAATCATAACAAAAAAGCATTTAATGTATGTATTACAGTACTTTGTCAAAAAAGAAAGTGATCGAAATGCTTGTTTAAGGAGAAGGATGACATTCATTTGGTGGAAGACAAGACTGGATAATTGATTAGAGAGACGACAAAGTATCACTCATTGTCAAGACCAGGGAAATTAAAGTTAATTTCCTACCTAGACAAATGACAACCTTGTTTGGATGTGGAGGACGTTGTAGTGCCCAACTGGAGTCTCAAACGCACTTGGACTACTCTTCTCGGTTTTAGCGCCCCTTGCGTTATGATAAGTCGAAAAGTCATTATTAATTCTAATCGGTTTTAGCGCCCCTTGCGTTATGACAAGTCGAAAAGTCATTATTAATTGTAAAATTACGTTTAAATCTTAAAATATTACTATGAGATAAATAAATATTTAAAAATTAATTAATAATTTCTTTCTTAAACCCATGAAAATAGCTCAATTTTTTTCGATCGATCAATCAATTAAAATCTATAAACTAAACACAACTAACAAATTTTTACAGCACCTATTCTTCACTGCAATGTAAACTGGACATCAATCATAAACATTCTGTTATATGAATTTTACAGCAACTCTAAAATTAAAGGTCTATTAATTTTACAGCACTATAAATCCAAGAACACTTTAGTTTTTCCAGCAATGATAAAATCAATACTATGACTATTTTACGGGAACACAAAGTCTAATATGATTTTCCAACACCTATAATATCAAGATTATGTGAGTTTACAAGAGCTATAAAATCCGGACAATGATAAATTTACTGCAACTATAACTCCTCAAAATTCCAGCAATCTAAATGCTATTGGAAAATCTAATATCAAGCAACTTAGATCTAACAATGAGATCAAATATCAGCAACCTATATGCTCATAACAAAATCAAATTTTCAGCACTTTGATAAACAAAATATCAGACAAAAAAATAGTTAGCACATTTAAAGATAATAGAAATAACGAAAATAAAAATGACACCACGATTTTGTTTACTAAGTGAAAATATCTTAGATGTAAATACAGCGCTATCTATAACATCTGAGTTTTTAATTGAGCTATGAACTCATGGGACTCTTGAATTGGGGATGAAGAGCCAAAAAAAATTATTTTTCATTCAAATTGTTGGAAAATTATAATAGAGGATCTCTCATACGCAGTTGGATGGCATAAAGTAGTGTATTTATCCTAAATAAATACTAACCGACTTCACAAAGGGCTTAAAATGCAACATCAATTGTAAGTTAGTTTGACACTTGGAACTACGGAATGACCCATCTTATAGATAGTTCTCCCTACACCCTATTAGTGTTAGTCGAAAGTAGGGGTGAATAGCGGACTAGTCGGAAGCGGAATTTGACATTCCGACATCCGGTCCGCTAACTAGCGGATGGCCAAAAAAGAGTCCGCTAAGATTAGCGGACTTAGCGGAAGCGGATAGCGGAATTTCGCTAAGTCCGCTAAGATGTAATTCACAAAATAAAATCCTAAAACTTGTAATTGACAAACAAATGTAAAAAAAATGTAAAAACATGCAATTCACAAAATCCCATATTAAATAAATCTTAAATCAAACTTGAAACTAACTTAAAGTAACAAAATATTACAATACAAACTTAGAAGTATCTACTCAAGTAAAAAAATTAATAACATAATCAAACATCAATCAATCACGTATGACCCATCCACGATCGCTGCAGCATTAGAAATTAACTCTGCAAAAGAAGAAATGTATCAACAATTAGCTCATAAATTTTTTTAATAAAATGAAAGTAGAAATGTAAAATGTTGTATATACCTATATCCATCATATAACTAGAAGGATCTTCTGTCCCATCAGTAAATCTAGATCCGTTATCCTCTTCATCATCAGCAGAATGTAAGACCTTGGATGTCAACCAATTTTGAGCACAAATGAGCCCTTCCGCAGTCTTTGGTGCCAACGAACTCCGAAAAGAATCTAAAACTCGACCCCCCGTGCTGAAGACAGACTCTGAAGGCACTGTAGTGATAGGGATGGCAAGAACATCTCGAGAAATCCGTGCAAGAAGGAGAAATTTTGGTGCATTCACTCTCCACCAATTGAGGATATCAAAATTAGGATCTTTAGGTTCAACATCCTCCATTAAATATCTCTCAACTTCAGACTTGCTATCCCGCAAATTTTGATGCGCCTTAAATCCTAAGAATTCAAAGTGAAGAGCATCATCTAGTGATGAACTAGATGACCCAACCAAATCCAGTTGGCCTTGACTTGCAGATACGCTCCCACTGCTAGATGACTCATCCATATTGGAATACTCGGTAAACAATTGATCCAGGGTCTCTCTTACAAGACTAGTCATCTTTGCACCTAACTCCAACCCCAAAACTTTCTTGAACCAAAAGTCCAAGTATATAATCTTGTATTTTGGATCAAGTACCGCTGCAACAAATAATAATCTGTTAACCTGAGTCAAGTCACCCCAATATTTATTGTACTTCATTTGCATTCTTTTTGCCATGTCCGCCAAGAACAAATCCCCACTAGCTGCATATTTCCCCAAATGCATATGAATTTTGGCTAGTTCTGCAAAGAATAAGTTTACTGTCACCGTTTTTGAAGCAGATATTCGAACCGTCACTTCATAGAAGAGTGCCAAAAACTTCGTAAAGTGTCTAACACGTTCCCAATCCTCAAATCCAGGAGGACCCAGTCCCTTCCTCCCATGCCCCTCCTCACGCAGAAAGCTTATCAGAATCTCATCTTCTGCCAACATCTCCTCAAAAACCCTCTGATATTTCTCAGCTGCATCCAACATAATATACGTTGAATTCCAACGAGTAAGAACATCAAGCTGCAAAAACCCCTCAATGGGAAACTTCCTCTTCGTTACACATTTTTTAAACCCATCCATTCGACCGGGAGATGACTTAACATACTTGACCAAGTTCCTTACCTTGGCCACAGAATCATCCAGCTCCTTCAACCCATCTTGCACAATTAAATTCAAGATATGTGCGCAACATCTCATATGCAAACAATCATGATTACAAACAATTTTTCCAGACTGAGACCCCAAAAGCAATTGTCTACTCTTCACATGTTCAATGGCTGTATCATTAGAGGATGCATTATCGACAGTGATTGTAAGGATTTTATCAATCCTCTATTTCGACATACAATCCTCCAATTCCATCCCAATGGTCAAGCCCTTATGATCTGACACCTTAGAGAAGGCAAGTATCTTTTTGTGCAAGTTTCATGTACTATCAATCCAGTGTGCAGTGACAGACATATAATTCATGTTTTGGACTGACGTCCATATGTCAGTGGTGAAACAAACTCGGGGTCTATTGAGTAAGATACTAGCCTTCAGTCTAGCCTTCTCTTCCAAGTAAAGTTTCATACAGTCTTTCATCACTGTAATTCGAGATGGCACTTTAAATCGGGGCTCGAGGGTATGAATCATCTCCTTGAACCCATCCTTACTTACTATTCTAAAAGGAAGCTCATCCACAATTACAAACTTAGCAATAGCTGCCCTAATAGCCTTGGGATTATATGAGTCTATCTTCATCACTCCCACTGATCCACTACTTGCCCCCTTGATATCAAAAGTCAATTTCTATTGAGAACTATCTAATTGACTTTGAGTTCTCTTATACATTACACAAGCGTTCAAGTGGGATCTCATAGCCGAGGTCCCTTGTTCTTTGTGGTGACACCCAGCTTTATGACCACAATGGTTGCACTTGGCCAATGGTTTTTTTGGGTCAACTACTGGTAGTACCCTAGTGAAATGTTCCCACATCGGGGATGGATTGTAAACCTTCCTTCTTTTGGGGGTAGGGTCAATTGTCTCAGTAGGTTGTGCCTCTACATCTACAATTGGTATTTGACCAATTGTAGGTGTAGCCATTGAGGCAGGGGTAGAAAACTTGGGGGTTGTGGATTGTGTAGATGCAATTGAAGTTTGACGATCCATCTGAAATAAAGGCACAAAATAACATACACCTCAATCAAACAAATCAACCATGACAGTCATTCATATAACAATCTATGCCAGCACATGATAATACTTGATCTCTCCCACTAGCATAAATCATATAAACAAATCTTCATACAGAATACAAATTTGTTACTAATACAATTAAAGAACAAATAGCATGTCAGTACACCACCAAAAAACTTTGATTTTCATAAACAAAAGAAGGTACTATGTTTAGATGTAGGTATAAGCCTGACATCTGAACCATAAGTGTTCAACTCCCGATATATAATTAGGATGTGAGGAAGGAAAAGATTTAGAAGAAGGCAAAGTGGTGAAGATGAAAAAACAGAAAAGTGGTTGCCAAGACTTGAATAGTTACTCAAAGAATCAAATCACCTGCTTCCACCCTTGACTAAAAGCGTAACCCACAAAACTCACTCCTTGCAGAGTGGCATTCCACCCAAAAATGCCTAATGCTGGGAATTCTCTCAAATGAAAAATGCCTCGCAAAACTCACTCCTTGCAGAGAGAAAATAAAAACCACAAACAAATACAAACACCAGCATGATAATACTATCACCACACACCATCATTACAACGTTGACCTATATCTGTTGCTACCAATGTCATTATGCTGCCATCAACCTTGCTTTATTTCCCTTGCAACACTGAGACACTAGAAAGCTACTATATCATTGATGGTTTCCATCCATATGCGTCAATGTTTCTACTGGAGGTATGCCTAAGAAAATGCTACATAAAAGCATCCATACGAAAACATCTACCAGTTATGTTTAGTTCCCTGTTTCAGAAGGACTTGTAAACAAAAAAATTTGGGGAAAAAAACCAATGTTGTTTTTGTGGATTGTTACTATTATGATGCAAGTATGGAATGGTGAAGACAATGAGTCATGCTAGAATTTCACGAGCTCTCCCTAGACCAAGACAAAATACATCAATTTTCCTACAAAATGGCTCATAAAGGCAAGCAATACAAGATTTCACCAACTACTAATTCAGAAAATTGTTTATAAACCATACATATCAGGGCTGAACCAATGTTAACAAATACTAGATTGCAACTATTAACAGTGATTAGGAAAAAACAAGGCCGATGATCATTATTGCATCCAACTTGGAAGTGAACAAACATTTTGACTATTATGTGCCTTAAACTTCCAAAAACCATCTAATATTCACATGGTCCCAAAAACATTTTGACTATTATGCACAAGCTGAAGTATCCAGCCATTCCATTGACAACAAAGAAGAGGACCACTAATACGGGCTCTAATACTTTCTGCTCAGAAACATGAACGTTATCTCATAGATCTTTTGAAGATCTCTGAAGTCTGACATGTGAATAGTTTCATGATTCATCACATAATGTTGACATTTAAACAAAATGTTCTCATTTGAGAATCAGACCCAAAAAGCAAGAAAAATGCATGCAACTTCACAGAATCCATGAGCTCTCCAGTTTTAAATTTCGCAAGTGTTGCTAACAATCTCTCTCTCTCTCTCCCCTCATTTTGTATACAAAAAGCACACACAAATGAACAACCTATCGATTTTCAATATGTTTAATTTATTTGTCATTGTATTCAATAGTTTTCTCCATAAATCTTTCGAGTATATACTGTACGAAGTCGAAATTCGTAAAACTAATTTCCGGATCTATCAAGTATGAGCAATTAATTAGCAGTGATGTCAATAGCTATAAAACACACTGACAAGAGAGAGAGCTCTTACAGAGAGAAAGAAGTGGCCGTCGTTCGGAGGAAGAGAGAAGCGGCCGTTTTGGAGGAAGAGATCGGAGGAAGAGAGAAGCGAGGAGGCCAGGAGGGTTCGCGAATTGCTGCAGGGAGGATAGGGTTTTTAGTTTTTACCGTGGATCAAAACGGTACGTTTTGATCCACGGTATTTTTTTTTCTTTTTTTTAACTATTAAACGACGTCGTTCTATTTAAAATAGAACGACATCGTTTTGATTTTCAATTAATTAAAAATAAAAAATCCCGAAACCGGTTTTTCCGCTAAACCGGCGGAAAACTCCGCTTCCGGTTCTGGTTCCGGGAAAACTCCAAATGGACCATCGGTTCCGATTCCTGGAAGGGCCGGACCTCCTCTTCCCGGAACCGGTGACGGAACCGGAACCGGAGTTCTGCCGGAGGTCGGACCAGATTTACACCCCTAGTCGAAAGTTATGAGTTTCGACGTGCTCGTGAATCATCACTCCTCCAGATGGCTGCATGAAACTCCCGCAGAGCCGCCCAAAAGGGTACGGCAGATGGGGGCTCTGCCGTACACCCTCCACTCCTGTTCGAGTAGGGTTTGCAAACCTAAAATTTTAGAAAATTTTTTAATACAAATACAACTAACTTAAAATTTTGGTTAAGAAAATAATACAAAAAAAAACATCTTCTCCTATCAAAGCATCTCTTTATATTACCATAAATATAAAAATTTATTCAAATCATTTCTCTTCGTGACTTTTCCACCAACTCCCATAAAATTATTTTTTTCAAAATCTAATAAAACATTAATCTACCTTAATTTTCACATTGTCAAGACCAGGGAAATTAAAGTTAATTTCCTACCTAGACAAATGACAACCTTGTTTGGATGTGGAGGACAGTGTAGTGCCCAACTGGAGTCTCAAACGCATTTGGACTACTCTTCTCGGTTTTAGCGCCCCTAACGTTATGACAAGTCGAGAAGTCATTATTAATTCTAAAATTACGTTTAGATTTTAAAATATAATTAGCGAGATAAATAAGTATTTAAAAATTAATTAATAATTTATTTCTCAAACATATAAAAATAGCTCAATTAATTTTTCGATCAATCAATCAATTAAAATCTATAAACTAAACACAATTAACAGATTTTACAGCACTTATTCTTCACTGCAATGGGAACTGGACCTCAATTATAAACACTTTGTTATATGGATTTTACAGCAATTCTAAAATTAAAAGTCTATTAATTTTACGGCACTATAAATCCAAGAACACTGCAGTTTTTCCAACAATGATAAAATCAATACTATGACTATTTTACAGCAACACAAAGTCTAAGATAATATTATGATTTTCCAACACCTATAATGTCAAGATTATGTGAATTTACAAGAGCTTTAAAATCCGGACAATGATAAATTTACTGCAACTATAACTCAAAATTCCAGCAATCTAAATGCTATTGGAAAATCTAATATCAAGCAACTTAGATCTAATAATGAGATCAAATATCAGGAACCTATATGCTCATAACGAAATCAAATTTTCAGCACTTTGATAAACAAAATATCAGACAAGATAATAGTTAGCAGATTTAAAGATCATAGAAATAACAAAAATAAAAATGACACCACGATTTTGTTTACGAAGTGAAAATATCTTAGATGTAAATACACCGCTATCTATAACATCTGAGTTTTTAATTGAGCTATGAACTCATGGGACTCTTGAATTGGGGGATGAAGTGCCAAAAAAAAAATATTTTTCATTCAAATTGTTGGAAAATTATAATAGAGGAGGTAAAGCGTTAAAACTCTCATATGCAGTTGGATGGCATAAAGTAGTGTATTTATCCTAAATAAATACTAACCGACTTCACAAAGGGCTTAGAATGCAACATCAATTGTAAGTTAGTTTTGACCGTTGGAACTACGGAATGACTTATGATAAAAATAAAAATGACCCATCTGATAGATAGTAAACCTAAAATTTTAGAAAAAATTTTAATGCAAATATAACTAACTTAAAATTTTGGTTAAAAAAATAATACAAAAAAAAACATCTCTCTCCTATCAAGACATCTCTTTGTATTACAATAAGTATAAAAATTTACTCAAATCATCTCTCTCTTCGTGACTTTTCCACCAACTCCCATAAAATTCTATTTTTTATTATTTTTTTCAAAATCTAATAAAACTCTTATCTACCTTAATTTTCACATTCTTAAGATTTCCAAAAAAAAACAAGGTTGGTTCGCAAATATGGCCTTCGAAATTATAAGAACGAAAAAAAAATACTTTTTGAAGTTACAAATTTGGAGTAGATTAGGCTACGTACGAACCTCCAGAAAACGTCACGAGAGATTATGAGCAGATCAACTTTAGACTTGATGTGGTTGTTAGGTTTTTCTTTTTCTCAAAGACGAAGTTGCTAAGTTAGTACAAAAGTAACAGAAGATCATTTTCCTAGATGAGGTTGTTAGGCTAATTAGTACAAAACTAACAAAGATTATTTTACTTAAATTGCTACCTTCAATCTAAAGAGATCGATAGACATATATAACTGGCTTATTTTCCTTGCAATTTGAGTAACAATAAACTTGAACGAGTCAATTAACTGTACGTCGAACCACAGGAAAGAAGCTAAAATTTCTGGATATATTTATGGACGTCTTATAGAACGGGTCCAAGGTCCCCTAAGAAACAATTAACCTAGGGGTTGTTCGGTATTTGTGTATTCTCAGGATTTTTTGAATCCTGAGAATACACAAACAGAACATGTTTTTTAACATCACCTAAAAATAACTACCGCATGCATACCAATAAAGTTAACATCACCTAAAAATTCTCAAAACACAAAAAATTCTCAAAAAACTACCCAACCGAACATCCTCCTAAACTACTAGCTTTGCAGGAACAGTACTCTATCAGGACGAGCACGCAACATGGATATCGAGGACAACTTCGGTGGGTCGGGTTGGGTATATATCTATATACCGTACAACCCCGAAAGGGTGCTCCGCTTGACACCCACCACCGGCCACCCCGTTCCTATTGGAACACACTCCTTTTCTTTTTAATCCCTCCCCTCGATTATTTTACTTCACTCTTCTCCAACTATTCAATCCATCTCTTTCTACATCTTCCGCTGATTCTCATGAATAATATTGGACGAGAAATGGAAGAGTTGATCAAGCGCGGAACAGAGAAATAATATTTACACTAGTGGTGAAGCCATAATTGAAGTCTTGGGGTTTCAGCTGGCATTGAACTCAATTTGTACGTATATTAGGCCAGGTCCGTCCGAATTTGGTGCATGTGAATGGATGCTCGAATTTTTCTCGTTATATATATATATATATTCACCTTTTTGAGAAAATCTTTTGAAAGTAAAAAACTTTAATAAAACTTTAATCTACCTACATATACATACCACTTACAAATTTTTTTCTCCAATAAAACTTTATTCTACCTACATATTCATACCACTTACAAATTTTCTACAAATTTTGAAAATTTGTTATTGCCAAACATCACCTTAGATTATGTTTTAGAGTAGAAACACTTACTTTCTATAATTAAATTTCTAAGATATAGTATTGACTTTTAACAAATACTTAGGGTACAATTTTGAATAGGATGATCCTCTTGGTCTAATTTTTTAGACATACAGATCCTTTCGTCCATCAAAAGTTAACCCACTAATGGAGACAAGGTCTGGAATAGACTATCCGACCCTGAAAATTGATATCTTGATCCTTAATCTATGTCGGTATTCCGTTAGTTGGCTAAATTTTAGTGAATAAAAAGACATGTATGAAAAATTGGACCACGATGATCGTCTTGTGTAAAGCTATACCATAGGGATTGATTTGTTAAAAGTCAATACCACATACATTTTTGGGGGCAATTAAGCCTAATTTTAAAAGCTTTACAGTTGTCTCATTTATTTTGGAGATAAATAATATTTGAAGGCTTAAAAAAGGGGATAGTATTTTTGGTAGTGGGATTTCAAGAAATTTTGAAGGGGGAGGCAAAATGGTATTTACATAAAAAAAATTGAGCGTCTGTGGGACACCTAGTGGTTCACACTTTAAAGATCTCTTTTCAGCTGAACCGGTGCAGTGTCCTCCTTCGCTAAATGACTTTAGTCCTAAGCTGATTTCCGATGAGGAGATCTCGAGACTCGGTAGGATCCCAGATGAGATGGAGACTTAGGAAGCTGTTAAAAATGGATCATGATCGCCTGCAATTCGGCGGCATGGGCAGTAGAATTACAGGAGATTCTGGTCAGTTAAAAATACAGATGAGATGGAGACTTAGGAAGCTGTTAAAAATATTGGTTGTTACAAGGCGCTATAGGTTCTCCCGTAATCTATCAAAACTACTGGCCAACCTCTGGACCTCACAATATCGCGAAATGAAGCTCTGATCAGGATTTAATAGGAAGCTTTTAAAAATACAGATGAGATGGAGACTTAGGAAGCTGTTAAAAATAATGGTGGTTCCAAGGCGCTATAGGTTCTCCCGTGTTCTCACAATATCGCGAAATGATGCTCTGATAATGATGTAATAAGACCCTTTACATCATTATCAGAGCCTTCCGTCAGACGATGTATGTGTTGATGTTTTGGCTCCTGTTCTTTGAGCCCATCTTCAGCAATGAAGTCTTGGTTGCTGAATAAATAAAAATTGTAAGTTAGTTTCACTATAATCGTCGCTTTGCTCAATGTAGAGCACTAGAGCTGGAGTCGATTCCCACAAATCCAATTTCGTAAGTCGATTTGATGCTGATTAGTTTAAGTAAACAATGGAGTGTCTTATCGGCCTCAAATAAGTGTTCTAGACATTTAATTTCACTTACACAAATAGACAGAGGAGATAAGAGAAGACAGAAAGAGACTTGTGTGATCGACAACATCTTTTATGAACATACATATATAATTGCCAGCAGGGCAGCTAAAAGGAGTAAGTAGGTGAGGTAATCGCCTAAAGTCTCTTAATTAGAAAGATTATATTATAATAAAATTAAAATTAGGATGAAAAAAGAGTTTAAAATTTTTCAAATAAAACTTAATAAAATGGCTATAAAATACGAATATTTAAAAATTAATTTATAAAATTAAAATTAAAATTGAAAAATAAAATAAAATACACATACTATCAACTTCTCTTTTTAAAATAATAGCACTGTCAAATTATTTTTCAAAATAATCATAATTAACAGTAAATTCTTGGCTCCTAAAATATAGAATCACAATTGTCTAGCACAACTAATCTATTGCTAATTAAATTCTCAAAAAATTAAATTTTAAAGTAATTTTTTTAACGGTACATTTGCACGCCAATGTCTAATTAATCTAATAAAATATTAATTTATTTTCAAAATTAAAAGTTTTAAAAAAAATTACAAAAATAAAAATTAATAATCCAGTAGAAATACTTAATCTAATAAAAAGACTAGATTGTTTTTCAAATTTTTTTTATTACATATAGAATATTATTTACCATTAATGTTACCGTTGCATCTAAAAAAAGAAAATTTTTCAAAATTAAAGATAATAAAAAACTATTTACTAACCACTATGTCAAGATAAATTCAGTTGTTTAGTAATTTTATCAATTTAAAACTGATTTATTGGGTAAACATGAATACAAAAATTTAATTAGTGATTTTATATAGAAAAATGCAAAAAATAAATTTATAATTTAATTTTAAATTTATTAATTTAAAAAACAATGTCTCATTTTTAAGACTTAGCCGACACTGCTTGCCAGTTGCTTCCATTAGGTAATATTTTGGTCATAAATTTCGTAAAGCTGACGGATTGCCTTTTGGGAGAAGGATTCCCTCCTAAAAGAGAATTACCTAATGTGTCCTAACAGACCATTGGATGGATGATAACACATTAATGAATCCATTCAATAGTCTGTATTAAATGTTAAAAAAATACAAAATCAAAAAGAAAAACTTTCTTAATTGATTTATTAATGTGCTGTCATTAATACAGACCATTGGATGGATTCATTAATGAGTTGTCATCCATCCAATGACCTGTTAGGACACATTAGGTAATTCTCTATTAGGAGGGAATCATTTTCCTGCTTTTTGAATAGCCTTTTGTCACGTCAAATTATAGGTGGGGAAGGTCATATGAATCAAATTGCAGAATATGAATGGAAATTGAGCCTCCCACATGTTTGATGGGCCACAATTATTTTAGGTAAGTCATAGCAGCTTGGAAGAGTCTATTCGAAAACCATTTGTCGCATATCTTTTGTCCGCACAACTACAGTATACAGCCTACACTGCGGGGGGCAGAAAAAGCATCATATATATGAACATGAAAGCAGTGGCGGAGGATTAAAATTCATGGGTGTGGAACTTTAAAGGCGAAATGACAAAAAAAAAATTTCCTTGTAATGGAAAACATTCTCTTAGAGTTTTTTTTCTACGTCATTGTCTTAGAGTTATAATGTCGAAAATTAAAGACTAAAAGCATTAAAAATATTGGAATACATGTACCGTAATATATACTGCGACTGAGAGGTGACAATTGGATCCTACGAGTTTGCATCTTCTGAAAATGTTACAAAATGACTTCGTTCTCAATAGTTTTAAAAACTTCTTGCTCGATGTACACTAACATGCAACCATTCATTCAGTTATCTCTCATCCTATTACGCAAATCACTTTTGATTATCTAATTTAAGTTGATTCTCTACTTAATTATAAAACTTTAGAAAAAATTACAAATGATTTTGATGGTTGAGGTATTGATGCCATTAGGGGTTGTCTTTCTTACATTTTTTGTTACTACCAAACTGTGATCTATCTTTTTTTCCTCTTTTTTTCTTTTGACAAAATGTTACTTGGGATGCATTTGTAATTTACTTTCTCTAGATTCTATGAATTTAAGATTGAAAGATATTCACATTCTTCAAAGCAACTTACACACACAAAGCAACAATTGATGGCAAACCATGCTTTGAATAATAAAAATAAAATTTACAGGATAAGCAAGATTTAGTGAAAGAGTTCCTTAGATAAACATATTCCAAAAGTGATCAGAACTTTGGTTTGGCCTATACAAGAATCCAAAACAAACACGACATTTTTCGAGGTCTCTAATAAAAATGAAGAAACAAATCAACATAGGGAGAAACAATGAAGTGATCTTGATTGTGAAAAAATAGGAGCAAGGAGTAAATAATTTTTTACTAACACAAATTTAGCAAGATGACAGGAAGTTATCCCTCGGTTGAAGAACTTGTAATCGATGCAAAATAAAAAATTATAATAACTGTATATTTGCCTTAATTATTATGTAGCACTAGGAGCAAAATTAATGTATAGAAAAAAATGTTTTAGATCCGATACCCATTAAGTTTATTTGGCCTAGACTTCATGGGTATCGGACCTAGCTAATTTATAAAGAAAAAGGAAAAAAAACCAAGTGTAAATTTTTTTTGGGGGGTGCGATGGTGTAAATTTTTTTTTTGGGGGGTGCGATCGGGATCGGCCGATACCCATCGCACCCCCTTGCTTCCGCCCCTGCATGAAAGTCCTCCCACTACTCTTTACATTCTAGAGGTGGGGCAGATTTTGTTTAATTTTGGTGTTGATATTTTTGTTGTGATCTCGAAAACCTTTTCTGTGACTCGAAAACAAAAAAGATCCTGTTCTAATTTTTGAAGATGGCAGATTCGAGCTGGTTTAGGCACCCCAAAGACAGTTCTGCTGGATAAGTGTCCATGGAATTTAACTCCAATACATTTAGGGCTCCTCCAGAACTTTGTGTAATGACTGAAGATTGATTGGATGGAGATTAAGTAGAAAAGGATTCCCTTCCAATATCTTAATTTCATTCTCCAACCTTTTATCTCAATTTTTGTCTCCATCATTACTGATGATGTCAAAAATTACAAAGAACCGGAGCCAATCAGATCTGAAAGGGAACGAGGGGCGTCATCGGATGAGGAGACTCCGATGCCTAAGTTAGATCTCAATGAGAGATTTTAGTATTAGAGAAGTAATTAAACTTTTGAAAATAAGAAGGGGTACTTGCCTATTTATATGTCGGGGGATTAGATTCCTAAGAGTAGTGATATGGTATTCATAACTCTTATATTACCTGGAATTCTAAAGCCTCTTGGATCCTTCTCTTACCTGGATTCCCGTTATAAGAGGTGATGCTAAAGTCCTAAAGGGAGTCCAGTGGTATGAGCTTCAGGACTCCTTGTCTTACCTAGAGTCTTGAAGCTTTTTGAGTCCTTATCTTTCTAGGAGTCCTTGAAAGATTAACTTACGCTTATGTGGGTTGAGGGCCTAGAATGCACCTGTCGCCTTGGATGTGACTGCATATGGGTTCGCGTGTCTCAATGGGCTGGGCCGATCATATTATGACTCATCAGTAGTCCTTCCCTTTAAATGGGCTCGAACTAATTGGGGGTTTATCTGACCAGTCGTTGTTAAGGCTCAATGGATCATATCATGGCCCATCAATAGTCCGAAGAATGCATAAGTTTGAATGAAGCTTCGAATTATGGAGTTTAGAACCTGCCTACTGCTTTTTGAGCTCCTGAAAATTGGATTTTACTGGCCCATTGGAGTGTCATGGGCAGCGACCTCAAAGGGTTGGATAATACATGAGTGGAGGCTGATCAAAGGAAGGCCAAGTCACAGATGCTTTGGGCTTTATATTGATTCAGACCAATCTTAGCACGTCTGAATCTTGAGGGGCGGAGGTAAAGAGGCTAGAGCTGTGAGGCCACATATCTAGTATTTGTCCCGATCCATGTCGAGTTGTTTGAAATAGAGAAGAATGTGCAGGTGAGTAGACACTTATCGAGTTGAGTGTTTTGCAATAATCAGGTGAGAGTTTCATCATTTCTCTCTATGGTGTTCGATACCAATTTGTTTTGTTTGTTGTTCGACATTGTCGCACTGCTTCTCAAGTAATCTGAATTCGATGGCTTCATTTAGTTCGGAGACTGAGGATGCGGAAGTAGGACCTGCACCCAAGTGAACACTGTTAGTTCCCTTATGGGTGTCAAATCGCTTCCATACCGATTTAGCCGTATTACGGATTAGGTATTGCATTTCTTCATCCATAGTAATGAGAGTGCCTACACATAAAAAAGAGTAGTGTGTCCCGAGAGGGGCAAGATTGCCTTTTTTTAAGATGTATTATACGCGGGAGCCAAATTTTCGCTGGGTGTCTGACGCAAATAAAGGGTGGTGTGTCTCAAGGGGAACAAGATTGCCTTTTTTGAAGATGTATTACACGTGGGAGCCGATTTCCGCTCACCAGGGTATGCATGTATTCGACGTGGAAGCCAAATTTCCACTCTCTAAGGATATGCGGCAGCTTCTGCAGTGGTTTTCGTTGTCTCTCACTCTACTCGATCCCAACAGCTGACGATTGGCACTGAGCTTCTTTACCTTACGAGAGAAGTTGTTTTCTAAATAGAAGTATGCTGCTTGACAAGAGTTTGCTTAGTGTTACAAGATTATGATGAGTGAACAAGGCAGTCATTTCTGTCAAGCACAAGACGGGCGCGGTCTATTGCATGATCTTCCCTCAAACAACAAGGGTTTGCACAAGAGGTTCTTCTTCGTGTTTGGGGAAGGATGAGAATATCCTTCGGGGGAAGAAAATCTTGTTAGGGTTCAACAATGCTAGGAGTACCTTCAACTCGATGTAATGCCCTTATCACCTTAATCTTGCTTTTGTTATGTGTGTTTCGTATAATTTATCATTTGGTGGGATGTTGTGATGTAGCTCGGGAAACACTAGATCTGACCTCGGAGGAAGACTCGCGCATCAATCGAGCAAAGGAAGGCAAGCCTTGGAACGTGTCTGAGCAGCTGCCCTCCATGAATGCTGCTATTACTGTTGGCGGGCTTCAACAGGAAAGCCATTGTAATCGAGTTGTTGAAACTGCGTTGGGTTGCTCTGATTGAGGTTTTTGCTGTGATTTAGGTGTTTCTTGATCATTGAATGATATGATATATTGTTGTTATGTTGTGCTGATCCGTTGTGGTGTGTGGGTCTGGAGGTCGGACCATCCTTTGAGCGACTGACCATGTTTGGGACTAATACAAGTCTATGTTGTTTGCAGAACTAAAGGTCAGACGTACGATGCTTAAGCCTAGAGGGAGTAGGCCAATCAAAGTTGTTCCTTGGGTAAGTCGAGTCCCATTGGTTTTGGGGCAAGGTATTCCGGTGCGGCTGTTCGCGAGACCAAATATGTTGAAGCTTGTCGAAGGGCTATGTCGCCATCACCGAGCAGCGATGGTTCGGAGATCGTGCGCGAAGTTCCTGCTCCTTCTGGACTCGTTCTCATAAGAGGCTTGCTTTAGTGGACGGGAGAAGAGGAAAAAAGCAAAGATCCTCTCATTCACAATGGACGGAAGAGGCTCGTAGGTTACCCGAGCAGAGCAATAACGAGCATAAAGGTTTTGATGGGAGGTCATCTTCCTCCTCTTAAGGGTTGTTGTTCTTCGGTTTAGAAGATGAATTGGAAGTTATGAAATGGCCAAGCAGGGTGGCTAGGCCTTCTACAGATTTAGCTGAGTCTTCAGACGCTCATCCGTCTGCTGTGACTTTTTTGGAGTGAGCTAGTGTGGAAAGGTCCTGTCGTTTCAGGTCTGTCTGGTGCTGGTGTCGGCCATTCTCCTATCCTGGAAGCTTTCCAGCAAGTAGAGAAAATGTTTCGAGACTTTTTATCCCTTGCGTCTACCGTGGGACTGTTACTTCAGGACTTCCGAACAATTGCCACTAGGCTACAAGTCGAGTAGGCTTTTATCTAGACCTAGCACACTATCTTTGAGGGGTTGCTTCAGGAGTTAGGGAAGGAGGGAAACAATATCTTCATCAACCGAGATGGTAGAGGTATTGTGGATGCTTTTTTAGCAAAGTTCGCGCCTTGAGGTCGGAAGTCACTGAGTTAATGTTACAACATACTGCAGGCGCAGCTAGAGAAAAGGAACTGTCACTCGATGTGTCAGGGTTGTCAACCGAGTTGGAGCAGTCCAATTGAGGATGGAGACAGATCTGAAAGCAAGCAGCCTTGAGGTTGACCAGTTGAGAATGGAAGGGCTAATGAAGAACAATGAGTTGACAAAGATGACTAGTACTGTAGCTATGGAGAAGTCCCTGTGGGAGGACGCCGTAAGCGAAAGCCTGCGTGCTTTTGAAAGGAGAGTCGAGTTATGCCTGCAACTGGTGCTCACATAGGATGAAGTAAAGGCGTCAAAGCGTGAATTGCGGTGCTCACGAGCTCCAGCTTGATGAGACATCCCTCATTGCAGAGTGGTTGGCAGGTTTCTACTCTTGTTTTGACACGCTAGTGGAAAGAGCCATGGAAAGTTTCCTAGTGTGGATTTATCATGCTTGAAGGCCAAAGACTATACCAGCCATGCTGATGGTGCAGTAGGCTCTCCTTGTCAATGGAGATGCTAGAAGTGGAGGTCGGAGGCACTATCCCAGATGTCGTGGTTGAGGAGGAAACTAGTGGAGTTGTCCCAATTCCTATGTCTATAGACTCACCTTCGCCAATACCGGAGATCTTCTTGGCTGACCAGGTGGCTGTTGATGCCTCGATGACATCTATCAATCTGGCCGCTTTATCTTTGATTCTGATTTTGGGGGGAGCTTTCGAGGATCAAGCAACACCATCTTTCAGGGCGAAGGAAGTAGTTTTTGCAACGGAGGAGAACGTACACGAGTAGCCTATTGTCGAATTTGGAGGAGAAAATTCTGCGATGTCCGTGCCTAATGAAGGTGGTGTAGGGCTCGAAAATGATCATATGTTGCTTAATTTCATCTCTTTCTTTATTTGGTGTTGAAATATTATTGTTTTGTATTTGTTATTGATGTTAAAACACTAGTGTGCTTTTGGTGAGCTACAGTCGGGGGCTCTGTGAACCCTGATATTCTGTTTTAGAATTTATATTCTGCTCTTATATCTTTATTCAGCTTTTGCATTATTTGTATTGAGCCAAATGGGGTCTTCTTGTCTATGCATGTCGTGGCGTCGTGGTTGCAATCGCCTAGTCAAGGAACAATGTTGCGACCTAGATGTGGTAGTCGTGATGTTCCTGTGATCGAGTTGGTGTGCCTTTTCGACGAATCAACCTTTGACGTGGAGCTCAGGTACTTGATTGTGACCACATGCACTAATATACTACGTTCGTCTTTGAATCTTGAGTTTGTTTGTTGGTTCTGTGTGTGGATTCCAACGTTTTTGAAATGCTACAGATACTTAGATGTCCTTTGTTCAATGGCGTCAAACCAATCTTCTGGTGTGGAGGTGCCCTTAGCACTATGGAGTCAGATAAGTTCTCTAGTGTGAAGGTGCCCAAGGCACTTTGAAGCAAGACCAGCCCATTGGTGTGGCGGTGCCATTGGCGCTGTGGAGCTAGACCAGTATTCTGGTGTGGAGGTGCCCTTGGCACTGTGGAGTCAGACCAGTTCTCTAGTGTATGGGTGCCCTTGGCAGAATAGTTTAGAGCGTTCTGTTGGTGTAGGAGTGCTCTTGGCACAGTGATTAAGATTGCTTTGTTGGTGTAGGGGTACTTATGGAACAACAATTGAGAGTACTCTGTTGGGATGTGGGTACCCTTGGTACAACGGTTGAGACCGCTTTGTCGGTGTAGGGGTACCCACAGCACAGTGTTTGAGTTAGACCAACTGCATAGGGTGTTCCCGTCATGGGGTGTTCACTTTGTTGGTGTTAGGGTGCCGGTGTCACAGTGAGTTAGACCAAATGTCCAGGGTGTTCCCGTCACGGGGGTGCTCACTTTGTTTGTGTACGGTTCCCGTGACCCAGTGGTTGAGTTGAGACAACTTTGTTGGTGTATTAGTGCCCATGACATAGGGGTTGAGTTGAGACAACTTTGTTGGTGTATGGGTGCTCGTGGCACTGTCGTTTTTAGCACTTTGTAGAGAACGACTACGTGCCTGAATTATGAGATAAGATATAACTAAAAGGTTATCATATTAGATAAGATAAAACAGGATTATATATTGAGATGAAACGAAATTATCTGGTTAGATAAAGAGATATTATCTGTAGGTCGATAAATTAAATCTATGCAAATCTTGCTCAGTACCCACGTAGTTATTCTTGCGTGGTTGACTTCATATTTGTCATATCTTGATTCGTTGCTCCGCATAGAGTAGGAGTAAATGTATATCACTAAATTCGTGTTTGACTTTGCGTAAAGATGTGTCTCGAGCGGAGGTTTTTCTAGTCTTCATATGTTGTTCAAGGGGAGTGTCGAGTAAGACCAAGCCTCTAGTGTGGAGATGCCTCTCGGTATTGTGTAGTTAGCCAGTCTTTTGGTGTTGAGGTGCCCTTGGCACTGTGGAGTCAAACCAGTCCTCTTGTGTAGAGGTGTCCTTAGCACTGTGGAGCGAAATTAGTCTTCTAGTGTGGAGGTGTCCAATGCACTTTGGAGTCAAACCAGTCTTCTGGTTGAGACCGTTTTATTGGAGTTGGGTGCTCGTGACACAGCCGTTGAGACTGCTTTGTTGTGGTAGGGATGCCCTTGGCACAACGGTTGAGACCGTTTTGTGGGTGCAACGATGCCAGTGGCACAACGGTCGAGACAACTTCGTTGGTGTAAGGGTGCCCACGACGCAGTGGTTGAGTCCACTTTGTTGGTGTAGGGGTGCCTGTGACACAGTGAGTTAGACCAACTGCCTGAGGTGTTCCCATCGTGGGGGTGCTCACTTTGTTTGCGTAGGGTGCTCGTGGCACAGTGGTTAAGATTAGACCACTTTGTTGGTGTATGGGTGTATGTGGCACTGTTTGACACTTTGTAGAGAACGACTATGTGTCTGAATTATCAGAAAAGATAAAATTAAAAGGTTATCATATTAGATAAAATAAAATAAAGAGATATTATTAGTGGGCCAATAAATACATCCATGCAAATCTTGATCAGTTCCCATAGAGTTCTTTCTGCATGTTTGACTTCAAACTTGTCATATCTAGATTCGTTGCTCCACATAGAGTCAGAGTAAATGTAAAGCAATAAAAATTTCCACCAAATAATCTGTTTGACTTTGCGTAAAGATGTGTTCCTTCAGCTATAATTTTCAGAAAAAAGAAAAGAAAATTTAGCATAGATTGAAATTACAAAACTTCAATTAAACATTTGAATTCAAAAAAAATTCAAGAGATGGAGGCAGCTCTTCAATTAATTCTAAAGAAAAAAAACCAAAAACTAAAAGAATTGCAAGAAGGTCAAAACTAATAAAAAATAAAAAGGCACACCAATTGTGGACAATAGATCCAAAGACCATTGAAACCCCAACTCCTTGTCCAGGTCCTAATTCACACAAGCAACAAATGAAAGCCTATACTTCTACCACCTGAAATCAATTTCCCTAACGACATACAATACTGTGAGGAAAATCAGACCAATATGTCGAATAAGATCCTATTCTTTAACGAATAAATCCCTCTTGAGAAAGATTAAGAACGTATGCAATAAACACTAATTTGTAGCATATAAAAACTTGCCTGCAAGCGATCTACAATATATGAAAAGAAAATCTAAATTTTTCATAAAGATTATAGGAATCCTCCACTGGCGATGCATGAAAACCAAAAACAAAAAACATTCTCCTTAAAAAGATTATCTCAAATGGACGGTCAGAATTCTCTACCAACATGTTCCCAGATAGAGATGGTAACAAATGATTCAAAGGACATTGCCGGAAGAATCAGTGATGAGCGTGCATTGTTTGGAGTAGTTTTTTTCAAGAATTCACACAGACGGCGCCAACTGATGATGCCAAAAATCACAAAGAGCTAGAGTTGATCAGACTTGAAAGGGAATAAGGAGAGGGGCGGTGTCAAATTTGGAGACTTAGATGCCTAAGTTTGATTTCGATGAGAGAGTTTAGTACTAGAGAAGTATTTAAGCTTTTGAAAATATGAAGGGGGTACTTGCTTATTTATATCACTACAAAAAAACTGTCTTTTACCAGCGGTCCTTTTAATGGCAGTCGCGAAAAGCGCCGCTAAAAGACATCTATAGCGGCGCTTTTTTAAAACGTCGCTAAAAAACCGCTGCTAAAACTCTTTTGACTTTTAACAGCGGTCTTTTTAACGGCGGTCATAAAAAGTGCCGCTAAAAGGCATATATAGCGGCGCTTTTGTTGGCCGCCGTTAAAACGACCGCTGCTAAAAACTCTTTTGACTTTTAACGGCGGTCTTTTTAACGACGGTCATCAAAAACGCCGCTAAAAGGCACCTATAGCGGCGCTTTTTTAAAACGCCGCTAAAAAACCGCTGCTAAAACTCTTTTGACTTGTAACAGCGGTCATCAAAAGCGCCGCTATATATGTCTTTTAGCGGCGATTTTTATGACCGCCGTTAAAAAGACCGCTGTTAAAAGTCAAAAAAGTTTTAGCAGCGGTTTTTTAGCGGCGTTTTTAAAAACGTTGGCGTTTCCCCGCTTTTAGCAGCGGTTTTTTAGCAACGTTTTTAAAAACGCTGGCGTTTCTCTGTTTATAGCAGCGGTTTTTTTAAAAACGCTGGTAAAAATCGTTGTTGGAAATCAGAAGAAACGCCAGCGTTTTTAAAAACGCTACTAAAAAACCGCTGCTAAAAGCGGGGAAACGCCAGCGTTTTTTAAAAACGCCGCTAAAAAACCGCTGCTAAAAGTGGGAAACGTCAGCGTATTTAAAAATGCTGCTAAAAAACCGCTGCTAAAAGCGGGAAACGCCAACGTTTTTAAAAAACGCTGCTAAAAGCGGGGAAACACCAGCGTTTGTAAAACCGCTGCTATTATTATATTTATAATGAGCATATATATTTTTATATAATTAGTATTTATAAAAAAATAATTAGTAATATAATACTATTTAACTACGACATATTATTTACTTTCAAACAAAAATATATTGTGAGATTAACTTATGCAATTAGTGTACATAACTTAAAACGTTTTATAAATTGTTTATACTTATATATTATATGTCAGTATATATACAAAGTATGTAAAGAATGAATAAACCTTCTATACAAGCACAACCTAAAAAAATTACTTGGTTAATTCAATACCAATGAAGTCATTATTGTATAGTTTAAAAAAAAAATCTATTATCATGCTTATAGTGAGCATATATATTTTGAATAATTAGTAATATAATACTATTTAACTATTACATATTATTTAATTTCAAACAAAAATATATTATGAGATTAGCTTATGAAATTAAAGTACATAACTTAATATATGGTCTTAGAGGCTATGATTTAATAATTAGGTAGGTACATATATATAAAGTACTTAGGTTAATTAGCACATATATATCATGTATATGTGTGTATATATATATATAGTATAATATATATAATGTATTGTGACAACAATATTATATGGAATTTATTTTTTACTACAATGTAATATGTATAAGTATATAAGTGTACCCACATGTATTGTGACTCAATTTATTATATAATAAAACAAGACTTTTAAAAAATGGATTATAAGTATATGCATATTTATATAAGCAATAAGTATGTAGGTAATTAAAGTGAGATTAAAGTTGTTAATAAAATATGGAATTAGAGGGACTGTTATGATAATTGAAGTTGTTATATGATATATTTTAAAGCACATAATTTAATATATGGTCTTAGAGGCTATTAGGTATATAGGTACATACATATAAAGTATTTGTACATATTAAGATTAAATATTTTATATAGTATAGTATGTCACTCATGTATGATATATTGTGTATTATTACCTTTGCAACATATATAGTATACTATGTCACTCATGTATGTGAAAATTTTTATTTTAAAGGACATACTTAATAAAATATATATGTAATTAGAGGTTGTGTTATGAAAATTGAAGTTGTTATATGATATATTTTAGATTATGACAATGGTTGTTATAGTAATTGCATATTTATTGGTCTTTAGAGGCGGTCTTTAGCGGATGTCTTTGTAGTGTCGATCTTTTTCGCAGCGATCACTGACCGCACCTACAGACCCACTTTAGCAGCGATCTTTTTTCCGACGGTCGATGACTGCCGCTAAATATATCCTTTAGTAAGGTTTAAAAAAATGCTGCTAAAAGTATATCTATAGCAGCGTTTGTTGACATAAACGCTGCTATATGTATAAGTGCAAAAAAAATATTTATTAATTATAGGTTTTAAATGTTAATAATTATTTTATAGATTATTTTATTTCTTTTAATATAATATTTTATTTTGTCATGTATTTGAAAAAAATTATTTTAAGGGACATACTTAATAAAATATGGAATTAAAATGAGTGTTATGAAAATTGAAGTTGTTATATAATATATTTTAAATTATACCTATGGTTGTTATGACAACTGCATATTTATTGACTAAATCTAAGTAGTTTAAAAAATATCTATTATCATACTTATAATGTAATATTACTTAAATATGACATATTATTTAATTTCAACAAAAGAAAATATTATTTTGTCATTTTTATTAAAAAAACTCCATTGAATCATATTTACAACATTATCAATTTTTTTATTTGATCTCAATTGTGTTGTAAATCTATTATCATACTTAAAAATTTATTGAAGGATGGCGATTATCAATATGAGACTCTTGAGACTCATTAAATCAAATTTATTATCAATGTGAGACCATCATTTTATATGTTTATATGTAGGATGTCGATTTGAATAAAAAAAAAAGGCAATTTTTTTTTTCTAACTAAAAAAAGGGCAATTATTTGTTATCGAACAGATGAGAACTTAAAAAAAAAAGAACAGATGAGAACTTAGAAAAAAAAAAAAAAAAAGCAACGAGAGAAAATTTTCATTTGGCGCCAGGCGTTTTCATTTAGCGCCAAACATTTTCACTCCCGTCAAAAACCCCTCTTCTATTTTGCTGATTCTCAATCTCTTCTCTTCTCATCTTTCTCGAAGGAAAACTTCTTCAGCGCCAGAGACGGGTTTGCTTCCCTCAAATCTCACCTCTCTTCATTTGAGGAGCTTTCCGAATTTGGAATCTTTGGATAAAGAGCATGGAAGAATATAAGATAATGGAGCAGGCGCCATTAGCTGCTTGATCGGACTCGTTGGTCACACCATCTCAGATGGCTTGCAGTGCCTCAACTCAACCTCTCTTCAACTTCAAGCTCTCACTTTCGCGCCCAACTCCGAGAACAAAGACATCGCAAGCTTTCATCTCGTACACCCAGAATCGAAGACACCCGGGTTCAGCTTATAAAGCTCATTTCAAGGCCAATTTTCCACTGTTCCCAGAGTTGTCTTTGCTCTCGGGTTGTGGACTTAAATTCAACGTGAGGACGCCAAATCTCCCATTTGGTTCTTTTCACTGCTATGCTTTATTGGGGGTGATTTTTTTTTTGTTTGGTGGGCAGGTGGGAGCAGGGAAAGAGTATACCTCTGGGGAAGAGGATGTGTCGCTTGTCTTTGACGCAAGGAATGAAGAGGATTTTTCTTGGGTTTCGGTGATTTTTCCGTACGTTCTTTCTCTTTATTTCATTTTCTTGGCTAATGGGTATTCATTATCTCCGATGTTCTTGATGGTTACTGAAAATGCAAACGTATTGGTTAGCCATTGCCTGAGATGTGATGCGGGTAGCTTTTGCTTGCCATTCTTTATAGAAAGATATGGTGTTCCGGATGTATGAATGCAAGTATCAAAATTGGACATTCAATCTTGGTTAACTACGTTGCATTTTGGGATTACTTCTCTCTCTGTGATTTGTTGGTGTCAAAGCAAATCAGTACTTTAAAAATGCCTGCCAACTGCGGCTAATTCATGATAGTTATTTTTTCCTTTTCTATTAGTTGTTTTGGCTTTATAGAGAGTAGGGTGAACCAAGAAATATTGGTGACAGTTGTTTTTGTATCGATATATTTCTCTGAAAACAAGAGTAACAAATTATTCCTCAATTTAATTTGTTTCATCAATTCTAGGTTTTTGTTCCCAGCCTTGGGAGGTTTATTATTCGGGTATGACATTGGTGCCACCTCTGGTGCTACAATCTCATTGCAGGTGCATAATTGTTTTGTGATTGACTTCGTTCTTCTATATTAGATTTGCTTTTGGGCATCTTTCTTCTTGTTTTAAAACAATAACTTCACCATGTACATTTTTCTTTTCCTTTATCTATGTTGATGATTTAAGTCACCTGAGCTCAGTGGAACAACTTGGTTCAACCTTTCGGCCATTCAGCTTGGACTTGTGGTATGTTTTGAGGATCATAGTTGCATAGCTTCTGTAATTGCTCTGAAATTGCAGTTTGTTTCTTCCAAAATAAACTTCTACAATTCGTCAATTCATTCATTTTATATTGACTTGGACACAGGTCAGTGGTTCACTTTATGGAGCTCTTATTGGTTCTCTTCTTGTCTACCCAATTGCAGACTTCCTTGGTATGTCTTATTATATTGTCTCTGTCCTGAACTTTGGAGGTTGTTTATGATTTCCTATTCAATTCCCTAGATATTGTTAAAAAGGGCGGAGGCGAGAACTTATCATGGCAGCTGTGCTATATATGCTTGGTGCTCTGATCACTGCCTATGCTCCAAGCCTTGGTGTCCTTTTAGCGGGACGGCTGTTCTATGGCCTTGGTATTGGTTTGGTGGGCATCTTTCAAAACCCTACTATTTTGTGGAGACTTATCTTCTATGATGTAGCTAGTCATCCATAACCATCTTATAAAAGAATTTGTATGACAGGCCATGCATTGGGCTCCCCTCTATATTGCTGAAACTTGCCCATCTCAAATTCGTGGAACTCTAGTGTCTTTAAAGGAGCTCTTCATAGTATTGGGAATTCTGGTATTGTTTACTCCATTGTTATAAATACTCACTTCACTTCCTTGTATGGACTGAGATGATTTATAAATGAACTTCTCTACAGTTGGGTTATTGTGTTGGAAGCTTTCAAATTGATGTAGTTGGAGGGTGGCGCTACATGTTTGGGGTAAGTGCGCTAGATAAGCCAATTTACCACCTGACTATGACAGATAACTGGGCAACCAAGTGTTCTATATTATGCAGGTCAAATTCTTCAGGTACTTCATGGTTATGGAAAAGCCTTTTTCTTTCTCTAAATGCTATTCTTTATGGGATTCAACACCGTACCTCTCTTGAATATTTGTTTTTCAGGGAGTGCCCTAAGCTCAAGTGTATGCCAGACAGGGGGCTGCCTGCGTCCCTTAATCGTCTATGTGAAATTTTTCTTTCACGATTTGAATTTCTTCCACGTTCAATATTTGTATTGGGGCTGATAAATCTTGCTTCTGCTTGTAGTGGCTTTGCTTATTACTTTCTCCAAGAACAAAATTCAAATCAGGAGATGCACGGCAAGCATATGCAATTGAGCATCCGAACCCCTTCAAATCGTCTCTGTTCTGGAAGCCATCCTGGGGTACTTATTCTTTGTCTCTTTCTGGTTTATTTTTAATTGAATGCACATTGGTGTCAAATAGTGGTTTGATGTTTATCTATGATTTACTCATCATGTTTCTATTTGCCTTTCTGGAATTTTGTTGCATAATCTTCATATTGCTTTAGAGTGCCTATTTCTCATCAGCAGTCCAATTATTTTGTAAGGTTTCTCATCAGCTCAAACACAACTAGTTAGTCTTGAGAGGAAGAAGGTGCATTTTAGCAATCCTGCAGCTTATATTTTGAAGTTGATCCAACTTGTGTTTAATCTCATTTCTTACATTGGTTTTCAGTTGTTTTAGTTTGGATTTTTTTTTCTCTCCAATTTCTACACTCATTATTTTGTTTATTTTTATTTCTCATGTGATATTTATTTTCGATTACAGGAATTCAAGAGGGTGTTCATGTATAAAAGGAGGAAGATTTAATTTAATTGGCCCTTATTGTGTTGTATTTGAATATTTTTAGTTGGTCATTGCTTATAGTTATTTTATATTAGAAACTTGTTACTTTTTATAGTACTTGTAGAGATTCTTGTATTTGTTGTAAAATGTTATTAATCAATGATGAATTATATTTTGTTTTATTATCCTTGTTATTTAAGTTTTTAAATTCAATGAATTGTGGTTATTAAAATAAATTTGTATTACCAATTAAAAAAACATGTATAGGAAAAAAATTAGTAGTGTTTTAAAAATGCTGGTACATACCAAATACTAAAAAAAAGCTAAAAAACCCTGCTAAAGCCTTAGCAGCGTTTTTTTGACTATAGCAACGGTCGCAAATTGCTGATAAAACTCTTTTTTTGTGGGAAATACCAGCGTTTTTAAAACCGCTGCTATAAGCAGAGAAACACTAGCGTTTTTTAAAACGCCGCTAAAAAATCGATGCTATATGCTGGGGAATTACCAGCGGTTTTTTAAAACGCCGCTAAAAAACTGATGCTATAAGCGGGGAAACGCTAAAGCTTTTTTAAAACGCCGCAAAAAATCGCTGTTAAAAATCAGGAGAAACACTAGCGTTTTTTAAAAACGCTGCTAAAAAACCGATGCTATAAGAGGGGAAACGCCAGCGCTTTTTTAAAACGCCGCTAAAAAATCGCTGTTAAAAATCAGGAGAAACACCAGCATTTTTAAAAACGCTGCTAACAAACCGCTGCGATAAGTGGGGAAACACCAGCGTTTTTTAAAACGCCGCTAAAAAACCGCTGCTATAAGCTGGGGTATTACCAGCGGTTTTTTAAAACGCTGTTAAAAACCCGTTGTTAAAAGGTAGGGAATCACCAGCGTTTTTTAAAAACGCTGTTAAAGGCATTCCCGATGGAGAAAAGCCAGCGGTTTTCCGACCGCTGTTGTAGCCTGTTTTTTTTGTAGTGTATGTGAGGGATTAGAGTCCTAAGAGATGTCTAATGGTATGGGCTTCAAGACTCTTATATTATCTTAGTTCTGAAGCCTCTTAGATCCTTGTCTTACCAGACTCCTTATCGTTATAAAAGGGGGATGCTAGAGTCTTATGGGCTTCAGGACTCCTTGTCTTTCCTAGAGTCCTGAAGCATCTTGAGTCCTTATCTTTCTTGGAGTCCTTGAGAGTTTAACTTACACTTATGTGGGTTAAGCGCCTAAAATGTGCCGGTGCCCTTGGATGAAACTGCAGATGGGCTTGTGTGTCTCAATGGGCTGGACCGGTCATATTATAGCCCATCAATTACAATGTGTAATCTTCTTCTGAAACTTTTGGAGTTGCCACTTAGAGATCATGTTGGAAAGGTTTGTATAATTAGTTTCACAATTGATATGAAGTGGAACGCAAGAATGAACTTCTTTTGTGAATTTTGGAAGTGTAAAGCACTTGCTTTTGTTAAAAGTAATTGCCATGGTTGGTGAATCATTATAAGCCAAATCTTTAATTAATCGCAATACAATAAACTTATGAACTAGTACTCTATAAACCTTTTTTACAGGGGAAAATAGCACATATTCAACCGTCATAGAGAGAGATATGGCTAATCCAACAAATCATTAATTAGCCTAATTAAACCTCAAACTTTAAACCTATTCAAATAATGTGTTTGGCTGTGTAGGCTGCCAAGTTATCTGCCTTTGAAAGTCTCAGTATTGTTAGTGATTTGTTGGAGTTGTGCAGCCAATGTAATCGACAATCCAATCTAACTAGAATGCGGAGAGGGAGATTTGGAGGAGCTCATGTTGACTACCCATCACGGACTCTTAATTGGACGCCAAGGAACACTAAAAAACTTTTGGCCTTTAGTAGCGGTCGAAAAGCATCGCTAAAGGTGCCACAACCGCCGCTATAGGCTCTACCTGCGGTTTTTTAGCGGCGGTCGCTACCACTGCAAGTGTACTGTCGTAGTAGCTCATAGCGGCAAATTTGGAGGCGCTGGTGCAGACCTCAGGTCTATAGCACATTCACAACCGCCGCTATAGGCCCAAAGTGTAATCGTGCGTTTTAGTGGCCGCCGCTAAAAGTCTGTGCCATCGTTTTTTTTTTTTTTGCAATGTGCTACCATTTTTAAAATAGCACTAATTTTTTTCTATATTTTCCTATACATGTTTTTTAATCAGTAATACAAATTTATTTTAATAATCAAAATTCATTGGATATAAAAACTTAAAGAACAGTGATAATAAAACAAAATATATTTTATCATTGATTAATAATGTTTTACAATAAACACAAGAATCTCTACAAGTAATATAAAAAGTAACAAGTTTTTAATATAAAATAATAAACACGGACCAACTAAAATATTCAAATACAACATAATAAGAAGGACCAACTAAAATGTTCATTCTTTCACACATCAACATCCTCTTGAATTCTTATAATTGAAAACAAATATCACATGAGAAATAGAAATAAACAAAATATTTATATAAACAAAATATCTACTTGTATATAAGGCTATAAGCAACTCCGACTGAATTCCATTAAAAAAGTAGTGCTTCTTCAACTAGACAAATGTATATAATCGGTGGGCTTGAATTTTGTATGGGAAGAGTCAGTCAGCATCTGGAAACACAATTCGATATTTTAAAAAAAGAAACATTAGGCCCATCCTAAATAAATAGATCAAAAAAGATACATGGTACCCTCACATTCTGATAATCCCATAGAAGAATTATGCATGACTAAGAGAAGTACAATGCTTGTTTTTTTAGGCAAGTGAAGTACAATAATTGGCTAAGAGGTATATTGCCCGCTGTCCATTTGATTTGAGGATTACACTAACCACCAAACAGCACAACACATTTTACAACTAAACAAACAACATTTATAGTTTCTCAAGTTCCTGATGTTGTTTCTGGCATCCTAATTAATTTCCAGTGACCTTAGAAATACAACGTCTCACCATGATAGAGCAAGAAGTAGGAGAATGTTATGATCAACATGCATACATCGCTACCATTACACAGTTAGTGATCACATACTGGAGAGTTGATTCCTCTTTGCGTCCAGCTAGTTGATGCGAACAAAGTGGAGCAAGACTAATGTATTAAAAGTTAGTTTTCTCATCCCACAAAGAACATATAAAATTACCAACAACTATTGATTAATGAGAGCCACAGTTTAATAAGTATGAAGTGCTTCACCAAGCGCAGTGGCTCGCCAGTTCGAATTCGAGCATTCCTACGAGCAAGGTTGGACTCAATGGGCGTCCTGGGCCGCCCTTCTCGAATTCTTTCCAACTCTTCATGAGTCAGCATCGTAGGCATTTTAGCAAACACCGATTAGGCCGCTATGCAAACCGAGCAAAACTAGAGAATCCTAAAATAATAGCTGGGACATTCAGCAAACCAACGAGAATAGCTACAAGAAATAGAAGCAACAGAACCTCAAGATTCAGACGACAATCAAAAGCAGAGGCAAAGAATTGAGATGGCAATGGACTTACCTTGGGATTTATTTCTTCACAGTTGGTGTTGCATCTAAGAGAAGGTACACGTGGAGAAAGCAAGGGTGATGTAGAAGGTTGAGACTGTGTGTGCCCGTGGGTAGTGCTTTAAGGTTTTTACACAAACTAACTCTGATGCTTTCGAGAAACGAGTTGCGAAAAAACAGAGCTTTGCCTTGTTCAACAATTAGATTTGCATCTCATGCTCCGCTCAGCTCAATTGTAATACGACAAAAAAAAACTCAACTTGCCGACTCAAAATCCATGAGCAAAATCAACAAGAAAGTAAATGAACACGATGAGAAATTGCAGTTACAAAAATGAATATTTTTAAAAACATCAAATCTTTCTCACCGACTCCTCTTGCGAAGCAGCGGAAGCTAAAATCGACAGTTTCCATAGCCTCCGTCTATCCAGGGAAAGAGGCGAGGGGTTGGAGCTTCTTCGACGAAGAGGGGGCTGGGTTTTGATGAAAATTTAGCAGGTAGAGAAAACTTTGGCGCTAAACGAAAATTTCATTCTCGTCTTCGATGATTTCTTTATTACACTCTAAACTCACAGTTTTCAATTTTTTAAATAATAAGTGTAATGCGCACTGTTTAAATAAAAAAAAATCAAACACTCACACTTCCCTTTCGCCGACCCATTCTAGCCTTCTTCTCCGGTGTTCTTCACGGGCACATTAGATATGACCCATTCTAGCATTGCTACTCCCCAAGTGAAAAGAAGCCAACTCCCACAGAAATACCCATGAATTGGTCCTCCAAATACCCATCCAACCATAAAGCTTCCGGTTCTACAATTGCATATGAGAAATTCTCATCGAGGACTAGGCAACGATTATTCATCTCCTGAGCAATCAAATCAATAACCTGACATAAGACTTCCACACGAAAATAATGCAAATAAGTAATTGTTTGCCCTCCACGCCTCGAACGACCACGAGTTTGTATAATGTTTTCCATATTGGGCACATTGATAAAATTATTCAGACAAAATGTTTTGACTTCTTCCAAAAATTGGGCTCAACTAAGGTTGTCCTAGGCTCAACAACATCACAATCCAATCTAAAAACTACTACACAAATAACATCTCTTCGTCCGGTTTCCTTCACAATCCAACCTAGAGTTAAGCAAGAAATGAAAAAAAGTTTTAAAGAAAGGAGATTACCTACCGCAAATGTCTTTTCCAGCAAATAAGCAAGTATATTGGCAAAGTTCAAATGTGCTTCCAGCAATGGATTTTGATCTTTACTACACAAATCCACATAAAGAACAATAAGTTAACAAGTAAATATTTAATTTGCTACATAATTTATTTCCCTGCAATGTAGGAACATAATTATCTATAAAGAATAATAACTGAGTGCGAGCATAATTATCTATAATAATAAAAAAGTGCAAGCATAATTGAAATAAATAGGAATTTACTATAAGAGAGGTATGAAAGTGACTGATTAAAACACATTCACACTATATGGATGTCATTAGAAGAAACATTGAAAACCCAAACAATCAATGTGATCTACCCAGATATTAGGGAGTCTATATGCGTTTTACTGGAAAATGGGGAGGAAAAGAAAGTCATCAGAACTGCATATTAATATAAGGTAGAGTTTCAATTTATATATGATAGATTTACAATAGTACTATGGATAAATTATTCTTAATTGTACTACATCACCTCCTTCCCAAAAAAAGTAAACAAAAAAAAAGACTGCTCCTGTAAAATAGAAGGGAAAAAACTACAGTACCAGCAGAAGCAGGAACTGAGAATGCAGAAAGTGCTCATGCAAAGGTATTACGCAATAACAAAAACCCTAAGCTCGTCTCTGTCTCCTCTAGTAATGCGGGTATCTGCATCGAGATACGTGACTTCAAATTCACCACTTCCAGTATTTGATGGAGGCCTTAACACATCTGGAATCAGCGGTATCTCGAATGGTGGTAATTGTGAGTCTGTGACAAGTTTCCACAATTCCACTCGCCTTTACTTTATAGATGTTTTCTCAAATGGATTTTTATCTTTGCATATCCTATTCCCATTAAAAGTGAAAGCTCAATAACGATGTTCGTTTTCTCATTTACTACTCAGAGAGTCATCCAGGCGGGCTTATGTTGGCCTGGGCCAACCAGGGCGGCCCAGGCCAACTTTTTTTTTTTTTTTTAAAAAAAACAATTTTTAGGGGCGGACCCCGGGCGGCCACCCAGGCTCGCCCGGGCCTGGGTCCGCCCATGATCCCACGACGTTCATAAGGTCCACTATGGTCACGATTGTATCGATCAGCTCCAGAACCTCCACGACTGCCAGAATCCCTGTTGCGCGAACCAAATGGATCTCCGTTCCGATCAGGACCATAACGTCCACTTCCACCGCCGCCACTACCACCAGACCTATCATCCCTACCACGGCTTTGACAGGGACCTATCACACTGTACCTTCCCCAACCTCTTGCCCCTTCACTTGGACACTGTTAATGTTATTGACAAATTCCGTTTCAAATTTGAGTTGTAATATTTCAATTATTTAGATAAGAGTTTGTTTAAGTGTTCAAGATGTCTCTTAATAAGATTAGGATTGAAAAACGTTTCAATTACGAAGATTAGAATTGGAAAGCATTTGAATCGTGATGATAACGATGAAGAAAGTTTGAATTTTGAAAGAGAAGTTCAAATTCGCGAAGTGTGATCTGATCCTGAAATCTCTAAAGTTTATCTCCGGAATAGGCTCTTGGCCCAAGCTTCGCCCGCTATGAGCTCGAGCGAGATTGACAATTTTTTTTACAGAGAGTTTCGCCCAAGCTTCGCCCTACCTTGGCTCGAGCGAAATTGACAATTTTCTTTACAGAGAATTTCGTTTGATCTTCGCCCTATCTTCGCTCAAGCTAGATCGCCAGTTTTTCATAGAGTGTGTTTCGCCCTATCTTCGCCCTATCTTGGCTCGAGCGAAATCCCTATTTTTCAAATTTTCTTATCTTTCTCTATTTAAACCATGAGACCTCGTCCAAGTTGTTCACCCAAGTTATTTGCTTCATTCCTTGGCGTCTTATGCTTGAGAGAAACATTCTTTGAGACCTTTGCACCTAAAGTGTATATATTTTCTCTCTCCTACATCAATCACCTTAATCACCATTGAAACCAACCTCTTGTGAGAAGCCTTCAGAGAGCTTAAGGAGATTGGCAGCCGAAGTTACTGGTGTTGAAGAGATTTACAAGAAGAACCTCAGAAGGCTGAGGGTTAACCGCAAGGGAGCGGGTCTAGGTTGAATTATCTAGATTATTACTTCGGGGTTGTCAGAGTCAAGCAACTGGATGTTGCCCGTGTCTGAGTCACCGGTGTAAGGTTTATCTTCTAGTGAATTTTTGTTGGCTACTAGCTCGGAGTGGTTTTTTCCTTTGATAAGGTTTTCCACTTCGTCATCAAATCTCGTGTCTTGATGTGTGATTGATTTATTATTTCAGATTGATATCTTTCTTTGATATTTATTTTAATATTCCGCTACATATTTGTTAATTGTTAAATACTTTTCAGATCTAGGTGAGACTCTTTTAGGACTTGTTCTAAATTTGTCTATTCATAGAAAAAGAAAGTAGCATCACCTATTCACTTCCCTCTAGGTGTTCTTTAGGGTCTATACAGATTTTTCAGACACTCCCGAGCAAAATGTCCAGTCTTCCCGCACTTAAAGCACTCTCCACCATTCGACCCACGTCCACCTCTATAGTCACTGTTTCGGTCACTGTCATGGTCTCTGCTTGAACCTTGGTAAGGCTGAGCTTTATCCACAGCAGCACCCACGTCCACCTCCATGTTGTTCGTTTTAGTTCTCTAAACAATATTCATTGTCGTATCTCACAAGATAGCGAGATATACAGCTCAGAGAAATAAATGAACCAAAGTACCAAATTGGAAAAGGGTAAAAAATCACATTGACTGGCCGACTTATTAACAGGAGCACAGATGTATCAAAACTGAAAAAAAAAAATGCTAGTCGCAAAGATAGATAATTGAGTACATTTACAATCTCCGAAAATGGATGTATCGATCATCCTTACTCAATTAGTACATAAACTAATTGAGTAATGATGCTTAATTTTTATGATGTTCTTATCAGCTAAGCCCAATAATCTGGACCTATAGTGGGCCGAACCTGCGACCTCTATTATGAACCCAAAAAAAGAATACAGAAAAGGGCCCGTTGGCCACAAGGCAATTCGTATTCAAACTACATATAGGAGTTGTATTACTGTGCATGTTGTTTCCAACTCTGGTTCATTTAATGTCAAAGCCTTACTCCTAATTCCTTCCCAAATGATTCGCAGTAACATACCTAGGCGTTTTCTTTTTTTTTTGCCAATTTCAATTAGTAGATGAGATGGAGAGAGGTGAAGTTAGTCCAGAATAGAGAAGGCAATTTAAACTTATGTTTGATTACAAGGTTATCAAGGTTGTAACCATTCCTTGATCATTACGTATTCCTACTTTATACTGACATTTTTATATGAAAATACATTTCAGCCCTTGTGGCTAAATGTGTATATATGGTTCAAATTTCAATTCTAGTGCCCTCAAAAGTACATATATTCACACAAATTTGTACACTAACTAAGGATAACACAATACTACAAGTCTACCTACTAATGGACTATGAGGGGGCGAGCGAACGATGAACCGACAAAGAATCCGAACAACATATAGTTTTTTTTGGAGTATCAAGAGAAATCTATTGCACTCAACCTTTGTGTATCACACTCAGACTAACCTAGCACAACTGAGAAAATCACTGACAAGGTTAGGAGCACAATGACAAATTCTGGACACTAAAACCGACCTCAAAGTCTGAGTAGTAATTAATTTTAAAACATGCTCAAAATTGTAAGATTCAAACTCACATCAACCCACTGTATAACAATTCATCCAATATAAAATGTTTATTCTTTTAACTATTGTACTATCAGCATGTAATGCATATATTGGTTTCGATAGTTGAAGTCTACTATATCCCGTCACTGCTATCTCTGCTCAATATAGAGTATTTTGGTATCCAACCTCCTTAATGAGGTTTCACTATTCTTCCTTAGCAACCTGGTTAAAGCTAATTCATAGGTTCCTTAACGAGGTTTCACTATTCTTCCTTAAAGATATGTTTGGTTAGAGTGTTTTTTGAAGATTTGTTATGTTTTGAGAATTTTTAGGTAAAGTTAATTTTATTGGTATACGTGCTGCAATTATTTTTAGGTGATGTTACAAAATATGTTCAGTTTGTATATTTTAACTCCTAATTTTAATTCATATGAGATTTGGTTTGTATTTCTCACCTAGCAATACAAGACTTTAAAAAAAAACAGAACTATTACGTTTAGAGGCCAAAAGTGTAAATTCAAACAATGCCCAAATTGACATGACCAGTGTACAACCTAAATGCGCCCCCAGCCACACAGCGCTCCCCAGACTCCTGGAAGATTTCCTAAGTCAGTAAGAGTACAGATCAGTAGGAACTCCATTTAGGGGTGTTCACAGAATGAAGAAACCTGACTCGATCTGGTCTTTCGAACCGAACTAAGTAAATTCGGGTCGGCCTTCAGATATATAAGGTCGGGTGTCGGAATAAGTTATACACTTTCGTGAATTTCGGGTCGACCCGGAATATTTCAAAACTACGTCGTTTTTATTTGTATAGATGGTTTTTTCCTTCTATTTTTCATTTTGAATGTTAGCTAGATCTGGAATTTGGAACGCAGGAGACAATTTAAATTTTCTTCAATTGCATGTTTTCATTTGGGCTGATTTTTTACTCTTTGAACGGGAGAATAGGCTTCAGCCTCCACCAAACCTTTACGCAATTAGCTGTAATTATGCATTATATTGGGTCAAATGGGCTTAAACATTAATTTTGGATAAGGTTGGAATTAGTTTATGAAATGGTTTTGGGCTTCAAAATAAATTGGGATTGGTTGGCAATATGCATAGCAAATAATTTTGGGCTTCAAAACTTGGTAATAATGGGCTTTTAAAATACAAATTAATTGATGTTGGGCTTTAGGCCCATTCCAAATTTCGACCCGACACCCGACCCAATTTTGAAACACATTTCGGCTTGGAATGGGCATGAAAATTGGGGCGGCTTAGAATATTTTTTCGTGTTCCGAAAATATCCGGTTCAGGTGTCGGAATAAAAAAATTTCGACCCGTAGGTCGGGTGTACACCCCTAACTCCATTGGGTAAACAGCCCCGTGCAGTATGCAGGGCAAGCCAACTCCTCTGTATCGGACCACAGGCCGTCTTATTACTCTTTTCCGTAAGCATTTAATAGTTCTAGCCAAACTACAGGCCTAATTTTAGTAATTACCTAAGGACTGGTAAATATAATAATATTGCTGCTCCCCTGTTTGCTAGAAAGACACAAACAATAAAGAAAAGAAAATGGTGTGGTCGCGTCGGTACACCGCTGTTTACAAACTTACACGCGACGGGCACAGGATATACACATTGTCAACCTAGCTAGTTTTTTTTACTCTCTACACGCTGTCATCACGCCACCGGCCACTACGGCACCACCAACCAATGTCATCTTCTCTGCTGGTAGATAAACTAAAGAACTCCAAAAACCACAGTCTTTGCAGGAATTTATGTCAATCATTCCGTTTGTTTATTTACTAGTGCTACTGTGGCTGCTCATAGATCCAGTGTATGGTAGTCAGTCCCGAAACAAAGAATGAACAAGCAGACAGAACTTAAAAGAGTTCAAATAAAAAAGAAAAATAAACACCTTTAACAACAACACAATACATTGATAGGATCCCCGCGGGCATCCCCTCCTAACCAACCCTTACAAGAGAGAACGATGCAAAACAGTCAAAACCAATCAACTCCACTAACAGAGGATTCAAGTCAACACCAAACTTTCCTTTTCTACACGAATTTTTAATTATGACTACATTATGGAACAGCTGCTTGTGTTATCGTCACTGAACATATGAGCTGCAGAGCTATGACCACTGTAATTGGCTTCAATGTAAGAGTATGAGTTAGGGCTTGCACTATAATTGTAGTAGTAACCGGTGCTAGGGGGAACAAAAGGGGACGTGTGATATATCATTTGGGGTTGTTGCATGCAAAAAAAAAAATTTTGCACGTATGACAAAAAAAAATGTACTACGTAATGCAAAAAAATATCTTAAGTGTTAAAATATCAAAAATTAAGAATTAAAAACACAAAAAATATTAAAATACACGTATCGTGCTATTTGCTAATACTGAGAGGTGGCAATTGAATCCTACGAGACTGCATATTCTTCACCACTAGTGTAAATATTATTTCTCTGTTCCGCGCTTGATCAACTCTTCCATTTCTCGTCAAATATTATTCATGAGAATCAGCGGAGGATGAAGAAAGAGATGGATTGAGAATAATTGGAGAAGAGTGAAGTAAAATAATCGAGGGGAGGGATTAAAAAGAGGAGTGTGTTCCAATAGGAACGGGGTGGCCGGTAGTGGGTGTCAAGCGGTGCACCCTTTCGGGGTTGTACGGTATATATATATACCCAACCCGACACACCGAAGTTGTCCTCGATATACATGTTGCGTGTTCGTCCTGGTAGAGTTCTGTTCCTGCAAAGCTAGTAGTTTAGGTTAATTGTTTCTTAGGGGACCTTGGACCCGTTCTAGAAGACGTCCATAAATATATCCAGAAATTTTAGCTTCTTTCCTTTGGTTCGACGTACAGTTAATTGACTCGTTCAAGTTTATTGTTACTCAAATTGCAAGGAAAATAAGCCAGTTATATATGTCTATCGATCTCTTTAGATTGAAGGTAGCAATTTAAGTAAAATAATCTTTGTTAGTTTTGTACTAATTAGCCTAATAACCTCATCTAGGAAAATGATCTTCTGTTACTTTTGTACTAACTTAGCAACTTCGTCTTTGAGAAAAAGAAAAACCTAACAACCACATCAAGTCTAAAGTTGATCTGCTCATAATCTCTCGTGACGTTTTCTGGAGGTTCGTACGTAGCCTAATCTACTCCAAATTTGTAACTTCAAAAAGTATTTTTTTTTCGTTCTTATAATTTCGAAGGCCATATTTGCGAACCAACCTTGTTTTTTTTTGGAAATCTTAAGAATGTGAAAATTAAGGTAGATAAGAGTTTTATTAGATTTTGAAAAAAATAATAAAAAATAGAATTTTATGGGAGTTGGTGGAAAAGTCACGAAGAGAGAGATGATTTGAGTAAATTTTTATACTTATTGTAATACAAAGAGATGTCTTGATAGGAGAGAGATGTTTTTTTTTGTATTATTTTTTTAACCAAAATTTTAAGTTAGTTATATTTGCATTAAAATTTTTTCTAAAATTTTAGGTTTACTATCTATCAGATGGGTCATTTTTATTTTTATCATAAGTCATTCCGTAGTTCCAACGGTCAAAACTAACTTACAATTGATGTTGCATTCTAAGCCCTTTGTGAAGTCGGTTAGTATTTATTTAGGATAAATACACTACTTTATGCCATCCAACTGCATATGAGAGTTTTAACGCTTTACCTCCTCTATTATAATTTTCCAACAATTTGAATGAAAAATATTTTTTTTTTGGCACTTCATCCCCCAATTCAAGAGTCCCATGAGTTCATAGCTCAATTAAAAACTCAGATGTTATAGATAGCGGTGTATTTACATCTAAGATATTTTCACTTCGTAAACAAAATCGTGGTGTCATTTTTATTTTCGTTATTTCTATGATCTTTAAATCTGCTAACTATTATCTTGTCTGATATTTTGTTTATCAAAGTGCTGAAAATTTGATTTCGTTATGAGCATATAGGTTCCTGATATTTGATCTCATTATTAGATCTAAGTTGCTTGATATTAGATTTTCCAATAGCATTTAGATTGCTGGAATTTTGAGTTATAGTTGCAGTAAATTTATCATTGTCCGGATTTTAAAGCTCTTGTAAATTCACATAATCTTGATATTATAGGTGTTGGAAAATCATAATATTATCTTAGACTTTGTGTTGCTGTAAAATAGTCATAGTATTGATTTTATCATTGTTGGAAAAACTGCAGTGTTCTTGGATTTATAGTGCCGTAAAATTAATAGACTTTTAATTTTAGAATTGCTGTAAAATCCATATAACAAAGTGTTTATAATTGAGGTCCAGTTCCCATTGCAGTGAAGAATAAGTGCTGTAAAATCTGTTAATTGTGTTTAGTTTATAGATTTTAATTGATTGATTGATCGAAAAATTAATTGAGCTATTTTTATATGTTTGAGAAATAAATTATTAATTAATTTTTAAATACTTATTTATCTCGCTAATTATATTTTAAAATCTAAACGTAATTTTAGAATTAATAATGACTTCTCGACTTGTCATAACGTTAGGGGCGCTAAAACCGAGAAGAGTAGTCCAAATGCGTTTGAGACTCCAGTTGGGCACTACACTGTCCTCCACATCCAAACAAGGTTGTCATTTGTCTAGGTAGGAAATTAACTTTAATTTCCCTGGTCTTGACAATGAGTGATACTTTGTCGTCTCTCTAATCAATTATCCCGTCTTGTCTTCCACCAAATGATTGCCATCCTTCTCCTCGAACAAGCATTTCACTTTCTTTTTAGACAAAGTACTATAATACATGCATTAAATGCTTTTTTGTTATGATTAAATATTTTTAGAATAATCTTTATACTAGATTTATATTGTATTAATTTCAAGCCTCACACCGACCAGTGTAATTAATAGACATATTGCAATATTCCTATGGCGTGAAGATAGAAGTTAACAATGAACAATAATGCTGCATAATTACAGGGCCGGCTCAACCCTTGTCTAAGGCCCCACTTGGAACAAGAGGTTCCACAACTTGAAAGAAAAATAAAAAAATAAAAAGACCCTTAAATACATAATGAATAAATAAATTAAAAATAAAAAGGTCCTTAAGCCCACTTGATTAATAATTTTATAAAAATTATTTTTAAATAAAATTTTAAATAATTTTTAAAAAATTATATAAAAAGGCCTAATTTTTATTATGGCCTCATGCCTCAATTTTTTGTTGAGCCGACCCTGCATAATTACAGGAAGAATACAGCCAATAACTCGTAATATCTATCAAAATAAAGAAAGAAAGACAAAACAGATTGTCCTCCAACTTATCTTTACCTCTCCGAGATATGAAGGCCACTACTAGAAAACAGGATTCATGACACAAACTTATTGCAAAAAAACAAATTGAGTTATTACTGTCGTTAATTTAGAAAAATACGAAACCTGATCTGAAGGCTTGTCCGGCGTGCATGTGTAGCCTTCTTTCTCGAGAATCGAAATCGGTTCCCACTTATATATGGCATACAAATAATGAATATCCCAATGTCTTTCAAAATATATATTCTACGGGTGGCCGAATTTTAGGTATTCTTGAATTTTCTAGTCAATATAAACCACCCAAATGATGATTTTGAATCAAGAAAATATCAATCACTTATATATATATATATCGTATGATACTCCACACACGAGCCTCATGCTTCAACTTTTGACGTATTGATTGATATTGGAACCATCTAGCCAACATATGATATTACTTAAAAGGCTTTTAGATAAAGATTGAAATGATATGTCTACGGGCATATTTGATCCCCAATTAATTGGGCTTAAAATTTTAGGTTTACTACTAAAAAATTCATCACATAATTTTTTATTATTATAATATTTATTAAAAAATTTCTCTCTTTACTTTTTCACCAACTCCCATAACATTTCTTTACTTTATAATATTTCTCAAATCCCGATACCCAAAATTTTCACCCTCAAACATACCAGTAATTTGATCAGTTAAGCGGGAGGAACTGGTCACTGAAGAGACATTGTTCATGCCAAGACCAAGGAAGGGTGGGTTTGTGTGGTAAAATTTTTGGTATTGGGTTTAGTGTTGGTATTGGGTTTAGTGAAAAAGTGAAGAGAGAGGTAATATTTTATAGTTTTTGTAATTTTTTATATTTTTTTATGGAAGAGAGAGAGATTATATTGGAGTATTTTATTAGGAGAGAGATAAAATTTTGGATAAAATTTTAGTGACAAACGCAGCCGAAGTGATCTCCGTTCTCCAAAAGCAAGTACAAGAGAAAGAGCTGACCTTGGCCCTGTAAAGTTTGGGTGACCCTTGCCAAAACGAAGGTAGCAAGGGCCAGACCAATTGTCATTAAGGAAAATTGATGCAAAATGAACTGAAGAAAAGTTGGAACACTTCAATGGGATTATAGAGGCAAACAGTTATAAAATAAATATAGGAAAAGTAAAAGAAAAATATGTAATCTAAAATGAAAGTAATTATCCTGGATCTTCAGGAAATGAGCATATCTTTATGCTACCTTTTTCCTTCCTGGGGACAGCAAGGTACACCAAGGCAAAAAAGGGCCTCGCTAGTCAAACCGAGGGGTTTTTTATGGACAAGTTTGTTTGTAAAAGTATTACAAAATATAATAAGATTTAACAAAATTTACAAAACGAACATATAAAATCTCAAAAATTCGTACACAAACACCAATACTTTTTACAAATTCTTTAACAACTTTTCACATAAACTCCAATACATTTTCAAAAAAATTTTAACAAATATTTTCTCTCTATTCTTTTTCACCTAACACTAATTTTTTTATTAAACAATTACATCAAATAATCTCTCCCTCTACACATTTTTACAGATTCCAATAAAAACTAAATATCTTTAAAACTTTTCATCAAATTTTACATCCCAACAGCCCAGTACAAATACCAGACCAATACATTAAAAATCAACAGCCCAATACAAATACCAGCTATGAACCTCACTCCCTCTTCCATTACAAATACCAGCTACGAACCTCACTCCCTCTTCCATTGAGTGCTTCTCCCTATGTATGTCTCTTTCTGATCTTCCTCTTCCCGTGCTGTATAGCATGCAAAGCAAGATGGTCTGTGAGAGAAATTGGCTATCTGATCTTATAATTTATTTTTCTATTTTAGGACTGCTCTCCACTTCATGGGTAGAAGATAGGCTTTTTGATACATCCAAGTTGAAAATGTTTGTGGATGAGCTTCCCGATATGCCCAAAATCCTAGGCTTTGATGTTGTTTTTGGTTTTCCCAAACCCATCTCACTGAAGATCTGTATGTTCAAGACCGAATGGGTAAGACGCCTTTCTTATTGATCTTCTTCGACCTGCATATAGAAGCTGTTTTTCTCTCTATCTCCTTTCTTGGTTTAGATAAATTCTAGGACACAGAAATACTGAGACAAAGCCACCAATAAGTTTGAGGGCATCATAGCATTCCATGCTCTTCACTTTGGAGGAATTTCTATGTTCATGTCGTTCGAGGCAATGGGTGTCTTTGACTCTTTTCTGCTTCATTTCATTCCTACCTGACTCGATGTGCTTCATAAGGTGATTGTTGTAGTTGGAAAATAAAATTTTGTTAAAATTTTAGGATAAAATTTGATGAGACTGAAAAAATGAGGCGAGAATAAAAAAAGGTCGGTGAAAAAATAAATAAAGAAATTTTTGTAAAGATAATATCAACAAATGCCTGATAAATGTTTGTAAGAAATGGGACTGCATTTTCCCTTGTAAAAATTTTAAAGGAATCTTCACGGAAAAGATTTAAGACTTTCGAAATATGTTTTAATTATGATTTTCTACTTGATCTTTCAAAATTTCCGTCACATTTTAAAGTAAAAGCAGAATCCGGCACGCCATCCCATTCTGATATTCTGCATGTTGCTCCCTCGGATTTACAGTACACTGTTTCCTTTTCGGGAGCCTTTTGCTTTTACTCAAATCTTATTTTAGTAGGTTATGCTTTCATAGTTGAGTTGCGATCTGTTTTGCTATCAGAACTAATGGCATCTTAAATTAATTTAAAACTACTATATATAACCCGCAACCGTAATTAAGAAAGTTCTAAAGACTGTCTATGGTTGTTTTTTGAGTGTACAGCGTTGGAATCAGGAATAAAGACAACTTTAATTCAATTAAGACAATAAGTCACCGGCTCAATCAATTACTTGGAGTCTGATCTACAGATCCTTCCTTCGTTTCTTTTGGGGGGATTAATGGGCTTTACCGGACTTGCTCCATTCCCAAAGTCAACTTTAATTCAATTAATACAAAAAGTCACCGGCTCAGTTATTTGCTTTTGCTTTGCAGAAATTCCACAGAGATCTCCCTGCCACACCGGTTTTTGCCTACGGTACATCAAAGGCGACGACAACAGTCCTCGATCCAACGGTCGTAGAGCTTAATGGAGTTGATACGTACGTGACATGGCAAAACCACCTCCCTAAAAGGCATATACTTCCCTGGAACCCCACCATCTCAACGGCTCCGAGTATTATGTGAGTGTACAAGGCTCTGAGTGTGCCGATTGTACTGTGAGGATCGCATGAGAGAATTTGGACGGCTCAGATCGTGCCGGCGAATTAATGAAAGATAACCGGCGATCCGACTTCACCCGTTCACGCGATCCAACTTTCACGCCAAGATCGTACCACCCTGATGTTTGGAGCACATGAGAAAAGAAGAGCAAGATCAAGAAAAAGAGAACGTGGAGTCATGGTTCACTGCTGGTTACAAGCAAAGAGGCCCCAAGTGGACCAAGAAAACGTATCGCTACCACAACCGCCAACACCCCGGAAACCTGTGTGGTACCACGATCATGCCAAGGGATTGACTAGGGTCAACCTCCTTGCCGGCTTAATTGGGGCCTACATAATTCGCCACCCTGATGTTGGGGCCCCGCTTGGGCTATCTCACGGGGACGAATTCGATTGGCTGTTGGTCGTGTTTGATCGCGGCTTTTCCAACGACGGTTCGATATAAATGAATTTCACGGAAAACAATCCCTCCATACACCCACAATGGCGGCCTGAATATTTTGGAGACGCCATCATCGTGAATGGCAAAGCCTGGCCACGTATGACGGTGTGACGTCGTAAGTATAGGTTCCGTATTATCAATGCGAGCAACGCTAGATTCTTCAGGTTCTTCTTCACCAACGGCCTTGGATTCATCCATGTGGGATTTGATTCGGCTTAGCTTAGTGAATCGACGATCGCTAACGAGATTTTAATGGGCCCATCCGAGATTTCTGACGTGCTTGTAGACTTCTTCATGTCAAGGACAGATGTCGTTATCCTAGCCAACGTCGCACCGTATCCCTACACATTTGGTAACCCGGTCAACGAACTTAACAGCAAGGTCCTTATGTTTGTCATTTGTAGGTATCAAGAGTTTGACACGTGGTGAGTTCCCAAGAAACTAATACAATATCCATACCCAGATTTGTCCAGCGCGTCACTCACACGGTATATTACCATGTACGAGTATACGAGCGATGTGGGTGAGCCAAAACATCTGTATTTGAATGGGAAACCGTACGAGGCACCTGTGACAAAGAAGCCGAAAGTGGGAGCCATCGAGGTCTAGAACGTTATAAATCTGACAGGGGATAACCATCGTTTGCACATTCATCTGGGTATATTTTTGACGTTGGATCAAACGAAGCTGGTCAACCTGGAGAAGTTCAAAAGCTGCATGACTAAGGGTGCATTTGCACCCAAAATATTACCAATATTTTTCTTTCTCTCCTAATTAAATACTACAATATAATCTCTCTCTCTCCCATCAAAAAATATTAAAAATTACAAAAAATATTAAAAAATTACCTCTCTCTTCACTTTTTCACTAAACCCAATACCAACACAAAACCCAATACCAAAAATATTTCAACACAAACACAACCTAAAATAAACGACGCAGTCAAGTGCCAAGTAAGCAAGTATGCAGTTGGGAACAAAACAGAAGTGTCAGCTCAAGAGAAGGGTTGGAAGAACGTGTTCAAGATGAGGCCGGGAGTCGTGACGAGGATTCTAGTGAGGTTTACTTACATACACTCGAATGCATCGTATCCTTATGATGCAACTTCTGAGCTCGGTTACGTATATCATTGCCATGTAAGCCCTCCCTTCTCTCTCTTCTTTTCTTTTTATAAATTTTGGTGTCAAGGGTCTCCTACAATTTTCTGGAAAAACTAGCGTAAAGCTTCTCAGGTTTGTCTTTTGCCTGCCTAACATGTGCAAGCGGACCAAGGGTTGTCCATTTGATTCCAAAGACGACCTGATCTCCTTTAAGCTGATGCGTGAAGAGAAATAGTTGCATTGAGTGGCTTTCGTATACTTAATTTATAGGCTATAGCTTAGCTCGGGCTGTTTTGGCATGATGACACACCTTCTTTAGATAAGGTAATTTTACTTTATTTAGTTAGAACTCATAAATGTGTCCCACACTCTCGAGGATCCTATGTTACCACTTGAACTATCTAAGTGAGTTCAACCTTCTACATATAGTATCATAATGTTTACGAAAAATTTGCCCTTCAAATTTGTGTGTGTGCAGATTTTGGATCATGAAGACAATGTGATGATGAGGCCGTTAAAATTTTACACTTGACATTAATAACCGAAGATATTTCACATAAAGATCCCCTTGGCAATGCGTGTTGATTGCTAATGTAAGTCGTTCCCACTATAGTTTGAATGTTGTGCTCCAACTTTTTAAAGTCAATTATACCAATTCGCTTTTTAGAGCGTTAACCTTTACCTTGTGTTCACTACAACAAAAATAGATTCTTTATTGGCGAACTTATCAGTGGGGAAATCAATTATGTCGAAAAAAATACATTTTCAGCGACGAAATTAGGAATTCGTCGCTAAAGAGTAATTTATTTCGTTTGAACAAGTTAAATGTCGTTCGAACGAGTATTAGTGACTAAAATTGTTAAATCGTCCCTAAAAAAGTATTTAGCTACGAAAATAGTTTCGTCCCTAAGACTCTCGTTCGAACAAGCAAAATCTGGTTCGCACATATCTCGTTCGAATACATATTTGTGACGAAAACTTCTAAATCGTCACTAAATAAATATTTAGCGATGAAAATATTTTCATCCCCCAAATCATCTCGTTCGAATAAAAAAAGTGTGGTTCGAACAAGTATCCAAATGCTGGTTCGAACCAAAAGATCTAGTTCGAATACATAATAGTGAGAAAATTGCTAATTCGCCATTGAATAAATCTTTAGTTAGGATAATTGCCAAAATCCTAACTAGTTCGAACAAGAAAAAAGTCGTTCGAACAAGATGATTAAAAAGAAAAAAGAAAAATAAAACTTAGAATTAAAAATATATGAAATGAGACAATCTTAAAAAAATAAAATTTCACACAAAAAAATAGCATAAAATTAATTCTACTCAAAGAATAACTCGATAAACAAAAGGAAAAAGGATATAACATATAAGCAGCGTAACATATTGAGCCTTGACCAATCATATAAATACTAAATAGTAATGAAAGAAATAATACAAGTATGTCAATCGAATTGAATAATATCTAAGTGTGTATGACTGTAATTTTATTGTATATATATATATCAATTTAGGTATTATACACTAAAACATCTAAGCATGTATGATTGAAATTTTATCATATAATACATCTTTAGATATTATACACTACAATAGATTATATGTTATACACTGTTATAAGTCATATGTTATTTTCTCTTTTAATTGGGAGGCCTAACACGTACAATATTTAATTAAAAGTAGATAGAGTACTGCGGAGTCAGGTCTCGAACTTAGGATCTTAGCTCTGATACCATGTGAATCTATTATTCATCTCAAAGTTAAAGGTTTGTGAAGGTGCATATACAGGAAAAGTAATATGCTGTATATATTAGTGTGTGAACGGAATCAATATCAGTTGTTGGACCTCGAAGGCCGGAAAAATATTTTCTTCCACAGATTTCTTCATCATTGTTGTTTAATTTGTTATCCATCTCATGTTAATTGGGAGTGTTCTTATATTCTTATAAGATAACAGAATACTCAAAAAAACGAGATTACGACTCCATATCTGCTTAAATACTCCAATGACCAAAATATCCTTACAATGCTTTCTTTATATAATTAGAATAGTTCAACATAAATTTATAAGTGATAAAGTCACATATTGATTAGAGACCATTTAATCTTGTGTTTCATATACCGGTTGGGCTACCTTAAGGATAGGTAGATCAAGAGTAACCACGGCAAATGTATGTGGCTGGTTAGACTTAGGAAGTAACAAACAAAGGAATAACACTGCTGTATTGAATCTTGAAAACACTAGTCTGTTCTTGAAGCCTTAAGAATGAAAGGTGAAGTTCAACATTGTATCGACCCCTTGGGGTGAGGATTGCAATGCCCTCAAAGGTAACCACAGCTTCTTCGCCTCCAGCACCAACATCTGCCATTGACATGATTTTGTCACGGAAGACCTGAGTAGGAGGGTGATTCTCATCAAGGACGAATTGGGTTTTAGAATTCGGTATATGAAAACTTAAAGAGTCCCTTAAGCGAAACAAAACTCTCATTAAGGATGACTCAAACTTTAAGTTTTCCATCATTTTTGACATCCAATGTGTTTATAACCCTAGATTTGGCCATGCATGCATTTATTTAGCAAAAATTATTTCAAGTGACTTCGGACATATTCATATTACAAGAAAATGAGAGATTTTGCCACCCAAACATTTCGTATTTTTCATTCTAAATGACACTGTCGTCGGGCGCCATATAACCTCCCAACACAAAACCTACATAATACAACCCTTACCTTGGGTTTTGATGTTTCTTTCTCTGCAAGTTCTCACCTAAAATGAACATGGAAATTGTTAGAAGTTAGAACAAAGAAGATTAGAGGAGGAAAAAGAGAAGAAAAATTGGAGAGAAACCCACTGTCTATCCGAGTTTTCCAAGCTCTCGTTCTTCTTATTCCATCTTCGCCTTTCTTCCTTCTCTTTCTCTCTCTAAATTTTGAATTCCCTCTCTAAACTGGCGCAAATGGGATTAATTCCATCTCTCTCTAACCTTTTTATTAGCTTAGTTAACTAGGAGTTAAGTCTAGGGTTTAAAAGCTAGTTAATAGGGTTAAATGATTACCATCTAAAAGTTAACTTTAGGAGCAATTCTTGTGATTGTGCATCATGGACGTCAAGGGCAGATTACGACACATGGCAAAAAGGTTAGATTAGGCTTATAATTTGCACACAAGGTTAGATTAGAGACCCCTTAGTTGGCCGGCCACTTTAAGTCTAATTGGACTTGCCTTTTGGGGTTTTAACAAGACCACTATCTAACAGCCCAAAAGTCATGTCAAAGGTTAAGTCAAACCTAGGCCCAATTAGGTAATTAAATTAACTAATTTTGAAATTACTATCAATAACTAGAAATTATTAAGAAATATGACTAGGACACTTTGAATAAAGGAAGGTCATAAAATTTCTTTAAGAAAGTATATAAAATATCGGTATTTTAATTATTGAATAGAAAAATAATTATTAATCAAAATCATTAAGAACATAATTTATCTTATTAGCAATTTTAATCACAAAAAGGTTCATAAATGAAGAATAAGTCAAGAAAGGGTAATAAAGGCATTTTTAATGAGATTCTTTTACATTAAATAAAATATAGACATCCAAGCTTAGTAAATAAAAATTAAATATCACGATTAAAACTAAATTTTCTATAAAACCAAATAAAATCACCTCACTTAACTTAATAAAATAGTCTTAAGGAAATTAAATCAGGACGGGTAATATAGTCCTCAACCAGAGTACCTAATTACCATTACTGTAGAAGGCAAAGTAGCTTGTCAATAAAAATGGAACAGTGTCAGCACTGCAACAAATTTGCTCTTTAGCGGCGAAACCAATTTTCGTCTCTAAAAATACATTTTCAGCGACGAAATTAGGAGTTCATCGCTAAAGAGCAGTTCATCTCGTTCGAACAAGTTAAATGTCGTTCGAACGAGTATTAGTGACGAAAATTGTTAAATAGTCACTAAATAGTATTTAGCAACGAAACTACTTTTGTCGCTAAAAGACTCTCGCTCGAACAAGTAAAATATGGTTCGAACACATCGTCAAAAATTGGTTCGAACGAATACATATTTGTGACGAAAACTTCTCAATCGTCACTAAATAAATCTTTAGCGACGAAAATATTTTCGTCCCCCAAATTATCTCGTTCGAAACCAGAAAAATGTGGTTAGAATAAGTATCCAAATGTTGTTTCGAACCAAAATATCTAGTTCGAAAACATAATAGTGAAGAAAATTGCTAATTCGTCATTGAATAAATCTTTAGTTAGGATAATTGCCAAAATCCTAACTAGTTCGAACAAGAAAAAAGTGGTTCGAACAAGATGATTAGAAAGCATAAAAATAAAAATAAAATAAAAAGAAACATAAAACTTAGAATTAAAAATATATGAAAAGAGACAATCTTAAATAAAATAAAAAGTTCACATAGAAAAATACCATAAAATTAATTCTGCTCAAAGAATAGCTCGATAAACAAAAGGAAAAAGGATATAACATATAAGCAGCGTCACATATTGAGCCTTGACCAATCATATAAATACTAAATTTTAATAAAAAAAAAATACAAGTATGTCAATCAAATTGAATAGTATCAAAGTGTGTATTACTGGAATTTTGTTGTATATATATCAATTTAGGTATTATACACTAAAACATTTAAGTATATACATCTTTAGATATTATACACTACAACTGATTATATGTTATACACTACTATAGGTCATATGTTATTTTCTCTTTTAATTGGGAGGCGTAACACGTACAATATTTAATTAAAATTGGATAGAGTATTGCGGAGTCATGTCTCAAACTTAGGATCTTAGCTGTGATACCATGTGAATCTATCACTCATCTCAAAAGCTGAAGCTTATAGGAAGAGTTTTATTGTGTATATATATATATATATATTAATTTAGGTATTACACACATAAACATCTATGTATGTATGATTGAAATTTTATCGTATAATACTTGTCTAGGTATTCTACACTACAACAGGTCATATATTATACACTACTATATAGGTCATATGTTATTTTCTCTTTAAATTGGGAGAAAGATCTTATGATTTGAATTATATTCTCTAACATTATATGTATGATCAAAATAGTTGAGTGCATAATAAGAGTCTTAGTAATTTAGTTAGTAAACAAATTCTTAATCAGAGAGTATGTTATGTAGATTCGCTAGTATAATATCAACATTAGCATAAATGATGATGGCATCAAGTATAATATTGTATAGTATGTCACTCAAGTATAATATTGGTATAGCATGATACATCATATTATATTATGGCATATCATGACAGGATGAAAAGATTGAAGCCGAGGTTAAACTCATAGGAATTCTTAGCCTAGGAGTACTGCAATTAGGGGAAACCCGAAAATATGGCACAACTATTTAGGTTGGCGGCATCTATTTTTGCAGAGGAAACTGGGAGGTTAGATAACAGTGCTTTTCGATTAATTCTAACAGTGTTTCACCTATGTTAAATATAATTTTTTAATTGCATCTAATTGATTTGCAACCTCAATGAATGGTGAATTTGATCCAACTGTATTAGCTGATCTGCCTCCATCGATGCAACTTGATCTGCTTGTTCAGGTAAGTGCCTGTATGTCTTGTTTATGCATCTAATTGTTTATTGATTTGGTTTCTGGTTAACCCTTGTGAGAACGTCTCAACTTGACAAAGATGAGAGAGAACCGACCAATTCCTACTGGGAGTTAATTGCAAAAGGCTGAAACTGACAATGAGGACATTTTAAAAAAATTATAAATATTAGTTAAGGACCCTGGAGGTGATATATCTAATACCAAGTTGTTAACAGAAGATGGAGTGGGGGGGACAAGTATAAGTTGTCAAGGTTAGAAGGGGGTCTCTACTTCTGCTGATTATAAAGATGTTGTTGTAGGTAAAGGACAAGAGCTTGTGTTTTTGTGTGGTCTTTTTCTTTTTTTAAGTTCACAAAAACAATGCATGTTTATGTACTATTTATATGAGAAATAGAATTTAATTGGGTAATTTCTATATCGAGTAGAAGTTGATTTTTGACATTTGGTTTTTGTAGAATTTGATCCCTGGCTTGCTTACTCGTACTTGGGTAATTTCTATATATTATCGCTTGTTTATGTACTATTTATATCAGAAATACAGTGCATGTTTTCATTTTGTGCTGTTAGGAATCTCTTCCCTTGTCATGTATTTATTATCTCCCGTGGGTTGAGGTGGTTCTTAATCTAAAATCTTATCTACCTCTATCTGCATTGGCTTGGAGTTTTATTCCACTTCAATGCTTTTACCGGTTAGTGATTCTGTTTCTTTCTGTTGCAAGAAGGTCTGCTCCTCGTGCAGCCCCTCATCATGCTGGTTCAATTATTGGGAATGATGCTTCAACTATTTTTTAGAACAGGTTTAATGATACTTCAACTTAATGCATGCTAGAGCAACTTCAACATAGCTCGGCGTAGGTTTCACAAAGAGATTCTTCGGGATTTATTGCTAGTTGTGAGGTTTCTTTGTTTTAATTTTGTTAGTGGTTTTGGACTTACATAGGCTTTTGTACATTCTTTATGTTTTGGATTTGTGTAGAATATTGATACTTTTTTCTACCTTTTGGATTGGTGTAAAACTTGTTATTTTGCATTGCACTTGTGTATTCAAGAATGTTTTCATATTTAAAGAGCCAAAATGTGTCGGTATTGCGATATTCTTATGATATGCAAATTGTGCTAAAATTTGGATATTTGTAAATATGAATCAAGGTACAAATGTGTTCGAACAAGATGTCAAAAAATTTGGTTCAAACGAACAATCTGGTTAGAACAAGGATGTCAAGAAATTTGGTTCAAATGAAAATTTTGGTTTGAACAAGATGTCAAAAAAATCTGGTTCGAACAGACAATCGTGTTCGAAAGGAATTTTAGGGACCAAACTTTTTGCCGCTAAAAAATTATACATTTTTTTATATTCGACGGCTTTCAGCGATGAAAATAATGTTTTAGTTGCGAAAATCTTACTCATCAGCGGCGAAATTTTTGCGTCGCTAAAAGTCAAATTTTTAGCGATGAAATGAAGTTCGCCGCTAAAGATGACTTTTTTGCGTCGACATGAAATTTCGTCGCTGATAACTTTGAGAGACGTATTGGCGACAAAAAAATTTCGTCCCTAATAACTTTTAGCGACGAAATTACTATCTTCGACGACGAAAATTTTCGCCACTAAAGGCGAAAATTGTTGTAGTGTAGATTCTATTTCTAATATTTGTCCCTTGAATTTTAATGAAGGGAGACGATTGATCGGTTGTAATTTCCCTGTTAAGCTCTATGACATACATTTGGAAGCAATTGCATGCAAATGGTTCGAGCATGCATGTTTTGGGTAAAACATTATAAGAAACAAGACAAAAATTAGACAAAGAGATGGTTAACATTAATAGTCTCGACCCTGACAAAGTCTTTTAGCAGAAGATAGCAACCTAACTCTATAGGTTGATGTTGTTTAGAACTTTAGAGGATTGAATGACTGATCCAGACCAACTTGGCTAAGGCTAGCTAACAGGCCATTTACTTCAAAGCATAAATTCTAGACGTTTGCCAGACAAATAAATAGGTCCCACGTTTGGGCTTTTAAATTTGTCCTTCCGTATATAGTGTGAGTTTCTTTTTCTACGTAGTATAGTGTGAGATTAAAGGTGATATATATAGTTTGAAACCTGGATGGTTAGGCATTGTGGTCACCAGATAATCACTAAAAGCACGATGCGGGACAAAAGTTATTGTCAAAGGCTTCGTTTGTATCCTTTTGGATTAAGCGTAGAATTCGCTACATGCATGGAATAGCACTCCCCACGATGATGCCTCCACTGGTTGCATTTAAAGGAGAATGCAACATTAATTTATAGATCGAGATAATGTAGAAAGTTCTCAATTTAGAGAGGGAAGCAAATTCTAGTACATGAACCGGCAGCACGAAGTTTGGTTTTGAAAATTCATTTACAACTAATGAGTTTTTTACCTAACGGAGAGCTTGAAGAGTCCAAGTATTATTGGATTCGAGGAGAGTTAACACGGCTTGCATAGCATCACACCAGTGAGCATGATGAATAGCTGCAGAATATATAGTAGGATTAGCATGTTGAGATAATGAAGAGATAAAAGCTAAATGCGGAGAATTAAAACGATGATAAGATAAATGAAATGAGAGACAGTGAATCGTACCTGAGGGAGGGTGAGAGGAAGATGAAGCCGTGATGGACGAAGGAAGAGTGGGACAAAGGTAATCACGAAGGTAGGAGGGTCGAGTAACAATACCTTTGGGCCTCGAGGGAATGGGTGGGGGAGGTGGTGGAGGTGGAGGTTGGGAAGAAGGTGAAGGTGAAGGAGAAGTGAGGATAGGGGAAGGTGGAGGAGAGGGGATGAGAGGGGAAGAAAGGAGATCAGGAATAGGGAAAGGGAGCACAGGGTCATGAGAAGGGTGAAGAATGTGATCATGATAAGGGAAAATATGTTCGTGAAAAGTGACATCGCGGGAGATATGGATATGGTGAGTACCCAAGTCATAGATGCGATAAGTGCTATGATGCGGAGGATAGCCAAGAAAAATACATTGGCGAGGAAGTGGAAAAAATTTATCGCGATGGGAGGCGAGAGTGTGAGCATAGCATAAACAACCAAAAACACGTAAATGATGATAAAAGGGTGATTTTTTTAAAAAAAGAAGGTCATAAGGGGATTGATGGGAAAGAGTAGAAGGATTTCGATTAATGAGATACGTGACAGTCAATAGACATTCACCCAAAAGGTGATGGAGAGATTGGCATGAAATCGTACACATCGAGCCACATTGAGGAGATGACGATATTTATGTTCGGCCATGTCATTCTGTTGAGGTGTTTCAAAACACGCACTCATGAAAAACACCATGGGTATGAAAAAAATTTCATTTTGTGTGAAAGATCTTGACCATTGTTAGTGCAGTTTTTTTTTATTTTGTGATTAAATTGAGTTTACACAAAAGCAAAAAATTGATTGAGACAAGAATACGTATCATTTTTAAAATGAATTAAATAAATCCAAGTAGTGCGAGAATAATCATCGACAATAGTTAAAAAATAATCAGTACCATAAAGAGACGAAGTGGAATAGCCACCCCAAATATCATAATAGATACAATCAAAACAAAGCATGCTCTTATTCAAATTAAGGGAAAAGGTAAACGAATATGTTTTGCTCTAGAACAAATATCACAATGAAAATTGGAATAATTGGAAATATTAAAAATCTTCAGAATGCATTGCAAAGAAGGGTGACCTAGGCGAGAATGCCATAAATGAGGGGACGAAGCACAAGAAGGCTAGACTGTAGAGGCAGAAACAGGTTTAAAATAATATAGCCCATCATGAACTTCACACGTTCCAATCAGCCTTTTCATGGAAAGGTCCTGAAAAACACAAAAGGATGAGAAAAGAATAGAAACTTTTCTGAGGCAAGGGTACTCAATCGGGTATCCTTAGCACTGTAGTCCAGCCTTCTTGGAGCTAAGGATACCCGATTGAGTACCCTTGCCTCAAAAAAGTTTCGAGCGACTGGTCTAACTCGACAATGCGAAAGACACCCGAACGAATACCCTCGCGTCGAACATGAAATTAATAAATATGTGAGCTGTTATGACAAAGAAAAAAAAACAGAAGTATCGAAATGAGATCTTTCTTAACAGTAGGGATTGCTATAGGAAGAAATGAATTATAGGGACCAAATTGGGAATATGGTAAAAAAACGACATGTACTGACTAGTTCATATGCTTATTGTACGACATGTACGACATGGTTGGGTTAGCCATACATCTCTCTATGCCGGCCGAATATCTGCTATGACTTACCTAAAATAATTGTGGTCCCATCAAACATGTGGCTGGCCTCTTTTTCCATTCAATAAATAGTATGGACAATAATTCTATTGATAATATCTCATCAACTGCATCTCATTTAAATTCTGATGAATATCACGTTTCATTAAGCATTAGTAAACTATTAAATAATTGGGTTATACCTAAAGTAAAAGACTCAATTGTATAAACAATCTACCTTTGCTTTTAATACTGATTATGCTATAAAAATTATAGAACAATTAATACTTATCGGCATAGAATATGAACAATACATTTGAAATCTGATATGATTAAAAAAAATATAACTCAAGGTTTTAAATATATGCATATGTATTTAGTTCAAGTTGTTGCTACCCCTTTAACTCTCCGAGGTTTAAATGCTTTTTTTATTTCGTTTAAGAGATGGTCCGACATAATCAATTTTCAAACTCTTTACTTTGTATAGTAGAATCTTTTTTATATCAAGGTCCTATATATTTTAACTGGTATCCTTAGTATATTTTGTTTAATGATATTTATATGAGTATAATATGCTTTTCGAATATAAGCGTGATCTATTTTATCATAATTATTTAAAAACCTAAAGTCTTTTACTCATATTTTTTTATATATAATTAGTATAGCTCGCTCTAGCTGCAAACCAATGTTGAAAAAGTTTTGATTCACCCACCAATCGAATATCTTAGCCAAAAAAAATTGATGGATAAATCGCAGTCTAACAATCTTGTCCTCTTGTTTTTTGTCCCCTCTTAAGTGTAGTGCCATGTTGATCACACAAGTCTCTCTGTCTTCTCTTATCTCCTCTCTGTTTGTGTAGGTGAAATTGAATGTAGAACACTTATTTGAGGCTGATAAGACAGTACTCCATTGTTTACTTAAACTAATCAGCATCTTACTCGACTTACGAAATTGGATTCGTGGGAAGGAACTCCAGTTCTACATTGAGCAAAGCGACGAGAATAGTGAAACTAACATACAATTTTTATTTACTCAGCAACCTAGACTTCATTGCTGAAGATGGGCCCAAAGAACAGAAGCCAAAACATCAACACATACGTCTGACGGAAAGTTTTGAGTTACAAAGTCTCCTATCCTATTACATCATTAGCAGAGCATCATTTCACGATATTGTGAGCCAACCCGTTGGCCAGTATTTTTTATAGAACACAAGGGAGAACACAACCTCCATCTCATCTGGGATCCTACACAGTCTCGAGATCTCCTCATCCGAAGTCAGCTTAGGGACTAACACTACAAGAAAAAGCTTTTAGTGACGAAATTTTCCCAACACGAGCTCCGTCAGCATATGTGCGTCACAAAATGTATTTCGTGACGAGACCTGAATTTCGTCAAATAAAGTATTTAGTGACGAAATTTTTTCTTCACTAAATATCATATGATCAATCGGTAAATTCACCGATCGATCGTGGAAACCGAAGTGGTCGATCGGTGAAATGATCAATTCCGATCGATCGCTGATTTTAAGTCGATTGATAAGCACATAATGGTGATCGAAAGATAAATATTTATGATTGCTAGTATAAGGACAACCGATCCTTCATGTTTGTATAATCGATCTATCACTTAATTGTGTCGATCGATCGTTTAAGTACAACCGATCCGTCGTGTTTTTCTAATCGATTGATCATTTGAATTGGACGATCGGTCTTTTATTTCAGCGATGGAACGATGATTTCCTACGTGATCGATCAGTGTCATGTAACGATCGATCATTTGAATTGGATGATAGATCTTCTATTTCTCCACCGATCGGTCTTTATAACATCGATGGATCACTTGCACGGACCCGATCGGTGGTATTCGTGATCTATCGTTATCGCAATAAGTGATCGATCGTTGTAATTGTCGATCGAACGACAATAACAGAATCAATTTTTTCAAAAGACAATAAAATTGAAAATATTATACAACACGTACTATTACAATAACAATACAATAATCACATTAATAATATTAATACATAATGATCTGTAATTAATCTGAAAATAACATCGTAATAATACATAAACACAAAGCTATTACAACATACATGTATTTACTTTTTTGAGCATTCAAACTGGCTGAATAGTCACTTTGACATGTCGCTCATTTTCTTCTCCATTACAGAGGACATTTTCTTCTCCAGCTCCTCTGATATTTCTTCCTGTAAGTGTTCTTGCTTCTTTCGCATGCGCTCTTACTCCTTTTGCATGCGCTCCTGCTCCCTTTTTAAGCGCTCCTCCTGCTCCATCCGCTGCTCCTCACGGTGGTCACTCAGTGAGGCCTCCATCTTAGCTTGCTTCTTCACAAATTATTGCAAGTATTTTTCTCTAGCAGCTCCCATTGCTTCTATCTCATTTCTTGCCTTCACTAGCTAGTTCTGTAGATCAGAAGAATGTGTAGTTAAAGTTGATGAAGGAGAAGGCTTAACCGCCCGTCCCAATTCCCCGAACATATCCCGACTTCTTGCCCAATATCTCGGAATATACTTCAATTTAGGTGTAAGTCTTCCCTGCTAAATCATACTGGCGTTGGAAGGCATCCATCCATTCCTAAGAAATAACAATAATTACCAGAAATATTAAAGCAGATTAATTATACATAAATTACATAAAGTAGATTAAAATGAAAGCGACTTACATAAATTTTTCTCGCTCCTTTCGAGGTCCAAACACCGTCTTTATTTGTATAATTCTTCTTACACAGCTCTACAAGATTGATTTCGCTGCTTTCTTGAGTTTTCTACGTGAAAATTGCATAAATTTATTGACAAACAATATGAATAAAACTCATAATTTAGTAGTTCACTTACCGTGCAAGCTCGAGTGTGTTGGAATGGGCGCAAACCAGCAGCGTGATTCACAATCAACATTGATCTATTTTTCTAATTTTGCTCGCTTCGTTTCTGCGATATTTTAAGTAATTATATTTAAAAAGAATGCAATATTTACGCAACGAGTTTTTGTAAATCACGTACCAAAAATGTTTCACTAGGGAACAAATTGCATAACTCTTTCAACTATTCTTCTGTGGTATCAGGGTGGGGCTTCAGCAACGCCGCCTCTTTACTTGAGAACTTCTTTCAGTACGCATGCATCTGGTTGCGGTACATTCGACATGCTGTCATCATAGTCTCCACCATCATCCTCACGTCCTCCTAACGTGTGTATTCAAGGTCGAAGTGGTCTTGCATAAGTATCAAAACATATATTATTACAATGATAACGAAATGATTAACCAAGAATACTATGTTTACGAGTTTAATCATACCATCACCCGATCCATAATGTACTCTTTCACTTCTGCAGGAACATCGTCCCAGTTGTTAACGTAGATCGGAATCAGCCATCGGACTAACAATCCAATCTTCGTCGATAGGATGTCAGCAGTGGACGACGCACCCCCACACTCTCCCTCCGGGATATGCACCGATAATTTCCTAGACCCGAACCCAAGACTCTTCTCCAAATTGATCCCACGTGACCTACCTCGCCCACGCTTAGAAGCAGATGTCGCTACATGAAATGAAATTAATAAAGTTAGGCGGTCGTTTCACTTAAAAAATTAAAATATAACTTAGAATAATTTCTTACATCCACAACTAAAAGGACAAGCTGACGTGCATTGACTCATGGCTTCGTTCGATCTCGGAGAAGGCTCTGAGTAGGACTCAAGATCGAAGTCATACTAAGCGGAGTGAATGCATCATGCAACTGTCCAAAAGTAACATAAGAAAATTCTCGTCCACGCTTCATTTCACCGTATAAGTTGTGACAGCTCTGGAAGAACCCTCTGCAAGAACACATGACAATCATGACTTTTCATTCCAGACACCTTCAACTCATCTAGATTCACTCAACGTGTGTAGCCTTTCTTTCTCAAGAATCGAACTCGATCGATTCCTTTGTGCGGTTAGAAAATAGACATCAGTTTGAGTTAAGCATTAAGAAAGCATCTACCTAGAAGGATTTTGTTTTTTCCTGGGCACCTATAAGGTTTGTCCAGCTTGGAGATTAATGCTGCTATATATGGCATACAAATGTATATCCCAATGTCTTTCAAAAGATATATTCTACGGGTAGCCGAATTTAAGGTATTCTAGAATTTTCTAGTCAATATGAACCACCCAAATGATAATTTTGAAGAAAATATCAATCACTTTAAATGATATGTAATTAGATCACTTAAGCCGGTGGGACTGAAGAGACACTTTTCATGCCAAGACCAAGGAAGTGATGTCCGTTCTCCAAAAACAAGTACCAGAAAAAGAGTTGACCTTGGCTCTGTTAAGTTTGCGTGAGCCATGCCAAAACGAAGGCAGCAGGGCTAGACCAATTGACATTAAAAAAAATTGATGCAAAATGAACTTAAGAGAAGTTGGAACACTTCAATGGGATTATAGAGGCAAACAATTATAAAATAAATAAAGGAAAAAAAATGTTATCTAAAAAGAAAGCTGTAGTCCTGAATCTTCTGGAAATGAACATATCTTTATGATCTCTTTTTCCTTCCTGGGGACAGCAACGTCCACCAAGGCAAAAAAGGCCTCACTAGTCACACTAAGGGGTTCCCTCAGATAACGTAAAAATCCACAGCGCAATACAAATACCAGCTACGAACCTCACTCCCTCTTCCATTGAGTGCTCCTCCCCCTGCATCTGCCTCTTTCTCTTCCTCTTCCGCTTCCCGTGCAATATAGCATGCAAAGAAAGATGGTCAGTGAGAGAAATTGGCTATCTAATCATCTAATTTCTTTTTCTATTTTAGGACTGCTCTCCACTTCATGGGCAGATGATAGACTTTTTGATACATCAAAGTTGAAAATGTTTGTGGATGAGCTTCCTGATATGCCCAAAGTCCTAGGCTTTGATGTTGTTTATGGTTTTCCCAAACCCAAGTCACTGAAGATTGGTATGTTCAAGAGGGAATGGGTAAGACGCCTTTCTTATTGATCTTCTTCTTCGACCTGCATATAGAAGCTCAATAAGAAAGGCATCTTACCCATTCCCATTCCCTCTTAAACATACCAATCTTCAGTGACTTGGTTTTTTGAAAACCATAAACAACATCAAAGCCTAGGACTTTGGGCATATCAGGAAGCTCATCCCACAAACATTTTCAACTTGGATGTATCAAAAATTCTATCATCTGCCCATGAAGTGGAGAGCAGTCCTAAAATAGAAAAAGAAATTAGAAGATTAGATAGCCAATTTCTCTCACTGACCATCTTTCTTTGCATGCTATATAGCACGGGAAGCGGAAGAGGAAGAGAAGGTCAACTCTTTTTTTGGCTAAGATATTCGGTGAATCAAAACTTTGTCAACATGGGTTTGCAGCCAGAGCGAGCTATACTAATTATATATAAGAAAATATGAGTAAAAGACTTTAGGTTTTTAAATAATTATGATAAAATAGATCACGCTTATATTCGCAAAGCATATTATACTCATATAAAAAACATTAAACAAAATATACTAAGGATAACAGTTAAAATATATAAGACTTTAATGTAAAGAAGATTCTACTGTACCAAGTAAAGAGTTTGAAAATTGATTGTGTCGACCATCTCTTAAACATAATAAAACAAAAGCATTCAAACATCGGAGAGTTAAAGGGGTAGCAGCAACTTGAACTAAACATATATGCATATATTTAAAACCTTGAGTTATATATTTTTTAATCATATCAGATTTAATCAAATGTATTATTTCATATTCTTTGCCGATAAGTATTAATTGTTCTACAGTTTTTATAGCATAATCCGTATTAAAAGCAAAGTTAGATTGTTTGTACAATTGAGAGTCTTTTACTTTAAGTATAACCTAATTATTTAATAGCTTATTAATATTTAATAAAATATGATATTCAATAAAGATGATTTGGTATTATCAATAGAATTATTGTCCATTCTATTACTATTATATATATATACTTGCCAGTTGCTTCCATTAGGCCATTTTCAATATTTTGGTCATAAATTTCGTAAAGCTGACGGATTGGCTTTTGAATAGCCTTTTGTCACGTCAAATGGTAGGTGGGGAAGGCTATAGGAATCAAATTACAGTTCCATGTCAAGGTTTTTCTTAGAGATTATTCGGTATACAAAAATCTTCAAGATTTTTTTGAATTTTCAGAATACAAAATATTTTACAACCAAACATCATTCTTAGCACTACATAAAAATAACTAAAACACGCATACTAATAAAGTTAATATCACCTAAAAATTCTCGAAATACAAAAAATTTTCAAAATACACTCAAACCGAATAGCCTCAAAACAAGCAGAATATGAATGGAAAAAGAGGTCAGCCACATGTTTGATGGGGCCACAATTATTTTAGGTAAGTCATAGCAGATATTCGGCCGGCATAGAGAAATGTATGGCTAACCCAACCATGTCGTACATGTCGTACAATAAGCATATGAACTAGTCAGTACATGTCGTTTTTTTACCATATTCCCAATTTGGTCCCTATAATTCATTTCTTCCTATAGCAATCCCTACGGTTAAGAAAGATCTCATTTCGATACTTCTATTTTTTTTATCTTTGTCATAACAGCTCACATATTTATTAATTTTATGGAGATTTAAACACCTCAGGTACATATTCTAAAAGGCTAGTCAAATTCTCTGTTGAGGCGATGGACAAACGAGTTAGGAGGCCTAACGAACGTATAAACCCAAACTCAAATAAACGAGAAGTGAATCATAAACGACGAAAAATCCACAAGGGGTAGTAAGTTGGTAAAACCAGCGGAAAATGAGAGCCCAAAGCAGAAGAGGTCGACAAAATCAGCGGTTGGAGAAGAGGAAGCGGCCAAGAGACAAAATAGGCAGACGTAAGGCCACACACGCCGGTCGGCTGATGAGCGGAGGACACAAAAATGGTCATTGGGAGGCCCAGAGGCTAAGCAGCTGACGCTTGTCCGTCAGATCTCATTTCGGTGATCTTTCTGTTGACTTTATTAACAAAAGTAGATTAACTCGTATTAAAAAATTTCAAAATAGAATAGAATTTTTTAAAAAAACATTGACATATAATTACAAAAATATAAAAAACCTAAAAAAGGAAAAAAAAAATATCCATAATTATATATTTTTTTGTATTCTCGAATACTGTTATAGAAATAAATGAACTCTTGAGTACTAAATTGAAAAAGGCTCAAAACTCACATGGCGTATTTATTAACAGGAGCACAGATATATCAAAACTGAAAAAAAAAAAAGATGCTAGGCGCAACGATAGATAATTGAGTACAATTACAATCTCCGATAAAATTGATGTACGCTATCATCCTTATTCAATTAGCACATAAACTAATTGAGTAATTAAGCTTTATTTTTTTGATGATCTTATCACTTTAGCTCAATAAACCCGGACCTATAATGGGCCAAACCTGCGACCGCTATATGACCCAAAACAAAACAGAAAAGGGCCCGCTGGCCACAAGGCAATTCGTATCCAAACAATAATGAAAAGAAAATGTTGTGGTCTACACCACTGTTTACAAACGTACACGCGACGGGCACAGCATATAGGCATTGTTAACCTAGCTAGCTTTTTCTTACTCTCTGCACACTGTCATCAAGCCATTACGGCACCCACTAAACAATGTCACCTTGTCTACTGATAGATTAATTAAAGAATTCCAAAGACCACAGTCTTTGCAGGAATTTATACGTTAATCATTCCGTTTGTTTATTTACTAGTGCTACTGTGGCTGCTCATAGACGAGAATATGGGAGTCAGTCCCGAAACAACGAATGAACAAGCAGACAGAACTTAAAAGAGTTCAAATAAAAAATAAAAAGAAACACCATCAACAACTACACAATACGCTGATAGGATTCCCCCAGCATCCCCTCCTAACCAATTACCCTCTTACCAGAGAGAACGATGCAAAACAGTAAAAACCCATCAGCTCCACTAACAGAGGATTCAAGTCAACACCATACTTATCCTTTTCTACACTAATTTTTAATTATGATTACATTATGGAACTGCTGCTTGTGTTATCCTCACTGAACATATGAGCTGCAGAGTTATGAGCACTGTAATTGGCTTTAGTGTAAGAGTATGGGTTAGGACTTCCACTATAATTGTAGTAATAACCGGTGCTAGAAGGAGCAAATGGGGACCTGTGATCAGGGTCGGCTCAACATAAAATGAGGCCTAAGGCCATAATAAAAATTAGGCCTTTTTATATAATTTTTTAAAAAATATTTAAAAATAATTTTTATAAAATTACTAATCAAGTGGGCTTAAGGATCTTTTTATTTTTAATTTATTTGTTCATCATGTATTTAAGGGCATTTTTATTTTTTTTTATTTTTTTTATTTTCTTTCAAGTTGTGGGGCCTCTTACTCCAAGTGAGACCTTAGGCAACTGCCTAAGTTGCCTAAGGGTTGAGCCGGCCCTGCCTGTGATACATCATTTGGGGTTGTTGCATGGCATGGCATGCCTGGCCTGCATGTTCATGTTTATCATCATTGGGGATGGATTGTTGTAGCCATTCATGTTCATCAGCATAGATGCGGGGTATTGACCACCAGTTGGGACTGGGAGCGAGGCTGAAGATCCCTGATACGGATTGTTGGATTGGACTTGAAACCCTCCCAAACTATTGGAATTGCCTCCAAGAGCAGTGGCAGAAGCAACATTAACCCCATTCCAATGAAAACCAGCAAAACTTATCATGGCATTGATGTCATGTGCTCTTTTCCCTTCTTCTCCAGCATTGATGTGCCCACCACCCAAATGAGCACTGTTCACTTTCAGAGCCACCATGGTTTTCGGATCAATCCCACCTGGACTAGCCTTCATTCCCATATTCTGACCTGGCTGTACTTTCTTTCCATTCCCAACATTGTTCTTTTTTTCCATTGTGAGAACCAGTTGTAATAGCTCGATCCAACACCTTTCTCTGCATTGTTTGCATCAATCGCCTGCTGCCTAAGCAGACCCATTTGGTTACCTTTCTCCCGGAGAAACAACAGCTCATCATCGTCATCATCCTCTTCCTCATCATCAAAATAGTCATCATCTTCTTAAGATCTGAGACCAGCAAGTTTGTGCTGATTTTTGAAGGCTTCAAGACCCTTGATCATGTTGGAAGTCCCTCATTGCTAGAGAAACTAGTCAATGCGCTCTTTATAAGGTTGTGGCATCCCTCACTCCTCAAGTCGTCTTTTCGAGTTGAGTTAGGCTCATCTTTCACATATTGTGTAAATTCTAATATGGTATCGGAGCCAGCTATTTTTGGGCTTGACCCACTTGTTTGGCTTGGATATCCTCCCGCCACATGTGAGAGGGTGTGTTGGCAGTCTCACATTGTTAGAGAAACTATTCAATGTGCTCCTTATAAGATTATGACATCCCTCACTCTTCAAGGCGTCTTTTGGAGTTGAGTTAGGCTCACCTTTCACATATTGTGTAAATTCTAATATGGTATCAGAGCCAGGTTCCTAGTTTGTGGTCCACCATCACCCGTTTCCACGTGTTGACTTAGATGTCCTCTCTCCACACGTGAAGGGGCGTGTTAGAAGTCCCACATTGCTAGAGAAACTAGTCAATGTGCTCCTTATAAGGTTGTGACATCTCTCACTCCTCAAGGCGTCTTTTGGAGTTGAGTTGGACCCATCTTTCACATATTGTGTAAATTCTAATAGATCAATCCTTGCTTTTGGCCTCTGTTGTTCTTATCATCCTTGATGCAGTTGTTCTTCTACTTTTGGTTTTGGTTGTGGTTGTTCTTCTGAGACCAAAGCTCCGCATGTTTCCCAGCTCTGACTAGTTTCTTGATCAAAGTCGCAGAATCAACACTTCCAAAAACTGTGACTTTTTTTGTCTAAATGGTCCAAGATCTGTACATGTCATGTGCCGTATTAAATTAAGTCTTGAATGTCAAATAAGTTCATAGGATCCGCAGAGAAAAAGAAGAAGAAAAACTTATGGATAAGTTACATTCATATGTAAGGTGAAAAGACTTACATGGCAATGATACACGAAGCCCGGTTCTGCAGTTGCATCGAAAGCATAAGAGGCGTTTGAGTGCACATAAGAAAAATCGAACAAAAATCTTTGTCACGAATCCGGGTTTCATTTTGAACACGTTCTTCCACCCCTTCTTCTGAGCCGACACCTCTATCCTTTTCCCACTTGCGTACTTGCTTATTTGACAACTGATCGCATCATTCATTCTCGTCATGCATTCTTTGACCGCCGCGAAAAGGCCTAGATAAATGTGCAAGGAGTGGTTGTCCCCCGTCAGATTAATCACATTCCACAACAACCACGTCAGCAATCTTGGAATTTGTTAGAAAAAACTTTTTGGTCAACACCTGTTCATTAAGGTAAACCGAATCAGACCCCATATTGGTGAAACCCAGAACGTCGGTGAAGAAGAACCTAAAGAATCTACTATTGCTGGCATTAAGAACGTGGAATCCGTACTTACGACGTCGTACTATCATACGTGGTCAGGCTTTGTTATTCACTATGATGGCATTTCCAAAATATTTTGGCCGCCAATGAGGATATATTGAGGGATTATCTCTAGCACGATTCAGGTATATGGAATCGATGATGCCAAAATAACCAAGAGCCGGAGCCGACCAGACCTTAAATGAATAAGAATTGGGGGTGGCATCGTATGTAACGCCCTCGGGCCCAAACTTTGTACAGATAGCTTTTCGTATAAAATACGGTTTTTCACTATGCATAGTCATTTATCTAAGCCCTAATATTTCAAAACTAATCTATACAACCTCAGTAAAATATTCATATACCATAAGAAGCTAAAAAATATCAATCTGAGCCCTAAAATTTACATTAACATATCTGATATTTTTCAACATCGATAAAGATCTCCCAAAAGAATTACAATAACGATTTCTGCAACATTAATCTTCAAAAGTACTCTTACAAAACATGCCTTCGAAACACAAATATATCTGGAGCTCCTTGAACTTTTCTAATTCTGCCAACTCTGAAAAATATGAGAATAAGCGGTGAGCTACGACTAGCTCAGTAAGTAATAAGTCCATGGGGGTTAGGAAAAAATCAATTTTATCACAATAACTGAAATCCAGCATAAAACACTGTCAGCCATACCGAATCCAAAATACAAGTTTATAATAAAAATATCCAAGGTCACGCAATATAGAGAAATCACCAATGGTTACACAGACCTCCAGATCACAAAGACCTCAAAATATCAAGCCATAAAGACCTTCAAATATCAGGCCACAAGGACCTCCAAATACCACGAGGGGTATCCAATTAGCCACACAAACCACAAAGATATATCACTAGCGAAAGGACAATTTTCACAGTATGCTCACCAAAACAAGTTATAAATATTTCAATTGAGTTTCATAAAATCTCGACAATCTCATTTTATCCAAAAATATGTTTAGCTCTCCCAAATAATACATCAAAACAATATAAAAGATGATAAACGTTCAAAAATCCAATTGAATAACCACTTACCTCGAAAGCTTAACCAATCCTTAAAGTTTCTCCAATAATTGCCTAACAATCTCTCGGAAAGTAGTAGCACCACCTAAATCTAAATTCTCCAATATACATTCTCTGCGACTATTTATTAACTTCAATCTCTTCAACTTTTAAAATTCAAACATACTTTTATCCATCACTTTTATTCAAATATAAGATCTTTATCCATATCTTAACCTTTAAATTCAAACCTAGGATCAAATCTCTATTTAATCCTTTAAATTCAAATATAGATCACATCTCCATCTTAACACCATTAAATTCAAAAATACGATTCAACTTCTATCCAAAAATTAAACATAAGATTAAACCCTATCTCTTCGTTTAAAATTCAAAATACTCTCTTAACACCTTTTCTAGGCGGGGTTTTACATCGTATATGGAAACATCGATGCCAATATTAGATCTTGAGAAATGTTTAGTCTAGAGATGTAATTAAGCTTAGAAAAATATAATGAGGTACATTTTATTTATAAGAGGGGTGCTAGAGTTCTGAAGTGAGTCTAGCGGTATGGGCTTCAGGACTCATTGTCTTACTTGGAGTTTTGAAGCCTCTTGAACCTTTATCTTTCCTAAAGTCCTTATCATTATAAAAGGGGGTGCTGGAGTCCTAAAAGGACTCCAGCGATATAAGCTTCAGGACTCCTTGTCATACTTGTAGTCTTGAAGCCTCTTGAGTCTTTATCTTTCCTAGAGTCCTGGAGAGATTAACTTACACTTATGTGGGTTAAGGGCCTAAAATGCGTCTATGGCCTTGGATGAGACTGCAGATGAGATCGAGTATCTAAATGGGTTGGGTCGGTCATATTATGGCCCATCAGAAGTCCCTCCATTTAAACGGGCTTGGACAGATTGGAGGTCCGCTAAACCAGGTACAATCAAGACGATCTGACGGCCCTAATGGGCTATATTATGGCTTATCAGTAGTCCCTCCCCTCAACAAGGGTTCGTGGAAGGTAAAGATCTCTGTAGGCCAATAAGTCACGGGCTGTAGGACCTGTTTGCTACGGTTTGTACCAAATCCATTTGTGCTCCTTTCAATTCTGGAGGTGTGAGGGGAAAGTGGGTGTATGGTCACGAGAATTAGGGAAGTGGAGCTTCCAGGCCTGCTGATGCGCTGTGAGTTTTTGGCCTTGATTTGGTCCCATTGCGGAAAGTGTGATGTACAAGACGTGGAGGTAGATGGACTGAGGCTGTCGAGATCGAAAAATTAAGCATTATCTAGTTAGACCAGCCACTTGGAGCTTGTTTGAGGCGGGGGTATTCGTTCTGGTGCCTTTGATACTGTCGAGTTAGACCAGCCGCTCGAAGCTTTTTCGAGGCAAAGGTACTTGATTGGGTGTCCTTAGCACTGTTGCTTCCTTCGGGCTGCCTTTGACACTTTTGAGTTAGATCAACCACTCGCAGTTTGTCCGAGGCGGGGTACTCGTTTGGGATGCCTTTGGCACTGTCGAGTTAAACCAGCCGCTTGGAACTTTTCCAAGGTCGGGATACTCATTAGGGGTACCTTTGGCACTTGTGTGTTAGTCCAGCCGTCTGAAGCTTCCAAGGTGGGAGTACTGAATCAGGGTGCCCTTAGCACTGCCGCTTCGTTCAGTGTGCCTTTGGCACTTTAACTTACATTAGCCGCTTGAAGCTTTTACGAGGCGGGGTTTCTCGTTCGGGGTACCTTTTGGCACTGTCGAGTGAGAACAGCCACTCGGAGCTTTTTCCGAGGCGGGGTAGTCGTTTGGGGTGCCTTTGGCACTAGTTGGTTATACCTGGCGCTCTAAGCTTGTCCGAGGCGGGGGTATTCTTTTGGGGTACCGTTGGCACTAGTAAGTTAGACCAGCCGCTTGGAGCTTGTCCGAGGAGGGGTACTCGTTAAGGGCTCCCTTAGCTCTGTCCCTTCATGGTGCCTTTCGCAGTAGTGAATTAGACTAACCACTGGGAGTGTATCCGTCATGGGGGTACACATTAGGGGTGCAGTTAGCATTGTCGCTTCTTGGTGCCTTTGGCACTAGTGAGTTAGACCAACCACCGGGAGTGTATCCGTCACGGGGGTACTCATTAGGGGTGCCTTTAGCATTGTTGCTTCTTTCAGGGTGCCTTTGACACTTCTAATTCAATAGAAGGTGGTGTTCCAACTTTGATTTTGTTGAGATTTGACCAAGTGTTAGGCTTGGATATTGTTGAGATTCGACCAAGCCCTTGGCTTGGATTTTGTGGAAATTCGACCAAGTGCATTCATTATTAGATAAGATAAAACTAAAAGGTCGTCATATTTGGTAAGATAACATGATTATATGTCAAGATAAAATAAAACTATCAGGTTAGATAAGAAGATATTATTAGTAGGTTTAATTTAAATCGTGTAGGACTTTCTTAGTTCCCTGCTGCAAAGAACACTCCATGACCGCAGTGAGGGATGCAAAGGGTGGTGGTTCTGGGCGGCCGCCACCCATTCCATCGCCCAAAAAAAATTACATATATTTTTTTCACAAGTTGGCTTAGGCTTGATCCCCATAGGCCCAGGCCAATCCTGGTTCTGCAGACTGAAACACACCGAGGCCCTTTATTTTTTAATATGTACAGGGTGAAACGACGTCGTTTCAACATGTGCCATAAAAAAATTAAAAACGTGAAAAGAAACAAAATCAAAACAGGGTGAAACGCACCATTTCACCCTATTTTGAAAAAACTCCTCCTCTCTCTCTCTCTCTCTCTCTTCGAACACCTTCACACGTTCAAGCTTTAGCCTTCAGTCGTTGTCCACCGCCGTGTTAGGGTCCCCGGTCTAGGACTCCATAACAATCACCAGCTCCTCCACGCGATCCGCTCCAACACCGTAATCGATCCTCCCGAACCGTTTCTAGTAACACACGAGCGTAGAATTTAGGATCAAAACACTCAACGAATGAATAATACCTCTCTTATTACGAAGAACGTGGTCTTAGGATTATTAGTCCTTCGAACCACAGGAATAATCGTACAAGGGTTATTAGCCCAAGCACGCCCAACTTAAGAGGTTATTAGCCCCCAAGTCTACTGGCATAAACGTGCCTATGCCTGGCCACTCTCAGAAAAGCTCTCTAGCTCTCACTACTCAACTCTATGACTGAATGAATTCTAATGCTCCTGAGGAGTGCTTATATAGGCCTTCTCAGGAGCTTATAAAACCCTAATCAAATCAAATCAAATCAATCTAAATCAAATCTTCAGGATTCTAAGGAAACAATTCCCAGGAATCAGGGAGATTTGATGATACATTCCTAAAACATCAAAGCTCAGAAAGGAAAGACAATCTTCTAGAAACATCTATTTCTAGAAGATAATATTTATTCAATTAATACCATAATCAGAGGCAATCTCTGAAGATGCTGATTTCGCCGCCGTCCGCCGCCCTACACGGTGGCGCAGCCGCCATGCTCCTCCTTGGGTGGTGATGCTCCTCCGACTCCGAAGGTCATGCTCATCACTTCCCGTCCGGTCACCGCTAAGGGTGGTGGTGCTCCGCCGCCGGCGGTGGCTGCTGTGGTTAGCCACTCTTGGCCCTCTGCTGTTGCTTGGCTTGGCTGGGGGTCAGGGCCCTGCTGTGGTGCTAAGTCATGGCAAGGCCATGTGGTGGCCATGAGCTTGCCATGGCATGTCTGCGGCTGGCTGACTTGCTTGCTGGGCATGGGCATTGCTGGGCTGCCATGGCTTGTCAGTGGTGCCGGTGTGCCTTGCTCGCGTGCGCGCATGCTGATGCCATGGCTTGTCTGTGGTGCCTCGGCTGCGCGCGCTGTGGGCGTGTCATGTGCTCCTGCCGCGCGCGCTGTGGGGGTGTCAAAGGCGCCCATGGGTGTCATTGGCGCCACATCTCGTGTGTTATCCTCCTCCTCGCAGCCGTTCAGTCCAAGGTCTTCTCTGGGGACCCTTTCATTCCCCCTTCCATTAAGTGTACCCTTGTCCTCAAGGGTAAATTCTGGAAACCTTGAGGCTATCTCATCATAGTCCTCCCAAGTTGCTTCCTCTCTTGGTCGCCCACTCCACTGCACCAACACTCTCCAAATCTTCCTCCTAAACCTTCCCCTTGGCACCATCTTGTACTCAAGGCCTATGACGGGTTGTAGAAGCATTCTTCCTTCTTCATCAAAGGAAGGAAATTCCTCCACGATCAAACTAGGATCTCCAACCCGTCTCTTGAGGAGAGACACATGAAATACCGGGTGAAGTCTTGAGGTTGGTGGCAATTCCAACCGATATGCAACGATCCCGACACGGGCAGCCACTTTGAAAGGCCCGTAGTATCTCTTCTCCAACTTGTAACTCATCTTTCTCTTCATTGTCTTTTGCCCATATGGTTGGAGCTTCAAGTATACGTAGTCCCCGGGCTCAACCTCCTCAAGTCTCCTTCTTCTGTCATACTGCTTCTTCACGCTAGTTTGGGCTTTCTTGAGCTCCCTCTTCACCTTGGCTAGGATCTCATCCCTTGTGAGTAAGGCTTCCTCCACTTCGGCATTCTTGGCTGTACCCTTCTCATAAGTTACCAAGGTAGGAGGCTTCCTCCCATAAACCACCTCAAATGGGCTAAGTGTGGTAGATGAATGGTACGTGGTGTTGTACCAATATTCTGCCCATGACATATACTCCATCCACCTTGCTTGCTCATCATGGCAATAACACCGCAAGTATTGCTCCAGCGTACGGTTGACCACCTCTGTTTGGCCATCAGTCTGCGGGTGATATGAAGAACTTGTCTTCATCTTGCTTCCTTGAAGTGAGAACACTTCCTTCCAAAAGGAGCTCATGAACACCCGATCCCGGTCCGTCACTATGGTTCTAGGGAAACCATGGAGCTTCACCACATTATCCACAAATGCCTTCGCCACACTCTTCATCGTAAATGGATGATTAAGGGGTATGAAGTGAGCATACTTACTTAAGCGATCCACCACCACCAAGATCACTTCAAACCCTTGACTTGTGGGGAAGCCCTCCACGAAGTCCATAGATAAGTCTTCCCATATAGCTTCCGGTATGGGCAAGGGTTGCAATAGGCCTGTGGGGGCTCTTGTGTCATGCTTGGCCTTCTGACACACATCACATTCGGCCACCCACTTCTTTACACTTCTCTTGAGGCCCTCCCAATAAAAGAAGTGCTTGACCCTTATGTAGGTCCTGAGCCATCCCGAGTGACCACCTTCCCTACTATGGTGGAAGTGAGTAAGGATCTCCTTCCTCAAGTTGGGCACGTCTGGCACATAGATGTAAGACTTATAGTAGATAAGTCCATCCCGCAACTTGAATCCGGTCACCCCATCACATGGGCTCTCAAGCTTCTCAATGATCTCTTGAGACCTTGCATCCAACTCCACGGCCTCTCTAAGCTTGTCCCATATCCGCCACTCGGCTCCACTCAAGGCACTAAGTTCAGCCTCATCTTCATAAAGAGTCCACATCATTGGACTTCCTTCCTTCCTCGATAAGGCATCAGCCACCTTATTCTCCTTGCCGGGTTGATACACGATGTCATATTCAAATCCCAACAGCTTCACAAGGAACTTCTGCTGCTCCGACGTCACTATCTTTTGTTCCAGCAAGTGTCTCAACGCTTGCTGATCGGTCACGATGGTGAACTTTCTCCCCAAGAGGTAAGGTCTTCATACCTTCACCGCATGCACCACCGCCAACATTTCCCTTGCATACGTGCTCCATGCCTTCTTCATTGGCCCTAAGGCCTTCGAGATGTATGCAATGGGCCTCCTTTCTTGTGCTAACACTGCTCCAATTCCTTCTCCACTTGCATCAGTATAGACTTCAAATGGTTTCTTGAAGTTGGGCAAGGCCAAGACGGGTGTCTTGGTCATGGCTCTCTTCAAGTCTTCAAAAGCCCTCTTTCCTTCATCGGTCCATTCAAAGCCCTCTTTCTTTAGCATCGACGTAAGTGGCTTGGCTATCAACCCATAGCCTTGCACAAATCTCCGATAATAACCCGTCAATCCAAGGAACCCTCGTAAGGCTGACACATCCTTGGGTAAGGGCCAATCCACCATAGCTTCAACCTTTCGTTGATCTACCTTCACTCCTTGGCCCGAGATGATATGGCCAAGATATTCCAGCTCTTCTTGCATGAAGGCACATTTGGATGCCTTGATGAAGAAGTTGTGCTCCTTCAAGATCACCAACACACGCTCCAACTGCTCCAAGTGTTCCTCCACATTCTTCGAATACACCAAGATGTCGTCGAAGAACACCAATACGAACTTCCTTAAGAACGGCTTGAATATGGCATTCATAGCCGCTTGGAAGGTCGACGGGGCATTGCATAGCCCAAAAGGCATCACTAGGTACTCATAGTGGCCGGAGTGAGTCCTAAATGCCGTTTTGTGCGTGTCTTCCTCCTTCATCCGGATTTGATGGTATCTGGCCCGCAAATCTAGCTTGGTGAACACATGAGCTCCATGCAACTCATCAAGCATCTCATCCACAGTAGGAATAGGGAATCTATCCCTCACCGTCGCTTCATTCAAGGCCCGATAGTCAGTGCAAAAGCGCCAACTTCCATCCTTCTTTCTCACAAGCAACACCGGCGATGAAAAAGGGCTCGTGCTTGGTCGGATCAAGCCACTAGCCAACATCTCCTCCACTTGTCTTTCAATCTCACCCTTCTGAAAGTGAGCATACCGGTATGGTGGCACATTTACCGGTTTACTCGCATCCTTTAACACGATGCGGTGATCAAACTCCCTTCTTGGAGGCAACGAGGTAGGCACCTCCAATACTTCCTTGTGTCTTTCCAAAACCGCCCTCACACCTTGGGGCAACTCCTCACTTCCATCGCCATGCTTCTCTCCTTGCCCGTCTTCTTCTTTGTCTTGGCCCATAACTATGGCAAAGCAATGAGCCCCACCTTTGCATAGCTTCTCGAACATGTGGGCCTCGCAAGGCCTTGGCTCTTTTGATGCTAGAGCTGTCCACGTCCTCTTCTTTCCTCCAAGCTTGAACTCCATAGTCATCTTCTCATAGTCCGTGACAACCTTGCCAATGTCTCTTAGCCAAGCGTTGCCCAAGACCACGTCCAATCCCACCAAGGAAAGTACATGGAGATCAGCCATTATGCGGACACCTTGGACATTCATCTTCACTGTTCTCACCACCATCTCGCATCTTAGCTTCTCGCCATTTGCAACTTTGACTTCGAATGGCTCTACCTCTTCCCCATGCAATCCCACCTTAGAAAGAATGCGGGAGTTGATGAAGTTGTGGGTAGACCCACTATCCACCAACAAGGTCACTTCATGCTTCCCAACCCAAGCCATGAGTCTCATGGTTGAAGGCTTTTGCACTCCAGACATAGCATTAAGGCTCAGCTCGGCCTCCTCACTTTCCCTTTCACTAGAGGACTCCTCATGCCCTTGCTCCTCTTCACTAGACTTTCCCGCATGCTCCTCATCTTCATCGATCATGAACATCACCTTGGCGGCTTTCTTGCATTGATGGTCTCGGCTCCACTTCTCACCACACTTGAAGCATAAGCCCTTCTTGATATACTCATCCAGCTCCTCACGGGTCAACTTCTTGACTTCCTTTCCTTTGCTCCTCGAGTCTCCCATAGCCGCCTCCTTTCCCTTCCAAGACTCAGTGGAGTACAAGGGTTTAGGAGCCTTGTTAGCCACTTGGTCTTTGGTGTGCCTCTTCTCAAAGTGGTGGCTTTCTTCCAGAATCTCTGCCATCCTCATCGCCTCTTGTAGCCTTGTGGGTTGCTTCAACTTGAGCTCCTTGGCAATCCATGGCTTCAGCCCATCCACAAAGGTACCAACAAGCGCCTCCTCGGACCAACCCCTCACCAAGGTTTGGAGTTGACGGAACTCCTCCACGTAGGCATGTACCTTGCCTTCTTGCTTTAGCTTGGCCAGTTGGCCATGGTGGTTGATAATGGGCGAGGGCCCAAATTGCATCAACAGCTCTCTCTCAAATGCCGTCCACCCGAGCCTTCTTCCTTCCTTCTCGTACTGGGCCCGAATCCATCTCCACCATTTGCTTGCCTTTCCATCAAGGAAGAAACAAGCCGTGTCTACTCTTTCCTCCCTTGGAACTTCATACACATGGAAATAGTGGTCCGCCTTGTCTAGCCACTCATGAGGGTCGCCACCATTGAACTTTGGGAAATCAATCTTCGGTCTCCTTGGTCCTCGGTTGTTAAACCGATTCCCTTCATCATCTTCATAGTCACCTCCACGGTGTTGTGGCCTTCTTGGTCCTCGGTTGTTAAACCAATTTCCATCATCGAACTCGTAGTCACCTCCGCGGTAATGGGGCCTTCGAGGTCCTCGGTTGTTAAACCGATTTCCATCATCATCATCACGGTAGTAGTGGCCTCTTTGCGGTCTCCCATGTCTTCTAGCATCTCCATGGACTCGGTCATAGGGCACCTCCTCCCTATACCGACTCCCACCAACTTCTTCTTCAGTCCTTGCATCATCATCAGCATCATGGTTGGGCTCTTCCTCACGCAGCCACCTCTCTACTACCTCCCGCTCATTCTCCACTCTTCCACCGAATCTAAGTGCTGGTCGTTGCCTTGGTTCTCCTCTTATAGACTCGGACATATTAGTTCTTCTTCCATCAAAGGGCTGCTCCTCTTCCATGCTTGGGGGTGGTATGCGGTTGCCCCCATTTGGTTCTCCACCAAGTCTTGCCAAGATTGCTTGCAAGTCTTGCCTCATGCCTTCCACCGCCTTCATATTCTCCTCCGTAGCATTGGTCACTGAAGTGATGGCCCCTTGCATGTCGGCCATGGAAGTGGTAGTCTCCACCGTCTTCTCTTTCATCCAACGAGACGCCAGCTCCAAAGCTTCAAAACGGTCTTTGTTGGATGGAAATGAACTCGAGGCGGCCTCCATTGGAACTCTTGGCTGCAACAAGTCCAACCGTGGGTTCTCTCCCAAAGGAAGATCGAACCCCCTCCCACGGAGAACTTCTCACGAACACTTCCAACCTTGGGTTCTCTCCCAAAGGAAGATCGAACCCCTAACTTACCAAGAACGTCTCAAGAACAAACACTTTCCGACCTTGGGTTCTCTCCAAATTGAAGATCGAACCCCTCCACAATTTATAATATCAACAAAATACAAACAACTTTCTTCTACAAAAATCTTGGTAACAAGAATCAAAGTAAGGTTTGCTCGTGTTTACCTCGCTTGAAGTGAAGAAATCTTCAAGCAACTCCTCTCAATGAAAGCACCAATTTGTTAGGGTCCCCGGTCTAGGACTCCATAACAATCACCAGCTCCTCCACGCGATCCGCTCCAACACCGTAATCGATCCTCCCGAACCGTTTCTAGTAACACACGAGCGTAGAATTTAGGATCAAAACACTCAACGAATGAATAATACCTCTCTTATTACGAAGAACGTGGTCTTAGGATTATTAGTCCTTCGAACCACAAGAACAATCGTACAAGGGTTATTAGCCCAAACACGCCCAACTTAAGAGGTTATTAGCCCCCAAGTCTACTGGCATAAATGTGCATATGCCTGGCCACTCTCAGAAAAGCTCTCTAGCTCTCACTACTCAAATCTATGACTGAATGAATTCTAATGCTCCTGAGGAGTGCTTATATAGGCCTTCTCAGGAGCTTATAAAACCCTAATCAAATCAAATCAAATCAATCTAAATCAAATCTTCAGGATTCTAAGGAAACAATTCCCAGAATCAGGGAGATTTGATGATACATTCCTAAAACATCAAAGCTCAGAAAGGAAAGACAATCTTCTAGAAACATCTATTTCTAGAAGATAATATTTATTCAATTAATACCATAATCAAAGGCAATCTCTGAAGATGCTGATTTCGCCGCCGTCCGCCGCCCTACACGGTGGCGCCGCCGCCATGCTCCTCCTTGGGTGGTGATGCTCCTCCGACTCCGAAGGTCATGCTCATCACTTCCCGTCCGGTCACCGCTAAGGGTGGTGGTGCTCCGCCGCCGGCGGTGGCTGCTGTGGTTAGCCACTCTTGGCCCTCTGCTGTTGCTTGGCTTGGCTGGGGGTCAGGGCCCTGCTGTGGTGCTAAGTCATGGCAAGGCCATGTGGTGGCCATGAGCTTGCCATGGCATGTCTGCGGCTGGCTGACTTGCTTGCTGGGCATGGGCATTGCTAGGCTGCCAAGGCTTGTCAGTGGTGCCGGTGTGCCTTGCTCGCGCGCGCGCATGCTGATGTCATGGCTTGTTTGTGGTGCCTCGGCTGCGCGCGCTGTGGGCGTGTCATGTGCTCCTGCCGCGCGCGCTGTGTTGGTGTCAAAGGCGCCCATGGGTGTCATTGGCGCCGCATCTCGTGTGCTATCCTCCTCCTCGCAGCCGTTCAGTCCAAGGTCTTCTCTGGGGACCCTTTCACGCCGTCCGCCTGCACCGCACCAGGCCACTAGGCTCCAGGTACCAGTTTCTGAGTTTCTCCCGCACCAGCTGAGCCACGACCACCAGCTTTTGAACGTGTTTGGTGTTGCTCGTGCTCCAGCTCCACGTCTCCACGATCCGTCGTCGCACGCCCGCACAAGCAGGTAGACACCACTTACAATCTCACCAGGTATATTAATATAACCATTAACAATTTAACAATCGGTTTTTTTTCTTTTAAACCGGAATTAATCAGCAGGGTTGCCGGGGCACTCTCTCTCTCTCTCACAGAATCACAACAAGTCAGCAATTTTGATTTGTATGTACTGCAATTATTTCGGAATTAGTGATTTTGACATGAAATTGGGGATTGTAATGTAATGTAATTTTTTTAAACTGCAATTATTTCAAAATTAGGGATTTTGACATTGTGTGAAATTGGAGAATGTAATGTGATTTAATTTTTATGCACTGCAATTTTAATTTTAAATTTTTGGTAGAATAATTTTTAATTAATTTGATTATAATGTCAATTAAATGCAATGTAATTAGATTGACATTTGGATTTGAATTAGGGATTTTGACATTTGGTAAAATTGAGGATTTTTTGGTAGTATCATTTTTAAAATTTTTGAGAATGAAGCAATATCGCAACATTTTTAGAAAATGCAAAATCGTAGGATGTAATTGTCACCTCTCAGTTACGGAACATGTATTCTGATATTTTTAATGCTTTTAGTCTTTAATTTTCAATATTTTAACTCTAAGACAATTTTTTGCAAACAAAGGAAAAAAAAATCTTGTCATTTCTCCTTTAAAGTTCGATTTTCTTAAATTTTGATCTAGACTCCGCCGCTGCATTATCATATGGAGAAAATGCGAGTGAAAGGTGTTTGTTCCGACATTTATGCGTCAAAAAATTAAAAGGAGCATTAAGTGGGCGTGTGGCCGGAATGCTTTAGAGGATTGCCATTTTCATCATTAAAGCAGTCCCTCCTGGTAGTGAAAAGGGTTCTCAAATAAAGTACAAATAAAAATATAGAAACAATAACTTAATACTTAAACGGAAAAGGCCAAAAGATGTATTACAGGATCAACAAAGATATTTCCCTCTTAATGTCCAACGACAATATTTTCTATTCTTAGGCATATTCTGTATAGCCTAATTACCATTGATTCTTTTCTTCTTCTTTTTTTCTCTTAGCGTTAATATGGGAACATTCTCCCTGTCAAAATTGTATATATTTGTTTGTATTCTTTCTCCTTAATACATCAACGTAGCAATATTCTTTCACAATTTCTTTCTCTATTCTGCAAACCTAATATAGTATAGAGTCATAATTTTCACTCACCAAGGTCAGTGCCGATCCTCCATCTCCCCATGTCATTTCTTCCACCTCCAATCCATAGGTTCCTTCTCCTTCTTCCAAACGTCAGTTAGACGTTAGTTCTCCAAATTTTTCCATTCATCGGATTATCCAGGAGCTATTTTGATTTCCTCTCTTCTCAATGGCGACAACTATCTCAAATGGCTTCGAGCCATGAAAATGGCGTTGAATGCCAAACATAAGCTTGGTTTTGTCTATGGTTCTCTCCCCAATCCCACCTCTTCAGTCAACATACCCCTATGGGAACGATGTAACGACATGATTTTGTCTTGGATCCTTAATTCCATAGACAAAATCATTGTCGACAACCTCATATATCTCGATAGCCCCCGTGTCGTTTGGCTCGACCTCCATGAACGCTTCTCCTAATCCAACAATCCCAAAATTTTCCAACTTCATCGACTAATCTCCAAATCTCACTCAAGACACAAAATCTCTCCACCTATTTCACTGCTTCAAATCCTATTGGGATGAACTCAATATCCTTCAACCCATTCCATCTTGCACTTGTAGGGCTGCCAAAGACACTTAATCTCTCCTTAATACCAAACGCATTTTCCAGTATCTCATGGGTCTCCACAAATCTTACGGATCCATTCGCTGCCATATCTTAGCAACTGATCCATTATCACCTCTGTCAAAAATCTATTCCATCCTCCATCAAGAAGAGACCCAGCACCTCTTGCATCTCCCTCCACCCCAACCAGATGCCTTAGCCATTGCCTTCCACCTGAACTCCTTTTGGCCACTAGACTCACGTGGTCACGGCAGAGGTCGTCCCCTATGCACTCACTGCAATCGGATGGGCATTGGCAGGAGACTTATTACTGTCTCCATCGATTTCCTCCTGGCCACCATTCCTCTTCCAGGTCTTCTTCAGGTCACACCGACAGCCACCTTGGTCCTACTCCAGCAGTGCATCAAGCCTCTGCCTCCATCGGTCTCTCTGTGGAAAATGACGCCTCACTTTCGTAGGAATCGCTCGGTCTCTCGAATGTTTAGATGCAACAAATAATGGAATTCTTGGTTTCCAAAACTACCTCTGCAGTCAACAATTCTTCCCCTATTAATCATGCAGACAACTTTTCTGTTAATTTCGCTGGTAATATTTCTTCTTGTTATTCTATGTCTTTAATTCCCACTGCCGAAAGGGTCATTGATTCAGACACCTCTGACCACATGATTTCACACACTGCTAAACTTTCTAATGTTCACTCTCTTATTCAGCCACGTCTTATTAAATTGCCTACTTGTGAAACTGTATCAATCACCCAATCCGGTACTCTTCATTTTATCTCCTAATTTTACTTTTGAGCATGTTTTCATTGTCCCTCAATTTAAATTTAATATCTTGTCTATTAGTCAAATTACTTCCGCTCTAAATTGTGTTGCTCTTTTTTCTCATCCTTTTGTGTTTTTCAAGACCTTTCAATGAAGAGGCTGATTGGAACGGGTGAAGTTCGTAATGGGCTATATTATTACAAACATGTTTTTGCCTCTGCCTTCTAGCCTTCTTGTGCTTCGTCCCCTCATTTATGGCATGCTCGCCTAGGTCACCCTTCTTTGCAATGCAATCCGAAATTTTTAATTTTTCCAATAATTCCAATTTTCATTGTGATATTTGTTCTAGAGCAAAACATATTCATTTACATTTTTCCCTTAATTTGAATAAGAGCGTGCTTTGTTTTGATAGTATCTATTATGATATTTGGGGTGGCTATTCCACTTCGTCTCTTTCTGGTACTCATTATTTTTTTAACTATTTTCGATGATTATTCTCGCACTACTTGAATTTATTTAATGTGTTTTAAATCTGATACGTATTCCTTTCTCACTCAATTTTTTTCTTTTGTGTAAACTCAATTTAATCACAAAATAAAAAAAAATCGCACTAACAATGGTCAAGATCTTTCACACAAAATTCAAATTTTTTCATACCCATGGTGTTTTTCATGAACGCATGTGTATCGAAACAACTCAACAAAATGGGATGGCCGAACATAAACGTCGTCATCTCCTCAATGTGGCTCGAGGTTTACGATTTCATGCCAATCTCCCCATCACCTTCTGGGTGAATGTCTCTTGACTGCCACGTATCTCATTAATCGAAATCCTTCTTCTGCTATTTCCCATCAATCCCTTTATGACTTTCTTTTCAAAAAATACCCTCTTATCATCATTTACGCGCTTTTGGTTGTTTATGCTATGCTCACACTCTCACTTCCCACCGCGATAAATTTTTTTCGCGTGCTCGCCTATGTATTTTTCTTGGCTATCCTCCGCATCACAGCACTTATCGCATCTATGACTTGGATACTCACCAGATCCATATCTCTCGCGCGATGTCACTTTTCACGAACATATTTTCCCTTATCATGATCACACTCTTCACCCTTCTCATGAGTCTGTGCTCCCTTTACCTATTCTTGATCTCCTTCTCCCTTCTTCCCCTCTCATCCCCTCTCCTCCACCTTCCCCTATCCCCACTTCTCCTTCACCTTCTCCGCCACCTCCACCTCCCCCACCCATTCCCTCGAGGCCCAAACATACTGTTACTCGACCCTCCTACCTTCGTGATTACCTTTGTCCCACTCTTCCTTCGTCCATCACTGCTTCCTCTTCCTCTCACCCTCCCTCAAGTATGGTTCACTGTCTCTCATCTCATTTATCTTATCATCGTTTTAATTCTCCGCATTTAGCTTTTATCTCTTCATTATCTCAACATGTTAATCCTACTACATATTCTGCTGCTATTCGTCATGCTCACTGGTGTGACGCTATGCAAGCCGAGTTAACTGTCCTCAAATCCAATAATACTTGGACTCTTCAAGCTCTCCCTCCAGGTAAGAAACTCATTGGTTGTAAATGGATTTTCAAAACCAAGCTTTGCTCTGCTTCATGTACTAGAATTTGCTTCCGTCTCTAAATTGAGAGCTTTCTACATTATCTTGATCTATAAATTAATGTTGCATTCTCCTTTAAATGCAACCAGTGGAGGCATCATCGTTGGGAGTGCTATTCCATGGAAGTAGCGAATTCTATGCTTAATCCAAAAGGATACAAACAATGCCTTTGACAATATCTTTTGTCCAGCATCGTGCTTTTAGTCATTATCTGGTGACCACAATGCCTAACCATCCAGGTTTCGAACTATATATATCGCCTTTAATCTCACACTATATACGGCAGGACAAATTTAAAAGCCCAAACGTGGGACCTATTTATTTGTCTGGCAAACGTCTAGAATTTTTGCTCTGAAGTAAATGGCCCGTTAGCTAGCCTTAGTCAAGTTCGTCTGGATCAATCATTCAATCCTCTAAAGTTCTAAACAACATCAACCTCTTCAATAGAGTTATGGTTACTATCGTCTGCTAAAAGACTTTGTCAGGGTCGAGACTATTAATGTTAACCATCTCTTTGTCTAATTTTTGTCTTGTTTCTTATAATGTTTTAGCCAAAACATGCATGCTCGAACCATTTGCATGTAATTGCTTCCAAATTTATGTCATATAGCTTAACAGGGAAATTACAACCGATCAAATATCGTCTCCCTTCATTAAAATTCAAGGGACAAATATTAGAAATAGAATCTGACACTGTTCCATTTTTATTGACAAGCTACTTCGCCTTCTACAGTAATGGTAATTACGTACTCTGGTTGAGGACTATAATACCTTCCCGATTTAATTTCCTTAAAACTATTTTATTAAGTTAAGTGAGGTGATTTTATTTGGTTTTATAGAAAATTTAGTTTTAATCGTGATATTTAATTTGTATTTGCTAATCTTGGATGTCTATATTTTATTTAATGTAAAAGAATCTCCTTAAAAATGTCTTTCGTACCCTTTCTTGACTAATTCTTCATTTATTAACCTTTTTGTGATTAAAATTGCTAATAAGAGAAATTATGTTCTTAATGATTTTAATTAATAATTATTTTTCTATTCAATAATTTAAATACCGATATTTTATATACTTTCTTAAAGAAATTTTATGACCTTCCTTTATTCAAAGTGTCCTAGTCATATTTCTTAATAATTTCTAGTTCTTGATAGTAATTTTAAAATTAGTTAATTTAATTACCTAATTGGGCCTAGGTTTGACTTAACCTTTGACATGACTTTTGGGCTGTTAGATAGTGGTCTTGTTAAAACCCAAAAAACGCAAGTCCAGTTAGACTTAAAATGGCCGGCTAATTAAGGGGTCTCTAATCTAACCTTGTGTGCTAATTATAAGCCTATCTAACCTTTTTGCCATGTGTCGTAATCTGCCCTTGACGTCCATGATGCACAATCACAAGAATTGCTCCTAAAGGTAACTTTTAGATGGTAATTATTTAACCTATTAACTAGCTTTTAAACCCTAGACTTAACTCCTAGTTAACTAAGCTAATAAAAAGGTTTGAGAGAGATAGAATTAACCCCATTTGCGCCAGTTTAGAGAGGGAATTCAAAATTTAGATAGAGAGAGAAAGAGAAGGAAGAAAGGAGAAGACGGAATAAGAAGAACGAGAGCTTGGAAAACTCGGCTAGACAGTGGGTTTCTCTCCATTTTTCTTCCCTTTTTCCTCTTCGAATCTTCTTTGTTCTAACTTCTAACAATCTCCATCTTCATTTTAGATTGAAAAATACGTAACGTTTGGGTGGCAACGTCTTCCATTTTCTTCTAATATGAATATGTCCAAAGTCACTTGAAATATTTTTTGCTAAATAAATGCATGCATGGCCGAATCTAGGGTTATAAACACCTTGGATGTCAAAAATGATGGAAAACTTAAAGTTTGAGTCATCCTTAATGATTTAGTTTGAGTTTTGTTATGCTTAAGGCACTCTTTGAGTAGAGTAGAAGTATATACATGTCAGATTATTGGAAAGGTGACCAAAAATTTAAAATTATGGGGTCTTATAAATCACGGGTTGGACTATTATAATTATATAAAGAAAGCTTAATAAGGATATTTTGGTCATTCGAGCATTTAAGAAGATATGGAGTAGTAATCTCGTTTTTTTAAGCATTCTGTTACAATAAAGAGAGTAGAAGTATCTGGCCGGATGGTCTTTGTTATCTTATAAGAACACTACTAATTAACATGAGATGGATAACAAATTAAAAAACAATGATGAAGAAAACTGTAGAAGAAAATATTTTGCCGGCCTTTGAGGTCCAACAACTGATATTTGATTCCGTTCACACACTACTATATACAGCATATTACTTTTCCTGTATATGCACCCTCACAAAACATTATATGAGTATTTCAGGCCGAAAGAGAAGAACAGGTACTATGCCCAAGTCCAACGGGGCCGTCGGGGTCCTTTTTTTTAATCTAAACATAATCTAAGAATGCTTAGGGCCAAGTTACTTAGGCATTAAATTAAGTTGCGCAAGTTAATTACTCTGCAGAGCCATAGGTAGAATTAAAAAAGTTCCATTTAATAGTGCTATTGGTCCTTCACATAGGAAATAATTATGCCTGCCCCCATGATTCCTTTCGTTTTAAAATGGAATAAACTTTTGCAAAAGCATGTCATTAAATGGGAGTAATAGGTCCGTGCATGTGGTCGTGTTCCAAGTTCTTCCAGAGCACCTGATCCCATCACAACTTTCAAGTTCTCTATTAAAATTATAGATTTCAAGAAAATATAGAAGAAGAAAGTCGTTGGATCGGAGATTTGCGTTCTAATACAGATTCAGCAAAAAAAAAACGTTTTAATACGGACAAGAAAAGCCAGCAATCGAAAAATGATATCTGCATCGGAAATGCACTGCTTGGTGTGAACAGCACATATCGACACAAGGACATTGAACGAGCACGCATTAATTAAAAAAAAAAAAAGAACGAGCACACGCATTGCCTGGTCAGCTCATGCCGTCCTTTTCTGCCATTAATGCAGCTTTTTTTTTTCTGGTTAGTGACATTGGAGTACGTATTTGACATGCACAAGCTAGGGTCTCTACAGTTCCAAAATCCAAACTATTCGACAGCTAATGTCCCCACTTTAAACTATACCGCATTCTACATGGAAAAAAACTGTCATCGTATCCTTGTAAGAATAATGGGTTAAAAATTATTTCTTAAACAATATAAATTTAGATATCACATGTTTATTTTTATTTATTTGGTATTATATTGTGATATAAAATGTTATATAGATATTATTGAGTGATATTCTAGAAAAGTCATGTCAATCGTTAATGAATCAAAGGCGGAAAGTATGAGTCTTCGATTATTTGTTTACTTAATATTTTATTCTAGACTAAGGTACATATTGATGTACTATGGGCCTACACTCGTTATGCCTCTATTTAATAGGATAGTAGACATCGTCATTAAAGTAGTGACCTTAAGCAAACAAGTGAGTGTAGTGTAAGAATACAGGAATGCCTTCTGGAAGTGATCACTGATATTGAGAAGATATTGAACACAATTGGTTATTGTATCTTTAGACCTCAGAGGTTTATACGGATCTATTTATTGTGTACTTGTGCTTTGGCCGAGTCATTTGGTAATGATTTGTATAGGTCAAAGATTTCAGATATTGTTGAGTCTTGTACATAATAAGTGGGTTTACATAAATGCTTAATAAGGAATTCATCAGTCCTTATTAAATATATATCAGTATAGGGTTGGACTATAAAAAAAATCAATTAGCCAATGATATTTTGTGAAAATATTTTTCGAAATTAATATATATTATATATTTATTTGTGAAATTATTATGGAAATAATTCATAGTCTAACAAGTTACAGATTATGAATTGAGAATTATATGAGTTACGGACTTAATTAGTGATATGATTCTAGATCTATTGACTCATGTGGAATATAGTATGGTGGAAAAATAAATAAACAAATAATTGTTAGTAGAAGAGGTTTCACAAATAAATCTCAAATATTTAGGAGTAAATTGCGATATGTTAATGGACATGATCACAATTAGCAGAAGTCTAAAATCCAGAAGAAAATAATATAAGGAAAATAATGGAAAAAAGTTTTTCATGTGATCCTACGGTCGAGATTTGAGATCTCTAACGATCTCACACTATATCACTGTTAGGGTTCAAAAAAATACTATAAGATATCTTTTTCTAAACAGTTGACCATTATGACTTTGAGAAACTCTTTGACGGCTGTGACGCATGGAAAGAAAGATGACAGAACATTTGAGTTGTTCAATTGTAAAATTTAAAGATTCAAGGTGTGAGAACAGCAATACTAGAAAATTATCGAAAATTAAAGATTCAATCGCGTGCAAATTCAAGATTGTTTGTCAAGATCAAATAAGTATGATAATGTTTGCAAGCAAACTTTCAGCCCTAATAACATATTGCTTTGTGGTGATCTTTACACATTCTCCGGTTTGGAACAAACTCCACACTACTAATTTTTCGTCCCCAAAAAGAAGAACCAACCACACTCTTATTTCTTGATGATTCAAAGTGATGAACAATGTCGATATTTCTGCAACAACACAAGGAAAAGGTTAAAGATCTAAAAAGCAAATTGGTATAATTAACTTTAAAAAGTTGGTCTACAGCATTCAAACTATAGTGGGAACGACTTACATTAGCAATCAACACGCATTGCCAAAGGGATCTTTATGTGAAATATCTTCGGTTATTAATGTCAAGTGTAAAATTTTAACGGCCTTATCATCACATTGTCTTCATGATCCAAAATCTGCACACACAAAAATTTGAAGGTCAAATTTTTGGTAAACATTATGGCACTATCTAAAGAAGGTTGAACCCACTCAGATAGTTCAAGTGGTAACATGGGATCCTTGAGAGTGTGTGTTAGACGCACATTCATGAGTTCAAACTAAATAAAGGACTAGACAGTGGGTTAGTCAGTCTCTTTGACATTTACCTTATCTAAAGAAGGTGTGTCATCATGCGAAAACAGCCCTAGCTAAGCTATAAGTTAAGTATATGAAAGCCACTCAATGCAACTATTTTTCTGCACGCATCAGCTTAAAAGGGGATCAGGTCGTCTTTGGAATCAAATGGACCACCCTTGGTCCGGTTGCACATATTAGGCAGGCAAAAGACAGACCTGAGAAGCTTTACGCTACTCCTTTTTCCAGAAAATTGTAGGAGACCCGTGACACCAAAATTTATAAAAAGAAAAAGAAGAGAGAGAAGGGAAGACTTACATGGCAATGATATACGTAACCGGGCTCAGAAGTTGCATCAAAAGGATACGATGCATTCGAGTGTATGTAAGAAAACCTCACTAGAATCCTCGTCACGACTCCAGGCCTCATCTTGAACACGTTCTTCCAACCCTTCTCTTGAGCCGGCACTTCTGTTTTGTTCCCAACTGCGTACTTGCTTACTTGGCACTTGACTGCGTCATTTATTTTAGTCATGCAGCTTTTGAACTCCTCCAGGTTGACCAGCTTCGTCTGATCCAACGTCACAAATAGACCCAGATGAATGTGCAAAGGATGGTTATCCCCCGTTAGATTTATAACGTTCCAGACCTCGGTGGCTCCCACTTTCGGCTTCTCTGTCACGGGTGCCTCGTACGGTTTCCCATTCAAATACAGATGTGTTGGCTCACCCACATCGCTCGTGTACTCATACATGGTAATATACCGTGTGAGTGACGAGCTGGACAAATCTGGGCTTGGATATTGTATTAGTTTCTTGGGAACTCGCCACGTCTCAAACTCTTGATACCTACGTATGACGAACTTAAGGACCTTGTTGTTAACTTCGTTGACCGGGTCACCGGATGGGTAGGGATACGGTGCGTCGTTGGCTAGGATAACGGTGTCTGTCCTTGACATGGAGAAGTCTACAACCACGTCAGAAATCTCGGATGGGCCCAGTAAAACCTCGTTAGCCATCACCGATTCACCAAGGTAAGCCGAATCAGATCCCACGTGGATGAATCCAAGGCCATTGGTGAAGAAGAACCTGAAGAATCTAGCGTTGCTTGCATTGATAATACGGAACCTATACTTACGACGTCGCACCGTCATACGTGGCCAGGCTTTGCCATTCACGATGATGGCATTACCAAAATATTCAGGCCGCCATTTCGGGTGTATGGAGGGATTGTTTCCCGTGGAATTCATGTATATGGAACCGTCGTAAGAAAAGTCGCGATCAAACACGACCAACGACCGATCGAATTTGTCGCCGTGAGGTAGCCCAAGCGGGGCCTCAACATCAGGGTGGCGAAGTATGTAGGCCCCAATCAAGCCGGCAAGAAGGTTGACCCTAGTCAATCCCATGGCGTGATCGTGGTACCACATGTTTCCGGGGTGTTGGCGGTTGTGGTAGCGATAAGTTTTCTTGGTCCACTTGGGGCCTCTTTGCTTGTAACCAGCGGTGAACCATGACTCCGCGTTCCCATCACTATCCGGCTCGTCGATGCCGCCGTGCAGATGAACCACAGTAGGAATGCCCTTCCTATTGACGGGAATGGCTGTTGGGATGGTGGGGTCCCAGGGAAGTATATGCTTTTTAGGGAGGTGGTTTTGCCATGTCACGTACGTGTCAACTCCATGAAGGGCTACAATCGTTGGACCAGGGACTGTTGCCGTGGCCTTGGATGTACCGTAGGCGAAAACCGGTGTGGCAGGGAGATCTCTGTGGAATTTCTGCAAAGCAAAAGCAAATAACTGAGCTGGTGACTTATCGTCTTAATTGAATTAAAGTTGGCTTTGGGAAAGGAGCAAGTCGGTAAAGCCAATTAATCTCCCAAAAGAAACGAAGGAAGGGTCTGTAGATCAGACTACAAGTAATTGACTTATTGTCTTAATTGAATTAAAGTTGACTTTATTCCTAATTTCAACGCTGTACACTAAAAAAACAGATCGCAATTCAACTATGAATGCATGACCTACTAAAATAAGACTTGAGTAAAAGCAAAAGGCTCTGGAAACGGAAACAGTGTACTATACAGCCGAGGGAGCAAGGGAACTTCAGAATGGGATGGTGCCCGATCTACGTTCTTTAAAATGTGAGGGGAACTTTGAAAGATCACGTAGAAAATCTTAATTAAAACAGATTTCGAAAGTCTCGAATCTTTACCGTGAAGATTCCTTTAAAAATTTTACAAGGGAAAATACAGTCCCATCTTTTACAAACATTTAGAAGGTATTTGTTTTTAAAATTTTAACCCTACTAAAATTATCATCCTTACAAAAATTTCTTTATTTATCTTTTTACTGACTTCTTTTATTATTTTTTTCACTTTTTACCGACCTTTTTTACTATTTTTTTTCCACTTCCTTACCGACTTCTTTCATTCTCTTCTCACTTTTTTACAAACTTCTAAAATTTTACCTTAATATTTTAATAAAATTTTATTTTCAATTGTGATCTTAACTAATTCTGCAACAACATCATATAATCCAATCACCTTATGAAGCACGTCGAGTCAGGTAAGAATGAATGAAGTAGAAAAGAGTCAAAGACCCATTGCCTCGGACGACATGAACAAAGAAATTCCTCCAAAGTGAGGAGCATGGAATGCTATGATGCCCTCAAACTTATTTGTGGCTTTGTCTCAGTATTTCTGTGTCCTAGAATTTATCTAAACCAAAAAAGGAGATAGAGAGAGAGAGAAACAGCCTCTATATGCAGGTCGAAGAAGAAGATCAATAAGAAAGGCGTCTTACCCATTCCGTCTTGAACATACCAATCTTCAGTGACTTGGGTTTGGGAAAACCAAAAACAACATCAAATCCTAGGATTTTGGGCATATCGGGAAGCTCATCCACAAACATTTTCAACTTGGATGTATCAAAAAGCCTATCTTCGGCCCATGAAGTGGAGAGCAGTCCTAAAATAGAAAAAGAAATTATAAGATCAGATAGCCAATTTCTCTCACTGACCATCTTGCTTTGCATGCTGGACAGCACGGGAAGAGGAAGATCAGAAAGAGACAAATACAGAGGGAGAAGCACTCAATGGAAGAAGGAGTGAGGTTCGTAGCTGGTATTTGTAATGGAGGAGGGAGTGACGTTCGTAGCTGGTATTTGTATTGGGCTGTTGGGAGGTAAAAGTTGATGAAAAGTTTTAAAGATATTTAGTTTTTATTGGAGTTTGTAAAAAACTATAGAGAATGATAATTTGATGTAATTGTCTAATAAAAAATAATTGGTGTTCGGTGAAAAAGAATAGAGAGAGTATTTGTTATAATTTTTTTGAAAATGTTATTGGAGTTTATTTGAAAAGTTGTTTGAGATTTTGTAAAAAGTATTGGTGTTTGTATATAAATTTTTGAATAGATGCTCGTTTTATAAATTTTTTTGAATCGTATTATATTCTAGAATATTTTTGCAAACGAACTTGCCCTTAAGAAACCCCTTGGTATGATTAGTGAGGCCTTTTTTGCCTTGGTGGACCTTGCTGTCCCAAGAAGGGAAAATAGAGCATATAGATATGCTCATTTCCTGAAGATCTAGGATAATCACTTTCATTTTAGATGACATATTTTCCTTTTACTTTTCCTTTATTTATTTTATAATTTTTTGTCTCTATAATCCCATTGAAGTATTCCAACTTTTCTTCAGTTCGTTTTGCATCAATTTTCTTTAATGACAATTGGTCTGTCCCTTTGCTACCTTCGTTTTGGCAAGGGTCACGCAAACTTTACAGAGCCAAGGTCAGCTCTTTTTCTTTTACTTGCTTTTGGAGAACGGAGATCACTTCCTTGGTCTTGGCATGAACAGTGTTCTCTTCAGTGACCAGTTCCACCCGCTTAACTGATCAAATTACATTTCATTTCAATCTTTATCTAAAAGCCTTTTAAGTAATAGCATATGTTGGCTAGATGGTTCCATTATCAATCAATACGTCAAATGTTCAAGCATGAGGCTCGCCGCTTGTGTGTGGAATATCATACGATATATATAAAAGTGATTGATATTTTCTTGCTTCAAAATTATCATTTGGGTGGTTCATATTGACTAGCCATATATAGCAGCATTAATCTCCAAGTTGGACAAACCTTCTAGGTGAAGATAAGTAGGAATCGAGTTCGATTCTCGAGAAAGAAGGCTACACACGCCGGACAAGCCTTTTTCTAAATTAATGACATTAATAACTTAATTTGTTTTTTTGCAAAAAGCTTGTGTCATGAATCCTGTTTTCTAGTAGTGGCCTTCATATCTCGGAGAGGTATAGATAAGTTGGAGGACAATCTATTTTGTCTTTCTTTCTTTGTTTTGATAGATATTACGAGTTATTGGCTGTATTCTTCCTGTAATTATGCAGCATGATTGTTCATTGTTCACTTCTATCTTCACTCCATAGGAATATTGCAATATGTCTATTAATTACACTGGTCGGTGTGAGAGCTTGAAATTAATACAATATAAATCTAGTATAAAGATCATTAGTCTAAAAATATTTAATCATAAAAAAAGCTTTTAATGCATGTATTATAGTACTTTGTCTAAAAAGAAAGTGAATTGGTTGTTTAAGGAGAAGGATGACGAGGATGACATTCACAGGCCGAGGGAGGGGGGCGAACCGGGGCCATTGCCCCAGTTGGCTCCCCTAAAAAAAATTTTCATGTCATTTTTTTTATTTTTTTATTAGGTCTGCCCCCTTGGCCAACTAAAAATTAAACTCGCCCCCCTTGCCTGCCTAGATGAATCAGCCCGCCCCCCCTTAATTAAGGCCCAAGCAGTCTAGTACCTCAAAATCAAACTAAAAGAATAAGCAAATAGATATTTATTTGTGTCAAAACTTGAAATCCTACCTTAAGTTGTTGACGTTGTCGTGAATTTTGCGACGAATATTTCTTATACTTCTCCTGAGTCCTGATAATCGTTGTGTGTTGTAATCCTTGAAATAGATGTTTTCGCTATTCTAGTGCTGCTTTTCTTTTTGTTCTTTTGCCTTTTATGTTGGACTTGGTTGAGAATTTGGATATCATAAATGCTGAGAAAGGGGGTGGTGTGCTCTTGTTGGATAAGTGATAATTCAATTATTCAAGTGTGTTGTGTGTCTATCTTTACCTACTAGAGAATCATTGGTTATATCATTTTATTGTCACTATCATCATCTAATTTTACATGTCTGACTTCTCCACATTTGATGAAAATCCAAAGTTGAGGTAAGACTTATTTTCATCTCTCTTTTGTTTGTTTAGGTCTGATTTTTCATAGCTCATGAGATTAACTTGTTTTTAATTGTCTTTCTCTAAAGGTGGAACTTCTTTTCTATTGTAATTTGTGACGTTTTGATCAAGTTATAGATATATTTCTTCAAAATTTTAGCTATTAATTTAGCCAGGTAATGGGCATTTTGAACTACGATTTTTTTTTGTTTTCTCATTTTGTAAGGGGAGTAGAATAGTCATTTGGATGTTAAAATTGAACTTTTTGTCCAAATTTTTTTCTATTATCATTTACCAAGTATGTATTCCACCTTGCAATTTCGGGTTATTTTATTGTTAATAGAGATTCCACTCCTGAGAACCTCGTGTTCAATAGTACTGTCACACTAAAAAACAGCTATAGCAAGGGTGGGAAGTATCTTTATGCCCTTGGAACTTGGATTCTTTTTTAACTTTAGATTTTTTGGCTTCTTTTTCCAATATGCTTCGTTTTGCTATTGTTTCTTTCAAGAATAATAGAAACACAGTAATCGTTTATTTTTCTCATTTATGTGTTATGTTTTCTTTTTACAAATCCCAACAAATTCAGCAAGACTTTTTGAGCATAGGACACATCATTTATGGCAACAAAAGTAAGTACTTCATTTATGGAAGTAAAGAGTTATATTGCTGAAAATACTTTGTTCCATTTATGTGTTTTGTTTTACAAATAATATATATATATATATAAATACTTTGTTTGTATGATTAGTTGGTGCTCTATTGGTATCTTGAACAACAAGAATTTAATCTTTAATGTCACCTCTCAGTATCAGCAAATAGTACGGTACGTGTATTTCAATTTTTTTAGTATTTTTAGTCCTTAATTTTTTATATTTATAGTGTTAAGACATTTTTTTGCCTTACGTAATAAATTTTTTTTTTGTCATTTTTTCTTAAAAGTTTGCCCCCGTTGATTGGGTTTTTGGCTCCGCCACTGATGACATTCGTTTGGTGGAAGACAAGATTGGATAATTGATTAGAGAAACGACAGAGTATCACTCATTGTCAAGATCAAGGAAATTTATTTTCCTAGCTAGACAAATGATAATCTTGTTTGGATGTGGAGGAAAATTTATCATTTGTCTAATGGCAATACTAAAATCCCTAAATTATTCCTGCAAATTAGATCTTGAAACCCAAATTTGATAACCTACGAGCTTGATTAACTTTAATGATTCCACTTTTTGTGATCTTTATAATATTCAATATAGTTGTCCATACAGCGCTATATAACATCTGAGTTTTGAATTGAGCTATGAACTTATGGGACTCTTGAATTGGGGGATGACCTGCAAAAAAAATTATTTTTCATTTAAATTGATGGAAAAATTTAATAGAGTGTAAAGCGTTAAAACTCTCATATGCAGTTGGAGGGCATAACGTAGTGTATTTATCCTAAATAAATACTAAACAACTTCACAAAGGGCTTAAAATGCAACATCAATTGTAAGTTAGTTTTGACAGTTGGAACTACGGAATGACTTGTGATAAAAATAAAAATGACCCCTCGTTTAGAGAGTCCTCCCAACACCCTACTAGTGTTAGTCGAAAGTGATGAGTTTTAACGTGCTCGTGAATCATCACTCCTCCAAATGGCTGCATGAAACTCCGGCAGAACCGCCTGGGCTCTGCCATACACCCTCCACTCCCGTTGAACTAGTGTTTGCAAATCTGGACGTGTTCATGTTGTAAAAAACTGTAGGATTCTAGTAGAATTGTGAATATTTACGTAAAATAGTGTTTTATAAGTGTTTGTATAAAGAAGAGAGAGATGATTTGATGTAATTGTTTAATAAAAAATATTAGAATTAGGTGAAAAGTATAGAGAGAGAAAATTTGTAATAATTTTTTTTTGAAAATGTATTGAATTTTGTGTAAAAAGTTGTTGGAGATTGTGTTAAATGTATTGATGTTTGTTTTTGAATTCTTAAGATGTTCGGTGATAATTTTGTGAATAGATTTGAATCCTAGAAAAAACTTGAAAACGAACATGCCCAAAATTTAAGAATTTTTTGACCCATCCAAATTTTTTGAATGCAAATATAAATAACTTAAAAATTTTCGTTAAGAAAATAATACAAAAAATAAAAATCGTCTCTCCCCCTATCAAAGCATCTCTTTATATTACAATAAAAATAAAAATTTACTCAAATCATCTCTCTCTTTACTTTTCTACCCACCCCCATAAAATTCTACTTTTCACTGTTTTTTTCTCAATATCTAATAAAACTATAATCTACCTTAATTTTCACATTCTTAAGATTTCCAAAAAAAGGTTGGTTTGCAAATATGGCCTTAGAAATTAAAAGAAAGAAAAAAGACTTTTTGAAGTTACAAATTTGGAGTAGATTAGGTTACGTACGAACATCCAGAAAACATCACGAGATATCATGAACAGATCAACTTTAGACTAAATGTGGTTGTTAGGTTTTTCTTTTTCTCAAAGACAAAGTTGCTAAGTTAGTACAAACAGGGGCGGACCCAGGCCCGGGCGAACCTGGGCGGTCGCCCGGGGTCCGCCCCTGAAAAAAAAAATTTCATGTATGATCCACAATTTTCATGCAATGATGCAGTATTTTAAAATTTTCATGTATGTTCCACTGTTGTTGTTCCACAATTCCTTTTTGCTTTTTAACAATTGTGTACAACTCCGGAATGTCCTTAATTGCACATCAAATAGTTCTTTTTTTCTTTCTTTTTTTAATTATCAACACAATGACCGAGAAGGGTTTTTGTTTTTTTTTTTGTCTATTTGGATAACTACATAAGCAGGACTTTCTTTTCCTCCACGTTTTCCAGTAAAACGCATATAGACTCCCTAATATCTGGGTAGATCACATTGATGGTTTGGGTTTTCAATGTTTCTTCTAATGACATCCATATAGTCTGAATGTGTTTTAATCAGTCACTTTCATCCCTCTCTTATAGTAAATTCCTATTTATTTCAATTACGCTCACACTTTTTTTATATAGATAATTATGCTCGCACTCAGTTCCTACATTGCGGGAAAATAAATTCTATAGCAAATTAAATATTTACTTGTTAACTTATTGTTCTTTACGTGGATTTGTGTAGTGAAGATCAAAATCTATTGCTAGAAGCACATTTGAACTTTACCAGTATACTTGCTTATTTGTTGGAAGGACATTTGCCGGAGGAAGAGATGTTATTTGTGTAGTAGTTTTTAGGTTGAATTGTGATGTTGTTGAGCCTAGGACAACCTTAGTTGAGCCCAATCTTGTTTGCTATTATTCTTAATTGTTCAAATATTGAGATTTGGTGCCATCACTTTTTTATTATTGAAATATCTTATTTGTCATTGAAGACTGCCATTGAATTTTGTTTTGTTTGTCATTGAACTTTGCCATTGAATTAGTATGATTGAGAATTGTATGATTAATTTGGATAATTTTTTTCTTTATTTATTGGTTTTTAATTCTCATAATATTGTAGGTGACACTCGTTGGGGTTCATACTACAACATAGTACTGCGTCTCTTCACTATGTGATCAGCAGTGTTGGACGTTCTTGAAAACATAAATGAGGATGGTACTTGCCCATAACAAAGAGTCATGGCTAGGAGCTTGATGGATAAGATGCAAAGTTATGAATTTGCATTCACTATGCATTGGTTGAAGAAAATAATGGGAATTACAAATGATTTGTCACAGGCCTTACAACGACATTTTGCAACGTTTTCAGAATATGCACAACCGTAGGATCCAATTGTCCCCTCAGTCGTAGTATATAGTACGGTATGTGTAATTCAATATTTTTAATGTTTTTAGTCTTTAATGTTTTGATATTGTAACTCTAAGACAATTTTTTACATTACGTATGAAAAAAAAACTCAGTCATTTTGCTTTAAAAGTTCACCCGGGTTGATTTTCATTCCTAGTTCCGCCATTGAGTACAAAAGTAACAGAAGATCATTTTCCTAGATGAGGTTGTTAGGTTAATTAGTACAAAAGTAACAAAGATCATTTTACTTAAATTGCTTCCTTCAATCTAAAGAGATCGATAGACATAAACTTGAACGAGTCAATTAACTGTAGAACCAAAGGAAATAAGCTAAAATTTCTGGATATATTTATGGACGTCTTCTAGAACAGGTCCAAGGTCTCCTAAGAAACAATCAACCTAAACTACTAGCTTTGCAGGAACAGTACTATACCAGGACGAGCACGCAACATGTATATCGAGGACAACTTCGGTGGGTCGGGTTGGGTATATATACCGTACAACCCCGAAAGGGTGCTCCGCTTGACACCCACCACCAGCCACCCCCGTTCCTATTGGAACACACTCCTTTTCTTTTTAATCCCTCCCCTCGATTATTTTGCTTCACTCTTCTCCAACTATTCTCAATCCATCTCTTTCTTCATCCTCGGCTAATTCTCATGAATAATATTGGACGAGAAATGGAAGAGTTGATCAAGTGCGGAACAGAGAAATAATATTAATTACACTAGTGGTGAAGCCATGATTGAAATCTTGAGGTTTGAGCTCGGTTGAACTAATTTGTGCGTTTATTAGGTCAGATTTGTCCGAACTTGATGCACACGAATGGATGCCCAAATTTCTCTCGTTATATATATATATATATTCACCTTTTTGAGAAAATCTTTTGAAAGTAAAAAATTTAACTAGTAACATTTAAATCTCAAAAAATTCAATACGAATGCCAACATATTTTCAAACAAACTTCAATACTTTAAAAAAAACTTCATCAAATCATTTTTCTTTGTACTTTTTACTAAACTTAAATATTTTTTATTACAAAATTCCATCAAATCATCCTCCTTTACATTTTTGTCTAAATTTCAACAAAAATCAATCTGCAATCATATACCTACATATTCACACCACTTACAAATTTTCTACAAATTTTGAGAATTTGTTATTGCCAAACATCACCTTAGATTATGTTTTAGAGTAGAAACACTTATTTTTATAATTCAATTTCTAAGATATAGTATTGACTTTTAACAAATACTTAGGGTAAAATTTTGAACAGATGATCCTCGTGGTCTAATTTTTTCGGCATACAGGTCCTTTCGTCCATCAAAAGTTAACTCACTAATGGAGATAAGGTCTAGGATAGACTATTCAACCCTGAAAATTGATATCTTGATTCTTATTCTATGTCGGTCTTCCGTTAGTCGGCTAAATTTTAGTGAATAAAAAGACATATATGAATGAAAAATTGACCACAATGATCGTCTTGTGTAAAGTTATACCCTATAACTGATTTATTAAAAGTCAATATCACATAAACTTTTGCGGTAATTAAGCCTACTTTTTAAAGCATTGCAGTTGTCTCATTTATTTTGGAGATAAATAGTATTTGAAGGCTAAAAAAGGGATAGTATTTTTGGTAGTGGGGTTTCAAGAAATTTGGAACGGGGAGGCAAAATAGTATTTGAAGGTGGAAAAAAGAGGGTCAGATACTATTTTGGCCTTACAAAGAGGATTTTTTTCAAAAAACAATTGAGCGTATGTGGGACACCAAGCGGTCCACACTTTAAAGATCTCTTTTCAGCTGAACCGGTGCGGTGTCCTCCTTCGTTAAATGACTTTAGTCCTAAGCTGATTTCCGATGAGGAGATCTCGAGACTGGGTAGGATCCCAGATGAGATGGAGACTTAGGAAGCTGTTAAAAATATTGGTAGTTCCAAGGCGCAATAGGTTCTCCCGTGTTCTATCAAAACTACTGGCCAACCTCTGGACCTCACAATATCGCGAAATGATGCTCTGATAATGATGTAATAGGAAGCTGTTAAAAATACAGATGAGATGGAGACTTAGGAAGCTGTTAAAAATAGTGGCGGTTCCAAGGCGCTATAGGTTCTCCCGTGTTCTATCAAAACTACTGGCCAACCTCTCGACCCCACGATATCGAGAAATGATGCTCTGATAATGATGTAATAGGACCCTTTACATCATTATCAGAGCCTTCCGTCAGACGATGTATGTGTTGATTTGGCTCCAGTTCTTTGAGCCCATCTTCAGCAATGAAGTCTTGGTTGCTGAGTAAATAAAAATTGTAAGTTAGTTTCACTATTATCGTCGCTTTGCTCGATGTAGAGCTGGAGTTGCTTCCCACGAATCCAATTTTATAAGTCGAGTTGATGCTGATTAGTTTAAGTAAACAATGGAGTGTCTTATCGGCCTCAAATAAGTGTTCTACATTTAATTTCACTTGCACAAATAGAAACAGGAGATAAGAGAAGACAAAAAGAGACTTGTGTGATCGACAACATCTTTTATGAACATACTTATATAATTGCCAGCAGGGCAGCTGAGAGGGTAAGTAGGTGAGTCAATCGTATGAAGTCTCCAAATTAGAAAGGCTTTATATTATAGCAAAATTACAATTAAGAGGAAAAAAAAGTTTAAAATTTTTCAAATAAAACTTAATGAAATGCCTATAAAATTCGAATATTTAAAAATTAATTTATAAAATTAAAATTGAAAATAAATAAAAAAACACTAGAAACTATGACTATCAACTTCCCTTTTCAGAATAATAGCACTGTCAAAGTCAATTTTCAAAATAATCATCAGAAATACTTAATCTAATAAAAAAACTAGATTGTTTTAAAAAAAATTATTAGATATAGAATATTATTTACCATACCTATTACAGTTGCATCTACAAGAAATAAATTTTTCAAAATTAAAGACAGTAAAAAATTATTTATTAATCACTATGTCTCAAGATAAATTAATTTTTTTAGCAATTTTATCTATCGAAACTGATTTATTGGATAAAAATGAATACAAAATTTTAATTAGTGATTTTGCATCTTAAAATGTAAAAAAAAAAATTATAGTTTAATTTTAAAATTTATTAATTTAAAAAACAATGTCTCATTTTTAAGACTTACCTCCAAAAATATTGAGCCGACACTGCTTGCCAGTTGCTTCCATGAGGTCATTTTCAATATTTTGGGTCATAAATTTCGTATAGCTGGCGGATTGGTTTTTGAATTGCATTTTGTCACGTCGAATGACAGGTGGGGAAGGCCATATGAATCAAATTGCAGTTCCATCTCAAGATTTTTATAGATTCTCATCGAAATTTGACAATGGAGGTATTTACTTCTATAGTTACATCAAAACAAGCAGAATATGAATGGAAATACAGGCTGCCGCGCATGTTTGATGGGGCCACAATTATTTTAGGTAAGTCATAGCAGCTTGGAAGAGTCTATCATATTCCTGGCAAATTATTTGTCGCATATCTTTTGTCCGCACATCTCCAGTATACAGCCAACACTGCGGGGCAGAAAAAGCATCATATATATGAACATGAAAGTCCTCCCACTACTCTTTACATTCTAGAGGTGGGGCTGATTTTTTTTAATTCTGGTGTTAATATTTTTGTTGTGATCTCGAAAACCTTTTCTGTGACTCGAAAAAAAAAAAAATCCTGTTCTGATTTCTGAAGATGGCAGATTCGAGCTGGTTTAGGCTCCCCAAAGATAGTTGTGCTGGAGAAGTTTCCATGGAGTTTAACGCCAGGACATTTTCGTGGTGTTTGGGGTGGAAATTTCAACCCCTCAAAATTTCCTAACGATTATAAAATAATCTCTCTCCTCATTAAATTATAAAATAATATTATAATATTCAATTATATTTTCTCTCTCTTCACTTTTCCATAAAATATTTATATTTTTTTCACAAACCTCAATACCCAACATTTCCACAACCCTTAAATTTTCACAAACAAACACCACCAAGGGCTCCTCCAAAACTTTCTGTAATGATTGAAGATTGATAGGATGGAGATTAAGTAGAAAAGGATTTCCTTCCAATATCTTAATTTCATTCTCCGACCTTATATCTCAATTTTTGTCTCCGTCATTGCTAATGATGTCAAAAATTACCAAGAATCGGAGTCAATCATACCTGAAAGGGAACAAGGGACGGCATCAGATGAGGAGACTCTAATGCCTAAGTTAGATCTCAAGGAGAGACTTTAGTATTAGAAAAGTAATTAAACTTTTGAAAATATGAAGGGGTACTTGCCTATTTATATGTGGGGGATTAGAATCCTAAGAGGGGTGATATGGTCTTCAGGACTCTTATCTTACCCAAAATTCTAAAGCCTCTTGGATCCTTGTCTTACCTGGATTCCCTATCATTATAAGAGGAGATGAAAGAGTCCTAAAGGGAGTCCAGTGGTATGGACTTCAGGACTCCTTGTCTTACCTAGAGTCCTGAAGCATCTTGAGTTCTTATCTTTCCAAGAGTCCTTGAAAGATTAACTTATGTTTATGTGGGTTGAGGGCCTAGAATGCACCAGTGACCTTGGATGAGACTGCAGATGGGCTCATGTGTCTCAATGGGTTGGGCCGGTCATATAATGACCCATTAGTTGTAATACTCCGTCCCGAAAAAGGTGTAAGTGAGTAATTCGAATTTTAAACGAAGAGATAGAGTTTAATCCTATGTTTGATTTTTGGCTAGAGGTTGAATCATATTTTTGAAATTAAAGGTGCTGATATGGAGGTGTGATCTATATTTAAATTAATTTAAAGGTTTGAATATAGATATTTGATCTTGAGTTTGAATTTAAAGGTTAAGATATAGATAAAGATTATTCTTATTTTTGAATTTGAAAGATATGGATAAAGTTCTTATGTTTGAATTTGAAAGATATGGATAAAGTTCTTATGTTTGAATTTAAAAGTGATGGATAGAGGTATGTTTGAATTTTAAAGTTGCAGAGATTGAAGTTAATAAATAGTTGCAGAGAATGTGTACTGGAGAACAAAAATTTAGATTGAGGTGGTGCTACTAGTTTTCGAGAGATTGTTCGACAATTATTGGAGAAGCTTTAAAGATTGGTTAAGCGTTCGAGGTAAGTGGTTCTTCAATGAGATTTTGAACTTGCACCGTATTTTATATGGTTTTGATGTATTATTTGAGGAACTAAACAAATTTTGGGTAAAAAGAGATTGTTGAGATTTTCGTGAAACTCAATTTAAATATTTATAAATTGAGCATACTGTGAAAATTATCCTTGCGCTGGTGATATATCTCTATGGTCTTTGTGGCCAATTTATCCTTGTGGTCTGTGTGGCCAATTTGATACCCCTCGTGGTATTTGGAGGTCTTTGTGGCCTGGAGGTCTGTGTGACCATTGGTGATTTTCCTATATTGTGTGGCCTTGGATATTTTTGTTATAAACTTGTATTTTTGGATTCGGTATGGCTCACAATGTTTTATTTTGGATTTCGATTATTGTGATCAAATTGTCTTTTCCCGAAACCCCCATTGACTTACTACTTACTAAGCTAGTCGTAGTTCACCCCTTATTCTCATATTTTTCAAAGTTGGCAGAATTAAAGAAGTTCGAGGAGCTTTAGATAGATTTGTGTTTCGATGGTGTGTTTTGCAAAAGTACTTTTGGAGATTAATGTTGGGGAATTCGATATTCCATTATGTTGGGAGATCTTCATAAATATTGGAAATATAGGATATGCTAATGTAAATTTTAGGGATTTGATTGATATTTTTGGGCTTTTTACGGTTTATGAATATTTTTCTGAGATTGTACAAAATTAGTTTTGAAAATTTAGGGCCTAGATAAATGAATATTCATGGTGAAAATTCCTTATTTTATACGAAAATCTATCTGTATGGAGTTTGGGCCTTGGGCGTTACATCAGTAGTCCCTCCCTTTAAATGGACTCGAACTAACTGGGGGTTTATCTGACCAGTCGTTGTTAAGGCCCAATGGATTATATCATGGCCCATCAATAGTTCTAAGAAGGCAAAAGTCTGGATGGAGCTTTGAATTATGGGGTACGGAACATGCCTACTGCTGTTTGAGCTCCTGAAAATTGGAGTTTACGGGCCCATTGGAGTGTCATGGGCAGCGACCTCAAAGGGTTGGATAATACATGAGTGGAGGCTGATCAAAGGAAGGCCAAGTCAAAGATGCTTTGGGCTTTATATTGATTCAGACCAATCTTAGCACGTCTGAAAAGCTTGACGGGTAGAGGCTAGAGCCGTGAGGCCACATATCAAGTATTTGAACCGATCCATTTCAAGTTGTTTGAAATAAAGGAGAATGTGCAGGTGAGTAGACACTTATCAAGCTGAGTGTTCTGCAATAATCAGGTGAGGGTTTCATCATTTCTCTTTGTGGTGTTCGATACCTATTTGTTTTGTTTGTTGTTCGACATTGTCGCACTACTTCTTAAGTAATCTGCATTCGATGGCTTCATTTAGTTTGGGGACTAAGGATGAGGAAGTAGCACCTGCACCCAAGGAAACACTAGCAATGGCCCTATGGGTGTCAAATAGTGACCAGACCGATTTAGTCGTATAGCGGCTTAGGTATGGTGTTTCTCCATCCATAGTGATGAGAGTGTCTGCACATAAAAAAGGAGTAGTGTGTCCCGAGGGGGACAAGATTTCATTTTTTGAAGATGTATTATACGCGGGAGCTAGATTTTCACTGAGAGTGTCTCACGCAAACAAAGCGTGGTGTGTCCCGAGGGGAACGAGATTGCCTTATTTGAATATGTAATACATGTGTGAGCCGATTTTTGCTCACTAGGGTATGCATGTACTAGGGATATGCGGCAGCTTTTGTGGTGGTTTTTGTTGTCTCTCACTCAACTCGGTCCCAACAGCTGACGATTGGCACTGAGCTTCTTTACTCTACGAGAGAAGTTGTTTTCTAACAAAAAGCGTGTTGCATGACAAGAGTTTTCTTAGTGTTACAAGATTATGACGAGCGAACAAGGCATGCATTTCTTTCAAGCACAAGACGGACGCGGTCTATTCCATGATCTTCACTGAAACAACAAGGGTTGGCACAAGAGGTTCTTCTTCGTGTATGGCGAAGGATGAGAAAATGCTGTTAGGGTTCAACAATGTTGGGGAGTACCTTCAACTCGATGTAATGCCTCTTATGACCTTAATCCTACTTTTCTTTTGTGTGCTTCGTATAATTTATCATTTGGTGGGATGTTGTGATATAGCTCGGGAAACGCTAGATCTAACCTCAGAGGAAGACCTCGCGCATCAATCGGGCAATGGAAGGAAATCCTTGGAACGTGTTTGAGCAGCTGCCCTCCGTGAGTGTTGCTACTACTAGTGGTGGGCTTCAACAGGTGAGCCTTTGTTATCGAGTTGTTGACACTGCGTTGGGTTGCTATGACTTGGGATTTTTGTTGTGATTTAGGTGTGACTTGATCATTTAATGGTTTGATATATTGTTGTTTTGGTGTGCTGATCTGTTATGGCGTGTGTGTCTGGAGGTCGGAACATTCTATGGGCGACTGACCATGTTTGGGACTAATGCAATTCAATGTTGTTTGCAGAAGCAAGGGCCAAACGCATGATGTTTAAGCCTAGAGGGAGTAGGCCAATCAAAGTTGTTCCTCAGGAAGTCGAGTCCCATTGGTTTTGGGGCAAGGTCTTCCAGTACAGCTGTTCGTGAGACCAGATCTGTTACAGCTTATCGAACGACAGTGTCACCATCGTCGAGCAGCGATGGTATGGAGATCGTGCGCAAAGTTCCCTCTCCATCCGGATCCGTTCTCACAAAAGGCTTGCTTTAGTGGACGAGGATGAAAAGGAACGGAGCAAAGATCCTCTCATTCACAATGCACGGAAGAGGCACGCAGGTCACCCGAGAAGAGCAATAGCGAGCATAAAGGTTTTGCTGAGAGGTCATCTTCCTCCTCCTCTGAAGGGTTGTCGTCCTTCGGTTTGGAAGATGAGCTGGAAGTTATGAAACGACATAGCAGGGTGGCTAGGCCTTCTATAGATCCAACTGAGTCGTCAAAGGCTCATCTGTCTCCTGTGATTTTCCTGGAATGAGGTCGTGTGGAAGGTCCTGTCGTGTCAGGTCCGTCTGGAGCTGGTGTCGGTCTTTCTCCAATCCATGAAGCATTCGAGCAAGTAGAGAAAAATGTTTCCAGAATTTTCGTCCCTTGCGTCTGCCGTAGGACGGCTACTTCAAGACTTCCGAACGATTACCACTAGGCTACAAGTCGAGCAGGCTTTCATCCGGACCTAGCACACTATCTTTGAAGGTTTGCTTCAGGAGATAGGGAAGGAGGGAAACAATATCTTGATCATCCGGGATGGTAGAGGTATTGTGGATGCTTTTTTAACATAGTTCGTGCCTTGAGGTCGGAAGTCACTGAGTTGAAGTTACAGCATACCGATGGCGCAGCTAGAGAAAAGGAACTGGCACTCGATGTGTCATGGTTGTCAACCAAGTTGTAGCAATCTAGTTGAGGATGGAAACCGATCTGAAGGCGAGCCGGCTTGAGGTTGACTAGTTGAGAAAGGAAGGGCTAATTAAGAACAAGGAGCTAACAAAGTTGACTAGCACTGTAGCTATGAATAAGTCCTTGCGGGCGACGCCGTAAGCGAAAGCCTGCATGCTTTCGAAAGGAGAGACGAGGCGTGTTTGCAACTGGTGCTTACACACAATGAAGTAAAGGCGTAAAAGCGTGAATTGCAGTATTTACAGCATGAGCTCCAGCATGACGAGACATCCCTCATTGCAGAGTGATTGGCAAGTTTCTACTCTGGCTTTCACACGCTAGTGGAGAGAGCCATCGAAAGTTACCTAGTGTGGATTTACCAAGCTTGAAGGCCAAAAACTATACCGACCAGGCTAGTGGTGTCGTAGGCTCTCCTTGGCTGTGGAGATGCTAGAAGTGGAGGTCGAAGGCGCTATCCCAGATGTTGTGGCTGCTTTGTTTTTTTATGCTGATTTTAAAGGGAGCTTTCGAGGATCGGGCAACACCGTCTTTCAAGGTGAAGGAAGTAGTTGTCGCGTCGAAGGAGGCCGTACACGAGCAGCCTATTGCCGAATTTGGAGTAGAAAAGTCTGCGGAGTCAGCTTCTGTTGAAGGTGGTGTGGAGCCCGAAGAATGCTCATATGTTGCTTGTTTTCGTCTCATTCTCTATTTGGTGTTGAAACATTATTGTTTTGTATTTGTTATTGATTTAAAACACTGGTGTGCTTTTGGTAAGCGACACTTGGGGGCTTTGTGAACCTTGGTATTCTATTTTAGAATTTATATTCTGCCCTTTTATCTTTATTCTACTTTTGCATTATTTGTATTGAGCCCAATGGGGTCTTGTTGTCCGTGCATGTTGTAGCGTGGTGGTTGTAATCACCTGGTCAGGGAACAATCATGCGACCTTGATGTGGGGCTCGGGTACTTGATTGTGGTCGAGTTGGTGTGCCTTCTCGATGAATCGACCTCTGACGTGGAGCTCAGGGTACTTGGTTGTGACCACGTGCACTAATCTACTACTTTTGTCTTTCAATCCTGTGTTTGTTTATTGGTTCTATGTGTAGATTCCAACGCTTTTGGAATGTTGCAGATACTTAGGTGTCCTTTGTTCACGGGCGCCAAACCAGTCTTCTAGGGTGGAGGTGTCCTGGACACTATAGAGTCAGATCAGTTCTCTGGTATGGAGGTGCTTTAGGCACTTTGGAGCAAGACCAGTCTTCTGGTGTAGAGGTGCCCTTGGCGCTGTGGAGCCAGACCAGTCTTTTAGTGTGGAGGTGCCCCTGGCACTGTGGAGTCAGAGCAGTTCTTTAGTGTATGGGTGTCGTTGGCACAACAGTTGAGACTATTTCGTTGGTGTAGGGGTGCCCTTGGCACAACGATTAAGATCGCTTTATTGGTGTAGGGGTACTCATGGCACAACAATTGAGACTGCTCTACTGGGATAGGGGTGCCCTTGGCACAACGGTTGAGACCGCTTTGTTGGTGTAAGGGTGCCCACAGCACAGAGGTTGAGTCCACTTTGTTTGTGTAGTGGTGCCCATGACACTTTGAGTTAGACCAACCGCCCTGGGTGTTCCCGTCATGGGGTGTGAACAGACTTGTTTAAGACTCAACTTAACCTAGAGGGGGGGTGAATAGGTTATCCAATTTTTTAGAAACTTCCTATTACAAATTCAACTCAAAGATACTACACAATATACTCACAGAGTATATAAACACATACCAACAACACTCTTAAAACTATTTTAATCGACACGAAAAGTTCCTGCACAAACTTCACAAACCAATATTAGTAAGTTCAATGTAAACACGTTTCACAGTAATATAAAGAACATACTAACAGGAAATCAATTTAACATAGAATCTATAATCAAGATTCTTTCACTCAGCACAATCACCTAAGAATTCAATATGCAGTTCAAGATGATTAATTCTTAATTCAAGAACAGTAAATTAAAAGATCAATCACAATACAATGACACAAGTCTTTTGGTTACGAAGAGAAACTCTCTTGGAAACAAATTCCAAAAGAGAAAAACTCTCCGGGCCCGTAAGCCAGGTAATAGTTTCACTAGTTTTTCAAATTCAAATTACAAGGTGATCAATAGACTCCCGAATACCCAATATCCTAGTCTAACACACTTGCAACCTTACCCGAACTAAACCATTCGGATCTGCACCTATGCAGGGACCGAGAACATCTCTTCCATTTGAAAAACCAACCCCCACTTACCTAGCTATTCTTACCTTTGCCGACTTCACTTGCGAACTCGCACCAGCAACAAACACACGAGCCTGACACTCAAATCTTCAAGATCTCAGCAACCTCTGAAGTCTTGAAATTCTTTGTGTAGAAATCAAATACAGTGATCAAACTTTCGAACTAAGAATCCTAAAGAGAGGGGTTTCTTCTTTGAGGCTTCATTCTCAGTTCATCAAGGGCTCAGAAAACCTAAAGGGGTGGCAGAACTAAGCACAAAAGAAATCTCTCGAAGAAGGCACAGTAGTTCTCGATTTTCTGAGTACTTTAGTGATGGATATTGAGAGGCTTTTAAGCTATGGGTCACTCTCAATTTCCACGTAGAAAGGTCTGGGCATTTTGGTCTTTCTGGGTGTCTTTAATCTAATTAAAACTGAAATAACCAATTTCTGTTACGTCATTCTTTGAATTGCATTTCTGTCTAACTTGTAGCTGACTTCAAACTGACTTGTCCTGTCTGAAGTAATCCCAAGTTCTTTGTAATGCAGATTTCAGCTCTTCCCAGAATCCTTACAAACCTAACATCTCAGGAGTTTCAACAAACATACACACGAAGTAATGCCAACTAAACATACTCCTAACAGGGTGCTCAATTTGTTTATGTAAGGGTTCTAGTGTCACATTGACTTAGACCAACTGCCCTGGGTGTTCCCATCATTGGGCTGCACACTTTGTTTGTGTAGGGTTCCTGTGACATAGTGGTTGAGTTGAGACCACTTTGTTGGTGTATTAATGTCCATGACACAGTGGTTGTGTCACACCCCGCGCCAGTACGTACCCTTAGGCTCTCCTATAGTAATGGAATGCACACAAGCGAGAATTACGGCACGAGCTAATCTTATAAGATCCTGATAATTTGCTTTGAAAAAGCTTAGTGGAAACATTTTATTGTATATTAATTAAAGAGATGTACTTATCATAAATTCGAAATCAAATATAAAAAAATGAAAGTTAAAAGAAAATGGCGACGTAAACAGAAACATAACAATTTCCACTAAGAGCATTGTATATGCGGCTTGGTTGGTTTTTCCCAATCCACTAAAGACCGGCAATCCTAGAAGAAAGTTCAAGAATCCTAGGGCCCGGCTAGGTCAGTCCATTCGGCTCATGTACTTCTTTTTCCACTTCCCTCATTATGCATGTGACTATGCCTAAAAGAAAGAACAAAACTCATCGGTCTCATCAAAAGCATTTTTCACACCCCATGTAATGTAAAACTAGCTCACCCTTTCCTTAGTCGTGTTTGTACTGCCCAAAAGCATTGTTCCCGTCCCATGTAATGTAAAACTAGTTCACCCATACCTTACTCGTTGATGTACTGTTTTTTTCCTGGATACGAACGCCTAAACATCAAGACACAAGACACTAAGTTAAAAAAAATAAGACAAAAGGTGATGGGAAGGAAAAGGTGCAGGTCGAGACTACCTCGGTCTCTTTTTCCTTTATCCTTTAATCAGTTGGTCTTTCTCACGTCACTCTCCCTTCCTTTCTCTATCAGTTATGTGAAATTCTCAGTCTCTTTATGTCTCGAGTGCTAGGTCTACTTCACGTCTCTCTTATGTTCTTCTAGTTGACAACAAAAGCAGAAAGCAACGAACTAACGGTGAACTCCCTCTGGCCAGTCTCTACAACCTAATCTAAGTCTATGCAATCATTAGCACGTGATTTGAAAATCATGACCTCCCCAATCATAAACAGCCACCAACTCTCCCTATATCTCACGTATCTTTAGCAATGAGTAATTTAATTGATGCGCCAATGACCAAGCTCCACTTAGACGTCCAGATAAAATATTATAAGAATGCATTTAATGCACATCATATGGTTAAGACACGTGGAAAGTTAGGCCAATTATCTTAGCTTCCACAGAAGTCTCAGGCATACAGGCGTTTAACCAATTACCTCGGTCATTTATCCCCAGTCATCCCGGTCAATTTAGCAGGGTAGCTCTCCTTCCAAACCTATTCCCAGGCATCCCGGGTCTACACGGCTCAGGGCACTCGAGATCCAAGGATCAACACACCCGGGACCCAGATCTCAGCATCCCCGGGATCCCCCAGGCCTCAATACTCCCGAGATTTTCATCACTCAAACAACCCGGGAATTCATCTCGGTTACCCCGAAAATTTATCTCAGTTACCCCGGGAATTCCAATACTCAATTATCCCGGGAATTCAACTTGTCATATATGGATCCCCCAGGCCTCAATACTTGTCATATATGGATTTGCTGCTCTGCATAGAGTAGGAGTAAATGTATAGCACTAAATTCGTGTTTGACTTTGTGTAATGATGTGTCCCGAGCAGAGGTTATTCTAGTCTTCATATGTTGTTCAAGGGGAGTGTTGAGTAAGGCAATCCTCTGGTGTATGGATGCCTCTCGGTATTGTGGAGTTAGACTAGTCTTCTGGTGTTGAGGTGCCCTTGGCACTGTGGCGTCAAAATAGTCTTCTGGTGTGGAGGTGCCCTTAGCACTGTGGAGCCAGACCAGTCTTCTGTTGTGGAGGTGTCCTTGGCACTTTTGAGTCAAACCAATTCTCTGGTGTAAGGGTGCCCTTAGCACTGTGAGTCCAAGGATTAAGGCAACCCAATAGCGGGTGAATTAGTTTTCTAAAATTTTCGCTTTTAACCCCTAAAGACGTGTTTGCAAAGTAAAGTCTAATTTAGCACAAATATATAATATGCAATAAGTGTAAATAAGTGTTAAATGTAAATAGAAGGGTAAGAGAAATAAACACTTGATTTTTAAGTGGTTCGGCAAACTCACATACATCCACATGAATTTGTAAAAATGTTAGCTCATAGAGATGTTATATTTTGACAAATGCAAGAAATATGTCAAAGGTGAAAATATTTGAATTTGTAAGATTAACACATAAGAACATATTCTCAAACAAGGATTTAGAAGTTACCAAATGTTTTCCCTTAGCATTTGTCCTCGAATGTCACAAGCCTTCTTGATAACCAAGTTTCATCTAAGTACCATTTATTACTTCATCATACAAGAGAATCAAGAAACCATTTTCGGTACACAACCTTTCTTGGGTCCTTCAGTGTTAGCCTTGGTTACTTTTGGAACTCATGTCTTTTTGAGAGTCTTGCTCCCAAGTTTCTTTAATGCACAATCAAAAATTAGATGTTCAACTTTATTACAAAAATGACATGTTTGAGTGGGTGCACAAAAAGACTTAGCCTTCACAAAATAATTTTTAAAATATTTTTTGTGAATAGAAGGCTTGTAGCCTAAGCCACTTTTGTCAAATACACATCTTTGACTAATAAGCATGTTTTCCAATGTTTTGTTTCCTTTCGTAAATTTTTCAATAACTTTGCTTTGAGAGATTATTTTCTTGTCCAAAGAAACTTTTTCATTTTCAAATTCTAAAGTTTTTTGTTGGAATAAATCATTTTCAAGCTTTACTGTATCTCGTTCATTTTTCAACGAATCAATTTCTTTTGAGATCAAAATGAGTTTCTTTTTCAAATATGTATATTTTGAACCTAGTTTCTCAAATTGACAAAGAAGTTCATCAAATTCATTTTGAAGCTCAGTATAAGAAGGTTTAGGTTCATCATCGAAAGAATATACCTCATTGTCATCCTCATCATCATCAAATGTCATGAGACACATATTGGCTATTTCTCCATCTTCGGAGTCATCTTTTAACATTAGTTTTTTTATGAGTAATCTCTAGACCATGCCCAATTTCTTTAGCATTTGTGCAAGATGATATTCTATTAAACTCACATTTATCTAAATCACAATAAAGAATATTCATTGATCTAGCATGCAAAAACAATTTCTTCTTGCCTATGTCACTATATTCATTTTTGTTTTCAAACTCTCCAACTTTATTTGTAGGAATATGTGGATCATTTAATATGCATAACCATTAATCATAATCAATGGATTGAATAAAAATTTGCATTCTAACTTTCCAATATGCACAATCATTTTCATCAAAAAATGGTGGTCTAAGTGTGGAAAGCCCTTCAACTTGAGTACTGAAGCTTGAAATTGTCATTTTAACTCAAGATGGTTAGATCTTGCTAAATGAGCACTAAGCTCTGATACGAATTGTAAGTCAAAGGATTAAGGCAACCCAAGAGAAGCGTGAATTGGTTTTATAAACTTTTTTCTTTTAATCACCAAAGACGTGTTTGCAAAGTAAAACCTAATTTAGCACAAGTATATAGTATGCAATAAGTGTAAATAAGTGATAAATGTAAAGAGGAGGGTAAGAGAAGCAAACACTTGATTTTTAGGTGGTTCAGCAAACCCGTCTGCATCCACCCCTCAAGCTCCTTCTCCGATCCTTGAGATTTTTCCACTATTCTTTAAATTGCTTACACTCTAGCTTCCGGGTGCTAGAGAACCGTACAAGTGTTTTCTTTGGGCTCAACACTCAAACTTACCCAAGTGGTTTTTCTGGTTCACCACTCACAACCTCACCAAGCTTTGAGATATATCATCTCTAAACTTCTTCTTTAGTGAACAACCTCACTAAAGGAAACATCTCTCTTGATATAAAGATTGAAGAACAAGACTCTCTCAAAGAGTAGATATAAAAATGGAAAGTTCTATCTCTTGTGTCACACAAAGACAAGGATATGAAAGTGTATTTTGTGTGAATGATATAAGAAATATAGAATACGAAAGTTTAGAATATTTCTCAAGTTATCTAAATGATATGTGGTCGTTGTGTATTCATTTTGGACGTTATGGATGCGTATTTATAGGCCATATATGAAAAATAGTTATTTATAGCCGTTAGGAGTCGTATATTAAATCGAGTCGGTTGACACCTACATGAACCGGTCGACTGCCTCAAGTTACTGTACCAAACGGCCATATTGTCAGAAGCTTAACGACTTTATTTTAAAACCAACCAGTCGACCGCTATGTCAAGCGGTCGACAACTTCCTTAGCCGGTCCACCTCTTCAACTTAAGCACATAGTCCGATTCTTTAAAAACAATGTTTTTGGCCACTTTTAAACATCCATTTTTAAAATACTTACTTCTCATAAGTATATGAAAGGTTTGGAAGTTTGATTGGGGTGTTTTGAAACCTTTAAAAATATTTTAATATTTCAAACAAAAGATGAAACGGTTTATGCACGTTTTGAAATATATGCAAGTGCGTGATTCATAATCTTTGTCAAAAGTGAAATAAAGAGTTACAAGTTTATACTCTAACGTCTTGAATCTTCACTTTTGAACTCTTTGCATCTTCTTGAACTTCTTTATTCAAGACTTTGGCTTTTTCATCAAATCATCTTTGAATTTTAAAAATGTTCATTTTATAAACTTAATTCATTTATTGAAATCATCAAAATATCGATTGCGCAAAAAATCCAACAGGCACAGCAGTTGAGACTGTTTTGTTACTGTAGGGGTGTCCTTTAGCGCAGCGGTTGAGACTGTTTTATTGGTGTATGGGTGCTCATGACACAACCGTTGAGAATGATTTGCTGGGGTAGAGGTGCCCTTGGCACAGTGGTTGAGACCGCTTTGTGGGTGCAGGGGTGCCCGTGGCACAGCAGTCGAGACCGCTTCGTTAGTGTAGGGGTGCCCACGGCGCAGTGGTTGAGTCTACTTTGTTGGTTTATGGGTGCCTGTGGCACAGTGAGTTAGACCAGCTGCCTGAGACGTTCCCATCAAAGGGATGCTCACTTTGTGTAAGGTGCCCGTGGCACAGTGGTTGAGATGAGACCACTTTGTTGTTGTATTTGTTAGTCCAAGATTGTTTTATAAACAATCTATAAATGATTTTGATGATAACAAAAGTTTCTAAGTAATTGAAGACTTTAGAATCTATTTTGTCAATCCACAAATTCCAAGTTATATTTCAATAGGATTGAATTTATCTCTCTATAAGTCTTCTTAATGTACTAAAAGTATTTACACATGATGCTTGATAAATTCTTCAAGATATGGACACTTAAAATAGTTTTGGAATGGGATGAAAACCTCATAAATACTGATTTTTGTCTCCAAGACTTTTAGGTGTCGACACATTGCACTAACACCCGAGACATGTTTTTCCAGGCAAAAACATGTGTCAACACATTGTACTTACACCCGAGACATGTGTTTTTGACTAAAACATGTGTCGACACATTGCACTGACTCCCGAGCACTAATTTTTAGTTCAAATTTTATGTGTCAGCACATGCTAGTTGAAGTGTCGACACATTACACTGGTTTGAGGATTTTTCGGAATGACATCTGAGACATCAAATAGTTCCTCATTTCACGGGAAACTTTCCAATGGCTATTCTAACCTACCCACTCGACCATTGAAGACAAAATAGCTTAAATAGAGGACCGGTTGTTTAAAAAAAAAGCTCTCACACACACGACGATTTTGTCATTTACTTCGTGACCTAACTTCTTGAAAAAGAGAAAAAGTTTTGAAGAAGAGTGAAGTTCCGCACCAACCAAGAAGACCCACTATTTTCCTTGCCATATTCCAAGTCTTCTACTGTACATCTTAACCTCTTCATATAGTTTGAGCCACACATTTGTAGATTTGGCTTTAAGAGCCAAATCGTGGTTTTTCATTTCATACCCCTTCAAGTTAAATCTTGTGAGTGTTGGGTAAACACAGAGCCCTACTCTTATGAGTAGAAGAAATCCCTGGGTATTGGGATTTGAGAAGAGGAGTTAAAGCGTAAGCTGAAGAAACGTTTTTGTGAAGGTTCCTTAGCACCCGAGAAGCTAAGGTGTACTACCCATTTGATAGTTTGTGAAGAAAACTAAAGGAAGTCAATAGCCTTGGGGGTTTGGGGGTGGATGTAGGCAAGTGTTTTGGCCGAACCATCTAAAAATTACGGTGTCATCTCTTCAACCCTTATCTCTTCAAGTTTCATTTTTTCTATTTCTGTTACTGCAGTTGTTTACAGTGATTGTGATTAGTGTTTTAAATCTCTCAAAAATTGTTAATTTTTATTAAAACTCAATTCACCTCCCCTCTTGGGTTGCTATATAGACTTTCAATTTGTATCGGAGCTGAGGTTTCAACTCTTTTAATGGCAACCCTTGATAGTACCTCCTTGGCTGAAGGTCAATCCACAAATAGACCACCTCTCTTCAATGGAACATGTTATAACTATTGGAAAGCTAGAATGAGAATCTATATCCAAGCCATAGATTATGATGTATGGAGAATAATCTCAAATGGCCCTAGATTCCATAGAAACAAGGAAGGTATATTGAAGGATGAAAAGGAATTTGATGATGATGATTTGAAACTCATGTCTTTAAATTCAAAAGCTATGAATGTGTTATATTGTGCTTTAGATTCAAATGAGTTTAATCGAATTTCCGGTTGTGAGACCGCAAAGCAAATTTCGGATAAACTTCAAGTAACTCATGAAGGTACAAGTCAAGTAAAGGAATCTAAAATAAGTATGTTTGTTCATAGTTATGAACTCTTTAAAATGAAATCCGATGAATCTATCTCATCCATGTTTACTCGTTTTACTGATATTGTAAATGGTCTTATATCTCTCGATAAAGAATATACTAACAATGAAATGGTGAAAAAAATTCTTAGGTGTTTACCTAAAGCTTGGGAACCAAGCTCACTGTTATTTAAGAGGCTAAAGAGTTGACCAAGCTCTCATTAAATGAACTTATGGGTTCTCTCATGACACATGAGATGGACCGAGCAAAGAGAGATGAGGAAGAAGGCAAAGGAAAGAGAGGAATTGCCTTAAAATCCTCATGCTCAAGTAGTGACGAGTCTTCCAAAGATAATGAAGAAATGACATTATTCACCAAAAAGTTTAAGAAGTTCTTTCGGAAGAAACAAGGAGAAAGAAGACTTCAAAGAATGACAAACCACAAAGGGGATAGTAGCAAGAAAAATGAGATTATCTGTTTCGGATGCAAAAAATCGGGTCACATAAAGACGGACTGTCCCAGCCTTGAAACCCACAAGAAATCCAAGATTTTCAAAGACAAGAAGAAAGCCTTCTTGGCTGCATGGGGAGAATTCGATGATAGTGACAGTGAAAGCGATGTTGAAGAAGTGGCAAACCTATGCTTTATGGCAAAGGATGATGACGAAGAGGTACAAGAATCTTCAACTTCTTCATTCTCTTTTGATGACTTGCAAGAAGCTTTTAATGAACAATACATTGAATTAAAAAGTATATTTTCAAAATATTTTTGTCTCCAAAAGAACCATGAATTGCCCATTCAAGAAAGTGATTCTTTAAAATGTCAAGTTATCTCTCTTAAAGAAAATCTTGTGATTGGTGTTTTAAATCTCTCATAAATTGTTAATTTTTATTAAAACTCAATTCACTCCCCCTCTTGAGTTGCTACATAGACTTTCAGTATTAGTGCTCGTGGCACAATAGTTGAGTTGAGATCACTTTGTTGGTGTATTATCAGTAGCCTGTGGCACTGGAGCCTTTTGCACTTTGTAGAGAATGACTATGTGCCTGAATTATCAACAAAGATAAAATTAAGAGGTTATCATATTAGATAAGATAAAATAATATTATATTATGAGATAAAACAAAATTATCTAGTTAGATAAAGAGATATTATCAGTAGGCCAATAAATAAATCCGTACAAATCTCGCTCAGCTCCCATAGAGTTCTTCCTGCGTGTTTGACTTCAAACCTGTCATATCTAGATTTGCTGCTCCGCATAGAGTCGGAGTAAATGTAAAGCAATAAAAATTTCCACCGAATAATCTGTTTGACTTTGCGTAAAGTTGTGTTCCTTCAGCTATAATTTTAAGAAAAATAAACTTTAGCGTAGATTGGAGTTACAAAACTTCAATTAAACATTTGAATTTAAAAAAATCAAGAGAGAGAGGCAACTCCTCAATTAATTCGGAAGAAAAGAAACAAAAAACTAAAAGAATTGCAAGAAGGTCAAAACCGATAAAAATAAAATAAAAAGGCACAATCCGATTGCGGACAAAAAATCCAAAGACCATTGAAACCCCAGCTCCTTGTCCAGGTCCTAATTCACACAAGCAACAAATGAAAGCCTATACTGCTACCATTTGAAATCAATTTCCCCAACGACATACAATACTGTGAGGAAACCAGACCCATATATCGAATAAGATCATATTCTTTAACGAAGAAATCACCATTGAGAAAGATTAAGAACGTATGCAATAAACGCTAATTTGTAGCATATAAAAACTTCCCAGCAAGCGATCTACGTATATCAAAAGAAAATCGAAATTAGTCATAAAGATGATAGGAATCCTCTACTGGCAATGCATCAAAACCAAAAACAAAGAATATTTTCCTTGAGAAGATTATCTCAAATGGATGGTCTGAATTCTCTACCAACATGTACCCAGATAGCGATGGTAACAAGTGATCAAGTGTCACGCCCCGAACGGCATCCCGCAGGGACCGTGACAGCCGCGAGCTATCCCCCGGATGACTCCAGCGTTCTTACTTATTGTTTTACTTGATTACGGCGGAAACGTACAGGATCGCGAGGGGTTCGAGCTAATTTTTACATAATCAGGGTTCTCATTAAGTTCATACAAAACATATATTTAACACTTTAGAACCAAATTAGTGACGCTCATGCCACTATCATCAAAATATGAAACATAATATCTTGGGCATCTAGGTCAGGTAGTCCTCCTGACTCTCTTCACCTGATACATCTGGAATGACACAATTTTAAAAACGTGAGTCAAAAAGACTCAGTAAGGGAAAAACATAAAACTTAAATCATGCTCTTGACTTATGTCCGCTTAATCATGAAAGAAAGAAACTTGATAATTGATGCACATGCATGTCATGAATTATGCATATGCTCTTGCTTAGTTTCGGCCCCAGGCCCTTTAAAATCTTTCTTTCATTCTTGCTTGAAAAACTGGCCCTTGGCCCTTGAAAACCGTTTATTCGTACTTGTGCCCTTGTTGGCCTTTTCATAATTATTTCATATCTTTTACTTGTGGGCTCGCTCCATTTGACCCCTGAAGTCAGGGTTGTGCGTTCCCTTCGGAACCGTCCCCGAATTCCCTTGGAGACCTTACATATGGTCAGCTAGCGCACCTTCTCAATGTCCTTCAGTGGCTAGACGTGACCCTTGGAGGCACCACACCTTCTCAATGTCCTTCAGTGTGGCTTGCACAGCCTCTTGGATTCACCCATCCTTCTCATAATTGTCCTTCGGTATGGGAGTCCATCTTGATGGTACGGTACCGACCAGTGCCCCTTATCTTAACTTATCGTTTCATAAAACTTCTCATATTCTTTCCATAAAAATCATTGCATAACTTTCTTCTTGAAAAATTCATGCAATGCACATGTCATGTCATGCTTGCTTAAAATTCATACTTGCTTAAAATTCATGCTTGTTCATGAAACGATGCAGTGTGTCATTCCAGTTTTGAAAAAGAATACTTACTGTCCACTTACAGTATCCACTTACTCTTGGTCTCCTTGTTCGTGTATACAGAAACGTGGATCGCCTACAAGCGATTCAAATATTCTTTAGACTTTAAGAATATGAAATCATTTCCTTTTTTTTTTAAATCACCAAAGATATATATATATATATATATATATCACTGAAATCCATTTAATTAAAAAAAATATTTTATTTTTTTTCCTTAACAATTATTCCAAAACTTAGCTAATATTTTTATTGAAATAAAAATATATTTATCCATGTACATGCCTCGATCAGGGTTAAATAATACTCATAGGTTTAGAATTAAACCTAAGTCTCTTTTTATTACACGTACTACATTAAAACCTTATATCTAACTATTAATAAATTATTTATGATTAAATATTAATTTAGACTTTAAACCTCAAATAAAACCCGAGTAAAACTTAACTAGGGTTCCAATAATATTTAATAAAAGATCATGGCTCTATAATATTATTTCAACTAGCCTAACTCTAATTTTCTTATCCAACACAACAATGAAAATACATAAATCATGAATTGCACTTAGGGTTACCTTTTCTTACAACATTCGGCCACTACCATTTATGCACCAATTAATCACAACTTTTACTCCAAGGGTGATCCCATCCTCCATTCAACAATTTCACAACCTAGGATTTATAAATCAAAGCACCAACACAACACATCATACCCATAGCATTCGGCCAACACATGCTTTCATCCAAAAATTAGGTTTTCTTTTGTTTCCTTTAACTTACATGCATCTCACACTTAACATAATCATCTACCATGCATTGGGGTCATAAAGCTTGCACATGTTATGGCCAATGTCCAGATTTAAACATATTCAAAACTATACATGAAATCCTACATAGCTCATTTTCAGCCATACCCCAAAATGTTACATTTTCATGCTAAAAATCATATCATGCATATCCTTTGCATTTGTGACCTAACTAGCATGCATACACTTAATCTTTTCCTCGAATAATTTCATCAACATTAGATCTATTCTTTATACACACTAACATCCATAGATCTAAACAAAGAAATCAACTTCCTTCAACCCAACACATCAAAACTTAGATCTAACTTCCTTTAGCATACATTGTTCTTCATTTGCCTTTTTCTTTACATACAACCTTAGATCTAGGGTTTCCATGGTTAGATCTAGCTTGAAATCAACCTAGGGTTCTTAAACATTCAAGATCCAACAACATCAAGACATATTATGACCTAAGCTTCAAGATCCATACATAACCTATTCGGTCACTTATGCTATACCCAACAACATCATATTAGCCTTACCTTGTTGTTTATCCAAGCTTGAGCACCTAGAAAATAAGGTATCCTTGGTTAGTACTTGTGAAGCTTAAGGCAAGATCATCAATAAAGCTAAACTCACCTTCAACCTTTACCAACTCTTCCTATCCTTTCTTCCTTCAAAGATTCGGTCCACCCTCCTTAGAAATCTCCAAGCTTGATTTAAAAAGAAGTTCTATGGTGGTTAAGAGGACATGGTAAGTTTGAAGGGAAATGGTGTCAAATGGCTAGGGTTTTCAAGGAAGGATTTTTGTCTACAACAAGAGAGATTTACTTGGCTTTTGGAATGAGATTTGGTAAGCTAGAAGAAAGTGGCTTAGGTGCAAGATGAAATAGCACAAACCTTGACTCTTGAGTGTGAGGTTCGGCCAAGGCTTGAAAATGGAAGAGAATGGAGAGATCTTGCAATATTCGGCCAAGTGCTTGAAATGGGAGAGAGTTGAGAGAAATGAGGGGTTCGGTCATGGCATTTGCAAGAGAGTTGTGTGAGATTGAGTCTCCCCATGCAACCCTAAGGCTATGACATAGGGTTCGAGAGAGTGAATTGACATGAGAGAATTTGAAAGAGGAAGAGGGGGATGAATGGAAGTGTTGGCCGACCAAGCCTATGTCCTTTTCTCCCTCTCTCTCTTTTATTTCTTTTCACTTCTCTCACTCTCACATCACTTGTCTCCAAAGCTTGGCTTGCATTTGAATTCTTCTCTCTCTCCTCATGAGTTCCAACGTAAATCACTCCCTCTCTCACTTGCTTTTCTCTCCTCTTTTTACTTCCATGAGTTGTCTCATCATCTTACACCACTTACACATCTCTTACACTTCACATGGCCTTGCTTCATGGCTTTTCAAATTCATCCCCTAGCCTTTCACGTAAATGGCTTGTATTTTACTTAGTTTGGTTGCTTTTCAACCAACCTAGTTACTTCCACATTAAAAGGCAACCAACTTTCAACTTAGTTTTCATTCTCACCTAACTTATCACTTCATAAGCTCTCTTGCTTATAAAATTCATTCCAATAGCTTATCACCTCATAAGCATGTTCTCTTATCATGTGATAATGACCCTAGCATATCTCTACAATAATCACAAGGCCTTATCACTCTAAAAGTTTCCTAACTTATCATGCTTGCTTATCACTATGATAAGCAAGTGTGCTTATCAATTAAATCATCTCTAAACTTATCACATAACTACATAGCTTATCATATATATTCAAATGGAAATTCTATTAATAGTATAGGCCATATGATAATATTACATGTCACATATAGAAGATGTATAAAATATTCGATCCATGTATTCACAAAAATTCATCATTTAATCTATTAATAATTTTCGGCTTATACAAGGAAATAATTAAATCATAATTCAAATTCTATGGTCCATGAATCGTATTAAGTAAATGAAAAATATAAATTTGCAAGAGGGAAACTTACTTGAAATTTCGGCTCCTATATAAATATAATTTATACTTGCATAAAATGGCATTAAAATTATTTAAAGAGATTTTATGAAATAAAATCCCATTTTAATCGAAATTCCATAACATAAAGATTAGGCCATACATTGGCCAAAACATAGCCCCATGAAGAAATAAAAGCTATTACATTGGAAATAAAAGATAATACGTAAGAAATTACGTAGGAGAAAAATCGGGGTCTCACATCAAGAGAGATGGCTGGAAGAATCAGTGATGAGCGTGCAATGTTTGGAGGAGTTTTTTCGAGAATTCACACAGAAGACGCCAACTGATGATGTCAAAAATCACCAAAAGCCGGAGCCAATCATAGCTGAAAGGAAACAAGAGGGGCGGAGTCAAATGTGGAAACTCTGATGCCTAAGTTAGATCTCGATGAGAGAGTTTAGTATTACATAAGTAATTAAGCTTTTGAAAATATGAAGGGGGTACTTGCTTGTTTATAGGTGAAGGGATTAGAGTCCTAAGAAATTTCTAATTGTATGGGCTTCAGGACTCTCATCTTACCTTAGTTCTTAAGCCTTTTGGATCTTTGTCTTACCCGGACACCTTATCGTTATAAAAGGAGATGCTATAGTCTTAAAGGAAGTCTAGCGGTATGGGCTTCAGGACTCCTTGTCTTTCCTGGAGTCCTGAAGCATCTTGAGTCTTTATCTTTCTTGGAGTCTTAGAGAGTTTGACTTACACTTATGTGGGTCGAGCACCTAAAATGCACAGGTGGCCTTGGATGGGACTGCAGATGGGCTTGTGTGTCTCAATGGGTTGAACCGGTCATATTATAGCCCATCAATTACAATGTGTAATCCTCTTCTGAAACTTTTGGAGTTGCCACTTAGAGATCATGTTGGAAAGGTTTGTATAATTAGTTTCACAACTGATATGAAGTGGAACGCAAGAATGAACTTCTTTTGTGGATTTCGGAAGTGTAAAGCACTTGCTTTTGTGAAAAGTAATTGCCATGGTTGGTGAATCATTATAAGCCAAATCTTTAATTAATCGCAATACAATAAACATATGAACTAGTACTCTATAAACCATTTTTTACAGGGGAAAATAGCACATATTCGGTCGTCATAGAGAGAGATATGGTTAATCCAACAAATCATTAATTAGCCTAATTAAACCTCAAACTTTAAACCTATTCAAATAATGTGTTTGGATGTGTAGGCTGCCCAGTTTTCTACCTTCGAAATCCTCAGTATTGATAGTGATTTGTTGGATTTTTGCAACCAATGTAATCGACAATCCAATCTAACTAGAATGCGAAGAGGATTTGAAGGAGCTCATGTTTACTACCCATCACAGACTCTTAATTGGACACCAAGGACCACTACAAAAAAATTAGCCTTTAGCGATGGTCATAAACCGCCACTAAAGGTGCCAAAACAGCTGTTATAGGCTATAGATGTGGTTTTTTAGCGGCAGTCACGACCGCTACTAGTGTACCGTCACAGTAGCTCATAGCGGCAGTTTTGAAGACCACTGGTGAAGACCTCGGGTCTATAGCAGTGGTCGAGATCGTCGCTATAGGCCCGATGTGTAATCATGCCTTTAAGTGACCGCCGCTAAAAGTCTGTGCCAACGTTTTTTTTGCAATGTGCTAGCATTTTTAAAACAGCACTAATTTTTTTTCTATATTTTCCTATACATGTTTTTTAATCAATAATACAAATTTATTTTAATAATCATAATTCATTGGATATAAAAACTTAACGAACAATGATAATAAAAGAAAATATATTTCATCATTGATTAATAATGTTTTACAATAAACACAAGAATCTCTACAAGAAATCTAAAAAGTAACAAATTTTTAATATAAAATAATAAACAATGACCAACTAAAATATTCAAATATAAAATAATAAGCAAGAAAAAATTATAATCTTCCTTCTTTCACACATCAACATCCTCTTGAATTCCTCTAATTTAAAACAAATATCACATGAGAAATAGAGATAAACAAAATATCTACTTGTATATAAGACTATAAGCAACTCCGGTTGAATTCCATTAAAAAGTAGTACTTCTTCAACTAGACAAATGTATATAATCGGTGGTCTTGAATTTTGTGTAGGAAGAGTTAGTCAGCATCTGGAAACACAATTCGATATTTAAAAAAAGCAACACTAGGCCCGTCCTAAATAAATAGATCCAAAAAGATACCTGGTACCCTCACATTCTGATAATCCCATAGAAGAATTATGCATGACTAAGTGATGTTCAATACTTGGGTAAGAGGTATATTGTCCGCTGTCCATTTGATTTGAGGATTACACTAACCACCAAATTAGAGCACAACACATTTTACAACTAAACAAACGACATTTCTAGTTTCTCAAGTTCTTGATGTTGTTTCTGGCCATCGTAATTAATTTCCAGTCAACTAAAACTAAGGTTTGATAAACATTAGAAATACAACTTCTCACCATGACAGAGCAAGAAGCAGGAGAATGTTATGATCAACACGCATACATCGCTACCATTAAACGGTTAGTGATCATATACCGGAGAGTTGACTGCTCTTTGCGTCCAGCTAGTTGTTGCGAACACAGTGGAGCAAGACTAATGTATTAAAAGTTAATTTTCTCAACCCACAAAGAACATATAAAATTACCAACAGTTACTGATTACAGAAAGCCACAGTTTAATAAGTATTAAGTGCCACACCAAGCGCAGTCGCTCGCCAGTACGAATTTGAGCATTCGGACGAGCAAGCTTGGACTCAAAGGGCGTCATGGGCCGCACTTCTTGGATTTTTTCCAACTCTTCACGAGTCAGCATCTTAGGCATTTTAGCAAACACTTATTAGGCCGCTATGCAAAAAAATAGAGAATCCTAAATATAATAGCTGGACATTCAGCAAACCAACAAGAATAGCTACAAGAAATAGAAAGCAACATAACCTCAAGATTCTGATGACAATCAAAAACAGAGGCAAAGAATTGAGATGGCAATGGACTTACCTTGGGATTTATTTCTTCACAGTTGGTGTTGCACCTAAGAGAAGGTAAATGTGGAGAAACCAAGGGTGATGTAGAAGGTTGAGATTGTGTATGCCCGTGGGTAGTACTTTAAGGTTTTTACACAAACTAACTCTGATGCTTTCGAGAAACGAGTTGCGAAAAAACAGAGCTTTGCCTTGTTCAACAATTAGATTCGCATCCCATGCTCCGCTCAGCTCAATTGTAATACGACAGAAAAAACTCAACTTGCCGACTCAAAATCCATGAGCAAAATCAACAAGAAAGTAAATGAACACGATGAGAAATTGCAGTAACAAACAATTAATATTTTAAAAAACATCAAATCTTTCTCACCGACTCCTCGTGCGAAGCAGGGAAAGCTAAAACCGACTGTTTCCATAGCCTCTGTCTATCCTAGGAAAGAGGGGAGGGGCTGGAGCTTCTTCGACGAAGAGGGGGCTGGGTTTTGATGAAAATTTAGAGGGAGGGAAAACTTTGGCGCTAAATGAAAATCTCATTCTCGTCTTTGATGATTTCGTTATTACGCTCTAAACTCACCGTTTTCAATTTTTTTTAATAATAGATTATATACATATTTTTAGTAAATTAAAATCAGTTGTAATTTATAATAGTATTTATAAATCTTTATACTTAGTATTAAATACATAGCATATTATTTTATACTATTTTTCATAACTAGTATAATAATCTTAATTAAAATAAATTGATAGTAATAATATATAATACTTATAATTTAAAAGTATAATGCTTTCTATATAACATTATATGTACCTATATATCTAATGACTAAATCATAACCTATAAGACCATATATTAAGTTATGAACTTTAATTGCATAAGCTAATCTCACAATATATATATTTGTTTGAAATTAAATAATACCCTAATTAAATAATATTATATTACTAATTATTCGAAATATATATGCTCATTATAAGTAGGATAATAGATGTTTTCTAAACTATTCAGATTTAATCAATAAATATGCAATTACATAACAACCATAGGTATAATTTACAATATATCATAAAACAATTTCAATTTTCACAACACTCTCTCTCATTTCATATTTTATTAAGCAGGTCCTTTAAATAAAATGTTTCAAATACATGACAAAATAAAATTATATATTAAATATAATATAATAATATATAAAATAATTATTTACATGAATTAACTTATAATTAATAAATAAAACTATAATTCTTAATTAGACTTATATCAGTGTTTGTGACAACAAACGCTGCTATAGACTCACCTTTAGCAGCGTTTGATGAGACAAATGCTGCTAAAGGTGAGTACTTTAGCGGCGGTAATCTGTAGGTACCAAATTTGTAGCAGCGTTTGTGTTATCAAAAAATAGGTCTATAAAGCGGTTAGCTTTTTTGCGGTGTTTGTGAAGAAACACTATGAGAAACAATATATAACGGCGGTCAGTAACCGCTGCTACAAGTCGTTTATAGTGGCGTTTGCACACAAACGCTGTAAAAGACACCATTTATCGACGTTTATAACGACCGCCGCTAAATTACATTTTTTTGTAGGGGACAAACAACGAAGTTGCCCATAACCTCGCAAGGTGGTGTGCTAATAACGAGTCTGGACGTCTGAATAGTGCTACAAGACTCACTATCTACTGCAGTAACTCTAAAGTCGACTGTTACTAAGAAAAAAATTTAGTCAATACATGTCGTGTTTTACCTTATTTCCAATTTGGTCCTAAAATTCATTTCTTCATATAGCAATCCATACGGTTAAGTAAGATCTCATTTCGGTCCGTGTTGCTTTTCTTATTTTTGTCATAAGAGCTCACACATTCATTAATTTTAAAGAGACTTAAACACCTTATGTATATACTCTAAAGGGTTAATCAAATCCTCTGTTGAGGTGACGGATCAACGAGCTAAAAGGCCTAACGAACGTACAAACTCAGACCCAAATAGACGGGAAGTGACCTATAAACGACAGAAAATGAAAGCTGGTAAAACCAACAGAAAATGAAAGCTCAAAGCATAAGAGGACGGCAAACTCAGCCGTTGGAGGAGAGGGTCAATGAGCGGAGGACATAGAAAGAGTCGTTGGGAGGCCTAAAGGCCAAGCAGCCGGCACTTGTCCATCAAATCTCATTTCGGTCTCTTTGACTTTATTAACGGAAATAGATGACCGTATATTAAAAAAACATAAAAAAAATAGATTTTAAAAAAAATGTCTGTAATTATATATGAAGAGATTTTTTTAAAAGAATAAATAGAGAAAAAAAACTAAGCAAATAAACACATTAAAAAAGGCAACACCCTGACGAAATTAAACAAAAAAAACCAAGGGAGAGAAAAATAGGAAAATTAATAAATCAAAGGCATAAAATAATTAAATTAAAAGTTAAGAAATAAAATTTAAAATAAAGATATAAAATTTTAGAAACATTAAATATATATACTCCATAATAATATAAAAAATAATAAAATCATCATATTTGCGTTATCTATAATTATGGATGGATTTTTTTTGTTTTTATTCTAGGCTTTCTATTTTTATAATTTTTTTTATCTTTTGCTTATTTTTGGGATGTGATTTTTCTTAACCTCAAATACTGTTATAGAAATAAATGAACCTAAGTACCAAATTGGAATAGGGTCAAAAATCACATTGACTGGCCGACTTATTAACAAGAGCACAGATATATCAAAACTGAAAATAAAAAAATGCTAGGCGCAAAGATAGATTAATGAGTACATTTACAATCTCCAGATAAAATGGATGTACCTATCATCCTTACTCAATTAGTGCATAAACTAATTGAGTAATTAAGCTTCATTTTTATGATGTTCTTACCACCTAAGCCCAATAAATCTGGACCTTTAATGGGCCGAACCTGCGACCTCTATATGAACCCAAAAAAAGAAACAGAAAAGGGCCCGTTGGCCACAAGGCAATTCGTATCCAAACTACATGCAGGAGTTGTATTACTGTGCATGTTGCTTCCAACTGGTTCATTTAATGTCAAAGCCTTACTACTAATTCCTTCCAAAATGATTCGCAGTAACATACCTAGGCTTTTTTTTTCCTTTTCTGCGATTTTCAATTAGTAGATGAGATGGAGAGAGAGGTGAAGTTAGTCCAGAATAGAGAAGGCAGTTTAAACTTATGTTTGATACCAAGGTTGTAAACATTCCTTGATCATTACGTATTCCTACTTCATACCGACATTTTTTATATGAAAATACATTTCAGCCCTTGTGGCTGAATGTGTATATGTGGTTCATATTTCAATTCTAGTGCCCTCAAAAGTACATATATTCACACAAATTTGTACACTAACTAAGGATAACACAATACTACAAATCTACCTACTAATGGACTATGAGGGGGCGAGCGAACGGGGAACCGACAGAGAATCCGAACAACATATAATTTTTTTTTGAGTATCAAGAGAAATCTATTGCACTCAACCTTTGTGTATCACACTCAGACTAACCTAGCACAACTGAGAAAAGCACTGACAAGGTTAGGAGCACAACGAGAAACCGACCTCATAGTCTGATTAGTAATTAATTGGAAAACATGCTCGAAAAATTGTAACATTCAAACTCACGTCACATCAACTAAGGGTGAGTACCGGAAAGGATGGAACCGGAATGGGTCATTCCAGTTCCGGTTCCGGTACTCACCGGAATAGAAATTTCTATTCCGGTTCCATTCCGGAATTTACCGGAATGGAACCGGAACGGAACCGGAATTTTCCGGAAACGGAACCGGAAATTCCGGTTCCATAACTGGGCCTAAAAGACCCAGTTTTACTTTGGCCAAAAATACTTTTTAAGCATTTTGGGCCGAAATTGGGCTTTTTTATTTTTTATTTTTTTCTCATGTTGCATCAATTTCATAATATGGTTTTTAAACATATCATGATCATCAAGACATCAAAGGGAAAAAAAAAATACATCACTACATTTTGTCTCAAATAAACTAAACTATACTAAAAAATTATTAATTTTTTTAAAAATACCGGAACCGGAAAATTCCGGTATTTCCGCCGGAAATTCCAGTTCCGGTTCCGATTCCGAAATTTCCATAAAATAGGTTTCGGTACTGGAATAGACCGGAACCGGAACCGGAATTTCCGGTGGAAACCGGATGATTTGCTCACCCTTAACATCAACCCACGGCATAACAATTCATCCAAGATAAAATGTTTATTCTTTTCACTATTGAATTATCAGCTTGTAATGTATTTTTTGGTTTCGTAGCTGCAGTCTACTATATCTCGTCACTGCTCTCTCTGCTCAATAGAGCATTTGTGGTATTCAACATTGGCGGATGTAAGGGGGGCCGACAGGGGCACTGGCCTTTGATCATGAAACATGTGGGATTTGTAATTTTGTTGGATGACCTTTGATGGCTGTTGTCCTGATTGTAAGCTCCCTTTGGATGATTGCCCACTAAGTTAGATCGTACTATTTATTTGATGCTTGTTGTCCTGGTTGTAAGCTCCCTGTGGATGATTGCTCACTAAGTTACTGATCATACTACTTATTTGATGCCCGTGGAGAAAAGTGAGAATATATTGCAAGGTTACAAAAAAAATCAAGAGATTGAGTGGATACAGGCAATCTTTTCCAACTTTACTGCTTTGCTTAAATTTCACTTGGTAGGTGTGTTTCTTGGCTTTTCTCTTGAATCGGGATTGGATAATCATTTTGAGTGATGCTGATTTGTTTAAATTTCACTTCGTTGTGACTAGCTGGAGTGATTTCATAATAGACGGCGTTATTTGCCTACGAGTGGCGACTAATGTGTTATTTTTCAATGTCTCCCGTATCCATTGGTAGTACATTTCTTATCTTTTGGACATGAGTGCTCATTAAACATGATTGTGACTTGTAAGTATGAGAATCAGTATCCGTGAAAGTTCACTTATTACTTTTTTTAGGCAAATATTAATGGTTTGGCATGTACTCTACTGGAAGAGAGAGGAGGGGGGAGGAACATTCAGTGGGTTGTGACTTGAGTAGTAGTGATGGAGAGGGTAAACATGGGTCAAAATATTTGTGGATCTCTAATTTCAAATTTCTTTAATTATATTGATCAGGAATAAACGTACACTGAGCAAAAGACATGGAAACAAGTAGCAGAAGCACTTCTTTTTTTCAGTCATGTGGATTTGATTGCAGTATTTGTTCTTTCATTTCCTTTAAACATGTGGATGATGGAGATTATACTTATATATTTGGGTGATTGAGATGATTAATTTAATGTTGTTGGATACTATTCACTGGAAATAAATATGTCCTCATGTTCTTAAGACTAGATTGTTAAATATTAATAAATTTTGTTTTATTTTATTTAGATAATGGATAAGTTTTTGAAACTATTGATAACGAAGTCATATTGCTACGTTTTCAGAAGATGCAAATCCGTATGATTTAATTGTCATCTATCAGTCTAAGCAAATAGTACAGTACATGTATTTCAATATAATATATTTTTAATGTTTTTAGTCTTTAATTTTCAATATAATATTTTTTTTACGTTACGTACTGTCATTTTTTCTTAAGAGTGGACCCCTTCAGAATTATTCATGGTTCGTTCACTACTGGTATACCTCCTTAACTAGGTTTCACTATTCTTCCTTATAACCTGGTTAAGGCTAATTCATAGGTGAGATTTGGTTTGTGTTTCTCATCTAGTAATACAAGACTTCCAAAAAAAGAACAGAACTATTACCTTTAGAGGCAAAACGTGTGCATTCACACATTGCTTGACAAAGTTTGCCTCAATTGGATAACTTAGAATATATAGAAATGGGTTACTTGTGAAATGGGTTACTTGTCCCACAAAGCTGACATGACCAGTGTACAAACCTAAATGCGCCCCCAGCCACAAACCGCTCCCCAGACTTCAGTAAGAGTACAAATAAAGTTGGAACTCCATAATCCATTGGCTAGACAGCCCCATGCAGTATGCAGGCCTAGTCAAATTCTCTGTATCGGACCACAGGCCGTCTTATTACTCTTTTCCGTAAGCATTTAATTTGTCTAGCCTAACTACAAGCCTAATTTGAGTTATTACCTAAGGACTGATAAATATCTTAATATTACTGCTCCCCTGTTTGTTAGAAAAACTCAAAACAATAAAGAAAAGAAAATGGTGCGGTCCCGTCGGTACACCGCTGTTTACAAACGTACACGCGACGGGCAGAGCATATACACATTGTCAACCTAGCTAGCTTTTTCTTACTCTCTGCACGCTGTATCACGCCACTACGGCACCACTAAGTACTAACCAATGTCACCTTGTCTGCCGATAGATAAATTAAAGAACTCCGAAGACCAGAGTCTTTCGTAGAAAAAAAAAAAGAGAAGACCAGAGTCTTTGCCGGAATTTATATGTCAATCATTCCGTTTGTTTATTTACTAGTGCTACTGTGGCTGCTCATAGACCAGAATATGGTAGTCACTCCCGAAACAACGAATAAGAACTTAAAGAGTTCAAATAAAAAAGAAACACCATCAACAACTACACAATACACTGATAGGATGCCCCAGGCATCCCCTCCTAACCAACACTTACCGGAGAGAACGATGCAAAACAGTCAAAACACATCAACTCCACTAACAGAGGATTCAAGTCAACACCATACTTTTCTTTTTCTACATTAATTTTTAATTATGACTACATTATGGAACAGCTGCTTGTGTTATCGTCACTGAACATATGAGCTGCAGAGCTTTGACCGCTGTAATTGGCTTCAGTGTAAGAGTATGGGTTAGGGCTTGCACTATAATTGTAGTAATAACCGGTGCTAGGGGGAACAAATGGGGACCTGTGATACATCATTTGGGGTTGTTGCATGGCATGCCTGGCCTGAATGTTCATGTTCATCATCATGTGAGATGGATTGTTGAAGCCATTCATGTTCATCAGCATGGATGAGGGGTAGTGACCACCAGTGGGGACTGGGAGTGCGGCTGAAGATCCCTGATACGGATTGTTGGATTGGACTTCAAACCCTCCCAAACTATTGGAATTGCCTCCAAGAGCAGCGGCCGGAGTAACATTAATCCCATTCCCATGAAAACCAGCCAAACCCATCATGGCATTGATGTCATTTGCTCTTTTCCCTTCTCCAGCATTGATGTGCCCACCACCCAAATGAGCACTGTTCATTTTCAGAGTCGCCATGGTTTTCGCATCAATCCCACCTGGACTAGCATTCATTCCCATATTCTGACCCGGGTGTACTTTCTTTCCATTCACAGCGTTTCCATTCCCAACATTGTTCATTTTTCCATTGTGGGAGCCAGCTGCAATAGCTCCAACGCCTTTCTTTGCATTGTTTGCATCAATCGCCTGCTGCCTAAGCAGACCCAGTTGGTTAGCTTTCTCCCGGAGAAACAGCAGCTCATCCTTTTCGTCATCCTCTTCATCATCATCAAAATAGTCATCATCTTCTTCAGAGCTGAGAGCAGCAAGTTTCTGCTGATTTTTGAAGGCTTCAAGACCCTTGATCAATCCTTGCTTTTGGCCTCTGTTGTTCTTATCATCTTTGGTGCACTTATTCTTCTGCTTTTGGTTGTGGTTGTTCTTCTGAGACCAAAGCTCAGCATGTTTCCCAGCTCTGACTAGTTTCTTTATCAAAGTCGCAGCATCAACACTTCCAGAAACTGTGACTTTTTGCTGATCTGCATCTATGTTTACTTGGCACACACCTGAAACAGAGTTAAACAAACGGGAAAGCAACAAGGGAAAAGAACAACCGGGTTGATTATAAATGCACAAACTCAAACTCAAACTTGAAGACTAATGTGTTAAGAAATTTCTTCAATGTCGTAGTTGTCCACCTCCTTGAAAATTATGACTACCTCATTCTTCCTCGGTTTAAGAACAGTTCCAAGAACAGATATCTCGAGTGAAAATAAAAGAGCCAACAGGGAAGGATATCATAGTTAAAGGAACATCAGGAAACTAGCTATAGCAACTAACCCAAAATTCTCTAAATGTAATTGACTTGGAACAGAGTAACTACATATTATTTTTACTAGTTTGATGTTGCTACTCATTTCCATGAAGTATAACCCCCTCAAGAAAGTAAACTCGTAGTACGAGGCACACTTCATTTCATTGTTGTTTTCGCCACGGGCCCACAAAATGCACTTCAAGTTTAAATTTCTCCTCCCCCTCCACTTTCTCAAAATCCAAACATTAACCAGAAAGAGAATTAAAAGATAGAGGGGAGCACCTTCAATCCTCTGAAGGAGTTTCTTCACTTTCTGCTTACAGCCATCACAGTGTACGTTTACTTTCAGAACACACGTCTGTAGATGAAAATAAAAGGAATGAGGTAAACAAGAAAAAGATTGTTAAAGAAAAGACCAACACCCAACTTTGCTATATTCGGAGGAAAATAACTATATAAAAGCAAAAGTACGACTTGATGACAGAAAGAATGTGGTTAATACAGAGAGAGAAAGACCTGGATCTTGAGTAGCTTAAAGTCTTCTTCTTTAGTCATTTCTTCAGTGCTGTTCGCAATGAAGAATTTCTCTCCGCTGGAAGGAATAAAAGGGATAAACACCTAAGCTAGTGGGGGTAAAAGGGCTGGCACGTGAGTTTTCTGTAATTTATAGATTCTTCCGTTCACCCCTTGCCTCTGTTCTTCTCTCTTCGGTTCTGAAGATCGAGGGGATGTTCGGACAAACAAAATTCTCAAGATTTTTTTGAATATTTAGAATAGAAAATATTCTACAACCAAACATATCAATAAAGTTAATCTCACATAAAAATAACTACAACACGCATATCAATAAAGTTAATCTCACATAAAAATTCTCAAAACACAAAAAATCTTCAAAATACAATATAATCGAACAACACCCGAACAAACAAAAGCACATGGTCTTGAGCTTTAAAAAAAGTTAAAAACTACACAATTCTTTTAAAAAAAAGTAATAAGAATATAAAAAAAATAGGAAAATATAAATCGAATGCCAAGAGGCAAGAGTGAAGACAAACAAGAGGAAAATCACAAAGGAGTTAAAAGTAAGAGGGAGATGAATGAACAAAATATATTTAAAAATTTTACTCTAAATTTTGAAAATATCTAAGTTGCTGTTAGGTTGGAAATCAAACTTTAATTAAAAAATCAGAAGAAGCTTAGTTGAAAAGAGAGTGACGGTTAGAAACTTAGAATTAAAAGGAGGTTTTTGAGCTTAGTGGGCTACCGCTTGTCGACTTGTCGCACTTCGATTACGCCTATTCAAAAGGAGCCACGTCGAAGACGAGCGCTGAAACGATAAATTCATAATACGAGAGTCATGAGAAAAATGGCGATAAATTCATTTAAAGAACACCACCCAGGATATTTGAATTATTTCATAAAATAATACGAATTGTTAGTCTAGCTGTCGTTTTTCACACATCCCCGTGACTAGTGGGACCAGCTTCACTCCACTGCTGGGAGCAGGACAAATATAGGGTTTCACTTAGGAGGACTAGTTTTACACATGGTTGTGTTTGTGTTGTAAAATGTTGGTTATGGGAATATGTGTTGGTATTGGGTTTAGTGAAAAGGTGAAGAGAGAGGTAATTTTTTATAATTTTTGTAATTTTTTATATTTTTTTATGGGAGAGAGAGAGATTATATTGGAGTATTTTATTAGGAGAGAGATAAAATGTTGGGGATAATTGAGTTTGCAAACACAGCCGAAATATTTTCAACCTCTAATATTTTTACTTTAATAAAATAAATTTTTAAAATTTTCTATTTCTCTATAAAATCATCAACTTTCACTTCAAATAAATATAAAATTCATTTAAATCATCTATCTCTTCATTTTTTTTCTCCAAATGATATGTGAGTCAAAATTTGTAAAGATTTGGCATAATTTGAAAATAGATAAAAATTTTCTGTAATTTCTTACTTGAATTACACGATACAATCCGAAAAAAGATAGACACAACATGTGGATCTTATATTATCCTAAATTTTATATTGACAACATTAAATAGTTAGGACAACATAAGATCCATTTGTTTTGTCTATTTCTCTTAATTACACTATATAATTCAGATAAAAAATTATAATTTTTTTTATTCTTTTATAAATGTACTGATCGAATAAGAGAAGGATAACTTCAAACTCGAACACTTAAACCAGTTTTATAACCTAAATATCAAGTATTAATAAAAGTAAAAAAAATCCTAAAAGAGTATTAGAAATCCACGATCACTCGTGAATATCACTAAGTCAGAAATAGAAGTACAATAAATGCGTTTAACCATTTAAGATCAAGATCTGTTTGGCGTCTGATCAATAAGCAAGTCTCGCAATACAAGCAAGGTACCTTGTAGGTTTTTATTTGTCAACTCCAGCGTATAAATGAGGTCTGTTTCTGCATTTCGGAGGTCTTTTTAAAGATAGGGAAAATACATTTTTCACTCATAAATTATCATACTTTTTGTACTTTCCACCTTAAACTATCAATTTAATACATTACACCCTCTAACTACCAATTTTTGACACTTTGCACCATTTTTCAAATTTTGAGACTAAAATAACGATAATGCTAATCCATTTTGTATATAGTAAAGATATTATTGTCAATTTATTAATTTCTCAAGGGTATAATTGTCAAATGGAGGGTGCAAAGTGCTTAATATTAGTAGTTGAAGGGTGTAATATGTCAAAATTGGTAATTTAGGGTGCAAAGTGTCTAACATTAGTAGTTTGAGGGTGCAATGTCTTAAATATAGTAGTTTGAGGTGTAATGTATCACTATCATGATAGTTTGTGGGTGGAAAATGTATTTTCCCTAGGGCTGCAGGACCGGAAATCTGGTCCGGTCCTGCTATTAAAAAGAACAGAACCGGACCACTTATAAGTGGTCCGGTCCGGTCCTCTGAAATACGGTCCAGTCTGGACCACTTAAGTGGTCCTGTCTAGTGGTCCAAACCGGTTTCATTTTTTTTTCGTTTTTTTTTTTCATTTTTCAACACAGATTTTTTAATTTTGAGATTAAAAAAAAATGTGAACTCCTACCATAATTTTCTCATTAATTTAAAATTTTGAATTTATTACGCATACTATAGTTTGCTCATTAATTTAAATATGTAAATTCATTTAAAGACTTCAAAATGTGAATCATTTAACTTCTACCATAGTTTGCTTATTAATTTAAAGATGCGAATTCATTTAAAGACTTATAGATATAAATTCATTTAAATACTTAAAAATATGAATTTATTTAACTACTACTATAGTTTGCTCATTAATTTAAATATGTGAATTGATTTAAAGACTTAAAAATGTGAATTCATTTAACTCCTACTATAGTTTGCTCATTAATTTAAATATGTTAATTCATTTAAAGATTTGAAATTGTGAAATTGTGAATTCATTTAAAGACTTAAAAAATATAAATTCATTTAACTCTGACCATAGTTTCCTCATTAATTTAGAGATGTGAATTTATTTAAAGACTTACAAATGTGAATTCATTTAACTCCCACCATAGTTTGCTCATTAATTTAAAGATGTGAATTCATTTAATGACTTAAAAATGTGAATTAATTTAAAGATTTAAATACTTAATTCATTTTTCTGGAAAATCTTACTAATTATTTATTCTTCTATATAACTTGCACTAGATACTAGATAAGTATATAATATCTATTTACTGGGGAAGATAAGATTGATGTTGTTAATCACTGATCGTTTTTCTTCTTCGATCCATCAATGATTCAATATAATGGTATGCAGTCCAAACAATATAATGTTAATCACTGATCGTTTAACTCTAATATGATTATTGAATTGTAGTTAACGTAAAAACTAAAAAGGGGATGATTTATTGATTTTGATTGAATATGAGTAATTGAGTATTAAGATAATATATTAGTTGTAAATATCTTACAAAATTATATAGAAATTAGAATTGGAACAAACAATTGAGTTATAATAAATACTACGTGATATCTTATAAAACATACAATTCCTATTTAAATTGAAAAATTGTTGGTATTATTTCTAATATAATTATTGAATTGTAGTTAACGTAAAAACTAAAAAGGGGATGATTTATTGATTTTGATTGAATGTCTTAAGATGATAAATTAGTTGCAAATATCTTACACGCATAAACAAATACATTAACAAATATCTTACACGCACCAAAATTAAGCAAATACCGTAAAGATAATAAATTGTATCAAAATACGCATAAACAAATACATTAACAAACTAAAAAACTTGCGAATGTTACAAATGAGTTTTCTATTTAAGTCTTGCCAATGGTTGATGTCCCAAGTTCGCTTGCTGTTGTGCTATTGCTTGCTATTTCTGCATGTTTAAAACTTTAAATGTCAATAAATGTTAAAAATAAATAAATATAAGTAAAGCAAATTAAAATTACAAACAAATTTTATTTACCAGAATCCATGTCATAACTCTCGATACAATCTAAAGTTTCTTTGATGTTAATTGATTCCTTTTCATCTGCACGCCTCAACCAATCTTGGGTGCAAACGAGGGCCTCCACAGTTGTTGGAGCTAATGAACTTCGAAATGGATCAAGTACACGTCCCCCCGTACTAAAAGCGGACTCTAAAAGTACAGTGGAAATAGGGATAGCTAATACATCTCGTGCAATCTTAGCAATGATAGGATATCGTAAATCATTACCCTTCCACCATTTCAATACATCAAAATTCTTCTCTGGAGCAACAAGTGGATCAGCCAAATACCGATCAATCTCTAAGTTTGCACTGAGAGTTAATGAATATGTTCCAAACGATACAGCCGTGGTCCAATAATCCTCAAATAAAGTTCGCTTGCTGGAAGAAGCATCAACCACTGGAGGAGGAGACACACTACTAGTAGTTGAATGCACTTGAGCTTGAGGTAACCCCAAGGCATATTCATCAAACAATGCACAAAACAAGTCGGTTATGCTGGTAACCAACTTCTCTCCCTCTATTCCACCGTACATCAACCTCACCATCTGTCTCATTACTTGTAACTTAGACCTTGAATCAATCACATTAGCAATAAATATCAAGAGATTTAACCTGTCATTCCTCCCCCAATATTTTTGGTATTTGTGAGTCTAAATGACAACCCAAGAGGGGGGGTGAATTGGGTTTTCAAAAACTTTTGAAACCTTTTCAAACAAACCCAGAAATGTTCTGATCTATATCTAGGAAAACTAGAGACTAGATCTATGCAAACAAAGATAACAACAACAATGAATAAACAAGAACAATCAAGTAATATTTGCAGAAGTAAAAGAGGAGGGTTAGAGAGATGACACCAGTATTTTTAGGTGGTTCGGCCAATCTCTTGCCTACGTCCACCCCCAAGGCTATTGACTTCCTTGGGCTTCCTCCACTATTCTCCAAATGAATACACCTTAGCTTCCGGGGTGCTAAGGAACCGTTACAAAGCGTTTTCCGAGCTTACGCTTCAACTCGTTTCCCAAATCCCAAACCCTAGGGATTTCTTCTACTTCTCACAAGTAGGATACAGTGTTCACACAACACTAGGAAGGTTTACAAGATTAGGGTACAGTGATTGAAGGCTCTCTAAGCCGGATGTACAAGTGGGTAGCTCAAGAAACTAAAGGGCTCTCTAAGCCAAATCTACAAATGAAAGAACCTGAGTTTTGCTAGAAGAACGATCTTCTGAGAAAGCTTCTGGAGTTGCAAGATGAATCACGAGCTTTCTAGATTTGAAGCACTTCTCTGTCCTTTTTTTTGAGCTTGGTCTCTCAAGAAATTAGGGCAAGTGTATTTCGCGTGAGAGATCTGTAGGAGGTCTTTTACCTTGTCAAAGATTTCTTCTATTTATACCCTCTTGGACATCAGGGGTCTTCTGGTAAAGATTTGGAGCCGTTGGAGGTCATTTGAGTCCTTTAGAGACGTTTTTAAGTGACTGTCGTAATTCCTGGATCTGAGAAATCGAAGCATGTGTCGACACCTTGAAGATTTACCTTGAAACTCACCTTCTGGTGTATGACCAATGTGTCGACACTTATTTTCAATGTGTCGACACTTCCCTTCAATATGTTGACCCTTCAAATTTGTCTTGAAACCATCCATTCGGGTGTATGTGCAATGTGTCGACACCATTCTCTCATGTGTCGACACCATCAGCTTTGCCTGGAAATCTTCATTCTGTTGACAGTGCAATGTGTCGACACTTCTTGGTCTATGTGTCGACACCTTCATCTTGGCCTGGGAACTTGCTTTCTGTTGAATGACCAATGTGTCGACACCTCTTCACTATGTGTCGACACCTTCACTTCGGCTTGGAACATGCATTCTGGTGTATGACTGATGTGTCGACACCATGATGATATGTGTCGACACCTTCAACACTTAGGCTGAAAAGTGTTTCTCCTGGTACCAACAAACAATCCCAAAACACCTACAATGTAAAGTTTAACAAGTAAGCTTATGTAGAGTATTCGATTATATCTAAGGCCGATGTACAACTAGAAAACTCTTGATATCATTTTCTTAAAACGGATTTTTAAAAGTAGAATCTAAATGTTTAAAAACTCGTTGTAAAACTTTGTTATCATCAAAATCAAAGAGGATTGTTTATAAAACAACATTGGGCTAACAGTATTTAACCATCATAATATCAGCCACGTCTTTCAATCTTTGGTCTGTACTTTGTGAATAACGACACAAATGAGAATGCACCCCATAGAGTCCATGGAAATAGGAATTCTAAGTAACATACAAGGAACCAGAAAATTGCACAGTAGCATCATAAAAGAGTTCAAGAAATTTCTAAATTGGGGAGACTCCACAATCCTGAAAGGGAGCTCATCAACAATTAGAAAGTCTGCCAAAGCTTGACGAAGAGCTATAGCATGGTTATGGTCAAACTTCTTTGCCAACACCAAATTACTAGGGTTCTCATCACCCTCAACTCCCTTCTCATATGCTAATGTTTTTTGCCTCTTGTCTTGTTTTGAAGATAGCTGATTGGGGTTTTTCTTACATTTAGTAAGATGATCCAATAAATTTTTTGTCTCATTCTTATTTCCATCTGCAACATAATCAACATCACAATAGTTGCAAAATGCCCTAGCCCGTGGTGGGTCACCAACAAACTTCTTTGTAAAGAAAGACCAAACCAAAGATTGATTCTTTCGTTTTGGTTTAGGTGGTTCACTACTTGGTGGGGGAATTTCTGAAACATCTTCCTCCTCAACCATCATATCCACATCTTCTAAGCTCAATCTCATAGCATCAATAGTACGATCCGAACAATTACGAGAACGAGACATAGCTTTTGATCCCTATATCATTGAACCAAAAACATCAAAGAGTATATTCAGAACATTTTCCATCATAGACAAGAATTTAAAAATGACACAACATGTAGCTATTGCAATGGCATCAACTATATGACAACCAGTGGTTCTGCAAAGTTCCCAATGACAACTAGTGGAGGATTTGAAAACCTAAATAGTTTTGCAATAAATGGGAAAATTTAGTCAAAGGATTTCTTTGAGAAAGTGGTAGGATCAATTGATGAGCAATGGTACCAGAGTGCAGAACAAAGTTTCTTCCACATAGTAATGCAAGAGAACGTTCCAAACTAGTTGAAATTGTTTTTTCAATTATGCTCCCCTACTATATAAGTAACTTTGCTTGGATACTGTTTTTGTATCTATATGCAATGTTCTAGTCATCAACAGAAACAACTGTTCTATTATTTGGGCGAAGAAAACTTAGATAACTTAGATGTGTAGTGCCAAAACATCCATAGGTTTCAGATTTGAAGGCTAATCACTATATAGCATGGCGACCCAAAGGTGCAATGATGTACTAATTATAACATGACTCTCAATTGAACCCATCCACTGAAATTGTAGAAACTAAATCCAATAAAGTAAAAATACAAAGCAATGAATAAGTATTGAAAAACAACTCACAACCAGGGAAGTAGTGTCAGCTTCTATCTTGGACTTAGCTATCAGATCTGGCAGTCGGGCGAGCAGGGGGGAGGGGCTACTGGCGGGGAGCTGGGAGGGGCTGCTGGGCGTGGGCCGTGAGCTGGGGAGGAGGCTGGCAGTCGGGCGAGCTACAGGGAAGCTGGCACTTGGCAGTCGGGGCGAGCTGGAGCCTGGGGGGAGGCTGGCAGTGGCAGTCGTGCGAACTTGGGGCGAAGGGAGGCCGGAGAGGGGAGTCGGCGGGTGTTTCTTCTCAGTTCTCACTCATGTTGTCCTGGCGTCCTGCATCCCTAAGTTTTCTCACGCAATACGCTTAAGCTGAATTGGTCGGAGTGAAATGGCAAATGGGTGCCTGGGTGTTGAATCACTGAATGTCGAATGGTGGTGATGGGCGACTGGGCGTCGGGCGATGGGCATGGGGCATGGGCCAGTGGACTGGGGAGTGACTAGTGAGTGGGGACTGACTGGGGCGTGGGCTTTTGGAGCCTGGAGGTTGGAATGGGTATGGGCTCAGCACCTCAAGCGGCTAAAGGCCTAAGCTGGCTGCTGGGCTAAAGGCCAAAGTCCGGACCGCATAGTAAAAGTTTGGACCGGATCGAACCGCATTAATCCGGTTTAACAGATCCGGTCCAGACCGAATCGAATTTTTTTTAAATAACCAAAAAACCGATCCAATCCGATCTGCTGTCCGATTCTGTTCGGCCCTAATTTTTCCCTTTAAGATATCATGCAAAGTAAAAGACTGAAGGAACCTTTCCTGTCTATTCATAAGATCGGCACCTGTGAAAAGTAAAAGACGATCTACCTTTTGCACTTACCACAGTCGCTGAACCTCTATCCGGCCTGAAACTGGAAAAACCGACAGACAAAGTGAAAATACTTTTTAACCCTCTTAGGGTTTACAGTTCCCAGACATACTTCCTCATATTTAAACCATTTTTTGTACAGAAACATATGGGTCGGGGAAGCAAATGTGTAAGAGCTTCAAAAGTAATAAAAAAAAAAGTGCGTTAGCTCCATCATTACTCGCTCCCCACGCAGCACCTGCAGGTCGCTCTGCATGTTGGCCCAACCAGAACACGTTTCTTTCTTTTCCATATTTGTTACTACTAGCTTTGCTTCTTCCTTGAGTCTGATATTTTTCTTTTTTTGTTTCACCACCATTCTTTAACTGCAACTGACTTTCTCTCTTTTGATTCAGCTCTCAAGAGTCAAATTTGGTTAAAATTCTGTGAGATCAGCCGTCAGCGTCTCAGGAAAAGTTTGAAGATGTGGGTACAGTTTGGATGAGAGGGGGTTAGGATCGACGAGATTCGGATGGTTCATGAATCATACCACTGGTCTTCGTGGGGACCCACAAATTTGGTATCCCATGGGCTAGAAATACTGATATAGCTAATATCTTGGATGGGTCCCACGCCTGATGTCATTTGGATTCTGATAAGAGTGATGAGAAGCAGGTACACACTTTCACGTACAGATTTCAGAAGGGAGGGAAGGGTCTTATTGGGCCGATCCAGTGTTTTAGTCCTCAGCCCTCTATTGAAAAGATCGAGTCTAAAGTGGTCCATGGTACAAACGAAAGGAACTTTTCAACTGACAAAATATAAAGCCGTAGGACCAGTAAGGGTAGGCAGGGCAAATCAATGGTAGAGGCGTTCACATTCAGATAAAAAAATGGTAGAGGTGTAGAACAATGTCCATTTTCCACGGTCGGTGTGTGTCATTTGGGAAGCGTCTGAAGCGTTCGGGGATTTCTTAGATTTTTGTCGGGAGTATTTATTGGCACTGCCAATATAAATTATATAGCAAATTAGAGATTATCTTGATTTGATTTTTTTTAAATAGTATAGTGTAATTTCAGAATAAATTATAAATATAACTAGTATTAAATGAATATTAATTATTATAGAAGTAAACTATATATAATTTTATATGGATAACATGATTAGAGGATCTCATAAAATTTTAAAAATTCACTTGATGGGAAGTTAAAGAGTCGAGGAAATATTCAATGGACTCGAGTGGGAATGGGATACAAAGAACATATCATACTCTAGCTACGTAGCGAAGCCCAAGACTCCCGCTCCCACCGAGAAGCCCCCCAAATACTAGCCTTCCGAAGATATAAAGAAGCCTCTGTTGAACAAGCGGAAGCATCAACCAACAAAACTTAGGTATATCTGTTCATCTTGCACATGTATAGGGTGTTCTATTATGTTAATTTGTTTTATAGGTTTTCTAGTTAGTGTCTTTGGACTTTTGGATTGATTTGTGGGTCGTTTTACTTTATGGTGTATGATATTGGTAGCTCAGTAGAAAACTCGGGGAAATTGTTGAAGTTGTTATTGATTTTGGGCTACTTGCTTAGTTCGATTTTTCTGAAAATTAGTGTTGGAGATAGAGGGATTGTTAAAATGTGAGATTCTGGTAGTAGGTTTTGTTAATCCAGATACGGGAGCATGAAAGATCTCTTTTACGTGATAAACCGGGTGACAACTCAGTTTTGTCACCAAAGTGCTAATTGTGTCAGTTAATGTTTTGGGTGACAAAACCGAGTTGTCACCCCGGTTTATCACCTAAAACCCGTCAGCCAAGGTTATAGGTGAAGATTTTGGTGTTCAATCCCTCGAAACCGTTAGGATGGTTTCAATATCGTTCGAACGGTTTTGTGCCACGACCTGGCCGTATAAATCAACATCTTCCTCATCATGGTCTCCTGGAACAACCACACCACTACTCTGAGTGTTACGAAACTGTTCACAAAAGACCGAGTGAAACCTAACTTCATTCACTACACACCTAGAGTAATAAAGTATCCGCTGATCCGGACATGATGCTAATGCATACAAATCATCCGACACCGAGCCTGAATTTTCATTGCGCATAGATTGAATCTAAAATAATAAAAACATGTTAACTTTGAATCTAAAAAAAGTGATCACTTAAAATTAAACATATAATAGGGACATTATTCCCTCCTCATCTCTTCCAAGTGCTTGTTATAATGAAATAAGAAATTTTATAATAAATTAAAATATAATGAACTGATAAGTGTTGAAGTGAGCAAATATTATTATATACACTTACTTTATATGTTGGCTGATTTCTGAACAGTTTTTGAGTGCGTACCATTGCACTTTTGTAGATTCTTTTATACTCAAATCTTGACCTCTGTTAGGTCCTAGCGGTCGAACACTTTGAGTATACACAGAAAAATGACAACTTCGATCATCCATGTTGGCATAATTCTGATTTTTTCTTTTAAATCTAGACTTGACAATATCAAGATACATTGAGTAAAAAGTTAAACATTCATTTAACACATAATTCTCTGCTATGGAGCCCTCACACCGTGCTCTGTTCTTAACGAAATGCTTCATCTTCCCCATATACCTCTCCATTGGATACATCCACCAAAATTGAATGAACCATAATAGTAAAAAATGATGGAGATAATATATGTTCCAACTTGCAAAGAATCATTCTGATGTCCTTCTCTAACTGGTTTACAACATCTAAACGTATTATTATTGAGCACAAATCTCTGAATAATATGCTCAACTCATTCAAAGTTGTACATACTTCGTTTCCTACCAACCCGTGTATAATTACTGGTAACAGTCGCTGCAACAAGACGTGTGAGTTGTGACTCTTCATACTCATTATCTTTCCTTCTTTTATATTCATGCACCGGGATATGTTCGAGACATATCGATTCGGAAAACTTAACACCCTTCAGTTATTCACAACACTTCTTACATTCATCCTTCGTAAAAGTAAATAATGCTTGAGGCATCACTTCCTACTGACCCCGAACTTGCAAATGCAACTCTTTTTAAATTCCCATTAATGCAAAGTCCCGTAGAGCGCTAGAATTGTCCTTCGTCTAACCATTGACGTTCATCAAAGTTTCCAACACATTGTCACAAATATTCTTCTCTATGTGCATAACGTCCAGATTATGTCGAAGTTTCAACTTTGACCACTACGGAAACTCAAAGAATATGTTGCGCTTCGTCCAACTTAACTCATTTTCAGCCCGTTTTCTCTTCTTTTGAGTCTTCCCAAACAAACATAATGGTACCGATTCAAGTTGTTGCAGTATCTCCTCTCCAGTGACTTCTTCAAGCGCTGCTCTATACTCTTTTTCCAGTCAAATATGTCGATATCATGCCTCCACCCATACATCGCTGGAAAATACCGGCGATGTCCGAAAAAATAATGTTTGCCCCCATGTTTGAACCAAAATGACGTTGTGGCACTGCAATTCGAGCATGCTAACTGTCCTATCGTATTCCAACCAGAGTGATTACAATAAGCTGGAAAGTCATTTATTGTCCAAAGCAAAGCAGCAAGTAGACGTCAATATTATTCTCGGGACTTCTTGGACCCGGAATAAGTACCGACTGTATGAAACTTGAATCCTTCATACATTTCCATGGTGGCAAATTGTATGGAATTAGTACACTAGTCATATACTATACGATAAGCTTATGTTGCCAAACATATTTAACCCATCAGATCTCAAATCCAACCGGACGTTCCGAGATTCTTGACCAAACCATTCATACTTCCTATCGAGGTCCTTCCATACCCTAGAGTCTGCAGAATGCCTCATCACCCCAACTTCAACCAGACACTTCTCTTGGTGCCACCGCATATCCATTGTCGTTTGTCTTGATAGAAATAATCTCTGTAACCTCGATTTTATGGGAAAATGCCGCAACACTTTTTGAGTAACTCCTGAAATTGACTCTCAATTAAATACCCAATGAGTATAACTAGGGTCAAAACCAATTATGTATAAATGATCCTTCATTTCGTTCACACGTTAGAACAACACATTCTTACATCTCTTACAAGGACATCTTATTAGCTCCCGACTATCTGCATAAAATCCCGAACATCATTACTATACTTTGCACCAATTATGTATAAATGCAAACATTGATGCAAACATTCATACTCAACTCCAATATCTTCGGGTAATAGGTCATATCTCATTCAATTTTATAATATCACGTACTACACGTAATTGACCCAACCATTGTGACCGATACACTAGAAATTTCGACAACATTTCTCCTCAGTCCCCAGATACACGCCTACAACATTGAGCATAAACACTCACCATTGAAGGCAAGTGTGTAAGTTCAATGTTGAATATGTATCCGAATGACAAAAAGAGATTTGCATCGAAATGTATAAACACATTACGCATCTTGTAAACTCAAACTATCCATAACGTGAATAATTTAGGAATTACACTGAGTTAGTTATCCGAAGCCCGTGTAATTTTTAAACGGGGGATAAGGCTACTAAATGAATGCATGACATAACAACAAAAATTGTTCGAATGTGCATAACCATTTGAACCATACATATAAGTGTTTTGACGCGATTCGCAAAGCATCCAAACCAAAAATAAAGTCCGGACGAAACATAATCCTTCTGGACTGCGATTGTTGAACAAGACAGTTCTTCGACGCACAGACTCCATTTTCACCATAAATTCTTGCCAAAATTAACTCAAATCACAAACAATTTAATATAAACACATCATAACCCACTCTAAACTCAATTGCTATCATTTTAGACCGTAAAATTTTGAAAAATACATGCTTTCATATCCTAAAATTTATGCTTTTCATCCTAAAAAAATTAAATTTAAAACCCATTAACCTCAAATGCAATCCAAGGCAATATCCACAAAACATAATATATAAGTAAATATCCTCAAAACATAATAAAAAATAAATGTCATAATAAAACTAAATAAAGATAGACTACTGGTCATCATCATCATCATCATCATCATCCGTGAGTTTTAGAACGTGAAGGACTTGACGAAAGTGCTCCTATATCAGCATGACCCTTCTTAGCCAACGCAAATATCTCTGCACTGTTTGTCACTTTCTTCATGGTTTCTAGAATCGCAACAACCTCCTTCTTCCATGACTTTACGCTCCAAAGTTGTTTGCCGACCACTAATATCACTCATCTCATGGGTGGGCCGCATGATCGATTGCATCCGCTGACTCAGCTTTATCATCATATCGTCCATCCAACTCGGCCACTGTGCCCCAAGTCCCTGGGTCGACCCCTGTCCAGGATCTTACTCCTCCATCTCAGGCTGCTTCTGTCGTCTAACTTTAGTAGCCCCTGCGGCATTCAGCGCTCAGCGTGTCTGGGCCATCGATTTTGAAAGCGTTGTCTTGTTAACTAACCCAAGTGGAACTGCCTTCGGCTCGTCAACACTCCCGGGTACCATCATGACGTGCAGAAACTAGGTTAGAAGAATCTCGTGCAGCAATGAATTTATAGCATCAACCTTCAAGGCCTCAATTTACAGCTCGTCCGGCGAGAATATGATCAGAACGTTACGGATAATGACCTCCATACTAGGCTCTTCGAGGTCCCTCACCCGTAATATAGCACAATAAAACTCCCGCACCAGGTTCTTCGATGCATAGCTGGTCCTATGTATCAAAGAAAGCCAACCTACCTCCTCCACCACCTCCAGAAGCGTCTTACCCTCAAATTGAAGATGGTAAAAATAAGCCAACTTGATGTCCCGCTCGACAACAGAAGACTACTCCAAATCACGAACCTGAGCCAAATGCTCCTCCACATTATCCACCCTTCTAACGATTGTCTGCATCTGTATCGGAATGGTATGGACAGACTGGGACAACTGAGACAATTATTCTCTCACAGCGAACAGTTACATCCGCATAATATTCAGCTCTTCCGTTAGAGTCCTATCCATTAGAGCAAGTTTGGTCTCCAGACTGGTCAAGCGGCATTGGAGCTCTATGTACAACTCAACTAAAAAGGCTTCCGCCCAAGCTGATCAATTTTTCTATCCCCGACATTGATGATACTTCTCTCGGAGTGTTCCATGGTCAACCTAGCAAAAATCATCTAAACATAAGCACAAACAGTTTGTACGAACATCAAACTGCATCGTTTAAATTCTAGGACGTCCGCACGACACAATATCATCCGGTCTGACTAGAAAACGTTCGGGACCTTTTAAAAAAATGTCCGAACGGTGTTTCGATGAACACAAATAAAACAACATAATTTGATGAATGCAAACAACACATCAAACTACACAACAGACGATATTGAATAAAATGAATGAAATTGATAAGCAAATTCATGAAGAAAGTTTTACCTGAAGTTGTTTGAGAGATCTCGAATGGGTAGTGAAAACGTTTGGGAGAAAATTTTGAGAGATGTGAGTGAGCTTGTGATTTTGACAAAGTCTTGCCGGTTTAATGTGTACAGGAAGCGTTCGAACGTATTTTATTTGCATTTGGACGCTTCCCAACATTATATTCACACATGGCCCAATCAAATCTAACGTCATTAAATATGTCCGATTCAAAAATATTCTAGAACTTAAACCGTCCAGACGGTTTCGATTTCACGAGTATTAAGTTTTACAATGTAGAACCACACGATTCGCAGAAGAAGCTTTCATACCTGCGCGGACATGTTTTTTATCGTCTGGACGATGGTGTCTTTTCCTTTGGAACATGATTGATAATGTCCAGACGAGATCGAGTGTTCATGACGATTTTTAATTTGTCACTATATGCTTACGATTATTATTCATTATGTAATGTCTGTGCGGACGTTGTTGAAAAAGGGTCCGGACGGTATTGTAAAAATTGCGAAGATTTTAATTATCACTTAATTACGACAATTTGAAATTTTTCATCCAACAGAGAGTCTGAACATATTGCTTACGCGTCCGGACAGTATTTCATTTTGTGACTATTTTTATCGTCACTCATTCGTGACGCATGTATGTCGTCAACCAAAAAGACGTTTGAACGTATTTTTGACCGGTCTGGACGACTTTGGGGTTCTTTGATGGTTTTAGATGACGAAATTAATATTTTATTATGGAAAGACCACTTTAGGTGACAAAATTTGGTTTGACACCCAAAAGTTTGTCACCTAAAGCTATATTTCTTGTAGTGTCGCCTGATTTAAGTTCAAGCATACCATGTAAAGGCATCATAAAGAGACCTCGCTCTCCAGACGTACATTAGTTGGCTCGAGTAAAATTTATGGATTTTCATAGAGAGGTTTCATCTCCAAATGTGCGCTAGTTAACTCAGGCGAAGGACGCAGATTTTTAAAGAGAGATTTCGCTCGCCAGACATGCGCTAGTTCGCTCAAGCAAAAGATGTGAATTTTCATAGAGAGACTTTGTCTGCCTTAAGTCCGCTGCCTGGTCGAGCAAATTCAGTGTGAAGACGCTCGCCTGTTAGTCACTCAATCTTGCTCGAGCAAGAGAAGATAAAATTCTTAAAAACTTATCATTTCAGAATCCTAATTATACTTGAACTCATTTATGCATTAGGTGAACAAGATCTGACCCTTGAGAGAGAAAAATACCTTAGAAATTTCATATCTAAATTGCTATATTTTTCTCTCATCCAATCACCTTGCAACCAGCCTCTCGTTATGAAGCCTTCAAAGTGTTGGGGGAGTTTGGTTGTCGGAGTTTCAGTGTATAAGAACGAGATGGCTTGTGAAGCATCCATAAGAAGAGCCTCAGGGTGGGTTTGTGTGGTAAAATTTTTGGTATTGGGTTTAGTGTTGGTATTGGGTTTAGTGAAAAAGTGAAGAGAGATGTAATATTTTATAGTTTTTGTAATTTTTTATATTTTTTGAAGGAAGAGAGAGAGATTATATTGGAATATTTTATTAGGAGAGAGATAAAATTTTGGGTAAAATTTTTGTGACAAACGCAGCCTCAGATGTCTAGAGTTGTTTCCTCACGGTGTGGGTCTGAGCAAATGTGTTTTGCAGTGTTTGAATAATTGTTTGTAAGCTTTTCTTCTTAGTGAATTTTAGGTGCCAGTAATAGTCGAGAGTTGTTTTTCTTTTGAGGGTACTTCAAAAGTTTTTCACTTTGTTACCAAAATCTTGTCTCTTTATGTGATTGGAGTTTGATTTAATTATCTGTTGTTTATTTTGTTGAATTACTCTGTCTATGTTCAGATCTAAAACAGATTGTTTTACAACGTGTTTTGAAATTGTCATAGTATTTTTTATTAGAAGAGAAAACACTTATTCACCCTCTCTAGGTGGTGTTTAAGTCTAAATCCGATTTTTCAAAACTGATTGTGAAGTTTTATTATTATTATTATTTGTTTAATATTTCAAAAATTAAAAAACAAATGAGGGTAACATTGTCAAAATACAAGCAAAAGTCAGATGAAAATGTAACGTTTAAAATTTTTGTGTCCAACATTTTTTTTTTCCTTCTTTTATGTTTGCTTAATGAAAATTTTGGAACATTATAAAAATTTCTAAAAAATTTTTAGTTGACAAACAATATGACCTTTATATGTGTAGTATTTCCAATCACGCTTATTAGGATAGATGAGGCTACTACCCATGAAACCTCCTATCTGGCAGTTTATATAATTAATGTGCTAATGGGAATCATATATAGCTGCACAAATGCAGCTTCACTCTCCACAAAAAAGAGAATCTCGGAAACTAGAATACGTAGAAAAAGGGCAAAGATGAAAAGAGAAAAAGAAAGTTCGAAAAGGTGTAGATCCAGAGACATTAATTGGTACACTACTTCGTCTTGAAGTTTGAAATGGAAAAGGGAGGGAGATGCCACTATTTGTGTCTAATAGAAGTAGACAACTTATTCCCCGGCCAAAAAAGTCACTTGCATATGGAATATCTTTTGTTTTTGCTTTGTGCTTGATTCGTATTAAACAGTATTCAACCAAGAATCGATTATATACTTGACGGTGCTAAGTTCTTGGTCAAGCTAGCTAGCATTGAATCGATTCGATCGGCTAAAAGAAAAAGATGATCACTAATTTGTATTATTGTATTCAACCATGCCATATGTCATCGCACCTCTCTTGAGTATTGCCATTGCATGCATATTGAAAATATGAAATTAAATATATTTATCTCTTTAGTTAGCTAGGATGATTGGATTCGTTCGATAATTATTAACTTTTCTTATTCTTGAATATCCACGTAGAATTTGTACTCATATATCATAAGTCAATAATATTTTGTTTTTTTAAAAAATTTATTTATTAAGTTCATTAATTGATTCAACCACGAGACTTTATAATGGTAAAACTACTGATTATCCTAAAACCTTAAAGTTGTATTTCATCATATATTCGATCTTTTTCCCCCTTTTGATGAAAGAACATAAACAAAAACTTTTACTTTGGCCGGTGGGATACAAAATTCTAATTGACTTAACATATGGTATTCAAATTAAATAAAACAATTTCTTCCCCCCCCCCTCCCCTTAGAACCCAAGTAATAAATTAAGGATGATGATCTATTACTGGCGTTCTCCTAGCTAGTGAAGTGTAATCTCTTAACCAGATAGAGATCATGAAGTAACATTTTTCTTTAAAATCTTGGTATGAAAGTGGGGGCCGCCGCCCCCGCCCGCACCCCCTGGATCTGGCCATGCTCGGTGAGTTGATGTTATGGCTACCGTGTGTCCGACCTAATTACACTCAATTTCTCACATTTCTTCCCCTCCTTTTTTTGAAAACTACATTGGCTGGCTGCTCGACCAGATTTCGACAGTGGACGGCTTTGACATCAAGTTCTTAGACCGCAAATTCTGCGCACTAAATACAAATATTTTTCATTAGGTAAGCAGAAATAGAGTGGTACAGCTTCTGAAAGAAAATCTACAACTGAAAGACAAAGGGAAGATTCCCTCCGTACAAACTCGAACGCCTACTCTATTCTCTACCCAAGGGACAACTGAAGTATGAGAAAAAAATAACGGTATGCCTAGCTCAGGCCCTTCTTCCATTGCTTACATGATCGCGCATGCATGTGGATTTTCATCACTGAAGAGGGTAGTGAGCTTCTCGTCTGGTGCGTTTGGGCTAGGAAGGGCTTGGAAAACATTCTTCACGAAACCAGGCGGTGCCCTCTTGTCATAAGCCTGAGCCACGTAGGGGTAAGCCACCAGGTTATACGGCACATAGGGCCAAAACTCTGCTTTCTTCCCAGTGCTCTTCACCTTATTTAGGACCCTGTTCGGTTCGACGTAGCCGGTTACTGTTACCCGGCTTTGCTTTCGGTTGACATTCACAGATTTCACGCCTGCAAGTGAAAAAAACCGAAAAGCACCAATTAACATGAATTCCGAAGGAGAGTTTTGTAGTATTCTCCATACTTTGATAAGGATCGTATGCATATCCTCTGACTCGACTAGATTTGTTTTTCGAAGAAATCTGAAAGAAGTAATGATTTATATAATCGAGCTAGCTACAACTTCGTGGCAAGGCTCTGTAACGGTTGTTGCTCTACGAGGTCTTGCGTTGCATTTAATATGTCAGCATATGAGCTTAAATGCTTTCGCACTGGCTTTCCCATACAACACGGATGAGTGAAGGCTTAAAGGAAGAGATGGAGTGAGGGGGGAAAGCTATTTCCTCGCTTCCAGCTATTACGCAAAATAAGTTGTCTTTATCAAAGACAACTGCTAGATTAGCTAAAAGTGAAAAAAGAACCAGGACACTGCAGGATTCTGGAGGTGGAAGAAAAAAGAACCATCTTTTCAGAGAGTACAGCAGAAAACAGAGGAGAGTCAATATAACTTTTCCAAGCAGGGAGTCAACTTAATCGCTACAGCTTCCGGTTTCCCATGCGAAGGACTCGTGCTGTTCCTTTTTTATAATAGTTGAAAGGCCAAAACAACTCTGAATGATAATTCTTATGATTTGAGTTGTACAAGAATGGCCAAAATATAATGCTTAATGTTTCAAAAGAGAAGAGACTAAAACCTTTCAAAAAGCGCAAGGCTGTGTTTAACTTTTCGATGAACTGCCATAAGAAGTACACGATGATACTTCTAATCTTCTTGTTACATAATAGGGAAGGGGTAGTCCCATAGATACTTCAAATTTCCTCCGCGAAATTCTATTCCGACCTTATTTTACTCTAACCGGGTGCCAAGACTTTCTTACTCTGTAGGTTACAAACAGAAAGAGAGAAAGAGAGAGAGAGAGAGAATTGAACCTTTCAGGTTGGAAACGGCATTTTTAACTCTCCTTTCGCAGCCATCACAGTCCATTTTCACCTTGATATCAACTGTCTGCAACACAATAAAAGATAGAAAACTATTAATCAGATTCTTCATGGAGAAGCCACGGAAGAGAACCGAAATTACAAAAACACACGCAGAACGAAACAGAGATGGATGGAATCTGAAGAATACCTGCATTGCTTTGCGTTTCTTCCTTCGGGTGGAAATAGTGAAATAGTCAGAGATAAAGTCGAGAGCTCCCATTTCTCTCTCCTTTCAACAAAGGCAAAGGAAAGAATTCTCCTGTTTATCTGTCTGTTTTGATGAGAGAGAGAGAGAGACAGACAGAGAGGGGGAGGGGGTACGGTTCTTACAGTTTTGGGAGGATTGAACGAAATGAACTCTCAGTTGGGTGTCATATATATACGCGAGGAAATGAATGATACAATATGAAGAGTGCCTAACACACACAAGAAAGAGAGAAAGAAAGAGCGAAGGATATGAAGAGGAACTTCAAATCAACTTGGGATGCAAGTTGTGCTTAATTAGCATTTAACACTAAAATTATTGTATAGTACTTAGATAACGACTTGTGTCCTCAAATCATGCCATGCTACAAAAGAAATATCGTTGGGGGGGGGGGGGAGTAATATTTATATTTTGAAACCCAAGCAAATATTTTTATGTAATTTAGCTTGGGTTCTAAAATAAAACAACTAAAGACATTACTTGGAACAAAGTTTAAGACAGGAGTAACTTGGTCTGTTTGTTTGACAGCTTAATTGCGGGCCGTCATCTAGCTGTTTTCTTTAGCCGAAAGCAAGGGTGACTGTTGTAAAGTGCCTCCGCGTCTCCTTTGATTTTCTTTCACTCGAGGGCTTACAGCTCAGGCTACATTTGTACATCATGTTCTGCAAAATTTGAACAGGGAAAAAAACAGAGAAATTGACTGTGACTGTTTAAGGATTATAATAGTTAATAACCAGAATAGTTAATTATAATCAATATCAAAATTGCATAATGTTTAAGTCTAGCATCCTAGAAAAACCTTGAGGGGTTTAAGGTAACTACATGACCAAAACTCATGGCATACTGGATTGTTGCCCTGTTTTTCTTGCCTGCGTTTGCTGTTGGGTCCGCTTAGAATATTCATGTAAAAACGAGTTCAAAGGCGACATCGAGTAAATGATCTGGAGCCCATCTGGTGTTGAATTATTAGCTAGTGTGAAATGAGTGCTCCTCCTTCCTGCCTGCAGATTTTATATAGTTCTTCTGAAAACCCAGTTTTTTCTTCTTCTTAAACGCAGTGGTACTGGCTGGTTTACATCTTGCAATGTCTGTGTCATGACAGCAAACTAGATAGTCACAACTTGCATCCTGATGCTTCCACTTATTTAATACGCCTACATAATTTAGCTATACTAGCAGCTAGGTCATGCTATCAATTTATATGGAGACAATGACATTTATGCTGAAAGATCCCCTTGTAATTTGAATGGTTGACCACAAAAATAAAATGGATTTGTAAAATCGCCTCTCTGTGAACTAATCTTTGATCACAAGAAACTCAAGACATATAAGAATATCAATATATATAATCAATGACATTTGGGTGACCAATCATTGGGGAGGTGCCAACCCCACTTCAAGTCGCTTAGACTACGTAGAGATCACTAGAATTATGTTTTTTAGGCAAAAAGAAAACCAGAGGTTTCTTCCATTTTTCGTAGGAAACAAAGCATGCGTTGTGAGATGCCGTGTCTAGTCTATATGAGTTTTAGGTGAAACCTATCTAGAAGACGCCAACCTACCTTGTCTCTCAATATATATATATATATTGTCTCAATCTTCCTCTCCCTATGGCATCCACCCCGGGAAATTTCATGGTATGCAACGCTAGCTAGTAGCTCTTCCGCCTCCAAAAATTATCAATGTCGTTTTCCAGTTATGTACTTGATTGGGAGAACAACCCATATAATTTTGCTGACCCTCTTCCCATATCAAGTCTCGTTCTCATAGCCAAGAAAAAAAAAAAGAAGTCTCGTGACAAAAAGAGATGACGGAACTAGAGCGGATGGACTATTTTAATTATACAATTAGTCCATGTGATAAAATATTTTGACAAAAAGATCCTTGTGTTAAACGTTTATATAAATTCATCCATGTTGTCAATGTATAGTAACACAATAGTCCATTCGTTTTAATTTTGTCATCTCCCTTAACGCTCGGTATTGAGCTATGGATTAGTAACGACATATTGGCTAGAGATTTAATTCAATTTAGCATCTAGCGTTAAAAAGAGATGACGGAACTGGAGCGGATGGACCATTTTATTACTATACACTGACCACAATGACAAATTTGCATAAACATTTACCACAAGGGTCTTTTTGTCAAAATATTATACCACAAAGACTGTGTATAATTAAGTATTAAATTTTTTATGCCACAAACTTATTTCGATCAGAATATTTTACCATTATTACTGTATATTTCTGGATTATATCTCTAGCTAATTGATTATATTCCAAACTTAGACAGCTTCCTTGTACTATATAAAAGCTGCTCCTAGGGACTATGCGAACTGGTCTCATCACCTTAGGACAAGATGAAATTTCGTAAGATGAAATTATTTGGTATGGTATGAGTAGAGTTCAAAAACAAAGTTCCCGAGTGTTCTCTCTCTAGAACGGTTTCTCCTTTCCCCCTCGTCGTCTCCCTCTCCCCTGCAGCTTCGGCGGTGGGCGGAGCTCCGGCTCTTCCCACTGCCCCCCTCTTCCTCCCCTTTTCTTCTTCTCTTCTTCCTCCTCTTCTATTCTTTTTTCTCTCCCCTTTTGTTCGGAAGGTCGACGGTCGATCCCGGTGCCTCTCTTTGTCACCGGTGGCCACCGCCTCGCCTGACCCCGTCTCCTCCTCCCACGGCGCCTTTCCGCACCAATCCAGCTTTTGCTTCGGTCTTCCGGCCTGTTTCAGGCGGTTTTGGTGGCCCTGCGCCTCATGGTTGCCTCCTGATTAGTGATGGCCTCGCTGATCGCTGGTGGTGGTGAAGTTTCAGGCTTTTGTGGATTGTGTTTTGGTTGTTGGTTGGTTGTGTTTTGTTGCTAGTTAGTCTTTGTGCGGTTGTGCTTTTTTTTTTGGTTTGGTGCAATTGTGTTCTTTGTCCGGCTCCTGCGTGAGCTTTCCCGATCCTTGTGGATCGTTTCCACCTTATGAGTTTCTGTACCAGGTTGTGGTGCGAGCTTTGCTGGCTAGCATAGGTCCTAGTACCAGGTTGTGGTGCGAGCTTTGTTATTCGGGTCCTTTGAACAGTGATCTATAAAAAAAAATTAGTTGGTATGAATTCACAAACCCTCGTGTTTTTACTCTGTATTTTCTACTGTTCTATCTGTATTGTAATGTTGGCTTATATCTGAAATACGAGTAGTGGAAAAAACTCTTATTAGTCTCTGTGTGTGTTTAATTTCTAGAAAAGGCAAAGGACTGGATCAAATTAAAAACCACAAGTGATAATGTTGAAGCTGAAGAAGGATGTGAACAAGTGGAAGCCCCTCGAACTCGCAACGCAACAGAAGCAAACTAACAATCCCCTGAAGCTGTGACAGAGGCACCATCAGATGTTCATCAAGAGAAACAAAATTACGCCCCATATACTAAATATATGAATATGCCGCCATACACTATGGAGGACGAGGAGGGACGCTTTGCTTTCAGCAGAAGTGTACTAGTTGGATGAACAGGCCTAAAATTTTGAGAGCTAATATTTTGGCAATCAAACACCACAGAGTTCTGGAAAGATTCATAGATTTCAATTTTGATAGTAAGGCAAGCTACGAGAATCCTCATGAATAATTTCTTCTAGCATTTGGGTCATCCCTGATTTGCATTGCTTTTGGTTTGAAGGAAATTCTTGGCATATCTCAAGAACAACACATTTGCAAATGCTTGTCCCAAACAACTTCCAATGGAGCCTGCTATCTCTCATTCTTCCTATCCAATTAATGCAGTTTTTTGTAGGCTTTCAATCTTCTGAGTCAATCTTAGAACAGTATCCTTCATTCCATCATAATGAGCTTGTAGGCCGAATGCCCATATCTAACATCTCATGAAAATATTTGCAAGCATCATCTAACTTGTTCTCATGGCACAAGCTGTTGATCACTGTAGAGAACATATGCATTCCAGGAAGGACTCCCTTGGCCTTCATCTGGTCCCAGACCCTTATCGCCATATCCACTCGTTCCTCGTTACAGAACATCCTAACAATGATCTCATATGCACTCACAGTTGGTTCACAGCCTGGCTCACTACTCATTCTTTGGAAAACAGAATAAGCTTCCTTTTTTCTCCGAGCCTTTACAAAGTGATGTAAAATTATGTCATAAGTTCGAGAATTTGGGCCAACTCTGCATCTTTTCATATCATCAACCACCCTGTACACATCATACATCCGCATTGACCAACAGTACGCCCCCACAAGAGCATTGTAAGTGGGTACCTCCGGTGCAAAACCACAAGCCTTAGATTGTTCAAAAAAGTCTAGGGCTTCGCTCAACCACCTTTCTGAACCCAATCCATTAATCAAAGTACAAAATATATGAGGATTTGGCTGGCAATTGTTTGCTCCCATTTCACGAAACAGCTCAATTGCTTTATCATACTTCCTAAACTTACAGTGCGCATTGATAAGTATCCCATATGTCACAACGTCGGGGTTCTTCTCTCATCTCCCTATACACCTCATTCAACCTCAACATATTCTGTTCTTGACCCCATCCTTCCAACAGAATCGTGTATGACTTAATAACATGAACATTCTTTTCTTCATTTTATCAAACACCTCTGCTTTATCGGGAAGTGATCTAATAGGGAAATGTTTGAGCTGTCGATGTAAGAGGAAAATTAGAGAAGTGAAGCAAGGGATTGGTCGGTCTTTTGTATGCTCTTGATAGGAAATCGTGAAACCGAGAGAGACCCATTCGAGGGGCTACGAGATTCGATCGAACCAAACCAAAGGGAAACACACCTTGTGCTTCTTTTGTTTTTGGCAGATGAAGAGTGTACCCCAGGGCTACCCACCCACCAAACCAATATCTCTGCTACTGCTAGGCACTTAAGGGGCTTCTGAACCCCTACCCAGAAAAAGTTGTCCAAATTATATATCGTAATATCCCATGAAAATATTTTTCTTGAGAAAGTTAAATTTTTTTTTATATTTTTTAAGTAAAAGTGAATTTTATTTCATTGGGAAATTTACAACTGTACAGAATACAAACAATCTTTCAAGCCCTGGTTACAACTGGCCATAAAGATCTCAACAAGATGGGTCTAAAGGCCGTCAGGTTCAAAGACCCAGAAATAACTCCGCCGAAAATGAAGGTCGTCGAAAGAGCGAGTAGTCAAGCACCTTGCTTCCACTTCTCGAAAGATCGTCCACAAATGCACAAGATGACAACATGGTCCACGACAAAAAGTGGCTAGGGAGCGGGCAAAGGACCACTGGTACAACAGTTGCAATGAAGATCTGAGGCCGCTGAGATCAACCAGTTGATGCAAAGCTCGCCGGAAAACGCTAAAATTAGGTGTTCGCCCCCTGCTCCCTCCCATAAAATCTCACTGAAATAAATTTCAAAAAAACACAACAAAAACACATGAAAAGGAAACCATTGCCCGATCGGACTTTGACCAGAAAACTGTGCTCGGAGAAACCACCCAAACAGAACCAAAAATGACTAGGTCCGTGACCCGCACACGCACGTGTGGAATTGCACGCGCTGGCCAACGGCGACCGGAAGTGACAGGATATGGACGCTGGAGTTGATGAGTCCATCCCCGACGCGCGTGGCCTTTGACGTCCTCCTGGAACAACGAGATCTAGAGATGAAAATGGCCACAAAGGAGGCCCAAAGAGGAGAAGAGAGGGGTGGTTGTGGTGAGTTCCAGCCAAGAGAGGGATAGGAGAGGGAGAGAAGGGCAGCGAGAGGAGTAGCTCCTCCCCCAACTGGTCACAAAGAGGGGAGAGAGGGTCAAACGAAGAAGAGGAAAAAAATTCTAGAGAAAGGGCACAGCCTCTACCTCCAGAACATGTAACTTGAATTTTTTGAGTAAGTTAAGTATTAAATAATAAGATTTGTAACTCTCTTCCATGTTGAAGAAGATTTAGTAGGTTTAGAAAAGTGAAAGAGATTTTAACTTTAATTTATTAATGTGCATCATCTGTCGAGACCTAATCTCTTTTTTTTTTTCTTGAAAAAAACCCTCAGGAGATGAACTATCATGAAAATAAGCTTAAACTCACCACCAATTAAACCCGAAAATTTCACATAACGCATAGTCCACCAAAGCAGCTGACAAAGAAGATTCAATAGGTTTAGAAAAAGTGAAAGGGGTTTTAACTTTAATTTATCAATGTGCATCATCTGTCGAGACCTATTCTTTTTTTTTTCCTTTCGAAAAAAAGCCTTCAAGAGATGGACCATCATGAAAGCAAGCTTAAATCTACCACCACTTAAACTCGAAAATTTCACATAATGCGAAATCTATCAGAATATAATAGAACTACCGTGATTCGAACCTTCGTTGGGAACAATCTCTAGGTCCTATACACAACCCGCACATCACTAAGCCACCACCCCTGGTGGCATCTGTCAATACCTAATAACATGGCTTATTTATCGCACATTTTAATCACAAGTCAATTGAAGATGTCCATTGCCTAGAAACTCAATATAACAGGTAATTCGGATCCCAAAATGATATCGAGTTTATAATGGAGGATGCAAAATAATATTTCCACCATTACTAAACACGTTCTCAGAGAGGCTCCCTACTAATTTTTGCATCATCTTTCTACCGGTACCCAGTTGCTATATCTGATTTTTTTTTTTAAAAAAAGAAACAGAAACTAGTTTCTTTCACTGGTCGTTTAGGTCACCGAACGCTGACTGATGAATCCGGGTAGGAAGCAAAATTATGAGAAGATCAGGTTCACCAGAATTTTTGGCTGCTCCATTGAACCTGTTGGAGACATCAAAGTAACTTAAACGTAGTAGGCTTACTTAGAAAAAAATTTAACTTAAACGTAGCAGGCGACAGTGAGATACCACATAATGCAATAGCTGCTACTGCCACTCGTTTTATAAAGTTGATCGCCTCTACCAAGGCATGAGATCTCTACGAGAGAGAACCATGAAACAATACAATAGATTGCAATTTAAAGAATGAAAATTCTACTCACAACATTAAAGGAGTGGCTAATAGAATGCGACGACGGGTAGAAGATACAGCAGCCCTTGGCAGCACAAAGAGGCAGATCCTCTTATTGATTGAGAGACTCGGTGGCTCTATAACAAATACTAGTGCCCCACGATCCAATACCGCCCAAAACTCAAGTGAATTCACTTGCTTCCGTTAAACTATGCCCAATTATAAACACTAGTAAAGCCCGCAGGCTAGAACTCCCAGCAGATTAGGCTGTCTAAATAATGCGTGTCAACTAATGCCAGTCTTTCAAAACCAGCCTCGACTTCTGATGCAATCAAATCGAACCGCAGCGCAAAAAAAAATTGTTCAACACAAGCAACTTCATTTGCACTGAATTGTCTGTGACTTCCAGTCATCAAGAAGGCTTGTGATAGATTCTTCGAACTTCTTCGCTTGAGGCCCAGGCTTCAAGGCATTGACATCACCCCACAGGGAGCAAGGATCCATCAACCAGTTCTTCCGCCCAGAGCACCATGCCCCCGGGGACACTCGGTAACGCCCACGCTTGAGAATCTTTTCATCAACCATGTTCAGCACAGGGTCATTCTTGTGGAATTGTCTTGCAAAAGCAGCTCCACTGTGAACCATTTGATCAAAATCAGAGATATTGAGAAAGTTGGGTTGCATCTTTGGGGGATTATCCCAGATCATATACCTCAAATCACTGTTCACGGTGGTGTTCATAAACTCTGGTGAATTGCAAATGACAGAGTGAAAATATCCTTCTTGGGACAAAACGACATTGGTAAAATACATGAGAAGCATTCGGGGAAGGTTATCCCAACCGAGCACACAATATTCCAGAAAGGATCGGCTCAGGATGACCCATGGGGAACCTGCAAAGTAAGATCATTGAGTATAGCATTCCGAAGTTTAAAGCATACCCATATACGTAATTATATGGCACAAAAACAGCCAAACAATAAAGCATAGACCTTGCCTGTGAATACTCTGAAAGCATCGGGCATTTTCCGCTTCTCTGTAGCATGAAAAATTTGACTCCTCCTGGCTAAGTATAAAGCTGGGTCCACTACAATAGGACGAAACCTTTCAGTCCTGAACCCAATATTAGACCAAAGTGATTTAGATTGACATAAACTGAGTCCTGAATAAGGTACTAAAATTGGTGAAAAGGGTTTGCTTACTCTTTCCAACCAAGGTCACTGGTGTGATCGATGAAGTTGAGGTCTCTACGGACAGAGGAAAACACATGGGACAGGTCTGAAAAAGGAGATAACAAAAGCAAACATCCGATTGTAAGGATCTACTATGAAGAGAAACCCAATTGTATACATATGAAAAAACGCATACAAGTCTTTTGGGTAATCAGGGAATCCTGTGAACAAAGCACATCTAACAAGTACCAAGCAAAGTCTATAAAATTTAAGAAAACTGTAATGACAAAAGGGAAGGGACTTCAATGAAATCTATATGTTATTGCACCTTGAAGGGTCTATTGGAAAAATGAACGAATAAAAAAAGACCCAGATTTATCATAGGTTTTTTCCAGGTTTTTTATCTTCTTTGTAGGTAGGAATGAAACTGGAAAACAGGGAATGCCAGCAACCGACTTCTGAGGTTTCCAGGTGTAACTGAAGCCAACAAGCCATGAACTCCCTAGGCAAGCTTCGGGGCAGAACACACCCTTCCACTACTAGAAAGCAGATAGATTATCCCCACGTCCCCGGGGGGAAGGTGAGTGTTTGACTGCTTGGAAGAATAGAGTCCCCTTCAGTTGCATCAGGATCAAGGAAGTCACTAGTACGCGCTACACAATATTGGTGCTGAGGCTTGAGATAGCCACTAAGAACTGGGCATCAAGGTGTTGGGTTGAATATTAATATTCAACCCAACAAACTCGATCTGCAAGGGTATACAAAAGGTATTGAAAGCATAATAAAATAGATGTGGTAAGGGATGTGGGATTTCAATTCAAGTTTCACATTTCTTCTATCACTAATGCTTTTCCAGAAAGTTTGTTCTTTTACTGTGGAGGCAATGTGTCAAAAAAGAAACCTAATGTATTGCTTTTCGTCACTGAAGTTCATTTATTTTTTGTGTAGTGACCAATCCTTCATCATTTTCAAGCCCCACAGTATCCCCCAACTGTTTTTCAATGTCAATAGTAGGTCGCAATTTTGACCTGAACTATATTGGAGCAGTATTCAGAAATTTTGTAGCAATGTGTTTCTCCTATTTGATATATACAACTATGGCTGCAAAATACTACCTAAAACTCTATCAAGTTGTTATAGAAGTTGCCGCGACACTCAGGGACCTTATTCCCTCAGGCATTGCCCTAATCCGTTAACCACACTCTTGAAAGCGATGTTGTTAGGTTTAGAAACTTCAGATTTCCAGGTTGCTATAATCTCTACAAAACTAAATAATTTTATTAAGTGAAATACTACTTATTCACTGCTTGAAACTAAAGTGAGGCCTCTTCACACCCTATGATCTAGATTACAATTGATATAGGAGAAACATGAACCGCTAGCCACAGCAAAGACTAATTTAAGCTTGTGAAATTTTACCATACAAAAAGGCTTGCAACAGTCTAACCATTAGAAACTTGACTCCAAAATCTAAAACTTCACAAAACGAGAACCTATGGACATTCCTTCTAATAAAAGATAACATCATAATCTCAAGTTAATTCTCTTAACTTGCTGAGACTTTCACATACAGAAAGAGCTAATTGGAGAAATGGAATGCACCACAAAAATATGTTGGGTAGAACCAGGACAAATAGGATTTAACCTTTTCATGGGACACTTGAGCTTAAAGCATCTGGCTATTAAGGATGCAGATCAAACAAATGCACCTTTTCATACTATTAAAGGATAAATCCACTAGGGTATCAACTCTAAACATAGATTTCCCCCGGCAACATTAAATGTGTTTCACATGGCTAGAGAGCAAAATTAGGATGCAAATGCAAAAAACCAATTCCCAACTCAAATTGAAATTGACATCAACACCTCAAATTCAATCTCAAATTTAATAAATTTATGTACAAAGCAAAGAAGAAAAGTCAAGACATCAACCTCAACAGTATCACCACACCAAGAAATAGCTAGTAGATTCTATCAATAGATGAAGATGCCCGTGTCAGCAAAAAGGATTGGTCCAATGAAAGGACTTCCTATGAGGTGACAATCCTAGTACACTATTGCACAAGCACACTTAAACTACACGTTGAAAATGGATCTGATGAACTACTGCAGGTAATATTGCATGCTAAATCTTCTGAAAGTAATGTTCTCGGCAGTAAATTGTAAGGAGGAGCACTTTGAATTCCTAAAATATACACACAACCTGAATTAAGACCTCACACGTCTACCAACCTAATTCAGCTTGATAACAACTGAGCCTTAAGTTCAAGACACACACCAATACCTTCGACAATTTAAGTCTCACGTTTCAGAAATAAACTCAAGATCTATTCCAAAAACAAGATATGCAAAAATCCAAAACATAATGCTTCAATATCCATCACATGGTCCCATAATTGTAGCATATATGACATCAAATATGACAAACTAGAAGGGCTAACTCCCCCAAATATCAACTCTAGTAAGCTTTAAACACAGGACTCAACTTGACTCCTAAAACAGTGGTGAACATTATGTATGATTCCAAGAGAATTTCCCAACACCAAAAGAACAACTCCCCCCTCCTTTCTCCTCTACCCTCCCCCTCCCTCTCTTCTCCAGATAGTAGTGGACAATGAGACTAAGTTGACAAAGAAATTGGACCAAAGCAACTCAAGTAAATTGCATCATGCCAACACCAATCCAATTTTTTTCTAAATGAAAAAGATAACGCCCCACCAGACGTTCCTAAAAGTATAATCGCCCCGTAATTCCGAGAGCTACATCCACTTATTAATCATGTAACACGAAAACATCATAACCAATCCAACAAATCCGAAAAGAAATAAACACAGAAACTTAATAACCGAACAGCAATTATCGAAGTGGCATACCATCCTGAGAAATAAGCGGGTAATCCAGTGCACTCAAAGGAATAAACCAATTCCACCCACCATCCATTTTCAGTAGTATCGCTGCGGCGCGCAGCGTCGTGGCGATATTGGAGGAGCCCATGTAGGTAAGGCGATCGGGCTTGCCCACAACATCCACATTCCCGAATGCCCGAATTGCCGGCACAGCCATGACCGCCGCAACCAAACGGTGCCTCTCCTCGTCGACGGAGTCCGCCGAGAGGTGCAGGAGATAGCGGTTGCGCGGGTGGTAGACGGCGAGCAGGAGGCGAAGGATCCGGTTCCCGTCGCCGCGGCCGCCGGAGATGTAGTAGGCGAAGGCGGGCGGGTAGTGGGCACCGTGGCGGACGACAGAGGGGAAGGGCCTTGGGGAGCTGAAGGAAGAGAGAGAAGTAATTAACAAGAGGAGAAGAAGAGAGACCAATGCTGCAACGAAGAGCGTGAGCAGCCATTTCTTTTCAGCTCCCATAGGTGCTGCTCTTGTTGCTTTCGTCGTTGTCGGTTTTTTAGCTTTTGGTCTTCTTTTTCAACTGGATGTCTCGGTTGGCGGAGTCACAACAAGGATTTAGAGATGTCGGATTCGCTGAATTTGGGTATTGAAGGAGTTTGCACAAATGAATAACTCAGGATCTTCGTTCCCGCTTATTTGGTTCTGAATTTTGGGAGGGTGCTGCACAAGGGTGCCAAGGGAATGAGGCTAGACAGAGAGACATCTAGATTTTTTCTTTCACATATAATTACACTTAAATTTTTTTTTTTACAGAAATCGGGAAATGTTATCAAAAAAATTCAAAAAACATAAAATATCTAAGAAAAAAAATTAACTCAATAAAATATAAATATTTGAAAAAATAGAATCAGAATTTATAAATCATGAAAATCGGGAAAATAAATATAAAAAGTAATCTTGCAAAACTAATTAATTGCTATAAATTAAAATTATCAAAAAATATTAAAAAATATTCAGAAAATATTTCCCCAAATTATTACAAAATATTCCTAAAACATTAGAAAATGTTGGAAAAATGTGGGTAAAATTTAAAAGTAAAATTAATTATAAAAATTCAATAAAAATACTTAAAAAGAGATAAATACATAAAATTCATCAAAATATTTATAAAATTTAAAAACATAATTTTGGAAATTCAACAAACTAAAACAGAGAAAATTAATTTGAAAAATCTCAAAAAATTATAAATATTAAAAATAAATTACAGAAATTTGGAAGAGCACAAAATTTAATTTTTAATTTTTTAAAATTTTGTACTTCCTTTTCTTGTTTGAAAAAATTTTGAATTTTTTTTATTTTAATCACCAAATTAAACGGATTACCATGATTGCTATCTTTGCCCACTATGTAAATAAATGGTGTTGAAGTTGCAAAAAGCAGTGAATTGTATACTCAAATAACCCTATTTCCTTCAACTAATTAAATTGATATATTTAGCTAGCTAATGAATCGCAGAAACTAATTTAAATATTTATGAATAAATTTTTTTTTCGTAAGCACAAGTTTACTAATATGAATCAGTATTAATTCGAGCATAAGGGGAGCCAGAAACTATTTCTCTAGACCAATTAGGCTGCTCATAGAAAACCTCTACAGCGTGTAATTATAAAGCGTGGGGGGCAAAAGATGATGTGTTAAAATCTTCAAGTTCCAAAATATATATTCACCAACTTTATTTTTAATTGAAATTTTTTCTTTTTTTTTTCTTTACATTTTTTTATTGTCACTGGCTGCAACGGCTTCGGATGATTGGAAAGCACTGGTCCGCTTCGAGATTACATTTTTTTCAGGTTCACAGTCTCAGTCTCACGTCTCTCTACAGTCCACTTCGAGAATGAGGCTCAAAACTTTCAAAAAAAAAACTGTTTCTACCGGTACCTGGCCCATATTTGTTGGTGTTGCAATCAAGAAGATATATGAAAAAAAATTGAATTATTTTTTTATTTTAATTATCTATATTATTAAAATATTTTTTCAAAGAAGAAAAGGAAGTATAAAATTTTAAAAAATAAAAATTAAATTGTGTGCTCTTTCAAATTTTTGTAATTTATTTTTAATATTTATAATTTTTTGAGATTTTCGAAAATTTATTTCTTATTATTATTTTAAATGTAATGATATGTGAAAGAAAAAAATTAAATAAAAAGTAATTTTTATTTATTTACTTTCTATTATTTTCATATTTTTCTAATATTTATATTTTATTGAGTTACTTTTGTTTTTTTAGATTTTTTTTGTAATTTTTTTTAACATTTCCCAATTTCTGTAAATTATTTTTTAAGTGTAATGATATGTGAAAGAAAAAAAATTTAAATAAAAAACGAATTTTAATTATTTATTTTCTATTATTTTCATAGTTTTCTAATATTTTTAGTATTTAAAAAAAAATTAATTTCCGACTTTTTTGAATTTTTTGTAAATTAATTATTTTTTATATTTTTATTTCTAAATGTAATATTACCCAGAATAAAAAAATATTATTAAATAAATGTGGCTAAACTAATCTAACCAAACATGCCCTTATTATAAAACTTATTTTAATGTTTTGAAACTAAAACCAAAACCAAAACCAAAACCAAAACCTAAATTGGTTGCCAAACAAGCCCCCTAATCAGGAACTCCAAATCTAGAAATAAATAAATAAATAATCAGGAACTCCGAAATTTTTTCCCAAAAATACGTATGATTTTTTGGGCGATTTCCCCGGTATCTATTTCCCATTGCAAACATATTATGTTTATCGTTTTTTAGAAAAATTTTAAGAATAATGTGAATATTAAGGTGATGTTTGAGTTTTATTGACATATGTGTAAAAGTTGTTGAGTTGTATTGATGTGTATAAAAAAGGTAATGTTGAGTTGTATTGCTATACGTGTAAGAATAATATTAGGAGTATACATTTAGAAAGTTGGATTCAAATTTTAAAAATTTTAGCCAAACAAACATGCCTTAGATTATGATAGACCATAATATGATCAGCCCAACACAGCCCAGGTGTAGTTCCGCCCAAGTCTATAGGGGCTCTCAAAGCCAAGGGGGCACATGAGAATTTATCCCTCAATACTTTCCTGCTCAACTATTTAAAAGAGTCATAAGGCTCACATTATTAAGACTCGACTCTAATCCCTCCACATATAAATAGACAAGTATTCCTCTTTATATGGGGGGAAGTCTCATTACTTCTCTAGACTAGAAGCTTCAATTGCTCTTCTCATACTCAAATCTTTTTGAGATCTAACTTAGGGATCGGAGTCTCCGGATCCGATGCCGCCCCCTCTTATTGTTCTTCTTCAGGTCTGATCGGCTTCGGCCAGTGGTAATTTTTAGCATCATTAGTTGGCGCAATCTGTGGGAATTCTCGAAAAAAGCCACCTCCAAACACTTTTACACTCACCACAGCAATTTTCAACCGCCTCCTTTACACCTTTCCTTCATTATAATGCCTTCCTCCGCCGGAATACCGAACAACAACCAACCACTCACGGTCACAAACACAAAACTCGTCCCTAACAACAACCTTGTGACAAACTTAGATCTCGCCCCCAACAGCAACGCACTGCTGGCTAACTTGATCCAGACCGTGGAGAACATTGCTCATCAGATCAGCACGATCCAGCAAGCTAAAACACCTTTATCTCCTCCACGTTTGTGTATGTTTCAGTCACAAGAACAACACCCAACTCATCAATCTCTTCCAAAGCAACACGGGGCATTGTGGTCTCGGATCAAGTCTCCGACAGCCAAGTCAGTGTTTAAGAAAGAAGATGAGTATTCTGAAGATAGCATTTAGCGTGGGTCTAATGAGGAGAATACCTGAGTTTTATACATGTATCGCCCTTGTAGTCTTGTTAGGAAACTAACTCTTCAGGTAGCAGAGTTGTATTAGAAGAGTTCCCGAACAAGTAGGTTGTTTATGAGGAGTCCTATGACTGCAAGAGTCCTATTCTTGGTCGGATAGTCATTATACGGTATGTGCTAATGGGTTCGAGCCCGATTGGTCGGGCTTGCCAAGGGCCGAGTATTTCATGGCCAATCAGTAGTGTCCCTCTCTTCAACCTCGACAAACCGAGCAAAGAGCATAAAATTTAGAGGCCACGGTTTGTAAAGTGACCATTTGGCCAACAAGCCGATCGAGGAGCATAATTCCGGCCGATAAGCTGATCGAAGAGCGTAATCCCAGAGTCTTAGGTCAATTAGCTAAGCAGAGAGCGCATAATCAATGGTATGGGGTTTTACAACGAAGCTAGGCCCCCACTTTATTTCAGGATTTGGGGCCCCTTAGATATCGGCCCGGCCCGGATGTCAGCTGCTCAAAACTGTCTTGCAGCGTACGCTACCGATATTCCTCTCGTGCATCTTTTTCGACGCCCCGTTGATTCGTTTTCACGTCATCATCGTCATCCCAACCTACTCATAGTTGTGCTCAATATTTCGCCAGTTCGACTTCACGCCACCGTCATTCTCTTAGCCAATTCACCTTGCCTTTCTTGTATGTTGTTTTACCTTTCCTCACCATTGACTAGCAAAGCAAGCTCCCAGCCATCGAAAATACCCGAAGCGGGGGAGAACATGGTGGCAGCCAGGAGTGCCAAACGGGAAAATCAACTAGCCGCACTGCGGGCCAAGTACAACATCTCGTCGACCGTGATAATGAGAATCCCTGAACCATGCAAAAAGGTGTCGGAGCCTGAAGAAGATGAGCTTGGGTTTTTTTGACGACGCTTTGATTGCAGGCTGCCGATTTCCTCTTTCTCAGAAGATTCGTGAGTTACTGTTCTTGTATTCCTTGGCTCTTAGTCAATTGGCGCCTAATGGATGAGGATTAACGCTAGGGTTTTTCGCGTTATGGAAGAAATTGTTCGAGGAGGAAAACCCTCAACCCTTGAGGGAGTTCATGCATTACTACAAGATCACCAAAACGGGGGAAGACATGTATTACTTCCAGTCCCGAGACAAGTGCGGTCTGCTCCATGGCTATCATTCGAACAACAAATGTTGGCACAAAAGTTTTTCTTCGTGTCGAGTGAAGAGTGAGAGTTCGCTCCCGAAGAGGGTTTTGCGCACATGAGGATCTCTCATTCAAAGAGGTAAAATACTTATCTAACTCCTGTTATAGTAACCCCCTTCCGTACTAGGAGGAACCGCCGAGTCGGGGACAAGTTAGTTGATCTACACATACTTTTAATGGCTCAGCACTTCCTTCTGTGTCCTGGTGGTCGGACAAGATGTGTCCTTTTTTGAGGTCAGAAGCTTTCAATATACGTTCTATAATTTGATAGTGCTCTCAGGTAAAAGCAAACGTAAGGCGCCTGTTTGGCAGGAGACCTCTAAAGTATCGGCCAGACTGAAACTTGTCGCAGCTCCACCACTAGACCTCGCAGGGGCGTCTGGTCAAGTCAAAGTGACTGACGTTCCTATAAAGATAACTCGGTCTGTCGCCAGCCACTTGAAGAACCAAACGACTTCTGGTGACAACGGTGAGGTGCAAACTCTCAAGGAGAGTCGGGTAGATGTGCTGCAATCCCCGAGCAATCTTCTAGTGGTCGATCCAGCAAGCGGTCGAAGCTGATTGATGAGGATGAAGAGGTGAACGAGGGTGACGATCAGGCTCTATCGCGAAAGAAGACCAAAACCCAGACTGGTCAGGGATCCCTTGCTCCCCCACAACCCGTTAGGAAATCGACATATTCTCTAGCAATTCCATCTCTTTGGCTACCGTGAGGGAGCTGATTAAAATGTGTGTGTGCCCATGACCATTGAGGGGCTGTCTCACACTGTGGAAGAACGCTGGAGGACTACCCTTCCCCTTTGATCGGAGAGGGTACCGATCAGAGGTGAATGACTAGGGATACCAACGCCGTACAAACAATAGATTTCTGCCTTGAGTAGCTAGCCACAGGGTCTAGAGGTGTCGACTACTCCAATGAGCTCCCCACCCACTGCACATTAACGAGTTGAGGTACTTACTTCCGAGCTGGTTCGCGCCGTGGGCGAGATATCCCGAAAGCTGACTATAACGGTCATGGCTTTGTGATCCGAGCAGTCGTCCCGCGCAGAGCAGAAAGCTACTTTAGTTCCATTGAGAAGGAGATTGGCCAGGATGAAAAGGCGAAGAGGCGTTCGTGTGATCGTTGCAGCCGACCGGGAGCTTTAGAGCCTATCAGCACAACTTGTTAGTGCCCAGGGGAAAGCAGCCCTTCGCGAGGCCGACCTATTCCTCCAAATTGGTAAGGCAACGACAGAAGTGGAAGAACTCCGCGAGATTCGCGCCCAAATGTCATTAAAGCTTCAAGTGAAAACCAACGACATAGATGAACTATAAAAGAACGCACAGGTGCGCGATAATCAACTGCTTGAGCTCATGGAGATGATCGCGGCTGCCAGGGCTTCGAGGGACGAAGCCGTGAGGGAGAAGGATACCGCCTTAGAGAAAGTACGATTGGCCGAAGAGAGGAACCGAGTTATAGTGCCTCCCCACCATTCAGCATGAGCTACGTGCCATATCGAGTGTTCAAAGTATATAGATGGTTGTGGCAGCACCTTCAGGAAGACGCCCTCGGGGCTATCGGGACTGTCGGGCTTGGAAGCCATATGGGCTAAGATGTCTGCTTTCTCATTGGCCTTTCGTGAAACTAGCTCGATTGACGATTGCTTGAACACGCCTTTAAGTTCGAGCACCCTAAGAAGATATTCCCTCATTTTACTACCCGTGGCCATGAATTCTCCTTTGACTTGTCCAACCACGAACTGAGAGTCGCTGCGGATTATAACACCATCGGCCTCCAAGAGTCGGGCCATACTCATCCCTGTCAAAACGACTTCGTATTTGGCCTCGTTATTTGTTACTTGGAAACAAAACCGAAGAGCTTACTGTAACTCTTGGTCGTCCAGAGAAAGGCCACGCCAGCCCCGTTGTCCCATTTGTTAGATGACTCGTCCACATGGGTAATCCAAGTGCACTCGGCTCGACCGATCGGGTCCTCACTCCCCGATTGCTCGACAGGATTAGGGGTGGGCAAACCGGGTTCGGGTTTGCACTGCCCCGAACCCGGGTTCTAAAATTTTAACCCGAACCCAAAAATTCGATTTTCCTCATGTATAAACCTGAACCCGCATAAACCCAAAAATATCAGTTCGGAAACGGGTCGGTCCGGTTCGGAACATCGAGTCACGGGTTTTTGACTCCCTGTTCGAAGTCGGGTTTGTTACTATACCCGAACCCGAAAATCGATTTTTCTTAACATACAAACCAGAACCCGACCTGCCTAAACCCGCCCCGATCGGGTCAGAAACGGGTCGGGCTGGTTCGGGTCATCGGGTCTCGGGTTTTTTGCCCACCCCTAGAAAGGATCGATCGGGATGTCATCTGTTTTAATAAAAAAATCCGCTACGAACTGGCCTTGGACCCGTCGGCGGAGTTGATACTGGAGGTCGAACTTACTCAGCTCAATCTCCCTGCGTAAATCTTTTTGAGGCTTCCACATTTTGCAGGGTCTTTCAAAGCGAGAGATTGGCAAGGATGACTACTGTGTGGGCTTGAAAATACGGTCAGAGTTTCCGAGTTGTTACCACCAGTGCGAATGATGCTCGTTCAATCGGAGAGTATCGCTCCTCCGCTCCCCGAAATGCCCAAATGACATAATATATCTGCTGCTGGGTTCCTTCTTCTTCTCGAATTATTACAGAACTAACCGCCCTCACATTCACCGCGAGATACAAGAACAAGGTGTCCCCTCGGGCAGGCGGACTGAGCAACGAGGGGTTCTGGAGGTAGAGCTTTAACAGTTCGAATGCAACGACACAAATCTTTATTCCCTTCAAAGTTGCTTTTGAGAGTCTTGAAGAATGGAAAACATTTGTCCGTAGATCGGGCAATAAATCGGCTCAAGGAAATAATTTTGCCTTTCTGTCTATATATTTCTTGCTTGATAGCTGGGAGGTTAAGCTTATGATTGCTTGTATCTTCTCGACATTTGCCACAATACCCCGATGCGATACCATGAATCCTAGAAATTTGCCTGATGACACTCCAAAGCGCACTTGGTGGGGTTGAGCTTCATCAGGTACTGATTCAAGACCTTGAATGTCTCTGCCAGATCTGCCAAGTGATCCTGAGTGTGTTGGCTCTTTACCAGCATGCCATCCACGTAGACCTCCAAATTCTGTGTAATCTGGTCTTTGAACATATGGTTCACTAATCTCTGGTAAGTAGCTCCTGCATTCTTCAGGCCAAACGACATGACCTTGTAGCAGTGAAGCCCCCAATAGGTGACAAAGGTCTTCTTTTTCCTGATCCTAAGGTGTCACACTGATTTTATTATATCTAGAGAAAGCATCCAAAAATTATAAAAGCTCGTGCTCGACGGTTGAGTCCACCAGCAAATCAATTCGAGGCAAAGGAAAACTATCCTTAGGACATGCGAGGTTCAGATCCTTAAAATCCACGCACATCCGTCATTTGCCCATACTTTTCTTCACTATGACCACTTTCGAGAGACAGTCCAGATAATGGACTTCCCGAATGAATTGGTCGCCATGAGCTTGTTGACTTCCTCGGCCACAACTTGGTTATGCTCGGGAGCAAATGTTCGTCGCCTCTGTCGTACCGTCGGCTGTCCGGCAGTATGTTCATCTCATGCGTGATTACTTTAGGACTTATTCATTCCATGTCCACATGCGACCATGAAAACTTCCCTTGTGAGCCACTAAGAACTCAACCAACTGTGCTCGGAATTCGCCCTGTAAATTTGTGCTTATCCGTACTGTCCGATCTGGACTAACCGAAACCTCCTCTAACTCCTCATCCACCTGAGACCACTTGCCTTCAACTCATTCTTCCTCAAGGTGGGCCAAAGACACAATATCTGGCTCTGTTTCTTTGGTTCTGCCTACCATTTGACAATAGGCTAGTTGGTCATGATCCTTTATCGCCGAGCAATAGCAGCCACGAGCAACCTTTTGATATCCCTTCACCAATCCCAAGAGAGTAGAGAATTTTACCGTAAGGTGGTAAATAGAAGAAATGGCACGGAGAGCAGCCGTAGTAGAATGATAATGATGGCATTGCAGCTCGAGGGCGCATTCACCACCAAGAAGTTAACCAGGGTGATTGCTGACGTGGAATGGTCTCCCATGGTTATGGGGAGCTTCATTGACCCACGAGGGTGAACCTTGTGACCCTAAAATCAGAACAGGTCTGAAGGAGACAGCAAGAGCGGGATGTCCCCCAACTCCATCTGGTTGTAAGCATCGTAAAATAGGATGTCAGTCGAGCTCCCATTGTCCACCAGGACCCTCCAGACAGTGCAATTTGAGATCATCACCTCACTTATGATGACATCATTATGTGGTTGGAGCACCCCAGCAGCATCAGCTTTAGTAAAGGTGATAGGCATGTCCTCCAGTCGGGACTTTTTCCACGGCTATTCGGTAAGAAATGTGAGTCCTAGTTTCAGGATTAAGGTAACCCAAGAGGGGGGTGAATTGGTTTTCTAAACTTTTCGGTTAAAACCCCCCAAAAATGTGTTTGCAAGTAAATACTACTTTAACATAAGTATATAATATGCGGAACTATAAATAAGTGCTAAAGTAAGGAAAAAGGTAAGAGAAGCAAACACAGTATTTTTAGGTGGTTCGGCAAACCCGCCTACATCCACCCCTCAAACTCCTTCACCGAGCCTTGAGGTTTTCCACTATTCTCCAATAGCTTTACACACTAGCTTATGGGTGCTAGTGAACCGTACAAGTGTTTTCCCGGGATCAACACTCAAACCCACCCAAGTGGTTTTTCTGGCTCACCACTCACAACCTCACCAAGCTTGAGATATACACTCTTAAAGCTTCTTCTTTAGTGAACAACCTCACTAAAGGAAACACCTCTTTTGATAAGTAGATTTAGGAACAAGACTCTCTCAAAGAGTGAATATAAAAATGGAAAACTCTATCTCTTTATTCACACAAAGACAAGGATGTGAAAGTGTGTTTTGTGTGAATGCTATGAAAAATATGGAATAGGAAGGTTTAGAATATTTCTCAAGTAGTAGAAATGATATGTGGTCGTTGGGTTCTCATTTTATAGGCCACATATGAAAACTAGCCGTTTATAGCCGTTGGGAGTTTTTGCTAAAACGAGTCGGTCGACCGCTACATGAACCGGTCGACCGCTTCAAGTTACCGTTACCCAACGGTCATATTGTCAGAAGCCTCAACGACTCTTTTGTCAAAACCAACCGGTCGACCGCTACATGAGGCGGTCGAAGTACCGGTCGACCGCTTGAATAGCCGGTCGACCTTCTCAACTTAAGCATGATTCGGTTCTTTTAAAAATAAGGTTTTTGACTACTTTTAAACACCCAATTTTGAAGACATATTTTTCATAAGTATATGAAAGGTTTGGGAATATATTTGAGGTGTTTTGAAACCTATAAAAATATTTTAATCTTTCAAACAAAACTTAAAACAGTTTATGCATGTTTTGAAAGATATGCAAGTGCGTGATTCAAATCCTTGTCAAATGTGAAATAAAGAGTTACAAGGATTATACCCTAAGGTCTTGAATCTTCACTTTAAGCTCCTTGCATCTTCTTGTTCCTTTTTCTTCAAGGTTTGGCTCTTTTCGTCAAGTTGTCTTTTGTCTTTGAAGATGTCCATTTTGTAAACTCATCCATTTATTAAAATCATCAAAATCTCGATTGTGCACAAAAGCCAACAAGAAACACCTGGAGTGGCTATGTCCGCCCATGATTGTATCTACCATTCTTTGATTAGGAGGAGGAATGAGTAATTCTTGTTCAGCCCGATTGGGCATCGGTGGCGGACATTCCTTAGGTGGGCTTTGTTGGTGAGCCCGAGATCGACCCTGATAAGACCGAGGAGCTCCATGTTCTAGGATGAAACGACGGAGTTTGTCTTTAGTCATTAAGTAATTGATCTGCCTCCGCAGCTCCCAACAATCATCAGTGTCATGACCGTGGTCCTCATAGAATTCGCAATATTTTGTTTGATCTCGCACCCTCGAGCCCTAACGAGTCTTGGACGACCATCTGACACTAGGAGTGCCTTTCACGGTCAGGAGTATTTCCTGAGGAGCCGCATTGAGCGGACTAAGCGCTGCCCTGCTCTCTCGTAAGGGTCAGACATCAAAGTAGGACTGAGGTGAAAAATCTCGGGCCGATAGACGACGCTGATATATAGGTCGGGGACGTTCAGGTTCTCGATCACGCTTGTGAAAATGTGGCAATTCTTGCTGGAGATGACCGACCCTGGCCGAGAACATGTCTTCGCAATCTATATGCACCCTGACCTTTCTCATTGCTTCTCCAAAGTCGGTCAGATTTTTCTTGATGTGGTACTTCAGGAAGTTACTAGGCTGCAGGCCGGCGATCAGGGCCAGGAGCATAGTCGAATAAGCTTCGAAATCTAGGCAAAAAGAGGTATAACGGGTGAGAAAATGATGAGAGAGAGAGATAATTGATGAGAGTGAATCTGGAAGGTTGAAAACGACGGCCATGGCAGAAAAATCGAGATTCTAAAGTTTGGGGAAGAAGATGATCAAAACACAACGTTTCATTTAAAAATCCAAATCCAACAAAACGAGTTTAAATAAAATAAAACTTCAACAACACTAACCAAATGCGTGAAGCGCCCCAGCGGTTAAACTACATATCTCCTCCCTTGAACGCGCAGGTTCGAATCCTCGCATTCCATCTTTTTTTTCGACATAAATTGCTATACATATAAATAAACTACACCGCACAATAACCAACAAACACGCGCCTGGCCTAGTGGTCTTCCCCTTTTAAAAACTCAGGTCTGGAGTTCGACTCCAGCCTTTGCCAAAACCTCTTCTTTTTTTTTAATTGGGTTTTCACATCCTTATTTCTCCAACCCAGCAAATTCCTTCTGATTTTCGCTCATATGCCCCATATCTTCCAAATATTTCATATTTGTACAAGTTCTTCCGAAAACAAAGTAACCGTCTCTCTCCCATCATCCGCCTCCGCGACGATGCCGTCTAGCTCCGCTCCACCGTCTCGGGAATCCTCCAGAAGCTCAAGAAGGTACCAATATTTTAATTTATGCCAAGTTATCCGCTTGCTTCTTCTGTTTAGTTGCTGAGACGAATTTTTTCAATGGGAGGATATTGAGCTTGCTTTGCTAGATTTGCCTTTTTTGGTGATTGAGATGCGTCAATGTCGTTTGATTTTTTGTCCCTTTTGTGCATTTCCTTGTTATTGGGGCGTTTTTCTCACGGAAAGTGGCAGACTAAATAAGATTCACGTTTCAAGTATTAGATTTATGGTGTTTGGCAATTCAGATTGTGAATCTATTTTGCCCAAAAATGTGATTTCTGCATCGTTGTGGAATTTATGCCTCCTTGGCTTCCATGATATATTTCTCAGGAGTATTTATCTACTGGTAGTAGATATATTCTATATTTTTCATGTTATTAGAATAAAACATAAGAAATTTTACTATTGGGACCAAAATGAATAAAACATAAGAAATTGTAACAAAATTTCATTAAAAAATGCTAAAAATTAAGAGACTTTACGGGGTTGGGGACCACGGTCATATAGATTATTTTTCCGAATTAAGTAATAGTATATGATTCTTACTCACGGGTACATACTATTCCCCGAAAATGACAAACAAAATGCAAACTTAGATCCACTATGTTTTAAATATGTTTAGATGTAAAAAAAGAAGAAGATTATGCTCCTATATAGATTATAAAGAATATTGTCAGAGGAAATGATGTTTGTAGGGGGGATAATAGGAGAGATGTTCTCCAATAACAAATATTGATTCTCTTGAGGAAATATTTTGAAAGTAAAAAAAAAATCTATAACTAAAATGTCCAAAACTTTTTAAAATTGAACACAAATGCTAACCAAACACTCAGAAGGCTCATTAGATCCACGCACCGTCCAGATCGAACAAAGTGGAGGCTCATGTGATCTACGCACAAGAGTGTTCCCGTAGCTGGTTCGCCGGTGCAAAAATCTTCTCCAGTCGATGTAGATACCATCCTCACTGGTCATGGTCTTCAAAAACTCAAAAAAAGCGTAGGTCTAGCCACCAAAATCATCCGAAAAAAGCTTCTAAAAGTGGCCATAAATAGAGGTTTATTGAAAAATCTGGTCACATATGACAAGAGTACAGTAGAAGAGGGGGCGGGAGGAGCTAAAGCTTTCAATCATGCAAACTTTGACATGCTGATCTTCTTTTAGTAGTTGAATCATGAATTGAGGATGAATGAATCTAACACCAGCTGGATCCTCAATGCTTCGTGCTTCACGTCGGCTAGAAAGGAGGCAAGCGACAAAAGGAAGGAGGTTAAAACGATGTCGTCCTCCAATAAAAACTTCATATATATATATATATATATTGGTCGGTCAAAGTTAAGACTTGAGATAAGCCGTATTGTCCCAATCTCGAACATCAACCCACCTTAGTCGGATAGGTGCGTTTGCAAAGTATTTCTCATAGACCGAGTAAATACGGCTTATCTCAAGTCTCAACTCGACCGCCCAAAGCCCACCTTGGGCTCGAGACCGAGTCCACCATTAGCTGGGTCGACCAATTACTGTTGGGGCTGGTCAGTTTTAAGACCAACTTGTACAGTCTTTGTCAATAATTAGATAAAAAAATTTATTAATATTTCTAATAGAAAAAAATCATGTTTAAATTAAAAATCATGTTTGCTGGATAGTGTTACTTTTTGTTTTTGTTTTTTGGATACAACGTGTAAATATTGTTTGAAAACAATTAAAGAAGATAATCGGGGGAGATAGAGTTTGAGTGGGGTGCACGTACAAGAATGATTAACAAAACTAATAACAAATCAGGAACTTCACATGACTAACTTGACCACATTGACATTTTGAAATTCTCTCAAATACTATTCAAATTTGGCGATCGATAAGTTTCTATCCAAATTGTAACGGTTCAAATCAGAAAAAGACAATAATAAAAACTTGTTATCGTACAGAAACTTGTGGAGGATATTTGATCTCGGATCAAGACTATCCACTCCGTCTCTATGGTTTTCTTACGAGTGAGCAGTGAGCACGGACACAAGTGGCTCTCGACAAAAAAGTTAAAAAAAACTTGAGATATGGCGCACAATATGATAGCATGTAAGATTCATATACATACAGGGAAGGGAGGCGACAGTTAATTGGGAAAGGAAGAAGATGAAAGGTGGTTGATAGGAGTTTTTTTTGAATTAAATAGGGGAAAACGGAGTAAATTAGGCTTGTTATTTTATTCTGTGGTCCATAAACTATACGCTATATTGGGAAGGAAAATTCGTACTTCTTATTAAACTGACGAAAAAAGAAATTGGCTCCACTCCAGCAGCCAATAGAATAATCATTCCAGCCACATATTGCGTGGCATCTGCTCTAATGGACCCCCACAGAAGGAGGGCATGCACAGTAAAAGTAGATGCCTCGCCATTAAAGGGACCGTACACGCCCTTAATGGAATCAAGAAGACAAGGACTTGGAGGCGTTTGAAGGTTGCAGATCAAGGCATTACATTAATTGATGGAGAGCCCGCCCATTGAAAGTAGACGAGATAGAGCAAATGCAGCAGCAATTATCCAAAACGAAAGTAGGAAAAAAAAAAACAGAGGAAGTGAAGGGGAACAGAGTGAGGGAGAAGGAGAGGTGTTAAAATATATATACATTTGTTCTTCTAGATCTTTTCCTCGTTTTGGTCAGCATCCCATTTTCATTACTGGTGGACTGATTAGTGAAATAGGCTGCATACCATTTGCCGGCAATCCATTGTCTCTTCTCAATCCCTTCGCACTCTGTCTCTGCTCTATTAAAATCTTTTCTATCTAGCTTTACATCTCTATCTCAGGTAGCTACTGTTCTTGCTGCAGTCTATGATGGCTTTTGTGAGGGCAAGAAGATGACTAATCAAAGAATGATTGTCCCATAGATTTGACTCTTACCAGTCCTATTCCATTTCTTCGAATCATGTATTCTGTAAAAGAAATACGACAAAATGAATAATTCTCCTTGACGTTTCATTAGTGTGACTGAAGTATTTATACAAGCAGAAAGTGTGCATCAACCAATCATTTGTGGCTGGGCACGTATTGTAATAGTCAGCCATTCTCTTACAACCAACAAACAAATATTCTGTACAAATCATAACAAACTTAATTCTAGAAGATCTGGTACAACTGGATGATGAGATGGAGAGCTTCACGTGATGGCTGAGCTGGTGTGCTGAGGTGGAGAAGGCAGTGCTTTATCATCCCCCCGCGAGACCAACGAGGCAGGAAGCACTGTGAGACTCGAACGGAGCTGCAAGAAGCGAGAGGCAACAAGTGGCTTGGTGAGGACATCGGCAAGCTGATCTCGGCTGGAGATGAAGGCCACATGAAGAGACTTATCAGCAACCCGGTCACGCACAAAGTGAAAATCAATGGCCACATGCTTGGTGCGGGAATGAAAAATTGGGTTAGCTGAAAGGTAGGTGGCCCCAAGATTATCACACCAGAGTGTGGGAGCTTGAGGAAGAGAAACACCCAGTTCAGCCAAGAGAGAACGAAGCCAGAGAATCTCAGTAGTAGCATTCGCAAGGGCCTTATACTCGACTTCAGTGCTGGAACAGGCAACTGTGGCTTGCTTTTTGGAGCACCAAGAGATGAGATTCGGTCCAAAATAAACACAAAAGGCACCAGTAGAGCGTCTATCACCAGGACACCCGGCCCAGTCAGCATCCGAATAAGCGGAGAGTGAACGAGGAGATATGTAGTTTAACCGCTGGAAACAAACCCAAAACGTTCAGATCTATTTCTAGGAAAACTAGAGACTGGATATAAGCAGACAATGATATTAACAATAAAGGATAAGCAAGTTCAATCAAGCAATATCAGCAGAAATGAAATATGAGAGTTAGGAAGATGACACCAGTATTTTTAGGTGGTTCGGCCAAACACGTGCCTACGTCCACCCCCAAGGCAATTGACTTCCTTGGGCTTTCTCCACTATTCTCCAAATAGCGAATACACCTTAGCTTCCCGGGTGCTAAGGAACCTTTACAAAGCGTTTTGCGAGCTCACGCTTCAACTCTCACAAATCCTCACAACCTAGAAGATTTCTTCTACTCTCACAAGTAGGATACAGTGTTCACACAACACTAGGAAGGTTTGCAAGATTAGGGTACAGTGATTGAAGGCTCTCTAAGCCAGATATACAAATGGGTAGCTCAAGAAATGATAGGGCTCTCTAAGCCAAATCTACAAATGGGTAGCTCAAGAAATGATAGGGCTCTCTAAGCCAAATCTACAAATGTAAGAACCTGAGATTTACTGGAAGAATGAGTTCTTCAAGGAAGGCTTCCGGATTTACAAGATGGATCACGAGATTTCAAGGTTGGAAGAACTTCTCTTCTTCTTCTTTGAGCTTTCTCTCTCAAGAAATTAGGGCAAGGATGATTTTCGTGTGAAGCTGTTGCTTTCTCTTTCAATCTTGTTCTATTTATAGTCTCTAGGGCGCCAAGGGCTTTCTTGTCATGTTTTGGAGCCGTTAGAGGGCATTTAGAGCCGTTGGAGACATTTTTAGAATGAGTGACGTCGCTCCAGATCTGAGAAATCGAAGCATGTGTCGACACCTTCCATGTATGTGTCGACACCTAGGAGCTTTGCCTGGAAACTCACTTTTCGGGTGTATGACCAATGTGTCGACACTATGGTCCTATGTGTCGACACATACAACACTTAGTCTGAAAAATGTGTTCTTTGACAGTAACAAGCATTCCGAAAATACCAATTTCGTGGTTACTGTTCATGCATGAGAAACACTGTTCCGGAGCTCAAAATTTGATCTTCACCGTTCAGTTTATAGAACCTTGTGTCGTGAACGTCCTCTCCAAATTTCAGCTCGATCGGACGACAAACAAAACGGGATCTTGCCATTGTTCAATGTGTCGACACTATGTCTTCTATGTGTCGACTCATAGTTTTGTGCATTCTGGAGTATGACCAATGTGTCGACACCATGGTTCTATGTGTCGACACCATCAACACTTAGACTGAAAAATGGTTTCCCTTGACACCATCAAGCTTTCGAAAAACACCTACAATGTAAAGATTGACCAATAAGCTTGTGTAGAGGTGTTCAATTATATCTAAGGCCAATTTAAGCTTAGAGAACTCTTGATATCATTTTCTTAAAAAGATTTGCAAATGTAGAATCTAAAGGTCTCAAACTAGTTGGAAAAGTTTGTTATCATCAAAATCAAAAATAGATTGTTTATAAAAACAACCTTGGGCTAACAATCTCCCCCTTTTTGATGATGACAAAACCTTTTAATAATAAACATTTTGCTATCAAAAAGAAAAGCCCCCCCTGAGAACAAGCCGGAGTTTTTCATAATATTTTAGCAAAACGGACTTTAGGATTCTACGAAAATTTTGCAAGAGTTCCCTTTGTAAATGGAGGTTTCCCAAAATTTCAAAGCAAGTAAAAACACTTCTATAAGCTTCCTCCATACTCCCCAAACTTCATTCTTCAAGTTCAGATCACAAGACTTCGTATAAAGGAGAGTTCAAAGAGATTACCTGAAGCACGTCTCAAATATCCACAATTAAGAGCAAAGAGATAAGCACTTTGCAGAACCCTTAAAATCACCATTAGATAAACAATAGATGTGAGCATAATCAAATAATCTAATGGAGACATATAAATTATAGAAATATGCATAGATAAGGCAAGTCAAGTGATCATCCAACATCAAAATGGAATGTACTCAGTAAGAGCTAGAGAGTCAACATAATCACTTAAAACTTCTCCAAACTTTTCTTCCTTCTAACCTCTCCCCCTTTGGCATCATCAAAAATAGGCTAAGGGGAGGTCAAAGGCAGCTGACTAGGTAGGTGGAGTCTTTGAAGTGGAGGTGGAAGGTTTGGATGTCTTGATAACAAGAGGAGGATACTCAATCTCAAACTTCTTCAGCCAGCCCATCCAAGTCGTGGAGAACCAATATGTCCCTTCCATTTCATGAGGCCGAAGATTTCTATCAGCTCTCATATGTACCGTTGTTGCCTTTACAACATCCTCAGCAGATGATTTCACTTCATCCACAGTGCTTTGAATCACATCACTTAGCAGCAAAGAGCTTCTTGATGTCATCAAAGCTCATCTTCATGTCGATGGCCAAATTCTCCAACTGTTGACCAACTTCTTTTATTTTTCCTTTATGTTCCCAAATGAAGCTTTAAAAGATCCCAAGTGAGGTTCATGTGAACTACCGACCTCTCTCCGTGAGGAAAATCCAAAGGGTGGAGGAGTAACAGAGATGGGAGTGTGTTCTCCCATAGGGATCCTAGTTGCTGTAGGAGTCCTATCATTCGTTTCAGCTTCTTCCTTATCTTCTTCAGACTCGGAACCCTGTTCATTATCTCCCTGAGGTGTCATCGCACCTTTCTTCACCCATTTTCCTTCCATATTTGCATAAAACCCATCAACCTAAGAGTTTTCTTGTTATACTCTTGAGAAGCTTTGGGTTTTTCTCTAACTTTCCCAGTTATATTAAACTCAAGGGCATGAAATAAGTGAGTGAAAAACATCCCATAGGGTAACCCTTGTCTCTTCTTCTCAGTGGTAGCTTTCATGTGATTAATCATCAAATAGCCCAGATTCATATGGGTTCGGGTGATCAGGCAGTACATTTTAAATATCTCCAAGAATGTAATGTATTCAAATTTTTCATTCCTTGGCAAGATAATATTACAGACCGTGTAATGCACTATTCGTCTATGAATCATCAAGTCACTGGCAGGGGTCTAATCACCTCATTTAGGGTTGGATTATCCAACACAACCCTAAGAGTATCAGGAGGCTTTACCTCAGACATACCCATCCAACCATCAGCATCATAGAATCTTTTTCCATCATTGGGAGCAGAAATCAGGGAGTTTAATGAAGCAACTGATATGACTAATATCTCCCCATTTTCACAACTATTGACATCTCTTTAAAATCAAAACCATTCTCAGTTAACCATTGAAAATCAGCCCCACAACCAGCAATTACTATCATATTCTGAAAATCTTGCGCAAAATGATTATTGCAAAGCCCTGACCTGAAAATGTAGGCCTTTGGAGTAGGAGCAGGTTCCTCAATGCTTTTCCATTTCTTCTGAGCCGTAGAATTGACAAATACGGGTGGTTGGCGAGCGGAATGTTTAGGGCGGCTGAAAGACATTTCAGCAGAGGCATTGTGAGGAGTTTGAAGGTTTTCAGCAGTGGATTTTTCGGAGAGGGCTGTGGGCAAGAGATGATTTTGAAAGAGAGGAGTTCATGCCGTTTGGGAGAGAAAAGAGGGTATGTGAGATGGAGGAGAAATAAAGTGCTGACCCCTTTTGCCCTAAAGAGTATATGTATATCATATGCATGTCCATCATTTTAAAAAAAAATTGTACTCATTATAAGTGTTGACACATTTTTTTTTACCAAGTGTTGACATATGTCATGTAAAAAGAATGCATACAATATTTTAACAAGGAACAAATATGATTTTAGAGCTAAATGCATAGAGAGCAATTTAAACAAAGATCAAAATATATCCAATGCAATCAACAACACAATTAATATTACAAAACAAACACAAATCACCAATTTAATCCAAAAGTAATCTCATTCCAAAAAGATATTTGAAAAATCTTTTAACCATGTGTAAATGAGATTCCATAGGCCAAGATTGGAAATCATCACATGCATATATAAATCATTTTATTAGGTATACTCACAGTGAGGTAAAGAAAAGATCCAATTATACCTCGATACCTTGTGTGTTCAACGCTTTTACCTTTTTCATCATTTTTATTTTCCATGCTTGAGATGCTTGCTTCAAGCCACATAATGCTGTTGTGAGCTTGAACACATGGTATGGTAGCTTTTCATCTACAAGTCTAGGAGCTTGTTCTACACACACTTTCTCAGAAAGGTAATCATTAAGAAATGCACATTTCACCACCAATTGAAATAATTTGAAATCATTCAAACATGCAAAGGCAAGCAACATTTGAAAAGATTCTAATCTAGCAACATGTGCTAAGGTCTCATCAAAATCAATTCTCTCTTTTTGATTATAACCTTTGGCTACTAATCTAGCCTTGTTCTTTACTACAACCCCGGATGGTATGTTTATTAAAAAAAAACACGATAAGCTTTGCTAGAGTTTGAATAGCCAAGAAACATACCTTCATCAGAAAACATGGAAGTAACCAATGTTGGGGTTTTCAACATTTCTAATACCGGGTATTCTTCCTTTACCATTGTCACCAAGAGTAATCGATTCCTTTTCTTTTGGGCTAAGAGATTTGAACCAACTCTTATCCCTTATCATGTGCTTGGAGCATCCACTATCAAGAACCCAATGTTCCTTGAATTTGATTTACTTTAAGCACTCCTACAAAAAGAATCATGTCTTGTCTTTTGGTACCCAAATCCTTTTGGGTCCTCTGGTGTTAGAATTGAAGTCTCTTACCTTGTCTTTTTGAATCCACATAAATTTGATGCCATGAGTGGATTTCTTTCTAGTTAGACAAGTGTGTGAAATGTGACCAGATTGACCACAAAAGTTGCACAATATAAATGACGGAGATGATTTTGTGATCATATAAGAATAAAGTTTCTGGTCATTGAAGGAGTCATATCCAAGACCACTTTTGTTGAAGCAACACCGTTGAGAACCAAGAAGAATATCAAGGTTTTTCTTTCCTTGAGTAAACCTTGCAAGATCATTTATAAGCAAGTCAACTTTCCTTTTCAAGGTGTCATTTTCAACAATCAAAATATTTGACTTACTTTGCAAAGGTTTTTTATTTTCATTTATGGTCATCGCAAGATCATCTCTAAGAGATGTGACTTGACTTTTCAAAGTATCATTCTCTTTTGCAATACTTTCAAAATTCTTTTTAAGAGAACAATATTTTGAAAATATTCTTTTTAGTTCAACATATTGTTCATCAAATGCATCTTGCAATTCATCAAATGTGAAAGAGTAAATTGAAGAGTTTTGTACCTCATCTTCGTTATCCTTTGCCATGAAGCAAAGGTTTGCATCTTCATCATCACTTTCACTATCGCTTATGTAATTTGTCTCCTCGAAAATGTTTATATCCTTGTTTCTTTAGGAGAAACTTCTTAAATCTCTTTATCAACAATTCCACGTCTTCATCATCTTTGGAAGACTCATCATCACTAGAGCATGAGGCTTTTAATGCTATGCCCCTTTTTCTTCTACCTTCGTCCTCATCCTTCTTTACTTGGTTCATCTCATATGTCATGAGAGATCCCATGAGTTCATCCAAAGAAAGCTTTGTCAAATCTTTGGCTTCTTGAATGGCGGTGACCTTGGGTTCCCAAGCTTTTGGTAGACACCTAAGAATCTTTCTCACCATTTCAACATTAGTATATTCTTTACCAAGAGATTTAAGACCATTAATAATATTGATAAAGCGAGTAAACATGAAAGAAATAGGCTCATCTGATTTCATCGTGAAAAGCTCATAACTATGAACAAGTATACTAATCTTGTTCTCTTTAACTTGATTTGTACCTTCATGGGACACTTCAAGCTTATCCCAAATTTGTTTCGCGGTATCACAACCGGAAATACGATTAAATTCATTTGCATCAAGTGCACAGTTTAACACATTCATGGCTTTAGAATTCAAAGACATAAGTTTAAGATCGGCATCATCCCAATCTTTTTCGTCCTTCAGCTTACCCTTCTTGTCTCTAGGAAATCTAGGACCGCTGGAGATAACTCTCCACAATTCATACTCTACGGCTTGGATGTAAATTCTCATCCTTGCCTTCCAATAGTTATAAGCATTTCCATTGAACAAGGGAGGTCGATTCGTCGACTGCCCTTCAGCCAAAGAGGTGCTAACTGGGGTTGTCATTCTAATGAGCTAGTAACCTCAGCCCTGATACCAATTGTGAGTCTAAATAACAACCCAAGAGGGGGGGTGAATTGGGTTTTTCAAAAACTTTTGAATTCTTTTGCAAACAAACCCAAAACGTTCAGATCTATTTCTAGGAAAACTAGAGACTGGATATAAGCAGACAATGATATTAACAATAAAGGATAAGCAAGTTCAATCAAGCAATATCAGCAGAAATGAAAGATGAGAGTTAGGAAGATGACACCAGTATTTTTAGGTGGTTCGGCCAAACACGTGCCTACGTCCACCCCCAAGGCAATTGACTTCCTTGGGCTTTCTCCACTATTCTCCAAATAGCGAATACACCTTAGCTTCCCGGGTGCTAAGGAACCTTTACAAAGCGTTTTGCGAGCTCACGCTTCAACTCTCACAAATCCTCACAACCTAGAGGATTTCTTCTACTCTCACAAGTAGGATACAGTGTTCACACAACACTAGGAAGGTTTGCAAGATTAGGGTACAGTGATTGAAGGCTCTCTAAGCCAGATATACAAATGGGTAGCTCAAGAAATGATAGGGCTCTCTAAGCCAAATCTACAAATGTAAGAACCTGAGATTTACTGGAAGAATGAGTTCTTCAAGGAAGGCTTCCGGATTTACAAGATGGATCACGAGATTTCAAGGTTGGAAGAACTTCTCTTCTTCTTCTTTGAGCTTTCTCTCTCAAGAAATTAGGGCAAGGATGATTTTCGTGTGAAGCTGTTGCTTTCTCTTTCAATCTTGTTCTATTTATAGTCTCTAGGGCGCCAAAGGCTTTCTTGTCATGTTTTGGAGCCGTTGGAGGGCATTTAGAGCCGTTGGAGACATTTTTAGAATGAGTGACGTCGCTCCAGATCTGAGAAATCGAAGCATGTGTCGACACCTTCCATGTATGTGTCGACACCTAGGAGCTTTGCCTGGAAACTCACTTTTCGGGTGTATGACCAATGTGTCGACACTATGGTCCTATGTGTCGACACATACAACACTTAGTCTGAAAAATGTGTTCTTTGACAGTAACAAGCATTCCGAAAACACCAATTTCGTGGTTACTGTTCATGCATGAGAAACACTGTTCCCGAGCTCAAAATTTGATCTTCACCGTTCAGATTATAGCACCTTGTGTTGTGAACGTCCTCTCCAAAGTTCAGCTCGATCGGACGACAAACAAAGCGGGATCTTGCCATTGTTCAATGTGTCGACACTATGTCTTCTATGTGTCGACTCATAGTTTTGTGCATTCTGGAGTATGACCAATGTGTCGACACCATCAACACTTAGACTGAAAAATGGTTTCCCTTGACACCATCAAGCATTCCAAAAACACCTACAATGTAAAGATTGACCAATAAGCTTGTGTAGAGGTGTTCAATTATATCTAAGGCCAATTTAAGCTTAGAGAACTCTTGATATCATTTTCTTAAAAAGATTTGCAAATGTAGAATCTAAAGGTCTTAAACTAGTTGGAAAAGTTTGTTATCATCAAAATCAAAAATAGATTGTTTATAAAACAACCTTGGGCTAACATACATACTCAAACATCTCCTAAGTTCATTCAACTTAAAAGAAATCTTTATGGTGTGGAGCATGATTCTCTTTTTTTTTGTTAGATCATCATCTATACAGTATCGTCCTTACAGAAGGAAACGAGAGTCTCACTGACAGAAGTGAGCCGTCACCTAAATGAGGCCATGAGATTTTGAGAAAGCCAATACAGATAATAGTGATTGCAAAAAAGACAATTGGTAACCTACCATCCTTATTAGTCAAAGTAATCGCCTAAAGTAAAGATGGCGTGACAATGTGGTTTTGAGATTCTATTAGTCAAAGTAATGAAATGGTAAGGTCACAAAATTGTCTTCTTTCAGTCTCTCTACTCTATCATTCGCTTCTCGAAATCTCTTCCCATCTACACGTGCGTCCCTGATAGGGGCTCGACTTAGGCCCTTATGACTTATAAGCACTCGTATTTAACCCACACCTCAAGTGATACTCCATTGGTTGTCTCGATGCGGTACTCAAAGAGCTATAAAGCTGGAGTATCGAACCAAAAGAAAATTAAGAGAAAGAAAAATTAAAGAAGATGAGAGGTAAAGAAAATGGATGAAAAGAGGATATGTGGATACTTAGACGTTCACAAAGACTGTGGATTGAGGGACCACCACTCTCACCAAGCTCTCTCGTCTCATATAAGCACCTATAGTTGAGGAACATTAACTCAACTAGCCTAAGTCAATCGATATGAGGGACGACTACTCACACCTAAGCACCAAAATCTAACATGAGGGACCACCACCCAAGCTAGCCTAAGTGTAATAGGAACTAACATAAACACCGAAGATAACTCCATTTAATCAAGGGATTTGGCCACAATAGGAATCTCACATGCGGTTTACGCTATATGGCCTCTTCTTGCCGTTTATGGCCATTGCTCCATCACCTTGCGGGATGGTGATATCAAATGGCTCATCTCGACCTCTTAGTTCTTTTGGAGCCAACCTCCTATAAAAGCTCCTCTGTACGCCGTCGTGTTCTGTAATTATGTTGTGGTACTTCCAAAGCTCTCCAATATGTCTTTGGACCTTTAGGAACCAACTATCCGTGCACTCTTCCTTGAACCGTTGTGGCCAATGGCCATGTGGTGGTGCAACCTACATTCTCCCCAACTCCTCTGGGTCTTCTAGCATCATCTCCTCATAGGCTCCTCGTATGTCATGCCAATACTTGTGGCTGGGTGGACATTCTTAGACACTGACATGCCATGGGACTTGCCAACGTGCTGCTGGACGTGTCAGAGGTGCCTACAACTCTCGTCTCGCCTAGGTCATCAGTGGGGCTCTTGTCAGTCCCACGCATGTTGCTGCCAGCACCATTCCTAAAAATTGTTTGGACTGCGGCTTTATTGGATTCCTCCAATATAATCACGCAAGAGGCATGCAAAAAGTCATGAGAAAAAGAGTAAAAAAGGACTCATTCGGGATTCTCACGGGGCATATTTATGTTTAGTGAAGATCATGATTTTTGTTGCCTTGGCTTCAGTCATGTCTTTTTCAAGTTGGTTAGGGTGGTAAGAATGGGCCTACATCCTATTTTTCTTTCTTTTAAATTTTTTTAAAAAATCGATGGTTTTTTTTTTCTTCAAGATTTCGCCGAATTAGTTGTTAGTGGGTTTCATGATTGCGATGTTAATTATTTTACCTTATTTATAACGTTAATATAATATATAGATTGTTTCATTTGATTCATGCAAAAGGTGAATATTTATAACAAAAAGTTCGCAGTGAAAAAAAAAAAGGTAATATGTGATGTAGAGACCAACTGCACGGTGTTTCATCCTCTTGGCCCATGATAATCACTCTTGGGGCCCAGGTGAGGATGTCCAACAACCGGTTGTAATATGGGCTTCCTCTGAGCCCAAACCCATCTTATCCTCAGACAGGGACACGCGTCACTCATGCCCAGCTAATCCGTTGCCACATTTCTCAGCCGTTTGGCGTTGGACTTTGTGACTGGAGATTCTCGGCAAGCGAAAATATCACATACAGAAAAGCGATTCTTAGACAAACGATGCCGTCTAGACGCTTCCTGACAGAATCCTGATATTGGATTACGTGTAAAATATAGAGGATCTCCGCGCACTGCGAGTCTGCGAGAGCAACGCGAGCGAAGTGCGAGAGCTCCAGGCGAGGAACACGAAGAAGGAGGAGGCCAAGTTAGAGGGATTATAATGGTTTTTGGCGGGAAGAGGGTGGGCCAGGTGGTGACTGGACTTGGCGGGAATGGTATGGGCCGTGTTCTGGTAGCCGTGGCCGCTGCACTCCTGGTCCGCCTCTTCTCCGGCCCCGGCCCTGCTCTCTTGCCGGATACCGAGCCCGAGGGCCACGACGAGAATGATGAGTTCGATGGAGATGGCGGCGCCGGTGAAGAACCAGTCCCCGGAAACGTTTTCCCGATGACAATTCGGTGGCGTAACATCACCTGTTCCCTCTCCGATAAAGCCTCCAAATCAGTAACTTCCTCTTCTTTTCTTAAGCTTCTTTTTAAAGAACCATTTCCTTGCTTAGAAAATGCGGCGGAAAATTCAAAACATGTTGAAAGAATTGATACTTCAACAAGGTAAATATTGCCAAATAACTATCGAAGCTCCACTGAGCCTACTTTAACAGTTTGGCTCAGCTCGTTTTAGCCTAAAGCTAGAAAGAAGATAATGATTTCTGAAATGTTGGGCTATGTCTGGTCGAATAGCAATTGAAGCTCCTAATGGGGTCATAGGGAATCTCTAGCTGTCTAACTGCAGCTATAGTTTCAGTTGCAGCATAGTGAATTTCTCGAATAATTAACCACTTATGCGACGGAATGCATAGGTGCGATTTCTGCTTAATAACGTGAGTGGAGAGGCGAAACCAGGAAGACTACTTGCAATAATGGGACCGTCAGGGTCAGGAAAAACAACGTTGCTCAATGTTCTGGCCGGTCAGCTGACAGCTTCACGTCGGGTGCATTTGTCAGGCCTTCTGGAGGTTAATGGAAAACCTAGTTCAAACAAAGCTTATAAGTAATGCAGATCTCGGCAATTGTTGTTTTGATTGGAAATGCGTTTCATTTTTTTTGTGGGTGCTCATAGGAATTGGTATTTGCAGGTTTGCTTACGTTAGACAGGAGGATCTTTTTTTCTCGCAGCTCACTGTGCGGGAAACACTGTCTCTTGCTGCCGAGCTTCAGCTTCCTGAGATATCTTTTGTGGAAGAGAGAGATGAATATGTGAACAATCTCCTGTTCAAACTAGGCTTGGTGAGATTTTCTGCACTTGACTGCTGAATTTTTCGCTGCTAATAGTTTGTCAGAAGTGAGCTGATTGTACAGTTACTGGGCATACCTCAAGTCTGGTAGAAAGCCTTGCATTTCAGAAGCAAGATAAGGTCTAGGGTTGATTTCTGCTGAATTTATTTTCAGCTTCATATGAGTAACCGATTTGACCTTTAGTTATTTTTCTCAATGTTTTTGTACCTTAGAAAATCATCCTATGAAGTGTTCAGTGCATTTATTCTTTAAGTAACCTCCACTTTCTTGTTGAGAGCACTGGGAGATGAAAGCATCTACTCCAATTAAGTATGAATTTGAAGTTTGTGAGCTTCATGGATGCTTTATTCGTTTTTTTCGAAAGGTCAATTCAGCCGATTCCCGTGTTGGCGATGCAAAAGTCCGTGGAATCAGTGGGGGTGAAAAGAAACGCTTATCTCTGGCTTGTGAACTGATTGCAAGCCCATCAGTTATATTTTCTGATGAACCGACAACTGGTAAGCACACCTCTTTAATTTCTGCTCATGGCTCTGTATTTTGACTAAGATGTTGTGTTGCGTAGGATCTCAGATTAGACACTTGATTGGCATGTAGCTTGAACCTCTTTTTTTTTCTTTTCTTTTTTTTGCCGAAGATCAAACAAGTCATACTTGGTTTTCTCTTTGGAAAATGGCTTTGGTTACTGATCAACAAGAATTTCTTCTCCAAGACATGAATCAACCAAAGTATCTCTGAATAAGAAACACATTTTCCCTTTTCCCTGAAGAATTATATTCTTGCCATATATGAATAGTAAAAAGCGGATTAGAGTGAACATGCTATTACATGACCTCTTTTTAAAAATCAAATGCCGTATGCATTCTCCCAATCAACTTGCTATTACATGATATCTTTTTTTTAAATCAAATTCCCTTGGGATACACCGTGATGTGAGAAGTTTTGATATATAAGTCATGATGATCAAGTAGTTTTACGATTGTATCCATCATAGACTGCAAGGTAGATTATTAGTTCGTATAATAATTAAGTTGAAAATTCTGCTTTGCGTTCATTAGTAACTTGTAATCCCTCCAGGACTTGATGCCTTCCAGGCAGAGAGAGTAATGGAAACTCTCCGACAACTTGCACAGGATGGACATACTGTAATCTGCTCCATACATCAGCCTAGGGGATCTGTGTATGATAAATTCGACGACATTGTGTTGCTAACAGAGGGTGCACTTGTTTATGCCGGTCCTGCACAAGAAGAACCACTGGCATACTTCTCTAAATTTGGGTTGTTAGCTGAACCTTGGTGCTTTATATGAATTGTGCCACTTGTATCTCTTCCTGCTTACTGTTGTTTTCTTTTCTTTATTTTTTTTGGGGGGGGGGGGGGGGGTGGGCTGGATATCTCCATTCTTCCCCCAATGGAGATATCCTCATGTGACTAATTGCATCTGTTTTTGAAGCTTTATCCTCGTTTGTCAGTGGTATTAGATAAGAATTGTGATAAACCACGTAAACAGAAACAATATACATGTGAACTATCTCTATTCTATAAGTTCAGATCATCGGATATTGTTTACCCACACTGGCAGGATGCATATAAACTCCCAACTATTCTCATGGACCGAAAAAAAACTAGCATATATCATGTTCCATGCGTGCTTTCGCTTTGGGTCATAATATATCTCTGTATTTCAAATATCCCGGGCTTTCCGCTCTTCACTTATCATGTAGTTATCCTGCTACCGAAGTTAGAACTAGTGAGTGAACAATACTAATCTCATTGTTGAAAGCCTAGAGAGAGTTTTCTTCTTTCAAATGTGCTTGCTACTCAGCTGTGCATGACTGATGGCTAATCTTCTATTGTCGGGTTATGTACTGTTATGTTGATTGACTTTCTTGGTTAGTTTAACATAGAGATCTTTTTTTTTCTCAGTAGTTTAACATAGAGGTCAATTGCATAGCATTCTGACATTTTGGTCTCACATATATAAAAACTTCTGCCTTTTTAATATTAACTGGCTGCAAGCTCTACTTTTTGAAAATCTCGAAAGCACCAGCCACGTTTTGCCTCTGCAACTTCTTTTTCACCAACAAAAAGGAAAAAGAAAATTAAAATGAAGGGAAACAAGAGAATAACAGATGATTCAACAGGTATTCCTGAAAGTATGACAAATTAATGGCTGATTCAACAGGTACCATTGTCCAGATCACGTTAATCCTGCTGAATTCTTAGCTGATCTCATATCCATCGACTACAGCTCTGCCGAAAGTGTCTCTTCTTCTCAGAAAAGGATAGATGGTCTCGTTGAGTCTTTCTCACTGCAGTCATCAACAATGCTTTATGCAACCAACAGGGAACTCTCCAAAATCAGCCCAAAGTTAAGCAAGAAAACTGGTATCAAGAAGAAGGGAGGCTGGTGGCGGCAGTTCTGGTTGCTCCTTAAACGTGCATGGATGCAGGTTATTTGATTAACTAATATGTATTATACAGTTGTCTATTAATGCATACTCCAAAACAAATTGACAGGATAGGCATCTAGGATAATGTTTTACCCTTGTCTGTGGATATTGAATCGTGGAGACATGTTCTTGCAGCTATTCTGAAACAATGAGGCAAGGCATGAATTACAGCAAAGACGTTATAGTGATTCACTATTTCGTATTTCTTTTACCAAGTCGGGCAAATTCTTTGGCAACTTCATGTCCTCTTTTATATCCTCATATACTCTAAGATCTTGGCATGACCTGCAATTAGAGAGTTGCATATCTATATAGAAGATAGTTTGTATCAGGAATTAGGTTTCTATGTGAATGGAACTCCATCTCCTTTTCTAGTTGATTGACACTTTCGATGACTGACCAGGCTTCTCGTGATGGACCAACAAATAAAGTTCGGGCAAGAATGTCGATTGCATCGGCAATCATATTTGGGTCAGTTTTCTGGAGAATGGGAAGATCTCAGACATCAATACAAGACAGAATGGGATTGCTTCAGGTCTGGCACTGCATTCGGTGACCCTGCTATTTTGTAGCTGCACTGATGAATTTGATTTGGCATAGTCATGGCATCGTTTTCACTGTGGTACTTCTTGTTGCTGCATATTCAGTGGCACTCTTGCAAATTTTTTGTCTTATTGGGTAACATTCCCTACCGCATCTTCTTTGCAGCTGTCTCTGAAATTCACTACCACATTTTACGATATTGCTTCAAAGATTCCCTGTCTTGTTGTCTTTTAGGAAATAAATGAAAACATTAGTTGAAACATCAAATCTAGAAAAAAATAAAAAGAACAAAAAGCAGTTCTTGAACAAAATCATCAGTCTAACCACGTTTATGAACGGGCTTGCTTGCACATTTCACAAAATAATTATCGCATAAAAACCTTTTTATTCTGTTCCCTAATTGAGCCACTTAAATCACACAAATTTGTGCTTTGAAGATAGCACTTGCTAGATCATGCAGTGAATTAAATCTTACATTTGGTGATCGTTTGTGGTGTTTGTTGGCAGAATGGGGGGTGGCATAGGCTTCTTTGAAAATTCGCTCTGTTGGTACACATACACATGGTGAACAAATAAAGAGAATGTCATATATGCCCTTGATGGTTTTATTTTGCTATAAGGGGTACTTAATCAAATCAATGTATGAAAGCTGCTATTTGAATGGGTTTGCCTGCCACAGATTGCATGCACACACTCAGGAGTATGAAATTTAGGGTGCGTTTGTGTACCAAAATTTTACTCCCTCTAAAATTTTAACACAATTAAATATTACAATATAATCTCTCTCTCCCCATCAAATCATTACTATTTACTACAAAAAAATATAAAAAATTACCTCACTTCACTTTTTCACTAAACCCAATACCTAAAATTTTAACAACACTAAAATTTTACAACACAAACACAACCTTAACTGTTCTCTCTTTAGATATATTAGCTGGGTGTTCTCTATAGACTCAGCTAACCCTACATTCAGAAACCAATGTTTCTTTTCTGTCATGAATTATTGAGGCAGTTTCGCACTTTTCTACTGTCCTTGATACTTTTTCATGTCCATTCAAACCTCCTTCATTCTCCTCCTGTTCATCCCTTCTTCAGAATTCAATTGTTGATTTTGAGATAATAGAAATCAAAACGTTTTCCAAAAGCCTTGATGTTTCTTGGTTAATTCAAGTTTTCTTTTTATTGCTGTCCCACAGGTTGCTGCAATAAACACTGCGATGGCTGCTCTTACAAAGACTGTAGGCGTGTTTCCAAAAGAACGTTCTATTGTAGAAAGAGAGCGTGCGAAAGGGTCTTATAAGTTGGGACCCTATCTGCTTTCTAAGTTGCTGGCTGAGATTCCTGTTGGAGCAGTGTTTCCATTGATATTTGGTGCTGTTTTGTACCCAATGGCTCGTCTTCATCCAACTTTGTCCAGGTGAGTACCATTCTGGTATAAGATGCAGTTCTGCCATCTCCCCCTTTTTTATAAAATAGGTGAACATCTATATGCAGTATCATAATTCTACCTTTACAGTCTTCTGAGACAAGGTGCAATTATGCAATTCTCAGGTTCGATCAATAATGCGGGTAAACAATTTAATAATGTAATTTCTGTAGAAGTTATCAGTAATCGTAGTTTTTTTTTCTGCTTCTCATAGACTGGGGATGGACATATACCCCCCTTCTATGGAAGCTTTAACAACTCCCAGTAAATGATGCAATGGTCTCTCTGAAAGGATGTGTGAAATAGAATGAAAAAAAGTTCCTCCAAATTTATACTGGTATAGGGTGGAGAATATATTGAGTGAATCTGCATTTGGGCTCTTCTTTTCCAAATCCTCAACCAGCTGCTAGGTGGGAAAGATTGAAAGAAGTGAGATTAGTAGAATAAGTGGGTTCTAGATATTCTGTAATGTGACAGCAGTGCTAAAACACCAATAAGAGCTGTAAAGAATTGAGATTTAGTAGAATAAGAGTTTTTAAAGCCTTGACATATCCAATATCAGTTTTTGCTGAATTGATGTAGGTGTCTGTGTTTCTTATAAAGACCCCACTGATAAAATTCCATGGTTCACTACGTACTTCTTTCTTTCTGTTTTTCAAAGGAACTTTGATTTTCCAAACCCTGTGAAGATGGATGTTTAATCATGAGAATGATGGGAATAGTTCATAACAAATTACTAAGTTACTGATTTGGAACTTTGACATTCTAGGTTTGGAAAATTCTGTGGAATCGTGACAGTAGAATCTTTTACTGCCTCAGCCATGGGTCTAACAGTTGGGGCAATGGTTCCAACCACTGAAGCAGCAATGGCAGTTGGGCCATCTCTTATGACTGTTTTTCTCGTATTTGGAGGTTATTATGTCAATTCTGACAACACGCCAATAGTCTTCCGTTGGATTCCTCGTGTTTCACTTATAAGATGGTAAGCATATCATGACTTGTCAATGAGGTAATAGGATTGTGTACAGAGTACTTAAAATAAAGTTGCTTTTATTTTTGATTTTTTGTTACTGATGACCATATTCGTGTTTCACTTTCAGGGCCTTTCAAGGGCTTTGCATCAATGAGTTTAGTGGTCTTCAATTCGATCATCAGAATTCCTTTGATATTCAGAATGGAGAACAGGTAAAGGGGGCACATGAAATGTTCCATTCTATCTTGTAACGAAATGGAATGTCCTGTCCTTAAGAGAACAGAGAACTCTTGTCATAATCCTTTCCGTTTGTTAAAAACAGTGGCGCCATTTGCAATGACCAAGCTTAGAACAAATGGGAAAAGACCTGATCAAAAATTTAAAACAAAGATTATCACCTGGGCCTGGGTACACGGGCTATGGATATCTGTTGATAAACATCTTGGTGCTGAATCATAGGAAATTGGAACACGACCATTGAAGTACTGGTTTAATCTTGCAACTATTTTTAAGTTTACTTTTGAGTTTGAATGAGACGATGATGCCTCTTTATAACTCTATTCTCAATACACACTTCTTTCCCAGAGGTTTTAAAACATTCTGGTAGAACTATTCCAGTTAAAACTTCATATGCTTGTCTTGATAGTGCTCTTTACTCCTTGGAATTTTATGATGTGTTTCCTTAGTCCTTTCTCTTTTTAGTCATTTCTCAATCAGTGGTTTTATGGATTGGCAAATGATCAGCATATAATTTTGATTCAGGGACTTAGTCCTTTCTCTTTTTAGTCATTTCTCAATCAGTGGTTTTATGGATTGGCAAATGATCAGCATATAATTTTGATTCAGGGACTTGATTCCATTTAAAGAAACGTGGATCTTAATCGAGTATATGCAAAAGAATTGAGTTATTTAGTATAGAGGCAGAAGACAAAAAACTGGCTAAAACAGATATATCTTATTATAACTCTGGTGTTTTCTTGAATTTTTTTTTGTTTACCCCCAACGTTTTAGAATCTTTTCTTTGGCCTTTTTGCAGGCACTGGAGCGGCTCTCCTTTGGAGGTAGTGGCATTGGGGAGACAGTAATAGCTCAGAGTAGGATACTATTGTTTTGGTATTGCACAACTTATCTACTGCTTGAGAAAAACAGGTCCAAATACCAGCGGCTTGAACTGCCTCCTGACCAAATCCAACCAGAGCAACAACTCGAGTCTTTTAATACTGACTCAGATGAAAAGAAGAGCCAACTTGAACCTCCACTAGAACAAGGTCAATCAAACCTGCAGCTTGAATCACCTCCAAGTGACCAAGTCCGACCCTTTATTCTAGAAGGTTTGTAGCTACTTGGGTATTAATAATGTTGTCATTAGATGTACCACCACTATTTATTGATTTATCTCATACAGGTGCTAAATAAAGAAGATGCTTTGCAATAAAGGAGAGCCTTGCGTTTTATGTGTGTACTTAACTCATCAGCTTAAGAATTTCTTACAGGATGCTGCTTGTTACGGCTCACAATGACATTTGAATGGTAATTTTGCAGTGTTAAGCAGCATGATTGAGTGAATTTTTATTTCTGGTCGTTTTAGCTGGTTCTGTTGGCTGGTTTCACAGGATTCCTGTGCTGGTTGCTATGAATACCTATATATGTATACTTTTTTTTTCTCTTAAGTTATATATGAATACCTATATATGTATACTAGACGTGAGTATATGGTTTATATGTACAGGGGTAATGTCATAGTATGACTCTTAATTATATGTTAAAATCAATCTCGTCTTTTTAAGTTTCAAAACTGCAATTTATGTTCCTTATGTTTCGAATATAATCATATGTATATATGTGTATAATTCTTTCAGTATAAAAACTGAATAATACATATTTTATATATTGTGTAATTATTGAACTTATGTTATATATAAACATTATGTTACAATTTGTACACATACGTGAAAATATATAGCACACCTTTGTATATCTAAGATGTATGACATATATGTATTTAAAATACATAAAAGATTCATTTGTATAAGCAAACAATATGTAATAGCATGTAAAATATACATATATATTCATAACTTGAAAATCTCATAAAAAATGCTGAACATAAAACCTATCCACGTAAGCTTATTACATAAATGCAATATATAATAATGTACAAACGTATAAAACAAACTAACATACAAATGTCGAAATAAATATAACTGTTGTCGTCATTTATTATAAATCCTACTTCTATAACATATGTAACATGCATAATGTCTATAGTTTACAAGACATTATATACATGAAATTTAAAATGTATACGAGGTAGGGATATAATACATACACATGTAGGAATATGTAACTGAAAATGTAAAAGAAAAAAAAAGATATACTGTACATATCTTATATCATTATATATGTACAAATTTATAAGCTAGCTTTAAACGAGTACATTCAAGTCACGTTAATTATTTTATAACAATTTAATCATGTTTTCAGCGTAGGCTATGTTTTGTTTAGATCTCAAAACAGTTTTTGTGTTTTTGTTTTTTTAGAAGTAGTATAGATTCTCTTGAGATTGGTGAAAAATTGTGTTATAAGTTGTAATTTGTAAAAAGTTATTGGGATCGGTGAAAATGTATTGGAATTGATGAAAAAGTGAGTGATAAGTTTTTAAAAACATTTTGAGATCTAAAATAAAAAACCGTCGTAAGGAAGTAGTGTATATCCTCCCGCAAAATTTTTCCTTTCCAAATATATTTGTAAACTTTTATAATCTTCAAGAGAATACATTTCAAAAAAAAAAATTCCTTCTTTTACGACCCCACTATTTTCACAAGCTACCGAAAAATCACAGCAAATTTTCTTATCATTATTATAAAAAAAAGTTCAAAACCTCATAGAACCGTTGGAGTATCTTTATTTTTCTGCCCCTTCTCGCAGAATATATGAATAAAAAACTTCTTTGTTTGGGGGAGGATGTGAGCTTTTCAAAATTTCGTCTCAATAATCACAATTCTTTTTTTTCTTTTTTTTTTTGAAAAGAGTGGAAAATGGGTAACTAGTGTAGTCAATTTTCTATGGACACTTGTTACAGAATGTTCGGATTGAGTCATAACTAACTACCGAAGGAAGGATTGCCACCACAATCACACCATGCAGTTCCTTAAAATTAAATTATTATATGACTTAAAAATTTGCCAAATATTGAGCACCATTTTTGCATTAAAAAAAACTTTCATCCACGTTATTTCACCTTTTTTTTCTCTCTTATTATTTAATATCTTCCTAATCAAACCTTAACAATTTTCTTTTAAATTGTTTTAAACACATACTCTAAATGCATATTTTAAGGGCCCGCTTCATATTATTATGTGGCCAGCAATAATTTCAAAAAGTCAATATTCAGAACCTCAATCCCAATAATTTAACAATTTATAAGAGATCAATTAGGAAGACAAATCTCCTAATGATAGAGGTGGTCATTTGTACCAGCGTACCGGTACCGCAACCTGTAATCGTCGGCTACCGGTGTCGGTGGGAATATCCTAGGATTAGCGGTGTTATTACTGGTGACGGTAATCGCCCGCTAATCCGGCGAAAAACTCACAAACCATTAACTATTTTTTTAATAAACGACGACGTTTATACATTTTAAAAAAATTGTGAAAAAGTAAAAACTAAATTGCGTCGTTCCCCACTGCCCAGCTTGCAGCCTCCGGCAAGCCATCGTCGTTCCCCACTGTCTAGCCTCCAGCAACTCAGCAAGCCTCCGTCGAGCTTCCGTCGTCGAGTCTGTGACTTTTTCTCTTTTTAGTTTTCAATGAGCATGTGTTGTTCGGTGTCGCGTGAGTCTGTCACTCTGTGCCCGAGTTTTTGCCTTCGAAAGTTTAGAAAAACAATGTTTATTATTTGTTTAACATGTTTTTTACTTTGCTTCGTGACTTTTGAGAAGCTACCGGACAAACAACCATTACTTTGACGTTTGTTTAACCATTATGGCAATGGAGGTCCCACGACCACAATATATTACTGAGGAATTCACTATGTGACATCTTTTGGGTCAATATCTTCCACGACTTGAATAGCGTTAAAGAAGAGTTGGGCATTACTGAGAGGAGAGAACTATCGATCGAGAGACACTCTTGAAAATATTGATGTAAATAGTACACTTTTTATTCTGTTCAGTAGAGCATTTATGGCTGATTAGCTAGCTTGAACAAATTAAACGATCGAGACATGTCTACTATGGAGTGTAGAGTTACATGACACTGCATACTGCCATACGACATATATTAAATATATATTGTACCTGCATATATTTAATATGTTTTATATGATCAAATTTGGATAGATATGGACAATATTGTGGGATCTACACCGCTCTCTAGTCCGGGGAGCACACCTAGCACATCTCCTGGTCATAGCCCTGGAGGTACGCCGGGACCGGTAGAGCTGCCTATCTCAAATCCTATTGGCACATCGGCACCAGCCACATCTACGATAGGGGGTGTAGGAACTACTACTACTAGTGGTCATCCTCCACTTCTAAAGAGAAGGAGAATTGCTAATCCATCATACGTATGAAATCACTACACAAGATTGGAGGTTGTTGATCAAGACCGGCTTCAATGTAAGTGTAACTATTGCGATTCACTATTTGGGTGTCATCATAGACGTAACGGGACTTCGAGGTTGAAGCAACACTTGAATTCATGCATAATGTATAAAAGGAAAAACTCTCGAGCCGATATAAGGCAATCTTTTTTGAGTCATGACACTAGAAGTGTGAAGGCCAATACAATTGGTGATTTGGAGGTTCTTAGGTTTGATGAGAAGAGGATTAGGCGAAAGATCGCTAGGATGATTATCTTAGATGAGTGCCCATTTAGAATTGTAGATAAGGATAGGTTTGTGGAATTGATTCATGATCTTGAGCCTCGGTTTAGGATGTCGTATCGTTCCACTATTGCAAGAGATTACATGAGGTTGTATTTAGAGGAGAGGACTGCATTGAAAGCTTGCATGAGAAGCAATAGTTTCAGGTGTTGCTTCACCACTGATACTTGGACATCTATTCAGAATATGAATTATATGTGTGTTACTGCTCACTTTGTTGATTCTGGTTGGAAACTACAAAATAGATTCTTGTCATTTCGTCGCGTGTCAGATCATAAAGGGGCGACAATTGCAAGAGAGCTTGAGGAATGTATGGTGGAGTGGGGCACCGATAAAATTCTCACAATAACAATGGATAACGCTTCAGCAAATGATAGTGTCATTGAACAATTGAAGCGAAGGAAGTTGTCAGCAACCCCAGTTGTTCCGGGGAAGATTGTTTGTGGACATGAATTCATTCATATGAGATGTTGTACGCATATACTGAATTTGATTGTGGGGGATGGGCTGAAAGAAGTAGATAATTCAATTGTCAATATTCGTAACTTGGTGAAATATGTGAAATCTTCACCAAGTAGGCTTGACATTTTTAAAGGTTATTTTGAAAGATGCAATATGCAGTGTAGTTCTTTCTTAAGTGTTGATGTTCCTACTCGATGGAACTCGACTTACATGATGTTAGATAGGGGTGAATAGCGGACTAGTCGGAAGCGGAATTTGACATCCGACATCCGGTCCGCTAACTAGCGGATGTCCAAAATAGAGTCCGCTTCCGCTTCCGACTCTTAGCGGACTTAGCGGAAGTGGAAGCGGACTTAGCGGAAGCGGATAGTGGAATTCCGTTAAGTCCGCTAAGACAAGAACAACCAAATATATGTATTATGCGTCTCATTTTTGCCATCTAGTTTTCCCATACAAAAAAAGTAGAAAAATGGTTTAATCATACACCTCATGCAAGTTGCATTGTAACATAAACCCACAAGGAAAGATGCATTTTAATGAGATGTAATACAGAAGATAAGGGTAATTGTTACCTTCTCAATCTCCTGTTTAAATGTTTCAAAAACTTCGTTGCTCTTCAACAAAGCATCCTGCAAAATCAATTTGTAACAGTTTAGATGTGGCAAAATTGACAAGATAGTTTCATATGTAGATTGCACAAACTTTTAGAAGGAACTACCAGTGGAATGATCTTCCATGTATCTCAGAGCTCTATATAAGAAGGGAAATGTTTAGTGATACCAAAATAAAAGGCCAAGAAAGTTACTATGAACTTCACTCTTCTTTTGTAGTTCTACGACACTAAATATCAATCATGAACCAAAGGATACAGGGTAAAAAGAACCCTAGGTTCCAAATAGGTTTGGGATTAGAAATTTAAAATGCTCATGTACCCTAGGTTGAGAATAGTCCTGCCTAAAATATGAGAATGCATAAGACATAGCACACGAGGCTCATAACCAGGGAACCAATGTAATATTAATCCACAATACACAATTGATAGCCAAACTTCTATTGGTATGCGGATTACAAATTCTCAAGAAATGTTATAAGCATCATTCATCATCCAACACCACCGAAATCTTTACTTTTTACCTGAACCTAGACTAATCAGGTTTCGATTCAAGAAAGTCATAAAAGAACTATGCTCTCTTAAAAGAACTACGCTGTCATTAGGACGGTAACAATTATGTTGTTTCTAGCTAGGTACCCCAATTACATTTTTGTTGTCCTCGTGTCCCTCAAATTCCTTCCACTCGAATAAAACATCACCTAAGTGGTACACCCGTTAGTCTTAGATCCGTGGTTTACAAGCTCCAACGCATTTGAAAATTTTCCAAAACCAATCATACCTTAGAAAGAAACCCATCATAAGCATGTTTATAGTTACTGTCTTCATGATCCTTTGGCACCACTTGTTCATCAACCCAAAAAACATGCCATTTCGACCATTCAATCGAGTCAATATATGGAGGTTCCAGTAGTTTCCTAAAATTCCAACGTTAATCAATTAGCAAAAACATTCCTCCTGTCAATAAAACCACATAAAGATAAGATTCACACTGTGATGTTTTATATACAAAGCGAATCAGAGCGTCCAAAGAGAGTCAAAATTCGATCCTTTCAAAGATCATAACAATCCTCCTGAATCTTCCGGCAGAGATATCGGACAGAGATAAATATAAACTATTATTTTTATATCAGGGGAAATCAAAGACAGAAAGAGAGAGAAAGGATGGGTAAGGGGAAATCTAACTTATTCTTGCATCGTCGTCGTCGCTGTCGCTGAGAGAACCGCTTCTTCTCACCAAGAGGACCAACAACACGTCCCAGCTCGCTATTGTTGGTGCCAATGTCTGCCCCATTGAGACCGAGAGAAACAGAGACTAGAGAGAGAGCGACAGAGAGAGAGAGATTGAGAGTAAGAGAAGAGAGAGAGAGAGCTTACTCGCGAAGGTCGAAGGAGGGGGGGCTTCGGGGAGGGAGAGGAGGCTGTAGAGTTAGGGTTTCTTCAAAACGCACGTTTTGATCCACTGTTCATACAATTTTTACCAAAACGACGTCGTTTTAATATTAAGTTAGAAAAATAAAAAATAAATAAACGGAACCGGTTTTCCGGTAAACCGGCGGAAACTTCCGCTTCCGGTTTCGCCTCTGTTAAATCTCAGAAACTACCTCCGGGTCCAGTTCCCTGGAAGATGCGGACTTCCTCTTCCCGGAACCGGTGCCTGAACCGGATCTCCGGCGGAAGCCGGACCGGACTTACACCCCTAATGTTAGATGTTGCTGAGAAGTATCAACCCGCCTTCGAGCTTATGTTAGAGGATGATGGTCACTTGATATCATTTCTTTGTGAGGATGGACATGGTAGGAGAGGTTTGGGGCCACCTACTATTAATGATTGGGATCATGTACGTCATTTCACAAAGTTTCTGAAGTTGTTTTATGAGGTGAGTCACTAAGTTACTTTATTCTTAAAGTTTGGTTAATTGTTTGTAATTTACTACATTATGTTTAATTAGTTAACAATCTCAATTCTCAGGTGACACTACGATGGTCTAGATCAAATACCTCTAGTGCAAATGCATACTGTGAGGAGCTTGCTAGAGTCCATAAGCATTTAGTCAAATATTGTGATAGTGGCGACCTTTTCTTAGAGGAGATGGCACGAAGAATGAAGCTAAAATTTGACAAGTATTGGGGGGACGTGACTAAGGTGAATAAACTTCTTTTTGTGGTTGTGGTGCTTGATCCTAGGTTTAAATTGTTTACACTTGAATTTTGGTTTAAACGAGTTTTTGGGGCATAAAAGAGTGTCGAGATGACGAGCGTGTTGAGGGCTACCATTGAACGATTATATTTGGAGTATGGTGCCAGCTCTGGGCTTGGTGATGTTGGGATGTCCACAGATAATCCTAACTATGTAGACCTCGATCAGAATCGTGGTACTAATGACATGTGGTTGTGGAAAGACCTTGATGAGGAAAGGGCGACACAAAGTGTATTAGATCACAAGTCTGAAGTTCACAGATATTTGCTGGAGAAGGAAGAAGCAAGAATATCTCCATTTGACATCTTAAATTTGGTGGAAGGTGAACTCAACTAAGTTCTCAATCCTCTCTTGCATTGCTAAAGATGTGTTGGCGATTCTCGTAACCACCGTACATTCAGAGTCTATTTTCAGCACTTCAGGTCAAGTATTGGATGCTTTTCGAAGTTCTTTAGCTCCAAAAACAGTTGAGAGCCTTATATCTGGTCAAAACTGGTTGCGATCAGCACAAAAATGAATGCGGGTGATGATGAATTAAATATTACTGAGGATCCGATGACTTATACGCTTGATGCAGGTAATGAATGTATAATTTGTTGTTTAATGGTTTATAATTATATCTCTTTAATTATATATGAATTTAATATTTTCTTATGCACTTTTCAGAGGTTGATACCGGGAAGAGGCCAGCGATGACGACCACTCTGAATTGATTGATGGTTGAGACTTGAGATGATTTTTGATTATGTGACATACTTTTGTTGGAATATGTTAGTTGGTTTATGTCACATTGTTACGTTGGAAATTTGATATAATTATTGATTATGATATTATGTTGAAAATTTGAACAGGTTATGATATTTGGTGTTTATATATGGACATCAAATGGTCTTAATGGTGCAAAAAAGCCCAAGAAAACAGCCAAAAACAGTAAAAAAAAAATGAAAAACTAAAAAAAAACCATTTTTGTTGGCTCAATGGTTACACGGTTTAAACGGTTACCGTTACTGTTAATACTGCCACGGGCAAGGGCGGTTATTGTGCCTTAGCAGTGCGGTGGCGGTGTCAAATATGCCATTCCATCAATCGCGGTGACGGTGCCAAACCGTCACCTACATTACCGTTAACCACCCCTACCTAATGATATTATTAATTTCATTTTTTTCCTTCGTAGCCAAGTTTTCGTAATTATGTCATGGTCTCCTCTCCCTTCTTCCATTAATTACAGTAATTAATTCTTCAAATTATCATTTTGACTCGATCTCGTTAATCCTCACTACCTATTTTCCTAAAAATATTATTGAAGTCAACACGAATAAATATTAATTACAGTAAAATGGCGGTAACGTGTGTCAACTTAAATATAGGTCGTTCGTCCTAATTAAGTCAAGCTAAATAATGCCACTTCTAAAAGTAGGGGTGTTTACGGAATAGTGAAAGTCGACTCGACCTGGCGTTCCGAACCGAGACCTATAGAAGACTTTTTTTTCTTCCGTAAGTTTCAGGTCATGTGTCGGAATATATATAGTTTTTCCGAAATTTTCGACCCGACCCGGTATATGTATAAAAAATTAAAAAAATATATATATGAGTATCAAAACTACATCATTTTGATACATATTAACTGACGTTATAGACTTCGGAAACTAAAAGGATCTACGTTTCACTTTCTTCACTCATTTTTATCTTAGCGCCTCCACCCCTCTCCAGTGAGCTTCTCTCTCTCTACGCCGCCGGCCGCACATCTCCGGTCTCCAAACTTCAGTATGTTGCACGTCTTCAACTCCTCAGTCTTCATTCATTAGGTACGAATTCTTGGAACTCTTCATCTCTCTGGATCTCACACATCTTGTCTGTAAGTTCTCTAATCTCTAGGTCTGTCGTAAAAAAACAATGGCATGTGGGTGCAATCATGATATTTCTTAGAGATTTATTTTGAAAATTTTATAGCTCATCATATCGGTAGCTAGCTAGCACATTTGTTGTCCCGTGTAAACAGAATATTTCATATATTATCGAATAAATTACAATTTTCTCTTTCAAAATATCGTTATTCTCAAATATCTCCATAGTTTTATATATATATTATTTTATTTTAGTTGTCCAGTACTCCAAAGTTTGGATGAAAAATTATTTTTGAAAGAAAGAAAATGCATTTAAAACCGAGAAACAAACAAGTCTACGAGTATATTTCTCCCTCAAATGGTCCCATCGGCCACCGCCCTTTCGTAACATATATAATATAACGGTACGAGTCTATAAATATAGGGTGCGTTTGCATAAAATATTTCACAAAATATTTTACCAACTCCTAATAAAATATTACAATATAATCTCTCTCTCCCATAAAAAATATAAAAAATTACCTCTCTTCACTTTTTCACTAAACCCAATACCAACACTAAACCCAATACCAAAAATTTTACAACACAAACCTAACCATAGTTCCTCTCTCCCAGTACTACCTATACATATATCACGTTGAAGAATCCGACTTGTTTCCGATGATAATCCATAGCAAGGAATCTACTTCCACTATTCTTTCTTCAACTGTTCTTTCTTTTCATCCATTCTCGGGTAGCCCAAAAGAGTCTCCGTTATCCGAAGAGATCATCCGGTACACTTCAGCGTCGAGGAAAGAAGCCCATGACAAAACTCTAGTAGCCGGATGGTCGATGAGAACATGATTGTTCTTCGGAAGCGAATGCATGAGATGAAGATGGTGGAGAGGAACTACGAACCACCGTCCGACTGGATGCATCGGGAGAAGCAGTTTTACACAAGCTACGATTCCCTGATATGCGAAGCGATGGCTTTCTTGCAGTCCCACTTGATGAATATCAGGCCAAGCTTGGCCTTGGGGATATTAGCTCTGGTTCTTTTGAGAGTACCAACATCGACCGCTGTGGTTTTCTTTCATCTGATGGAGATTATTAAGGGGCACTCTGCTGGGATTCACCTTAGCTAGCGTTGGACGTTGTGCTTGTGCATCAAATCTATTTTAATTTGTGTCTGAATGCAGATATCATATAGTTCATCTCTTTGATTAATTCTGCTATTCTTTTTCTTTCCTCGAAGCAAATACGTCAGATATGGGGAATATGATCAAGTATAATCGGTCAGATACTCATGCACTTCCAAGGAAATTAATTAATCGTGTTGTTTAATGCTTAATTAAGATCAACAGAGAAAAGTGGCATATATAGATTTTTTTTTTCTTTTTGGTAAGCAAATCGGGAGAACTTACAGTCCATTACATGACCGCCATATGTGAACTAAGGTGGACTAAACAAAACATAATTAAAACAGACAAAACTACGGGTCTATCACCACAAAAAACGGCACCAATTAAGAGCTGGACGGTACCGAAACTCTAGGAAGGAATTGTGGGATCCAGAAGTGGCAGAGTTGAGTACATGAAATTAACTATTTTTCTATTAGCCGGATATCATCACCAATTAATGAAGTAAAGAAGGTTTTGAAATACCTGAATGCTTTCAATAATGATTGGCTGAACTGGGAAATTACACGAGTCCCACAAATATTCTTTCAAAAGTAACAAGATCGTTGAAAAATAGTGTAGAATTTATGGGAAAATATCTGCATACAGCTTTTCGCTTATGAAAATCTGCACTGTTCATATAATAAGATTTACGCGGCACGATCAAGGCCAGTTGTACATGGTGATGGGTGAGGCCCAGTGTTAGACAAAATGAGCAAAAAGTTTTGTATTTTTCACACGAAATGTTTACACCGAAGTGCCAATATATCCAGATGTCATCTAACGGATTTCTTTAGATTCTCGGAAATATACACAGGCACATGGTGTGGGGAAAATATTCTCTCCAAAGAGAAAGGATTCAAAGATGTTAAAAGGAGTGACTGAGATTTGTTTTGCCAAATCTAAACAGACATGCCACGTAATTTAATGAATGAGAGCAGCTTCCTATCAATTTGGCCCAGCGTAATTCAGCGGTTCGCAAGCTCAATTTTGTTTTTCTTAAATTCCTCTTCTTCTCCCCCAAACCAATCCCTTTCCTTGTTCTCCTGCTCTCCAATTTTTTTTCCCTTTACAAGACAATGAAATGGCAAGATCTAAGTTTTTTTAAAAAAAAATTGGCAACATCTAGAAAAAGCACGTCAACTTAGACCCCTTTTCAGCACTTCCGTGTAGAACTCTTTCATCACATTATCCTTTTGAAATGCCAAAAAAAAAACAGCGGTTCTTTTTTCCAGTGATTGCAGCTTCTTATTTGAAGATTCTTCAGACTTCTGGTATTGGGCGGAAGAGGATGAAGATTCGGAAGAGGAACCCATTGGAAGCTCAGATAAAAAAAGCATTGTTTCTTCCATAAATCCAGTACCTCACGTTTTGAGGGAGAGGAGCTCAGTTCTGCCAGGAAAGGACCAGCAACAAAGAGGAAAAAATGACAGGAAAAAATTGGGGAAGAAGAAAATGGCTTCGGAAGAAGAATAGACATTTAAAAACAAAACAAAAACTGAAGAAAAAAAATTTGAGCCGGCTGAGCCGCTGAATTACGCTGGGCCAAAGCCGCTAAACCGATAGGAAGCTGCTATCATTCATTAAATTACGTGGAATGTCTGTATCCTCTAGATTTAGCGAAACAAATCTCAGCCACTACTTTCTCTCTGGACCGAATCTTTTCCCATGGTGTGCACTACAGTACAGCTTATAAATGAATAAAGTGTATGGCGTGCACTCCGGCTTATAAAGGAATAAAGAGTATTCTGTTTTATAATACCGATGTTATATCTATTTACAATAGAACCAATATTCGAATATCAGCCTATCAGGTGATTCCAGAAGGCTAGAGATTGCTCTGATGAGGTGGATAAGTGCTGAGTCACTTGTTGGAGTATCCTCGAGGCTGACTATGTTAATACCCAGGAACTACCCTTCAGGATGAAACGTCATACTAACACCAGCGACTCCGATCGTCGTTGTTTCTCCAAGCCTTCGAGCCCCCAATGGAAGTACTGTGATCTGATCCGAGCAAAGAATGTAGTATCGGAAAGAGATATATATGTACGTTAGACGAGTGGGAATGGTTCACAGAGAATATAAAATGTGCCGTGTGGGCAAGACTTGTCAACAGCTAGCTAGCTAGCCACTTCTGCAGATCAACGCACCAGGTAGAAAACAAGAATTTTCCCCGCTAAATCACTTCATGGGAGACACAATTCGGACTCTCGATGCATTTACTCTTCCTTCATTAATAAAGACGTCCAAAGAAATTATAAACCACAATCATAACTTTGGCGTCACGATTCGGACTCTCGTGAAAACCTGATTATACGAGGGTGGCAACAGGAACAGCACCATGCAGCAATCCTGCAAAATGAGGTATTTGACTCTAAAGGTTTCTCAGGAATGGAGGAAAAGAGAAGAAGGGAGATAGCTAGAGAGATCATTCAGAAAACAAATAACCCAATTGCTTTTTCACTAGTAAATGATCATAGGGCGCCCAACTAGTGGAAGGAACCCTGCAGCAGCATCTGAATGACCTAGACAAGGGCTCACGTTCATGTGCAGACAAAATCGGGTTTTCTCACAATGACACTCACCTCCTTCCATTGGTGCAGCCTAAAGAGGGATGTTGAAAAAAAAATACATTCACTTTCTCAAGCAACTTTGATTTGAACATTCTAGAAAATAATTTTTAATTTCTTTAATTTTCCAAGTTAGTCTAATTTCGTTCCCAACATCCAAACAAGACTCTCATGATAACATAGATTGTGTCAAAGTAAAAAATGCATGCTTATAAAAGACGACAGCTTCTTGCTAAAAGTATGTCATTTCAAATGTATATTGAAACATTTATCTATAACATGATCCTTTGAAGAAACAACAACTTTTTTTCTCCAAACTACGTATATATATCTCGAGAATATCAACCATACATTTAACTTTTAAGTGATTATTATGTCACATCATTCCACTTCAATCTGATTTCCGACGAGTAACAAAAATAGGTAAAAGGAAGAAGGACAAAAAAACTGAGCCTTCTGCGAAAAATCCAAAACACAAAAATAGAAAGAAAACAGTTTTCATGACATAAGTGTTTATCAGTGCGCGGATTTCTTTTAACATGAAGGTGATGAATTATCTGCAAGTTACAAGGTGAATACGAAGGTTGTGGAACTTAAGGGAGCTCCCTTCAGTCCAAGACGTGACAGTTTCAAGCGATCACAGCTCCTGCATCGTTGGATCAAAAACACACCTACCTTGGACGTTTTTTTGATGGGTTCTTGAACCAACGAGTCAGCAGCTGAGTGTCAGCCCCTCGAACTGCCTCGGACTGGACTGAAGAGAGCTCCTTCTACCATAACCCTTACCCCGCTCTCTCGGTCTTTCTCCTCTATGTTCTTTTCTTTATCAATGCAAGCACAAACACAAGCATGCATGACAATGACAAACAAATGGCCCGATGGCGGATCTGAAACCAGTAAACAGCGCAAATCGAATCAGACTTTCAGGCCCGTCATGAGAAAGGTGAAGATCTGAGTGGGCTTAGAATGGAATCAAGGTACGAGGAATGCAAGAGAGGCAGGGGGGCTTTTGTATGTAAACAAAGGCTGAACGCCGACATGCAAATCTTAGTCACCTGAGATAAAGATTTGGGGGCCGGCGTTATATATATACATATACATATATAAGTGATCATCTGCCGTTTGAATACTAAACCCTCTTTCAACTAAAAACTGGCGTAGAAAAAAAAAACTAAAAACTGACAACTCTGCATGTTCCGTACTCTCCTAACATCTAATCATACAGCTGGATCGCTCATATAATCTGATGGAGAATATAGCCCCCACTTACGCCAAAAAATAAATATAGGCCCCCAGATTGGCTACAACACCTGCTATTGCAGCTATTGTCCTCATTCTATCGCGTTTTACCCGGCCAGTGGGTTTGGCAGTTTTTTTGCACATATTTGGTTTTCTTCATTTAGGTCTTTCTCGTGTCTTTTTTTTTTTTTCCTTTTAAGGAGCACAATGTTCAATACCTTTAAAAGATTTGAACTAGGGTGTCTAGGTCCAGTCAAAAAATAGAAAAATCCAAGGCAAAAGGGTCCTCTCACTAATCATGTTCCCATGGCCATACGCTATTTGTAGATCTGTATGCCAAACAAGGAGAGGATGTTAAAATTAAAATATAAAAGAAAACTATTTAAAATAAGAGAAAAAAAAAAGAGAAATTCGGTAATTAAGGGGGCGTTTGTTTCTCAAAATTTTCACCCCTCAAAATTTCCGAACAATCATAAAATAATACATCTCTCCTCGTTAAATTATAAAATAATATTATACTATTCAATTAAATCTTCTCTCTCCTCACTTTTCTATAAAATACTATACTTTTTCACGAACCCCAATACCCAAAATTTCCAAAACTCCAATATTTCCACAAACAAACACCCCCTAAATAGACATATATTATGAGAAGATTAAGTTTATAAGATACACTTGTACACTCATTAATATAAAAATGAGATTACAAGAGATAAACTCTCGATTACCAGAGTTAAAACATTGTCGTAGCAATGTAATGTAAGACTCTCAGACAGGAGAAGGAACTGAGTTCATCGTGTTGACCAATCTTAAGGCGTAATCGGGATTAAGATATATATAATTTCAATCTCTGCGGATATATCTACATCTTACTACTCTTATACAAGTGGAAAATATTGCGCAAAATATTGTTTCTGCAAATGATATAACGTTTTATTGAAGGAGACTGTAGATCGTAACTAACAGAGAAACATATCAAACTTATTCAATCTAATGATAATTATAAACAAGGCTACTTGGGTTGAATATTGGGTATGGTGTAATTATTTCATCAAAAGTAAAAGTACTGATGATCGCAAGCATGAAATATTTTGTAAATAATCATCATTGACACCTTATATGAAGAGTCCAAACAAATATCTTAAGGACTGACGCTATTGCCTGAGATTCAATGTCTCAATGTACTGCTCCTGCTTGCACTTCACATACGTAGACAGGGTAATCAATTAAATTCTCTATCTCACATAAGCAGTTTGTGAATCAGATGCATGCGGAGATGCCAGTGTTCGTGAAGTATGTGGGCCCTCTATAAAAATGTTTGGAATGACAATAAGTTTTAATTGTAATTTTTTTTCTTTTTGTGAATGTAGCTATGTGATTCACAAAAAGAATGTTTGGAAATGTGATACTCTAAATCCCACATGGAGTGTGAGATGAGAAAGTATGGATGATGAGTTTTATAAGGGTCAAGTCTCACATTGGAACCTCACTAGGTTGAACTGAGCTTTATAATGATTCAAGGGGCTTCAAGAGCAACCTTGACTATTCCTTTTGAAGTCAAAGCACAGATATGACTAATGTTTGTCCTTGGGTCGTTACAGGAAAAACTTCAAAAAACAAAAGTTTTAAAATTTACTAGGTATGGAATGTTAGTACCATAACTCATTCAACCCAATCCCGTCAACATAATTTAACGAAAACTTCTAAACACAAGATCACATCGACCTACTAGAGAGCAAACCTAGTGAATTTTAAGATTTTTGTAAAAAACAAATCTAGTGAATTTTGTAAAAATTTAGTGAATAAAAATTCAATTTGCACTATTAGACTACCATAATTTTTGTAAATTTTATCTCAAATTACCAAACTCGATACTTTTGCACTTTCAATTTCTACTATCACATCCTATTTTACATTTTGATTGTTAACATTGTGACATGAGTCTATTCATAGTTCAATTACTAATATATATGTTTCTACTTATACATCTTAGGTTTTGATTGATTTAATTTTGAGATTTAACACCGCTGCAAATTGTAAGTATATTTATAATTTAAAATGCAATATGGAATTTGGTAGTTTAGGATGTAATATAGAAGGTGCAAAATGTTTTTTTTTCTAATTCTAATGTTTTTAGAGATATTTGGACGAAGATATTTTTTCTAAGATGAAAACAAAGTATTCAAACACATTGGTCCTTGATTCTTTATTTTACCAGCCAACTAGTCATTTTCAACATTATAATTTTTGATAAGTGACATGACGATTTTATCCCTATAAAAACAAGTTTGTCAAAGAAATATATAAGAGATAAAATTGTAATTTCCGTTATTAAAAATCACTCCATTTAAAAATATAACAATTTTTAAAGAAGACTAGTGGTATTTGAGTGTCAAAATTTTAACTTCTAATTAAAAAAATTACAAAATAATCATTCTCTCTTTATCAAATTATTATTTTTATTATAATATTAATTTAAGTCTTTTTACTTTTTTTATCAACTCTTATAAATTATCTTCAATTTTTTAATCAACTCTTATACTCAAAAATTTTAATATTCAAAGACACGTCAACGTCGGAAATGAATAACAAGTGAAATAATGATTTAAAATATAAAATATCAATAAAGGTAAAAAAATTTGTATTTTTTTTAAATCACGGAAAAAGGAATGGCTGATTGCCCAAGTACGCTAGCCAGCTCATGCAGACGGACAAGGAAACTCGAACGTCTGTACGACATAATACGAGCTTATTTCATTAGAGTTCCGAAGCTTTTTTCCCCACCCAACTGAGCAGCTGGCCTGCCTACTTCCTTCCCAAGCACTTGCACCATTTCCAGCCTGTCTTCTGTCTAGCTACCTATGATTGACTCCTGCTATAAATGGTACCTGGATTAGGGTTTCCATCCGAATCGAGCGATGCTAGTTCCTTCAGAAATCACACCCATTTCCCATTTTAAAGCGTGAGATCCTGGCCACCCATGACAGAGCCGCAACAAATGTTTGTTTGTTAGATTTTGTTCCCAACCGAGTTAGTTCCTTTCCAACCATTTGTTACAAGATTCTCAGAAAGCACGTACTGTTTGAAGTATATATATATATTATATCTCACATCTGCACACTGCGAAAGCTCATTCTTTGGAGACATCGATGTTGCAGATGACTTCTTGTGTCTGGCGGCTGGCGCGCACTCTGAGTACTCTCAGTACCGTACTGTTGGACTTATCATAGAACATAAGAAACAGGGAATCTCCGTCTATAAAGTACTCTTACGTCTTGTCAATTCGCTTATTTATTGATAATTATTCACGCCTTGATGTTTTCTGTCCACTCTTGAGCAGTTAGTACAGTTTATACGTAATTTTTACTGTTCCATATCTCTACTGTTCCATATCTCTTTGTCCATTTTCTACCCAGGGGAGTTCATCCTATTTTTTACCATCTTAGACAAAGATCGGTCCTTTCAGATTATTCACGCTTTCCCTCGATGTCATTTAACGCTACTGTCATCTTTCTCGTAAAACATATTTTAGCAGTGGTGGAGTTAGAAAATATAGTAGGAGATTTTTTTAAAAAAAAAGATAATTTTTTTATTATGTAATATAAAAAATATTTTAAAAATTAAAATATCAAAAATTAAAGATTAAAAAGTTTTATTATTCAAGATATCAATGAAGTACAAATAAATTTATATATATTCTTAATAAAATATATAACATAAATAAAATATTTTGCAATATTTTTATAAGTATATTTACGAATGAACACATAAATACAATATTTTCAATATTTTTACAAGCATTTTATTTGATAAAATATAAGTATATTTTTATGAGGCGGACTGATTTTCCGTAAGTCAAAAGGCGGGTCTGATAAAAAAAGTAAGGGCATGTTCGTTTAGGTAGAATCCTCAGGATTTTTTGAATCCTCAGGATTCTACAATCAAACATAATTTTTCACACCACATAAATATAACTACAACACGCATACCAATAAAGTTAACATCACATAAAAATTCTCAAAACACAAAAAATCCTCACAATACACCTTAACCGAACACACTCTAATATATAGAACATGGATTTACCCGAAGGGTTAAGAGAGCTCTTCTGCACATAAAGTGCGCACTGGCTTCAACCCAGCATATATATTTCAGCATCGTTTAGCTTCGGTATAGGCCATCTAGTTTTATTTTTCTTTTCTACTGACTTTAAACATCATAAAAAGGACCCAGTGGGCCAGTAGTACCATTGAACATATATCTTCTATCCCGATTTGATCTTGAATGATTGAACATATATCTTCTGATGAGTTCAAATTTATTGGACAATCGTTGATTTATTTAAGTTTATTAAGCAGTCTATTCTTTTCAATTTCTTGCCCAATATAATTCAAAGAAAAAGATATACAACATATTTATCTCTAAATTATACTATATAATTTCTGCCAATAATTGTAAACAATTGGATATTAATGTTCATATGTGATGATACTGAAATTGAACCAATCCAATCCAATCTAAATCAATTTGGACCGGAGAATCGTTATCATACGAAAAGCCCAACAACCATAACAGGCCCATATTGCACCAAGCCTGAAAGAAGGCAAAACCACGACACGTATCGTAAACAGTTATAAGCCGACGTATAACGTGTAGCAATCTCACGATCCCGATGTTCCCCACGATAGAAGCTCAAACCGCTCATTATGAAGACGTGTAGAAAGTGCACACCTCGAGACACGATGCGACAAGGGATCAAAGTCCTTCAAAAAAAGAAAACGCAAGGACGTGGAGAAAATGCTATAAGAGCAGGGTATCATGAAGAAGAGGTTGGTGATTCTGTAGAAATTGAATAGAATAATTGATATACCAAAGTACTGACTCAAGCATTGAAAGTGCCTTACCCCGATATGGGATAATTTTTATTATTTTGTAAAAAGAATTACACGAAGATCGAGACACATTTACCTTAAAAGTGTTCACCATAAATTCTACTTTTTTACGGTGCTTTGCTAGCTTCCAATGAGTTTGGTCCAAACTTTTTTATGTTTTTCAGTTAACCACCAAATATATTCAGCCTTCTCTTTTTCATGTTTTTCAGCCAATTATTTTCTTTTTATTTACCAGCCATAACAAATCCATGCAATAAACGCCAATCAAACCAACAAACAAAAAAGAAAAGAAAAAACAGTTCACGTAGTCTCTGCATGCAGTGTTAGGACAGAAGTAGGATATGATCTTCACTGAGCTGTGGAGCTTCGTGAATTCAAGCCCTGCTCTTTTGCAGCGACATCCCGCATCTCATGAGCGTGGTATGCTCATCTTCCGATGTCAGTCGACGGCCTAAATCCTGGCATTTTTCTTCTTCATTTTTTTCTTTTACAAAAAAGATGACTTTTAATAAATCTTTTTAGGGATTCACCAAATCTATTAACTTGATCAACATGTAAATAGTTCATCAAAAAATAATGTTTAGTATGTGATGATGTCAAAAATCACCAATAGCTAGAGCCGATCAGACCTGAAAGGTAATAAAGAAAGGGGTGCCGTTGGACGTGAAAGCTCCGATGCCTAAGTCAGATCTCAAGAAGATTTGAGTATTAGAAAATATATTAAAGCTTAAGAAAATATGAAGAGAATACCTAACTATTTATATCTGGAGGAGATTAGAGTCCTAAGGGGGTATCAACACTGCTAGTCTTAGGACTCTTTGAATATCCGAGCGGTAAAATATTGGAGGTGAGTTCATATGCGCGCGGGTCGAGGCTTTGAATGCATCCATAGGCTGGAGCAGGACTACAACTGGGCTGGTGTATTTCTGATGGGTTGGGCCGGTCATATTATGACCCATCAGTAGTCCCCCCTTTAAAAAAATTAAGCCACCCGGGTTTGTTTGCACGTGCCCGTTTATTTGATCTTGTCCATCCAAGTATTTTTGAAATAAAGGTGAGTGGGCAGGTGAGGAAACATTTATTGGCTTGAGTGCTCTGCAAGTCATCAAGCCAAGGTTTTATAATTTCTCTCCGCCATGCCTGTTTATTTATCTTCTTCTCCGCCTGCTTTTCGGCATTGTTGCGATACCTTGCAAAGGATTCGTGCTTGATGGCCTCGTCTAGTTCAGGAGTTGCGGGAGTTGAAAGAAACCCAACATCTAAGGGAAATGTACTTGTGACTCAATGGGTGTCCGATCGAACTTTGGCCCACCTAGCCGAGTAGAGGCTCAAGTACTACGTCATATATTACTTTCAAGCTCGGGATGGGCTCGTTTTGTTCTGGCATCTCCCTTCCAACAACAAGGGTTGTCACAAAAAGTTCTTTTTCATATCTGGCGAAGGATGAGAATGTCCACCGGGAGAGAAAAACCCCATTAGGGTTCAACGCACTTGGGGAGTGCCTTCTGCTCAGGGTAATGTTTCTTGTCCTGCATTCCTGTTTTCTTTCGAGCGTATGTAGAATAAATTACCATTTAAGATGTCATGGTGCAGCCCGGCAAGAGCCGAATTTATCCCCGGAGGAACATTAACGTGTTGCACTGGCGATGGCAGGCAAGCCCTAGAACGTGACTGAGTTTCTGCTTCCCTTGGAGGCTGGGGCTTCACCTGGTGAGTCATTGTGATCTATTCTTGTTCAACACTTTGTATCCTTGTGATTCTCCTACTGTTGTTGTGATAAATGGTGTTCTATTGTGTAGGCTGTTGGATTTGATTCAGGCACTGGAGGGGGTGGTCTGTCATAATGTACTGGTGTAATGGTTAGGGTTATCGATGTATTTCTGACCTAGCTTGCCTTTTCCTCAATGTGGTGCACAGAGGTCAAGTCCAAACGTAAGATGTTGTAGCCCAGAGGGGCTAAGCCATTTAGAGCCACTTGCTCAGGTTTTCGCGAGATCAAGTCTACTGCTGCTTGTCGAAGGGTCGTGTTTCCAGCATGGAAAGTCATGTCGCCATCATCGAGCAGTGACGACGTGGAAGTGATAAGGGAAGTTTCAGCTCCTGCTGGTGCCTCGTCGAGCAAGAGCCAGCCCATTCGGGTAAGCGGCGGCTTATATTGTCGGACGAGGGGGAAACAGAGGGAGACGAGGAGGGTAGGGAATCTCTCACTCTTAGGGCAAGGAAAAGGGTTCACCGATTGCCTGAGGAGCGTAGTGGTGCACGTGGCGGCAATGGGGAGCCATCCCCTTTTTCTTCAGGGGAGAAACCATGCGTCGAGTTGTAAGACGTGACAGGGGTGGCACCACATCAAAGCGGAGTGGTTGACCCTTCTGTTTAGCCCATAGAGAGGCAGGTCTTATCCCCAAAGTGCTTAGGTAAGTGGAGAAAGTGTTTCCGGAGTTTTCGAGACTTGCATCAGTCATGAGCCAGTTACTTCAGCAGCTACTGCTTGACTTTCGTACAACTGCTGCTTGTTTGCAAACCGAGCGGGATGCTGTCCTGTTACAGCGCACTACCCTCGAGGAGTTGCCGTAGGGGTTCAGGGAGGAGAAAGATAATGACCAAAGTGTTGTGGACGCTATGTGCATGTGGTTTCGTGTCTTAAAGTCGGAGGCAGATGTGTTGAGGTCCCAACACGCGACTGGCATTATTAGGGGTGAACAACTATCCATTGAAGGTGAGCCGTCTAGAGGTCGATTAGCTGAAGAAGGGTGGCCTAGTAAAAGACAAGAGGTTGAAGGAGGTGGCCAACGAGGTAGTAGTAAACAAGTCGTTACGAGAGGATGTCATGCTAGACCGTCTGCCAGAGTGGACAAATTGCAGGTGCAACTGGCAGAAGTTCAAACTGATGTGAGGGTTTACAAGCGTGAATTGTGAAAATCTCATCACGAGCTAATGCAGGATGAGGAAAATCTTATGGCGGAGTGGAAGACGGGCTTCTATTACGGCTTCAATACACTGATGGGGTGATCCAGACTGGGTTTTATCGTGTGGATTTGTTAGATGTAAAGGCGAAACACTATGCTGATGAGGTGGGGTCCCTTTGGCCACAAAGGTGCCGGACGCGGAGTTTGGAGGAGTTGACCTTGTTGCTGGCCTCCTATGTCCGTTAATTAGCCCTCACTTATTCCAGAGATTTTTCTTGCCGACCCGTTCGTTGCGGATGCGTCGTTCGACTTGATCGACCAAGCGACTCTGTCCCTGATGGTGATATCGGGAAGGGGTCTTAAAGGTCAGATAACTCCGACTTTCCGGGGCAAGGACGCAACTGTTGGCCTGCCGTTTTCAAATTAGGAGGGGAAAAGTTCATGACACCAGTTAAGGTCGTTGTTGCTCCTAACATTGAGCAATCGTTGTTTGTTTGTTGGCCTTCTCTTTCTGTTCCTGTATCTAGTTGTGACATTTGGGATGTGGCCTTATCTTTTGATGAGCTACTTTTGGGTGATTTTCATGGACCCTGTTAAGTTTACTTTGAATTTTATAGTGTTATTGGTGTATATATTGTGATGTCGTAACCATGCTCCATGGGAAACTAGAGTGTTCATGTGATCTTAGTGTGTTGTTTGTATGTGAGTCATAGATTTCAGGATTAAGGCAACCCAAGAGGGTTGTGAATTGATTTTCTAAATACTACTTTAGCACAAGTATATAATATGCAGAACTGTAAATAAGTGCTAAAGTAAGGAGAAGGGTAAGAGAAGCAAACACAGTATTTTTAGGTGGTTCGGCAAACCCGCCTACATCCACCCCTCAAGCTCATTCACCGAGCCTTGAGGTTTTCCACTATTCTCCAATAGCTTTACACACTAGCTTCCGGGTGCTAGTAAACAGTACAAGTGTTTTCTCTCGGGCTCAACACTCAAACCCACCCAAGTGGTTTTTCTGGTTCACCACTCACAACCTCACCAAGCTTGAGATATACACTTTCAAAGCTTCTTCTTTAGTGAACAACCTCACTAAAGGAAACACCTCTATTGGATAGGTAGATGGAAGAACAAAAACTCTCTGGATAGAGTAGATATGAAAATGGAAGCTCTATCTCTTTATTCACCCAAAGACAAGGATATGAAAGTGTATTTTGTGTTAATGCTATGAGAAATATAAAATAAGAAGGTTAAGAATATTTCTCAAGTAGTATAAATTATATGTGGTCGTTGGTTATTCATTTTAGACGAAATGAAGGTGTATTTATAGGTCACATATGAAAACTAGCCGTTTATAGTCGTCGGAAGTTTTTGCTTAAACGAGCCGGTCGACCACTTCAAGTTACCGTTACCCAACGGTCATATTGTCAGAAGCTTCAACTACTCTTTTGTCAAAACCAACCGGTCGACCGCTACATGAGGCGGTCGAAATACCGGTCGACCTCCTCAACTTAAGCATGATCCGGTTCTTTTAAAAACAAGGTTTTAAACCACTTTTAGACACCCAATTTTGAAGACATATTGTCCATAAGTATATGAAGGTTTAGAGGTTTGATTGGGATGTTTTGAAACCTATAAAAACATTTTAATCTTTCAAACAAAACTTAAAACGATTTATGCATGTTTTGAAAGATATGCAAGTGCGTGATTCAAATCCTTGTCAAATGTGAAATAAAGAGTTACAAGGATTATACCCTAAAGTCTTGGATCTTCACTTTAAGCTCCTTACATATTCTTGTTCCTTTTTCTTCAAGGTTTGACTCTTTTCGTCAAGTTGTCTTTGTCTTTGAAGATGTTCATTTTGTAAACTCATCCATTTATTGAAATCATCAAAATCTCGATTGTGCACAAAAGTCAACATTGTATTCTTAGTGTGTTTTTTTTAATTGTATTTCCTGACGCGTCGTTGGTGGACTAGTAATTTTGACTTACGCTGTGCCATGCTATTTTGGTCCTCTTGGCCATGTCACTCGCGTGTTGCTTTATTAGTATTTATGTATGTCGTGTCAACAGGCACTGACGACCACTATTTCAAGCCCTTAGATGACGTTATAGCTTCTTGTGTGAGAGTTGTAGGAGTATGAATGTCACATTCTTCGAAGAGACACGATTTAACAGCTCCCCAACGCTTCATGAATCGTTCGGCTAAAGATTTTTTTAAAGGTTATTTCAACCGTCATCAATAATGCCTCTATATATGTGATAGGTTCTTTGCTTTTTATGGCTGACTATCTGACCTCCCTTCCAAAGGGGTTGTTGCAAAAAATCATTATCAAGACGACCAAGATAAATCCTCTGATAGACCCTTATGTGCCACACTGCCCTCAGAATACGGTGAACATCCTCTTGGTTGTCCGCGGGACATGCAAGGCTCTCCGTGAGGCGTCAGACTGTGGTGACGTCTATCATGTTGTCGTGTGGAGGAATTGCCCAACCTTGTGGCATGTCCTCTGGAGGTGGCCCAGTTTTTGAATTTGTTGTTTGTTCACCGAAACCCCGATGTTCTATTTTTTAGGGGTATTCGTACAATGTTCATAAAGAACCATTACTCCATAGGCCAGAGGATGGTGGAGGAGGCAATGAGAGCCGGAAACCCTAAAGCAACGTACCTATTTTGTCTGTTGGAGATGTTTAGGGGTAGGGATTTGGAGTCTAGTGACGCAGAGCAGATTTTCATACTTCTGGGTTCTTGGAAAGAGAACAAGAACATGGGGCGAGTAAGGGATCACGTTGTGCGACAGTTTATCCATGACTATAGTGACGAGTGGGAATTGTACGTGACAGCTGACAATTGGCTTAGGTTTCACGGCGTGTGCCAACTCACTGAGGTGCCTGGGCACAATCTCGAACCTGCAGTGGATTAATACGATGATGAGCTTTGCCTGCACTATAAAGCCAACCTGGAGATGACATATTTTGTATATAGGCTGACTGATCATTATCCATTGCCTTTTTTAATGTTCCCTTGTATTCCCTTTACTTATTGTATTCCCTTGTGTTGTAAAGAATTACGTTACTGTCGAGACTTTGCTTAATATGACGTTTGTTCAGCTTTCCTTGAACTGTTGAGTTTCTTCTAAGCGATACGCAGTTGAGCTGGTTGTTGTTATATGCAGCGAGCTCAGCCGGGATTGTTGCGACAACCTTATTGCTTTTGTACAAATTCTATAAGTGTCAAGGCCCTTTTGTTCTTGATCTCCTTTGGTGTGTGGTATCTTTTACCTGTCTTGCACCAAGTCGTGGGGTTGGACGAGATTCAGGCAATCCTTGCGGGGTCATCATTGTCCTCGTTCTCTGAACTTTGGTGTGGATTGACTTGAATCATGGCTAGGTAGTACTGTACTCAATTGTTTTTATGATGTAGGTTGACCGTACAACGCTGACAATCGTATCCGATGTTTTTGTGTATGAATCCTAGGCGACGCTCTAGCTTCTAGTGGTAAATGGGGCATTCTTCGAGGGGTCAGGATAAAATTACACGCCGGTGCCGAAGCGTTTGAACAGCTTCGTGAAGAGTTCAAGGGGCATGTATTTTCAAAAAGTTACTTCAACTGTTTCTTGTTCATTCGTTATAAATATGTCCTATCCTGATATCTTATATTCATATTCCACTTTTCTAACCTTCTCATGTTGATTTGAACCTTCCTTTTCCTTCTTTCTGCGCTTTTGATTTCTTCCATTGCTCTGTCATGGCAGACTATCTTACTGGGGTTTTGAACTTTTTTAGAATATTGGCTCGTACAGCCTTGCGCTGCTTTTGTTGCTTGGACATGAATAAAATCGTGCTGTTGTCCGTTGTTGGTACATTTCCTTCGCATTCCTCCTTATATCCCTTACTGTATTAGGCCGATCGGCTTACGGGAACACAACATCTGTGTTGGTGTAGTCCAAGAAGATAAAAGTCTGCTCTGGAGTGGTGAGTTCCTGATTGGTTGGCACCGTAGCATTATAGTGCACACATAACTGTAACATTATAGGTTAAGCGTGCACACAACACCGTAACATTAAGGGTGCACATTGCACTGAAACATTAGGGGTGCACACAATACTGTAACATTACAACTCCGTAGATGATGGTTTTTATCAAAAGAAAATAATGTAGTTATGCAATGGGCACTTACTGGTAATACCTCTTTAGGTGTGCTGCGTTCCACGGGTCGGTTAGTTTTTACGACTGTATAAGGCCATTCCCAGTTGGCGTGGAGCTTGCCTTCAGTAGGGCGTGAACCTACAATACTCAAAGCATACATTAAACAATGAAAATAAATCAGATCTCACAGTTTTACACATTCCGAGACTTCTGTTTCCCTTCGACCAAGTATAAAAGCTTAGCCACGCAGGGCCTTGATGAAAACTCGAATGAGAAGTTAGAAAAGAGGGGGGAGAGAGGCGGCTGGTTCAGAAGTTTGATAGCTGCCTTTTTCTTTTACCAGTTCAACCTAAGTGTTGCAACCCTAGAAAATCTCTAAAATATATTCTAAACTATAACAATACAAATCTGACTATTTAAGGAAAATATTAAAAATAAAATAGAGACCTAATAAAACTAGAAAAGTGGCGTCCTCTAGAATTTTCGTGCACCAGGTCTGGAAACTTCCCAAAATTAACAGATCAGATCCGCATATCAGAATTGCAATATATGGAATGTTCCAGAACATCAACAGGGTAGGTGATGCAAATTCAATCCCGATTTAGTACTTCCTGCATGCATCACATTAAGGGAGAAAAATATTACATTTTACATTCTCAACAAATTCTCCCTCACTTAACTTTTGCTCGTCCTTGGGCAAAACTTAAATTCACTTTCTTAAAAACACCAAGGTTGCAACACCATCAACAAAGAATAACCAAGCTCTTAAAAACCCATAACATATCTTGAACAAACATTCTTAAACAACTTATAATTACTTAGTAAGCATTTTCACTCGAAGATGGAGTAAACTAAATGTGTAGACCCTCACGACAATAAAAACTCGACTCTCATGTGTTTGAAGGGTATGTGTTTCGCTCAAATTCATTCCAATGGAAATGATCTACCATAGGCTTGCATATCTTTTCATTCTCCATCACTGCGATCGAATGCATGACACGAATCATAAGGACTTTTTAAAGGATGTAACGAGGTTTAGGATCAAGGTGAGAAATATTTATGAATGTAGCTCAAAAGCCATTGAAACTAGTGAAGCAAAAATGAATCAACTCAAGCTCGATTATATATAACATATAAAACTAATCACTCCATACAACAACTTCTTCAATTTGGCTTTAAAGCATTTAAACCATGTAAAATTCCTGCATTGAAAAAAAGATTGTTTAAAAGGAACACCTTTCATTTGCAGCAGGAACGATCCTTCGCAACAACTTCCACCTTTGTATATATCACGTATAAACAGACCACCTTCTTGGAATTTTAGGAGGGATTATGAACATGGACAATTTGTAACATTAAAAGCAATTTCATCCATCACCTTCTTTCTTCTTTTCTCTATTTTTTTCTACCAAGATTACATCAACAATGGAACTCAAGAATTGAGAATGAAAACATGTTCCATTTCACCAGTCATAGCCATACCACAAATCCAAGCACCCCCAAACTTATTTCTTGCACACCCATACATATCATAATGATAAACAATGCTCCACTAGCTCTACGGCTTGGGTAAAGGCATTATTTTTCGGGTTTAAAACTTGTAACTTGGGTTCACAATAAACAAAAGAAAAACCAATAAAGCTCAAAGGAGTTCAACAAAGGGAAAAATTAATTATAAGGTAGACTATTTGGCTTATGTAGCTTATAACAAAGAGGGTCTTAATCATGTTCATGCATACATGTGTCAATATGACCTCGAAAAGAATCAAGGCAAGTTCTAGAGAAACAAAGCCGTGGAAGAATATCTCACATGAAAGAGAATAAGGAGACTGATATAAATGTGTAAGTCTAAAGGCTCAAAATCTCACCGACTTTTGTCTACCAAATTTAGTCACTACCATTCTCAAGGAAAATAACTAGACTAAATAATTATAAGTTGAAAAATTACTTATTCAATCATGTTATGAATTTTTCAAGCTTAATTGAATCTTGCTCATGACATACACAACCAAAAATCGTTGAAAACCACAAAAACAAAAAGCAAAGCTATCTTCTTCTTTTTTATTTTTTTTCTGAAAACCACGCTTTCTTTTAAAAAAAAAAATACAATTGCAACCTTAATCCCCTCCCCCACACTTAAAACTTACGTTGTCCCTAATGTAAGGTGAAATGCAAAGAAAAGGTAAACATAACGAAGAAATAATTGAGAAAATAAGAAGAAGAAAAAAACTAACTCTCATTGGGTTGCCTCCCAACTGTTGGTTTTTAGTCACAAATAATGTTTTGATGAAAACAATATAACTAATTGAAATGTGAAGCAAAGAAGATTCAAAATTAGCACGTAGCGATCAAGCAACATTCCTTTCAATGGAAGTGACTCTTACAGTGAAGACACAAGTTTCTAGGGCAATTCTTGTAACTCTAGATTCATCTTTAACAAGGATTTCAATCACACACATGCATAAGTCTTCAAAACTTGCATAGAGCGTTTTAACGTTTGTTGAAAGATTAAAACATTTTTAATGGCTTCAAAATATCTCAAATATACTCTCAAACCTTTTATATACTTGTGGGAAGTTAGCCTTTAAAATTGAGTATTTTAAGTTGGTCAAAATCGAATTTTTTAAATCAACCGGATCATGCTCAAGTTGAGGAGGTCGACCGGCTGGTCAAGCGGTCGACCGATACCCGACCGCTAGATCAAGCGGTCGACCGGTTAATTTTGAAAAGGCTGAAAAGAGTCGTTATGACCTCTGACATTATGACCGTTGGGTAACGTAAACCTGCAGCGGTTGACCAGTTCGTCATGAAATTTTGACAGATCGACTCCCAACGGCTATAAACGACTATTTTTCTCATGAGGCCTATATAAAGTCATTCTCACGCCTTTTAAACATAACTCAATTGTCCAAAATCATTTTACACAGGCAATGAGTGATAAAAAACCTTTCAATCCTTATTCAAACATCATTCACACATAATCATCATTTTTACATCCTTGTTATTGTGTGAAGCCTAAGAGCTAGATATTTCTCCTTGTAAAATCTACTCCATCAAGGGAGTTTTAGTGGGCATTTTTGTTCATACATATACACTACTAAGAGAGTGATTCTCTTGTTTCCTTTTGGTAAGGGTTGTTCATCAAAAAGAAGGAGTTTGAAGAGCATTGTTCTCAAACTCGTTCTTGAAGTTTAAAGAGGTGTTTCTCAAGCTCAAGTGTAAGGAAACATTTCTCTTGGTTGAAGGGAGCATAGTGAAGAAACCTCAAGGCTCGGTGAAGGAGCTTGAAGGGTGGATGTAGGCGGGTTTGCCGAACCACCTAAAAATGTTGTGTTTGCTTTTCTTCCCTTATCTCTTCATATTGTGCTACTAGTTTCTTGTTCTAAGTTTTATCTCCATATTTGAGTTGCAATATATATACTTGTGTTTAATCTTTTATTGCAATCATTTCTTTTTATGGGACTTGTAGCTAGCAAACACTATCAAAAGGGTGAGTTTTGAAAAAGTATTGAAACTCAATTTACTCTCTCTTAGGTTGCCTTAATCCTAGGAATATCACCAAGCAACACCTCTGTTTATCGTCATTGGCTCAACTCATGTCTTCCTTCTTCAATCAGTAAAAATCGGATTCCCAAGGTCCAATTTGCCACATTCTCTACTTGGAAGCCTTCATAGAAATGATTAAGTTTATGGCCATTCACCTTGAACACTTTTGAAGTTGCCAAACTTTGAATTTTAACTGCTCCATAGGGAAAAACATTAGTGACAACATAAGGCCCAATCCAACGAGAATGCAACTTACCATGAAACAAACGAAGACTTCAATTGTATAGAATGACTTTTTGACCAACATCAAACTCCTTTCTAGAGATCATCTTATGATGAAAAGCCTTCGTCTTTTCCTTGTAAATCTTTGCACTCTCATAGGCATCATTGCGAATTTCCACTAACTCTTGTAGTTGCAACTTCCTGTGTTCTCCACTTTCAACCATCTTCATGTTGAAACTCTTGATAGCCCAATAAGCCTTGTGTTATAACTCAAATGGAAGGTGGCATGGTTTCCCAAAAACTAATCGATAAGGTGACATACCAATGGGCGCCTCATAAGTAGTTCTATACGCCTACAAGGCATCATCCAAGCGCAAACTCCAATCTTTTCTACTAGGATTGACCGTTTTTTCAAGTATGGACTTGATCTCTCAATTTGACACTTCTGTTTGTCCACTAGTTTGCGGATGATAAGCAGTTGACACCTTGTGGGTGGCATGATAATTTCCCAGCAAGGTCTCCACAGTTCGATTGCAAAAGTGAGTGCTTTGATCACTTATTAGAGCTCTTGGAATTCCAAACCTTGAGAATATGTTAGACTTGATAAAATATGTAACAACTTTAGAATCATCAGTTCTGGTAGCTTTAGCTTCCACCCATTTCGAGACATAATCAATAGCAAGTAAAATATAAACATAACCGAAAGATATAGGGAATGGTCCCATGAAATCGATGCCCAAAATATAAAAAATTTCACAAAATAGTATGAGGGTTTGTGGCATCTCATTCCTTTGGGATATATTACCTGTCTTTTGGCAAGGATCACATGACTTACAAAAAAATATGAATCTCGGAATAAAGACGGTCAATTGAAACCACATTCTAGCACTTTTTCCCCCATTATCTTAGCTCCAAACAGACCTCCACAAGCATAAGAATGACAAAAGGTGAGAATAGAAGTAATTTCATTTTCAGGAACGCACCTTTTTATCACTTGATCTGCACAACGCTTCCATAAGTATGGGTCATCCCACATATAGTATTTGGCATCACTCTTAATCTTATCTCTCTCTTTAAGCCTTAGGCAAACCAGAAGGTAACATATTAGTAACCAAATAATTTACAATATTAACATACCAAGGTAATGTTGCACTCACGGAGAACATTTGCTCGTCAGGAGATGATCACTGGTAATGTTCCTCCGTCTCCAAGGAACACGTACTTGAGGTGACTGGGGAAAGGCTTCAAATCTGGAATAGGGGCCTGCAAAATAGAGGGTAAATGCCACACATTAGAAACTGGTAACATAATATAAGGAATGTTACCTGACTGCTGGAACTTCGAAAAATTATTCAACGCTGCAACAGTTTCCTGCAAATCAATACTCAAGGCAAACTCCTCATTTTCTTTCTCAAGATGCTTACTAATGGAAACTTCCAATCCATCTTTTCCATCAAGTTCAAAAACTTTCTGCACTAAAGAATCAGTCACATCAATACAATAAACTGGATTATCATCACCAGGATATTTCATGGCATCATAAATATTAAACTTAATAGCTTCACCATCAAATTTCATGGTAAGTTTGCCACTATGAACATCTATCTTAGTCTTGGATGTCTTTAAGAATGATCTTCCTAGCAAAATAGGAGCGTTTGATCATCATTCTCCATGTCAAGCACATAGAAATCAACAGGGAAAACCAAATCATTAACTTGCACAAGAACATCCTCAACTACACCTTTACGATAGGCATTAGATCTATCAGCCAATTGAATCACAACACCAATTTTATTCAAAGGTCCAAGTTTTAAAGAAGTGTATATAGAATATGGCATGACATTGATAGAAGCTCATAAATCTATCATGGCATTTTCAAATCTAGTGTTACCTATCGTACAAGGGTTAGTAAACATACCTGGGTCTTTGCACTTCGCAGGGAGTTTTCTTTGAATAACTACAGAAACATTCCCCCTTACTCTTACCTTCTCACATCCTTTAAGTTTCTGTTTCCTCTTACTTGTACACAGTTCTTTCAGGAATTTAGCATAACAGGGTACTTGTTTAATAGCATTTAAAAGTGGAATGTTTACCTCACATCTACGAAAAGTCTCATATAAATCTTTATTTTGCTCATCTATTCTAGATCCATATATAAAAGTTTAGCCACGCAGGACCATAATGAAAACTCGAAGGAGAAGTTAGAAAACTCGAAGAAGAAGTTAAAAGAGAGGGGAGAGAGAGGCGGTTGATTCAAAAGTTTGATAGCTGCCTTTTTCTTTTACTCATTTAACCTAAGTGTTGCAACCCTAGCAAATCTCTCAAATATATTCAAAACTATAACAATAAAATATATGACTATTTAAGGAAAATATTAAAAATAAAATAGAGACCTAATAAAACTAGGAAAGTGGCGTCCTCCTCTAGAATTTTCATGCACCAAGTCTGGAAATTTCCCAAAATTAATAGGTTAGATCCGCATATCATAATTGCAATCTATGGAATGTTCCATGACATCAACAGTGCATGTGATGCAACTTCAAGCCCAATTTCTTCCTTCATGCAGCCAGTATCTCTCAAACCTCAAAACGTGAAAGTTTTAGATCGTTTTCTTGTCGTTCCACAACATTTTGAATCATCTAATCAGAACTTGTATGAGAGAGTTATGCCCAGATTGCGAAGCAATGTCGAAACTGTCCAAAATCACCCAATTAACTTTGTTTTACACTTAACGCCTCCATTTGTATCCTAAATCAAAACATAAGAATAATGAGTACATTTAGGCACCAAATACTAAACATTAAGGGAGAAAAATATGACATTTTGCATTCTCATTATCTTCTGTATCTCAAGCTGCTCCTCCGTTATCTTCAATCGTTCCTCCATAATTTTCAATTGCTCCTCTATAAGCTTTTGTTTGTTATGCCGCTCCTCCATGTATTTCAGCTCCTCCTCCATCATCTTCAGTCTCTGTAAGACAAAGTCATAATCCTCTTCTTCGCGTTGGTGGGGAATCAATCCATTCGAAATAATCACATGTTGTGTGCCTCTGCCATAATGAAAACTTGATGTTAGAATCTATATCAAGTAGGGTTCAATATATTTGCATGATGCACTGATCGAAATAATCATTCAAGTATTACTAACAATATTACTCAGACGTAAGTAATCAATCAGTAAAAATATAGGTACTGTTTCAGGAGAAATTACCTAAACCCGTCTCCACCATCTCTATATTCAATCAGTTACATGACTCGTCTAAGACCATCACCTAAATAAATAGGATGCTTTAACAATTGATGCTTGAATGTTCAGTTTTTGGATGCCTTATTTTAAAGGTACATTAGGCATGTTGGTTATACCTTATTTCCAAGTCTACGAAACCTCCAACTCCTACATTTTACTTTCCAAAATCAAGTACTCAAAAATACCTTAGCATATCATTACTAATATGATATCTCAACAATTTAGATGGAGACTTCCTGTACTCTGCTGAGCAACAACGACCAGGGACTGAAAATATATGGTTTAAATGAACTTTTGTTATTGGATTATAGTTTGTCATTTTATCACTCTCCAACAACACAAAAAATACTGGTCATTACATCCAAATAAGACTGAATTATTGAATGAATGGAGCAGAGATTCCATAGAGCTTCTCACCGTCGCGGTAGAGTAATGTGGGCTACCGAAGAAACGCCGACCTGGATTTGAAGATGTCGAACTGAACTGTACCCGAGCTGAACCTCTACAAAAGCACAGTGGCTTGACTTCAGGAAGCATTTTTTCACTCCTTTCTTGCATTCCACTTCTACCGTCGTTGTCAGATGATGACAGTGACTTTCACTGGGACATCAAAAATTTGGGGAATGAGGTCTTTTTTGAGTCACGAATTTTCATGGGTTTGTGTTTATGGTTAGTTTTCATTTAGGTGAAGTGGATTTAAGGGCATTTTGGTAAACTGATATGACGTGGATATGAAGGTGTTAAATGAATTTCGTCCAGTCAGCAGTTTCTCACACATGTTGCCTTTAAATTGTATGTGACGTGGTCACTTGGTCCACATCATCAATTTTCGTCAAAAAATAGATGGAATGTTGGTGGAGGGATAAAAACAGGAAAAATGGGTATATCTCAGGGGTAGCGGGACAACAAAAATTATCCTAAGGGTATTTCTGAGAAAACATTAAACCCCAAAGACACGCGTATATATTAAGCCTTTTAAGATTATTGAGAAAACTATTTTATCTGAAGTTATAATGGCCAACTTATTCACGACACATTTTTATATAAGAGTTGATAAAATACTAGAGAAAGCCTTGGACGTCAGATTTCTGAAAGGATCTCAAATCTCAATAGTAGGATTAACAGAAAAAATATTTTTTCTACTTTCACCAAATACACTCTTTATAATTGAATTCAAGATTCTACAAATTGTAATAATGTCCATCAACACATTGCTATTGAACCCCTAAATCTTAGATTTCACAAACAAATTTATTTACATACATTAATTAAAGATCGTCCTTCCATCATACTATATTTCACATTAACCAATAGGGTTAAATAATATCATTATCTCAAATCGCTTGCTTATGTAAGTATCATAATTCATTATTGGGTTTTGACTATAAAATATTTCCAAAACAATAAAAAAAATATTCAATACTGGAAATACTTTTGAAAAAAAAAATCTCATGAGCTGATTTTCTTTTAATTCCACTTTGAAATGTGAATTAAATGAATATGTTGTCCCTCCTAGAGATTGGTGGATTCTTTATTAAGCGTTCATGTGTATTCTATCATCATATACATAACCTAACTCTGTCGATATATTTAGTCTTTGAAGGACCATCACTTGATTCACTTGTTGAATATGTCATAGCGTGTAGGCATCATAAATAAATAAATAAATAAGTGAATATTTGTGCTAGAATCATCTTCCAACTGATAATAATTTCACAAGGTGTTATTGGTTGGATCGTATTCAGTGTATGTGCAACTTACATATATAATATCCATTTGTTTGCTTAAGGTCTATACCTAAATGACAGAGTTAATCATTCTATCATATAGCAGCATAACAGCTTTGAGTTTCATGGAACATCTCATGTCACATTTAAATACTTATATTAATTATGGACATGAAGATAATATTTATTATCTTGATAAAATTATAATTATTAGTTTTCAAGGCCATACTTTCTTACAATATGCACTAATCCTATACAATTAGCATGAACATACATACCGCTAAAGATTTTTCAGTTTGTCTTGTTGTGAAACATTTCAATTGTTTTCCTTGGATACTGTATCTAAGTGAGAACCCAAGTGGCAATGGTTGGGAGAATATCATATATGCTATATGCAGGGGTCACATATGTTCTTATGAGAAATGGAATTGTTGTATGAAAATCGATTCAGCCAAAATGCCCAACAAAAGGGTGTATTCAATGGCTTAATTAATATGTAGAAATTAAGAGATAAACGAGTGCGTTTTGAGTTAAAAGACGCAACTTTAAGATATATATCATCTAGCTTCCATTAGCTAGATCCAAGTCGTAAGACAATGAAGAAGCTTGGGATCTAAGCCTTCACCTCCTTACAATTTTTTTTCTTGGTTAATTTAATTAAGGAGAAAAAATTAATTCACATGTCATAAGCCACTCGGATCATCTTCCTTAGCAATAGCCCAGTATATCCACTCTTGGGTTGGTCGCTTGGTTTGGGATCCCCTAAACCATCTAAACTTATGTACTGGACACATGGGCCTACGGTCATTTCATGTCAGGCCTTGAATTGTGCTTTTCTGTAAATCTGACAAAGCCCAAACCCAGGGCCGTGCTACCGTGTAGTCTGCTACTATTGACAAATCTGCATCTGCCGACCGACCGTCAAATATCCGACAAAATTACATGATCAACGTCCTATTATTGAAAGCTACGCGATTAAAGGCTATCTTGTGTGTTGCGTCGAAGTAAGGTGATTGTTGTGAGTAACTTTGTTATGAAATATTGTTAAAAAAAATTTAAGAATTTTATAACTAAACATCGACATTTTAAAATTTTTACATAAATTTCAACACCTTTTATATACACACCAATTTCAATTTTTTTAATATTTTTTCTTATTAACTTTTAAAAATTTTCATTAATTTTTTATTAAAAAATCCATCAATTTTTTTCTTCTTATTTTTGAACCAATTCTAATAAAAATTATTTTACAATTAAATATTTTTTAACTTTTTAATCTATTTTTTAATAAATATCACCAAAAGTTAAATTCAAAATTATTCTACACTGCAAACTTAAAAATTTTGCTTGACAAACCTCTAATAAAAGTCAAAAATTCATATGAATGGTCAAGTATTTATGATGTTAATTTTTTATTTTTTTAGAATTTGCATCTTATTTTTATTTTTACAATTTCAACATCATAAAATATACTTATTTTAATATAATATTTTTTTTATAACCACTTATATCAATTTAATTTTAATCTTATCTAAATATTTATAATTTTATTAAAATACTATAAATTTCTTTAAAATAATGGACACTGCGTTTATGGCTAAAATGCCAAAATTTTGTGTCGTTTGAGGTTGCTTTTCTCTTTTCTTAAAAAATATATTTATTTTTCTCCCTCTATCTACGGAGCTGTTTGTGCGGCGGATCGGCTGTACAAATTTCTTCCAAATAATGGGCACTGCGTTTATGACTAAAAGGCCAAAATTTTGTGTCGTTTGAGTGTTGTTTTTCTCTTTTCTTAAAAAATATATTTATTTTTCTCTCTCTATCGACGGAGCTGTTTGTGTGGCGGATCGGCTGGCTTCTCACAGATATCCTAAAAAGCTTCTCACCCATTTGCCAAGGGCCAAGATCACATCAAAAGAGTCAGATTTCGTGTGGAACTTCCTCGTTTCAGCGTGGAATTGGAAAGTGCGCTTTCCCGGCTCTTGAACCTGGTGAATCTTTTCTCTGCCACTCAGCGCCTCGGCCACAATCCTTTGGCCTCTCGAAGTTTTGCTCTTTTATGATCTGTAAGTTGTCTTTCTTCCGCTGTTTTTTTCAAACTTCGGCGAGTTGGTTGATGCAATTGCCGAAAGCTTGAAACATCAATTATTATTGTTGATTTTCTTAGAGTAGACAAAAAACGTGATATATTTTCTCTTTTTTACCGCGGAGAAACCCATCTTAAAGCTTTTGTTTGTCGAAACCGACCTTGTCTCTTTGATCTGGGATAGTTTGTGGTTATCTAATTAATGATATTTTATTGATTTATCTGCAATTCCTGATAATAAGCCAGAATTTTTTATTTCATCCATTTGGTTGTAGTTTGTGATAATCTGACAATAAATTTTGGGGCGCTCCAGTATTTTTATTGGTGCTTACGTATTTTGTTGTTGGTTTTATAGGAACTGAACTTCTGTTTGATTCATTTCAACTTCTGTGAATTTGTGGTTTGATCTGTTGCAGAAAGTGTTACTGGTTTTAGGGTACAAAAAGGAAAAATGTCGCGTTACTTAACTGAACTATATCAAAATAATATGAAGTCGAGTGGTGAAGATTTGCTAAGCGCAATAATCCCGCTGATGAAGCTTCTTGCCCTCACGGTAATAGGTCTGGTTCTTGCATACCCAAAAACCCAAATAATCCCAAAAGCGACATTTAAGCTCCTCAGCAAGCTTGTTTTTGCTCTGTTCTTGCCCTGCTTAATCTTTACTGAACTTGGTGAAAGCATTACACTTGAGAACTTTGCTCAGTGGTGGTTTATACCGGTTAATGTATTGGTCAGTACGGCTATTGGTTGCTTACTAGGGTACTTAGTCGTCATTATTTGCCGTCCGCCTCCGCAGTTTAATAGATTCACCGTTATTATGACTGCATTTGGTAACACTGGAAATCTCCCTCTCGCAATTGTTGGATCCGTCTGCCATACTGCAGATAACCCATTTGGATCCCATTGTCATTCAAGAGGAGTGGCTTATGTCTCTTTTTCTTCCTGGGTTTCTGTGATTCTTGTTTACACCCTTGTGTATCACATGATGGAGCCTCCATTGGAATATTATGAGATTGTTGAAGAAGGGGTTGAGATTGAGGAACAGGAGGCAGTTAGTGACACTAGTAGGCCTCTCCTTGTGGAAGCTGAATGGCCGGGTATTGAAGATAAAGAAACTGAGCATTCCAAGACACCCTTTATTGCAAGAATTTTCCAAAGCATATCAGGTGTTTCACAGTCTTCTGTTCCTGACCTTGAGGTTTCAGGAGAAGGTGGTGCTGTTGTTTCAGGAGAAGGTGGTGCAAACAGCCCTAGGTCCATTAGATGTTTCGCTGCACCAAAAGTCTTCAGGAGGATGAGAATTGCTGCCGAACAAACTCCAATACAGCACATACTTCAACCCCCGACAATTGCTTCTCTGTTAGCTATCATTATTGGGACGGTACCTCAGTTGAAGGCTTTTTTCTTTGGATACGATGCGCCACTATCTTTTGTAACAGACAGTTTAGAGATTTTAGCCGGTGCATTGGTGCCTTCTGTGATGCTTATTCTCGGGGGTATGCTTGCTGAGGGGCCAATAGATTCAACACTTGGGCTTCGAACTACAATTGGTATAAGCGTAGCAAGGCTCTTAGTGCTTCCCATGCTTGGAATTGGTATAGTATTGCTGGCTGATAAGATGAATTTTCTGGTCCACGGTGATGCAATGTACAGATTTATCCTTTTGTTGCAGTACACGACTCCAAGTGCCATTTTATTGGGAGCAATTGCCAGCTTAAGGGGCTATGCAGTTAGTGAGGCTTCCGCACTTCTCTTCTGGCAGCACGTGTTTGCCCTCTTCTCCCTTTCCTTGTATATTGTAATCTACTTCAAAATAATCCCATATGTTTGAGGTCACTTCAATATGATCTTATATGTTAGAAGTTTGGCCAATTTGTTGTCAGATACTTCTTAAGCTGCTCTATCTGCTCCATTGGGCACTGGTGGTGGATTTGAATGGTGCTTTAATCCATCATTGATGGTATTTAATGGAAGTGGATTTTGTAGAATAACTAAATGTGGTACCTGTATGCAAATGCTTTGTAGCACTCCGGTAGTTATCTTATTGTTTATTGTATATGGTGTATGCTCTCAAAGAGTTTCTTTAGATTGTACAATAGACTACAGTATTAGATCATTTGGAGAAGTATGTGATTTTCTTTAGATTGGCTGACCATGATCGATCAGACTAGAATTTTTGGTGTTGTAGTTGAGCCCAATTTATGCTTATTCTATGAGGCATGCGGTACTGAGATTCCAATAATTCATCACCTGCACTCTGAGTGATGAAGTTGTGGCATGTCTATTTAAGAGTAGAGCTACAAACATTAGTTTTTGTGCACTGCAGAAAGTGCCCTCTTTTTATTTACAGGAGATTTAATAATCCCCTGGGTCACAGTTGCTGGGATTGAGCTACACGTCTTGGGACTGCCAAAAGCAATTGATATTGGGGAATTGGTTTGGTCGATACCTTGCGTGGAGAAGGCTCCCAGCCTCCAGTCCAGGCTACTTGAGCACAAGAAAATCAATGATCTTTAAGTGGAATATTGGCTGGGTCCAAATCATATAATCTTTTCTTCTCTCGAGGAAATGTAAAACTTCATATATAACGAACGTAGATAGAAAGGATAGACCAATCCCAACACAGTTACAACACAACAAAAGAAAAACAAATCCCAGACAGCCATGCATGCTGCCTTGGAATGATCTGTAAATTGTTCAAGTGTGCAGGACAAGTTCAGAATGCAATCTATGGGGTGATGTACTTAGAAAGTTCTGTTGAAATAGAGAAGCATCTTTGGTTCAAAGTTGAAACTCACTGATAGGGCAAAGAGTTTCGTCAGAAACTACCAAGTTTTTTGCTGTTCAAGGTTGTTCGTCAATAATCCAATGGGGGAATTCCTGGCCAACCATTGTTTTATCTTCAATATTCAAAGATTCATCTTGACTTCTCAACTTGCTCCTCAGCAGGAGCCTTCTCAAAACCGTGATTGACAGAACTCCCGAGAAGGCCGTGTCTTGTTTTGACAAGCGCACATGGAAAGTGTGGGATGTTGAGTGGTCAAGTTGAGGCTGTCTTGTTCTTATGGCATATCTATCCTTAAGCTCCTCTGGATTGGCTTTATGTAGCCCTGAATCTGAAGAGGTCAAATCTTTGTAGGACCAGATCCATAGCAATATTTCCAGTAATTTTATTCCGTATAGATAGTGTTACACGGAAGTGACGGGATACAACATTTACAAAGAGACTTTTCAGCTATTGTTCTAGAGAGAGAGACTTCTCCTTTTCTCTAGACCCTCTTACCTCTTTTTCTCAAAACCTTCCTCTCACTTTGTCTGATGTGGGAAGGAGTTAGTCTCCTCCTCCCTCTCCTCTCCTCTCCATCAACCACGCCTTTGGTGGTCAAATTCTGCTCTAATAGTGCTTTTTAGGACTATTTTTAGGTTTTTTTCTTGAAATAAATAGAGGTTAGATCTTGGTCTTTCCGGTGGTCCTCGATGCGCACGGCCTCCTTGGTGGGCTTCCCCTCCTCCAGGCATTCAGATCTGGCCAAGAGTAACAGCATTCGGCCGCTGTGTGAGCCCTCTTGCGCCTGGTCGCTTTGCCTCTCTCTCGATCAGTTTGAACGATTTTCGAAGGACACCACTTGTCCAACCATGTTTAGCACCCCATGGTGATTGCTTCTTCCTCAGTCTAGCACCACCTCTCTGGAGCATGTTTGTTGTGGTGGATACAGAGAGGGGCGAGCAGGGGCCACCATTCCCCTAAACTTCAAAAAATCCAAGTCTTGCCTCTCAAAAACAGAAATTTTTCCAATAAATTTTTTTGGCCACCCCTAAATTTTTAGAATTTGATGTGAACCCCACCAAGAATGACGAGACCCGACAACTAAAGGGAACCCAAGATCGTTCTAGGACAAATCCAAATGGAAACCTTGACCTAATGTTTATTAGAAACAAGAACCTCGGTATAAGGAAGACGTCACAAACGGTGATGGAACTCCGTTTGATAAGTCGGGTTGAACGCCACGGAAAATCCCGATAAGTTCAAATAGTTCTTCAAAGAACCAAAGAGAATCACGAGACCTCTCAAATAATATTAATCTCAAAGTTGTGTTCTTTCTACATGCCCAAAGGCCCTATAAATATACTTGGAACATCCCTCCAAGAATAGGATTCTAATTAAAATAAGAAACTAATTCAAATTTGAAAGAAATTAAATGCTCCTAAAAATCCGACTAAGGAAAAGGGATAAACCAACATTTGAAAAATGATTCAAATGCAAATTCAAACATTCCTAAAAATCCGGCTAAGGAAAAGGGATAAACTGACATTTGATTTGAATTCAAATCAAATATTCCTAAAAATTCGGCTAAGGAAAAGGGATAAACTAGCATTTGATTTGAATTCAAATTCAAATAAATTATTCCTAAAAATCCGGCTAAAAATAAGCTACGTAATCCGATCTTTCTAGCATTGACCGGATTTGATGCAGCCTTCTAGAACATGATTCATGGTGATTCTTTGTTGTTGACGTGGATCAGGTTCAATATGCCTCCATGAATTTGCTTGAACTCATATCTCTTGAATGATTTCGTCGAGTACATCCTTGAACTTCTTGACTCGTTCTCTCGTAGCCGGCTCTACTGGAACTTGGACTAGCTCATTTGAAGCCTTGCTCGAATTCTCATCAGAATTGGAGTCAAATACCCTGCTGGACATTTGACTACCTATCTATGGACCAATTCATACTGTTTTAAGCCCCCAAGTAAGTCTTTGAATTCATACTTTCGTTAGAGAAAAAGATTTTTTTACCTTCATTGGGCTTACAAGCTGAAGTAGTACAACTCAATTTCAATTGTCTTTTTTTTTCTTCTTAAAATTTCAATCGTTATTTCACTTGCAATCTTGTGGAAATTGGCTTAATTTATAATAAATCTTTCTGCACCAAATAAGATAATAAAAAAGATTTTTATCTTTCTCTTTCAATTTAAAACTAAAAGATTGTATCTTAGGATCTCCAATTATGCTGAAACAATACAAATCATTTTATTTTATTTTTCTAGTTTTTGAAAGGTAAAAATGATACAATTAGACTCAAATTTTAGCAAATAAATATGATACAATGATACAATACCTAATGACTTTATCTTATCTTTATCTCTTTAACTTCTAATCTTTTATCTTTAAATCACCATTAAACCATTCCAATAGAAAATGTTTTATTAAAAATTATCATTCCAATAGAAAAAATATTAAACTAAAATGACCGGAAAAGTACTGTGGGTAATTCGAAAAGAAAGAATAATATACGAGTATTATATGATTTATAATTTTTCATCACTAGTGTCTAGATTAAAATACGTTCAATTTTTTTAAAAAAATTAAAATATTCAGCCCCTCCTAAGAGAAATTACTGGCTCCGCCACTGAGTGTGTTGACTGGTTTCTTAGGCTTTTATGTTGTCCATGCTGCCTCCCCCCATTTTGTGGACTTTTTCGGACGTTTTTCTTCGATAGGTCTCCTAACCGTCACTGTTTTGTGCTGCCTAGAGCTATCTTTTCTCCTTCTTTTCCGTATGCAACCAACCATTGCTTGAAGATTGTCCCAAATGAGTCAGATTGTAGTAATCTTGTTGTGTCTCGGTCCTTGTGGTCGGTTTGTGCGTCTCGATCTTTACGATCGATTGATATTGTGTCCAGATCCTTATGATTGGTTTGTGGACCTCTCGTAGCATCCACCTTATTATAAGTTCTTATGGTTCGTTTAGATTTTTCTGTTGACCTTTTGACTTATTTTTCGTTATGTACTAGTTGTATTATTCTCGGATATTAATATAATATTTTAGTTGTCTACATTTTTTTTTTGGAAAAAGATTAAACCTAAAATGATAATATAAATTGATAAGAAGTAACGAAGGGTGTGGCAACTGGATATCTTCCTAGTTGTGTCAGCAATGATTCACCTTGTAAACTACTAAACATAATAGATATAAAAAAAAACAAAAACAAAAACAATTTGCGTGATTTTTTCTTTCTCTTTTCCTTTTGTCCCTATTTATTTATGACCTTATTTATCTTGTTATCTATAATGAATGGGTAACTCTGGATTTCCAATTATTTTTAGCGAGTAACTCAAATTCAACAAAATCACCATAATTTAATGCTAAAACTATAAAAAGGTAATATTAAACTACAGTTTTAAAAAAATTAATGACAAAATTTAACTATTGGGAGTTTAAAAAATTCACTCTGTAAGTAAATATAAAATGTCTTTATTCATAAAAGATCATTTCCATTACGATCAAAGCATTAGAATTATTATAAATTCTATAGACCCCTTTTAAAAGCTTCTAGATCATCTAAACATTCTTACATCCTAATACATATTTATTAAATGAAACAAAATCTTCAGCTAATTCTATAGCGTGGGCAACTACAGTCAGCTTGGCCCATATGTTAATCAGGCCTACGAGCAGTAGGGGTCCTTCGACTAAACGTGAGATGCAAAGTGTAAGGGGTTGAGGGCTTTTGAGTTCAGTTTAGGAGGTTTCGACTATCATTTCTCGTACTTAAATCTTCCCCAAGTGACACTTCCAATATTATCATTATCGATAATTTGTGTTAGAAAATATTTTTCAAATAATAAAATTTATCTTTTTTTTAACTACTTCAATTTTTAAGGATAAATTGATAGATTCAATGGTATAAGAGTTAAAGTCTTGAATTTGAAACCTAATTTTGCACTTCAGTCCATTTTAATTTAGTATTATACGTGTTTGGAATTTTATTTTTTAACCAAAAAATTATGATTTTACCCTCATAAAATTGAAAAAAAATATGAGGATAAAATTAGGTGCAATGTGAAAAAATAAATAAATAAGAGTATAAAGTGTCAATACTTTCATAATTAGATAGTGTAAATTGTATTTATATTTAAAATTTTCTATTCTTAAAAGCTTAACTTTTAAGATAAACAGTTTTGAACTAATATCTCAATCATAATATCTCATTTTACAACTAAAATTCTATTACGTTAACACTTCTTTTGTTATAGTGTAATTAAAAAGTGTGTGTTGATTAAAAAGAATGTTGTTAAATGAGTGTGGTTTAACGTATCAGTCATTGAAATTGATAGTTTAATTGGGATCTTCCTTGGCAAAGCGTCAGCTAATGAGATCCATGATGAAGACGATTCTGAGTATTCTGTTAACTCACCCATGTTGTGGTTTTGAACTTTTATAGGGGTCCCATCATCCAGCTTCTCAACCACCTACAGAACGTTCAACTTCTCAACCAAACTTAGAGGTCAATAGTCACGACAATCGCAAACGCAAGAGGAAAGAAAAAGTGGCATCCGCATTGCGTGGGGACCATCAAAATTGAGATGGATGTGGGAACAACATGTGTAGTCAAACTGTAATTATTTTGGGAACTTTTATGAACTTTTTTTGTGATCATTTGGTTATCTGTCAGCACGTAGTTTGATAGTGCAAGTAAATAGTATCTTTTGATTTGTCCATGATTGTTTTGTAGTGGTTTCCTGGGACCACATGACAGTTTTTATGAAGGGGTGACGTGTATTAGGCACGACCTTTTTATAGTGTTTTGTACAGACCACATATAAGTTGCATTAAATATAGATAACATTTTTGTTAATGAAATGAAAGTTTATGGATTTATCAGACTATTCTATCATAGAGTGACAAATGGTTATATGAAGTTCTTCCATAAAGTACAATTTTTCAGGACATTTAATGTTAATGATCTCTAGCAAAAAAGAGGAGACTTTTTAAAGAAGTCACAATGGACATGTGTTACATAATATTAGTGGGCTATTAGTGCCTTAAAATGTTATGCACTTTCAGATCAACTTATCACTGTGGGGATCAAAACTAACGTGTCAATACAACAAGATGAAAAATATTTGAACATAAGGATATCATATAGAAAGAGGATGCCTTCACATTCAAAATATGGATAAGCCATAAACATATAACAAAATGTCTTAAGCTCATATTTCAAGCCATTTCAAGACATGAACACAAAATAGTAGTTCCAAAATACAAAACCTCAAATACATAACACATCCCCCAATTCTAATACACGTTCAAAATACAAAACTTCAAATACATAAGACATTTCTAATTCTAAGTCACATAAGACACTCACAAACACACACCAATGTCTCTATGCAGCTACTTCTTTGGATAAGTCATAAGCTTCAAGCAGATTAGTCCCAACAAGATGATAATCACCCACGAAAGAAGAAGCAGGTATATGATCGCCCTTCTGCTTGCTTTGTTCGCCTTAAGTTCCTTCTCCATAATCCTCAACTTCTTGAAAAGTCCAGGTAGAATCTCTTTGTCACGCGGGCAAGTCTCATTATCTACCCATTCGAAAAATCCACACTGACGCTGCTCCTACAACAGAAAACCAAAAAACTTATTAAATGAACAAGAATATCGTTTAGAGATTTCATCAAACATGTTACTCACTTACTTGTCTCCCATACAAAGCACAACTGTAGAACCTCCTACCAGGGTTTAAGTCAGTCCATGAAGTCTTTATCACTGCCTTCGACCCAGATCTACACACCTTTGCTTCGCGATTTCAAGTGTCTGTACGAGCGGATGATGAGCAAAAGGAAGACATCTTTGCTGAAGACCGACAGGGGAAAATGTAGAGCAGTTATTGTCCTCTGAGGCTTAACAATGAACCCACAGCTTCCTCCAAGACAAATTAGCAAAGTCAGTCTCCAAAATTTAGTGAATTTCGCAACTCTCACAAAAAGGTGCTGATTTGGGGATTTTTGAGCAAATAGAAGCTACGAGCGTCTTTAGAAGAGATGAAGATGACATGACAATGATCCATTAAATACGTGGCAGACTTAGGGCAAACAAATAACTGACGTGGGAGTCTAAGAACGTGGCAAACATTAATTGTGTGGGTGGGATGACGTGGAGCGGGCTTTGTTAAGTCCATTAATGACGTTGGGTCGAGTGATCTTCGTAACAATATAAGAAACTCAGTGAGCCTTTTAAAATTTTTTGAAACTCAGTGATGTTTTTAAAAATGGACTAAAACCTAGTGGGCTATTTGTAATTTTCTCAAAGAAGTATATTGCGATTCTTCCTTTTCCTAAGCGTGAGAACAAAGTTCTAGTTTATATGTTAGACGCCTAATCAATCCTTAGAAAACAGAGAAAAGTAAAAAACGACGACTTCTTAGTACTTTTTTTTCTTTTAAAAATTGACTTACTACTAAATTAGTTGTTCTCTGTCATTCTTACTTCTTTTTTTTTTCTCCAAAATTTGGGGGCATTATAAAGACCATTACCTATTTTGCGAATATATTAGAAAAAATTAGCCTAATTATACAAACAATCTTTGTGGTATAACTTTTTCACAAAAATATATATGTGGTAAACGTTTGTACAAATTCGTCCTTATGGTCAATGTACAGTAACAAAAATCATCCGTTTCAGTTTCATCATCTTTCTTAAAGCTCGATGGTGAGCTGAATTAAATTTTCAGAGAGACTGTTTTGTTATTATATATTGACCACATAGACGAATTCATATAAACATTTATTACAATGATTTTTTTGTGAACACGTTATACCACATGGACATTTTGTATAATTAGGCCAAAAAAAATTTAAAAATTTTGCCCCCATAGCTTCGTCATTGCTTTGAGGTATTGTTCTCCGATTTTTCCATGGCACGGTAGGACTTAAAAGTCGTTTGATCTAATCCCCCACAAATCCAAAATGCTTTGACCTGATCTTCTTTAGTCAAGTCTCAAGAGGGGCTTGACCTTATCTCAATGATGTAACCTTTGGGCTCAGTATCCGCCTAACCTCACTTTCAGGCCCAATTTCTTTAAGGTGGGTCGGACTTTTGGCGTTTTGGTTGTCTTTTCCGGTTTATGGTCCTAATGCGTTTTTTATCCTCATCAGTAGTGGTGCAGATATGTTTGTGAAATCTAGGAAGATGTCCGCCTGGATATTGCAAGCAAGAGAGCCCGGGTCCAAAACAGAGTGAGAATGTCATGACGGTGAGTTTTCTTTTGGATTCAGATCCTTGGGCCTGTTTAGGACTTAGGCTAGAAGAACAACCTACCCAACGGCTTTTCGCTCGTAAAACCACAACACGGCCCATTTTAAATAAACAAAAAGGGTACGAGGCTTCCTAAAACAAAAGACAAGTTGGGTTGCCCACTTCTCTTTTGCGCAACCCACTTCTCTTCTGCCCCCTTTCTTTTCCCGTAAGAGAAGAAGTTTTCCCTTGTGAGAATAGAAACTTATCTCTTCACCCGGTGAAAAATATTGTAATTGGACCCACGTGAACTCACAGATATAATTATTAAGTTGAGGAAAATTGATAAAAAGGCAACGCCTTTGTTTCTCTTTTTCTGCATTACTTTAGCTTGATAGGTATCCCTTTTGTTCCTTCTTGCTCGGAGTCAAAATCTGAGAGGATAGGCTAGCTGAAGATAGTAAGACTGCATAACAATTGTTCCTCATGAGAACATGATCCACTGCTACTCGCCCATGTTGTAGATAGCCTTTGAATCTTTGGATATTATGGATCCGATTCGTTTTAGGTAGTCCAGGTAACTGATAAAACTAGATGACCAGAGAGATCCAAGAGAATTTAGGGAACATTCCAACTGCTATCAAAATGGTAGGTCGACATTTATTAACTTTCTTTTTCATCGAATTTAAAACTGATATATGCTGACTAATACAATGCGCAAATTCTGGATGTCAACCTTAACTTCCTCGAGTTAAGAAATCACCCCATTAGGAAACAAAAAAAGAAAAAAAAAAACTCATCTTTGTTGGAAGTCCCACATTACAAGAGAAACTAGCCAATGTGCTCCTTATAAAGTTGTGACATCCCTCACTCCTCAAGGCGTCTTTTGGAGTTGAGTTAAGCCCACCTTTCACATATTATGTAAATTCTAATAATCTTAATTTCTTCTTATTCTTTTAAAGACTATTACTCAATATAGTTGGAAAGATAAACTTTTACTCATAGAATAATTATAGTATTCAATGAGTAGAGTCGTTAAATTCCAACTGCCTATGATCAACTTCTTGATTTCATTGATACATTGGTTGTAAGGTTTGCTAGGTTATTATTAATTTTTTTTTTATTTTTCTAAGTGTAAGGTTTTCTGTTATACTGTTAGTTTGGTCAGAACATCTCTTAGCAGGACTAACCCAGTACATAAGTCAGGTGTTACAAATTTTGTTTGTAAAAGAAAACACAAAATTTTTCTCACTTTCTTTCTCTATATAGATCCAGCAGTTAGAGTTATAAGTTATGTTTAGTTTGGTTTTGAAAATATTTTTGTGTTTGTTTTTTTGGAGGTAGTATAGATTCTTTTGGGATTGATAAAAAGTTTGTTAAAAATTGTTAAAATTTGTAAAAAATTATTAGAGTTTGAAAAAAAAGGTATTGAAATTAATAAAAAAAAAATTAATTGTGAAATTTTTTTGAGATAAAACTAAACATGGTCATAATTTTTCCTTGATGAAAAAAAAAGTCTTATATAAAAGTCTCCAAACTTCTAATATTTCAACGGTGGTTTTTATTACAAATTTTTTTTTCTGTCTGAGATTTTATATAAATAATATATCTGTCTCTATACGAATTATAAATATAATTTCAACCTAAAATTGCGAAAGATTGCATCGAGGGTGATGTTTGTTTACATTTTTTTTAGAATTTGTATTCTACTTTTTTAGAATTTAAATATTATAAAATACATGTATTATAACACTTTAATAATTTTTTTATAAATGTTAATTACTTTTATTAAAATTTTACACGTATATCAATACATATTTAATATCGACTAAATATTTAAAATCTTATCATAATTTTATTACCATCTAACATTCCCTAGTTATTTGTGCCGTTAAGTTTGTCAGAACGTTAATTGCCAAATCTGATCAAGGTTGTCATACAAATAACGGGGCTGCCAAGGTATGAGTGGGTTGATTACGTCAACGCTGAGCAGCAAAGTCCACATGGTCCCCAACTGCATGGAGAGAGTTCCCGAATCCCACATGATGCCCAACTGCATGCAAGTGGCGGAAGGAGGGGGTGCGATGGGTATCGGCCGATACACATGATGCCCAACTGCATGCAGTGGCGGAAGGAGGGGGTGCGATGGGTATCGGCCGATACCCATCGCACCCCCCAAAAAAAATTTTACATTTAGGTTTTTTTTGTTTTTCTTTATAAATTAGTTAGGTCCGATACCCATTAAATCCAGACCAAATAGACTTAATGGGTATCAGATCTAAAATATTTTTTTTCTATACATTGATTTTGCTCCTAGTGCTACATAATAATTAAGACAAATATACAGTTATTATAATTTTTTGTTTTGCATTGATTACAAATTCTTCAACCGATGGGTAACTTCATGTCATCTTGCTAAATTTATGTTAGTAAAAAATTTTTTACTCTTTGCTCCTAATTTTTCATAATCAAGATCACTTCATTTTTTTTCTCCCTATGTTGATCTGTTTCTTCATTTTTATTAGAGATCTCGAAAAATGTTGTGTTTGTTTAGGATTCTTGTATAGGCCAAACCAAAGTTCTGATCACTTTTGGGATATGTTTATCTAAGAAACTCTTTTACTAAATCTTGCTTATATTGTAAATTTTATTTTTATTATTCAGAACATGGTTTGTCATCAATTGTTGCTTTGTGTGTGTAATTGCTTTGAAGAATGCGAATATCTTTCAATTTCAAATCCATAAAACCTAGAGAAAATAAATTACAAATGGATCCCAAGTAACCTTTTGTCAAAAGAAAAAAGAGGAAAAAAAAAGACAGATTCCAGTTGTGGTAGTAACAAAAAATTTAAGAAAGACAACCCCTAATGACATCAAGACCTCAACCATCAAAATTATCTGTTATTTGTTCTAAAATTTTAGAATTAAGTAGAGAATTAACTTAAATTAGATCATCAAAAGTGATTTGTGTAATAGGATGAGAGATAACTGAATGAATGGTTGCATGTTAGTGTACATTGAGTAAGAAGTTTTTAAAACTATTGAGAACAAAACAATTTTGCAACATTTTCAGAAGATGCAAACTCGTAGGATCCAATTGTCACCTCTCAGTCGTAGTATATATTACGGTACATGTATTCTAATATTTTTAATACTTTTAGTCTTTAATTTTCGACATTATAACTCTAAGACAATGACGTAGAAAAAAAACTCTAAGACAATGTTTTGGATTAAGAAGAATTTTTTTTTTTGTCATTTCGCCTTTAAAGTTCGACACCCATGAATTTTAATCCTGGTTCCGCCACTGACTGCATGGAGAGAGTTCCCGAATCCCAACGGTGAAGATGATGGCACAGATTGAGGGACGAGTATCCTGCAATTCGCAATTGATACCGGACTATCGGTCCCAGATTGAGATAGCCACATCTCATCTTCTAGTCTTAGGGTGGACTCATTGCTTTGCTCAGATGTGCGCATTTTCTCTGACAATTTTTATGTCTTTCAGTTTGCCATAAATACAGGCGATGCTTGAGGTCTAAATTTTGTATATTGAGATTTAAGAAATATTATAAAGTAAAGATATGTTAGGGATGTTGGTGAAAAAGTGAAGAGGAAATATTTTTAATAAATATTATAATAATAAAAATTTATGTGATGAATTTTTTATTATTAGACTTAAATTTTTGGGCCCAAACTATTGGGACTCAAACAAGACTTATATATACACACACACACGGTATCCTCCCATTCGAAAAGAGAGAGATCTGGTCTTACGGTGTAATGAGAACCCACACTATCTAAATAGATATATATAGGGGTTGTTTATTTACCAAAATTTGAGAGAATATTCTTAAAATTTTGAGAATCTTTTGAATGTTAAAGTTTATTGAAGTTTGTGAAAAGTTTGAAATGTATGTGTAAAAGTTGAAAATTTTGAAGTATATTTGTTTGTTTGGAATTTTTGAAGTCCAAAAAATTTGGTAAAACAAACATCCCAATAATCACGTAAGTGTCTTTGTGGACTAAAATTTTAGTCCTCTTAAAATTTTAACATAATAAAAAATTATAATATAATCTCTCTTTTACCATTATATCATTAATTTTCACTATAATAAATATTAAAAATTAACTCTCTCTTCACTTTTTCACTAAATTCAATACCCTAAAATTTTAATATCTACAAAATTTTAACACTCAAACATAACCGTAGTATGTCATATCATCGTTTTGTCTGTAGGCCCGATTTAAATCGTTTTATAGTTTATTTTCTGTCTGAATGTTTCAGCTTAGCCAAACACACAATATTTTTTAATATTGTTATAGATGAATATAGAAAATATTTGAATCTTGTAAAATATATATGTTGTATCTTTTATCGGTAGATTTTTTTTTAATTCGGATAATAAATTCAGAAATATACTCCACGTGAAACTATTAAAGATCTTAAAAAAATATTGATCAGTCACTAAGAAATAAATTTTATTATTAAAATTTTATTCTTTAATACTCTACGTGTAGATTGGACACAAGGCACAAAGTTTTGCTAAATATTCAGCAATGCCTAAAGTTGATAGAGAAGACAAGTAACAGTTACCTCTCGCGTTCCGAATCACTTATTTGACACTATATGGACCAAGTTTCCTATGCAACGCCCAACTACATTCAACTTATATCGAACCACCTGCAATTTAGTTGTTGTTTCAGTGTAGAAATTTTGGGTATTAGAATTTGTAAAATATTATTATTTGTGAAAAAATTATGGAAGTTGGTGAAAAAGTGAAGAGAGAGAAATTTTTAATAAGTATTATAATAATAAAAAATTATTTGATGATTTTTTTAATATTAACCCCAAATCAAACAAGTCCTAAGTCTAACTAAAACCACACACGAATAGATTTTTATTTGACCGAAACTTGAGGAATAGTTAAGGACTGAAAAATTGCATCGTCATTTCGAGTTATCCTCGGTTTTGCTATATATAGTAGCCACATGTAGGGCTGCACAATCCTGGTGTAGGTGCTGGTTTTGGCCAAAATCGGCACCTACACCGGGTAGACCGGTTTTCAAATATGGGTCACCTACACCTACATCGTTAGAAGCAAAAACCGGCCCTTAACGGTGGCGGTTTTAGCGGTGGCGGTTCCGATTATCCTACATCATATTAGACCATTTTTTTAGCATTTTATGCATTTCGTGTAATGTATTTTTTTTAATTTTTTTCCTTTGGTCTATTGATCTCATATTAATAAAATCTTATCCCATAAGTGGCTGGTACCAACTATGCCACAAATGCCATAAAAAGTATAACAAGCAATGTTTAACTAGTCATGGAGATTAGAACCTTGTTGTAAAGCCACTCGGTCCATGATGGTGCTCTGCAAATAGGGGACACAAGAATCAACCCAAGCACACGCTCCGTGTATTTCATCTGCCACATGAAATCAAACAAAAGAAAAAACACATGACATAGAAAATAAGGATATTGTACAAATAAAGGGCAGCTGAATTTGACTAATTTACTGCAAAGAGGCTAAGAATGTAAGCACCAGCAGTTACCCCCAAGCACATAACCTCTTTTAGCCTGAAGAAAAATCTTATCAATAACCTCTTGAGAAAACTGTAACTAGTAACAGAGGAAGAAATAACTTGATCTATATAGCCGACTCTAAATAAATTTCAAGGAGGATATTCAAACGCCATCACAGGGCCTAATGCAAAGCAAATTGTGCCCTATTTCACATATAACATGAAAAGCTAGCCCCTGTTTAAAAAATATTACCGGTAAGTTCTAAATCACAACATAACCTTCACGTACCATTCCTCATTCCTCCTATCTCAACTTAAAAAGCACTTAATATGACACTAAATGAGACAGGAAAAATTGGCACCAAATAATCTTGTGCTGCTGAGGGCTGTATCTTTGCCATAACATTAGATGATTGATATTACAACACAGACAAGACAAGAATTCTCATAGCTACAGTTTCACAAACTAAGCCTCAATCTCATTAAAGAGTTAACCTTCTCCTAATTAAGACTCCACCAATACATGTAGGAGCAGCCATAGTCGGAGGACAGTCCATAATCTTGTCACCAGGATCAAGCACATTGCACACATCTGCAGCACACGTTCAAGAATGGCGATTGTACAAGATCAGTAAAGGGCATACTAATTTAAAGACATGCAAAACCAAAAAACCCATTTTTAACCACAATCAAATCAAACAAAAATTCCATTTCTAACCGCATAATCAAATCAATGAGCTCATCTGCACCACATCCTGCAAGAATATAATCAAATTCAAGTCCTGAATCTTTGGCAAGGGCAGCGCGCAAGCAACGCCCTTCAGGAGCCCAAAGCTTCCAAAACCTACAAACAAGTTTAAAAATTATACATATATTATACATATACATATGCAATCTAGGTGTGATAACATATTCAATAGAAGCACAAGTTTAAAAATTAGGGAAATGGATTTTCGAGGAAATTAAGGTCCAGGGAGGAAAGTACACTGAAGTCGACCTCGTTGATAAGATCAGGGTGTTGATTGGAAATGGGCAAGAAGTCATGGTCATCGACCAAGATATCGTCTACGAAATTGGGCAGTCCAGCAAAGCTAGGATCCATAGCCATTTACAGAGTTGAACCCAGTATCCAAATCCGGGACCACTTACATACTAAACCTCCTATGATGAGATCAAATACTATCTTTTACCTATGGAAATGCAACACCAAAAAAAGAAAAAAGAAAAAAAACCAGGCTCAAATGAAGAAACTAGGGACAAAAGGAAAAGCAGAACAGAGAAGTACAAGAACCTTACATATCCCTCAGTTTCTCCGCAAAAAGCAACAGGTTTATGTGACAAGGGTGGCAGAGATCGATTGGATAACTCGAACCCACAGCCAGTATCCCAGCATTTCTGAAGATGAGATCAAATACTATCTTTTACCTATGGAAATGCAACACCAAAAAAAGAAAAAAGAAAAAAAACCAGGCTAAAATGAAGAAACTAGGGACAAAAGGAAAAGCAGAACAGAGAAGTACAAGAACCTTACATATCCCTCAGTTTCTCCGCAAAAAGCAACAGGTTTATGTGACAAGGGTGGCAGAGATCGATTGGATAACTCGAACCCACAGCCAGTATCCCAGCAAGTCTTCAGAAATGCATAACTCGAACTCACAGCCAAATTCTTCGTCTCCATCGGGGGCCGCCCTCGACAACTTGCAGCTTCTCGGTCACTCTCTAGCCGAGAATCTTCTCCGAAGCCGCCAATTCATCAAGCGCACTCGGTCCGGGTCCGCTAGAACGCTGCGGAGGAGCTTGAGGAGCAGAGAGGTGGGATGGGCAGAGAGGCACGACGTCTGACGACGGGTGGGGCAGACGTGGTGGTCGACACTCGGCAGGAGAGGGAGGGAGAGAGAAGCATGGGCAAAAAACTTACTGGGGTGATAAGGCCTTTAAGGGTTTCTGCTGAAAGGTTAAAAAAAATCTCGGTTCTCAGAACCCGGTGCCAGGTAACCAGGGAACCGAGAATACCACCGATTTTTCTAAAAAACCTCAAACCGGCACCGACACCGGTGAAGCTAGGTACCACCCAATTTTTGGAGTGTGAGTAATCTGATTTTCACCGGCACCGGTGTACCCAGCTTCACCAGTGCAGGTGCCACCGAAATTTTTCGGTGTGAAAATCGGATTACTTACACTTCAAAAATCGGGTGTCGGGTAATCCGGGAACCGGGAATACTACCAATTTTTCTAAAAAACCTCAAACCGGCACCTGTGAAGCCGAAATAATCGGATTACTCAAACACTCCAAAAATATCGACTTAGAGAGTAGGACTTCTTCACTAGAAAAGATTCGATTTCACTCCTTCCAGAGGTTCCCCCTTCTGTTTTTTGTTGCAACTTTTGGCGATTAGTGAACCCCCTTTATAGCATCGCATGACGACTTCATTCGTGCTGCCAAAGCATACCAAAACCCCCCAACTAAGAAACAAATTCTGTCAGTCTCAGTGCTTTCTAAGATTTGGCCCCAAAAGAAAAATAAGCAATCGAATCAAGCCATTTCCATGGTGGGGTTAAAGGAGCGATGCATCATGCATGCGCTCTCTTTTTTTTTTTTTAAGTGAAAGATTGATCGCAACATTGACGTTGCGTTCCAGTTTGTGCATTTTTTTCCACTTAATTTGATAATCTTACGTAGGAGTAAACGGTAAACCTATAAACCAGTACACTTTGCCTCCTGGAAAGGCACTCAAACCGTCTGATTTTCTCTCCGTAGGTATCGGTGTGATGCATCGCTCTTTTTTTTTTTTAAGTGAAAGTTTGTGCATTTTTTTCCACTTAATTTGATAATCTTACGTAGGAGTAAACCTATAAACCAGTACACTTTGCCTCCTGGAAAGGCACTCAAACCGTCTGATTTTCTCTCCATAGGTATCGGTGTTGACTCACCCATTTGATGTGGACCTCAAACCACCCCAATTAAAACGGGTAAGCAGAGGTCTAAACAAACAGAAACCATAACGTTTGCCTTAGATTTGGCTATTCTTTCGGGAGTTCGATGAGTCCAACTCCCTCTCTCTCCCCCATTATTAAATGAAAACGAGGGGCGCCACCAGCACGTGTTGACACTAAAAGAACATGCAGATGATAAAAATGACAAGGTTTGTTCTAGTTCAGATCCATAAGGGGGATGGGGATTAGGTAAATCACAGCGAAAGTAATGGCCAGATTCGTGCCGTGTTTATATTCTTAGATCCGAAAGTTGTGAAAAAAAGCAGCAAAGTGAGCAAGAACTAATACCCACTAAAGCGAGGCCGTATTAGCTTATTGGCGAAGGATCAACAGGAGCCGTGGCCCCATGCCGCAACAGCAGTACCAGCGGCACAGAGCACACAGGCAACGTGTATGGTGGACATGAGGAGGTGCTCTGCTTTTAACGCAAAAAGCAAATGGCCATTGGCCCCGCCGAAACCGTGTCAAAGGAGCGTAGGCGGTAGAAGGTGGGCCCTCCTTAACCCCAGCATTTTCCGCGCTGTCTCGCCCTTTCTCTTAGCTACGTAACGCGTCCGGGAACAGGAGCCCTCGGATCACATCATGCGGTCCCTGAGTTGTCCATTGAATGTTGTACGAGAAACAGAGTAGATTTTCTTTTCTCAGAACGTCAGGAATTCAGAGACTTTTCTGCGCTTAAAAGTAGTAATTAGATAGGGCTAATCTCCACTCAAGACAACTTGCCATCTCTCTTCAAAGATACTTTGTCCTGTTCTGTTCCCATTCACTTGGGAGTCCAAACCCGTTAACTCTAAAAACTCGGATCCGACTCACTGCTCAACGCCCAACCCATCTCCACCAAACAAGCACTTCTATTGAGATTAGTGTGAACTTCATAAGTATCCGAGAGAAAAAGCAAAACAAGAAGAAAAGGCAGCGAAATGACAAAAGAAAATAAACTGGTATCTGCAAAACCCAAAAGCAAGCAAATGCGTGTTGCTTCCATTAGTTCTGTTGCTTTAACTTAATGCAGTCCTTCATTAGCAGTGAAAGTAGAGGAAAACAGAGAGAGAGAGAGTAGCCTAACTTTATTAAATAAATCACACCCGCCTTTTCATTTCGTCTCCTTAATCACCGTCACCCAGTCCCCCACCATGTGTCTCTTTGTCTCTCTTTCTCGCTCTCTCTTTTTAGCTCCGAGTCTGTCTTATAAATTTCCTTTTCCTTCCAATCCATGAACTGCACTAGTAACCAGAAATGCTAATTATGCTCTGAATCTTTCGTTAAGATTTTGGTCGGACCGGATCTTGGAAATGAGCTCTGTTCGTCTGTCGCGGTGGCTCAGTAAGTAGTGACAGCGGAAGAGAGAGACATTCTCAAATGAAATGAAGGCGTTCTTCGTTGCTGGATTCCCTCTCTTCTTCGTTTTGGCCTCTCTGAGCTCGATTTCAGGCCTGCCTCACGATGAACCCCACTCCGATCCTCTGAAGTTCATTCTAGGTCCGTCCTCTCAACTCCCCACGATTGATATCTGTACATGCAGTAGTGGATTTTCTTCGCTGATCGGTGTAATGGTTTCGATCATATGTGTCTTTTTTGTTGTGAAAACTGAGGGAAATGGATGGAAAATGAGACTGCAACTATTACGCTTGTTTTTTTTTTGGAATCCAGTTAACGGGAGAGAATTGTTCTTTAAATATTTTTCCTCATCTCCAAGTAACCAGAAAGATAGTTAATTTGTTCTAAAGTCTTCAATTTTTTACCGTTCAGGGATTAATCTCTGGCAGTGCATTCTTGGTATGCTTTACGAAAGCTAAACGCGCCTTTCCTGTTGTTGAGTTGCGAACTGTTCTAGTTTTGTGTTTTATTCATGTTTTTGTACGTGCAGGAGAAGAGAATTTGGGGCCATGGGAGAACAGAATCACGGAGGCTGCACCAGCTCCAGGACCGACAAGCGATGATGCCACGCTTGTTTTGGCGGCAAACCGGACAAATAGGGTAGACATTCTTAGTGACTTCCGGCGTTATCGCGGTGGTTGGGATATTGCCAATCGGCATTACTGGGCCGTAAGTGTTGCTTCCGTTGTTACTATATCGTAGCTGTTTTAAATTTGATTGACCAGCAAGCTTGGTGTGTCTTTTTTTTTGGCTAAACTGCAAGCTTTGGAATTGATTCGTAACACATGCATTTCTATCTTGCGTTTGGGCGTGTGAATGAAATACATATTTGATAATCTGGAGACATTCGTGGAACTATTGTAATGCAAACTATGTTCTTTATGCTGGCTGTTTTGTTAGAGAAAGCAAAACCTTTTGATGAAAATGTGACCTTTAGGATCTAGAGACTAATATATGAGCTTATCTGGATTGTTGGTTACAGATACTATAAGCACTGAGAGAAATAAAATTTTAATTGAATCCATGCGTCAAACATGTTTTGTTAACTTTCATGGCCATCTGTATATTTCTGTTCTGTAGTGTTCCATGGTTATAAATTTGCATATTTTTTTCCCAAGAGTTCTGCCCTTTGTGTTTAGAATATTGGTTTCTGTGGAATAATCATATAGATAAAAAAAATATCCAATAACAGGGGCCAATGGCCTTGGGTTCATATGTATCGTCCATCCCCTATCAGTACAGGGTGGATGCGGTCTTGGATTTGAGTTGCATTGAGGGTATGAGTCACTTACTAATCGGAAATGAAAAATGTAAAAGGTATTGGGGGTAAGAAGGAATCCTTAGATGCAGGATATTGCAAATTGGGTGAGTAATATAGTTGCTAATAGGTATCTTTTATTCATCAGTGTTTTAACCATATGTGCAGTCTGTTGGATTTACAGGTGCTCCTGCCTTCATTCTTGCTGTCCTATGGTTTGTTTCATTTGGCTTGTGTCTGGTGGTTCATCATTGCTGTGGATGGAGAATAAACATAAAAGGAAAAGATTCACGCCGCTCGCAAACAGTTTGTCTTGTACTGCTTATAGTCTTCACCTTTACTGCAGTGTAATAATCTGAACTTCATATTTTGGCAATTATTATTATTGTCTTTGTGCTTTTATGTCAGTCATGTGAAAAATTATTCACAGAATATTTTTGATATTTCTTCAGAACACACTGACATATCCATTTTAGTCAATGCCTTTTATATTCTTTCTCTCAGCAATATATTGCAGTTTAATCAATGTAATATCAGGAGGAATTTTTCTGCATTGATTAGTGTTTAACCATTTTATCAACTCTCCATCTTAGAGGCTGTTTAACTTCTTTGCCTCATGGAAAATTACAATCGCTCCCGCTGCTGCCCACCCTTTTCAAATAACTTGGGATATTTTGATCATGCAATTCCAAGGAAAAACTCCTACTCTTTCTGCTTTCATTTTCTTGTGTATTCTTTGCTTGTTTTCCCAAGATTATGTAGTGGGAGACCTCCATTTAGTTCTTATTTTTGAAGAAACTTCCATTGTATAGGCCTTGAAGCATATTTTAGTTGTTGGAAAACCTTGCTTAGACTCACGTGGAAATAATGAATGCTGACATTGAACTCAGTGTTCGAAACTAGGTTCCAATTACCCTCAACATTGCTGCTTGTTGTGACATTGTAGTTTTTTCCTTTTGCTGTTATTTCCTTGATGCTTGTCTTGACATTGCTGCTGGTCAAGACATTGCTTTATTAATTTCCTATTGGCTTGAAAGTTTTATTGCATTTCTTGCATGCATTTCCCAGTTTTAACCTGATGTGTTTATGTGTTCACTAACCCTTCAATTTGTAAATTCATTTTTCTTCTGTAACTTTTGCTAATGCTGTCTGCCCTTTTTATCACACAGGATTGGATGCATTCTTCTTTCCGTTGGACAGGATGGATTTCATGGTGAAGTTTTGCAAACTCTGAAATATGTCGTAAACCAGTCAGACTACACTGTGGAGACCCTCAGAAATGTCACACAATATCTATCCCTAGCAAAAACTATTAGTGTGGCCCAGGTGTTCCTTCCTTCTGATGTCATGGACGATATTGACAAATTGAATAGGGATCTCAATACTGCAGCAGATATTCTGAAGGAGAAGATGGGTGAAAATTCTGTCAAAATAAAGAAAGTCTTCAATGCTGTGTATGTATACAATAGCTGTTCTCGGTACCATCTCTATCTAGAATTGTTCTTCAAAAATTGTGATGTTAATGAGCTAATTTGAGGTTGTCATTGCAGTCATTCTACCTTAATAACCGTGGCAGCAGTAATGCTTGTCCTTGCTTTGATTGGTCTTGGTACGTATAACTTAAAAATTCAATCAATCAGTATCTTTTTTCTATTTCGCTTGTTTACTAGACTCTCGCCTTTTCGTGACTTTTTGAGTTGTAATGTGGCAGTCCTGTCTATCCTTGGGCACAAACATGCAATCCATATGTAAGTTGCCTTTGCCATTTGGTGGGCACGTAGTTCATATAGTACCATTTCTGTTTCAATATGCTGGATACTTATTCACATTTTTATTTGTGCAGATTCATAATAAGTGGATGGTTGCTCGTTGCAATTTCATTTTTGCTTTGTGGAGTTTTTGTTGTCCTCAACAAGTAAGATTTTGATTCATCTCCCTCAAGTGTCCCGCCCACCACTCTTTATTTTTGCTTGCCATGTATGGAAGACATGATAATATCACCAAGTTCCTGAGTTGCCTTCCCAAATAATGTTCAGAAAGTTGCTTGCCATAAAACAGTTGAAGTGGTGCTCTTTCAAGGTTCTGATTTCATTATACTTAGACTATGTTTGATTACAAAAAATTTACCCTTCTTAAAATTTTAACACAATAAAAAATTACAATATAATCTCTCTCTCCCCATCACATCATTATTTTTCACTATAATAAATATTAAAAATCATCTATTTCTTCACCTTTTCACCAAATTCAATACCCTAAAATTTTAAACTCCCCAAAATTTTAATACTCAAACACAACCTTAATATCTTTTCCAAATCCACGTAGGTGCTTGTCTCTGTCTCTTTCTCTCTGCACCCTCCCACCCTTACCTACATAAGAGCACCTAGCTCAGCCTGATTATGACATATTGCAGTTTGCTGCTATCACTAAAATAAAAATGGCCTTTAATACAATTACTGACTAGAAGTCTACTACTTTTGGCATTACAGTACAGTGTCTGATACCTGCATGGCCATGGATGAATGGGTAGAATATCCACATGCAGCAACAACTCTTAGCGACATACTTCCATGTGTTGACCCAAGAACCACAAACCAGACACTTGTGCAGAGTAAAAGAATTATCACCCAAATCGTGAATGTCGTCAATGAATTTATCTATACATATGCCGATGGAAATCCTCCCCGGGGAAACTCTTATTACTACAATCAGTCTGGTCCTCTGATGCCGCCACTCTGTTACCCATATGATTCTCAGCTGCAAGATCGCCAGTGTGGGCCTCAAGAAGTGTCTGTGGCCAATGCTTCTTTGGTATGTGTTATTCCTTATTATGTGCTATCTTCTTGGTTATGGAAATCTTTATTTCTCAAATATTTATCTGGCAAGTACTTGATTGTTGAGAACAAAACAGTAAAACTCTAGTTGCAACAGTAGGATGGACAAACATGAAGCCAAATTATAACAAACACTTGAAGACCGCTAATAAAAATTCCAAAGTGCTGGCAGCATCTTTTACAGAATTTTAGTTGGAAGCTTTATGTCGAGAAGAGAGTTGTCCATATAACTGGCTAATTGCTTTTCCGGTATATGAACTGCTGGTGGCTTCCCATCCTTGGCATGAGTAGTGTACATATATGTTTTATTATCAGCACTTGTCTTGATTGACAAAGATGGGAGATTCTGAAATTCTTTTCGTTTTCTCTTCCCCTCTTTTCCCAAATACTGAAGATTTATCGGAATGAGTAAAGCAACATCTCATATAGAATTGCTAATTTAGTTGTGGAATTGAAAGGATATCATACGTACTTGATGCTTGAAATGAATAATTCATAGTCCTCGTGTACCTAAAAAGTTTGACTAAAAGAGGTAAGAGATAAACAGATCATCTTTTCTGTGGGAGATGAATATTTCCTGAAAAGTGTGACTAGAAGAGGGATGAGATAAACAGATTCTCTTTTCCATGGGAGATGAATAGTTCTTCAATCTGATATATTGCTTGATTGCTGTAGAGTGGTGAAGGCTTTGATAGGTTTATGCTGTGTTACATGAATGATTCATTTCCTCAAATTTAACGTTGCTATGAGCTATTGAAAACGGAGCAGAAGGTCATTACAGTGCAAATGACTTAAGGTGGCATGCTGCTTCCATATTTGAAATCCCAATAGATTATTAGCCTCTGTAAGGAGGGAAGAAATTAAAAGAACGGAAGTTGGTCTCGGCATTATAGCTTCTTCTCAATTATCGGTCACAGAAAATTCATCATCTCATTCATATCATATTGTTAATATTTTATTTGCTCAACACTACTTGGTTGCGTAAAATTCTCAGGTATGGCAGAACTATACATGCGAAGTGTCAGCATCAGGCCAGTGCACCACTGTTGGGAGGGTGACCCCAAATATCTACACACAGTTGGTGGCTGCGGTTAATGAGAGCTATGCACTTGAGCACTATACACCACCTTTACTTAGCCTCCAAGATTGCAATTTTGTCAGGGATACTGTCATAAGAATCACCACGAGCTACTGTCCACCGCTGAGCCATTATCTAAAGATTGTTAATGCAGGATTGGGCATGATCTCAGTCGGAGTCTTGCTCTGCCTTGTTCTTTGGATACTATATGCAAACCGCCCCCAAAGGGTGGAGGTGTTTGCGAAACTATCCTTACCAATAAAAGCCAGTATTAGTTACAAGAACTGTTTTAACAGTATCATCAACCATGATGTACCGGCATCAAACCGACGGAGTGGAGTGTAGTCCGGCTGTTAGAAGTTACTATTATTGTTAGGTTTGTATATCTTAGTGTACTCCTATTTTGCGGAAGAAATCAATGTGGGGAAGAATGTACTCTTAAGGTTAGGTTCATATATCAATCTTTATTGTACCCCTAGTTGGGGAAGAAAGAAGAGTGGGGCGAAGCTCCACTTGAGTTGGGAGTTGATCTTATAGTATTACTTTGTTAAATGAATAGTGAAAGTAAATCAGTTGCTCGATCTATCTGAATCTTTACACAAACCATGCTCTCCACTTGTAGACACGCCTCTGAGCTAGTGAGCTTGATAACACAGAATTGTGCACTCTGGATAACATAAATCCTTATCCAACGCCCATCTTGCGACTTGCATACTAAGTTGGTAAAGGGAACGGAATCGAGAGGCTTTTATAATATGTCAGCGAGTTGGTGCTGAGAAAACACATGAAAAGTTAATGTGAAGAAGATAATTCAAAGTCCACATTGATTCTGCTCTTATTGACCACTTGACCCCAATCTGAGATGGGTGGTTCCTTGGCATAATCTCCATAGCTTGTATTTCAAAATAAAAGAATCAACTCCAATTATAGCTAGTACTAGGTAATCAACTCAACCAAGAGACTCAAAAGAAGGATTTCTCTGCTATATGTCCGTTCTGAGGTAAAGCTGACTCACATGTCATACCAAATAAACCAAAATGATCAGATGCCTTACCTTTTATGTATACCTTCTTAGTTAGAACCGACCGACAGATTTTATGCTTTAGAATGTTGCCACAACAGAGATATGGCTGGTTATTTATATACAGTGCAGTATAGTCGGATAACTTTCCACAACCACCTGCACAATTAATGAAGGTTCTCGGAGAATTGAGTGGCAACGGATTAATACCCTGCATAGATAAGTGGAAACGTCAAACATAAATTACTCAATTCTTTCTCAAAACCGGAGATGTACGTAATTACTTCGTGAAAGAATTGAAACAAAGAATAAGTATTGAGTCTTTAATTAATCTTCTGGCCATGGGCGCCCCCATCTCCTTGTTCTACATATTGACTCTGCTAGCTGAATTTCCTACAATCTCTCCAAGTGGAAGTTTCTCGGTCCCTAGTCTATGGAAACAAAATTTCGTACCCAGTCATAGAATTAATTTCACATCAAGTCTTATACCCACCAAAAAACTATAGTACAATCGACCATATAAAAGTATTTAGAACTTTGTGATCATTGTGAGAGAGAATAAAACAATTCTGATGGAAATATCCGTACGCCAGACGTATTTTGTGACCATTATTAGCATGCATGTTGAACTTAAAAATATGTTTAGAAGTAATATAATTCAAGAACCATTGAATTTCAGTGTAATATTTATGATAGCATGCAATTGAAGAAAGAAAAGAATCAAAGGATCCCAACATAATGTTGGATATATATATGCTCGGATGGAAAGTTAATCATATGATTGTTTAACAAAATCTGATAAAATTATTATCCGTAATCCCCTGCTGTAAACAGGTATAGCATGCAGTTGAAGAAAGAAAAGACTCGACTCCGAAATTTTCTCTCTCTCTCTCAGCCGAGTGCCTACCCCCGTCAACCAGCGTCCTTACAGGGGAGGGGGGGAGCTTTGACTCTTCCATCCCCCTCCTCCTTTTTTCTTTGTCTTTTCCCCTATCCCTCTTCCTTCTTCCCTCCTATTCTCTTTGGTCCGGTCAGATGGGGTTTGTTTGGGTGGTTGTTTGGTTTTTTCTTGCAGGTAGCGTTCAAGCGGGTTTCAGCGGTTTTCCGTCTCATTTGGACTTGCACGCGCCGGCTAGTCGGCCTCCGCACGAAGCGCTCTTCGTCGGACGTCTTCGCTAGCCCTCACCCAACGGCGCGTCTTGATCCAAGTACCACATGCCCTGCGCGTGGATCTGACGCGCCGAAGTCTTCGGTCGCGCGTGTATGCTGCTTCGTCCCTCGAAACCAGTTTTTCTCCTCCCGTGTGGAATGTGGGGCTCCTGCTCTCCATTTTCCACTGTGGCTCATCAATTCCGTCACCCGCGCCGCCGCCGCCACTGCACGCGCCGCCGCCGTTCTGGAAAGAATCTACCCGGTTTATCTCGGGCTTATGTTAAGCTTTAGCCCGTTTGGGCCTGCCCCTCTGTTTAGGGCTTGTGTTTTGTTGTGTTTTCACTTGTTCGGGTCTGCCCCTCTGTTTAGGGCTTGTCGTTTGTTGTGTTATGTGGTTGTGTGTCCGCCCCTTCAGTGGGTTTATCCGAGTCCTTGTAGCTCTCTTCCGACCCTTTGTTGGGTCTTGCTACGCGCCGTTTGTGGCTTTCCTGGCTTGTTTAGGTCCTAGTAGCTCTGCCTACTGTGTCCGGCCACCACTCCCTTTGTCCTGCATGGAGTTTATAGTGGTTCCTCTGATCCGTTCGGGGGTCTTGCTGGTTGTGTTTATCCTGTTGTCTTTCTTGTCGTTTTGTTGTGTTCGTCCTGTTGTTTTTATTTTCGTTATGTTTATAAGTTTTTAATATATTGGTTGTTTTTCGAGAAAAAAGAAAGAAAGAAAAGAATCAAATGAACATGTGGATGGTTATATGTTTCTCTAATAATGCTCTTAATTCTCTCTTAGCATTTTATATTACTTGACAGCAAGAGAAGAAAAACAATGAAAAAAGTTAGTAATTAGATAATTGTAAATCGCATTCCAAATATGATTGAATTATAATTCGTTTGGGATATCTGGTCATGAGAACCATTCAGCACGCGCATATATGGCTTATGGACTTCAGTAGTTTTTTTCTTTAACCAACAAAGAAGACATGCTTAATTAATACAAGTCCTTAACTACACCTACCTGGTTCCCAAGCTGTAGCACAGAGAAGCTCAATGGACTTCTACTTGGGAACTCATCTCCTTTTGTGAAGAGCGAAACGATGGAGGCCTTTGAGGATATTCAGTCTATTTACATGCGTAGCATTTCGAATATCCCCTCAAAATTCATTGTGAATCATAAAAGCAGTCGACATTTTCACCCCATAAATTCATCTCCCTTTGTGCGCTGCAGCAACCAAAATTAATTGAAGACCGAAAAGGATATACAGAGGCCTTTCGGGAACTTGAGCCTGGGCGCATGCATGGGTGGCATTCCGAAGTTCTCCCAAAATGCATTGTGAATCTTATTAAGTCAGGTAATTTATAGAGATCTGAATAGGCGCACGCTGCCATTCAGGAGGACAAGGAAAAGGGAAAAGAAGACTCACATTCAAATTCACATCGTCACAATGTGGGGTTGGAGGAGCTTTCTAGAAAAGGCTTTAGCCGTCTTATCTGTTGTTGCCCAGGTGGTTTCTTTGGTCGTATATATAGCTTCTTTTATTTAGTAGTCATGAGGTTGCATCACAAGTGGATTGAAGGGGACAGCCACAGGGGAACCACCATGTTTGAAGGCTATTCTAGTCTAATTGCTCAATAGAAAGTCCTTCCTCTTGTTCATTCGGTATCAAAATAATGTGTCTTCTGGTCCTACCATCAAAAGGAGTTTCTCTAGTCCATCTACTGGTTCTTGTTATGACTTAATGTTGTATGGTCATATGTAAAGGAGCCAGCCATATTTGAAAGAAAAATGCCTTTCTTTTTCCTGTTACAGAATCCATTAAATCTAGATTTAATGGGGCCCCATGTTTACTTGTTCATCTTTCCCCTTTTTTTTTTCTGCGCAGTTCTTTTGACCTGTAGTCTACATGACGAGGGAAGATGGCTATGAAATCAATTTTAAATTAACATTGCAGCAAAATTTTCAATTGGATTTTTTTGAATGATTAATCTCTTTAGGCATATATCTTCCTCCTTGCTGACAATAATTAATTGTTCAAATTCTAATCTCAACTTAATGGCACGAATTACAAGATCGAACTGCCTAATATCATTCTCATTTAAGCACGTACGACGAACTGAATGTTTATTTATAGAGTTGAGCAACCTGCTTAATTTTCTATATAACATTTTGGAATCAGAGCCATTTGATATACATCTATCTCTTCTTCCCACATTCCATTTACGCATCTGCTTAATTTTCTGTCTCAGTTTACAAAGTGATTTATCTAAAATGTTGGAATTCACCTGAACCGTTGGATAGCCGTAGCCAAGAGGGCATAGGCAAAACCCGGTTGGTGCGACCCGTTTTAGACTTAGATTTTGACTTAGACAAAAATATATAAAAAAGATTATGGTTTTTATCTACTTATTCAAAAACTAAACAAGCTTTGATTCGAACACATTATTACAATTATATGTATTCAGTTCAACAACATATACCTTTCTTTTCTTGGTTTGAAACTCATCTTTCCTCTTTAAATGTTCTTACTCAGGATATTCCCTGGATTACACATGACCATAAAAAGATATTTGAATTTTATCCTCTTATAGATACCATTAGTTTTAGTAATAATTCACGAAATTATCTAGCTACTCCTTTCAAAACTAATAGTCTTTCTAATAGTGATAAAAATCTTGATAATATTATTCAACATAATAATTATACAAATACATTTTTATCTAAAATAGGAACTCATCTTACAAGAATTGAATATTTAATCAAACCTCCTCCATTACCAAATCCTTCGAAAAATACACCTCTTTTTATTTCTCATGAATTGCAAAAAATGACACATTTTTTTTTTATCAAAATACTGAAGAAACGGAAACTGTTCTCTACAAAATTGTAGATATGTTATCTAAAATTAATCTTAATAATGCCTCTACTTCAAAAAATATTCATACTTTAAATCAAGTTGACTCTTCTTCTTATTATTAAGAAACTCCTAGTTTAACGGCTATACAAAATCAATTTTAAGATTTATCGTTGAATAAAGTTAAATCTTATAACAGTAAAATACCCTCTAAATATATGCAGGGTACTAGACGTAATTATTACCCTCGTCCAACACCCCTTGATTTATAATTTGAAGGATATCTTACAACCACTGCTGTTTTTGCTTCTGATATTCTTTATAAATGAAATATTGATGGTATTTATGAAATGAAATTCTTAGTGTTTTACATGAAATAACTATATATTCTAATGTTTTAAAAATTCTAATAGAACCGATTCTCAAATTGTTAATTGTTTAATTACTAGTTTTACAGACCAACTGAAAAAATTGGTGGGATCATTATTTATCTCAATTTGATAAAAATAAAATTCTTACCGCAATTAAAACCAATGCTCAAGGTGATACTATTATGCAAAATAATCAGCCCATTCCAGATGTTGTCAATGCTCTTCTTTATACTATTACAAATTTTTTTATAGGTGAACCATCTTCTTATAAAGATCGCACATCTGATTTCCTAGTTAATCTAAAATGTCCAACTCTTTCTGATTTTCATTGGTATAAAGATGTTTTCCCTTCTAAAGTTTTACATCGTGATGATTGCAATTAATCTTATTTGAAAGTAAAATTTATTGTCAGTCTTCCTTATTATTTTGCTCAAAAAGTTCGACTTAATTTAGTCAATCTTGATGGTCTCATTTCTTATGATACTTTAACCTATGGTGATATTATTAATATTATTAACAAGACATGTATATGGATTTGCAATGACCTTCGCTTAAAGAAAACTTTGGAATTTGTTAAGAAAAATAATCGTCGTGAATTAGGTTCGTTTTGTGAACAATATGGCTACCCTCCTCTTGTTCCTCCTTCTAAACGTCGACGCTTTGATAATCGTAAATATTATAAGAAAAAGAAACCTTCTTCTTCAAAACCTTTTTTTCAAATCTTCTTCTAAGAAAAAATTTCTAAAGCCTCTTCTTCCAAAAATAATGTTGTTTGTTGGAAATGCGGTAAACCTGGTCATTTTGCTTCAAAATGTTATACTAAAAAAACAAATTCAAAAATTAGATCTTGCTGATAATATTAAGGATAAATTATTTTCTATCATTCTAAAATCTAACCCTCCTTCTTCTGATGAAGATATTTCTCTCCAGGAACTTCATACTTTCTCCTCTTCCTCTTCAATGTCCGATCATTCTCCTACTTTTCCTGACAAACCATTTCTTCAATTAATTGATAAAATTATTTTCTAGAAATGGTAGGCTGAAGTTACTATTCGCATTAAAGATTTTACCCTTACTACTATTGCTTTGATTGACTCCGGTGCTGATCTTAATTGAATTCAAGAAGGCCTTATTGATTATAAATACTTTGAGAAAACCACGGAACGCATTTCTCTGGCTGATGGTGGTAAAATGATTATTAATTACAAAATTCCTAATGTTCATATTTGTAATAATGATTTTTGCTTTTAAACTACTTTTGTTCTTGTTAAAAATTTATCTTCTAAATTAATTCTTGGTAATCATTTTCTTGGTTTGCTTTATCCCTTTATTGTCACTGAAGAATGAATAACTTCTCACGTTCTAGGTCATGAAGTTACTTTTAAATTTGATTATCCTCATTTTTCTCGTGATATTCAATTTCTTAAAAATTTGTCTGTGAAGAAGGAAATCAATCTTCATACTCAGACTAAAATTAGTCGTAAACGTAAATATTTATTATCCTTACAAAATGAGATTTTGTATAAACAAATTAATGAATAGCTTAAAGATTATGTGCTTCAACAAGATATCAAAGATTTTATTAAACAAATGGAATCTGATATTTGTTCTTCTATTCCTAATGCTTTTTGGAATAGAAAGAAACATGTGATAATTACTCTTCCTTATGAAAAATATTTTTTAGAACAAAATATCCCTACAAAGCTAGACCTATTCAAATGAATCAAGAACTTTTAGCTATATGTAAAAAAGAAATAGGTGATTTATTACAAAAGGGTCTTATCCGAAAATCTAAGTCACCATGGAGCTGTGCTGCTTTCTATGTACAGGTTCAGGCTGAATTAGAACGAGAAGTACCCCATCTTGTTATTAATTATAAAGCTTTAAACAAAGTTTTACAGTGAATTCGATATCATGTTCCCAATTAAAAAGGCCCCTAAACAGGTTACATGATTTGACGCCGGACAGAATAGAGATTATTCTCTAGGCTAAACAAAAGACAATTTGCGAGAAGGGAAAGAGAGAATTTTGATCCAAAGAATTCAGAAAAGAATTCAGAAACACTCTGGATTCAATAAAATTCGTAATATTCAGCAATGAATCAAAATAACCTACAAGCCGGGTTAAAATAGCTGAAATTCGACCATTAATGGAAATTTGCCAAAAATAGCAAAACCCTAAAAATCTTACCAAAACGAAATAAGGAAGGAAATCAAACGATTGCCAAAAATCTGGCCCAAATCGGGTTCAGAATTATTTCCTAAACGACAAAAAGGAAATTACCATAAATAGCAAAAATTAACTAAAAATAGATATTTGAAAAGGAAATCAGCGGATTTAGGGCTCAAAACGATGTGCACCGAGCGTAGTTGGGTGGCTATGACGTGCGCGCCAAAAAGAGCTTTCCGAATTGGGGTCACGGGCGCGAATCGGACACCTGTAGCCAAAGTTATGTCCAAAATACCGACACGTGCACGAAAACTGCCCCAATTAGGCTAAATCACGATTTCTTGCCAATTTTGACTCGGATCCTCCTGCATCATGATTATACTATTTTTTCTAAATTTGATATGAAATTTGGATTTTATCAAATACCATTTGCAGAAGATGATCGTTATAAAACTGCTTTTACAGTTCCTTTTGGCCATTTTGAATGGAATGTTATGCCCTTTGGTTTAAAAAATGCCCCCTCTGAGTTTCAAAACATTATGAATGATATATTCAATCATTATTGTTCTTTTTCTATAGTTTATATTGATGATGTTTTAATCTTTTCTAAATCTATCAAACAATATTGGTATCATTTACGTAAATTTGTTAATATCATTAAAGCAAATGGTTTAGTTGTCTCTACTCCAAAGATTAAACTCTTTCAAACCAAAATACGATTTTTAGGTCATAATATTTACCAAGGCACAATAACACCTATATCATGTGCTATTGAATTTGCTAATAAATTTCCTAATCAGCTAATCGATAAAAATAAACACCAACGATTTCTTGGTAGTTTGAATTATATTATTGACTTTTATAAGGTTCTTTGGACTTCCATTCAAAGAGATATCATTAAACAAATAAAATTTCACGTTAAACATCTCTCATTTCTTGGCATTGCATCACCATCTACATTTAAAATTGTTGAAACAGATGCTTCTAATCTTGGATATGGTGGCATATTACAAGAACGCATGCATCCCCCTAATAAAGAATACATTGTACGATATCATTATGGTGCATAGAATACTACACAACAAAATACAGTATAGTAAAACAAGAAGTATTAGTCATTGTACTTTGTATATCTAAATTTCAAGATGATTTATTAAACAACATTTTCTTATTCTTGTTGACTGTAAATCTGCGAAAGAAATTTTATTAAAAGATGTGAAAAATCTTGATTCTAAACATCTTTTCGCAAGATGGCAAGACATTTTATCTGCTTTTGATTTTGATATTGAATATATTAAAGGTGAATCAAACTATATCCCTGATTTCCTTACTCGTGAATTTCTACAGGCAAATGAGTTCTTCTAAATCATCCGCTTCATCATCAAAACCTCCTAATACAACTCGTAAGTTAACCACTTCCAATTTTCTTTCAGATATATCGTTCCCTCCATTTGTCACACCTACACGTGGTCTCTCTCCTTCTTTTATTAGGCCTTTTGTATGTCCTAGCATATCTCTCCAGAATACCTTTACACTTCTTGGCCAAATACCGTCACCTAGACCACATGTGACACCCACACCTCTACCTCCATTGGATATAACTTTTAGTCAAAAGATATAGGCTAAGCCTACTTATCTTCCTTGCAATCCTACTGATATGATGGTTCCAAAAACATATATATGTCATGTTACTTTTATTGAAGATCCATATCATTCACTTAATGATCCATATCCAAATGCAAGTCATATATTACCACTTGGATGGAACTTTGTTCCAAAAAATTCCATGTTTACCCAAGCATTCTACCAATATATTTTGCATGATACAGTCCGTCGAATTCGAATAAACTCCCTGTAAGTATGATCCTTCCCGAATTGGATATTCAAAATTTACCATTAGGAGAATTATTTCGTCTAAAGAATGGGGTCAGCCATGGACTCTTCTAGCCTTGTCTATACCTTTCAAAAATTTAAAACATATTTCTTATTATGATTATATTGTCACATGAACTTTTTCCTTACTTTTTGATAATCAAACTCATTGTCATTTTTGATTTATAAGATTCAAAGGATTTTATTCTACTGATCTAATTCCTCATTGGTTTCTCCAATGGTGGGATCGGTTTGGTCCAGAGCTGTCTATTTTTCTTGTTCCCCTAAAACAAGCTTTCAATGGGCCTTATGTCCTCATGATACCCCTGCTATCTATAAATATTCTACCATGAAAAATCCTCCATTTAAAGATATACCTCCCCTTCTCCGATTTCATATTCAATTCAACCTATTATCTTGGATATTCAGCTTGAAATTTGTCTTTACTCTCCAAGAGCCAAAATATTATCCCTTTTTTTTTGTGAAATGGTGGCCAATGTTAACTATTGATACTATCTTTTCTGCCCTTTCTAAAGCCAAACAGATCCAAGATACTCATCTTCAATTTCTTGCTCAAAGAAGTCAGATGCAAGCAAAGCTCGCTACTGCCAATTCCCGTGATGATTACAAAAAAGAATTACTTGAAGTTCTCTCCCAGCTTTTTGAAGATGATGATAAAATAGATGCTTCGGGTATATCAAGCACGGATAACTATTATATGCCCTACCTTTGATGCTGCTCAAGATCTCTATGATGCTTTTGATTCAGAACTCTCTCCTGAAGATAATTTTATTATTAGCAATTCCCTAACTGAAGAATGAAGATACATTGAGATGATATGCTGAGATGATATGATACTTTGCAGATAACATGACAATATGAAGATATTTTGAAGATACGTTGAAGATATACCCAAATGACCTCTGCCGACAAACAGTAAAAGACTATTTTACCCTTGACAAAATACCTCTGTTACTGTTGCTACAGTCAAGGTTAGTTTGGTCTTTTCCCCTTCTTTGCATTTCTATATAAGTGGCGTCTCACATTCTGAACTCTTCAGATCAAGTTCCACCCTCTCTCTAAACTCTCCATCCTCTCTCTAAACTCTCCCTTCTCTCTACCTTCCTTCAGGTTTTCCACCATTCCCTTACCTTTTTCGACTATCTCATACCTCTTCTGTCAACCTTCCATTTCTCTTGTAATACTTCAATCTTTTTGAATCTCTGTACTTATACTCTCTCTACTTGTAATCTTGATTTACTTTGTTTAAATAAACTCTGTTTCGTATAACCATGATTTCAACAGTATTTGTTTTAATTACTATTTCATTATTGTTACCGAAGTATTATATTAAAGAATGTATAAGTTTTCATATTTTAAAAATTCAGTCAGTTGCTCACATCTATATTTCTCTTAACTTCTCATCAACAAACTAGTACAAGCATATATTTCTCTTATGGGAGAAAATTGTTCTTTGAGAATATTTGCCCATACTTTGATATGTCGACTTGTAACTCTAAGGAGGTCATCAATTTTTTGCTTAGTCCCTATTTGAGAGAGAGAAATACCTTAGAAATTCCAAGCCTAAAGTCATAGATTTTTCTCTCATCCAATCAACTTGAAACTAACTTTACATTGTGATGCTTTTAGAGTGTTGAATTAGTTTGACTTTATGGGGTATGAGGTATTTTCGCATGGAGCAAGTTTGAGTTGGGTATTCAGATTATTATATCAAGATAGTCAATGTCAGCAAAGGGGTTTGCAGTGCCAAAATCACCTTTTATAAGGTTTTTCTTCTTAATAGATTTCGGGCAGCGTTTATAGCCTGATGTAGTTTTTCTTTTGAATGGACGTGCTTCAAAAAGTTTTCACTTCATAATAAAAAAATCTCATTTCTATGTGATTGAAGTTTGATTTAATTTTCTGCTATTCATTTTATTGATTTTAGTTTGTTTTTGTTCAAATCTAGATTGGACGATTTCAAAACGTGTTCCAAAATTATTGTAGTTTCTATAATTAGAGGGAAAATATCTATTCAACTCCCTTTTATGTGTTGTTTGGGTCTAAACCGAGTTTTTTTTTTATTGAGCAAAGAAATTAGAACGATCTGAGTTGGATTGAATACATTCCCAGCTCAATAGAGAAGCAGAGAATTTCAAAAACTATATTGTCTTAAAGCTCGCTTATGGACACAGATTTATTTCAACTGACGTACCGTACCAGAGAATCCCCTTACACTGCAACAGGACATATAAACCGCTTAATCCAATTCAGCTACTCTTCAGGTAAATTTTACTTCTAGGACTTATAATTTAAAAACTAGAAGGCTATATATATTGTTGGATCATCATGACTAGTTAATCAGGTCAACATCCGATCTAGCAAACTGCTTGTATATAAGTTAATGAGACAACTTTTGTTCGTGCAACCAATATCATGTTTGACCTGCTCCTATGCAAACCTGAACACCGTTGTTCAACCAAGCCTCATAATATTTGTTGGAATCCCCCGCCGCAAAGAGGTACACCGTGCAACTAATTACAGAATTGAAGGATCAAAGAAAGAAGTGCATAACAAATGGGCGGGAATATGTTAATTAGCTCATCACCCATAAGAAAATGCTTCGGAAATCATTTAAAATCTTATGAAAAAAAATATTAGGCGGAACTAATACTCTACTTTAGCAAATAATGGATCACATCATTGTCACCCACTCTATATAGATAACGTGCATCTTTTACATATCTAGTACTTGATAATCCCATACTAATTAAGCATTCTTTTCTGATATGAGGATTGATTAATCAAGCATTAGTCTGTAATGATTCTTCCAACACCAATATCTCTGATGATCCCATGCAAACTTAAAAAGTGTACGGTTGTTCAACCACACTTCTAACCTTTTAAATAATATTTGTTTTCATCGGGCTAAAAGAGGATTCCATATATGAGGCAACCATTTTGGACCGATTTGTAGCCATTATGCAACTGGCTACTCAAACGTGAAAAAATGTGCAAAACCTGATGAATTAGATGACCGAGAAAGTGGCATATTAGGGGGTGTTTGTTTCCCCAAAATTTTGGGGTTCGAAATTTCCAACAAAACAAATACACTCCAAAATTTTTAACTTTTACACATACACTCTACTTTTCACAAACCCCAATAAATCTCAATAAAGTAAAGATTCCCAAAATTTCGGGAATATTCCCCGAAATTTCCACAAACAAACACCCCCTATATGTCTGTCTTAATATATACCTACTTTCTTGGATTTTTTTTTATTGTGGCGAGGATCGATGGAGTAATTGAGAGCTTCTCCTCCATGCGTAATGCGGAGAGAAAAGAATCATAATCAAATACAGAAACAGGTGGAGATTATGATCTCATGCATTAGGCTTCTTTTGTCAAACGAAAACGTCAACGTAGTGTGTGTATAGCTCTCTCTCGTAGATAGAGTCCGGCCACCCACTTGGGTCAACCAAACACTTGGCAAATAGACCATGTAAAAGTACTTGTGAACAAGTCGAAATCAGCAGTCAAAGGTCCTATTTGGAGATCTTAGACTACCAGATCAGAATCAAACTTGTTATCTTTTGAACTCTCTGGTTCTTCTGTTTGACCTTGGACCGGGGATGTAAATGCGACGAGAGAGAGAGAGGGGGGGGGGGGGACAACATAGTTATCTAGCGAGAAAATAACCTAAAAACATGCACGATGTTAGTTATTAGGTGTCGCGGCTTCTATTCAAATAGCTCCTTTTACAATCTATCCAACTGTAAATTTTGCGGCCCCCCTATAGTTTGTGAAAATGGTCAACGCGCTAGGAAGTAGCGAGCCCTCTCCTACTCCATAAACATCCCCAAGCTATACTCTGAAAATAAAACTTCGAACCAGGTCATAGAATTAATTTCTTAACGACTATTGCAATTTGCTATCTCCATGTAATGTTATGCTTAATAAGGCTAAATATAGATTGTAACTTCTTTCTTATACGGAAACGTTTTAAGTTAAATCCTTTGACATCGCGAGTCTAGCTTGGACACAGAAGAACATCTATTTTTAGGAAAAATTCAAATTAGAAAGAACCTGTGTTAATCCAACTTGAGCATATTGAACTTTGTGATTATAAATACTTACTAATTTCTGGCTAATTTAGACATGTGTTCTTAACGTACTAGCCTAATGGTTGGCGATCGAGTATAATATCTAAGTACTCAACGAACCGTATCGAGTGATTGAATGTGAGTTAAAATCGACTATAACGAGTTCCTAACTTAACCCCACGAGAAGGCATTACTGGAAGGGTAGCTACCCTTATGATTACGAAAGACTCAGACATGCCAAGAAGATGCCGTTACCCAGCATGACAAAACTATGCAAGGAAAATCAAATAGAATAAAAATACGCTGGACCCATCCATCAAAGCTGCCCGAGTCATTTTCCAGAAATTTTTACTCTTCCCTGGTTCATTACCAGCTCCACTTGTACCAAGGTCCCAATTGCATGAATAATAGGGGAAGTAATAGGCCGGAGGAAAAGATAATTAATGACCTCTTTATACAACTCAGTACAGTTTCTCGTTTCTGAAGTTAGCAATCAAAGAATTAATTCCTTCCCATATATATATATTAAATAGTGATATTTTGCCATAATTAAATAGTCATTTCACTAATTGAAAATATTAATTTTTATCTAAATTAACTGAGTACAAAATATATAAGATTGACAGTTGAGTGGTGAAATGTAGCTAAATTAATAATTTAGAATGTAAAGTGTCGTAATTCCCGTAATTGAGGGACAAAACATGTATTTTTTTAAATATATATATATATTGCAATATCTACTTCAATTAAAATGTTTGAGTCAACCATCCAGTTAAAAACGATCAACCAGTAAAATAAAGAAATAACAGAGAAGTGAGAGAAAAAGAAAGGAAATTAACACGATGGCGGTCTAAACGGCAACGGCAATAACGGTGAAGTAAAAAGGGACGATCGTGGCAGTCGTGAACTTGCCGTTGGAACTTGGAAACTCTCTCGCAAGACATATAAAAGAGCATAACCACGTTCACATTTTGCACCCACGGCGTCTGAGACTGCTATTATCCACTAATGTAAATTTCGGCTTATAAATCGGGTTCTGACAAGGGTAACACTCAATCTCTTGCTTCATTCCAAAACAGAGATTTCCTACAAAACATAGAGGACAAGCTTTCTTTGCTTGAAGAAAATACGATCCCCACCCTGTAAGTCTCTTCTTCCTTCCATTCCTTCGTATCTTTTTGTTTAAATTCCTTGCCGTGTGCTGATACCTCTGCCTTTACTCTCTTGGTGCGATAAAGAGCGGTCTCTTTTCTTATGCATCTGGGTCTCTCACGTTTTCCCTCTCTTTTACTCCTTTTTTTTTTCCTATGGTCCCCTTTCTGGGTACTTTCTCCTCGCTTTTATGCTAGGAATGTTTTTGGAGATGCTTTCTTTCGTGTGTTCTCTTGTTTATCTGTGATCGTTGGGATTTTGTTATGGTAGACGGTTTCATTAGAGCCTGTTTGGTCTTTATACTCTGTTCTCGTAATCTCCATTTGCGCTCACTGTCTGCTCCATTGTACAAACATTTCTAGGCGTTAGTTTTTCCTGTTCTGTTTGCAGGGTGATGAGAGTTCTGAATCAAAGAAGTGTTTCTTCGTTGTGATAGAGACTTTATAATCCTTTCTGTGGTTTCATATTCCTGTTCTCTTGCGTTGTTATTAACTATGACGGTAATTGTCAGGAATTCCGCTAAAACAGACAAGCTTCTTCAAGGAGGTTTTTTAAGGCCTGGATATAAGTTTATTCCATAGGAATTTTCCGAAGTCGTGGTTGAAATTTGAGGATGGGTGATCACTTTGTGTTACTGGTGGATCGTTTGATCACAGAGTCCACATTAGAGGCTGCAATAGAGAGCAGAAACCGGTCCATGCAAGCCACATCCTCAGCAATTGAAGAGAAGAATATGATTAACCCTTCTTACAAGGTGGATTATGAAAACATATCATCTGCCAGGAAATTAGTGGAGTGCAGGATATGCCAGGATGAGGATGAGGATTCAAATATGGAAACTCCCTGCTCTTGTTGTGGCAGCTTGAAGGTCAGTTGGCTTCTCCCCTAATCCTAACCCCCTCATTGGTTTTGTCGGATGCTTGTCGCTATCCACTACCTTTCTGCATCTGAAAGGCACCTGAGTGTCAATACACATATTCTATCAATTGTTGTGTTTTTTATTTGGTCCGGTCAACGGGTCAAGTATTAGCTACTAGTTTGTGATAAAAGAAGAAGATGTCAATCATCTATCTTAATGCTTGACACAGTCAACTCACCACCCCCTCTAAATCTTCAACTAATCAATTAGTTCTTTTTTCTTCAACATTTGGTCTATAATTGTTTCATTAATCAATTGGGTTCTTTTCCTCAATATTATGGTCTCTAAATATTAAATTAATCAATTGGGTTCATTTTTCCCTCCCATGATGTAAATAAACAGTAAAGCCATCTTTACAATTTTGTTTCAGATTGATTATCAGTGGTTAAGATATAAAGTATGATCCGATCCATTCAGATTGGATTATACTAGTATCTATATTTTCCAAGTGGGATAATTGGGTATCCTTCTCTCAATCATTTGATCCCTCATGGCTATTTGTTTGTTGATTTTTACAGTATGCCCACCGCAGGTGTGTACAGAGGTGGTGTAATGAGAAGGGCGACACTAACTGTGAGATATGCCACCAGGTGATTTATGATTTTTCTAGTCATGCTTCTTTGTGAGAACCTAATTGATGATATCTCTCTGATTTATGCCAATCATTAGATGAGTGGCCATTTTATTGGGATTTTGAATTCTTGAATGTCAGCCATTTGAGCATGGTTATACGGCTCCTCCCCCACTGTTTCAGTTTGGGCGTGTTCCGATGAACTTCAGGTAATCTTGTATGAACTTTTCTGATCTATATTTCGATGCCTCTGATCTGGAATACATGCTTTTGTTATCAAACTTTACCAGTGTGCTCATATGGTGGTGGCTTTACCAGGGGAAATTGGGAGATATCCAGAAGAGACATTTACAGTCCTCGCATTATAGCAATGGTTTCAACTAATCGGACTTTCATCAATCCTGAATATGATGAGTATTCAGTGTCTGCTACAAGAAGTTTGATATGTTTCCGTTTTGCTGCCTTCATTGTACTCTCTCTCAAGAATCCTCTATATTTGGACATAGTTTATATCAAATTATGACATCTCCTCTTCAGAAGCATTTACTTCTGTTAATTTTGCCGAGGCCTTTTCCAATCTCTTTTCCTTCCTGTGGTGCAGTTCATGGTTCTGCTGATTTTACGGCATATTCTTCCTCTCATACTTAGTGGAAACACAGAGTACTCTTTCCCACTAGCTATGGTAAGATGATTGGGGTCTTCCTAATCCATTTGAATGAAGAAAAAGATGAAACCGAGGTCTCTTGCAGATATTACAATTTCTTTTTTCTTCTGCAGTTGTTATTTCTACGAACTGCTGGGATTGTTCTTCCAATCTACATCATGGTGAGAGCAGTAACCTCTTGTCAGCGCCGCCGACAGCATCAGGTTATATCCCATAAGATATTTTGACTATTTTATTCTGTTAAATGTTTGCTGCTACCAGAAACCATTTGCCATTCCAATGCTCATTGAAGTTCACTTATCTATTCCTTCGGTTCTGATGTTTGACCATTAGGTGCCTTTCGATTCATCGTTTAGTTCATCGGACGATGAAACTGAAGATTCGACACTGCAGCCTCAGCCTCGTATCATTCGTGTTCAAGCATAGCCAGCAAATCGAACAAGGTTCACTAAAACAATCGGGTGTTGGATTGTGATTAGCAGTTATCTGCCAATCTTTGTATCTTTTCCTCTTTCAAGGCGACGCTATAAAGAGTTCAAGATGGCAAAGCAAAATGGAAATTAAGATGGAATACTTTCATGGGACTAGGACTGTGGATTGTCTTTCCGGTGGGGTTACAAAATTGGTGAAGTTTAAGGTATTGACTTTGCCATCTCTCAAACCCCGAGGCAAGACTTGAAACAAACCGTTTATCAAGTCCCAAGTATGACTTTACCTTATAAGATGTGCAATTCCCATGCCGCGCATCTCTCTAAAAAAGATGTTCCTGTTCCTAGTGTATATAGGTACCCCCATACAAAGAAAAAAACACAAAAATTACTAAAGGTGAAAAATGTACCTGTTTATGTGATACTGTAAATACCAAGTTTGGCATTTACGACCATATACTGTATTCGGTATACGAGTTGATAGAGCAAGACAAGATGAATTATTGTTTTTGATTCAATCTCTCTTTTCTGTTGATCATATCCTACTTGGATTTTGTTCAAGTTTGGACACACTGGCTAAAAAAAATTTGTATGAGTGACTCAATTTTTTCTTCTTCTATGGACTCCTCTCCTAGCAGAACAGAGAGAGATGGAGAAAATTTTTCAATCTAATGACGATTTTGTTTCTCCCCCATGATTTCAAAATATATTTCATTTGACAGAATCCGCAGTCCTAAGCTTTGTGATTTTTTTGTACTATTCTGTCATCTACCAGCAGTATTTGGTCCATGGGATCCTAAATTTTCTTTAAGTGATCTTTAATGTGACCCCCTATCCATGCCAGTCAGCTCATATATGCATCCTTCATCAAACTAGGCTTCTCTTAGTCATTCAAGTTAAGTAGTATATTCACCCGTCTAAACTATGACAAAACTCCCAAAGGAAAATCCATCATTTATTTGTTCTAGGCCTGCAAAAGGAAATGTTCCATTTACCAGCCTTCAGAAGGTAACGCACGCCATAACACCTAAACGGTATTGAAAGGAAAAGGCAATTGAAAACATCAACCCACAACCAGGTCATTTTAAGCACTCGTTTGTTTATTCATGACGCAATACAGCTCTACAATATTCTGCATTGATCACGGGAATGACGTAATGATCAAGTCCAATCTTACAGAATAAAAATGATGGAACCAATGATACACTCTTTCAGACACTACTTTTCCGCATTTTCCTCAACTAGATCTGTGCAATTAACAACCAGAAATTTGAGAGGAAAAAAAAAAGCACAGATCTAGGATGATTATCCCCCAAATTCAATTTCATGGTAAATCTGTACACTCCATTCTAGATGTTAGCGAAGATAGGTTTAAAGGAGGACACATAAGAGGACCTCAAGCAGGGCATTTGACACAAGGCTTTGATCTGGATTCCCTCAGACCCTGATTTCACCCAGCTGTGCGGCTTATTGCCCGTCTGATTTTGTCCTCTTAACAATCTTAGTTCCAGTTTCTCCTTGGCCTGAAATGTTGTGGAAAACAAACAAAATAAGAAATTGCAGACCTCCTAACAATCAACTCTCTCTCCCTCTCTTCTTACACATTTTTTTCCTTTTTTCCCGTGCTAATGGTTTTCCTTCTTTAAACCTTTTTGAGAGAGCTCATTACTCTCCTAATAATCAAATGTTCTTTAAAGAATGTAGTTGGTGGAAATACTTCCGACTCTTTTGCTGTGAACGCCAGTAGCAGGCAAGTGCCCCAAATGCGCAACTAGCAACAGCAATTGCGAATGCAGCTCCCACAGGCACGACTGCACTTGTTGAAACCACCAAATCGTCAAGAGCCCCCCCATCAGCCCCATTATTCACAAGCTTATTCTTGTCCTTCTGTAGAGATACAAGCATTTTCCCATAATAATTAGTCAAAAATTTGAAAACCTCATCCTGGTTCCAATCAATTCCTTTCTGGCTACCGGAGACATGACAGGAAGGGCAAAGCTGCTTTGAAGGCCAAACCATCTTAGGAAATTTAGGATCCCCAGTTTCTAGAACTGCTTCTTCTTTGGCTAATCTCTCATTGACCTTGTTGTGTGCACTCCACAACCAAAGAGCAAATTCCCGCCTACTTTTGAATGGACTAGAGACACTGAAAACCAGGATCACTGAGATTTAGTATTTGGTGGCTAAAAGAAGCTTAAATTTTTTGAAATATGTACATTTTCACAAACACAAACCTTGAACACATGTCATAAAAATGTTGGCGACACTCCTCGCAGACAAAGAAGTTGTGTACAAATTCACAAATAGCTGTAAATGTAAAATGGCTCTCCCCATCCTCAATTCTCACTGAGAGAGAATGCAGCAGAACCCACAATCCACAACTGCAGAAAAAGAAGAAAGCCACTTTTCAAAAGATTACCCCTGAAAACATGTAGTAGGGAAAAAAAAAGGATGACAGGAAAATAGCTTTCACTGGCAATGTTATAACAACCACAAAAATAAATAGCGTCTCTTATTGAAGATAAACGACGAATTAAATTTGCATTACTGACTGAGGTTGTAAATACAAACATGGAGTCGGTGGAATTGTTCATTTGTTGCTTGTTTGGAGTAGTGGCTTCGGTATAGTATTTTGTACTGTTTTCACTAGTTCTAATGAGATTGACTTACTTATCAAAAAAAAAATTTGTTCATTTGTAGCAAGAAAGGTACAATACCTAAAAACTTACACCCAAGCTGTCATATGATGAGCCTGACCACAGGCACCATCAGGATACCCTCACATGAGCATTCTTCCTCTAAAAAGCCAAAAATCAATGGAACACATGCAGAAAAAAAATATCGTGACTATATTCTAGGGGAAAAAACGGAAAATTCGTGTGATGCATTTACAGGAGGTAAACTTCTAATTGTATATATGAGAGCGTTTGTATACAAGTCACTGTTTGATTCTACAACACCAGAAGTGACAGACTGTCACAGAAAGCATAACTAATGCTTTTTCTGATACTAACATGTTCAACCCAGTACACCATCACCATGATCACATCCACCTTCCTCAAGAACGGTTAGAAACACAGTTTTAAAACCATCATAGCCACAAATGCAATCACTATCTTCACTATTGACGCCAATCTTTCTGTTCTTCCATTTCTCACAGCTCAATCTCCACCAGCCTCCAGCCTTCCTCGGCACTGCACTGCAACTGCCTCATCAATGGAATTACCTCTGCCTTTCTCTTAGGACGCATTGAGAACGGAATAATGGTAATACTGACTTTCTCTTATGACACTACTGACTTTCAACCCCACTAGACATGTACTTGTGAATCTGTAAGTCACAGGCATTCAAACGCATGAGTAGGAAACAAAATTTGACCATCCACATCTCCATATCTGCCATTCTAACAGAAACATTCCCCTACGACATTTACCCTATGTCATTTCTTCCAATGCATGGAGAAAAAATGAACACCCCGATGCAGTTATAACTGCAACCAGAACCATAAGCCCATCAAGTTTACCAGCTATATCCAAGATTCAGAACTGTTAAAAAAAGGAAGGTTGGGCATTGAATTTTTCCACTTAGAATATCATCATTGTGCATGGAGCAAGGTAACTGCTTCTTGTGATTTTGTGGAGGTACTTGAAATACACAACTTTTTGAAGCCATACACACAAATTCAAATTATGGTTATTGGCTGACTAGCACTGAACCACTGTTCAAAATTTGGGATGCACAAAACAAACCACAATCTCAAGGCTTAATCATTATTCGTCTTAGGAAAGAAAAAAAAAACACTACCTGAAGCCCCTTGTACCATTCTTGCTGCCACGGCAGAACATCTGCAAAACAATACACAAGTAATCAAGAAGGTAAGGAATTTGCTTCCACTAATGCAACATAATATCATGAAAAATATAATTACGCAACAAAAGAGAACAGAAAATGGATATTGTTGCCTAAGAAATAACCGCACTAGCCAGCTATAGGCAATGGAACATAAAGCATCCTATCATCAAGGCACTTAAGATCATCCCAGACTCCGGACTTTGCACATCACTCACCTCTGCAACGATTCATTCAAGCACTGATACCCCAAACAATGGATCCGTCATCCTTATTATTTCTCAATTCATATCAGAATTGGATGCAATTTCAACTTCCTAAAGAATTTTCATAGCAAACATCAACTAGAAAGCAGTTTCACAAAACCAATCATGAAAAGCACATATGGATTGGCCTAATCTTCCGCTGAAGGCAACAGGAAGAGCGAGCAAGCACTGAAGGGACTCCTTGCAGGACAGTAAGTCCAAAGGATGCCAAGCAACAACTCCAAAATCAAGTTAACTGAACTCTCTGAAGCAATATTCTCAAGAATTTCGTTCACCTTTTGAGTTCAGAAAGAGAACTATAATATTAGAAGTAGAATGTGCTAGGCATAATGCATTACACTAGTAATTTCTGCAAATGTAAATCTCATGTTAAAGGCCCAAGCCAGAAAATCATCAACAAGCTCATAGTCCTGTTGCTTTAACTGAAACACAACCGTTCAAGAAAAAAAGAGATGATGGGTGATATAGCCCATGTGGAAGGTCTGGCAGCCAGAACTACTCCAGGACTGACATATGCCTTGATGTATGGTTTCAAAGGAAGCAACATGATATTCAACAATTTTCAGCTAGATTGACTCAAATGCCTGAGTATGGTTAATATTCAGAACGATGGAGCTAAAAATTCAAGTCCTAGAGAATTTATGGAAGGGAAACATGAGTATTTAATATGCACTTTCTTCTTTGTAACAGACTTAGACCCTTGATTAAGCAGATACAACGAAGATTTTTTTGTTCCCTAAGCTTATTACATAGGCGCAAACTTGATTAACTCAAAACTATCCTTTTAACCCTTAGGACCTAAACATAAAACTAGCAACCTCGCGACATAAAACTTAAGCTCTTCATAACAGACCCCTAAACCTTACCCAACTACCTTCAACTTGAGTAGACCTAATAACCAAAGAAGAAATTACAAAAAAATATCAACACTAACAAAAAGAATCAAGTTGATACTTTTCCCCCAGAAAAAGAAAACAAAAAAACTCAAAACTTATCAGCCAATACGAAAATCTAGGTAGAAAAATATTTCTTTCACCTCGTCTGTCTAACAGATACTATTGATGCACTGCGTATAAGCAGAGAATAGCATGGTAGTAAAGTTAAAAAGGTAAAATACAGTCTTCCAATATCTACCCAATATCCTCGAGGAACATCTTTTCCACAAATCTGAAAATTTCCCAGTCTGCCTTTTCCATTATTATCTTCCTGATTACTGGTTGACAACATTTCTGATAGGGACAAGTCATCAAAGTTCACAAGCACCTCTGCACTTCCCTTCCGGCACCTGCCATATACATCTAGATTGAAATAATGGAGGAAGTATCATATTGGGCAGGGAAAACTGGCACACTAGGAAGTTTGGTATGTACCTCCTAGAAGGATGGTGAGCCACCAAAAGTTGCAAGAATTTTATTAGTGATGCCCGGGTTTCTGATTTGATCATCTACAAGACATGCATGAAATGGTTAGGTAGAATCCACATGCAAAAATGAGCCAAAATATTAAAGCCTGACCAGAAAGCCAAAATGGATACCTTGAGTTCTAAGATGATGTCAAAGGCTTTGGACGTTGCCTCCTCAACATCATACACAGCTCGTACTATCTTACGAAAGTCATATGTTTCAAAAGTCAATGTCTTATTTCACATAGGAAAAAAAATAGAAGTGAAGCAATTATATCTTAAGGACCTGCTCAGGATCAGACGCATTTGATGAAAGATGCTCATTTTCAAACTTCTGATCATCCAAGCCAAAAGAGCTGAGAAGTTAAAAGCACATTAAAATGTGTACACAAGTAAATTGAAGCTAATTCACAAACATTGTAATTTATAAAACAAGATGCTATGTGGTCATTATCATCTCCCCAGTGCTTGGTGATGAGAATCAACCACCTTCACAAAGCTACTACTACGTGGACAAACTTGGTGAGAAGAATCATGGTTTTATTGTATGGCTAGATCATTTCATTAATTTCCAATAAATGCTCCTTCCCAATTTTCATGGGCTTGTTAACTTTTCAATCTTGGTTAGTGCTCAGGTTCCTTTCCCTTGACTGTCATTTCACTCTTCTTAGTTTTACCTTTTTTTTTTGTCCTCTCCTATATAAATCCAGTTTGCTATGCTTCCACCCGACAATACGTATTCATTTTAGTGGAAAAAGCAGGAAAACAATAACATTACATGACAACCTGCAAGTTGTGCACCATGAATGTTACATGATGCTCTCAGCCAGAGCATAAATTGTTGCGAGGAAAAGAACAGACACACTCTACATCATAAGCTCATAATTTACAAACAAAATTTGGATATAACTAGTATCAACTACAATCAAAAGATTACAGCTAGGCAAAGAAATGGAGATTTTCAGATAATTAAGACTGTCTTTTATCACGACTTAATTTAAGCATAAGCAGCTGCAAAACCAACAATAATACAACAGACAACAAATGAGTCTTTTAGTCTTAGATGACAATGCAATACATTGGAATAGGACCCAGTTCCTTTTTTAATTGACAATGAAGATATTAAGTAAAATAGATATTTGAAGTGGAAGACAGGAGAGACCATTTGCATCAGGACCTTGCATTCTTGCACCACCAGACACACACATTAGGAGAACACCCACCCCACCATCCTTGGATCTCTACCAAACCAAAATCCAATCCATGATCTCCAAATTACAACAGAAGCCGCAAAAAGCATGTTGATAACTTTGGGCACCCCACTGGAATGGTGGACTATGAAACACACAAAATCAGACGCTTACAAGAATATTCTTCAAATGGATTTCACTCCTACTGATAGGAAACCCCTTTTAAAAATGCCCTATGCAATCCTCCAAATCCCAAGTGGTTTACCCACAACTAAACGAACACCAAAATACCAAGGAGTACATATGCAATGATTTAACTGCAATGCCAAGAAAAACAAACCTCTAACTACAACTCTACGGAAGAGAACGAAGATATGGTATAACATAATACCTTCAACAATATATTGATTTAAATGACGACATACCTGCCCATTTGCTTGTTTATCCATTTAAGCAATCGGTCAGCTGTTCGTCCATCATCAATTACATGTAATTCACTTTTCTCTTGCTTAGGTTCCCAACCACCAGATACGAATTTAGGAGGAGGTCCCCAAAAGAGCATAGGAAAATGACTAACAGAAAACTTATCACAAAGTTTGGTGTTTATCTGTGCTGCCAAACAAGTGAAAGAGAAGTAATAGTCGCGAAGGAGCAATTTAAAGGAACACAATTAAGAGTCATTTAAACAACAATAAGAAAAATGCAATAACAAATAGAAGAAGGGATACCAGATCAATGCCAAAACTAGCATAATGCGAAGAGAAAGGCAACAAAGTCAACCACAAAGAAAAAAAATCCAGTGGTAAAGATTAATCATGGTTACATCCCCCCCTCCTCTCAAAAAATAAAAGACAACAGAAATGTAAAAAATAAAAGGCCCAACCATGTACAGCAGAATGACTAAGGAAAAACATCTTTCGAATGCATGAAAAGAACCAGGTGCCATGTCATTTTTTGTTGTCCAGATTGCAGTTTTTCAACTTCCACTGAAAGAAACCATCCATAAACCTAGACTGGCAAACTTTTGTAGCCAAAACGTAAGGGCAACATCCAAAGCTCGCCCTTGGATTTCACTGGAATTTCAACAGACTCAAGGCTAACAATTACTACAGGAGCACGAAGGAATGCAGAGCACTAGATAACCATATTCTAGTTCCTGTTGAGGGGGAATGCCCCTACTCGCATGGTTTCAGTCTTGGTGTTATTTAAGACCTGTTAAGTACCACTTTTCCCATCCAAGAATCTCCAGCTGCTCTAGGCGTGGGAGCTAAAGTCCTTATCCCAGGTTGGTTGTTCAAAAGACTTCCTCTTTACCCTCTGCATCTTGGTCTTTTCAGGAGCCCTCGTCATCTGAAACCTATTTAAAGGATCCAACAAACAGCTAACGTTTGTTGATGACCACTGGTTAATGCATGTATTGAGTAATATAATCTTTAAATTCTTCTTGTTCTTGGCTAGTTGTTTATGTTAGAAAATCTGGCATTCATCAATGCGTGACTAAGAGCCTAATCTATCATGCAAGCCACATGATCTTAGTCAAAGTCATCATACCTACTCATCGGCTATAACACGACTTCTTACGAAGTGAGCAACATACAGATTTCTCTATGCAAGACCTTCATAGACATGCAGGGACACTACTTTCATGCATTGGTTGTGTTTGGGACTTGAAATATGTTTATGTGCTTGTTGGGTTCGCAGCTACTAACTTAAGCTTTTGGATTGGATGCTCTAACATGTTATTAAAGAGCAATTTGTTTATTTTCAGGATTCATGAGTCAAACTCTTCATCTTTATTACAGTTCCAATTGGATCACCAGGCCCGTTTGTCTTTGTTTCAGATTTTGTTCGATCTCAATATAAGAGGGGGTGTAATGGAATGCTAACATTGGCCTTCTAGGCTTGATTGGGTTTATATACTAGTTCACCCAAGAAGCTTAGTTATGTTGGATGCTCTAGAACTTCATTCATTTGTTCTTTTGGTACACATAATTGTATTTTAGTATATGCAGCAAACCGAAGCGCGCGGATTATATACAAAAGATGTGCCTATTAAAAAAAACCAACAACAAACAAAACAAAGCTTCTAAAGTTCTTCAGTATAAAGAAACTCTAAAAGGGAGCCTACATTAGTAGAGGAGACATAGAATCCCGCAAAAGTAAGCATTTTCCACAATATTATTCCCATGCTTCTCACAGAATTCAACCCCTAAAACAATCCTTGATCTTCACATTAAGCATGGCAGAAGCACTCTTCAAGCAAACAGTTTTCTCCTCATAAAACTCTGCAGTGCTTGTTTTTCCTTTTTGTGGAAGCACTCTTCAAGCAATTCGCCTGTCCATTATATACCACAAAACACAGGAAAGTCCTAATATAAGTATTTCCTTGTCCATCTTCACCAATAGTATCCTACGGGTTTGATGCAGAGTGATCTAAAAATCATTGGGTACGTTTCAAACAGTGGATGGAAACATCTCTCTCTTACAAGCTAATAGTTTTGCAGCAATCAAAACGTATACATAAACAGGGGACCTCTCTGAACCCCCCCCCCCCAAAAAAAAAATCCCCAACTCACATTTTTACCTTTGCTTTCTGTAGGGGGGACGACAAGAGTCGTTAACAAGAAAGCTAAGTAAGAACTACGGTCAACGTGCAAGGAAAAAGTAATATTATTTATGAGTAATCATATATGAGAAACTAACTTCCACAAATCGTGAGCATCAACCATGTGAAGAAAGCAATCAACATAGAACAGCACAAATACCTTCGATGCACAGTCTACCCTTGTCATCAATATGATTCCTGGATGCACTGCATCAGGTCCATTAAAAAGCCTGGCAACCTTTTCATAATGGGGCTGCACAATGTACTCTCAATCAATAGCAGATCAAAATGAATTATCCGCTAAGAACAATTAGCCAGAAATTTTATAGCATCCCAGACCTTATAATTTCTGCACGCAGGGCACCTGTCAGAAAAATAAAATTAAGTTCAATTAATCAAACTACAACAGACATTAAAATATCGCGGCAAGAAAAATATTCAAGTATCAGAACTCTTAAAGTTCTTCAAGAAGTGAAGAATCGCCCCCAATAAAAAAACGAAGCCATTTTGCTTTAAAAGAAGAAACAAAAAGGGTAATAACTGAGCTCTCAGTCAATAAGTTGATTGGTAAAAGGCATAAAACATTTCTTTGGAAGAAACTATTTTGGTGGCAGATTTCCTTAGCTCAAGGAGATGTAAAAAAACCAACCTAAACATGTAAATATTAAAAAGTTGAAAAGACCGGCTCAATTTTTTTTAATAACGTGGAAATCCTCCAAAGTCAGACCAAACCGTGAAGTACAGACCACGGTTCACTGGACCGACCTCATAACCCAAAGAACAGATAAGTAGAACTCGGACAGCAGCAGAAAAAATTCATCTCACCTTGAAACTCGAACTTGTTAGGTCGAGTCAGGGAGATGTCCCTCCTAACCACTGAGCTATCAGCCTTGGGAGTGCAAGACAGGCTCAATTAGCTCAAATAACATTTCAAGGCCTGAATTTTCCTCCAAAATTGACTATTTTAATGCTAGAAAACCAACATATCTCCAAAGAATAGCTCGCAAATGTATGTTAAATGGGTTTTAGAACACAAATACAGCCAATCTTTTACTTTTTGCTTTCTCTTTATTGTACGTTTTCTTTTTCTATTGTATTTTCTTGTACTGACCAGTGGGCGAAGAATTCGACGACGGCAAAGTTAGCAGGCGTTTCCCTGAGGACCGCATCGAAATTCGTGGCGTTCAAATCGACAGCGTAATCGCGAGGATCACCGTTCTTGTCGTCGATTGCCCGAAGTATCGAGCGTGATCCTATAAGAAGCGACGTCGGAGCTGTGGAGCTCAACGAAAGCAGGCTCAGCAGATTCAGAACCAAAAGTGTCAGAGACATGGAATTTTACTCGACTTAGATATTAAGACAGCCAGGTGGATGCGACGAATCTTCTCCACCACTAGGGTTTCGCCTAAGTGCTTGAGACGAGACGCGAGTTCGGAGGCTTTTCTCTTTTTCGAAAAGCTCAAGAGAGAGAGGTTCGACCTGTTTCTGTCTTCGTTAGTTATGGGCGTTGGATCGCAGAGTGGGGGATGAATAGGGAAATTAATATTGGGTCGCGAAACGGATCTGTATTATGTCAACTTCCGTTCGTACTCTCCCGCTGGGTCATATTTGTAACGGCACTCTTATTAATAGAAATATAATGATACTTTTAAAAAGATTTTGATTGTGTAATTATTTAATGAGTAACCATAAATATTTGTTGTGCTCAAACTTTGGGCTATATTCGGACGTATTTACTTAGTTAAAAACACATTGACCAAAGATGGAGCCTAACAACAAATTCCGAATTTTGAATTAGTTAAGCTATGATTTCATTTAACACAAATTACTTATATATATATCTTGGAGAGTTCAAAAGCAAATAAAATGTTAGTAAATGTTGTGATAATTCAAAAATTAAAATGCTCATAAATAATTATGAAAGTATATACAAACTATTCTAATTATGAAAGCTCTTTAACGAAAAGATTTCTTCTTCTTTTTTTTGTACAAATTCAAGGTGATAGTTGGTTTCTATAAGAGTAAAGCTTTTCACTCTTGATTCATGAAAATAGTTGGGGTTTATTAAAGATGTTCGAACTTGACTTAAAATTTGGAGGACGAAGGGTGGATAGGGGAAAGGGTAAGGATGAGTGTGTTTTGGGTTCGCGGTAAAGGAGGGAGGGAGTGAGATGAACTCCTATCCCCTGTCAAAGTTTGTCCTTCCCGGAATAATTAATAACTAATGAAAGTAATTGTAGTGGGATGTCATAAATCTCTTTTGTAATGGTGTGTCCTCTTAAATTTTATCAATGTTCGCTTTTAGATAAGATTTGACTGTCAGAATCGTATCCATGATTCATTTATCACATATATCAATCATTTGATCTGCTTAGAAAGTACAAATTGATAAATTCTATTAATTAAATGGTTTAATGTGTAAGGTTTGATAGTTTAGACCCCCAAGTTATATTAACCTTATAGTTTAAGAGTTAAATATGAAGTTTTTTCCATTAAAAAAAAACCTCACATTCTTTTAATTTATAATTCTCTTATATATATTTTTATTTGCTCTAACATGTGAAAATACCTCCAACGACAATAACTCAATAGTTGAAAAGATGGATTTTTAATCATGGAAGAATCATATTTAATTGAGTGACAATTTGAATCTTATTGCTTGCAAGTAGGGTTGTTCATGGGAATCGAAATTTTTTCAGTTTCCTTAGTATCGGTACCGTCATCGGTATCGGGATTCTGGCATCCGACCTATATAGGTTACGGTACTGATGGCCTAAATTCCAAAAACCAGAAGAAATTCCCGGTTTGCGGCGAACTCGTCAACGGTTGGGTGGGTTTTGCAAACCATGAATTTTCTCGGGTTTTTAGAAGAAAAAAAAAATCAAATATAGTTTTTTATTGCTTTAGATTTCTCATACTATCTTAAAATATCTTATAATGCTATTGATTTAGAATTTAATTAGTTTAGATTTCTCCCAAATTTTGCGTGCATATTTCATATTGAAATGTGCTCAACGACATTACAATTAAATTTGCACCAACATAACCTAAAATGGGCCTCAATAAAGGTTCAATGGACAAAAAAGGTTAATTACAATTTCTCTCTCAAACTACTACCCGATTCTTAAATACCCTTACAAACTCTAACTCATTGCAACTCACCCCATAAACTATACTTCTCATTGCAATTTCATCCCTCAACCGACTGGAGCCATTATGTCGAACGGTTTCTATCCCATATAACAGACACGTGGCCTTCTCTTTACATGAAATGATAATTTTACCCTCGTTTGAGTCCTCCATAGCCTTTTACAATGCTTCTAGCAATTCATAGAGCAAAAAAAATAATATGTAGTTAGCTTTTTATAATTAAAAAAAAAAGATGACTCACTTAGAATCAAGCTAGTCAAATTTATCTTTTCAAGTACGAAGAAGATCACGTGTCATTTACGTGGAATGAAAACTATTCGATTTAACAATTTTAGCAAGTTTGGGAATGAAATCGCAACGAGAAGTATAGTTTGAGAGTGAGTTGCAACGAGTTAAAGTTTTTAGGGGTATTTGAGAATCGGGTGATAGTTTGAAGGAAAAAAGTATAACTAATCCAAAAAAAAGAAACAAAAATAATTGGGCAAGTGCGCAAAAGACTCTAAAAATAACTCAATATAAATTATGGTAACCTCTACCGTTTTTAGTCAGTTTTAGCGGTAACGGTAATGGTAGGGGGAATGGATTCGGTGCAAAGTGAAAGGATGCAAAAATGTGTAAAAGGAGAGATGAGATTTTAAATCTTGGATCTGACATTCAGGAAATGAACACCTCATTTAATGAGGTGGGAGGAAAAAAAATGCTCAAAACTCGACTTGGCTCAACCAGTTGACTTTTCTTTTCTTTTCTTTTTTCCCTGCACATCTTCTGCAACATGCAACACAACTCCTCCCCTTCTCTTATTTCCTCCTATTTTTTATACGTCTTTTTTTCTTCCCTCAATGTTTCTATCGTTCTGTGAAAGGAGCAAAAGGTCTAGTGAGTGGGTTGATCGGCAGGTAGCGGCTCTACAAAGCCATCCATGCTTCCTCCGCAAAGTTGTCCATGGTCACTGTCGGTGTCTTCACCGTTGTTATCCTCGCGGTAAGTTGTCAATCAACCCATGGTCACTGACGAAAATCTCAAGGATTTAGAGATTGGTTTCGTGTACGTTTTCTAGGAGACAAATTGAGCATGTTGGGATGATTTTCACTTTTTCTTGTAGCTTCATGAATTTGGAATTTGAATTCCCTTATCGTTGGGAATGATTTTGGTTAATGATATTAAAGTGCAAGATTTCTTTTTTGGGCTGGTTTGGAATATTTGTTGGGGGTGTTTTGTTGATTCATTTGTGGAATGATGAGGCTATATTTTGATAATCAGAAGATAATTGATCATTTGAATTTGAATTCCTCATCGCTGGGTGAAGTACTCTAGTTTTCATTTGGGTGAAGTACTCTAGTTTTTATTTCAACTTTCTGTTGGATTTGTTTGCTAAAAATCTTTTTAAGTAGCACACACACTCTCTCTCTCTTTGGGCAATTGACTAGTGGCATTTATTTATACTTGCATGTTGTTGTAAATGTATTTTTTTCGATTCTTTTTATAAGCTACTCTTTTGTTGGTTACAATTACAGACAACTTTATAAGATCTTGTTGCATTTGATGATAGATCGTTAGTAATTGTGATAGAATTTGATCTCGAATGGTATAACACAAATCTTGATTAAAGTGCTCTGGGAAGTGAGATATGACAGATCTACAGGGTCCGAATATAAGATCATGTAGATCAATGACTTGCTAACAACACTGTAGGATTTTGTTTAGCAATCTAAACTTGTACAAGCTTTAAGATCATCTTGTATGATGGATATCGATACGCTTAATATATGCATTGTCCCCAACGCACTTTTATACATCTATAGTTGTGCAACACATTTAACTTTCTTCAAAAAAAGTATGCTAACTTCCAGTAAACAAAGGTTGATTGAGACATTTTTATTTGACAAGTGAATACAAGGTCTGCAATTTCCACCCTCTTTAATCAAAGTTTTGGCAAATGGATATCTTAGATGTTGTTTTGTTTGATAGATAAGCACTTTCACACATCTAGAGAGGAAAAAGAAGATGTTCTATTTCATAATATGCTTTCAAAGGCGTCTCTTTCATATGTAAAAGGAATTGTAAGGCAACCATAAAGCATTATCATCAATATCATAGCAACGATAGAGAAAAACTGAGTAAGCTACCACTTTACCTCACCTACTACTATGTCTCTCATGGATTGGTTCAACCATATTAAACTTCATAAATGAACAATAGACTCTAAAGTATTTCATTCTCTAGCAGCAAGCAGTGGTATACTGTGTATTGGGCCTAAGCAAAATATATAAATAAGAGATTTTAAAGAAGATCATTCTTCAACTAACCACCAAGTTGTCAAAACTTACGTCCTCTAGAGTAAACTACTCTCACGTGGTGGAATTTAACAATGAAGCAAGATTGAAAGATCACATGAATCTGGAAAAAAAAATCTTTGTATAAATTGGTATAATGCAATCAACTTAACAAACCTAATCTCCAACAAATAAAAATGCAAAAGATATATAATAACCACAAATAATTAATAAACTAAAAAGATTCCAAACTATCTACATACAATCCAACACCATTGTATACAAAAATCAAATATTTTTCAAAAAGTAAACCCAATACAATTGATGATTTCTAAAAGTTGTCTATGCTTTTCTTTCGTCTCCATATTAGGAATGCCCATCATCATTGGTCGATACCTGGGAAGGAATAAAAAAAGAACATTTCTAACCATTGATATGTAAGATGAAATCAAAGCAAAAGGTATGAGAATGTGACCAACCTTTGGTTTTTTTCCTATGTTCAAGCGCACTCTTTAATCGCTTGTTGCCTCGATGCTTCGACTCCCGTGTCTTGAACCCCTTTTGCAGTAATGGATAAAGCTCCATTTGCTTTTGTAACATTTGTCCCTTTGCCAATCTCGCCTGACTCTATGGTGAACATCAACTGAGCAAGATCATCAGATAGTGTAGTGTGGCAACGTTGGAGAACCTTTCATGATTTCGGATGATTCTCATATTTCCAAATGGTGAAAGTATAGAGGTTCATATACGTTTTGGGGTTGATTACCCTCTCCAAATCAGGATCAATCATTGTGTATGATGAAGACTTTGGCACAACTATCTGCCTTGCCTTCTTTGTCCACCGACTTAGAATATACTCATCTGGGATAAAAAAGAAAAGTTTCCCCTATTTCAGTGGCCATATGATGTGGCAGTAAACGACATCAACAAAGTTGAAGTACTTGCAGCTACATTAATGAAACTTATTAATAGTGGTAATCACTTGTCGTTTCACTATCGCACACTTATGGGTTGGGTCGGGGCTGCAAAAATGTACTTTTACCTCTTTAGATCCATTAGTCTCCCTCTGATAATCAAGTGTATGTAATGCAATATATCTTATCCATTTGTTCCATAAAAAGATCAAAAACATTTGAGGTGTATACTTTTGACGCGTGAATACAAAGCGGGTCATTGGTCCTTAAAGGAGGTAATTTATCATGCATATCAAAATTTGATGGGTTAAATACAATTTGCCCCCTTATCTTTGGGGTCATTTACACTTTACACCCCGATGTATTATTTTTGAGACATTGAACCATTTAACTTACACATTTTTTCAATTTGGACCCCGTACCCAAATTGCCCGTCAATTTAGACGGATTAGATCAAAAATTTTACACATTACCCCCTTATCTTTGGGGTATTTACACATTACCCCCTTTATCTTTTGGGTATTTACACATTGCCCCTTATCTTTAGGGGTATTTACACATTACACCCCACGTTTTGATGGAATCCGTCTAAATTAACGAACGATTTGGGTACAGGGTCTAAATTAAAAAATGTGAAAGTTAAGGGGTCCACTATTTCAAAAATAATACACCGGGGTGCAAAGTGTAAATGACCCCAAATATAAGGGGGACAAAGTGTATTTAACCCAAATTTGATTTTAGCTCCTTATACCGCATGTCATCAATTGTCTGTTGAAAGTGATAAAAAAAATCAGACCATATTCATTACTGTCTTCAAGTACCTACGCAAAGTCAAGTTTAAACTTTCACTCAATTGTGTAGTCCTCTTACTTGCATAGAAAATATTTCGTACATGTGTTGGAGCCCACTTCTCGTGCTTCTTATAGATCCTTTGCAACCACTCATTCTCTTGAAGGTCATGATCTTCAATCATCTTAGACCAGACAAGGTTAAAATCATCTACATCACTATCGAAAATGAGCATATTTTAATCTTTTTCGAAGTCCTTGTTCCCGAATAGTGGGTCAAGATTTTTCAGTGCATTTTGATTAATATGTCATACGTAAAGAAAGTGATATGTGTTTGGTAAGGAGACAGGGATTGCAGCAAGCATACCAATATTTTGGTCAGTGAAAAGCGATTCGGGTGCCTTTCCTCCCATACAATCAATGAAGATCTCAAACAACCATTTGAATGAATTAGATGTCTCATCAAACAATAGACATGCCCCAAACACTACTTGCTCCCTATGATGATTCATTCCTAGAAATGCCTCTAATGGCCTGTACTCGTTGTTTGTCTTGTATGTGATATTGAACGACACAAAATCCCCAAAAAGGGCATAGTCATTTTGCATGTCATTGTCAGGCCAGAATATGTTAGGTATGTGCTCATCATTGTCTAACAAAACTCTTAAGAAGAATTGTGAATTTATCCGTCCCTGATCACCAAACCAATTAATAAGTGTACTGGCTACTCCATCATCTATTGATTTACTTCTTTTACTACTTAAATAATTTTTCAAGTCCATTTGAGTGAATTTCAAGTGCTCTCTTCCCCCAGCCTGGGTCGCCATCAAATCATGTGCTAGCTTTGGGTAAATACCTGCTCTGTCTGCATCATTGAACTAAAGACGTCGCAATTCGTTGATTCGCCTATGAGAATGAAGCAAGTGTACTTTTGATGGTTTAGCTAATTCGTGGTTATGTTGTGGGCACTAATCACATTGTAATACATTCCACTTGATTGTTGCTAAATGATGAAACTTGCAAGACACCCACACCTAGTTTTTCGTCGTTCCTTCTTTAAAGGCACCTCCTGTTGTTTCTCTTTTCTCAACCCTTCTTTGCTACACACGAATGTTCTGATTGTAAAATATATTTTTTCTTTATTCTTGAACCCACTATACCTCCAGATGCTAAATCCAATGCTAATTGCATTACGGTTGTACCAATCGTAAGCATGCTCATCATCTCTAAACTCTAAGGTCCAAATATTTACTGTTTTCTCGTTGTCTATCCAAACTATTTCACCTACACAATTCAACCATACAAATGAAACTAGTGGAAATCTATTTGAATCCGTCCACACAGAGCGAAAATAAATTGACGAACCTTTCTAGTTGAGGTACTACTAGACCCCGCCTATCTATATTTAGGTTAATGCTTGGTAGCTCCGCCATTTATCAACCTATAAAAATTCAATAGTCATAGTTAGCAAAAGACACAAATATTACAACAAGCATAGAAGGAAATTTCTACGAAAAGCATGCAAAAAACTGCAAATACGTTCTTCTACAATATTAGAAAATTAGAAAAGTACACAAGTAGCTGTGTAAGATCTAAATTGAAGAGATTCCTTTGAGAGAACTATCTCCTAAAACATAAAGCTACAGAAACTGATAAAATATTTTCACTTGGAGCTTTGAGAAAATTTAAAGATTTTTTTTTGGTTTTGTTTAGAGCTCTTTACCCACATGAGCTACATACCAAACTCCTTAAATTATGTTATATGTTATCACACCTCACAAGAACCACGTGAGATATTGAAAATTTAGTGAGTTTAATGGATGGTATTCGTCTCACTAAGAAACGTTCTTCAACCTTAATTATCAGAATTTCAAATACATGGGGTACACCATTAGGTAAATCACAACAGAGACAAACAAATCACTCTTGATGCTACTCATTTATGATTGAAGATCTTACATTCATTTTCCTTTTTCTGGTTTTTTCCAGCAACATGCAAATGAGTTTTGGCTTCCACTTCCAGGGAAAGTGACGGAGGATCCTAAGCCAATGTGCTACCCATAAGATCAATATTGATGTGTTCTTTAGGTCTTGTTTGTGCTTTTACAGTTTCTTACTTTATAACTTTCGTGAGAAAAACAAACATGGATATACCTATATATTGAGCACTATTCTCAAATTGAGATTTTTCTTTTTATGTTCACCTTTCCTACCATAGACCTGAAAAAAAAAACCATAGAAGCTGAAACAAATGCAAAGTTCCTTTATTTTTATTTTTAACATATATCACTAATAACAATGTAATCATGAACTCCACTCCTATGTAAAGCATGGGACGTCCTACCCCCATGAACATGAGAAGCTGGGAGTACCTGACTATATGTTCACCATGGGCAACTTTGCAGAGGAAGAACGGACAAAATCCATTCTTTAGATTCTTGAGATTTCCTCAATTAAGCCAAATAAAACTATTTGGCTAAGTTGACTGGAGTCTTTGAAAAGAAAAAAAACAACAAAACATAAAAATCTGAAACTTTATCTTGTGCTTTTATCGGAAACCAAAGAAAAGCCTCAACAAGTAACGAAAAACTAAAAAGAGAATGAGTGAAAGGAAGCTTACCATGAGGATTACACCGGGGAAGACATGTATAGAAAATGGAAATCTTTGAGGAGGAAGAATGGACAGCTTTGCATAGTAATTGTGTTGTGTGTTGTGGATAATGTCCAAGGAAAAAAAAAGAAAAAAAAAGTTAGCTTGTTGAACCAAGTCGAGTTTTGAGCCTTTTTTTTCCTCCCATCTCATTAAATGAGGTGTCCATTTCCTAAATGTTAAATCTAAGATTTAAAATCTCAGCCCTCCTTTTACACATCTTTTGGACCTTTTCACTTTGCATTGAATCCATACCTTAGTAGTGGTAGCCAATATTTGGGAACCGGCTCATCCGGTAACTTTGCCGGTTATAGTAATAACAACCACCTACGAGACTTAAACAACCCTATCAGTGAGCCTATTCTTGATATAACTTATATTTGAGCTACGAGATAGACTCCAATTATGAATTTTGTCGTTACTCCTAAACTGATGAATGCATTTTCTATTTAAGTTCCAATCTTAGCGCCTGTAAATAAGCGATTCATTGACTCACAAATCTTGAGTGCATGATTTTCCGCGTGACCAAAAAGAACATGAAAAATTATGTGGAATATTTTCTTACGGAACAACCACCTCAATTAACTCCATCTTCGACTATGGTCGACACATATGCCATCACTTTTCAATATAATCAACACATCAACCTAAACAACAAAGACAACCATAACCTCCGTCACCTTAACAAACCCCTCCTGTTAGCCACCAATTCGAATCATTTTCTTGTTCCTCTGTTTAAGTTGTTCATCTCAAAGTAGAGTACCATAGTTAGAGAAGTTCAGTTCTGGCTTTAATGTGGTTCTCCGATGGAAAGTGTGCATAGTGGAGAAGGTATAAGGGGAGGTTGGGGAGGATGCAAACTTTTGTTAATTACCCATTTGATCTTTGAAATTTGACTTATTCTCAATAAATAATCATTGAATTTTTAAATTGATCATAAAAGTTCATTGATTTATAATTTTTATCAAACAAATCTGTATGTTGTCATCTATAAAGTTAACGTTTCACTTGTCAACTTCAATTTTAAGTTGACACGTGTCACTAAAAAAAAAAATTTGCCACTTCAATTAAAAATTCTAAATTATATATGAGCCAAATAAAAAAAGCAAACAAAATTATGTAAATTACTTTAAAAACAAAAAATAGTTTAAAAAAAATTCCAAGTCGCCTCCGTTAAAATTTCTAAGTTACTTGACAATAAATGAGCTGAATAAAAAATAAAACAAACAAATTTATTTAAATTATTTTAAAAAATTAAAAATAATTTAAATTCATATAATTTAATTTTAAGTGACACATATGACTTAAGATTGGAGTTACATTGTAGATGAAAGTTTAACTAAGGATTTGTTTGATAAAAATTGTAAATCTAGAGATTTCTATAATCAATTTGAAAACTCAATAATGATTTGTTACTGGAAAAAATTTCAAGTACCAAATTAACCCTATACATTTTAACAAATTTTTTATGACAAATTTCACAAATTTGTTTGGGTGCCACCAAATGTTTTTTGAATTTTTTTATAATATTTTTTCACGACTTTCAATATTTTATCACAAGCTCAAACAATTTTATTTTTACAAATTTTAACAGCATTTTACAAAATTCAATAACTTTTGACAAACTCGAACAATTTACAAATATCAAAAGAATATGGATTACCTCAAATTACAAAAAATAATATATTTTGTACTCTCCAACTTTAGAGGTTTTGACATTTTACACTATTATTTATTATTTTTGTCATATTGTAATGATTAATTATTGATTTTAAATGCTTTTATACTATTCATTAAAATTTTATAAAGACAAAATTGTCATTTCACATATTAATTTTTTTTTTAATTAAAAAAAATTAATTGAATGTGTAAAGTGTTTAAAATTAATAGTTAATAGATATAATGTGATAGAAATAATAAATTAAGATAAAGCGGAAGAAATTGTGTAAAATGTATTTAAATAAAAAATTCCCAAGACAAAAATTTTCTGCCGACACAGCCAAAAACAAACAAATTTCACGCTGGGGAGACTTTTTTCGTTCTCAAACCTTCTCGATTTTCGTTGCAACGACGTTAGCTTCTCTTTCCCTTTTTTATTTATTTTATTATTATTATTATTATTATTTAAGTAACGACGTTAGCTTCTCGCTTAGCTGTGAAGCTTGATTTTTCATAAACCGACGTGGCAGATATCTGTCCATAAACCCGAGGAAACAGAAGGATTCTAATAGTAGGTGAGCCTCCGGGTCTGATTAGTTTAAGTCCCAATAAATCAAAATCGAAAATCGAAATAGCATTATAGCATATTCGAATTTAGGGCTATTTGAAACCTTTTTGGATCCCCCTCAAAGGCATCCCAAATCCCACCAATTGCTGTACTCCCGCTCAAATCCTTACCATAATTTGATCAAATCTTCTCCAACGGGTACTTGAATTGATACCTTCGCTTTACATTTCATCTTTCTGCTCTGTTTTACTTCTTCTCTTTCATTTCTCCGTTTCTGTTTTCTTTGTAGCATACTTATCCCGAATTTATGGGGCATCTGTCGGTTTAGTGCTTTGCTTGTGACATTTATAGTGCTAAATAACGTAGTATTCATCGTTCCTACATCTTCTTTGATTGTTGGTTATTAGTTATGCTGTTATTTAGAAGTTAAGGAGAGTTTAATAGTCGATTAGCCTAGATTTGTGTTGTTGTCGTTGTGTTCAATTTTGTTTACAAATTGAGGTTGTTCCTGCAATATTATTGCCAAAACGCTTTGAATTCTATTATGGAGGATAGGTTCTCCAAGCATTCTGTGATCTGAGACCGACGGTGAATGATTGGACTTGTGTTCTGTAGGCGAAGGAAAGATTTGAGTTGATGATAAAATGAAAAATTCGAAGTGAATGCAAAATTTTGTCAGTTATGTACAAGTGTGGAATTACAAGATTCTAAGCATGTCTAGAAACCGCTGGCTTTTTCCTAGTTGTCACCAGATTCATGCTCAAGTTGGTTAACCATGGATGAGAGTGAACATGAGATTAAATGAGAAAAGTAAAGCTGATGACAAAAAAAGTACTTATTTTAACTCAACAGGCAACACTTATGGCCTTGGCACTCATGTAGGGGTACATCTTTCTCCAATTTCACTCAAGGCACAATTATTGTTAAGGTCTTCCAGACGAAACTTATTTGAACATTTCTCTCCCAAATTTATTGGTTAAACAGATAGTTTGCATTTGGTTAAGCATTGATAAACTGTTAAGCAAACCAGGCCCCTTTCCAAAATCTGGACTTTCTTTGTGAAGCAATATAATCTATACCTTGATTTCTGTGTTTTTGGGGTAATTAATTTAAAACGAAAAAATGATACAGCTTACAACTTAATTTCAAACATCCTAAAAGTAGCTAGGCTGAAAAGAAAAGGGCTGGAAATGCTTTCATTTACTACATATTTCAATGAAGTATCATGGTTTACCATGCTGGATGTCATGACCTTATGGTTGTATAATATGCATGATGTTGAGGGAAACTTTCCTAATCTAGCAGCTCTGTAGATGCTTAATCTATTTCATGGTTCTCTCTCTGTCTTGCTCTCTATCTGTTCACATTTGGTGTTTATCATACAGGATCTCTGGGCAATTTCTAGTGCTAGTATTACTTGCCACATCAAAACCACTATATCCATTTGACGTTTACTCATCATGAAGTTCTTAGAATACACTCCTCTTGATCGGTAATTTTTAAAAATTTAAGTAAACGAATTGAATTCTGGTTAACTCAATTCATTCAGTGAACTTCATTTTTATTCTCTCTATTTTATGAGAATAGCTTCTTATTCCTGCCAACTTCGATAGTTAGCATTAACTTCTATGTCATTTGACAGATTAAATGATTTCTTAAATCATCTAAATCTTGGAGAGTGCACAATTAAAGGATCCCTTGAAGCTTACTCATGTAAGAACAAGTATACAATTGCTTCAAAAGTTTTTGGTTTTGTTTCAAGATGGACTTAGTTCTCTTCTTTTTTTCTTCTAGGCAAACACACAGGAACTGATAAGAAATTGTCTCTCAGCTTGGAGAATGAGGTAAATCAGGCACCTAAACTATATTGTGATTATTTTAACCCCTTCCAGAATATATATTACCCACAATGCTGAAAGTATTTGCTACTTATTGTACTACTTTTTTTTGTGGCTTTATAATTGTTTGTTCATTGGATGAATGGTCTGAGCTAAGTTCTTTTCCTCCTAATATTGATTTCCACAAAGAGTAAGGTAAAAATGTGGAAAATAAATGGCTTTTCTTCCCTACCTTGGTTAAAGTAAGATGTCTTCAGTGAATGCACCATTTATTTTCTATTCTGTTTTATGTGTTGGACTAATAAGTCCATTGTGCTCTTATTTTTTTGGTACTTGAGACAGCAAAGCTCTAGAGTTAATAATATGTCCTACTATGCACTTTTTGTTTACTTTCTCTTACTGTCTTTTTCCTTCTTAGGCAGGTTTGGGTACTATGTAAGCTGTGTTTGTGTGTATACGTCATATGATTCTTCTTCTGTGCTTGGCTCTTGCATCCTTTTATTTTGGTTCTTTTTTGTCTTTTTAGGATTATGTCTTAGTTTGATTGTTACTTATTACTTCAGATGCTTGATTATCTGGGGAAATCTTCAGACACAGACTCTTCCTCGCCAGCTGAGTTCTTGTTGAGCAGATCCAGGTGGGGAGTGTTAGCTAGAGTGGTTTTGCAAAGTGTAATTTATCTCTTAGGCTTCTTTGACTGATCTTCCTTTGTGTTCGTTGCAGCCGGAAGACATTGATATACCTGGTTCTTACGCTCAATCACATGTATCCAGATTTTGACTTCAGGTATTTCCGTATGATATGTTCAATGGACCACTATATTATGTATTTTTCAAAAAGGAGGATTATGGGTAATGCCATTGTCAGCTTATTTGGCGACTTGGCAACCCATTACATAATCCTCTTTTGGTCGTTGTGGGAGTGTTGTCAAAGGGTTTGACAGACAGTTCAGAGGACTGTTGCTCTAGAAGGAGCTGAGAGTTCAAATCTCTCCATTTCCCAAGTCTAATGTGGTCATTCATATGGTTGGTTTACTCTACTCGCATTGGTGCTTTCAAGTGCTTGCTAAAGATGTTTTGCTGTTGGCTTTTTTGTGGTTTCCTTATGTTACGATGTTGCCTACATCTTTGCGGGTTATAGTGCAGTGAAGGCTCACCAGTTCTTCACAGAGGAAAGCTGGGACAGTTTTAAGCAGATTGTTGATACCTACATGCTCGATGCCTCTAAGGTATTTACAGGATAATGTTTGTTTTGTCTCTGTGATCTTCATTTGTATCCGGCAGGTCCTATGGTACTGCCTGGCGCTGTTGAGACTATTGAACCTCACATGTATATTCCCCTCCTCTTTCTGCAAAGAGCCACACTGTCTCTCTCTCTTTTCTTGTGGGGGATGGGGGGAGTGATTAACTTCATTTCCTTTTCATAATGGGGAAAAATTAGCTATTCTTGGACGACCAATGAATCTGTGACCCAACGTAGATGTCATTTGCTGTACACTGTCTTCTAAAACTTTTATTTTCATTCTTTTAATTATGATCTTCCTCTCTTGAAGTATCGCTTTTCTCATTATTGACCACCATGTTGTGGTACTGTGGAACTAATTGCCTCCTTTGTTGTATGGACCGTTCATATTTCCGAAATATGGTGGTCTGGTAGGTCAATGCCTGATTTAAAAGAAGTATAGAACTTCTCATTTACTTCTAGACATTCTTTCCATTTTCTAAACAAGATTTGCATAGTTGTTCTAATTCTGTATTTGCATGAATTGGAGGCAAGCTGTGCTCATTTCTTTTGATTGGATCTTTCCACCAGTTATGAGGCATTGTATAGTGGTTAGTGTTTATAGGACCTGTTGATGAGTTTTATTGTGAGAGTTCCTCTCAGTGTTGTGTTGGTGTGTCGGACCACTCAATTGCAGGAATGGACTGAGACTAATGGGGGCAGTTCCCTGCTGGAGGCGTTGTACAAGGCTCTAGATGAGGTGAGCATAATTTTAAGAAGTGAGGGCGAGTTGTACCCAGAGGCATTCATAATACCTTGCAATGCAGGTCGTAAAACTAGCAGAATGTGAAATTTACAGTTACAATCCGGACTCTGATGCAGATCCATTCTTAGAGAGAGGAGCAATGTAAGTTTTGACACATCCATAGATTATTGTTTAGTTACATGGCTGCATTTATGACTAGGACTTTCCTTCCCAGATGGTCTTTCAATTTCTTCTTCTATAGCAGAAGACTAAAGCGCGTTGTGAGTTTTCGTTTTTGCTGTTTAAGGTAGGCTAAAATGTTTCTTAATACTGTGGGTTTTTCTCTTTAATTTTCATGGTTTCCTTCTTGGATTAATTGTTGCCATATCTGGCAGTAATTTGGTGGCCGATGAGTTTCTTATGGTTGAATTACCTTATGAGGAAGATGGGGAGATTTTTGATGGCATGGACATGTGAATACAATAGGCTGTTAATATGATGTGTCTTAAATCAAGACAGTTGTAATCTCTGTAATTTGTACCATAAGTGCCCTGCACTCTTGGGCCTTGGAACGTAGGATTTAGGCTTCCTACTTCCCTGGACGCACAATGTAGCTGTTGTCATGGTAGCAGAAGATGATAGTCAGTAAATTTGTTGCTGTCAAATATATTCAAGGCTTCTAAGCTGATATGACTTATGAGACAACTCAAAGTTTCACAAATACATCCAATCTTTAGTCCGAAATGTTGTCAATGTCGTTGAATTGTTTGACTCATGTAGACGTGTCCCCACTCGTGCAGTTGCACCCTCACTGTAGTTTAATGTACGTGTATTTGGGTAAGACCAGAAAGATGAAATGAAGTAACACTGGGCTGAAATGTTGAGAAACAAACGTGCCCTGTGTTTCACTGTTTCTCATGATCGTCGACACGGTTGTAGGATTCGGTGGGTAACTGGTGATCATATTGTGTTGCCAAGCTGGCACAGTGATATGTAAGCAGACAGGCAAGAAATCCCTTAATCCTCGAGGCGGTTTGTCACGCCCCAAAAATCAACATTTGAAATTTTTATTAAAACAACTTTGAGACATCATTTCCTTTATTCTAAATAAAAACATCATCAAAATTTTAATGCTTTAAAACATAAACTTGTACAATTTTCAAAACAATACTACTCCCGCCCGCATGCCATCTAAGTATCATTCTTGTCACGTTCTTCAAAAATCTCTGAAAGTGGGGGAAAATAATAACGGAGTGAGTTCGACAACTCAGTAAGCAGAGAATAAAAAAATATTTTTTTTCTTTGAAAATAATACTCAATTCAGTGACCATAAATACAGAAAATAAAATAGCTTTTCAGAAAATCCCCTTGACATCAACAGTAAGCCACATTGACCCCTGTGGCAGGGTTGTGCAACGACTTAACCGGCGGCCAAACCGAATTAAGCCAACAGAAAGTGGAGTTTGCCCTACTAAGACTTAGCCACGTACGCTAAGTGTGCACTAGGGAGAAACCCACACAGAAACCAATCCGAAGAATGGACGCACCAGTAATCAGTAATGAGTTGGTACCAACAGCAGCAGTAATCAGTAATCAGTAACAGAACATCGCCTCGGGGTTTGAAAACAATATAATATATAATAACAGAATTCAGATTTCGAAATAAAAAATGATGTTCAGCAGAATACAAAATTTTTGATAAATAATTCAGAACAGTCATATAAACAATCTCAGTATGTCTTTTAAAATTCCACATTTATTTTCAGAATAACATAAACTTGCAATAAAATATTTTCCACAAAATCTTTTATGAAAACGTGTTCATAATTTTTAAAGAAAACAATATAGTAGCTCCGCTTACCAGATTTGCTTCAACAATCGAACCACCCTAGAATCCACGTATTGCAGTGACCCAAAAGAACCGAAAAAATTGAGAAACTCAACAATGGCCGAAATTGACATAGAGAGAGAGAGATCTCAAAAATGCTAGAGGATTCACGTTTGAGAGGTGTGCTTTACCTTTGAACGAGCTCCCCTTTTTATAGGTGAGGAGAACTCAAGATTTGGCTTAAAAATTCATTGTAAAATCTTGAAACTCATGTCTTTTCGAAATCCCCCATAAAACATGATAAATCATATTATTTATGAAGACTCTTCAAGATATTTGCAAAGAAGTTGAATAGGCTTCGAAATCTAGGTAAAATGAAGTGTAACGGAAGAGAAAATGAAGAGAGAGAGAATTTAGGAGAGGGAAAGTCTAAAGTCGGCGAAACTGCAACTGAAACGAAGGGAACACGAAAAGTTTTAGGGTTTGAGGAAGAAGACAGTCAAAACGCACCGTTTAACTTAATAGAAATATCGACCGAACAAAAGAATAAATAAAATATAATGTTGCCTATAATAGCAAATGTGCGCATGGCTCCAGTGGTTAGCTTGTCGTTTTATCCCTCTAGGCACCGAGGTTCGAGTCCTCGCGCTGCCATGTTTTTCTCATTTAATCATGTAACACATATATATAAAAGCGCGCCACTAGTTTAACAAAAAAAACATGTAGCTCAGTGGTTTCCCTTTATTTACCACTAGCCCAGGAGTTCGAATCCTAGGCATGCCCCTTTTCTTTTTACACGGGTTTTCACAAGGTTACTATGTGCTTTCGGTTTTGTAGGGGTTAAGGTTTCATGAATAGTGAATTTTTTTTTAAAACTAATTGCTAACTATAAACTGATATTTAAGTTTTTGATGATACGACATAGTTGAGACATAGACCAGCTGAAGGTCAATTAATACATACTAGGTCAAACATTATTTTTTATGGTTTACTTTGTTGTGGTAGAATATTATGGTCCACTTAAATTCTCTTCCCTATTTTTTTTCTAGTAAGCACGTTCAATCAAAATATATAGTATTTATTGTATAGCCAAATGGTTTTTTAAAACCCTTAAAAGTAAAAGGATATTTCTTTTTTCAAAGTAGTGTGAAGTTAGAAGCGTCAACCTTCACTCGCTACACATTGATGCTTTTTTTTTTCTCATTAAACGAACAGAACCAAACCAACAACCGAACTACAGCATAGCAGAGTCACAAGACAGAATATAAAAAGGAACGCTACAGGAATCAAAAGAGCCGGACAAATTGAAACGAGCAGCCCATTCGGCCAGAAGATGAGCTTGCTGGTTGAGCTTCCGGGGGACCCAATGAAGAGCCCATTGATGCAAAGCAAAAAGGTGATGCAAAAACGAAGAAGAAATTACATAGGGGCTGGCCTGGCTTCCTCGCAAAACTGCCGCTGGAAAATCCAACTGGGAAGAGCTTCTCCTTTACCGGCCCGCTGACGAACTTGAGGAAATTAATGATAGGAGAGGAGCTGTATGCATGCAGTACCAAGCCTCGCTTTCTATTATTTATAAGAGAAAAATACACTTTACACCTACAAACTACCATGGGTTTGACGTTTTGCACCATAAACTACCAATTTTGATACATTACACTTTTTAACTACTAATTTTTGACACTTTGCACCCTTTTTCAAAATTTGAGACTAAAATGACGATAATGCCCTTGACCCATTTTATATATAATAAAGATATTATTGTAAATTTATTAATTTATCAAGGGTATTATTCAAATGGAGAGTGCAAAGTGTCAAAATTGGTAGTTTAAGGTGCAAAGTGTCTAACATTGATAGTTTGAGGATGCAATGTCTTAAAGATGGTAGTTTAGGGTGCAAAATATCAAATCTATAGTAGTTTATGGGTGGAAAGTGTATTTTCTCCTGTTTATAACAAATTTGTGGTCATAAATTCCAGCTGCTGGCGACAAAAAAACGAGTCTAGTGTCTTAATTGGCCACTTCACGTCCATGAAAGTGGGACCAAAGCAAACTGATAAGTTTTGGAGGAGGCAAAAATGACACGAGAAAAAAAAATGGTACATTACTGGACCACGTCTCCAAATCAAAATTTTAGTTAAAATAATTATAAAATAATCTATTTTTTTATTTATTAAAATATTAAAATTTTTATTATAATAAATTTTAAAAATTTACTCAAAAGGATTGTGTCTCTACTTTTTCAACCATCCCCCCTAGACCAAAATTTCAGCCATTTACACAAACCACCTAACTTTCGGTCGGCGATGAAATGGCAATTACTCTGGCCAGTTAACTTTCCGTCGGCAATGACTCCAGCCGGTCAGCGGTGGAAGTTAATTACGAGTCTCTTTTTCAATTGCCAGCTAGAATTCCCATGTCAAACGTCAGCAATTACTTCGCTATACGTAACAATGTATTTCCCATGTGAATCACGAGCGTCGGATAAAGCAATAATAATATCATATGATCTACAACCGTTGGCTATCAGAAGATTCTTTTTCTATGGAGCACAAACATGCAACGTGGAGCAATGAAGTCCATGGATAGTGACAGCTTCATTACTGCTTTGGATTGCTGATGTTGGCCCATAGGAACAATAAGTTTAAGTTCCACTGGACGAGCAAGAAGGTCGGGATTCCTGACTTATTTGAAGACTCAATTTGGAGGTAGATGTGTGCTATCTTTCATTGTAGTGTAGTACTGCTGTTAGCCTGTTAACTTCTCTGTAATGTAGCCCCCGTGCTTTTGTGAGTTTATAGACGTAGTGGCTATTTGCCAGAAACACATCTACCATTTAAGTGGGTTGGGGCAAGCTTCACTGCGGCTTGAGAGGTCCCACACAATTTGTTCAAGTGGGCCGAGCCAGTAACACGACTAGCCCTCTTTTAGGTTAGAAGAAAAAAAAAACTGACATTTTACATTATAAACTATCGATTTTATTATATTTTGCCTCTCAACTACCAATTACTTATACTTTGCACCCTTATCTGTTAATATGAATGAAAATTGCTATTTTTATTTAGTGAAATGAAGACTTTACCCCCTTACAAAACATAATGGTAAAAAAATATGAGGATAAAATTGTAGCGTCACTAAACCAAAATAACAATTTACATCCAAATTAATGGATGATGGTACAAAGTGTAAATGGTTGATTGGTAATTGAGAAGCGAATGTAACAAAATCTATATTTTTAAGTGCAAAGTGTTAAAATCTCGATAGTCGGTGGGCGAAAAATGTATTTAACCTACAAAAATAACTCGTTGGTTGTAGTGTGTTGACAAAGTAACTCCTACTACTTAAAAAAAATTTCTCAATTTGCTTTCTAAATAAAAAAAACAAATCTCAATACATGAACCTATAAAATCTGTTCCAAAATCTAGATTTTTCTACTGAATTTAGACGTTCAACTATCTGGTTCGAATTTATCTTTACATCTAACATTCATGTCAATCACCCTTAGCTTAAATTACAAAATTTGCAAATTTTCTCACTCTAGCTTGCAAAATGCTTACACCAACAGTGAGCCCTTTTTCGGAAGATATTTCTTTGGGATAAATATACTTTGCATCCCATATGTTTGGGGGTGCTGACATATTACACCCCAATGTTTTATTTTTGAGACAATGAACCCATTATATTATTTCCTCCAACGATTTGCTCCCCAAAGTGAAATTAGGGATCAGATTAGACAGTTATCATACCGCCCTTGCCATTGCTAAGATACTGAGAGGAAAATTTGCTACTAAGGATTTTATGAATGATGATTTCAAGGCAATAAACGTTTGTCTTCAAAGAGAGATGCTGGTATTATACATATTCAGGTTACCTGTAGGCAAACATTGTTTGTAATTCAAGGGCGATACAATAATATAACAAGGACTGAGGTCACATGAGATGCAGGTCTAAACGATTACCGTCTAATTTGACGCATAATTTTACTCCAGGGTGTAAATCGTTGGAGGAGATAACATAATGAGCTCAATGTTTTAAAAATAAAACATTGGGTGCAATGCGTTAACACCCTCAAACATGAAAACGGTGAAAACAATTACCGTATGTAAGAATGAACGTGAAAACGGTGTAAGAATGAACGTAAAACATTAAGGTTTGACCAAGAGTTCAGTTACTACTCACAAAGCCCAATCCTCCAAATCTGCTGAAGCTCATCCTCCATGTATCTCCTAACAAAAGAATCGCCACAATAGGGTCGCAGAGGCAAGAGGGCTAGAGGGGCCTGGGGGTGGGCCTGGTGGAAACAAGAGGGACTCGCGGGGGCATAGGGGTGGGGCCGAAGTGGGGGAAATGGGGTTCAGAGTTTTCGCGGGTGCTTGGGGGTGGGAACGCCGGGGGGGGAGGGAGGCCGAAGGTGGGAGCCCGGGAGGGGGCTAGAGGGGGGGTTAAACATTATTATTTTTTGTTTAAACCCCCTCCCCCATTTGTTTGTACACCTCCTCCCCCCGATCATTCCCTCATTCAGCCATTTCCCCCCGCACGAGTCCCCCATTTCCCCCTCTGTCTGGCCCTCTTGCACCCACCACACTCATTTCGACTTACTTGGAATCAGACGGAACGTCAAAATCAACACAAAATCAGAATGGAGCTAGATTAAGAACCAATTCCCACTTTCCACAACTAACCGACTCATTGTCCAAAGAATCACAATATCCAACGAAATGTAAACTCTCTCTACGCGCACCACGACTATGGCTAATTGCACATTTAATAAGGAAAAGGATAGGATGAAAAATAAACTTCGCTAGAAACTTATTATCAGGGACCACAAAATAAAAAATTTCGACAATCATCATACAAAAGACTAAACTAATCAAATAACATACGTATTTTGACTTGTCAACTATTGGAAACAGATACAGCAAGACCCGAAGACTCAAACTTTTCTTTTCCTCCATTTTCTCATCACACAAAAGTGGGCGAAGATGATATTTCACAAGAAAAATAAGACTGGAAAACAAAGGGGTTGAGAGCTTTACCTAGTGGAATTTGACCGACTTTGAGCCAACTGTATCAGATTCCCCATCGAGAGACAACCCTAGGTTGGAGGCGAAGACAAAGAAAACATACAAGACAGGGACAGAGAGGCAAAAAGAGAGCAGCGAGGGAGAGAGAGATCCAGAGTTCTATAGAGGAGATGAGGCAGAGAGAGAGGCAGAGTGAGAGAGGGCTAGCTGGAGGAGTCGGGAGGTTGGCGGGAGGCGGAGGCTGGAGTGGCAACGTCCGCCGGGTGGTGGGGAGCTGTGAAAGAGAGGGCTGGGCTTCGGGTGTCTAGAGAGAAGGGGGAAAATAACAAATGCCCATTCGGAGAGTGAAAAAGCAAACTTGGAAAGGAGAATAATTGGAAAAAAGAGGGAATTTGGCGCTAACTAAAATTTTCCCTAAAAGATGGCGGGGAGTGAAAATGGGGATTTGACGCTAAATGAAAATTTTCCTCTCACTTGTTTACTGTCTTTTTATACTTCAATAATCCTATTTCGTTGGATATAAAATTTATTTTGTAATTATATCCTAATTACTAATTTGCTTGTAATTGTAATACACTGTATATTCTAGTACTTAGTCAAAGTAGCTTAGTATCTAAAATAACTTAGTAATAATAGTAATTTGTAATTTGTAATTTGTAACAATATTTAAAAATCTTAGTACTTAGTATTAAATACATAGAATATTATTTTACACTCTTTTTTATAACTAGTATAATAATCTTAATTAAAATAATTTGGTAGTAAACAATATGTGCTAATTAAGCTAAATACTTTATATGTATGTACATATATACTTAATGACTAATCATAGCCTTTAAGACCATATATTAAGTTACGTACTTTAATTGCATAAGATGATCTCACAATATCTTTTTGTTTGAAATTAAATAATATGTCATAATTAAATAATATTATATTACTAATTATTCAAAATATATATGCTCATTATTAGTATGATAATAGATGCTTTCTAAACTAATTTGATTTAATCACTAAATATGCAATTGTCATAACAACCATAGATATAATTTAAAATATATCATATAACAACTTCAATTTTCATAACACTCATTATAATTCCATATTGTATTAAGTAGGTCCTTTAAAATAAATTTTTTCCAAATACATCACAAAATAAAAATATATATTAAAAGAAATAAAATAAAAAATTTATTAACATTAAAGAATTTATAATTAATAAATAAAAAATTTATTTTCACATATACCTATAGCAGCGTTTATGTCACAAACGCTGCTATAGATACACCTTTAGCAGTGTTTGTTGACACAAACGCTGCTAAAGGTGGGTACTACAGCGGCAGCCAAAATGATTGCCGCTGTATGTACCAAATTTTTAGCAGTGTTTTCGATCTTTATTTATTATTGATCCCGGTGATTGAGATTGGTTAAACTTAAAGAAGGAATGTTGTCCAGAAAAAACGCCATTCAAACTCCCACCTTGTATTGATGGACCATTCCAAGTCATGGAACACGTCAATGATAATGCCTACAAGCTTGCATTACCAGGTGAGTACAGAGTCAATGCAAGTTTTAATGTTACTGATTTGAGCCCTTTTGATGTAGGTGATGATTTGAGGGCAAATCCTTTTCAAGAGGAGGGGAATGATGGAAATCAAGGCACATCTTCGAAGGATCCAGTTCAAGTTTCCATTGGGCCGGTTACAAGGGCACGAGCCAAGAAGTTTCGAGAGATACTCAACGGGCTAATTCGAGAGGCATGAGCTCAAGCCAATTCGTGGAGGCCCATTGAACAAGATTCATGTGAACAACAAAGGCTTGTCAACTTGATCCAAGTTCTAGAAGAATCCAGCCCAGATTGAGCTTTTCAAATGTTGGCTTATTCTTTTTCCTTATCCTAATTTTTAGGAATATTTGATTTGAATTTGAATTCAAATCACATGCTAGTTTATCCCTTTTCCTTAGCTGGATTTTTAGGAATGTTTGAATTTTCATTTGAATGACTTTTCAAATGTTGCTTTATCCATTTTCCTTAGCATGATTTTTAGGAGCATTTAATTTCTTTCAAATTTGAATTAGTTTCCTATTTTAATTAGATTCCTATTCTTGGAGGGATGTTCCAAGTTTCCTATTTTAATTATATTCCTATTCTTGGAGGGATGTTCCAAGTATATATATAGGGCCTTTGGCATGTAGAAGAACACAACTTTGAGATTAATATTATTTGAGAGGTCTTGTGATTCTCTTTGGTTCTTTGAAGTACTATTCGAACTTATCGAGATTTCCCGTGGCGTTCAACCCGAATCAAACGGAGTTTCCACCACCGTCTGTGACGTCTTCCTTATACTAAGGTTCTTGTTTCTAATAAACAACGGGTCGAGGTTTCCATTCGGATCTGTACTAGAACGATCTTGAGTTCCCTTTCGTTGTCGAGTCTCGTCATTCTTGGCGAGGTTCACATCATTTGGTATCAAAGCTAGTTTCTCGTTCAGGTTTGCCTATCATTTTATTTTCGTTTCTTCTCTAGTAATTCACATATTCATCCTTCTACACCCCTTCCGTTCACTATCCTTATTTGTTTTGGTTTATTTTATTTTATTTTTCTTATTTTGTTGCTATCAAAAGATATTTGCTGTCCAAAAAAAAAAAAGAAAAAAACTCTAAAAAAAGAAGAAAAAAAAGAGACTTGAAAAAAAAGAAAAGTCGGAAAAAATCATCCGAAAAAATTGGTTTGTTTCCATGTATTGAAGTTTCAGTTAGTCCTATAATCACCTCACCCCAAGCAAGTATATTTTTTTTTTCTTGTGAAATATTTTCACTATTTTGTGCTTCCAAAATTCCGAATTGTCATATTCCTTCTAAATTCTTATATGAAAATTTCCATATTCCTTGTTTCAAATATGAAATTCCTTGATTAAGTTCTTGGTGAATTGTTGATGGAACTTTTTGAGTTATTTGTTTAGTTTCAAAAGAACTGAAAGAGAATATTCGAGTGGAAAAAGGCAAGAGTGATGAGAATATCAGAGGGTAAAAAGTCATATTATTTTGAGTGAAACACGAGTGAAGAGTGATCCACGTTCTTGAGTGTCAACATTTAAGAGAGTGAATCGTGAGATCCTTTTTTTATCTTTCTAACTTTGTTTTGCAGCAACAATGTCTCACAACAGCGGTAAGAGCGTTGCCGATGAAGCTACAACACTAGCTGACCTGAAATTTTTTTATGGAGGCCATGTTGAGTGAGATGAATCGTATGTTGAAAGCAGAAATTGATCCTATTCATGAGAGGTTGGATAGGGTAGCAGCGAGAACTCCTAATGGGCAGCAAGGTGGGCGAGTTCCAAGGAGAAATGTTGTGAAAGATGTGGAGTTGGTGGAAGAGCCATATGTGAATCCAATAAGGTATGAGCGTGGGTATAGGGATAGGGAAGATAAGATGGGTCTAGGAGAGATAGTGACTTCGGAAGTATAAAAATTAAAATTCCATTTTTTCAAGGAAAGAATGACCCTGAAGTTTATTTGGAGTGGGAAACTAAGATGGAGATGGTATTTGACCGTCACAACTACTCGGAGATAAAGAAGGTTAAGTTGGCTGCAACTGCATTCATTGATTATGCCATTGTTTGGTGGGATCAATTTTTGATTAGTAGGAGAAGAAATGGAGAGCGACCCATAGGCACTTGGGAGGAGATGAAGATGCTTATGAGGAAGCGTTTTGTACCCAGCCACTACTATAGGAGACAAGGAGGGTGGGTTAGAGAAGCTAGGAATCGGGAAGATAACTTGGTTAGTATTGAGATGAAGATTCCTTCCTTTCAAGGTAGATTTGATCATGAAGAATACCCTGAATGGGAGAAGAAAATAGAGATCGTGTTTGCTTGCCATAACTATCTCGATTCAAAGAAGATAAAACTGGCTGTGAATGAATTTTCTGACTATGCTATTACTTGGTGGGATCAGCTTGTGATAGACAGGAGGCGGAATAGAAGACGACCAACAGAGACATGGGTGGAGTTGAAAACCGAGATGAGCAAGAGGTTTGTTCCAAGTTACCAATACCAAGAGTTGTACCAAAAGCTATCGGATCTTAAAATGGAAAGCCGGAGTGTAAAAGATTCCTTCAAGGAGATGGATGAGTCACAAATGTCCAAATCCGAGACCCAACCCGCACACATCAGTCACGTCCCTCAAGATAATGGATACATCGTGACCGACAATGATGATTCTACTGCTGACGACCAGCCACCCTTGGAGAAAATTTATGAGGAGGACTACTTAGCCCCCGAGGCTGTACCGGAAGTATATGATGATCAAGTCAGATTACAAAAAAAGAGTGAGCAAAAGAAAAAGAGTGAAAATCAAAGAGAGGCCGAGAAAAAAGAGAAAGAAAAAGAAAATCAAAGTTCGGCCATTGAGAGAAAATCAGATAGAAAACATAAGAATTTATATGCAAAAGTGGGTGAGATCAAGCAAGCGATGCTTTCAAATCAACCGATGATTGTACTCTTGTACAAAAAGGCATTTTTAAACACTCACAAATTTAACCTTGTTTTCTCTAGTTCTATTGTTTACGTTTTACAGGAGTATGAGGATGTCTTTCCAGATGAACATCAAATTGATTTCATACCTAATGCATCAATTCCAAACCGACCTGCAGATAGAAGTCATCCCGAAGAGACCAAGGAACTTCAGAAGCAAGGTAAGAAAAATATCATGGTTGATGCATTGTCGCGAAGGTACGCTTTACTTTCCACTTTAGATATGAAATTTCTTAGCTTTGAGTACATTAAGGATTTGTATGCACAAGATTCTAATTTTGGCAATGTATTCAAAGCATGTGAAAAAGTGGCAATTGATATGTTATATAGCCAAGATGAATTTTTGTTTTGGGAGAATAAACTGTGTGTGCCTATGTGTTCTTTGCGTGACTTACTTGTGAGAGAAGCTCATGGTGGAGGTTTGATTGGTCATTTTGGTATATCTAAGACTTTCAAAATTTTACATGATCCTTTCTACTGGCCTCATATGAAACATGATGTGAAAAGAATATGCAAGAAGTGTATCATGTTTAAACAGGCTAAGTCCAAGTTGAACCCTCATGGTTTGTACACCCCTTTGCCAATACCTAGTGAACCTTGGACTGATATTTCTATGGATTTTGTTTTAGGTTTACCTAGGACTAAGAAAGGAAGAGATTCAGTATTTGTGGTGGTCAATAGATTTTCTAAGATGGTTCATTTCATTGCTTGCTATAAAACTGATGATGCATCACATATAACTGATTTATTTTTCAAATAAATTGTTAGGCTACGTGGTATGCCCAGAACCATTGTTTTTTATCGAGATGCAAATTTTTTAAGCTACTATTAGAAGATTTTGTGGGAAAAATTTGGAACTAAGTTGTTGTTTTCTACTACTCGTTATCCACAAACAGATGGTATAACTAAAGTAGTAAATACAATTTTGTCTTCTTTGTTGCGTGCTATCATTAAAAGGAATTTGAAAACGTGGGAAGATTGTTTGCCACATGTTGAGTTTGCTTATGATAGAGCCGTTCATTTTGCTACTAAATCTTCGCCATTTGAAGTTGTGTATGGTTTTAATCCTTTAACTCCATTGGATTTATATCCTTTGCCTGTTACTGAGCATGTTAATTTAGATGGCAAAAAGAAAGCTGACTTTGTGAAGCAAAGTCCTGAGAAAGCAAGACTCAACCTTGAGCGAAAAACGGAGTAGTATGTAAAACAAGCCAACAATGGACGACTTGTTTTTGATCCTGGTGATTGGGATTGGTTGCACTTAAAGAAGGAATGTTGTCCAGAAAAAACGTCATTCAAACTCCCACCTCGTATTGATGGACCATTCCAAGTCATGGAACACGTCAATGATAATGCCTACAAGCTTGCCTTACCAGGTGAGTACAGAGTCAATGCAAGTTTTAATGTTACTGATTTGAGCCCTTTTGATGTAGGTGATGATTTGAGGGCAAATCATTTTCAAGAGGAGGGGAATGATGAAAATCAAGGCACATCTTCGAAAGATCCAGTTCAAGTTCCCATTGGGCCGGTTACAAGGGCAGGAGCCAAGAAGTTTCAAGAGGTACTCAACGGGCTAATTCGAGAGGCATGAGCTCAAGCCAATTCGTGGAAGCCCATTGAACAAGATTCATGTGAACAACAACGGCTTGTCAACTTGATCCAAGTTCTAGAAGAATCCAGCCCAGATTGAGCTTTCAAATACTGGCTTATCCCTTTTCCTTATCCTAATTTTTAGGAATATTTCATTTGAATTTGAATTCAAATCACATGCTAGTTTATCCCTTTTCCTTAGCCAAATTTTTAGGAATGTTTGAATTTTCATTTGAATGACTTTTCAAATGTTGCTTTATCCCTTTTCCTTAGCTGGATTTTTAAGAGCATTTAATTTCTTTCAAATTTGAACTAGTTTTCTATTTTAATTAGATTTCTATTCTTGAAGGGATGTTCCAAGTTTCCTATTTTAATTAGATTCCTATTCTTGGAGGGATGTTCCAAGTATATATATAGGGTCTTTGGCATGTAGAAGAACACAACTTTGAGATTAATATTATTTGAGAGATCTTGTGATTCTCTTTGGTTCTTTGAAGAACTATTCGAACTTATCGGGATTTCCCGTGGCGTTCAACCCAACTTATCAAACAGAGTTTTCATCACCTTTTGTGGCGTTTTCCTTATACCGAGGTTCTTGTTTCTAATAAATAACGGGTCGAGGTTTCCATTCGGATCTGTACTAGAACGATCTTGGGTTCCCTTTCGTTGTCGGGTCTCGTCATTCTTGGCGAGGTTTACATCAGCCACCGCCACCTTTGCCACCTCTTCTGCTTAATTAACTAGTAGTACTAATTGAATCAGAAGTTGCTTTAAAAAAAATGAATTAATCGATGTCAGTATAAGAATGTTGCTACAACAAATTTGTTAGGTACATCCGCCGATTATTTATAGAGGGGGTGTAGTAAAATAACTACTAATGACCACCTGTGCAATTAATAGTCTATTCGCCGAGAATCGGAATTGTATGAGACTACAGTAGAGGTACTTCTTCCATAGAGTACTCCAATTTTTGGGAAAAAATTGTAGCTGTATTAGGGCTCAAGGCCTACTTGGGAAAGGATTCCCTCGTAATTCGTTCGAATGGACAGAGTTGACTAGCGGGTTGGCTCCGGTCTTTCTTGTCGCAGTCGACTCTATTTTTTTTTATTTTTCTCCATCGTAAGAGTCGAACCCCTGCAACTAATATGAATTGAATCCGGTAACCCGTAGAATGTATAAATCTCCTTTTAGGCACGTTTTTTTCCCAAATCCTCAATTTTTTAGGAATCCTAGAATTATCTAATTCACCAAACATGAACCCTCTCCTTGCATCTTACGACAACATGAACTTGTCAAATTTTGAAGCTAGGGTTTTGATTAGAGGGGTGGGTTCATAAGATGCGGGAAGAGAAGGTTGCCAAAATTTGGGAAATTAGACTCGAGTTCCTAAATTTTTTTGGATTAATTGGGAAAGAAATAGAGGCCTAAAAAGGAGATTTCCGTTGGCGGGGACAGGGGTCGTAGGTATGAACAGACTTTTTTTTTTTTTCCTCGGCAGGAACAGACCTATTTAGTTGTACGAATCCGACCTCTAAAACGGAAGAAAAAAAGGAGCCGACTGCGCCAAGTGCGTAGATCATTAAATGACGTCGGAGAAGGAGGGCAGCTGAGGATTCGGACGCATAACCCTTACTTTCCCGATTTATTAAGCCACGAAGTCATGCTAGCAATTCTTCATTTCAAACATTAGGTATATTTGGTAACGGAGGCGCCGCGACTTTTGAACAAAAAGGCTAAAAACTTATCTTAAACGCACCACTTCAGCAACGATTTTATTCTTGAATTCCGAGAGATTCATAATAAAACTGGCCTTAATCACATGGGTTGGATGACTTCCGTATCTCTTGTAGCTAGAATTATGGCATGCATGCATCAACCGCCAATGTCTAAAAAAATAAATTTAATAATAAAATAATAAAAAAGAAGAATAAGAATAAGAAAGTGATGAGCGAATATTAGGCCGGCCGGGTTGATTATCATCATAAGTTTAATCTTGTTTAATTTTTTCAATCACGATATGAAACCAATCTCTATAGTTTGGCAGATTTGCACCAAATTTTGAGTCTTTAATTAAAAAAAAATGCGAAAAAGAAGTAATTAGTCCACAGACTAAAATTAACCTCGGTTGTTTGGTGTGGACTGTACCTAATTTGGAAAGGGACTTGTGAAATATGAAGATGAAAGTATGTTCATTGTTCATCCTTTACTTGTGAAATTACGTATGGACCACCTTCAATGGGCTTCCCTTAGCCGATTGACTTTAGTGGGCCGGGGAAGTCCTGCTTTACACGTGTGTGTATATATATATGAAATTAAATATTTTATTAAGTGTAATGTGTATTATCCTTAATTATAATCACTTTTTTTTAATTGGCACTTTCGAAAGCATATGGAAAGGTAAAAGACAATAAATTCGTCCTTAAACCAAAAGTAAATATGAATTAGTACTTCCTCTATACAAAAGTTTTGAGAGCAAATTACTTCAATCACTACAGCAATTTGAACACTCCTACCGATATATATATCAAATAAATATCTTATGCGGAACAAATTGGCTCTTCCTTTATAGTCTCTAACAAGGGCTTCCTTGATCTGCAAACAGATAACCTATACTTGAACTCTGAATCTGAAATCCCCTCAATGCCGTCCAAATTCAATCTTGAACCTTCACTTTCGTCGGCTGTCGAGGGCATCGCCACCTCTTGCGTGGCACTGCCACCGGACTCGGGCAAGATCCTAACCTTATGACCTGTTATCCGCTTAGCCGCCGAGTTGGCCGCCACGAAAAGAACCGCCATATCGGCTGCGGTGACTACAGAATGCACTCTCTTCATAGGAAACATGATGTAAACGTTGTCAAACTCTAACTCCTCGTCGGCGGTGAGGGCGGAGAATCTCCGGCCGATGTGAAGGGACCGGGAGTTGACTAGGAAAAAGTTGGGGGTCTCAAGCATGAGCTCGGCGGCCTTGGTGGGTTCACGGAAGCATCGGACCTCGCCACCGGAAAGGATCACCCTTGCTGCCTTGTTGCTCTTGGTCAAAGGGGTGACTAGAGTGCACGAAATATAGTTCCCCATGATGTGAAAGAAGTTTCAGAGAGAAACCACAGGAGAGCTTAGCTTGGGCACGAGGAAGCTGGTATTTGGTTTGGGTGGGGAGAGATTATGGGGGCGATTTATATATAGCGTACGTGTGACTAACCATCAGTTAGTCAATGGCAGCGGGAATATTTTGATTGGGAAGTAGTTATGATAAATCTTGTGCGACACAGCTGAAAGTTGTGGTGGGCTTTGCTGTTAGCTTCAGAATACGTGTTTGGGGCTTGAATGACGGGGAAGAGATAGGGAAGATGCGTGTTTGAATCTTTTGTTGTCTCCACTGTCGCGCGAAGTTGCGCTGTGAATGCGTGTGGGGCCTGCCGAACTCCTTAGCTGTTAGCCTGTTAGCGATGACGCCTTGGGTGGGGGTCACTAGAAGCTTTTGAATTTTCGTCCATATTCATATTCATGGTACTTTCTTGACATGTGGGGTGTGACTTTGCTGATTGCTGTCTTCCTCATCAACGTGGCCAAAGACACGGGCTATCGTGTGGTGTCTTGGCCAATTTCTAGGCCTTTCCCTGTCGCGTCATGATGCGGGTTACAACTTGGTGGAGGAAAAAAGTTGTAGAACACCAACATGTTTATGCTGTAGCCAAGTTGTATAATCGAATAAAAGAACATGATTATGTCGCAACTAGTTCATCCACAACAAATATACAATTTCTAGTATAACACTAATTACTTGTATAACTTGAGCCAAATAAGATTTTTATTTTCTTTCTTTTTACTTCAAAAATATTTATTTTAATAATTATTATATATATAAATTATCAATATTATTAGATATTTTTAGAAAAATATTATCAAATACGATCAGTCATTTGAAATAATATATATATATATTATTTCAGAGTTATTGATATATAGTTTCGGATTAATATAAGTAAAAGAGATAATGATAAGGTCGAAATAAGTTCAAACATCAAACAGGATCAAATAATTCTAGGGAATCTGAAGGTTCAAATAAATATAAATTGGGCACTTCCTCAACCCAGCCTCTTCAAATATTTAACAGATACAATTAACAACTTGTGCTTTTACCCTGCCCTCTCACAAAGGCATTTCCATGCGGGTTAGTTTATCCACAACAATAAATATACTATTTCTAGTATAACACTAATTACTTATATAAATGTTAATGTAAATCCAGACAAAGCACAACCTTGCTACGAATTAACTAAGAGCCAAATTACTATTTTTTTTTTTACTTTTAAAAATATTCTTCAATAGTTATATATAAAATATTATCAAAATTAGACGCACAAGAGGAGGTGAGCCTCACTAACATTCATAGTTGTTACATATAAAGAGATACAAAAATGAGGAAAATAGAGGTATTTAAATGCAGAGCACATTCCGCAAAATGGCATTAGTGATTATTTATTATTACTCACAATTGTCTCCCAATAATTAAAAAACTAAAGACTTTCAATTAGCTTATTCATTATTATTATTATTATTATTATAGACTGCCCTTGAAATCTCAATTAGCTTACTAACTCTCCATTTCCTGTAATTTCTCGAACAGAGTTATTACCACTTTGCAAGTCTGGTTGGGGTTCTTTGATAAATTGATATTACTCAAGAAGATTTTCCATGTCGGCAATAGACATCCAACGTTTTCCGACGTTCCCCGACAGAGAACATCTATCATGCCTCAGTGGGTTAAAGTGATTCTCCAGCCAAGGTCCGGTCTGCATGGGTCCCAAGTTGAGGAATGTTCATGATCATTTCCAGCTATAGCCGGCCCTTGCTATTGAATATTTAGTCTGGATGACTAGAAATAACGTTTAGCGTTCCGGATAGCATCAGAGCACCTTTCGGCCTGGTCCGGTAACACTGACGCTGTTAAGCTAGTCACTCCCTGGGAACTTCCCCCTCCAGACTTCATCAAGGTGAATTATGACGTGGCCTCCGGCACTCCTCCGTCATCGCCGCGAACTCTCGAGCGTCATCTGGTCATGTTCTCATAACCAATATCCGAGTTATGCCTAAGCTTATACTGTTAAGAGAGATAACAACAAATAAACAACTAAATAATTCTTATCTCTAGATGAAAGAAAATAGAGCACAATCTCAACAATTATATGAACTGAAAAATAATCTCAGATAATCAATCATATCAACTCATAACAACACAAACAATTTTTATGTGGAAAACTTCCACGGTATGAGGAAGAAAAAATCACAGGACTAGTCCAACCAAATCTCCACTATAAACCAAATAATGGGTACACAAAGTCTTCTCTAGTCACAACTAAAGACTACAACTCAGATCTTCAAGGCTATATCAATCTTGGCAAATGCAACTGAAAACAAAGAAAATATCAACCATTCGCGGTTACTGTTCACGCGTACGAAACACTATTCCCAAGCTCAAAATCTGATCTTCACCGTTCAGATTGTAGTTCCTCGTATCGTGAACGCCTTCTCCAAATTTCAACTCGATTGAACCACAAACAATGTGGTATCAGAGCTTGGTTGCCAAGTTGTTTGGTTAAAAATTTGAGTTATGGAAGCAAATGTGAGTAGAATGGTTAATCTCAATTGTTCAAATTATCACATATGGAAGGGAAAAATGGAAGATTTTCTTTACGTAAAAGATTTTATCTACCACTGAAAAACCGGCTAACAAGTCTGATATAAAATGGACTTTGTTACATGGATAGTTGTGTGGGGTATATCAGGAAGTGGGTAGATGACAATGTTTTGAACCATATTAGTAGGAAGACACATGCACGTACTCTATGGAGTAAGCTTGAACAATTGTATGCTAGAAAAACTGGAAATAATAAGATGTTTCTAATTAAGCAGATGATGGCTTTGAGATACAGGATGAAACTCCCTTATCTGATCACCTGATACATTCCAATGAATAATTAATCAGTTAGCTAGAGTGGGTATTAAGTTCGATGATGAGATATAGGAGTTATGGTTGCTTGGTTCATTACCTGACTCGTGAGAGATGCTCAGAACTTCTTTGTCCAACTCCGCTCCAGATGGTGTTATTACAATGGATATGACCAAGAGTTGTCTGTTAAACAAATAGATGAGAATAAAATCATAGGGATCCTTTTCACAGTCAGAAGTCTTGGTCACAAAAAAAAGGGGGAGAAGCAAGAGTAGAGTTCCGAAGAACAGAGATAAAGGTAGAAGCAGGTCCAACAGGTTTTCTAATGTCGAGTGTTATCATTGTGGGAAAAAGGACACATCAAGAAATATTGCAGACAATTGAAAAAAAATTACAAGAATGAGAAAGGGAATGAAATGAAGAACGAGATTGACAAAGATAATGATGATAGAGTTGCTACCACCACTCTTGCAAACTTCCTTATTATTTGTGATAAGTGAGCATTCTCAACTCCAAAAGCTAGCTCAAGAGGAGAGGCTTTCCCTCACACTTTAAACTGACCTCCAACCCCTTCCACAACCAATGTCGGACTAACTTCAACAATGTTCCCCTTACACATTGGTCCTTGGGATGGGAACAGACAACTCATTTCTCTCATGGACTGTTGGGTTTGAGACTTTTTGGTAAACCTAGGCTCCAATACTAGTGTTCAGTGGTCTTGGGCCTTTTCAACCCCAAAATCTAGCTCAAGAAATGAGATTTTCCCTCACACTTATAAACTGACCACTAACCTCTTCCACAACCAATGTGTAACTAACCACAACAATCTCCCCCTCACACATTGGGCCCTGAGTCTGGGTGGCAACAACCCGTTTCTCTCTTGGACTGTTGGGTTTGAGACTTGTTAGTTAACCTCGGTTTTGATACAAGTCTAAGGTGGTCTTAGGCATTCTCAACCCGAAAAGCTAGCTCGAGAGGTGAGAGTTTCCCTCACACTTATAAACTGACCACTAATCCCTTTCACAACCGATGTGAGACTAACTTCAACAATTTTTCCCTTACACAACGGGCCCTGGGTCAAGGAGGCAACAACTCGTTTCTCTCATGGACAGTTGGGTTTGAGACCTATTAGTAAACCTATCTCCGATGCCAGTGTTGAGTGATCTTAGGCCTTCTCAACCCCAAAAGCTAGCTCAAGAGGTGAGACATTTCTTCACACTTATAAACTGACCATCAACTCCTTCCACAACTAATGTGAGATTAACCCCAACATATAACTTTCTAGAAGGCGAGTGGTTTTGAGAAAATCTTAGTTGATCAGGGCGAGTTCCCTATTATCAATAATTTGGCCATCAACAATCCAAAAGATAATTTGTAGTGGTGAATGGGAACCAGTATGATCCTAGGGTTGATTCAACAAAAAAATGATCCTAATTAGATTGTCTGGTAATTGGAATGAGTACAATCTAAACCCCTTAACGAGGATCCATTGGAGGGCAAGTCTGGCGCCAGCAGTCGCGGTAATTCCAGCTCTAATAGCTTATATTTAAGTTGTTGCAGTTAAAAAAGCTCGTAGTTGGATCTTGGGTTGGGCAGAGTGGTCTGCCCCTGGTGTGCTGCTCCGATATGCTCGTCCCTTCAAACCTTGATGCGCTTTTGTCCTTAACTGGCCAGGTCATGCCTTCGGTGTTGTTATTTTGAAGAAATTAAAGTGCTCAAAGTAAGCCTACGCTATGTATACATTAGTGTGGGATAACATCATAGGATTTCGGTCCTATTATGTTGGCCTTCGAGATCAGAGTAATGATTAACAGGAGCAGTCAGAGGCATTCGTATTTCATAGTCAGAGGTGAAATTCTTGGATTTATGAAAGACGAATAACTGCGAAAGCATTTGTCAATGTTGTTTTCATTAATCAAGAACGAAAGTTGGGGGCTCGAAGATGATCATATACCGTCCTAGTCTTAACCATAAACGATGTGGACCAGGGATCGACTGGTGTTGCTTTCAAGACTCTATCGGCACCATATGAGAAATTAAAAGTCTTTGGGTTTCGAGAGGAGTATGGTCGCAAGACTGAAACTTAAAGGAATTGACGGAAAGGGCACTACCTGGAGTGAAGCCTGCAGATTAATTTGACTCAACACGGGGAAACTTACTAGATCCAGACATAGTAAGAATTGATAGACTGACAGCTCTTTCTTGATTCTATGGGTGGTGGTGCATGGTCGTTCTTAGTTGGCGGAGCGATTTGTCTGGTTAATTTCGTTAACGGACGAGACCTCAGCCTGCTAACTAGCTATGCAGAGGTAACCTTCCGTAACCAGCTTCTTAAAGGGACTATAACCGCTTAGGCCAAGAAAGTTTGAGGTAATAACAGGTATGTGATGCCCTTAGACGTTCTGGGCTGCATGCGCGCTACACTGATGTATTCAACAAGTTTATAGCCTTGGCCGACAGGCCTAGGTAATCTTTGAAATTTCATTGTGATGGGGATAGATCATTGCAATTGTTGGTCTTAAATGAGAAATTCCTAGTAAGCGCGAGTCATCAGCTCGCGTTGACTACGTCCCTGTCCTTTGTACACACCACCCATCGCTCCTATCGATGGAATGGTCTGGTGAAGTGTTTGGATCGAGGCGATGTGGGCGATTCGCTACCGACAACGTTGTGAGAAGTCCACTGAACCTCATCATTTAGAGGAAGGAAAAGTCGTAACAAGGTTTCCGTAGGCGAACCTGCAGAATGATCATTGTCGAAACCTGCCCAGCAGAACGACCCCGAACATGTTAATAACTACCGGGGGCAAGGGCGATCAAAAGCCTCACGTCCCCAAAATGGTTAGGGAGCACGTGCCGTTACCCCATTGGTCGTCGAGCGCAGACAGGAAACACACTCACGTGTCTCCCCAGCCTAACAACAAACCCCAGAGCAGACTGGGCCAAGTAACTTCAATAAAAGAATGCCTCTGATCACCCCGAAAATGATGTGTGTCAGTTGGGACGTTACAAAACGACTCTCGACAACGGATATCTCGGCTCTCGCATCGAAGAAGAAAGTAGCGAAATACGATACTTGGTGTGAATTGCAGTATCCCGCGAATCATCGAGTTTTTGAACGCAAGTTGCGCCTAAAGCCTTTGGCCTGAGGGCAATTCTGCCTGGGTGTCACGCATCCTTGCCCCAACCCAAGAGGGAGTTTAGGGACTATCGGGGTGGACATTGGCCTCCCGTGAGCTAGTTCTCGCGGTTAGCATAAATACGAGTCATCGGCGACGAGCGCCACGATAATCGGTGGTTGATAAAGCCGTCGATTCCTAGCGTGCGCGCCTCATCGCCATATGTGCACTTTGTGACCCTGTTGTGTCATGCAAGCGACGCTTCCATTGCGACCCCAGGTCAGGCAGGACTACCTGTTGAGTCTAAGCATATCAATAGGCGGAGGAAAAGAAACTTATAAGGATTCCCCTAGTAACAGCCAGCAAACCAAGAAAAGCTCAGCTTGAGAATCGGGCATCGTTCGGCATTTGAATTGTAGTCTGGAGAAGCGTTCTCAGCGGCAGACCGAGCTCATTCCCTTGGAAGGGGGCACCAAAGAGGGAGAGAGCCCCATTGTGCCCGGACCCTGTCCCACCACAAGGCGCTCTCAACTGGTCGAGTTGTTTGGGAATGCAACACCAATCGGGCGGTAAATTTCGTCTAAGGCTAAATATGGGTGAGAGACTGATAGCAAAAAAGTACCGCTCGGGAAAGATGAAAAGGACTTTGAAAAAATTCAAAGAGTGCCTAAAATTATTGGTAGGGAAGCAGATAGAAGCAGGCGATCCACCCCTTTAGGATGTGGAACGGTAATGAGTTGGTGTCACGCCTCAAACCTCAAAGGCTAGAGGGTGACATTAAAGGATGTGGAACGGTAATGAGTTGGTGTCACGCCTCAAACCTCAAAGGCTAGAGGGTGACATACTTGCAATAAACAATTAGACTTTTAATTTAAAACATATTTAATAATAAATGCGGAATAAACTTTATATAAAAACTTCAAAAATGTCTCTCGATAAAACTAAAAAAACATACTCTTTCAACACACAAAGACAAATCTAAACATGTTTAGACTCATACTAGAGTCAACCATTTATTCTAATAATCACTCAGCTACCAACCCATATGTCATCTAATCCTGACTATCGACACGCTCCTGATCCACATATGAAAATATGGAAAACAATAGGGGGTGAGTTTGACAACTCAGTAAGCAAAATCATTATGCTAGTGTATATCTCATGAACCACACTGTATCAGTAAGAGATAGAATATTTAAATCTTTCTAAACTATTGAAAGTTTTTTTTGAAAATTTCAATAAAAACATCTTTATCAATAAAACAGTTTTATCTATATAACATAATACTATAGAAAATCAGTTTTATCTGTATAAGAAAATCTCTTTCGCAATAACTATGTGTCATGTTTACCCCCGTGACAGGGTTGTGCAGTTGCTACCTAGTTTGAGGATCAGCCAAACTAAGCCAATACTAAGGTTTGACCATGTCCAAGTGTGCACTCGATAAGAATCTACAAAAAAAAATCACTCCGTTTCCAGAATGGGTGCACTCAAAGGGTTGCAATTGGTACCAATGCGCTGTCTCTGTAACTTTGGGCCTCAGGGTTTGAAAATACATAACATATCATAAAATAACTTCACTTTGAACTATGCATCTTTATCCTCTTTTCATGAAATACATGCATAAATCTTGAATAACAATAAATACCAAAAGTTTTGATTTCAATCAATGAAACAATAAATATCAAAAAGTTTTGTTTTAAATATTGAAAACATCATGAATATCATTGGACATAAAAATAGGCTAATGTTTACACATTTCATGTTATAACCTTTGACAATTTAATCATAAAGTAATGCACGTAAAACTTCGAGGGTTTTCATTAAAACATGCAATTTCTTAAATATCACCTCGGTCTTTTGAAAAATCTAGCATAATAACCCCGCATACCTGGATCTTCAAGCAAATAAAGCCTCTGACTTAGATCCTATCAATACAAAATTTAACGTATTATAATACGCTCAAACAGAAACACAAATGAAACTTTAAATCTGTCCAATAGGATTAGATCCGAAATTCACTGGTCAGATGCTAAAATATATCTTACCTATCTCGGATTTCCCTAAAATCCCTAAATTAAACTATGTTATTCCCTAGGATGTTCAATATACACCTTTAAAATTTCATATCCAAATTCTTAGTACAACTCATTCAATAAAATCTACATTTATCTCTGTTCACGGAGTCAAACTATACCTTGAATAATTCGGTAATTATCAATTCCAAAATTCATAAAGATCTATTAAGATATCCAAAAATCCCGAAATTTATACCAAACATTTATATATGGGTTATACAAATATGCATAAAATTTCATGCGAAAATTCGAATCCTATCTATATCATCCGGTTCAAAATTCCAATATGTATCAATGAATCTTTCTCAGCAATTCCGATTTCTCTAAGCCTAAATTCCGGATTTTGAAAACCATACCAATACAACTCCAAAAATTACAAAACTTTAAATCATTCCTCCTTCATATGTCTAGTAGGCAATATCTAAAATTAAGAATTTTTAGATGTCTAAAGTCGGCTATAAAAATATAACTCAATCTACTATTCAGATCATGAACCTTAATTTTTCTTGAACAAATCTTGAACCCAAATTTCAATTATTCGAAGAAACCCATTAAAAATATTTCGAAAATATATAAATAATTAGGGCTAAATCTAGACACCCTATGGTTTGATATCTCATAACAAGAATACAAATATAATATCAAGAAATTTGAAATAACTGAAGTTCCTTGAAGAAATTTCGTCTAGATTGTTGAAAGCAAGAAAACCCTTCTTTTTCCTCTTGTTGGTGTAAAATTGAGGTGTGTAAAAATTAAAACCAATGTGTAAATCTATATATAGACTCACACTAGTAATAGAATCCCTTTTGAACTCTAAAACTTTTAGTTTTAAATAATCCTAAAATATTTCAAATTTTAAACAGGTTTGACTAGGTCAAAGATAAAAATTCAACTATTTTAAATGAATTAAACTCAAATTTCAAATTTAAAGAAGACATTTCAAATATGAAATAACAAATTCAAATAAATTTTAAAAATAGAAATCTTGGGTGTTACAGTTGGTCTGCAGATCGACTTGGGGTGTGGACAGATGCAGATTGCGGCGACGACCAAAGCCTGAGCTGTAGTATGCCCATAGAGACGTCATTGCCGCGATTGTGGTGGGTTGCATGCTCCTTATGGCGTGCTTCGGCATCTACATGCTTTTGGTGTCGGCCTGCGGGCTCCCCATTTGGCCTGTCTTGAAACACAAACCAAGGAGTCTAACATGTGTGCGAGTCAACGGGCTAGTAAACTCGTAAGACGCAAGAAAGTTGATTGGCGGGATCTCCTAACGGGTTGCACCGCGGACAGACTTTAATCTTGTGAGAAGGGTTTGAGTGAGTGCATACCTGCTGGGACCCGAAAGATGGTGAACTATGCCTGAGCGAGGCGAAGCCAGAGGAAACTCTGGTGGAGGCCCGTAGCGATACTGATGTGCAAATCGTTCGTCTGATTTAGGTTTAGGGGAGAAAGACTAATCGAACCGTCTAGTAGTTGGTTCCTTCTGAAGTTTCCCTCAGGATAACTGAAGCTCACGTGTGAGTTCTAACGGGTAAAGCCAATGATTAGAGGCATCGGGGGCGCAACGCCTTCGACCTATTCTCAAACTTTAAATAGGTCAGACGACACGATTATTTTGTTGAGCCGCACTAAGGAATCGAGAGCTCCAAGTGAGGCATTTTTGGTAAGCAGAACTGACGATGCATGATGAATCGGAAGCCGGGTTACAGTGTCAAACTATGAGCTAACCTAGAACCCACAAAAAGTGTTGGTCGATTAAGACAGCAGGTGGGCGGTCATGGAAGTTGAAATCCTCTAAGGAGTGTGTAACAACTCACATGCTGAATCAACTAGCCCCGAAAATGGATGGCTATGAAGTGCGCGACCTATACCCAGTCGTTGGGGCAAGTGCCAGGCCCCGATGAGTAGGTGGGTGTGGCAGTCGCTACAAAATCTAAAGCGTGAGCTCGGGCAAAGCGACCGTTGGTGCAAATCTTGGTGGTAGTAGCAAATATTCATATGAGAACTTTGATGGCCGAAGAGAGAAAATGTTCCATCTGAACGACATTTGCACATGGGTTAGTCGATCCTAAAAGACGGGGGAAGCCCAACTGATGTGGCGACTGATGGCAATGTTAGAGAATTCGGAGACGTCGGTGGGGACCTCGGGAATAATTACATTTATGTTAACAACCTGTCCACCATTGAAACAGCTCAACCAGAGGTAGGGTCTAGCAGCTGGAAGAGCACCCCACTACGCGTGGTGTCCGATGCGCCCTGAAAACCCTTGAAAATCCGCAGGACCGAGTGCTATCCACGCCCGGTTGTGCTCGTAACTGCATTAGGTCTCCAAAGTGAACAACCTTTGGTTAATGGAACAATCTAGGCAAGGGAAGTCAGCAAAATTGATCCGTAACCACGGGAAACAGATTCGCTTTGAGGGCTGGGCACATGGGTCATAGTCCCGAACTCGTTAGCTGTCAGTTGACTGCTCGAGCTGCTCCCTCGGTGAGAGCGGGTCACCTCGTGTCGGCCGAGGGACAAATTGTGAACGATCGTTTTGGCACTCTTGTCAGGATCCCCGATCAAGGATCTCAAAACAATCACCAATTCCTCCAAGCGATCCGCTCGAACACCACGATCGATCCTCCTAAACAGTTTCTAGTAACACACGAGCGTCGAAAATAAGATCTAACATACCAGGAACGAAGAACACTTCGATGTTATTATGAAGTATAAGGATTACTAATCCTTAGAACCACAAGAACACTCGTATAATAGTTATTAGCCCAAATTCGCCCAAACTCAAGAGGTTATTAGCCGAAGAATCTACTAGCATAAATGTGCCTATGGTTGGCCAAACTCATTACAAGCTCTCTAACTCTCAAAACTCTACTCTCTGAATAAATGAATACTAGTGCTCTTCAAGAGTGTTTATATAGGCATCCTCAGGATCTTACAAAATCCTATCAACTCCAACCAAATCAAATCTTCAAGATTCTAAGGAAACAATTCCTAAAATCAAAGAGATTTAAAGATACATGCCTATAACAATCGAATTCAAAAAGGAAAACTAATATGTTAAAGTTTAGGAGAAATATCCTAAATCTAGAAGATATGACTTATTCAAACTCTAGCAGAATGGAAACCAATCTCTAAAGATACCACCATAAAGAGTTTGATTCCACTGTCGCCCGCAGCCCTAAACGGTGGCCCCGCCATCATACTCCTCTATGGATGGTAATGCTCCTCCGACTCCTAAGACCGTACTCTTCACTTCTTGTCTGGTCACCGCTAAGGGTGGTGGTGCTCCGCCGTCGGTGGTGGCTGATGTGGGTAGCCACTCTTGATTATCTGCTGCTGCTTGGCTTCGCTAGTGACCAAGGTCCTGCTGTGACACTATGTCAAGACAAGGCCCTATGCTGGCCATGGGCATGTCATGGCATGTCTACGGCTGGCTGGCTAGCATGTCAGGCATTAGCATCGCTGGGCTATCTTAGTCTGTCAAGGGTGCTAGTGTGCCTTGCTCGCGCATGCTGATGTCATGGCTTGGCTGCGATGCTTCGGTCATGTACAATATGGGCGTGTCATGTGTTTATTCCGCGTGTCATGTGTTTATTCCGAGCGCATTGTGCGCATGTCAAGGGCACCCATGAGTGTCACTGGCGCCTCGTCTTGCCACATATCCTCCTACGCGTGGTAGTGTCGGCCATTGTTTTTATTAGGGATCTTTTAATTACCTCTTCCATGAAGTGTACTCTTGTCCTCAAGGGTAAAATCTGGGAACCTTAGGGCTATCTCATCATAGTCCTCCCAAGTTGCTTCCCTCTAGATAGCCCACTCCACTGCACCAATACTCTCCAAATATTTCTTCTAATCCTCCCCCTTTGTACTATCTTTTACTTAAGGATCTTTGCGGGTTGTAGAAGCATCTTCCTTACTCATCGAAGGAAGGAAATTCCTCCACAATCAAGCTAGGATCTCCAACCCTTCTTTTAAGGAAAGAGACATTAAACACCGGGTGAAGTCTCGAGGTTGGTGGCACTTCCAACCACTTGCCTTTCTCTTCATGGTCTTTTGGCCATATAGTTGAAGCTTCAAGTATACAAAGTCCCCTGGCTAAAACTCTTCTAGTCTTCTCCCCTTATCATAATGCTTATTCATGCTCAATTGGGCTTTCTGAAGCTCCATCTTCACCTTGGCTAGGATTTCATCCCTAGTGATCAAGACTTCCTCTACTTCTGCATTCTTAGTCATGTCTTTCTCATAAGAGACCAAGGTATGAGGCTTCCTCCCATACACAACTTTAAATGGGCTAAAGGTGATGGATGAGTGGTACACTGTGTTGTACCAATACTCCGTCCATGACATGTATTCCATACACTTAGTTTGTTCATCGTGGCAATAGCATCACAAGCATTGCTCCAACGTATGGTTGACCACCTCCATTTGACCATCGATTTAAGGGTGATAAGAAGAGCTAGTCTTCGTTTTGCTCCCTTGTAGTGCAAACAATTCCTTCCAAAAGGAGCTAATGAACACCCTATCCCGGTTTGTCACGATGGTTCTAGGAAACCCAAGGAGTTTCACCACATGATCCACAAGCGCCTTAGTCACGCTCTTCGTAGTGAATGGATGCTTAAAGGGCACAAAATGAGCATACTTGCTCATGCGATCCACCACCACTAAGATTACTTCATACCCTTGATTATGGGCAAACCCTCCACAAAATCCACGGACAAGTCTTTCCATATTGCTTCCGATATTGGCAAGGGCTGCAAGAGACCCGTAAGGGCCCTTGTATCATTTTTGGCCTTTTGACACACTTCACATTCGGTCACCTACATCTTCACACTACTTTTTAGGCACTCACAAATGACCATTTTTGCTAACTGAGGCTAACGAGCCCTTGCAAATTGAGGTTAACAAGCCCTCGACAACTCTCATGGTGTGGCCTTGGTGCCCAGAAGGTGGCCTTGACAACTCCCATCGCGTGCCTCGACACCCTCCCATGGCATGGCCTTGGTGCCAACAGGGTGGCCTTGAGACCCCCCATGGGGTCCCTTGAGACCTCACATGGCATGACCTTGGTGCCCACGGAGTGGCCTTGACAGCCCTCATGGCATGCCTCGACAATCCCAATGGCATGGCTTTGGTGCCCACTGGGTGGCCTCGACAGCCTCATGGCATGCCCATGGGGTGGCCTCGACAGCCTCCATGGCATGCCTCGACACCCACAATGGCATGGCCTTGGTGCCTTTTGGGTGGCCTCAACAGCCTCCATGGCATGCCCTTGGTGCCTTGACAGCCCCATGGGGTGCCTTGATAGCCTCCATGATAGGTCATGAAATCCCTCATGGCACGTCCTTGGTACCACGGTGCACTCCCGGTATCCAAACTCTTCTACCTCTACTTGAGGGTGACGAAACCATCCAAAACACATTCATAAATTCATAGCAATACATTTGAAAGGTCCTGACATACCCCATGGTATGCCCTTTGTCTCTATTTCGAAATAAAAACAACAAAAATACAAACCCAAGTGCTACTTATGAGGCCTATCTACTTTTTTTCTCTCTCTAAACGCCTATCTACTTGGAACTACTATTATTCTCGTAACATGCTATGTTGTTGTTCGATGAAATAAAATCTTCAAAAAGTTTAGAAAGTAGACCGGCTGTGAAATTGGATGGGCGTTGATTTTTTATATATATTAGAAATAGTGTAGATTTTCGGGAAAAAAAAGTTGGTGATAAAAAAGGTATTAGACAAGATGACAAAAATCACTACAAAAAAATTGACTTTTAGTGATGAAATTCTCGGTGACGAAATGAATTTCGTCACTAAAAAAGGTTTTTTGTGACGTAACGTTTGTTCATCACCAATTTCGTCACTAAAAGTCGTTTCTGTGACGAAATAAAATTTTTGTCACTAAAAGGTAATGCTTTGGTGACGAAAAAGTTCGTCACTCCACGATCGATCGGTTATATGACGATCGGTCGATATGTTGTGACGAGCAACTCCGTTACAACATGTGAAATCTTTTGGCGATTACTTTTAAATCATCATGCTTAACGATTGATCACCTGATTATTCAACGATCGATCGGTGACGAATCAACACCTCTTGAAAATTGACGATCGATCGTTGCCCCCTGACGTTTGGAAAATGTGAGTCGTCGATCGATCGTGGAAGCGTAACCGTCATTGTTTTCGAATTCACGATTGATCGTTACAATGAGTGGTCGATCGGACCTTCAAACAAATGGGAGTTCGCCTCATGTAAGACAATAATCGATCGATCGTTGACGCCTGACATTGGAAAATGAGAATCGTCGATCGATCGAGGAAGCGTAACCGATGTTTTTTCGAATCAGGATGGATCGTGAGAATGCGCGATCCTGAAAGCGAATTAGAGTTCGACACGTGTAAAAAACGCGCGATCGACCGTCTAAAAGAATACGATTGATCATATAAAATGATGAACGATTCTATGAAACAGGCGAGCCATTTTTACCGGTTACCTCTCACGAATATTCTCGAATCCTCTCAAACTTCACGAACCATTTCGTTCAGCATTGCCTTCCAAAGTACGCGGAATCACTTCCTGTTATCATCTACATCAAAGGTACGTAGTTATATTAATTTTTAAGAGATATTAAGTTGTTTTAAATGAGGTTTTACTTTCCATTTTTTTTAATTTGCTATATCTTTCATTTAGGTTCGTAAATTGTATTAATTTTTGTGTTAATGTATATTTTTGGCGTTTAGGATTGTTTAGGGATCATTTGGGGTTGATTTTGAGCGTCTTTTGGGAATTTTTGTAATTTGTGTGTTTTCGTATAAACACCGATTGATCGCATTTATCCGCGATCGATCGTGTTGTAGACGGCGAGTCAAACGATTGATCGTCTCAAGTAGACGATCAATCGCCTATTGTTATTTAGCGACCGGTCGATACTGTATGTACCGATGAATCGGTAATTGAAACGGTGAGTTTCAAATTTAATGAAGATCGATCACTGTAATGGACGATTGATCGTCTATGTTACCGATGGATCGCATTTAACCACGATTGATCGTTGTAGACGGTGAGGTGAACGATTGATCGTCTAAAGTATACGATCAATCACTTTTTGCAATTTAGCGACCGATCTTGTATGTACCGATGAATCGGTAATTGAAACGGTGAGTTTCAAATTTAATGACGATCGATCGTTAGTTGATGCTATACTTTTAAAACCCCAAAGTACACGATTTTGTGGCGTTGGATCACCATTTTGTTGTATCTTTTTAATATTTTAATTACATTAATGTGATTGTTTAATGTGATTATTTATTAACGCATATTTATTTACAATTTTTGCAGCGTTCGTAAAATGTCAGCAGCTAATTCGTTGTCCAACGATCAGGTGCCCGCTGATTCGTTGATGACTGTAGAAAGGCGGATGGAGTACCTGAGGCGACCGGTAGCCAAAGAGCGTCTAGTGACGCTATCTGATTTTGAAAATTTGTTGTACGAGGAGCACACCCTCTTCCAGTTGTTCGAGTACCAGGGATTCCTTCACCAGCTATCGTCGGTGGATGGTTTCTGTGTCGACTCCCTCGTGCACAAATTTTTTTTTTCGCTTATCTCGGTAGCCAGAGCACCTGAGGTGCAGATGGAGGTGCGAGGAGTACAGTTCATGTTCCCGGCAGACGTCATTGCCGATTTCCTGCACTGCCCTCAGCCTAGTACCCCTAGCTTCCCAGCGGTTCCTTTGACGGATGAGCAGAGGACATCAGAGCAGGACTTATGGACGCTGATAACGGGGAAGACCTCTGCAGCGGTTGGCAGCATAATCAAGCAGAGTGAGTTCAGTGTGTTTTGGCTGATTTTGCACCTGATCTGGACGACGACGTCGATGGAAGAACTCATTCTACCGAGTGCACGTTCCCGAGAGCTCAGTGCATGCTCTTACTGGGTCAGCAGACGTCGATAGATTTTCCACTGTACATGTTCGAGCTGATTATGGATTAGGCTTGGGGAATTATGGAATATAGTCTCCCATACGGCATGTTTCTAACTCAGTTCCTCATTTTCAAAGGGTGTTATGATCACTGCTGAGGATACTCGTAAGGGGGTTAAGAGCGCGCTGAACAAGTTCACTCTATCCTGGAGCAGGGGCAGGAGGGGACATTGACTCGACGGTTTGCTCGTAGAGCAGCAGCGGCCGCAGAGGGGGCAACACGACCTTCTATATCAGCGTCAGAGGTACCTCTCGTAAGGGGGTTAAGAGCACTTGCAGTGCCCCCTCCCTGGGTGGCCCAGCTATTTCCGGACCTCGACAGCCGTGTCAGCGCTACTGTGAAGGCCGCTCTACAATCTCTTGAGAGGCAGGTGCAGTCGTTGGAGGAGGAGGTGAAAGATTTCTGGACCGCCTTCAATGGGGAGTGCACTGTGGCAATGCTACGCAACAGGTCGGTCGTGGCTCATATGTTAGACGTCAGCGAGCAGCTGGAAGAAATTAAGAAGACTCTTGATGATTTCAAGACGGAGGCAGAGGCACCCATTATTCCCGCAGATATTCCTGATGACTTAGCCACTTTCTGCGATGATATTGCACGTTGATGTATTGTTATTTTGTTTTTTATCTATTTCGGACATACATTTAGATTTCTGGTTTTAGTTATATATATTCGAGACATTTGTGTTTATCTGTGAAAATGTAGTAACTTTGATTACATTTTAATTTTTTTTTATTTGTATATCATGACATATACACTTATATACGTAAAATGACCAATATACCCTTTGGTCGGCGAAAGTAACGAAATAAGTAATCGATCAAATAAGTAATATAAGAATTTAATAATGTGACCAATATTACTATTTATTAATTATATAATGTGAGTTTAAATGATTAGAAATATAAAAATATATAAGTTGTGACCAATATTATTATTTACGTATTAAGATGACATTAGTAGAAATTTAATTTTAATAATTAAGTCATTTGTTAGGGTAAATTCTGTTTTTTGATAATTAGGATTCCGATCGATCGTGTCTAAAGGATACCGATGGATCGTTAGAATGAAATGCATGTGTCGTCGTTTTATACAGAAGTGACGATCGATCGTGCTTTTTGAGACGATCCATCGACGCAGCACGTCGCGTAATGGGTCAATTACCGATCGATCGTGTGTTAACGGTGTCGTTTAATATTTGCTACCAATGGATCGTTTGTATGTCATGCATGCGTCGTCGTTTTGGCCATCTGTACCGATCGATCGCTGGTATGTAGCGATCAGTCGATATTATCCGTCGTCGTTTTGTTCTTTATATACGATCGATTGCTACTTATATCGATCGATCGTTACATTTTATCTTCATTTTATTGAATAATATGAGTTTAAATGATTATAATTATAAAAATATATATTAACAAAGTGTGTTATAATGTATTTAGATTACCTAACAAAATATCACGTACATATAATTCGTATTTAGGAAAGCATGTATAAGTTGTACATGTTGCATTATAGATGGGGAGTGCACTTGTTAGTATGACATAATGCTTATTTAACACATGATTACAAGTCATAAGAATGAATTATGTATTAAGATGACAGTATTAATAATTTAATTTTAATAATTAAGTCATTTGTTAGGGTAAAATTTGGTTTTTTTATAATTAGGTCCACGATCGATCGGTCCATAACAGTGTCGTTTAATATTTCGCTACGGATGGATCGTTAGTTTGTAATGCATGCGTCGTCGTTTTATACAGACAGCACTATCGATCGCTCCTTTTACACGATCCATCGGTGAAATTTGAGCAGAATTTTGATACTGACGGGGCGGTCGATCGGTGTATAACAGTGTCGTTTAATATTTTCCTACTGATGGATCGTTAGTTTGTAATGCATACGTCGTCGTATTATACTTAGAGGACGATCGATCGCTCAATTTTACACGATCCATTGGTGAAATTTGAGCGGGATTTTTTTATGCTGACGAGGCGATCGATCGGACTCTACACCGATCGATCGACGTATAACGAGCTTGAAATGCGAGAATGCGCAAAGGCCGTGAGTGAAATACAAAAATACACCCACGAAAAAGAGAAGAGGAGAGTCTCGGAAGCTCCCTACTTGGCCCGAAAAATTTGCCCAAAACACTGTCATTTTAGTTGTGAGAGTTTTTATAAGTGCTTAAGGTTAAGTCCAAATTCAAATTAATTGGTTTTTTAACCAAGTGAATATTGGAAAATTTGGGCGACATTTGTGAGATTTTGGTGTGAAATTGGTTCGTTTTGGTCTACATTTCTTGCAAGAGGTAATGGAATCAACATAAACTACGATTTATGAATGATTTGGTTGATTATTTGATGTTTCTAATATTTTTCCATTTGTGGGTATTGTGGAATGTATTTGTGATGATTAGAGCTTACTAGAGTATTATTAATATGTATATTAGAATTAGAATTGCATTAGGATGATTTGTGAGTGTTTTGGACTTGAATTTAAGTGTGGGGAGGCCTAAAAAGTTGTGTTTTCGATCTGGGTTTGGCACGATCGATCGCCTGTTTATGACGATTGATCGTCTGTTTGATGGTGGTATTGCCGATTGATCGTCTATGTGATGATGGATCGTTCGTTCGTTCGTTGGAGGTTCGGCGATCGATCGTCTATTTTTAGACGATCATCGGTATTGAACACCAATCGATCGTCTATAGTAACGATCGATCGCGTGTTTTGGTGGTCAGATCGCTGCATTATGATTTTTTGAGTGTTTATTTTTATAATTGATACATGTGTAGTATTTGAGTTATATATTGAATGTTTGATTATTGAAGTGCTTGAGTTCTGAAAATAAATAATGGAGTTTGAGAAGCATGAAGGGTGAATATTGAAGTGTTTTTTACTTGTTATGTTTGAGTTTATTTGAGGGATATGCTTAATTCTTAGGTCAGTGTTTACGAATTACTTAATTGGAGTATTTTTTTAGATTGGTGGTGATGGATGAGAGTTGGATTTACGAGAAAAATAGGTTTGGTGAAAAGTATGCTGAGGGGGTCCGTAGGTTTGTCGGTATGGCTGCTTCTTGTGTAGACTCTCGGGGTCAGATCAGATGTCAGTGTCGGAAGTGCAAAAATGTAGTGTTTCAAGTGTTGGATAAAATGGAAGATCATATTTACATTAATGGGTTTGATATGAGCTATAAGTCATGGGTGTTTCACAAGGAGGGTATTCAACTTACTTCTAATTTGAGTCAAGAGTCCGGTGCGGGTTTACCATATAGTGATGATGATTTAGAGGGAGATAACTATGATAGAATGACGGAAATGTTGACTGATGTTCGTGCCGGATTAGATGGTGGGCCAATGAGGGTTGAAACGGAGAACCCTAATAATAAGGATACCCCTAGTTCGCAACCGAAGGGTTCAACACCACTTAATAAGTTATGGGAAGAGGCAGAACAAGAATTGTATCCTGGATGTACCAAGTTTAGTAATTTGTCATTTACGGTCTGGTTGTTGCATGTGAAGTCAGAGAATAAGTTGTCGGTTAAGGCATTTGATATGATATTGCAGTTGATTAAGGAGGTGTTGCCAGAGGGGGAGACGTTACCGAGATCGTATTACGAGGCGAAACAATTGCAAAAGGGTCTTGGGTTTAGTTATGATAAGATTCATGCATGTCAGAATGATTGTGTGTTGTTTTGGAAGGAAAACAAAGAGTTAGAAAATTGTCCGGTATGTGGGGTGTCCCGGTAGAAATTTGAAAATGAGTTGCGCAATCGATGTCCTAGGAAAGTGTTGCGTCATTTCCCTTTAATCCCTAGACTTAAACGTTTGTTTACCACAAAAGATGTAGCAATTGACATGAGATGACATAAGAAAAAACGGGTCGATGACGGGGAGAGTTTGAGGCATCCTGCAGATTCATTGGTTTGGAAGAATTTTGATGAGGATCATGGTTGGTTCGCTCAAGATGCCCGCAACGTTCGCCTTGGTCTTACTTCTGACGGGTTTGATTCGTTCGGAAACATGAGCAATGCGTACAGTATTTAGCCAGTCGTTGTTTTTCCATATAATTTACCCCCATGGAGGTGTATGAAGGTCCCATTTTCACTGATGACTCTTTAAATCCCGGGTCGAAAGTCACCAGGAAATGAGATAGATGTATATCTTCGACCCTTAGTTGACGAGTTGAAACAACTATGGGAAGATGGAGTTGAGACACGTGACTCTTTAGATGAGACAACATTTAAGATGCATGCAGCTTTGATGTGGACCATAAATGATTTCCCAGCATATGCTAATTTATCTTGATGGAGTACCAAAGGGAAGTTGGCATGTCCAACGTGTAATTTAGACACTGACTATAAGTGGTTGAAGCACGGGAGAAGAATGTGTTATATGGGTCATAGGAGATATTTGACATCGAGGCATGCATTGAGATACGACGTGGATACGTTCAATGAGAAAGAAGAACATAGACTTCTACCTGAGGAGTTAACTGGTAAGGACATATTGGAACAACTGAAGCTTGTCGGGGAAACTATCTTTGGAAAAGCGTCAGGGAAGAATAGGGGAAAGAAGAAACAATCGTCAGAACGTTTGAATTGGACGAAAAAAGCATTTTTTTCCAACTGTCGCATTGGAGTACATTAGAGTTATGACATAACTTGGATGTGATGCACATCGAAAAGAACATATGTGACAACATGATCGGAACGGAGATGAATATCGAGTTCAAGACCAGAGATTCAGTGGGTGCACATAGAGATTTAGCTGAAATGAGGGTAAAAAAAGACTTGCATTTGGTGTATGACGGTCGGGTTGAATTGATGTCTCAAGCGACGTATACTTTAACTCGGGAAGAGCGAATGAGGGCCTGTGAGTGGTTAAAAGAAGTGAGGTTCCCCGATGGTTATGCAGCTGAGATTTCACGTTGTGTGAATCTAGATGAGTTGAAAGTTTCTGGAATGAAAAACCATGATTGTCATGTGTTCTTGCAGAGGGTACTTCCAGTGATGATCCGAGGGTTGTTGAAGGAAGATGTGGGTGGCGCAGTGACTGAATTATGCTTGTTCTTTCGAGAGTTGTGTTCTCGTACGTTGAAGATTTCTGTATTGCAGAGGATGTCAGAAGATATCGGGATAATTTTATGCAAGTTGGAAATGATTTTTCCACCCATTGTTTTTACAGTGATGATGCATTTGGCTGTCCACTTACCACGCGAAGCATTGCTTGCTGGACCCGTACAATACAGATGGATGTATCATGTTGAACGGTTGATGGGTGGCTAGAAAAGGAATGTGAAAAATAAATCTTGTCCTGAAGGGTCGATTGCAGAAGCGTATATTGAGAATGAGTGTTCGACATTTTGTTCCCAATACCTCCAAGGGGTCGAAACAGTGTTTAATCGCAGAGATCGAAACTACGATTCCAACGGCGAAATTGAGGTACCAGAAAGATCATTGGATGTGTTCACTCAGAGAATTAGATTGATAGGGGCAGCAAAAGGGCATGACATAGGCCAAACTGAGTTCAAGAAAGCTCGCTGGTTTGTGCTGAACAATTGCAAAGACATCAGCGTGTACTTAAAGTAAGTAAAAAGATATACATGTATGTTTTTTTCAAGATAAACAGTCGTTGATTAACTTTATCGTTACAGTGAACACATGGACGAACTTCGCGCGCAAGGAGTTTCCAACATTTCTCGTATGCATGATTCCAATCTCCGTTAACAAGTGGGTCGACATTCCATCAGAAGTGAAGGAGTACATTATGGATCGGGGGTACGATTAAATTCGTAAACATAGAATTTTTGTATAAGCAGATCGTTACACTTGTAATATTGTATGTTTTCGTACTTATGTAGGACCACTTCGACCTTGACTACAACCGTCAGGAGGACGTGAGGACGGTGGTTGAGACTATGATGACGGCACGTCGAACGCACCGCAACCGAATGCATGCATATTTCAAGAAGTTCCCGAGTAAAGAGGCTGCGTTGCTGAAGCCGCACCCTGATACGACGGAAGAACAGTGGAAGGAGTTATGCGATCTGTTCACCAGCAAACCATTTTTGGTACGTGATTAAAGAAACTCGTTGCCTAAATTGATTTGATATTTAATTTCTTAAAATATCGCAGAAACGAAGCGAGCAAAATAAGAAGAATAGATCAAAGTTGACTGTGAACCACGCTGTTGGTTCGCGTTCCTTCCAGCGCACACGAGCTTGCATGGTTAGTTAAGAACTTAATTTTAGACTTTATTGATATTTTTCGTCAATAACTTTATGCTATTGCCATGTAAAAAATCAAGAAAGCGGCGATATCAATCCTGCAGAGCTGTATAAAAAGAATTATACAAACAAAGATGAGATTTGGACCTCAGAAGGAGCGAGAGAAATTTATGTAAGTCGCTTTCATTTTAATCTACTTTATGTAATTTATGTATATTTTTCTACTTTAATGTTTCTAGTAATTATTACCATTTTTTCAAGAACGGATGGATGTCTTCCAGCACCAGTGTGATTTAGAAGGAAAGACTTACACCGAAATTGAAGTATATTCCGAGATATTGGGCAAGAAGTCGGGATATGTTCGGGGATTAGGACGCGTGGTTAAGCCTCCACCTTCATCAACTTTGACTACACAATCTTCTGATCTACAACACCAGCTAGCAAAGGCAAGGGATGAGATAGAAGCGATGAGAGCTGCTAGAGAAAAAGACTTGCAAGAATTTGCGAAGAAACAAGCTGAGATGGAGGCCACGCTGAGGGACCACCGTGAGGGGCAGCGGGTGGAGCAAGAGCGCATCCGGTTGGAGTAGGAGAAGCGCATGAAAATGGAGCAAGAGCGCATGCGAGTGGAGCATGAGGAGCGCATGCAAAAGGAACAAGAACGCATGTGAAAGGAGCAAGAGCAGTTACGGGCAGAAAATATCGAAGGAGCTAGAAAAAAAAGTCATCTGTAATGGAGAAGAAAATGAACGACATGTCAAAGCGACTATTCAGCCAGTTTGGAGGTTCGAAAAGGTAGATGCATCTATGTTGTAATAGTTTTGTGATTATGTATTATTACGATGTTATTTTCGATTTAATTACGGATTACTATTTCTTACCATTAATGTGCATTAATATGAGTATTGTATTTTTATTATACTACAATCTGTTATAATTTTTTTTATTATTATTGTTTTTCAAAAATCCAAATTATGTTTCAACCATTCGATCGGTAGTTAAACTTCCAGCTATTAATATATCGTCAATATTAAAAATATTAAATGCCGATCGATCAGTAAAGTCATCGATCGATCGTCAATATTTAAAATATGTAATGCTGATCGATCAGTAAATTTAACGATCGATCGTGACAATTATACCGATCGATCAGTGACATAGTCAGTGATCAATCGCTTTAATCACTGACCGATCGGCTTTTGTTAAGACGATTGATCACTAATAAATTACAATTGATCGTCATTACTATAGCGATCGATCGTCTATTTCTTACAATTCCATCCGTAAAAATTGCTGATCAATCGCCAATAATTAACCGATCGATCGTGTAACCGATCCATCACAAATTCACCGATCGACCGTTTATACCGATCAATCGCTAGTTCAACCGATCCATCACTAAGCCAATTCCGATTGATCGTCAATTGTAACGATCGATTGCTATATTTAGTGACGAAAAAAATCCGTCACTAAAAACTTTTCGTGACGAAATTCGGGTTTCGTCACGAAATACATTTTGTGACGCTCTTACACTGACGAAGCTGGTGAAGAAAAAAATTCGTCACTAATACTTTTAGTGACGAAATTTGAGTATTAGTGACGAAATTTGGACTTTTAGTGACAAAAAATTTTGTCACTAAAAGTCATTTTTTTTGTAGTGAATGTGACACCTAAATAAAGCCAAAGAGACCACGGGAATTTTGCACCTACTGCATAACGGCAACCAGTTTTCAAGGGTTCTTCTCTACCTGCGACCTGGTTCAGGTATGGATTGATCTATTTCAAGTCAAATGGTAGCTCAAATTACAGGGTATATCTTTGGTCGAGCAATGGACCTCGACGATGAGCTCGTTGTTTTGGATTTTCCGGTGATACTAAACGACCCACCAATGCTAAACTCTCTGCTCCCCTCCCCTACGAGCAGCGCCACTCAAAACGTCCAACCACGCTGAGCTGCTAGAGCATGTTGTCTCAAACCTTAAAGAGAAAGAAGAAGAACAGAAGGTTTCGAGAATCAGACCTTTTGTTCCAATCATAAGAGATATATGCTTATGTATGAACAAAGCATTTTATGAAATAAAATTTCTTGAAGTATATATTTCTTATTTAAATTTTTGGGTAAAATACACTTTTAGCCCGAGTATGTTGTCACTTCTCATTCCATATTAATTTAGTGACATTTTTTTGCCTTTTTTACTCATTTAGAAAAGATTCAATTTTTGCCCCTAACTATTGGCCGGATACTGATACTTTGCATCCCAATTGCCGAAAAAGCTAAAACTTGTAGGGTGGAGAGAATAAAGAGTGTAGGACGCTAAAACTTGTTGAGTGGGGAGAAGAATGAGTGTGAGGACGAGTTGGGCAATCTCAAAATAATTAGAGGGAAGAAAGAAAGTCCAACTATGAAGAAGAAAGGAGAAAACTAGTAATTATACAGAGTCAAAGAAAAGGAGAGGAGTCATGTGTGTATATATATATATAACAAATATATATATGGGATGATATAAAAAAAAAAAGAAAAAAAGAAGGGAAAGTTTGTTTAGCCAAATGGAATCGAATTCTCGAGCTAGAGCATGAAATGCAAAGAGATAAGGATGAAACAAATGAATTGCTTTTATGATATATAGGCCAAACACTATTAAAACTAATATCAGTACTAAGAAGATACTTAATTCAAAATTGGAATTAATGTTTCAATTTAATTTGTTGATATTAATTTTTTTATGAGTTGTTATCTGAAATGCGAATAGATATTGGAATCATAAGGCTGAAACAGTTCGGCTATGTTTGTTTCATGTTTCAAAACGTTTTCAAAATGTTTTTCTCTCACTTTTTCATCAATTTAAATATTTTTTCACCAATTCCAATAACTTTTTATAAATTTCAACAACTTTTAATACATTTTTCACCAATCCCAAGAGAATCTACATTACTTTAAAAAAAACAAACACAAAACATATCTCAAAACATAAATCTTCAAATCTCAATAACCATCTGTCTAGTTTAATTATCGGAAGGACAAATTTCCACTAGAGGAAAAACATATATCTGTGGATGCAGTGCCATGTTTGAACTAATTGAATTAAGTGATACATTTCATAAACTTAAAAAAATATATCTATACTTTTCATAAACTCCAAAACTTTTTCACAGACCTCAGTATAATTGTTCACGACTCCAATAAAATCTATATTCCTTCTAATATAAAAATACAAACAATGAATTTGATTTTTAATTCAAAGCGAGTAAATAAGATTAACAAATTAAAGAGTATTCAAATTATTCAAACTTGTCTCAAATGGTCAGTATTTTTTTAACTGAAAAAATATTTTGCAGAATTATAAGATTAGGTGGTATTTGGGAACCAAAATTTTAGTTAAGGGAATAATAATAAAATAAATATAAAATAATCTATCTTCCTATCAAATCATCTATTTCCATTACAATCAACTTAAAAAATTTACTGAAATTATATATTTCATTATTTTTTTATTAACTCCTGTAAATTAAATTACCAAATAAGTCATGAGCCTTTAAATTATAAAAATTCAACAACGTGCACTTTCAAATTAGATTTTTTTTTCTAAGCAAGATTTGATAGACAAAATAGTGTGACAATAAATGGATTATGCGGAACGATTTTAATAGCGCACTTTATACATATTACTAAATTAATAATTTCTTTAAAAATTTTAAATGTTATTTTTGCTTTGTGAGTTTCGAAGTTCGAACGTTTTCAATATGTGTTATGATTTTCTATTTAAAAATTATAATTGGTACAAAAAAAATAAATAGGATTCAGACTGGAAATTGAATAGGATGTGACCAAAAATTAAGGCAAAATTATCCAAATGGTCTATGTGATTTTTTTTAATGAACATCTAATTTTATATATATAACGACCAAAAGAAATACAAGAGGACTAAAAAGGAAAACAAACACAAAAACCAAATGAAAGCGAAGAGAGTGTTGGAGTTTCGTAGAAGTAATGTTGATTTTATTCAGATTCGTAGAAAGTGTGTTGGAGTTTTTAAAAAATTGTTAGAATTTGTAAAATAAGTGTTGGAGTTTGTAAAAAAAAATTAAGTATGTAAAAAACTATTGTGATTTTTTTTTCAAAACTTTTCAACTCCAAAATATAGGGCTTTACAAATTTTTTTCCTAAGCAAGTGGAAGGTTCTTGAAGTTCTAATTACCATTTCACATCATATCCAATAAAATTATGTCATGTGTCAAGAATTCTAGGCCAAATAAAATTATATTAAAATTAAAAATTACAACAATAGAGAAAATAAAACACAACAAAATAAATTCAAAATAAAATTTTATTTTTTATTTTTTATCTCAAGTCTATGATTTGTTTCCAATTTTTTTCTAAGCAAGTTGATGGTTTTTTGAAGTTCTAAATCATTTCACATCATACCCAATAAAATTACTCCATGTGTCACATATTCCATGCCAAATTAAGAACTATTAAAATTTTTAAAAAAAAATTACAACAAGAGAGAAAATAAAATACAACAAAATAATTTTTTTATTTTTTAAATGAAGTTTTGGATTTGGTTAATTTTAAGGGATAAATGCAAAATCAGTCCCTGTGCTATACGCAAAAATCGTTTTAGTCCCTGTGATATGAAAAACATCGATTTAGTCCATGTGATTCTATTTTTGTTTGTTATTGGTTCTCCATCAGGAACTGATTTTATCACTTTCTGAAATCACAAGGACTAAATTGATGTTTTTCATATCACAGGGACTAAATCGATTTTTGCGTATAGCACAGAGACCAATTTTGTATTTATTCCTAATTTTAAATAGATGGCTTAATTTTATTGGATATGATTTGTCAATCCTATAGTTTTGCTAGACAAACTGAGGAAACCATTATCTTTTTATTGTTTATCCAAACTTAAATACTGCATATGATCAATTGCAAAATCCGAGGAAAATTAAGGCAAAACAGAAGTACCAAAGGGTCTCTTAACCCGCTTACCAAAAAACAAAGGTCTCTTAACCCTTTCATGTTTTTTAAAGACTGCCGCATGTGTAACTCAACTGCATCTAACATTATCCTTCTTTTGATATTTTTAATTGTCTGCATCTTCTGTGTATTCGCTCCGAGATGATCAACCAAGCAGAAGAAGATCCAATGGCCCAAGTTACCGTCGCAGCCGAAGATCTTTACCACATTCGAGAAACGTATTTTCCTTTGAACCCAGATGAGAAAATCTCCAAATTGCAAGCAGAATCTGTTCTCGCTCTCAAGCTCCTCGATTCTGTTCCTCCAGGTCTTTCCTCTTTGTTCTCATACACACCAACTTCAATTCTTTGTTGCTGATTGTTTATATATCTCCACAAATTTGTCATATTGTGCCTGTTTGGTTGCCGAGGAAATTGAGGAGAAAGGGAGCAAATGGAATTTTTAGAATGCCCGTAGCCTGCTATTTAGCTTTGAAACTCGAAAAGTGGGAATAATGGAAAGTGAAAATAGACAACTAGTTGTTTTATAACAAAACTTATGAGGTGGCAAGAACAATCCAAACTAAACCTAGTTCTTAGCTGTTTGAGCACATTATAACGCTATGGAGTATCTCAGAAGTTTTATTAGTACTTTTTTTTTTGTGAAAAGTGTTTTGTTAATACTTATTGCAATCCTATCTTGTATATATAGGGTACTTTTTGTTTTATCTTGGAAGATTGCTTGATTTGAGTTTTCTGAAATTATTGATGTATAGGGCAAGCTGTGAATGATCGCATTGAGGATACATGAAACGAATGAGTTTTGTTTTATCTTTTTTACATTTGTATTTGGCATGGATCTTTGCATTGCTTCTGCAAATGGTACATCTGACAACAGATTTGTGAATAAATGATTTCAATGCCGATTACTTCTTTTGACTATTTGCTAAAATTTGCACTTTTGTGCTTCTGCAGATCAAAGGAGATCATCTATTCAACGAGCAACATATGAATATCTGAGAGGAAAGATATTAGATGTGTTTCCAGACTACAGGAAAGAAGCAGAAGATCATCTCTCAAAAGCTGTTAGTGGAATAAATTTTTGGTTTCACGAGTGTAACAGATTGTGGTGTTCAGGCTGAGATTCTTTTTCTAAAATTCGCTGTTCCATGCTCCAGGTTAAGTTGAACCCATCTCTTGCAGATGCTTGGCTATGTTTAGGCAACTGCATCTGGAAGAAGGGAGATCTATCTTCGGCAAAGAACTGTTTCACTCTTGCATTAAGCAAGGTTATCCTTCGTAATTAATCTCTGTTTTATTACCAAGCCTGCTTTGTGTTACCTTCACATTGAAAATAATAATTTTGCCTCTTGCAGGGTCGTAATAAAAGAATCCTCTGTCAATTGTCCATGCTTGAAAGAAGAATGACTCAAGGCAAGGCTTTTTTCCTTTTTCTGGAACCTGTTTACCCTGCAGTCCACATTTTGCTTGGTTTTTCGGGGCTTCATTGAAAAGAAAATAAATATTTAGTTTGAACTTTGGCCTTTTGGTGCTTCAGGTTTATCATTTGCATGTTAATTTGCCAGAAATTTGTTGTCCATCTCTGAACCAGGTGGTTCATGATGATACTTTCTCACTTCTGGCTCAGCAAATTCACTTGGTTAGGAGAGTTAATTTTGACAATCTTGGAAAAATTAGCTTCTCTTCATTGAAGATTTCCATGAAGCTTCTAAAGCAAATATTTTGTATGTTTTGAGGGTCTATCCTTCACCTGTGCTCTTTGTCAAGCACTAGTGTAACTTATTCCTCTCACTCTCTGTTATTTGTGAAGAGAAAACCTTGCTGAATTCAAAAATTGACTTTCTTCTTCTATCCGCACTATCTACTTGTAAGACTGAGACATAAATGATTTCTTTTTACTTGCTTTTGGTTGTTCTTCTTTTCTTTTAAAAAAAGTTGATGGGGGTGGAAGCGTATGTACTTATCCAAGGGTGGTTGTATTACTTTGATTAAATCTACACTTTCAAGTCTACCTACGTATTTCCTATCTCTTTTCCCTCTTCCGATGAAGGTTGCTTCTAGGATGGAAAAGTTGCAAAGAGATTTTTTTGTGGGGTAGTGATAGTGAGGTTCATAAATTCCACCTCCTTAGTTGGAAAACAGTTTTTTCTCCTATTCATTGTGGGGGTTTGGGAATCAGAAGACTTTTGATGTTCAATAAAGCCTTGTTGGATAAATGGTTATGGCAGTTTGCGACTGAGACAGATTGTATGTGGAGGAGTATTATGTAAGGAACAGCTAGAAATCAGCTGGAAATCAGTTCGTAAGAGCTGGTTGAAGGAGATGAAGTAAAAGGGAGCTGAGTTACGAAGCTGAGAAAAGTGAGAAGTGTTCGAGAATTATGTTGTTAGGGCTGAAAGCAACGGCAAAGATGATGTCATTTGGAGCTTGCTGGGTCGTTGGATGCTGAAGAAAGTGAAGGTTCCAGAATTTGGTGGAGATCCTTCTGCGAGACTCTCTTGCGAGATAATGGGCTGTCCAATTTGTTAGTAAATTGGCTTGTAATAAAAAGAAGTCTGCGCTGGCATTTGAAAGTGAGAACATAAGAAATTGAACATCATTCAAAATTGGAGCATGGCTTGCTCGAAAAGCCAAATACAAGTATAGTTCTTGGAATTTCTATCCAAGATTTACAATCTTTCTTTACAAAGAGTATAAAATTTACAAGCTTGTTACAAGTGGTATCAGAGTCGTTCCTTCCTGAAATGGCTGAGGGTACACGCATAAACCAGTTGATTGAAGCAATTGCAGCACTTACAACACAACAGCAGATTTTCATGGAGACAGTTACGTCAAGATTGGAGGGGTTGTCCCACCTTGCTGGCTCTGGAGTCCCTCCAGGTGGGGAAGAAGCTGCTCCCTGAGAAAATGTTTCTGGTCAGACCCATGGAGGAGGCGAACCCAACAGAGATGGTGGTTTTAATCTGTCCTGGAATTTGAAGTTGGATTTTCCCAAATTTTTTGGTGAGAATCCCGAAGGCTGGTTGTTTAAGGTGAATCACTACTTTCAGATCTATCAAATTCCTATGAATCACAGGGTTCTAAATGCTTCTCTTTACATGGAGGGTGAGACTTTAGTATGGTTCCAAGATTCTGAAGAATCTAGAGTTTTTTGCAGCTGGGAGTCTTTTGCCAAAGCATTACTGGTAAGGTTTGGAAGCTCCCCTTATGATGATCCTATGGAGGCAATGCAAAAGTTAAGGCAGACCGGTACAGTGGCAGATTATAAAAGACAGTTTGAGAACCTTTCTAATAGGTTGAAGGAAGTTTCAGACAAGATCAAGTTGAGTTGGTTTATAGGAGGCCTAAAGGATGATATTAGATATCCTATTAAGCTCCTAAATCCCAGCACACTTCAACAGGCTTTTGATATGGCAAAAAATCAAGAAGAATATGTTTATTGCAGTAAGAAATCTTACAAGGTGTCTGGGTATGCCAATAGCTCAGGTTTTAATCCAACTAAACCTGTAGTTAAAGATAGAATACCAGTTCAACGAATCTGACCATTGCAGATGAAAGAAAGAAGAGATAAAGGCTTATGTTATAACTGTGATGAGAAGTGTCATCCGGGACATAATGTAAATCAGCTAAGCTCTATCTTATGGAGGTCAGTGATGATGAAATAAGTGGCAAGGTAGAGGCTGTTGAAGAGGAAGGGTTGACCAATAGTGGGGTTGGTCCTGAAGAGGAAGAGGTGTGTGTGATGGAGGAGCTAGCACAGATCTCGTTTCATGCTATTGTAGGGTCTCGCAATTCTAAAATTGTGCAGCTATGGGGCAAAATTAAGGGTGTTGGAGTTACTGTATTGGTGGATAGTGGTAGCACTCATAATTTCATGGATCCTAGCGTTGTAACTAGGAGCAGGGTGCAAGTGGATGCTAAGGTGAAAGTGCAGGTCAGAGTGTCCAATGGGGAACTGCTATGGCAGTACCATTGTTGTTGCAAGGTAACCTTTTCAAACCTGATTTCCATGTCTTTACCTTAGTGGGTTGTGATGTAGTGTTGGGAATTCATTGGTTGAGAAGTCTGGGGCCTATATTGTGGGATTTTTTGCAACTAACTATGACATTTAAGGTCATTGGTAAGTCTGTAACTTTGAAGGGGCTTAAGGTTGCTTAAAATGTTGTGGTAGAAGGTGATAAGTTTGATAGATCTACTGTGAAGGGGCAGAAGGGAGTAATATTGCAAATTATCAATGCTAATAAAACAGCCTTAAACTCTAAGGGACTACCACCTAGCCGAGTACTTGACCATTAGATAATACTCAAGGAGGGGACAGATCCGGTTAGTGTAAGGCCTTACATGTATCCTTTTTTCCAGAAATCATAAATAGAAAAGATTGTGGCAGATTTGATGAAGTCAAGGTTAATCAGGAACAGTCAAAGTCCATATTCATCCCCTGTTTTGTTGGTGAGGAAGGTTGAGCTGATGGTAGTTGGCGTATGTGCATTGATTATAGGGCACTTAATCAAGCTACTATCAAGGATAAATACCCTATTCCGGTTATTGATGAGTTGTTGGATGAATTGGCTGGGGCAATGGTGTTTTCTAAGCCGGACTTAAGGTCTGGGTACCACCAAATTAGAATGCATGAGCCCGACATACCAAAAACTGCTTTTAGAACCCATGAGGGTCACTATGAGTTTTTAGTTATGTCATTTGGTTTAACAAACGCCCCAGCAACCTTTCAATGTTTGATGAATGAGATCTTTAGGCCATTTCTAAGAAGGTTTGTTCTAGTGTTTTTTGATGATATTTTTGTATATAGTAAATCTGTTGAGGATCATGTAGTGCATTTGAAAAGGGTATTGAAAGTCTTGCAGCAACATCAGCTGTTTGCAAAGAGGAGTAAATGCGTGTTTGGTTGTATTGAAATGGAATATTTGGGACACTTGGTATCTAAGGAAGGGGTAAGAGCTGATCCTACGAAAATTGAGGCTATGATCAGTTGGGCAGTCCCTAGTACCATTAAATCCTTGAGGGGATTCCTCGGATTAACAGGGTACTATAGGAAATTTATACAAAACTATGGGTTAATAGCTTATCCATTAACTGTCTTACTCAAAAAGAATTCTTTTAAGTGGTCAAAGGAGGCACAAGTAGCTTTTGAAAAGCTAAAAGAAGTTGTCTCTAATCCACTAGTTTTAGCACTGCCCAACTTTGAGCTGCTCTTTACAATTGAATGTGATGTTTCGGGTACAGGCATTGGGGTTGTGTTAATGCAGCAAGGTAGGCCTATTGCATACTTCAGTCAAGCTTTGAAGGGAAGGGCTCTCAATTTATCTACTTATGAGAAGGAGTTGCTGGCTTTAGTGTCGGCAATCAAAGAATGGAGGCCTTATGTGTTGGGTCAAGTTTTCATAGTTAAAACCGACCAGCAAAGTTTGAAGTTCCTTTTGGAGGGCTCTCAATTTATCTATTTGTGAGAAGGAGTTGCTGGCTTTAGTTGGCAATAAAAAAAAATGGAGGTCTTATGTGTTGGGTCGAGTTTTCATAGTTAAAACCGACCAGCAAAGTTTGAAGTTCCTTTTGGAGCAAAAGGTTGGGACCCCAGCTCAACAGAAATGGATTTCAAAACTTATCGGTTATGATTTCCATATTGAGTATAAGCAAGGTAAGGAGAATAAGGTTGTTGATGCACTGTCAAGGAAATTTGAGGTGGAGTCTAAGGAGATTGGGTGTATGATGATATCCGACCCTAGTCTTGATTGGGTGGAGCGATTGAAATCAAGCTATTCTATTGATATGCATTTCAAGCATATAATAGAACAGCTTAATGACTCTCCTGAAGTGGTCCCTCTTTTTTCTATGGTCAATGGCGTGCTCTTGAGGAAGGGCAGAATTTATTTGGGGCAGAATGAAGAATTTCAGAAAGAGATCATGGACTATATTCACAATAGTCCTATTGGAGGGCATTCGGGTTATGAGAAGACACTAAGAAGGGCTAAGTTTGAGTTTTATTGGGTTGGAATGAGGAGTGATATCAAGAAGCTGGTTCGGGAGTGTGACACGTGACAAAGAACCAAAATTGGTACTCATAAGCCGTATGGATTATTACAGCCACATCCTATACCTAATCAGCCATGGACTCATGTATCCATGGATTTTATTGAGGGGCTGCCTCCCTCTAGTGGGTATAATACAATTTTGGTGGTCGTTGATCGGTTGTCTAAGTATGCTCATTTTTTTAGTGTGGCTCATCCATACACTGCCTCAAGTATTGCCCAGATTTTTATGGCTAATGTAGTCAAATTACATGGTCTTCCACAAATAATAGTATCTGACAGAGATGCTATTTTTACTAGTGCTTTTTGGAGGGAGCTGTTTAAGCTGCAGGGTACTAAACTAGCATTCACTACGGCCTACCATCCACAATCAGATGGACAGACTGAGATAGTCAATAAGGGGCTTAAGCAATATCTGAGATGTGTTACAAGAGACAAGCCTTCGGGATGGAGTAAGTGGCTGCCTATGGCTGAATGGTGGTATAACACCAACTACCATGTGTCTACAGGGTTAACTCCCTATAAGGTTGTCTATGGGTTTAAACCTCCTAAACTTCTACAGTATGTGAAAGGGACTACTAACCTAGAAGCTGTGGATCAAGAATTAAGAAGCAGAGAGTAGATATTAGCAGTCCTCAAGCATAATCTGATCAAAGCACAAGCACGTATGAAGAACCAGTATGATAAACACCACAAGCATATGCAATTTGAAGAAGGAGACTGTGTATCTCAAGTTGCAACTGTACCGACAGACTACAATTGCTTTTCGAAAAAATATGAAGTTGTCGCCTCGGTTTTTTGGGCCCTACAAAGTATTACAACGAGTGGGTCAGCTAGCTTACAAGTTAGAGTTACCTCCAGAGACAAGGATACATCCTGTATTCCATGTCTCATATTTGAAGAAACAGTTGGGACGTTTGGTACCCATAATACCAACCTTACCTCCTGTCAACAAGTTTGGTGAGATCCAGCCAGAGCCCGAAGCAATCCTCGCAAGAAGAATAAAGAAGCGGTTCAACCAGTCAGTAACTGAAGTACTAATCAAATGGAAAGGAGCAAATGAAGAAGAATCTACCTAGGAGCTGCTCCATCGGGTGAAGCTGCAATATCCACACCTTGTGGGCAAGGTGCTTTGAACGGGGAGATCTTGTAAGGAACAACTAGAAATCAGCTGGAAATCAGTTCGTAAGAGTTGGTTGAAGGAGATGAAGTAAAAGGGAGCTGAGTTACGAAGCTGAGAAAAGTGAGAAGTGTTAGAGAATTATGTTGTTAGGGCTGAAAGCAACGGCAAAGATGATGCCATTTGGAGCTTGCTGGGTCGTTGGATGTTGAAGAAAGTGAAGGTTCCAGAATTTGGTGGAGATCCTTCTGCATCTCTTGCGAGATAATGGGTTGTCCAATTTGTTAGTTAGTTTGTTAGTAAATTGGATTGTAATAAAAAGAAGTCTGCGCTGGCATTTGAAAGGGAGAACTTAAGAAATTGAACATCGTTCAAAATTGGAGCACGGCTTGCTCGAAAAGCCAAATACAAGTATAGTTCTTGGAATTTCTATCCAAGATTTACAATCTTTCTTTACAAAGAGTATAAAATTTACAAGCTTGTTACATATTATAGGGGAGAACTTATAGTGGAGCACTTTACCCTCTCATGGTTCCTATGGGTCAGCCTATGGAAGCACATCAATAAGGGGTGGGAGTCTTTCAGAGAGCATACTCGGGTTGTGGTGGGAAATGGACAAAAGACGAGTTTTTGGCATCATGTGTGGTGTAGGGATAGAGCGAATGTTCAGTTTTCAAGAAGCGTGAATGATTGGGAATTGGAGGAGTTTTGTCTTTCTTTTCCACTCTTTATGGGATGGTGATGCGCGGATGAGATGAGAATAAGTTGCTGTAAAGTTCCGACGGGAGTCTCTTTCTTCGTTTGGGAGGCTACACACGGTAGGATTTTGACTACGGATAATTTCTGAAGAAGAGGTCTCTATGTGGTAACTATTGTTATGTGTGTAAGGGAGATGGAGAATCGGTCAATCAAGTGTTATTACATTGTCCAGTGGCGAGAGGTTTGTGGAATCATGTTTTTTGTATGATGAATCTTCATTGGGTTATGCCGGAGAAGGTTGAGGATGTTTCGCTTTGTTGAGGGAGACAGTTTAAGGATTCTCTAGCTAAGGTTATTTGGAAGATTATCCCTTCTTGCATTTGATGGAGTCTTTGGAAGGAGCGTAATAGGACATGTTTTGAGGATGCTTCTTTGTCTTTGGAGAGTTTGCAGGGTGGTTTGTTGGTTACTCTTTATTCCTGGGCAAATGCTGTGTTGGGGCCCCTTTCTTAGATTTTCAGAACTTTATTAGTTTCTTTGCTTGTATGCTTTGATTTCTGTCTGTACAATCTTTGTACTATTCTTTTTTCTTCTCTTTTTAATAAAATTCTGCTTGCTTATCAAAAAAAAAAAGTTGAAAAAATTGCCTCTCTAAAGTGGTTTAATTTGTCATAATCACAATCTGCATTCTCTTTTACACCTGCAAGGTTTTGCTTCTCATGAGAGTGTTCTAGCCAACGTAACTTGGAAAAGCATGCAGTACTTCACTTTGTACTTTATCTGATGTGCTAAAAAAATATAGATATACATGATTGAGCTGATGTCAAAACTTGTTCTTCTTTGTCTCTGAAGTGCTCTAAAGATTGCCTCCCGACTCCACGTTTAATCTTAGTGCAATTGGTTGCTACCTTGCTCTTTCAACAAATACTATTTGATCTTCTTAATTATCTTGACAGCAGTTTGTCTGCATTATGTGTTCGAGCTTGCATTATATGATATCATTGAATGGTGTTAATGTTGGGGTCTTAAGTTACCAATCCTTTACACTATAACAAGTCATTGCCTTCCGTAACATTCATGGTTCTCTCTTCTTGAGTAGCTGAATCATTCCCTAATGTTGATATATAAGTTCTTTGTGTTAAGTCATATTTGAATGCTGAGGTATCCATTCGGCTTCTTTTGCCTAGTGGGGGAAGGGCTGGGTGGGTTGCAATATGGTTTTGTTAGCTGAGCATAAAAAGACCCTGCCCCCCTCCCCCGTTAGTAAAAAGGGGTAAACATGATTTTGCAAATGATGTACGCTGTGTATAGTCGTAAATGCAGGACTTTATCTTGGCCTTTGATAGCTATGCAGCATTTTTCTTACTAAAGTTTTCTTCTTTATAGGAACCAAGAATGAGGTAGAACTTGTTGAGGAAAGCATTCAACATGCCAGGGAAGCTATTACTTTAGATGTCAAGGATGGGAATTCGTGGTGTAAGACTTCTTACAAAATCCAACATTAGCTAACCTTAGTACAGTATAAAGGTCTGCTAGTGTACTACATGTGTCATATTGCAAGATACTTGACAATGCTGAATTTTATCTAATTGTTTTTTTTTATAAGTAATTTTATCTAATTGTTGGTAGTCTTTCTTCTGGCTAAAGTTCATTTTGGTATAGTTTATAACTTCAAAAAAAAAAATCATGCTGTACATGTGGTACTTCATGTACGTATGTACATGAGAATGATGTGTAATGTACACTTTAGCTGCTGTTTTTGCCTTTAGTTTTCTTGTTTGCTTCGAAGCCATACTGAATTCTCTTTCATTTCATCTGCTTTTTTTTTCTTAGTCCTTAATATGGTTTCATCTTATTGACAGATAACCTAGGAAACGCATGCCTTACAAGTTTTTTTGTGACTGGATCATGGGATCACAGCAAACTTCTGCAGTCTTTGAAAGCATACCAAAATGCTGTAAGTCAGCAGAGTAAGAAGCTCCCTTAGGCATTTTCTGGACCATTCATGGTTTTCTCATGGCTATGTGCGGCCAAGCATGTTAACTCATCTCTCATGTGCTATTTGTAAAGGTTTTTGTTTTTTCTTTTCTGAATTTTGTATTGGGTAGTGCTCGTCTCTTTAGTATGGAAGAGATATACTAAATTAAGATAATGTGCCAGGAGAAAGATGAAAGAATGAAGTTCAATCCAGACCTTTATTTTAACTGTGCCACTGTAAGTTGCAACTTCTCTCTCGCTCTCCCCCAACCCCCCCTCTCTCTCAGTCTTCCTTTGAATCCTGAGGCATGTTGTTGAGGAGTTCATGTGCATTTATCCAGTATCAATGTACTTTCACCCCCCCCCCCACCAAAAAAAAAATAAAAATAAAAGAAAGGGAGATGAAGGAAAGAAAACTACAAATTTCATGATCAAGAGTAATGTTGAACCTGCTTTTCTATGTTTACACTGTCAGAATGGGTTTGAGAGGGGGAGGAAAGGATGAACTAACGCGATGGTTAATGGGTTAGATACATTGTGAAAAAGAGGTTGTGTAAGAAATAGGGCAGATCTTAGATTCATGCTGATGTAGGAATGCAAATCATAAAGGGGAGATCAAAAATAATAATGTCGAATATATTGGATTGTGAAGGAGTTCTATCAACATGTGCTAAGTTCCATGTGATGTTTACTAGATAGAACAATGTGTAGGGAGTAGTAGAAAATGTGCCAACAATGGTGGAACTCCTGTAGATAATGAGAAACAAGAGCCAACTCCCACATTAGATGCACCCTTGTGGAATCAGAAACTAAGGAACCTTCATCTCTTATCAAAAAGAATTTGATTATGCATGTGATTCTTGGAGTATGCTATTAATTACAAGATCAGTCTTTGAGGTATAACGCGGATGTGGCTAACATTTCCTAGGTCATGAGATGAAGGTTCCATAGTTTCTGATTCCACAAGGGTGATTAAGGATCTTTTTGAGGGATATCTGGGGCAAAAGATCGGATGTTTGGATAATTGAGATAAATAAGGATTTTGATTACATATAGGGGCTGGTGACTGCATCTGTGGATCATTGGCTGCAAATAAAGTACAACAGCTAGAAAGTGACTTAAAATTAGAAGAGCATCACATCTAACAGCGATTTACCACTCACCAAAATATGGCATCACATGACACAACCTATCACAAGAAGCTGAAAATGCTTGTTCTTCAACATCCGTAAGAGAATGGTCACACAGCAAACAAATGAAAAAGAGCTTGCAGACCAAATAAAACTGCTAGGCCAGCTAAGGTAAGACATGGACCTGTTGAAACCTGTGAAAGCTGACCAAGACTAACCAGGCTGTTAAAGACAACTAAACAGCCACAGGCTAAAACGGAGATGACCAAAATACTCTTCAGAAAGTACAAAGTTAATTTTGAGCCGATTTGTCGTCCTAGTTGCTCTCTTATGCCCCTTGTCTTTCTGCATCAACTAACACCGAACTTGTTAGGTACACTGTTCCATCACTCATATGTTCTGTCCATCTATTGAATTTTTGTTCTTCAGGTAAACAAGTATCTCGAGAACTATGAGAGGGCCCTTAGTGGATTTGAAGCTGCTGCTTTAAAGGATCCTGGTCTCAATGCTGTGGAGGAGGTTCAAAAGATGGTTAACCTTCTTAACAAGTTGGAGAATCTGTTGAAGGTAATGAATCCGTAAATCCAGCAATCTGGCAATTTAGTGAGTATATCATCTATTGATTTTTGGTCTGGTTCTTTTTTCTTTTTTCTTTTTTGTTCTTCATTATCCTTCTAAACCTTTTTAAGCAGCATACTTCCCACGGTACTTGGAGAAAGAGATTTCTGGAGAGAGGAGGGGGGGGAGAGAGAGAAGAGACTCATTCCATCGCATGTGCTGCTATAGAGTTGTGAGGGAACGAAGCACATTGATATGTTGTGATTTTTGTGCCATGAATTATTATTTAAAGAAGCAGTCAACTAGTCAAGAAAAAATTCTTAAGTCTATAGTTCCATATCTATCAACATATTGTCATCTGAAGTCATTAGGGGTTCTCCAAAATATCCTTTATAAAGATGCAGCTGGCTCTTACAACATTTTCTTTCACAGGTACATGCTAGAGCTAAACGACTTGCATCTTCAGCATCAGCAGTGGCTGATGTTAATTGTAATATACCTGACTCTTCCATGTATTTGAGTTTGTGGTTGATTCTGGATTTGCATGAGCCTGATGTGTTGTTTCTTTATTACTTTGTTTTCATCTTCTGAAAGTAAATTCGTCGTATAGAAGAGCCACTATAGATCTTCTGTTAGAGGGTCCGAACAAAGCGGTAGCAGTAGTTGGAAAAGTGCTATTATTCATTAAGCATGAGAACGTGGCTCCCTTGTAAGTCTTCTGTCTGACAGACTATCTTACTTTGTTTTTTTGGATATCTAGATGGATTCAAATAGAGAAGTTATGCTCCACACTTGTGGTACATTTCTATTTCTTATCATAAACTCTGCAATTTCTATTTGTCAAGTGGTTGATAAATGAATCTGTCTTTTCCCCCCCACGGTACAAATTTGTCATTATTTTTGCAGATGCTATCTGGTATGTGATTCAAATCAAACATGCTTCGTCCTATCAGTTTATGGTGTACGAAATGATGCGGTAATTATCTGCTAGAGTTTTATCTATTCCTTTCTTCTTTTTCCCTCGGGGAAGCCCCTTCTCATCTTCTACAGATCTCTGGAGATTACTTCCTTTAAATAAGAAAAGAAAAGTTACTAGATTAGCGAAACCCTGCAGCTCTTCTTATAGGAAATCACTTTTACACTTCCATTGACTCCAACTTTACTACTTCTAACGCTAACACTGCCACTTAGTAGTTAGTATGGGAAACTTCCTCAACCTGATTCACTTTTTCTCTTGCATTGATCCAAACTTCACTTGTACTAAGACCATCACTCCTGGCCAAAGATATCTATTACTATTACAAATGTCCACTAATATTGTTTGCTATTATTGTTGTTATTGTTATTGGTTTTATGTTTGCTTGGAAGATATGTCAATCAATTTGTCTGGATTTTATGGCTGTTTAGCTTGAGGAAGACATCAACAATACTTTGATTCCCTGAGTGCATGAGCACGTGTCTGTTTGCCAATGTGTTTGTTGGGGGCACGTGTGCTTGTGTGGTTCAGGGAATGATTTTCTAATAACTTCTCAAAATTGCCTACTCCACATGACTTGCTGTGCTGTAAATCCTGAGATTTGTTAAAACGGTTGATGGATAAGGTCCAGAAGTGATAGTTCATAAGAATCCAGTATATTTATTTTGCTCTCAAGCTTGCATATAATTTTCTTCGTAAACATACGAGTCATTTTGTGGTCAATCCTTTGTTCAACTAATTTGAGAATTCCTCACAGATCAAAGAAGGAGATCAGCTGACTCTACTTGAACCTTGTTATCGTTGTGTTGATTTTTCTTGGAAGGGAAAGGTACTTTCTTTCACAGTATTTTGGACATTCTTGCTTTTTCTTATTTTCGAAAAAATTACATTTCACCTCTACTTTTTCCTGTTTACAACGTGCCCCTCCAATTACCAATTTTATTGACAGGTCATAAAACACTAGTGTTTTTTGCAATATACCCCTGCCTTAAGATCTGGTCGTTAAGAGTTCAGTAACATGGGTTATTTTTCATCCATCATAAGGGGATGGTAGTTTGTAGGGTTAAGTGCAATCTTTACAAAAAGCTGCTTACTTCCCTTAATTGATCTATCCACATACAATATTCAAACCATTATCATTTGTGACCGCCTCTTTCTGTTTCTGTGCAAACTGAAGCAGCGCTACAACTTCAAGTCAATTCGGGTTGATTTCTTGGAACAATTTCTTGTAAATGGGAAAGCTCTGTCTGCTTGCCAAGCAGTGCGTACATCAATCTATGCACAACATAAACCATGAAAAACTTGAATCAAATCACTCGTGTTTGCTGGGGATTTGTTGGTCCTCTCTCGTTTTGGTGCTGTATCATTTGTAAATAGTATAGGAACAAAGAACTGAAAAAATGTAAGGTATTAAGTTTTTTGCTCCAAGTCAGGTACACAAATGAGCACAGAGAACAGCTCAATACATTGGTGTTGCACAGATGAAGATTTAAGAGAATTACTAAAGGGCGTTCTTTCACATACTTGGATGGTTTATAGGGGGATGCGTCTGGCATGATTCTTTCTGCATTTGCCTTAGTCCCTAGAATGCATTTCGAGAACCATTTTTTTTTCTTGACTTTATATTATATTATTATGACTGAGCCAGAATACATTTAAACATATAGCTTGATACCTTCCATTGCAGGGCCTTCAATGGCGTGCTTCATCTTGCAATGAGATTCACCATGTTGGTGCAGATTTGTAGCAAGTAGGATCCTATATGCTTCACTCTTCCGTAACGATACCAAATTTGTAATGTGATTCATAGTTCTGTTTGGTCCAAACTTTAAGCGACTCAAAAATGAAGTAAAAAATCAATAGCAAGGCCAAATCACCAATTGATATTTGTCTGCGAGGAAACCAACCAAGCAACGGAAGTATTCGACGCTGCAAACTCGAATCTAGCCGTCATACCATATTTGCAACGAGAAAAGTGGTTGAATATCTATTCTGTCGAGAATAGAGCTTCCAGAAAAGATGATGACGACCATTAAACGAATTCGTCGCTTCAAATCTCAAATAACGTCAACTGTTGTTTCAAGTGGTCTACTTTTAGCGTCACCAAATATGAAAATTTTAAATAATGAAAAAAAAAGTCGAGTTGCATCACTGGCGCTAACCGTGAGAACGCCTCTGTTCATCAAGCACCCATTGTCACAATCGGCATCTGAAGAGGATGTATTATTAGTTGAATATCTTGCTGAATAGAAGTCTTGTTTTCTGCTGGAGTTTTACAATGTCATTCTATGCGAGTGTGTTTTTAGAGCAGGTAGGGGTGAGCAAAACTACCGTCGGTACTGGAATTTTGGTTCTGGTTCCGATTTCACCCACCGCCTACCGTATACCGCCCAGAACCGGAGCCAGAGCCAGTATAGAGTTTATATAATTAACAGTACAGGAACCAGTACCGATAATTCAGTCAGAACAAGGCGGAATTTCTGTACCAATATTTAAAAAAAAAAAACAAGACTCATAGCTTTGGACTAGACTAAAGTTGTGCATTTTGGTCCTAGGATTTTTTTCAAAACCCACCTCCCTAAGTCCCCCCATTCAACGATTCTCTCTACTCTCCTCACGCCACAGCTCTCTCTCTCACACAGGTCTCGCTCTCTCGCTCTCTTGTCTCTCTCTATCTCTCACTCTATCTATTCTTGGTGGTCGCTATCTTCCTTGACCCTCAGTCTCTCTGCTGTGACGCCGTTGAAGGCCAAGGGCCGAGGCCGCTACCATTGACAGCCTCTGACCTCTCTGCCTCTCTTAGTCTCTCTCGATCTCACTCCGTTTAATTTTTTAGTTTTTTGTTTTCATTTTCATTTTCATTAGAATCAGTTGTTCAATTGTTCTTAATTTCATTATCTGTTAATTAATTAATTTTTTTAGTGCAAGTTACAAGATTATGATTTGTGAATTTGTGTCGTTTGTGGTCAGTGCACTGTCATTGAGGTAAAAATTTATTCACTTATTTAGTTAATTATTTATTGTAGTTCATTAGTTACTTTAGAATTTTAGAGTATAACTTAGATTGTGAAACTGTGGAGGATAGACTTGATTGGAGGATGGACAGTGAGCTTGATTGATTGGATATTTGAGTTTGAAATTGTGTATAAATATATATCTTAATGCAATTTGAATACTCTGTGTATGAGTATATATTTTAGGGTTAAATGCATGTCATGTCCATGTGGTATGCACTAATAGCAAATATGCCCTGAGGTAAACAAAGTCTTTTTCATACCCCTGAGGTAAACATTCAGGAGCAAATATGTCCTTCCGTTATGTGCTGTTTGAAACACTAACGGTAAATGCTGACATGTCAAAATTAGACACGTCAGCACCAATCATAAAGCGACACATGGCATTTTCTGGGCTCCCTTTGCCGCTCGAAGGGGTTCTCCCCGGTTTTTTTTTCGAAAATGCCACGTGTCGCTTTATGATTAGTGCTGACGTGTCTAATTTTGACACGTCAACATTTACCGTTAGTGTTTCAAACGGCACATAACGGAAGGACATATTTGCTCCTGAATGTTTATCTCAGGGGTATGAAAAAGACTTTGTTTACCTCAGGGGCATATTTGCTATTAGCGCATACCACAGGGGCATGTCATGCATTTAACCCTATATTTTAATGCAAATTAAATTTTTTCGAAATTGTTTGAAATTGTGTTTGAAGTTGTGAATCTGTTTGAAATTTTTTTGATTGATTGTGAAATTGTTTAGCAATTTGAATGCAACCTAAATGGCAATTTGAATAATTGAATGCAATAAACTTGGAGAAATGAAATGTTTAGCATTTTATTGTGAAAATTGTAATTTTTGTTTGAAATTGTATTTTTTTCAAATATTTTTTCAGTTTGAAAAATGAATATTAGTAATTAGAGTATGAGTATGTTTAATTTAATTTAATTTAATGTTTTGTTTTTATTTATTTTTTAAAATGCCTATTATGCAGTTTTAACATGAATATTATAGTATGAGTATTTTAGGGGATTAAAATTTTATAATTTTTTTGAAAACTTTTTATTTTCTCAGATGGATCCGTTTACTTCTTCTACTCCTTCGGTTGACTTACCGATACCACGCCTGCAAGTACGAGCCGATTCTTCCTCTATTATTATTGGTGAGGAGTCAGCTCCTCAAGTTGGGGGTGGTGTTGTTGTGTCAGCACCATTTCTCCCAAAGAGGGGGAAAGTTTCTTAACCGTCTTTCATGTGGGATCGTTTGATAGGGGATGAAAATTTGACTGATCCAGAGAAATCAATGGCAAAATGTAACTATTGTAATCACGTAGTTTGGGGTTCATCACACCCCTTAAGGGACCTCCGTTATGAGTATTAGAGTATAGGTTCTATTATTCTATAGTTTAAATTTTAGGTATTAGTATATTACTTTTTGCTTTTAAGGAAAATGCTCATAATATTATATTAATAATTGTTAGACTTAGAATCTTAGACAATGGTATTGATTGGTAATTAATAATTTGGATTTTAGGGGTGTGTTGTATTTTGTTCTTTATTTACTATGAGTATGCAATAAACAATTATTTTTTGGATTTGAATTTTTTTTAATGATGGACATGGTGTTGTGCACATATTTCATAATTTTCATTATTTTGTAAAGTTGATCATTTTGATATGGTGATGTTTCATTGTTTTGGAAAATGAAAAGTAATTAATTAGGTGTTATGTTATGTATTAGTTAAATTAGTTTAGTCATTAGTGACCAATATTTTATAATTGGTCATTAAATATTATTGGCATAAATAAAAAGGTCATACAAAATTAACACTACCATAATCATATGATAATGATGTTTTGATTAAATGGCCAACATTTTATTCCATTCAATTCAACTATCTAAGTTGGATAATTCAATTTATAATATTTGTAGATTTTTTCAGAATGTAAATTTGTATTATTTGTAGATTTTATTTATATGTATATTTGTAATTTGTAAATTTGTCATTTGTAATTTTGTATCATTTTTCTTTCATTGTATGTATGTGATTTATTAATTTAATACAATACTCAATTATTATAGAACTGTAATATGTTAATGAATAAAAAAGTATTGGATCCAACATCCAACTAAATTTTGGATTCAACATCCAACATCTTTAAAAACGATCGTGCAAGCCTAAAAATTCAAGCCTAAAAACATATAGTATAATAAGCCCAAAAAAATTAAAATGTTGGGCCCAAAATCGTTAAAAATCAGCTCATATATCAATGTCGAAATTTTGGCATCCGGTACCGGGATTGCCAGAATTCCGACAGTTGACGAACTAGAACCGTTGGCATCTGGTTATTAACAGTATGGGAGCTGAAATTTAGAAATTGTATCGTTGCACAGGTTCTCTGTCCCACGGACTGTTGCGGGAAACGAGAGCGTTACTACTCTTAGCTTAATTATGTTTTGGTTTGAATAGATAATCCAAAATGATTAATTAGCTTCTTAAACGCTACGTCATGACATTATGGAAACAATCTTGATGACTCAAAACCTGGGATTTTCCTGGGCAACAATGGAGGGCTGTTCTAATTTGGTGAATCATAAGCCAATAAAGAAATGACTTCTAGTAATTGAGACGAAGGTTTGTATTATAATGAGCCCTTTCTGCCAGCAGCAATGGACAAGAAACAATCTTTAATGAACACGTTGGTAAAAAGATGAGCTTCTAACTTAAATAAGAGTGAGACTTTTGAGTAGGGAAAATAGCGGACACAGTACTGAAAGAAGAATGTGGGAGATTTCTTGTTTTTTTTTTCATGAATTTCATTCCAAATTTACATCATAGGCGAGTATAAATAGGCCTCTAAAGGGTTTAAAGCCCATTAAAACAACATTGAAGGCTCAAAGGGCCATACATCAATTTTCAAAAGTTTTGATTTGTAAAAAATGATAGGACTTAGGCTGTGTTTGCAAACTCAATTATCCCCAACATTTTATCTCTCTCCTAATAAAATACTCCAATATAATCTCTCTCTCTCCCATAAAAAAATATAAAAAATTACAAAAATTATAAAAAATTACCTCTCTTCACCTTTTCACTAAACCCAATACCAACACATATTCTCATACCCAACATTTTACAACACAAACACAACCTAGCCTTTATACAGTCATGAACGAAGTAATCAGGAGCTCATTTTGTATTTGGCTAAGTCCTATTCAGTCAACTACCACCGGCTGTCTCTAGTAATCACTCCTTTTAACTATCACTTTCCTTTATAATCACACCTTCTAATTACCAACTCTTTCACAACCGCATATTCTAATGACTTGGAAGGACCACCTTAATGGCACAACATCTACCTACCATAAGATATCGCTAAACTTTCTAGAAAGTCCAACACTTCATTGGAGCTCATTTTGTATCTTTAGACCCAAAATCAAGTGTACTTTACACGTGTCTCATATACCCTTTTTCCTCCGTCTCTAGTTGTGGTGTGTGTAATGAGAGAAAGCGAAACGGGTAGAAAGATGGAGGATGAAAGCATCCATGCATTGGCTGAACCATATGCAATCAAATGGAGGAGTCCCTCTTTTCCAATTGGTTTGTACTTCACTGCCATCGAGATCACAAGAACTAAGCTATTATACATGAGTGACATACAAAGGACTCGGATCCCGGAATTTCAGGTGTTCTTCACTGACCATGTCTCCAATGATTTCGACGTTCTCTTTTCAAGTGCATCCCTCGCAATAGGCAATGCTTTGCAGCCGGGGTGCCCTGCTCTTCTCATGGCATCCTGTTTCCTAGGGCATCTCTTCATTTTATTCATTCCTCCTACGCATTGCGGTGGCTGTCGAGGATCGCTATGGAGGTTATGGAGGCCTATGCAGTTACGTTTTCCAAGTACATGGAGTCCTTCCCCTGTGCTAGAGCACAAGAGCTTATGGTTGGAGGGATACTGGAACTTTTCCTAATTGCAGTCCCCCGTGCCTAAAACCACAAAAATCCCTCTTTTTTCCTCCTCCCATTTTGAGGTAATTTTAGTCGTACAGAAAAGCGAAAAAGCAAAACAATAAACATGAGCAAAAATTGACTGAAAGATTGTCCGGCACATAAGTAAATCAGGAAATGGCTCTCTAGTTGGTAGAAGATTGTCTGTCAAACATATCAAATTATTTGGGTCACTTCATATATCTCAACATTCTTGAAAAGCTATACATGGAGAAATCTTGTATAAAGAGGCACATTTTGGAGACCAACAGCGGGATTATCGAGACGAATGAACTACAGAATCATTTAGCTAAATCCAATACAATTAACCAAGGACAGAACAAAGTGAAAGGAAATATATCACAAGCAATCAAATTATACAGCCAAAAAGGATAGGTGCTACATAGCTACACTATTGTTGCTTATAGTAGCCACTTTGATGAGGAGGATATGGAACTGGAATGGTATAAGGAGGACGAGGAACAGATCCAGGCTGTTGTGCATGGGCATTGTAGTATGGGCCTCGCCACCCAGGATAAGCAGGTTGGCCATACTCGTGGCCTGCAGGTAGCTGCTGTTGGGCATGAGGAGGTGGATATGGAGCAGCAGAAGTAGCTGGATCATGGTAAGGAGGCGGCGGCGATGGCTGTGAGGAGCTATAAGGGGAAGGAGGGGGAGCATACCCTGCCATTGTTGGCTGCTCACGTGGCTGGTAGTAAGGTGTTTGAAGACGAGGATCTGCCTGCTGTTGCGAGTTGGGTCTCTGACTATGTCCTACTGAAGGGTAGTTACTGTTGTATGCACCTGTGTTTTTACCATCCTGGAAACTGAGACCTGCCATTTGTCGTTGGACATCTTCCATCATTTCCCGGCACTGGATGTTTCTGGTCATGACAAAATCACTGCACTGCTGCTTCACATTTGTGATTGCGTCCTATTGAGAAAGACGGCTCATATATTAATTATTATTTGTGATGCTAACACAATAAATTGTTCCAAGTCCAACGATGTGAAAATCTAAGATAGGCATGCAGACAAGGAAAGATCCATGCACAGCGTCCATAGAGGACGACAAGAAAGAGCTCATGTATAGTCATAACTTCTAAATGCATACTTAATAAAGTGGAAAGCAAAAACCAAGGTTACCAAGCAACTTCTTACCTGAAGAGTGACATAGAACTTCAATCCTTCATTGATGTTCTCCTTAATCTCTCGAAACTTTGCAATGGCAGCTTGAATCTGCTTGTAACATTTCTCCCGAGATACTGGAAATAGAGGGGTGAAAAGATCAAAACAGAACATATGTAAAAGAGAAGAATACACTAATCTGAATAAGTAAAACAAATCGAGTAAGCATCATCAAAGCAAGGCATCCTAGTAATAGCTAGGACAGAGAGTAAGGAACCTATTAAAGCAAAAATAGTGGAAATTGATATCTTTAAATAAACAGAGTAGAATTTGATGGACTACCAAAATCACAGACCCCAAAACACGCAAGCCCTTGGGTTCAGGTATATTGGTAAAACAAGCGGGATGAAACAAACATGGATCTTTGCTCCTATAAGTTTTCAGAAACCAAGCCACAAACCCACGAGTTCATCTAGAATAGTAGAAAACTAGTAGAGACCTATATGAATTACTAACCAACTAGGGTTCATTTGTTGATGAGCTTATCACTTTGAACCCACCACCAGCTCATATTTTCCATACCCATATCTCAAACCTATGCTTTCATAGGACACTTGAAGTCAATTACAGTATCCAACCGAAACTTCAGTAGCGTGAAGTGTCAAGCTTTGAGCCACTCAAAACTGTGAGGCTCTAAGAAACATAACACGCACTAAGATCTTTCAAACATTTTAATTTGACAAATGGATAAAAGACCAAATCGTCATGCAGTAAAAAGACATAAATGACAAATAGATATAAAAAAAAAACAATGTATTAAAATCCCCAATAGTAACAACGAACCTTTATAATCTTCAAGATTGAAGATAGCCGAAAACTCATCATTTTGAGCCTGTGAAAAAGATAAACAATAATCTGAGGGCCTGAAAATGCCTCTTTAAAATTTCTCTTTTTCCAAATTGGAGATATCAGAAACTAACAATCACATAGCTAAAGATGTCAGCTTGATGTTTAACATTTTCTCCAGTCTTAAGAGAATGCTATTAACTTACAGAACTTTCTCATGGTAAGACATTACATATGAGAAAAGGGGGGAAAAGCTGATATTCAGAGCAAACAGATAAAAAGGCAGTGGTTAAAAGAAGAATTATACCTGGATTTGCAACAATAACCGTTCTTGTGCCTCAATATTTTGGGCTATTTCTTCACAAATGTGATCATACTTTGATATCTCCTTCCTAAAAAGATCCTCATAGGAGCCAGTTGATGTCATCAGCTTTGGTAGTATATCATCCTGATGCCATATGTACCATATAAGCACCACGAATTTTATAAACGGTATCACAGCAAAACTAAAAATCACCAGGACAACAAAATGCACAAAATGAACAAACTTTGCTCGCGAGAGAATTTCTATCCACCACAATAGCCAGCCACATATGTAAAAAGCAAACAACCGACTGAGGGATTATCAATGCAACGACTCAAACTGTAAAAGCAATTGTGCCAGATTCCTTCTTCTGGTAAGTAAGCACCACACTACTCACCTTGCACAGGAAATGCTAAAGGAGATAAAGTGCAAAACTACAATAATTCAAAAGTTAAAAATCATATCTCGCAAAATAGAAATGGGAGATCCCCTTCACCCCGCCATCCCAGAAAGCACCCCCACCCCCACAAAAAAAAAACAAACAAACAAGAGGGCCCACAATAACAGAGAAAGATCCCCCCTCATCCTCGATGTGCACATGAGCATTCCTATCCACATCAAATATCAGGCAAAAATCTCTTGCCCAATTTATTCAACTGCTTTTGTTTCTCTACGTTTGGTTGGAATAACCCAGTGAATCTTTCATACAAATCACCTTAGCCTGTAAGTACTCTTTATACACTGAGTCGAACTTCCAAACTTTAGTTCTGTTTCATTTCTATGACATTCAACCTTGCTTGCTTTATACATTCTCTATTCACAGAATCCATAATGATAGTGCAGCTCTACAGATAAGCTATTTCCACCATAATGAATGACCAGAAGCACATAATGCTGATTTGACACACTTCTAATTTGGCCAATACAGCAAACAAGTAGTGCAAAGAGATCATTCTGCAACAATCATATGATTTTAATGCATCTAAACATTATATCTTGTTGACAATACTAGCAATAACAATGAACGTCGAGATAATGCAAAGCGATGTCAGCAGCAAGACATAGGGTCAAGAATCATGTGAAAAATATTCACATGAGCCCCATTTACAGCTCAAGGCAGATAGCCCACAGGGAGTAAATGTTGAAAGGGGAGGACAGAGAGAAAGAAGAGAGGGGGAGGGGGGGGTACCCCTCGTTGACGCAAGAAAACACATCAGTTCCAGAAGTCCAAATTTCGTCCTAGATTTTATAGCCCTTTTACTATTGGTCAGTTAGGCATCCAAATGAAAACCTCATCTACACCTTACTATTATTGGATGAAATGCCGTTTCAACTAGAGTTCACTGGCGTTTCTAGGTGGATTGCCATGAACGATACCTACATACTATCCAATCCAGAAAACTAGAAGGGATAGCACACATATTATAAGCGGGAAATATCAATAATGCAACATCCAAATAGCAAATAAAGACAACCTGCCCGTTAAATAATTACCCGTATGCAACTAGCAAGCAAAACAAGGCATAACTCTAAACTTCCTGCATACACGCGTGCACTCTTTTCTTTCCATATAAAAGGTTACTACTTTATTGACAAAGGAAAAAGAAAAGGAAAATCAAGAACATCATAACAATAGTGCACCTTTCGTTTCATCTCTTTAAGCATGTCTTCGAGACCAGCCCGTTGTGCACCAAGAGTCTCCAATTGCCTCTGTATTATTGAGCATACAAAATTTAAAAAAGCGTAGACACTATACCAACCTTAAAACACAGGACTTTCAGCTCTAATCTCAAAAGCAAGATTCCTTTACAATGGAAAGATCTTGTTTCTTGGACATTTTGGCTTAAGAGACTTCACAGTTAAGAGTTAAGATAAAAAGAAGCTCCACGCTCAAGTTTACATAAATTCTTCCAGGCAAAAAAATAAATGGTGCACACTTTCAACTATATAGAGATACACATTGCATGTGGATGTACCACCGCCCACCATTTTTTTTTGATAAGTAAGACAAATTTATTAAAACAACCAAAAAGACACCAGTACAAGAGAATATACTGAAGGATCGGAACATAAGCAAACTAAACACCTAATGGAACACAAAGGCCCAAAGAAAACCAACAACACCAACAGCACCTACCCACCCAAGAAACATAAACACCCTCAACCCACAAGCCAACAAGACTCCCAAGAAGCCCCACCCACCCTCAGCCCTAAACCCACCCAAACGTGGCCAGCCATGCCACCCCTAGCAGTCAAGCCCATAACTTTTCGCCTTCTTAGTGATCGAAAAAGACCCTTCATAGTTAACCGAAGACTTCAAGCCCTTCAACTCCCTGATCATTCTCCCCCCTGTTTTTCTAAACTTTTGCGAACTGAGCGGCACCCGATTGTGTTCCAACGCCGCAAAGAGGTCGCTCAGCTTTCCCTCTTGACCATCACACGACAACCCAACCATCTGACCCACAGAGGAAACCATGTCCAAAACCCATGCCGGAGATTCCCCCCTCAAAGCTTTACTATGGAAAGTGACCACCGAGGATTCGATCGAGGGTACAGGTTCTGTCACCTCCACCAAAGACAACTCACCTCCAACCGTTCCCGATGCATCTAGCACTCCCACGACAGTCCCCTCTACAATACTATCAAACCGAGTGATCCCAACTACCTCCTCCGACTCAGCACAATGACCAGGGGAGTGAGAATGCCCTCCATCATGACTGCCAGACCCCTCACTGAATTGATCTGACGCTGCCCTGCCCACCCCCACTAAATTGGCCCTGCCCTGCCCCACTCCAAGAGCCTCACCCATCACCCCAGCAAAACCCACAACCTTATCCGCATCATAGAGCACCAAGGAAGACCCAACGACCTCAACTGGGTCATCAACAGGAAGATCTGGCGCAAAAAAGACCCCCTGGGGGGAGGCAGACACGCCCTGAGGCAGAGAACTGGAGCTCGGCGACAGCTCCGGCGCCGGAAGGGCCTCCGGGATGCTATCCCGCACCCCCGCATCCTTCATCGCCGCTCCTCCCGCCGCCGGAGCATCAAGATCAGGCGAAGAGAAGCCCTCCTGGGACGATACAGACACGCCCTGAGGCAGAGAACCGGAGCCTCGGCGACAGCTCCGGCGCCGGAAGGGCCTCCGGGATGCTATCCCGCACCCCCGCATCCGACGTCGTCGCTCCTCCCGCCGCCGGAACCTCAAGATCTGGCGAAAAAAAAACCCTTCTCGGACGAGGCAAACACGTCCTGAGGAAGGGTACCGGAGCTCGGCGACAGTTCCGGGGCCGGAAGGACCTCCGGGATGCATTCCCGCAGCCCCGCAGTCGACGTCGCCGAGCCTCCCGCCACCGGAAGCTGGTGTGCATCACTCGTCGAATCACTGGTCTGCATCGGGTCAGGAATGAGACCCGACCCATCGCCCACAACCTGAAGCCCCAACGAAGTCGACTGACCCGGCCCACTGATGCCCCCATTTATCTTCCCTTGCCCAGCCAGCTGACCCGGCCCACTAGTGCTCCCTAATAAAGCTAACAAAGCGTCGATCTCGTCTCGAATCCTTTTCAATTTGAAACTCCACAAAGCCACTTCCATCACCCTGTCACCAGCAGGCGGAACAATAAATTCTGACTCATTGGAATATGAACCGGCCTGCAGCGCATGCAATGTGCCCCCCAAAATGGATGCGCAGAGACCTGCAGCGCTGCCTTCTTCTCCACGCCATCCTCAAACTCCTCACCACCCATCACGGCCAGCACCCCACCCTCAATGCTCTCCCCCTTCGACCCTCTCTTAGCAGCTTCAACGAAAGAAACCTCCTTTCGTACTCTAGAGCCATAAGAACCGCCACCCTCTTTATGAATCTGACCAAGGTAGGAAACCACGTCCTGAAACACTGAGACAAGTTCCATCCACCCTGACCCCTCCATTCCTTCCGGTACCATCACTACCCCTCTCCGGCACCCCCCACCAAACTCAGCTATGGCCACATATCTACCGGCCTTGTTGCAGCACCTCTGTGCCATAAAAGCCCTGGGTGCTTCGTTAAATTTCGCCACAAACTCCCTATTAATATCCGCCAGCAAGCTACTCACCATGTTAACCAACCAAACAGCACCATACCTCCCAAGAAAGATAGAACTCAAGGCCTTCCGACTCCACTCGGAGAGTTTCACAACACCGTTGCCTAAAACGGTAACCTGAAATTCCTTAGCTTCAACACGGAATCTACGAGAAAAGGACATAGAGAGCACCAAACTAAACTAACGCAACAACAATATCGGACACAATCAAGCCAACGACCAAACACCTAACCCATACATCCCACAGACAAGCCCACCATTAAGCATCTAAGTCCTATTGCATGAGCGCAAACATTATTCTTTAACTTCTGAGCCTGTATTAGCACCTTTTAGCATTTTCCATGACCTAAGAGTGTAGGCCTAAACTATCCTTGCACCAAGAAAATTAAAAATATTAAACTTCCTAATCTAAAATAACCGCGCTATATGCATATAGCAACCACAAATTATATTTGATAAAACCACTGAATTAGTGAATTGATCATTTCGACATAACCAGATTATTATCATCTTCTTTAACTGTAACTGATCTACAAACAAAGGCGATGATGAAAAGGTATGTCCATTGTGAGATGTACCTAATATCTTGCAGTCCTGTATTTTAAACTAGTAGGAAAGATCAAACCAACAGACAACTGCTGTAGGACAACAGGCTGAAGGAAAAGGCAAAAGAAAGGGAGGGGGTGAGCATGGGGTCAGAATGAATGATAAACTGAAAAGCATAACCACGAACGTTGTAGATTGAGTAAACATTAAGTAAATAACTTTAGGCACAGAAATAAAAGATCAAAGAATTTACTAAGCTCTGCTTCAGGGCCCCCACAACAGCATCTTCATTGGCATCTAGAGACATTATTGGCCTAGCCAAAGTAGGGAGGGCTGATTCAATCTGACAAAAGAAATGCAAGTATAGGATTTGAGAACATATTGAACCAGAAGACAGGAGAAAATAGTTTGAAGTTGGGCAAAGAGTGGTGGCCAATCAACATGAAATGCTAAGCCCGTAGTAATAAACAATGAAATGCCATAAAATTTCTAAATCAAACAACTAACCAGAAGTTTGTGCATTTCTTAGGTCAACCCTCTCCCTAGTGAAAACAAAAGGCGAGCAGTACAAAAGGCTTTTATTTTTTAGTGGCAGAGAACTTGTAACAAAAACTTAGGCTGTTTGTGTAACTAAAAATGAAGACAAAAGAAAAGGTTGCACGGGTCGTTCCTAAAATAAAAACTACCCTAAACTTGAAAAAATAATCTTCAATAGTTGGAAAAGGGCATCCAGATTTCTACCGAAGAACATGTTCTTTCTAAAAGAACTTGAACTTTCAAGCAAGTGAATTTATTTTGTAGATATTTCAGAAAGCAAAAATTTTCATACATTTAGATTTATTAATATATTGTCAAAGCCCCTTTCCATTTCTCTGTTCCAACAAAACTCACATCAATCCAAGAAACTTTCCACTAAACCAAACACAGCCTTAAGTACAAAGAATTTTGTATGCAGAAGACAAAATCTTTAGCAAAAAAAGGCCTTTAAAACCCTAATTACCCTGCCTTTTCCATAAGTCTATTTGCTTAATTGGATGACTGGTGCATCACACGAGGCCTATCTTATAAAACACAGGAGACAACTAAGGGACATAAGAATCGAAAGCAGTTGAACAAACATACTGGACAGCGATCAAGGATTGAGAGGAGTGCTGAATGTTCCTTCACTGAGCGCTCAATCCGGCCATCACTTTCTGCAGCTTGCTTCAAGTTAGCTGCAAATCTATTCAGCCTATCCTGCAAGTTCTTCGTTAGAGTGTTGGACTGAGGTCTAGTCCAGCGCGTTCCAAATTGGCTTCTAAATTGAGCATCTTCTCTTGCCTCTTTCTGCAGGAGCTCCTCTATCTGGACCAACATTTCCTGGTTCACCCTCCTCAGATCTCTGAGTTGCTGTAACTCTGCTTCCAAACCAACTGGGCCCCCACTTATCTGCACTGCCTCCACATCTTCTTTTAGATCTGTTTGGAGAGTAAAATTACCTTCTAAAGCAAGAATAGATTCTGGAAGGTCCATCTCCTTGAGCCTTATTCGGGTCAACTCACTGGCTTGTTGCAATTTTTCGGCTTGTGTTCTAATAATCTCATCCACCATTTCGGTGTACCTGGAAAGAGCCTTAAAACTGCTGTCTGGAACAAGGCTTGCAAACATCTTCTCTTTGCTTGCATCCAACACCTCACTCATTGCCAAAGGCTTAACCAGGGCGATTGCTGGAAGAGGCGGTAAGGAACTGGAGGAAGGAACCCTCATGAGGTAAACTCTATCATTCTCCTTAACAGCCCTCTCTAGGTTCCGATTGAGATTAGCCTCCAACTTGCTAATAGCATCCAGGAGTTGTGCTGCAGCGCCCTTTGAGGATTTCTTTGCCTCAGTTAATATACTAACCCCACTCTTCAACCGTGCAATTTCCTCCGCAATCTCTTCTTTCTCATGGAGCTCTAAACTGTACCTATAGCAAGCTTCTGCATAAAACAGAGCTGCCTTCAGTTGCACATGAGTTATCCAGGCTTTTTCAAAATGCTGGTTCAGAGGTGCAACATTCAAGGCTGCCAAAGCTTCCTCATAGTACACCCCAACCTGTAATTTATATCCATGCATCAAAGAACTTAGTACAAACACGAAACCAATAACTGAGCAAACAGGACATAATGATATATCACAATTCAACCTACTGCTAGGTTGCGAAAATGTACAACACATGTTACTAATACAACCAAGCTAGTACTACAGCAGCACAAGATTACTATCGTAATAATGCCAGTGTCCACCTTCTGACGAATCAGCCGCTTCTGATCATATCCATTTGATCCAAATGGATCACTTGTATGACTCGTTTAGTTATTATCAACGAAAATTCTATGTACACGGACCTGCCTGGAGATTTTGGCGCAGACCCCTGGGGTGCTGCCTTTGGCGATGGTATTCTCGAACACGCACTCCTGCGCCTGAGCCAGCATCAAGCGCTCCAGCATCCCAGCGGACTCGACCGATAAGTCCACGGTGGTCGAGCTCCCAATAGACGCTTTGATCGACACATTATCTCTCAAAAACGCGAACGCCCCCGCTGCCCCGATGAAAGCGTGCGATGCCTGCCTCCTCCCATCGACGGTGGCCCGATCGTAGGAGAGCCCAATCTGGCTGTACACAGCACCCAGATTGAAAAGAACGGCGGCTTTCTCCAGATGGATGTTCTGCTGCGAGGCCTTCTGCTTCTGCTTAAACGCGTCGTGCCAGGTGAAGGTGATGGTGTTGATGTGGTCCTTGTCGGGGGAGATTGGGAAGCGCGTCTCGACGAGGCAGAGGGCCTTGTAGTAATTCTGAAAGAGGTCGCGACGGGTGGTCGGGGTAGGATCGGATTGGCGTTCGAGGTCGGACCTTAGTTGCTTGAGGGTTTGGAGGTCATCCTCAAGGTTCTGGGCCTCCTGCTCCGAGTAATTGAAGGCGATGAAGTTGCGGAGGGGGCGGTAGAGGTCGACGGAGACCGTCTTCTTCTCGAAGATCGCAAGCATTATATTGGTGGTCGCCGCCGATGACGACGGTGCCGAACCGGCCATAGCGAATGAACTGGACATGGGTCGAAGGAGAAGTGGTACTGATCGGTGAGTCAATTCGAGCCTAGAATGTGTGCTCCTCGGTTTTTTTTTTTCTTGTTTTTCTTATTGATGAAGGAAAATGGTTGGCTCGGATGGGCCGGAAGAAGTCAAATTCAATACATAGCAGTTTTCTCACGGGACTCTAACTCAATCTGAACCCAGTAGCTGGATGGCCCAGTACAAAAGTATTTCACAATTCACAGGTTAGTCGCATTGAAAGACCATAAAATATAATAATGTGAATAGTCATTGGATTTATAGCACGCTTACAATTTAGTTATTAGGTTTCAGTTTTTGATAATATGATCACTGAGAATATATATTTGTGACAATCTAGTCTTTCCGTCGAACTTCCGTTAATTTTTAACGAAATATAATGTGGTAGACCGCTACAAATTACATTTGCCGCAACAGTAAAAAAACCGGTCGACCGCTAAAAAATTAACGGAGATTTAACGAGAAGACCAAATTGTCACAACTATATATTCTCAGGAATCATATTGTTAAAAAATAAAATCTAATGACTAAATTGTTAGCGTACTATAAATTCAGTGACTAAATTTTTAATTTCCTTATAATAAACACTCGGGAAAAAAAAACATACCAAATAGGTAAATACTCATTTTTGTCTGTAATAAACACCCAGTAAAATTTCAAATTTTAAAAAATATGAGGAAACCAAAACGACAGCTTATATGGCTTAAACACTTCTTTGGCAACATCACTTGGCGTCTTGTCGACAATCTTCTTCTTTTATATATATTGGTCAAGGAACGTCCCTCGTGACTCGTGTGTGTTCGGCTTTTCTCCGAAGCTTCACATAAAGCACAATTGAAGAGGTACGTTCGCGTTCCCATGAATCTCGCTGTTTAACGTAACATGCTACCCTTTCTCGCTCTGCCTCGCTCGACTGTTGTCTTCCTTTCCCCTGAATTATCCGTCCCATGATTCTATTAACTGGATCAGATCTTTAACTTCGATTGTGGTTGCTCTTTGTACAACTGTAGACAGATTTGGCTCTGTGGTACTACGGATTTTCTTGTTTCTTTGATGGATTTCTCTTTGGGCTTTGCAAATCGATTATCAGCCCATTTACATTTAGATGAGTCATCACTGTGTGGTTGCTCTAAGTTTCGTTTATCAGCAAAGTGAGAAGCAAAACAAAATTAGATCCGGCATTTTATCTACGGTTGGCTTGTTGATTGTGGTGTTGTTTTTCATCTGTAGAACTCGAATTCAAATGTACTTCCGATTAATTGCTACTTTTGTATCTTTGACCAAGAAGCAATTTGTTTGGTTATGTGGTATATCTTATTGTAGGTTTTTGATAATTTTTGGTTGATCTGAAACTATTGTCTCTTATGGTCACAGTTTCTGTCATGCTCAGTAGATCGTTCATTTTCAGAATTCAATGTCATATGTGCATGGTTTCTGTTTAAGTTGATATGGGGGGGGGGGGCAATTAGGATACTATATTCAGTGAATGACACTCGCAACTCATGGATGGGAGATCTATATATACAGAGCTCACTGTAATTTTCAGGAAAAAGCCCCTTCGTAGTTTTCAAGTGCTTTGAGTTTCTAATGTGTTCTATATCGTGGATGGTTGGAGTATGATCTTGAGATCAGCGATATGATGCTGGGAATTTGTATCTCCAAGCATGCTTAAGATATAACAATGTGCTTCAAGATATTTGAATTTTCAAAGTTCATGTTATATAACTTCCTCACTAGGACTTGTAGATTGTGCATGCTTCTATAGACTTTCTTAGTCAGTGCATTTTTCTCATGGAACTGAAACCCCTGAAATCAATTCTACTACACCTTGTTATAAATCCTCGACAATTTCTATATGATCCCCTGTTGGTGTCTGTCTTGGCAAAACCAACACCCTCAGTTTGGTGCTTTGGTTTTGAAATTATGTTCCCTGACGACAACCATGTGAGCCAACTTTTCCTTAATTTGTTCATACTGTGGTTCTTTAGCACATGGGATAGTGATGAGGTGGCAGATAAAATGAGTAAGCAATGGTCATGCCCCCATGGAATCATTGCCTTGATTCAAAATCTGCAACCTTCTCTGGCTTCCCTTGCTCCTCAGTACCGTCTCTATTGTTTTGCACTTCAGCAAGTTGCATGACTTCTCATCACAATCTTACCCCCAAACTCCACCCTACTTTATGGCGGAACTAGCACGTCGAACAATGCTCGACACTGTCGAAAGAGCTACTCTGATTCTTGATAAGCCTTATAGTTGCCCTGTATAAACATTCTTAGCTCAATACCCTTTCACCACCTTCTCATTCTAATGAAAGTCCTTACCTAACAATGCCTGCGAAAGTCTTTAATTTGCTAACATTTCTTGGAATCAAATCTCTGCTTGGCTGAACTCTGTTTTATTTCAATCTGATGTAATGTCAGCATAACATCTAGGCCAATATTGAGAGGATTGCAGTTCAATTAGTCAGCCTACGGTGGCATGTTTGATGGTTAACACCCCCTCAACCAATTGATGATCACATCTCTTGTTCAGTTATTGAAGACATCAATTTATTCATCCCATAAGTATTTAGACGTCCAATGTCATATATTATTATATAAATTTTGCTTAAAGACTGTTGAACACCTTGGGGTAATATGAGTTCAAGTGATACAAGTTTTCCAAGAAAGATTTTTTTTCCTTCTCTGTTTTTTCTCAGCAGGTCCTTTTTACATGATATTGTTGCCATTATGCTAAGTGGTCAGCTATGTCTATAATGGTTGACAGGATGTCCTTAAACCATGCATTCAATACTCATTCTTTTATCTTTTTGGGAGAAGTGGTTGAGATGTGTGATACTGTCTGGATGGATCCAGCAGCTCGTCTGATGAACTTTTTTTATGTGGAAATTGACAAATTTGTAGTTCTCTGAATACTGGATTTTCCTACCTCTGTATTCGGGATTTCTTTGTATCTCAAAAAAATGAAGCAATTTCTTTTTCGCCATGCTTTTGGTTATTTATCAGTTGAGCCTACACACTTTTGGCGGCAACTACTTTTTATTTTTTGTCCGTCAAGTCCATCTATTAGACTCGATAACCAGTTGGGTCAATACACTTTTGGCACCACGTGTTCTATTTACACCTAACATGGCGTCTGTGCTATTAGATGGAGTTTATTAGGCTTTTGGTTTTAGTTTGGATCTGTTACTCTTGTTCTTAGTGGTGGGTGTTATTTCCAGGAAAGCATGGCATCCAGCCGGGGTCAAGGTGGAATCCAACAGTTGCTGACTGCAGAACAAGAAGCCCAACACATTGTCAATGCTGCCAGAAGCTGTAACTTGCTCTTCTTTATCTGGATATATGCACAGTTTGATATCATACTGTCTTGTCTCATGGATAACTGTCTATCATTTTGCATGCATTCTATACGACTATAAGAGGTTTGATGTAAGACATTCCTATTCTTAGATTTGAAAAACAAGAACTATGTTGTTCGCTGTACTGTTTTTTTCTTGGTCAGTGGAAGGCTGAAATTGTTTTTTAAAAGGGCATAACAGGTCATGTGCATTAAAGTGTAAGAAAGGCTTCTCTTTGTCAAAATTGGAAATAGTGTTATCTTTTTATACGTTTCCTGAGATAAGATGGCACTTCTGTGTGGGTTCTCTCTTATGCTTTTTCTTTTTCCTCTTTGGTTGCTACACCTCTTCTTTTCTGAAGTTGGATTCCTAATTGTTGGCGAACTTTGTTTTTACGCTATTAGCAAAATTGGCTAGGCTGAAACAAGCCAAAGAAGAGGCTGAAAGGGAGATAGCTGAATATAGAGCCCAAATGGAGCGCGAGTTCCAGAGGAAAGTCACAGAGGTAATGTATATGTCGTTGAAACCTATTCAACTGTGTTACTAGGTCAAGACATGTGTACCCAGTGTTTATTCAATCTCAGCCTTGAGATCTAATTTGGCACCCTCACTCACTCACTCTCTCTCTTTTCCCCCTCCTATAACAGAGCAGTGGAGATTCAGGTGCAAATGTTAAGAGGCTTGACCAAGAGACAGAGGTGAAGATCCATCACCTAAAAACAGAAGCTGCAAGGGTATCACATGCTGTTGTGAACATGCTTCTGAAGCAGGTGACGACTGTGAAAAATTAAGTCTATGGGTGCTGAAGATGATATTGCAAACTCCTAAATCTGGTTAATTTTCCGGAATGCTTAATCATGGACCTTCGACTTCCTGCTTGTCATGGATAGGATTCTTGTTTTATTAATGATTATGTGGTGCGTATTGTACTATCAAACAAATTACTTAATGTCCTTGTTGTTGAAGAGATTAATATTATTAAAGCTGTAGCCGTTCCTTGTTTGGCCAATCCAAATCGAGTAGAAATGGCATCTCCTTCAGTCAACAGAAAAGGCAATTTCATTAAGTCAGAGATGTATGTCGTTTCAATTTTATTATCCCTGTGTGGGTTCTACCTATCTAATTCCTCACATCCGGAAATTCCCTTTCATATAAGCTTGCTCATGTAAATCATATTAAAGGTCCTTTTATCCATCTCTCCCAGCTCCCCCCATCCCCGATACTGGTTTTGTTTCTCCCCATGCATGAGATTGAGGACTCATCTGCGATCCTCCACTTTTTGCCAACTCGAAGATCTCCAGAGATATCGGATCTCAATGATGATATAGCCTTTAGAACTAGGAATACTGATGAGTTTATCTTGGGAAACCCTCCCAACCAGATCAACTCTGGATATGGGGTTCTCATTGGAAAAATCGTTGGTTTGAAACCACCTGTCAAAAGCTATTATCACGGGAGCTATTTATGCAGTTTTGAAATTTGCGTTGGGGCTCAAGATTGGTGCCCCCCAGGTGAGGTCAAACAAAATGATGGCGGATGGTTGGAAAGCATGGATCTCCTTTGGAGGAATATCTAACAAAGGCTAAGGGTTCAGGCTGAATTTAATCTACTTTTGAGGGCTCCGATGTTGCTAGGATTCCACTGGAATAGGTGCATTGCAGGAGGGTGGAGATGGGTGGACTCTTCTGCAGAGTTACAGAGAGGGCATATAATTTCAGCTTGATAGTTACCTTGGATTGCCGAGGCAATTCGTGCCCGAGTGGGCAACATATTCCAGACAATTAAACAAATATTCTCATAGCCAGGAGAAGGAGAGATCCCAGGATCGAATTTACTTAGTCAGCACTTATGAAAATTTAATGGAGCCAAACTTCCATGGGCTCTTTGTCTTATTGTTAGAATCCTGAGATCCATCCGTAGTCTGTTTAATAATAAATAAATAAAGCATTTCAGGAAAATATATATATTAAGCAAGTTCTAGTTCAAGATGGTATTATGGAGAGCAGTACAGTGTATTGATAATTTAAATACGTGATTATTGTAAATTTTAGATGCAGTAGAAATGTTAAGAGTTTTCTGTAGAAAAAAAATATTAAATAAAAATTTGGAAAAAATATTCACTTTGTTTAGTCCCCTAACTACTATTCAAATATTATTTATTAGTCTCAACTATGAATTTTACGAGACATTAGTGTTAAACTAGCAATATGTTTCAAAACCATCCGGTCGATATTGTACTACATAGGCTCTTTTATGTACATTTCAGTCATCGGATCTTACTAGACGTCCAACATTAATGCATTTCAATAAGTTAGAGATTAAATTGCGATAAAATTCGTAATCTATATCTATAAAAAATATTTAGATGATAATTATAGGATTAAAAGTGAAGAGTTTCAAAAATTATTGTCATTAACTTTTAGGCAAGAAAGAAATGATTGATCATAACAAAGTCATATCATAGAACTATATTAAAAAAAAAATTGTATGAAATATAACCAGACCATGTAACGTGAGATGCGATTTCATTTTACTTTTTTTTATTAACTATACTTTGCACTGACATTGTTTGGGGGTTATGACACTTTACAATCCGTTCTTTTAATTTTGAAATATTTTCATCTACATGGTTTGGAGGTCTTGACAATTTACACTCTTTCGTTTATTATCCGTTATTTCGAACGGAAAAGTCAGCAAGTGGCTTACTTGCCCATTTTACCTTCAATATTCAAAAATGTTTAATTACACTTTTACACTCATGTGATTTGAGGAGTCCGACACTTTGTCCTCCGTTCTTTTATTTTTGAGATACTTTGTACCTAAAAAATATGTCATGCGTTTTATACGTGGTTGACTTTTTGTTATAAATAACAGATAAATTGACGGGAGTCAAAGTGTTAAGATTTCTAAACCACGAGGGTGAAGAATGTCTCAAAATTAAAACAGTAGGGTACAAAGTGTCAAAATCTCCAAACTACGAGAGTTAAATGTCTCAAAATTAAAAAGACGACATGTAAAATACCTTTAAATCACGTCAGTACAAAAGTGCAATTAACTTCTTTCTTTGGATAAGTCGTCTCGCCCTTTTGTTTACTGTGGTATCCAGGTTTTTAATTGGGATAAATGTAAAATTAGTCCTGTGATATACGTTAAAATCGAATTAGTCCGTGTGATAACAAAAGCATAAAATTAGTCCCTCTGATTTCAGAAATGGATAAAACCAGTTCCTGATGAGAGGACCAACGACAAACGAAGTGAAATCACATGTACTAATTTTATGTTTTTGTTAGCACAATGATTTTAGCGTATATCACAAGGACTGGTTTTGCATTTATCTATTTTTTAAAAAATAAAAATAAATGTAACATTTTCTTTCTCAAACCGACCTCATGAGTCCGTTATGCCGCGTTTCAAAGAATCTCACCCAATGGACGCTGATTCACGTGGGGTTCAGTTATGATGCTGATGTCTAAGGTGTTGAGAGTGCTAATGGACGGCCACGATTACATTTTCAAGATCAAATGACTCATAATACGCTACCTCAATTAATGAATATGATCCGTGAATTTAACACATTTTACTGCTGATCCTTAAATGAGAGCGGGTCGACCGTTATTTGGCTCTTATTCGCAGATCAGCAGTCAAACGGGTCAAATTCGCAGATCATGAACACGAAAATCTTGAAAATATAATCGGCGGCCATCAACACCATGAACCGAACCCGATTCGCGTGTACCGCTTTAATAACAAATAAAAAGGTTGGCGTGGGGCGTTTTGTTTACATACTCCCAATCATAGGTGGAAGAAATTTCTTGAAGGGAGCGTAGACCTGACAGGAAAAGTCACGCCCTAATAACTCAAGCTCAAGCAGCCTCAGCCACCTCTCTTCGATCTGCGCCTCCACCGTTTGTTCTTCGAGTCAGGTACTGTATCTCTATACGCGGATTTTCGTTCTTGACGTGCTGAGATTTTTTTTTTCGGATCCGTGTTTTCTCGTTAACTAGTTTTTCCCGATTCTGATGATCTGGAAGGCTCGGGCTTTTCTTTGTGAGTAGTTTGTAGGGGAATCGGATTTTGGCCTTTTTTTGGTAGTTTATAGTCTAATTGTCACATTCTTGAAATCTTAATGATCAATATCTGTTGTATAGATATATATCTCGATGCGTTCGTGATCTGTTCTAGGGATTACGCAGAAAAAAAGTGATCTGTTCTAGGGTTTTTTTTGCCTAACTCCAATAACGTAATTCGTATATAAAAAAAGTATTCTCTCTTTTTTCTCGTCCTTTTTCTTACACTTTTTTGGCTGCTGAGAACATACGGCAAAGGATGAAAGAACAAACGAGAAAGAAAGTAAATCTTATCTTTATGTTGGGAACAAGATCTGGCCTTTGGCGCTCACAGAACAATTGTTGGGCTTAGTCAAGCTTAAGTCTTTTTCTTTGTTCATTTTCCCTTATGGAAGTTGCACTTCATATAAGTGAAGTGGGTGGGTTTTATTTTCTCGTTTAAATTTTCTTGGCATCCAGAAAGGTGTTGATTTCTTTCTTGTTGTGACCTTTATTTAATTATGAAACATTTATAGTACTTTGTGATTGTGATTGTGGAAGTGTTGTCCCACTGTACTTGTCTATTCTTTTCAATAGATTTTTTCGTGTGGGGTGGCGCAGAGTGAAGCTTGTAGTTTGGATCTCCAAGCAAATCTTTGATCTCGGGATAGTGCTGTTTTCACACATAAGGTAAGAAAGCCGGATCAAACTTGTTTGTTCTCTGTCCTTTTTGGTAGATTTAGATTTCCTCTTATAGATTTATATAGGTTTTCTTCTGAGTCTGCAGCAGATCACGGGGCTTGGAGTATTCTGTTATTTATAAGTAATTTTGATGTATAGTGTAAACGGAAATAGATCATCTGAAGTTACACTCAGGGACGGTTCCAGAGCCTTTTTTTGGAATTTCATCTTTGTATCGAGCACAAGTCTTCAGAATAGAGGAATGACATACTCAGGATGTGAGTGCAAGAGATGAAGTTACTCATAATGGAAGGCATAATAGGGTAGAGCTATTAGCTTGGGTGCCTAACCATTTTTGCAGGATGGACAAGAACTTACCCAGCGAGCAATCCCAAGAAAGCCAGCTACCTAGCCGTTATGAAAGGGAAAATAAAAACAAAATAAAATAAAACGATGATTGATGAACTCTATAATCCATTTCTAAACATTTTTTCTTTCGGTGTCTTGGGTTTCTTAGATAAGAATGCATTGATTACATATCAGAATTACCAAAACTGATTTCTACAGAAAGTTACTTTGGATAGAATTGAGCCTCTTAAAATAGTGAGATCAATACTTTGATCATAGGTTGGACGATTGGTTTGCTTGAAATTGTGTGTCTACCATTTTATCATCAATTGAAATGCATTAGACACCCCCTGGGCCCCCAGTTGTAGAGTTTTCAAGATTTCAATCACAATCTATCTTAAACAGTGAGGGAGTACAAGTTGTTGATCTGTATCTGGTGAAATTCTGATTCAGGTTAACTTGTTATTAATCATGTTAAATGTGAAGTAATTGTTGAATGTATTCCTGTCCTTGTTATCTAGGTTTATCAGTTAGATTAATACTGGAAAATTTGATTTGTGAACTTGATAAAAGAGACTATTTTAGTATGTTGTATTATTCAGTATATGCACTTGTAGCAACCACTTTAACTGCTCATAGTCCTATCACGGCATGATCCACATTTATTGTCAGTCTGGTGTATATGATTGCAACCTCCATTGTCAGTCTGATGTATATGATTGCGACACCCATGTTCATTGAGTCTGGTGTATTACGTTAAGAATAAGAAAAACTCTCATTTGTTATGTGGATGTGACATCATAAAGCTATGATTTTTGTGATGGCGGAACTAACATTGTTTTTTCTCTTCTGTGAGATGTACTTCTGGTCATCATCATACCAACATGCAGATATTGAGCTGGTTTTTATATCTGAATGGACGCCAAGAGATTCATCCAATTGGTCGAGGAGAAAAAGAAAAGAGCTTTGGAGAAGAAAGAAGCCCCTTTAAAATGGGAGCAGAAGCTAGAATCTGCTGCCATGGCAAAGGCCGATGCTGAAGCCAAAGAGAGGAAACTGAAAGCTGCAAAGCATAAAAGAAAATCTATGTTCCATAGTGACAGTGATGATGACAACAGTGACAGAGGGAGAAAGTCAAATAAAAGGGCTCACAAGAGGGACAGGAAGCATGCCCACTCTGACTCAGGTGGTGACAACGAAAAGAGGAAGGAGAAGAAATCTAGGCAAAAGCCAAGGAGACAATCCTCTCTCTCAAATGATGATAGCAGTGATGGGTATCATAGTGTGTCTGATGAAGATAGGAAGAGAAAGAAGCGAAACCACATAAGGCGAAGGCACCAAGATTTGAGATCTGATTCTAGTGATGGTGGTGCTTCAAGTGATGAGGAGGGTGAGATAATCAAGAGGAGAGGCCATGCAAGGCGGCACAAACACAACAGGAGATCAGTTTATATTGCTCCTACTAAAGATAGCAGTGATGAATATGAGAGTGGCTCTGATGAAGATAGGAAGAGAAAGAAGAGAAACCCCCTAAGGCATAGGCATCATGATTTGAGATCCAATTCTAGTGCTGATGGCTCCTCTGGTGATGATGATGGCGAGACAATTAAGAGGAGAGGCCATCCAAGGTGCCACAAACACAATAGGAGATTGGCCTCTAGTGCTTCAGAATCTTCTAGTGATAATGATGATGGCACTATTCGAAGGAGACGTAACGCCAAAAACCACAAACAGCATCATCAGTTGGAGAATAATGCTTCAGATGCTTCAAGCAATGAGGAAAATGGTGCAGTCTGGAGAAAAAGCCATGCAAAGCACAGTAAACATCATAGACGATCACATAGCTTGGACTCGACGTCAACTGATTCAGATGGGCACAAGATTTCTGGCCACCACCACCACAAACTGAGACATCACTCATACAAGGGTAAAAATGATTCATCCAAAACAGAACCTTGTGGAAAGAAGACAGAGGATGCAGGGAAGATTGAGAACAAAATTGCCGCTCGTGTTGGTGTCGAGGAGGGAGATTTCTGATATCTGGGTTGATCAACCGGCCACATTATTATCAGTGTCTTTGATTCGTGCTTTTGGTGGAATGATGAACAGAAAACAATTGGTTGTGATCTCTGCTGAAATTTGTGGGAAGTCTCCTCTTAAGATTTGATTATAATTCAAGATGTCTAACCTATTTCGGGACCAATCTATTAGTATTTGATCTCTGTTCTCTAGAATTGGCAGTCTCTTTTTGCCTGGTCTAGTGTTGACATGATTGATTGATTTTAAGTTTTAGCCTCCAAGTGGATGGATCAGGATCTCCTATAACTCACCCCAATAGTTTCATCCTTCGTACTCGAGTTTAGTCCTTTGAGCTGACTGTCCCCGCATCCCCCATTTCCTTTGTGATGCCTTATGAGGAGTTTATTCTTTTTTCTAAGTTTATGAGGAGTTTATTCACTTAATCCATTGCTGCACTGGTTCTGATGAGTAAATTTATGGCTTCGAAATACTTCGAAGAAATAGGGGGAGCAAGCGTGCGACCACCACAAGCCTACTATTTATAGTTGTCGTTGTTGCTAGGTGTGCAAATCTTGAATTCCTGGACCACAAGAATTGTAATTCTGTCGCCTTCTTTCGTTGCAAATTGCAATCAAATGGGTCCGAGCTTAATTGAACTCAATTCCTCACCATGTTTCCAAATATTGATTTTTTTGTTGCGTGCTGTTTGGAAAATTTGCGGGTTCTAGGAAAGATACCACTGGCTTTTGGTAAAACAAAGTACGATGTTAGGCTTTGGGGTTTGGCATGGATGCATGGTCACATTTGAGAAGCCCATTCTCTACATAAACGGGGGTTCTTATTCACATTAACTTGTTCTTACGGGCCGTCCTTACTCCTCACAAAACTTAGTCAATAAGCTCCAAATGGGTAATAATGTTGGCTCCAAGGAATTTAGGATCGATTCTTCACACATTTGGCAACCAATTTAAATTCAATTGCGTGCGTCATCGTCCACATAACAACTGACAACACGGGCAAAGAACTTCCGGGGCAGTGGCCCTTAGAGGTTCATCATTATTTTTTGTAAGCTTACAGGTTCAACATTTCCAATGTTTCAGATACTTAGGGTGGGTTTGTGTGGTAAAATTTTTGGTATTGGGTTTAGTGTTGGTATTGGGTTTAGTGAAAAAGTGAAGAGAGAGGTAATAGTTTATAGTTTTTGTAATTTTTTATATTTTTTTATGGAAGAGAGAGAGATTATATTGGAATATTTTATTAGGAGAGAGATAAAATTTTGGGGAAAATTTTACATCCAAACGCAGCCTTAGATTCCCAAGCTGCCGTGAAAATTGATGGCTCTTATCATATTTAGCGATGTAGATATTGTTTGATATAGAGCACAACTGTGATTGCCATACGGTTTTCATCCAATTGCAAATGGCTAGTCAGGGGCTTAAGACGTAGCTAAGTCGAAAACCATTGATTCTTGGAAGTTTAGGATTCTGGTGGATCTAATACTGTCAATAAGTGGAAACAATGCTTGCAATTCTAATTGATGGGGTCATTTTTTTTCCTTCTTTTTCCTTCACGGGACCAGCGAAATCTTGTAACATAAAATGGTAAAGAGGTTTTCCTAGCCAAAAAAGGAGAGAAATAGAACTCAGATTCCTGCATAAAGAGATAATAGAAAGCCCCTACAAACGGTCCTATTATTAGCAGATTTCTCGCCATTCCGACGACACAGTAAGTTTGCTCGTCAAAACTTTCGTATGAACCCCTTGATTTAGCTTGCTCCAGCATCTGCTGTACAAAGAAGATGCTCAAATCCGATAGAAGGTGCTCAAATTCCAAAACTGGTTTTATTTGTTCTACGCCAAGCTGATAAAAATATTCAGCTGTGGGAACAATTAAATATCTAACTGTTGCTCGACAATAATACAACAAGACGGAGGCGACCTGGTTTGTCAAAAGTTCTTTAGTATCTTTTCGGTCGACACCCCATCTGCTATGAGAATTGAGGTAACTTCCTGCAAAACGGGGACAGAAACAGTAACAATGTTGATGATGACGCAATGCTAGAAATAGGAATGCCAAAGTTACTAGCTTGTAGCTGTGAACAATGAATTGGCTTTGTGCATGTGACTGCAAACATATAGTTTGTGGAAAAGACAGTGATCTGTCATGGGGGAATCACTATATATATTTGAATCTCTCAAAGTTATTAATTTGCTTGCCATGGCTTGCTGACAAAACATGGATCAAGAAGAACAAATGACTAACAGAAGGGCCATAGACAAACGAAATAGTGTACAAAACTTGTCAAAAGAAAGGGCCAAATTGTGGCAGATCCAAACAGCCAAAAAATAATCATTTAGTTGACAGTAAGTTTTTGGTATTCAATGTTTTCCCATGCTAATTGTTGAAATAAGATCTGTCAAGAATTCCATTAACTTTGCTGCGTTACTTGGAACAGAAGATAATGGGAGCACTGATCATCTCCAAACAGAACCTTATCTCCACAATCTAACCTACTTATATTTAACAGCTGACACCATAATTATCCAATCCTTCGGAGAATAGGCATACAGTTATGAAAGCAAGCTCACTTCAAACTGGTTGCTACTGGTTAACTCTATCTCATCCATTTCAACATATAACAATAAAGTCAAAGAAATCTCACCGACCATTGCAAACAGTAGATAATATGTTGCTATTCCCATACCACTTACTTCGTTCTCCAGATGGAGGCTCCAAAAACGCACACTTAAAATCCCTGGATGAGTAATCTATCATTCTATGGTTGGCTTCCTTAAGATAGGGCAGCTGCCATATGATTGTTGTTTTTGCCTTAGAAACATCCCAGAGGAATTAAGGCCCATCTAGATGTTTGGAGCATTTACCTATGGGTGGAAGAACCAACGCATCCCAATCAGGGCAGTTGGCGTCAAAAAATTTGAAAATTTGTTACATGTCAATGACCTAAACCTGATGTTCACCAATTGGAAATAAACCCGAATCTCTTCTAGAACTAAACAATAAGAAATCCACCACAATATATTTTAATCCATTTTAGCTCTTTAACCCCTGCAATATTAGCAATAAATCTTGGACATCAACCAGCCAACTATCGGCCTAGACTATAGCATCAGTGTTAATGTATATGATGTATTGGGTCTGTTGGTTTTGTGCTATTATCAGCAATATAATGAAATCTGCATTTACCGAACTGACTTGGAATCTAGTGTTCTACAAAAAGTTATTGAAGGGCAACACCTTGCAGAGACAAAGATGAAGATCAACAGGCATCCAGTTTAACACTCCCTCCCCAAACAAAGATAAAAGCGAGGGGAGAGAGAGAGCAACCACAAAGGTCTTTGAAAGATTTCCCCAAAACATTTGTTAGTACTCTCTGTGTCAGATTAGATGACGTATTTTCAAATGGCATGATAATACGTATAGCTACAAATATAGGGATCATCCGAATCATCCTAGAATGCCCTTTAGCTTACTTTAGAGATTCCAAATCTTTTGACAGCAATCTTGCTTGGTTATTGGAAACAAGAAAGTAGAGACGATGTAGAATATTGGAGAAGTATGAATTTCTAGTTCTGAAAACTCGCATACATTTTGACCCAAACCAGAAATGACAGATCATTGTCTATTTTGAAAGGAAGAAAGTAACAAATAAAATAATCAAATTGAAGAGTGGCAAACCTCAGTCATCTGTTTTTGCCCGCAGAGCACAGCACCAACAGACTGAGGGATGTAAATTTGCTTTGATCTATTGAAAGCAGCCTACAAAGCAATCATGTACGGAAATATATGATTCTATTCTTCGGACAAAGAAGAACAAAGCACAATTGCTCGTATGCATGCTCTACCTGTACGTAGCCACTTTCACCCCTCCAACTGTCATCTGGTTGGGATAACACGGGCACAATCTTAACCCCAGAAGATTCCCAATCTTTAAATCTTTCCTACACAAGGAAGAAGCAAAGGTCTTAAAATCAGCTTCCATGAGGCAGACTATCTTTGCTGACTCTAGAAAGGTATAAGAGACTAATAGCAAACATTTAAGCAAACCTGGTAAGCCATTTGCTTCAGGTTTCTAGTCCCATAATAAAGCCTCACATCAGATCTCTTAGAAGCGCTAAATCCTGATTCAATCAGCGACCGGATTGGACTGCAGATGAGCAAGACAAGAGAATTACTGAATGATGAGAGAATGCATATGGAAAACCCTTATCGTTGGCATATGAATGGCAATCAATCAATAATAGCGCATTAAATATCAAGGTGAATGATTCTTTCATGAAATATTACACAAATGAACACCTGAGCGCAGCTATACAAACACAGCAATAGAATAGAAACAAAGATTTACCTGTTAGTTATGAAGCCAAATTATCAACGATGTACTGGAGTTTGGGAAGACGCAAAAAATTACAATAAAGTGGACAAAACAAAATAAGTTAAAAAACACCAAACATTTGACCAAGTTTCCAACATCCATGCTAAAAGTTAGATCATAGATATGATGACTGAAAAATATTCAAGAAACTACATTTACTTCACTTTCCAGGCCTTACACTTTACGTAAGGAGACTCAAGCAATCAGGCTCGTTGGACTCTTTTGCAAAAGGAAGGATACTATTGCTTAAAAACTGTTACACAAAGGACTCCTGCTTTTCAAATGTAAAAGGCTTCAACCTCAAGCTCCTCTAGCAAGCACTGAAGAAAGGTCATTGCAAATTAATCAAACAAGATTCAAAAATGAATCCGATAAACCACATAGCTAATCCATAAATTCTTTTATAAGTTCTAAAAAAAATCCGCGATACTTTCCACAAGACGACAGCATCTTCCAAAGCAACATTTTCTCAAACTCAAAGGGTTCTGGTGCAAATTATAGGGCATGACAGATACCACTCAAAATACCGGTGCTGTACTCAATCTGACTGCCATATCAGTTTAAGCGAAAGCAGTATAATCCCAAAGTTTAGAAACAATTGAAGAACCTTATCCAGAAAAAGAAAATAGAAACAACCGAAGAAGTTGACAGTATTACAAAAATCCAAGTCCAGAGTTACTACAAGCAGATGTTTTAACATGAAAACATCACTGGAAGATACTCCAATTCTCTTTACTACGCTACTAGACACATTCTAAGCACAACAAATGATTACTAATGCTGGAACAAGCAGAACGCATCCTAGGTAGTATGAATAGAAAACTTTTCGATATACAGAACTCCATACGATTGTCCAATTTATGATTTAAAATATTGGGAAAAGCTTAATGAATGCTTTCCTCTTCAAGCATATTCCTTTTTTGTTCTCAAATTTCTGCACAAAAAGGGAGAAGCCCGCCTATTTCTTAAAATAATAGTTTAAGAAAACCTTTAATCTGAAGTGAACTTGATCAACATTGAACTCAAAATCAAATTTTGTAAAGGCGCAGAGCCTAGCAGAACATAGACAAAGAAATCATGCTTCACTAGATTGCTAATATATAATCAGAAACCCACCTTCCAAGTCTAGCGCCTTTTGTCTTTGGAAAAATACACGTTACCATGGTTAGGCTACAAAGGACAGAACTTTCTTACGGATTAGTTTGTAACCCAGTGATCCTTTAGACATTTTACGCATCTAGTCTACAAATGATCACATCATATCACCTCGTGCATTAATATATCGTGCCAATAACACTATCATCCTGAGTAGTGAAAATAATGGTGACCCTCATACTGAAAACAAAGATCTACTCATTCTGTTATGAACTAATTAAGTGACATTACGAAGGAATGAGTAGAAGTTTCAACGGATTTGTATTTTCTGACCCTTAGAAGATAAAGAGTAGGAATGAAAACTACGCTACAGAAAAGCTTATGAGCATTTCATCTCTCTGCCTCCGTTGAATTTCCAAAGAAAATGAATTAGAAGGGAAGTGAATCAATAGTCAAAACAGAAAATTTGGGAACGCTCTTTTTCAAGTTTTCCGTCTATCAATGACCAAACAGGAAAATAAGACAAAAAACTACGCCATAATCTGACCTAATTCCCGATCCGGTGGCAAAAATCAGAACCGTGGGATAAGCCTCGGGCGGCTCGATCCGGTCGATATCGAAACCTTGGCCCATTACCGGGCTGAGCTCAACAACATCTCCTCTCTTCAAACTACAGAGCATCTCGGCGGTCGAGCCAGCCACACTCCTCACCAAGAACTCGAACGCACCCCGCGCCGCGGCGTAGCAGGGCGGGGAAGCGATGGCGAGGAAGGAGGGCTTGGTGGCGTCAGGGACTCGGAGCTGGAGGTACTGCCCGGCACGCGTGTGGGACGAGGCGAGGTCGGGGGCGTCGGAAACGTCGATTGTGACGTGGAATAGGGACTCGGCAGCTGGCTCTACTTCAGAGAGGGGCGCTTGGATCCAGACCGTGGTGTCCTGACGTACGGCGGCAGCGGCTACTGAAGCGCAGCGCCGTTGACGGTGAAGCTTTAGTTGGCGCAAGCCGACGCGGCTTAGGATAGACATGTGATGAAGGAGGGGACTAACGTACGCATGCGGAAGAGAGGGCGTTAAAGAGAGGCGGGTTGGATAGAGAGCACCGGACATATTTTTCTTACAGTCCGTTAACAAGCGAGTCTATATGTTGTCTTCGTGACGGGTCAAGGAAGAGCCGGCGCTGGAGTAGGTGGGCTGGTTCTCTGATGAGGTGGCGTCTGACGAATTTATCCGGTGGTACTTATTTGGTGGAGATCAATGAGGCACCACGTGTCATGATTCTAATCGATCCTGGGAGTGTGGAGGATAAGTGGCTAGAAGAGCAGTAAAATGAGTAGAAATCAGTCAGACGCATAAAATTCGTGTGAAGCACTCTCTCACTATTACCGCTTCGATGTTGTTTTTTTTTTCTTTTTAAGTGTTTTGATGTTGTTCTTCCTCGTTTGCAACGAGCATGAAACTTGTTTTCCACGAAAATACGCAAGATACAAATGGATTCTCTGTTCCCTGAACAGTCTTGCAGATTCATCCTTCAAAAACTGAATTATTACAGATTCATCGTGGTAGTAGCCATAACGTTTCCGAGGCTAGATAGGTGAACAAAATTGAGCGAGCAGGATTAATAGGTAGTTGCCATCTTCATACCAAATATAATAGGTATCAGAGGAAATGTTACAGATGTAGTGCCAAGTCCAAAAGCAAGCATCAGTTTCACCACTTCTGCTCATTGATTCTGTCACCTCACAGATCAACCAGTCATGCTACAAGTTCAAAGGCCAAAATTTGGGGGCAAACATGATGTTTAAATTAAAGGCCAAGTCTGGGAAGAGATTAAGGCATGGTCAGCAATGTACCTCTGGCAATTCCATGTGAAACAGGGGATTAACATTAACTCGTTTGGAAGCAAAAAGTGAAAATATACATGCCCTCTTTCTTTTCCCCTTATTAAACAACAAGGCAAAAGGGGCAAGGCATCCGTTCCATTTCTCACACAAATAAGATTAAACCAGAAATGGAAAATCCTAATACATTCGGTCTCAAAAAATGAAAAATCCTGTTGCTGGCATTGCCAGCACCACCTAAATTATTGATTTTCGGAATTACCAAGCGAAGGTAGCAGCACGAGTGATAGGGGAGAGAAGGGATAAGTCTAGGATGCAGATTCTTTGGCAATCTTCTCTGCCTTGGCAATGACCTCATCAATACCACCAACCATGTAAAATGACTGCTCAGAAAGGTCATCGTATTTACCATCCAACACTCCCTGCCAACCAAAAAACAATAGAAGTTTGAAGGAGTCAAGATCACGGAATGCACCAAAACCAGGCAACAAATCCATACGCCAACAATTTCCTTGTGTGCGAGTGTGCATAGTAAGCGGGTGGCTGCCTCCTAACTAAGGTATTTACACAATCATTTAGCAGAACCAGTAACAGAAATGAACCAGCAACCCACCAACAGAACAGCAACGCAAACAGATCGGTTTATGGAGAACAGTTCCAGTCAATTAAGCAACGCAAACATAACACAAATATATAAAGATTTTTCTTCAGATGGATAGTTTAAACAAAAAGATACGATAAACTTTCCCAGACATCATGATCAAACATGCAAGTATAACTGGAGCTCATGCGGTCAAGTATTCAAATTTCAGGATAATTCTCCCTCAAGTTGAGCAAGGAGAGAGAGAGGAGGTACCTGGAAGCTGGTAATACTCTCTTTCAATTCCACATACTTGCCAGGAGCACCAGTGAACACCTCTGCAACATGGAACGGCTGGCTCAAGAACCTCTGAATTTTACGTGCACGGGCAACAGTCAGCTTGTCATCTTCACTTAGCTCATCCATTCCCAAAATTGCAATGATATCCTGCAGATTCTTGTAGTTCTGGAGAACCTTCTGCACTCCACGAGCAGTATTGTAGTGTCCCTCACCCAAAATGTGGGGGGAGAGCATACGGGATGTAGAATCTAAGGGATCAACAGCAGGATAGATACCAAGTTCGGAGATCTATTTACATAAAAGAAACCAAGATGTAATTAAATGGTAACATAGGCAATAATGATTCCATAAAAACCATTCATAGTTTATGAACATTGACAAACCTGTCGTGACAACACAGTGGTGGCATCCAAGTGAGCGAAAGTTGTAGCAGGAGCTGGATCTGTCAAGTCATCAGCAGGCACGTAGATGGCTTGGACAGAGGTAATGGAACCTTTCTTGGTGGTGGTGATACGCTCTTGAAGGCCTCCAAGATCAGTAGCCAAAGTTGGCTGGTAACCGACAGCAGATGGAATACGGCCAAGCAAAGCAGACACCTCAGAGTTAGCCTGCAGGATGCACCAGAAAGAACAGAGCAACATTAAATGGATGAATGAAGTAATTCTTCAGAGGGGGGGGGGGGGAAAGGCTCCTTGCAACGTAAGCTTACTTGGGTAAAGCGGAAAATGTTGTCAATGAAGAGAAGCACATCCTGCCCCTCAGCGTCACGGAAGTGCTCAGCCACAGTAAGACCAGTAAGACCAACACGAGCACGAGCACCAGGGGGCTCATTCATTTGACCGTAGACAAGAGCACATTTGCTTTCAGCCTGAAAGATGAGAATGCAGCTAAAGTACAAGAATCTAAAAACAAAATTCAAAGAATGTCTGTTTAGGGGAACCAAACATGATTTGGAAGCGTATAAACTTCATTCTATTAACCTGCTTATCATCAAGCTTAATCACACCACTTTCAATCATTTCTCTGTACAAGTCATTACCCTCACGAGTGCGTTCACCAACACCAGCAAAGACAGAGAAACCACCTGGCCAAAAAACAGAAAAAGATAAAACTCAACTAACAAAATTGATTAGCAAAAACAGACTGATGTGTATTTGAGCAAAACCAACCATGAGCTTTGGCAACATTGTTGATAAGTTCCATGATAAGCACTGTTTTCCCTACACCAGCACCACCAAAAAGACCAATCTTACCACCTCTTTGGTATGGAGCGAGAAGATCAACAACCTGTAGATGAAAAACACATAGTAAAACTTTGTAACAAGGATTTGTTGTTCATCAATCTAGGCTCTACACTGGAAGGGACGGACAGAGTACCTTAATACCAGTAACAAGAATTTGTTGTTCAGTTGCCTGCTCAACAAATGATGGAGCTTCCCTATGGATGGGCAAGTAGTGATCGGTTTCTGTTTGAAGAATTCCCAGAGTTACCATCAGAGCATCATGTGAACAATGAGCAACAATGACCCATGACTCCTCTAAATTAAAGGTTTAAAAGTTTCTTACTGATGTCACCCTTATGGTCAATAGGCTCTCCAATAACATTCATGATGCGGCCAAGTGTAGCTCTGCCAACAGGCACCTGGAGGACAAATAAAAAGGAACTTAGGAAGAGGGAATAAAAAGTCATAATGGCAGCCATAGTTTCTAACTCCTGTTTGTTTTTTGGGGGCGGGGGCGCCTACCACAGTTAAGAAACGGCAAACTAACACCATGTTCATAGCAGTGTAATTCGAGAGTTTAACACTAATTAGGTTTATTTAGAACATACCTTTCAAAAACCAGTGAACTCGAATGAAATAAGTAAAAGGATGTTGACTTTAAAGCCAATCAAAACACTAGATCCTGATTATAAGGAAAACAGTCACGCATCATATTAATCCCCAGGCCCATCTTAGAACAAAATTTAGGTATCGAATTACACAATTGAACTATTCAGACGATCGGACGGTTCCATATTATAACTGCGAAAAGCCTTATTCTTGGATGCTGAGAAAAAAGATTGAATGGGCAATAAAAGGGAAGATCCATCTTCAAAACAACGAGATGCTCGTTTCACACTCCTTAACAAGAGGGTTTTCAATTTGGGGAAACCTTCAGCAATCAAAAATATACTATATGCCTTCCCACATTTTCTCAACACACAAGGAAAAACAACGCCCAGATCTATAATCACACTAACAACCAAAGCTTAGCTCCTCCACACAAGTAACACAAAATTCCTATCTTTTATCAACAAGTCTCATCAAATAAGAACCGTCAGCTTAAGAATAAAAAAAATATGAATCTCACGGTGATAGGAGAGCCGGTGTTGAGCACGCGCTGCCCTCTGACCAAACCTTCCGTTCCGTCCATAGCAATGGTACGGACCATGTTCTCCCCCAAGTGCTGCGCAACCTCCAGCACCAGCCGGATCGAGTTGTCCAGCACCTCCAAAGCCGTCAGGATCGGCGGCAAACCCTCAGTGAACCTGACGTCCACCACAGCACCGATCACCTGACACACCTGACCGATCGAACCGGCTCCAGTGAACTCATCAGTGATCTTCCCTCCCTTCCCGGCGTCCTTAGGTGGAGCTGGAGGGGCAGACGGAGATGCCGCAGCGGCCGAGGTCGAGTACTCCGCCAAGCGGGTGAGGAGGTAGCCATATGGTGACGGGCGGCTTGCGGGCGATGGGGAAGAAAGCCTGGGGCTAGTGATCGAGATCTGCGATCTGGAAGAAGATCGCCGCGCGGACGATCGGAGCAAAGAGGACAAGACTCTTCGAGAAGCCATTGCGTTCAAGCTTCTGGGAGAGAGAAGAAAGATGCCTAGGGTTTGTGGGCTTCGGGTGTGGGACTATAAACCACAGATACAGTGGCTAAAATGGGAATATTTGGGTGATATTCGTTTTGAAGATTTTTGTAGGATTTGGAGAATTTTGTGAATTTTTAGGTGATATTAAAGTTGTGTTGGTGTTTGTGTAGAAGTTGGTGAGGTGTAAAAAAAATGAATGATGATGTTTATAATTTTTTTGTTTTTTTTTCGAATTTATTATTATTTTTATTAAAATAATAATATTTTTAATAAAAATTTAAAAAAAAAACGAAATAAAGCATAAAAAGCATAAAAGCATACGTTTGTCAACTGCTGCAGGCTTATGTCAGGCCACTGGCATGTCGCCTAGCGCAAAAATTAAGGGGGAAAACAGGCGACATGTCAGGCCGGCTGCAGGGTTATTTTTAAATATTCCAAATTTGTCCTTTCTTGGTTTTAATTTGTAGACTGTGGTAGAGGGTGTTTTAGTCATTCAATATTAATTTTTTCAGGGCAAAAAAGGAAAAAAAAATTCGATTCCTCTATTGTATTTTGAGACTCACCGAACATGGAGAAAGCAGGATCCGAATCCTGGGTTTTTCTTCAAACCGAACATCGCCTTGGTTTTTCTTTCTTTCTATTTTTCTCAGTTTTCCTGCGTCGTATTTTTATTTTTTTTTAGCCATTTTGATATTGCCAAGGCCCAAGGTGGTGACTGGTGGGAACCTGCGCCAGACAGACCGTATTAATACTTGGGATATGTTCGTTTTCACATTTTTTTAGAATTTTAAGAATATTCACAAATCTACCACCGAACATATTCAGAATTCAAACACAAACACCAATACATTTTACACAATCTCCAACAGTTTTTTAATTTTTTATTCAAAATAAATTTTCTCTCACTATACTTTTTCACATAACTCCAATACTTTTTTATTAAAAAATTACATCAAATCATTTCTCTCTTCACTTTACACAAACACCAATAAAACACTATTCAACATAAAAATTCACAACTTCTCTAAAATCCTACATTTTTACTCAAAACGAACATAACCCAAATCTCGGACCAATACAAAAAGGAGTATATAGTTCTCGAGTGGAAACGGTGTCGTCTCAGGTTGTTGACTTAGCTTGTAAAATTGCCTTTTGGCAAAAAGAAATTTTCCTTTTCAGCGATGGTATATTGTTGTGAATACGTACGTGATAGCAAGTGAAGTTTAATATAGGACTGATCTAAAGGACTTCTATGCCCTTGTACGTTAACTCCACTAAACTGGGTAACGACCAACAAGAAGTCAAAACAAGGTGTCAGTTTGGGCTTAAATAGACACTAGCCCAGTCCCTTAGGAAAGAGAGAAACAGCGTTAAAAACAAAATGCAATTCTCAGTTTTACAAATCGTTTATTACCAAAGTAAAAAAATATCAACTTAAACTTTTTTACAAATTCTTATAAAACACAATCTCCTACCAAATATAAAAAAAAAATCTGCATAAAAAAATCTATGAAGTAATTCTAACTTTTACGCCAGCGAGCTTGTAGCTCAGTTGGCGTCTCCTTCCAAAAGGAAGGGTCTGATCTGGGTGCCGACACAATTTCCTCAAGTTACTTAAAAAAATAATTATAATTTTTTCACAAATTTCAATAAAAATCTCTTACCAAACAATCATCAATTTTCATAAAAGTACAATTCCAAAAACTATATCCTAAAGATCTCAAATATAAAAAATTTTGACATGCCATACAAGATCTTATGATTTAAGTTATGCATATAAATACTTGTTAAGAACCAAGTCAGGTTTGAATCTCAATATATTTAACATTTAGGGTATGAAATTAATTCAATATTTGGGATTTTATCTTTTGTTAGCATAGTATAAAAGAATAAAGTGTTAATTACACTTATATTCACGTGATTTTGGGGTCTAAATAATTTGCACCCGTTCTTTTAATTTTGAGACATTTTTACCCTCGTAGTTTAGGAGTCTTGACACTTTGCACCCCATCAATTTATCCATTATTTTGAACGAAAAAGTCAACCACGTGCAGAGTACATGACTCATTTTTGTTATGCTAAGTATCTTAAAAATAAAAGAACGGGGTGCAAAGTGTCAAATCATCCAAAACAACGTAGGTGCAAATAGTAATTAAGCCTTTTTGAATATTATTGGCAAAATGGACAAGTGAGCCACGTGTTTTGTGACTGACTTTTCCGTTTGAAATTACAGATAATAGACGGCAGAGTGTAAAGTGACAAGACTCCTAAATCACGTGGGTGAAATGTTTCAAAATCGAAAGAATGAGATGCAAAGTGTAGGACCCACAATCCACGTAGGTGCAAAGTGTAATTAACCCAAAAATAAATGATGAGCTATTTTTACCGTACTTCCCTAGCTACATTTTTTACCCTTTTATCTAAGATAGTCAATATTAACTAACAATGTTTAGAGAAGATATATTTTTAGCGTAGGAAATATTATTGACTTATGTCGGTAGGTGTTTGCTCTAACAATCATAATCAAAGGAGCAAATTGGCAAAAACAATAAAATCTTCACCCTGTAATATATAAGTTTTCATAAAATGCATTTTCTCGGTTGTTTTTGGGAAATGTCAAACAGATGTTCTGAATCTTATGATGAGAGCAATTTCACCTAGTTAGCTGTATTTGGATGGGCAAAAAAAATTTCTAGTGTTTGTAGAAAGATATTAAAATTTGTAAAAATTTATTTAAGTTTGTAAAAAAATTGTTAAATTTATAAAAAAAGTATTAAAATTAGTGTAAAAGTAATTAATTTTTTTAAGACATCCAAACATTATAACATATTGTGAGCAAATTTTCTTACGATCATCGAATGCTCGGGAAAGTCGCAAGATTTATTTATTCGAGAAGTCAAATCATGGTCTGCCAGCTAACTTGCCTCTGATCACCGTATATAGGGCTGTGCAACGAGGCCGGAAAATTTCGGTGGTACCGGTTTTCGGTACCTAACTTCACCAGTGCTGGTACCGGTTTGATTTTTTACAAAGAATCCGGTGTTATTCTCAATTCCCGGGTTAGTCGGCATCGAATTCCGGGAACCGGGATTTATCAAAATCCCCCCTCCGACCCCATTTCGATTCTTTTCAAGCGTGTTTCACAATTCACAGACGGCGTGCCTCCCTCTCCCTCCCCTGACCCTCCCTCTCCTGCGGTCCTGCCGAGTCCCTCCCCTGACCCTCCGGCATTCCCGATTCACCTTAGGTTGTTTGAAGAGCTAGTTAAAGATTCCTTACCCTTTTCATGGCCAAGGATTCAACCTGTATCAGACTGGGTATATGCTATAATCTTGATTAGAAGTTCTCTCTCTCTTTCTAAAATGTTTTTTTGGTTACAGGAGCACCTGGAGAAACTTAAGGCAGAACATGGAAAGGTTCAACTTGGAAATATCACTGTCGATATGGTACGTAAGAGCGCTCTTGCAACATTTGTCCTGTCTATTGCTCCTAAATTAGCAGAAGTGAACTATAAAGTTTTCTGTAGTTTTGACTGAATTAGTTGGTTATCATTATTGGGAAGGTTCTTGGTGGAATGAGAGGAATGACAGGGTTACTATGGGAAACTTCATTACTTGACCCAGATGAGGTATGTTGTTCAATTGCTACTCTTGGTTGCTTTCCTGATGAATTTCAGGAAGCTTGTGATTTAATGACTAATTGATAAAATGCGGGTCTATGACTTGACTTCTATCTGTTATAGATATGAAAGGTGGCTTTTATCTCACAGGGAATTCGCTTTAGAGGCCTATCATTCCCCGAATGTCAGAAGGTATTACCAGCTGCAAAGCCTGAAGGAGAACCCTTGCCTGAGGGTCTTCTTTGGCTTCTTTTGACAAGAAAGGTATGTAATCGTTGGGTTTGAGACAAAATGCCTGAGGAAATGATATTAACTTGAGATCTTGCTATCTGAAACCTTATTTGGTTTTGTTTTAGACTTGTGGACATAATCTTAATGACTCCTTTTAAGTTCCAATTTTGGATGCAATACCATCTTTTGCTTGATGGTATATCATACTCTGATTTTTTAACTTGAGATCTTGCTATACTAATTCCATCACAAAATTATTATACTTTGATTCTTACTATATCATACTCTGATTTTTTAATTTAAATTATACTCACTAGGACAACGAAAAATCTTGATTGATGGGATTCAAATTTTCATCAATTTGAACTCCTCATTCGAAAATTGTTTAGAGTTGTTTGAATAAATACAACCTTTAACGTTTTCAAAAATTCTGGTGCAGCACTTAAATATAAATTGGTCTGAATCGTGTACAACAGAACAAAGAGCTCCTACTCATTCGTTGAAGTGAGCTTCTTTTGTCAGTTTGTTTCAACAAATATAAATTTTTGAAGTCCTTCTCTACTCATCCTCATCAAAGAGCCTTTAGAATCTTCTTTTGTTCGTGTAGACTTTGGGTTGGCTCTGTTGAGTTTCTGAAAAGTAAATGAGACCTTCACAAGCACTCAATTATATTGTCCTTCAGGTACAGAGTGAATTCCAGAAGGCATACGAGAAGGGAATTCATAAATCATGACATTTTCTATGTTTGGGAAACAAGCCCATATAAGGAGGCAGATGAATTTTAGAGTATATAATTTTGGTGTTGAAAATCATGACATTTTCAATGTGTGTGTTTGCCTGAAGTAGTTATTATTATGTATAAACTAATAAGTCATTTTCAGCAGTCGATGTACCAGTATTGCATGGGTTCCAAAAGGTGATGACACTTTTGTTGTTGCTCATGTTGAAGGAAACTTGTATGTGTATGAAATGGCAAGCCTCAACTTTGTTCACTATGCCTATTCAGGGCCTACCTTTGTCGTTTTATGCTCTACTGCATAGACTAATTTACTGTAACTTATTCATGATAGTGTAAGGAAGGTACTGGTGATTCTTCCTTTCTAGTTATAAAGGATCAAATCCAGTTTTTTGTGGCACATGCAAGGTCTAGTAAGGTAATTGTTATTTTGAAAGTATTCTGGCTCTTTATTTCATTCAAGTAGCTTGTTCTCTTCTATAATCTACTACTGATACTCCAGTTTTACTGTCATAACTCTGTATAAAATGACAATTGACGGGGATAGCACTGAGACAAATAAAATGTGTCGCAAACTTGGCTGAAGGAAAGGCTCTCAATTTCATATTTTAATTATTGATTGTGTATCTGTCTTCCTATTGGGAGTCAAGAAGTTTGTTTTGGATTTCATTAGTTTAGATTTTGTTGATATGTGATTAATGGACCAAAAGAAAAAAAAAATACATTAGGCCAAGTGCGTAAAATACTAAAAAAAATGGCTCAATATGAATGTAGGATAACCGGAAACCACCACCACTAAAGGTTGGTTTTTGCCCTTAACGATGAAGGTGTAGGTGACAATTATTTAAAAATCGGCCTACAAAACCGACACCTATACCGAAGTTGTGCAGCCCTAACCATATCCATACCCTTGGGCATCCATTTCTTTGTTTGCTGAAAAGATTTCTGCAATTTTGGCTATATATATAAAGGTAATATACACGCCAAGCTTTGTGTACTTTCTTAGCGGACAGGTGTATGTGTGTGTGTGTTTTTTTTAATAAATGGACAGATGTGTTTGTATGACGCAAATATTAACGTTGGAACGGGGTCAGGACTTTTGGGTGTGCCTAACCTTTCGATGAATTTTATGATGAGCAATAAAGTGAAATTCAAAATATTTCTATCCACAAATTAGTGAGGGTAGAGATTCAATTTTCTAAAGAAGTTTAAAAAACTAAGGTAAGGTAGGTGTCGGAACAGATGAGACTAGTCCATTTCGGTTCTAGTACCTACCGTGAAAATTTTACGATTGATTAGAGTCGTTGCGAAAACGAGAATGCGTTGATCATTGAAATCAAAGCAGCTCAAACACCTACCTCCTTCGAATTCACGTGTATAGTTTTTTAGAGAGTTTTTCTTGAGAGACAAATGATAGTTTTGAGTTTATATAATGACTCACTCAAAACTTTAATTGTGTTTGTGTGTGGGATCCTTAAGGACTTAAAATCTTGATTGTAGGTTGATCATGAAAAACTTTTTTTTTATTAACTCCCTTATAGTTTGTATTTCGAATTGATGGACTTCTACATATTGTAATCATGTCCATTAATATATCACAATTAACCCCGAGATAATGAGACAGTTTTTGTAAAATTTATTTTGCTAATAATTATTTGTTTATTTATCCTTCAACAATACTATATTCCATATGAACCTTCAGGATCAGAGATCGGATTATATCTCTGATAAAATCTCTAGTTCATATCATTTTTAATTCTCAGTGTATACCCAGTTGGACTCCCAAAAAGCTTCAAAATAGTTTTCTCAAATAAATATATTTTTACTTAATATATATAAGTACACAAAAACTATGAAAACCTTTTCACGGTGAACGTAGATCTATGAACCGAACCACTTAAATTTTGTATCCATGCTATCTTTTTCTCTCTCTAATCTAATTTATTCTCATTTTCTATTTGATTTTAGCATGGTATGAGAGCTTTGTTCACGTGGCTCAAGCTAGCTATCACTCTTTTTTAAGCTCGAACAAGTCCAAACCCAGCTTAGTTCGGCCTAGTTTAGGTCTAGTCTAGTTTTAACTATCGTCTGACAGCACTTTGATCCACTTTTGTTTATCTTTTCTTAAGCCTTCCAACGCCCATCTGGTATCGTTTTGGTAAACTTTTGACATCTTCTCTGTGGCTTTCTGAAACTCCTTCGACATCATTCCGACGAAGTTCCGATATCTTCTTTAAAGGCTTTCGGGTGCCTCCATCCAGCATTATTTCAATGAATTTTTGACATTATCTCTTGGGCTTTCCAGCCCCGTCTAGCATCATATCGGGGCCTCGTCTGTCCATTTTTAGTGAACTTTCGGTCCATTGTCCACCTTTTTCAAGCTGTAATCCACTTCCACTTGGCCTATCATCGTCCCCACTTCCGGATGAGATTACAAGAGAGATTTTATTTATAAACTCTCAATTACAAAATATTACATTACTTTAACAATATTAGACTATATATATATAGTAAAAAGGTTAACAAGATCACAACTACTCAATGAACGTCAAAATGGAAGTTCATAGCTTTTCTAACCGCCATGAGTAATAAATTTTTATGTCTCAATTTACAATTGGCACCTAAATTAAGATATCACCATTAAAATCATTAAGAAAATGGAACACTTGGTACACTCTTGACGGTCAAATTATAACGCATAATGCAAAATATAAATCTATTAGTAGTTTGAGGTGCAATCACAATTTTAATGGTCAAATTATAACACATGATGCAAAGTGTAAATCTATAAATAGTTTGAGGTGCACTGTGTCGAGTTTAATATTGTTATTGACTTAGTAGTTAAGATTTGAGACTTTGAGGGTTTGCGCTCTCTAAGATTTCAAATTCAAACTTTTCTAGTTGTTACAAACTCTCTTAGGCCATCTTAGAGTCATTAACCTGATAATTATTCGATTTGTGTAAGAGGAAATAATTGCACGACTCTAAAATTTGTCGAGACGCATGTATACTAATCTGAACACCCGATTAAGAAAAGGGTTAAATGCATGTCATGCCCCTGTGGTATGCGGTAATAGCAAATATGCCCCTTAGGTAAACAAAGTCATTTTCATACTCCTGAGGTAAACATTCAGGAGCAAATATGTCATTTCATACCCCTAAGGTAAACATAACGGAAGGACATATTTGCTCCTAAATGTTTACCTCAGGGGTATGAAAATGACTTTGTTTACCTCAGGGGCATATTTGCTATTACCGCATACCACAGGGGCATGACATGCATTTAACCCTTAAGAAAAAGATAAAGCCAACTGACATTCATACAATATATATCTCACTGAAAAAATAAAAATTGCCAACGGGGATTCGTGTCTTAGGAATGGTTCATACTTCGTAGATACTCGTATAACTTCAGTTCAACTATTTACTTTACTTTTTATTTTTATTTTCTGAATTACTTTTCTCTTTACTTGTTTGTTCGTTCTGGCTTTGCAAGCATTGCCGTGTCTAACTCGTAGGACTTTGCAAAAAGTGTTGGGCCTATCGGCCCTTTCTTTCTCCTTTGGATTTCATGTCCGAAATGTCTTTATTTGAATCTTGGATTTATTCCATTATGGCTATGATAGCACCGCTAGGCTCTCATGACCCTTCCTAAAATGTAACTATAAAAAATATGAGGATAAAATTGTTATTCTACTTAACTAAAATAAAAAATTTCGTACAAATTAACTACAGTGGATACAAAAGTGTACCCTTTGTAACAAAATTAGAAGTTGGGAGTCAAAATGTAACAAAATTAGTAGTTGTAATGTAGAGTGTTAGAGGTCTAATAATAGAGGGGAAAAAATGTATTTAACCTTTTTTTAATATTCTAAGCCCTTATAAAATGAACACGGTTAAAAAATATAGGAATAAAAAATTTATTTTGCACGTCAACATAACATTTTTCGTTTGAATTAACAAAAAGTATTAAAAGTGTATGAAATTAATAGTTATTAGGTGTAATGTGACAAAAATAATTGATTGAGGTGTAAATTATCAATGTTAACGAATTACTTCCAGATCACAAGAATCACGGGACAATTCAAAATTCAAAAGAAAGCTCCAGCTATAAGGATTCCACGATTCTCTCAACTACAAAACAGGACAATATCACGTAGTTACTCTGTTTCCTTTTTTACGTGACTCTGTTTCCTTTTTTGTCTTTCATTGTGCAGTTGTACTGTCGTTACATGTAAATGCTTTTCCTTTAAATATTACATCCAGCCATGACAATCCGTATGGTGAGATTTCTACCAACCATCGTATCTTCAATTTCTTCTTGGTATCAGAGCAAAAAAAAAAGTCTTCCGCATCTCTTACTGTTGGCAACTTTGTCACACTTCGTCTTAAAGCTGAAAATGACCCTTTTTGGCGTGAACAAGTCCTCGCCTTAGCTGAAAGTCAAAATATTGTGGGCTACCTTACAGGAACCACTCTTCAACCGTCTGCTGTACTTCCAGCACTCGAAGGTTCAACTGAACCTACTCCAAATCCAATCTATCAGACTTGGAAGACCGCTGATCGTCTCCTTCGTGGATGGATCATCGGGACTCTAACTGAGGAGGCGTTGGGCCTTGTGATTGGTCTAGACACGTCTGCTGAAGTTTGGTCAGCTCTCAAGGAGGCCTATGCACATGCATCTCAGGAGCGACAATTTCAACTTACTCAACAACTTACCTACCTGAAGAAGACCTCATAGATGTCTCTCAATGACTATATCCGAAAGTTCAAATCTATTTGTGACAGTCTGGCTGCGATTGGACATGGTGTGAATGACAAAACAAAGGTATTCTCTTTGCTCACAGGACTTGGAGTACGTTATGAACCTTTTACCACCTCAATGCTTAAGCCACCCATGCCCACTTATGCTGAAATCGTTCCACTCCTTCAAAGTTATGAGACTCGAATTAATTTTCATTCACCCGAATCAGCACCCTACATTGCCTTTGTTAGTCACACCAATGCTCCCAAGCCACCAAACAAAAGTTACAAAAACTCTGGCCAATTCTCCTCAAAAGGACGAGGCTTTGCTCCTGCCAATCATTCTATGCCCAAGACTAGTGGGCAAAATAATTCTGGAAACTCATTCTCACATTCTAATACTCGGGACATCACTTGTCAAATATGTGGTAAGCCTGGTCATGCAGCTATTCGCTGTTGGCATCGCTTCAATCACTCTATTCAGCCAGATAACATTCCTCAGGATTTCTCTGCACTTCAGTTTGATCCTAATGCTAGCAATGAGGAATGAACTTCAAACACAGGCGCATCAGCTCATATGACCTCACAGGAAGGTACTCTACAAAATCTTCGACCTTACACAGGTTCTGACCATGTTATGATTGGCAATGGTGAATTGTTACATATAACTCATGTTGGGGATGCTATTCTTGGCACTGGTTCCTCTCAGATCGTTTTACATGATGTCCTATTAGTTCCTGAGCTAGAAAGGAACTTATTATCCATTGGACAACTTACCTCTAATTATCCTGTGATTTGTGAGTTCTCTGATTGTGGTTTTGTGATCAAGGACCGGAAAAAAAACCAGGTGCTGATGCGGGGGCTCAAGCGGAATAATCTCTACACTATTCGGGCTCCACCAGTAGCGTTGTTCTCCACTCGGTTTCGGGCTGTATCTGAGTTCACATGGCATCGACGCTTAGGACATCCTCAAGCTGCTGTTATTTCACATCTACGCCAGTTTGGTTCAATTCAAGTTACTACTAATAAAGCAATGTCTCTATGCGAGAGTTGCCAACTAGGAAAACTTTCTAAGCTTCTTTTCTTCTCATCTTCCTCTAAGACTACGGTTGCTTTTGAAAAAATTCATATTGATTTATGGGGATCTGCTCCTGTAAACTCTGTGAATGGATTTAAATATTATGCTACTATTGTTGATGATTTCACAAAGTTTATTTGGTTAATTCCTTTGAAGAAGAAATCTGACTTCATTCAACAATTCTTGTTATTTGAAAAATATGTGACTCGACAATTTGCAGGGGCTATTAAAATAGTCCAAACGATGGCAGACGTGAATTTGTCAATCACCTTTTTCAAACGCATCTGCAAGCGTCTAGGATTATTCATCAACTTTCTTGTCCATACACGCCTGAGCAAAATGGTGTGGTTGAGAGGCGCCATAGATTTATTCGGGAATTAGGAATCACTATGATGATTCAGGCTAATGTTCCCAAATATTTTTGGGTGGAAGCATTCACCACGACTGTGTTTTTAATCAACAGACTTCCCTCTTCAGTACTTCAATGGGACAATCCTTTCTTTCGGTTACATGGTCACTCTCCAAACTATGGTTCTTTACGTGTCTTTGGCTTTAGATGTTTTCCATATTTATGGGATAACAAAGGAAATAAATTTGATCACAAATCATTACCTTGTGTTTTTATGGGTTACAGTGATCGACATAAGGGCTACCGATGTTATTATCCTCCATCTCGACATGTGTTTATCTCAAGACATATAGTTTTCGATGAGACTATATTTCCGTTCCAAGCCTCAGACCGTTGCAAGATAGGCTCACCAGAACCCTCTGCCCAAGTATTCAATGAATGGATAGATTCTCCATCTCCACCAATTGAGCCATTTTGTACGCCTACATCCTCTACCATTATCATGGAATCACCTGTAACCGATATGCCTTTGATTCCATTACATGTTGGTGACTCACATGTTGACTCACATGCTGCATTAATTTCCCCAGATTTATCTTCAATTGATGAGGAAATACTTCCCACTTCAACGCAAGACTTCAATGTTCCACTCCGACCTTCTCATTCCAGGGTGACAAGGGCACGTGTTGGCATCCATAAACCGAATCCCAAGTATGCTCTTATTCATATTTATGATTCTATTCCTAAAGAACCTGGCAATATTCGTTCGGCACTCTCTCATCCGGGTTGGAGGAAAGCAATGGAGGAGGAGCTTGCTGCTCTCTCTCAAAATGAGACATGGACTCTTGTACCTCGACGACCATCCATGAATGTTGTGGGTTTTCGCTGGGTCTTTAAATCCAAGCTCAAGGCAGATGGATCACTTGAACGCCTCAAAGCACGATTTGTTGCGAAAGGTTATCATCAAGTAGATGGTATTGACTTCTCCGAAACTTATTCCCCTGTTGTCAAGCCCGGGACTATAAGATTGGTTCTCTCCATTGCAGTTGTTAAACGCTGGAGCATTCGCCAGTTAGACGTGAATAATGCATTTCTTCATGGCTTTCTTATTGAGCAAGTATATATGGAGCAACCTCCTGGCTTTCAAGATTCAAGGTTTCCAGATTATGTTTGTTTGTTGAACAAAGCGATCTATGGCCTGAAACAAGCTCCACGAGCTTGGTTTAACAGGTTTAGTTCCTTTCTTCTTCAAAATAATTTTATTTGCAGCTCAGCCGATCCTAGCCTTTTTATTAATCACTCCACTCGTGGTATCTTGGTTCTCTTGCTTTATGTCGATGACATAATCCTCACTGGCTCTTGCGACTCGCTTATTCATTCCTTCATGGATTCTTTGCATAGCGAGTTTGCTATGAAAAACCTTGGTCCTCTTCATTATTTTTTGGGCATTCAAGTGGCAACTGTATCTGGTGGCCTAATTCTTCATCAAACCAAATATGCAATAGCTGTACTGGAACGCGATGCAATGCATGAATCAAAACCGATTCATACCCCTATGTGTCAAAAAAATCAGCCCGAGTTGAATTCCCCACTCTACAAAGATCCCAAACATTATCGATCTTTGGTTGGGGCTCTTCAGTATCTCACCTTAACACATCTAGATTTATCTTTTTCTGTTAACCAAGTCTCTCAGTACATGCAGGCTCCAACAGATGCTCACTTTACCATGGTTCGCCGTATTTTACGGTATGTCAAGGGGACACTGCATCTTGGTCTTCACATGATGTGAACCTCGTTATCCCGTAACGAGACCCAACAACTATAGGGAACCCAAGATCGTTTCTAGGACTGATTCGGATGGAACCTCGACCCGTTGCTTAAGAAAGCAAGAACCTCGGTATGATGAGGACGCCACAAACGGTGATGGAAATCCGTTTGATAAGTCAGGATGAATGCCACAGGAAATCCCGATAAATTTGAGAAGTTCTTCAAAAAACCAAAGAGAAATACTCTTAGGGCTGTACAACCACACCGAAAATTTCCGGTGGAACCGGCACCGGGTTCCCGGCTTCACCGGTGCCGGTGCCGGTTTGAGATTTTTGACAAAAGCCGGTGGTATTCCCGGTTCCCGGGTTACCCGACACCGGATTCCGGGGAACCGAGATTTTTTTTATTCCCTCTTTCGGCGTTTCGAAACACTTCTCAACCTCACTCGCTCTTTTACCCCCAACCCTATCCCCCTCTTCACTCTCCACGCATTCCCCACGACCTCTCTCTCTCAACCACCGACAGTTCTCGTATCCCAATTCGGCGGCGAAACTTTTCGTTCAATTTCTCCGAGATTCTGCTCCTCTTCGATGGCGGGCAGTGACACCCACTAATGGAGATTGAATATTCGATTTCCGCGTTCAGCTCAAAGAGTCCGGAGGCCTGCGCGAGTGCATTCGAGCCGTGGTGATGGAGATTGAATCTACCACCAGGCTCATGTATGCCAGCCTCCTTCTGGTCCACCACTCTCGCCCAACTCCTGGTAATACAACAATTTCCCCCGTTCAATATTTCATTTTTTTCCTAGATGTATATCATGGAATTGTATTTGTGTTCTGTTTGGTTAGTGAGAAAAATGGAGGAGAAAAGGTTGTGTTAGTGGAACGATGTTTAGTTATGAATATGTTGATGTTACTTCTGTGCTGTCTTTGTACTCACGACAATAAAATTGGGCCATTCAATTTGGTAACGTTCATGCTAAAATGGAAACAAGAAGTTTCAAATGATATATGTTGACAATTTCCCCCGTTCATTGTTGCTTGAAGGGTCTTCTCAGCTCATTAATCTCTCGTTTCCTTTGGAAAATTTGATGAACCTTAGGATCCTCTCCTGCTTCAAGTTAAATCCATTTGATTATCTAAACCTACCATTTGACTCACCTCCAGAAGATGTTAAAAAGCAGTACCGTAAGGTAAACCCTTCAGATGAGATTATAAGTGATGCTTTTTTCCCTCCCTTTAATCAGTTCTTATCTTATTAATCAAAATTTGTTGACATTAAACATTTTATAGTTATCGTTGCTGGTCCACCCTGATAAATGCAAGCATCCACAAGCAAAAGAGGCATTCGGAGGTATGGAGGTCTATCCTTTGTACTTTACCCAGTGAGTCAAAATAGGAATGTATTGGTTGACCATTTATCTTTATCAAGGTTCTTTTATAGCATCTGGGCGATCTTGCTTGAACTGTCTCTGTAGGAGAGAAACAGCTAGTGACCCCTTAATATCCAACTCTTTTTTTTTTGTATCATGTTGAAGTCTGAGATGGGATTCAGCTGTTTTGAAGTTACTTGTTAACATTAGGGTGGTTCGTTAATAAACCTTAATCAGCAGCCTATTCATTGATTCTCCAACTTCTTTTGCTTTTTATATGCTGCCGTTAGCTGTTGAGCAAAGGAAGTAAAGTGGATTTAGAGAACTGGGTTTGAGAAGCAAGTTCTGGGGTAACTTTGGGGATTTAAGTTTTGGTAAAAGTAGTAACGGATAGAAGTCTTAACCTGTAGTTGTGTTACACAGCTGCACAACATGGATGCCCGGGAAAGAAGTTTTATAAAATGGCACAGACTTTCAGAATGTAGATTAGCAGAGAACGAGGTTACTATTTTTGGGTGAGCTTGCAGCTGTGCAGCTTTTTGTAGAATTCTCCAAAGTTTAGCTTTAGAATGGCACACCATTATAGCTTTAGAATGGCTTCTAAGCCAGATTTTTTGAGGAGATGAGCCCTTGATGGTGCAAGTTCCTTCTGCTGGTTAGGCCCATTGGGTCACTTTGATATCCTGAAGCGTCTAGTTTCAGACCCATTTGCATTTGTTCTCTTTATATAGGGTTGTAGTTAACAAAGTACCTACAGTAAACAACTTATACTGATTAATCATTTGTTTCTGAGAGTTTCATCTGTTTCAAGAATTTATTGGATAGGCCCAACTCTGTCAAAATTCAAGATAATATGAATGTAGGATTACCGGAAACCGCCACCGCTAAGGACCGGTTTTTGCCCTTAACGGTGTAGGTGTAGGTGGCATTTTTTTAAAAACCAGCATATCCGGTGTAGGTGCCGGTTTTGGCCAAAACCGGCACCTACACCGGGGTTGAACAGCCCTAAATACTCTCACAATTTCATTGATCAATGTGTATCGAATTACAATGCAAGAGGCTCCTATTTATAAGCTAAAATCTAACATGGAAACAAAGGTTATCCTAGGAAACAAAGGCTGGTCGAGTAAAGCAAAGCTGAGCAAGGAAATAAATCATTGCTTACCTAAAACAAAAAGAGCAATTAAGGAAATAATCCCTTGCTTGCCTAAATAACATTTGGACGCCTAAAATAGAGTTCTACTTTAGGAAATAGCTGCTGGACGCCCAAAATAAAAGGAGGGAATATAAAAGGAATGATTTGGTCGCCTATCATTGATACCCTTCTAGAACATGCCCAAAAATGTTTCTTTCCAACTTGATGCTCAGCCTTGGCCGGATTCTAGAATGTGAATCAAATTGACAATCCTTTGTGGACCATGTGGATCTTGTTCAATGGGCCTCCATGAGTTTGCTTGAGCACATGCCGCTTGAATCAGCCCATTGAGTAGCTCCTTAAACTTCTTGGCTCGTGCCCTCGTAACCGGCCCAATGGGAACTCGAGTTGAATCCTCCAACGATGTGCCTTGATTTCCATCACAAAATTCGAGTTCTTTAGATTTATATGCTTTTTCAGACGCTGACTGGGCTGGCTGCCCTCTTACTCGACGCTCAACGACGGGGTACTGCACCTTTCTCGGGAGCAATATTATCTCATGGAGTGTTAAGAAGCAGCCCACTGTCTCTCGGTTCAGCTCAGAGGCCGAATACCGAGCTTTGGCACAAACTACTGCCGAATTAACCTAGTTAACTTTTCTTCTACGTGATCTGCATGTTCCCTTGTCTTCTGCGCCGACTCTATTTTGTGATAATCTGAGTTCTCTTTTCATGACGGTAAATCCGGTATTCCACGCTCGCAGCAAACACATCGAGTTAGATTACCATTACGTTCGTGAACGAGTTGCTCTTGGCTTGCTAGTCACACGCCATGTCTCTACCCGTTGCCAAATCGCTGATATTTTTACAAAAGCTCAGACTCATGCTGCTTTGGAATCTCTGCGTCACAAACTGTGCCTGGTCACCACGCCCAGTTTGACGGGGGATGTTAACGAATTACTTCCAGATCACAAGAATCACGGGACAATTCAAAATTCAAAAGAAAGCTCTAGCTATAAGGATCCCACGATTCTCTCAACTACAAAACATGACAATATCACGTAGTTACTCTTTTTCCTTTTTTCGTGACTCTGTTTCCTTTTTTATCTTTCATTGTGCAGCTGTACTGCTGTTACATGTAAATGCTTTTCCTTTAAATATAACATCCACCCATGACAATCCGTGTGGTGAGATTTCTACCAACCATCGTATCTTCAATTTCTTCTATCAAGACTCTTATAGTTGAATAGTGCAAAACGAATTTATTGCATAAATGTTATATTCTAAGCCCCCCCCCACACACACACACACATATATATATATATTTTTGGGTGTATCAATTGTTGTACAGATCCTTTTGTAACTTGTTATGCTCGGCTCTTTCATGGGCTATTCTGCACCTATATATTTGGAATGTACATTTAGTTACGGGCCTTAATAGTAATTACGCCCAATGACTGTCCATCAAATCTCACGACGATCCTCAAAGCTGGAATCAATCAGAAAGATCACTACAAAAAAATGACCTATAGCGGCGGTCGTAAACCGCTGCTATAGGTCAAAAAATCGCTGCTATAGGTTATAGCAGCGGTTTTTTAGCGGTGGTCGCGACCGCCGCTATAGCTCCGTCGGTATAGATCTATAGCGGCGGTTTCGGTGACCGCTGGTGAAGACCTCGGGTCTATAGCGGCGGTCACTTAGCAGCGGTCGAAACCGCCGCTATAGACCCGAGCGCAGTTGCGCTGAAGGTCTGTAGCGGCGGTCACTGACCGCCGCTACAGACCTAATATGACCGCTGTTATAGACCTATAGCAGCGGTCAGGTTCAACCTATAGACCTCCACTCCATGGACTAAGCCTAAAAAAAAATCTCATTTCAAACCGTAAAACACTTTTCATTGAATCGGGTCAAGATGGGTAAAAGAAATGTTTCCCAATTTCAGATAAAAAATGACCCTCAATGGCCTTCAATCAACCAATCCAACAAAAATGACACACATCCTTCCAATAAAAGGATATGCCTTACTTTTTAGAAAATCCTAATTATACAGAAAAAATCAGCAATTACTTATATACCAGATATTACAACCATTGTCCAGATTGAATAAGCATTCACCAAGGGTAAAAGACTTGCATACTATTCTACATATAAAAGCCACAGAATGCTTCGAAGTACTAAATGCTTACCCTTGGTAGATGAAGTCACCCAATCATGAATCTAAGGATCACCACATCTGTTGTTGCGTAATAAGCTGACCTACAAATCACCAAGCAAGTAAATATAAGAAGAAAAGCTAAAAGGTTGTTTCACATTGCAGGAAACCACACATCAAAAAGCAAAATGCAGGGTGAAATTTTAGGCAAGTAAAAAACTATGAAACAACAAAAGATTCCAAAAAAGGAAAGTACTAGGCATTAGAATCAAGTTTGAATACATAGCAGAAGTCAAGATTACATTTTTTCACATACCTCCATTGGGCGGGGTGCACCAAAGGTTGAAAACCCAACATTTCCGGTGCAAACGTAACCCTTCCAGGGAGTGTAACCCCATGGATTCCCCATCGTCCAGCCCAGACTATGGCTCCATATTCATCAACTGGATTAACAGCTGGCTGAACATTTAGCACAGGAAGTTATGACCTCAGAACTTTCACCTCACGTGACACACAAGTATAAAACATACTCCAGATTTATGTCTGGACAAATAACATTCAGGAAACACTTAAAAGTATTTCCCTTTGCAGAAAACTACCACGAGGGCAACAATCATTGCTCTGGTAATATTGTTCCGATCATCTTCTTTGATGTGTTCCATGCCAGAGGCATGGTCCCCAACAAAAGGTAATTTATCATGGCCTTCAAAATGTATATGTCAATACTCATAATATACCGCACCTCTTACTAGCCCTCACAATTAAAAACCAAGGAAAAAGCTTACAAAATAAGTCTTCCAATTTGCTGGAGAATATTATGGACAAGCCAATGCTCATTGTCAATTCACCTCATATACTGAAAATTCTTTTCCAATCCCAAAACTAGATGGCCCTTTCACTTCAGAAAACTGATTCCCACTTCTATACAATTATTCAACACCAACGCCCTCCACAACCAGCTGCCTTTCACAGTGGAGCTCTAGAACAGAAACTAAGTAGAGACACCAGTACAGAAACCGTCTATATTTCTAAATCTTAAAAGTAGAGCAAACATATTCTGACAAAGCCAGGCAGCCGTAAAAAAATTATAGTAACCAACTCCTTGTGTTGCTTGAGCTTTGAACAAGGATCACATATACTCCCAAGATAAGGCTGGCCTCCTTGGCTCCTTTCCCATATCACTAAAACTTGTGTATTGCAAACCAATGAAGACCCTTACAGGGTATATCAACAGATCAAAGTCGTGATAAGGTCTCAGACAACATTGCATGTCTATGTATATCTCAAAAGTAGTTCAAATGAATTATTAAAGCAAGCAGCATGAAATAAAAAACGAAAAACAAAAGAAAAAATCAAACTTGTTATCTAAAGAAGTTCTCTGCCAACGATAACAAGCATAACATGACAATCATTAATCTTTTTTCCTGAATTTAGAAACACCTGTGGTATTCGTGGAGCCCTATTATATATGTCCCAAATTTCATCAGCTTTAATCTCTCCCTTCTCAAGTAAAATATCTGCCCAACATGAAAACGTGCAGCCTGTAAGCACCAACTACATGCCAACTCCAAAGTGTATTGTAATTTGGAATAATAACTTTAAACTGAAACATCCGCTGTTATGAAAGATTAAAGAGAAAAAAGGGCAGTGCACTGTAAGAAACAAATAGCAAGAGATCGAATAAGAAACAAAATGAGCAATCTCTGGCACATTCCATAGGCAGAAACCAAAAGCAACAAAAGATTCTTTCATCATAGGGCACATAATTTTCAAAACAAGCTAGAGATGAGAAAAAATTCATTATTACTAAAAAATTAGCCACAGAAAGCTGCAATTTCACAAATAAATTATAATGGTAGCAACAAATTATAAATCATAAATTCGTGCCCCAAGTCTTTCCTTGCCAGAGGCTTGGGAATTCATATTTGACCATGATAGGAGTAAAAACCACAATTCTTAATTGCAAATCAATCAGCCACGATTTGCATGTCATCAAATGATGAAGAGGCTAAAGAACCTGACTCGGAAACATACCATTTTCAACTCTGTATAGATTGTCAAATCAGATAATCGAACCTTCCAAAGCACCCTATCGAAACAGAGAAAACCCAACGTTCAAATATATCAAAACCTCCCAAATAGTCTCAGTGCACAAATCACTAATAGCATACTTCATGATAAGCTTTCAGTACTCAATCTCCACCATTCGGACCTTAACTGAAGCTAATAAAACTGTTAAACCTAGTACTTTTCTTTTGTATACTAATATTGATGTTTTAAATTTTACAAAAAGTAAGACGAGGAAGAAGGAACAAGGGTTCAAAGGTTCAAAACCTAACCAAGTCCTTCGAATGGGGACAGGAAGGGCATTTATCTCTTCCAAGCACCAAACATACTAATTCACCTGTAAAAATGCAGAAGAAAAGAAGACAACAGAGAGAAGGATCGTCTTCAAGGTGAGAAGGGCAAAGCTCAGATTGCGCTGCTCATGCCGAACCCTTATCTTCTACTCAGCTGCCAAGTCCTTCGAATGGGGACAGCTGGAGAGACAGAGAGGGGCCAAGAAAGAACCAAAGAGACGGGGGAAGGGAACTATGGAGATGAAGAAAGGGGAAAGGACCTAGAACGGAGCTATGGAAATGAAGAAGGGGGTGCGCGCGCGGGGAAGGGAATTTTAGGGCGTGCGCGCGCGGGGAAGGGAGTTTTTAAGAAAGGGAAGGGGGCGGGAGCGGGAGGAGTTTTTTTTGTAGTTTTTTAATAATAATTTAATATTTTGCAGTTATATATTTTTATAAATTACATTTTGTATGATTTTTTATATTTAAATTCACAATTGTTCTTTTTATTTAGGTGAAGTAAAATTGTAAAGCTACATGAGCACTGACGTGTCAAATTAATGCAAGATATGAAATTAATTAAATAATAAGTATTACCAAATATTAAGTTAAAATTAAACCACAAGCCGGGCTAAAATAGCTAAAATCTCATCCCTAATAGTATTTTAGCAAAATTAAATAGACTGCCAAAATATGACCCAAATCGGGTTCAAAAATAATTCCTAAACGGTAAAGGAAAGAAAATCATAACTAAAAATAGGTTTTTGAGAGGAAAAACAGCGGATTTAGGGCTCGAAACGAGGCGCACTGAAGCATAGCTAGGTGCCCACGACGTGCGTGCCGAAAAGAGCTTTCCGAATTGGGGTCATGGGCGCTAATCGGATACTTGTAGCTAAAGTTATGACCAAAAAACCGACACGTGTGCGAAAAGTGCCCCAAATCTATATAACAACTTCAATATTCATAACACTCTCTCTAATTTCATATTTTATTAAGTAGATCTCTTAAAATTTTTGTAAAACATGTGACAAAATAAAATTATGTATAAAAAGGAATAAATAGTCAATAAAACAATTTTTAACCTTAAATAACACATAAAAATTTTTTTTTTTCTATTTTTTTTTTTCATTTTTATAAATTTATACCTATAGCGGCGGTCACTACAAAGACCGCCGCTATAGGTATACATGTAGCAGCAGTTTGTATTAAAACCGCTGCTACAGGTACGAGATTCAGCGGCGGTCAACGTGACCGCCGCTGTAGACCCTCTTTCTATAGCGGTGGTCACGTTGACCGCCGCTGTAGACACCCCTATAGCGGCGGTCACTGACCGCCGCTACAGACCCTCCTTTTGGCGGCGGTTTGAAAAAACCGCAACTACAGAGGTCTATAGCGGCGGTCTTTGACTGCCGCTATAGACGACCGCCGTTTTAACCCCGTTTAGCTATTTTTAGTCGCGGTTTCTTTAGCCGCGGTCAGTGACCGCGGCTAAAGACCGTCTATAGCCGCGGTCAATGACCGCGGCTACAGAAACCGCGGCTATAGGCTATTTTTAGACGCGGTTTTCTGTAAACGCCGCTAAAACCACCTTGTAGCGGCAGTTTTTCTGACCGACGCTACAGGCGGTTTTTTTTGTAGTGGATCCAACTTCAGGATGATAAAATGGTCACTCGTGCCATCTCACAAAAGGGAAAATCTCCCACTCATAAGAAACGACATTAAAATTCTTCCCCAGGCTTATGATGAGGGACGAAGCTACTCAGCTAAGATTAGATGCTAGTGGGGCAGTTTCACAAAAACAAAGTTCGGAAGTGTCAAAATATAAAAATTACAAGAAAATCATTTCATTAGAAAGACACTACTTGAGATAAAAGCAAAAAAATAAAATAAAATAAAATAATATTCATATTCGGGACCATGAGCCCTTGCTTCGTCCCTGCTTATGATCCCCACAGACGACCGCTACTCGGCATGCCCCGATGGCAATTGTTCTGAAGATTGAGAAAAATATTTGACGGTCAAGACAAAAAGACCTAATTAATTTAACTCTCTCCAAGATTATATTGTATATATTGGGCCTACGATGGCTACGTCGCAGCAACCCAGATGAACTATTGATCCTCGCAATATACTAAATCAAGTTCTAGTGATATTCTAGCATTTGTTCTTTTGCGTTTTCTATTGGAATCTCTTCTGTTCTCAAGTTATATGATGGGAAAAAGTGAATTCCCAAATTACGAAAGTAATCTCAAATCATTATCTCTATTTTTTGATATATCAAGATTTAAAATTATTTTCATTAATTTACATCCCTAAAATGGATTTTATCGTCAAAATTGTGTAATGTGTGTTATAAATGACAATTTTATTTTAAGATAAAAATTGATTGATTTTTAATTTGAAAGTTATCAGTTAAAACTATGTTTGAGATGGTAGTCAAGGTAACTTTTTTCCTTATATTATTGTTTCGGTGTCACAGCTTCCTATGTACTACATATAACATGTGGTAAGACACCCAATGAGAGAGGATTTGAGGCAGACAGTCAGCTCTGCAGTATATAAACTCTACCACTTTTTGTTAATGTTATTAATAGATTCCGTTTTAAATTTGAGTTGTAATTTGAATTATTTAGATAATGAGTTGTTTAAGTGTTTAAGATGTCTCCTAAAAGAATTAGAATTGAAAAGCATTTGAATCACATAGATTATGATTGAAAACATTTGAATCAAGAAGATAAGAATAAAGGGCGTTCGAATTTTGAAAGAGGAGTTCGAATTCGCGAAGTGTGATCCAGAATATGATCTTCGCCCAAGCTTCGCATGTCCTTAGCTCGAGCGAAATGTGTGATTTTCTTTAAAGTGTGGTTTGCCTGATCGTTGCCCTAACTTGGTTCGAGCGAATTGACATTTTTCATTACAATGTGTTTCGCCTTATTTTCGCCCTAGTTTGGCTCGAGCGAAATTGACATTTTTTTATACAAAATAATTCGCCCAAGATTCACTCGACCTTAGCTTGAGCAAAATTCCCATGGTTTCAAATATCCTTATCATTTTCTATTTAAACCATGATAAATCCGTCCAATAGGCTTACCTATTTCCTTCTTTCCTTGGCATTTTATTCTTTAGAGACATATTCTTTGAGACCTTTTGCACCTAAAGTGTTTATATTTTCTCTCATACATCAATCACCTTAATCACCATTGAAACCAACATCCTGTGAGAAGTCTTTAGAGAAGCTTAAGGAGATTGGCAGTCGAAATTACCGATGTTGAAGAGATTTACAAGAAGAACCTCAGAAAGTTGAGGGTTAACCGCAAGGGAGCGGGTCTAGGTTATATTCTAGTGAATTTTTGGTGGCTGCTAGCCCGAAGTGGTTTTTTCCTTTGACAAGGTTTTCCACTTCGTCATCAAATTTCTTGTCTTGAAGTGTGATTGATTTTTATTTTGTGCTTGATATTTGTTAATCTTTTAATACTTTCAGATCTAGACAATATTAATTTAGAACTTTTTTTAAAATTTGTCTATTAATTGAAAAAGAAAGTAGCAACACCTATTCACACACTCTCTAGGTATTCTTTAGGGTTTAAACCTTGTTTTTCACATTTAATTTTTTTAAAAGAAATTATGATAATTTAAGGATTATCTTTTTTCGTATAAGTGAACATATGGATCTCACGTGACAGTCATTTTCTTCTCCAAAACGAGCTACAAGTGAGCTTCTTTAGTGGGTAGGCCTGTGCATGGGGGCCCATGCGAGCACACGCTAGAACGTGAATCTCACATGCAATGGCGGATCCAGGATCCAATTCGAAGGGGGCGAACGCATAAGGCGAAATGACAAAAAAAATTTCCTATGTAATGTAAAAAGTGTCATAGAATTAAAATATAAAAAATTAAGGATTTAAAAACATTAAAAATTTTAAAATACATGTACGTACTATTTGATGAGACTGAATGTGGCAATTGGAACTCCACGGAAATTCAAGGGCATGAAAAACCTAAACAAAAAAACCAGTTAAATAATTAATTCGGGACTTAAAAATATGAGTGAGTTTTCTATTTATTCTTGAAAAAAAATTAAAAAATTAGAAATTTCCAGGTAGAAACATCTATAACCCTAAGATATTATCCATGGTAATTTATTAGTTTCTTCTTCTGAGCATTTATTATAGTACGCTGCGTGTCTTTCTTATCACAAATTTGTCCATTATCTAAACAAAATAAAACAAAGTGAAGACAATCAATCAATTGGATCACAACCGAAATATAAATAAAACTATAGTATCAAACCGAAACATAAAACATTTTGATTCAAAAATATTAAATGTAGATATTCACAATGTAACACAACTAAAAAATTCAAATTTCAATCTAATTAATTCAAATCCAACTCAGGTATTTATTTAGAGCTATGTTTTAAAAGGGGCAACTGACACGAGGCCTAATGCTGAGTTTTCCTATGATAATTTCTTAAAAGACACTACTCAGCTTTCTAGAGTTTATTATGAATATGCAAGTACCATAATTTTCTATTCAAATTATAAGATGAATTCGAGAAACACAATAAGTCTACATGACTCAAAACTTAACACAAATAATATAAAATTAATATATTATATCTATCTATTTTCCAATTGTACTGTACATCTAGTTAGTCACTAAAATCTCCCGTCAAAGCAGACAGAATTAAAGAGATAGACAATCAATTCGAGTGGCCCTCTATGCCATGTGAAATTACTAGACTAGCAATCAGGTCTACAAACAATATTTAGAAAAATAATAATGCTCCCATGAACGCACGGTTGAGATGGCCGATCGATCGATGAGTCCAAAACAGTACAGTACCAATCCAGACCATTAAACATGACAGCACATTGTAGTACACGTCTTTCCCTTCTAGATCGAAGCGAAATTGAATCACAAAAACGCAGACAAGTGAATCGTACTGCGGCAACCAATGAGAGACCAACGTTGAGAGGACCAATATCATACTCAAGGGACAGATTCTCTTTGATTTCTTTATTGTTTTCGCACCTTGTTTTGTCGTGAAGTATATAAGGTCTTTCTGGGAGATAAGAAACTTATGATTTTTCTATTACATAACTTGTCTCCTCTCATGTGGGATGGGCCTACAAATTCACTCAATTCTTGTATTTTATTAATCAGCATTTCTGTATCTATTCAAAATTTAGAGACCATACCGTCCTTTATAAACTAGTGACCTTGCATGCCAAACTACGTCCAACAGCGGATCCCTTTGCTGAGGAACTGAAGAGGTTGATGATGGATGAGAGTTTATTACCAAAATCATGGGAAGACAAAACGTCAGAATCTCCATCTCTAACATGGGGTGCCTTCACTGATGAGCTAAAGAGGGTGGGTTCATTGGCTGGTCCTATGGTGGCCGTGAATCTTTCACAGCACCTGTTGCTGGTCATTTCAATAATGATGGTGGGTCATCTGGGTGAACGCGCTCTCTCCAGCACTGCTATAGCCATATCCCTTTCTTCAGTCACCGGCTTCAGTCTTCTTGTAAGAGTTTATCCTATTACCTATTTATCTCTTTTGTTTTCTACAGATGTCATTGCTAACCAACCTTACCTTGGACGACATGAGGTGCTTCTTTCTTTCTGGGTTGTTGTGGGACGACACCTTTAACAAAGTTCTCGATTAAACCAAGTGGATTGATATTTTGTATGTTTCAAACAGTTAGGAATGGCAAGCGCTTTGGAAACTTTATGTGGGCAAGCTTATGGAGCTCAGCAATATCGAAAACTTGGAGTTCAAACTTACGCAGCTATATTTTCTCTGATCTTAGTCTCTCTTCCTCTGTCTTTGGTGTGGATCTTCATGGGAAAGCTGCTAATTTTGATCGGCCAAGACCCTCTAATTTCACATGAAGCTGGTAAATTCACAACTTGGCTTGTTCCTGCTCTCCTTGCATACGCGATACTTCAACCACTTGTCAAATACTTCCAAACACAGCGTCTGGTCATGCCAATGCTTAGAAGCTGTTTTGTCACTCTCTGTTTTCATATACCTCTGTGTTGGGCTTTAGTATTCAAGACTCGGTTGGGAAACCTTGGAGCAGCATTAGCTATTAGTATTTCTTATTGGTTAAATGTGATTCTGCTCGGATTATACATGAAGTACTCCTCTGCCTGTGAAAAAACCCGCGCTCCAATTTCTTTGGAGCTGTTCGAAGGAATTGGGGAGTTCTTTCAGTTCGCTGTCCCTTCTGCAGTAATGATTTGGTAATTGGGTGCATCATTTTCTCCGATTGAAAGGAAGAGTTTGGATGTTCCCCTGTAATATCTCATTGTTTATTCATTTTTTTTGTTGCAGCCTTCAGTGGTGGTCTTATGAGTTTCTCATATTACTGTCTGGGGTTTTACCAAATTCACAGCTTGAAACTTCAGTGCTTTCTGTATGGTTAGTTTTCTTGCAAGTACTTTATCAAAGTTTAAGTCGAAATTTCTTTCTGATCTTTATGGACTAAGAATATCCATTCTTCAAAAGAACCTGTTTTTTTTCTAATCTCCATCCCGACATGGCGACATCGAGTACTGACCACATTATCATCTTCTCTTGACAGTCTCACGACCACCTCAACACTCTTTATGATACCATATGGACTTGGTGCTGCAGCAAGGTTTGATCATTATATATACTAAACCATATATATCTACGTATGGATGTATGGATGCATGTTATAGGTACAATGTACTTCAAATAGTAAATGTCTCAGACATTTTTTCTCGTTCTGGTTTTTAGTACTAGAGTTTCAAATGAACTAGGAGCAGGGAACCCACAAGCTGCTCGTGTAGCTCTCTTTGCCGTGCTGTTTCTTGCAGTCACAGAGGCAAGTGTAGTAAGCACAGCCCTTCTTGCCAGCCGGCGTGTTTTTGGTTACACTTTTAGCAACGAGAAGGAAGTTGTGGACTATGTAACAACCATGGTTCCTTTAGTTTCTCTGGCAGCTGTAGTGGACAGCTTACAAGGGGTACTCTCAGGTTGAAAATCTCACTCTTTTGTCATTAACATCTTACGAGAATTAAAGCTTCGCACAGTTCTATCGAGAGTTCCTTACCTCAGGTGTTGCTAGAGGATCTGGATGGCAGCACATCGGGGCTTATATCAATCTGGGGGCCTTCTATCTTTGTGGGATTCCCATTGCTGCATTTCTAGGCTTCTGGACGCAGTTAAGAGGGAGGGGCCTCTGGATCGGAATACAAACTGGTGCTTTTGTTCAGACAATTCTACTTTCTACTGTTACAAGTTGCGTAAACTGGGAAAGACAGGTCTGTTCTCCACTCTTTTATTGCTCGTGGCTTTTGATTTAAGTCTAGCTCAAGAATCCCCTTTGCTCTGATTGGTTGCCAAGATTCTTGGAGGGAAAAAAGAAGAAAAAATCGGATTGTCTGAAATAATTCCAGTTTTCACTGCATATTAAATCCCAAATTTCTTTCTTTTCTTCCATCATGTCCTGGTGGGATCAGAATTTTCCTCCATATTCTTGTCAATTAACCATAGCCATCATCAGTCATCACGATAGTATCAAGGACGATCTCTCTAGGACAACTTTAAGATGTACGATTTTGCTAGTCATAGACTGCTTGTTTAATGGGGCCATTTCTCCTGGGTTCTTGACATTGCAGGCCAGCAAGGCTAGGGAGAGGATATTTGGGGCAGACTTCCAATAGATAATGATATGAATCAAGAGGAGAATTGGCTGATCTAAAGTTTCCTATCATTGAAGTTGTAAGGTGAAACAGTGCTCATAAGATCAAGCTGCCGCTAGTTTTTTTGTGTGTGAAAATGTTAGCATTAGAAACAATTTGAAATTCGTAATCCTTCCTCTACGGAGTCCGTACGATTTCCATTACAACTGATAGATAACCGATGACATCCTACAATCTAAATCAGCAAGCCCTTTGGGGACCTCAAGGTGAAGTGGAGTAGCAGGTTTCCTCAAAACAACCAGGCAAAGAAGCTCCGGAATGCTCAAAACTTGGCATCTTTGTCTTTTGCTCAAGTCTCTAGGTTCTAAAACCTGCCTCATGCAAGGCTTTTGTTCCTCTGTTTGTCTTCCTGTGAAATCATGAATCAATATGTGTATCTGTTTATGTTGTACAAGGCTTTACTTTTATTTACGTTATAGTGCTTCAAGTTATTGTTGCAAAATCTTGCGTTCGACTGCCATTTTATTACGTTGGTAGCCTAACTCAAAGGTCTTGTGAATCATGTCTTTTCAGCCTCCACAACTAACCCTTATTACTCATCCAGTTCTCTTAATTTTAATTGTTTTTTCTTCATTTGAATGTCAAAAATTTAGAGAAAACAAATTTGATACCCTCATCCAATCACATGAGGTCCAGAAAATTACCTAAAGAGAAATTAAAAGGTCATGAAAATTTTGCCTTCAAATCTTTAGTTTTGAAAATACTATGGAGAAGCAAATGTTGGGGCGGTTCTGTCCCCTTGACAACATAAAAGGCTTAGACTATGTTTGGATTAATTTTGAAAATATTTTTTATATTTATTTTTTCAGAGGTAGTGTAGATTTTATTGATATTAGTGAAAAATTTATTAAAAGTGGTTGAAATTTGTAAAAAATTTAATAAAAATTATTAGAATTTATAAAAAGTTATTAAAATTAATGAAAAAATAATTATAATTTTTTTTTAAAAACGTTTTGAAATCAAACCCAACATAGCCTTAGCCTTACGGCCCAGAGGTTGGCATTTTGTAATCCTGAGCCGCTAGGCCGTCACAATCCGACGTCGTTCAGTATCTCTTGCAGAGTGCAACAGCCAATTCCCACTCACAAAACTCCTCCAACCTATTGGAAATAGGCAAAATAAATAAATAAATAAAAATAAACAAACAAACAAACAAGAAAAAAAGAAGGTAAAAGAAACCCCCGATAAAACCCCTAACCATTCGAGCTCTGGTAACACACTGTCTGCTCAGGCTGTCGCCACGGCACCAGGTGCTTCACAGAAAGAGATGGGCAAAGCGGAGAAAGAACAACTGATGCAAACCTTAAGTTCTCACCTTAACACAATCCATGAAACCTTCCAGGTTTATTTTTCTTTCTCACACCCTCATTGTATATATGTATGTATTTGCATTTGTGTACGCATATTCATGAATTTTGATTTGTAGTTGTGTAATGATGCGGTTTTCTTTGTGTGTGTACACTATGCATGTAGCTGTTGGATCAAGGCACAGCTGCTTCTCTTGACAAAGTGAGCTGGGAGGAGGTCATAAAAATGGGTGAAGAAGTCTCCAAACAAGCTACTATATGTATGCTTCTCTTCCTTTCTCCGCAGACTTTTCTCTATCTACTCCCTTGGAATTTGAGCTTTTTTTCGTGACAGGAACAGGGGCGGATACACGTCCTTTTGATTTTGGTGGAATGGGTTTGTTAATTTTGGGGTATATGTTGGACACCTTTCGTCAATTTTTACTAGTATTGATTTCTCAATTTTTGGTTCTGATTGGTACTACGGATTACGTCTGCGAATATGGGTGTTCCGTGTTTCTTTTCAAGACTGAGATTTACAACCCTTCCCAATAGAAAAAGAAAATCTGATAATTTCATGATAAAGTATTCAGTCGTTGATACCATATGACGAAAAGAGATTGGATAGAAATGTGTAATTGTATTGACGTAAAGTTGTTCTGTTACATAACTCTGTTTATATATAGAGTGAAAGAAGTAAAGGCTAGTTAATGAAACTAACTCCTAACGTAATGTAATTAACTTAACTTCAGCTTAACTAAAGCTGTTAGCAAATAGTCGTATTGTTAACTCTCTTTGTTTGATATACGGAGGCCAATTGCATTTGTTTGAGTTTCGGTTGATTTCTACAATTTGTTGAAGGATGTACCACAACTGTTTTAAGCCATTTTAGCGGCTTACACACAATGAGTTCAGCTTTCATGAGGGATACTGTTTGAGAATGTATTTTTGTGGCCTACAATCAGGCAAAGAGATGCTAAGTGGAGAGTTGGGGGTTGTAAGGGATGAAAAGCAGAAGAGTATAATAAATCATCGGTCGATTGTTTGCTTTCGATGAAAACAATTTGCTATTAAGGTGATCCTGTTGGTTAGATGTTTTACATCGGCGAGGTATTTAGTTGGAGTCCTTTGGATTTGAGCTCATTTGAGCGTCTAGTCACCATAATGAGAACATTTATCTCTTAGTCCGTATGGAAATTTTTTTAGTTGGATTCCTTTGGATTTGAGCTCAGCTCATTTGAGCGTCTAGTCACCATAATAAGAACATTTGTCTCTTGGTCGGTATGAAAATTGTTCTTTTTGACTTTCAAATAGTTGGGTACTGTGGATTTGAGCTTATTTGACCATCTGGTCAATGTAATAAGAACATTTATCTCTTGGTCAGTATTTGGAAGTCAACAAAATTCTCAAATTCTCCTTTCTTCATTGTTTACCATAAATATATTTTGTGATTTTCAAGTTTCCAAATTCACAAACAAAATGATACAAAGAAAAACAGTCCAGATAGATTTGATCTTTCTTTCGATGTGGCATAAGGACTCAAGTACTTACTTGATTTTGTATGCAGCTGGAATGCTTTGGACTGGAGAAACACTGGAAGTTAGAGCACTTGAGGAGAACATGGCAGCATACTTCAATGTGCTGCAGGGTTTCCTTCTGCTTTCCCACGGAAGTACTGTGGGTGCAGGGCATACTCTCTCTTCCAGTATACATGCATCTGTGAAGCAAGTTGTTGATTGCAGTTTTAAGTTGTTCACAGAATCTGTCTCTTCGTACGGTACTCTCTCTCTCTCACACTGTGAGGAGCACATGGTCCATTGCAAGACACAAATTTGTTTGACCTCAGAAGTTCATTACATATCTTTACTTGACTGCTGCAGGAGCGCAAATTTAGTGTGAGGTTTGCATGGTCGACCTAAAGTAGATGAAATTAGAGGCTGAGTGATGGTTATGGACCCCCATAACAAAAAAATATCTAAATTTCAGTCGCTTGATAGGAAAAATATCAAGTCAATGGGCTCCCTCCTTAACATTAAAAACCCAATTCCTCCTCCCCCCCCCCCTCCTTCCTCCCCCGCTCCGCCCCTCTTATCGTTTAAAACAATCAATAGAGGAATCTTAATCAAGTAGCAGACAATTGTAAACATTTGAACAGGGAGAACAGTGCAAAAAATAGGGGGATCTGGGAGAACTAGGTATTAGACTTCCTTTTCATTTAGTAGACACTTTTTCTTGGTTTGGTTATGGTAAAGATCATTAAAAGGTTGTGTTAGCCATATAGGGTTCCAATATTGGAACCACTATTAACTAATGGACATGACGATACCTTTCCAGCCAATTAATGATAAAATTGTCTATTATACATGACATTAATAAGAGTGATATAGGCAAACAGAGACTACTAATGGAAGAACATCGTGTTGAGAGAGTCATAATGATGGTTCCAACCAGTGATGTGTATAAGGTTCTCTTTGATATCTACCTGGTGGTGTTGCTGGTTGTCAGCTGTATCGGTATGGTTACTTGTAATTGGAGAGCCTTGGCAGAGGTGATGGTAGTGCAACATAATTAGCAAAAAAAAAAATCTAGAAATAGTACATTTTTCTTAGATTTTATTTATAAATTTCAGCTGAAGGTGTAGCGTTATTCCTAGAGTTGAGCAATTCTTATATTTCTCTAAAGTAATATTTGTTGTAATTCTTGAGGAAACTAGAAGAATAACTTTCATATTAGGTTGCAATTAGGTGGGAGTCAGCTGTAATTTGTGGAATGATATTTGTAATCTTTGTGGACTCTCATTTATTGCTCTGCTGAAGCTAATTAGCACTTGAGAATAGCTAATACAGGCGAATATGGCATTTGAGAACAGCGTATCACATTCGGTTTAAGTAATAGAATTCCTGCCCCTAGGCCATTTATCTAGGGTTAAAAGGCTGCCATGGGTTTTAGTAGCATATCTTGCCTTGTCAGAGCATGGAGAAAGCATAGTCATGCAAACTCACAAGTACAAAATCTTGTTTTACAACCAGTACACTACATGTTTGGTGGACAAATTTTTTATATTAAGCTGTAATGTACCCTTCAAGAGGTCCACAAAAGCTAACTAGTTATGTTTGTCAGGCTTAAATTTTTCCACATATGGTTTGATCTTGCGTAGCTCATTCCACTCCTATTATGCATCATATTTGTAAAAATGTATTATATTTTCACGATCATACTGACAAATGTTTAAATCCTCGCATATTAATTCTCTGTTCTTATGTTCTTTGTGGCTTTACACATTAACAGGATCTCGCAAGAAAGACCAAAAACTCTCAATCCCTCAGTTTGTTGGTGCAGTATGGGAAGCGTGTTCTGCTCTTAAAAAGACTCCTTCCACAAATATCACAGCAGTTGGGCGGGCTATGACGCAAGCTGCAGTTTCATTGAAGGATGTTCTTAGGGAGATGAAGGAGCTCAAGCCAGGTTCCTCCAACCCAACAGATGAAACTTATGATGAGGCTTCTAACAAAGCAGAAAGTGAGCCCCAAGATGATGATGATTTGTGTGAGGATGATCTTGGCAATGACCTGTCGCCTGAAGAGATGAAAATTGCCCAATCGGCAATAGTGCTCGTGTCTGAAACGCTTGTAGTCATTAAGGAACTTATCCGCACCATCACAGGTATGCTTAAACTGGCAAATCCAAATGACAGTGGTCACTTCGTCAATTGTTTGGAGAAATTGTTGAAGCTCACTAAAGGAATTGGAGCACAGATTGATGAGCTTGGAGCTTGTCTTTACCCCCCACAAGAGGTTCCAGCTATGAAGGCTGCTTCGGAGAAAATCTCCAAAACCATTGATGAAATGCTAGTAGAGCTGGGAAGTCTTGGAGGAACTTCACGAGCTTTTCTTCAGGCATGCGATGGTTTGAGGAATTCACTGAGACAGTTCCAATATGAACTGGATTGTCCTAGCACTGCTGATCTGGAGGAAAAACTGCACGACATCGCATTGAGCGATTAGGATCCAAGTAAATTAAATTTACGGATAAAGTGGGTTATTTACTTAAAAGAAGTGATTTTGTTTTTGGAGTTGGGAAGGAAATTGGTTCTGCTTTGGACTTTACCAGGATTGTTTGTACACATCAAACAATTAGTTCTTGTTAATCAGAGCATTGGATAATACAAATTTTGGAAGATTGACACGGATGATTCATCCTCTGTTCCCCTTGTCTATATAGCAAATCAAGACGAATATAAAATTACAATAAAAAAACCATTAGAAGATTGTACTGTGGATCTGGACGTAAAATTTTACTCTTGTATTCTAGCGGAAACTTTTACAAAGATTTAAGTACAAATAAAACAATTGGAGGATTCGGGCGATTCATCCTCATTTCCTCGTCTATATATATATAGCTTTAAGCTTGAATATACAGGTCCATGCATATCCTAATGCCCGACAAATCCCACCCATTCATATTCACCGCCCTATAAGTTTAACCACCCAGGCACCACCCAAGTAAAGACCCAGTAGGGGTCCTGCCAGAAGAACCTGGGTAAGAGGATCAGTTGACGGGGTAAGTACAGCAGCTGCTACAACTGCGCCAACCACTACATATCTCCAAATTGATAGCATTTGGTCTCCGGACACCAGACCAACTTGTCCCAGTAGAATTTGTATAACTGGAACCTGCGGAACAAGATGAGAAATTTGTATAATATAATTCCCCATCTTGATTGGAGGAGAATAGTGCTCAATCTGAAGAGAATGATTTATTCCACAAAAACAAAATAAGTCTTTTTCTTCTGAACATTTGTAACGGACTAGGGTCCAAGAATATTTATCTTCAATTTTCCAGCATTTGACTGCAGAACTTCGAAATGTAAGATATAACTCTACCAGCTTCATTTGCTACTGAAAGAAATGAACAGATTATTGACCTAACGGCATTAAATCATCCTACTGTTACTATGCATACCACTCAATGAATGACACTCGTTTTACATATCTAGCAATAGAAGAAAGGGGGAAAAGAAGCTCCCATTTCAAATAGTGATACTTAAGAGCTTGTCCTTCAGTACCAAGAGTAACCCCCGATCTTGGCCTCTAGATGATTAAAAACAAATTGTTTTACGGAAAAAATAAATTTTGAAGAAGACATCCACTTCCAACATGAATTGCACATACGTTTGCTAACTAGTAGGTAAGTGTGATTTTCATGTGCAGAGGATTAGCTAGCAAGTGAAAACCTTTACCTGGAATGACAAGCCAGTGCTGAACATAAGCACAAGAACAAACTCGAAGTATTGATCAATGGACCAGAACGATTCCACGACCCCTTCCGCATAACTAACAAAGAAATTTAGGGCTGCTGGTGTCAAAACCAAGTAGGAGAAGATGATACCAGCATAGAAAAGTACCGACGAGCCCAATACGATTGGAGCCAGAAACCGTCTCTCTGATCTCGTCAAGCCTGGAAGAACAAAGGCTATGATCTCATACAAAATTATAGGGCTTCCTAACAGAAGGCCACAGTATCCTGACACCTGCAGCACACCATTAAAAAGAGTTACATTATATATTTCCAGATGTTCATCTCGTATCGAAATCAACTTGATTAGGACAAACACAAACCCCAAAATCACCAGTAACTGACACATATACGCCAAATTTTACACCGAGCGTTTCATTCAAGCTAACCTTTACAGTTGTGAAGAAAAATTCACCAGGAGCTAGCTGCAGGAACCGCACGCCCTGCACTTTGACAGGAGCTTCGAGAATCGTTATCAGCTCCTTCGAGAATGCAAAGCATCCCAAAATAGCCGCCCCAACTGCCAAAACCGACACGAATATCCTCTGGCGCAGCTCTTCCAGATGATCGAATATGCTCATCTCTTTATCATCAGGGAGGAGCTCTTTGCTGGGATAAAGAATATCATACAGCGCACCCCGTCCACTATCCTGGTCCAATTTCTCCACAAAACTTCCTTCTCGTAAGCTATCTGTCAGTTCAGCGTCGGACAAAATGCTGAAGTCGGAGCAGAAAGTGACTTCGAGATATTTATGAAATTTGGGTTTTCAGGGCTTACCAGGCCTATCTTCGACGGCGGAGCCAACACTAGTCCCCAACTCCTGCTCCTTCTGTCGCACGCCGTCATCAACGGCAAAGCAAACGACGTCGCCAAGACTCCTCCGGCGAAGTAGTCTCTGCGAAGCACAAAATCCCAACCTCGATCTCCTCCAAGTTCTGCTGACCGGAAGAGAAGTTCGGCGCTTGAAGTGACAGCAATCGTGGAGCTGCAAATGAGGGACCAGAGCTGCGCTCGTGCTCCCCATCTCTCTCTCCCTCCAGATTATTTTCTGCCTTTTGGAGTCCCAAAAATATCAAACGAGTTAGCTTGCTGTGACTTGTTTGAACGATTGGTTCGAATTTTCGGACGCGGCGCAATTTAGCTGGACATGCGGGCGATAAGGCCCTTCGCGTACGGTAGAACTCAGACTGTGGACTGGGCTCTGACTCGGCCCGGTAGACAGGTTTAAGGCTTTGCCGCTTCGGCTGCCCACCTATTCTTCTTTTTTTCCGCCAATTTTTACCTTCTCGGTTCGCACTCGCTGAGCAGCGTTCGGCAATGGGTCGAGAGAAAGCGGCGGAGGAAGCCCTAAATCTCCTCCGAAGCAGACTCTGTGACCCTAGTTTCGTCTTCAAGCCTCTTTCTAATTCCCCGGACAGCAACTACAGGTGCGATTCTTTCTCTATATGATCTTCCGATCCCCTCTGTTTGGTTCCTAAGAAATGGTGTCAAAGAGACATTACTCGATTGGTTTGGCGGGAAAAAATGATCTTCATGACTGTGCGGAAAGTTCTACCGTTGAGATGGTGAAATAACCAAACTAAAAATAATTAAAAGCCAATTATCCGCAATTTTGTTTTGTTTCCAAGGATTTTGGAGAACCCAGGCCGTTTTCTTTTTTGGACAGCAAAATGAAGTTTATAATATTGAGTTCGGTCACTGAAGCATGCAATAACTCAATCCTGCTTCTCGGTCCTGGGGGTTCTGGGAAAATCGCGGTTTGCACCTCTCTTTGGTTAAGCTCTAGTAAGATATCACAATCTGCTTTATTTGAAGAGTACTCCTCTTCTTACTTTTTTTCTTCTTTCTCGAGTTCTTAGGTTTTGGAGCTTGTTCTCAAAGACCTGTTGGAGGAATATCCTGATATGATTTCTGTTGTAAGGACCAATTACCTTTTCCTTCTTTCTGATTGGGATCTGAAATGATTTCACTTTTGAGTCGAACTCATACCTTATATGGTGGTGCCCTTTTAAGTGGATAACATTCTGTTTCGTTGTTGGGTAACAGAGTAGAGGAATCGTTCGATTGCATGTTTATGTTTTAGGATACTCGATGTACATTCAACTAATTGGAAATGGAATTGCCTCAAAATGAAAATCCTCCGGCTTGAATGAGAACACATAAAATGGCATCCATGAAGGCACTTGCTGCTAGATACTTATTTGGTGGTAAAGAATATTGTACTCAAATGAATTTTGTATTCCCCTTTCCTATTTCAATCAATCATACAATGCCTTTATATAGGCAGATCTGGTTTGTTACAAAGGAATATTCCTCCTATATTTACGGTAAAAGCAACGCGTGGCCACTAGGGCGTTATAACAGATTGTATCGAATGTTCTGGTGCGTTGGTATCAGTAAATGAGAGTTGTGAGCTGTGAGCTGGAGCTATGAGCTGGCGAGAAGGATACTCTAACATCCCCCCTCGAGCCAAGCTGTAAGGGCTGAACAAAGAGGCTCGTTCTTAAGGAGGCGAACCGCTGAACCGAGAGAGGTTTAGTGAGGACGTCAGGAAGTTGGTCCTTGCTAGAGATAAAAGACACCCGAAGAGATTGAGAAGCAACCCTATCACGAACAAAATGATAATCAACATCCACATGTTTCGTACGGGAGTGCATAACAGGATTAGAAGTGAGATAAGTAGCACCCAAATTATCGCACCACAGGGTAGGAGGAGCAGAAATAGTCACACCCAGATCACGTAAGAGAGCTTGCACCCAAAGAAGTTCACAAGTGGGTTCCTATTGCAAGGAAGGGGACGTGCAACAAGCGCTTGAGCTTTTATCTGAGATGCAAAGGAGAGGGTGTTATCCAAGTGATGTGACTTATAATGTGTTGATAAATGGGTTGTCAAAGAAAGGGGAGTTAGAGCAGGCCAAGGGACTGATTGGGGAGATGTCGAAATCGCGATTGAGAGTTTCAGTGTACACGTATAACCCATTGATTTGTGGCTATTGCAAGAAAGGATTGCTTGTTGAGGCATTAGGTCTCGAGCAAGAGATGGTAATTAGAGGAGTTACCCCTACTGTGGCAACTTATAACACGATAATATATGGCCTTTGCAAGTTGGGAAGAATGGCCGATGCTAGACAACAGTTTTCTGATATGTTACAGAAGACTCTCCGGCCAGATGTAATTTCATTCAACACTCTTATATACGGATATTGTAGGTTGGGGAGCATTCAGGAGGCTTTTCTATTGTTTCATGAGTTACAATCTAGGAATCTCGTTCCTACGGTTGTTACCTATAATACTCTTATAGATGGTCTTTGCAGTTTGGGGAACTTGGATGTTGCTCAGCAGCTCAAAAAGGAAATGATCAACCGAGGGGTTTGTGCTGATGTATTTACTTATACGATTCTAGTTAATGGATCTTGCAAAAGAGGAAATTTGTTGTTGGCTAAGGAATTCTTTGATGAGATGCTGCATGAAGGTTTGAAGCCAGACTGTTTTGCATACACAACTCGGATAGTGGGTGAGCTGAAGTTTGGTGACACATCCAGAGCATTCAGCATGCAAGAAGAGATGCTAGCTAGGGGTATCCCTCCTGATTTGATTACCTACAATGTTTATGTGAATGGGCTTTGCAAGTTGGGCAATTTGGAAGAGGCAAGTAACTTGTTGCAGAAAATGGTTCGTGATGGTCTTGTTCCCGATCATGTGACATATACTAGCATCATTCATGTTCATTTGGAACTTGGGCATCTTAGTAAAGCCAAAGACATATTCTATGAGATGCTGAGCAAAGGGTTATCCCCATCCGTTGTGACTTACACAATATTGATTCACGCACATGCTAGTAAGGGTAGGCTAGAACTGGCATTTATGTATTTTTCAGAGATGCAAGAGAAGGGTGTTCTGCCGAATGTGATCACCTACAATTGTCTTATTAATGTTCTTTGCAAAGTTCAGAGAATGGATCAGGCATACAATTTCTTTGCAGAGATGGAAGAAAAAGGAATACTTCCAAATAAGTACACGTACACTATTTTGATAAACGAGAACTGCAACATGGGCAATTGGCAGGAAGCTTTGAGATTGTATGTACGGATGCTAGATAGAAAAATTCAGCCTGATTCGTACACACATAGTGCACTTGTTAAAAAACTGGACGAAGACTACAGATTGCATGCAGTCCAGTACCTTGAGAGTCTAATTCTAGGAAGCAATGGAACTTCGGAGGTGAGAACTTGATATATCCATTATGGCAGGCTCATTCGGGATATTGGTGAGAAAGTACCATACCTATTTCCGGGTGGATTTGTCCCATCCAACCGAAAGTTTTTACAGAAACCATTGGGAATAATTATTCTCTGGATGGCACTTCGAGTAAGAATTGCTCCCTTCAAAAATTTCAATTTTATGTTGTATATGCGCTCTGTATCTTGTCTTTATCTTCTGGCCCTTGATTCGCTTACAGGAGGGAGCAGCTGATTGGTAAGTGTGAAAATTCAAGAAGCCCACAGTCAAGTACTTCATTCTTCATCCATTGATAGCTGCACCTGAGAAATACTTGAGACCAGTCCTTGGATCTGGATCGCCAATTATATACACCAGATGCAGAATTATTGCTTGAAAGAGTCAGGAACAGGTATAAGATAAAATTCACAACTGTATCAAGTTGTTCCAAATAAATTCTGTTTCAATAAATCTGAGAAGATTATTTTTTATTTGTTCATTCTTTCAAGATTTTTTAGAGGAGAAAATGGTGAGAGCAACGGGGTATTGCGTTTTTCCTGTACGATAGCAATTTTCATTACTTGTAATCCAGGTAAAAAGATTGATGTACGGTTCATTATTTTCTCCTGTCAAAGTGTATACTATTTGATCAGTGATCTCATGGCAACTTCTGAGCCCATATATTAGAATATTGTGAGTGGAGGGCATCGCCTGTGTTGAGATGATAGGAAAAGGAAGGGGAAAAAATGTGAATCTCCGTTATCTTATACTTTATGTTGTGAACCAATGTTTCTACAGTTCCAAGGTTCTTATTGTTTCCACTTGCATTTGGCTATACAATCTTTGATAGTTTGATGTTGCAGTTTGGTCCTGTCTTTTGCTCCTTTTCAGAACTTCCTCATTTTCTATGTCAGAAAACCTTGATCCTTTATTTACTGATTTCAAGAGAGAAAAGAAAAATTAAGGTATCGCGGTTATGCTGCAGATTCTGGTCTCTGACATTATTGGTAAAAAGGGTATGTGTGTATCTTTTTGTTTTTCATCAGAGAGGTCTCTTTTCTTTATGTACTTAAATAAATTCGTAATCTAACTTAGAAACAAAAAGGCATATCTCAGTTTCCTTGGTCCTAGTGAGTGTTTGCACAAAGCATGTATGTGAAACTGTTGAAACGACATATTAGCAATGGCTGTGCATTGACAGAATCATTTTACGGTTTTCTCTTTTAAGTTTAGAAATGAAGCGGAGGTCACGCCTTCAAGTTTTATGGGTTTTTAAAAGAATGGAAAAAATATGCAACTGGACATCCTAACTGAAAAATCAGGATTAACATGTTAATAAACTGGCCAACGTTTGTTGTGTTTTCCAAGAGGAGAGGGAAACAAGAAATGTAAGATATTTATTCCCCCAATTACTTGGAGTTTTGATAGTATTAAATGCATCTTCCTTGAGAAGAACGGGAATATATTTATTCAGCATCTCTGGCCAAAATACTTATTGGTGATGATTGTAAGGATTTTAGCACTTAGACCTTAGATGGTGAAGGTGCAAGATAGCATCTAGTTTTACATACTTTTTTGTAGTGTTGAGGATACTTACGCTGGAGGCAGAACATCCTATGATGGAATTTTTTTGTATTTCTTTGGATTCAAGCCTTGAAGAGTGGATTCTTTTATAGACAGAGGAAATGCATATCCACTTGCGTCTAGACTGTTTATTTCTCTGAATCAGAATCTGGTACTTCTAATTTCTTAGGAAGCTTCAGTCAGCCCAAGCAAAGAAATCTTTTTGCTCACGAGGGCCCTCCATAGTTCTATTTGTTGAAGTACTGGTTGGTAAGCTGTTTCATTTTTGTTCTAGTTGGGATGTTAGATTCCTGCCAAGGTTTATCACCTCTCTATGGATCATTTGATAGTTGAGTCATTTTTTTGGTTGACTTCGTATGCCCCGGACGTTATTTCCAGACAAAAGGTAGCCTGGGTAAAAGAAAAATGGATTACAATGTAAGGACATTTTGTAAGAAGGGTATAAACAGTGCCAAAAGTACTGTCTCTATCTTCTCATATCTGAAGTATCGATCTTGTTTTTTCCTTTTGCTATTTTGGACAAGTATGGATTTTTGTTTTTGTTGCATGGATACATGTGCATATTCTCCGAACACAATTACTCTCATCGACTGAACGGAGGGATGCAATGGGACCTAATTAGCATCAGGAGGCTATGTGATGCTCAATCGGACCTAATTTGTAGCACCATTCTGTGCATACTTCCTAAACACACCTAAGCGTGCAACACGCAGGACACATTCGAGCCGACCCGTTGTGTATCTTAATCGGCTCAGCCTCAACTATAGTAAATCCCTTTGCTGGTGTCTCTTTCACAGTCCACAAGTTCTGTGGCATAATGCCAAGACCCAAAGAAACAATATGATCACTGCTGATTGGGGGAAAAAAACAAGAACAAAAAACCCAAGTATCAGACAGTCAACAGAGGCTAAGCAATATACTAAACAGTTACTCTTCGGTGTGGGGTGTGGTGGATGATGCTCTCTGTTGGACAGACCTCTCCTCAATTGAATTGGCTCAAGCCTTGCAAACAAAATTCATCATCCTCTATAATGATCCCCTCTCGTGATATCAATTTTCTATGTCAACTGAAACTTCAATGCAACTTATTGGAGACAGAAATTAGTTGGGGAGTTTCTAAGGGAGACAACATAGAAGGTCACAACTTACCCCAAAAATCTAAATACATGGGTTAGGATTCCATATGGTTGTAGTAACAGTATTGTTTGCTATTATGACAACTAATCAAAGTGACGCTAATCACGCGTATAATTTTTTTAGGGGTACTGATAATTTACACTTTCATATTTTATTTTAGTGATATTGAGCCCCTGGAGTTTTTTTCCCGTTAATTTGCACCCTCAGTCGAAATTAGCTGTCAAAACATATGGAAAATTGGACTGAGGGTGCAAATTAACAGTGAACATCATGCGCTCGAGAGATAAAAGGAACACTCTCATTTCGGTGGCTCCATTTCTGTAAGTTAATGTTCATACATGAAATTATATATTCTTTATTTTATTTAACTAATAATATTAAATTAGTTCGCCTCTCCTCCCACAAAACAAGGAAATGTCCTGGCTCTGTCCTGTGTGCATGGATATGCTTCACGGGAAGCTAACTGCATGCAAATCCTAGGGGTCTGATGTTTGCGTGTAGTGCTTCATGGGCATCGCAACAGTATATAAAATCCCGGGACAAATACGAAGCAAGTGCAATAAGTGGGTTTTTAACATATTTGGTGAAGATTGTACATAAGACAACAAAAGTATAAGGGAAACAATCACAGACAAGTGTCTCGATTAACACGTTTAACCAACTTTCAAAATCAATCAATTTACTCCTTCAAATGAAGTAAAAACAAATTAAACAAATCTCCTCTCTTTACATTTTGAAATCATAAATCATTTTACAATTAAATATTCTTGAATTTTTGTCACCAACTTTTACAAACTTCCATAAAAAGTCAAACTCTAATACAAACTTAAAATTCTTAAATTTTTTGCTTCCCACCTAAAATGGCAAGTATTCACTTTCTGCTAAATTATCTAATCACCGACAAGGAGCATATTCTGCCAAATTAACTTTCAGAAACAAGGACATCGGAAAAGGCTCAAGCAGGAAGAGAGAGAGAGTGTGTCAATTTTGTTGCAATGGCAATCTAGCAACTCAAGAGCCTTACATTAGATGCAATTCCCACTACCTAATCATATAAGAATGACTTATCTCCGCTTAAGAGATGCATCCACTAACCTAAGGCAATAGCATTTACAATTTATAGAGGTGTTGGGTATTTACACCAATGGATGGATGCCCTCAAGGAAAGGAAGGAATCAAAGAATCACGCTGCCCTATAACAAAATCATCGCCTCTTTCTACCAAAACTTTGATGCAGTTGCCAGGACCAAACAATGAGGAATATTAAAAGGACCATTCCAACAGATGTCCAGAAAATGACCACCCATAAAGGCATAGGATTAGGATATAATCCTGGCGAAAGTCGAGAACAAACTCATCAGAATACAGAAGCAATGCTTGATAAACAATGCTTTGAGATGATTGATATTGACTAACGTACCATGACCAAATTTGATGCAAATGAGAAGCTCAACAATGCAGATAGCAAGTGATAGCCAACAGAAAGCTCCAACTTTTTTCATCGGTTTCCTGGAAAATTAACACAATATTAAGGAAAACATGTGAATTCATCAGAGAAAAAACACTAGTTTGATAATGTAGTATTCTCGTCCAAGTAAACATGATAGGAACAGAGAGAGAGAGAGTGAACATACCGGTCTTGAAGGTAGGAATTGTACTCACGAATTGTTGGTATTGCAATTAGCCACCATAAGATCAGCCTATAAATAACAACAGGGTTCCGTGGAGGAATCCATAGACAAAACTTCAAAAAGAATGTGTTCAGCTCTACTGTCAAAAACACAATGCAAAGAGTCAGAACTTGAATGAATCGCCATGGACCAAGCAGGGGTTGCCACTCATCTTTGTCCCACTTTGCTGGGGTAAATTGTCCCAATGTTCGTTTGACCTGAAAAAAAAAACATAAAAGGACACTTCAAAACACAAATTGTGGACGACAAGCTGAGAAAGAACAGAGATTATGCGACTCCAATGTCTCATTGATATCTTTGCGCATGAAGGAGTGAAAAACTACTAACAAAAACCATTAAGCAAACAAAAGAAGATAAAACATAACTTTAGTATCATACTTTTCCAATAATATTTGGCTGACGGCTTAGACCAACCCAGTTGTATGTTTTTCCATCAAAGTACCTTACAGTACGCATCCCTGCCCAGATACCTGCAAGTAAACCCAACAATACTACAATTTTCATAGAAGACTTGCCAACTCTGGAAAGACCAATCAAGGCACTAAAACAAACAAGCAGACAAAAACTAAAAAATAGGAACTGGTAGCTGCCAAACATGAAAGACAAGATGCATGAATCACACTCCGTAGGCAGTCTTGGAAGATGTAACAAATGCTGATCCAGGCATCTGATACTGCTGGATTGGGTTCTATAACTGCTAGTTGCTTAGTGAGAAATAGTGACCAGTACTACAAGGTGAACTCTTGAAATGTTACACTGTCACTAAAGGTTGATCACCTTCCGAATGTCGCAAAGTAATTATTTTTCTTTTCTAAGCAACGTCGTTAAGCTCTGGCTGGGCAGTAAGTACCATTCTTTAGTCAAAAAGAGGAAAAACTGGTACACAACCCCCCATATAATCTGTTCAGTTCTCACATCCAGTAACCCACAACGAAAATAAATAAGAAGACAATGCTTACAGGGGAAAAAGTTACTGGGAGTATCAAGCAATGAGTTATATAAAGATAACTGGAATGTGGAACTTTACAAACACAAAATGAAAAAACGACGATGAGACAACCAAAACAGCTCATAAACCACAAACTCAGTCCGAGAAAATTCCATGTGAACAAGTCATACAAACAACAACAGGAAACTGTTAAATAAAAGAAATAAACGGCTTAAGAATTCTCTGATTGAATAAAAAGTAAGGGGCATCTGGGAATCACAGAAAACCTTACTATTACATAGATGGAAAGCTAGTTCATCAAGCAACTAATACAGGCAAGTACATAGGAAATGCCTCAATAATAACACAAATTAATGATATTCTAAATGACTCGATAATTACACGAATTGAAGATATAAATCTGGTACAGGTATAAAAACCAAAGTTAATATACCACAGTCAACAACGATTAGGGTAGAGAAATCAAGAAACCACAGAAGGGAATCTCACCAAACCAATTGCAGGTCAAAATGTCAAGGATTATACTGTCCCACCAGCACTCATTGAAGTTTGGTAACATGTGACGGAATGTAAGCTGAAAAAGCCAGCATAAATTCAGTGCATAATCAAAATAGATAGGTTGAGCATGCAGAGATGGCAACATATTTCAGAAATGTACAAGTAGACAAAAAAAATGAAAATGGGAACCCAAAAGAGATGTGTTAAGGGAACGAACCTCCATCGTCTCAAATCCTATTGATAAGACCCACAAAAGGGGCTGATTGCGGATCAATATAGCCTTACACCACCATCCAATAATATGAGCTAGCACAAATTCATCAAAAAGTGTATCCTAGAGGATGCGGAGACAAAATTAAAAAGTAAAAAAAGTCAGAATCCTGCAGCACCTGATATTGTGTTGACATACACCCACAGCAAAAAAGCATGCAGGTGGATCAATTGAAGTAAATAGGTTGTGAAAGAAGAAATCATACATAAACATTTTTGAACCTGTTTGTGGGATTTTCAGGTACATATAGGCGGCAATCAGCGCCATAAGATCTTTCAGGAAGTTCTGCATGAAGTCATGCAAAATAGAATCAGAATTCCTAAACAAGCTAAAAACGAACCGCTCCATCGAAGCTATGAGAATCAAAAACTTTTGGCAAGTCTCAAGTATGTCAATGATCAACAAATCCCTCTTAGTTACAATAAAAACTAACAGCTGTAGGCTGAACCACATTACCAATGCCAAGAGCAGGATGGAGAAACTTCATAAATTGCCTAGAATCATCGCGCTTCTGGATGATGAGAAGGTGAATAGTTAATATCAGCAGCCACACAAGGGACTTTCAGAGAATATAGCATAAACCATGAAGGAAATTAATTGTGGCAGATATAAAGGAGCAGTTAAAAAACAGATACAGAATGTAAAATATAGGCAAAACTGATTTTTTATCAAGAAGCTTAATTTAACAAATTGCTTATCGAGGGTGACATATTTTAAGATGTCTATTAGTGAGAAAAATTCCAAACCCACAAACAAAAAACCAGTGCATAAAGATATAACTACTATAGAATACCTCATAATCTAAGCTGGTACAAGTAAATAAAATAAGTCTGTTCTGCTCTCATTAAAGAGCAAAGCTGTATTCAGAAAGAAAACAACCTGAAAGAGCAGAAATGTGAGGGAGATCAGGTACACAACCGCCATTCCATGTACTAGGCGCCAAAGAGCAGGATGTGGCCTTATAAGGATCCTGTACAAATAGCACAATTTTATATATGTAGCAGCAGAGGCCTATTCCCATAAAACCCCTCCAACCCATGAAATATCTGAATTTCATGTCACAAATTGTAGATTTGATAAACATGTCTGACATTTGAACTTACGTAGAAGGGGCTTGAAGCAAGCAGTAAGCAAGAAATACTGCAATCATAGCCCATACACCCCTACAAGAAACCAAAAGCAAAATTACCACGTTGCATTGGAAGAGAACGTCAAATGAACTTCTCTGATTTGAGGAAATGTGAACAAACCTTTTTACAGATGTAACAAGATCACCAGATGCACCACCATCAGGGGCAAGGGCTCCGCTTGCCCAACTGTTCATACATCAAAACCACCAACAACAATCAAATTCCATCTATTTAAACATCCACAATGAGAATGTCAGATATGATACAAACACCACAAAATCGTATTGAAAGTACAGCAGCCAAACATAAGCTCATTCCAAGCCATGATACTTTTTGATTAACAAAATCCTCTCCATAGAGGTACATCATATAATATAGATTAAAAATAAAGCATTTCTGTTCTCTGCTGGTTTATCAGAAAACACAGGCAAAAGTGTAAGTGGGACGTTGAAGTGTCCAATTTCAGGCACAGGTGACTATATCAGACACTTGTACATACATTACGTTGGAGGGGGAGAAGATTGAATACTTAGCTGAAAGCACTGCATTTAGAAAGCCGAAACGGAGAAATAAAATGCCAGGACTTTCTCCTTCAGATGTTCAGTATTAAAGGTCGAATGGATACTGTTTTGAAGTACTATAAAGACCTAATAGAAATGTGCAACTCAAATATAAAAGTGACCAATGACTAGAAAAATTATTGTAATCAAAGAAGCAATATGTATTAGACAGATCTATATAAATATGTTTCTCTGGTATTGGCAACTAATACCAGTGGAGAAATCAGGCTTGCCAAACATCTGGACATTCCTTACCACCAGCAGACACAATAGGAAATAAAAAGTTCCAACCACATTGGGAAATATCACAGAAAGGAATATTATTACTTAACTCTATAAATCAAATGCCAAATGGTTAATTGATAATTTGTTGGAATGAGTCAAATATCATCAGGTGGAAACTAATGGTAGAGTAAAGCACTCACATAAGAAAACAAGCACCAATAAGTAGCAAGGAAACAGTACGCGGCTTGTATGCCCAGGCAGTCCATGGATCAAATTCTTCACAAACAGAAATTAGACTGCCGCCACCATTTTCTTGGGCATGATGATCCTTTCGCCTCGCTCTCCGATGCTCATTTGGCTCCATAAGCTTAATGATCAAGAGATGCAACTTTCTTACCGCCTACATATCCATGAAGATTAAAAGATTGACTGTCTGAGGGAAGAAAAAAAAATGCTGAACTCGCCGGTCCTTATCAATAACAAATAGAAACTAACATAATGACAAAACAGGTAAGTGAGCATACAGTATACAGCTTTAAAGAGTGGATATTTATACTATGCAAAGCCAATTTAATTAAAGAACAATATATCACTATGTACCATGAGTCGATGATTACATGTCTGCCTCCACACCAAACACAAGATAAATCTAAACCATGAAATTAATCTATCCAATAACGTCATACTACTTAGTTGATTGCCAAAACCAAAACTTTAATTTTTTTGAATTAAAAAAGAAGAAGAAATGGAAACCAAAAGTGAGGCAAACAAAAAGCCTAATGCAAAGGACATTTTAGACCTTTTACAGCAACAACAGCCAATGCCATCATAATAGAAAGAAATGTACACCACAATTAATCGAATGCAAATGTGTGGCTGATATACCTAGACTTGAGAAGTAAAATTTAACAGCTACATCTCATAAGAACTTTAACATTCATTATATACTAATGAGTATGTAAAGGAACTTATCAAATTGAAGCTTGCAGTTACCTTTGAATAAGGTGACAAGATCAAATTGCTCACAGGTAGTTCATTACATAAATGATTTAAAGAGTTCCTAAAATAACATGCAATATAATAATTCCCCAAGTCTACTGTTGAAAAAACATTAGCAAAAAAGGCATAGCATTTATAAACCTTACTAGTGACCTATCTAGCGAATGCCTAAGCATATTCACCCAATGTTCGTAGCAGTATACCAACAAACAAGTGACAATGAGAAAATTCACCAGTTCTTTTATTTTTAAAATGTTGTTTTACCTGGATAACTGCAAAGGGTCATTTCTCTATAATTTTATGTGCAACTCCATTATCACAAAAGAGCAATTACTTAAAATAAAAAGTTATTAGATGGCCAACATTTAATGGTAACCAGAAATCTACGAACAAATGAACAATAAAATTGTGGTCCAAAAGCTCAGATAAATGATGGTTTCATCAGATCATTACCATGTAGACATTCAATTCCCACAACACTAGATTAAATATCTTGTTTGAATCAAAGAGAAGTGAATGCAAAGGCCATTTAAGCCTGATAAGTTCCAGAGTATTTCAAGAAAAGAAACTGGAAGCCTAGTAAGGCACCAAACTACCCCAGTTAACTCTACACAAAGGGTATGCTCCACATGGATGTCATTGAGGTGATGATACCCTCCAATAAAATGTTGTCAGCCATAAAATCGTCCAAGCAAAACCTACAGAAATTCTTGATGATCTCAACTTAAACATAGTGTTAAACCATGGAAAGTGATATCCTATGTATTGCAATATCCCACTAAAGTATCCAAAAAAAAATATTGAGAAACAAAAAGATCCAAAGTTTGAAACAAACAAATTCTCTCTAAGAGAACAAATAACACCCATTCCCCTTTTGCCATAGATGTCAATAAGACCCTATGCAACCAAACTTCAGGGTGAGCTTCGCTGAATTATTGAAGCAATTGGATTTTCAGTAAAATCAACTTCTATCAGCATAACATTTTAGTGAAATACAATTAGGTTTTATATGGAATTTAGTCACACATATTTCTCACAGTTCAACTGTAGCCATTAAACTCTACATGGGAACCTAGACAAATCTCTAAGTAGCTCACTAGTTTCTTCCAGCTTGAACATTTTGGGCATAGGGTTCAGCACTCATAACCATATCAGAACACAAGAATTCATAAACTTGATCAGTTTCAGCAAAACCACTAATTGTACTCCAGCAACCATAAAACAAAAAACCACCACAGTTCTTCAAAAATAGGAAGAACCCACAGTATCAGTCTCAATCTGAAAATAGCATCAGACAGAAACTGAAAAACAAAAACCAAAAAAAAATCATAACGACAAACATAAAAACGCATTAATTTTAAAAAGAACTAATGCGACGTCCAGATTAGTATTTCCAGAAAGACTTTAGGAATAAGTCTCTCACTTTGATCAAGCAAGTAAAACACTGTATACTTCCTCGAATGAAACAAAGGCACTACACTGTATAAACTTATATAAGAGCGACGGTTTCGAACTTCAATATCCTTGGTATTAAAACAAACACAGACTAATAGGAAATAAGCAAATTAATAAAACAAAGTCCGACATTAGCGGTTGAAATTCAAATTCACCTTTTACGAAATCATAAACTTCAAAAGATTGAGTCATTGCATGCGATGGGAGATAAATATTTAATTTCACAAGAAAATTCTGACAGTGTACAATACAGAAGTCAAGGATTGTCCGAGTAAATGCGGACAAAACCAATATGTCACTTAAAATCAAACTTCATGAATAGAACTGAGGAAAAAGCAGATGAAAATATCATTACAAGCATGTACGTATAGCGCACATGAATACGGATTCGGTAATCAACACGAAGAAGACAGTGTATAAACGCCCCGTATATACACGTATATATACATACGAGGTTTTGCATACAGAAGCACATACATAGCGAGAGACAGAAAAAGCGAGAGAGAGAGAGAGAGAGATTATGGAGAAATGATTAAGAAGAAAAAGGGGGAGGTGAATTTTACAGAGAAAAGTGGGCTGAAAAAGGCAACAGGTGGGTTACTTACGTAGAGAAGCTGATGAGGAAGCCCTGTCCGTACAATTGGAGAAGAAGCAGATCGTGGCCGTCGGATCAGAGGGAGAAAGGCAGAGAGTAATAGAGAGAGAGGGCGGTGAGGGATTAGTTATCGAAATCACAAAGAGAGAAGATGAAGGATAAACATGAACGGAACTAAAAGAAATACTTGGTGTGGTGCGAGATGACGACCGATGAATCTATTTGACAGTGGTTTTCTTTTCTATTTGGCAGTGGAAAAGTGAGAGAAAAATACTCAGGAGCTCAGAGACACTCTGCAACAGCGGCGAAAAGGCAATGGGATTTTCGCGATGACAATAACGGAACAGAGAGAAAGAGTACGACGGTCAAACAGAGATTTGGAAACATGTTTTCCTGGATACGCTCTCTCTCCTCGATTAATTAAACCTTAAATGCATGAGATCTTTTGATGCCCAAATTACCCCTGAATATCTTCATTAATTGCAGCATATTACTTATCGCATTTTGCATTGATTCCTCTTTGATGTGCTGATACAAAGGTTTTGCCAATTGACAAACGTCAGCGTTTTCTCTCCATCTTCTTGTACACCTAGATGTATGAAGGGGACGGGATTATTCTACGCTGAATTTCAAGCAATGTACACTTTTCCTAGTGGAAATGATTTGGAATATTTCATGACATATGTTCCTTATTAATTAAAATCAATTTTTTAATTAATTTTTGTCCAGTAATTAAAATCAATCTTTGGTAAATCAATAACCATAATCAATTTTTGTCCAGTAATTAATGAAGAACAAACGCCACCTAAATATTTTTTTAATTTGATAAAAACAAATCAATTTTTTTATTAATTAAAATATTTACATGACATATTCTTGGACTGTTACATGTCTAAATTCTTATTTAAGACTAATATATTAGTCATAGTTTGCGGATAATGTTTTAGACAAATAGTTATGAATTTCATCATCAGTACTCAAAATATATGTTATATTAGTGGATTCGAAATTGTAATCATTTTCACTAAAATTATAATTTTTTTATAATATTTCCATCATATAAATCCTTCTTAACAAAATAATCTCTTTGGTAAATATTTTTGGTAAACAACCTTTTTGTTTTAGCAATCTTATTTATAAATCTCTTTGTATTAATATTAGTAATATGCTTATTAGTTATATCCTGATTTTTATCTTTTAACTACGATGTTTTTAGTCACTAATAATTCATTAACTAATTAAATTAAAACAAGCTTTCAATTTTGCATTTTTTTTTTTAAAAAAGTAGCACAATTTATCCAGATATTCTCAATATACCAATTATTTTCTATGATCAGGACCCTCTATAATACCTAAAAATTCATACGAACCTGAGTGTTATAAACTTCAAGTTTATTGTTTTCTCCCTCACTCCATGCGAGATTTGGGATGTTACAGATAACATTTTTTATTTCAATATTATGTTTTAATTAAACTGATACAACTGGTTATCCAGACGTTATTACTTTTTTTTTTAATTGAATTTGACCTTTGGGTCGTATTTATAATTTATGCCTTTTCTTCTGTGATTTGTCTCGCTTGAAGCCGACACTGTTGAAATTTAATTTATTCAAATCAATTTTGTTGGCTTTTCTTCACTATCGATATTTTGATGATTTAAATAAATAGATTAAGTTTATAAAATAAACATTTTCAAAAACAAAGTCATTTTTATCAAAGAGCCAAAGACTAGAAGATTGAAGATTAAGAAGATATAAGAAGTTCAAAAGTGAATATTCGAGACCGTAGATAGTTTCACTTTTGACAAGGATTTGAATTGCACACTTACATATCTTTCAAAACGTGCATAAACTATTTTACTTCATGCTTGGAAGATCAACATGTTTTTAAATGGTTTCAAAACACTCAAATCAAAATCACAAAACCTTTTGTATACTTATGGAAAATTAGTCTTTAAAATTGGGTGTTTCAAAGTGGTAAAAAAACGTAGTTTTAATTGAATCGGATAATGTGCTTAAGTTGAGGAGGTCGACCGGCTGGTGAAACGGTCGACTAGTTGTTTTTGAAAATATAACCGTTTTGATTTCTGACATTACGATCGTTGGGTAACAGTAACTTTAAGTGGTCGACTGACTCGTTTTGACAGACGACCTCCAACGGCTATAAACGACTTGTGTTTCTATTGTGGCTTATAAAAAGACCTTCCTAACATCTAAAAACTATAGAGAACGACCACAAACCACATATCATTTAGATAGCTTGAGAAATATATTAAACATTCTTATTCTATATTTCTCGTATCATTCACACAAATTACATTTTTACATCCTTGTCACTGTGTGCATCAAAGAGATATAGCTTTCCATTTTCTTGTACACTTTTGAGAGAGTTGGTTTCTTGTATCTACCTATCCAAAAGAGGTGTTTCCTTTAGTGATGTTGTTCACTAAAGAAAAATGCTTAGAGAGTATATATCTCATGCTTGATTTGGTTGTGAGTGGCGAGCTCGAAAATCACTGTGTTGCGAGTGTTGAGCCCGGAAAAACTGTGTACACTATTTGGAAGATAGTGAAAAAGTCTCAATGCTCGGTAAAGAAACTTGAGGGGTGGATGTAAACGGGTTTGCCGAACCACCTAAAATCTCATGTTTGCTTCTCTAACCCAACTCTTTACTTTTAGTACTTATTTAAACTTGATGTATTTATATATTTGCGTTAAACTATTCTTTACTTTGCAAATACGATTTTGAGGGTTAAAAGTTAAAAAGTTTGGAATCTCAATTCACTCTTCTTAAGTTGCCTTAATCTTAAGAATTACAAATATAACTTACCTAAAATCGCCCTCAAACATTTAAAAAAACAAATGAGCATGACATGTGATGCTACCATTGTAAGCAGCAATTGCAATAATATATTCAAAAAAAATTTAAAAAATGATTTGTTTTGTTTTACAGATCAATTTCAGAACGTAATATGTCAGAAGTCAGGATTCAAAATAGCAATTGCTTTCTGGTATAGATAATTTCGAAGGGTGAATAAAAACTGCCGAAATTTTTGGTATTTTCAATAGCTCCTTTCTAATCCAAAAATTTAGAATTGAAATGTGCAATCGGTAGAGAAATAGATTGAGCAGATGGATTTTACATCATTTAATGATGTCCATGTAAAGTTTCGAGTAACATAAGTCATATAATAGAGTCTACATGCTCGGTCTATCTCTCTCCAAATTGCAGCATGTAATTCAAATATAAAATTGCAGAATATCCCTATAAGTAACTCTCTTTTTTTTTTAATAAAAGGGGTGACATTGCATCCAAAGCGTGGGGAGAAATACCAATTAAATGTATATAACATTGAAATATAATCGGTCTCTTTCAACAATAATAATACCAAAAAATGGGGAGCTCTTACTTTTTTTTGTTTGGTCTTTCTCCTGTGCTAGTAAATGGTGCACCTTGACCTATAAATGGTGGTCCTACGGTCCTACCCCACTAAACTACAAGAACATAATTAATACTTCGTACCACAAAAAAGAATGAAAGGCTTGTTGCTTGACTGCCTGTTTGTGGTCCCTTACACCTCGTTCGTGAATTCTACTGTTTCTTATTTATTGTGGGTACTTTCCCTTACGAATCTCTGAGCAAAATATATTTAATTTAGGTGTTGTTCGGATGCAAACAAATTTCAAAGAAATTGTTTTATTTTTTTTTTAAATTTTGTTTTATGTTTTCCCTCTGAACTGTTAGGAATCTCTCTTATTAAAGTTACTGTTCTATTGGACAGGTCGCTTTCGGCCTTCGAGTCCGTGCTGGTCCAGATGTGAATTGTGCCAATAGACCGCTGGGGGAAGACATTATCTTGACCAAGTTATTTATTAGCTGTAAGCCTGTAGCCTCTCTGCAACACGGGAGCGGGACAAGATGCCCAATTTTTCTGTGGTAACAAATTTTCGATTTGCATGAGTTTTCTCCACTGCTGTTTGTCATTATAAAATAATTTTTATATATCAAATCCTTAATGCTTATTTTTTAAATGACCAAAGTCAAAATCAGGATTAAATCTTACTGAAAATGTAAAATTTTGGGAACATAAAAAATTATTTAATTTTTTTAAAAGTTTTTTTTTGGAGGCACTACCCCAACTATGGCGTGATTTTTTTTGGTAAAATCATAGTTAGCTTTTTATGTTTAAACAAAAATCAAATAATTACCTCTAAATTTCATTCCCATAATTTGAGACTCATAACTTTCAAAACATATCAATCTTAGCTGTCCGTCTAAATCAGACGTTAAATCATATAGAAAATCATGAAAAATAACTAAAATACCCCTCCAAGATAAAATTACTAAAAATATTAAAAATATTCATTAAAAAATATTTTTTAAATAAAACTATTAAAACTCTATTTCAATAATCTATTTATTTTTAATTTATTTCTTAAATTTTTAGTTATTTTTTAAAATTTAATCTTGGAGGGCATTACTGTCATTTTACCTTATTTTATTTAAACGGAACGGAAATTGATAGGTTTTGAAAGTTATGAGTTTCAAATTGTGGGATTAAAAGTTAGAAATATCTATTTGATTTTTGGCCAGAGGTTAACTATAACCTTACTTCTTTTTTTGTATCCCTTGAATTTATCTTTCAAAAAAGAAGTATGTTCTTTAACACTTGACATTTTGAGAGGCCTAATATTTTGTGACTCCGCTTAAAAATGTTTTTTTTGGTAAACAGAAGTAACTATTACAAATGATCCGAAAGGAAAAAAAAATACAATTAAAAATAATTAAAATTTCTATATTTGAACGAATTTCTCCCTTAGGCAGTTATTCAAGTGTCACGTCAAACAACATCTGCACTACACATGTATATGACACGTTAAAATTGTTATAGTCAAAGTTTTGGACAAAAAAATTGAGGAAAGTTACTTTGAGCCCTCTAAATAAAATGTTATTTTAAATAGAGGTTTAAACTATCAATCTTGATACATTTGACCCTCTAATTTTCATAATTAATCAAATTGCCCACGAAAATTTTTGCTAAAATGCACATAAGACTTTTCACGATTCATTTTTTTGTCCTGATCACGCCATATACTTTCCCAAGCATTCATCCAAAATAGAAGCCTCTCGAATAGTAGCCTTACGAAAAAGAAGCAAATCATCCGCAAAGAAGAGATGTGAAATACTCGGCACTCCTCGCCCGACCCTTGCACCTTTGAGACGCCAATGCCTTTTCTTCCTGCAAAAGCAATCGGGATAAAACCTCTGAGCATATAATAAATAGAGAAGGCGATAACGTGTCACCTTGGTGGAGTCCCCCTGAAGAACGAAAGTTACCAAAGAGGCTACCATTGAGAATTATCGAAAACGAAGGAGTGGAGATACACTGCTCAATCCATTGAAGCCACTTGTCGTTGAAACCAAACCTCCCAAGCACCTTCAAAAGAAAACACAAAAGCTATCTTGTATGGCTATGAAAAATTTTCGCAGCCACAATATAATTATCTTGTATGGCTCTCCCAGGAACAAAAGCTAATTGATATGAAGAAATAATTTTGGAAAAGACTAATTTCAAACGCTCTACCAAAATTTTCAAGATGAGCTTATAGATTACATTGCAAAAACTTATTTGGCCGAACTGGCTCACATTTGAAGGGTTGCAAGTTTCGGTAAAAGAGTAAGATGAATACTGTTCAGCTCAGGCACCATCACACCATTAAGAAATAAATCCTGCATTGTTTTGACAACATCTCAACCAACCATTTTCCAAAAATAAATGAAGAAATTAACAATCATACCATCGGTCCAGGAGCTTTTTCGGGGACATCTTCTTTCGGAACATTTTTATAAATTACATAAAGAATTTATTTTTAAAAAATTGTAAATTTTTTTTGGAGGCACTACCCAACTCCGTCCGTGAATTTATCTTTTTTTTTTTGGTAAATTCATTGGTAGCCCCTTATATTTGAACAAAAATCAAATATCTACCTCTAACTTTCAATCTCACAATTTAAGACTCATAACTTTCAAAACCTATCAATATTCTCTTGTCTAAATCAAGCTTTAAATCAAATAGAAAAAGCATGAAAAATAACCAAAATGTCTCTCCAAAATAAAAGTACTAAAATATTAAAAAAATATTCATTAAAAATAAAAAAAAAATATATTTTTTTAAATAAAACTATTGAAACTCTATTTTAATAATCTATATATTTCTTAAATTTTTATTTATTTTTTAAAATTTAGCCTTGGAGGGGCATTACTATCATTTTGTATGATTTTACGTCTGATTTAGATGGAGGCGAAGATTGATAGATTTTGAATGTTATGGATCTCAAATTTTAGGATTAGAAGTTAGGAATAACTATTTAATTTTTGTCCAGGGTTAACTATGACTTTACCTTTTTTTTTTATCCCTTGAATTTATGTTTAGTAAAAGAAGTATGCTCTTTAACACATGACATTTTAAGAGGCCTAATATTTTGTGGACTCCACTTAAATGGTTTTTTTTTTTTGTAAACAGAAGTAACTATTGCAAATGATCCGAAAGGAAAAAAATACAATTAAAAATAATTAAAAAATTTATATTTGAACGAATTACTCCCTTCGTCAGTATTTCAAAAATGCCACGCCAATCAACATAAGCACTACACATGTATATGACACATTAAAATTGTTATAGTCAAAATTTTGGGAAAAAAGGGAAAAATCACTTTAAACTCTCTAATTATGATGCAATTTTAAATAGAGGTTTAAATTATCATTCTTGACACATTGAACTCTCTAATGTTTATAATTAATCAAATTGTGTCATAAAATAAAATTTGAGGATCAAAATCGTGCAATGTGGCTCATTCATAACACACATATCACGAGTTTGATCGTTGAATTTTTTTATATTTTTATTATTTTCTCACAGTACTTGATAAAACTCTAAATCTCCTAAATTTTTAGATTTTCACAACACTCTAAAATATTTCAAAATTTTAAAATTTACAAAGATGTCAGTGGATTATCTAATATTTTCAATGAATAAATTGGAAGATTTTTTTTTCTAAATATAATTTGGCACTCAAATATGCCTGATCTCTAGGGATTTCGCGCTCAAAAGAGAGAATTCTATTGAAAAGCCAGCGCCAACTTTTGGGATGAATGATTATAAAAAGTATTATTGGAGGATGATTATAATTGCGTACGCACAAAGCGTCAAAGATTGATTCTATTCTCATCATTTTTCACTTCTCACGATGTGCCTCCAAATCATATTGTAATCCGACAGGAAATCTAAAACCCTAATAATTATCTTCCCTTTTCTCTTTTCCACAAACAAAGCCCTATCCAATAATTTGCACCTCTTTGCTATACAATGGAACGACGCGTTCAGAGGTGGCTAGTTTATGTATACTTATTGAAAATCTTCCGATTGGACTAAAATAAGTTAATTGTTGTTAATATCGAACATGGTATTGTTTTTTTTCCCTATGCCGAAAATGGTATATATTTTATCCCACTGATAGTTACCTTAATAGTTAGGGTGTATTTGAGACTATGTGGTAAGTCTTTTTTCACGGAGATAAAATCAGTGATTAAAATTGGAGGTTCGACTATGAGCCATCCAAGCTTTTCCCGAAGTTTGTATGTGGAATGAGATTGTGATATCCTGAATTCCACTTTGAGCAGAAAAAGAGAAAAGAATGAGAGATGTCTAATTTTTACATTAGAACATTACTAGTTTGAATTGTGCTTTATAATGATCCAAGAAACTTCAAGAACAACTTTAACTAGTCATTTTGAAGTGAAAGTTTTCTTTAGATCGTTATAAATATAGACCAATAAAGGAATAAGACAGGAATGGGGAAAACATGAAGTAATCAATAAACAAGGATATTCAAAATTTGAAATATACCTCAAGTACCAAAACACAAAATAACAAAATTAAACATACCAAGTTTTTCTATTCTCTTTATAATTATGTGGTAAAAAGTTATTTTGTGTTCCAAACTATTAAAATAATCTCAAACATGAGTCTCAATTATCAACTTTGACACAATAAGTTATAGATACCAAATTTTATTATTTGTGCTCCTAAAAAAGATCAAATCATTAAAACATACTATATGAGTTATAAATGAGTCATGTAACACAATTTTAACCTTTAATTTTTATTTAAGGTATTAATTAATTAATTAATTTAAAGTTTAAAAATTTAATATATTAAAGTTGGTAGTTAAAATTATTATTTTAAATTATTTGATAATTTAAGGATCTCATATGAATTTGTTGTAATTATATTTATTTTCGCTTTCTTAAAAAGTCAACTTGATTGAGATGATTGGTATTGGTTAATTTTCGCTTTCTTAAAAAGCCTGGATCATTAGTTCTCAGCAAAGGTCTTGTGAGTGGATCCCTCGACTTTATGAAAAGTTGGCTTTTCTACCAAATATAAAAAAAACATTACTACAGTTGCACTATTAAGCTATGAAAAACTTGATTTGTGTTTACCCATTCACAAATTACATTTTTAGATTATTAATTGTCAAAGTTAAGAGAAAACAATACAAAAGATATTTTTGCACTCAACCTTGTAGAAAGTCTTATTTATGCTTTGTTGGCTAATTTTTTTAGTTATTTTTATTATTATTTTTGATATCCAATTTAACATCAGGATGTAAATTGACGAAATAAAAAAAATTGATAGCTCAATCTCATGAAAATTAAAGAATAAAAGTAAAAACACGAAGTTACCACGAGTTTGGATGAGGAAAAAAAAAGATTATAATGTAATTTTTTTATTGAAAGTAATATCGATTTTATTAGGATGGATGAAAATGTTATTAAAATTTATAAAAAGAAATTAAAATTTGTAAAATTTAGGGGATGTTGGTTAAGGAGTTTTATGAAGTTTTTTTGTGTTTTGAGAATTTTTATGTGATATTAACTTTATTGATATGCGTGTTTTAATTATTTTTATGTGGTGTTAAAAATAACGTTTAGCTGTAAAAATTTTTGTATTTTGAAATTTTTTTTATAACCGAACTTGTCCTTAGTAAAAAGTATATATAGCCGCCGATAGGCTCTCGCGCAGCCGTGCTATTGTCCTGCAACCTCTGACATCACCCGTGCTACGGTCGTACCCCCAAAACGGGTTTCGGATCCTGGATCATGCTGCAGATATTTGGGGGGCGTTTGTTTCCCTAATAAATCGGGGTTCGAAATTTCCAACAAAACAAACACACTCCAAAATTTTTAACTTTTACACACACACACACTACTTTTCACAAACCCCAATAAATCTCAATAAAATAAAGATTCCCAAAATTTCGAGAATATTCCCTGAAATTTCCGCAAACAATTCAGATTACAGATTGTAAAAAGCATTTGCTGCCTCTCTTCCCCAGTGGAATTGTATTCATTTGGGTCCTGTTTCATGTGGATATGTGTAGGCTCCCTAACTGAAGTTCGCGAATATCCAGCTAAGAGGGAATATTACTTTTAGTTCTTCCACCTCAAAACCTAAGCAATCATTATCAGAAAGGGCTCCACTTGGCCGACCTCGTTACACACCTCGTCCATATTGGCTTTTGTGGTTGTCACGTTTAATGTTAAATCAGGAATATGCCATCCAGGTACTACGATCCCACTATACCCAGCAGTGCTTTATTTTATAAGGTCCAAAATCTTCGCTTAGGCATCTAATGCATGGAGGTGCAGCTTTTCCAGCCTATCTCATATTGCGTAGGGTTTAGATTCCAAATTTTTCAACATTATTTACCGAATCAATTGGGCATACCAAAATCGAATGTCGCATTTCGAGGTTGGTGACAATTCAGTACGATTTTTAAATATTACGGAGAGGTTGAGCAGCGTTAATTGTGGCCGGGATAAGAAATTGGCCTCCTTGGCAAACTAGGGATAGTGGCAAGGATGTCTATGGAAAAGTTGTCCAAAGATAGATTGCTTGCTTTTATTTTTGTCAAATAGCTGGAGGACAGGGAACGAAAGGTCAGTTTTAGATGGATAAATCGATATTGGTAGAAGGGTGAAGGACGTAGACTACGGCCTTGGCTGGCTCTGAATTCGGTGCTATAATGTCCCCTCTCGTGTAATCCATTCAGCCTTTGCTTAGAAAAAAAAAAAAGGACGTAGACTCGTAATCTCTTAGATCCTACCGCCGTGACACGGTCAGGGTGCAAATGATTGTATTTTGGGGGTTGTGGGGAGTTTCCTCGTTTTCGTGTAGCACGCTAGAAGACTGATGCGCCTACAAACAGGAACTATAATAATGATGCAATTTACTCTAATCGATTCAATTTCCCCCAAGTCCACTAATACGGCTGGAGTTGAAGATATTAACTAATTAATTGCCTCCAACAAGAGGTCAGATTGCTATGAAAAAAAGAAGCCAAACCAGAGGGAGCAAAGCCAACCCAGCTGGCCCGAGGAAAAATCCCAATCGAAACAGACTACCCAACCTATGCGGAAGGCTTCCCCCAAAAAGAGATGCGGAAGAAGCAGAGGGTGAGAATCTATACTGCATGTAAACCATTTTTCCCCATGTAATAAGTTATACACATTTTACATACCAATAACATGGGCACTTCTTTCCTTCTAACATAAAAAATAATAAAACAAACTGAAAAAAAATTAACAAAAAAATAGTAGCACTCATGAATCAAAATCCTCTCCATTCCCTACCAAAATTGTATCATCCAATTAAAGAGGGCAAAGTCAGCATGTAGACTCTACCATACTTAATCTGATCACATTTGATCTCGGTTTGTTCATTCTCTCTCTAAACTGTACAAGGCAATTCAACAAGGGAATCCTCAAAGATCTTGGTTAAGCTGATATCAACACTGACAAAATACAAGCCTACTAATTACTTGTTAAGATGATAGTGGCTACAATCTAAATTACATCTGAAGAGTAGTATATCATTGCTTCTCTGTAATGTGTGTATACTATCCATTTATGTTATGTACTAACTCCCACTATGCCTGTCTTTGACCAACTCTCCTGGTCAGCACCAATTGTACCCCCGTTGTAAGCAAAAGGGCACGAACCCATCAAAACGAGGTAGATTGCTGTCCCCTTGCATGTATTCAGTCAGCTATAACTCTTATCACCCAAAGCAGATCAACTGCCAACTGCTTCCCTTGTATTCCACGATAACATGAGTTACACCTTTCAGGTTTCTATCAACAAGCAATCTTCTCAACAAGATACCGGTGGTGCAAAAGAGAAGGTGAGTATCCCTTCCTTTAATACCTTCCAATCGAACTTTATATCCAACCTCGAAGGAAGCCAACAGAGCAAGAACACTATAATCATTAAAAATAATAAAGGAGAAAAGGACTAGCGATGACATATAGTTTGGCCAAGTACTCTGAGGATATTGGATTTGCAACAGAAAACTCACTGATTCACCCAATTTCTCTCCTCTTTCCGAAGCAACTCTTTCGGAAACAGACATAGCAGATAATCGTCTTGGCTGTGTACATATAATGCTGCAAACAGCTCCCCGACCAGATTCTATCTCTGATTCTAAAATGAATTGGGAACTTGAGTAGTTTTGCCACAACCAGTCTCACCCGAGACAATAGTAACCTGTAGAGGAGAAAACTTAACCAGTTATCAATCAAATTAATAAACCTATACCATTTAATATTGAAGCTTAAAACATTATGGTGTTATAATCACTACTTCCGCCTTTTGAGCAGTTTGTATGAACAAGATACATGGTTAGATGAGATACACCTATATTAATATCTCTGTGAAATATGTCATCATAGAACAGGGTCATAGTATGCCAACACTTCTAAAGTTAACTGAGGATTTTTTTTTGATAAGTAAGGCAATTTTATTAAAAGAAAAATGAATAGAAGGAACAGTACAAAAGACTATACTGAGACCTCTAGACCAAACAAGCTATAAAACTAATGAAATCTAAAAGCTCCGAAAAGGGAGAAAATATTAGCTGAGGAAATACTATCATATCAACCCAAAAATACAAAAAAAAACACCGTGTATCAAAGCACCCCTTAAAAAAAGGTTATATAACCGTCCAAAAACGCTAACACCTAGACAAATGCACAAAAATTCAAACTTAACGCAGAACCAGGGACATGCATAAGTACATACATATAGGCACTCACTTCACACAAGTGCACAAGCATAGACACATTCCCACAAACATGAACCTACATAAGAACATATGTGATCATAGGGGGAATTAATTTTCTTAGAAATTACATTACATTGATGAGTACTGTTTTTCCCATGATGTGATTAGCAACTGCATCAGGGGAAACACTCAATCTACTCTCACCACAAAACATCCCAGTATGAACCACAATAATTAACAAAAAGCCCCACAAAGCTAAATTACATTAGGCTTTTCTAGTTTAACTCAGCCCATATCACCACAAGCAAAGTCATATAATGCTCAGGTTAATATAAACACAAGTAGCTTGAACATATTCAGCGGCAGACATTAAGAATACACAAGTTTTACTAATCCCTTCTCCTTGGCATACTGTCATATAGGCATTGGCAGCTCTTTAACACTTGAGCACTGTTTGATTGATGATCGATACAGATGGTCCGCCCCTCCCCACTTCTCTCTCTCAATTCTTCGAAAATCAGAACTTATCAAAAAAAGATAATATATAAATTGCATCGGCTCAGAAGAATTAGTCAACAATATGATAAATGTTCTTTGACTCTTTTTCTCTTACTCAACAACATAACTACCATTGGAACTCATTTCTGTGTTTTGAAACTCTGAAAGTATTAAATTATTTAAGCCGAAATTCTGAATGCTGTTGTTTGTGGAATTATTTGTGCTTCCAAGATTAAGTGTTGTTATGTATCAAATTTTAATGAAATGAGTTAATAGGCTAGATCTCCAAGAATGCCAGATGGGTGTATTCAGAGTCATGCTTTGTACTAGAGCACCACAAACAGACCAAGAAAAAAGTGAAGCCTACAACACTTTCTTCCACCAACAGTGCAAAAGATTCTGAGTCCCTTCGTCACTGTCAGATACTTGTAAAACCCATTTGAAGCTAATGTAGAATGAGATAATACTGGATAGGATGGCTCATAAAACTTACTCGAAACATAACTCTAACACCAAGGAGCTAGAAAAGAATATGAACAATGAAGACGTAGAAGATCATAAGCAAAAGAACAAAACAGAGAGTAGAATATGAACGGACCGATATAAAACATAACAGACATACGGTCCCCATCTGACCAAGCATTGAGGCATTAAAGCTATCTCTTTTAGCATTGTTTTGTTGTGAGAGTTGAGTGGGTCATATTTTCTCTGTGTAGGACTCAATGGTTAATGCCAAAGAAGGCTGTTGAAGCGTGTTTCTATCCTAAACATATGCCAATGTCATAACAGTTTATTTTGAATGCAATGCTGCATCCGTGTGCTATATGTTGACCCTTTGGAGAAATCATCAATGATGTTAAGCTGTGTATGAACAAGCTAAAATCCATCTTTTCAAGGTCCTTACATGTTTGGATGTCTTTTTAACAGTATCCCTACTTCACTTTCTTAAACTAAAATGTTAATTTTCCATTTCAAACCTCTGACTTTAGGAAGTACGTAGATACTTGCTCTTTTTCATTCTTGATCATATAAAAATACTTCCCACGAAACAATCAAACATAATCACATTAATTCTTCTGAACAAAATTGTGCACTTGCATCCAACCTAAGCTTACAAGCATAAGAGTATAAAAACGAAATAAAGAAAAAAAAAAACAAAGAACAAGATTTGGAAGGAAAGAAAATAAAATTAGAAGTGGAAATGGTAACTCGTGAATATAGGAAAATCAAATTAAAGGCAAGAGTCATTGTTCACCGAGGTCGAAAAAAAAATTAATTAGTGTTGACATCATTCTCTTCAGGTGACCAAATTACAGGAAAAAGTATGTAGTTACAAGCATTTGGCCTATTGATTTGCACAAAAGGAAGAGACTTTTACTGCAAAGGTGGCTATGGTAAGAACTTAATATCATTCAGGCCAGAAAGCCTTTTCCTAAAGGCAAATCAAGAAAAAATCATCTCATTAACTAACACAACCCTTGGTTGTCTCTACACTGGTCCTGTACCTGCAGCTACATGTTGAGGAGGTCCATTTCATGTGGGAGCCACGCAACTAGTCAACAAAAACAGAAAAATAAAATCTTACAAACCTGATTTTGTGCAATAGCTGTCAACAGTGCATCCTTTTCTTTATAAGCAGGGAGACTACTACGAAATTTCAGCATTTTTCTACCTTCCAGAGATTCCTATACAAAATAAGAAACATATATATGTGTCAAAACTCTTCATTCCACCACTTTTTTTGAACAAATACTCAAGAATATACAGAGCATCTGGACTATCTTGAGTGTATTAACCTAAGTTCTTGATTGAGCCAGGCTTTTCAACGAAGTTCCTCAGTACATAGATCAATAATCAGCCCAAGAAGCTTAATTATGTGTGATGAACTAATGCTCATTAACTAAAGATTTTTTTTAATGCCACTAGAACCAGCCTTATAGGGTCAGGTTTATGTTTCTAGGGCTTCTCTTTTTTTTTTTTCCTGGGACTCCTAGTAATATATTAACAGTGTTTAATTTCTATGATATTTCCACCTGAGTGGATAATTGTACTTCAAACCTATCTGTGACTCTGACTGATAAAGACGAATCCAAATGCACTTTCTTAACTCTGGGTATAACGTTTTGAACACCATATTATTAGTGTTTGTGGCGCAACACCAGACCAGAAAATATTAGACTTCTAGTAGCAATCTATGACCTAAAATGTATTTGGTGCCCTAAGCACCAAAGGAGGAAAACAACCAAACAGGGTAGAAAAAATCAATAACATCCATGGGTGAATATCTTGACAGAGCATTTTCTTTTTTCAATTTCTTCCTCTTGTTGGTAAGCTACCAACCCAGCCAATGGTTCTTGAATCCATGAAGTCAACCCTTACCCTTTCCTGAGGGATGAAGGGAGAGGAAGTGGGAAGTCAGCTAGAGCTCATTAGCATGGTTTCAGAGAATGTCAAAAAGAAAAAGAACATAAAGCAGCACTGCAGCACACACTGGCTCTGCTTTGTTATGTGCACCGTACTTTGAAAACAGTCTTAATGCTTACTTGACCAGACATTACAGGGACTTTACCAGCCAATAATGTAAAAGCTCCACATTCACACTCAATTAAAGGCCCACCACTTATTTTATCTCTTTTTTAGTCCACATCATCCCAAAACTTCAAGGATCATGTTATCTTCCTTCTTGTTTTTCTTTTCTGCACCCCCCCCCCTTCTCTCTCTTTCAGACTTCAAATAATTGAACCTGAACCAAATTCCAATTTGTTTCATAGTTTTGGTCATTAGCTTCTGATTCCCAACACCCATGTAGATTTTAAGTTCCATCTTTCTGGCTTGCGAGAGTTAGTATCCATATCTGTACGAGCTAATTTGGTTGCCTTGAACAGTTAATTGGAATTAAAGCATGCCAAGCGCAAAAGTCAGTAATATCCAATTAGAATACTGAACTATTTAAGGTTTGTAAAAAACTTTTGTTAATTCCTCCTGAAAGGGGTAAAATGAAAACATCTTCTGACGATCACTTGTTTATATATTCGTGCATGCCTTGAAAATACAAAAAATTATTTGCTTCATGTGAAACCTTTTCATAACCTAAGCTCTAAAATAATTGGACGTAAAGGTTGAATCCAAACCAGACGGTAGCTCCCATAACAGTGCCCTACTCCTCCAACCCCCTCACCCCTCCACCCCCTAAGCTGGATCCCCAAAGAGAAGGAAAGTGTAAAAAAAAGGTACAAACCTTCCTCAGTCTCTTTCTTCCTTGGTATGTAGAAATTCTTGTTTGTTTTAAAAATACAAGAGAAATCAAGTGATGTTTCCACAATGTACCCTGCCATCTACAGGCGAGCCGCCCGTGCTTCTGAGTTCCGAAATAAAACTTAAACAGAGTTCACTAGGCTAACAACAGAAAGAAGAACTTCTCTAATTGTCAGGTTAAGATGAAACCTGCCAAGCTTTTTCTGATCACATAGCAGCAAACTTCTCTGCCAAAGAATTTTCTCCATAACAGCCTTACTCGCTGCCACCGGCTCTGGTTGCTCAAAAAGCCCTTCATCGGTGGCAATACTAGAGCTACTGCTTGTTCTTGAAAATGATGTACCTGGAAAGCTTTCCCTAGTCCTAGACTTCAACGAGAGGTATTCTCCAAAATAGGAATGAACTCTTCTTAGCAACCCAAGAGGCAACACGACCTGTCAATTATGTAAAACTTAGTTTAGATTCTTAACAAAAGTCTACTCCTTCTGTACTAAAAGGTTTGTCCAACTTGCCAAATGCAGGTAATTTAAGAAGAGACCATTATCCCCAATTGTCTCAAATTTCAACACAACTATGTAGATTTATAGTTTGAAAATTGACAATGTATGTTAAAGTACAAGTGAAAGGTCATGTGGAGAAGTAAAAAAACTTTTGTGCTTTATTTTTTGACCTAGACAAAAATTATGGGGCATGAAATGCAAAGAGAAAAAGAGAGCACTTTGTACCACACAAAATAAATTAAGGAGATTTAGTGCATAAACCAAATTTTGTATCACGAAGGAACAGAAAGCAATAAGAGAACAGTGCTGATGTAAAATACCTGCCTCTGTGGACGTTTGTCATCCAGGTCGAATCTGTAGTTCGGCAGTGGGACCTTACTAAAGACAACTACTTTTGCATACAGATGGCTGCCAGAGATAATTTGATTTCTCATAAATTACTTTATGACAACTAACAGGAGATGTGCTGATTAAAGCATCTATTCTAATGAAGTAGATGACACCTATACAGCCCCATTCCACTCGCTAAAGCTGATAATTGTTCAAAATCATGTCAATCCTTTTTCTCCCTTGAGACCAACTGATGCGGAATATAGTGGAGAAATAGGAATTAGATAGAAAGCTCAAGAAAGAATAGGGAAGAAGAGAAGAAATAAGCCAAGGAGAAGGGGAAACACATTTTTGAATGCAAGAGGCAGCAGCCAATAAACTTTATTATCTCAGTCTAATTGATTTAAGGTTCTCACTAACCTTAAATAGAGAACAAAGGTCATAAGCAAACCCTAAAAGCCCATGGGCCAAAACTTAATAAAGCATAATAACTCCTAGTCTATTAAAATATAAATCACAACTAAATACTAAAAACAAGTAAATTAAATGAATGTCCCCATTAACTCCCCCCAGGTGGGAAAAAAAACTCGACCCTGTCGAGTAAAACAAAACAAGACAAAATCATAACTCTCAAGTACCCAACCACAAACTAAGTGGTTGTGCGGTCTTCTTCTTCGCACGCTCATAGACTCGTATCAGTGGAGGTCTGAATCGAGTGTCCCCGGGGTGAGAAGAACTCGACTCTGGCGAGAGAAGATCCTGATGACTTCTGTAAAGCTCCAACATGTCGGGATCAAGTTGTTGAAGAATATCTCGAGTAACCCAAGTGCATTCAGAATCCGGTTTATTTACCCAGCGAACAAGGAAACGCTGAACCGCTCCATCTGTAGTGAACACAACCTGCTCATCTAGAATAGCATCAATTTTATCTACGAGTGCAGGAAGAGAAGGTAATGGTGCAGGGGTAGGAATAGGCTCAGGGTTAGGCGTAGTTGTGTCAAGAAAAGGATCATCTGGGAAGCTGGGAGGGCCTTTGTAAGCAACTAAGTCCTCAACATTGAAAGTATGATGAAAACCAAAGTGAGATGGAATATCAATGACATATGCATTAGGTCCAACCTGCTTCAAAATTTTAAAAGGACCAGCACTACGAGCCTGCAATTTGGAAGCGAGTCCAGAAAGACGTCGTTCCGGTCGAATTCGGATCATGACATAATCCCCAATATTAAATGCAACATGTCTTTTATGTAAGTCAGCTCGAAGTTTATATGATGCATTACTTGCTTCTAGACGTTTATTGATCTCAAGATGCAAGTCATGAAGATGATGCGCAAATGATTCAGCAGTCATAGATACACTAGCATAGGGAGACATGGGAATAAGGTCTAAAGGTTTCCTAGGCTTATAACCATGCACAACTTCAAAGGGACTCACACCGATAGATCGATTCACAGAATTGTTATAAGCAAACTGAGCAGTAGGGAGGATCAAGTCCCAATTCCTAAGGTTTTCCTGGACTAGGCATCTCAATAAGTTGCCTAGACTACGATTGACAACTTCGGTTTGGCCATCTGTTTGTGGATGGTATGCAGTGGAGAATTTCAGTTTAGTGCCAACCATATGCCAGAGAGTCCTCCAAAAGTGACCAGTGAAACGAACATCGCGATCAGACACAATAGTTTTAGGAAGACCATACAACTTAACAATTTCATCAAAATACAACCTAGCAACCTTAGAGGCATCAGAAGTCTTACTGCAAGGAATGAAGTGAGCCATTTTAGAAAAACGATCCACAACAACAAAAACAGAGTCATGCCTCTTAGGGGTACGCGGAAGTCCTAAAACAAAGTCCATACTCACATCTTGCCAAGGACAACTAGGGACAGGGAGAGGCGTGTAGAGACCGGTATTCTGTTTCTTATGCTTGGCAAGCTGACAGGTTCTACAAGTGCTAACTATCTTAGCAACATCCCTCTTCAAACTAGGCCAATAAAATTGGCCTTCAACTTCCTCTATAGTCTTATTACGCCCGAAATGTCCAGAAAGACCTCCGGCGTGAACCTCCCACACTATAAAATCCCTCACTGAAGTCCTAGGAATACAAAGTTGATTGCCCCGAAAAAGGTAGCCATCCTGAAGACGAAACCCAATAGTAGGATCAGATTGACCACTTAGTAAAGCTAGATAAAGTTCCCTAAAATCAGGACAAGTCTCATAATCTTCCTTTAGTCTCTCAAATCCTGTGACCTTAACGTGCATAACAGACAATAAGGAGATACGACGACTCAAAGCATCAGCGGCTTGGTTCTCAACACCTTTCCTATGTTTCAAAACAAAAGAATAGGCCTGTAAATATTCTATCCAACGACCATGCCTACTATTCAACTTTTTCTGGGAACTAAGGTAACGAAGAGCTTCGTGGTCGGAATAAAGAACAAACTCTTGGGGTAACAAATAATGGCGCCAATGGCGCAAAGCCTGCACAACCGCATATAACTCTTTGTCATAAGTAGAGTAACGTAGTCTAGCATCATTCAATTTTTCGCTAAAGTAGGCAATAGGATGACGCTCCTGAGTAAGAACCCCGCCTATGCCAATACCTGATGCATCACACTCAACTTCAAACAATTTAGAGAAATCAGGAAGACCCATGACTGGGGCTTCAGTCATTCTCTTCTTAACATCCTCAAAAGCTTTCATAGCTTGAGAAGACCACTTGAACTCTCCTTTCTTCATACACTCTGTTAGAGGAGCCATAATAGTGCTAAACCCCTTAATGAATCGACGATAGAAGGTAGCTAGACCATGAAAACTCCTAACATCATGAATAGATTTGGGTGTAGGCCAATCTACAATTGCTTGCACTTTCGTAGGATCAACAGACACTCCATCAGAGGAAACAATGAATCCTAGGAAGACAACACTTGTGGTAAAGAAAGAACATTTCTTCACATTGGCATATAAACACTCTTTCCGAAGGGTGGAACAAACCTGAGTGAGATGATCTAAGTGTTGAGTACGAGACTTACTAAAAATAAGGATATCATCAAAGTAGACTACTAAAAACTGTCCCATGAAAGGCCTAAGAGCTTGGGTCATGACCCGCATGAACGTACTAGGGGCATTAGAAAGACCAAACGGCATAACTAACCACTCATAAAGACCATCCTTCGTCTTGAAGGCAGTCTTCCACTCATCACCTGGGCGGACCCTAATCTGATGATATCCACTCTTAAGGTCGATTTTAGAAAAAATGGTGGCGCCAGCCATCATGTCCAACATATCATCAAGCCTAGGGATGGGGAAACGATACTTGACAGTTATCTTGTTGATGGCTCGACTATCAACACACATTCTCCAAGAGCCATCTTTCTTGGGTGTCAATAGAGCTGGAACCGCACAAGGGCTCAAGCTCTCACGGAGAAACCCCTTATGAAGAAGTTCACTCACTTGGCGGTGGAGCTCGGCATGCTCAGAGGGATTCATCCTATAATGAGGCAAATTCGGGAGGGACGATCCCGGAACAAGATCTATGGCATGTTGAATGTCTCGTAATGGTGGCAAATGATTAGGGAGATCCACAGGAAAAACATCTTGAAATTCACGAAGGACCTCTTGGACCTCCTCAGAAGGTTCTACTGTCAGAGAATCAGATGGAACTTCCATAACAATTACCGCAAACACAACCGACTCCCCTACCAGATCTCGCTCAAACTCTGTTGAGCTGATAATATTTAACCCCTTCTTGTTTACAACTGTCTTGGGGTGATGGACATCAACAGGTTTTGGGGGAAGAGGATTAAGGAGAATCTTCTTTCCCTTGTACAAAAATGAACAAGAGTTGGAGCGACCACGTATGGTCACATCCAAATCGAACAACCATGGGCGACCAAGTATAACATGACCTACATCCATAGGAATAACATCACACCATATTTGATCTTTGTACTCTAGAAACTGAATGGGCACCAGACATCGTTCCTTCACTGCTATGGAGGAAGTATCGACCCACGAGACACTATAGGGGTTCGGGTGAGGGACTCGTGGTAACCCCAGACGAGAAACAGTAGTAGCAGAAACTGCATTAATACAACTTCCACTATCTATAATGACCTTACAACCCTTATCATTGATTTTGATATAGGTATGAAAGATAGCATGACGACGCCAGTCATCAGCATCTTTGGGCTGGGTAAAGACACAACGAACAACACCCAACCGGGAGGTGTCAGGGCGCAGGGTTGAACTAAACCTAGAGGGGATAGTTCTAATACAACCTACAGTAACATCATCAACTTCACCTAAATCACTGAACTCGTCAATCGGAGGCTCATAAACTTGTTCGACTATGTGATCCTCATCACACATGCTAGGATGTCCCTCAAGGACCAAAGACCTACTGGGACAACTAGCTGACATATGGCCAAAACCCCTACAATTAAAACATTGAACACGAGAGTTATTACGAGGAGCATCAATGGTCTTTCCCTTAATATCCCGGACAAAGGGCGCACTAGGAGGGGGAGGTCCTAACACAGATTTAGGTTGTGAGGGGGAAGGCTGAGGAACAAAAGGCCGAGTGTCGCCACGTTTCCCAAAAGGAGTCCTAGTAACCAACTCATAGTCTTGAACCAGAGTGTAGGCATGATCGAGGGTGGAAACTCCTCTAAGGACAAGCTCTCTCTTAAGGTCATCATGTAAACCATGTCGAAATCGACTCAACGTCATAACCTCATCCTCAACAATGTGACAACGCATCCTAAACTCATCAAATTGGGTCACATACTCAGTTACAGATCTGTTACCTTGCCGAAGGGCATTCCACTGATCTAACAAATTTCCCATATAAGATTGGGGAATGTATTTTTCCTGAAGACGACGCTTCATTTCAACCCAAGTTCCAACTGGAGGCGCATGACGCCTCAGAAGAAGATCTTCTACACTCTCCCAATAAAGTTGAGCATTACCAACTAACTTCATACTAGCAAATTGCACTCGCCTATTCTCAGACACTGCATACCACTCAAAGAAACGATCCATATCCCTAATCCACTGAGTATAAACGCGGGGATCTAAAGAGCCGTCAAAGGTAGGAGCATCTAGCTTAATGGTCTTGAAGAGTTGCTCCTCGTGACGTGGAGGAGACTCATTACCACGAGCGTAGTGATCTCGCTCTCGCTCGTAATCCCTATTTCTACGGTCGCGTCTATCTCTATCTCTCCTATCACGATGACGTCTATTAGGGGGCGCATCTGAATATTCAGCGTCATTTTGATGACCCGGGACCTCTAAGGTCTCAACCCTCGTAGCTAGGTCTCTATTTTCTTGACGAGCTGCCGTTAGGTCAGCTTGGACAGCACCTAACTGAGTGGTCAATTGCGTTATTTGTTGGGTCAAGGCCTCAAATTGGGTAGGGTCCATGGTTGGTTCAACGGATCTAAGGTTGACTATACGACCGCTACGCAAATGCATGCAACACTCACCTAAAAATGCAATTGAGATCAATAAACCACCGATGCAATTGAATGAAAAATAAGAACTCGAGCAAAAATTAGATTTTGGCCTTGGGGATTAGAAAAATCCAAAATGTGCAGACAAGTAGCGCTAAATTTTAAAAAAAAATTAAAGCAAGGACTAAACACAATGCACCAAATTCACTACTAAGGTAAACAAGGATTCAATAAAGGTAAAGATACGTTGATTTTTTTTTTTTTCACCGTAGGAAGCAAACGAGTAATGAAAATGTATGAGGACGACTATCGGATAAAAATGAAAGTGTGAAAAATAACCGGTAACACTCGTTGACAAATTAATCTATAAAGAAGAGCAATTATGTCACTAAAAACGAAGTGGAACGAGCGCACCTCAGATCACTAGTGAACACAAACACGAATGAGCCGTTGAAAGGGCCGTAGAGGCGAGAAACCGTCGAAGAAAGTGCTGTCCCGCTTGATTCGGGTCCAAAAACGTAGCAAAAGTGTCAAACACGACCTGGATCTGGGAGAAAACACCGAGAGGAGTTGAATTTCGGCCTGAAAATGCAAAAATCGGCCGGAACCGGATGTATTTCGGCCTGAACCGGAAAATATCGGCCGGAACCGTGAATATCGGCCGGAATCGCCGAAACTGGCCGAAACTGGTGGCTGCCGGCGGCGGAACGAAGTGGGCTTCACCTATGTGGACCGAAAATCATGTAGAAACTCAAATATAGGCTCAGATCTGGACAAATCACGACGAAAAACAATGAAAACATGTGGGACAGATCTGGATCGCCGGAAAAAAAGGCCAAACAGTGGCGGCCGGAGCTCCGGGGAACGTCGGCGAAGGCTGAGAAGGCTGCTGGGTCGTCGGCGATCAACTCACACACCAAAGAACACCAAGAAACAAAAACACAGCAATGGGCAATTTTGTGACAGGTATAGCGTCGAACAACCAAAAGAAACGGAAAAGAAATAGGAATTTTGGGCTCTGATACCAATTTGATGCGGAATATAGTGGAGAAATAGGAATTAGATAGAAAGCTCAAGAAAGAATAGGGAAGAAGAGAAGAAATAAGCCAAGGAGAAGGGGAAACACATTTTTGAATGCAAGAGGCAGCAGCCAATAAACTTTATTATCTCAGTCTAATTGATTTAAGGTTCTCACTAACCTTAAATAGAGAACAAAGGTCATAAGCAAACCCTAAAAGCCCATGGGCCAAAACTTAATAAAGCATAATAACTCCTAGTCTATTAAAATATAAATCACAACTAAATACTAAAAACAAGTAAATTAAATGAATGTCCCCATTACCAACTCTTGCTTCTCCATGTCACGCAAAAGCATGGTAAACTTCCCTTTCCATGCGTCAATGTTATTAGAGGGAGAAGCGCCCTGAAAAGCATGTTGAAAACTGCTAAATACACAATACATAAGTATACACAAACATCACATACTTAACAAAAGCAGCCCACGAGGAGATTTTGATAAACAGATAGACACTAGATTAAACACCTTGAGGATGATGCATCTCAATGAGGACTTCCGCCTCATTCTCTTCAAGACAATTACAAATTCAACATCTCACAAATGTTTTTGTTCCTAAAATCTCTCTCTCTCTCTCTAGCGCTCATTTCCTGGAAATTTTCTCCTTACAAAGTGGTGGCCTCCACAGCAATTTGACACAATAAAGCAAACACAAGTTCACCTCTCCCTCTATAATACTCTTTTTTCCTGACAGCCTTTTCCTCTCTCTGTGGTGTTCTTGTGATCGGCAGTCGGCAACTCTCTCCCTTAATGTTGGATGGTGGCCCTAAGGACGTCCTAGAGGTGATTTGATCAATTAATCAAGACTTGACCTCGATTCTCTCTACAGTTCTCTTGTTGGCACCTCTCTCCTTTCTTGCAGATTGGAGACTTCGATGGTGGCCTACAGTTTATTTGATCAATTAAGCAAACCTAGCTTGCTGGTGTACTCCCAAGGTTTCTACCCACTAGCAGTACATCCTAGAATAACTGCAAAAACTCCTCCAACTTTTGAGAAATGTAAATGGCCAATGAATACTGGGAATGGCATGGCATGTATGGTAAGAACCAAATAAAGCAGAAATCTTGCAGAATTTCAACAAGGCAAGAACACTTTAATATTTTCAGAACACTTTTCCTCGTTAGGAACTAGAAAGAAAATAAATAATCTGGGAGCGCATCTAACATACAGAAATTGATAGACCCCACCTTCGAAACCAACCAAAAAAAAAAGTCTCACGTGTATTAGCCAAAATAGGACACAACGAACTGCTTAGCCAAAAACTTTCAAGATTACTAACAGTCAACATAATTATCATAAACCATACTCTGACAACAATTACATATAGTACAAAGGCATGATAACAAAATACTTGGCTGGTTGAAAACAAATGTTTTGCAGGTGGTGCATGGTGAAGCCAAACCCTGTTTGTTCATCCACATTTTATTAGATAATTTTGAAAAAGGTTGACTCGTCTAGAGGATCTTTGTGTGTGCACAAGTACTTTGGCTTCCTCTTCATTTCCACCAGCGTACCATCTACTGACAGCTTCTCATCCACAGTTCAACATCTATCTTAACAGTTGTTAATTCTTAATCCAGGAACAATGCTAGTTACCCTTTTTTCTAGAGAAAGTATGCATCTTCAGAAACATAACCACCACGTTGAAAATATATTGTTAGTATTAGAGAATCACCATTTCATTGGGAAGCTTCCTGATAGTTTCTTAATTCTCGTCAATAACATTCACGAGTATGCCAAACTAAGAAAGCTAAAGATGTAATTGAAGTAGGCCTAGTACATCAAAGTATGCATAACATGTAGAAAAAAGGGATGCCTTCACTCAAAAAACATATTAACCTTCACTGCAGAGCTTTAACAGCATTATAAATTTTTACAGACAATAGGGCCAATACCCAAGGTCTCCTCGAGCCAGCCTGTCAGGAGATTGTGCTAAAAGACAAACACAACAGGATGTACTTCACCTCTGAGAGCAAAAAACATGGAATGAGCTTCAAGCAAGTTCAGGCTGGTCTTATTACCAAAAAGAACATCATTTTAAATTGAGCTTTTCCATAGCAATGAAAGGATTCCAGCCCACATTCATCAACTTAGCTCATTTCCTGGAACAAATCATCAAGACATACTTCCACGCTGATGTATCAAATACCCAATTTAGAAGACCGCACGTAAGAAAAGAGCCTTTGCTGTGTTTCAATCATAATATTGTAAACAATGTATGAGTTTTTTATCTCTCATATCTCTTCCTAGATTATATGCCCAAGTGTTAGGTGCTACAGTAAAGCTCGTGTGTGTGTGTGTTGGGGGGGGGGGGGGGGGGGTTGTATATCGAAATTTGGGGCCCAAAAATGAAGGGTTCCCCTGCAATATTCGTTTAGTGCGGGTGGTGGTTTTGGAAATGGAGCAGCCTCGGTCCAACCAAACACTGCCTCGTTTTAAGGCACAGCCAAGAAAATCTGGCCTGAATTGGCGAGTAGTAGGCCAGCTTTGCCCAAACAACAATTGTACTTACTGGATTTAGCTCTTGGTAGGCTAGAAGTGGTTCAACTTAAATGGTGTCCCGAAAATAGAAAGAAGTGCTATCAAAGAGCTCCAACAAACCCCAGGGAAGGCCACGTTTTTCAATTTTTGAATTCAGGTTTGACATGATAGGTTTGAGGTAACGTAACCTGCGAGTTTTGATTAATATAGTGAAGATTTTCTACTTTATATTATGTGCAAATTGTTTACAGAATCTGATAATTTAGCAGTTTAGACCTTAGATTTTACCTCATTTTATTTTTTAGTCCTTGAATTTACTTTTTTCAAATATTAGTCCTTGAGTTTACATTTTTTTACGAAATGATCATTCCCTAACAGTGATCCGTTTGTTTCCCTAACGGAAGGGCCACATCAGCAGCTGATGTGGTAAGAGATATTGACATTTCAGTCCTTGGAATTTACGTTATTTTATTTTTTAGTTTTTTGGTTTAATTTTTTCAAACTATAGTCCTTCAATTTACATTTTTTGACGAAATGACCATTCCGTCAGGAATTACTATTCAAATTTTGAAATACAAATTTTGGACTTGAATATTTAATAATAACTTATCATTTTTAGTTTTGACAATTTTAATAACACATTTAATAGGACTAAAAAAATTCAAAATTCAATTTAAATCCTCTAAAATCTATAATTTTTATTAAAACTCTAACTCTTGAATAGTAAAAGTTCTAAAAGTTAAAAATATATGTATTTAAAAAAAAAAGAATATGAGTGTTTTCTCCTCTTTTAATATTTTCAAATTTTTTCTTGTCTTATATACTTTGTATTATCTCTACATGTCTACTGTCTGCATACTCAATTTTTAACAACTATAAAAACGTGTTATATATTCTTAAGTCAATTCTTAATTTTAATTGTATTTACATAAAAAAGTAAATAATAATAATAATATAAAATTCTTTGATTGATTTGATTCTCGCAACTGCTTCTGTGGTATGGAAGTAAGACCATATTTTATAAAGAAAATCAAGAACCTAGAAGGCTAATTCATAGACTGAGTTGTCAACTGATGTGACTCTTCTCAAACTATAGTATCTGTTATTTACTGTTATTTATTCAAAGCACAAAAAATGAAACATGATGTGTTCTATTGAGTTGCAGAAAATATGTAGATTCTTTGAGTGATTTGATCCTCGCACTCGCCCCCGTGGTAGGGAAGTAGGACTGTATTTTATAAAAAAAAAAATCAAGGACCTATAAGGCCTAATTCATATGCTGAGTTGTTAACTGATGTGACCCTTCCGTCAGGGAAACCGACGGATCCTTAACAAATGGGTCAATTCGTAAAAAAATGTAAACCCAATGACTAAAATTTGAAAAAATTAAACTCAAGGATTAAAAAATAAAACGGCGTTAAACTCAAGGACTAAAATGTCAATTTTTCTTACCACATCAGCTGCTGAGTTGTCAGTTGATGTGGCTCTTCCGTTAGAAAAACAAACGAATCCCTGACGGAATGACCATTTCGTAAAAAATGTAAACCTAATTACAAATATTTTAAAAAAAGTAAACTCAAAGACTAAAAAATACAAGGAAGTAAAATACAAGGAACAAACCGTTAAATTCTCATACAATTATCCCGAACTCACTAATATTTTGACTCCTGGTCGGAAAAAAAAAACCCGGATGCCATTTCACACTTCGTAAACCACCGGCTTAAGAATAATAGCTAAGCAGCTAAAATCAAAATCGAAATTCCCCCAAATTAAGAGAGAGGGAGAGACAATTGAAAAAAAGTCTCACCGTTTGCGACAACGATTCCAACTCGCAATCGGAACCTTCCTCGGAGATTCTATAATCGCACGCCGAATTGTAATGCGAACTCCCACTGTTGACCTGTTCTTGCTGCTGCTGATGCTGGGTTGGCAAGTAGGACACATCGCTTGCTCTGGGGTTCATAACCGCGCTTTTAGACTCGCGGACCTTGTAGTCTGTGAGAGCCGCAGAGGTGTAATTAGGGGAAGAGATGACGGGGCGTAAGCGGTGGTGGGGAGGGACGTAAACGGCGTTGTACGATGAGGAGGCCGATCCTTCATTGCGAGGAGTTGAGCAGAGTCTGAGTGTTTTAGGGTTTTGGAGCGCGGAGTGGAAGCCAATTGTGGGGAGGAGCTCGAAAGAGAAGGAAGGAGAAGAAAGGAATAGGGCATGCAAGGCGAGACGACAATGTCGCGTGATTGGATAGTCGGTTACTGTCCGTTATGATTTTTTACAGAATTTATTGACAAACAAAATTAGGGTTAATTACAAAAAAAAACCTCCAACTTTCACACGTATCTCACTATCCCCTGATGTTTAACTCGTATCAACCCTCCCCCTCCAACTTTCTTAAAATTTCAGTTTGATTTTTTACTCGTTTTTAAAGTTCCTTCATATTTAAAAGATCAAAATGTCCCCATTAATTATTCATACTTACTGCGCCTTATCTCTCTCGGGCTTTCTCTCCCCCTCTTTGTGACAATCCTGGCAATCTTTTTTACGTTTTTTTCCCCAATTAGTAGTCAAAAAGTTATATAAACATCTTGAACCGCCGCAATGGCGTCGATGAAGTCCAGCAACAGTAATGTCGTCCTCATCCCAAAACCCATTTGAAGTCGGAACCTCCAACTCCACCTCTATATAGTACGTACCTCCCTCCCAAGTGAAAATTCCATAAATCCACTCTATATCAAGAATATGGCCACTCAGACATTATACGACCAAGCCAAATTTAAGTACAAACTCAGTGCCTCCAATAATTCCTTCTGGGTTCATTTTGGGTTCTGGGAAATTCCTTCCCAACATGTTGTCGGCAGTTCTAAAAGGACTATTCTCCGGACTCCACGATTCAAATTCCTCTCCAACCACATATTCATTTCTCTCCCAAGGACCTGGCTGCAATGGAGGCTGCCTAGATCCTCCAACCGATGCGTTATAATCACTTGACTTGCTTGATAATGAGAATTTGCATGAAGACCCTGGCTAGCTCTCCAAGAATCAGTAACAGAGTCTGGTTTTCTAATTGACGGCCTAGAATATTGGGGTGGAGGCATCTGAGGCTCAGAGAAAATGGGTGATGGATGTAATGATTGGGATAATGTTCGCGGCTGAATGGGCATTTGCATAAAACGAGGTGATGGGAAGGAGGCGGTTGCTCTTGCAGGTGCGTTCAGTGTGACAGATACAGATGCAGGTTTTATATTACTCGTGCTTTCCATTCACATTGCAAAATGTGCAGCTGCAATTGACAAGTTATGTAAGGGAGTGGCCATGGCGGGTAAACTCTTGGTGGTCAACATTACTTCGGAGGGTGGTGTCTGCATAAATCGAGAATTGGAAGGGAAACTTCGGTGCACAGAAGGAACGATAGAAGGCATTTGCTTTTCAGGCATGATGGCTGTACTTTGAGGATGTGAGCAAGAAGCCACTGTTGCTGAGTCCAGAGTGGCCTGAGAGGGTGTGTCCTTTTAAGTTTGTTGAGTCGAAAGGTTGAAGCTTAGGTAATGTTTATTGTTGATTCAAGTGTCTAGAAGTTTAAACATGAATAGGATGTTTAGAGCTTCTTCTTCCACGAGTTCACGGTCTTCTGGTTCCATTCCACCCATTCCAGGAATAGTAAATGAAGAGGAATTCGAAATCAATGAAGTCAACACCAACCTACAGGATTACACCAACCTACAGGATTGGAATATCCCTAAAGTTCCCAGTAGTGAAATCTACTCTAAGTCAGTTTTAATCCTTTGTCATTCAAAGGTAATTACCATGTCAAAACCGTAGAGCAGGTTTATGTTCTAAGTAAAACTCATGAAAAATGTCAACTTATGTCTCCTCTTGTTGTTAAAAAACATAGAGAACAAGGCTTCAACTACATCAACATCGAATTAGTTCAAGTTGCAGTAAAACCATTAACTCAAAGAGGAGCTGATGCTTCTGTCCTTCTGTGTCTCCGTGATGCTAGATTCACAGACTACAGAACCAGTATCTTAGGTCCCATCCATTTTGATTGTTTTTCCAATTTTACCCTAAGCCTAAGTGACAAACATCTTCTAAAAGCCTTAACCTTGAACATTAAAACTTCATGTTATGAAATGTTAGAAGGAAGTTAGCCTTTAGCTTTGATCTATAGGATTTACTACAAGTGTATCAGGACCAATCTCAACGTTCATGTCTTAGTAAAAAGTCTTAAAGATCAAACATTGTTAATCCAAAGTCATACAAGTGATGCCGACATTAGGGTCCCCAAGTCGATCCGTTGGAATGAAGTAACTTTACCAAGTGACTGGTTGTTGGAAAATGAAAACCCAACAATTAACGTTTTGGGAAACATTATCTAGATGGTACGGTTAGGATTAGTTTTGATGCTCCCCGAGGAGGTTTCACACCCCTTAGGATACAGAAACCAGGTAGCCAGTCAGCCCGTAGGTCTACCTCTAGCCTTCCTGAAACCATTAAACGACAACTTAAGGGTATCCATATTAACTCTCAGGTTACCCTTGTATTCGGTTAATTCTCATCTACCAAACCAAGCCTCTACATCAGGACAAATAGTCGAAGATGTAGAAGATGAAGGTCAAGAGTCACCAACCCAAACAAATTTCGAATATGTTAACCCACAGTTGATGACCATAAGTAAAACTCTCAAGGTTGACATGAAAAAGCTCGAAGCTGATTTTATGTCAAAAGAAAATTCAAGTAAAAGAATCAGTATCGTGAAGGACACACGAAAGCTGAAAAACAAGTCATCTATGACTCATGACAAACTTTCATTCGTCAGCTAGGTCAAGACATTCCTTTTTTCATTTATTTTGAAAATTATCATACCATGAATGTCCGAGTCCTCACAAAATCCAAATGGACTACTTCGGATAAGAAGTCAATTGCCTCTAGTCATCCACCTCTAGAAGAAATTGTCATAACCCATAAAGGAACTGAGATAACAGCTTCCCCTTTTAAGGTTGCAACTGACAATGATTGTAATAAGAAATTGGTTGAACAAAACAATTATACCAACCAATGCCTTAAGACCATAGGTAAGCAATTAGACAAAATTGAATCTAAGTTAGATGGTCAAACTCTCATTTCTGATAAGCCTTTACTTCAGCTGCCTAGTAAACCTTTAGGTTTAAAAACCTCAGAACAGTCAACTCTTAGTAAGGTCACTCAGATGCTAAGTGAATTAAAACCAAGTAAAGCAGATGGTAAGAAACCTGATTCTTCCCATCAAGTCAATGCTCTTAATCAAGTCTCCTCTGAATCTGATACGGATCCAGATTCTGATCATTAGATTAGTGAAATCGAAAACCAGTTCAAACAGTTAGAGGTCAACAGGATTAGGTCTAGTCGTCCTAACCCTATGTCTTTAACCAAGAATTGGTATAGTAAACTCACTCCTCCTGATCTTCAATTCGAAGAAAAGAATTTTCAAAGTCAATTTTCTGTCTCAAGTGACAAGTTATATGAATGGAATATTGATGGTTTCTCAGAACAAGAAATCCTTAATAAACTCCAGCATATGACCATGGTAGCAAACACCTACTTAATAAACCATTCTCTTAGTCATCCAGAAGTCGTTGATTTAATTGTCTCTGGCTTCACTGGCTCTTTACGCCAATGGTGGGAAAAGTACCTTACTGAAAGTGATCGAGATCTCATTCGTTGTGCCGTTCAGCATGATGAAGAAGGATTTCCAATTTCTGATGAAAGAATAGGTCAAGGTGTTAGTGATGGTATTAATACTCTTATTTATACCATTATTAAACATTTTCTTGGTACTCCTAGTAACATTACAGCTAGGATTAATGACCAATTAAGTAACCTTAAGTGTCCAACCTTAAGTGATTTTCGTTGGTATAAGGATGTCTTCATTTCCCGTGTCATGCTTAGGGATGATTGTAAGAATCCTTTCTGGAAGGAAAAATTCATCAACGGCCTCCCTAATCTCTTTGCCCAAAAGATTAGAGAAGTCTTAAGTCAGCCATCAGGAATCATAGAATATGATACCCTGACTTACGATGAACTTTGTCAGTACCATCAACAAAGAAGATATGAAGATGTGTATTAACATGAAGATCAATAATCAACTTAGCAAAGATAGAAAAGCAGCTAAGTATGAAATGGGTAATTTCTGTGAACAATATGGTCTGCCTCCCATAACACCATCCCGTAGGAAACACCACAAAGAAAGGTCTTCTTTCAGAAAGTCACACAAATACCACAAAAAGTCATGTAGGAGTCATACCCCTCCCGAAGATAGTAAACCTAGTAAGCCAAAATTTTACAAAAAAACCTTTAGGAAGAAATCCACACCTAAAGACAAAAGTAAAATTAGATGCTACAAATGTAAAAAGCTAGGTCATTACAGTTCTGAATGTCGAGTTAAAGAAAACAGAAATTCTTTAGACATTCCAACGAGTGAAAAAGTAAAATTATATGTCATCTTAGAATTAAGAGATTCTAGTGGTAGTGATTTAGAAATAGATGATATCTCATCCTCTAGTTTTAGTTCCAACCCTAGTACCGACACAAAATCTGACACCCCTAACTAAAAATTAGGATGTCAAGATAGTTGTTGTCACCCAAGTAAAACTTTGAATGTTTTAAGTCAACAAGAAAAACTTTTGTTCGATTTAATCGACAAAGTTGAGGATCCTGAGCTCAAGGCTTAATATCTCTCCAAATTTAAGAATGTATTAAATAAAAAAGAAAGTAAATTAAAAATCCCCGAAACTCAGGTCAGTCTTAATAAAATCTTAGACAAGTTTAAGAAAACATCTAAACCTGTCACTTTACAAGATTTACAGACTGAAGTTCAACAGGTAAAAAAACAAGAGATACCTGAGCTTAAAGCCCAGAATAAAACTCTTGAACAAGAAGTCCTCCTTCTTAAAATCAACCAAAGTTTTAAGAAACAAAGTCAAAAAAAGTCTGAACAGTCAGATCAGGAACCCGAAACTGAACCCTTTCAGCCTCAAATCACTCTCCCTCAGGATACTCCGAAATGTAGTTAATTCCTTAGCATCATGAACCGTATTGCAAATGTAAACATCATAGTAAATTCTTAATTTGCTTTTGAGGTGGTTGCCCTTATTGATTATGGTGCAGATCTCAATTGTATTCAATAAGGTCTTATACCCACTAAGTACTATGAGAAGACTAGAGAACAACTCTTAAGTCAACCCCTTCAGCAACAGATTAAGTCATTCCAGTTAAAATTAGAACAACAAATCTGTTCTGATGTTCCAAATGCATTCTGGCATAGAAAACAACACATAGTAAAACTTCCTTATGAACCAGATTTTAGTGAGAAAAATATTATCACTAAAGCTCGTCCCCTTGGTCTTGTTCGGCTTTTTATGTTTACAAAAATGCAGAAATAGAACGAGGAGTTCCTCGCATGGTAATCAACTACAAACCATTGAACAAGGTCCTTCAATGGATTCGTTATCCCATTCTTGACAAACGCGATCTCATCGATCGTCTGTCAGCCGCCACAGTCTTTAGTAAATTTGATATGAAGAGCGGCTTCTGTCAAATCCAATTCCATGAGCCTGATAGGTACAAAACAACATTCACCACACCCTTTGGTCATTACGAATGGAATGTAATGCCCTTTGGTCTGAAAAATGCTTCAAGTGAATTCCAAAATGTCATGAATGACATTTTTAACCCTTATAGTCATTTCACCATTGTCTATATTGATGATGTATTAGTCTTCTCGAAGTCAATTGAAGAACATTGGAAGCTTGGAAGCATCTCCATAAGGTCAAATCCATCACATAGACAGATCCCTTCAATTTGTTGAATGAAAACTCAGCTTCAGAGATTCTTAGGTTCTCTCAATTACATTGCTGAATTTTATCATAATTTAAGGCATCTATGTAAACCTTTGTTTTAGCGTCTTCAGAAAAATGCTCCTCCTTGGACTGAAGACCACACTTCTATGGTAAAACAAATCAAGTCACATGTCAAGTTTCTTCCTTGCCTTGACATTCCTTTACCTTTAGCCTTCAAAATTTTTGAGACTGATGCCTCCGAAATTGGTTATGGTGGCATTTTCAAACAAAAAGTCAAACTAGATTCAGCTGAACAATTAGTCAGATATCATTCAGGCAATTTGAATTCAGCACAGCAATTCAGCACAGCAGAACTATAGTACTATTAAAAAAGAAATTTTATCTATAGTACAATGCATAAGTAAATTCCAAAGTGATTTGATAAATCAAAAGTTTTTAGTACGAGTTGATTGCAAAAGTGCAAAAATTGTTTTAGAAAAAGATGTGAAAAACATTACATCCAAACAGATTTTTGTACGATGGCAAGCCATTCTCAATGCTTTTGATTTTGACATTGAGTACATCTAAAGAAGTCAAAACAGTATCCCTGACTTCCTTACCCGTGAATTTTTACAGGATTCTTATGGCTCCCAAACCTCACGGTAAAGAACCTGTCAAGTCAACCAAGTCACCAGATACACCTAAGTTACTCCCTGACCATTTATTAGTCTCACTTGGTCCTCCAGGTCAAACGTCAACAAGTAATCGTTTCCAGTTATTAGGTAACCCGTATGAAATTATTGAGACAATGTCTCCGGCCCAGTCTCCGTCTAGACTACAAAGTAAAGTTCCTTACGTTCAGAAGAATCCTTCATATTTTATTGTCAAGGAAATTCTTCAGAATGTCTTCCATGTTGATCATTTCCATAAGCATCTGTTCATGTCTGAAGTTGCTCCAAGCTGCTCACGTCTCCGAGTCCAGCATGGTAAATTGCTCAGGGCCTATTTGCATCCCAAATGACATTTCGTCCCCCAGCATCCTAATAAGTCAATTGGTTTCTATAAGGTCATCATTCTCCATACATAATCTATCAAGATTGAACCTATTATGGATAAGTTTGATCCAGCTCAAAAGTGGATAGCTTTTCACAAGCTATTCATAGTCAAAATTCTTTCGTGTCACGAATGAGGCTCTCATCCCTCCATTCTGAAGGAACTCTCAGGTCGACCCATCGGCTTCAACTATTATGATTATATTGAAGCCTGGTCAAATGTTCTCCTCTACCAAAACGAGAATTTCTCTCATTCTTGGTTCTTACGTTGGTGGCAATTATTCGAACTCATTACCGATATCATTCTCACTAAGCTTAAGGAAGCAATTGCCACAAATCACAATTCAGAAGAGTCATTTCCCAACGCTCTGCCTGTTCGTAAGTAAATACAAGATCTCGTGGATTCTTAAATGTGATTATCAGGTAAGTCAGAACATTATGGCTCGCCGTTTCCAAGTCAAATGGTGGGACAAGTTCAATATCGACAGGATCATTGAACAAGTAAAAAAGGAATTTTCTCAGCCACATGAATTTTCTGTAGTCTCTCAGTTCTTAGGCGAGAATACCAGTCTCCAGACTGCTCTAGTTTCTAATATGAACCAAGTTCAAAGTAAATAAGATCTACAGGAGTTGTGTCATCAGTTGCAGCTCGAAGTCAGCAAGATCAATGGACAAGATCCGGATGAGCACAGCCCAGCCTCATCTCATTCGTCTGGTGCAGGTCAATCAAAGCTCAATTTCTTGGATCCAGTTTTTCAAGACAGTCAAGACCCTTACACTTTCGATCTAGGAGATGACATGTAAAGCCCAAGTCTATGTGACATCCGAAGGCATGAATAAAAAACTCAAATGTACTGCCTTCGGATGTCACATGGGCTTGGGCTTCACATGTCGTCTCGTATTCATGCCTTCGGATGTCACATAGGCTTGGGCTTCACATGTCGTCTCCTAGATCGAAAGCGTAAGGGTCTTGACTGTCTTGGAAAACTGGATCCAATAAATTGGGCTTTGATTGACCTGCACCAGACGAATGAGATGAGGTTGGGCTGTGCTCATCCGGATCTTGTCCACTGATCTTGCTGACTTCGAGCTGCAACTGATGGCACAACTCCTGTAGATCTTCTTTACTTTGAAATTGGTTCATATCAGAAACTAAAGCAGTCTGGAGACTGGTCTTCTCGACTAAGAACTGAGAGACTGCAGAAAATTCATGTGGCTGAGGAAATTCCTTTTTTACTTGTTCAATGATCCTGTTGATATTGAACTTGTCCCACCATTTGACTTGGAAACGGCGAGCCATGATGTTCCGACTTACCTGATAATCACATTTAAGAATCCATGAAATCTTGTATTTACTTACGAACAGGCAGAGAGTTGGAAAATGACTGTTCTGAATTGTGACTTGTGCCAGATTGCCAAATCGGGCAATTGATTCCTTAAGCTTAATGAGAATGATATCGGTAATGAGTCCGAATAATTGTCACCAACGTAAGAACCAAATAGGAAGTTGACTTGTGAACTTGTTGTCGAAGTTCAAGAACCAAGAATGAGAGAAATTCTCGTTTTGGTAGAGGAGAAAATTTGACCAGGCTTCAATATAATCATAATAGTTGAAGCCGATGGGTTGACATGGGAATTCTTTCAGAATGGAGGGATGAGAGCCTCATTCTTGACACGGAAGAATTTTGACTATGAATAGCTTGTGAAAAGCTATCCGCTTCTGAGCTGGATCAAACTTATCCATAATGGGTTCAATCTTGATAGATTCTGTATGGAGAAGGATTACCTTATAGAAACCAATTGACTTATTAGGTGCTGGGGTACGAAATGTCATTTGGGAGGCAAATAGGCCCTGACCAATTTACCATGCTGGACTCGGAGAAGAGCTTCTTGATCTTTTTAACTTGGAGCAACTTCAGACGTGAGCAGATGCTTATGGCAATGATCAACATGGAAGACATTCTAAAAAATTTCCTTGACAATAAAATCTGAAGGATTCTTCTGAACATAAGAAACTTTACTTTGTAGTCTAGATGGAGACTGGGTCGTACTTGGTAGTCTTGACGGAGATTGGGCCGGAGACATGGTCTCAATAATTTCATACGGGTTATGAGATTGACAAGGAAGCTAGGGCAGAATATGTGGGCTTACCATACTGACTTGTGAGAGCAAAGGCTGAAGAAGAAGGTCGGACAGAAGGAGGCCGAACTATTTGACTTGGTTGGGAAGGTTACCTAATAACTGAAAACGATTACTTGTTGACGTTTGACCTGGAGGACCAACTGAGACTAATAAATGGTCAGGGAGTAACTTAGGTGTATCTGGTGACTTTGTTGACTTGGCAGGTTCTTTACCGTGAAGTTTAGGAGCCATGAGAATCCTGCAAAAATTCACGGGTAAGGAAGTCAGGGATACTGTTTTGACTTCCTTGCATGTACTCAATGTCAAAATCAAAAGCACTGAGAATGGTTTGCCATCGTGCAAAAATCTGTTTGGATGCAATGTTTTTCACATCTTTTTCTAAAACAAATTTTGCACTTTTCCAATCAACTCATACTAAAAACTTTTGATTTATCAAATCACTTTGGAATTTACTTATGCATTGTACTATAGATAAAATTTCTTTTTTAATAGTACTATAGTTCTGTTGTGCTGAATTCAAATTGCCTGAATGATATCTGACTAATTGTTCAGCTGAATCTAGTTTGACTTTTTGTTTGAAAATGCCACCATAACCAATTTCGTCTAAAAAATTTTGAAGGCTAAAGGTAAAGGAATGTCAAGACAAGGAAGAGACTTGACATGTTACTTAATTTGTTTTACCATAGAAGTGTGCTCTTCAGTCCAAGGAGGAGCATTTTTCTGAAGATGCTTAAACAAATGTTTACATAGATGCCTTAAATTATGATAAAATTCAGCAATGTAATTGAGAGAACCTAAGAACCTCTGAAGCTGAGTTTTCTCAAGAATGGCATCGGGGAATTTATAAGCAAATTGAAGGGTCAAATTATGGGATGGATTTGACCTTGATCAATATTGTAACCTAGAAATCTGACTTTGGTTTGGAATAACCTGATCTTAGGAGCAGAGACCACTAGACCATTTGACTTAAAGATTTGAAGAAACTTATGGAGATGCTTCCAATGTTCTTCAATTGACTTCGAGAAGACTAATACATCATCAATATAGACAATGGTGAAATGACTATAAGGGTTAAAAATGTCATGAATGACATTTTGGAATTCACTTGAAGCATTTTTCAGATCAAAGGGCATTACATTCCATTCGTAATGACCAAAGGGTGTGGTGAATGTTGTTTTGTACCTATCAGGCTCATGGAATTGGATTTGATAAGAAGCCGCTCTTCATATCAAATTTACTAAAGACTGTGGCGGCTGACAGACGACCGATGAGATCGCGTTTGTCAAGAATGGGATAACGAATCCATTGAAGGACCTTGTTCAATGGTTTGTAGTTGATTACCATGCGAGGAACTCCTCGTTCTATTTCTGCATTTTTGTAAACATAAAAAGTCGAATAAGACCAAGGGGATTTACTATGACGAATGATGTCTTTACTTAAAAGATCATGGATTTCTTTCTTGCAGACTTTCATCATCTCTTGATTCATCTGGATGGGACGAGCTTTAGTGAGAATATTTTTCTCACTAAAATCTAGTTCATAAATAAGTTTTACTATGTGTTGTTTTCTATGCCATAATGCATTTGGAACATCAGAACAGATTTGCTGTTCTAATTTTAACTGGAATGACTTAATCTGTTGCTGAAGGGGTTGACTTAAGAGTTGTTCTCTAGTCTTCTCATAATACTTAGTGGGTATAAGACCTTATTGAATACAATTGAGATCTGCACCAGAATCAATAAGGGCAACCACCTCAAAAGCAAATTCAGAATTTACTATGATGTTTACTTTTGCAATACGGTTCATGATGCATGATGCTAAGGAATTGACTACATTTCGGAGTATCCTGAGAAAGAGTGATTTGAGGCTGAAAGGGTTCAGTTTCGGGTTCCTGATCTGACTGTTCAGACTTTTGTTGACTTTGTTTCTTAAAACTTTGGTTGATTTTAAGAAGGAGGACTTCTTGTTCAAGAGTTTTATTCTGGGCTTTAAGCTCAGGTATCTCTTGTTTTTTTACCTGTTGAACTTCAGTCTGTAAATCTTTAAAGTGACAGGTTTAGATGTTTTCTTAAACTTGTCTAAGATTTTATTAAGACTGACCTGAGTTTCGGGGATTTTTAATTTACTTTCTTTTTTATTTAATACATTCTTAAATTTGGAGAGATATTAAGCCTTGAGCTCAGGATCCTCAAGTTTGTCGATTAAATCGAACAAAAGTTCTTCTTGTTGACTTAAAACGTTCAAAGTTTTACTTGGGTGACAACAACTATCTTGACATCCTAATTTTTAGTTAGGGGTGTCAGATTCTGTGTCGGTACTAGGGTTGGAACTAAAACTAGAGGATGAGATATCATCTATTTCTAAATCACTACCACTAGAATCTCTTAATTCTAAGATGGCATATAATTTTACTTTTTCACTCGTTGGAATGTCTAAAGAATTTGTGTTTTCTTTAACTCGACATTCAGAACTGTAATGACCTAGCTTTTTACATTTGTAGCATCTAATTTTACTTTTGTCTTTAGGTGTGGATTTCTTCCTAAAGGTTTTTTTGTAAAATTTTGGCTTACTAGGTTTACTATCTTCGGGAGGGGTATGACTCCTAAATGACTTTTTGTGGTATTTGTGTGACTTTCTGAAAGAAGGCCTTTCTTTGTGGTGTTTCCTACGGGATGGTGCTATGGGAGGCAAACCATATTGTTCGCAGAAATTACTCATTTCATACTTAGCGGCTTTTCTATCTTTGCTAAGTTGATTATTAATCTTCATGTTAATACACATCTTCATACCTTCTTTGTTGATGGTACTGACAAAGTCACCGTAAGTCTTGGTATCATATTCTATGATTCCTGATGGCTGACTTAAGAATTCTCTAATCTTATGGGCAAAGAGATTAGGGAGGTCATTGATGAATTTTTCCTTCCAGAAAGGATTCTTAGAATCATCCCTAAGCATGACACGGGAAATGAAGACATCCTTATACCAACGAAAATCACTTAAGGTTGGACACTTAAGGTTACTTAATTGGTCATGAATCCTAGCTGAAATGTTCCTAGGAGTACTAAGAAAATGTTTAATAATGGTATAAATAAGAGTATTAATACAATCACTAACACCTTGACCTATTCTTTCATCATGCTGAACGGCACAACGAATGAGATCTCGATCACTTTCGGTAAGGTACTTTTCCCACCATTGGCGTAAAGAGCCAGTGAAGCCAGAGACAATTAAATCAACGACTTCTGGACGACTAAGAGAATGGTTTACTAAGTAGGTGTTTGCTACCATAGTCATATGCTGGAGTTTATTAAGGATTTCTTGTTCTGAGAAACCATCAATATTCCATTCATATAACTTGTCACTTGAGACAGAAAATTGACTTTGAAAATTCCTTTCTTCGAATTGAAGATCAGGAGGAGTGGGTTTACTATACCAATTCTTGGTTAAAGACATAGGGTTAGGACGACTAGACCTAATCCTGTTGACCTCTAACTATTTGAACTGGTTTTCGATTTCACTAATCTAATGATCAGAATCTGGATCCGTATCAGATTCAGAGGAGACTTGATTAAGAGCATTGACTTGATGGGAAGAATCAGGTTTCTTACCATCTGCTTTACTTGGTTTTAATTCACTTAGCATCTGAGTGACCTTACTAAGAGTTGACTGTTCTGAGGTTTTTAAACCTAAAGGTTTACTAGGCAGCTGAAGTAAAGGCTTATCAGAAATGAGAGTTTGACCATCTAACTTAGATTCAATTTTGTCTAATTGCTTACCTATGGTCTTAAGGCATTGGTTGGTATAATTGTTTTGTTCAACCAATTTCTTATTACAATCATTGTCAGTTGCAACCTTAAAAGGGGAAGCTGTTATCTCAGTTCCTTTATGGGTTATGACAATTTCTTCTAGAGGTGGATGACTAGAGGCAATGAACTTCTTATCTGAAGTAGTCCATTTGGATTTTGTGAGGACTCGGACATTCATGGTATGATAATTTTCAAAATAAATGAAAAAATGAATGTCTTGACCTAGCTGACGCATGAAAGTTTGCCATGAGTCATAGATGACTTGTTTTTCAGCTTATGTGTGTCCTTCACGATACTGATTCTTTTACTTGAATTTTCTTTTGACATAAAATCAGCTTCGAGCTTTTTCATGTCAAGCTTGAAAGTTTTACTTATGGTCATCAACTGTGGGTTAACATATTCGAAATCTGTTTGGGTTGGTGACTCTTGACCTTCATCTTCTACATCTTCGACTATTTGTCCTGATGTAGAGGTTTGATTTGGTAGATGAGAATTAACCGAATACAAGGATGTACTAACTTGAGAGTTAATATGGATACCCTTAAGTTGTCGGTTAATGGTTTCAGGAAGGCTAGAGGTAAACCTACGGGCTGACTGGCTACCTGGTTTCTGTATCCTAAGGGGTGTGAAACTTCCTCGGGGAGCATCAAAACTAATCATAACCGTACCATCTAGAAACTGTTGGATCATGTCTAGCTTATTAATGGTTGGGGACCCTAATGTTGGCATCACTTGTATGACTTTGGATTAACAATGTTTGATCTTTGGGAATTTTTACTAAGGCATGGACGTTGAGGTTGGTCCTGATACATTTGTAGTAAATCCTATAGATCAAAGCTAAAGGCTGACTTCCTTCTAACATTTCATAACTTGAAGTTTTAATGTTCAAGGTTAAGGCTTTTAGAAGATGTTTGTCACTTAGGCTTAGGGTAAAATTGGAAAAACAATCAAAATGGATGAGACCATTATGAAGGCTTGACTCGATGATTCCTAAGATACTGGTTCTGTAGTCTGTGAACCTAGCATCACTGAGACACAGAAGGACAGAAGCATCAACTTCTCTTCGAGTTAATGGTTTTACTGCAACTTGAACTAATCTGATGTTAATGTAATTGAAGCCTTGTTCTCTATGTTTTTAACAACAGGAGGAGACAGAAGTTGACATTTTTCATGAGTTTTACTTAGAGCATAAACCTGCTCTACGGTTTTGACATGGTAATTACCTTTGAATGACAAAGGATTAAAACTTGACTTAGAGTATAGATTTCACTACTGGAAACTTTAGGGATATGTCAATCCTGTAGGTTAATGTTGACTTCATTGATTTCGAATTCCTCTTCATTTACTATTCCTGGAATGGGTGGAATGGAACCAGAAGACCGTAAACTCGTGGAAGAAGAAGATCTAAACATCCTATTTATGTTTAAACTTCTAGACACTTGAATCAAGTTACAACAAAAGACTTAATGAATCAACAATAAACCTTACCTAAGCTTCAACCTTTCGACTCAACAAACTTAAAAGGACACAACCTCTAAGGCCACTCCGCTCAGGCCACTCTGGTCTTACTGTTTGGATGCTGGACTTACTTTTCAGGTATGCTTCTAAACTGCTAAGACTGGGTTCAACTTAGATGAGATTACTGGAGATTTACTAATAATTCTGAAGTAGAGAGACCAAATGGCTAAAAATTCAAAAACAAACGAGAGGGGTAGCATTCTCCTACTAGGGTTTGGCTCTGATGCCAAAATGGATTAGACCATTATGAAGGCTTGACTCGATGATTCCTAAGATACTGGTGTTGTAGTCTATGAACCTAACATCACGTAGACATAGAATGACAAAAGCATCAACTCCTCTTCGAGTTAATGGTTTTACTGCAACTTGAACTAAGCCGATGTTGATGTAGTTGAAGCCTTGTTCTCTATGCTTTTTAACAACAGGAGGAGACAGAAGTTGACATTTTCATGGGTTTTACTTAGAGCATAAACCTGCTCTACGGTTTTGACATGGTAATTACCTTTGAATGACAAAGGATTAAAACTTGACTTAGAGTAGATTTCACTACTAGGAACTTTAGGGATATTCCAATCCTGTAGGTTGGTGTTGACTTCATTGATTTCGAATTCCTCTTCATTTATTATTCCTGGAATGGGTGGAATGGAACCAGAAGACCATGAACTCGTGGAAGAAGAAAATCTAAACATCATATTCATGTCTAAACTTCTAGACACTTGAATCAAGCTACAACAAAAGACTTAATGAATCAACAATAAACCTTACCTAAGCTTCAACCTTTCGACTCAACAAACTTAAAAGGACACACCCTCTCAGGTCACTCTGGTCTTACTGTTTGGATGCTGGACTTACTGTTTAGGTATGCTTCTAAACTGTTAAGACTGAGGTTCAACTTAGATGAGATTACTGGAGATTTACTAAGAATTCTAAAGTAGAGAGACCAAATGACTAAAAATTCAAAAACAAACGAGAGAGGTAGCATTCTCCTACCAGGGTTTGCCTCTGATACCAATGAGTGTTTCCTTGGGTGTACTAGTGGATTCACCAAATAAATCAGGGTATGTAGATCGGTAACCAAGGAGCTTACTTTGAAAGGACGAAAATTGGAACTAGAGAGAGAATGATGGAGGCAAGCCATGGAAGCAAAGAAACAAAGGAGATAGCAGCAGATACAATAAAATTAATTTTGAAGACCTCCTGTGAAGGGACAAGCTTCGTTAAACCCAAAGATCGGCAAATAATAGGTCATTTAATGGGCATCAACTTGCAAATGGTCTTAAAATAAGTTTACTTAAGAAATCAGAAAATAATGACTAAACCAGCCATAAACTGCTAAAACTAAAATAGCAAATAGTATGTACGTCTATTTTAAAATTTTTAATGTTTTTTAATCCTTAATTTTCGATATTTTAACTTTAAGACACTTTTTACATTACGTTGGAATTTTTTTTTGTCATTTCGCCTTATGTGTTCGACCCCCTTCAAATTGGATCTTGGATCCGCCACTGCTTCTACCCAACAATAAGGTATATTAAGACCTCTAGATTAAGTACCCTTGAACTATGATTCTCAAATTGACATAAGCAAGAGAAGAAAAGGATCCTGATGTATAAAGTAGTATTGACCCATCATGCCACTTGATACGACACCTCCAACTATTAATATCTCAATTATCAATGCAATCGAACTAAAATAACAAAGAAGATGCTAGAAAATTTATGCGCAATCAACAAAATTAATACCAGGTGAAAGTCATCCCACATGAAGATCCAGAACTGAACAAATGCTTCTAGTACTTTCAAATTAACTGACAAAAGAAAACTATCCAGCGGCTTCCCCATCTGCAAAAGACCAAAGTGTTAGTGGCGACTTAGATTATCTTTATATAACTCCTAAATACGACTTGGGTTTTAAGAAACTGTGGTGACTACAAATGTGCAGATTCTAACCTCTATGAAATATCGGCATTCTTAAATATTCTGTAATTTCATTTTATTTAACTTGTGAAAAATGACAGCCTTGAAACATGAAAACATGAAAATCCAGTAAAGAAGCAATCAAAAGCATGATTTCTCTTTCAAATAAAAAGCAGATGCCAATACCAAATCGTGAACAACAGAAAAAATATATAAACTGCAATATCCACACCAAAATCAGAAAATTGGAAAAACAAACAAAGAACATTGAATTACTCTTCTTGAGGACCACGATCTTCCCCGTAGCCTTCTCTTTCGAAGTATGTCCCTTGTCCTGGCCGTTTCGTTGCCCTCTACTGGCTCTCTAGCCTCTATTGCAAACACCAAAGTTTGAAATCCTGGTTTCTTCAATTTCTCTCCCTCATCGCGCTTCCTAATCCCATCTTAATTTCTCTCTAGCTTAGCTCTCTCTAATATCTCGGTTCCTCTCTGTTCAAATGGACTCTGTTTTTTTGGCGATGGACTTTTCAAGAGAAATAGATATAGCCGTTGTAAAAGTTTTTTTCAACGATCGATCTTAACTAAAAAGATATAGCCGTTGTCAGTCGGGGAGGTATTTTGAATTTCAGAAGAAGAGGACAAAGAAAACAAGTAATACAAATCCGCAAAAAAAAAATCATTTATAATTTACCAAGAAAAAGGATTAAACACACTTGTGCACCCACGATTTCACTTTTGAATCCTCGAGTACTTGTCAAACACGTGAGTCTCTCTTAACTAGTTCAAGTATTCTATGCAAGAGAATCAAAATAATCCAACTGGTTCCCTAACAGATGGATTCGTAATTGGTTTGGTTTCTCTCGAGAAACTTCAATTTTTTCAAAATAAGTTCCTTCTTTTTTAATTGGAGGAGTTTCTATGAAAAACTCTTAAATGGTAGTGGTAGCAGCCACTGTGGTGCTAATGGTGACGGTGTCTACTAGGGTAATAGTTGGAGAATTGGGCAATGGAAGAGAAGCAAGAGGGACGACTAAGTGAGCGAGTCCAAAGATGAATTAAGTTAAGTCATGGTGTATCCTAGATCAAATAAAGGGCACACAGCTCAAGCTTTGATCATGTCGATAGATACAACATGCCAACTGTCGAAAGAAAACGGAAGAAAGCAAAGGTAAGAGACGTTGTACAACTAGAAAGGACCAATACGAAAAAATCACAAGAAACATAAGAATCCCAAGGACAATAAGTTAAGAAAGATGCAAAATAGTGTATCCTTTGGTTTCACTAATCCCAGCTTCCTACATTACAGTTAAAAAACACACGACTTCCTCACAGGTTATTCTGGTCGTAGATGAGAAAGGTAAGAAAGAAACCAAAAGCTCATCTAATCGCAAGTCTGCAGCATACATATCTATGAAGAAGAAAAAATGCAAAAAACCAAAAAGGTACACATTCATGGATCAACTGGGAGTTGCCAGACTCTGGCTTACTGGCTTAGTAGGTGTAGCCCTTGACAAACATCCCCTTCTTGGCTTCCTCACTTTCGCCCTCAGCAGTGTATTTTCCTAGCTGTGCCAGGGAGTTTGCCTTTGCACGCGCCAAAAGTGCTTTCTGTGCAGCTTCGATGTTCTCTGGACGTCCTTGCCATGTCTTAAGCACACTGTTCTGCAGTGCACGAGCATATGAGAAGGAAACATGCCACGGGTTGGGGCTTTGGTTCATTGCATTCAAGTTCAAGGTCGCTTCCAATTCAGATTGTCCTCCTGACAAAAACTGTAAAGAGAACAAAGATCAATTACTCTTATCAACATTCTTTTCCCAATATCTATGACGTCAGGCTAGTCAAGTTTCCATTTTTCAAAAGCAGCGCAACCATGATCCCTTCTTACAGGCCAGATTCAAGAATATGCCAAACACTTTCTTGCCAAGAATGTGTTAAATTGGAGATACTCATGAGTATATGTTTTTCGGGTCTAATAGACTATGTTTATGAGATCTTGCTATAAATCTCAACAGGAATTTATACTACTGCAGAAAAGGGAAGACGCATAACTTCAAAATCGTTAGAAAGGGTAGAGGCAATTTTACCATGATTCCAGGAACAGCAGGAGGAACTCTCCTTTTAAGCATTGTGAGTGTATATTTGGCAATGGTCTCTGGAGATGACTTCTCCTTGTGTTCAGCCCCTGGGGTGACCATGCTGGGCTTAAGTAGGATTCCCTCGAACAACACATTGTTTTCAGCCAAGTAGAAGAAGACTTCGGACCAGACCTTCTCTGCCACCTCTAGTGTCCTGTCAATTGGGTGGTCTCCATCAAGAAGAATCTCGGGTTCCACGATAGGCACAAGGCCATTGTCCTGCAACGAAGAAAGAAAAGGACAATGGAGTATAGATAGTTACAAGAAAATAGTGATCAAAGAAACAAATAATACAATTAGGATAAAATCAATCTTTTTTTTTATAAGTACAATTAGGATAAAATCTATCAATAAGACTAGTCTTTTTTTCATCCCACAGTGGAAGATATGAAGGCTGAAACATTTCTACAAATGGTCAAGCATTGCATGAAGCAAATTGATTTGAAATTTTAAAGATAAAGTCTTTAAAATTAATCAAGCACTCTATGAAATAGCAGGCATAATGATGGTCGAATGTCACGATATATACATATACACATTCTTGTTCCCAAAGTAAGGCCTGGCCAGTGGCCAACATCTAAAATTGCTAGCCACTTTTTGCAATTATGCATAACATAGAGGGATAGACACACAGGGGAAAATCTGTTTCCCATGAGACTACTGCCCAATGGATTTTCCCCTGTATTTACCATGCGATTACTGACCCCAGGCTCCACCCCACCAGCCCCCCACATGCGCCAACAAAACCTCCATTCCCAACTCCAGAGAACAACACGTATATGAAGCAAGAATATATCTTTGAAAATGAAAGCAAACCTGAGAAATGGCAGCATAACGTGCAAGTCCCCATGCAGCTTCTTTAACAGCCAGAGCAGAGGGGCCACAAGGAATGCTAACAACTGTCCGCCTGGATATTCCCACAAGATATTAGATAAAGCAAAAGTTCTTCATAAAGCAAAAGTTCACAAAGAGTAATGAAAGATCTTACCACTTGGCAAAACGAGCACCTTGCTTGTAGTATTCAGCAGATCTTGAAGCCAATCCATCTAATCCTTGGCACCAAGACTCGTTGTTTGATCCTGGTAGGGGAACCAAACCCTGAACCCGAGAAATAGTAAAAGGAAATCAAACAGCACATTATTGACCACATACAAAATTAAGTTAAGCAGTGCAAATAAAACTTTTTAATACATTAATTTGACATCATACCTTGTCAACTTTGATGCCGGGAACGATTTTCTCATCACGCAAGCAGTCCACAAACTTCTTCCCATCTGTAGTAGACTGGTACAGTGTTTCCTCGAAAAGAATGGCTCCAGAAATGCTCTCACCCAGTCCAGGGGTGGTCAGCAAAAGTTGTCTGTATGCCTGTCGGTTGACCTCAGTGTTTTCCAAGCCAATAGACGCTAGTCTTTTCCCACAGGTTGCGTTGGATTCATCAATGGCAAGGATCCCACGACCAGGAGAGGCAATTGATTTCTATACCATCAAGAAAGAAAACGAAAGAGCTGTCAAACTAAAGCAATCACGTCTGTTTATCACTTGTTATTTTTGAGATTTTGCAGCTGATCTGAGCTTGAACCTCACACCCTTGCCAAGGCAAGCATAGCATCTCGAGAAATGATTTGAATATCTGTACATACACACAAACACATACCTATATACAGGTATAATTTGCGTAGACGCTATTGAGGATAAAATTACACGATATGCAAACCAAAGATGAAAAATCAGCCGTGAAAACGATAAGAAAACACTAAAGCTTGCATCAAAATTCATATACCCAATTTTCCTCTTACAGAATGATTGAAAAAACCAAGTTTGACCAATCAATATAAGTTTCCGTCAGTTTGACACGGAGGATGAATTAGTTGAACCCAAAAAAACTAAAAAAAAAATGCAAACAAGCTTCCTCCCCCAGCATGGGCTTAAACTGAGTTTTATTTTCCAATCCGAAAGAAAAAGAACACAGGATAAAGCATACACCAGAGAAAATTAATAAATTCATTAAACAAAAAGGTTCCCAGTCACACCAACAAAAATACACATACGACTGTCTGTAACAAAAAAACCAAGTCTGATCAGTGACCACCAAAAGAAAAGAAAAAAACGTCTGCATAAAGACAAATTCCAATTACAGCAACTTATTCACAATAATCAGAGACCGATCCAAACGCAAAGCACGCAAAAATCGAAAACAGATATCAGAAATGCAAACTACGGATTTGAAATTAGGAAGATGATATGACTCACAGCTGTTTGGACGAGTTCCTCGGTGTAAGCCTTGGCGCGGATCGGAACGGAGACTCTGCGAGTCGACGATCCCTTGCGCTGGGTGAAGGACTGCTGTCCGATCCACTGGGACGACGCCGCATTCAGCTTTGCGAAGCTCGCGCAGGCCATGGCTTCAGCTAGAGTGTAACAAGATCGGGTTTGGTCGTTTTCTTTCGCGGAATGGAATGAGCGACTTCTCCTTATTGCTGTTTGGGTGAGTTGGTGAGCGGCTTATAAAATGTGCGTAAACAGCGTTAGTGAGAGAAACGAAGAAGTTGTTTTTCTTGGAGAGTCCGCAGCACTCTGTAGTTGCGAGTTTGATCAACATACATGCGGCACTACGTTGTGATCACCATGTTGTGCTATCAAATGACCCTATTATCCAGTTCTTCAGATCTTTTTCCCTCTTCGGACGGATCCTACCTAGAACTGAAAATGATTTCCATCTGCTTCGAAGAAAAGAAAAGAAAAGAAAATGTTCTTCATCTTCCTTTCTTTCTGGGTTTTCATGTGTGAAGATTCTTAAATGAGACAAAATAAAAATTAAAAAAATTATTTATTTGTCATGTAAAAGTTTGAGAATTATTGGCGAACAGTGATGAACTAATGCAAATGCTTCCCTTTTTTGAGACAGTAAAATGTCAACAAAAATATTTATTTTTTTCAATTGGGTTTCCAGATGTCGACATTCTTAACATATGAAAAAAATTGAAAGGTAAAAAATTATATATTTTAGGGTATAAAATTAATGCTCTTATATGTTAAAAAAAATTACTTTTACAATCCAAAAGGAAGTCTAAAGACAAAAACTTATATATGGACCATATTGGAAAGATATTTTGGTTTAAAAGTTTCAAATCTCCTAAAAGTCAAATGCATTTAACATGATAAAGTTTTGGGAATCTTTTGAATGTTAAAGTTTATTGAAGTTTATGAAAAATTTGAAATATATATGTAAAAGTTGAAACTTTTGAAGTATGTTTATTTTGTTGGAAATATTATGCCTCAAAATTTTAGGGAAACAAACATGTCTTAAAAGCATCATATCACATAGAAGGTAACTAATGAATGTGATTGTTAACTTTTCTTTTTGATAATTCATTTTTGGTCCTTGATTTTTAGGTGCTTTTAAAATGTCATTGGATTTGCCTTTAAGTCCCTGAGCTTATACTATTTTAAAAAATTAATCCTTTGATTAACCAAGACCTCATTCTGTTAACAAAACATAATGCCACATCAGCATCAATCTCAAGTCCTTGGCGCATGTTTGAGACACGTAGGCAGTGGCTGAGACGCATGTTGATGTGGCATTTTGTTCCGGATTCCTCCTTGATTTATGAATTAACTTAAAAATTTGGTACAAATTTAAGGACTTAATTTTTCAGTTTGCAAACTTAAGGACCTATTTTAAAAAGTGACCCAATTTAAAGACAAAAAATGAATTTCTCCTCTGGTTGTTATTGAGAAGACTATTCATAAGAAAATTATTTTTTCTTAATTATTGTAAATACCATTTAAGATTATTGGAGGATGCAGCTAGGGGGACTAGAGGAGTCATGGCCCCCTCAGTCCACCAATTTCAGCAGGAATTTAAATCGTGTACATTAGGCAGAAAAAAGTTGTTAGTTTGCCCTATAAAGTAGGGTTGTCCAAAAAATCGGTCGGACCGAAAACGGACCGGTTTTGGCCAATCCGAGTCGAACCGGACTGGTTTTGGCCAATCCGGACCGAGACCGGTGTACTCCGGTCCAGTTCCGGGTTACCCATATGGAAAACTGGAACTGGACCGGAGTATACCACTCCAAACCGGTCCTTACTAGTAAAAATAACTCTAAAAAGACCTAAAAAAATGCTAAGAGGCCTAACTCAAAAAAGGCCCAAAATGACATGGTCAAAACCGTCCAACCCGGACCGATGAAACCGGGGACCGGACCGGACCAGTTCTATTAGAATGACCGGTCCGGTATACTCACTTCACAAAATGTCCGTTTTGGCCGGTCGGACCGGACCGAACCGAACCGGCCAATGGACAGCCCTACTATAAAGTGTATTTTGATAAATTAATCCTAGCTTCATTCACAATTTGCACTAACACGATCTTATGCTTTGTTGGGTCTTTTTAAATTTAATGAAGTAAACCCAATTTGAATAAAGGTGGAAACACGAAGAAGGATGATTTCGTCCCTAGAAGTGGTGCCTCATGAGGTTAGCATCTGGATGCCGTCGAATACCCCAAAGAAGCGTTGGGGGAAGTTAGGTCATGGACCCACACTATCTCACCTAACAATTTGACAACCTCAGTTGTGGGCTTCGGCCACTTTAAAAGAAAGACGACCTTCTTCGTGTTATCCTCCCATGTGTATTTTTGGACTTGAGCTTAACAAATCCATCCTCCCAGAAACAAACAAAAGGTGCCAAGGTGGCCAACTTCTTCATGTCCTCTTCTGGAGGCCTTCACAATAATTTCTTCCTTTCAAATCCGCCAATCTTTAATTTATTTGTTTATCTGTGAATATATAATTTATTTATTCCTCGAAGTGAGCAGTCTGCTAATTAGAAAATGTAATTGGAAATTCTTTTTGCTACGTGCAGGGTCGGCTCAAGCCAAATGGAGACCTAAGGCGCTATATAAATTTGTAGGCCTTTTGTATAAATTTTAATATAAAATATTTATAAATTATTAAATTTAATATAAAATATTGAAAGACCCTATTAATTATTTTTCTAGGGCTTTTACACATGACATCAAGACCCCATAACTTGTACAATTTAAAAATTTATAGGACATTCATATAATTTGTATAATTAATTTATTATAGGGTTTTTTTTTTCTCTTTTAGCAAAGTTCATAATGTGAAAAATGATTATGAAGCTTGGAAAAAATATATCAATGAGCAAAAAAATAGTACACTTATGATAAAAAAAATAAAAAATATTGCATCTTTGTCAATTTTTTTAGCTCAATTATCTTTTTTATTTCTTGGGTCATCTGTAATATAAAAAAATTCTCTTTATGTGGCCTTGCTTAGGGTGAGGCCTTAGACTATCGCCTAAGTGGTCTTACCCTTGAGTCGGCCCTGACTACGTGTTCAGTTGGATCTAGTTAATTTCTTCCGGTAGAAGGACATGTTGGTTTTGTTTTTCCTTTAAAAATGTCCTTCAGCCAGGTAATTTGTGACTAGACGAAGAGAAAGAAAGGTTTATACTTGTCTGATTCGATCAATTCGGAACACCATGATAGATATCTAGAAGGGGTGCATTCTTCTTATGTCCTTAATTAGACGACATGGCTACTAATTGGAGCTCTACCCAAAATAAAAAATATATATATATTATACCTTTTAACTACAGCTTGTTTCATAATTTGCACCGTAAATTATCAAACTTGATATATTGTACCTCAACTTATCAATAGGTTTGCACTTTAAATCCCGGGTTAAGATCTCACCATTAAAGTCAAAACAAAAAGAGTAAACGTGACTCAATGGTCAAATTACTACACGATAGTATAGTATTTTTTTTCTTGGAATAATAGTATAGTATACAATATGTAGGATTTGGTAGCGGTGTAAATGGGGGCGATTTTGCCCCCAACCGGCACCGCGAACGCCCAGAGTGGTGTGCCAAATTTGGCCACCGCCAGGGGCAGTTCTCGTTGCTGGTGATGTGGTTACCGTGAGGTGGTTCCCGGTTAACCGCCCCACTTTGGGCTGGGAGAGAGAGACTGATTAAGGGAAAGATGGGGCGACTAGTTGTTGAGATTTTGGTGCGGTGCAACTAAGATAGGAGCGGCGTCACGTTGGAAGCTTTAGGTGAGAGAGGAAGGGGCGGTTGTAGCGACTAAGAGAGGCGCCAAATCAAATTTTTGAGGGCTTGGAGCCTGGGGCGTTGGAGAGGGAAAGACTTGCAATTCGAACAAAAGGGCAGTTTCAAAATGATTTTATTTAAAAAAAAACTAAATTAAACAAAATGATGTTGTTTCTCATTTTACGGGAGACGACTTTGTTTTTATAAAACATTATGAAAAATAATAATAATAATGGGGCCATCGCAAATCTCACCGGAATTTCTTAGAAATTCCAGCTGCCTCTGGCAAGAAATTCCAACGGCCTCTGGCACCACAGGCAGTGGCGGAACCAAGATTAAAATTCATGGGTGTCGAATTTTAAAGGCTAAATGACAAAAAAAAAAATTATTTCGTAATGCAAAATATTGTCTTAAGAGGTACAATGTCGAAAATTAAGGACTAAAAATATTAAAAATATTGGAATACATGTACCGTAATATGTACTGCGACAGAGAGGTGATAATTGGATCATACGAGTTTGCATCTTCTGAAAAAGTTACAAAATGACTTCGTTCTCAATAGTTTTAAAAACTTCTTGCTCGATGTACACTAACATGTAAATCATTCATCCATTTATTTCTCATATTATTACGCAAATCACTCTTTATGATTTAATCCAAGTTAATTCCCTACTAATTTTAAAACTTTAGAACAAATTACAGATGATTATGATGGTTGAGGTCTTGATGTCACTAGGGGTTGTCTTTCTTACATTTTTTTGTTACTACCTAGAGTCTCTCTTTTTTTCTAATTTTTTCTTTTGACAAAAGGTTACTGGGATGCATTTGTAATTTACTTTCTCTAGGTTCTATGGATTTGGAATTGAAAGATATTCACATTCTCCAAAGCAACTTCCACACACAAACAACAATTGATGACAAACCATGCTCTGAATAATAAAAACAAAATTTTCAGGATAAACAAGATTTAGTAAAAGAATTCATTAGATAAACATATCCCAAAAGTGATCAGAACTTTGGTTTGGCCTATACAAGGATCCTAAACAAACACAACATTTTTCGAGGTCTCTAATAAAAATGAAGAAACAAATCAACATAGAGAGAAAAAATGAAGTAATATTGATTGTGAAAAATAGGAGCAAAGAGTAAATAATTTTTTACTAATATAAATTTAGCAAGATGGCATGAAGTTACCCCTCGGTTGAAGAATTTGTAATCTATGCAAAACAAAAAATTATAATAACTGTATATTTGCCTTAATTATTATGTAGCACTAGGAGCAAAATCAATGTATAGAAAAAAATGTTTTAGATCTGATACCCATTAAGTCTATTTGGCCTGGACTTAATGGGTATCAGACCTAATTGAAAGTGCTGATCAGATAAATTACATTAATTTTTTTTTTGGAGGTGCGATGGGTATCGGCTGATACCCATCGCACCCCCTTGCTTTCGCCCCTGACCACGGGGCATCGATAGCCGCCTAGCGGGGACGGAGGCGGAGGACTGCTCACTGCCGGTGGACTGAACATCCCTAATAATATGTCAAGTTTGATAATTTGGAGAGAAAAATACAGTTGTTGAGTGCAACTCAAAATTTGCCCACAAGCAAAGATCCATAAAATAATACTTTTTTGTGTACAAAAATAATGCTTGATAGCAAAACAAATCACATATTTGTGTTTGGCATGGAAGGCCGGAAAAAACCAATGAAGGAATGCTTGATAGAAAAACCAATCATATATTCGTTTTTGGCATGCAAGGGGAATAAATTCCCACTACATCGATCAATGTTATGAATGATTTGGATCAATAAAATGAGTAATTCAGTTTTACAATACTGAATTTATCATAATCGACATTTTAAATTGATTGTGCCGTTTCAATATCATGTATTCTGAATTGAAAGTGCTGATCAGATAAATTAGAGAGTGGTGGAGACGAGCTATAGAAAGAAAGAAAAAGAAGAGGGCGGAAGCAGAGAATGGAAACAACATATAATATTTTTCAAAACAGACCCCCTGGTGAAAGGGCAAGCTTCGTTAAACAAACAATTGGTAGTGAAAGCCTGTCAAACTAGTATCCACTTGTAACTAGTCTAGAATAGAAAATAACTTGAGAAATTAATGACTAAACTGGCCATGGAAGCGATAATGTATGAGTGCAGTAACTTAGAACCGTCCAATTTGGCGGTACGTATGTATGCATGAAGCAGAAACTTAAAACCATCCAATCTAGCAGTATGCATGATTGCAGATATAAATTGTAGAAAGAGAAAGATATGACTTGAAACTTCAAGTTACTTCATAAATATATATATATATAGGTTAAATACATTTTGCACCATTATATTTGAGGGTGTTGACACATTGTGCCACAATGTTTTATTTTTGAGACATTGAGTCCATTATGTTATCTCCTCTAACGATTTGTACCCAAGAATGAAATTTTGGCTTCAAATTAGACTATAATCATTTACATGTGTCTCTCACGTGACCTCGGTCTCCGTCAGATTACCGTATTGCCCTTGAATCTCAAACAAGTCATAATCAAATAAACTTCAAAACCCAACAGGCGAAAAATGTGACTTGTTTGAGATTCAAGGACAATACGGTAATCTGAAATTGTTTGGTAATTAAATTATTTTTTTAACTTTTTCAAGAAATTTTATTAAAAAGTTCAAAAATTTTATAACTGAACATGAAACATTTTCTATTGGCATTAAAAAAATGAAAAATATTAAAAATTGTTGTCGAATATGGCCCATACGTAGCATAATTAGAAAAAAAAAATCATCTTTTATGCTTTGTTTATTTTCTTTTATGGATAAAGCACAATAATATAGTTGAGTAGTCATGTTGTTTGATAATGAAAAAAAATTCAATTTTTTTACAATCAAACATCAAAATCTCAAAATTTCCATACAAGTTCCAACCCCTTTTCACACTAAATTCAACACTTTTTCATAAAAAAAAAAATCAAATCTTCAAGCTCCTCATTTTTTAACAAACTCCATTATTTTTTTATTAAAAAAATCCATCAAATATTTACTCCTTACTTTTTAACAAATTCCAAAATAAAATCATTCTACAATCAAACATTCTTAAACTTTTTCATCAAATTTTTACCAACCCTTATAGAAAGTCAAACTCTCAAATTTTTTCCAAACATCACCTAATTTTATATTTTAGATCAATTAAGATATGGATAATAATCATTTATGGGGATATTTTTGCGAGGATAAAATAATAATTTCAAAGAGAAAAATTCAATTGTTGAACAAAATTAATTTTTGTGAGACTAAAATATTTTAAAAAAAATAATGTAAATTATCTGAAATTAAGTACAACTGGATAAAAAATAATAATTCACAGTAACAATTATATAGACAGAAGCCGCCAGTGTCTACACAGTGGACTTGAGTAATAAGGTAGCCAACTTTACTAATTATTGCGCAATTAATACAGTGATAAGAGCGAATCCAACCTCGCCCCCACTCTCAACACATCTAAACCATGCACCATAAAAATGCCAAATTAGCATGTGCAAATAGAATCCAAAAGGCGCACAAAACGACAAAGCCACGAAAGGACATTCAAAGTAAATTAGTCAATAAAGGAGGGACGAAACGTTGATGCAGCCCCGCAATATCTCTACGTGGAAACCTTCATGGCTAAGTTGGCAACTTACGAATAAGGAAATGATCCAAAGGAAGAACGTAACCCGGACAGTTTTCGCTGCGGAGAACCTAGGGCACAGTGCCTGTGTTACTCACTCAAGCGTCCTTACTCTCGAGTCTCGGGCCTCGCCGCTGAAGACTTCAAGACCATCGAAGGCGTTCGGTGAAATCGCAGAACGAAGAAGTGTGACCAAATGGGCGTGTCTTTCAAGGTTGCTAAGGCGGGAACGAGGAACCGGCCGAAGCCTCTTCAGATTGAGGAGAAGGACAAGGAGAATGGCTCTGTCACTGAGTCTCAGCAGACAACTAACGAGGTAGTTTATATGTGTGCGTCTTATATATGTGGTTTTCGACAACCAGACCTTAGTTTGCATTGTTTTGTATTTTGTAGATTAAGGGGTTCTTTCATCTAATTGTTGTGCTAGTATTTTTGTTGGCTTTTGAGGTTCTATAGTTATTTTAGTCTGTCCTTTTTTTTTTGGTTGGACGCTTTTCATTTTTGCGAAATGGCTCGACATGGCGCTGTCAGTTGTGGATGTTTGGAAGTGCAGGTTCAATAGATCTTTTCCTTTTCTCTTTTTCATCTTTTACACTCGATTTATACGCGGTAGCCATTATATCGTGCAAATCGCACACTATATATTGGGGACAATGGCTGACTAGTTGCCACTGGCGGCTCGACTAGAAGAAGAAGAAGAAGAAGATACAGATAATGCATCACCATATCGCGCCTTTTATCTAATTGATTATGTGTCAGAGATGATTTGAAAGAGTAATCTATGAATTGATTTCATCCTCCCAGTAATAGCATTTTTGCATTTGTGAAGTGCTCTTTATCTATGTAATATTTCTCTATGTATGCTTTGGTAGGAAAAAAAAATGTTACATCATGATTTTGACTAGTGGTCTTCCCGCAAACATACTTCTTTCAATAACTCTTAAGATTTTTTCAAACTATTAGATATTTCAACCGGCGGCTACTTTCAGTTTCTTTTGGTAGGAATTGCTCTTCTGAATGCATCTTGAAGGCTCACAAAAAGAGTCGACAGCAAACGGCCACTTGTTGAAATGTACCAATATGATCAATTTTTTTAAGAGACCAGAAAGACACGCTTCCTGGAGTTGTGGATGTAAGAACTATATTATGACAGCAATCGCTAAACTAGTAATCAGACCAGGAAAAAAGAACAAAGAAAATATGAACTTGGTATCAATGTAAGTGACTTTTGTTGAAGCTCCTTTCTTTTCATGAGCCAAAATTTCTTTGAACGTTCTCAAGGGAAGCTGGACTTGATCCATCAGGACTCTCAGGCATGGTAAAAGTTATTGAGGCAATAAGTTGAGCTACGTTTCAGAAAAGGCAACTTTTTGGTTCCGTAGGCTTTCTAATTATCTTTATGGTTTGATAGGAGGAAGAGATATGACTGATTTCTAGGTTGAACTTCTGAGGCCTTTTGTCCTGAGTTGCTGTTGCAGGACATAAATTATTATTGGTTATTACTCCAATTTTTTGGGGATAATTAGTATATCCTGGACAAAGTTTCTGCCATGGTGACTTACCATTAACACCCTATGTGGTACTGGAAGGTCATGTACAGCTCAAACTATTTTGATGTAGGTTAATATTCCTGTGAAAGGAGCTAAGATTGCTGAGCATCCCAATTCATTTACCAAACCTGTACTGCACTCAGTTTTAGAAGGTAATGCATACTGCTTTATTGCATGATATATGGTGAGTGAGAACCCCCTCATGTTTGAAAATTTGCCTACCCCTTCATGTTTGACAATTTGCCTTTGTGTAGAAATTGAAGTGTCCTTTTCATTGAATTTATTCGGAAATGGATTTTCCATTGGAAAAGATCATGAGGTTAGCTGCCATAAATATTCAACTCGAAAAAGTCGTATTTCTTTTCATGTATCAAATGATCTATTTCTTCAAAGACTATTAGCATTAGCTCTAATGATGTTGCAGTTCTTCCATGATGAACCAAACCAATTGCACCCTTATGATAGGGCATCAGAGACACTTTTCTCTGTAAGTTTACTCCTTATAGTTATCCCTTGATTTCTATTCTCAGGCTGGAATGTTTTTGTAACTTGTTTCAACTGATAATTTACTTATCTCTACATACATACCATACTTTCTCGTATGATTAACTTATCAAAAAAACTTTCTCGTATGATTGAAATCGCTAGAATCATATGTTCAATGATTAGCCGGTATATATATATGTATATGTATATTTATGCTGGTTAAAAGAGAGTTGCAAATTGGTTAGGAGTGTTTTTCTTTTATACTTTTATATTTTCAGTTGATTCTTCTGTTGTACTGTTAAAGTAAATGCAGAATTAGAAAAAATTCTACTTGCTGATAAATTTCAAGATAAATCCCCAAAAAATGGGGGCGAAAGCAACTCTAATTTTTTGGTTCAGTAAACCTTATTGACCTCGAGCAATGGTGAACTAGCAGTCATCTTAGAACATCTTATTTACCCCCTAGAGCTCATCTTTTTTGTTTATAGTGCATCGGTTTATATGCTTATGAGGTCTACACTTGCAAGGAAATCCAGAGGCAATATATTTATTATCAGGTTAATGGATGTTTGTGCATAAATTTTCATCTCGGTACACCTTTATTTTCACATCAGGAGCTTTACTTTTAGGATTAAAATTTTTGTAATCTTATAAATCACTAGACTTTCACTAGCACCTTTGTTTCCTTAGATGAAATAGCCTTTGCAGATTTTAGGACTCTACAAACAAAAGAACAGTACTCTTTTGAAAGCCTAATCTTTACACCAACTTGTCTCACTTTCAACTAGAAATTTGATTTACTCAGGTATGTAATAAGCGCTGATGTCTAGAAGTAATCTTTTCCTCTATTCCCACTCTTACCCTTGGATGCTGCTTACATGTTAGAGAGAGTGAAAAGAAAAACTAAAGAGTTTGATTGATCCAAGGCAACTGCCTTTGTTAAAGGAAGATTGTATCAGTTCTAGTACACACTTTGATACAGCATCCTTGGTTAAAGAAAACCTTGAGAGTAACTCAGCCTTACAGAGCACGTCTCCTTACCTTGCAAAGCTGAGGGGGCAATTGAGTTGTTTCCTTCCCTCTTTCTGTTTTTCCTTTTCTTTTCTTTTTTCTAGTTACTTTCACCACATCTTTTCGACAAAGTACATTCGTTCACATTCCCTGTCATCACATATGGTGGTTGGATGGTGAGTATGCCTTTTCTCGCTGATTTTGTTGCAACCTAGAGTTTACGTGGGAAATCTACTTGTTCAGCTTGTTCAATCTTTACTTTCTTGAATAGTTGCTTAAATACCATCTCGCATCGTCTGTTTCTTTTTATGAAGGGCATAATGCTAATCAAAGATGCTTTTTCGAAGAACATTTGAAAGAAAGGAAGGTCAAGTTCGATAATTAAGCTATTCATTTTGGAGATTTTGTCCTATCTTCTCTTCTTGCATTATACAAACATATTCTCATCCCAATTTGCATCTTATTCTGTGAATGATATTAAACATTTGGTATTCGAAAAATTGCGGGAATTGATAACTTGAATGGTGGAATGGAGGATATTTGAGTGTTGGATTGCACTCAGCTTCATTTTCCTATGCATTTAATATTTCCAGTAACTTGATTCTGAACAACATTCTTCTGTGTTGAGAAGTGATCTGCAAATTCTTGATGGTTATTTTGGTAATCTGTTGTCTTTTTCCTTGTTTGTCATTCATATTAGGCTATTGAGTTTGGTTGCTTACCTCGAGATCTTTTGGATGATATACCCTGCAAATATGTTGATGCAGCACCTCTGTGTGAGGTGAGGCAAAACTATATCAACGTTTAAGTAAATAATTTCCCTTGAAGTAACACTCCGGGGGTGATATACATATTTCTATTCTTGTACATATTGTAGATTGCCACTCTATGCTGGAAGTTTCGTTTCTATTGAAAAAAATTAGCAGTTTTCTACAAGGACTTAGGTAGCTACAAATATCTATTTTACATTAGGTTTCACTTCTCAATTCGAACATTGTTGTTATCGTCTATCTCTCTTCCATGCTTCCACATGCCTGAAATTTGTTTGTAGGCCTCAACATTTTGCTTGATTTTGGGAGAAAAAGGAAGAAGGTAGAGTACAAATTCATTAGTTTTGTCTGTCGTTTTTGGAGAGAGAAGTTTCTCTTACTAACTGCATGAATTTTCTTCACTTTATGTACTCTTTAAATTTTGAGAGATAATTAGGTGCAAAATAAAGCCTTCATTATCTGGTCAAGAAGAAGTTTTCCTTGCCACTAGTCTATATTGACAAGAAAAACTCTGAAAGGATTTGTTTCCTTCAAATTCTGTGTATGATCCATTTTTATGATAAGAAATGATTCATCTTGTATAATATTTGATGTGGTTCCACTCATCTTGCATCACATATGCGTGGCACATAAATCATAGCACTTCTAATGAGATATGCCAAACTCTTTTGGGGAATTTTATGCCACATTGGATTAATGCGGTGTTTGATTTGAGTAAATATATCCTGACCAGTAGACATGGCTTCTTTGCAGATTCGGGATTATCGTAATCCATTGTCACAGAGAGGAGGTACTGCTGCTTCTATGAAGAAGCCTCCCATTGTTCATAAATTGCACCTACATATGTGTACGGAAAATGTTGTCAAGGACATCTCCCTGATGTCAGATGATTCTTGGACCTATGAAGAGTTATTGGTCAGTAAGTTTTACAAATAAGCATTAGCTATCTTCTCAGTATCCATCTTTCGCATATTGCCTTAATTTTATATGCAGCCACTGGTTGTTTGTTCAGGAAATTGAGTCCCGCATTCTTAAGGCATTGCAACCTGCTCTAGATCTGAATCCAGAGCCATTGCAGGACAGATGTTATGCAGAACCCCAAAAACGGAAGGTAGGAGTTGTGATAATATCTTGTGACTTCTGGAGGTTAAGGATGTACATGAGATTTATAACACTAAGTCTGATACATGTTACCGCATGCAGTTCCTTTACAGTAATTAGGACAGATTTACAAAATTATACGTTTAAATCTCTGAGTTACAAGGAATATGGAACAATTCTAGATTGACAATATTTATTTCTACTTCATCGTAATAAATGATTCCAGCACTAGTCAATTGCATTGATATTTGAGTTGCTCTCATCATCTACAAGTTTTCTTTTTATCTGGATTATTCTCAGTACCGTGTAATCCCCTTCCCTTTTGCATTCTTGGCAGCTGAACTTCGGAGTTGCAAGGAGCTGGAAAAAGGGAAAGCTTAGTGATACAATCACGATCACTACAGCATCCATTGCTCCATATCATGAGACCCAAGTTTCAGGTACTTGTGACATACGGAATTCCAGCCCTCCTAGCATGGCGTGTCAAGATAGAGGAGTTACATGTTTAGAGCAGAAGATTTGGAGTTCTAATCTTAAGTCACAAGGAAACAACGTTGTAGAAGAGCGTACATCAGAGCCCAATCCTTTGACCGCTCTGAAAAAATCCAATGTTGTCCGTGTACCTGACCATTTTAGTAAACATAGAAGCGATTCGACAAAATTCATGAGTCCCGTTTCTGGTGAGAAGGGTGTCCCCATAAAGCCCAAGCAAGAGCCTGTAGACTTCTCTCAACAGCAGCTTCCTGGAAGCCAATCTGAAAGCATTCTTGCACCTGAACCGTGGAAGAATGCCCTGTTTCATCAGCAAATTGTGGTCGCAGAACCTCAAGGCCAAACAGTTCAGCCCCAGTCACATTCATCACTGTTAATGAACAGTGGACAACCGATTCTTGAAGGTATTCCAAGGCTGTGTGCTGGAATGCCCACTCGTACTGTAAAGCAAGAGCCAGCTGAAACTAATTTCTACAATTCAGATGTTAGCCAGGTATATGATAACTGCTTCCGGATGGACAGGAGAATTCCTCAATTTAATCTTCAGCTATTGGAAAAGCAACGACTATTGCCACTGTCAAGAGCCAATACACCCTTAACTGACTCATTGTGGAATCATGTTACTCAGCCGGTTAACAAAAGTTTAAGGAATGAATGTGCTACTCAGAAAAGAAAAGCTTTGTGGATTCCACAGGTTTCAACTCATGTCAGAAGTGGCACAAGTTCTCAACTCAACGATTCTTTGGCAAGAGAGGCATCTGTAACTGCAAAACAGAAAAGAAATCCTCAGACCAGAAGCTCGAATTTGAAATCAGTTAGTTCTTTTGATAGAATGCACAAGTTAAGTGCAGCCATTGGAAACAGCCTATCGTTTGGAAGTCTTCCTTCATCCAAGCTGGCAGAAATTGAAGTTGATCCTGTTCTCGGGAGGTTATTGAAGATTGAAGGGGTGACACAACGGTATCTCGCAATTATTCTGGCATATAGCTTAGCACAAAACTTATCCTTATGTGATCTAACAGGTTTATGAAGCATGGAATTTTACTTTCATACAGGTATGGACTCAATAACAGCAAGCAAAAATCGGACCAGTTTCTGCAAAGAAAACCATTTTTTCATACAACTCATCGGCTTGCCAACCTTTTAAGTTCTGAGTACGATAGAAATTCAAAGAATGCTTCTGCAAATAAAGTTCCTCCATCGATGTGCTCAATTGACAGAAGGGTTCCAAAGACTAGAACATTAACATTTGTACGCCAATGTCATTTCTATGAAGGTAAGGAAGTGTTTCTGCTTTCATTTAATTTGTTTTCTATTCCCTGTGAGGTCTTATGATCATTGTGACTTCTTTCCAGGAGATGAGACTCCCAGGGTTGATAGAGAGACTCAGATAACACTGTTCATAGCAGAGAAGCTTGGTGGGGGAACATTGGAAGCTTTTCTTCATTATGGAGATGAAGAAGAGATTGCTTCTTTTATGATACCTCTCTTTTTCTCTATAACTGTGAGTCACCATTTGCTATCACCTCGAAAGTTCCTTTATTTGACAACTGATTATGGATTTTATAACAAGTATGAACCCCATTCCATTAAACACCTGAAATCTGTACTGATTTCTAACACATTGTGAACAACTAACAAACAGTTTGTTTGTTTTTTATTGAATGTACTCAATTGTGCTGCGCTTCAGTTCTTTATGTATTTCTATTTTCAGAAATTATTTTCGAGATCTTTACCATTATTGGTTTCTCAGTTCGGGATTCTACATTATTCACTTTACCATGATTCTATTTCCTGTGCTATGATGCTATATATGTGTCAACAGAAAAGAATTGGAGGAAAAGTTAAATGATGTTCAATGAAGCATGTACAACATCTTCATGTTAAAACTTCCTTAATTTCTTTTCGTTGGTAAGGTACACATGTGGCCAATTGGTTTTGAACCCACAAACACACTGTCCCTCCCAGTTTTACGAGGAACATATTGCTTTTTGTAGGCCACTATTGTGTGTTGATTTCAGTATATAGAAGATGCATTTATATCAAGCCTGTATGCACCATGACATAAGTTCTCCTGCAACAGAAACAAAAAAGTAAAGGGTAAAAGGCCATTTTCGTTTTAGAATCTAGTATGATTCATGGCAGAAATTGTCATTTTCTTTATGTTCTGTATACAGAGGACTTTTCAGTTAGAATATAGATTTCCCATCTCACGCTTGTGGTCTGAAAATACTTAACTCAACCTGTGGTCTGTGGTGCTAATATATTTGGTTTTGCATTTGGCAGCATGCAGCGGATATTTTCGCTTCTCAGTTCACTTCACTGGTAGGTTAATCCCATTGGTTATTATGTGAAAGAGCTTTTTTCCCTTGGAGAGAACTGTGAATTTTTTCTAAGATTTTCCCCTTTCCTTCTGTAGATGCTGGATGAAGGATACCATTTAGCCAACAATCGTGTAGAACCTGGGATCCTCAACACTAATGGTGCCTCGACCAGTCAGGCAAGTGTTGTAACTCCTGCTTCTCTCGCAACACAAACAGTTGAGCTTCCTGCCCCATTTTTTATTTCTGGACCATCACCTCTCATGAGCAATTCTAGTACCGTCAGCCTGTCAGCCCATAATGCCACACGATTACACTCCCAGAACATTCTGTCTAGACGCAACTTGCTCAACCCTGAAAATATTCGGTCAGCTTTACAGCTCTCAGGCAGTTTTTTATCCAAACCACATCTTGTCATTGCTGCACCATTGAGTGCCATGCAATGACAGGAGATATCGAATAAACATGCCCTTTTGCAGCTGCAGATGCAGCAACGGCGAAGAAAACAGGAACTTGTGCAAGGAAAGGAATTAGTTGGGGGATTAGGAGTGATTGCCGGGAGACATGGCATGATCCAACCGGGTGGTGGAATCCAGGGGCTTGGAAATTTTAATGTTGGTTCCTTCAGTAATATCACGGGCATGGGTGGCTCAATGTCTACATTAGCCGGAGGATGCATGCCTTGGATTGACACTGGGAGTCAATTCAGCAATCTAAGCCACATGTCAGGTTCAAGTGAAAGTAAGCAGCTTCTTAGTTTCATTCCAAATCATCCAGCAACAGATGCAGCAAAGCTAAGGACAGCAGAAACCAATGGGGGAGCCTTTACAAGTAGATATCTGACCCAGAGAGATGCTAGTGGGCTGCCAATGGCCGCATTAAATAGTCCATGCATGTCATGTAACTTGAACAACCAGCCGCAGCCGCAGCTACGATTAAATGAGCGACTACACATGATGCAGCAGCAGGAGGATGTGAAACCACTGCTACAGCCTCAAATAGTGACTAGTTTAGCTAGAAAGGCAGATTTGACGAGGAGTCAGTTTGGCCCTAGACAGATGTGATCAACAGCCTCCAATTGCCATTAGTGAAACTAAGCCCCAGGAATACGATGGCAGGTCCTAACAATCCACATCTGAGCTCTCAGACTTATGAATCAGTGGATAGGGGAGCAAAATGTAGGATCTTACTCGAGAAGTGTCATTATGCAGTCAAAACTGCTAGGGTATTATGAGCATTCTGGTTGGATCTGGTGTATTTAGCCACGGGGTTTTATATACAGTAGATACCAGAGAAGGGTTTTACAGTTCCTTGTGTTCCAAAAGCAAACAGTGTTTTAGTCATCTTCAGACTCGCATTTTAGCATTGCTCACTTTGTAGCTTTTAACTGTCCTACCAATACATCCTATAATTTTCAACTGCCCTTCTTATCTTGCTTAATTTGTGTAGAAAGTTTTTCGTCTGCATGTGAATTATTACTCTTATATCAAAAGTCAGTTTGGCTAGGAAGTTGGGACTTCATCAAAGGCAAGCGAACCCTGCATGGGCTACTTATTTTTTCTTCTTATGATCCTAATCAATCATATTTCAAGGATGAAGATTGATTGGCCTAATATTATTGGGCATGTTTGAGCCCCAATTAATTGGGCTCAAAATTTTAGGTTTACTACTAAAAAATTCACCACATAATTTTTTATTATTATAATATTTATTAAAAATCTTCGCGCTCTTCATTTTTCACCAACTCCCATAACATTTCTTTACTTTATAATATTTCCCGAACTCCGATATCCAAAATTTTCACCCTCAAACAATATATTGCCAAAAAGTTTATGTATGACCAATATAAGATGTTCCCAGGTGAAAAAAAAATTAGTCTCGTATAAATTGAAGCTAACAAGTTTCACCAAGGAAATCCTTTTGTTTGAAAAAAAAAATTCTTATTTTGAGGGACTATAATAACAAGAAAGTTTTTTTATTTTATTTTAAAGCTTCAGTTTTAATTTGAAATTACTTTTCCTGCTTGGTATGAATTTTAAAAGAACGTTTTCTTCCAAAATATATATATATAGAGAGAATTTTGGCAGTCCTCACGAGGTCCCTCTTCTGATCCAGCCCAACGTGTCCGCTACAACCAGCCTAGAGCTCGGACCTTACATCCTTCCTCGTCTACCTCAGAACTCAAATTCCCCAAAAACCCTAATTGCGCTCGCTCTCTAAAACAATGTCTCTGGATTCTTCTGTGGACCGAAGAAAACGGCCTCAAACTTCCAGCGCCGTTAACGGAAACGTTAACGGTGCGGTAGAGGACGACAAGCTGAGGCTGAGGCTTCGTCCGAACGAGAATCACAAACCGGAGAACTACGAGGACATGCAATTGGAGTTCAGCCCGCTTCTCTTCAGCTCGCTCGAGCAGTACTTGCCCTTCAACATGCTCAACCTCTCACGTGAGCTCAAGCTCCAGTACATGCGCGACATTCTGTTCCGCTACTCGCCAGAGGGGGAACGCGCTCGCGTAAGATTTTATCTCCGCAATTTAGTGGTTCTTTCTTTTTGTTTGGTTCCTTGGAAAATGTCGGAAACGGAGAGAAAATGAATTTTTTAAATAATGTGATTTGTGCTTTTGTTGTGAGATGTGAAAACAATTTCTTTGCGAAATGTATGGTGTTGCGAGTAAGCTTATTACTGCGCTAAAGAGATACGGAGATCGAAATATTCTGTTTTTTTGAACGACGTTTGTTGTTTGGCTGCTGAGAGAAAATGTGGGGAGGGGCGGGAGGAAAAAAATGGAAATGACTTGTCAACACCAAAGTGGCTCTGATGATGTTGAAATTTGGTTTATGATTTTTTAGTCTTGAGAATGTGTGTAGAAATTGCGTATTTTTCTCCTCCTCCCTCTTCTTTCCTTTGTCATCCTTCGTGTGTGGCGATTTTCCTTTTTCGTTTTATTTTAGATGCTGATTATTTGTTCCCACCGAGAAGACAGACAACAGTGGGAAACATGAAATTTCAGTCTCGTGTCTTACCCTTTAATGGGAGTTGAAGATTTAGAACCGTAAAGATGTCCGTTTAGTGTTATTTCTTTATAAGCTTCGGAACTAGAGGAGGAACTCTGTTGGTACGCACCTGAGGGGTAACAGATTTGAGTAAGAATTACAGGAAGTATTCACCTTGGTCTTTTGTTTTTGAGAGCCGTCTTGCTGTGTCTCTGCGTAGTTTCCTTAAAATGGATTCTGAAAAATCTCTGTTGTTTGCTGGCGAGCATCTCTCCGCTCTCGCTTCACTTTTTCTTCCATTTTGCTATTTTTCTTTTCTTTGGGAAGACTATTATTCATTGTTTCTGCTGTTTTACATCACAGGTTCAAAGGCATAGAGAATACAGACAGAAAATAATTTCAAACTATCAGGTTTGTTTACAGTGAGCTTTTCAGACATGCTGTAACAGAGATAAATTTCTATAAGGCCCTTTGTGGGTGTCATGGTGGATATATAAGTTGACTTTGTGTAGATACTTATATTTAGGATTTTGGATCTCACAAGTAAGATGAAATCTGGATAATTTTTGAGTGTTTGTAGTTTCCTTTCTGCATGTAGCATATTACATGCTAGTCATCTTCGTAACTTCCCCGTATGTAAAATTCCTTGTTAATTTTTCCATTTGCAGCCTCTACATAGGGAGCTTTATACTATGCATGCTGCAAAATTTTTTCTTCCTTCCTTTCTCAAAGCAATCAATGAGAATACAGAGGAGAGTTTTAGAAGTATAATGGTTGAACCTTCTCCTGGGGTCTATACATTTGAAATGCTTCAGCCGCATTTCTGTGAACTTTTGTTATCCGAGGTATCGTCCATTTTCTTCTGGCATCTGACAATTATGGTTTAGATTTTTCCTTTTATATAGTTTTATCTTTCCTTATCAGGTTCTGATTGCTTAGGTGGACAGTTTTGAAAGATGGGTCCATGAGACAAAATTCAGAATCATGCGACCTAACACAATGAACAAATATGGTGCTGTTCTTGATGACTTCGGGTTGGAACCCATGCTTGAAAAGTTGATGGAGGACTTTATACGTCCTATATCTAGAGGTAACCTGTTGCCATCTATTATGAGATGCTGAATTAAAACTTTAATGGATCAGTATCATGGTTAGCCTCATGGTTTTGTGGTTTGGATTTTGATGCAGTTTTCTTTCCTGAAGTTGGTGGATCCACTCTGGACGCTCATCATGGTTTTGTTGTTGAATATGGAATAGATAGAGATGTGGAGCTTGGTAGGTTCTTGTCATAATCTTCTTTATTCTCTGACTAGTTTTTTTTTTTGTTTTTCAATTAGAATGGTCTCATGTTCAATGTACCCATGGTGATATAATCGGAAAAGGCCTTACAATGTGATTCTGTCTTGTCTGTCTCTCTATCTCACTCCAATACAAACACTCGCACCCCAAAATTATATTCCAACATGTTGGACCACTTAGGCACATACCATTATTTCCACTTCTCACTCACCATTTGTTACTCTCTCTCTCTTTGTGCACAAGCAGATTTATTCCGAACATGTCACAATGAATGGATAATTATACTCTTAGTCAACTCCTCAATCCATTTTGAGGTTCTTGGTTGGTCCAAGCTTGATTTAAAGAAGACTGCTTTTGTCTCTGAAACCTCAAGATTCTTTCTTTTATTTCGGACTTCTTATAATTATCCTCACATGCAGTTTCGTTTGTTAGGGTTTGAATGATCAGATTAGATCTGATCTGATCTTCTCTCTCACACACATTCTAATTTGGTGCACTTCTTATAACTGAGGCAATATGTGAGTTTACGGTTTTCTGGTATGTATCATATTATATGTACTTATTTGTTCTTAGTGGAATTATTTCCTCCCATTCTCAAAACTCTGGGCATTTAGCTCTAGCTTCATATGCTTTTATGAAACCTGGACAGCTTGTTTATGTATGTAGGTTTCCATGTTGATGACTCAGAAGTCACATTGAATGTTTGCTTGGGTCAGCAGTTTTCTGGGGGAGAATTGTTCTTTCGAGGTGTTCGATGTGATAAACACGTACACTCAGGAACACAGCAAGAGGTATACTAACCTTTAGATCAATCCTTTTTCACTGTTATCTTTCAATACACTACGCAAGAAGTCTTAATTTTTTTCACTTTTGGAAAACCACATATACTCCAGATAATCGTATCAGTGTCGTTGTCATTGTGAAATTTGGAACGGAAATTTTCAAGTCTAACAAGTCCTAGATAAGACCCATAGCTAGTCCTTTGCTCCAGTTTATTCTACAGAACACATTAAAGAAAAGGAAGGATGAACTAATGATCTGTGAACTAAGAACTTTCCTTTTTCTTCTAGTCCTTTATGATGTCCAACCTAAATACTTTTTCGAATGCTAGACATTTTTAAGTTATTTTCTTCAGGTTACTGCTTCTTATTTGTTTGTTTTTTCATCCCCCCAGTATAATGTACATTTGCAGGAAATCTTGGATTATTCCCATGTTCCGGGCCGTTCTGTTCTGCATCGTGGTAGGCATCGGCATGGTGCCAGAGCCACAACATCCGGGCAGCGGGTTAACTTAATTTTGTGGTGCAGAAGGTATCTCTCTCTCTCACTTTTCACCCCTCAAGAAATTTCAAGCCTGAGGTGTTTAAGAAACATCCTATCTGCAGGGGTGACATTAGCGTCACTTCCCGATCTGAGAAGAATACCCTTTCGAATAGTGTTTTCCAATTTCTGCATGATCTCAATATTAGCTTTACAGTTGAAAAAAAAGGTGAACAAGAACACGATTAACATGATTCTAAATATAGCCTTTTAGGATCTATTTTTAGTCTTTGCCCCAACAAAAGTAGGTGGAAATAATAATGCTGAGGGTTAGGTGTTGGTCTCCAATTAAACCCAGAATTTATGATTGTTTCAATAAAAATCTTGACGTTCCATAAGCATTAAAATATCACCTTCTATCCATATTTGTTAATTTGGGACTAATGGGATGGTAAGTGGAAGAAAGAAAGAAGGGTAAAGAGTAGGAAACATATTGAGTGTCTCCATCTCCCACCATGGTCCACTGGTACTCGATTCTTCATGGGCCACTTCAATCCTTTTAGTCAATAAGCCTACATGCATGACCATACAAACCTCCGTTGATCACAGCTGAATAAACTCATCAGCAACCCCATTTGGCCGCAATAGACTTGACCCAAATACCAGCCTATTTCTGCCATACTCGGACCATTTGAGAAAGACTGGCTCCTATTTCATTTTCTTAATTCATGTAGTTCAGTGTTTCCTTTTGTCCATGAAAGATATGCAACTCTAGTACATCCCCCGCCCTCCTTTCCAATAACCAGAGCATCTAGAACAATCTTGAAGGATCTCCTCCAAGCAGCCTGGCCCACAACCAGAAAAGGGGAGAAATCACAATATAAAATTAAAAAAAAAATAACAGAAACAATTGGAAACTTATACAGTGGACTGACGAAATCATCTGAACATTAAAGCAGTGGGATCTGCTTTCCCCTGCTGCAGGGCCAATGTTTTCTTTCTACTTCTAGTCCCAAGTCATACGTATGGAGGGGAGGCAATATTATGGATGTTGAGGATACTAATTGAGGCGGCAGGAACATGTTTAATTTGAAAGCAACCAAAACTGTGGGGGAAATTCTTTGATTTCCCAAAGAAGTAACAAGCAGCAATCAGTGTCTTATATTTGGACTGCTTCCTGTTGACTGGGGCACACTGCACTCCTTGATCTTATTCTTCTTGTACTGTTGCTGCTACTGTGATCTTTCTTCCTCTATATGGTCAATATGTTTTAGGAGGGCAATTACTCATCCAAAAACATGTTTTGGGAGGGCAATCCAGACCTTGGAAAGCTGGATTCTTTCTTTTCAGTTTCCTTCTGAATGAACTTGTATCTCTTCAATATTTTATATATCACCTTTAGTATTTTCAGTCATCCTCTCATCTGATTCCCAAAAAGAAATTAAAAAGAAAGGATCATAGTCTTCATAGTTTTTACCTGTCGGTAGATTATGTTTTCTTGTTTGTTTGTTTGTTTGTTTGTTTTCTTCCTACTTTTTCCAGGTTTAATAATAAATTTCCTCATATTCCAACCGATCTGTGGTTGTGATTGTAGTCTTTTTTCTGGCTAAAGCTCGTGCGTATCCTTGTTTCATCTCCTTTCTGTCCTTTTTTTTCTTTTTTTTTATTAATTTGTTATTCTATAACAATTCATAGACCTTGTTTAATGCATGCCTTGCTGCTTTGCAATATGCATTTAGTGGGTGCTAGTTGTGGAGTAGTAATAAATTTTTTTGATGTTTTGCAATATAGTGGGGTGGCCATGTGTTGTTGGGTAACTATTTTTTGCTGCACTTTTGTTGCTTGCTCTAGTGGCTTGCATTTCGATTAAGAGTCAGAATGTATGAAAGTTTTTAAAGTCTTTCACCTCTGATTGTTAATAATGTGGTCAATTTGTCTGCACAACCTTTTTGTAGTTCGGTCTTCAGAGAACTGAAAAAATATCAGAAAGAATTCTTTAGTTGGTGTGGAGAGTGCCAGCGAGAGATGAAAGAAAAGCAGCGACTGGCAGTTACCGCCACCAAGCTGGTATGCTACATTTGACATAGAAGGGAAAACCTTATCAGGGTGATTTGATTGTTACTGGTGATTCTCTTTCATTTTGCAGGAATTATTCAAGAGATTACAAAAATCCAATTCATGAGCTGTTTCATGTGCAAGTTATACCTTTTGACGTTGTGTAAATGAGCAGTCTCATCCTTGTAAACACACGGAAGCATTTTTCTCCCTCTAGTTTGGGAGCCTTTTTGGATGGAAATTGCCTTGGATTATGTGGTAATATAAGAAGGGCAATCAGGTGTCTTCTCTGGGCTGTGTTGGTAAAGTCCACCTTGCATAGGCCGTTGATGGTAACGTTAGAAAGGGTAGCTGTACATTCTGAAACATGTCAACTGCAGTGTTGTCGCATTTATCCAGCAAATTGAAAATGTCTCAAACATGGTCACTACTAATGTCATTCTCTCTTGTATTTACTGTATGAAGGTGATTGTCTTTTCTTCTTAACAGTAGAATGTGCTCTCAGCTTTACTGAAGTAGTTCATGTGCCAAATATGGTAATATTTCCTCGACTCAACAGAGCTATCAGAAACTACAATGGTGTCTTGTTCTTGACGTATCCTTTCGGACTCCAAGGAATAGGTAAAAAGAAGCCCCAACTGGCATCCAGCCTGATGGGTTTGAAAATTGAACCCTTGGAGGAAGAGATGCAGAAATTTCCTCTTGAGGATGTCATTTGAGTTTGTAACCCGGCTCAGAGGCCTTGAATTAGTTGAATGCTTGCGCCTAATTGCTTACCCAGCGCCTTAACTACTGCTTCTATGTAATACTTGAAGGAAGTAGAATAAAGGGATAATTAAGGGCCCTGGACCATACCCACGAATTGATTAGTGCTCTAAGAGCCAAACCTTTGATTAATAACATGGTTATGTTCATCCAAAGCCCTATCCAAGGATTAGGAGTTGCAGTGCATGAACCCGTCGATTGCCCTTTCAGAATCTTAATTATCCCCCATCTATCTTGAAAGTTCTGCAGAGCCGAAAACGAAACAAACATAGAATCATAGACTATTTCTCTTTGTCCGTTTGTACATGAGCTATCGGGCCTCGGTAGCAATGATCAGTTTTGAGTAAATCAGCATCATGCAAATGAAGGCACGTAACGGGCATAACAATGGTCCTGGACAGGTGTACTGTTGGAAAATCCCATGACACATGGGTGCATCCACATGTGAGTTTAAATTTAAAAGCTAGAGTTTGAATTATAGTTAAAACTGAAGATCTTATGTAGATCTCTATTTGAATTCAAACTTAGCTGATTTATCTCCTAAGGATTCTCTGTGTGAGATTCCTATGTGTTTATTTAAGGAAATAAACTTGGAGAGAAAAATCAATCGACATATTTTCTAAACACTCACAGAGAAGAACTTTATCTCAAGGCATCAGGCTTCCATCTTTTAGCCTTGGATCTGAAGCGTGGAATTCACAAGGAGACTCTAGTAGACTCCTGGACGACTTGAGAGCATTGTTTGAGATTCGTGGATCGTTGATCGTGGGGCTGTAAGACGAGCGACCAATATTCCTGCAAACCGGAGATTCCGCACAAGGTATTTCGGATACCCACTCCGTTTAAGCAAAATCTAACATTGGTATCAGAGCAGTATGCCGACATATGGAAACGTTCTAATATTGTTAAGCAGCATGCACAATGATCTGATAGGAGAGTTTGAACACTACTCAACTGCCCAGGAAATGTGGATCCAACTGAAAGCTGCTTATGAGGGTACATCTGCAACTAGGTTGCGTGCTCTTACCTTGAGGTTTGAGCAGTATGTTATGGACCCGAAGCATACCATGACAATCCATATGAGAAACATGCCTGCCTTGATCCGTGATCTAAAGGCTGCAGGTGTTAATCTCACCGATGAGCAGCAAGTTCAAGCTGTGATACGTTCACTGCCAGAGTCCGAATGGGGGCAAATGAAACTTGTGTTGACTCATAGTGAGAATATCAAGACATTTGTTGATATTTCTCGCCATTTAGAGCTGGAGGCGGAGCGCCTGGGAGCGAACCGTCCAACCGCGCTTGTTGCCCAAGGTGGGCAACGCAAGACATTTAGGCCTAAGCGCAAAGCGGCTGAGAAATCAACTGGTACAACAAAAGGTCTTGGGCCAAAGAATGAAAAGACTGCAAAGCGCCGCAGAGGCAAGCGCGCTGGCAAGAAAGATAAGACCAAGATGAAATGTTATAACTGTGGTCAGAAGGGTCACTTCGCTCGTGAGTGCACTGAGCCGAAGAAGGTACCATCTGGACCCAACTCTCTCCTTACTTTTGTTTGTTCACATGTTTACGTTGTTGACTCGATCCCTGAATGGATTGTAGATACATGAGCAACCAAACATGTAGCGAGAGATCGAGTTGGCTTTGTAGATTACAGAAAACTACCAGCAGGCAACCAGTACGTTATTTTGGGTAACGGAACGAGAGAAGAAGTATTGGGAGTTGAAATTTTTCAACTCAAGATGCGTCTGGGACGTACGTTACTTCTTCATGATGTGCTCTATGCACCTGGTGTTAAATGTAATCTATTTTCAGTTATTTCTATGTTAGACCTTGGTTTCAGTTTTCATTTTGATGGGCCACAGATGGATTTTTATTTGAATAAGGCTTTGTATGGACAAAGTTTTTTAAATAATGGTTTCTTTATGTTGGATTTGGACCGTTCCTCTATTTCTTACGTTGCTGATAATGATGATGTTATTTCTAACTCTGTGAAATGACATGCTAGACTAGGACACATAGGAAAAGATAGAATGACTCGACTAGCTAGAGAAGGCCTATTGGGGCCTCTCGCTAATGTAAGCCTACCTGTGTGTGAGTCATGTTTAGCCGGTAAAGCATGTAGAAAACCTTTTGGTAAGGCACCTAGGGCATCTCATCCTCTAGAATTAATCCATTCAGACATTTGCGGACCTATGAACGTTAAGGCACGCCATGACGCATCTTATTTCCTCACCTTGATAGACGATTATTCCCGTTTCAGTTACGTTTATCTGATCTCCCATCGCTATGAAGCATTGGATTGCTTCAAACGTTTTTTGGCAGAGGTTGAGAATCAGAAAGAGAGGAATTTAAAAATTCTTCGCACTGATCGGGGTCGGGAATATCTATCCACTCAGTTTCAGCAACTGTGTGAGGAAAAAGGTATATGCAGGCAATTAACAATTCCTGGAACTCCGCAACAAAATGATGTTGCAGAAAGAAGGAATCGTACTTTATTAGAAATGGTTAGATCGATGATGGCGCAGGCCAACCTCCCAATATCTTTCTGGGGGGATGCTCTTCTTACTGCTGCCTACATCCTCAACCGAGTACCTTCAAAGTCAGTTCCTAACACCCCATATGAATCTTGGAATGGCGCAAAACCTATTTTGGAGCATTTGCGGCCTTGAGGTTCTGCGGGATTTGTTCACAGCACTTCCCATAAGTTCGGGAAACTAGGCCCTAGAGCTAACAAACATATCTTTATAAGATACTCTGAAATCTCAAAGGAATACGTGATGTTTGGTGAACATCCCAATGGAGGAATGACTGAGATAGAGTCGCGTGATGTCACATTCATTGAGAGTGATTTTCCAGATATTGGTGAAGCAAAGCAAAGTCTTTCACTCTTTGAGTTACAAGAGTTGGATGGGGTCACATCATCTTCTGGTGCAGGTGGGGATTTTGTATCTCATCCTGAAATCACCATAGAGATTGGTAGTGACTTAGCTCCTAGTGGGAGTGTACCACTAGTGAATGACTCAGAAGAGTCTCAGATACGTAGAAGCGAACGTGGAATTATTCCCCGTCGTCGATTTGAGATTGAAGGGGAATCTTTCATGTGTGTTCTGTATGACCCTGATGAACCTGCTTCGTATAAGGAAGCATTAGCTTCACCTGTCTCAAGTGAATGGTTGGTTGCTATGAGGGACGAGATAAGTTCAATGGCAAAGAACCAAGTGTGAGAATTAGTTGATCTTCCGCTTGGGCGTAAGACCATTGGAAACAAATGGGTCTTAAAAATTAAGCGCAAGGCAGATGGATCGATTGATAAGTATAAGGCCCGTCTCGTGGCGAAAGGTTATACCCAGAAAGAAGGTATAGACTATGAAGAAACATTCTCCCCAGTGGTGAGAATTGCTTTTATTCGCCTCATTCTAGCTATAGTTGCATCCTTAGATTTGGAACTTTTCCAAATGGATGTGAAAACAACATTTCTCAATGGAGAACTAGACGAAGAGATCTACATGAATCAACCTGTTGGCTTTGAGGCCCAGGGAAAAGAGCGCAAAGTATGCCGGCTCAAACGATCCATATATGGTCTTAAACAGTCGTCTAGACAGTGGTACTTCAAATTTCATGAGGCCATCACTTTGTTTGGCTTTGAAATGTTAGAAGAGGATCATTGTGTGTATGTCAAACATACAGGAAGAGCTTTGTGCTCCTGTCGTTGTATGCAGATGACATTTTGTTAGCTGGAAATGATTTAGACATGATTGTCGCCACCAAAGGGTGGTTGTCCTCTACTTTTGAGATGAAGGACATGGGTGAGGCAAATTTTGTGCTTGGAGTCAAGATCTTTAGTGATCGATCTAGGAAGCTTCTTGGATTGTCTCAGGAGACATATGTCAGGAGGATTCTAGAACGTTTCCATATGCATAATTCGAAACCCGTAGACACTCCAATTGAGAAGGGATATACATTGAGCCTTGATAATTGTCCTAAGAGTGATAAGGAAAAGATTAAAATGGCTAGGGTTCCCTATGCGAATGCAGTTGGAAGTCTGATGTACGCTATGATGTGTACTCGACCGGACATTTGTTTTGCAGTAGGTATGGTAAGTCGTTATCAAAGTAACCCTGGACCTGTTCATTGGCAAGCGGTTAAGAGGATCTTTCGATATTTGCGTGGGACTTCGGATCTTGTTCTTTGCTATCAGGGTGGAGATATGAGATTGAGAGGTTATTGTGATGCTGATTGGGCTAGCGACAGAGATGAACGTAAATCCACTACGGGTTACGCATTTCTACTTAGTGCAGGAACCATCTCTTGGTGCAGCAAGAAACAATCATGTATAGCTTTGTCCACGATGGAGTCTGAGTATGTTGCTTGTTCAGCAGCAGTACAAGAGGCTGTTTGGTTGAGGAGATTCTTTCAGCGCCTGTCTGTTACGGCTCTTGCAGATGAAGCCGTTAAGATATATAGTGATAGTATGGCGGCTTTAGCATATACTAAGGATCCCAAATACCATGGAAAGACCAAACACATTGACATTCGTTATCACTACATTCGTGACATTGTTGCACGTGGAGAGGTGATCCTACAACATATTTTCACTAGCAAGATGATAGCCGACCCGCTTACGAAGGCTATTGCTAGAGATATTTTTCAGACTCATGTTAGGAGTTTGGGACTTCGTAGGATTTGATATATGTTGTTTATGGATATCTCATTTGACATTTTGTAATAAGAGGTATCTTTTGAATTAATGATATTGTTCATTTTTCCGTACACATTGTGTTTTAATTGATACTTTGTAGCACATATTGTTGATGTGTCACCAGGTTATGATCGATCCACTCACATGGATGATCACCCTAACGCTTGAATAGCGAGTGAGATGAGACAAAATTATTAATTTGGCGCTTAGAAAGCGAACAAGTAATTGTCTTGACGTTTTAGTAACGTGCAAGATTATTTTAAGAATGTCGCCTTAGCTGGGCTAAGATGAGACTTATCAAAGTCGCACATGAAGGATACACGAAACTTCATGAAACCTGAATAAAGCCGAATGTGAGATCTTATACAGGCGCTTGACGAGCGATTGATGGCGACTAGATCAAGATTCGTACGGCGTTAGAGTGTGACAAGCCCATTTGAGTGGGAGCTCCGCCGTAGCATACATTTCATACTGTATGTGCTATTGCCGACCAATTGAGGGAGTGATAGATGAATCCCTGTTCCGTCACTATGTGAGCCCTTATAGACCTATTGAAGGTCTACTCTGTGCCCTTTGAACCTGAAACTATGTCATGAAGTGGATACTCGATGACGCTACTTTAGCATGTTTTCTTAGGACCACGATTTATACGGTCTCGCGGAGCATGTCTAGGAAAGCGGTCAAGTAGAAACAAATTGACTTGAGTGTCTAGGGAAAATTATTATGGATACACACCTTTATTTTATGGCTCATTGTCCGGACGATTATGTCATTTTGTGTTGACACAGTCATGAGCATATTATATGATGTAAGATCGAGTGTTGCTTTAAGCTTTGATGCTTATAAGGGATTAAAGAGACTCGATCTAGTGTGATCAAATAGTTTGGGGCATGGACGAGATATTTTTGAGTGAGGTGCTATGTTGGTAAGATGGTAACTTGATATAGCCCTCCTACCCTATGCTTTCTCGTCAGGTCGCACGCTTCATTTCCAGTATGTAAGGATGACGAGATAAGAGTTCAAAATGAGACAATTGTAGGGATGACACTAATGTGGATGAGTGGGAGATGTTGGAAAATCCCATGACACATGGGTGCATCCACATGTGAGTTTAAATTTAAAAGCTAGAGTTTGAATTATAGTTAAAATTGAAGATCTTATGTAGATCTCTATTTGAATTCAAATAGAGATCTACATAAGATTCCTATGTGTTTATTTAAGGAAATAAACTTGGAGAGAAAAATCAATCGACATATTTTCTAAACACTCACAGAGAAGAACTTTATCTCAAGGCATCAGACTTCCATCTTTTAGCCTTGGATCTGAAGCGTGGAATTCACAAGGAGACTCTGGTAGACTCCTGAACGACTTGAGAGCATTGTTTGAGATTTGTGGATCGTTGATCGTGGGGCTGTAAGACGAGCGACCAATATTCCTGCAAACTGGAGATTCCGCACAAGGTATTTCGGATACCCACTCCGTTTAAGCAAAATCTAACATGTACAAATGCACTGCCCAACATCATGAGAACGGCTTTTCATGCCCAGTACAGGTAAGTAGGTAACCAACCATGTATAGCATCATATCTTATCGTAAATTGGTGGTCAGGATAAATCGATCCAGCGCACAATTTCCCTTTCTCTTAGGAAGGAATTGCTGCTGTCTGTTTTTTTTTTTCTTAAGCTTTAGGGAAGACATGAAATCTAGTCATAGAACCTCTTGCCACATTCAGTGATGACATTCCTCCACAAGTATTTGAAAATTCGGATTTCCTGAAAATGGCTCTGGGCAGTGCTGTTAAAAGAGTGTAACTGCTCGTTTCCAAAATATATCATAGTTATATTTTGAAGTACTATAATTAATCGATTTATGTGGGATGAAAGACTACAAAATCTAGAGTACAGATTTATTCACGGAGACCAAGTAATCCTACAGCCCCCACAACTTCAACAAATTTTAGGTCACCCGACAAAATTGTTGTACTCTGTGACTGGACTTCTTATAAGATTTGTTTACGACAACCAAGTAATCCTAATTAATCTAGTAATCTTTCTGCAGGATTGATATTCAGCAGGATGTTAATTGAATAATCGATGTGGGATGTGAACGTGATCTTTTTGCTAGGTACGGACCAAAGCGTGGAGTTGAACGTGTCAATGCTAATCCCTGTGTGTGTTTATATTTAAATCAGAGTTAGGGAATTAGTAGCTAGACCAGAACTATTTTCACTACTTGGGATTTGTAAGAACTTGGAACTTCTAAAATTAATACTTATGTGTGCTAGCTTTTTCTCCCAGGCCTTAGACAAACAGGTGGCAAACCTGCAGTGTCATAGATTCATATAATTATTAGGGAATTTAGTAGTTTAATTTTTAGGTTTTACACGCTTTTACTTTTTAGTCCTTAAGTTTAATTAATGTTTTCAATTTTAGTCCTTAGGTTTATATTTTTTGACGAAATGGTCTTTCCGTCAGTTTGTCGTCCATATGCTTAACGGAGCTCTCTGACACGTCAGCAAATTTTACCAGTCGACCGGTACATTTACTGATCGACCGTTTCATATACTGGTCGACCGCTCACGTTCAAAACATATACCCGATCGAACGCTTCAAATTTGCTGACTTGTTAAAGAGGTCCATTAAGAATGTGGACGATAGAGTGACAGAATGACTGTTTCGTCAAACAATATAAACCTAAGGACTAAATTTTGAAAAAATTAAACTAAGGACTAAAAAGTAAAAGCGTGTAAAACCTAAGGACTAAACTGCTAAATTTCCTAATTATTATTGCCAATGTAGCCGGTCATCATGTACAGGGTCACTTAGAGGTGCCAGCTTTCAAAGTAAGAACTCCACTTCTCTAATCTTCGTTGTTCTGCCCTCCTGTGGCCTCCTACATACAAAGAATGCGGTATAATTTCTATTTATGTTCTATACCTTACTCGTAAAAGGCTTCTAGACTTTGAGTTAATAATTAATTACTTGTCACTTGTACTAATTTCCGGTCAGGAGTCTTTTTTTTTTAAGTATTCTCTCTAGACTCTTCGTCGACGACTAGTTTATAGCACCATTTCTAAACAATAGTTCCATTAGTGGGTTGCTTTTTAATTCACCAGATCTACTACGTGTTCATCTTTTGGCAATTGTGAATTTGAGTGGGTAATCTTTTGTTTTCTTTTTCTTTTTCTAATTGAGTAATCTTTTGTTTAATGTCTATGTTTTGGTGTCATTGTCGTTGTTGTTGTCATATGGGTACATCAATCAAGTTCATCTCGACTCTTCTAAGAAACTTTTAGTAGAATATACTTAAAAATTATGTGGACCTTGAAAAAGCGTTCCCTATGAAATCCAGCGATAACAAGTAAGAAGGAAGAAGACTTTGAATTTGTGGAAGAGATAAAAAAAAAGGTGAGGAGGCCTAAACATTTTTCTTAAAACATTCTCATCTTAATTTCCATAATGGAGACGAGTTTGTAATTTCCAGCCTCTTTATAATTTTATATAATCTTTTGCTTATCTCTTACAAGTTGGAAGCTTTACATATATATATATATAATCCGAGTTTTGGACCATATAAAGTAACTGACCCTCTGCATTTAGGACTATCACGATTTATTATAATTTTTTATTATTATAATATTTATTAAAAATCTTATATCTCTTCACTTTTTCATCAACTCTCATAACATTTCTTTACTTTATAATATTTTCAAAACCCCAATATCTAAAATTTTCACCCTCAAACATACCCATTATATATATATAATCCGAGTTTTCTAGAGCTCTGTCAAGCAAAAAGGAATGTAATATATATTTAGAAAAGTTTGAGCATCGTTCTTACACCTAAGCAGAATTTGGGTGCATGGTTCCTAAAGTGGTTTTGGGTTGAGCTTAAAATCTTTTTTTTAATGGCTATTTTATCCGAGAGGGACAAGTTCGAGAAAACATTTTTTTTATGACTATTTTTACCTACATTTCTTTCCTATCTGTGTTTCTGCTCTCTTTTCTTTTCTTTTTTTAAAATCTAGGTTCATAATATTTGGGCTTACGTGTAAGGTAAGTGGTATAAATATTAAAGCTATAATAATTGATACACGTGTTTGATTCAAACTTGAAGGCTTATGTTTTTAGCTAAAATTATGTCATACGTTCAATATACTAGAAAGTCATGTGATTATCTTCTCGGGCCGAATTTCTTATTTTTCAATAAGTAATATAGAAATCTGTGACATTCATGTTTAATCGTCGAAGATTGATTATAAGAGGTGATCATTTGTGATAGCAAAAACAGCTTTTGAGAAGCTTTTAGGATTTATTTTTTATTTTTTATAAGTCATGTTTCATTACTGAAACCGAAAGAGAAACAGGTCAAATACACAATTACATATGACAAAGGACAATAGAATCAGGGATTCGATCTAAAGGGATGGAGCCACATGAGGAAGATGAAGCTGCCCATTTTGCCAAATCATGCGCCATCCGGTTAGCTTTCCGCAAAATCCATTGCAGCCTCCACTCATTTTGATGTTGTAGAACATTTTTAATGTAATCCACCTGTGTAGCAATGTTCCACAGAGAGGTTGTCGAGTCACCATTAATTTCATTACAAAGTACCAAGGAATCGCATTCAAATATAACCTTAGTCCAACCATTACACTGGGCCTGTTCCATTGCAGTTTGCACTGTCATTGCTTCACCAAGCAAAGAGTCCATAGCATGAATTCGTTCCATGTAGACAAAACAGAGGGAATCACGATAGTCTCTGCAAGACATTGCTATAAAGGACTCATTCGTACACATCACAACATTGGTATTGACTTTCAACCATCCACGATCCGGTGGTTTCTAAATCTGATTATAAGCACGTTTCAAATCACACCAAGCAAGTAAATGTTCCTTTACCCTATAATGAACGGAATCAATAAGCTGATGAAGGTTTACCATGTCTTTGCAATTAACTACTATTTCTAACCTGCCATAAAGTATCAAAGACAATAGCAGCATTGATAATGCAGGATTTTTAATCACTATCCCGAATAGACATGCGATTCATATCTATACCTAGAAATTTAACACAATCCTCCATAGAACTAAGGGGCACCCGAGTAAGCTCCATATGCCAGCATGATTGTCGCCAAAGAATTCTAGCGACAGGGCAATGAATAAACAAATGCAAAGGTGACTCAACCCCCTCCATACATAGCACACAAGGGAACCCTGCTCCAGTAGTCCACAAGGCATTCTGATCAAACCTTCCACGTAAAGGGAGGGCATTGGAGGCGAGTTTCCACAACAAAAGCTTGAGACGATCTTGAAGTTCAAGCTTCCAAAGACGAGTCCAAAGAGAATTTGTTGATTGCATATGTGGAGGGCAGCGTTGGGCCTACTGCTGAAGTACCACAGATTTAACTGAAAAACCACCTCGAGGGTCAGCTGTCCATATAATTTGATCATTCTGATCTGGTCTAGGATCAGACAATTGTAAAATAAAAACAACAGAATATTCATCAAATACCTGAGAAGCTTTTAGGTTGCATGTTGTGTTTGGAGTATAGTATTTAGGTTGCTCTTGACCCGATCTGTCCTTACTAGTAATAAGGGAAATTTCATTTACCACCAGAAGTGGTGGCTTAGTGGTGTGCGAGTTGTGTTTAGAATATAAGTTGCTCCCAACGAAGGTTTAAATCACAATATCCCCATTATTCTTTAGTAATTCTTGAAGGATATGTGAAATTTTCGAGTTTAAGTAATGGTGAGTTTCGGTCTAGCTTCATAATGGTCCATCCCCTGAGAGTCTATTGGTTATTAGTGTTGTTTTGACTTTGTTCTCTTGTGCTACTGGTAGGATTTTTTTTATGGCGGAGTTTTGTTGGGTTTGGATTTATAAGAAGGAAAGAGGTGTCAAGGAGGAAGAGAAAAAAAAAAGAAGAAAAGGTGGAAGTCATGGACTGAGGAGCCAACTACTAACTCCATATATATAGCTTCTTGATCAATGATTTAACCTAGACCGATGCCATTTGGAGCAAGAGTCGCGACCCTTTTGGACGAGACAAGACAATGTTCCAAGTTCTTCACCTATGGTTTTAGTGGTTCAAAGTGTTTAATTACTCGCAAATTTCTTCATGCGATTAACTTGGTTCTATTTGAGATATGTGATATAGGTTGTCAGGTTGTATATATGCTCAATGCTGAATGGTATACGAAAGTGGTGTTAACATTCCTATGGTTGGATTGCTTTGAGGGCCTACTACTCCTGTATTACAGCAGCTAGTGATTTTGGTTGCCCCGGCATGCATGGAAAATCGAGCTAAGAATGAGTAAAATGAAGCCTCTGATGAAGAACTTTCGTACCCACGTTAGTGCAATTGACATTAAACCATGAACTAGCTAATGCTCTAGGTGAAAAGGAGAGCTACCCTTCATACTCATTATATGGGGGAGAAGCCAACCAGTAGAATAGAGGAAGGAGAAGAATAAGAAACGGAACAGTAGTAAAAGAAGCACAAGATGAAAAGGGGACAAAAAGAGAGCATGCATGAGAGAGTGGAGAAATAATATCCCTCCCTTAAGAAGGCATATATGCAAAGTTTCTCGATGAAGGAATGGTTGGTAAGAAGGAGGGTAGCTATATTTAAGAAATTAAGAGTAGGATGGAAGATGGATAGGCTAGGGCACTGACACAGAAAATGTTGTCTAGTCGGTGATGAACCTCAAATCAAATGAGTTGGAGGACTTAGATGTTAAAGGTTTACAAACATTTTAATTAGGAAGCTATAATTGCTTTATTTTTCAACTGATTTTTTGGATCTCATTTTTCACCTTTCAACTTTTTTAAGGGAAGTAAGGTCGCAAAGAGGTCTTAGGAAAAAAAAGGTCGCAAAGAGGTGACCTAGGAACATTAACATGCATCAAAAGCAAAAGGAGAGTCACCAAGAAACATCCCCTACATCCGCAATAAGCGCTAGCTAAATATTAAAACACATAGTTAATTCTACTGGATGCGCTTGTTTACTCAGTGTTTCGGAGTATGGACATTTCGAGTAAAATAAATACACTCCAAAATTTTCAACATCTACACATACACACTCTAAACTTTTCACGAATCCCAATAAATCTCAATATCTAAAATATTTTCAAAATTTTGAGAATATTCTCCGAAATTTTGATAAACAAACATCACCTTTAATTCATTTACATATGTGTCCCACTTCCTACCCGAGGGGGTCACCAGTTTGCATGATGCAAGCTAGATCTTTTACCAAAAGAATGTAATTAATATATTAGTATGGAAACTCAAAAATAAAAAATTCTCTACAATTATATGCCAGAAACATTTTGTATAATTTACTATCGATGACATAGAGGTACAACATGAGGGACGGAGCAGATAATTTATAGTGTTACATGTATTGAGTCATGAGCAATGTGACTATGTGCATTTAACAGTCGCGACATCGGTCTCTTTTCGGACTATAACACGTCTCAATACACGTACAAGATTTACAGATAATTATGATCCTAGTACTCCCTCACATTTGAGCCTCTATAGAGCATCACAAAGTTAGTTATAAAGTATCATCAAGCCCGTTATGGTTAAGTTTCAAGGACCATAATCTTTTATATATATAGTTTTTTTATATGAAATGCACGGTATAGTTCGAAGAGAGAAACACAACTATAGACCATGTATCATTTAACACTATTTATATATAGATTCGAACATGAATTGTAGATAATCTTAATTGGAGTTTTACAGTACTAATAATAGTTGGTACAGGTTATTATATCCTAAAAGTCCAATGGACTTATTGTGATGAAGAGTAGTCGTGGATTTACTTTTCACCTTCGTATTTTCTTTCTTTCTATGAGTCTCAAGTTGTGGCTGAGCATGAGCTTTACTAATTAACCTGATCGAGCACTACTTTGTGGGAAGTCAATGTTGCACGCTGATTCATGGGGGATGAGGTTTGAGCCAATCCTTTCAACTACAACTCTTCCCCCCTCAACTCGCACGTGAGGCGCAAAACCCCAAACTATAAACAAAACATGTCAAGATTGATCATGACCATTCCAAATTATGACAATAGTGATCGAGCATGAGAGGGGGCCGCCAGTGAAACAACATTTCAAATGGGGGGTCAAATCTCGATGGGTGAAGCTGGCAAACCACACCAAGCCGGATCGGGATCCCCTGCAACCCGAATTGCAGACGATACTCGTCCCACCAAGCCATGCAATGCAGAGGTGTCAAGAGAGTCGGCCCCCACTCCCAAGGCAAATTTGCCCAATGAGAGAGAGGTTTTCATTATTTCTTTAATAGAAGATTTTTAAAAGCCCACTTAATAAGTATTTTTTTTTTCTCTGGGGAAAAGCCATCAAGCATTTGGTCGGTGGATACGCGGATCTTCTTGGACGGTAGAGGTTGCATCATGCTTGTCCTTTTCAACGCTAAGCGCCCCCAAGTTTGCTTAGTTTCTGTTCTGATTTGAATATTAGTCACCGGAGATCACGGAAAATCTCTGTGTCAAAGCTGGTCCCTGTCTTAATTGTACTCTAATCGTCTCCGCCGCTCAAACCGCCCCGTTAATTAATTACTTGTTACTTCTTGCTTAATATTTAATCACATATTCACATGCATGCTGGAAATGTTGGTGCCAGTTTCTCTTTGCGCAGCTCTATTTGGAGATGTAAGTTTACGCGTAATCAGGGTCGACAAAGAAGCCAGGAACAAGATTCAGAGGGCAATATATAGCATTAAAAAAATTTGGGGGGGGGGGGTAAGTTACAATTTTTATTTTTTAAAAAAAGGGTTAAAAAACCCCTCCAAAGAAATCCTATAAGGGAGTGCTCAAAACAATATCTTCTCTCTCTCTTTTTTCTTTTAATTTTCCCTGCTTGATCTCTCTAGCATGTGGAATGTTGCTTATACCTGCTTAATTATTCTATATTCGCTACTACCCATAAGACGGCATCCTGAAGAAGACAGTTGTTGCAATTCAATTTTATAACACCATTTTAAGGTAATCAGCACAAACAATATGCTATGTATTTTGATGCAATTGGATATATATCCATCAACCCTCTTGCGATTTTTCCTGGAATTGGGGTTCATAGGTACTTCACCGCACTATTAGGTGGATTTTACTCTGATTATTGGGATCACATGCAGGTCGGTCGATCCTTGTCTGGGTTGGAAAACATCTCAGGTACTTGCTAAAGTTAGATCTTAAAAATCTAGTAAAGATCGGCCAAAATTAAAGTAGCAACAAAAGATCATGGATGGAAACTCGTACAAGCTTTAGATTTTTACCTAACAGAAGCCGTCCAACAAATTAAACAAATGGGAAAACCTGGTCTTGTAGTAAAGCAAAAGGCAATGAACTGTTTGGCTCTCAGAGATTTTGAGCTAAGAAAGTGATTAGGTCACTCGATAAGACTATATATATATATCTTATAGTACAGTTCCCAGCTTCTCATGTGGTGGTGAGTTGGGGGAGGTGGAGAGACAGAGGAGAGTGGAGGCAGGTTGGTAAAAAGAAAAAAAAAACCCAGTTGAAGACAGTCAATTTTGAAGACCAAGTCAAATTGGCCTTTGGGATGCAATACAAGGGTTGAAATTTGGATCACTCGAGGTCTCGGGGCCTCCACGCCTCTCATTTGGGGACTGTTCTGCACACGGAAAACTTTTTCCTCTCATAAGTACATTGCTCCTAGGAATATCTTCTAGATATTCCTCTTCCGATAAGAGTTTGTCTGCACACGTCTGTTTCCAGTGAGCTTTGCATATGCCGTGTGGTTAATTAGTGTCCCCTCCTGGTCGGCTAGCTTCTCCCTCATTGCTAATGACGCGGGACAGTACTATATATGACTCGCCTGAATGGTCCAAAGTCCAAACCAGTACTACTGTACAAGATGTTCTTCGAGGGAAAATATACCATAGAATGACAATTGGGTGGAATCTAAGATGAAATTTCCAACATTTTCCTCTTAAGCGTGCTAGACTTTTTAACATTTTTTTCCCTTTTTTGAACTTGGCATCCCAAAATTCTTATCCACATGTAGCATGTTCCATGTAATTAATACTAGCTAGTTCATGATGATATTCTAGGCTTTCATTGACTAAAACTAAAATAGCTATATAAGGAGGGAATGGGCGATCCCGACAAACACCCCTATTGCATTTGCTATATAGTGTAAGAAAAAAATATATTTAAAAAAAACGACCGAACGAGCTGGTGGATCCTAATAATTCTTGACCACACGTAGCCAAGAAAAGGTCGCAAGCTTGAGGGTCGTTTATATATATATAGGTTCATTTGCTGCAAGAAAACCCGGCCACCAAAACAAAATAGAGATCAACAACATGTGATCGATAAAGTTAGCCGAGAGCTAAGAATCTTCTCACAGCTTGTAATAACTTGATAGGGGAGCGTGATTAACGATCAAGGCCGGCGGCCGCTTGAGGAAAACAATAAAGGAAGCCTAGACAGCGAAAAATATGGCATTCCGTACGTAATTAGGCTCTAAATTAAGAATTTTTTCAATTGATTAAGTAATTAATTATTCACAAGTGATCGCGATTCACATTGTCCATCATATATTATAATGCCAAACCGACTTATATATGGACGTGTTGGGAAGCCTCGTGAAAGATCGTGATCATAATAGATTAATTATTAATTATCGACAAATTTCTATTAATACCCGATTATATAACTCACGAATAATTTTTTAGCTTTCTAAATTATTATTATTATTATTTAAATTTCTTCCTCTTTTGTGTTTTAAAAGGAAAATAGTGTAGAATATTTTACCAATAATGTCTGAAAGGGTAAAAAAACTCGCTAAGTTTATTAAGGGAAATATTTTATATATATGTATAAACTATGGAGTACGTGTATCTTTAAGTTCTTTTGCTTTCATTTTATGTAATTTTTGCATATGTCGATGCATAACAAGAACAAATATAATCTATTATAATGGTTTAATAAGGGGTTTTACGGCTAAAGAAAAACAAGACAACATAAAATACGAAAAGAAAAATCCCTATAATATAATTACCTATCTAAATTGTATGGTGCAATTTGAAGAAAGAGAAACATAATATTTATTAAATATTAATATAAGACTTTTATTGTTTTGAGGGTTTTACAAAAACAACATAAAATACTATTGATGGGTGCGTTTGGGTACCAAAATTTTACCACCTCTAAAATTTTAACACAATTAAATATTACAATATAATCTCTCTATCCCCATCAAATCATTATTATTTACTACAAAAAAATATAAAAAATTACCTCTCTCTTCACTTTTTCACTAAACTCAATACCTAAAATTTTAACAACACTAAAATTTTACAACACAAACACAACCGTATGTTGCATCTCTCTATCCTTCTGAATTTCACCATGTAATCAGGTCAAAGAATTTTAGTATATATATTAAAAATATATATTTTTACATAATTAAAAGACAACCTAAATAAAAGAATTTAATTAATTAAGATTTTCTGTGTTTTAGAAAAAAATAATTTGCAATGTAGAAGTGCTAATTATCTTTTTCCATAGACTCAATATTTGATATTGACACCTTAAATTATCACAATATTGTTATATAATGCCCGTCATCAGTTAAAACTTATATAGATGAAAAAAAAGTCACATGCCACAATCCTAACTATTAGATTAAGTAAAATAATATTATTTATTTATTTATTTGTAATTTGAAGGTGTAATTAATATTGTAAATTAAAATCATAGTTTGAAAACCACAAAAAAAGAAGATAATAGTTCAGTTTTTTTTCAACTTTTTGTAGCATTTGTATAGAGATCTAAAAAGGTAACCAGGTCAGGTCAGCTGATGAGTGGATGAATCATGACTTTGGTTAACAATCTTGAACTGAAAGACGCAAGCTTTACCCTCATTCAAGTGGCTAAGATAAGGCAAAGATTCGTTCCTCCACTTGGTCTTTTAAAACACTTACTCTACATGACTTTCGTTTGTTTGACCCAAACACATTGATGAAGTTGCCACCCATTTTGAATAATCAAGGGAGGATTTGAGCGATTGTTCGTCAATCATCATTAGCCCTTATCTCCTAAAATTTCTCACTTGAAAATGCCCTCAATTTCATCAAAAGGGTGGAAGGGGGCATTTAGCGTGACTATAAAAAGCTCCCACCCATTACATAATGTTCAGGTAATTCATACAGATCGATGAAATTTAGAAAGAAACAATTAGTATTAGATTGCTATACCATCCATATTTTTTCTTCAAAAAGAGTATTAGACACTCATCCATGACTTGTACACAAAGGAGATCATAACAGATAAACCTCTCTTATTTCTTAAATCCATTCCTAAAGACATTTACCCACTAAAATAAGTAGCACCTTTATAAGTCATTGCACCTCTTGTTTTTGTTATTTATCTCTATTTTCCCTTTTTGTTAACCAAACCCAATTATAAAAACAAATATCTCATGGACTATAAATATCTACGTGAAAGATCATTTTTGTTATTAATGAGCTCTGTCCACATCGTAATAGTCACTTTTTTTTAATGCACTAATAGACCTGACTCAATATTAAGGTACGAAACCTTAATAAATTTTTTTTTGAAAATATTAGACAGTACACAACACGGTTATACGCTGTACGCATAAGACCAAGACAGAGCCCCTACACCCTCAAATTTGAAAAACAAAGAGGAAAGAATAGATACTGGAAGGGACTAACCCTATACGCATAAGCCAAGACAGAGCCCCCCCCCCCCCCCCCCCGGGTCCCAGCACACATGGCCTCCCATCCAATCCCACGTGCCCCTTTATTGATTCAGTGCCGTTTGTTTGTAAAATTTTAATAAAATTTTGTACATACCAACAATGCGAGCACCACGGCCTGCCCACCTGTGCCCACCCTTCCGTTTTTTCTTTTTCTGGGCACGTGTCCCCTCTTCCTTAATCCCCACGTAAAACCCCTCTCTCCCATTTACCTCTTTCTGGTCGTTCTTACCTTATATATATCTCCAAAACCCAAACCCCCTTACCTTCACGCCCTCATCCCTCTCCTCTCCTCTCCTCTCCTTACTCTCTCCGAGGGAAAAAAAACAGAGTACAAAATAAGAACTCGAATTGAAAATTTTGTAAGAAAAGAAAAATCGAAGCCATGGGATTGCAGAGCCAGCTGAACGACGTGTCAACGGAGTCGATCCCACTTCTGCTATTGTCGCTTATCGCCAACTGCGTGAGCTACCTCCGCTCCCTGCTCTTCGGCGTCATCCACTCTCTGGGCATATCCCGATCCAACCCGTACCGCGTCGACGACGGGTTCGTGTGCCCTTTCGGGTCGGGCCTTGCTGGACTCATCGTCTTGGCTGATGAGCTCAACCAGAACCGGGTCTGTTCCCACGAGTACGCCGCTGGCGAGGATGGTGTGGGCCGACCCGATTGCGTTGTGTGCCTCTCCATGTTGAGGGAAGGGGACCAGGTTCGCAGGCTGCCTTGCCGTCACGTCTTTCACAAGGAGTGCTTCAATGGCTGGCTCGACCACCTCAACTTTAATTGCCCTCTGTGTCGGTCCCCGCTGGTGTCTGACGAGCGCGTGGCACTCGCTAGCCGACGCGTCGGTTCGGACCTCGTCTCTTGGTTCTCTCTGCGGTGGTGATGCTTAATCAATACAAGATGATGATGATGATAAATGTTCGTTTTCTTCTTGTTTTTTTTTGAAGAACTCTGGGGGGTTCTTTTACACTGCTGTAAATTTTCCTCAGTGTCACTGGTTTTAATAATGGGTTCTATTTGTATTTACATTTCTGCCATTAATATATATTTTTTCTTCACTTGGGTTTTATTTTTTTTCCCTTACAATATTACAAATCTGGTAATTGGCAAGCTAAAAAAATCAACCCAGATTTCACTGTCTTCGAGGACATGTACATGTCGAGCAACAAGAGAAATCTTACTGTAATTGAAGAAGGAAGCGTCCAGGCTGGTTGTCTGGCTCAAAATCTGGCCGTATAAAATGAATACGGATTATATGTAAAACTCCATGAATACAAATATCAATAACTAAATAATGTATACAATCAGGTCGGAAAAAATGTACTTGTTAGGTGTAGAGCATGGCCAAATCCTATAATAATTGTAGTGTAAGCTCAATATGCGGGATTTACCAGATAGGGCTGTCCCGTATCTTATCCAAACAACAACAATGATTAAATCTATGTCAAATTCAAGTCTGATTAACTAAAGAATAAGATTTGGAACTAACAATTTGAAACTAAATAGGTGTTAGGTTTAGGCCACCCTGGAATACTCGATTCATTTGAAACTCAATTTTTATAACATTCTAAAGAATTTCGTAAAAAATTGGTTTGCAAATATTTCCTAAGTGTTAGGTTTAGGCTATTGTTGGGTACTCTAATCAGGGAACGCCACGTGAGCGCATAGAGTTTGTTAGCTTTATAGTTTGTGTAACATGTACGTAGGTTCCAGCTAGATTTAGGTCATTACCGACTCCGCTGTTCACGAGACGTCACTTTATTATATAAAATTCGTAAGTTGAACAATAATGCAAAGATTAAGCTTTACAAGAACATCAAACTTCTTATCATCCGCCTGTTTATAAGACAATCACCTTAGCATATAAAATTCATAAAGTGAACAATAATGCAAAGATTAAGTTTTGCAAGAACATCAAACCTCTTATCATGCTGCTACTAACGACTGCAATCATTTACCTTCTATAATTTTTTCTCAAATATTTTTAATAGTTATGGAAAATGATGTATTTTTCCCTCTCAATCAACTCTCTCATAGTTGATCTTTAGACCAAGGCATGAATAGTGTTAGTTTCATACTTACAAAGAAGTCAGGAGCTTACTCTTGCCAAGTTGAACATGCGAAAAAAAAAATCATAAACTCTGGAAAAAAAATATTATATATACATACTCGAGGAATGGAGTTTTATAAAAAAAAAAAAGGGGGGGGGAAATAAAGAAAATGATAATTGGAAAACAAACAGTAAAAATGACCTAAAATAGTAGCTAATCTATAATTGGGGTTGGGGAAGAAGGGAAAGGGGAAGCGTACAAGTAATTAATTTGGGAGTCTTTGATCCGAATCCCAAACTGTAGGAGTGATGTTGGATTTGGACTGCCTCGATTAGACGAGCGTCAAATCATTTAGAACCCCACAAGAGACGTCTATCAAACTAGTTGCTAAGATTGTGATGTATGGATACGATCGTCAACTACATGGGCCCTGCACTGGCCCTCTAGAAAATAAAGACAGCTGGTAGGGACGAATATTAGAGTAACAGCCTGTTACTCTAAATTACAGCCCTTTCAATATTATGGCAAAGAAAGAATCCAAATGATTGATCAAAACTAATATTATGTGATCCAATTTATGGAACCTACCAAATGGTATGTTGATCTGCATTGCTTTAGGAAAAGGCAATGGATTAGGTCGGCGTGGGCAAAACGATTCCGTTTTTGTGTCGGCCCTAATGATTGGTGAGGGACTTTTGTCCTCATGGGCCTGCCTTATAAAATTGGGCTTCTGAAACTTAGCTCCCTAGGCTTAAGCCCCACAAGATGGCCCAAAATATTCGCACTTGCTGGTTGCTTCTAGTTTTTGGCAGGCCTTGTCGGAGCCCAATTACCCAATACGAGTTATGCGGTACTTTGGTCATTTAGGAGTAAGGGTGAATCTGATGAAAGCGGCCGAATACACTCTGTATACCCCCCTTTTCTTTCCTTACCTCTGTAGGCCGACGCTCGTCCTCTAAAGTACAGCCGTTAACGTCGCCTGGAAACGGCAAGATATAGCCGGGAATCAAGTAAGCTTAACTGGTTGTGTGAAACCTGAAGCCAGAATTCTTTCTTCGGCTGGCTGCCCCCTTCCCTTTCTCTCGTCAGCTGGACACACGGCCACCGCATATCGCCACTGACAACAACCAAATTCGGTAAGCACCCACCGCATTCCGGAAAGTCAATCCCTCCCGTAGTTTTGGCTTTTCAAGAAAGATTTCAAGGTAAATTACTTGAGCCACCTGATTCCTTAAATTTTGAGTTTGCTTCATTGTTACTAAAAGAGTTGTTTGGTTCTTCGTTGATCATTATAATACCGGGGGGGGGGGGGGGGGGAATTAGAGTGCTACTCACATTCAGCTATAACAGATTGTGGAACTCTGACAACTTACAGATTTTGGAACTCCGTCTACAAAAAGATTTAGGACGTTTCGGATCGACTTTTGTAAACAGCCCCCAAGAACCCCCAAGAACTTAATCTTATTCCACAAAGTTATTGCTGGTGAAATCCTAGAGTAGAAGTCTTGTTTACTCATCCGTGTTCTGATCTTGTTGGTGCTCGTTTTGTGGCTTTCTCTGTGTGTCTCTATTGTTCTTATTAAACAAACTCCACTCTCAATCAATCAGTTCCTGTCTTTTTTCTGCTTCAAAGCTTTGTGATTCTCCTGTGGCCTAAGAATGAAAAAAGGATGTCTTTTGAAGATTTAAGCGGAGGCTCTTCTGGGTTAAAATGAGTCTTTCAGCAATATACTTCATGGATTCAGAGGTCTGGCTAAGGATGAAGAAGAGATGGATTCAATGCTGGCCAAAATAATTTTGAGCAATTCTATTGAATTCCGGAAGAAAAAGGCTCAGAGCAAATGCAGTTGTTGGTTAAACAAGAGCCTACAGTATATCTGGATTCCACGGGCTCTTGATGCAACCAATTGGAAGGTTGCAGTCAAGAAGAAAGAAGAGGCTGTATAGAATTACAGGACCCGAGAAACCAGACTCCATTTTGGGAGCGGTGGTATCTGACAATGTACATCATAAGGAAGCTCTTGTTGCTAAACCCCTTCTAAATTTGTGCTTGAGAGCTACAAACAATCAAATTGGAGATTGTTAGTAATCATCTGTCTTCTTTCAAGATTTTCCACATAGACATATCCATTCACGTGTGATATTTGGTCACTAGGTTTATAACACTTTTACGATTTAGTCACTAGGTTTTATTTTTTTACAAAATGGTCACTGAGAATATATAGTTGTGATAATCTGGTCTTTCCGTCAAACCTCCGTTAAATTTTTAACCGGAATAGTGGTCGACCGATTTGTTTACTGTTGTGGCAATGGTAAATTGTAGCGGTCGACCACATTATATTCCGTTAAAAATTAACGGGTGTTCGACGGAAAGACCAAATCGTCACAACTATATATTCTCAGTAACCATTTTGTAAAAAAAATGAAAGCTAGTGACTAAATCGTAAAAGTGTTGTAAACCTAGTGACCAAATATCATATTTCCCCAAAAATATTGATAATGTTTTTTTCTTCGCCTGTTTTGTTTTCCAGTACTGGATATGTACCAATTACCCAGGGGATAGAAATGAACTTTTGTTTCTTAGGCGGTAGGCCTGGCCGCTATTCTACATTATCCTTTGTTGAATATACGTAGCCAAAAGTAGTAGTAATAATAATAATAACAACAAAAACCTACATAACTTACCTAAAAAGATTATAACCCACATAATTTGGTCACTGGAAAAAAATGAACATATAAAAGGGTTAAATACAATTTGCCCTCCCTATTTTGGAGGTATTTACACATTGCACCCCGATATATTATTTTTGAGACATTGAACCCATAAAGTTATATATTATTTTGATTTGGACAATGTACCATAATTGGACTTCAATTTAGACGGATTTCGTCAAAACGTGCCTCTCATGTGACTGTCACTTAAGTGAGATTACGAATTTGCCCTTTCACGTGATTGGCGTCGTCCCTACTCAAATCTTTCTTTGCATCTCTTGTGAACTATTCGAAGCTTCTAACACCTTGTTCCTCAACATCTCACACTAGCCCCCCAATTCATAGTTTGCTAACCTAGCAATCTTCACAAGGGGTCATAGACTTGAAACCATTATTTTTACTTCAAATTCTGGTCCCCCTGTAGACTTGGAGAAGTTTGACTCGTTCGCCAGTTTTATCATCCTCTTTTTTGGACTAGCCAAAGGTTTGGAGCGTGAATGTGAACTTCTTGACAGAAAATGAAGAATATGCTGCAAAATCCCTCATCTCCGATCCGCAACAAACCTGGCGCTTCGCATGCTTTGCAACCCGCCACCCTAACTTGCAAGGAAGCCAGACGCAACCCCCCACACAAATAGAGGGCAACAAACACAAAGTAAGCAAGCACTACAAAAACACTATGTTGTTTTATGGCCACATTTCGAATCCTTGGAGGAACAAGAACAAGAAGAGGACTTGGAAGTGTTGGTTTCGTTCTTATCTGATCCTCTAGAATCACGGTGTACTATCGCATTCGCTTCATATATGAGGAGGAACCTGCTTTCCATTTCGCTGAAGAATTCACAACAGAGTAGTTTGACATGTGATGTGATGTACAGATTCGTATCTCACTCAGATGGCAGTCACGTGATAGGCACGTTTTGACGAAATCCGTCTAAATTGATGTCCAATTACGGTATTAGGTCCAAATCGAAATAAGGTGTAATTTTAGGGGTCCAATGTCTAAAAAATAATACATCGGGATGCAATCTGTAATTACCTTCAAAGATAAGGCGGCAAAGTGTATTTAACCCTAAATAAAATCTCCTCTTGTTGGCACTTTCATTAGGTTTCTTTTCCCCACCTCTATCCTATCCCTTTTCATCCTTAATTAACATTTTATGTAAATTTCCATCTTCTTGCCAAGTGCCAACAATGCACTTATTGTTCTGATCTCCTATGGAACCACCACCAATAATTACTCGCTCTAAAGTTAATAAAATGGTACCTTCACATATTTCTTTCTGAATTTTGTATGAGTAGTCAGTTGATAAAAGTAATGTTAAAATGCAATACTTAGTACTATAAGGCTGAAAATGGACCCAAAAAATTGTAAGCATTGCTTGCACGACAAGTAACTCCGCCAATTGCTTCCATTATTGGTCTGCTACCAAATATCATAGCCACAATTACCAATCATCTTGATTTTTTTTTAACTAGAAAAATTCAGACACTCATTCATATGCAGCGAGCTCAGATGGTTCTGTGAGTACCCACATGAGTTGGGTTCAACGCCACATTAAACTCCAGAGAGATTAACTGGACCATTGACCAGCTCCCAAATTAGTTGAGTTTTTACGGAAATGGTGGTTTGAATTTGTTGGATAAAGATGACTCATATTTTTAGAATATACAAGTAGTTGAGTTCTAATAGGATATCCAAGTATTTGAGTTCTAATTGGATATGCAAGTATTTGAGTTCTAATTGGTTTAGAGATGTAGGTTTTGGGTTATAAATAGTCTATTTACACAAGATAGTAAAATCTTTAGCTGCTCTCTCCTGTGGACATGTGCATATTGTCGAACCACGTTAAATCTTTGTCTCAATTCTCTCTCTCTCTAATTTTTGTATATTTTTAATCATTGGTGTGCACGGAACAACAAGTGGTATCAGAGCACCAGGTTCAGTAATAATGGTAAATACTTTGATTGCTAAATTCGATGTGATGAAGTTCGACGAAACTGAGAATTTCGGATTATGACAGTGAAGGGTAAAAGATTTGTTGGTGCAACAAGGGATGGTGAAGGCTCTACATGGGAAGAAGCCAGATGACATGAGGAGACAAAGTGGAAGGATTTTGAGTCCGAACCGCTGCCAAAGGACCGCCGCTATAGGGTGTCTATAGCGGCGGTCACTGTGACCGCCGCTGAATCTCGTACCTGTAGCAGCGGTTTTGAAACAAACCGCTGCTACAGGTATACCTATAGCGGCGGTCTTTGAGTGACCGCCGCTATAGGTATAATTTCAAAAAAATGAAAAAAATAGAAAAATAAAATTTTATGTGTTATTTAAGGTTAATAATTATTTTATTGACTATTTATTTTTTTATACATAATTTTATTTTTTCACATCATTTAAAAAATTTTTAAGAGACCTACTTAATAAAATATGAAATTAGAGAGAGTGTTATGAATATTGAAGTTGTTATATAGAATTGGGGCACTTTTCACGCACGTGTCGGTATTTTGGTCATAACTTTTGCTACGAGTACCCGATTCGCGCCCATGACCCCAATTCGGAAAGCTCTTTTCGGCGCGCACGTTGTGGGCACCCAGCTATGCTTCGGTGCGCCTCGTTTAGAGCCCTAAATCCGCTGTTTTCCCTCTCAAAAACCTATTTTTAGTTATGATTTTCTTTCCTTTAACTATTTTAGCACGACTTGTGGTTTAATATGGTAATTAATATGGTTTTAGCCTTAACTAGTTAATATTTTGGTCATATTTGTTATGGTAATTAAATATTTTATTGATCATAATTAATAATTATATTTCAAGAATTTTACTATCAACTTGTTTTAATTAAAATTATTACACTAGTTATAAAAAATGTATTAAATAATATGATATGTATCTAATACTAAATATAAATATTTTCAAATACTATTATAATTTACTAAAAATATATAACTAAAAAATGTAAAATTATTATTAAAAAACTAAAAATTTTAAAAAAAAACTTTTGATGTGTCCCCTACCTAAAACGCTATCGTTCCCCCACCTCCCCTCCCTCCCCTCCCTCTTTCTTAAAAACTCCCCGCGCGCGCCCTAATACACGAAATTCAACTCACCCGCTCCCCCCGGCATAACCCTCATCCCCTGGTCCCCCAAGCTCCCTCCCCTTGCCGTCACTCACCGCCCACCAGTCCATCCTTCGGCCTCCGTAAAGTGTAGCTGTTCACCACAAGGATTAAAACGTGTACAAAACCCCCCGTTTTGTTCACCACACGGATTTACCGGATGAAGCTCTGGGCCACGAACGAGACCTTAGACCCCCGTAACACTAAGCTCCAAGGAAGATATTGGGTAAGTGCTTTTTCTCTACTGAGCTATAGCTCAAAATCCTGTTCCTGAAGCTCTTTTCTTTGTTTACGGGTCTGTGATTTTGGATTTAGTGGTTTCAGTTAGTTAATTAAGTGGGTTTCGAGTAGATGTCACCTTATGTTTGATTGCGAAAATGTGCCAAGTCTGGAGGAAGTTATCGTCTGGGGGTTTGAGGAACTGGAGAAGCTTTGTTTGGTTGATGGGAGAACGTGGGTAGGAAGCAATTGGCTTTTTCGTTCTTTTGGATCTTTGGTTCATGTTTTGAGACTGCCTTAGTTGTTAGGCTGGATGAGGTGAAGATTAAATTTTGATGTGTTTCTTGTAGAGTATCTCATGTCTGTATGGGCTCCTGTACTCTATGGTTCTCTAATTACTCTTGGGTTTTATATTCCTTTACTTTGTAGAATTTATCTTGATCGTGCATTAAAAGAGCACGAAATGGCTTATTGTTCCTTATACTCTGTAATGCTGGTTAGTGTGTAGTCTTGATGGGAATGGCTGTTACAGATGCGCAAAACCCACTTCTTGGAGAAACAACGTGTGGTTCTTTACTGCAGAAACTCCAGGTAAGTTTCTTTCTTTGTTTGACTGCAACCTGTGTTTAATGTTCATATGTCATAACAGCTAATTGGATTCTAAATTAATCCATTGTTAGAGTAGGAGTGCTTGGACGTGTACAAGAGGAAGGTTGAGCAGGCTGCAAAGTCAAGGGCTCAGCTTCTGTGAGTAATTACGACATATGTTCCTGGATGGATAAAATATGTTAGAATATGAAAGTATTTGCTATGATTATGCATATCAAGTTGGTTTGAGTATGTCTTCTGGACAGTTTTCTGCTTGAAGTTACTTTGGGAAGGACTTGGACTTGGACTCGGAGGAGGGGCTACTCTTGAACCAAAAGTCAGTTATTCTATAAAGTAGACTAGTTTATGTTTAATACCAATATACCTGTCTTTTGTTTTTGCCCCAGTTTTATGGCTGCCATATGTTATTACATATGCATTAAAGTATATGCATCCAGCATTTTATGTTCCCTTTTGACTCTTTGAAGTACATGACATAGGTGATGTTTGTATCCAATTCAAAATAATCTAACTAATTTGTTTGTGGTACTACAAGTCTATACAGTCTCTTAGATATATCTTTTTGAAACTTGGATGATGAGCAGGTATGGCCCGATCTTCTGTTGTTTTGCTTTGTCTCATGATAACTTTGGTGCAGCATTGTTGGTTAACAATGTTACATTTCAGTTGTTTCATTGGTGGATGGTACTACAAGAAATCTCAATAACATTCCACCCCCCATGTATATCTTATCTTTGAGTTATATGCATACAAGTGAAAATTAGTGTCTGACATCTTAATTCTCTTTATTTAATCCTTGGGTTTTATACCCTTTCCCAATATATGTTGAGAGCTGAAATCATCTTGTGAAGTAACCATACAAAGGGTGTTCTTTCTTTTTCTTTTTAAGTATTCTTCTGATGAAATAAAAGGTATGCATGCAACTTAGTCATATTTGTGGTGGTTGAATTTATACAGAACATGGCAAATCCAACTGCTTTGCTGCTGAGTAGTGTCATGATGCTTTGCCATTTGAACCTCCATGACAAAGCTGATCAGATCCAAAATGCTGTTATCAACACAATTTCAGAGGGCAAGTATGGCTTTTCTATTGTTAGGCCACACACTATACCATCTCGTTCTATGTGATGTAGATATTGCTTTGTTTTTGTTGATGTAAAACCAATCTTTTCTCTACTTCAGTTGATTCTTTTGGGAGAAATATGTGTATAAATATACTTCTTTAGACATTATGGTTGCTGAACTCTTGTTACAAGTTCCTAGGTTCTATAGCTTATTTTACAGTCAGAGAGCTTAACCTCAAACTGTTAGACTTTTGGGAGAGTCATTGCTGGTGACTTGGATTGGATTGGATTTTGCTATTTTGTTACTTAATTGAAAACAACACACACCAGTCAATTTATGTGTATGATTTTTTTCTTTGTATTTTTAGTAAATGGACAAAATAATCTGTTTTTGGAGTTTGAAATGAGATTTTTTCTGAGGCTTAGTCCATGGAGCGGAGGCTTGGGCCGATAATTTTTTTTTGACCCTGCTAACCTATAGCGGCGGTCATTGACCGCGGCTATAGGTTGAACCTGACCGCTGCTATAGGTCTATAGCAGCGGTCATAGTGAGTCTGTAGCGGCGGTCAGTGACCGCCGCTACAGACCTTCAGCGCAACAGCGCTCGGGTTTATAGCGGCGGTTTCGACCGCTGCTACGTGACCACCGCTATAGACCCGAGGTCTTCACCAGCGGTCATGGAAACCGCCGCTATAGACCTATGCCGACGGAGCTATAGCGGCGGTCGCGACCGCCGCTAAAAAACCGCTGCTATAACGTATAGCAGCGGTTTTTTGACCCATAGACCGCTGCTATAGGTCATTTTTTTGTAGTGAGAAGCGTTGAAGAAGCAAAATCAAGGGTGGTTCAAATAGTAATAATTCTCGATCGAAATCCTGGAGTTATAAAGATATCAATTATTTTAAGTACGGTAAAAAAGCACATAAAATGAAATTGTCCAAATAACAAAAAGGTTTAGGACGACGAGAATGAAGGTTCCTCAAATCTGCGAATGTACTGGAAGAAGACTAAAAAGATGGATGGTGACATGCTTTCTCTTTCATTTGTTCAAGAGAACCCTATTGATTCTTGGATTCTAGACTCAGCAAGTTCATTTCATGTGATGCCCAACTGAGGTTTTCTCGACACCTATAGGTCAGTTAATTTTGGTATTGTGACAATGAGTAATAGTGCACCTTGTAAAATCATTGTCATAGGAGATATCAAAATTAAAATGTTTGATTGTGTGGTTAGAAATGCACCTTGTAAAATGTTCGCTCACCCATATGAGGTTAGGTCATATGGGTGAGCGAAGTATGTTAAATCTTCACAAGAAAAATTTGTTGAAAGATGTGAAGACATGCAAGCTTGATTTTTGCAAGTTTTGTGTTCTAGGGAAGCAGAACCGGGTGCATTTAAGACAACTACACAAAAGATAGAGGGTGTACTTGATTACATTCATTCTTATCTTTGGGGACTGGTGAAGGTAACATCACGGGGAGGACATGTGTATTTTGTCACATTCAATGATGATTTTTCGAGGAAGGTTTGGGTGTACTTCATGCTGCACAAGTCGGAGACGTTTGCCGCGTTCAAGTTGTGGAAAGCTGAAGTGGAAAATTAGACCAGGAGGAAGATTAAGTGTCTGAGGACAGATAATGGTACTGAGTACAATGATGCAAAGTTCATAGAGTTTTGTGAGCAACATAGGATAAAGAGACATTTTCACAGTACATAAGATTCCACAACAAAATGGTGTGGCGGAAATGATTAACATGTCTATTAGAAAGAGAGTGCGATGTCCCAGGTTGAATGCTGGACTTGCAAGGAACTTATGGGCAGATGCAGTGATTATGACATGCTTCTTGATTAACAAGTCACTGAGGGCATCACTAGGTTGTAAAGTTACAGAGGAGGTATGGATAGGTAATGAGGTAGATTACACTGGATTTTAAATTTTTGGTTGTCCAACCTATGTGCGCATTCCTAGTGAAGAGAGATTGAAGCTTGACCCAAAGTCTAGATAATGTATTTTTCTCGTGTATGAGAAAGGAGTTAAGGGTTACAAGTTTTGGGATCTATAGGAAAACAAAGTGGTGATCAATAGGGACATGATATTTGTTGAAAATTCCATGTTGAAAAGTACTCAGGGTGAAGAGAAACAGATGCCAAAAGCAGTAGCAGTGATAAGCTTGTGGTGAGGTGGAGTTATAGACTTCTATGCAGAAGAACATTGTTCAGGATACATAGTGATATGAACCTCGCTAAGAGTAACGAGACCCGACAACTAAAGGGAACCCAAGATCGTTTCTAGGACTGATTCGATGGAAACCTCGACCCGTTGTTTAAGAAAACAAGAACCTCGGTATAAAGGAAGACGCCACAAACGGGGATGGAAATCCGTTTGATAAGTCGAAGTGAACGCCACCGGAAATTCCGAAAAGTTCGAGAAGTTCTTCAAAAAACCAAAGAGAATAACTCTCACAATTTCATTAATCAATGTCTGTCTGAATTACAATGCAAAGCTCCTATTTAAAGGGCTGAAAATAACAAGGAAATAAACCTAACATAGAAACCTAATTAAAACCGAAAATAGGTAAGGTAAGAAATTCTTACCTTCCTAAAACACACAAGACAAATAAGGAACTAAATTCCTTACTTTCCTAAACACAACTGGCGTCTAAAGCAAGCTAAAGAATTAAGGAAATAAACTTCTTATTTCCCTAACTAAACTGGACGCCTAAAGCAACAAAGTAAACTAAGGAAATAAAATATTCCTTATTTCTTAGAGCTGGATGGAACAACATACTAGACTAAGGAAATAAAGTAAGCTGGACAACTTAAATAAAAAAGGAAAGAAAACCTTAAAGGACCATACGCCCAGAAATTCCCAACAAAAGAAAAGGAATTAAAATAATTGCTCATTTAATCTCAAAGTCAGGTCATTTGCGGCAATTTATTGGCATGCAAATATACATGCCAATTTTGCCCATTTGAAGCTTATCCTTGAAGCTTAGCCTTGACCGGATTTGATGCGTCCTTCTAGAACTCGAATCATGGTGATGATTCTTTGTTGCTGACATGTATGATGCTCAATGGGCCTCCATGAAATTGCTTGAACCCATATCTCATGAATGAGTTCGTGGAGTACGTCCTTGAACTTCTTGGCTCGTTCTCTCGTAGCCGGCCCTACGGGAACTTGAACTAGCTCCTTTTAAGCCTTGCTCGGATTCTCATCACATAGGCTGCTACTTCAGAAATTGAGGAGCATCACGATATATCAACAGACAGACCTAGACGCACTATCAGGCCACCAGTCAGGTATCTTATGAAGATATGATTTTATGTGCTTTTGATAGCCAAGAGAAAAGTAGATGGATGAGAGTTGTGGTCGATGAGATGGATTCATTGCATAAGAATCTGATGTGAGACTTGGTAGAACTTCTTGAGGGGGAAAAAGTGATAGGGTGTAAGTGTGTGTTTAAAAAGAAAGATGTAGTATTAGAAAAAGATGAGGAAAAGTTCAAGGCTCTGTGGTAGCAAAGAATTACTCACAGATGAAATGAGTTGATTATGATAAAATTTTCTCCCTGATTGTCAGACATACTTCTATCAGGGCAATGTTGGCATTGGTAGCTCACTATGACACGACTTTGGAGCAAATAGATGTAAAGACAGCTTTTTACATTGTGATTTAGAAGAACAAATTTACATGGAGCAGTCAGAAGGATTTAGTCAACCTAGACATGAGAACTTGATCTGTAAATTGAAGAAGTTACTTTATGGATTGAAGCAATCTTTTAGGCAGTGGTATAAGCGATTTGACTCTTACATGATCAGAATTGACTACGAGAAATGTAAGTATGATTGTTTTGTATATGTTAAGAGCCTTGATGACGATTCATTAATTTTCTGTTTCTGTATGTGGATGATATGTTTATTGCGGCTAAGAGTATAAAGGAAGTCAACAAGTTGAAGTCTTTGTTGAGTAAAGAATTGACATGAAGAATTTGGGCGCAACCAAGAAGATTCTTGGGATGGAGTTCGCTGGGACAGGGATGCTAAAAGATTATGGTTATCTTAGGCCGGTTATGTGAAGAAGGTGTTGGAAAGGTTCAACATGGGAAATGCAAAACCAGTTAGTACACCTGTGGTGAATCATTTCTGTTTGTCTACCACACAGTGCCCGAAGATAGTTGAAGAAACTGAAGACATGTCAAAGGTCTCATATGTCTGTGCGGTGGGGTGTCTAATGTATGACATGGTATGTACCAGATTTGACTCATGCAGTCATCATGGTGAGCAAGTATATGGAAAATCTATGGAGATATCATTGGTATGCAATCAAGTGAATTTTTCAGATATTCGAAGGGTACTGCAGATTATGACATTATGTTTGGAAGACAGCAGAGTGATCTGTCAATTGTGGGATATGTAGATGTAGATTATGCTAATGAATTAGATGGCAGGAGATCGAACACAGGTTATGTGTTTAATCTTGCAGGAGGGCCCATTTGTTGGAAGTCCATGATTCAATTTGTTGTTGCATTGTCCATAACTGAGGTAGAGTACATGGTAGTCACTGAGGCTGCTAAAGAAGCTTTGTGGCTTACAGGGTTAGTCAAAGAACTAAACGTTCAGTAAGGTGGAGTTCAGTTGCATTGTGATAGTCAGAGTGACATTTATTTGGCGAAGAATCAGGTGTATCATACAAGAACCAATCATATTGATGTGAGGTTTCATAAGATCGGAGAGTTGGTTGCTTCTGGTGAATTATTGCTGGAAAAAGTTCACACCTCTGAGAATATTAGTTCGCCAAGGTGCTAGAGAGAGGAGGTGTTCCTAACCTATTAGTCTTGGTGAAGGCAAAAACTTGTTTGATTTTCTCCTAAGGGACAATATTCGCCAAGTTGGAGATTGTTGGATAAAGATGACTTGTATTTTTAGGATATCCAAGTAGTGAAGTTCTAATAGGATATCTAAGTATTGAGTTCTATTAGAATATCCAAGTATGTGAGTTCTAATAGGTTTATGGATGTAGGGTATGAGGTTTTCTTATAAATAGTCTATGATGTAACCCAAGAATTACATAAGATAGTATAATCTTTAACCGCTCTCTTCTATGGACGTAGGCATATTGCCTAACCACGTTAAATCTCAATCTCGATGCTCTCTCTCCAAGTTTTGTATATTGTTCATCATTAGTGTGTGCCTAACCTACACTCTTAGAACCTGCCGCCGGGTTGGTTCACCTAAACTGATTTCAACCTTCCTAAAGCACTATGTTTCTCTTGAGCACCTTCTTTGTTTTGATTGGCATTTGGCAGCACCATTCCTTTTTTGATAATGAAGAAAAGACACCATGTTGGTGTCAACCTTGCAACAATAATTAGCTTTAGATCATATTTCATCATATGGCGATGATTAAGCGTCTTTATAAAATTTTAGGAAGGTCATGAGTAATGTCTGATGATAGAGGCTTTCACGTAAGTCGTAAGAGGAAAAGTAACCTTTTTCTGCTTTTGGAAAGATAAAATTTCTCGCTTTTAGAGCCCCGTGGGTCGCCATAATTGATCATCATCAAGTACATCTCAACCAGAAAAATAGCCCTTGCTATATTCAATTAAAAGCCTTCACAGCTCGTACGTTCTGAAATCATTGCTGCAGCCATTTTAGTTCTCTTTTCCTGTTTCTCCTTATTTGTCAAACACGTTTTGAACTAAAATTATTCGTTTTTTATTTTTTGTGTGCCTATTTTTCAACAATCAGAAGTCGGACCCAAATGGATAAGTCCTAAAGTGGAGGAGAAAAAAGCATGGAATTTCGACTATGCTGCCAAACTTTACCAAATCTGAGTCCACTTCTGCGTCGACCAAGTGACAAGGAAGAACGAAAACAATGATCGAGACACATGTAAAGAAGTAAAATGAAGTCATGTTATTTGAGCTTCATTCACTGCATGACAAACGAAGTACATGAAAGGTGTAAGCGATGCATGCCCAGCAGCATTACAAGATCTCCCTCCGGAAAACTTAAACCAGATTGAAGGTTCCTACCACGATTTAAACCCAATCACCCTAATAAACTTAGCTTGCTACCTCGTATGCATCTCTTACATCCCATGTTTTCCTAACATAACCCAAACAACACAGAAAAAAAAAACAAAGAGCAGAAAGACGTAAAAAGCAGTACCACAACACCTGGTTAACCAGGAAAGAACAAGACAATTAGACCTAAAGTTAAGAGGTAAATTCGGACCATTACCCTCAATTCCCCGCGATGCAATAATTACGCTCTCCCGATTCTGCCCCTTTGAAGTAGGCTAGAAACTCAGGAGAGCGAAATTGCAAAGCCCTGTTTTGTTGTTCTTTTGCTATCAGCTTTCACCCATATTTACAAAAGAACCATTCTCTGCCCTGTCGCTGCCACCGGCATCCACCTTCTCCTTCCCTTCCACTGCCCAAGTCCACGAAGCCCAGCCAGTGGCCACCACTCATGGCGATGGTTTGCTTAGTAATCGCCATAAATAATGGCAATCCTAGAGCTGAAATGAGCTGGAAGAAACGCTAGCCAAGTAGCAAGGGGGAGAGACTAAAAAGAGTGCTGGAGTATAGGTCTGAGGACATTATGGGTCGTATATAAAGGCGAGATTGTAGCTTTTGGTTCAAAGTGAGTGGGATTTTTTTAAAAACCTTTTTCTAATTTGGTATATATTTATTACGTAAATTTGAAATTCTTGGTCCAAGCTCGTTAGAACATGTTTTTGGGAGAATGCAAACATCTCCACTAACTCGTTTTTCAAGGCTCTTGGGACTAATTTTCACATTATTCTCATGAAGGTGAGAAGAATAGGGCACTGATGGGGGGATGGGTACAATGAGAGCGCTCTCAGTGTAGTTCTGATGAGCTCAACAAGTTTTAGCATGAATCATTCACCACACCATTATCGATGGATAGCTGCTATCATAAAGGACCCATGCACACTCTTTTTCCCAATATGTGCCACGTTTATTCGTCCAAGCTTAGCCCCAGAGAGAGAGAGGGGGGGAGAGAGAGACCATCACCAGTACTACGACAGAATTCTCATAGTACACTCGCTGTTCATGCGTTTGGTTTGTCAGTATATGTGAACGTGAGTAATGGGTAATTGCTTACAGCATATAAAGTGTGGGTTTGTATGACAATTTTTCTCACTCGGCGCACGACAAAGGTTTTCATGGCCAACCTTTTCCATTTTATTACCTTATTATTGAGGCTTGGAAAGATGTGTTGTATGTAGGATATGGTGGGGCATTTACCTCGAATGGGGTGCGTGGAATTTGGAAAGCAGACCATTGGAGCAAGTTTCAGCTGACCCTGCCTGCCTATGTGCGCAGCATGCATGCATGGATGATTGAGCAATGAACATCTATCCCCACCAAACAGAAAAACAAAATCTTGAAGATGAAGCTTTTTTTTTTTGAGCCTTAGTTCTCACAGAAGTAGGAGGGGAACAAAACAGGCCAAAGACCAGTTATAAATTGGTTAACGGAGTTAGCATGTCAAGTATCAGTGCTTCAAGAATATGTCTGTGTTTCTTGTTTTTGGGCCAGAAACACAAACAAAACAAAACAAAAAGAGGAAGAAAAACTTCACTGCAGTGGATCCCAAAATCTGATCACCTCCTTTTCTTTGTTTCTTTCTTTTTCTTTTTTGTTTTGTTTGGGGCGCCTTTCTATCCCCCGGCCTTACTATGTGAGTTTCTGTCACTTGTCACTGATAATAGGCAACCGTGTTTTGAATGGGGTCCAACCAGAAGCAATATTATGCTTTGTACGTACAATGTGACATTGGACGAGTTTAATTTGTCAACGTATGTTTTGGAAAGTGACATGCATCATCGAAACATTCGATGCCCCATCTAGTACTATAGGATTGACATCATGAGTTACAAATCATCGACGAAATCAAATGTTGGTTTTTATAATATCATCAGTTGATAAAGTATCCATTCTTCGATACCATAGGTAGCCAAGGTAGGTGTAATATCAAGTCAATCTTCAATAAAACATATAACCTGTTTGTTCATTTCCTAACTTCAAAATTCTATCCATATAGTAACCAACATGCAAAACCTTTGCAATCACATTCATTTGCTTTTCTTTTCAGTTTTTCCCCAACCACACACATATTAAAAACAAAGTTATTCAATCGGGCAAACATATATTTGAAGAAAGGGGATATTCACGTCTAGCTCCCAAACTATCACCCAAAATTTCATTTATCAAAATTCTAAAATGCATCAATGTTTTCCCTTTAATAAGATCTTAGAATTGAAATGTTCAAAAAAATAAATTATGTGACATAATATCGAAGGTTTGATTTTTTACCAGATTAACATTGATGAATTTTAGTAGTTTGAATACTTAGAAAGACATTCGACTCGGAGGCAAAAAATTAATGTTTTCACACAAAAAAAAAATATAATTTGCATGGTATAGAATTTCAGGTTGGGGGCATTAATAAATCCGCAAAGCGTGCTCAACAGGGAGGACTAGAAATGCTCTCTTAGGGCCCATCCAGCTATAATTTGACTCTAACTCTATATGGTGGTGCATAGGTTGATAGGCAAGATTATGAATATCCATCTCATCCCCTTCACATTGTCTCCTTAGAGACATGACCCCCCAACCACCAAAATTCCAAGAGAATAAGCGTTTCGCCACTAAGTCAATCCCTTGGATCACAAGCATGATAAAAAGTCTTTGTCCACATTTTATCAAAGTTTATTTCAACAGATTGGTTGGTATTGATGTTTGTATCAATCTTCTTATAAGATGTTTAATAAGATGGATACTTTGGGAAAAATCCATAGTCAACGAATAGACTCTTATAAAATTTATGAATCAATTGAAAGAGAAAAATGAAAATATATTAATTTCGTTTGGATCTAATACATCATCCTATTAATGTTTTAATTTTCATATATAGTACTTAAAATTAATACTAATTGGGTAAAAATAGTTAAGAGGGTATGCTTTTATGAAGTAGATATTATAACTAATTGGGAAAAAAGTAACTCTGTACTATCAAATTATTGGGTTAACGTGGTTTGAATTACCAAGTTCTTCATATTGAGCTTTTCAGACTATCAAAATCCATCAATCTGCGTGCACCTAAATAAAATTCGATCGAATAACTTGTCATATGTGTTGACGGTTAGATTTTAATTAGGGGTGTAGACTGATGAAATCTAATAGTTCGAGGGTTCGATGTGATGAATTTGTTAATTCGGACCTCTAAAGTAACACTAACTCCATAGTTTAAACATGTAAAATGAAATTTATCTAACTAATTTTAAGAGTTTCTTTTTGTAGAAACGAGAATAATGATGTGTGATAAGCCCCACACGGAATTCTAGTCACCTAACAGTACCCAACATAGAAACAACTTCGGAACCGGCATTAACCCATAATCCACGGTTTTGATCCATTTTTCTCGGTAAGGTTAAACTCAGTTATCACCATGGAAAGAAAAGGAAAAAAGAAGTTTTGCTTTGTCAAAGTGGGTAGGGTACAGGGCCTTGAATTTGAAAAAATAATTGCAGAAGTCATTGTCTGAAGAGACATAGAAACACCCTTTTAGGTTTAATGGAGGAAGAAGCTAATGGCTAAACCAACAAAGACAAGTGCAGATATTTCACTTTACCATGGATTTGTCAATCACACCGAAAACGCAAAGATATAAAGCCTATGCATGCATAAGTCAGCGATCGGATTCTCTTCTTTTTACAATTCATCTCTCTCTCTTCATTTTTATTTATATATTTACCTTTATTCGAATTTAGATGGATATCTCTGTATCCGACATGTCCGTCATAGATTGGTAGTCAGTCTCAGGGTGCGTTTGCACCCAAAATATTACTAATATTTTTCTCTCTTCTAATAAAATACTACAATATAATCTCTCTCTCCCATAAAAAATATAAAAAATTACAAAAATATAAAAAATTACCTCTCTCTTTACTTTTTTACTAAACCTAATACCAACACAAAACCATATACCAAAAATATTTCAACACAAACACAACCTCAGTAACGGAACAACGTCACAACCTTTGATATATTGTCAAAATTAATTACATAGCATATATACAAAATTAATTTTTTATTCAAATTATACTATGCGAATTGAAGAGAATGACAATGCATGAATCTTGATATAAATAACATTAAACATACATTTTGAATTGTAGATATAATTTAGACAAAATAATAGAGGATGCTGCTGATCTCTCTCTTTTTCACTTGTTTGGATCAAAACATTGTACAGCCATCAGATATTGATCTTATGGCTGACAATTGGACTCTGTTCCTCGTTTATCAAATCGACTCCTTACGTACATATCATGAAGCAAAAACAGACAATGGGCTCCACCTCGTGAAGCCCAATAACTCGAAGGCTATGCACCTCGTAGCAGTTTTGATCCATCTTGAGTGCTCCACGTCCCGCTCAGTAAAACCACAGCCGTCCACTCAGGCTGATGGTTTGCATCCCTAGGTTCCCAGCTTTTGCTGACGTCTGAATTACGTCATTTCTGCGTAAAAAACATTACTGTCTTAAGCACTTCACCGTACTCGGTAATAATGCCCTGAAAATTTAAATTTTACATAACTGGCCCTCGCACGCACCCCAAGAAGCGCAACGTGGATACGAGGACAAGAGGAAAAGTCTCCAAAAGGACAAATAGTGAAAAAAAAAAAAGAATAGTCAATCATTGGATACTCGAAGGCCTCATGTGTGGGGGAAATCCTAGAAAGGGCCCATGTGTTTCCTTTTCTGTCCCGTTATCGCCAGACAGAGAGCGGCGCGTGAGGCCTCGAAAGTCTGTCTCGGCTAGCACAAGTAGCAGTGGGACCCGCGCCAAGGCCCGTTTGATTTGAGCCGTTTCAAGCTCCCCAACTCCCCTCCCCGGTAAGCCCGGCCATATACGGCGAGCACACCCACGCTTTTACATTGGAGGAGTTTGGGTATACAGTAAATGCAAATTTTTATCCTATCAAGTAATTTTCCCATTTTCTTTTTTAAATTTCAACTACTTGGGGTTCAGCAACCAGCGCAACTCGGATTCTTTCGAAGTTTAGGAGCTGTTCGGTTTGAAAATTTTTTGAAAATTTTTTGTGTTTTGAGAATTTTTAGGTGATGTTAACTTTATTGGTATATGTGCTGTAGTTGTTTTTAAGTGATGTTAAAAAACATGTTCGGTTTATGTATTTTCATGATTCAAAAAATCCTGAGAATACAAACAAACCGAACAACCCCTTAATCTCAGTTGCCTTCTCCCTAAACAACCAGCATTCATTTTAATAGAAATGCATATCACCAAACAGGTTGTAATTTTCAATGTCGACTTTCATATATCTTAATAATCTTATAAATTATTGTTGATATCTCAAACCATGGCTAAAATATTGTTAAGAATTAGAAGAAATTGAGGGCACGTGTGAATGTCTGTCAAATTTTCCAAAGTGTTTTCTAGAGACTTGAATTTAACATTTTTTTAACCAATGGTCGAAATCACATATATCAAATAATTATCAAGTTAATTGATAGCACTTATGAGATCTTAAACTTGAGAACTTAAAGGAAGAATGCTCCGGAGACTTAACGCTTAACTACTAGATTAATTTCTTAGAGTTTTGAGTTTAGCACTTCCGCAGTCATGGCATGTAGGGGTGAATAGCGGACTAGTCGGAAGCGAAATTTGACATTCCGACATTCGGTCTGCTAACTAGCGGATGGCCAAAATAGAGTTCGCTTCCGCTTCCGACTCTTAGCGGACTTAGCGGATAGCGGAATTCCGACAACTTTTTTGTCCATATTTTTCGGCCCTTATAAGCATTTTTTTCAATAAAAAAAAATCTTACTCATTCACGACAATTTACAAATAAAATCCTAAAACATGTAATTGAAAACCAAGTGTAAAAATAAATCTAAAAATATGCAATTCACAAAATCTCATATTAAATAAATCCCAAATCAAACTTGAAATAACAAAATATTACAATACAAACTTAGAAGTATCTAATTCAAGTAAGAAATTAATAACATAATCAAACATCAATCAATCATGTATGAGTCACAAAGGTTTTGCACAAAGAAGTATATCATTGTAGCAGTTGAGGACTGAACTTGTTACAGGGCTCAATATAGCATGGCGATCATGAATTTCCAAGTAGTGCACTCTTTTTCTGGTTGTACACTTGAAAAAATAGGCACTATTTTCCAGATATATACAGACTTCCTCATTAACGCTAGAAGATCATGAAACAATCTCTCCATCCAGTTGAAATTCCAATCTCAGATATTTGGCCACCAAAGTTCTCACAAATCATAGAGTAAGCAAAGATTAACCACAATTTTATAAGCCATAACACTCATAACAGAATCAATAAATCAGAATGGCCATTCAGGGAATCCATGACTCTTTATAAACTATCCTAAGTAAATGCAATGGAAGCAGTACAGATCAGCGGATAAATGAAACTGCAAATTACAATAGTGAACCGCAATTTCTTCCCTACTTCTTTAAAAGAGATGGACTGCAATTGGTGACAATTAACACTGACATGGCTTTGAAACGGTGAAAGGCCTATGTTTCTCATTTTGAGAATCTAACCAAACTACAGAGTAGCATAACGGTAATTGTCTGTCACAAAAAATGTGAAAGACATCTTTGCTCTTAGGCCTAGAATTAAATACTAAAATTTTGATTATGCACTAAACAGGAAAGGAATACCATATCCTAAGCCCTATCGCCTCAATTTCAGCTTGATACAGCTTGTTGCAGCCATCATACTTTTTTCTTTTCCTAGTTCCCATCATTCTTTCAAACACAGATTCTAATTTTATCATTGCACTGATCAAACCAAAAGCCCACCGGGGCAAAGCAGACTATTTTGGTAGTTTTTGGTCATAATAAACTTCCGAAACCTAAAATTGTTGAGGGGCAAAAAACTTACCAGGCTGATGGCAGTAATCCAACACGGGCCTCATTGGTTACCCATTTGGTCTAGGAATGAAACAGAAGCAGGACATGAGTTTAATAATTAATGGGAGCAAATTGGCTATTGCCTTCAGAAAGATTAGCAGACTAGGCCTAAGAATACGATAAGGCATGACAAGTTGTCAAGTTGGGAAGAACTTACTGCGTATGGATCAGACCAATATCTGGGAAACCGCACGAAGGAATAGGTGAAACCAGAAATTGTTGAGCAACGAAAGGAGTCCCCAGAGACCCCGGAGGAGCTTAGTCCTGCCATTCTCGTCATGACCACATCCACACGAGTCATTCTCAACATGGAGAGGACTTTGTCACTTAGGGCCGAGGGGGTCGTGAAGGAGAGGGTGGGGGGGAGAGGACTTAGGATTTTCTCTTATCGCGAATCAAAACGTGGTATTATATATATTTTTTTAAAACAACTAAACGACGTCGTTTTACAATTCAGTTAATAAAAAACAGGAATTGGTTTTTCCGCTAAACCGGCGAAAAATTTTGCTTCCGGTTCCGGGAAAACTCCAAATTGATCACTGGTTCCAGTTCCTGGAAGGGTCAGACCTCATCTTCACGAAACCGGAGCCGAAGATCCGCCGAAGGCCGGACCGGACTTACACCCCTAATGGCATGTACAAATAAAGATATAGTTTTGAAATAAATGATTTTTTTATTTAATGTATGTTGATACATAGGTATGCATCATGCATTTCGACCGAATTTACCATAGCGGGATAAAAATATGACCAGATTTGCTAAAAAGAGAAATAATAATAATAATAATAATAATAATAATAATAATAATAATAATAATAATAATAACAGCTTAAAAATGATTGGGTAATCTTAAGTTGGATAACGTGCTTTGTGCTCTGCTTTTCGTGGGTCCTGGTTACATCTTTTCTTGTCATTGAGTGATTTGTCATCTTCGATATGGCGCATCATGGTAAAGGGATTATACCATTCCATGATAGTGGTAGATTGCAAGTTTTTCAGGCATGACTGACTCGAGTTTGCGGTCCATTAGCCACAAAAAACAAGAAAAAGGATAAAGAGGGAAGTTAACTATAGTGATGTTAACCATGTCGACCGAGGTTGCTTAAGTGGTAATTAGGACGAAAGAGAACTGTATGGGTAAAATACAGGTCTCGAGTTTGATTCTTTTTCAGAATCAGAACGATGACTTAAATAAGGAGCCATGAGCCTGTGGATTGCCATGCTAATTCTTCATAAAGTTTACCTATCATTTAGTTGGACTTGTCTATAGAACCGGCCCGATGAGTGGGATATATCCTAATTCCCCCCCACCCCCCAAAAATAATAGATGAATTAAGCATCTTTCCATTGTTCAAAGGCCCATCAGGCGATTTGTGACAACAGCTTGTAACCATTAGTGTTGGTATATAAAAAACTAGTTGGTTCATATTTGTCCCTAAGTTAATTGCTTGTCATAATTTTTTGTGTACCTGGTTTACTTCTTTATGTTTTGTACATTGCAATGAATATTACTTTCCAAATAACTATACAACCGAATATTACTTTGCTTCATAATTGTGACCACTAGGTGGTAAAATATCCTAGGCCACCATATATATATATATATATATGTTCGAATATTACTTAGCTTCTATTCGCCTGTTGGTTTTCAACATTATAATTATATTGGAATAGCTCAGTTGGTTAGAGCGTGTGGCTATTAACCACAAGGTTTGATGTTCGAGCCCTTCTTCTAGCGCTTTCTGTCCATATTTATTTTTCCACCAAATAAGACCCAGATGCTATGTAGGTATATACGGCACCATGAAGCGACGCTTCCAGAGGAAAATATTTCGTGGTTGGTCAGCCATAGGCGGCCGCCTTCTATTCGGGGTGATCTCGAGAGCGAGAGTCCCTAACATAGGAAACTCTTTTTCAGCGGGCTGGGATCCTCTCGGTCTCTTTTCTGAGTTCAAGGCTTTCTTGGGCCCAGGTTGCCCTTGGGGCCCTCGGGTTAATGGAACGGAAGCCAACATTCTTAATGATGAGAATCATTACGCAAATGTTATCAAAGGGGTTCTTTGTTTTTTTGTTTTTCTTTGCTGAACATATCAAAGAGGTCATTGACGGAGGGATATGTCAAATATGTTTGAAGTAGTAGTTAGCAATGAGTATCATACAAAAGATATAATTATGGCCTCTTGATCATCCCAAAATTTAGAATATCCAGTTCTCACTTAAATAAGGCTTTGATTATAGATAAAATAATAAAAATTTGATGAAGATAAAAAGAGAGATCAAAGGGACTTGAGAGAGATGGAAAAAAGCAACACATTATAGGATGTTTTAACCCCTCTTTTGCTTTTAAAATTTTTTTAACTGTAAAAATTTGATGTAGACCCTCATTCCCTTTTTTTAAACAAAAAAAAATCAATACTACTGCAGTCTTTATTCAAATCAAACGGAAAAAGATAGATAGATCAGTTCCAGCATAGATCTACAAAAAAAGGTTCGAAAAATGCTCATGAACATCTTGGCCTCCAGATTCAATTATAGAGACAGCCCAACAAGCGAAGTGGTAATTATATTTGCCTGTTTCCAGCTAGTTGGTGACGTATCCATAGCAATTGTTGTATTGTGCAACTGCTGGCATGCCTCCAGATCTATCTAATGTGGTTACATCTGATAGTTCCAAGAAGTAACTCCTTTTTTTATATCCAGTTATGAGTTTATATATAACTAAGAGTACTTTTTTTTTTCTAGGTAGACGAGCTCCTTAAGATAAAATAGAGAAATACAAAGCATCAAGTTCAAAAAGCCTTCACAAGCTACATTGCAAAGGCTAGCAAATGAGCAAATCCGCACAAGGCCTACAGGTAAAGGGTAAATCCAAGGGTGTGAAAATGGTCCAAGACCCAAAAATATACATGAAACCACACAAGGCGGCAGCGATGCCTTCAAACTCACTTCCTTTGAGATCTAGTCTGAAAGAGCCACTGGAAAGGGAGCGTTGAGGGAACTCCAAGCAAAAGGCAAAGACGACATTGCAACGCAAGGGTCAGCCACGAGTGTGAGATGCACGGGTAAGAAGCACGCAAAGGAGTATGTGGCAGCCCAAAATCCAGCGAAGATGTCCTAACACTGCAAACCACGTAGATCAGCCGACAAGGGAGAGGCCAACCGCAGAGACAGATCCCATGGCATGGGATGTAGTCGCTTTGGACCAGCAAATTTCCACCGGTTGTGGAGGAGGCTTCGCTAGAGAGGGGGGGGGGGAAACCACCAACAGAAATTTAGAGAACGGCCAATACAAGATCAGCCGATGAGGGAGGGGCCGATGAAGCCAGAGCTCCATCTGCCGACCCAGAGAAGCACAAATAGTGTGCGGTCAGGTGGTGTAGGGAAAAGTTCTAGAGAGAGGCGCAGAGTTGCTCTCTCTAAAAGCACACATATCTTTGTGTAAATCAGTACTTGACTTATAAGAAATGGTTGTCTACTTATCAGAAACTTGTGTCTGCAATGTCACCTTCTACAACAGACAACACTTGTTAAGTTTAACGATGTCAATGAACTCAGTCACGAACAATGAAAGATTAAAGGAGCCTTAATAAAAAAAAATAACAATACATAATCCCTATCATCAGAAAAATTAGAGGTTAAAAAAATACAAATGAGCCAGCCTAAGGCAAGATTCTTTTGTAGGTCCCTCTTTTCATCCATTCAGCTCTCTCTGTTCTAGATTTTCTAGGCTGATCTGATCTATACATGCCAAGCTCTAAGATATGAAAAACGTTTCATTTTACAGCCAGCCCCCATATCAATGTAGCAGAGACCAATGAAGTAGCTAGTTAGCAATGAGAGGTCAATATTGCTACACAAAAAGATCCCATTGCCGGTGGTAAACTAAATTGGAGACAATACTCAAAAAGCTTTTTCTAGATTACATGACTTGCTTTCTACCCATCTACATGGACTAACTATCCAGCAACACTGGTAGTACCGTAGTAGTATCTTCTATTCTAAGCTGAGCAAAAAATTTGATCTGAGATTATGGTATGCTGCTGTATGGCACTGAACAGATCTAGAAACAAATATCCGTACTTTTTTTTTTGATAAGTAAGTCAATTTTATTAAACACTAAGGAAAACAAGGAACAACGGAGTCGCCAGTACAAGAGAATGTACTGAGGAACTCAAAAAAAAAAAAAAAAACACACCCCTCACGAAACACCCTCCCAACAAGAAACTCCTGCCCATACACCAACAAGAAAAACAAAAGCACACCCAACAAGATCCCGCCCAAACTGTCCCCCTATCAGACTAGCCCATGGCTCTAAGAGTTCCGATCGATCGAGGGAGCCCCATCATAGTTAACTGAAGACTTCAATCCCTGCAACTCTCTAATCATCTTCCCCTTTGATTTTCGAGATTTTTTCGAACAAGGCTGCACCCGATCCCGTTCCAACGCTGCAAAGAGATCTCTCAGTTTGTCCTCGTGACCACCACACGACAGCCCAACCATATTACCCACAGAGGAAACCATATCTAAAACCCACGCCGGGGATTCACCCTTCATAACGTTACTAGGGACAGAGATAGGCCCAGCAGACCCGAGCCCATCATGCCCAGCCACAACCAAAGCCCCCTCCTCCTGCCCACCTAAGAGGGGCCCAGAGATAGGCCCAGCAGACCCGATCCCATCATGCCCAGCCACAACCAAAGCCCCCTCCTCCTGCCCACCTAAGAGGGGCCCAGAGATAGGCCCAGCGTACTAATTGGGGGCAGGCGGTAGAGGTACGATAACCGGAACACTCTGACCCTTGCTAGCGATTGGAGGGGGACGGGGGACGGGGGTTAACTCTTGTACACATTAACATGAGTTTCTCAAGATTAATCAGCCTAGAATATATGAAATACAGCAACAGAAGAAACTGAGAAAGAGTAATACACCAATTTTCCTTGCACTCTGGTTTGTCTCACTTTATGGTAGCTAATGTTTATCCCTTCGCAAGATATTTCACCTCATAAACATCCATCAGCTCCTAAAACTACTTAAATAGACACCCAGATGATGCGGAAAGTTAGCAGCTTGACTGAATCCAGCTAAACTGTCATCCCCTCAAGCCAAAACCCTGGATGATAGAAAAAGCTAATTGGGCAGAAAATTACATTCTAAAGCCCTTCTTGAATCTTGATTATCAAAAAAAGAGTCCCTTTAGAGGCATATGCGTAATGGAAAACTAAATCAAAGAGAGAGACAGCATATACTTACAGATCTGAACCAACAAACCAACGAATCTATGCAGGAAAAGCAATCGAAGGGGTGGAATAGCTGGAAACCAATGGAATGGGTGGTAAAGGTAAGAATATTTCTCCAAAAAGAGTTATACTTTCCTCTACTCCCATTCCGATGAACTTCCATAGCTCACTTACCCCTTCGCTCTTGCTCCACCTTTCTCGCAAGTCAGTACCCTCTTTCTCCGTAAGGTGATGGGAAGAAAAATATAGTTTGGGAAGATATAATAATAAATCCTCTTGCCTCTTGGAATTGCGGAGAGCTCGGTCCCGTGCAATACCCTAGGTACTCTCTTCTTCTTTTCTTTTTTTTTTTTTTTCCTTTTTTTTTTTTTGTCTAAGCAATACCCTAGGTACTCGGTCCTGCTCCAATACCATAACTATTTTTTTTTAGGCCCTATGGTATTGCACAGGAGCTCGGTGCCGTCGGGTAGGGCTGCACAACCGGAATGCGGTCCGGTTTTTCGGACCGCATTCCGGTCCTTAAATAATATAGGACCGGACCGGACCACTTATAAGTGGTCCGGTCCGGTCCGGTTTCACTAAATGCGGTCCGGTCGGATCACTTAAGTGGTCCGGAACGGTTTTAATTTTTTTAAAATTTTTTTCAATTTTTTTAATTTTTTAAAATTTTTTTAAAATTTTTTTAGGTTAATTTCAAATGGGAAGTGTATATAAAAATGTTAAGTTTTAGTTTAGATAAAAATTAAACGTTTTATGTTTATAATTTGTATTAAAAATATAAAAAAATATATATTTTTTTATTTTTTTAATAAATGCGGTCCGGTCCGGTCCGGACCGCATTTATTATTAAAGAGGATCGGACTGGACCGGATAAGTCCGGACCGGACCGCATTTTAAGAAAAAGGACCGGACCGGACCGAAAATCCGGTCCGGTTCTGTTCACCCCTACCGTCGGGGCATCTTGCCCAGGGTCATAAATGGTAACGTACGGTAACAGCTGCACTCCTAAACTGAGACAAACCAGATCTGACGGGGGTCCATTTACGTGGTGTCACGGTGATTTCTTATCAGAATCTTTTATAATTTTTTATTAAAATTATATAATATAATTTTAAAAAATATAAACATAACAAATAGAATATTTACTTACACCAGGACATTATATTTATGTTGTCTTATGGATGTTCACGGGTACCAGCACGGGCACCGCTAACCGCTCATTAACTGGGCGGTAGCAGTAGCCTTTAGTAGGAACAAACAGTGATATTAGCGGTGGCAGCGGTGATATTAGCGGTGGCGATAGAACCGCCACCGTGGCAGTTCTACCGCCAAAACCGCTTTTTTTTTTCGTTTACCTTAAACGATGTCGTTTTAACCCTATTTCTTTAGGGTTTTGTTTCGCAGCTGCTTCCCCCCGTCCCCTTCGTTTTATCGTTTGCCTAACCTAATTGCCTCAGCCTCCTCACTTCGCGACTTTGCCTCCCCGAGAGCCCGAGACCACAGCGGCACAGCCCTCCTGACACCCCTACACTCACGACGCCCCTCCGGCCCAGTGCACCTCGCCATTCTGCCACTACCCTCCTCGCCGTCAAGCGTCTACCTATTGGTGTCTCACGGTAACTCTCTCTATCTCTCTCGCGTTCATCTTTCTCTCCTTAGTTGATTGCCTTTTAAACTCCTGAGATATGTTTGTCGAAATTTTTCCCAAACTTTATGTTCACTTCTTTGTTATAATGTACAAGCCAGATCTGAATTGTGTTTTCAGACTTAGGGAAATTTAGCAAAACATCTGACTGTTATTCTTGAGTGACCTTCAAAAAGAAAAAAAATAATACAAAAACTAATTACCTTAACGGATTCTCCCTTCAGCTTTCTGGTTGCTAATTTGCTGTCACACTGTTGGTGGAACTTGATAGTTTTAATTTATATGTATAGAATATGACTTGAAGACAGAGATCGAGATAGAGTAGGACACATGTTGCATTTGCCCCACCTTTTAGTCCTTATGCTATTTTATTTGAACAATGTTTATTTGATGTATCATGTATGTATAATGTTGTATTTTAGTAATTTTATAGTGTTGTCTTGTATTATGTATTGTTGTAGTTTGGTTAACTTGTAAGTTTTCTAACTTTTATTTGACAATTTGTTAATTTTGTTGTTGTTTTGTAACTTGTAAGTGAAAATTAAAATCACGTTTTAGTGTTTTAATTGAGAATGATCAAATATTGTATTTGGTCATTCTCAAAAAAATGGAGCATATAAAAAAGGTCATATGATAAGAATCTTCATGATTAAACTTAATTATTGTCATGGGGATCAATAATATGGCCTACATGTTTAGTCTTAGATACAATTTTCACTATATTATTTTTTTTATTTCATTAATTGTTTTAGATCTTTGTTTAGATTATGGATCATTATATTGTTCTATTTTTGTTTTTTAGATCAATGTGCAATTTGTTTTATATTATAGCCTATAGGTGGTCCAATTGGGAACTCTAAAAAACAACCCAAAAGGGGTACAAATGGGTCCAAAATGCCCAAAAAAAATGGGTCCAAAATGCCCCAAGAGGGCCTAAAAGGCCCAATAATCGGGGCCCAGCGGTGGTAGCGGTTCACCCCCACCGCCACCGGTGTTACCGCCACCGCCCATGCACAGTCCTATGTTGTCTATCTTACTAGCGGACCAATATAATTTGAGACATTCAAATTAATTTGGTGAAGTTTTAAACTAAGAAGATTTTCGAATTATACTTTTAGCTTTGATTTAAGATGTGAAATATAGAAGCTGTTCTACTGTACTAGACTATGGACATCATTGGTTCTACGGTTGTGTTTGAGAAGTAAAATTTTAGTGTGGTTAAAATTTTAAATATTGAGGTTGATGAAAAAGTGAGAATAAATAGTGAAAAAGTATGAAAATTGATCAAAAGTGAAAAGAAATAGTGTTTTGTAATGATGATAAAATTTTAAAATTTTAAATGAGTAAAATTTTGTTATGCAAATATAGACTAAATGATGCTCATTTCCAGCTAGTTGGTACGGTATCCCTAGCAATTGTTGTAATCGTGCAACTGCTGGCATGCCTGCAGATCTATCTAACGTGGTTACCTCTGATAGTTCCGAGAAGTACTCTTTTTTTAATTTTTTTATTTTATATCCCTAAACTTTGAAGTATTTTGTACACCCCATTTAATGATTTCATTATATTAGTACTTTAATATTTATCTCTGCGTTATTTACACTCTAAACCTTAAATTGTCGTCGGATAAACAAAAAATTGTATCTTCCACGTGACAACCCACCATTTTGGATGCCCATTTTGCCCCCTCATTAAACCACTTGCCATTCGAAGTTCAAGGCTTGCCCTTCGAACTGCATACACCACTTCTTTTGAGATCTAAGACGAGCTTGCAAATGCGATGTTCAGTCACGAGCGTGAGATGCACGCAAAGGAGTGTCTGGCAGCCCAAATGCTGGCAAAGGGGTGGCCGGACACTGCAAACCAAATAGATCCGGAGCAGTAGAGATGGATCCCAAGGTTTGTAGTCGCCGTCCGTCGACTTGCAAAATTTCCATCGGTTGTGCAAGAGGTTGTATCTTACATAATAAAGAATATAATAACCAACCTCTAATATTACTCTTGAAAGCAAGAAAATTTGAAGTGAATCATTACTTAACATTCCTAAATTGATCACATGATTAAGGTAAATCACTGAAAACAAACATATAGAAAAAATCAAAATTTAACATAGTCTCTAAGGTACATTCATGGGCAGAAACTACAAGAAAAATCATTAATCTTAAAATATCAAGCGTACAAGCAAAGTAGAAAACCATTCCAATTAAAATTAAGTCTCAATACACTCAAATCACCTATTTTTCCTCCTTTCCTTCTCATGCGGCTGCTGAAAAAAACACCTTCCACAAGAACCCTTACGTCAAAAGGCATAAAGGTGCGTCTTATTGAAGGTCAGTGCCTTTATCCAACCAACAAATCGGCTAAGGTTTTTGTGGCAAAAGAACAGTTTCATTTTCCTAGTCCTTTTTTTCCGATTTTCCTAGTCCATTTGATAAGGTTTTAGCCCCACCTTTGTGGACCAAGACTCGCACTCAGTATGACCAATCAATACACTCAAATTACCTATTTTTCCTCCTTTCCTTCTCATGCGGCTGCTGAAAAAAACACCTTCCGCAAGAACCCTTACGTCAAAAGGCATAAAGGTGCGTCTTATTGAAGGTCAGTGCCTTTATCCAACCAACAAATCGGCTAAGTTTTTTGTGGCAAAAGAACAGTTCCATTTTCCTAGTCCATTTGATAAGGTTTTAGCCCCACCTTTGTGGACCAAGAGTCGCACTCAGTATGACCAAGGAGTTCAATAAAGTGGGACAAGATAATCTTACCAAGCCAATCAACCCATATCGTAGCAGATCATGAACGATCAAAGCAGGAAAGGAGGAATCTAGGGGAAACTTCCTATCTATCTCTCTCCCCTTCCCCCATACAATGCTTAATTTCTACCTTCTGATAGTTATGTTCTACTCTTTGTAAAACAGGTTTAGGATAGGAAAGTAATCATTAGCGGTAGGGAAAGAGAGCAACGTTAGAATGCTGGACGATATCATATAGGGAAGAAATTAATTGGAAAAATGGAGTTTTTCTCCTGCAAAGCCAATAAGGCAATATCCAAAACCTTCCCCGTCTCGGTCCGCTAATGGTTGGAATGATAACTTTTTCTGCAATTTATTGTCCGAATTGTACAGTGTAATTGGGAAAGAGATAGATACTACAGGTGAACCTCATGGTAGGACTCATCCTGCCCGAAAATTACATGAACAACATTTAAATGGTGTAGAATCCACCTATTGTGTTTGTCTGTCTCCAAATTACATCGTGTAATTCGGACAACAACAACAGACGTCCTGATCCAAATAGTTGGATGTCTAAAAATACAATTAAAGAACACGAGGACACTGGTATGATGTTTTTAACTTACCCGAGCCCCTAGGTTGCCTTGCAAGCCCTCACCTAGGCACCATCCGTGCTAACAATATATTAGTACCTTCTGTCAGGCTTGAGGTACTAACCTAGCCAAGCGTAACCATATAACACCTTTAACCATTTTAATCCCTTTAAAAGCGAGGATCTAGATATATTTTCTCTATTATTTTTGTCACATTACATTTATTAACTATTAATTTTAGACACTTCATACCCTCATATAAAAAATTTCTTCAATTTTGCTAAAAATTAATTTTTTTACCTCTAAAATTACGACTTTTACCCTCATTAAATGATCACTACTAAGTGCGAACTGTGCTTGTGTGCAATATCGTGATGTGGTTACTTATGTAAGGGAGTTTTTTTACACTACTTGGGATTGGATTATCCGTCAATGCTGAAGAAAGTAAAAGTAGTAGGTTTAGAATTGTCAAATTGGCTAGCCTAATAGAGCTAATATCCATGTCTCTAATCCCAGCTTAGCTACTTTCTGCTTTGAGTCTCTCATTGTTTAGAGTAGTGATATTTGTTTTTAAGCTACTTTCTGTTTTTGAGTCTCTCCTATTGTTCTGATAAACTATTCTCTGTCATTTATTTTTAAGCATTTCTCATTGTCATATTCTTTATTGGTTCCTATTGAGGTTAACTAATCTTTTTCTCATTTTGGTACATTTATGGCTGATTAAGAATTCAAGAGGACTTTAATGTGTCAAAAGAGAAAGATTTTAATTGATTCTTACTTATTGTGTTGTATTTGAATATTTTGGTTGGTCCTTGCTTATTGTTATTTTATATTAGAAATTTGTTACATTTTAGATTACTTGTAGAGATTCTTGAGTTTGTTGTAAGATATTATTAATCAATGATAAAGTATATTTTGTTTTATTCTCCTTCTCTAATTTTTTACATCCAATGAATTATGGTTATTAAAATAAATTTGTATTACCGATTAGGAAAATATAAGAAAAAAATTAGTCTTGTTTTAAAAATGCTGGCAAGCGACCGCCGCTAAAAGTTTGTACCAGCATTTTCACAAAACGATGCGAAAGGAGCAAATTTGTGTTTGGGTTTATAGTGGCGGTCCCTGAGGTCTTCACCAACAATCACGCAAACTGCCGCTATAGATTTAGGGCTATCCATTGGCCGGTTCTGTCCAGTTCGGTCCGGCCGGCCAAACCGACCAGTTTGTGAAGGATGTATACCGGACCGATTTGGGTCGGTTTTGGTCATACCATTTTGAGCCGATTTTGGAGTGGTATACTCCGGTCCAGTTTCGATTTTCTACATGAATAACCCAAAATTGGACCGGTTTTGGTCTGGGTTGCCCGGTCTGGCCGGTTTGGTGGACAACCCTAATAGATCTATTGCGACGGAGCTATAGGGGCGGTTGCGACCGCCGCTAAAAGACTGCTACTATAGTCTATTGCAGCGGTTTTGTGACCTATCGATTTTTTTGTAATGTTGATTATCAGAGAAAGAGTTCCTTTAGAGACACGAGTAATGGAAAGCTAAATCAAAGAGAGAGAACGTATAATTACAGATCTGAACCAACAAACCAACGAATCTAAGCAGGAAAAGCAAGCGAAGGGGTGGAATAGCTGGAAACTAATAGAATGGGAAGAATAGGAATAGAATATTTCTCCACAGATATATATACTTTCCTGTCATCCCATTCCGATGAACTTTCGCCTTCGCTCTTGCTTCAACTTTCTCGGTAGTCAGTACCCTCTTTATCTGTAAGGGGATGGGAAGAAAAATATAGGGTATGTTCGTTTTCACCATTTTTTCAGGATTCTAAGTATATTCACAATTCTACCACCGAACATATTCAGAATTCAAACACAAAAACCAAAACATTTTACACAATTTCCAACAACTTTTTAATTTTTTATTCAACATAAATTTTCTCTCTCTATACTTTTTCACATAACTCCAATACTTTTTTATTAAAAAATTACATCAAATCATTTCTCTCTCCACTTTACACAAACACCAATAAAATACTATTCAACATAAAAATTCACAACTTCTCTAAAATCCTACATTTTTTCTCAAAACGGACGTCACCTTAGTTTGGGAAGAAATAACAATAAATCCTCTTGCCCCTTGCCTGCCATCACCGACAGCCAGAGATTAATCAATTAATATCAATCTACTTTACCTACCACTTGTCCGGGTCTAGATCCCCTGCTTGTCCAAGGTAATAAGTGGTGACGGTGACACGTGCACTAAATAAAACTGGACGGCAGACAATTTACGTGGAGGACCAGACAGTGATCATTTGGGTTAGATTTTTTTAGAATTCTTTACCTGATATAATTTTAATAAATATAAAAATTAACAAAAAGACTTTATAAAATTTTATTTTTATGAAACACTTCAAAAAAACATTATACCTCGTTTTTAATATCAACATAAAATTTTGATAAAGATTTAAAATCAAACGCATGAATAATATTACTCATATAAAATTTTAAATGATACGAAGTTTACAACGATTTATGTTTATGTTGTCCATCTGTATTCTTAGAATGGCCAATATAATTTTAGAAATTAGACAAAAATTTAAATTTAGGCCTTTTTAACTATATTTATTTAATAAAAAATATGATAAACCTTAATTTTAAAGGTAAACAGTACTTTTTTTATTTTTCTAGTCAAACCATAACATAAAACTAAGAAATACAACGTCAAGGTCAAAAGGCACTATACAAGCTAAATCGCAAAGGCCATCAATATAGCAAATTGGCAAAAGGCCTACAAGTAAGAGGGCAAATCCAAAGGTTAAAAAAGGTTTACAACCTAGATGTAAGATTTGAAGATTAAATCACAGGATAGTTGATTGTTAAAATCAAAGCAACCAAACGTACTGTGTTTTTTTAATTTACCCACACAATTCTTGAGAGTGGTTTTTTAGAGAGAAATATTTTTCAATTTTCTCACACTCGTCTCTCTCACACAAATGAAAGTTGAGCTCATATAATGACTCACTCCAAAATTTCAATTGTTTGTGTGTTGGATCCTTGAGAGATTTCAAATCTCGATCGTAGGATTATCATGAAAAAAACTCATTTTCACAAACTCCCTTATATTTTATATTCCGAATTTATGAATTTCTACATATTGTGATCATGACAATTAACATAACACAATTAACTCTCGAAATAATAAGACTATTTTTGTGAAAGCCTATTTGCAAATAATTATTTACTTATTTATTTTTCCACTATGCTATATTTCATCTGAACCAATAGGACCGAAATAATATAACTGATTAAATCCTCAACTCATATGATTCTTAATTCACAATTTGTAACCCATTGGACTCTTAAATTCTTCCAAAATAATTTCACAAATATACATTTTCCCAAAATTCCTCTAGCAAAATATTTCCTTTTTAGACATGCCATGACAAGCTCATGGCCAGCCCATGGCCTTGCCATGACACGACGTCACAGCAAGTCCTTGGCCACCAGCCAAGCCATGCAGCCATAGCAGGCCAGCAGACAAAGGAGTGACATGACATAGGATGACCACCACAGCAGCCACCATCAATGGTGGAGCGCCACCACCCCTACCGGTACTAGGTGGGGAATGGAAGAGGAAGGTCCCAAGACCCGGAGGAGCATCACCACCCACGATGGTGCAAGCGGCGGCGGACGACGGCGAGATCCTAGAATTTATAGAGGTATCTTAGAGATTAGTTTCCTTTTATTGTCATGATTGAATAAATCATATCTTCTAGATTTAGGAATCCTTTCCTAAACTCTAGAAGATTCATTTCCTTTATGTTTATGTTCAATTAGGCATGTAATATTAAATCTGCTTGATTAAAGGGATTTGATTAATTTTGATTTGATTGTGATTGAGTCAATTAGGGATTGTAAGCACCTAAGTATGTCTATATAAACACTCTTAGGTGCATTAGAGTCATTCATTTAGAGAATAGAGAGAATAGTAGAGGCTTAGTGCTTTTGGGGTGAGATTTGACCGAACATAGGCAAATATATGCTAAGTCGATTTCAAGACTAATAACCTTGTTACTTGGGATTCATTCTAGGCTAATAACCTAGATTGGGTACCCGTTCTTGGGCTAATTAACCCTTGATCGGGATTGTTCTTGTTTTTGTGGTCTTTGGTTTAATTAACCCTTAACCACGTTCTTCGTGTTCTTATCAATAAATATCTCGAGTATTCTCCATTTGAGTGTTAGATCTTATATAAACATCTCGTGTGTTACAGATAACGGTTTAGGAGGATTGATTGGGGTGATCGGGTTCGAATCACTTGGCGGGAATTGACGTTGTTATGGTGGCCTAGACCGGGGTCCCTAATAGCTTCTCAGGCGACGCAGTTCAGACCTCCGACTTCGTCTCGACCTCCTATACAGGTTGGTGCCCTCCAATCTCTAATCATACCACTTTGAATTTTCGGACCTTTTTTGCTTCCTCCCGTAAAACCACTCCGACTCCTCAAACCTGCTCTGATACCACTTGTTAGGGAAAGCGGCACGAAAATTTAAAGAAAAGAACACCAAAAATTTATGTGGTTTGACATCAATCCGACCTACATCCACCCCAGAGCAATTTTATTAAGAACACTTAAGAAAATCACTCTACCCGCCCAATACAATAGTTACACCACGCTCTCTTTTCTTCTTTGTTTCTCTCTCTGTCCAATGCTCACACTCTTTCTCATATAACATAAGTATTTATTTATAGGAAAAGATAGAAGGAGAAATCCAAAAGAAAACCCTTAACTTAAAGTGGGGAGGAAATAAATTTTCTTTCCAAATCTATTTTATTTCAAATCTACCTTATATGGGTGTAAACCCCAACATAAAATATACTCACTCGTCTGCTTAAAGTCATTACCTTAACGATAAAATCCATCATCCTATTAAATAAAGACACAACACATCATCCTATTTAAATAAAAGAACAACGCGTGTAGACTACTTAAAAAGCTTTTCAATAGTACATGACTTGCTTTCTACCCATCTATATGGACCAACTACCCAGCATTACCGGTAGTTGTATCTTCTATTCTAAGGACATTACCTATTCCTTCATCGCATACACTGGTAGTTGTATGCTGCTGTATGGCACTCAACAGATCTAGAAACAAATATCCGTATCAGTTGGGGGCAGGCAGTAGTGGTACGATTACGCGGAAATTCTGACCCTTGCTCTGGAGTGGATGGGGACGGAGGACGGGGACTAACTCTTCTTACAACCGTTCTAAATAAACTCCAATTTTTGTTCAAGGACATTTTAGTGCAAAATAGAGCAAAACCTCCCAGGCATTTTTTCTTGGCTTACATAAATAAGATGAGGGGATATTGAGTTCATCTCCTAAGTGAAGTTTGAGGAAGAAAAATTACATGTTTTAGGTAGCAATCGGTGGCTCTCTGTATTGATTTCGGTAAAAAGGATCATCATGCACATTAACATGAGTTCCTCAAGATTAATCAGACTAGAATATATGAACTACAGCAACAGAAGAAATTTGAGAAAGAGAAATACACCAGTTTTCCTTCCACTCTGGTTTGTCTCACTCTATGGCAGCTAATGTTTGTCACTTCGCAAGATATTTCACCTCATAAACATCCACCATCTTCTAAAACTATTTAAATAGATGCCCAGCTGAAGCAGAAAGTGAGCAGCTTGACTGAATCCAACAAAAACTGTCATCCCCTCAAACCAAAACCCTGGATGATTGAAAAAGCTAATTGGGCAGAAAATTACTTTCTAAAGCCCTTTTTTATTATAACAAATGAGTCCCTTTAGAGGCATATGTGTAAAGGAAAACTAAATCAAAGAGAGAGACAACATATACTTACTGATCTGAACCAAAAAACCAACGAATCTAAGCAGGAAAAGCAATCGAAGGGGGTGGAATAGCTGGAAACCAATGGAATGGGAGGGATAGGAAAAAATATTTCTCCGAAAAGAGTTATACTTTCCTGTCCTCCCATTCCGATGAACTTCCATAGCTCACTTTCCCCTTCGCTCTTGCTCCACCTTTCTCGGTTGTCAGTACCCTCTCTCTGTAAGGGGATGGGAAGAAAAATATGTTTGTACGCTCTTTCTCAGTTTGGGAAGAAATTACAATTAAATCCTCTTGCCTCTTGCCTCTTGCCTGTCATTGACTCGTTACTGACAGCCACTACGATCTACTTTACCCATCATGTCCAAGCTTTGCAAGTGGGGAAGGGTGACATCTGCACTACGTAAACTGAGAGAAACCGGATCCGACGGCAGTCAATTTACGTGGAGGAGCAGACGGTGATTATTAGGAATTTTTATAATGTTTTATTTGATATAATTTAGAGAAATGATAACAAATGAACCTGATGAGTTATGATATACGAGGATGTTTGAGGGTGTAAATTTTAGGTATTGAGGTTTGAGAAATATTATAAAGTAAAGATATGTTATAAGAGTTGGTGAAAAAGTGAAGAGAGAAATTTTTTAATAAATATTATAATAATAAAAATTAGGTGATGAATTTTTTATTATTAAATTTAAATTTTTAGACCTAAATTATTGGGGCTCAAACAAGACCTCTGAATATTACTTATATAAAATTTAAATGATAGTAATCTTACAATATTTAATGTTTATATTGTATCTTTCTCTTTTATAAGCGACGTTTCGAAAGTAATCTCAGATTCACAGCTCTTCATCAGGACAAAATAAAAAAGGTGAACCATTGTAATTTAAGACTTTTAGACAAAATTTTAAATTTAGGCCTTTTAGTTTTATCAATTTAATAAAATATAGGATAAATATGCTTAACATGCATGATTCTGTTAAGTGCAACTTCTAAAACTGATAACAAAGGAATGAATTGATCTCTTAAATTTATAGGGCCTTAATGGGGTGAGGGTTTAGGTTGCCTAAGTGAAAAGTTTCGGTCCTAAAGCATCTGTTATAACAGGTCATAATAAGTGTTTTGTTGTTGCTAATACATGAATGACCCAGATTGAATTAAATAATATATTAATTGGTCAATTGTTAGTTTTTCTTCTTTAGTTGCATCATCAATGTATTTACTAATTCCGTATGGGCCATTGATTAAATTCATTAGGCTTAATTAGTTTACTAGTCCTTACGGCATGACTGAATTTACGGCATGACTGAATCTCAAATTGTTCCCTAGAGTTTATTTCATTCTATATTAGTCCTTGTGGAATTCTCCTTGTCTTAAAATAGTCATTTCATCGAATTGGTTGGTCTCATTAACGCAATAAATCTCAGGTGGCTAACAAAGACACAACACCACCAATCACAAGCAGTCACATGGCTCCTAGTCACTCGGGGTGCAAAAGATCTGTCCAACATGGCGTTATGCGCTGACATTTTAGGTCTAGGTGGCGTGGATAATTCGATGTGGATTTTAAATTAACACTAACCAGTCCAAATTAACAGTTTGAGTGAATTGAGGGCACATGGCTGATAGCGATTGGTGGTGATATGTCTATGTTCGTCACGTGGGATTTATTCCGTTAATAGAACCAATAGAGTTTACATAAATTACCACTCTAGAATATGAAGAATTTTTTAAAGATTAGTTTAGTACAAAATAAACCTTAGAGACCGTTTTAAGATTCAGTCATATCTCAAGAACTAGTGGACTAATTAAGCCAATTCATTAATATGTAGATAACATCATAATACTATGTTAAAATCTTTTAAGACTGAAGTTTTAGAAGTGAAAATTTTCAAGTTATGGACTAATTCGCTTCTATTCTCCTTAAATTATACCATAAAATAAAAAAATTGATAATAAATTCCAACCACGTAATCTATTTAAGATTTACTTGTAGCTTGGGTCTACTCTATGCTGGCGTGCCGTGCAAGATTTCCTTTGTTATTAAAAAAAAAATCAAGTTAGTGGCGTTCTAGAGGTTTTGTGCTATACATATTATAAAGGAAATATAGTTAAATCTTTCGTTTTCATAAGCTACTTTGGTTCGACGTCATGCCTGACTCGATGTAAATAATTCTACAAAGCAACTGATATGTGGGGCATAACCAAAGCAGTGGATTATGCCACCAACTTGTGTCTTTCCACTGGCTATCTACGAATGGACCAAAACCTCTGGCCAGATTCCCATCTCAAAATCCCGGCGGCTAAGAGGCACTCTTTTTGGTATCCGGCATCCTGAAGACATAGCTAAACTTTTTTTTTTTTTTCTGGAATGAAGACATAGCTAAACAATATTGCACAATGAGCTGGGAACATGCCCAGCCATGACAACAAGAAAAGTAGCCCTTCTCCCCTCTAACAATAGATTGGGTTTTGCCATGCACAATTGTCTAAACTAAAAAGAATGTTCAGATTTTCTACTTGTATATTCTTTCGACTTTAAACAAACTTTGAAAAACAGCTAATCTAATAAAAGACTAACGAAGACCTCCTCGTGGTTAATCCTTAACCAATTGAAGGGAGTCCGATCTCTTGGTATACATACGAGCCTCGCACAAGAATAATAGGTATGATCTACTCCTTATCAATTATACAAGAGATGAATATACTTTCTGATCAAGCCAAATTTAGCTGGCTTGTCACAAAATCTATTGGACAGAAGGCTCGAAGGAGCTGGGCAAGAAACCCAGAGCTTGGGATGAGTTGAAAGGTTGAGCTGCACATTTCTTCCTCCGACAAGTAGAGAAAATAATCAAGAGCACGAAGTCCCTCCCATATGTCTATGATGCTTTTGTTAGCTATCATTTTTCTATTATTAAGTTCTTAGTCTTTTTTTCGAGAGACAACAATGCTTAACTCTTAGAATCTTTCTTTTCTCCTTAATATCCCTCCTTCCTTTGCGCGGGCTTGGGCCTATTTTAGCCCATCAGTTTCATCCTCATACTCTATCCATCCCATTTGCTTTTTCGTCTTATAACAATCCTGTCAAGTCTTTCTTTCCTCGACTGAATCAACTTTCTTTACTTTTTATCTCTTCGTCTAATCTTATGCACCGTCAACAGAAGGCAAAATAATTACTACTTGCGTGCACGATAATATCTTATACAAGCTTCATTGGGATATTATAGCTCACTTGATCTAACCTACCTCTAGTATTCCTTGGGAGAGGAACATTCGCGGCTTCCGTACAACAAACCCCTACTTAGCCACTTTTGGGCCCTTATAACAGGCCGGATTCTCATCTTCCATCACTTTCCACCCTTAAACTATGAATGTTTTGCCACTTTGCATTATCATCTATTATTTTTGTCACATTTCACCATACTAACTATTGATTTCATGAAGCTTATACTCTTCGTTAAAATTTTCTGTCAATTTTGACGGAAATTAATTTGTTGGCTTCAAAATTATTATTTTACCCTCATAAAATGTTAATTGTAAAAATAATATTGGAACAAAATTTTCACTTCGCACACCAAACAAAAAATTATGTTCCATTTTAACTTAGGATACCAAGTGTCTACAATTAATAATTAGTGAGTACAATATGAAAACAATAATAAATTGAGTGCAAAATATTAATTTTATAACATATAATTAAATGATGTAATTTTATCAATCCCTTCATAGATTTGCAATTTTATCAATCAATTACTTAGAGGTCTTCCATTTTCCATCAAACCCTTCTGTGACTATTTCAATGGACTTCTCTGCCAATTTCAATGGATATATCCACACAGCCATATGAAATGTTTGAGTTCTTCCAGAGTGACTGTGTAACAGTGTTGCAACTCTTGTAAGGTGAAAGATGGGCGAGAAAGAATAGTTCTTCAATGGTGCAAGGTGTGGCAAATAACAAGATCCAAAGCAAATCAACATCATTCTGGAGTTAAAGAGGCACCACAAAACCTTGCCTTGCCACCTCGGTCCTCGCTTCCCCTGTACTGCACTAACTCTTGCCAAACCTGTCCCTTCCAGTTGAGAAATGCTTCCCGTCCCGAAACGGGAGTCCCGATTTTAGTCCCGAATGAAGTGGACGTTAGTTTAGTCTGAAACGCAGCCGTTTTATAAAAATCATGAGAACCGACAATTTGCTGCAGCACACGCATTTTGGCCATTTGAAATTGCAGCACCCAGCAAACGAAAAGGGCATTCGGTCTGTGATAGAAATTGCAGCACCCAGCAACCGACAGTTTGCCCCTTTTTGCTGCAATTTCTATCACAGACCGAATGCCCTTTTCGGTTGCTGGGTGTTGCAATTTTAAATGCCCAAAACGCGTGTGCTGCAGCAAATTGTCGGTTTCTCTGGATTTTTATAAAACGGCTGCGTTTCAGACTAAACTAACGTCCACGTCATTCGGGATTAAAATCAGGACTCCCGTTTCGGGACGGGAAGCATTTCTCCTTCCAGTTGTAGCATGCAGCAGCATATCTCAACACCAGCAACGCTCAAGTGAGTGTATTCTTAAAACTTAAAAAAAAAAGTGTGTATTCTTAGGTACTTCTGGAAAAATGGTGGAACTACTTTGTCTGAAATACAATGTTATCCGGTCAAAAGCCCCGAACAATGATATAGGAAAATAAGCTAGATCTGGCCTAACGGGGACCTGCTCTTTTTGCTTTCAATGACCAAAAAGAAAAAAATTAAAAAATCTTCTGCAGAACTGGTCAAAATTTCACCTCCTTGATTGTCATAAGACTCATAACGTCAAGAAAATATAAAAAATGATAAAATGACATGAGAAACAAACCGATATTACCCAAACTGCAAAAGAAGATGACGAACCAAAGCAATGAAAGGAGCGGAGTTATAAAACAAGGGATTCAGGGATCGGAGAAAAGCTTCTTTTCATAGCTTTCCACAACAAAAACCCACTTCCAACTCTTCCCTTCCCTTGGATCCTTTCTCTATGTCACTCTCGATGACATTTCGCTCATCAAATATAAGGGTCTAGCAATAAGAACCAACTTTGAAAAGTATCGATTGGGAGCAGAGGGGAAAGAGAGGAACCAGAGGAAATCCTTGGAATGGGCGGAATTGGCAGGAAAGTACTCGAGAAACAGTCTTTTCTCTTGCCAACCCTCCCATGTCCAAAAACTTCCTCCAACTCCAGCTCCCTTTCCCCCATCTCTCTGTCTCAGTCTTAGATCTTGCGGCAAGACTTATGTGTGTTCAGTGTTGTGGCTATTACAGCGAGCCTGTAAGACTACATACAATGCAGGGAAGTAGCCTTTTCAAGTTCCAGACCAAACAAAAAAAGGGTGGAAAGCACTGGACACCTTGGAACGCGGAAAGGGCCGAAAAGTAAAAGGCAAATTAAAGTGAACAAGAGAGAGGAAAAAAAAAAGTACAAGTGTCATTCTCGAGGCTTGAGCTGCTGAGCCAATAAAGTTATCTTTACCGATTAAAGTTTGAGAAATTTACTTTTTAGCCCTTAGTTTTTTTTTATCTTTTTTCATTTTTAATCATAAATTTTAAAGGGTCAAAATTTTAGTTTTTGAACTTTCATCTTTGTAAAATTTAGTCATTCTGTCAGTCTGCCGTCAAATTTGTACTGATCGACCGGTATATGAAGCGGTCGACCGCTACATGAAGTGGACGACCGCTACATGTACAGGTCGACTGCTCACTTTCAAAACATATATACGGTCGACCGCTTCAAAATTGGCGGTCGACTGGTACAAAAATTGACGGCAGACTTACGGAAGGACTAAATTTTACAAAGATGAAAGTTCAAGGACTAAAATTTTAAAAGTTGAAAGTTAAGGACTAAAATTAAAAAGAGCCCAAAACCTAAGGACTAAAAAACAAATTTTCGTTCAAGTAAAAAGAAAACACGTGAAAGGCTTTGCATTCAACATTAACTTTGACCTAAAGTTTGTGGCGACGTGTAATTGTAAAAATGTTTGTAGGTTAAAAATATTATGACGTATGGAAAGAATTTATTCAGAATAATGAGTGATTAATGAGTGGTGATTGAATGAAGTTAGAGAATTTTAGAAATTTATTTTATTAAATAAAAATATTGGAAGGTGAAATTATTGGGTGTCAAACATTACTGTATGCCCTTTTATGTCGATAAGAATGTGGTCTTTCTCGGACCAGAGAAAAAAGTATACTGGCAACACCCAAAAAAATTTATTTTAAAAAATTCAACTAAATAATAAAATTTGAAACTTTTTTTTATCAACAAAATGTTTGCTTTTTTATTTTTAAGAAAAAATGGAAAAAAGAAGGTAACGTAGATTATCTTGAAATTATAAAAAAATTATTAAAATTTATAATAAAAATATTATTATAGTGAATAAAAAAATTATAAACTCCAATAAAACTCAATCCTTTACCAAATATATAAAACAAAAAATCCATCAACCATTCTATTCACATTTTTTCATAAGTTATACCAAAACTTGATCAATTAATCTTATCAATAATTTTTCACAAGCTTCAATAAAACTCAATCTCTAGCTTATTAAACAAATTTTAAATTTTAAACCAACATTTTGGGGGCGTTTGTTTGTGAAAATATTGAGATTTTGGAAATTTTGGGTATTGGGATTTGTGAAAAAGTATAGTATTTTATAGAAAAGTGAGGAGAGAGAAGATTTAATTGAATAATATAATATTATTTTATAATTTAATGAGGAGAGAGATATTATTTTATGATTGTTTGAAAATGTTGAGGGTTGGAAAAATTGGGAAACAAATGCCCCCTTTATAAACTCTCATAAGTCAAAGTCCAAAACCACCAAATAATAATGCAATTTTATGGTGGGATCTGTACTACTTTCCTCGAACTCTGAAGGAAGGCCTCTGGGCACAGGCCTACTTTCCATCAGTACACAAGCACAGATACAATTGGAAGACGAAATTTATATAAGTATTTTGGTCTACAAAATTTGCCAGCACAAGATAGGCAGAACCATTTTATGGTGACCGGATAGACATTCTTAATACAGAGAGCCATTACTTGCCACCTAACTGCAACTAGTATTTTCACAGATTACCCCCTTTACAGTTCACAGTTTTCATGACAGGAGTTGGTGCAAAAGGAAAACAGAGGCTCTAACGAGTAAAAACTTATTTAGGGACTCAACCAAAGTTCAGGGAAATGATTTTCCCAAGATCTCTTCTCTAAGCCGCATAAGTAACTTTCATCAATGTAAAGCCTTAAAACTTTTTACCTGTGTTAGGAACTTGAACACAGCTATGGATACACCGGCAGTGAAAGAATTGGTTGAACGAAAGCCATATATATGAGTGTGCCATGAATTGGTTGAAGTAACATGAGTGCCGAGGCGCTAACTCACCCCCAGAATTGAAATATGTACAAGACCGAGACTCAAAGCTAGTAGCTTCGTGTCACATCAACAGTATCGGAGACATAGCCCTCTGTCTTTACAAATCTTCCTTTTACCCGTTTCCGAACATCAGCTCTAGCTTTGCGAGAAGGATACCGGATTTTGGTTTCATGTCTGAAAAAGACAAAAGGGAACTACATTTACCATCAGAGAGGATAACCAAGAATCATATTTTGCATTCCTTACTACAACGTTGATTACGAAAACCTGGAAGAAGAAAGAAACATAATACTCACAGTCGAGACTTCTTCTTCTCTTTGTACCTCATCTTGGCAAGTTCTCTGGCTTCCAAATGTGCACCCTCATGGTCAGGTGAGTTGTTTGAAGCTTCTCCTGTAACGTAAGGAGAAACTCCACTACTATCAAGGCAATCAGTACCAATGCTCTCGGTATTAAACCTTGAAACAGAGAATGATAAAGTCGAAGAAGATGATCGAACCAGACGAGGACAATCCATGGTTCCTGGAAGCTTATAAACTTGTTTATAAGGACCTATGTCCTTGTCCATGTGAGCTGACTGAGCAATGTAAACAGAAGAAGCCACTGAGGCATCCTGTCTTGAAAGCAAACAAGAATGAGGACAAAAGTTTCATATCAAAATCAGACACACAACACATGTTGCCTTAAGATGTTCCAAATGTATGCTGAAAATACTAAAATCTCCATCTGCTTATGTGAAAGGTTCGCTGATGGATGTACAGTGAAAAACCAATGATTGACAAAAAATTACAGGAACTAATATGCCAGCAGCCAAAGTTATCCTTATGAGTGATTTTAGGCCCATCAAAAAGTTTTGACCTTCAATCATCCAACCACTGGACTAGAAAATTCTTCAAGGTAGGACCTTTATATCATTAGACCCATTGATTCAAGTTTGCAACATGCACACATTCAAACATCAAAATCTAATAATGTCAACTGTCAATTAATGTGATGCATTTTCTCTATATCCAGTAAGCTATATTAGCAGGCATTAATTCATTGAACTCTGTATTTTAGAGAGAATACTCATGTAAGCATTTTGTCCTTCCACAATATTTGATAGTCCATGCAATATAACTGTCTTACAGTGAAAACTCATGTACGCATTTTGTCCTTCCATAATATTTAATAGTCCATCCAATATAACAGTGTCTTACAGAGAAAACTCATGCAAACATGTTTTCTGTGCCAAAGTACTTGCTGCTGAACATGTTTGCTTTACTATTACACAAGTCCAAGTGACCTCAAAACCTATGACAATTATATTTCTTATAAGGCACTTAAAAATGTCATTTATGTATAGAAGTGTTCTTATGTTCTTCAAAATTTTGGACCTACGAATTAAAATTTCATATGCTTTTTCCTAATCTTCAAAGTATTTCTCTCATTTATACTTTCCTCCCTCCGATTTACAGATTTGCAATTTTAATCTCAATGGTGACCTTTCTTAAAACAAAAGATTCAGCGCATAGATAAAACGAAAACAGGAGGGGGGGGGGGTGTGGAGGAGAACAAGCAAATCATAATTCCAACCTCCATAGGTCTTGCATGGCCATTATCTGATGCATCATGGGACAAATCCTTCTCCATGGAAGAGCATGATACGTCTTTATCATCAAGCAGGGCCCTGACTGGATCATGATCACCTCCAAACATTTCTTCAAAGTTAAAGAATGTTAGATCAACGTCAGGTATGTTGAAATCCTCATCACAAACAAGTTCTTCACAAACCCCAAGGTCTTGCATGTTTTGAGACCACAACTGCAAAAAAAATCAAAACTCATACTTTATTCTCTATCATAGTTTTGTGAAAGCTTTTTGACTTAACCCACAAATGTAAGTGCAACCAACTAAGCCTGAGCTGCAAAGATAAGAGCCACAACTCTTTTGTTGTCAATCAGGTTAAAGGTTCAAAGATTGAGATCAGGATCTCGTTGAAGTCATACATGTTGTCACTCGCACATGCTGACCATGTCAGAATGCAAGCAGTGAATAATCTAACTTGTGAAAATAGTATAGACCCAAAAGGTGGAGAGAAGAGTGTCATGAATATGACATAAGTACTTATTGATTTTCAAGACAAGCAGTTGTAGAAAGGAACAAGTTAAACTAAACTCAGTTAAAGTCAACTTGACAAAACTTTTTTTTCTGCTATTTGGAGCTTACAGCGATCCTAATATACCATTCTGCACTTAATTATGCAATAAGAGTAAGTATGCAATAAGTCTTATTGCATCTGAGAGAAATTGTTAATCATCAACAATAGTGCAGTACGCATTCTTAATCATCAACAAGCTATTGCATGAATTTAGAGGTTAGAACCAAAAGTTGGATATACAGTAAATAATGAAATGGGGATGAACACTCTCCAACGCCCCTCCACAGGAAGCAGTTCCAGTTATTCTACACGCATGTGCTAATTGCAGGATAAGTAGTTTCTCATGCTCCTGGCACCCCTAACCAAGACTTAATTAATAGTGTGCTAATTACAAGTGGTTCATCACAAAAGACTCATTGATAATAACCAAACCTGACTACTTTGAGCTGGACTTTTGCATTGCCAGTAGGACTCTCCATGCAAAGGAAGCCCAAAATTTGAAGATGAAGGCAAATGCTCCTGTTGAGAAAATGTGAATGGTAAAGTTTTCACTTTCACCTCCTGTAGTGAACAGTCCATTTGCTGAATATTGATACTAAGATCCTCAGAATGTTGTAAATTCTGATCAAGATTTTGATCAAACTTTGCTGGAGCATAATACGTCGAAGAAGATATTTCTGTTTGCTCTTCACCACGTAGTAACTGTGAAAGGTTAGGGTCATCAGTGATCTGAAGCCTTTTCAAGTCAAGAATCTGTTGCAGAATATAGCTAGTTTGCTGCAGTTTCCCGTTATACATCTGCAAGTGAAGCACAATACTAAGAAAAATTATAAAGGTCTCGTATAGTCCTAATGAAATGCACACAAAGGCCAAGTCAGACAACTTCATTTGTCGAAAATATATCAGGGCCACAAAGTACTTATAAGCACTGAATTCATTTATAATGGCAAACTATCCACTTCACTGCTGATATCAACAATAACCCAAAATTCTGACAGGCAAGACTCTTGGCATAGTATGATAATTGTTACTGCCTTCCATGAGTATATCTTGGCTAAAATGCAAAATAAAGTTGTTGGCAACCATAATTTATCTTCAGATGCTGGGTTAATCCCATAATCACAACCAAATGTCTCTTAGTGCCATTTTTTACATGCACGGCTGAACTTAGTGAGATATATTTCTAATTCATCTATGTAAAGAAATTAGATCCAAGTACATTCACAAAAAGTTCAAAAAAAAGGTACAACAGTTGGCACACGCCAGAAATGGTTTCAATTTAAGTAGTATATCCACCATATTGGCTATTGAGCAAAACATCAATAAGTACTGCATAGAACCTTTGGGCAGAGAAATCCAGCTTAGACCAACACTTTCAATTAAGTATGGGCAAAATTTAAGAGAAAATCTCATCTCCTGAACCACTAAAAGACAACATATACACGTTTTCAATTTCCAACATTATGAATTTCTAGGGGGTGGCCATCTTTTAGTGTACGCAAATTGCTTTGAAACATCAGAAAAACCAACGTTTTGGAAATTTTTTGAATAATGAAAATAGTTGTTACAGGAAGAATAGAGTCTAATTTTGTCACAACCATGTATATGGAGAAAATTGTCAACAATGAAATGAGAGACCTACTCAGTAAAGGGTTTTGAAAACTTGAGGGCCTTTAAAAATGCTATACTTCTCTTGGCAGATTCAAGATATTTGTTATAGTTCTTTGAGACTATTCTATAGCATACCACCATACCAGAACTCATTTTATCTGTTTTGCGTTCTCATGTTATTTTAACTAGTATTTGTCAGGTCATTACTGACATTTTTGGAATTAAGAATCCGAACGGATCTTGTCACATGGTTTGGCATATCTATGAGTTTTTCGACCCAGGTATCTCCTCCAAATTGTTTTGATTAGGCAGTGATTACAAATTCTAAAGCACCATCAGTTTAGTCGTAAATCTCTGCATTCCTTTCTTCTTCTTGAATTTTGTTTTCTTATCTTGGAAAGTTCTTAAGTGTAGTTCTACTTACAATCAATATCAATAGTGTATCTGCATTAGATGTAAAAAAGAACTATCCTCCTCTTTTTATTATTACAGCTCATGCATCAATTTAGTAGTGCAGATGATGGAGAAATCGATCAACATAGACATGTAAAATACTTGGTTTGACTTTGAGTTTCTGATAATGCCTTTACTAAGACATGTACAAGTTAAATGAGTGTGAACCTCCTGAAATTTAGCCCCCAATCCCATATCAACAATTCACCCAGTAGGAATTTTGCATTAACTTCCTCTAAATTCTCCAACGGTATCACCTCTTCCCAAGGCATGAACTTTTTATATTCTGGAAGAATTGGAGAACTCAGATGGAAAAATGGACTGTTATCATTAGAATCATGAAGGAAGAGCATATTTACTTTTTAATTGCAAATGGCGTACCTTCCTGTTTTGACTGCTCGATTCCATTTTAGATTCTGCATGGGAGACTACAGTTTCACAATTTACTCTAGATGACGCTGGAGGGCCTCCAATCTGTGAGCTAGGTATATCCAAATTTACAGCACTGGAATCCCCAGAACCATGTGAATTGGACACAAGCTGATCTCGAGAAGTACCATTATCTACTTCCTTGAGCTCAAAACCCCACAGTAATGCAAAATCTTTAGCAGAAGGGCATCCCACATAACTGCTGATTACCTGTTTCTGATGCTGGGGAGAGCCATCATGCAGGCTTCTGTCGCAGCTGCGACAGATGAACATTTGGTGATCTGTACACCGGACATAAGCTGGACAGGATCTGCACAAGTCACAGAGAATACTTCGCATATGCCGGCTGGAAAGTGCATTGGCTGAATGTACTTTGGCATCACAGGAAAGGCAAAGTTGTGCTGCATCAGCCTTACAATAAACAACTGGCCTCGATGTCATGCAGAATTCACAAATTTTCCCCATCTCTCACTTGGCAGTCTAAAGAACTACCAAACACCAAAACCTAGAAAGTTGAAGTTCCACAGTTGAGTTTCACTGAAGATGGATATCAACTCCGCTGATCTTTTTGTGACTCAGAGGCCTTGAGCAATGTAGAGAACGGTGTCAACTATCGTGATGAGTGTTCCAGGTACTCTTACCAATTCTAAAACCAGTACCCACGTGAGAAATAGAATATCAATGCAATCAAAACGAAACATTATCAAAAACTAAATCATATACCTTGCAAAAACATAAAATCTTCAAATTTCAAATCTAAAACCTCAAGAATCAAAATATTTGGGGTATGTCTCTCAACTAGATCTTCTATTCTTACTTTCAATCCTCCTTATCTAATAAGTACTTCTCCCAGATGGGTGGTTCTTAGGACCACCATATTATAGAAGGCTCTATCTGACTTTCAATCATAAGATAGCAAAATATATTCCAATTTTTCTGCCCTTGAACCAAATCACTTCCGGTCAGCTGGAAGTCCTAACCACTTCTCTAATAATACGACAAATTACCAATTATTTCAAAGTCTATAGCAATAAAAAAAATAATGAATTTAATCGAATAATCAGAATTTTAATTAGGAATCAACATAAAGCCGATCTCAGCCGAGCAAGCAGTAAAACACCCCAAAAAAATGAGTTCTTTCCTATCTCCACTTTACAGATGGATCCAAAGTTCTTCTGGGCTTTGATGTATCAGAAATTGAGATAAAAATTTGACAAATTCAGATGGCAAAGATCACATGCAGTTCTGAAAAACGAGGAAAGGAGAAAAGTACCTGCTGATTTGTCAAACAAGAAATTCGAAGCTAAGAAAAACAGCTAACCCTTTTTCTTGTCGGGAATCCATAGAACTTCCCCGGTCCGAGAATCAGACCCTCGACTCTTCTCTCTATCTTCTCCTGCGTGCGTTGGTGTCTATCTTTAGGAGTTAGGACCTTTTTGGTCTGACGTGTGCGTTATTGAGCGTGAACATTCCAGCGTGGACGGTAGCACGTGGATTGGCGGCGTGGGACCCAGCGACGTTATCTGTGAGCTTTGCATGTGAACGAAAGATGGTGGGGGGAGTTCGGTCATGTGATCGAAAAGTCTACCAGCATTACCTACTTCGCCCAATGGGCATCCTCCCAAGCCATTACGGCTCTTACTAATGTGGCCACTGAGTTTCACGCTGGGTTAATGGCGACGGGTCCACGCCCACGCGGCTCTCATGGTCATTTTCCCCGGCAGGGCTTTTCTTTCCATTTTCTTTCCCTTCAGCATCATGCAAATTGCAGTTGTTTTTGCTCCCTATCAAGGAACCCACGTCTTACGTTTAGGATTTTACTACGGCAGAAAACTTCAAACAGATATAAGCAAATTGTCGTCTTGCATGTTTTCAGTACTTTTTTCATAACTTGGTGAGTTATTACTCCTAGTGCTACCAGAGGCTTCCAGTAGTTTTCTTTAAAGTCAAAAGTATACACGTCAGATATGCTCTAATGACTTTTATAAACAATTAAAATATATTCTTCATAGCATCTCATCAAACTTTAATATATGGTTGGTTCTGGATAAGACATACATTATATAATAATATATACCTAAATCATCATTTTTATACAAATTAAGAACCAATTAAACCTTCATTTCCTTTTTATCCTATTAACTAGATTTACCCAACCATTTTACTTGTACTTCTGTAGTGTAAGCTGTACAAAGAAGAGATTTGTCGTAGTGGTAGACCAACATCATTGATGTTCGAGGGAGCCTTCTCCATCCCAGAAGCTTCCCTTTGTTTCACGGTTCTGTCCTATAATATTATCCTCTGCGTTTGTACGTGTGAGGACTCTCGGATAAAGATGGTAACAGAACAGTCAGCTGCTCTGAGGAGTACCCGCAGGATCGATATATGAAGGTGACATTCTCCGACTGCAATAAATTTTGCGGTGGACCACGAACCACCCGGTAGTTGCAAGCATTCATTCAGAGATGCTGACAAGAGATAAGATCGTCCCATTATCGTACCGCACTCTTTAATAAAAAGATCAGAGATTTTTCTTTAGGAAAACCCTTATTATGCTATCTGATTAGGTCAAGAATCAACACATAACCGGTGTCATTTATCCTACAAAAGTCATCGAGAAAGGAGGGTCTCGGATCAAGTCTCCGACTTACAAATTAAATCTCAAAAAAGATATTTAGTATTAAAAGGGGAATTAAACTTAAAAAAATATGAAGAGTTACTTGCCTATATATACTTACACGTGAGAATTAGAGCTATAAGAGAGTCTAATGATATAGGTTTCAAGATTTTTTATCTTACCTAGAGTCCTCAAGTCTCTAAGATCTTTGTCTTACCTGAAGTTCTAGAGTCTCTTGGATAACTAAACAGGAAGATTAAGAGATTAATTATTATTAGGAATTTACCACCCAAAAGGTTAAGTCTTGCAAGTGAGTGTTAGAACTTCCGATCACAATGTCACTTATCGAGTGTTCGACTAGGAGTCGAAGCTTTCAATCAATTAGACCGAATGACCAGTTATAGAGCAGAAGCTAGTAAAGGATATAATTTAAATGATATAATAGTAACAATTTAAATTTTTAGGATAAGTGTTAGATTTATATGGTATCTTAGCAACGTCTTGAATTTGAGATCTGTGTTTACCCTAATATATTTGACCTCTTTTATTTTCTCTGTTGTTCCGACTTCCGAGCGTCTTAAGTTTGAATAATGGTTGTATATAATTGTCATTTCTTCATTGAAGGCACAATATCCTCCCCATCCAACCCTCGGGCAGCCAGCTGCCATTTTTGGATCACAATAAAACTTACCAGACAACTACCCGGATTAAACAAGCAGTAAGTAGTTATTGGTTAGAATTAAATAAAGTCACAGCTTACAAAAACATCTCACATCGAGACATTTCAAATTTTGTGGGGGAATTTTGTTGGGTGGGATTCGCTTGGACCTCTAGAAGGGCCCAAGCTCCCCGCCAAGTAATGAAGGCCGGCCCATATGTACTGTATATTATTTTGACTTGGGCTTGAATAAGTGCTCCCTTTTTTTCCCGATGTTATGGGCTAAGCAAAGTAGGCCCGCCTAAATATAATACAAAGTAACTGAAGAGACAGACCCGCCTATTCAGTGTTCACGAGTCGGACGAGCTTTTCAGGATTCAAATGGAACGTAGAACTATAGCACACTGCATAAAAAAATACAAAAAAGGAAGATAATTGCAATTATCACAGATTAGATGGTTAATCTATTTAATCTTTTTGAGTTATACACGATCTTAAATGGGATTTTATTAGTTTTAGTTTTGAGAAATTTCCTTATACAATCAACAATTACATTTGGAAAATAATCTAATCTTTTTATATAATTTAATGTTTCAATTAGAGTTTAAGTCTTTAATCTCAAAATCTCTTGTTGACACCTTCAATGTCAAAAACAAATCTAAACAGCCAATTGTTGAAATAAGAGACAAGAAACTCGAGACATTGTTTTAGCAATGTGAGACTCTAATAACTCTAATAAGACATGTGGACTAGTTTGGCAATTCGTATTTATGTATTTCCACATACACGGATGAATTTCATACAGAAACTTATGGAGATTATGGAGACTATCAAGGGCAGAGCCATTCATGGGAAGCAACTAGTTTTCAGAATGATCTGAAGAAAATGAAAAGGAGAAACTCCCTATGATCTGAATTGGACTTGCCAAACTTGAGTTTGCATGACAACAGGCAGCTTCTCCGTACATTGTAGTGTAGAGGGCTCACTTCCCTATATGCGAATGCTGGTTTGCGTTAGGAGTAAGTTTTTGGAACCAATTTAGCTGCTTCTCTTTCACTTCAGCAATTCAGAAACAGTTTTTGATTGATTCTACTGGGACAACCAACGAGCTGGAGTGTGTGAAAGGGCAGATAACTCCAGGAGATGGGAGCAATCTAGACAAATTTCTAGCAGACTGCCACAATGAGATTCAACAGCTAGAAGCTATAGCAGCCTGCAGGGCAGAATTCTCCAGCCTGCTCATCAGATCAGAAACCAACCCCAAATTGAGTACTCTGATCTGTTGAAGGTGCTTGAAGAAGATCCAGAGGTGTTCACTGCTTTTGGCAACGAACCTAATTCGAATGAAGTTGATCGATATTGAGAATGGCCTGATGGATACTTTACAAGGAAACACCACACAGATCCAGATTATTCTAGTGATCTAGTCACTGACAGAGAAAGAGTTCTAAATCAAGATTTATATAGCGATACAAACCATTACTGGAACTAGAACCAATACGTCCATAAATTTCTGCTGATTTTTCCTTTATTGTCTTCAAAGACTGACGTTCCAAGTTTCTCATGAATAGTATTGTTTCAAATGCATGTATATCCATCAACTTGAGGGTAGTTTTTTTTATCCAGACTTCGGATTTAGATGAAACCCCTTTTTCATGCAAGCTGCCATGGAATACCTTAAGAGCTTCTTTTTTCCGTTTTGGCGACCTAAATCCACTACAGGTCAATTGTCAGAGGACACCTTTTGTTTTCAATTCTCCTGTAAATGATGACATACCGATACTGTGGTTAAAGCAGTGCGATGAATTTTGATGAGGTTGGGCAACTTATTTTCAAAATCTCTTAGCAGATAGAGCATAGGAGAACAATCGGATCATTTTATCACTAAAGTGCTCCTTATTTGCTCATGATTGACCTAAACAATCAGTATTTGTTGAGTTTGCTGCAGTCTCTCTTCGGTAGAGAAGACATCATTTTATTGCCAGGAAGACAATAGCAAAAACAGTCCATACAGTTGATTCAACAAATAGAAGTAGGATGATTTGAGGATTTTGTGGCAGAGACGAGAAGGAAAGTGCTATAAAAAGAGAGGGAGAAGAAGAGATGCAGAAATCTAAACAGCATTGCTCAATAGAGATGAAGGCAAGAGGGTTAATTTTTATTTCCATTGGATTTTAGATGCTGTGCATTAGCAAGTCTCTGCAGAGTTCTTTAAAGGAAAGGCATCATGCTCCTATAACCACGACAAGGAATATTAGCATAAAGAAAGTAAACAGACATCAATCTTGAACCTTTGATAAAAAGGAGAAATTACAACAGGTGGATTTTAAAAGTTGCCTCGTCGTATTGATTTTTCTAATAGATGGAAACCGTGCATAGACGAATTCAGGAATTAATGTTTGTTACAGGACCTTTAAACCAGTGACGAGCACTGAAGATCCAAGAAGAAACAATAAGAAATAACAAGCAGCCAACTGCAACAGGAGTATAATTTAGCGTCTCATTGGTAATGGGATAGGCTACAGGCAGTGAGAAGAGGATTGAGATGGTTACCACCCAAAGAACAGCAATCCAACCAACCAGGACCCCATAGCGGCCCAAATTGAAGGGTCCTGGGACAAAGGACTTGCGCGCTAAAGTCACCCTGAAGAAGATGGGTAGGGCATAAGCAATATATAGTCCAATAGTTGCTATGGATACCATAGCCTGAAATGCCACTAAGCTCCCAAGAGACTGCAGGAAAAAGAAAGAAGAAGAAGAAGAAGTTAGAATGAACAACTAGACAATTGACAAGTTTACTTAATGACAGAGATGTAAACACTCTACAGCAAAGTATTCAGGGTTAAGTGCATGTGTATTGGTTAACATCAGAACTGACATGACTTGGGGTTAAGCAAGTTCATTCCGACACAAGTCAATCAAGTTCAAACCACATAGCTTATATTGCATCATGTTACTTATCTATCTTTTTGCGAACCAATAACCAAAAAAAGAACGAAAAGAAAAACAAGGCGATCACAGTCATCACCAATAGTGTGCTACACTTCTGACACATACAAACAACTTCCCGGATCCTTTTGTTTGCTGCTAATTAGATACCCCACGTACTATTATTATCTTTCTTGTTTTCCTTTCTAGCAAGGGTACACCTGCCTTTGATACAGTTGCAACCCCACAGATATATATGCTGGGCATATTTAGGTGAAACATATATTGTCAGGCTAATGCGCAATAACTACAAAACATGGATCTAGACAAGGGATGCGTATACACTGGCATAAACAAGCCAAAAAAAACTCTTGAAGGATACAGAAAAGCAAGGATTTGTTATTAATAGTTTTTGTTTTGTGGTGTAAGTGATTTGCTATTCAATAAACACGACTCTTCAATATATGTCATATATTTTGTTCTGTACGAGAGGTTACTTCTTAGCTGTATAGGATATTAATTAATTGTCAAGCAAGAATCACAATTATATACACTAGTTTAACCAAAGGTCTTAAACCCGTCCACAGTTTTACTTACAATTACATCCCTTGTCTTTGTGTAAAGAGGCTATATCCCTTCCTTTGTGATGTATGCAATACTTATCCAAGAGTATCCCAAAATGTTTGAATAGTCTAAAATCTGATATGCTACTTGGATAGACAATACGAATTACTAGAGGATTTTTAACTTGGATGTCAATATGACTCCCTAGCGGGTATACCGACATACTGAGCCATCAATTTTCATTGATTTTCATCAAAACAGAGACAAGGTTGCCTGCTTGAGATCGGCAACTCTAGTGCAAGAGCGGCAAGCCACATTGTTAAGTAACGGCTATGATAAATGAAAGAGCAACATACTTCAGCAAAACAACAAAAGAGAAAAACTAAGGAGATGTGCATACCGTCAGTGCCATGCAAAATGATACAAACGCAGAGAGCCACACTGCATTTATGGGGACCTCCTGCTTGTTCACTTTATGCCAAACTGATGAAAATGGCATGGCTCCATCTCTAGAGAATGCATAAGCCATCCTGAAAATGAATATTAAGCAGTAAACTATCTAAAGGATCAAAACTCATATATCGAATCCTAACATAGGACAATAAGTCTCTGTCCATATAGATACATACACGCACGTGCTTACCTCGAGTTACTAGTAACTGAACTCATACCACAAAAGAATATGGCAACAGCAACCACTCCCAAGCAAATAATTCCCCCAACCCCATTGCCATATCTACTCTTAAATACTTGGTAGAATATTTCAGCAATGGCATAGCCACCAGCATCGTTATTCTCATCTAAAAGGGATGAGATGTCAGTCACTGCAAAGGTGATGCCAAGTATGTAACCCCATCCAACAATAATAGATATCCCAATGGAGCTGATTATTCCTCTTGGTCCATTCTTATCCGCATGCTTGGTTTCCTCTGTCTAGAAATAGATATTCAAAGAAAACAGGAAGATCTGGTTTCAGTTATACGATTAGGCATTAATTTCAACTACATTAAAGGAACTAGTCAATATGCAAGCAGAATAAAAATAACCAACAGATTTTGTGAGTTTGTATATGTCATAGAAGGACGATTAGACAGCTTCAAGAAACTAGAAACCTTTAATAATTATTCAGCCTGCATATGAAACATAAACCAGAGAAAATATACATGAAAAGTGAAATGACATCTGAAATTCTGATGATGTCGTTTGTATAAAAGTTCTCCATTTTCTTTAGGTTGGATAAGGCAACCTAATCAAAGTTTTGAAACTTCACATACAAGTCAAGATTTGACTTTTCTTACTGCTTCTGAAGGCAGTGATTTGAGATGAAAAGGCAAAAAGTGACTTACCATATGAGCAGAGGCATCATACCCAGTAAGGGTGTACTGACTCATTAGAAGTCCCAGAACAAATATGTATAATTTATTGTTGATCCCATCACCATTATCGGTGTTGAAGTAAGTGAAAACGAACTTGGCGCTAGCCCTCTCCGTCGCAACACATGGAATGAGAATCATAAGAACAAAGACACCTAAGGAAGCAAAGATATTAGAGATCCAAGAAAGAGATTGGCCTCAAAGTGATAACATAGGGAAACTAGAAAAGGAGAAAATGATGTGGAAATTCTTCATACCTACTATGTTCCATCCCGCGGCTACCTGTCCAAAGAAAGATAACCAAGATATTTGAAGGCTGTTAATGATAGCATGTAGGAGTAAAATTCCCCCATGGATACCTATAACAACATATTTTGATGCCTGATATCCACCTCCATTTTTTCCACCTGTGCTAAGTAGAATAATCACTTGAATAAGCTCCGCGAGTGAAAAATCTACACTGGTTGTGACTGCCCACTGCAAATGTAAAAGAAACCAAAGTAGATAAGATTTTACAACAGGTGATATAGAAAGCAAACCAAGTTTGACCTCTCAATTGATTTTGAAAGACTTGAAACTCCAGCGCATGCGACGTGAGTAATACCTGACCAACAATGTTAAACCTGCATAAACATGAAAATCATTTACCATGCATCAGGAGATGTTACCACAGAAGGACCAACTAGTTAAGCAGTGTATCCAAAATTTAAGCTACGTGCCAACAAGAAAATGATACTGAATTCCAGTCATTGGTTCTGAGGAAAAAGGAATTCAAATTTATATGAGTTGGTAAACATAAAACGTTCTACTGCATTTCCAACCATAATATCTCACATCTCAAAGATTAGATTCCCCTGAGAACTTGATAGTTAGTTTCTTCATTTAGAACTTAGCTTCCGTGCATGGGTGAATTGTTAGTTTCATAATAATCAGGACAGTTTGCCTTGCTCCACTATGATTGAAACTTTAGAACATTCCCTAACACCTTGTAAATTCCTTTAAGCATTACAGCTCCCAAGAATTTGAACTATAAAACTTCAATCTATGCTTGAGTTCCTCAACAAAGTAACTATCTCCGTAAAACTATAATCACACCAGTAAGGTGCCAAATAAGAAGAGAGACCAGCCAACAAAAAGTGATAGAAGCAATGATGGTGTGAATCACTCATTTTCTTCTATTTTTTTTTTGTTTATGATTAATATAAATAAAAAACTATCAGAGAAACAGTCGAAGTAATTGACGAAGAACTCTTGAGCAGAGTAGCTAAGAAATGATTACCAGCCAGTAATCCACGAGGCAAAGGGTGCCCATCCTGGGCCAGCAAGCTTAGCACTCCAATAGTAGAGACCACCAGAGGTTGGATAAGAGGAACAAATCTCAGCCATGGACAAGCCAACAAGCATGGTGAAAGCACCGGCTACTAACCAGCCATAAGTGCAAGAAACTGGCCCACCAAAGTTTAGCCCCGTGTTGTACAGGGTGGTCACACCAGTAAGAACAGAGATGATAGAAAAGGAAAACGCAAAGTTGGAAATCACCCTGCAATTTCCAACCAAACCCATAAACCAAAAACCATGTCAACCAGATTGACCCAGTTTATGTTTCTCTATGAAACGGGGATCAAAAGGCAAAACAAAGCAAGGAAAGGGGAAACTATCAGAAAAGTGAGAAGTGGAGAAGATTACGAGAGATCACGCTTGAGCTCTTGTTTGTAGCCGAGCTCATGGAGACGGGCATGTCCCGAGTCAATCAAGACGTTGCCGTTTTCCAAACCCATCTTCCAACAGTACAGAACACTGAAAGTCTGCAACAGAGAAGGGATTTGTGTTTGGTTATTTCAACCAAAAAACCAATCTCTTTTTGTCCTTCTCTCTCCCTCTTTCTCTGAAACTAATGGAGTAATGGTCGTCTCACATTTATATTATACTATGGCATTAGAGATTCCTCTCTTGACTGCAGAAGCAGTCACATTACACGAAAGATCCATACAAAATCATCAGCGTGTCCGAAAGAAATGGCGAGCTTTTAGAGTATATAGCTCAGATTATTCCAGGTCAAACAAAGCCGCCGATGAAAAGCCCACGCCAACTTGCGTAGCTGGGGCCGAAGGTGCCGACTTCGACCATACATTTGTTTCCTGTCACCAGAGTTCCCGCTTTGGCGTTATTTTGATTTTCCCGAACCTTTTGTTGTACTGTATAGTCGCTATGTATAGTAACAGGTTTATAGTCTTAATGCAGGCTCCTACATAACTGTAATACCAGATTCTAAGGTTTGGCACGGACTTCGGCTTCAGGAGTACTACCCAACCGCATGAAGATAACCCCACACATTTGGACGATTCTGTATTTATATTTGTGTATAAAACGAAGTCGTATTGTGATAGTAATTAAATCGGCCAGTATTTTCCTAATTCTTATTTAATGTTTACAAGTCTTCTACTCAAGGACCCTAAAGGGTATAGTTTTAAATTAGTAGGACCAAATAGTAACAAAAAGATAATGACAATGACAAGATGAAAAGAAAGATAATTTATGCCTTTTTGTCATGAAAAATCAATAAATATAAATTTAGTGCAGGCACGTTTATATCAACTGGTCAAAGTAGGAACTATATAATAATTCAGAAGAATACGTGAGCGTTTCTGTTTCACATGGAACCAGACTAGGGGTGAATACAATCGGACCGCGAACCGGACCGGATTTGCGGTCCTGTCCGGTCCTAGTTCTTAAAATGCGGTCCCCCTTTAAAATTAACCTAAAAAAATAAAAAAAATAAAAAAAAAATTTATAATTTTTAATACAAATTATAAACTTAAAACGTTTAATTTTAATCTAAACTAAAACTTAACATTTTTATATGCACTTCCCCCTTTGAAATTAACCTAAAAAAGTTTTTTAAAAAAATTAAAAATAAACAAATTAAAACCGGTCCGGACCACTTAAGAGGTCCAGACCGGACCGCATTTAGTAAAATCGGACCGGACCGATCCTTTAATATACTAGGACCGGAATGCGGTCCGGACAACATTTCAATTTTTCAGCCCTAAGCCAGACCAGGGCCGGCTCAAGCCGAATGTAGGCCTAAGGCCATATAAATCAGTGGGCTTTTTCTATAAATTTTAATATAAAATATTTAAAATTATCTAAAAAATTAATATTTAATATAAAATATTCAAAAGCCCCGTCCATTATTTTTTATAGGGCTCTCATACATGATATCAAGGCCTCATAACTTGCACAGTTAAGAAATTTATAAGACATTTTTTTCTCTCTGAACAAATTTCATAAATCTGAAAAAACAATGGGAGACCTAAGAGAAACATATCATTCAATGAGCAAAAAAAGACGGTTCACTCACATAAAAAATATGAAAAGATTGCATCTTGTCATTCTTTTTTTCCTTAAATCATTTTATTTTTATTTTTTGGATTATCTACAACACACAAGTATATATATATATATATATAATTTTTTTTTTTAACACTGTATGAGGCCTTGCTTAGGGTGAGGCCTTAGTCTATCACCTAAGTCGCCTTACCCTTGAGCCGGACACTCTTTGAGTAACAAGGTGATGGATATGGTTGGTGGTCCCAACAGGGTGGCTGAAGATCACGTGGTCCGCGGGTCGGAGAGAGAATTAACTAGCACGTTCGTTGAAGACTCCAACAAAGCTACTGCTCGATCGGATTGCATGGGATCCGGCCGAATTGCAGTGGCAATTCAGAGATTGAGAGAGTGGTAGGTTACGGTCGGGAGCTGCCGAATTGCAGATGATACTAGTCTGTTTGTACGTGTGTGTGGCTTAATTAAATTATGCTTCTTAAATTGCACCCTTTAAACTTTCAGAATGATATGTATATATTAACTACTGAATAATGTGGACCTTTCACTCATGTCATGCAGTAATTTTTGCAAAACAGTTTCTCAGTCTTGAAACAACAAAGGAAAATGAATAAACTAAACAATCAAGAGAAATGGCATGACACGGGAACATATCTCTGTGGATCACACCGAATTTGTGTTCTTAAAGACCGTTAAATTTATGAGAATACCTAACAGTCAAAGTATCCATCATTAACCCATATGACACATTTTCCTTGAACATCCATAAACATGACACAAGGCACAACATAGTTACAGGCCGAAGATCCGAAAACAACCAATAAAGAAGAAGAAGAAGAAGAAGAAGAAGAAGAAGAAGAAGAAGAAGAAGAAGAAGAAGAAGAAGAAGAGGAGGAAACGAAAAAGGAAGATTAAAGGTCCACTAGTTAGCGAAGGCCTAAACATTGAACTTTGGCAAGAAGTTTCAGGCATTGGATGAAGACGCATTTGGTACTTAAGACTTAAGAGGACTCTAGCCTTCTACGAACCCAATTCAAATAGGGCCATAGCCGACGGTCATAATTGGGCATTGGCCCAACAACTATGTAGAAACCCTGATCCATATGAACCTTATAGGCCCATATCCAGTAGAGAATAATTGGTTATGGAGATATACATTAGGGGTGAACACAACCGGACCGCAGACCGGACCGGACCGGAAAATCGAACCGGATTTGAGGTCCGGTCCGGTCCGGTCCTTTTGCTTAAAATCCGGTTATCCGGTCCGGTCCTCCTTTTTAATAAATGCGGTCTGGACCGGACCGGACCGCATTTATTAAAAAAATAAAAATATTTTTTTTATAATTTTTAATACAAATTATAAACATAAAACGTTTAATTTTAATCTAAGCTAAAACTTAACATTTTTATATACACTTCCCCTTTGAAATTAACCTAAAAAAATTTAAAAAAATTGAAAAAAATTAAAACCGGTCCGGACCGCATTTAGTGAAACCGGACCACTTATAAGTGGTCCGGTCCGGTCCTTTAATATACTAGGACAGGAATGCGGTCTGGACCGCATTGCGGTCCGAAAAACCGGACCGCATTCCGGTTTTTCAGCCCTAATATACATCAATGAAACAAGATTTTAAGCCAACTTTAGCTCAGTTGGCATCTCCTCTTTTAGGGCGGGTCGAATCTCCCCTTCCGCATGCTTTAGTTCCGCTTCACAAATTTGCTTAGAAAAAAAATTTTAAGAAATAAAAGCCTAAATGACTCCTCATTCACCCAATAACCTAAAAGCAATTCACTACTCTAAATTAACACTTTATTTCACATGAATTACAAGCTCTCCTATATAACTTATTCAGTTGGGCCAATTATTTGTTACATTATACTGAGATAATCAAATATTTTCATATTTAATTTCATTAATAAAAAAAATCAAATCATGAGAGGCCACACCTTTTATGAAAACTATTATATCCATATAACACGTAAAACCACTCAACCATTTAATATATACGTGCTAAGCAGGGACGTACCAGCCAGTGAGCCAGGAGGCAAAAGGGCCCCACTCGCTTCCGCAGAGCTTGGCGCTCCAGAAGTAGAGCCCGCCAGAAGTTGGAAAAGCCGAGCAAATCTCCGCCATTGACAGACCCACTAGAAGAGTCAGCACGCCAATCAGAGGCCATCCGTACACCATGGTCAAGGGCCCACCGTAGGTGAGACCGGTACTGTACATCGTGGTCAGACCGGTTAGTACCGATATGATGGAGAACGTCACCGAGAAGTTTGCTATTGCCCTGCACAATGCAGCACGTTAGTACAGCCCATTACTACTCAAAACAGTCGTGAAATTCCTTGTATTTGCATAAATGCCACCCCGGAACAGAGAATCTTCTAAACTTTTCCGTTCAAAGGCCGGAAATGCAGCGCATTTAACTTCGGCCAAAAAAAGCGTATAAGAAAACACAAAATCTACCAACGTTCAGACTTGAGAGTGGCAACAAACGGAGATCTTAGAAAAAAAAATTAAAAGGAAGAACACGTTTGATTTCCCTTTCATTTCAAGTTTTTCCTGGAAAATGTAAAGTTACACTAGCAACGATCTTGAAAAATTTGAGAAGTTCAATCGACTTTCGAAAGCTGAACTGCATGCCGTACGAGAGAATTCAAATTGGATACAGAGTCTATCAAAAAGGGGTTTTGATTTTAAACGGATCAACACCCAAATGAAAAGAGGGTGAGAAAAGAAGAGGAATTGGGAAAGAGTGCCTACGAGAGGCCGCGAGTGAGTTCTTGTTTGTAACCGAGCTGCTCCAAGCGGACGTCGTCGGAGACGATGGCGTCCTCGTCCACAAGAGGGCGATAGGGGACTCGTTTGTCGGCAATTGGGCTTCTGCTATCCATATTAGCGGAGAGCAGAGGAGTTTCTAGGCGCTCTGACTTTTATATATAGCTAGCCGACTCGGAAGTAATAATAGTTGGGTGCGAAACTAGTCTGGAAACTGCAATCTACCAGTCAAATTTTGGTTACTCGAATGAAGATCTCAAACAGAACGACGGCTTTGACAAGTTGCTAGTTCAGAGTACTTTTTCTTTTAAGTGTTTTTCTCTATTATTGGAGTTGGAGCGGTATGACTTTGAATGCGCCGTAATATCCAGTAATTCATACACCAAATAATGAGGCAATTAAATTCTGCTCCATTAATCTTGGTAGCGGCATAATTTTCAGGCTGGGTATACCTGTAATTCAACAGCTAAGAGTATGACTTATAGTTAGGGGTGGGTACCGGTGATGTAGGTGCCGGTTTGGCCAAAACCGGCACCGTCACCGTTAATCCCGGTGGCCTATATTTGATACCGGCACCGGAACCGGTAGGCCAAATAACCGGCCATTGCCGGTTTACCGTGACGGTTACAAAATAACCGGTCACCATCGGTAAACAAAATTTCACAAAAAAAAAAATTTCACAACAAATTCTCTCCTCCTCGAACCCAAAATGAAAACCATCACAGATTCACAACGAAAAACACCAGATTCACAAAGAAAAAATCCAGATTCACAAAACAATCACAAAATAAAACCACGAAAAAAACTCATCTTTAAAAGCAATGAAGATTGTGAGACCATCTTCAAAAGAATCAAAACATCATACTGCTCTAGGATGAGCGATGAAAACGGTAGAGACAGAGGAGAGTGAGCGGCAACATGGGGCGGGGGAGAGCAGAGACGGAGACGGAGACGGAGACAGAGGAGAGTGAGGGGCAACGTGGGGGCGGGGTAGAGAATAGATGGAGATAGAGTGAGGACTGAGGAGAGTTAGGGTTTAATAACCCTAACCTAAACGGTGTCGTTCTCTTTAAGTAGAGACGACACCGTTTAGTTTTATTTTTTATAAAATAAAACAAAAAGCGCTAAGTTAGGGTTTTTACCCTAATCCATTGCAACTGCAAGGCCCCGTTCTCTCTAAAAGGAAAACGACACCCTTTTTCATTGATTTTTTATTAAAAAAATAAAATAAAAGCGATGACCCCATTGGCCATTGCAACGGCAAGTCTTCAAGAGAAAAACGATGACCCTACGTCGCCCTTTATTATATTAAATATAAAATAAAAGCGATGGGGTTTAGGTTTTTTACCCTAACCCCATCGCAACTGCAAGGCGTCGTTCTCTTTATAAAGAGAGCGGCGCCGTTTATAAAAAAATTAATAAAAAAAAAATAAAAGGCACCGGTGACGGTTTACCGCCGGAATTTTCGACGGTAAACAGTCACCGGCAATATCACCGGTAAATTGCTAGTTTCACTGCCGGCACCGGTACCGGGAACCACCGGTATAGCAGTTTCCGGTGCCGGCGGTTGAAATGAACAACCCTACTTATAGTAGGCACAAGCAGTTGAAAGAGGGTGGGTTGGAGATCAATGTTGTCAGAGAGTTTATACCAATACGTCAAAACTCATTGCTCATAGATAACGAATTCACTCTAAATTAATGCACATGCAGGCAGGGGTGTTCATTTGCACCGGTGGTTACCGTTTTAACTGCTAAAACCGTCACCGCTACCAGTACTGTCACCGGTAAGGACGGTTATTGTGCCTTAGCGGTGCGGTGACGGTGTCAAATATGTGATTCCGTCAATTACGGTGACAGTTTTCACCAAACCGTCACCTACACTACCGTTAACCACCCATAGTTGAGACTTAAGATGATTATTGATTATGTGACATACTTTTGTTGAAATATGTTAGTTGGTTTATGTCACATTGCTGGACACTTTTATTAGACTTTAGTCTTTACTTTGAATATGATATTATGTTGGATTTTTGGACAACTTATTATATTTGTTATGATTATAATGATTATGATATTATGTTTGAATATGTTATGATATTTGTTCATTTGATATGATTATTGATTATGATATTATGTTATAAATTTAAACAGCTCAAAATAGTAAAAAAAATGAAAAAGCCCAAGGAAAAAACCTATTTTTTTGGCACAACTGTTATATAGTTTAAGCGGTTACCGTATAACAGTTACAGTTAATACCGTCACCGGCAAGAGCAGTTATTGTGCCTTAGTGGTGCGGTGACGGTGTCAATTATGTGATTCCGTCAATTGCGGTGACGGTGATGATTTTTACCAAATCGTCACCTACATTACCGTTAACCACCCATACATGCAGGTTAAGGGATTGGTTCTTTATGCACCTCTCAAGGGAAAGTTACCCCGCGAGACAAGACCTCAGTCAACGGAGCCGTTGCGTCAGCTCACATATTTGATCGAAAGTATTTTCCAATGAATCTTACAGTTAGAGAGTGGCCATTTTTTTTTATAACCGATGAGTTCCTAAGTTTTGGTCACTTCGTGTACCCAGCCCTACAAGAAAATCTAGCGGCATGTGTCAGGACCCCACCTAACACATTCCAGATAAGTCAGGGACGATAATAACGGTGTTGGAGCTCGAACTTGAGACGTGATAACCCAATCCGTTGCCTTACCACTAGAGAGTGGTCATTTCCAACAGAAATAACCATCACTATCTTTTCTGGATGCCAACCATTCTCGACGGACGAGTTGAGTTGTCGATGAGGAGCGAGTCACAACCAAATAAGCTCTCAAAGTATATAGAAATATGTCAAAACAACCAGAGACATTAAGCACATGTGGAAGACCAACAACCAAATAAGCTCTCAAAGTATATAGAAATATTACCGATGGAGAAACTCCAAGACAACTATATATAAACTCTAACTATAAGAGATTGACTATATTAATTATTTGAATTGTATTTTTTACTAATATATATAACATACACCTAAATTTCTTTGAGTAAGCTTGCCTTTTTTTTTCGATATAAAGGAGTTACGATAGAACTATTTTTCACAAATAAAATAAAGAAAATGATCAGCACTCGATCCAAATATATATTCTCAACTATATGTCAGAACCGGCAATAAGCTTCTTCACAAATAGCTTGCTTCCAAGAGGAAAAGGGCATCTCATTGATCTCAAGCTTCCACGTACAGCTTTCAATAAAGTGCCAAAAAAAAAAAAGCACACCAAAAGCAAAGTGAATTAGGAACCCCAAGAGTATGAAACACAATAAATACTATACTAATACACTACACACACTACAAGAAAAAACACTTTGGGTGACAAAAAAAATTGTCACCCAAAGTACAAATTTCGTCACCTAAGGTTTTGGGTGACAAAATCGGGTCGTCACCTAAAGCCAGTCAGCGAATATTTTAGGTGATGATTTTCGTGTTTTGTCACTCAAACCCTTTCGGACGGTTTATAAACCCGCCCGAACGGTTTGGTGTCATACTGACAAAATTCAAAATCGTCATGCCCAGTACAGTCCATCCATTCACATGAGTTGTGCGAACGTTCTGTTTGAACGTTCGCATAGCCCATGTGAACAATTAATCCAATGCGACGAAAATACATTTTGTCACGCAATAAACGTCTACACCGTTGTATATTAAAGTCCGAACGCTGATGTGAATATGTCCGGACGTATTTGTGAAGACGTTTGCACCGTAGTTTCATTATGACGAAATTTATTTTGTCATCTGAAAACACGGTTCGAACCTTTACGTATACAGTTCGGACTCGTTGTACGTTGCACACATTCGAACATTTTGGTGTATCGTGCGCATGGTTTCTTATTTTAAGAACATGTGGACACGATAGACACCGTTCAGACTATAGAATTTAAAGCAACATGTTTGAATGAATAGTTATGCGTGCGCACGCTAGCAACGAAAAATATCTGTGCGAACGACATGTAACACCCGTGCGAACGGTTTTCTATATATTTGAATTAATTTAATTAAAATTTATGAAATAATATAAATATGAAGATATTTACTGCTCATAATATAATAAAATATCTACAAATATGCAATCGTTATTAAAAATAAATAAAATACATAATGGATAAGTACTGACAAAATAGTAAAAATATATAAATTTACCCAAATTTTCGTTTGGGTGTCGATCGAGATTGCATCTGTCTCATCTGCTCCTTCTGCTGCTCACGCATCTACTCCGCCATTAGTTGCATCCTCCGTTCTTGTTGTTCCACTAGGTTCTTTGGCTGCTCTTGCATCATCTTCTGGTGCTCTTCGTCTTTTTTCCGTTGCTGCTAGGCCATTATCTTCATCAGCTCTTCGTCTTTCTTCCGTTGCTGCTCCTCCATCATCTGCAGATGCTCTCGCATCGTCTGCTCCATATCTGACCGTTTAACCAGAAGCGATTCAAATTTCAACTGTTTAGCCCTCATCTCCTCAATTTGTAATCTGGCCTTCTCCAATCCCCGAGATAAATCAACAGACGATGCTGATGAAGTTGATCCAACAGACCGTACTAAATGGCCTAAACTTCGCACATAATCCGCTCTCGTCCCCAACACCTCAGTGAAGATCTCCATTTCGGTGTATGACTTTCCCTCTGTCTCGTGCTGCAACTGTGACGTCTCTATTTTTTCCTATAAAAATAGAAAAGTAGATAAAAATAGTACATATGAAACATAAACGCATACGAATGCATCATTAAAACTAACTTTATAACTTACAAAATTTTTTCGTGCATTTTCTGAAGTCAACATGCCATCCTTAGTAGTATGCGTCTTTTTATAAAACAATGAAGGACTAATTTCATCAGATTCTAAATTTTTCTGTATACCAAAAGAAATATAAAACATACATATAAAAATACATAAGTCATTTATTTAAATAATAAATAATAAATAATAAAAATGTAAATTTATTACTTACTAAAAACGCTCTAGCGCGTTGGAAGGACCTCGCTCTTGAGGTGTGTACAATCTTCAACTTAGCTCTATTCTCCTTGTTGATTGCACTCATCCTCTGCATTGTACATTTACAATTGGTAACACAATTAAACATATGGCTAAAACAAAACGTTCAAATCGGAAAGAAAATGATTTACCTGAAATTCCTCTCTCGCGAATAAATCAAAAACACGAGTTCATTCTTCCTTGTTCATATCGGGATGCGGATGCTCTAACGCCACTTCATCGTTGATGTCACAGTAATGCGATCCTCGGCTCGGTCGTAATCTAGTTGGAAGTCATCCTTAATATATATAACAGTTAGAAAAGTAAAATTTAATAAATTATACTTACCAACACTCGGTTCATCACATACGATTTAACCTCGTCGGGGACCCCCTTCCACTTACTCTTCTCAAATGGGACATGTTGTCGAACGAGCGCACCAATATGGCTCGAGAGCATTGAGGACACCTTGTCATCACCGCCCGTATGTCCATCATGGATATTTACGGTCAGCTTTCCTCCGGTGCTAGCCTTGAGTAAGGAAATCTCGCGCGTACTACCTCGAACGTGTCTAATTCCGGACGTCGCTACAAATGAAGAACAATAAATTTCAAATTCAATTAAGCATAGAGATTTAAAATTCATAATATCTAATAAAGATTGAAGGGGTAATATATTTACACGCATAACTACTCTGGGTGCCTACTAGACTAACTGTGGTAGGGGACGGTAATTCATTCTTATCCCTAAGTGATGGACCCGACACTGCTAGTGTACTCGGACTACTCTCAGCTCAAATTGATTAATCTCACCGAAAACGTTTCCCTCCCATTGGCATGACGTCGTCCTGTGACCAAATAAATCAATATTAGAGAAAAAAACACGATGAATTATGTTACTCAAAATGAATAAAAAATAAAAATGCAAAAATATGATCGCAAATTTAATTGAAACGAAAAAATTCCTTTAGTCCTCGGAGTAATATTCTTCAGAATCACTACAAACTTCACCAAACGATTCCGAGGAATCATCGCTTCCTTCTACTTCACGGTGTTGTGGACCACTCTCATCGGTTACCGGCAGATAAGCCTCGACGTCATTTCTAGTCAACGGGATCATGTCAAATGAGCTAAAGTCCACAAAAAACTCAATAGACTCATTCTCCTGGTATGCTTCACGGTTCGACGGTCCTTCTCCATCTTCACTAGCTCCCTCTTCAATAGGTGGAATATTATACTTGTTTCTAGGGGTAATCTTTTGAACAATCTTCCAGTGGCCACCCAACTTCATATTATCGATATAAACACTTGATTCCCCTGTGAAGCTAGCACGAACGGGTCATCTTTGTACCACTTTCGGGATGTGTTAATACTAACAAACCAACCAATTTTATCAAGACCTAAATTTTGAGTATTCAAGTCAAATCAGTCACATTTTAGTAAATAAACTAAATTCCCCCGCAAATAATGCAACGCGTAAATATCCAAGTCTTGGCCGTAAAAATCAACATCTTCCCAATTATATTCCCCCGGAACAACCACACCACTATTATGAGTGTTACGAAACTGTTCACGAAAGACCGTTTGAAACCTAACTACATTCACTACACACCCAGAGTAACAAAGTGTCCGCTGATCCGGACCGGATGCTAATGCATACAAGTCATCCGAGATCGAGCCCGAATTTTTGTTGCGCATAGTTTGAATCTAAAATAGTAAACACGTGTTAAATATTAATCTAAAAAATGACCGATTAAAATTAAACATATAATAGGGATAAAATTAAATAAATAATAGAGAGATTTGCATTGAAATTTCTAAACACATCTGTCACAATAGTAGATAGAATTATGCACATTACGCATATTGTAGACTCAAACTGTCCATAACGTGGACACTTCAAGAATTACATCCAGTTCGTTATCTGAACTTCGTGTAATTCTTAAACGGGGTCTAAGGCTACTAAATGAATGCATGACATTACAAAAAATATCGTTCGGACGTTACATAACAGTCCGAACCATACACAAAAACATTAGGACGCCTTTTTCAAAGCGTCCGAACCAACAAAAAGAGTCCGGAAGGTAAATCAACCGTTCGGACTGCGATTGTCGAACAAGACAATTCTTCGACGCACACACGTAATTTTCAGTCCAAAAACCTTGTCAAAATCAACACAAATCACAAAAACTTCAATATAAACACATCACAACCAACCCCGAAACTCCATTACTATCATTTTAGAACTTAAAATTTCGAAAAACAAGCTTTCATATATTAAAAAACAAGTTTTTCATCATAAAAAAATTCAATTTAAAAACCACTAACCTCAAATGCAATCCAACTTCAAATTCTCAAAGATATGCTCTTTTCACACCGTCTTCGGTAAGATTGAACGCCCAAAATCAGCTATCTGCTTCTCCTCGTGCTCAAATCTCTCTTTTGCTTTTTTTCTCCGGTTTTCTTCCACTGTCTGCGAATCTCTAACTTTCATACTTTTGAATACCGTTCGGACCGATAAAAGGACGTTCGGACGCATACGTGTATTACTTTTCAAATTCATGCCGCCAAAATTTTCTTATACGTCCGAACTACTATTTAACCGTACGCACTCACTCTTACAGTTCAACACACCGTTTTAGTAATTCTCAAATGACAGCGTATGCTTAATAACATATATGTTCGGACAGTCACATACTGTTCGAACACTACCTAACATTACTCGAGACTGTTTAGAAAATATCAACACCATAGCGTCTGATAATAAACAATAACATCTGAACGGTAGTAAACAAGAGTCCAGACGATATTTTGAATTTCAGCAGTCCCGACCGTCTAAACATGTGTTCGGACGGTTTGTTTTATATAATACGACAACGTTTGATTTTACATTAAATAGTCCGGACGGATAAATTCAGGTCCGAACGTTTTTGGACAATATGTATTCATTTATTTTTATTTTTTAATTAACTTTATTAGCAAATTTTAAGCAAAGTTAGTTAATAATGTAAATAATAAATATTTTTTTGAATGAGTGTACCGAAATTATAAACGTAATTTTAATTTACATATTATATTAAGTTCTAATAAATACAAATAACATAACTGAAATGACATAAAACATAATATGAACAAAAACATCAAATAAAATCTATACATGTCCACAAAACATAATATAAAATTAAATGTCCTAAAAAATAATAAAAAAATAAACTTCATAATAAAAGTAAATAAGGAAGACTACGAATCATCATCATCATCCGTGAGTTTTAGGATGTGACGAAGGTGCTCCTCTATCAGCACGACCCGCTCAGTCAGGGAAAGAGCTCAACACCGGTTGCCACGCCCCTCAAACTCTCCTTAAGCGCAGCGACCTCCTTCTTCCACCCAGCGTCTATGTCGGCGACCTTCTGCTCCAAAGCCGTCAGACGACGACTGATATCACTGACCATGCAATGGGTGGGCTGCAAGACCGACTGCATCTGCTGAGACAGCTCCGTCATCATATCGTCCATCCAACTCGGTCGTTGTGGCCCAAGTCCCTGTGTCTAGCTCTGCCCAGGATCCTCTCACTCCATTGCCTCCACGGGCTGCTCCTGTCGTCTTCCTCTAGCAAAACAAGCGGCTTGCAGCGCTTGGCGTGTCTGGGCCATCGATTTGGAGTGCGTGGTCTTGTTGATCACCCTCAGTGGAAGCGCCTTCAGCTCGTCACCACCCTCGGGTACAAGCATGGCATGCAGGAACTGGGTCAGAAGAATCTCGTGCGGCAATGAAATCGTAGCATCAATCTTCAAGGCCTCTGCACGAATGGACTGGTAGATGTATGATGTTATATTAATAGATAGCCCCCGTACAACTACCAGGTACAAGAACTTGGCCCGGCTATAAGACAGCTTTGTGGTGTGCTTCTTCGGGTCGATGAAGGAGCATAGGATCAGATGCATGATCCGCTAAAAAGGAAGCAGCTGCCCGTATACCATATATGCTCCGTCCAAGATCGTTGTATCATCCCCCAGCATGGTCCGAAATGCCTCGGCCTTAGTAGGCCGGCCCTCCTCGCTCATGGCCAGGTTTGAGAACGCTGTCAAATCTCTCTCGTACCCCAATAAATTCTTCAGCTTGTCCGGCGAGAATTTTATCGGAACGTTACGGACAGTGACCTCCATACTAGGCTCCTCGAGGTCCCTCACCCGTAATAAAGAGTAATAAAACTCCCGGACCATATTTTTTTACACATAGCTGGTCCTGTGGATCAATGAAAGCCAACCTAACCCCCCCACCACTTCCGGAAGCGTCCTACCCTCAAATGTGAGGTCATTAAAGTCGGCCAATTTGATGTCCCGCTCCACAACAATCGAGCGAGACATAATGATTGATGTATGCTGCTCCACGGTCAAAGCTCGAGTGGAAGATTACTCCTCATCAGCCTAGTCGCTGGTACGTGGATGCTTACTCATTTTTTAGTGAATCTGCACAAAATAGCGTTCGCACAGTTAGCACAATGTCTGAACGAAAATGACACCGTCCAAACATAAATATATCCGAACGTGTACTATAAGCTTCCGGACATGATCAAAACTTCAACGTATCGGTTTTGGATACCCGTCCCAACCCTAAGACTATAAAAAATATTTAAATTTAACATTAAAGCATTCAGACTGCGTTCAAACACGTGTCCGGACGCCTACATAATGAGTCCGAACGCTGTGTCAATAATGACCGAATTAACTCAGCCATGGTAGCTTCCCTCCACCTCCCTACTCGTCCAAAAATTTCACCAAAACACAAACTAATATACTTAAAATAAACCTAACACTTAACGCAATCAATTTCTACGTAAAAATCAATCAAAAAACACAATCTATTAGAATTGAAATTCTATAAATAAAACTATATAAAAAAGAAGTTTTCACCACTAAAATCTTGTTAAAAATAAGCAAAACATACCTGGATGTGATTAGATACACGAGAGAGTGATATTACGTCGAGATTTGTGAAGAAAAAACTTGAGTTTTGAGAGCTTTTTTTAGGGAAAACTTTCGGTGTTCGTGAAAATGATGACCTGTTCATCTTTTCAAAATACGTCGATCGCGTCCGGACCTAATGCTTGCCGTCCGGACTTCCTTTTGCACACGTGACCCAATCATCGTACTCCGTATTAAATGCCAAACTTTAAACCGTTTAAAACCGTTCGGCACAATTAAAACGTCCGGACGTTTTATTAAAGCGTTCGCACATCTATTCCGGACGTTGCAATGAATTGACGCGACGTGGAAGTGCACGTTTGGCTGAATAAACTGCGAAGCCCTTTCGGACCTCTGTTAAACGTGCAGACGGGTACAACCGTTTTCAAATTTTGTATAACGAAAACACGTGTACGCCATGTGACGGTTAAGTGAATGTTCGGACTGTCTCAAACATGTTCCAACGGGTACCTCATTTACTTTCAGTAGCGATACAGGAGTACGGACGCGCATGTAGATATTGCTTAGAAAAAAAACGGCGAAGCACGTCCGGACTTCTTTTAAACATTCGGACGGGTATAACTGTTTTTAACTTTCGTATAACAAAAATATGTGTACGCCTTGCGACGATTAAGTGAACGTCCGGACTGTCTCAAAAATCGTTCCAACGGGTACCTCACTTACTTTCGGTTGCAATGCAGGAGTCCAGACGCGTATGTAGAGAGTCCGAACGGATTACAGATTTATTTCACATATTAAATTAACACAATTTACTTTATTACGCTAGCAGCCTAATTTATTTAAATGAGTTAATTTAAGTACATAATTTAATTTATTTCATTCAACTCAATATAATTTGATACAAATATTTAACTTAATTTCTTTATTTAAAATACATAAAATATATATAATTAATCATATTTGTATATTAAATATCAATTATAACTAATCATCAATTCAATTATAACTACTTATTTAATTTTACTAATTATCCGTTTAAATTGTAATAAATTTAATCTTCTGAAAAAACATAATTAATATAAAATATCAAAAATAATCCAAATACCGAATGAAAAACATAATCGTAATGTCTATTACAAGCCGCAAACTGTCCTTAAAACGATAAATAAATAATTAGATTTAAAGTAGAAACAGAAAACTAGTTCAAATCACGAGCTGCAACTGGCTCGTCCAAATCTTGTCCTAGAGCATCAAGAACATGTGCCAAATGCTCCTCCATATTATTCACCCGTCTGACGAGTGTCTGCAGCTATATCGGAACGGTATGGACAGACTGTGACAATTGAGACAATTTTTCTCTCATCCTTATTAGTTCCCTCCGCATAATATTCAGCTCTTCTGTTATAGCTATATCTGTCAGAGCAAGTTTCGTCTCCAGACCGGTCAAGCGGCAATGAAGCTCCATGCACAATGAATGCGTCGACTGCATGATCGCCAGAATACTCTCGTTTAACTCCGCTAAATACGCGTCTGCCCAGGCTGGTCGCTCTGTCCTTCCCGCTACATTGGTGATACTTCTTCCAAAGTGTTCCATGGTTAACCTAGCAAAACTGTCCGAATATGAGTATAAACCGTTCGCAAGAATAACTGCGTCGTTTAAATTTTAAGACGTCCAGACATAATAAAACGAGTACGTACGTAAAATAACAGTCCTGACTGTTTATAACCAGTTTGGACGTCGTTTTGCGGTTCGACGAACACTAGCTAAACAGACTAATTTCATAAAATAAAATAACATAACAAACTAAACAATCGACGTTATTTAATCGAAATACATAAAATAAAACAACATAACAAACGTTTTACCTGAAGTTCTTTGAGAGATCTCGAATGGAGAATGAAAACGTGAGAGAGAAAAGTACGAGAGAACGAGTGAGTTTGAGATTTTGACAAAGTCTGTCGGTTTAATGTGGCCAGTAACCGTCTGAACTTGTTATATTAGCGTTCGGACAGGGTTCAACGGTTATACTGACACGTGGCCTTATCAAATTTAATGTCATTAAATATGCCCGATTCGAAATGGTTCTAGAACTTATACGGTCCGCACGCTATTTCTTTGTCTGGACTGTATCGATGTCACGTGTCTGAACTTTTGCAACGTAGAAGCGCACGATTCACGGAAGAAGCATTTATAATTGTGCGGACCTTTTTTTGTACCGTTCGGACTTGTGTATTTTTTCCGTTGGAACGTGGTTTATAACGTCCTGACTGAATTGAGTATTCATGACGATTTTTAATTTGTCACTCTCGCCTGACGATTACTATTCGTAATGTAATATCCATTCGGACTGTGTATAAACGGAGTCCGGACGGTATTGTAAAAATTGTGACGATTCTAATTGTCACTCAGTTACGACGATGTAGAATTTGTTACCCTGCAGCAAGTCCGAACGGGTATCTTGAGACTCCGAACGTTATTTTTTGTGTCGATTTTTTTTCACTCATTCACGACACGTGTATGTCGTCATCACACCAGCAATACGTCTGAACGAGGTTGTGACATCTCCGGACGATTTTGGAGTTCCTGAATAGTTTTAGGTGACAAAATTAATATTTTGTCATGGAAAATTCACTTTAGGTGACAAAATTTGGTTTGACACCCAAAATTTTGTTACCTAAAGCATAATTTCTTATAGTGACAGTCTATACACATGTAAATTAAGCTGCATTGCATTTAAAGGTATTTATTTAGCGATCGAGTAGAAGCTATCCTTAGATTTCCAAAACTAACTTGCTGTCAACTTCCTTACCCGCAGAGATCATTGTAATGATCTAAGGGTTAGGAGTCTTCTAGTGAGCTTATAATATAGCATATAAGAGTACCTTTTAATCTAAATGATTAAGCGTATAAGTTTAAGTCTAACTATTCTATATTTATAAATAAACACATTTGTAACTTCTTTTCAACGTGGGATAACATTTTTAATTAGACTCTCACTCTCACCTAGGTGTTTTTATTCAACAAATACGGTTAGACTTCCCAACGTTCCCGGCAAGCGAATCTATCATGTCCACGTATGCATCGTGGAATTTGACCGGCCGCCAGTAGCATAACAAAATCAAAGTTTGATTTTCATGGCTCCAGTACTCTCTCGATCTGCTAAAGAGATAAGTCCGGGTCACGTGGTACGGAAGGGCCCTCCCAAGATCAGTTGGTGAAAATTCTACTGATCCGTAAATTTTGACAACCTAGTGTTGACCGAAGAAACTACGGGATTTGTCAAGCACTAGAATATCATGGAAATGCCAAAAAGTCCTCATATATAGCTATATTCGATTGATTTTCACAGTTTCATGTGTGCTGGGTATAATATCATTTCTACATCTGCTTTCTGCATGCTTTGCGTTAGATTACCCAGAAAATAAACTTAAGAAAACTATACTCTACAATGTACATATTGCGGTTTTTCTAACTCTAGTCTGACTCCTTTCTCTATCATTTTCTTTTCTAATTCTTGTTTTAAAGAAAGAGAAAAAAACAAATCCAGGTGCTCTAAATTGGGAGATCTAAGAAATAAGAGCAGAAAATTCATTGCCAAGTCGAAGAAATGGAAGGAAGTAAGTTTATGGTACATCGATCCAAATATCACTTACTTTATTAGAGAATGGCATAGAAATGCATGCACTTGGCGAATCTGCGATTCTCAGCTTTTGAGTTACAAGGGGTGTGGATTTTCACAAATTAATAGCTTGCTTCTAAGGGACGCATAGCTGATAGCCGTCTCAAACTTCAACTTTTAATTAAGAAATACAAGACACAAAAACCAAACAAAAAATAAGTAACCCCGGAGAGTACGAGAAACAATATCAGTATATATACACACTCTGACTCTGAGGTTGCATTAAAACACAGCAATTTCACGAGTTGATACAATCCTCTTGTAGATTTCTAAAACCAATCTGCCGTCAACTTCCTCACCGCTAGAAACCGTGGAAATCTGTGGTCCTTTAGCAACCCTCTTTCCTCCAAACAAACCAACATTGTTTGACCTACCACCGTTGCCCGTGGCCAAGCGAATCATCATGTCGACATATGCATCGTGGAATTTCGCCAAAAGCTTGATCGGTGAAAGAATGATGTTACAACTAATCTTTGGGGTCGCTCTGATCTTCCAAAGCCGGCGAGCAGTGCCTCCCAGCCTCGCAATCTTGAGCTTCCTTTTATTGCTGTTTGCACCATTTAGCCTCTGGTATCTCCTCTTCCTCCAATACCTCTTCAGGCTTTGGTAATATGCAGAAGGAACAATTTCCATTTACTTCTTCGTGAGAGAGAGAGAGAGATGTTAGTGTAAAGATCATGTTTGTCTGAGAGAGGCCTTAAATAGAAGGGAAGCGAAGATCATCTCCACAAATGGAGTCACTGTCTGTACAGCTAGCGTGCCGAAAAGAAAATAGCAGATATAAGGGCCAAGAAGAAAGTTGTGGTGCTTATTTGGTCAATATAGTCTGTCTGACCAGGCAAGGGCTTAATAGGACATTAAATTAAATGTAATCTTGATGTTCTAACGCGTGGTTTGACCTCATTAATAATTAATGTAACTAATTCTCTGTAACTACGAATAATGCGATCTCCATATCACAAGCTCATGGCCTTTGATTAACGAATGGACTCTTTTGTAACCTTGATTGATAGGGTCAATAGACAGCTCTCAATGTTGTGGCTGAAGCAGTCCTACCTAATTAATTTAAGTGAACAGATCATACAGGCGTGTTAGAAAGATAAACAGAATAAGGTAACTCTATTTCGAGTTTACAAAAACTGTGTCATCAGTAGTGGCCAACACCAAAGTTGAATTTCCACGAGTCCATCTTCCTATAGTAGCACTGCTCAGTCCAAATTATCGGTCCGTTTCAAGCGCTGAGAGAGGCCCAGAACAGGTAAGAAGCCTCACAAGAATTGGTAAATCCAAAGTCCAAACCACGACAAGATTTCACAACGTAGTGTTGACCAAAGAGGACTGTAATTTGTCTTACAATAGCCAAAACCTAGAGGGAAAATGTCAAATGTTAGTAACAAATTAATCTGGTCAAAATGGACAAATCAAGAACGGGCTAATGACTCCCTCCTTTGCAAATGCCCAGCTTGTTCATCCTTATGCGGTCATGACGTGAAAATGCTTGGTGTATATTATGGTTTAAATAAAAAAAATGAAGCAGTTACAAGTTTCTACATATACTTGAATGACTACTTTAATCTATAAATTACTGAATAAAAATAAATATATAAGTAACCATATGAATGTTGACCCCTAAGATGTGTACAGTGTATATCACTATGAGTTTTGCCAATGAACGAAGAAAGAGTGAACCGCCATTTCCATATTAAGATGTTTTCCTGATAAGTTTAAGAAATTGTCCCACGTTATTAAAAGTGTTGAATATGCACGTGTGTGAGAAGGTAAAAATATCAACTCCCATACTGAAAAGAAGTCACAAGTATACTCGGTTAATATAGCACAGCTAGACCCAAATTTATATGTATGCTTATACTTGTAGATTAACCTCTCTACATACTACAATATTACCTGCTCAAGAAGAGGTTCCACAACCAAAATAGAAGAGAGAGGGCAATATGAGAAAACCACTATCTATATGTCGAGATGGGAAGTTGAAAATCAGTTATATGCAAAACCAAAGGACTAGACAAGCACAACGGTTAACAGCAAGCCGAACAATATTTAGAAGAAATGAATCACTCTAAAAGAATGAGAGGATGGTTTTAAGTCAGTTCCATGTTAGAAGTTCATTAGGGTATATCTGTTGATGAAATTCAACGCTCCAAATTATGCTGAGGGGTATATGCATCTGGTAGCTAGTTTCTATTTCTTCTCTGAAGTCCGGGCCTTTTAAATTCAGCGTGCCCTCCCATCCTCCATTGCTTCCATCCTGGCGCTTGTGCCCCCGTTATCAACTCCTGATATTTCAATGCCGTGTTGAAGTTGCATCTATACACTTTCACGTTCAGATTGCTGTACAGAAAGATTATTTGAGTTGGTGATTGATGTCTGAGTGCTGTTTTGACTTTCCTCCAACATCTGAAAATATGCATGAGGTCCCCAACCTGCACATGTTACAAAAAAAAAAGACCCAAGGAACTCCTAAAAAATCTGTCTTCATTTTGTAAAAGAATCATTCTCATGCAACAAAGTACATTGACACTTCAAAGCCCATAAGTTATGAATTCTGCTATCTACCAACTTTTAATCCAGATAAACGACAGGAATAGACATTCTGGTAAACAAAAGAAACATAGATGCAGACACTGGACCTAGGAGAACACACTGCTATGTGTTCTAAACATCTCTCTCGGAAGCATGTTTAGATGTTGGTCACACATCAGAGTTAGGAGAACAAACAGCCTTTCGCTCTGTGTTCTAGTCATTTGTATTGAAGGCACGTATACAGTTGTAATATACGGAAATTTTACATAGTCATCACTTGAGAAAAAGCTGAAGGCCTTACCATCCATGTCATATGGGGGTGGAAAGAATTGTAAGTAACAAAATGAAGAAACTGTCATCCCTGCATTAGTAGGGAAAAGAGCAAGGATTTCACCTTATGAAGAACAGAAGGCACTTCCAAACAACAGTACAACACAAACCAAAAACAGAACAATAAACAAAAGGACTAAAGACAGACCTAATAGACCTGCAGCAAATACATCTTGCCAGTGATGCCGATAGTCATCAACTCGAGAAACACCAACTAGAGCGGCAAGTAGTAGCGGCAGGAACATGATACATAGCTTTGCAACATGGCCGCTCCGATCAAATACCCTGGTTTTCCCTGACAAGTACCATGACAGAAAGCCAAGACCTGCAAAGGACCCTGGAAACAAAAGCCAGATTTCATCATTGCAGAGGCTCTTGATGTACAAGGAGATCAAGATAATTCAAACAAAAAACTTAAAAAGACTACTATTAACTGTAAACAAATCCCTGTCCAACACAACCACATGCAGACACAGAGTGAATCACAGAAGATTTTTCAAACTGCAGCACCAATAAATATTCACCATATTCCCATCCAGAAAAATTGAGGAATTATAAAGGGTATCCTATTTCCCTTTGATATCCATGCTTCAAAAAGTTAAAAATCAGATATCACTGGGAATTTTCAATGCTCTTCTCTAATCAAACATGAAGCCTAGCCTTCAGGTAACAAAAGCATACTCCATCAGCATATAACTACCAAACTGTCTGCTATGAAACTTGTCAGTAATAGAAACACAACTGCATCTTAGAACAATATCATGAAAAATGGTAGAGGCAAAAGATTCTAATATATATAAATATATGATATAATCTCCAAGCATGTAAAAAATGCATCAAAAAGAGAGCAAATCAAAAGACGACCACCAAGCTAGCCACATAACCCCGGTTCTTAAAGAGATTAGACTGCTTACAAGATGTATGCCCACTTGGGAAACTTTTGTGTCCTTCCTTAATGACACTCTTATCTCCAGTGCACATAACATTCGTAGTGACAGTATCAAACACCTGCATATGTTATGCACAGGTTATATGTTGACTGAAAGAACTATACAGGGGCAAAGTTTATCATAAAATATAGAAGTAGACATGGAGATGCGGAAAAGCAGGGGAATTGATGAACTCGAGAACAAACCGCTTTGCCATCAGGGAAGCAACGCCAAAAGAAGTCTGGACGGGGACGGCCAACACCATCTTTGATTGCATCAGTTATAACTGCAGTGATGAGTACGGAATACAGAAGGCCTGCACATTCATAAATAGCCATTTCTGTTTTCACTACACTACAAAGGAAGGCCTGCACTGCAACAATTTGTAAAGGAAGAAGAGCTACCCAATATGGCGTGGTGCAGATCATAAACATCCCTTCTGATGATGTAGTAAATGCTAATGATAACAAAAGGCAACAATATCGCGACAAGCTGTTAAAATAATAGACACAAAAGATTAGTGTTGATTTTGCAAGTCACACACATATACCTCATGCACAATTTTTTTTCCCCGGATTTATCATTTGAAAGAGCCAAGACTTACTGGAACAGCCCAAAAGGGAACAGTATTGCCTTTCAATGGGTATCTGAGGTCTATCATCATCCCCTCTCCAACAAAACGGTGAAATGGTTCTATAAGGTTCAGAATGAGGTCGAGCAACATAAGAAGAGCAAGAATTAGCCAGTCATGCATATGAATTCTTGCCACTTCAACTCCATGTGATCTAACAGTGCATGCACCCAGTTGAATTTCTGGCATCTTCCCGACCTGATAGCAAATTAGAAGGTTTTTTCAGGAGAAAAACATTAGAAATTCAAAGAACTACAACTGACCAAAACGATGGAAAGAAAAATAATGTTACTGTAATAAATGAAAAGTACAATAAAAATTAAAGCTTATGAAGAAGAAAGGGAAAAAAATAAAAGAAATTTACAGCTACTCTCTTCACAGCTTACTTAATTTTCCCTAGAATGCAAAAACAAACTACTCTTTATTGTAGGAAAATTCTTTCAAGCATAATAATAAAAACAAATGAGGAATACAGTTAGTCAGAGGCCATAATACAATGTGTTTCGTCGAAAAGAGGGGTTCATTTGAACCTAAATTTGATAAGAAACCCTTTGATTTGAGCAGGATTCCATTTCGCCATATGTTGGCCTAACTGCACATGGAGGGAAGAAAGACTCACTAATAATTAGGTAAGTCCCTCTCATGTGTGAACTACCTCACTGAGTCAAGGTGATGCCTATTGGTCACCTAAGCATTGATCAGAAATACACATGTACATGAATTCGATCCTAGTTAAAATTATATTGCTAAGCATGTTGCTGATACTAGTGAACAAAATTCTGTAGTGCTAATCAAAAGACCAAATATTCGCTTATGGTGAACTTAGCATCTGAGGACTGCAGCTAACCAGTACTTGAAATAATATATTCCCAAGTCTTTCCCTCTAGTTCCAGCCGAATATAAGTAATTAGTTGTAGCAAAATTTTTCATAGCCTGTCACGGTACTCAGAAAAGACCGTGGACAGAAAACAAGCACAAAGATAAGATGTTGATTCATCAAAGTAGGTACCAAGGACTGTAATCTACAAAACTGATTCTCTATACCCAGGTTGCCATATTCCACAAAGATGAGACATTAATTGTAATATAGGTTGTCATATTCCAAAAGAAAGCTAGGAGGTCTAAACAGGCAGCCCACTTAGAATATTTCCAAAAATTTGGTCGCAGATTTACTAGTTTGCTCGATGCCATGCTGTTTCCTACCACACTTGAAAGCCTCCAATCTAAGATGGAAAAACCAAAAATAAACAACACCCTCCGCTAATCTAAACTATTGAGTCGTGATTTTTAAGCTGCTTCAAGGACAACAAAAAATTATGATAAGAGGGAACAATCCATTTTAAAAACACTCCCCAGAAGAAACTCTAAAAATTTGAACTTAAAGTCACCTTGATTTCCAGGGAACCTCAAATAATCTCTCTCAGAATTACTCAGTCACCATGTGAGTTATATAGCATCTAGCCAATAAATGAATTAGACAACCAAATAGCCTCATAAGATGACTTTCTCTAAGTATCTAAAAGCAGCTTCATATGCTTAAAAGAGGAGCACCACTTGACAACAGCCTGTGATATCCAAAGTGTTTTGAATAGTTAGTTGGCTCATCCAAACAGATTTCTTCCAGAGTACTCAGTTTCAGATGATACTAAGGTACATCTGAAACTTAAAATGCAATTGTGCATCTATTTGTCTGCACATAACCATGGATCTTTACTAGAACCATTGAAATTTTAAAGAAAAATAACGTCGAAGTTATTATTGCCACTGGAATACAGATGTACATAAGCAGTAACAGGAAGTTCCAAAACTATTTAAATTCTTTTGACAGAATACCTCGATGGCTGACCTTCAGAGCTCTGTAGCACATCAGAAATTTGCAATCAGGAAACGAAAAGTCACACAAATTCTCTATAACTGCATTAAATTCCACCTTTGCTTGAGAGACAAATTAAAATCTCGAGAGAGACGAGGAGAAAGGTTCAAATAGAACGGGAAGAAATTAAAGGGCAGGAAACTGACGATTAATAATGATCAAGTTCAATTCATGCACAAATAAGAACAAAGGAAAACCTATGTGAAACGCTTATCCCAAACAAGTTATCTGTTGGAACGGATATTCTATCCTGAATTAACTGGAACTGAGTATGCTCTGCATGTACTTTGAGCATAAAGGCAGAAACAGAGTGTCAGAAAAGGTAGTAATCCTTCTCTCAATGTTCTTTTTTTTCCAAATTTATCGACATATTGAAAATAATCGGAAACTCTAGGAATTAGAATCGTAAGAGTTGCCCTCATAGTATATCATTAATATTAAACAAATATAACCTACTCAAAACTTACCAAAAGTAAAAAAGTTAGGCTCTGTTGAGGCATATTTTGTTTTAGAAGCCCTGTTTGGACGCTAATGAAGTGAAAGAAAAGAAAAGAAAAGAAATCGAACTTATGGATATCATAGTAAAATAGAAAAGAAAACGGAAAGGAAAATGAACTTAAACGAGTAGAACATTGATTCAAGAATTCAGCTTAATCTAAATACAAAGTCCAGTTCTTATTCTTTCTCGGATACAAGACCCTCATAACCTACTAACGTTTTCACCGTCTTCAAAATTCCTTCCTTTTTACGGGAAAGAAGAGAAAAAGGAAACCAGGAATTGCACACTGACTGACATGCAAACAAATTCTTCAAAACAAATGTATACCCGGAGAACACAATAGGAAGAAGTGAGAGATACAGAGCATCGCAATGTGCCCAAGAAACCAAAAAAAACTCAGAGACTCACTCACACAGGCACACAAATCCACTCACGAAATCGAAACCCCAAGTTTACCTGAAAACTTTACGAAAACGAGAGAGAAGTGAGTGTGAAACGCAAATATGGGAAAGATTTGTAGATCTTTTCGATTTACAGCTGCCGGAGAGAGCAGCTCTGCAACAGAGGAAATAAAACTACAAAAGAAGCAGCATGTTTGCTTTTTTTTTTTTTTTTTTAAAGGAAAGGACGGTTACCTGGCGTTCGGGGAACTATACATGCAGGCAGTCGCCTATCTTGAATATAAAATAAGTGGGTCCAAAATTGAATTAAAATTATAATATCTCAAATTAAGAACTAAAAAAATAAAATACACTTATTATACGGATAATATGTGTGACACATTCTGTCTCAAAAGAAAACGAATGCAATTCTTCCCTCAAAAGAAAACAAATGCAATCTAAAATTGTTGTTAATCTAATGTGATAAGCATTCTCTTGCTCGTGCACATGTGCGGATAATACGTGAGATCAAATGTGATAAGCATTCTCTTGCTCGTGCCCATGTGCGGATAATATGTGTGACACACTTTGTTCCAAAAGAAAATGAATGCAATTCTTGCCTCAAAAGAAAACGAATGCAATCTAAAATCGTTGTTAATCGAATGCGATAAACATTCTCTTGCTCGTGCCCATGTGCGGATAATATGTGTGACGACTCTATGCTTCGTGATTTTTTTATAAAAAACCTATCCAATATCTAAAAAGAACAAAACAATTTAAAATGTCCATCAGCATATGAGGAAGACAATTCTTAATACTCATCAATAATTATGGAGTTTGATGCCTATATGAAGATAAAGAATCTTCTTATGTCAAAAAGTATTGGTGCACTCAGCTATTTCTTGTTCAAAAATTACCTCAGTAATAAATTAGATCAATCAAAAATAGTATTTATGTGTTTTCCTTTCTAATTGGCAAATGATAAATTAGTGAGGACCTACATAATAAATTAGTAGGACCCACATAATTTATGTATTAGTGCAATTAAAGTGATAATGGACCACACAAATGGAGTAGTCCAAAAATGGTGTATTTGGCATGTCTCTGTACACGGAAAATTTCTTGCATCCTTTGAATAATAATAAATTCATGCTCACCACAAGGGTCAACCAACAATGTTACAATGGAAAAAGTTAGCCAATAACTTACTTTGTTACAATATATGAATGAGAGAGATCAGAGGCGGAGCTGGGCTTACCAGGGTTGGCTGCGCCAGGCGATCTGCTAAGCATGCGGCGGGGGACGGCGAGCGGAGCAATGGCAGCGACGACAGTGAGTTGTGAGCAGTGAGAGGGACTGCTGAGGCGTGAGGGCTGAGGGAGATACAGAGAGATCGTAGAGTGTGAGAGAGTGGCGTGAGTAATTTAAAAAAAAAAATCAGAGGGTGTGCCGTTTCACCCTTTGATTTAAAAAACAAAATTAAGCAAGCAGGCCACACGGACTGGGTCAGTGAGTGAGCCCCCGCTGGCCCAGTCCCACCCCCACTGGCCCTGGAAGCAGGTCTGGGCCAGTGTGGGCGGGCCTGTTTCTTAATAACCAAAAAAAAATTGTAAAATATTTTTGGAGTCAGTAAGGGCGGCCGCCCCTACCCACACCCCTCGATCCGCCCATGTATGCAGGGTGGTTTCTAGTTTCTAGCCTAGGTCGGTACGACTTAGTGGGTTGGTGGATTCTTTCAATGAATCAAGGCGTTAACACAAATAAATAAATCAGGTCCCATACCCAGAGTCGTAACAGAGCATGTTCTAGGTGATGTTCGTTTTTTTTTTTTTGAAATGTTTTGAGAATTTCTAGGTGACGTTAGAGTTGTATTGGTGTTTATATAGAAGTTGTTGAGGTGTAAAAAAAAAATTTATGATGATTTTAAAGTTATTTTTTTATATATTTCGAATTTATTTATTTATTATTAAAAGTTGAATATTTGAAAGGTATTAAAAAAACGACAAACAAATAAACGTTCAAACCGCCTTACTCAACTTTTGCAAAAAAAACAAAACTGACTCACGCAGGGGACATGCTAATAAGTTGCAGGCCGCACGCAGGGGGAAGGGAGGAAATGACCAAATCGCCCTTTACCAAAGCAAAACTTGCATAAATCAGTTGACGGTATTTTGTCCATTCACGTGTTTGAGTATTTAATGAGCTGACGTGTGGGGGTCATGTGTTTTTTAAAAGTCCATTTTACCTTTCAGTTTTAATGTATGTAACGCATGACTGGAGGGTATTTTAGTAATTATGTATAAATATGTTCAGGGTAAAATCGGAAACATGCCTTAGGTCTTGGAAAATACGGCCATGCGAGAACCAATGGAAATTTATATTTAACGATAAAATATATGAAAAATAGGCTAAAAGGTTTATTAAAAAATAAAAAAAATTAGGAATTGACAGACCGTGTAGATACTTTAATTTGATTTGATGCTGGATGCATTAATTATGTATTATAATGCAGCTAAGCTATCCTTTCTGTCCAAGAAAAAAAAAACACTGCTAAATCTCATTTGAGTTAAATACAATAATTAAAAGAAAACATAGAAGCTAAGTGGTTAGAATCTATTAAATTTGAAAATTTAAATTTATACCAATTGGGTAAAGAGTAAAGACAATTTACTTTGTTTGATAAAACACTTATACCCATCATCTGAGCTGCCCCATATTTCTTTGTGTTACAACTTTGATTATTTAGGCCAATAACTAGGCGGTATTTTGTCATATATCCACCATAAATAATTAGAAGCATGAACAACCTCTAGTTATTTTAGAAACAATAATCTCAAATCTTTTTTTTCTGGATTTATCCCCCAAAAAAAACATTCTTGTTTTCAAATTAATTAATTTATAATTTCTCTTTGTGTTTGCTAAAGATCATTAACTTCCTTATTATATAAAATTTTTTTGTACTTATTTTTTCCTACTATTGAAAACCCTCAATAGCATTCTTTTTAGTATTAATGACCATTTTCATCCTTGGGTTTTGATCACTTTACAAAATTCGTCCTTGGGTTTTCTCATTTATCACACGTAGTCATTTGGTTTCACGATGTTGTCAAAATGATCCTTCCGTCAACTTCCGTTAGCGAATTGTCCAGTCAAATAACGGTCATACACGTCATTACCAATCAGAAAGTGATTATAAAAAATGACACGTCAATTTTATTGTGCCACATCAGTAAAACAAAAAAAATTACAAAATAAATAAAAAAATTAAGAATTTTTTCCTGAAACATAAAAAAATGTACAACCTAGGGAGGTGTTAGCCACTACTCACCCTCTTGGAAGGGGTGACCGGTACCTACTGCCTTCCTGGAGAAGGGGTGGCCGGGAGCCACCGGCCTCCATAAAGAAAGGGTGGCTCCGGGCCACACGGCAAAGGGGGGAGCCCATATCCACGCAAGGAGCCACCGGCCTCCCCTAGAGAAGTGGTGGCCGGGAGCCACCCCGTAAAGGGGGAGCCCAGATTTGGGCTCCTTCCTTCAGGGGTGGCTCTGCAACTCACGTAGTTTGGTGTTTTTTTAAGTATAACGAAAAAATTATTAATTAATTTTATTTCTTTTGTACTTTTTTATTATTTTACTTGTGTGGCACAATAAAATTGACGTGACATTTATTTTTTTAAAAAAAAATTAGACGTGTCACTTTCTGATTGGTAATGACATGTATGACCATTAGTTGACTGGACAATTCGCTAATAAAAATTGATAGAAGGACCATTTTGACAATATCATAAAACTGAAGTACTACGTTTTGATAAATGAAAAAAATACTAGGACGCATTTTATAAAATCGTCAAAATCCAAGAATGAAAAATTATTTTTAAGGCAATTGAGACTTTTTTTTTTTTCAAACTTTCAAAAGCTACAGAGTTCGTTTTCAAAGGGGCATTTCTTTATTCTTTTATTCCAGCACAAATATCGAGCTAAAATTATCATCTTTTGTATTGTGATGTCTAGCCTCTGCCACATGCTCGAAGATATTAAAAGTCAAAGAAAGCGAATCCTACTCCAAGATTATTAACCATCTGGCAAAACCCTTTTATATTCTTTGCTTGTTTTGCTACTCTGCTTTTATATCACCTTTGCCGTTTCATTCCTTTGAGATGGCGGAAGTTTACATATGAGGATCGGAAGTCGAAGAAGAACAAACAAATTTGGATTAAAAGACAAGTTTATGAAGACGTAATAATGGGAGAAAACAGAAAGATAAAAAGAAATGTTTATAAATGAAAACCAGTTACCTTAATCCTCCTGGTATAATTTTTTGAGAAATTGACATTTTAATCCTTAGATTTTGAACAATTTTTTATTTTAGTATTTCACTTTCACTTTCAACTTTCAACTTTTAAATTTTTAGTTCTTGAATTTTTTTTTTGACAAAATGGTCATTCCGTCAGTCTGTCGTCCATATGCTTAACGACACATGAAGAGGTCGAGTAGGTATGTGTTAAAAGTGAGCGGTCGACTGCTACAAATTTGCTAACGTGTCAGAGAGCTTCGTTAAGCATATCTACGACAGACTGATGGAAGGACCATTTCGTCAAAAAAAGAAAACTCAAGGACTAAAAATTTAAAAATTGAAAGTGAAGGAATAAAATAAAAAAGTATCCAAAATCTAAGGACTAAAAAGTGAATTTCTCTAATTTTTTTGAAAGAAGATTTAGACTCGAACTATATCCAAGAACATTTGATAAAAATGATTTGAATTCTCTGTAATTTTTTATTTGGATTTTACAGTACAATTGGAAAAAATAAATACACATAATGTGAATATAGTTGTAAGGTTTATATTGTGAGAAACTTTACACATGCAACATTAAGTAGAAAATTATATCCAAGATTCTATAAAAGTAAAAATCTTAAATCTTAATTAATATTCTTAATTACAACATTATAAATTTGGTTGTCACACCATTTAACACCTTTAGAACATTATTTAATTTTTTTCCCTTCAGTTAGCATATCCCATTTAATTACATGTCGAGACGTTGATAAAACCTAAAATATGCAAAACTTTGAATACGATAATTGTCAAGTTTCATCCCAAATTCAATTGGCAATGAAAAGAGGTGACCCAATATGTATATGAAACACAAGATTAAATGGTCTCTAATGAATGTGAGACTCTAGCAGATTCTAACATTCTCCCTCACGTGCAGGCCAAATGAACATGGTCCATGCACGTGGACAACAAATGGAGAACACAAACAAGTGGACCAAACTCATAAATAGTTGACTCTGATATCATGTCAAGTTTCATCCCAAAACCAATTGGTAATAGGAAGAGTTGACCTAATAGGTATATAAAACACAAAATTAAATGGTCAATAATGAATGATGAATGTGAGACTCTAGCATATTCTAACAATAATTAAAGATATTGAAATCTCAGAGTTTACTTATCACAGTCAACCTTTTGGAGGTAAACTCGTGTCCTAATTCTATTGCAGGGATTTAGTCGACATGATTTAGATCAGGTCGGCAGAAGGATCAGTGGATCACTCTTAAATTTGTTCCTTCTTATTCTTCTTCCTATTTACTGTGCTTTTTGCCTCGTTACTTTCTTCTACGTTATTGTTATCTTCTCTGTAGGATCTGATATTGAATCTTCCTTCGGTCAACTAGTAATTAAGTATATGGAATGACTAGAACCTGGGGACCTGTTGAGTGCAGAAGCATGGTTTATCTTTCTTTGTCTCAGCTTCTCCATACCTCAGGTTAAATCGAAAGAAGGGAGCGTATACAGGGGAGGTTTCTTCTGGCTCTGTTTGATAACCGGGAAACAATTTTTAAGACTTTCTTTCCTCCAGTCGTTTTTCTGTCACTCTTTTCTTTCGTGGATAGGTACGTTTCAAGATTACTTGTCCGCAAACAAACAGATAAGGGGGGGAAATTCACAATATCCCAAAAGCGTACCAGTCCGGATTGCAATGAGGTGAGTTAGGAAAGTATACGTTGGGACTGGTATTATTTTGATCAGTTGCCAACCAGCTGCCATCCCTTTATTTGCTCACAACTAAAAACAAATCAAAAGCCTCACCATTCACCAAGCTGGTAGGCTACTGAAGCTACCTATAGAATTCATAACTCGTCAATATTTGGTTTTGTTTTGTCTTTTCTCCTTCAAATGAAGATTACGTGAACCCTAACATTGGCGAAACGGAAAAAGTTAGGGTCCTAATGTCTCTAATATTGGCAAAACAGAAAAAGTTAGGATCCTAAGATGACTTAATGAATGACTGAGATGTTATCAAAACATTAATGAATAGAATAGATGACTGAGATTAAAGGAGTCTTAAAAAGGCCTAACACCATTACATGTTGGTATAATATGGAAAGGATTGTTTCGTTGTAAAATGCAGACAAAAAAATATATATTTGCAGCTTGAAAATATTTCTAGGAAAATTAAATAAGTTTCAATATTTGACTAACTTTTTGAAAACAAAACATATAATGTTTGATTGTCATATGAAAATTCAAAGAATGCTTTGTAATAATTTAAATTTGCCCATGTCAATAAAGATATTAAAAATAATGAAAACAAATCTCATAACATACTAATCACAATCCAGAAGAGTGAAAAGACATAATAATAATAAAAAATGTCTAACCTAAAATCCCTAAAACCAACATTCTTTGTAATGATAAATCAATATTTAGCATTTCGGTAGAGAAAATTTTCCAACCAAATTTTGCGAAGATGGATATTTTTTGCCATAAATATCTTTGCTCTTATTTCGTGTCAAATATTCAAAAGCTAATGCAAGCAAACCCTCTTCAAATCCTTGTATCTTATAATTTATACATGATAATTGATATAAGCTTTTTTTCAAGAGCTATTGTAACTCGTTCAATTTTATTATCACATAACTCCCATCTTTTATCATTTGTAGCTTTGCTCTTTTTTGATGAGATCGCTTAAAGAGAAGGAAAACGACAGATTGCAAAATGAAAGAGCGGTGAGAATAGAGAAAAAAATAATAATTATAGTGTAAAAAACTTAAAACTTCTTTAGGACTAGGAGTATCTTATTTTTCCTTTGACTCTTATTTTCCGACCCTAACAAACACATTTCTTTTTTTAAAAAATATGATGCATGAAAATATTTTCAGCCTAAAAAATAAACGTCTGACCCCAAAAATTGATTTGAGAAAAAAAGAAGGATATAAGAAGAAAAAAGATCAAGTGAGCAACATTCCCAGATTCTTTATCCTGGTGCGCCAAAAAACAACATGTTGTGTCGCGTTCTAGTACCGAGGCTGAATATAGGGCTTTTTCTATGGTGGTGGCTGAACTTTATTGACTTCGGATGCTTCTCAAAGACTTGTGTATTCCTTTTCAATCCCCTCTTATGATACGGTGCGATAATGTTGGCACCCTAGCATTAGCTTCAAATCCAATCTTTCATGCATACACCAAACATATTGAAGTTGACTACCATTTTATTAGGGAAAAAGTTATTAACAAAGATGTTATGATTAACTTCATCTCCACAGCATATCAAATTGTTGATATCTTTACAAAAGGCTTGTCGGCAGCTTGATTTCACCTTTTACGTTCCAAACTGTCGATCGTCTTACTGCCCATCACTTTGCAGGGGATGATAACCAACAGATAAATCCAACTAAGGAACCAGCTCAAGACCTGGTCATACGGAACTGTTCCGAATATTTGAATATTTGTTAACACTTAAATATTCAAATATTTGTATTTTAGTTTACGTTCCAACTCTGTTACATGTACTTTTCTATATATACATCAATGAATATCGTGATTGGTTAAGTTGACAAATCCAGATGTCACCAAACCTTTCACACAATATCCCAAAAGCTTACCAGTACGGATTGCAATGAGATCATGTGAGTTAGTTAAGTATACGTTGGGACTGGTATTATTTGATCAGTTGCCAACCTGCCATCCCCATATTTGCTCGCAGCTAAAAACAAATCAAAAGCCTCACCAAGCTGGTAGGCCAGTACTGAAGTTGCCTATAGAATTCATAACTCGCCAATATTTGGTTTTGTTTTGTCTCTTCTCCTTTGAATGAAGATTACATGAACCCTAGCACTTGTTAAACGACGTTCTAGTTTCTCGGAGGCACGTTCATGCAGGTACAGAGCCCTCTGCATTCAATTGCATTCTCCACGCTCCTCAGACAGGAGAATATAATGGGCATACATGTCGGAATGAAGTGGCACGACTTGTTTGATTACTTTCATGCAGGTACAGAGCCTAAGAGAAAAGAAACGCCCGACCCCAAAAATTTATTTTAAAAACGGAAGAAAAAAACGAAGGATAGATAGCAGAAGCAATGAAGCATTTTTTTCCTTTTCTTCTATCTCGGATTCTCTTTTACTTTCTTCCCTTTTACCACTCTGAAGACACCAATGCCTTTATTGGAGGGGGAAAAAAGACAGAATCAAACTTCATTCCATATCACGAAAACTAAATGTTCACTGGAATCCAGATATACAAAGATCACCTCCTCCCTGATTCCATTTCATCCTCTATGGATCTGAGATCTCTGTTTATATTGGATGCGGCATCACTACCATTTCTTCTTGCTTGTTGATTCAATACCTCAATTCCTTCCGCCGCATTCGTAGGATGGACCGGGTTTGTATCGTCCCGTGACTCCTCTAGAGCTCGGAAATATGCATAAGGGCCCCATCCTGAAACCAGAAGATTACGATATTTGTTAAGGTCAGAATACTTTTCCTCTTTTTGTGCCCGGAAAACAGCATTCCATAGGTGTAGATTTAGTGTTAGAAATGGAAGACAGCCAACAGCAGGTGAAGAAGCAAAGAATGACCTCTCCTCTGTTTCCTGGCCACTACCACCACTCAACCCAGTACAGACTGGCTGCATTTTCTAAATATAGTTTCTTTCCGAAGATCCAAGTTCTACGTACCCAATTTTTCATTGAAGCATTTAAAATCTCAAAAAAGATGGTCGAAAAAAAGAAAAACAAAATTTGAGATGGTATTTCAGGATTGGATAAATGAGATTACTGCATTCCATAGTTTCTCCTCTTTAAGCATTTCCATGGCGATCAATGGAGCACCATAGGCCTTTGCATTTCCAGAATATAAAATTCCTTCTGTACAGGATGCATCGTTTCTACACATTTTGTTTCACCACATATCTCGATACTTACGCTTCCAAAATTCTGTTTATCCCAGCGCTTCCAAAATTCTAAACAAAAGACGATATATATTCTGTTTTCTAAACTATAAAACGATATAATATTCACTCAAGTACATATTACACAGTCTCCAGTGACTTTTGAATAAGGAAACCAAACATAATGTATGAATAAAATTCTTTTTGATAATCGTCTTTCATGAGCAGGCCATTTTTTTGTATGAAAGAGAACGATAATGTCAGATTCAACCACTTGTGTGTTGTACTAGCACAGAAAAACACCAAGCATACTTGATATCATCTCACAACCCAGAATATAAAAATATAATTTCACTCATAAAACTACCACATATTTTACACTTAAACCTTAAACTACAACGTTCGAAACATTACACTCGTAAACTGCTAATTCCTAATATATTACACCTTCTGTTTAGTTTTTATTTTTATCAAAATGGACGGAAATTGATTTTTTTAATACAAAATGTCAATTATATCTTTAAAAAGTCAAATAACACGTTACATTTAAGCGAATAATTTCATTTTATTTTAAAAAGTCAGGTCCAATTTGACGGGAAAAGAAATAGACATAGGGTGCAATTAATAATATCTCAAACTTAATAATTTAAATGTAAAGCGTAAAATTTATGGTAGTTAGTTGATGTATTTTCTCCAATCTCGGCGCATACACTATACAGCAGACCTACTTACCAGTTAAAACAGTACTTGGGAGTTAGGAACAACTTTTGCTCAAGTTTCTACTTATAACACACGCATAAAAAAGACTGGAACAGAGGAAGTAAAATGAACCAATCAATTTTTAGGCAAAGCATGCGCAAAAGAACATTTTAAAATTCCATAACAATAATTCTTGCAAAAACGAGAGAAAATGGATATATACCATCATCATTGTAAGGGGGTGGGAAGAATTGCCGATAGCAGAACGCTGCCACGACTAGCCCTGCAAGAGGTAAAACCATCGTTAAAGAAAAGTGCTATATCATACACTGAAAACAAATTCCAGATTTTTCTTTTCTCCATTGGTAGGTGATCATACAAACACATACCGATAACACCTCCAGCAAACACGTCTTGCCAATGATGCCAGTAGTCATTAACTCGTGAGACGGCAACCAAGGATGCAATTAGCAGCGGAAGTAAAACGAGACACAGCTTCGCCACATGCCCTCTGCTATCAAATGCTTTTATTTTTCCTGCCAAGTATAATGACAGAAAACCTAATCCGGCAAAGGACCCTGCATAGCACACTCCTTAATTATCTCAGATCAGTAGATTCATTCAAAAGATCTCTGCTTGGTTCGAAATAGACACTTGAAAAACCGTAATTTGGAGTGTATTTTTCATACCAATCAAAATAGACACACTTGATGTGATACCATGAATCCCACATGGAGTGGGAGAAGAAAAAAAAAATGAGAGATGAATTCTATATTGATCCAAGGAACTTCAAGAGCAATCTTGACTAGTCCTTTTGAAGTCAAAGTATAAATGTGGTTAGTGTTTTTCTTGGATCGCTACACTTGTGACTTGACTTCCTTCTTAAGTTAACTTGTTTTATTTTTAGATTTTTCAGGTAATTGAATATGGGTTCACTATGTAGTTTTGAGTGTATTTTCCTAACATTTCACCAAAACCATTAGAGCGTGTAGCAGGAAGTGCTGCTTACATGAAGTATGAGCGCTTGGGAAGCTCCTGTGTCCTTCCTTTATAACACTATCTTTACCATGACATACTACTTCTCCCCATTGATCATAAACCTAACCAAAGGACAAAAAGCATAGATAGATCAAGCGTTCAGTAGTTTGGAGCAGATTCGCATGCTTTCAGGGAAAGAAAAATCTAAAATATGAGAAGCTCGAAGCCCACAAAAATGGCCCGAGATAAAAATGCAAGAGCTTAATTGGGAGCACCTCAACATTGTGAAGGACCCACTAATGGAAGAAAAAGAACAAATTATGATTAACCCGTCAAACTTGTATCCCAATTGCAATAAGGTTACAAAGCTGCCACTTACAGCAACTAGCCCTTAAAACTAGTCTAAACATTAACAGACAGGGTGTACTAAACAAAAGTAATTTAGCAACGCAATTATCAAAATTAGTAATTCAATGAACGTACGTAATGGAATATACAGTAGTTAATTTTACATGTCTATTTATACTGATTCTTGACTCCTGTGAGCACATCTCCATCGGACAGACAACAAAATTTAGCAACAGTTGGATCTTGATTTGCTAGTTTTTTGGATTGGGATTGGGATTGGGCTCGGCCCGGGGAGGTCCAAGAATCATGCCTGATTCTAGCCCTTTTTCTGAGCACCTGTTCCTAACGCTTAAGTTCTTAACTCTAAACTGACTTTTGGGACACTCGATCCTACAAACGTACAAACCCATTTGACATTTGGGATTAAAGTATGAGATATATATATATATATATAACAAAGACTCAAAGAATCTGGGAAATGGAAGCATACTTCCTCTCCATCCGGAAAGCAGCGATAGAAGAAATCCGGTCGAGGCCGACCAACTCCATTTTTTATTGCATCAGTGATAACCCCGGTAATCAGCACAGCGTATAAGAGACCTGCTCTTTCGAGAGAATATTTAAGTCGTTCCTTTGAATCTACTGTTTATAATGGCTGCAAAATTAATAGGATTACCAAGAATGCTGTGGTGCAGATCGTAGACATCTTTCCTACGAACATAGTAGAGAAGGAAAATGGCGACAGGCAACAGAACCGCATACATCTGATCATAAAAGGAAAGAGGAATCCTGGTGATTCTGTTTGCTTCCACCAAATTAACAAGGTCCATTTAATTGAAATTACACAAACAGCTCATCCGGGAGAAACAGAGGAAGAGAACTCACAGGAACAGCCCATGCAGGAACTGTGTTGTCCTTCATGGGATACTTGAGGTCTGTCATCATGTCCTTTCCCACAAAGCGGTAAAATGGGCAAATGTCATAGAGAACGACTTCTATCAGCGCAAGAAGCAGCAATACAAGCCAATCATGCCGGTGATTCCTTGCGAGAGTGGAACCATGAGATTTAACAGTGTGCGCCCCAAGCTCTACCTCTCCCGTTCTGCGCTGCTGTGACGTACACAGAACAACAAACCAGCCAGTGATGATCTCTTTGCATGATGCCGAACCCTGGATCATTTGTTTCTCTAAGATCCAGGGAGAAATCAAATCTTTAACCTATTATCTTATCAGACTAATCTTCCTCGAACATGAGGGACAATCTATGATAATTATAAGCACAATTTAACTCACTGGGCAACGTATCACAATAATGTGATCAGAATAGAATTGTCAACCCACCCGGGTAGCTCAAGTGGCAGCGGGCGGGGGCTGAGAGTGTGAGAGTGTGAGTTAGGCGCATACTCAAGGTTTAAAAAAATTTGAGACTTAAATGTGGTTGTTTTATGAGCCGGTTAGTCTCTTCAGAGTTTGCCATATTGAACTCAATTCGGGTGAATACTAGATTATGTTCGTCCAAGTCCGGTTCACGTGAATGAGTGTTTGAATTTCTATCCAAAAACAAAAAGAATAGAATTGCCATTTTTTGTTATTTTAATTTGGTGTTTCTGGCTACCATATCACCAACTAAGCAGTCTCATTGCAAAGATGTTCGTGAACTTGAACATCAATAGTTTGCTGGAAAAGGTCCAGTCGTAGCTTTCCTAGATATATGCAGCACGTTTAAAAACGTCAAATTAATTAGCGATCAGAACTGATAAAATCTGCACTGTGCACCTCTAGGCTCTAACCATTCAGAAAAACAGAGATTAAATCAATTTATAATTAGATGATTGTCACTACTTTTTTCTGAGCAGATGATTGCCAGGGCTTAAAGAAGTAAGATTGGATAACACGATTCAAATTTTTGGTTATATTTAATAATTAAGTAATAAAGCAATTAACCAACCTGAAAGATACTCCAGAAATTGCAGAAGGAACGAAGCGATCCTATATCCTTCCACGCCATCGACGAACAAACGAACGAATCTCTAACCACAAAATGTATAACAAAAGCATGTTATATGATTGTAAAGTTGATCTCTAGAAAAGGAAAAACGATCAAAGAGACCAGGGAAAAAATCTTATCTCCCACAGTAATGGAAAAGGAAAGAAGTGACAACATAGCAATGGGAGCGACGGAGTAAGGCACTGGCTCTGTTACCTAAAGAGATTGGTACCTTTTCTAAATGGGACCCGATAACCCGAAATGTTCTTATTGCTTTGAAATCTACTTGTAAAACTGCCGGCGGGTGAGAGAGAGAGAGATGCGGGGTGCAGTTTGAAATTAGATGATTTGCCGCCGGACGGTTACTTCATTAGATACCGTTAACAACCACGTCTTTACAGTGATAATCAAATAAAAGTTATTAACGACCTCTTTTTATCAAAAGAAAAAATCAACTATTTCAACCGCCCAGGTGCTGACGGGGTTTGGTGAACCATAGCCCTAATATGTTTTGACTTTGAACTGTCAATGGTGGCGTACGGGGGCCTACCCACGGAAACAAAGGAATGGGGTGCCGCTGCGCTCACCTATTCCACCTCGCCCCCAATTGATTTTTTTTTTTCTGAGCAAACGTGAAAATTAGTTTCACTGGAAAGGGTACATAAATGTTGCATATATATATATATATATATAAGCCTACACGGCCGATTACAATAAACAGAGGCTGAAAACCCATACAGCAATGTTAGTGTCTGAAGGGCTATACAACTAATGGTCTCCCGAAGGGCTATACAATTAACGGTCTTAAAGGCCTGGATCCAGAGGGCCATAAAGGCCTCATACAGATGGGCCAAAAGACTTAAGCTTGTCCAAAACAACACTAAAATATAGGAAAACGCGAAAAGGCAAATATTGCCAACCAGTCACTGTACAAGACAACCAGCAAGATCAAACCGATACATGGCTGCAAGGAATCGCCTCAACCATGAGGAATCCACGAGATCCTCCTTCCCTCAAAAAACTAGAGAAATGAAGTTATTAAAAAGAGCAAGAAAAAGACAACACATAACGAAGAACCCCGTGACTTAGCGTATGCCGACGAGAACTCATAGCCGACGAAAACAACCACAAACAACCCAGACACAACACAAAAAGGGTGGAGCGTGAGATTCACGCACACGCGAGAGGAGAGGATCGTCGGGAGCTGAGGAGTGTTGTCGTGCCGAACGTGGCTACCAAAAAACCTCCAACTACCTAGATCTAGTCATGAGACAAAGCCACAAGAGAAAGCAAACAGAGACGGAAAGGGAGGGGAGGAGAAGACGATCTGCCATGGGGGAAACAAAAAAGAGAAGGGAGGGAGGGAGAAGGGGGAGACGGGAGAAGCTATATAGAAGAGGGGTCAGACGGGGGATAAGGTAGATTCTAGATAGAGGGCAGACACTCTCTCTCTTCTGCATTAAAGGATATCGGTGGCAGCTTCGATCTGAATTTGGCCTCTTTATCCTATCCATTTTTGGGTTAGAATTTCTCTTCAAATATCACTAAAAGAAAAAGTCGATTATATAAGTTCAGGATCGACTTCCACCTTCTGATCAGGATCAATGTATATTCAGTGCGTGAGTACGAATTCAAATCCTATCTTCTTCGAACAAGTAGTTTATTTTACTCGAATTGTGAAGTCGGTCAGTGTTCCGAGTTTGTCCCGCTTTTAAGTCAATATATTAGTGTGTTTCAAAGTCTGCTCTCCGCCCACAGCCCAATATGTAGGCCCCCAGCCGCGTTAGGCAGTGCCATAAAGTGAAGTTTAAGAAGGAAAATCCGCGTGTGAGCAGTAGGCATAGAAAAGTTTCCCAGCAAAAGCAGTAGATACTACTACAACAGGCAGCCAGTCATTGGAGAGGAGAATTAGGGTTGCTTGGAATAATTCCACGCGATGACCTTTTTATCACATCCTGCTTATCAGAATCTTTCGAGAACAGGAAGTAATAAGCATACTAGGAATATTTCCCTTTCTCCTCAATCTAATTAGATTCTCTAAATGCTGGAGTCCAATGTGGTCTCCACCCCCACTAGCTAGATAATCCAAAATTTGCATGTCAATTGGGATTCTCAGTTTTCAGTTGGGTCACATCTGCCCGAATATAGTGTACTTATAATCATCGACTCTTGTATAATGGACCGACCTGACCACAGAAATTTATAAATTTTCCAACAAAGTCTGTTCTCTATTCAATTGTTCAACTCTTTGTGTTATATTTAATTGATTTATCAGTTTATGAGTTTTTCTGCCCATTCAAACAAGAAAATACCCAAGCAAGTGGCCAACTCCAAGGTTGAAACATGGGGAAACTGAGAGTTCTGCCCCCCTTGTCTTTTTTGTCGCCATGATATTCTGTTCAGTCTTCAGAGTCCAAGCGCGATGGGTTAAAATGTTGCAACGACAACCACATTGGCAGATTCGAACCAGACCAGGACGACCAGAAATGCAACCAAATCTGCCTGCAAAATTGCGCTAGAGGATGTTCTTGCAAGGTTGTCAAAGGCCCACCTCCAAATCATTTCAGTCACGTCTCTGCTGGTCCAAATATTGCTTCTCTTTACTTAAAAATTCAATTTTGACTAGCTTGATTCTAAATTATTATTTTTAATTAAAAAAATATACTAACTAAATATTAATTTGTGAGTCCACGGATGCTTTAAGAAGGTCAGGATGACTCAAACGAGAGTAAATTTATCTTTTTACATAAGAAGAATGCCACATAAACATTACGTGTGATAAAAACTATTCGACATAATGACTTTAATCGGTAGAGAGATAAAGTCGCAACAAAAGGTATAATATGAGAGTATTTGAGAATCAGGTGCTAGCTAGTTTGGGGCGAAAATTATAATTAACCCTTGTATTTTTGTAATTTGCCTCCCAAACTACATCTATTGACAATTGACCCACTCAAATTACCATTTCTTTGGAATTTGCCCTCAAATTGAAGATTTTTAATCATTAAAATTGTAAAGCAGTGGTAGTTTGAACGGATTAGAATCGTAGTTTGGGATTAAATTACAAATGAGGTGATAGTTTAGGGTGATAAAGTATACTTTTTTTTAATTTGTTAATTTTCCTTTTGTACCAAGTAATCGGTAAATACCACCAATGGATATCTTTACTAATGGGTGAGCTTAGGCGTAAGAGTTACAATATCTGCCTAAACCAGAAAAATAACACATAAGCAACAGTACCAGTTCCAGCACATTCGTGCACATCAAAAAAGGCAACACGCTTTCTAAGAGAATATATTTGAAGGCATTATTCTTATTTATCTGATCAAATCCCATCAAAATAAGAATTCAGTATCTTTTGGTACCTTACTTACTGTTACAAGCGGAAAAAATGGACCGTTACTAAAAGAATCAAGGAATTAGATTTAAATGAGAATCGGAACCTATTCTCATTTAGCTTTTTAACATATCATTGAAAGCATCTGAATCTTTAACTTTATTAGTAGGGATTTTACCCTAAACAATTTTCATGGCCAAAACTAAAAGCGATAGTCATATCAAAAACTTGGACCTGAAGTGCAAGTCTATTTATTTTGTATTTCTTTTTGGATATTCAGATTAATATTATTCAAGGATAAATGCAAAATTAGTCCATGTGATATAAGCAAAAATCGAATTAGTCCTCGTGATAATAAAAACATAAAATTAGTCCCTCTGATTTTATAAAGGGATAAAATCAGTCCCTGATGGGAGGACCAACGACAAACGAAAGTGAAATCACATTGATTTTATATCACTGGGACTGATTTTACATTTATCTCTATTATCAATTAGAATAATTTGTGATTTACTTGCTGGACCATCCTCTAATTTACACCAAAAAATAAGTTCATTTTAGCTTTGACTCAGATAACAATGCCGTTGCATTTTTCTTTTATGTTTTTTTTTCTAAGTGTCTAAAGGTTTAAGAGCTAGCAGATTGAATCTTTTTAGCAATCTGACAGTGTGATCCAGACTCCAGTGGTAGTTCAAAGTATGATTGTGGTGGCATATGCTCACTGGACGTGCTTAGAGTACGTTGCGAGAAGAGGATCCAAAGCCATCTTTTCCCTCCTGCTTTTTCTTCTTTGTGTGTGTTTTGGTTGGACGCATCATAGGGTCATGTGAAAAGCGGGTGAACTTATGCATTGGATTGGATTTCCTTGAAAAGGTCATAAAACAATGTCAATATTTGCTGGGAATAATAATTGATACAATTTTGTAAGTATAAGTATAACGAATTATTTCTCAAATTCCTATAAATATTGTCGTTTTTTTTAATAACGAGAGGATGCCCCTGTTAATTTGTCAACTTTATCTGTAAAGAGAATGAAATCAGTATGTCTACGTGGTTTGAGGGGTTGTATGGATTCGGAATTTGCCAATATTACTTAAAATTCTTTAAGTGGGAATTCCTCGGTACTGCTGGCCTGCTGGGACTGGAAAAGATGAAACAGAGGGATGAAGGGAAGCCTACTTTACAACTCTCGAGCCTTTGACGACACCTTTCGGGGCCCTAAAGAGATGTCTCCCCTGTCTGAGGTTGTTCTTGATTAACTGCTTCTTAAAGTGCATTCAAATCTCCGTGAAATGGTGAGTTGGTGTTCCTCAAAGAGAGCACTCGGTGGGATCCAGCCCCTCGTTTCTTCCCTCACTTTCTCGGACCATACAGCGCAGTTCCCTTTGTTTCTATTTGAGGCTTTCTTAGGTTTGACGGTAAAGGTTTATGGTCCCCTTCGGATCCCTTTTGCATACAGAAGGGATACACTTTTCAAGGGTGTTGCTCACTAACAACTGGTTTCGAATTACAAGATTATTGCCAGCCCACATTCATGGCTGCAGGTATATTTAAAGAGAATGGACCAACTCCTTAAGAAGTACTGATAGCTTCTACCCGTCTCTCTCTCTCTCACTCACTCCAAATCCATCCAATTTGGCAACTGGATACAATATTATGATTTCTTATTTCGTTCAACTATTTGGCGTTCAACTAGGAACATCGTTTGACGCTAAATTGTTAGAAGGAATGATTTTTTTTTATAAGTAGAAGGAATGATTTTCATTTTTGGTAGAAGGAAGTGATAAATGCAAAATCAGTCTCTATGTTATACGGAAAAATCGATTAAGTCTCCGTAATATAAAAATCATAAATTTAGTCTATGTGATTTCAGAAAGTAATAAAAGCAGTCCCTGATGGAGGACCAACGACAAACGAAAATAAAATCACAGGGACTAAATTTATATTTTTTATATCACGGGGACTAAATCGATTTTTGTGTATAGCACAGGGAGGGATAAATGCAAAATCAGTCTTATATGTTAAAATAAGAATTGGTGAAAAAATGAAGAGATAGTTGATTTGAATGAATTTTTTATAGTACAAATTAATTATTAGATGAAGAGATATTATTTTGTAATTATTTTATTATGTCAAAATTTTTGACACTCAATTAAGTCTTTTGACTTAATATTTGGATTGTGAGGGGGTTTTTTATCTGCACAAAAATAAGATACAATGCATTGTCAAGAAACAAAAAAAAAAGCGGAAAGAATGTTTGGAAAAGAAATAAATGCGTTTACACCAAAAATATCACAATATTTTTCACTAACTTATAATAAAATATTACAATATAATTTATCTCTCTCCTATAAAAAATATAAAAAATTGTTTCTCTCTTCACTTTTTCACTAAACCCAATACCAACACAAAACTCAATACCAAAATTTTTTCAACACAAACACAACCTTAAAGAATTTCCCTTGCATACGACATTTTGTCGGGGCGTTGTGTTTGTGTATGGTTAAGATAACTTATTTCTTTTTGTGAGCCTGTACAGATAAACTAGTTAATGTTGTACATTTCAACCTTAGAATAACTCCAAGCGTTGTCCATAAATTCGGCGTTGCCCCACGAGCCCCCGAAAAAAACTTTTATGATTTTTTTTTCCAAGATGTTTCCCTTCATACTTTATCAATTGTGGTCTATTTAAGATAACATCTTTAAGGTTCAATCTCTATCTAATTGGTTGTCAAATAATAGTATTTATTATACACCCGTACACACCTCTACATATAGTTTAAGCTTAATTAATCTACTAGTTTTTGGGTATTGCCCAATTCTAAATTGATTCCTATAGTAATTTTTGTCTAGACTGGTCCTTGTGAAATTATTGTTGTTTTAAGTTGGTCATTTCGTGATTTTCGAGAACACATGTTAACCAATTGTTAATAATCACATGTTTCTCTTAATTTTCAAATCACTTAACTTGTCGTGTATGACTAGTCTCCATTAATTTTGATTCTACATTAAATTCTCTATGTCGAATAAGAAAAAATTCTCCTTGACAACTCTTCTTTTAAACATTAGGTTAGTTTAATCTGATATTCATAATTTGAGTTTGAATTAAAATTAATAGGGATTGGTCATACGTGGTCTGCTGAATGATTTAGAAATTAATAGGGACATATTATTATTGACAAATGGTTAACACGTGTGTCCGCGTTAGCCACGTTGGATTTTTTCCATTTACAATCACTCGAGTTAACGAAACAACCACATGAGGATACGAAAATTTCCACGGATCAAACTTATTCTAAGTTTGAGGTTAGGTACGTAATATCTCATAAATAGTAGACTAATTAAACTTATATAAACGTATACTTGCATAGGCGGATCTAGGGGCGGCCCTGGGCGGCAGCCACCCATTGGATAGGCAAAAAAAAATATCACATGTAATTTTTTTTAATATAAGTTGATCTAAGCCTACAAGGAAACAGATGGGGAGGAGGATATTGAACGAAGCGTTGAGAGCGCTAGTAAATGCGGAAAGGAGAGGAAAAGCAACGGTGGAGTTGAAGCCCATCTCCACAGTCATGTCTTCTTTTCTCAAGATCATGAAAGATCGAGGTAAATCCACAGCAACAGTGTCGATCTGAGTTTCTTTACTAGCTTTATATTGTGCTAGTTTCTACTGACCCAATATCTTTCCTGTGAATAATAATATAATTAGTATGAACATTGTTAAAATATGATCTGATGTGATATCGATCCCTGCTTTGAGGAAATGGTCGGGTTTAATTGACTAAATATCTATACACCTTCGTTGGTTTTTCTTTTGTTTTCCTATAATTTTTCTTCCTCTGTCGATAATTTCTTGTGAGGTTACATTTAATACAGTGTTTGATGATGCTTTGTGCTAAACTGTTGAGATCCTTATGACGGCTATTAGGGTTTACTTTATGAATGTGAAGATTTTAAGTCTCTTTAGCTTTAATCAATATTTTTGTGGCTTATGCTTCTGTACTATCAGTGATGGCATAATTACTAGACTTTTGCAGCATTTCCTAGCTCCAGCTATTCTTAGTATTTCATTGATTTGGAAAGCGTTATATAGGTATCTATGGGTATGGTCTTTGCAAATTCTTCTGCAGAAAAGCAGAACCCTTGTTTGCAGTCATGTGCTTAGATATGTTATTTTTTCATCTCTTTCTTTTTTTGCCTTCAAACCAAACTTTTTGGTCTGTTTATAAAGATGGTCTATTTGGAGGATGCAATTGGGCATTGGTCAGTCTTGTTTTCCCAGTCAGGAATTTGGACAAATGAACCTTGTTACGATATCTTTAAAGTAAAAGTCACGGTTGCTTGGGCATTGGTTGGTGTCAGTGCAACTAGAGCTCTTTTGACCATCTGAAATAAGGTTCTTTCTCTGGGAATTCTCAATTTGTAATTCCTTCTTGTTTGGGTTTGCTTTTTTTTGGCTTTTGGTAATTCACTTCCTTTTTAGTTGGAAACAAACTTATGTCTTGGTTGAGCCTCACGCTTGAAATGTCCAAAGGTTAGCCAATTTAGAAACTCACTCATATTTTTGGGTCCTGAATTAATTATTTAGCTAGTTTTTATTTGTTTGAGGTTTTTCATGCCCTTAAATTTCTGTGGAGTTCCTGCTGCTCAAACTATCATTTTCTTATATATATATATGTAAGATGCAAATTAGTAGGATCTAATTGTAACTTTCAGTCTTAGTAAATAATAAGTAAATGTATTTTAAAATTTTAATCTTTTTAATCTTTAATTTTTGATTTTTTAACTTTAGATACCTTTTACATTACGTTAGAATATTTTTTTTTATCATTTCGTCTTATTCGATCCATCCCTTCAAATTAGATTCTGGATCTGCTGGTGTATACTTGTGCGCTGTGCGTGCCGATGTACCCTGACACCTGACTAGGCATGCAGGAAGCTATCCTCCAGGAAGCTGCTCCTAATCAAACATGTCCAAATTTGTCTTCGCAATATGCAGATGGGACGTCGAACAATAATATTCACGGCCTTTTCGCAGATCTAGAACTAAAAGCCAAAAGAGACATCAATTATTTTGTGATCATGTCATGTCAGCTAGAACATCAAATGACATTTGGGTCAAGATGTGGAATTATATATAAAGCAGGCCCTGATCTTACTCCCCAATATGACCAGAACCAAAAACATAAAACGAATTATTTGATGCGGTGTATTTAGATTCAGAATAGCATACTTCAGTTAATTAGAGATCTATACTCGATACTCCAAAATTTTCACAGTCGAACTCCAAAATTTCCATTAAAATGAAAAAAAAATCTATCTCCGGAGGCTCTGTCTTTCCCTCCCCAAAAAGTCTATTCTATTTGGGATCTTAGCGTTTGTGGTTAGGTTGTATATTAAATGTCTGTGGGCTTATACAACACTTGTCCCAATCCAGGCTCACTCAATGAGACTTACCTTGCGATGATATCATTATAGTGATATTAAACAAAAAAATATTAATTATATTAATACTCAATAATTAATTAATCACTCTTACAAGCACCAAAGATCTCTCTTTTATATATTCCGTTTTGGATGGTTCCTATAAAATCCATTATGCAAGTTTATAAGTTGACATTAATAATTATATTAAATAATGATATCTTTAATTATGAGGTTTTCATACTTTACACTTTAAATTATTATTTTATCATATTAAATTTATTTATTATTAATTTCAGACATTTTAATTTCTCCTTTTGTGAATAAAATTATCAAAGTATCTAAAATTTAATAGTTAGTAGACCTAATATAATAAAAATAATAATTTTGAGTAAAAAAATATATATTGATCTATAATTGAAAGATATAAGTTTATTTATTCGTGATAGAAACATTTTCGTACGATCGCGTGGAGTCTAGAGGTTGCTTAATTACTTGCGTCCACGAGATACCTACCTTAAACAATGTTTTTGTGAGTAAAAAGTTTCCAATTTTATTAAGACTCTGATCTGACACGGGACGCTGGCCTAAAGATTTTCTTAATTAAATAGCCGAATGTGGAGAGTTTTACTAAATCCATGGGACCCTTGTTACGCTTTTTGGATTGAAATGGACCCAAAGTGAGGTTTATTTGCACCAAACATGGATTAAATTATTTCACCACCTTTACCCTTTTGACCTAAACAGCATATATATAGACCAGCTTGATGTTGCTTGCACAATTCAATCAATAACTAGCTTGGAGCAATTAGACATAGAGGCAACTTGGGGTGATATGGACGTACTTATTTTGCACTCTCCTTGTGTAGATTCTTGCAAGATTACTATCCATTGAATAAAAAATTTCTATATAATTATTGGTTTTAATTTTTATGAAAAGTAATAAAAAAATCAATTTTTTTTACTAAAATTAAAAAAATCATATGCCACAGTGTATTGGGATGATCAAAATCATAGTGGCTGATCGGTATATAAAAATCATCAGGATTTTTTTGAATTTTCAGGATACAAAATATTCTACAACAAAATATCATTTTTAACACTATATAAAAATAACTAAAACACGCATATCAATAAAGTTAACATCACCTAAAAATTTTCAAAACACAAAAAATTCTCAAAATACACCCAAACCGAACAGCCTCTTAATATTTTGCCAGATCAGAGGATCTTACTGTACTTCTTTGTCCACGTGATTGCTACACCACCCCGCCACACATCCAACTGGAGCCAATCAGTAAACGAGCTGTAAAAGCCATATGCCACAGAGTATCCACGGGCTCTTCCTCTAGCCCTTGTTCCCCGCCACACTTTCCCATAACAGCCTACAGTACAGAATAATTTATTATTCAAATATTAAAAATCAAAACAATATTTAAATAAATAAAAAAGCAGCTGGCGTACACCAGGCGCGGAATAACTATAAGTGCACCAACTCCCACTAGATCACCCCCCTTTTCTTCTCTCTCTCTCTCTCTGTCTTCCACCAGCAGACGCCCCCACCCACCAAGTCCTCCGCTCATGGAACCACCGCCATCTCAGCCACCGTCTGCTCCGCCACAATCAACCACCACCACCATAACCCCACACCTATCCTACCCAGACTCCGTCGACTCCTCCCCTCGTTCCCGCAACACCGACTATTGGGAGGATCCTCCTGCTAACGCAGCCACTACCATCAGGCTCCGTCTCATGTGCAGCTACGGTGGCCACATCGTCCCGCGCCCACACGACAAGTCGCTCTGCTACATCGGCGGCGACACCCGGATCGTCGTCGTCGACCGCCGTACGACCCTTTCCGACCTCTCGGCCCGTCTCTCCAAGACCCTCCTCCACAACTGCCCCTTCACACTCAAGTATCAGCTCCCAAACGAGGACCTCGACTCCCTCGTCTCCGTAACTACCGATGAAGACCTCGACAACATGATCGACGAGTATGACCGCACTTCCTCGAATTCTCTCAAGCCTTCTCGCCTCCGGCTTTTCCTATTCCCCATCAAGCCCGATTCCTCGCAATCCATCGGCCCGATTCTCAACAACTCTACCAAGTCTGAGGACTGGTTCTTGAACGCTTTGAACGCGGCCGGTTTGCTCAACAGAGGTTACTCTGACCCAGCCCCTGTCAATTGCGTGCTGGGCCTGGAAGATGATGGGGCTGGTGTCAATAATCTGGACTCTGGTGGTGCAAGAGATGCGGAAGCTGGCAAGCCAGGATCGTTTGGGAACGGTAAGAGTGGGAAGCAGGGCCAGGATGTTCACTCTGTGCCGGATTCACCTATGCTTGAAACGACATCGTCGTTCGGGTCCACTTCTTCGTCGCCTTCGCTCGCGCACTTTGCGCCGATTCAGGTCCACGTGGAGGATGGAGGTGGCAGTAGTGGTGGTGGGGTGAGGGTGTTGGATCAGAAGGTGGGGATAGAAGAACAGTTTGCTCAGATTAATGTTGGTTCTGGGCCCAAGCAAGATGAAAGTTTTGTTGTGATCTCTTCCCCGCCTTCGATGCCGGTGAACCTAGCAGTTGCATCGCCTTTGACGGTTAGTTCTGCGGCAGTCGTCGGTGAGTACCCGAATCGGGTTTTCTCGGATGATGAAAGATCGGACCATGGTGTGCCGGTTGGGTATCGGAGAGTACTGGCTGTTCAGCCTCAGTTACAGCCCGAGACTCTGCCTCCACAATCTCAGCCGAAGTCAAGTGGTGGTCTTGATTTGCATTCCCCTGATTCTGTCTCAAGGTAGCGTTGATTAATTTTACTTCCAAATTTCGTTAATTTAATTTAAATGGTATTGTTTCTTTTCGAGGAATGATCAAATTTCTGAACTCAGTTTTACGTGTTTGTTATAATTATACAGTGATGGTAGTATTTCCAATCCATTATCTCGCGCAAGACCTTTAATTTATCAAGAGCAAGTTGTACAGATCCCCTCTGGAAACACAAGGGTTCCTGGCAACACTGTTGATGTTGATCGAAGAGTTAATATGTCGGATCCCAACTCCCGGGTCCAGCTGCAGCCCCAGGTTCCAGATTCTGCTTATGTATTGCAACCCCAATTTGATCAACAACAACTGCTACAACAATCGCAACAACAACTACTACAACAATCGCAACAACAACTGCTACAACAAACGCAACAACAACTACTACAACAAACGCAACAGCAGCAGCAATTCATACATGGCACACACTATATCCACCCACCCCCCACAGGTGCCGTGCCAATCTCGGCATACTACCCTGTATATCCGTCCCAGCAACAACACCACCATCACCATCACAATCCACTTGACCAGCAGTACCAGGTGTACTATTTGCCTGCTAGGCAGACCCAAGGTTACAACTTGTCTGCGCAGCAATCTAATGTCGGTGAAGCTGCTACCGGTGTCCCTTCTAGCCACCCCCAAACACCTCCCACTGCTACAATGGGCCCTCCTGTAGCTTACAGTCCCATAAGGAATGCCCCTATTGCAAGGCCTGAAATGGCTACAGGTGTATACAGAACAGCAACCACAGGTGCTCCACATCTGGTTCAATTTCCTTATAGTCAGCATTAGCTACAATATGTGGTTACTCTCAGATTCATCACCCATCTTAGTCAATGGCCCCGACTTCAGCTACTACCGTGAATTATGCTTGTAAATTTTCCAATCCTGCTCATACCAAGTTATACTATACTTGCGCAGCCACCAACAATGCCTTCTAAACACATACCATGACACCACCCACTGCTGTAGTGCTGCTGGAAGCTTCTGCGCAGCCTCCACACTGACAACATCGCAGCAGATCAGAACTTCACAGCCATTATAAATGAGTAGAGGAAGAAGAAACAATTTTGAAGGAATGGGTTTGCTTTTTCTGTAATGTTTCTGTTTTAGCGTCTGTCTTGTTATTGCTTTGTGATATGTGCTTTGTGATAGATAATATGGAACTTTGACCTGTCTTCTATTTTCTTATATGTCCTATTGTTCTTATTGTCATAGGAAGTGATCTGAGAGTATATGTAAATGCTCGAACTCATGTATGGTTTGCTTGTGCAGTTTTATATATCGGATTAAAGAATAAATGGTTTATAGGTCACAAGATCTTTTAGCTATACGTCTACTTCAAGTTTGTGATTCCAGAGTTCCTGATGTGTAGTGCCAACGTTTCTGCACGGAAAAGATAAAACCAAAGAAAAGTCTAGGAGTCTGATCTATTGAAGACCAGAGTTTGATTCTATTGGTATCTGGTTTGCACTCCCCTACTTGTGGCACCTGATTGTTAAAAATGGTACCTGGCGCTTAATTTTGTAGCCACCTCAATGGAAATCAAATTTGCTTGTTAATTTGTCTTGTTGGTTGCTGCAGAGTGCCACAGAAAAGGGCATCCAACTTCTACTCTTTTTTTCCTTGATTCTCACTGCATTTAGAATCTAGATTATTATTAATACACGAACTTCTTAATGCTACTCCATAGGTTCTTGCTTTGGAAGTTATTCATTTAGGCGCTCACCTTTCCATTAGGCTCTCATGGATAATACGATTTGTATCCTGTTCTCTTTGTTTCTTCTATTTGATAGGTTGTTTTGTGAGAAACATCAATGAAAATGGTGACCTGTTTCATGGCCTATTTTTTTATAAGACCTCTTCTGCAGTTCTGCTTTCCAATCCGTTACAAGCCGATCCTCATTAAAAACTTTTCGAGAAAAGATTTCAGCCACAATGGGTCAAGAGTTTCTTCGTGGTAAAACGATAAAATCCGCTCTTTTGGACGGGAAACTATTACATCATTTAATGAAAGTCGGGATTTCATGCACGATCGTTAGATGCCGTGGGGCGTGGATCTTTATATTAGATCGGCCTGAAAGAAACAAATTATTGCAGTACTGAAAGCATAAGCTAATCCAGATCAAATGTTGACCTGTAGCGGGTGCATGCCCAAATGGACCAGCATATCGCACATTTACATGTCGGTTCAAGTCGCTGTAGAGGCATGTTACTGTCAGAACTCTTAACTAAGAATGCATTAATTAGCCTCAAACTACGTATAAAAATATACGAGGTTTGTGTTTAGTTCTCGGGATGAGAGAATCATGAAGGGTGTGTTGGTGAGTTGCGATTAGGCACCACGTGTTTCTTTTTTTCTAAACGGCACCACGTGTTTCAGCAACTTTTGTTTTGCGTCAATCCACTAAAGCTGCTGCTGCCGCCTTCGCTCCAAGCAGCTCTCTGTCTTAGTCTCAGGGTCCCAGCTGGAGTTGATGCTGACAATGATCCACGCCATTGGCCAAGTCATAGGGAGCCATTATTTGTGACCTGCCACCAACTAATCATCAGTTACACGTGGCTTTAACTCCATGCACAAAGGTGCATCGTCCCCCCGCCTTCTCTATCGTCGACTACACTCGCAAAGTTTTCTTCCAACGAAGTTGCCGTGGGTGTCTATTTCTGTCCTTTTCGAGATAAGTTATCATAATCGTCCCTCCGTGCTACACTTGAATCCGCGTCTGAAAACTCTACTTTTTAGCGAGAGGGGTGGTACCACTGGACCTACTGGGCAGACGGCATGACTCAAGTAAATGTTCAATGCACTGACCAGGTCGTGCTTTGATTCCTTGAGCTTATAGGACAGCCCGGTTGAGAAACGAAGGCCGAAATTCACCAGCATTAGGCGCCCACCGAAGCTCATGGCTTTCTGGATCACACGGAGGAGTTATTGAGTCTAGAAGCTTTCGCGGCTTATCACGTTTTAAATTGCTGTTAGAAAACTGTCTACGGCATGGGGTCCATCATGGAAATCCATCGAAGAATGCCCATTTCTCCCGTCTAAACAAAGTGGTGTAGATCAAGCGGGAGTAAATCTAACTAACGAAATTGAGAATTAGATACCAATCTTATCCAGCGACTAGATGTTACTAATTAATAGCTATGTCAAACACTCTAACACAATTATCAGCGCCACAGGAAGCAAGCTGCATGTTCTTGCAATCTTCACTCTTGGGGATTCTCCATGCTAAACGGTTTACTGCAGAGACATGACACATCAATGGATCAAGTCGTCTCACTAAAGCAGCAGCTACACCTGCTGCTGCACTGCCACTGTCATCGACTCTTTTTACAGACAGACTCCACAGTTCAATGAGTCCACTTTCCATTCCAACTGCTAGGAACCCATCGTTTCTCTGGTGACCAAGACCCGTCCAAGATAATGCAGTGACACTACTATTGAACTGCGGTAAAGTCAGAAGGTGTCTAACAGAAGATCCCTCATCAACAGCCCAGATCTTTACTGTTTTGTCTCGTGAACCTGTAGCAAATTCGTGACCATATGGATTCCAAGAGCATGACCAGATAATTCTTTTGTGTGCCTCCTGCCTTGCTACGAGCTGGTAACTAATTTCATTGATTCCTAAGCACAGGCAAAGCAAATCAACAATGTGATTGCAAATTCTTGTAAAGTTCCATAAGAAATCATATGGGAAAGGGAATGCTAACTGATTTCAACCAATGCAACTTTAGTTTCACTTCCAACAGAATCTATCATTTGTCCATTTTCTGTTAGACTCTAGGATGACTGAAAGGACGAGAAATAAAAACTTCATTTATTGGTGCTAACAGAACCAGAGGAGGTAATGGTAAAGGTGATAGACAATGGAAGAAAATTTCATGTCCCAGGAGGATGAGAAGTGGCAGCAACACCGATGCCAAAGGTATAAAGGCAGTGATGGTGCTGGTGGTGCTTTCTGGAGAGGTTGCTATATTTTTCAGGAAAAGATCCTTTGTAATTCTCAGTTCGAATATTATGGTGCAATTTCCAGAGATAAAGACAATTTATGAGCCCTACAATATTTACTGTTATCCATGTGAAGTTTCGGACAATCTGGACCCCATAGTATGTAACATGCATTTAATATTTGTTGTCTATCACTCTCCGAATTGCACCATACAGGGAATTACAGAGGATCCCGATCCATATAAAAGACCTTCACAACAGCGTTTCAGAAGCCAACAACGAAAAATAATACTAAATTTGAATTCCCCTTATTCTCTCTAGATCTCTGAAGAAAATACAACCAGTCGGTGCATGCTCCTTTGGCCTTTTAGGTATCTTATCCTTTACTATGGTTATCATTGTTGACCTCGTAAAGTCTATCTAGTGGGAAGATGCCACTACCCTCCAATTCGCTAAATGTGAAGTGCAAATAAAAAGTTTTGTACCAACAATAATGCACGAATGTCAAGGGTCCAAGATACCTGTTCTTTTGATTGAGAAAACAGAGAATTGGCGATCCCTTGACACAGCCAACAGCATGTTGTCATCATGAGAGAATTCCATCTGTTTTACAGTTAAGCTGTGAGACTGCAACTGACCAACTGCCTTCCATGAACCCACTTGCCATAGCCATATTTCTGCTACCAATGCTGATTGGGCCTGCAAAGACGCAAGATGTATGAGGATCAATGTACTACCTGAAAATACAATCTGACTATAGCACTGACATAGCAAAGCTCTGGTTTGAAAATGCACTTTGAAAACTACTAAAAATAGCAACATGACAACATATACCTTGCATGAAGAAGCAACAAGCTTCCCCTCGTGGTCACAGCATAAAGAAAATAACTCATTCCCATGACCATAAAGTTTGTGAGATTCTGGCCAGAGTGTATGCCATGCCAGTTGATCCTCAATTGGAGGTTGAGTGAACACAGCTGGAACCGCATCAGGAATAGTTTCAAAGGTGTCAAGACCATCATTCCCAGTTCTGTCTGAGGTCTCATGTGTTGCTGCATATAAAATGGGCCATCAAATCATTTTGAAAGCACTGACTAATCAAAAAGGAAAAAGACATTCATCCTGACTATTATCCCCAGCAAACTCAGATTGTCACATAAAAAAGGTGGCATGACAGCTTTCAGCCGTTCACTGCGAAAAATGCAGAGGATAAATGATGAGATCAATACATCCACCACCAGTTTTACAACGAGAAGATCAATTTGTCAGCTCCCCTTTTGAAGGTGAGAAAGGTAGAAACAAGAACAATCTCCTTAATTTAACTACTCATCTCAATTTAAGGTGTCAATTGTTCTACGTCAAGATGTTTCAGTTGGAAAGATCTCATTCTCAGGTGCACAAGAGGTTAAGATATCGATACACATTGAGCAGAAAGAGGGTAGGCCAGGCAAGCCATGAGGCTTACACTTTACAAAACATGGAAGTGATATGCAAATTGCTGCCATAATAGACAGTGCAGGCTAAGCATATGAAGGGGGAAGCTAAAAAGGCTTTATAATGTTGAAAATTATGCTGGAATAATGCACAAAGTAAACCAAAATCAGGGTGATATGAGTCCTCTCTGCCCGCACAAGTATCAAGGTTGAGTTGTTCAGTACTTGCCACAGTATGGCACAAAAAAAGGATTGGCGAGCAACTGAGCTGTAACGAGATTTTTTTTTTGTTTTTTTCCTTTTCTGTTTTCGTGGCAAGACTTAAACTAAATCTACCTAATGCCACCCTCCAACTTACTAACCACCACTTGAGCCAGAGCAAGTGGCAGGCTGTTTGGGGATTTATTTGTCTGATTTTAAATAAAGTATCCACAGATTGGAGATAATGTCAGAGGATGGAGGAAATTCCATTTAGGCAATTCAGATACCCTTTTAAGTGGAGTAGGTAGTCATTTTTCTAAACACGTTACAGGTTATACATGTGGTACCGAGTCTTGAACCCAAGACCTCACCCAATTCAAGTCAAGGTCTTGGGAAAGGGGAAGGAGAGGTGCCACTTAAAAGTATGTCGGTTGTAAGTACTCATATTCTGAAGCCAAACATGCAGCAACACCAGATTCCCATGCATACCTAATGTCCCTGAAAACCATATATTAGTCCAGATGGCTGTTGACGTGTTACCGCGCTAATATGACAGATATCCAAAACGGAAAGTTTTCTTGTAGTCTTTTCCTACACACCACAGTAACCTTCAACTCTCATTCAGGCATGGTAAAAAAAATAGGTATCTATTTAAATAGTTAGCTTTGGCATCTAAGGGTGATGAAATATGCATTGTTTCTATCTGACAAAAGGGGATTTGAAGACAATGGGGCCCAAACCTATTAGACAGACCTTGGAGATGCTTTCACCATTAAGCCATGCATCAAAACAAACCAATGTTAATGAATTAACTGAGCATCAAAATAGCTAGAAAACCACAGCATCTATATTAGATAATGAGAGTAATGGTACTTTTGAAGGCTTCAATCTGAAATAAAGAATAAACAGATTGATGAAGAAACAGTACTAACCGCACACCTCTCTTCTCCAAAAAAGAAAAAAAAAAGGCAAAGGAGATACACAATAACACATGCCAAGGCCAAGCTCAAATGGTTAAAAGGAAAGAAAGCACAGTTCATAGAAACTGCACAAATGGGGTCAAGGAAGATATCACACTTCCAAAAAGTATTTTCATTAAATGAGAGAGACAGAGACTTACCATGAACATAGATAGGTTTCTGCGATAACCCAAGAGCTGACATATTTGCTCCCAAAACTTGAACATCTAGTTGAAGATCTTCAGAGAAACTAGAATTTTGTGAATTGGCACGGTTCAATGTCTTCAAAAAAGACAAGGGGGCTTCAAAGACTCTGGCAACTTTCTCATCAGCTCCACTGACAAAACGATGGTTCCCCTTTCCTTGGATAATTGTCACACAATTAATATCGTGACCATGAACCTGAGGGCGAGCAATTTCGTGCCAAGAGTTGGTGTCTCTGAGAGAAGCTTCATTTTGCCATGAAGAAAATATTCGAGTTGTCTGCAGAAATTCAATATTTAGGTATCAATAACATCTATAATAGTCCATCACACAGATGCATGCAAAATAATGCTGATATCTCAGAAAAGAGCAACAATAATATCAGAATAAGAAGAATAATAACAATAACTAAGTAAGTGATCTGCTTATGAGTGCCTCCAAAATCTCTACCATCAAAATTTCCATAGGAATTGTCTCCACATAATTCTTCTCAAAATTAAACAACCTCCAATCTAAAAGTCTCGCCTATATGGACCGAAGTTGTCAGGATAAAACTGTGTCAACAACAGAAGTTTCATTCAATTGGTATTCAGTTGATTACTACCCAAAAAACTAAAGAAAGGGAAAAAATTTCCAGGTTGAGCTTTCAAGTTCCTAGAACTCAACAAAAAGATATGGAAGCAAGCAGTAATTGTAAATCCACGTTGCTAACTGAAAAGGGGTCATTACTAAGTGCTTGCCCTGAATAAGTGGCATTCATGGAAATGGTGATTTCTGTATAATCATGCCTTTCCACATTTTCCTTTTTTTCTTTTTTTGGGTGGAATTACCACTATAAAAACTCAAACCTGTGCATTTGCGCTTGGCAGCCTGAAACTTTTACCATGTTGAATACTACAAATATTTAATCCACTCAAAACGTAATCAAATGCTTATTTAGCCTTACCAAGTGCCATACGTCCACTTATTGACTCTGAAACCGTATGTGTCTATTTTACCCACTGGTAGTCAAGCAGAGGACAACTTTCCAAACACACCACCAGTCTAGAAGCAATGTACAAGTTTAAGGCAAAAATAAGCGACAACTAAACGATACAGCTAGTCATAAATTCTCAGAAACAGCCAAAATGCACCATGTAACAACAATCAGAATGAGAATAAGTAACCAGAGCGTTATTGAGGATGAATAAAAAGTCTTTCAAAGTATTTCTACAATATCTGCAATATACTACCTGGTCATGGCTGACTGACAGTATATATTCACCAGATCTTGCCCATGCCATATCTGACACGGCCGCAAAATGCCCAGAGGGAACCTTTTGTGGTTGCCAATTATCTAGGTTCACACCAACATTTTTCCAGAGATGGAAGGATCCACCATATCCATGTGCCAAAATTGAATCCCCATTTGGACTCCAATGGCCACCATAAAACCCTAGAGCACAATGACTTAATTCTCCAACAGTCACCACATTCATCCAGATACCAGAAGTCTCTTCAGGTTGCCAGACCATCATTGTCTTGTCCATGGATGCAGATAAGATGCTTTGCGGTTGATAGTAGTCAGATCCTTGTAGAGATGAAGTTGAGGGGGGTTGCCACTCCACTGAATAAACCCAATCTTCATGTCCAATAAGTAGAGATTCCAAAGACATTTGATAAGATATTGAGCCAGCTAGAAGCACAGGACCTTCAATATAAGATGTTAAGCTTATTTCTTCTTTCATGCATGCACCCTGAGTGCTGCCAAGAGAACTCCGTAGAGCCAGCTTCCATATGCGTATGCCTTTGTCCTGAGACGAACTTACAAGTAGAATACTATTTGCTACACCACTGGTGCATATAGGTAAGGAGAAGTCCAAACTTCGGATCCAATCTGTATGCCCTTTTAATTCACAAGCATGACAAAACTGCAGGCATATCACCAAAAAAAAAAAACAGGGGGACCCAAGATTAGGTATCGCCACAATGAAGACTACATAGGAACTCAACAATAAGAATGACGCGGTGAAGGCAAGGCACCTTTCCTGTCCTTTCCCCACAGTAAATATGAATCTTGTTATCCAATCCTCCCATTGCTAGAATGATATGCCCAGTATTTCCAGGTAATTCTGCTAATGAAAGTGCTACCATCGGTTTTGAACCAATAGAGAGAGATTCCACACAAAGCAATTTACAATCCTCTGAAACAACAAAGTGAAGTTGTTTGTTAACATCTTTGAATAGAAATTATAGAATGTTCAGTTGTTCAGAATAAGATGAAAGCAAAAAAAGCTCCTTAGAATGAAAAGTGTACACAAACCAGATAAACACAGATTGGATTAGTCAGAGAACAACACAACCTCAAACATATTCATATCTAAACGATTTCTCTACATGACAGCCATCACTTTTTAGGCTTAAATCTTATGACAAAGTAAAGAGAGATTAAATTAAGGAAGAATCCCGTATGAGAGAAAGATCACTCGCTAAGAGACAACTCTACATGCCAATGAAGTTGAGGAAAGATAGGCAAAGTGAGCTCCATCTCCACCTCAACAAGGTGGGTATTTTTATTTGATTAGCTATCAACATCCAAAATACGGCTGGACAAACAATTTTTCCCAATTGTGGACAACCAGAACACAAAAAAATAAACTCAATCATGTCACATAAAATCTCAATTTGGAAGATTGTCTTTTTGAGCATTACCACTTTTTACATTAAAAAGGTCATTAAACAAAAAAAAATATTATGTACTAATCTATCTACTCAAAAGTGAGCTCTGAGTGGTTGCCATGCCTCTTACCTTACACGACCTCCTTCTCCCAGATTGTCACTCCATAACATATAACTGGCCCTAACTTAACTCTATCATAGAAAACCATTTTCAACCAATTTCCACAATGGTTTAGCATCCATTGAGTGTTTCAAAATGCTGCCATTAGTTTGCAGATGTATATAGTTATCAAGTCTCAACTAACTGCGTGCTACTCAAAAATGTATAAAGAAACAAAGCTCCGATTAATTGTGCATGTGCCATAAGGTATGCAGCCTCATCATGGAGATTAACTGCAGAGATTAAAAGGCATGTTGACACACAAAGTATCTTGTTGAGACCACCGGGAGTATTTGCTCAGATGATTAAAATGTCACTTAGTCTGCAGCTCAGCGTTTATTGCAAAAGTAATTTTTTTTGCTAGATGTTCTGCAATCAAGATGAAAATCTTGAGATGGTAATAGTGAACTGTCGATGAATTTCTTGAAGCAGAAGTGGATTGAGTCTACGAAACGTGTTGCAACTTCAATGCATCACTTCAGATCACAAGAAACAACTCATAAAGTACAAATGTAAACATAACACATCGATTTGGGTTACACTGGTCTGCCGATCAGCAACTGTACCAGCAATGGCCAATGAAAATAGAATCCAAAGCCAATGTTTTTAATTTTTAGGGCATGAAGTAGCCTCAGGCTAACACTTCTGAAGCATCATCATACACCTGGCTATTAACCTGACATCACACAGGAATAAGATGAATTTTTCCAGGGAAACAAGAATATCTACCCCTTCATATAGCATCAATCTCAACAACAAGATGCAAAAGATTATCTGCATATTCTGGAATCATACTCTTCAAATCCACCATAAACTATAGAAATAGATGAGAAGCTCAATGAATTCTAGTACCAAAACCAAACAAAAAAGACAACTGAAGAACTGAAAGAAAAAAGAACAAAAAAAAAGAGAATAGCCAGTATGAACATATAAAGCAAAATTGTGTTCATATTTTTCTCTAGCAAATGAACATGAGCCGTATGTACAAGGTTCCATCAGTATGCATGTCAGTAAAATTTTCCAGGCCTTTATGACTAACCTCCGCTGGTAGATGGAAACAACACTTCCCATACACAGACTGCACCATCTGAAGAAGTAGAGGCAAAGATAGCCTCAGTTTGAGAAACCAAAATTCCAGTAATGCATGTGACACCCTTCTTGTGTGATTTTGGTACTTGTAACACATTCCTCCACTGCTAAAACAAATTATTCAAATAATTATATGATACTCAATTTACACACAAAAAAACAAACAAATATAATACGTATAATTGGACATCATTCACCAAAAGTATATTAGAAATCATTGAACGTAAAGAGCGTTACATTCCAAGAGTGTTTTTGGGTTTATGCTTAATGATAGTAAATGAATCCTTCATACTGCGAAGAAACTGAATACAAAAAGAATCCCTCATTATCCACAGGCGCCAGTACCTTTCCGTCATGAAGGGAGAGTTCCCATAAGATAATGATACCATCCGCATCTCCGGAGAGCAGATAGTGTCTCTCTAATTGTTTAGCTGTAGATACACAGTAAAGCTTATTACAAACAAACAAAGCAACAATTGGTAGAGTCTAAAATAATCCGCCTGCCTGAAGAAAACAGTGTCACCTTAAAAAAAATGAAAACTCCACTTTCTTTTCGTTTTTCTATCATTTCGCAACCACCCTAAAGACCACTAATTCTAACTAGCGTAGTTCAGAATTCAGATTATGTCGTTTGCTTCAAGTTTACAGTAGATGAGAAAAAACAACAAAAGCAAGGACTTCTACTTCAACCCAATTTGTTTACTTACCTTTAAAACCAAACTTATTATTTGGAAGCCACTGAGTGCAGTTGACAGCAGCCTTGTGACCCGGAAGCGTAGTTAAAATTTGTGCAATCTGCCAAAATGGAGGAAAAAAAAAAGAAATATGTTTATAATGCGCCAAGGGGGTGAGTTAAATGAGAGAAGGAGAAAGCATAGGGAAAACCTTGGGGCAGAAAATAGCGACGGCGTTTTGGGCACCAAAGGCCACCAAATCACAGGCGCCCCATGACACGTTATTCACTATTCTGTTACAGCCTGCTCCTATGAACAGTCTCTTAACATCGGCCCCACCGTTCATCGACATGGTGACTGAGAGAGAAAATGTAGAAATATATCGGAGGTCAGCCAAATTCAGGCCAGACGAGGCGGGGAAGAAAATAGAGAGCTGCCGGTGTGGCGCGAGAAGAAAGATAAATAAATACGAATGTCATCTAATAAATATATTTTTACCTATATGAAGTTTGATATATTACATTTTAAATTATTAATTTTAACATATTACACTTTTTAAGTATAGACACTTTTTATTTCCTCAGTCAAGTTTTTTTCTTTTCAAATGAATAGAAATTAAATTTTTTTACACATAAAATGACAATAATATATTTGTCCACTCAATGAATTCACAATAATATGACAATATGAGTTAAGGACATTATTATCATTTCAGCCTAAATTGACGGATATTTTTAGAAAAAATAAATTTGATAAAATTAATAATTAGAAGATATAATATATCAAAACACGTGGTTAAAAATATAATACCTCAAACTTTTTATATTTCAATCCTAGTGTTATTCGAAACAAGGGGAAGGAACCAAAAAAAAAATAGAACCAATTATATGATTGTTGGCTAATAAAATCATGAGCCATGTCTTATAATATGCAAAGTATTCAGGAACACAAAGAGGTGATTGTTCTTTCTTTTCATGACATAAATAGAAAATCAGTCTTTTTACATTGCCTATATAATGAGAAATAACAATCTTTCATATCTTAAACTCTTGATCGACGAGAAAGAGAGAACATTGTAGGCGTTTCTTTTTTGCGCCCACTGAGAATTGAGAGCAACCCTTTTGCTCTCTGAGCCTGTACCTGTAGCCATATCAATAGATGATTCACTCCTGCAATATATATAACCATGAACAAGATGGTAAAATTCCTTTGCGCATACGAGTGCAATGAAGAGATAGAAGAAGGCCTAAAGCTCGATACAAAAATTGAAATTTTGAAGCTCAGTCATAAGCAGCATCTAAGACTCAACTTTGTAGCATATTTTCAGACATGACTCAAAAGAAGCTCTGTATTTCTCATCAGTTTTCCGAAACAAGCAAAATCTTGCGCACGTTGGGGCGCATTTTTCTTTGCTTATTGCGGGGATGGTTTGGGGGTTCCTCGCAGTTTCGAATGGTAATATTCCCTTTAGTAGTGCGAGTTCCTTTGGGAGCTTCGTGTCCCCGGATGCAGGATGATAGAAAAGGCTGGGGGGAAACGGCAGGGGAGGAACAGTGAGGATACACACAGCACAAATATAATAAAAACCTTTGACGCCTCAACAAGCCTCGCCATACTATTTCCTCCTACACTTCCCTCCCTATCTTGAAGCTCTGTTATTTGTGAAGTAGAACGCTAAAAACACAATTTATAAGGATCCAAACTCTCCTATTTTTCTTTTTTGATTTTTTTTTCCAATGGTCCAAACTCTTCACTCCGCAGTAGTTTTCGGTATATTCTCGAAACGAAAACTAATTCGAATGAAAAGCAGCTTCCAATCGCTTTAGTTTAGAGATGGTTCTATGAATAGGTATTGATACTTCCTTTTTCTATTAATAGACAAATTTAGAATAAGTCCTAAAAAAGTCTCATCTAAATCTAAAAAATATTTAGCAATCAACAAATATGAAGTGGAATATTAAAACAAATATCAAAGAAACTATCAATTAGAAATAAAAAATCAATGGAAAACCTTATCAAAAGAAAAATCACTTCGGCTAGCAGCCACAAAAAATTCACTAGAAGATAAATCTTACACCGGTGACTCAGATACGAGCAACATCCATTTACTTGAATCTGACAACCCTGAAGTAATAATCTAGGTAATCCAACCTAGACCCGCTTCTTTGCGGTTAACCCTCAACCTTCTGAGGTTCTTCTTGTAAATCTCTTCAACACCGGTAACTCCGGCTGCCAATCTCCTTAAGATCTCTGAAGTCTTCTCGTGGGAGGTTGGTTTCAATGGTGATTGAGGTGATTGATATAGGAAAGAGAAAATATAAACACTTTAGGTGCAAAAGGTCTCAAAGATATTTCTCTCAAGCATAAAACGCTAAGGAATGAAGGAAATAACTTGGATAACCATCTTGACGAATGTCTCAAGGTTTATATAGAAAAATATTATAAATTTGAAAATAGAGAGTTTCTCTCGAGCCAAGATAGGGCGAAGTTTGTGCGAAATCCACTATATGAAAAAGTGACAATTTCGCTCGAGCTAAGATAGGGCAAAAACAAGGCGAAACACACTGTGAAGAAAAATACCAATTTCGTTGGAGCCAAGATCAAGCTAATCTTGGGCGAAGATATTATTCCGAAGATACACTTGAGAGATTTTAGGATCGGATCACATTTCGCAAATTTGAACTCCTCTTTCAAAATTCGAATGTTATTCATCCTTATTTTCATGATTTAAATATTTTCCAATCATAATCTTCTTAAATACTTAAACAAACTCTTATCTAAGTAATTCAAATATTAAAACTCAAATTTGAAACGGAATTTGTCAATAAAACGAAAAGGAAAAAGACCTTTAGAAGCTATTTGAGAATAGTTATACACAGCCGTCTGGGAATGGTTATTTTATGGGAAAGATGGTGACTTTCAACTTACATGTCTCTTGGTAAGCCTGATCTCTTTGATACACAAGAGAGTTAAAAAGAAGGAATAAAAAAGTAAAAAACTGCTATCCAAGACATCCTCTCCAAAGGGAAAGGAGCTAAAGATGCAACACCATAGAGCAGAGAATTGAAATGCAACCCTTTCCTAGTTAACTATATAAATATAGAAGAACAGTTGCTTGTATAAAATTTAATATATTAAATCATGTTGTTCGGCAAGGGTTATATTGCCTATTTTTCAATAGCGGATCGGAACTCATGCAACTTAAAAGTAATAGCCGTCGGTTGTGTTGTTTCTACCAATCCCCATACATACTCTGTTTATGTATTTTTCTCGTCAAGTTGATCTGTCTTTCTCTCTCTCTGTTTTTTTTTTTATCAAATCTCTCTCTCTCTGTTTGTTTCCTGTTATAATTCCTTTAAATGTATGAGCAGTCCACCAATTTTGTTCCTTCCTCTGCTCTGAAGAAAAGGTTGTAAGTGAACGATAAACGCTTTGAAAATTTGATAGACCTCTGTTTGGTGAGATTCAAAGTTTGCGTGTCTTAGCCTATGTTCTACAATCACAAAAGGAAATTTGTTCACAGAACACTTTTTCATAGATTCAAACACCTTTTCATAATAATAATAATAATAAAACAACATTAAATAATATATCTCCACATTTTTCAGGAACTAAAACAACTTATTCATAATATATATATCAAAACATCTCTCTGCACATTTTTTATAAAACCCAATAAAATATACACGATAAAACTGGTATGGAACCGACTTCGTTGATTTTTTTTTTGCATGTCAAGTCATCGTTTTGTTTTTGTTTTTTTAAGATAAATACACTTTGCATATTTTAATTATGGAGTCTTGACACTTTGCACTCTTATCTATTATTTTTTTCCATATTATACTCACTAACTATTGATTTCAGACACTTTGCACTCTCCTTTAATATTTCACTACTCAAAAAATTATGGCAACAAAATTGTTATTTCACGCACCAAAAAATCATTTTCTATTCAATTAAATCGAAATAACAAAGGTTGCAAAGTATCAAAGTATCTATAGTTGGAAGGTGTAAAGTATGTTTAACCTTTTTTTTCTATACAATCCAAGAAAGAACAAGAAGATAGGAAATTATAAAATTGATTGTAAGATAACTGAGTTGTTTACATATTTGTGCTAATCTCTCAAGAAAATGAAAAATAATAATTATATATATAAATCAAATCCGGTACCATACATTTTGCACCCTCAAATTTATGGGTATTTATAATTTATACCTTAAATTATTAAACTCGGCACGCTGTACTTTAATCTATCGATAGATTTACATCCAAATTTAGAGAAAACTCTCTGTATCAATCAACAATTGCTTTGAAGTAGTATATTTGTGTTGTGGATCCTAGGGCTGATCAAACCACATTTCCGGTTCCCTTCTATTAAAGGAGCGGACCGATCTTTTAAAATGTGGTCCGGTCTGGACCACTTAAGTGGTCCAGACCAGATTTAATTTTTTTTTTAAAAAAAATTATTCGCAAAATTTGTATGCATTGCTTAGTGCACTGCGCCGCACTGGGCAGTGCAGAGCTTACTTTTTTAATATATTAAAAAATATTTTTTTAAAAATAATTTATTAAATGCGGTCCAGTCCGGTCTGGACCGCATATCAGAAATTTATCAACCGGACCGCATTTTAAAAATTAGGACCGGACCGCAAATCTGGTCCGGTTTTCTAGTCTGGTTTTGTTCAGCCCTAATGGATCGGATCCCATTAAATGAACATTTTTTATTTCCTACCTAGTTTTACCTTTTTTTTAGCAACCAGGAATAATTGCAGTACTGTTTGGATTCGAATGAACATGACCAATTTAATTGCACTTAAAGGCTTAATACCACGACAAATTTCAATATGTATAGTGACCTTTTACCACACATCATTTAGTCATGAAGTGAGAAGTTAAATAAATGCCGATGCCGATGGTACCCTAACTAATTGATCTCCACACCAGGAGACCTATCTAACTCTACTTTGCCAATTAAGGAGACTCAAATTTTGCTTGAACAAATACTGGAAAATGAATTTTTCCTTAAAGCATTCGTGTAGAAAAGGAATAAAGAAATGAAACTTTAGAGAAAAACAAAAAAGAATTTAGCAATTTAGTCATTAAGTTTTACACGCTTTTACTTTTTAGTCCTTGAGTTTAATTTTTTTCAAATTTTGGTCCTTAAGTTTATATTTTTTGATGAAATGGTCATTCCGTCAGTCTGTCGTCAATATGCTTAACGGAGCTCTCTGACACGTCAGCAAATGTTACCGGTCGACCACTCACGTTCAAAACATATACCCGATCGACCGCTTCAAATTTTTTTACATGTCAACGATGTTCATTAAGCATGTGGACGACAGACTGACAGAAGGACCATTTCGTCAAAAAATATAAACCTAAGGACTAAAATTTGAAAAATTTAAACCCAAAGACTAAAAAGTAAAAGCGTGTCAAACCTAAGAACTAAACTGCTAAATTCCCAAAACAAAATGAAGCTCTTCGGACATATGAGTAGAGTTGTCTTCTTTTAAGTGTAATATATTGGAAATATGATCTTCTAACTTATTCCTAATCTTGGAGCTTTATTGATGGATTATACATGCATGTATTAATAGGCTAGGCCAAGAATCCTTAATTTGAATTTAACTTTTAAATATTTTCCAACAATGAATAAATTTGTATTTGAATTTAAAACTCTATTAATTACTAAAATTTAATTAAAACTTTAAAACATATGATGTTTGGACCACACTTTAATGAATATTAAAATATTATCTTACATAATAAACATCCCTTATACACCTCTTCCCTTGAGTTACTACCAATAAGTTTATGGATACGTGGTGTAATATTTTCCAAATCTTTCCTTTTTTAATCATATTTATTTACATCTAAACGTATTTTAAATATTAAAATAATTTGCAATCTCTTTAAAAAAAATATCATCTTATGGTTTGCATCTACAAAAGAAGATAAAAACTAAAAAAATATTCATAAAAAAAATCAAAACTAATCCACCTATCAAAGTTTTCCTCCTAAACATGTTATCAACGAACCCCACCACTTCCAAAAGAGTGGGCAAACTGGCGTTGAATAGGATCCAAAAGAGCACACAAGTAATATATAAACTTATGTTATAATAATCAGTTGCTATATTTTTGTACTCTTCGCTTTTATAGAACATTTCTTTTCCACTGTCATTTCTATTTGTATAAATACAAACAAAAATCTTAATCCTATATTCTTAATCAATTCCTTTAAGTTGTAATTTTTTTTCTCATATAAAAGACATTAATATAATAGAAAGTAGTAGGCAACACGTGTAGGGTCTCAAAAACGACAATTGAGTAATTTCAGGTTCTTGTGCTCAATTATGGTGAGTTTGTTCCCACTTGTAATAGGTTTAGATTATTGAGCGAAAAAAAAGTAAGAGGTTTAGATTCTCATTTCGTGTTAATAATTAACTTTTTGGTTTAATTGCATTGTAGGTCAATGTGGTATAACTTTTTTACAAATTCGTCAATGTGGTATCACTTTGTACAAACAGGTCCCTGTGGTTATCCTTCTAGATAAAAATTAGTCTTTCGGTCTATCAGACTTTAACACACTAATAGAATTGGCTGACGTGTTAAAAAATGCAACCGGTCGACCACTGCATGGGAGGTTTAATGTAACTGGTCAACCGCTACATGAACCGGTCGACCGCTGCAAGTTACCTTTGTAGCGGTTAACCGACTCCAATTCCGTTAGTGTGTTAACGCCTGATGGAAGGAGGAACTAACTTTTACCTAGAAAGATAGAGACATGTTTGTATAAAGTGATATCAAAGGAACAAATTTGTAAAAAAGTTATACCACATGGACTTATAATGCAATTAAGCCTAACTTTTGTCAAAAAAAATTATGATTAATTACCCAAAAAAATTACCTATTACTATGTTGGGTAATGATTTCTAAATAAATGGAAATACAGTTTTTTTCTTTCTACTTGAAGGATTTTTTTTTTTTATGAATCTCCATGACTATAATCACGATTCTAGCAAATTAAAATTTTATTACAAGAGAACAAGGGAAAAAAAACAAATAACTGTAGTCACTAGTCAACAATATTTCAAAAAGCTACCAGGGGGGAAAAAGTAATAAAAACGAGAACTCCAAGGATCGTGGTCAATGTTTTCGAGCTAAAAGTCCATCGGTTTGGTTTGGAAGAGAGCACGTTGTATTTTCGGCCGAATTTTCTGGATATGTTTATAGCCGACAGAGGTCCACCTCAATCACCGAAACAATTCAGGCCTTAAACCAGAAAGCAAACCTGTAGCTAGAATCTAGATCCGTCGTCCAAAGCATGGGAAAGTATGAAAATTTGAACAGTAACTGCTAGGAAACGACCGGAAATGGCAACGATGATTCCGTCCGACATTCGCTCGGCTCTTTACATAGCATCCTCGACCTTCAGCTCTCTCAGCCCCAACCTCATCCGCTCACGCGCCATCGCGCGTCGAGCTCTGCCGTCTTCTTCATCTTTCTCCTCCTCCGCGGCGACGACGTCGCTCAGTCTGAGAGGTTTCTCCTCCGCGGACTCTGCCAGCGAAGCTGTTCTGAAGCCTCCGGAAAAGCCGTCCATATGTACAGCCGACGAGCTTCATTATGTCCCCGTGCCACATTCCGACTGGAAACTTGCCCTTTGGCGCTACCATCCCTCCCCTCAGGTTCCTCGCAATAGTTGTTTTTGTTTGTCAGTTTTCCCATAACTTCTTTGGTTATTTACGTGAATTATCCAAAACATTGGTGTAATTAAATGCGCCTATATAGGCACCTCCGAGGAATCACCCGCTGCTGCTATTGTCTGGGGTCGGGACGAACGCCATTGGATACGATCTATCGCCCGGGGTAATTTGTTCTTTTCTTTTGTCAATTAGTGACCCTCCTCTTCCTAAAAGCTTTATATCTTGGCGTGATGATTACAGTGCGAAATTTCGAAACCATTTGTTAAAATTGAGAAGAGATTGAGAATGATAATTCTTGTATAGTTTCGATAAACTCTTACAATGACTCTGTTATATAGACTCGAGTTACAGAGTGCATAAAACTGATAACTAAAAGTAGTTATAACAGATCTAACTTATTTGCCACATCAGCAAGTAAGTTGTTTACAAATAAACGATAACACCTAAACGTTAATAGTCCCCCTCAAGATGGTGTATGAATGTTTAAAACACCCATTTTGCCAAGTAAATATTGGAGCTGATCATGTCCAAGAGCTTTGGTGAGGAGGTCTGCAATCTGATGCTTCGAAGAGATATCAAAAGTTTGTATAACTCCAGCAGTAAGCTTATCTCTAATAAAGTGACAATCAATTTCTATGTGTTTTGTTCTCTCATGAAACACAGGATTCGAAGCAATGTGCAACACAGATTGATTATCACAGTACACTAGAGCTGGTTGAGGATGAGGAATTTGGAAATCATGAAACAAATAAAGAAGCCACTGCACATCAGCAACAACAGCCCTGCTATCGCTCGGTATTCAGCCTCTGCTGAAGAGCGGGATACAGTTGTTTGTTTCTTAGATTTCCAAGATACAAGAGAATCTCCAATAAACACACTAAAGCCAGTAATAGATCTTCTAGAATCAGAGCATGCTGCCTAATCAGCATCTGAATAGGCTTTGAGATGAAGAGGAGACTGGGAGGAGAAAAAAAATGCCTTGACCAACTGTAGACTTCAAGTATCGTAGAACTCTATGCGCAGCTTGGAGATGTGGTTCGTGTGGTTTGTCCATAACTGAGTAAGAACTTGAACTGAGTAAGACAAATCTGGGCGAGACAAAGTAAGATAAAGTAGCTTGCCAACAATTCTGCGGTATACTGTGGGGTTTGTTAACAACTTCCCAGTTGAAGAGTCAAAGTGCAGGTGTTGCTCCATAGGAGTTTTTGCAGGTTTAGAGCCAATAAACCCCGAGTCACGAAGTGCATCCAAGGCAAATTTCCTTTGACAGAAAGAAATTCCTTTGCTAGACCGAGCCACCTCTAAACCAAGAAAAAATTTCAGAGTTCCCAAGCTTTGATTTTGAACCGATCATCAATGGCAGATTTGAACTCTGTTACAGCTTGATCATCATTACTAGCTAGTATTATATCATCTACATAAACAAGTAAAGCTAGAAATGAGCTGTTAGTCTTGCGGGTAAACAATGAATAATCGGCTTTGGACTGCTCAAAGCCATTTTGAAGTAAAAATTCAGAGAATTTAAAAAATCATTATCTCAAGGTTTGCTTAAGGCCATAAAGAGACTTTGTTAATCGGCATACTTTGTGGTCCCCCTTAACTTCAAAACCAGGAGGGATAGACATGTAAATCTCCTCATTAAGATCGCCATGTAGAAATGCATTGTTTACATCCATTTGATGTAAACACCAGCCTTTTGCAGCAGCTAGTGCTAAAAGAACACGCACGGTGGAAATCTTGGCCACAGGAGAAACTGTGTCAAAATAGTCAAAACCCTCCCTTTGAGTATATAGCCTTTAGCAACAAGCCTGACCTTGTAACGCTCTATGGAACCATCTGACTTGTGTTTGATTTTAAAAATCCATTTACAGCCAATGGGCTGTTTGTCAGCAGGTAAAGAAGTGATTATCCAAGTATTGTTAGCTTGAAGTGCTTGGATTTTCTTCTGCATAGCCTCACGCCATTCAGCATGTTGAATGACTTGGTTAAATGTTTTAGGCTCATCAGTAAGGGTAATGGCAGATGTGTAGGCAAGATGAGAAGATGACAATTTAGAAGAACCAAGGAATTGAAAGATGCTGTGAGGTTTACCTGATAAAGAACCATGCTGCTCAAGAGGTATGGATGCAACTGACTGACAATAGTAATGCTGCAAGTAAGTAGGTGCAGTTCTAATCCTAGTTGAACGTCTAAGATTTGAAGTACCAGCTGAAACTATGTCAGTAGCAGGGGAATTAACAGCAGAAACAAGATTTGATATATGGGGTGAAATATCAGTGGAAAGAAGAGGACTATATGCTGTGGTAAGATCAGCAGATGAGTTGGGAGAATTAATATCCATAGGAGAGGCCACATCAACAAGTGAAGTAGGAATAACAACTGAAGTGTCAGGATGAGAAAGAGTTTGAAAAGGAAAAATAGTTTCAAAGAAAACAACGTTACGAGAGATGAAAACTTGATGAGTTGCAATATCATAAAGTTTGTAACCCTTAGTGCCATAAGGGTAACCTAAGAATACACATTTAGAAGCCCTTGGATCAAACTTAGTTCGATTCCTTAGGAGAGTAGATGCAAAGCACAGACCGCCAAAAACCCGAATGTGATTATAGGTAGGTTTGACAGAAAACAAGATTTCAAAAGGAGACTTATTTGATAAGAGGGGAGTGGGAGTACAATTTATCAAGTAAACAGCAGTTAAAACACAATCCCCCAAAATTAAAGAGGAAGATGTGACTGAAATTTAAGAGTCCGGGCCACATTTAAAATGTGTTGATGTTTTCGTTCAGCAATACCATTTTGCTGAGGTGTTTCAACACAAGACTTTTGATGAATAACACCTTGAGACAGGAAGAAAGAGGGAAGATGGAATTCAGTTCCATTGTCAGTGCGAATATGTTTAATTTTGACATGAAATTGGGTGTGAACCATGGCAAAGAATGATTTGAGAATATCGGCAGTTTGAGATTTAGAGTGCATAAGATAAAGCCAAGTTGATCTGCTGAAATCATCAACTATGGTAAGAAAATATCTTGAGCTATGAGTAGTAGAAACAGCCATGAGACCCCAAACATCACAGTGCACAAGATCAAAAATATGTAGTGATGTGTGATGACTAGAAGAGAAAGGTAATTTTCGTTGTTTAGCAAGAGGACAAACATCACAAGGAGAAGAATTAGACAATGAAATTGCAGAATTATCAGTATGCAAAAATCTGTATTATTGAAGAAGGTACATGGCCAAGCCGATAGTGCCACAGGTTATTAGAAGAGATGCTACAACACTTAGGATTAGAACTGATATGAGGTGTAGCATTGAAATTGTCAGAAACTGAGGTCAAATGGTATAGACCACCTTGTTGTTCAGCTGATCCAATCATCCTTGAGCTGGATAGGTCCTGAATGCAACATAAACCAGATTGAAATGAGACACAACAAGGAAAATCTGTTGTTAATTGACTAACAGAGAGTAAATTGAAATCAAATGAAGGAACACAGAGGACATTGAGGAGAGTCAAAGTGTCAGAAAGCTTGACATGGTCAATATGTGTGACAGGAACAGATTGACCATTTGGTAGCTTAATAGATTGAGAAGAAACAGGAATAACATGAGTTAAAGATAAATGTGAGTGCACCATGTGATTGGTAGCACCGGTGTCAATAATCCAATTTGTGGAATGATTATTGATAGATGAAGGATGAGGTAAATTACCTGTCATGAGAGAAATGTTTGCATCAGAATGAGGAGGATTGGTGGTGACATGCATAGCAGAAGGCTGAACATCAGATGAGGACTGGATAAGTGCCAAGAGCTGTTGATACTGAGTCTTGGTAAAGGAAAATGTAGAAGGATCAGGAGCAGATTCATCAGTTGGAGAAAGAAAATCTGTTGCAGGTGTATAGGCAACGTGATTTGCTGAAGCCTTGATTCGAGAGGATTTATACCCGGGGGGTAACCATGGATTTTGTAACATTTTTCAACGGTATGACCGATGATCCCGCAATGGCTGCAGATAGGGCGTTCCTTCTTAGGATAAGGAACATATGGCTTGCCTTTTGTGCGATTGTCATGTGACTGAATGAAGAATGCAGTAGTGTCAGATGTAGGCTGAACCACAGAGGTAAGCTCTCTTTGTTGTTCTTCTTGCAAGACTAGTGAAAATACCTTGTTGATAAAAGGTAGAGGATCGTAAAGTAAGATCTGACCTCTGACATTGGCAAAAGACTCATTGAGCCCCATGAGAAAACGCAGAGCATAATCTTGATGCCGATAATCAAGCAAGATTTTGGGAGTACCACACGAACATGAAGGCAGAGGCCGATGGTGGAGCAACTCATCCTAGAGTGCTTTCAGCTTGGTAAAATAACTGCTAACAGTCATTTGATCTTGAGAGATACCAGAAATAGCCTTCTGGAGCTGATACACACGTGGTCCATTAGCGTGGGAGAATCGTTCTTTGAGATCAGACCAAATCTCATAAGCAGAATCGATATAGATGATGCTAGCAGCAAGTTCACGGGAAATGGAATTGATGATACAGGAGATGACCATATTGTTACATCCGAAGCCAAACTTGATAGTCAGTATTGGTGGTGAGTGGTTTGGGAAGGGATCCATCAATAAATCCAACCTTGTTCTTTGCGCTTAGAGCCACCAGCATTGATCTAGACCAGGTGTGGTAATTGTTGCCAATCAAAGGCTGTGAAACCAGAAGAGTTCCAGAGTTGTCTCCATGATGAAGGAAGTATGGATTGAAATCAGTTATCTGAGAGGAAGGAGTGGAAGAGAATCGAGTAGGAGGAGGAGGAGGGGTTGCGGAAGTCATGTTTATCATATTTCCTCTGATACCATGTTAAAATTGAGAAGAGATTGACAATGATAATTCTTGTATATTTTCAATAAACTCTTACAATGACTCTGTTATATAGACTCGAGTTACAGAGTGCATAAAACTGAGAACTAAAAATAGTTATAACAGATCTAACTTATTTGCAGCATCAACAAGTAAGTTGTTTACAAATAAACGATAACACCTAAACGTTAATACCATTGCATTTGTGAGTGCGACTGCTCTTTTCTGTTTTTCCCCCCACCCCAAGCTTATGGGGTTGTCTGTTTGGAATTTGGGATGATCACACCATAATACTGGTGCCCATATTCAAACATACCCTTGAATATGATGATGTGCATCCATGGAGGGTTTGACTAAGTGATGCGTTTTTCAAATTGAGGTCACTTTTCCTAAGGTCAATGCTTCGCGAAGTGTTTGCAAGAAAAACTATAAATATGTGTTGAAAATCCAATCTCTTCAATTCCTTGACAACCTTTTGTTGATTTACCTCCTTGATTTGATTTCTTATCCTAATAGGAGCATTCGTGATTGATAATTTCTATACGATAGTTTGATGAACAATCCTTCAAAATCCTACTTTGTCTAACCTGCATTCAATATGCTGGTGGTCGACATGCTGCGGGCTACCATCTCAAGTAAATTTGACAGTTGAGAGCAAAGGATTGAAAAAATTCAGGGGCCCATATTTTCTTGTTTCAGAGCTTACATCTATTTGGAGGGAAAGACATATACTATTTTGGTCCATTTGAAACCATATGACAGTCCTTTGGGAAAAATATGTCATCTAAGGAGGTGACATAGAATGATAATAGGATAGAATGGCCGAAAAGAATATCTGTGACTGACCCCTATCGGTTCTGTTAGAAGTTGGATCCCAATTTAATTGGATGAAAGCTTAGTTGAGTTGAGCCAAGAGAGTGCCTGTAAATTGTTACACTGGACCAAGGTAATGTTCTTTAGACTCTAGGATGTCTTAAGGTATGGAGGACACTAACCTAGTGATACATGTACTTTAAGGAGAGCTGAAATGGAACTGGGAGTATTTGAAGTTCACTTCGAGGAGAGCGGGCATACCCAATTGACGCTTTTATGATAGTTTCAATGATCATGCATGATGCTTCTTTCATGTGACTTATGTTGCTTAATTACTAGTTAGTAGGGCTTGGCCAAGTGGCTACTGGTAAGGCTGTTATATTTGTTTGTTATTTTGGTATGTTGCAACCTCATCTTGTCAGTCTGATTCCTCAAGTATTATTTGTTGTGTCATTTGTTTTCTCAACCCTGTGAGTTTCTCTAAATCAGTCTTTTATACTTTTGACTTCTTTTTGTTTGCTGCATCTCCTATGTTTCTACACCACACTATACCCATGCGCTAATGTATGAGGTATGTTGTTCCAGTGTTCATTTGCTCGGTACATGTCAGGCCAAGGGTTTGACACATGGATCCTTGAAGTTCGAGGAACTGGGTTGAGTGTGCAGGGATCCAATCCCAAAGAAATTAAGCAGTCTGCCAATGAAAGGTCTGAGCAGATGGAAGCTGCTTCGAGGAGTGAAACTAATGGAGCCTTTCCCGTCGAACCGAAGTCAACTAATGGTCCCGGTGCCTTGGCACCTAAGACTTTCGCTGTCGAAGCAGAAGAATCTGAGTATATGGCTGTCAAAGGAGACATGATGCGGATAGCAACAGCGTGGGATGAATCAAGCGTGGTGATGAACTTGACAGAAACTTTTATGCGTTTGTCAGAAAGGCTATCTGGTTTTTTGAGTGAAGGTCAATCCAAGATCATGTCTGCTAAATTATTTGACCAGATTTCGAAACTTTTGGGAGATTCCCAACTATCTGAACGGTTTAATGAGATAAGGGAAAAGCTATCCAGTTTGTTGGAAACAAGGCAAAATTCCAGTATTGCTAGCCAGATCAGGGATCTGAGTCAAAGGATTGTAAGTATCATTGAAGATGGTCAACGATCTGTTTCACCTCCATTTTTTGACTTGCAACAGCGTTTTGCTTCAACGATAGAAGATTTTCAGAAACAACTTGACTTAATAGTGAATTATGACTGGGATTTTGATGATTATTTGGAAGATGATGTTCCAGCCGTGGTGAGGTGACATTTGGTCTTGCTGCAAAGCTATAAGAAATAAACTGAGCATGCCTACCCTTGACATGATAAGCTAACAGTCTTTAATTTGTCAATATAGATGGAATATATAACTGCAGAGAGCAGGCCAAAGGATGGTAAGTTGCTTGCAATTGGACACTCCATGGGGGGGATCTTGCTTTATGCAACTCTGTCACGATGCGGTATGTTTAATCCCCTGTAGATTGTCGTGTCAAAATTACATTGACTTGTTGACGACTTCAATATTTTTAAGGCAATCAACTAGTAAGATTTTCATTGTATCTCATGGCTTGAGCTTATGCTATGTTGGACTAGAGGCTTGTTGTTGTTTACAATGTCTCTTCAGTCCTAGTTTGACCTTATACTCCCCCCCGCATGCGAGCGTGGGCCCCACCCAGGCCATGTGAATTCTAATTTGTAAGCAAAGGTTGATGTTCGGAGGTTTTTGTAAGTAATGAAATATCAGAATAATTAAACAAGCTCTTTGTTAAATAATGCAAAAAAGAAAATACTAGCAAAAGTTTCCATTTTGAAAGAATTAGGGCCTTCACTCAATGTTTAGTTGGTATCCTTCAGACACTGAGATGTGTGAAAATAACTGACAATGGATATTGACAGGAAACGAGGGGGACTGTGTTCTTCCTCTATTATTACAACTATCTTATGCTTCTTAACATCTTCTATAAAATGGCTGTATGGCTTTTGCCTAACGTACTTTTCTTTTTGAGTAGTTGTTATTGTTCTTTTGTAAAATCGTATTTATTAATGGTGATGTTTGTTACTTTTGGTACGTTGATGACTTCTATAAAATTCTTTTGCTTCTATTAATGGTTTTTGTAACTTTTGGGACGTTGATGACTTCTTATTTTTATTGCCATGACATTTCAAACATAATGGTTCTCCTTGTGCCACTGCTAATACTTGTGCCAAGATTTGGACATTTCTATGGTACTATATCAAAGAATTTGCTTACAATTTTTGACTGGGTCATATGACATGCTAAAAACTTCGGATATGGCATGCACACCTCCATCATACTTTGTTCACAGGTTCTACTTTTGTTTTCTATTATGTAAACTACTGCCGTAATTATCAATAGATACCTAAGTTCCGTATGTGTATGGAACAGTTTCAGCCATTATGGTTTGTGCTATGCTTATAAGTTTTCATTTGTTCTGTGTAATATGTGTTTTTCTTATGTCATTTCTTTAGTTCCCTTCAGTTTTCTTCCATCTCTTCTCTTATTTGTTAAGAAAGAAGCATCCCAGTGATGTGTGCATACATTTTATCTTGTTAGGTTTTGAAGGAAGAGACTCCAGATTGGCAGCTGTTGTTACTTTGGCATCATCCCTGGACTACACTTCTTCAAAATCAAGTCTCAAATTGCTCTTACCACTTGTAAGTGGATGCAAGAGACTGTCATCGGTCAATTTTATGTTAGGTTCAATGACTGACTACTCAAAAAGTTCTTACAGTGGCCTTTTTGAGAAGCTAATATCAAGGCTTTGCCTTTCAGGTAGATCCTGCACAGGCTCTTAACGTACCTGTTGTTCCTTTAGGGGCGTTACTGTCAGCGGCTTACCCTCTTTCATCACGGCCTCCTTACGTCTTGTCTTGGCTTAATCATCTAATTTCAGCTGAGGACATGATGCATCCAGAGTTGTTTAAAAAGCTTGTCTTGAACAACTTTTGTAAGTCTTCCCTGCTGATGTGAGATGCAATATTACACTTCTGTAGTTTCCCCAGTCCCAATTGTTTGTTTCTGCACACATGACCACTTGAACATCGGCGTGAATATTCTGGTAGGTGCTGTGGGGAAAGGTTTCGTCGTCATCACAATTTTGAAGGAAAGTTTTTTCTCTAATGAGGTGCACCCACCCCTACACCTACTTTATTGGACCGTGAAATAGACAAACACTGTTGTGTCATTCTATAGAAGTTCCAATTGCGCCATTTATTATAATATAGCCAACTAGGGACTTCTTGTAGAGAGGGAACCAGTGAAAGGTGATATGTGACATATGAGCCATTACTTTCATTTGGCTTCATCTGCGGGGGTTGGACGCGGACAGTGTTTTTCTTTTGGCCACTTATAAAGTAGTTTACAAGATTATTGAGTGTAATGATTAGGAATCCAGGAATGCTTAGCACTCTGATAATGAGAAAATGCATATCAGTAATGTTGAGAGATTATTGCATAAAAGCTTTATTGAGCCACATCAGACTGACGGCTCATTAGGTGTAGGATTCGTAGTTGTTGTCAGAGATGTCCACCAATGAAGCATACATGAAATAAAGCTTCAAAAATGAATATGGCACCAACAATAAGATATCTGCTTTAAATTTGTCTGTAGCAATAATTCAGTAGCAGGCAAGACAAGGGAAAGTTATTAAGGTTATTTGGCACCTGAAAAAAAAACAGAAAAGAAAAAAAAAATCGCTGACTTGCACCATATAAACCAGGATAGGCTGGGAGAATCTAGAGTACAAAGGGAAGACAATAGTATGGTTGAGATGGAGTTCACAATATACGGGGTGTTTTATAATGGCTTATGGTTTACCAGAAAGTATTACTTCAAATAGTTTGCCTAAAGGCATTAAATAATCATTTAATGAATCGGTCCTTGGTTTTTGCACATGCATCGTTCTCTTGATCCTTGACCTTCTGTACTTATTTAAGCATCCTTTGCCAAAATGCTTTGTCGGTGAACTGAGTGCTTTGTTGGTGAAGTCAGGATCATTAGCTTGGAGACCATGCGTATTTCACTCTAGTCCCAATTAAAGTTGAGGAATTTATTCCATAACCTTTATCCTTCACTAATGCATAGACCATGGGGTCGGCCCTACAAGATATTGCCTACAGGGTTCCACATCACTTCCTCAATTGAAGGGTCCATTGTATGCAAGACATCACAACTTTAGTTGCCATACTCACCAATGACAGATGTAACTTCCTGCAGGTACCATTCCAGCTAAACTTATCTTGCAGTTAACAACAGCTTTTCGAGAGGGTGGGTTTCGTGACAGAAATGGTACATTTTCCTACAAGGATCATATAGACAAAAGCAATGTCCCAATATTAGCACTTGCTGGTGACCGGGATCTTATATGTCCACCTGAAGCTGTAGAGGGTATGTTTAAATTCGTTTTTGTTCTTTTAAGGGTATGTTTAATTTAAAACTGATTTTATATGTTGGCCTCATTTACTTATCAAAAAAAAATGTCAAGGCCTTATTTGATATTCGTGCTCTATGTTTTTTTCTTATGATGATCTGGATGGACCAGAAACTGTTAAGCTGATTCCTGAGCACCTAGTTACTTATAAAGTGTTTGGAGAGCCTGGAGGTCCACATTATGCCCACTATGATTTGGTGGGAGGACGATTAGTACGTAACTCTTTTTAGTTTTCCGAAGTCTTCTCTCATTGCGAATGTCTTTTGATCATTTTGTCTTCAAAGCTATATTTATATTGCTTTAAAATGCAGGCAGTGGAGCAGGTTTATCCCAATGTAATTCAATTTCTTAATCGTCATGACTCAAGATGATATCTGGGCAACGGGAACTCAATTAACTGAGCGACTTTGATTTCTAAGCAGGCATGAAATCTGACTGTCTTTTGATTGCTTGAACCATGCTTGGGACTTGTACAATGAAGGTGATTGTTTGTCTTTTTGATTGATGTAGGGAGGATGTGCAGAATGAGCATTCCATGCAGTGAGGACTTCAATATTTTTTACAGAAATTAAGAAGCTTTGTTACTATCCTGTAAATTATGGTGTTAATTGGTGATAGCCCAATCAAAATCAAGGATCAAGGAGCGAAAAAACACGTGCTTGTTTTCATCATTTAGCGTGTGCAATGGGCTCATTGTGTAAGAATTTTGTTCAATGACATTACTTATTCTCCTTGTTTTTTTTTGGCCGCCAATGGGATTACTTCTTGCTCGTCTGAAACCATAGCCTGCTCCAGTTTGTTGAGAATTTGATGTATCACATGACCCATAATATCCCAGGGGATATTTGCACTGATTTATCTTTCTATCATGTGTTTCCCCTGAAGCTAACTCTTAGTTCCACCTCATTTACCTTTTTGATAGGAACTGCTTTTTGGTTTTTTGTTTTTCTGTATTCTATTGGAAGTGACTCACTTATTTATAAAATTATATATAAAATAGTGTGTTTTTTGGACTGATTTTTTTTTAAAAAAAGAGGAAAGTCTTAGACAAAGTGACGGAAAGAGAAAATTAAGTTTATGGGATGAGACATTTAAGGAGGGGTCTGGAAGTAGTGGAGATTTTTAAAATAATCTTAATTCGGTTGACTATACTTTAACCTTTGAAATTGATGAAAGTATTATTTTTATAAATGAGATTATAAAAGCATTTTTCCAATCTCATTTATTTATTTATTTATTATTTATAGAAAGTGCTTCTTTGGTTTTTGTTTTTCTGTATTTGGATAGCACTTATCTATTCAGAACTTAAAATTTATTTCTTCAACCTTTCACTAAACACCAAAAAGTCAAGATTTTAAGGCACCTCTAGGTAGAAAACTGATTATAAATTATGTCGTGGCCGATGGCATTTTTTTTTCCTCATCAATTTCGAGGACTCTTCTTGAAAAGTTGGTGGAAGTGAAACAGTCCTTCCACGTATACTCCTGTGAATCTGTGGTCATTATTATTTGTGGCCCCTTCGCGCATTATGGTGCATGCTGCGATACCGATGAGAAACATTTACGGTAGCCAGTGTGGAGTTGGTACTGTGGTGGTGTTTGGTTGTGGAAATTTTGGGTACCGAAGTTTATTAAATATTATTGTTTATAAAAAGGTAAAGATATTTTATAGGAGTGGGTGAAAGTGAAAAGAGAAGATTTTTAATAAATATTATAATAATAAAAAATTATTTTGTAGTTTTTTGTTGTCATTACTAATTTATTTCCTTTAGAATAAAATAACCCAGAATTTTCTAGGAACAAGCTTCTAACATCTAATTGGAACCAAGGTAATGCAGAGGGAAAGATGAAGTCCGAAAAAAAATATTAACGAAAGAGGAATTTAGGAGGAGGGAGAGGGGCAGAGGGAAGTGGGGTTTCGACCAGATTCCTGTTCCCTTCATTAGTGGCAGCACTGTCATCTAAGATAAGAGAATTCCATTCGAATGATGAGGAACAAAAATCCTGCAGGATAACATTGCCTGCCCATGAAGCCATGTACTTAGATCTGCCTTATCCAAACCAGACCACCACTGGTGCTACCAATGCAGCAATGCTGATATTGTATATTTACCTCTAACATGAAGCACCGTGTAGAGAAACTGCTGGAAGTTTTAGGTTTTAATTCTCTAGTTTTGAATTGCACTTGACACTGCACATGCATTGCTAGTGAATTTCACTGACAAGTTGGTCCAAGCAATTCAAACTGGTTATCCAGCAATATCAGCTGCTGCTTGCCCCTGGTCACCCTGGGATGCCAAACTGAAAAGTCTGAACATTTGTAGCGATATTAGGTAGCAGAATCCGAACCCACTTTTTGTAAAGGATCAATTTGGCCATCCCTTGTTCTTCTGCTGTTTTCAACTGCCTCGTATGCTTGCATGTTGATAGTAGCAGAAGAAGATAAGCATCATTCAATAATACATTGTGGCGGACGCTTTCTTGTCTTCAGTGTGTACTAACCGGCCCCCCACTGCTAGTAGCTTTTTTGCTTCACATGTTCAGTTGCTTTTCTGCTTCACATGATCTTCAGTTGCTTTTGGCCATATATTCTTAAATAGGTACCCCTCCACTTAATGCAAATCGGCATAGCATAGCATAGCAAACGACACTGCCTAAGTTTTTCTTCTGCTCGAGATATTCCCATGGATCCCAACACATCAGGCTTTCTTCTGAATTCTTCAACTCTTGAGTCAGTTCATTATCGAGCCAAGGAGGATGATGGTATTATTGATCTGGGTCTCAGTCTAAGAGCTCTGCAACCTGAAGCTTATCATGCTTCTGGACATCGTATGCCCTACATTGTGCCTTTTGCCTTTTTTGTTGTTATTATTGTTCATAAGGTAGTCATTTTTATCCGTGCCTGGTTCCACCTTTGGGTCTATGCAAATAAATCTCATGTGCTGTTATATGCTAATCTAGGTCATTAATTTGCTATGGTATTGATTGCTTATGGTTCCACCTAATGCTCTCAAGAGGCAAATTGCTTTAAATCTTTCTGTTTAGCAACCTCTGGTGCAACGTTCTAACCAGACTTTGCTTTTTGGATCAGTGGCAAGCCTCGAGGGATATGATTACCTCATAGATTGGCCCCAGGCACAAGCCAACCCGAGCTCGAAAAGTTCAAATAGTCTGAACTCAAGAGGTATCCTAGAAGATTGTGATGAAGAGTCAGAGGGAGTTCAAAGCAAAGAGAGGTGGGCTTATGTGAAGGTTAATATGGATGGCGTTGTTGTTGGGCGGAAAGTCTGCATTCTTGATCATGGTGGTTACTCTAGCCTCGCACGTCAGCTAGAAGACATGTTTGGTAGGTTCAACAATCTCATAAGAAGATTGAAAACCAAACATTTTTTTATAGTTACTTACCAGTTACTGGTTGGCACGTTCAAATTTTTAGGTAGACAATTGCTTTCCGGGTTAAGGTTGTTCCAGGCTGGATCCGAATTCTCACTGTTCTACAGGGATAGAGACGATAACTGGAGGGCTGTTGGTGATGGCCCATGGAAGTAGGTTCTTAATGGTCATAAATTTTTACTTGCTTTTAGTTAGAATTGGCATTTTCTTTGTTGTTATTTACTGCATCACAGACTGAAATGGCAGACATATTGCAAACATCGGTGTTGATTGTTTCTTCGTACTTGTAACAGGGAGTTTGTGGAATGTGTGAAGCGGCTGAGGATTGTACGAAAGAATCCAGATCTTGTTCCTGGTTCCCCACAATTTCCCTAAATTTTCTTCATTCCCTGCCCTCACCCCTTCGCTCTCACCCCCCCTCCCCACCCCTTCTCTCCATCTCTGGCTCTGTAATGTTCTTGAAGCTTCATCGAGTAAGAGTGAAACTGAGGTGGCAGTGTCAAGTTTTACCAAAATATCTTCAAAACTTGCCACCTTAGTCCTGATGAGTCTTTTTGGGATCCAATTTCCAACAATCTCAAGAAAGTATCAGCTCATCTCTTTAGCATGTGCTAAACTTGTAAAAAGGCAATAGTTTGTGCCTAGAAGGGAAAGTTCGAAAGGCAGTTATTTGCCGCAGGCAATTAAGGAGTGGATGAAATTTGCAAAAAAAAATAGATGGATAATGGTTGTAAGCTTTTCTTGTGTGCCAAGCATCCTCACTACTCGTTCTCTATTTTCCCAATCTTTCTAGAAAGAGCAAAACTGGAAATCAAAATCCCTTTTCGTTTCTCATTCGGGAACAAGAAGAACCTCCTCTGTTGCCTGGGATTAACAAGGCTACTACCATCCACATTTGATTTGAAGACATCATCTAGCAGCTTCTCCCAACGCACCCATCTGCTAGTTTTTCTCTGAATACTCATGATGGGTACCTCTATAGCCTACAATAAAGCTTCATCAATATGAGAAATATCAGAGACATTGCTCCTTTCCCCAGAAACATGAACAAGCCAAAAGTGGATAGACTATCATTCTATATTCTGACTCCCACTCCCATTTTCTACAAGACAGAATACATTGCAATAGACCTATCATAATCTCCCCTTGAGTTCGTCCTGAAGCACGCCTAAACCACAAGCTTACCCTCTCCCTCCAAGAATCTCTCGTTCGCCATGGCACCCCAAGTGCCAAAGAACACTTCTCCAGATGATTTCAGCAAAACTATCTACACACAGCACATGATCCTGGTCCTCGACATGACCCTCCTTGCTCACAACAATCAAATTTAGAAATGATTGGAATGCCTATCGTCTGAACTATAGTATCCACACGTAAACAATCACTGACGCCTTAGACATAAAAATAGAAATCTTTTTAAAAAGGAGATGATGCCATATCCATTTGGCCCAATCTTGAGTGGGAACCTCACACTAGTGACTTCCCAGGCACTCTTCGAAGTGACCCTCACACACAATAGATGATCCTGGTCCTCGACATGACCCTCCTCACTCACAACAATCACATTTAGAAGCGATTGGAATGCTCGTCTCCTGAACTATAATTGATGACAAACAAAACAGTTTCAGATAGATATTCTGGTATTAGACAATCTGTGCCTCTACGGAAGCGGGCCATTTCAATCCAGGCCCCTTTTTTTATTTTTTCTGAACATTCCAATCCAATGCTTGACAAAGGCTTTCCTACTCCTCTGTGACTGTGCAACGAGCCTTTGAGATTATCAAAACAAGTGGTCAGCCTATGGGCATTGACGTGCAATCTATGTGGGGAACTAAATAAAAAGCCTATGATCTTTGCAATCGTTCAATTTCATTTCACATAATAGGAGTTATGTACATAAGTGCGGAGTACATACAAGCCTCCAATGCCGGTTACAAATAACAAGCGCATACAACAATCTTTTAGGCCCAAAGGGCTATACATCTATTGGTTTTAAAAGTCTGAATCCAAATCACTATAAAGGCCTCATACATATGGGCAAAAAAACTCATAGTTTCTGAATCGGTCCAAAGACCTAGAGCTATCTTTATGACAAACGTGGCTCCAATTGCCTGAGGAGGAAATGATCGAGCAACTCGCTCCCACTTCCCCGAAAGCTTATCCACACCAGCACAAATAAAAGAGGACATGTTGATCCACATCAAAAAGTGGCGAAGGAACAGGCGGAGGACCATGTGGAACTGCTAGATAGCCACTATGATGAAGATCAAAATTAAACCCCTAAAATCGACCAAATAGTGTGTGAAGTGTAAGAAGTATGCTTTAAAAATCATTATTTTAAATTATTGTTATTTAGATGCCGTGTGTTTATATTTATTATATTAGGTAATATGTTGTGACATTAAATGTTACATGGTTATTATTGAGTGATATTGTAGAAGAGTCATGCCAATGATTAATGAATCAAAGGAGGGGAGTATGACTTTTCGGTTCTTTGTACAGTTGATGTTTTGTTCTAGACCAAAGTACATCTTCATGTACAATAGGTCTATGCTCGTTGTGTCTCTATTAAATAGGATGATGTACACAGTCATCAAGGTGGTGACCTTAAATAAATGAGTGTCTGTAATGTAAGAGTACATGCACTGAATGAGATCAAATATGGATACCTTCTGGAAGTGATCATTGATGTTGAGAAGGTATTCAGTACAATTTGTTTATGTTATCCTTAGACCTGAGAAGTTTATGCATATTTGTTTATTGAGTGCTTGTACTCTGACCGAGTCATTTGGTGACAATCTTTTTAGATCAAATATTCCAGACAATGTCGGGTCTTGTGCATGATGAATGAATTTGTATAAATGCTCAATAAGGAATCCACCTGTCTCTTTGTGAGATAATATATTCAAGTATATCTGTATAGGGTTGGACTCGAGAAAAAGAAATATTTGGCAAGAGGAGTTTTGTGAAAATATTTTTTCGAAATTAATATATGATATATATTTATTTGTGAAATTGTTTTGGAAACAATTTGAGAGTCCAACGAGTTAGATATTATAAAATTAAGAATTATATGAGCTAGAGATTTTATCAATGATAATATTCTGGTCCTATTAGCTTATATGGAATATAGTATGGTGAAATGATAAATAAACAATTATAATTCTTAGCAAAAGAGATTTCGCAAATCAATCTCAAATTCTCAAGAGCGAATTGTAATATATTGATGGACATTATTAAAATTAGTAGAAGGCTAAAATTCAGAATAAAAGAATATAAAGGAGTTAATGGAAAATAGTTTTTCCATGTGATCCTACGGTCGAGATCTGAAATCTCTAACGATCTCACGCACTATCACAACTAGGGTTTTCATATATAAGGATAGCTATGAGAAAGTCTATCATAATGGTTAGTTTCAGAGTTGACCATTAAGACTCAGAAGACCCTCCACAATTGTGAGCGTGAAGAGGAAGAAGGCATAACACTTGGTTGTTATTGTGGAATTCTCAAGATTGTGAAATCGACAAGAACCTGAAGATTATTAAAGAATTCTCAGGATAAAAAAAAAAGAATTGATAAGTTAATTTTTCACAGTTGTAACTTTCATGAAGATCTACAAAGGGTGAAATCGAAAAAACAATAAAACACCAACAAAACAAAAAATAAAGCGATGTGGGATCAGTTGGTGGTCGACTAGAGAGTGTGGGTAGGGTTGCACAACCCCACCGGTAAAATCTGGTTGCACCGGCATCGGTACCGGCACCGGGTTCCCGGTACCCGGCCTCACCGGTGCCGGTGGCTTATTTTTAGGAAAACCCGGAGGTTTTCCCGGTTCCCGGTTTACCCAGCACCGGGTACCGGGAAACCGGATTTTATTTTATTTTTTAATTTTTTTATATAAAACGACGTCGTTTCTTCGTAACCTAAAACCCCTCCCCCCCCCTCAATGTCGACCTTCAATTCACCCCCCCCCCCCGTCGACTGCCTCTTTCTCCCTCCCCACCCTTTCCAATCGCCCCCTTCCCCTGGCTCCTTTCTCTTCTTCTTGCGTGCGAGAGTGGATCTGAGTGGCGATGGACACTTTTCCTGCTCACCCCCTTGCGACCTCCGGAATTGGCTGGAGCTCCCACGGGACGTGACAGCATCGATCCTCCTGAAGCTCAGCGCCATCGAGATCCTGACGAGCGCGCAGATCACTCAGAGGTAATTTATTGTATTGTTTTATTGTTTATTCCTTCCTAAATTGTAGTTTTAATTTTTGAAAACTTTATTTGGTTTTTGTTGTTTTTTTGTTCACGCGTTTGATTTTCATTTGTTGTTGGCCTTTTTAGGGAAAATGTGATTGAGACGAGTCTTGTGGTTGTTTGGGTTTTGGTAATTTCTTCTGTGCATATTGGTTTACTGACTTAAAGGTTTACGCTTTGTTGGTTAAATTGGTATATTCGGTTTTACCCATGCCCTATCCAGTGTAAATTATCGGTCTACTTTTATAGTTTAAGTTAGTTAGTGATTGGTGGGCATGATTGTTGAATTTATGTTCTGGTTTTTACTGGTTTTAGCTTAATAAACATAAGTTTTTCACTTCCATGATTTTCTTATTGCAAATTGTTTGTGGTATCCAGCTTCGCTGGAGCTTGATTTGAGCCACAATTGTACTTTGATCTTGATTCCACCTACAACTTGAATGTTGCTCAAAGATGTGCTGAGGATATAACAATTTAAACTTATGTTATTGTTCTGTATAGTGATATTATTTTCTTGTCAACTTCTGTCAGATTTCACCATCAAAGAGTGCCATTGGTAATTCTTGTTTGTGGAACTGCTTGTGTTGGAAAGTCTACCACTGCTACTCAACTAGCTGATACTCCTGGGTTTAACCAGCCTAGTTTGCTGAAAGTAACAAAGCATTCTCTTGCACAAGCTTTCCCTGAGGTTTGTGCTGTTTATTAAACTACATGTACTTCATTTTGATTCATTTGAATTCGTCTATTTAATCAAATTCTGATTTCGATCTGGAATTTGTATGTTCGACTAATGACTTCTCTTTAATTCCTATCTTCAGGTTCGAAAAATGCTCAATGATAATGAGCCTGTGAAATGTTCATTCAAAGATTGCTTGCATCTCAGTGAACCAGGGTGTATTGTGAAAAGGGATTGGGAAAGGTACCCATACTATTTTCAACTTCTTGATGAGATCAGAATCAGGGAGGAATTCCAGCTCAGGACATTTGGAACTAAAACAGAGGGTGATGTGAGGTATGTTCAAGTTATGTTTGGTGTGTATTGTAGTTGAGCATTTATCATCCTAGTGCTTGCTTAGCTATGAAGTTTGATGTTTGTGTCTACAAAATCTCTGGAGCACCTTGTTGAAGATCATTGTGAGATTGAAACTGCCTACTGCCCAACATTAGTAGGATGATTGACATTATATTCAACCACCAGTCCATTTAAATATTTGGTACCCAGGAAACTTAGGCTTAAAATCCAAACATACCCCTTCCAATTTCTGTTAGTGGGCTATTGGGTTATCATTCTACATCCCCCTGTCATGTTGATAGCAGTACAGGCATCCAATAAAATGCTAAAAAAATGGCCTAATATGAATGTAGGATAACCGGAAACCGCCACTGCTAAGGGCCGGTTTTTGCCCTTAACGGTGTAGGTGTAGGTGGCAATTATTTAAAAACCGGTCTACCCGGTGTAGGTGCCGGTTTTGGCCAAAACCGGCACCTACACCGGGGTTGTGCAGCCCTTAAGTGTGGGAGCCAAAAACCTCCTGGAAAAGGTGGTGGGAGGGGTGGCTGAGTAGGGGGGTTCTAGAGAGAGAGCATACTCTCTAGAATGCGGCAAGGGTTTTTGAAAGCATAAAAAAGTCTATGCAGATCGAAACACATTAGTTTCTTTTTTCCCACTGTCCAATTTCAACAGTTTAGCCCAATACCAGGTCTCAAATAACTGGAGTTTGATTTGCTTGCTTTCCGTTCTATTTTGCAAGAAGTATTTTTGGACCAAAGTGATCTGGAATCCAGCAGAATGGCAACATGTCAGTGTATCTAAGAATTTCAGCACCACTCAACGTCTTTACATCTAAAGCATCGGCCATAATGCTTCCAGAAATGCAACAACCCGATTATTGAAAATATCTTCCTTTTTGTCCGCAACCATGCAAGAGCATACGCTCTTGGGCCCTCAGGATTTTAATAAATAACTACATCGCTAAAAAAAATCTTGTTTAGGATGTCTGCCCCTAAAGTTTTTTATTTAAGAAAATAACTTTGTCGCTCTTGTTCGTCGTTTAGCACTGTCAGGAAGCTTATGATTTCTCCGAAAGAAAATAAAATGTTTAAGGGTGGACTACATTGACCAAAATCATCCCTGAAAGTAAACAAAACATGCAGATTGATCAACCAATAAATCCAAAAGGACAGCCAAGAATCTTCTGGCAGATTGATTCATAGACTGGGGTCCACTCCCTATATTCGCGCCACATTGTTTGGTAAGAAGAAAATCAAGCATTTGTGAAATGCATTGTATTTGACATGAGGGGGATGGGGGAACAGTAGAAACTGGACTGAGAATAAAGATGATGAGAAAAGAATGAGAAGATCATACAGAGTTTAGTAAAAGGAAGGCATCCAAAACAAAGGCTATGCCAATACATACCTGCATTATAGGTAGAATCAGCACAAAATATAAAGATTACCGAATGAGCATCATATTATCAACGTCAAACCAAACTAATGTTAGAGTTGGGGTTAGAATGTTATACAGTGTTCACTTTATGCTTTCACTAATGTAACTTTAGTAAAGTAACTCGGAAACTATTTCCCTTAAGGACCATATATGATTCTGTGTAAATAATTTTTCACCTCTTGTTCATATGGGTATGCTCCTAGATAATCCTGTATCTTTATGCGGAAACTGCGAAAACAGAGCATAGGAGTTCAGACTGATGGTTCCATGTCCCCAGTAATTAGTAGCACAACCTTTGTTCTCCATCCATGTGATTGATAGAGAGAAAAAAACAACAAACAAATAACTAATTCATTGACCTCAAACGAAGAAAGCACAAAAGGTCTGCCGTGTGAGCAAGAAGAAAAAGACATTCTTTCAGAAATATACCGGCCAGCTCAGGCAAAATAAGTTACAACTTCTCATAGCATTATGTTGTAGACCTACCCTGGCCTATGTAGCGAGGGTTCGCCAAGAGAATCTTACAGAGAATAAAGTCGTGAACACAAACCATTTTCTCTTCTACTACCACGACTTTGATATGGGTTCCTTCTTTTCATTTTCCATTTTATTTTTTGTATTTTAGTTTTGTGAAATCCAGCAAATCCTGTACCTCTGTGAACTAAACTGGAAGCTTCATCAATGACCAGATTCATAGCTTTCTTGGATTTCTCAATCGGCGGACATGGCAAGCCTGTCTAAAGCATCGTACACGTGTCTCATTGCCGGTCTCCTTTCTGGGCTGCTATGAACACAAGCCATCGCAATCTTTAGAACAGCAATGATCTGCTCTTCCTTATCTGCCTCTGGAGCCAAATATGGGTCCAAAACATCTGAAAGTGGCTTCTTTTCTTCAATGCAGAGCTGAATCCAATGAACAAGATCCATCTCTGAGGCACCCACTAGAACTATAGGCAATCTTCCAGTGATCATTTCTAGTAGGATAACCCCATACGAATAGACATCCCACTTCTGTGAGGGTTTCACCATTTTAAGTGCCTCGGGTGCTTGATAACAAGATGCCATATTAGTGCATGAACTGGTCGTAGACACTTCTGAGGTTGCACTCTTTTGTTGTCTTTCTTGTGGTGTTTTCTCAGCGGCCATTCGATTCGATTGCAGGGTTGGGGACCCTCCAGCAATATTAGCAAGGCGCCCAAGTCCAAAATCAGAAACGTGTGGTTCCATGTTTTGTCCGAGCAATACATTACCTGGCTTCAGGTCTCCATGGACATATTTTTTAGGGCTAAACTCATGCAGATACACCAAGCCTTTTGCAATTCCTCTCATAATTTTCAACCGAACAGACCATGATAGTGGTGTAAATGATACCATTCCAGGTTTCCCTGACGACATTAAACCAACGCAATCAGTTCAACTAAGACAAAAAAGGGAAACAAACTTTTCATAAATCAATAAAAGGTGACTTTCAAACAATGAAAAGATATTGGAAAACATATGTCAAGCAAGAAGCTGGTAAAATTACCATGAATTGCAGTAGCGAGGTTTCCGTTAGTTATGTAATCGTAGATAAGAAGCTTCTCATCGACAGACCAATAATAGGCTCTGAGGGTTACAATGTTAGGATGCCTTAGCTTTCCAATTGCTTCGACTTCTGTCTGAAATTCCTTAAACCTTTGAGAACCTCCTTCACCCAATCTTCTCACAGCTAAGGTGAGCCCATCTTCAAGCACAACTTTGTACACAATTCCAATTCCACTCTTCCCCAGAACAAAAGCAGATGCCTTAAGAAGCTCGTCCAAATCAAAAGCTACCTGGGTATCCAATGGCACAAGGTCATGCTGCTCGACATTTTCTGATAAAGTCTCTGATTCATCCTTCCTAAAGCACAAACACTCTTTCCTTCCCTTACTACCCTTCTCAAAACCATAACCATTCTCATCCTTACCCTTACCACATGGACAAACCCTCGCATAACAATATGAGAACAGCAACCCAACAAGGCAAATGCCAATTACATCACCGACTACGATTGCTATTACAGCCCTCTTGCTCAGCCCTCTTGCCTTCTCACTCTTTCCAGCACTATCATCGGGATTCCCAGGTGGGTAGTTATCGGGCAAAAATGGAATTGAGGAAGGTGAACTCGTCGCACCAGGAGTATCTAAAGAACATGGGTTCTTCAATGGAGGGCCACAAAGTCCAGGATTACCAATAAAAGCTGTTGGTCCTCTGTTCATTAGAGCACCATTTTGGGGTATAGGCCCACTCAGATTGTTGTAAGTGAGATCAATATAGACCTTCTCTGGAAGATTTCCAAGGCTGGCTGGGATTGAACCAGAAAAAAGATTGTGAGACAAATCAACAGTACCTTGCAAGCTGGACAAATTTCCCATGTCCCTAGGAATTGAACCATTGAACTTATTGAACGAAAGATCAAGTTTTTCCAAAGAAACCAAAGCAGTTCCAAATCCATCTGGCAGAGAACCAGTGAGATTATTTTGACTTAGATCAAGGGCTTTGAGTTTCTTGCATTGAATAATTGAACTAGGAAAAGACCCATTGAAGAAATTCTGGGATAAATCCAAGGTTTGAAGGTACGTGAGCTTCCCAATCTCACTTGGCACAGACCCAGATAAGGAATTCCCATAAAGGACCAAACTTTGTAGCCCCTGAGCTCCAAAGAGCTCAACAGGCAAGCTTCCAAAGAGCTTATTGTTCCTCAAATTTACATGGCGGAGCTGAGAGAGAGCTCCGAGAGCAGGATGAAGAAGCCCATAAAGTTTCTTCTTCGGAATGCTAACAGACACGACTCTTTGTTGTTTGCATGTAATCCCATTCCATGAACAAGGGCTCTCATCAGAAGAGTTCCAGTTACTCAGAGACCCGTCTGGGTCATCTGTAATGCCATGTCTGAATGACAAAAGGGCATAGCCTTCATCGTTCAAAGAACCCCCTAGAACATGAGAGTTGCAGAGAAGAAGAACAAAGAATACCAACAAAAACATAGCCAGAAAAAGAGAACTGACCGTTGGAGGAACTCTAACTAAAAGGAGAGGTTGACAGGCCTTACCTTCCTGCAGCAGAAAACCAGATAAGAGAAAAGCTTAACTATACAATGGAGGGCGTGCGAGTGTGTTGCAGAGAGAGAGATAGAAGAATGAAAGCTTCGACGGTGAGAGAAAAGAGGAGAGTTTTTTTTTTCTAAGCATGATCGCTTTGACGGTGAGAGAAAAGAGGAGAGTAAGGTTAAGCAAGCAAGACATGAGGAACAGGGCAAGTTCGTGACAGAATCCATATATATGAGACCAGTGCCACGAAATTTCCCACGATATATTGTAAGTTTGCTACGTGGGAAATAGTCATTTGCCATATCGTGTTAATTTCGCACGGACTTTTCCTGTTTTTTTGTTTTTTCCTATTTATAATTAAGTAAAAACATCGCATGGAGAAAAATTAAATTAAATTTCATATTTTTTTATTTATTTGATTATGTCACATAAATTTTCAAAAAGAATTAATCCTCACCTTCATTGGATTTTTCCGTTAAATCAAAAGAGAGTTGGATCGATTGAAATATACCTCTAAAAAAATAAAATAAAAAATATATATTTTATTTAAAATATTACTTTTATTTATATATTATTTTTCAATATTTGTACTATTTTTCTTTTAAAAGAGCATTTAAATTATTTTCATATAATTTAACTGCCAAATTGAATGGAGGGTGAACATTGATATCTTTATATTGTAATTAAATAAATTAAAATTTATGTGATTCAATTTGATTTTTACCTATAGATATGGAGCATGTTATTTCTCTATAGTTAATTAGTTGTTCTAATAAACCATTTGAGATCATTTTAGCCAAAAGCATTACTAAGTTGATATGTAATGTGTCTAATTAAATTATATTCTACTTAAAGTGTAAATTGATAAGTCCAACTTGTTGTGTCTCCTGAATCGTTTTTAGCCCAATTTATACCTTATTTATTTTAATACTTGGGAATTTAAGTGCTTAAGTCGATGTAAAAAGTGACCATCAATCATTTCCACAATCAATGTGGGACTAACTTTCCTTACATCAGACCCTAAGTCACACAGCTCTTTTATCATATTAACTATTGAGACGAGACTTGTTAGTAAATCTATTTTTGATATAAGTATTAGACCTTCTCAACCTCAGAAACTAGTATAACATGTGAGATTTTATTAAAAAGCTTATAAACTGAAGACTACCGGTTCCTTCTACATTTGATACGGGGTTAAGTTGTGTTTGCGTATTAAAATTTTAGGGTATTGAATTTGGTGAAAAAATGATGAGAGAGATTTTTAATATTAATTATAGTAAAAAGTAATAATGTGATGAGAAAAGAGAAATTATATTGTAATTTTTTATTGTATTAAAATTTCAAGAGTAACAAACATAAACTAATCCCAACAAAACCGTCCAGATCGGTTAGTACTCAATAGTGAATATAAAATAATTACCGAATAACTTAATCTCTGTTATTTATAGATAAATTAAAGCCTGGGAGCTCTTAAAGTGGAATGTTTTCTGGTATATGTGGGGGCCAATAGCCCAAGAGACCCGTGCTGCTTAGAGCAAATAGCTCCAAAAACAAAAAGAGTCCTGCGTCGAAACATTTGCTGGTTTGTTTATCGTGAGCGAATGGGAATGATCAGACGGCCCAGGCTGGAAGGTAGCAGAGTCCATGCGTTAGACAGTCATGATTAACCTCTCTTTTGCTCGTGAACCGTTAGGGAGACATGCGATGATTACGGTCCACTTTACAAAAGGCAATGAAAAATTCCCATTACAGGAAATGTCCGCGCCCGCCGCACTACTATTTGCCGTTAGAACGTTTTTAACGGTCCTGATCTTTCCTACCTCGTGGGCCCCATCACGGCACCCAGTGAATGTGCCACGCGTCAGCAAACTATGGACGAGTTGATTGAAACGGGGAAAGCGTGGTGATATGGACGAGTGAACGAAAGATTGGCGAGAAATTGCCATGTGAACCTCTCGAAGTAGCCGTTTGTCAGTGGTGAACCGTGAACCCCACGTTCGGTCTAACTAGGTAATAGGGGCTTACTTTTTAAGTTTTTAGTAGGGGATGTAAAAAGAAAAAGGATTCGTTTTCGAGGTCCTTAATTGCAAGTTAAGGAAGTATTGGTCCGAGCAGCTCCAGCTCCAGCTCGATCGGGCGCCCCGAGAGCCATCACTTTTAACTATGCACAAATTCTAGAAAGAGCAAAAGTAGTAATTTCCCCCAGTTTTTTTAATTCTTCCCCTATTCTCTGACCAATCCGAACCGTTAAAATTAAAAACTTATTAAAATATTAATTCAGTCCTTTCATTTTTCTTGAGAAATATTAATAAAATAACCAACTTATAGAAGAAGATAGCAAGTTGGCCGTGGCCAGTAGTGTCATAACTGTAATTCACACTATTGTTGCACGTATATCCTCTGTCTAGCGGGGCACAGCTACCACGCTTAATTACAAGCTTTTTAGTTTTTCACTTTGATGTACCCTCACCGTTCGTCCTATGTACTATGAAACAACTATTGTACTGGGGCTCTATATGACTCAGGCTTTGTCTGCGTAACAAAATTTTCATCAATTACAAAACACTCCCTCTCCTCACTTTTTCATCAATTTTCATACATTTTTTCAATTTTTTTACTAGTTTTTATACTTTTTTACCAACTTTTTTATTCTCTCTTCACTTTTTCATCAACCCCAATACCTAAAGTTTTAACAACCCTAAAATTTTACTTCTCAAACACAGCCAGTCCAGTTAAGTCGATACCAAACTCTTCCTATGGCCAAGAGTTTAAGATCGCCCGACCGAACGAATTGCTCAACCTGTGAGGAACCAGACGAGGTAGACTTCCACTAAACTCGGTCGGGCCAGGGTCGAGCACCCTTAGACTCTCATCCATGAGGGAGTTTGGTATCTCTAAAACTCGAACCCGACAGAGTCAGATCTTGGCATCTCGAGCTTAATTGAAATTGGTTAGGTTCTTGTATTCTGAGCTTGACCTTGATCGGATCTCGCCTATAGGCCAGCTGAACCTAATCAGGTTTATGCAGGGTTTGAATAGCCCTACGACCACATTCATCTTGACAGACTTAAGAAATTTACGGGACATCAATGAATGGTACAAGACTCTTACTCTTGGGGTTTTAGGCTATATTGTCTAACAAGATTAAAGAAAGTTACCGGGCATCAATGTATAGTGTGAGTCTCGTACTTTTCGACGTTGTTGAATATATACTTGTGAGAAGGTAAAAATATTGTTCGATATTGAAAAAAAAATTGTAAGTGTGGGTAAATAGTATATATAGTTGGATCAAAACTTATAGGCTTAGACTTTTAGGTTAAATAATATTTCTATATGTTATATTATGAGCTCACTAGGAGACTTACCAAGTATTTATCTCCCCAACAGTTATCTTGAGGCTCATTTTCTAACAATTAGGATGACTATGATGCAAAGAAATATATGGCGAAGTGTGTGGGGTTGAGCATAGGCTAGCCTAGGGTTTTGGCTTTTGGGGATTAGGACTCACCAACTTGGGTAAAAGGCCAGTTGTAGGGGCGACTCTAAGGTAACTGAGGCCTTAGGCCAAACTCTAAAGTGAGTTCATTTATAATAATTTATAAAATAATATGTTTTTTAAAAAATTATTAATAAAAATTATTTAACACCTATTCTTATAGATTTTTGGAAAGGCAAAATTACTTATCAAAATGTTATATTATAAATTTGTTAATATATTATTTTTCAATTGATAATATTATTATTCCATTTAATCTTTCTTGCTTCATACTCATCTTAAGTAAGATTTTATTAGTTTTAATTTTGAAAAACTTTTTTAATAAGTTATTATCAAACAAAATAATGAAACTAAAATAAACACAAACACAAACTTAAATAAAAAATGATAACTAAAGCAAATACAACTTAAAATAAAATTAAAGTAAAAAATTTAGAATAATAGCACCTATGGATTTAGTGACAAAATATAAGAGTTGAGATATACCAAGAAATTATAAGAATAAAAACATAATGGTCGAGAGAGGATTTTTTGGGCATTTTTGGTACTTGATTGATATTGTCTCAAGTAAGTTTAAGTCTTTAAAGATAGATTTTTAGTTGTTAGTTAAGACTTATACTACTCGCAATATCTTACTGTAAAAGAATAAATCAATTGGCAGAGACTTAATAAGATTTCTTTGAATTAATTGCAATTATTATTTTTAAATAAGAAGATTTATATGGCTGAACAAAAACTTTATAAATACCATAAAAATAAAAAAAATAATGATCATTCAATCAAAAGATTAAATAGGCTTTTTCAATATATGCTATAAGTTTTTGAGATTTTAATATTAAATATAGTTTAAATAATATGTTAGTGTTTTAATGTTGACGTAATTCCGTGTCAAAATTTAAATTCAAATTGAGTTGTATTTTAAATTTGGTCAAAGTGTTCAAGAGATTAAGGAGTCTTTCAAAGTTTGAAAGGTTAAGACGTCATCAAGATGAATAGCTAAAAATAAAGAGTTGGTGATGAAAGTTTTAGAATTCTTTTTGAAATAAATCTCAACTAATTCTATAAATACATAGATGGATCGACCAAGAAAATTTGAGGAGGTCATTCCAAACTTTATTCAAATTCAAGCCTCCTCCCTAGATAGAGAAAATCTTTTAGATATCTCTGCTCATAAACAGTTCAGATTTTCTCCAGTTATCTAGATTCAATCACCATTGAAACCAATCTTCTTGCGAAAGTTTGGCTGCCGGAGTCCATGTTAGATTACTTAGATTATTACATCGGGGTAGTCAGAGCCAAACAACTGGATGTTGCCCGTGTCTGAATCACCGTTGTAAGATTTTGCTTCTTAGTAAATTTTTTATGGCTGCTAGCCTGTAGTGGTTTTTCACTTCGTCAACAAATTTTTTGTCTCTTATGTGATTGGTATTTATTTTATTATTCCTCTGTATATATATTTTGTTGATTGATTATTCAGAACTAGACTCAACAATTTTAGGACTTGTTCTAAAATTATTATTAAATTTTTAAATAGTGGAGAAACACATATTCTACCCCTATAAGTGTTAATAGGGTCTAAACATGATTCTTCAATATCATTAAAGAAAATTTGAGTTGGAGTCTTCTAAATTTGAAGAAAAATTAATGTTCATTCAATGAAAGAAATTTAATAGGTCTCTTTCATAGTCTAATCTTTAAAGTTAAATTTTTTTAGGTATTAATATTAAGTTTTTTTAAAATATACTATTAAAGAAAACTTTTAGGCTGCGTTTGTCACTAAAATTTTACCCAAAATTTTATCTCTCTCCTAATAAAATATTCCAATATAATCTCTCTCTCTTCCATAAAAAAATATAAAAAATTACAAAAACTATAAAATATTACCTCTCTCTTCACTTTTTCACTAAACCCAATATCAACACTAAACCCAATACCAAAAATTTTACCACACAAACCCACCCTTAATTTAGGCTTCTAAATTTGGGGGTCGCTAAGGAACGCGTATGCTGCCAACAGGTGCTGGGCTGGCCCTGGCAAGTCAGCTCCTGGCAAGTTGTATCTTTGCATTCTCTTAAACATGTCGTAGTGTCGTACTGGTAGTCTCGGTTTATCAAAAAGGAGTAGACAAACTTCAGCGTCGGGACTCGGGCGAACGAATGATAATTTCCACCCTTGGGAGCCCTACTTATCATAAAGAAACATAGGTAGGTCTACGACATGCTTTACAGCAGATGGCTCTAATAACTTAATAGATAATGCATTCATCTCTCGAACAAATGTACCTTTTGGTCTACCCATCTGTCCGTATCACAGAACAGTGATTACAATCAGTCCTAAGTGACACGGATTGACACCTATACAGAAGAATATTTGCTGGGAGCATGACAAATTATACGAGGGAGCATCTTATTTTTAAATGATCAAAAGGCAGAAGATGATGGAACTTTTTTTTCCTATATGGCATCCGGCCACCAAATATAGTTCATTAAGCGCCGGGACAGTAAACTTTTACTTTAGATTGTCGCGCTTTTGGGCCTATGATCGATGTTTATGCATGCCTTTTCATAAGATATGCATGAACATAAAATCCTTTTTCCAATTGCATGCTTCAAGTTCGAAGTCTACAGATCTTGGAGTTGGGTTTCTCAGCTGCAGCCTGCAGGCAGCAGGATACTCTTAAAACTTTTTATTAAAACTCAGCCAACCATAAAGAAAAGAGAGCAAAGAATAGTCCCATCTCGGACAAGAAGCCAGCTGCAAAGTTTGACTTTGCTTTTTGACGTACCTTTTACTATATTAGTAGAGGGCAGGGCACGTTCTCTGTCGTTACTTTTGAAAGAGAGTTGTACGATTGTGGTCTTCTCTTGGCCTCGTCTATATTCAGAGCTGAGCTACACTTAGGTGGTGTTTGTGATGTTAAAATTTTAGTAAAATTGTAGGAGTTTGTAAAAAGGTTGAAGAGAGAGAATAAAAAAGTGAAAAAGTTAGAGAAAAAGTAAGGAGAGAGAATGAAAAAGTAAGTAAAAAAGTGAAAAAGTAAGAGAAAAAGTAAGGAGAGAGAATGAAAAAGTAAAGATGTTAAAATTTTGGTAAAATTTTGTTAAAATTGTAGGGTAGACAAACACTATGTTAGCCATGGTGATTTACTGTCACATTATTATGCTCTTTTTTCTTTTGGCTAATTTGGTTGGCTAATATTATATTTGACTATGGGCACCAATATTATATTGTGATCATCCCAAATTCCAATAAAATAGTTGTTGGCATAAAACTCTAATCTAAAAATCACTTGTCTATAGAAAAAGTTCATGACTTACCAGAGAAAATTGGAGACAGAGGGAGACCAATTGAAAGTCTAGAGGACAGAATCCATCAGGTATGGGCATAGAAGAAGAAGAAGAAGAAGAATTAATATGTGAAAATTAGTCTAAATAATCAAACCTAAGCTTTCTTTTTGATCAAGATTTCTGTGCAGTACTGACTTCCTTGCTTGTTCTACACCTCCGCCCATCGTGGATGAGGTCAAGCCCCATGTCCCTACCCTTGGAATGAAGTGTGCTGTTGTGCATTGTGGAGGAATGATGACTAAGGTAAGCACCGAAATTAAGGCCACTATGGCAGCAAAAGAAAAAGGCAACCAAATCGAAGCTGGCAAACAAAAAGATAAAAGGCTACTGAGAATTGACCAGTATTTTTTTAGTCAAGAAAAAAAAAACTCATGCACCACAATGCTATGTAAATATTGAGCAAAGAGGTGCCGCTCTGATAAAGGATTTTATGCAATTTGTTATCATTAAAATTCGAAGAGAGATAAACCCAACAAGTAGACCATATATCATTTAATGTTTTCCATATAAAGTTTCGAGTAACATAAATTCTACATTGATGTCCATATGTTGTGTCTATCTCTTTCCGAATTACACTGTAAAATTCGGACAGTAAATTACAGATAAGTCACCATTCTGCTATCTTGTGGGGGCTACTGACTAGTATTTCCTTCCTTTGTTTTAGGTAAATGTTGATAAATAGCATTAAAAGTCTCTTTTATCCCCGAGTGTTGTTGGTTTTTTTAATTGCATGCAGGGGCAATGAAATTCCATCGTAACTTCCACCTGACCAGAACGTTAAAGCCTACTAAACATGGGCTGCACGAGGTGGGTTTTTTCTGAAGCCCAGTTTTGGGGAAAGCGAAAGAACAAAAAGATCAGGGAAAATGGGTGTCCATGGACACCATTGTGCAGGGCCGCAGGCCATCTTCCTATCGGTTGGAAACCGCGTGTTCAAGCCACGCCCTACTGTCGTCTACAACGACATAAAAAGTACACTGGGAATCGAAGGACAGTGTTGAATGTTTCTCTATAAGCCACCGCAGGATGATCCAAGTTTGATCATCGAGTAAGGACGAGTGGACAATGACGGATGCTTGCGTCCGAGCTGTCGTAGAAGCGATCCACTCAAGTCCCACTCAGGCCGTCCTCCATCTCTCCGGCGGAGCCTCTCAGGTCTTCTCTCTCTCTCGCTCTCTGTCCATACATATAAATATGTATGTATGTAAGTGTTGGTACATAAACGTGACTGAACAATTTCAATTGACTGATCAGTAATATATATTGTCAGGTTGTAGGGTGGTTACTGTCGGTGCCTGGAGCTTCAAATACAGTCCTTGAAACCGTGATACCTTATTCCAGAATGTCCATGATGCAATTACTTGGCAAGGTTTTCAAGTTCAATTGTTATTTCCGGCTTTACTCCCATCCTTTTCTTGCATTCTCAATCTGAATTCTGATGCAAATGTCGTTGTAGATTCCGGCCCAGTTTTGTAGCGAACAAACCGCACAAGAAATGGCTTTGTCAGCTTATAATCGCGCGCTCAAGCTCTCTAGGCCAGGTTCAGTACTGGTTTCAAGAATATGTTCTCTTCCTGAAAGAAATAATTACTGTACTAATTGTTTGGCACATATAGTTTTAGAGAAAGGTACTGCCTGGATACATTAAAAGTTTTTATATATTAATTGGTCTTCAAGAGGATGCTATGGTATTGTTCAAAATCTTATCGCGCAATAAAGCTACTGCATCGTTTGGCCGAGCTTGTTTCTGCGAGTTAGGCTCTGCTGATTATAAATATAGCCTTTAAGTTTTGCAGTCTTCAAGACCTTCGCATTCTTTCCAACTTTCATTGATTGCGTCGTGTATAAAACAGTAAAAGAAGTAATGCACCAAGCAAAAGCATAACAAATGTCACTTGACAGTATTTGATGATTCTAGGCCTGCAAAACTTGAGAATCTAATAATTTCGTTATAGTTTCAATTGTTGTTTCAGAGAGATTAGGAAAAGAAAAGAAAAAAAATGGAGAATACACTTTTCACCTTAAATTACCATGTTCGAGACATTGCACCACAAACTACTAATCCCTAACACATTGCACCATCTATCTATTTTTCCATCAAATTGGATGAAAATTGGCTTTTTTTTAATTAATATTTTAACGAAATGACGATTATGCCCTTAAATCCTGCTGATCACGTTATTTTTTAAGAGCATAATCAACATTTCATATTAAAAAAGTCAATTTCTGTCCAATTTGGTAGGGTGCAAAATGCAAAACAATTAGTAGTTTGTGGAGAAAAGTGTATTTTACAAACAAAATAAAAACAAATAATCGCTGGAGAGCTAGAAAACGGTGTTATTAGCTCCATATTTGATTCTTTAACAGACTTGCTGTCATGTATTTGTGATACTTAGAATCAAATTAAAAGCTTAATGGGCACAAGTAACAACAAATGTATTATGGAAATCAGGCTTTTTCTCATGAATTTTGGTGTGGCCTCTATTTGTCCATTCAATAGGTGCTCCTGTCCTTGGTGTGGGTTTCACTGGTTCTTTGGCTAGCTCAGGTCCAAAACGTGGGGACCACAGGTATCTTCTATCAAATTTTCAATATTGAAAAGAAAGTCCACCATGCATATGCACAGGCTCACATCTCATCTAATGATTAAACTTTTCTTTGAAGTAAGGAATAGCGTTTCCAGTTCAGACAAATTGGTAACATTATGGATATGAGTATATAATATAACTCTGGCCAACGTGGTAAATAGGCTTCACCTACTATTGTTACTTTGCCTCGTGATGACACCATAGGCTCAGTCAATTGGGCTAGGGAAACAAAAATTGAAGTACACCCAGCAACACATATCATGAAGTCAAATAGTGGCGGACATTTTTTTTCTGGGGGGTGGGGGAAGGGGTGGTTTGCCATGGCCCACAGCCCCTGCGCCCATCAGATTAAAAAAAAAGTCCCCTACATCTTGGTCCCCAAAAATCTCCTCTCTAAAGCTTCCTTCCCTCCTCCAGTTGTCAAATGATCGACCAAAGAAGATTTACAATGACTATTAATTGGGACCATCTGATTAAGATGGTCAGCTTTCACCATTGTTTTATGGGTCTGTGTCTAACTATACGTGCATTGTGCCTTCCATAAGAACTTAGGAAGTGCTCAAATCAGTATGTTGTTTGATCTCTTTTTTGTCCATTTCTGCTTATCCAGTTGAGAATCTAACAAGTATACTCTTGACTATAGACATCAATTGAAGCTCATAGCGAATTACAATTGACCTCTGTTTTTTAAATTACTTTGTAATATTCAAGTGCAAAAATGACACATCTTGTAGTCTGTAACATGTTCTTTCGCAAGGTTCCTCCTGAAGTAGTATTTTTTCTTTCGACTCAGCTTTCGTTAGCTTTTGTTTGATCATCATATGCAGGTTTCACTTGTCAACAAGGACAGCTGACTGTCTTTGGGTTTCGAAAGTTACACTGTCAAAGGTAGTTATGGGATTTATTTGGGATTTTATTTAATTGTGGCTATATCAAAGGTACCTATATCCTGCCACTTGGCAACTGTAGGGTTTGCGAACCAGAGAGCAAGAAGACAAGGTTTCAAGTCAGTTTTTACTTAAGGTAAGTGTTAAATGTTAAGATGATCATCAGGTCTCTGATTGAAAAATATGATTTTTAGAAGAGCTAATTGCTTCTACTTCCTTTGCCTAAAATATTGTTCTGTATTTGTTGTCAAGAATTCCAAAAATTCCATAGGTAGAGGAAAGTGTTATTGGGCAATAGGATGTGTGCCCTTTGTTAACTTCAATTTGTTTTCTTATGTTGTCACCTACGTCCTCTAGAGTTTTGATTACCTTTTTATTTTCTGCTTTCAGGTAATTGCTAATGCATGCAAAGTTCCAACTACATTGGATACAGGGTTGTCAGAATCTGATGTATCTGAAGAATGTGAACAGCAATTCGATGAGGATCAAGAACTAGAGCAACTTATAAATGGGCAAATATGCTTTAAGATTTATCCTTTTTCAAGTGGTATTGAAGTTTGGCTCGTGTCAATCTCACTTAACATAGTTTACTTCATTTTCTAAGTTACCAATCTAGGAACTGTTTTGCAGACACAAATATATCAAGTGCTGAAAGGAAGATAATACTGTCTGGTTCTTTTAATCCTTTACATGATGGTCACCTCAAGCTTTTGGAAGTTGCTGCTAGGTACAATAACTATATTTTAGAGCCTGTCACCTTTTAGACATATTTAATTTGCATATGCAATTGTGACACAGAAAAGTAAGGTCATGTTTGGCCTCACAAAATTTTGGAATTGTGATACAGGAAAGATAAATTTATCCTCTCTGCTGATAGTGCTCTCCTTTGGTACATAGGATATTCATGTTGCTAGAAATTAGGAGGGCCTAAACTGGCTTTTCATTCAGTTTAGTTTTTGCAATGTTGCCCCTACCTGTGGTAAGGGGGGAGGGGGGAATCTCTTTGTTTTTGCTTTTTCATCTTTTTATTTTTGTGGTTTCATTTGAGTCAGCAAAGCTTTAACCAACTACTCTCTTTCCTACACCCTTTCTGTTTTTTGTTTGACTTTTGTGTTTCTTTAGGAGATCTCGCTGATTATGTGGCTTGCTTGGTCCTTAACATTTCTTTCTGACATTGCAGTTGGTTTCTTGGATCTAATGACAATTAAACATAATGTTCTAATAAATGATTTTTTTACTAACATAGACGAAATCTTCTTACAACATTTCTTCCCCTTTTTAGTCACATCATTAATTTGCGAATGTTTAACCTTAGAATATCATTCAGCATCTTAGAATATATATCTATACAATGAAAGAATTAAAAACTTAAATAAAGTAGGCGGATGTTTAACCTTAGAATATCATTCAGCATCTAATAAAAGCTTAGGTCTCAATTTCTTGAATTGGCCAGTATCTATTTTTTTTTTCCTGATCCATGAGTTTAGTATAACTGGTTCCATAACAGATATATATAGAAAACTTTCAAAAAAGGTTTGCAATTTAGTTGATCAGAATGCAAAATCAAAATGGCTATGGGTTAGTATGCATGTATTGGAACGAAGTTGGTTTTTTCCCTTACAACAGACCTTCAATAGATTGTTTTTGAGATTAAATATGGCTTAAATTATGTGTATTACCCTTGCCAACGAGAATACATATGCAACACCTCTCATCAGTTCTACTTATTTTTGTGCAGCATCTGTGGTGATGGGGGTATCCTTGCTTTGAAGTATCCGCAGTTAATGCAGACAAACCTCCACTATTGGTGTCACAGATCAAAGATCGTGTCAAGCAATTTGAAAAAGTTGGTTAGGTTGATTTGAAATCCCAAGATTAGGGCAACTCAAAGGGGGCGTGAATTGAATTGAATTAATTTTTTTTCCAAAAATCCCAAAAATTCAAGCAAATAATCACAATAGACGAGTAATTAAAACGCTTCAATTTTTAGGTGGTTCGTCAATCTTGCTTGCGTCCACCCCTCAAACTCTTTCCCGAGCTTTGAGGTTTTCCACTATTGTCTCTTCTAGCTAAGGGAATAGCTTTTACACTGAAGCTTAAGAACGACCTTTTCAAGCTTCACCCTTTGATGATATGCCTTCCCCAAATATCACAAGAGTGCTCTCACTCTCTTCTACTTGATGGAAGTAAAGGTTTATAGAGTGTTAAACTCTCTCAAAGAGTAGATGAATACAATCACAGATAGGGGTGGTTAACGGTAATGTAGGTGACGGTTTGGTGAAAACCGTCACCGTCACCGCAATTGACGGAATCACATAATTGACACCTTACCGCACCGTCAAGGCACAATAACCGCTATTGCCGGTGACGGTATTAACGGTAACGGTTATACGGTAACCGCTTAAACCGTATAACCGTTGTGCCAAAAAAAATGGCTTTCTCCTTGGGCTTTCATTTTTTTCACTGTTTAAATTTCCAACATAATATCATAATTAATAATCATATCAAATGGACAAATATCATAACATAATCATTAATAATCATAACAAATATAATAAGTTGTCCAAAAGTCCAACATAATATCATATTTAAACATAAATACTAAAGTCTAATAAAAGTGTCAAACAATGTGACATAAACCAACTAATATATTTCAACAAAAGTATGTCACATAATTAATAAGCATCTCAAGTCTCAACTACGGGTGATTAACGGCAGTGTAGGTGATAGTTTGACGAAAAACATCACCGAAAATTGACGAAATCACATATTTGACACCGCTACCGCACCGCTAAGGCACAATAACCGCCCTTACCGGTTACGGTACCGGTAACGGTGACGGTTTTAGCGGTTAAAACGGTCACCGCCGGTGCAAATGAACACCCCTAATCACAGATCTATCACACAAGCTCGCACAAAAGAGAAGTCTTGAAGGTGATTGATTCGTGTGAAAACTTTGTAAAATCGAAAGTGTAACAGATTTTTAAAATTGATACTCGAATATTTTTTACAGTTGTAGTACCAGTCGGCTGAAATTGAATTCGGTACTGAATCTGCTTAAAACCGAAGCTCAAAAACTTGGGGATGAAGGACGGTTGCATACAAGATAAAAGGAGGCAACCTGTTCTATTTACCGTTCCGACTGATGGTCGTTCAGTAGTGAATCTAGTTAAAACAAATACAACAAAAATTTGGTCTTTTTTCGGTTGCATTCGGTATGCAATCGGTAGTCTATCTGGTAAGCCAAAAACTAATATTTTCAATAATATTTTGGACTACTATTTTTGAGATAAACTTTTAAATATTTCGTTAAGGAAATTGGATTTTTTCTTTAGGCTATAAAAAATAGATGAAAACAAATTTTCTCAAATACTTGAAAAGTGAGTGTGTCATTAAGCCTTTCAATTTAGTGAGCTATGGAGTTACAAATAATACCTTAAGGTCGTCATGCTTTAAACTCTTTGCTTTAAGATTCTTCAATCCTTGTGACATGAGCTCTTGATTAATGTCTCTTTTGCTTTGACGATGCTCATTTTATAAATTTAGTCTATTTATTGTAATTATCAAAAAATATATTGTGAGTTAAAGTCAACATGATTCTTTGCATAGTGTTATAGGTTTCATAGGTATGCATCTGATATTGGACGTTGGTTTAAGTTTTGTTATACAGTATTACTGGTTCGATCCCTGCCTGGAACTCTGATGTGTGGGTTCTAAAAGGAAAAATCAATGTGCCATGTAGTTGGCCTTGTTCTACTTTAATCTATTCTTATTTTTTAGCTATTCCTGCCAAACAAAAGCTCTAATATTGCTCTAAACTAGCTTATTACATCTCTAATTGTCTATCTGTTTGTAATGCTCTAAACTATAGAAAATAGCAATTTAGCCTGCCTTTTGTATCTTATTTTTACATTAGCAAGCGCAGAACCATCAATCAACCTGAGACATGGTTTCTGTGCATTGTAATAATTGAAAAACCAGCATGGTGAATGGGGGTACTAACACTGGTAAAGGTTTCTTATCAAAATTGGGTATCACTGTTATAGAGCAACATGTTAGCATTTGATTTGTTTGTTGTTCAATGGGAATGTCATGCTTTAAAAACATGTTTTTCTTTTAGGGAACGCTTGCACTTTTTCTGTCTCTCCGTAAATCCTGATGAAGCAGATTCATAGTGCAAGATAGTCGCTTGTTCTTTGATGTCTAACCTGGACTGAGTAATGTGTCATTTTTTTGAATGGCAGGGAAGACGGTAATTATATCCAATCAGCCTTATTTTTACAAGAAGGACGAACTTTTTCCGGGAAGTTCTTTTGTAATTGGTGCTGACACAGCAATAAGGCTAATTGATGTACGGTAACTTTAAACTGACAAGACTGAAATGTTGTCATCTATAACATCACCATTATTTTGCTTAGAAAAAAAAATCACCATTATTTTGTCCTTTAACGGAAGAAAAGAATATTTGGTTGAAGCATATTCTCCAGTATATCTATGTAAGCTGAGCTTTTCTAGAAAAATGCATCTGCTTGACCCTCTTTTCCTTGAAATCTCTTCTGGGGGTGGGGTTTGAATAGATGTTGAAAATGCCGGTACTCGCATATATTTGGCACCTTTTGGTCTGAATCTTTTGTTATTCAATCCAGGATTGATATATAGTGTGCAAGACATGGTATATTATCTGCTGATTTGCAGTTCTTCTTCCTATGTTTGCTACCACTTAGAGGTTGATTTGAGTTGTCAGTCCAGGAATGCCAAGAAACCCATAATCTGAATTGATCTTGAGCACAGAAAATAAGAAGCTTTGATAACACATGACGGCTAAATGTCCAGAATTCGCCGTGAAGGTGGTTCAGAAAAATAATAAAAGAATAAAACTTCTGAGATTTAGAATTTGAAGTTCATGTTTCATGAGTAGGATGCAATATACTCTGGGTCTGGGGGTTGTTAAAGCATCACATTGCATGATGTTTTTGCCGATTTTATGAAATGCATCTATTTTTTTTTCAGCCCAAATACTATGATGGGAACTATAAGAAGATGCTGGAGATACTGATTGGTTGTAAAAATATGGAATGTACTTTCTTCGTGGGTGGTCGTAATGTAGATGGTATTTTCAAGGTATGTCTTCCCATTAAGAAGCTCCTCAAGTCTCCTGCACGTTTCTCATTGATCTTACTTTCTTGTGGAGATGTTATGAATGCCCTTGAATCTAACCCTTCTGCAGGTTCTCGAAGATCTTGACGTTCCAGTGGAGTTAAGAGACATGTTTATATCAATACCAGCAGAGAGGTTCCGCGTGGATATTTCCTCCACTGAAATCAGTAAAAGTCTTGGGATGTAAGACTCTTGCTCTCACTACAACTTTCAGGCACGAGAAAGCTTCAATTTTAGAAAGGGAAATCACATTTCTTTGAATGGTGACATTGCATATTGTTTGTGTTTCACACACCGCTGATTTTAAGTGTAATCTAACCCAATGTTAATTTACCTTTCTGCATACTAAATATACCACTACTTCGTGCAGTTCAGGACGAAATGACATTTTATATTTCTGTTTCTTCCTTTTAAGACCCCAGTGGGGAATCTAGTGCGAAGTTCCTTCCCATGGGTCACTTCATGTGTGCACTTCCCAAGGCCAGTCCTATCAAAGGTCAAGGATATTCGGAGTCAAGGTCTGGGCCCTGCACCAAAATATCCTGGATTGCATGTAAGGTTGAGCAAAGTTTGCAAAGATATGAGTGCGTTTCTACGATGCCTTGCTTTATCATGTAGGGAATAATAATGGCGCACCCTTCTGGGTTTTCGAAGAAGCGAAGGTTGTCACGGTACAGTGCTAAAAGACAATTGGAGATGGGGATGGAAAAAAAGTGAGGAATCTGCAGTAGATTTTTTTGGTGTCAAACTTGGAAATGGGGGAAAAGGTCTGCGTGAATGTGGCAGACTATCACCCACTTGATGTCAAGAAAGCATATAAGGATCTCGTTGAAATCTCTTGGATGTTTTTTTTTTTCCTTAAGAGGTTCAAATACAATTTTATTAGACAAAACCAATTAAAATCATAAAAGGTAAGTAAAATCCCTTTAAACCTCTGAGCTTCAAAAAGAAGCTAGAGAGGAAAAAATGGCAAATAACAAGTTATAAGTTGCACAAAAAATATTTAACATTTGAACAAACAAGAGAATATGTCGATCAATCTCCAAAGTCATTTGCCACCTCCCTCGGCTCCAATTTGTTTATGCATCTCAGCTACAGCTCAACTGCCACTATCACCTTCCGATTGCCCCCTTTTTCGGACCCTTGTCGCAGTTGCGAAAGAAGAAGAAGAAGCAGACATACAAAATATCATCCACTTTCTCTACACAATGAGGAGCTTATGCTAGTTCGCCAATATTCTTCTCGTGGTTTATCTAAGTCTTCCATATCATTTTACCTAATATTTACTTTTTGCGTTGCATAATTCTAGCTCTTTTAAGGTATCATGATCTTCTTAATGGTCAAATTCGGAGGGATAGACCTAGTATATATGTCTTATAACATTCGTTTAATACTACCCGTATTAATTACTAGGTAATATAGATTTCACTGTAAGATTCATATAGTGTGTCCATCTTTCTTCAAATTTGGACATTAAATTGGAGATGATTTCTATCATCTTCTGAGTCACCTTCAATCGAGTGGCGCCAAATTTCATCTAGGCATCACATCGGTTAATCCACTAAATTTTCTGCTTATAAGATTCACCATTTCTCCATCCAATCACAACTATGTATCTGGGGCAACTCCATGCAAGACAACCTTTGTCTGCATCTGTTGACGAATGGAAGTTGGTGGAAGCTGTACTTGTTGCAAGGCAATCCATTCAATATTCAAGAAACTGAAAAAACCGTTACATGGAAATGTTACTGTTACATTATTTACTAATATCTTCATCTGAATGCTCAAACCGTACAGCATCCACATTTCACATTAATCAAAATAAAAACAAAGAACTTTCTGACGTTATTGGTAGAAATGAAACAAGAAAAACTGATCCACGGCCGCCTTTCTTCTGATTGAGAGGGGTTTTGTCCCACATGGATTCTCGCGCGCGTCTCTTGTGCTGAAGAAGCCGGTCGGAATGAGTGGATTCAAGCACCGCAGCCTCCACCACAACCTGCAGCACACGCTGTACCATAAGTATCGGTGTGGGTTGCCGAGTCTTTCTCCTTGGATGCACCATCTGCGCAGGCAAAGATGCTAGCCGTAATGAGAGAAAGCATGACCAACGCAACCCAGAAGATAAAAACTGCCCCGCTTAAGCTTTCACCATCGCCTCGTACCACTTCTAATTTCCATTCCCTCCCCATCTATATTGAATAAGCAATTCTCTGTGTGCGTCTCTCTCTATCTCTCAGAAAGTCAAGCAATTCTCTCTCTAAATATAACTACTGACGAGGGTTTAATTCGCTGACTAGTGACTAAAAATTTTAACAAACGAGTTGCCCTTTTCAGAAGCCCAACAACCAAAGTGCACCGCGTGGCCAGTGGCGTATCTAGGATATAAAATGAGGGGGGTCGAATTTCTAAGGGAAAATGACCAAATTTTTTTTTTTCCACATAACGTAAAAAGTGTCTTAAAATTACAATATCGCAAATTAAGAACTAAAAATATTAAAAATAATGAAATACACTTATCCATACCAAGAAACAATTTATAACCCGTGTCTTGCAAACAATTTATTTATAGCAATTTTTAAAGATTGGTAGCATGTGTCAGTAACATGTTTCACACTAAGAAACCGTTCAATCACCTATTCACTTTTGTTCACATATCTCAAAACCACTGTCATTTACTCCATTGAACTATCTCGAGACTCATCAACCATAAGACAAAAAAATTCATCCTCAATGTCTTTAATGATAGCAAGTGTGGTCTGTGCTGCACAAATCAATAGATTTACGCAACCTTAGGTCAGAAATAATATCATCCGAACTCAACAAAGGGCAAAATCTTTTTGAACTAGAATCCTCATTAGAAGTAGTAGTCACATTAAGAGTATTAGACGATTTCATGCTTTGTGGGTTTTTTTTATCAAAAATCTATCCATTATATAAAAATAACAAAACAAAACAAAATGTCCATCAGCATATGAGGACGACAATTCTTAACACCCATCAATGATTATGGAGTTTGATGCCTATATGAAGATAAAGAATCTTCTTCTGTCAAAAAGTATTGGTGCACTCAGCTATTTCTCGTTAAAAAATAACCTCAGTAATAAATTAGATTAATAAAAAATAATATTCTTGTGCTTTCCTTTCTAATTGGCAAATGATAAATTAGTGAGGACTTACATAATTTATGTATTAGTGCAGTTAAAGTGATAATGGACTAGTGAGAGGGACTGTTGAGGCATGAGGACTGAGGGAGAAACAGAGATATCACAAAGTGAGAGAGAGAGACGTGAGTAATTTTTTTAAAAAAAAAAAATCAGAGGGTAAAACAGAGTAATTTCACACTCTGAGTTTAAAAAATTAAGCAATTAGGCCACACGGACTGGGCCAGTGGGTGTGCCCCCGCTGGCCCAGTCCCGCTCCCACTGGCCTTGGAAGCAGGCCGGGGCAGCTGGACAGTGGGGGCAGGCTTACTTAATAACAAAAAAAAATTTACAAAGAATTTTTGGAGCCAGTGAGGGCGGCCGCCCCCGCCCGCACCCTCCTAGATCCGCCTATGCGCGTGGCAATACCACGACGATTATTCACCGGGTTAAAGAGGTGCCCGATATTTTCAGTGGATTCACAAATGGGAATACGATCTAATGATCACGAGGAAAGGCCCCATAAGGATGCAGTCGGCGAGGGAGGAGTAGTATACAAACCTTATCCCTTTCAAAGCCAGCTTTGTTGACGAAAAGAGACAAATGGGGAAAAAAGAATGAGAATGAGAGAAAAGACGGGTCACTTTTTCACCACAAAGGGATCCAGAATCATTGCAAATTGTCATTGTTGACGAGTCAGCTGATTAGTCGGCTCCCATTAGGGATCCCCTAATCCTTGTTTGCCTTCTCTATTTTTTTTTAGGCTTTTTATGGGTATTGGTGTACATTGTCTGCATGAGCTTCCATTGACTTGTTCCCACAAGTATCTATGAAGAGAGGTATTTAAGAAGCTGATCGTCGTCCTCACGACGTTTCTTAATTTTTTTTAAATAAATAATTATAGTTTCTTAAATGTTTTTACTTTTTTAAATAGTTCTATTCTTTCTAATTTCTTACTGTTACATGTGGCAAAACCTGATTTATTCAATTTAGAAATAATGGTTGAGATTTCAAGAACTCAAAGAGGTTATACATAGAAAATTTGATCCATTTGTCACATAGCAGCTGCTAGGATATTTTCTGTTCCCAACAAAGTTTTTTACTGCAATTTGATGAACCTTTAATGTGCTATTAGAATTGAGAATTTTAGGGCCAAAAAGAAAGGAACAAGCATTGTCAGTTTGCCCAAAAACTACCCATACATATCCTCATTGCAAGAGGTTTGCGCTCAGTAAATTGCTGAGACTAAATTCTTTTTAGTGAAGAAAAGATGATTTCTCTTCAGAATCACCTGTAAGAATTTCATTTTTCCTCCTCTTGAGACTACTTTAGTGCACATGCCAATAAATCCTGACCAAATGGTCCCAAGGATTCATGCGTACCGTTCTAGGGCCGGCTAGATGGCTAGGCTATCAAGGCAGTGGCCTTAAAAGTCCCCCTAACATCCTATGCAATCTAAAACCTTTTGAGAAATAGAAGAGTTCCCTAATAATTAAGCGCGAGGACAGGTGGTAACTTAAGAAGTTAATCGAAAACAACATCTTGATAGTCTAAGGTTGTGACTTTTGAACATTGACAAGTCTCACTATATATCGATTAGGAAATTTCACACTATGTGGATATGTTTGGATTTAAGTGGACGGTACGTCATATATAACACCGTCAGGGAATCCTCCTTTTGAGATAGAACAAAAAATAAAGACACCTAAACTCTATAGTCTTCCAGGATAAAAAGAAAAATCTCCCAAAGGTTCAAATTAATACAAAATTATCGTATTATCGCTTTCGTTACGTGAATAATTTAACTCATTTATTGTGTCATAGTTAGAGAAAATATTTTTCCGAGTGACGTAGTGAAATGATGGAAATCTCGTTGCTGCCGTATAACGGTTGGCTTCATATAAAGCTCAAGATATTCTACCCAACTACGAACAAAATGAAGATAAAACATAGAGAAAGTGAGATAGTGTGTGATTTAGAGAGCAACTCGAGCTAGCTAGCAATCTAACTCACAAAATAGATAGTATGGGACTAGCATGAGCATTAGCACATTAACCGCAAAGGAGGAAGGTTGATGTTTGGAAAAAAGTAATAGATCGTCTCATTCAGCGAAGTATGAAGCCGAAGCTTAGTTTAAGGGAGCTTACTCTCACTTTTTGACAATAATTTTATTCATATCCCATGAAGTTACAAATGACTTCTTCATATAGCTTATTTGGACAGAAATCATAGCACTAATTATCATTCCTAAAATAGTACTGCATGATTTCCTCTATCAATATAAGGAATGATTCCTAAATCAAGACAATGAACATAAATTAACAAAGATTATAAGAAAGAAATCCCTATTAAGGCATGATTTGCTCTACTCCTACTCAAAACAACCACAAAAGAAAATTTTCTATAATTTAATGTGGTCGCCCATTCAAATCTCCTAAAGTTTTGAAGCAAATCCCCTCTTGGATCGCGCCTTAATCCATAGACATGTCTCTCCTTCAATCATGCGTTTCCCTTCTTGCATGCGGTATTGACATTCCTTTTTAGTACCACTCCTATGGCTCTTTGGAGGTCTCCATCGTCCAAACATGCTGCTTGTAATCCATAGACATGTCTCAATGTTTTCCCCTCTAGTCCTTGAGACTAATCCCTGGCCTTATGCTTCTTGTTCTTTAACCAGTATTGACTGGGAAGCCGAGAATTTCCATGATATTTTTGGGGCTCCGCAGGATGTGCAGGCCACATCTAGCGCCTCAACTGAGAGAGAGATATCTGATGCAGTGCATGAGGGAGAATCGGGTGGGAGAAAGAGAAAAGTTGGTGACTTGTTTTATGGAAAATGTCAAAGAGAAGTAATTCGAACTAATAAATGCTAAATTTGGGCAAACTTGGATATATCATCTTCTAACACGAGTTTGTTTCTTCATGTTAATTTTGTTCCAGGGGATCGGTATGGTGTCGGAAGGAGCTTCATGTTTTTTTGTCAACTAGCTAGAATACATTTGTCTTGAACAGAGGCGTAGAGACCGGATCAAGGAGAAGATGGGAGCTTTGCAGGAGCTGATACCCAACTGTAACAAGGTTGCCTTTGGTTTTTTTGGGTTAGGCAGTTCGTTTTTAATTTGGTTCAGAATAGGCGAATAAATGTAGTCTCAACCTTGGCAGCGCTATATGAATGATTGCAAAATGATGAAGCTGGGGATTAGGATGCATAAATTGAAAAGGGTTAGCCATAACTTGCAGATTAAAAGCACTAAACTTAAGAGTTCAGATTCCATCTGAACTCCTCCCCGTCTGACAGTCCGACTGGACGGCTGGAATGTGAAGTTCCAGCCGTCCAACTATCAGGATTGGCCGACCAAGGGAGGGGTGTGGGTCCCGCCTGGGACCCACACCTGCCCCTTATCCCGACCGTTGGACGGCTGGAACTTTACGTTCCAGGCCCAGGACCCACACTCCTCCCTTGATCGGCCAATCCCGACAATTGGCACTAAACTTAAGAGTTCAGATTCCATCTGAACTCCTCCCCGTCTGACCGTCCGACTGGACGGCTGGAATGTGAAGTTCCAGCCGTTCAACTGTCAGGATTGGCCGACCAAGGGAGGGGTGTGGGTCCCGCCTGGGACCCACACCTGCCCCTTATCCCGACCGTTGGACGGCTGGAACTTTACGTTCCAGGCCCGGGACCCACACTCCTCCCTTGATCGGCCAATCCCGACAATTGGACGGCAAAGTTCCAGTCGTCCAGTCGAACGGGGAATTCGAACTCCTCAACTTAAATGCTGATATATTTTCAGTCTGATAGAGCTTCAATGCTGGATGTCGGATGATGCCATTGAATACCTTAAAGCCTTAAAGCTTCAAATTCAAGTTCTCTCTCTCTCTCTCTCGCTCTCGCTCTTAGGATGTTTCTCTTCCCCTGGTCCGCATCTCCGTGCTCGTTGATAGACATTTCTCTGGCAATTCTTGGTGTGCTGCTTTTGTTCCCTGAAAATCAGATTATGTCTACGGGTGGAGAAGCTCCATGCCAAGTTCCCTAAATGCCACCAGCTGGTATCCAAAGCACACGAATTCCCCATTTAAGGCCAGGATTTGGCATGGGAATGATTAGCAAGTCTTACTCAACAGGCTTTCCCATGATACCAGTTCCCCCAATTAATCTGCATCCGGCTTCGTCACCAGCAGCAGGATTTTATTGGATTTCTGGACCAGCAGCTCTTCCAGTCCCTCGGTTGCAAGTGCCTCTCATTGCCTCACAAGCACTGCCTTCACACAGTGTCACGTCCACTGTGCCTACAACGTTTACGAGAAAATTGTATCCCCCGTTCCACCATTCAAACAAAAGGGGTGTCTAGTGTTAAGGATGTTACCCACGGTTGCAAGTGCCTCTCATTCTTCGGCTGTTTGTTACCATGTGATTTTGTATGGATAGAATTTGTTAGGATACACTTGATCTTGTATTCCTATAAATACGTTGAATACAATGAGCGTTTTGGTTCATTCAAACCAAAACTTTTCAAAACATTTCATCTAGCTCCCAAACTACTGACGTCCGCAATTGCCATTTTTAAGCCAGGTTCGTTTTTAACCTTCACAATCTCTGGATTTTGCAAATGTCGTACTTTCCGTTAAGATTTTATACTTTCATGAAGCTGGCCGCAGCTGTTCCAGACAGTGTAGGAGTTACTTCCGGCTTTTGTGGTCACTTGCGACTCTTTTCTCAATATTAATTTAGTATATCATGAGCTTAACTATAATTTCATAACTGTGAGCGGTTATGTTGATGTTTTGCAGGATAGTAGAAGAAATCCTTAACTGCGGCTACGAGTGTCCAATCTCTAACCCCCTATAAATGCTAAATTATTATGCTAGTTCTTGGGGTTTGTGTGTTTTTCAGATTAATCCTCGTGATAAGTTTTTTTTTCTACGGGCCTTAAGGTTTGAATCAATTCACATTTTAGTCCTTCCGTTCATTTGGATGACAGAAATTGCCGACATGGTTAAAGGTTACCATGTCAAACCTAATTATAATCAGACACCTGTTAATAGTAGACACGCGTTACAAACAAAAATTAAAAATTTGAATTAGCAATTCGTGAATCCCTATTGCATACTAACTGGACTCCAGCACAACAAAATCCCCAAACCCAAAATTCCCAATTTCACTAACACTGAGCAAACCCAAAATCCCAATTTGACCTGTGATTTGTCTCATTCAACTTCTATTGGTCTGAAATAGTTTGAATAAGTGAGGCAATTACAGAAAAAACTTCAACTGTAAATCAATAGCCAAAAGGTGAGCCAAGGAATTATCATGCACCAGTTATGGCTAATTCTCTCTCTCTCTCTCTGTCAAGGCATTGATGGCCTTTACTTCATCGCCCGTGGCAATACATTCAGGAACACTGCGGGTCCTCGAAAGGGCGAAGCAGTCGCCCTCAGGTCAGTCGCTGCCTCTGATATCTCCGTCTTCTACTGGTGTGCCATCGACGGTTACCAATACACCCTCATGGTCCACTCCCAGCGACAGTTCTACAGAGAATGCTACATCGTCGGCACCGTGGACTTAACTTTCGGTAACGCTGCAGTTGTCTTCCAAAGCTGCAGTCTAAGGTAGGGAAATTGGGGATCTTGGGTTTGGGGATTTTGTTGTGGTGGAGTGCAGTCAGCCTCAACCGGATTCGCGAAGTGATTATAATTGGGTGTGTCGTGGTAGCAGTTAGTCATGTTGTCAATTTCGATTCGATCATCCAAATGAACGTAGAGACTAAAATGAGAATTGGTCCAAACTCCAATGTGGGAAAAATTTATCATAAAGACTAATTCAGGAATCGCGCAAACCTCATAAATTATGCTACTTTTCCAGCTGGTTACATGTAACTATCGAACTCCTCAGTTTCGTTGTTTATAGTCCCATATGTAGAGCTTTAGTGACTCTAATACATTTCTTATCCCTCTCTGCGTAGATATCAGTATGAAAAACTTGCACTGCACATTGACTCCCTGATGGGGATCTCACTGTAGTTCAATCTTGCCTATCTCGTTTTGATTGATACGACAGATTGACAGGATAAGTTGCCAAGTATAAAGCTCTAAGAGAGATTTCGCACGGACTTAGCTTCAATCACTGCAAAAGTTCTCTTCTGGGTGTACATGTTCTAATGAGTCTGGGGGGCAACACAAATTTGGATTATCAGCATTTGTGATTTTACTCCAAATTAAGACTTAAGAAAACTCAAAATCAAAGCCAAAGCCAATGTGAATTTATATCTTAAATGCAGGGAATACCTCTATTGCAGAGGCAAATTCTAGTCAATATATACAGCTAGCTGAGATTGTTTATTGATATCGCATAAAGTAAGAGTTTCCCTAGAATTTTCACAACTTATCCAGGAGTTTCCCTAGTCAATATATACAGCTGAGATTGTTTATTTGAATTTCTTTTCTTTCACCGGTCCCCTCGGAATCTTTCTGAGAATTGTAGAATCAAATTTCTGGTACAATTTCTTGACGTCTCGGTTGCCTTTGGTAGCAAGATAATCCACCTCCCTCTCATATCGCTCGTACAGAACAGGTAGTGTTTGCAAGCAGAGAAAGACTTCGCAACAAACAGCAAAGAGAACACAGAAGAGGGTTAAGCTCAAACAAGTATATATACATCATCTATGCAAGACAGGTCGGGGATGTTACCAACGTATAGCAGATTCAAGGTGCTGAAATAAGTCCCAACAACTGACAATATCCAAAGACAAACGATTGCCTGCATATCAAGAACTCTCAAGTATGTCAGTTTCACAATCCTCGGAGAGTAGTCGAACGAAGTTGCGCAGGGACAGGACTATAGATTTCATACCTCAAGGAAGCTTGGCAAATCTTTCCCACTTGAAATTTCATAGAACTTCAGCAAGAACCAATTAACTTTTGCAAACCAGTATTTAAATGACGATTCTGGAAGTCTAATTTCATTGATGTTGGGTGGACTCCTGAGATAGCGTAACAATTTAGCACCCAGTTCCAGCCAGAACTAGACATGGATATTCTACGTGACCAAACACAAATTAAGAACTTATTTTAGTGATTACCAATTGATCAATCCCGCCGCGTTAGACCAGATGAAAATGATGAGCATGGAGAGGATGAGCAGGTGACAAAGAAAAGTCACAAAATGGTACTCCGCAACTTCGAAAAGAATCCATATAATCGTGAATCCACCAAGGATTGCAGCTGATAACTTCTTGTCCCTCCACAGTAATATGTCAGCAACTGCAAGAAATCAAGATCAACCCACCTTGATATATGAAGCACAGCTCTTCCCTATATGCCATACTTCATACACGTACTATATCTAGTTATATAGGAATCATTGTGGGGTGGCCTTGACCCTCCATGAGGATTTTGAGGTGGCTCAGGGCTTGGAAATGGGGTTTCCTACCCTTGGTGAGATCGATTGACATACTTTGAAGTCTATTCAATGAGAAAGATCGTCATGAATTCTCCTAAAATGGTGCAGTTGGTTCTTCCGCTTATCCCCAAAGAGCAGATAAAAAACAGACATGGAAATTAAAAAATGCAAGTTATAAAAGGGAGAAGATTAACCTTTTCCTCCTCCAAAGATGTCACGCAAAGACCTTTCGCGACCAAACAATCTTACCAATGATTGAGGTGGATACTCTGAATCGTACGAATAGTTCGGCATGACTGTTACTTTTTCTAACAATTCTGGCCTTTCAAATACTTTTGGAAAGATACTGTAGCCTGTATGTTCTATTGAGCCTGTATAAAAAGGATTGCTGCTGGGGTTCTAAGCTTCGCAGCCAAGAAACTGGTCTCAAAAGAAGGAATGACTTTGGCATAGCCTAGAAGATTGATTTCACATGCCCACTTCAATAATATGCTCTGCCCATCTATGCATCAGATATTCAAATACATTGAGAAATTATGACGAATATTTAGCATCACGCGAACTAGAACAACTTAAAATTGAAGTTGTTTAAATGTCATTTGCATCAGGAGCTTAATTATTCTTCCAATTACCTTGATTAATCTAATGGGAAATCCTCCCCAGCAGCTAAACGCACATGAACCGTCTGACGAGACGTTTGTGCTTGGAAGCTTGCATCCGTCATTGCTTAAGACACGACACCTTCTTCGTTCTTGGCTTTTAAGGAACAAGTCGAATAAAAAGGTCATGTTTGTTCTCGAGGATAAGGGACCAAAAAAAGGTAAAGCATAGTAGCCTTGATTGTTTAGTGTTTTTTTTTTTCCAAAAAAAAAAACAAAGGAAACACATCAATTTATTTGCAATAGAAGTAACTCAGGCTGACCACTCGAGTTGGCTCGTAAAAGCTAAGGTACCAACAATGGACTACTGGTTAAAGGCTATGGATTCAAGTCTCGACAAGAGAAAATGACAAGGAGATGAGACTCATAACTAGATTCTAGACTATCGGGCCTCTTACACTGTACTATCTCCTCCTCTATCCTTTTTTTTTGCTCAAACCAAAAAAGCTTAGATCTACCCGAAGGTAAGTTCTTAATGCAGGTAATCATTACCTAATTGGAGTAAAATTATATATATATATATTTCACTTACTAAAAGAAATTAGATATTTTCCTTTTTACGTAATCAAATTGTTAAATAATATCTACCTTTAAAGGATCAAATAAGGTAAGGAGAATCTCATTACATCATAGTATATGGAAAAACAAATTAAGTAGGATAGATGAGCTAAATAGAATGAATAAAAGATTAATTTATTACATTCATGATATTGATATTGAAACAAATTCTCATACTATATTGAAATACAATTAAGATATTATTGAAGTTTGACAAGAAGAATTGATCCGTGATAATTTGGGTCTAGACAAAATTACAGGGGATACAATGCTTTACATCCATAAACTATGGGTTTTAATGTTACTTTTGCAGTTCAGTTCAGTTCGAACTTTCAAGTCCTTCCATCAATATCCGTTTTTAAATAAGATCTAACCATAAAAACTATGTCACATAGCCTATATATTTAGAGCACATGTAGCATGTTTTTAACAATCACATCTTTTTTAGACATACAAATATATATTTTGATATTTTAAAGATTTAATATGACAAATTTAATAGCTCACCTTACCCATAAAAAGATTTGGACATGACTTTTTTTTTTGGGTAAGTAAGTAATATATATTGAAAAAGCAAAAAATTTGGACATGACTTTACTTTGAACAATTTAGTTCAAAATAAATGGGGTGGGTCCCCCCCGGCTCTTTATTTTGGGGGGTTCTTTTTCTTTATTCTATGAGCTAATTGTGGCTTTGCCAGGGTCAATCATGTTAAGCATGCTGGGTAATAATTTACCAGTCACGCTTTAGTAATCATTAGAGATGTGCAAGTGGAACGCAAAAGCAATATTAATGTCAATTTTAACTTTACTTTCATTTTGTTACGCAGAAAAAAAAAATAACTTTAGTTTCATTTAACTACAAGTCCAGCCAATTAGAATAAATTAATACTTCCCAAAGTTGGTACGCTTTCACATCAAATCTTTGACCCTCACCAACGAGAATTAAGACTCTTGAAACGAGTTTTTATGTTGATATAATTTGGTCAATAACTTGTCAATTTAATGTCCGGCGGTTTTGGTTTCTAGCCCCCTTGAATGCCGCCATTTTATGCTGGTTGGAGTTGTCTCTCCTCTTTCTTCTGGAGCAGTCTGTCTTTGCATGAAGTTTCTCTTGAAGGAGTCGGTTCGTCGCTCTGCTCGTCATTCCTCTAGCGGAAGCCGCCATCACTTTGGGCGATGTTTGTGTTGGGTTCCGGTCTTTGTGACCGGTTTGTTTTTGTCTTGTGGGTTGGCCTTTGTTGGTTGTTTGTGTTGGCCTTGGTTGTTGTTCTGGAACCGGCTGTGTTGTCCGGTTTGGCTACTGGACCTTTGGTTCCGGTTTCTTGTAGGGCCTACTTGTCCGATTAGGTCTTCTGCTAGCCTTCAAGTAGGTTTTGTGTTTTGTTCTGACTGTATTGTTCTCGATTTTTAATATATTGTCTTGTTGCCTAGAAAAAAAAATTATCTTCTCGCTTTCTTCTCCAAGCCATTACAACACCTTGCAAGAGAAATATATTCGCTCTGCAAGGAAAAGACCATATGCAGATTTGAAAACCATCGCTTTGCGATGATAAATTTTTAAGGGTAAGTGTGTGACATTGGGTATTCCAACAATGAGAATCAACGTGGGAAGATCAAAGATTAGGTTGTTTCCAAAATGAGCTTATTGAAACGAGAGAGGATCACAATCCTCTACAATTTAGATGGTCTAAATTACCGAGCAAGGCAATGTGTATCATACTTTGAGTCTTATATACTGTGTCTATCTCTCTTCCAACTAAAACAACAAATTGAGGAGCATTTTTATATGGAGAAATACGAAGGATGGTGGTGGACCCCTTTATATAAGCCTAAATTTTTAGAGTATTAATATATTATATCATGATGATTGCTACATACTTTGACTAAAACTCTGTTTGTTTCAATGAAAAGTAATAATATAAAGTAGTTTAGAGTTAATTTTTTTTAGTAAAGTATTTTAGTTTTCAATGTTTAGTTGCTACCTCAAAATATGTTTTTTTTTAAGACTTCAATATTTGATACATCATCTATAATCTCATAAGATTCGTAAACTTGATTCTTAAAATTAGTTTGAAATGAATTAAAATAACATAATAATAAATTTATCGTAAAATATTTTTTTTTAAATCGCTTTGCTTGCCGTCGGCTCGCAAATAGTATGAAGGGTTGCTTACGCCTCCTAATAATTCAGGAGAGAGATATTATTTATCTTAAGCTTGGGGAACCTCCCAAACCCCCCCCCCCCCCCTCTCTCTCTCTCTCTCGCGATCAACTGTTTACTAATACCGCATTGAATGCTTATCTAAATTTTCAGGAATTTAAGCATTTTAGCATCTTTTACTTTTAAATAAGCAACTTCTCTAATAATTCCTCAATGAAAACTTAAAAAACTTTCAGCTCCATAAATTTAGATTATTTTTCAAAATAATTTATGTTTTAAAAAAAATAAAGTATTGTTCAAAAATATTTCTTTTAGTCAAGCCAAAGATCAGGAGAGATACTTTTAATTGGAGAAAGAAGATTAAAAATTTTTAAAAAGGAAACCACTTTCAATAATGTGAAGTTGTGTTTTAGGGTCGATTGAATTAAGTTTTGATTGACTGCATTTTACGGGGCTCTATAAACACTCAAAATTATGAAAAATACTTTCCACAAAGAAAAATACGTTGAAACATAAGGAGCATTAACAGTGTATCATGTTGTCCTGACTTTTCGGTATGCACATGTGAGTTTAAAATGAAATTCATGACAGAATCTTGTAATTGTATAGTTAAGCAAGAGCATACTTTGAAGAATGATAGATGGAGATGGTTTTTTTTTCTCTGGTTTTTACTCAAATCTCAGGAATTATGTTGAGAATACGATCTGAGAAGTGCTTCATTGAGAAGTACTCTGCCAAATTTTGTGTAATCTAACCCATAGAGGTGCATTGGGGAATTATTCTTAATTCCTAAGCATTTTTCGATTGGGTTATAGTTTACTGCTGCTAACCTATGGTCCTAAATATAAAAACTAGACGCAATGAGATAACGATAGTGGCATGACATATGTTCCCGCTCATAGGCTTCTGCACATTGCATGATTAGGCGCACCACAAATTCTCAAATCCATGATAAGGCGCATAAACTTTAGTGCTATTGGCATCCATGAAAGATTTCACCATCATAAATATAACATTTCCAAAACATATCCCCTCCTCCTTTCCCTTTTCCGTGATTTTTTTCACCTATAAATTTTGCAGACCGCCACGCCAAAGTACTGCACCCCATCTCCACTCCTCTCTCTCTGATCTCTTCTTATCCGAGTGGGTGAAGATGAAGATGACGATGTCATATGTTGGGTTTTTTATTGTCCTTATTGTCCTGCTCCCCGGGGAGACAACTCGAGTCTCTACGGCGATCACATGCGACCCATTTGAGCTGGCTGCTTGTGCGAGTGCAATCACATCCAATATTGCCCCCACAGCTTCGTGCTGCAGTAAATTAAAGGAACAGAGGCTTTGCCTTTGCCAGTATCTCAAGGATCCAAACCTGCAAAAACTTGTCAACTCTCCCAACGCCAGGAGTGTGGCTAGCACTTGTGGCACTCCTTTCCCCAGATGCTAGCTAGCACAGTACTTTTCATGACCGACTATAAAATAGTGGATTTGGGTGATATCTTATTATAGCTTATCTTCATTGGCGTTTAAGTGGGTGATCAGTTGGCTTTGTTGGTGTTCCTAATAACTGTCTTTTGAGTGTTGGGTGTGTAATCGTGGGTCGTTGTCTTGTTTCTTTCGTTTTTATGGAGATTTCTGAATTATTAGTATTGAAACTTAAGTACAACTGGGAACTGAAGTTGATATATTTGAGGTTGTTCTTGCAGTTGGGACCCAGATTAGATTTTCCTAATATAAAGTAATTTGGAATAAGCTTCAGCTCACTCTCACAGTAATCTTCATGCATAAGCGTTTCCTCTTGCAAAAGCTAGTTGCTTGTACCCAACGAAACCTATTGATGAGTTTACAAGTAAAACAGGTCAAGATTAGTAGTTTCAAAGGACTTGAAAAATAAGTGACAATTTGCACCTGAAAATTTCGTGAACTTTGTGGGCAGTCTAAACAGCTTGAGGAAGAATTCAATAGCTAAGGTACGATAAAGAAAAGATACACAGTACCACCCCTATGTGCTTTTTTTTCTGCAATTTGATTTAAGACCCGAGTTTTTAATTTTGTAAATTTTCAACTAATATATTGATTCCAAATTGTGACATAACTGTCTAATACCACGTGAAAGGTCATGTGGAGGGTCAGGTACCTTCCATGTATAATAAAAGGAATGAAAAACTAAACAAATAAAAACATGTCTTAAAATGATAAATTATAAGGAATACAAGATAATATATATATATATATCAAATTCTACTTGTAAAAACCACATCCAGTGATCCAAATAGCCTTTCAAGAACTCCTGAAAATCTCATGCACCATGCGAATAGACACCAAGCTCAAAGCAATGGTAATACCGCGCGAGGCACTACGTCTACATGGTATTCTTTTTGCACAAGTCTTATTGGCTCTCTGAAATGACCATGGCTTTCGACAGACAATTTGAAGAAAAAATTAACACTAGAGACGTTAGGATCTATACAGGAACAGATAATAAAACGACAGATATCGAGCGCAGTAAACTCCTGCATTCCATAATAGCTGTTCTATCGAACTGCATCTTCGGGATGAAGAAGAGAGTCTACTTCATCACAAATGATAGCCAGATTTCTTTTACACCAAGCAATGTTCAGTGCCAGTGCCGAAAGCTTATAAGATATAAAGCCACAATGGCCAGAAAGCAACCAACACTGTAAGGGTGGGGGACCAAACACAAGACTCGGAAGGATTGAAGCTGCACAGAAAATGTCCCAATATACCATTCCAACTATGAACAAACACAGTACTATACTACTGACTTTCAATACTGCAGAAATACATCCATCTCTAACTCATTAAGGTAATACTTGAATTTTTATGTATCCATTTTCTCCCTCAGCCAAAGGACACCAAAATTGGGGAATATAACATTCTAAGCAAATGATTAGACCTTCTGAAATTCGTTATTTTGGTGTTGCGGCTGTGATGGGAAACTAGAAGTGGTCATTCCAAGGCCTTCGTTCTGATGCTTCTCCCATCCTCCAGTATCAGCTCTAGAGTGAGCCCAGTAGTAAAGGATTGATCCGACCAGTGAGAACAATGTCAGAGCTGCTCCAGCAGCAAATACGCCTTTGCGGAGGGTGGCACATGACAAGTCTTTTGCAAATAAGGATCCTCGATACTTCGTGTGGTATGCATTCCGTGCTGACCCAGCCAATAAGCATGCCTCGGCTCCCAAAAAGCTAATCCTAATTTAGTTGTCGGACAGAAACATTAGTAGACATATAACACTTCGCACCAGCATTAACATACCACTTCACACTGATATTGATCAATTGGGAAAACTACAATGATCTCCTAAAATTTTGTGCGGACTATTCTTCAATCCTTGGATTTTCAAAACCACCGGGACTCTGAGTTTATACAATTTCCTACACTTATATTGCTCCCTAACCTGCTGTTAGTCGATTGTTAGCAAAACGATCAATGCTTCTTCCTATTAGAGTTCCAAATTGTGCTTGATATATGAAAACAAGTATAAGGTGCCTGGCGTTTGACTTTGTATTGCTAGTTAGGCTGTTGTTTGGGCTCTTTGTCTCTATACTTTAAAGAACTATAAACCAGTATCCTGATTCTTTGGTTCTGTGCATTGGGGAGTTTTCCTTAATGGTGCGAATGGTTTACCAACTTGTAAAGTGACATTTACTCGACAGAATTCTTACTTACCTCCCCCCCCCCCCAAAAAAAAAGAGCATACACTCTAACTGAGGCTAAAAGATAGAAGAAACAAACAATTTTTTTTACATAAATTGGTGAGTTGGAGAAGACCAAAAAGGTTGTGAAGGAGATTAGAAGCCGTTTTGCCACATATAGGCAGAAAACCACTCTATCAGAGCAAATGACAGTATAAGCACAACGGGAGGACAAAGAGAGACGCTAGTAATGGCCAATGGGCATTTCAGTCTTCTTCCTTTGACCTAAGGATTCTTTTTAGTGTTCTCCGACCTCCGTTCTCCGTTTGACTAGAGTTGGAAGCCTAGATTTGGACACTATAAGGACAGAACTCACTCAGAAGTTTAGGTTGCCCTAAACCTCAGGCACGTTTTCGTAATATGAACTAAAGAATAATATTTCTAGAGCATCTCAAAGCATTTACGTGCAAATTAATATATACCGCCACCAGAGTAGAAAAAAAAAAACAATACTGGAGAAACAAAAATAATATGTCCATTCAATCGAAGCTAATGGAAGTCAGCACCCAAAACCAAACCAATACGCACTTACTTCCTTTTACTTTCGACAGGACAAAACAATATAGGGTAAAGCTACGTTATTCGCTCCTGTTTGGTTATCTGGAGAAAGTGGTAGGAAGAGGAAGAGTGGGGAAAAGGAAAAAAAATAAAAGAAAAAAAGGTAACCATCGTTCTGGCGACCAGATTTCTCACAAAATCTCACCAGTTTTGGAAACAAAATTTCGGGTACCATACCTCTACTATAACATTTTGGATCTTCTCTTTGTTTTATTTTCCCTTCCCATATAGTATCCAAATAATTGAAATTGACAATTTTGGAACTTTCTTCTTCCTTCCCTTTCCCATGGTAAACAGTGTGGAAATCATAGGAAGGTACTAGTAAAACCTCGAACAGCCTCTTTGATGCATATGGAATAACTTTCTAATCTATCAAACTATGTCACCATCCCTATTTTTTTTAATTGTCATTAAAAAAGAAAAGGCAAAGGAAAGGAAGGTAGTGGACAAGGCGCTCCATTTCAGAACTCTGTTACGCTAACGAGGAAAAGGGCAAATTGCATTAGCAAACCGGACAAAAAATTTCAGTAAACTACTGTTCCATGCTCGGGAAGCTCACAATTTTGGTCGTATTTGACGGTGGAAGACATGACAACGTGATCCCCATCATAAGATCAAACGAATCATCGACCGCATATATTAGAAATCAGTAAAATTACCAGGAAAGGATGAAGAAGAGGGTGGCACAAATGGTGTAGGTCCCAGTTACAAGCCCTCTACCGAAGCAGAGACACCTGGTAACGCCGTTAAGCACCGCCTGGCTAATCAGCAACAGCCCGAACGCCGCCAAACCGTACACTGTCGACGCGTCCGAACCGTACATGCAGTACGTCCTCTCGTCGTACTTATCAGGCAGCACCTTCGCCTATAAAGAGAAAGTTACTTGGCCTGAACTACAAAGATTCAGACAGCAAGAGAAACACAGAGAGAGAGAGAGAGAGAGTTTGTACTGGGCTACGACGTCGTTCGGCGCCGATGGCAAGGACAAAAGCGATGAGGTGCAGAGCGGTGATGATGGACAAGATGGACACCGAGACCGCCATTATCGCTTTGTCTCTCGCTCACTGGCTTCCTAGTACTGTTCCCTACTCTTTCTTAGGATTCTATTATCTCTCGGCTTTCGATTTTGTTTCTTTTTGAGCTTTGGAGGCCTTGAGGATGAGACGGTCATAAGTCACTAGCGTTTGGTGGTCCTCCTCAATCATGCATACGATTCTATAAAATATTTAAGCCTCCTGTCGCGTGGCATTTCTTCATTGGTGAGCTTACAAAATCTTTTTTGGTGTTGGTATCAGGCTAGTTCATCTAGTGTGAGGATAGTGGGACCCTTCATCTGACCCACGATTGACGAATGCCTCCGGAGCCTGGACATATAGCTGGAACGCGGTTGGCTGTCGGAGCGTCAGTTTCCCGGTTGGCCTACCGGATATAAAAGGTTAGAAATTAAAAAGACATTTAAGCCCGGCCTCCTTCGATTTTCTACTCCTTGTGGAGGCAGGGAGAGACCTGCATCCGTCGCAAAGAACCGTTTCTCTGATGAAGGAAAATATTCCTCGTTCGATAATGCAAAGCTTTTCTTCAACTTGTAACCATTTCTAAACTTGTCCCTTCTTCCGGCGTGCTAGCCGCTGTCCTAGACTAGCGGCTTCAGTAAGCAGGGTAACAATTTTTTCGCAAGGTATAATTATGGGCTTTGGCCCTATTTGTCATCAATATAGGTTTTACATTGCAGTCCACCGTAGAACTACAAGCATGTGTAAATTTAGTGAAATTTATTTTTTAATCCTTAAATTTTAGACATTTTTTTATTTTAGTCCTTCACTGTTCGAGATATTAAGTTTTGTTCATCCAAACATTGACCAAAAAATACATCATTCTATAATTCGAGATATCAAACTATTCTTTTAACTAACATTTAACGAAAAATTATCGGGCTCACGAGGCCGGTATAAGGATTTTTGGGCCATTATTGTGGACCCTTTTTCATTTCATTTGGGTGCCTTTTGTGGTTTGGGCCTTCTTTTAGTTGCAATATCAAGCCCATATTTTGTAACTGAATTTCTGCCTGCACATATTTGTACCAAATACCAATTCACAAATTGTTTTAGGAGCACTCGTTTTGTACCCATTCAATAAGCATTCATATATTGGTTTAGCCATTTAGAAAAATATATTGTTTTAGCCTATTTATAAGCGTGTGTATTGTAGGGTGAGGTTGGGTAACCTATCTCCAACCCCGACCCCAACTCAGTCGGGGTTGGATTTTTGGGCCAACCCAGACCCCGATTGAACATGAACTTGAGACGAGTTGGCTTGGGGTCGACTGAGGGTTAGACGCAAGATGGCATGCATGGTATAAAAAGAAAAAGAAAATTAAAACGTTACTTTTGAAGGTTAGGGTCCGGTAGGCCTTTTTCGTGGTCGGGTTGCTCAACTCTAAACTCTAAACTCTAAACTCAACCCCATCCCGAACTCGGTAAAAATCTACCCGATCAAGTTGAAGTGTATTTAAAAAGTAAAATTTTAGGGTTGTTAAAATTTTAGGTATTGAGATTGATGAAAAAGTGAAAAGAGATGTAATTTTTTATATTTTTATAATGAAAAGTAATGATTTGATGGGAAGAGAGAGATTATATTGTAATTTTTTGTTATGTTAAAATTTTAAGATGGATAAAATTTTAATGTGCAAACGGAGCCTAGGACAGATTAGATTTTTGGGTTGTTACATACCCAGGCTAATAGAGAAATCGAGATATCGATAAACATTGTGAAAAGTAGAATTTTTTTAAAACAACCTACAAAAATCGTCATAAAATTCTAAATGCAATGCTTCAAATAAAAACAAAAATCCATGTCATGGTCATCAACTTTATGGTAAACTTCACTTTTTCACCGCCAACTTTTGAATAAAGTATTTTAAGATTCAAATTACTTACTTCATCACATTCTGTTCGCTAATTATCGAAATTTATTAATTTGTGTCCCTTGATCAGATTCTACCATTAGAATAATTGAAAAAATTAGTTACGTCACATAATCTTGACATATGAATCTTAGTAGAGAGAGCACAGATGGATGAGTTTCAATACTTTGAGGACGGATTGTAATGAAATTGGTAACTTAACCACAAAATGAGTCGAAAAGTGATGTGTTTTCACTTGATGTGTTTGGCTATATATATATATACAGTGAATATATAAAAGTAAGTTGCTATTTGCAGAAAAATACACTTATTTTCTACTTATTATTAGAGCAGTGACATATTAGACTTCAAATTACTAATTATTTATGCTTTGCACTTCGATTATTAATCTGGACATAATTAATTCTTTAGTTTAATGAAATAACAATTTTATCCCCATAATTTTTTATTATTACATATTATATAGGGGTAAAATTTTCATTTATCCAAAAACAAAATATGAATTTCTGCTTAAATTAACTGGAAGTGTAAATAGTATAAGGGGTAATTGATAGTTGAAATATTACATATCGATAAGTGAGAGTTGATCCTCGACAAAAGGATAGGCAGGCATAGGGTCGACTTGCTTTTAGTCTATCCAGTCTTTCTTCTTTAGCTAAATTACACCGTAAGTCCTTGAGGTTTGACATTTTTTCAGTTTGGTCCTCAAGGTTCGGTTTTTCCTAAACCTATCTCTCGGGTTTGGACTCATTTTCAAATAGATCATGTTGTCAACTTAGTGGATGGAAATGCACACGTGACAAATGGCTTACACATGGAAATGGACAGCTCGATTTAAAAAAAAAACCCCACTCAATCACAATGTGACACGTGTCAGAAAATATATAAAAATAAAAATAAATCTAAAATTAATAAAACAACATAATTAATTTTTTATATTTTGTTATATTAAAAAAAACGGTTGTCGACATGAAATAAAGGCCGGAAACGAACATGTTCTGACGATTGCCGACAAGGATATCTTCGACACCGGTTGTCCTAAGAAATTAGTTAACACAACCTTTGATACACATGAACGTACAAGATCTCTTTGATTTCGCTCCAAGTACTGGGAAACTTACTTTTCTATACAACTGCAACGCTGAGATTCCGAATCCTTGTGTGCTCAGCAGCTCCAAATGCGAAGACGGGGGGCTTCTCCTGCAGTGGACTTCTACTATATCCAAGGTGAAGAAACTCACCATTGCGATCTTCCAACTCAGTCATGCAAGACAATTGAAGTCCCAATTCAAAAGGCTTTCCAAAATTGTGAGCCTAAAAATTCAGTGAATAGTGGCTTTGACTTGAAATACGAATATTACAGAATGAAGTTTCCACCACTGATGCTACGCCCAAGACGTCGATTGCTTCTGTTGTCAATACTCTTCCATGTACAGCTTGTTAGAGAGTTTGTTAGAGGGCATTTTTGGCTTTTACCCCTAGGTTGTTAGAATCATTCTTTTATTCGTTGGTTATATAGTTTGTATACAGTCTCCCTTCGAGAGCAATTTGCAATATACAACAGATTCTCCAACGTCTTCCTTTTCTCTGCTTTCTTCTCGTTTTCTTCTCCACTGCCATTTCTGACATGGTATCAGAGCAGTGATGTCTAATAACGACGAAGAAGTAGTTGTCTTTATTATACTCGACAAATACAGCCATCTGTCTGACCCTGCAAATCCTTACCGCCTGAAAAATTCAGATAGTCTAGGAACCGTGCTCGTAACAGAGCTGCTCACCATTGAGAATTATGCAACTTGGTCAAGAGCCATGCAACGGGCTCTTCGGGCCAAGAACAAGATAGGATTCATCAATGGGACTTTTCCCAGACTAGATAGCACCAGCGATTCTCTTTTCGGTTGCTGGGAGCGATGCAACGATATGGTGGTGTCTTGGCTTCAAAATTCCATTGGTCTACCTCTCAGATCTAGTGTAGCATTTGTAGATAATGCAAAAGAAATCTGGAGTGAGCTACAAGAGAGGCTTTCACAGCAGAATGAGCCTCGCATTTATGAGCTCAAGAAAGCTCTGACCAACTTAACACAAGGTGACAACACAGTAAGCACTTACTACGGTAAGATGAAGACCTTATGGGATGAACTCTCAGTTTATGACCCACTACCTGAATATAGCTCTGGTAATTTACGAACCTTTGTTGAACGTTATCAACATGAATGTGTTATACAGTTTCTTATGGGTTTACACAATTCCTATTCTAATATGAGAGATCAGGTGATGCTGATTGAGCCTTTACCTGCTGTGAATAAAGTATTTTCATACATTCAGCAGCAGGAAAGGCAAAGACATATGCGCTCAAATTCTTCTGGTATGGAATCTGTTGCTATGTTTACTCGAAAGAACTCTGGAAATTTCAGAGGCAACAATCGGTATTCTGCCAATCTTAAGAAGGACAGGCCATTCTGTACTCACTGTAAGAGCACTAGACATTCATTGGACAACTGCTTTAAGGCAGGTAACGCAGAGGCACTAGTCTGTTCTCATTGCCATATGTCAGGACAGTCCATGGATAGATGTTACAAACTCCATGGATACCCCCCGAGTCACAAACGCCATAACAAAAATGGCTCAGGCTCATATGCGAATCAAGTGTCTGGACAATCTCAAATTGATTCTGAAGAGGACAGTGCAAACCCAGTGTCATTGACAAAGGGGCAATATCAAGAAATCTTGGCTTTGCTCAAAACTAAGGATCACTCAACAGCCTTTCCTTCAGCCAATCATGCCCAGACTATTTCTCATAAACTTTCTAAACACTCATCTACCATGGCCGGTATATCTATCTGTCTCTCTGCTTCCAACTCACTTTCACACACATCTTCATATCCCCATTGGATCATTGACACGGGAGCTACATACCATATGGTCTGTAACACCTCTTCTTTCACATCTACCAATTTCAAAGCAGCATATTCTGTTAAACTCCCGAATGGTGAAATTGCTCCAGTATCACATATTGGAACTGTTCAATTGACTGATACTATGGTTTTACACGATGTCCTGTGTGTGCCATCATTTACTTTTAATTTGCTGTCTGCTCGAATACTTTCAGAACAATTACATTGCTGCCTTGTTTTCTTACCCAATGAATGCTTTGTACAGGACCTTGTAACTTGGACGACGATTGGGAAGGATAAGGTTGCTAATGGCCTCTATTATCTGCTGAAAGAGAAGGTGCTGCCATCAGATCTCAGTACCACCCTCGCCAAACACTCTATTCACCAAAACTCAATTTCTGCATCTGTTGTTAAGGATTTTGCTCCTTTTGATTTATGGCATTACCGTCTTGGTCATCTCTCCACCACTAGACTCAAATTGATTAATGATTTCGCTGTAACCACTACTCTTCAGTCACATTTTCCTTGTCTTATTTGTCCCTTAGCCAAACAACGAAAATTACCTTTTAATGATAGCACACATATTTCTTCTTCCCTTTTTGAACTTGTGCATTGTGATTTGTGGGGGCCGTGTTCTGTTACTGCCCATGATGGTTCTCGGTTCTTCCTCACTATAGTGGAAGATTTTTCTAGGAGTACTTGGACATACATGCTAAAATCCAAGTCTGATGCCAAACATTGTTTGCAGTCTTTTTATGCCTTAGTGGAGACACAATTCAATCTCAAAATTAAAGTGATTCGTAGTGATAATGGATTGAAATTTCATCTCCCTGAATTTTACTCTAAAAAGGGCATCATCCACCACCGCACTTATGTTGAAACGCCCCAACAAAACGTTATTGTCGAGCGCAAACATCAACACCTTTTACAAGTTGCTCGCTCTCTTAGATTTCAGTCTTGCCTTTCTATGCAATACTGGAAATGAATGTGTGTTAACAACCACATATTTAATCAACTGGGTCCCTACTCCTTTACTCCAAAACAGGACACCTTTTGAGCTTTTATTTCGCACCATACCTACATACAAGCCGCCTAAAAGTTTTTGGATGCCTTGCCTTTGCATCTACTCTTAGTCAAGGGAGAAAGAAATTTGACCCAAGGAGCCGCCCATGTGTATTCATCGGCTATCCTTTTGGGGTCAAAGGATATAAGCTCTTGGATCTTAACACTCAGGAAATTTTTATCTCACGAAATGTCATCTTCCATGAGACTTTATTTCCTTTAAAAACCATCACAAAATCATCTCACCCTACCAATGATTTTGTTTACACCACACCACTTCCTGATACTCTTACCTACCCTTTTTCGGCCACATATTTCCACTCAATCTACCCTCATCACAAATGTCTCTCTTCCTACTTCCATTGAGTCTCCCATCACAGATTGCTCTATTCCTGCCTCATCATCTCATTCACCTACTACATCCTCTCCACCACCAGCTATCACCACTATAGATTCATCTTTATCTCTCATATCTTCACAATTATCCCCTGTTTTAGTTGCTGCTCCACCTCGCCGATCCACTATACTGAGAACAACACCTCACTTTTTGCAAGACTATCACTGCCAGCAGGCAATGTCCAACCTAGCTGCTCAATCTTCTTCCAAGTTACAACCAGGTACGTGCTTCTCCCTTTCTAACACTTTATCTTACCATAAAATTTCGTCTTCTTTCAAGGCACTCACCAAATCTATTTCCTCACACATTGAACCCTTATATTATCATGAGGTTGTTAGTGATCCTCAGTGGCGTAAAACCATGGATTCTGAAATTAGTGCCCTGGAACTCAACCAGACCTGGGTTCTCATTGATCTTCCACCATACAAAGAGGGTATTGGGTGCAAATGGGGTTTTAAAATAAAATATAATGTTGATGGAAGCATTGAAAGATACAAGGCTTGTCTTGTTGCTAAAGGGTATACCCAACAAGAGGGCATTGACTATCATGAGATGTTTTCACCTTTTGCCAAGGTTGTTACGTTGCGATGTCTTCTTGCTTTGGCTGCTGTGAAGGGCTGGTTTCTTTGTCAATTCGATGTGCACAATGTCTTTTTGCATGACACTTTGGATGAGGAAGTTTAAATGAAAATACCTCCCGGTTATTCCCATGGCCCACCTCACCAAGTTTGCAAACTCCTCAAGAGCCTTTATGGCCTCAAGCAAGCTTCACGCCAGTGGTATTCGAAATTTTTTTCCGCTCTTCTTCAATTTGGATTTATCCAATCCAAGGCCGACTACAGTTTATTTACTCACTCTACAACTCAGTCTTTTACAGCTCTTTTAGTATACGTTGACGATATTATTGTTGCAAGCTCATATCTCACTGTCATTGATTCTCTCCAAGCTTTTCTAGCTGACCATTTAAGATCAAGTGCCTCGGTAACCTCAAGTACTTCTTAGGTCTCGAAGTGGCTCGGTCTAAGCATGGCATTCACATTAGCCAACGAAAGTACACTCTGGACATACTGGCAAATTCGGGTCTCCTTGGTGCTCGACCAGTTAAATTACCCATGGATCAAAACCTTCATCTCAACAAACACTCGGGTGTCTCTCTTGCTGATGCTACCACTTATAGACGCCTCATTGGTCGATTGATTTATCTCACAATCACTCACCCAGACATCAGCTATGTAATCCAGAATTTGAGCCAATTCATGGATTCACCTACTGATCTTCATCTGCTAGCTGCCCATAAAATTTTGCGTTATTTGAAGGCTGCTCCGGGTCAAGGTCTGCTCTTTCCTTCTTCTTCTCCGCTGCTTCTTCGTGCCTTTTGTGACTCTGATTGGGCTTCCTGCCCTGATTCTCGACGATCAGTAACTGGGTATTGCATTTTCCTTGGAAAGTCTCTCATTTCTTGGCGGTCCAAGAAGCAGAGTGTCATCTCTAGGTCTTCAGCTGAAGCTGAATATCGTGCTATGTCCAGCACCTGTTGCGAGCTCACATGGTTACGCTATCTTCTCGCTGATTTTAATGTTGCTCATCCTCTGCCTGCTGAGTTGTACTGCGACAACCAGGCTGCACTTCATATAGCCGCAAATCCGGTGTTTCACGAACGTATGAAACATATTGAGTTAGATTGTCATCTCGTGCGTGATAAAATCCTCGATGGCTCTGTTCGTACTTCACACATTCGTACTACTTCTCAAGTTGCTGATCTGTTCACCAAGGCACTGCCTTCCTCCCTGTTTCTTTCTCATTTGTCCAAGCTGGGAATAACAAATATCTATTCTCCAGCTTGCGGGGGCATATTACAGAATGAAGTTTTCCACCGCTGATGCTACGCCCAAGATGTCGATTGCTTCTGTTGTCAATACTCTTCCATGTACAGCTTGTTAAAGAGTTTGTTAGAGGGCATTTTTGGCTTTTACCCCTAGGTTGTTAGAATCATTCTTTTATTCGTTGGTTATATAGTTTGTATACAGTCCCCCTTTGAGAGCAATTTGCAATATACAACAGATTCTCCAACGTCTTCCTTTTCTCTGCTTTCTTCTCGTTTTCTTCTCCACTGCCATTTCTGACAACGAATGTGACTTGGCCTGCAGCAGATTTCAAGGGCATTGTAAATACGAATGGAGTCGGGAGTCCTCGGTACCGTCATGTATATGCACCAACCCACCAAAACGAGGTATGCATCGCTCTTCTGATCTTATACGCACAAAATTGTATGTCTTGTACTTGAGTAGTAAGCAATAGAGCCAAACTACATGTTAATTGAATAAGTAGATGTCTGAGCTGTTAGGGTCACAAATTGGTCCACATGCAGACTCACAGCCGTAGTGTTAAGAATGCAAGTGACACTATAGGCACCATAAACCCAAAAAAAAAAAAGTGCTTCGAGGACTTTCAGGTGTGGTGTAATTGCATCCTTAGAGGGTAATAGAATGAGGCTTCATTTAGGTAGATGAGCTTCTTTAAGAAGTATATATAAGACGATGGTTTTCTATAATTTGGTACTAAAAACATAGAAATTTGGGTCAAAGCAACATTCTGGGCGATTTTTTTTAAGCTCAGGACTATTATTTTCTTTTCTTTTTTAGAATAATGCGTAAACTTAGATATTCGGATCGAGTTCGGATTTTTTCAAAATGTGCTTCACAACGCTAACTGCGTAACTGATACCAGGCCTAGTACAAAACATATCATACATGAGACTCCCTACAACTGAAGCATAATGACAGTTACTCATCTTCTCTCTTTCTTCAGGTGTTTTTCGACACATCTGCTTACAGAGATGAATTTCATGTCTAAAGGGTAGAAACTCTTTTCTTGGAATTTACCATGCTAAATCTAGCAAATATTTTGTCAATATAATTGACATGTGAAAGACCCAATAATCTCTTTTTTCTGTCTCTAAACACTTTGATCCCGAGTATGTAGGATGCCTCCCCAATATCTTTCATTGAAAATTGGTTAAACAACCACATTTTTGTCAGTATTTGTGCACAATAGAGAGTTTGATGATTTCAATAAATGGATTAAGTTTATAAAATGAACATCTTCAAAGACAAAGTCATGTTTCATCAAAGAGCTAAAGACTTGAAGAAAGAAGAAGAAAGAAGAACAAGAAAATGCAAGGAGCTCAAAGTGAAGATTCAAGACCTTAGGGTATAACCTTGTAACTCTTTGTTTCACTTTTGACAAAGATTTGAATCACACACTAGCATATCTTTCAAAACGTGCACAAACCGTTTTAAGTTTTGTTTGAAAGATTAAAATGTTTTTAAAGATTTCAAAACACCTCAATCAAACTTTTAAACATTTCATATACTTATGAGAAGTAAGTCTTTAAAATTGAGTGTTTAAAAATGGTCAAAAACATTAATTTAAAAGAACCGAACTGTGCTTAAGTTGAAAAGGTCGATCGGCTGGTGAAGCGGTCAAATGGTCCTTCGACCGCTTGGTATAGCGGTCGACCGGTTGGTTTTGACAATAGAGCCGTTAAGCTTCTAACAATATGGTTGTTGGGTAACAGTAACTTGAAGCGGTCGACCGGTTCTTGTAGCGGTCGATCGACTCGTTTTAACAGACGACTCCCAACGGCTATAAACGGTTAGTTTTTATATATGGCCTATAAATACACATCCATAATGTCTGAAATTCATAACCAATGACCACATTTCATTTTTACTACTTGAGAAATATTCTAAACATTCATATTCTATATTTCTTATATCGTTCATACAAACCACATTTTTATATCTATGTCTTTGTGTGAATAAAGAGATAGAGCTTTCCACTTTTATATCTACTATTTGAGAGAGTCTGGTTCCTTAATCTTCCTATCAAAAGAGGTGTATCATTTAGTGAGGTTGTTCACTAAAGAAGAAGCTTATAAAAGGTATATCTCAAGCTTGGTGGGGTTGTAAGTGGTGAGCCCAAAAATCACTTGTAAGGGTTTGAGTGTTGAGCCCGAGAAAAACACTTGTACAGTTTTCTAGCACCGGAAAGCTAGAGTGTATACTATTGGAAGAATAGTGGAAAACCTCAAGGCTCGGTGAAGGAGCTTGAGGGGTGGATGTAGACGGATTTGCCGAACCACCTAAAAATCACGTGTTTGCTTCTCTATCCCTACTCTTTACTTTTAGTACGTATTTACTCTTATTGCATATTATATACTTGTGCTAAATTAGTAATTACTTTACAAACACGTCTTTGTGGGTTTAAAGCGAAAAGTTTAGAAAACCAATTCACCCCCCTCTTGGGTTGCCTTAATCCTAGGACTCACAATTTTCACAGATGACAAAGCCCCTACATCATTCTCACTGAGTAGTATGTCATCCACATAAAGAACCAAAAAAGGGATATCATTCCCACCAACCTTCTTGTAGACACAAGGTTTATCTATGTTTTGTGATAAACCAAATATTTTGACTGACTCATCAAAACCGATGGTCCAACAACGTGATGCTTGTTTTAGTCATAAATTAGTAGTCATTTTGAGATAGCCTACAAATAGACACCTATCAGTCATTGATCCTAGATTATCCACATTAATTCTTTTAACATGAGTTGGACAACCTCATATCTTAAAATGATTTAGGCTTGACATCTTGCCAGTCCATCACTCGTATGGGGTTTTAGGAACTGATTTTGTAGGGATCCTATTTAACTAGTAAACAACGGTCTCCAATGCATGTACCCAAAATGATATGGGCAATCAGATATGCTCATCATAGAACGAACCATGTCCAATAGGGTTCTATTCCTTCTCTATGCAACATCATTGTGTTGTGGTGTGTCTGGTGGTGTGAGTTGAGATATGATTCCGTAATCTTTAAGATAAACTTTAAAATCATTCAAGAGGTATTCGTCTCCCCTATCGGAACAAATTATTTTAATGGAATTTTCCAATCTGTTTCTCAAATTTATTGTGGAATTCCTTGAACTTTTCAAAGGATTCCAATTTATGCTTCATCAGGTATAGATAACCATACCTAGAATAATCATAAATGAAATTAATGAAATAAGAGAAACCTCCTCTTGCCATGTGGTTGAAGGGATCACAAACATCAGTATGTATTAATCTTAATACTTCCATGGCTCTATTTTTTTAAAAATGACTTTTGGTTATCTTTCCTTGTAAGCAGGGCTCACAGATTGGATAGAGCTCAATTTTCAGAAATTGTAAGCAAGACTCACAGATCCTATCAATATTGACATGATCAAGTCTTAGATGCCACAAGTAAGTTGGATTAACATCACTTTTCCTCTTAAGGGATAACAAATTGGAATCACCATTCTCAACATTATTCAAAGAATTATCAACATTTAAAAGATAAAGACCATCATAAATAATTCCAGAAGCAACAAATTTATTTTGAAACTTAATAACAAGTTTGAAATTTAAAAGAAATGAATATCCAGATAAACCAAGTTTTGAAACATAAATGAAATTTCTACGAACTTCTGAAACATAAAGACAGTCTTCTAGAATCAAAATTCTATTATTAGATAATTCTAAACTAAAAACTCCAATGGCGGTCGCTGCAACAGTTGCACCCATCCCCATCTTAAAGACTACCTCCCCTTCATAGAGTCTTCTGGTCTCCTTGAACCCCTGCAACATATTGCAAATGTGAGATGTAGAACCAGAATCCACACACCATGAATTAAATGGACCATCCATTAAATTCAATTCAATTACAAGCATATTAGACACACCTTCAAAAGGTTTGCCCTTTTTAAGAGAAGCTCTGTAAACTCGATAGTTTCTCTTTCAGTGATCGGGCTTGCCGCATTGGAAACAATTTTCTTTGCTTTTGTTCTTGTCACCTCCTTTGTTTCTTTGTCCACCTTGGACATTCTTAACTGCCTGAGACCCAATATTATTTTTCTTGAATTTCTTAAACTTGGGTTTCAGTTTCATATGGGCATTAGATTTCTCTGTGACCATCACATTATGTTTGTCTTTCTTAATGAGATCTTGAGTTGACTGAAACATATTGAGCAACTCTGACAATGTCACACTCATCTTGTTCATATTTTAATTAAGGACAAAATTATTGAAAGAATCAGACAGATAAGAAAGAATGTCATCAACTTTTGTGTCACTATCCATCTCGGCTCCTAAAAAGTTCAGTTCGTTGATGAAAGAAATCATCTTCAAGACATGATCCCGAACTGGGCTCCCTTCCACTATTTTGGTGGACATTAGATTCTTCATAGCAGTCTGTCTAGCATATCTGCTCTGCTCTCCAAACATTTATTGGAGATGCAACATAATGTCTGCAGCTATAGTCACGCCCTCACAATCTTTCCGCAAAATATTTGAGATTGAAGCCATAATATAGCACTTTGTCATATTATCATCATCATGCCACTTGTTAAAGATTTTCTTTTCTTCCTCGGTGACATTGTCCAGGGCAAGCTCAGGTGTCTCAGAGGTTAGAACATAACCGATCTTATAGGCTGAGAAAACAATCATAAGATTTCTCTTCCAATCAACATAATTTGGTCCTGTCAACCGATTGTCATCCAAAATCCTAGCCAAAGGATTAAAAGTCATTTTGAATCTGCAAAATAATTCACACATATATTTCCATTAGATTTAGGTTTTTGAATTACTAATGGTACCACCCATTCGAATAATAAACATATATATCAAATATATCACAGTAATGAGAAATATAACATTTATATTCATGACATTCTAAATGGGTACCGAGAACCTCTACATTACATGCAACAACAATTCCATTTTGGTAATTATTGTACATATCTTGTAAAGGCGAATAGCTACTATTCATCAAAATTTACATCATATGCAAAATATTTGTGATTCTCGATTTTCTTTTGGCCTACCTAAATAAACACATCTTATATTATTTAGTACTTGTGTTTATTTGGTTTGTGCATTCCATTATCTAAGTGTGTTCCAAATTCTTGTGAGTTTATGTCACATTTTAGTAGACACTCCCACTAAGATGTAGACACTTATCTTCCCAAGAAATAAATAAGAAAATTTTACAAAATTAAAATCGATCTTATCCATTTTGGCTTCAACCAATTCTAATCAAGTGAAACTCATATTTATCAATAATAGATACCATATGAAAAATTACAATAATTAATCATATTTAGCACCCAAAATTGGAAGAAAACTTCCAACTTTTTTTAAATTCCGATCAAACCGGGTTGGTCAATGGTCAACTGATCAAACCGGTCTGACCCGTTGACCCACCGGTCTGGGTCATGCCTGGACCGAAATTTAGGTCGTGGTCCGGGTCTAACTCGGACCGAATCAAGTGGTCCGGGTCAAACCCAGACCTGGGCTGGGTCAACGGGCTAGAAGGAGGAGATGACGTCGGTCGAGGCAGTGTCCACCGGTGACACACAGAAGCGCTGGGATCTAGCTGTCGAGATTCCGAACAAAAGGGGAAAACAAAAAGAAGAGAAGAAGAGGAAGATGAAGAAAAGGAAAGGAGGGGGCGATGGGAAGAGCCGGAGCTCCAGCTCGTCCCATCGCCGGAAGCAACAATGTAGAGAGACTACTAGAGGGAGTAGAAAAATTCTAGAGAGAAGACATTGGAACACACGGTCTCCTTTTTTGAATTTTTGACTTTAAACCTTACTTCAAGCGGAGAAGGAGGACCATTTTGTGAAAAAGGTTGAAGGTAGGCCAAGTTTTAAACGAGCCCACTTTTGAAACTGGTTAGGATTTTCCACAGTTCAAGATATGGGGCAAATGTGTACAATTACTTTGGTCCCTTATATTCCCCACTTGCGGCTTCTCCGCGGCATATGAGCCAAGTTTTAGAAAGTTAAATGCATCCCACGAGTCCCCCTTAGCTCAATCCACTGTTTTATCTCCCTCCACAGTATCCTACCCCCAACCCCTCTCTTCTCTAAGTACTCTCTTCCTCACCAGATTATGATCCACTTCCGCATCTCTCCACTGCCCACACTTTCTGCATCCCCAGATGGAACAAGCAAAGTTCCTCCCCGGTCTTCTATCACCCATTTATACACCGATAAACCTGTGCTTCCTCTTATTTTCTCTTCTAGCGAGAAAATCCTTTGGCGTGGTCGACCTGTACTTTCAAGCCTGCAGTGTGCCCGATACGTGTGGTGATGGGCAAAACATAAGTTATCCATTCTACATCCCAGGCAACCGAAAACCCTATTGTGGTTACCCTGGATTCGAGCTCTCCTGCAACAAAAACGGCCAGCCCACCATCAATATTTCCCGTACCGCCCATATCGTCCAGAAAATATTCTATCGAAACCAGACCCTTCGCGTCTCAAACTCCGCGTTTTCAAATACAACCATTGACTGTATTCCTTTAACAGGAAACGTATCCCTTCCTAGTGTGCGGTTCGATCTAGCAGCAAACCAAACCCGTCTATTTCTGCTTTATAATTGCAACTCTTTGTTGCTTGAGCATCCTTCGGAGTTTTATCGTGGTTGTTATGAGGAAAAAGAAAACCGTTCGGTTCTGGCCCTGTCTGAAGGGGATCCGAAGCTGAGGAACGCATCCCGGGTTTGCAGAACTGCGGTGGTGGCACCCATTGAATCTTATGGGGCTAATAGGGATGGAATTAGAGGGCTCCTGAGAAGAGGGTTTCTCTTGAAATGGAAGGCAACCATCTGCAGCATTTGCGAGCAAAGTGGAGGCCTCTGTGGATTTAACACCACTACGTACAGTTTCCGGTGCTTTTGCCCAGATAGACCTCACGTTTCGCACTGTCGGCCTGGTCAGCTCTCTCTCTCTCTCTCTCTCCCAAGACTTTTTCCCTTCCTCAAAGCTCAGCGTTTATCTCCTCCACTTGTCTGCAAAGTGGATTGACGTCCTCTCATGCTCCAAACCCCAAAAACTCCTGCCTCGATCTATTTAATTATAAAAATAATTTAAGCCAAACCACTAGCTGAGAGATGATTAGATGGTGGACTTGTGGTGCCCTATACTTTACATTTTATAACAGGGGTAGTGACGTAACTTAAGACTTCTCTTTTTTTCAAGGCATAAAAAAATCGAAATAAAAATTATTTTTCTATTTTTTGTTTGACTTTGAATCTTGACTCAATTATTTGAGGAATGCTAGGAGAAAATTACAGAAACGTGGGACACTTGTTTGCCTCACACAAAAAACAAGTGATCTCGTGGGTCTGTATTAACATTTTGGGAATTTAGAAAAAAAAGCATTAAAATTTTGGGAACTATTCAAGTTTTCTCAATTATTGTGGAACTACTAATCTACAATTTAGATTGGGTGGGAGCATAGGAGATATCTAGAAAAATTAGGAGTATTAAATAGGTACTATAATTTTGTGTGTTATACTAAGGTGTTTAATTCCCAGTCAAAGCTCCATAATCATGTGCCAAATTTCGACCTCATTACCTTACAATTTTAATTTGAATAATAAACACCTAATCGGGTTGTATTTGAGTGTTAAAATTTAGGGAGGTTAAAATTTTAGGATATTGAATTTGGTGAAAAAAGTGAAGAGATAGATGTTTTTTTAATATTTATTACAATATAAAATAATGATATGATGGGGAGAGATATTATATTATAATTTTTTATTGTGTTAAAATAAGTAAATGAGTGGATGCACAGGAGAATGTCACTTTTATAATGCAGGTTGATTGGGAAGAAAGAAAGTTCAGACTAGAAGGCGTAGAAGCTTACAATTATTGTTTTTTTTTTAATTATTATGAAGGTGTTCAATTTGTGTTATTAAATTGTTGACTGGTGCATGCGAATGTGATCAACTTCAAGCAAGTGTTATTTTATGGCCACAAGAGACACCGATTTTAGGCACTTGTTTAGCAAGACGTGCCATTAATCTTAGTCCACACTCTGTAGCATGCTTCAAATGCTGAAAGATTTCATCCTTGGACGCATTTGAATCGGTAATTTCCCATTTCATTTCCTTTACCTATATTCCCAACCATGCCTCTATACTATCCATTCCTTCCATCTTCCTCTTCAACCATGTCTTCAGTTCCCACGGTTTTACGCACCTTGTTCTCTTCGAATGCATTGCTCCATCTGAGGATCAGAGTTCTTATTTATACCTTCATGTTAGCGTCTGTTTGCTCAGAAAGTTCAGGATATGAATCTTGCCCGCCTAAAAACTGCGGTACTGGCCCAAACATAAGCTACCTTTTTTATGTTTTTGGTACGGGAGAAGACAACTGCGGCTAGCCAGGTTTTGGGATCGGCTGTAAGCAAAGTAAGCCCATCTACGAGACCTCCACAGGGCAGTATGTCATCCGGGATATCTTCAATGAAAACCAGAAGTTTCGGTTGGTTAACGGGGAATTCGTTGATGATTCTTGCTTTGCTCCTCTTCACAACTTCACTTTTGATCGGTCTTCCCTTCAATTCACTCGTAACCATGCTGACCTTCTCTTCTTTCATCACTGCAATGCCTTATTTTCAATTGGGTATGAGACGTCTGGTTGCATGTGCTTCCAATGCTACACGTAGGTCTTTTGTAGTGTTGGTGAATGACGTGAGGGACGTCAATTAGAGTACAAGTGACTGTGAGGCTTTTGTGGCCGCACCTGTTGAAGTGGAGGGAGGATACTGTAATCAAACTATAGGCAATGTTGACTACAGCAAGTTGTTGAAGAATGGATTTACACTCGAATGGAGTGTCAACGAAGCGGTGGCCGTTGCGGGTATGAGAAGGGAGATAATGTATGCTATTGCCGCGATGGAATCCATCACAGTAGCTGCCATGAAGGTAAGGCTGCTATAGATTGCTCTGCTTTAAGCTTTCTTTCTTTACTGCTTAATTTAGCTCCGAAAATTGTCCATACTCGAGGAATAGCCAGGTTCTTGGAGGACGTCAAGAAGCGTAGGAAAAACTTCAAATCCATCTACCTTCCATTCTTTTCTGTTTTTCCCAAACGCTCTTCAAGTTCGCGAGACCTGCGACTTGCAGGGTATACAGTCTGGAACGACACCGGCGAGCAGGCAAAGATACAAGGTTCAGGGTCAAAAGCCCTTCACATTAAAGCAACCCGTTTTCTTTACCTGCACACGAATCACTCCTCAAGTTGGGTTAGCCACTAAACTTGTCCATAGGCTACCGGTAGCATAGATTTTAACTCGAACAGAGCCCATTTCAGATTGGGTGGGATTTGATGTACACAGCACATCTATATGGCCGAAGATAGGGCTACCACTACCAGTCTACCCCCGGTGACATGATCCAGACCTTTCGAGTGCTTATATGCAACGTCACTTCACCATAGTTGTTTTTCTTCGTCAATTCGTTCTCTTTTACCCGGTCGTTTCCTTCCGACGTCGAAAAGACGACTACAGAAATGCTCATTGTTCGACATTGCTTTGCAGTCATACCGCCTTGATGAGTGACCATGGCCCGAAAACTGCAAGCAGGTCCACATCTCTGTATTACCTACCCATCACGGTATACATTTGATGAGTGACCATGGCCCGCAAACTGCAAGCAGGTCCCCGTCTCAAAGACACCAGATGCTCTTCCGCTTCAAACGGGTTTTGTGACTTTTTCAGCACAATCCCCTTCAAATCTTTTCCAAAGTTTGTGGACCATAGCACTTCTTTTTCCCTTTACTGTGAAAGACGCGGAGTGCAATTATTGTTTCTTAACACTCTTTTTGATTAAAAAAATATTTGCACGAAAAAGTAAAAGGTTCATTGAGATTTCTTTCTTCTTCTTTTTTTTTTTTCTGTTTTACGGTTGGTTTTCGTCATTATCAAGATTCTAAGAGTGGACGATTGAAACCAGCCGCGGAGATTTCCTATCAAAATGTTTGAATGTTGAGAGGTTTTAAAGAGTAAAGGAGTCAAGTCTTTCTAGTGCGTGGTCAATGGGGAAGACGAGTAGGAAACTCCCTCACCTCAGTGGAGTCTTCGGTCCTGGTATGCAAGGATATCCCAATGAACAGGCCATCACGTTTCCTGTGGGTACCCAGCCTTGCTTCAATCTCGGTTTCTTTCTCCAGTCTTCCATATCCAATTCTCAAGTCAACTGACGTGTTAAAGAAACCACATATTGGCATGTTTGAGCCCCAAAAATTTGGGCCCAAAAATTTAGATTTAATAATAAAAAATTCATCACATAATACTTTATTATTATAATATTTATTAAAAATCTTCTATCTCTTCACTTTTTCACCAACACCCATAAGGTTTGAAACCAGCCGCGGAGATTTCCTATCAAAATGTTTGAATGTTGAGAGGTTTTGAAGAGTAAAGGAGTCGAGTCTTTCTAGTGCGTGGTCAATGGGGAAGACGAGTAGGAAACTCCCTCACCTCAGTGGAGTCTTCGGTCCTGGTATGCAAGGATATCCCAATGAACAGGCCATCACGTTTCCTGTGGGTACCCAGCCTTGCTTCAATCTCGGTTTCTTTCTCCAGTCTTCCATATCCAATTCTCAAGTCAACTGACGTGTTAAAGAAACCACATATTGGCATGTTTGAGCCCCAAAAATTTGGGCCCAAAAATTTAGATTTAATAATAAAAAACTCATCACATAATACTTTATTATTATAATATTTATTAAAAATCTTCTATCTCTTCACTTTTTCACCAACACCCATAAGGCAAAAGTTATTGTGTGAGTAAAGCTATTGTGTGAGTGTGTGAGTGGACGGATGAAATTAGAAGTTGAGAAATCTAATGGCTGACAAAATGCCACGTCAATTAATGAATCCGACCAACGAACCCGACCCGCACAACCGACTCGATTTCATTAATTGACGTGACATTTTGTCAGCCGTTAGATTTCTCAACTTCTAATCTCACCCGTCCACTCACACACTCACACAATAGCTTCACTCACACAATAACCGGCCTCACACCCATAATATATTTTTACTTTATAATATTTTCCAAACCCCAATACCTAAAATTTTCACCCTCAAACATACTTAATGGTAAAGAGTGAAGACAGAAGAAAAGAAGTTGAGAAGTTTCTTTCATCTTAAGAGTAATAGGTTCTTGGTGGCGGGCATTTTCCGGTTCCTGAGGTGATTTGGGAATTTCGAGATGGCTTTTGTATTTCTGTTTGTTTTCTTTCTTCTCTCGCACCTCGTGGTGCTTCACTCAGCTCAAGAAGACCAGAAACACAAAAAAAAATGTAATCCCTCTTTCTGTAAAAAACTGGGCTTGTTCATCGGACTTCTCATTTGCCAATACCACAAACCCAGAATGTGGTGTTTGGGTAGTACACGGCTGTGAGAAAAACACTACAGAATCACTTCCAACTGTTAGAGAGTCACCATATGCCACTAAAGCAACGATATCAGATGCACAGCTGACATCTCAAGTCACCTCAGCAAAACCTCTCAACCGTCTAGAATAGTGTTTATAACAGAATTTCTCTGTACGTGTTCTCATCCTATATTAGAGGTGATACGTGTAATGATCTCCTCATCTCTAGGATAGAAGATTCTTAAGGTTGTTACATCTCCGAGTGTATAAATCACCATGTAATGCATACTACAAATATATGAAAAATACAGAGAGGAAATATTCTTTAAACAAACGTTTCATCATGGTATCAGAGGCTTAGACTAAGCGTCTCATGGCTGACGAAGGAGAGGTAGAAAGCTCTACACCACCAGTCTCTTCTCCTTCTATCACTCTCATTATCAACACTATAACCTCTCTACCTCATCTTGTTACCGTCAAATTGACTCACGAAAATTACCTACTATGGAAGGCACAAATGATGCCTTATCTTCATGGTCAATCTCTTTTTGGATATGTCGATGGTTCTATATCTCCACCGGCATTACTTCTACCAAACTCACTTACCCCAAATCCTGCATATACCCACTGGGTTCAACAAGATCAGTTGATACTCAGTGCACTGATTTCCTCCTTGTCTGAAAACTTGATTGCTCAAGTGATTGGCTTAGCTACATCCAGATCTGTATGGCTGGCTCTTGAGAGCTTGTTTGCTTCCAAAACTCAGGCCAGATTGGGACAAATTCATTTTCAATTAGCAACACTGAAAAAAGGTTCTGATTCCATCACTCATTATTTTCGGAAAACCAAACTCCTTGCTGATACTATGGTAGCTGCTGGTCGTCCCTTGGACTCCACTGAGTTCAACACATATCTTCTTGCTGGCTTAGGAACAGAGTATGATTCTCTTGTCACCTCTGTTACTACCCGATTTGATCCACCATCATCAGAGGAACTTTATAGCCATCTACTCACTCATGAAGCTCGTTTATCACATCAAGCCAGTTCTCTTCCCTCCTCTGAAATCACAGCCAATATTTCTACCAAGCCTCCGGCTTATTCTTACCGTGGTGGTGGTCGTGGTGGAACTGGCAGACCTCGGGGCTCTGGCCGTGGTCGCCGAGGTGGTGGTCGTGGTCGTGGAGGCTCTGTCTCCTTCTTTCATGAAGAACGACCTGTTTGTCAGGTGTGTTTTAAAGCTGGTCACACGGCTCTCTCCTATTACAACAGATTCAATCAGTCGTTCCAGACTCCTCCTCCGCCATCCTTCTCTGCCAACTACAGCTCTATTCCGGTGGGGGTTGACACTGCTTGGTATCCAGACTCAGCAGCTACGAATCACATGACCAACGACTTCTCCAACTTCACCACCCATCCATCTGAATATACTGGTGATGACCAGGTCCGCGTGGGTGATGACAGCTCTCTTCCTATTCAGCATATTGGCACCTCCACCCTCTCCTCCCCTCATGGCAATCTTCTTCTCCGAAATCTCTTACATGTTCCTTTACTTACTAAAAATCTCCTCTCTGTTCGACAGTTTTGTGAAGATAATTCTGTCTTTTTTGAGTTTCACTCTTCTTTCTTTTGTGTCAAGGATCTTTGCACCGGGACAATTCTTCTTCGCGGTCCCACTAAGGATGGTCTCTACACACTCCCGCTCGCCTCTTCTATCGCTTCTTCTGCCCAGTCTTCTCCCCCTCAGGCTTTTGTTGGTGACCGCACTTCACCCTCTCACTGGCATCAACGGTTGGGTCATGCTTCCATGTCCATTGTTCGTCACATCCTCCATCGGTTTCAGCTTCCAGCTACACCGCTTCTTGTCCCAGAACTTTGCTCTGCTTGCTGTCGGGCCAAGTCTCATTCGCAACCTTTTCCTCGGTTTACCTCCCTTAGCACTCGCCCTCTTCAGCTTTTGTTTATGGATGTATGGGGTCCCGCTCCAGTGTTGTCTCGTGATGGTTGTCGTTTTTACTTATCTATAGTTGATGCCTTTACTCGCTACACCTGGTTTTTTCCCTTACCATGTAAATCGGATGTTTATTCTCATTTTGTTAATTTCCAAAAGACAGTGGAACGGTTCTTTCATCTTCCCATTTCCTCTGTTCAATCTGATTGGGGTGGAGAGTTTCGGTCTCTTAATAAATTTCTTCTTTCTCAAGGTATCACACACAGACGTAGTTGCCCTCACACTCACCAGCAAAATGGTACCATAGAACGCAAGCACCGCCATATTGTTGAATCTGGCTTAGCTCTCTTGGCTCGTGCTGGCGTGCCCCATTTTTTTGGACTGATGCGTTCAAAACTGGCGTATTCCTCATTAATAGGCTCCCTAGCCCAGTCACCAAACACGTGTCTCCTTATTCTCTTCTTTTTCACAAATCTCCCTACTACAAATTCCTTCGAGTGTTTGGGTCTGCGTGTTATCCTCATCTTCGTCCTTATAACTCCCATAAAATGGATTTTCGGTCGTCCTTATGTGTTTTTCTTGGTTATAGTTCTGACCACAAAGGGTACCTATGCTATCATATTCCTTCCACTCGTATGTATGTTTCCCGCAATGTTGCTTTTGACGAAAACTCATTTCCTATTCGTACTTCTCTAGCTTCCCAGTCTACTATCTCTGATCCCCCTCTAACCTCCTTGCCCTCTTCTATCTGTTTACCTTCTTTACAACAGTCTGTTGTGGCCTCTCCTTTATCTACTGACATGCAGGTTCCTTCTCAGTCATTGTCTCCTCCACCTGCTGCCCATGCGGACCAAGATACTGCCACCTCCATTCGGTCCAGTGGTTCTTCTCCTGCATCTGGTCACCTGGCCCCTGAGACCACTGGTTCTTCACATGTTGTTGGCCCTCTGGAGGATACTTCCCTTTCCTCCTCCCCCTTGGTGCCTACTTTGCCTCGGTATCCGACTCGCCTCAGACGTCCCAAGCAATATACTGATGGCTCCATCCTCTGGCCTCCCCCTCAGGCCCATCTCAGTGACAGTGGTCCTGTTCCCGTGGAACCTACTTCCATCACAGAAGCTCTTAAGCATCATGAGTGGCGGAAAGCTCTAGAGGCTGAGTTTCATGCTCTTCTTCAAACTCAAACCTGGAAGTTGGTCCCTCGCGTCTCCTCTCAAAATATTCTCGGCTGTAAATGGATTTTTCGCACCAAGTTTCTTGCTGATGGTTCTGTGGAGCGTAGAAAAGCTCGTCTCGTTGCAAAGGGCTTTCATCAACAGCACGGTCTTGATTACCAGGAGACCTTCAGTCCTGTTGTGAAGCCCTCCACTGTTCGCCTCATAATCTCTCTGGCAGTGCAATCTCGCTGGCCTCTTCATCAACTCGACATCCAAAATGTTTTTCTTCATGGTGAACTTACTGAGGATGTCTTTATGGCTCAACCACCCGGCTTCATTCATTCGGATTTCCCTCAGCATGTGTGTAAGCTCCAAAAGGCCTTGTATGGTTTGAAACAGGCCCCCCGTGCCTGGTTTTTCAAACTTAGCTCCCGATTGCTTTAGCTGGGGTTCACTGCTTCCAAAGTCGATTCGTCTCTCTTCATTTTTATTCGGCCTGCTCTCTGCATCTACTTCTTAGTGTACGTCGATGACATTGTGATCACTGGCTCCAACCCTGCTGCCATTCATCAATTAATTTCCACGTTGGGTGCTTCCTTTCCTGTCAATGACTTAGGTCCTCTTCATTATTTTCTTGGAGTCGAAGTGCATCATCTTTCGTCAGGTCTCCTTCTCTCCCAACGCAAATATATCTGTGATCTGTTAAAGAGAACGAATATGCTACTCTTTAAACCAGTTCAGACTCCCATGGCCACTACCGGTGTTCTCACCGCTCATGATGGTGCTTCCTTTGAAGATCCCACCTTGTATCGCAGTGTTGTGAACAGTCTTCAGTATCTATCATTCACTCGGCCTGATTTGTCGTTTGCTGTGAATCGCGTTTGCCAGTATATGCATGCTCCCAGAATTCCTCATTGGCAGGCTGTCAAACGCATTCTGCGTTATCTTCGGCATACACTACATTTTGGCTTGTTTTTCTCTCGCACCTCCTCCCGTACTCTTGCTGCCTTCTCTGATGCGGACTGGGTCGGGTCTCCGAATGATCGCAAGAGCACTGGTGGGCTGTGTTTATTTTTTGGCTCCCATTTAATCAGCTGGAACTCACGCAAACAACCTACAGTCGCCAGGTCCAGTACAGAGGCCGAATACAAAGCCCTTGCCAATGCGACCTGTGAGCTTCTGTGGATTCAATCATTGCTTCGTGATCTTGGAGTTCATCTTTCCTCTCCTCCTGTCTTATGGTGTGACAATTTAGTGGCTACGTATCTCACTGCTAATCTAGTTCTTCATGCTCGGACCAAGCATGTTGTTGTTGATTATCACTTCGTCCGTGATCGTGTGGCTTCCAAATCCATGGTGGTTTCTTTTCTCTCGAGTAAAGATCAGCTTGTCGACGTGTTTACCAAACCCTTATCTCATTCTCGGTTTGCCTCTCTCAAATCGAGCCTCTTTGTCACTTCTTTACCGCTTGGCTCGAGGGGGGATGTTAGAGAGTCACCATATGCCACTAAAGCAACGATATCAGATGCACAGCTGACATCTCAAGTCACCTCAGCAAAACCTCTCAACCTTCTAGAATAGTGTTTATAACAGAATTTCTCTGTACGTGTTCTCATCCTATATCAGAGGTGATACGTGTAATGATCTCCTCATCTCTAGGATAGAAGATTCTTAAGGTTGTTACATCTCCGAGTGTATAAATCACCATGCAATGCATACTACGAATATATGAAAAATACAGAGAGGAAATATTCTTTAAACAGACTATCCAATTTGTGGAAGGTGGAAAATCGTGGATTTTTAGGCATCCGTTGGGGTAACTCCACCCGGATCAGGGACCCGCTGATTGCCAAGAACTTGTCTTCCGGTAGATGCGAATCCGTTACCAATTCGACTCATCTTCCGAGCTTTCCGTTCATCTCTTATGCACTGAATGGGACTTTTTTAAAATGCAACCACAATCTCAATATTTCTCGTTTGGGAAAATTTTCAAACATCAGCTGCTGTGACTACAATTTCTACTATAGGGTTCCAAACACGACTCATCCAAGCATGAGTTTTCCCTATGTTCCTTCTGGATGTTCAATTCTTCAGTTCCCAGTACATCCCGATCCCCTTGATGAGCACCCGAATGGTGCAGCCTTCGTTGAGTTCGACCTTCAACTGCATGTGCCTGGTGATTGTTACAAATGCTATCTTGGTGGACGTGGATGCCAGAGTAACACTAGTGGAGTATTTTACTGTGACAAAGCACAGCAGGATCAAGGTAAAGAAGAAAAACCACATGAGGAAGGTAATGGTAACATATGAATAACATATATGGTGAAAATGCCGATATATATATTTCTTTGTAATTTTACTTTTGTAGTTATTATATTATTTTGGGTCCATGCCGTAATCCCACTCCTCTACGGCAAGCTTTAGCTAATTCGGATTAGTTCAATTTTAGGTAATTAGTAGAAATAGAAATTATGGCTATGAAATCCATGTCAGATATGTATGAGCTGGGTTTTGACTGTGCTTCGTTACTAATCCCTGATAGAAGTTTAAAAGATGCGATTTCTGGGTCACTTTAATTTTCGATTTTTAAACTGACACTGTTTAATTGTGTCTTCTTTGTTGCAGGGATTAGCAGGAATGCCAGGAAAGTGGTGATAGGAGCAAGTAAGATCCCTCTTGAATCCAATTTCTTGTTGAAATATATATATGCAAATAAATCAAGTTTCCTTTCTCTCCACTGCTGCTGTCTAAACGATGGCTTTGTTCCTAATTTGTGCCTTAAAAGTTTTCAGCAGTGGATAATAGGAGTGCCATCGCAAGCCTTTCTAAAAGATTATTGTCTGGCTCGCTTAAGTTCCCTGCTGACCTTCATAAACTTGATCACTGTCGCGTGAATTTTCTGCGACGCAGCTGTCTGTCAAAACTTGACTGCTCATTTTCTCACCTTGTTAGGCGTTGGGGGGTCCGCACTCGTCTTCATAAGTGGCATCTACTTCATTTTTCTCTGGCGTCGTTGCAAGAGAAAAACAGAGTCTTCAAACTTTCTGCGAAGGAATACTCTTACATCCACAAGATCAGACCTGGACGGAAGCGTCTACTTTGGAGTGCCTGTTTTCTCCTATACTGAGCTTCAAGAAGCCACCAACAATTTTGATTTTGGAAACGAACTTGGAGACGGAGGATTTGGAACTGTCTACTACGGTAAGATTATGATAAAAAAAAAATGTTGCTTCAGTTTTAAACTCACATAAAGTGTGCTTTAAACTTGTACGCAGTTGGGTAGAAGAAACAAAATACTTACCGTTCATGTTGTTTCATGGTGTCCATTTTTCTCAATTAGGCAAACTCCGTGATGGGCGGGAAGTTGCAGTCAAGCGCCTTTATGAACACAACTACAAACGAGTAGAACAATTCCTGAATGAAGTCAAAATCCTCACGCGGTTGCGCCACAGAAATCTTGTCGCCCTTTATGGCTGTACTTCACGCCACAGCCGTGAGCTTCTTCTCGTCTATGAATATATTTCCAAAGGCACTGTTGCTGATCATATTCATGGGCATCGACAAACACCTAGCTTGCTCTCATGGCCTACTCGTATGAGCATCGCCATAGAAACCGCCAGTGCGTTGGCTTACCTCCATGCTTCTGACATCATACACCGTGACGTGAAGACTAACAACATTCTCCTTGACAGCAATTTTTGCGTCAAAGTTGCAGATTTTGGGCTTTCTCGGCTGTTCCCCACTGACGTCACGCATGTCTCAACCGCTCCTCAGGGGACTCCAGGCTACGTGGATCCGGACTACCACCAATGTTACCAGCTTACGAGTAAGAGTGATGTCTACAGCTTTGGGGTTGTCCTCATCGAGCTCGTTTCCTCTCTTCCAGCTGTTGATATAGAAAGGCACAGGCATGAAATTAACTTGGCTAATCTAGCCATAAACAAGATTGAAAAGTGTGAATTTCACGAGTTGCTTGACCCACATCTTGGCTTTGAGTCAGATGATGAAGTTAAAAGGATGGCTATTTCAGTGGCGCAGTTGGCTTTTCAATGTTTACAACAGGACAAGGAACTGAGGCCCACCATGGAAGGCGTTTTGGAGGAATTGCAGAACATTCAAAGTGGAAGTAGCGTGAACGTACAGCCACCAAATTCACCGGAATGTGATGAAGCTGCATTGTTGAAGAATAAACAGCTGCCACCTTCACCACATTCCGTGACCAATAACTGGACTAGTAGGTCTACTACACCTAATGTCAGTGGTTAAATATCTTTCCCATGCTGTGAAGTTTTCAAGTAGACGATAAGATTATGTTTACCACCTATTGGTTGCAATTTCCTCTGCATCTCGTCTACTTGTTTTGTTCTTCATACTCCATACAAGCCGTATCATTGATAATTTAAGTTTTGAGGGAATGTACATATTAAATGGGAGTTTTCGGTAGTGTTCATACTTCCAAGATAAATATTTATTGTTATTAATAAGGGAAATTTGATTTTTGATAACTAGGTTTTGACCATTTTTACGTTTTGGTCACTAGGTTTCATTTTTTTACGATTTGGTCACTAGGTTTTGATCACTTTTACGATCTAGTCTTTCCGTCAAACCTCCGTTAAATTTTTAACCGGAATAGCGGTCGATCGGTTGCGGCAACGGTAAATTGTAGCGGTCGACCGCATTATATTCCGTTAAAAATTAACGGAGGTTTGACGGGAAGACCAAATCATAAAAGTGGTCAAAACCTAGTGACCAAATCGTAAAAATAATGAAACCTAGTGATCAAAACGTAAAAGTGATCAAAACCTAGTGACCAAAAATCATATTTCCCTATTATTAACCCTGAAACCCCCGACCCCCCTTTTTTCTCCCTTTTTTTGGTTCTATTTTCTCTTTATTTGCATTCTGCAAGGTAAGAGACGAGTAGAGGACTCCATGCTTTGATGTCTTAACATACCACTGGTTTAGTGCTCGTCGTGATGCCTAATGGATGTCATAAAATCCATCAAATTCTGAATGCACAGTTGCTTAAATAAACATCAACATCTTTATTATGTGGTATTATTTTTGGGTATAAGCAGTATTATGGCATGGATACTAATAATTGTGCAGAACTTTGTATTGTTCTTGATAGATTAATTTTGTGTAAAGCAGTGGGAATGTAGATTTAGTAGTGGAATGTGATTTTTGTTTGGTGGTTACTTGGTTCAAATATGGCTCTTGTACGTTGTGGTATTTGTGAGATTATTGAGATGAAATTCTAGTTGCTCCCTTGATTTAATTTTCAGATAGCTCATACACTGAGACAAGGTAATATGACGGCATATTTATTAGCTAAAGAAGGGGATTTAAGAAGGAATGTGAACTTTGGTAGCGATGAGAGATATTATGTTATACAGACAATTGATGATCACCAGATTCAATGTGTGGGTTTAGATTTATTGCCTTATGGTATGAGATGTATTTTGCGTCTTGACAAACTGAGCTTTTTAAATATTAAATTTTAATACTTTTGCTATTTTTTTTAGGAAAATTGGCAATATGGTCACTAAGTTTATGTCACGTTGACAATTTGGTCACTAGATTTCATTTTTTTTACTATATGGTCACTCAATCCATACCCTAGTGACTATTTGGTCCTACAATCAAGTTTCCGTCACTCCATTTAACAGAATGTCCTGCCACATCAGCACCACACGTCAACCAGATTAATATGTCAGCTAGAATCCTTAAGCAAAACGTTGTCTTTAGTCATGTAAATTAAAGAAAATTGACAATATGGTCACTAGGTTTATACCACGCTAACGATTTAGTTACTAAGTTTCTTTTTTTACATTATGGTAACTGGGTTCATACTCGTGTGACGATTTGGTCCTTCATCTATATTCTGTAAACTCATTCAACAAAATCCAATGTCACATCAACGTTAAACGTCACAAAAATAAGTCATACAGATTAACCACGAAATAAAATTATCATTTTACATGTAATTAAATTGACTAAATTTTTAAATGAAAATATGAAATATCTGAAATTAATAGTTGTTAAGTGAAATGTGACAAAAATAATACCTAAAAGTGAAAGTAAAGGGTGTCAACATTCCCATAATTAAAGTGTGGTAAGTGTATATATCATTTAATAAAAAGATAACAGTCTAGAAGTGAAATTTTCTACATTTGCTCATGTCTATATGGCATCAAAGACCGTCCATATTCAAGCAAAAGCTTTATTAATATTAGCCCGAAAAAAGATATTTATTATAACTCACTACCATATTGGCGGATCCCTGTGTGGATGTGACAAGAGCTAAAAAAGAAATAATAATAAAAGATATAATGATTTCCTTCCACTCAACCTAATCATTAGTCGTTACCTTTGATGATCCACTTGCAACAACTACCGCATGATAATATCATTTCTTTTCAAGCAACTAAATATAAATTTTCATTACTTATAAAAAAAGAATATCAATTTTCATGAAATATAAATGGGGTAAACTCATAGTTAATCTCATATCTTTGGAGCAAAATCAAGTTACGACCCCTATTTTCCAAATCAACAATTTGAGACTCATATGTTTTAAAACCAACAATTTAAGACTCTTATGTTTAAAAATCACTCAATCCTCGCCCCCGTTTAAATTCACCTTCAAATGAGATGATTTTTCGTGAAATGACCAGAATGCCCTTGATAAGTGATTAGTGGATGACCAGATTGCCCTGGTCATTAAACGTATTCGATTGTTAACAGAATCGGTGGCATATGTGGTAGTAGGAAGAGTGGGGCCCATCTGACCAATCAGAGCTTGCCAAACGGCAAGACTGATTTCTGAGAGTTGGCGTCCCGTGGGAGGCAGGGAGATCGATCCTACATGCGATCTCGAGAGGGAAAAGAACAAGAGTTGGAGGGTGGAGGATTGGCTGGGGGATTTGGGAGGACACATCACAGGTGGTACTGTCGAAACGCGCCGAAGAGATTTTCGAAATCCCCAACCACGTGAACACAAACTGTCAAGAAAACCACCATCCACTTTAACAAAATTAATCTCTCACAGGGATACCCTTTAAACAATGCACAAGGGATGAGGAGAACAGGAACGGTAAGGAATATGAGATGGGATAAAGGCGAACGCTAATAGATTATTTTCATACAAAGCAATACTCCTCCGTTTGCAATGGTCACAGACCCCAAAAGCTTGCTCAACTCCTCAACATTCCTCACAGCAAGCTGGATGTGCCTCGGCACAATTCGATTCTTTTTGTTCTCTCGCTACATTCCCAGCAAGTTCTAATACCTGAATATATGAAACATAGCACAATCAGATCGCATCAAAATCAAACCAAAAAACATAATGACCTTCTCTTTCTCTTTCTTCGCAAATAAAAAGGCGAACTTTATGTTGACGTACACTAAAAAAAACGACCTATAGCAGCGGTCGGAAACCGCTGCTATAGGTCAAAAAACCGCTGCTATAACCTATAGCAGCGATTTTTTAGCGGCGGTCGCGACCGCTGCTATAGGCTTGAGCGCAATTGCACTTTTTGGCACTTAAGGGTCTGTAGCGGCGGTCGGTACCTAATATGACCGTCGCTATAGGTGTATAGCGGCGGTCAGTTTCCACTTATAACAGCGGTCGGTGACCGCCGCTATAGGTTTGCAGGTTTTTTTTTTGCCAGAATTTCCAAATCACCACTAAATTTTTCCTATATTTTCTATACATGCTTTTTTAATCGATAATACAAATTTATTTTAATAATCATAATTCATTAGATGTAAAAATTTAAAAACCAAAGATAATAAAAAATATATATAATTTATTATTGATTAATAACATTTTACAACAAATACAAGAATCTCTACAAGTAATCTAAAAAGTAACAAATTTCTTATATAAACTAACAGTAAACAAAGACCAACTAAAATATTCAAATACAACACAATATCACATATCAACGTTCTCTTGAATTCTTTTTGATCACATATCAACGACCTCTTGAATTCCTGTAATTGAAAACAAATAAGGTAATACTTTGTGGAAACAAATTTCTTAATGCAGGGAACAATAAAGTAAACGGAAAAAGAAATAACTGTTAAAGATAAAGATTAAATAGAAAGAAAACACACCTCACTTCCCCGGTCTGTTTTGTCATCATCATCAGGGGAAAAAAACAGCAGACTGACCAATCCTTTTCTCCAAGCTCATTTGTGACATGAGTAGTGACTTCTCATCATCAAATCCAGAACCTAGTCACCAAAACTCTCTTGCATTTCAATTAACAAAATGAACCCCTATGCCACTATCTAGTGCAGCTTGCGGGCTAACCAGAACCTAGTCACCAAAACTCTCTAGCACCCTCAAGGAAGGAAGGGGTCTCTTCAGATTAAAGGGATTTACTAATTAATCACTTTCCTAAATTAATCCAACTTGTATTTATCACTAATTCCCGGGATGGGTGCGCCCCTAAATGTACCTATAAAATCCCCTGATCTACCTATTGGAAGACCCATATTCAAGTATAAAGATATCAATTTATGAGCATAGAAGGAAAGAACTTGAAGATGATGGAATTACCTTTTCAGGTGGTGAAGGAAGATTTCACATTTTAGATGGAAAAAGGTTTACAGCGTACGATACAGAATAAAGGAAGCATTAAAAATAGGAGTACCTTTGCAATTTGCTTAACGTTTATGTCATACTTAGCATCTTCAGTGTTCAGATTGATGATCTTTGTGCATCTTGCCACCTGGTTGACAAACCAGTCAATGTTTCTCAGACAACAAAATCCAAAACTTTGTTGCTAAGCACAAAATTAAGCAAAATACATACCTGCAGAGGCTGCTCTTCCTGCATCATTTGCTTATCAGATACTAGATCCCACTAGCTTGGTGCAGCTAAGCCAGTGTCAGACTCCTTAATACCTACAGAATAATGCACATCAATTTGATGATTTTTGAGTAATGAGATATTTTACGGCAGCCAGCCCATGCAGTAAAGGCAACATAGAGAAGGAGAAAACAAAGAGCACAAACACAGATCAAGCTTTAACACAAAAATCATATCAAAGAAAGCAGCAGTAATACATTAATATAACCGACAAGAGTCGAATGTTACCAGAGAATTATAAACCAACATCACAAACTCAGCAACCAAGTATGTTGACACTAAGAATCATCAAGCAATTTTGAGAAGATCAAATATGGGTAGTGTATTGAAGAAGACATGCAGAGAACAAAACAACATAGCTGGATTATCAAACTACCCCCTTCCCATATAAAGACTGTTATCAAATTGTAGCGTCTTTTGTGATATTTCTTCCATAAGCTTTATTGGTCAGTTACATAAACAGGAGAAAGAAAAGCGTACCACACAAATCATTGACCTTCTTAGCCATTTCCTTAATTTCTTTCTCTGCTTTCTTGATACTTGCAGAATAGGGACCCAAACCCTGCACAAACCATTAAGGTTGTTAAAATCTCAACATCTAAAAGATGAGTATAAGCAGAGAAAAGTGAGGGACCAAAACAGATAATAGGAGAAAATGTGGGGGCTCCCATTGAGGGCAATCGAAACAGTAAACCCATGATAACAAATCAGAGGTCTACATATATTTAGCATGAAAGCGAAGAAGTTAAACACTGAACAGAGTCAATAGTGAACAAAAGTGAAGATGATTTGCTGAGAAACCATGTATTCAAATCTATAACTCCCATACCAAGGCAACCAGAAAGACAAAGAAGTCTAAACAAACCCAATCTTCAGCATGAACGAGAAAGCCTAGTCTAAGTTTAGGTTATTTTGTTCAATAACAATAAAAAAAAATACAAGTGTCGTAGCACAAAATCGCAAGTGAAGATTTTTGGGTAATCTACTTCTTCTTCATTTTTGGTTCAGGACCAAACAACAATAGCAGCAGCGAAGATTTTTGGGTAATCTAAATGGGTAATCTGCGAAAATACAACTAACCTGCAAGAGCACAAAACCGCAAGTGAGCTGGGCTCAACCGTAGACAAAATAGTGCCACTTAAGCCAATCCCCATCTGAGGAAACCTCCGTAGAACCAATATCCCCCAAATCAACTTCAAAAACAAATATTAGATTCCAATTGTTGAACATGATAAGCTAACATACACAGAGACGTATATATTTATAGCTCTAAATCAGGCAGATATATGAAGTAAAAACCAAAAAAGAAGGCAAGCAATTATCAAAATCCAAAACGAAAGAACTGTATCCAGAGAAGAAGAAGAAGACCAGTTGCAGGGGCGGTGAATACGAGTCTCTGAGCAAAAAGCAAGGGAGAAAGAGAGACGAAGAGATAAGGAAATGGGAGTCTGGGAGATTCTGACGAAGAGGGGGTTGGAGACAGATTTTTCAAAAGTGGGGTTTAATCGTATGGGTTGGCGCTAAATTTTTCCTCTTACCCGCGCCTCATCCCTCTCACATTTGGATTTCGCTCCAAATTGGGATTCTTTTGACTTTTTTTCTGTATTAATCGTATCGTATATTGTGTGGACAAGTACGATACGATTAATACTAGAAGTAACACAATGATATTAATCGTATCCTTCTGATTTAACTTATCCTATAAATTTTTATTAGGACAAGTACTAGAAGTAACACAATGATAATAAATTACATCTTAATTACTATTTTATTCGTAATTATAATACATTGTATATTACTTAGTACGTACCTAAAATAACTCAATAATACTAGCAATTTGTAATTTATAACAGTATTTAAAAATCTTAGTACTTAGTATTACATACATAACATATTATTTTTGCACTCTTTTTTATAATTAATGTAGTAATCTTAATTAAAATAGGTTGGTAATAATAATATCTAGTACTTTTTTAATAGTAAGCTATGTACATGTTAAGTATTTTTAGTAAATTGTAATAGTATTTAAAACTCTTTATACTTAGTATTAAATACATAGCATAATTTTACACTCTTTTTTGTAATTAGTGTAATAATCTTAATTAAAAAAAGTTGGTAGTAATGATATATAATATTTATAAGTTAATCTCACAATATCTTTTTATTTGAAATTAAATAATATGTCATAAATAAATATTATTATAATACTAATTATTACAAATACATATGTTCATTATATGCATATGATAATAGATGTCTAAACTACTTAGATTTAGTCATTAAAAATACAATTACCATAACAATGATAGATATAACTTTCATTACATTATTTCTAATTCAATATAACAACTTCAATGTTCATAACACTCTCTAATTCCATATTTTATTATGTAGGTCTCCTAAAATATTTTTTAAACACGTTACAAAATAAAATTATGTATTAAAAGGAATAAAATAGTCTATAAAATACTAATTAACATTAAATAAAATATAATTTCAATTTTTTTCAAATATACCTATAGCGGCGGTCATAGTGACCGCCGCTGTAGATAGCTAATTTCTAGCGGCGGTCAGTGAAAACGCTGCGAAAGGGGGGTCTAGCTAAAAAGACCCCCGCTATAGGTCATACATTTAGCGGCGTTTTTTGCAAAACGCTGCGAAAGGGGAGTCTATAGCGGCGGTCAGTGACCGCCGCTAGAGGTCATACATTTAGCGGCGTTTTTAGCGACTGCCGCTAAAGACCCGTTTTTTTGTAGTGGTAACAAAAAGACCGTCTTGGTTCAGAAAACACTGATCGAGTTCCCAAAAGAAATTCCCCAATTCCACGACGACCCACGGCCAAAAGCGAGCAAAACAACACGCTCGACATACTTGCCAGCCTTGAGAAACATGGCGATCCTTCCCACCGGAAACTGAAGTCCCGCCTTCTGAGACCTGGACACCGACTTTGAGGCCTTTGGCTTGCCCCTTCCACCCTTGGTCGACGCACCACCTCCACCGGTTGAACTCATCTCTTCTCTGAATAATGGAACACCGTATTGGGCATAGAGGCCAAATGTTGAGTGGGGGAGCTGAGTTCGTGCTAGAGATGGAGAAGATAGATCTCGCACTTATTAAGGGCAGATTCGTCATTTTGGGTGGAGTAGACACACGTGCACGAAAAACCGTTTCATTTGACAGTGAATTTAAACGGAAGGCAAGGATTGAGTGATTTTGAAACATAGGGGTATCAAATTGTTGGTTTGAAAAATAAGAGTCGTAACTTGAATTTGCTCCAAAGATATAGGGATAACTATGAGTTTACCTCAATATAAATATATTATTACATTAGGGACATAGCTAATACCAATGAATTTATAGTATGAGCATAAATGTAAGCTGGAGTCACTTGTATTTTCGAGTCAAAATTTTGGTTTATAAAATAATCTTTTTCTATTAATTTTTTTTATTACAATAAACATAAAAATTCATTCTATCAGTTTTTTTAGATGTAGTGATGGAATATGAATGGAATGACCATATCGTCACACGAGTATGGACTCAGTGACAAAAATGTAAAAAAAAATCTAGTGAATGTTTTGTCAGCGGGATATAAAGATAGTGACTAAATTGACAATTTCTCCTATGACAAAACACAACGTTTTATTTAATGATGATCTGACGTGGTTAATCTGGCTGATGTGTGGCGCTGACGTATTAAGAATCTGACGTGGCAGAACATTCTATTAAATGAATTGATGGAGGTTTAACGGCAGGACTAAATCGTCACGTGAGTATGGACTGAGTAATCATATAATAAAAAAATAAAACATAGTTACTAATTAGTCAGCGTGATATAAACCTTGTGACCCTATTGTCAATTTCTTTTGTTTTTATTTTTATTACTTCTATGAGTCATGTGTGTTTTTTTATATAAGCGCAATATTCATTCGTTATAATTTGGAAGTTAACACCGTATTCATTGGCATAAGTGAAGAGTATTTAATAAAAATCAAATTTATTGTCCATTTTCACTTAAAAAGTTTTTTTTTTTTAAAAAAACACATCAACAATATCTCTAATTATCAGAAAGGTTATCAAATTGTCTTGTACTATGTTCTTAGAACATAAAATTCTAGATACTCACAAAAGCTAACATCCTTACTTCAGTGAGAAAAAGAAATTATAACAGATTAAGAAATCCTAACACTCTTCATCCGTATTGTGCCCAACATCACTCTTTTGGTTTTTTTATCTTCGTTTTTTTTTCTGAATTCCCGTAAGTTTCAACTCTGATGCACAAAGGATCCCATGGGTTTAACAGAATCTGGAAAAGGAGAGTGAGTGAATCCTTGCCAAATCTGTATCAGAAAAAAAAAGAATCCTCGCCAATCTGACCCTTAAGTACACTAAATTGTCTCATTGTTTTCCGTCCAGTAGGATTGTTGGAATGAAGGTCAACGATGACTTTCTTAGAATATTTAACAACTGCTACATGAATCTCAATATAATTTTAACCTCGCCTACCACTTTTAAAACATTCAACATCCTGCTCTTCGTTTTTCCTAATTGTACTAAATTTTTTTTTGGGTACGGTTGTGAGTGGGTTGGGAACAGGGAATAGTGACTTCGTTTTCAGAACCACATACAAATGGAATTTTCCTCGGAAAATGCTCCCCATTCAACCCGTTGAATGCCGGCCCCACGCTTTGAAAGTACTGAAAAAAGAGAAAAGAAACTAAACAGGAATTCAAGATGCAGATGCAAACCCATTCCCAACATATCCCTTTTCCCCTGCTCAAAAAGCAATCAAACCCCTCAAACCCCCCGCTCAGCCTCTACAATTCATTGACCATATTCAAAATTCGAGCCCACTGAAAATTTCCAATTAACTCCAGAGGAAGAGTGAAAGAACCAGAAGAAATGACGTCCCTTCAGAAATTCAAGCTGCTGGCGACGCAGTGCGGCGTAGCTTCGAGCCCGACGCGGAGTCCGCGGACGAGCCCCGTGGTCCACCTCCGTCGCCGCAAGACCACCCTGCGAATGCTCCTCAGCCGCACAACTGGCCGCCGTCCACCTCGCCGAGAAGAATCGCCTGCTCAGCCAGTAATCCTATTGAATCATTCGGCGCAGAAGGAGAAGGAGAAGAATTTGGCGGTGGCGCCGGAACGCTTCACTCTCAAGGACCTGTTTGTGTCTTCGCCGCCTCTCGAAGAAACGAAAGAGAGGACTGTGGGTCCAATTAGGAGCAGCGGAACTCTAGACGGCGGTTTGGATAATTGGAAAGCCGGACCGGAGTGGTCTAGGTCGGTCCGCACAGGTTTTCGGAGCAAGCGGTTGTTACGAAGGGCTTGGCGGCCTGTGCTGATTTCCATCGCAGAGTAATCAATTGGGAATATCTATTTGGTTAGGAAAAGAAATTTGGAAATATCTATTTCCGATTTAATTTAATTTTCCCTCGAACGTTCCTCGAATAAATTTTAGTGAACATAGAATGTGTTCCGGTAGAGGATTGGTGCGTTACCCATGACCTTGGTTTTGCTAAAATTTTGAGGAATATTCTCGAAATTTTGGGAATCTTTATTTTATTAAAATTTATTGAGGTTTGTGAAAAATAGAGTTGTAGGTGTAAAAGTTAAAAATTTTGGAGTTGTGTTTGGCTTGCCCGAGTTGGAACCCTAAAAATTTGGCTAAACAAAACGGTCAAATATGTTATCAAATTTGTATAAGCCACGTTTATGTTGCATAATTTCCAATGTATTTTGTTACGTTTATTTATCTAAAACTTACTGATTAGTATTACCTATTTTTTATTTAGTAGTTGTTAGTTTTATGGATATGCCACTTATTAAAATTTTGATGTATGAAAATTAGTAAAAAATAAAAGAAGAGACTAATGAAAAAATATAATTTAATGTGAAAGGAAATTAGTCAAAATTTTGGTAAGTAAACTTAGAGGATTTAGAAGCTGCCTATCCTCTTAAGTGCCCCAAATGCAATCGATGGCTTGTCTCTGTAAAAGAATTCAAAGCATTGTGTGATATTTCTCGTCTCTAATGGAAAGCTTTGGTTTTCTTCGTCCTCTCCTTGTTTGCTTTCTGTTAGGTTGTCCCACTGCAGCTTCTTTTCTGGACAAAGTATGTGGCGGAAAGTGAAAGTGTGTTTGACTGGGACGGCGGCCTATGCGAAGTCAGTGAATGCTTGCTAAAGTTTAAAGAAAAGAGAAAACCATGCTAGGCCTGGCTTAATGCTCATTTGTTAAAATCAATTTTGGCGAACGACAGTGTAAATATTTCTGTGGCAGACAGCAATTCCTTTGCGAAAGCCATTTGAACTTCTTCAGTATAGAAAACATGGAAGTGTTTTACCTTGTATTAGCGTTTAAAACACCTCTTTAATCCTTAAACTTGTCCTCTTTTTTTTAATAAAAAGAGTTTAAATTGTCAAAAAAATTTCATCAGCATACTTAAAATGAAGTGAGAGAGAGAGAGACTGCATACTTCATTTTCTTGAAAACCAAACTATCTATTAACTTAAAAAATATTGAAATGATATCAATTTCGAAAAACAAAAATTGTTTCTATTCACCTTCATAATCAAAGGTTGTTCTGTTTCTTTTGGGCCGGACATGGTGAAGATTTATTTTTTCCCCTTCTTTCAATCCGGAAGAATTCGAGTCACTAAGAGCATTTCTATTTTCAAAAGTAATTTCTCTAACGGTTGGGAGGACAAAAAAATAGTCACTAACTGTCTTCCTGTCAGCTTCTCTCGATTAGTTGGGTTATTTGATTGCCGCAAGTTGTGTCTCAATCCGTTTCCCCACATTGCCATCAGATTTGAGTGGGACTAAGAATGCTTTTCTTTTCTGGAGATATAACCCGGTCCAAGAACCTGCGTATCATCTCGTAACTGGTAAACGTAATAACAGCAGAGGGAGTTGTTCTCAACAAATTAGTAGCACAGCCACGGTAAAATCCAGGAAGGCCTTCCTTTTGGTACACTTTCTTAATGCAATCAATAACCCCCTTGTACCGGACTTCATTATTTCTGGCCTGCCCTTGCTCTTGCAGTCGGGAACGCACTACCTGATTATTTAAGTTTCGATCAGGACGACACAATCAAAACATCCTATTAACTGGAAAAGGGTTTTGGCCATCATTGCAGTTAGCAAAAGAGAAGTCCAGCTAAATATTACCTCATGTGGGTAAGTCATCAGGGAGGCAATTACTTTAGCTATGGCTGAGGCAATAGCAAAACTACCAGGACTCAACTTATCCACAGTTGTGTTATCTGAGAATTCAAAATTTCAAAAAGATCAGCAAAATAAATGCTTCCGAAACTCAGTAGATCTAGTTTATGCATATAGTTAAAGAAATCAGAAATCATTATTACTCCTTATTGCCATATAACACTTGATCTTTTCATACGCTGGAGTATCTGGTGTTTGAGTGTTAAAATTTTTAGGTGGTAAAATTTCATGTGTTGGAATTTATGAAAAAATAAAGAAATAAATGATTTGAATGAATTTTTTTTATATTTTTTGGAGTTAAAAAATGATGATTTGACGGAAATAAAAATTTTTGTTTAGTTATTTTATTAGGGCCAAAATTTTGGGAGCCAAAATTTGCTAGACCAAGTCATGTAAGATCTGAGCTAACCCTAACTCCTTTGGGGACCACAATTAAACCACCTACGTACCAAAGCGGTCTAAAATTAAAGGAAAGTTGCATGTAATTGAGTTAGAGAAAATAAAATTGTCATAATCTGTAGTCTCTCATATGCGGGCGGCTCTATGGTAATTAGGGTCATATGCAAAATTCTAAAGTGAGACATTTTATAATAATTTATAAAATAATATATTTAAAAATAAAATATATTCTAGATTTATTAATATATCATTTTTAATTTATAATATTACTAATCATTTAATCTTTCTTGAGTCATACATCTTAAGTAAGATGTTATTAATTTTAATGATAATTAAAATAAATATAATTTAAAATAAATTAAAGTAAAAAGTTTAGAATAATAGTGTCTAAGACTTTAGTGAAGAAATATAAGAGTTAAAGAATCCGATCAACTGTAATTTAATAGCAATAGAAGAGGTAGCTAGCTGGATGAACTATGAAACTTACTTGTCAGTGTTCAAAATATTGCACTGCTGATGCAAGATATGTCTAAACTCACATAATATATATTAAAATTATGGTATATTTACCTATACAATCCTTTAATGCCTTCTTCATGTGTAATCCTTGTCAAAGCAGAACGCATGCTTTTGTAAGGAACCACATCCTGCCTCATTCCCTGTGTCTGCATGAAGATGAAAAACAAATGGATACCCAAAGCAACACCACAATGAAACTTAACAAAACGAGAGATATAACAAACTCCTAGCCATATCAAGTTAGTATATTTACATGTCATTTCAGCAAAGAAAAAACAATTTCTGTATCAGGTTTTCCAGCACAGAATCATCACGTAACGTCCAAAAATATAAAATTGTCACTCCATTTGTAGGTCTTGAGTAGGATGGAGTGACATAGGCCATAGTTGAAAATTCTACCCACCAAATAAGATGCCGCCTCTCAATTTAATCAACCAATGGCCAATAAATACACAAAAAGGAAAATATCAAGGGAAAAAGTTCTGAGAACAACGGGGGATAACTTGTGAGTTAAGAGTACAAGTAGGCTAAATGAAGGCACCTAATAAAGGCAAACATTCTTTACGTGTTGTGTGTGTGTGAGTGTGTGTGGGGGGCAGAGAGAGAGAGAGAGAGAGAGATGTAAGTCCTGTTTTCATGGACTCACAAACAACACATCTGGATTTATTAACATATCAACTCTAGGCTTGGATTTCAATCAGAAGTAACTACAAGTTGTAACATCGTCCTCCCACCTTAAGTAAAAGATTTGTTTTCCTGGACTCACAAAAAAAAGAAATCTGGATATCAACATACAAAGCTCTCCCTTGGAGTCAAAAGGAAGTGCTTTAGGGAGATGTCTCTATAGTCACGGAGAATTTAACTTTCTAACATAAGTGGCTAAGCATCAACCACTAAGGGCCTTAGATCCATACTCTTCAACCGGTGCAAAAAGGTTGATTACCATTTCCAGCAGCCTTCCAAAGAATCTCAATGTCCAAAAGTTACAGTGAAGCAAAAACTCAATTAATTCCGCAAATATTCCCCTCTTGTACCTTTCTAAATTATATCTTAGCTTAGCCACCCATGAATAAAGACTCTGACAGTCAAATTTTCTCCAATAGGCAGTGTTCTTTTGAATCAACATAATAAGTTGGAAATGTAGCAGATTGTGTTACTTCAGTAAAATGGATCTCTAAAAGTACTCGAGTGAAAGGAAGCCAAACAGTTGAAGTGAATTGCCTATGAGTCAAGTATGTAGCCAAGAACGAGACAGAAACAGCAATCATATTATACTTAAAAGGAGTTCCAAACATTAGCACAACCAACTTACTTGGAGTCTAGTCTTAACCACCCACAATGGATTTGTCGAAATGCAAGTGGCAGCCCCAGCCCCAGCAGCAGCTATCATATTTGCACCAACTGTGAGTTGATTGCCACTATCTCCTCCAAGATAGCAACATTAAATTAAAAAGAATGCAATCCATTAGTATTTCATTCTATTTTTCTTGCCTTAACAAACGAATCAAGCGAATGCAAAAGCATATTGCCGAGTGAATGCCACCATAAAACACGAACCATGTGATTGGAGGAAGCCTTTTAAATGCTCATAAACTGTGAAGTACACCTACATATGAAATGAGCACTTTGTCACTGGGAAAGATATGAGTACATAAGATAAGACTTTACATGCATAAGCTCTATGGATAACAATAAAACAAGTTAACATCATATACATCCCAGGTATTTGGAATTCAACTTGCAAGAGACAAAAGGACGAGGACAAGAGGCAGCTAATAACATGGTGTTCCCCTTGAAAATAACAAGGGCTAGCGCTATAAGGGGAAAAAAGGGGTAGGCCTATTAAGGAGGAAAACAAGGTAGCTAAAGAAATTTGTCAGGAAAATTGGACTGGAATTTACAGCCACTGACAAAACTGAACGAAGATTTTTTTTTCTCCTTTTTTTCCCAGCTGGGTGTTGGGGGGGATGGTTTATAGTTTTCCTTTCACATTTGTCTCCACTGGTATGACCATTCACACCATAAAAGTATCTTCCATAGGGTTAATTGAGCAGATAACTCAAGATAAGAGAATAGACGTTCAAGCATCACTTTCAAGACCTAGAACGGATTATAAGCATTTATCTTCCAGAAACAAGTCGACAAAATAAGCACTAACCGCCCAATTTGGAAGGAGTGCCACTAATGTTGGCGAAAGGCCCCGATACAACCCCTTGAAACCTTCAGTCCTTGATATGTCCTTTAGGCTTGTGACAATGACACTACCTGAGAGTGCACCAAAAAAGAAACCATGAGTAAGGACCCTGAATAACAGTCACTAGTAAATAATCCTAGCAACAAACAGAATTCATTGTATGATAAAGAACAAAAAAAAATCCTACAAATCTCTCCTCAAAGTTATAGCCCTTTAGTAAATCTTCATCTAGATCAAATTTTTTAGTGCAAATTTGCCTCAAACTTCCAATATCAATCAATAAGAGCTGCAAGTAGATTCTTGAGCTTATTATGAATGACACTTTAACTGCAGAAAAGAAGTACGTCACTGACAGTGACAGAAATACCACTTAAGTTTTGAGGCCAAAGTAAAAGGGAAGCAATTACGATACAAGAGTAACAGACTTTCACACTATTACAATGCAGCATATAATTTCAAGAACCGAATATTGTTGTAACCTCAAGTAGCTAGGGTAACTAGTTAGGAGCATAACTTGTTGCTCAGACAGTAAGACATGAAATGGAATGAGTCACCTATAACAAGGCAATTGAATACATTGAATTTTGCGAAATCAAATGACTAGATCTCAGAACATCCCAGGTGCCTGTTGTTTAAGAAGGACAACCAAATCCATAAACTTTCAAATCAGCATGTAATTTTCTACCACTTGTGTTTATTCAATTAAACACCTTTCTTGAATGAAGCACAACCTAAAGGCATTCTGACAAGAAGCCAACCACATTGCCAGTTTGCTACTTGCAAACGAACTGAATGACCCATAGCTCCACCAGACTGCTCTTTTTAAACAAAATGTGTCAGATAGCTTCAAAATTATTCTAGCATTTACCATACCTTTGTGAGCAGGAGGGAGGCCATGGACCTGTAGCCTTGTCTTGATCACATCTAATGGGCACATAAAGGTAGCCGCAATAGCACCTGGATAAGGCAAACGAACCACCCGTACCAAAATATTCAGTGTTCACAACTTAATAGAATTGAAATAGAAATTGAACAAATTTCGGATGCATACATAAAAATTTATGAGAGAACGAACAGAATAAACTGAACCCTAGGGAATCGAGCAGGGAAATTTGACACACGAAAAAAAAAAGCTGACCAGCTGTTGCACCGGCACCAGCATTGCAGATTAAATCTCTTGTGGTTGGACGATCACCACGGCCACAGCCAGCACCAGACTCCCTAGTTGAGCAATTTCGCATGGTTAGATCCATGTATTTATAGCAAACTGGCAAAAATACAAATATTAAAAATCCATGTATTCGGTTTGAAGTTGAGCAATTTCGCATTGCTCGATTGTGGTTGCAGGGAAACATGTAGTATTTTTATAATATTTAGATTATAAATACAAAAATAAAATACAAAAATTAAAAATTTAGTATAAACCAACGTCAGAGTTATAAAAGATTTTGTGATTTTCTCATATCTCGGTTATTTGAAAATTTATAAAAGATTTTCCTTTTGCCCCCTCTAAAATCTAAAACTTACTTATTGTTAGTTTAAATTTTAAATTTGATACAAAATTTTGATTTAAATTTAAAATTTGATACAAAATACAACTCAATTTAAATTTAAATTTGATACAAAATTTAAGTTGTTAAAATACAACTCAATTTAAATCTAAAATTTGATACAAAATTTTAAATTTAATCAAACGGTTTAAGAGATTAAAAGTCTTTTAAAATTTGAAATGATAAAGATATCATTTCAGATTTTAAATTGTTAGTGTTTAAGTGTTAGCAAAATTTTCGTATCAAATTTTAAATTTAAATCGTGTTGTATTCTAAATTCAATCGAACTGTTTAAGAGATTAAACTGCTTTTAAAATTTTAAACTGATGTGATTGATGTTTGTTTTAATATTTAGCTGTTTGTTTTGTTGATTGATTTAATATTTATTTATATTTAAATTAAACAGAATTTGTTATAAAATTGATATTAATTTTAAAAAATAGATTGAAAACACCTATTCACTCTCTAAGTGTTAATAGAGTCTAAATTGAATTTTTAACATATTATTTCCCTTGACTTTGTGTAAAATTAAGCACATTCTAAGATTTTTTTTTTTTTTGCCTCTTCACAAAGTTTGAAATGAACCTATTGGTCATTTAAATATATATATATATCTATGACAGCCATAATATATGTATCTACGCTTTTCCAGAAATTCAAGATTTAACTCTTTGAAGTTCTATAAGTTTTCTTACAGCTGAAATTTGGATCGATTTAATCCACGACACTTTTGTGCACATTGGTCGGACTGATCTGACTTAATTGCGTTCTAAAATTGTTGAGCATCTTCGGTAAATTTTTTTTTATTATATGGAATTAAGTTTGAAATATATATATATTTCGTATTGAAAAAAGAAGAATAAATAGATTTATTAATGTAAAAGAAAGAGAACAATTATTTAATTATCCAAGGCCATTGTCTCCAAAGAACATTTCATTGGAGATGAGGGCGATAGTGGCTCTTCTGGCCATAAAGAAAGCTTCAGATCAACTTGGGTTATGTTCGTTTTTTAAATTTTTTTAGGAGTCAAATATATTCACAAAATTATCATTAAAGGTATTCAGAATTTAAATACAAACACAAATACATTTTACACAATCTCCAACAACTTTTTACTTTTTTATTCAACATAAATTTTCTCTCTCTATATTTTTTCACATAACTCTAATATTTTTTTATTAAACAATTACATCAAATCATTTCTCTCTCCACTTTACACAAATACCAATAAAATACTATTCAACATAAATATTCACATAACTCTAATACTTTTTTATTAGTGTTGTTAAAATTTTAGGTATTGGGTTTAGTGAAAAAGTGAAGAGAGAGGTAATTTTTTATATTTTTGTAGTGAAAAGTAATGATTTGATGAGAGAGAGATTATATTGTAATATTTTATTGTGTTAAAATTTTAGAGGGTGTAAAATTTTGCAACACAAACGCAGCCTAAATCTCTGTCCTACACGTATCTCACAATAGACTTCCTCCATTATTCCGTTCAAGGCTGGCTTCTACCGCTGCACCTCATAGTATATTAGTGCAAACTTTTGTGTCGCGGAGTCTCTTTCTCTTTTTCTTGGCAATTAGAGACACAATAGAACCGCTGTGGGTTGAGTTTACTCTCTCCCAGCGAAGCACTTCGTGGTTGTGTCCTATTCCCCTTTCCCTGAAAAGAAAAAGAAAAGTTCCTATCCCACACCGCTACTGGATGGAGAGTAGGCTCAATTCATAAGTTGGTAGTTCCCCTTCAAAGGATAGGCCCTTTTGAAGGTGTGTTCGACTGACCGCTGTGGGTTGAGTTTACTCTCTCCAGCGAAGCACTTCGTGGTTGTGTCATATTCCCCTTTCCCTGAAAAAAAAAAGAGACACAATAGAAAATATTTTAATTATTGAAAATTTCATAGAATAGATTCATTTTGGAAAAGATAAAGAATTGAGTCTAATCTTCGTCAATTAATGTGGGGGAGACCAGGCTAATTCTCTTCTGTGGTTTGAGTTTGGACTGACCACTGTAAAGTTTGGACTTTTTTTTTTCTAAGCAAAGGTGGATTTCATTACACCGGGGAAGAGGATACAAGCACTGCAGCCGGAACCAACCAAGGCCGGAGACGGTCATAGGGGGTACCAAGACCCATTACATCGAGTTCATTGAAAGCATAGGCTTTAAGAGCCACCAAACAGAAGGTCATAAAGGCCAACAACAACAGACCCATTACATCGAGATCATAGAGAGCAGAGGCTCTAAGAGCCAACAAACAGAAGGCCATAAAGGCCAACAACAACAGACCCACGAACAACAGGAACCAACTCCAGGTCCACAAACCCGAGACACAGCTCCACCACACCGAGAACGGAAACCGTCACCGGAAGAGGAAACCGACAAGCACCTGCAACAAAAGAACCCACGGGGAGAGGCTCGGCCAAAAAACACATGTAAACCAAACCGGCGCGTCAGATCCACGCGCCTCAAGAGGGGCGCGTGGATATCCCGAAACCGGAAGAAGGCTGCCGGACCAGGACGACCTTGAAGTGCTGGAGCTGCGGAAGCCGACCACCGGGCTCAAGCGCACCGGATAACGTTCTGCCGTCGCCGAGACCGCTCCACCGAGGCAACACTCAAAAGATGAAACCACCAGCATTATTGAAAACATGAAAACACCAAGAAAAGACGGAAGAGGTGGGCGAACGGGAGGAGAATCTCCTCCCGCCGCCCAGAATATGAGTGAATGTAAAGAGGAAGCTTTCAGAAGAGGAGAGAAAGGGAGTCTAGAGAGAAGGAGGACCCTCTCTCTCTAGACTCGAAAATTCAATGCGGGATCCTGATGCAACACTTTAAATGTAAAGTTTGGACTTTGGTCGAATAGATTCGCACCCTGTTCAGCGCTCAGCCTATACATACCGACCCAATAATAAAGGCGAAGACGAGGGCATGTTAGATTCCTACATTTTTGTAGGATTCACATCCTACTTTTTTTTTACAATCAAAATATCACAAAATACATACATTACAATACAACATTTTATTACTTTTTTTTACAAACAACAATTACATTTAACAACTTCTACATGCATTCCAATACAACTTTAACATCACCTAAAAATTCTCAAAACATTCAACATCATACAAATATTCTGAAAACGAACATGTCCTAAAGAGTGATGAAGAAAGACCTCTTTTCGTTTTTATTTTTCTCTTTTCTTTTTTAGAAAAGATAATAAATCCAACCAGGGCCGATTCAAGCCAAATGGCCTAAGGCCCTATAAATTAATAGGCTTTTTATATAAATTTTAGTATAAAATATTTAAAATTATCTGAAATTTATTAAATTTAATATAAAATATTCAAAGGTCCAATAAATTATTTTCATGAGGCTCTCATACATGACATTAATGTCTCATAACTTGAACAATTAAGAAATTTATAGGGTATTTTTCTCTTTCAGCAAAGTTCAAAAATCTGAAAAATGATTAGAAGGCCTGAGAGAAACATATCATTCGATGAGCAAAAAGACAATCCACTTATGATAAAAAAAATATGAAAAGATTGTATCTTATCATTCCCCTTTTTTTTCTTAACTTAGTAGTTTTTTTATTTCTTTGATTATCTACTACACAAAAAAAAAATTGCTCTTTATAAGGCCTTGCTCAGGGTGAGGCCTTAGGCTATTACTTAAATTGTCATACCTTTGAGCAGACCCTAAATCCAACGAGGCAGGTTTTATCACAGTGAATCCACCCAACATATCAGTGCAATCTCTCCAAACCACACCGAGTCTGATTCTACCATAAAAGTGATTCTAAGGAATTATTTCCACTTGACTGTTCATGAATTGAGTAACTAAGGCTGCGTTTGCAACCAAAATATTCCCCAAAATTTTATCTCTCTCCTAATAAAATACTCCAATATAATCTCTCTCTCTCCCATAAAAAAAATATAAAAAATTACAAAAAATATAAAAAATTACCTCTCTCTTCACCTTTTCACTAACTCAATACCAACACATATTCACATACCAAAAATATTACAACACAAACACAACCTAAAGCGTGGACATTGCACGTAACATCAACGATGCTGTTTGCTTGGAAATAGAAATATATATATCATAAGATGCAGAAAAAATATCTTTAGTTATCTTACCGTTTGCATCTCAACTAGCAAATTATTAAGGCCTAATTAGTCCACTAGTTTTGGAATATAGTCGGGTTTCAAATGAGTCCATAATGTTTATTTTGTCTTATATTAGTTCTTGAAGAATTCTTCGTGTCTTAGAGTGGTCATTCTGTCAACTCAATTGCCTCTTAATTGACGTAATAAAGCTCATATAGCTAATGGAGACACGTCACCATCAATTTAATTGCAACCAACTATGTGTCTTCAAGTCACTTGAGGGATGCATTGTCTTTATAAAAGATCTGTCCAGCGTGACATTTTAGGTCTAAGAGGCGTAAACTGTTTGATTTGGATTTTTAATTAACAGTCTGCTTACAATTGGTGGTGACATATCTCCGTTAGTCTCGTGAAATTTATTTCGTCAAGGGAACCAATAGAGTTGAAGGAATGACCACTTCACGAAACAAATAATTTATCTATAAATTAACTAATTTGAGATTCGATCATACTCTAGGAATTAGTGGATCAATTAAACTAATTATTATTAAGTCTTTAATATTGATGAGTACGAAAATATCGACCCAATCGACGTGACTCGGTCCAAACGAAACACGAGGAAGCACAACAAGGAGAAACCCACGAGCTCAAAGAAAGTGCACGCTCAGTAGGCTTCCTTACCCCAAAGGGCCTTTGAATTCTAAAGGCCTATGAAGAAAAAGTCAAGAAAGGCTCCGCCTACAGGGCCAGAACCCATCCGCTAAAAACAACCTTCACGCGTTAGACACCGTCCCCCAATAAATTCGACCAACCACTCAAAATGCCTCTGTAAAATCCCCTTTTCCACTTGCAGACGTATGGAATTTTTGATGTGGTGAATTTTTTATGATTAAACCCGAATATTTGAGCCCAAATATTTGGGCACCAAACATACCCCATGATATGCAGAGGCTTTTCACCGTATTGGGTCATGTCGGCCGCAAAAGAGGGTTTCGTATACGGTATACCTCAAGGACAGAAATGTAACGTCCTCTCGGCCACTTGCCATCTCCCTACGCTGGTATAAAAACCTCAGGGTACGCATCCTAAATCACACACTGAAAAACTATTTCCTTACTTTAACGATGAAAGTGTTGCATCAAATACAAATTAAAAATTTATTGGGATCATGTATCTTATCATGTTTGGTGATTTGAATGGCAGATTGCGAAGTCTATAGTAATTAGATAAAGTCGAATATATATAAATTTTAAAAGGGATTCTTTCGGAGCATTATCAGGATTCAGGATATGCTAATCGTGATTGCCGGGCCAGGTTGGTTCTCAGTGGTTGGTTGCCTCTTGAATATGGAGCAAGCAAACAGGCCTGGCATGTAGGGCTCAACAAGACCCATTCTCCCACCTGTTTCAATGTCCCTGGTGCATCAAAAGCGTGGCGAAGAAAAATGTGATGATTGATCCAAGACACCTACTTGGCTTGGGAAGTTCCACATATCTCAGGCAGGTGAAAGACTGAAAGGATACGACAAAGAGCAGAGGAAAAAATAAGATAAAAATTCAGGTTGGAGTATGTGGCCGACTGCCCGTCTCCTACTTGCCCTACGTTCACCAGGATTCTCACGGCTAGACCTGGGGACAGAGTTGGCTCATGGCATGGGCCTTCCTCACCGGTCTGCGCAGAACACTTTTAGGTGGCCAAACATATCTCGGGTTCCATAATTTCCTTTCAAGCCAGGAAAATAGAATGGTCCTGTGTATGTTCTTGATTCAATCTCAATTGAAGAGATGCGAAATTAATGATCCTCTTAACCCATTTCCTGTACTGATCATAATAATTGTTTACCTGCTATCCGTGCACAATTTAATGTAAGGTTGTAACTAGGCCACGCAGTTGGGGGCAGACAGACCATATATTATGGAAATCCACAGGGCTGTTGTATTTAAGTTGCTATATGTTGTTTGACTTTGCATGAACTCCCAACCCCACCAAAATTCTTCCCAATTACGACTTTTTATCTGCTGCAATTTATTATCTATCTGCATTTTCAACTAATTAATTATACTTCCAAATGTTCTCCACAATTCGCCAATCTGCCAATACTATAGATGATAGTAACTACAAAAACAGCCAAGTCCTTGTATTACATTGACACTGATAGTTAGAGTTCTACAAAGCCGTTCCTTTTTAACACTCTTAGAAGTTAGAATATATTTGTTGAGTGTAATGTCAAATTTTATAAAAGACTTAATTTATGCTCTCTCGACATCAACTGATTTTGAAAGGAATGACATCTCAACACTCCCTCTATAGTAAGCAGATTGACATGATTTAACAGCTGCCGAAAAAAGAGGTTTTCGACTAAATCAACTCTCAAGGGCATCGATTTCTAGAACTTTTTTTTCTTATGGCTCAGTTAAAACAACGCCACATTTCAAAGCCTAAAGGGGCACAGCGGTACGTCTCAGACTCTGCAAGAAGATATCGGAAAATGTTTGGACTCCAAAGTTACTGGCATTTCTACTTAGCTAGAATGGTGTTTACATGTCCTCATCCGCTGGCCATTTATGTTCAGAAATTCTCAGAAGTTGCAAGTTGCTAATGATCCATCATGACAGCCAGTACTGCAGCTTTGTCACGCGCAACTAAAAATTGACGCCTGCCCTAGTAGCTAGAGAATCAAGTAGCTCAAGAAAAATCCAGATTTATTGATCTTAAAAGCTATCCCCCCAGCTGAAACAGAAGGAAAGATTTTTTACATTCATTTTGTTACTCTCGATCGAGGGTCTTGAACTCTTGGCTGGGTATAATTGGCTACTCGAGCTAAAACTCTCAAGTACTGTTTCGAGGTAAAGAAATCACGTTTGCTCTCTTATCTCGCAGCATGGATCTGGTCACGGGATATACATTTTCTAAGAAGTATGAATTATGAGGGCTAGTACACTACCCTATATGTATATATAATTGTTGGGGGAACTATAGACAGCCACGTCCTCCTTTAATGGATGTGTTTATTAAGAATACTTAAATAAGCACTTTTGCCTAGCCTTTAGCACTCATACATTTCTTTGCTTCTTTTTAAGCTCTTACGACCACTTTTTGCTACACGACAGTATATGTCTATCTCGTAGCTGCATGATTTTACACCATTTCCTGGCTTGTAAAGAGTAAACCATTTCAAGGCATATGACAATATCTATTGAGATCTAGATAATAGAGGAGGATCGAGGAAGAAAAAGGAATCAAATGTAATGATTTTCCTTCTTCTTTTTTTTTTGTGTTTCTCTGATTGAATGTCGTGGTTACTTCTACTTGCTATACCCTTTGTCATGCATTGAACGAGTCGCAAAACGAGTGAGACATGAAGATCACGCTGAGACATGAAGATCACGCTGCCGGCTATGTTTTGTTTCATGAGTTCATAAAACTGTTTTGAAATAAATACAAAATCAGTTTCTGTGCTATCAAAAATTGATTTAAAATAAAAATAAAATATGAACACTTATATTCTCTTTCAGGTTGTTTAATTATTTCGCTACCAATGGACGCACCGCCCACGTGATGGACTCCCATGCGACCCACGCCAGGTGACCGTGACCAGCCTATAAACTTGAGCTAAATAATTACTCGCCTTGTCTATGTGCGCTGGCTCTCAACTTCGTCATTTAATTTTAATTTGTTTTTTTTTACAGTTCTGAAGCAGGTATTTCCGTTAAAATATGGACCACAAACAAAGTATATAAGCATAATTTGTTAAAAAAAATGTCACCATTAAACGAAATGAGATGATGAAATCTAGTTTTCGACTAATAGTTGACGGTGACTTGTTTTATATAAACCACATAGTCATATTTCTGACAGTTGCATTAATGTTGAAATTAGGCAGAAGGATTTTTTTTGGAAAAAAAATAGTTTAACTCCAAAATTCGCAGGGAAAATATTAACCTTGAGAGACCAAATGGAGAAAGAGTTAAACTATAAAGACTAATAAATTAATTAAGTCTAAACTTGAACAGCTGAGTATGACCATCAAATGCATGCCAAATTTAGACATGTACGTAAAGTGTAATTTAGACAAAGTATTATTATTATTATTATTTGAATAATGCTGATAGGCTTTCATTATATTTTGAATCTATAGAACAAATTACAATAAAGAATTAGAACAATTATAGATCCAAGCAAACTAAGCTGCATAATAAGACCAGCAGGACTCACATGGGTCAAGAAACCAGAAATGCTCCATCATGGACATAGAGAGCAAGTGGCAGGTTTGTAGACCATACGACACGTTATTTATTCTACTCTTTGATAATATGAAAACATTCATTGTTATCACTCTCAACAGGTGTTTACCTGTGTGATGATCATGGTTTAGTAAGTTATCAGGTTTTAGTTGATTAAATTGGTTTCGTTTGTCTTCATGCAAGATGAGGGAAGGGCTAGAGTATGTTAAAACGAGAAGAAGAAAAGGGAAAATGAGATTTTTATGAAGCTTTCTGACTTGTTATGTTTATTCATATAGCAACCGATAAAAGAGATGCGAAATGTCAGTAAATTGATAATATGAGGTGCAAATTTTTTTTAATAATTTCTAATTTTAATAGGGCTCCGTTTCAACCTCTACTTTTAAAAAAACCTAAAAAACCTGGCGTAATTCCTCCCCTCTCTCTCTCACTCTCACTCTGCTCCCACTCCCGACACCAGCCTCCGTCCCCCCTCCTCCTCACTTTGCCACCACAAAACGTCAGCCTCTAGCCCTCTTTCACTCTGCCTCTCTCCTCCTCCACTACCATCTCTCTCTCTCTCTCTCTCCAACTCTCTTTATCCATCCACCAAATACTCTCTTTTAACTCAACTCTCTCTAGTTTATTTTGGGATTAGTGATGCAATTTATTTTAATTTTTACTTAATAATGTGATGAAATTTGATCAAGAATTTAGGATTATTGAATTTATTAATGGGACCTGGAAAGGCAACGCATCATACAATTGAATTTATTGTTGCTGCAATCTATAGAATCTGTTTGTGAATCTATAGAAATAACTATTTTTAGCTCCATGAAGATTGATGCATAGTTAGTTGAGAAAAGGAAGGGCATATTATGTGGATTATTCTTCTGTTATGTAACGCATGGACTTAATCAACTCCTTTCTCATTTTTATTTATTGCAACAAAGGAAATCTCATGAAAGATGAAAATTGTTTGCTTCTTATTTCCATCAATATATCAAAAATGCCGGGAAAGTGCTTCGAGAAGCACTGGAATCTGGCCGATCGACTGCCTGTACGGTGACTCTAAATTGATCAAATTCCGGAAATAGATTCCTAATGGAGACGGACAAAGATTTCCTATATATAACTATATTTCACATTATATAGATTTCCTTATCAAACGGAATCATCTATAATTTGCTATAAAAATGGATGGTCAATTTGCAGAGAGAAAGAGAAAGATATTGTAAAACTCATATTACACGGACAATATTGTTTTCTGATATATCTATTTGTTGTTCCAGGATTCGAAGTTATTCTCTTTGTTCATTTTTTGGATGCTTTTGAGGTAAACTTTTCCTTTTCGAAATTAGAACTTCAAATACCTGACGTTATATATATACTTTGATTTTCATATTAAGAGTTTGTACTATGATTGTCTTGTTTCTACACTACAAAAAAACCGTCTTTTAACAGTGGTCCTTTTAACGGCGGTCGTGAAAAACGCCGCTAAAAGGAACCTATAGCGGTGCTTTCTAAAACCGCCGCTAAAAAACCGCTGCTAAAACTTTTTTGACTTTTAACAGCGGTAACGGCGGTCATCAAAAGCGCCGCTATAGGTGCCTTTTGGTGACCGTCGTTAAAAGGACCGCCGTTAAAAGACAACAAAGTTTTTAACAGCGGTCTTTTTAAAAACGGTCACCAAAAGCGCCGCTAAAAGGAACCTATAGCGGCGCTTTTGATGACCGCCGTTAAAAAGACCGCTATTAAAAGTCAAAAGAGTTTTAGCAGCGGTTTTTTAGCGGCGTTTTTAAAAACGTTGGCGTTTCCCCGCTTTTAGCAGCGATTTTAGCAACGTTTTTAAAAACGCTGGCGTTTCTCCGCTTATAGTAGCGGTTTTTTTTAAAAACGTTGCTAAAAAACCGTTGTTGAAAATCAAGAGAAACGCCAGCATTTTTAAAAACGCTGCTAAAAAACCGTTGCTAAAAGTGGGAAAACGCCAGCGTTTTTAAAAACGCCACTAAAAAACCGCTGCTAAAAGGTAGGGAAACACCAGCGTTTTGAAAAACGCTGCTAAAAAATCGCTGCTAAAATAGGGAAACACCAGCATTTTTAAAAACGCCGCTAAAAATCGCTGCTAAAAAAGAGAAACACCAGCGTTTTTAAAAACGCTGCTAAAAAATCGCTGCTAAAATAGGGAAACACCAGCATTTTTAAAAACGCCGCTAAAAATCGCTGCTAAAAAAGGGAAACACCAGCATTTTTAAAAAACGCTGCTAAAAGCGGGAAACACCAGCGTTTTTAAAAACGTTGCTAGAAAACCGTTGCTAAAAGCAGGAAAACACCTGTGTTTTTAAAAAAACGCTGCTAAAAGCGGGGAAACGTCAGCTTTTGTAAAACCGCTGCTATAAGCTGGGGAATTACCAGTGTTTTTTTAAAACGTCGCTGCTATTATTATACTTATAATGAGCATATATATTTTTAATAATTAGTACTTATAAAAAAATAATTAGTAATATAATACTATTTAACTACGACATATTATTTACTTTCAAACAAAAATATATTGTGAGATTAGCTTATGCAATTAGAGTACATAACTTAAAACGTGTAAAGTATGTCAATCGAATTGAATAATATCTAAGTATGGAGGTTTTGAATTCTATCATATATATACCAATTAAGGTATTATAAAACAAAAGTTTATATATACACACATCAGTTTACTAGGAATATATTACTTAGGACAAAGATATATCCATTAGCACAATAAGAAGGATTTATTTTTTTAGTTGTCATACATATTTTATATGTACGCTCGTGGTTTATTGAATAAGATAACATCTTTAGAAAAGTTTGCAAATAATTTGTTATAACCATCTTATTGTGCTATAACCATCAAGTTATGGTAAAGATCATATAGTAACATGACATATAATACTTGACATCAATTTTATACAATAAATTGAACATATACAGAGTGAAACAAACCGCTGTAAAAACTTCGTTGTCTTTTAACAAATTGAACATAAAAGTGAAATAAATATTTGTATGTCATTAACATAATCCAATAGTTGTTAATCCATGTTAATCGACTTTATCTAAATTCGTTCTTTCCATTGAAGATAGACGTAAAAACAATCGTGAGAAAATAGAAAGAGGTGAATAAACCTTCTATATATACATAAGCACAAGCTAAAAAAATTACTCGGTTAAATTATAAATATTATATATTATTACTATCAACTTGTTTTAATTAAAAGTATTACATTAGTTATAAAAATATTAAATAATATGCTATGTATTTTCTAAATATAAAATTATTACTAAATATAAAGATTTTCAAATACTATTATAATTTACAAGTGCTTTTAATTTATTAAATACACATAATTAAAAAATATAAACTATTTTACTCAAAATTTGGAAAAATTATAAATTAAGGAAAATAAAATTTTAATTAAAACTATTTTGCTAATTATGTGAAAGTTGATTGATGTAGAAGCGATGAAGTGAAGCCAGCTTCTGCGAATCGTGGGTATTGGCTTGATTGGTATATGGAATTAAGATTATTACACTAATTATAAAAAAGAGTATAAAATAATATGCCATGTATTTAATACTAAGTATAAAGAGTTTTAAATATTATTACAATTTACTAAAAATACTTAACATGTACATAGCTTACAAAAGAACATTATAATTTTATAATGTTTATGTGGCTTTATAATTTTATTTTACAAGAATAATTGAAAATTATATAAATCAAAATAAATAAACAAAATTTAAAGAAAAAAAACAATGCAAAACGGTGAGTTTCACGGAGGATTTTTCATTTCCCGCGTGCGCCCGTGGACCGAAATTTTTCCCTCCCTCTTCCTCTTTTATTCTCCGCTCGAAATCTCTTTTCCTCTTCATCTTCATCAAACGCTCCCATGCTCCCCACCCACTCATGGCGCTGACTCTCTCAGCTCATTGCTCCGCCTCTCAGCTCGGTGGTTCTGTCTCTCTCTCGCCAAGGTGTCGGCCTCTTTTTCCTTTTCTTTTATTGTAACCGAACACAGAGTCCGGCAATTAAAATGCCAAGTGTTTTTTGATTGGGAGAGAAATTGATGGTCCTCTTGACTTCAGAACAATTAGAAATTCAGATTTTCAAGAAGTGACGCTGGAAGTAAGTCCCATCCTATCTCAGATGCCTCTCTTCCCCCCCCCCCCCCCCCCCCGGTTTCCCCTCACTCTCTGACCAATATATTTTGTCACCAGCATGATTTTATTGGTTTAAACATTCACTTCATTTTTCAAAATGTACTTTTCGGTTGTTTGAAATTTCTTCCATTTGTTTCTATGCCATATGTCATAGTGTGGGCTAGAGTTGACAAAGTATTTAGTCAGCTAAGGTGTTTACTTACTGTGTTCTTCACTTCAGGCTTTTTGGAGCTTTCGGCTGACTTAGTTGAGGCAGCGGTTGCTGATTGCGAATTAATTGTTGTTTCGAAGTAAGTTTCTTCCTCATTATCTTGGCCATTTAAACATATATTGAGTATGACAATGCAAATGAAAAATGCTGTTGACACAGGTGATTGACCCTTCAGATACATGATTATTTATTTTTTGCTAATTTCATGATGGAAAAGAAATAGTGATAAATGGTGAAGCGGAATTTAGTTCTGATTATCCTCTATCTTCCACTTCAGGTTCATTGAGAAACTTCAACAAGACATACCTGGAAAGGGAGTGAAAGAACAGTTGGAGATCCTCTGCAATGTATATGCTTTCTTTCTTTTTCACATACATCAAGGTGATTTCCTCTCGACTGGCTGCATCACTCCCAAGCAAGCTGCATTTGCAAATGATCAGCTAAGATCTCTATATTCCCAGTTTTGTCCCAGACAATTGTCCCAGCCAGGAAGTTAGGGCTAATTGGGAATTCAAGAGGACGTCAATGTTTCAAAGGAGCAAGATTTTAATTGATCTTTGCTTTTTGTGTTGTATTTGAATATTTTAGTTAGTTCTTGCTTATTGTTATTTTAGATTAGAAATTTGTTACTTTTTAGATTACTTGTAGAGATTCTTGTGTTTGTTGTAAAATATTATTAATCAATAATGAAATATAATTTGTTTTATTATTTTATTATTCTTGTTCTTTAATTTTTTACATCTAATGAATTATAATTATTAAAATAAATTTGAATTACCGATTAAAAAAGCATGTACAAGAAAATATAGGAAAAAATTACTTATAACAGCGTTTTTGGCCTATAGCAGCCAGGGAAAATGCAAGCGTTTTTAAAAATGCCGTAAAAAATGCTATTATAAATCAGGAGAAACGCCAGGGTTTTTAAAAATGTTGCTAAAAATCGTTGCTATAAGCGGGAAATGCCAACGTTTTTAAAAACGCTGCTAAAAGCGGGGAAACGCCAGTGTTTTTTAAAAACGCTGCTAAAAAACCGCTGCTGTAAACAGGGAAACGCCAACGCTTTTTTAAAACGCCGCTAAAAAACCGCTGCTAAAAGTGGGGAAACGCAGCGTTTTTCTAAAACGCCGCTAAAAAACTGCTGCTAAAATCGGGGAAACGCCAACGTTTTTAAAAAAGCTGCTAAAAAACCGCTGCTGTAAGCGGGGAAACGGCAGCGTTTTTTTAAAACGCCGCTAAAAAACCGATGTTAAAAGGTAGGAATCACCAGCGTTTTTGAAAAACGCTGTTGAAGGCATTCCCAACGGAGAAAAGGCAGCGGTCGGGAAACGCCGGTAAAAAACCGCTGGTAAAAGTCTATCGGCGTTTTTTAGGCTTTTGCCAGCGGTTTTCTGACCGCTGTTGTAGCCTGTTTTTTTGTAGTGCTACTAGAAGCTCCCACCATGAATCACTAAAAGCCTATAAAGCAATCAATGAGGTGAAATTCCCATCAATAAAAGCCCAGAAAAGCAATATGATGCCAGCAGCTTGCATTAGCTGTAAATGTCTTTTTATGTACACTTTATTTTTAATTTAAATTTCAGCTTTTACTTTTTCTCGTTTGTAAGCTGAAGTACGACTCTTGTTTCTCAACAACAATTCTTGTGTTGTGTAAGCATTAGTCAATAACAATTCTTGTGTTGTGTAAGCATCAGTCAATTAGTGGTCGGATAGATTTATAAGGATCATTAACACTTCAATCTTAATATGTACATGATTCTTTAGTTGATGCAATTATCTAAACTTAACATGATTTTGCCTTTGTGTAGGAGTTTGCCCCATTCCTATTGAATCCTGGTTCCGCCACTGAGAGAGAGAGCCGACATTCAATTTTGTGGAGGTCTGGAGGAGGAGAGAGACAAAGTGAGAGAGGGCTAGAGGCTGGCGTTTTGTGGCAGCAGAGTGAGGAGGAGAGAGGAACGAAGGTGAGCATCGGGAGGGGGAGCAAAGTGAGAGTGAGAAAGGGGAGAAATTGAAAGGGGGAGGAATTATGCTAGGCTTTTTGAAGCTTTTTTTTATTTTTTTTTAAAGCACAGGGTAAAACAGGGCGATTGAGGGGGGCAGGCTGGGTCTGAGGCGGGTGGACCTGGCTCTAAGGGGGCCAGCCCATTAAAAAAAATCTTAACGGATTTTCAGGCGATGGGGGGCGGCTGACCCCATTGCCCCTCGCTCGTTCCGCCTGTGCGTATTCGTCATCATTCTTCTACAAACTACTGCAACTCTCCCAATGCATCCTTTAGCACTCCCTTCATTTTCTTCCATACTCTTTCTAATCGTCGGATTTGCCTTTCTGGACTTCTCCACGCCTCTATATTACAATCCAACGACGAACACGACTTATATTTTCCAAGATGGTCAATCGCCCAAAGATTGTGAAGGTCTAGGCTTGGAGCTCATGTGCCAAGAAGGTCACCCGACTCACCCTGTGATAGATCAGGATATGTTGGAAGAGTACATCGTCCTGCAAATAAAGGAAAAGTAGCAAGTTCTGACGATTGTCGACAAGGATATCTTCCACACCGCGGGTTGTCCTAAGAAATTAGTTAACACGATCTTTGATACACAGGAACATGATCTCTTTGGTTTCGCTTCAAGTACTGGGAACCTGACTTTTCTATACAACTGCACCGCTGGGATTCCGGATGGGGTGCCGCGCAGCTCCAAGTGCGGAGGGAATGGGGGTTATACTGAGGGCTTCTACATTATTACCCAAGAAACTAACCCACCCGATATTCCAACTCATTCATGCAAGAGCACAATTGAAGTCCCAATTCAGAAGGCTATCCTGAGTCTCCTAAATTGGATGTTAGATTATTAGTGAATAGTGGCTTTGACTTGGAATACAACGGTACTGACTTGTCCTGCAGCAGATTTCAAGGGCATTGTGACTACGGATGGAGACCCGAAGAGCAGACATTTGTATTCTACAACTATCCAAACCCTCCAAGCTCACCAAAACAAGGTACGCATCCCTCTTCTAATCTTATATGCACAAAATTGTATGTCTTGTATTTGAGAAGTAAGCAACGGAGCCAAGCTACGTGTTAATTGAATAAGTAGATGTCTGAGCTGTTGGGGTCACAAATTGGCCGACACGCAGACTCAGAGCCGTAGTGTTAGGAATGCAACACTATAGACGCCACAAACCCAACAAAAAAAAAAGTTAAAAATAAGCTTTGATAACTTTCAGGTGTGGTGTAATAAACACGCAAGCAGCTAAAACATAAAAATTGAAAGAAACTGTTAACAAATAAAATCTGTCAATTGGGCAAAAGTATTAATTAGGGTCGATTGTGGAGCCGTACTCCAAAAATTTAAACAAACAAAAATTCAAGATTCTGTTTTTCCTGAGTGTTTTAGGGAAGGAAAAAGGACAAGGCCTTCCCAAATCCCAACACTATGGGCTTCTGGTACCGTTTAACCTCAAGTACGCCCACTCCATCGTTGTCTTTAGACGTGAACTCATCCAACCAATGCAGTGCTACTAGTGATGCAGAGGTCTAGCAGTCTAGCTGTGGGAGAACGGATTGCTTGGAAGGCAATTTTGTGCGAAGGATCAACTGGATGGCCGAGATTATTTTATACAGATCTAACAGTGTAAATAAGTCCAGGTCATTTAATGAAATTTGTTGACTTCTCACTCGGCTCTTTGGCTTTCACGCAGGGTTGAGCAAGGAATCTGTTAGAAACTGGGGCAAACGGGTGTCCGAAATCCGCCAGCCTAGCAAGAAATTTAGAATATGGCTAAGCACTTTCCTAATCCCGGAAATGGCAGCAGGAGCCCACGTCGTAGCTGCCCTGAGCATCAAAGGAAGCTCCACCATACTCAATTTCCCGGAGCTCACCCACTCGCTACCCTGGCCAGTCTCGCTCACTCCACGTGACGTGCAGGCCGCGACGACCAAAGCAACCCAAATGGATAAGTTCGACTCAACGTCGTCATCATTATCGTCGCTGGTTTCGGCCATGGAATTGTCGAAGGAGTCAGAGGAGTTGAGTGAGATCGTTGAGTTGCCAAGTTTGGGCACTAGTTATGAAGACTCGTATTCAGTCCAAACCGTACGAATACAGACGCGTCCAGACCCACGGTCTGGATTGAATCCGAACAAAATGGAAGATGGGGAGACCGTCATGTCATTTAATGAGGCCTCCCTGTTGCCGTGCTCGGGAAGATTTGCTCCGCGATCGAGTGCTCGGGAAGATGGCCTCTCCGTCGTCCATTTCGTTTAGATTTAATCCAGACCGTGGATCTGGATGCGTCTGGATCCGTACCTTTGGACTGAATCCGAGTCCCTAATTATGAATCAAAGAGCTTGAGCAAGGAATTTGTGTTGGACTATGTGGATGTGTGAGAGTGAGGGTGAGGCATGTACTCGCCACTGTCATTGCAGAGCGCAGATGATTGTTTTTACGCTAGTGATCATGTGGCGGTGCCAAGAGAATGGGGGCACTAAATATCTTTGAAGGTTTTTTTTTGGAAAATATAACGACTAGTGCTCGGTTTCTTTCTCTTTGTTTCGCTGGGTTTTCATTGCGTGTAACCTTTCCGTTGTCTAACTGTACAGTTTAACTATGGTAAAAGCAAATTGCATCAGTTTCTTGGCCGTGGTTGGTGCAAGTTGCCAACAGATGAAACGGTTGGAGAAGGCGAAAAAAATTGGAGGGGAACGGACTCACGCGCGGAAGAAAGGAAAAGAGGGACTGAAGCCTCTCACGTGAAAGCCAGGGAGCCGAGCCAGCAGTAAAAAAATTGCATTAAATGACTGAACTATTTTACCTCGTTAGATCTGTATAAAATAAGCTTGGTCGTCTAGTAGGATTCATCGCAAAAAATTACCTTTGGAGACAATCCATTCCCCTACCTGTGGTGGCAACTCGTCGACGCACTGGTTAGACTTTTCGGGTAGAAATGATAATGGTGAATCACTTAGAAAAAAGAAAAGAAAAAAAAAAGAATGATAAATCTCTGTCTCTGTCTGGGTATCAACTGAATCCTCAGCAAACTGCAATCACCAACAACAACCGAAGCTCTGATTTCACATCATCCAGCAAGGCTCATGCATGTTGAAAAGCATCTTCTTCTTCTCTTTCTCTTGAGGTCCACTCCCCTTCCTTCTTTCGTTCTATAACATAAATAATACTTCCATTTTTGGCCATCTAATTTGACTTGGTTTTATCTGATTCATAAACTTCGACCGTCTTTTCAGCTACATTTGAAAAATCAGTTAGTTTATGGTCAACATGTTCGAGTAGAGGCGCTCCGATCTTCGCGTATCCTTCCTGCAAAATCACAAGAATCGCTTCGGACACCAAATTTACTAACCTCCAATGCTTAAGTCAGTGTCCTTTGGGGATGTGTTATATGGATTTTGTTGCTCGGAAAATTGTTATCGTACCTCTTCTATCTTTCTCTCTTTCTTTTATAGTCTTTCTCTCACGTTCTATCTTTTCCTTTTTGGTGGGAATTCCTCCTCGTGCGATCGTGTACTGTTTGACGATTTTCTGCACGTCTTCGTAGGGGTCGTTCCTTCCCACTTTCAAAATCGAGGAATCATGAAATGGGCGGTTGTGACGGGTTGTTTGAACAACTGTTTAGGGCACGTTTGACGATCTGTATGCAAGATGAGCTTGATTGTAACATTTGGGTTGCGGAGAGATGTAGTTACTCTTGTCGGCTCAAAAGTATGATTCAGTATTGATATCATCAACATTCATGTAAGAGGTCAAAGATCGAAGAGCTTGATTTACTATAAAGATTTTCATCTCTTCAAATTTAGGATTTAACCTTTGCAAGTTGGTGACATTTTTGCTTTAGGTCTGAATGTACCTTCGGAGTTCCCAAATATCTTTAGTTAGGGATGCACAATCGGAAATCCGGTCCGATTTTCGGACGTAACCAGATTTTCGGTTGTGCTTATATGGAGGACCGGACCAGACCACGTATAAGTGGTCTGGTCCGGTTCAGTCTAATGCGGTCCAGATTGGTTTCATTTTTAAATTTTTTTAGGTTAATTTCGAAAGGGGAAGAACATATAAAAATGTAGGGTTTTAGTTTAGGTTAAAACTAAACTTTTTAAGTTTGTAATTTGTATTAAAAAAATATAAAAATATTTTTTATTTATATTAATAAATCCAGTCCGGACCAGATTGTCAAAAGGTATGGATCAAATTTAAATAAACAACACCGAACCAAACCGCAAATCCGGTTCGATTTTGTGGTCCAGTCCGATTTTATGCAGCCATATCTTTAGTAATTGTCCAAACTAATTCGAACCTTTAGATACTTCTATCCTATTCAGCACAAGGAATGGTGGACAACATGAAAGGGATTAGGATCCTAAATTTTGTTTGCCTTTTTCTGCCCGAATTGCACCATTTAATACGGCATGTAAAATAAGATCTATCTTTCATGTATATTTTATTTCGAATTGTATGTTATAATTAAGAGAGAGAATTATAGAAGATTATGATCCACTTCAAATTGTTTTGTTTGCTTGGACTCCGTGAAATTGGCCACTACTTTAGCCGCAATATACACAAAAATCTAGGGGTTCTTTCTCCCGCAGGGTGCCTCATTTTTTTATACCTTAAAAAGTTTCATGAAAAGCTTAGGAGTAGCAGGAAAAAGAAAACAACAAAAAGAACAAAGGATTAGCAAGCCACTTGAGGGGGAAAAAGGGATTGGCTTAAGCCAAAAAAAAATCATATGATCACGTGCTTATTTGAATCAAGTACAATTTGGAGCGAGGTTCTGCGTTTGATCCCATGACCGTAGCCTAAATTCAAGTAGGGGCGGTGTTCAAGTCGTTAGCTGATTCGTTGTGGGAGAATTTACTATAGGTGTAAAGGTCTGGTACGTAATCATTGCTTTGAAAACGCCTTGGCAAAAGAATTGCTACTTAGAAACGTGGGCTTCATCTTTTGGTGAAATATATTGCAGAAACTTACCCAAAGTAGGAGCATATACTGCAGGATAATGCAAAAGAACATATTTCAAAGATGACTTTAAACCTTACTTCAAGTGGCGAAGGACCATTTTGTGGAAAAGGTTCAAGGTAGGCCAAGTTTTAAAAGTTTCAAACAAGCCCACTTTTGAAACTGGTTAGGATTTTCCGCAGTCCATGATATGGGGCAAATGTGGACAATGACTGTGGTCCCTTATATTCCCCACTTGCGGCTTGTCTGAAGACTTGAGTCATATGACCCAAGTTTTAGCAAGTCAATGCATCCCCCAGGTCCTCCCTTATTAGCTCAATCCACTGTTTTATCTACCTCCGCAGTATCCTACCCCCAACCCCTCTCTCTTCCTCACCAGATTATGATCCACTTCCGCATCTCTCCAGTACTGCCCACACTGGCACACTTTCTGCATCCCCAGATGGAACAAGCAAAGTTCCTCCCCGGTCTTCTATCACCCATTTATACACTGATAAACCTGTGCTTCCTCTTATTTTCTCTTCTAGCGAGAAAATCCTTTGGTGTGGACGACCTGTACTTTCAAGCCTGCAGTGTGCCCGATACGTGTGGTGATGGGCAAAACATAAGTTACCCATTCTACATCCCAGGCAACCGAAAACCCTATTGTGGTTACCCTGGATTCGAGCTCTCCTGCAACAACAACGGCCAGCCCACCATCAATATGTCCGGTACCGCCCATATCGTCCAGAAAATATTCTATCGAAACCAGACCCTTCGCGTCTCAAACTCCGCGTTTTCAAATACAACCATTGACTGTATTCCTTTAACAGGAAACGAATCCCTTCCTAGTGTGCGGTTCGATCTAGCACCAAACCAAACCCATCTATTTCTGCTTTATAATTGCAACTCTTTGGTGCTTGAGCATCCTTCGGAGTTTTATCGTGGTTGTTATGAGGAAAAAGAAAACCGTTCGGTTCTGGCCCTGTCTGAAGGGGATCCGAGGCTGTTGAACGCATCACGGGCGTGCAGAACTGCGGTGGTGGCACCCATTGAATCTTATGAGGCTAATGGGGATGGAATTAGAGGGCTACTGAGAAGAGGGTTTCTGTTGAAATGGAAGGCGACCAACTGCAGCATTTGCGAGCAAAGTGGAGGCCTCTGTGGATTTAACACCACTACGCACAGTTTCCGGTGCTTTTGCCCAGATGGACCTCTCGTTTCGCACTGTCGGCCTGGTCAGTTCTCTCTCTCTCTCTCTCGAGACTTTTCCTTCCTCAAAGCTCAGCGTATATCTCCACTTGTCTGCGAAGTGGATTGACGTCCTCTCTCATATGCTCCAAACCCCAAAAACTCTTCTGCCTCGATCTATTTAATTATAACAATAATTTAGGCCAAACCACTAGAGATGATTTTTTTTTTAAGCATAAGTAGCATATGTATTTAGATAAGATCAAGGAGGTTTTAACACCTCAGGAGGCTCTAAAAGGCGTACCAGACACTCTTAAGAGCCGGCGGACCAACGAGCAAACGGACCCAAAGGTCCTACAAAGTTCCCGAAGGGACGGACAAGCCACAGAGGCCAGCAAATACAAGCTAATATGCCTAAAAAGATAAACGAGACAATAAAAAAACCAACACAAACAGAAAACACAGAATTAAAACATAAGCAGCCTTAAACATAGAGGCAGGCCTTAACGGGCGAAAACTGAACATAAACCAAGCCCTAAACATATGGGCCGCCCCAAACAGGGTAATTTCCGGTCGGTCAGTCGGCGGCGGGCGGAGGAAGACAGGACAGCGAAAAATGGAGGCCATGATCCGCTAAGTCCTGGTCGGCGAAAAGTGGAAGAGGGCGGGGGCCGGAGGGCACCGCACGCGCGCCAAGAGCGATCGGCGCGTGAGATCCACGTGCACCGCGTGGGGCGCGTGGACCAATACGCGCCGATCTTTGAGGGGCGGGCCGCCGGGGTTCCCATGCGGGGCACCTCCTGAAGCTTGCCAGACGACGCGTGTCCCCTCGGAATGAGCGGAAACCACCGAAAAGCAAGAAGAAAGAACCTGCAAAAAAAACACCAAAAACGGCCAAAACCAACCACAACCGGAGACCAAACCGACCGGAAGAGAGAAAGGGGGAGAGAAGACAGAGGAGGGGAAAAGAAATGGAAAAAGGAGGAGGGGGTGGAGAGAGCCGGAGCTCCCCCCTCCTCCGTAGGGGTGCTGGGTGGGTGGGGAAACCAGAGAGGGTGCGGGGCTTTGAGAGAAAAGCGCTGAATGGTCTAGAGCTAATTGGATTTCCCCCACTAGAGATGATTAGATTGTGACTTGAGGTACCCTATATTTTACGGTGACGTTTGTTCGTGTAAATATTAGGATGGTGAAAATTTTGAATATTATGTTTAATAAAAAAAATAAATATATTTTATAAAAATTAAGAAAAAGTGAAAGTAAGATTTAAATAAATATTAAAAAATTAAAAAATTATTTGATAAAAAATATTATTTTTCAAATTTTTAATAATATCCGAAATGTTGGATGTGCAATTTTTTTTTGAAACAAAAGCCACTTATAACAGGGGTAGTGACCTAACTTAAGACTTCTCTTTTTTTTCTGGGCATAAAAAAATCGAAATAAAAATTATTTCTCTTTTTTGTTTCTTTGAATCTTGACTCATGTATTTGAGGAGGAGGAAATTACAGAAACGTGGGACACTTGTTTGCCTCACACAAAAAACAAGGTGATCTCATGTGTCTGTATTAAAATTTTGGGAACTATTCAAGTTTGCTCAATTATTGTGGAACTACTAATCTACGATTTAGATTGGGTGGGAGCATAGGAGATATCTAGAAAAATTAGGAGTATTAAATAGGTACTATAATTTTGTGTGTTATACTCGGGTGTTTAATTCCCAGTCAAAGCTCCATAATCATGTGCCAAATTTCGACCTCATTACAATTTCTAAGTCAATTAGTGGATGCATATAGGAGAATGTCACTTTTATAATATGCAGGTTGATTGGAAAGAAAGAAAGTTCAGACTAGAAGGCGTAGAAGCTTAGAATTTTTATGACGGGTGCATGCGAATGTGATGAACTTCACGCAAGTATTATTTTAAGGCGCCACAAGAGACCGATTGTAGGCACTTGTTTAGCAAGACGTGCCTTTCTTAGTCCACACTCTGTAGCATGCTTCAAATGCTGAAAGAATTCATCCTTGGACGCATTCGAATCGGTCATTCTGCCATTTCATTTCCTTCACCTATATTCCCAACCGTGCCTCTATGCTCTCCATTCCTTCCATCTTCCTCTTCAACCATGTCTTCAGTTCCTACGGTTTTACGCACCTTGTTCTGTTCGAAGGCATTGCTCCATCTGAGGATCAATGTTCTTATTTATACCTTCATGTTAGCGTCTGTTTGGTCAGAAAATTCAGGATATGAATCTTGCCCGCCTAGAAACTACGGTACTGGCCCAAACATAAGCTACCCTTTTTATGTTTTTGGTAAGGGAGAACACAACTGCGGCTTGCCAGGTTTTGGGATCGTCTGTAAGCAAAGTAAGCCCATCTACGCGACCTCCACAGGGCAGTATGTCATCCGGGATATCTTCAATGAAAACCAGAGGTTTCAGTTGGTTAACGGGAAATTCGTTGATGGTTCTTGCTTTGCTCCTCTTCACAACTTCACTTTTGATCAGTCTTCCCTTCAATTCACTCGTAACCATGCTGACCTTCTGATGCAGGAGGATCCGAGTCAAAATTGGCAAGAAATCGTGATTTAGCCTAATTGGGGCAGTGTTCGTGCACGTGTCGGTATTTTGGTCATAACTTTGGCTACAGGTGTCCGATTCGCGCCCGTGACCCCAATTCGGAAAGCTCTTTTCGGCGCGCACGTCATAGCCATCCAGCTACGCTCGGTGCACATCGTTTCGAACCCTAAATCCGCTGATTTCCTTTTCGAATATCTATTTTTAGTTAATTTTTGCTATTTATGGTAATTTCCTTTTTGTCGTTTAGGAAATAATTTTGAACCTGATTTGGGCCAGATTTTTGGCAATCGTTGATTTCCTTATTTCGTTTTGGTAAGATTTTTAGGGTCTTGCTATTTTTGACAAATTTCCATTAATGGTCGTATTTCATCTATTTTAACCCGGCTTGTGGGTTATTTTGATTCATTGTTGAATATTACGAATTTTAATGAATCCAGAGTGTTTCTGAATTCTTTGGGTCGAAATTCTCTCTTTTCCCTTCTCGCAAATTGCCTTTTGTTTAGTCTACAGAATAATCTCTATTCTGTCCGGCGTCAATTGGTATCAGAGCTCAAGCTTCTTCCTGAGGTAGTTTACGTTCATCAGTATCAATGGCTGGTGGTCGTGGTGGTCGTCGTGGGCAGGTTCGGAATGAGGAAGTCCCGCACCGTGATCGTAACATTCAGGATGTTATGATTGAGGATTTGCAGAGGCAAGTGGCAGAGTTAACCCAGCGCCTGGCGGCGCAGGAGATCGGTCATCATGATGTGGAAGATTCTGATACCGACAACTCCACCTTCGAAAACCCGTATCACAATCAACTCCGAGAGTACTGTGGTCGAGAGAACCGTTATGGAGATCTCGGCTTCAGAGTTGATTTGCCCGAGTTTTCTGGTACGTTACAAGACGATTGTTTTATCGATTGGTTGAATGAAGTAGAACGTATTTTCGATTACAAGGAGGTCCCAGATCGTGTCAAAGTGAAACTGGTGGCCATCAAACTCAAAGGAAGAGCATATGCGTGGTGGGAGCAGTTGAAACGTTCCAGAGACAGGCAGGGCAAGGCCAAGATCTCTGATTGGGAGAAGATGAAGAAGAAGTTGAAGAGTCATTTCCTTCCCTTTGGCTATACTCAAACCCTGTTTCAGCGACTTCATTCGTTGAGGCAAGGAATGAGATCGGTGGACGATTATACGGAGGCGTTCTATCAGTTGGTCGCTCGAAATGATCTGAGTGAGACAGACGAGCAGATGGTGGCGCGCTATTTGGGGGGTTTGCGACAACCTCTGCAGGATGCCCTCAGCCTTCACTCGCTGTGGACGGTCTCTGAGGCCTACCAGCGTGCTCTTGCTGTAGAGAAACAGCAGAATAGAAGACCCGATCAAAGTATTAGGCCAGCTCCACCACAAGAATCTCTTCTCCCCAGCAACCACCAAAGGGTAATCTTAACCCTACTATTAAGTGTTTTAGATGTGGTGAACAGGGACATATATCAACAAATTGCAGGAAGCTTGCCAGTCAGACGGGCAAAAATCTACTGCTTGAGGACGGCGTGGAAGACGAGACTGAAGAGATGGGAGAGCCAGTGTATGACGAAGAAGGAGAAGAAGAGGTGTTGTATGGAGATGGCCATGAGACCCTGGTATTCGTAAGAATCTCCTAACTCCCAGAGGCGAGCCTGAAGATGATTGGTGGAGAACTCATATCTTCTGCACAACCTGTACCATGGGCGACAAAGTCTGTAAGATGATTATTGACAGTGGCAGTTGCGAGAACGTAGTATCTGAAGACGTTGTCCAGAAATTTCAGATAAAAACCGATCGTCACCCCAAGCCATACAAACTGTCATGGTTGACTAATGACAGTGAGGTAACAGTAAATAGACGGTGCTTAGTATCTTTTTCTGTTGGCAAGAAATATTTCGATAATGCTTGGTGTGATGTAGTGTCCATGGATGCGTGTCATTTGTTGTTACGCAGGTCTTGGCAGTACGATCGAAGGGTGAAACACGATGGACGGAAGAATACATATTCCCTTAGCATTAAAGGGAAAAAGATTGTGTTGGCGCCTTGTCGGGATGGTCCCAATCCCACCCTGGTTGTCAATAATAATAATCTGCTTTCTATGTCCAGGTTTTTAGTTGAAGTTGAGCGTGAAAAATGAAGGCTATGCCTTCCCGCCATATGGAGATAGTGCAGCAGGCGAGGAGCAGCAGTTTTCAGAGTTTTCTGATTTGCTGGCAACCGATCCTCCTCCTGGACTACCGCCTATGAGAGACAAGCTTAAGGAGCGAAAGATTGGATCCTGTGATGCTGCAAGAGAACTCGAGGACGAGTTCTTTCCAACCCGGGGTGACTGATACAGGAGGATCCGAGTCAAAATTGGCAAGAAATCGTGATTTAGCCTAATTGGGGCAGTTTTCGTGCACGTGTCGGTATTTTGGCCATAACTTTGGCTACTGGTGTCCGATTTGCGCCCGTGACCCCAATTCGGAAAGCTCTTTTCGGCGCGCACGTCATAGCCACCCAGCTACGCTCGGTGCACATCGTTTCGAGCCCTAAATCCACTGATTTCCTTTTCGAATATCTATTTTTAGTTAATTTTTGCTATTTATGGTAATTTCCTTTTTGTCGTTTAGGAAATAATTCTGAACCCGATTTGAGCCAGATTTTTGGCAATCGTTTTATTTCCTTATTTCGTTTTGGTAAGATTTTTAGGGTCTTGCTATTTTTGGCAAATTTCCACTAATAGTCGAATTTCAACTATTTTAACCCGGCTTGTGGGTTATTTTGATTCATTGCTGAATATTACGAATTTTAATGAATCCAGAGTGTTTCTGAATTCTTTGGGTCGAAATTCTCTCTTATCCCTTCTCGCAAATTGCCTTTTGTTTAGCCTACAGAATAATCTCTATTCTGTCCGGCGTCACCTTCTCTTCTTTCATCACTGTCATGCCTCATTTTCGATTGGGTATGAGAAGTCTGGTTGCACGTGCTTCCAATGCTACACGTAGGTCTTTTGTAGTGTTGGTGAATGACGTGATGGACTTCAATTAGAGTACAAGTGACTGTGAGGCTTTTGTGGCCGCACCTGTTGAAGTGGAGGGAGGATACTGTAATCAAACTATGGGCAATGTTGACTACAGCAAGTTGTTGAAGAATGGATTTACACTCGAATGGAGTGGATTCGATTGTTTCGCGTGTCAACGAAGCGGTGGCCGTTGCGGGTATGAGAAGGGAGATAATGTATGCTATTGCCGCGATGGAATCCATCACAGTAGCTGCCATGAAGGTAAGGCTGCTATAGATTGCTCTGCTTTAAGCTTTCTTTCTTTACTGCTTAATTTAGCTCCGAAAATTGTCCATACTCGAGGAATAGCCAGGTTCTTGGAGGACGTCAAGAAGCGTAGGAAAAACTTCAAATCCATCTACCATCCATTCTTTTCTGTTTTTCCCAAACGCTCTTCAAGTTCGCGAGACCTGCGACTTGCAGGGTATACAGTCTGGAACGACACCTACGAGCAGGTTCAGGGACAAAAGCCCTTCACATTAAAGCAACCCTTTTTCTTTGCCTGGACACGAATCACTCCTTCTCGAGTTGGGTTAGCCACTAAACGTGTCCTTAGGCCATTGTTTGACCGGTAGCATAGATTGGGTGGGATTTGATGTACACAGCATATCTATATGGCCGAAGATAGGGCTACCAGCCAACCCCCGGTGACATGATCCAGACCTTTCAAGTGCTTATATGCAACGTCACTTCACCATAGTTGTTTTTCCTCGTCAATTCACTCTCTTTTACCCGGTCGTTTCCTTCCTCCGTCGAAAAGACGACTACAGAAATGCTCATTGTTCGACATTGCTTTGCAGTCGTACCGCCTTGATGAGTCACCATGGCCCGCAAACTGCAAGCAGGTCTCCGTCTCTGCATTACCTATCACGGTATACGTAGATACCAGATGCTCTTCTGCTTCAAACGGGTTTTGAGACTTTTTCAGCACAATCCCCTTCAAGTCTTTTCCAAAGTTTGTGGACCATAGCACTTCTTTTTCCTTTACTGTGAAAGACGCGGAGTACAATTATTGTTTCTTAACACTCTTTTTTATTAAAAAATATTTGCACGAAAAAGTAAAGATGTACATTGTAATTTCTTTCTTTCTTTTTCTGTTTTGTTGTTGGTTTTCGTCGTTATCAAGATTTTAAGAGTGGACGACCAGCCGCGGAGATTTCCAATCAAAATGTTTGAATGTTGAGAGGTTTTGAAGAGTCAAGGACTCAAGTCTTTCTAGTGCGTGGTCAATGGGGAAGACGAGTAGGAAACTCCCTCACCTCAGTGGAGTCTTCGGTCCTGGTATGAAAGGTTTTCCCAATGCACAGGTCATCACGTTTCCTGTGGGTACCCAACCTTGCTTCAATCTCGGCTTCTTTCTCCATATCCAATTCTCAAGTCAACGCCGTGTTAAGAAACCACAGATTATATGGTAAAGAGTGAAGACAGAAGAAAAGATGTTGAGCAATCAAGTTTCTTTCATCTTAGGAGTAATAGGTTCTTGGTGGCGGGCATTTTTCCGGTTCCTGCTGGTGATTTGGGAATTTCGAGATGGCTTCTGTATTTCTGTTTGTTTTCTTTCTTCTCTCACACCTCGTGGTGCTTCACTCAGCTCAAGAAGACTATAAACACACTAAAAAATGCAATCCCTCTTTCTGTGAAAAACTGGGCTTGTTCATCGACTTCCCATTTGCCAATACCAGAAACCCAGAATGTGGTGTTTGGGTAGTACAAGGCTGTGAGTCACTTCCAACTATCCAATTTGTGGAAGGTGGAAAATCATATGAAGTTATAACCATCTCCAGGGTAACTCCATTTGGGTTAGGGACCCGCTGATTGCCAAGAACTTTGTCGTCCGGTAGATGCGAATCCGTTACCAATTCGTTCGGGAAAATTTTCAAACATCAGCTGCAGTGACTACAATTTCTACTATCATAGAGATCCACACACGAGTTTTCCCTATGTTCCTTCTGGATGTTCAATTCTTCAGCTCCCAGTACATCCCGATCCCCTAGATGAGCACCCGAATGGTACAGCCTTCACTGAGTTCGATCTTCAACTGCATTTGTCTGGTGATTGTTACAAATGCTATCTTGGTGGATGTGGAATCCAGAGTAACACTAGTGGAGTATTTTATTGTGACAAAGCACAGCAGGATCAAAGTAAAGAAGAAAAACCACATGAGGAAGGTAATGGTAACATATGAATAACATATATGGTGAAAATGCCGATATATATATTTCTTTGTAATTTTACTTTTGTAGTTATTATATTATTTTGGGTCCATGCCGTAATCCCACTCCTCTACTGCAAGCTTTAGCTAATTCGGATTAATTCAAGTTTAGGAAATTAGGAGCAATAGAAATTATTTCGATGAAATCCATGTAATATATGTATGAGCTGGGTTTTGACTGTTTTTCGTTACTAATCCTGATAGAAGTTTAAACGATACCATTTCTGGGTCACTCTAAATTTCGTTTTTTAAACTGACACTGTTTAATTGTGTCTTCTTTGTTGCAGGGATTAGCAGGAATGCCTGGAAAGTGGTGATAGGAACAAGTAAGATGCCTCTTGAATCCAATTTCTTATTAAAATATATATATGCAAATGAATCAAGTTTCCTTGCTCTCCACTGCTGCTGTCCTAAACGACGGCCCTGTTCCTAATTTGTGCCTTAAAAGGTTTCAGCAGTGGATAATAGGAGTGCCATCGCAAGCCTTTCTAAAATATTTTAGAAAGGCTTGCGATGGCACTCCTATTTTAAGTTCCCTGCTGACCTTCATAAACTTGATCACCGTCTCATGAATTTCCTGCGTCGCAGCTGTCTGTCAAAATTTAATTGCTCATTTTCTCACCTTGTTAGGCGTTGGGGGGTCCGCACTCGTCGTCATAAGTAGCGTCGCAGCTTGTTATAATGTATCTCTACTCTAACAACTGTCCCCAGTAATTTAGAACTTGTGTGGTTGCAACAGATGTTCTTCCGCAGTTAATGATTTTCCTCGGCCTATAGTATCTCTGCCTACCTTTCAATCAAAACTTAAATCCTATTATTTTGCCGAAGTAGATGCCAAGTCATCCTTCCGATTTTCTTCTCTATTTTTAGCCTAAAGTCACGACATGAAAAATGCAGTTCTATTAAGTTTCACAATTCTCAATAGCTAGTTTGAGTTACTCTTATAACTTCGTATCTCTATCCTTGGTTGCAGTTGCTTTAATATCTACTGGAATTGGAGTGCTGATGGTTATGATCTGGTGCTTCAGGAAAAAGCTCTCATCCAATAAAATTTTTTATTTTTGGAAGCAGGAAAGTCTAACCAATCAGACTATTGAAGCCTTTCTTAGAAACTTTGGACCTTTTTCTATTAGAAGATATAGTTATTCGAAAATCAAGAAGATGACTAATTTCTTCACAGATAAAGTAGGCCAAGGAGGCTATGGTGGGGTCTACAAGGGGAAGTTACCAGATGGCTCTCTCGTGGCGGTGAAAGTTTTAAAAGAATCAAGAGGAACAGGGGAGGAATTCATCAATGAGGTTGCAAGCATCAGCAGGACGTCTCATGTAAACATTGTCACTCTTATGGGCTTTTGCTTTGAGGGTTCTAAAAGAGCTCTTATCTATGAGTTTATGCCTAATGGATCTCTTGATAAGTTCATCTACAAAAAAAATCTCCAAAGGGATGATCAAAGATTAGAATGGGAAGTGCTATACAAGATTGCAGTTGGCATCGCTCGAGGTTTGGAGTACTTGCATAGAGGTTGCAACACAAGAATCTTACATTTTGACATAAAGCCTCATAACATTCTTTTAGATGAGAACTTCTGTCCAAAGATCTTTGATTTTGGCCTTGCGAAAATATGCCCTAGACAAGACAGTATCATATCCATGTTAGGAGCAAGAGGAACTGCAGGATATATAGCTCCGGAAGTATTTTGTAGAAATTTTGGAGGGGTCTCTCATAAGTCCGATGTTTATAGCTATGGAATGATGGTTTTAGAGATGGTTGGAGGTAGAAAGAATATAAATGTTGAGACCGATAGTACAAGTGAGATATTTTTTCCACATTGGATTTACAAGCGTCTTGAACTAGATGAAGAATTGGGACTATTGGGCCTTACAAATGAAAAAGATGAAGAAAATGCACGAAGGATGATAATAGTGAGTTTCTGGTGTATACAAACTGGACCCCTCAAGCCGGCCTCCGATGAGAAGAGTTATTGATATGTTGGAAGGGACTCTCGACTCCTTACAAATCCCACCAAAGCCTTTCTTATCTTCCCCTTCGAGATCAGATTCTCCCACTACTGTGAGGTCATGACAATATGACTCTGTTTTATCCTAATTTACCACCTTTCATTAGAAGTAAAACTAATAGTGCAAGTGTTGGTAAGTAACTGAGGATCTTTGTGAAGTGTAACATTTATTACGTAACTTCTTGCTTTGTATTTCAATCAAATAGTCTAAAGTATATTTGATTACCTAAAGTAGTGAAATACTATTTCGCATGATAAAGCTCTATTATGACTTCCTATTAATGCTGTGAGTCTTAAGCAATTAATGGACAGTCGAGTATTTACACACGTGCTCAAAATATGTAACAGCCTACTTGACTCAACCAAACCAATCATTTATAAGTTTTTATGAATTCTTTGCTCAAAACTGCTGCTTAAAAAAGGCCCAAAATATGGACGGTATAACCGGAACCACCGTCGGCAACTGTCTCGGAGGTGGCCAAAAATAACACACCGCCTTAGGTGGTAGCAATGTCATGGAGGGCCAAAGCACTCTCGATTGCACCGCTACCCAAACCTACCGGCCCACACAAGCCTTGCGTTCTCGTTTTTTCCTATAAAAAATATCTTGTTTCTTTTTTGGGTATAACTGGAATTACATTGAAATTGCGGTGGTAATGTAGAAAAATTAACTTATATAGGAACAATAATTTGGACTATTCGGTTATGTTGTTGGTGGTGCCGAGGGAAATTTCCAATCCAACCCAACCCGCCTGACCCTTGTACTGGATATCTATCCACCTCGAGAAAGCCCATTTGGCGTTTAGTTTCTCTTTTGGTCAGGCCGAAAGACTAAGGCCCAAATAAGACCCCAAATTTGATTGCAATGGACTATAAAAACAAGCCTAGGGTTCTTTTTTCTAGGGTTTTACTTGTTTTGAGAACAGGCACGCAGATCGCTCCTCTCGCAGATCGTGACCTCGGCGCCGCTTGCAATCATGGTACTCTGCATCTCTTTCGCTTTTTGTTATGTATTCTGTCTTTTTCTTTGTAAGTGCTTGAATTCAATTTTTGTTCTGCCAGAGAGGTTTGAAACAAGCAGAAACAGGGTACTTCCAATTTTGATCTATTCTATCTGCAAAATGTAGTCCTTAGACTGAGTGCCCATGCCAAGGATGGAAATTGAGGAAAAGAGAAAATAAACGAAAAGAAAAAAGTAGAAAAAATGAAGTTTTTTTTTAATGGAAATGGCCTACCTTGACCTTGTATTCCTAGTTTCTGGTAGGACACAGACTTCGTTAATTGCTAAGTTATGAGGATAATCAACTATACCTTTCTGTCAAGGAATATGTCAAGCTCCGGTATTGCTTTTCTTCAGTTCAAATATTTCTTAACCAAAGATCGGGCCGATTTTGCTTGTTTACTGGAGAAACCAGATGAAAAGAGAAGAAATTGGTTAAATCATTGACTTCTAACTAGGGTTTAGAAATCTCTGTATCGAGGCATCCAAACTGATAACAAATTGGTGTCTGACTCTTCTAATGATTTTCTTTCCAGATCATTCCGGAGAAGAACCGCCGTGAGATTTCCAAGTACCTCTTTCAAGGTCTATCTCCTTTCCATCTGCTCGTAGTACCTATTGGATTTAATTTTTCTTATGTTATGGTAATGTATTTTTTTCAGAGGGAGTTTGCTTTGCAAAGAAAGACTACAATCTGGCGAAGCACCCGGATATTGATGTGCCGAATCTGCAGGTGATTAAGCTGATGCAGAGCTTCAAGTCGAAGGAGTACGTGCGCGAGACCTTTGCTTGGATGCACTACTACTGGTACCTTACCAACGACGGCATTGAGTTCCTCAGGACTTACCTCAACCTTCCTTCTGAAATTGTCCCTGCCACCCTTAAGAAACAGGCCAGGCCCGCTGGTAGGCCCTTTGGCGGCCCACCTGGAGATCGTCCCCGGTAAGTTCCCCTTCGCGTGCCTCATTGTATACAGATATCGTTCATCTACACTGTAGTGTGATATGGTTTATTGCGTTATTGGGATTGTGTGCTTAACTGAAAAGATGACGCGACTTTTCCTGTTGATGGTTGTAAATTAGTGGCCCTCCTCGTTTTGATGGAGAACGGAGATTTGGTGACCGAGATGGGTACCGTGGTGGTCCCCGTGGACCTGGTGGTGATTTTGGTGACAAGGGTGGAGCACCAGCGGACTACAGGCCTAGTTTTGGGGTACTTCTAATATGCCTTTTCTAATGCATTCTTTTAGTATATGTCATGTTCGTGTGATTTTTTTTACTGCTATGTATTTTACTACCACCTGTGTTTTTGAGCTTGATATGATGGTTCTATATGTTCATCTTTTGGCTTCTTTTTATGTTATACCAAGTTGTTTGTTCTATATGGTTCATTATCTTTTTCTCTCTTTCATAGGCTAGGTTGGATGAAGTTGATAAGGCTGCTCGGTGAGGATCCTAGCAGCCTTACCAATCTTTCCTTTAAAAGTCAGGGGGTTGGTTTTGGCATTTAGGATGGTTCAGAGTTTGGTCAAGTTTTGGCTGCCATATAAGCGGACAAGTGATTTAGACCCCACTGGTACCCCCTCCAGGGGGGGGTCTTGGACTGAGCGGGTGGGTGACCTATTTGAGATGAAGAAAACTCATAGTGAAAAACCGAGACATAATCTTGGGTTGGATTCTTCATAGATTTAGAAATATTGACTTAGAAGAAGAGTATGCTTTCTGTCATTCCCTTGAGGACTCTTTCCTCTTCTATTATCCTTTCTTTTTCTTTAGGTATAAATTTCAGTAATGCTTGGTTCCTTTGGTTCGTTGTCTCAGAACCAGGCCCCTCATTAATTCTCAATCTAGATGCTTAAATGATGTCGGAGTGGCCTATATGAAATGTTCAAATTGTGTTCATGTGACGTTGGTAGTCACAGTAGATTTGCGATTTCTCGCCACAAGTAAAGTCATGAGGGCTATGAGCTGATTGTTATAATAGTGTATCTTGTTTGTCTTAGAGGAGGTTTTGTTTGGCAGGAGAGGGGGTGGGGGTGTGGACCATTTTCTGTCTTGAGTTAATAAATGAATAAGTATCCTTTTTTTCTAAGCAAATGAATTAGTATCTTTAATTGCTTGGTAACATGTAAGTTTGAAGATGTAGTAGTTTAAACCTTGATGTAATCTGTGTGCTGCTTGTAGAGCTGGCACAATCACTTTTATCCCAATTCCATACTATGGGATGGTAGCCAAAATGATTATCTGATTATTATGAGCTACTTACCTCTAGTATTGCTACTTCTGGCAATCTATTCATTTGACCTTTCAACTTTGACTTTGTCAAGTTTTATGTTCATGTTCCAATAATTGTTGGATCTCCTAATTAGATATGGCACTAAGAAGCTTATAGTGGGGTAATAATTAAACCACAAGACCTTCGGTGGAGGTGGTTTAATGTGTAAACATTTGGAGGTGATTTGTTTTCTCAACCAGCCCATGTGGATGAACTGTTGTCTGCAATCATGTAGCGTGGACATGTCTCACATGAGAATATAGTTTGACAGTTTCTTTTGACCCCGTTGATATTGTTTGTTGCTCCGAACTCGCAGGCTCCTGGTGGAAGACCTGGCTTTGGTCGTGGAGCTGGTGGTTTCGGTGCAGGTTCAGGGAGCTCCAATCTTGATTGAAGTGAAGGTTTCTGCATTGAAAGGTTTTCGGTTCAATTTTAAGCAGAATGGCTGCGAATTGGTTCATATGGGAGTTCAATAGCAGCTCTTGTTTTTGGCTCTCGAGTATTCAGAATGTTAGTTGGATTCAAATAGTTATTTTACTAATTTTGTCGTTTGATGAATTACCTTTTAATAACTACTAAAGCATTTTTATCTATATACTTCAGAAGATTTTCGTCTATGGTGTTTCTGTTTGCTGCCTTTCTGTAAATCAACCATGAAGTCCCTTGATAAATTGCAGTTCCGTCATGAACCGCTGCCACCAAGTAAATTACAGCGATTCATTTGCTTGGACTCATTTCGCGATGCACTGAGGGAGTACCTCACTCTATAACATTAGGACGTCTGTCTCTGTCATGGTCACCAAGACCGCATGCGGCTGCTGGCTTTAAATGGTCGTTGACTACTTGACTATTGATGGGTGTAGTCGGTACACAAGAAGTACATTGACTCCTTTTCCTTCGGGCAGTTTCCTTCGGGCGATAGGAGGATCGAGAATTGCCAAACAAAGTGGTCAGAGGGAGCTTGAGGCGGATACTTGGGTCATAGATGCTTGGATTAAGATTTTATGGGCGATTGCTTGTGTGCTAAGTCTGGTCTTCGCAACTTGAAATGTGTCAGTGTTTTAATGTTGGCTCTAGGTGTTAATAGGTCTAAATAGGATTTTTCAAAATGTGAACATGCAGAGCAAGAACTACACCCTTCGTCGTCTTCTTCACTTTGAACTGATTCTAAATTAAGAGATCCTGAAAAGGCCACTCATGGTATATCATACAGGGGGAAAAAAACAAAGAACCAAACACCCTGCCAACAAATATTAAAAGTTTCCTCTTAACGGATATGAGATGATCAATCCCTTTTTGACCCCACGCTTTTTCGAAATCGTTTGGTGCTACCAAGATTATGACCTCATTAACACCGCAAATGATCATTGATAAGATTGGTTGCAGTCGTTAAAATATCAAACTTGATGGACCACGTGTGTTCATATGAGTCTGTTGGTGACTCTGTTTGTAATACGTATGTTTTTCTTTGGTGTTCCTCAAAAGTGATTTGAACTTAAGTTTTATCTACCACGGGGCGGTGACTTGGTGGTGTGCGGGCTGTGCCTAGAACGCAGGGCATGCTCATAACGAAAGTTTGAATCACAGTAGTTTTATTATGCTCTAGTGGTCTCCGCGCTATGTGAAGTTCCTGAGTTTAAATAGTGTTGGGCTATGACCTGGCTTTATGATGGTTCATCCCTTGAAGGCCTTTTTTTCTTAGCAAAAAAAGAAAAAAAGAAAAGGTTTCTTATCTTGGGTGAAGATTAATTTGACTTATACAAAGCATATTGACCTGACTATTACAAATAGATTTGTCACCCCTAATAATTTTATTTATTTATTTTCCTGTAAAGAGAGAAGGGGGCGATAGGGTCGCCTATACCCCCGCACATAACCTCCACCAACGATAGAATATCCAGATTGAACCATAGCTACATACTCGGGAATGATGAACCCTAACGCGACAATGGTATAGTTCAGTTTGAAAGAGGGATTCCATCTTTGTAGACTTCCTACCCCACGCACCCGCTCTAATTGTTCCTATATTCAGACTCTCGAACCAATAATCCAGAGAAACTAGTGAAGAATTCATTAATGAGGTTGCAAGCATCGGCAGGACCTCACATGTAAATATCGTCACTTTTATGGGCTTTTGCTTTGAGGGTTCTAAAAGAGCTCTTACCTATGACTGTATGCCTAATGGAACTCTTGATAAGTTTTTATATAAAAAAATCTCATCAAGAATGTTCAAAGGTTGGACTGGGAAGTACTATACAACATTGTCATTGGAATCGCTCGAGGTTTGGAGTATTTACATAGAGGTTGCAACACACGAATCTTACATTTTTGACAAAAAAGCCTCGTAACATTCTTTTGGATGAAAACTTTTGTCCAAAGACATCTTATTTAATATTTTGGACTTGCGAAAATATGCTCTAGAGAAGAGAGTATTATATCGTGGGTGCATGAGGGACTTAGGATATATATCTCCAAAAGTAGTTTCAAGAGTAAGTCAACATCGATTATCCGCGGATAGGAAGCAGCTGCCACGTCAGGGGAAGCTATGCATGAGCCATCCGAATCAGGAGGAGAAAAGTTTCAGACACCTGTCGAGGCTGTTTCAGCCCTTGAGAGCTAGTCCGCTATTGTTATGTTATTTTTTATTTTATTTTAATACCCTGTCGTTCTGTATTTATTATGACATCGACACCATGGTTTGTTCTTTTGGTAAGCTATCAATGGTAGTGTGTGTGGACCCTGTAAAGTTCCCTTAATTGACTGTATTCGTGCAGCATTTTCTTGCTGAAGCGAATGGGCTTTGTTGTAAGTCGTGATGTGGTAATCATGCCCATTCGGATGCTGGAGCCCTTCTGTGATCATGGTGTGTCGATTGTGGTGTTTCCCGTAACTATGGGTGCAATTTCAACTATGGAGGTCTTGCCCTGGACGTCCTTTCTTGTTCCCCCCAACACATCCTTAGTGGGTGTGTCTTTTAACTTTAACCATGTTACAATATTTTGTTTCACTCCCGCCGTGTGGCTTTCATGCTACTTTTCAACACCTCATTTATATTTGTCTTGTCAGCAGGCGCCGGCTTTCGCGACTTTGAGCCCTGGGGTGACGTCCTAGCTTTTTGAGAGCAATAGGAGATGATTGACACGTCCTTCAAAGAGACACGAATTAACTCATTTCAGCGTTGAAGCATCTGAACCGCTTTGTGAATCGCTCGCGGAAAGGTTTTTCCGCAAGGTCACTTCAACCGCCACCAGTAACCTTTCTATATATGCGATATGGTCTTATCACCTCTTCTGTGTCTATTTGTATCTCACATTAGTTTAAAGTAGCTAGAATGTTACTTGATACCACAAATGCCAGAAAGTTGTTTTTGAAGCTCAATTTACTATAAATTTCCGTGAAATTACATATTAAAATTAAATATAAAATAAAATGATTTAGACCAGAGAGAGAAAGAAAGACAAGATAAGATGATTCGGTCTATAGACTTACGTCCACCATGGGAAGGCTCAGCCCATAGGCTACACTTATATAGGGATGATTCGCCAAGCTATAAGTAGATGAGGGAAAAAAGCAATTAGAAAAATACTTTTGTAATTCACGTCATTCATTCCACATTCCAAGCAGAAGCTCAAAGTATCTGACTCTCTGTGTAATATTCCTGGAAAAAAAATGTGCGTTTGAGTAAGTTGCGCAAAGGTCTCCTTCCCTTTCATGCAGAAGACCCATTTTTAACAGGTTTTGGCCGTCGACTCCATAGCCTGGTTCTTTCCTTTCAGATTTCAATTTCGCAGGGGTTAGGTAGCATTGAAGAGCCAACCTTCAAAGGCTAGGCGATTCTTCTGTGTTTTCGTCGACACATTTGGGTGAGTTTTCTTCAAATCTCTATATCTTTGATGAAGTTTTAGATTTTAAATTTCTAGATTTTTTCAAATTATTTTTGGGTTGCTGTAAGGTAATAATAGAGGGATTTGGAGAGGTTTTATGGATGGTAGGAATAGCATATTCTTTTAGAGTTAATGGCATTCAAATGATGGAAGGTTTGTCCATTCCATATTGAATTTCATTGCTGGAATTTTATTATTGAGATTATTTTAGAGTTGTATAGAATGATTTGAACTTCATGTTGGTATTGATTGATGATATTTAAATTTATTTAGGTTCTGATTGATTGTTCAGCAATCTTTTGAGAAACTTTTAAGCTTCAGATTTAGCGTTTGAGATAAGTGGTATTTCAATGGAATTTTTATGAAACTCTTATGTTGTGAAAAATAAGTGCACAATTGTTAAATATTTCTTTTATAAATCGAAACTGGTTTGGATGAGTTATTGTGAATTCTTTGATTTTGGAAATGTTGGATTTTAAACGATTTTTATGCATTAGGGGAACTGAACGAATTTTGGTAAAAATGAGATTTCACGAACTCATTTGAAATGGTTGGCCTATTTTGTGAAATTTATGCTGAGCTTACTATCAAGCTATCCTCGTGCTTGTGACTGTTGAGGTCTTTGTGACCATTGGAGTCTGTGTGACTATTGAAGTCTGTGTGACCATTGATAATTTTCATTACGTTGCTTGACTTGAGATATTTTGTTATAAATTATATTTTCAGTTTGGTATTGCTCACTACATTTCTTTAATCTTGGTAATGTTTATTAAACTGTCATTTTCCCTATCCTCATGTATTGCTTCTTATTGAACTAGTTGTAGCTCACGACTTACTTCCTATTTTTCAGATTAGCAGTTAGTGGCAGCGACGGAAGAAATCTTGAAGTAAATGAAAATATAAACGACTTACAAAACTGTTATTGTTATAGCTGTTTTGCATTCATATTTTCATACGTTATGGATGGTTTGTGAGTGTGGTTTTGATTATTAAGTGATGGAATGAAATTTTATTTTGAGTTTTCTTTGTTAAGAAGAATTTGTTTGTAAACAGGGTGGATAGCTCCTTTTTCATAGGAAACTTTGTTTGTTCGAATTTTTTGGGTCGGGGCGTTACACTCTGACATTGCTGAATGCTTTCCTTCCCCATCTGCGGCTCGCAATTAAGAGAAGAAAATGGACAACAATTGGCCATACTTGAGTTGGTTGTCTCTGATTCTTTTTTTTTCTAGACTGGTTCTCTCTCTTTCACATAAGGCCTTTTTTTTCTTTACGTAGGGTCTTAGAAGCCTGCTCCAAAGAAGAAAGAATCGTCCTAGATTTAACTTTGTTTTGTTTTTCGCGCAAGAGTCCTAGCATACCTAATATCGTTGTTCAGTTGTCAAAGAACAAAAAAAAAACACTATTAAGACCTAACATCATTCCATCCTTCTAGTGTAATCGTACTGTTAGAGTTGTTTGGATGCCAATATAGCTGTCTTGGTATACTCCGGGTTTTACCGTAATGGGCTTGCTGACTATTGATGCACATAATGTAATGTTTGATTGTTCCCAAACAAAGCATTAGGTGTACAAAAGGCCCAAAGGAATGACAAAGTCCGCGTAAAACATATCCAATAAAATGACTACTTTGCCTTTATAAAAATATCGAGAACTTAAAAAATATTGGGTTATATAAAATCATCATTTCTCAGATAAAAAAATATTATTTTTTGTCAAGATTAATACCGAGAGTGTAAAGTGTATAAAATTAAAAATTAAAGAATAAAATATAAAGAAACTAATATTTAATAGGCTAAAAATGTATTTAATTCTTTTTATTTTGTGACAATGAAAGTGTGGCCAGATTATCAAAGAAATCGTCAATAATAGCACTTTCCGTATGAGAATGAAAAAATATTTTGACTTTGATAAGATAGTTTGGTCAAGTAGAATTAACTGGAAAAGCATTTTCAAAATGTTTGATTTACTCGAGCAAGAGCTCTGAGGAAGAGTATATTCTTGAAGAACAGCTCAACAAAAGATGAAAAAAGAAAAAAAGAAAAACGTTAGTGAATATTTTGAAGGAATGGTCTGTGAAAGTTTCTTTTGGAGCGCCACCGGCAAATATAATCTAAGGGGTTGTTCGTTTATGTAGTATTCTTAGGATTTTTTTGTATTCTCACAACACAAAAGTTCTACAACCAAACATCATTTCTAACCTCACATAAAAATAACTACAACATGCATACCAATAAAGTTAACATCACCTAAAAATTCTCAAAATACAAAAAATCCTCCCAACACACCTAACCGAACACACTCTAAAACTAAAACCAAGAAAGATAAAGGGTAGTCCTACCATCATTATTGCTTTCTCGCAGCTTCTATAAATAAATAAAAAAGTTGTGTTAAGTTTCAAGATTTTTATAAATACGAGATCATGGGCTACGATTGACTGGAAAATCTAATGCATATGATTATGAAATGGGGCAAATGTGGAATTCACCCCCACGTCTTCTCTTTCTTTTTTCCTTTCTGTTTTCCTGCTCCTTTTCTTTTTCTTTGTCGAATCATATTTATCCTTTACTACTTTACTAGTTACTTGCCAGTGAGCCCTATGATTGAATGCTCATTTGTATTTCAGATGCAAAGGTCTAAGATTTGACTGGCTTTATCCGTATTATTGAAAGCTTTAGCAAAAGAAGAACTTGGAACATCCGGTTACGAGACAAATCGCTCCCCATCATGCCAAGTTCCAGACGCCAAGGGTCTCATAGTCATTTCAGTGGAAGAACCTCACAGTAACATGGACACGTTACATGGTTTTCAGTTTCTGTTTTATTAGTCCCACTCACCTGCATCATAAACCGGCCCCCCGTCTACTAACATAATGACCCTCCACTTCCAATTAATCGCCCCTTCAACACTATCCGTTCGTTACATCATCCGGAACCCCTCACTCTCACTCCAGTCGAACCTTCAACTCTCTCTTTCTCTCGACCTACAGAAAACAATGGCGAAACCTGCTTCCTTTCTTTTGTCTCATTTCAGTTTGTTTCTCTTCATCCTTCACTTCTTTCACTCGCAAGCGTACATGGTTTCGGATAACACCGCTCTTATGGCCTTCAAAGCTGCCTCAGACACAGCGAACAAGCTCACCACCTGGAACTCCACCTCTAGCCCATGCGACTGGTCCGGCGTCTCCTGCCTCAACAACCGAGTCTCGAGGCTCGTTCTCGAGAACCTCGATCTCCGCGGCTCCTTCGAGCCCCTGACCGCTTTGACTGGGCTCCGAGTTTTGAGCCTCAAGAGAAATCGCCTCTCGGGTCCCATACCCGACCTCTCGAACCTCACGGCTCTCAAGCTTCTCTTCCTCTCCTACAATGACTTCTCCGGAGACTTCCCGCAGTCTGTGCCGTCGCTTTTTCGGCTTTACCGTCTCGATCTGTCGTACAACAACTTGTCCGGTGAGATTCCTGCGGCTGTCAACGGTTTAACCCACCTCCTCACCCTTCGGCTCGAGGAGAACCAGTTTTCAGGTTCTTTTTCCCATCTAAACCTCCCAAATCTGCAGGACTTCAACGTTTCCGGAAACCGTCTCTCAGGTGAAATACCCAAATCCTTATCCGGTTTTCCGGTAACAGCTTTTGCTCAGAACCCGGCTCTCTGCGGGTCACCAATGCAGAGCTGCAAGAGCATCGAGACCGACCCCACCAGACCCGGATCCAACGGAGCCATTGCCTCACCGTTAATCCCTGGTACTAAACCAACCAATATTGTAGCATCATCACCAAGTTCACTCCCTTCAAGCGCTACTCCGACCAAACCGCACCACAATCACCACAGTGGAACGTCGAAGTTAAGCCCAGTGGCTCTAATCGCCATAATCCTCGGCGATGTGTTTGTCCTGGCCGTGGTCTCCCTTATTCTCTACTGCTACTTCTGGCGTAGCTACGCGAATAAAATGAGGGAAGGCAAGGGGTCGAAGCTTCTAGAGACGGAAAAGATCGTGTACTCTTCAAGCCCGTATCCTGCGCAAACCGGGTTCGAGAGGGGCCGAATGGTGTTCTTCGAGGGGGTGAAGCAGTTCGAGCTGGAGGACCTCCTTCGGGCCTCAGCGGAGATGCTGGGGAAAGGTGGATTCGGTACGGCGTACAAGGCGGTGCTCGATGATGGGAATGTGGTTGGGGTGAAGAGGCTGAAGGATGCCAGCCTGGGAGGGAAGAAAGAGTTTGAACAGCACATGGAGGTGTTGGGGCGGCTGAGGCATCCGAATGTTGTTAGTCTAAGGGCTTACTACTTTGCCAGGGAGGAGAAGTTGTTGGTCTATGATTACATGCCCAATGGAAGCTTGTTTTGGCTTCTTCACGGTATGTTTCACTATTTCGAAATGCATCATTGTTTTCAGTCTTCTTTTCTTGTTTCCCATTCTGTTTGCTTACCAAGAAAAGTAGGGAAAATGATTACCATTTCAAAGCTCTTTTCTTTATTGTTTGTTTCTTCTTTTTTAAGTCACGGCCAGTGGCTGACCGAAGGGATGGCAAGGGGGCGCTTGCCACCCCTTCGTTTCTGGAAAAAAAGAGTTTAATTTAATTTATTATTAGTATTTGTCAACAGCAAGGTCAAAGGACCCAAACCCACACTGTCCAGCCCGCCCCCTTTCAATTTTCACCCCGCGTTGTTTTTACTTTTTTTTTTTTTTTAAGGCCTTACCTTTTGACCTAAGCCCACTGCCCAGCCCCCCTTCCACCCTCTGTTTTTTTTTTTTAAAAAAAACGGCGTCACTTACAGCCCGCCCCTCTCACCAATTCACCCTCTGTTTTCTAAAACGGCGTCAGGTACACGGGTGCTGATTTTGGTTAATTGGTTTATATTTTTTTTTTGTCTGGTTGGTTTTAGTTAATTAGTTTGGTTATGTTGCGCAGATTGCTCAATTGTTTTTTCATGTTAATTTTGAAGGTCAAATTTTATTTGATAGTGTACTTATTCATGTAATTTGTATACTAAAGCTTTATTAGAAATTTAAAAAATGATCAAATAGATTGTTGGTTGATGTTGAAAGGTGGTTTTTGTAAATTGTTGGAGATTGGAGGTCGGAGCTTATGTTGATTCGGTTGGTTTTGTGAATTGTTGGAGATTGGAGGTCAGAGCGTATGTTAATACGTGTATTTAAATATTTTAATATTTTTAGTCCTTAATTTTCAATATTTTAACTCTAAAATATATTTTTTATTATTTTAAAAAAATTTTGAGATTTCATTTCGCATTAAGAGTTTGTCACCTGGAGTCCTAGCGTTCAACGGACTGACATAACTGTGCGCCCTCTGGCTCCCAAGAATTTTACTTTATGTTTAACTATCCTCCGATTTAAAGGCAAAGGAAGCATTTGGCTAATCTAGCATTATCCGCCTCTGACTTTTCTACGAGCATTAAATTGTCAAAACCGTGAGTAATGGCACAGGGGGATGGGATTAGTTATGGACTGGCATGGTGGCCATGTGGGCCACGTGAATCCGGGGATAGTAAACTGTCGGTCTCATTAGGGTTTTAGGTTGAGTTCTTTTCATGAAGTTGGATCCTTGGTTGGAGCTTGGAACGGAATTTAGGTAATGTTTCATTTGCTCAAAAAAAAATTAAAATTTGAATTCAACTTTTTAAATATATATTTATGATGCTTAGAAACCACCGCACTACTTGGAAGACGGATGATGTCAAGAATCACCAATATGCTCGGAAGCCAAGTGAACCTGCAAGAATCACCAAAGGGGGTGGTCTCGGGTCCGGAGACTCTGACGACCAAGTTAGTGCTTGAGAAGAAGAATTATTAGAGAAGTAAGACTTGAGAGAATTTCAGATGATTCAAGATGAGAGATATGATAGTAAAACATGAGAGAATATGAAGGAGAATACCTGTTTATTTATATAGGGAGGTAGTAGAGTCCCAAAGGGAGTCTTAATGGTATGAACTTCAGGACTCCTCATCTTACCTAGAGTCCTGAAGTCTCTAATATCCTCATCTTACCTGGAGTCCTGAAGTCCCTAAGATCATCATTATCTAACTAGGAGTCTTGTTGTAGAGTTGTATTAGGAGAGTGCCACCGGCGATTCGAGTTGCCACGAGGAGTCCTCGGGTGGCTAGACTTCTATGTGAAATCAGATTCCAGATGTCAACGTGCGGTCAGCTACTTGAGGTTACTAATCGGCTAATCAGCCCGAGCCCGAGTGGTCTGGTCGGGCCGAGTATTTCATGGCCCATCATATATATTTTTTCGTATATTAATGTAATTCAACATTATTTTATATATATATATATATATATATATATCAATACAAATAAATAATTTTTATAAATACTGTAATGAATATTATCTAAATATTTCGATTCTTCCTTAAAATTCTGAACATGGCCTGATCTTTTATTGTCTAGCAATGAACATTGTCTATTTCGTAGAAAGTACGAGGTCCGCCAGGCTGTCATACCTGCAAGGCAGCGAGAGAAGTTTTTGCAATTGGTCCCGAGGCTCTCAGGGATCCACTGCCACTTTTGCTTTAGGACCTTTCTCAGTCAATTATCGACAAGGAAATGGTTATATACGACGGAATAATGCAAGCGATTTGGGAAATGGGATTGCAGACTGTGTACTTTATCTGTTGTTGTGTCGTTTATCTCCTTTTTCTTTTTCGGGCCATTGCTGCTTTCCTTTTCCCCTCGATATATGACCATTGACAAAAAAGTGAGTTATTAAATATTAATATGCTAAACTTTGACTGCACTAGGGCAAGGTCCCCACCATCTAGGACACATTTGTTCTTCTTTTGTGCCTTTTCTGTAATTGTGTAGAAACTAAGGGGTTGTTACGTTAATGGTGACAGGTAACAGAGGACCTGGGCGAACCCCTTTGGACTGGACCACGAGGCTGAAAATCGCTGCCGGAGCAGCTCGAGGCCTGGCCTTTATTCACAACACATGCAGGTCCCTTAAGCTCACCCACGGGAACATCAAGTCTACTAACATCCTGCTCGACAAAGCCGGGAACGCACGTGTCTCGGACTTCGGACTCTCTGTCTTCGCTGCCCCCGCCGCGGCGACCCCACGATCCAACGGCTACCGCGCTCCCGAATCATTGGACGGTCGGAAACTCACCCAGAAATCCGACGTGTATTCTTTCGGTGTTCTTCTCCTGGAGCTGCTCACGGGGAAGTGCCCCTCCGTGGTTGACAATGGTGGGCCCGGGGGCGGGTACGGCGGTGGCGTCGTGGACCTTCCCAGGTGGGTGCAGTCCGTGGTCAGAGAGGAGTGGACGGCGGAGGTTTTCGATTTGGAGCTGATGAGGTACAAGGATATTGAGGAGGAAATGGTGGGGCTCTTGCAGATCGCTATGTCCTGTACGGCAGCCTCCCCTGATCAACGGCCCAGGATGAGCCTAGTCGTCAAGATGATCGAGGAGATGCGTGGGGTCGAGATGTCACCGTGTGATGAGACCTTGGACTCCGTCTCCGAGTCACCTTCGTTGTCTGAGGACACTTGCGGAGCAAGTCAATGATTTTGGCATGAGGATAGCTTATATGGGATAAGCTTCTATTACGGTACTATTGAATTCCCTGTAAATCATGCGTTTCTTTTGTTTCTCGGCATTCTGATATATTCTTTTTTGGGTTGCTAATTAAATGAATAGGAAGTGATTTCATCTGAGTACTGTTTTTAGTGCTTCAGCTACGTTACGGAAAATCGCGTTTGCGTCATGTTTGTCTGATGAGAAAATTTTTGTCTTATGATACAATCTCAAGCACGCACGATATGGCTCGAATGAGTAATGTCGAGAATAATATGAACGCCGAACTTCGAAGCAAAACTTCTCGCGAACAAGAAGCAGATAAATATTTGTGGTATTTCCTCTGTAGCCAACGGCCAAAGCTGTTCTAGAAATCTGAGCTGGATGTGGCCCACCCTTTGACCAGACAACCCAAGTCAAACTCCTATTTGAATTTCCCTCCCAAAACTTGATGCTCACGAACGTTGGCAAGTAGTGTTCGTCGGCGTATCATGGGCCGTGGCAGTACTTATGAAAAATCGGGAAATATTTTCGGTCGGATACAACTTCAATTGCAAGATGTCGGTCCATTTCGAACCATTGGGGGACCCCTTTCTCCACTGCCTAGGTGGGATTTCGGGGTACATACCGGCATTGTGTCGGCCTTGATAATATCTTTTCAGAAAGATTGGAAGGATATAACTCATATGATGTGTAATCCTCTGATGATCACAAGCTGTAACGAGAAAAAGACAATGATGTAATCCTCTGATGATCACAAGCTGTAATGAGAAAAAGACAATATGAAGTTGTGGTAGACACACCGACCTTGTAAAGCATGGCCGAGGGATCAACAAAACGTGGGAAATACAACTTTGGACTAACAAGTCGTTCATAGATTTGTTGTAACATCTCAGCTCCTCTGCCTTCACTCAATGTGCACGAGGTGTCTTCAATCTTCTGCACATACTCTTTCGTTTGGTTTTTTTTTCTAAGCAAATATGAATTTTATTTCATAGGGAAACACACAAACATACTAATATAGACGACCTTATGAGGCCAGATACAAGTAACATGGACATAGAACCTATTACAATATCATTTAATGCCCAGAGGGCTATACATACAATGGCCTTAAATACCTGGTTTCAAATGCCCATAAAGACCTGAACTAGACAGGTCCAAAGGCCTGTAAATTCTAAGCGAGTCCAAAGCAGGGGCGGCTCTAAGGTAATTGGGGCTTTAAGCGAAACCTTAAAATGAAGCCTTATAGAATAATATATTTTTAAAATAAATTATTAATTAAAAATTAGTTAAAACATATTCTTTTAGCTTTTTTAGATTCAAAATTACTTATCAAAGTTTTATATTCTAAATTTGTTAATATATCATTTTCAATTGATAATATGACCAATCCACTTAATCTTTCTAGAGTCATAGTTGTCCTTAAGTAAGATTTTATTAGTTTTAGTTTTGAAAAACTTCTTTCTGCAAAAGCAACAATTACAGTTACAGGTATTTTCTAGAAGCAATACTTGCATGCATTTGGAAAAGAGTCTAATCTTTTTAAATAGATTAATGTTTCAATTGGAATATTAGTCTATTTTTAAAATCTCTTTTAACACTTTCAATTCTGAAAATTAAATCTAAACCATCAATATCAGCATGATCTTCATGTTTTAAAACATTTTCAAGTACCAGGCAAAAAAAATTAAATGAGTTATGTGTGAGATTTTATAGGATTTCTCAAATCAATTGCCAACCAAATTTTAAGGATATTTTATAGGATATTGATTTAATGAAATTTCGTTTGAATTAATTTGTAATTAATATCTTTTAAATAAAGGGACGTTATAAGATTGATCGATACAAAATACTTCATAAACGGGTGAAGAGTTAATAATTCCTTCAATCAAAGAGATTTAATAGGGCTCTTTATAAAATAAAAATTAATTAACTAAATTTTATAGGGTTGATCATGCTTTAATAAAGGAGACTTTATTAAAGAGATTTAATTTATAGGATCGATTTTATTGAATTTCCTTTAAATCAATTTGCAATTAATATCTTTTAAATAGAGAGACGTTATAGGGTTGATCAATGCAAGAGATTTTATAAAAGGGTGAAGAGTTAATGGATACTTCAATTAAGGAGATTTAATAGGCCTATTTGAAGAGTTAATGATTATTTTAATCAAGGAGATTTAATAGGCCTTTTTATAGAATAAATACTAATTAACTAAATTTAACGTTAAATTTTTTAGGCCTTATCATTAAATATTTTTTAAATATACCTATTAAAGAAAATTTTTTATTGGGGCCTCCCTATTTTGGGGGCCTTAGGCAACCGCCTATCCTGCCTATAGTTGGAGCCGCCCGGGGCCCCTGGTCCAAAGTTCCGGAAATAATTCCTCCAAAACGTCTCCAAAAGGTTAGGTAGTCAAGCACCTCGCTAAAGGGAGACAAAAATCCCTCCTTCGCGTGCCCACCGGCATCCACCGGGAACGATGAGATCTAGTGTTGAAGATGTCCACAAAGGGTGACAAAAAGGAGAGGAGGGGCCGATTTGGATGGGTTCCGACTAAGAGAGAAAAGAAAGGGAGGGGGTTGGGTGAGGAGAGGGGCTCCTCCCCCAGCCAATCATAAGGGGAGGGTTTCAGGAGAAGAGGGGAAGAGAACATCTAGAGAGAGAGGACTCTCTAGAAAACCGGGCTAGTTTTTTTTTCAAAAAAAAAAATACTGTTTGGTTTGGTTGTTTTATTGAACTTAGCTGTTGTGTCTCAAGAAGCTCTAATACATGCATATCCATACACAAAATCTACAGACGTACCATGGAATAGCTCAATGGTCCAAGTGGAGATCTCCAAGGTGCTGACAATATCATTATTTTCCATACTTTGGAAAAGAATGTCGTATTATGAGAAAAATATATTTTTTTTACAAAGAATGAAACATGTAAATCCCTTATAAGGGAGATTCGACTTCAAGAGATCTCTTCTTCTTAGTTCTTAGTGGGCAAAGATGAAGGGCCGTACAATTATAACAATTGAGTAAGGAATGGTTTTCAATTTTCTAAACCTAACTGTTGAAATGCATAAGCCTTGGGGCAAACCTCAATAGCCTGTCCAATGTACCAGGTGTGAACTTCCTCGCAAACATCAAGCAAATATTCGTGCTATTTCCTCTGTACTCGCACTTGCTTCCCGCCCTCAACCTTTCCAAGAGCTCAACGGTCACATCTCTTCCAGTGAACTTAGCCGGGTGTGGCCCTCCCTTTGACCAATCTACCCATGTCAAACTCCTGTTCGAATTGGTCTCCCAAAACTCGATGCTCACAAACGTTGGCAGGTAATGTTCATCGGAATAACATGAGTGCTGACAATGCTTCTGGAAAATTGGGAAATATGTTTGGTCGGACACCACTTCAATGGCAAGGTCTCGGTCCATTTCGAACCATTGGGAGCCCTTTCTCCATTGCTGGATTGTGATCTTAGGGTACATATGGGAATTGTATCGGCCTCGTCCAACAGGGCTGGGGTCATCAAAAGCCATTACGTAATTTTGGGTGGAGTTGATGAGGTATGAGTAAATGGTGGGGAAGTTGAACAGAGGAATGCATGACTCTGATAGAAGTACAAAGCGTTGGTTGGAGAAATCGAGGAGGGCATTTGCCAGTAGGCGGCGCTCAGCCTCAATCATGTTCACCTTACCCCATCCGACTTCCTGCATTGTACAGAACAAAAAATGTACCCAAGTTAACTCTCAAGAAAAGGAATCTGGGACCACAGGACACGTCCAGCCCTTATACTCTCCAGAGCACTCAACTCTCTGTCCTCCTACAGCAGAGCACACAGCTGCAACAGAGCACACTACTCACTGTCCTCGTACAGCAACGTCCCAAAATGATTCGATCAATACCAACAGCTCAGCTGCCCAGGAGATGGATAATGCACACTTGAGCCAATCACGTTATGGCAGATATACATAGGCCTTTTTTCTTTTGTTTTTCTTTTCTTTCTTGCTTCTTGTATAAATTCCTCTTTCTGTACATTTGTTTTGCTCTAACGAAGTAATGCAATTCTTTTCCAAATCACAACTCTCTCTTTTCTTCACTTTCTAACATGGTATCAGAGCGGGAATTTTTCCTGTCATATATCACTGCTGAAGATTGCTGATTTGATGTCACTTTCTCCTTGTTCAACCTTTCATTCTTGATCATCGATCAATCTTTTTCACCTCTTCAATATGTCAACCCAGGCAGCTTCTTCATCCTCGTCTGCATCGTTATCATCATCAAGCTCATCATCTTCTCTTTTCTCTCCCTCCGAGGATCCCAACAGTCCTTATTTTCTCCACCACAGTGACAATGCCAACACTGTCATTGTTTCTCCTCCCTTGAATGGATCCAACTATCTGTCATGGAGCCGATCCTTCTCTCTTGCCATTTCAATCAAAAACAAGTTGGGATTCTTGGATGGAACTATTCAGACCCCAAGCTTGAATGATTCATTATACACCCCTTGGCTGCGTTGCAACAACCTCATTCTCTCTTGGCTCCTCAACTCCATCTCAAAGGATATTGCCTCCAATGTCTTATACATTAACTCAGCTAAGCAGATTTGGGACAAGCTCAAGACCAGATTTTCTCAACCAGATGATGCCCGCATTTACCATCTGCAACATCAACTTGGCTCTATCATTCAAGGCAGCCAATCTGTAAGTGAATACTTCACTCAACTTAATGCTATCTGGGAAGAACTACGCATTTATAGACCTCTACCATGCTGTTCTTGTGGAAATTGTACATGTGCTGCTTTAAAATTGGTTGGTGATGTTCAGCAACAAGATTATGTTTTCAAGTTCCTGATGGGTTTAAATGAGTCATTTGCTGGGGTTAGAGGACAGATTATTCTTATGAGCCCCTTACCTTCTTTGGACAAAGCTTTCTCTTTGATATTGCAAGAAGAGAGGCAAAGAGAGGCTCGAAACTTGGTTATGCCCATATCAGAATCCTCTGCCCTTGCTACCTATCAGAGCAATGTCTTAGCTGCCTACCAAAGTAATCCCAGGAAAAAGGAGAGGTCAGACATCACCTGTGGACATTGTGGGAAAACAGGATATAGCAAAGAAAAGTGTTATAGGCTCATTGGTTTTCCACCCAACTTTAAGTTCACTAAGTCCAAATTTGGTAGCAACCACTCGGCACATCAAGTTGTTTCACATCAGATTGGTTCTCAAGAAGAACAAAAGGGAAAGGATGAGACAGTTCATTTACCACTTTCTCAAGTACAGATTCAGAAGCTCCTTGCGCTAGCCAATGTTCAGAATTTACAGCTTGGAAATATTCCAAGTCAGCCCACTACTCAATCATCTGGTTCATTTCAGAGCAATGCTCTGAATTCCACCAATCCCACGTCCTCAGTCTCCAATATGGCAGGTACAGGACTATGTTTTTCTAGCATTACTGCACCTATTGATGCCTCTATTTTCTCTGCTGTACACCAGCAACATCTCCCTTCTTCTCACCACACTGCATCAAATCATTCTCACTCTGCCCCTTGGATCCTTGACACTGGAGCCACCGATCACATGGTGTGTTCTACCTCCTTTTTGACCACTGTCACCTGCAAAACACAAGCATATGTTCAGCTTCCAAATGGAACACGTGTGAGAGTAACTCATGTTGGCACGGTTCAAATTTCACCGCATTTAATCCTAACTGATGTTCTTTGTGTCCCTAGCTTCACTTTCAATCTCATATCTGTTAGCAAACTCACCCATAAGCTCAACACTTGTCTCATTTTCTTGGCCAATTCTTGTTTCATCCAGGTCCTCTCTACATGGACGACGATTGGGCATGCTAAAGCTCATGGTGGTCTGTATTTCCTATTGCCTACCTCCACCAGCTCCAAGACCTCTATTTTATCTCCTCCCTTCCGTTGCAATCAAGCCAACCAAACTGATGTAGAAGGAAAATTTGATCTTTGGCACTATAGATTAGGTCATCTGTCATTTCCAAGATTGCAGCAAGTTCATGTAAATGATCCATCTGTACAAGCTGACAATCATTCTCATTGTACTGTCTGCCCTTTGGCTAAGCAAAAAAGAATTCCTTTTCCTCTACATGTTCCTTCTACAACGTCTTCATTTGATTTAATTCACTGTGATATTTGGGGACCATATTCTCAACCTTCAATTCACGGGTTTCATTACTTTCTTACTGTTGTTGATGACCACACCAGAATTACATGGGTCTATCTAATGAAATTCAAGTCTGAAACTCGATCCCTCTTAGAGTCTTTTTTTCACATTGTGCAGACCCAATTCCATGCTAAAATCAAGTCAATTCGAACTGATAATGGTGCGGAATTTGACATGCCAGATTTTTACAAAACCAATGGTACCTTCCACCAAAAATCTTGTGTTGCCACCCCTCAACAAAATGGGGTGGTTGAAAGAAAACATCAGCACCTCCTAAATGTGGCTCGGGCACTCCTTTTTCAAGCATCCTTACCTCAAAAGTTTTGGGGAGATGCAATCTTGACAGCTGCCTATCTCATAAACAGAACACCCACACCACTTCTTGGTAATCGATCTCCATATGAAATGTTATTTTCCTCTCCTCCATCCTATCACCACCTTCGTGTATTTGGTTGTCTTTGTTATGCTTCGACCTTACAACATAATAGAGGTAAGTTTGATCCTCGGGCAAGACAGTGCATATTCGTTGGTTATCCCTTTGGTGTTAAAGGCTACAAAATGTATGATCTCAAGACTCACTCTACCTTCCTTTCCCGTGATGTAACCTTTCATGAGTCCATTTTTCCCTTTAAAAATTCTGCCTTAGCATCTGATCCTTCTTTCCAACACACACCCGACATTGTCCTTCCTCCCGCCCTTCCCGATCCTTTTTTTCATCTCCCTTTCCCCTCTCTTTCCACTCCTCAACCCACTGCCACAGCTCCCTCTCCCACTCCCAGCCCAACCCCTTCCACTCCCGACTCACTTCCCTCTTCTCCCTCCTCATCTTCTTTCCCTTCAGCTGCAGCTTCTCCTATGGCCCTTAGGAGATCCACTCGTCCAAGACAGCCCCCGGGCTACCTCACACAATATCACTGCCAATTGGTAGACCACTTGCACACTCAATCTTCAACCTCCTCCTCCACACATCATCCTTTAGCCAAGCACCTTTCCTATGCTCGACTTTCACCATCTCATAAAGCTTTTTCCATTTCCCTCTCCTCCATTAAAGAACCTGAGACATATTCTCAAGCTGTCACTTCTCCACATTGGCGAGCCGCAATGATGGCCGAACTTGATGCTCTCGAGAAAAACAACACCTGGACCCTCACTCCTCTTCCACCCGGTAAGAAAGCAATTGGGTGCCGGTATGTCTTTAAGGTGAAACTGAATTCAGATGGGACTATTGCTCGGTACAAGGCCCGACTTGTGGCCAAAGGCTTCACACAGCAGGAAGGCTTTGATTACCAAGAAACGTTCAGTCCCGTGGCTAAGCTTACTACTGTGAAAACCTTTTTCTCCTTGGCTGCAACTCATAATTGGTGCTTGTCTCAACTTGATGTTCACAATGCTTTTCTCCATGGGGACTTAGAGGAAGAGATTTACATGCATTTACCACCCGGTTTTCAGATTGAGGGGGAGAACATGGTCTGCAAGTTAAACAAATCTCTTTATGGTCTTAAACAAGCTTCAAGGCAGTGGAATTTCAAGTTCACTTCGACACTTACTGCCATTGGTTTTCAGCAATCCAAATCTGACTATTCCCTTTTCACTAAGCATACCAAGAGTGGTTTTGTTGCTCTCCTTGTATACGTTGATGATATCTTGATAGGAAGCAACAAATTGGAAGCAATCAAGGAGCTGAAGTCCTATTTACATACACAGTTCAAAATCAAAGATTTGGGTTCACCTAAATACTTCTTGGGGCTGGAAGTTGCGAGGTCAGTAAAGGGCATCACACTTTGTCAAAGGAAATATGCACTTGAAGTTCTAGAATCTTCTGGTCTGCTCGGCTCTAAAGTAACCCCTACACCTATGGAATTGAATCACAAGCTATCGCATTCTTCAGTTAATCTCCTCCAGGATGCCACAAGCTACAGAAAACTCATTGGAAAATTGATATATCTAGCAATTACAAGGCCGGATATAACTTATGCTGTCAATATCTTGAGCCAATTCATGGATAAGCCATCACAAAGTCACTTAAATGCTGCATTTAGGGTTCTCAAATATCTCAAGGGTTCTATTGGACAAGGAATTTTCTTCTCTGCAAACTCATCAATGCAGCTCAAGGCATACAGTGATTCCGATTGGGCAGCATGTCCAGAAACAAGAAAATCAGTGACAGGGTATTGTATTTTTCTTGGAGATTCATTGATAAGTTGGAAGTCCAAGAAACAAGCTACTGTATCTAGATCTTCGGCAGAGGCAGAATATCGGGCCCTTGCATCCACCAGCTGTGAAATTATTTGGCTCATTGCTTTACTAAAGGATTTCAACGTTCATCATACCCAACCAGCCATCCTTTACTGTGACAACCAAGCAGCGATTCACCTCACAAAAAATCCAATCTTCCATGAGAGAACTAAACATGTGGAATTAGACTGTCATTTCATTCGAGAAAAGGTCACAGCTGGGATCATTAAGCCGATTCACGTTTCTACAAAATTTCAGTTGGCGGATGTTTTTACTAAAGCTTTGCCCACTGCAATGTTTCAGTTCTTATTATCCAAGATGGGCATCTTGAATATATATGCCCATCTTGAGGGGGAGTCTCAAGAAAAGGAATCTGGGACCACAGGACACGTCCAGCCCTTATACTCTCCAGAGCACTCAACTCTCTGTCCTCCTACAGCAGAGCACACAGCTGCAACAGAGCACACTACTCACTGTCCTCGTACAGCAACGTCCCAAAATGATTCGATCAATACCAACAGCTCAGCTGCCCAGGAGATGGATAATGCACACTTGAGCCAATCACGTTATGGCAGATATACATAGGCCTTTTTTCTTTTGTTTTTCTTTTCTTTCTTGCTTCTTGTATAAATTCCTCTTTCTGTACATTTGTTTTGCTCTAACGAAGTAATGCAATTCTTTTCCAAATCACAACTCTCTCTTTTCTTCACTTTCTAACATTAACAGTCAAACAAATATTACAATTGATTAGTTTCTGGTAATTTTATATTTGTTCTGAATGCAATTAATGAAATTAGATACACATAATTATTTAACTAATCTTCTAAATATTGTTTCTATTTCGAAGGATAATCATAGAATACAGGATTTCTTTTTTGTTATCGGATCAGATAAACACAAATTCTAAAGTTTGCTTTGATATTTCAGCTCTCTTTTGTGTTTTCAGTCTCATATTTTACTACTACACTTCCATGCTCCATTCAAGTTTGTTCTTAGCGGTCACAAGACGCACGACTCTTGCTATTCTCAACGGTCATGACACACACCACATGGGTCTTTGATAAGCAGTTCCATCAAGGAAAATGACACCGTGGTTGCGTCTCATGCACGAGACGAGAGGGTTCCACCTGATGCGTCTGGAATTGATCGTCATAGACGTACGGTGAATTTTAGGACCGCCAAGAAACGACCAAGGACTCTATTTTTGTTATGGACCTTGGAAAGTACGAGGGAAGTCGGACCAAATTTGCTTCTCAAATTAAACCATTCTAAACCTTCAACTTTCTCACTCCCATTCTTTCCAATATCCAAAAGAAGCATAGAGAGCAAATCATTGAATTTCCTCCCGATACAAACCCTTCCAAGTCCATGGATTTCTTAAAATCCAGGTGCTATGAGATGCTCTGTTTCACTGGCAGTTCCATAGGTCTAAAATTGGCCAGGAGTACCAAGCGCAGCACTTGACCAGCGACGCAACACCTTCTTGACAACTAAGGTTGCGTCATTGATGAAAGCAGATGTTACTGGAAAATTAGGGTCATCTATAAGGCTCATAATTCTTAAGAAGACCATAATCGATTGGTTGTGGTGTCCTCTACACTTTGCCACGCCTAATGGCCTTACTACTACACTTATGGTCCTCCAATTATTTTGTAGATGCTTTTAACTTCAACAACAAAAAGACAAAGAAGATCATATTTGGCTTCAATTTTAAATATTTGCCCTTAAACTTTGCAAGTAAATAATGGCATGGGGAATATGATAGTTTACGAGGAATTAAACTAAAACAAACATGTTTTTAACAAAATATCATTCATGATTATAATTACAATTGCGGATTCGATTCCCTACATGACACAGGAATTCAGGAATCTGCAAACCTCAAGTCGCATTACGATCCAATCCAAAGCTCCAGCAATTCAGAACAACAACTCAGATGCGTTGCCTCCCAAGGGATTTATGTCACTCTCTTGTTTTTGATTTCTTTAATAGGTTCTGATGGCCAATCCCTTGAATATAAGAGTTATATTTATAGGCCTTGTGAAACCTTATAGAGAGCATGAGACATAGGATCCTTAGAGATCTAAAATTACAATCGTAGGATTAAAGTGAAGAACTCTTCTTCTAATAAAATTAACGCTTCTGCTAATTACAATCAAGTCCATCAACATATTGTAATTGACCCATGAAATTTGAGATTATTACAAATATACCCCTTTACATACAATTAATTCATTCCACCAAACTATATTTCATATGAGATATTAGGACTGAATTAATTATTTAGTTATCGAAGACACATAATTCTAACAGAATAAACAATCCAAGCGTCAGTCGTTGTTTTAATCCCTAAAGTTTTGTGCAAGAGCTAATATTTGAGAGACTACTGCATAAACCAGATTGAGATAGATAATAAGAAACAAGGTGGAAGAAACTAACCTCGCTGGGAATTCTTCGGCCATGAAACACAGGAGTTTCAGGCTCTGATTCATTGTAAGATGGATTTGAGTGCACGTAAATGGAGTACAACCCTTCATGCCCCTTGAAGAATTTCTCCCACAGAGGAGCCAGAAAAATAGGTCCCCTTGTCAAGAACATGAAAGCAACCTTGGGAACTCTATCAAATGGATACTCGGGAATCCGAGGAGCCACGGAAGCTCTCCATAGCAATTCCTTATCATCCATGTCATGCTTAACATTCGGCGGCTGTAAGTATTCTTTCAGTCCTATGCGAGGAGTTACGGCTGTCAAATTTGGCTCAAGCAATTGCGAGGATGGGAATGTTGGTGAAGAAGTAGAAAATGAGAATTGGGTGAATTTTAGACTAAAAGATATGTTTTTAAGGTAGAAACTAAGAATGATCCCGGAGGTCAGACCACAAGCAAATAAGAGGAAATAAGATAGGATATTTTGCGGCTGTAACTGGGAATTAACGAGCCTGGAAACGGAGGTTATTGAGTTTTGGTTTTGACCCTTCATTTCGAGAGACAGAGAGCGTATCTGGTTTCGAGTTCAATTCCTTTCTTGATGCAGAGATTTCTTTTATCTGTATCAGCTTTTGTAGATGTAAGCAAAGGATTGGTAACGAAATACTTTATGATCAGAAACTTAAATAAGAAAAAGAATATGCACTACTGGTTTGCAACAAAATTGAATCAATCGAGGAATTCAGAAATACAGAAGTATCAGAAGGAAAAACCCAAGAATATGGAAAGACAGACCACTGATCTGTAACGTAAGGAGCGATAAAACTTCGTGAATTCAGCTATGGAACCACGAGTTGTTCAGAGAGTAAGAGAAGAAGAGGAGGAGGAGAGAGAGAGAGAAGTAGCTTTCATAAGATCCTCTGCCTTAAATCAACGTGGAAAACCTACCACTGGCACTGATGATGGCTTTCTAGACCATGGAGTTAAGACTCCTTTTATTTTACATTTCATTTCCACCAGTGACTGGTGGTTACTTTTCTCGCCTTTCCTGCATATTAACAGTCTCATTTACAAGCTGAGCATGCCAATCTCTAACAGCCCTTTTCCCTGTACCAAGACCATTTTTTTTGTGAAAAATAACTTTAATTCATAGAACTGTTAGAAGTTGACCAAATTAATACAAAAATAAGAACACCATTTTGGGAAGGAATTCTTTTATATATAATATAAAAAAAGCAGACTACCCTTTAATGATTTGGTGCAATTTACTCAATTTAGTTACTGTTAATATGGGGCCCTGAACGGCTGGAACGGCATTGGGGTTTTCTAAGGACTTTGAATTGTACGTGTATGGAAGCAGGAAGTCTCAGTTAAAAACAAGCCGCCCCAAATAAATATTCTTTATCAAAGTCTAGAAAACCTCTAGGGTTTCGACTTTCCGTGTTAGCTATGAGTCTATGACATTCAAATGCAGTTGGCATAGGCCCACGTGTTGAGAACTGAATACTCGAATAGAACCTCCGCCCTGCCTTGAGGAGAAAAATCTGACCGTGTGACTGTGACCCAGAAGGTGCATGGATTCTTCTATGCAGTTTCGACTTTTCTTTTCTTTTTTTTCAAAAAAAAAAACAACCATACATTAAAAACTAGAAAACATAACAGAAAAACAACAAGACGAACAAAAAGGCAACAGGATAGACAAGATAGAGAAAACCAGCAAGACCCTCAGACGGATCAGATGAATCACTATATACTCCATGCAGGGCAGAGGGAGTGATGGCCGGACATAGTAGGCAAAGCTACTAGAACCTGGACAAGCTGGTAAAGCGCCACAAACAACGCTTAGCGAGACCCAAAAAAGGGTCGGAGAAGAGCCACAAGGACTCGGATAAGCCCACAGAAGGGGCGGACAGACAACCACGAGACAAAACAAACAACAAGCCTTAAACAGAGGGACAAACCCAAACCAGCGAAAACACGACAAAACACGAGCCCTAAACAGAGGGGCCGGCCCAAACAGGCGACAACACAACAGCACATAAGCCCTAAACAGAGGGGCAGGCCCAAACAGGTTTATTTCTGGTCGGACTAAAAAAGGTGGCAGCGCGTGCGGCGGCGCGTGAAATGGCGGCGGCGACGCGTGGGAGGCGGCGGGGGCGAACCGTAGGGGAAAATGGAGCGCAGGGGCCACACGTTCCATGCCAGAGGAAAAGAGCAGGATTCGGGGGCAGAGAGGCCGCCACGCGCGAAAAAGCAGGTCGGCGCGTCAAATCCACGCGCAACGCGTGGGGCGCGTGGATCACGACGCGCCGCCTGTTGGGGAACGGGGAAGAGAGCCGACGCAACGCTCGCCGCGCGGAGTCCTCCCAGCCGGCGCGTGCATAGCCTCAGACGACGGAAACCGCCGAAAACCGAGAGAGAGGCACCTGTTAAAAAAATCCAAAAAACCACCCAACCTCACACCCACCGAGCATACCAGAGAGCCGGATAGGGGAGAGGGAAGAGGGGAAAGAGGGAGGGAAAAAGGAGGAGGGGGATGAAGGAGCCGAAGCTCCCCCCTCCTCCGTAAGGATACTGTTGGGCTGGAGGAGGCACTCGGCTGAGAGAGAGAGATGGTACTGAAATAATGTGAAACCCAAAACTCCTAGAATGCCCTAGGGAACTACGAGCTCAGTCCACGAGATTGTATATGCTAATCTCTTGTTTCAGTTTCGACTTTGTTAAATGCATACACCACAAAAAAACGACCTATAGCGGCGGTCACTAAAACCGCCGCTATAGGGTATTTTTTGCGGCGTTTTAAAAAAACCGCGGCGAAAATAGGGTCTACAGCGGCGGTCGTCTATAGCGGCGGTAACTGACCGCCGCTATAGACCTATGTACTTGCGTTTTTCTGTAAACCGCCGCTAAAGGAAGGTCTATAGCGGCGGTCAGTACTTCCTTTAGCTGCGATTTATGTAAAATGCGAGTATATAGGTCTATAGCGGCGGTCAGTGACCGCCGCTATAGACCCTATTTTCGCCGCGGTTTTTTTAAAACGCCGTGAAAAATACCGGGTCTACAGCGACGGTTTTAGTGATCGCCGCTGAATCTCGTACCTGTAGCGGCGGTCTTTGTAGTGACCGCCGCTATAGGTATAATTTTAAAAAATGAAAAAAATAGAAAAATAAAATTTTATGTGTTATTTAAGGTTAATAATTATTTTATTGACTATTTATTCCTTTTTATACATAATTTTATTTTGTCATATCATTTAAAAAATTTTAAGAGACCTACTTAATAAAATATGAAATTGGAGAGAGTGTTATGAATATTGAAGTTGTTATATAGAATTTGGGCACTTTTCGCGCACGTGTCGGTTTGTTGGTCATAACTTTGGCTACGAGTACCCGATTCGCGCCCATGACCCCAATTCGGAAAGCTCTTTTCGGCGCGCACGTCGTGGTTACCTAGCTAAGCTTTGGTGCGCCTCGTTTCGAGCCCTAAATCCGCCGTTTTCCCTCTCAAAAACCTATTTTTAGTTATGATTTTCTTTCCTTTACCGTTTAGGAATTATTTTTGAACCCGATTTGGGTCATATTTTGGCAGTCTATTTAATTTTGGTAAAATCCAATTAGGGATGAGATTTTAGATATTTTAGCCCGGTTTGTGGTTTTTTTAGGGACATACACGATTATTTTGAATTGGTTATTGTGAGATTAATTAGCTTATACAATTAAAGTACATAACTTAATATCTGAGGATAATTGTTATGGTAGTTTATATTTTTAAATTATAAATATTATATATGATTACTATCAAATAAAATAATATTATATAAATCAAAATTTAAAATAAATAAAACAAAATATAAAGGAAAAAAAATCAAAACGGTAAGTTTCATTTTCATTTTCATTTCCCGCGCTATCTCTCCCTCCCTCTTTTATTCTCGGATCGAAATTCCTCTTCATCAAACCCTGTCTCTCACTGAGGCTGACCTTCCTTCTCTCCCTTCACTCCTACAAAACGCTCTCTCTCACTTAGGGTTCGGGTTTTCTCTGTCTCGAGGAGGTCGTCGTCTCCACTGGTGAGGAGAACGAAGATGCCATCCTCAATCTGTAATTTTTCCCCAAACGCATCCAGCTCTTCGAGGCCATCCAAGCCAAGCAACTCGCTGAGCGTCAGTCCCTCCCCGCCCGAAGCATGAGACCATTTCCACTGAGAGCATTTTGGATAGAAGGAAGATGGTGGTCGAACCCAAGCGAAGCTATGAGGAAGAGAACCAATTTCCTCTGTCTTTGGCTGGAAGAGAACAAGAAGCGAGTGGAGGAGCTCAATCTTGGCAGGCTCGCCCAAGCTCGATACTGATTTTGTCGACCTATTTTGGCTTGCAGTTAATTAGGCGATTGCAAGTTCAGGATGGGGATGTAGCTGGAGAGGAAGTGCCAACTCCAAAGAAGATTTTTCAGATCTTAAATCAGGTGATTTTTTTTTGTATGTTTTATCTAATGATCTGCAGTGAAAGAATAAAAAATTGTCAATTGCTGCGTGTTGATTCTTAAAATGTTTTAGAATCTCATTGCACAAAAACGTTCTGTCTTATGGAGTGTCTGGACTTTTGTGCTGAATGTTTGGAGTTGCGTTGAGAGAATTACTATTATTGATTTGCTGATTGGGTTACTGGATGCATAGTTAATGATTGGTTAGGGTTTATTTGTTGCAATCTGTCCATGATTTTTGTTTTGGTTATCTTCCTGAGAACTTTGTTTTGCTTACACTGGACAGTTCAGGCGGGTAGCTAACCTCTATTTTCTTACGATCTCGATTTTATCAGCGACGAATATCAGGTATGTTGGTCTAAGGATATCTTGAATCTCAATCAGTGTTCGGCTTGGCTTCCAAATTTACCTGCATTTAACTATTTGTAAATAATGTTGTATATTACAAAATTTTATTCATTTCATGTGCATTCTACTAATTTTCCATCGTATTTTATCTTAGTCCTTGATAGTTATAGCTCTAGACCTTCACATAGCGCGTCATAGACCAGGGACTGGCTGGATGATCCTTTTTTTGGCTGAATCCACTTAGTTCTTACCTTTGAAAATATTGTTTTACAGTGTTATTAACTTTCTCTGTAACAGAACATATGGACGGACAAAAATTGCTTTTGTAGCATTTAGCTCCTCGCTTCTGAAATGGAAGATGACATGTATTTCAATATTCTCAAAGTTGCACCTCTATAGGCTTTGGGAATATTGCTTCAAGTGTCATAGAAAGCTGTTATACTTATTGGGATGCTTTATATCAAGTTTTGTGTAAGGTTGAGATACATACTTTTCTGAATATGAAGTTTTAAGTATGCTTTGATTATGCAGTCCCGTCTCTCCAATAACGAATGTGGTCCCTTTGAGTCTGGTGCTCTTAGTCTCTCTTGTAAAAGAAGCTTTTGAGGATTGGGTGAGTACTGCAGGTCTTGCTCATTGTGGCATGCACTCTCATTTATGAATTTTTATTTCTTGCTTGGGGTGTCTTTATATCGGACTTTGTTATCTCTCTTTTGCATTGCCACAGGGGTAATGATGCTGCATTGCTATTTGATTGCTTAGCTCTTGTAATCCATTCCTGCCAATGCTGAATGATGTTATTCTTCCTGTTGACATTTCTATTTACAGGGTCCTGCTCTGCTTAAAGCGTGCCTTGAGGATTGCAAATGCTGCTCAACAGATGGCCAATGTTACTCGTGGTAGCAGTGGGCCAGTCACCCTCTTTTGTTGAAATACTGAACAAGTCAGTAGTTTGGAGCTTTCACTAATATGAGCTTATATATATTGCTGTGTTTCTGCATTAAATTCTTAATTAATTTCCATGTGGGGGTCGTTTCAGTAGTGGTGTTTGTTAATCCTTTTTTTTGTTTTAATGAAACGTGGATTTCTTGAACTCTCAAAGCTGGAAGCTATTTCAGATTATATCCTAATAAATATTGTAGGAAGGCAAGTATATTTTGGCTGCAATGGGGATTTGGATTTGCTGCATAACATTGCAATACTAAGTTCTATATAGTTTTGTTGTTTCCCCGGGGGCTATACCCCCGGGGAAATTTTTTTTTGACCCTGCAAAGCCTATAGCGGCGGTCACTGACCGCGGCTATAGGTTGAACCTGACCGCCGCTATAGACCTATAGCAGCGGTCATATTAGGTCTGTAGCGGCGGTCACTAGGCAGTCAGTGACAGCCGCTACAGACCTTTATCGCAACTGCGCTCGGGTTTATAGCGACGGTTCCGACCGCTGCTACGTGACCGCCGCTATAGACCCGAGGTCTTCACCAGCGGTCACGCAAACCGCCGCGATAGATCTATGCCGACGGAGCTATCCGCCGCTAAAAAACCGCTGTTATAACGTATAGCAACGATTTTTTGACCTATAGCATGCGGTTTCCATTTTTTTGTAGTGATAGACAATTACTTCTTTTTTGGTTCGAAAACAAAAACGATGATAAATATTTGCAGATCACTACAAATTTTACAGCTGTCTCCTGTCTCTGTTCCATTTTGTTCCCTTCACTAATAATATAGTCGTTTTAAGGATTGTACTTTACCAGCTTCTCACGCAGGGCAAAGTTATTTTTGTGTTTTTTTTCCCTTAAATTGTGAGTCCGGACTTCTCAGGTGAAAATCACACTTGTTTGATCCGGTGAATAAGTCCATCTAAAGATAAAAAAAAATATTTTCTTCAGAGTAGCTTGGATGATAAGCCAAATTAAGATCTACCTTCCCTAGATTTTAAACTATAGATTTTATCTAAATAATTAGAATATTAAACAGATTTTTAGTTAAAGTATAAATAGTTAAGTGTTTAAATAAATAAATAAAGCATCTCCTAGGTCAAATTTGTCTTCGGCGTGAATTATGCCTTCATAGAGGCAGAAAGTTCGAGAAAAAAAAACCCAACTTTTTGCTACATTCCCCGCTTCCCCAAGTTGTTAAGAAAAAAAAAGTCTTACATATGCTACATATTGGCGAACTTGTAGGTTTATAAGTTGGCACTTCCCCTTCAAAGGATAAACCCTTTTAAAGGATGTATGGGTCAACCGCTGTAAGACTGCTTGTTTGTCTAACGCGTGAAGCCGCAGTGGGTTATCTTCTCCTGTTCCCCGCGTCCCCAAGTTGCAAGAAAAAAAAAATACTAGACAAATGTTGTTTTAAGGTCGATTTCATCATATTCCTTTTTAGAACTATCACAATTTATCAATTTACCTCTTTTAACTCTTTGCTTCGTTTCTTTTATATTTTAAGAATTTTTTAAATTCTGAGAATACTTAAATTAAACATATTCAAATATCATTACAAATCAACACTTATGCACGCATATTAATAAACTCCAACATCATTTAAAAATTATCAACACTCTAAATCCTAAAAATTCAACATAACAAACATCTCCTTGATCAAATCTTAGAGAAAATGGTACAGGTGTAAATTGATGAATTTCAACAGGACAGAAGATGATAAAATTTGTTACTTAAAACTCTAAAATATCATTTGACAAATAGCTAAAAGACAAAAAGTAAGTTTCCCATGAAGACAGGTTCATTTAATTTTAGAGAAAAAAAAAAGGTTCATTTAATCATGTGGGACTGACCCAATCCAAACCCGTTTTAAGGGACGTCGGCTGCGCGTCAAAAATTAGCTTAGCGTGCCAAGAAAAAAAAATTAGCTTAGCGTACCTGCTAATTTAGGGGTTGTTCGGTATACAAATATTCTCAGGATTTTTTTGAATTCTCAGAATACAAAGTATTCTACAACCAAACATCATTCTTAACACTACATAAAAATAACTAAAATACGCATACCAATAAAGTTAACATCACCTAAAAATTCTCAAAACACAAAAAATTCTCAAAAAACATTCAAACCTAACAGCCTCTAAAGGTTATATTTGTGTTGTAAAATTTTACCCCTATAAAATTTTAACGCAATAAAATATTACAATATAATCTTTCTTTCCTCTATCAAATCATTATTTTTCACTATACAAAAATATAAAAAATTATCTCTCTTCACTTTTTCACTGAACCCAATACCTCAAATTTTAACAACACTAAAATTTTACAAAACAAACTCACTCTTAATTAGAATCCGGGCGGGGGTAACGATTTCAGACAAGCATGCATGCATTTTACCTGGTGTACATAAAACTCACCTTTAATTTTTTTTTTTTTTTTTTTAAGTCAGAAAGAGACGGGAGTGATAAAAGCCAAAACATATTAGAAAGTGATGGGACAATCCTGTATCAACCAAAAAGAGGGATCTTGACAAGTTAATATCTCATTTCACGTTTTCATTATTTGAATACTCCTTCCTAATATCAAACAATTCAATCTCAACTCAGATAAGATAATTTTATTTCGGTCCTACAAAATTTATTTTCAATACTAACTTTTAAAATCGCGTGTCATCTCAACCACCAATTTGAACTGAGATAGTAGTTTCATCATTACTTAACTATAATTTGTCACCGGTATCTCTTTCTAAAGTAGGAATTGAAGGATAGCCTTTTCGTACCAAAATTCAAAACAAATTAATATGATATTTTATTCTATTAACAAAATTTCACATAGCATCAAATTAGGCACACATATGCTTTGCGGGAATATTTCTTCGACTTTCTTAAAGCCTTTTCTTAGCTATTGCCCACGGGCCGCGCGCCACAGGCGCAAGCGCTGGAATTTCCAGCAACACGCGCAGCCAGATCGCGCGCAAGTGTTGTGAGAGTGGGAGCTGAGTTTCTTGCGGGCGCGCGAAGGTCGTGCATGCGGCCCAAGGAGCTGGCTGGCGCTGGAATTTATAGCTTATACTGTACGGGACATATTTATATATTTGTTTTTTTTTTTCAACTGTAAGAAAAAAAAATTATACTGAAGAAAAATTATTTACACTGATAAGTGAGACATCTATAATATTGAAATGGATTTATTAATATTCTCACTTATGAATTGATGAAATTACAAAAGACTTTATTTATAAGCCTTGAGAAACAATACCTCACATTGCTCTAGCAATGGGAGACTAAACTTTACTACAAACTTTAACACTCCCCCACAAACTCAAGGTGGAGTTACAAAAATAATTCAAAGAAAAAAAAGAATGCCGGAAGGTCGTCGGATTGAAGCTGGGAAGGTCGCCGGTACTGAGCTGGGAGAATGACGGTACTAAACCGGGAGATCACCGGTACTGAGTCGAGAGGATGCCGTTACTGAGCCGGGAAGTCACCGGTACTGAGCCGGGAGGTCGCCGGTAATGGGAGACTAAACTTTACTACAAACTTTAACACTCCCCCACAAACTCAAGGTGGAGTTACAAAAATAATTCAAAGAAAAAAAAGAATGCCGGAAGGTCGTCGGATTGAAGCTGGGAAGGTCGCCGGTACTGAGCTGGGAGAATGACGGTACTAAACCGGGAGATCACCGGTACTGAGTCGAGAGGATGCCGTTACTGAGCCGGGAAGTCACCGGTACTGAGCCGGGAGGTCGCCGGTACTGAGCCGGGAGGTCGCCGGTACTGAGCCAGGAGGTCGCCGGTACTGTGCCGGGAGGTCGCCGGTACTGAGTTGGGAAGATACTATACTATAGGGTAGAGCTGAACTTTAAAATCCGGGGGCTTTGTTCCCGAAACTCCCTTCCCCCTCCCCGTCCCTTACTCGTCCTTTGAAAGCCAGAACATTCGCATAGAGTATGTCTCACGCATGCTTCTCCACTGATGTCAAAAAATGACCTTCTATCCTCTTCTAGGAATTCCTACCCCTATAAGAAAGAGAGGGGAAAGAAGTAGGAGAGTCTTCTGCATGAATATGCTTTCGCACTGGGAATATCTCATAGCGGGAAGGCCCATAGATCATAAAGGATGGGATGGGAATGGAGGCATTCCAGCCCAACATACTCCGGTGAATGGGTCGAGAGAGATAGAGAGGGGAGTGGGATACAGGAAGTACAGTGAACAGTTGAGTGGCTATCCAACCATTCAATCGGCTATGGAGGGAGGTTTCAACAAGCGAGTAAACCGATGAATGACTAGTCCTTAGGTAGGTTGATCATCGTTCATCCGAGCCGGATGGTCGCCGGTACTACACCGGGAAAGTTGCCGGTACTAAGCCGGAAGATTGCCGGTACTAAGCCGGATGGTTGCCAGAAGGTAACCGGACTAAAACCAAAAACCTTCCTCTGATACCATGTTAGAAATAAATAAAAAAAATATACCCGAAGAAAAATTATTTACACTGATAAGTGAGACATCCATAATATTGAAATAGATTTATTAATATTCTCACTTATGAATTGATGAAATTACAAAAGACTTTATTTAGAAGTCTTGGGAAACAATACCTCACATTGCTTTAGCAATGTGGGACTAAACTTTACTACAAACTTTAACATCAACTCCAATATTCCTATATCATCGACTCATTGGTTCACGTTAGAGAGAAAAGAAAAAAAAAATTGACAGTTTGAGGTAAGTAAAAAAATGTTGAACTCACCAGTCCATATCGATGACAAATAGAAATATTATATCTGATAGAAACTAACAGAATGACAAAAACATGTAAGTGAGCATACAATATATAGGTTTAAAAGAGTGGATATTTATACTAGAAAAAACTAATTTAATTGAAGAACAATATATCACTATGTGCCATGAGTCGATGATTACACGTCTGCCTCAACACCAAACACAAGATAAATCTAGACTTTGAAAATAATATTTCCTCTTAGTACTTAATTGATTATCTCTTCCTACGATTTGTTGATATGATTTATCTTATATTTATGAGAAAAGAGATTAGAAGTAATTAGTTGCTATATATATACACGTCATCACTCGCGTCAGATTGATTTCGCGCCATTTTTTTCAAATTTTATTAAAGATGATTTTACTTTTTCACACTTAGATGATATTGGTTAACCAGCTTTCGGCACAGTTGTCACGCCCCGTGCTCGTATAAAATTTGCGAGATTACAACACGTAATTATCTTGATGTTAAAAAACTAAGGAGTCATTGAAAAGGTTACGTAAATCTTTTCTTAAATTGAAGAAATTAGATTTTATAGAGTTAAAGCGTTTATAAATAAATAAATGAGTGAATAACTAGATGTCGATTCTTGCTTGCTATGAAATAAATATATATACGAAATTCACAAGTTAAGGAGATAAGAGAAAATAGGTGGAAATACTACTTTTTACCACGGTAAACAATAAGTACCCTTTACAAGGATTAGACAAAAGTGGCCGATATACAAAAGGGTGAGCATTCTAAAAGCTCACTATGGCTTGCATACCGAGATATTAACAAAACATAACTCACTAAACCAGAGTCCAAAAGTACAACCTCCAAAAACGACTACTAGATACTAATCCTAAGGCTCATCGTCCGTGCCAGTGAGATCGATTACGCCGTTAGTCGGCGTTGTCATTACTGGCTCTACCGGTACATCAAGGATCCAAGGAGAAAGAGTTGCAGACGAGGGGTGCGTCCTTCTGCAAACAGTAGTGGAAGTGCTCAACCACTACATCATAGGAAACCAACACACATACACAAATATGCACTAGGAGAACGTGCGAGTCAAAATCATATGTATGGTAGTTCTTGAACAACCTCATCTTTTGCTAATAATATTAAAATACAGGTACATGCGACAAAAGAAGAAATATGGGTGAGTCTTAAGGACTCAATAAGGTCAGGGATGGGGAAACATGACCATAACCATACAATAAAGGCTGATAAGAGAATAATATAAAACAGGGCAAAATAGTAATGTGCAAATAAAATAAATCAAACATATGATGTACATGTGACAACGCCACTTTGACAGTCCCCGACAAACAATTCTCATGAGATGCCCACAAATTCGTTCACTGTTTAACCCCCAGAGACAGGGTTGTGCGTCTCACTCCCCTTCCACTGGTACAGTCCTGTGTTAACCCACACACCAGGACACATTCGAGGCAAAGCACTCCATTGCCTCTTGCCTGGAGGAGGCCACCCGCTGACCCAATCAGTGGTGGTTACACATCCCTTCAAGGGTGATCGGTACCGTCACAAGAACATTATTTTCCCAAAACTCAGGACCATTTCACACTTGACAGTACTGTTTCCTCAGCACTGTCCATCACAACACATGACCAATGATGCATATGCTATGATGAAATGTAACATCAAATTCTCATAATATTCTAATGCATCACATTCAATTCAAATCAAAAGATACATAACACGCTGAAGCTAATAATAATAACTTATTAGATTTATTTTTATAGCTTTGACTGTTTATTTTATTTATTAATTATCTAATTATAAAAAATTTTGGACCTTTAGAGTTTTTCTAGAAAATTATTGATTTGGATTTAAATAATCCCCATATCTAGAAGGTTTTATGCTAACATGATGAATTTTTCTACATAAATGCCCCCTAGTGTAATTGGGTGTCATACAAATGCTAGAAAATCACATGCATGCTATTTGTCTTTCTTTTCCTACCTATAAATACGCATAACAACTTATATATGAGATTAATATCAACAAGAAATGTTCAGATCATCAATCAAACTCAGATTTCAGCATTTAGCCTCATGGCTTTCTATTTTTCCTTCAAACTAAGAACACATCTTGCATGTGTCTTATTTCACCATTTTAAGACCAATCCGTGGCCATCTAGCTCAAAGGAGCTCACTGGGGCACCGCCGTGACCCTCATCACATCATGGTACCATTTTTGCCTTCTCAAGCTCACAAATCACACATGTGACAAGTTTTGAATGAAACAAGCATATCCATTGCATTGAAAAGTACATCTCTTGCCATCAATACAACATGCAATTAGCAATAAAAAGTCGAAATCATATTAGCAATAAAAAAAGAAGTAGAAATCATAGCTTCGCAGTAGGGAAACAACGTTTTTTTTAACAAGGTAAGGAATACAAAAATCATCAATCAAACCCAAGTACTCCTCCAAGACCGCACATGTAACTATCCCTTTACTTCTCTCTTCTTTGAATCATTTTCTGTTTGATTTTTAAAAGCTCCTAAAAAGGTGGCAACATGTTAGCAGAATTGGAGGAGATAAGAAAAATAAACTAAATGGAGAAAAATGGGGAGCAATTTCACCGAAACTCCTTACCCCATTTTCCTCCTCTTTTTCTTCTTCTTCTTCTTCTCTCTCTTTCCTTCTTTCTCTCTTTTCTTCGTCGACACACACTCTCTAATTCTCTCTGAATAGCCGAGTAAAATGAGCTCCTATATTCTCTCTCCCCTATTTATATCCTTGGTTAAAGGGTAGGGTTAAATGCTAGAGTTAAAGCTATGTCTAGGGTTAGATGATTATGACTAGTTTTACAAGGTAAAGCAATTTCACCGATTGGCTTTGGGGGACAAAATTGACAGATTTTGTCAAGTGTCATAAAGTCTCTTAATCCTCAATAATTAACCCCAATTTAGGTGAAAAAATCACTTATTTGGCCTACCATATCAACAAATAATGGGCTTGTATCTTGATTTGCTCTTGGGCCAAATTTCACTACTCAAATCCATCATTTTTGGCCCAATAAAGTTCAGCCTTAAATCCTCCTAATGGGCTCACCATCCAGCCCAAATAATTGGCCAAAAAGGGTAGGTCCAAGACTAAGTCTAATTTTAGACAATTTAGCCTAAGTAAAAATTATTCACAAAGCCTAGAAAATATGTAGAACATTAAAACTTGAGATATCAAATCATGCATTAAAAGATTGACTATTTATATACTTGGCAAGAATAAATTAATCAACATAATTGTATTGAGCAAGAAAAGAAATTTTTCAACAACATAATCCTAATTATAAGGAATTAAATCCATAAGATCGGAAGTTTCATAAAAGTTAACTAAGTGAAAAAATGATTTTTCACAAAGATTCAGACACGTAAAAGTGGCACTAAAAACATCTATTCAATTTAGAAGGTTTAAATACTAACATAAGTCATAAGAAGTTTAACAAAACAAGTTTAGAAAAAAATTAAAGGGTAGGGGTATTACAACAGTATTAGGTAATTGGTAAATCAGCTTTATAGTATAAAAATAGCTATTATGTTGAAGACGTTAATGTTTTCGTCCATATGTTTTTGATGCAGTTGTTGCTTCATAACTAGGTTAGCTATGACATCGCGATGTGATTAGTCGAGTTGGTAGTATAGCTGAATGTGGCTCGTGCGAGTATTTACATGTATGTATGATATATAGGTGCAAAAGGAAAAAAAATTAAGGATATATTTATATTATTATATTATATAATATAATAATCATATATTGTATTTCGATAACGATAAATTAGAAATTAAACATACATTAACAAACTATGGATATTACTAAAATTAAAATAGGGCAAGTGTTAGTAATTTCCATGAGCTCTACTTAAGAAATTAAACAAACGGTTTTAGTTAAACTAAAGAGTAGATCGTTTAATGATAATATGATATGGATTTAGCAACTGTTTACAAAATACAATAATAATTATTTATTTCGAAACAGTTTTCATTTTAATTTGTTCACAAAAACAGTTTTCAAACTAATTTTTTTACAAACTCCAATAAATAAATATGTAATACAAAACACTTTTCAAGCTAATTTCAAACCTATAACCTATTTTTACTATATCCAATAAAAATTACTTTAAATCAAAAACAAAAAATAATCTTAAAAGCAACTTTCAAACACAACCCTAATTTTCTTAATTTCTTTCTTGATGCATTCAACCTTTAGCCTTTGGGCATGCACCAATAGAAATTAACGGGTGATAAATAATGTTCATGAAGCATGTAAACTCATTCATTGGGTAGAACATAAGATTATCATTAATCATCTCGAACGAGATCCTTATTATACACATATATATTGTAAGAACCATATTTATATTTTTCCTTTTAAATTAGATTGGATAAACAAAATGGTAGAGAATTTAGTCTAATCAACTTTGTTTATCTTTATAGATGCATTTCTAGCAAGTATGATTACTTTTTACTTGGGAGGAGGGGTATTTTGCTGTATATGGATTAAAATGAGAACATTTACTGCACACACAAGAGGAAAAAAACATAAAAGAAATAAGAAATAACAAAGAATATTTAAAAGAAAAATAGGACAAAATAGGTTGAAAGCCTTGCTTCAATATCCAGTCCAGTCCCCTTTGCTGGCTTTCATAAATGCCTAGCTAGCGTGTAGACTGTAGCGAGTTCAAAGAAGCTGGCTTCCCGTGTTCGTATTTGACTCTCAGTTTCACTAATTTCTTGCAAAATAAAGGTGGGGTTTTTTTTTTCTCAGCCACAAAAATAAAAATAGCTAAATTCGAATCCACTGTTTCTGAAAGACCCAATCAAGTCTTCTGTTCCTGAGGGCCGACATGGCTGCTGTTGGGTTTTTTTTTTTTCTTGTTTTTTTTTGGGCCACAAGTCCCACACCGTTCCCGGTGGACCCATTGACGTCCTTGTCCAGCATAACTTACATAACTGCTGGACCGTATGAAGACCATGCAGCACTTTTCCTGCTTCTCAAATCTTTTTCATTTTTGAAGCATTTACTCTGCTTTTTTGTCACCCTGAACTGAATATTTCTTTTTACATGCCAAAAAGTGGTAACTTTTTCATACTTTAATAAAGTGGTTATTAGACTACATAAATTAATAATCCAAGCAATGGGTGAGTTTCTTAAAGCTTTTTCGTCCCTTAATGAAGGGGTTTTCACTTTTATTTGCAGTCGGCCTCCATTGAAGATCACTAGGAATTTTCTCACCCTAGTTTAATTGAAACTTTACGGGTCGTGGTCCATTGATGTATATCCCTTAGGAAGGACAAAGCCCTCATTTTCAAGCCCTCATCGATGTGTTTTTGAAAAGCTTTTTCCTATATATTTACCTGAGCTAAAACTTCTCTCCTAAGGGTTAAACCCAAGTAATGTTGGAGCTATCCTTAGCAGAGGGTCTAGGGTGTTTGGTTGAAACTTCCTCGCAAAAAGAAAGCAAATTGTGGTGGTACGGCCATTGTAAGTGCAATTAGACCCATGTCTCGCCCGATTCAGAAACGCTTCAGAGACATCCTTCTTTACGAAATTTGCAGGGTGCGAGCCACCTCTGGACCAATCAACCCAAGTAATGCTCCTGTTCGAGTTCATGTCCGGATGAGTTTTGGTCACAAGGGTGGCCAAGTAGTGCTCATCCACGTAGCATCGAAGCTTGCAATGTTCCTCAAAAATGGGGTAGTATGTGACATCCGACACTATCTCTATGGCCAGCTTCCGGTGAACTTCGAACCACTGGTTGCCTTTGCGCCAATCGGACAATGATATTGTCGGCCACATCCGCTTGTTGTATCGTCCACGACCCATGGGTCGTGGATCGTCAAATGAGCCAACAAAACTAAGGTTGGAGTTGACGAGGTAGCTGTAAACTGTAGTAAAGTTGAACAGAGGAATGCATGTTTCAGACAACAAAACAAACCTCTCATTAGAAAAATCAAGTAGGGCATTGGCTAATAGCCGCCTTTCCGCGTCCATCATTGTGGCTTTTCCCCATGCCACTTTCTGCCAAAAACCAAAAGAAGAAAAAATACAGCTCAAGTCAAATTTGCTTAAAGACAAACTGAACGAAACATGGTAAATAATTCTTGTCTTGGCAGGTTTTTCCCTGGCCAAGTGTGTTTTTTGTCTGAGTCTGACCTTACTTGGTATCCTCCGCTTATAGAACACCGAGGACTCAGTTGGCTCTTCTGTGAGTTCTGGGGATGTATGGAGGTAAATTGAGTAGAGCCCTGTATGTCCCTCGAAGAACTTTTCCCACAATGGTGCCAAGGGCAATCTCCCCCTGGCCAAGAACATGAAGGCCACCTTTGGCGTCCGATTGTAAGGGTTCTCTACGACATGTGGCACCATGGAGGCTCGCCACAGTAGCTCCTTATCGCTCATTGAATGCGATAGCTCCTCGGGGGCTATCCAGTCGCTCAAACCTATAACTCTCCCATTTGAGAATTGAAACGGGTTCAGGGAAGCAGCAGATGAAGAATTGGGAAGAGAACAGGAACGTGAAGAAGGCCAAGGTGACATTGGATACAACGTAGTCAGTTGCGAGAAGTAGAAGTCATCTGAGGACAGGATTTTTCTAGCACGGTTTTTGATGAACATCCCCAGCATCATTAGGGAAACCGCCATTGAAAAGCACAAGAATATAGTGGTTGTGATGCGTAGGCTCCTCCCCCTAACTTTTGTAATACGTATCGACAATTCTTTTACGAACACTGTGATCTTAATCTGCTGCTTCATCTCTTTATCTAAAGCTTACACTGTAAACCAAGAACTAACAAAGCTTTGTCTTCATTTGTGCAAAACACAAGTCCTCCAGACGTGGTTTTTAAGCTGTGAGTCGAGCCTAGACGGTGGCCTGGCGTGGTCTAAAACGGTTCGATACAAGCAAAAGTAAAGAAGGGCACATGGGAAGTGCTAGAATGAGTGTGGATGGCAATCATAAAACGTTATGGGGTGAGTAAATGGATGGTGGGCCGTTCATAGGCTCAAATACACGAGACAACGGGGAGAGATCACAAATTTAGCGTGTTAGATTACACGGCTGCCTAGCTTCAAGGAGTAAGGTTGGAGCCCTTTCAATATTCAATTTGGGGGTCTAGTAAAGAGAAAAGATAGCACTTCTTTTGTCGTCTTTTATTGCGGACTTCATCTTCAGATTACGAGCAACAAGCTCCTTTATTGGTTCATCCAAAAAGAAAAGAAACAACGTACACAAATTATGCACATAATCCGTGATTTGGTATTTTTTATATTAAACAAAACAAAACAAAAATTGAGGTAAGTGTTGAGCCCTCTACCATGGCGTGTTCGTAGTAGAAGTATCTTACCCCCTTCTTTGATTTGGTAATTATGAACCTGAGTGTCCTGCAAAAAGAAGCTCATATATACCAGTAAATTTAATTAAATTTTTATGAACGTAGTCAACGAACTCATTCTCGGTATGTGCTCCATAATGCACTCCGAAACAGTGAGGGAGGTCTGACATTGCAATTACAAAAGAGATCAACAAGCATCGAGCGCCTTCCGACGTCCAACTTTGGGCAATTTTCTCTACTCAAAACTTATCCTGCATCTTCAGATTGTATGTCCTATTTGGAACTGAACTTGTTAACCGAGTAAAGCACAGCAAAACTTGCCACTGCACTGGCAATAAACAATTTAGACGTCCCTAGCTTCTGATAACGTAAGCGAAGACTGCGGCTAAGGTATGCACAAATCCATCGGGAAAGGAAGCGCAGACCACAAGTTTTTCGGAACTTCTGAATCAAAAATGCCTACACGGAGCAATGCAGCAGGCTCTTATCAGCTCTACAGAAAATGTCAACCACTATCACAAAGAATAAGGTGTACCCGAAAAATGAAGAACGCATGGATAGACAATGTTACGTCAAACCAACATTAAAACATCATTTTCTCTGGAGTCTACGTAGTTCAATTATTACTTTCCCTTCTACTTTGACAAGGGATAGTTCAGTGGCTCAATAAAATTACATATAGAGCTTTATAATAGAAGGAAACTGGAAGGGAAGTGCGTCCAATTCTAGGATAAAGGTTGTTGATCATTGGCCCACAAGAAGAAGCTTTCCTCAATATTGTTCCCGTGTAGGCACCTTCTCAGCAAATGCAGTCAAACTGAAATTAAAAGTTTCTAAAGAGAAGCCCTGCACACTCGCAGAGAATTTCGAAATTTCACTCAAATGAGGACTAGCATCAAAATATGTATGCTTACAGACCAATTTGTAATGATTTCAAACGAAGACAGAGAAGATTCAAAGGCATTTTATTTTTCGCTCTTGGGCATATTCTATTTCAAAATTGCCAAAGACGCAAGGTACTGCAACTGTATCGATCAGAAAGAACAAATCACAAATTGTAAAGTATAATCAATAATGAAGCTAACACAGATATGCAAGGCAGATAATACGTACTAAATTAATGAATTCTATGATAAGCCCAGGAAAAGACAACAAGTGAGCAAAGGGCGAAGCCAAAACATTGATTTAGGGCGGGCCAAACTACAGTGCTCCTATTATAGCAAAGGCCATTATCAAAAAAATAGAAGACTATAAATCCTACACCAATTTCTTCTTCCTCTTTTTAGAGGCAGGGCGACCATGGCTCCCACTAGCCGCCCCCTGTCTTCACCTCTGCACGTGAGGCTATTACACATCCTTCGTTCTCTAACATTGCAGTACTTTTTTGCTTTTTGTGTCTCCTCATTTGAATTATACCTCGTTGATTTTGTCGCACTCTTATTTTTCTGAAGTCCTTAAAAGTAAGAGAAAAACTCAATTACTTCATGGTATGTGAAATCTAGACATCTTTCAATGTCAAAGTTAACAGATTGTTCACTAAAAGTTCGCTTTACTATTGAAGTTCAAAATAAAAAATTTGCTTGAAGCAGATCTAGAAGTTTTCCAGCTAAAAGGAGACATAACTGTGCCATATTGTACGTGTCTATGTGTAGAATTATCAAAGAAAGCCATGAGCTTTTCTCCCTTTGAATATTAATGAATGTGAACTATCCAGCTAACAAGTATATGCAGGTCAATATGTGTTGATCTACATCCAAGGAAGATGCTACCGGTTAAACAGGCAAAAACTACCTTTGGTAACTTATCTTGCTGGGCCAGATGATCCACATGAAGCCTCACATTTGATGCAGCATTAATCCATAAACGACGATCAACCTCAGAGTATACATCTGCAACTATGTCAAACAATGTTTCTGCTCCATTTTCTATTGCTTTCAAGATGGAAGTTTCTCTACTTCTGCGATTCCTGAAGATTGGAATGATCCTAATTAGATTTTGCAGATAATGCCACTACATTTAGCTAGCTCAGAGATCCAATACGACCACACTGGAAGGAACAGATGTTTTTGGCCTCATTGATGACCAAAAGGTAAACAGTTTGTGTCTTTCTTCAATATGAGCTTAAAATTTTATTATTGACCCACAAGTGAGACAAAAATTTATGTGCTATGAATAGCTAAGATGAGTTTACAACACCTCCCACCAAAAAAAAATGAAAAAACAGATGAAGAAATAATGGCTAAAGAAGAATTATTGAGGAGAAAGGAGCAGGGTTTTGCCCCTAACAGTAGGAGGCCAGGGTCGAATAGGGAAACCAAAAGGGCCCATTTTCTGGGTCCCATTGACAGATTACGTTCGTTGACAATCTAGCCAAAATTAGGAAACAGAGGATTTAAGGAAAAGAAGTATTATGTTCATACTTGAGATATCCACAAAGCATGTGCTTTGGCCACAGGTTAATCCTTCCATGCATGGGAATCAAAACATGAGGGGAAAGCTCCATGAGTTTGTAAGTTGTACGGAAGTAATCCTGTACAAATAAAAGAAATTCAATAACCCTTCCGATTTTCAATTTAAGTTGCATTTACATTTAAAGAAACCCTTACATTATGCAAAATGATTGTTTTATTATGGTATAGCGTGAGATCTACATGCCTGAATTCACATAGAGCAACTTACAATTCTTTTAAATGCACTGTTCTTTGTAAATCAAAGTTGACATTATAATTTAAGTTCCCTGGAATCACTTATGAGTACACCGCCACTTTGTACAGGTGCATTTGTCTCTCTCCCCATCAAATCATTCATTTTTACTATAATAAATATAAAAAATTTATTCAAATTATCTCTCTCTTCACTTTTTCACCAATTCCAATACCCCAAAATTTTAGCATTCAATCAAATTCTAAATAATTGATGTAAGACTTGGCCCTCCTGCAATGCCTTCACAATCTTCCCATCCATTGTAGGACTTAATTACGATATGAAGTATAACGATCGTCCTCACTCAGACCCGTAGATGTCCTTATTACTAAATTAACTTGGATACCACATCGGCATTACATCTCAAAATGACTAGTCAAAATTAAAATTGGAACTCCTAGGAATCACTTATGAAGCCCGTTTCTACAGAGTGAACAACCAAGATGGGGGACTTAACATCTAAAAGTGCCATTGCATCCCCCCTCAACAATGTACTACTTAATCACAATCTAATGTATGACAGAAACATGCTACCTCTTATGAGGAATAAGATGAAACAGTAAATCCATGCAATAAAAAAAAGTCAGTTATTATGACCCACTACCAACAAATGTGTAGGATGAGGTCAGGACCTTCTTCTTCTTTTTTTGTGTTAGCGACTCTTGTCTTAATGCCAACGAATTGACACAACAGATGCACTTGAGGTATGCTGTTCAATGCAAAGTCTAAAAAGATATAGAACCTCATCCATGCCAATCATAGTTATGTTCATATACCAAAATGTATTCAAATTTTCAGGTCGCTGGAAATCCAAGGGAAAGTCAAGTGCATGGATTAAAAATAGCTACAAAAATGAAACATTTTCATACATTAGAAGCACACAAAGTTAATTCCCAGAAATAATTTGTTCTCACTGTGCCTCAAGATATGATGCTGACATATCTGATGCAGACGAAGGGCGACAATAAACCACCTACTTAAGGTTGACCATTTAACCGAGAAAGTAAAAAGTTGGAAAAACACTTAAAATTCCCGAAAATTGTAGAAATAGTATTTTATAGATTTCGCCATAATATTTAAACCTGATTGCAGAAAATGACAGGTTATCCACATGCATAAAAAGCAAAATAGAGATCCCATAGAACTAAGAAACACTGACAAGTTAATGGACAGAGCAATGATATTAGAAGTATATTAGGAGTCAATAATTGAAAGAAGGAAATTGTATATCATTATTGGGACTTTTCATGAACTTACACTCATATTTCCACCAGAAGTAACGTCCAAGACAGCACTTCCTTGGCTGAAAGAAAGCACAAATAAATTAGCAGAGAATTTTTTTGGTTAAACAAGATAAAAGACCAAGACTAAAACCAAAAATTCAAATGGATAATAACTAAATTCTGGAGAGGAAGCTGCAAGCAAGGCCCTTAAGTTTGCCTCCAGCCATAAGGAAGAGCTTCATTCGAAATAGGAAACTAAATTTAGAGCTGAAAAGCTAATTTTTGAGTTATACTTCTTTCATTCATGGAACTTATCTCTATCCAATGAACCTCCCACCAACAAAACATCAAGGGTATTTGGGATCTCTTAATAGAATGCAAGAACTTATTTGAAGCAGTGTACAGGAATGGAACAGAGTAACCAAACAGGGATCTTTTCTATCTTCACACCCTAACCATGCACCCATACGCGCATGCAATAAGCGTTTTTCTGATTGTCTTAAATATTATAGACATGGTTGGATCATAAATACACGTACACTAGAATTACAATTGGGTGCATCATGTCGGAAGGCCAACAGGTACTTGAAGGATTGAGCCCAGAAGATCCTCATTTCATTACCATTGTATTTCCCTCACCTAATTTGCAAGTCAGAACATCAACCCCTCCCCCCACCCACCTTAAAAGAAAAAAAGGACTCTAGGAATTATATCTCTCACTATTTGGCTAAATACGCACAAAACTGGTGAGTTTTCTCACTCTGGCCCTTTCTTCCTAAATATATTGGAGAAATCTTGATGATAATGGAACCTAGCTAATTGAATAACACGTCAAGATGCCAAGAATAAAACCTAGTTACAGGTACCAAATCTTACCCAACACAATGATCTCCGACAATCAATGAATGAGTACTCACATGAAGCAGTGCCATGTGGCCATCTGTATGTCCCTGTATTAAGATGAATCTTTCATTTTCAGATATTTGGAAAAATAAACTTCCACTGTATGTAAAGGACAAGAGGGTAAGATTAAATCATTATAAGGTCGAAATTCCTGAGCTTTTTTCTTACAGAAATCTGATGCATTAGTCTACTTTTTATACATAAATTATGAATTTTCCATCATAATACTTTGTTTCAGCCGACAACATGTTGACAAGGTAATTCAAGGATTAAAGCATTTGATGCAACCACGCACAAAGCAACACGGAGCATGGAGGCAATACCCGAACATGGATATAATCAATGCATAGATCAGAAATCAATAGTCTCCCTTGACCAACCTGTCACACTATACTAACAAAACAACCAACTTGGCCATTGTCGCTCAATTTTGTTCCTATCTGCGGGAATTTTTAGAAGGATACAATTTCATGTTTTCTCATACTGAAAGTAAGTCATAAATATTTGGTTATGCTTCCTGTGAAATGCTTATGTGGCATTCCAACAGAAGTTAAAACTATAACCTTTCCATGGCGCAAAAAAGCTTAAGATTTATCAACTTGATCAACAGAGATGGGGGGGCCAACTAGCCCAAGAACATCAGAGTATGAACATGTGCGTATTGTGGCATTCACTGAATAAAAAAAATCCCAACAAAAACCTATTATAATTTATATTTATGAAATAAAAATGGTGTCAATGAGAAATACTGGTGCAAAGATGACACTTAATCGCTGACCCCCAATGCAAATGTCTTCTCCTCCATTAACAGAGGTGTAGCGGAGAGACCAGTCACCTGTCATCATATAAAGATCAATTAAAGTTTCACGGACTTGACAAATATATCTCTAGCTATGATGTGTTAATAAGTTGGCCAAAATGACCAAGATATCATGAAGTAAAAGTTTACCGGCCTTTGTAGCTCCAGGCGGAGATATAGGTTTTTAACCGATAGGAATAAGGATTTGGCACTAAGAGTTTCTTCTACCATTAGTAAAGAGAAATCAAGTTTACAAACTCATCAAAAAGGAAAAGAGTAACAGTTCAAGGTAAAATACCGACTCATATTTGCAGTCCTAAAGCTTCAATAAGAACTGTCAACATTTTGTTTATATTCAAAGATGTATATTTTTACAGCTATATAACCAATGTCCAACTTTCATCTAAAAGAAAAAGAATCTAATTTGATTATAGTAGAGCACCATATATCAATCTGGAGAAAATTTGGATATGTTATAACATGGATTAAGGAGCTGCTATTCCAGACTGCTAATAAACTTAAGTTATTCATAAGAGGCAAGAATAAAACCAAGGACTTAACCTCTGTCTAAGAGGAAACAATAACACAAAGGACTTCAAGAGCTATAAAATAGACTCACAAGCACAAGGTCCTCAACTCAAGAATTGGTTCTTTTGGCTTTTAAGAGTCAGGCTTCAGCTCCCAAGAGACTAAAGAAATAGATAAAAAAACTGGAACCATCTGAGCTACCAGAAACACTTTCCTAATATTTGGCATAATTACTTACTTTGCCCACAATTATCTGCCTGAATTTGTCTCAATGGGAGGAGCTATACTTAAGATGCACTCTGGACAATGAGGAAGAGGTCTGTCCTCCAAAAGAAGCATTCTTTTTGTCAATATACAAGAGATCATCTACTTTGAGTGAGTTACGGAAATCATTGCATGGTTATAAGTCTCTCCATAAACCGACTCTAGAGGCCAAATGGTTGAGGATTAACTTTAAACCATTCATGGGTATTAGAGTTTATAAGGTAAGATTTGAGATGAAAATCTAGAGAAGATTGTAATAACCACAAAAGGGATGAAATATACCGGGGGGGGGGGGGGAAAGAAGGAAAAGAACATCGATTTCTAGGCAATATATCAAGATTCCCACGCTTCAGGTCCTAGTTTAAAATTTCCTTGAACTAGATATGTGTGTTCATGTGTGATATTTATGTTCATTAAGTGAAGCTACAGGGCTTTCTTTTGAGGATCTGATTGGACATACAATTCAAGTATACAGCATAGGAAAACAAATTCATAAACGAGTAAGCAACATTGATAAAGACCCTAGAGCACAACTTGACATAACTAAGACCAATGAGCTACAATTCAATTTTTTTTCCAGCAATTTTCAAATACTCGTCAATGTGGTATATTCAAAAGACCGCAAATGAAAAACCAGCAACGTTCATACAAAGAAACATTCAAATAAGTTTTGAAATAAATGAAGATCCCAATAGGCCCCACACCAAGTATAGACTGTATACACATGCGTTGTTGACTTTTAGCTTTCTTTTTCATAAGCATTGTACATTGCATCACCATGGAACTAAAATTTTAAAGGATCTTTCCTTACTTATTGTTTCATTTGAATTTGTGCAACACCGATAGAAGATCCCATGGAAGATTGTCGTTTCATATTTGTTTTTCACACAAGTGAGAAAGAAGCATTCCGGCCTTTTATTAAGTGCCAAATATTCTCACTTAAATTTCACTATTCTATTGTAGAAATATCTTCAAATTTGTGTGCCCAAAATTAAAAGATGAGAATGTGGGAATATTACGGACTATAAGAGCACAGGAAAATAAAATTTTGGAAGGTGCAATGGCAGCTCACAGACATGGCAAACAGACTTATGTCGTTCAATCAAATTCTGCCACTAGATACAATTAAAGACCTGGTATTTACATCAAGTAGATTCAATTTAAGCTCTTCATTGAAGCTAGTCTGAGTCTAATTTCCAATGATATATGCAGTTTAAGATTCCAAGAAGGCATTATAAATATAAACAAGATGTAAGATTAATTATATCTCGGAAAAATAAATGATCTCAACCATAAGACAGAACGGTACTACTTGTGAGCAGAACCTTTTCCAATGCGTCGCATTGTATTTTCGTGTGCTAATAAAGTAGCATCCGGATTGCACTTTTGGACAACTGCAAGACCTGAAACCACTCATAAAGAAAATGATTGTAAGTAATAGTCTCAAGCGAGAGCACCAATGGAAAAGGACTTTTATGGAGTGCAATTGACAAAGAGATTAAGGAAATATTCTTCCTTTTGTTACTTTTCCATTCATTTTTCCTTTTGACAGGTTAAAATATCACTCTTTTTATTTTCCTTTTTTTCAGCATATGAAAACAAGAAAGAAAAGCTTAAGATTTATTTATTTTCATATGCTCAATTCTTGAGTGTATTTTCACCTGTTAGTTGGAATGAAACATAAGATTTTATTCTTTGCCAATATAGCTAGCTAGCATTTTATGCATCGGCATTTCTTAGTAAACTATCCGGCAACAAATTTCATTATCATCTCGCAATTTCCAATTCGAAACACGGCGATCTAGTCAGGGCTTTAACATGTCTGCAAAACATTTTATTATGAGTAATCTTCGATTGCAGTTGACCAATAAAAAACAATCAATACAAATAGCTACAAACATTAAACACAGGATAAACTTTCATGGGCAGTTATGTTACTAAAGAAACTTACCATCTACATGATCCCGATGATGATGGGTGACAAAGACAACTAACTTCCGTGGCAAAGCAGCAACTATTTTTTGGAGCTGACCAGGTAAATGGAAATTTTAGCCAGTTCATTAAGAACTCACGGAAAATCAAAGTAATTAGAATTGAAGCAATATCTGCAGTATGGGTGATTGTATATCAATCCATAGACAGAAAAAAAGACGCATCACCGAGATTACTGAATTTTTTTTTCCTTTATCACGTATTTTACAGAATACTGGACTTAGAAATACAAATTAGAGAAAGGAATGAATTACTAAAAAAGAGGTATACATCCTCAAACTCTGTGCAATCAGATGAGTAACCATAATAAAAGCTTGAGTAGAGAACAACACGGAACCAACATTTCAGTTAAGTTAAATCCTTACTTCTGTCATATAGAACTTAAAAGAAAAAGACAAGCTTCAACGAAGTCCTTTGAAAACATTACATCAAAGGAATCATTCACAATCTCGTATTTTTTTTACCAGGAATGTCCTTTGAAGGATCCTACATCAAAGTTTATGATCACAAGCAAAACAAAATGCTCTGAAGGACAATTAAACAACTTGAAGGGAACCTACATGACCTCTTCAAAAGGACATGATTCTGTGAATGACTAACACTGCTAAGACCAATTGAAGGTCCCAAGAAATCCGGCTCATGTGAGATCAAGTGAGCCCAAAAGGACCTCAATGGGCTGAAAGCGACAAAAAGGAAACCTAGGCAGCACAAAAGAGAGTTGTGCTGGAAAGCAAGAGTTGAATTTCATACATTGAAAATCTGCTGATGGAAAGAGGAAATGTATGTATCCTATGATGAGAGACAAGGAACGGATATTCTAAATTTCAGAAGGGGCTAATGATCCCATCAAACAACTTATATTCCTAGTTAAAGAATGGTCTACAAGATGGAGCACTAGAAAGGAAAATGAGCTTATTGGCAGCCCTCTAAGAAGAGCTGGACTAGATCAAAAAACAGAAAAAATTGAATTTATCAAAGACTCATCCTTTTCCTTGGTGTTTCCCTAGTTAAAGGGAAACATTAAGAGTGTGCCAGACAGAAAGCTCTGATTTTGGCTCAGAGGAGGATGAACTTATCAACAATCCACCCATTTCCTCCATACTTCCATTCCTAAAGAGAGAACCATTCCTCATGAAAGAGAGCAATGATGGCCTCCAACTGTAGTGAAAACAGAGGAACTCTAGCAAGAAAAATTCAGAAAGGACACATCATCCTTCCTATCATATAAGTGGGAAGCAATAGGTATAAGAAGCAATGAGTTCCTTTTTCTTCTTCTTCTTTTACTCATAAATCAAAAAGTAACACAAGTTTTTTGCTCTCTTTTCTTATGATTACCATGCATTTCTAAACAAACAAGCAGTTCACAAATATATAGCAAGCCCAATATAGCGGACAACAATACTATCTAGAAAAGATTGTTTACTTCTTGTGCATTTAAATTTATCAAGAGAAGAGTTGTTACCAATGGCTTGCCATATTTAAAGTTTAAACCAGAACCAGAGTTGCCATTCAGACATAAGGTATCACAAAACTAGCAGATGATATTGCAGAATGAGAAAGTAAAGCATAAAGAATTCTCAAAATGACCTCTCAAAAGGTGGCAGACTACTGCCTCACCATAATAAACTGACAAACCATACCTCTTCATGGAATTCAGACCGACATCCTGGATCCACTATCAAGGCATCCCCACAAGCAACAAATTTTTTTTCCTTTGTTTGATTTGAAACTTTTTCAGGTTCAAATATAACCAAGTTTGTCGAATGAAAAGGCTTTGCTGTCCGACTTCCAATAGGTACAATATAAACACCAGGAGGGTATTTCTGAACAAGAGAACATATACAATAAAGATATTTAAATTGATGTGTGTAAACAACATATAGAGAAGTCCTATGTGTTTGAATTTGACTCTAAATGTTTGACAAGGAAAAAAGGACTTCAAAGTTGGCATTTTAGAATGATGTTCATCTGATTCAGGTCTACTTGTTAGAGAATATAATTCAAATACTTAAAATCTACTCTCCCTAACAGCTTAAACTTTTGGGATAAATGATAGATATTTTTAAAATAGAGAAGGAAAGAAGTAACAACTTTACAGGTCGTTCAGAATCATTCCAATGACCATCTAAATTAAAGGCCTTATAGCTGTGGCCAGGTCTCCCCTGAACATACGAAAATGAATTATTCACCAGCACATCTTTCCTTGCAGCTTAACCTTGCTACTAGGAATGACAAGAAGTAGAAGGAAAGCAAACCTGATACTGTAAGTTGGGTGGGACTTTCAGATCAGCAGGTTGCATTGAGTCATTTATAAGACCGGCAACTACCAGAGGTCCCACACGATCAGTGCTTGGTTTCACTTGCAGAAGCCAGCTTAGACATATTTGGACAGACATCCACTTGCACCGCTCTGCCTATGTTCATTGAATATTAGTTCCATATCCTACTCAGACGTGTAGTATGAGAGACAAAAGTGGCAGATTTCTTAAATGAGATTCAAATATTCACATCAAGGAAGCAGGACAATAACCTATCAGCAATGCCAAGGTCATGATTCCCAAAATAAATACCAGGCTTTTTCTTCTCTAGGCAAAAAGGACAGGGAGACTGGGAGTTGAGACCCCCTTCCTAGTCTTATTATAGTAGAACCCCTACCTGCTAGGGAGCCACTCATGAGGAGTCTAGACGAGTCTACAAAGAGCATGAGAAGCAGGGTCGATGTAGAGGGTCCACATATGCTCCCTAAAGATGGGTCAAGTTATAGCCCGACACCAGCCACAGTGGAAGCGTAATGGTACGAGGGCAGTGAGAAGTACTATATATAAACATGCCTCTTTATGTAGGCATTACAAAGCTATCTGAAGATTTTTGTAAGATTGATAAAACAAGTGACGTATTAGGAGTAACAATTATACACTCAGGCCCCAAACAAACGAAAAAAGACTCGAAGATATAGCAGCCACATTCCTAAACAAACACTAAAACGAATCATCAGTTTATCGAGGTGTTTTAAGCGAGACCCAAGAAAGGCATTCCCCATATTCAGCATAGCAACCGTATACAGTAGCAAAACTATCAAAGCATGAAAGGCATAAGATAACCTAATAGATTTAGATCCCCAGCCACCAATTGTCCCGTAATGAACACTGTATGAACCGGCAAACCAGGTCCAAACTCAGCTTCCTCCACGTACTTCCAGACTTTCCATTCTCCCCCATCAGTTGCAGCAAGCCCCACTTGATCCCATACCTACAAAACCAGACTATCAAAACGCAATTCAGTAATGCGATAAATGCAAAAGAAACTCCACCTTCTCTTTGCTCCATAGAAGACATCGACCACATTGAACAGGTTGTAAGAATTACCCGGTCAAGAGCAGAATCGATATTATATTTCCTCAAATCTATCTTCCCCGCACACGATTCTGTGCCTCTCAGAGGAATCTGGCACTCGGAGTCTCCCTCAAGAAGGTTCAAGTGCGTCGAGGGGAGGTCCCAAAGATCGGAATCCACATAGGAATCGTACTCCTCGTCGCCGAATGCCGGCGGGCGCGTCTGTCTCACGAGGAGGAATTCAGCGTCGTCTTGCGGGTTCTTCAGGATCAGCACGAGGTTGTGAACTGCTGCCATTAGAAAGTGGAGTATGGGAGATGGAGAGGTTTGCAGAGGCCGAAGAAGATGAAAGATTAATGGGAGGTGAGAGGTGGGGTTTAAGAAAAGGGTTAGGTGGAGAGTAACTGAGGGGAAGGGGGGTGCTGGGATGCCGCCGTACGGGAGTTTTATGAGCGCGGCCCTTAATTGACCGTTAAGACCGTTGAGACCGCTAGCGGCTAGGGGGTTAGTTTGATAGATAGGGCCCCGATTTCAGGGTGGGCACGGGAAGAGCAGGAATGGACCATTCTGGGTTTTGGTTTCAGTATCTATTGGAACTAAAAATTTTATTCCGATTCCGTTCCAGAATAAATCGGAACGGAACCGGTGTTAAAAATTTCGGCTTATTTGGACTTAAAAAAACAAATTTACTTTGGACCCATTGACTCAAAAATGAATTTTTTAAGTTGTGTTTTGTGGGCCAAATAACTATAAATTATAATTACAATTAAACAACTAAATTCCAAAACAATATTTCACTATTTTACGATGTCAAAATAAACTTTAAATTAAAATTACAATTAAACAACTAAATTACAAAACAAAATAAACTCTAAATTAAATTTACAAAAAATTACTAATCAAGCAATTAACTGTACAAATAAGTAAACAACTAAACATTCATCAAAAATCCAAATTGAAAGAGGCTAACTCTAAATTAAAATTTTAATATTTTAAAAATTTTAAAAAATTATACCGGAACAAATGGGATCCAATTTCGAAAATTTCCTAAAATGTGATCTATTTCCGATACCGAAACCGAAATAAATGCCAACCCTTACCCCGATCTCTGTTTCAAACCAACCCCCTTAGCAGTAGCCTCTATCGGTCTCCGTAGAAGAACGAGAACCGAACCTGGTATCGGATTTACGAAACTTCAGTAATTAGAAAAGTATTTTAAAACACCTATGTCATTCCCAGGTCGTGAAGATATAATACATCAAAATCTAGAGTTCTGTATCTGTTACAGGGATAAAGATCTTATTTTACAACCTTTGGAAACAAAATTTTGTTAAAATTATTGGCTAATTAAAATTTTAAGTACGAAAGTGGATAAAAAAATGATGAAAGAAAACGGAAAAATTGATGAAAAATTGAAAAAATGAAGAAAAAAATTGATAAAAAATTAAGGAGAAAGAAATTTTTGTAATGATGATCAAATTTCAAATAGTTAAAGTCATGTTAATTTAATGTTCAAAATTTTAAATAAAGACAATATTGAATGTCGTAAGATTTATATGTTGTGTTTATCTATTTTTGAATTCAACTATCCAATTAAGATCCTATTATAGGAGATTGTTATTTTTGGACAGAAATTGCTGCAGGTATGTTTGACAATATCTATGCATGCAACGATTATGAATGCTCAAATCTAACAACAAAACAATGTAATTGCTCCTCAGATACAAACAAAAAGACTGAAAATATCCCTGACAATTTATGTTTGAGTGTGAAAATTTTGGGTATTGAGATTTGAGAAATATTATAAAGTAAAGATATGTTATGGGAGTTGGAGAAAAAGTGAAGAGAGAAGATTTTTAATAAGTATTATAATAATAAAAAAATTATGTGATGAATTTTTTATTATTAAACTCAAATATTTGGCCATAACTAATTGGGGCTCAAACAAGTCCCACACTAACATAATGTAGCAAACGAAAGATGGGCACTAGCACCGCAAATGAGGACCGAGGCACCGTTTCTCTCTCCTCCGACGCAGGCCGTTGCTGCCATGGGCGGCTGTTGTGTTGTCTTCTGCCGATGTGCCCAGTTTCTCCGAACCCTTGAATGCGGGCTGTGTTGTGTAAGGCCCTGGTTGGTTAGTGCTGTATTTGGGCCTAAGTGACTGGTTGTGTTTCGGCCTCAGTGCCCAGTTGGCAAGGGCCTTATGCTCTCTTTACTGTCCATCAATGGCCTTGAATCCATTACGTTTGTAGCTGGTCCTATGGGCTTTTTATATGATAATCTGCAAACTGTAATAGTTTCCCTATGCAACAAAATTATTATATTGCCTAGAAAGGGCGAAAAAAAGGGAAAATACATTTTTCACCCACAAATTATTATAAGTTTGACATTTTGCACCTTAAATTACCAATTTTGATACATTACATCCTCTAACTACCAATTTTTGATATTTTGCACCATTTTTTAAAATTTGAGACTCAAATGGCGATAATGTCTTTGACCCATTTTGTATATTGTAAAGATATTATTGTAAATTTTTTAATTTATCAAGGGTATTATTGTTAAATGGAGGGTGCAAAGTGTTTAATATTAGTAGTTGGAGGGTACAAAGTGTCAAACTTGGTAGTTTAAGGTGCAAAATGTCTAACATTAGTAGTTTGAGAGTGCAATGTCTTAAAGATGGTAGTTTGAGGTGCAAAGTATTAAACCTATGATAGTTTGTGGGTGAAAAATGTATTTTTCCTCCAAAAAAAAAAAGTGCAGCCGGTAGGATCTAGGTTGAAAAGAGCTGAAAGCGTCAATTTCTTCGACTCTTTCCAAGGTTGAAAAGAGAGGGAGGACCTGCAGAAGGCAAAAGCTGAGGCAGCAGTATGAAAACTGGAGGTCTCTCTCAAATTATATGTTTCTTGATGCCTCGTGTTATATTTGTTTAGCCTAATCCGCCCAATAATCAACCTTTGCAGGAGAGAGATATTGTTACTTAGTCGATCCCTGATTAAAAAAAAAAGTTGGATGTAGGTGGTAGTACATAAACTAAATTGTTTAGTATTATGTCTCCTTCATACTTAGTCAATTACATTAAAAAACAAAGCGATGGGAATATTGTTAACTTCTGGTACGTGGATTGTCTATTTCTTCATATATATTATAAACATGCATAATTTCCCGGATGCTTCAATCTCCGAGTTAAGTCCACAATTATATAAACACGCTAGTCTGATCAAATAAACTACTATTGATTCAGCTTTTGTTGGTCAAATCTCTTATTTGACAAGGTCTTTAATATGTATAAATTAAACTTGAATAGTTAGAAATTATTATATTAATGTTGGTTTCACTGTGCGTTATTGTATGCTTTTTGTTCGATTAATTCATTTGGACAAAGCAATTGACTTCCTGACTTAATTACTCATGTTAACAATTGCTTAAAATAATTATATATATGGTCTCATTAGATATTTGACTTTTCTTTCTTCTTTGTTTTACCACCAAGAAACTGTACAAGCAAATTAGATATTGTATAATCTTTGTTGGACTACGTACCATCGTCTAGCGGCCGGTGCTAGCTTGAGAAGTCAGAGCTTTCGAGAAACGTCTCTACCCCCTGCAAAGTACTTAATGGTAATTTGGGCTCTTTTTTCTTCATTAGGGACAAACTTATATATATTTTTCAATTTTCTTAGCTATGTTTTCATACAGACCCATCAAAAAATTGCTAGCTCTAGCTAGCTAGTAATTGGATACTGGTTAATCAAGAGGATTGATTCATTAATGACTATATATCCTACCCATGGATTTCTTCGACATATGTCTTGTAGAGCATATCTATTTGAAACTAACGTATCACTACTGTTTCCACGCTCAAACGAAAGGAAGCAGAAATATCACTCTTTGAGACAACCTGTAGAACCCTAAAGCTCATGGCACTGTGGCAGCAAATACGAGAACATGAGGTTATTTTCACAGGATATATATGTTTTTTAATCCTTTTTTTCAATATTTCTCAATTACGAAACAATATTCGCCAAATATACAACGTTCCTTTGTTCGAGAAAGATGCTCCTTTTCTTTTTTTCCCCTCAATGTGACAAGAATATATTTCTTTCATATATACATATTCAACCTTTGACTTTAGCTAGCTCGCGTGTAACATTATAAGGTCCCTATCGAATATGTAGCTGCAACGGGCATCGGATGATCCTCCAAATTGGTAGGGTACATGGTTCTTGACGATTTTTTGTATCCTATTTGCGCTTCCTGTCAGCCATGGTTATAAGTATAAGGTGGAATTATCGATCTACAAAAACTTTTTCCCATGTGCAATGCTAGTAATTTTTCTGGTTATTATTTTTCTACTCAATAAAGAGAAATAATATGTGAATCTGAACCTGTACTTGTGTATTATACTGTGTCAAGATATATGTATAAATACTGTAAGTATTTGCCTGGGCAACTCCATCATGCATCTTGAAGTCAAATAAGTGCACCTCGATCGTTTTGCAACTTGCAGATCTGAGAGGGATACTCGGGATGTTGCAAGCCGGAAGGTTGAATGATATATACACACCTCTTCTTGTAGGTTGCCATGTAATTAAGTAGGCTTTTTGGTTATCAAGCTGCCGGAGAGACCGGCCAAAAGTAACGACATTTGAGAGGACAAGTTGGACTGTGTTTGGTTTAACCACATGGCTGAAGGTTTCTGTGTAATCCACTCCAGCCGGCAAGTTGATGGAGGATGATCAGGGAGAGGTGTTGGAAATGGATGTGGATGCGTGAGTCTTTTTAGAGCTCGGATACCATGATGATCATGAGAAATGAATTTTGCATTTTGCATGTTCTCATTAAAAAAAAAAAATCGGCATTGTGAACATGGAATATATATAATTAATGGACGTAACAGATCATTCCGCCTCGAATCAGGGAAGGAATATTTGCAGTAACATAATGATCTTTCAGGAATGGAGTACAACATTGTTTAGCCATGCCTATGTGTCTTGAGGATCTGGAGATGAGGTGGCTTCATTTCTAGCAATAGGCCGTGAGCGAGCTGGTAGTAGTGTCTTAACAGCTAGCATACTGTGTATGGCCTCCCGTAGGTCTGCCAACGTTAGAATTTCTTTGATGAATTTGGGTTTTGGAGGGCTAGAGGCTGTAAGGGATCCCAATCGGGTAACGTTTACGTAATCTTGAGGACTATGTGTTGATAATCCAGGAATCACCACTCCAACCACTCTTAACATTTTCATTAACAAACTTTCTTTGTAGTTTGGACCACTTGTAAATGGGATGATGAAACTCCGAATCAGCTCCCAAATGCATTTAGCTGCTTGGGTACGATCCATAATAAGGAGAAGTAGTTCTTATTCGGCTCCTCGCGTAAAACCTGCACTCGATTCAATCAACACGCACGCATTTCGTTAATCGCATTGGACCACATCTGCAATACAAACTAGTTTTTTTTTTTCATTTTTGCAACAAGCTGGAGAATCTCGCACAGATTATATATTAATGAATTAGGTGGTATTTAACTGGCACAAGCAACGGGTAAGTCGAGGAAATTTCCTCCAACAACATGAGGAACAAACCCGCTAACTTCTCAGTCAGGGCGCTGGTTATAGTGTGACTGAGCTTATAGTGTGAGTGAGCTTATTGTGTGAGTGTGTGAGTGGATGGGTGAGATTAGAAGTTGAGAAATTTAATAGCTGAAAAAATGTCACGTCATTTAATGAAACCGGGTCGGTTTCACTGGTCTGGTTCGTGGGTCGGGTTCATTTAATGACGTGACATTTTTTCAGCCATTAGATTTCTCAACTTCTAATCTCACCCGTCCACTCACACACTCACACAATAAGCTCACTCACACTATAACTTTTGCCTCTCAGTTGAAGTCAAATGTCATAAGGAGAAAATTATAGATGCTGATATAGAGAAAAAAAAAAGAAAAAAAGAAAGAAAGAGCGTCACTGACCTTCCCATTATAGAAGCTATTGTAGAAGTGGCACGGAGCAAAGTGTTCAAAGAAGATACAATCTTCATCATAAGGGATCCTAGGCACCAAGTCATTGCAGTAGACGTACCTACGATACCTCACATCATACTTGCTCAACTTGTCCTTCATATACTCCCCCAACTGCTTATTTCCGACCCTTGGTTGCCCAAATGTGAAAACCCCCTCCAACTTCTCCAGCAACCATGCCTCCTCATGTATTGCTAGCACACTCACAAACAGAATTGCTAATGCCCCACCCAAGCTATGTCCCGTCAGTATAAATTTAGCGTTCTCATTCTTTTGCAGCATATCTCTCAGCCTTTGCCTGATTGCATAATAAGCAAATTGCCTATGGTCATTTCCTTGTTCTATTTCTTTGGGCCAACCATTGTCATTTTGCAGGCCGAGAGCTTTCATGAAGCCGCTATGCATCTTACCCACGCCTTCAAGCTCAAACCATGACAAATCAACATCTGTCTACCATGCTACTGGGTCGAACGGATCAGTGCCCCTAAATGCAACCACGATCAGATTTGGGTTATACCTTGTATCTTGGAATATGATGGCTTGAGTGGAAAGCTGTCATACGCAATCTGTCAAGCATTGAATCCGAAGAAATATTGAGAAGATTAGAAAAATCTAGATCTACAGCTTGTAAAAGAAGTAAAATCTAGATATGTACATGTTCAACCTTTGACTTTAGCTAGCTCGCCTGTAACATTATAAGGTCCCTATCGAATTTGTAGCTGCAACGGGCATTCGATGATCCTCCAAATTGGTAGGGTACATGGTTCTTGACGATTTTTTTTGTAGCCTATATGCGCTTCCTGTCAGCCATGGTTATAATTAAGTATAAGGTGGAATTATCGATCGATCTACAAAAACTTTTTCCCATGTGCAATGATATTAATTGTTCTGGTTATTATTTTTCTACTCAATAAAGAGAAATAATATGTGAATCAGAACCTGTACTTGTGTATTATACTGTGTCAATATGTATAAATACTGTAAGTATTTGCCTGGGCAACTCCATCATGCATCTTGAAGTCAAATATGTGCACCTCGATCGTTTTGCAACTTGCAGATCTGAGATGGATACCCGGGATGTTGAAAGTCGGAAGGTTGAATGATATATACACACCTCTTCTTGTAGGTCTCCATGTAGTTAAGTAGGCTTTTTGGTTATCAAGCTGCCGGAGAGACCGGCCAGAAGTAACGGCAATTGAGAGGACAAGTTGGACTGTGTTTGGTTTAACCACAAGGCTGAAGGTTTCTGTGTAATCCACTCACACCGGCAAGCTGATGGAGGATGATCAGGGAGAGGTGTTGGAAATGGAAGTGGATGCGTGAGTCTTTTTAGAGCTCTGATACCATGATGATCATGAGAAATTAATTTTGCATATTGCATGTTCTCATTAAAAAAAAAAATCGGCATAGTGTACATGGAATATATATAATTAATGGACGTAACAGATCATTCCGCCTCGAATCAGGGAAGGAATATTTGCAGTAACATAATGATCTTTCAGGAATGGAGTACAACATTGTTTGGCCATGCCTAGGTGTCTTGAGGATCTAGAGATGATGAGGCTTCATTGCTAGCAATAGGTCGTGAGCGAGCTGGTAGTAGTGTCTTAACAGCTAGCATACTGTGTATGGCATCCCGTAGGTCTGCCAACGTTAGAATTTCTTTGATGAATTTGGGTTTTGGAGGGCTAGAGGCTGTAAGGGATCCCAATCGGGTAACGTTTACGTAATCTTGAGTACTATGTGCTGATAATCCAGGAATCACCACTCCAACCACTCTAAACATTTTCATTAACAAACTTTCTTTGTAGTCTGGACCACTTGTAAATGGGATGATGAAACTCCGAATCAGCTCCCAAAATGCATTTAGCTGCTTGGGTACGATCCATAATAAGGAGAAGTAGTTCTTATTCGGCTCCTCGCGTAAAACCTGCACTCGATCCAATCAACACGCACGCATTTCGTTAATGGCATTGGACCACATCTGCAATACAAACTAGTTTTTTTTTTCATTTTTGCAACAACCTGGAGAATCTCGTACAGATTATATATTAATGAATTAGGTGGTATCTAACTGGCACAAGCATCGGGTAAGTCGAGGAAATTTCCTCCAACAACATGAGGAACAAACCCGCTAGCTTCTCAGTTGAAGTCAAATGTCATAAGGAGAAAATTATAGAAGCTGATATAGAGAAAAAAAAAAGAAAAAAAAAAAAGAAAGAGCGCCACTGACCTTCCCATTATAGAAGCTATTGTAGAAGTGGCACGGAGCAAAGTGTTCAAAGAAGATAGAATCGTCATCATAAGGGATCCTAGGCACCAAGTCATTGCAATAGACGTACCTACGATACCTCACATCATACTTGCTCAACTTGTCCTTCATATACTCCCCCAACTGCTTATTTCCGACCCTTGGTTGCCCAAATGTGAAAACCCCCTCCAACTTCTCCAGCAACCATGCCTCCTCATGTATTGCTAGCACACTCACAAACAGAATTGCTAATGCCCCACCCAAGCTATGTCCCGTCAGTATAAATTTAGCGTTTTCATTCTTTTGCAGCATATCTCTCAGCCTTTGCCTGATTGCATAATAAGCAAATTGCCTTTGGTCATTTCCTTGTTCTATTTCTTTGGGCCAACCTTTGTCCTTTTGCAGGCCGAGAGCTTTCATGAAGCCGCTATGCATCTTACCCACGCCTTCAAGCTCAAACCATGACAAATCAACATCTGTCTGCCATGCTACTGGGTCGAACGGATCAGTGCCCCTAAATGCAACCACGATCAGATTTGGGTTATACCTTGTATCTTGGAATATGATGGCTTGAGTGGAAAGCTGTCCTACGTAATCTGTCAAGCATTGAATCCGAAGAAATATTGAGAAGATTAGAAAAATCTAGATCTACAGCTTGTAAAAGAAGTAAAATATAGATATGTACATTTCATTCTGATCAACCTTCTGATAACATTTACACTTTTTACCTACATGTCATGATTGTATTCCTTCCGATTGTTGGCAATTTACGGGAGCAATTAGTTTTGTGTTTCTTCTTTGCTTCCTTTCTTTTACAACGAAATCTAATCTTAGATATCAAAAGGCCATTGTCATTTAATTTAATGATTAAAAGCAAAGTTAGCCCCTTTGACAATTTAGTGGCCCCTTCGTTACATCGAACCGGCAATATTATAATCATCCACATGCATTAACTAAATCCAGACATCAACACCAACCTTTCATATTTGAATCACAAATAGCAATGTTTTAACCGATAATTGCTAATGTCAGTGCATGCCCTCAAAGACGACACGTTTTGAACCTATATATTAGAAGAAGAAAAAAGCTTTCTAATTTGATCAAGTCAACATTTGGCGAAGGCCTGTGTGAATGCTACATGTAACATGCATGATATTCATCCAAACAGATAAAGACAAATCAGCATATATTTATAACGTGTATACATAGATCAAGAATCATGTATATTTTACATAGACATGCCTATACACAAAAGCAGATACAATCATATATATGTGTGTACATTTGCATTTATATATGTAATATGTTAAGGATAATCACCATCCATTAGAAAGGATATAATTGGATCATGATGATAAAGGTGATGATGAAGGTAGAGCCAGATAATAACGGGCCGGTAATTATAGTTCTAATATTTCTCGACAAAGTCCATGTGGCTATTGATCACATGCGGCAGATTTAAAAGGTGTAGATTCATAAGACGTACGAGTTAAGAGATTGTCTTGTTGTTAAGTACTGGGTCAAATCCTACATCAGAGGAGCTTTTATCAAATGATTTCATTATGGTAGACTACTGGCAGAGATGTGCTTCAAGTCAAATTCCAACCCATAGCTCCTGTATGGTTGAGCTGTCAGCTAGCTTTATATTTTTGGAGAACCCTAACTCGGCCAGCTGGTTGTTTTTGTACCATTCTAGTTAACCTAAGTTGTAATTATAACTATACTTTCTTTCTGCAGGAATGTACAGGCTGGTTGCTATGATCACGTACCGTTCCAGCAGTCGTAAAACCCCAAGAATTCCATCTGCGAAAAAGGAAAAAGAACGCATGCATTAGCCAGCGTATATAAGAAGGGCCAAATCAAACATACATCAATTTTGACATGTCAATCATGCTTACATTCCAATGAGCTTCGATTATGGTCTGCGCAAATGCTTCATTTTCATATGATAATTTGGAGGCCATCATAGAAAGCGAGGTATTGTAGTCTGTGCTCCCATGTACAATATTTTTATCTAACTCCACTCTCTGATCAAGATGCCCTAACACAGATGCGAAAGTCGCTGATGACCGTTCCGGCCACACCACCTGATCTCCTGTATAAATTAGCCCACCCTATCAACTGCTGGAATTTAGAAAATCATGGCTGAATTTAAGACAGTAATTATCATGAACATAACATCGCCTATGCTAATATGCATATACATGCACCAAAATTCCTTCGTATATGGAACTAACAAATGAGATGCTCATATACTGCCGGACATAGATAAGATAGAGCTACAAAGAATTATTTACAGAACCTTTTATGAGATTAGACAAGAGCATGAGGAGTCCCCCATTATTTGAAAGCAGATTCAGCCACAACTCCACCATATTTCCCATCTGAGCCATGGATTTTCCACGGATGAGGAGGAGTTTCTGCAAAAGTAGCGAGTTGAAGATGTACCATCGGCGCCAAAAGTCTCCCTTCCAGCTTGCTTCAGTATGCTCAATGAATCTGTTTGTTTTCGCTTCAGAACGCAGCAGAAAGCGAACAAGATCATGTATGCTTGCTTCTTCTGGCTTAAGCAACAAATAATGGTCACAGAATCGTCTTCCGTCAGAGGCCATAACTTAGATGCAATGAAGAAGAAGGATGAGTTGATATATATGTCAATGTCTCAATTTGGTATAAAGAGGAGAAATTTATAGCCCCTGTATTGTGTTATATATAATATATGGAATGTATACTTTTGAAATAGATGAGGCGTACTCACTAGACACCAGCCATTAATTAATCGTATTGGCTGGCTATAATTTTGAATGGTTCTTGCGTTGAAGGTTCGCGTCATTAATCACAAGTCAACATTCGTACTCACTACACAACTTGAGTCCTGAAGTTGTTAACCCACCTCTTACTATTTATCCCCAGTACCGTAGAATCTAATTTTGGGCAATTATATAGTAATCCATAATGGATCTCTCGTTATATCTAAACTAAAACAATTTAGATATAACCAATAATAACATAGAGAAAGAAATTAAGGTTACTTAAACAATTTTAAGGAACTCTACGCATCAGATCGATCGTCCCGGTTGACTAGCTAGCTAGTACTTCTCTATTTCACCTAACAGATCATGTGGGTTGTTCTTATTTGGAAAAGGCAGCATCCATAAAGGAGGAAACTACCCAACAACGCAGTCATTGATCAAGTAATGAAGCTTAAAATTTCTGGATTAATAAATTTACCGTTACATATATATATATAGAGAGAGAATATTGCTAAGTATTTTGAGGGTATGGAGTATCCCAGATAATACTAGCCCTGTCCTGATGGTTTCGGTGCTTCTTTGTACAAGGAATCTTGGGATACTGGGGCTCAGATGATCTGGTAGCAGCGGCTGGGGATTTTTTCAGTGGTGTTTCCTCAAGCCCAACACACTAATTAATTTGAAGGTGAATGAAATTAAATTTTTGCAGGAGGATTGGAATACCGAAGATCTTATCGATTAGTGGGCCCGGAGACAGCAGAGTCTATTTTGTCTTCTGATAACTCAATTGCAGATATAGGGATTACTTACTTATTTGAAAACCTACTTCTAATAGAGTTTTTTTCAGACATTTGCTTCGAAGTTAGTGTGGGTAATCTACCCCGAATATGACCTTGAGCAAATACATTTGGAACCAACCATTAACTAATAAAATGAGTGTCTTTTATGTGGGGGCTTTTCAAGATAGTTTGAGCGTGGACAGTCGGGTCAAGTCGTCGGGTATGCCTTTGGTATCACCGTGTACGTAATTGTTGCATTAAGGGCTGAGGAGACGGTCGATCATGTTTTAAGCTCAGGTGAATTTGGGAACGAAGTTTGGCGAAAATGTTGTTGGATTTTGTTGGCGTGAGTTGTATTAGAGAGATTCTAGGAGATTTGATTTTGCTGTACTTTGATTGTGTATCCCATGATTGAAGGGTCAACTATGATTTTAGGATAGACTAAAATAGGACCCTTTGTGTATATAACTACCTCCTATTACTTGTAAATGGGATCGTATAAAATAATGAACAGAAAATATATTCCTTCCATGAATTCTGTCAGATTTTTGGTGCTCCTTTTCATAATCGTCAACCATGGAGAGAGAGGGTACTGGTTTTATAGTTTAAATTGGAAAAAAGTTCCACAGCGTGAAAATTTAATTCGCCTATTATCTCCGGTTGTTTGCTGGAAATTATGGGATCGAAGATGTGCCGTTGGTACGTGTGACCATTAGTGGATTCTTTTTGGCAAGCGATAAGATATTGGATGGGGAGTATCTCTCAATAATCAAGTCTCACAGGAGCTATGTTGTACCATTATTTCACTAAGACCAGCTAGACTTCTAAAAGTGCGATGGCTAAAATCGGACACAAGGTGGATTAAGATTAATACAAACGGTTGCCGTTTGGGGAATCCTCGAATAGCGGGTGGAGGGGATGGGGGTGATTCAAGATGAGAGAGGAGTTTAATTGGGTGTATTTTCTGCCACTACAAAAAAAATCGACCTATAGCGGCGGTTTGCGCGACACTGGTGAAAACCTCGGATTTATAGCGGCGGTTAGACCAGAACACAAATTTGCTCTTTCCACAGCGTTTCGTAAAAACGCTGGTACAAACTTTTAGCGGCGGTCGCGACCACCACTAAAGGTCTGTGCCAACATTTTTTTTTGGTATGTGCCATCATTTTTAAAACACCACTAATTTTTTTTCTTATATTTTTCTAATCGGTAATACAAATTTATTTTAATAACTATTATTCATTTTATGTAAAAAATTAAAGAACAAGGAGAATAAAACAAAATATACTTCATCATTGATTAATAATATTTTACAACAAACACAAGAATCTCTACAAGTAATCTAAAAAATAACAAATTTCTAATATAAAATAATAATAAGCAATGACCGACTTAAAATATTCAAATACAACATAATAAGCAAGAACCAGTTAAAATCTTCCTCCTTTGACACATCAGCATCCTTTATCTTGAATTCCTGTAATAGAAAATAAATATCACATGAGAAATAAAAATAAACAAAATATTTATGTAAATAAAATATCTACTTGTATATAAGGCTATAAGCAACTCTAGATAAAACAGGTCAAAAAATTTTAAATATCAGGGCTGGAGGCTTATTAGGACTACCACTTTCAACACAAAATCATCTATTGCACAAAATCACATGTAGAGAGCATGTTTCAATTGAAAACCCTGCAAATAATCACACTTAATTTTTGCATACCAGATCATAAAATGAAACATACTTGCATGTTCAATATGACTATGATTTAAGGCAAGTCTCTTAATTAAAGATACTTCAGAATTTACCTAAAAGAATCAGCTGAGGTCTGAGAACCAGCACCCATTCTAAGTCCAAAAATGGGATCTTTGGCCTTCTCATCCGAACCAAGAGCATGACGAGTTCTCACCTAGGAAAGTTGACACTATCCACAATAAACTTCTCAAATACTCACAACGGAGTTGAAATCCCAAAGGAGTGGCACCTTACAAAATAGCATCTATATTTTCCAGGTCACGCAACAAAACCACTCGCAAAGGAAACAGAATGAATGAACAAGGAGAAGGGAAAACACTATTTCATTAGAAAGATGGTTTTTTATGGCTGTACATCTTTCACTTGGTTCTTCGTCTAAATTACACATAATATGAAGAGGTCAATGCCTCTCCCATGCACCCAGTTATTATAAGACGTAGAAGGCATGGAACAATAATACTCACTATATTCCCTTGCTTAAACCATTCATCTGATGGGTTTGGTCCATCTGAATATTTTGTTATAGACTTCTTTTAGCCGCGATTTTTGCAAAATGCCGCAAAAAACAATTTTTAGCGGCGTTTTTAGCGACTGCCGCTATAGACCTATTTTTTTGTAGTGTTCGTCTTATGATTCAGGTTCTAATAATTATGCTAAGTTAAGAGCTCTGAATGACCGGTCGTTGATGTGTCGTGAAATGAACTATTTTGCAATAAAAAATGAAATAGACTCACACATTGTAGTTCATTTTTTCTGCATCTTATGATTCAGGTTCTAATAATAATGCTAAGTTTTCTGCATCTAATAATTATGATCCATAATTTTTTTTTTGAATAAAATTTAAAGATACCGTCATCTTTTTTTTTTTTTTTTTAAAATGACGATAACTCTTAAGTGAGTTTAAAATACAAAATTACTATACAAGTAATAAGTCTGAGGGCCGGTTTTGCGAGAACGGCCTTATTCGTTAGGATAGTATTCAACATAATTTTTCTTTGTCACACAATTATATACCTGATCGCTTGTTGAGCTATCAGCTCTAGATAATTTGTTAAAGTGATCTTATAATCCAAATAGACGAGATATCTCTTCCCTCGATCGATACTCTCTCTACCCGATCAATAGATAAACTAATTAAGTTGAATGTATAGGTGGAAGTACACAAATTAACTAAATTGTTTAGTATTATATCTCCTTCATACTTAATCAATTACAAAAGAAAACAAAGAGATGGGAATATTGTAACTCCCCGTATGTGGATTGTCTATATATAAACATGCGTAATTTCCCGGATGCTTCAATCTCCGAGTTAAGTCTATAAACACGCTAGTCAGATCTAATAAGCAACTCTAATTGATTCAGCATTTGTTTGTCAAATCTCATATTTGACAAGGTCTTTAATTAGCATATATAAACTTAAATCATTAAAAATTATTAGATTAATGTCGGTCTCATTGTGTCTTCTTAGATTAATTCTTTTAGTGACCATATTTTGACTTTTTGTGACGAAAAGCCTATTTTTTTATAGTGTTAACGTACGTGACAAGTGAAGTTAACCTCAATATTCTGATCAGCTCCTAATGCCCTTAGAGTTTCTAATAACAAATCCGTCCTCGGATTATGGCTTAATGCAATTCCCAGCAATAACAATCTGATCATTTCGTCCCTATCTGGTTAGCTACTCTATATTAAAAATATATAGATGTTGATCGAACAAATTAGGTTATTCAAACTTCTGCGATACTCTCTATTTCGGTGCAAATTACTAATAGCCTTACGTTACTCCAACAATATGTTTTGGGCTACTAAGTGGAGTCACAAAACCGCTATATATCTCTATATCTACTTTGTTTCCTCGTCATTGCAATGCTAACCGGGTTACGTTAAACTGGTTCATTGGTTTAATCTTTGAGGACCCAATTATTAATATATAACGGCGATTTGGAAGATTTTTCAAACTGTAACACGCTGTAGCTATACGAGCGACAGGGTCCAAATTAAATAGTACGTTGTTCAATAATTAATGCAATGATTATGCTAGAAAAACTTATCAATTGTTTTCTCTTTTCAGTGACTTTGCTTGCACTAGCTAGCCTAATAAATTGACACCTCATCAGTCTGACGCGGCCTCCAGCCCACTACTCTCCCTTTTGATTTGTGCGTAGCGAAGAAAAAGCAAGTTTTTTTTTTTTGTAAGTTACGTTTCCATACAGGAACCAAAGGAGAACATGCTAGAAGGAAAGGTTACAAATCACAAAAAAAAAAACAATCGATTCAGGGGTTCCTCTCGCACACTGCGCAAGTTTCCTCTCGCACAGTCACTACCCAAAAAAAAATCAATCTTTAGTGGCGGTTGGCAATAGCTAAAGGTTAAAAAACTGAGATTACAGCTATATACTAAGAGGATTTTTTTTTACACCGTTTGTAAAACGCCGCTATAGATCACTCTACTGCAGCATTTTATAAAACGTAGCTAAAGAGCAATTTTACAAAACGCTGCTATATGTCTTTAGCGGCGATTTAAAACGTTGTTGTAGGTCGATTTTGGTCTGCGTTTAAATACTTTTAGCGTCGTTTTGCGACCGCCGCTAAAAATCTATACCAGTGTTTTATTTTTTATTTTCGTCTAGCATTTTAGAACACCACTATATATATCAGTATTAAAAACGTTATAAAAGATACATGTGTAAAAATCTGTCTCTCCAAAGAAAAGGTAGAAAGAGCAAAAGAAAAGTAAAGCTTTATTTGCATTTGATAATTAGCTCTCTTTCTCCCAGCTTCTCGATATATATAAAAGAAAAAGCTCTTCTCCTACTGTCTCAATTTATAGGAAAACAAATTAAGCTATATCTAGCAGCTTGGAGAAGAAAAATAAAAGCCAAGAATAGTGATTTGTATTGCAGATAATTAATGATGATTAAGAGAGAGATTGTCACGAAGATTAATTTATATGGTTTGACAATATGCTTAGTACGTTCGAGGGAATATCAGAGCAGGTGAATATTTTACTCTCTGAAATAGGGTTATATCATTAAAAAAAATAGCACTTCAATGTATAACTTTATACTTCTTACTAAGAAATCGAGCCACCTCTTATAATTAATAAATAAATAATGTCTCATTTTACCTTTTTGAGTAACTGTATATCTAGATGTATTGTAAGAGTATATGCATGGATTTTGATATCTATTAAATAAATTACATCATTTTGAAGGTATCTATAACTCGTACTCTACGATTTTTTGAGGTTGAATACGAAATAAATCAATTTATTAGTTACTGTTGAGTGCTTGCTTGACTGGGCCAACGCCGCTCCAACCATATTGATCAAGTCAAACATGAAAGACACTAGCACCAGCTCGTTCGCAACTTGCAGATACGAGATGGATATTCAGGATAATAATTGAAACCCGGGAGCTTGAATCATACGCACCCTCAGCTTCTGGTAGGTTATCATGCATGTAAGTAGGTTTTTTTGTGTTAGAGAATATAATTCAAAAATAAAATGTTCATCTTCATATCAACTTAAACTTTTGGGATGAGTAGTAGATTTACATAGTATCAGAACCAAAGTCCTGAGTTCGTGACCTCACTCTGCACTATACTTCAATTTCAATTAAAAATTGCATGTGTTGGGTCTCTCAAGTAAAGGAGAATATGTCTCACACGTGAGGGAGAGTGTTAAAGAATATAATTCAACTACTAAAATCTTTCTCTTTCTATCAGTTTAAACTTTTGGGATGAGTGATATATTCATATTTTGGATATCAACTTGTTTGAGAGACCAGCGGAATCAACACCAATTGAGAGGACTAGTTGGATGGTGGTTGGTTTAACCACAAAGGCAGAAGATTTATGTGTAATCCACACTAGTAAGCCCGCATGATGGAGGGTGAGGGAGAGGTGTTGGCACCAGCAAAGCCAACCGGGGGCGATGGAACCCCGTTAATTTTGTGCGTTGGTTAGCTTCGTAGCTCAAGATATTCTACCCGACTCCAAACAAAACAAAGAGAAAATGGGATAGATGTGTGATTTAGAGAGCAGCTAAGGCTACCACTCCAAACACACAAGATTGATATTATGACAATGACTAGCACGAGAATTAGCACATTAGCCATGAAAACAGCTACAATGGAGGAAAGTCGAGATTTGGGTAAGGGATATCTCAGGATTGTCCCATTATCACGGTGAAGGTGGTGAGAATAATGACTAGTTCGAGCTAGCACGGTCGAAGCTGAAACTTCACTTAATTAAGGGAGCTTGCTCTCACTCTTTGCTAACACTTTCATTCATCTCTAAAGAAGTTAGAAATGACTTGTTTAGATAAAGATTTAACTACATGCACCTTATTTGGATACAAATCATAGAACTAATTACTATTCCTAAAACAGTGCATGATTCCCTATATCAACATAAGAAATTATTCATAAATCAAGACAATGAATATAAGAAAAGGTTATAAGAAATAATCCCTCTAAGGATGATTTGTGCTACCCTAGCTTCATCAAAACAACCACATAAAAAAAGATTCCTATAATTATGAATCTGGTCATTCCTTCAATCTCCTAAAATCATTGAGCAAATCGCTCCTTAAATGTGCTTTAATCCATAGAGTATGTCTCTCCTTCAAACCTTATTAATCCATACAATACGCTTTCCTTCTTGACATATGGTGCTGATATGCCTTATTGGTTTTGTCCTCTATGGTTCATTGGAGGTCTCCATCAGGGGTCCACAGCCTCTCCAAACCCTCCAAAAATTAAGAAGCTTTTTTATATATATAATTTAGGCTTTATATTATAGTTTAGCCCCGGCCCCCTCCCCCAAATGTTATTATATTATAGTTTGGCCCCTCCAAAAGCCATATGTCTGGATGGGGTCATGGTCCCCCAGCCCTCCCAAAAATCATTAAGAATTTTTTTCCCATTGGCAAAAAAAAAAAGAAATTGAATACTTTTTTTTTTTTTTATGTTTTCTGTGTTTTAGTCCCAACATTTATTCTGATGTACGTAACTGGCTCCCCTTAAGGTTCAATGTTGACTTCTTCCTTATATATTGCTTGCTTCTCCTTACTTGAGCAAAAAATAGTGCTGACTGAATCGTCCCCCGCTGGAGGCCATAGCTAGCTTAGAAGCAATGTAGAAGATGATGGATGTGTGTTGATATGCCAATGTCTCAATTGGATATTTATTAATTCTAAACGATGAAGAGATCGTGCTATATTTATTTATAGCTCCTGTATTGTGTTATGGAATGTACGTCTTACTTTTGAAAGCGAAGAGGGCACGAGAAATTAATAAATCTTAATTACTTGGTGGCTTTGAATGGTTCTTGTATGGAAGGGTCCCGTACGTCAATCACATGGATAATGTAATAATATTTGACTGAACAATTGTGGTATACTACGAGTTTGAAGTGGTTAACACTGCCCTCACTAGGCCCACCATTGAATCAAATGTGGGATCACGAATAGGAGTACTACTAAGCAATTACATAACAAGCCTTAAAAGTACTCACAATTAATTAAATTGAGATCTCGTTAAAGTAAACTGGTTCTCCATGGTATGTCTCCAAATTTTAATATTATAATTTAAAGCAAAAATAGACAAGGTAACTCTACCATTTAAATCTAAGATTCTACATGGTATGGGGACGGACTATAAGAACATAATAGACTTGTCAATTAAGGTTCAAACTGTCGTCGGACATCACCCCTAAGTCCTAACTAAAGTCCAGCACCACTAAGCCACATGCACTTCGATGGTAATTCTAATATTATAATTTGAAACCGAGAAATCTCATCTGCAATTTAAGCAGATTTCCGCTACTTTTAGTTAGATTATAATAGTTTGAAAACTAGATGGTATTAATTAATCACTCCATGTGAAACTTAGCTTTAGAAAGTAATTTGACGCTAATTAACTAATATTGCTCGATGGAATATAGGCAATAATTAGCCTGAAAGAAAATGCTAAAGCCCATTAATTTCTACATATAGAAGTCACCGTATTAATTAATTAAAATATCTTCGATTGATATAATTCATCTGAATTATGCGCATATGCACCCAGATAAAACGCATCCGATATGAGCTTAAGTTTAACACTAAACTTGTTATTTGGGGCTTCTACATGTGCGCGCTGGCTTGAAATCTACCAATATTACATATGATCTCCTCATGTGTGGGTTGCCTATCTCTTCATATAAACATGCTTGGTCGGAGAAATACTACTGGGATTTCGATCCACTGAGATCTGATGGGCCTACGTCTCTACCATCTTCAACTCTTACGATCTAGGCTGACTAGCTAGAAAACGAAATGGGATTTGCAACCACTGTTCTAAAAAATGAGGACGTCGACGATCGAAGAAGAAGGAGCAGAACGAAGATTTAAAAAAAACATATTAAATTTTTTCTCCAAAATTAAACGGCCCGGTAGGTTCAAACGTCTCTATCACTGGGGTACACTACGTTGAATATATTGGAGGAGCAGAACAACACAGAAATTCTCATGCATATGGAAGAAAGACAGTACTCCGCATGCTTAATTAATCCCTTCTTTAGACCGCCTTGAGTAGTGTTAAAAGTGTCCGCCGTCCAATAAAATAATGGAGCACAAGCCAAGATTGAGCCTTAGGGTTCAGTCATACAAAAATTAATGTTTGGGAGCTAGGCAAAAATACAAAAAACATATTAAATTTTTTTAAAAGAAATCTTAAACACTTTTTTTTTGTTTAACTTGGCAATCATCATGTGCAAGTTCAACTGATATTAATGGAGTTATTTTCATTTGTTTGTAATCCAAACCTTCTAATATTTATGAACAATATAATAGCCACTGATCAAAAATTAGTTTTGGTCATTGTTCATATCATCATGTCGTAGGTAATAATTAGAAAAGAAAAAAAAAGGAAATACATTTTTCACCCACAAACTATCAGGGTAGTAATACATTGCACCCCAAACTACCCACTTTGACACATTACACCCTCAAACTACTAATATTAAATATTTTGCACCCTCCATTTGACAATAATACCCTTATTAAATTAATAAATTGACAATAATATCTTTAATATATGCAAAATGGGTCAAAGGTATTATCGTCATTTTAGTCTACAAATTTGACATGGGGTGCAAAGTGTCAAAAATTGGTAGTTAGAGGGTGCAATGTATCAAAATTTGTAGTTTAGAGTGTAAAGTGTAAAACCTATGGTAGTTTGTGAGTGAAAAATGTATTTTCCCAAAAAAAAAAAAACAATGTTGGACTTTGAATAAATTAAGACCATCACTGCCTTGGCCACACCATGGCATCCCCCACCGGCTGAATGCGCTGGAGTTGTTTAGTGATAATTGGTAGCCAATTTAAAAATAAAAAGCTTATTCGATGTCCGACCCGGTACATGACATGCTGTTTTCCTTTGTCTCTTTTCTTTTTTTAGTCTTTTTTTTCGATTTTGCTATCCTATTTAACATGATGCGCTATGAACAGTTAGCATAAGGCCTACCATGCCCAGAGTCGTCTTTCTGTGGAAGAATAGGATCCCTGGTCTTAATTTATTCAATGTTGGACTTTGAATAAATTAAGACCATCACTGCCTTGGCCACACCATGGCATCCCCCACCGGCTGAATGCGCTGGAGTTGTTTAGTGATAATTGGTAGCCAATTTAAAAATAAAAAGCTTATCCGACCCGGTACATGACATGCTGTTTTCCTTTGTCTCTTTTCTTTTTTTAGTCTTTTTTTTCGATTTTGCTATCCTATTTAACATGATGCGCTATGAACAGTTAGCATAAGGCCTACCATGCCCAGAGTCGTCTTTCTGTGGAAGAATAGGATCCCTGATCGAGTATTTGGCACAACAGGCGCAGAGCTAGTTCAGAATTCCCGTGGGTGACATTTCCCCAGGTTCATATATATCCCAGTTACCTATGTACAGATTTTTTTGCAGTTAGTCTTTATGTGTCTGTTTTCACTAGGTTTATGCACTGTCTTTACGTATAAACTTGTTTTGAAAATTACTTTGGCGATTCAGTTCAATATCTAGCTAACTTCTTGAATATGGGATCTTGATATTTGAATCATATTGAAATTTCACTTTTGAGACGGTCATCTTTTCCTTACGTAATCGACGTTGCAAGTTTTAGTCACTGATCTGATGGAAGGTTGGAACGCAGAGTGATCATCACTGTCTGCAGCCTGGATGGAATAAAATCACTGGGGGTGAGCTAAAGCAAGGTTGAATCCAATAGAACACAAGTCTCTCTGGGTTCAAGTTTTGATCCAAGAAGAAACATAGAAATCCGCATTCATAAACTAATAACCAGGTAAAAGACTTAGAGAATCCATGCTAAACCATTGAGAAAAATATATTGAGCTTTCCGTGTTCTGATTAGTCAATGGGTTCTTTTAGCCGACAGAAAGCGTCTCAGCAGAACTTCCTATCAACAATGGCGGGTGGAAATGTTAGTGAAAACGAAACTGGGTTGTCTCCATCATTCCGTGATCCGAAGAAACAAGTACTTGGGTTGAGCATTACAAAAGAAATTGCAAACTCCGTGCTGCGTGCTGTGGAAAGCTGTATACATGCAGGTTTTGCCATGATAAAGCTAGCGATCATTCGATGGATAGGTAAATCTAAGACACATATAATTGGGTGCAATCGTTCTCTGGGGATTCTATAATATTAATTAATGTTGTTTATGTAATTTAACTTGCAGGAAAGCTACTGCTGAAATGATGTGCATGCACTGCATGAAAATTCAGCCTGTCGGACCAATTTGCTCAAATCCTTCATGTGGTGAACTCTTAATGGCAAAGTACTATTGCAGTATCTGCAAATTTTTTGATGATGAAAGGTGCATATATATTTCAATATTTGAACTTTCTCTCCCCCATATGCACGACATATTATTTTCTATTTGCCTGGACTTGTATGATTATATAGCTAGGTAGTGAAATCAGGTTGTGATTAGATTTTTGAGTAACCCGTAATTTGTCATACGATAAGAACATTGACTTTCAGTTCGAACATTTGGTGCTACAATGTTGTGATAATTTATCATGAATGGTATATATACCCTAATTACGTAGGCTAGCTAAATTATTCCTTCCGAACGATCTGATGGCCTCGTAACTTTTGATTTTGGGGTGAGTGGAGCTCTTACTGAAGCTTTTTCTTTTTATGTTCTTCCATTTTGTTACTTCAGGACAGTTTATCATTGCCCTTTCTGCAATTTATGCCGTCGCGGGAAGGGGCTTGGTATAGACTACTTCCATTGCATGACGTGCAAATGTTGCCTCTCGATGAAGTTAGTGGATCATGAGTGCCAAGAGAATTGTCTGGAAACGAGCTGCCCTATTTGCTCTGAACTGTTGTTCACATCAACTGCAAGTGTCCGAATGTTATCATGCGGCCATCGTTTACATTCCGCTTGCTTCCATGTCTGTATTCTATTTTGATTACTGTTCCAACTTTTGTCTTCATTAATCTTAGGAATACATACACGGGGGTTGATGCATGCCTTAATTTGTTCCTCTTCCATTCTGTCAGGCATACACTCGCAATCACAACGCTTGCCCAAGTTGTAGCAAACCTTTGGGAGATATGGCGGTAAGTGAACGTCATAGGAAAAAAAAAAAACTCAAAGCACCACAGAATTTTTTTTGTTTCAACTTCTTTGGGGAGATATGGCGCGCGGTATATGATCTGCGAGGTTTTGCTTATAATTGATTGCATGTGTGTGCAGAACAAGCAAAATAATAGAGAAGGGAATAAATCCATCCGTGATTCCCGACTATAATGCGTTCAGCATGACTCGCAAGATAATGAAAGAAATCTGTCGAAAACAATGAACCTGCCTGCTTCTTGCTCCGGGAGTCAATCATGGTAGAAGAGAATGAATCAGAATCAGCAGCCGTTGCACTTGGCCGGTTGGACAGCGTAATTCCGTTCACACGAGGAGTTCTTTTTGTTTTCATTTGTCAAGTGGGGTTTGGAAAATTCTTTTATGTACTTTTCTGAATTATTTTTTGTATTTTCTTTGTTGATCAAGTCAGATCGGGATTTGGTACTCTTGTAATTCTCTCGCAGTTTTCTCTACCAACTTTATGCTATTTGCCAGTAACTATAGTCGATTAATCTTTTCCGCAAAGAGAAATGAGAGAAAGAAAATCATTCAATCACTTGTATTAATCTAGCGGTTAAAAAAGTTTTGCTCATTTTGTTTTAGGTTGTTTGATTTCTTTCTGGTTCAGAGGGAAATATGTTACTTTGAATTTTTGTGCACCATATTGGGACGGACTTAGCTCAAATGAAAAATGTACTGACCCCATTGAGAGAACAACGACAAACCCGAACACATAAAATTGGATCTACGACCAGAATATCCACGTAGTAAAATTCATCATAAAAAATGTCCTAGTTATAGAGCTATCACTCGTTGGTACTAAAAGCAAAGCAATAGTACTACTGAATTAGGGGCATTTATTTCGAGTCTTCTTAAACAATTGTTTGGGAATTCTCTTTCAACTTCTTAAAAAGGTTTTAATCAAGTACGCCCAATATATGCCAATGAGCTAGGGCTCAAATGACATGTCCTCCTATATGGAAGGTCTTAAACTGGGGTTCAAATCCTCCCATCTCCATCCCCGACAGATTTAGCCTGCATTGCCTTAAACAAAGTACGTCCAATATATATTACTGGGCTGTCCGAAACAGCGATTGGACTGGAATGGAAAAACCCAATTATTTACTAGAAATCCTTTAGATGGGCTTCCTCAGATAACCTTTTTGGGGACCGTGTCTTCCGTACAACTTTTCAGCTACTTGGAATCGCCTGAGTCTCGGCTACACATGCATGTATATTAGTATATTACACATTATGCTAAGCATGTGACACTGAGTGATTACTAAGTGCTATCAATATTTTGGGACTATTTTCAGAATGTTTAACGTGATAATTACTCGGTTTATATAAGACAGAATTACTGTATAAATTTTGAAATTAGTCGAAACATAAGTAATATCAGATTTAAAAAAATAAAAGGGAAATTTGCTTTTTAGTCACTGAGTTTTAACCCCATTTTATTTTTAGTCACTAAATTTAACCTGTCAAATTTTTAGTCCCTTACCTTTCTATACTTGTGAAAAATGGTCCAACCGTTAGCTTCCGTTAGTCTTAGTAACGGAAATTTTTTCCACGTCAGCCATCAATTCACACGAAAACCACGATTTGAACCTTTATAACTATTAAACGACCTGTAGCCCTCACCTTTCTATACCTTTATAACAGTTCGAAATCCCCGTTTGGCCGTTTTCATGTGCTCTTCGCTTCACTCTGATTTTAGGCCAACCAAACAGACTTGTATCGGAGAAGGAGCTCTTGAAAGTGTATCGACGCAAGTGCTCCTTGAAGCTGTAGCAATGGAAACAGGTAAAGCTCGATATCAAAACGAAGGGCACTAGCACGTCCCCTAGGGCCAAAAGCACAGGAAGCGACGAAACTAGCAGCGACACCACCATGGCCACCATGAAAAACACTGTCCTTATGATCCTCCTAAGCCTCTCCAGCCCTCCCTTTGCCATGACAAATCTGACGGCCTGATTCATTTGTCTCTCAACTTCCGCAGCTAGAGAGCCCGTCTCTGTCGACCTAATTATTCGCCTTCCTGAGTCACTTTAATTTGCTTTTCCTTGCATAGACCACTACTATATCTGCAGTCTCCGCGTATGGCTTCTTCTTCGAATATGACTTCCACTAATTCTTAAGTCAAAAGTTAATATATACTTCCGAACGCATGTGCATTGCTTTCTTCCACTTCCTTTTCTGATATGGGTTTCCTCCTCATGATACTGTTCGTCAAAAGAAAATTTCAAATTCTCCTCCTCCTCTTTCATCACCTTTGACTTTATCTACTACTTCTCTTTACCGAACAATACAAATAATACAATGAAAACCAGGAAAAGAAAACACATTCCAAAAAGAACTGAAAGCACTTTCTTAATGAATAATACGACGCTCGTTGAGCTTATATATCGATCACTTTTGCACACCAAGACATTGAAAACGAAAGGCCGCACTACTGTCTTGTTAACTTTGGTTTGGTTTTAGTAGGAAGAAGGATGGGTGGTATGCAGAGCATTCAAGAAGCGAACCACTGCCCAAACCAAGAGCATTGAAGGTTGGGACTCAAGCTACCTCTATGATGAAACGAGCGGGATCAGCTCGGTCGTGGATCCAATTGATTTAATCTCAAGGCACCCCCAAAGCTTTCTAGCTCAGAGTTTCATGTGTAAGCAAGAGATAGAGGCGAATAACTTGGGTTTCATGCAGTCTGATCAGTTCTTTCAACTTCCGCAGCTAGAGAGCCCGTCTCTGCCCCTGATAAAGAGGCCGAGCTCAATATCCCTCATCAGAAAATAATGAAGAAGAACAACAAATGAATCGAGGGAGCTAGAGAGCCCGTCTCTGTCTCTCTCCGTTTGATCGTACTGTTGCGATTGCTTTATGTGGAACTGAGAGAAAGCGCTGAAACCCTAGCCGATAAATCACCGGCGGCAGATTATCAGCCATTTCCAGAATTTTTTTTTTTGAAAAATTCGTGGGTTTCGTGTGAATTGATGGCTGACGTGGAAACGAGGCTGACGTGGAAAAAATTCCGTTACTAATACTAACGAAAGTTAACGGTTGGACCATTTTTTACAAGTATAGGAAAGTGAGGGACTAAAAATTTGACAGGTTAAATTTAGTGACTAAAAATAAAATGGGGTTAAAACTCAGTGACTAAAAAAAAATTTTCCAAAATAAAATAACACAATGCAAAACCCTGAGATGGACCACGGCGGGACTAGACCTCACAATCAACTTTGGAAAAGCAAAAAATCCTCAATCAATTCAAATGGAGGTAGCAAACGTGCGAGAGAAAAGAGAATGCCATAAATACGACATACATCAATAACAGCTGGTCCTCAACCATCTTGAGGAACCCCATTACTAGGGCAGCAATAATGCCGAAAGTCACTGCGCAGACTTCCAGTGGTCTAAAGTGGCAAGCTTTTGCATATGTGCCTTTTATCTTTCTAGCATTTGAAGAACACGTGTTTTTTATTTGAAAATTCTTCACCCTCCCCCACCCAACAAAAAATACTAAAACAATTCCGAGAAGGCTACTATTACAAGGGGAGAGCTTTGCTTTTTTTTTTTCTAAGTAGGGGAGAGATTTGATTACCAAATAGTAATTTACTCTTTATTATGTAGTTTGCGCCGAGGTTCAAATCCCTAACATCCTATCCTTTTAGTACAGAACAACCTTAAATATTTAAAATGCATTTGTATACTAGCGTATTACAAGTATTCATAAGGGTTAAAAAATATGTTCATGACATTTTAGAATTCATAATTTAGGGTTTTTTTCAATTTAAAAAACATTATATGTTTGAGGGTGAAAATTTTAGGTATTGGGGTTTGAGAAATATTATAAAGTAAATATATGTTATGAGAGTTGGTGAAAAAGTGAAGAGAGAGAAGATTTTTAATAAGTATTATAATAATAAAAAAATTATGTGATGAATTTTTTATTATTAAACTTAAATTTTTGGACCCAAATTATTGAGTCCCAAACATACCAATGTTTCATTCGTAATGTCCAAAAAGAGTTATAAATGCACAAGACTCATATAATTTTAGATAATTGTAGAAAAACATTTGGCATGCTGAGGAAAGACGAAGGCTATGTTTAATTTCTTCTCAAACAATTATTATTTCATCAACTCTAATATATTTTCACTAACTCAATAATTTTTTTACAAATTTTTACAATTTAAAAAAAATTACAAAATGTAATAATTTTTAATAAACTTTTTTCAATTCCAAGATAATATTCTACCCTATCTAAAAAAATTAAATACAAAAAATATTTTCAAAATTAAACCAAACATAGGAAGTAGCGCAATTCAAAGTCAGCAATAGGGCTGAAAATCGGATTTTCGGTCCGGTCCAGTCCTACTAAATGCTGTCCGGTCGGGACCACTTAAGTGGTCCGGACCGGTTTTAATTTTTTTTCAATTTTTTTAAATTTTTTATTTTTAAATTTTTTTAAAAAATATATTTATTGGTTAATTTCAAAGGGGGAAGTGCATATAAAAATGTTGAGTTTTAATTTAGATTAAAATTAAACGTTTTAAGTTTATAATTTGTATTAAAAATTATAAAAAAAAATATATTTTTTATTTTTTTAATAAATGCGGTCCGGTCCGGTCCGGACTGCATTTATTAAAAAAGAAGACCGGACCAGACCGAATAACCGGTCCACGGTCTGATTGTGTGCAGCCCTAGTCAGCAGTAGTCCAAAATAATTCATTGACCCGAAAGAGAACAAAAAAAAAAAAGAGGATAATTCATCCATCGTGTGTGCATGGATGCCTACAGTGGATTAATCTTTTTATAAGTGCTTGGGTAATTGGACTTGTATGTAGAAATACTTTTTCTCTTAAACCTATTTTCAAATCTGCATCTAGAATTAGGAAGTGTGTAGCTCTGCAATCTGCAAACAGTGCATATAAAACGATCTGTAGCTTATCAATTTGGAAAAGGTCCAAAGATTTTAAGGTCAGAAAAATATGTTCTATTAGATAAGATAAAAGGTTAAAGGGGGAAGTACGAAAACGACAGGACCTAATCAGAGCAAAGTCAGTTGCCACTTTTCAACTCGGGTCGGGTGTAAATTTAGTCTCGGCATGTTCGGGTGAGTATTTTTTTAAAAAAATTTACATTTTATTTTATATTTATACGTTAAATGTTATAATATACGTATTTTCAATATAATATTTTATTATGTTTTATTATAAATATTAATTTTTTTTAATAATTTTTACATATATACCAATACAATTTTAATATTTTTAAATATTCATTATTTTATCATAATATTATAAATTTCTTTCCATTTTAATATATATTATTTTTTCTCTAAGCCTCAGTCATCATATGTATTTGTTTATTTTTGACACGCGAGAGATGTGTACAACGCATGAGCTTTACACACGCATGAGTCATGACGCAACCCACTTCTTTTTTAGTTTTGGTTTTGGACGCAACTTGTTTTGTTTTGTTTCTGTTCTTGGCAACCGAGATTGGACACGCAACCAGTTACTGCGTATTCAACAGGCCTCCAATTCTTTTATATATTTATTCAAACTACTCAAATTTGTTTTTATTGTGTTCATTAAGAGTGAACGGAGGAGATATATAGAAAGCGGAATTTAACATTTTAACATTCGTTCAGTTAATTATCGGATGATTAAATTGGATTCGTTTTCAATTATTAACGAATTGAGTGGAATTTCAATAATATTTTAGGTCATGTTTTTTTCTCGTTTAAACCTTTTTTTTACAAAAAAAAAAGTAAAGAAGTTTCATTCATCACAATTTATAAATATAAATATCTCTCATATATCATAAAATTTAAATATACAACCCGAACTTCATATAAACATTTCTCAATTCATTACAAAGATTTCAATTATATAAATGAACATAACAAATATACAAATAAAAATTAATAATTTACATCGTACTTGGGGTTTGACGATCCATCTGAAAGAAAGACACAATGCAAAGTCCTAAGACAAGTCATTTTACCAATTTAATCCAAAATAAAGACAGCAAAAAATGAACAAGATGCAAAATTAAAAATAACTAAATGAATAAGAATTAAAGCTTAGGCAAACAATACGACTGGATAAAGAAAACTCAGGTTGATATCTTTACTTGCAATCTCCCTTACATTCAGAGGCGGAACGAAGGGGTGGCAAGCTGGGGCGCTTGCCACCCCTTCGTTCTGTAAATATTTTTTTTTACTTTTAATTTTACAAATTTTTTTCTCGTGCGGGCCAAGCCAGCCCCTTGACCCACCCCAGCCCGCCCCCCCCTTTGGAGCACTGTCTGCAAGCCCTCTTTGCTCTCTACAAGTTTTTACTCTCTACTAGTTCCCTCTTTGCTAAAGGTATCATGTTGAGAATTTATTTGAATATTTGACTAACTAGCAAGTTGGGTCAGTACAAAGGGAGTTTATAAATTTATAATCCCCATCTAAAAATTTCTTTTTAGTATACATAATGTGTTGATTGTATCACATATTGTGTTAGAATAAAAATAAAAGAGAGAAAAACAATTTAGACTAAGAGAGAGGGAAGATAGAAGTGAGACATGAGAATTGAATGGTTCGGTTTATGAATCTACATCCATTGTGGGAAGGCCCAACTGAATATATTTGTGTCTTCACTGATGTGTGTATGAAAGATTACAAAGAGGTTTATTTATAAGTTTTTGATTACAATAGTTTACATTACTTTAGCAATGTTAGACTCCAATAACTCTAATATATTGTGACGAAATATCGAAAATTGCAGCTCAATATATTAACGCCAAATAAGATTGTTTAAATTGCAGCTAATATATTTTCAGATTATATTACAATTTGCTCAATATATTTCAGATTAGTTACAATAATGATATTCCATATTAGTTATAGATTAATCTAATAAGATTATATTTCAGATTATATTGCAATTTGCTCAAAATATTTCAGATTATATTGCAATTTGCTCAAAATTTCATTTGCTTGAAGGTGGTGGGCTTATTCAATTAATTTGTATCCTAAAACCTTATTCAGGCAATGTTTTCAGATAATACAAACCGTAGAATTCAATTGTCATCTCGCAGTTTCAGCAAATAATACAATACATGTATTTTAATATTTTTATCTTTAATTTTTGATATTTTAATTAAGATACTTTTTGCATTACGTTAAAAAAAATTAAGATGTCATTTCACCTTACGATTTTGCCCCCCCTCCATATGAATCCTGGTTCCGCCACTGCTTACATTATAAAGTTTATTATTTTATTTTTCTTTCTTGTCTTCTACTTCATTTGTATCTATCTTTTATGTGATATTGACATATGTGATCACATCAGATGGTTTATTTTATTTAGTATTTGTGTTTCTGAAGTTAGTATTGCATATTCATGAAGTTATTTAGTTTGTGTTTCTGAATGAGATAGCTTTACTGTGTGGACCCGAAGCCATTATTGCATACTCATGTGTTTCTAATATGTGATTCTACACACTAGTCCATTCGAGAGAGACATACAGAGACACAATGCAAAGAGCTCAAGAATATGTGATTCTACACATTAGTCACATATTATGCAGACAAATACTAAAAGGTAAAGAGCCACACCAAACTTATAAACAATAGTTAATCATTGTAAGAATTAAGAAGCTATTTGTTATTAAGGAATGAGAGTCTAACAAGCATCGTGAATGGTTTTTTTAATGTCAAAGAGCTATTTTCAATGTAATACATACATGGAGGACTATAGATGGTCCTTGAAATAATTGTATTATTTAATCAAAGCATTAAAATGCATAAGGATTATGAGAGGTTCTTTTCACACTTGGGGAGAAAATAACTATTATTATATATGATAATAGGTTTGTATTTATGAATATAGCTGCTCACTCAGCCCGTGACCTTTTCCTCTCTGAATTAATATAGAATCCCTCTGTCATAAGCTGAATGAAAACGTCGTTGGTATCAAAAAGGGCACAAATGTCCACTTCCTTGTCACACAAATATATTATTGTAGCTCAGTTGGCGCTTCCTTTTTGTTGGGAGTGTCTGATCTGGGATCGAATCCCCCAATGCATTTTTTCCAAATTACCTAAAAAAGAGTAATAGAGAAGGAGAGAAACGGTGTCACTTACTCAATTCCTTATCGGACCGGTGAGACAGAGAGCTAAAATCGTGGGTTCCGTCGCGGGAGGGTTAGTATGCAATAAACGAGCTCGATTTTTTTATGAAAAAAACCCCCCGATTTGAGCAACCCGACCGTCAATATCACAATTCAATGAGTCATGGTCCCATGGGCATGGCAATGGGCTGATGGGCAGACAGACAGACACTGTGGGATCTTTCCATTCACCAATGCCGAAGGAGAGGCACAGCTTGTGACGGCACGAGCTCTCACATGCCATCCAACCGTTTTACACACCCTGTGCGTGTCCGTTTCATGCGTTTTGTTCGTGCCCTTTCGGGTTTCCAACTTCGCAGTGGTTTCGTACGGGCCCTGTTTCATCTTTTTGTCTATTTATATTTTCTATTTGAAGACAAATTCCTCAATCTAATTGTCGTGGATATTTGTTTTTTTGGAAAAAAATTGAATATCACACGCGTTTTATGCGATTTTAGAATTAGTGCTTTAAATTTTTTAGGGTTAATACATTTGAACTCTTTTATCTTTGAGGTCATTTATACTTTGCACAATGATATATTATTTTTGAGACATTGAACTTATAAAGTTACACATTTTTTTCAATTTGGACCTCGTATTTAAATTGTCCATCAATTTAGGCGTTAGGCAGATTCCGTCAAAATTGTTGCACATTGTCTCCTTATATTTAGAGTATTTACACATTGCACTCTTATTTTTTTGGGTATTTACATATTGCATCTCACGTTTTTACGGAAAAAATTTAAATTGACGGACAATTTTGGTACGAGATCCAAATTATAAAAATGTGTAAGATAAGAGATCCAATGTCTCAAAAATAATACATCAGGGTGTAAAGTATAAATAAACCTAAAGATAAAGAGACAAAGTGTATTTAACCCAATTTTTTTAATTACAAAACAAGTCATTCAAATCTAATGCTCTACTCGTTTTGCAGTATATTATAAAAGAAAAAGAAAAATTCATAGCTAACTTATTTTAATCTGATTTGACATATGTATATGATAGACTAATATTATCCGTTCAAATAAAAAACTTTACAATTAAGTAACCGTTGGATTTAAGTGGCCCCAAAACTTCAGAAGATTTTGAAAATTTATATTTTAATTTAATTTTCAATTTGTATACTTTATCTGATATTATTATTTTTTTAGCCGCCTTCCAGTGGCGGAACTAGAATTTTAGTTAAGGGAGGCAAATTCTTAAGGCGAAATGACATCTCAAAATTTTTTCTTACGTAATGAAAAATTGTCTTTGAATTAAAATATCAAAAATTAAGGACTAAAAACATTAAAAATATTGAAATACACTTACCATGATTCATCAACATCTATGTGTCCTTACAAAGGATTCGTCAATATCATGGGGATTTTGGATTTATATTGAGAATTATGTGTCCTTACGAAGGACTCGTCAAAACATATAGCAATCTCATATACTTCGCCCAGATCGGACCTTAGAGCAGGTGAGCTAGCGCACCTAAAACTTCCAAGCATACATAAAGGCCTCTCCACATGACATTAAGTCGTGAGGGGCATTGTAACAATTGCCTAATTGTTTTGGAAATTTATGAGAAATTAAAGTGTTTGGAAGATGAGAAAAATTGTTAGAGTGTTTTTTCATGGTAGCTCCTTCAAATGATAATTGTTTTTCATTTACTTTTTGCTTGTCGTTGTCCTTTCTACAATTCCGAATATATTCTCTAAAATCATCTAACAAACTAACTGTCTTACTGAGCCGAGTCTTACCAACAATTATAAGTAATAATGCTAATGGGCTCGATTTACTGAGCCTAAAAACAACAAATAACAATTTATTGACTAAGTCCACTTCAAGGCACGTGCACCTTAATCTTCACTCCAACACCTCACGTCTTCAACTTCTTCGAAAAGTTTCTAACTTTACCAATCTCCACTCGTATTCTTCTTCTTCCGCAATTATTTTCTTCTGCAAGTCTACTTTTTTCACCGATTGTGACAGGAGTTGTGTGGAGGATAATTAAGTCGTGAAGGAGGTTGGGCTTAAGGGGGTGGGTAATGGAAAATACATATTTTTATATATAAAAAAAAATCTTCAATGAACTGAAAAGCGAAAAAAATCTTCAACATTTTTAAAAACTGAAGGGGCAGCCGCCCAGGGCGCTCCCACGTGGTTCCGCCACTGCCGCACTCAGCCTGTGATAAAGTCAGTTGAAAGATGAATAATGGTCTCAATTTAATAAGATTGAATTGAACAAATTGATGTTCTGTTTTTACTTTTTGGCATTCTTATCACTATGTTACGTTTCTGCCTTTTTTTTTTTCTAAGCATGTTACGTTTCTGTTTTTGATACTAATCAAAACGACCAAAAGGCCCTCCTAGTCCGCACCTTTGAGAAAGATTGACGAAATTTATAAAATACTTTTGGCAAGACTTTAAGACACCACTTTAGTACCTAACAATAAACCAAAATGACTAAAAGGCCAGCCGCACCTCTTCTCAATTGTCACTGTAGTCCAACGAAGTACACATCAACCTGCCAGCAAGTTGATAGCTCGATTGACACCCCTCTGTTTTAGGGAAGGATTGATCCCGAGGTCGACTCCTGTTAGATGCAGACTTGGCCTGCTCCTCCTATTACCTATATAAAAACCTATATAAAAAAAGAAGTACACATCATCCTGAATCTATCCGCATTTTGTGGAAGCTTACGTGGACAAAACGATAAATCTAAACCCTCCCGAAACGTTCGTGGCTGACGATTAAGCTCACGTGCCATACACATACGTGTCTCGCTTGTGTCTGCTGCTTCAACGTTAGTTCCGTCACATGTGGCATGCCTTCTTCTTCGCGTGTCGCCGACTAAGAATATCTTGTATTACGGGGAGAGACAAATAACAAGAACCGCTAGCAGGGGCGGAGGGAAGGGGGGCGCGGGGGGCAGCTGCCCCCCTCAGTTCTAAAAAAAAAAAAAACTATGAGTATCCTACCCCTCCCTCCCTGATATTAATTCGTGCTCCCCTCCCTTCTAAATTTTTTTTTTTTGCATATTTGTCTTCAGGTATTAAAAAATATTGATATATTGAAATCTTTTTTGAAATTTTTTTTCGCATAATATTTAATATTTATTTTTCATCATATTATTTTAAAAAAATTTCGTTTCTGCCCCCCTATACAAACTTTCTGGCTCCGCCACTGACCGCTAGAGATATACATGGAATGTTTATGATTAGGGGCATAATTTGCGGTAATTTGGTATTGACAGTAAATGGTATTTTGTTACCTTTCATGTATTTTAAGATAACAGTAAATAATATCTATGTTGTTTTTCAATTTTGTTTCCTTGATAATATGTCAAATAAATTATTGAATTGACATTCCAAGTTATATTATTTTGTAGAAAATGTCATTACAAAATTGACATCAAATCACAAGTGACATTTATTGAAGAATTGTATCATATTATTGAGTTCATTAGGCAATAAACATAAAAATTTAATACGATTTCCAATGTTTTCCTAATATGATTAGTCATTATTCCTAACAATAATTCTTAAGGTATGTTTAATATTGTTATCAATGTTCTTATTCAAATCTTTGAAAACGTAGACTTGATCCTGCTTTTAAAATTGTCTTGAAAAGAAAGCTACAATATTTTTATTTAAAATGAAATAAATATAAGGATCAATATTTTTATATGGTTATACTCTTAAGGACTAATGGAGTAATTAAGATAAAAAAATAATTTCCAAATTGCTTAGATGATCAGCATGACAAATGTTAACAAAATGATAAAAATAAAGTTCATGACTTGTTTGTTAAATTAAAGTAGAAAAGTTAGTAAAAAAGTAAAAATAATTTATGGAAATTAATGAAAAAAGAAAAAGAAAAAATTTGAATGAATATTAAAATAAAAATATTTGAATAAAAAATAAAAAAAAAATTTATAATTTTTTTAATCGAATTAAAATTTTGAATCCCAAACCAAAACACACAAATGATTATAAGAAATAGTTAGACCAAAAACAATAAAAAGAAGTTTGGTATTGTTTTTTAAACCGGTACACCGTGGCCAACTGCTGCCACGTGGGCCAACAATAAATGCTCTCTCTTCTACCGATTTATCTCCATAACCATAGGACACTTCTCCTGGTTTTTGCGCCCTCTCCGTTTTCGTTGGAGCAATACAGAAGAAGAAAGATAGAGAAACCGCAGCCGAAGAGAGGCGAAAATCTAGCGAAATCGGCAAGAGCAATTAGGGTTTCGAAAGCCTGAATCCAGATTCTGAGACGAAACGAAAATGGCGACGCCATTTCCGGGTCTCCAGCACCGAGATGGAGGTGGAGGCGTGGCTGTAATGGCGGGTCCAGCGAACCACATCGACTCCTCACCGTCGAATTCCTGCGCGAAGAAAAATCAAGACCTCAGTCCCCCGATCCTAATCTTCTTGTTCTTTCACAAGGCTATTCGCTCCGAGCTCGAGGGGCTCCATCGCGCCGCCATGGCTTTCGCCACCGGCGTTGGCGATATCAATCCCTTGTTGGAGCGGTACCACTTTCTCCGAGCTATTTACAAGCACCACTGCAATGCGGAGGACGAGGTGCGTAACGCTGGTTTCAGAATGGAAGTCTTTCAGAAATATAATTCTCCCCTTTTTATGCATCACACGGTTGCTCAATTGGATGGTTTAGGTGCTACAACCTACAGCTATTCAATTTGATTTTCTATATTGATTCTACTTATGCGTACTTTTGCAGAAAATCTAGAAATTTTGATGAGTATTAGCGCTATGCTTCTCAACTTTTATTTCTTTTTCGTTATAAAAAAAATCTTCTCTTTCTTTTTCAACGGTGAAATTTCTTATGATGATTTATTTTAGTTGAAGGCTTTGATTGATGATGTTGTTTGTTCCATCCTCCTATTTTTTGGTTCGTTTAATTGTAAGCTGCGCGTAAAAGGATAGAGGATCAAAGATTGCTCTTGCGTGTTCATTCATGTGTTGAATTAAATTTGTGGCTCTAGCTTTCTCAGTAGGAAGGGTGAGGATATTGCTGTATAATACGCGGTTGCTTCTACAACTATTTGTTAAATTGGGAAAAATTTGAAAGAGAGCGAACTACTTCTAAATAATACAATACCTTGTTTGGACTATCTTGCAGAAACATTAAAATTCATGGGTAATTAGCCTTGGATTTATATTTGGTTGCCTCAAGTTGCAAGTTGTTGTGCCTAACCTTATCATATCTTGCCTTGAAGTGTACTCGCCTCTGCAGACAGTATTGCTAGGCAAATTAGGTCTGCATGGCTCAAAGTTCTGGTTTGTTAGGTCCTTACTCCACACCCCTTTCCAAGGAAGAGACACGCTATTCCTCCTAGCAATGAAATTATACATGGACTTTACCGAAAAAATACCATTCCTGGAGCCAAGCCAAGACAACAGATCATCCTCCCCTCACCGGATCACCACACGGTACAAGAGAGAATAAAACGCAGAAAAATCCTTACCTCCAAATCATTCGCAGATCTCACAAAGGGGACATTCCATACAACATTGCCATCCCTTTCCACCAAACATTCCGCCACTATGGCCTCCTTGCACCGGGACAACGAAAACACAATCGGAAAGGCCAAAGACAAGGGTTGATCACCATATCACCACTCATGCCAAAAGCTAATCCTTAAGCCACTGCTCAGAGAAAACCTGATATGCGGATGAAAATCGGCCCAACCCTTGCTAATGAAACGCCACAAGCTCACACCATGGGACCCCCTACTTGGGCAAGTTCGCCACTGGCCCTTTGTGCACCCATATTTTGCAGCAATGACGACCCTCCAAAGCTTATCTCGCTCATGAGCAAAACGCCAGAACCACTTGCACAAAAGAGCCCTATTGAACAATTAAGACTTCGGAGCCCCAAACCCCCATTCGAGAATAGAGAACACACCAACTCCCACTTTACAAGATGATATTTAGGAACACCCCCAACACTACCCCAAAGGAAGTCCTTCTGAAGCTTCTCCAACTGGTTAGCGACCACAACCGAGATAGGAACAAGGAAAGAAATAGGTGGGAGGCATGAGAGAGTAGACTTAATGAGAGTAAGCCTACCACCCTTAGAAAGATACACGCGCTGTCATCCCGCCAACCTGTGCTCCATCCGCTCAAGGATCTCATCCCAAATATGAACATTCTTAAAACGAGTATCCAACGGAAGCCCAAGATATGTCATCGGCAAGGAGGACACTCTACACTCCAAAATACTCGTCAACTCCTGAACTGTAGCAACACTACCAATAGGAATAACCTTGGACTTAGACAAATTTATGTTAAGGCCCGAGACCGCCTCGAAGCACAAAAGAAGGCATCTGAGACTCCGGAAATGACTCACCTCTGCCTCACACAGCACCAAGGTATCATCAGCAAAAAGCAAGTGAGAAATGCACACACTACCATCTCCAACCGCAAAACCCTCTAAACCGCCGTGCACCACCACTTTCCCCATCATGCGGCTAAAGACTTCCATAACAATCACAAAAAGAAGTGGAGAAAGGAGGTCCCCTTGCCTTCAACCACGCGAGCTACTGAAAAAACCTTTCGGGCAGCCATTGACAATAACGGAAAACTTTACCGTCGAGAGACAAAATAAGATCCAACGACACCATTTTTCATCGAAGTTGCATCGTCGAAGATGTATAATAGAAACTTCCAGTTCACATGATCATAGGCCTTCTGAACATCCCCGGCACCCCCGACCTCAACTTAGAGTCAATGCATTCATTGACAATGAGCACTGAGTCCAAAATCTGTCTCCCTCTAACAAAAGCATTTTGAGAAGGGGAAATAATTTTATCTAAAACAGACTTCAACCTATTAGCCAACACCTTGGCTAAAATCTTATATACACTCCCCACAAGAGTAATGGGGCGGAAATCTTTGAGCTCCACCGCACTCGGCTTCTTGGGAATAAGGACAATGAAAAAGGAGTTCAAACTCCGAACAAACTTCCCATCTCTCGCGAACTCAATAAACATCAGCATCACATCATCCTTAACAAAGTCCCGACAAGCTTGAAAAAAGGCAAGGGAGAAGCCATCCGGGCGCGAGGCCTTGTCCCTATTGAGACTACACACCACCTCAGTCACCTCCTCCACATCAAAGGGCCTTTCAATCCACTCGGCATCCTCTCCCGTAATAGTATCAAACACAAGACCATCCACCGAGGGACGCCACTGAAAGGGCTCCTCATATAGTGAGGAATAATAATCCACAATCTCCGCAACAATCCCTTCAAGATCCTCCACCGCTTCCCCCTCCACCTCCAAACGAGAAATACAATTCGTTCTCCGGTTAGAATTAGCAATATGGTGAAAGAACTTAGTACAACGATCACCCTCTTTCAGCCACAGAGCCCTAGACTTCTGCCTCCAACTAACCTCCTCCAATAAAATCATATTTTCCAACTCCCTAGCGATCTCCAACCTCCTCATCCAACCCTTCGCAACAAGGTGATCCCCCTCATCCAAGGCATCAAGAGACGCAAGCTCGCGCAATAGAGCCGCTTTCCGAATACTCAAATTTCCAAAAACATTCTTATTCCACTCCACAAGTTTTTGTTTTAGCGCTTTCAGCTTAGAGTGAAGCACAAAGCTTGGTGAGCCCCTAAAGTCAAAACCAAGCCATCACTCCTTGACCCACGGGACCGGTAGAGACTTCCCACGCGGTGGAATCCGCCCTGACCTGCAACGCCCCAACTGGACCGAGTGAGAACTCCCACATCAGGACTGTCAGCGACAGCCACTGCGATCGCTGGAGACGAAACACCCACCGCCGAGCCCCCTGCGTCTCCATCGGCAAGAAGCTGACCGGCGACGCCTAGCCCAGGCGAGGAAGGCGTCTCCACCTCGACCTCGTCCTCAGCTTGCTAGAGAAGTAGCTCGAACGAAAGCTGTTTGCCCCACCCAAGCAGACACCATTGCGCTGGGCCTCCTTAGCTGTACTGCATTGGGCCACCACAGGTGTTTCTTGGGCCGCCAATTTATATCCACAGACCCGACAATTCAATGTGAGAAGTGGCGTAGACTTAGGCTTGAACTTGGGCTCCGAAATCTGCAGCTTATTTATTACCCGCTCAATAACTCAATCCACCTCAGCTTGTAATCGCATTAAATGGTGCCACAGATCTCTGTCGGACGTAGCCCCCAGCAGACTGCTCAGAAACGTGGGGAACCACAATTTCCTTATCAGGGTCTGCATGCTGCGCTGTAGGAAAGCCAAATGCCAGTTGCTTTTGCTGGCTACCCTCAACAATCGGAGCCCTGCAAAGCTCTCCCTTCTCCTCCGCCTTCTTCTCCGACAAGCCAGCCTTCACCGTATCTACAAATGACCAGCCTTCTCTGACCGGAACAGCCACAGACCCCATTCTCTTGCGCTGGAGCTCACCTATAACCGAGATAATCTCCTCAGAGGTCATAGCAAAGGACTGCCACCCAACACTCGCCTTCCCCTCCGGAACCATCACAGCCCCTCGTCGGCGTCTCTCCCCAAATTCAGCAAGAGCAACGTATCTACCACTCCTATTCGAACACAGCTGGGCTAAAAAAGCATGCTAGGACTCTTTAAATTTCTCCGAAAAGTCACTAGGGACCCTGGTCTGCACCATTTTGCCAAACAGGTTCGCCAACTAGACCATCCCATATCTCCCGAAGCAAATGGCGCTCTGTGATTTTTCTATTATGTTCAGTTAACGTGACAATACCAAACGAACTCACTGAGAACTGAAACGACATCGCTTCGAAAAAAAGCCATCACTTCAACAATGCGCTCTTTCTTCACGGCTCTGGCCAAGGGATTTACATCACCATTCCACAAAAGTTCTGAGTCCCTTCTCACTGAACCCCATCCGTGAATATTATAAAACAACTGATTATAACAAATAAAAATAACATGCGGAACATGAACCCTCCATTGTGTTGCTCTGTCACTTGTTTCTAACTCTGCTCATGTTTAAAGAAGTTTGTTGATCCATTTTGCTCCTTAAGAAAAAGTTAATAAGTGTCAGTAAATAAAAGTTTTTCTTTTGAACATTTTATATAATTTAGTAAAATAGCCATCCATTGATTCCCTAAGTGTGTTTGCTCGATGTATGTATGTTAGAATCTTCCAGAGCGGCAACATAGGTGTCTCACTCCGTCTATTGTCATCATAATTTAAATTACACATTTTTTTTTCTTTTTTAAGGTTTTATCATTAGACTATCTTCTCTGTTTAAACCTAAAAGCCACATTTGTGGACGAGTCTCTAAAAGCCAAGTCATCTGTGTAGGATATTTGATTTTACTGAAAAGTAAGGGTCATATAATTTTTTATGTGTTTGTGCTTGTGTTTAGACATACTAGCTTTCTTCCACGCATATGCCTCTGGGAATGCTCCTTTCACGCCCTTGTCTCTGGTCCTAGTGTTCAGCTTATATGTGTTTGTGCATGTGTTTAGACATACTTAAAAACATTCTAGCTTTGTCCACACATATGCCTTTGGGAATGCTCCTTTCACTCCCTTGTCTCTGGTTCTAGTGTTGGGTCCACATTTTTTGTGTTTTACCTCTTTTTTCTTCTTCTCCCTCTCTTCTCACCGGATTCAAGTGTCTTGTAGTTTTTCTCTTCTCACCCGGATATGAGTTTCTTATAGCTTTCATCCATGCATATGCCTATTGGGTCCACTTTTTTTTTTTGTCTTTTTACTTCATTTTGCCAATTAAAGTGAAGGTTTTGAGAGACAATTAAAGTAGGTCGACACCAAGACCAAGTCTTGGCATTCTGTGTTATTGTTGACCAACATCTTAATTTATTTCCGCTGTTCTCTCTATGAAGTTCTACAATTGATTTTCCACTCTTTGTCCTGACAATAATCATAGAATGTATGTGCAACATTTTGGAATTGCAGTTACTTCAAATCAATTATTCATTCAAATTTTTTAACGCTTCACAATCAGATCAATCCATTTGGTTGTATAGATGCAGAGGCATGCCCTTGCGTTTCACATATTGTTGTTTTGTACAGCTTTGGTTCTCCTTAGTGTTGGTGTCTTTTCATCGGTCTTAAATTTTTAAGATTATAACATCATGTTTACTTTCGAAATTCTAGGTCATCTTTCCAGCTCTTGATATACGTGTGAAGAATATTTCACGCACTTACTCCCTAGAACATGAGGGAGAAAGTGTTCTTTTTGATCAGTTGTTTGAGCTGCTCAAGTCAGATATGCAAAATGAAGAAAGTTATAGAAGAGAGTTAGCCTCTTGTACGGAAGCCCTTCAAACATCAATTAGCCAGCATATGTCCAAGGAAGAGGAACAGGTATGAGTTTTCTCAACTGCCATGGTCCATAAGGAATATGAAATTTGGGTTTAGTAATCACCTGGGCATTTAATAGTTGCTCCTGTGCATCCTGGCTGTATCGTACCTGTGAACTGGTTAGTTGGGTGTGGAGAAGCATTGTGAACCCTAATCTGTTTCTTCTCCTTTGCCCCGGCCCAGCATAGCACCTTGCTCCCATCTCTTAAATAAACTCAAACCTGTGTGTAATGATTGATGTGTTTTGAATATGCTATCCTCAATTTTTAACTTTACTAGTCTGGATGAAGACAATAGATGTTGGCAATCAGAGGCTGGCATGTCCCGACTCTCTGGGACTTCTCGCACCCTCTGTTAGGTGTATCTGGGTCATTTAATGTTCTGTTCTATCCATCCTGGCTGTGTGCTGCCAGTCCACTGGCAGGTATACAGATGCATATTGAGTTTCCTGTAATATGCCATCAAATTTATTATTAGGGAGGCTTCTTCTTCACTTGTTCTAACTGTTCCTTTTTCTTTTGGTGTCATTATCTTGTTACGGGGTAAAAATGGGACATAATTTCTGAACCATTATGTAATATACCCCAAACAAGTGTTTAATCTATCTCAGGCATCTGGCCATCCACAAGTTTATATTTTGCAATGTTTGAATGATTCTGAAACCCAGCCATAAGCAATTAACTATTGTTTTCTTTTTCCTAAATGCTTCTTGTTCAGGGTTTAGTATGCATCGCTAACTGTGTCACGGAAGGGGGTATGGCTAACTACCTTCATTTCCATGTGTTTGCTTGATCATAGGAGAAAGGAAAAAAGAGAAAGCAAATGGTGGCCCTAAGTGGTATGGAACAAATGTACCCCTTTCTTTGATCACCATTTTTTCCATCTACTTCCCTCTAGTTTGGGTTGAAAAAGTTTAGTGGGGAAGGGAGGGAAGGGACCCCTCCTCTTTTCCTTATCTTGTTCCACTTCATCCATCCATTGAGACTAATGCTTTCCCTCCCTTGCCCTCTCCTTCCTGCTTGATTCCCAACCCGATGCCATATAATTTGTGGAAATCTCAAATTAGTGGTGATTAACTCCTTCCAGGTTCTCTAGCTGTCAAAAAATTTTCTTGCTTTTGATGTACTTGGCAGTCGGTGATGAGCTTTCTGCAAATTTACCAATATACTTTAGGCAGTGTTTCTTGCTCTTTATTGGTCTATACATGCAATTGAGATGGTGTATTGTATTAACCCTTTGTACATGCCAGCCACCTATGTAGAACTTAGCGTGCTGAGTTGTAAATAAGTTTGTCCCTCACATTTTGTTTTCATTTGGCAGGTCTTCCCTTTGCTTATCGAGAAGTTTTCATTTGAAGAGCAGGCCACTTTGGTATGGCAGTTTCTTTGCAGCATTCCTGTCAAGATGATGGCAGAATTTCTACCCTGGCTTTTTTCCTCTATCTCACCTGATGAACGTCAGGATATCCGCAAGTGTTTGTGCGAGATAGTCCCCCAAGAAAAGCTTCTTCAGCAGGTAAGGAGTCCTTTTTGCGGTTGTTATGTCATCTTTGTTGGTTTTCATGTAACTTTATCTTTTCTGAAGTGAAGGTTGTACTCACCTGGATTGGAGAGGAAACTGTGTCTGAAATGAGTAAAAGTTGCAACGATAATCTTGAGGCCAGATGTCAAGATTCTGGGGCTAGCACTTTTATCAGTCAAACTGAGCAGGTGAACTGTGCATGTGAATCTTCCAGAACTGGTAAAAGGAAGCATATGGAGCTAAATTTGGATTTGACCAAATCCAGTACATCTTGTCCTATAGATGAAATATTGTTTTGGCATAATGCTATAAAGAGAGAGTTAAATGATATAGCTGAGGCAGCTAGGAAGATACAAATTTCTGGAGATTTCTCTGATCTGCTGGAATTCAACAAGAGGCTGCAATTCATTGCAGAAGTCTGCATCTTTCACAGGTGTGCTTTTCAGCTTTGTTTCCTATTTTGATTTCCCTTACTGGCAAATATAAGTCTGTATGTAATTCGTGAATTGTTGCACCTTGTGGAAAGGAAGTTGCGATTACCTTATAGCTAGCTTTGAATCCTAAACCCCATTTTCATACTTATAACATTTATTCATGAGCTATTGAAGAGTTCAAGAAGTAAAGTTTCCCTTGAAGGGCATGGTATTGTATTTCAGAGTTTTTGAATTGGACGGTTACTTTCCTTTTTCTGCCTTTGTGGGTTTTATGGATTTAGTTCTTAAACTTTTTCTTTTCCTCTAATCTTGGACCAAGAGATTCAAAATTGCAAATAAGGGAGGAGGCTTATTTAAAGAGCGCATAGTCCAAGTTGGCTGTCCTATGAAATGTGCATTTCATGAAATTAGATTCTCGTGTTTCCCTTTCTGCAGCATTGCTGAGGACAAAATTATATTCCCTGCTGTAGATGCAGAACTCTCTTTTGCACAGGAGCATGCAGAAGAGGAAATTCAATTTGACAAGCTTAGGTGCCTGATAGAAAGCATCCAAAGTGCTGAAGCCAATTCAACTTCTGTGGAATTCTGTTCAAAATTGTGCTCACAGGCTGATCGAATAATGGACACCATACAGAAGCACTTCCATGATGAGGAAGTTCAGGTGGGTACTGTTGCATGAATGACAATGAGCTGAGCTTGTGGAAAGGAGACATTCAGTTAAAACAATATTATGCCTTTTTCCATCACATCCTTGCCTGTAATTTGGTGACTTTTTGTTCAGCATTTATAATTTTAAAGACAGAATCAATCATCTTATCTGTCCTTAAAATCATCCTCACGAGAATTTTCCAGGTTCTTCCACTTGCTCGAAAGCATTTTAGCCACAGAAGGCAGCGAGAACTTCTGTATCAGAGCTTATGTGTGATGCCCTTGAAATTGATTGAGTGCGTCTTACCATGGCTGGTAGGATCAGTTAGTGATGAAGAAGCAAGGTCACTTCTTCATAATATGTATATGGCAGGTTCGATATCTGTTCTCAAATTTATTTTTTGAAGTGTAAGGGCTGTTGACAAATTGTGTCACAGCTTGCTGTCTGTTTCTAACTTGCGGAGTTATCTGATGCAGCTCCAGCATCAGATTCTGCATTGGTCACTCTTTTCTCGGGGTGGGCCTGTAAAGGTCGTTCAAGGAATGTTTGTTTGCCTTCCAGTGTTATTAGTAGTTTCTCTCCTCCAGTACCGACTAGAATGGAAGAATTTGGTTGCCAACCAATTGGTGTATGTGCCTTTTTGTCTTCTGCTGAGGAAAAACCTCCAGTCACTCAAGAAGATGACCATAGAAGGCCATTCAAATGTGGAAATGCAATTCAAAGTGAGGACACTGATGCTTGTCATTCTACAGGAACTGCAACCATCCAATTATCTTGCAGCAATCAGTCTTGCTGTGTCCCTGGGTTAGGAGTGAATGAAAATAATCTAGCAGCGAGCTCTTTAGTTGCAGCAAAATCTGTACGGTCCCTATCTTTTAGTCCTTCTGCTCCCTCCCTCAACTCAAGTCTGTTTAACTGGGAAATGGATTTAGCCTTTGCTGATGCTGGATCTGCAACACAACCCATTGATAACGTATTTAAATTTCATAAAGCCATTCGGAAAGACTTGGAGTACTTGGATGTTGAATCTGGCAAGCTTAATGATTGCAACGAAACCTTTCTTAGGCAGTTTACTGGCAGATTTCGTTTGCTATGGGGTTTATATAGAGCTCATAGTAATGCTGAGGATGATATAGTATTTCCAGCATTAGAATCTAGAGAGACTCTTCATAATGTGAGCCACTCATATACCCTTGATCACAAACAGGAAGAGAAACTGTTTGAGGATATTTCTTCTGCGCTTTCTGTGCTTACACAACTGCATGAGCAGTTGAACAGTAAGAATTTGGCTGATCATCTAACTGCAAGTAAGTCTGACACTTCTGATCACAATTCTAATATGAGAAAGTATGATGAGCTCTCAACTAAGCTTCAGGGCATGTGCAAATCAATTAGAGTGACATTGGATCATCACGTTTTCCGGGAAGAGCTTGAATTATGGCCATTGTTTGACAGACATTTTTCTGTGGAAGAACAGGACAAAATTGTTGGCAGAATAATTGGTACTACAGGTGCAGAGGTCCTTCAATCAATGCTGCCGTGGGTTACTTCTGCTCTTACCCAGGAGGAGCAAAACAGAATGATGGACACATGGAAGCATGCAACTAAAAACACGATGTTCAGTGAGTGGCTCAATGAATGGTGGGAAGGAACTTCCTCTGGATTTCAACATATGACAATAGCCGGGAATGGCATTTCACTAGGTTCGTGGATTGTTTGTTGGTTCTGCCTTTGGATATGTTCTTTGTTATTTATTGTTGTGTTCTTACTTGATCTCTAAGTATGCTGCTAAGAAAATTAAAAATATACTATATTAGGTACTGATGCCTACGAAAGCTTGGACCACAGTGATCTCAATTTCAAGCCCGGATGGAAAGATATTTTTAGGATGAATCAAAATGAGCTTGAATCTGAAATAAGAAGAGTTTCTCGGGATTCAACTCTTGATCCAAGAAGAAAAGCATATCTTATTCAAAATCTTATGACCAGGTCAGTTTATGTGACCTGTACGTGAGTCCACAACAGTTTGGATTAGTATGCTTTTAGCATGTTCTGATATATAAAAGGTTTATGGTAGTCGGTGGATAGCATCTCAGCAGAAGTTACTTCAGACAACAACGGGTGAAAGTTTGCATTCTGGAGATTCACATGATTGTAATCCATCATATCGTGATTCTGAGAAACAAGTTTTTGGGTGTGAGCATTACAAGAGAAATTGCAAACTCCGTGCTGCTTGCTGTGGCAAGTTATTTACATGCAGGTTTTGCCACGATAAAGTCAGCGACCATTCAATGGATAGGTATGTGCACCTTATATTTTCCACTTGTTTCTCAGTGGAATCCTACGTATAACCTAATCTTGTTAGTATGAATTCATTTGCAGGAAGGCTACAGCTGAAATGATGTGTATGAAGTGCTTAAAACTTCAGCCTGTTGGACCAATTTGCTCAACTCCTTCCTGTGGTGGACTCTCAATGGCAAAGTACTACTGCCCTATTTGCAAATTTTTTGATGATGAAAGGTACCTAATTTTGTAACAATTTATTCCTCTCTAGTTTTTTGTCATTGAAATCGTTAGTTTGCTATCCTACAAAAAAAGAAGATATCAGGTCCCCCACCCTAACGAGGATATTAGAGTTTTCAAAGGGATATGATCTATAAAATGATGGAATACTAAATTTGGCATGGAACGAAGTCTTTGAGGGATTTTTTTAGGCCAGAACTTTGGGCTTTGAGTTGAGTTATGATATACTTCACGTTTACAGCGTATCTTTATCAGTAATGTTCCTGCTTGGAAAATCAATCACTTATGCATGATCTTGATTAATAGCTGACTTGAAGTTCTTTTTAAAAATATGCATGGATATCTTGTTTGTGAGATCAATTTTGTGATAGGTGCTCTGATCAATATAGATTACCAAAGAGAAGGAAGAGATGCTTTTCCGAAATTGGCAGACATTTATTTCTTGAAAGTTCTGGTTTTATATTTGATTGAGAGGTGACAGATTGATAGTGGTAGTCTGGTGGCTATTTGTTAATATCGATTTACTGAATGGTTAGTTCAGTTTAGTGCTAATATTTTGTTCCTTTTGTGGTTAAGATTTGCTGAGGAGGATTTCTTGGTTTTCCCTATAATGTTATTGCAGGACAGTTTATCATTGTCCTTTCTGCAATTTATGTCGTCTTGGGAAGGGACTTGGTATTGATTTCTTTCATTGCATGACGTGCAATTGTTGCCTGGGGATAAAGTTAGTGGATCACAAGTGCCGAGAGAAAGGTCTGGAAACAAACTGTCCCATTTGCTGTGATTTTCTGTTCACATCAAGTGCGACCGTCAGAGCCCTTCCATGTGGCCATTTTATGCATTCAGCTTGCTTCCAGGTCTGTATCCTTTCTCTTCTTTTGTTCCTATTGTTCTGCTCCAGATTTTGTTTTCTATACAAGATAAGTGTTTTTGTTGGTGCTTATGTTATGTTCCACTCTCTTATTTGTTCTCTCAGGCATATACTTGCAGTCACTATGTTTGCCCAATTTGTAGCAAATCGTTGGGAGATATGGCAGTAAGTGACTATTTGTTCTATTTGTAAGTGCTAGTTCACTATTGTTACACTAGTAAAGGAGCCATTCATGAGGCCTTTGGTTAACAGACTGAAATAACTGTATTCAACTGGCCTGTTTTGTTTTGTGTTGTTTTGCATACTCAGAATTAGAGTTATTCACTCTTAGTGGCATATGAGTGAGGGTTCATATATGACAATCTAATAGAAATCTTTATAATACTGTTCCTTTAGGATTTTATGTATATCTCAGTACTATGATCTTGACCTTGCTTATCGGCTAACTTCCACCTGGGGTTCAAACGCCTCTTCAATGGACCTTGGTCTAGTGAACAAAAGCTTAATGGATGGCTTGAACTATTCCAGCAATCCTACAATTGGTGGGGACTTAATAAGTAATCTCTGGATGATAAACATCTTACAGAATAGGAGTGAAGCTTAATGGTTAGCAAGTATCGATAAGGTTTGTTACTGGTTAGAAGCGGCTAAGAGTTTAAAAGTTTTGCCTCTCTGTCTCTTTGTTGGTTCCCCCCCCCCCCTCCCCTCTCTTCTCCCTCCCTCCCTTCACATGTTTCCTAGGTTCGAGACAGCATTCAGCTAAACATGAATTTATTAACCATGTCATCTGTATCTGGAGAGAATAGATTCACAAGCGAATAATTCAGATTTCCATGTGTGTAACATTTTTGCTTTGCTTCTGTTGTCAGGTTTACTTTGGCATGCTTGACGCTCTACTGGCTTCAGAAGAACTCCCAGAAGAATACAGAGATCGCTGTCAAGTAAAACATTCATACCTCTTTTCTCCTTCAACATCTTAGGTAACTATTCGAAGCTCTTAGTGTTTGCTGAATTTAAAGCCTCAAATTTTGGTATTCCAGGATATACTGTGCAATGACTGCGATAAAAAGGGGACTGCACCCTTCCACTGGCTATACCATAAGTGTGGGTTTTGCGGATCCTATAATACCAGGGTAATTAAGGTTGATTCCAGTTCCCACTGTTCGACATCAAGCTAGTGAGGGTGTCTGACTTTCCCGTGGTTTTATTTCCACGTGTAAATACCCTTGATTGAAGCACCGCTTACAGATGGTTTTGTAAATTAACGTGCCACTAGAATGGTGAGTTATGATTTTTATACCCCAAAACTTGTGATCATCCCCGACATAATCAAGGTTGGTGGATTTATGCCCCTTTATGGATTTGCGGCGGTTCTATCAATGCCTTGAGGAGGAAATTTGTAGTTGAACGGTCTTGCTAAATGCTTGGATGTTCTGTAAGTTTTCAAGCTGAATTGTTGTCAACTAAGTATTTAATCTTTTGGCCACAAAGTAGTAGTAGGATAAAGTGTAGTTTCGGATGTATTCTACGAATTGGACAGCGACTTAAATTTATTGTCAGTAAACTGCCCCGATAAGTCGTGTTTGAGACCTGTTTATTATGTATCAGGCAAGGTAAACTGAGTTAAGGATAATATTGACCTTAGATCATGGAGAGTTCGAGCACGAGAGTTGGGACTCATAGTATCTTGAACGACATTGACCGAGTGGCTTATCGTTGCTTTACTACCGGTCTTGTTTGATATCCACGAGAACTTTCTAGAATCTATGGTGAGGAAGCACTTCCTCTCTTTTTTTTTTCTTCCATGAAGATAATTACACCGTTTTCTAGTTGTTAGTAATACCTCAATTTTGTCGAAACCTAGTACTATGGTTGCTTGTTCAACTCAAGCAGTGAATTACTGTCAGCCCAAACTAATCACAACTCTGTGTGTTCCTAGTGGGCGGCCATTAGGAACACAAGCAGTGCTTCACACCCCTCCCGGTGGTTGATCCACTCTTCTATAAAATCGTAAGATCCAAAGCCAAAGGATGAGATCAGGTCTGTCAACAAAAGGAGAGACGAGATCTGTGGTTCTATCGCCGGAAGGAGCCTAGTATTTGACGGATGGATATGAACCCCGATGAAGAGTATGAGCAGAGAAAGATGGATCCTGAGAGAGATTGTGTGTGTTCCGGGAAAGAGACAAGAGAGCAAAGTTGGTCCAAAAAAAGTTTCATGAAGTTAGAACTTACTTGGAAGTACACCGAGCAGTGGTATAAACATTTCAGCACTATTTTTTTTTTCACCTTAGCAGATAGAAATTGTATGGGAACTTGCCCTTTCCTTGTGGGGGTAGTTCTGTGATGGTTTAGATACTTATTGATGTCATGACTCGGATCGTGAATAGGACTGAGGTGATGGATGGACATCTCCAAATTAAGGCATTAAAAGAAAGTAGTGTCTTTTTCAAAAATCCGATATTTGTTCCCTCTACCTCCCTGACTTGCTTTTTCTTGTATCTACGTTTCACGTCTGACCGGTAGCCTCAACGATTTGTCTTTGGATATCCGCATGCACTCTTTGCTTCATTGGTGCAAAGGGTAGGTAATTACGTGCATGGGCTTCATAAGGAAATAGTCTCTCCTTGTAAGCTATAACCTAATTTGCTTCTTCTTCACCCTTTTTTTTCTCTCGCTATCCTTTTTGGTAGATTAGGATATATTATTTGTACATCTTGCTAATAAATTAATATAATCCGGGGAGATTAGCTTAATTTCGCAACATATTAATTCCGATGCCATATATGCCTGTGAATTTTGCGTTAGTCTGCATATCAGAAGCAAAACCTAAAAACAAAATGGAAAATATAAAACTTAGTTAAAATGGAAGGTTTGGCTAAGTTTTCTAAAAGATTTATGAGTCTTTCTTTAACAGAATGGATGGCTCGGCCAAAATAACTCCAGAAAAAGGGGGGCGGGGACAGGGCCGGCTCAAGGGTAAGGCAACTTAGGCAGTTGCCTAAGGTCCCACCTTGAGCAAGGCCTCATAACTTAGAGAATAAAAAAAAAAAGACAACAAAACGTGCTGAAAAAATAAGCCAACAAATTGATAAAAAAACCACTTGTAACCGTGTAAAACAAGACGCACTGACATGCAAAAGACAAAAAAGTGAAAGCATTAAATGAAAGAAGTGTAAAATAAAACGTACTGACATGCAATGATGCAAAAGAAAGAAGTGTAAGCTAAAGAAGCGTAGAAGAGAAGCGTAAAAGACCGTGAAAATCGTGAAAAAAATGTACTGATAGCTTTTTTCTGTGAAAACCGTGAAAAGAAGTGTAGAAGACAGTCATTCGTAAGCAAAAGTGAAACAGAAAAACGGGGCCTCTGATTTTTTGTAGTGACAATATGCGTAGAAAATGAGGCCTTTGAAGTGATATGTAAGACGCCATTCTTATTGCAATAGCAAGTAATCGGCCTCTGCCCTCTCCTAACGGCAGTCTGACATTATAATCGCCGAAATTTACAGAAAACTCACATCAATAAGTTTTTGTGTATAAAACGGAAATTGCTGCAAAATTTATCAACAGCTAAATTTATAACGATAATTAATCTAAATTCTCCTATATAAATCTAAACTTATACTTCATACTCCATCTCCTCAATCTTCTTTCAAAATCTTTCTCTCCCTCTATTTCTTTTCTTGTTTTATCTCTCTTTGGAATTACTTTTAGCTGAAGATTGTTCTAAGTTCAAATTCGACCACTTATAATTTTGGTGAGAGGTTCTATTATTCTAATCTTTACACTTTTGTATTTTAATTTGAATATTTATTTTGTATTTTAGCATTTATTTTATTTGTTAGTGTTCTTTGTTTATATCTACATTATGTCTAATAGAAAATATGAATGTGGTTATGAAAAACTTAAGAAAAAAAAGAAAAATAGAAAAGTTAATCCAATCTCAAAAAGGAGCTCTTGATAAATTTATTATCAATGATAAAAATAATATAACATCAAACTTAGCTGAAGAATTGATTATTGAACAACCATGTGATTCAATACAATTATGAGAGAATATTGAACCAATCCCACAACATAATATTGAAAGTCAACTTGTTAATGATTCACAAGTTTATAGTTCGATAATTCCTGATGAAGAACCTAACAAAAATTTAGAAACCAATATAAAAGATAATGAAAATTTAGAAACCAATGTCAAAGATAATGAAACTATAGATCTCAACGCTTTGAGTACAGTATCTATAGATATTTATGATCCAAGTCAATGGAAAACTATGGATGCAAAACTTAGAGATCTATTAGTAGAGAGAGGTCCAATTAGAATTGATGATATAGACTTTCCCAAAGATGAGAATAATAGACATTTCTCTATTACATTTTATATGCAAAAATTATCAAATGGAGAAAAACATGATAGAAAATGGCTAGTATATTCAAAGCATGTTGATAAAGTTTATTGTTTTTGTTGCAATCTATTTAATTCAAAACCGAGCACGAGTCAATTGGTTAATGAAGGAACTAGAGATTGGAAGAATCTTAGTGTTAAACTTAAAAGTCACGAAACAAGTCATGAACATATCACCAATATGAATAATTGGATTAACTTGGAAATGAGATTGGTTAAAAATAAAACAATTGATAAAAAACTTCAAGAACATATTAACAAAGAGAGAGATCATTGGAAAAAAGTATTATTAAAAATTATTGTTGTTGTAAAAACTCTTGCTAAAAATAACTTAGCATTTCGTGGAAAAAACGAAAAGATCTACCAAGATAATAATGAGTGTTTTTTTAAGCCTAATTGAAATGATAGCAGAATTTGTTCCAATTATGCACGAACATGTTCGACGAATACAACATGGTGAAATTCATAATCATTACTTAGGACATAACATACAAAATGAATTGATACAAATATTAGCATCTGAAATTAAAAATACTATTATAAACAAAATCAAAGAAGTAAAATATTTTTCGGTTATACTTGACTGCACTCCTGATATAAGCCACCAAGAACAAATGACTCTAATATTACGATGTATAGATACTACAGCATGTAAAGTGAAAATAGAAGAATTTTTTTTAGAATTTTTAGAAGTAGATGACACCTCTGGTAAAGGTCTTTTTAATGAACTTCTAAATGCCATAAAAAACATGGATTAGATGTTAATAACATAAGAGGACAAGGATATGATAATGGATCAAATATGAAAGGAAAATATCAAGGTGTACAAAAGAGATTATTAGATATAAATCCTAGAGCATTTTATACACCTTGTGGTTGTCATAATTTGAATCTAGTATTATGTGACATGGCAAACTCATGTCCCAAAGCTATATCTTTTTTTGGAGTGGTACAACGCATTTATTCTTTATTTTCTTCTTCTACAAAACGATGGAAAATTTTACAAGATAATGTATCTACATTGACATTGAAACCATTGTCACAAATACGTTGGGAAAGTCGCATTGAAAGTGTAAAAGCAATAAAATATCAAGCTCCAAAAATAAGAGATGCTTTAGTTCAATTAGCAAAAACAAGTGAAGATCCTAAGACAAAGAGTGAAGCCACATGCTTAGCTGCGTATGATATTGAAAATTTTGAGTTCTTATTAGGCATAAATATTTGGTATGATATTTTGTTTGCTGTTAATTCAGTGAGTAAGATCTTACAATCTAAAGATATGCATATCGATATTGCCATAGATCAATTAAAAGGGCTTATTTCTTATTTAAAAAAATATCGAAAAATTGGATTTGTATCTGCTTTAATTTCATCTAAAGAGATTGCAATTGAAATGGAAATTGAACCTATATTTCCTGAAAAACGAATAATACATAGAAAAAAAATTCAAAGAAAATGTTAATGATGAAACAATAAAATCAGTTGAAGAAACTTTTAGGATTGATTATTTCATATATATAGTAGATCAAGTTATTTCTTCAATTCAAAATAGATTTGAACAATTCACAGTATATGAGAATATTTTTGGTTTCTTATTTAATATTAATAAATTCAAATCTTTAGAAAATGCTGATTTAAAAATATATTGTCTTAATCTTGAAAGTTTTCTTAAAGATGGTGAATATTCTGACATAGATGGTTTGGATTTATTTTCAGAATTAAAAGTATTAAAAGAAGTTTTACAACCTCAAATCAATACTCCAATTGAAACATTAAATTATATAAAAAAATTAGATTGTTTTTCAAATGCATGCATTGCTTATAGAATACTCTTAACAATACCAGTGACAGTTGCTTCTGGAGAAAGAAGTTTTTCAAAACTTAAACTAATAAAATCCTATTTACGGTCGACGATGTCACAAGAAAGACTAAATGGATTAGCCATTCTATCAATTGAAAGTGACATATTAACAAATATTGAATATAAAAGTTTGATTAGTAATTTTGCATCTCAAAAAGCTAGAAAAATTATTTTTAAATATTTTTTTATTAAAATTTATATTTTTAAAAATTTATATAAAAGACCTAATTTTTAAAATGGCCTTAGGCCTCATTTTTTATTGAGCCGGCCCTGGGGGACATTGTTGACAAATTGCATATGTTATGTCCATTTTTCTTACGAAAACATTAGACTTTGTTTATTTCTATAATATCTTATCATTAAGTAGTAAGATATTAAATTATGTTTAAGAATGGTCTGAACTGGCCAGCAGTTAATTAAGTTATTAAGTTAATGAGATGTTGAGGTACTACACTCTCTACTCTCAAGTATGGTTACTCATTTAAAACTTCTTAATTATTTTATGTTATTTTATAATTAGTTATATTTTTAAATAATCTTAAGTTTTTTTAGCGTAAATATAAATAATTTATTTATTTTGATTACGAGATTGATAGAACTTCATTCAATCCTCTTTTTTAAAAAGAAGAATAAGAAGGATAAGGTATCACCATTATGCCCTTCAAATTACGTGTTAATTAGGATTATTCAAACTTCGTAAAATTTGAATAAATATACTGAGATTGATTTTTTTAATCTTAAAAAATATAGAAAAGAAAAAGAAAAAGAAAAAGAAAAGACAAGCAAAGCCAAGTAAAGAAATGCTTAAAAAAAAAGAAAAAAAAAAGAAGCAAAGTAAAGAAGCAAAGCACAATTGGAGACAGGACTCCCATAAATTGGCCTAAGCAAAAATTACCGAGGGTTTGAAGAAAAGAAAGACAGAGAGGAGAAGGGAAAACGTGAAGACGAACTCACGAAGAGGAGACCAACAGAGAGAGAGAGAGAGAAACTCCCGAAGAAGAGAGAGGCACAACAATAAAAAGGAAAAGAAAACAAGAAGAAGAGACAGAAAGAGAGCTTGTGAGGAATAACGAAAAAATAGAACAGGAAAAGGAGAAAAAATAAATCGTGTCCCCATCTGCTCCATTTCTGTAAATACCAAAACCCTACAGCTCTCGTTTTTATGTAGTTTTTCTCTGTAATTACGCTTGTGCTTCGTTTAGATCTTAGCTCTTTGCTATTGCATACCATCAATTTCCGTGCTTCTCAAGTTCCCAAGAAAATATAGCGATGCGATAATGCTTTGAATTACGTGTGCCTGCTGGAGAAATTGACTTTTTTTTCCGTGGTAATTGTTTTTTTCTTTTGGTTTTAGATATCCCATGATTAGAGCAACTGAGAGGGTAAGATAGGATTTTTAGATTAATCAAGAGAAAGAGGGAGAGAGAGCCGAGAGGGAATGAGAGAGGGAATGGGGACGGGTTCGGACATGGAAGGACCTTCGGCGCCAGCGCTTCGGAAAGACCCCTATGAGGTACTGTGCGTTTCGAGGGATTCCACCGATCAGGAAATCAAAACGGCGTATCGGAAGCTCGCTCTCAAGTAAAGATTTCTTCTACAATTTCTCCAATTTATTCCCATGTTTGTACGTCGCTTTTTGAATTACTTTTATTTTAATTTCTTGCTAATGGGCGTCTTAGATTCTGGTTGTCCATGTATGTTAGTGTTTAGGACCACATAATGGGGACAATATACTTTTATTAAGTTTTGTTACATGCTTAGATTCTAGCTCACTGAGTTTATTATTATGAAGAACATGATTGGGAATGTGGATGGTGGATGGGTTTAGGGATTTTTATGGCAGATGTCACTAATGTACTGTAGTTGTATTGTCGTAGGTGGTGTTTTGATGTAATTTTTTTTCCTTGGAAAGGAATCTTTGTAATGGTAATTAAGTGGTTATTGTGATCCTTGGAGTGCGGTTGGTAAGGTTAGTTCTAAAACTTCTGTATTTTGTTTGGGAAAAATCGCATGGGATTGAGCTGGAGTGTAATTGTTTGAGCATTAGGGCTACTTGCATCTGAACTGTTAGGGATTCACTAGTTGTCCATCAGGAATTGAGCCGGTTTTTGTGTTTTATACACAACTGCATATCCAAGGCCATTAGCGCAACTCTTTTTTGAAAGTTGCCATTGCAGCTTTTTATAGAAGCTTCAAACTAGTTGTATACAGTCGGTTCTGTTCTCAGCTTTTGATTCTTAGTTATTTATTTTCTACGTTTCAATAAAAGTGATTGTCCATCATTTAAAATATGCTTAAAAAAAGTAATCAGATTTGTAAAGTTCCATAGAAAGGCACCGTGCGGAGCTTTCCGCCGGGGAAGTGTCTTCCGGACGCATGGGTTCTTTCGGAGGGGGCATTGATGATGCTCTCGTCGGGCTTTCTGCTTTGGGGGCTGAGGATAGCTTTGGGGTGCGCTGGTGGCTATCGACGGTGAGGGAGATGGGATCTGCACAGTACCTCTTCGGGCAGTCCACTCGGGGGTTGAGAGGGTTCATGGGGGGAGGGTTGTCCCTTCTACATGGGTTTTGGAGATGGTAACATCTTTCAGGCATTTGGTGGGGGTATCCTGTGATGGCTATGAAGCTGATCTCATGCATCTTTTTGCTGCCTTGGAGATGGAGCGGGGGAAGGGCAAATCAAGTGGTAAGTTGCTTCGGGAATTAAAATCTTTGGAGAGTTCTGTGAATTATGATGGGAGTTAGTCTAGCTCTCGTAGGGGTCGGAAGGTGGGGAGGGCAATAGTCACTTCTTTATGAAGACTCGAATTGTTTGTTGGAATGTGCGGGGGTTGAATGACCGAGAGAAATGCAAAAGTGTAGGGAATCTGCTACGAGGGTGGAAGGGTGATTTAGTGTGTCTTCAGGAAACTAAGGTAGCTGAGATGACTCGTGCCATGGTGCGTCGGTTGTGGGGTGGGCCTCATGTACAATGGTGTTGTCTGGACGCTGTTGGTGTTGCGGGCGGTATTCTGTGTATTTGGGATACTCGCTCGTTGGAGTTGATTGAGTCTTGTGTGGGTTCTTTTTCTGTTTCGTTGAGCTTTCGCAATGTGGAGGATGATATTCGGTGAATCTTTTCGGGTGTTTATGGCCCTAATGATGCTTGCAGAAGGAAGATCTTATGGGATGAGTTGGTGGGGGTGCATACTTGGTGGAGTTTACCTTGGTGTAGTGGGGGGGGACTTTAATGTGACTCATTTTCCTAGTGAGCGTTCAGGTGGCGTTCCAGGAGTTCCATGTTGGATTTTTCGGAGTTTGTGTCTGATCTTGGGTTGGTGGATCTCAAGTTGGTTGGTGGAGTGTACACTTGGTCCAGTGGTCGTTCTGCTTCGTCTTGGTCGAGGATTGACCGTTTCCTTGTTTGCCCGGCATGAGAGTCTTTGTACCCGGAGCTTATTCAGAGAAGGTTGCCTCGGTTGTTATCTGATCATTTCCATATTTTGTTGGAGAGTGGTATATTCAGGGGTAGTAAGAAGCCGTTCCGCTTTGAAAATATGTGGCTTAGGGTGGATGGATTTGTGGACTTGGTAAATGAGCGGTGGCTTGGTTTTGACTTTGGGGGCTCACCAAGCTTTGTGCTTCATGCTAAACTAAAGGCGCTGAAATACAAACTTATGGAGTGGAATCGGGATGTCTTTGGCCATTTGAGTGTTCGGAAAGCGGCTCTATTGAGCGAGCTTGAGTCTCTAGATGCCTTGGATGAGGGGGGTCATCCTTTCGAGGAGGGGCAGGTCAGGAGGGTGGAGGTCGCTCGGGAGGTGGAAAATTTGATTTTATTAGAGGAGGTTAGCTGGAGGCAGAAGTCTAGGGCTTTATGGCTGAAGGAAGGTGACCGGTGTACTAAGTTCTTTCACCGTATTGCCAATTCTAACAGGAGAGCGAATTGTATATCTCGCTTGGAGGTGGAGGGAGAAGTGGTGGAGGATCCTGAAAGGATTGCTGCGGAGATTGTGGAATATTACTCCTCTCTTTACGAGGAGCCTTTCCAGTGGCGTCCTTCGGTGGATGGTCTTGTGTTTGATTCTATTACGGGAGAGGATGCTAAATGGATCGAATGACCCTTTGATGTGGAGGAGGTGTCTGAGGTGGTGCGTAGTTTTAATGGGGACAAGGCATCGGGCCCTGATGGCTTCTCTCTTGCCTTCTTTCAAGCCTGTTGGGACTTCGTTAAGGAGGATGTGATGCTGATGTTTAATGAGTTCGCGAGAGATGATAAGTTTGTTCGGAGTTTGAACTCCTCCTTCATTGTCCTTATCCCCAAGAAACCGGGCGCTGTGGAGCTCAAAGATTTCCGCCCCATTAGTCTTGTGGGGGGTGTTTATAAGATTCTAGCCAAGGTTTTGGCTAATAGATTGAAGTTTGTTGTCGATAAAATTATTTCCCCCTCTCAGAATGCCTTTGTTCGTGGGAGGCAAATTTTGGACTCAGTGCTCATTGCCAATGAGTGCATCGATTCTAGGTTGAGGTCGGGGGTGCCGGGGATGCTTTGTAAGTTGAATGTTCAGAAGGTCTATGATCATGTGAATTAAAAGTTTCTCTTATACCTTCTTCGACGTTGCGGCTTCGGTGACAAATGGTGTAGTTGGATCTCTTTTTGTATCTCGACGGTGAAGTTCTCCATTATGGTCAATGGTTGCCCCCATGGTTTTTTCAATAGCTCGCGTGGGTTAAGGCAAGGGGACCCTCTTTCTCCTCTTTTGTTTGTGATTGTTATGGCAGCCTTCAGCCGCATGATGGGGAAGGCAGTGGAGCACGGTCTTTTAGAGGGTTTTGTGGTCGGTGATGGTAGTGTGAGCATTTCTCACTTGCTTTTTGCTGATGACACCTTGGTGACGTGTGGGGCAGAGGTGAGTCATTTTCGGAGTCTCCGCTGTCTCCTCTTGTGTTTCGAGGCGGTGTCGGGGTTGAGCATAAATTTGTCCAAGTCCGAGGTTATTCCTATAGGTGGTGTTGCTTCTGTGCAGGAGTTGGCGAGGATTTTGGAGTGTCGGGTGTCTTCCTTGCCATTGACTTACCTTGGGCTTCCGTTGGGTGCTCGTTTAAGAGTGTTCATATCTGGGATGAGATCCTTGAGCGAATGGAGCGCCGGTTGGCGGGATGGCAGCGTATGTATCTTTCTAAGGGTGGTAGACTTACCATCATTAAGTCTACTCTCTCGTCTCCCCACCTATTTCCTCTCTTTGTTTCCTATCCCGGTTGCGGTCGCTAACCGGTTGGAGAAGCTTCAGAGGGACTTCCTTTGGGGTAGTATTGGGGGTGCGACTAAATATCATCTTGTGAAGTGGGAGTTGGTGTGCTCTCCATTCTCCTATGAGGGTTTAGGGCTCCGTAGTCTCAAGTTGTTCAATAGGGCTCTTTTGTGCAAATGGTTGTGACACTTTGCTAACGAGCGAGATAGACTTTGGCGGGTCGTCATAGCGGCAAAATATGGGTGCTCTGCGGGCCAATGGAGTACTTGCCCAACCCGGGGGTCATATGGCGTGAGCTTGTGGCGTTTCATTTCCAAGGGATGGGCTGATTTTCATCCGCATCTCAGGTACTCTGTGGGCAGTGGCTTGAGGATAAGCTTTTGGCATGAGTGGTGGTGTGGTGACTGCCCATTGTCTTTGGCATTCCCGGTTGTGTTTTCGTTGTCCCGGTGCAAGGAGGCTATGGTGGCGGAATGTATGGCAGAAAGGGAGGGCACTGTGGTATGGAATGTTCCCTTTGTGAGATCTGCGAATGATTGGGAGGTCCAGGAGTTTTCTACATTTTATTCTCTTTTGTACCGTGTGAAGATCCGGCGAGGAGAGGATGATCAGTTGTCTTGGTCTGGCTCAGCGAATGGTGTTTTTTCAGTTAAGTCCATGTATCAGTTCATGGCTAAGAGGAATAGCGTCTCTTCCTTGGAAAGGGGTGTGGAGGTCGTGATGCCCTTTGAGGGTCTCCTTCGTTGTTTGGGAGGCTATGCACGGGAGAATTCTCACGACTGACAACCTTCGGAGAAAAGGGGTTTACATGGCAGAGTGGTGCTTTCTTTGCCGTGGCGATGGAGAGTCGGTTAATCATGTGCTTCTTCATTGTTCCTTGGCGCGTGGGCTTTGGAGTCGTGTTCTTAGCATCACGAACTTTCATTGGGTGATGCCGGAGACGGTGGTGCATGTGCTTTGGAGTTGGAATAGAAGGCTTTCTAACCCCGTTGCTAAGGCCATTTGGAGATTGATTCCCTCGTGTCTTTGGTGGTGTCTTTGGCGGGAGCGGAACAATAGATGCTTTGAAGATTTTTCTTTGTCCTTTGTGAAGTTGCAAGGGTTTATGTTGTTTTTCTTGTTTTGTTGGGCTAATGCGGTTTTAGGGGGCATTTTTGTCGACTTTGACGATTTCCTTAGTTTTGTTGCGTGTTTGTATTAAGCGCTTTCAGTATAGCTCTTTGTACTGTTCTCGCTTATTCTAATAAAATTGTCTTACTTATCAAGAAAAAAAAAGGCAATTGCTTGCTTATTCTTCTGTTGTTCTTGGACAGAAGTATATAGAAAAAGAAAACAGTTGATAACTTTATAGAAGATGAACATTTTAGTGCTCTGTCTCTCTAAAATGTGGTTTTGTTGTTCCGCTGAGTTGTCCACTCATTTGTTCTCTAATCATGATGAAGCTTATCTAGCTGGTCTTTTGAATGCAATGTGATTTTGAAACATTTGGACAGGTATCATCCTGACAAGAATGCCGCTAATCCTGAGGCTTCTGAACTTTTCAAGGAAGTTGCATATTCTTATAGCATTTTATCTGACCCAGAGAAAAAACGGCAATATGACAGTGCAGGGTTTGAGGTGCATTTCTTTGCTCTCTTTTTATTCTACATTACTTGCAAAATTTTGTGGCGTCAATGCGTGCATGGGATGTGGGCATGCGTATATGTGTGTGTCTGTGTGCAAAGTGTTAGCAGGAAAAAATAAAATTCATTATACAAATTCTGAAAGATTTATAACTTTAGTAATTCCTGACCCTTGATCTCATCATCTAAGTTTTCTGTTTGGTGAACTGATGGAACTGTTGCACTAAGTGAATTATAAGTAAACAATGGTTGTACATTAGTATTCGGATCTTAATAGACTTGTTCACTGACCGTTCATTTGCAAACTTCAGGGCCTGGTTGATTCTGTATTGATGGGTTTTTGCATGTATACATGGGCAAAAAAGCCAGAAGAAAAGAAAAAACATATTCGAAAGGATAATCATACCAACATGTGTATCATACTTTGACATAGCCAGGCATGTTGTACACTGGAAAGTTTAAAATGTACAGTTCTGTCTGGTTCATTGTAAACAAATTTGGATGGAAATGCTTAAGAGTCTAAAAGTGATAATTTCTCTGTTTAACTTTTTGAAACAATCACAATAGTCCCTTATTACATCACTTGTACTGAAAGTCGTAACCACATTGCTGAACCCAAAGCCAGAACCATGTCCAAAATGTCCTGCAAGCACACCCAGTGTACATCGCTACTACCCGTAGCCAAGACCACCTTGTCCCCCAGAATCGAGCCTTTACCACCTGCAGACCATAAAAGACTATCCCTGTTGCTGGCCAGACAACAACAACCCTTAATCTCTCCTTTATTTTTTTGATAAGTAAGGCAATCTTATTAAACAAAAGAAAGACGACAGTACAAGAGACTATACTGACAACAACTATAGCATACAAGCTAAAAAACTGAGAAAATCCAGAAAATCCACAAACGGACAGCCTAAATCCGAATTAGCCCATAGAAGCAGAAGAGAATGCAACAACCCCCCCCCCCCCCCCCCCAAAAAAAAAAAAAAAAACTAGCCAAAGACTGTCTTCAAAACATCGCCCATTTCTCTCCCTCCACAAACTCCACCATATGTAGGCTGGAATCATCTTCCAAATAGCCGACACAATTGCCAATATCACCCGGCATCAAAACAACACTACAAAGCCACCAAAGGCACCCAGTTACAATAAACATGCCCAAAACATCTTAAACTGACCATCACTCTATACCTCAAAATCCAACCATCATGCTGTACCTGCCTGTTGGAACTTCTTTAATTAAACAGCACAATACACATTTATACAGATACTCACCATTGGCTCAAATGTCATCCAAAGAACAAAATCAACACAAATCAGTCCCAAAGAAGCATCAATGGAAGTAAAATAAAAACCAAACATATAAAATCAGAAAATGTGAGAATAAAACTGAAAACTAACTTAATTAGTGGGTTGGCTGAAAATAAATGACAGCAGCTATTGATGAATCTGAAGATAGAGAGTTCTTGGAGGGCTAGTTTTTATTCTGGAACAAGCACAGGTTAGACATGTGTTTAGACAGTTTCTGTCTGCTTTAACTACTTTAAAATGCTTCGACAATAACTTTTTGCTTTGCATGTCGTCGGATTATCACCTTTGCTGATGAAAGCCATGTCTTGTTTGATTTGTCTGCTTCAAGTACTTGAGGGCATGTATCTTGTCAGCCTTTTTTTTATGAATATATATTGTCAGCATTTTATCAGGAATCAGTAATTCATTATTTTTCATTTGCCTCTGTGGGCACGCTCTGCGTGTAGGACTTATGTTTCTAAGGATAGGTATGAGTAGGGCTTCTGTTCTTGCAAGTTTATCTTCTCACTTCCACGTGACTTTTTTCTACACTGGAATCTTCTTTGACGTTTTATTGCTTCTTAATCATCCTGGTATTTTATAATGACTTGTTCAGGCTCTTGAGGCTGATGGCATGGACATGGAAATTGACTTATCTAATCTTGGTACTGTCAATACAATGTTTGCGGCTTTATTCAGGTAATGTCTTATTTGATAGACTCGGAGTTGTTTTGATTGTCCAGATTTCGTAACCTTTCATTAATTATCTATAGCAAGCTTGGAGTTCCTATCAAGACTACCATTTCTGCTAATGTTCTTGAAGAAGCTCTGAATGGAACTGTCACAGTCAGACCCCTTCGAATTGGGACAGCAGTTAGTGGAAAGGTACTGACTCGGTTTGTATAAGGATCGCGCCATACATTTGGGTGAAGTCTTTTTACTCATTTTGCATGCTACTGCAGGTAGACAAGCAATGTGCCCACTTCTTTGGCATAACAATCAATGAGCAACAAGCTGAGGCTGGGGTTGTAGTGAGAGTAATCTCAACTGCTCAGAGCAAATTTAAGGTACTAAGTAATTTCCAGTAAGATCTTGTTTGGTTTTTCGGCCTAAACCTGTTTCTACATGGGCTTCTGTTTGTCTGTGTGTGCATCTACTTTCTCTGTTCTATTCTTTCAGATTCTAATATCGGAACTTGATTTTCCAGTTACTCTATTTTGAACAAGATGCGAATGGTGGCTATGGTTTGGCATTACAGGTACCCACATTCTGTTCTGTGCTTCATCAATCCAGTTTCTGCTGTTAATTCAGTGTATATGTTTTGACGTGTGTGCACTACTTATATGGAAAATTGAGGTAGAAGAAATGCATAGATTTCAGTTCTGTTGCTGTTAGTAATTGGATTTCTGTTCCAATGGCAACCTATGCTAACACAAAGACTGATACATTAGTTTGTAGTACAGACATTCTCACTTAACATTACGTAGTTTGTTTTGGCACTTCCAATGGTTCTGAATTTCCGGGAGCTGGAGTTGAGTCATATTATTTTCAGTGCCTTTATGAAACGATACTCCAAAGTTTCATTTTCGTTGAGGATTATGGATATCCTGGCTTGGTGAGTTTTCTGCACAAATTGTAAATGATTGTGTTCAAGAGACTGACTGAGTTTTTTGGAAAACAGGATGGAAGCCAAGGGTTATCAGTTTGGTTAGCAGCTAACTGTTCTTCTATTTAACTTCATAAAGTGAACCACTTTAAAATAAGCTGAGGGTTGGTATAGAAGTGAAGTTCAAACAGGCATACATAAGATCTTGTTGATCAGATTTCTGTCATCCCGACTTTCAAGTGAAATAGAGATCATGATTGTGACGTTGCTCTCGCTCTCGCTCTCTGTCTATCTATCTCTCTGTGCTTTATTCAAGTACTATCATCCAACAAAGAAAATGCTTCTGGCTCCACCGCATCCATGCCTATCCTCCCAGGACCCTACTTGAGTGATACGTGGAGTAACCTGAATAATATCATTGAATACCTTTTTGTTGTATTGTGAGAGAGTAATTTCTGTTGGGCTAGTATTGACTGGGGTGGTTTCTTGGATTAAAATGTATTGATTTTGACATGGTTTCTTGGATTAAAATGTATTGATTTTGAAATAAGTTAATCCCTTAACATGCCTCACTGTGAACCATCAGGTATACTCTGCGCCTGTTTTGTTTTTCCTTTGATGATCTTGACCTTTGCTAGGGACAGAGAGAAATGACCTAAGTTTCCTTTCCCAGTTGTACCAAATGCTGGAGCAAAAGACGTATCTGTGAACCGTGGTTAGCCATGTTCTAGCTTCCTGTTGTGGGAATTAAAAAACGTCCACATGTCTTGGTGGTTTTCAAGACCCCTTAATCTCTGAATCTCTTCAAGCAAAACCTGTTCTCTGCAGCCTTTATTGCTTCAATCTTAATCTCAGACTTATACAGCTAGTTAAATGTTGAGCAAGATTTCATGATTCTGATATCTGGGATGAGAAGTTAGAAGGCAGAAATACATTTTTTTAAAATGTATAAACTAGTGCTGTCTCATCTATAGTAGTTTGCATTTAACTGGTTTGGAAAGTTGATATCTGACTTGTGGATTTAAAGATATCCTTCCAAACATTCTGAACCTGATCATAAAGAAATCAACCCCCCATGAAATGAATTAATTCACTTCAACCCGAACTTTGTCGTACTCTTGAAGTACTTTATTACATGTTTGTTCTTGTTTCATGTGTAACAATGTTCCCCCTATATTTTCTTTTCACTGCAATGTCCAACTAGGAAGTATCTAGATTAGCCTATCCCCCCAATCACACAACATGCTAGACTATGTGGTCTATAAAACACACTTATTTTAGGTGTCAAGTAGGGTGCTAGTAACACACAAATATGCTCGAGTATCCCTCATACATCTCAAGTCTTTGAGCCTCCTAAGTTCAGCATCTCAGCCCAATCATTGAAAAGCAGCCTTCCCCAGAATGGATTTTCTAATATAGAAAGTCCTTTCTTTTCCTTTTTTGAGAACAACTTTCATAAAATTGCATTCATATTTTTTTCTGCATTTGCTGATTGACTATTAGAGTTTACCGATATGTACCAAGAAATAAAAGAGAGTTTACCCTTGGTATCTGCTTCCAGCTTTCTAGTTGTTTTTTATTAAACCATTGTGCTTATTCCCCCTAGCTTGCAAACGTACTTAATTTTCAGCTATTTTGATGATTGGTTTCATTAAAGTTTCCATTAAACTCCCAGTGATGGTGTTCATCCATTTTTGTTAGTTTCCAGTCTTGTTTTATCAATGGATTCTTGAGGTCCTGTACCAATTGTACTACATACATGACCTCAGTAAACATGAAATGCTGTCTTTCTCTGTACAGGAAGACAGCGAGAAGAGTGGTAAGGTGACATCTGCAGGGATGTACTTCTTACATTTTCAAGTGTACAGAATGGATTCAACTGTGAATGCGGTATGCAAGCTCATATTGGGTTGGCTTCAGATGTGAGTACAAGATTCTGTGCTGGCCATTTCTGAAAAAGTAATGACTGATTGTTTGTTGGTACAGCTAGCAATGGCTAAGGACCCTGAGACTGCGTTCTTTAAAAGGTTGGAAGGTCTTCAACCTTGTGAGGTCTCAGGACTAAAAGCTGGAACTCATATATTCGCTGTTTATGGTGTGAGCTGATTATTTTGTTTCTTCATCCTGTTGTTTTATGGGCTATTTGTCTATTAAGAATTGCTTGCCTAATTTAGTATACTGATTTATACTGAGATTTGTTCAGGAGACAATTTTTTTAAGACTGCTACCTATACAATTGAGGCACTTTGTGCGAAGTCATATGAGGACACAACAGAGAAGCTGAAGGAGATTGAGGCTCAGATTTTAAGAAAGAGAAATGAGCTACGCCAATTTGAGACGGAATACAGAAAGGTAGAGATCCTGCCTTTTAGTATGGTTGTGTAACAGGTATTTGTTGATCCAGTGTGTTCTTACAATTTTCTTGTAATATGTTGAAGGCATTGGCACGCTTTCAAGAAGTAACCAATAGATACACCCAGGAAAAGCAGTCTGTAAGTTTCATCTGTTGATTATCTTCATTTATTCGTATGGATTTACACTATTGTCCCTGGTTTCTTACTGCGACTGCACACCGCAAATATCCACACACCACAGATGCAAATTTTAGTATTATAGTATTCTCCTATAGTTTGTTGTCATTTTCCCTTAGTTCTTATCTTCAGTACCAAGCTGTACTCCATGATGGCCCTGAAAATGTTTGGACTTTCCAATATATATGCAATTTTGATCTTTGCTTTTTCATGTTTCAACGTTTAGATCATTTTGTTCCAAACCATGGAATAACCTGAGTCCATTTTGGCCCACATCTTTCCTGTTAATTACCTTTTCTATCATTATTCTTCATATTGAGCTTATATTCTTGCTTGTGCCTCTGATCTCCTCATTTAAGTTTTGCAACGCAGGTGGATGACCTACTGAAACAGCGAGACAATATACATTCTTCGTTCACCGTAGCGAGGGTACCCAATAGTAGTGGGAGTGGCATTGATTTAAGTAATGGCAGCAGTAGCAAAATTGCGGCTGAAGATGCAAAGGCTGACAGTCCTGGGGAAGATGGAAGCTCAGATGGTAAGGATAAATCAGGCAAAAAGAAATGGTTTAATCTCAACCTCAAAGGATCTGATAAAAAGCTCGGCTGAGAGGGAAGGTGTTTGGATTATTCTGGTGTTATTTGAGTGTTTGAAAATTCATCCTTGCATTTAAAATGATCAAGCCTCTATGTTGCTGTTTACAAAGGCCTGCATTGAGTTCCATGGTCTATATCTCTCTTAGCTTCACTGAGGTTTTTGGGGTCAACAATTTGGTTGTAAAAGTATGTGAAATTTTAAAGGTTGTGTATTGATCTTGTATCCATGATGCCATTAAGGGAGACGTTTCCTCCATGTTAATGGAGCATCCTGAACACATTAGTTTTGAAGCTGAGATAATATATTCATTCCTTTGGTTCTTGTTGTAAGATTCGAGTTCTTCATTTCTTTAAACATCTCCTGTTGTTAATAATGTGTTATTTTTAAGGGTTCATTCATTTTTTTTCTTAGCCTCAAGGGTTCATTCCTTTGGTCATGTATCATTGTCTTCAGTTGAAACTTCATTACATTGAGGAAGCTTGAAGAACATGTGTATTCTGAATGTTATATGTTTAAATATCATCTTATGTCGAAAGTGGGGAGGGTTATGTCCTGCGCCAAGTTCCAAAAAGAAAAAGAAAATTATTGCTGCTGTTCTTTGACCCTTTCTTTTTGTTGGCGTGCCTGTGTTCTAATCTGTCATGTTCGGCGATGGGATCTGGCTTTGGAATAAAGAGATTTTCGTAAGTTGCGTCTTTTGTGGGGTTAGAAAATGGATTGGTGGAACCCTTGCCATTATCTTTGTTGAGCCTCTTGAATGGCTTGAAATGTTGAAATGTGACCGAAAGTTACATATATATTCTGTCATTTCCACATGCCCTAGACGCTATTTATCTAAAGTGATAGGAGTAGCTTGCTGAAATGTTCGTGCAAGTCCTGCTCGAGTCATTTTCTCCTTGATGTCTTTTCCTTGACATTTCATATAATGTATGTTTGCGAAAGAATAAATTCTTGGGATTTAGTAGGTATTTAATAAAGCTATGCTATGTCAAAATAAGGCGAAAAAAAATTGCAAATTGGTGCACACGGAACTCTAGGTATCCTACTTGATTTTGGCATATGTACTAAACAAATTGTCTTTATCTAAGGATTTTCATTTTAATGATGACTGACTAGACGTTCAACAACCTCAATCATGTCCAAATTTAAAAGTATAATATAATCCTTGGTATTATTACTTTCTCAATATAATAATGATTCCGATAAGACAAATTAATTTGGAGTGGGTCCTTTCCTGCTAGGGAATTCAGGAGGAATTTGACAAAGAATCCAACGGTCATAAGGACCTCTCATTTCTGATATCTAACTCGATCATTCCATATCGGATTACTGTCGTTTTATCATAGATGTAATTGTCGTTTAACAGAGAAAGTCCGGTGGTTCAAGTGGGGATCTTCTACGTTATGCAGCTTTTACAGTTGAATACCTAAATATACGGTTAGTGTATGGTAGACCGCCTTAATCGGGGTGTTCCTTAGTCGGTTTGTCTGATTGTCCACGTTAACCCAATTGATTAAACATTGACAGAAGACATTGTTGCTTATAAACGATGCAATCCAATAGATTAAAAGTATATACAATATGGGTTGGGACTAATAAACTGGACAACAGTCTTAGGTTATCCGTTCGGGCACGAGTTTAGCCACCTCGGGCAACTAATTAAAAGGATAGGGATAGCTTGATGGGCACACACAGCTTACTTGAATTACATTTTAAATCGGAACAGCTTGTCTTGACCTCTGTTGAAACGGTTTGGTTTTTTTTTAATGATTAAGACCATATTGTACCTGCTTGGACTTTTCCAAGGGACAAATTCCTCCAGAATTCTGGGATTTGTTTACTTAGGGGTTCTCTTTTAAAACAAGCAACATGTAGATTAGGAAGTACTGCCAAACCCTTTTCCTCAGAAGACCAAGTCCCACATAGATATATAGAATTAATATTGGTTCTTGTATTTCATTGCGGGAGATTCCTCCGTTCAGTTTCAGTGGGTTTCAGTCTACTCCGCCACTGTTTTTACATGTGGAAGCTGACTTTGCAGGCAACCCCCCATCCCAAGCCAAGTAATAGGCTAAGGGATAAGGCAACTCCTTTCCTTCTCTGTCTTTTTTTAATTAGGTTTCAGTTTGGCCTTTTTCTTTTTTCATTTATTATTTTTAATTATCTTCTTGGGAGCAAGTCTTTTTTTAATTAGGTTTCAGTTTGGCCTTTTTCTTTTTTTCATTTCTTATTTTTAATTATCTTCTTGGGAGCAAAGAGCTGGATAACTGTCCTTGTTTCCTTCTTGTGAGGCATGTTACGAGCCCGAGGAAGCCCCAAAAAGAACACAGGGCGCATATTATTGAAACTTCATTGATAAGGTACCAGAACACATCGAATAAGGAGATCTCTAGTAAGGAGAATAATGAAAAAGTTGTAGCAGGGTCTGCAGGTCAAAGAAGAAGTGTGCATAAAAATTCATAAAATTTAATTAGAAAGCAATGGAATATATATGATTTCTGTTCCTCTATATGTTTACCACCTACCTTCTCCCCACCCACGTACCAAATCCGAGAAAAGAAATTGAAACAGCTCATCACAAGCTCTGTGGGAAAAACTATAACGAAAGAGAGGAAAGATGAAGTTCAGATGGCTGTATAGGGGCTTCTTCTAAACAAAAGGAAAAAAAGAAAAGAAAAGATGGGTGTATAGGGGTATAGACTGCTAATTAGCTAGCTATACCGCATGTGGCATTAGACTTCAAAATTTCGAGGAACTGTTTATTGTAGTATGCAAACAGAATTTTCAATAAGTTTTTGTCATGTCATGTGCAGGTGTTCCCCAACTATGTGTGGCTTTGGGTTAGATATATAATGTGGGTGTTTATGGAACCGTCCGAGTGTCTCTCACTTTATTAGCAAGCCAAGCACATAGAGTTTGTCTCATTGATTGACCAAAGCTCCTTCTCCAAACCCATTTCAGCGGGACTTCCATTTGTGCATTTTTTAAAACTTCAAAAAGCTTCATGGAATTCGCAGCTAGTTATGATTTTTATTAAAATGTAGACATTCTAGACTGTGATCTAAGCTTAGATCCATGTTAGATTATTATTAGAGGAATATTAAATTAATGAAGTTGCAGACAGAGAGAGATAGAGAGAGTCATTTCACATGACTTAAAGCTAACTCCACCCAACCTCCCACCTTTTTATTTTAAAAGAAGTAGGTAGTATCACTTGGAGTACATGGAGGGGCTAATTTGAGTCAGACCCACATTTTTTGGGGCTGTTTATCAGTGCTTTGAACATATCTGTAAAAGGGATTTCAATTTGAAAACTAAGCCACATTGAGTGTTATCTTTTGATCCTTTTTGGATCCTTCCAAAGTAATGGTTGCGAAAAGAAACAAAGATGATCAGAAAGCTAATGGAGTTCCAATATGATTAAGGATCATGTCTCAAATAATCCATCGCTAAATATAATTTAGTATGTTTCATTAGTTAAATTTCCTTGATAACCACAACTTGGTGGGCCATAAAAACGATTCGGGCGATCTTAAAACGATAATATCGGCATCACTTCAATCAACAACAAAGAAATAAAGCATGATAAGGCCCCTAAAAGTGTTTTATATTAGATGGTGGAAACCATTACAAGCTTACGATCGATAAGCAAAATAATACCTATTGTTTAAGAAGACACTTGTTTATCAATCAAGGAGATTGGGCAACCGTGATTGGGCAAATCTCTCACCACCCTACTTCAATTCTTCGAGTGAGAAAGATTGATAGCTGCTCGTGTGGGTCCATTACCTCAAAACTGGCACATGTGGCCCCAAAGTGCTCCAATGTGCGCGGGACCTACCAGAGTTTGTTCAAACAGTGCGGGACCAATCAGATGCAGCCTCACAAGTATTATCCTACATCAGCGGAAGATAACCTTGTGCGATCTGTTGTCCATCCACACTCGCAAACAATTGATACTTCCTGCCTCCTCAGACATTACTTCACTCTCTTTTGTCTAAAATTTATCATCTTATACATACTATGATCAGTTTGGTCCAATCGCGTTTGTTGTTTGTGTGCGAACCAGGAGTACTTTGAAGAGTGTAGGAATTAGCTCCAACTAGCAATGAAAAGCCTGAGCTCTTTGTATTGGTTTTCTCATCCTTTTAAACGAAAGAAAAGAGTAGAATCTTTTCATGTCTTGATCCCTCTGGTTCGGAATCACCCTTCAAGATCCATACCTTGTCTGTTGTCCGTACATCAATACATAACAGTAATAGCTTCTGAGAGTAGCTTTTATTATCGAATCTAGTAGATGTAAAAGCCAATTCACATGACATGTGATGGAGCCAAGAAGTAGAAGCGGATTTACTTGGTCACCTCTGGATCCAGAAACCCTAAGACAGCTCTTTTAACCTTTTATGATCGAGTACGACTATACACATTTATTTGAGGTCACTTCAGTGCATGTTAATCTTTTCCCTGAGCATAGACCAACTCCTTGAGCCCCATAGTACTGGCCCCAGCTTCTTGTTTTTCTAACCTTCCCATTGAGCGAGAAGGACCCAAAGAGCAAAATCATTGGATCCACAAGATAAAACGAAAAAGGTGGGTTAGGTTCCTCAGTAAAACGTTTTCCGATACTGATGAATTGAGATCCTACTCTAGGTCCTAAATCTATGTGCATCATAATTATTTCAGGCCACCAATAATCCCATGTTAGGGACTTCAAAATTTTGGGTCCTACGTTAATCATACATGAATGGTCATCACAACCATGCCTTTACCTAAAACAAATTGACATGAATAAATTTAGTCCAAAATAGAGAAGTAGCTAGTATCTAAAATAACTGATACCGACCACTGGCCGCCATGATCGACAAGCTTGAGTATGATCTGATTTACCTAAGGCTGTGAATATATAGATAGATAGATAGATAGATAGCATGACCTGTTCGCTGTGGGTACTCATGATTAATCATGATATCTAACGGTCGAAAAGGATAAAAGCTTTCACCTCCAAAGAAGATCCAGATCATGGGCATATATGGGAAAATTTGACCAAGTGAAAGGCTTTGAATAGAACACACTTGAGACATAGGAGACAAGGTGGGTCATGTTTGGAATTGTGATGAAGACTTTGTAAAGAGCTTTTGAAATAGCAATTAATAAGACATTATTATGCTCTTTAATTAAGTGGGAGACTACAAAACCAAAGTTACCAGTCTCTCTCTCTCTCTCTCGTAGTTAGTAAGATTCGGAGAGATCTCTCCCAAAGAAAGAAAAACAATATAGAATAGATTTCAACGTCAATCACGCAAACATCCTAAACTATTATTCATAATCATGAACACGTAATGGTGGGCTCCGAACCGTAAGTTGTAAACACACCTGAACATTCATTCATTCATTCATTCATATATATGATACCCGATCTCGTTCATATGATATACCCTTTCAAACAAGCTAACTCTGTGTCTTTTATAGCCCAGCTTCCCTTGTTGACTTTATTCACAAAACTGCCATCATATTAGAAAAGAGAGTAAGAGGATTGGAATGAGAGAGATAAACATGCGTATCTAATGCTAGATATGCAACTGCGCAAGGTAAATGCCGATGGTGACACGTGGGCCATCCGGAAGTGATTAGTGGGACTGACGGTGTTAGATCTGGATTATTTATCTCTCTGGTTTAGCGCCCTGTGGATACTGCGAAAGTGTTGCATGCATGGACACTTTGACTTTGAGAGACAGAGAGAGAGACCGAGTTAGGGTGTTGGTAGTGGGTACCGGTGTCGGCTCCTAAGATTGAGCCAAGACAACGTACGTTGGAGAGAGAGAGCTAGAGGGGGGAGGGGAGGACCAAAGATGGGAAATCAAACTGGAAAGAGGAAGTAAACGAAGTTTCGGGCATTTTCTAGCAGTAGCAGTCAGGAACAGAGACATGGGTTTCACGGTTGCTCAGTGGGGTTTGGTCCACTTGAGTCATGAGGTTACCAACATGAGATTACAAAATCACCCTACCATTGAATGATGTATCTAATTTTTATTTCTTTTTCCTCTAGTGAATGATGTCTCTAATTGATTTAATGGAAGATGGGTTCTCCACCAATGATGTACAGAAGTCCGGCAACAGCATTAATATTATTAAAGGGACGTACGTGTCCTGCATGCAGTGGCTTGGAGGTGTCACCAACTGAGAATTAATAGAGAGCATATTCTGCCGAATCCGTTCTTGTTTGATCCAACAAATTTTGTAAACTACTGAGCGATTATCTTACTAATATTATTTTGTACATTCAGTGAGGGAAGCTTGCGATTGGCTTATTCATCCACAAAAGGAGAGTGGTCATAGGTCTATATCATCCCGTTTTTTCGTCCTAATTGCACTAGCTTCCCCAACTTAGTAGACAAAGTGGAAAAAAAAAACTCCACTTAATCTCTCGATCTTTGTCTCCCAAGAGGCTAGTAGTCTAGCTAGTGTCGGAAAAATGAAACGGCTTTGGATTGGGTGAAACTTAATGGTACTATTGGACCTGTGGATGGTGAGTTAATCGTTTGTCTGCTAATTCAGCAGATGCTACGAATTTTGATTCCGCCAATCTGTGAAAGTGCACCGTTGGCTACCAGTCGACCCTAATGCTTCTTCGTATGAGAAGCACAGCAGAGAAAGAAACGAGGCTTTGACTCCAACAGTAGACAGCCCAATCATTTTAATACTTCGACCCCGTACAATACTCTCTGCATCGCATTCCATGCCCATGCCCATCACCACTACATTGAACAGTACGTTTACCGATGTATAATTATTGATCAAATGGGTTAACAATCAGAATTATAAAACGACCAAATGGGCCATTATTTTAAGAGCAAAAGAGGGCAATCTGGCAATTTAACCATAAACAATAGAGAACTGGAAAGAAAGAATCGGCGAGAGAAGTAAAATATAGATTGGGGTCCCGGAGTGTTATTGGGTAGTGTTCCCAAAATTACACACTTTCTTCTCCTTGGGATGTCCGTAACCATCTCTCTCTCCACTGTGTACACATCATCTTGCCCTTTTTACTCTGTATATATACCCCCACACATGCAACAACTCCCTTGCAAGTTACATCCTAATTTCCCATCTCTCTCCCTCTGTCTCTGACTCTCTGCCTCCCTCCCCAGCACACACGCACATGGCAGAGCTAGACTACCAGACTAAACCAAGCGCTAACTCTCCCACCGCCACCACCACAACACGCTTAAAGCTCTTCGGCTTCAACGTCCAAGATGATGAAGAGCCCGTGGACTCCTCTAAGACCCCATCTGGATCATCGGATTCAGGTGCTTTCCCCCCCTCTGGAGACCGAAAATACGAGTGCCAGTACTGTTGCCGGGAGTTCGCTAACTCACAGGCCCTCGGTGGCCACCAAAACGCTCACAAGAAAGAGAGGCAACAGCTCAAGCGGGCCCAGATGCAAGCCACGCGGAACGCCGCCGTAGCGTACGTTAGGAACCCCATCATATCAGCTTTCGCGCCGCCGCCTCACCTCCTTGCCCCTGCCGGTACCGTGGTGGTCCCGGCTGGCGCTGCAGGGGGACAGCAGTCGTGGGTATACGTTCCACGCGCGGCGCCGCCGTTCCACGTCTCTCATGGGAGCGTGTTCACAACGAATACTGGACCCGCAACTAGTGATAGTACGGTTGGAAGAAGTGCAGGGATGTTATCATGCGCCGGCGCCTTAGGGGATTCGTCGGCATTAACGATGGGATCGCAGGCAGTACAGGCCCGGGCCCATGGAAGGATCGATGGGCCTTCATTGAGCAGATTCTCAAAAGGGGATGGGGGGCCCAGTTTTGACGATGCATTGGGCTTAGACTTGCATCTTAGCCTTGCGCCGGCTGCTCCATGAACTGCGGCTCGACTCGGCTTCCAGCGCCATTTGTTTGGGATTTGGACTTGCAGTGAGATAGCCGATAGCGGTTTAACTGGCTTAGGGGGCTCGCTTACCTGAGATCAGCCTGATGTTTATCATCCTAAGCCGTATCTTGACATCTTGTACATTTCCACAATTATTTATTTTTTTTAAAACGAAGTGATTTGGATAGCACATCGCCACATCTCCCATTAACCATAATCCTTGCAGGTTTTTTTTTTCTTTCTCAAAAATCTCATGCTCTTTTTTTTTTATACACTCCCAAACAAAAAATCCTTCAGAGACAGTGGGAGCTTAGAATATGAAATTTCTGTGAGAAAAGGAAAAAATTGGAGATTTGATTCTTAGTTAGCTTCCTTTTCGATCAAAGAAGTACAAAGAAGGAAATGGAAAAGGTCGGAAAATGTTCCCTAATTTTAGTATATTTGAGGTGGTGGTTGAAATTTATTGAGCCCAAACCAACGAGTGTTTGTACATTTTTGGGTGAGTTTTATATCTTGGAATCTTATGCTCTGCGGAAAAACCCTAAAATAGCATAATCAATATTAGAGTTAGTCCCACATTGCTAAAGCAATGTGGGCTATTGCAATCAAAGGCTTATAAATAAAGCCTCTCTGTAATCTCATCCTTACACCAGTGAGTACACACATCTGCCCATTTGGGCCTTCCCACAGTGGATGTAGGTCTATGGACCGAACCACTTAAATCTTGTGTCTCACTTCTCCTCTCTCTCTCTTAGTCTAAATTTTTATTCTCTTTTATTTTAGTCTTAACAATCAATCTACTAGGCCTATAGCTAGTATGTGAAATATTATCCTCCATTTCTTTCTTTGCTAATGAGAAATTTGGTAGTGGCTAGACTAATGTATATAGCTAGCCATTAGGGTTCTAGTGGCTTGTAAGCTCCATTAACAAAGTTAAATATAATAGAGTCCTCATGGCTATAGATATATATATTCCATTTTTAGTGTGAATTGGCTTGTTGACCCAAGACATATACTGCCCTACATGACATGGGGTTTTGGCTCTTCTACATCACAATGGAAGTAATACTTGCAATTATTTCTACATTTCTTTAACTTCTTGATAGTCAATAATATTTTATGGTCTTTTTTTTTCTCTATATTGAAGTACCAACCCAAAAAAGATATTACAAACTTTTTTTAATATAATAAGAGAGAACACATTATAGATTAGATCCATAATTAAAGAGAATATTATCATTTAAATGCTCCAATAACTTCACAAAATATTTTTTTTCCTTTCTTGTTTTAGAAAAGTAAAAAAAAAAAAAACTTGCCTAACCATTGTAAGGCTAATTCTCGAGTCCTGAAAAATAGAAATCTAAGTTATATTAATTATCTTCATCCTGTCTTCATGAAAATGTTTGTTGTATTCTTTAGCAAAACAGTACCCATAATTGAAGTGCAAAATTGGGATATCTAGCTAACATACACCTTGACCTAGAAATTCAGTTTGCCTACTTAATTTCTGTGGTGACTCTAGGGTGTTTTTTCCAAGTATCTAGGCCCTTCCAAAGTGTTCATCACTCATCAATGTTGTTCCTACTCCATCTGGGCCATGAGTTTATATAAGTAACAGTACTGCTGCTCTCTGATGAGGTGGTTAATTTATGTAAATACTTTTTTTAACGTTATGAGTCTTTTTTTTTCGACCCTTTAATGTTATCATGAGCACTCTTGCTGCTTCAATTTTCTTCATTTAGCTTGACCGTGGAAACATTGCGAACAACCAGATAGTGCATTGGTTATATAGTATATATGTTAGATCTCTAAGGCCGGGTCATTTGCCAGCGACTTCGGAAAATGGAGCAAAGACTTGGGACAATATGGAAAGTGGTCGGAATATCCAAGATGCAGGTAAGTAAAGAATTTTTATTTGTTGAGTATCCGATGAAAATGTAATTAGGGTAGCTATGTAGAGCTTTTTGGACTCCAAACAACCGCGTGCATGACTTGACCTCTTTGTAATTCTTTGTTTTTTTGTACAATATGAAAAACCTTATATACAACCAATTTATTTTGTATATACTATAATTATGTATTGATATTCTTAGAACACAAGTAAATTCTAGGACCATCAACCAATTAATATGTGAAAAATATATATACGAACCAAGGGAGACGTACACTGGATGGCTCTTGAATCGGTAAAGTTGCTAGTTTGTATAAATATTGCCCTATTCCATTGAATGGATGAATACTTTTTTATTCCTGTCCAACCTTGCTTAATTAATCTCTTCATCTGTTTTACTTGGGGACATTATAAGAAGATTCACATGATGCTCGCCTAGGTTCTTAGAATCTTTAAATAAGCAACTATTTTGAGAAAAAAAAAGGAAAAAAGATGTGAAGATGCAAGAAACTTTTCTCTTTTAGGATTGAAATATGCATCAGATCTAGTAGCAGCTGGGGTTTCTAGCTAGACTCCAGTCACTACAAGTATCCAACTAACCCCTTGATAAATTGTTGATGCATCATTCTTTTTACCCTAGCGTATTGACTTGGAGGTAAAAGATTAATGTGGGACCGTTCACATGCAGAGCAGTCTTGCCCAACAGTTTGAAATTCAGCATTTTGATTGGCTGAGCTGATACAACTCTAGTGTTGAGTCAAACACCAAAATCATTCATTGTCTCGCACAATTAAGAGGTTAATTACTCTTATTGTTTAAAAGGTTGGTGGCTATCCGAACACGAATCATTTGAGAGAGAGATATTGTTGGGGGGATATTGTAATGTTGAGCAATGGCTTCTCAGAAATGTGGTTCTTAAATCAGCAACTAATAAAGGGATCGAGTCTTGTCGGCGAAACAAAGCTTACGTGTAAGCATGAAATCCATAACATATAATGCATGCCAAGCAGGCAATACAAACTGCATGATTCTAGAATTATTCCTAGAATCTCATAAAACAGACCCAAAAAAAGGGGGTCAAAAGGGCAGGTACTCTGAAAATGGTTTCTTCTTTCGGTGCAAAGTAAGGTTTAGAAGTGGTATAGTATAACATAAAGTCGGTACTTTAAGCATCATCTGGTGTGATCATGATATAAACCAGAAATGGAAGTTTTGGCTGTTCCACTTGCGAGAATATATATGGCGTGCTGATGCCATTGAGCTAGGCAACAAGCAATATAAGAATGGTTTTATCTAAGAGGGAAACTTTGATATGGATTCGACTAGGAGACAGATCTTTCAATTCGTAGATGCTTTTGGTTTTTCCTCTTTTGACTTCCTCAATATTTTTCGAAGACTTGTGATTTTGGTTTGATTAAGGGCCGGAGAGAGGAAAGGAGAGGTTTGTGCAAGCATAATCATATATCTGAAAACTTGTGCACAGTGCACTGAAAAAGTTATTTTCCTTCTTTAAGGCTTTTTGACATATGTGTGCAATAGAAAAGTACAACTCTTGGTGGTTGGTAAGGCGGAACTGAGAAAATCAAACCGATTCGGCGATTCCCACAACTTTTCCTTGAATATGATATTAATATTAGCCGTGGGTTGGACATAGACCCATCAATTGTATTTACCGACATGGACATCCACTTCCAAAAATCAATCGAATCTCTATCTTAAACTTGGGTTTACCCTAGTGGCCGATCAAGTCGCCCACCAAAGAAAGCTTAATCTATATGCTAAATACACAAGGCTAAATTGTGAGTGTTCAACTTTCTTTTCATTTCTCAGTCACCATAATCTAATCAAAGACTAACCCATAGTTTCATTACTCACTGACCCATTATCCAATTAAATTATATATGGTCATTGCTTAACTATAAGTCCGTGTGATCAAACGTGATTGAGCAGGCTGTCCACCTGCCCGGTAATTGTTGGGTCCATTAAAATGTTGTTCTCATGCTCATAAGGTTTCTTTTTCTTGCCTACTTTCCTTCCTTTGATTTTCTTTTCCCCTTTCTTTTTCTGTTTGTTATGATCGATCTCTTCCCAATTGGTTAGAACTTGGCCTTTAAGAACAAAAGATATGGAATCAAATTATCGGATCTGCTGTTAGAAAAGGATTATCGGATCTGCTGTTAGAAAATTACACAATCAACCAAGTTGGTAACACAACCAATTAAGTCGCATCTTAGCTTAGGCTTAGCCACCATTTTGCAGTACCAGGACCTCAAGAAGAAAAGGGTGGGTGATGGTGCATCTGGAGGCTGGAAATGGAAGGTCGCCTATTTATATTATATATAATATAGCATACTTCTATTTTCCTCAAACCCAAAATTTGATTGTTGAGACTGAAGAGCCTAGTTAGGCTAGCTGTACTATGTTAAGGCAGTCTACTTAGTTTATTAACGCTGATACTGTGCTTTACACAGTAATGTCAGAATATTTGGAATTTAGTAAAAACTAGCTCTGTATCTTTAACCGGTAGTTCTGGGATTAAAATAGATGTCAATGGTTTAGCGACAAGAATTTAATAATATCTTCTTATAAAATAAGCTATATACTGTCGGCGTAGTGTATATATATATACACATTAGCATGCATGATGCATCCCAGTCCAAAAACCTCTGTTTACACTAGCTCTTGGTAGTATAACCCTAACCCTGCAGAAACTCAGTTCCTAATACTTTCGCACATGTACTCACACAATTCTCCTCCTACCATTTAGATTCGCACGATAACAAAATCGTGTTCGGAAAAGAACTGGACACGTAGCTGCTTCCAAACTATTCTTGTTATAAGCCCCTCATGTGAAGAGCTCCGATCGACTTCCAGTGTAAAAGGTTTGTGCATACAGCACTGCCACGGCCTTTACACATGTAGAGTTTAGACTCGTAAGCGGTTTCCGTATTCAACCTGACACCCCAACCTAATTTTCTCAGGTTCCCTAGCTTCTGCATGCTAATTTTGAAAACCGCATGTTTTGGTCGTTCTCTGTCACTATCAACCTGCTTAATTTTCTTCTCTTCTACATATCCTTGGTTTTAAAGTGGGGCACCCATCCACACAGTACTGTAATTATTTAGAGAAGTGGATGAGAACGCCCAAGCGACTGTCGCTGCTAGCACCCCAGTGACAAAAAAGCTTTTGGTACTCTCAATCTTGAAATTGCAATTCTGTGTTGGAAGGGATATTATTAGAATTGGAACTTACACATCCCACATGGAATAGTACTGCTCGTGATAAGCTACTTAGCTTTTTCCGAGGCCAAGCAATTGTATAGTGGAATTGGTAATTTATATATATAAACTCACTTCGTTGGACTTCTATATAATTTTCTATGTTTCCCCTTCAAATCACAAGGACTTTGTGCCTCTATGAATGTCATATCATGCCATGTACGAGTAATCATTCTATGTGTTAATTCAAGTTTGCACTCAAAAGTATAGAGGAATCTTGCATTTGCAATTAATATTTGATGAATGATAAATCAAATGTTAGAGGTTAGAACTATAAACAGTAAAACCCAATTTTGTAGGGTTTCTGTGGTTAATTATTAGAGTTGTACTCACAAAATAACCACACAATTGGCTGTCCATTGCTATTCATATATAGCAATGTCGCATCATATATAGGATCATCTGATTTTCTGTCTCTTAATTAGGAAGTCACTAGTCAGGCATGATTCCTAATAAGAGGGAGATCATCAGAGCAAACGTGCACTAGGGTCAAACATATTGGGTAAACAACCAACATAATAAGGTGAATTTGCACTCAATTTTGACACATTTGGCACTTTAACTACTAATATTAAACATTTTAGACTATTATAAATTACTCATTTTGACACATTACACCTTCAAACTACCAATGTCATACTTTGCACACTCTCTCTAACAATAATACATTGATTACTTAATGAATTGATAATCATATCCTTAACATATATTGCAAAGTCGGTAACGAACATTATTATTATTTTAATCTAAAAATTTGACAATTAAAGAATATAAGGTGGGTGTCAAAATACCCCTTATAGGTTATAAGTGAAAATCTTATTTATACCATAAAAGAGCGGAGTTACTCTATAATCTATATGTATGCTCGCGCAGTCCAAAGTGAAAAACACAATTAATTAGTTTCGAAAAATTTGCACAAAACCACTGGTTGTCTCTATATATAGGTATTGACATATTTGACATTTTGTATTTTCCTCTCACGTTCCAGTGATATGCAGGTATTGAAGATATTCTTAAACAGCTTCCGGCGGTACATGCACATTCATGTCTATCTATTATATATATTAGGTTTTCGCCTACCTGTAATGCTGACCCTAATGCCATGTAGTAACCGGATGTTTGCCTTTGCAGACAGCTTGACGAGTTTGTGAGCCAAGGCTTAGGGCTAGGAGTACCAAAAAGGAAAAGCGTTTGAATATCACGTCTTAAACTCTTTCATGTCTTTTTTTTTAAAAAAAAAAGGAAAAAAAATGTCTGTTTTTGGAGATTCAACTATTCAAAATTGATATTATCAATTGCCAGCGCGAAGCAGTAGCAAGTTGGTATCCGCATATTCACTAGTTTCAAGGTTAGGCGTTCGAGTGGATATAAATTAAAATCACATGCGAAAGTAAAAATTGATCTTGGGCTTAATTGATGGATTGAGACTGGCTGGTAGTCTTACTTGTATTGTAGTGACGAACTCATCTAAGGGTGTGTTTGCAACATAAAATTTTACACCCTCTAAAATTTTAAAATAATAAACTATTACAATATAATCTCTCTCTCCTCCATCAAATCATAACTTTTTCCCTACAAAAAATATAAAAAATTATCTATCTTCACTTTTTCACTAAACTCAATACCTAAAATTTTAACAACACTAAAATTTTACAAAACAAACACATCCTAATAAATAGTAGTTATAGCTCAAACTGAACATGTTACCGCGATGATGCACCTATATATTATAATGCTAAAAATGATTGATACGCTAGTTCTCTCGTTTTTTTTTTTCTTGGGAAAAAGTTGATATCAAATACGTACTAGGACGTATTCCAATGTCCCAAGGACGACACAGATGCCTGTTCATAGGACTCGGGAAGTGCCCACACATGCCTTCTCTTCCGCTTTTGTACCCGAATGGAAACTGTGCTTCCCTAGTGTGCTATGTTAAGTGTGACCGTAATACCAGCTTACAACACGCTACAGTGCCCATCGGAAGCACATGCCGTGTTATAAAGCAGTTCAAGAAGGTGCCCCTACAATACGAATGCAGACGCCTCCCACGTGTTTCAACACCTACTCCTTATCTTTTGCACCGGGATAACTTTATTAATTAGCCTCCAAGAAATTACTTACTGATCATGATCTGTTTCCTTTTTTCAAAAAGTACTTCAAACGAGTTCAGTTTTAAAGCCAATTTGAACCCGAGGAATTTTCCTCGCACATGGAGGAGTTCAAACGTACCCGAAAAAGTTAAGAACGGAGAAAAAAGGTGAAGAAAGCAGCTCGTGACTTTGAACTTTAGAACCTCTTGACGCAGCCAGGGTCGAATTGGAAGCCCCAGCAAGAAGTAGTAAGTAAGCTTCTGGGCGGAAACCTTGGGTCCCAGGGATTGATCATCAGTTTCTCACTTTCCGTGGTCACAGTCACAACTCCGGCCGGCCGGGTCAATCCAATCATAGAGCGCAAAATTTCAAACTATGCATGTCATGGCTATTTCTTTGATAATTTCAGCTTCCAAATTATTAAATTTCATCCTGCAGGATCCCTGAAAAAGTTTTGATCTTGACTAGCTAGGTAGAGTATTAAGCTAACTCAGGACCTATCAAGCAACTCTAAAGGCCAAATGAAGTTTAATTGAAGCAAAGTCAATTGAGCGTGCCTTGTCAACTAAAAGCCTGGCCCTGGAGTGTGACATGAAGGGTGCCGATTGAAATTTGGGTCTTTTAATTAGTTCATTTGGGTTGAACAAACTTTGGCTAGCTTTTGTGTGGGTAATAGAATTAATTGTATGAACTTCAAATGCACTTGCAACATCACATTGGTCTCTGGTTCCTCTACTTTTTAGTTAAGGTAATGGGACCGAATTGTCCTCTACTTTTTACACACTCTCATAACACCAACAGTTCTACTGCCGAGCTGCAGCATGAGCTTCAGTCTGCCAATAGTTCCCATGGCATTAACTGAGACCCTTCATGGCCACCATATGACAATTTGCTGTGACCCTTTAAAAATTTGGGACTGTCCTCACGCTTTCTCCTTTTGAATAAATGTAGAAGCATTTCGCATTTACTTTTGCCTCGTGGGCCTGTATGCTTTTATACCTTAACTAGCGGCAACAACTTTAACAAAGGGAGACAAGGGGGAACTCTGCTCTGATGGTCCTGAACCAAAATACTTTAAGGATCTAGGACAGACCTCGAAGGTGAAAAAAGTCTCTCTACAGTACAGATTGACTGAGAGTCGTCTTTAAGAACACAAGTACTAACTTCAGAGTTGTGATTTGATAAAGAGTAAAATACACGAATCCAGGTAGGCTGGCCGTCGGTCTTCAAAAGCGTTCTGCTTACGTTGTGCCTAATTTGTGGCCCACGAAATTCAGGTAAGACGTCAGGGTACAGTCCAATATTATAGAATTTCTTTCTTGTATCAAATCAACTATTGTGCATCCATCGACTTTAATAGCTCTTAGCCCCACTCCACAACAAGTCTACTTGAAAGACTCGGATGAACATATTTTCGTGAGTTCTGGGGTTCTGGAGGACCCCACTTGGGCCTTTCGATACAACCCCCGAAAGTGGGCAACCGGGCAAGTACAAAACGATTACAACGTTTCAGAGCCTTTCCCGTTAATAAAACAATTGGCAATGAGGTGTAAAACATAAAAGGGATATTTTAGTGGGAGATTTCCCAACCGTTGCCTCAAAATTGACCCTCCTTCAGGAAGAAAAGGAGAAGGGTTGAATTGGGACACTACCTACACCAATACTAGGCCCAACTAGTCCATTGGGCTACCTGATTTTTCCTACGAAATCCAGCTTTACATCGGCACATACCGCGCGGCACACTTCATGTGGTCGGCTTCAAGTACATGACCAATAAGACAGGCACACTCAGTTTGCAAGCAACATGACAACCCTGACAAGAAAAGCTATGGATTACAACATATACACTAATCTCATCCGGAAGAGATTTTTTCCCTCCTTTAACCGATGCATGTCCAATTCTAGCTTGGAATAAAATTCTCACGACATCATTCAAATGGTGGCAGAAGCAAAAAAGATCAACTTCACCTTCTGGCGCACACAAAAAAAAAAGTCATAGTACACCCTTAATTATAGGCTTAAATCAATATCGTCCCTAAATTTCAAAACAACAATTTGTGTCCATTATATTTCGAACATGATCAATCCTCGCCTTCCGATTTATTTATTTATTTATTTTTTAAATTTTATCTTGGAATAACATTTCTGTCATTTTGCATGTTTTTTCTTATAACTTAACTGCCAAATCAAACAGAAGGCGAGAATTGATCATATTCTAATAATAAGGGATGCAGATTGCTATTTTGAAACTCAGGGAAGCGAAATTGATTTTGATCTATAATTAGAAAGCGTACTATGATATTATCCAAAAAAAAAAACTTCACCTTCTCCACAAACTACATAAACAGCAATCCACCAAGAGACTCTGCTATAACAAATAGAATCTAACAAAAATATGATGCAATTCCATCCCAGAACAACAGAATCAAAGAATAATGTATACATAAAATTGATCAACTTTTAAAACTCCTCTAGAAGTCGAAACCGGAGGTACTAACCTAAGTTCCTGTATTGTATTACTAATACCCTAAATAGCCATTTAAGCATGAATTGGGCCATAAAAAGGGCATATTTGCTTTATCAATAAGACCCCATGGCTCCTGCTCACAGGAGCCCCAGGAGGTTCTATCATGTGAAAGCTCCCCAATGTTACAAGGTTAATCAACAATAGAGAGAAAAATTGCAAGTGCTTAGAATATAATATAAGTTGTACCAGTCATCAGTCATACAATGGTTGGGGCACGTCATAGGCTTTCCACCATCGAGTCCCACACGGATTCTCCCTGTTCTTCTTGTTCAGTTGGTGATAACTTATGTTACTGTTTAAAGGATTTTGAACCACCGGTGCTAGCTGTGTTCTGTTCAGCTGGCAAGGCTTTACTTTCTTGTTCAACTGGAGGTGGTGGCTGCACTTGATCAACAGGGACACATGGTCTCCATATAGTTTCCGTGCCCACATCCATCAGTGCAATGCCCTTCACACTTAAATCAGCCCTGATCTGATCGCTTCTTGGGAAATCCTTGTTTTTCCTGGCTAGGGCTCTTTCTTCAATCAGATGCAACACATCACTTTCCACCAGCCCCGCTCTCTTCAAAGCCTTGTCTTTTAATTGTAGCAAAACCTATTTAATGGAAAGCAACTTCTAAATGATATATTGCATCCACACAACTATTCATCTTGCAATTTCTTTAACAAAAGGCAACTAATTAAATCACCTCGGAGTAAGCAGATGATGATAGCAAACCCAGAACAGTAAGAACTTCTTTAACTTCTTTCTCTATTTCTACAAGAGATTGAATCACTGCTAATTGCTGTTGCTTCTGTTGCTTCTTCTGGAAAAATCAAAGAGATCAAAAAGATCATCTGTCATTTTACCCACACAGACAAACAAACAGAAGGCAAGGCAGAGGCACACGCGCGCGCACACACACACAGAGAGAGAGAGAGAGAGCACATCATAGGCCTGTTGAAACCAGTTCCAAACATATACCTTGAGCATGTTCAAAGAACTGTTTATGAACTTCAAGGCTTCTTGAAAAGCACCAGTCAATATTGGTCCAGCGTTCAAGTCATCTGACATCTTAGTCTGAAACTCACTACGTAGCTTACTGATGCACTCTTGGGCAGCAGGAGTGGCCCGAGCTGTTTTTCCTTTTTGTTGTGGCCCCTCCTTGCGGCTTCCTTCCAGGGATGATAAAGTATCCTCACAGTCTTGCAAAGTCTACAATCACAAGCAATGTGAGTAGTCAGTAGAGTAGTGAATCTATTTCAGACGACAGTTAAGATCATAAACACAAACGGGACCTATGCATGTGTGAACATGTTTCCGCGTGTCTGAGTCTTTTAATGGCAGTTGCGCTTCTATATCAAAAAACAATTGCAAAAGGGAGGGGCAATGGGTCGCATCGAAAGCATTTCATCTCTCTTACGGGGAATACAGAAACTTTTTATATACAACAACAAATAAATAATTAAACAGTCAGAGAATCTGAATTTATATCTGATCTAGTGAACTTATTTCATTATGAGTAGTGTTCCTGTAGAATATCAATATTTTATTTTGCATAAATAAACATTTACTGTTGTTCTGTATTTTGTATATCAGTCAACTCAAACCTTAGCAATGTCAAAGCAGATGAGATACTCTTGCACATTATAAACTAGGGAAGACCAGGTATCAGACTCGATTCACATAATACTGCCAAAAGATCCCAACCAATACACTTATGTCACAAAACAGATTAGTATCTATACTTGTAATTAACCAGAAACCTTTCTCTCTTGACAAGGGTGCCAAGAGCTTAGCCCTGACCGGATCCTTGGGCAAGCGTAGTTCCTCATACTATCCACTGGGCAACCACAAAAGATTTTAGTTCTACCATCTTTTAACTATCTTTTTAAAGAGTAGTCTAACAATTTTCAAACAACAAACCAAACTATATTGACCGAAATATCTAGGTTTGACTGCTTGGTCATCATCCCTGTGAAGTTTGACCTGTGAAATATGCTTCCCCCCCGCCAAAAAGAAAAAGCAAGAAGACAAGAGTCATTTCGAAGTAACTTGGCAGAATCCAGAAGTTCATCAAGCAGTTAGCCTATCTGTAGCTGAAGGGAGAATACTGTTCCATCAACTTTACAAGAACACTGAAATTCTGAATGGACAAGACATCTTTGATCGTCTAAATATGATATACGCATGCCCATTGATTTGCCACGAACTGAGCTGACAGACTTCACAATGCAAACTGTGGAATTTAAAATGACTTTACACCTGATATATGTAGCATACTGCATCTGATGCACTTTCCAGCTGTGAGAGTGTGTAATTAAGAGGAGATTTATAGTGTGCACTTATCAAGAAATGTCTCAATGCCAGTGGATGATACTGCTGAGTAATCTGCAAGAAAATGATAGACAATTTCAGATGCAGATACTCGTACAAGACTGAGCACATAACGAAAGTCCTTAGAAGCAATCGACAAATGTATAGCCCCACTTTACCTCACGAATTGTAAAAAAATTACCCAATGACTTGGACATTTTCTCATTGTTGTTAGTGACGTGCCCATTATGCATCCAGCAACTCACACAGCTCTCTTGGCAAGCGGCACAACTCTGGGCAATCTCATTTTCATGATGTGGAAAGATCAAATCAATTCCACCCCCATGAATATCAAATTTGAAGGATAGGTAATGAGCACTCATTGCACTGCATTCTATGTGCCATCCTGGTCTTCCAGGACCCCATGGGCTGTCCCAACTTGGCTCACCAGGCTTAGCAGCCTGTAATTATTAGAGAACATAAGATAATGAATTCAACAAGACTTGAAAAGCGTAATTTCACTTGCAAAGGTTTTTACACCTTCCACAATGCAAAGTCAGCTGGATTGCGCTTTCTTGAGTCAATGGCAACACGTTCACCAGCCCTATTGTTTTCCAGTTTCTGCCCAGATAACTCGCCATAGTTTGGGGATGTATCAACAGCAAAGAACACATCTCCGTCAACTGCATATGCACAGTCATTGTTGATGATCTACAGAATCAACCAGCCAGCAAGTTAGATAAAACTTATGAATAAAAAAATGTAACTATGAAGAAGCCACTATAGCAAAGAAACAAAAACATCAATTTCCAATTTTTTATCACGTCAAAAATTGAGTCCCCCAACACCCACAAAAAGAACCCCTCCTGTGAGAAAACCTTATGAAACTGGATGCTTGTGTCATGGTATTGGTCTCAAAAAGTAAAAACGAATAAAAAAATAAACTACCATGTACAAATCTCTGTTAAAGAAGCCATTCAAGGTCCCATAGTGAAATACTGGGACAACTTTTTAAGCAGGTCAAGTACTACCCTTTCCCTACGTCAACACTTACCAACAAACCAGCTCCAGCTAAGTATCTCTTGGAAATAGCATAAAATATACAAGTTTTTTTTTCCTTTATTACCTTTTTTTGTTCTTATGCCATAAAGATATGAAATTCCCTCATTGATAAGACTACAGACAACCTGCTGGAAAATACACCACCAACTGACCTCACTTTACCCCGTTTATCCACTTCATTCGAACATAATATTACCTCATTGCTCAAAGAAGAGGGAAAATGAGTGGCCAGTTTTATCAAATTGAGAATTGTTGACGAGTTAGCAAATTTAAAATTTATAATAGTCTTAGAATTTGATGATTGTTCCTCATAACACTAAGGAGTTTCATGATTTCTTAGAAATTCCATATTCACCTGTTATGCCTAAAAGAGAATGACCCTGATATTGTATTATAGATATACTGCACTGCACATAACCATGGAATACGGCTCATTTGAAGAAAGAATATACAGCACTAGCCAACCATGGGCACTCTTCATTTTGACAAACTCTGAGCGCATACTATAGCCCAACACAGACAATTACAGAAAGCAAACTAGTTTGTGCTGTTCATGTAGTAGAACAGCTGATTTTTCAGAAATGCCGTCTGTGTGCACGGGCGCATGTGTGCTTTAAGAGATCAAAATTCCCCAACATTTCTCAGATAAAGTGAATACCATAGATGAAATTTACCTGAGCTATCATATCCTTTATCTGCTCCATGTGCTCAGAAACACGTGGCTGATGGGTCGGAGGGAGGCACTGAAGATCAGCCATGTCATTAATATACTCTTGGCAAAAACGGTTACTCAAACTTAATGGTTCTTCCCCAAGCTCATTCGCCCTACGAATAATCTGCATATGTCCAGATATAAGCACAGTGTGCAGATAAGCATTAAGTAACTCAAGGAATAAAGAATTACCTGAAGTATTATGCCTATTAATTGCAACAGCAATTGAAATACAACTATAGAAGAAGGAAAAAACTCTTTTGTGATTTTGACAGCTCAGGATAGTCGTATCTTGGGTAAGACTCCAGCAATTGTATTTTTTTATTCTTTTAGCAGGTCACTCCAAAATAAATCTTCAAACGCATGTATTAAGCAATTTGAAGCTATGGTCTCAATATAAGGCCTTGGTATCAGACCAACAGCTTTAATAAACAAGGGTTGAGTTGAATTCAGTTTCTCCAGTCCCCCCCCCATGCTAATGCAAGTCAAGCGCGCACTCTAACTTTCAACTCATCAAGAAACATTCTTGATGGATTTAAGAGTTCTAATCAGCTGGAGGATTACACAGAAAAATTGCAGAGTTCTAATATTTAAGTGATGGACTGCAATTAAAGCCCCCGAAGAATGTAGAATCCAATAAGCCCAATCCGTCATCCACTCAAATAATTAGGCTCCTACTCACTCCCATTCAAAGTCCTCCATTAGTCTAATCTCACTCATTGTGAAGACCTTTTGAATGAGAATATCTCAAGCAGAAATATCTCAAGCAAATCTTCTTTTGATCTTATGTAAATTATTGTCTTTGAAACACTGTAAAAACTCGAATTCCAATAAACTTTGTCTACAATTCCCAGAGAAAATAGGTGGCTGGTGATTGATGGGGGTCGACTGCCATGGAAGTCAACCAAGAAATTTCGCCAGCAATGTGCAAAGGTTGCAGACGGAAGGCCATCAACAAATAGCCAGAGGTAAAGGATGACCTTGGGGGAAGTTGGTGGTTGGACTGAGCCAAACAGTTTGAGTGGAAATCATAAGCTCCTTCTGGAAAATAGCTTTCTATTTTAAGAGAGGTCCTTTTCCACCATGATTATGTTCCATTAATCACAAAACAGTCTTTCTTGCTTATTCTTCATGCCACATGAAAACAAAACATTTTCAAAAGGTAACCTTCATTTAACAAAGAACTACTGCGAGGGGATTTTTCTTTCTTTTCTGCCACATAAGAAGTGAAGGTTTTTCCCAGATCAATTATGTTAGCATGGTCCTGTTATTGGATCTAGCAGGTAAGGCCATGGGATACTCTTTTCCGCTTTAGAAACATGACTGAAAAGTTAACTAGTTTCCTAAACCACCTTTTTCAGAAAAGAATAAAATGTTTCCAGCTCTGATGTGTCAGGAGACTACTTGCCAGATATCTGCAAGGAAAACACAAGATTTAACAATCCTCTATAGCTATTTTTGCTTCTGCTTAACCCTTGCTTCTAGAAAAATATTGAACTACACAGGTTCTTCCAGGAAGGGGTTCTACCAGGGCACTTAGCTGTTACAGTTCCAAAGGAAAGATGTATAATGTCTGTTGTTCATTTCTCTTAAATAACAGGGACTTAAATTTTTATCGTAATTACATATCTATAAGTAAGAGTGAAGTAGCAGAACAGATGGATGCCCCAGCCACATTTTACAATGTGAAAGTTGTAGTTCATCAAAAGATTCACTTCCCAATATCCTCAATGCAAAAAATTCGCTTCCCATGTCATAGTACAACTTTTTAACTAAAAGACGTTACTTGAATCTATCAGAAAAGAAACATACTATGAGGAAAACAGGCACCAACATTAGTATAAGAACTCAAAAATTAACTGATACATCCATGAAAATCCCAGCATTTAATGATATCTCACCTTGTCATCAACATCAGTAAAGTTTCGGACATAAGTAACTTGATAGCCCAAGTGTTGTAGGTATCTGCATACAAAGGCATGCTAGAGAATTACTACTATCTCCATATTAAGTATATTCCTTTCTTTCTCATTCAAGCAGAAAAATGCAAGGAAGGCATACTGCAAAAGCAAATTGTAGGAGTCAAACAACAACAGCATGAGCTAAAACTTGACATGAGTTGATAACGTCCAAATTGGGTTAACCATTTCAGATGCAACAAAGGAAAAAAGAAATGAAACGGACTCATATACAGCATGTCAGCAGTGTAGCCTAGGGATTAAATCAGTAAGCTTAGAAAAAAAAGATTAAATTAGTAAGACTGGCCCTAGGTCACAAGAATGGCACAAATTCCTCGTGAAAAAGACAAAATCTTTCATAGACCAAATCAAAGGGGTGTGCAGAACCCACAAGTCCTATCATTTTACTCAAGCAACAGCAGAGGTTTTTTATGCCAAGGAATGAATCTTCTAAGATTTTGTGGCTAGACACGCATAATTTAGGGAACCATACACCGATGGTAAAGCAGCAAGGACTTCACCAAGTATTTGAAAACACGTGTCTCATTCTCCCTTAACGTTCCACCAAACACGATTTGAGTCTTTTATTTGGTAATTATCAGTCAAGACCAAGTTTGTACTCTGTCCTTATAAGGCCTAATTCAATTAACAGAATTACAATTTTTCTTCCCTTGCATTTCACTTTGCATGATGCAATCCACCACTGCACATGAAATTCACATTGCCTTCTTGTTTACTTTTCTTTTTTTTTTTCTTTTTTCCAAATGCATGGCATTACAAATTGTTAACTCCCATCAAATTTTCCCTGGAAAGAAAAAAGAATAACATTTCCTCTCTTACTAAACAGATATTTTCAGGATTGTTGTTATTACACAATGAAATGCTTAAATTTGTCAGATCCGTATCTAACACCAAAACTTAACCTTTCTTTGTTGGGATTATATAGTCCAATTCTCTTCTAATTAGCTATCAGATAAATGTAAGATAAATCAAAATTAAGGAGAAAACCTGTAGAGGACGTCGAAATTAACAGCTGCACGAGCGTGACCAAGGTGGCTGAGGTCATAGGCCGTGACGCCACAGACATACATGCTAACATGCCCCGGCACATGTGGCTTGAAGATCTCCTTCTGCTGAGTCATCGAGTTGTACACCCGAAATTCCTCCTCCTTTGCCATCCCACCTACACAATTCACTCTTTTTCCCTCTCCCTTCCACTCCGACTCTCTCTGCCTCTGCAATTCAGAAAATGATGATTACTATAAATTGGCATTTCCTGTTTACTAAAGTAAATTCTCTATTTAGCCTGGATTTGCATTTCCCTTAACTACTTATATATCCATCTTGTGAGAACCTGAGATGCCGTATGGCCTATTCACAAAAGAAATGACATTGGCCTACTTGGAGACTCGACATCTACGGCCTCCGAATTTCTAATGACAAAACCCTGTACCCTTGGTATCAGAACCTTAGTCTTTTCTCCCTATCAATTCTACTACACCCTAAAAATAGAGAAAAAGATATTAGAAATAACCAAATCAAATGTGTGCGTGGTGTGTATGTCCGTTGTGCGGTGGGTGGTTGTGCCGTGCCGTCTATGAATACCGTGCGTGGCGGTGCGGCGAACGTGCCAAGAGTACCGTGATAGCTCGCGTGAAAGACGCTGTGGCGGAGCCCTTCGTTGGTTCAGCGCGAGATAGTAGTCGGGAACGCAGGGGCGGCGCAGGGAACGGGTGGTGCAGTGAGCATGTGAGAGTGAGGCGTCCGTGGTGTGTTTTTGTAGAAGAAGGGGCACGTTTGGCTAGAAGAATAGGTTATTTAGGTTTAACAATAGCTTTGTTTGGATATAATGCTACACCCCGCTTCTTCTTTTTTCTCGAAAAACAACCAATGTATTAAAAACTTCTAAACAGAACGAAAATAAAGACAACAGAACGAACACAACAAAACGAGAATAAAGACAACAAGACAAACACAACTAGCAAGACCCCGAACGGATCAGAGGAACCGCTATAAACTTCATGCAGGGCAAAGGAAGTGGTGGCCGGACACAGTAGGCAGAACTACTAGGACCTGAACAAGCAGGGAAAGCGCCACAATCGGCGTGTAGCAAGACCCAACAAAGGGTCGGAAGAGAGCCATAAGGACTCGGATAAACCCACGGAAGGGATGGACACACAACCACAGAACACAACAAACTACAAGCCCTAAACAGAGGGGCAGGCCCAAACAGGAGATAACATAACATAAGACTAGCCCTAAACAAAGGGGTAGACCCAAACGAGTTTATTTCTGGGCGGAATAAAACCGACGGCGGCGCTTGCGGCGGCGGCAGAGGGGATCCGTAGTGGAAAATGAAGCGCAAGGGCCACACATTCCACACCAGCGCGTGGATCACGACGCGCCGACCGCCTTTGCCACGCGTGGCTACCCCTCCGCCCCCCAAACCTAGCTCTTCTCCTCCGGTTCGCGCGGATCACGACGCGCCGTCTATTGAGGACTGGAGAAGAGGGCCGACGTAGCTCGCTTCGTGCGGAGTCCACCCAGCCGGCGCGTGCACTTCCAAAGATGACGAAGACCACCGAAAGTCGCGAGATAGCCACCTGCCGAAAAAAACCCAAAAAACCACCCAAACCAACACCAACCGAGCTGACCAGAGAGTGTGAGAGGGGAAGGAGAGAAGGAAAAAGGAGGAGGAGGATGAAAGAGCCGGAGCTCCCTCCTCCTCCGTAAGGGGACTGGGTTGCGGGAGGAGTCACGTGGCAGTGAGAGAAAGGATGAGTTTTTTTCGAGAGATACAAACTAGGGTTGTCTAAGATCCGGTCCCGGCCGGTTCGGTCCGGTTTGGCCGGCCAAACCGGAAATTTTATAGAGCATATAGACCGGACCGGACCGGTCTGGTTCGGTCCGGTCCCCGGTTTAGTCGGTCCGGTCTAGGCCGGTTTGGGTCAGTTTGGGCCATGCCATTTTAGGCCGGTTTTGGGTTGGGTCATGTCATTTTGGGCCGGTTTTGGGGTTGGGCCTTGTCATTTTGGGCCAATTTCCGGTTTGGGCCAGTTTAGAGAGGTATACTCTGGTCCGGTCCCGAGTTTTCATGAGGGTAACCCGGAACCGGACCGGAATACACCGGTTTACCAGTCCGGTCAACCCGGTTTCAAAAAAGTCAACCAATTTTGGTCAAAACCGGTTTGGCCGGTCCGGCCGATTTTTTGGACAGCCCTAATACAAACTATCAAATTCATTTGCTATCCCCTAAAAGTCGCTTCACTCAATGCATGGGACACAACAACGGATATTACAGTAACAACATCAAAGAACAAGATTTTCCCAGAAAATACAAGTCCCCGACAAAGTCGCGGAAAACAGACTAGGGGAAGGAGAAGGGAAGAGAGCTCTGAACTGAGTGTTCTCTGTCGGAGTCTGTTTGGTTTGTTGTTTCGATAGATGGTATTAGCGGTTGTTGGTGAAGTGGGAGAGGTTGTGCGACGACCTGGAAAGAACATGGCAATGGGATCGGAAAGATCGAAGCCTCTGCACAATTTCACGTTGCCTCTGAAGTGGGGGAACCATAGGTACCTGTGGTGCATGAAACTGAGTTCAGAGGGCGTCGTCCGAGCCGAAGTTTCTGTCGGAGTTGATCGGCGATCTTCAGCTCCGACACTGGAGAGCTCGTCGGTCACTTAGCATCGGGAATTAGAGAGGAAGGGGAAGAGAGATTTGAAATCACGAATCGGGAGCGCAGGAGGAGAGGGATCGAGGCGGTGATCGAAAAGCTCTTAATTGATCTGAAAGTCACAGCGGATGAGATGAAAGACGCGATTTTTAGGAAGGAGGTGGAAGAAGAGGAAGATGGAACTGAGGAGGAGGCAGTTGAGATCAAGGAGGTGGACCAATCGCCTCCGGCGGAAGAGGCTGCGAGGCCATGGAATCTGAGGACACGGAGAGCTACGATTGCTAGAGGAAAAGAATCGAAGATTGAGGAGCATAAGAAGGTCAATTGCTCGTCGTTAAGGAGCGAGAACAATGGCCTGCAGTCGTCGAGGTTGAGAGGAGCGCTGGAGACAAAGGAGGAGGAGAGGACCCAATTTAACGGCGTCGCTATCGAGGAAGGAGATCGAGGAGGATTTCTTGGAGATGCTGGGATATAGGCCTCCGAGGAGGCTTAAGAAAAGGCACCGCAATGTTCAGAAGCAAATGGATGTATGTTCTTTTTTTTTTTAGTCCCAAATGGATGTAAGTTCAATGATTCAAAAGATTTACTTATTTTTATTTGCTCTATTTAATTATATTGCGTGGTGGCGTTTATGTGGTAATTTCATTTGGTGGTTCTCTCTTTTTGATCTCTTCCTTTCTGCGCAATCGCTATTTCCGGGGTTGTGGTTGTCCGGGGTCACAATTGATGCCTACAAGGTTCGTGAATCCACTGAGAACAACAAGGTAATTGCTTTCTTCGAGTCGGTTTTGTTCTTGTTTGGTTGGTGGGAAATTCTGAGCACGTCAAGTTTTTCATTTTGTTACTTAACGTGTTTTCACTTCTGGGAAACGACTTCCTCTTTCCTCAGCCAATTTTCAGTTGTCTGAGGGCCCTGTTTGGCGGCGGATTTTGTTTTCAGTTGCTTTCTGAATCGGGTTTCTTTAGCTTTGGTGAGCTTAAATCCTGTTGATAATTATTTCTTGCAGAGGTAGCAATGAGAGAGGCGGCCCGGGTGGAAAGTCTCAAGGATTCTGTTTGCTGACTACTGATAACTTGTCACCCTGACTAGTGGTATACCACACCTTCGATGTGAATTAGGAACTCGAAAAAAGTGTTGGTTTCCCAGTTACTTGTGGTACATGTCCAGTTGTCTTTAATCGCTAATTTAGTTCATTAATTATGATTTGTTTCTCTATCTCCTTATCTGAATAATCTTGTGTAAAGGAGAGATTGGTGGATTTTATTAGATGGAAGAAAAGTTTTCTCTTGAATGAGTGTCTGAGCTCACTTAACTAATAGCATTATTAGTTAGACAACACAAGTTTACAATTGGGCGCTTTGTTTGCTGAGTTGAAAGCTGGAAAAGCATCAATGAGAAAATACATGCTCAACTACATACGTTATTATATGACAATTCCAAAATATCAGCTGCTTGTTTTATTTTTCCTTATCTATTCCTATGAAAAAGGTGAGATTTTGAGTAGACTAGCTGGAGAGGAGTAGATGTTGTGGGTAATGCGTCTATGATTTATCGTATTGTAGTATGATTCTTTTATCTTCTAGGCATTTTAGGCATTTGGTTCTCTACCTCTTGGAGCTTGGTCTAGTTTTATACGGTGACCATACTCATGTTTATGTTTGCCTCTTGCTTGAGCCATGGAAGTTGCTTTGACAATAATAGTTCACCAGTCCCTTTTAGCTTTCGCCAATCCTGGTTCTACTTCAAGTAGAGATGTCTCTGGCTTGAATTATAGAGAGTGAGTTTTCGAATTTGTTTAAGTGGTTAAAAGAACCCCTTTTACCTGCTGCAACGGGTATTTGTTTTCTCTACAAGAATTTGTAGCTACTTTTTATGTGTTATCGTTTGTGGGTCTTTAAAGCATGAGATCCTATATGGCTAGTATATGGGAAGTTCCTGGAAAATGCTTAAATGTTTTTTTTTGGCTTGTTTTTAGCATCTGTGACATTTGTACCGGAGTACTGCTCACCTTAGAGAGTGCTTTATCTTTTGTTCCACGGTCTTCGACAAATCATTGAAATGAATCCCTAGCTGATTGGTTATGGTTGATTTTGTAAGGATAGAGGTTCTTTATTCAAACTCATTCTACCAAAGGATCTGGATCTATTTTCTGTGACAATGTTTGTATGTCCTAGGGGATTATGTACTGTCACTTCACATCTTGTTCGTAAAGCCTGCATTTGTTTCGTCTTTTAAACAAAATATTTTTCTCAACTGCTTCACTTCCCAAGTTGATAATCGTTGTGCTCTAGTTGGGCAAGACTTCCACATTGGCAAAGCGGAGACTTTCCCACGCATGAAAATAAATAAATAAAGAGGAGAGAGAGAGAGCAGAGTTGATATAAACCTTCTCTAAATATATCGGGCTTCTTGTTATAGTTGTGGTTGTTCATAAGATTTATGCCTCCTTTTTGGTTTTTTACTCTCTTTTTTTCCTTGTAATATACAATAATACAAATAAATGTTTTTCCTACTAAGCAATTTGGACTCGGAGCAATTGAACGAAGACCAAAGGCTGTTAATCGATGCAGCGAGTTGACCAAGATTTTCTTTTGGGCCTAAAGTGGGGCAATGAATACACGTACAAATTCTGGTGGCCGACTATTTTATTACTCAACAGGCGTCGACTCTTGAGACTCGACCCTCAACTCCGAGTCGTTGGTCGTGGATCCGACCTGTTGTGGCTCGGCTTAAATATTTCCGAGCTATCACAGCTAAAAAGAAAGAACGAAAGTAATCCCGCGAAGTTACCACGAAACTGCTCAATCCAGGTCTTGCAAACGAGTTTTTCTTCAGATAAGGCTTAAAACGTTTTACGTGTGCCTCCCCCGACCCCCTTCTCCTGTGCCCAGTGGTTGGACTTGGGGTACAGGGTTTCTCTCTTCTTTTATGACCTCCGAGGTTTCGATCTCTCGCCCTCTACCAACTCCCCGCTCTCTGCCCTCGTCACCAATCACCTCGATATCATTGCCTTGGTAAGTTGATCTTTACCTTTACCTTTACCTTCAAATTTATCGATTTGTACTTATTTTGTTTTCAACATTAATCTGGCTGGCGCTTGCTTTTGGATTGATTTGTGCTGTTTTGATTAAAATCTGAGCTGATTTTTATTTTTTGGTTTGGGTGTATCTGTACCATTACATTGTTTGGTTCTTCGAAGTCTAATGGGTAGCCATCTTGCAAGTTTAAAGAGACATACAACAATAATGGTTTATGGTTCAATCTTACCAGGCTACCACGGTCCACAACGCCTTTTGTCACGCCTCAAACCTCAAATGCTAGAGGGTGACTTACTTGCAATAAACAATTAGACTTTTGATTTAAAACATATCTAATAATAAGTGCGAAATAAACTTTATATAAAAACTTCAATAAAACTCTCCTAATAAAACTTAAAAAAAAAACTCTTTCAACACACAAAGACAAATCTAAACATGTTTAGACTCATACTAGAGTCAACCATTTATTCTAATAATCACTCGGCTACCCGCCCACATGCCATCTAATCCTGACTATCGACACGCTCCTGATCAACATCTGAAAATAAGGAAAACAATAGAAGGTGTGTTCGACAACTCAATAAGTAAAATCATTATGCTAGTGTATATCCCATGAGCCACATTATAACAGTAAGAGATAGAATATTTAAAATCTTTCTAAACTATTGAAAGTTGTTTTTGACAATTTCAATAAAACATCTTTATCAATAAAACAGTTATATCTATATAATATAATATTATAGAAAATCTCTTTGATAATAACTATGTCTCACGTTTACCACCGTAACAGGGTTGTGCAGTTGCTACCTAGTTTGGGGATCAACCAAACTAAGTCAATATTATGGGTAAAATTTTCCTTACTAAGGCTTGGTCATGTCCAAGTGTACACTAGGTAAAAATCTACAAAAGAAGCCACTTAGTTTTCAGAATGGGTGCACTCAATAGGTTGCAATTGGTACCAATGCGCTGACTCTGTAACTCTCGGCCTCAGGGTTTGAAAATATATAACATAACATATCATAAAATAAACTTCACTTTGAACTTTGCATCTTTCTCCTTTTTTTCATGAAATACATGCATAAATCTTGAATAACAATAAATACCAAAAGCTTTGATTTCAATCAATGAAATATCATGTAAAATCATTGGACATAAAAATAGGCTCATGTTTACACATTTCATGCTATAATCTTTAACAATTTTATCAAAAACATAATGCACATAAAACTCCGAGGGTTTTTAATAAATCATGCAATTTCTCAAATATCACCTCGGTCTTTTAGGAAAATCTAACATAATAACCCTGCTGACTTGGATCTTCAAGCAAATAAGTCTCTGACTTAGCACCTATCAATACAAAATTTAACGTATTATAATACGCTCAAACGGAAACACAAATGAAACTCTAAATCTGCCCGACAGGATTAAATCTGAAATTCACTGGTCAGAGATTCTAAAATATATCTTACCTATCTCGGGTTTCCCTAAAATCTCCTAATTAAACTATGTTCTTCCCTAGGATTTTAAATATACACCTGAAAAATTTCATATCCAAATTCCTTGTAAAACTAAGTCAATAAAATCGAAATTTATCTCTATTCACGGAGACCAACTATACCCTGAATAATTAGATACGCATCACTTCCAAAATTCATAAAGATCTATTAAGATATCTAAAAAGCCCGACATTAATACCAGAGATTTATATATGGGTTATACAAATACTCATAAACTTTCATGCCGAAATTCGAATCCTAGCTATGTCATCCGGTTCAAAATTCCAATCTGTATCAATGAATCTTTGTCTGTAATTCCGATTTCTCTAAGCCTAACTTCCGGATTTTCAAAAGCATAACAATACATCTCCGAAAATTACGAAACTTTAACTCGGGCCTTCTGCAGAAGTCTAGTCCGTAATATCTAAATATCATAATTTTTTATGTATAAATCGGCTATAAAAATATAATTCGATCTACTACTCAGATCAAGAACCTGAATTTTCCTTAAACAAATCTTGAACCCAAATTTCAATTACTCCAAGAAACTCATTAAAACTATTTCAAAAATCTTGAAATAATTAGGGCTAGATCTAGATAGCCTATGGTTTGATCTCTCATTAAAATAATACAAATATAATATCAAGAAATTCGAAATACCTGAATTTGTTTCAAGAAATTTCGTCTATATTGTTGAAAGCAAGAAAACTCTTCTTTTTCCTCTTGTTGGTGTAAAATTGAGGTATGTGAAAATTAAAACCAATGTGTAAACCTATATATAGACTCACACTAGTAATACTCCCTTTTGAACTCTAAAACTTTTAATTTTAAATAATCATAAAATCTTTCAAATTTTAAAAAGGTTTGACTAGGTCAAAGATAAAAATTTAACTATTTTAAATGAATTAAACTCAAATTTCAAATTTAAAGAAGAAATTTCAAATATCAAATAACAAATTCAAATAAATTTTGTCCTCGGCATTTGCTAAGCGAAACTAACTTTTAACTTATTGACTTAAAAATTTGGCTTCCCACCTCAATCTTCAAACAAATGTGGATACTTAGATCGTATTTCTTCTCCTAATTCCCATGAAGCTTCCTCTCCAGAATGATTGTTCCACAACATCTTTACTAGGGAAATTTTCTTTGTACGTAGTTCATGCTCCTTTTGTCCAAAATCCGTATAGGCTTCTCAACATAAGTAAAGTTCTCATGAATCCTTAAAGGTTCGTAATCAATGACATGAGTAGGGTCGGGAATATATTTCTGCAATAAGGACACATAAAATACATCACGCATTCCCGAAAGACTTGGTGGCAATGCAACCCTATATGCCACTGGACCAGTTCGATCAAGTACTTCAAAAGGACTAACATATCTTAAACTCAATTTTCCCTTCTTCCCAAATCGCATTACTCCTTTTAAAGGAGCTACCCTTAAGAAAACTTTATCTCTCGCTTCAAATTCAAGTTCTCGCCAACGCTTGTCAACATAACTTTTCTGTCTACTTTGAGCAACCTTTAACCTTTAACGTATCAAATCAAGTTTTTCCACCGTTGCTTGAATTATCTCTGGACCCAAAATTGTTCGTTCACCTACTTCATCCCAATACAAAGGAGATCGACATCTTCTTCCATATAATACCTCGTACGGTGTCATCCCAATACTTGCTTGATAACTATTATTATAAGCAAACTCCACTAGAGGTGGATACTTAATCCAACTTTCCTTAAAATCAAGCACGCAAGCTCGCAACATGTCTTCCAGAATCTGAATGGTCCTTTCTGTCTGACCGTCTGTTTGAGGGTGGTAAGCTGTACTAAAATTTAATCCAGATCTCATAGCTTTCTGCAAACTCCTACAAAACTTTGAAGTATGACGTGGATCTTTGTCTGAAACTATAGACATTGGCACCCCATGCAACCGAACAATTTCCTGAATATATAATTATACTAGCCTCTCCATGGAATAACCAACTTTGACTGGAATAAAATGAGCAGTCTTTGTTAGTGGGTCAACAACTACCCAAATTAAATCCTGCCCAGTTGGTGCTCGCGGAAAATCTGAAACAAAATCCATAGGGATATGTTCTCATTTCCACTTCGGAATCTGTAATGGCTGCAATGGTCCTGCTGGTCTTTGATGCTCTGCCTTCACTTGCTGACATGTCAAACATTGCTCCACAAATTTGGCAATCTCCCTCTTCATATTGTTTCACCAAAAAGACTCCCACAAATCCTGATACATTTTAGTGCTCCTTGGATGGACTGTGTAAAGGGAGCGATGAACTTCTTCCAAAATAGCCCTCTTAATATTCTCATCATTAGGCACACACAGACGATTTCGATATCTTAATATCTCATTCTCCTATATGTTGAACTATGACTTTGACCCATTCCGGACCTCCGTTATGAGCTTCATCAATCATGCATCCAACAACTAAGCTTCCTTTATTCTTTCCACAAAATTGATTGAATCACCACATTTGCCAAAAGAACCCTATGATCATCTTCGACAACCTCAATCCTTGCTCTCTCCAGGTCCATTCTAATATGATGCTGACTAATCAAAGTGGACATTGAAACTCCAGATGATTTTCTACTCAATGTGTCTGCTACTACATTAGTCTTTCCCTGGTGGTAACTAATTGTATAGTCATAATCTTTGATTAATTCCAATCATCTTCTTTGCCTCATATTCAACTCAAATATTTAAGGCTCTTGTGATCAGTAAATATCTCACACTGCTCTTTATAGAGATAATGCTTCCAAATCTTCAAAGTAAAAACTATTGTTGCTAATTCCAAATCATAGGTAGGGTAATTCTGTTCATAACCCTTCAGCTGCCGAGATGCATACACAAAAATCTTCTCATTCTGCATCAACAAACAACTCAAACCCTTATGTGATGCATCACTTAAGACTACAAAGCCTCCACTTCGAGATGGAATAGTTAACACTGATGCAGTTACAAGTCTTTGTTTCAGTTCTTGAAAACTCTGTTCACAAATCTCTGTCCATTCAAACTTAATATTCTTCCGTGTTAGTGCAGTCAAAGGAACTGATATCTTCGAAAACCATCTACAAATCTCCGATAATATCCTGCAAGACCTAAAAGCTCCTTACTTTGTGAACGTTGATTGGCGCTGGCCAATTCATAACTGCCTCCATTTTGCTTCAATCTACAGAAATGCCCTCCTTTGAGATGAAAGGACCCAAGAATGAATTATTTTCTAACCAAAACTCGCACTTTTGAGCTTGGCATACAACTTCTTCTCTCTTAATACTTGCAATGCTAACCTCAAATGATTCTCATGCTCCTCCTGATTCTTTGAATAGATTAGGGTGTCATCGATGAAGACCATAACAAACTGATCTAAATACTCATGTAAAACTCTATTAATCATGTCCATGAATACAACTGGTGTATTAGTTAATCCGAATGGCATTAATAAAAGCTCATAATGTCCATGCCTAGTTCGAAATGCATTTTTCGAAATATCCTCCGCCTTAATTATCAACTGGTGAAAACCCGAAAGAAGATCAATCTTATAAAAGACTTGAGCTCTCTGTAACTCATCAAAAAGATCATCAATGTGAGGTAATGGGTATCTATTCTTAATCGTGACTCGATTAAGTTCTCGGTGATCGATGCACATCCAAAACGATCAATCATTTTTCTTCACAACAAAACCAGTGCTCCCCAAGATGACACACTGGGTCTTATGAAACCTTTGTCTAACAATTCTTGCAGTTGCTCCTTAAGTTCCAACAACTCTGACGGTTCCATTCTATAAGGTGCCTTAGAGACTGGTGTTGTTCCAAGGACTAGATCAATAGAAAATTCAATCTCATGATCCGACAAATTTAAATTCTGAGTTTTTTGGGGGGCTAAAAATAACTTCCTTGCTTCGAAAATTAATACTCGCATAATTAGATGCAAGTCAATCCAACCCTAGGATAATATCAAATTCATGCATGCTCAAAACAACTAGATCTGCTGTGAGCACTCTTTCGTCTATACTTTTTGGACAACCTTTAATCACCTTCTTACATACGATAGAACTCCCAAACGGACTAGGTACTGCCAAATTTTTCTCTAATGGTTGAGTCTCAACTCCACATGTTCTAAGATAACTATTGACCACAAAAGAGTGGGTCGCCCCAAAGTCATATAGAGTATTCTCCTTCCTAGTAAACAGAGGGATTGGAACCTTGTGGTGCATTTCTCTTCCTTTGTTCATAAGCTTTTGTACTTCTTTTCAGACTTCCCTCTATAATTGTTACCTTGTCAACAAGCTCGTTAAAATTCTTCACTTCAAACCCAATGATCCATCATAAATCCTCGAGTTAAGGCAAGCGGCTGAACTACTCAAACGTACAGCCCTCTGTATTAACACATTGGTTCCTGCTCCAGCATTCTGAACAACCTCCACTATAACTTATTGCGCTACCCCATGTAACACTCCAGCAGTGTTAAAGTTGGCTCCCACATTGTCCTCTTCGGTCTGACCCGAGTTTTCACAATTATTCAGATTATTCGGATTCTAATAGTTACTACGTGGGGCCATCCTAAAATATTCACTAATATTCAAAATTTCTTATCAAAATATAATTAAACAATTATAGCAAACCATTTTAAATAACAAACCATTTCAAACAAACAACCTAGTCTACCCAATCCTATCCTCAAAATTCTCAATCCAATCCTATTCCTCAATTATTGTCTACAGAACCTAATAACCCGGTTGCTCTGATATCAAACTGTCACGCCCCAAACCTCAAAGGCTAGAGGGTGACTTACTTGCAATAAATAATTAGACTTTTGATTTAAAACATAGCTAATAATAAATGCGAAATAAACTTTATATAAAAACTTCAATAAAACTCTTTTAATAAAACTTTAAAAACTCTTTCAACACAAAGACAAATCTAAACATGTTTAGACTCATACTAGAGTCAACCATTTATTCTAATAATCACTCAGCTACCCGCCCACATGCCATCTAATCCTGACTATCGACACGCTCCTGATCAACATCTGAAAATAAGGAAAACAATAGAAGGTGTGTTCGACAACTCAATAAGTAAAATCATTATGCTAGTGTATATCCCATGAGCCACATTATAACAGTAAGAGATAGAATATTTAAAATCTTTCTAAACTATTGAAAGTTGTTTTTGACAATTTCAATAAAACATCTTTATCAATAAAACAGTTATATCTATATAATATAATATTATAGAAAATCTCTTTGATAATAACTATGTCTCACGTTTACCACCGTAACAGGGTTGTGCAGTTGCTACCTAGTTTGGGGATCAACCAAACTAAGTCAATATTATGGGTAAAATTTTCCTTACTAAGGCTTGGTCATGTCCAAGTGTACACTAGGTAAAAATCTACAAAAGAATCCACTTAGTTTTCAGAATGGGTGCACTCAATAGGTTGCAATTGGTACCAATGCGCTGACTCTGTAACTCTCGGCCTCAGGGTTTGAAAATATATAACATAACATATCATAAAATAAACTTCACTTTGAACTTTGCATCTTTCTCCTCTTTTCATAAAATACATGCATAAATCTTGAATAACAATAAATACCAAAAGCTTTGATTTCAATCAATGAAACATCATGTAAAATCATTGGACATAAAAATAGGCTCATGTTTACACATTTCATGCTATAATCTTTAACAATTTTATCAGAAACATAACGCACATAAAACTCCGAGAGTTTTTAATAAATCATGAAATTTCTCAAATATCAACTCAGTCTTTTAGAAAAATCTAGCATATTAACCCCACTTACCTGGATCTTTAAGCAAATAAGCATCAGTCGTCCTGCATTTTCAAAACCATAACAATACATCTTCGAAAATTACGAAACTTTAACTCAGTCGTCCTGCAGATGTCTAGGAAGAATATCTAAATATCAGAATTTTTCGATGTATAAAATTGGCTATAAAAATATAATTCGATCTATTACTCAGATCAAGAACCTGAATTTTCCTTAAACAAATCTTGAACCCAAATTTCAATTACTCCAAAAAACTCATTAAAACTATTTCAAAAATCTTGAAATAATTAGGGCTAGATCTAGATACCCTATGGTTTGATCTCTCATAAAAAGAATACAAATATAATATCAAGAAATTCGAAATACCTGAATTTGCTTCAAGAAATTTCGTCTAGATTGTTAAAAACAAGAAAACCCTTCTTTTTCCTCTTGTTGGTGTAAAATTGAGGTATGTCAAAATTAAAACCAATGTGTAAATCCATATATAGACTCACACTAGTAATAGACTCCCTTTTGAACTCTAAAACTTTTAATTTTAAATAATCATAAAATCTTTTAAATTTTAAAAAGGTTTGACTAGGACAAAGATAAAAATTCAACTATTTTAAATGAATTAAACTCAAATTTCAAATTTAAAGAAAGAAATTTCAAATATCAAATAGCAAATTCAAATAAATTTTAAAATAGAAATATTGGATGTTACACCTTTGGTGTCTACCGCCAAGGTTTTTTTTTTGGCTAAAGATCTTTTTTGTCCTTGAATTTTACACTATTTTAAAAAATGCTCCCTGAGTTTCAAATATGATCACTATCAGTTCTTTAATTTTTTCACTTTCCTTAAATTAGTTTTAAGTTCAGTCATCTAACGGTAATACACGTCAAGACCAATTAAATTTTGACACGTGTACACCTCTCTAATTAGGTTTCGACACGTGTCTGTTGTTCGGGGTTTGACGTGTAGGGCTTGTTAGATGACTATACTTGAGGCTAATAGATATGTTTGACGTGTAGGGTTTGACGTGTAAGGCTATGTTTGGTTTAGGTCTTGAGATATGTTTTTGTATTTTTGTTTTTTGAAAGTAGTGTAAATTCTCTTGGGATTGGTGAAAAGTGTGTTAAAAGTTGTTGGAGTTTGTAAAAAGTTATTGGGATTGGTGAAAAAGTATTGAAATTGATGAAAAAATGAGTAGAAAATGTTTTGAGACGTGAAACAAACATAGCCGAAAGTACTCTATTCATAAAATTTTCTCGAACAGATTTCCATGTGCTGTCGTTAGAAACTCACCTGACAAAACCAAAAACAAAATAGTGTAAACTTTTTCCAGTATTTGGAAGTTTGTTTTAGTAATATGTAAAGTTTCTACACTAGACTCGGACAACCTCGCGCAGCTGAGAGATTTATTGACCGTGCTAATATCGCAACGGTAAGTACCCTTTCATCTTTGTTGTAAGGTGGCGATATGGGCTGAAAATTTGAGTTGGAGCCCAGAGTATTAGATCCTACTCCGGAGGACTGGGTTGGGCTTGGTTGTCCTGACTTCATTACTGTTTGGGTGAGGATTGGACTATGAATTATGGTCCAATCTGGTTCAGGCCTGGGTCCATGGACACTCCTAAAATTGGTTTCTTTGGAGTGCATTCTTTTTTGGCCCTAAAATTGTCGTGGAATCCATGTCCGGGAAAAAAATGAAGAGAAAGTGTGGTTAATTTCCTAACATTGCTCTTGTGCTACGTTAATTAATACTTAAAATAAAACGAAAAATTACGTTATAAGAAGTTTAATTACTAAGGTTATTTTAAATCATTTCATACACCCACTACAGTTATTTTAAATCCGCTCTATTTTAGGTGAATGTTAATCCTATCAACATATAACACAGATAGTTCTATTAGTTATACTAAACCAAATTATCATTTAATGGCTTAATCTTTGAATCTTTATTTTTAACATTCATGTAGACAATAAATTAATTCAGAAAAAAAAAGTTCTGCGTGTGAAACACCGAACACGTACTCTCTATCATTAGTGGACTTCAATGTCGACTTTTGTTTTTTTCTAAAAACAACGTGCCTGCTGCACCTTTTACGAATTATGTACTTTCCAGCGTCTATTTCTAAATTACGGAGGCGACCACACAATTCGTATCCTTTTTAGAAAAAAAAATACATTTTTCGCCTAGTGAGTATTGATATTTTATACCACATGTTATTGATTTGGTGACATTTCGCCCCCCAACTACCATCAACTTACAAATTGCACACCGACGTCGGGATTTCTGTCATTTTAGACGGAAAGGAGTGCATGTGACATGCATGTGACTCATGGTTATATTTTATGCCTCTTTTACCCGTCGGAAAAAATACACTTTTCGCCCCCAACTATAGAGATAATGACACTTTGCACCCCTATATTATCAATTTGGTGACATTTTGCACTCCTTTTACCCTTTATTGTAAAAGTGATCATCACAAGTTTAAAACGTTATGAAAATTCTCATTTCTCTCTTTATTACTCTCTTTCAACTTACGCTAGCCCTCCCTCATCCTTGCATGAAGATCAATGAAACTAATTTCGTCAGTTGAGACCAGATATCTTATTAGACCATGATAGCATCCCAAGGTTACAACTATTGCAGGATTTTCATTAATCCTATCATGCCGCTCTCGTAGCCACCTCAACACTCTCCTAGCATGGTGGCACATCTCAGGGTCGTACCAAGAGTATCCACAAGATTTGTTGAACTACACCATAAAACAAGTTACTTACTTGGTCATTATAATAGATGGAAGACATTTTATATTCACTCATAAACTTACCTTATAATTAACGCAGCTAAAAAAATGACGTTCGAAATTCAGTGAATGATATCTTCAAAGATCAACACCACAGTACAAATTTGGACTTGACAATGTCGATGAGTTCAATGTTGTTTCAGAGCTAGCATTACTGCTAAAACAATAACATAAAATGACCGTAATTCAAGCCGCAACATCTTTAACGTTATTTCATATGCGTAAAATCAAGGGTTTGAAGTCAAGATTTCCCAACCGAATGAAAAATAAATAACAATATATCATTGAGAACCACGGTTATTTAGGGAAAGATTTAGACATCAAATAACCGAGGACCATTACGCACATGTGTGATGTCATCATGGTCTAGTAAAATATTGTCGTCTCAGTTGATGAAATTGCTTCCGTTAGTCTTCAAGCAAGGATGGGGAAGGGCTAGCGTATGTTAAAAGAGAATAATAAAGGGCAACATGAAAATTTTCAGAAGGTTTCAGACATGTTATCACACAATTTGCAATTTACACTCCAAACTACCTATATATTTACACTTTGCATCCTTGTGAAGATCTTTCTTTTCAATTGGAAAAAGAAATGAAACATGTAACCCAATCTTGAAGTTTGAATTGTGAAATGGGTACAAAATGTAAAATAATTGGTAGTTTGGGGTGCAATGCTTCAAGTTTGATATTATAGGGTTCAAATTGCAAAATGAATGATAGTTAGAAGGTGCAAAATATATTTCGCGAAGAAAAAAAGGGGTAAAGTCATAGTTAGCTCCATAAGTATGAACAAAAATCAAATTGGTACCTCTAATTATCAATTCGGCGATTTGAGACCCATAACTTTTACAAAATGACCAAAATGCCCCTCGTCTAAATTAGTCGTTAAATCCGCAGAGAAATTATGCAAAATGACCAAAATGCCCCTCGAAGACTAACTTTAATAAATACTAATAATACTAATAAAAAATTATGAAATAAATATATTATTGAAATAGAGTTTCAATAGTTTTATTTAAAAAATATTACTTTTTTTATAAAAAAAATTCATTTTGTTTTTTTATTTTTAATGAATTTTTTAATATTTTTTTCTTGGTGGGACATTTTAGTCATTTTGCATGATTTTCTGTCGGATTTAACGGCTAATATAGACGAAGGGCTAGAATTGATGATTTTCAAAAGTTATGGGTCTCAAATTGCCAAATTGATAATTAAGATACCAATTTGATTTTCTCATATTCATGGGACTAACTATGACTTTACCCCAAAAAAATTAGTTGAGTTGAACGAGTGATTGAAAAGGGCTTTGAGTGAAAATAAGGTTAGGATGCTTGCAATTTCCTGCACAGACAATTTGTAAAGAGATAAACACACTAGGTGGACTATTCACAAATTTAATGTTGTTCATGTAAAGTTTTGGACATCATGAATCTTACGACGGGTCCAGTAGTTGTTATATCTATCTCGTTCTAATTTGTACTCCAATTCGGAAAAAAATTTACAGATAATCGGAAGATAAGCGATATCTTAATCCTAAACTATGAGTAGAACAGTATCTAACCATGAATTCATGCAGCTTTAAAGGTCTCATTTGTGACCCATACATAATGATTCGTGGCTAGGCTTTTTCTGTTAATCTTGATTGACCCGTCAAAAAGGTTGGTCTTCACACATGTTTTTCCAAGTTTGACTGTTCTGATCCTTTTAATGTGATGCTTTAGATAGAAAAATGCTCACGGGATTGGAGATTGGGGACAGAAGAAATGGGCCACGTTAGAGTGGTTGTGACAACTAAGCTAATACAAACAACAAAACAATTTATTAAAATGACCAGACGAATCTTTGCATTAGCAAAGCCAAAAAAAAGTTTAAGAGGACCCCCTAAATCAATGATCTCCTTTGTGAAATCCCCAATCCTTTGAAGCAACTGTTTTGTTCTAATGTCACACTATACAACAAGAAGATCAAAATTAAAGGATTCCCCATCAATGTATTATATTTACATTCGTACCAAAAGAAAACGCCAAAAGAAGGCCTCCATCAGGCACCCAAAACAACAACAAAACAGCCACATTGAATATTAACAAAAGACTTCAAAAGATAAAAAGAGAGAGCGAAAGCATTGTTTCCCTGTCTCCCGAGCCCATAACATGTTGATGTGCATGAAGAGTTACTGTCCATTCAGCCCTCCAATTCTTCCCAAAAACAAGAGAGAGAGAGAGACAACTCTGCCTTTTTTTTTCTTTTCGATTTTTTCTGCAGTAAAGTTTCTTTGAATTTACAGATCCTGATCACATGATGGTTCATGAAACAAAATGATTGACAGCTAAATGCATCAGAAGTTGAACATGAGCCACGAGAGAAGCTGGAAGCATATCATTTCTTCTTGTTTTTAACCTTACCGTTACAGAAAAGAGAACCAAATCCGAAGAGACTTAAAAAAGTTACTTTAGAGATGTACGGCGGTGGCAGGTTCAAAACAGGACTAATACGAACCCCATTGGCATAGGATCTACAACTATTCTTGGAGGAAGATCTTTGTGTGGAACTATAGGGATAATATGTAGTCGAATATGATGCTGATGACTTTCTACTTGAAAGGGAGGGTTGTTTCTGCAATTGCGGCTTCTGGGTTTCTTTTGAAACGGACGTCGCATGTTTGGCATTTGGAGCAGAACCGGTTGAATTGCTTCTTGATAAGAATTGTAGTGATCGCATTAGGCTTCTGCTTCTAGTACTGTCACAATTGAGGCTGCTACTTCGTCTGAACTGCCAGAAAGATTTTGATGGTGACTTCTCTTCCACGTCACAACTGGTAGACAAGAACTCTTTGAGCTGCTTCTTTTCTGTGCTCCCAGTACATGAATGCTGAGAACAAGAAGAAACAGGCTCCGATGGGCGAATTTCATCTGGAAAAGTAACATTTTGCTTGATATCTTTGGCACGGATCTTGCCGTTGGAGAAAAGCTCATCAGCCGGACAAAATTCTTGCGCAAAGCTGTTGCCAATGCAGAAGACGAAGTCAGAGCCGGAATCCAAGAGAGTCAAGTCCGAGCGCCGGTGATGATCTTCATTTGAGAAAACATTTGACTGATTCAGATCATAGGAAAAGGAGATTCTTGGGCTGATCCATGCGCTTGAAATCTCCGAGCAGACATCGATGGCCATGGCAATGAGTGCCCCAAACACAGCAACCAACAAATCTGTTCTCAGGAAGTGAAGGGGGTGGGATATTATTGGGTTTCGCTTCGGAACGGCGGCTAGAAGTTTCAAAAACAAGCTGCAAAGGATGTCATCGATTTGGAGTCAACAGGAAGCAAAATGAGAAGCAAAAGTCAGAAATTGCAGGCTTTAGCTTTTCTTTCTGTCTGAGCTGAGCTATGAGCATCTTTTCAACACTGGGAAATCAGGGCTGTGTGATGTATTATGGGTACACAAGCAGAGTGAAAAATTGACTCTGATTCCATTGTTCGAATTTGTCATGAGAAAAAGAAGAGTAAAGACTAAGGGGGTGTTTGTTTGTGGAAATTTCGGGGAATATTCTCGAAATTTTGGGAATCTTTATTGAGATTTATTGAGGTTTGTGAAAAATAGAGTGTGTGTGTAAAAGTTAAAAATTTTGGACTGTGTTTGTTTTGTTGGAAATTTCGAACCCCAAAATTTTGGGGAAACAAACACCCCCAAAAGAGAACGAAAACAGTCGAATTGAAGCACCGAAAGGCTACAAAAGGATCCCTATCTCACCGGTTTCCAAAGACACTTTTAACATCACTACTGGGAATCCCATAGAATGAAAGGGAGAGATATATAAAGAGCCTTCACCTGCTCTCGTTCTATGTGATTCTACAGTCCAAAGGGCACTTAAATTAGAGTTGCCTTAAAACTTTTTGTTAGAAAAAATAAAAGTAAATAATTTAATGGCAGGTGCAAATTAATATGGTTCCCATGGAAGGCTTATTTGGTTAATTACCTATTCATAATAGACAAAAATAACCCTTCATAAGTATAAATCTTTTGGGATACAACTTTTCATGGCTCAATAAATACATTTTTTATTCATCAACCGAAGGTAATTTTGACATGTTATACCTTCTAATTAGTTTGTTGAAAATTGATTTTTTTTTTTTACATTTGAAATGACGATAATAGCCTAGATAATAATGAATTGACAACAATAAGCTCACATATGTAAAGTACATGATGGACATTATCATTATTTCGGTCTAATTTGTCAAAAAAAATTAATAGAAGGTGCAAAGTTTATAAGATTTGTTGTTGGAAGATGTAATGTGTTAAATATGGTAGTTTAAGATGGAATGTATAAACTTCTAGATAGTTAAGGGATGAACTCCTTCGTGGGATATTTAGTGAGTTGTAAAATTTTTGTGTTGTTAAAATTTTTGGTACTGTGTTTAGTAAAAAAGTGAAGAGAAAGGTAATTTTTTATATTTTTTGTAGTGAAAAGTTATGATTTGATGGGAGAGAGATTATATTGTAGTATTTTGTTGTGAGAGGGTGAACGCAAACGCACCCGTAATTTCTCCAAATTGACTATGGGCCTTTTCAAAATCTTACGCCATGCACGGAGGCATGCACTTGACTCCAATTCAAATTTGATGTGCATCACAACCAAACTGATTGAAACTATTAATATTTCTTTAACACAAATGATAGGAAGCACCATTATTTCAGCATAAATTTTAGCAGATCTTGTATCTGCTATGGATTGCATCCCAGATTTTTCATTTTTTTTCTAAAAAAAAACTATAGAACTAATAAAAACCACTAATCAAATGCTGCATTCCTTGTTGGACATTGGTGATTAAAAATTTGAATAGATCTCACATCAGATGTGCATTAGGATAGGCACTTTCAAGTTTTTATATACTCAGACAAATCCAACCCCCCTTTTAATGTTGAATTTAAAATGGGGCTGTGAAGTTGTCCTTTGCCTGGGGGAAGCACAAGGTTTTGATAATTGAGATTTGAGGGGGCTAACCAACTATATATGCCACGAGATGTAGGGTCCATTAATTGATTTATTTTGTGGGGTATATAATGGGGGTCATTATTTATGTGTGACTAGGCCATCTATGGAACCCATTGCCTCGTCCTGAAGTAACTCTCAAAGCATCAATGCTGTTACACTACGACAAAGACAATGGCATATGACTGCCTAATTTAGAGCAACAGACAAGTAGGAGCTTCTGTTCTAAACAGCTGGTGCTGAAAATACGAGAGAGAGAAAAAAAAACATCTACCAAAGATCAGCTCTTCAAAATACAACCGTTGATATTCCCAATCAAAGAATCGGTTTCAAGTAGCTTGACAAAGAAATTTTGAGACATGGACACACGGCACTTCTAAACAACACACCAGTTTGATATTCCCAATCAAACTTTGTCTTGTAAAATTTTAATGTTGTTAAAATTTTAGGTATTGGGTTTAGTGAAAAAGTGAAGAGAGATAATTTTTTATATTTTTTGTAGTGAAAAGTAATGATTTGATGGGAGATAGATTATATTTTAATATTTTATTGTATTAAAATTTTAGAGAGTGTAAAATTGTACAACAGAAACACAGATAATCATCATCTTTAAAAGTATTTATTAGCCTACAAAATCTCCAAATTGACCTATCCAATAATTTGAAGAGGACTTATGTGTCCTATGGTGGGCTATATACTAGAAGTTAGGAAATAATGGTAGAGATATTATGAATTCTACTTCTGTTATAAGATAGTGAGTTAAATTAAAAACAAAAAAACAAAATTTTTACTCTATTTTCTATCTTGTGAAACTATGCATAAACTATCTTCACATTGAGTGTTAAAATCTCGGGTAGTTAAAATTTTGGGATCTAGGAGTTAGTAAAAAAGTGAAGATGGTTTATGAGAGTTGGTGAAAAAAAAATTTAAATGATTATTATAATAAAAAGAATAATTTGACGAGAAGAAATAAATTATTTTATAATTTTTTTAATTAGGTTAGTAATAAAATTTTGACATTCAAACACCACTATAATTAAGATGAATAAGAGAAATAGAGAGAAAGAAAAGACACCCAAATGGTTTGACATGTTTTTAGGACCTTGTTAATTCCCACTATGTTCCAACAGGTCAATAGGATCTACACCAAGAATCTAGCACATACGGAAGTCCCCCATATACTATTACCAGTTTACCACGTCTTTTGTTTTCTAATTTAAAACAATATAATAATACTCTTATCACTTACCCAACATATGTTCTCCTTAGTTTTCTCTGAATATCAATCACATTCTCTGGCGCTTACCAATAGGGGATTGAGTGGACTTGTTTGCAATGAGAAATCAAGAAAAATCTAATTTTTTTTAGTAAAATCTAAATACAAACATAAGAATGCCATCAATTCTCTCCTTCAACATTTATGTTAGTTGACTACTTTGTCCTTATTAATTATATCTACAATGATGACTTTACCCCTCAATTTTAAAAAAACATTGATTAATTTCTATTTTTATCCTTTTTTCACTAATCCCAAGCATTATTTCGTACTTCAATCATTGGTATAAAAAGTCTACAACCATTTATTGGATATTTTACATTATTTTCTCATAAAATTTAATAAAATTTAATTTCTTGAATTTTCACAACATTTGCTAAATTTTTCAGATTTTTAAAATTTACAAACACACCTTTAAAATCTTACTAGGTCATAATAATCAGTTCTTATTCTGATATCGCATTAAAGGTTTACTTGCTCTATTTATATTAATGGTTTATTTGCACTATTATTTATTTATTATTATTTTAATTAATTTGATCTAGATCGTTATAAAAGTTATTAATACAATGAGAGAATGTGAACCATTTATGAGAACATATTAATTTTTTAGTATTAAGATTGAATGGAAAATCTCAAAAACATATTTATGTTTGAGGGTGAAAATTTTGGGTATTGGGATTTGAGAAATATTATAAAGTAAAGATATGTTATGAGAGTTGGTGAAAAAGTGAAGAGGGAGGAGATTTTTAATAAGTATTATAATAATAAAAAATTATGTGAACAGAGATGTATTCGAAAAAAGATAGAAACAAAAATATGATCTTATTATAGGATTCATATTGTTTAAAAATTTATATAGACAACATTAAATAACTTGAAGTCCACTCTTGTATTTATCTCTTTCCAAATTGTACTTTTAAACTCAGAAAATAAATTGCATAAGATATTGATCCTTATAGATCAACCCTTTAATCCGAAGGACTTGGCAGTACCTAAGGCTCAACTTTGATAGTTTGTTACTTGTAATATTTCAAGTTTAGAATTTTATAAGTAAATTGTTTAGGGCTAATCTCAAGATCTTTAATTTAATAATTATTGAATTTGTATGTGACAAAAAACTATATAGGTTTTGAAATTAGTCGAAATGTATCCGGTTAGAAAAAGAATATACATATGTTACTATTTTGTTCAATGGTTGAAACTGGCGTGAATCTAATTTTTTTTAAAAATCCCTGCAAATAGATAGATAAAATTTGCGTGAATCTAACCGTTGGTTCCAGAAATGTTTGATATGATTAGGCAGATGACCATGCTATCCTAATTGTTTGGAAGCTCTTTTTGGGCAACGAGAAAAGGCCGACGAAATCATTTTCTCCAAAAATTTGATCCGTGAAGGAACCAAACACTCTCTATGCCTCCGTGTAAAATGAGTCTGAAAGAGCCCATTTCGTTTGGAAGGTGTGTAAGACTATAGACATGGTTTTTCAGTATGTGAGTGTAATTTTAAGAAAATTTAAAAATTATTGTCTGCGATTTTAAAAAATCTCCTTTCATTTTTAGAATTGAAAAAAATCTCTGCTTGGATTTAAACCATTTTGAAAATTATAATTATAATATTAAAATTAAATAAAAAATATTGAAAATTTAAAAAACCTTGCAACTATAAGTAATATATTAAATAAAAATATCAAAATTATATATATATATATATATATAATTTAAAAAATAATTAAAATGTTGAATGACCATATATTGACATATGTCACATCATCAATCTAATTAAAAAAATACTTAAACAGTGATTTATCAATTTTAAAAGACTATAATTTTTTAAACATCTCATAGCAACTTGGTCAAATGATTGTTGCATCACGTTAGATCAGTCGTGGTAAAACTAATGAGGTTCTCATCAGTTGCAGAGATGATAAGTATTTTTCTTCTCTTATAAAGGACCTCCAGGTCACGTTACACGTAAAACATTAAAAATAAGGAATAAATGTAAAATTAGTCCATGTACTATACGCAAAAATCATTTTAGTCCCTGTGATATGAAAAACATCAATTTAGTCCCTGTGATTCTATTTTCGTTTCTTATTGGTCCTTCATCAGGGACTGATTTTATCAATTTCTGAAATTACAAGGACTAAATCGATATTTTTCATATTACAGGGATTAAATCAATTTTTGCAGCATAGAGACCAATTTTACATTTATCCTTAAAAGTAAAGATGATTACCGAGCTATATGGTAGCAATTAGATTTATAATTTTACAAAAATGAAAATGTCAACGGTCGTCTCCGTTAACTCAGTAAAAGATTATCACATAGCTATATGTTACGTCACAACGTGTCGCGTCAATTATATGTCACTTTTGCCCTCGAAAGTGCCGGCTTAACGAAGTCCTCAGTTGAAACTTGAAGGTCAAACGTTGTTGTTGAGGCGACGTTCGTTAACGTGCCTGTCATTTTCTTTTGTCGGCAGGAGAAGAAAAAAAAAAGGAAAAGACCGCGCTCTGATCACAGTAACCAACGAGCCGGGCTAAGGTATTGGGTGGTCACAATAACCCGACCCGTTGGCAAGGTTGCGTCCAAAACTGATAACGAACTGATCTGCGTAAAGACCGCGCTCTTTCCTAACGCAGTCGAGAGATGAACACATGGAGGAATGCGGCTCAAAAGAGATTGCCAAGAACAATAATCCAGTGCGGCTGAGATGCGCGGTCCAGAACTACGATTGGGGCATAGTCGGAAACAATTCACAAGTGGCCCGCCTCTTCTCGCTCAATTCCCATTCCTCCATTGACTCGACCAAGCCCTACGCTGAATTCTGGATCGGGACTCATGAATCTGGGACCTCATTTCTCCACCATGGAGCTTGGATCCGGTCGAACCATGCCGTGAGCCTCAAGTCGTGGATCGGTCAGCACCCTGGCGTGCTCGGCGACAAGGTCGTGGAGAAGTGGGGTGTCGACCTTCCTTTCTTACTCAAGGTCTGCTTTTTCTTTGGAGACTTTCTTCTTCTCATTACTCTGTTTGGTTACCGAGAAGATGCAGGAGCAGAGGAATAAAATTTTGGATCGTCATCTTGAAAATAATAGAATCTCTTTGGTTTTTTGTCATGTTTTTTAAACCGAAATAAAAGCACAGTTTCAAAACCCCATTCAGAACAGGTTGTTCTCTAAATCACATTTAGTCAAAATTTTAAAGCAATAACTAATATGCTAACGTTTCGGTTTAGCAAGAATTTGAATTTGTTTGTTCTTTTTGGGGATCTAGGTACTTTCGGTCGAAAAGGCGCTATCAATACAGGCTCATCCGGATAAGGAATTAGCCAAGGCTCTACACAAGTCACATCCGAGTGTTTACAAAGATGATAATCATAAGCCTGAGATGGCATTGGCAATCACGGAGTTCGAGGCCCTCTGTGGCTTTATTAGCTTCAAGGTAATATGCTCTGTGTATGAGCTGGTTTTCCTTTTCGAACAGGATGCCCCTAGAAAATTGAAATGGTAAAATGTTGAGATTAATTTTCATTTTTATTGTTTTAACTTCACCTGCAAATTAAGATTTATTTATATAAACGAGCTCTGTACAAAAGCGAAATAGGAAATACGGCGTTATGTGGTGTAATTTAAAGTAGTAGAGTATAAAAGTATGTTCATCTTATAATTATTGGGTTGCCTATGCTCCTCAAGCACTCTTTATATTTAGTTGGAATTTGCATGTTTATTTTTCAGGAGCTTAAGGGTGTCCTCTGCAGTGTTCCTGAGATTGTAGAATTGGTTGGAGGTGGAAATGCTAAACAGTTTTTATGTGTCAATGAGTGGGATGGTAGTGAGAAAGGAAAAGAACTTCTGGAGTCCATTTTCGGTGAACTTATGTCAGCGAGTAACGATGCAACGCGTGAGATGATATCTAAAATGAAAAGGCGTTTGAATAGGGAGAAAAAGGTATCCCATTCTGTTTACTTTTTTCTTCCTGGGCTGAAGAGTTTTTCTTGATGAGGATAGTTCATCCCTAGTGGGTGATACATCTTTCTGGAGTTCCATCAGTTGCTTTTTATTAATTTGTTTCCAATTCAGTATGACTGATGTAGTTGTTCTGACACACAGTGTTGCCCTTCTATGTTTTCTTGCGTATCGAGCACAAATATTTCAAAGCCTTTTCTGTTTCAGAGTTGTACTGTAGTCTATTGAATACAAAAGTGCTAGGTTTTGATGTTGTGTGATGCTATGCTATCAAAAACCCATATGTTCTACAAAACTTCGCATAATTATTAGCTCCGTGAATTGTTCTCATTACCTATTTATGTATTGCTGCATTGCAGATGAATACTTTTAAAACTTTGACTTAGAAATTTGGCTGGCTGCTCTATTTAACATGAGAATGAAGCATATTGCAAGCGTTATTTGCCTCTGCCAAGTGGTAATCTACTCTTGTTTCCTTCTGGGGGACTTGGGTGTAATCTTTGCTCCTTTGGGTTATCATTAGGTGGATAAACTACGGGAACAATTTTGAATACCAAATGAAAATATCTGTTGTCCATGAAGGCATGCCACTGATTTGGTCCACTTTCTATGTTTTGATTAACTTAAGCTTTTCAACTTGTATCCGCACACCTTTGGATGCATAAAATTTTTTGAATACTATAAATAACCCATTGATCAGGAGCCTCAAGACGTGTTCAAGGCCAGGTGCAGGTGGAATGGGGATACTGTACATGCCACTTATAGGATTTGAAAAATGCTTCTATTTGGGTGTTACTGTGTTTGTCTGACAACCGTCTTTTAATGTAAGGGCCTCTTTCACAAAGATTGTTGTAAATGATTATATCTAGTGGGAGTTTATATCTCCATTAGGATTTCCAAGTGCAACCTTATTATCTTTGTGAGGAGTTTCTTGTTGTGGGTTACTTTCGTGTAAGCGGGCTAAAATGCAAATATTGGTGTGTATTTGGTAAGTTACCCCAACATTACTGTATGGTTCTTGTAATGAATTTGATTTAGGTAGCTGTTAGATTGACATAAGTACCCTATCACGGTCAGCACCCTTGGGTCTCTACTGAAACTCTAGAAAAATCAAAATATGGAAATCTTTTATCTCACCGTAGTGTACACATTGATATAAAGGTTCAACCTCCAAAAGGAAGTGCTCTGGGTAAGCAGTGTCTCCTTTTGTGACTTTTCGTCACCACTAAATAGAAAAGCAAGTAACAACATAAGAAATAAGTAGTAGCATATTTCGTGTTTATCTCATCCATGATATTGATGTTGAATTCCACAGAATGGCTTTCTATGAATTAGTCGCTCTAATCCATCTTTTCATCCATACATATTTGCTACGGTCTTTTGTGCTTCAATGAAACAGAAAAGGAAGTTGACAGTTAAGGAACTGCTGGTGCTGAGACTAGAGAGTCAATATCCTGATGACGTTGGTGTGATAGCCGCATTTGTCTTAAATTATGTGAAGCTGAACCGTGGCGAAGCATTATATTTAGGGCCAAATGAACCCCATGCGTACATCAGTGGTGAATGCATTGAGTGCATGGCAACGTCAGACAATGTTGTTCGTGCCGGCCTTACCTCCAAACAACGGGATAGCCAAACATTGCTTTCTATGCTTGAATACAAACAGGTATTGCTAAAGTTTTTGTAATGCGAGATTTGATGGTTTCCATTTTGTGAAATTGGAGGAAATGTAATATTATCATACTGTAGGGGTTTCCTGAAATATTGCGTGGAGTGTCCTTGACTCCATACACAACAAGGTATCTCCCACCCTTTGATGAATTTGAGGTTGACTGCTGTATTCTTCCTCGGGCAGCATCCGCTGTATTTCCCTCAATCCCTGGACCATCCCTTTTTCTGTTCATTGTTGGGAAAGGAACACTTGATGCAGGGTTGTCCAAAGAAGACATGGTTGAAGAGGGTGAAGTTCTCTTTGTGCCTGCCTACATGGAGATTAGGGTAACAGCTGAATCAACAGAATTACAGTTGTACAGGGCTGGAGTGAACAGCAGATGTTTCAAGGATTTGTGATTCAAATTTTCCGCTGGTTATATATGAAAGAAAATAGAACAGACATAACCATCATAGCATACTTTATTTAAATACTTCCCCATTTGTTACCTTAGCATCCCCAAGATATACAGATGCTGTACGAACTATCTTCAAATGGGTCATTGATCTCATGCGCAACTCCCTGGGGAGTTACGCTCGAGCCACATCCCCGGCACACTTGTGATCTATATTTATTCTGTAATTCGGTCTATTTGAAGTTTTATGAACAACTTAATCTACACTGTTATTCTGTTCTATTTGATTGTACGACAAATGTTGGTTGATTGTTAACATTCTAGGGCCGTGGTTTTGTAGGCCGTGATGTCGACTGGCTGAAGCCCCTGGCATTTTGGCAACCACTTGCAAGCGCTAAAGAGCTCAGTGCAATGTCAAGGGCTTGTAGCTGGTTGAGGCAGAGTAAAATTAAAATTCAGGTTTTAGAAACTTCAGTTAAGGGATTGAGAATCTGAGATGCTGCACTTGATAGTCTCATGATTTTCAATATAGGTATACTCTTATTAATCAGTAACCAGTATAAAAAAAGTGAGGACGGACGGCTTAAATCATCAGTGTGAAATATATTGGGTGAGATAACGTAAATATTGGACTGATATCCATGGAAAATTCTGGATATGTGGGAAAAATTACCTTAGCAGTTGGTAGATTCATGAGTCACTGGAACAAAATCGTTGTAAAAAGTGGTTCAGGAAAAAGAAAAAAAAGAAGAAGAAAGGATTTGAGAGGAGAGAGATGATTTTAAAGTTTTTTTTATTATTTTTTTACCAAAATTTGGGACTTAATTATATTATTAAAATATCAAAATTCTACTCTTCGGTTACAAGTAAAAATTGGCGACGTTTGTTTCCCTAATAATCTGGGTATGCAAATTTCTAACAAAATAAACACAATTTAACATTTTTAATTTTTACATATACACACTTTACTTTTTATAAACTCTAATAAATCTCATTAAAGTAAAAATTTCCAAAATTTTAAAACTATTCTTTGAAATTTTGGTAAATAAAGATAGCCTTTGTACTGATGGCTTCAATGGCAAACCGCGTTGACCGCTGGCCCAAATCCTCTTGTGGATTGGGTTGCAGTCTTGCAGATGCATGCTTGGAGCACAAGGGTGCCTAGGGTGGTCAGTGGTGGCCCAGTCCTCCTCCTGCTCTCCATCAAGCAAAGATATTTCCTCAATTAAACTAATACAAATATCTACTTAGAAAAAAAAACTAATAAAAATATCATCCTAACTTTCCAAATCGGACCTTCTTAGATGTCTCGAAGAATTGACGAAATAATTCCTCAGCCTGAGGTTTCTATAGAATCTCAGTCTCTCATCCAAAAACGCCAACGCGGCACGCAGATTCTTTTTTTTTTTTTTTTCCGAGGAGCAAGTCTCGGATTCTCTCTCTCTCTAGCTTTTATATTTATTTATAGGTTTTGTTAGGGTTTTTCTCAGTTTCCTAAACCGAGCCACTGTTGGAAAATAGAGTCAAAGTTACAGAATCCCAAACCGTTGGTCCGTTACTCTCTGAGAGAATGCCAGGGAAGGAAGACAGCTCCGATAAGGAGAAGCACTTGGAGTTGTTTCTGAAGATCGGATTGGAAGAGCGAACTGCGCGGAACACCGTCGCCAATAACAAGGTCACCGGCAATCTGACATCCGTAATCCACGAGGTACTGGAATTTTTTTACTTCCACTCAGAGCAGAACATATTTGATTGATTCAAGTTTCTGATTCCATCTAATTGGTTGCCGAGAGAATCGAGGCAATGAAAAGCCAAAAACCAGCTTACTGCCCGGGTGTTCGTGCTTTTTGTTTGTTAAATGCCTGACAGAGGGAATAACTGAATCGAAGTGGAAGCTCTAGCCAAAATTGCAACAATCGGTGTTGTTGTATTGGGACGAAATTGATTGGCAGAGTTTCTTAAAACCAAACAGAGCTTTTCCTGTCGATATTACTTTTGTTATTTTCTAATCTGCAAACTATCTGTTTGCTTATTTATGACACATGAAGAGTCTTGCTTATGTATACATATTTGCTTTGTGATTTTCAGGCTGGTGTCACGGATGGATGCAGTCGGACCGTCGGAAATCTCCTATATACGGTAAGATAAAATCTTGAAGGAGCAACATTGATTTTTGTGTGCAAGTAACAAAATTTTGGTCTGCATGTGTTGGTAAAAGAATATCTTCTTGAAAAAGTTTTAGTTTTGGTGAGATATAATGTCTTCTCAAGTAATTGCTCTTTGCATGTGAAACTAATCTTTCTGATTTTTTGTAAATTAATTTTCGGTCAATCTTATTACTTCAATATGTGACTTATTGGACTTTATTTGTATCCTTGGCAGGTTGCTACAAAATACCCAGCAAACGCCCTTGTGCATCGCCCGACCTTGCTTCAATACATTGTTTCCTCAAAGGTCTCAAATTTTATTGTCCTAATGGTTGATGCCGCAATTGGTTTTGCTATTTTTAAATGAACGGATTTATCTTGATACTTGCAAGTGTCTGTTCTGCAGATTAAAACTACAGCCCAGTTGGAAGCAGCTCTTTCATTTTTTGGAGCTACTGCTTCGGATGATTTTAAGTTGAATGAATTTGAAGAAGCATGTGGTGTTGGTATGACTAAAAAAGAATATATATGTTGTTTCTATGTTTAGGATACTCAACGCCTTGTTCTTATTGTTTCCTATATATTAAATTTGATGCATGCAAGTCTAAACCTGGGCTTCATTGTCTGTTATCCTACGTCTCATCTTATCTTATTACCACTTACCCTAATTCAGGTGTCAGCAGCTGAGTGTAATTTCTGTCCTGAGTGTGTACCCGCGTGCACATGTTGTGTATATTTATTCCTTCTTCTTTTTAGACCTTGATAACTTCACTGCTTTTGCAACCAGGTGTTGAGGTTTCGGAAGAAGAAATAAAACAAGCTATTAATGAGGTTTTCGAAGAGAATAAGAATGTTATTTTGGAGCAACGGTATAGAACGAATGGTAAGTGATTTATTCTTTTGAACATTGGTAATAACAGATATGTGCTTCAATTTTGTTTCTTAGCTGTTATCATAACGATGATTTAGACGTGCTGTAAGTATATTTGTTTCTCTCAATCATCTTGTGAACAACTGGTCTGTTGTATGTGTGGGAGGACTGTGCTTGTGTCTGTCCATATCCTTGCACTGTTCGGTCTTTGTTTTTTTCTCCTGACCTCCAGTTCAAGCTGTGACACCGAATTAGTTGCATGACGGCATTTTGTGACTCTATTATCCTTATCAGTTTGCGAGCTTGCTTCTATTCCTTGTTGTAAACATTTAACCTCCCATTTTTGCTACATTATTCCATTCCGCTTGGCACATAAACTTCGTGTTCCTTTTTGTTGTTTCTAGTGGGTGAAATATTAGGTCACATTCGGAAGAGGCACCCTTGGGCTGATTCAAAGGTTGTCAAGGTAATATTCTTTTAATATCATATTTTTTTTATGTTGCTGGATGATTTTGCTATCAAGTTGTTTAATTTTGAATTCCACTTGGACTATTCTGCTTACTTTCTTTTCCTTTTTGTTTGTCTTTTTTTCCTCGTTGCAGCAATTCGTTGACGCAAAATTGTACGATTTACTCGGTGAAAGGACAGCAGCAGATGATGAAAAGACTTCCAAGAAGAAGAAAGATAAGCCTGCTAAAGTAGAGGTGAAAACATTTGCATTTTTTTTTTGCAGTCACTGCCTGCTCCTTTTTATGATGTGATGGATAATTTTCTTACCAATTTATACTGATGCAGGTTGAAGCCGTTGCTGTTGTTGCTCCTGAACAGCCATCTGAGGAAGAAATTAATCCATTTTTGATATTTCCTCAACCAGAGGAAAATTTCAAGGTACAAAGTTCCTTTCTGGTTATTATCTCTGTTATGATCTCTTTTCCACTTTTCATATCATTTGCTTGTAATTTATTACTTTTTTGGTGCAAATGGCTGTACTGGTTTTCAACTACGAAATATTCATTTGTGTTTGAAAGACGGAACATTGTAGTTTCCCAGCACCATAACATTTATGCACGCTGATGTCACTTCGTGATATGATAGTTATTTGTGAATCACCAAAGAATAAGAGATGGAAAGGTTTGCTGGATACTTTATTGTAAGCTTCATTGTTTATCCATGCGAAAACATCTTCCTAATCATTGTAGTGAGGTTTATACATAAGGATGATATTTTCATAAACGAAAATTGGATGCTCATCGTCTTTTATTTCAATTGGGATTTGATGCTCTTTATGAAACTAACCTATCAATGATTTATCATTCTCCAACCAATTCTCAAAACTGGGATCAAGCTTATTAATTTGTTGTTGTGGACTTCAAGCTTGTCTTTTCTTGAGGCTAGCTTTCCTTGTTTGTTGTGTTAACTTTCTATATCACCACATCTGCTTGTCTGCAGAGGCTTTTTGTAAGATATATGACAATTCCCTTGCTTTTCAGGTGCATACAGAAGTCTTTTTCAGTGATGGTTCTGTCCTGAGATGTTGCAATATGAAGGACCTACTTGAAAAGCATCTAAAAGCAACAGGAGGAAAAGTTTTAACCCGCTTTCCTCCTGAACCAAATGGGTATCTGCATATTGGTCACGCCAAGGTGAATGGTGCAATATCGTATGTAAGCTATGTTACCTATTTTTATGAAACATGGCTCTTCCTCATTCCAGTGATTTAATGGTTATCAGGCAATGTTTATTGACTTTGGCCTAGCGAAAGATAGAGGTGGAGGCTGCTATCTTAGGTGAGCATTTCTCATTTCTGCTTCCTTGCTACGCCCCCTGTCCTGCAAAATAGTGCATTTGCCAAAGCCACACTTTTTTTTTTTGGGGGGGGGGATGCTTTTTACATACTTGTTTTGTACTAGTTCTAACTTTACTTTACCCTAATCTATCTATTCATTTATTTATTTTTCATTTGATAGCGGGAAAGAAATTTTTGACACTTGTAAATAATAAACAGAGGATAGGAGTATATCATTGGCTATTAAGCATGGAAAGAAAATTTTTGGATGTCAAGAAAATATAATGTGGACTCTTTTTATGGAACGGAGGGAGTATGCTGTTGGTGCTATTAGAATATTTCCTTCTCTTTACTGGAAATAGGTGCTATGATAATTAAATGTGTATCACATTGGCCTTTTTAGTGATTCCAGTCCAGTTTTATGGCTTGATGTTTCAAGCGGCCAATCTACTAGATATATTTATAATATGTTATAGCAGCAGCAACGATTTTGGTTTTCAACATGTATGTTTTTTAATCTTTATGTTCTTTGGTATTGGCATTGATTTCCAATGTATAAGAAATTTTTAAGAGCATTTGTTTTTTCTTTTACTGCTGTCTGGCATTCTTTGTCTGCATTTTAGAATAGGGTGGCACATAAAGGAAAGGAGTAATCAATTCCCCTACCTCTCAACTATAGGAAGAAAAATTAACACGCAGATTTCATATATTAACAACTAGTAGATTTCCCAAACGCTGACACATGCATAACAGAACTTCAGTACTTGAGAATTGGACAGTTATTGCTTTGCGAGGAATAATTTTGTCATGAGGTCGTAAGGCAGTCATGGCTTGAAAGATTTGAGAAGGGCACAATGGATCACTAAATCCACTCCATTTTCCGAACCTATATTTCACCAGAAATCCTTTCTGTTACTGGACCATCGGACACAGAAATTCAAGTAGCTAGTCAGAATTAAACGTCTGGAAATCTTCACGGCTGAAATGCATGCTTCTTCCTTTATTGTCACATAGAGGTCTTTGTGTGTATGTATAATATGTATAGTGTAATAGCATCAGATGGCTGAATTCAATTTCTCCAAAACAAAACAACTTCCATTTATTCCCGTAACAAACCAAAAGATTGGTTTTCACGCCTTGTTAATATGCTAGAAGGATGGGTTTTTTGGATGCTTCTTTATCAGTTGAACTGAGATGAAGAAATTTGCTGCTCCCCAAATTTCTGAGTTTGATCCCTGATTTCTGGTGCTACAAGGTATGATGACACAAACCCCCAAGCTGAAAAGAAAGAGTATATTGATCATATCCAAGAAATTGTCCAGTGGATGGGTTGGCAGCCCTTCAAGGTACTGCGGTTGCACTGCATTGATGGCATATCCTTTTATCTGCTGCACTTAGTTTTGGCAACATGTTGAGGTTTGCGGAATTTTGCAGATTACTTACACCAGTGATTACTTCCAAGATTTGTATGATTTAGCAGTGGAGCTCATACGAAGGGGTCACGCATATGTTGATCATCAGGTTGTTGTTTAATAACGTAGAAGATATTAACCATCTGGAAATTTAGATCATTATTTCAAGAATTTATTTGCTGTGGATTAGCTCTTACCCGAATGTGGTGCAATGGTGCTTCCTGCTGTCATTTTGGCTTTTCTAACACCACTATGGATTTTATGGGAATGTGAATAGCATGATGTGAGCTTATCAGAGTTATGTGTTACAACATGGGCTCTTGACATTGGCTTTTTTTCCCATTCTTTCTGCTCTATTCCTCCATGCTTTGGTGGATGAAGGGTTGAAGCTGAGGCAGCCGTTAAGTTCTATTTTTTTCTTGTTCGCTTTAATGGAATTTGTGTTAGCAAAATAAAATACAATACTTAAAAATAAAAGAAAACAAAAAAGGGGAAGAAAAAAGGGATAGTCTGAGCTTGTTTTACATTGCATTTGTTTGATTATTTTCTTCACCAGTCTTGATTTAAGTTACTGAGTTTTATAAATATTTGTTTTAGACAGCTGATGAGATAAAGGAGTACAGGGAGAAAAAAATGAACAGTCCTTGGAGGGACAGACCAGTTCCAGAATCATTGAAACTCTTTGATGATATGAGAAGAGGCCTTATTGAAGAAGGAAAAGCCACATTAAGGATGAAGCAAGACATGCAGAGTGATAATTATAATATGTATGACCTTATTGCTTATCGTATAAAGGCAAGTATCTGGTGCTGAACACCTTTGATTACTCAAACTTGTGGAGATATCGTATTAAATGGTGGAAGTTTCTTTTTCTTCAGTTTACTCCTCATCCACATGCTGGAGACAAGTGGTGTATATATCCCAGTTATGATTATGCTCACTGCATAGTGGATTCTCTTGAGAATATAACTCACTCGGTATGTTTTCCTCCTTTGATAGGTATTACTCCTGATTCCTTTCCAGAACAAATTCAAGATTTGCATTCGTTGGCAAAGTTTTGTTTGAGGAATGCCCTGCCTTTTTATACGTGTCTAAGAATGCAAAGCATCTTGTGATAGCCACCAGTTTCTGAAGCTTACACCATAATACTAGGATGATCCATAGCTTGATGGATGCCAAATAGATCTTTAGATAAATTTGCAAGTGTGACAGTTATAGTATCGGGTGTCCTTTTGGTTTATCCTTCTTGTTACTAAAGGAAAAAGGATATAGCCAGTTTAACCAGAAACTATTTTTTTACTTGACTAAAGGTAATTGCTGGAAGGGCCTTACTACCTTCAAATGATTCTAATGTATGGGTTCCTTGCCCCTAGTCTTGAAAAATCCTGCATTGTTCTTTTTACTTCCTTGTGTTGGTAAGCTTGGTTAGTTGTGGTGGGTTAGCTTCCTACTGTTGCTTTGTTGTTGATGTTGATTTTTTTTAAGAATAAGAGTTTGAATGTCAGATCAACATCTAGATTCATTAGCCTAACCCCCAAGGGTTTGGTGTGGTGGTAAGGCGTCGGCTTGGGTTCTAACATGTCCCAAGTTCGAGCCCCAACACTCCCATTATCGCCCTTGACTTACCCCTTCCCTGGGTTGTGGGGTAGGTCCAGGGGGCCGGGGTTTGTACTTCAAGGTTGGGCCAAAAGGGTCCGGCTTTGGGGGATTTCCTCGTCATAAAAAAAAAGCCTTTTGGGCCTGGTTTCAGACATTCGGGGGTTTGTTTGCTCTGAAAGAATCAGTTTTTGAACGTCTCTGAACTCTGTTTTATTTTTATGTGCTAGTCTCTTTATACAACATATACTTATTGGCTTCTTACAAGTGCTAAATGCTTGATCAGCTCATATCCATAATTAATTTTGATACATATTCGTTGTTTATGCAATAAGAGGTCTTCATCATCTGATTTTCTTTCCTGACTATTAGTTGATGGATATTCTTCTTTTTTTGTTTTTTGGTATTCTATCGATTCTTCATGTAATGAGTTTATGACTTGGGTAGTGCTTGATTATTTATTTTCGTAATTATAGTATCCAATTGTCATTGCACTATTATAGGTTTTTTATAGTGTATCAACTCTTGTGGTCGACTTTTGGATGTCTTATGCAGCTGTGTACTCTTGAGTTTGAGACACGTCGTGCTTCATACTATTGGTTATTACACGCACTGGGCCTTTACCAACCTTATGTGTGGGAATATTCACGACTTAATGTTACTAACACAGTGATGTCTAAACGCAAGGTGAGTTAGAACATATTTAAGCTTAAAGATACGTGGTCTTATCATGCTCTTCTATGAGTTATCCGTACAATGCATGAATATGGTACACTTTTGCAGCTGAATCGGTTGGTAACAGATAAATGGGTTGATGGTTGGGATGATCCTCGCCTTATGACACTTGCTGGTTTGCGTCGTAGGGGTGCGACTTCAACTGCAATAAATTCTTTTGTTCGAGGAATTGGGATCACTAGAAGGTTTGATATATGTGGTGTTGGCATACATTAAAACATAGAAGATATGTGAGGTCTATGACGTTGTTATAAGTATGCCTTTTCATGTGCTACAGTGATAATAGTACAATAAATTTGGATCGCCTCGAGTATCACATAAGAGAAGAACTAAACAAAACAGCACCTCGTGCAATGGTCGTGCTACATCCGCTGAAGGTTTGGATCTTGTTTTGCACTCTTTGTTTAAAACGTCTTCACTTGGGGTAAAACTAACCCTTTCTGTGAATGCAGGTTGTTATCACAAACCTAGAAGCTGGCTCAGTAATAGATCTTGATGCAAAGAGATGGCCCGAAGCTCCACCAGATGATGCATCTGCTTTTTACAAGGTGATCTTCGATTCTTTTTAAGGCTCAACTCAATAATTCTGTTTCTGGAGAATAGTGCTGCTGCTATATACCATTACAATCAGCCAGGCAACTTGACATTCCTTATTTATTTATTTTGGTACAACAATGTATGGTTTAATACGACAGGTGTCTGATTGATTCTGAGACTACGATTCCTTCTTTCTTATCTTCTAATACTAAAAATTTATATCAAAAGGTGGGAATAACTTGACTATCTTTAGTAACATCTCATATCTTCTCTAGTGGCTAAGTTCATGTTACTTCAAACCCATATTTTGCTCCAAGCGCTCAGCTTATAATCTCTTCGTGGTTGTGCTTTTGTTGTCTGCCTTAGGTTCCTTTCTCCAACACGGTGTACATTGACCATTCTGATTTCCGGATGAAGGATTCCAAGGATTACTATGGGCTTGCTCCTGGTAAATCTGTCCTACTCAGGTTTGTATATCGCAAGTTTTTATCTCCTGTCAGGTTGAGTGGATCTGGGCTCCATACTGAGAATACTTTTTGTTCATGTAGGTATGCCTTTCCCATAAAGTGCACTGAAGTTATTCTAGCTGATGATAAGGAAACTGTTCTAGAGATCCGGGCTGAGTACGACCCTTCAAAGAAGACGAAGCCTAAGGTTGATTTTTGTTTTTCTGTTCAATTGTGAGCTTTTTTGAGCACTGCAGAGTTAAAATTAGTGCTTGATGGTTCTAAATTGACAACGTCGATTCCTTTATGGTGCAGGGCGTTCTGCACTGGGTGGCTGAATCTTCGCCTGGGGTTGATCCACTCAAGGTGGAAGTCAGATTGTTTGACAAATTGTTCCTTTCAGAGGTGGGCAAACATATAATGTCAAAGGCTGTCTTATTCCTCTCTCTCTCTGCTTTATTTTGAATGATATACTGAATTTAGGTCTATTCTAATTATTGAATCAGAACCCAGCCGAACTTGATGATTGGCTTGCTGATCTGAATCCACAGTCGAAAGAGGCGATTCCAAGTGCATATGCTGTATCCTTGCTGCAGAATGCTGCAGTTGGGGACAGATTTCAGTTCGAAAGGCTTGGTAGTCTCTATAAACCTTTTATTGGTATTTGAAAAGATACACTTAACAACTCCATTTGCAATGTGATGACCCACCTACTGACTTTGAAAATTAGCATCGTAAACTACTATTTTTTTTAGGATACTGGTTTGGTTAAGATCTGATCATGAGGATGGAGAAAAATCAGGTCACATGGGATAACCAACTGTCAGATCTTAACAGGGGTCACATTGAAAAAGTGATAGTTTAAAGTTGCAATTGTTGAAGTTGATAGTTTGGTAATCACATTGCAAATAGTGTCGGTTTGAGGAAATTTAATGCGATTTTCCCCTATTGAAGATATGTTGGATGTGCAATCATAAAATATGAACTAAGGTGCACTTTGCATGTAAGAGATTGAACCTGTGTGCTACCCAACATAACTAGATAAAAACACTGATTCTTAAATGGATCTTCCTGGGCTGGTGTGGAGATATTGTTAAAATTGAGCCTTTTCTTCTAATTCTTTTTCCATTATCATTTACTAAGCTGACATTTTCTCATTCATTGGGGTTTATGCATGCTATTGGCTCCGACTACACATGTAGCTTTTTCTGTCTCTTCTCTTCTGCATTTTGAGACCTTGCACCATATTTCTTCTGTGTGAGTCACGTTTTGGTTTACTGTTTGCTTTTTGTTTTTTGTTTACTAAGTCAAGTATGTATTTTCTCCTTGCAATTCCAGGTTATTTTGTTGTTGATAGAGATTCCACTCCTGAGAAGCTCGTGTTCAATAGAACTGTCACACTAAAAGGCAGCTATAGCAAGGGTGGGAAGTAACTCTACGTCCTTGGAAGCCTCAACTAAAACAGCATATGGCAAGCAGTAAATTGTCCAATTAATGATCCACTACCATTTACAGCTACAGTATGCGTCATGCTTGGTGAGGTCTATGCCAACCACAATTTGATGTAATGTATATGGGGAAAATCTATTGAAATAGAGTTTTGGGGATAGAATTTGTGTTGTCAGACCTGTAAGGTTTTCTGTTTTCTTCGCTAGCAAATGTCAGAAATTACCTTTCTATCAACAATAACCTTTTAGAAGAAAAATTAGTACGAAATGATCAAACTCCATATTTGGGAATCAAACTTGGTTGATTTTATGTTGCTTCCTATTTGAATATATTAGTTTTTCCATTATTCAGACGGTAAATCTTTTCTTTGTAGGAGAGTTCTTTGTTCATAGATAAAACTCTTTTTCTGCTTTAGGGGTGTGTTTAATTTGAGGAGCAACTAACACGGAGCGGAGAGGACGAGAATCTGTTCTTCTCAAGGGAGGAAAGTAGATGTGACGTTTATAAATCTAGAAGACGATTTTTTGAGTGCGTTCTTATTAGTTCTAATTAGATTTCTTAAATCTGGCTTGAGAAATATTTTAGTAATCTTTCAATTTTTGTATCTCAATAGACGTATGATTATCTCAGCCTGTCGAGTCTACAGAATTAACCATTAATTTGTGGTTAATCTCTCTATTATGTGTAATAGTTTGACTTTGTATTAGAAATAACAAATTAAAATAGTCTTAACAAGATAAATTTAAAAAGAAAAGAAAAAAAGAAACTTACTAGTGGGTCAAATAGGATTTGCCTTTCAAATTTATTACACTAGAAAAAATCTCCCTCTCAATCGGATTGAGATACTTAACAATTCTCTGTCTGAATTGCATGATAGAATTCAGAAAGATATAGTCACAACATGTGGATCTTATACCATTTTATACTATCAATATCTATACATATAAAGTTAGTTTCGGATAACATAAACCATATAATAAAGTTTACCTGTTGTCTCTCTTAAAATTCTACCATCTAATTCCAACAAAAGAGTTACATATGATATTGATCCCTCTCTATCATGTATCCCGATAAAAGAAATTACTTGTCTAAGCTGAGTTGATCCTTCTGGGCTTGTTTTAATTGGAACTCACTGGCTACTTTTTCAGATCATGGAGTACGTGTAGCGGACGTCAAGTTCATTTTTCCTCTTTTTAGTCAGCATGTGGTTGGTGGTGGGGGATAATTTTTTTCTTCTTCTTGTCTCCTCTGGTTTTTTCTACTCGTGGTAGAAATTGGTCTCAAATGTCTCTGCATTGACATTAAGAGAATTTGGACAATTGTCTGATCGACGTTTATCGACCTACTGTGCCTCACAGTAACAGACATCCTTAAATTAATACCAAAATAAGAGGCCATCCATCCAAGTGCTGGTGTCGTCACTAAATTAATACCAAAATAAGGGGCCCATCCATCCAAGTGCTGGTGTCGTCACTAAATTAATACCAAAACAAGGGGCCATCCATCCAAGTGCTGGCGTCGTCACTAGAGAAATTATCTTCAGCTTTAGTGCCCTTTCACCTCAATGGACCTACCTCCATGGAAAAGCTTACTTATTTAATCATGAAACTATATATTCTTCATCTTTTTTAGACTTTGAATTATCATACCAGAGGTACTAGTTTTTCTAATCCATTTAATGTTGTTAAGTTAATGAAAGCAATGCCTAAAAAAGAACTAATTACTTGTAGATCCCGCAATAATCACCTAATTATATATAGATATATGTAGATGGGTCATGGCTGGAACAAGCTGTAAATAATTTAAGACTTAAACTTACCTTTAGACTATGCCCTTACATTCTTATCACTGGGCCTCGCATTCCAAGTCTTTGACTTGGGGACACTCTATGGCTGGGGGTGGTCCTAGAAGCTATGGGGTTGGATGGCCAATAAGGGAGGAGGAGAACTCTTCCCAAGTCAGAAAAGTAAAAGACCTTTGTGAGAGTTTAGTCTCTTCACGCTTATGTGACAGTGAAAGGTCGATTTGATTGAAATTTGAAAAAAAGGATGGGTATCTAATCTTGAGTGCCTAATCTATCTTGAGGTCCCAACTCACATGAAAAACTCAGCACAATTTGGTAGATGTTGAGGTGCCACTTTCTCCATTGGAAAAACTGTCTTACCTGACAGCAGGGAGGTCTCAAGGGAAATGTCATAAACATCCAAGGTTAAGGATACCATACTGGCATGCACAATTAGCCTTCACTTTCATCCAATGCTGCTTTCACCTCTTTAACCAATATCAATAGGTAGTAGCACTGAGCCAAGTAATTTCCTTCAACTGGTTTACTAGAATTTTGGGGGGGGGGGGGGGGGATGGGAAGAACTTGTTCTGCAATACTAGCTACTTGGCTTGTTGCATGACAAAAAATGGGCCATGTTGTCCGTTTCTTCTACCATCTTCTGCCATAAATCAACGAGGTAACAGCTACCACCAACAGTAAACTAGGATTTTGAGTGCTTGTATTTTTTTTCCTCTGGAGATTGAACAATCAAAACAGTAAAGGAAAACAGGGGCTGGTCCAATATCGGTGGTGAAAATGATCTACCACTAAAGGGCTTTATAGGACTACCAATAAACCCTAAGGTGTTTTGGCTCCAATTCCAACTAGTCATGACTCGTGAGCAGGGTTTGATCAATTAGTAGTCTTCCTAGTAATGGTAATTCAGTCGCACTCTTTTCAGCTCTCTTTTCCTCCTATAGAACAGAGCTTACAGGCCGTTCATCTACCTCACATCAGATTTTTTCAGTGGTTCAAAGATGTCAATTATCTTTCTCCTCAAGTTCTATTCAGTTGCTTTAGTATCATCTCCGTTGATTAAGGCAGGAGCCAATAGACGAGCTTTAGGTGTTGGTGTAACTGAGTTGTCAAAGATAGCCATCGAGACCAAGCCATTGAGCTCCAATGAAATGTTCAACTGACAAGTAACCCGCATAAGCACGATTGCTTTCTACATGCATTGCAACTCTGATCTCTTAGAGAAGTCCACGTTAAAAGGCATAACAGCATGCTCGTTTCTTTGCACAGATGGATCTTTTAAAGAAAGTAACATAAAGCGGGAGTTAGAAAACTTTTCCTGGCTTAGAAAAAGAAAATAAGAACACATTTCCTGAAACCGACCCTTTACTTTATCATATTTTTTGCTGTTTTTTCCTGTACTTCCCGCACATAGTTTTACTTTTAACTACTTGACGGTAGAAATCACTCCTCCGATGCATTAACAGGATTCACAGCTTCTCAAAATATTGCTAGGAAATCCGAGGCTTTTTAAAATTGTGTTAGGTAGTTTATTTTTTTAATTAATTTTATAGCGAGATCTTGACATGGGTGAAAATTAAAAATATATACCTAGTTTGAAGTGCATTGTGTAAAATTTGATATTTTGGAACATAAATCATAAAAAGTATAATAATTAGAGGTGTATAGTATAATTTCTCACTAATTTACAAGCTGCATGCACGATCAATTTTCCTGTATGTTTCTTTTCTCTTTTTTTTTTTTTTTTTTTTTTTATGAATTTGTACAAACTATAAAAGCTGCTGAAAGTTTTGCAATAATATTATCTAAGTTAAATAGATAACTATATATTTAGGAACTTCCTATTGGGAAAGCGGCATGAAATTAAAGAAAATAACACCAAGAATCCGGTCTACATTCACCCAGAGCAATTTTATTAAGAATGTTTAAAAAAATCACTCTACCCCCCAATACAATAGCCACACCACGTTCGCTCTCTTTTTCTCTCTCTGCCTAATGCTCACGTGCCTTTTCTCCTATAACATAAGTCTCTACTTATAGGAAAATATCCCAAGAGAAACCTTAAGAGAAAACCCTAAACTTGGAGTGGGAAGGAAGTAAACTTCCTTTCCAAGTATACTTATATTCCAAATCTACCTTATATGGGTGTGAACCCCAACAATTCTCCCCATCCATACCCATAAGTGAAGAATCTGTTGTTGACATCTTTCGGTTGAGTGCATCCCGTGCTCCCATCAGTAGAACCTTCTTGCAACTTTGGTGTCTGTTGCTCCCCCTTGCTCAACACCCCTTGCATTCTTCTTCTAGCGACACTTCAACCTCGTCCTTGTCACCAAACGACCAACCACACTCCCATTCGAGTGTCCTGCACCCGCCTAGGGTGCCCATATCCCCTACTTGTACCGCCGGACCCATGTAGAACAGTATCTCCCTTTGCTCTTGCATTTACACCGGATGGTACCAAGCACCTCTGTGTGCTACACGATGTCAGAGTCATCAATCATCAGTAAGGCTTCTGATGATTTCCCTTTCTCTGCTTTGTACTTTGAACACTTTCACTTGATTTGCCCCTCTCGGTCACAATAGAAGCAGATAATCTTGCGACCCTTCCCTTTGGATTTATCTCGGTCTCCTCTTGTATTCTTGCTGCTTCATCTGCCTCTTTCTGTGATGAGAGCTTGTGATCCACTGTGGTCATTAGTCTCCATCTCCTTCATTCGTGCCTCTTCACTGAATAGAGCATCCTTGACCAACTTCATGGTTAATTTCTCATTCGATGCTGAATTTTCGAGAGAAACAACAAGAGTCTCCCAACTGTCCGGCAAGAAACTCGGAATCAAAAGCATTAAAACTTTAACCTCATTGTCGAAAGTCATGTTGACGTTGTTCAATTGATTAATTAGGCTTTGGAACTCACTGGTACGTTCCACTACCGAAATCTCGTTTCGCAACTTCATATTCACGAGTCTCCTCATTAATAGCACTTTATTCCGCGAAGTCTTTAACTGGTACATTGTCTCCAAATTCTCCCATAGTGCAAAAACGCTCGTGTCTTTGGCTACGTGATGAAATACCTCTGGCCCGATCCATTGACGAATCAACCCTATAGTCTTCTGATTGATCTTCTTCCAGTTTGCCTCGTCAGTACCCTCCGGTTTCTTGCCCTCTTTCTCCAATGGATCGTACATATCCTTGGCATAAAGGATATCCTCCATCTGTGGCTTCCATCTCATGTAATTCGCAGCAAACAACATCACCATACAAGTAATCACACTCTCTGTCATCTCAATTCACACTAATAGAGGCTGAATTTTGAAATTCTGATTGTAAAAATAGATCCGAGATGGCCCAAAACCTTAGGAATTAGGTTGACCTGCTCGAAAACCTGCCTAAAAACCCCTAAACCGACCAAAAAAACCACTCTGGAACAAAACCAGAATCTTCTGAAATATTCTAGAATATTTTTACCAGAATATTCTCTGTTGACGAGGCACTGATCGGGGCCCTGTTGACGTGGCAATGCTGATGTAGCACCCTAGGACCCACATGTTACGTGTTGCTGACGTGGCAGGCTAACTGGGCGCGTGCGTGTGCGACGAGTAAGGACCACGTGCCCTACCTCTCTTCGGCGAGTGAGGGCGCGTGCCTCACATGGGAGGCGCACTCTGAATTCCTATGGTGCGTGGGGGCTTGTCAGGGCTTCTCCGGCGACGCGGTTTCAACCTTCGACTTCGTCTCGACCTCCTATACAGGCTGATGCCCTCCTATCTCCGATCGGACCACTTTAAATTTTCAAACCTTCTCTGCTTCCCCCCGAAAAATCACTCTGGCCCCTCGAACCTGCTTTGATACCACTTGTTGGGGAAATGACATGAAAATTAAAGAAAAGAACTCCAATAATTTATGTGGTTCGGTCTCAATCCGGCCTACTTCCACCCTAGAGCAATTTTATTAAGAACGCTTAAGATAATCACTCTACCCGCCCAATACAATAGCCACACCACGTTCTTTCTCTTTTTTCTCTCTCTGCCCAATGCTCACATGTTTTTTTTCCTATAACATAAGTCTCTATTTATAGGAAAATATACAAAGAAAAACCCTACGAGAAAACCTTAAACTTGGAGCGTGGAGGAAGTAAACTTCATTTCCAAGTCTACTTCTATTCAAAGCTACCTTATATGGGGTGGATCTCAACACTTACACAAACTAAGTTCACCTCCTCTGTTTCTGAATTAAATATACTCGTAGAAAAAAAAATACACTTTACTTCCCAAAATAATACCCCTTGTGTAATAGTTTCTCAAAACCCCGTTCTTGGCAATTGACCCACTAAACTATTAGTTTTGTTTACAATGGTATTTTAGAAAGTCAATTATGAAGAATAATATATAGTTTAATTTAGAAGGCAGATTGTAAATCCGGAGGTAATCGAGGTTTAAGTGTAATATTCCTATTATATGGTATCATTTTCACTTATGAACAATGACAAAAATGGATCTATAAATTTTTACTACCTGACCCATGTTTTTTTGTTCAAGACCATTTAGTTAATGAAATCAACTGAATTATAGCTGCGTTCATATAAAGCCAACCCTATAGCTATTCATAACTCTGTTTGTTTTTAATCCTAATTTTTTAACTCAACTTCCTTACTGTAATAGACACATTCATGAAGTAATTAAAGGTATCTAGAAATAGTTGTTTTGTATTGGTTTAACGTGCAGTAGCATTTCCTTTTTGTGCGTGTGGGATGCCTTTCTGCAGGATCACATAGGAAATGCTGGTGATTGGACAAAGTTCAATTTTGGGGAGTTTGAGACATGGCAAGTGAATACTAATTGGGGGAGAAGCTTTTTTTGAAAGAATAACTTGCACGCGGACTTGGAGGCATCTTTATTTTTGTGCTTTTGGGACCATGAGAGTTGATGGAAGTAGTTTATCGTTCTTCACAACATTCATTGTAATTGCAGATCTCATTCCTTTTTCACTTAGTAGAGCTTTTTTTTTGTCTAGACATTTCTCTCTCTTTGTTTTTTCATCGTTCTGGAGAAATAAATTATCAAACAGCCTCTAGAAAGAGTGTCCACTTTACTAATTATTTTCAGTGATTTCTGCCAGGGGCCACCAGTTCATTGTCTTCAAGCTTTGAGGCTTTTAAGTGTGAGACTGAGAAGAATAGCATTTTTTGGCCCCTTCACCACATTCACGGTTCACAACCCTTCCCTAAGTTACATATTACATGTGGCCCAACATATAGATGTGACTCCACCTTTCTTATTTTTTTGGTGTCCACCTCCTCTTGATCCTTTCTTTGATTGACTGCATCGTTGATATCCAATGGTTTGCATTATTGTGGTCAAGCAGCAATAATTTCAGTTACTCGTTGAAAATGATCTGATAACGACCCGACAAAAACAGATGCATTTGCTTCATCTATGCAGAGTCTTTCCAACTCCAGTATAGAATCACTCACTGTATAACTATAACTACCCCCCCCCCCCCCAGTTAAATTCAGATTTGCTACAGAGTTACAGAACAATCTCGAAACTTTAACATTGGAGTAAAGTTACATCAAGTATCAAATCATTCTAGGACTAGTAAAATAACTATAATTATGATGATATATAGGTGGAGCTCACATAATAACAAGACCACCCAAGATTCCCCCCGTCATCCAGAAAAGCTTAAACCGTTACATTTCAGTCATGTTCCATAAAGAATCTACCATGTTGTCACAAAGCCAATCACCACCTGCCATATGGAAATCCAACAGAGAGTTCTCATTGGTGCCCATTGCTGACATGGTTTCCAGGGCCATAGCCTCCATGTCATAGGTTCTGCTGTCTACAGACCAAGAATCAATTAGATTTGGATGGTTGTAGTGGTGGGTGTTGCCAAAGGCTTGGAAAGGACCTGCTGGATGTTCAGGAACTTGACGCTGTTCTGTAACTTTCATGGAATCTGAGGAGTGAATGGTTGTGCTTGTGAGAGAACTTAAATTGGGGTAATTTGAAGTGTCTATCTTGATTGGTGGAGGACATGAGGGTGAGAGAGGGACTGTTGGATTGGGCGACAGATGAGCCGAAGAACTCTGGGAATTCATGGAAGTCAATGAAGAATTAAAAGTAGGTGATGAAGTTTGCTCCATCTTCTGTAGCAATCTTGGCATCCAGAAACACTTGACTGCATCAAGAAACCTTTGACTATTAGACTCAATATTTAGATGGCGTGCCTGTTTTTGCACCCTTGTTCTCCAATAGTTCTTGATTTCATTGTCTGTTCTTCCTGGTAGATGCTGTGCAATCTTTGACCACCTGGGTTTTCCAAATCCACAGTTATAGAAAATGCCAAGTTAATCATATGAATTAGCCAAGTTAACTTTAAGGCTATATATATCAAATCAGTGCAAAGAAAGCTTTGGTCCTGAATACTCTGTGGGCATATCACATAAGCAGAAACTCACCTGTTACCCCACTTTGAATGGAGTTCAAGGATCAATAGCTGTTCTTGTGGAGTAAGGTTCCCGCGCTTAACATCGGGTTTTAAATAATTCAACCATCTCAATCTACAGCTTTTTCCAGTTCTCTTCAATCCTGAAAAGTGGAAAAGAAAAACTGAGTCAGTTTATTCCAATAAAACACAGAATTGTGATATTTATGAGATAAACACTTCTTTTACCTGCACATTTAGCTAACAGATTCCAACGACCTTCCCCATGACACGCAATGTAGTGGATGAGCATACTGTCTTCTTCAATAGTCCATGGACCTTTTCTTAGCTCCATATCCTCCTCATTAGATTGGCGAACCCTCTTTGTTGCAGTAGGCATAGCTGCACTCCTTGTGTGCCTTTCTCTGTCTCTCTTCTGTGTGTGTGTTATGTGAACGTGTGAGAGAGAAAAAGGAGGGGGAGTTAAGGGCAAAGTTATTTTCCTTTTTTTGCTTGGGAGGTTGAGTAAGATTTGTGGAAGTAAAGTACAAGAAGCGACGGATTTATAGAATCCAACTGTGTTCAAAATACACCTTGGAATTTAGAAAAAAAAGTTATCCCCAATTAGAGTTTCTGCACATGCTGTTGCCTTTCCAGACGAACAAAAAGAAAAAGCACAAACTAAATGGAACTTCGTAAGATTGGGTTGGCCGTACAGTGTGCAATGGACAATGAATTAGCACGCAAAGGTGGCAAATCTATAGTTGGCTGACAGTACTATAGGTTATCCCTTGGTCACGCAAATTGCCCACAGAGAGAATTGACTATCTTGTAACTATTTTCTCCCATCATCAATCAAGAATTTAAGCTAGACACCATGGCTGCCTATAATTCTCATCAAATAGTGGAGCAAATCACAAGGCCATGATCATCTGATTGACTGAAGTGGGTCCACCATGAATCAAATATATTATGAGGATTGTTAATTTGTGGGAGATACTGAGAAAGTCTTGAGAAGAGGAAGAAAGATAAGACCTAGGTCTTGAAAATGAAATTTGAGTCTTTGACGTTTCTTATGGGGAATGGTTCCTTCAATTCTGTGGTGCTTCTAGATCCAAGTAAGAAGCGTGATTGACTGGACAATATATATATATTATAGGACAAGTTAAACAACTAAACTTGGGATTATGGGATATTCTCAGTAAGGGGGGCACTGAAGGATGTCGCAAACTTTAATTGCATAGTGATTTGAAGAAGTCTGCTGCATGCTTCAAGCACAGCAAACAATAACCATTTCCCTGCGACCTTTTGTTGCTCCAACCTCATCAAAGGTAGAGCCGTAGAGGCAAAGACTCTCAGAGGATAACAAAATATAGCCGATTGAAATAAGCAAATCGAGGAGAAAGATTGTGTAGATAGATTTCTCTATAGTTATTGGCATTAGTTCGTTTTCATGTTCTATCTGTAGGGGTCTACAAGAAGAGTAGATGTAGAAAGTAGAATGTCTATAAAGAATTACACGAATACTGATATTTTATCATCCTCTCTCTCTCTCTCTCTCACGCACGCAGAGACAGAGACACATAAATCTTGAAACAAAACTATCCAAAGTGAACTTAGGAGTGCAACGGTACTAGGAAGGGGTCATCATTGAATGTGGGTGATGGTGTGGTGGGTCTCAGAGGCTTAAAGAAAGGAATGGATTGGTATGAGAATCAATTATTGGGGTACAAGGGAGTTGGTACGACTAGTGTGAGCTAGAGGCTCGATTCTCTCAAGGATAGAGTATTCCATATGGAGTAAGTAGCTCCATCAGTGGAGAGATGCCTTTGTGATCACCATGGGCAACTTTTTTTGTATGTCAAAGCTAAGATTACTTATCATGTGACTTGGTCGTAGGAAAAAAGTATATCTGGATTTTTTTTTCATAAGATACAATCTTTTGATAATTGTGACTGGAATCACATGAACTTGACAAAAATGTGGTCATATGCATGTTTATGGGGTGGGAAATTCTAGGAAGGGAGAATGTGCACATGTACTTGTGGAGAGAGAGAGAGAGAGATTTGGATGGAATGTAGTTGTATGAAATATTTCTGTTCTAAAATGCTCTTATCTTATTCTTCGTTGTGTTGTGAAAGTCACGATGTTCGAATCTAAGTTTTCTTATCGATTCTTTGTCTCCTTTTATAATCACTGTGTTAATGCCACAAATCACGACCATTACACTTTTTTTTAAAGAAAGAGAACGGTCCTTCAAAATTTATTAGAAAAACTTTACTCGTAGCAGAAGAAAAAACAAATAAAAATATAAAGACGATTATACGTTACAACCAATTACTTTTATAGTTGTTATGTCATATTAAGTGAGAAACAAGTGGCCAAACACTCTCAATTAATCAAGCTCATTTTGGCAAGCTTTGAAAAATTTGCTTACTAATTTTTCAAATAAGAATTCACTCAAGTTTCTGTCTGAATTGTATTGTGTAATTTGAAGCAAGATAGACTCAACATATAAATTTTATTATAGAATTCATACTATTCAAAATTATTTAATGGACAACATTAAATAATATAGAATTCAATTAAATTGTCGCAATTAAAAAAAATGGAAAAGAGAAAATTGATCTGTGTTCATAATCTCCTTGAATGGGCTGATTTTGAAGTTAAGAACGAGTCATTGGGAGTAACTGCACTTGTTCCTTCACATGTCTTCTTTCAAAAGAAATGTTATAATTGGTGCCTTATTTGCATGAAAAAAAGCCAAAAAAAAGAATAATCTCCCTCTTTTTATGTAATTGACCGAAGATTCTATCTAATGTGACCCCCCCCCCCTTCCGATTCCCCTAGTCCTGCAATTTTTAGTTCTGTAATATTGATTAGCGTCTGCAAGATTCTAATTGTCCCGGCCGGCCTTTCCACATTTCCAATTTTCCAGAGAAATGTATTGGGTCAAGTTGATTTTACACTTGATTCCACGCCACCATGATTGATACGAGTTATCGTCTCCATGTGGCCACTTATATGCCATTCTGCACATCGATCGTGTGCTGTCTTATTCGCTTCCTTTTTCCAATTTGGTCATGATAGAATCGTGCTTTGTTTGTTCCATAGGAAAAAACAAAACAATATCTCGGGAAAAAATAGAGGCATTAATATATGGCAGCTGGTATAGGCTCGATCTTCATGATGAACGCGGTAGAAATTAACTCAAGTTGGAGCACCAACACGCAACCCACCCCTTGCAAGCCTGCGTGCGTAACAAAAGAGTAAAACACCCCACTAGGTAACAACCTAGAATGGACAGCTGCCCCCGTATAACTTTAATGCCCAATTTACTGTCTTATCTAGGATTAAATATATTTTTTACTCATAAACTATATGATTATTTACCTTTTGTATTCTAAATTATTAATTCATTTTTTCATTACATTTCAAGTACATATGATTTTCATTAAGCTGAACTTAGAACTGGAAAAAATTGAACCATACGCGTTGTATCTAAAACAAAAACAAAAACAAACTCAAAAAATCAGAAGTACAAGGAAAACAAATCAAACAACGTTATAAGATGATAGTAGTTTCATCATTTTCTAATATGAATGAGGTATATACTACGTGTATGGTTCATTTTTTGACCAATTCTTAGTTCAGTTTATTGAAAATTATATATATATATAATATTATATGATTGTAATAAATAGTTGAAGTGTCTCAATTTCAAACTTCACAGTTTATGACTTTAAAAGTATTTAACCCACTCTTGCAGGACTGCGTGCCTAAAAATTTGTAAAACGACACCCACTAGAATTAAAAACAAAAAAACAAAAAAAAAAGACCCCCCACTAGGTAAGAGCCTGGACTGGACAGCTATGATCGATCCCCATGAACTTCAATGCCCGTTTTAGATCAGCATCATCTATATGTCATTGGTTTGCATGTTTTGCACTGCATGTAGCCGTACGAGCTAGCAAGCTCAGGAATTAGGATGAGCTGCGCGCGCGTTCGACGAAGTAGGCCGGTAAGGGTGGGCATATATTCAGGTGTTTCGGTACAGCTTCTGATTATTTTTTGGTACCGGAATCGAAATTTTCTAAATTAAAAATATTGAAATTTTCCGTTTCAGTACAATTTAAAAATTTTAAACAAATTTATAATTTTAATTTAGAGTTTGTTTCTTTCAATTTAGATTATTTGATGAATGTTCAGTTGTTTATTTATTTGTATGGTTAATTATTTTTTTAGTATTTTTTTTTTGTAAATTTAATTTAGAGTTTATTTTGTTTTGAAATTTAGTTGTTTAGTTGTAATTTTAATTTAGAGTTTATTTTGGAATCCTGAAATAGTGAAATATTGTTTTAGAATTTAGTTGTAATTTTAATTTAGAGTTATTTGGCCCCACAAAACACAACTCAAAAAATTCATTTTTTGGGTCAATAGGCTCAAATTAAATATGTATTTTAGGCCCATATAAGGAACCGGAATTTCCGGTTCCGGTTCCGAAAATTTCGATTCCAATTCCGGTTTATTCCGGAACGGAATCGAAATAATAATTTTTATTCCAGTGGGTACCGGAATGATTCCGGTTCCGTCCGTTTCGGTACCCACCCTTATAGGTCGGGCAGTACGTGAAAGCTAAAGGGCTTGTTTAGTAGTTCCCAAGTGTCGTTTCCAATTCATTAAAAATAAACGTTTTGTCTTATGGATCGGCAATCCACTAACCAACATGCCAATTGCCAAGAGGCAAGAGCTCTAATATTTAGTAAGTACCAAGTTGTGTTTCCGAGTCATATATTTGTCTCATTACCCACTAGTTGGCCAATAGTTTTGCTCGATATAATCGACGTTGCATGTCCTTCAGAAGTAGTAGAGTTTGCTTTATGAAACTACTGAAACGTACGCCCATAGGAACACCATATAAAAAAATTTGAGGCCAAAGACAAGGAGGATTAACTCTCAAAAGCAATGAGAAGGCTAGATATATATATAACAAAAAGTGAGAGAGTTACCATTACACTTTGCCTTCTTGAATGTTTGATACTCAGATCACACGCAACTGTATGCTGCTTCAATTAATTATATGTTAGAATATATAATCTAGTTGCCCTCGTTCAGTGCTTCGTCATCCATCGTTCAGTCATATAAGAATTATTTGTATATATATCTATAAGAATATTCCGTAAGCGACATGATTAAAGAGATAATTATATGTTAGACCATATAATCTAGTCACCCTCATTTAGTTCTTCGTCATCCATCGTTCAGTCATATAAGAATTATAGCGTATATAACTACAGTATATATATAAGAATATTCAGTGGCGTATCTAGGATATAAAATGAGGGGCTCGAATTTCTAAGGGAAAATGACCAAAAAAAAATTTCCTCACATAACGTAAAAAGTGTCTTAAAATTACAATATCGCAAATTAAGAACTAAAAATATTAAAAATAATGAAATACACTTATCCATACCAAGAAACAATTTATAACTCGTGTCTTGCAAACAATTTATTTATAGCAGTTTTTAAAGACTGATAGCATGTGTCAGTAACATGTTCCACACTAAGAAACCGTTCAATCACCTATCTACTTTTGTTCACATATCTCAAAATCACTGTCATTTACTCCTTTATTGAACTATCTCGAGACTCATCAACCATAAGACAAAAAAATTCATCCTCAATGTCTTTAATGATAGCAAGTGTGGTCTGTGCTGCACAAATCAATAGATTTACGCAACCCTAGGTCAGAAATAATATCATCCGAACTCAACAAAGGGCGAGATCTTTTTGAACTAGAATCCTCATTAGAAGTAGTAGTCACATTAGGAGTATTAGACGACTCCATGCTTTGTGACTTTTTTATCAAAAATCTATCAATTATCTAAAAAGAACAAAACAAAACAAAATGCCCATCAGCATATGAGGAAGATAATTCTTAACACTCATCAATAATTATGGAGTTTGATGTCTATATGAAGATAAGGAATCTTCTTATGTCAAAAAGTATTGGTGCACTCAGCTATTTCTCGTTAAAAAATAACCTCAGTAATAAATTAGATTAATCAAAAACAATATTCCTGTGCTTTCCTTTCTAATTGGCAAATGATAAATTAGTGAGAACCTACATAATTTATGTATTAGTGCAATTAAAGTGATATTGAACCAGTGAGAGGGACTGCTGAGGCGTGAGGGCTGAGGGAGAAACAGAGAGATCGCAAAGTGAGAGAGAGAGGCATTAGTAATTTTTTTTTAAAAAATCAGAGGGTAAAACGGAGTAATTTCACCCTCTGATTTAAAAAAAATTAAGCAATTAGGCCACACGGACTGGGCCAGTGGGTGTGCCACTGGCCTTGGAAGCAGGCCGGGGCAGCTGGGCAGTGGGGGCGGGTCTACTTCTTAATAACCAAAAAAAAATTTGCAAAAGATTTTTAAAGTCAGTGGGGGCGGCCGCCCCCGCCCGCACCCTCCTAGATCCGCCGATGAGAATATTCCTTAAGCGACATGATTAAAGAGAATACTCCAATTGATCTACGGAATCCAGGATTAGACATAACTGCGATAAGTGATTTATGCTTTTGCGAAATTACAAGCTTCCGCCTTGACAGGGCGGTGCTCGATCTGACCAATTGAACTACAAACCCAACGTAGAAAAAAAACAAGAACTACAAACCCAAGGAAATAATGTGTACATCATACATATTCTTTTATGACTCATAAGATAAGTGACTTAGATATTTCAATATTTGACTCAGATCCGTTTGTTTCATTGTAATTACTTATTTTTTTAGGTATTTGATAAGCACTTGAAAATGAAGTCAAAGTAAAAACTTTTCAAGTAACGGTAAAAACTCTATTATTTTTTAGAAAATAAACTAAGTTTAAATTTTTATTAATATAGTATGCCTCATATCTATAAGCAAAAAATAGTAAGTCTCCTTCAAGTTTCAAAATATTTTATTCTACTCCATATGTTTAAAAAATAATTAATTTTTGCCTTCCTTTTGATTTGGGCATTAAACCATATTCAAAATGACTAAAATGCCCATCCAAGACAAAATTATTAAAAATATATAAAAAATTATTATTTTTTAAATAAAATTGAATTTGAAGGTTGTCTATGATAGTTTTATATTCTTCTCTTTCCAGGCCACGTGGACACTTCTTCCTTAGTTGGCTAACGACAATTGAACTGTGGGGCCAATTTATTTGCAAAATTGTATCTCAAGGACCTTTTCGTTGAAATCAGTACCGTAGGGACTAAAATATTAAAATTTTGAGAAACGTTTTCATGCCACGGGACAGCCTAACGACATCTTAAATCCACTTAAACATCATTTCTTCTATTAGCTAACGACAATTGGACGATAGATCGATTTGTCTAAAAAACTTACCTCAGGAATCCGAAACTCGAAATCGATACCTGAGGGACTAAAATGTAAAAAATGTAAACTACAGAAACCTGTATATTAATTAAAAATTTATGTAAATACGTAAATCATTAAGCGTCTAAAACATCAAAAGATATTTTCAGGAAAATGTTTTAAAAGAATAACCAAACATTGAAAATAATTTTTTTTCTTGAAAACTTTTTAATGAAAATATTTTACTTAAAATAATAGTTTTACAAGCAAACAAATGGACCCAACTAAACCTACTTATGCTGTTGGGTTATATTTTATTTTTTAGTTAATTTTTCGCATTTTTTTAGATATTTATTTATATCTTTTTTCTTGCATCTTATTCAGATAATTTATTTTTCTCTATATGAAAACAAAAAATTATATGAATATATATATATATATATATATATATATTACAAAGTAATTGCCTTAAAAATAAATCAAGAAAACAATTGCTTTAAAAACAAAGTTATAGAACGTATCTGATCAACGGATCGACATAAAAAATTAAAATAATTTTAGGAATTGTCATGGTAGTACAATACTGAATATACACCTACAATTGAAGGTGAATGTGTAAGCTCAATGCTGAATGTGTATTCGAAGGACAAAACGAGATTTGCATACACACCAAAAGGGATTTCCTTGTAAAGGCTAACAAGGAATTCATCGATCTCTTTGTGAAAGGATAAATAACTCTATATAGATATACTGGTGGATTCCTTGTTGAGCCTTTACACAATCTCATTTATTATGTACAAGACCCAACATTGTCTGGAGTATTTGACCTAAAAATATCATCACCAAGTGACTCGGTCAAAGTACAAGTACACAACAAATAGACATGTATAAATCTCTCAGGTCTAAGGATACAATAAACTAATTTTGTTAAATACCTTCTCAACATCAGTGACCACTTCTAGAAGGTATTCATAATTGATCTCGTTCAGTGCATGTACTCTTATAGTACACTCATCTTCTGCTTAAGATCATTACGTTAATGATGGAGTCCATCATCTTATTTAATAGAGACACAACGAGTGTAGACCTATTTGTACATAAGTAGGGACTTCGGTCTAGAACAACTGTCAAATGAACAAGGAATCAAAAAGGGATACTCCCCGCCTTTTGATTCATTAATCATCGGCATGACTTTTCTACAATTTCACTTATCAATATAATTGTGTAACATCTTATGTTACAAAATTATACCCAATAAGTAATAAATACATATGCCGATAAAAGAAATAATTATCTCATAATTATTCTAATAACTGGTTGTGAGAGCATATTTCTAACATCTCTCACTTGCACTCAAAACCATTTATCAAGGTATCTCATACTCATACAGACTCTAAATGTGTATCAAACATTTTTGCAGCGATTCAGTGAAAACGGATCCGCAATGTACTAGGTTGATACTACATCAATCATCACTACACACTATAATTCATCATATCATATATCTTCTTTCTATGTACTTTACTTTCAGTGCTGGAGTCAGCAGTGATATTTGACTTACAACTCTTGCAACTCCATGCAGCTTTACCCAATGTATACAGACAAATTCAAAATTGATCAATTATGAATGAGAAGTGAACCTGTGTATCTAGATAGTCTGCAAATTCTCAACTCTAAACACCAAAAAATAGTGTTTAGTACTTCTCAAGTATTTGAAAATATGCTTGACAGCTGTTCAGCTTTCATAGCCCATGTCAGATTAACATCCACTCTTATTGCTGACTGCATAACAACATCTCTCTCTCTCTCTCCTTGAAGAGATGAATACTATACCTAAGGATAAAATCCTTTATTGGCATTCTGCAAATCATTGTCAATGTAGTCTCAAAAACTTTTTTTCTCGGTTTCCAAACAATTTAGCTCTGAACGGCAATATAAGCAAACGACGCCTTCTAAATCATATTCGTGCACACGATGTTAAAATAGCGTCCGGACTAGACAAGAAAAAAAATATTCCAAAAAGTAACTGTACGAACGGAACTCAACCAATCCGCATATATTACCCACACCTGTAAACCGTGTGCACACACTCCACATAAAAATAGTATAATATAAAGCAAATGATGACGTCTAAGACCTATACATGTGCAGGAAACCCAACCAGTGTTCCTGCATTACCCATAAATTCCTAAACTCCTCTCCTTGACACGTAGCTAAGAACACTGTATGTACACACTACACAACAAAATAATATAATATAAAAAAATAACGATGTCTAAGACCAATATGTACGCACGGTTAACACTAACCGCCCGGACAGAATAAAAATAAAAAAATACTAAACTATAACCGTCCGAAAGTAAAAAAAATCGTCCAGACGTATCGGGGAAGATGAACCAGTCGACTCAGCCATGGCCGGTCTGCTCCCCACCCCCCAAACGCCCCAAAACAGCACCAAATATAACAAAATTATAGCCTAAACAATCCGAAATAATTCATATGAACACAAAAACAACATGTTTAACAAGATTTCATGGCATCAAATTTGATTCAAGATTTATACGTAAATAACGTATAAAAATAACATTTTTCACCAAAAATCTAAATAAAAATGCAATAAATGTACCTTAACATGAAGCAAATGACGAAATAAGACTTAAACGTTGAGAGATCCAGAGAAATGGAGAGGGCACACGTCCGGTTTCGTGAAAAATGAGTTCTGATGGTTTCTCTTCGAATTTAAAAACCGTCAAGACCGTCCGAACGTCGATGGGATGTGCATTATATGTCATAACTTGAACCGTTGCGAAAATCTCCTAAAATAACGCATTGTTATGACAGTGTTGGGACGTTTGGATGGCTGGAACGTGCAACGTGGAGGGTTAACATTCAGTTATAAAATAGGGAACTGCATCTGGACAGTTATATGACGTGCGGACGTTAACTGCTAATTCTCATGAGGGTTGGAGATAGAGACGTGTCAATCATGTGAGGACTGTGCAAAGGGTGCGGACGACCCTCACAGGCACATTCGAACGGTTTCCAAATTTAGTGACGATTTAAGATGCGTCACAGATGGGTGACAAAGGTATTTTGTCACTGAAACCATGTGCGCACGTTTCGTAGGCATCTGCACATGCACAGTTGTTACGTATTTGACCTGACACTAAGATTTGGACGATTATTATATATACGTCCGGACGTTGTTTAAACTTTTCTGACTACTTAATTGGTTTTTGTCACATATGGGTGACGAGATATTTTGTCACCAAAAGATAGTTCGAACAAGATTTTACCTATGTGGACGCTACTTTAAATTTTAGGACGCAAATTTTTTGTCACGGATTTGTGACGTTTGGTCGTTCGTCACTCAAAAAAATGTTCGAACGGTTTTTTATTGCGTGCGGACGTTTTTTTACATCCGCGAACACCTTTTGTGATGACGTTGATTTTTTGTCAGGGAAGGTATTGTTTGGTGTCAAAATAATTTTTGACACCCAAGAATTTGACACCTAAAGTCAAAATGCTTGTAGTGATAACATGAAAGGATGCAACATTAATCTAAAAAATGAACGACGTGATTTCTTGCAATTAGTTCATAGTGGTTCAAGTCTTGTGGAAGAGTAATAACCTAAACTATAATGTTGCAAAACAAAACAAATATCTCAGCTAGCACGCTTCCTACTCCTACATTTTCGTGGTCAATTAGCTATCCTGTATAACTCCACATATATAATTAAAAAAGCCTAATTGCGCAAGATATGAATTATAAACTGAAAATATAACAAATATTGTACGAATCAAATTAGCTGAGTCAAGTCTATAAATATATATATAAATAAATATACAAATCAAATTAGCTGAGTCTAAGGCGGTAACTACGTGCATCTTGTGTTATATATATATATATGAACAGGACGTGCAGTGCCGTTGCAAAACAGTGTCATAAATTCTAACGCCAATAACATCCCAGCCAGACCCTTTAAATTCTCCTCTCCATTCTTCCCCGATAAGTACTTTCCAGTTTCCACGTACTTCGCCAGCTCACTCTTACTCCGTCCCATAGGAAATGTGGCAGTTGCACACACTTTCACTTGCCCACCCTTCGCACGTGGCGTTTCCCGCCTCTCGCGTCAAGCCTACATGTTTCGATCTCCGGCGCCTTCCATTGCGAGAGTGTCGCTTGACCCTGCCGCTCTTGCCGCCAAGCGTCCGATTACTCCCTGCCGTGAGATGCTGCAGCGCACCGGCACCCTCAGACCGCAAAGCTAGAACTGGGTACTGACAAAATCTCATGATCCCTTCTTTCTCTCCGCTTTTTTTTTTATTCTTCTAAGCATTTCTCGGCTTTTAAAGGAGCACTGTTATGGCATTTCTTTCAGACTTCAAAGTAGAGTCTCAGAAATCTGGAGTCTTAGATATTTGTTAATTCATTTACAGTTTTGGTTTTGTGGTAAACAAATTTCGCTACAATATTTCTCTACTTTCTCGGGTGGTTTTTCACTTTTCTATATGGAATTCTACTGTTTCTTTCTCGTCACCTTTGTTTTGGGGGTGTGGATGAGTACGTTGTAGAAGCTGAATATTTAAACCCCTTTTCTCTTCTCCCCTCATTTACAGAATGACTAATTACCTTGAAGTTGAGCTCAAAGTTCGTGATCACGAGCTGGATCAGCAAGGAGTGGTCAACAATGCTATGTATGCAACCTACTTGCAAATGGGTAAGACTAACTCCCTTTCAGTTCGTCTGAAATTAAATACTACTGAATTTTGGCCGCTTTATTTGGTTGCTAAATTAATTGTGTGATTTTCTTTTATCGGATCATAATAGTGGATGGTGGTTCATGCCAATGCCTCTCTAGGGTAAAAGATAGGGTTAAAATATTCTTTCTTTCTTTTTTTGGATTAAAACGACAGCAGCTACTTTATTAGCAATAAGCAAAGAAACCACAAGCAAACTAAGGGGATCAGTCCCAGCATAGATCCAAAAGAGGTTCGGAAAGAGCTCAGAAACAGTGGGGTGGCCACCAGTATAAAACTTGGAGGGCAACCCAACGAGCTTAGTGGTGCGCCAAAACATTTGCACCTCTAGGAACGAAATTAAAAGAACAAGACTCAAAACCAGCAGTCTGATGTAAAACGTCCCCAATTCTGCTATGGATCCTCCAATCCACCCGGGTAGGGTACTGGCAGAAAGCCTCAATTGCCAACTTAGAATCCCCTTCTATAACCACATCAGCACAGCCCCTTCGTTTGGCTTCCTCAACACCCAACTGAGCAGCTGATATCACACCCATCAAAGGATCCTCTATGTGGAGCATATGCACAGCTGCTCCCACAGTCCCCAAATGACCCCTAATAACAGTCGCCCCAACTGCAAACTCCTCACGCATAGCAACATCGAAATTAACTTTAAACACCCCTAAATTTGGAGGGACCCAGGAAAATGACTTCCCCCCACGCTTTTGGGACCAAGCATCCAAATGTTCATGACTGAGCTTCAAAATCTGACGGAGCAACCTCAGTATGTTCAACCAGGCATCATGATGGATAATCTGATTACGAGTCCACCAGACAAGATCCCACGAGATAAGCCCATAAAGTTGAAAGAAGTGATGGTCGGCTATAGGCAGGGCAACCAAGGATGAAGGGTCAATAAGCGTTGTAATCCAATCAGCGAGGGGCCGATCAAAGAAGGACTGGATATGGAGGCCCCAGGGGGACTGGCTCCAAATGATTTGGCTAACTAAACACTCCAGTAAGAGATACTTGGTTGTCTCCTCTGCCTCCCCACACAGTACACATCGAAGGTCAGCAGGTGCAGTAGTGGAACCAAGCTGAGAGGCCACCTGTCCCTTAGTTGGGAAAAGATCCCATAGCAATTTCCACAGTATAACTTTGAACCTTTCATGAACCTTCAGTTTCCAAATGCGACACCACCATCCCTGATCAACAAAAGAAGAGGGAACCACCCGAGACTTAGCAAGCTCCCGAAACATGGACTTGACAGAAAAGGCACCAGATTTCTCCAAACTCCAAATAATTTCATCACTAAGAATAAGAGGACTGAGACGAATCTTGACTATAGCTTCAGCTTCTGCAGGAGGAAAAACATCCCATAAAAGGGATCGGTTCCATTGACCCATTTCAGGATCCATAAGGTCTGATACTGTAAATACCTCCATCCATCTAGAATTTGCTACGTATGGGGAGGGTCGAAATCCTGGAATCAAAGGTATCCAGTGATCATTCCAGATCTCAATAGACTGTCCAGTACCCACAACAAAACAAGAACCTAGCTTCAACAGAGGTCTGACTTGCAAAATACTTTTTCAGATCCAAGACCCACTCGGGTGGCTAACAGCAGCAGCAAAACTGATATGAGTAAGGTATCGGCTTCTAAGCATCTACACCCACAAACACGGAGAGTTACTCATGACCTGCCATGCTAGCTTGGACACCAACGCTTTGTTAAAGTCTGCCATAGCACGAAAGCCCAATCCCCCATCCCATTTCGAAGTGCACAGCGAACTCCAAGACTTCAAAGTGAGGTTTCGCGATTTGTCGGGTTTATAGCCCCACCAGGAATTTTTTAAACCCCGACCCACCTCGTTGCACCAACTTTCAGGAGCATTAAAAAAACCCAAAGCATAGGCTGGCATCGAGGAGGCCACACTACGGATCAAAGTAGCCCGACCCGCTTGGGAGAGTAGCTTCGCCTTCCACCCTGAAAGCTTGGTAAACAACCTCTCTTTCAACTTAGCCAATGCCTGATGCTTGGAACGGGGAATAAGGAGAGGCAGACCAAGATGTTTAGCTTTCGGAGGCATTTTTTCAGATGAAGCAAATCACAAATAGGGAGAACAGCCGACCCAGTAAAATTCTTACTAAAATGGATGGAGCATTTCCCGCGATTAATTTTCTACCCCGACCACTTCATATACTTCTCCAAACAACCCTCCATTGCCCGAGCATTACTAAGATTAGCTTTACCAAAGAGGAGCAGATCGTCAGCAAAGACTAAATGAGAGATCACAGGGGCAGATCTCCCAACCTTGATACCTCTAATAGTGCCTGCAGCTTCCTCTTTTAATAGCAATCGGGAAAGAACCTCTGAGCAAAGTAAGAACAAGAGGGGGGACAAAGGATCCCCTTGGCGTAGTCCCCTTGACGGGGAGAAATGTACAAAGGGTGCCCCATTAAGTAAAACAGCAAAACTCGAAGAAAATATACATTGGTGGATCCAATTTATCCAAGTAGGGTGGAAACCAAAATTCTTCAAAACTATAAGGATAAACTTCCACTCCACACGATCATAAGTCTTCTCCATATCGGCTTTGATCGCCATCCAGCCCCCATGACCCCTCTTATGGTTCATACCATGAAAAACTCCAGCCGCCACAATATAGTTATCCTGAATCATCCGTCCTGGCACAAAAGCAAGCTGATAAGGAGAGATGAGCTTAGATAAAACCTCTTTTAGTCGTTCCGACAATATTTTTGATATAAGCTTATACACAACGTTGCATAAGCTGATTGGACGAAACTGTCCCACCAGCATGGGGTGCTCCACCTTAGGAATCAACACCAAATTAGTTTGATTGAGCTCCTGAAGCATACTACCTCTCACAAAGAAATCCTGCACGGTCGAGATGACATCATCCCCTACAATCTCCCAAAGATGTAGAAAGAAAAAGACCGTCAGTCCATCAGGCCCTGGGGCCTTATCAGGATTCATACATTTTAGCGTTTCCCATATCTCCTCCCCATCGGGGATTCGAGTGAGCAGTGCATTCTCGTCAGGCGTAATAACCCCTTCAATCAAGCCCTCCAAATCTGAGGGGATAGAAGGGTGCTCAGTCTTGTACAGAGAAGAGAAGAAAAGGACCAGCTCATTCCCCAGCCCAGGTCGGCCTGAAATCCACTCACCAGCTCCAGTTTTCAGTTCAGCAATATGATTCCTGCAGCGACGAATCACTGTGGAGGCATGGAAGAACTTTGTGTTCAATTCAGTAGAAATTAGCCACTCCCCCCGAGAGCGTTGTTTCCAAAGAATTTTCTCTCTCCGTAATTGCTCATCCAACTCAACCATGAAACATTGTTCCATCCACGCATTATGACTTGTTGGTTCAGCCTGCTGATAGTAACTAAGCTGCTCTTGTACCAATTTCAGAGTCGAATGAATATCACCATAGACTTCTCGACTCCACATTCTTAGGGCACTACGAACTGCACGAATTTTTCGAAACAAAACCCAAGCCGGTGTTCCACTCAGAGGTTTATTCCAAGACTCCCAAATAACTGCAAAACAAGACTCCTCCCTCACCCATAATTTCTCAAACTTAAAGCATTTGGCAACTTTATCTTCCACACCACACAGAGTCAGAATCAAGGGAACATGGTCCGAATTAGTGACACTAAAATGTTTAACACTAGCATTTGGGAAATTGGTGCGCCATAACACATTGGCTATACTCCTGTCTAGACGCTCCCTAATACATGCCAAACCCATTCGTCCATTGGACCACGTGAATGGCCTGCCCGAGTACCCCAAATCCACAAAACCAAGTGAATCCATAAAATGTCGGAGACCCCTCGAAAAAGAACCAGAAACCATGCGGCCCCCACGTTTGTCACAGGACTTCACAATATCGTTGAAATCCCCAGTACACACCCAAGGATGATCAGAACCACCTCCCAAAACCACTAATTCCTCCCGAAAGGCCTCCTTGTCTCTCCAAAGAGAAGGCTCGTAAACAAACGAGCATAAAAAATCAACCCTACCACCACCAGGTTTCATCAACAAATGGAAAATAGACCCCGACAGATTCAACACATCAAACTCCAAACCAGGACGCCAGCAAAAAGCCAGTCCACCCTTCAACCCAACAGCAGGCACCGAAATAAAAAAAAACCCAAGACGACGAAGAATAGAATGAAGACGAGAATCACAGACCTTAGTTTAAATAAGAAAAATACTCATGGGATCCATTGCTCTCACCAGTAGTCTCAGGGCCCGAGATGCCGCTGGTCGCGCCAGACCCCGACAATTCCATGATATGAGACTCATTGGGGGGTGGGGGCAGATATAGGCCCGTCGCCCCAACAACATGAGTAACCTTCTCAGACGCCTTCGGTAAAACTTCATCCTCATTATCTGTCTGCCCATCAACAGAGTGTTTCTTCTTGGGACCAAAACGTTTCTTCTTGTGAAGACTACCAGTCTCATCCACCCCAGGGGCAAAGAGAATCGCGATAGGCTCGTCCAGTGGTAACACCGAGGATGTTTGTTCGTGATACTTCTTGGTTTTGGTTCCATCAGTGTTAACGAGATCCCCTCCCCGTTTAAGAGACGCGGCCTCATTCAGTTGCAATGTAGAGGCTAAAGGGCCAGCACTAGTGAGGGAAGTAAGGCCCAGCTCGTTGGGCTGATGGGCCCCTTGCCTCCCCACAAACAAGGGTTCTCCAGCCTGATTTAAAGTTGGCTTTTCTACGAGCCCAGCAACCCGAATTTCATTAGCAAGTTGGAGAGTGGATGACAGCATGCCACTCACGTCCTTAAGTGTCAAACAAGGTTGAGCACTAACAGCGGCCCCTTCAGGAGACGCATGTACTGGGCTACTCGAGACACCTGTCTGTTTCCCTTTAGCTCCATGTGGTCCCCCCGGGCAAAAGACCAAGGACTCCCTATCAGTAACCTCCGAGGCACTGGGTGCCACCCCTGTCAACTCCGGAATAGGCATCTTGCCGCCAATGGTCATCCTGCCCAAAACCTCAAAATGAGAACCTCCCTGCACTGCCCCTGGTCGAGGGGTGGTTGGCACAATCAACTCCGCCACCAGCACCGTTCCCCTCATCTCCTCCCCTAAGGCGAATTTGTAGGGATGATCTTCATCAATGCAAGTCCCCACTGTATGGGTGAGGCGGCCACAAATAAGACAATCTTTCATATTTTAAAGATATCCAAGCAGGGTTGAGGTTGTCTCTGGGCAGGTAAAATCCTAGTTGTAGAGGAGTTTCAACATCGAACTGCACTTGCACCTTGAGATAGGGTTTATTAGCATCTACCTTCTCCACTTGTAACACTGCGCCCAGCTTACTCCCCAGCAAAAAAGCATTCACCGCATCGAGGCTCTCCATGGGGAGACCATGTATCTGGACCCAAAACTGAGCGTGGGTTATCTCCACTTCATTAATGGTTTCACCACACCTCCATTCCTTCAAAATCATAAGATAGCCCTTAAAGTTCCAGGGAGCTAAACGCATGACCTTCTCTTTTTCTTCCTGTGTGTGAAAAGAAAATAAGAAGCGGTTGGGCCCAGCATCTTCAATGCGTAAATGCGGAGCGAAACGTCATCCGGTCTTAATGAGGGGGAACATCACGGGTTTGGGGAAAAATTTTCTAGAGGCGAGACAGCCCACCAGAGTTTTGGTTTCCAAATCCTGAGCTCGGGCATGATTCACCTTTATCAGACTCGATACATTTTCCCAAGACAAGTTTTTTGTCTTCTCCAGAATCTCCTCTACGTCATACAAAGGCTGCTTGGAAGAACTCATACCCTCCACCAGACTCAGTAGCTCCTTCCACTCCCAACTTCGTGTCCAACAATACTGTCTTATTCTCTCGACAACATCCACCCACGACCAAAAGAAACCCAAGGTGGCTGAAGGCTGCAACAGGAAAATCAGCAATTGGAGGAGGAAGTGAAGAGAGTAGTCTAGCTCCTGGGGGAGAAAGAACCAACAGAAAACATGAAAAGGGAGATAATGATATAGCGGAGTATCAAGCGTAAAGGTGGGCGTTGGGGACGATGTCGCATGATTCTGGTACGAGACAACATATGACAGGGTTGGTGGGGTGAAAAAGGTGTGTGGAGCGGTCAGAGGTGGGGCCATAGGGATTTGGGAGGACCTTGACGCCGGTAGGAAAGAATAAAGTTGTAGAGGGAAAAGGTAGGGGGCGAGAGCATGATGCTCCAGAGGCTCCAGAGAGCAATCGTCACGTCCGTAAATTGAATGATAGGGTTAAAATATTCAATCTGTAAACAGTATCACGCTATATTGACATGAACTGGACCAAGAGACAGAGAAGAAGAAGAAGAAAACAATCTAGGGATAAGACCTTCCATAAATCAGCACTGAATTAGTTTATGACAAAGTTTTGATACCAATAATAGGTCTAGAACTCCTACTTCTCTGAATAAACAAATTTTGATTAGATCCGACCAACGTAGACACATTGATGCCCTAGACCTGCAGATCAAGAAGAACTGTCTAATAATAGAATAAAACTAGCACTCACAACTATAGACCCCAACCAGTAATTAGGCTCCCAAAGAGGATATTTCCTCTCTAGCCATGCAATCACAACTGCGTCATTGGAAGTCCTCTTAGTTTCAAAAGTTGACCCCCAACCCTTAATTTTTATTCCGTCTCCAATGTAACTCATGCACAGTGGTTGTTGGTCAATAATGAAGGGGTAAAAGGTAGAAAACATCCTTCCACAAGAGCTTACCATCTTTATGCTAACTATAAATTGATGGATTGTCCTTCAATACAATAACCAGGTCGTCAGGAACTTTTGGAAAGCATTGGTATTAGTGCTGATTCGGTTGCCCGTACTGGTGATGCATTAGCACTGGCGGATTTGTGCCTCAAGTTCATTGCACCTCTAAGAGTATGTCTTTGATCCTTGCTGTACATTAACTAAACCTCTTTTTTCTTTTTTTATGCAGTGGTTATATATTAGCTTATGACTCTTTTGCAAAGAAGAATAGATACAAGTAGCCAGCTTAGAACCGAAATATGCTGGGTCTAAATTATGAAACACTTCGCGTTTTTCATTTCTAAAAATGTGCAAGTTGGTCCTTTTGGGAAGCTCATGTTTAATGATAATGCTTTGTTTTGGAATTTTTTTAAAAAAAATGAATATATCTTAGGCGTGTGGTAAGTAAAAGCAGTAATTCCTTGATAATACAAGCTTTATTTGATATTACTGAATGTGGTGCAATAATATATATATCTCTTTTTGAACATTTATATCAATTATTACAATGTACTTGCATTGTGTTTTATGTGCATCTAGAGTGGAGACAGATTTGTTGTAAAGGTGAGGATCCATCGCGTCACATCTGTGCGGATATACGTTGGTCACTTGATCTTGAAACTGCCAAGTCAAGAGGTTTGCTATGGTCTCCTTTACGGATGATAAAAAAGAACCATCTTAGATACCCTGTAACTTTCCTACTGTGTATGCAGCTTATTATGGAAGCAACGACTACAGGAGTTTGGCTTGACAAAGACTATCGTCCCGTCCGTATTCCACTGGAGTTCAAGTCTAAATTTGCTCAATTTATAATGGACCACGAGGAGTCTAGCTATAAATTTTTTGCAAGTCGAACGAATTAATCTCAAGTCTGAAGACCCATTGGTATAAGGAACTTGTTGTTTGTCTTTGTTTTGCCCTTGCAAAAGAAAATAAAAAAGAATTGAGGAGATCAAACGATCCGCTTCACAATTTACAATCCAAGATAGAAAGTTGTAATAAACCAGAAAATTTAACTTTTCTAGTTTTGTTTTTGATAAATTATTCGGTGGCTTCCTTAATAACCACGGTATTCCTCCGCCATAAGTGAGATTTACTCCGAAATTCTTAATTTTAAAGTGAATTATGATAGAAACCATCTGCACTCCAAAATTCTTAATTTTTTTTCGGGTCTTTTTCGCAAGACTTGCCGTTTTAGTCATGGAGAGGTATCAGTACTTGATGGTTAGAGCAAGGACGAGAGGTTTTGAAATGGTTCTTGCAGTTAAATATAATATAGAATAAATATATATACTTTATGCTCTCTACGTAGGTAACACTTTGCACCTCTAACTATTATTTTTATTACTTTATACCTATTAATTATTAATTTTAAACTATATCTATATTAGTTAAAAAAAAATTGTGTCAATTTGAATGGAAAAAGGATTTCTAGTGCACAAAATGACAATTTTACTCGCATAATTATTTTTTAAAGTGACCATTTTCTAAACATATAAAAGATCGTAATTTTAGATACTAAAAATAAATTTGTGTTAAAATTGACAAAAAAAAATTAAATAGAATTTAAAGTGTATGGAATCAATCTAGTATTTTAGGATTAACTCATTCATAATAGCCTAGACAAGGTCCTGGTCAGTTGGCAAGTGAATCGCTCGATCAGATTGTTTTGCAATGACATTATTATATTGGGTATGATATATGTTGTGAACTCCATTGCAAGGAAACGAGACCCACAGATTGAGCGAAAACGAATTTACAATGTTATAGTACTTCGCACAAACTACTTATAATACTGATATAATAAATCTTCGGTTAATGGAAATCGGGGAATCTCCTCAACAAGAAAAATGATACTTTTCTGCGTCATACCAACAGACAATTTTTTTAAAAAAATTTGGTGGGCAAGATATACTTTAATTGATAAAAACATATTTTAGTACAGATAGTAGGTCAGAACCACAAAATCCCTCTATGGACCGATTCTTGGACAAACGGGCTGGAACTACAAAGAAAACAAGGTGAGTTAAAAGCCCACTTGCTACAAGTGGCTCCGAAGGCCTAAGCCAAAAATTGTCGCATCTGGCAGCCGAAACAACGTACATCCGAGGAGAGGAGGCAACCCTTCTTCCAATCGAGATCTGGATTCCGGAAACCTCCAAACAGGGAGCAACCATTGACTCAGCTGAAAAAAGTGGAGAGAATGCCGCAAACCACTAGATCTGCTTGAGACACGAGAAAGGACCGGAGGAACGCCACCCAACAGTGTGTGCCGGTGATAATGACCAGAAGATGATAGATTTGACGACATCTCCCACCGGCAAAAGAAGGCAAAAAGCCTAAAACAGCACCTAAAAACTATGTACTGAATCATGATAAGTAAACCCCGGGGTTGACCTGAGTGGTGAAGGCTTGGAGCCTAGGGGTTTGCTCCCCCTGAGGTCACAAGTTCGAATCCTCTCAGGTGCAAACAACTCCTTGAGGTCACTCCCTCCGCGAAGCTGGACTTAACTGGCATGTGTGGTTTGGGAGGGCTGCATGGCCCGGGATTTGGCATGGCGTTAAGCCCACCTCGTGCGTATACTGGGTCAGGTTCGTCCGAATTCGGTGCACGTGGTTGGGTGCCTGAATTTCCTTGTCACCCAAAAAAAGAATCATGATAACTATAAATAAATAAAAACTCGAATTTTATCAATTTTCACAATATCCCCTAAATTTTTCAGATTTTTAGAGTTTACCAATATACCCGAAATCTACTAACAAAAGTTTCAATCTTATACAATGTCATTATGTCAAGTGGACTCCGTACAAGTAGAGCCTTAAAACCCCTTTCCTTTTCGTAAACCTTGCACCACCATCTCCGGCCCTCTACGTCTCTACCCACACCTCTGATGGTGGACCATGTACAAAAAGTACTTTTTTGGTCCTTTTTGGGCCTATTTCTCAATTAAATGAGGTTAAATCCTAAAGTTTCCAGTGAACAGCTTGCGAGTGACGCCCTTACCCTTTCCCCATTTTATTGATAGTTTTGGCCCTTTTCTCCAATGGTCCACATGGCGCTGTTGTTTTGTAGCACCTGAAGCTGTCACTTCTTTTCCTCTCCTTCATGCAAGAAGAATATCCCGAGAGAGTTGGATCGCGACATCGATCATCCTTTACCCAATGGAAGTCGCAGCAACCATGTGCGGCAGTTATGTTGTGTCCTAACCCTTGTGGTCGTTTTGTGTTTGTATTGTGTTGGGGCACTTGTAGTCAGTTTATGTTTGTATTGTGTCACCCTTTGAGGCCAGTTTGTAGTCCTGGTGGTTGTTTTACTGCCTTAGTGACTGTTTGTGGCTCCGACACTTGCATCCGAATTGACATTCAAATATGTGGATCCGATACATTTTAGGGTCTTCGGATCCATTTAAATTTTCCGTACCCCTCTAGACGTTTTTCTTGTTTTGTACAGACTGTGTGTTCACTCCCTAAATATAAAGACAATAACAACAAATAAATTTCAATAAGAAATTGAAAATGTTGGTCATATTAGTTATTTACAATGACAATATTAAATTATAATCATAGCGGTTGGTATTGGTCAAACCACACATACCCTACTTTGCATTGTATCTACAAACTAATATAAAAATGACGAGAATTCAAAATAATACATACAAGTATACAACGTATGTAAAGAAATCATTATACATTAATCATGAGCACCTCCTTTCCACTTACAATCACAAGTGACGCACTAACTTCCAAGTTACAGATCCACGAGATTACAAAAAATACTAATGTTAAGCTTTCAAAACTGTCCAAATTAAGGAATTCAGCATAAAATATGATAAAAGATGCAACATTATAAATAATGAAAAATTAAGTACGGGATTTCATGCAAGTTCATATATAGTGTGGGCAAGTGCAAGAACAAAAATAAACTATAATGTTTAAAATGTCAGCACGCTTCCTACTCCTAGATGGTCAAGAAATGTAACTCCAAATAATTAAGAACGCCTAATTACGCAAGATATCAATTATAAACTAAAAATATTAGAAATATACGAATAAAATTACTAAAAAATTAGACGAGTCTAAGGCGGTAGTTAACTACGTGCATCTTGTGTAATATGAAGAGGACGTGCAGTGCCGTTGCAAACAGTTGCATAAATTCTAACGCCAATTCCTTCCCAGCCACGCCCTATCTACACCCTTTAAATTCTCCTCTCCTACATTCTTCCCCAAAAAGAACTTTCAACGTACTTCCCCTGTTCTCTCTTTTTCTTTTTCTTTTTTTGCTAGGCATTCCCCTGTTCTCCCTTACTCCCGTCCCATAGGAAATGTCGCAATTGCACGCACTTTCACTTGCCCATCCTTCGCATGTGGCGTTTCCCGCCTCTCGTCTCAAGCCTACATTGTTCGATCTCCCCCCTCGATTGGGAGAGTGTCGCTTGACCCTGCCGCGCTTGCCGCCACGAGTCCGATCACTACCTGCTGTGAGATGCTGCAGCGCACCCGCACCCGCACCCTCGGACTGCAAAGCTAGCAATGGGTACTTACAAATTCTCACCTTCTTTCTCTCGGCTTTTAAAGGTGCTTTGTTATGGCATTTCCTTCAGACTTCAAAGTAGAGTCTCAGAAACCTGGAGTCTTAGTTTGTTAATTCGTGTACTATTTGGTTTTGTGGTGAACAAATTTCGCTACATTTCTCTACTTTCTCGGGTGGTTTTTCGCTTTTCTATATGCGACTCTACTGTTTGTTTCTTGTCACCTTTGCTTTGGGTGTGGATGAGTAGTAGCAGCTGAATAAACCCTTTTTTCTACTCCCCCTTTCGCAGAATGAGTGGATTCTTTGAAGTTGAGATCCAAGTTCGTGATTACGAGCTGGATCAGTATGGAGTAGTCAACAATGCTATCTATGCAAGTTACTGCCAACATGGTAAGACTAATTCCCCATCAATTCTTCTGAAATAGTAAGGAATTTTGGGTGCTTTCTTTGGTTGAAAACTTAATTATGCAAAGCTTTCTTTATAACTGATAATGGTGAATGGTGGTTCATGCCAATGCATCTTTTGTTCCGTGTGGATGGTGGCATGAGGGAAAGATTTCACGGATAATGCATTTGGGAAGCCTTGTCACAGGCAAATTAATTTAGGACTCCTGAGGCTATAAACTTGATGAATTGTTCTTCAATAAAATATCCAGGTCGTCATGAATTTTTGAAAAATTTTGGCATTACTCCTGATTCGGCTGCTCAGACTGGTGTTGGATTAGCACTGGTGGATTTGTCCCTCAAGTTCGTTTCCGCTCTAAGAGTATGTCTTTGATCCTTGCTGCATATTAAACCTCTCATGTACTGTTTGCAGCTGTTATTGATTTGTGTGGCACTAAATGCAATCCTGCAATATTTCTTCATTCCTTCCACTGCTATCTCAAGCAAGGGATATATTGGCTTAGGACTTTTTTTGCAAAAGAAGAAGGGCTTGAAATAGGCTTATAAGAACCGAAATATGCTGTGTCTAAATGAAACACTCTGCTTTTTCATTTCTAAAAATGTGCAAGTTAATTAGTCCTTTCGGAATTGCTGTCAATGCTATTGTTTTGGAATTTAAAAAAAAATGTTAATCTTTGGCTTGGTACAGTAATTCTATAATAATACAATCTTAAGTTAATATAGCTGAATGGGGTGCAATAATATTTGTTTTGCATCTCTTAGTCCTATAATCTGTAATTTTTTTGCAAAGTGCTTATTATTCTAGTGAGTGCCTCTTTCCTTTGCTGCAATTAGGAATGGGATGGTCTTTATACTTTATGGCTAAATTTATAACTCCATTTATATCACTTACTATGTATTCGCATTGTGTTTTATGGGCATCTAGTGTGGAGACAGATGTGTTGTAAAGGTGAAGATCTCTGGCACCTCAGGTGTCCGGCTATACATTGATCACTTGATCTTGAAACTGCCAAATCAAGAGGTTTGTTCTGGTCTCCTTTACGCATGATAACTATAAATTAGCCATCTGATGTAGGACTGTACATGGCTGGCCACATCCCGACCAACCCAACTAGATTCGATCGACCCATATGCGAGCCCAGTCGAGATTGGGCTCAGAATACTAGAGCCCAACTAAATTCAGTTGGGGTTCGATATAATAGAGCCCAACCCGTCAGTTTGGTCGGTTGGACGGCCTTAAAACTCCCGGCTATGGAGTAGTTCAGCACTGACAGAGCCATGTGCTGCCCTAATCAGCTAATCTTATTGATAGATATACCTTGTAACTTTCCTGCAATGTGCAGCCTATGGTGGAAGCGAAGGCTACAGCAGTTTGGCTTAACAAAAACTTTCGTCCTGTCCGTATTCCAGCAGACTTTCGTTCCAAATTTGATCAATTCCTGCGCGATGAGGATTCTACCTAATTTTACTGGAAACCGAACGAATCTCGAATAGGAAACTTGTTGGTTATCCTTGTTTTGCCCTTGCAAAAAGAATATGGAGGACAAACGATCCTCGTCACAAATTAGGTAAAATCCAAGAAAGAAATTTGTTCCAGCTTGAAAAATAAGAGTCGACATGTTCGGTTTATTTAATCTCGGTCCGACACAAAAGCTATGTAATTGTGGAGCCTAAACCAAATGAGTTAAATTTTTTATTATTATTTAAATTATATTTTTATCACTCATCATACTCTTCTTAAATTGATAGGTCAAAATACGTGTAATATTTAATTAAAATTGAACTATAATGTCGAGTTCAATCTCGAATTAAAAACTTTAGTTTTATATTAATTGGTTTCTGGGTGGGTCTATTTCCTCACCGCCCAGAAGGAATTTAACGGCCTCAAAATAACTAAAATCATCACACACCGGCCATACCATCATTTCATACACATTACGTTTGGGCCTTTCCCAAAATTCATTTGATAACCTTGGGCTTTTTGTCCAAGCCCAATGTTTCTCTGATCCAGTCCATCTAAATTAGATGGGAAGCAGAAGCTGAATCAAGTGATTGCATTTATTCAACTTTTAAGTGCATTATTTACAAGACATAAATGAAAACTATCCAACAGCATATCAGCAGCATAGATTTTGCTTTTCCGTCTTGGTAGCGATAGAAACAGTAAAAGATTCAGTCTTCAAGCTTGTTTTCTAACAAGTACAGGGCACTTGGCATTATGAACACAGTAATTGCTGACGCTTCCCAAAATGCCCTGTCCCAACAAACTCGCATTAGAATACTATACAGGATGAAATAGTAAATAAGGTTGAACAAAAGTATGGCAATTGCTCAATGCAACCATCCCATTCCAGACTTCCAGTCCCACAAGAATGGAGTGTATGGAACTACTCCAAGCCAACTCAATTGGTAATAAGTCCAACCCAATGTGTAAAGAAAAAATCGCATTGGATAATGCTCTTTTTTAAGCATACAAAGAGATAATTTAAATTATTGTCAAGGATCACAGGTTAGAGCCACTCTTGAGTTTGCAGTTGTAATGTTTTAGAAGTTCATTTCTGGGAAACAATTAGTAGATTTTGAGCATGCATTTCATGTTAAAAACTTCAAGCAATGCAAGAAAAAGTATTAGTGCAGAAAATGAAAAGGTGAAAAACCAAAATACAACTACTTGAAAAAGTTGCCTAAGTTCAGAGACCTCCAAACAAGTATAATTTATCACGCATAAGTGCTTCTTTCACCGTGGGACTCACACACTCTCTTTCTCTCACCCCCTGCAATTCGAGTTACGTTCCTTTTTAACTTTTTTTCAGGATTCAAATACATTTACAAAATTACTACTGAACATCTTAAGAATTCAAATATAAACACCAATACATTTTAGACAATCTCCAACAACTTTTTACTTTTTTATTTAACACAAATTTTATCTCTTTACTTTTTCACATCACTTCAATATTTTTTTATTAAACAATTACATCAAATCATTTCTCTCTCTACTTTACACAAACACCAATAAAATATTATTCAACATAGATATTTACAACTTCTCTAAAATCCTACTTTTTTACCCAACACGAACATATCCGTTTTCGGATCCTCCTCTGGAATAATATAAGGTAAGAATGATCAAGTACTCCACGGACTACGGTGGTACAAGCTTGTCTAGATTCACTCCAACGTCTTTTTGTCTTGAGGCATGTTCGTTTCCTAATTTTTTTAGGATTTGCATTCTGCTTTTTTTTTATCATCCAAACATCACAAAACACACTTAAGCAATAATCAATTTTAACAAATTTTACACGCATTCCAATACAATTTTAACATCACATAAAAATTTTCAAAAATATTCAACATCCTACAAATATTCTGAAAACCAACATATCTGGTCCTATATATTAGCAAATCAAAATCTCACCAGCCACCAGCCTACGAGATTTCTTTCTTTTCATTTTTTCTGAATAGCTTACGAGATTTCACGCGTTGATTGTTTGTTGGCAGCAGAGTTTGATCCATATACTACGGATTAAGGCTAGCGCGTTTGTTTGGACGGGAGACATTTTCATGCCGAATATTTTTTTTAAAATATGTATTTAGTATAGATGAAAAAAAGAGTTTTAAAAAATAAATAAATGATAAAAAAATAATTTGTATCAAATTGAAAATAATTTATCCTTAGTTAACTATTTATTCTTTATTCTATGTAACAGATGTTTTTAAAACTTAAATTATTTTTTTAAAATTTAAAATGCGCTATTCTATATAATATATATAAATTATTTATAATGGAACCCTTCTCACGTTCCACGTGTCAGCATGCAAGTCATGCATGACTTCGTTTCCGGAAGGAACTGAGGCACGAACCCTCCCCCCTGGTCTTTTAGACCAAATTGGATCCACGCAGGCCCGAAAATTTTTTTTTGGATCCACGCTGTCAACACCTTGACAGCCCATAGAAATTAGAATTGAAAACCACAATACTTGTATACAATCGGCGTGGCAGTCTTCACACCTCTTATTATTATAAAGGTCATTTGAGTAATTATGAATTCGGTAGTGTTTGTAAAGATTTTTTTTTTGAAATATTGTAAAAATTGGGGTTGATTAAAATTTTATTGAATTTTAATAAAAATAATAAATATATTTTTCATCTATCAACTACCAGGTGTATGACATATTGTACCATAAATTAGGGTTGCAAACCGGATTTTCGGTCCTACTAAAATAGAGGACCAGACCGGTCCAACCAAATGCGGTCCGGAACCGGTTTCAATTTTTTTACATATTTTTTTAGGTTAATTTCGAAGGGGTAGGGGCATATAAAAATGTAGAGTTTTAGGTTAGATTAAAATTAACCTTTTTAAGTTTGTAATTTGTATTAAAAAATATATAAAAAATATTTTTTATATTTTTATTAATAAATGTTGTCCGGTTCGGTCCGGACCGCATTTAAAAAAAAGGACCGGACCGAAATGGACCACATTTAAAAAAATAGGATCGGACCGAACCGCAAATCCGGTCCGATTTTGCGGTCCAATCCGGTCCGCGGTCCGATTTTGTTCAGCTCTACAATAAATTACAAATTTTAACACATTGCACCATAAATTACCAATTTTGACACATTGCACCATAAATTACCAATTTTGACACATTTCGTCCTCTAACTACTAATGTTAGACACTTTGCACTCTAAACTACCCACTTTGACACATTACACCATCTAACTACTAATATTAAACACTTTGCACCCTTCATCTGACAATAATACCTTCAAAAAATTAATGAATTTACAACAATATCTTCAATATATGCAAAGTGAGTCAAGGATATTATTGTCATTTTATTCTAAAAATTGGACAAATGGTGCAAAATGTCTAAAATCAGTAATTAAAGGGTGCAATGTGTCAAAACTAGTAGTTTAGGGTACAAAGTGCAAAATCTATGGTAGTTTGTGGGTAAAAATATATTCTTCCCTTAATAAAAAGTAGTGATAAGTAGAATTTTATGAAAATGAGTAAAAAAATAAGGAGGGAAATTATTTTGAAATTTATTATTTTATTATTTTTATCTAAAATTTTGAGTTAATTATGTTTGCATTCAAAAAATTTGGATGGAGTTTAGAAATTCCTAATATTTTAAGTTTGCAAACACAATCTGTCTATCTCCGTTTTAAACAAATTAGAAAATTATAAGATCAATAACATTAAAAAATGTCTTAAATGATCGGTAGCACTTGAAACGTCAAGTAAATCTCTGAATCTTTGATCTAAACCATTAAGTCAATCCCGTAGAAGTTTTCACTTAAAGCAAGCAAAAACCTCAAACTTACAAACCAAAAAGGGGCAAAAAGGTAGAAGCTACAACCCCATCCCAGGCCGAATTCTAAGCTCGCGGGACAGAGGGGAGATAAGAGCAACTTTTTCTCTGTTATTCCATTTTCCAACTTGTTTTTTTGTTCGTTTGTTGTGTTCTCAATTTTTGTTAGACGAGCAAGACATGGCTTTCACGAGGCACTATAAGAGCATGTCAGCATGTCCTTGCGAGCCGGTTAAAATTTACTTGAGCCAGTTAAAATAATACTCTAGGAAAGCCCGTCTCTACAAGGTCTTGAGTTACTTGAGCCAACCTCTCTCAACATCTTACTCTTCCATCACATCCGCCGAAGTTTCAGCAGCTAACTTCGAGGATTTTCTTTTGTTATTATCTGTAAAATAGTCATTATATAAGCCCACAATTTACAAACAATGTCCATGATCCAAAACCATTGATTTCCTATATGAGAAGATTTTACCTCTGCGTTTTAGTTGTTTAAGCTTCAAACTCTTCTTCATCTGAAATGTCGTTGGTGTTCCTTTGGTTTCTTGAGATGTGCCTGCTTCCATAGACAAATTTAACCAGCAACATTCTGGGAAAAACATAGCCAGCAAAAAAGCTAAGTTGGCTATTCCTCAAAATTTTCATTATGAAACATCTAGATATCACTGTTAAAAAGTGCAAAACAGAAACTTATATGTCCGACTGAATTCTTGTTTCTGATAATTAAATAGCACCAAAATAAAATCCGAAGAACTAAATCTAATTCAATCCAAATGAAAACTCATATTGGGTAAGAAACTCACCAACCATAAGCATCCTCCATTAAAAAATCCCCCCGCCCTCGCTCCCTCCCTGTCTCCTCCTCCTATTACAGTTGAGAGCTCCACAAATGTGCTTTTCAATGGTTTTTCAACATAGATATTTTCTTATATCTCACCTGGCACAGATATATTACCTTATACGGAGGTAAAGGGGATGAGGAAGGAACAGAACTCCACATAGGTGGAACAGCCTACAGGGACTGCTCTATTGGTAGGCTTTAGCAGATGGAGCTGCCAACACTCATTGTAATGCCGACCAAAACCCAAACTAACCACAAGCAGTGGCGGATTTAAGGGGGGCCACTGGCCCCGGTTGGCCCCCTGCAGAACGTTGATTATATATATATATATATATATATATATATATATATAACTTCTATGGCTTTTTTGAAGAATTGTTTGCATACAAATTGTTTGCACACAGAAGAGAAGTAGAGAACTCAAGGCCCTTATTTTGTGGGCTATAAATGCACAGCTATCAAAGTGATCTGATCCGGCTACGTTTATGATCCTGCAAATTGCCCTTGTCCAATTAGACAAAACTAGGTTGGGTTTTGTCAGAAAGTTAATGCTGGAGATATAATTCTCTCGGTAACTTGTTTATGTTGGTCACTTTTCTTTGTGAGTTGTTTCAAAGATTTTGTTAAATTCTATCTCGTCATTTGTTTATGATCATTCATGCAAGTTTCGATTGGTGGTCTGTGGCTTGTGTGTACGTCCCAGCCTCCCTAGTCAAGGATTCGAGGGTGGTAGGGAGAGAGAGACGACCCAATAAACAGAGTGAAGTTAATAACTTATTGTATCCAAGATTCAAGTAATATCATGGAAATGTATGAATGTTTCATGGTTGTTTCACTCGATTATTATGCAAATCATGCCAAAAAAGGGAATGTCGAATATCATTTGAGACTTTATTTTGTAGATTATTTTATTAACTCGGTTATTTATTTGAAAGCACAAATGCACAATGTTAGAGGGAATTCAATTGATAGTAGCTTTTTATTTTTTAAGTACTGACAGGAGTAGTTTTTCTAATTTGTTTTCTATTGAGAAATTGATAGAGACTTATTGATATTGTAATTTGTTTTCTGTGATAATATATTTTTAATATAATATCTTTTTCACATTACGTAATATTTTTTTTGCTGTCATTTTTCCTTTAAAGTTGGCCTCCCCCTTCATAATCATTCATGATTCCACCACTGACCACAATCACCTTAAATAACCCAAACCACTCATGATATGATCTTGATCACTTGATCTCTAAACTGCCAAATCAAGAGGTTTGTTCTGGTCTCCTTTACCGATGATAACTATAAATTAACCATCTTATGTAGACTGTACATAGTTGCATAAGCGGAGGCAGGAAGCTGATTAATGGGGGCAAAAAAAATGGTAAAAAAATAATTTAGTTGAAAAAAAAAAAATTAGGTGTAAAATTTTGTTGTTTTAGGGAGCGAACCGGGGCAGTGGCCCCAGTTCGCCCCCCTGCCTCCGCCGGTGCATAGTTGGCCCCATCCCGACCAACCCAACCAGATTCGACAGGCCCATATGCGGTCCTAGTCAAGGTTGGGCCTAGAATACTAGAGCCCAACTAAATTCAATTGGGCCTCGATATAATGGAGCCCAAACCGTCAGTTTGGTCGGTTGGACGACCTTAAACTCCCGGCTATGGGGTTGTTCGGTACTGACCGAGCCCTGTACAACCATAATCGTATGGATAGATGTACCTTGTAACTTTCCTACTATGTGCAGCCTATGGTGGAAGCAAAGGCTACAACAGTATGGCTTGACAGAAACCATCCAGCCAGATTTTTTTTTCTTTTTCATTGCTTTTTCTCGAGACTTGCTGTTATTATTTGGTGGAGAGTATCACTTGAGAGTAAGAGCAAAGACGAGGATTTGAAATGGTTCTCAATGACATGCTGGCATGTTCTTACAGTGCCACATGAAGGCCATATGCCTTGCAGATCCAAGAAAAATTGAGATCACAAACAAAAATGATAAAAGAATATTCAGAAGATATTTTAAAAAAATTTAAAATATTGAAGTCGGTAAAATTAAGTGAAGATATTTTATGAGAATAAATGAATAAAAAATAACGAGGAAGAAAATTTGAATTATATAATAAAAAAATTAAAAGAAAATTTATTTTATAATTATTTTGATCAAGCCTAAAATGTTAATACCAGTCAAACACCAAGTTTTCAAATCTATGGGCTGTCAAGGTTTAGCCAGCGTGGATCCCATTTGATCTACAATACTAGGGCCTCTAGAGGGTTCGTGACCCGACTAGCTTGATTAGTTCCTTCTGGAAGCGAAGCCGTGCACGACTTGCATGCTGACACAGTATTCCCACCCACCAAACATATAAAGATGTTGTTTAGAAGAAAAAAGAAAAAAAAAACATAAAAAGATGTTCATCTTAATCCGTAAATGGATCAAATTCTGCTGCCAACAAAAACAATCAACGCGTGAAATCTCTTGGACTGGCGGTTGGTGTGATTTTGATTTGCGAGATATATAGGACCAAGACAAAAAGACGTAAGGAGTACTGATCATTAGGCCTTATATTATTATCCCCACAGAAGAAGCTGACTGACACAGAGATATACGCTATCCTAGATAGACTTCGTCGCTAGAATACAGAGAGAGAAATGGCGGAGGAGAGGAGTGAGAAGAAAGAAGGTGATGCTGGCAATTGACGAGAGCGAGTGTAGCCACTACGCTCTTCAGTGGGCCCTCGACAACCTTCGCCAGACCCTCGAAAATTCTGAGATTCTCCTCTTTGCCGTGCAGCCCATCGGCGCTGACTTCAGCTACGCTTATGCTTCTAATCTCGGGGCCGTTCGTACGTCTCTCTCTCTCTCTCTCTCTCTCTCTCTCTCTCGATGTCTTCTATTTTGGTGAATCTCTCCCCGCAATTCTTATATTCTTGGTGCCACAGCTTAAAATTGTATCCGAGATACAAATGGGGTTTCATTTTATACTGATTTTACAGATCCGGAGTTGATACGATCTATTCAAGAAAACCACCAGAAGGTCGCATTGGCTTTGCTGGAGAAAGCTAAGGATATCTGTGCTAAGAACGGGGTATATATAGCTTCTTCCACTCATTGTTTGCTCTAGAATTTGCGTACTGGACGTCAGTAAAGCTGTTTCTTTTTCTTCCCCCTTTTATACTTAGAATTCCGATGCTCGAATCGATTGTTCTATGCCGTCGTATACCCTTAAAATATAACGGAGCTAGAAAAAAAACAACCAAGAAACACCAAAAATTAAATCAGGAATAAAGGAAGAAGAAGAAGAAGAAAATTAATGTGCTTTCTTTTGGTGCCCAAAAGTAGGTGGCCATTTTATCCTGATAATTGACACTCTTCTTTTCTTTACCTTCAAATTGGAGCTTCCTTTTTGTCGAAATTGAAGCCACCTGTTTTTAACCTCTTTATGTATTTTAGGAGGAATTTTTGTTTCGTCAAATGCATGGGAGGAAGAATGTTTTCCATTAAGCGGTAAACTCCCTGTCTATTGTGGAATGGGAGGACTAAAATTTGTGTTCCTTACTACAGATATCTGCAGAGACGCTGACAGAAGTTGGGGACCCAAAACAGGCCATAACTGAAGCAGTTGAGAAGCTCAACATTAAATTACTTGTATTGGGCAGCCATAGTCGAGGAGCTATACAGAGGTCGGTAGCTAATCCATTGATGATGCATTAGTTTATATTTAGTTTCGTCATTTGCTTTTATTGACAAGTTTCCTTAGTAGCCCTGTATGTCTTGGATTTGTATACATGGAGGAATTTCCTTACATTCTTGAATAAAAAAAACAACAATATGGCGGTTTAGGTACTTCCTTGACCTATTCATGGAAATGCATAATTCAAACTCACAAGTTGGTAATGGTATTACATAGTTTTCTGGTTGGTTGAAAATGGAAAAAAAAAAGATCTCCTTTATTTTCATTACTGATTAGAAAGGGTTGTGGAACCTTAATTATGCATTTGTTGTTAGTTTAGTACATCTGTAGAAATTATTCTTTTTCAAAAGATTTGGAATTGTAAGCATCTGTTGTGGGCGCAATACATATCAGGCTTAACTTGAATGAGAAGTGCACAACAGTCATGCACCAACTTATGCATGAAGCTTTGAGTCTGCTCATGGGGGTCTCTGTGAACAGGGGAAATTAAAACTACCATTTGGAAGATAAGCTATACTTGTTTGGAGGTCTCTGAACTTGGGCAACTTTTTCAAGTTGTATTTTTTTTTCCCTTTTTTCATTTTCTGCACTAATACTTTTTCTTGCATTGCTTGAAGTTTTTGACATGAAATGCATGCTCAAAATCTACTCATTGTTTCCCAGAAATGAACTTCTAAAACATTATGACTGCAAACATTATAACCTGTGATCCTTGACAATAATTTTAATTCTCTCTTTGTGTGCTTGAAAAATGAGCATTATCCAATGCGATTTATCCTTAACACATTGGGTTGGACTTCTTACCAATTGAGTTGGCTTGGAGTAAGTTCCATAGACTCCATTCTTGTGGGAGTGGAATGGGATGGTTGCATTGAGCAATTACCATGCTTTTGTTCAAGCTTATTTACTATTTCATAATTATAGTATGCTAATGCTACTTTGTTGGGGCAGGGCATTTTTGGGAAGCGTCAGCAATTACTGTGTTCATAATGCCAAGTGCCCTGTTCTTGTGGTTAGAAAACAAGCTTGAAGACTGAATCTTTTACTATTTCTATCGCTGCCAAGAAGAAGGAAAAACAAAATCTATACTGCTGATATGCTGTTGGAAGTTGGAATTATTTTTCATTGTCTTGTAAATAATGCACTTAAAAGTTGAAAAAATCAGGCGGAGAAATCCTAGCACTTCCAGGTTTATTGTCACTCATACACGTAACTTCAGCTCCAGAATAAGTTTTCTCCTAGATAAAACTCAGACATTTGCTAAAGAGTGAGTCCAAAAGGTCGGGGTCATCATTGGAGCTGAAGTTCTGCGCATGGGTGACGATAAACCTGGAAGTGCTAATTGAAGGTCGGGGTCATCATTGGATTACTCCGAATTCAAACGATTATGTCGATCTGTCTAAGTTAAGTGACTCTGATGAAGAGCACTAGGGTTTCTCCAGTCTTATCTACGGTAGTTAGTTTTTTGTTGTAATTTTCTTTCCACGCTTTGTAGTATGTATATAGAAAACAGTTTGGTGCTAAAATGCAATTCACTTGATTTAGCTTCTGCTTCCCACTAATTTGGATGGACTGGATCAGAGAGACATTGGGCTTAGGCAAAAGCCCAAGGTTCATCAAATGAATTTTGGGAAAGGCCCATACGTAAGGTGTATGAAATGAAGGTATGGCCGGTGTGATGATTTTAGTTATTTTGAGGCCGTTAAAATCCTTCTGGGCGGTGAGGAAATAGACGCACCCAGAAACCAAACAACTTCCAGTCACTTAAAGGCTCCTCCATCTCATACAACATTCTACCTAGGAGGGTGGTCAAAGAGAAGAGGTTTCTTTTTTTTGAACGTAGAGAAGAGGTTATTTACATGGACTGCTGATCACCAAGATTATTACCTATTTTGGAGTTCCCGCGGATGTTAGAGAAGATATACGGGTAACCTTCGACGGCACAACTTGGAATAAAATGGGTTAAATTTGGAATCCTAGGGGAGAATGGGTAAGCGAGAGGCAAATACTTGGAGGATAGTGATTACTGTGACGAGGAAGAGCGAGCAGTTCCACCTCCGAAGACCTTCCTCCTCGACTTACAAGCAGCCAGCCTCCATATACACTCACCCGGATTGGCAGCACTCCATTGAGACTCGCCTTGATAGTTTAAAGCTCGAGATGCTGCAACTAAAGGAAGAACAACGGAACTGTTTTGAGATGCTCTGGAAGAGCAAAGGAGGTCCTCTGAAGAGCTTCAGGCGAACATCTTCCAACAACTTTCTCGATATTTCCCCCTTCCGCAGTGATGCGTCTTGTGTTATCTTTTTGTGACTAAACCAGGGAGAAAAGGTTGTACGTTTTGTGAATGCATTCCTCTATTTTTTTTTTCTTTTGCCTATATGAATTGCTTTTTGTGATGACAAAGGAAGGATTTGGGAATTCAGCGACAACATTTATTTGCTCTTCAAAATTGAACATTTAAAGATTTTTTAGTCATGTCATTACTATAAGTTCAATCAAAACCAACTAAATATTGTCCAATAAACATCTCAGCTGGTATCAAACGTACAAAATCCCTTCTATGGAGTAACACACCTCAAATATATAGGCAACACACAATATGACTCCCAAATATATCAATAGACGCAAGGGACAAATTGATTTACTTGAGCCCACATTTCAATTAAAAATCTCTATTCACGGAGAACAAGATGCAACAAGAACTGAGTTTACTTGAGTAAAGATTTATCATTATACTCTGGGAGATGTTACAAAAATTTGAACCATAGCCCTATTATCATGGTACATTTTTTTTTTTTGATAAGTAAGACAATTTTATTAAAAAGAAGAAAACCAAGGAACGCAAATAACAAAACAACAGTACAAGAGAATATACTGAAGAATCCTAAAACAAGACTCCCAAACCCAACAAGACTCCCAAAAAACAGAAGTACCCTCCACCCACCAGCCAATAAATTTCTCCCAAAAAGTCCCACCCGCCCTATTATCATGGTACATGCAAATTCGATTTTGCGGGGGAGCAATAATACTCTAGGCAAGCCTATCTCTACAAGGTCTTTAGTTACTTAAGCCAACCTCTCTCAACATCTTACTCTACCATCACATCCGTCGAAGTTTCAGCAGCTAACTTCGACGATTTTCTTTTGTTCTTACCTGTAAATAGTCATTATATAAGCCCACAATTTAACAAAAAGGCCCATTATCCCAAACCATTGATTCCCTATATGAGAAGACTTACCTCTGCGCTTTAGTTGTTTAAGCTTCAAACTCTTCTTCATCTGAAATGCCGTTGGTGTTCCTTTGGTGTCTTGAGATGTGTCTGCTTCCATAAACAAATTTAAACAAAGCTTGAATTTAGAATTACTATAGGGCAGATAAAAAGGATCTACTTGCAGCAATATTCTGGGAAAAACATAGCCCGCAAAAAAGTAAGTTGGCTATTCCTCAAAATTTTCATTCTGAAACATCTTGATATCACTGTTAAAAAGGGTAAAACAGACTTTTTTTTAGAAGCAAGCAAATCTTATTAGAAAAAGCGAAAACAGTGCAAGGGACTTCACCGAAGTCGCTTAGTCCAAACAAACAACAAAACTAAGAAAATCATGAAAATCAACAAAAGGGCAGCCTAACATTGCATTAGCCCAACAAAAAAGAGAAAGAACCAAAACCCTTGCAAGTTCACCAAAGACAAAGAGACATCTTCGAAACATCTATTATTTCGCTCCCTCCAAAGACACCACTAAATGCAAGATGGAATCATCTTCCAAATGGCCTTAGCAATCGGTTAGAAAACCTCCTATTCCAACTCCACAAAACATCTACCACCTTTTCAGGCATCACCCAATGGAAAATCGTAATAGTAAGAACATGATTCCATAGCCCACGCGCTACAGGACAATGAAGAAGCATATGGTCCACCAACTCCCCATCATCTCAACAAAGATAGCACCAATCTGCAATAATAACACCTTTTCTTTGAAGATTATCGATAGTGAGGATTCTCCCATGCATAGCCTCACAAAGGACCCAAACAAAGAAAGAAACCCTCAAAGGGTATTTCAACCTCCAAACCTCTTTCCAAGGAAAAGACAAGCTATTCCAACAAGCAATGGAATTATACATAGACTTAACCGAGAAAGCACCATTCCTAGACCCGGTCCAACACATCTTATCATCCTCCCCCCTCTCCTGAACACCGAACCATACAAGAGGGAAAAGAAAGCATGACCAACACTCCCCACCACACACTCCGCCACCAAAGCCTCCTTACACCTAGCCAACAAGTAAGCAACCGGGAAAGCCAAAGATAAAGGTTTATCGCCACACCACCAATCATGCCAAAAGCTAATCCTTAACCCGCTGCCCACCAAAAATCTGCTATGGTTGTTGAAAACACCCCAACCTTTACTAATGAATCTCCAAAAGCTAACACCGTAAGACCCCCTACTTGGTAAAGTTCTCCAATCCCCACTGCGCACCCATATTTTTCAGCAATGACAACCCTCCAACGCCTATCTCTTTCATGTCCGACTGAATTCTAGTTTATGATAATTAAATAGCACCAAAACAAAATCCGAGGAACTAAATCTAGTTCCATCAAATGCTGGATCAGCTCTACCAAATTTGACCCATCATATTAAAACTATCGTGAAATTTGTGTAACAGATAACTAACTTCTCTGTCTTCTGTAATGTACATGTACAACACAGAGATCTGATTAATGTCCATAAGTAATCCAAACACAAATGGATATCCTTATTCATAAGTACTTGACAGCCCTAGTATGAATTTGAAATGAGCAGTCAAAATTGGTATGTCCTCCGAAATTTCAGAAACAAAAACTTAGAGCGTAGTATGAGACTGCACCACTCTATCAACATAGGGAACATAACAACCACCCAGCATATAGCTTTCATAGTAGATACAAATCACTCCCCCCCCCCTCCAACAAAAGCACATCTCTTCTTTTTTTTTTTGTAACGAGGGAAATCCGGGCACCCATTCACCAAGCTCGGACTGACCTGACCCAGTATCTGCACTTTTCAAAAGCATTTGAGCCCCAGTAGGCCTGTTAACAAATGAAAACTCATATTGGCTAAGAAACTCACCAACCATAAGCATCCTCCATAAAAAAAAACCCCAACCCCTCTCCCCTCCTCCTATTACAGTTGAGAGATCCACAAATGTACTCGTCAATGGTTTTTCAACATAGGTCTTTTCTACATCTCACCTGTCACAGATATATTACCTTATACAGAGGTAAAGGGGCTGAGGAAGAAAATTCATAACTCCACATATCCTAGAAGAGAGGATACATGGACGACTCCCATTGTAGCACGTGTGGAACAGCCTATAGGGACTGGTCTATTGGTAGGCTTTAGCAGCTGGAGCTGCCAACACAAATTGTAATGCCGGCTAAAACCCAAACTAACCACAAGCACCTTAAATAACCCAAACCACTCATGATATGACGTGTTTGGGTCATAATACCTCTCATTACCATCCAATTCAATCAGTCACAAGCTCAACTTCTAAATCACTGTTGCTGTGAAAGAACTAATAACATCTACAACTAACTAGAAATTAAGCTGATTGTACAAAGGGCAGTGAGTTACCACGTAAAATAATTATATGGACGCTAGTTTTATAAACCACACACCCAATTGGCTTTGGTTAATCCTTTTATCTTCCAGGTGTTATTGAACATGAGAATCTTGACTGTACCCAAAAATGCCACTTGCTCATACCGGAGATACTTTTATTATAATATCTAAAGGCCCTTTAAGTAACAAGCTGTGACAGCAGTGCTGGAAGTATATAAACACCGCACAAGGAAAACAAACAGCACATTTTAGTGAATAGTCTGTGTCAGGGTGATTTGGAAGTACCTTCAGCTGCTGCCATTTCCACATCATCAAGGCTTACTAGGCCCTTCTCCACAGCCTCCTTCTGATCCTGAATTTACAAGAAACAAAACAATAATTTATATGTGAGGTAAAACAATGGCAGCACAAGTACAATCTCTTACACCACAAGGAACCAGGCATCTATTAGGCTTGGTTTCTATATATGTTTCAGAAATTAATTTTCTGTAAAACCCAAAACACCGAGATTGACATCTAATTATTGATAGAGAGCGAGAGAGAGAGAGACCGAGATGACGCACCCTGCGCCATTTTTTCAAGAGCTTGCGCTTGCGTTTGCCAGAGACAGAGAGGGGCTGGGACCTGTTCTTGAGCTTCCCAGTGGCTGGGTCTCCATGAATTGCTCTCTTCCTTTCTGCTATTTGGGATCTCCGCCTCTTCTGCACCACATTGAACTTCGCCATCTTTCTTTTGTTTTCCCTTCTAACGCCCCCTTCTGCAACTTAAAACCTCTCCCTTCCCCTCCATAACTCTCGCGTTTAGCTCTCTAGGGCTGCCGTCGATTATTGGGCAGGCCGAGCGGGAGCGTGGGCATCCCTCAGTCACTTAAATCGGCCATCGGCCTAGTTAGTAAAGCCCGTCTTTTTGTACCTGGATTCGGCTCTATTTGGGCCTGTCAATCTTCCCAGTTCTTTTTATTATCGTCACAAATTGGACTACCCCGCACACATTTTAGCTCTCTAGGGCTGCGGTCGATTATTGGGCACCCCGAGCGGGAGGGTGGGCATCCCTCAGTCACTTCAATCGGCCATCGGCCTAGTTAATGGTAAAGCCCATCTTTTTGTACCTGGATTCGGCTCTATTTGGGCCTGACAATCTTCCCAGTTCTTTTTATTGTCGTCACAAATTGGACTACCCGCTTAGAATTAAGGAATGTGTTTTTATGTAAAAAAAAAAAAGGTAGATGTGCATTTCTCTGTTTTTTGGGTTTCTTAATTTTGGACTTGTGCTTCTAATTTGATTATTGCGGGATACGTACTTTGAGACACGTTACAATTCTAGCCTTTGTGAGTCTGGAAAATGTAGAGCTTGAGAGGGACGGTGTTGTTTGTATTTGAAAATGTTGCTCTAAAATTTCGAGTCTGATTAAAAAAATTATAAAATAATCTCTTACTATTAAATAATTATTTTTCTTTATAAAATTCATTCAAATATTTTTTCTTCACTTTTTCATCAACCCCAATATTCCAAAATTTTCACAAACAAAAAGCACCGCTGGTACTGTAATTAACCACCCCAGGAATTATGATTGATTGGAGGGTGGATAGCATCATGCAGGACATCCAAGAGATGTTAAAGAATTTCGCTTTGGTTTTTATACTTTTGACCTTGCTTATATATCAAGGCTGAGTCTTAACTCCTTACGTCAGAATCTAGTCCTGCCACCACCCGTGGGTTGGAGGTGCCTCCCCCGTGTAGCCAATTATCCATCACCTTCACCCACAGGGTAGAGGTACAGGGTGGAGAGATATCCTAAAAAGATTTCTTCCCTGGCCATCACAAGAGGTGACATGAGATCCCCGTATATCCATCTCCTTTTCTTTTCGTTTCATGTTTTTAGTAAGAGTTTTTTATACTAATTTTAGGGAAATTTAAAATCTGCATGGAATTCTTTAGAGCTAAATTTATTGTCAATGAGTACACTTCAAACTTTATAGTACGTCACATGTCAAGTCAAAGGTTGTGCTTAGAAAGAAAAACAAAAAGTCAAAAAGGTTATACTAGTTATGCTAATTTGAGAAAAAAAAGTCACTTTGCTAAGTCAATATCATTTTGGGATTCGAACTATCAAGTTCGCCAACAAATTCTAGAACTATAAAAATTCATCATTGTGTGTCTCAAAAAAGATTTGTTGGTCAAAATTGTGCCACATATTATAAATGAGTCATGTGGCACAGTTTGATGATCAAATCTGATTTAGAATGCACATTGATGCGTTATAATAATTCAAGAGCTTCATATGAAGTTGGTAGTTCACTCCGTAGTTTGAGGTTACAAAATGAAGTTTTCCCTAGTAAATTTATACTAGGCAATAACAAGGATTAACCCCGCCCTTTTCCTTTGCTACGAGAAAGCTACTTCTATTAGCACCGAACCTTGATGATAATTCTCATCCTAATTCCTCCTTAACAAATACCCAATTTTTTTTAAAAAAAAAATGTTAAATACACTTTTTGTCCTTCAATTATTGGTGTTCTTACACTTTGCACCACAAACTATCAATTTTGTTACATTTCGCCCCCAACTACCAACCGTTTACACTTTGCACCCCCTACCGTCAATTGCTATCTTGGTTTAGTGAATTGACGACTTTACCCTCATAATTTTTTATAATTATATTTGTATAGAGATAAATTTGTCATTTCACTGAACAAAAATAGCAATTTCCGTCAAAATTAACAATAAGGAGTGCAAAGTGTAAACAGTTAGTAGTTAAGGGACTAAGTGTAACGAAATTGATAGTTTTGGGTGCAAAGTGTCAGAACTCTAATAGTCGGAAGGCGAAAAGTGTATTTAAACTTGTTTTTCTAATGACAATATTTACAAGGATGAATCTGAGTGAGAAACAAAAAGTAATAGATGGATAAATGGATATGAAGATTCTTTGTTGTTCCTACGCTCTAATAGCAATGGACAACAAAAACATCAGTTTCAAAAAACAGAGTCACTACGTAATTGCATACACCATATGGTTTCTCCCTGCAAGTATGAAACTGTGTTGGAATACCTTAACCTGATCTCCAAACTAAAGCTCAGCACGAGGGAATGGCGGCAAAAAATCCTAAAGGCATTTGGCTTCGATTTCCTCCAGGGTAAGCCCCTTTGTCTCTGGTACCACAAAAAATATGAAAACAAGAGAAGACACAGCAATTGCCCCAAATATGTAAAACAGAATTCCAGCTCCCAGCAATGCCTGTAATCAAATGTGAGATAACGGTAAGACTAGCCATATGCTCATGCAATGTCAATGAAAAAATGTGCCGATAGTTTGTTCAATGAGGAAATGTGAGATCTGGAATATGTCTATAATCTTCTTATCTGGTTGTTTGCATGCGTGTATTCATATGCATCTAACAATTTTCAACTTGATATAGCACTCTTATATGCACAACTGCAATATGACTTGAATTTTGATAACTTTGGAAAGCATTCCAACACTCACAAATCACATAGAGCTACCTTTTGCAAGAACCATGTCCGACATCAAATGATGCCATTAACAGATCTTGTTTTTGTCTTGGTGCCAATTAGTATATTATCAAAAACTTGATCACATTCTCAATCAAATGCAGCAGACAGACACCCATATATGCCGACAAATAAGTACTCATGATTCTAGCATCTATCCACCACATTAAAGTGAAATATCTGAGGATAGCATCTACTTATAATCATGATGACTGTCTCACTACTAATGGCACAGATATAAAAGATAATGTCAATTTCACAAAAATCACAGGAAATGATGTTTGGAAAAAAGAACTATCGAAAGACTTCACCACCTTCAATGGTGAAAATGCAAATGTCACCAATGCATTTGCTCCGAAATTCACAAGCACTGCAATGCTGAGTCCTTTCCCTCTAAGGCGCAAGGGGAAAATCTCTGAAATCATAAGCCAACCAATAGGACCAAAGGATAACTGCAAGACCAATTTCAAGAATCTCATTGTAATGTGGTACAAAATGAAATATATCTTTATAAAAAAACCTAAAACCAGGAGAAGTTAAGCTTAATCTATAAAAAATTATTAGTTCTCTGCCATACATGTGACAAAATTATATTCTGGGGTATCAAAAAGAACTTCAGTTGCCCGCACGGGTGATTAATTTCTTGACCCAAATTATAATATCATATTGCAATTGCATGAATCGACTCCAACAACTAGAAGGGAAATTACAGGAACCATGCATGTCAACAAGAGCCAAAAAGTAACGATGGCTTCTGCATCAGTCATGAAGAACTCCTACTAACTATGTTTATAGCTTACAATCTACTGAACGCTAGTACTAAAAATTCTGCTTGACTACTTATCAAAAAAAAAATCTGCTCGACTAAAAGAATATACTCTCCACTGATGATCAACCATTTGACAAAAGTTTTCGGATATAAGGATTACCATATCAGCAATTGTTTATGAACTCTATCTCCAACCTCAACATGTTTTTGAGTTCGACAATTAAACGGGGATCTGTTTTCCTCCTTTTAATGTGTCTTTCTCAAATATCAAAAATATATTGTTGGCATATTTTGCCACATGTTGGCAAAATCTACACGTGTAAGGAAAGAGGCAATTTAGACCTTAATATCATACCAGAGAGGCCTAAAAGATCATTTATTAATGCACTTAACTCAAAAATTAGGATTCCTAGCCAATAGACTTGGATTTTCATTATCTCTAATGCAATAATTCTATGCATGGAAATGCAAAGCTGTTGAATACAGACATGTACTAACTAAATGGGACAAAACTCTGAAGACAGAAGAACTAATGCATCTTTTGAATCTTTGGATTGGGGTATTATTATTACTTGCAACAATTTTGTATTTCATATTGCAAAAATGTTGCTACATAACCTTTAAAATGCTATTTCTACCAGAGAGATTACGATGCACTAGGACTAGGACAAAGAAGTAGACACCAAAAATCCTGCAGCCAGATCCTGGGTTTAAGGCCAGATCAAGTGTTTGGGTGAATTGATAACTCATCAAATGAAATAGTAGTTCTAATTGGCATGATTGATAATAAGTAACAAATTGATTTACGCAATTTCTATGAGAACAGAAGGTTTTAATAGGTATTTCCGCTGGTTTAGTCAAATGGGGCCTCCACTATTAACTAATGGAATCCGCCTTTAACAAACGCAATGCGTATGTTTGCAATCCATATCCCAGTTTTTGTCAATGTGTACAAAAACTGATATTATCAAAGCAGCAAATTGTGGGTTGAGAACTTCAGTAAGGAAGGAAATAGAATCTCTAATTACCTGGTAACACCCAACATACAATAACAGAGCAACCACAGCTACAGCGGCCGCATTATCCAGGAAAAGGTAATATGAACCCAGAAGTAGTAAAGAGACAACCTGTTACACAAAGCATGTACATTATTCATCTTCCCGAATCATTTGCCCAGTGGTGCATGTTTTTTAGATAATATGAACTCCCCTCTTTTTCACTTAAAAAGAACAACAAAAAAACAAAGAACTCCCTTTTATTGGAATTCTAATAATAAGTTGAAACAGAGACAACTATGTAGACTGACCTCATAATTTTCAGTACAAGTCAAATGTTGCATCCATTCATCCCAAAAATTTGGAATTAGAAACTCAACCAACCAAACATTCAAAAAAACACAGTAGGGACTTACCATCCCAGAAACTCCTCCAAGTAATAAAGGTCTCCTCCCAAGTCTATCGACAGCAAGAACGGCTACTCCAGTCATGATCAACTGCACAAAACAAAAGAAACCATTTCCATAAAACCCAAAGTTCTTTGTTGGGACAATAACCTCATGAAATTTAGGGGTTTTGAAGGAGGGAGGGTGTGATCATTTGCTGCCTAATATATAGATATAAGTACATATAGAAAGGTAGTATCCCTCTTCCTCTCTATACAGGATGTCTATTCACAAGAGAATATTGAAGGAAAGATAGAAAGGTAGATAAATACAAAATCTAGACCACTGGGAAACTGCAAAAAAAATTCAAATAAACCCACAGCTCTGTTGTATCACAGGTGAGACCACATGCATACAACTGCTAAATTATTCAGCGAAGCAATCAACAATATCCATTTTCTGCAGGGAAATCTTGTTGCATTCACAACCAACATTCTCAGACATGCTTAACATTTTCAATTTAAAAAGCCAAAACAATATTATCAAGTCCACATATTTACGCACAAGCGTAGAGAGATAAGCATGATATCATAAATTAAAAAGATGATGCAATTAGCGACTTTTTCTAAAGAGGAACGGATTGGAAGGAAGTGTATGCCAAATAAAAATTGGAGTAGTTTGAGTATTTCCTTGAAATATGAGGAAGATCCATGCACCATTTCCACAAAGTTGAGAGAGGTTGAAGTATTTTACACTATCAATTATGTGGACTTACACAAGGAATCTCATTTATGAATTACAATGTTACGCGATGTCAACTTATTGAGAAAGCTTCCCAAATATGCATCTAATTTAAATCAAAGAATTCAAAGGAAAACAAAACTGTTACCTTCAATAAACCAAGTAAAATAGAGACCCGTGTCGCATCTGATGCTGCGGAAAATCCTGCACTCTGCCAGACTATTCAGTTAGGATACAAGTGCACTTGACCCAGTTAGAGTTACGGAGTCTATCATCAATTAGAACTGTGATCTATATCAATAAGATACCTGAAGGATTGACGCTGCATAGTAGAGTACACTTGGTTGCCCAGTGATCTGTTATCAAAGAGAATGATGGATCTCAGCCACTATTGAGAGTTGTTTCTTCTCATCATTTGCTTTAACTAATGACAATACCTGTTGAAACAAGACTAATCCCCCACCAATAATGAGGGCCTTCGAGCATTTTCCTTGGAACATTTCCTGTAGAGTAACTTCCTTTTCTTGACCAACATATGAAAGCTCAGTCAATACCTCATCTACTTGTGCAGGAGCTGAGTCACCGATGGCTGGACCCCTGAGACGGCACAGGCAGCCTATTGCTTTCTCTCTTAGTTCCTGCATGTTGCCTTTTCCCTGAATGGCACGTAAAAGCAACCATCTAGGTGAGGAGGGCAGCCACAACATTCCAAGTCCCATAATCACTGCCAAAGGAGTACTAGCTCCATACATATAGCGCCAACCAGCAACTGTGTCAACTAAAAGGCTACCAATTCCATAACCTCCCTGCACAAGATTGTACTTGCTTACTATTTTCACACTATAAGAAAGGACACTGATGAGATAAATTGATCATACTTTTTCCTGAACAAGCAAGGAAAAAAAGTGTAAATCCAATAAAGCTCTTATGGGCTTCATTTCATGTACTGCACCTCCTAAAACAAATTCAAAGTGAAACACTTACAACCATCCCAAGAACTATGAAGAACTCTTTCAAAGAGATTAGTTGACCACGTATCTGACTTGGAGCCGTCTCAGCAATGTACATAGGAGCTGCATGCATTGCCTAAAAGAGAAGAGACTGAAATTATGTCTCACATAAAATAAATTAAAGACACTTTACTATTTGACATCTACATCCTCGAGAATGTATCAACAGTGATATCATGTCACAGGCAGAGAGATGTTTGCTTGTCCTAGTTGCACATTCCTCTGCATATCTATTCACGTATTACATGACCGAAAAATAACTACAATTCAAGGGCATTTTAAATGGAAAAAGAGCAAAATAGTTATCAAGACTTCTACAATTAAATATTTCACATGAATAATTACTCATGAGGGCATGCTTGCTCATATTGTTCATGTGCCTAATTGTGTATAAATGAAGTGGTTTTGAGTTGATACGGAGTGCTCAAGGAAATCAAGCATACGGATAAGCATGTTAACATGTGTCTTTGATTGTGTTAACATCAACATAATAATAGATGCCAAAAATCCATCTCAGTGTGTGTATTTTTTTGTACTTGCATGTGTTCATGTATGTCTATATATGGAGACATCTACAGAATGACAAAAACGACATGATCTTTATTACCAGTCCAATTCCTATGCCAAACACAAAGCGGCCAATGATCATAACTAGCAAGTCAGGTGCCAATGCTGTGACAAGAGCTCCAATAAAATAGAGTAAAGCCGCTCCAATCAACTCCCTTTTTCTACCTTTGGTTCAAATTCACCATTAAAATTTGTCAAGATGCGGAGAATATCAGTCAAATAAACTGTACAGCTCACAATGCAGTAAGAAAACTAACCCAGGAAGTCAGCAATATTAAAGGCCAAGACAGAGCCAATCAAGGCACCATAAAGTGAGCCACTAGTCTGCAAGCGGCAGGAACCAAGGTATTAAAAACAAAGATACAGATGTATATGTTTTCCCCATCAATGTAAAAGTTCAATAAACATCACCCATCCAATCAGAGAAGTGCAAAAAATTTGTAAACTCACTATGAGACCAATTTCCACTGAAGATAAGTTGTACCATGATATTCCACTTAATGTGGCTGACTGCAGGGAAAGATGAAAAGCAAAAAATACAACATCATTGTGTGGCTTATATATGCAGGAAAATGACTTCTACAAGACCTGAGGTCTTAAAAACTGACCATATATAGACTACAATTTGAGTAAGTCTTTAGAGGAAGGAAATATATATCAACAACTTTTGGACATTAAGTTTACTGATAATACTTATGTAGAACAGCGAGACCAGGTTATGCCAGATGAATAAATAAACAATAATGCTGCCATAGTTCGTAATTACAATTGAAGCATACCTCTATAGAAATTGTAGCACAAGATGTGGCACCAATGTCATAGCCATATAGAAGTCCTCCAAGAGCCGGGAAGAAAAAGCTGAAAAAAGCGCCTTAAGATTATGATTAAGTAATAAGATGGATTTCATTTCTTTTTCAGAATAAGCACTAATCAGTTTGACCACCCAGTATTATTGGCGCATGAATAAAACTGCTCTGGCAACACCCTGCCAGCATGTCAAATTGGGGTTAAGGTGGTTCAAGATTGGGTATGTACTTTTGGAACATCATACTCTTACCACAAAAAAACACTTGGCTGTCAAGATTTCATCAATCATTGCAAATTTTCAGCTCCAGTTGCTTAATTATCACAACACTTAAAGAAAAGGAGAGAGGGGGTGGGGGGGGCACTATAACCCACATTGACCGAGAGCACTAAAAAAAAAAGAATATGGGGCCGATTATTATCCACAGAAATTTATTCACAAAGACAGAACCTGAAACTCACAGATTTGAGTATGATACTCCCTATAAGCAGCTTTCATAACCAGCATAACAGTAAGAAAGCAACTCTCTTTTGCATAGACTATTATTTCACAGTTTGTAAAATTTGTAAGAAAACTACATGACACAAATGATTTCCAGAAGCATTTTCTGGCACATACCTTAATTGATGAGTTATTATGTACATATATCTACATGTATATATAAATGTACATACATATAGATGGGCATGTGTGTGTGTGTATTTATATATATAGAGCCACACACAGAGAGAGCTTCCATGTAAGAGAATGTAGAAGCCTGAAATATTGTCTCTTCTACAACTCAAGAATCCCATGCAAGAGCCTTAAATTTTCCGAACCTCTGTTGCTTAAAAGTTGACCACTCCAGTTCATCTTACCGCAGCTGAAAATCCAAGTTCTTCAATTTTGCCAGCAAAAGTTCGTTGGGATTTTCTCCCAAAAAACAAACGGGGTAAAGTTTCGAAATAGATTTTAGCGACTTCTCCCCGGAATCAACTTTTTTTTTTCTAATGTTTCGCTAGATTCTAGTAACTAGCGGCCATATATCAATGCCATAGAGCAAGAGGCACGGCAATTCTCACATGCAACCTTTCATGTAAAAATTGGTACAGAACAAAAAAATTCATAGCAGAAGTAGAACAAAGGCTCACGGGAGGATTGCGGAGAGAACAGAATAGTCTTCAGAACCGTGGAGCCCATTAAGTAGAGGCTCGTCCGCACCGCCAATCTCACCGGAGGACTTCCCTACCTGATAAACAGCAACAAAATCAGTAGCTGCTTCAAAATATAATAGTAAACGTAATAAGAGTATGGAATCGAAAATGGCTCTCTATTTGAACCTGCTTTCTCTTACACTTTCTACGTCTACGAAAAGCTCAAAATGTCACAATTAAAACAAAAATTAAATCTAAACATCATTTTTTTCCTTTTTCATTTGAAAAGAAAACCGTTTCCTTTAGTTGTGTCATTTTCATTTCCCATAGAATGGAATTCCAATTCAGTAAACTTTCCCAATTTCCTTCACGTCCAAACATTTCCTACACTTCTTTCTCAGCACCGAAAGAGACCAAAATAAGATCACAAACCAAACAAAAAAAAAACTTCCAGAACGAATTAGCAAAGTAGTTTTAAGAGCAGAAGGAATATTGAAGACCTCTCCGAGAGACGACAGGGTGGGTTGCTCAGGATCAGACGCCATGTAGTGAATTCAGGTCTGAGATATTGTAAGAAACAAACGAACTGAAAAATATATATATAACGAACGCTATAACTCGTAGTAGCCATGAAGAGTGGGTGAATGGCAAATACTTCTTACCAAAGGAATGGGGAGGAGGGAAGGAACGAACAGTAATTTCTTATGCGGGCTTTTGAAAAAGGCGCCCTCTTTTTTCTATGAGCAGATTTGATAAATGGACTTATTTCGAAAGAGAGAGATGATTTAGGATGGGTTAGTTAGGTGGAGGCCTTTTGGGGAGCAAGAAAATGTAAAACGCAAGAACGGAGAAGAGAATGGAGGTTAGGGAGGGAGGATAGAGATGACTCAGATGAGACAGCGAAGGAAGTCATGTAGGGTGGCACATGAATCAAGCTGTTTGTTTGCTTTTAACGTTCAAATTTATAGTGTCGTTTTTCAAAGCAGTGTTGGAGATGCAGACTGGACGCTTATCCAATAAATTTCCAGTAGTTATTTGCCACGTTCCTTTCCCAAGCCAGGAACAACCTTCGATTTATGCTACAAATAGGCATACTTTACTCATGTGTCGTGGAGATAGGTGGACAGAGCTTTTCTCCTCTTTGTTATCCTATGAATTTTAATTTGCGGCGATATAAATTCTACAGTAAAAATTATCCGTCTGATAAAAAATTATCCGTATGAGAAAAAAACATAATATATGAATTTATAATAAAGTTTTATATTATCTGATAATTAATAAAGATAATATAAACTTTATTATAAAATTTATATATAATGTCTATAAAACCTATATACAGTGCATATCGAGCTAAAGAGCAACTACCTTGCTTGCAGACAGCGAGAAAGCAATAATTGGCACTTGTCAGGAGTTCCTGATCAATACGACAGGCATATGTGACTAGAAGTTTAGGGTTGAATTTGGAAGTTTAACGAGCCTAATTAATAGATTGTTTCTGTATATGGCGCAAATGAGATTTTTTAAACTACAAAATTAAATAATAAATTCAAAATTAAACCACAAATTTACTTCTAGTAATATTCTATATGGAATAAAAGAATAAAAAAATCTTAATTTTTTATTAGATTAAGTATTTCAATTGAAATATTGATTTCTATTTTTATAACTTATTTTAAAAAATTAATTTCGAAAACAAATTCAAATCATTAATATCAGAATGTATGTCATGTTATGCTTAAGAAAAATTTATAGATGATACATTTTTTTTTCTAAACACAATCCTAAAAAAAACCTCAACTTTAATTTTCTAAACTATATTATATAATAAAAAGGCTTTGGACATGGCTTCATCCGCCGACCCATAACCCCTGCCTCTGCCAGGGGGGGCGGGTGTGAAGTGACACGAAGGTTGGAGATCTTACCAAACGGAAGCCCATTCTATCACATATACAACAGGCGGGCGCAATTTAAACAACATGACTGCGTGCCTGTCCACTGCTGCCTCACCAGCTTTGGTGATGTTCGGTCAAGGTGTTTTGTGAAGATTTTTTGTATTTTGAGAATTTTTATGTGATGTTAACTTTATTAGTATGCATGTTGTAGTTATATTTATGTGGTGTGAAAAATGATGTTTGGTTGTAGAATTCTGAGGATTCAAAAAATCCTGAAGATTCTTTATAAACGAACATACCCTTGTTAGTACCGCTTTGTAGTGGTCATCGTTCTGTTGGTCCATTCAACTTCATTTCTATGCTTTAAAAGTCCACGGAGAGTAGCACGTGTGATTTAATGACGCCGACCTCTTGTAACTGTTTAATTCATTAGGACCACTGATTCAGGTTTCATGACTTTGGTAGAGCTTTTGCCGCAATATAAAGGAAAATAAATATCTCTTCATTTTTTTTAATCCATAGCTAGATTGAGGACAACTGTGAGACTCTGTAGATTAGACACAGAGATCTCTAATTTAATTCTCTAGAGGCATCAGATCGGAGTCAATTTAAGTGAGACTGTCGGAGTGATGAGTCCGGCATTAGTCTGTTTAGAATTCGCCTATTTATTTATTTATTTATTTTTGAAATATAATAGACGAGACATTCATGATTTATTACGAGAGATTTGTGTTTTCGCCCATATCTTAACGTCTTATCTGTCAAATGACTCGAATCTTCGATAATTTTTTAGACAAACAAATAAATATGCTATTCATATTATTTTTCAAAAATTATAAAGGAGAATAATTATTTTAAGTAATCATATTTATCTATGTGCTAACATGATAGAAGTAAGAACATATACAAGTACATCTGTCATCTACTAAACAACCTCCTGCCAGTACATTGGTCCAATGATACATATTAAGGAATAAGCACAATTTTTTTTTTCTTGGCAATGAGGACATTGTCGTCTTGTGGTGATAGGAGCACTTTTTTCTCGGACCTATTTGATTGATTAGACTACTGGCTTTAGGTCATCTTCGTTTCTTAGTATGTTTTAGTATTTGAATCTTACTTTTTTTTATAATTCAAACGTCACAAAATACACGTATTTCAATACAATACTTTATTAGCTTTTTTTACAAACAACAATCACTTTTAACAATTTCTACACGTATTCCAATACAACTTTAACATCACCTAAAAATTCTCAAAACATTCAACATCCTACAATTTATCTGAAAACGAACATGCCCCAAGTTTCTGGTTACACCTAATCGATCTAGTTCGTGCTTACGTTCTGGATCCTACTTTATCTAGTGTTCATAAATAATTGAAGTTGATATTTGCAGTCAGTTTGATTGGTCACATAGACAAAGGATAGGATCAAGGCGCTCGAATTATCCTGGATATGTCTATTATGTTTCGGAAAAAATATTATAATTTGCTGTGTAATTATAGTGCAATATTAATTTTCACCCTTCAATTATCAAAATAGGGATTGACGTATTTCTTTAAGGTAAAGAAAAGGAAATCTATGGCAAATCTTGAGGAGGGCTGACGCTCGAATTATCCACATGTCAGATAAGTCTGACTTTAATGTGGGAGTGACCCATGTAATTATTTGCACTTGAGAGGATTCGAACCTGAGACCTTAAGGGAAGCACACCCCTAGACCCTAGGTCTTGACCACCCAAGCCAATCTCTTGCAGTTTTGACATATTTTTAACTTTTGAAAGTCTGCAATGTATGCCTCTGGTCTAAATTAGTCGTTAAGTAAAAAAATACGGAAATTACTTCTCCAAAATAAAATTATTACAATATTAAAAAATATAAAAATATAAAGGGGATGTTTGTTTGTCAAAATATTGGAGAATATTCCCGAAATTTTGGGAATCTTTACTTTATTGAGATTTATTGGGGTTTGTGAAAGATAGAATGTGTATGTGTAAAAGTTAAAAATTTTAGAGTGTGTTTGTTTTACTGAAAATTTTGAACCTCCAAATTATTGGCAAACAAACAAGTTAAAAAGTAATATTTTTTTGGATACATTAAAATTTTTTAAAAGATAAAGAAAGTAAATTACTGTTTTAATAGTAAGCGGTATAAATTGATTTTACCTTGAAATCATGGGACAAAGTACCGACAAACTACTTTCGTCCTAGAGGGGAAAGTTCCAATGCTGAAATCTGGGCCCACGTCTACAGAAGTGGAATCCGGAATATGGTTTGAAAGTTGGCAGGCGATTGCCGCTGGACCTACTTGTGTAGTTTAGTTGGATGTTCTAAACAAAGTCCTATTCTTTTCTTTTTTTTTCGTTTAACAGCAGACAGCAGTTGGACTCGGACCATCGGATGCCTAATAGTACGTAGTTGGTTAGTAACTCCTTGTCCAAAGTCTCCTCACCCATCATTGCTTCTAAGGAGAAGAAAATGAAAATGAAAATGAAAATAAAAAAAAAACAGAAAAAGAAAACAAGAAAGTCATGGTCTACAACAACGAGCGACCATGATCATATAGATATATATATACTTCTGCGCATCTATTTATGTAAGCATATACATTTGCTACGCAATGACAGTATACTGAAAACTTTTCATGATAGATTCCATCAGTCAGATAATACACTTAAATGGTGCACCACGCATTGTTAACTTCAAATGAAACATGTGCAAAAATTTCAAAGCTTCAAACTGGTACGAGACACTTATTCATGAATACAGGAGAAAAATATCCAGAAGATTTCCAAGTTTCACTGGGAATCTGTATTGAAGGTATTGCTTAAGCCTTGGTGGGTTCCCATGGTTGATACCTGGTCCAGTTTCTCTGCCCTGGATTAAGAGCATGTCCCTTGGAATGGTATATATATTCATCACCTTCTCCAGAAAAGTTTTGCTTGTGCTCAAGATTCAAGCCCATACCTCTTCGGTTTTAGCATCAAAAGCTGAACAAATGCATTGTTAGTAAAGTAAATGTTGTCCCTGAATAGGGTATCATATTAAATTGACGTAAGATAGAAGACTTGCCTCATCTCCAGTGTGATCGGTAATGAAGTGGAGCCAACCATGCCATTCTGCTGGCACCTGCGAAGCATTGTAGCGACCCTTCTCTGCATATTCCACCCACCTGTGTCGCCCTACAAAATCCCCAGAAAATTACAAGCAGGATAAATGCATCAAAAATTGAGAGAAAAACTTTATATCCAATAAATGCCTGTATGCTTCAAATGAATGCATAAAGAGATGCAAGTTTCTTGCTTACAGTGACGTATAATTTTTTGTTGATTTTCATTGTTCTCCCCAATATGTGCACGCATATACTAAAAGCGTGAAAACCAATAATGTGGCAACATCTATGGGTTAGACAATTTCCTTTTAGATAACGCGGTATCTGTTGACAGAGAAGTCTGTTTACATAAAGGAATTCCATTGAATAAAGTAGAGGAATAAAAAACCTCTGGGTGATACAATGCAAGCAAAAGTTCCTAGATCATGGAGAGACATTCACCATGCTGTGGAGGAAAATCAGTTGAACATTATAACAGGCATGCCCAAAGGAGGAAAATCAGTTAGACCATTTGGACATCCCACTAAAACAAAACTCTTCTTTTCCTCTTTCTTCTGCTTTTTATTTCTGTCTTCTTCTCCAACAGCATGTACTGAACTTCCCAGGCTCCATACATCAAGGGTTATTATAGAACTCAGTGACTTGGATATTCATCATCATCATTCAAAATGGCTCCATTTGTTGAGATGACTTCTAGCTACCATACATAACACTACGCAAAGAATCCACATTCATGGCATAACCAAATGAAATATAACGATTTCTCGTACGGAGGGAAGAAGAAAAAGAAAATCTCATTTCTTTTCGGCTAAAATTTTGAATTCAGTGTCTAATAATTAAAGAAAAACTGCCAAGGTTCTTTCTTGCATTTGATCTTCAGATTCAAGACAGAATAAGTTGAATACGTGATTATGAAACATTTGGAGCATATATAGCAACCCGATGAACAATCAGACCAAACCCTCTAATACCTATGATAGTTGGAAGTAGATAGCATAATTATACTATAAAACGATCACAGCTTCTTTGCCATTTTCAATCACTAGTGTCATTGCAACAGTGAGAACATGCATTGCTAGTGATGCTTTCGGCTACTGGACTCTCACCATCTAGGGTGCAGCACTCCACCGCTTCGCCTAGCAGCACGACGCTTGTATTGCTCTCCCACAACCCCGTTTTCACGGTTTAGGCTGCTCCCATTTCGCTCGCCGCTACTACGGGAATCACTTTTGCTTTATTTTCCTCTGGCTACTAAGAACACAGACAAATACTAACCACACTGAGCGTTGAGGTTCTCATAATACTTGTTACCAAATTTATCAACACCCACAACCTTTCCCCCTAGATTGTGGATCTTGGTTTGCCTGAATCAATCAAACAAAAGCAAATAAGAGTTGAAGATAAAGACCAATGTTGCAAACAGTTACATCATTTGACAAGTAGAGATTAAGGTAATAATGCCTGTTCAGGCTTCATATGCAGCTTGAATACAAAAGAGTACCAAAGAATACAAAGACAAACTTATCCAAAGCTAAAAATGTGCATAGACCAGCTGAGGTGAACACACATCTGACAGTGTTAAACACCTAGGAAATCCTCCTAAAGAATGGGCATTTCCTCCTAAAGAATGGGCAAGAAACTACAGTGAAACAAATACTTTCTTCCCCTTCTTCGTTAAAGCAGTTCATTGTTCATACAGGCATCTTCCTGTGATCATGTCCAGTATCATACTCTAAAAAACCAATCCTTAAACTGTTCTCTTGACAATTGAACTCAGAAGAACCCTTGCTTTTACCATGCTGACCAGACAACTTTTCCAAACAACACCACCCAAAACCAAAACTTATCAAGCAGATTTGATCTTTGGTGCCACTGCAGAAAAGGAAGTGGGCCCAACATCTAACAATCCAAAATGCATATAAGGCTATAAACCAAAGTTCTAAGAAGAAACAACTTGTATCAAGAAAGCTTCTCTCCAATTTCTCTGGCTCATATCACACAGATTCTGAGCCTCATGGACCTTAATCCATGTGATTATGAATTTAGGTCATCAGGACTTAGGTTTGAAAAGTTCAAACGATAGTTGCAAATTTTAATATAGCCCTGGGGCAATTCCTGCAATGGTGGTTCCCCCGTTATAAAGGATTCATAACAATACAAACATTAATGATTACTATGAGCAAAGCATCCCAACAAAGATGAAAAGACAAAATCATACAAAAGTAGAAAGTAATCCCTAATACTTTCATTATAGATGGAGTTTTCCAAATAATTGATTAAACCATATTTGCCACTCCAAATAGTGAATAACTTCGCCTTGAGATTTATTGAGCAATAAAAATATGGAAACCCACTTTGTGCAACCCATGCCTCCTTGTTTTATATTCTCCTATATTGTAAAAATTCATTTCTTGAAACTCGAAATCTGAACAGGGAATTCTGCTTTCTTAATAAGAATCAGACTGACCAATAATATTTCCCTCTCATTTCTCATTACTTTATTAAACATAACATTGATCATAATTATGTCCAAAGAATATTTAACGGATTGATCTCCCACTCATCAAATGCATATAGGTATAGCCAAAAATGATAACATTTCGAGAATGACTGCAAAAATTATGTAATGGTGTTTATGTCCAGATCCTTTAATTAGTAAAAAATTGTAACGTAGTTTTGACTTACAAAAGGTTTCCATTCAAAAGGCATTTCCTGTAAGACAAAAAAAGAAGAAGAACAAAATCAAGCAGTCAGTGTAGTTCAATGATGAGCCATCAAAGGGCCAATCAACAAGTAATTTTAACAAACACTGAAAGAATGGGAGGCCTCAAGAACATAAAAAACTTTAAGCATGGAGAAGAATGATGACTAATTAAGCAAAACAAGAACACATTCCAAGGTAATAACAGCCAGTAATATTGTAATCACAAGCAATCTCGCAACTGAAATATGAATAAGATAGCCACAGCCATCCACTCGGCCTCTGTTAGGTCGCTCATAAAATTACCCAACACAGAAACTAAGTTTTTAATTCTCATGATTCATATTAACTTATTTTACAGGAGACGAAATGGCTAACCATCCCAAGGGAGTCTTGCACTCCTACTGTTAACAATTCAGCAGGGACATTTGTTCTTTAAGTTTCCTGGGCTTCATTAAAATGAACTGCAAAACATTCCATAGACTGTTATCTTTGGCTTGGGTTTCCTCACCATTCAGACGATAATCATAGACTAACAAAATCTTTCACACTCATTCAACATTTTCCACTATGTCTTACGTTCTTTTCCTAGGATTTTCCAGCAACAAAACAAAGTGGAAATAAAAGTTGCAAATTTATTCATCCAGAAGGCTATTTCTACTTTCACCGACCCAACACATTGTTGCTAAGGAAATGAAGGAAAAATGAAGCTAATTGAAGTTCCCAATCAAAGGAACTTCATCACAACTCCATTTATTCTTTTTCCTCAATTTACTCACCGCCTTAGAGCATATAAGCTAGCTACGAATAAGAGTGGACTTCTTAAAGGGGGACAAAAAACAATTAAAGCTGAGCAAGACAGAGATCTTGCACACATGGAAGAAAACGATGAATTTGGAAACAGAAGAACAGTTTGATGGGGATTAGAAAACAGAAAGGAAGTTTCAGGCTTGAAGCCGACCGGGATATTTTGCGACGGACATTAATAAAGAGAAAAACTTGTACCGGGAAATTTAAGTGCGAGTGAGATACGTACGTGTAACCTTCTTCCTCAAGCTCTCTGAAGAAGGTGCCAAGGCCTTTTTCTCTGATCGCCTTCGACACGTTCTTCACCACCGATGCCATTTCTCTCTCTCCCAAACTCTCTTTTATTTTTATTTTTTGGGTAAATAATCTCTCTCTTATTTTCTCTTCAACGTTGAAGAAAATAGAAATATTTTGTTTTTCTTACAGTGGGCTTGCAGCATGTTATTATTAAACATGGGCTGAAGTTGATATTGGGCCAACCGCCACCCAGCCCATTGTCACGCCGAAAGTAGTACCACATCATCCAGATCGGAGTCAAGTCCTGGATCGAGCCGGCTTCCAGCACAAAACGAATCCGGATCCGGCCATATACATACGCCGTGGCGTTTACGTGGCAGTTACCAATTGGCCCGACATACATCTTCCAAGGTCCATCCCCATTCCTCTCCTTTTCTTCTCAGTTGAAAAATAAATCGATGTGTAAATGAAGGGGAGAGATAGGAGACAAAACAAGCTTTGTTCGTGAGAAAATCTTCGTTCAATTTTGGAGGGATACGGAGCTTTCTTAAGGTAACTCGAAAAATGGAGTGTTTATAGATTGTTTCTTTTGTTGCAATTTAATCATTTTTACTCTGAAGAATTTTGGATTTGGGTCATGCTTTTTTGTGCGGGGCTCGTATTCTGCGAAAATTTTCGCGTGAGACCTAGATTTTGGGTTTTTCGGGTGCTTTTTGGGAGCTGAGAAACTCAGAATAGAGGGGAAAATATGCTAGTAGAAAATATTGGGGCTTACTGCTTTGTGTTAATGCTAGGGAGTTCTATCTAATTGGGTATCGAATCATTATGTATGAGATTAGAAAATGTTTTGTTTTTCGGGATACATAAATCCCAATGATTATTTCATTTTGTTGAATTTGCGTGCACTTTCTCAGCAACCATGTGTGATTAAATGCTGATACATGACTTGAAGCTCTCCTGATAGCACCATTAGCATATCAGTGTGAATATCCGGCTATGCGGTAGTGATGCCAATCATGAAAAAGATAGCAAAAATGAAAATAAACGGGATCCTATGTATTACTTCTTATTTTGCTTAGCGAGTGTTCTTTTTTCCATTTCTTTTTTCTCATTCGAGTGTTGGTTTTTTTGGTTCATGAAATAGAGAAAATGTTACACTCAATATTATAGATAATGTCACTTTTGAAATCACATGCATAAAATATAGTTGTTTTAACATGGAAGGGAACTATTTGCTTTTGGTTATTGGTTGAGTTGTTAATCGGATGATACGCTTTAGCAGCAGTTAAAGGAAAATGATGAGGCTGCAGACATATGCTGGGATAAGTTTGATTGCAACTTTAGTGGTTGTTTATCATGCATTTAACAGCAGAGGCCAGTTCTATCCGGCTATGGTTTATTTATCGACCTCTAAGATTAGCTTGGTTCTTCTTCTCAACATTGGTCTGGTCATTATGTGCATCTTATGGCAATTGACCAAAAGGTTATTCCTCGGTTCCCTCCGAGAAGCGGAGGTTGAGAGGCTAAATGAGCAATCATGGAGGGAAGTCATGGAAATCTTATTTGCGATCACTATTTTTCGGCAGGACTTCTCGGTTACATTTCTTGCTATGGTCACGGCTCTGTTGTTAATCAAGGCACTGCATTGGTTGGCACAGAAGAGGGTTGAATACATTGAGACCACTCCATCAGTACCCATGTTATCTCATATTCGGATTGTCTCTTTCATGGGGTTCCTGCTACTTCTAGATGGTCTCTTCTTATACAATAATGTAAAGTTCTTGATTGAGACAAAGGAGGCTTCAGTTTCACTCTTCTTTTCATTTGAGTAAGTTATCTATCTTTATGCTTTCTTTGATCTTTTCAGTTGCTTTCAATATGCTCTTTGTGATTGCACTGTGGTTTTTAATGAAGCTATATCTTTTTTTTCTTCATTGTTTTATGGCCGTTATTTCACATGAAAATGCACATTTATATCAGTTGAAAACAGAAATGTGCTTGCTTCAGTCGAACAGATTGTTGCAGATGAGCTAATACGTATGCGTATATCTGTTTATGGTTGTGCGTGCCTTTACCAAGGGCGAGAAATAGTATGGTCTTCTTAACATAAGACGATTAGTGGTGGGATAAGTGAACTGGTCGGATTCTGAGTTACAAGGAGTTATAACCCGAGAAGGAAAGGCAAAAATAAATGAGACGTAAGCAGAAATACTGAAGCTTAGGAGAGAGAAACTGTTTGGATTAGTCCATTAGATCGCAGATCTGATAGAACTTGAATCAGAATGAGTGTCGTGCAAGAAATATCAATCTAGATTGAAAAGGAATAACAGTTGTCTTGGATGGACAAAAAATGGAAGGTGGATTGAAGAAAACGCCTTCCCAATATTGGTATAGAAATATTGTTGGAAGATATCAAGGTTTATGTAGCACACTTGGACGGCATTTTAAAGAGGTATTTAAGAACACTCCTGTTTTAATTGTCAAAGAACGTGGCAGGGATCAGTTGAGTATGGCTGTTAAGTGGTAGCTCTGTTGATGCAAAATTGCCAGATTTCCCTTCCATGCAATCGCACCACATTTGTCTCTGCTTCACATGTAGACCTGTAATTTATTTTAAGCTGTTACATACTTGACTAATTGCTCCACGCATTCCATAGTCTGAGAAAGTTACCCTGTTTTTATATCTCCCAAATTCCTCGCTACTTTCCTATAAGCATGGGAAATGCTTAGTATATCAACATTTATCTTCGAAATAGATCGTGTTCTTATATTTGTATTATGGATCTGCAAATACTCATTTTCTGTTTTATGGGGACAGGTTGCGAGTTATATGTTCTTTTAAAGTCTTAATTTCTCTGTTTCTTATTCTGCTACTTTCTGTAACTTTGGACCCCAGGTACATGATATTGGCTACAACAACAGTGTCAACATTTGCCAAGTATGTGTTCTATGTTAGTGACATGCTTATGGAGGGACAGTGGGAAAGGAAGCCTGTCTACACATTTTACTTGGAACTTATCCGGGACTTGCTTCATTTGTCTATGTACTTGTGCTTCTTCCTTGTGATTTTCATGTAAGTCTTTGACTGACTCACTTCCCCTAAAAGTAAAATCTTCTAGGCCTCAACATTTGTACGTTGACTCATATTTGCACATACGTCTACCTAGATTGAATGTGTGCACGGGTTAACACACCATTACACATTATTCCACGGGACTATCCTCAAAGGCACCATGGAATCTACGACTCCTAGGTGCCAGAGAAGCATATGTACTTGATCACGATTTGTGAAACTTCACATACTTAACTACCTAGTAATGTGTTTTCTCAGTATCCTGATTAATAGTTTTCTAGTGTAAGCCTACATCATAAAATCTTCAACTGGTTTTGAATTTGGAAGGTACTTGTAGTACTATCTAAGAGTTGGGAATTATATAAAGAGGATTGGATGTCAGCCTTAGCTCAAATTGCAATATTTTGAGATGTATATGCTCAAGCTTAATTTGAACTCGGTGTTTGAGTTCACGTTAGTCCGGTTTTCTGGAGGTACTTGGCTATGGTGATCTTTTTGTATTTTGATGAGGGGCTTTGTGGGTTATATGGGCATCATAGTGGAAGTTGCTAGGCTGAGATCCCGAAACAGTTGAGAATCAATTTGTGTTTCATATTTAGAAAGTTGGTTTTGTGTGCAAAAGAGTAAAATGTTGGATGGTGCTGGAGGCTTGGGATTTGATTTCCATGCTATGTTGATAATAACTGGATAGGTTGCTTTTATTTCGTAGGAAGAATTATTTGCCTGCTCTAATGACAACTTAAAACCAAACGTAAGTTATCCTATATATCCTCCAAGGATTCAAACTGCTATTTAAGACTTTGAGTTGGTTTCCATAGGAACTATGGTGTGCCTTTGCACTTGATACGATTTCCATGCTATGTTGATAATAACTGGATAGGTTGCTTTTATTTCGTAGGAAGAATTATTTGCCTGCTCTAATGACAACTTAAAACCAAACGTAAGTTATCCTATATATCCTCCAAGGATTCAAACTGCTATTTAAGACTTTGAGTTGGTTTCCATAGGAACTATGGTGTGCCTTTGCACTTGATACGGGAGCTCTATGAGACATTCAGGAATTTTAAGATCCGTGTTGCAGATTACATCCGTTATCGAAAGATCACTTCAAATATGAATGATCGGTTTCCAGATGCTACAACAGAAGAACTTAATGCGTAAGTTCTAAAGTTTCATATCGATTATGTTTGTGATATGCAGGCGGCTGTGGCACTAAAATTGTTTCTGATGGGTATGCAGAAGTGATGCAACATGCATTATTTGCCGTGAAGAGATGACAACGGCCAAAAAATTAATTTGTGGACATCTATTTCATGTTCATTGCCTCCGGTCATGGTTAGAGAGACAACATACTTGTCCTACTTGCAGAGCCTTGGTTGTACCACCTGAAAATGGGACGAATACAGCTGCAGGGCATGGGTCACGGTCAGATGTTAATCAGCAAGGTAGTTACATCAATTACTACTTCTGTGATTGGGGAGAATTAATCTTGACACAGTCTTTGGTGCATAATTTGAAATTGCTATGTGAAAACTGTGAATTTTACTTCCCCAATGTCATGTTGTGGGCAAGTCATTTCTTTCCTGAATATTTTTTCGTTGTGCAATTGTTGCTCTTTATTGAGGAGCAATATCATTTCCACCATTGAGATAGTGAGAGAGAAGGCACCAAGCAGAAGACCTCAGTTCTCCTTTTGTTTTGAAGTAGGCAAACTTTTATACTTGAGTCCCTTTGCATTCAATATTAACTACGTTTTTCTTTGTCCTCATGCCCAGTCTTTGAACTCCCAGAGTGCACGACAAGTATGGTGTGCAGTAGACAATCAGTGAGACCATACTGGATTATCAGATTCATTAACTCCTCGCTGTTGTTTAGCTAAAAATTTTCCACCACCTGAAGAGTGAAATCAAGTGGACTAGACCACACAGACTGTCTTTCTGCATCAGATTTGCTTCTCTATATAAAACTAGCACAAATACAGAATACTTTATGCCCAACGCAGAAAAGCTTGCCACTGTTTGATTCCAATAAGTGATGTGGGTTTAGTTACACAGATTTTCCTTCCCAAATCGTAAAAATTAGAGCCTAATGTAAATTTCTCTTTTGGACCATGTTAAATCTTTGTTTGAAGACAAGCATAAGACTGATTTTATTGTTTTGTGTATGAATGATGTATCAAAATTCTAGATTCATGAATTAAATTCTGCTATCCCTATTTTCTTGTTTATGTATCTATTTGGTTGCTTTTCTATGCAAGTTCTATGGGTGTCTCAATTGAGAGTGATAGGGAGTCACAATCTATGAAGAAGTAGTGCGATGTGGTGCATATTCAACTCCTGCATGGATACTGTTGCCCTTATTGTTACCATAAAATCATGGTTCTTGTATTTACCTATTCTTATTTGTGGTTCTCGTAATAAAATATGTTTGCATATTTGCTATCCATTGGTTTCATCTTTGGCTTTCATCATGCCAGTAAGGTTAGAAACTTATTGTGATATGCTGTTACGTATAATGAAGAAAGAGAAAAGGAAAAAAAAATGTTCAGTATAATGTTTTTACTGGCTTGGTGAAGCTGTCCTGACATTTTAGATAGACATTGACAAACTATTTTAACTGGGAACAGGGACCGGCACGGCAGGTACGTCTGCTCAGGGTTCTGATGGTAGTAGTACGTCCGGTGGTCATTTGAGCCAGCATCAAACAAGACTCCAAGCTGCTGCTGCAGCTGCCTCAATATATGAGAGATCTTATGTTTATCCTTCTGCAAATACACTAGTATGGTATGTGTCTTTGTGATACAAGAAAAGTCTTAATTTTTTTTTCATCTTGTCCGATTGCATTTGTTTGTGTGTATATGTGTGGGGTAGGGTAGGTGGGTATGGGCATGGGTGTGCTTCTGATCTGGTTCATGCAATTCCAAGATGTACGATGCTTGCACTCTCTGAAGACAAGAATGGAAACCCTGTAATTTCTTAAATCTTCCTTAACTAGTGTGGTATTGCTTAAGAAATTATGATTCATTAGTCATATTGTACATTAAGCTTTGTGATGGGTCCGTTCTGTCAATTCAACCACTGTTTGACTTGGTTGACCCCTTCTGAGTTGCAATACAACATAATATTGAGAACTGTAAAAATATAAATAAAAGCCTCGAAGCTTTCCTCTTCTTTCTCCTTCTCAGAACTCATTTGCTTTTATCACCCTGCTTTTGGTTTGATGAGGACCTACTGCTTCACCAGTTCATAGTTGACTTATAGTATGATCTTAGATCCAGAAAGAAGTGGAAAGAGATTCCTGTGGCTGACTCTGACCTTTGATTAGTTTAAAGAGGATCCATGGAGCCAACCAAAATTTGCTTGGAATTAACCCTTCGATGATTTCAGTTAAATTAAGCTTTAGGACCAACTGGATTGCCAGTCTAATTGGTGAGTTCAGTCTTTAACTAAAAATATGTACTCTTCTTTGCAGGTCCCCTGGATATGCTGTAGTTCCTCAGGCTCAAGGAACTTCAGTGGATCCTGCTAACAGAGAACCCAATGGAGAACCTTCTTCTGTTGGACAATCACAGCAACAATTTGCAATATCTGGTGGACCTGCAAACTTGTCGGTTCCTCAATTTCCACACGGTGTTTTTGTTCCTTTTCAGGCACCTGCAATCAATGCGACTTATGGAGAGAGGTTTGGCAGCAATCTGAATATACCAGACACACAGTTGGATACTCAGAAAAAATTTCTTAGACACCAGATTGTGGTACAGGGAACCCTGATTCTGATGCATTTATCATTGTAGCTTATATATAGGATTTAAATGTGTTGTTGGTTGAGCCATGCATAAAAGTTGTGTGGGGGAAATTGCCGCATATGTTCTTGATATCATCAGGCTACTATTGTGATTGCTTAATAATATTCCAAGCTCCTTAGTCTAATTCTATCAGTGGGGATTAGTAACAGGTTACAGATTGCAAGTCCGTGTAGCCCTTTACTAATGTAATAAGGACAAAGGCTCGAGTCTACAGCTCCCTTTATTGAGTGAAACTCCATCTGTAGATACTTGTGCTTATTCTTAATTTCCATCCTAGTTTGATTCGTTTTCGCTGCATAAACTAGGTTCCATTTTAGAAAAGTTCCCATTCTTTTGAAGATATGTATGGGGGTGGATCCGAACAATCTGTTTTATGTGACTTCCTTTCAATTATAGTTAGATTAGCTTTCTTGCTTTCTTTAGGTATTATATTTGAATTTAAGAAAATAAAATTACTTGATTCTATTGTAATATCTTGGTTTCACAGTTCCTCCTCCTCATGCAGGTCCTGCAAAATCAGCTCCAACTCCTAGAGAAGCCAGAAGTTGGGGAAAACACATACACAAGTCCTCCCACGTCATCAGATAGCAAAGGAAAGAGTGTTGGATCCACATCTGCATCTGCTTCTGTTCCAGATTGTGGTCGTTATGGTGGGATTGAACAGGCTGATTCTTAACAAACACATTGCAGATTAATTACGAACACATTGCAGAGAGTGGATATATGTGGAAGAGAAAGAAACAACAATTTCATCACAAAGGTGCTTCGTGAGGGCCGTTAACGTGGTTTCAGCCCGCCTGCACCATTTGATCAAACCATGTTGTAGAAAGTCCCCTCGATTATTTTTTTCAATCTTCTGAGTTTTAGGTTTTGAGTATTTGAACTGTGTTACCTTAAAAGAACCACTTTGCCAGAACGCTTTTGGGCTTTTGATGTAACAATGTGCATGTCTACCTTTGGCTACACATATATCGTGTCCCCGCTCTCGCACTCTCTATCTCTCTCCTGAAGGGACAAGCTTGTTTGTCTCTTTCTCTCTCTCTCCTGAGGGGACAAGCTTCATATAATGGCAAAAACATGCGAACTGAGTCTATGAAATCTCACAGTTCCACTAAGTCTATGAAATCTCACAGTTTCAGGTTAGCGCTTCTCTTTAGCTCACGCATATCCAAGATCGTGTTTTTCACGATTTGTTGAATTTTTGTTGTGAATCTGTTGGTTGGAAAGTGTTTTCATACCATGTATTATTTGTGTTTCAATTTGCATGTGAGAGAAAAGTGAAAATCGGATAAAAAGCAAAGGAAAGGTGTTTTGTGTTTTTGTTAGTTCTTTTTCTCTTTGAAGTTTCTTGTTGGGTTGTTTTTTTGGCTGGAACATATCTTTGAGAAAGAAGATGCAATCTGGCTATTATGATTTCTGTTATTGCTTGAATCTTTGAAAGAAAGAAGAATGGAGAAAATTGCAGCGAGGAGATTCGAAACTTGGCTCCAAGTTTTTGGAGAGAGAGAGATCAATTTTCTTGCTCTCCAAGATGGCCACAGTAGCGGCGGTGGTGGCTCAACTGCCGGGGACCAAGGCTGGTGGTCCCAGGCAGCCACAGTAGCGGCACCGTGTAGCCTGGCGGCCAGCGGTGGTCACTGCCATGGTGTACCCCTTTCGGGGTACACTGGCACACGGATGGAGGCCTTTTTGGCCTCCCCGCCGCCTCCCACAGTCACCTCAGGCCGTAAAGTGGTCGGCCAAGTGTTGGTCGTACGTTTGGGTCTCGAGTAGGGCAACAATTGCCCTACCCAACGCAAGGCCCAGCGGCCCCTGTAGTTGGGTTGGGTCCAATTAAAAAAGGGAAGCCTACTGCACTGGGCCCTAATGGGCCAGCACATGGCTGGATAAGATCCGGGCCATGGCAGCCGGTGCGGGCTAGGGCTACGGGTTGAACCCGAGCCCATAGCCCAATCCAGGTCTGGGTTTGACTACGTTGATCGTTGACTAACCCGGTTAATTTTTTTTTTACAGATTTAATGTAGGTGTTAAATGAGATTATTTTACAACAAAATTAAATCTCATGGCCTTCCATTGTTGGTATTTGGGAATTAAATGAGATTAGGGGATGTTCGTTTGGAAGAAATTTGTAGAATTCTGATAAAATTGTGAATATTTAGGTAATGTTAAAGTTGTATTGACATGCATGCAGAAGTTGTTAAAAAGAATTGATGTTTGTAAAAAGGTAATAAAGTGTTGTATTGGAATACATGTGTTTTGTGATGTTTGGATTGTAAAAAAAAATATGATGCAAATCCTAAAAAAATGGTAAACAAACATCAATTAAAATAGTCACGGCCAATTGTTGATTTTATAATTTGTCTCGTATACTTCTTGTGAAGATAAGGGAGCGTGTATGAGTAGTGGAGAAGTTGACTAAAATAGCAATGTCGACCCATTAAAAAATTATGTGTCATTTAGATGATTGTTGCACTTAACCAAGAGTCTGTTCATTTACAAAGAATCCTCAAGATTTTTTGAATCCTCAAGATTCTACAACCAAACATCATTTTTCACACTACATAAATATAACTACAACACGCATACCAATAAAGTTAACATCACATAAAAATTCTCAAAACACAAAAAATCCTCACAATGCACCTTAACCGAACATCCCCCAAATAAACACGTCCACTAAAATAGTGAAGTTTGTGTTTATGTTGGTGGCCAAAAGAAATATCAAGAATCATGAAATTTGTATATGTATGATATACAACATGTGATGTGATCATGATAAGTAGATTCTAGTTGCTTTTATAAGTTCTGCCATGATTTACTAAAATAAGATTATGTGCACATAAGTAGAAAGTTCTTGATATCCACTGTAAGCACTGAATATAAATGTTATATTCTGTTTTTTCGTTTGGTTGCTGTGATTCAGTGGGAGGTACCATTAGCTAATGAAAATTCCTATGCTAAAGGATTATTAATATACTTGTGAATTTTATTTCTTATATTTGCATATTCATTATGTCGAACTCATTGTCTAGAATCTTAGATGATAACAAACTGACTGGGTCAAACTTCCTTGATTGGGAGAGAAATCTTATTATAGTACTCACTGTGGATAAAATAAATCATGTCCTCAGAGAGGATACCCCTCAGCTTGCCTAAGCCGATGCCTCTCAAGAACAGAGTTGTTTTTTAAAAGTGAAATTCGGCAGATGAACTAGTTCGCTGTTATATGTTAGCGTTTATGTCCAACATGTTGCAAAAGTAATGTGAGGGGATAGTGATATCTAAGGAGATACTTGTATATCTCTAAGAGCTATTTGGAGAGCATATTCGTTATGCACGCCAGCAAGTTATTAACTGCTGATGACCACCAAAATGGTGGAAGGTACTCCAGTTCGGGAACATGTCGTAAAGATGATATCTTTCATCACATAATTGGAGACATTGGGTGCAGAAATTGACGGCGAGACCAAGGTTGGAGTGGTATTGGCATCTCTGTCTAAATCGTGCAACCAGTTTGTATTAAATTATAATATGAACAAGATGTTCGTGACTTTGTCAGAGCAGCTCAATATATTACAAGCAGCTGAAGAACTTATCAAAAAGGAGAAAGGTTCTCTGATGATCATAGATAAGTCAAAAGGCAGTTCTCCCTCAGGATTCAAACCCAAAGGGAAGAAATTTAAGAGAAATAAGAGGTCTCAGCCTAGCTCAAAGGCAAAGGAGGACAAGAGCGAGCCGGATAAGAAGGCTAAGGAAAATTGTTTCCACCGCGGCAAATCAGGTCATTGAAAAAGGAATTGCCTTGTGTATCTTGCTTCTTTGAAGCAAAAGAAACCTATTAAAGGTATGCTTATCATTTAAATGAATTTAAAAGATGATCCATTAAATTCATGGTGTGTCGATTCAGGCACAAAGTTGTTAGAGTTAGTTCACATTGATGTATGTGGTCCTTTTAACCACATAGCTAGAAAAAGGTTCTCATACTTCATTGATGATTATTCCAAGTATGATTATGTATACCTGATGAAACACAAGGATGAATCCTTTGAAAAGTTCAAAGAATTTCATAGTAAAATTGAGAATCAACTGGAAAGGAGTATTAAGATACTCCGATATGATAGAGGAGGTGAATATCTCTCAGGAGATTTTCAAACTCATCTCAGAGAGAAAGATATCATATCTCCGTTGACTCCCCCTGCTACGCCACAACATAATGGTGTTGCAAAAAGAAAAAACCGAACACTATTAGATATGGTTCAGTCAATGATGAGCATGTAATAATTACCTGTTTATTTTTGGGGTTATGCCTTAGGGAGTGTTGTTTATATTCTAAACAAGATACCCACTAAGTCCATTCCTAATATGCCATATGAGTTATGGATTGACAAAAAGCAAAGTCTGAAACATTTGAGTATGGGGATGCCCAGCTCACGTAAAAAAATTTGACATGGGGAAGCTAGAGTGAAGGACTGAAAAATGATTGTTTGTGGGTTACCTCAAAAGATCAATTAGTTATTACTTTTATACCAAAAGGATCAAAAGCTAATTTTCAGTAGGAATGCGATATTTCTGAAAGATGAATACAACTTAAGTGATAGGAAAAACGATATTATTTTTGACGAACAATTAGCTGAACCAAAAATTGTGGTAGATAAGATTAATGAAATAGATATAACTGAACCCACTGATAAGTCTGAAAAGTTCAGAACTCAAAAGCCTCAACGCAGTAAAAGAATTTGTGAACCTCCAGTTAGATATGACATGATAAATAAGATTTATCAAATGCAATCGGAGGAGTTAGATGATGATCCATATACTTACCAAGAAGCTATCAATGAACAAGATATAGCACAGTGGAAAATTGCAATGAAATCAGAAATGGACTCTATGTACTCCAATGAGGTATGGACCCTTGTTGATCAATCAGAAAGCATTAAGCCTATAGGTTGTAAATGAGTATTCAAAAGAAAACGAGGACCTACTGGAGAGGTAGAGACCTTCAAAGCTAGACTGGTTGCGAAAGATTATACTTAAAAATATGGTATTGACTATGAGGAAACCTTTTAACCAGTAGCTATGATGAAGTCCATTAGAATCATGTTGTCAATCACCACTCATTATGATTATGAGATTTGGCAGATGGATGTGAAAACTGCATTTTTGAATGGGTACATCCAAGAAGAAATTTATATGGAACAACCTGAATGTTTCCTTTCTCCTGGACAAGAATCTAAAGTGTGCAAAGTGAATAAGTCCATTTATGTACTAAAATAGACATCATATTGCTGGAACATCCATTTTGATGAGATGATCAAATCGTTTGGTTTCTCACAGAACATAGTTGAATCTTATGTTTACAAGAAGGTTAGTGGGAGTTCAGTGATGTTTCTTATTCTTTACGTTGATGATATTCTACTCATAGGGAATTACATTGGTGCAATGTCAACAGTGAAAATATGGTTAGCAAACTATTTTTCAATAAAATACATCGGTGAAGTATCATACATTCTCGGGATCAAAGTATTTAGAAACCGAGAAAAGACGATTTAGGGAAGTATCCACCGGTCTCTTGATGAAGCACGAAAGGCCGCAAAACTGGTCAGTGATCAAGGGCAGATATGCCACGACCTTCGTGTTGAATTCGTTGCCACCTCGTACTCTACGGATAATCTTTTTTTGTTAAGTAAATGATTTCATTGCAATGAAATTTACATTACCGTATACAATAAAAATCAAGAAATTATAGATTTAAGTAGGTTTATGCTGTAAATAAAGACTAGCAGGATCTAAAAGGATTGAGATAATCATAAATACTTCATGATAGATAGAGAGAGCGGATTGACAGGAAATGATAGACTATAGCTACCAGAACCACTTGGATGCTACTATATGAGAACTAAGATAATGACAGCCTAGAGGCAACGCAACAAAGCTCACGAGGGGCCAACAAGTGGTCGAAAAAGCTCTCAAGAGCCAAAATAACGGATGTAAAGACAAGACCCCGGCTCCCAACGGACGAAAACGAACAAAAAAACATCGCGCTTAAAGGCAGGAAAGGCCGCAAAATTGGGCTTGAGGCAGCAAGCTATGGTGGACCTTGCCATTCTCTTCTCTCTTTTTTTTTAGGTAACTTGGGGGAAAGGGGCTGGGGGATTCGACCCATTCTCACGAGTTATATATGTTGAATAATAATTCCAAGTGAAATGGAGCAGCAACGTATTTGCGCATTGGACTTGTAATTTGTTCTTTTTTTTATACGGACTTGTAATTTGTTCGGTTGCTCTTAGGCAGTGGCGGAACGAAGGGGTAGAGGCCCTGGACGGCCTCTACCCCTCAACCCACCAAAAACGAAATGTTACATGTAAATATATATATTTTTTTTTAAAAAAATAAGGGCCGCTACCCCTCAAGCCACCAAAAAAGAAATCTTACATGCAATCGTAGGATCATTCTCTTCTTCATCTATTGGTCCTTTCGTTTTACTTTAATTCGTTTTTGTTGTGGCGCTTCTAATTATATACAAGTTAAATAGGTCCCACGACACGTTTCCCATTGCTCTAAAGTGGCCCATAATTGGAACTCGATCGGATTACTGTACATAGTTCGCAATACCAACTGAGTCCTTGGTGAAGTTAAAACGGTCACTGGTCAGCTGCAAATGTCGGGCGCATTTGGTCATAGAAGACTGCGCGGAAAGGGAAAACTATTTCTCAAAACAGCTCCCAAACGCACTCAGAACAACAAGTCTTAGCTTTTGCCAGAAATTTCTTCTTCTTCTTGTCATAATATTGAAAAGGAGGGAGGGAACTTACCTCTATTTTTTTTCTTTCCTTGACTACATCTAATTTTGTTGTGCGAGTTTGTGAATTAAAATCTTGGAGTATCTATTCATTCGCTAGGGGCTAAATTCTATGTTAAAGATCATCAAAAGCAGGCGTAGCTACAAACAAAGGTGTAAAGTGAGAAAAAAGAGTTGATGAGTAGGATGCAATTGTCACTTATGTACATGTATTGTAATATTTTTAATGCTTATAGTCCTTAATTTTTGATATCGTAATTGTAAGATAATTTTTAACATTACAAAGGAAAAAAAATTATTGTTATTTCGCTTTTAAAATTCGACCCCCCTGAATTTTGGTCCCAGTTCCGCCACTGCTCTTAAGATGCTTTTGTTCTTTCTATTCTCCACGGTTATCCCTTCATGGCATTGTACCACAATATATAACTATTGTTTCTTCTACACCAAATTTATTGATGACTAAGTCGCCAGCCTGGGATCAAATGCTAAAAAGGACTCAAAATCAAGGATTGAGATTCTCTCTAATTTGTTGTATGTTAGAAATATTATATGCACGAGATTTTTGTATTTACCTTGCATTGCAGAAATCAAATTCTTTGAATTGCCTCATGCGCTCCAATCATCAAAGTCTCATAAATGTTTCCAAATGATAGAGTGTTCTACGAGAAAATTTCCTACAAATTCTACATTCAAAATACTTAAAAGAGGAGAATAATATTGCAAAGAGAGATTTTTTTTTTATCTCAATGGTGCACTTTGCACTAAGGGAGGGGGCAAAAGTAAAAGTTAACTGGGCATTAAGGTGAAATGGGAGGCGCTTCACGCACATAAAGGTAGCGTTTAGTAAGGGCGCCCTCCTCACAATAATATTGTCCAGTAATTAATACATGCAACATTAAAAGTCTGATTTAGAGATATTTCAAAGTGAACCATCTAATTTAGACAACAAATTAAAGAGATATTTGATCCCAAAAGTAAAACTGATACTCTAACATCTAAGACAATTACATTACCAGCTCTAACCTAAAAGCCTATGATGAAAATATATGAGTTTGTCATCATGTATGTATACGACAGTATTAAGGGTGGGTACCGAAACTGATGGAACCAGAATGATCAATTTCGGTTCCGTTCAGGTACTCGCCGAAATGTAATTTTTTTGATCCAATTCCAATATGTTATTTTATCGGAATGAAAATGGAACGGAACCGGAATTTCAGAATTGGAACAAAAAATTCCGGTTCGGCATGTGGGCTTTTTTGGACATATTTTTTAGAACCCTAATAAGTCAAAAATATTTTTTTGACCAAATTTTGGGAATTATTATTCATCATATATATATATATAAACATTCATCCAAAATATAGATTCTATAATAAAAATTCAAGCAAATTCCATATGTTATACTTTATTTTGAACTCTATTTTTTTAATATAAAAAAATCGAAACCGAAAATTTCGGTATTTTTTAGTTATTCATTATAAACAATAAATGTAAAATATTCATCCAATCTAGATTATAAAATAAACATTCAATTAAATTTTATATGTTATACTTTATTTGAACACTATTTTTATTATATTTTTGTAGAAAAATTGAAATCAGAAATTCCAGTAATTCCACCGGAATTTTCGTTTTCGATTCCGAAAATTGTCAAAAATGACTTCCATTTTTTGTTCCAGTATATGCTGGAATCATAATCGGATTTCTAGAATCAGAGGTGAAACCGGAAATTTCGATTGTTATTGGAATTTTTGCCTACTCTTAGTCAATACTAAGATACTGGATGCATATTCTAAAACCGAATTGGAAAGTATTTTCTTTTCTACGCTTTTAGAAGTTACAGATACTACATACCTCCAACTCTCAATATATTAACACACAAACATATTATATTGTGTGCGTATGCGTGTGAAATGAATTAATGTCTTAGAAGAAATTATGAAAACAATTACTTTTTAGGTATTTCTGTTCATTATATAAGTGATCACACAAATGTTTTTCTCCTTAAGTCATTATTGGAGATCATATAGGAGAAGTCTAGCCGTTAAATATAGGAAGATAAATTAATTATTTGAATAGAAACAAACATGCATGACACGTTATATATGATCGATATAGCTAGCTAGCTAGGGACATCAATTATAGAGTTTATCTAACTTTCTAGAATAGCACCCTTATTAAAGTGTCATATATAGTTCAGCTTTAGTCAACTCTAGAGATCGAGAGGGGGAGGGAGTTTGGCCAGTACCAAACCGTAGTGGGCCAAACGATATAACGCATGTTAGATTTATCCTGCAAAAATCGATCACTATATTCTTCTATTGTCTGCTTTTTTTCAAGTGAATTATCGCTACAAATAATATTGGGAATAATATAATTAAAAATCTATTGAGAGTTCTAATTAGTTGCACATTATAAATATATAGCTACTATAGTTTGAAAATGCAAAGCAATTATATTTTCTTACTACTTATTTAACATAATTTGGCCATAAGGTACGTAATTTGGGTTGCAATTAATTTGTAACTTATGATTTAGCTAGGGCTGTAAGCCTGTAACCAGCCTAATCATGCTCTACTTACCTTCTAACCAACTATGTCTGCTGGGATAGGAAGTTCAAATTAATTTAGAGCATATTGCTTAAAGCCTGCAGCAGAAACATATATATATATCACATGGAGCGTTTGAATGTAAAAATATTAGGGGTTAGAAATGTTGAGTATTGGAATTTGTGAAAAAATAAATTTTTTTTATAAAATTTAATAAAAAAAAGTGAAGAGAAAAAATTTAATTGAATATTATAATATTATTTTATAATTTGATAAGAAATGAAATATTATTTTATAAGTGTATAAAAATGTTGAGAACACCCGATATTATGAAACCCAAATTACAGCTTTCTAATTCAACATATTTCTTTTTCTAGGTGAAACTGAGAACTTGGGAAAGAGGTCCAGCCGTCCAGGAAGGAAAGTCAATAGCCCTACTAAACTAACATTGCATAGGTTTCTTCTTTTGACCTTAACGTATATATTCAAGTTGAAAAGCCCTTCTAAACTACCTTGCATTCATAGCTTCTTTTGACCTTAAGCCAATACAGTCAAAAGAAAAAGGTTGAAAATATTGGTTTTATTGACATGCATTGGTGAGGAGAAATTAAAAATCGAAAAGGCAAACAACACCTTTACAGACGTCAACAATTTCATAAAGAAAAGTTATTACAATTTTTTTTTTTTAAAATAAATACGCTTTACATCTTCTAATTACGGAAGAGTCTGGAAACTTTATATCCTAATATATTATTCTAATTATATTGCACCCATTTGTTATTAATTTCAGATATTTTGTATTCTCTATTAAAATTTTCTTTCAATTTAAACAGAAAATAATTTTTTAGTGCACGGAATAATAATTTCTTTATATAATTTCTTTTACTGTGACCATATTAATTATGAGGGTCAAATAGTAATTTTACACGTTAAAGAATCAATTTTCATTGTACAATTTTAACCAAAGGTGCAAAGGCATTTGCTCTTTATTTTTTCCAAAAATGAGATTCACTAATTCCCTTCATGTTAGTTAAATGACTTTTGAGGCTATTTTCATTTATTTTTAGTAACGAATTTTCTTTTCTTTTTGGGTAACAAGGAGAAACTCAATCCAGCAGGTGACTGAGTGAACTCACCTAACGAGCCGGTACAACCTCCTAAATTATACATGTCAGGTCAGTCGGGTATTATTAGGGGTCGCGTGGCCCAGGGGCGGAACCACGTCTGGACCATGGGGACAGTCGCCCCCATGGCCTGAAAATTTCTTCAATTTTTTTTTAATATGTGTTAAGAGTCCAACCTGCCCCCAACAACCCAAGCCCGACCCCCAACTGCTCAGGTGCCCAGGCCCTCAATTTTATTTTTATTTTTATTGTACATAATGTGAAATAAGTACTCTTGTAAGAAATGAAGTGAAATTTGCTTTTTGCTTTTTTGTGTTAGTCTTTCTTCTTTGTTATCTTTGGCTATGATGTATTAAACTTTACTCTATATATCTACATGGATTTATAAATTTCAATTCATAAGAAATGAATGATTTAATTGCTTCAAGAGCTTTCAAGAAGCAAAGAAAAATTTAAGGCCAATTTGCTGACCAAAATAGATCATCTAATATGGAGAAGTAGAGACAAAGCATATAGTACATATAACATTTATTGTTGTTCATATTAATTACCGGACAATGTGAACCCTACAATATTCAATAGTTTTGATCCTAATCCGCTGCGAAACTCAGACGAACCATAAGGATCAATAGGGAATTAAATTAGCAGAATAGGAACAAAATAACTTAGAAAATAATATACTAAATATGGCCAGAAATTTCAAAATTTTGTTTCCCTCCCATTGGGGTATGGAGTTGTGCTTTATCTCAACGCTCTATCTTACAATCGATCATGACATGTTGCCTCCACCAGCAATAACACATTACATTGCACTCCTCAGTTGATTCATCCACTCATATACATTGAGTTCATCTCATACTTTGATATTTTACAGCCCCAGCTCCATTCAATCTATCCTAGGACTGATCGCCAAGGCTATCGACACTATTCTTACAGCCGAGATGACGAAATTAGAGTACAAGGGAGCATTACGAAATATAATATATAGGAGCTACTTCCTCAGGACAGCTAAAATCGTGAATTGATCATATTATTTTTAGAGATCAACTTCGAACCTACATTTATGATGTAAGAAGTCATGATGCTTTTTCCGAGCTTCAAGATATTAGAGATCTTGATGTGAAAATGGTTGAGACAAGAAAACATACTCTATATCTATTGGTTTATCAGATGATTGAGTTGTCATTGGTCTTACCAGTTACGACTGCAACCGTTGAGAGAGTGTTCTCTGTGACAAAATTTATTAAAACTAATTTGCGTAATAAAATAGGAGATGTATGAATAAATGATAGTTTAGTAGTATATATCGAGAGATAAAATTTTGAAACTATTGAGAACGAAATTATTTTACAACGTTTTCAGAATATGCAGTCTCGTAGGATCCAATTGCTACCTCTCAGTATCAGTAAATAATACGTTACGTGTATTTCAATATTTTTAGTATTTTTAATATTTAACTCTAAGATATTTTTTGTAATGCGTAGTAAATTTTTTTTTTATCATTTTTCTTTAGGAATTCGACCTCATTCGATTGAATTTTTGGTTCTGCCACTCGGGCCACCCCAAGGAATTATTTCATGCTCCTCTGATATAGTGATGAATTGTTTCTAGTGACAAATTATTCCTCCGTTATAGACGATCAAGTGCTAAGTGGATATTGATATACTTTAATTCGTTTGTTTCCTTTTATCTTATCTTTAGTTTCTTATAAAAATGATTTAATTTTCCGTCTATCTTATCTTTAGTTTCTTATAAAAAGGATTTAGTTTCCGTCTTAATTACGCAAATTATATAGTTGTTAGTATGTATCTCTCTTAAGACTCTTTCATGTCACATGCTGAATCGACAGGTACTACTGCGAAAGACTTGAGCCGTCCTCAGGAAGAAAGCCAACTTCAACTAGATATGTTGATCCCTAAGCCTCAACCCTTTTGCTAGATATTGAGATTATAAAATTAATTGAGCTCAGAGGTCTCTCGTAAACTTATAATTAGTTACAATAGTAATAGTCGAGGAGACTAAGGTAGTGTTTGTTTGTGAAAATTTTAGGGTGGTGGAAATATTGGGGTATTGAGATTGGTGAAAAAGTGAAGATATTTTGTAGGAATTGGTGAAAAAGTGAGGAGAAATAATATTTGAATGAATATTATAATAATAAAGAATTATTTGATGTAAAAAAAATTATTATAATATAATTTCTTATCATTTGTCCGAAATGTTGATGCCCAACATTTCGGACAACAAACGCTGCCCATTAATGATGGAGGCAAGGGAATTTGTGGTCATTGGACGGCCACATTTATTGTGTATATATATCTCTATTTCTCAAGGCTATCAACGTTTGCTTCTTTAATTTGTGTCGTGTCTTTATGATATCATGACCGTCCAAACTTGAATTAGTTCCCAACTGGTAACGTGGGTGCCTGGGCTACCTACCTGCTTGGATATGGATTCGAGCGAAGCACCAGGAGCAACTAGACAGATCACGTGGTTTGAAAAAATTGCAATATGGAATTAAATATTCCCAACTTCACGTGGGAAATCGAAATTCAAAGCACTCTAATAGAGGGATTAAGTCTGCTAATGATTAAAATAATTAATTGCTGATTGCATCTTCAGTCTTTGAATGGCTAAAAGATGTATCTAGAAAGTCAAAAATTGTTTCATCTAGAAAGGAAAACTCTTTGAATGGTTTTCCTTGTTGCTTAGTTCCTTTCCTTTCTCTTTTTTGTTTTTTTTTTTGTTTCTTTGTTTTTCCTTTGGTGTGTTGGCGGGGGACCGGGCTAAATTGGTGCTTTCTTATACATGAAGACCCGAAAGTCGCAGACCAGAAAGTTGATATATAATTAAGTAGCAGTGGGCGTTGGGGGGAGGGGGGGGGGGGAGAGTCTATAATTAAGTAGCAGTTGCCGGGGGGGCTAAGTTCTTTTCTCTCTTTTTTTCCTCCACAAATTTGAAGGGAAACATGCATATTATTGTTTATAATTACTTTATAATTATTTAAGACAGAAAACCGTTAATTTAATGTATGCATAACTTTTTATCTGAAAGTCGTGCCAATAGAAATTTTTATTCTGTCGTGTGTGACATACGCAATTGAAAGCTAGAAGAAGTTGCCACCGAAACAATAGAAATTTGGAAGAAAAAAAGTGGGTTACGTAAAAAAAATAGGTAGAATTGGAAAACTCCAATTCAAATCGAAGATGCGTGTTTTCTTGGTGTTGCTGCTACCTGGTGACAAGTAGGACTCAATTGAAGTCTATTTATATGAGTCTATCAAACGTCCACAAGTGATCATCATTATAGCCGAAAGACAAAAGGTTTTCATCTCCCGAAAAAAGTAACAACATGTGGTTGATCCCGAAGATTATCATCTTGCAAGTCTTGGGCTTCCTGTTTGTTGATTATGTCTTCCATTGCCAAGCTCGGGTTCATCATAATTTTGTGGTATGCAATATCTTTTCCCCTTTGGGTTCTATTTCTGCATGTAATATATGGGTGCAGAACCGCCTAGTTGTTCATCTTGTACGAGTATCATATATACAAACGAAAAAATTGGGCGATATTCTACGCGATCCATAGTATATATAATATTATTTACGTTTATGACAGCTAGTTTGCATGCCCGCAGGTAAATGATCCTAATCATTCATAACATTTTCCCATGCTTTATAATGAGTTTATCGACATGGGTACGTAATCTTCTGATTGTAGGTGGAAGAAGCGCCATACACGAGACTGTGCAGCACAAAGAACATCTTGACAGTAAATGGCCAATTTCCAGGACCAACACTCTACGTTCACAGAGGAGATACTATCATCGTTAATGTTCATAACAAGGGCAACTATAACATTACTATCCATTGGTACTGAATCTCCGTCATGAGTTTGAGTTTCTTAAGGTTCATATGTGTCTATGTACGCCGGTCTGAAAGAGACGATCGAGAGAGAGAATGTCTGTTGAATAGTTATAGCTATCGATCTCATATAATGATGATATTGATCGTGCAATATAATTTTACAGGCACGGAGTAAAACAGCCAAGGAACCCGTGGTCGGACGGTCCTGAATATATAACGCAGTGCCCAATACAACCGGGTGGTAGATTTAGACAAAAGATTATATTTTCCACAGAGGAAGGGACCCTATGGTGGCACGCTCACAGTGAGTGGTGGCGAGCTACCGTTCACGGGGCTATAATCATATATCCCAAGAGAGGAACCAGATATCCTTTTTCCCTTCCTCATGCGGAAGTTCCTATCATCTTGGGTATATAAAAGTCTTTTCAATTATTGATATATAGTTAGTCTTTTTTTTTCAATTATTCTTCTTCTTCTCGATCTTGATCTTTTAATGGATCGATGAGTCAATTAACGTATATAATGTACAACTCATGATCAGTTACGACTGAAGAAAATGTCAGAAGATTTGAATTGGAACAACTTCATTATTATTCAAGTGATTATACTTAAAAAATATATATCTCGATCTTATATTGCAGGAGAGTGGTGGAAGAAAGATATATTGGAAGTTTATACTGAAACTGTTCAAACAGGGGCAGCCCCAAATGTTTCCGACGCTTTCACTATTAATGGTGAACCTGGTGATCTTTATCCATGCTCAAAGCCAGGTCCAAGCTTGCTAATTAATTTTCCTAGATATATAAACTTGCTACATGATGACCAACAACCCTCTTTTCGTCCGTGTTTAGTCTCCAATTCAAATTTCTATACTTAATTAGTCTCAAAACTATGAAATTCTATGTAAATAATTGATCACTTACGTAGCAAAGTACAAACTTCTCAATTTTCGGAATAGTTATTGAAGGATGGTCTTACCACGAGGCTTGACTATTTGACAGCTGATCTTCTCTTTATTTTAATTTTCCATACTTACTAGAGCTTTTTCATGGGATAACATCATTCTTTTATGATATTCTACACGTGACCAATCTTTTGAATCTATATAAATTTGTCCTTATCCATTAGCACTCAAGCTGATGATCTTTATCAAGTTCATCAGTAAATTAATGGATTAATTTATCCGATAATCCATAGAACAAAATATAAATATATAATTATGGGTTTGATTGGACATGTAAATGTTCACGTACTTGAACTTTCCTTGACTATATATTCGTGTGGAAGAAAACGCGTACAACCTTTCCATAGAGCTAGCTATATATATATATATATATATATGTCACTGATCATGCAAAATGTAAGTGACCTTTATGGCTTACGCAATATATACATATGTCACCTTCGAAGCCATTGATTTATAATTCGTAATTTATAGTTGTTGAATCTAATGAATGGTAAAATTCGTACTAGTTTGAATTGCGAATTTCATTGTATTTAGACTTCAAACTATAAAAACGTTTCAATAATCACCCTCTAATGATTAATTTTGATAGCTCGTGGATTAAATGTGACGAAATTAGTAATTTAAGGGTTCAAAATTACATATGGAGGCCAAAAGGCGATATTTTTTCAAAAAAAAAAAGTAGTTGACGAGGTTCCTTCGAAAGAAAATGGAAGTCAATTTGGAAGCTCACTATACGTACAAGCATTTTTCCCAGTATATTCACTTATATTCAGTATTTCACTATTTGCAGGAACATTCAAGCTAAATGTTGATCACGGCAAGACCTATCTGCTCCGCCTGATCAACGCTGCCGTGCAAGATATTCTCTTTCTTGCAATCGCCAACCATACGGTCACAGTTGTCGGAACAGATGGTAGCTACACCAAGCCCTTGAAAGCAGACTACATCTCAATATCCCCGGGCCAAACGATTGACGTTCTGTTGAAAGCTAACAACGTACCTGACCGCTATTACATGGCTGCCAGAGCATACTCCGCCGCGCCTGGGGTTGCTTTTGACAACACGACCACCACCGGCATTGTCCAATATAATGGAAACTGCACCCAATCTTCACGGCCTCTTTCCTTGCCCTATCTTCCTTACTACAATGATACCAATGCCTCTTTTAGTTTCACCAGAAGCCTTAGAAGCTTGGTCGATGAGAAGCAACATCCCATCGAGGTCCCAATAAACATAAGCACAAAATTATTTTTCACGATCTCCGTCAACGCGTTCCCTTGTCCAAACAATTCGTGTGGAGGGCCTAATGGGACACGGCTAGCCACTAGTGTCAACAACATAAGCTTTGTGGACCCATCCATCGACATATTGCAAGCTTACTATTATCATGTCAATGGGGTATTTGGGACTGATTTTCCAGATATTCCACCACTGTTCTTTAATTTCACGGAGGAGGACCTGCCGTTGTACCTAGAGACACCGAGACGTGGGACGAAGGTGAAGATACTGGAGTATAACGCGACTGTGGAGCTTGTTTTTCAGGGCACAAGTTTGGTGGGTGGGAACGATCATCCAATGCATCTCCATGGGTACAGTTTCTATGTAGTTGGATCAGCTCTTGGAAACTTCGACAAGGATAAGGACCCTTTGGGTTATAACCTTGTCGACCCTCCTCTAATGAACACCATTGATGTCCCCATTGAAGGATGGACTGCCATTAGATTCAAGGCCGATAATCCCGGTTTGTTACGCATGCATCCACTGCTATTATTGTTTGAAAAATAAAATCAGACCTGGCTGCTAATTAATTACTAGTATCGTTATATATATTTTTTCATGACGATATATATTGCTGATCATGTTTATGTTTTGTGTTGACAGGAGTTTGGTTTATGCACTGCCATTTTGATCGGCATATGACATGGGGCATGGACATGGCGTTTGTGGTCAAGAATGGGGAAGGTCCAGAAGCTCATATTTTACCACCACCACCAGATATGCCACCGTGTTGAAGTCGCCGGCACCGGCTCGTATATATCAGTCTGCCTTAATGCTCTAGGATATCATAACTAATATATTCCTTTTTGTTACAATTCTTGCTTGTAACGCCTCGAAACTCAAAAAGAGACCTCTCAAGAAGGTCACTATTATAAATAAATAAAAATTACTTGCAGGATTGCGCTGCTTCAAAAATATATAAACCAGAGTCAACTTGCTACCAAGAAATATAATAAGTACTCAAAGTGATGTATAATATCTCTTCAAAATACCACAAAAACAACTCATTGGGTTTTAAAATTGAACAAATTGGTCTCCATCTCAAGGATCCTATCTCACCCTGCACGATAATTCTTTTTATGTTTTAGTTATTTTTTATTTTAATTTTGTTAGTTAGTTTTAAATTCTTTTAAGTTTTTATTTTATTCAATAAAAACTTAAAATTTATTATTATAAGAATTTTTTAATTGATCTCGTGTTATTTATTATTATTTATAATAAAAAATTATCGTTTTAACTTATTTATTATTATTTTATAAATAAATGAATAATTATTAAATTTTTTGCTATTAATTATTATATGCACTGATCAAACATATGTGGTGTTGCAGTGGACACCATGCATGCTGACATGGCGTCTCTTGCTTATAACAACATAAAATCACATTATGCACCACAAATATCACAGAATCTGGTTCGACTCACCATTTTTGTGTTAAACAATATAAAATTATGTACAATATATAAATAAATTATGCAACACTTGATATCGGATTAGAAATATATATGTTGCGGGTGCATCTAACTAGAAGTACCCTAATGATTTGGATACAATGACACGTTCAGTTCATTGAATCATTCTTTCTGGGAAGAAGACTCCATTGGCCTTTACATCATCTATCACGTTTACCATATCCAAGTATATGAAAGTCAATTTTTTAAAAAAAGCATTGAAAATGACACCTTGGATCAATCCCCCACGATTCTTGTTGTTCACGAGCCACGAAACTGAAATAGTTGGGCCAAAGATTTGAGATATCTAAAATTGGAAAGTGTCTTTTTATTGTTTTTTTAGATCTTTCAATAATATTTTAAGGGTTAATTATAAAAACTCTCCACTAACTTATATTTCAATCTCAAATACTCTCATAAACTCGAACTCGTTGCAACTCGTCCCCACAAACTATATTTTTCGTTTCGATTTCATCCTTCAACCTACTAAAGTTGTTATATCGAACGGTTTTTGTCCTACTTAAACGACACGTGACCTTCTCCTTACTTGAAAAGACGAATTTACCCTCGTTTGAATCCTTCCTAGCCTTCTACAATGCTTTTAGCAATTTGTAGAGCCAAAAAATAATATGTAGTTAGCTGATTTTTTTTTATTAAAAAAAAAAAAAAAAAAGATGACTCACTTAAAATCAAGCCGGTCAAATTCGTCTTTTCAAGTAAAGAGAACGACGTGCACATTTGGTTTGCATTGATGACGGGAAGGATTTTGGTTTTCCAACTGTTGCAATCCTCAAGTATGTGGGCCACACTTTCTTCCTGAAGATTTTTTGTTTCCTAGTAATGAGGAGAACCTTCTACTAGAAGCTCATCTAAAGCACATATAAGTCTTACAGCCCACGACTCTTCTTAAGACTTATTTTATCCTAAAAGAGAATCAAACCCGAGACCATATGTGTAATATAGTCCAAGTGATATTACAAAAACCTGATATGAACCATCTCTACTTTCTAGAAGTTGTTGTTCCTTTGAAAACAGAATCCCACGAAATGGAGTCTAACATGGGGGAGGGGGAAGAAATAGACAACTTTTAAAGTTAGCAACGCTAAAACACACTCTTCACTTGGAATGTTTATAGGAAAATTAACCAATAACAGTAAACATAGTCGGTTGTTTTCTTCCAAACAGAAACACACATGAATAAAGGCGACAACCATGCTAGAATCAATAGCCCCGCTGAAAAGCTGCAATCTAGTTTGTCCATGAATTGCAATTTATCACGGGCTTCTTTCGTTTAAGGATGGGCAAAACCCAGCCAACCCTGATCGGCTCAACCCAAACAGGTCAGGTTACCTCAGGTTTGAGCACGGATTTTGAAACATAAACATAAAGAAAAATTAAGTTCAGATCTCTAAGAACACTATTTTTTTTTCTTTTTGTCGTATACATCTAGTGAAATGACCTTTAATGTTTTTCTATGATTTTTCTTGTGACACAGCCCAAGCCCAACAAGACTATGGGTGCGTTTGCATGAAAAATTTTACAAAATTTTTCACCTTTCTCACAATAAAATACTACAATATAATCTCTCCCATCAAATCATAACTTTTCACTACAAAAAATATAAAAAATTACCTCTTCACTTTTTCACTAAACCCAATACCAAAAATTTTAACACAAAAATTTTACAACACAAACCCACCCTATTTAACCTGACCCGACAAGTTCACCTGAAAATCGTGTCGAGTTACACGACCCTCACCCCAGCTTACAACACAAACCCACCCTATTTTTTTTACCCTTTCCTTATTTTTCCTCTTTCTCCTTCCTGGAGAAAGATTTTATTCGAATTTATATTTCTAAATTTTTAATATCAAAATGATAATAAGGAAGAACAAAATAAATACGGAAGAATATGCAGAAGCAGAACGGACCCAATTGTCAAATTGAAATCGTGAGAAGGATACGACCCCAACAGACACTACCATAAGAAAAAGGTCCAAGCATAAAAACAGCCCACAGAACCACAGTGACAGCCATTTAAAATCAAAAGGCTTTAAGGCTATATAGCCTCGCCCGTCCACCTGAAAAGTTAAGCGATCGAAGTGTAATAACCTGTGGCCTATGATTTGAGGACCCGCAGGCCGTAACCAGCCAAATCAGGCTTACCTTCCGACCAACCCCTTCCACTGGAAGTCTGGAACAGGAAGTTCATTGGCTGATTCTTCCTTCTTCTTTTTTTCTTGGTTACCATTTTGCTCCTAGGTTGATGGATGAATATTTCAGTAATGACTATAAAGCTGTCTAGAAAGAATAAAGTATTCAAAAAAAAAAAAAAAAGCCGTGAAAGTCTCTAATCTGCAGGACCCTGGCAAAAGCACTCTTCTGTCTTTGAATTTCTAACTCAGGAGGCCAATCAAGATCAACTTCAAGCAGGAAGCTTAAGCTTCTCGCAATTTTTCCAGCTGAATAAAGATCAGAAACGCTGGTTAGTATGAAGGCAATGTGCCAAAGACAAATTTTCCATGTTTGTTTCAATGGAGGTGTAGTTTCCCAGAAGGAGGAAAAATCATGTTTAACCTCTCTACATAAGCTGGCTGTTTGCTCTATCGATATTAAGCTTTTCCTATTTATTTTGTGGAATGAATTAAAAGCATGTTGTCATTGTCGCTTTTGCTACTCATTCCAGAAAAACAAAAGGACGAAATGTGGACTGGGAAAGGAAGCTAACATGTAGAGACAAGGGAAGCGGTAGGAGGAGAAAGGTGAGAAGTGGAACACGAAGTACCTTTTGATATAGTAGTAGAAGAAGTCAGCATAGAGAGCCGTCTGAACTAAGCCAGAAATCCAAGCTGTGTTCAGCAGTATAAAAGAGCCCGTGAACAAAATATTACTTTAAAATGAGCTCAGCTAAATCAAAGTGCAAGCAAATGCGAACTCACGTATCCAGTGAACTTTGTAATGATCCGTTAAGAAACGGTAGAGCCAATTGAGTAGATATAACGCACGGTAAGCACTATAAGAAAAGAGAGACAGAAACCACACAAAACCAAAGTCCGGGCATGAAAAAGCATATACCCAACGATATTTAATTCTTCCATATATTATTTCAGTACAGATCTGAGACATACATTCAGCCTTAAAAGTGTTAAATCTTATTCATCACAATAAAGTCAAGAAAAGAAAATGGTTCTTGTCAAAAAATAAGAAATTTTTAAAAGATTGCATGATGGCACATATGGCTGATCAAAACCTGAGAGTGAAGTCATGGCATAGGTTGCGACATTTCAGTTGCTAAAATACATTTCATAACAACCTATCTCCTTTTGAAAATTTAAGAAGTCCAAAATGGATCCATCAAAGCATGTTCATTCACCAAAAGCCTTTGTAGCTCTAGAACATATACTTCCATACTATATAAGTTAGCAGAATTGAGCTCAAAGAGGCTCTTTAACTAGAATAAATTAATGACAAGTTGTAGCATCCTGGACTGCATGTATGCAACTTTGCCCTCCAAAATAGTTTGTCATGCATATAAGAAAACAGTAATTCAATCTTTCATAATTTGACAATTCAGAACAGCAGCTCTCCGTAGCCAAACTCCTTGTTTTTCTTTGATTCAAAAGCTGTTGTTTCAATAGGTCACAAGGCTCTACCAGATGAGAAACAGAAATCTACATAGGAAACATTATTTAGAAGCTTCAGATAATTGCCAGGGATTGCTTTGACAGCTAAAAACATACTCATATTCGCCCACCAGAAGTACAAGAGCAAGTCAAATTCTGATTAATAATCACACCAGTTTCACTCCCCTAAACAACACCACCAGAAACCTTCTTCACTGTCATCCATTCAACCAAAAGAACACTGCTGAAATCACGACTATCACCAAGATTGCCAAACTTACTGCAGACAGGCCATCACCACCACAAATTTCCCTTGATGATCCATAAGTTTATGCAAAATCAAGATGAGTTCATCTTTTGTGACCAATATGAAAATCAGCAGTGATGATTGATGGAGAATTTCCTTCACTCTTCAGCTCAAATCCCACTAGCCCTGAAAGGGTTACGCATTTGGCCATGCTAAGAAACCATTCATCGGACCATCAGGAGTTAGCCTAGCTGGTAAAAGAGTAGGACCAGGAAGGATATCATAAATTACAGAAAGAGAGAGAGGGAGAGAGAGAGAGATCTTTCGTTATGGATACTTTCTTAATTGCACCTCAAATGATCACTTTCTAAAGTTCCTATCAGGTGTCATACAAAAAGCACCCAAATCTACTTTTCAACTATGAGATCCATCCAGAACATCGATCTCTTAATTTCTCTTTTATGGTTGGTTGATAAATTCAAAGCTAAAAACACTCATTTTTTTATCATTATCACCCAATCCTTATTGAGAGATGCAAATACCGAGATTCTCAACCCTAACATATATCATACTAGTATTTTCAAGGAGCTACAACCGTAGCCTAATCTGATTCCATGGCAGAAACTAATTTTTCCAAAGAACTTTCTCATGGCCTCCTCCATAACCAGGTAAATTACAGCAAATAAAACTGCCACTGGTTTACAGAACAAACACAATATGTTGATCTGTGAGCTGCACAGAAATGTGAAACACACAGTAAGGTTGAAGACATAAGCCCTAGGATGCTGTATAAACATTATGAAGCATAAAGAGTGCACCTAAGAAATGATAAAATAAAATAAAAAGATTGTGTATATGGGGTGGCAATAACTTCAAAGCAGACCAAATACTAGATGTGATTAAACTATATACAACAAAGAAAAGGTAGTCCAGCTTCTACTAAAGCAAAAAGGAGACATACCCAAGAAGGAATACATAATTGCCAGTTAAGGTGTCGATATTCCTCGACCTCTGTAGTAATACCAATTGTGGTAAGATTGCTACTGCTTCCAGGTACAGCGAAAATGTCCATAGAACCTTCAAATTGAGTCAAGCTCCCATAATCAAATTGCAAATAATGTACTACAAATTTCAACAGTTCCAGTTAATCAACCACCAGAGACAATTATGAATAAAAGGTAAAACACGTGTGACTTTTGATTAGACTTTTATAAAACCATTGCTTTGGGCTCTAATGCCAAACCCAATTAGGTGAAAGATGATTCAAAAGTATCCTCCCTCCCTTGATGAGGTGGCATCAAGAGGTTTGTGCCTTTCACAAGGGCAAAGATCACAACCCTTGTCCTTTATGCATAAGCAGTTCCCACCATCAAGTTCAGAGCATTACAATAACTTTTTACTTTTATTCTCTCATACTGCTGGTTATCCCTGTCTGCAATACTAATCGTCCATTACCTTGAAGTGGTAAGATTCTCTGTGGTCCCTCATGGAACCAGCTTTGCTCGAGATATTTCATGAACTCAAGAATCAGCATTCATTTTTCAAAGAATTTATCTCTACATCACCTAGATTAAGATCCGAATAATGCAACTACGAATAACCCCTAATGCGTAGGCCAGGCAGCTGTAGTGAAAAAGTATGCAACTGTAATTATTGTTGTTGTTGAACCAATAATATAAAGTGTTTCTGCAGCCAATTCATAATTGTAAAGCAAATCTTTTGCTGCTACAAGAAATATTACCATCAAGCAAATATTTAGTAGCTATTCAAAGCACTATTAACACCAAAATACCATATTTCATCAAACATAGAATGGTTCGAATTTAAGTTAAGGCACCATGTTTGACCTTAGATCTGGTGTAAATCAAGTGTTTAACAACAATTTGGAGCATTACTCCCAAAACAACAGTCTAATATGTGATTCTCTTTACGTAGGTTTCTTCATGAAAAAAGAGGAAGTACATATATTACATACTAATATGTGATTCTCTTTAGGTATGTTTCTTCATTGTAAAACAGGATATAATTTTTTTATAATATATTTCTATATGTATGGAAGTATGTATGTTACATACATATATGTATAGATGTGTAAGACAGAAAACACACGAAAGCGAAGACGAAAGTATTCCTTACCTCAGTTACATTAAAACTGCGGTGGATCAAAAGAGCTAGCAAAAAGGATGGGAGTATAAGAAGGTAATGTCTAAAGGTATCTTCATCCTTGTTGTATGTTTGCTTCACCACTTTATGGTGCCTCATATACCAGATAATAGCCATCGAAGTTCCAATAAAAACCAGCTTCATTGCCATGTTATAGAAAGAGTAGTACCTCGTGAACAAGTCTAGGTATCAACTAAGAAAGACGATGACATACAGTTCTTGAGTCTTAAGTGAAATTCCTGCGGCAAGTAAATGTATTGTGAGCTCAAAATATGGAGCAGAACATTCGTATGATAACAAACCAAAAAATGTTATAAATATTTGCCTCTCATTTGCATTTAAAGTTCCACCGAGTCTTGGAAGCCCTTAAGCAGGTTCCCCGGATTGAAGCAAGCATATATGCAAGAGTTCAAGTTGAAAGTAGTTCACCTATTTCAAGTTGCAAGTTGTTCATCTATTTCAAGCCTTGTTTTCCATGGAATAAATCTCAATGAATCAAATTTATGCAACCTTACAGAAGATTTAATTTTCCTGCTTATCCTTTTCCAGAAGATTCTTGCCAAAACCTTAGCAAGAATCTTGTAGAGACCCCCCACAAGGCTTGTGGGATGGAAATCTTTCAACTCAACCACTCCAGGTTTTTGGGATAAGGACAACAAAAGTAGTTCAAACTACGGACAAATCTACCATACCGAGCAAACTCATTAACACGAAAATAATATCCCTTTTAAGGACCTCCCAACAAGTCTGGTAGAAAGCTAAAGAGAAATCATCGGGCCCCAGGGCTTTATCACCATTAAGACCAAAAACCACCCCGGACACCTCATCCTCCTCAAAGGGCCTCTCAAGCCATGTCCTCACCTCCCGCAACCAAATCAAACTCCAACCCATCCAAAGAAGGTCTCTAAGAAAAAGGCTCCTCGTACAAAGAGGAATAAAAACTAACAATTGTCAACGAGATATCAACGGGGTCTTCCACCACTTCCCCATCCACCTCTAGACGAGAAATAAAGTTAGACTTTCGATTAGAATTAGCAACACAATGAAAGAATTTTGTGCACCTATCCCCCTCCTTTAGCCATAAAGCTCTAGATTTTTGCTGCCAACTCACTTCCTCCATATCAATCAACTGGTCTAAATCTCTAATAATCCTCATCTTCCTCTCCAACCCCTCAGAATCAAGATTCCCTAACTCATCCAATCTGTCCAACAAAGAGAGTTCTGACAACAACCCTAACTTACGAAGACTGAGATCACCAAAAACTTCCTTATTCCAAACTTTTAAGTCGCGTTTTAGGGCTTTCAATTCAAATTGAACACAAAACTGGGAGACCCTGAAAAACATAGCTCCTCCACCACTCCCGGATCTAATCCACAAACCCCTCCACCTTCAACCACATGTTCTCAAATCTAAAAGGCTTCTTCCCACCCCCAAAAGAACCACTCTCCAACAAAATCGAAAAGTGATCAGAATACAACCTGGACCAAGATTGATAGGTTTATTTTTAGCTCTGAGTGGGAGGTGTTGTATCCGGAGGTGGTTCAGCGTAGGTTGCCTCCAAGATTGAGATGCTCGATTATTAGACCACGTGAACAAACCACCTAGCAACGGAGGATCCACCAACCCAAACTCAGAGAGAAAATCAGAAAAATCATACATAGCTCTGGCAAAGCCTCCCGACCCCGACCTTTCACCAGGGAAACGAGTGACATTAAAACCACCCCCAATACACCACGGAATATTCCACCAACAGTTGTTTTGAGTGATCTCAGTATAATCTTTGTACTGATTTCGTCTTTTCTTCTTTTCTTTTTTATTAATAATACTGATCTTACTTATCAAAAAAAAAAAGTAATTTTCATGCTTATCCTAATTGTAGGTTTAGTTTATGCATGGTGAAAAAGACCATTGGAATTATCTTCCTCTAACTTATGTACCATATCAATCCGGTTCCATAAGGTCACCTAGCAACCAGCCAATTTTTCAGACAGTATAAAATCCAAGAATTCACTTCCCAAAAAGTACATTATTTGTAACTTTAGGGTGCTTCATAGTTAAAGATGCATAAATAAATACCTGCTGCAATTTTATTTGAATGAAGGAACAGGATTTCTTCAAAACTCAAAGATCTCAACATAACCAGAAGAATGAAATAGAAGAAAATCATGAGCAACAAGTAGGATCTCTCGTATTTAGTCATTGAGAAGAGAAATAATGGTCTTACATAGAAGGATTCCGAAATAGTTGCGCTCATGTGTTGTAACAAATCATGATAATTGCTTATTGAAGAACTACCAGTCTATTGACCCCCCCCCCCCAAAAAAAAAGAAAGGATATTTAGAAATAAAAGGTTTTCATGAACAAACTCTATCACAGCAGGCCTTGCTTAATATCAGCCAACAATAAAGACACTCACTGGAAGTGTCAAAAGGTTACCATTCAATTCAACAGTTTTTCAATAAGCAAATGAGCACTAATGATAATAATGGGATAGGAAAAAAAGAAAGAAATTTAGTAAAACTGCAACGTTCTAAACTCCAAAAGAGGGAAATTTGCGATTTCGAAGCAACTGATCCTATTGAGAAATGAAAATTTGAAGAATTTGATAAATGAGCTAATATTCAATGTTGCAATAGTAAAACCCTTTAAACGAACAACCTATCTACTATTCATCAATTGTTCTACACGAAAATATAACTATAGCAGCACTTGCTAAGGGAAAAGAAAAGGTTTGTAGTTAGCGGATAAATAATTGCATTTAACCAACATTAAGTGAACAGCTCAACACTGACACTACATAATGGATCAAGGAGGAGCAGCTGAGCTCCTCATAAATGCAAGCAAATGGTTAAGGAAGAAGAGAAAACTGAACCGAAACATAGCATTCGGGATATACCTGCACAGGATTTCATGGTGTGGATCTTGAGGAGGAGGACCACGACGCTGAGGAGGTGGGTCATGTCCCCTAACAATCTGAACAAGTTCATCATGGCCGCTCTCTCTCTCTCTCTCTCTGGCAACTGCAACTCCTCTCCTTTCCTTTCTTTTCGTTACTTTTCTTTTCTTTTCTTGTCTCTTCTCTTCTCTTCTTTTTCTGTAAGCTCACTTCTCTTCTCTTTCTCCTTTGCTCGTGGGGCTTTTTGAGACTGCGACACCTCTTCTAGGATCCAGACCACCGACAGCGATTTTCTCCCTAATTGTTTTATGTTCTTTCACCTGCAATTTTTTAAGGTTTTGACCACTGAAAACTAGCAATGAAGCGCGTGCCGTTGTCTGATCTTACCCAATGAAAATGAAAGTCACTCAGGAAAAAAAAAAAAGCTTAATTACCATATCATCCCTGTGGACTATTGACTTCTTATTTTATATTATGATAATGTTATAAAACTTTTCTTAGATAATATAAAAATAAAGCATGGTACCAAACATTGTGTCGCATCTAACGATCACAAAACTCGAGAAAATTAAAAATTAGATCAGGAATCTATCAAGAGAAGCGTATGGTAGTTAAAGAGATAAAATAATTTTAAGTATAATTGGGTATAACTGTGGATGTGTTAAGAAAATATTTATGAAACCACCAATTATCATAAAATTTTACCCTATCTAGAAAAAATATTTTTTATAATTTGAATTAAATTTATTGACAGTCTTGACTGTACAAACATCTAAGCAAAAGAAGACAAAGGAGGTTTCAAATTACGTGCCATCATTGTTTGAACATGAAATATGTGGTAATAAATTAGGATAGTGTTTGTGTAAGTAAAATTTTAGGGTTTGTGAAAAAGTGAGTAGAGAGAATGAAAAAGTGAAAAAGTTGGTAAAAAGTGTAAAAAAGTTAGATAAAAAGTAAGGAGAGAGAATAAAAAAGTAAGTGAAAAAGTGAAAAAGTTGGTAAAAAGAGAAAAAAGTAAGAGAAAAAATGAGGATGTGAAAAAGTTAAAATTTTAGTAAAATTTTGTGTGTAAACAATACTATGTAGATGTTTGGTTCATAAAACTCGTACGGATTTTGATAGAACTGTAAATATTTATATAAATTAAAGTTTTATAATTTTTGTGTAAAATTTGGTGAACAGTTTTAAAGATATTTAATTTTTATTAGAATTGGTAAAAATGTGTAGTAGAGATTATTTGCTGTAATTTTTTTAATAAAAAATGATTGGTGGTTGGTGAAAAAATATGGAGAGATAAAAGTTGTTATAATTTTTTAAAAAATGCATTGGAATTCGTGTGAAAATTTGTTTAGAAGGTATTGATGTTTGTATATAATTTTTTAAGATTTTGTATGTTTGTTTCATAAATTTATTGCATTCATTATATCCTAAAATACTTATATAAAGGAACATGCCTATTAGATAGACTTTCTCTGTTTTTGTATTTGGTGCTTCCCATGTATTTTTGTTATTTTATGGCAACCATTTGGTAATATCACTTTATAAATATAGATTTTACACTGCAAATTCTTTTTGAGTTACCATTTTCATTTGAAACTCTTCAATTTTCATGGTAAGAGCTCAATGGCTAACACCGAGCTGCATATGTGGCGGATGATTCATTAACCTCAACTTCATTTTTCTTTACCCAACATTACCCACTACTCGTTTCTATCTGATGATTCACGTTTTACATGCAATGACAAAACTTTTTCAAAGTCCATTATTACTTCTTTTTTTTCTTATCAGTGAGAAGGTGCACAACAGACATATTCGAACATGCTATATTCCCATTACCTATTGCAGGCATTTTTATCGGGAGGTTAATATCTGTCAATTTTGCGATTCTCGAATCTCGTAAGAAGTCGGAGAAGAGAATGAATAATAGAGTTCTATAAAAAGTAAATTTTATATTGAGACTTTACTGAGTTAAAGTAAGTTTTATAATGATTTAAGGAGTTTTAAGAGTAACCTTAACTAATTATTTTGAAGTCAAAATGTAAATGTGGTTGTAACTCTCTTAAGTCGTTATAAGATTCTTACTATTCGGTGGACAAATATTTAAACCAAATGTCAAATATAAAACTCTTATAATGAACTACCTATATTTACTTTTTGGAATCTAAGGGATAGAAACATGTCACATTATTTAATTAATAATAGATAGATGAGTGTCCCTTAAATTTGGAAAAGTAACGGGATAAGTACACTTTGTACCTTAATTTATTATTGTTGTCGCATTGCACTCACCCACTATTGATTTTGAAACACTTTGCACTTTATCTGTTAAAGTTTTTAGTTAATTTGGATGGAAAATATTTTTTTAGTGTGCAAAACTATAATTTTGTCCCTACAATTTGTTTGGAAGATATTGGTCATTTTATGAGGGTAAAATCACAATTCGTAGGCCAAAAAAATAAATTTTCTCAAAAAAAAAATTATATTGCTAAGTATTTGAAATAAATAATTAGTAGATGTAATATGATAAAAATAATAAATTAATGTGTAAAGTATCGAAACTCTCATAATTAAAGAGCACAAAAATATATTTAATCTCACATCAAATATAAGCAATTCATTGTAACAACTTTGGTCTTGGCGGCAGCGGATCCTCTCCATCTTCTTCCAGCTCGTGATTCCTTCCCTCTCTTATTCGAGGATAACAGGCAACTACTGAAGAAGTGTTTTGTTATAGATATTAGAAATGTCTGTTTGATTAAAAACGGAGTTGACGTTAGAACTTTTTTTAATATTATTATTTTAGATAATTTAATAGTATTATTAAAAAATAATATGGACTATTTTTGGTTGCCCTGTTTAAAATCACTTAGGAAACCTAAAAAATATTTGTATATATTAGTCTAAATATTTTGTTTATTTTCAAAACACTATATATCATATTCCTCCGACATTAAATTTTAAATACAGGAAAATGTTAAGGAGAAAATACATTTTTCACCCACGAACTACCGTAGATTTTACATTTTTGACAATAAACTATTATGTTTGAGACATTGCATATTCTGATTACCAATCTTAGACACTTTGCACTCTCTATCAAAATTTTATACTAAAATAACGATAATGTCTTTAACCCACTTTGAATATATTGAAGATATTGTCGACAATTCATTAAATTTCGGGGTATTATTGTCGGAAGGAAGGTGCAAAGTAGGCCATAATAGATCTGGGCCTAAACCAATTGGGCTCGGCCGGTTCTGGGACAGCCCGGTTCGGTTGTCGGCCCAAAAATTCCCAGAACCGAGGGTTTCGGTTCGGCCCACAATTTTGGGGGCCCAAGGCTCCGAACTGATGGCCCCCAAGTAATTTCACATTTTTTATATAATTAGTGGGGTGTGAGATGATCACACCCGCCCCTTTAATTTCTTTCACGTTCCACTCACGAATCCCCCCTTTCGTCTCAAATTGCCATAACACCCCACATTCCCCTGCCGCTGGCACAACCTCCCCTCTCCCCATGGTCACCATCGCCTCCCTCCCTCCCTCTTGGTTGTGGATGGTTGCTCTGAGTTGTTGGTGGCTGTTGATTTGCTATTTGAGTTTTGGTTGTTCTTCATTTTCGTTTCTCTTGATTTTCCCCCTCCTAATCCCTTGCTCACACCGACCAAACATTGACCGAAGCCGATTAGGGTTGGTCCGGTTGGTCTAGAGATACCTCAGCGCGGTTATCGGTCCCCCTTTTTCATAAACCGAAGCCCTTGATTCGGTTGTCGGTGGGGGCTGAAAATTAAGTCGAGAGGTTAGTTTTCATCCTCAGTGCAAAGTGTATAATATTAATAGTTAAAGGATGCAATGTGTGAAAGTGAAAAATGTATGGTGGAAAGTGTTTAACATTAGTAATTAGAGGGTACAATGTGTTACATACCTGATAGTTTATGGCTGAAGAATGTATTTTCCGAAATATTAATTATATTATCAACTGAACGAGCTTGAAGGACAAGAACAAATACAAAAGTAAAACTAATTCCCTGCTCCTCAAGTTATTTATGTAAACGGACTCATCGGCTGACAACATACAATATATAATATCTATTGTTTTTGTTTTTGTTTTTTTATCACAACATGATACATTTTTTTAAAATCTAGAAAATTACAACTGAGAACTTACAACAGAAGTGACTCAAAAGACTAGCAACAAACCTAAGGACTGTAACTTATAAATGAGTAAGATCATCGGCGAATGTAGACAAGTTCGTGGCTAGTGACCTGAAGGCCCACAGATAATAGAGAGACTCACATTAAATAGGCTTTGAAGGCCAACTTATAGTAAAAACAAGTCCTAGAGAGTGTGGCCGTCACTGGAGGCAAAAAGAGCAACCAGAGAGTTAAGCGTGTGAGATCCACCAGCACTACGTGTGGCTTATGAATCTACACGCGTCATCTCCATCACGCCTGGCATGGTTCATTCGTGTGTTGTCGAAAGCCATCGTGTGTGGTTCGTTTACAACTTGAGAAAAAACACAAAAAACCACAACCAACCACTTGAACCAATGATGGGGAGAAGGGAGGAGGGAAGGGAGCGAGGAGCCGTGTAACGTCTCAAACCCCGACAGTTAGGGGTTAAACCAGTGAAAATCTGTAAAATTTTAAGGGTAAAATCATTTAATACAAAATAAACAATTATTGATAACATAATCCAAGTTTAAAACATAAAAATAATTGAATAACAAAACTTTGTTTAAAACTCTTTAAAAACACAAGACATTAAGACTAAACATTAAGTCTAATTGGAACTTCAAGTCTTCTCTCCGCTACCCATGAAAAGAGAGAAAATATACCGTGCGAGTTAGACAAATAAGCAAATAAAGTTATTATACTAGGGTGTACTTATGAATCACATTTAATAAGTAAAATGCAATAGAAAACTGTAAAATCTCAATCCAAAAACATATAACTATAACGTAACAGGGTTGTGTAGTCCAGAAGACTCTTTGCCTTCATTGTGGTTGCAATTGGTACCAATGTTGTAGCTTTGAACTTTAGGCCTTGGGATTTAAAAAGCATCATACATTTTATTCAATAATATTTTTTCTAAGTACATATAATACAATAATCATCCATAAAATATGTCATCAATCTTTTTTTTTCTTGGATATGTAAATTTATAAAGAAATAGCAAATATATGAAATCATGAGATAAATAATCAAATAATAACGTAGACATATGTTTGTGATTACACCACATAAACTTCGAGGGGTTTCAATTAAACATTCAATTCTTAAAATTACCTCAGTCTTTTAAAAAAATATAGCATAATAACCCCGTTTACCTTATCTTTAGAACACTTGAACCCTTTATCAATTTTAATCTTGATGGCCTTAAAAAATTAGATTATAACCTTACGCTTGATTTCGCCTTCTCCTACTCAATAAGCATACAAGAGACCAACAAATGATTTATGAAAACAACCCCTTAAAGAATGACTCTAGATATGAGAAGAATTATCAAAGGTTGTTATCTATTTAAAAAATTCAAAATATATTATAGAAAAATATTGAAATGCAAAAATTTTAAAATATAAAGTGATAAAGATAAAATATTTGAAATAAATAATATCTTCAAATAAAATTAATATTTCAAATAAATCTAAATTTTAAATTTAATAAAAATAATATAAAAAAATTGGGGCGTTACTTAGAAGCGGCACCATCTGCCATCCTGGTGGAGGCTTATTGGTTAGGCATTGCGGATGAATTTTAGAGAAAGTGGCCAACGTCCAATAGGAGCAATCTACACACTTGAAAGGGCCGTAGGCCTATATGGGACATGTTTGAGCCCCAATTAATTGGGCTCAAAATTTTAGGTTTACTACTAAAAAAGTCACCACATAATTTTTTATTATTATAATATTTATTAAAAATCTTCTCCCTCTTCACTTTTTCACCAACTCTCATAATATTTCTTTATTTTATAATATTTTTCAAACCCCAATACCCAAAATTTTTACCTTCAAACATACCCATAGTGTTTGTCGCCTCGTCGTCGTGCCCCTCACTCGACCTCCCACGGACTCTCAACTGAAGGCCCTAAACACTCCAAAACGGCAAAACCTTTTTAGTTTTAGGTTTATCAGACTAATCACTGTTTTGCAGCCAAAAAGCTATCGCTTTCTCCCAAACCCTCTCCGTATCTCTCCACCTATAAAAATAGGAGGGAAAAAGTGTCCGATAACAAAAAGAAATTAGAAAAAAAAATAATAAAAAAACCCATATTCAACGCAAGTCCCTCTCTTAAAACTCTGCTTCATTTTCAAGCTATCTTTTATACCTTCCTCTATCTCTCTCTCTCTCTACATAAAACCCCAGCCTCTCTCTCTCTCCTTCTAAACTAAAATCCTCTAGAACCTCAGTCTATCTCTCGCTCTTTCTCTAGAATCTTTCTCTCTCTTAGGCTTTTTGGTTTCGAGTTCTGGTGACGTTTGGTGCATAGTGCATACGGTGTCTAGGGTTTATTAGTGAGTGTCTGTTGTGTGGGTGGTTTTGGCGATGGCGGCCGAAAAGCTTAGGGATTTGAGTCAGCCGATCGACGTGGCCTTGCTGGATGCCACCGTGGCGGCCTTCTATGGCACCGGATCTAAGGAAGAGGTGAGATATTTGTTCCTCCTCCCTTGCTCTGCTTTCTGTTTGGTTCTCTTGAAACTCCGGGGAGATTGAAGTAAGAAATTGAGCCTCTAGTATCATGGGGTTTAAACCATGTTAGGGGCCATGATAGTGTTTACTTGAAAGGAACTATGTGACTACTGCACTGTCTCTTTCTATCTGCTTTCTGTTTGGCTCCTACGAACGAGGGAAAATGGAGGGAAATTAAGCCTTTTCAATTTTTCGGTTTCCGTACTTCCGAGGTACTTGTCATGGGGATTTTGTTGTAAGTTTATACGGGGCTTACTTTGGGTGTGTTTCTCGAGTGAAAAATATGGTAGTTTCGGTTGTTCTCTTTATCCGGTCTAAATACATTTAGTTTGGGTAAATTAATAACAAAAAGAGTTCAAATAATTGTGAAAATTGCAATCCAGAAAATTCATGGTTTCTGTTGCCAGCTAAACACAATTGGCGTTATTGTTGTGCTGCTAAGACGAGGAAAGGAAATGGAAGGGATGCGACATTGAGTTATATATTTTGTTTCGTTGTTGTCTTGGTTAAAAAATTGATTATAATTGCTAAACTTGAGAGATATTGTGTGTATATATGTGTGTGTGTGTGGGTGTATGTATTCTAAAGTAGTTTGGGAGGGAGTTGTTGCAATGCATTAAGTCAAGATTTTGGCATCCCGTTTTTAATAAATGGGCTGTGATACCTTGATGAACTTATAATTCTTTTGCATTTCCAGATTTACTTTCTAGAATAATTTTTACATCTTGGGCTCAATTACAATGTTTTCACATTTTCTTCCCTCACAATTGTTGGTGACCATAATTTACTTATATGTCATTGTTAGTTCTGCCAGTCTATGGGACTTTAATCTGGGTTCTTTGATTTTTTCAAACGTATATAGCAGGGAAATGCCGGGATAATTTTGGTATTTGCAATGCGTTTGTTTCATTGCATACATATTCTTTCACTAATATCTCGTTTTCTCTGTTTGTTGAATGCAGAGGATGGCAGCAGATCAGATATTGCGGGATTTGCAAAACAATCCAGATATGTGGCTACAAGTTATGCAAATCCTACAAAATACAAAGAACCTCAACACCAAGTTCTTTGCCTTGCAGGTTAGTTTCCTTTTTGCACGAAAATCTTTACAATTACGTTGATAATGTTTTAGAGCTTTTGTGATATCATTAAGTGGCTTTTATTCCCCTGTCGTAGAAGTAAGGAAAATCTTCCTAATTCCTATCTTCTGTAGATATATATATATATTTTAATAAGTAAGTTAAACTTTATTAATGAAGAAAGTTCACAGTACAAGAGATTATACTGAAAACATCTAGCCCAAACAAGCGAAAAAACTAGGAAATCCAGATAATCCAGAAAGGACACCCTAAAACCGAATTAGCCCAAAGATCTTATTTAGATATTCAGGGGGCGTTTGTTTGTGGAAATTTCGGGGAATATTCCGGAAATTTTGGGAATCTTTACTTTATTGAGATTTATTGGGGTTTGTGAAAAGTAGAGTGTATGTGTGTAAAAGTTAAAAATTTTGGAGTGTGTTTGTTTTGTTGGAAATTTCGAACCCCAAAATTTTGAGGAAACAAACACCCCCTCAATTGCACGAAAATTCTGTAGATCTTCTGTAGATATTCAATTGCACAAAAATTCTGTAGATCTTCTGTAGATATTCAATTGTAAACAATCTTATTGTCTGAGGAAGTTTTTCCTGGTCAATACTAATATCAGGAAGTTTTTCAGTTCAATACTAATACTTGCAAGATACCTTCGGGTTTAAAAACCATATCATCTCCGGAGACTGAAACATCCCTTTAATTATGTATGTTATTTGTGCTTGTTTTGCTTAGGGGTCTTGTTCTTGTTAGACAGTATTCTATCTCCTTTCTGACAGTCTTTGCCAAGGTCATAGCAGTAATATGGTCTACTCTGTAGGTTGCATTAGTTAGGATCACAGTTAGAAGATGGTTATCAGATGTGAAATTAACGTTTAGAGCTTTATTGTCTTAGAGAATTGACCTGAGCCAAATCATCTTCGTGTAAAACTTGGAATTTGTAACCCCTGATAAAAAAAACTTGGAATTGATAACCTCTTTAATCCTGAATAATCCTTAAGAAAGGTGGCAGGTTTCAAAACTATGGCAGGCCAACCCCTGTCCAGCTAGGTTGGCTAGCATACTTTTTACCTTTGTGGGCCAAACACCTCATGAAAGGAACTTTAGGGGTAATCAATTGACACCATTGTTTTGTGCCATGTGTCTAATCTCTAGTTTTTTAATTCATACGTGGAAAGTTTGAAGTATGAAATGGTCCAGAAAATTTTCTGAATAGCATGTTGATAATCAGATCTTGCAAATTATTGGTTAATAACAAGCTTCTTATTTTCCTTGTATTATCTATAATGGAGGACAACATTTAGAATGAAGAAAGATGCAACTCTTTTGAGACCTTGATGCTTGACTGAATATCATGTCCTCTGCTTATTTTTTTTTTGATAAGTAAGAACTCTTTATTAATGAAAAAGAGAATTAACAGTACAAGAGAAAATACTGAAAACTCTAGTGCATACAAGCTAAAAAACTAAGGAAATCCGGAAAACCCTCAAAAGGAACATCTAAGGCGGAATTAGCCCACTGAAAAAGAGAAAACAACATAGAACCCCCCAAACGATTCAAAGACATGGCCTTGTCCTCAAAACATCTATCATTTCTTTCCCTCCACAAGTTCCACCAAATGCAAGCCGGAATCATCTTCCAAATGGCCGCTGCGATAGGATTCTCAAACTTCCTCTTCCAACAATATAAAACATCCATCACCTTCCTAGGCATAACCCAATCATAGTTAAGAATACTCAACACATGCGCCCACAATCCTCTCGCCATAGTGCAATGAATAAGGATATGATCAACTGTTTCTCCATCACTCCTGCATAAATAGCACCACTCAGTCAAGCATACTCCCTCCTCCTCAAATTATCAATGGTCAGAATTTTCCTGTGAGTGGCTTCCCAAACAAAGAAAGCAACCCTAGGAGGAACCAAATTCCTCCAACATTGACGCCATGGAAAATCACCATTGGAACCCTCCAAAAGCAGAGAATACATAGACTTAACAGAGAAAACGCCCCCTTTGGACCCCATCCAAAGCAATTTATCCTCTCCTCCTCTTCTCCTACTCCTTGAGTAAAGTAATGAATAAAAAGCCGTAAGAACCTCCATCTCCCAATCATTAATCAATCTCTCGAACTGAACATCCCACACAACTGCTCCAGATCCCACCTCCATACAATCAGCCACCCAAGCATTCTGGTATCGAGAAACCAAGTTGTCGGTTATGTCTGGTGAAGTTATTAGAGGGTTGTGGGGTGGTCCTCATGTTAGGTGGTGCAGTTTGGAGGCAGTTGGAGCCTCGGGGGGTATTTTGTTATTATGGGATACAAGGGTGATGGAGTTGGTGGATTCGTGCATCGGCTCTTTCTCTGTTTCTGTGGTCTTTAAGAACCTTGATAATGGGGTTGTATGGTTGTTTACTGGTGTTTATGGTCCTAATGAGGATAGTAGGAGGAGTTTTCTGTGGGATGAGTTGGCAGGGATTAGGGCTTTGTGGGATTATCCTTGGTGTATTGGGGGAGATTTTAATGTTACTCGTTTCCCTAGTGAACGTTTGGGGGGCGGAGGGGTGGGCTCAGCTATGGAGGAGTTCTCTGATTTTATTTCTGAGATGGGATTATTGGATATCCCTTTGCTGGGGGGTGCCTTCACTTGGTCTAATAACCGGGTATCACAATCGTGGTCGAGGATTGATCGCTTTTTGTTCTGCCCTGCTTGGGAGTCTTTATTCCCGGAGGTTTCTCAGAAAAGATTGAATCGTCTATTTTCTGACCACTTTCCTATTATGCTGGCGGATGGCAGGGTTGGAAGTGGGAAACGACCCTTCCGTTTTGAGAACATGTGGCTTAAGGAGAAAGACTTTGTGGATCGTGTTAAGGAGTGGTGGGAATCCTTTGAGTTTTCGGGTTCTCCTAGCTTTGTGCTAGACTCTAAGATGAAAGCCTTGAAGAACAAGCTGATAAAGTGGAACCAAGAGGATTTCGGGAATCTAAGTTTCCGGAAGTCATCCTTGTTAAGTGAGTTGACATCTTTAGATTCGTTGGATGAGGAGGAGAATCTTGATGATAGGGGGAAAATGAGGAAGTTGGAGGTTTTGGGAGAATTGGATCATTTGATTGAGCTTGAGGAGATTAGTTGGAGACAAAAGTCGAGGTCCTTGTGGATTAAGGAAGGGGATCGTTGCACCAATTTTTTCCATCGCATGGCCAATTCGAATAGGAGGGCTAATTCTATTGCTAGTTTGGAAGTGGAGGGCGAACATGTGGAGGACCCGGTGCTTATTGCGGATACCATTGTCGAGTTCTATTGCTCTTTGTATAAAGAGCCCTTTTCGTGGAGGCCGAAGTTAGATGGCTTGGACTTTGATTCCATTTCCGAGGAGGATGCGTGTTGGCTTGAAAGACCCTTTGAGGAGGAAGAGATCACAGGGGTAGTTCGTCGCCTCAACGGAGACAAGGCTCCGGGACCGGATGGGTTCACTTTAGCATTTTTCCAGTCGTGCTGGGAGGTGGTTAAGGGAGATGTTTTGGCTATGTTTAATGATTTTGCTCAGAGGGGGAAATTCATTAAGTGCATGAATGCCACTTTCCTTGTTCTTATTCCTAAGAAACATGAAGCTGTGGATTTGAGCGACTTTCGTCCTATCAGTTTGGTCGGAGGGGTTTACAAGATTCTCGCCAAGGTGTTAGCGAATAGGCTGAAGTTGGTTCTTGAGAAAATCATATCGCCTTTTCAGAATGCTTTTTGTGAGAGGTAGACAGATTCTGGATTCAGTATTGATAGCTAATGAGTGCATTGATTCGAGATTACGTTCGACTATGCCAGGGCTGATGTGCAAACTTGATATTCACAAGGCTTACGACCATGTGAATTGGGATTTTCTGTTGTATTTGTTGAAGAGATGTGGTTTTGGTGAGAAGTGGTGTCGGTGGATTGCGTTTTGTTTATCTACCGTCAAATTCTCTGTCATGGTCAATGGCTCTCCTCATGGCTTTTTTGGGAGTTCTAGAGGTTTGCGCCAAGGTGATCCTCTCTCCCCCCTTTTGTTCGTGATTGTTATGGAAGCTTTTAGTCGGATGATGAAAGAGGTGGTTGGGAGAGATGCTATTGAGGGGTTTGAGGTGGGGAGAGGTGGCAGTGACGGCCTATGCATTTCTCATCTGCTTTTTGCCGATGACACATTAATTTTTTGTGGGGTTGAGGAACTTCAAGTGCGTAATCTGGGATGCTTACTTTTGTGCTTTGAGGCGGTGTCGGGTCTTAGGATTAACCTTGGCAAATCTGAGGTTATTCCTATTGGGAGAGTTAACGATGTTCAGGGGTTGGCGGCGATTTTGGGTTGTAGGGTTTCGTCGCTCCCGATGACATACCTGGGCCTTCCTCTTGGTGCTAAGTTTAAATGTGTGCATATCTGGGATGGTATCATTGAGCGATTTGAAAGAAGATTGGCGGGTTGGAAGCGCATTTATCTTTCTAAGGGGGGCAGGTTAACGTTGATTAAATCCACTCTGTCCAGCCTTCCTACATATTTTTTGTCGCTATTTCCTATTCCGGTGTCTGTGGCTAAACGGTTGGAGAAGTTGCAAAGGGATTTTCTGTGGGGAGGTGATGGTGATGAGCACCGGTTTCACCTTGTTAGGTGGGATAGAGTCTGTTCTCCTTTGAGAGTTGGAGGGTTGGGGTTAGGCGACTTCCTTTATTCAACAAAGCTCTACTTGGAAAATGGCTTTGGAGATTCTCTGTTGAGAGAGACAGCTTATGGAAAACAGCTATCTTGGAGAAGTATGGGTGTGAGGAGAGTAGTTGGTGTACTTTGGAGGCGCAGGGCTCCTATGGGGTTAGCTTATGGAAGCACATTAGTAACGGGTGGCCCTTGTTTAGAGAGAACATTCAGTTTGTGGTTGGAACTGGTTCTAGAATTCGGTTCTGGCATGATAAGTGGTGTGGGGATAGACTTTTGAGGGTGGAGTTTCCTCAGTTGTATTATCTTGAAGAGATGGTCTTCTGCTTCTAATTTAAACATGGTTTTGTGCAAATGTAGGGTGATTTGAGAGCCTTAGTATTGAGCAATTAACTGGTCGATGTCCAGGATTTTGGTTTTTTATTTTGGAAAATTGGAACCAAATTGACTCGCGAGAGGGCTAACATACTTCTATATATATTTTATGGTTGCAATCAGTTTTAGCCATCCAAATAGGGAAGGGCCTTTCCTCTGGTGATATGAAATTCTCGATTGGGATAGTGGACCTAGAGCTACGTACCTAGGGCTGGGTATAAGTGGAATCTGGGGCGGTTTCTGCCCTAACCGCCTAAAGAAGACGAGCTCAAGACCGAGAGAGAGAGAGAGAGATGGAGAGAGAGTTGCAGAGAGAAGGAAGGGGGTCAAACATTTTAGGGTATAGGACCCCCTCCCTGACCCTATATATACATGTACATAGTTTATGGTGGCGGTGAAACTGCCCCTGCCTGGCGGCTTCAAAGCCCCATGGAGGATTCGGGAACTGCTCCCGTTACCGGTGTGGGGTGGTTACTGCTTACTGGTTGCAGTGGGACCAGCAGTTGCCAGTGCTTTTGCACACCCCTATATGTTCCTTGGTTTGATATTGTAAAGATAGAACAATCATTTCCATTTTGCAATGCGAATGTGCTCATATTTATCATTGTTGGAAATTCAGTTCAAGCTCTTTCCAATTCTTCCCTTCGATGCACTATGGCAGTTCATTTTTATTTTTCTTGGATTTGATTAGTAGCGTCAATTGGGTTTTTATTCTTTTTTCTACCACTTTGTATTCCAAGTTCACTACGCTGTGAGTTGCACAGCTTCTAAGAGGATTTGCATGAGTTGGTCAATGGTTCTTGGACCACATGGCATCAGCCCTCTGAAATAAGGGCTTGAGCATGAGGTCAAGGTTCAATCATGTGAATGTGCGTGAGTTGTGTTTGCATATTTAAGAAAAAAGAGCATTTCTTTGATTGGTCCAGCTCTATTGCTGCTAATGTTGCCTCTCAATTTTACGTTTTTGGAAACATTTTGCTGGAAAATAATTCTCTTTTTGGTTTTTTGTTCTGTGCAAATGAATCTCAAATGTATTGTGTATAAACATATAGCTGGAGTAGCTCAAATTCTTGCATTATTTGAGAAATGTATTCCATAGACCTGCTTGAACCTCAAAATGCACCTTAAATGTTCAAAATGTTGCCTTGGATGCAAGAAGAGTCTTCTTCCTCTCTCAAAGACCTCTTAATGCAGGTCCAGATTGGTCTTGCTGCAATCCTACATGGGGTGAAGAATATCCTAGAAATACCTCTTTAGATCCTATAAAGGCTAGATGGTTTCGGGGCAATTGCCCCGTCTTTTCATGTTACGGTCATTCAATTAAGACTCTCTGCACCCATGTGTGTGAGCAGAATGTAAATGCACACATTAGCTATCCAGTTGAATGCAAAAGCAACAAATCCAAATTTACTAATACACCAGTGAGAGGACGTTCTCATTTGGGTTTTGAGCTATTTCTTTTGATCTTGTGTTTTATTGTAGGTTCTAGAAGGTGTTATCAAGTATAGGTGGAATGCACTGCCCGTTGAACAGCGCGATGGAATGAAAAACTATATATCTGAGGTTATTGTGCAGGTATATAATGATTTCTTTGATTTTGTTTAGGGAGTAGTTCAGTTGGTATTACATCTTTTTTGTTGGTAAACATGGTTTTGTCTTACCTTTGTTTTTTCTTGCACAGCTCTCGAGTAATGAGGCCTCTTTTCGAATGGAAAGGCTGTATGTCAACAAACTCAATGTTATATTGGTTCAGGTATGCTCGGTTTGAGTTGATTACTGACGTCTTTTTTTATTTCCTAATTTGTGGTTGTGTGCGTCAGGACTTATGATAAGCAGGGATCTTATGGTTTTTCTATTGTATTGGTTGGGTAGGGGCATGCTTTGCATGTCTGTGGTAGAAGCTGAGAAATTCTGACTATTATGCTTTATTCTTCTAATTAAGTTTTATATATTTTAACTTTCTTGAATTATGAGTTTGCCTTCATAACTTACTCTTTTAGTTTTTTCTAATCATTTTTTTTAATAAGTAGTGGCTCATGTTCCATTGATAAGATGTTCTCAATAAACAGATATTGAAGCATGAATGGCCTGTTAGATGGCGGAGCTTTATCCCTGATCTTGTTGCAGCAGCGAAAACTAGTGAAACAATATGTGAGAATTGCATGACCATATTGAAAGTAAGTCTATCGTGCTACTACCATTTATATAATCTGGTTGTGGAATATGTAAGTAACCTAATCTGTTGTTTTTCAGCTTCTGAGTGAAGAGGTTTTTGATTTTTCAAGGGGGGAGATGACTCAACAGAAGATCAAAGATCTTAAGCAATCATTGAACAGGTAATTGCTGGATGGCTTTTGAATCACTAAGGACAATGTATCATGAAGTGCTACTCTAGGTTGTTATTTATCTTGGTCCTCCCTGGGCTGCATCAATTACTTTACTAGTTGCTAGGCAGACCAGTGTTTATCTAGACGTGCCATGATTTACATACTGCTTCTCTTGGATGAAAATATATCTTATTGAATTTTATCAAAAGCAATTTTTTTCCCGGCCAAGATTTTTTACTTTACTTGTTCTTGGTTGCTGCAATGCCTCTTGTATAGCTGAAAGAAGATTATTTTCAGCAACAAAAAAGGCAAATTGGTCAAGGCGGGGAGGAAAATGATGAAGCATACCTTTTATTTTTCTATAATCTGTTTTATGAGCAGAAAGACCAAATTTTTAGCATCCTTTTCTTCCTGCACATCAGGCTTGAGAACAGGAGGTGCTATAACTCAGTTTCATCATGAAAGCAATATTTATGCACTGGGACTTAAGATTTAAGAAACTAAGGTGATGTTCGGCTAGGAAGAAAAATTCACCTTTTTGAGTGAATATTTTGAAAGCAAAAAAATTCACAACAGAACAGCCAAAATCTCAAAAAAGTCAACACAAACTCCAACAACTTTTTTTTAAAAAAAATTCCTTCGAATCTTCTCTCTATATACTTTGGCACCAAACTCCAATACTTTTTTACAACCTCAGATAAAAATCAATGTACAATCAAATATCGTTAAATTTTCATCAGCTTTTTACAAACACCAATAAAACTTCAATCTACCTAAAACTTCAAATCATCTGCTTTTTTTTGCTGCAACTCATGTTGAGCGGAAGATGATAGTTAGCATAATTAATCATAAAACAATCGCTCTGAAATTCAGAAGTGAAGATTGTATAAAGATTAGTTTCAAAGGTTACTGGGTTATCAAAGGAATCCAATTTTTTTGTGTTCATGAAGAAAATGTGGAATGAAAATATTCTGTTACACGTTTGTTCATAATGAACTCACGGGTTTTTTATGTGCTTATGTGGATCCATTAATCCCATTCTTCTTTATATTGACATGTGATATTTTTTTAGATTTTCATGTCCATCCTTTTGGTTCTTTTATGTATTACCTCTAGATAGCAACTGAGTACATGGCAACCTCATTCTGACTACTAGTTTTGGTTGTTTACAGTGAGTTTCAACTCATTCATGAGTTATGCTTATATGTACTATCCGCATCACAAAGAGCTGAGCTTATACGTGCTACATTGGCCACATTGCATGCTTTCCTTTCATGGATTCCCTTGGGTTATATTTTTGAGTCCCCATTGGTATGTTCAATTTTCTTGCACTGTTGACAGTTTCCTATGTTAGAAATTATATTCATACTTACGTTCTTATTCCATCTGTCTTAGCTTGAAACACTGCTAAAACTTTTTCCTGCACCATCATATCGGAATCTTACCCTTCAATGTCTGACGGAGGTACACCATTCTTCCGCTGTACGTAAGTGTACTCGTACTTTTTAATTGTTTGGTGATACACTGTTTGCTTTGGTTTTGCAGGTTGCAGCTCTTAATTTTGGGGATTTCTACAATGTCCAGTATGTGAAGATGTATAATATGTTCATGGTGCAGTTACAGGTCAGTAAGGACACGATTACTTCTACCCTTTTTACCTGCTATTGAATTTTTGATGATTGTGTATTCTTAGATATATAATGGAGTTGCTCTAATTTTTCTCTTCAACTTTGTAATTTTTAGCTTCTTTGGTTTTTATTTCTTGGAATCTTTTGGTGGAATACAGGCCATTCTCCCCCCTACAACAAACATCCCAGAAGCTTATGCACATGGATCTAGTGAGGAACAGGTGAGGGTTTCTAATCATTGTTATGGGCCTATGGCCCAAAGCTTAATGCTTCTCTGTGCTCAAAACTAAGTTCATCTTTTTTGTTACTTCAGGCATTTATTCAGAACTTGGCGCTGTTTTTCACATCATTTTACAAGGTAAGCTTCTTCTCTCTAGTCACGTGGAACAAAATCGTCAAATAGAGATTAAGGCTTGTTAAGTTGGAAAAGTCATGACCATAATGCCTATAGTCTGTTTTGCATTTTATGTTGGCAGTTCTTAACTTATATTGTAGAGTAAGTCAGTTTGTGGGGATGTAATTAACTCTTTGTTTGTTGTTCCTGTAATTTGGAGGGGTTTGGGCCACTCGCCAGCCTTTTGTTATTGGAGAAGAAATTGTAGTCTCAACGTAATTTGTTTCAACTGTACACCTAGTCAAGAAAAAAGTACACGAAGGCTGATTGCTTTTTGTGCTTCTTTTTTTTTGTGTATGGGGTGTCTAATGATATCATGTTCTGTGGGTACTATAGTTCTGGCATCGCATGTATCAGGCCTATATCTCTATGTTGACTTCAATTGTATATGGTTGTCGCGGATTGGTGCTTCTTATGTAGATGTGATGGGGAGTCTGTTGACCATGTTTTGTTGCATTGCCCTTTAGCGCGGGGGTTGTGGTCTCATGTGCTTTGTCTACTGAATTTTCATTGGGTTATGCCTGAGAAGGTGGTGGATGTGCTATGGTGTTGGAAGAGAAAGTTTTCCAATCCAATCGCGAAGGCTATTTGGAGATTGATACCATCCTGTATTTAGTGGTGTCTTTGGAGGGAGCGCAATAGTAGATGTTTTGAAGACTGTTCTCTGTCTCTTGATAGATTGCAGAGGGGTTTTGTTGTTTTCCCTTTTTTGTTGGGCTAATTCTATGCTTGGATGCCCTTTTGTGGATTTAGATGATTTTCTTAGCTTTCTTGCTTGTTTGGATCAGTGATTCCGGTATAACCTTTGTACTGTTTTCACTATTTCTAATGAGATTGACTTATTTATCAAAAAAAAAACTGTATATGGTTGTCGGCATCATTCTATTCCAATTAATTGCTTCAACTTCTCTAGATTTGTTAGATTGATTGAATTCATTGGTGTAGTGCATGTGCCTTCTCTCTTTGTGCCATACTCGATAGTCCTTGGACCACCAATGGCACCTGGAGCCTTTGGTAACTGCGTTGCTTACTATCTCCTTTGCCTTTTACACAGTTTCATATTCGAGTGCTGGAAACCACTCAGGAGAATATTGCTGCTTTGCTAATGGGTCTTGAATATCTTACTAACATCTCGTATGTGGATGACACTGAGGTTTTCAAGGTATGTCATCTCTCGCTCTCACTCTCCACACACATGACCTCAGACATGCATGTACTCTCTGAATTTTTGAAGTTATGATGCCCTTGCTATTTTGCTGTATTCTTTGACAGGTGTGCTTGGACTACTGGAATTCTTTGGTTTTGGCACTATTTGAGGCACACCATAATTTAGATAACCCTGCAGTATCAGCTGCAAATATGATGGGACTGCAGGTATGGCAGTTATGATCTGATGAAATGTTTTGTCCCTTTGCATAAGTGGCTCTGCTTCGGACTTTGGAAGAAATACTTTCCTGTGGTTACATCTCAAGTTTCTCCTTTCCATACTTGTCTGTTTCACCAACTTTTCATGAATGGAGTCTGCTGATCTTGGACGTGATGCAAACAATCTCTCTCTCTGAGGCTAATTTGCAGGAGATTTGTCAGCAATGGTTTATAAATCTCCGACTTATTGAAGTGTGGTCCTGGTTTTCTTGCTCTAGGAGGTCCAGAGGTCTTCCTTAGTGGCAAATGATTCTTTTGTGCAAAGAATCATCCCATATTGATGTGCGCAGATAGATCTCCAAAACCTGGAATGGCCTCTTAGATTAGGTTTTTGTATGCTGGATAAGCTGATTTTAATTTCATCATCCTGGAGCTTTCAAATCCTTGGGTTGAATTTCGCATGCAAAGTAACTACTGCTAAACAAATAGTTTGAATCTTTTAGCTCATATTTGGCTCAAGAAGAAATCTCGTATAAATTGAGATAGTTTGGGAGAACCAGAAATAAAGAAAAAGGTAAATGAAGACTATTTTGAATCTTTTAAATTTCTTTAGTGGGTTCTTTTGCGGCTCAGCACTACTTTTGTGGTGGCAGTTTCTTTTTGTTTGTGGCTTCAATTTGTCCATGTAACATACAATTGCATACCTGTATGTTCTTGTATTCTATTTTTTTTCCCGTTCTAATGTATTCTCCTCGTACTGACCACTTGTTGGTATTTTTTATTCTTCCTCTGCTATGTTAGCATCTATCAACTTGTACTTATGTTGACTTATGTCTTTGTTATAAACCAAGTAGATGCCACTGCTCCCTGGTATGGTTGATGGCCTTGGCCCGCAGCTTCTGCAAAGGCGGCAGCTATACTCCGGTCCAATGTCAAAGTTGAGGATGCTTATGATATGTCGAATGGCTAAGCCCGAAGAGGTTCTCATAGTTGAAGATGAAAATGGGAATATTGTTCGTGAAACCATGAAGGATAATGATGTTCTTGTTCAATATAAGGTGATAAGCCTCTTGGGGATAATACCTGAATTTTGTCTAAAGTTCTTGGCTTGAATGTAGGTGTGTACAATTTATCTGAGTTCCATGTTTCACAATTACCTGTCAACTGGTCTGCTCCTCCCTTGCCTATTGTCTTTTTCCACCAAAAAAATGAAGAAAATAGAGAGAAAAGAAGAGAAAACAACATGCATTTTGCTATTATCCTGTTGGATAAAGAAGATGTTCTAGATTGTTAAGAAAGGTGGTACTGTACAAATACTAGGAGACGACTTCTTTATCTTATGTTAGAAGCTTTTAGCAGGGTATGGCAGACAGTTTCAAATGTAAATGCTTTGGATTGTCGAATAATGACCAATTATGGGATATGGCCTTTTGCATAAGGAATTTGTATCAAGATATTTTTGTTTTCCAATTTCGATATGTAATCAAATTTCACTGGTGCAGATCATGAGGGATACACTTATCTATTTGTCGCATCTTGATCACGAGGACACAGAAAAACAGGTAAACTACTTATAAAAAAAACAGGCAAACTGTTGTGATGGGAGTTGTACTTCCTATATTTCTGTATATCTTAATGAACAGCTATTGTGATGCTATGCCCTCTAATAGATTTTTAACACAAATCCATACTAATGTGGCGCTAACAGCATGAACAAGTGTGCTCAAATGGTAAATTTTTTTGTTTTTTGATGATAAGTATGTTTCTTGCTCCAGCTTGTTCCTTGTTCATATTGTTGAGTATACTTATTGCAATAGGTAATTTGGTAAAAGGTTTGATAGATGAGGAATCAGTTGTATAATTTTCAGGAAAAAAAGGGAAACATGACTTTGTGTTTCATCTCTCCCGTTTGACCAGACAACAATATCCGCCCCCCCCCTTTTCTACACATGAAGATGCATTGAATTACCCCGTATGTGATATTCTAATTTTCATGCTTCTTTGTTTTTTGGTTGTACAAATAGATGTTGAAGAAATTAAGTAAACAACTAAGCGGTGAGGATTGGACATGGAACAACTTGAACACATTATGCTGGGCAATAGGGTCTATATCTGGTTCCATGATGGAAGAACAGGTACTTCAACTTTCTACAAAAGAAGATATTGGCTGTCTTTGTTATGATTTTTGAATATTGTCCAGCTGAACAAATTCTTACTTGCTCCTCTCTGTCCTATTAATGTGAATGTGTGTCATGATCAAATCTCAAATTCTCTAGAAATTGTGGTGTTTTTACCTCTTTACTATATAGGTTAGTGTAAACAATGGTTACTGTGGTTGTACACGGGATGCCACTTGCTTGGAACGTGGTAGACTTGCATATGGGTACATTGCTCATATACATACATGCATATGCCTATTCTTGAGTTAGAAAGGAAGTGTGATGATGTCCTGAAGTCAAAATTGTCACAATTTTGGCACGGACCGGCTAAAAAGGTATGTAAAATACTAGTCTTAGATTTCTTTTCTTTAAGAATAGATAAGAGAAGTATAGCATAGAAATCTTTGCCAAAACCAGTCTTGTAATGGAACAGAAGTGTACTGTATTTTGGCTTGACTGATCCATAATGTGGTTCGTTTGGAACAGCAGTGTACTGACTTTTTGGTTTAATGATTCTTAACAATGGTGCATTTTGCTATAAATTTATTAATCCTGAATATACCTTTCAATGCAAGTAGTCTTTTATTATCAGCACCATTGGTATAATTGTACTCATACCTAGTATGCATTGGTACATCATTGTTCAGCTTCTGGTAACTTTTCTCCCAACACACATTATTTTGGAACTTTTATTTGCTCAAGTTGATATTTGACGAATGTGGCATTAGGAGAGCATGTGGCCTTGTAATCCAACTTTGGCCTTGGCATAATAGAGTATGGTTATCTTGTCATTTCTTCTGTATTCCTTCCAGTGCTAGTATAACGAGAATATGGACACCATCATCTTTTTTTGACTTGCGCTGTGTCCATTTTGGAGATTGATTTATCCCTCAAATATGTTTCTTTGCTTCAATTTATTGTTGGCTCTACAATATGTCTTGACATTTCTTACCTTCATGTTTTGGCAGGAAAACAGATTCTTGGTGATGGTGATTCGTGATTTGCTCAATTTATGTGAAATCACAAAAGGGAAAGATAATAAAGCTGTTATTGCAAGTAACATTATGTAAGTGTCCCAATGTAGAAGGTTATGTGGGCATCTGCAACTGGCGCTTACCTGTCCTACGGTTACCAATCCAATTAGGCACACCATGTTTATTGCTTCCATCTGTTGAGCTGGATATTGTGGGGCATTGAATTTATTTTCTTTGTCTTTTCATTAGTCTCCAAGTAACATGGCGTTGCATGCCTTACTCGGAATTTCTTTTTTTGGTTTTGTGGGGGTGGGGGGAAACCAAAAATCACCTGATTGTAGGAAATGTGTCTATATTATCTAGTATTGATAAGTCCCTTTTTTTCAGTTTTCCAATCTGTTGCTTTTGTTGGCAGGTATGTTGTTGGACAGTACCCAAGGTTTTTAAGAGCTCACTGGAAATTCTTGAAAACTGTTGTGAATAAGTTGTTTGAGTTCATGCATGAGATTCATCCAGGAGTTCAGGTTATTTTTTATATTTTATTATCTTTTCTGCTGACGATATCTATGTTTTGGCATCTAATAAGATGAGAAATTGTGTCAGCTTAAAATGCAGACAAGAAGCTGTATGTTTTATCTTTCTTTCCAAGTAGATAATTCAGTGAAATGTTTAATCCATTACATTCAGTTTCTCAAAAGAATTTAAAAATTTATGCACTAAATTGAAGATCTTGGTTCCTAAATTGGCGGAGCATTGATGTACAATGGAAACTCTAAATAACCTTCTAGTTTTGTAGTAGAGGTAGAGGTGGTTACAACCTCCAATATGAATTACATTACTTTGTGTGGAAAAGATGGGGTTACAATTTGAGAATAGGGTTGCTAAAGTTTTCTGTCATAAAAACATAAAGCAGGCATCTATTTTGAATGTCCTAGGAAGCAGAGTAGGATATTTGAACTGGGGGAGTATGTCAGATAAGCTATTTTTTGAGTGGTGACATATCATTGTGTTGTTTTTAGTGCATAGCTAAACTTAAGTTCCCATTTTATGTTTTGTTGCCTTCTAATGTTCTTTTAAATTTCCTATTTGTAAGATTTGGGTACGTGTCTCTTATTTGTATTGATCTAGGTTGTGGTATCAGATGCTAAGCCAGGGTAATAGTAAGCAAAGGGACCTTTTACGGGCTTTCTATAACTCCTTAAAAGCCATTAAGGAGATGTTGCATAGATGTTTTTGGGAAAAACAACTTTACAGTTGTGTTCTTTTCCGATATATTTCTGTTCAGTTTCTCAGGGGTTCGGCTGGCTGTCAAGAAAATTTGTTGGATCTGATGTGAACAAGTCAGTATCTGCAATCTATACTGCAGTTAGGCTGTTTCTGTGTGTATTTGTATTAGCGTCCATGTCCTGGGTGCTGTACACATACTTATCATTCAAAATGGATGATGTCCATCTATCATCTATTTGCGTAAAAGTATTCCTAATCATCTATTTGTATCAGGGATTAAAAGGAAAATGAGATGGTAGTCAAAGTATAGAAGGTTTACTGTGAGTTAATGTGTTGGATAAACAATGATATCGCTGTATGTATGTGTCCCTATGTACTGCAGATAGACTACAGATTGATGATGTCTATTTTTCTTGGTGGTCATGGTATTTAAACTTTTATTCAGTTAATAGTAGAGAACAAGAGTTCTCTCATGACTTGTGGGGGGAACACACTATTCTTTTATTTGACTTATAGTTTAGGATAGAGGTATGCTTTACATTCATCACTTTGATAGTCCTTATGTTGCGTTGGATTTCTGATTTTAATCAAGCCATGTAAGGTTTTTAGTAATCATGTAGTCACGTAGTTGATTTCTAATTTCTTTATCAAAAAAGAAAATGATTGTTGAGGTCCAGCCTATATGTTGAAGGTTCCCTGTACCTTTTCTATCTCCCCCTCTTCTGTTAGGCTTTGGAAGTTACAATTATAGCATGATAGATTCGCATATGTAGCCCAATTTCACCTAGCAAACTACCCCTCTTTAACAATCTAATCACTCATTGTTAAGTTTACACATGTTAGGTTTCTCAATCTTTCACACTCAAAATCTCAACTCCCTTTTCAGGATCTGTGTTTCATGATGCCCGAATACCAATGAAATTTTATAAAGTTTGAGGTTCATTAAAGTCATTTATAAATTTTACTCCCAAAATACTCATTAAAGTCACTAATGGAGGACTTTGGAATCGTTTATAAAGTTCAGTTCCACCTAGTAAACATCCTGTGTGGGACTTGAATAACTCTTTACACTTTTTTTTGGTACTCTATAGATAACGCTTACCTTTACAATATACCACTAGAGACTGCTTTCGGCAATTAAAATTACGAATGTAATTGCAAGGTCTTTTACTCCCTCTAGATTGTGTCCCAAGGTGTGTATAATAGATGGCTTCTGTAATTAAGTTGTGAATCTTATTTTAGAGATGTGCATGCCTATGGTTTGTGATGTCAAAGGTATTTCCAATGTGTATTCTGTCATTGTGTTAACCCTTCTGTTGAATCTATTTCAGGATATGGCCTGTGACACTTTCCTGAAAATTGTTCAGAAGTGCAAGCGTAAATTTGTAATTGTACAGGTGCCATTTGCTTCAAACTTTGCTTTGTTTCAATTAGCATTATGAACCTTTGTATGTTTCTGATGTAGATATTAATGGATTTCAATTGGACTTTGTACTCCCTGCCCCACCAGTAGAGGGGGGGGGGGGTAGAATTTCCCTGCAAATTGACAGCTTCTTTTATTATCAGGTTGGAGAGAATGAACCATTTGTATCTGAACTTCTAGCCGGACTTGCGACAACCATTATTGATCTTGAGCCTCACCAGATCCATACATTCTATGAATCCGTATGGATTCTGTACCTCTACCAATTCTGTGTTTGGTGACCCTGCAGAAGGTTTTAACCTTTTTTTTGTTGTGTTTCAGGTTGGTCACATGATACAAGCAGAATCTGATCCCCAGAGGCGGGAAGAATACCTGCAGAGGTTGATGGAGCTTCCAAATCAGGTTTGTTTGGAATTGGACTCCTATCACTCAGTGGATATGTCATTCACTTACCCTCTGTGCCTGCATATAGACACTTTGCACAAGCTGATTTTGGAGCTATCGTATTGCCTTCCCTTTTTTTCCCTGCCTTTCTCTTAATGCAGAAATGGGGTGAGATTATAGGGCAGGCACGTCAAAGTGTTGATTTCCTGAAGGATCAAGATATAATCCGGACTGTGCTTAATATTTTGCAGGTATTGCTTTCTAATCAGCTCGGTAATTTCTGTTGGATCTATTAGAATGCTACCTGATGGAATAGTTTCAAAATGATGTTTTTGTGAAGCAATCATTTTATTTGTATGTTTGCATTAAGTGTTGAAGTTTTTGATGTCTTTGAGAGGCTTAGTTGTGGTTCAGATGTAAATTAAGAAATGCAATTCCACTAGTTTTATTGAGGCTCTGCTCCAACCTAATGGAGCAGGTTTGCCAGACATTGGAGGCATGGGCTTCAGAGTAAAGCTAATGTTGGGCCTAAGATGTTTTTTTTTTCGGGGAGGTGAGGGGTTGTGGTTAATAGCATTTGTCCTGCCCTGCCTCTACTATATGGCCCTTGGTTGTTTTTTAGTATTTTGCTCCTACCCTCCCATATATGCGTTTTTCAACTTGTTGTTCCATTCTTTCAGTTAAGGAACCTTTGACTTTTGACGAAAAGTGAGAGGAACCAAAACATATTTTGGTGTGGTGTTATTTTATTTTTATTTTTTTTCAGACAATTAGTGGAAATATTCCATCCATTTCAAAATTCTTGAAATGCAACTTTTCTCATTGGTTATATTCCTTTATTTTGTTTCTTTCCATAAGCACAGTCTAAAAGACAGTGAGAAGGAGCTTGTTTGCCTTGCAAAACTATCAGGAATACAGAATAGGTGTCCATCTCCATGGTCCACTGTTTGCAAAGCATTCTTTTGTCTTTTCAAGTTCCAAGAACTGCCATGAGATTGCATGGGCTCCATACTACACCTTATTAAGGACAATATGTTGTCCTTCAGTTTTGTTCAAGCTACCTAGTTATGGCTTCTCATATTGGTTGTTTTTAAGGAGTTTTGTTGTTGCGACTGTTTTTCTGTGCGATTATGCTGTTTTTTTGGATTAAACTTGTTCTGAAATCTCGGTTGTTGTTTCTCAGACCAATACTAGCGTTGCCAATTCACTTGGAACACATTTCTTATCTCAAATCTCTCTAATCTTTCTGGATATGCTTAATGTGTACAGGTATTGTTCCATGCATATTTAAATCTATGAATGCTTTTTTATAAGTTATTTATATCTATGAATGTTAGCTTTGTTGCCTTTCTTACGAGCGATTATGAGTTATCCATGGTCTTTGATTTCCTGTAACAGAATGTATAGTGAGCTTATATCAAGTAGCATTGCAGAAGGAGGACGCTATGCATCTAAGACATCCTATGTGAAACTTTTACGGTAAACTTCAATAATGTGTGGATTCTGCTTCAGTTTTTCTATGTAATATCTAATGCATCTCATCTTTAATGTGATCTATGAATCAGGTCAGTAAAAAGGGAGACTCTTAAGCTCATTGAGACATTCTTGGACAAGGCCGAAGATCAACAACAAATTGGAAAACAATTTGTGCCTCCGATGATGGATCCCGTTCTTGGTGACTATGCTAGAAATTTGCCTGATGCTAGAGAATCAGAAGTTCTCTCTCTCTTTGCCACAATAATAAACAAGTATGTTGCCTTTTTCGTGCACCTTTTTTCTTTTAGTTGGCTGAGGAAGAAGCGAGTGTGCTGCAGCTGTAATTGACAACCTCTTACTCCCTAAGACCTGCAGATAATGATGCAACATGTGCCCTTCTTTTTGGGTGGGAAAATAATTTGATGAATGTTGCCAACACCCCCCCCCCCCCCCCCCAACTCTCATATCTGAGCCTCTTGTTACAGTGTTAAAAGTGAAATCTCGTACCTAGAATTGTCTCACTTCATTCTGATCCCTTGTTGCTTTACCAGGACGCAGGCATTCTCTGCTTCAATCTCCTGTTTCTTTTAGCAGAAGAGATTAATCTCGAGACGGGTTTTTCTTACTGTTTGATTTTTCTTGTCCTTCACATATAGATATAGAGCTGCAATGATTGATGATGTACCTCGCATATTTGAAGCAGTTTTCCAGTGCACATTGGAGGTGAGATGATATATTTTAGTTTTTAATATCTTTTACACGCTTTCAGCTGAATGTTGACTATACCTTTTGATATTGTCTAGGATGTTTGACTAAACCACTGTAGAAATTAAATTTTTTGAAAGTACGAAATAGTTGAAGCATCTGTGAGATTACTTGTAAGGCAGAGCTATTCTTTTCCACACTGATTAGGAACTAAAGTGATGGTTTGACGGCATCCAAAAGTTCCTAGAAAGTCTATCCAACTGGTTTAAGTTTTAAGCATATCAGCCACTGGGTTATATATAGTGTAGGTGGCAAATGCTTAAGATATTTCCTATTTCTCTCTTGCTATATCCATTGCATGGCTTTTCTTATGCGAGTTCATTTAGTTATGTGTACTTGAGTTTATGCAATCTTGGTGTCAAATGATGTATGGACAGTATTGGATGTTGCTTGGTATGTTTCATTCATTCTAGGCTAAGTGGTGAGTAAATATGAATGTCTTGTTCCAAAAATCCCTTAATGTTTACCATTCTTGACCTGATGAATTGTGGCGAAAAGCTGATGTTTTTCGTGTCCTTCATATGTATGAGAAGGAAAATTATTTGAAACCCTCACACACGCGTTTATTTTAGGTCAGTGAAATTAAATCGCTTGCCGTGCTTCTGTTGTTGGGCTGACATGTTTAATTGCTTTCCCCTGCAGATGATTACAAAAAACTTTGAAGATTACCCAGAACATCGCCTCAAGTTTTTCTCGTTACTTTGTGCAATTGCTACGTTTTGTTTTCCTGCATTGATTCAGTTATCAAGTCAGGTTTGTGTTAAAAAAAATTCACTCTTTATAACTGTCTTTGCAAATCTCATTCCACATAGTTTTTTAAGAGAAATAGATCATAATTTTGTGGGATTTTTTTATGCTTTACTTTATCATATTGTTTTTAGTCATTCCAATGTGCTCACCCTTGTATTCTTGGTTCTCCTGTCTTTTTCTTACAGCAACTGAAGCTTGTCATGGATTCCATTATTTGGGCATTTCGGCACACCGAAAGGAATATTGCTGAAACAGGGCTGAACCTTTTATTGGAGATGCTGAAAAACTTTCAGGTGTAATTTATTTTATTTGTCAATTTGATGAGGTTATACTCTTCTTAATACTAACAGAACTTTGGTGCATCGACAGAATTCAGAATTCTGTAATCAGTTCTATCAGTCATACTTTCTGTCAATTGAGCAAGAAATATTTGCTGTCTTGACGGACACCTTCCATAAACCTGGGTTCAAGTTGCACGTCTTAGTGCTACAACATTTGTTTTGCCTGGTAAATGTATCTTATAATACATTCTCTAATCAGGGTATTTCAGAGTTCTGGTTGCTTGACCTTTTTTCCCCCTCTAGGTGGAGTCTGGTGCATTGACGGAGCCTTTGTGGGAGGTTGCTACAGTTCCTTACCAATATCCAAATAACACAATGTTTGTCCGTGAGTACACGATAAAACTGCTGAGCACATCGTTTCCTAACATGACTGCAGCAGAGGTATATAAAAACGAAATTTCCTCTCTTTTCTCTTCTGCCACCGCACCCTCCCACCCCTCTCCTCTCCTCGTTTTCCCTCGTCTTCCTTTTCAGATGCATACTAACTTGTGGGGAACTTTTCAGGTCACTCAATTTGTAAATGGACTATTTGAGTCGAGAAATGAGCTCTCCACTTTTAAAAATCACATGAGAGACTTTCTTGTGCAGTCAAAAGAATTTTCTGCTCAGGTAATACTCTGATGTTACATAAGATGCCTTGTTAAAAGCAACGTTCTCTTCCCTGTTATAATGTTTCTCGTCGAGGTGATTAAGTGAGTTTCATTTTGTGGGCTAGTCTTAGTCACTTGACATAGTGTTTTTCGGAACTTTTAGTTGAGATTGAATAGCATGTTAATCAGAGTAAATTAATGAAAGCTTCTTGTAAAAAATTTCTCACCTAGTTTAGATTGTTCCAGATAGAAAGAAGTCAAAGAACCCTAGGTCTTCATTTTCAATTGCAAGTATTGTGTTTTATACACTGTCTGCTTCAAATGGTATATGCATTGTTACAAATGTTGTTGCTTTACTGAATGATGTGGCTGCTTCTGATTTGTTAGTATAGTCCAACCTCACTTGTGTGAATACGGTATAAGCGTGCAATGTTGGGAGATGAATTTTGTCGGTTACTTAGCACAGATATGTTAGGCTTTTCATGATTCTTTGCAGCTAAATTTGGATGGTTGACACATCTATTTCTGGAATTGAACACTTAATTGGGATGGTCATTTTGGATTTTATTTGTCTTCATTTATTTCTTTAAGACTAGACTGAGGCTGTTTGTAAGTATATAGGCTTGTAAGGTACTGTTTGAATCCGTGGCGTGTTAACCTTTCTTTGGCTGAAAAAGAAGATTCTACTGACAATTGGTGAAAACACTGATAAAACTCAAAATTCCTGCAGGACAACAAAGATCTTTATGCGGAGGAGACTGCTGCTCAGAGGGAAAGAGAGCGACAACGGATGCTCTCTATTCCTGGGCTTATTGCCCCCAATGAAATACAAGATGAGATGTTGGACTCGTAGATTGGCTAACAATGACGTGGGATCTAAATCTGAGGGACTTTTATAATTCGGAGTTGCAATGGGGGGGGACCTTGATTCATTTACCAGATTCTGTAGATGTGAACAGAAAGAGCTAACAATTTTCCCTAATGTGTTCCTCTTCCCCAGAATTTTCTTGCCGAAACTGGTATGAATCACTGAGGTGCTTGGGCTCAAAGGTGTGGCTGCTGGCGATACTGCCTATTTGTCTATTGGCTGGGTGTAGATTATCTAGTTGCTAATGTAGGGATACATCGAGTCATTGTACGGCTTTTGCTGGATCCAGCTTGAAATTGTATTTGAAGGATGAGATGCAGATTGTTTAAACGGCTCATCTTCAAGGATTTGATTATTCATCTTAGGTGTAACATATACTGACCGTCAAGGGTTGTGCAGAAGTTCCTTCGGTTCATAGAATGTGATATCTTTTGGTGCTTAGCTGAGGGCTGTTTTTTTCCCACCCATTCAAGTTTTAGTGAAATTAAAGTACTCCTAGTTATTATACGGTATTCTATTGCTTTCTGTTCCTTTTTTTATCTTATCTGGCTGTGTTGCTTTCTGCTGGCAATGATTGTCCGGTGTACTTGTCTACATTCTATTAAGCACTTGAATAGTTTTGTTATACTAATTGAACGTGCAACTCTGGCTGCTCTGAGCTGTGTTTGTAAAAGAGTGGTGATTTGGTATTAAAATTAGGGTGGAATAAAGGACTTGGCCATATTTTGGAAAATCTAAAACGTCGGGAAACTATTTTTGGATCTGTAATCATTGACTGCCAGAAGGAATATGTGCCCTGCCTGTTATTGAGGGGGTTAGGAAATACATTTAGAATGAAGACTATTGGAATGGGTGTTTCCTATGCTTGGTTGGCTGGAGGGATAGAAGACGAAAGGGGTAAATCCGTAAATGACTGGGGGTGGTCGGGTTTGGACAATTTGAGAGACCGAGTAAGAGAGATCTAGTGGTGCTTGCATACCAAAATTTGGAACGCTGTCTTCGTTTCTCTCTCTTTGGTGCAAGAAAAAAGAAATACAATCGAGCAATGAAAACATTACAGTCGTGTCTTGTCGTATTGAATTTCACGACGGAAGTAATATTTGGGCGTTGAATTCACTCGTGCAGTAGGGTTGGTTTTGGCGGTCACGGGTTTACGAAAAACTACCTCTCAGGCGCATCCTTTTCTTTGTAAGATATTTGGGCATGAATCTCCCTATGCTCCTCCCCTTTGGGTGCTCCCTTTCATTGGCAAGAGATCCTGGGGAGGTAGGTTTAGGCGACTGATAGGCTCACCCCATATGTCGTCGCCAGGTTGATTGTTGTTTGCTGTTTGGGATTCCGAAACTATGGATTCGAGTCTAGTTTTCTGGTGTTTAGACCCAGTTTGGTTGTGTGGGCCTAGGGCTCTAAAGGGCTTTGTGCATGTTAAAGTTGTAGCCGACCCTCTACACTCTTTTGTAGCATAGGTTCATAACATCCATTGATTTTGCCTAGAGAAACAACAAAAGTTATGGAAATAAGAGAACTGAATGCATGCTCGTGCGGCTTCCTGTTCACTTGAATACCTGGGAGAGCTACTCGTTTTTTTTTTGCAAAGCTATAAATTTGCAAGTACATACATCTCCCGAATATGAGTCCGAATTTTCATTCGAGTCTGTGGAGCATTTCACAGTGAATCTGAAAGTGAAGAATGCTTGATAATCATAATTTTATTTTCTAAAGGAGGAAATAGATAGCTAATTAGTTGCTGGGCAGAGCTCTTGAAAGCACTCTTTTTCAGGGTACATATTGGTTATAACGAATCCAAGCAAGATATAGAGATTCACATCCTTAAAAATCGATGGAGGTGGCTCCAAACTTACATGAAGTCATTTCAGATATTTTCTAACCGACGGAGGACTGTTACACTTGTTTATTGATTATTGTTTACCGCAGCGCATATACAGACCAATCGATTATTTGTTGTCCTTCGCTATATCTATTTTTGGCCTTGATACCACCTGCAGCAACGATTTAAAATTTCCAGTTGAGCTCCCTGTTGGTCGGACCGCCTCTTCAGCAAGTTTTTTGAGGGCTTTCATCTTCTCCCTCATTTTATTTCCTTCTTCTTGAAACAAAACTATATCCAAGCTGCTCATCACTCCCTTCTTTGTGAAGATCCCATCCTCAACTTTCAGGCCAACCTCCCACGCGTCCTCTACCATCCGCCCGTTCAACCTTTGGTCGCCAAAGAATGGCCTACAAATCATAGGCACCCCACCTGCTATACTCTCTAGCAATGAGTTCCAGCCGCAATGTGTTATAAACACTCCAACAGCATCATGTGCTAGGATATCCATCTGGGGAGCCCACGGTATCACCATTCCATTTGCTTCTGTTTTTTCTAGGAACCCACTTGGCAAATGTACCTTTAGAATATCTCTAAGGGACCATATAAACGGTACCCGACTAGCTTCTAAGGCATCGGCCAGCGCCACAAGCTCGTTTGGAGGTGGTGTTGTGACTGAGCCAAAGCTGATGTATGCCACGGTTGCTGTTTTTTGTCTCTCAAGCCAAGACAGGCAGCCACTCGTATCTGAAGTTGGCGGAGGTGATATTAGGTTGGAGGGTCCAATGTTAAGGAACTTCTTGAGTTTCGATTTCAGATCGTTTGTTGTGGTGAGGTCCAATTCTTCAAAGGAGTTTATGAAAACTGCAGTTGCTTGTGGAAGCATTTGGCCCATCCGGTGCAGCATGCGCGAGAAGACTGACTCAAGGTTTCCAAAAACAACTCCTTCGGGCAAGTCACAGATGCGTACTTGGGACATTCCTGGGATGAATTTGAGAGTTTGGTTTTCATGGCCTTCAAATCCTGTTCAGAGATCCGTAAAACCAATATAAATTAGAAGTAGAATTGCAAATTTAATGTTACAGAGCTTTGTTACTAAATAGGGTCAGATCCTGATGACCGTACGACTAGTGCCTTATTAGGTAATATTTCCAACCGCTAAGGTTCTGATACATTGTTCATTAAACTTGTTTTGATCTTTGACCAGTAACAAGCCCAGGCTAAACGAATTGGTTCCTACAACTTGGGAAAAAAACGTACCTCCAATGCCAATCGTTTCCCTGATGAGGTCAGTGTAAACATGAGCAGAGAGTGAGTTAGGCCCTGCAGTCCAAAATGGCATCCAAGGCACCCCCATCTCCTCCGCCATCTCCGCCGCGAACCAAAAGAAAGCGTCGGTCACCAAGCAGCTCACCTCCCTCCCTATCTCTGCCACCGCCGCCTTCACGCTTCTCGAGAAACTCTCAGGCGCCGCCTTCATGAACAGCTCAATCTCCTCCTGTGGCTTTCCCACGAACACATACCCCTCCGGCACGCCATCCCACACGTCGTAGGCCTTGACGTTAGGTAATTGCATGTCTGGTTTGGTCGAGGAAAAGATTGTGTCATTGGATTTGGAGGTGTTGAAGAACGAGAAATGGGTGTTTGGGGAGGCAGAGGCTAGGTGGCGGATGATTGAGAGGAGTGGGGCGGCGTGGGTGGAGAAGGGGAAGGCCAAGACAGCCACGTGAGAGTCAGTAGTGGAAGAAGGCATAGTTGGGCAAAGTTGCTGCAGTTGCCTGAAAGGGTTTAAGGGAGATGTGGCGGCCTAAGAATGTTAAATAGAGCTGAGAGTGCATGTAATAAGGTACGGGGGTTGTCACAATGCTCCTAACCATCGAGAGAGAGAATGAGCTAAATTTTAAGCTTGCAGCGCACTTTTTCGTGGAGAATGTTAGGTTGGTTGCTTTTGAGATGGAACGGCAAACAGAGCACGAGTTAACCCCCATGGCCGGTGGGATTGTTCGGGCTATGCTTCCGAGTGTTCTTCTCCTAGCCCAGTTCTCGTCAAGAGAGTGGCCTATACAAGCCCATAGCGAAAAAAGAATTAAGAGTGTGACCCGATCCATACCAGTGTTATAACCAAATAAGGTGAGTACAAATTTCGATAAGAATTAGAATTTTCTGTTCTACTTCCGATTCTACATATATCAAAATAGTAAGTCATTTTTGACAATTATCGAAATCGAAAATTTCGATATCGATTTTTCTTAAAAAATAAAATAAAAATAGTGCTCAAAATAAAGTATAACATTTTGTAATTTGATTGAATGTTTATTTTAAAATCTAGATTTTGGATGAAAATTTTATATTTATTGTTAATTTATGATGAATACTTAAAAAATACTGAAATTTTTTATTTCAATTTTTTTTGTTTTTTTTAAATAGGACTCAAAATAAAGTATAACATATGATGAGTACCGAATTTATTTGAATGTTTATTTTAGAATCTAGATTTTGGTTGAATGTTTACATTTATTGTTAATTTATGATGAATAATAGAAAAATCTTCCAAAATTTTGGTCAATTTTTAGCTCGTTAGGGCCCAAAAAAATAAGTCCAAAAAATCCCACATGCCAAACCAGAATTTCTAGTTTCGATTCCGAAATTTCCAGTTCCATTCAAGTAAAATACCGAAATGAAACCGAAACAAAAAAATTGCATTCTGGTGAATACCGAAATGAAGCCAGAATTGACCATTCGGGTTCCATCTGTTCCGGTACCCTCCTTTATAACCAAGGGATAAATGCCAAATTGGTCCCTGTAATATACTAGAAAATCGATTTGGTCCATGTTAATAAAACCATAATTTTAATCCCTATAATATTTCTTTTATTTCATCCTTTGTCCCTCTTCCTCATTCTGTTAGTTCACTCGACGGAATGTACTCCACATTAGCCCAATTGCTTTGACGTCAGCTCAAAATATGATTTCCTCCTTGACACGTCAGATTAAACAAGCACAAATACACCACAGCGGACAGTAAACCGGTTGTACCTTGTTTTGTTATCTTGACCACCAGTTGGAGAAAGAGACTTCCAATGCTTTTGCAGCAAACCTCCCTAAAATCGATAAAACACCAACAGACCAGCAGAGAAGACGAAACGAAGCCGCGAAAACAGAATCCCTCGTCAGCCAACGACGATGAATGCAATACAAAGAGAGAGCAAAGGAGAGTAAACCTAGAGGTTCTAGAGAGGGTTTAATTATACGTATTAGAGAGGAGATTCTCTCCGCTACGTTGGGCGAAAACGGAGCATACCTCTGCAATCATGCAAGAAGCACAATCTCTCCATCAACAAATTGGCCAACCTTGACTATGACCCACGACGAAGAACAAAAGGTATGATTTGCATACTCTCAGTTGAGCCAGAAAAAAAAATTCTTAGATATTATCAACCATTGAGGTTTTCTGATTTCCTCTATATTTGATTGGCAATGGAAGAGAGAAAAGGAGAATCTTCACAGAAAAACATCGAACTGGAGAAGAAACTTGAAGCTAAACAAGTACTGGAGTTAGAAGTATAGGGCATGAGAGGAGCTCTCCAAGTAATGAAACACATGTGACGATGGGGACATGGAAGTGAAAGCAAAGATGGAGTAGTATGTAATCAAAGCATTGACGACAAAAAGTTTCGCGGCCAACCTACGACGAAGAATAAAAATTTGAACCTCATTGGCCAACATTGAATGAGGAAACACCGATGATAATGTCTTTAAAGTGCAATAAATCGTAAACACAATCAGGTTTCACATCCCTCAAATTAGCGAACACGAGGAACGAAAAGAGTTTTAGAACTTCAAGGTGCATGCTGTGAAGGGAGAAGAGTATGAGCAAAGGTTAAGGTTTCCTCTTTTCATATATATGTAATTTAGAAGAAGGTCCAAGGTTACGGTTTCAGGATGACCAGCCCTTTCTCTAAGGGAAAAATTGCAGTAGACTGCAGTAGTTGTTTTGGTTCTTTACTTTTTGTACCCTGTCATGCATATATGACTATGACCCAACAATATTAAGGATTTGAAACCTAAGAGACGCATATTTAACGCTTCTAATTTCTTTGTCTTTGGATCTGCCAGGGAAGATTCATTGGGTGGCTATATTCATGGTATCCTTAGGCATGGTTCTTTAGAGATTCCGAAATGTTGCGTGAAGAGTACTATACATGCATCGCTTGACATCTGATCAGCTACGGCTTCTAGCTAGCTTATCATCTCGTACGACTTTTAGCATACTTATATACAGACGTAGGTGCAGATTCATTGTGGCACATTGTTTGCTTTCATTATAGTCTGGCTCGGGTTGGAAATCAGAGCAAGTTGAGGGTTGTGGACAAGGAAAGGGATGGTGCGCCAGATAAAGTCTGGCTCGAGTAGGAAATCAATGGACCTTTGATTTGAGACCAGATAATTCCAATTTGCACGAAAATGTCATCTCTAGCCCTTTGAAAAGCATCTGGAAGAACTGTCGTCGACTTAAGTCCATCCATTTAAGGCCTCTCGCCTTGGCAATCTGTTCAAAGAAAACACAAAGCCAAGGCAGGAAGGATGTGACAAGAAGCTAAGGAACAAGAGTATCAGAGTGTTGTGTAGAGTTCACGAAGGAAATCCAATAGATTTAAAGAACCTCCTTTACAAAAAGAGATTCGGCTTGAAAGTTTCTTCAAAGATGCTCGAATGTCACAGTTGCAGAAGTGGGCCTCCACACCCGAATAAACGAGACCGAAGCAGAGGAATCCATTTTGCGTGTAGATTAGGAGGGAAGTAAAGATGTATGGTCACCTTACTTCGAGCAGCACAGAAGAGTGAACCAGAGGAGTTTCTTCGTTGAAAGAGGAGGAAAAATCGACAAAGGGAAAAATGGTTGAGTTGACTGGAGAGATGACATGATAATGAGGCTGACGTGTACTGCATTTCGTCAAGTGAACTAACAGATTCAGGAAGAGAGACGAACGACGAACGACGAAACAAAGAGAGTATTATAAGGACTAAATTTATAATTTTCTTAACACAGAAACCAAATCAATTTTCTTATATATTACAAGGAGCAATTTAGCATTTATCCATGTAACCAAACCAAATCAAGTTAGGAGTGCAAACCGGGTCATCCCAAGACTGGGCGGACGAAACTGATTTCCTTTCGGTCGATTTGACCTCAAGACAGAGAGAGTCGGTCAGAGAGATGGGCTTGAAAAGAAAACCCATAAGCAAAACGTCACCGTTCAAGTAAGTAATTTGTGTTATTCTTTTTATTTTATTTTATTTTATATAATGGGACAGTTCCATTTGATTTCAGCAGGCTGAAGACATCTTCGGTTTCCGAAATTTTTGAGCACAACACATACTAGGGCCCACTAAAGATTGGCCACAACCTATTGGGCTCAGTTGGTTTCTGTCGGGCCGGTCAGTTTCAGCCCGAACCTGAACAATCCTATGAAATAGTTTAAAAAATATAAAAATAAAATAAAATTCAACAGGCAAAATTCTTTATTATCACGTCTACACGTAGGGAAATAGAAGATTCTGTATCATGCGTCGCTCGTGAATCCAATGAACCTTTCGCTAAAGTAAAAACCAGAGATATTACAAAATGTTTTATGGTAGCAACTCTTAACTTTTTTTTTTTTGCATATTAAATTAATTGCACATTAAAGTACAGAAGCTAGGGGATCAATAAATGGTATAATGACGATTCTGCACTTTTCTATTTATCATAGCCCCGGCTCTGCGGCCAATTATTCACATTCCTTAATGTGAACTACTTTCTTTTTTTCCGGATAAATTGGTTATATAGGAGTCTTAAGATCTTGTTCCAAGTATAAAACGATTCTGATACACATTTCGTGGAGGAAAAATACCAATATATGGTCTCGATACATTTGCCCCAAATTTCTATTTTTGCCCCTATCTAAAGAGAAAAAGAAATCCAAATATAAAAATATAAAGAAAATTTAAATTTGAAATTTAAATTTAAATTTTAAAATTTTAAAATAAGAGAAAAAAACCATAGTTTGCCAGTAACTATTGTGTAATATAGATCTCGACTTCCCAATTATCAAAATAATATTTATGTCCTTAACTTTTCACAAAAAAAAAAAATACAAAATGATTGAAATGTCCTTCCAAATCAAAATTACTACAAAATATAAAAAAAATCATTAAAATTTTTTAAAAAATAATATTTAAATAAAGTAATATTTTGTAAATAAAGTTATTGACACCATTTCACCAATCTATTTATTTTTAATTATTTTTCGAATATTTATTTATTTTTTAAATTTTGTTTTGAAATGGTATTTCGATCATTTTGTATTTTCTAATTTGGACGGTACATAATTAATTTTTTTTAAAAAATAAAGACTTAATATACACTCGTGCCCCTGGGGTTTAATGTTTTCTCATAAATACCCCTAGGGTAATTTTTGTTGTCCTGTCACCCCTATGGTATACCCGTTATACACCTCCTGCAATATTCCGTCTATTTTTGGACGGAAATTGATGACGTGGATCAATTGACCACATCACATCCAATTAAACTTTAACACGTGTTCGTACCTGCTGGATGGACTAAATTCTTTTTCCACCTCTATATCCACATCGCTCCTCTCCATGACAGTTTACCGAAATACCCTTAAAATCCACAAAATGAAAACTAACCCCCTTCAGCTTGAACATACCCCCTGCTGCGATCCGATAGAGATCGAAGAATGTCTGTATCATCTTTTTCCCCTAAATTAGTTCTAGAGCCCTTGGAGCAAACACCTGATGTCCCAACGAAGGTCATCGTCTTCATCTGTCCACGACGGTAGAAGTGGAATGCACCAAAGGAGCAACGACAAGCTTCCTAAAGTCAGGCCAATGTTGTGAGACCCCGAATTTAAGTCTATCAATTTATTGCTTATGAGCTTTTAAGTATGTATTACTTTAATTAAGGTGTATTATGGAAAAATGTATGAATGATTTTATTTATCTAAAGTTATGTCTAGATGGAATTTCTTCATAGCATTTTATGAGTTTTAAGCTAGAAGTTTAAATGATATATTGATTGTCCTTGTTAAATTGAGCAGTTGAGATTTTTTAGCTTGAAGTGTTTTATTAATTGAATATGTCCTTGAGTTACAATAATTGGAGGAATTTAAATAGGCTTTGATTTTGATTTATGTGTGACAATATGTGGGCCCTTGGATCAAGAAATGAGGAGATATATTAAGGTTAGAATTGTGGGGTGGCAGGAAAAGTAAAATAGGTGTTCTTTAGGGGCAGAAAAGGAAGTAGGAGGAAAGTTGAGGGTTAAAAAGGGAAGTTAGGGGGGAAAAGGTCATTTTTGCCTTTTGCCTTTTCCCCCAACCCCTTCCCGTATAAGCTGCTCCCCCTCCCCCAAAATTAAAATGCCCTAGCACCCACCGAAGAAGGAGAAAGAAGAAGAAGAAGAAGAAGAAGAAGAAGAAGAAAAAAGGAAGAAGAAGAAAGAAAGAAGAAGAAAGAAGGAGAAAAGAGAAAATGTGAGTAGTTGGCCGGCCAAGCCATCTCTCTCTCACTCTCTTCTTGTTTTCATTTTTTTTTATGGTTGGTTGTTGTTGTGATGGTAGTTGTCTAGGTTGTTTCTCCTTGTGTTCATGAGAGTATGATGTAGATCTATACATGTTTTCTTAAAGATAGTGTAGATCTAGCAAGCTTTAAAGAGTAGTATGAGTTGTATAGGAAACCATGGAGATGTGGCCAGATCTGGAGATTTATGTACAAAGGAAAAACCAACTTGCATACTAGGTGTTTGATAATAGGATCAAAAGAAGTGGAATAGATGCAATGGCTTTTGGTTGTAGGATGAGATCATGGTTTTGGTTGGAAGTTTTGAGTTGTATGTGTAAAATAGAAGTCTGGAGATGAGGTTATATGAGGAGAGCTTTTGGGGCGAAATTTCGTGTGTGTTGGATGTATTATGTGTGTTTGGTGTCTGAAATATGGACTGGTGCTCGACAGGCGCTCGAGCCCCTTCAAGAATTTTTTGGTGCAGTAACTTCCCGCTCGACCGACGCTCGACCAGCGCTTGAGCGTCCTTCGAACAATTTCACAGAGGCTTAGCGCTCGACTGACGCTCGACCAGCGCTCGAGCGTCCCTTCACATTTTTTTTACAGAGGCTTAGCGCTCGACCGACGCTCGACCGGCTTCTTTGGATTTCACAAAATTTTTCCTAAGTTTCTAAGTTTCCCATTGACCTATTAGGAGACCCTACTAGGTTTTTCACTTAAGAAAATATCTTGTGTTGCAAGATGACCAACTAGAGGTCAAGACTATTGATATTTTTGTATGACGAAGTATGAGTTATTGAGTGTTTACTCCATACGTCTAGTGAATCCTTTAATAACACAAGTATGACCCAATTGTAGGCAAAGTGCAGTCAAGCGCTCAAGGGAAAAGAGGTAAGTGAAAATTGTAAGTAGAAACTTACGTTTTTCAAAAACTGGAATGATACACAGCATGAAAACTGTTTATGAATAAGCATACCGAGCATGATATATCAAGCATGACATCATCAAGCACGACATGAATACATCATGATCATTTGCATTCATTTTTCTCATGAGAAAGAAAGAGAAATTTTATGCAAATGAAAGTACCCCTTTTTTATGCTACTTTATGACAAGTAAGTTAATGAACCCAAGTCGGTCGGTACCGTATCAAGTTAAGAAGGTGCATCCATACCGAAGGAAGTTTACGTGAAGGGTGGATGTCACCTAGGGCACCCATACCGAAGGATGCTTGCAAGAAGGATGGGTAGCCCAGGAGGTTGTGCAATCACACTGAAGGATGCTTGCAAGAAGGTGTGAACCTCCGAGGATCGTGTCTAGCCACTGAAGGACGAATGCGAGAAGGTGTGCTAGCTCGACCATATGTAGGGTCCCCAAGAGAAATAGGGGACAATTCCAACGGGAACGCACAACCCTGATGTCAGGGGTAAATAGCGGGCAAATAGCCCATCAGTTAATAATTGGAATGATTTTCCAAAAGTAAAAGTTTACAAGAATAAGTGTCGGTTTCGAGAGAAAGTGCATGTGGATATCCAAACATGTGCATTACAATTAATGATCATACATGAATTACCTTATGTCCACATGCGTATGAATTTAAGTTCAAGTGCATGCTTTCGGTTTCAAGTTCATGCTTCCAAACCATGATTTCAAATCCATGTTTTAGCTTTAACTTCGTACTGAGTCTTTCGACTCACAGTTTAAAATTGTATCATTCCAGATAATGTTTCAGGGGAGGAATCTTAAGAAGGGGGACCTTGAACCCTAGGAGAAGGATTGGCGAAAATGTCTCTTCCTTTTTGCTTACTTTAGTAATGGTTTAGATAATTTTTGTAAGAGCCGACATGAGCCTCCGTGGTGTGGTGGTCATGGGTTATTCGGCTTAGTAGGTTAAGGTTTTCAACTAGTTGATATTGCGAGACCACGTTATTACTACTTTAAGTTATCGATGGGAATCATGTTCTAATGTTCGTATATGTGTTAAGAGCTAGCGACTAAGGCTTCTTTTAAATATTGAGGCGTTATAATATTCCGCTGCAAGCAGTTTAGTGAGTACGCTTAAGCGTTCCTTGTTGGGAATGCTCGCGGCTATCATTAGCCTCGTTTAGCTAGCGTTCGGGGCGTGACAGAAAGTGGTATCAGAGGGAGTTTGGAGGGTTTAATGAACTTAGGACTTGCTACTCGTCTCTTGGATTTCGAGTATGCTAGAAATTCGTACCCCTTATCTTATCGTTAGAATATTTACGTAGTGATGACGTATTAGTGCAGGATGCCAACTAGACGACAACCCGGAGACCAAAGCACAAATGGGGGACGCGAAGAACCGGGTGTCACTACTGACGACGTTTTGAGACATATGGCTCAGCTTATTGCTGAGCAGGTGCAACAGGGGACCAATGGAGAGGGAGTAAGAAGTCGCCCTGAAGGATGCACCTTTGACCAGTTTAACCGCCAACACCCACCGGTATATAACGGTAAAGGAGATGTCGTTCTAGCAGAAAACTGGCTCCTAGAGATTAAAGAGTTGCTGGAAGTCATGGGGTGTACAGACGCCCAGCGAGTGAACTTTGCTACCTTCAAGCTACAGGGAGATGCTAAGAGGTGGTGGCTATCCAAGAAGCTCTTGCTGAGCCAAGAATTGGGAGAACAACCCATAACCTGGGAGAGGTTTCAACAAGAGTTCTTGGACCGCTATTTTCCAAGGACGACGCGGGAGGCAAAAGCAAGGGAATTTGCCAACTTGACCCAGGGATCAATGACTGTTGATCAATATTCAGGTCGATTCATGGAATTGGTGAGGTTTGCCCCGTACCTAGTGCCAAATGAAGAAAGAAAAGCTAGGAAATTCGAGGAGGGACTACATCCCCGAATCTTTGACAGAGTCATGGCTTATAACTTGAAGACGTTGGCAGAAGTCATTGAACGGGCAGTGATTGTGGAGAGAGGGCTGCAGAGGACAACAACATATTATGACCAGCAAAAGAGGAAGGCTCCTCCCAAGCTGGAAACGTCACAGGCACCCTGGAAGAAAAGCAAGCAGGGCTTATCACAGGGCCAAGATCAGAGACCTAACGGAGCCCAGAAACAGAGGTCTGGTGGGGTTCAGAATACCGGAGGGACTCAATTCCCAATATGCAACAGATGTGGCAAGAAACACCCTGGGGAATGTAGACAGGGAGTGTGCTTTCGGTGTGGGAAGCCAGGTCACATTGCAAGAGATTGTAGGGTGACAGGTAATTCGATGCAAGCACCTCAACCCTCTCAACAAAGTAGGGTAACTAGCAACTCGACCCAAGCTTTTCGACCATCCCAACAAAGTAATTCAAGGAAGCCAGGTGGTCCAGCCCAAGTAAGGTTGTATGCTCTCACCCCGAAGGATGCGGAGAAGAGAACAAATGTAGTGACAGGTAAATTACCCTTGCCTCAGGGGGAAACCCTTGTTTTATTCGATTCAGGGGCCACTCACTCATTCGTTGCATCAGCATACTGCAAGGCAAGAGATATAAAACATGAACCACTAGAGTATCACGTAGTAGTGACGACACCCACTGGTGGAAAGATCAATTGTGATTGAATAGTGAAAATTATCCCATAGAATTAGAGGGGCAATTAATGTTGGCTAACCTGATCGTAATGGAGATGAGGGGATTTGACCTTATATTAGGTATGGATTGGTTGGCAACGCATGGTGCCAGCATAAAGTGTTATGAGAAGAAGATCATGTTCCAAAAGGAGGGGAGACCAGATTGTTGCTTTGTAGGTATGAGAAAAATGGAGCAGAGACCGGTGATTATTTCGGCCATACAAGCCAAGAAATTGTTGCAAGGAGGACATGAGGGGTTTTTGGTTTGGGCGAATGACATACAAAGGGAGACTGCTACAGTAGAGCAAACCCCGGTAGTGAACGAATTTCCCGACGTATTCCCAGAAGAATTACCTGGGTTACCCCCAGATAGAGAAGTGGAGTTTGGTATCGAGTTGGAACCAGTGACGTCTCCAATTTCTAAAGCACCGTATAGGATGACACCAGCAGAACTGAAGGAACTGAAGATTCAACTAGAGGAATTATTGGAGAAAGGGTTTATACGACCAAGTGTGTCACCTTGGGGAGCACCGATCCTGTTTGTCAAGAAAAAGGACGGAAGTCTCCGGATGTGCATTGACTATAGAGAGTTAAATAAGGTGACTATCAAGAACAGATACCCGTTGCCTCGCATTGATGATCTATTTGATCAATTGCAGGGGGCACAGACATTCTCAAAGATCGACTTGCGATCGGGATATCACCAATTAAAGGTGAACGAAGGAGATATTCCGAAAACAACATTTCGAACGCGGTATGGCCACTATGAATTCTTGGTGATGCCTTTTGGGCTAACCAACGCTCCAGCCGCATTTATGGATTTGATGAATAGGGTGTTTCGGGAATTTTTAGACAAGTTTGTGGTTGTCTTTATTGATGACATACTGGTTTACTCTCGAAATAAGGAGGAACATGAGAAGCATCTGAGGGTCGTTCTACATATTCTTAGGGAAAAGAAGTTGTATGCCAAGTTCTCCAAGTGTGAGTTCTGGTTGGAGCAAGTTCGATTTTTAGGGCACGTGGTGTCCGGTGAAGGGATGGCAGTGGATCCCGGGAAGGTAGATGCTGTATCCAAGTGGCCGAGGCCTACAAATGTGAAAGAAATAAGGAGTTTTCTGGGATTAGCAGGGTACTATCGGAGATTTATCAAGGGATTCTCAAAGATGACCAAGCCTCTGACTTCTCTAACAAAGAAGAATGTCAAATTTGAATGGACACATGAGTGTGAGTGGAGCTTCCAAAAGTTAAAGGCCAATTTAGTTACTGCTCCGGTATTAGCACTACCCTCGGAATATGGAGAGTATTACAGTGACGCATCGAAGCAAGGTTTAGGTTGTGTTTTGATGCAAGACAAAAGGGTAATAGCTTATGCATCTAGGCAGTTGAGGCCTCACGAGATGAATTACCCCACGCATGACTTGGAGTTAGCTGCGGTAGTCTATGCGTTGAAAATATGGAGACATTATTTGTATGGGGTTAAATGCGAGATATTCACCGATCATAAAAGCCTCAAGTATTTTAACACCCAGAAAGAACTGAATATGAGGCAACGTCGATGGTTAGAACTGATTAAAGATTATGACTGCACAATTAGCTATCACCCCGGAAAGGCCAATGTGGTGGTCGACGCGCTAAGTAGGAAGTCAGCAGAGACACGTTCAATGGAAGTGGTGCCCGAGGGAATCAAGAGAGACTTAGAAAGGGCAGAAATCGCGCTTATCACTGCCGATCAGTTTGTCTCAATAGCAGGGCTCTCGTTGCAACCTACCCTGGAGGAACAGATTCGGGAGGCCCAGAAGAAGGATAAGGTAATTGAAGGGATTAGAGAGCGAATTGGGAAAAAGGAAGACCCTGATTTTGGAGATAAGGATGGGTTATTACGATATCGAGGCAGAGTTTGTGTGCCAAGTACAAGGGAGATTAAAGACTTGATTCTAGCAGAGGCTCATTCTACGCCTTATAACATCCATCCAGGAGGAACGAAGATGTATCAAGATATTAAGAAGGCCTTTTGGTGGCCTAATATGAAACGGGAGATAGCCGAGTATGTGGCCCGATGTTTGACCTGCCAAAAGGTGAAAGCAGAACACCAGAGGCCAGCAGGAACATTAAAGCCTCTAGAGATCCCTGAATGAAAGTGGGAAGGGATAGCCATGGATTTTGTAGTAGGGTTGCCTCGAACTACTTCGGGTTACGATGCTATATGGGTGATCGTGGACCGATTAACCAAGTCGGCACACTTCTTACCCATTAAGGTGAAGTATGCCCCGGAGAAGTTAGCGGAGATTTATCTTCAAGAGATTGTCAGATTTCATGGAGTGCCCAAGAGCATAGTATCGGATAGAGATCCGAGATTCACTTCACGATTTTTGAAACGATTGCAAGAATCATTAGGTACTCGGTTGAATTTTAGTACCGCCTTTCATCCGCAGACGGACGGGCAATCAGAGCGGACTATACAGATTTTGGAAGATATGCTTAGGGCTTGCGTTATGGATTTCAAAGGAAGTTGGGCACAATACTTGCCTTTAGCAGAATTTGCGTACAATAACAGTTTTCAAGCAAGTATTGGTATGACACCCTATGAAGCCTTGTATGGGAGGAGGTGTAGATCACCTTTGTATTGGGATGAGGTAGGCGAAAGAAGGATGTTAGGGCCAGAAATAGTTTCAGAAACACGGGAAAAGATCCAAGTAATCAAGGATGGGCTTGTGACAGCCCAAAGCAGGCAGAAGAGCTATGCTGATAACCGAAGAAGAGAACTTGAATTTGAGGCTGGGAGCAAGGTATTTTTGAAGATTTCTCCGAAGAAGGGGATAGCGAGATTTGGGAAGAAAGGAAAGCTCCAACCCAGATTCAAAGGACCCTTTGAGATCTTAGATAGAATTGGGCCCGTGGCGTACAGGTTGGCCCTACCGCCTTGTTTAGAGGGAGTCCACAATGTGTTTCATGTATCGCTTCTAAGGAAGTATGTAACTGACCCTACCCATGTATTAGATTATGAGCCCTTGCAGGTTAGAGAAAACCTTACATATGTGGAAGAACCTATAAGAGTTTTGGATAGGAAGGAACAACAACTAAGGACCAAAACCATACCTCTTGTTAAGATTTTGTGGAGAAACCACGGAGTAGAAGAGGCCTCATGGGAGTTAGAAAGTGAAATGTACTCGAAATACCCACACTTGCGGGAAGGACAAAGTTAAGAAGGATAATGTTCTATCGATTCTTGTTTTGTGATAGAATTTTGATGTCTTGCCTGACCGTTTGTTTCTCTTCATTGATTGTACCTTTATGTTGTCTAACTACACGTATGAGCTCTACTGTTATGTTGTAGTATAGATATACACATATATATGTGTTCATGATTTAATGTGGGAATTGAGACTAACTGTTTTACCATGTATCAGATGTCATCGAGTCACCGACCTCCGCGCTCTCAGTCAGTCTCTTCCCCACACTCTCCCCCGCGTAGAAGAATGACCGCACGGGAATACCGCAGTCTGTTCCGTGTGAACCCTAGACCTCTTAGCGTAATACCGCCTCAGCAACCGCAGTTGCCAGAGGTTAGGGAGGGGACTCAGGAGCCCCTGCCCTCTCAAAGGAATATTCGACCCATTCCTGTTAGGCGGAGTTACCCCACTTTTCCTGGACACAGAATGTGGCGGACTGACTCTTCAGATCCGGAAGAGGATCCGGAAGAAGATCCGAAGGAGGATCCGGAAGAGGACCCAAGAGAGAATCCAATGGAGGAGGACCCATCACTTAGGATAATAAGAAATGAGAGCAAAGAAAAAGATTCGACATGGGAAAAAGATTCATGGGAATACATTGAAAGAGAGTTGGGTAGAGGAAGAAGTATTCTAGATGATTCTTCTGAGGACCCATCTGAGGAAGTGAACTTTGTTCCTAGACACCATGAACCTTCGGGTGATATAGTCCAAGACCCCAGTAATACAAGTCAGAGTTACGGAACCATGTCCCACTCTTGGACGGGTAGTAACTCCCCTAACCATGTTATTTATGATGATGTTAGTAGTGGGGCTAGTTCGAGTGTTCGCCCACACCCGTACGGACCTAGACCTCCACCACCAGGACAAAATTTCTGGTAAGGGAGATCGAATTCCGAGGACGGAATTTCTGTAAGGAGGGGAGGATGTGAGACCCCGAATTTAAGTCTTTCAATTTATTGCTTATGATCTTTTAAGTATGTATTACTTTAATTAAGGTGTATTATGAAAAAATGTATGAATGATTTTATTTATCTAAAGTTATGTCTAGATGGAATTTCTTCCTAGCATTTTATGAGTTTTAAGCTAGAAGTTTAAATGATATATTGATTGTCCTTGTTAAATTGAGCAGTTGAGATTTTTTAGCTTGAAGTGTTTTATTAATTGAATATGTCCTTGAGTTACAATAATTGGAGGAATTTAAATAGGCTTTGATTTTGATTTATGTGTGACAATATGTGGGCCCTTGGATCAAGAAATGAGGAGATATATTAAGGTTAGAATTGTGGAGTGGCAGGAAAAGTAAAATAGGTGTTCTTTAGGGGCAGTAAAGGAAGTAGGGGGAAAGTTGAGGGTTAAAAAGGGAAGTTAGGGGGGAAAAGGGCATTTTTGCCTTTTCCCTTTTCCCCCAACCCCTTCCCGTATAAGCTGCTCCCCCTCCCCCAAAATCAAAATGCCCTAGCACCCACCGAAGAAGGAGAAAGAAGAAGAAGAAGAAGAAGAAGAAAGGAAGAAGAAGAAAGAAAGAAGAAGAAAGAAGGAGAAAAGAGAAAAGGTGAGTAGTTGGCCGGCCAAGCCATCTCTCTCTCACTCTCTTCTTGTTTTCATTTTTTTTATGGTTGGTTGTTGTTGTGATGGTAGTTGTCTAAGTTGTTTCTCCTTGTGTTCATGAGAGTATGATGTAGATCTATACATGTTTTCTTAAAGATAGTGTAGATCTAGCAAGCTTTAAAGAGTAGTATGAGTTGTATAGGAAACCATGGAGATGTGGCCAGATCTGGAGATTTATGTACAAAGGAAAAACCAACTTGCATACTAGGTGTTTGATAATAGGATCAAAAGAAGTGGAATAGATGCAATGGCTTTTGGTTGTAGGATGAGATCATGGTTTTGGTTGGAAGTTTTGAGTTGTATGTGTAAAATAGAAGTCTGGAGATGAGGTTATATGAGGAGAGCTTTTGGGGCGAAATTTCGTGTGTGTTGGATGTATTATGTGTGTTTGGTGTCTGAAATATGGACTGGTGCTCGACAGGCGCTCGACAGGCGCTCGAGCACCCTTCAAGAATTTTTTGGTGCAGTAACTTCCCGCTCGACCGACGCTCGACCAGCGCTTGAGCGTCCTTCGAACAATTTCACAGAGGCTTAGCGCTCGACTGACGCTCGACCAGCGCTCGAGCGTCCCTTCACATTTTTTTTTACAGAGGCTTAGCGCTCGAGCGACGCTCGAGCGACTTCTTTGGATTTCACAAAATTTTTCCTAAGTTTCTAAGTTTCCCATTGACCTATTAGGAGACCCTACTAGGTTTTTCACTTAAGAAAATATCTTGTGTTGCAAGATGACCAACTAGAGGTCAAGACTATTGATATTTTTGTATGACGAAGTATGAGTTATTGAGTGTTTACTCCATACGTCTAGTGAATCCTTTAATAACACAAGTATGACCCAATTGTAGGCAAAGTGCAGTCAAGCGCTCAAGGGAACAGAGGTAAGTGAAAATTGTAAGTAGAAACTTACGTTTTTCAAAAACTGGAATGATACACAGCATGAAAACTGTTTATGAATAAGCATACCGAGCATGATATATCAAGCATGACATCATCAAGCACGACATGAATACATCATGATCATTTGCATTCATTTTTCTCATGAGAAAGAACGAGAAATTTTATGCAAATGAAAGTACCCCTTTTTTATGCTACTTTATGACAAGTAAGTTAATGAACCCAAGTCGGTCAGTACCGTATCAAGTTAAGAAGGTGCATCCATACCGAAAGACGTTTACGTGAAGGGTGGATGTCACCTAGGGCACCCATACCGAAGGATGCTTGCAAGAAGGATGGGTAGCCCAGGAGGTTGTGCAATCACACTGAAGGATGCTTGCAAGAAGGTGTGAACCTCCGATGATCGTGTCTAGCCACTGAAGGACGAATGCGAGAAGGTGTGCTAGCTCGACCATATGTAGGGTCCCCAAGAGAAATAGGGGACAATTCCAACGGGAACGCACAACCCTGATGTCAGGGGTAAATAGCGGGCAAGTAGCCCATCAGTTAATAATTGGAATGATTTTCCAAAAGTAAAAGTTTACAAGAATAAGTGTCGGTTTCGAGAGAAAGTGCATGTGCATATGCAAACATGTGCATTACTATTAATGATCATACATGAATTACCTTATGTCCACATGCGTATGAATTTAAGTTCAAGTGCATGCTTTCGGTTTCAAGTTCATGCTTCCAAACCATGATTTCAAATCCATGTTTTAGCTTTAACTTCTTACTGAGTCTTTCGACTCACAGTTTAAAATTGTATCATTCCAGATAATGTTTCAGGGGAGGAATCTTAAGAAGGGGGACCTTGAACCCTAGGAGAAGAATTGACGAAAATGTCTTTTCCTTTTTGCTTACTTTAGTAATGGTTTAGATAATTTTTGTAAGAGCCGGCATGAGCCTCCGTGGTGTGGTGGTCATGGGTTATTCGGCTTAGTAGGTTAAGGTTTTCAACTAGTTGATATTGCGAGACCACGTTATTACTACTTTAAGTTATCGATGGGAATCATGTTCTAATGTTCGTATATGTGTTAAGAGCTAGCGACTAAGGCTTCTTTTAAATATTGAGGCGTTATGATATTCCGTTGCAAGCAGTTTAGTGAGTACGCTTAAGCGTTCCTTGTTGGGAATGCTCGCGGCTGTCATTAGCCTCGTTTAGCTAGCGTTCGGGGCGTGACAAATGTGCTTTTACGGAAGTACATATCGGGTATGGTTCAATTCGACTTCGTCAAATCCAAGTCGACGTTTCTTCGGTTGCCCACATTACTCTGTCATGATGGTGAAAAGCTCTATGACATCTATGTTCCTTCATTCAATAGCTTGTCCTCCATCACCAAGCCAATAAACCAGTTTGGCTCTTCCGATGGACGCTGAAACATTTGAATTGGTCAGAATTGGTTGCAATGTGTCTATGGTTTTTTGCTAGAGCTAGTAGAGAAGCCTAATTAGATCAAACTTCTAATGAATATTAGGAGTCATTGGAAAGTAATTTAAACGAGGTCCCAACAATTTGACTCTCTTTGAGTTTTGCTGGTGATTACATGTACTTTTAAAATAAAATTTTTGACACCTGACCCATGTATTTATTAATAGGGATTGCTGACACACTTTTTGCTGGTTGATATTTGTCTACAATAACCATGATTGTCTGGTTTTCTAAACATTTTCATTTTTACTTTGAGACCTTTATTCTTGAGGTAATGGATATACTTGATTGGAGCTCCCTTTGTGGAGGGTCTGAGGTAATGGATATACTTGGAGCTCCCTTTCTGGAGGGTGTGAGGTGATGGATATACTTGAGAAGAAGCTTAATACCTATGTCTCTAAGTGAGATTTAAAAGGAGGTCCTTAGCTTTACTTGTTGGTAGATAATTTTATTGATCGATTTTGTTATCTATTCCTATAGATTTTTTTTCCATACTTTTATTCACTGTTAGTAATGCGTGAATGATTATTTGGATTAGATTTGCTTGCAAATGTATTGAAGCCTACTTGATACAAATTCTAACATCAAGTTTTCATTATTGCAGAGGCACACAAAGTGTGATTATTTCTAATGGATTGATCCCCCTGTCACCAACGCGAAGAAGATGATTCTGAGTGTGTCTTACAGTGGTTGAAGATGATGGAGGAGCGGTTGAAGTTCGTGGAGGAACGACTTCAAAAACAGAAGCTTATAGAGGAACAACTAAAAATTATTGAGGATCGGTTGAATATAATGGAGGAACAACTTCAGATATAGAAGCCTATGATGAAATGCCTTAAGGGTGTTATTTTTAGTTCTTGGGTATTATTTTGTTGTTGCATCATCATGAGATTTAGTGCTGAAACCAGTTTGTCATAGTTGGTTTGCAGAAGGGTTATTTAATTTAGATATGTAATGTACCCCACATTGTTGTTGAAAGGGTATGTTTTTTTGTTGAAGTTGGTGCTGGTAGACAGTGCCTGTATTGTGGTTCGACTATCATTGTTATAATTGAAATGCTGATGTAATGAATTGTTGTTATTTATGTCAACTTCCATGTATTGATGTTGTGGTTCGGTTCTATTTGGTCAAATTATGTATTGATGTCAATAATTTACCTAATGTTTTCAACTGATAAGAGTATCTTGGACTAGAGACCAAAATATGAAGTCAATCGAGGACAAAAGAATCACCCTACTAGAAATGCAAAACTTCAAATGAATCTTTAATCCATTGAACATGAATCCAAGGAATCAATCACAAATTCAATAAAGAAAACTTTACTCTTTTATTAACTGTGAAAAACTTCAGACATAGTAAATCACGAAAACTCAATTACACACATATATAGTCATAGGACACAAAGAGAGAACCTGTTTACTTACATAAATTCAACATATATGTTCAGGATACCCATTCAACATGTCCATCAATACAAGCCATCTAAAAATAACAATACATAGAGTCCTTGTTGTTTCTACCAAAGCAACAATAATTAAACACTTAAAGTTTCATCCAAAACAACATACATAGGCACTTAAAGTGCCATCCAAAACATAAATACATAGCACTAACGCCTGAGCCCAAAACAACTCCAATGGTGCCATTACTAATTAGACCTACAAATTCTTTGGCGAGCGCCTGAGCTGTTGCACCGACTGGGACCCACCCTAAGCTGTTGGCCTTGCTTAAGAAGGTTCTTCCATTGTGGCTGCCTCAATGTTGACATGCGGATAAGAAGAATTAATGAATAATGTTTGAAAGCAACATCCAAATGAAAATCGTGTGTTTATTACCTCGGATGCATTCCTCTTTCTAGGTAATCTTCGTAGCTGCATTGGCTGCGAATCACCAGTTGCCTGCGATAGTTGTTCTGAGCTCATTTGTCTGCCCCTTTTTGCTGGCTGCAGTGCAGTTCCTGCGTTCGAAGGCCTCATCCTAAAATGCATTTTGGTAAACTGCCATGGAGAGGAGTGATATGGATACAGAGGTGGAAAAAGAATTTCGTCCAGTCAGTAGGTACGAACACGTGTTGCAGTTTAATTGGATGTGACGTGGTCAATTGATCAACGTCGTCAATTTTCGTCCAATAATAGACAGAATATTGCAGGAGGGGTATAATGGGGAAAATGGGTATACCACAGGGGTGGCGGGACAATAAAAATTATCCTAAGGATATTTACGAGAAAATATTAAACCCTAAGAATACACGTGTATATTAATCCTAAAATAAAGGACAAAAATAAAATTATGGGATAAATACACTTTGCCCCCTTGTCTTTGAGGTCATTTACACTTTGCACACCGATGTTTTATTTTTGATACATTGGACCCATTATCTTCCACATTTTTACAATCTGGACCCCGTACCCGATTTTAGCCGTCGAAATTGACGGATTCTGTTAAAAATTTACACATTGGCCCCCTTATCTTTGGGGGTATGTACACGTTGCTTCCCTAATCTTTGGAGACATTTACACATTGCAACCCATGTTTTAACGGAATCTGTCTAAATTAACGGACAATTTGGGTACGTGGTCCAAATTGAAAAAATGTGTAAGTTAAAGGGTCCTCCAATATGTCAAAAATAATACATTGGAGTGTAGAGTATATAATTGATCTCAAAGATAAAGGGATAAATTGTATTTATCCCTGATATTATTGTTATTCATTTTCCCGAAAAGCAAAGTGTAAAGATATGGTTGCAATTTTTGTCAAAGGTACACGTCCTGCTTTGAACTTGCTTCGTCTCTCGAAGGAAGCTCGGGGAAAGAGGTGGCGTAGGGGCAATAACGGAAAAGCACTACAATGGACAAGAGTGTTGTTGTCTATCCCTGTCGTTTTACGTGGCCTAATCAATATTTATTGGTTCGTCCACTCCTACTTTAGAGAAAAATCTTGAATATATGACATCATTATTTAATAAATAATTATCCGCTCCATGCATGTACTTGAACTGTGGTCCGTGGCGGAGGAGAAATATAAAAAATAGAATTCCTTTAAAGGAAAAGGAAAATACAAAAAAGAAAATTGAATGAGCTTCTTTTTAGGTTTTTTTCAGGTTATTCTAGGAAGAATACGACGGCTCAAGATTTATTTTAAGAATAATATAATTCATTTTGTGTTTTGAGAATTTTTAAGTAATGTTAACTTTATTGGTAAGCGTGTTTTAGTTATTTTTAGGGTTAATGTCCTTTTTGGTCCCTAGGTTTTGGGGCGGTGTTCTTTTTAATCTCTAGGTTTTATTTTTGTTCAAAACAGTCCTTAGGTTATTTACGTTTGTCTTTTTACTCCTTCCGTCCAATTCCGTTACTCCCGAGCCCAGTCAGCTAACGGCGAGACACGTCATACCCAATAAAATATTGCCACGTGTACTAAATTTTTTTTTTTAAAAAAATTTCTACATGGGCAAAACGTTAAAAAAAAAAAACCAAGGGAGGTACCCGTGGCCACCTCCCCGTCGCCGGCGAAGGGTGGCCTCCCTGGCCACCACCGAGCGACGGGGAGCCTAGATCTGGGCTCCCCGTCGCCGGTTGGGTGGTACCCGAGGCCACCCTTCGCCGGCGACGGGGAGGTGGCCACGGGTACCTCCCTTGGTTTTTTTTTTAAACGTTTTGCCCATGTGGAATTTTTTTTTTAAAAAAAATTAGTACACGTGGCAATATTCTATTGGGTGTGACGTGTCCCGCCGTTAGCTGACTGGGCTCGGGAGTGACGGAATTGGACGGAAGGAGTAAAAAGACAAACGTAAATAACCTAGGGACTGTTTTGAACAAAAATAAAACCTAGGGATTAAAAAGAACACCGCCCCAAAACCTAGGGACTAAAAAGGACATTAACCCTTATTTTTATGTAGTGTTAAGAATGATGTTTGGTTGTAGAATATTTTGTATTATGATAATTCAAAAAAATCTTGAAAATTTTTGTATACAGCCTTTAAAAGTAAATCCTACACATTTAAAAATTCTGAGTCGTAAGATTAATTCTCAGAAGAATATAAAAAGAAACTAAACTATTTCTCATAGAAAAAAACAACAACAATAAAATTAGAGAAGCAGAATTCTCTACGACAATTTCTAGGGTAGTCGACTCAGTTTTTCCTTTGTAGGCATAAAAAAGAGAAAATATAAACGGAATATTCATGGAAAGAACCTGAGAGGAATAGAGAGGGGAAAAAGCAAACGTTACCTTTGTAGTTTGTCCGACCAAATCAATTACAGGCGTGGCTGTGTGATCGACGAGCTCTTCAAGTGTGGCGCAAACCTAAAAGAGAGAAACTGAGAGAGAGAGAGAAGTCAGATTAAAATTTAGAATGGGTCAAGCTTTTCGCAAGCTCTTCGACGCCTTCTTCGGCAACTCCGAGATGCGGGTACACACACTCTCCTTCTTCTTTCTTCTATTACATTTTCATTTTTTTTCAAGATTTGGGCATGATAATATTACCTGCTGCGGAGTAGATTAGCGCGCTTTTTTTGTGATCTCCACGTTTGTGGTTGTTATTGGGTTCTTTTTCTTGGGATTGTTGTTTGTTTTAAGTTTTCGATGGTAAAAGAGGTCGTTAATTTTTGTTCGATTCATCGAATTGTTATGATTAGCGCATATAGTCTTTTTCTTCTGACCTGATGATTTGCTGGCTCTAATGGTTATTTGCCGATTGTTTAAGGGGCCTGGGCAATGATACGGAAAAATTTAGACATCATCTTTGTCAAGAGCTACCCCGAGAGAGAGAGAGAGAGAATCCTGTAGCAGAAACACATCTTCTTTTTGAATCTACTGGGTTGGAAAAGGCTATAATTAATTAATCCAAGTTATATTTTGCTTGGTATGTTAAATGCGGTTCTTACTTCCGAAATTCCATTTTACAAACAAAAACGAAGTTACTTTTTGAGATTTCCCATTTCCATGCACATCTTCGTTATATTCCCTGCTTTCAAGTTATTCTTTTGAATTGCGAGGCGCTGGCGAGTGTTCTTAATCACGCTTGGTTGACTTGAGACTTCCTGTAGTATCCTTCCTTAATAGTCTAGTGATTGAACTTTATGTTCTTTTTTTTTCCCTACAACATTTCGTGAAGTTGAGTAATGATGTTCAGCTATATACTGCTTTGGGAGCCTTTACTGTTTCAAATGATGGTTGGTGGTCAGAAATTTTTTCTTTGATCCAGGACTGTGGGATTCTTGAAACACTTGTGGACGTCTAATGTGGAAGTGGAATTTAATAGGTTAAATATGATTGAGCGGATGAGGGTGTGCATAAGGATATGCTTTGGCACTTTCTTATACGCACCAAGTGTTCCTGCAATTAGATGGGTGCACATTTCTAGCTTTGCTTTAGATTTTACCTGTGGTGGGGGAAGAGGTTATTTGCAGATGTTCTGGGACAATGGTGAGTGTATCTGCACTGTATAATTGCAGTATCACTAGAGGAGGGACTAATGTGGATCAAAGATTCAGTGAGCAAACGGGGAGGTGCTTTTATAGGTTGGCCTCCTAATATAGCTAATGGATTTTTAACTTGTAATATGAGAGGGTGGCTTTGACGAACTTGGATTTGCGTTAAATTGGTGTTCTTGATCTTTTATTAATGTCCCGACATCTGTCTTGAGGTAGAATGTTTGGTGCTCATTAGATTCAACTTCAAACTGCAGATTTTCACACACAATTCAAACGGAAGTCACCTTTTTTTTTTAGGAGAACAAAGCCAGGGGGTTCGAGTATATTCATTTTGTTAGAACATGTACAAAAGTGCTATATTCTGTGGTTAATGCTATGATATGAACAAAATCTATTATTTCGTATACTTCGAGATTCTCTTCTCATTTGTAGGGCTTGTTTGAGCTTGCTTAGGTTGTGATGCTTGGCTTGGATGCAGCTGGTAAAACAACTATACTGTACAAGCTGCACATTGGAGAAGTTTTATCAACTGTTCCCACAATTGGTAGGTCTCTTGTCTATAATTGGTGTACTTCACAAAATGAGGCTTATGCTCTAATGGGATCATGATCATCTGTAACATTTGACTAAACCGTGGTTGCTTTAGATGTATGAAGTCTTTTGAATCATAAGCGTACCATTTCTTGGTGCCACCAAAGAAATATGGAAATCCAGCAAATGGAAATCTACAATAAGCTGAGTCTGAGATTCATCATCCAGTAATCCTTCATCTTTCAAATGTTGCACAGTCACCTGGTTTACCCCCCCCCCCCCCCCCCAAAACCAATATCATCAAGGTGGCGTTGTCAAGGGTTAGCTGGTTACACAAATTGAGTCATTCTGATTTGCCTCCATACATTGGAAGAAGAATATTACAAAGTCTCTCCATTGGAAAATAAAAAAAATAAACTAGGAACTAAAATTGAATTGTTGGAGCTCCTTCAACAGAGGATATTGTAGGATAGAGTAGGCTTTTCTTGTTCGTGCGTGGCAATGCTGATATATTCAGCACAGGTTATCTGTGAAGGTAAACGATCACGTATTGTACATGATATGTAGGAGAAATAGTTCAATAGATAGATATTTCGCTACTCTAAAAATGTTTTCATGACCATGTTTCAATGAATATAGTCATACAGTGTTGATATTGTCTGTATATGCGAGGAAGTGATACCGGGTTTTTCCCTTTTTTCATCCTTAAAATGTTTAGACTAAGAACCTATTTTATTCTTGATTAGAGCTGCAAATGAATAAACTGATTGTATCTCGTATTTACTAGTTATCACAAGCTCAGATTACTTGGTAAGGGAAGATTACCTAGGAAGGCTTAGTTAGGGTCACCGTCATCACCTAAGTGCTATTGTTCAGGTTGTGATCCATATATCATGTGGCTTTGAACACTTGTGGTTCTGTACTTGATGTTGGTGCCGCACAATTGGCTTTTTAGATGTAGATTCTAGTACTCTTGATTCTGATATACGAATGTTTCGTATTGTATCCAACTATTAAGTTTAGACTTCAATGCATAAGTGGTTAAAAGTGGTAGCCAATGAAGAAAACACTCTCTTCTGCCCTGTACAGAAAACTCTATTAGGGGCTAATATTATTGCAGGAATATCACTCAGGGAATTTTCTTGATGTCAGTCTCACCTACATGTGCATGTTGGAACCATTTCCAATTCCAATAGCTGTGTTGCTAGATAAGCATTTCACGCACTGGACTTATAAAGTTTTCTTGTCATTTAGGATTAGCACCTGCCTGCTCTATCACCCCCTCACTTTCAGGGCATCCTGATACAGAATAGCTGTCTGCAAAAATTCTGACAGCATAACATCTTCCTTTTCAATTTGCATGGGTCTTCATCTTCAAACTTGTTTTCTGTTTTATGTAATGCCTCACATTTTTCAGCAATATTTGCATTTAAAAACTCATGGGCTAAAATTATGTTTTAGGTGGAAGTGCAACTTGATTTTTCTTGTTCATTGTAGGTTTCAATGTGGAGAAAGTTCAGTATAAGAATGTGATATTCACAGTTTGGGACGTTGGTGGGCAAGAGAAGTTGAGGCCACTCTGGAGGCATTACTTCAACAACACGGATGGTCTGGTAATGATCAGAGCCTCTATAATTTTTCTGAGATTATGATTGGTTTCAGGGGCCAAACACTTGCAAAGCCCCCCCTCCCCCTTCTCTTTCTTGTACAATGCAACAAAAGAACACGTTTCTTGTTGAAGTTAATTCTTGATTTCCTTATTCTGTTTTATTTGATACTGTATTTCCCGTTAGCGGTGGATAATTTTTTCTTTCGGTAAGTACCATTTGGTTCTCAACTATGTATTGAAGCTAAAGGGAACATAAAATAATGTCTTTATCTTCTGCTTCTTCTACTTGGTCTTTCTTTGGAAGTCTTAGAAAAAAACTAGTTTTTTTAATGAATTGTGATGGCATTTTAAAACTGATGTTCTATCTATTGTGAATTTCCCTTGGGTTATGCCGGAAAAAGTGGTGGATGTGCTCTGGAGTTGGGAGAGGAAGTTTTCCAACCCATTTGCTAAGGCTATTTGGAGGATGATTCCGGCATGTGTTTGGTGGTGCCTATGGAGGGAGCGTAATAACCGCTGTTTTGAGGAGGGTTCTTTGCCTGTACCGATGTTACATGACTTTTTTATGTTTACTCTTTTTGGTTGGGCTGATGCGGTGTTAGGGTGCCCGTTTGTTGATTTTCAGGATTTCCTTAGTTTTATAGCTTGTTTGGATGCGTGATTTCGGTATAGTCCCTTGTACTGTTTTCACATATCAATAAAATTATCTTGCTTATAAAAAAAAAACTGATGAACTTTTTATTGATGAATGCATATTTGTATACTCACAGTGCCCAATGATGGAATTCCTTAATTGTACAATTATATCTCCATGCAGATCTATGTCGTTGATTCCTTAGACCGAGAGAGAATTGGAAAAGCAAAGGCAGAATTTCAGGTTGTACATCTAGAAGCATATAATAACTTAAATACAATTTTGCCAGTAATACATTCTAGGTTGACCTACTAATCTCTTTTCAGGCCATCATCAAGGATCCATTTATGCTCAACAGTGTTATCTTGGTGTTTGCCAATAAACAAGACATGGTATGTTTCAATTGTAATATCTGATCTTTCTTGCGCCTGAAATGATAGTGGATGTATGTGTGTGGATGTCTTCATTAAAGGCACGCATGCTAATTGGTGCCATAGAGAAACAAAGTGTTCATCACGTCTTACGTACTGAAGGATATAGAAGAGATTCTGGCCTTCAGAATGCTAGTGTGAATTCGTATATATCATTTCACTGAACAAATGGAGCCTTTACACGGAAGTCAGGAATGGAATAGAATCATAGGAACCTAGATTTTGAAAATTTTCTTTTACTGCTACTCCTGAGCAGCAAGAAAATCCACGACCTTTTTGCACACAGTGAGAGACAAAAATGGAAAAATAGACTAAGTGTCTGCATATAAGGTGGTTCTCATGGAATAACTGGTTTGGTAATCATGGGCAGATGACTATAGAATTGCGTAGTGTCTTTTAGTAGATTCTAGATTATGTAGAATTGTCTACTTCATTATGTTGGATGGCTTCTTTTATTCTCTTCTACACTAATTTTGATTCCCATAACCGAGGAAAAGAAAAGTACTTTAGAAGGTATGAGGTGCTGCTAAACAAGGGAATTATTATGCATGGGATTTCAAATGCAAGTACTGATTCCCCAACTTTATGCATCCTCATTCTCCAGAAGTGGCTCAACTTATGTTGGTCTTGATCATATATCTTTGTTCTTGAGAAATTTCTATGATTAGATGTATTCGATAAGCAGTCTCATTCCACTTTGGTATTATCATGCTTTCGGAGTTGGTCTAGTATGGATATTGTTGTATATCCTCCTCCTCTTGTCATTTGCTGGTATATATATCTCCATTTAAGATAAATTTAGATAATCTTTTTCTTTTTAAATATAGAGTAGGACATCTCTCTCTCTCTCTCTCTCTCTCTCTCTCTCTCTCTCTCTCTCTCTTTTGGCTAGGACCTCCAACCTCCAACTCTTGACTTGTTTTGTAGTAGAGATTGGATTGGGTCACCAAAATAGATTCTGTGCATACATACCTGTTTCATGTGAACCCATACGTTGTAATATTGCTACAGCAATAATATTCTCCAAAAAAGTTGTCTCCTTTCTTGGTTTCTATTTACTTGAAGAATTTATCTTTTCATTGGCCTGTAACTAAGTTACAAAGTAAATAATATTGAATTATTTAGTAATCTAAGCGAAGAAAAAGTTGAATTATTGTCATTTGGTCGCCAGAGGTAGCCAATGTTTTATAATGCATGGAAACTCAAAAATTGTTGTTTTATTTTCCATTAGTTTGCCATCGCCCATGTAACAACAGTGCAGACTGCTAAAAAATCTTCTGGAGTATGCATCAGGGAAGCTAGAGAAGTGCTTCTCGTTGCCTTAACTGCTGATATAATGATATGTAGGAGCATAGCCTTGTGTGGACCCCAACAAAAAAAAAGGAAGGAGGCATCTCACACGTTGCACGGAGTATAGTCGTATTCAACTTTATGTATACTTGATGATTTTCCTCTCCCCTCTTCAGAATGGAGCAATGACACCGAGGGAAGTATGCGAGGGACTGGGTCTTTTTGATCTAAAGAACAGAAAATGGCACATACAAGGGACTTGTGCACTTAGGGGAGATGGGCTTTATGAGGGCTTGGACTGGTTAGCTGGAACTCTAAAGGAAATGAAAGCTGCTGGATACTCTTCAGTTGGCACATCATCTTTCTAATGTTCCAGGTTGAAACTCTCCACCTACTTACATCAAAGTAGACACGGCACCATTTCCAATTCATTCTCATCCACTTCTTTCAGCAGGGTTTTTGGTGGACATGGTTCTGACATAAAGCTGAAGAGTACGCCATTTGGACATTGGAAAATCCTGACTTGTGTCAAATTTTTTGGCTGTTCTAAAGCAAATGAAGTTTAGTAGGTGCTTACTTGTGGTCTTTACACTTCAAAACATGTGCTTTTTTTATCCTACGTCAAAACATGTGCTTTCTTCCAGTGTATATTGCAGATTCAGGTCCTCCCATTGATAAATATAGTCGGAAGTTGGGGATCTATGTATGCTTTCAATGTCTTCTAGGATACTCTGTGCAGATATTCTTAATGCTACATAACGGCTCTCTCTCTCTCTCTCTCGGTGACACATACACAAATCATTGAGGAATGCTTTGGGCTATGTGGATGCCACTATTATGTATATAGCAAAGACATGGTGAATCTCTTCTTAGAAAGGAAATTTATACTTGGATTGGATGATTTGTGAGAATAATTGATGTAAAATCGAGATAGTTGTCTCATGCAGTGAAAGCTAAAGCTCCTCTTAGGGTTAAGGGTTCAATCTGCCAGATTACAATTATCAATTCAGGATGTGTTTCTTAGTCTAATGCCGAAGGAGCAAACTAATGAAACAGCTTTGTTGACAATATTTTATGGCTAAGAATTAGTGAATGTCTAGGCATGGTAGGGCATGGCGCCAGGAGCTTGCTTTCACTAACTTCCAAGGTTCCACTTATAGCCAAAATGGCATGAACTTCATCCTCAACGTCTGGGGGGTAAGGTTGACCTGACATTTTTTGATTACTAAGAACTTTCTGAGCTAATACTTGATATCAAATTCTCCCGCACCAAAGATTTCCAAAGATGAAGGAGATTGTTATCTGCCAAGGTATTCAAATTTAAATTCTCCTCGACTTCCCAACCTTCGTATTCCAAATTCTCTCTATTTTAATACAGAGTGCTTCGAGCACTACCTGCGACCAGAGCCTCACAATGTAACAACTAGGTTTTGTAAAGTAAGAACTGTAATTGTATTCACTTCGATAATTACAGTGATAATGCTTGATTCGAAGTAGCAAGTCTCGAAGGTTTTCTTGAACAAGACAATATTGGTTTCTTCCCTACGAATGAAAGAGCCAAACAGATTTAACTGTGGTGACCAGTCGTGGGCTCGATCTGATGACTATGGGCTGGGCTAGGTTCCAGCCCATTACATATAGAGCTAATAAAAGCTGGCCTAAAATTAGTGGCCTACTAATCCAACTAAAGCCCATTACAATCGTGACCCATAAAGCCCAAACCAAAATACGTCTAGAAAAGAAAAGTAGAGAAATAATGGATGTAAAAATCTCACCACACTTGATTGTGTATGATTAATTTTCATGTGTAGAATTTACAATCTCTTTACAACCGAAAAATAGGATATTAATTATTGTGCTAGGATATTATTTGGTAATAATTTGAACTGTTTTGATGCCTTTAATCTTAGGATGTGCTGTTCTGTTTTCAAATATAAGGGTGCGTTTGCACCAAAAATATCACAATATTTTTCACTAACTTACAATAAAATATTACAATATAATCTCTCTCTCCCATAAAAAAATATAAAAAATTACCTCTCTTCACTTTTTCACTAAACCCAATACCAACACAAAACCCAATACCAAAAATTTTTCAACACAAACACAACCATAAGCAATACCTCCACAGTAGTAGAATCCTCCTCATTCGAATCATCTTCAAATGCAAAACATCCTTGATTTCCTCCTGTGATATCTTTAAATTCAAAATATTCAAAACATCCTTGATTTCCTCTGTTTTTCATATTCAGCTAATACAAGATTCTAAACAAATGCATGCTCGCAATGACCATTCACCATTCTATTGTCACTAAGAAGAGAAATTAATATCCCAAAAAATTCCATGGCGATCGTAGCTATAGAGATCAATTAAGGAATAAGTTGAGTCATGACCTTTAGCATACATATATATATGACACCATATCAAGAGTATATCTTTCCATATATCCTTTATTTAAATTTCTAGTGTGCATATAGTTGGCAGATAAATTGAAAATAAACATTTCTTCCAAAATTCCATAAGGGGAAAGGGAGCTTTTAGTTTCATTATCAAATATTCCCGTCCGTTTAGTACATCCATGTATATAATAACTAGGTGAAACTAAACTTAGCAAATTCTCGAAGAAAGCTCGATTCAGTCCTTCGTCTGTGTCTTCCGGAGAAAGCTCCGAACTCTATCGCTTTCTTCAGCCCTAGCCTCCTCCTCCTTTGGTGTGTAGTTTTCTCAAAAATTGTGGAAGTGTAACAAACCTCTTTTGTGTTTTGTTTGTTTCTGGAGAAAATGGTAAAGAAAGTACGAAAATAGCTTGTTCGAGTTAGCCAAACTCCAAAAGGGTAAAACTAAACAACTTCTAGATTTTTCTTTTCTGATCCTCTTATTGCTAATTGATTAACTATTTATATAAAGAATGGAGTCAGGTACCCTCTTAACAACTTGTCTCTATTCCCACGTCTGCCCAACAACTTCTAAACTTGCACTAGACCATCTTATGCCAACTCATCATCCTTTTACACCCAGTGATTGTTAAAGGATGTGAATGTTCTATGTTCATCTTGACAGCCAGAAGAAGCTATAATTGTAGAGATTAAGGAGCCGGTCACACTGACCTTTGTTTTGAGATACATGAACTCGTTGAACTCATTCCAAAAGGCAACTCCTTTGATAAACCAAGTGACAATAAGCCTGTCTTTAGATCTGTCTTCAACAATTGAGTACAAAGGAGCAGATATGAGTCACATAAGGTTCCACTTGGCCGCGATGAGTTAGGTTTCTGCATTTTGGGTCATTAAGTTCTCATTTACTTTGAACTAAGCATAAAGCACGCATGTTGAATTTTGGCTTCTTTGAGACTCTGATATTTGGAGGATTAAGACTTATTTTGTTTTGTATGGAAACACGATTTAATAGCTATACATAAAGTTTAGTTCTGAAGAAAAGCGACTTCATATGTACAGGGACATGAATCAAATTTGTTAAGCTAAGTGAAGTAATTAAGAAAATAAGATTGCATTTGGTGTTTGGGAGGATGTGGAAGAACAAACAGAACATAACAAAGCAAAAAATAGGAGCCAAGCTGGTTGTTGATCTGGAGACAGGCTTGACTTGGCCGATATTCTTTGGCAAGGAGTGAAGCCTTTCCCTCTAATCATAGTTTTTAAAAGCCAATAACAGGGAAATACGAATAAGAGAAAATGATATGGGGGGTTTTTAGCCATAGAACTTGGAGTACTTGGAATACTTTTCTCTGAGGTCTGGTCTGCAAATAGGGGTGAATAGCGGACTAGTCGGAAGCGGAATTTGACATTCCGACATCCGGTCCGCTAACTAGTGGATGACCAAAATAGAGTCCGCTTCCGACTCTTAGTGGACTTAGTGGAAGCGGATAGCGGAATTCCGCGAAGTCCGCTAAGACAAGAACAACCAAATACCAAAGACAAGAACAGCCAAAAAAACATTCTACGTGACCAGCTAAAAAAGAGAAACTATTGAAACAAAGATGAGAAACAAACAACTACCTTAGAAAATGATTTCTTCATGACAGAACATGGTATTAAGTAGTCTTAAAAAATCCAGAACTAACTAGATAACTGACCAGGTTGTATCCAGCGCCGGGTCCAATCACTAAAGACAATACATTTGCTTTCTTTGCTGCATGTATTGAAAATCCAATGCTGCCAACCTGAAGAAAGGAGAGAGGCGATAAAAAGACTTTAAACACAACACAATTCAGAAATATAGACGTGCATGACATTATATTTTGCAGACATAATTCTATCATCTCATGTATACTACATATGCATTATATCGTCAGTATCCTTGCTTCAGACATGAACCAGATCCAGGAAAACACTATCTCAATAAAATTAAGTTAATCTCGCAAGACATTGGCCTTAATAGCAATTTCTACTTGTTATAGTACAAATACCAAAGACAAGAACAAGAATTTTTGGCCCTTTTAGTACCAAAGACATTTATTTCCAGCAAGAGGATAATGATGACATTCTAATAGTAGCCATCAGCAAGAGGATAATGATAGCATTCTAATACCAAAGACAAGTTCCAGTCAGCAGGATCTCATAGCATTCTAAAAGTAGCCATCAGCAGCACTATAGAAACTGCTTCTCAACTCTCTTAATGATAGAATAACCAATTACTGAGATCATGAATTCAAGGAGTTCTACAGAGCCTTAGTTTTTAAAATGACATCAACAAGAAATTCCGTGAAACAAACAAGAAGACCCTAGTACAATTAATCTACACAAGCACTTCACAACAAAATGGAACTGCTTGAGCAATGTCAACTCAATTACAACATCAATGAACACAATACAACAGCACAAAAACTTTCAACTTCTCAACACAGCAGCACCCAAATACATTAACACAGCAGCACCCAAATTGACAGTAACATATTCACATATCCAACTTCCAAGATTTCAAAGAACAAAGGGAGAGCAAGACAGAGAGAGAGAGACATACAGAGATAGAGCGCAGCAGTGGAGGCCGGATTGCCGGAGAGAGAGGTCACTGGAAGAGGCGACCTGTGGGCTGGGACAGGGCTCTGGCTCGGGGGGAGCAGGGGAGGGATCGGGGTGGCCTGGGGGGGGGGGAGGCGGCTGCCGGCTGGGACAAGGCTCTGGGTTGGGGGCAGGGATCGGGTGACCTGGGGCTGGGGGCGGCTGGGCTGGGACAAGGCTCGGGGGAGGGGGGAGGCTGGAGGGGAAGACTTGAAAGTTGAAAGGGTTTACGAATTACAACTAGGGGCGATTCAGGTGAATGTTACGGCAGTTTTGCGTGGATCAAAACGACGAGTTTTGATCCACGCAGACGTTATATATATATATATATATATATATATATATATATATTTTTTTTTTTTTAAAAAACAAAGTAAAACGACGTCTTCCTACTTATAGTATAAGACAACGTCGTTTTAAATTGGGGAAAAAAAATTAGAACCGGATTTTCTGCCGAACCAGCGGAAAAGTCCGTTTCCGTTAGTGGCCCAAAATAACCTCTAACTTCGGTTACTGGAAGAGGCGGACCTCCTCTTCCCTGAACCGGTGCTGGAAACGGAGCTGGACCTCCGCCCGAAGTCGGACCGGACTTACAAGCCTATCTGCAAAGCAGGTGCCCAACAAATATATTTTGGCTGTACATGGATGAAATTATGGAGGTACATAAGAGCATACAATACAATTGCATCCTGATCCGGGCAATATGAACACTCTTATAGATGACATTTACTACTTTGGTTGGATTTGCTCCTAATTGACGTGTCCGGTAAGGAGAATTAAAACGTGGTTTGCTTTGACCTAAAATTTGCAGGTGACAGTCGAGAGCCAGGCCAATCACTCCTTCCAAACACTTTTTGGGTCAATCCTATCACGTCCATGACATGATATAAGTTAATGACTGGGCCGACGTGATATTTGTAGGTTGACGCGTTTAGATTGGACACGTGACACAATTTGATTAGATTGAAGTGACATTAATTTGATATGTTGTTAATGTAGAGAGACATGTCGATGAATGAATTTTTTCTCTCGAAATTATTACGAGGAGATGTAAATAGAAATTAGAAATTTAGTACAAATAGAAATTAGGGCTTATTTTTAGTTTTTTGTTTGTTTATATTCCGGCCTCAGTAAACAAATGACGTGCATCTAACGGTTAGCATAAATATTCGAACGGTCGCTCGATTCTACTTCCCAAACCCCGAGGAAACTGATATTTAAAAGACAAAATCTGAACCACAGATTCCCAACCCCACTCGTTTCACAGCCACAAATTCACGCGGCCTCTCTCTCTCTACTCCTCTTTTTAATTCTTATTTGTTTAGACCAAACCAAAAGTAACTACCATCCACCATGTCCACATGCCGAAGCCAAACCTCCACGATGTTTCTGCTGGCCCACAAGAGCTCCCCGTTCCTCCACAGACTGCACCGTTTCCGTAGCTCCAGGAATTACCGCCGGGTGCTTTACCGAACTGCCCCCGGACTCACCGTCTCCTGCTCCCTCAGCTCTGTTCTCGCCTCCGGAAACGCGATTGCCGCGGCCGGCTCCGGCTCGGCCCTCCACGGGGCCGTGACGTCGGCCATAACGCAAGTGGCGGTCACCGCTGTGGCCATCGCGTCGGGAGCATGTCTTTCCACCAAGGTCGATTTCTTGTGGCCCAAGGTGGACGAGCAACCAGGTGTGTCATTGGCCTGCTTCTTTTTTGCTGTTTCTTGGAAGTGCTTATGTGAGACAGGTGGTTTTTAAGTCTCTCTCGCGGTCACTCTCTCATTTTGTTGTAATTAGATATAGATTACCATGAGAAATCGGTTCTGAAGTCGTTTTAACAAATAACATTGTACGGTCCTTTGAATTTCGAGTTAAAACGAGGAGCATGTTGAAAAACATTTTGGAGCTTTTAGTGTTTGGTAGAGACCTCAAAAATGTGGTGAACAAATTTTCTTCTTTGGAACTTGCTTGGCATAAAAATCATTTACATGCCGCATCTGCCCATCCATCCCACATGTAAAAAATATAATACAAATATTGAAGTAGGGAGAAAAAGAGTAAAGAGGAGGAGATTTAAGGTGGTTCGGCCTAGAGAGATCTATGTTTATCACATAAAGCCCTAAGGGCTACATCTGTACTCCTTAACTTGATATTTCACTTGTACATAGGAGGACTTATTTATAGGACCTAAAGATATAACCAACACACTTTACAATTGACGTGGGAAAAACTTGCTATATATTCTAACATCCCTTCAAAATTCAAAGTGTACAATAAAAAAAAGGCTAAAAAAGGATTCAAACGTATCAAGTACTGCTCTGGAAAATGCGATTTGTTGGAAAAGGCCAAACAATCAGAAAAATCAAATTGAATTCCAGACTAATGCACTGAATGATTGGTTTAGGACCTTGCGGACCGGCATGATGAAGAGGTCCCAATCTTGAAGAGACCAATTGGAAGATCCAAGAAGCTGGGAAAAGGGCGAATACAATGTTTTTTTTTTTTGCAAAAAATAATTTTTGTTTGGTTGGCCCAGCTAGGTGTTCTCTGAATACAACATATTAAATCTGTTCCACATTTAATATATAGTCCAACACTGCATGACTGTCAAACTTTCAAAAGATAGGAAGGGAAGAGAGAGAGAGAGAGAGAAGGGGGGGGGAGGTGGCTGGATTCCTCTGCTTCGGGTGGGTGGATGGTGTGGGATACTTCAATTTGTGTAAGGAGAGGGAGAAGGCACGTTCAGGGAAATGACTTGTACATCCCATTTTTCATCTCACACTAGAAAATTTGCAGTTGAACTTCATCTTTTGTTTACTGATACTTTTTGTTCGCATCATGAGAAGAAATTGAATATGTTGTGGCTCAAAGCAAGCTCAGGATTATTTCTCAAAAGGACTATAAAAATCATAAGCAAGACAGTGGAAACATGTGTCTATTTCTCTTATTAGGTGGTAAAAATTTGCTTTTGGTAACCAAGATATTGTGTTAAGTGAATACTAGTTGACTGGAATGTCATTACCAGTTACTGGTTTTCTGATTGAAGCCTTTGAAAAAATTGTTTTTCCTGTTCTGGTTTCTTATATAATATACTTGGTGCCTAGAACCAGCTTTGCAGAACTAGTTTGTTACAAATGAAACCATATTAGGAAGCAGAATCGGTTGGTTAAGTTGCTTCCTGATAGACTAAACTCATCAAATTTTAGTTCTTCTTTTTTATTTGACTGTAGTATCCCGATCCAGCCATTACCTCAGACCCTTTCCTTTTGACTCGTTCAATTTGCTGCAGTCTAAAACGAGCAGTAACAAGTATGGTTGACTTGCTGTCATAGTTAAGACCTTAAGATGCTTTTTTGAAAACAAATTTTCCTCAACTCAATGCGTTAGACTGTTTCCTTTTCTGCCAATGAGAATTTGTGTCAACTAAGGTTGAGCACTAACTCTCTGGGTGATCCACTCTAGTTTCTTCAGTCCCCATTTGCTCCACTTCTTGAAACATTTCACTGTCGATTAGATCTGTGACGAGGAAGATGAGGAGGTATGGATCTGGTCGTGAGGGCTCCTCGTCTAGTATTGAGGAGCACCAATCAGAGAGGAGGCAACAAGGTTGAGGGAGAGAAGAGAGGAGGCAGTTAGGGCAAATGAGGCTTTTGAAGAGGCAGCTGTGGTTTGTTTTGGTAAACTCTTAAAAGAAACATGTATGAACACATAGTATTGGTCATGTTGGTATATTGAATTTACCAACACCTAGTTACCGATCACAATCCAATGGTGGTTACATGTGCAACACCAATTACCAACGGTGACTTACAGTTAGGATATTTTCCTTTACACTTCAGCCTTTCATTCTTTCTGTGATATTGATTTTAGTGAAGCTTCCGTGATCCCCCTATGCCTTTCTTTTTACTTGAATTAATTGAAAGTTCAAATCTGACCTTTTTATGCTATAAGTTTCCCTCAGAAAAGGTCCACTCTTTTTCTCCTAGCATTTCGCAATTGTACAGGAGAAATTCTTGTGGATTGGTATTCTTGGCAGCAGCACCATAGAACTAAGTCATTTTCCAAGATTATATATATATATATATATATATACATTTTTTTTTTCTGTTTTGCATTCCAACATATCTCTCACGAAGCTTTTGCAAATATGTTACTTTTCAAATAATTTTGTTCTATACTTTGTCAAACTAAATATCTCTATCATCGTTGTGGTGCAGGTTCCTTTATACTGGAGGGAGTAGATGTAACTGGATATTCTATATTTAATGAAGCGAAGGTTTACCATCTTTACTTGAATCATGACTTGCTTTCAGTCGGTCATCTGCTGCAACTAAAACACTCACTCTGTGAAGGCAGGTGCAAAAGGCTATTGCATTTGCCAGAAAAGCTCACTATGGCCAATTACGGAAGACAGGAGACCCGTATTTAACTCACTGTATTCATACAGGAAAAATCGTAGCAACGTTGGTTCCATCAAATGGCAAACGAGTATGCAGTCAATCCTCTTTCTAGCTTTGATGTTTTGAGTAGTCTATTGAACAAAAAATAATCAGTTTTTACTCTTTTTCTGAAATGTAAGACATCATCTGTTTTTTTTTTTTAAAATTTGCAAACTGTTCTGTATTGTTGAAAGAGAAGTAAATGCAACTCAAGTGTGTAAAACGTATACAATAGAAAACTACCTCAAGCAAGAAGCAAAATATGAGAAATAGGGAAACAGAATTAAGCTAAAGAAAGGCTGAATCCACACACCACAAATATTACTCTTTGTAATTATGATCATCCAGGATTTATCATACTCAATGTTGCATGTTCTCATTTTTTTATCGACGTGCAGTTGTTTTAATACTTCTGGTTTCCTCACACGTTCCCGAAGGATGCATGAGATTAGTATAATGACCAAATTGATGGGAGGAATCTTTGTCAAATAGTATACAACCACAGCGATACTAATTTGGGGAACCTCCCGAACAAACTACTTTGGGTTATCAATATCGTGCCCATTCTTTTTTGTTTCTTTCTTTCTTTTTTCATTTTTTGCTCTCTTATTTACTTTGAAAAAGTGCAGTACCAAATGTGAGTGGTGTAGGCTTGGCTTATTGAAACATGTGTCTCATTGATTGCTTTTTAGACAAGAAATGCATATAAAGATACTGAAAAGAAACAGAAGAAACTATTAATTGCTTGCCTTTTTGGTATACAGTATATGGTCCTTACCATGTCCTACCAATCAAATGGTCTCTAGTACCATAGCAAATATAATTTTTGTCTCATTTTCATTCGCACATATGCTAGCAAGTAACTTTTGTGATATCTGCGGCATTTAATTTGCTTTTTCCCCCTCTCTTTTCCTTTTCTTTTTCCTTTGGGATAAAATACATTTTCCACCCTCCAATTATGAAGTTTTGTTACTTTGCATCCATAAACTATCACTTCTATCATATTTCACTCTTCAACTATTGATTTTAGACACTTTGCATCCTCTGTTGAAGCGGTTTGTTAATTTGAAAGAAAAGTGATTTTGTGGCACGTGAAGTTATGACCACATAATTTTTTGTGTGGGGGTAAAATGCTTCTTTCAAAGCCAAAAAATTGATTTAAGGGTGCAAAATGTTTGAAATTAATAGTTGATGGTTAAAATGTGAAAGAAGTGATAGTAAAGGGTGAGAAATGTCAAAACTCCCATAGTTGGAGGGTGAAAAAATTTATTTATCCATTTCTCTTCTCAACCTTTTTATTTGGTTGTTATCCTTTTTCCTTTAATTGGCGGCTGTATCCTTTTTTAATGCTTTTTTTTATACTTCTACTTGTTCTTTTTTTCTTTCTAATTTATTTATTTTTCTATTTTATAACTTAAGCAATGACACCTTTGTGGGAAAAAATGCCTTGGTGTTAGTTTTTATTTTCTTCTTTTTGCTATTGAACATGAAATGAGATACTAATATTATATAAACAATGTGACTCAACTTAACTGGCAATGTAATAAACTATAAACTGTCTGGATAGAAAATAAAATCTAAGTAATGGCGTCTTTGTTAGAATGTTGCGTATGTTAGTAGTAGACAGTCACTGCTTTCGTTGGATAAATCACATTGCTATCGTGTTAATCCTTTTATTACGGTTGTAACGATTGCTGCAGGCTGTCGATACAGTTGTGGCTGGGATTCTCCATGATGTGATTGATGATACATGTGAAAGTTTGCACAAGGTAGAAGAAGAGTTTGGTGATGATGTAGCTAAGTTGGTAGCTGGTGTTTCCAGGTTAAGTTATATAAATCAGGTACCATAAACTGCTCTGATAATAAACTCTTCGTCTTTTGGCTTAAAATGGAAATTCAAGTGGCAGATAGGTCCTTTCCTTTGTTGGTTTGGGAAGTTTTAAAAGCTTCCTGGCACATTAGATGGTTTCCAATAATGAAATAGGTATTAATGAAAAGCTCGTCTAATCATCTCATTATTAATATTGCGGATTACTGCGAATAAAGTACACAAGTAGTGAATTTGTCACTTCTGGTAAGAAGTTTGATAAATGAGAGGTTTTATTAGTACATGGTTTTGAATTTTTTCTTCCTAGTGTGTTTATACTTGAAATTTTATATTTTCCATTTTCAACCAGGAAAAAAGATTTCCATTTCCTGTATAATATGCGGTTGTACTTAGATACAAGGTAAATAGATGCCACCTTGATGGTAATAGAAAGGGGAAAAAAACCATTACAGATTCTGTTTAAAGTAAGAAGCTGTGGAGATGCATGTCTGACTCTGGTTTGCTCATTTTGTGGTCCTGCAATATTCTGGTAAATTTCCATAGTCTGTATATTGTTCTTAGGGTGCATTGAAATTATACGAGTTAGTTCCGAAAAGTTCTCGCATCTTCTGGTCATCATATGCTTGCAATGCCCTGATTTTGGCTTCTGTGAGACTAATATATTTGTTTCTTTTTTCCTTTTTTTTGTCCCGTTCTTGTACTTTTCTTCATGTTATTCACACATACATGTTTGGTTTTGCAGCTATTACGGAGACATCGCAGGATACATGTCAACCAGGGTACCCTTGGTCCTGAAGAGGTATAGAACTTTATTGTGGATTATGATTGCAGATAGCCATTATATGGACCTTAACTTGGAAATTTTATCAACATACATGAATCCCGAGTAACTTTAGATGTAAGATGGGTTTAAATATGGTTGATTCCCTGGTATTCATTGGTGCATCTTTGTTACTTTATGATAATGCGTTCATTTGCATTCTGCAACATCTAATTAAGCCCCAAGAATACCGTACTTTGTTTTAAACATATCTTCGTGAAAAGGAAACTTAAATGCGAGAAGATGTGGGCAGTTTACATTTGTATTAGATGCAATTAACTGCAACGTTGAAAATTGCTATTATGAGTTTTTATCTGAGAGACGCGCCATACTTCACTCAAGAGTTTCCTAATCTCACACTTTAATTGTTCATCTATTAGGCTAATAACTTACGAGTTATGCTCTTGGGCATGGTTGATGACCCACGCGTAGTGCTCATCAAGCTTGCAGATCGTCTTCACAACATGCGAACCATGTACATACTCTTGACTTTTACTATGAGTTCTAACTTATTAATTGTGCCTTTTAAAGGCTGCCTATTTTGTAGTCAAGTTTTAGCTTGAGTTTATTCCTGAGTAATGACAATGGCGTCTCCTTTTAAGTTTATTTTTTATTCAATTTTTAAGGGGTGTTGATTACCAGAGTCTGTAATATTGGAGGGTCCTTACAAATGACTCCATAGTTTAGGCTGGTTATTGCAAATGTAACCATTATTTATGACTTCAGAATCTTCCTTTATGAGCATTTTATGCTTCAAATTTGAATATAAAAGAACTGTGGATTTCATGATGGTTTAAATCGTGAGACCGTATGGCTGACCTGGCCAAAATTTAGGCTTATGATATTACCATATGAGTCAAACTTCTGGATGATGGTTTATTTTACAGTTATGTGCTGCCATTGCCAAAGGCTCAAGCTGTAGCAGAGGAGACATTGGTGATATGGTGCTCACTTGCTTCCAGATTGGGTCTGTGGGCATTGAAAGCTGAACTGGAAGATCTGTGCTTTGCTGTTCTTCAGGTCTGATCATAATCTGTGGTCTATGTCATGATGGTATCTGTGGTTGATTCTTATTTATTTGTTGCAGCCTCAAGTATTTAGGAAGATGCGAGCTGATCTAGCATCCATGTGGAGCCCTAGCAGCAGAGCAGGCAATCTAAGAAGAATATCTGCAAGAACCAGCTTGCTACCATTGGATGAAAAAAGCTTAACTTCTGACTATGAAGGGTCCATGGCGATTGATGAGGACATCACAAGCATGAAGGTAAGCAATTTGAACTTGCTGAACTTCCGATTGTGACTTCTAGGATAGACTTTTATACACTCTCCATGTCCATGAGTGTCACCGTTTTCATAATTAATTAGCCATTTCTCAAAATATGGTGAACGTGTTTAATTTCTGCAGTATACCATACGAATTACTAATACCGTGGTGCAAACTGAAACATCATCTTTCTTTTGGTCATTATGTGAATGCATCAAAATGTCAGATGAAAGAGATTCTAGGGCCAAATGGGGTAGCTGAAATAACACACTTGAGAGATGACATTTATATGGCATTGAAATAGGTTTAAAGAGATGGTCTAGACTATCCATCGACGTTGATTTTCAGGCCTTTATTTGTAAAAGCTGCATGACCTGGTTTAGCTTAGAAAAGAAGACAAACCCTGGTTAATGTTAGATGTATTACTAAGTATGGGAAGTTGGAATCTAGTGGTAATACATAATATTCCCTTTGGTTTTACTCATCTCAGTTGTTTATTCTTTCCTTTCAGGATCTTTTGGAGGCTGTTGTTCCCTTTGATATCTTGATAGATCGGAGAAAACGAACTAAGTTTCTCAATAATCTTGGGAGTTCCCTGGAGACACCGACAAAACCGAAGGTTTTGCGTGATGCTGGAATTGCTTTAGCATCTATGGTGTTCTGTGAGGAAGCACTTGAGAAGGAGTTAATTATATCAACTTCGTAAGTTCTGCATGTTGCATTATCCTTAGCGCTTGTGCTTGTTGAATGTAATCTAACGGTTCTCATTTGAAATTATCGCGTTATTTATGCATGTCTCCCTCAATGTGCGTGGGACCATTATTATTAGTTTGTCCATCACTATAAGCTGTTTGAACTTACAACCTCTTTGTAATTATTTCGTTGCAGTTACATTCCAGGTATGGAAGTGACCGTATCTAGCAGACTGAAAAGCTTGTACAGTATATATTCCAAGGTATGTATCGCTACCAAACAGCTGCACTTGGGCATGTGTCGAAAAGAAAAAATCACTGTTTGTCATGTGTGCTGTGATATTTGTACATTATCATTACATGCATTATACTAGGTACAATTGGCCTCTTTTTGTTTTTCCCTTTTAACCCTCACAGTATTCTTTTTTTTTTGATAGGTAAATAAAAGTTTTATTAAAAAGAGAAAAGAATTAACAGTACAATAGGCTGTACTGAAAACATCTAAAACATACAAGCTAGAAAGCTACAAAAATCTAGAAGATCCAAAAACGGAAACTCCAATACAGCATTAGACCAAAAACGGAAACCCTCACAGTATTCTGTAAAGATACCAGTTTCTGTGTTCTTAAGAAAGTTTTATGCAAATAGTATTTGATAGTGCTCCATTCTTGAGTCTTTGCTCTCCGTTGTTATGCTGTGTCAGTCATAGCACGCTAGTGCTGGGTGTCTAGGAATTGTTAGAAGGTATCTAAGCTGTACACTTAAATCATGGAGAGGAAGATGTCAATTGCCACTTCTTTGTGCACTTATTATGTACTCAAGCTTTCTATTCTGACCTACAAAACGAGAAATGACATGAACCTTGCTATAAAATGCCTTATTCATATACATAACTTATGAAAGAAATATTTGGAGTAGCACCACTCTGGTGCACAATAGTTCATATTTTTCAGCCCACTTCTGGTCAAACTGCAAATGATTTGGGTGTTTGAAGTGAAGAAAAAAAATGTTCTGGTTTTTCAGCTTCTGCATAAAATTAAGGGATAAATCATCATCTAGTTTCTGTGGTTTACACGATTATCAAATCACTCTAATTTTCATCAATTTACTCCCTGTGGTTATCCCTTGATACGAATTAGGTCCTTCCATCCACTAAGCTGTTGTTAGGTGTCCTTTTCATCATCAACAATGATAATGCGAACGTGCAAATTTTGGGACGTGTATTGAGTGGAATTGGAGAGGAGATTCTATGTTGAAAAATATGGAGGTAACTTGGGTGACCTCTACTGTTGACATGGTTGTGGAAGTTGAGATGCTGAGTAATACTGTTGCCACGTATCGCTTTATCATTGCAGATAGCTGGTGAAAAGGATACCTGGCACCAGCTCCATTAAGCTTTTAAAAAGGTAGGGGATGGAAGGACCAGATTCGCATTAAAGGATAACCACAGGGAGCAAATTGATGAAAGTTGAAGTTTGGGAAGTGATTTGAGAATTGTGTAAACCACAAGGATCAGATGATGATTTATCCTTAAAATTAATAATACTGTTGAAACACTGAAACTATATGAAAAAAGAGTTCCATGATATGGGTGAAGTGTCGTGGCCTTTCAATTGGCAGAGAAGTTTGGTTGGAGACATTGCTGAAAGTCATCTGGAATTCGAGTAATGCAAACTCTTTTTTTCCTGCACATATATCATGACTTCACTTTCTGCTTTGTTTCTAGAGGGTGAGTAGATGTGAAATAAGGTAGAAGTCATTGGCTCAACCGCTCAAGTAACACCAACCTATCAGATTTAGTGATCAAGTTTTGTAAGAGATTTGGCTTTACTATAGGTCGACAGAGCTGAGTTTGTGGTGGTTTTTTTTTTTTTTTTTTTTTTTTTTTTTTTTTTTTATCTTCATCTGTTTGGATAAGCCTGAGAACTTTGTAAAGAGACCACATCTAGGCCAAAAGAATATAATCCCTGCTCTCTTCATGATTTTTCTTTTTTTTCTTAGGGCTAAGGATGGGGTTTGAGATCTTCTTGAGTCCTACAGATTGTGAGGCTCCTTTCAATTTGGTGGAGGACAAATCTATCTGTTTGATTCATCTCTTTGAATTAGCTTTTTGAGAAACATTTTTAGGTTTGTGACTTGGATGTTTAGGGCCTGTACCCTTTTATCATTTGCAGATTTTAACTTAAGATGTTTGAAAATTTATTTCTTCTCGTTAAACACATTACTATCCGAGGAGAATTGTCATAAACTCAATGGTTGGACAACAGAAACTGAATAACAAAATAGGTTTATCAAACAATGGAGTCTGCATCATTATCTTTGTTCTATAGGTTCCTGCCTATCTATGATGCTTTGTGGTTGGTTAGGTTATACTTCCAGAAGTCATCTTATTTTATGGGTTTGAGATGTGGTAGAAAAGTTTACATGTAGAATTTATTCATTTGATGTGAATATGAAAATTTATATTTGTATCTTTACCTGCTTTAGATGAAACGGAAAGATGTCAGTATTGATAAAGTGTATGATGCCCGTGCATTGAGGGTAGTTGTTGGAGACAAGAATGGAACACTACATGGACCTGCTGTTCAGTGTTGCTACAGTCTTCTTGACATTGTGCACAAGTAAGAAAATTCTGTTCTTCAAGTTTCATTTAGTTTCAATCATGTTCATTTCTATTATGATGAATATGAAACTACAATTCATTAACCATATTTCCTTATCATTTTAGTAAATTGATGCACAGTTAAGTCATTAGAGCAAGAATTTGTGGTTCTCTGACGTTGAGAACATAGAGGGGGTTCTTGGGTGCCTAATAGTGATTTGTTGTAGCTTGAGGAGGCAAATTTATTAGCACAGATAGATGCTACCCTTACCTATCTATTACCCATATGATCCCATTGTTGTTACCTACAAATAATCTCTTCTCTAATTTCTCTCCAAAAAAAAAAAATTTAGAATTCAATTTCTGCCCACAGGTTGTGACCATATAATGACTGATGTTTATATTTCTTTCTTCATACTGCAGGCTTTGGAGCCCTATTGATGGTGAATTCGATGATTACATTGTTAATCCAAAGCCTAGTGGTTATCAGGTAATTTGTCTCCCCTCAAATACAAATGAAAAATCTATGCGGTCTTGTTTGTTGCAATTTAATCCATTTGTTTTTAGTTCCATTACTTTTGTTACTGCCAACATCTCTGTTGCCATCGCAAATAAACAAAGAGCAGCTGAAGCTTCTATTTCTTTGTGCTGTGCTCCATCAAATCATTCTCACCGCTATCCTAACAAGACTGGCGTTAGAACAATTGAACCAAGCCTGTTCTGCCTTAACCTGCCTAAGCTGCAGGATATTCAACACTGTGCTTACGGCTTTCCTTCTTATGCAGAAAACCTTTACATTAGTCCTGCACCATCCCTCACCTTCTCCCCCCTTTCTGATTCAGGTACAGTCAAAAGGGTAGAAATTATCTTTTGATCAACCAAACCTAAGGTAGTGTTCGCTGACCCAAGAAAAGATATATTTTGAAGGTTGAAAGTTTTAAATAACAGTACTGTAGCAGTACGCTACAATTAAAGAGACAAATTTGATGGTTTAAATCTTAGAAATAACATATACTGTCACTAAACTACAATACATTACTTTTTCTCCTGCAGTAATGCTAAGTGCCATAAACAATAAGTTCTGCTTATATATTTTGCTTTCTGCTCCTGCATTCCCCCAACGTACACCCCCCCCCCCCCCCCCCCCCACACACAAAAAAAAGAGATAGAACCCATGAAGATAATGATGTAGAATCATGCAGGTAACAAGTAGAGCCAAATAAGAGTGCTGTTGATATGCTTTTTCAGGATACTACTACCTGACAAAAACCAGTAAGGAAAATCGTTCTGCCTGCTTTCAGGACTTGATATAATGTGTCAAGAAGGTTAATTTATATCATTCTATTAGGGCTGCACAACCTCCAAAGCGGTCCGTCCGGTCTGGACCACTTAAGTGGTCCAGACAGGTTTCATTTATTTATTTTTTTCATTTTTCTTATGTTAATTTCGTAGGGGGAAGGACATGTCAAAACACAGAGTTAGTTTAGGTTAGAATTAAAATTTTTAAGTTTGTAATTTGCATTAAAAATATATATATTTTTTTATTTATATTAATAAATCCGGTCCGGGGTCCGGACTGGATTTCACAATCAAGACCGGACCGGACCACAAATCCGGTCCGGTTTTGTTCAGCCCTACATTCTATTTTTGTCCTAATTTCCTACAACCTTCGTGGGAATTTTCTTTTATGTTAAGCTGTGATCATAATTGTTGATGTAGTTTTTAACTTAGTCTTCTATTCCTATGTTCCAGTAATTTTTGTTGCTCACTCTTTGAACCACAACTTTTCTTTCATTTTGCAGTCTCTGCACACTGCCGTACAGGGTCTTGACAGCTCACCTTTAGAAGTTCAGATAAGAACACAGGTATCATAATTCTCCTACCTTTGTAGTCAACAAAAGTTGTGTCAAATTGGATTTAATTCTAGAAATATTAACTTTGACATTTTTAGAGGATGCATGAGTATGCTGAACATGGACTTGCTGCGCATTGGCTCTATAAGGAAACGGGAACCAAGTTGTCTTGTACTAGCAGCATGGATGAGTCTAAAATAGAAGCATCCTCCTATTTCTCCAAAGATATGGAGGACCGAAGTTCCAATGTTGATGACTTGTTTCAGAAATATGGTTCCCTCAAAATTGGACACCCAGTCCTTAGAGTGCAAGGAAGTCACTTACTTGCTGCTGTTATTATCAGGTATACAGTTACTTTGCGTATTATGGATTCAATTTCCCTTATTACTTATTCATCAAGCTTGCATTTCCAGAGTGGATAACGGTGGAAGAGAAATGCTTGTTGCTGTGAGTTTTGGACTAGCAGCCTCTGAAGCAGTGGCTGACAGAAGATCTTCTTTCCAGATAAAGAGATGGGAAGCTTATGCCGGATTATACAAAAAGGTTGAGTTGCTTCACTTAAATTCTTGATCACATAAATATAGTTGATCTCAAACTTATTCATTGGAAGAGGTAGAAACTTCTTTAAATATATTTAGCACGAGGCATAATTATATACTATGAAATTCGCTTCGTTTATAACTGTATGAGTTGTGGATTGGTGTCTCTCAATACTAGTGTTTTGGATAGAAGCCTCCAATATGGGTTCTAATACCAAATGACATTGTTTTATTGGTAATGTTAGATTTAGGGTGAACATAGATCTAAAACTAATGTATGATTACTTTGGGACTTGTAAGTTGTGACCCACTTCCAACCAAAATGGTTGTATTATGCATGTTGAGGTTGATGATAACCTATAATATACATGGAGCCATCATATATTGGCCATGTAGTACCTACCATGATATGCAGGGGTAATTTAGATTGACATACGTCATTGCATCATATCCATGAGAATGGACAGATTGATGACGAAACTTATCCGTGTTCATGATTTAATGAATCTGAGACGATTGTTCCTAAGAAGTCTCACGGATGCATGATGATCACCATTTCTTTCTAATTAGTCCGTGAATGAGACTTAAAAAATTTCGTACATGTGAAGCTAATAACAATATTTATAGCAAGTGGAATAGTGTCCAGCATAACTTTGTAAAAAATACACTGAAATTTTTATTGTAGGCATAGGACATTTTACAAATAATTTCTCTTCTTGAGACAATCAATATGTTTCCCCAATTATATCTTGGTAATGGAACATGAGGAAACTCTGGGCCTCCTGCACATTTTCCCGTATCTATTAGTTAGGTTGCCTGACATATCTCTGCTTAGTTCGACACCTAAATACCACGATCCTCTTGTTGTTAGGGTTGCCCGTTCCAGTCACCTAGTATCATCACAACTTGACCATTTAGGCACTAGATCGCATAACTTAAACCTAACAACACTATTGTGCAAGCTGAAAACAACTCTTACAGTAAATGCAAATCAGGCAATAGAAATAACATATAGATTGATGATCTTTTTTAATGAGTTGTATTTCAAATTTGTTCCTATTTAGTAATGTTTTGGACTAGTAGCAGGTAACTACAGTAATTGGAATTACCTTTTTTGTTCTACTGCAACTGACTTTGTATTCTTCCAGGTGTCTGATGAGTGGTGGTGCGAACCAGGACATGGGGATTGGTGCACTTGCCTAGAGAAGTATGTACTCTGTCGAGATGGTATGTACCACAAGGTATGTTTTAAAGTCGCTTCTGAAGATACAATTAAGGGTCGAACTTCCATATTTTGGTGACTTCTAGATCTGACAGGCCATTCTTTTAACTTTGTGTAAGGTGTTCAATCTAAGAAAGTCTGTTATTCCTTTGAGTTTAAGTTTAGGAGAGAAAAGTTATATGAAGATTTTATGAAGTAATCAGAGTGGCCCAAGGTTTATGGTATTCATAGATGCCAAATCTTTTAAATTGAAGTAGACAAACTGCACCAGAAAGCCTTTGTTTGGTTGTGCAAGTTTTCCGCAATTCCTTAAAATATAAAATGTCGGAGTTAGAGAAGTTTGGCAACTTTAAGAGTGTCGGCGTGCAACTTTGCATTGAGATGGTTCTCTGCTTTAAATTTCAATGGAAGCGGCAATATAGTACTGTAAATATGGTATTAGAGCAGCAGTCTTAAATTTGAATCCTGTCTGGACATTTTAACCCCCATTTCAGTTAAATATTCCACATTTTGGACAAATGTATTAAGGGGGAGTCTAGCTCATACATGAAGGAAGTATTAATACATACGTTAATGATGAGATACAAACTCTTCTTATCAGCTTAAGATTTTTGGATAAGTGATAATTTAACGATCTCTATGCCATCAAATTCTAGTTTGCTGTGAAGAAATCTCTCTGTTGCTTTTAATTCTTCATCTTTCTGGACCCCCTTACCAATAGCTTTAATTATTTGGAATAAGAAAGCATAGTTGTTGTAGCTAAATGATAACTCTTTTCTTTGGAACCTTTGGCTTATACGACCATGTTTTTTTTGTCTTCTGTTTGATTGCATGTGAAAGTAAGAGCTATCACATTGGAATGTCTTTCCATGAAAATATTGTGTGCTTGATGCACCCAACTCTTGCTGGCCTTTCATTTCTTTGACTCCGACTTTCTTTCCCCATTCTCTCTCTTAAATCTAATTGATTTTGGATCAAATTATTAAGTATGTCATTTCCATATTTCATTGACAAAAGCACTGGAGCTATGCAAGTTGTGTCCCTTGATATTGAAGGCCTATTGCATGAAGACACCATCAGGAGAGACAAGATAATCACAATCATTTAAGACTATAAGCGATTTTTTCAAATCCAGGGACTTAATCTTGGGAGATCAGATTGGACTAGCACATAACGTATGGTAAAAACTGTGTTGTAAATTGAAGGTGTCCTCGAAACTGTGTAATAGATTGCTTCGCTTGATAGGCGACTGATGAATTTAAAAGTTAAACATAATTAGTTGAATCAGACACTCAAAACAAAATCGGTTAGAATGTACCATCTGAAGGAAGTTGACGACAAATGCGAGTGAAAAGAAATTTCATAATTTGTAACTAGGTATGTTCAAATGCTACGTTCACCCTTCCAATTGGGCTGTTTACTTCTGAGAGTCAATCCCTGTATCTCTAAGAGTCATTTTATAGTGAATAAGTAAATGTTTTTCTCATAACTACAGACACATCCTTTCAATGTTTTGAGTTCACAAGTGATGCTTTTTAGAGAGAAGACAAGTGTTCTTGAGAAGAAGAAGAACTGCTTATGTTTTAATTGAAGACCCTTGAGAGAGAGAGATTGTAAAGCTAGAGTGTTTAGTGATGAAGTTCTTTCTCCAAAGTGGTATACTTCTACAAATCATCTTAATATCCAAAACTACTTATTGATCAACAGTATTGTGGTCTGAGAAGTCCGGCCAGTAGAATGTGCCGAGCTTTAACATGTTTGGGGATTTACCATAAACTCAAGAGTGTATATCGGCGAATGAAGCCAGGATTGTGCGGGTTTCAGTTCTCAAATAATTAGTACAGCATAGTCTCAAAGGGTGGAGTTGGTTCGTTAGTCTGTTTGTGCTTCATTATTTTGAACTCGTTTATTTATAGTGAAATCCTTTAGGTTGGATGAAGTCCTGTGATTTTCCCCCACTGGATTTCCATGTAGAAGTTCTTGCAGCATATCAGATCTTTGTGTTGTTTGAATTATTTGTGATTGATACCTTCCCCAAACCCGTGGTTAACCTGTTTTACTTCGATGATTGTTCCTTACCATTTGAAAACTGATCTCAATTGAACTAATTGATTTTGCTGTATCCCACAAGTTTATAGTTAGCTATACACAGTCAATTTAGGGTAAGGAACGTTTACAATGAAAAGTCTTACAATTGAATCAGACCTATTCACTCCCCTTCTAGGTATGGTGAATAGGTAGTTGGTGTTTTAACATTTGAAGCATCAAATCTGGTAGAAGCACATAATAAGGTGGATGGATGACGGCATGGCTTATAGCTATTGAATCGTTCCTGCTCTGCATCCTTTTATCATTTTATGTTTGTGGTCACTTAACTAGGACAGATGTATTGGTCACAAGAATAATTAATCATTGGACACACCTTCCTAAGATATAAATAGACTTTATAGTACACATTACTTTCACGAATTTCCAAATTACTCACTGTTTCCATGATGTTTCTGTTTCCTAGCTCACCATGAAGTTTCTCCAAGATATAACTTTTCTTGGACATTAGAAAGGCTATAAAAGTGCTTTTGATGTAGATATGAATGACTGAGTCACATATGAGGAATTTATTGAAGGCAACAAAAATTTAAGGCTCATGCTTACCGTTGTAAACCAAATAGTTAGAGTTATGCCCAAACATGTTGAGGTTTATTGGATGCTTTTGAACATGCAGCAAGACCAATTTGGGCGCCTGCTTCCAACCTTCATCCAGGTCATTGACTTGACAGAGAAAGAAGAATGTGAATATTGGGCTGTTGTGTCTGCTGTTTTAGATGGCAGACAGGTTGCTTTTGTAACATCTAGATCAAGTTTTGAATCAGTTACTTCAACTTCCATGGAAGCTAGAATTAACAATAAGGTTTGTCTTACTATCACTTGAGTATTTTGAAAAGCCCTTTTGTTTATTACTTTTAGGTGAGTTTCTCCTTACGTTATCTGATTCTATTTGTTTCTTCCTTGTTAGTCAAGCATGATTTGAACATATGCTTCAATTAGAAGGTGACCTGACTAATGTTAACTGTAGCACAATTCCTTTTTTGGGTTAATTGACGTGTGTAATATAAATGTTGGGGGGGGGGGGTGGGATATTTTGGCAATATCTTATCACGATGTGCAAATAAAAGAGAAGGAAAACTCTTTTTGTTCCCTTTTTTCCACTGTTGGTTGATGTTAGTACTGATCTAACTTCTAAGCATTGAGAGATTTGCATCTATAACCCTACATTCTGGAAGACGACTTCCAACAAATCTTGCTTTTTGGTTTTTGAAAGGTTACAAAACATGTTTTCAGAAAATTATTTTTCTTTGTCAATTTGAAGGCAGGGTCTTGGAAGATTTCTCTAATTTTGTTAGTATTTTCTAGTCATAATAGAGGCGTAGGTATTAAAGATCTTGCTGCATCTAGAAAGCCTGCATTACCATCTTTCTCTACTTTCCGCACAGTATCAGTGGTTGATTTAGTGCATGGCGTTGCACATAATTACTTGATATTGTAAGGACAGTTGTAGCAGTCTTGGTACAAAAACAATCTTCACGTGACAGACACGTTAATTGGTGGACCGCATAATTGACAGATCTCTCTTGTTCTGACTTGTGAGCCTTCCATTGGAGCTAGAACTACACCTAGCTGTTGATTGTAGTATTGGTCTGAATATTGTTGTCTGTAGCACTGCTGAGTCCTGTGACTCACGGCCGGCTGACACTCACCCACATAGGTAGTTGTACTTGGCTATTTCATTTAAATGAATGTTCACAAAATCAATTAAAGTTCTGAAACTCTAGGTGCGTATATTGAGGACAATGCTTCAGTGGGAAGAACAACTACGCTCTGAAGCAAGTGCCGGACAAGCAAACAATGTAGTAAAATCTTGTGTTGGTACTGGCTCTGTTAACCTTGGGGAGGTGGTGATTGTATGTTGGCCCCGTGGTGAGATTATGAGGTTAAGGAGCGGTAGCACTGCTGCAGATGCTGCTAGAAGAGGAGGACTTGAGGGAAAGCTCGTTTTGGTCAATGGCCAGCTCGTGTTGCCCAGCACAGAGCTCAAAGATGGGGATGTGGTTGAAGTAAGATTGTAACACGGTAGGGGAGTTGATCAGTGTACATAATAGTACGGAAAACAATATTTTCCCCAATTTTTTAGGTATTCAATCAAGATATTCAAGGGTTTTGTATACAGATTCAGCAAGAGAACGGGGGGGGGGGGGGGGGGGGGGGCTTCGATCTTTTAGTGTACATATATCATTTTCTAAAGCAGTAAAGGAACTGATCTTGTCCAACTTCAATTCTTGGAATGCTTTGTGTACTTGGTTTCCTCTAGCCTAACTAGCAAAAGCCTTGGTTGTAAGTGCTTAACGTATTTGAGTTAACCACCGGCCGGCGGGTTAGCATCCTTCATAAGTTCCCAACTTAAACAAAAAGGAAAACCTCCATTCTCTGAATTGGAAACCTTTGAATTCTCACACTGGTCAGGGAGACCAAAAATGTTGAGTCTTAGCAACTCGTCGTACGTTCTTATATATATACATGGGCAACATGAATATGCTGGCTTTCTCTTTGTAACATCTCAACGTGTTTCAAACATCCTTATCAGACATTAATGGCTTTGAAGCCAAATTAAGCCACAACTGACTTGCTTTTAAGAAGTACAGAATAAGTACACTATTTTCTTCTTTTTTATTTTTTTGGATTAATTGATTATAGGGATACAAACACTTTGCACCCTCTAACTTTAAAAGTCTTGACATTTTGCACTCCGATTTATTATTTTTGACACATCGCACCTATCAACTATTAATTTCAGACACTTTGCACCATCCGTTAAAATTTTATGACAATTTGAACGAAAAGTTATTTTTTGGTCTTGAAAATTACAATTTTACCTTTATAAAATGGTCACTGCAAAAAAAAAATGGAGATAAATTAAATTGTAATTTCTCATGTAAAAAAAATCAATTTTGGTCCAAATTAATCGAAAATTGTAAGGAGGGTTTAAAGTGTCTAAAATTAATAATTGATAGGTGTAATGTGGTAAAAATAATAGATTGAGGTGCAAAATATTAATATCCTATAATTAGAGGGTGCAAAGTATATTTAACCCTTGATTATATATATATTTTCGCAGGACCGTGCATGTGTGAAAAGGCTTCAGCACAAAACTGTACTGCTTCGCCGAACTTTAGCGTGGTGACAAAATAACTTTATGATATTGTTTTTGTTGTTGAAACAACTAGATTTATATATTGAAAAAAAACACAAACAAAATTATAAGCTAGAAAAACAAAGAAAAGAACCCAAAGGGGCTTTACAAGCGGCAAGTTGAGGGGCCAACAATAAAGTGGCTTTTAAGGAGGATACAAGATCCTCAGTGGTGGCGGGCCCAAAGTCCGAAGCGAGAGGACCCGAGCATCCTAGGAGACACGGGAAACCCGCAAAAGTAACAAACCAGCCGCTGAAGGCCCGTCGACTAAGTTGAGGAACCGGCTTCCTTATAGAACTAATCATGCAATCCCAATTGTAATTACAAACAGTGGAAAAACACATAAGTAAAAACTAAACAAGCCCTAAACATAGGGGCTGACCCAAACGGGTTAAAGCGTAACATAAGCCTCTGAAAAGACCGAGAAGGCTTTGGCCAAAACGGAGGCGGCGACGCGTGGTGGCGGGAAGTGGAGATCCACGACCTAGAGGAGACGGAAGGAGCCACAGAGGCAATATATGGAAAGAGGATCCTATTTTGAGCGGCAGAAGGGGCCGCATGCGCGGCTACAAGCGGCGGCGCGTCAGATCCACACGTCGCGCGTGAGGAGCGTGTATGCACACGCGCCATCGTATCGGAGCAGGAGTAGTGGCGCTGCATTGGTCTCGACGTGTTGAGTCCAACCAGCTAGCGCGTGCGTGTCCAAAGGAGACGGAAGCCACCGAGCGACAGAAGGGGCCGCATGGGCAATTACAAGCAGCGGCGCGTCAGATCCACACGCCGCGCGTGAGGAGCGTGTATGCACACGCGCAATCGTATCGGAGCCGGAATAGCGGCGCTGCATGGGTCTCGACGTGCTGAGTCCAACCAGCCAGCGCGTACGTGTCCAAAGGAGACGGAAGCCACCGAGCACCGCTTGGAAGCCACCTGCAAGGAAAAACCAAAAAACCACCCAACCAAACCACAACCAACCGCACCAGAGAGAAGGAAATGGAGGAGGGAAGAAGGGGAGGGAGGGGAAGGGAAGAGGAGAAGAAAAAAGGAGGAGCGGGTGTAGGAGTAGGAGCTCCCCCTCCTCCTCCGTAGGGACACTGCTGGTAGGGGAAAACAGAGAGAGTTTAGAGAGAGGGGTGTTTAGAGAGACGAAGAATTTTGGCAAAAGGTTGAATTGCTTTATGATATTGTTGATATGGTGGTGCAAGTCATGTGGGCTTGTGGAAAAATAAAAAATCATAGCCGACAATATTATATGAAGGATTGTAGGATGCAGCCAAGATGGAGCTGAACCTTTCCTAGGACCTGCTCACCTTCCCCAGACATCTGCGTGTACGGTTCAATGCATATACAATCCTTTCACGGTTCAATGCATACTATCCTGCGCGTAGGACTAGTTGTATTCCGTTTTTTCATTCTGTCTAGTTTTCAGCAATGCAACGTTGGTTTACAGAGGAAAGAAAACAAAAAAAAAGCATACTATCCTTTCTCCCTTTGTTTTTCACGTGCTTTTACGGTAGTAAATTTAGATAGAGATATTCTCCAATTTATTGTCTAAATCGAATGATTTAATTTGGAGAGAGATAAACATAATATATGAGTCTTAATACGCGTATAATCTAATAATTAATATGAGTAATATTAAATATTGTGGGATCATGGCTACAAGCCTACAATCAATTAGTAGTAAAGATCTTGCGACTAATACGTATTGTAGCTAAGGTGAACTTCGCGAGCTGGGCGCGAATTAGGAATAATAAAAAATGGAGTGTATGTATATATATATATATTTAAAGATAGGTAGGTATAACTATAACTCAAATAAATACCAGAATTTAAACTTCGTGAACACCTCGGAATGATTGGAATGAGAGAAATGAACACCTAAGAAATAGTAATGGGGACCTCAGAAAGTAATAACCCGGGATAGAAATACACCTCAGATAGATAATGAAACGTCGAATTAATGTATGGATATCTCGGGATGTTTGTGGGATGTCGGAAAAGCACTCAGAAACAAACGATAACTCACACACTCGGATAGATAAGCTCATCATCCAAGTAGAACACAAAGGATTATAGGAATCACCACCCAATGTAATCCAACACGTGATACAGAGCAAGAACTCGCCACCTATCGGAATCCACCGAATGATAAGAGTTTGTAGAAGAAATCATTCTTCAAAATAGCCTAAGGCTCAAGTTGTATAAACACTCAAAATCTGTATATATGTCTTTCCACAATAAGAGAGGGGTATAAATAGCAAAGTTTGGAACAACCCTCCAAGCATGAGTAAATGAGAAATACATCTTCCAAAATATTAATTGAGACTTAGGAAACATAAAAGACTCTTAGGGAAATAAAAAGACACTTTGAAAATCCAAAAGAACAATCTAAAAATAGCACATTCATCCAAAATTCGCAACACCCCGTATTGAGCTGCCAGTTTGCCTCATTGGAGTAATTTAACCATAATTTCATCTAGAAAACTCCAAATTGTACGCCGCTTGATGCGTTATAAACTAGACTCGTAGATCTTTCCAACAAGTCATATATCGAACAGAAACCCTTCGGAAATCATTCTAGACTTTAATTTTAATATCGATCTTTTTATGCTGACCACACCTTTGTCAGTAAAGATCCCAAAGTTCAACTGCCTGTTTGTCGTATATATGTAATTATTACAACAAAACCTAATATAATCTTATGCATATATACTTAAAATCTTATTCTGTCCATCCCTAAATTACTCCTGTCCCAGGTTTTCACATTAATTAGTGTGCATTTAAGGGTCAAGTACTCTTGGCTATCTAGAATTGCATATTTAAAAGGGTTAGTCATGAAACTTACTAAATTAACGCCACATATAATAAATAAATCTTTTAATTAAAGTACTAACAACGTGGAATTTGGAGTAACCCCAGCCCCCGCGGCCCGCCCTAAAAGGATCTATAGAAATGCAATGCGTTCGGAAGCTATGTTCACGGCTCCAACCCAATTTTGACGCCTAGTTCGGAGTCGGTTTGTCACCCACGGGCCACGGCCACGGGTGGCCAAGAGCGACCGTGCTGTCCCTTTTCCGCATGGGCATGCTGATGGCTGATATCATGGAAGTGCGCGCGGAACAAATAAATCTTATTTTCGCAGGACCGCGTGTGAGAAACTGCACTGTGCCTCAATACCTCTCAAGTCTCACCCAATTCAAATCCACGGCCGACGGATTGTGCTCAAGCACAAAGGTGTAGTACTGCATGGTTCGCTGAATTTAGCTTGTTGGCAAAGTATAGCTATCTCATAATATTGTTTATATGTGGTGAAAAAATCAAGTACTGCGGATTGCTATTAAAAAGTAGCTTGTGTTTCAGTTCTTTTCAATTATTGCCATTTGTATAGGTTATATATATATATATTTTTGGATAAATTAGTGTCCTATTCTCAAACGCATTTATAAACTGTAACTCGTTGTGACTAATTCCTGTTTTTGTTGCAATTTCATCTCTAGACCCAAAGAAGTGGTTAACTCGATGATTTCCGTCTCACGTGACCTGCATGTATCTCTCTTTGTAAAAATACGATTATTCTTTCCCATTTCCAAGAGTAGTAACTTTCGGATTTTTTTTAGCACTACTAATAAAGACTTGAAATAATGAAACTCAATGTTTATCTTCAATGTTTCAGTGCGAAGAAGGGTATAATTATATTTTTAACAGAAGAAGAGGTAGCGGCACGTCATGAGGGTCACATGGAAAGGAAAACATCCGAGTTAATGGCTTCTTTAAATTTGAAGATGGAATCGGAACAGAAATATATATAGATTTAGGAGGTGAGTTGCATAGAGTTGTAGTTTGAGAATATAGCGGTAATTTATGGGAATTTATTATAATTTAACTTCTTTTTTTATAGTTTATTGTGCTACATCTTAGCATTCAACGTGTGGTGAAACATATGTATTTCTTGAAATCAACATATTTAAAAACACAGATACTCCCTTCCCCTAATAACCTAGGAAACGAAAAAAGTGTAATCCCACACCGGCGGGGAGTTGAGGGGCTTGTGGACTTATAAGTTGGCACTCATTGTTCAAAGGATGTGTGGGTTGACCTCTGTATCTTCACTTGCTTGTGCCTCCCTTAACCATTGTGGTCTTCCCCTTCCCCTTAATAGCTGAAACTTCCAAAAAGAGACAACACGCTCTCAATGAATCTTCACCTTCTTGGTTCTCGCGGTCTTTCCTATTTTTGGGAAAGTGCAAGTGCAGTACTTTCAGTAGTAGACAGCCGCTCCCATCTAAAAATCCCAGTCCTAATTGCCGTTTCAGTACTACTGGCTACTGTCCCTCTCCCATTTCACTGCAAGGCCACTGGCGAAAATTCAAGTCATGTGCCGCGTGCGGGGCTGATCTGGTGCGGGTGATGCATTGGTTCTTGAGGTGATAAATTGGCTCTATTTCATTTTCATCTGGTCATTATTTTTGCAAAACCCTACTCCAATTACACGATGAGAAAAAAAATGTTTGATAGTGTTCCGACAAATGACGTCATGTTCAATTAAAGAGTAACGTTGATAGACCAGTAAAAATGTTTGACAGTGTTCAGAAAAATGACTATATATATATATATGCTTTGACTTTAAAAGAGCTAATCAAGATTATTTTTAAAGCTCTTTAAAATCATTGTAAGGTATATTTCTACTAAGTAAGATCTGATCTCAATGTGTGATTGACTTTTATAAAACTAATTTCTCATTTTTTTAAAAAAAAAACTCATCTCTCATTCTTCATTTTTTTTGTTGGATGAGATTCTGAGTATTTATCACACATGCCTGTCGGTCGGCTCTAGTCTGGGACAAAAAATAAAAGTTTGCATGAAGATATTGGTACAAAATAATGTTCCTGTTGAAATGCAGTACAATTTTTATCAATAAAATCAGTCCAAAGAAAAGAACATTAAAGAAAAGAAACTAAACTATGTCATTACTTAAACCTTCGTATGCGAAACAAAAAGACTAAGGACATGTTTGTTTGCTCAAAATTTTGGGATTCAAAATTTCTAACAAAACAAACATATTTTAAAATTTTTAACTTTTAAACATATACTTCAAACTTTTCACAAACTCCAATAAATTTCAACATTCAAAAGATTCTCAAAATTTCGGTAAACAAACCTACCCTAAAAATACTGTTAACTTATGAACTAAATTATCATTTGACAAGAAGAGCAACTTTTTCTGTGCCACATGAGGACCTTATAGTTCAATTTAAATCAATAATATCTATCGAATTTGTTAAGGAGACAGTCCTATCACTTCATCATGCAAACACATGGCTGCAAATTAGTGTCGTGTATATATGCAAATCTTGCCCAGTTGTTTGCACGGCAATTTTGTGAGGACCCTACACTACGGCAGCTTGATCGATTATTAGTCAGCCTACATATTTATATTAGTTTTCCTTGTTTTTGTGCTGAAAATCTATATAGTTGACTTGATTGATTATCTACGCCTTTTTTATATATGCTGGTTGGTTGTTAGCGTACGTCCAGCCCTACTTCATTGAATATCAGTCATGAACCTCCTCTTATTTAGGGCCTTCATTGTAGACTAGTCAACCTACATCAAGTGGGGCCTTACGAATAAGAAAGCAAGTTGAGGAAATATATATATTTTTTTCTTGGCAGGAAATATATATATCTTAGTAATTATAAGCTTAATTTTCTGCATAGCTGCGTCAGTTATAATTAGTTCGGCCTGTTTCATTGGGGAATTAAAGGTTGCTGTATATTGACCGACGAAGAAAATTTGTCAGGCAGCCTCTATATGAAGAATTAATGGAATATTCAGCAGTGATAGTGTCCTGCATCAATCTATGCGCTGTCTTTGTTCTTCAATAACTGCGCCTATAGCAGTCAATCTTGTGTGCGTCAACTAATGCCGGCTCTCAATAGGCTAAAAGAAGAAACTTTTTCTTTGGGCAGATGTCAGCTTCAAAAGAAGAAACTTATGCAGATTGAAAAAATTGATCGTGTCATGCATGCATTAATTGCAGGGATTTAACGATAGCCATGACGTGACCCACTAGGGAGCTATCCTAGCAACTATAGTTAGCCCCGCCGGCTAACTCCCCTAATTGGATATGGATGCATCATGCATGACTCTCGCGCTCTTTAGATCTCACTTCCACCGATTACCTAGAAGCATTGAAATCGAACTCACTTAAATTGGATATGATTAGTGAAGTATTTGAAGGTCTTATATGTACCCACAAACCATGCACTAACTATACGTACGCCTCGCGACAATTGCCATGGATTTTAACCAAGTCTAACACTCGGTAGACTTTTGTCGGTGTGGTGCATGGTACTTGATGCTCCTCAGTCCAAATTCAAAACATATTAACACCTTTCTCACAAGGATGGCAGCCTCCCAACGGATATAAATAGGAAGACATGTCCCTAAGTGAACCATTCGATCCAGAAAACAAAAGTAAGCTTCATGACTAGCTAGAGGCCTTTCTCAATGAATCTTCGACTTCTTCCTTCACTGTCTAATTGCTGTTTCCCTAGACTGCTCCTATCTAATATTCACGCATCACTTACAATATCCGGATCAGGTGGCTGGCCGGTTGCTCGTCCTTTCCTACGCAAGGCCACCAGCGAAATGTCAAATCATCCCAATATTGTCGTTCGGCGATCAGCAAACTACCAGCCTTCCATTTGGCACTATGATTACATCCAGTCACTGACCATCAGAAGTGAATATGTGGTATAGCTTATCATTGATTTGTATTTTTAGTCTTTCTAATATTCCGACTACGTTCTGATTGATTTAATGGTCTCCTGCCTAATGATAAAATTGAATTTCCAGGGCGAATCATGCACTAGAAGAATTGATATGTTGAAGGAAGATGTGAGGATGATGCTTCACAAAGTGGCGGATCCTTCAGAGCATCTTGAGCTAGTTGATATTTTACAGAGACTTGGATTAAGTTATCACTTTGAGAACGAAATAAGGAGGATATTGGAAGGTATATACAACACTTACCGTCGCGGTGAGGGGTGCAACAAAAAGAATTTATATGCCACCGCTCTAGAATTTAGACTGCTACGGCAACACGGATATAGTTTGCCTCAAGGTAAACAACTTACAAGTAATTATGTTTTGACCGAAATTATAAACAGAACAAGAAAACTAAATCCTTCATTTATAGTTGACCATGTAAGCTTTGTTCATCGCAGAGATTTTCAGTAGTTTCAAGAATGAGAAAGAACAGTTCAAGACATGGTTTCAAGACGATATTAAAGGATTGCTATGCTTATATGAAGCCTCATTCCTTTTGATAGAAGGTGAAAGTATATTGGAGGAAGCAAGAGATTTTGCAGCCAAACAACTCAAAGGTTACATTGAACAAAATAAAGATCACCAAAATCTTTATAGCATGGTGAGCCATGCCCTGGAGCTTCCCCTTCATTGGAGGATGCCAAGGTTGGAAGCGAGGTGGTTCATTGATGAATATAGGAGCAAGAAAAACACGAATCCTGTCTTGCTTGAGCTAGCAGGACTAGATTTCAACAGGGTACAAGCAGCCCACCAAGAAGATCTAAAACAAATGTCAAGGTAAAAAGCAATTCATGTGTTCTTATTCTCATACTCGAATATGAGATCCCCTCCGGAAACGCTATAAGAGCTTCACTTGATATACTAATATATATTGAATACATACAGGTAGTAAAGCAAAGTTACCTAATTCTTTTGCAATTCGGATCTCACACAAAAAGATGAGTTTCATTTGATACCTTGACTTATAATTAGAGTACTAGTGATTAATACTAAAAATTAGGGCTGAACAAAACCGGACCGGAAAACCGGATAGGATTTGCGGTCCGGTCCTGTTTTAATTTTTCAAATGCGGTCCGGTCCGGACCGGATTTAAGGACCGGATTTATCCGGTCCGGTCCGGGTCATGAATTTCTTAAATGCGGTCCGGACCGGACCGCATTTAATATTTTTTAATTATTTAAACAATATTACCCTTTCTCTGCACTGCGCATGCCGTTCGAAATTTTTTTTAAAAAAAATCAATGCACAATGGGCTGCAGTGCCTACTGCGCATGCCGTTCGAAACAGTAGGCTGCAGTGCCTACTGCGCAGCGCAGTAGGCATTGCGCAATCCGTTCGAAATTTAAAAAAATATATATATTTTTTTAAAAAAATCACTGCACAGTAGTAGGCTGCAGTGCCTACTGCGCATGTCGTTCGTTTTTTTTTAAATTTTTTTTAAAAAAAAAATTAAATCCGGTCTGGACCACTTTTTAAAGTGGTCCAGACCGGACCGCATTTTATAAAACCGGACCGGACCACTTATAAGTAGTCCGGTCCAGTCTTTAAATATAAGACAACCGGAAATGCGGTCCGGACCGGATTGCGGTCCGAAAACCGGACCGCATTTTCGGTTTTAAATAAAATCAAAATTCGTGGGCATGCGCATGGGAATGAAAACTGAATAGATAACTATAAATTATATCTAAAACGGTAAGGTACTATTGTGACGTCTTAACGCACCCAATTCCAAAGGTAGAAACTCCATTGATATACTTCTGAAACTGATATTGAATTGTTCGGTTCAAATATTGAAGCTGGTGGAGGAGCACTGGTCTCGGAGAAAAGTTGAGCTTTTCGAGGAATAGGCTGATGGAGAATTTCTTATGGACAGTGGGAGAAATATCTGAGCCGCAATTTGGATATTGCAGGAGAGCGTTAACAAAGGTCAATTCACTTGTGACGACAATCGATGATGTTTATGATGTTTATGGCACATTGGATGAACTTGAGCTCTTCACGGACGCTGTTGAAAGGTTTGTATAAACGGAAGTACATCTGATCAAACGCTTTATTTATGGCTCGCTTTGATATTAATTAATACTAAATTGTACCCTTTGGGCCTTCAGATGGGATACCAACGTGGATGGGCTCCCATATTATTTGCAGATATGTTTCCTTTCTCTCCACAATTTTGTTAATGAAATGGCTTTTGACGTCCTCAAGGAACGGGGACAGTACATCATTCGATTCCTTAAAAAGGCGGTATGTATTCAACTTCTAAATTCATCACTTGGTTTATCCCAAACTTGTTTTCCTTACGTTAACAGTCATGATATTATTATAAGTACCCTCCTCTGACTTCCTAATTTCGCTTTCTAAATGTTTCAGTGGGCAGATCTATGTAGATCTTATTTACAGGAGGCAAAGTGGTATAATAGCGGATATACACCCACCTTTGAAGAATACATTGAGAATTCGTGGATTTCAATAGCGGGACCAATCGAACTAGTGCATGCTTATTTTTGTGTCACAAATCCAGTAACACAGGAAGGCTTGGATTGTTTGGAAGAGTACCCGAACATAATCCGCTGGTCGTCAATGGTTTTCCGACTTGCAGATGATCTTGCAACCTCTAAGGTATGCAAATAACACCACCAGAGAGTTACATCAAGAATACTTTCTAATAATAATTCACTGGAACATCGAAACTACGTACCGTCCCTCACTATATACTTCTAAACTGTAGGAAGAATTAGAGAGAGGTGATGTTCCCAAATCAATACAGTGTTACATCAACGAAACTGGAGCAAGCGAAGAAGACGCCCGTGAACACATAAGGTCTTTGATTGCTGCAGCATGGAAGAAGTTGAATGAAGAAAGGGCTGCTTCTTCTCCCTTCTCTGAAAAATTTGTCGAAATTGCAATGAACCTTGCAAGGATGGCACAGTGCATGTACCAGCACGGAGATGGGCATGGTGTTCAAGACCGTGAGACTAAGGACCGTGTATCATCATTACTTATTCATCCCATTTCTTCTCATATATAGCTAGAGATGAACATAGATATTGTTCAGTTCCATGCCAAATAATACATCATTACAAGCGTTGTCAATATTGCTTGTTTAGCCATGATTGACATCAATAATATCATATATATGCTAAATTAACTCCTGCTGGACGATGATCCATTCGAGCAATTTTTCAATTTAATTTATTTTTTCAATGGAAGACAATCCTGTAACTCGTATTTGGATCGGCATATAATATCCGAGTATTCGATATGATACAAGAGCAAACTACACCTAGTCACCACAGAATTAAGTTTCGAAGTCAAAAAATAGCACGACAGCATACATTTAACACCGGCCCATGCACAAATTGCAATGCTAAATTAGTCAAGAAAAAAGTAATCAATTACTGAAACACTCCCATTTCTTTATTAATTGAAAATCCTACCCTCGAAACCAACGAGATTAACCCTTAATTAAGCATGTTCCTATATATCTAGACCATATATATCAAGTACCGGTATAGTAGAGCTAGCGTGTTTGATCTAGGGATAAAGATGCTCAGCGCCGTCAACGATTTTCCACCTATCGTGTATTAGCATTAATCTCATTAGACTATTTAATTAGTTTGAGAGAAATGTAATCAGTTTTTTTTGTTTGTTTTCTCGAGATTTTGGTTGTTTTTTTCGTGTGTTTGTGTCGAATTTTTTTTATAATATACGGTTAATTTTCCACAGTCTATCTAATAAAACTTGAAGATATCGTTTTTTTTTCTTTAAAAAAAAATTATCATAAGTCTCTCATGCATGGTGACTGCTAGTACTGGTCCAAAATCTGATTGGGGTGATGATATATACGCAGGATAATATATTTAAATGTATACTATATAATATATCTAAATAATAGGGGCACCACTCAGCATCTAATTAATGGAGGTGCAGGGGGTTCACTCCATGATGTATATGTCTGCCCGATGGACCCGGCAGACATCAAAGTCAAAAATTGGAAAGGAGAGTCAAATAAATATCAATGCCATTGGCTTCATTTCCTAATTAAGATGGGCAAGCATTGAGTTTAATACCTTCTCGTCTCCAACTGGCAGTCTACGTACCCTCTAGGCGGCGGGTTGGCGTGCACTACAAGAAGTAAGGCTTTTAGCAAGACACTTGGTCATAAAAATTACATATTTTTGTTGTTAAACACTATTTGCAACTAAATAGAGTCGTCACCGAGTGGTCGCAAATTTAACTCTTTCGTTCCAAAAGGGAGTCGTCGCTAATAGTAATTAATCTCTGGGATGAAAATTACTCGCAGTCGCCGCTAATGATTTTCCAATGCCCTAGATATTATGTCAATACTTTGGAATTCTTAAAAAAAAACTCACTGCGTCAGTGACCCGACCAGAATGAGCCGTCAGTGTCCAATATTCAGAGTCATTATCCTAGCTTAGAAAAAAAAAAGTCATTATCCTAATTGTTGGTTCACTAAGAAATGAGTTACTTGTCATTGAACTTATTAAAATTTTTAGGATAAAGAAAATTTGCACTCGATATTTTTTTTTGTTATTTTAAATGGTAAAAGATTTTTTAACTTTAAAATAACGATTTTATTTATATATAAAATATTGTCGCTAACTTGGGGTAAAATAATAATCTCACATGCTAAAAGATTACTTTCCATTTAGAGTGGAGAAAAAATTGAACAAAGTGTGCATGAAATAAATAAATAAAATGTGATACTTAAAAGTGATAATTTTGAGTATAAGATATCCAAACTAAGGTAAAAATTGAATTTATACTGAACTTTCTTTTACACTTTGGTTGTTCTACCTTTGGAGATTTGCAATAATCTTCTCAATCTGTGTTTGAGTGGTGGTTAAAATTTTGGGATATGAAAGTTGGTGAAAAAGTAATGATACTTTATAGGAGTTGGTGAAAAAAATGAAAAAATGAAGATAGTTTATAGAAGTTGGTAAAAAGTAAAGAGAGAAAATTTGAATGGATATTATAGTGAAAAAGAATGATTTGCTGCATGCATAATATTTCCTTCCACTCAACTCCAATTAAACAGTACTTTACGAAAGTGGTGACATAAAATTTTAAAACCACGTCAATATATAATACCAATTAGAGAGCGACATGAGTATGACATATTTCCCCACCACTACAAAAAAAACTGACCTATAGCAGTGGTCGGAAACTGCTGCTATAGGTCACAAAATCGCTGTTATAACATATAGCAGTGGTATACCAGTCGGCAGAGGTCTATCGCAAGGTTCGGGTGACCGCTGGTGAAGACCTCTGGTCTATAGTGACGGTCACCTAGCGGCGGTCGCAAGGATAAAAAAAAATCTCTAAACAAACTAGATATCAAGCTATAAGGCTGAAAAGTACGTAAACATGCTCAAACTAAATAAGGCTAAAAAGTAAAAAATAATAGCTGCCCAAAAAAAATGCCCATAAAACAACTTAAAATAGGACCAAATCTGTTAAAAAAAAAAACGACCAAATCCGGCTTGGCCCAAATTTAATAGCTGCCAAAAATAAAAATAAAAACCCAAAAAACATTTTAAAATAGTCCCATACCCGGCTTGGCCTAAATCTGAATCGAGTCCGATATCCGATACAAATCCAGCTTGACCGACTGGGCTGGATACCAGCCCTTTTGGATCGGATTAGGATTCGTGTATCACTATTCCGAATCCGAAAATTTTTGTGCGCACCCCTACCGAGAGGCAAAGAGACGAAACCATTGGACAAGAAATAGGCTTGGCGAGAAGCGTGTTGGTCTTGCGTAAGAGATCCTGGACATATTGTTCTGTGACAGACAAATGCTAGAGGAAGTGCAGTGGACTTCAACACCCAAAAAATAATGAATGGCTCCAAGATCTTTAATTGAAAAATCTGCAGAGAATTGAATGATAAAGTGCTGGACTAGAGAGAGATTGAGATCGAGATCAACGTCCTTTCATAATACAATCATCAACAAAGACAAGGGCATACACCAAGTGAGAGAGAGGGCTGCGGGCTTGGACAGATTGGCGAGAGTGTGTGTGAGAAGACAACAGGCAGATAGAGGAAAAATATTACATGCACCCTGTTGCACTATTTTTTGGACGTTCCAATATCGTTCCTCAAGTCACGTTTCAATATCGTCCAGGACTGTGTAACGAAAGACTGTCACAAAATTAACACATGTTTTTATTTACTTTTTAATTTTGGACAATCCACTGTCTAATTCGGGGATCGAATGATAAGGTGACGAATATTATGATAAAGTTTGTGATGAAATCAATTTTTGTCACTAAAAGTCTATTCGTTTCATTTTGGTCACTAAATTTAGTGAATTTAGGTCACTAAATATCTATTCGTTCCATCATCTAGAATTTCAATTTTCATGTAGCCGCATTAATGTATAGCCTAACAGTGACGTACATGTAGCTAGCCCAGCTACAATTTAAACCATGATGAATGCGATGTCGTATCCGTCGTTTATCAATAAATGCTAAAAATTAAAGAACTAAAAAATAAAAATGATCTCAACTTTGATATCAATATCTTATTATATATTGACCAATAAATATTTTAGAATTACCAAGAAATAGATAAATGAGAATTATAACAATACACTAAGAGTTAATTAAGTGGTTCAAATTAAATTAAAGAAATTTATTCTAAAAACATAGAGCACAAATATAGTAGCAACAGGTCAGTACTTTAACCTAAAATCCCAACTCATTCAAATTTCACTCCCAAAATAGTGGTTGGACGTACGCGGAAATATTAATCCACGGAGCTCCCTGATCTCTATGCTCCTCTCAACTCTTTACTCACATGTTTTCAATTAGGTACAAATTATCTTTCCTTAAATCAATTTTGTACGGTGACTCGCCAGGAGAGGCTGCTAAATAGGGTATTTGTCAATTGATGTTAAAAATCGATTTTGTACAGTTCACTTGGTTGGTCCAAGCACGATATAATATATATATATATATATAGGACGGCTAAAACAATAAATATTTCGTTTGAACATTGAAGAGATATTGAGACACGTAAGTAGCATGCATGGTATTTTGCAAGCATTTAATAATGCATCCAACCATTTGCCTGGAATGACATTTCAGTCAATTCATATAACACTTATATGATGCCATCCGAGCTCGTAGTTTGCTAGAGTTGTTATATCACCCACTAGCTAGGCCTGTAGGAAATTTTCGAGTTCTTGTTTCTTTCATGATCAGCTGGCTCACATCTTGGGACTAAGATCTTCTGCAATTTTTTTTATCCATATTGCATTATGTAATTTGAAAAGAGATATGCACGATAGGTGAACTCTATACTATGTAATATTTTTTTGAGTAAATGGTAAGTAATTTCATTAATCCCAATTTCAAGCTATACAAAATCCTCATGATAAGCAGAGTGGTTTCACTAAAACTCTTAAGAACTAGTCATTTTACAAGCAAAATGATACAACTATCTTATAAGATGTAGTTTAATTTCTCAAAATGTTTATTAATTTGGTAATAAATAAATTTAAAATTAAAAACACTAAAAACAACTTTATATTAACTTATGTAGATTTATCATTTTCAAAATGTACTACGTGGCATAAAAGTAGGGGTGTTCATTTTCACCAGCGGTGACAGTTTAACCGTCACCGTTACCGATATCGTAACCGGTAAGAGAGATTAGTGTGCCTTAGCGGTGTTGTGGCGGTGTCGTGGCGGTGTCAAATATGTGATTCCGTAAATTGCAGTGATGGTGACAGTTTTCATTAAACCGTCACCTACACTACCGTTAATCACCCCTATAGTTTAAACTTGAGATAATTAATTATTGATTATGTGACATACTTTTATTGGGTTTTTGTTGGAATATTTTTGTTTATTTATGTCACATTGTTGGACACTTTTATTAGACTTTAGTCCTTATGTTTGAATATGATATTATGTTTGACTTTTGGACAACTTATTATATTTGTTATGAATATTAACGATTATGATATTATGTTTGAATATGTTATGATATTTGTTCATTTAATATGATTATTGATTATGATATTATGTTGCAAAATTTAAACACTGTATATGTTGTACATGAAATCGAGGCCCCAACGTTGAATTAATAAAAGACGAGGTTCATGATCATCCGCCAAAAAACAAAATTCATTTTTCATCAGCTGGATGAACCTCTTGGACGTAACTACGGCTGGCTGCAGGACATGCTAGGAAAACAATCGTTGATATTGGTTGATTCAGTAGAGGCATGCCCCTGACCCCTAGCTTGTGCATGTGCCCTCGAAATTAACCAACCCTAACACCCAAGCATGTACATTTCTACAAACTATAAATGAGAGTTTAACTACTAGGAGAAAAAAAAAGCTAGAAAAAAATATGTAGCTAGCTATCTAGGGGTCTTAAAAAAAAGGTTATTTAGGGATTTAGTATGTGCTATATAATATATGAAGTTCTAGAGTTATATATATATACATTTCCACAAACTATTAAATGACTAGGAGGTTAGTAGTTTGTGGAAATGTATATGACGTATATAGGGATTAATCTAACTATAACTTTGTCTAGAAAATTCTAAATTGTACGTCGTTTGATGCGTTGAAAAAAAGTTCGTAGAATTTTTTAATAAGTCATAACTCGAACGCATAATCTCCGTAAATCATTTCAGACATTAATTTTAATTACAACTTTCTGTGCTGATCACACGTGTCACCGTCGAGACGAGTAATAATCGTCCCGACGCTGAAAAAGGATTTTAAAGTAATGTATATTTGCGATCCAACAAAATATTTCTTTCACTCAATTTCAATTAAACAGTTATATATAACGAAAAAGATAACATGAAATTTTAAAGCCGCTACAATACCAATTAGAGAGCGACATGTGTATGGCATGCAATCGGCATGCATGCCCTACGTCATAGGGCATCGGTGATCCTAACATGTAGATCCGGCTCATTCAAACCCAAATATTAAATTTTCTATGAAGAAAAACTTATCACTTTATTTTTTTAGTAGCCAGCATATAGATCACCTAGTCTGCTACGTGCGACGTTATAGGTACAAGCACAGCAATTTCTTTTACGGCGCCCCTGCACTACTTACTACATCAATCTAGGTGCTAATTTAGAATAGCAAAGCATGCAAGTACTAGCTAGAGGAAACATTTACGAATTAATTTTGATGTCAATTTCTGCAACTGCATGCATCATGCATGTATTAAGTCCTCATTCGAGTTTTGGTTAAAAATTGTTGGATACAGAACTGGGGAATTATACTGAATTTTCGTCTAACCAATGAAGAAATTTCCTTGTAGCCGCCGGCATAAGTATTGCCCACGAAAGAGTAAATTAAGGAATAGTTTTGGTATTAACAGGTTACGGCTAAAACGAATTAACAAAACTTTTGAAGATTGAATTAATATGAATCTGAGATCAATATGCTGATCTTGTGCCTCCATGACATTTTATTTACCTTGAAATATATTCCAGTACTATCGCAAAATCTTCCTTAATTTGATAATTAGGTAAACAATTATTTTGTTGTTACAATTCAATTAAAGAAATTTATTCTAAAAAATAGAGCACAAAATAGTGGCAAAAAGTCACTTTAACCTAAAACCCCAACTCCTTCAAATATCACTCTCAAGAAAATAGTGGTTGGACGTGGAAATAGTATAATCCACGGAGGTCCCTGATCTAGCTAGTTCTCTCTCAACTCTTTACTCACAGCCCTTCTATTAGGTACATATTCTCTTTCTTTAGATTCTTGTATGCGACGTCTTCCACGTCTTCTTCAACTAATGCTAGAAATCAATTTTGTAAGGCTCACTTGGTGGGTAGGTCCAAGCTCAAAATATATATAGAACGGCTAAAAAAATAAATATTTATTTTCAACATTGAAGATCAGATATACGACGTCGTGCGCATGCGTGGCATGTGGCCAGTGGATGGAACTCGATGCTCCTAGCTCGTTCATGATGCATTAACAACTTTTTCCAGTGGGATGACAGTATAAATAGATATACTGGAAGCGTACGTTTCCATGCAGAGCACCAAAACCATACTAGAGTACTTCACCTCGTACGTTTTCTCAATGGATCTTCTCCTATTTCCTTCACTCTCTAATTGCTGTTTACCTAGACTGCTCCCATCTAATATCAACACATCACTTGTAACATCCGGATCAAGCGTCAGGGTTCCTCGCCCTTTCCAATGCAAGGCCGCTATCAGCGAAATAGCAAGTCACGATGCCATTGTTGCTCGGCGATCAGCAAACTATCAGCCTTCCATTTGGCACCACAATTACATCGAATCACTGACAAGCGAATATGTGGTATACTGCTAACTATCATTGATTTTTGTTATTAGTCTTTGTAGTGTTTTAAACTGCCGATTGATTTAATGTTCTCCGGCGTAATATATGATGGAAAAAATTGAATTGCCAGCCCGAATCATCATTCTCCAGAAGAATTGACAAGTGGAAGGGAGATGTACGGATGATGTTTCTTCATGTAGTGGATCCATTAGAGCAACTTGAGCTGATTGATAATTTACAAAGACTTGGATTATCTTATCACTTTGAGAACGAAATAAGCAGAGTATTGGAAGCTATATACAACAATAACCGCGGTGGTGATATGTGGAAGAAAGAGAATTTGTACGCCGTCGCTCTTGAATTTAGACTACTAAGGCAACACGGATATAATATTCCTCAAGGTAAACTACCTTATGAGAAATGCTTCTACTGAAATTATAAATAGAACGAGGAAGGTTAACTCTTCATTTCCTGTTGATGCTAATTAATAACTTACGTCATTTGCTCATTTCAGAGATTTTCAATAGTTTCAAGGATGAAACTGGACAGTTCAAGGCTTCTCTTGGTGACGACATTGAGGGATTGCTATGCTTATATGAAGCCTCGTTTCTTTTGATAGAAGGTGAAAGTGTCTTGGAGGAAGCAAGAGATTTTGCTTCCAAAGAACTTAAAGGGTACATTAATGGACGGAACAAAGATCCAAATCTCTCTACTATGGTGAGGCATGCCTTGGAACTTCCATTTCATTGGAGGATGCGAAGGTATGAAGTGAGGTGGTTCATTGACGAATATAGGAGAAAGAAAGACATGAATCCTATATTGCTTGAGCTTGCGGATCTGGATTTCAACATGGTACAAGCAGCACACCAAGAAGAACTAAAACAAATGTCAAGGTAAAAACCATACGTGGACTTATCCTTATTCTCGAAAACTAACCAGCCAATGTGGAAGGCAAAACTCCGCGCGCTCGCATAATTTTGACACTGATATCTTCTTTTTGGCTATTGTAAATTAAGATGGTGGAGAAGCACTTGCATTGGAGAAAAGCTGAGTTTTGCGAGGGATAGGCTGATTGAGAATTTCACATGGGCAGTAGGAATGAGCTGGGAGCCTCAGTTTGGTCATTTTAGGAGAACGTTAACAAAGATCAATGTGTTATTAACAGTAATCGATGATGTTTATGATGTATATGGCACTTTGGATGAACTTGAGCTCTTCACGGAAGCTGTTGAAAGGTTTTTATTTATCTCACTACATGCACCAGCTTTAATGTGCTTCATATAGATATATATTTGTCTAACGTTGACAGAAAGACTAATAAAATGTACGTACTCTTTGGGCTTTCAGATGGGAAACGGCCAACGTCGATGGGCTCCCATATTATATGCAGATATGCTTCCTTGTTCTCTACAATTCCGTTAATGAAATGGCTTTTGACGTCCTTAAGGAACAAGGAATTTACATTCTTCGATACCTTAAAAAAGGGGTACATATAATGTGTTTCACAGCGAAATTAATATTTATTATGTGATTAATCTCTGACATGTTTTCCTTGAATATATACAGTACTTTCTCTAACTCGCTATGGTTACTGTCTAAATGTTTTAGTGGGCAGATCAGTGTAGATCTTATATAAAAGAGGCAAGGTGGTATTACAGCGGTTATACACCAACCCTTCAAGAATACATGGAGAACGCATGGGTTTCAATAGGTGCACCGGTTATGCAACGGCATGCTTACTTTTCTGTAACAAATGAAATAACACCGGAAGCCTTAGATTGTTGGGAAGAGGACCCGAACATAGTCCGCTTGTCATCAATGATCGTACGACTAGAAGATGATCTTGGTACCACTACGGTATGCAAATCACGCTACGTATACCTAATTTGAGTTTCATTAGGAATACTAATTTATAGTACTACTTGACAGTAAAAGAAAAAGTAACTTGTATACTTGGGAACTGCAGGATGAAATAGAAAGAGGTGATGTTCCTAAATCCATCCAGTGTTACATGAAGGAAACTGGTGCTACTGAAGAAGAGGCCCGTGAGTATGTAAGGTCTACGATTGCTGCAACATGGAAGAAGATCAATGAATTCGGAGCTGTTTGTTCTCCCTTCTCTCGAACATTTACTGAGATCGCCAAGAACATTGGAAGGATGTCCCAGTACTTGTACCTGCACGGAGATGGGCATGCTAAACAGAACCGTGTGTCCAAGGACCGCATATTGTCATTATTTGTTCATCCCATTCCTCCACATAAAGATGAACGTGAATAAAGATTAATAGGTCATCTACAGTACTGCAGGAGTACTGAGAGGCACAATATCTCCGTGGAATAACATGTATCGTGATCATAATAATAACTCGTTCATCCAACGGCTATGCTAGCTGTATGCAAGTGGACACCATGTCCATTTACATTTTAGTTCATGGGGCTAGCTAGTACGTCATTATTATAGACATATATGTATTAAGCTTCAAAATCCAATAAATTATTGAAAAACATCAACTTTTTCTTTCTTATATATTATTCTGAAAATCAGATTCTTATCAAATACCAATTGTCTACTGAAAAGTTATTAATGAATTAAATTCTCAATTTTTCTCGTTTAATTATTTGTCGTAATATCGAAATTCACCTTATAACGGTGCATGTGTCTAACAGTCAACCCACCCTGCCTCTAGAAAATCTGCCCTCAAATTAGAAGACATTTTTATTAAGTGTCCCGTAAGAATGCAAAGAAGAAAATGACAGGGAACAGAGGTAGAAGATCGATCAGCGTACAGCTTGTGGATAATGAACTGATCAATTGCATTGAAAGAACGATATCTATAATTTATATACATTTACCGAATGAATGGAAAGAAACGAATATTCACCATGGGCCTAGAATCGAATATTCACCATTAAAAGACACATTCGTCTGTCACGAGATCCCTATTCGGACAAATCGATATGTTTTTTACATGTTCGAACGAATAAATGCACGTTCTAACGCCAATTTCCACTCCTGTTCGAATCAAAGTAAAAATCTCAGTACGCAAATGTTCGCATTCAGTCCTAAAAACATCCATTCGAACGCAGGAGAATCTTTTGGGACACCGGTTCGCGTCCCAAAAAATATAATACGTTTCCGACGCGTTCGAACGGTATTTTTCACCTACCATATCAATGAAAGTCTCATCATCATCAATTTTATCATTTTTAATCTCGTTCGAACGTTAATCAGTAACTCATTCCAACGAATTATGAACGTTGGGAATATGAATCGTTCGATAATGATAGGTTTCTGACCATTTTTTAACGAGTGTTTGAACGTTCATTGGATTATTACACCCTCTCGACCCTCATTTCCTCAAATTTTCACAAACTCACAAAATCTCTCTATATTTTCTCTCAATCTCGCATTTCCTTATTTCCTAGCCTCTACAAACTACATGTATGTTTTTTAATGCCTTTTAATTCATGAAACTTTGTTTTTTAAATTTTTATACTTTGATTTTCTTTCGTGTATTTTGATTTGAATATACTATGAATCTTGAAAAATAAGTTCATATTGTTGAATGTCTACGTTTCTAGTTAGTTTAGAATTTTTTGTGACTAATTTTTACATAAAAATGTAGTTAATTTTTTTAGGAGTTTAAAAATGGCCAACTCAACTCGGCCATTTTCGTTTTCATGTAATGAAATGAAATGGCTTTTGACGTCCTTAAGGAACAAGGAATTTACATTCTTCGATTCCTTAAAAAGGGGTATTTATAATATGTTTCACTTTGAAATTAATATTTATTATGTGATTAATCCCTGACATGTTTTCCTTGAATAGATACAGTTCTTTCTCTAACTCGCTATGGTTGTTTTAGTGGGCAGATCAGTGTAGATATTATATAAAAGAGGCAAGGTGGTATTACAGCGGTTATACACCAACCCTTCGAGAATACATGGAGAACGCATGGATTTCAATAAGTGCACCGGTTATGCAACGGCATGCTTACTTTTCTGTAATAAATGAAATAACACCGGAAGCCTTAGATTGTTGGGAAGATCGAGTACCCGAACATAGTCCGCTACCTTGTCATCAATGATCGTACGACTTAGATTGTTGGGAAGAGTACCCGAACATAGTCCGCTACCTTGTCATCAATGATCGTACGACTAGCAGATGATCTTGGTACCACTACGGTATGCAAATCAGGCTACGTATACCTAATTTGAGTTTCATAAGGAATACTAATTTATAGTACTACTTGACAGTAATTTATAGCAGTACTTTCTTTGCCACTTTTGGCAAAGCATGATCTGGTGACTCCTCGCACCAAATTGGACCTTGAAAGTGCTGGTATGACCCTACCAACCCCAAGAAAATCTGATTAGAAAGGAAGGAACAAAGTTAGGCTTGTTAAGGCAGCACTTTTTACTGTTTTTTTTTTAATTCGATCGGATAAAGTATGCATGATACAACTTTCAATAGGAACCAATCTCACAATACAAAATATTCGGTGGGATAGTATATATCTGGAAAGCCAACTGGATCTTCTTCCACGGCCCATTTACACAGTCGGCATGTCGGTGAGCCAGCCCTATTCTTCTTGCGGCTAACCCAATTAGACGTAAGGATTGGATATTCGCGCAGCATGTAGATATTGGAGGAATGTTAGAAAAGGATTGAGTCTTCTCCAAAGGCAGAACTACCAAACCGTGAAACAAAGTTTAGGATAAATTCAATTTTTACCTTAATTTGGAGACCTTATAATTTGTTGTAGTGCACGCCTACCCGCCGCCTAGAGGGTACGTAGACTGCTGTTGGAGACGATAAGGTATTAAACTCAATGCTCCCCATCTTAGGAAATGAAGCCTATAGGATTGATATTTATTTGACTAGCCTTTCCAATTTTTGACTTTGATGTCTGCCGGGTCCATCGGGCAGACATATACATCATGGAGTGAACCCGATGTACTCCATTAATTAGATGCTGAGTGGTGCCCCTATTATTTAGATATATTATATAGTATACATTTAAAAATCTTATCCTGCGTATATATCATCACCCCAATCAGATTTTGGACCAGTAATAGCAGTCACCATGCATGGGAGACTTATGATAATGTTTTTTTTATTAGATAGACTGATAAAAACCGTATATTATAAAAAATTCGACACAAACACAAGAAATAAAAATCAACCAAAAACTCGAGAAAACAAACAAAAATAAACTGATTACATTTCTCTCATAGTCTAATGAGATTAATGCTAATACACGATGGGTGGGAAATCGTTCACGGCGCTCATGAGCATCTTTATCCCTAGATCAAGCACGCTAGCTCTTCTATACCGTTACTTGGTATATGGTCTAGATAGGAACATGCTTAATTAAGGGCTTTGGTTGGTTTCGAGGGTAAGATTTTCAATTAATAAAGAAAATGGAAGAGTTTCAGTAATTGATTTCTTTTTTTTTCTTGACCAATTTAGCATTTTAATTTGTATCTTGGTGTTAAATGTATGCTGTCGTGCTATTTGTTGGCTTTGAAACTTAATTTTGTGGTGACTAGTTGTAGTTTGCCCTTGTATCATATCGAATACTCGGATATTATATGCCCATCCAAATGCGAGTCGCAGGATTAATGTCTTCCATTGGAAAAACAAAATTGGAAAATTGCTCCAATGGATCATCGTCCAGCAGGAGTTAATTAAGCATATAAATTATATCATTGATGTCTCTCATGGCTAAACAAGCAACATCGATCGACCATGCTTGTCATGATGTATTATTTGTCAAGGAACTGAACACTATCTCTGTTCATGATCTCTAGCTATATACGAGAAGAAATGGGATGAATAAGTAATGATGATACACGGTCCTTAGTTTCACGGTCTTGAACACCATGCTCATCTCCGTGCTGGTACATGCGCTGTGCCATCCTTGCAAGGTTCATTGCAATTTCGACAAATTTTTCAGAGAAGGGAGAAGAATTATCAGCCTTTCTTCATTCATCTTCTTCCATGCTGCAGCAATCAAAGACTAGCAAATTTTTCACGGGCGTCTTCTTTGCTAGCTCCACACTACAAGAAAATCGGGTTCACCAGACGTGAGATTCCGTCACAAAAAAATGCATAAAGTCGTTAGTAGAGCCCTTCAGACACGACTTTCGGTCGTCAAGCCTTGGTCGAGATTGCGGCGTGCAGAGAGCACAACTGCGACGATCGCGCTTTTCCGTCAGCCAATGTGATGATGCGTCGACCTTGAATGGCGTTGAAGAAGGGTCCCTCATTTTGCACGGATCGTCGCTGTTGCTCTGTCGCCTACGAGGTTCAAGTCGTCAAGGATGCTTCACGTTTTGCCGACGATGTGCAGTGCATGAAGGATTCTTCATCCTTCAACGACGATTTGCAATACGTCAAGAACACTACAGTGTGTCAACGACGATTTTCAATTTTTTGCTGTTTTCTTTGGGCCGATTGTTATTTGTGATTGCGGTTTGTTATTTATTTTCTTTGGTTCATTATAGCTTCCACTGTTTTTGGGTCAATAGTCATGTTCGTATCAGCTTGCTCTGTTCTCACACTAGAAAAGGAAAGAAATTCGAATGAGAGAAAGAAAGAAAGAAATATGAATGGGAGATGGATCTGAAAAATGACTTATAAATATATTCTCTACATCCATGGTGAACAACCAAAAAATATGCTTAAGTTACATACATACGACTGAGGTTGGGTTGTTTTACTTCAACTATCTCTTGCAGCATCATCCCAAAATGCATCTCACCCAACACCTAAGTCGGCAGAACCTGGTGGAATCATGTAGTTGTCCTTCCTTCTTCTACATCTTTAATTCAGTTGTATTGATGTATTGAGGCATTTTTGTTGTATCCACATGCTGCCTGCAGCTTCTAGAATTTCTTTGCCCATGATGATGTATTTGATAAAATGCCAGAGAATGTAGCACAGAATTTGTCAAAGCCATTTTGTGTTTAAATTCACACTGTAAATGTTCTTTAGCATGAAGTAAGAAAGTGCAAAGAAAAATAAACAATTGAAACTCAAAATGGGTCGATCAGAAGTATAACAAAAGCCGGTCCCAATAGGTTGGTTGACATAGAGAAGGTTTGATGCCTGTCAAATCACCAAAAGTGTTTACTAGATTAATAATTATTGTAGCTTTGCATGCGTTATACAATGACTGTGCTTTGAAGAGGAAAGAAACACCTACTAATTTGTAATGCATTATTAACTACATACATTGCCCCAACCATACTAATTCCACACAAGCATCAAGTTATCTGCAATAGCGAAAGGACCATTTTCATAGAACACATCCAATTCACTATTGCACCCTGGCCCTCCAGTCAACTAGATCGCAACACCAAATGTAGTAAGGAGGAAGTAAAAATTTCATACTTTCCCCATTCAGGTGGAGGATTCCACACAGATAAAAGCATATCAGATTTGGCATTAGGCAAGCAGTTTTTTACAACAAAATATTTGGTTGTGAACTGAGCAACACCGACGTCTTTGTAATCCCGGTCAAAGTCATAAATCTGTTGGAGGAAGAATTGTAAAACTGTATCAGCTAGCAGTCTAAGAAAGCCAAATGCCACGAAGACCACAAAGCAAAATACAACCTAAAGCCTTCGTGAAGGAATCTACCATTTGTTATAAGATACAGAACAATGTGAAAGTCCATCCAAACTACGAATATCTGCCAAAAATATCAAACTCAGGCAAAGCAAAGATGGCTGTGGGACTGCCTAACATAAATTGTCAAGCCCTCCATTACACATATGCTTCACATTCTTTGTCGATCCCACAATGTTTTGTTGGCTTCAAACCGCATATAAAATCTTATAACTGCATACAATTGGACACATATTGTCAAAATAAGCCCGAACACGGCTCAGAAAGCCCAGACACAAAATTATATTGAAGAGCCTCATTTTTCCTGCAATTCCATAATCCAAATATTGGACCGCACTACAAGTAGTTTGGAAGCACCTGCTTCGACACTCAGTCAACTCCCTTTTGTTGGTGGGAGAGAAGGACCTCGATTCCCAGATAAGAAAATTGGAGGAACCAAAAAATGATAAAAGAGAGACGATGGAACAGAGATGGAGCAGAGGATATATATTTGTTTAACTCGATTATGCTTCTAACTGAAAGGGAGACGGACGGAGAGAGGATGAAATGGGACAAGTAAAAGGAAATAGGCTTGGAGAATATATTTCTCTCTTCCCTCTGTTTGTAGCGTGCACTAAAATTGTTCAAATTTCCATTCGCGCGTGTTTCGTGGTTCTATCCACATGCTTCCTCGACGAGCTAGAAGACGTGGCTGAACAGTGGCCCTTCGCTAGCTATATCAGCGACATCTCGACGAGGAGGAAGAGGGAAATTATGAATAAAGTGATTCGCTGACCACCAAAGTCGTGCTCAATATGTTTTCAAAATATCAGTTTGTATTGATGACAAACATGCCTTAGTCGTGGGCATTGGATGTGCTTTACTGACGGGTGAGAGGGAACCGCTGAAAGGCGCGTGGCTGTTGCTCAGATTTCTTGTAGTGCCAGTTTCGTTCATATAACACTGTATCGATTTGGGAACATCACCTCTACGACTAGCAGATGATCTTGGTACCACTACGGTATGCAAAATCACGCTACTTATACCAAATTTGAGTTTCATCGGGAATACTTTATAGCTATTTGACAATTGACGCCAAACAGAATAGAGATTATTCTATAGGCTAGTTCAATAGGCAATTTGCAAGGAAAATAGAGAATTCTCAGAGAAAACTCTGGGATTCAATAAAATTATCAATATTCAGGAATAATAAAAAACAACCTACAGGCCAGGTTAATATAGCTAAAACCGAACCTTAATAGGATTTTACCAAAAATAGCAAAACCCTAAAAGTCTTACCAAAATGAAATACGGAAAGAAATTAATAGATTGACAAAAATCTGGCCCAAATCTGGTTCAAAATTACTTCCTAATCGATAATGATTACCATAAATAGCAAAAATTAACTAAAAATAGGGATTTGAAAGGGAAATAAAGGATTTAGGGCTCGAAACGAGGTAGCTTGGTGGCTATGATGTGCGCGCCGAAAAGAGATTTCCGAATTGGGGTCACGAGCACGAATCAGACACTTGTAGCCAAAGTTATGACCAAAAAACCGACACGTGCACGGAAACTGACCCAATTAGGCTAGATCACAATTTCTTGTCATCCTTACGCTAATCTGCCCGCTCTAGGTAATTTAGCACCATCAATGCATAATATGACAGCTCAGCTTCGTCTGACTCGAATCCCCTTGCATCAACAATAAAATAAAAAGTAACATATATTGTATTACCCTTCCCGAAAAAGGAGTAAGTGAGTAATTTGAATTTTAAAAGACGAGATATAGTTTAATCCTATGTTTAATATTTGGATAGAGGTTGAGTCGTATTTTTTTATTTAAAAGTGTTGAGTTGGAGATGTAATCTATATTTGAATTTAAAGGTTTAAATAGAGATTTGATCCTACGTTTGAATTTAAAGGTTAAGATAAGGATAATGATCTTATGTTTAAATTTTAAAGTGATGGATATAAATATGTTTTAATTTAAAAGTTGAAGAGATTGAAGTTAATAAATGGTCGCAGAGAATGTTTATTAGAGACCAAAATTTGGATTTGGGTGGTGGTATTAGGTTCTGAGAGATTGTTCGACAATTATTGAAGAAGTTTTAAGAATTGATTAAGCGTTTGAAGTAAGTGGTTCTTCAATTAGATTTTAAACGTGCACTGTATTTTATATGGTTTTGATATATTATTTGGGAAACTAAACAAATTTTGGGTAAAATAAAATTGTCTAGATTTTGTGAAACTCAATTGAAATATTTATAACTTGTTTTGGTGAGCATACTGTGAAAATTGTCCTTGCGCTGGTGATATATCTATGTGGTATGTATGACCAATTTGATACCTCTCGTGGTATTTGGAGGCCTGTGGGGCCTGGTATTTGGAGGTTTGTGTGACCATTTGTGATTTTCCTATATTGCGCAGCCTTGGATATTTTAGTTACACACTTGTATTTTGGATTCGGTATGACTCACTGGTGTTTATTTTGAATTTCAGTTATTGTGAGAAAATTGTATTTTCCCTAATCCCATTGACTTACTACTTACTGAGCTAGTCGTAGCTCACCACTTATTCTCATATTTTTCAGAGTTGGTAGAATTAAAAAAGTTCGTAGAGGTTCTGATAGATTTGAGTTTCGAATGCGTGTTTTGCAAAAGTATTTTTGGAGATTCATTTTGGAGAAGTCTTTATTGTAATTCTTTTCAGAGATCTTCATTGATGTTAGAAAATGTCGGATATGTTAATGTGAATTTTAGGGCTCGGATTGATATTTTTGGGTTTTTTTACGGTTTATGAATATTTTGCTAAGAATATACAAATTAATTTTGAAATATTAGAGCCTAGATAAATTATTATTAATGGTGAAAAAAGCCATATTTTATATGAAAATAAATCCATAAGGAGTTTGGGCCCCGAGCGTTACATATATGCTTCGGAACTACATGATGAATTAGAGAGAGGTGATGTTCCCAAATCCATCCAGTGCTACATGAAGGAAACTGGTGCTACTGAAGAAGAGGCCCGAGTATATAAGGTCTTCGATTGGTGAAACATGGAAGAAGATCAATGAAGAAGGAGCTGCTTTTTCTCCCTTCTCTCAAACATATACCGAGATCGCCAAGAACATTGGAAGGATGTCCCAGTTCTTGTACCTCCTCGGAGATGGGCATGCTAAACAGAACCGTGAGTCCAAGGAACGTGTATTGTCATTATTTGTTCATCCCATTCCTCCACATAGAGATGAACACGAATAAATATTAATAGGTCACCTACAGTACTGAATAAAGTTCAATTAATAGGTCACCCTATATACAGTACTGCAGTAGTCATAAAAGGCACAACATCTGTGATATCTTTCAGTCCTAATTAGGTTTTACAAATTTCCCTCATAGCAGAATCACATGTATCCTGATAATAATAATAATTCGTTCATCGATAGACGGCTATATATGCTGTATACACGGTGGACACCTTGCCCTTTTACATTGGATTTCATCGGCTAGGTTTCTAGTACGTACGTACGCCATCAAACATATATATTAAGCTCCAAAATCTAGTAAATTATCGAATAACAACATCAATTATTTTCTCTCCTGAAAATCTGATTCTTATCAAATACCAATTCTCTGCTGAAAATGTTTAATTAATGAAATTCTCAAATTTTCTCGTTTAATTATTTGTTTTTGATGGGCAATGAAATACTCTGTCCAACTAGACCACTTGGGCTCGGGCGGATTAGCCGGTTGATAACCCCAAGTAGCAGACCGCGCGTCTTAGTCTGGCTTACGCTCTTACATGGAGACCTGACCATCCAAATACTCCTCATGAATATTTAATTTGAATGGCCGATGGCGCTCTCCTAATATAACTCTATAGCCTAACTCCTTCAGAGGCACCTCGGCATAGGAGTCCTAAAGCATAGACTGTTAGACTCCTTTTGAGACTCTACTACCTCCTAATATAAATAACCAAGTATTCTCCTTCATAAGTTCTAAGTTTTACCTATGTAATACAAAACTCTTTCTCTAAACACTAACTTGGTCGTTGGAGACTTGATCCGAGGCCACCCCCTCGATGATTATTGCAGGTTCATTTGGCTTCCGAGCATGATGGTGATTTTTGGTACCATCAGTTGGCGCCGTATGTGGGAATTCTCGAAAAAAGCCACCTTCACATTTGCTTTTAGTTCTTACGCTCCAATGGCGTCCGATCCAAAAGACCAAAACGACATCGTCCAACCTGGGGTGATTGTCGACTCACCTCCCATAGCTGACGCCCTGCTAACCGCCTTGGCTAGGAACGAGGCGAATACGGCCGCCAAGGCCAAGGACTTGGAAAACCTAGCCTGCAAACTGGAGGAATGGGCTCCACCCCCTCCACCTCCACCTCCATCCTCACCTGGGTCTCATGCTTCGGCAATTCCACCTTAAGGCTCAGATGAAACTCGACCGGTCTCCTTATCGTGCACCAGACCAAATTCTCGGCCGACCCACAGCAGAGGATCGAATAACCTCCTCCTTGAACAGATGGTCGAATAAATACGGTTGCTCGAACAAAAACAGACCGCCATGGAGATCGCCAAGAGTGGAACTGTGTCCCATATGTCTCAACTCAGTCGTTCCCTGATCACAACTCAGAGTTGGCTTCCGAGCACGGAGGTGATTTTCGGTACCATCAGTTGCAATATCGAAATTCACCTTATAAGCGTGTGTCGCCTAACAGTACTCTACGGCACTAGCTCCCTCCCTTTTTACCGATGCGAATATTTCAGCTCTCAAATGAGCTCCTTAACACGTGTTTCCGAAATCAAAGATTTTTTTTTTCTCTGTATATTTTATTTCTGCCCCTAACTCTGAGTTCTTTACATTTTGTTAACTTAAGTGCTGCTTCTGAGGATCTTCTGAGAAAGCATAAGAAAGGAAAGAATCAGAGAGAAAATGGCGGAAGAGGGCCAAGTGATTAGCTGCCTCACTGTCAAGGCTTGGACGGAGCAACTCCAGAAGGGAAAAGAGCACCACAAATTGTGGTGGTGGATTTCACTGCTTCATGAATGAGGATAAGTTTTGTGGGCCATGCCGTATTATTTTCTTCTGCATGTTGCCGTCTGTAGTGGTGACTCACAATGAATTTTCTATTATTAATCAGACCAAAAGAATACCCAGTATAAAGAAACAATCAAGATTTGCAGAGAAAAAAAATGAAGATTAATCAATAATTACAGTTTATGAAGAATTCCAGATTCCGGGGAAGAAAGGAGCGAGAGAGAGCCTTGACAATTGGGGAGTGAGACTTTTCTGAGAAAATTGGGAACGAGGAAGAAAGCGGATATAACGACGCAAGGAGGAAGAGGAAATTTGGCTCTCACGCAGAAAAGAAATTTTGGGGGAAGTGGAGCCGCCAAGCCGTCACATTTGATATATATCTTTAAAATATTGAATTAGAACCGTTAGATTAGAGTGTTAAAAGGATGTACGTCCCTTTGGATATCTTCGGAATTCCCTCCTTCGGAGGGAATCCGTACCCAAAGAAGAGTAGTGCTGGAATGGGATAGGTGGCGGAAGAAGCCGGCACTCCTCCAGCCACCGGAAACGATGGTGAAGGAATGGCTTAATGTGGATTTTTTTAAAATTCTAGAGAGACAAGCAACTATGCTGTTGTACAGATACTTGAATCCAATCATTCACAGATCTTGCTCAATACTACTTTTTCATATTTCCGATCTAACAATCAACTATAGCTAGGAATGCTTGATCCACCGAACTTGATTTAGATTGGATGGTGGAAGATCATGAAGATCAGGTCTTTTTCTTGAGCTTTCTTGGATTCTTCCTATATCTACCCACTCTGATAGCTGACTTTTTTCTTGAGCTTTCTTGGATTCTTCCTATATCTACCCACTCTGATAGCGACTCTGACACTAGCTTTTTGGATAAATTCTTATTTCTGCATATAGTAAGCATAATTCATTAACAATAAAGCTGTCCCCCAGCCCCCACCCCAACCCGGCCCGGTCCCAAATAGATCGATCAAATCAAAGAAATTATTAGTTTATTGGATTTTCTATGTCATGGATGTAGGCCTCTAGGCAAACCAGCAGGTTAATTTCCGTGTTCTTCTTTCTCTAATTAGCTCGCTCATTCCTTCTCTGCATTTTCTAGAAGATAATCTATCCAAGTGACATCATTCATCCGCTGTAGCCATGCATGTTTATCAGAAGGTTGGATTCTGTCACGTGGACTTACCCAAAGAGGAAGAGATAAATGTACATGTTTCACACACGGAAACGATATCGATCGGTGTTTTCCTATGTAGTTTTATTAAGAGTTTTTATATCATCCACCTAGACCACAATTTTCGGGTTCTTGTTTCTCTCATCAGCTCGCTCATATATTTGGTTCCTTCTCTCCATTTCCTAGAAAGATGAATAAATTAAGTCGCATCATTCGTCCGTTAATGGGTCGAATTAACCACGTTTATCATAATGTTGGGTTTTTCCACGTGTATGTACCCAAAGTGGAAGAGATAAAAGTAGGGATGTGCAAAAAATGTCCGGTCCGAATGCTCGACCCAATCGGGTCGGGTTGAGTCGGATTCGGATAGTGTTTATAAAAAAGCAAACGTTAGGGTCAGAGTCGGATATCCGGATTAAAATCTGTTTCCATCCGACCCGACCCGAATCACCGAATAGCTGAAACGTGCGTTTTGACCTTAGTAAAATGCGTGTTTCAGCCCTGCCCCTCTCCCATATCACTCGCGATTTCAGCTCTGCCCCACCCCCATATCACTCACGATTTCAGCCCTGCCCCTCCCCAGTCCCCTCCATTCGGCCATTCCCCGATTTCCCCCTTCCTCTAGAAAAATCCTAACCTAACCGTGAGCTGTCAGGTGTCGTCGGCTGGCCAGTCGCCAGTCGCCGCACCCGCACACCCCCTCAGTCGCCAGTTGCCAGTCGCTGCACGCCTACACTGCACCCTTTCGAGTTCGCGAGTTCCTCCAGATCTCTCTCTCTCTCTTCGTCTCTCGTATTATATAATGTTTTTAATTGTTGTATTTAGCTATTTCTATTAATTATAATTTAGAAGTGTGGAAGTATTTGTCTTTATTTGTTATATCTTGTTATTTAATTTACAAGTATGGAAGTGTATATGTTTTTTTTATTTGTTATATTTTGTTATTTCTGTTAATTAGTTTAGAAGTGTGGAAGTGTATTTTTTTGTTTGATTAATATGTGATCCGTATACATGTATGAATTATGATGTATGGAAGTGAATTTATATTAGATATATAGTTGTTAAAATGTTTTTTTTTTATTTTTTTACATGACAATTTCTGCAAAGAAAGCATTGTCTCAAAACAAAACACACTTAACATAACAGCGGCAAAAAAAGCCCAAATGAAATAACACCTTAGGCTTAAGGTTCAATTCGGATTGCCCTAAAGCACTGCAAAAAAATTTAAAGAAGGCCCGTTACACAGCAAAAAGGTCTTATTTCGTCAGGCCCAAATCCGAAATCGACCCGAAATCCGAATTCGCCGGATAGCAGGTGCTTGGATTCGGATTTCGGATAGTAAATCCGGTATCCGAATTTTTCGGATTCGGATATACCATTTCCGAATCCGAAAAATTCGATGCACACCCCGAGATAAAAGTGCTTAACACGCGGGAACGATATGGGCCATGCTATCTACTAATGAATTGTCGACTCAGTTTAATGAAATCTTCATATGGGTCATGCGATCTACGCATGCAAGATTTGCATTTTACTGAGTGGATGATACTATGACTGACTATGACAGATCACTCCCAAGAGGCATATATAAATACATATATCGGAAACATATGTTCCCAAGTAAGGTCTTCAGTCCGGAAACCATTTAGCAAGCTTTGTGAAAGGCCTTTTCTCAAATATGGATCTTCGCCTTCTTGCTTCCGTCCCTAACTTCAATTTCCCGAAACTTACCCCTTCTACTAAAATTCCCATCTCACTTGTAACATCCAGGAGGACTGGCATTGGCAGTGTCCTAACTTTCCAATGCAAGGCAACGAGCGAAATCTCAAGCCATCCCGTCGTTGCTCGGCGATCTGCAAACTACCAACCTACCATATGGAACTATAATTATATAGAGTCATTGAGAAGTGAATATGTGGTCAGCAATTGTCATTGCTTTTTACTGTTAGTATTTTTATGTTTGACATATATTTATGCTATCTGGCCTAACGCGGAAATTGAATTGCCTGCAGGGCGAATCATGCAGCAGACGAATTGACAAGTTGAAGGGAGATGTGAGAATGATGCTCGACAAAGTGGTGGATCCTTCAGAGCAACTTGAGCTGATTGATAATTTACAAAGGTTTGGATTATCTTATCACTTTGAGAACGAAATAAGCAGAGTATTGGAAGCTATATACAACACTAACCGCAGTGGTGATATGTGGAAGAAAGAGAATTTGTACGCCGTCGCTTTTGAATTTAGACTACTAAGGCAACACGGATATAATATTCCTCAAGGTAAGCTAACTTACGAGAAATGCTTCCCCTGAAATTATAAATAGAACGAGGAAGGTTAACTCTTCATTTCCTGTTGATGCTAATTAATAACTTACGTCATTTGCTCATTTCAGAGATTTTCAATAGTTTCAAGGATGAAACTGGACAGTTCAAGGCTTCTCTTGGTGACGACATTGAGGGATTGCTATGCTTATATGAAGCCTCGTTTCTTTTGATAGAAGGTGAAAGTGTCTTGGAAGAAGCAAGAGATTTTGCTTCCAAAGAACTTAAAGGCTACATTAATGGACGGAACAAAGATCCAAATCTCTCTACTATGGTGAGGCATGCCTTGGAACTTCCATTTCATTGGAGGATGCGAAGGTATGAAATGAGGAGGTTCATTGACGAATATAGGAGAAAGAAAGACATGAATCCTATATTGCTTGAGCTTGCGGAGCTGGATTTCAACATGGTACAAGCAGCACACCAAGAAGAACTAAAACAAATGTCAAGGTAAAAACCATACGTGGACTTATCCTTATTCTCGAAAACTAACCAGCCAATGTGGAAGGCAAAACTCCGCGCGCTCAAATACTTTTGACACTGATATCTTCTTTTTGGCTATTGTAAATTAAGATGGTGGAGAAGCACTTGCATTGGAGAAAAGCTGAGTTTTGCGAGGGATAGGCTGATTGAGAATTTCACATGGGCAGTAGGAATGAGCTGGGAGCCTCAGTTTGGTCATTTTAGGAGAACGTTAACAAAGATCAATGTGTTATTAACAGTAATCGATGATGTTTATGATGTATATGGCACTTTGGATGAACTTGAGCTCTTCACGGAAGCTGTTGAAAGGTTTTTATTTATCTCACTACATGCACCAGCTTTAATGTGCTTCATATAGATATATATTTGTCTAACGTTGACAGAAAGACTAATAAAATGTACGTACTCTTTGGGCTTTCAGATGGGAAACGGCCAACGTCGATGGGCTCCCATATTATATGCAGATATGCTTCCTTGTTCTCTACAATTCCGTTAATGAAATGGCTTTTGACGTCCTTAAGGAACAAGGAATTTACATTCTTCGATACCTTAAAAAAGGGGTACATATAATGTGTTTCACAGCGAAATTAATATTTATTATGTGATTAATCTCTGACATGTTTTCCTTGAATATATACAGTACTTTCTCTAACTCGCTATGGATGCTTTAGTGGGCAGATCAGTGTAGATCTTATATAAAAGAGGCAAGGTGGTATTACAGCGGTTATACACCAACCCTTCAAGAATACATGGACAACGCATGGATTTCAGTAGGTGCACCGGTAATGCAACGTCATGCTTACTTTTCTGTAACAAATGAAATAACACCGGAAGCCTTGGATTGTTGGGAAGAGGACCCGAACATAGTCCGCTTGTCATCAATGATCGTACGACTAGCAGATGATCTTGGTACCACTACGGTATGCAAATCACGCTACGTATACCTAATTTGAGTTTCATAAGGAATACTAATTTATAGTACTACTTGACAGTGAAATAAAAAGTAGCTTATATAGTTGGGAACTGCAGGATGAAATAGAGAGAGGTGATGTTCCTAAATCCATCCAGTGTTACATGAAGGAAACTGGTGCTACTGAAGAAGAGGCCCGTGAGTATGTAAGGTCTACGATTGCTGCAACATGGAAGAAGATCAATGAATTCGGAGCTGTTTGTTCTCCCTTCTCTCGAACATTTACTGAGATCGCCAAGAACATTGGAAGGATGTCCCAGTACTTGTACCTGCACGGAGATGGGCATGCTAAACAGAACCGTGTGTCCAAGGACCGCATATTGTCATTATTTGTTCATCCCATTCCTCCACATAAAGATGAACGTGAATAAAGATTAATAGGTCATCTACAGTACTGCAGGAGTACTGAGAGGCACAATATCTCCGTGGAATAACATGTATCGTGATCATAATAATAACTCGTTCATCCAACGGCTATGCTAGCTGTATGCAAGTGGACACCATGTCCATTTACATTTTAGTTCATTGGGCTAGCTAGTACGTCATTATTATAGACACATATATATTAAGCTCCAAAATCCAATAAATTATTGAAAAACATCAACTTTTTCTTTCTTATATATTATTCTGAAAATCAGATTCTTATCAAATACCAATTGTCTACTAAAAAGTGATTAATGAATTAAATTCTCAATTTTTCTTGTTTAATTATTTGTTGTAATATCGAAATTCACCTTATAACGGTGCATGTGTCTAACAGTCTACGATGCTCGCTTTTTACCAATCGATGCGAATATTGTATAGTTTTGGACGGAGGGACTAATTTGTCACAAAACTATACCACATGGATTATTTTGTTGAAAGTCATACCACAGGGACTAATTTGTCTCAAAAATATACCACAATGATCATTTTGTTGAAAGTCATACCACATGGACTATTTTGTAAAAGTCGGATACCACAAGGACCTGTAAGGTAATTAAGTCTAAATGAAATAACACCGGAAGCCTTAGATTGTTGGGAAGAGTACCCGAACATAGTCCGCTAACTTGTCATCAATGATCGTACGACTAGCAGATGATCTTGGTACCACTACGGTATGCAAATCAGGCTACGTATACCTAATTTGAGTTTCATAAGGAATACTAATTTATAGTACTACTTGACAGTAATTTATAGCAGTACTTTCTTTGCCACTTTTGGCAAAGCATGATCTGGTGACTCCTCGCACCAATTGGACCTTGAAAGTGCTGGTATGAACATACCAACCCCAGGAAAATCTTATTAGAAAGGAAGGAACAAAGTTAGGCTTGTTAAGGCAGCACTTTGTACTGTTTTTTTTTTAATTCGATCGGATAAAGTATGCATGATACAACTTTCAATAGGAACCAATCTCACAATACAAAATATTCGGTGGGATAGAGTATATATCTGGAAAGCCAACTGGATCTTCTTCCACGGCCCATTTACACAGTCGGCATGTCGGTGAGCCAGCCCTATTCTTCTTGCGGCTAACCCAATTAGACGTAAGGATTGGATATTCGCGCAGCATGTAGATATTGGAGGAATGTTAGAAAGGATTGAGTCTTCTCCAAAGGCAGAACTACCAAACCGTGAAACAAAGTTTAGGATAAATTCAATTTTTACCATAATTTGGAGACCTTATAATTTGTTGTAGTGCACGCCTACCCGCCGCCTAGAGGGTACGTAGACTGCTGTTGGAGACGATAAGGTATTAAACTCAATGCTCCCCATCTTAGGAAATGAAGCCTATAGGATTGATATTTATTTGACTAGCCTTTCCAATTTTTGACTTTGATGTCTGCCGGGTCCATCGGGCAGACATATACATCATGGAGTGAACCCGATGCACTCCATTAAGTAGATGCTGAGTGGTGCCCCTATTATTTAGATATATTATATAGTATACATTTAAATATCTTATCCTGCGTATATAATTGCAGGGATTTAACGATAGCCATGACGTGACCCACTAGGGAGCTATCCTAGCAACTATAGTTAGCCCCGCCGGCTAACTCCCCTAATTGGATATGGATGCATCATGCATGACTCTCGCGCTCTTTAGATCTCACTTCCACCGATTACCTAGAAGCATTGAAATCGAACTCACTTAAATTGGATATGATTAGTGAAGTATTTGAAGGTCTTATATGTACCCACAAACCATGCACTAACTATACGTACGCCTCGCGACAATTGCCATGGATTTTAACCAAGTCTAACACTCGGTAGACTTTTGTCGGTGTGGTGCATGGTACTTGATGCTCCTCAGTCCAAATTCAAAACATATTAACACCTTTCTCACAAGGATGGCAGCCTCCCAACGGATATAAATAGGAAGACATGTCCCTAAGTGAACCATTCGATCCAGAAAACAAAAGTAAGCTTCATGACTAGCTAGAGGCCTTTCTCAATGAATCTTCGACTTCTTCCTTCACTGTCTAATTGCTGTTTCCCTAGACTGCTCCTATCTAATATTCACGCATCACTTACAATATCCGGATCAGGTGGCTGGCCGGTTGCTCGTCCTTTCCTACGCAAGGCCACCAGCGAAATGTCAAGTCATCCCAATATTGTCGTTCGGCGATCAGCAAACTACCAGCCTTCCATTTGGCACTATGATTACATCCAGTCACTGACCATCAGAAGTGAATATGTGGTATAGCTTATCATTGATTTGTATTTTTAGTCTTTCTAATATTCCGACTACGTTCTGATTGATTTAATGGTCTCCTGCCTAATGATAAAATTGAATTTCCAGGGCGAATCATGCACTAGAAGAATTGATATGTTGAAGGAAGATGTGAGGATGATGCTTCACAAAGTGGCGGATCCTTCAGAGCATCTTGAGCTAGTTGATATTTTACAGAGACTTGGATTAAGTTATCACTTTGAGAACGAAATAAGGAGGATATTGGAAGGTATATACAACACTTACCGTCGCGGTGAGGGGTGCAACAAAAAGAATTTATATGCCACCGCTCTAGAATTTAGACTGCTACGGCAACACGGATATAGTTTGCCTCAAGGTAAACAACTTACAAGTAATTATGTTTTGACCGAAATTATAAACAGAACAAGAAAACTAAATCCTTCATTTATAGTTGACCATGTAAGCTTTGTTCATCGCAGAGATTTTCAGTAGTTTCAAGAATGAGAAAGAACAGTTCAAGACATGGTTTCAAGACGATATTAAAGGATTGCTATGCTTATATGAAGCCTCATTCCTTTTGATAGAAGGTGAAAGTATATTGGAGGAAGCAAGAGATTTTGCAGCCAAACAACTCAAAGGTTACATTGAACAAAATAAAGATCACCAAAATCTTTATAGCATGGTGAGCCATGCCCTGGAGCTTCCCCTTCATTGGAGGATGCCAAGGTTGGAAGCGAGGTGGTTCATTGATGAATATAGGAGCAAGAAAAACACGAATCCTGTCTTGCTTGAGCTAGCAGGACTAGATTTCAACAGGGTACAAGCAGCCCACCAAGAAGATCTAAAACAAATGTCAAGGTAAAAAGCAATTCATGTGTTCTTATTCTCATACTCGAATATGAGATCCCCTCCGGAAACGCTATAAGAGCTTCACTTGATATACTAATATATATTGAATACATACAGGTAGTAAAGCAAAGTTACCTAATTCTTTTGCAATTCGGATCTCACACAAAAAGATGAGTTTCATTTGATACCTTGACTTATAATTAGAGTACTAGTGATTAATACTAAAAATTAGGGCTGAACAAAACCGGACCGGAAAACCGGATAGGATTTGCGGTCCGGTCCTGTTTTAATTTTTCAAATGTGGTCCGGTCCGAACCGGATTTAAGGACCGGATTTATCCGGTCCGGTCCGGGTCATGAATTTCTTAAATGCGGTCCGGACCGGACCGCATTTAATATTTTTTAATTATTTAAACAATATTACCCTTTCACTGCACAGCGCATGCCGTTCGAAATTTTTTTTTAAAAAAATCAATGCACAATGGGCTGCAGTGCCTACTGCGCATGTCGTTCGTTTTTTTTTTAAATTTTTTTTTAAAAAAAAAATTAAATCCGGTCTGGACCACTTTTTAAAGTGGTCCAGACCGGACCGCATTTTATAAAACCGGACCGGACCACTTATAAGTAGTCCGGTCCAGTCTTTAAATATAAGACAACCGGAAATGCGGTCCGGACCGGATTGCGGTCCGAAAACCGGACCGCATTTTCGGTTTTAAATAAAATCAAAATTCGTGGGCATGCGCATGGGAATGAAAACTGAATAGATAACTATAAATTATATCTAAAACGGTAAGGTACTATTGTGACGTCTTAACGCACCCAATTCCAAAGGTAGAAACTCCATTGATATACTTCTGAAACTGATATTGAATTGTTCGGTTCAAATATTGAAGCTGGTGGAGGAGCACTGGTCTCGGAGAAAAGTTGAGCTTTTCGAGGAATAGGCTGATGGAGAATTTCTTATGGACAGTGGGAGAAATATCTGAGCCGCAATTTGGATATTGCAGGAGAGCGTTAACAAAGGTCAATTCACTTGTGACGACAATCGATGATGTTTATGATGTTTATGGCACATTGGATGAACTTGAGCTCTTCACGGACGCTGTTGAAATGTTTGTATAAACGGAAGTACATCTGATCAAACGCTTTATTTATGGCTCGCTTTGATATTAATTAATACTAAATTGTACCCTTTGGGCCTTCAGATGGGATACCAACGTGGATGGGCTCCCATATTATTTGCAGATATGTTTCCTTTCTCTCCACAATTTTGTTAATGAAATGGCTTTTGACGTCCTCAAGGAACGGGGACAGTACATCATTCGATTCCTTAAAAAGGCGGTATGTATTCAACTTCTAAATTCATCACTTGGTTTATCCCAAACTTGTTTTCCTTACGTTAACAGTCATGATATTATTATAAGTACCCTCCTCTGACTTCCTAATTTCGCTTTCTAAATGTTTCAGTGGGCAGATCTATGTAGATCTTATTTACAGGAGGCAAAGTGGTATAATAGCGGATATACACCCAGCTTTGAAGAATACATTGAGAATTCGTGGATTTCAATAGCGGGACCAATCGAACTAGTGCATGCTTATTTTTGTGTCACAAATCCAGTAACACAGGAAGGCTTGGATTGTTTGGAAGAGTACCCGAACATAATCCGCTGGTCGTCAATGGTTTTCCGACTTGCAGATGATCTTGCAACCTCTAAGGTATGCAAATAACACCACCAGAGAGTTACATCAAGAATACTTTCTAATAATAATTCACTGGAACATCGAAACTACGTACCGTCCCTCACTATATACTTCTAAACTGTAGGAAGAATTAGAGAGAGGTGATGTTCCCAAATCAATACAGTGTTACATCAACGAAACTGGAGCAAGCGAAGAAGACGCCCGTGAACACATAAGGTCTTTGATTGCTGCAGCATGGAAGAAGTTGAATGAAGAAAGGGCTGCTTCTTCTCCCTTCTCTGAAAAATTTGTCGAAATTGCAATGAACCTTGCAAGGATGGCACAGTGCATGTACCAGCACGGAGATGGGCATGGTGTTCAAGACCGTGAGACTAAGGACCGTGTATCATCATTACTTATTCATCCCATTTCTTCTCATATATAGCTAGAGATGAACATAGATATTGTTCAGTTCCATGCCAAATAATACATCATTACAAGCGTTGTCAATATTGCTTGTTTAGCCATGATTGACATCAATAATATCATATATATGCTAAATTAACTCCTGCTGGACGATGATCCATTCGAGCAATTTTTCAATTTAATTTATTTTTTCAATGGAAGACAATCCTGTAACTCGTATTTGGATCGGCATATAATATCTGTTAGAATTTGGGTTTGTTACTGGGTTTATTACACAGCTGCAGAGTTTGTTACGTAGGCTGTTACGTAGCTCTGTATTCTATTTCTCTCTTCCTATAGATTCTTTACACGTGTAAGTTAGTTAGTCTTTTTCTCTTTCTTTTCGGTTACTGCTCCCTGTATAAGACGTTCCTCGTCTGAGTAGTATGTAAGTAATCAGAGATTATTTTTCTCACAAGAGTGAGCTTCACAAATTCTCTGTTCGTTCTTGTTTTTTCATTTTTTCTTCATGGTATCAGAGCAGTAGTTATGACTACCGATACTGATAGAACCATTGCCAATGTTGCTGATAATCCAGCAAGTCCTTTTTATCTTCATCATGGAGACAACACTGGTCTGCAACTTGTTTCCCTCATTCTGAATGAAGAAAATTACTCCAGCTGGAGTAGGTCCATGATTATGGCCCTTAGTGTCAAGAACAAAGAAGGTTTTGTTGATGGCACAATCCCTGAAATTCCAGCGACAGATCCTAGGCACTCAGCTTGGCGAAGATGCAACATGGTGGTGTCTGCCTGGATCCTCAATTCAATTCCAAAAGAAATGAGCACCAGTGTTCTTTATATGAGCACATCACGGCAGATTTGGATTGATCTGAAGGAGAGATTCAGCCAGAGTAATGGTCCCAGGATCTATCAGATTCAGAAAACCATCTCATCACTCTCACAAAACCATGGTTCTGTGATTTCTTACTACACCAGATTGAAGGGACTTTGGGAGGAGCTAGCTAATTTCAGACCTCAGCAGAACAATATTTATCAATCTGAAGAACATGTAATGCAGTTCCTCATGGGTCTTGATGACTCATATTCTTCTACACGAGGGCAGATCCTTCTCATGGACCCTTTACCATCCGTTAACAGAGTTTTCTCTCTTGTCTTACAAGAAGAACGACAGAGAGAGGTATCTGCTCTGTCACAAAGTCACAACTCTGTGGCTTTTACCAGCAAATTATCACATGGATATTCCAATGTTGATCAGTCATCTTCACAAGACCTTGAAAATAATGTTTCAATTGCAAATGCTGTGTATAGACCAAACCAGAGGCAGTATGGGCAGACCAACAGGAAAGAAAAACTTATATGCAGCCACTGTGGAAAGATTGGTCACACTCAAGACAAATGCTATAGGCTTCATGGGTTTCCACCAGGGTTCACATTCACTAAGAACAGGAATTCACAATCTGCCGTGAACCAAGTCACTGCCAATCCTTCAACTGTGCTGCCAGATTTTTCTCAACTCAGTATAACACCAGATCAGTGCCAGAAAATTCTTACCATGCTGAAACCCCAGTTGCAGAAATTCTCAGGAGGTCAATCATCCGTGAATCAGGTGGGAAATTTACAGTTGCAAAGTGCTAGTTCATCTCATCCTTCCACCTCTACCTTCTTAGGTAAACATCACTCAATTTCTTGGATTCTAGACACAGGAGCAACCGATCACATGGTATGCTCTCTGTCACATTTGTCCACAGTAACAAGATCTGTAAATGCTACTGTGACTCTTCCTACTGGAGTTCGGGTTCCAGTCACTCACATGGGGACTGTGATTCTCTCAGACTCACTCATCTTAACAGAAGTACTCTGTGTGCCAAGTTTTTCGTTTAATCTGATATCAGCTAGCAAACTCATCCAAGAACACAACTATTGCCTGATTTTTCTTTCTCAATCATGTTTCATACAGGACCTGTCTACATGGATGACGATTGGAGTGGGGAAGCTTGAACATGGCCTTTATCACTTCCACACAGATGCTGTCCAGCCTAATCCACCACTTCCCACAGCTCTAGTTGCCACCACTGACCAAGTTTTTGATCTCTGGCATCGACGACTTGGACATCTCTCATTTCCTAGACTTAGTTTTCTATCAAAAAATGTACCTGACATTCATATTACTCAAAGCAATCACTGTGATGTCTGTCCTCTTGCCAAGCAGCATCGCTTGTCTTTTTCTTTGTCCACCAGCAATTCCACTTCAATATTTGATTTAATACACTGTGATATTTGGGGCCCCTTCTCCACTGTTTCTAATGATGGTTCACGGTATTTCCTTACCATCGTTGATGATTTTAGCAAAATCACATGGGTTTACCTCATGCACTCCAAGTCTCAAACACAAACTCTTCTTCAACATTTCTATCATCTAATTGACACCCAATTCTCAACCAAGATCAAGTGCATACGTTCTGATAATGGCCTCGAATTCAACATACCAGATTTTTATGCTTCAAAGGGAATTGTTCATCAACTTAGTTGTGTTGAAACTCCACAACAAAATGGTGTTGTGGAGCGTAAACACCAGCATCTCCTTAATGTGGCACGGGCATTACGATTCCAAGCAAATCTTCCTCTAAGTTTTTGGGGGGAATGTGTTTTAACTGCTGCATACATCATAAACAGAACACCTTCTCCCTATCTCTCAAACAGATCTCCTTATGAAGTACTCTTTTCCACACAGCCTTCCTACTCTCACCTTCGAGTTTTTTGGGTGTCTATGCTACGCTTCCACTCTACATCGTGCTAGATCTAAGTTTGATCCCCGTGCCCGAGCTTGCATTTTTGTTGGATACCCACCAGGAATGAAAGCATATCGGTTATATGACTTAGCCACAAAACAATTCTTTATTTCTCGTGATGTTGTTTTTCACGAGTCCATTTTTCCTTTCCATGACACTTCATCACCTCCCTGTGTCTCTCCTTTGCCATCTGCCAATGATCATCTTTTCTGTCCTCTTCCCATTACTGAAGTTTCTCCTCTTTTCTCTCGACCTTCTGCTCCTTCTACATCTACCATTCCACCTTCATCCTCTGTTACATCTCCTGCTCCATCTTCATCACCACCTCATGAAATTTCTGACCTACCTTCTCAGCTTGCTCCATCATATGTTTCTCCACCTCCTCTTCCTCGTCGTCCCTCTCGACCTAGGAGACCTCCTACCTATCTCCAAGACTACCATTGCTCCTTGGCATCTCAGGCTTCTTCTACACAATCTGTCATCCAACCGACAGGTCCTTCACCCCGATCAGGTACTACTCACTCATTATCTTCTTTTCTCTCATATGATAACCTCTCTCCTTCTCACCGTGCTTTCTCTATATCCATTTCTTCCACCACTGACCCTCATCATTATCATGAGGCTCGGTCTTCCCCAGCTTGGTGTGCTGCGATGGATGCTGAGTACCAGGCTTTAGTCAGCAATAAGACTTGGTCCATTTGTCCCTTGCCTCCTCATAAGACACCTGTGTCATGTAAATGGGTATACAAATCAAAATTTCGTGCTGATGGCACTGAAGAAAGGAAGAAAGCCCGATTAGTTGCAAGAGGTTACACTCAGCGTGCTGGATTGGATTACACAGAAACCTTCTCTCCCGTGGCAAAATTAGCCACTGTTAAAACTCTTCTGGCAGTTGCAGCAACCAAACACTGGCATCTCCATCAACTTGATGTGAACAACGCCTTCTTGCATGGAGATTTACACGAAGAGGTCTACATGACTCTTCCACCTGGGTATGAGCAGCAGGGGGAGCATGGAGAACCACTTGTATGTCGATTACACAAATCCATCTATGGCTTGAAGCAAGCATCACGCCAGTGGTTTGACAAGCTTTCTACCTTCATCATTTCACAAGGTTTTGTCCAATCAAAAGCAGATTATTCCCTTTTCACCAAGACCACAGGCTGCTCATACACTGCCATTCTGGTCTATGTCGATGATATCATCCTTGCTGGAAATGATATCAGTTTCATTCACAAGTTCAAACAGCTCCTTGATTTAAAATTCAAGCTCAAAGATCTTGGTGTGCTGAAGTTCTTCCTAGGACTAGAAATTGCTCGATCCTCGAAAGGAATTTCCATCTGCCAAAGGAAATATGCCTTAGAGGTACTGGCTGATGCAGGTTTTCTTGGAGCTCGCCCTGCGAAATGTCCTATATCACAAAACCTCAAACTTAGCCGATCAGAAGGGGAACCAATTGAAGATGTTACTGCCTATCGAAGACTAGTTGGAAAACTACTCTATTTGACCATCACGAGACCTGACTTGGCCTATCCTATGCAGGTACTCAGTCAATTCTTAGACTCTCCTAAACAGCCACACATGGATGCTGCTCACCATGTCTTGCGTTACTTGAAAGCCACATGTGGACAGGGTCTATTTTTTCCTGTGGACTCTGAGCTACAGCTGAAAGCTTACTGCGATGCCGACTGGGCATCATGTTCGGATACAAGGAAGTCAGTTACTGGGTTTTGTGTGTTCCTTGGGAATTCACTCATTTCATGGAAATCGAAGAAACAACAGACTGTGTCTCGGTCTTCAGCAGAGGCAGAGTACAGGTCGATGGCCTCCACCTGTTGTGAATTGACTTGGTTGACCTGCCTACTCACAGATCTCACCGTGACTCATCTGCAACCTTCTCTTTTGTTTTGCGACAATAAAGCAGCAATGCATATAGCTGCTAATCCAGTTTTTCACGAAAGAACGAAGCACATAGACATCGATTGTCACATTGTGCGAGAGAAGATCCAGTCGGGTTTGCTACGGACTTTACATGTTCCCTCACATGAACAGCTTGCTGATTTACTCACGAAGGGCCTCGGAGCTACTCAATTTCATCGCCTTCTTCACAAGATGGGTGTGCATAACTTACACACTCCATCTTGAGGGGGAGTGTTAGAATTTGGGTTTGTTACTGGGTTTATTACACAGCTGCAGAGTTTGTTACGTAGGCTGTTACGTAGCTCTGTATTCTATTTCTCTCTTCCTATAGATTCTTTACACGTGTAAGTTAGTTAGTCTTTTTCTCTTTCTTTTCGGTTACTGCTCCCTGTATAAGACGTTCCTCGTCTGAGTAGTATGTAAGTAATCAGAGATTATTTTTCTCACAAGAGTGAGCTTCACAAATTCTCTGTTCGTTCTTGTTTTTTCATTTTTTCTTCAATATCCGAGTATTCGATATGATACAAGAGCAAACTGCACCTAGTCACCACAGAATTAAGTTTCGAAGTCAAAAAATAGCACGACAGCATACATTTAACACCGGCCCATGCACAAATTGCAATGCTAAATTAGTCAAGAAAAAAGTAATCAATTACTGAAACACTCCCATTTCTTTATTAATTGAAAATCCTACCCTCGAAACCAACGAGATTAACCCTTAATTAAGCATGTTCCTATATATCTAGACCATATATATCAAGTACCGGTATAGAAGAGCTAGCGTGTTTGATCTAGGGATAAAGATGCTCAGCGCCGTCAACGATTTTCCACCTATCGTGTATTAGCATTAATCTCATTAGACTATTTAATTAGTTTGAGAGAAATGTAATCAGTTTTTTTTGTTTGTTTTCTCGAGATTTTGGTTGTTTTTTTCGTGTGTTTGTGTCGAATTTTTTTTATAATATACGGTTAATTTTCCACAGTCTATCTAATAAAACTTGAAGATATCGTTTTTTTTTCTTTAAAAAAAAATTATCATAAGTCTCTCATGCATGGTGACTGCTAGTACTGGTCCAAAATCTGATTGGGGTGATGATATATACGCAGGATAATATATTTAAATGTATACTATATAATATATCTAAATAATAGGGGCACCACTCAGCATCTAATTAATGGAGGTGCAGGGGGTTCACTCCATGATGTATATGTCTGCCCGATGGACCCGGCAGACATCAAAGTCAAAAATTGGAAAGGAGAGTCAAATAAATATCAATGCCATTGGCTTCATTTCCTAATTAAGATGGGCAAGCATTGAGTTTAATACCTTCTCGTCTCCAACTGGCAGTCTACGTACCCTCTAGGCGGCGGGTTGGCGTGCACTACAAGAAGTAAGGCTTTTAGCAAGACACTTGGTCATAAAAATTACATATTTTTGTTGTTAAACACTATTTGCAACTAAATAGAGTCGTCACCGAGTGGTCGCAAATTTAACTCTTTCGTTCCAAAAGGGAGTCGTCGCTAATAGTAATTAATCTCTGGGATGAAAATTACTCGCAGTCGCCGCTAATGATTTTCCAATGCCCTAGATATTATGTCAATACTTTGGAATTCTTAAAAAAAAACTCACTGCGTCAGTGACCCGACCAGAATGAGCCGTCAGTGTCCAATATTCAGAGTCATTATCCTAGCTTAGAAAAAAAAAAGTCATTATCCTAATTGTTGGTTCACTAAGAAATGAGTTACTTGTCATTGAACTTATTAAAATTTTTAGGATAAAGAAAATTTGCACTCGATATTTTTTTTTGTTATTTTAAATGGTAAGAGATTTTTTAACTTTAAAATAACGATTTTATTTATATATAAAATATTGTCGCTAACTTGGGGTAAAATAATAATCTCACATGCTAAAAAATTACTTTCCATTTAGAGTGGAGAAAAAATTGAACAAAGTGTGCATGAAATAAATAAATAAAATGTGATACTTAAAAGTGATAATTTTGAGTATAAGATATCCAAACTAAGGTAAAAATTGAATTTATACTGAACTTTCTTTTACACTTTGGTTGTTCTACCTTTGGAGATTTGCAATAATCTTCTCAATCTGTGTTTGAGTGGTGGTTAAAATTTTGGGATATGAAAGTTGGTGAAAAAGTAATGATACTTTATAGGAGTTGGTGAAAAAAATGAAAAAATGAAGATAGTTTATAGAAGTTGGTAAAAAGTAAAGAGAGAAAATTTGAATGGATATTATAGTGAAAAAGAATGATTTGCTGCATGCATAATATTTCCTTCCACTCAACTCCAATTAAACAGTACTTTACGAAAGTGGTGACATAAAATTTTAAAACCACGTCAATATATAATACCAATTAGAGAGCGACATGAGTATGACATATTTCCCCACCACTACAAAAAAAACTGACCTATAGCAGTGGTCGGAAACTGCTGCTATAGGTCACAAAATCGTTGTTATAACCTATAGCAGTGGTATACCAGTCGGCAGAGGTCTATCGCAAGGTTCGGGTGACCGCTGGTGAAGACCTCTGGTCTATAGTGACGGTCACCTAGCGGCGGTCGCAAGGATAAAAAAAAAATCTCTAAACAAACTAGATATCAAGCTATAAGGCTGAAAAGTACGTAAACATGCTCAAACTAAATAAGGCTAAAAAGTAAAAAATAATAGCTGCCCAAAAAAAATGCCCATAAAACAACTTAAAATAGGACCAAATCTGTTAAAAAAAAAAAAAGACCAAATCCGGCTTGGCCCAAATTTAATAGCTGCCAAAAATAAAAATAAAAATAAAAACCCAAAAAACATTTTAAAATAGTCTCATACCCGGCTTGGCCTAAATCTGAATCGAGTCCGATATCCGATACAAATCCAGCTTGACCGACTGGGCTGGATACCAGCCCTTTTGGATCGGATTAGGATTCGTGTATCACTATTCCGAATCCGAAAATTTTTGTGCGCACCCCTACCGAGAGGCAAAGAGACGAAACCATTGGACAAGAAATAGGCTTGGCGAGAAGCGTGTTGGTCTTGCGTAAGAGATCCTGGACATATTGTTCTGTGACAGACAAATGCTAGAGGAAGTGCAGTGGACTTCAACACCCAAAAAATAATGAATGGCTCCAAGATCTTTAATTGAAAAATCTGCAGAGAATTGAATGATAAAGTGCTGGACTAGAGAGAGATTGAGATCGAGATCAACGTCCTTTCATAATACAATCATCAACAAAGACAAGGGCATACACCAAGTGAGAGAGAGGGCTGCGGGCTTGGACAGATTGGCGAGAGTGTGTGTGAGAAGACAACAGGCAGATAGAGGAAAAATATTACATGCACCCTGTTGCACTATTTTTTGGACGTTCCAATATCGTTCCTCAAGTCACGTTTCAATATCGTCCAGGACTGTGTAACGAAAGACTGTCACAAAATTAACACATGTTTTTATTTACTTTTTAATTTTGGACAATCCACTGTCTAATTCGGGGATCGAATGATAAGGTGACGAATATTATGATAAAGTTTGTGATGAAATCAATTTTTGTCACTAAAAGTCTATTCGTTTCATTTTGGTCACTAAATTTAGTGAATTTAGGTCACTAAATATCTATTCGTTCCATCATCTAGAATTTCAATTTTCATGTAGCCGCATTAATGTATAGCCTAACAGTGACGTACATGTAGCTAGCCCAGCTACAATTTAAACCATGATGAATGCGATGTCGTATCCGTCGTTTATCAATAAATGCTAAAAATTAAAGAACTAAAAAATAAAAATGATCTCAACTTTGATATCAATATCTTATTATATATTGACCAATAAATATTTTAGAATTACCAAGAAATAGATAAATGAGAATTTTAACAATACACTAAGAGTTAATTAAGTGGTTCAAATTAAATTAAAGAAATTTATTCTAAAAACATAGAGCACAAATATAGTAGCAACAGGTCAGTACTTTAACCTAAAATCCCAACTCATTCAAATTTCACTCCCAAAATAGTGGTTGGACGTACGCGGAAATATTAATCCACGGAGCTCCCTGATCTCTATGCTCCTCTCAACTCTTTACTCACATGTTTTCAATTAGGTACAAATTATCTTTCCTTAAATCAATTTTGTACGGTGACTCGCCAGGAGAGGCTGCTAAATAGGGTATTTGTCAATTGATGTTAAAAATCGATTTTGTACAGTTCACTTGGTTGGTCCAAGCACGATATAATATATATATATATAGGACGGCTAAAACAATAAATATTTCGTTTGAACATTGAAGAGATATTGAGACACGTAAGTAGCATGCATGGTATTTTGCAAGCATTTAATAATGCATCCAACCATTTGCCTGGAATGACATTTCAGTCAATTCATATAACACTTATATGATGCCATCCGAGCTCGTAGTTTGCTAGAGTTGTTATATCACCCACTAGCTAGGCCTGTAGGAAATTTTCGAGTTCTTGTTTCTTTCATGATCAGCTGGCTCACATCTTGGGACTAAGATCTTCTGCAATTTTTTTTATCCATATTGCATTATGTAATTTGAAAAGAGATATGCACGATAGGTGAACTCTATACTATGTAATATTTTTTTGAGTAAATGGTAAGTAATTTCATTAATCCCAATTTCAAGCTATACAAAATCCTCATGATAAGCAGAGTGGTTTCACTAAAACTCTTAAGAACTAGTCATTTTACAAGCAAAATGATACAACTATCTTATAAGATGTAGTTTAATTTCTCAAAATGTTTATTAATTTGGTAATAAATAAATTTAAAATTAAAAACACTAAAAACAACTTTATATTAACTTATGTAGATTTATCATTTTCAAAATGTACTACGTGGCATAAAAGTAGGGGTGTTCATTTTCACCAGCGGTGACAGTTTAACCGTCACCGTTACCGATATCGTAACCGGTAAGAGAGATTAATGTGCCTTAGCGGTGTTGTGGCGGTGTCGTGGCGGTGTCAAATATGTGATTCCGTAAATTGCAGTGATGGTGACAGTTTTCATTAAACCGTCACCTACACTACCGTTAATCACCCCTATAGTTTAAACTTGAGATAATTAATTATTGATTATGTGACATACTTTTATTGGGTTTTTGTTGGAATATTTTTGTTTATTTATGTCACATTGTTGGACACTTTTATTAGACTTTAGTCCTTATGTTTGAATATGATATTATGTTTGACTTTTGGACAACTTATTATATTTGTTATGAATATTAACGATTATGATATTATGTTTGAATATGTTATGATATTTGTTCATTTAATATGATTATTGATTATGATATTATGTTGCAAAATTTAAACACTGTATATGTTGTACATGAAATCGAGGCCCCAACGTTGAATTAATAAAAGACGAGGTTCATGATCATCCGCCAAAAAACAAAATTCATTTTTCATCAGCTGGATGAACCTCTTGGACGTAACTACGGCTGGCTGCAGGACATGCTAGGAAAACAATCGTTGATATTGGTTGATTCAGTAGAGGCATGCCCCTGACCCCTAGCTTGTGCATGTGCCCTCGAAATTAACCAACCCTAACACCCAAGCATGTACATTTCTACAAACTATAAATGAGAGTTTAACTACTAGGAGAAAAAAAAAGCTAGAAAAAAATATGTAGCTAGCTATCTAGGGGTCTTAAAAAAAAGGTTATTTAGGGATTTAGTATGTGCTATATAATATATGAAGTTCTAGAGTTATATATATATACATTTCCACAAACTATTAAATGACTAGGAGGTTAGTAGTTTGTGGAAATGTATATGACGTATATAGGGATTAATCTAACTATAACTTTGTCTAGAAAATTCTAAATTGTACGTCGTTTGATGCGTTGAAAAAAAGTTCGTAGAATTTTTTAATAAGTCATAACTCGAACGCATAATCTCCGTAAATCATTTCAGACATTAATTTTAATTACAACTTTCTGTGCTGATCACACGTGTCACCGTCGAGACGAGTAATAATCGTCCCGACGCTGAAAAAGGATTTTAAAGTAATGTATATTTGCGATCCAACAAAATATTTCTTTCACTCAATTTCAATTAAACAGTTATATATAACGAAAAAGATAACATGAAATTTTAAAGCCGCTACAATACCAATTAGAGAGCGACATGTGTATGGCATGCAATCGGCATGCATGCCCTACGTCATAGGGCATCGGTGATCCTAACATGTAGATCCGGCTCATTCAAACCCAAATATTAAATTTTCTATGAAGAAAAACTTATCACTTTATTTTTTTAGTAGCCAGCATATAGATCACCTAGTCTGCTACGTGCGACGTTATAGGTACAAGCACAGCAATTTCTTTTACGGCGCCCCTGCACTACTTACTACATCAATCTAGGTGCTAATTTAGAATAGCAAAGCATGCAAGTACTAGCTAGAGGAAACATTTACGAATTAATTTTGATGTCAATTTCTGCAACTGCATGCATCATGCATGTATTAAGTCCTCATTCGAGTTTTGGTTAAAAATTGTTGGATACAGAACTGGGGAATTATACTGAATTTTCGTCTAACCAATGAAGAAATTTCCTTGTAGCCGCCGGCATAAGTATTGCCCACGAACGAGTAAATTAAGGAATAGTTTTGGTATTAACAGGTTACGGCTAAAACGAATTAACAAAACTTTTGAAGATTGAATTAATATGAATCTGAGATCAATATGCTGATCTTGTGCCTCCATGACATTTTATTTACCTTGAAATATATTCCAGTACTATCGCAAAATCTTCCTTAATTTGATAATTAGGTAAACAATTATTTTGTTGTTACAATTCAATTAAAGAAATTTATTCTAAAAAATAGAGCACAAAATAGTGGCAAAAAGTCACTTTAACCTAAAACCCCAACTCCTTCAAATATCACTCTCAAGAAAATAGTGGTTGGACGTGGAAATAGTATAATCCACGGAGGTCCCTGATCTAGCTAGTTCTCTCTCAACTCTTTACTCACAGCCCTTCTATTAGGTACATATTCTCTTTCTTTAGATTCTTGTATGCGACGTCTTCCACGTCTTCTTCAACTAATGCTAGAAATCAATTTTGTAAGGCTCACTTGGTGGGTAGGTCCAAGCTCAAAATATATATAGAACGGCTAAAAAAATAAATATTTATTTTCAACATTGAAGATCAGATATACGACGTCGTGCGCATGCGTGGCATGTGGCCAGTGGATGGAACTCGATGCTCCTAGCTCGTTCATGATGCATTAACAACTTTTTCCAGTGGGATGACAGTATAAATAGATATACTGGAAGCGTACGTTTCCATGCAGAGCACCAAAACCATACTAGAGTACTTCACCTCGTACGTTTTCTCAATGGATCTTCTCCTATTTCCTTCACTCTCTAATTGCTGTTTACCTAGACTGCTCCCATCTAATATCAACACATCACTTGTAACATCCGGATCAAGCGTCAGGGTTCCTCGCCCTTTCCAATGCAAGGCCGCTATCAGCGAAATAGCAAGTCACGATGCCATTGTTGCTCGGCGATCAGCAAACTATCAGCCTTCCATTTGGCACCACAATTACATCGAATCACTGACAAGCGAATATGTGGTATACTGCTAACTATCATTGATTTTTGTTATTAGTCTTTGTAGTGTTTTAAACTGCCGATTGATTTAATGTTCTCCGGCGTAATATATGATGGAAAAAATTGAATTGCCAGCCCGAATCATCATTCTCCAGAAGAATTGACAAGTTGAAGGGAGATGTACGGATGATGTTTCTTCATGTAGTGGATCCTTTAGAGCAACTTGAGCTGATTGATAATTTACAAAGACTTGGATTATCTTATCACTTTGAGAACGAAATAAGCAGAGTATTGGAAGCTATATACAACAATAACCGCGGTGGTGATATGTGGAAGAAAGAGAATTTGTACGCCGTCGCTCTTGAATTTAGACTACTAAGGCAACACGGATACAATATTCCTCAAGGTAAACTACCTTATGAGAAATGCTTCTACTGAAATTATAAATAGAACGAGGAAGGTTAACTCTTCATTTCCTGTTGATGCTAATTAATAACTTACGTCATTTGCTCATTTCAGAGATTTTCAATAGTTTCAAGGATGAAACTGGACAGTTCAAGGCTTCTCTTGGTGACGACATTGAGGGATTGCTATGCTTATATGAAGCCTCGTTTCTTTTGATAGAAGGTGAAAGTGTCTTGGAGGAAGCAAGAGATTTTGCTTCCAAAGAACTTAAAGGGTACATTAATGGACGGAACAAAGATCCAAATCTCTCTACTATGGTGAGGCATGCCTTGGAACTTCCATTTCATTGGAGGATGCGAAGGTATGAAGTGAGGTGGTTCATTGACGAATATAGGAGAAAGAAAGACATGAATCCTATATTGCTTGAGCTTGCGGATCTGGATTTCAACATGGTACAAGCAGCACACCAAGAAGAACTAAAACAAATGTCAAGGTAAAAACCATACGTGGACTTATCCTTATTCTCGAAAACTAACCAGCCAATGTGGAAGGCAAAACTCCGCGCGCTCACATACTTTTGACACTGATATCTTCTTTTTGGCTATTGTAAATTAAGATGGTGGAGAAGCACTTGCATTGGAGAAAAGCTGAGTTTTGCGAGGGATAGGCTGATTGAGAATTTCACATGGGCAGTAGGAATGAGCTGGGAGCCTCAGTTTGGTCATTTTAGGAGAACGTTAACAAAGATCAATGTGTTATTAACAGTAATCGATGATGTTTATGATGTATATGGCACTTTGGATGAACTTGAGCTCTTCACGGAAGCTGTTGAAAGGTTTTTATTTATCTCACTACATGCACCAGCTTTAATGTGCTTCATATAGATATATATTTGTCTAACGTTGACAGAAAGACTAATAAAATATACGTACTCTTTGGGCTTTCAGATGGGAAACGGCCAACGTCGATGGGCTCCCATATTATATGCAGATATGCTTCCTTGTTCTCTACAATTCCGTTAATGAAATGGCTTTTGACGTCCTTAAGGAACAAGGAATTTACATTCTTCGATACCTTAAAAAAGGGGTATATATAATGTGCTTCACTGCGAAATTAATATTAATTATGTGATTAATCCCTGACATGTTTTCCTTGAATAGATACAGTACTTTCTCTAACTCGCTATGGATGCTTTAGTGGGCAGATCAGTGTAGATCTTATATAAAAGAGGCAAGGTGGTATTACAGCGGTTATACACCAACCCTTCAAGAATACATGGACAACGCATGGATTTCAATTGGTGCACCGGTTATGCAACGTCATGCTTACTTTTCTGTAACAAATGAAATAACACCGGAAGCCTTAGATTGTTGGGAAGAGGACCCGAACATAGTCCGCTTGTCATCAATGATCGTACGACTAGCAGATGATCTTGGTACCACTACGGTATGCAAATCACGCTACGTATACCTAATTTGAGTTTCATTAGGAATACTAATTTATAGTACTACTTGACAGTAAAATAAAAAGTAACTTATATACTTGGGAACTGCAGGATGAAATAGAGAGAGGTGATGTTCCTAAATCCATCCAGTGTTACATGAAGGAAACTGGTGCTACTGAAGAAGAGGCCCGTGAGTATGTAAGGTCTACGATTGCTGCAACATGGAAGAAGATCAATGAATTCGGAGCTGTTTGTTCTCCCTTCTCTCGAACATATACTGAGATCGCCAAGAACATTGGAAGGATGTCCCAGTACTTGTACCTGCACGGAGATGGGCATGCTAAACAGAACCGTGTGTCCAAGGACCGTATATTGTCATTATTTGTTCATCCCATTCCTCCACATAAAGATGAACGTGAATAAAGATTAATAGGTCATCTACAGTATTGCAGGAGTACTGAGAGGCACAATATCTCCGTGGAATAACATGTATCGTGATCATAATAATAACTCGTTCATCCAACGGCTATGCTAGCTGTATACAAGTGGACACCATGTCCATTTACATTTTAGTTCATGGGGCTAGCTAGTACGTCATTATTATAGACATGCATATATATATTAAGCTCCAAAATCCAATAAATTATTGAAAAACATCAACTTTTTCTTTCTTATATATTATTCTGAAAATCAGATTCTTATCAAATACCAATTGTCTACTAAAAAGTGATTAATGAATTAAATTCTCAATTTTTCTCGTTTAATTATTTGTTGTAATATTGAAATTCACCTTATAACGTTGCATGTGTCTAACAGTCTACGATGCTCACTTTTTACCGATCGATGCGAATATTGCAGCCCACATGAGGGGCAGTGGAGTGAGAAGAAAGGGGAACTCGAAACCATAATATCTGGAATTTATTCAAAGCATTTGACCGCAAGTCCAGAACTCAACCCACCCTGCCTCTAGAAAATCTGCCCTCAAATTAGAAGACATGATTTTTATTAATTGTCCCGTAAGAATGCAAAGAAGAAAATGACAGGGAACAGAGGTAGAAGATCGATCAGCGTATAGCTTGTGGATAATGAACTGATCAATTGCATTGAAAGAACGATATCTATAATTTATATACATTTACCGAATGAATGGAAAGAATCGAATATTCACCATGGGCCTAAAAAATTCTCTAACCCAATTAGACGTCAGGATTGGATATTCGCGCAGCATGTAGATATTGGACGAATGTTAGAAAGGATTGAGTCTTCTCCAAAGGCAGAACTACCAAACCGTGAAACAAAGTTTAGGATAAATTCAATTTATACCTTAATTTGGATACCTTATAATTTGTTGCAGTGCACGCCTACCCGCCGCCTAGAGGGTACGTAGACTGCCTGGTGGAGACGATAAGGTATTAAACTCAATGCTCCCCATCTTAGGAAATGAAGCCTATAGTATTGATATTTATTTGACTAGCCTTTCCAATTTTTGACTTTGATGTCTGCCGGGTCCATCGGGCAGACATATACATCATGGAGTGAACCCCATGCACCTCCATTAATTAGATGCTGAGTGGTGCCCCTATTATTTAGATATATTATATAGTATACATTTAAATATCTTATCCTGCGTATATATCATCACCCCAATCAGATTTGGACCAGTAATAGCAGTCACCATGCATGGGAGACTAATGATAATGTTTTTTTTATTAGATAGACTGATAAAAACCGTATATTATAAAAAAATTCGACAAACACACGAAATAAACATCAACCAAAATCTCGAGAAAACATAAAAAACTGATTACATTTCTCCCATAGTCTAATGAGATTAATGCTAATACACGATGGGTGGGAAATCGTTCACGGCGCTGAGCATCTTTATCCCTAGATCAAGCACGCTAGCTCTTCTATACCGTTACTTGATTTATGGTCTAGATAGGAACATGCTTAATTAAAGGCTCTGGTTGGTTCCCAGGGTAGGATTTTAATTAATCAAGAAAATGGAAGAGTTTCAGTACGTAATTGATTACTTTTTTTCTTGACTAATTTAGCATTGTAATTTGTGTATTGGTGTTAAATGTATGCTGTCGTGCTATTTGTTGACTTTGAAGCTTAATTTTTTGGTGACTAGGTGTAGTTTGCTCTTGTATCATATCGAATACTCGGATATTATATTCCCATCCAAATGCGAGTTACAGGATTGTCTTCCATTGGAAAAACAAAATTGGAAAATTGCTCCAATGGATCATCGTCCAGCAGGAGTTAATTAAGCATATAAATTATATTCTTGATGTCTCTCATGGCTAAACAAGCAACATCGACCACGCTTGTCATGATGTATTATTTGGAAAGGAACTGAACATTATCTAAATTCATGATCTCTAGCTATATACGAGAAGAAATGGGATGAATAAGTAATGATGATACACGGTCCTTAGTTTCACGGTCTTGAACACCATGCCCATCTCCGTGCTGGTACATGCGCTGTGCCATCCTTGCAAGGTTCATTGCAATTTCGACAACTTTTTCAGAGAAGTGAGAAGAATTATCAGCCTTTCTTCATTCATCTTCTTCCATGCTGCAGCAATCAAAGACTAGCAAATTTTTCACGGGCGTCTTCTTCGCTAGCTCCACACTACAAGAAAATCGGGTTCACCCGACGTGAGATTCCGTCACAAAAAAATGCATGAAGTCGTTAGTAGAGCCCTTCAGACACAACTTTCGGTCGTCAAGCCTTGGTCGAGGTTGCGGCGTGCAGAGAGCACAACCGCGACGATCGCGCTTTTCCGTCAGCCAATGTGATGTTGCGTCGACCTTGAACGGCGTCGGAGAAGGGTCCCTCATTTTGCACGGATCGTCGCTGTTGCTCTGTCCCCTACGAGGTTCAAGTCGTCAAGGATGGTTCACGTTTTGCCGACGATGTACAGTGCGTGAAGGATTCCTCATCCTTCAACGACGATTTGCAATAGATCAAGAACACTACAGTGCGTCAACGACGATTTTCAATTTTTTGCTGTTTTCTTTGGGCCGATTGTTATTTGTGATTGCGGTTTGTTATTTATTTTCTTTGGTTCATTATAGCTTCCTCTGTTTTTGGGTCAATAGTCATGTTCGTATCAGCTTGCTCTGTTCTCACACCAGAAAAGGAAAGAAATTCGAATGAGAGAAAGAAATATGAATGGGAGATGGATCTGAAAAATGACTTATAAATATATTCTCTACATCCATGGTGAACAACCAAAAAATATGCTTAAGTTACATACATACGATTGAGGTTGGGTTGTTTTACTTCAACTATCTCTTACAGCAGCATCCCAAAATGCATCTCACCCAACACCTAAGTCGGCAGAACCTGGTGGAATCACGTAGTTGTCCTTCCTTCTTCTACATCTTTAATTCAGTTGTATTGATGTATTGAGGCATTTCTGTTGTATCCACATGCTGCCTGCAGCTTCTAGAATTTCTTTGCCCATGATGTATTTGATAAAATGCCAGAGAATGTAGCACAGAATTTGTCAAAGCCATTTTGTGTTTAAATTCACACTGTAAATTTTCTTTAGCATGAAGTAAGAAAGTAAGAAAGTGCAAAGAAAAATAAACAATTGAAACTCAAAATGGGTCGATCAGAAGTATAACAAAAGCCGATCCCAATAGGTTGGTCGACATAGAGAAGGTTTAATGCCTGTCAAATCACCAAAAGTGTTTACTAGATTAATAATTATTGTAGCTTTGCATGCGTTATACAATGACTGTGCTTTGAAGAGGAAAGAAGCACCTACTAATTTGCAATGCATTATTAACTACATACATTGCCCCAACCATACTAATTCCACACAAGCATCAAGTTATCTGCAATAGCGAAAGGACCATTTTCATAGAACACAGCCAATTCACTTCTAACTGATGGAGTAGAGGATATATATTTGTTTAACTCGATTATGCTTCTAACTGAAAGGGAGACGGATGGAGAGAGGACGAAATGGGACAAGTAAAAGAAAATAGGCTTGGAGAATATATTTCTCTCTTCCCTCTGTTTGTAGCGTGCACTAAAATTGTTCAAATTTCGATTCGCGCGTGTTTCGTGGTTCTATCCACATGCTTCCTCGACGAGCTAGAAGACGTGGCTGAACAGTGGCCCTTCGCTAGCTATATTAGCGACATCTCGACGAGGAGGAAGAGGGAAATTATGAATAAAGTGATTCGCTGACCACCAAAGTCGTGCTCAATATGTTTTCAAAATATCAATTTGTATTGATGACGAACATGCCTTAGTCGTGGACATTGGATGTGCTTTACTGACGGGAGAGAGGGAACCGCAGAAAGGCGCGTGGTTGTTGCTCAGATTTCTTGTAGTGCCAGTTTCATTCATATAACACTGTATCGATTTGGGAACATCACCTCTACGACTAGCAGATGATCTTGGTACCACTACGGTATGCAAAATCACGCTACTTATACCAAATTTGAGTTTCATCGGGAATACTTTATAGCTACTTGACAATTGACGCCGAACAGAATAGAGATTATTCTGTAGGCTAGTTCAATAGGCAATTTGCAAGGAAAATAGAGAATTCTCAGAGAAAACTCTGGGATTCAATAAAATTATCAATATTCAGGAATAATAAAAAACAACCTACAAGCCAGGTTAATATAGCTAAAACCGAACCTTAATAGGATTTTACCAAAAATAGCAAAACCCTAAAAGTCTTACCAAAATGAAATACAGAAAGAAATTAATAGATTGGCAAAAATCTGGCCCAAATCTGGTTCAAAATTACTTCCTAATCGATAATGATTACCATAAATAGCAAAAATTAACTAAAAATAGGGATTTGAAAGGGAAATAAAGGATTTAGGGCTCGAAACGAGATAGCTTGGTGGCTATTATGTGCGCGCCGAAAAGAGCTTTCTGAATTTGGGTCACGAGCACGAATCAGACAATTGTAGCCAAAGTTATGATCAAAAAACCGACACGTGCACGGAAACTGACCCAATTAGGCTAGATCACGATTTCTTGTCATCCTTACGCTAATCTGCCCGCTCCAGGTAATTCAGCACCATCAATGCACAATATGACAGCTCAGCGTCGTCTGACTCGAATCCCCCTGCATCAACAATAAAATAAAAAGTAACATATATTGTAATACCCTTCCCGAAAAAGGAGTAAGTGAGTAATTTGAATTTTAACAGACGAGATATAGTTTAATCGTATGTTTAATTTTTGGATAGAGGTTGAGTCGTATTTTTTTATTTAAAAGTGTTGAGTTGGAGATGTAATCTATATTTGAATTTAAAGGTTTAAATAGAGATTTGATCATACGTTTGAATTTAAAGGTTAAGATAAGGATAATGATCTTATGTTTAAATTTTAAAATGATGGATATAAATATGTTTTAATTTAAAAGTTGAAGAGATTGAAGTTAATAAATGGTCGCAGAGAATGTTTATTAGAGACCAAAATTTGGATTTGGGTGGTGGTATTAGGTTCTGAGAGATTGTTCGGCAATTATTAAAGAAGCTTTAAGAATTGATTAAGTGTTTGAAGTAAGTGGTTCTTCAATTATATTTTAAACGTGCACTGTATTTTATGTGATTTTGATATATTATTTGGGAAACTAAACAAATTTTGGGTAAAATAAGATTGTCTAGATTTTGTGAACCTCAATTGAAATATTTATAACTTGTTTTGGTGAGCATACTGTGAAAATTGTCCTTGAGCTGGTGATATATCTATGTGGTATGTATGACCAATTTGATACCTCTCGTGGTATTTGGAGGCCTGTGGGGGCTGGTATTTAGAGGTTTGTGTAACGATTTGTGATTTTCCTATATTGTGCAGCCTTGGATATTTTAGTTACACACTTGTATTTTGGATTCGGTATGGCTCACTGGTGTTTTATTTTGAATTTCAGTTATTGTGAGAAAATTATATTTTCCCTAATCCCATTGACTTACTACTTACTACTTACTAAGCTAGTCGTAGCTCACCACTTATTCTCATATTTTTCAGAGTTGGTAGAATTAAAGAAGTTCGTAGAGATTCAGATATATTTGAGTTCCAAATGCGTGTTTTGCAAAAGAATTTTTGGAGATTCATTTTGGAGAAGTCTTCATTGTAATTCTTTTCATAGATCTTCATTGATGTTAGAAAATGTCGGATATGTTAATGTGAATTTTAGGGCTTGGATTGATATTTTTGGATTTTTTTACGGTTTATGAATATTTTGCTAAGAATGTACAAATTAATTTTGAAATATTAGAGCCTAGATAAATTATTATTCATGGTGAAAAAAGCCATATTTTATATGAAAATAAATCCATAAGGAGTTTGGGCCCGAGCGTTACATATATGCTTCGGAACTGCATGATGAATTAGAGAGGTGATGTTCCCAAATCCATCCAGTGCTACATGAAGGAAACTGGTGCTACTGAAGAAGAGGCCCGTGAGTATATAAGGTCTTCGATTGGTGAAACATGGAAGAAGATCAATGAAGAAGGAGCTGCTTGTTCTCCCTTCTCTCAAACATATACCGAGATCGCCAAGAACATTGGAAGGATGTCCCAGTTCTTGTACCTCCTCGGAGATGGGCATGCTAAACAGAACCGTGAGTCCAAGGAACGTGTATTGTCATTATTTGTTCATCCCATTCCTCCACATAGAGATGAACATGAATAAATATTAATAGGTCACCTACAGTACTGAATAAAGTTCAATTAATAGGTCACCCTATATACAGTACTGCAGTAGTCATAAAAGGCACAAAATCTGTGATATCTTTCAGTCCTAATTAGGTTTTACAAATATCCCTCATAGCAGAATCACATGTATCCTGATAATAATAATAATTCGTTCATCGATAGACGGCTATATATGTTGTATACACGGTGGACACCTTGCCCTTTTACATTGGATTTCATCGGCTAGGTTTCTAGTACGTACGTACGTCATCAAACATATATATTAAGCTCCAAAATCTAGTAAATTATCGAATAACAACATCAACTCTTTTCTCTCCTGAAAATCTGATTCTTATCAAATACCAATTCTCTGCTAAAAATGTTTAATTAATGAAATTCTCAAATTTTCTCGTTTAATTATTTGTTGTTGATGGGCAATGAAGTACTCTGTCCAACTAGACCACTTGGGCTCGGGCGGATTAGCCGGTTGATAACCCCAAGTAGCCGACCGCGCGTCTTAGTCTGAATTACGCTCTTACATAGAGACCTGACCATCTAAATACTCCTCATGAATATTTAATTTGAATGGCCGATGGCGCTTTCCTAATATAACTCTATAGCCTAACTCCTTCAGAGGCATCCTCGGCATAGGAGTCCTAAAGCATAGACTATTAGACTCCTTTTGAGACTCTACTACCTCCTAATATAAATAACCAGGTATTCTCCTTCATAAGTTCTAAGTTTTACCTATGTAATACAAAACTTTTTCTCTAAACACTAACTTGGTCGTTGGAGACTTGATCCGAGGCCACCCCCTCGGTGATTATTACAGGTTCATTTGGCTTCCGAGCACGGTGGTGATTTTTGGTACTATCAGTTGGCGCCGTATGTGGAAATTTTCGAAAAAAGCCACCTTCAGACGATTTGTTTTTAGTTCTTATGCTCCAATGGTTTCCGATCCAAAAGACCAAAACGACATCGTCCAACCTGGGGTGATTGTCGACTCGCCTCCCATAGCTGACGCCCTGCTAACCGCCTTGGCTAGGAACGAGGCGAATACGGCCGCCATGGCCAAGGACTTGGAAAACCTAGCCTGCAAACTGGAGGAATGGGCTCCGCCCCCTCCACCTCCATCCCCACCTGGGTCTCATGCTTCGGCAATTCCACCTGAAGGCTCAGATGAAACTCGACCGGTCTCCTTATCGCGCACCCGACCAAATTCTCGGCCGACCCACAGCAGAGGATCGCATAACCTCCTCCTTGAACAGATGGTCGAATAAATATGGTTGCTCGAACAAAAACAGACCGTCATGGAGATCGCCAAGAGTGGAACTGTGTCCCATATGTCTCAACTCAGTCGTTCCCTGATCACAACTCAGAGTTGGCTTCCGAGCAAAGAGGTGATTTTCGGTACCATCAGTTGCAATATCGAAATTCACCCTATAAGTGTGTGTCGCCTAACAGCACTCTACGGCGCTAGCTCCCTCCCTTTTTACCGATGCGAATATTTCAGCTCTCAAACGAGCTCCTTAACACGTGTTTCCGAAATCAAAGATTTTTTTTCTCTGTATATTTTATTTCTGCCCCTAACTCTGAGTTCTTTACATTTTGTTAACTTAAGTGCTGCTTCTGAGGATCTTCTGAGAAAGCATAAGAAAGGAAAGAATCAGAGAGAAAATGGCGGAAGAGGGCCAAGTGATTAGCTGCCTCACTGTCGAGGCTTGGACGGAGCAACTCCAGAAGGGAAAAGAGCACCACAAATTGTGGTGGTGGATTTCACTGCTTCATGAAAGAGGATAAGTTTTGTGGGCCATGCCGTATTATTTTTTTTCTGCATGTTGTCGTCTGTAGTGGTGACTCACAATGAATTTTCTATTATTAATCAGACCAAAAGAATACCCAGTATAAAGAAACAATCAAGATTTGCAGAGAAAAAAATGAAGATTAATCAATAATTACAGTTTATGAAGAATTCCAGATTCCGGGGAAGAAAGGAGCGAGAGAGAGCCTTGACAATTGGGGAGTGAGACTTTTCTGAGAAAATTGGGAACGAGGAAGAAAGCGGATATAACGACGCAAGGAGGAAGAGGAAATTTGGCTCTCACGCAGAAAAGAAATTTTGGGGGAAGTGGAGCCGACAAGCGTCACATTTGATATATAACTTTAAAATATTGAATTAGAACCGTTAGATTAGAGTGTTAAAAAGGAGTACGTCAGTTGAAAATATACCCTCAAAATCAGTTATTAGAATAATTATGAGATAATTATTTATTTTATCTTCACATGTATTTATTATCTTTTGGGTATAATGTTGTGACATGAAATGTTACACAGTTATATTGGTAAGTGAAATTATAGAAAAGTATTGCCGATGATTAATGAATCAAAGGCGGGGAGTATGGTTTTTCGGTTCCTTGTTCACTTGACCGTTGTTCTAGACCGATGTACATGTTTATGTACAAATAGGTCTACACTCGTTGTGCCTCTATTAAATAGGACGATGGACTCCGTCATTGGGGTAGTGACCTTAAGCAGACGAGTGGGTGCACTGTAAGAGTACATGCACTGAACGGGATCACATATGAATACCTTCTGGAAGTGATCACTGATGTAGAGAAGATATTCAGCACAATTTGTTTATTGTATCATTAGACCTGAGAGGTTTATGCAGGTTTGTTTGTCGTGTACTTGTACTTTGACCGAGTCATTTGGTGATGATCTTTTTAAGTCAAATATTCCAGACAACGTTGGGTTTTTTATATGATAAATGAGTTTGTATAAATGATCAACAAGGAATCCACCAGTCTCTTGGTGAGACAGTATATCTGTATAGAGTTTTGATCTATATATTATATTATATATTTATTTGTGAAATTGTTTTAGAACAATTTGAGAGTCCAACGAGTTACATATTGTGAATTAAGAATTATATGAGCTAGGGACTTAATCAGTGATATTATTCTGGTTCTATTAGCTCATGTGGAATATAGTATGGTGGAAGGATAAATAAACAAATAATTGTTAGCAAAAGGGATTTCATAAAAAATAGTCTCACTATTTCGTGGATCAATTGTGATATGTTAATGGACATGATCACAATTTGTAAAAGCCCATAAATTCAGAATACAAAATATAAGGGAGTTAATGAAAAAGAGTTTTTCATGATGATCTTACGGCCGAGATTTAAGATCTCACGCATGAGTACAGGAGAAGTTCTGAGGGAGCCATTATAAATAGCTCAGAACTTCATTTGAGAAAGAAGAAAATAATAATACGAGATAAAGTTTTCTCTCTCTATGATTCTCTCTCTCAACCTGTGTGTGTGGATCTGATGGAAAACGCTTGGGCTGCTCTGATTTCAACGATCAAGTCTTCCGCTGCGCCGATCCCGCGATCCCAACATGGATATCTTCGGAATTCCCTCCTTCAAAGGGAATCCGTACCCCAAGAAAAGTAGTGCTAGAGTGGGATAGGTGGCGGAAGAAGCCGGCACTCCTCCGGCCACCGGAAACGAGGGTGAAGGAAGGGCTTAATGTGGATTTTTTTAAAATTCTAGAGAGACAAGCAACTATGCTGTTGGACAGATACTTGAATCCAATCATTCACAAATCTTGCTCAATACTACTTTTTCATATTTCCGATCTAACAATCAACTATAGCTAGGAATGCTTGTTCCACCGAACTTGATTTAGATTGGATGATGGAAGATCACGAAGATCAGGTCTTTTTCTTGAACTTTCTTGGATTCTTCCTATATCTACCCACTCTGATAGCGACTTTTTTCTTGAGCTTTCTTGATTCTTCCTATATCTACCCACTCTAATAGAGACTCTGACACTAGCTTTTTGGATAAATTCTTATTTCTGCATATAGTAAGCATAATTCATTAGCAATAAAGCTGTCCCCCAGCCCCCACCCCAACCCGGCCCGGTCCTAAATAGATCGATCAAATCAAAGAAATTATTAGTTTATTGGATTTTCTATGTCATGGATGTAGGCCTCTAGGCAAACCAGCACGTTAATTTCCGTGTTCTTCTTTCTCTAATTAGCTCGCTCATTGCTTCTCTGCATTTTCGTCCGTTAATGGGTCAAATTAATCACGTCTATCATAATGTTGAGTTTTTCCACGTGTATGTACCCAAAGTGGAAGAGGTAAAAGTAGGGATGTGCAAAAAATGTCCGATCCGAATGATCGACCCGATTCCGACCCTACTCCACCCGATCGGGTCGGGTTGAGTCGGATCCGGATTCGGATAGTGTTTATAAAAAATCAAATGTTCGGGTCGGAGTCGGATATCCGAGTTAAAATCCGTTTCTATCCAACTCGACCCGAATCACCGAATAGCTGAAACGTGCGTTTTGACCTTAGTAAAATGCGTGTTTCAGCCCTGCCCCTCCCCAGTCCCCTCCATTCGGCCATTCCCCGATTTCCCCCTTCCTCTAGAAAAACCCTAACCTAACCGTGAGCTGTCAGGTGCCGCCGGCTGGCCAGTCGCCACACCCGCACCCCCCTCAGTCGCCAGTTGTCATTCGCTGCACGCCTACACTGCACCCCTTCAAGTTCGCGAGTTCCTCCAGATCTCTCTCTCTCTCTCTCCGTCTCTCGTATTATATAATGCCCTAGATTTATTGCTGCTGACTGTTGATGCCCGATTTTTTTGTTCAGTTGATAAACATTGTTTTAAAGGGAATTTGATGGTTGTTTGTTTGCTGTTGGTAGATCTAACTTTGCAGTCGGCAGATCTAACTTTGCCGAACTGAGTTTTAGCTAAAATACAAGGTGATTTGATGGTTGTTTGTTTGTTGTTGGAACTTGGGGCTATTAATCAGTTTCTGTTTGCTTGGTTGATAAACATTGTTGGTCCTACAATATCTCATAACCATTATGTGATTGTGCTTAACCTTGGATCGTTATTGAGTAATGGTTTGCTAATTAAGGGCTTCTGCTTGGTATTTATGTTGAATAGGTGTGCTTTGAATTTCTAGATTGCTCTCAGCACACATGAATGACTTACTGTTTAGTCTATTTTAGTGACTGGCTGGAGTGTTGACTGGTTGTAAATAAATATGTGCATGGTTGGAGTGTTGAGTCACTGTTGACTGGTTGGACATTAATATATGCCATGATTTACTGAATCTGTAGTGAAGCTTCGAGTCACTAGTTGGAGTGTTGACTGTGTTGCTGTTCTTTGTTGCTAAGTTGCTCAGGTAAGTTTTAGACTAGACTTAGGGTGCGATTGCATCAAAAATTTCACAAAATATTTCACCAACTCACAATAAAATACTACAATATAATCTCTCTCTCTCCCATAAAAAATATAAAAAATTACAAAAAATATAAAAAATTACCTCTCTCTTCACTTTTTCACTAAACCCAATACCAACACTAAACCCAATACCAAATTTTTTTTCAACACAAACATAACCTTAGGTAACAATGTTCTCTGAAATTCAATTCATTTATTGTTTTGGTTCTTCTTTTTGTGTAATTAATGTTGTTTTCATATTTTTGTATATAATTGGAAGCTGATCCTGTGGATATCATTTTGGATGAATCTTGAATGTATTGGATTTGAGACACTCTCAAAGTGTGTGGTATTGACATCATGTGAGTAATATCTTACTTGTAACTTATAATATTACACTTATTTGATTATTTTCTATCCTACTTCTACTTTCTAACAGTAATTCTACTGATTCATTTTCTACAGGATGTAAATTGGAAAGCATCGTTTTTCTTCGTCAAATTTTTGGAAACTTGGAATGTTATTAATTTTAGAACTTGGTTCGTTCATTATCGAGTTAGTGAATATTTCTGTTAATTATAATTTAGAAGTATGGAAGTGTTTGTTTTTAATTGTTGTATTTAGCTATTTCTATTAATTATAATTTAGAAGTGTGGAAGTATATGTCTTTATTTGTTATATCTTGTTATTTAATTTACAAGTATGGAAGTGTATATGTTTTTTTTTATTTGTTATATTTTGTTATTTCTGTTAATTAGTTTAGAAGTGTGGAAGTGTATTTTTTTGTTTGATTAATATGTGATCCGTATACATGTATGAATTATGATGTATGGAAGTGAATTTATATTAGATATATAGTTGTTAAAATGTTTTTTTTTATTTTTTTACATGACAATTTCTGCAAAGAAAGCATTGTCTCAAAACAAAACACACTTAACATAACAGCTGCAAAAAAAGCCCAAATGAAATAACACCTTAGGCTTAAGGTTCAATTCGGATTGCCCTAAAGCACTGCAAAAAAATTTAAAGAAGGCCCGTTACACAGCAAAAAAGTCCAATTTCGTCAGGCCCAAATCCGAAATCGACCCGAAATCCGAATATCCGAATTGGCCGGATAACAGGTGCTTGGATTCGGATTTCGGATACTAAATCCGGTATCCGAATTTTTCGGATTCGGATATACCATTTCCGAATCGGACAAATTCGATGCACACCCCAAGATAAAAGTGTTTAACACGCGGGAACGATATGGGCCATGCTATCTACGAATGAATTGTCGACTCAGTTTAATGGAATCTTCATATGGGTCATGCGATCTACGCATGCAAGATTTGCATTTTACTGAGTGGATGATACTATGACTGACTATGACAGATCACTCCCAAGAGGCATATATAAATACATATATCGGAAACATATGTTCCCAAGTAAGGTCTTCAGTCCGGAAACCATTTAGCAAGCTTTGTGAAAGGCCTTTTCTCAAATATGGATCTTCGCCTTCTTGCTTCCGTCCCTAACTTCAATTTCCCGAAACTTACCCCTTCTACTAAAATTCCCATCTCACTTGTAACATCCAGGAGGACTGGCATTGGCAGTGTCCTAACTTTCCAATGCAAGGCAACGAGCGAAATCTCAAGCCATCCCGTCGTTGCTCGGCGATCTGCAAACTACCAACCTACCATATGGAACTATAATTATATAGTCATTGAGAAGTGAATATGTGGTCAGCCATTGTCATTGCTTTTTACTGTTAGTATTTTTATGTTTGACATATATTTATGCTATCTGGCCTAACGCGGAAATTGAATTGCCTGCAGGGCGAATCATGCAGCAGACGAATTGACAAGTTGAAGGGAGATGTGAGAATGATGCTCGACAAAGTGGTGGATCCTTTAGAGCAACTTGAGCTGATTGATAATTTACAAAGGCTTGGATTATCTTATCACTTTGAGAACGAAATAAGCAGAGTATTGGAAGCTATATACAACACTAACCGCAGTGGTGATATGTGGAAGAAAGAGAATTTGTACGCCGTCGCTTTTGAATTTAGACTACTAAGGCAACACGGATATAATATTCCTCAAGGTAAGCTAACTTACGAGAAATGCTTCGCCTGAAATTATAAATAGAACGAGGAAGGTTAACTCTTCATTTCCTGTTGATGCTAATTAATAACTTACGTCATTTGCTCATTTCAGAGATTTTCAATAGTTTCAAGGATGAAACTGGACAGTTCAGGGCTTCTCTTGGTGACGACATTGAGGGATTGCTATGCTTATATGAAGCCTCGTTTCTTTTGATTGAAGGTGAAAGTGTCTTGGAGGAAGCAAGAGATTTTGCTTCCAAAGAACTTAAAGGCTACATTAATGGACGGGACAAAGATCCAAATCTCTCTACTATGGTGAGGCATGCCTTGGAACTTCCATTTCATTGGAGGATGCGAAGGTATGAAATGAGGAGGTTCATTGACGAATATAGGAGAAAGAAAGACATGAATCCTATATTGCTTGAGCTTGCGGAGCTGGATTTCAACATGGTACAAGCAGCACACCAAGAAGAACTAAAACAAATGTCAAGGTAAAAACCATACGTGGAATTATCCTTATTCTCGAAAACTAACCAGCCAATGTGGAAGGCAAAACTCCGCGCGCTGTAGGTAGTGCTCCCTCTTCCCTTCTGTAGGTTTGGCTGTAATATGTGACATTTAACTTGTGCCCCTTTGTGGGCTTGTTTGTTTGTTTTTGGGTTCTTTATACACTTACCTTTTACCCAAAAAAAAAAATCCGCGCGCTCACATACTTTTGACACTGATATCTTCTTTTTGGCTATTGTAAATTAAGATGGTGGAGAAGCACTTGCATTGGAGAAAAGCTGAGTTTTGCGAGGGATAGGCTGATTGAGAATTTCACATGGGCAGTAGGAATGAGCTGGGAGCCTCAGTTTGGTCATTTTAGGAGAACGTTAACAAAGATCAATGTGTTATTAACAGTAATCGATGATGTTTATGATGTATATGGCACTTTGGATGAACTTGAGCTCTTCACGGAAGCTGTTGAAAGGTTTTTATTTATCTCACTACATGCACCAGCTTTAATGTGCTTCATATAGATATATATTTGTCTAACGTTGACAGAAAGACTAATAAAATATACGTACTCTTTGGGCTTTCAGATGGGAAACGGCCAACGTCAATGGGCTCCCATATTATATGCAGATATGCTTCCTTGTTCTCTACAATTCCGTTAATGAAATGGCTTTTGACGTCCTTAAGGAACAAGGAATTTACATTCTTCGATACCTTAAAAAAGGGGTATATATAATGTGCTTCACTGCGAAATTAATATTAATTATGTGATTAATCCCTGACATGTTTTCCTTGAATAGATACAGTACTTTCTCTAACTCGCTATGGATGCTTTAGTGGGCAGATCAGTGTAGATCTTATATAAAAGAGGCAAGGTGGTATTACAGCGGTTATACATCAACCCTTCAAGAATACATGGACAACGCATGGATTTCAATTGGTGCACCGGTTATGCAACGTCATGCTTACTTTTCTGTAACAAATGAAATAACACCGGAAGCCTTAGATTGTTGGGAAGAGGACCCGAACATAGTCCGCTTGTCATCAATGATCGTACGACTAGCAGATGATCTTGGTACCACTACGGTATGCAAATCACGCTACGTATACCTAATTTGAGTTTCATTAGGAATACTAATTTATAGTACTACTTGACAGTAAAATAAAAAGTAACTTATATACTTGGGAATTGCAGGATGAAATAGAGAGAGGTGATGTTCCTAAATCCATCCAGTGTTACATGAAGGAAACTGGTGCTACTGAAGAAGAGGCCCGTGAGTATGTAAGGTCTACGATTGCTGCAACATGGAAGAAGATCAATGAATTCGGAGCTGTTTGTTCTCCCTTCTCTCGAACATATACTGAGATCGCCAAGAACATTGGAAGGATGTCCCAGTACTTGTACCTGCACGGAGATGGGCATGCTAAACAGAACCGTGTGTCCAAGGACCGTATATTGTCATTATTTGTTCATCCCATTCCTCCACATAAAGATGAACGTGAATAAAGATTAATAGGTCATCTACAGTACTGCATGAGTACTGAGAGGCACAATATCTCCGTGGAATAACATGTATCGTGATCATAATAATAATTCGTTCATCGAATGATTCGAATGGCTATGCTAGCTGTATACAAGTGGACACCATGTCCATTTACATTTTAGTTCATGGGGCTAGCTAGTACGTCATTATTATAGACATATATATATATATTAAGCTCCAAAATCCAATAAATTATTGAAAAACACAACTTTTTCTTTCTTATATATTATTCTGAAAATCAAATTCTTATCAAATACCAATTGTCTACTAAAAAGTGATTAATGAATTAAATTCTCAATTTTTCTCGTATATTATTTGTTGTAATATCGAAATTCACGTTATAACGGTGCATGTGTCTTACAGTCTACGATGCTCACTTTTTACCGTCGATGCGAATATTGCAGCCCACATGAGGGGCAGTGGAGTGAGAAGAAAGGGGAACTCAAAACCCACCCTGCCTCTAGAAAATCTGCCCTCAAATTAGAAGACATTTTTATTAATTGTCCCGTAAGAATGCAAAGAAGAAAATGACAGGGAACAGAGGTAGAAGATCGATCAGCGTATAGCTTGTGGATAATGAACTGATCAATTGCATTGAAAGAACGATATCTATAATTTATATACATTTACCGAATGAATGGAAAGAATCGAATATTCACCATGGGCCTAAAAAATTCTCTAACAACCTCTGCTGCACCGGAACAAGGACCACTGCAACAAATTTGACTTTTTAAAACGGATCTCTTTAGGACGCCAAAAAAATCTAACTCTAAAAAATACTTTTTGGAGATGGATTTTGAATTTCGTCGCAAAAAAATATAAGTTTTTTTTTTTTTTGACGAAAATTCAAACAATCCGAAAATCTCTCTTTTTTTCGACGTTTCTTTTGTACGAAATTCTCTGTCGCCAAATGAAAATTAATTTTTTGGGATGTAAAACCACTGTGACAAAAAACAATGATTAACTTTTTGGGACGGGAAGGACGGAATCTTCCCGTCCCAAAAAAAGAGTATAGTTTTAAGGACACATTCGTCTGTCATGATATCCCTATTTGGACAAATCGATATGTTTTTTTACTTGTTCGAATGAATAAATGCACGTTCTAACGCCAATTTCCACTCCCGTTCGAATCAAAGTAAAGATTTCAGTACGCAAATATTCGCATTCAGTCCTAAAAACATCCATTCGAACGCAAGAGAATCTTTTGGGACACCGGTTCGCGTCCAAAAAAAATATAATACATTTCCGACGCGTTCGAACGGTATTTTTCACCTACCATATCAATGAAAGTCCCATCATCATCAATTTTATCATTTTTAATCTCCTCGAACGTTAATCAGTAACTCATTCCAACGAGTTATGAACGTTGAGAATATGAATCGTTCAATAATGATAGGTTTCTGACCATTTTTTAACTAGTGTTTGAACGTTCATTAGATTATTACACCCTCTCGACCCTCATTTCCTAGCCTCTACAAACTACATGTATGTTTTTTAATGCCTTTTAATTCATGAAACTTTGTTTTTAAAATTTTTATACTTTGATTTTCTTTCGTGTATTTTGATTTGAATATACTATGAATCTTGAAAAATAAGTTCATATTGTTGAATGTGTACGTTTCTAGTTAGTTTAGAATTTTTTGTGAATGATTTTTACATAAAAATGTAGTTAATTTTTTTAGGAGTTTAAAAATGGCCAACTCGACTCGGCCATTTTCGTTTTCATGTAATGAAATGAAATGGCTTTTGACGTCCTTATGGAACAAGGAATTTAGATTCTTCGATTCCTTAAAAAGGGGTATATATAATATGTTTCACTTTGAAATTAATATAAATTATGTGATTAATCCCTGACATGTTTTCCTTGAATAGATATGGTACTTTTCTCTAACTCGCTATGGTTGTTTTAGTGGGCAGATCAGTGTAGATCTTATATAAAAGAGGCAAGGTGGTATTACAGCGGTTATACACCAACCCTTCAAGAATACATGGAGAACGCATGGATTTCAATAGGTGCACTTACTTTTCTGTAATAAATGAAAGGCTTAATTACCTTACAGGTCTCTGTGGTATCCGACTTTTACAAAATAGTCTCTGTGGTATGACTTTCAACAAAATTGTCATTGTAGTATAGTTTTGAGACAAATTAGTCTCTATGGTATGACTTTCAACAAAATAGTCCATGTGGTATAGTTTTGAGACAAATTAGTTCATCTGTCTAACTGTCAGGAGAGTGTTGTATATGTCACGTCAGCGTCATTCACGCGTTGACACGTGTTTTTTAACATTAGTATCCAAATCACGAGTGATATACTTCTTTTAGCTCGTAGAATTAGTCTGAGCCTCAACCTCAGACTTGATTGGTTCGATCCAGAACGGTTGCTGACGTGTCAACGCGTGAATGGAAAGTGACATATACAACACTTTCTAGTTAAGTGGGTAACGACAGTTGGACGGAGGGACTAATTTGTCACAAAACTATACCACAGAGACTATTTTGTTGAAAGTCATACCACAGGGACTAATTTGTCTCAAAAATATACCACAATGATCATTTTGTTGAAAGTCATACCACATGGACTATTTTGTAAAAGTCGGATACCACAAGGACTTGTAAGGTAATTAAGCCTAAATGAAATAACACCAGAAGCCTTAGATTGTTGGGAAGAGTACCCGAACATAGTCCGCTACCTTGTCATCAATGATCGTACGACTAGCCGATGATCTTGGTACCACTACGGTATGCAAATCAGGCTACGTATACCTAATTTGAGTTTCATAAGGAATACTAATTTATAGTACTACTTGACAATAATTTATAGCAGTACTTTCTTTGCCACTTTTGGCAAAGCATGATCTGGTGACTCCTCGCACCAATTGGACCTTGAAAGTGCTGGTATGAACCTACCAACCCCAAGAAAATCTGATTAGAAAGGAAGGAACAAAGTTAGGCTTGTTAAGGCAGCACTTTGTACTGTTTTTTTTTTAATTCGATCGGATAAAGTATGCATGATACAACTTTCAATAGGAACCAATCTCACAATACAAAATATTCGGTGGGATAGAGTATATATCTGGAAAGCCAACTGGATCTTCTTCCACGGCCCATTTACACAGTCGGCATGTCGGTGAGCCAGCCCTATTCTTCTTGCGGCTAACCCAATTAGACGTAAGGATTGGATATTCGCGCAGCATGTAGATATTGGAGGAATGTTAGAAAGGATTGAGTCTTCTCCAAAGGCAGAACTACCAAACAGTGAAACAAAGTTTAGGATAAATTCAATTTTTACCTTAATTTGGAGACCTTATAGGGTACGTAGACTGCTGTTGGAGACGATAAGGTATTAAACTCAATGCTCCCCATCTTAGGAAATGAAACCTATAGGATTGATATTTATTTGACTAGCCTTTCCAATTTTTGACTTTGATGTCTGCCGGGTCCATCGGGCAGACATATACATCATGGAGTGAACCCGATGCACTCCATTAATTAGATGCTGAGTGGTGCCCCTATTATTTAGATATATTATATAGTATACATTTACATATCTTATCCTGCGTATAAATCATCACCCCAATCAGATTTTGGACCAGTAATAGCAGTCACCATGCATGGGAGACTTATGATAATGTTTTTTTTATTAGATAGACTGATAAAACCGTATATTATAAAAAATTCGACACAAACACACGAAATAAAAATCAACAAAAACTCGAGAAAACAAACAAAAATAAACTGATTACATTTCTCTCATAGTCTAATGAGATTAATGCTAATACACGATGGGTGGGAAATCGTTCACGGCGCTCATGAGCATCTTTATCCCTAGATCAAGCACGCTAGCTCTTCTATACCGTTACTTGGTATATGGTCTAGATAGGAACATGCTTAATTAAGGGCTTTGGTTGGTTTCGAGGGTAAGATTTTCAATTAATAAAGAAAATGGAAGAGTTTCAGTAATTGATTTCTTTTTTTTTCTTGACTAATTTAGCATTTTAATTTGTATCTTGGTGTTAAATGTATGCTGTCGTGCTATTTGTTGACTTTGAAGCTTAATTTTGTGGTGACTAGTTGTAGTTTGCCCTTGTATCATATCGAATACTCGGATATTATATGCCCATCCAAATGCGAGTCGCAGGATTAATGTCTTCCATTGGAAAAACAAAATTGGAAAATTGCTCCAATGGATCATCGTCCAGCAGGAGTTAATTAAGCATATAAATTATATTATTGATGTCTCTCATGGCTAAACAAGCAACATCGATCGACCATGCTTGTCATGATGTATTATTTGTCAAGGAACTGAACATTAGAGAGAGGTGATGCTCCCAAATTATATCCATAAGGAGTTTGGGCCCTGGTAGTTACATATATGCTTCGAAACTGCAGGATGAATTAGAGAGAGGTGATGTTCCCAAATCCATCCAGTGCTACATGAAGGAAACTGGTGATACTGAAGAAGAGGCCCGTGAGTATATAAGGTCTTCGATTGGTGAAACATGGAAGAAGATCAATGAAGAAGGAGCTGCTTGTTCTCCCTTCTCTCAAACATATACCGAGATCGCCAAGAACATTGGAAGGATGTCCCAGTTCTTGTACCTCCACGGAGATGGGCATGCTAAACATAACCGTTAGTCCAAGGTACGTGTATTGTCATTATTTGTTCATCCCATTCCTCCACATAGAGATGAACATGAACAAATATTAATAGGTCACCTACAGTACTGAAAAAAGTTCAGTTAATAGGTCACCCAACAGTACTGCAATAGACATAAAAGGCACAACATCTGTGATGTCTTTCAGTCCTAATTAGGTTTTACAAATTTCCCTCAGAGCAGAATAACATGTATCCTGATAATAATAATAATAATAATAATTCGTTCATCGATAGAACGGCTATGCTGTATACACGGTGGACACCTTGCCCTTTTACATTGGATTTCATCGGCTAGGTTTCTAGTACGTACGTCATCAAACATATATATTAAGCTCCAAAATCTAGTAAATTATTGAATAACAACATCAACTCTTTTCTTTCTTATTACTCTGAAAATATGATTCTTATCAAATACCAATTCTCTGCTAAATGTTTAATTAATAAAATTCTCAAATTTTCTTGTTTAATTATTTGTTGTAATATCGAAATTCACCTTATAAGTGTGTGTCGCCTAACAGTACTACGGCACTAGCTCCCCCCCTTTTCACCGATGCGAATATTTCTGTTTGGTTTTGTTTTAAAAATATTTTTTGTGTTTGTTTTTTTGGAGGTAGTGTAGATTCTCTTGGGATTGGTGAAAAATTTGTTAAAAGTTGTTAGAGTTTGTAAAAAAGTTGTTGGAAAGTGTAAAAAGCTATTGGGATTGGTGAAAATGTATTGACATTGATGAAAAAATTTTGAAAAAATTTTGAGAACGAAACAAACATAGCCTTTCAGGTCTCAAATGAGCTCCTTAACACGTGCTTCTGAAATCAAAGATTTTTTTCTCGGTATATTTTATTTCTGCCCCTAACTCTGAGTTCTTTACATTTTGTTAACTTAACTGCTGCTTCTAAGGATCTTCTGAGAAAACATAAGAAAGGAAAGAATCAGAGAGAAAATGGCGGAAGAGGGCCAAGTGATTAGCTGCCTCACTGTCGAGGCTTGGATGGAGCAACTCCAGAAGGGAAAAGTTTAAGAGTAAAATCACAATCAACCAAATATTATTGTGAACGCAGCGGAATAATATAACAAAAAGATCTTTACCTCCAGCCATCTTACTCAGCACTCGAACAAAATCTCTGCAGAGTAACTTTGTAAATCTAAAGTATTTTAGTTAGGCTCTTCCAACCTATGTCTATTCCTCTCAGAGTGTGTTCTAGATGGTATACACAGGCCTCTATTTATAGGCTAGGTCAGAGACCCTCAATCTGTTGTAGATTTTTATTCGTTCCTTCCATCAAGGAAATTCAAATCAAAAATCAAATGGCAATTTTTATCTAATCGGTTACAATTTGAATTCCAATTTAAATCAGAAATCAAATTGCAATCTTTATCCAATTAGTTCTAAATTTGAATATGCTACAGATTCCATAATCTTATTTAACTGACATCATAATCTTTAAAACTTTAACCGATTATTTACATATGTCAATTAGATAACCTTAAGGAAATATTCTAACATTCTCCCACTTGACCTTGACGACATATGTCTTAATGATGTCTTGAGTTCTTTAGTATGACCAACTGTTTATGGAATCCTCCCTCCCACATAATGAATGCTACACACGAATCATGGCGGTAAAACCGTAACATAATCGGTCGTCCCTTCCATGTATTACCAGCACAATACTCATTATATGAGTACTTTATGGGAATCAAAACTTTATGAATGAACTTCCTATAAGTCATTCATGTCCTTTTTATTTATCTCCATAGATAACAATAAATAATAAAGAATTTGCGCAATAAATCTTTATTTCAATAATTTCATGTCTGTAAATCAAAAATTGAGAGAAACTAAGTACAAAACGAATTAGCAAGACACATATGGTCTACATGACCTTTAAACTGTTTTACCAGTAAACCTTTAGTCATGGGATCATGCAAGCATCAACTTAGTACTTATATGTTCTATACAAACAGCACGTCTCTTAATGTTTTCTCTCACACTAAGATACTTGATATCTATGTGCTAACTTCTGCTTCCACTTTTATGATTCTTTGAAATGAATACTACCGCAGAATTGTCATATAAGATCTTTAATTGGTCTCTCAACAGACTCAACAATTTTGAGACCACTAATGAAATTTCTTAATTATAATGCATGTGTAGTGGCTTCATAGCACGTATCTTCCCAGTATACCAACTACTAATGCAATATCAGGTCTAGTACAGACCTGAGCATACATCAAACTGCCGATTGCAGATGCATATGGTAAATCTTTCATTTGTTTTTGTTCCAATTCACTTTTGGGACATTGATTCAAACAGAATTTATCCCCTTTAATGATAGGTGCTACACTATGAGCACATTTGCTCATATCATATCTTTCTAAAACTTTTTCAATGTAGGTCTTCTGAGACAGTTGTAATATTTTCTGTTTTTTGTCTCTATGAATCTTAATGTCAATGACATAAGAGGCTTCGCCCAAATCCTTCATTTCAAAGTGTTTAGATAGAAACTGTTTAATTTCATATAGCAAACCCAAATCATTTGTTGCAAGTAAAATATCGTCTATATAAAGGACTAGAAAGATTACTTTACTCCCACTGACCTTAAGGTATATACATCGATCCACAAGGTTCTCAATAAATCCGAATGAGGTAATAACCTTGTGAAATTTAATATATCATTGACGGGAGGCTTGTTTTAGTCCATATTTACATTTGTTTAATTTACATGCCCTCTGACTGTTATCATCAAACCCCTCATGTTGTCTCATATACACCTCCTCCTCAAGATCCCCATTTAGAAAGGTTGTTTTCACGTCCATCTGTTGTAGCTCTAAATCAAAATGATCTACTAATGTCATGATTATCCTAAACGAATCTTTCTTAGATACTGGAGAGAAGGTTTCATGATAATCTAAGCCTTTGTTTTTTAGTGAAACTCTTGGCTATAAGTCTGGCTTTATATCGTTCAACTTTACCGGAATCTTCCCTTTTGGTTTTGTAAACCCATTTGCAGTCAATGGCTACAGCTCTCTTTGGTAAGTCAACAAGATCCCAGACTTGATTCTTTGCCATAGATTTCATCTCTTCCTTCATGGCATCAAACCACAACATGGAGTTATCTCCATTCATGGACTGTGAAAAAGTATTTGGATCCCTTTTAGGTCAAACATTAAAGTCAGACTCTTGAAGGTATACAACATAATCATTAGGGATTGTTTATTTCATTATTCTAGAGGACCGTCTTAATTCTACTTCCTCGACATTTTGCAGAGGTTGGGTAGACTCAGTCTGAACCTGTTCTGTATGAGTTGGTTCTTCTTGAACTGGTTGTGGTTCAGGATAATCAATTTGATCTTTCCTAAACACAATAAATCTTTTTCCAGAAGGAGAAGATTCAGTCAACTCTTGTACTTCTTTAAATTCAACCTTTTGGAAATTTGCACTAGGTTCAATATCCTCTAAAAACTTAGCATTTTCTGATTCAACAATCTTAGTATTATATGTAGGACAGTAAAATCTAAATCCTTTGGAGTTTACTGGATAGCCGATAAAAAATTCGTTGATTGTCTTTGGATTGTAAAATCTAAATCCTTTGGAGTTTACATGTGTCTAACACGCTATGCCGGCGCTCCCTTTTTACAAATGCGAATATTGCAGCCCACAGGGGGACGTGGGGTGATCAGAAGAAAGGGGACCTCTCCTATTATATTCATACCCTACGTACCCTAGAAACCATTAATATCTGGAATTCTTTTTCTTTTTCTTTTTCTTTTTTGCAAAATGCCGGTGTCATATTCAAAGGTCTCAAAGTTTTAAAGCAATATTTGACCGGAAGTCTAGAACTCAATTCACCCGCTGCCTCTAGAAAATCTGCCGTCACATTAGAAGACATTAATTTTCTTGGTTGTCCCAACGGTAAAGATCATTATGAGATGCTCAGCGCGGTGAATAAATCAAACATATTTAGCCCCGGACGCCATATATAAAATAGAAACGCCATAAATACACAACAGCCTCCATGCACCTTGGCTTGTATCTCCTAATTAGCAATCCTAAACGCAGCTTCTCAAACCTGTTCATGATGATATTGAAATGGAAAGCAAACCATTGAGACCAGGAAATTCAAACTTGTTCATAATAGGTACTCATAGTATATTATGATGTATGCATATGAGCATGTTAGGTTCATCTCATATAGGTGCTTTTCAATGAAGTTTTGTTTGCTGTTAAATAATTTTGTGTGATGGTCAAAGATGATAAATTCTTTTGGGATTTTAGAGACTACTAACCGATCCTTACTATATTGCAAGCATACAGTCGTCTTGTTGATAACTTGAGTAAGGAGAATGTTTTTCATGGTGTAAGGTTGTGTTTTATCAGTTTCGTTATCTAGATGAGGAATAGAAGACTAGGGCCTTTGTCCTTCAGACTAATGAATCATTTTATTGCCTATGCTTAATGGATCAGTTGCAATCTATGGAAAGTGAAGTAGGGACCAAACCCAGAAAAATTTAAAATGAAACCTTTTGCAAATCCTCTCCACTATGGGCTAATCTTATACATAATTAAATTACATGCTAAACATATTTCCTGGAGGTACCCTTATTACAAACTAGCTGTAAATCTGGTTTTGTGGATGCTTTCTTCTTTTTCTAATTTTCTTGAGCACTTCTATCCAACACATCCTTTGTTGAATTTGCAAATTGAACGCCATTGTTAGCTTTCCGTCCAAAGGGCTTGGAGTATTATGCAGGTTACAAACAGTCGGGGAGATGTTCTTCAGTGTAGTCATTACATGTCTTTAATTTTAGTCTTAAATTTTCAATATTATAACTCTAAGACAATTTTTTGCATTACGAAGGGAAAAAAATTTATTGTCATTTCGCCTTTAAAGTTCAACCCCCTTGAATTTTCATCCTGGCTCCACCATTGCATTTGAGCTGGTTGAGACAAAGGAAAATGTTGAGACTGAAACAGCAACAGACACAGGGCCTTTGGCCGAAATGGTGGAGGATAGCCCACTTTCGAAGGAAGTGGAAACTATCCAAGAGGAAGAAGCTGGTTTTCTCGTAGGTTCTGAACAACTTCTAACCAACAAGGAAGCTCAAACTGATCTCAAAGAAGATGGAAGAGATTTTCCCCTTTCTACTATTGTGACAGAGAAGGTTGATGTGGAAAACGAAAAGGTGTTGTGTGGAGCTGATGCTGTTGGAGATCAGCTATCAAAAGAGGCAGTGATGGAAACGGGAAAGGTTGCTGAAGAAGAAGGGGCAGGGACTTTGGAAACTGAAGAAGGGAGTGAAAAGAGAAATGTGATACCCGAGGAAATTATTATGCGGCCAATTACAGAGGGTGTCAGTTCTATTTCTACAGCTGAAGTTATTGACAAATCATTCGAGCGATAGAGCAAGAGAACACGTGGCCACGTGTCAATAGCTCTTTTCTCTACCTCTCAGGAATGGCAGAAAGAGCTTGAAGCTGTGAGGAGTCAACATGCTTTGGATGTCACTAATCTTTTCTCTACCTCTCAGGAGCTCCAAAGAGTAAAGAATTAACTGACCATGACATGTGATGCAAAGAACAAGGCACTGAGCCACGCTGACGATGCGACTAAGATAGCAGAGATTCACGCTGAGAAAGTGGAGATTCTCTCGGCTGAGTTAACCCGGTTAAAGGCCTTGCTTGACTCAAAGGTTGAAACTCAGGCCAGTGAAAACAATCATGTGGTGTTGAAGCTTAAATAAGAGATACTCTTTGAAACAAGAACTTGAGCAAGTGAAAGGCATAGAGGAAAAGTTGATAGAAAAAGAGGCTTCTATTGAGCAGCTTAACGTTGACCTAGAAGCTACAAAGATAGCTGAATCTTATGCGCATAGTCATGAAACAAGTGGAGGGGAACAACCATTTATTACATGATGCAGAATCTGAAATTGCTTCTCTAAAAGTGGGATTGTTGGAAATTTCAATTGGAAGACAGAGAGACAATCTTGAGGAATCAGAACATCGTCTTAGTATGGCCAAGGAAGAAAGTTCTGCAATGGCCAAAAAGGTTGACTGCCTGAAGTCTAAGCTTGACACTGTAATGGAGGAGAAAGCCCAGGCTTTGAACAACGAGAAGCTTGCAAAATCTAGTGTTCAGACTATTAGAAGAGAGAAAAAAATGGAGCGAGAGAACACTGGTACAGATGTTGAAGTGGCCACTGTGGATGAAAAAGGATAGAAGAATGTAAAAGATGAGATACTAGCTTTAGCGCAAACCAACAAAAGCGGGCATGCGGAGGGAAAGCAGGATCAACTCACTACAGTCGCTAGCAAACCACTAAAAGAAGTTCAGGAATCTGTGATACAATTGTAAGAAGCGAGCAAACTTTAGAAACCGGTAAACATGACTTCGAGAAAGCAGAAGTTGATGAGATTACAAAAACGTGGGCATCATTCTAGCTACATCAGCCGCTGATGTGACCTTCTATTAGAAAAGTAAATAGATTTTTAAAAGGTTATTTCGTTAAAAATATATAAATTAAAAAATTAAAATTTTAAAAAAATAAAATTTAATGACTAAAAATAAAAAAGAATAAAAATTCAAAGATTAAACTGCTAAATTATCTTTTTTTAAATTATAGAGAGAAAGTGGAGACATGCTAGAACAAGGAACTATGCTGTTGTATAGGTACTTGAATCCAATCCTACTTTTTCATATTTCCGATCTAACAATCATCTATAGGAATGCTTGTTCCACCGAACTTGATTTAGATTGGATGATGGAAGATGATGAAGAGGTATTTTTTCTTGAGCTTTCTTGGATTCTTCCTATATTCACCCAATCTGACAGACTCTGACACTAGCTTATTGGATAAATTCTTATTTCTGCATGCAGTAAGCATAAATTCATTAGCAAGCTGTCCCGGCCCCCAACCCCCACTCCAACCCGGCCCCAAATAGATCAAATCAAAGAAATTATTAGTTTATTGGATTTTGTGGATGTAGGCCTCTAGGCAAACCTGCAGGTTAATTTCCGTGTTCTTCTTTCTCTAATTAGCTGGCTCATTCCTTCTCTGCATTTTCTAGAAGATAATCTATCCAAGTGATATCATTCATCCACTGTAGCCATGCATGTTTATCAGAAGGTTGGATTTTTTCACGTGGACTTACCCAAAGTGGAAGAGATAAATGTGTTTCACACGCGGAAACGATGTCGGTGTAATCATACCAAGAGATTATGCATTTTATTATATTTTTACAACAAGAATGGCATCTTCGAATATATACGCTATAATAAATTATGAAGAGACGAGATGGTTTAAACTAGTTCAACTTCTCAATTAAGTACTCACTAATATAATTTTAAAAAAGAATCAATTTTGAAACCTTGTGTCTTTTATACACAGTCTCATCTACATTCTAACCACATAATCAACTCAAGATGAGTTAAAAAAATTGCTAAAGAAAATTTGATGTTTTCCTATGTAGTTCATTAGAGTTTTTATATCACCCACCTAGGCCACAATTTTCGGGTTCTTTGTTTCTCTCATCAGCTCGCTCATATTTGGTTCCTTCTCTGCATTTCCTCAAAAGATGAATAAATTAAGTCGCATCATTCATCCGTTAATGGGTCAAATTAACCACGTTTATCTTAAGGTTGGGTTTTCCACGTCTAAGTACCCAAAGTTGAAGAGATAAAAGTGCTTAACACGCGTCGCATCATTCATCCGTTAATGGGTCAAATTAACCACGTTTATCTTAAAGTTGGGTTTTTCAAAGTGGAAGAGATAAAAGTGCTTAACACGCGGGAACGATATGGGTCATGCGATCTACGTAAGAGATTTTGCATTTTACTGAGTGGATGATACTATGACAGATCACTCCCAAGAGGCATATATAAATACATATATCGGAAACATATGTTCCCAAGTAAGCTCTTGAGTCCGAAAACCATTTAGCAAGCTTTGTGAAAGGCCTATTTCTCAAATATGGATCTTCGCCTTCTTGCTTCCGTTCCTAACTTCAATTTCCCGAGACTTACCCCTTCTAAAATTCCCATCTCACTTGTAACATCCAGGAGAACTAGCACTGGCAGTATCCTAACTTTCCAATGCAAGGCCATCAGCGAAATCTCAAGCCATCCCGTCGTTGCTCGGCGATCTGCAAACTACCAACCTACCATATGGCACTATAATTATATAGAGTCATTGAGAAGTGAATATGTGGTACAGCAATTGTCATTGATTTTTACTGTATTTTTATGTTCGATATATATTTATGGTATCTGGCCTAACGCGGAAATTGAATTGCCTGCAGGGCGAATCATGCAGCAGACGGATTGACAAGTTGAAGGGAGATGTGAGAATGATGCTCGACAAAGTGGTGGATCCTTTAGAGCAACTTGAGTCCATTGATATCTTACAAAGGCTTGGATTATCTTATCACTTTGAAAACGAAATAAGCAGAATAATGGAAGCTATATACACCACAAACAATGGTTATGAGATGTGCAACAGAGAGAATTTGTACGTCAGTCAGTGGCGGAACCAGGACTAAAATTCAGGGGGGTCGAATTCTAAAGACGAAATGACAAGAATTTTTTTTCTTTATAATGCTAAAAATTGTCTTACAATTACAATATCAAAAATTAAAGACTAAAGACTAAAAACATTAAAAATATTACAATACATGTAGCGTGCTATGTACTGCGACTGAGAGGTGACAATTGCATCCTACGATTTTGCATCTTTTGAAAATGTTGCAAAACGGCTTCGTTCTCAATATCCATAAAAACATCATGCTCGATGTACACTATCATGCAATCATTCATCCATTCATCCCCCATGCTATTACGCAAATCACTCTTGATAATGTTCATGGCAGAAAACGTTCTTTCAACGGTTGCAGTCGCAACTGGTAAGATAAATGCCAACTCAACAAGTCGATAAACTAATGGAAATAAATTATTCTTTTTGGTCTCAACCATCTTCATAGCAAGACTTCCAATATCTTGAAGCCCAGAAAATGCAACATTTCTTCTAACATCTCTAATATAAGTGTTAAGCTGATTTTTAAGTATCAACTTGTCATCTGCTCTGAAATCTTCTGGATAAAGCTCAGCAAGACGTAGTAACTTAGCATGATCAAACGCTGAAAACGAGTTTTTTGGATCAAGACATGCTAAGCAAAGAAGTAACTCCGTACCTGCTTCTGTGAAGCGATTATCCAACTCTTGACTGATCAAATCAATAACCTGGCAAAACACTTCCACACGAAAAAAATGGAAATAAGTAATAGTTTGCCCTCCATGCCTCTTACGACTACGAGTTAGTATAATGTCTTCCATGTTAGGCACACTAACACAATTATCCACACAAAAAGTATTGACTTCTTCCAAAAATATATCTCATTCTCTTTCTCTGAATTCTTGCAACTGTTCCTTCACAACTTCAACCAAACCCATAGCATTAACTATGTCTTGATCCTTTCGTTGTAAGGCCTGTGACAGTTCGTTTGTAATTCCCATTATATTCTTCAATAAATGCATAGTGAATACAAACTCATAACTTAGCATCTTATCCATCAAACTCATAGCATTGGACCTATTTTCGTGGTGAGTACCATCATTTTTTATGTTTTCAAGCACTTCCAATACTGATGACCACATAGTAAAGAGACGGATTATTGTAAGGTGGTACGAACCCCAACGAGTGTCACCTGCAATATTATAAGAATTATAATTTATAAACTTATAAACAAAGAAAAAAACAATAAGTCTATTAGTATTGTAATGAAATATAGTAATCATCTGGTCGTGCAAGACTAGTTTCTTGATTTTTGCCCCTTCCACTAGAAATCTCTCCATTTTCCAACCGTTCCACTATCTTCTCATGAAAGCTTTCCCGAAGAGCATCTTTTCTTTTACATGAAGCTCCAACCATATTCACAATCTGGGAAATATAAGTAAAAAAAGCATCAACTTGCAAGTTATCTCGTGCAATAGTCACAATAGCCAATTGAAGTTGGTGAGCAAAACAATGGATGTAGATAGCAGAAGGATTATCCTTCAAAATGAGCGACTTCAAGCCATTGAACTCGCCTCGCATGTTTGATGCCCCATCATACCCTTGACCTCTCAATCTGGATATTGACAACCCATGTCTTGCAAACAACTTGTCTATAGTTTTTTTCAAAGTTTCAGAGCAAGTATTAGAAACATGTTCCACGCCAAGAAACCTTTCAATCACCTGTCCACGCTTGTTTACAAATCTCAAAACCACTGCCATTTGCTCCTTGACTGAATTGTCTCGAGATTCATCAACCATAATAGAATAACAAGCATCTCCAATTTCTTCAAGGATAGCAAGTGTGGTCTTAGCTGCACAAGCACTCACCATTTCCTTCTGCACTTTTGGAGAAGTCATTTGGTTGTTTCCAGGAGCATTAGTCTTAAGTGTCTTAGCAACCTTTTCTTCACGTTCGCAAAACACGTTCAAAAGCTCAAGGAAATTGCCCTTCTTTCTTGAACTCCTAGACTCGTCATGACCACGAAAATCTAATCCTTGCCCCAAAAGAAAACGAATGGCATCTAGAACCGCTGTTAAACGAATGCGATAAGCATTCTCTTCCTCGCGCCCGTGTGCTGATAACATATGCGACACACTTTGTCGCTGATTTACGAGTGCTTCACATAGTCTTCTAGCTTCATTGTGAGCACTATCATGTACACCAACATGTTGACCAAATACCTCATATGCCTTTTTCCAGTTACTAAATCCAACGGATGTAAACTTATCTCCCCCGGCCTGCCCTCCTCTACGTCGCCTAAACAGATAACACCACAGACAATATGCTTCATCCTTTGATACACTATATTCCAACCAATCGAAATCTTTAAACCATACCTCCCTAAAACCTCTCATTTCTTGTCCGTATTGCTTCTTGGGAAAATCATGGCCTAGCGGTTGAAAAGGGCCTTTAATCAAAAATTCCCTACGGACCTGATCTCTAATCCCAACATCATATTCTTCAATGGGTTTACGTAATCCTGGGTCAGCAACAATATCATCCGGACTAAATGTAATGCGAGGTCTCTTTGAATTAATATCCGTTTCGGAACTAGTAGTCACGTTAGGAGTGTTAGACGACTCCACGCTGCGTGACGTTCTTGTGACAAACTTATCCATTATCTAAATAAAATAAAACAAAGTGAATGTATCAATATATTATATTTCAGAGACCAAAAGCCATGTGAAGATGCAAATACATGTGGACATGTCATATCAGTAAAATCGAGTCATCATACAACAATGATGAGGAAATAATTTAGCAGCCATGAAGAGCATGTGTTGTCCAGGCCCGGAGACAAGATAAACAAACACCCTTGATCCTTTGCTCTAAAGATGGACATCACTATTTCAGGACTTTGCACCAGACAAATTGCATCTATCTACATTGCACATAATAATATCTTAAACTAAATCCAACTACCAGAAAACCAAAAAGAGCTGAATGTTGTGAACATACTTTAAACATCTTACTAACATTACCATCTTTCCATACCTACCATGTTAATGCTAAATTCTTTTGATAAAAAAAAAATACATATTGTAAAGGAAGATGAAATACAACCAGAGATCCATCCGGATAGTAATTATGTAATCAAGGGGCGACTTGGGAAAATACTTCCAGTGCAAAGACATGGATTTTAGATGGCCAAACCGGCAAAACAATTGAAGATTTCAAGTGTAAGATGGCAAAATTGGAATTTACAGGCTTCAGGCATCCAACAGAAAGTTTCAAGTAACAATGTCAATGCCAGCCCTACTTACATCATACATTATTTCTATGATTCCACAAGAAACCAGAAAAAAGATAAACTAGATGTGCAACCGAACAAGATAAACATGGTGATTGCAGGGCCTGTGTTGTGGGACTACAACAAAATAAACACTCATTAAAAGTGACGAGAATAAGAATGCCAGGAAAATGGATCTTGCAGAAATTGAAGTTTTTAGACATTGTTTGATACACAGTGTTCAGAGATATCAAAACTAAAAGCTCTATCTTCAATAGGTCCAACACAAATTATCAGGATATCTTTAGGAAAAGATAACAACAACATATGAATATCCCAACACAGCAGCACTTCCAAGTACCAACAACCCACAAAATTCACATCTCTATTCACAAAATTCATAAAATCCCTAATTTATAAAATTCATCAAATCTCTAATTCAAAAATTTAATTTATAAAAATAATTAAATCATGGCTCAGACGGACCAGACCTGCAACGGTGGCTGCCGGCTGGTGTGGCGGTCAGCAGTGGCTGAGACAATGCTCGGCGGTAAAAGACTTCCGTTGCAAACTTGCAGAAACGAAGAAAATACTTCCGCTGAAGAAAGCCAGAAACTATGGAAAAAAGCTGGGGGGGACGCGTACCACGTGTTTCTGTCCCCCCTTTTTTTTAAAAAAAAATTTAATAAAATATTATTTATATATATATATATATATATATATATATATACTTTAATTTTTGCAGAGGGGAGAGGGGGACGACGCGTAAGTGCGTAACGCGTTTTTTTTTTTTAAAATTAAAAATTAAATTTATTAAAAATTAATATTTTTATTTTTTAATTCTGCAGAGGGTCTGTAGTTTAAAAAAATAAAACGGGTCTGGGCCAGGGGTATCGGGCCCTGGCCAACTTATTTAAAAAAAAAAAAATTCTAATGTAAATTTTTTTTTTTCTGGCGTGAGGGGTAGCGGCCGCCCAGGGCCGCTACCCCTTCCTTCCGCCACTGTGTACGAAGCCTCATTTCTGTTAGTAGAAGGTGAGAGTATCTTGGAGGAAGCAAGAGATTTCGCAACTAAACAACTTGAAGAGTACATTGAAGAAAACAAAGATGGAAATCTCTCTGCTGTGGTGAGCCATGCCCTGGAGCTTCCATTGCATTGGAGGATGCTGAGGTTGGAAGCAAGGTGGTTCATTGATGAATATAGGAGGAAGGAAGATATGAATCCTATCTTGCTTGAGCTCGCAGAATTGGACTTCAACATGGTACAGGCAGCCCACCAAGAAGATCTAAAAGACGCTTCAAGGTAAAAAGAATACCTACTTATCCTTAATTTTTTATACGGATCTCATCCAAAAAAAAATTCTCCTTATATATATACACCCATTTATTATGTACCATATAAATATTATTTATAGCATGAATATCCTGATTTTGTAATTGTGGATCTCACCCAAAAGACTAAGACCCTCATTTTGAGGCCGGTCCGGATTCCATATTTCAGATTGTACGAATATTCGGAGATGTACGAGATGTACGTGTGAGATTTAATCTCACCTAATTCTGTAACTCGGTTCAGCTCGGCTCAGCTCCGGTCATTAATTGACATGGTATCTCCATACCGTATGGGATTAAGTCGTCCAATTTGGAGGCAATTTAACACATCGTTTTCTTTGGTTCATATATATAGGTGGTGGAGGAGCACTGGCCTTGGAGAAAACTTGGGCTTTGCGAGGGATAGGCTAATGGAGAATTTCTTATGGACAGTGGGAGTTATATTTCAGCCTCAACATGGATATTGTAGGAGAATGTTAGCGAGAGTCAATGCACTCATAACAACAATAGATGATGTCTATGACGTATATGGCACTTTGGAAGAGCTTGAGCTCTTCACGGATGCTGTTGACAGGTGGGTTTGTATTAATAGTTGCAGTACTGCACCTACAAAATATGATATCTACGTAGCTATAGTACGTTTACAAAGAGACTAAAATAATGTAGTCTCTGATTTCAGGTGGGACACCAACGTGGATCATCTCCCATATTACATGCAGATATGTTTCCTTGCTCTCCACAATTCCGTTAATGAAATGGCTTTTGACTCCCTCAAGGAACAACGATTCCACATCGTTCGATACTTGAAGAAAGCGGTACGAATTTGTCTTTTGAATTCATCGTTTTGATTTAGTCCCTAACATGTTTTGTTTAGAGAAAGGATTGATTGTATATACCTCTTCTAACTCGTTAATGTTCGACTCTAAATGTTCCAGTGGGGAGATATATGTAGATCATATTTGCTCGAGGCGAAGTGGTATAACATAGGATATACACCGACCCTTCAAGAATACATTGACAATGCTTGGATTTCGATTTCGGCTCCGGTCATACTAGTGCATGCGTATTTTCTTGTCACAAATCCAATAACCAAGGAAGCCATGGATTGTTTGGAAGAGTACCCGAGCATAATCCGCTGGTCGTCAATTATCTTACGACTTGCAGATGATCTTGGAACCTCAAAGGTAACACAAATGACTACCTAAATAGAGTTTCATACACTTCACAGGAACATCCAACTATATATTTCTACTTTTGTTAGAAATAAAAATTTTAGACTGAGAAAAATTATTTATACTGATAAGTGAGACATACATTATGGGAATGTCCAATTGGGCTTATTGCTTTTCTCACTTATATTTAATGATATTACATGAGGCTTTAATTATAAGTAATTGAATACAATAGCCCACATTGCTTTGACAACGTGGGACTCTTAACAATTTTAATAACTTTGACATTTAACTGCAGGATGAAATAGAGAGGGGTGATGTTCCCATAGCAATCCAATGTTACATGAAGGAAACTGGTGCTAGTGAAGAGAAGGCACGTGAGTACATAAAGTTCTTTATTGCTGAAACATGGAAGAAGATGAATAAAGAAGTAGCTGCTAGTTCTCCCTTCTCCCAAACATATATTGAAATCGCCATGAACCTTGGAAGGATGGCTCAGTGCATGTACCAGCACGGAGATGGGCATGGCATACAAGCTCACAGTGTGACCAAGGACCGTGTGTTGTCATTACTTATTCATTCCATTCCTCCAAATTCAACGATTATTCCCAAAGATCGAGATCCAAAGAGTGGATCGGAACGTTTGGTGACCAATGTTCGATAAGCATTTTGGATATCCATTGAGACAGACTTAGAAAAAAAAAGGATATACATTGAGACAGATACTGAAGATCTTGCGTGGACATGTACTCTTTCTTTCTTTTTTTGCTGAATAAATCTCCCCTGCCTCTACAAAATCTACCCTCAAACTTGAAGAGTCTTCGTCCTAATTGTCATCAAGGTAAGCAATGAGATGCTTAGCCATGAGCACATCGGTCTGTGGGTTCTGATGGCTTGGTGATTTCATTCTTTTATGCATTAGAATTAATCGTCTCAATGAATTCTGGTGGTCCAACTCTTCCTGCTACAAGCTAGTCTTCTAAAAAAAAGACTTAAAGACTTTTTTACAATAAAATAGCCCAAAGTCAACAACATCAAACTCCATAGTGTCTTGTTTTATCAACAATTTGCTCTTGAGAGTTTTGGAATAGCGTGAAGCCAAGGTTTTTTTTCCCTTTTCAAGATTTTCTGGGGTAACAGGACCCTTTGGCTTCTAGAATGTAGAACTAGGAATTTTGTGATTCCATATGGCAAAGCTGTACTCTTTCTTCAGTGCAAACTTGAAAGTTAGGAACCCCTAACCCAGAACCAGAATACAGTGGAACCACATTGCCCACTTGAAATTCTCAGCAATGCCACTGACAATGAAAATATAGAGCCATGGACTTAGTAGATCCTGAGGCATTCAATTGACCGAAGGCATTCATTCCCCTAGAGCCTAAGAATTAGCGGCTGGTTCCGATTTTGGTTCTGCCGATCCCACTATTTCTTCAAAGGCTTCCATGTCAATGGTCATCTCATCCTCTATTTCAGCCTCTTCTACATCTGTCATCACTTCATCCCTGTCTCCTACCAGAGGTTCAACCCCATTTTGCTCTGAGTTGGAGTGATTGGGGTAAGCATTGGGTTCTACACTTGCTTTCTCTGGTTCGTCTGGCTTTAGCATCGTTGATTGTGGATACGGGTCAGTAGAGATGGTCAACATAGATGTCACCAACAAATTCTGCAAACAGCGCAAGACAAAATAGCTTACTACAGTTAGCATAAAAACAGGGTCCTAATTGATAGAACTAACCTAAAAACCGTATTTAAAAAACAAAGTAGATGAATTTGAGCCCTAGACATAGATAGCCAAACCCAAAAAAACTGAGGATGCGTACCACCAGCCACACAAAAAGTGTTGGAAAGTAGAAAACATTATAAATAAAGCTTAGATATTTTCATAAAAATGATAGTTAAAATGGGCCCAATAAATAACATAAAGATTAACAGGAAAACCAGTGTTAGTGAGAGGATTTAGCAAACCTTTTCTAGTGCTAAACCAAGCTTTGAGAGGTTTGGATAAATACTTCGTCCTTCCAGTAGGATCTTCCAATACAAATAAATAAGGGAATAAGATAACGCCCAAAACGAATAAATTAACAAAATAAGCCATGTCAAAGCATGGGGAGGTTATGAGAGACAATTACATATGTAAATGCAATGAGACAATTAATATACAGATCTTCCCAGCAGAACAGATCAGAAATTACTTAAGTGCAATTATCCCCATTTTTCCAGCCCAAAGTATATCCACCTATTTGAGGTGAGGAAGTGGGGGCCTAGGATGTTTCAGATCCCAAGGAACTGGGAAAGCATCACCAACTATACCAGAAATATGGAGACAATGAAGAGTCAACAAAGAGATGAATGATACTTCATAAACAGCATGACTAGACATCATATTATGCAACAAAAGAAATTGAGCAGTGACCTCGCTGAGCCTCTGCAGGGTAAATGGCGGACCTTCAACAAAACTAAGAAGAGCTGCATCACAAAAGAAAATATAAAGAGTCGTAAACATTTGAACATTCGGCCCTTTTTAACATGAGGTGGCTGCACTCGAGACTGAAATCTGCAATGCTTACATAATTCTGCTAAAATAAACTAATAATATCTACGAAATACAAATGGAAATGTGAATGGATACACGTGGAACTAAGAGCCCAAAATCAACAACAGCAAAAGTAATAGCCATCTCATGTTTGGTACAGCAAGCACTGCTAGGTGAACAAGAAGCCCAATTACCTTCCTAGAAAGACACCAATCAAAAACCTCAACAACAATATTTACATCAACAATTTCTAGGGGAAATAAGGTAACTGATTACTTCTGGGAAATTGATGGATAATATCTAATGAGTAAGTCCAAAACCAAATCCTGTTTAAGTCTTTGTCTAGAGCTCATGAAAGACCCATTGGGACCCTTACCAACAAGAACTGTGAAGCAGGTTCAAATCTGAGTCCACTAAGACTTTCATAAACCTATTTCCCTTCCGAGTCTGCAAAACCAGGTTCAGGCAGGGGCCTCTCTCTCTGAACCATACAGCCTACGCAGCAATATCTTCCATGATTTCTTCTTTTTTATCTCTCTGTTGCTATCTTTGAGGGGCATATAGTTACTCGACAGTCATGAGGAAGATTCCTGTTTAGCACCATTGGTTCAAGCTCAGAAGGAATTGGATGGACTCCTTCCCCTGGGGGGTGGGGTGGGGTGGGGGTGGGAGGAGTAGTAAGAAAAGAGAAAATGACCCAACAGGCTCCACCCCGTTTTCTTTTTTCTTTTTTCTTTTTCACTTTTGTGGCTTGCTATACAAAACACCAACATTCATAATCCCAGCAAAAAAGAGAGCTCAGTAATGTCAACATCTCTTCCAACTTGGGGAGAAAAAGTTCAATTCCATCAAAAGAAGAAAAGAGAGAGAAGAGAGGCCATATCCTCTCCATCCAACTGAACCCAAAATTAGAATGTTAAACTGCTCACCAAATAACATCCATTCCCAAGGGTCTCAAGAAACGTAATCTCAAATCTGAAGATCACCAACCTTAAATGCAACAGAAAACATAAGGCTGTCCAAGATCAGCTATTCCTCGACAAATGGAGTAGCACCCACTTAGCAATTCACAGCCTCTAAGCCAATCAAGATGCCACCTCCAGAGGACTTCTTCAACTGAAAATACAAAGATAATGTCCCCAATTCTGCTGAAGCAGAACAAGCAATGTAGAGATGAAGAATCAGCTTGTCTTTATTCAAACATGCACCAGCTGTGGGCTAACCAACCCCGACTACATATATTGATATCTATCAACTCAAGTATTAACTCTTGACCTAAGTGGTGTGGACTTGGAAGACAATGTAATTGAGGTCACCTCCAACAACTTTCATGAAACTCGTCTTCTGCTACTTTCAGTATAAAATTAGCCAAGATTGCAAATATATGGTGCCAAAGGTACTTGGTTGAGAGTCTTAGCTCATTTTCAACCAAGCCAAGCTTGAAAATATTCTATCAAAATCCAGATATCAGGTATCCTGCATCAAATGAAGACTTTGATTTGCCAACAAGCCACCATCATATTCATGATCATTATAAATTTAATCATTCTAGTCCGCTTCATAAGAATCTTTATACCAGACCATTATTGTTGTCAAGGGATCATCTGATGACCTATTAAGTAGATACAGGCATCAACGCACCAAATAAGAACCTAAAGCAACTTAACCCTATTTTCAGTGTCCAATCGTCTCTAAACTTCTCACTGGTTCAAATATTCAAGATGTAAGACTGTCAAGTATATGACTGAATAAACACACAAGTTGTCAGAATCAAGGATATTTTGAATAATATCTAGATCACTTTAACTCTCAACTTCCCACCTTGGTTAGTTCGCAAAATAACTGCTTGGGCCCATTTCACAGGTGAAGAGCATCCATTTGGGTTCGACTTGGGGAAAAGGATACGATGTCTTCCCTTACTCCATCCGATTATATTGTTATGACTCCAAAAACAAAACATTTTATTGTGTGGAATCAATAAGGTCCATCCACAAATACCAAAAACGCCAACAAAGAGAATTTGACAACATTGATTCTAACCGCAGCAGAACAAGATTACTAGCTCTGGGTAATGAAACTATATACAGCCACAACCATGATTAAGAAGATACCTTCATCCAGCCTGTTTACTAGCTCTGGGTAGGTTTCTCCTAAAGAAGAATTTTGCTGGTCAATAGTCATTTTTGCCTCGGGATACTCCAACAGAACCTTCATTCAGATCACAGGGAGAGAAAGAGGAAAAGGTCATACTGGGGAGCAAACATAAACATCCAATGATGCAGAAACCAAAATCAATAACCATAAATAATAACAATGAAGTAAATAGAAAACCACTCGCTAGTATACCTCCCCATACCTGCTTCAGCTGAAAGGATAGCATGCTCTTCAATTTGCGCCAATCATGCCTGGGTACAAAATATAAAACAGGCAAAGATTACAACAACGAATGTACCAATTATGTAGTACCACAATCACATTCACCTTCGTTCTCACATTGCCTATAACTGTAACATACAAAGTAAGAAACAAAATGGTTACCAATTGGCTAAACAATGCAATAGGTACATGGTAAATAATAAATAACAGGAATAATTCAGCTTCACAGCTAACTAACAACCTTGACCACCATATTTATGTCAACCACAATTAGATCTAAGCTACCGCAGTACAATTTCAATAGATTACCATATAGCACTATTTCTAAGAAAAACTGCATTCCAGTTACTTAATCAATTTTGAGAATGTCAACATCACAATCTATCATTAAATAACAACAAAAAAAGGCCAAAAACTGAAAATCCGTATACTAGTAACTTTTGTCAACTAAGTGACAGACAAGAAACGCATAAGTTATATGGAAAAATACCTCAAAGAAAAAAGTAACAAAGAATGAGAAATGGAGTGCCAGCAATGAAATAACGACACTGGTCACAAAAATTGGGCGATTGCAAACCTATGTAAAAGTAAAGACAACGACAATAATAGCAGGCAGCTGTTAAGAGTTTCACAATGTGCCGCAACGCCAACGATCGCAGAAGTCGTTGTTTATAGCATCAAGTCACAAGAGGTACCAGCACCACCTGCAGTGTGATTGTCATGGCATTGGTGGTGACACCAATAATGTTAGTGGTACAATTGTGGCATGGCATAGCAGCTGCTGCAGAGGTTCCTGCTAGCAGCAGGATTGGTTGTTGCAATGATGGCTGGGTCATTGCAAGAGGATGGGATTATAGCAATTAATTCTAGAGCTAGGAGTCTTGGTATTAAAGAAAACATTAAATGGTTCCGGTACCCACCACAAATTGGTGCCTCCAGCGCTATTGCAAGAGAGGTGGAGAAGGTGGCAGGTAGATGTAGAACAATAGGCTGCAATGGTAACATTAGGCATTGATCGCAGACTTGCAATATGGAAGGAGCAATGATGAGTACAATGGCAACGTTTCTGGAAGCATAGCAATGGTTACTAGAATGGTAGGGTTCCTATGGTGATGAAAGCAGAAAGGGTAATATGCTAGTCATAAGCCTATCAAGAAAGCAACATCATATTGAAATCAAAAGATCCTCAAGGATCAAATCAAAAAGTTCTTACATTTGCACGCAAGAACCTTATAATTTAAAAATTCATTCTATTAAATTTTTTTTCTAAAATATAAATTTCTGCAAAAGAAGTTCCATTCTAAGTATTCACAATAACTTTACAAAACTATGGAAAGCACGTCACACTTTGCATCAATTTACTAGTTGTTCCATTTGTCTCATTAATAGTGGATCCCTTCAATCTGCTCTCTCTTTCCTCCATTAGTTTGGTCTTAAAGATTGATTTGCTTACTATAGATCTTCTTCATTTAATCTCAACGACCAATTAAACCAATTTCAGAAAATTGCTATAGAACTAGAGTCAGTCTTTAATCTTTCCACATATAGAAACATAGTCAAAGAAATACACGTCATAACATAATGTAATTAGAGCAACCGACAAGGCTATTCCATAAGCAATCAAAAACATGAAAACTATTTGAAGTTCAGGAAAAAAAGGTGATAAATAGTGGCCGTCTTGCCATCACAGTAGTGATGATAGTGAAATAAGCATAGATTTACATTCCCCATCCACCCACCCGCAAAGAAAACAATTCCTAGAAAAGGAGAAATATGATCATTTATGCGGTTGGCACTTGGCACTAAGCACTACAGCTAACCATACAAGTACCACAGAAGAAAACTGCATCTGAAAGCATACCAGAATTTTCCAGTGGATGCAATAACCCGAAGAATGCTTCTGACTTCTTCTTCTTCTGCAGACTCACTCTCCGGTTCGGTGCCGCTACAATTCAAATATGATAGCATCTTTAATACAATAAACATTACAGAAGACACAAATATGGAAGTAAAGAGTAAACAAACTCCCCTCCTCCAACCCCCCCCCCCCCCAAAAAAAAAAAACTGATCATCAGCACATTTACCAAAGAAAAAAATTGCTACAACATCATAACAAGGTTTGACTAGGTTCCATTAAGATCCTTTGCGTCTAAGGCCATTATTTATTATTATAACAAGTAGAATACGGAATCAACTCTAAGTACGAGATCTAACCCATATCTCTTGGAAATTTAAATGAAACGCTGATCCATTCTTTTTGTTGTTTTCTTTTTTTAAGGAAAATTGATAAAGGGGCGCCATCCCATAGTCACTTCATGCTGAAATTTGTAAGGATTTGAAGCATTCAGATTTGAAGGAGCTAACCCTGGATTCTCCTGTTACTTAAAAGCCAAAATGAACGAATTTCACTATTCTTTTGTATCACATCCTGTTTCTTCACTCGGCATCAGACATGAAAACATCAACAGCAGTCTTAATAGAGGCTATAGTTACATCACTACTCTTTTGCATCGTTTGCTACACAAGTCCATTGGCTGCATCACATTCACTCTCTCAGCTCAAAAGAAAAAATGTCAGGTGCTCAAGCATCCAAGTTACGGATTTACCTTTAAAAGAGCTAGGACAAAAACTGTAGAAACGCCATGTTTTTTTAGGGGCTACTGAATCTTGAATCAGCTATCTAAGAGAATACGGTACATACCCGTGATTTATTGCAGCAGGGACCGTATTATCTTGGTGATGATCATCATCGATGGAAGAAGTAGTTAAGTGCTGCGAATTCTCATTTGATGGAATCTCCATGAAGAATCTCGACCTGCTCAAGTTGACAAACATAAAATCAAAGAAGAAACATTGTAAGTTTGCAACTACCCAAGATGCATTTGGGAAATTCAAGTTGACCCACAAATACTTCTCTATGCGGAAGGTATATCAAGTGAAGATAGAAGAAAAAAAGAGCTCTTCTATTTTCATCTGGAAAGTACCCAGAAGAAAAAATGTCAGGTGCTCAAGCATCCAAGTTACGGATTTGAAAGCAACTGAAGGTAACCCTTAGTCCTTACAGACCTGAAGAGGTGAGAGAGCAACCACAGGGGAAAAGGAGCGTAGAGTCGATGATGGAGCAGTGGAGATGGCGAACATGCAGCGGCGATGAGAGCTGAACGAGGGCGGCAGATCGAATGGAGACGATAGTAATGTTTCCGTTGAAGAATAGACCACTAACCTTTTGCCACCTAGTCAGGCCAGTTGATATCATCGTTCCAAGAGGTTAATATTATTGATCTAAACCGTTAAATCTCCAGGTTAAATACTGAAGTCATAGCCGTCTATTTACTTTAATCTTAACCGTTCAGCCATTATTCACCTACAAGACCGACGGTCCGACAGCACAAATCAATCTACTTTTTTTTTCATAAGTAATCCATTCGTTCGTCATGTGTACATTTTAATACGTTTGCATCACAAAATTTTGGCAAATTTTAGGGTGTGTTTTTTATATAAAATTTTACACTCTCTAAAATTTTAATAAAATAAAATATTACAATATAATCTCTCTTCCCATCAAATCATTACTATTTACTATAAAAATATAAAAAATTACGTCTCCCTTCACTTTTTCACTAAACTCAATACCTAAAATTTTAAAACTCTAAAATTTTGCAAAACAAATCCACCCAAAGTTTTAGATCTAAAAATTTACGGAGTTAGTAAAAAATATGTGAAAATTTTGAAATATATTTATTTACTTAGTGGTTAAAAATTTTAGAGTTTATACATCTTAAAAAAAGTGAGGACAAAAATAATTTGATAAAAAAAAAATTTGTGGTAACAATCTTAGATTTTTAATAAATCGCTTTTTAAACTCAAAAAAGAAAGATAAATGGGCGGGCAATACCCACAGCCGGCAAAGCCAACTCTGAAAACTTAAAACATTAGCCTATTACCGCTGATATCAAAACCTTCTTGCATAAAACGTTAACCTTCTTACCTTCTATTTTAATGGCATACAACACTAATTTCAATTTGTTCATTTGCTCATATATTTTTTTTCAAATTAAACGTTAAGGTTAAACCAAAAGACTTGAAATATTTGAATTTGAGTGTAAAGCTTTGAAACAAATTGAAATTTGTTTAAAAATATAAAACAAATTATGAAAAAAATAAAGGAATATAATTGAAATTGTATCCAAATATTAAAATGTAGGCCATATTATTGATCCACATGACAATAGTTAAGTTTAATCATGGAGATTATTATCATATGGTCTTTTTTTTATAGGCCCCATTTTTTTTAGAATGACCAATAAAAAGTAACCTAATATTGATCATTCTCACAATTAAAATACTAAGACGTAATTTGATTATTTTCTTAATCCAAATAAGTACGTACAAGTTACAAACTACAAAACTACAACAAATACATACTACAAGTCTACACTATAAAATTACTCAAATACAACACATCAGTTCTTCTGCAGTCTTTGGAGCCAACGAACTCCAGAAATGATCCAAGATTCAATCTCCAGTACTAAATACCGACTCAAAGGGCACAGTGGTGAAAGGAATTGTCAATATATCATGGGCTATGTGAGAAAGAATTGGAAACCTCGCAGAGTTCGACTTCCACCAATTCAGAATATCAATTGTTGGAGTCACCTTTTCAACTCCCTCAGATATATACCTTTCAATCTCAGATTTGAACTCCAACATCTTTTGAGAAACTCTTCATTCAGAAAAGTAATCTACATCTTCATCATCAAACATAGGAGCAGTGGTATCCACAACAACACGAGGAGGAGCAATGGCAGCACCACTACCACTACTAGTAGATGTGACACTGTTATACTCAGTAAACATTCGCTCAAATGCTTTCTTCACTTTGTTTGTCATCTCCTCTCATTTTCCTCTCGCAACTGTTTCTTGAACCAAAACTTCAACGCCTCCTAGTTGAATCGAGGATCAAGCAATGTTAAAATGAATAGAAGCTCATTAACCTTCTTGAAATCACCTCAATACTTATCATACTTCACCTACATTTTTTTTTTTGTCATATCCACAAGCATTGCTCACTGGATCTATACTTGGCGATATATCTAGTAATCTTAGCCAATTCCTCAAAAAATACATTAGAGGTAGCCAAGTTCGATCCTGATACCCTGTAATGTCACCTCATAGAATAACTTCAAAAATTTTGCAGCATTACGAATGACATCTCAATCCTCAAATGTAGGTGGACTCAATTATTACCTCTCATGCTCATCCTCTTACAAATAAATAAAAAAATGTTCATCCAATATCATCATATGGTCAAATGCTTTCTGGTACTTTTCAACCACATTCAGCATAAAATAGGTGGAGTTCCAGCGGGTTGAAACATCAAGACTCAAAATTTGGTCATATGCAATATTTTTTTTTTCTGCAACAGCCTTCTTGAAAGTTTCTAACCTTTGGGGTGAAGATTTCACATACTTCATTATATTGCAGATCTTAATTATTGAGGTATACACATATTTTAACCCTTCTGAAACAATCAAGTTGAGAACATGTATACAACACCTCAAATGTAAAAACTCATGACCACACAACCTTCAAGCTCAAATCACCAAAACTTTCAAATATTTGTCTCCTTCTGAATTGGTCAATAGCTGCATCATTAGAGGATACATTATCAACTGTAATAATGAGTACCCTATCAATTTGTCATTCAAGCAAACAATCTTATAATTCCTTTAGAATATTTGACCCTTTTATGGTCTTGGATCATCTTAAATGACAAGATCCTCTTATGCAATGTCTAACTATAATCAATAAAGTGTCCGGTCACACACATATAGTTATAGTTTTGGATTGACGTCCAAGTATCTGTGGTGAGGCACACTCTATACTTATTCACTTTAAACCCCTCCTTCAACTTTATCTTCTCTCTTAAATACAAAGTCATACAATCTCTCATCAACGTATACTTCGAAGGGATATTAAACATAAGTTCCAAATAATGCATCAATGTCATAAACTCGACATTTTGAACCGTAACAAATGGTAATTCATCTATAATGACCATTATGGCAATCAATTCCCTAATTTCCTTCTCATCAAACTTACGAGTGACCCTCATCATCCCAATATCGTCATTACTTGCCTTCGATGCATCATGATTCAACAACATTTGATCAACATCCACATGACCCGCTAAAGTCCTCTTGTAATACACATGATTCTAAATGTTGCCGCAACTCCGATGTCTCATTCTTCTTGTGATGAGCAGGAAAATTTTTCTTACAATAGTGACAAGTAGCTTTAACATTCATGGAGTCATTTTCATCAGTGATCTTAGTGAAGTGTTGTCAAACCGGAGACCCCCGTGAATTCTTCCTCTTTTTAAGTGGAGGAAGTGGTGGTAACCCACTAGGATCACTACTAGTTGTTGTATCCATACTCTCCATTGGAGTGGATGAACAAGATTGATAAGGTGTAGTTCCTACAATACTACCTATCAGGTTAGAAGTGTGGCTAGTTTCACTTCCAATTCTAGTCTCAGAAATGGGTGTATGTGATTGTGTAGTATCCATCTGAAATTAAAGGGAAAAAAAACAATGCAAGTGTTAAATAATTAGAGAAAAAACAATGACCAAACTTTGGTTTTCAAAAATATAAAAATGTTGGTCAACTAATAGCTATATATGTGATCATATTAAATTACAACCACCTTCACATTAGCATAAGTTGGCCTTTTCAATGTATGCTTTAGAGTTTAAAGGGATTGAAAATCTCAAAATAAAAATAAGTTTTTGAAAATCAATTTCAGAAAATCAATTTCACAAATTCAATTCTCACAAACCATTTCACAAACCATTTCAAACAAACAATGTCACAAATCACAACTCCACAAGTATCCAAACCAATTCAATCTTACCCTCCAACAATTTCACAAACCACAACTCCACAAGTATCTAAATCATTTCAATCTCATTCTCCAACAGTTTCACAAATCACAATTATCCAAATACCAAACCTTAAAGCAATTTATTTTGCATATTAAATCAATAAATTTTTCTAACTACATTGTATAGAGATAATGAGATAGAGAGACATACCACTCGATCCACTCCAGTCCAGCAGGCAGCAACTTGCAAATTTGTTATTTATTTTGATAAACTATCAAAATAAATTGCAATTAGTCTTGAATTTTTCAAAATTCAAACACTGTTATCAAGCCACAAAATCTCAATCACTTCGCACATTAATTCAAGCCACAAAATTGAATAATTGATAAGAAACTATCAATTAACATTCGGTCAAGCCCCTTGCCCCAAATTAAGCACAATCACTGATATTGAGCATTGAGCACCTTAATTTAAGCCTCTTGCCCAAATTAATTAAGCACAACAATAAGATTCTAAGAACATAAATTTAACTCCAGATTAACTTCAATTAGGCATTAAGAATTAAGCCAATCGGTTCGACAAAAAAAGGCAAAGAGTAGTTACCGTGAGGGAGTGATAGAGTCATTTAGAAAAAAAAGGGAGTGACAGAGTCAAAAGAGAGAGAGAGAGCAGCTGAAATGTCTTGTTGCACGGTGGCCAGCGGCAACTGTAGGAGGTGGAGAGACAAATGAGATTCGAAAGAGAGAGATATGCAGATAGCAAGATAGAGAGAGACTGAGAATGAGAGGAAGTGAGAGACTTACCTTGAGTGTGAGAGAGCCGAGATGTCGAGCGGGAGGCCAAAGGGTTTTGCGATTGCTAAAGGAGGGGGAGGGGCGAGGGGGCTGAAGTCTGAGGGGTGACGGATGTGCGAAATGAGGGAGGGGGCGAGCCGTCGAGGGAAAAAACCCTAAACATCTTAAATGAAACGACGTCGTAACGTCTTTTAACAAAAAAAAAGGTTTCACAGCCACAATCATTTTTGGTGAAAATGGTAACCGACACCGCCCCGCTACTAAGAGGGGAGCGGTGACCAATACCGGTACTGATGGTGGTGTCGATTAACCGGCCCATTACCGATACCGGTGAAAAGGCCTATAGACACCATTAGGGCAGAGCGTGTATGCCAGAAAGGACTGTCAAAGCTCAGTTTGGGACACCACATGCCGGCTGGTCAGCTCCGGTCTTGGACAGAAAGGGTTGCCTGTTGATGCAGAAACCCTCTAGGCCAGTCATATCTATCATAAAACAGCGTGACCGTCAGGATCTAGCCTCGAAATCTGTTGGAAAAATATCTCAAACAAGTGCTAAACATGGGCAGGGAGGAGCAACTTTGCGATTTGACTTAAGTCCATGCTGGAAAAGAACTACCAAAGAAAATAAATGCTTTGATTTGAAAAGAAGTGGGTTCTTAAGCGAAGCATCCACGAAGCCGAAAATTCAAGCCTGGGCCCGATAATTGGGCTGGCTAATTGGCATGAAATTAAGAAAGAAAGAGGAGAGAAAAGATCAGATTTTCTATAACAAATTTGTTCAATCGCTGAAAATTTGTATCTCTTCTTTACTTTTCTCCATCCCATCTTTTGTCTCGAGCTGCTCACTAAAATCTCTGACCTCTGAAAGACCCCTCTCGAAAAGCCATCCCATTTGATATTATTTTCTGCTCTACAGACCGATCGAAAAGCCCTGCTGTATCCGGATCGCTCTCTTGTTGGATTCCCAGGCAGCACCATTTGCTCTCTCACACGTTTTTCTTCTTAATTTCTCTCTCTTTAACTTATTTCTGTTTTAAGCAATTGAGAATTCAGTAATTATATAAAGAGTGAAATCATCCTGAACTCCTCTTTTTTTACTATTCTTTACCTTTATTACGTATGCAATAGAAATACATATAGTAAATATTTTAGTGATCATCAAATGCTAGAGGGTTAACACTTCCGAGTAGTAAATCTTATTTCTTTACTTTTTCAATAAATTTAATTATTTTTTTCATTACAAAATTTTATAAAATATTCTACGATCAAAGATGACACTTCCCGATGGATGTGTTCGAAATATTGGATACCACTGATGTCCGATGAACTATACTGCATAATAATGGATTACATTAGCTGCTTTGTGTACTCCTTACAGCTATACTGAAGCTCATCAATGATGGCTACATCAAAGCTCATGGATACATCAAAGGCTACATCAAAGCTTTGCAGTGACAACAAAGGATCAGGTGGGTCCACGCTCATTCTCTTTGCGAGTTTGGACCTGGTCAATTATAATGCATCCATTTGAAATTTAAATAGTATAAACTTTGCTGATCAGATGTAAAATAAATAATTAAATCTACTACTTCCTTAAAAACTCTTATGATATATGATTGTAACTTTTAACTGTGTTTGTCTATAACTGCAGCTAAAAAATAATATATAGCTGCGTTTTTGTAAAAAAATGCAGCTATAGATTGTCTATAATGACGCTCTTTTACTATGAATGTCGCCAAAACCTCTCCCAATGCACATATCGCAACATTTGCAAATACTATTAAAAAATCGCTGGTAAAAATTTTGCAGTATTTTTAGACAGTTGTTGTAGCTTTTTTTTTTTTTTTTGTAGTGGACGTTAAAAGGATTCATCACAAAGGAGTTGCACCAACAACGTATGCATAGGAAATTGGGATTAGTTGGGCTATCATTTTTAACGGCAAATTAATGGGAGAGACTTTTCATGATGATTTAGGTGATGTAAGACTAGAGACTAGTGGTCACCAAGCTAGATAATGATGAGTATCAGAATAAATATTTTTTAATTTTATTTTAGTAATTTATTTATTTTATATTTATTTCTTAAAATTTTATTATTTCTTAGAGGGACATTTTGATTATTTTACATGATTTTTATATGATTTAACGTCTGATTTAGATGGAGAGTGTACATTGATGATTTTCAAAATATAAATAGCTCAAATTGTCGTTTTCATAATAGAGGGTACGAAATTGATTTTGCCCTATAAATATAGAGCTAATTATGACTTTTTCACTTAAAATTAAGAAAAATAGGTGGTTCACAATTTTAACAACTATATTTCCCTATGCAATGTAAATTAAAAATTTAGTTGTAATTTAAGAGTTATATATATATTTTTTCAGGAGTTCGGTGCTAGATAAATAATGTTCATGGTAATGATGTGATAACTTGAGGTATAAAGTTTTTTTTTTTTTTAAAAGATAGCCTTTAACAGGTTCATTTTCGACATTATTTCAAGTCATAAAGAAAGACTTTAAATTTTGTACGAGGTAGTGTTGACGCGACGAACTGGGAATCAAATACTTTCACGAGATGACAGGAATGCCCCTATTCATTTCCTATAGTTTCCTAATTAGTTAATCATTTGCCAAATCTGGACCTAAAATGACATTAACGCCACCACAGCCACCTCCCAAATGTCATATGAAGCCCGGACCCCTGGGGATCTTTAAGTCAAAAGCAAAGCATAAAGAACTACAGATGATAAAGCAGCTAAAAGTCTGCGTGAGGTCACAAACCACAAATGTTGCCACTTACAGCACTCCAGGGTGGTCCACCTGGCCACAAGTACCGAACTGGCATTAAACAGTATTTAAGTGAGGTAATAAAGGCATATATAACCCTAACTTTTCATTTAAAACATAAATAAATGTGTGGAGCTATAACCGTGGTCTATTACCCAATTAATTAAATACAAAGAAAACAATAGTATTTAAGTGAGGAAACAAGATGAACTAATAAAGGCACATATAAACCTAACTTTTCAAGACATAGGGGAGAAGGGGTGGGTGCACAGGACGTTTCGTGAACTACCTGGTTCCATCATTAATCACAATTGATGGGGACAGTACTCCTTCTGAAAGTAAATACTTAATTCAAAATCTTTTGATTTTTGGGTAAGCAATTCAAATCTTTCCCCGAAATGACAACGAACCCTTTTGAGTTTTGCCATTTTTCGATTGATTCCATCAGAAGGAACTATTTAATATTTATACCCCTTTCAGATAAGTTTTTTTTTTCTACGTCCCCTTTCAGATAAGTTAAATGAACAAAGCATTGCCCCGGTAATGAAGTAAGACACTTTAAAAAAAAAAAACACTTTTCACTACTTTAATATTGGAGTTTTAATAATTTGTCACAAACTATTTAAATATCAAAACCAAAAACAAATTGTGACATATATATTTATCTTAGGCTTAATTACCATATAGGTCCCTGTGGTATCCGACTTTTACAAAATAGTCAATGTGATATGACTTTCAACAAAATAGTCCTTGTGGTATGACTTTCAACAAAATAGTCTCTGTGGTATAATTTTGAGACAAATTAATCTCTCTGTCTAACTGTCGGGAGAGTGTTGTACATGTCACGTCAGCGTCATTCACGCGTTGACGTGTTTTTTAACATTAGTATACAAATCAAGAGTGATATACTTCTTTTAGCTCGTAAAATTAGTATGAGCCTCAATCTCAGACTTGATTGGTTCGATCCAGGACGGCTGCTGACGTGTCAACGCGTGAATGAAAAGTGGCATATACAACACTCTCTAGTTAAGTGGGTAACGACAATTGGACGGAGGGGCTAATTTGTCTCAAAACTATACCACAAGGACTATTTTGTTGAAAGTCACATCACAGAGACTAATTTGTCTCAAAACTATACCACAAGGATCATTTGTTGAAAGTCATACCACATAGACTATTTTATAAAAATCTGATACCACAAGGACCTATAAAGGTAATTAAGCCTTTATCTTAAGACACGACTATACCATTGTAGTTATGATGCACTCCAAAATCATATTATCTTAATGCAAACACAAATTTATAAAGTCAACCTTTCATAGAAGACTTATACTTTTCTCCGGTGCATATGGTCTTAAATTAAGTTATTAAATAGTAGATTTAAATCTGCACTTCCTCCATCTAAACCAAGCCTTCTCTATCCCACCAAGATCAAAATATTAACTCAGTGAGTTTGAGGTGGCGAGTTCGAATTCTAACAAATCACAGTATACCATCTAGCCATCTTGGGAGCAAGGGACAATAACACTATGACATCATCAACAACTTTCTGTTTTTTTTTTCTTCTGAAAAACCAAACCTTACAAAAAGAAAATGTAAAAAATGTTTTTGTTTTTATAAAAAATGCGTGTTTATTCAGATTCTTAAGATGTGGAACATTACGGGTGTGTTTGTGTTGTAAAATTTTAGTGTTGTTAAAATTTTAGGTATTGGGTTTAGTGAAAAAGTGAAGAGAGATAATTTTTTATATTTTTTGTAGTGAATAGTAGTGATTTGATGGGGAGACAGAGATTATATTGTAATTTTTTATTGTGTTAAAATTTTAGAGTGAGTAAAATTTTAGGACGCAAACGCACCCCTAATTATGTATGTGCCTACAAACGACATTATCTTCGTACCTGTCGCAGGTAGCAGTCTTACTAACAATCTCCATCAGAAAAGTACTGACCCATTTTAAAATTTGCCTATAATTTTATACGTAGAAGATGCCAATCCACTGGTACCAAGCAGGATTGATGGAGTTACACTTGGCCCCAATTGGCCAATCCCATCCTTTTCGCAGTACCAATGAAGAGTGGCTTATTGTCTTTGAGATTAGACGAGCAAAGCTTACCGGTCCAAAAACAGCAGCTGCCCTATTTGCACGATACTATAGTTAGGTGGGGTTTTACTATTCTCCATCTATTCCACTAATGCGTTTCTTCCCTTTTGTTTGTCACTTTCTTTGGAAAGTGACAAGGGAACTAAGATATGGAAAAAAGATTATGTCTTTTTTTTAAAGGATAAGAAAAGCTAGCATTAAGAAAATCAACATTAGAAGCTTGGAGAGTTCTTCTTATCTGGGACCCATTTCAAGCGGTTTAGGTTTTGATAAATTATCCAAATAGTCATTATGTTAGTTTACAGTCCAAGACTAACTTATTTACTCTTCATATTCAATAAAATTATGCTGAAAAATCTTTTTTTTTAAAAAAAATTAAAATTAAATACAATAAAAAGTAAAAGTTATCATCATAAATAAAAATAAATTAAAAATAGTAAGATTAACAGTTGAAAATAAAAAAAAAATAAAAACCAAAAATAGTTTTAAAAGTTGAGCATGCAAACAAGGAAAAAAAATATCCACCACTGACACATTTACCCTACCATAAGTGGAGTCTTGAGTAGGGTTGTTCAGCCTACCGGAGGTGAGCGGTTAAACCACCTCCGTCCCTGCTAGGCAGCTTCCGTTGTTAGTGCCAGGGGTGGTTGGGATTTTTGTGAAATCTCGGTAGGAAAATATTTTCTAAATAATAAAAATAGTTTTAATTAGTCAAAAGTTCGAGCATTTTTATCTATCATAAACTATATGTAGTTGAGGAGAATTGTAAAAGTTTTACCATATATTATATATTATCAATATTATTTATGTTAAATACAATTATGGTCTATTATAATTTTTTGTCCAAATTATATTATATAATTGGGAAAGAGATATGAGTCATACAATAGACCATTTATTAAGGATTTCAAAGCTACAACTTTTAGGGTTTGAGTTTGTACCTAAAAAAATGTCTTCTTTTAATTTCAGGATTGTATTTTTTTACTGATATGATTAACTTAAAAAAGGACTCACAGATATGTTGTTTTGGGGGGGTTTCAAAATCTTTTTTCGGGTACAAATTCAAGTTGGAACGAACCAAACAATCTATGTTCAAATCAGTACAGAATTCATGTACAACAAAAGATTTTACTCATTACCTTATCCTTAAAAAAGTGCAGTGAAAAAGTGGGAGAAGGAAAATAATTTACTATTGAAATGACTGCCCACCGAACGGGGCTCCTGTTTTGTTGTATGTCTCTATATTTCTGCCTATACACGAAATGGAGTTAAAGCATCGACCATCCAAGTGATGCTACGGAGCTAGCGAGCTGATAGCTTGATTAGCATCCCTTTCTTTAGGAAAAGATCGACTCCGAGGTCGACTCCATCTAGATGTAGGCTTGGCCTCTCGCCATCCTCGTTACCTAACAAAAAATGTTAAGGTGAAGGCATCTCCTTTCGGTAGGCTGCTGTACTCTATTCCCAGCATTTACTTCAAGTTATTAATAGAGTTCATCTACATGTGGGCCTCCTCTTTGATATCATCTTACCTAGTCGAAACTTTTGGAAGCATCATAAAATGAAAATATGTTATAATTGATATAATCAATGCTACAAAAATATGTTCAAGCAAGTTATTATTCTTATTAGGGCTGAAAAACCGGAATGCGGTCCGAATCCGGTCCTCTTAAAATAGAGGACCGGACCACTTAAGTGGTCCGGACCGGTTTTAATTTTTTTAAAATTTTTTAAAAATTTTTTAAATTTTTTTTTAGGTTAATTTCAAATGGGAAGTGTATATAAAAATGTTAAGTTTTAGTTTAGATTAAAATTAAACGTTTTTTTGTTTATAATTTGTATTAAAAATAATAAATTTTTTTTTTTTATTTTTTTAATAAATGCGGTCCGGTCCGGTCCGGACCGCATTTATTAAAAAGGAGGACCGGACCGGACCACATTTTAAGAAAAAGGACCGGACCGGACAGGACCTGAAAGCCGGTCCGATTTTTCGGTCCGGTCCGGTCTGCGATCCGGTCCTGTTCACCCCTAATTCTTATAAAGATTGTGCACATCATGTATGAAGAATTTGAGTTTTTTTTAATCTACCTCTTTAAACCAATATTTAATCCATAAGTTTGGTGAATGACTCGATTTTTTAATTTGTTACATGGATATTAAGTCCAATTGCTATAATTATTTTTATCAAGAATTTTTTTAAAGATATATATATATATATTAAGATTTTGTTGAAACGGGTAAGATCTATAGAAAAGATGTTTGAAAATATATATTTTTTTGAAATATATTCTCTCTACCCATATCATATATTCTCTCACATTTTTATTATTATTTTAAATACACTTTATGCCATTCACATTCACAATCATTTTTTCACAAACTATAATACTTTTTTCACAAATTTCAATTTTTTTTACAAACATACATTTTGGAAGTTGGTGTGTATTGGCGAATAAAAGAAGAGCTTATATCATAAATGGAGATTACACCCAATTAAATGATAGTGTTTGTAAAACAAATTTTTGTGATGGTTTTTACAAAACTAAAATTTTGGTTTATAAAATAATGATAAAATAAATTTTTTTCCATCAAAATTATCTATTTTTATTATAATAAATATAAAATTCTCTCAAATATTCTTTTTATTTTGTTTATCAATCCTAAAAATTAAACTTATGGGACCTAAAATTTTCTTTTAAAATTGCTGAGATATGCATAGAATCACTTTCTCTATCTTCAGAGGTTTAACAAGTTTATGGCTATTGACCAATAGCAAGCAGAGCTCATGCAGTATCAAAAAGGGGGTTACAGCCTAGATTTCCACCCTGTCCTAGGTATTTGTTTTGAAACATGCAGACTGGGTAGGCTTGAGGGTGGAGAAAGGAAATCAGGTAGGCAGAGGGAGAAAGTGATACCCTGATTGAAAGTGAAAGCTCATAAAGTTACAGAGCGAGAAAGGTTATATATAGAAAGAAAGAGAGAGAGAGAGCAAACAGCTGAACGTTTGTCCTAGAGAGAGAACAAAGTCATAAAGATACAGAGAGAGAACTAAAGTAAAAACATTTTGACGGAGAGAGAGAGAAAGGGAGGGTTGTTGCAGTGTTACAAAGCACATTGAGATAGAAGCAATAGGTAAAGTAAGAGAGGACGCAAATCTCCAATCCTGGAAATGGTCCATTTTGCCAGTCTTTGAAGACCAGTAGTCTTTGTAATTTCCTCGCTTTCTTCATATACAAATGAACAAAAGTAAATTCTACGTTCCGTCGAATTTGGTTCGGAAAATCGAATTCGTACAACTCGTTTGGGTCTTTGTGCTCGGAGCTGCAACTTAGGGTTTATTTGGGGTTTATGTACAATGGGATTTAGTGTTTACTTGAAAAGAGAGGTTTTTGTTGGTTTTGCTCTTATTATATATTTGTGCTTGTTCTACTGTTCTAGAATTTGGGTTTAATGTTTTTTTTTGATGAAGACATTCCTGTGTATAGGTTTGAAGGTTAAGTGATTGGAAGGGCGTTCGTGTCACTTGGGACTCTGAGTGAGGTATTCGATGAATTATTCGAAGCAGAGTTTAGTTCCAAAAGAAATTTGAAGAAGAAATAGTTTCTGGGTATCTTACTTTTCATCAAATTATCCACCTTTACCGCTTGAAACAGGATTTTGGGAGCCTGCATAATTCAGCGAATTTATAGCCTTTGGTTTGACATTGGATCTTTGCGCTGGAGCGGTTAGGATTACCGGGCACAATGTCTTCCTTAAGTAGGGAGTTGGTGTTCTTGATTCTGCAGTTCTTGGATGAGGAGAAATTCAAGGAAACAGTTCATAAGTAAGTCCTGTACTCATTATGTTTGTTTTGTTGTTTCCTAGCCTCTGTCTAGTTGGTCTCTGTGAAAACCTTGCAATGGAGAATACCACAGAATTTTTTGGCCTGGTTGAATAAACTCAGTCTCTGTTTAGCCAAAAGAATAAGTAGAAGTAGAAGAAGAAGAAAGAGAACAAAAAAGTGATTATCTTTCTTTGCTGCTTATTTCAAAGATGAGCCAAATGGTTGCTAAAATAAGCCAAAATTAGTATAACGGGGTCTGGATGTAATCTCATCGACTGATTGTTGTTATTTTATGAGTACTCTTGTGTGTTAAAGACAAATTTGCATGGAGCTCGGTTCAAGTGACATTAGCTTCTTTTACTTTCCTTTCTCTTCTCAGGCAGCAAAATAGAGCGCTGAGAAATATTTGGATTGCACAGATTCAAAATGCTCTGTCTTTTATGTATAGGCTTGTAACAGGTTTCTGAACTTTTAGGTTAGAGCAAGAGTCTGGCCTTTTCTTCAATATGAAACATTTCGACGATCAGGTCCAGGCAGGGGAATGGGATGAAGTTGAGCGCTATCTATCTGGCTTCACGAAGGTGGAAGACAACAGATATTCGATGAAGATTTTCTTTGAGATTAGGAAGCAGAAATACTTGGAAGCTCTTGATAGGTGAGTATTTGACATTAGTGCTGTCAACATCTGCTTATGCATTTCAAAATTCTTTGAAATCATAACTGTTTTTCATTTAGCAAAGCATTGTTCAAATTAAAATTTTCCTCTTTTCCCCTCAGGCAGGATCGAGCAAAGGCCGTTGAGATTCTTGTGAAAGACCTTAAAGTTTTTGCGTCCTTTAATGAGGAACTTTTCAAGGAGATTACTCAATTACTTACTCTTGAAAACTTTAGGTTTCTACCCTTTCTTCTCTGTTAATTGAATGGTCAGCCTTATGATTTGTGCTAATGAATGTCCTGTTTCTTTTTTGTCATCAGGCAAAATGAGCAGCTTTCCAAGTATGGAGACACAAAATCAGCTAGAAACATCATGCTTATAGAACTCAAAAAGCTAATTGAAGCAAACCCACTGTTTCGTGATAAGCTTGGGTTCCCGTCCTTCAAAAGTTCACGACTAAGAACCTTGATTAACCAGAGGTTATTCCTACATCTTCCCTAATTTATATATAAGGTTAAGTATGTGGTCGTGGAGTCATTTTCAAGTTCTGGTTATTATCTGGTGTTTTCAGGAGTAGACTTGATTATCTCTGTATTGGGTTTCCTCTTAATTGTGTGCGCGCGTGTGTTTGAGTATTTTGTGGTTGGGTTTCCTCTTATATGTCTAAATATGTGTGCGCACGTATGTGTCTGCATGCCGTGTATGTGAGCACTTTTGTTTTGTTTCCAGCTGGTTGTTCCAAGAAAATTAATTCACAGGAAGAGTTGTGCCTTGATTTGCCCTGATGTTATTTCACATAGACTCATTGCTCTCTTTGATATTTTCAGTTTAAACTGGCAGCATCAGCTTTGCAAGAATCCTCGCCCAAACCCTGACATTAAAACACTCTTCATGGATCATTCTTGCAGTCCAACTGCTAATGGAGCTCGTCCTCCTCCCACAAACGGCCCCCTGATGGGGCCAATTCCTAAGTCTGGAGCATTCCCCCCTATTGGTGCCCCTGGTGTAAGTATATTCCATCTGTTTACTTGCCAAAAGAAAGGGAGGAAAAATAGTAGTATTCTAGCATAATTATGGCAATGCTTGTTATGTGCAGCCTTTTCAGCCTGTTGTTTCCCCATCTCCCGGTGCTATTGCTGGGTGGATGTCAAGCACCAATCCTTCTTTACCTCATGCTGCTGTAGTAGCTGGCACACCTGGTCTTGTGCAGCCCTCAACTGCGGGTGAGGATGTTTGTGACGTTTCTTAGTGCTTTCAGCTCTCCACTGACAATGGCTGAAGAATTACTTTCTTTTAGTGATTACTTTCTGATCTATACAGCTGCATTCTTGAAACACCCAAGAACTCCAACTGGTGTAACTGGAATGGATTATCAATCTGCTGATTCTGAGCACTTGAAGCGTATTCGCACTGGCCAGCCTGATGAGGTGTGGATGAATAAGACAGTTTCTTCCGATGCCCCATTTTCAGGCTTTTAAGCTATATCGAGAACTGCTTAACCTTCTTGTAGGGGCATCTTTTTTATGGTCCTCTTTTTGCTTATGGGAAGTAGATGCTTATATCTGGTCTCTATAGGTGTCCTTTTCTGGTGTGATGCATACTGCGACCGTCTGTTCACAAGATAACCTTCCTAAAGCTGTTGTGCGAACTCTCAATCAAGGATCTAATGTCATGAGCATGGACTTTCATCCACAGCAACAAACCGTTCTTCTAGGTCCATACTAGATTCTTTTTTGCTCTTCACCACATATTTTTGTGATCGTGTAGCAACTTTTTCTATTTCTCTGCAGTTGGGACAAATGTTGGTGACATTAGCCTTTGGGAAGTTGGGTCCCAGGAAAGGTTGGCACATAAGCCTTTCAAGGTTTGGGATATCTCAGCTGCTTCCATGCCGTTGCAGGTATCATTTGTTACAATTTTGATGGAGCATAATTAGACTCCAAATTGCACTTAAAGTTTGTTCTGGTCAAGGTTGACAAAAAAGGACAGGCCTAAATTTATGTGAACTTTTCAGTACTAGTGAATTTTTTTTTAATAGCGTTTGTGAAGTAAAATTTTAACAAAATTTTACTTTTATCAAACACACTTCAAAATTTTACCTTTACTTTTATCACTCATTCACCAATTCCAATACACCTCTTTTTTAACACCATAAAATTTTAACAAAATTTTACTAAAATTTTATAACCAAACACTATGTTGAACTCCTCTGGTGCAATAATGTAGTGATTTTAGCACCAGGCAAGTTAGCACCGCCTTAGTATTCAGCATAATAATTTGCAAGTGATTTTCCTTCCGTTTAATCTTAAATATGCTACCAGACAGCATTGCTCAATGATGCTGCTACATCGGTGAATCGGTGTGTTTGGGGGCCAGAGGGACTTATGCTTGGTATGTAGTAACTTTGTTGTGCATGACTAAATTATATCCTTAACATGTTTTTGTGCCTTAAATTTTATGTTCTGCATGGTTTAGGAGTTGCATTTTCGAAACATATTGTTCAAATATATACATACAATCCAACTGGAGGACTAAGACAGCAGTTTGAGGTAAGCCCTCTACCTAGATATTATGCTCTCCCATGGAAATTGCAAGGTGCTGGTAGTTGATTATCCTACTTTTAGATTGATGCTCATGTTGGTGGGGTCAATGACATTGCGTTTGCTAATCCCAACAAGCAACTGTGTATTGTCTCATGCGGTGATGACAAGATGATTAAGGTATTGTCTAAGATCTTGAGGTCTCCTACAAAAAGGAAAGTTTAGTGTCCTCATTAGTATTCCATATGACAGGTATGGGATGCTGTAACCGGACGCAGGCTATACACTTTTGAAGGCCATGAAGCTCCTGTGTATTCAATCTGTCCCCATTACAAAGAAAATATCCAAGTAATTTCTTCTGGAAGTTGATTATTATCTTTCAATGTGGTTAGCATTGTTTTTGGTTGACGTGTGCTGACAGTGCAACATCTTTCTCTGTTGAACTCGGGCAGCTAGAAAGATCTGATAGCTTCCAGTCTTGACAAATCTTATCTTTTCGAACTGACTTTATCTTCCGCGCGGTTGATTTTCCAACTCTTTTGTCCTTATGTGTAGTTTATTTTCTCTACCGCTATTGATGGGAAGATCAAAGCTTGGCTGTATGATTGCTCGAGATCTAGAGTGGATTATGATGCTCCAGGACTATGGTGCACCATGATGGCATATAGTGCAGATGGAACCAGGTAAAGATTCCCTGTTGGAGAGATTATAGGTGCTCGTATTTGTTTAAACATCTTTCTGTATTAGTTATGCACCCCAATTCTCTATATTTACATCTATCTGAAGGCATAAAGCGGAACTAGTGTTATCAGTGAGATAATAATGTTAAGCATGCTTCCATTTTTTTCGGGGCAGGCTCTTCTCGTGTGGAACAAGTAAAGAAGGCGAATCACATCTAGTTGAGTGGAATGAGAGTGAAGGAGCTATAAAACGGACATACTCTGGTTTCAGGAAGCGCTCCCTAGGTGTTGTCCAGTTTGACACAACTCGGAACCGGTTCTTAGCTGCTGGTGATGACTTCCAAATCAAGTTCTGGGATATGGACAATATGAACATGTTGGTAGCTGTTGATGCAGATGGTGGATTGCCTGTTAGTTTTGCTTCCTTTTCATTTAACGACTGATATTCGAGTTCAAGGGTGAAGTCAGAGTTGATTCCATTCTTCTCTTTGCAGGCTAGCTCTAGACTGAGATTCAACAAGGAGGGATCATTGTTGGCAATCACAACGAATGACAATGGTGTCAAGATTTTATCCAACAATGATGGTGTTCACTTATTAAGGATGTTGGAGCCCCGGGCTACTGATAAAAATCGAGGCCCTTCTGAAGCCACTAATTCTAAGGTGGTCCTGTGCTTCAGTTTTTTGGGTTATATGCAGTATATCGGCGCAATTTCATCTAGCCTCGTCCGGAATAATTTGATAAGGAAAAGCCTTAGACTTTTACATGTGTGATGTGCTAGTCGGCACTGCTTAAAGATAGAAGTCTAAAAAGAAAAGCCTGCACTTCGAGAAAATATTATTCTGTAGTTTACACTAGTTTAGGTTATGGGTGGAACAAAATACCACTTTGAGCTGTCTCTTTTGTGAATCCTGGTAGATCTGTTAATTAACAAAAACTTATCAGATTAAACTATTCTTGGATAGCTATTCAGATGGTGCCTTTGTTACCCTGTTGAAGGATGGGGATTTCCTCTACAGAGTCAATATGTTGATTTCATTGATAAAGAGTTTGGAGTTCACCACAGGGTGTAAATAAGGAAAAATTGTCCTCATTGATTACTGTCATGGGCTTTGTAACACCAGTCCATGAATCATCACTTTCATTTTGCAATTTGGTTTTAAAGATAAAAACCCAGTTTCTGTTGCTGTTGTAGTACCATACGAAATTTGGGAGGCAATATTATTTGATGCTGATCAAGTTTTGCCAAGGAATACAAATTTATTTTTTTCAATTCCTGACTATAGTTGTTTCTGAAAGAATGGATGCTTAAATAAGAGGAGTTTTTCATTTTCCTGTGAAATGGTAATTGTACGGTTAAAGTGAGGAGCTATGCCATCTATCGTTGAAGGGAAAAAAAGAATTGTCCCTGGTGATTGCTTTGCTGGAGCTGTGGGATCCTCTTATCTATGATACGAAGTCGATGATATTTTTTTAGACTAATCTAATGAGTCTTGTAGATATGAGCTCTGTCCTCGGAAACTTCTTGTCACTTAGAACTTAGCCCACTCACATGTAATGATAATTAATGGAAAATACAGTTCTATTCTGTTATCTGTCCACTGGAATTTGAATTGTGGAGGAATGGTCGGTAGACTATATGAGATATGAGTGTGTGCGGCTTTCACTCAAAGCACATGTCATGGCAATCTGTTGGATCTTTGATATATTCCCTTCCCTAAGCATGGTTTCATTGACAATCCTTCTAGGGAGGCCTATACCAGTAGAGTTATACCTTCTGTGGTGAAGGTGGTGTGTTTATCCCTTCGTATTTTCTGTGCCTTTAGGTAGGGATATCAATATAATGAGTGTTGAGTGAATTTGCCAATGTAACTGCTTTTTTTGACAAAAAATCTAGTGTTATCTCCTTTTTCATTTGTTTCCAAATACTTGCACAATTTCGTCATAACCTTACTTTCATATATTGCTATGGAGATTTGTTAAGTCAATCTCGTAAACACCCCTCTCTTTATTGCAGCCTCTGCTTGGTACCTCTTTAGGTCCATTTGCAAATGTTTCTCCTTCTGCCGCTCCAGTAGTTGAACGTCCAGATAGAACCCCTGCTGCTGTATCCATTGGTAGTCTTGTAAGTCTACGGTTCTTGTTGCATGTGATTTGTGTGCCATGTATATTCGAAGTTTTAATGGGGCATTACTGCAGGGTACCATGGACAGCAGCAGGCTTCTTGATGTTAAACCGCGGATCTCAGGTGATGTAGACAAGATATTGAACTGGAAAATGTCTGATATTGTGGACACATCTCAACTCAAGATACTCCGATTGCCCTTGCCCGACTCCATGACAGCAGGCAAGGTAGGTGGTTTGAGAACGTGATTGATTACAAGTTACCTAATATAACTTGCTTTACATTGGGAAGGAAAGCTTGTGGTTGAATTGATGGTTTTTGTTTTTGTTTTTTCAATAGAAGTCATTTTAATTTATCAATCATAGTTCTGTTGCTATCTGGTATAGGAAATATATTTAGTGCATAGCTTTTTGTTGTATGATGATTAATGCACTTCATTTGATAAGTCAACTACATCCATTAGTACATTGGACATGTCATGGAAGGAAACTCGGGTGTATTGATTCTTGTCAATTGGTGAAGTCGTTTGTTGAAAGCCTTGGGTGTGCCTGTTTGTGGTATCTTAGTCCTAATAAATGCTTGTATCGTCAATTGATTGCAGTCTATCAAACTACATAGTGCCCAACGAACTGTCAATCCATTCCCTCCAACCATGAAGCACAGGATATTTCATGTTGGTATACCAAATATCTAACTGGTGTGATTAGTAATCAACTCGCTAAATATGAGAGGGTTCATGAAGTCATACCATAAGAGATGGAAGGGAAGGGTAGATGATTTCAGAGGATTATAGGACTTTGGACTTTAGAGGGTAAGTTATTGAGAGATGTCATAAAATGGATACCTGTTATTGTTATATTGTTAGAAAGGTATCTGTATAATCATATCCATAATAACTGTACTTTCCTTTTGGGGTTGTCCAATAATTTGTCCTTTTTCAAAAGTCAGATTGTTAGTTTTCCCCAAAAGGCCATTCTTCCTTCTAGTGTTTACATGTTAAAGAAACGAAATTAGCAACTATCGCCTCTAAAATCTGTGCTTTTTTCTAAGTAAAAATATTTTAAGTAGAGGGAGTATATAGAGACATTAGTGGGGGAGCTAAAATGTAGAAGAATTCTAGTCTTTGCTAAATAAAACTGGTGGCACTTAAGTTGGCGCAGAAACATTCTAATGTGTGGTGGAAGCACATTCTTCTACTTTATGGAGATGCCTTTTCTCCAGAAATGACCCTGGATGTGGTGTCTTCATGGGAGGAAAAAATTACTATTTAAAGGTAGTTACCGTTTCCAGATTTAAGAACCAGGCTCACACATTTAAATTACTATTTAAAGGTAGTTACCGTTACTATTTAAAAATTACTATTTAAAGGTAGGAAAAGCTTTTTTAAAATAAAAAGGTGATAGAACAGTTAAGGAGCTATACTGAATCATCTACAGTAAACAAGCGAGAAAACTGATAAAATCATAAAAGGAGACCCCAACACAACATTAGCCCACAAAAACAAAGTCTGCAACATCTTGCCCTTCAAATGCTCTAGGGACAACTCCGAATCTTCGAAGTATCTATCATTCCTCTCCCTCCACAAGCTCCACCAAATGCACAAAGGTATCATTTTCCACAGGCTCACACATGTAGCCCATATGTCGAGTAATCCTAATTAGAGGGTATGGGTAATCCTAATTAGAGGCTGACATAGGGGAACTCTTTTATATGTGGTTTATATCTTCAATTAATATTTTGATTGGTTGCATGGTACACATGTTTCCCCTCCCCCCCAACTCACACACAAGCTTCCTAGCGCCACTTTATGCATCCTACTTTTTTTTTGCCATACATGTCTCCCAAACCACTTGTAGGTTTTTTTTTTCTCAGGCACCGACAACTTGAATTAAGTTTTATATCCCTCACATTACAGTACCACTTCGCTCTCTGGTTGTTCTGTCTTCATTACTCTATAACCCTTGTTCTGAGTAAGTACAGCAGCAACCTCGAGGAAAGCTTCTACTTTTTTTTTTCCAGAAAAAATAGTGTTTCTATTTAATGTAATGATCTCTTTTGTTTGAACTGCGTTTTCTCGAAGACTGTTTGATTATTGGCTTAATTACTGATACCATCCCTGTGGTATTGACATTTAACAAATTAGTCCCTGGGGTACAACTTTGAACATGAAGATCCCCGCGGTCTGTTTTTTAGACATACATATTTTTTTGTCTATCAAAAGTTAGCTCAGTAACGGGAACAGGGTTCAGGATAGGCTATCCGACCCCGAAAATTGATATCTCAACCTCTAACCCATGTCAGTCTTCTGTTAATTGGCTAATTTTTGGTGGACAAAAGGACCTATATGTATGAAATATGGACCACAGGGACCTTCTAGTTCAAAGTTGTACCTTAGGTGCTGATTTGTTAAAAGTCAATATCACATGGATTGTAGTAGTAATTAAGCCTTGATTATTAGTGAGAGCTCTTAGAATTAATTAGTTCTTATCGGAATTTATATGAAGTAACCACATAACTATTACTAGCCAAAACATAAAAGCTTTATTTAGCTTACTAGTACAAGTGAGAAAATTTGATCTAAACCACTAGGTGAATTTGATATTTACAGAATTGTTATTTCTTTTTCTTCTATTTCTCCCTTGGGGGTGCTATGAAGTGGTCACGATGGATAAAATCTTATTTCCTCCATTTGCGATCACAAAGCTGTTATTTTTACTGGTTCATGATATACCTATCAATTCTTGTACTCCTTTTAAATTTCCATCACCTTAAATATTCCAAAATTAGATTAGATCCAAAACAGACCGCGGGGATCTTCATGTTCAAAGTTGTACCCCAGGGACTAATTTGTTAAATGTCAATACCACAGGGATGATATCAGTAATTAAGCACCCGCAAAGGTACTGCCCCGTATGCTTTCTGACCACTTCCCAATCTTGTTGGAAAGTGGAAGTTTTGTGGGTTCGAGGAAGCCGTTCCGTTTCGAAAATATGTGGCTTAAAGAGGAAGGGTTTGTGGATTTGGTTAAGGAGTGGTGGGAGGGATTCCATTTTATTGGTTCCCCGAGCTTTGTTCTGTTTTCGAAGTTGGGGGCCTTGAAGCGAAATCTTAAGGTGTGGAATCGGGAGGTGTTTGGTGACTTGGGGGTTAGGAAGTCGAATCTTCTGGTTGAGCTTGATATGCTGGATGGAGCGGATGAGGGAGGCACTATAGATGAGGCGGGTAGGGTGCGGAGGTTGGAGGTTTCTAGGGACCTGGAAAATTTAATTTCTATGGAGGAGACGTGTTGGAGGCAGAAGTCTAGAGCTCTTTGGCTCAAGGAGGGCGATCGGTGTACTAAGTTCTTTCATAGAGTGACAAACTCTAATAGAAGGGCGAATTTGATTTCAAGATTAGAGGTGGAGGGGGAAGTTGTGGAGGATCCAGCAGGGATCTCTGCGGAGATCGTTGATTTTTACTCTTCTTTATATGAAGAACCCTTTGCGTGGAGGCCCTCGTTGGATGGGTTGGAGTTTGAGAGGATTTCGGAGGTTGACGCGGAGTGGATCGAGAGACCTTTTGATGAGGAGGAGGTGACTAGGGTGGTTCATAGTCTCAATGGAGACAAGGCTCCTGGCCCGGATGGGTTCTCATTGGCTTTCTTTCAAGCTTGCTGGGGGATTATTAAGATGGATGTTATGACAATGTTTAATGAGTTTGCTAAGGAAGAGAGGTTTGTTCGGAGCCTGAATTCTTCTTTTATTGTCCTCATTCCTAAGAAGCCGGGGGCGGTCGATCTTAAGGATTTTCGCCCTATCAGTTTGGTGGGGGGCATTTACAAGATCTTAGCCAAGGTGTTGGCTAATAGGCTGAAGCTTGTCCTTGATAAGATTATTTCACCCTCTCAGAATGCTTTTGTAGGGGGAAGACAGATTCTGGACTCGGTGCTCATTGCTAATGAATGTATCGATTCGCGGATGAGATCTGGGGTGCCGGGAATGCTTTGTAAGTTGGATGTGCAGAAAGCATATGATCATGTTAATTGGAAGTTCCTTATGTATCTTCTCCGCAGATGTGGTTTCAATGAAAAATGGTGTAGGTGGATCTATTTTTGCATATCGACAGTGAGGTTTTCTGTGATGGTTAATGGTTGTCCGAAGGGTTTTTTCGGTAGCTCCCGTGGTTTACGGCAAGGGGACCCCCTCTCTCCCCTTTTGTTTGTTATTGTCATGGAAGCTTTTAGCCGTATGTTGGGGAGAGTGGTCGACCATGGAAGTTTAGAGGGGTTTATGGTTGGAGGGGGTTCAGGGGGAAGCGTGTGCATATCTCATTTGCTTTTCGCAGATGATACTTTGGTTCTATGTGGTGCGGATGCCCGCCAGTTCAGGAGTATTAGATGCCTTCTTCTGTGTTTTGAGGCTGTTTCTGGCCTTCGAATCAATTTGTCGAAGTCCGAAGTTATTCCTATTGGTAGTGTTGATAATGTTCAGGAATTGGCGGGAATTTTGCCATGTGGGGTGTCCTCTCTTCCCTTCAAATACTTGGGTCTTCCGTTGGGGGCAAGCTTCAAGTGTGTTCAAATTTGGGACGAGATCATTGAACGGATGGAAAGAAGACTTGCGGGGTGGAAGAGGATGTATCTCTCTAAGGGGGGTAGGCTTACCCTCATTAAATCTACTCTTTCAAGCCTCTCGACTTATTTCCTTTCTTTATTCCCTATACCGGTTGCAGTGGCTAATCGATTGGAAAAGATTCAGAGAGATTTCCTATGGGGCAGCGATGAGACTGCATAAGTTTCATCTTGTGAGGTGGGAGCTGGTGTGCTCTCCCCATCATGATGGGGGTTTGGGGATCCGCAGTTTATCCATGTTTAATAAGGCTTTGTTGAGTAAGTGGCTGTGACGTTTTGCTCATGAGAGAGAGAGGCTTTGGCGGCTTGTCATTGCTGCGAAATATGGGAGCTGTGTGGGTGATTAGAGATCTCGTTCTCTCCGGGGACCGTATGGTGTTAGCCTTTGGAGATTCATTTCCAAAGGGTGGGCGGCCTTCAGTAAGTCTCTCAAGTATGTGGTGGGGAGTGGTGTTAGGGTTAGTTTTTGGCAAGACGTTTGGTGTGGAGATATTCCTTTGTCTTTGGCTTTTCCGGTGGTCTATTCTTTGGCTCTTAATAAGGAGGCTACGGTGGCGGATTATGTGGCGGTGAATGATGGTATAGTTGCATGGAATGTTACCTTTGTTAGATCAGCTAATGATTGGGAGTTGGAGGATTTCTCCGTGTTTTTCTCCAAGTTGTATGGGTCAGCGATTCGGAGAGGGGAGGAGGATAAGATGGCATGGACTGGCTCAAAAAATGGTTCTTTTACAGTTAAGTCTATGTACTCTTCCGTTGTCAGTAGGAGCAGAGTTAATTTCCCTTGGAAAGGAGTTTGGAAGACAAAGTGCCCTTTGAAGGTGTCTTTATTTGTGTGGGAGGCTACGCATGGGAAGATTCTTACGTCGGATAATCTTCGGAGGAAAGGTATCTATATTGCAGATTGGTGCTATCTTTGTCGTGATAATGGGGAGTCGGTTGACCACGTGCTCCTCCATTGTCCGTTCTCGAGGGGAATTTGGAATCATGTGCTGGGCATTACAAATTTTCAGTGGGTAATGCTGGAGAAGGTTTCGGGAGTGTTGTGGAGTTGGAGTAGGAGGTTGTCCAATCCGATTGCCAAGGTTATTTGGAGAATGATTCCTTCATGCATTTGGTGGTGTCTTTGGAGGGAACGGAATAGTAGATGTTTTGAGAATTGTTCATTGTCTTTGGTGAAGATGCAAGAACTTGTGTTACTTTCCCTATTTAGTTGGGCTAATGTGGTGCTTGGCTGTCCTTTTGTTGATTTTAATGATTTTCTTAGTTTTTTGGTTTGTTTAGATTAAGTGATTTCGGTATAGCACTTTGTACTGTTCTCACTTTTTTCTAATGAGATTGGTTACTTATCAAAAAAAAGTTTGCCTTAGGATGCTTAAGTTCAGCTATTCCATGTTGCTTCAGGTGGGTAATGCCCTAGAGGAGTGTTTTATCACAGTTCTCTTCTTTTCTGGAAATTGACTTTTCTTCCCTAGAGACGAGAGGAAATATGGACATTAATTTTTTTTTATAATTAAGTTCACCTCTTAGTTAGAACCTGAAATTATGAAGCATCTTAAATAATGGAATAGTGGGCCTGGAAATGCAAGGCAAAGCCGTCAATGTTCAGAGGTTGAAGCTCCTCTATTCACCCCTCCTCCTCCTCCAGAAAATGACTAAAAACTTATGGCTCCACCACTAAGCCAATCATTTTACAGACTGAATGGCAGTCGCTTTGGTACCCAGAAGTCGACCTTTCTAAAGCACCAAATAGAGAAGAACATATCCTACGGTATTGGTTTATGATTTAGGCATGATAACTGTGGGGCTTAGTACAACCGTAATATCAGCTGATACAGTGATATTCAGAATGATAATAGAAGGATCTTAACGAAGTGCTAAAAACATTTGGAAACTGGTGTTGAAAAACGAAATGAGTTAAATTGTGTACTGTGAAGATGCTTGATGAAACGTTCCTACTTCTGGGCTGATTGGATATACTGCTGCATAAATGCTAAATATTCTATTCTATGCTAAAGAGTCATTCCTACTTTAGAAAACACTATTTATTTCATTATGTCAAGAAGTTATTTCAATTGTCCTTTCAACCAATTGGAAAATAAAGAATGCTTTTTAGACAATCTTTCCAATCATGTCTAGGCTTCCATTATCATTCTATTTAACCCTTCCATTTGGGGGATGTGTTGTATTGTTGGAGAAGGAAGTTTGAGGATCCGATCGCTTTGGCTGTTTGGTAGATGATCCCGGCTTGCATTTGGTGGTGTTTGTGGAGGGAAAGGAATGAGAGATGTTTTGAGGATGGGGCTTTGTCTTTGGATAGTTTGGGGGGATCTATGTTGCATTCTCATTTTTTGTGGGCTAATTCGGTATTAGGGTGTCCTTTTGTGGGTTTTCTGGATTTTCTAAGTTTTTTAACTTGTATGCTCTAGTTGCTGTCAGTATAATCTCTTGTACTGTCAACTTTCTTTTTCTTTAATAAAGTTTAACTTATCAAAAAAAAAAATCCGGGGTTTTGGGTAGGCTCTGGTTATATGTGGATAGAAGTAATTTAAGGTGCTTCTGCTGGTAGATTTGACATGCACTGTGTTGATATCGTATAAGTCAATACTATTAGTACCAGTTATACAACAAAATGTTGATTGATACTTCTGAAAACTGGTCAAGATATTTTCTCGTAACACGTAGTTTGTAATCTGCAATGAAATTTCATCCACGTGTAATGATTTTAGGCTTATCCGCTAATACTACGAAATGCAGACAAAGTTCTGCCCTTCTTTGGAAATAGTAATTGGCTTTTGACACAGCATTGTGCCTTGGACGTTCTCATTCATTTTGTATGGCTAGCAAGGAGTTTTCCTTGGTTTGACTTTACAAACACAATATCCAATCAAATCTTTCGGCCTAGAAAAATATACAATTGAGTTTGAGCAGCTGAGTTTAATATGGTTTTGACATTGACTTTTTTAGCACTAACTTCTTATGATAATAATTATTCTTGTGGGATCAGATCTCATTGATTCTGTTTCCAAATTTAAATTTGTCATTAATTGGTAAGGAGAGCCTTTAATGAAATAGATTTGTGGGCAAATCTCTTTTTGAAACTCATTAACTTCAGTCGGGGAAGACAAAGCAGGACTTGCATACTTGCACGTTTGGCAATGGTGCACTTTCTATGCATTATAAATGTGAACATAATTGTTCTATATTACAGATAAGTGTTACAAAAGAAGTTGTGAACTTAGTCATATATAGACAACAGTGATGCAAAATCCATATTCCCTCATTTGGGTTTTAATATTTATGATATAAACTGATTGGGATGTTTTGAGGGTGTGGCTGTGTCCATGGAGGGTCTGAGGGGAAATTTTTTGCAGTCCTTGTTCCTGTGGGTGAATGCCATGTTGGGTTCTCCCTTTTCGGAGTTTCTAGATTTCATTAGTTTTCTTGCTTGTTTGGTCTAGAGGTCTCAGTATAGTCCTTTGTACTGTTCCTTCTATTCCTTTTTCTTTCAATAAAATTGCCTTACTTATCAAAAAAATTAATAAATAAACTGATTGGGATATGTGGAAGAACACACTTGTTTCCATTGTTGTTCCTATGTTGCTAAATTAACACAGAATGAATCACAAATTGCAGGTTGTGCGGCTGATCTACACTAACAATGGCGTCGCTCTACTGGCCCTTGCATCCAATGCTGTTCACAAACTTTGGAAATGGCAACGCAGTGAAAGGAATCCACTGGGAAAGGTTAGGTTTCTATCTATGCAATTTTCTTCCTCATATGTTTGTGGTGTTCTTATACCTCTTCACCTTGAAATATTCAGGCTACTGCATATGTTGTGCCACAGTTGTGGCAGCCTCCGAATGGAACTCTTATGAGTAACGATGTAAACGACAGTAAACCTGCTGAAGAGTCTTCTGCATGTATTGCTTTATCTAAAAACGACTCTTATGTCATGTCTGCATCTGGCGGGAAGATCTCTCTATTCAATATGATGACATTTAAGGTTTGTTACTGCTGCTCTTGCTTGTTTCCTGATTGGAAAATTTGCACTTCTTTTTTCTTCCTCACTAATTTCTAGTTTAGGTGGTTCATATGCAACTAAGTTGATGAAAGTCCACATTGACTACATTAACCTGGTAACTGCCTTTCAGGTCATGACAACATTTATGCCCCCACCCCCTGCAGCAACTTTTTTGGCATTCCACCCTCAAGATAATAATATAATTGCGGTAGGGATGGAAGATTCTTCTATTCAAATATATAATGTCAGGGTTGATGAGGTGAGGCATCTCGAGTTTTTATCTGTTGCAATAATTATAATTTTGCAATTTTATTTAGGAGAATGCTTGTATGGTTTATCCATTGATTGTGTTGTTGCATTCTAATCCTTTTAAAGTGCTGGTCACTACTACTCTTGAGTTTTGGTAGTCTTTTGACCAATCAATTCTCTTTTACTTTATGTTAATGTCATCGTGGTCCACCTTCAAAACTACATTAGGTTGTTATGTTTATTATATTGTTTATGTAAGTTACAAGATCAGGCTGGCTTGAAAATTGTTGCGTACAAGTGCATAAAATATTTATAAAAAAATGAGGTTTCGTACAGGAAAACATTAGGAAAGGCTCAACTTTTATGGTAGTATTTTATAATGGAATCAACGTTTTAGTGTGTCCCATAAGAACTGCAAGAATCATATAAGCGTTCACCTCTCAATTATCTTAAGCTTTCCTCTCATGATGTTTGGTTAAGAGATATATTTCAAGCTGGAATACTGTTTGCAGGTCAAAACGAAACTCAAGGGTCACCAGAATCGGATTACAGGGCTTGCTTTTTCCCAGACCCTGAATGCTCTTGTTTCTTCAGGAGCTGACACACAGGTTAGCTGCTGATTGTATTCTGTAACATGATCTTTTGGTCGATGAGATCTAAATTCTAATATCGAAATTCTGGTATGTTGATATAAAAGTTAGGACTTATCCATATCTCAACTTCAGGACCCTAGTCGGTGGGACCAACAATATGTAATGGTCTTTTTCATCATTACATATATAAGAGGACCGAACTTAGCATTCATTCTTGAATGGACGATAGACATCAGCTTAGTTACATGATCTCCCTGTTGCTGAAATCCAGCTGCAAAAGTTCTGAACTTCTTTATCCTATCAAAGACTTTACCCGGTGTTAATCTACCCAAAGCAGGGTCTTGGGAGGGAAGATCTAGGGATGCTTTTGACTTCTGTATTTTCACATGAAGTGGCTGCTGTCAAGAATCATACTGTGCTTGACAGCCCAAGATATCTTTTACTATTACACTAGACAATGGCTCTAAAGATAACTATTTATTGCCTCAGTACTAAGAACGCTGTAGATAACATATTAACTTCAATCAACTGAGTTGCAGTTATGTGTCTGGAGTATTGATGGGTGGGAGAAGAAGAAATCAAGGTTCATTCAAGCACCAGCTGGTCGCCAATCCCCACTGGTTGGAGAAACTAATGTTCAGTTCCATAATGATCAAGCCCATCTGTTGGTTGTACATGAAAGTCAAATTGCTATATATGACAGCAAGCTTGAATGTTTGCACTCAGTAAGTTTTCACCTTGATTTCCTTGTCTTATATTGCCTTATTGTCTGCTTAGCGGGGGAGAAAGAGGAGGCATAGAACCTCACCAGAAATTACATCTACCGAGCTGGAATAACTATGCTTCTGTACATTTATCATTTTCGCACTGTAGCCTTGTCTGTGATTCTAAAAATGAGTTGGTGGAACTAGGCAACAGTACGAAAATGATGGATTTGGTGGAGCTAGGCAACAGTCCCTTTCACGAATCCTTTCACATTTTCCTTCTGACACGTTCATAAATGCATGCACACAGACTGTTATTTGGCTGAAATTATAATTATAATTATAATACCAGTGCTGTCCTTTCTGCACTGGTAACGATGGAAATCTGTTGCCTCCCTTATTCACCGGGCTCGGAGTGACCTACCCTAGCTTAGTCGTACTTGGTGGGCTTAAACACTATGGTAAATCCTGGCGAGAATAGACAGTCTGCAACCCAGCCTCCTAATTAAGTCATCAAAAGTCACCGGTATAATCCTTAGAGGGAATCGAACCTGGGACCATGTGCCTGATCCACCACGGCCCCAGGTGTGCCCTAACCACTGAGGCAACCCGGGGTGAGTTAATCTTAGACACTTTTCCTTTTGAGGTAAAATAATACTTAGAGATCTTGTCCTTTTCCTCCTTGCTGGATTTTTTGAAATTCCAACGGGAAATTGTGTAGAAAAATTGCGTAATATATTTGTTACATGTCTTCTCTATCTAATTATACGACTTGTGGAATCCAAATTACTTGTCTCGCAGTCCATGTTCTACTGTCAGAATGACTTTGCCATAGAGTTACCACCTACTTGTAGACTCTCACCTCCACTCTCAACCACCCCCCCCCCCCAACCACCACCACCACCACCGAAAAAAGAAGCTCGATTTCTTCTTCTTTTCTTTCATCTTGTGGTTTCTTTTCATTTTCACCTGAAAGTAGGATCTTCAAACTCTATCACCATCACTACGAGAGTGTCAAGACCTACTACCAACCCAACCGAGATATAAAGCATGTTCCTAAGGAAGAGGAAGGCGTTTCTCAAACCTTGTATTTTGTAGGTGCCTTTTGGCAGTGCTTCATCCACCCTCGGATTTACATTAGGTGTCACTCAAGTCAATTTGTTTTTTTTTTTAGTTAGAGCATTGATACGAATGTTGTTAAACAAATGTAAGATCCCAATAGCTTTGATTCTTGTGGATAAGATAACCTTTGAAGTTGGCACAAGACATTGTCTAATGCCTTCTATGGAGAACTTACTCCCTGGATTGCAAAAGGATGTGTTTTCAACTGTAACTTTTACTTGGTGAATGAGCAACACGTGACATTGTAATTGTTGGAGTCATCAGTGAAAGTTGAGTTGCAGTCGACGTCATTTGGTTTTTTAATGCTGTTTTGCTAATCCATGTTCTTGCAGTGGTCCTGGTCTCCCAAAGACACACTTACAGCTCCAATCTCAAGTGCAATATATTCATGTGATGGTTTACTGATTTACGCTTCCTTTTATGATGGTGCTGTGGGAGTTTTTGATGCGGATAGCTTAAGGATAAGATGTCGAATAGCCCCATATGCTTACTTACCATCCTCTGCTGTTAGGTGAGCAAATTATACTGTTGTAGGAAGCTCGCAGTGATTCAAGTAGAGATCATTTCCAAGGTTTCTCAATCGCCATAATCTGTTGATGTACCAAAACCTTGATGTGTTGAGCGCGTTCTTTATTGCAGTGGCAACCCGGTCTATCCTTTGGTTATAGCTGCTCATCCATCGGAGCCTAACCAAATTGCACTTGGCATGAGCGATGGTGCTGTATACGTGGTAGAGCCATTAGATGTAGAGCAAAAGTGGGGGGCTCAATCCTCTCAAGATAATGGGTCAATACCTTCTAATTCATCAAATCCTTCCCTGAGTGGTCAAGGATCGGAGCAGCCTCCTAGGTGAGGGGGGACGCAGATAAGCATGAGCAACAACAAAGAAAAAGTGTTATTGGATTTTAGTCATTGTCATCATAGCATTTTGCTCGAGCCATTGCTTTTGATGGTGGCTTTTACATAATAGTTATTGTAAATTCTTTTTGTATTTAGTCATTTTACTAATACAAGGTATTTTGGAGGTAATATTATCTTGATGTTGGTTCGCTAAATCGGTAGACACCCAGAAAGATTCAGTTGCCTTCCTCCACACTTGGATCTGCTTCCAAGGTGACATGCTTGAGCAGCAGAAGCAGGAAATGATTTTCCCTCGTTAAAGCTCAAAGGGAAAATTTCTGTTTATTGTGCAGAGAGATGCAGAGTCAACCAATTTACACAAATCGCCCCATGGATTAGAGATAGATAGGGTTACAACTAACAAACTGTGAGTTCAGCTAGACAATCCCTCTTGGGGTGAATAGAGTTTTATAAAAATTCTCGTGAATATAGAACAATAAAATTCAATGAAACGGAGCTACAAATGGTCACCCAAGTTATAGCACAGAGCAGTAAGCTTTACCAAAAATCTAAGCAAGAGATAATATGGCTACAACATTGATCACACAATAAATTAACCGGTTAATATGGAGAGATGATCAATAGAGAAAGTGTGATCGAGATAAAAGTTTGGATCATTCTCAAGTTAAAAACAGTCTCGTACAAGAAATCGACTCTGAACAATAGGGGCTTAGGGGACGAAGATACCATACGAGGGAGCAAAAAGACAACCCACTGGTAATAAAAATATGTATAAAAAAGTAAGACTCCTGCTATGGCTGACTTTTTTTTTTCCTTGAGTCGCCTACAACATTGAAAAAAAAAATTGCTCTTTACGAGGTCTTGCTCAGAGTGAAGCTTTAAGCAACCAACTACCTTACCTTTGCTGCTTATGTGTATTTCATAATCAAAAAGTCTACACGTACACAAAGTGTTTCAGTTTTAATTATTTTTGTTGTGTATAATATACGCCATGACCATGGCTTCGTAAATGAATTTGGACTGTTATCTTCAAGTCGCTGTTATTACCCGCGTGTAAAACTTTGATTCCTCCTACTATATAAGGCAGCGACACTACAATATGGATCAACGTGTTGAGATCTCACATTACTTAGGAGAACCTAATTAGAAGACTTAATAAGAAGACTTGGATAACTTTAAGGCATGTCTTTTGGTATAGAGCCCAAGTCCTCATCAATTGGTGACCCATGCGTTTTTCCTAGGCATGTGGTGGCTTGAATGAACTCATTTTCTTCAACTCTATAGATCCAGTACGGGTCAGGGTAGGCCCAAGTCTGATGAAAAGTTCCTATAGAGGCCATGTGAGAGACGCAGACAACGAGGACGTCGGACTTCGAAGGATGGAGGAATTTTGAGATCCCATATTGCTTAGGAGAACTTAATTAGAAGGCTTAATAAGAGAGTTTGGATAACTCTAACTTGACATGTCTTTTGGTCTAGAACTCAGGTCCTCATCACAATGATGCTTGCAAAGCGGAAAGGCTGTGGGTTAGCCCCTACTACTAGGGCACACATAAATGCTTATACTCTCATTTAGGGGTGGGCAAATATTATGTCCATAATAAAAATTTTTTACTCCGGTTTGTGCTGGAATCAGAATAATTTTTTAGCATTTTCTAGAACCAAAACCAAAATTAACATTCTAGTGGGTACCGAAATTGATGAAACCGAAATGGACCACCCTACTCTCAGTGTCATTGGATTCCGATATGTCCTTCTACCAGGAGACAGTCAGTGTTTATTTACTAAAATTGATGCTTAATTGCAGTTAGTGTTCTTTGTGTGATAGTCAAATAACCTCGCTAGTCCAATATTGTCTTGAGCTAAAGCTTTTGTCATGGCAGATTTATAGTAAAAGAGAGAGGATAGGAGAATGGGAGGAGGATGGGTTGTCGGAAAGTTAAAGAGTAGTCCAATTGCTTCATGTTTATGGCTTTATAAAAGAATAATACGAGCACCAAAGCTTGTGCCCCATTGATCTTTTAGGAAAAGATGGAGTGCAAAATAGTTCCAAGAATTGCTGAAAGGGCATCTATTTGAACCAAATAGTTTCTTATCAAGCACCTTGAGAATTTCTGAGTTCTCACTATTTTACTGCCGTACTCAGCGGGATTGGATTCGGTGCGAAGTTTAAATATGCGAAGTGTGGAAAGTGAGGGTTGAGATTTTAAATGGTAAATCTAACGGTTACGAAATAGAAGACAGCGCATTTAATGAGGAGAAGAAAAAGAAAACGGCTTGGCTAAATAGTAAGCTTGCGTTTTTTTCTCTTTCCTTTTTTTCCTGCATGCCTTTTGCAACACGCAACAAGCTGCCGTGTTTACCCCACAACAAATGGATAAACACGACAACTTGTTGCGTGTTGCAAAAGGCATGCAGGGAAAAAAAGGAAAGAGAAAACGCAAGCCGACTGTTTAGCCAAGCCGTTTTCTTTTTCTCTGATCTCCTCGTTAATTGTGTTGTCTTCTATTTCGTAACTGTTAGATTTACCATTTAAAATCTCAACCCTCGGTTTTCACACTTAGCACATTTAAACTTCGCACCGAATCCAATTCCGTGATCAGCAGCTCAAGGGAGCTGCCAGTTAGTTAAACACAGATTGGGAGAAATCTCTATAATTGAAAAGAGACTCGTATGGGTAAATCGCATTGACAAAAAATGTTCACTTTCATAACCCGCCATCAACAAAGCATTGGGCGAGCCAACAATTATTACAAAACTTGAAAGGATAGCCAATACCAGGGCCACAGACAAAATCCATCAAAAATTCTGATACTTCTTTGAGAAGTAAAAGGAATACCACAAGGAGGCAAACCTAGGTTTAAACGCTCCTCCCATCACTGACCCTCTATACGGTTCTCTGGCAAAGTCTGCAAGGCAATTCTTTTCTTCCCTACTTGTTCCTGCACATTGATTAGAAAGAAATCAGTTGGTAACACAGTGATTAACTCTTGAGATCGCCTACTAAAAGGTGAGAGAGAGAGAGAGAGAGAGAGAGAGAAACCGCACCTTAGTCTCGCTTTGACCCTTATTTTTGCCTTTCTGTGTTGCAATTTCCTTTTCCCTCGCCAACTTCTTCAGTTGCCTTAAACTCTTATCTGCGTATTTTTCAGTACTGTCGGTTTCCATCTTAGATACTAGAATCTGAACAGGACAGGGAGCCATAGCATAATCATCACTCAGGCCTTCGTTTTCAGAAACCTGCATTTGGGAATTCTGCATTGACAATGCTTTTAGAACCTGAGTTCTCGTCTTCTGTCATATTACCTTCTGGATCGAATACATTGGGTATGTTAGATTTAGTAACAACAATAGGGTCTGATTCTTCCTTGGAATTTTGAGAAGTTGGAACCTCTGGATCTTTTTGCTCTGTTTCTGCATCATCATTGCTATTCTTACCTTGACACTCGGACGAATTTTCGCTGGACAACTTGTCTTCATCGGATTCCACTTCAGTGCCGTATTCAGATCCAGAATCATCATCACTGCCCATTTCTGTCTCTGCATCATCATCACTATTACTATCTTCACACTCGGATGAATTTTCGTTGGACAACTTGTCTTTATCAGACTCCACTTCAGTGGAGTACTCAGATCCAGAATCATTACTGCCCATGCCATCAACCTGCGCCACATGGATGTCAGAATCCTTACTTGCCAGGTTTTGACATTCATCTTGAACATCAGAGGAACTCTGTCTCAGTAAATTCAGCTCGAGAGTTCCTTCAACACCCGCCGAATCAACTTGTAAAGATTTATAAGCAATAACAAGGTCCTCAACCTCAGCAGAAATATCATTGGGTACTTCAACTGTCAAAGAATCTTCAGATACTGTAACTTGCTCAATAACTGGAGCATCAGCAGGGCCTGCCAGGGGATCAGCATCAAATTCATAGAACTTAACAGTAACAAAGGAATGTTGACCAGAACCAATATATGATTTAAGATGAGCTAGATGTTGAAGACAATAAAATTAGTAACCGGTCTCATAACTTACCCTTGTCATCTACACTTTCATCATCCAAATCTATTGCCTTCTCCAACTTTTCATTTGAAATGACTTCCGACTCATCAGACCTCTCATCATGAACTTCATCTATTGCCTCTGAAGCTTTAACAGCACCCAAATTGTCTGATATCGCAGTAGCCAGTTCCTGTTTTGACTTCAAAACATATAATTCCGACTCGTCAACACTCTTATTCTTATCCTTACTATCAACTTCGGATTCCGTCTCAATCTCCGGTGACGCATCTGATTTTGGATCCGATAGAACTTCTAACTCATCAGTTTTCTCCGACTCAACTTCTGAAATCAATATCTAGACAATGTCAGAAGATATCGTATCATCTTATGCAATTTGTAATAGTCGAGAAAGGTTAGAGAAAAAGAGATCAAAATTTTCAATCCTAGTGTATAGTTGCAATCAGAAAAGCTTGTGCACATGGCGCAAGATAAGCTAGCTAAGAAGATTTTCCCATTTCTTGGATTGGAGTTAGATAGGCGTATGTTATAGGTCAAATAATCTAGGCAAAAGTTATCAACCAGACAAATTCAACAGAAACCTCACATACCACAAACACGCTTTCCAACTTCAACAGAAACCTCTGATCTATCCGAATCATTAGTCGTTTCTTCAAACAATTCCTGAATCTTCACAGGTTCTCCCTTGACGTTCTCTATGATGCTCAACTTAGCCATATTCTTCCCCAACAACCTCACTGATCTCCTTGTACTACCCACTTGCTGCACCGAATTCGCCTCATTTTGTGCCTCCAACTTCCTAGGACCCCTAGCGGTTGGGACTCTTCTCCGGCTGCTCGGCACTGCAGGAGTCTCAGGCGCACCACTCCTTCCTTGAGCGTCATTCTTCTTCTCCTCTTCATCTTCTCTCAACTGAATCTCAATGTTTCTGCAAGCCGAAGCGGCTGGTGCTTTCCTGCTGCTGCTCGGAATGGCGGGGGTTGAGAGAACATTCACGTCTTTGTTCTCTTGATTGATTTCTTCGGCAGTTTTTCCTCTTGTCCCGCGACGACTGCGGGTCAATAGTTGTGTGCTTTCGGATTCTTCTTTGATGGGTTTTCTGCGAATTGAGGTTCTGCTGGCGATGGGTGGAATATCTGGCTGTCCGATCACAATTTTCTCTGGAGATTTAGAGAGATTGGAATCTGATGGATTCAAGATCTCTTCGATCCCTTCAACCTAGCAAACCAATTTGGATTAAATGGTAAAGTTTGAAAGAAAAATAACAAAGAAAGGATTTAAAGGGAAAGTGAACGAGAAAGAAATGATAGAAAACGCCAAATCATAGTCTTTCTTTTCCCATAGTTTCTTGACAATCAATTACGTATTATGAGACAGAGATTTGTTTTTCTTTTTAATCTTTTCATTAGCTTCACATTTCTGCTTCTAAGCGTTTCGGAAAAGACAACTCTGTTCTTAATAGATTGAAATATTTAGAATTCAATGGCTCCGTTTGGTTCCCAATAAGATGGCTAGGAAAAGAAATGACAAATCGTTGACTTGTCAACTAACTCGACAACCAAAGAGAGAATAGAGAACGACATACAACGGGAACAGCATGATCTAATTTAAAATACAATTCATTAAAGGATCTAACTCCGAACCTAATACTCCACTCGGATCCTTAAATATAATCCAAGATAAAATAGAGTAGGAATAAGTCCATGCAATTTGGTCTTGTAATCGAAAAACCGAAATCGTGGAAGTAGTGAAATGAGTATTGATACGAGGAAATAGTTTACCTGTTGAAGAGCTTGGAGAGCATCGGCCATGGCTACATTAGTCATGTTGGCCGGGATCTTGTTCTTCTTGCAAAGAGCCTGGAGCTCCTTCCTTGCAAGGCTGTGGAAATCCATCACTCAATATCAACAAAACAATTACAATATAAGAAAAAAAGAAAGAGTGAATTTGAGAATCTGCTCTCTTGAGACTTGAAATGTTCCAAACAAGGCGTTCTAGGTTGCTGAAGATTTGGATAATGCAGAAAGAGAGCGAGTGGAGGCGATGAGTGATGGAGGGAATAGTTGGAGCCGTATTTGTAGCAGAGAGACGCTTATCAAACCCTAGGGAATATGACCGTTGGAGCGTGGAATTTGAATTTTGAATTTTGAATAGGCGGCTGTTTATCGGTAACGATACCAGATTTGTTAATTAGGAAAAAAAAAGAATTTATTATTTTAGTTCTTAGGTTTTATACACTTTTACGTTTTAGTCTTTAAGTTTCATTTTTTCAAATATTAGTCATCGGGTTTACATTTTTTACAAAATGATCTTTCTGTCAGTCTGTCGTCCATATGTTTAACGGACCATGTAGAGGTCGACCAGGTATATTTTTTACAAAATGATCTTTGTTAAGCATATGAACGACAGACTGACGGAAGAACCATTTTGTAAAAAAATGTAAACCCAAGGACTAATATTTGAAAAAATGAAACTCAAAAACTAAAACGTAAAAGCGTGTAAAACCTAAGGACTAAACTGCTAAATTCTCAAAAAAAAGATACCATATGTGTTGGTGTTTGGTGTGACGTTATGGCCTTTGGGCAGATGAAAATCCCCGCGAGAGACACGTGTCCAATACCTAAATGCATTTTAATTGTTCATTAATATAGCATTTACTAAACAAAATTTTTTAATAAAATTTTACTTTTACAAACACACTTCAAAATTTTAATTTTATTTTTATCTCATTCGCCAATTTTAATAACATCTCTTTTTTAACACAAACATAAAATTTTAATAAAATTTTACAAACAAACGCACCAATTTTATTTATTTATTTTTGCTAACTAAGAAACTTCATTTCACCCAACCTACGTATCAGTTAAATCGTATGGATATGTGTGGTGCATTGAAGTCATGCATTTCACTTGGAATATTTTTAATTTTCTATTTAAGGATTGGCATCAAATTTTTGGTTTCATTTTCATATACCCATTTTTGTTTCTCCTTATTTTGTTGCAATAGAGAGCCTTAATTTTCTCATTAGTGATAATTATTAGATTTTGCTCCCAAAATTTCTACTTGGATTGGACAACACAGAAATAAAAACTACATTTTTATTAGATCATTAATAGAATCGAAACTAAAGACTTCATTGAGATTAGGTTATGTTTGCAAACCAAGATTTTTTTAGAAAGTTTAGGAATGTTGTGAAAATTGAGGTAGATTAGAGTTTTATTAGATTTTGAGAGAATATTAGTGAGAAATAAAATTTTATGAGAATTGATAAAAAAAAAGTGAAGATAGATAGATTTTTTTATGTTTATTGTCGTGAAAAAAAGATGATATGATTGGAAGAGAGATATAATTTTGAATTTTTTTGAAATTATTTTCTTGACAAAATATTGAATTCAATTCAGATTGTGTTTGCATTGTAAATTTTTACACTATCTAAAATTTTAACACAATAAAATATTACAAAATAATATATCTCTCCCTCATCAAATCATTACTTTTCACTACAAAAAATATAAAAAATTACCTCTCTCTTCACTTTTTCACTAAACCCAATACCTAAAATTTAACAACACAAAAATTTTACAAAACAAATCCACCAGTTTGAAGAAGACAAATTTGGAATGGGAATAATTTTGATCAAAATTTTAGTTTGCAAGCATACCCTAAGAAAATATTTATTTGTTGTATTGTTTGTCAATGGTTAAAATTAGTGTACTAATCTTTCATTTATTTTTTAAGGTTTATCTCTAATGGGTTCACTAAAAATTGTCAAAAAAAAAAAGAAAAAAGAAAGAGAAAAAGAAAAAGAGTAAGGCGTTTGATTCAATTTGATGAGATTAGGGTTATGTTTGTGTTGAAAAATTTTTGGTATTGGATTTAGTGTTGGTATTGGGTTTAGTGAAAAAGTGAAGAGATAGATAATTTTTTATATTTTTTGATAGGAGAGAGATATATTATATTTTATTATTTTATTGTGAGTTGGTGAAATATTTTGTGAAATTTTTGGTGCAAACGCACCCTAGATTCTTCTAAATTCCTACTAAAATTGAATGGTCCATACTCCAAATAGAGAAAGAACACAACTTATATATCACATTAATTGTTCTCTGTGTAAAGTTTGTTGTATATTTTCTCATAATTAAATCATTCAATATGGGTAGGGTCATAATCCTGATTAAATTTGTTTCCTGTATAACAAATTAATGAAAAATTTGAAGCATGACATATATTCGTATCAACTCACTGTTTGTTATAATGTCTAGTACTAAAAAATAATCGTAAAATATGTTGTATTATTTATAATTAAAAAAATTAAAATATTTTTAAAAGTCTTTACGTACTAAAATGTTCAAATTTAGTTCATATTGTTGGGCAATTAATGTAAATGGACCTGTTCAAAATTTGACACTAATTTATTAAAAGTGACTATCAATAATTAAGCTTAAAATCATTTGCATCGCAACACAGCCCAGCCCATGTTTTTCAACTCTTAGCTGTGAAGGAGTGTGCACCGTGGACCACGCGTTGCACGCAGCGATCCAATTTCCGCCAGTTACTCGCCCAAACCCGAAGTCCGTGCTACTCGCCGATGCAACACTCCGCTCACGTTTTCCAAACCCACCGCCCCAACCCACCAAATTACACCCAACTCACACGGCTACAGAGGCCGAGTTATAGAAAGAGTCAAAAATTGGAAACTGAAAACCCTAGAAATGAAAACGAAGAAAAATCCCCAAATCTGATGAAATGGAATCCCTAACCCTAACCCGTATTCCCCATATCGGATCATCCAGATATACCAGTTCTCGAATCATCCGTTTCTTCTTTGCCGGTGGCTGATCCTGACAGAGACTCAGACAGAGCCAGAGAGGGGAGAGAGAGAGAGAGAGAGAGAGTGTGTCAGAGATATGGAGAGTGAGGGATCAGGCCCGGCAGGGTGCAGCCCCGGATCGATTGTGTGGGTGAGGAGGAGGAACGGGTCGTGGTGGCCGGGGAAGATACTGGGGCCCGAGGAGCTTGCGGCGTCACATCTCACGTCTCCGCGTTCTGGCACTCCGGTCAAACTTCTCGGAAGGGAAGACGCTAGCGTGTGTGTATCTCTCTCTCTCTCTCTCTCTCTCTCTCCCTCCTTCCATCCGGGGCGGATCTAAATCTTTATACAGCAAATATTGTACTTTTTGTACTAGGGATTTTTTTTAGTGGAAAAATTGTAAGATTTTCATGCTGCAATGGATTTCTGTGCAATTGCTGTGGTTGTTCATTTTGGGTGCTACGAATTAATCACAATTGGATGACGGTAAATATGTCATATTATGCATTTCAGATCGTATTCACGCAGTGAAAGATTATGTTGTTATGGTATAACTAAGTTGGTGAGCGATAATGCTCTTTTGGGTTCGTAGGTAACGTAATGAAGTTAATATCCTTGACTTCATTCTAGGGAAAGGAAATATTTTGATTGCTCCCGAGAAATGGTTGTTAATGGTGGCTGTGCCATTTTTTTCTTTTCGTATATTGGAGCATTGGTCATTGGATTCAGATATGTCCATCCACAAGTGTGCATGGGTTACAAACCAAGATTTCGTGGGGAGACAGTCAGTTTTTATTTACTAAAATTGATGCTTAATTGCAGTTAGCGTTCTTTGTATAATTGTCAAAACAAGCACCACATATTGGAGTCCTCTCAAATAACCTCACTGATGACCTAGAGCAGGCATCTTTAGTTAAACTGCCAGGGTAGCTCATCATCATGCTCTACTTTGTATGAAGAGCACACAACTTGAGGAGATATGTGCATGCATAGAACTTCTCGCATGGCATTGAAAGACGTGATCTTTTGGCCAGTTTGTGGCGTGTGAAATGCCATGCTACTTGGAAATGGAAGAATTACCACGAACCATCCTCCAAACAAAAAAGGGGAGAAAGGTGGTGGTTGTTGGGGGGTGGGGACGCACCTCTTGGTCAGTCCTCAATACATGGAAAAGGCTCGAACCATGTATCTGTGATTTACATGACTACGGACACTGTTGCTTTTGGTCTTTTTTTTTATAAGTGCTTTTGGTCATATTTTTAAGAGGCAATTCTTTTACCATTCTTATTTGTTAGTTAATCCGTTTATTTTTTTTCACAAGCAATTCCCAAGCCATGGAAAGAAATCAATATATTTCCTTTTATCTTTGAGAACCTTATTTTGTATCAACATGTTCTAGTAAAAAACCAGAGATAATCTTTTGTGTGAGATTTTTAACTTTTTTCCTGAGACTTGGTTCCTAGCACCTTGGAGGTACATCCCAGCTATTGCTCTTTTGTTTCATACGACTAATGTGTTTTGGTAGTTTGCTTGGCTTGTCTGATTGTTTGTGTTCTTTTCCCTTAGTTTTTGCTGCATCGACTTTCATCTATTTCGTCCCATCCAGTCTCTAGTACCAGGTTTTTTATTTCCCACTTTCTCTCTCTCCCCCCCCTTTTCTTTCTTTGTTGTTTTCTTCTTTTTCTTGCTTTATTATTATTATTATTGTTGTTGTTGTTGTTGTTGTTGTTGTTGTTTTTTAGTTCTCTGCAGTGAAAAACTTGCAAAACAACTACCTAGTGACATAGTTGTGTAGGTTGTGCAACCAGCCTCAAATGATAATTTTGTTGTCATTGCTCATGTGTGAAATGCACCATACTTTCTTATGATGGTTGTTTATATCATTGAAGAGCTTGAAGTGCTCTGACATGTGGTTGGATAGAAAAACACCACATAGTAGAATGTCAGTTTCTTTTGGAAATTCTTAACATACTATGGTTATTGCGTGTTTAGAAAAGATGTAAATTGGAAGAAAGTCTTACTCTTCACCAGTGTTCCAAACTCTTGTGGCTTCTATAGCCATGGCTGTTCTTTTGCACCGACTCTGATATTTATGAAACCCTTTTCTGGTATTTCTCTCAGGGATTGGTACAATTTAGAGAAATCCAAGCGAGTGAAAGCATTTAGGTGTGGTGAGTTTGATGATTGTATTGAGAAAGCTGAAGCCTCTCAGGGCATGCCAATAAAGAAAAGAGAGAAATATGCACGTCGAGAAGATGCTATTCTTCATGCACTTGAACTTGAGAAACAACTTTTAGAAAAACAAGGAAAGCCTGGTGTAGATTCTGATTGCACAAACGGCAAATCATCTGCTGGTATGAAAAAAAGATTGGTTAACTGTTCAGAAAGTTTTGGAGATGATAATAGAAAACTTGGAAATTCAAATTTACATCAGGTTCGTGGCGGACTTGAAGCATATCGCGGTTCACTTTCTGTACAGAAAGCTGTAGATGGAAATCAACTAAGTGGGGAGGATGATCATTCTGAAATGGTACCTCGGATGAGAGGCTTGCAGGATTTCGGTCTCAGGATTACCCCTTCCAAACAAAAGCTCTCATATTCTGTTGCGTCAAATGGCTCTCGGAAACCTACAGCTGATCATCATGCTGATGCTCTTCCTAGTGGCGGTGTTCCTAGCATGGGAAATGCAACTCACACAAATGGTAATATTCTTTGCACAAAAGGAAAAGATCATGTGAGGGATGTGATAAGCACTGCTGTTCAAGTTTTCCAGATTACCGGAAAACTAGGAGTCTCATTAATTGCTGCCTGACTGTAGTCCTGTTTCTACTTTTATCTCAGGAGTGGAGCAGACTGGAGCTACTTCCCGGGCGAAGAGAAGTAAATTTGTCTACTTGACAGCGGAGCCTAGCGATTCTCTGGATTACAGTGAAACCTCTCGAAGCCAGATTGAGATGCCAGCTTCCCATTTTGGATTGGGTAACCGCCTTCCTCATCCTGGTTCTTTGGTTGAAGAGAACTCATCTGGTTTTACGGAAGATGTTGAATCTGATTCTTCCGAAACTGATTCTTCTGAGTCTGAGTCCGATTCTTCCAAGACGGAACCAGATATGGATGAAGGGACGACTTTACTATCAGGTATAAGTCTTGCTATTTATAATTTCTTTTCTCTTGTCCATCTCTGATTATATCTACATGTCAACACTTGGTTAATCAATGTGGTTCAGTGCTTTATATCTTCAATCGATCACTTGTTTGATGCTCACTGATGATGGCTGACCAGTTGGAAGATTTGGTATCTCTTTTCTGTTGTAATTATCTTAAACTGTTTCATACATGTAACCGACACTTTATGTTGGTAAATTACTGGGGATTTTTTGTTCTTTGCATATAAATGGCTACATATCGCTGTATTGCAAGCAGTTTTTAAGTAGTTCCCAGGAGTTAGAGAATTTTATCCATCTTGTTTAATAGCAGTGTCTTAGTACTTGATTGTGTCCCATTTGCTTCCCCGTCCAATGCAAGGATGGACAATCCATTACATTGAGAGTGTGACCTAAGTATGTTTGAAAAACAGTGAAATGGAAAACATGCAATCCAGTTTCCACCGAAATCTCCAAATAGTTTATTCTGAGAAGTTTTTGCTCTATTATGTGTTGCAGATTTGTTCGGTAATTTTGATCAGATGCCTTTTCTGTTCTTTTATATGCGGATATTTGTGTATTGCTAACACCATTCCTTCTGGTGGAAAAACTGCTTTGCCTGCTCAATTTTATTGTAACATCTGTAGGCAGAGAGATTTTTAGAAACTTAGCATTTAAACAGGTCTAATGACTTGGTTCAACTTGAGCCAATTTTCCCTACTAAGAAATGATAGATGTAATGAATAAATTTTCATTATCTAGATTTAATAGCTCAGGAAAAATGGTCCAAAAGATGAGGAGTTCTACCTTTACAGGAGCTTGCAACTGCATTGCTGTGGATAGGGATTGGTCATTTTGGACATGAAAGCTAGTTGTGATTGGAAGCATTGAAGATCGCAATAATTTTTTAAACTAAAGAGCATAATTCTCCGGCCTTCCATTTTTGGACTTGTTAAATTTGTTTGACATTGGGATTGGAAACACATCTGGAGGCTCTTGGTCGTTTGGAAGTTCAAAAGGTCAAGGGTAAATTTATGCTGCGTCTTGACAGAGATGTCCCAGCAGTTCAGGGTCCTTTGCAGAAAACATGTTTGATATCTATGCCATTGTATTTTTGTTCCAAGTAGGGGCTGATCGTGTACAATGGAGCTGAACATGTATTTGTTTGGCTGGGTGTAGAGATTGCCTGGACTTATGATTTTAACTATTTATTTATTGGTTTAACTGGGGAAGTGAGAAAGGGAAGAGAAGAGAGGGGGAGGGGGGGGGGTGTTGGAGTGCTTTCCTTAAGGTTGTTATTCTCTGTGGTCCTGATATGTAAGCCTTGTCTTTCAAATAGAAGCATCTTGGGCTTTTACCTGTAGTTCTCATGAATGGTATTGTACAGTTGGCCTTGTGATAACTGTGTAGTATTTGTTCTGATTGCTTGGGTGAAATATTACAACCTAACTCCGCAGGTATTGTTCAGAGGCCTGGTGTGTTGGTATTGGGGATTAGAGGCATTCTATTTCTGAGTATAATCTGGAGTCAATTCTAAGGCTTGTGAATATGTTGTTGCCATTATTTTGGTGAACGATTGGGATTCAAGCCAATGGCCTCTGATTCATGCCCACTCTTTTTGAAGATGAATTGTTCTCTGTGGATGTAGTGGAACTAAGGATGTAAATCAGCTATGTTTATCTTCATATTTACTTTCTCTTGGTGTTCTCTTTGTACCGATGATTTTGGGCTCACACTTGGAGTTTTTGAAAATGGTTCATGTTATTTGTTCTTGGTAGTTGTACATGGCTGCTTGGGTTTTCTCAGACCATTTGTTGGCCATTATGGTGTAGAGGTATATTTTTTTTGTGATTTCCTGCATCACTATGGCTTGCCTACTTTATTTTTGTCCCCTTATCAACCTCTGATGTTTCTGCTGTTTTGATGTTGTTGTAACTCCAAACGCAGAATGGAATGCACTGGGAAGATCTAAAGCACAAGATCATGGAAGCATGAGCACCGAGGAGCATGATGGGTCAGCATTTTTGGGTGACATGTCTCACCATTATCTCCATGACCATGTTTCTGCTAATGATTCAATGTCCAAATGGCGGTTGAAAGGTAAAAGGAATATCCGCAATCTTACAAAAAGATCTCTGGATGCAAGTGATCGAAAAGGTTTCATCCATGGAACGCATCCTGAAGAACGGGGAAGTGGTTTGAGGCAAAGAACATTGAGGCAGAGTTTGAGTGTTCGTAGAGATGATGATTTTGATTATAGTGTTGATGATGATGATGATGAGGATGATGATGAAGAGGTAGATGAAAGGGAATTTGGCAATCAGAGAGTAAGATTGGACAATAGATACTCCTCAACATCGAGAGCTGCATCCAGGGGTCGGAATAGTAGTGGTCGTAATCTAGATGATTGGGATGACTTGACATGGGAAGATCAGTCTTCTTCTTGGAGAGGATATTGGGGCGTTAAAGGGGAGCGTTTTGATCCATATTTTGATGCCCATCAGCATTTCAGTGGGAGACCGAGATCCATGCTGGTCAATGTGGATTTGAAGGTCCAGGCAAGCTATCAAAAAGAGCCTGTCCCTATTGTTTCTTTGATGAGCAAATTGAATGGGAAGGCAATTATAGGGCACCCCATTCAAATTGAAGCCCTAGAAGATGGCTCAGCTGAAACTCTTCTTTCTACAGTTGATTTTGGCATTGAAGTTAACAATGAAAATACAGCACTTCAGCCAGCTTGGAGGACTGCAAGGAGAACTGCAAATTTTCGGGTCCCGCGACCTCATTTATCATCTGCGCTGGATGGCGATGAAGTTACCAATGATCTTCCTCGTGTTGATCAAGAAAGGAGACCACCATTAAAGAAATTAAATGCAGGGAATTTCATTCATAAGGCAAACCTGGAGAGGAGTAACCTTCCCCACATTCCTCGGCCTCCAACTGACAAGAAGTTTTTGAGAAAGCCACTAAAGAAAGTAAGCTTATCCGCTAGTCAGAAAACTAGAACTCTGTCTTCAATAGCAACGGAGCAGACTTTTAGTATCAAGTCAATACAAGATAGTGATAGTATTCAAATGGATGGGTTGCTAAAGTCAGAATCATCTGGGCCCGCTACAGTAGCTTGCATACCTGTTAAATTAGTATTCAGTAGGTTACTCGAGAAGATCAATAGGCCGCCATCAAAAGCAGCTAGTAATGCGGTTTTATTGAATGGCGATGTGGACAGAAGTTAGTGATAGATTACATGTACATTTCCCATGGGAGCAATAAAATATTATACTGCTAGCACAACAGGTATTGCTAATTTCGTCTTTCCAAGGAAAGCAATTCCAACCCTCAGCATTTTGAAGGAGATTGTTCTGCCGCGTTTTTGAAAAATGAGATAAAGCAGGACATACACAGTGATCCTAGATTGTTAATATAAGAGCCATTAACTGCACATATGTTGGATATGGGTTTCTGAGGCACTGGAGAAAGGGAGTTTACATTAGCCAGAAACGAGGTACTAGAACTTACATGGATATAAGTAGGAACTCTGGAATTTATGTTGATGCATATATATTTTATTTTCTGTACAAGCTTTTATCTACAATTTTTTGTTTTGGAAAGAATATAGAAAAACTGGAATTGTAGGGATCAATTTAGATACATTCCGGAATTTGTATTTCCGTGGGCAAATTGTCATTGCAGTGAGAGATATGATCTGCTGTGCTGCTTGGGATTTTTTACTCGTGTAAAAATAGGTAATTTGGAACGCATAGATTGTATGTAAAAGCTTAGCACAGCATATGGCTACGGATACACTGAACTTCATAGATTTAGTTGTAATTGGGTGAAAATTGAGTCATGTATCGTTCTTTGTGTTTCTTTTAGAGTACTTTCTTGACATGCACGTTAACCAGTTCCTACAATTCTGTATCCCAAAATTATGAAAGAACTTTTTCAAAGAAGTCTTGAATATTTTCAGCTGGAGAAAGAATTCGGTCTTAATAAAGATTGTGAAACGCATTCAATGTCACGGTTGTGATTTGAAAATGAAAATTTAAGGGTCAGGATTTGGCCACCTCATATAGTTAGTGAGGCATGTGAGTCAAAATGACTAATCGGTTTGGTGGCTAAATCTTATTCCTTAAATGTTTATTTTAAAGGGTTAATTACAATTTCTTCCTCAGACTATCACTCAATTCTCAAATATCCTCACAAACTTTAACTCATTGCAATTCACTCCCATAAACTATAATTATCATTATGATTTCATCTTTCAACTGACTAGAATTGTTATATCGAACTGTTTCTATTCCACGTAATAGATACGTGACTTTTTTTCTTACGTGAAAAGATAATTTTACCTTCATTTGATTCTTCCATAGTCTTCTACAGTGCTTTTGGCAATCTGTAGAGCAAAAACATAATATGTAATTAGTTTTTTTTTATTAAAAAAAGATTACTCTCTTAGAATCGAACTGATCAAATTTTTATTTTAAGCAAAAAGAAGGTAACGTTTCGTTTACGTGGGACAAAAACGTTCGATATAACAACCTCAACAGGTTGAGAGATGAAATCGCAACGAGAAGTATAGTTTGTGAGGGCGAGTTGCAATGGGTTAAAGTTAGTGAGACTATTTGAGAATTGAGTGATAGTTTGAAAGGAATAATTGTAATTAATAATATTTTAAAATTATAACTGTTACTTTGAATCTTTCTCTACTTATCTCCGAACTAATGCTACTGCATTTTTTCGTATAAATTTTTAATTTTGATAGATAGGCAGGCTCTATATACATACAAATATTTTTCCTAGTTATCGAAGAACGTCTCTGTGAAAAAGAACCCCCCCAAACTCTCTCTCTGCTCTCTGCTCTCTCCTCACCGAACGTCTCCTTACGGAGGAGGGGGGAGCTCCGGCTCCCTCACCCCCTCCTCCTTTTTCCTTTTCCCCACCTCCTTCCCTCTCCCCTCTCCTCCTAGCTGGTTGGTTTGGCCGGTGTTGGTGGTCGTTTGGTTTGGTTTTTGGTTGTTTTTGGCAGGTGGCTTCCAAGCGGCGAACGACGTTTTTCATCGGCTTTCGACACACATGCGCCTGTTGGGTGCAATCAGCTCATCGAGGCCGTTGCAGCGCCGCTCCTCCGGCTTCGATCCGACGGAGCGTTTCGCCCCACGCGCGGCGCATGGATCTGACGCGCAGGTGCTTGGGGTCGCGTGTGAGGCACCCTCCGCTGCTCCGCCTCCGTTTTTCTCCCCGGATCTAACCTCTGTGGCTTGTTCCGTCTATCCCGGGCCGTGGATATCGTCTTCTCGCCACCACGCGCCACCTCCTCCTCCGCCGCCGCCTCCGCCGCCACAATAATCCCATTTGGGCCTGCCCAATTGTTTAGGGCTTGTTGTGTTCTAATTATGTGTTTTTTGTTTGCCGATGTGTTTACGGCTTGTGGTGCTTTGAGTGTTATATATTTCATGTTTTTAGGCATATTAGTTTGTATTTGCTGCCTTCTGAGGTCTTTCTGCCATTCGTGACATATCCGTCCCTTCAGGGACTTTGTAGGGCCTTACGGTCCGTTTGCTTGTTGCCCCGCCGGCTCTTCGGAGTGTCTGGTTCGCCTTTTAGAGCCTCCTGAGGTGTTAAAACCTCCTTGATCTTATTATCAATACATATGCTACTTATGCCTAAAAAAAAAAATATTTTTTTCCTAGTTTTTTTATCAAACAAAAAAAAATAAAAAAATAAAAACTGAAATGCTACATATTCTGTCCCTTTTTCCTAGTAATTACACAATGCATCTGTTGCTAGCGGGAAATGTGTGGATTGCCGAAACCAACAAGGGATTATAAAAGATTTTTAAAAAAAAGAAAAAATCCAGTCGTCATCAATAACATCTCACTTGTCAGTTAATTATGTTAGTCAAATGATTAGAAGCGGTTTTGTTAGTTAAGATGTCAGACCGGCCTCTCAAATGAACATTTTTCCTTCTATTTAATATTCCCTAATCCCTCGCTGGATTCTCCCAATCACATTCCTTAACATGTTTTACAACCCAAAGTCCGTCAACATGGAGCTCCCATCATGTGAAATGATTCCTCTTTGGCATATGATATTACACTTGAGATATCTATATAACCATAGATTAGCTCCTAATCTCCATCAACTTAAACCAACGCAGTCTCTCTACTTCCCTCATGGATATCAGAACCTTCCTTTCTCGTTGCTTATTTGGAACTCTCTTCCTTCTGTCTTCTTCTTTTCCTTCTCTCTCTCGACCCCTGAACTTTCCTCCCAACTTCTCTCTAGACGCCTTCTAAAGTCCGCTCCTCGAAGCACAGTCCAGCAATATCTGACACCCCACAACACTATAAGAGCAAAGCTCGGGCTCCCTCTCTTCAATGGAGCAAAAAACTTGCCAATTATGCTTCTTGGTGGGCGAACCAGCGTCAGGGAGACTGCGCTTTGATTCATTCCAATAGCAACTACGGCGAGAATCTCTTCTGGGGAAGTGGCAAAGATTGGGAACCAGCTGATGCTGTGGAGGCATGGGCTGCAGAAAGAAGTTACTACAACCCTGAAACCAATTCTTGTACGCAGAACAGAGATTGCCTGCACTATACTCAGATAATCTGGAGGCAAAGCTCCAAGGTCGGTTGTGCAAAGGTAGTATGTAGGAGTCCACTGGACACGTTCATCAATTGTAACTATGATCCCCATGGTAATGTTATAGGTCAAAAGCCTCCTTGATTTGCTGTATATATTTGATGAGAAATTCCAAACCCCCACCCCTCTCTCTTGTTTTTCCTTACCAGGCGTGAAATTGGAATGCTGACTTACTGTAAACTTTTTTCATGATCATTCCATTGCAACTCCCGTGTACACGATATAACACTCGAGATAAAAACAGCTACAGATACTATACATACAAAAGCATATCTTTCTTTTTTTCAACATTGTAACATCCCACAAGATTTCGTTGGCTTTTTTATGGAGATAACATTACGATTTATTGCATGGAATGCCCAGTGAAGTATGCTCAAGATGAAAACAGAATTAGTTAAGCCAACTTAAATCATTACGCCGTCATCAAGACGGGGAAAATTCTTCAGGAAATGGTTGTCTTCTTTAATTTTCTGATCATGCTACAGTACCAAAACAAGAGTCTCACGCAGTATACCCACAGATTATTTTCGATTTTCAAACAACGAAAACTAGGCCTTTAAAATGATATGGTCTCTCAGCAAAAACATCTTAAAATTTCAGAATACATTAACAATGGACAGCAACAGCAAGAATCAATCACATGTAAAGGCAGCTGCGAGAATGAGTTATTTGTAGACTTCTGAGTAGATTGTGTCACTAGGACTTCTGCTAGTTGCGCACACATAAAATAACCACAGAGGTTAAGGAATATTGCAAATCACACCTACTCACCCACTGCGATGAAAGGTAATGCCCTGATGAAAAAACAAAAGTAAGAGCAAAAATCAGTACTCATTCTAAAGTCTCTCTCTCTCTCTCTCTCTCTCCCAATGATGATGAGCAACTAGAGCCCGGAAATTGAGATTTATAGTGCAGAGAAAATGTCAAAATTATTTATTTTGCTTGGCAACCAATGCAAGCTCCTCATGGTAAATGAACGCAGATTGGGACCCGTGACTTCCCCCACCCTCCTAGACTTATGAGGAGTGAAAGTCCCTTCTGACCTCAAGGAAAGTGGACAAAAGAAACTTCCAACCTTAGGAAGGCAAAAGGAGAGATAGTATTAGTTGAATATAAGACTTGGCTGTTTGAGGAAATGAAAAACACAAAACTTCAGACATAGTGTGAACATGAATATCAATTAAGGTGACCTATAAGGACTTCATCCTCGACTCCTATAGTCCATTCTATTGCCCCTGATAATATACTACAGTATGAAGAAACTTACAAGCCTCCATGTCTTGAGAAATAGTCATTATCGAGTGATATAGCAAGAGCGACAGTCACAGCTCTCTCAGACAAAGTTAGTGGACGAGCAATTTCCAAATCTTGTATCTGCAAAGAAGACAGCACAAATAAGAAACGGAAATAAGTTAAATGACGTTTATTTTTCTTCCAAATATGGTACTCTACCACTGCAGCAGGGCCGGTCTTGGAGCTTGGATCAGAACTCCCAAATCGGATCACATACTGACCAGCATCAGTAAAGATCTGCATTGCATTAAAGATATAAAAAACCATACTGCCATATCAGCTAGTTCGTTTGGCAGCTGAACCAAATCCAATACCTCAAATGAAAAACAAAAATTCAATTTTTCCTTGGTAGAAGATAAAATAGCCCAGAAGGCAAGATAGAGGCCTGCCAATGAAGAAACATATGATCTGAGCCACCTCTGTTTTCAGGATCATTAACAATTAAGCATCTAGCAATTTTGCAAGGATATTCATGTAACAAATTTCAATTTGCTAAATAATATGTTATGAATATTAATCATATCCTAATTTCGTCAAATCAAATTGACAAGAATATAATGAATATTATAATTCATAATCATGGTACAGTTCATCCAATAATACTCATTTTAGCACCAACTATAACTCTTTTGTCAGTCTCCGAGATAACTATGACTATGTTTGTTCCCCAAAATTTTATACTTCCTAAAATTTTAACACAATAAAAAATTACAATATAATCTCTCTCTCCCCATCACATCATTACTTTTCACTAAAATAAATATTAAAAATCATCTCTCTCTTCACTTTTTCACCAAATCCAATATACTAAAAGTTTAACCTCCCCAAAATTTTAACACTCAAACACAACCTATTATGTTTGACTGACTGCCCAACTGGGAAAAGGAACTACAGATAAAGCTGCTTGGCAATGCAAAGAAATAAGAGAGCATCATCTAGCTATCCATGGCCAGAGTTAGCTGCTGATCAACTACCACTTTCTTTGCTGGTAGGTCCACTTAGGTTTCAGGGGGAGGGGGGGGGGGCATTGTCCCCCGTTCATACCAACAATCCATGTCCCAGGTAACATTAAATTAGATAAAAATATAAAGCTGAGACTTCTCCAAGTGTCTGTACATATGGACACAGTGATATGTTTTCTTCTTCTCAAAGTTAACATATAGCATCAGGAGTATTTTGATTCCGGATTTAAATTTGTGCCTGTTGCACGCTGCAACAATTGCTTACTTTAGTCTCAACACTATAATTGCTGACTTTAGTCTCAACACTATCTGTTATGAATAAAGAAGTCCACAGTTTTTTTCCTATTGTGCATCAAACCAGATGAACTAACTGATAGTTAAGATAGAATATGTTTCTTCCTTTATTTCTACTCTTTTTCGTCTTCCCAATGGCTTGGCTGCTCTCTTGCCAATCCTATAATAGGGTACCATATAAGGTTCATCCTGAATCCAATTAATTCTGTTCTGTCACTTAGTTATCATAAACCATAACTGTTTATCCATTGTATGAAATAGCCTTTTGAATGGTAACTAATGAATGTGTTCGGCTGCATCTCTATATCGCCATGCAAGTGTTTTCTCTACAAAAATCACTGGTCACTTTAAGGGAGCCAATTCCTATATTTCATCTGGCTCATTGTTATTGTGAATTATGTATGGTACAGTTTCTAAACAACCACCATCATGAGAAGTGAGAACAAATGATGCATGAGAATCAACTGCACAGTTGATAATTGATATATAGTGTTATAAAGCAGAGGTAAAAACCTCAAAGCCAAAACCCCTCCAGTCACGGTCTATCTGAGCAAGCACATTCCCTTCAATGTCTTTCAAAGTAAATGTCCAATTCCAGAAGCCAGGGTTTTCAACCACTGCAAACTGCTTGTCCCTGCAAATCAAATGATCATAGGCTTGAAGGTATTAGATAAAAGCAAAACAAAATCCAATAACAGAAGTTAAAATTCTGGCCTGGAAGAAAGACGAGAAAAGAACAGAAATCAAAGATGAAAATACAGAAACCAACAATAAAAGATGAGAACATTCAGCAACCTGATCAAAATCCTCAGAACTAGAGTTGAAGCTGAATTCTACCTAATCTTTTATCATCCTATAGAACTAACTGGCCCCTGGTTAGGTACCTACAGGTTAATCAAGATTTGGAAAGACCACTTTGCCGCTCTTAATCAAGGCAAGACAGCTATAAGATCTTCACGACTTGTAAACTAGACAGTCATGGTCTTGCTGGGAACTTTCCAGCTGCTATGCTTAAATCAAATGTACATAGTCAAATGCAAAGAGATGGGCGTATAACAACAATGCTACTACTCACTATGTGGGCAGGACAAAGCAGCTGAGTCATTCCAAGTCATTAGTAAGTGGAAAACTATTTTCTCTTTTTCTGTTTGGTTTTATAAAATAATTGTTTACTGCATGTTTTCTCTTATTGGGGTTTCTCTACATATAACAAAACTGGTTCCTCTGTCGAAACGCCTACTCGTTCATTAAAGATATCCACAATAATCACAAAGTTCTGTTCATATACCAGTTTAACTTCTCCCCTTGTAAATAAGCTACTATACACGGAAGGCTTAGAAAAAAAAAACAGCATACACCTGACATCTTTATAGATGTCTTAATATATTCAATTCTACTTGTCAGTCAGTGGTCCTTTAGGTAGTAGAGAATATGTCTTCACATTGTAGTTCCAAGAGGACTGATGGCTAAAGTCATCTTCTCACAACATTCTAAAGTACTATCTCCTATGAACGAAAAGCAGATACTTAGCTACCATAGAGACACTTCATGACCCAGAAGACCTAACACTCCACAACCATCAATCTTATATAGCTGTTCTAAGTAACTTTTGCAAGGAAGGAGAGCACCCTAAATATACCATTGGACTCCAAACCCAAACTGTGATTGATTATGATGGCACTAACCGCGATTGATAAAGACAAATATAGTTCAGAATCTAGAATTACCCGAGGTACAAGTCATACACCCTCTTCCAAAGATGCCAACGTCTGTGAACTACGCCAATTTCCTAGAGAGGAACATATATTTAGCATCCCCAATAGTCAGATTGGTGTTTAACACGGTGTAGCAATGACAAACAGAAACAAATGTCTAGTTGACATACCTTACCATTAATCTCTGTGTAAATTGAGCTGGTTATCCACCAAAAAGGCCTGCGAACCTGATTACGGTAAAATACAACTTCAAACCAAAACAGTAACCATACCCTAAGAAATGAAAGCCTACCATAGTTCCAAAAGACTAGAAAGTCTCTATGAAGGCTCACCCTAAAGCGCTCATTTCCCATGGCATCAGTTATCAAAGCAACAAAAGGTCGCCTTAATCGAAGCAACTGCAATAAAGCAAAAACAAGCATTGAGCTGCCAAGTAAAGTAAACCAACATTCCAAAACTCAGGCACAACATAGTTTTTTTCTAAAGAACATCATACATACACTCTTGCATTCATATCTAAGATCCAATAATTTCAATAGTCAACTGACCTACAGCCAAAGGAGTGTCGATGGAGCCAGCATGTAAATTCAAATGATTTTTGAGTTAAGGAAAAAAGGACATCTGGACCTGTCCACCAATTGTCCCAGAAGCAGGTGCACATTTTTTTTAAGACTTCCTGGTGGGTGAATCTCTTTAGGTACTCTGGGGTAGTGCAGAACAATTATGGTTGGAGTTATCTAACCAGGATGAAATAAAAAAAAATCACAAATGCTGGACCTTTTTATGTTGGGCTATTTTTCAGACGAAGAATGTTGTTTTTGTACAATTAGGTCCTCTTACACCCACACTCTCTCTTCTGCCATAATACCACCACACCCCTACTCCATTTCACTAGCGGAACTGTCCCAGCAAGTCACCACTCATGTCATCACAAACCTTACCTCCATCTATGCATGCACCAACCAAACATCGCCATGAGACATCCATTATCTCTTTCAGTTCCAAACCATCTTCATCTAAACATCAACTCCATAAAACAACTGGTACCATCAATCACTGCTCATGCCACCACTACTAACTGTAAACAACAATCCTCTTGCCATTGTCACGTGGTTGTGCAGCCATTTTACTATGATCTACATAGCAAAGTTTATCAATTGCATGTTGATTTCGAAGGGTAAGACCAGAATTGTAACAGGCATAACACGTCCCTCAATAATACGCTGATGCCAAATGTAGCAGACAGGAGTTGCATTCTTTACTACAGAGTAGGTCTCTCAAAATGATAACTATAACACTACATACCTGTCTGAAAAGGACATTGCTCTGCTCGCGCATAAAACCTACAGGCTGCAAAACAACGAGCATCAGGAATTTCCAGAAATGTAACTATAACTTCAGGAGGAGAAAAGAAATTAGAGTAATTACTCACTGACTGGGGGTAGCACACATCTACCATCGCATAACGGTTTTCCTGCGGTTCCAAACAAACGTGATTACAAAGACACAACTAAAAAGAAATTAGGTGAAAGACAAAAAAAATGCAAAATGAAATAGGTTATCTGAATGTGATATTGCCCTTATTTAATGCTTAAGGTCAGACACAGCTCAAGACAGCATGCTCAGCAAACCCAGCAATTACTCCCGGTGAAGAACATAAACTTCCAAAGCAGATATCCATACAGACAATAAATGTCAAGTGTCTCCCAACCTGGTTCCAAAACTTGTTTACTGAAACCGGGCCAGTTGATGGTCCCAAATAAAATGGATCTTGCGAGCCATCAGATCAAGCATTTGTCTCTTAGCATCACAATTCTAGCCTCATAAGTTAGGCTCGGGTCTTGTGAATTTTGTGAAACATGTAAAACACAACACCATAATCCTAAAGATATGAATGGATCTCATCAGACCCCTATATATCACTATTTTAATACCAATAAGAAAGAAGAACCTTAAAAAATACCACATAATAGTTTTTCTTTTGATACTTAAGAAAAAAAATACCACATCATAGTAAGACAAGGTAGACACAAAAACATAAAACAAAATGAAACAAATCAAAGCACAACTCAGGATGAATTTTATTTCTGAATTAAAAGCTGCAGGAAACTACTCAGAGGAGCTAATCATGCTCTGCAAAACATCTCGGCCTTCTCGGCCAAATACTTCAGTCTACTATTTCATTTGAAAGCAAACCTAGAAAAAGACAAATAATATTTTTCTCACAGTTATACTTTGGCATCATTCTAGTTTCATGAATAATGTCTATAGACGATAGACCACCACATGTTCTCCCGCATCAGCATCAACATATATTAGTAAAAAACATTCATAAGGGAAGTGAAATACCTGCTCAAAACCAAATACAAGATTTGCCCACTCTATATTCCTGGTAATCAGCAAATTGGACCTAGCAAGAAGTGGCGCGACAAGGGCCTAACAAAATTCACAACATACGAAGCAAGAAATTTTCATTTTTATAGAAAATAGGTGAAAATGATCAACTTTCAACAGTAGAATCTTGAAAATCACAACTTCAAACAAAAGCAATGGTCGCATGACATGGTATAACAATTGGCTCCTAAATCACTAAAGCAGTATTCACCGTATACAAAGGACATATGCTTGAAAAGCCAATATATGTTTAGAGAAGAGGCAAGTGTTCCAATTAATTTTCCATATAAGTTTCGCAAGCAATGTATGTAATGACACGATTTCAAAACTATATCCATTAACCAGAGTGACAACATTCTACTCCCCTGTGCAACACCCCCCCACCCCCCAACAATCCTCCTTATGAATACATTTATCTATACATATTCTTAATGATATGGAGTGTCACATTAACAACACTCATTGCAAGGGACACCAACAAATTTTCTATCAGTAGTTCAAAAAAGTTCGAAAACTGGAGGAATTTCTTTCCACGAAGACAGTAACAAATATAACAGGATGGATAGGAACATGTAGAAAGGTATCAGGTGCAATTTTAGGACTTTTTAAAAGGATACAAAACTGTAAGATGTATAGAAATTGTGAGAGATTTTAGTGTTACGAAGAGAGGGGAAAATGTAACCTTTGAGAAGAAGGATAGTTTACTTCCAAAAGAAAACCCTCATATACTTGGGAAATTTAAGGAAACGCTCTGACACTTTTGCATGAAAAACTATGGAGGTAGCACTAGAGGAACCAGGATATTTGGTGATTTCATATTCTATGTATAAATTACCATAAATTATTTACTCTGCCTTGCGTTTGAAAACTATGCCCAAAACAAACCCACGGATTCTAAGCATGCATTTTGCTATGCAAGCTATAATAAAGTCTCAACAAAAGATTTCATGTATCAGTGCTCTTAAAAAATTATCTCTTCTTTCTGAAGGTTTCCAAGCATTTCAGCTATATGCAACAAGAACAAGATACTCTCAAAGAGCAAACACGTCCTTTCTCTAACCTCGATCTATACTTCATTAAGCACTAAAAAATTGCAGAAAAAGCACATTGAAAAAGCTGATACATTCATCACAGGAAAAGTAGAAGGAGCTACCTCACATTCCTAGGCACACAAACTAGTGCCTTATATCTAGGGCTAAATTGTTATAAATCACAATCTCACAGTAAACTAAGACCCGCACTCACCTCCTCTGGAGATTCTGGCTTCAGAAAACCCGAGACAGACTGACTGAGAGGTGGTTGAATCAAAACTTGTTTCGGTTTTCTTTTTCCCTTAGAATTTTCCATTTTCCTATCTGCAACCCAAAGCTGTACCAGAAAATCTCTATTCAAGTGAGTATCATTTTGAGTGCTGCCTCCAAATTTGCGAGATACAGTCGTCATGCTCTGTGTTGAGCAAGGGGAATTTCCACCAAAACAAGCAGGTAGCTTAAATCTCCAAACAAGACTTCTTGTGGAGATCAGTCTTTCTCGAAATCCTATTGCCCCACCCCACAGAAGATCTTGCCACAAAGATCTTGGAGGTAGACATTGAATTTGAGGTTGCAAGCAATGTAGGACTTGAACCTTCTCAGTGGTAAAAGCACCAGTTCCACTTTTAGTTATCGTATGATACAATGATGCACTTGTTGCAATGGTTTTGTGATTCCATAGAAGGCAACACCAGCCCTTCGTCCTATTCATCGCATAAAAATGTCACACTGCCTACAAAAATTAAATGTGTGAACTGATGGAACCTGTGTTTTAAAAAAGGAAGAATGAAAAGCTGAACTATAGTATGCTAAACATATAGCAGCATATATACCTCTTAAAAACCTGTCAGGAAATTCAATTTATAGTCGTTGGAGATTCCTGCCACATATTTTGTTCTCACATTAATCAATCCAAAAACGGTAAGGTAACTCCAGAACTCACTGACAGCACTGAGCACATGATATTGGCATGCATAAATGGCCACGTTATGTACCCAAGAACACATTCACACATCCAAATGCGTATCAACTCATTCAAAATCCAAATGTAGATATATCTTAGTAGAACTTGTATTAACATAAGGTTGAGCATATTCCCAGTATCACAAACCCAATTTACAAAATACCCACAATGAGAGGAATCGAGAGAACCAAACACTTTTCCATTATTCAGATAATAATAAACGAAAATATCAAAGAACAATGCGGAATTTGAAGGAGAGAGCCAGCAGTGACTTCCCTCTCTCCTATCTCTATACGTTGGAGTTGGTGCTCGTGTAAGTCTCTTTTCAGCGTTTGTGGATCAGTGGTTCTTCAAGTGAGCTTATTGTTCTCTACTAATCCGCAAGAAACAATCAGGCAACTCGGAACCGCAAAAGATTTTCCTTTTCCTCAAACTTTACCAACAGCCCGACACGGCACACGATTTGACAGAAGTTTCAAATAACTATTTGAAGTTTTCTTCTATTTTGTGTTAGTTTCTCGGCAACCAAACATAAGTTGGACGAAATATGATACAAACAAATATCGAAGGCACGACTATTTTTCTTATCACCGAATTAATTCAAAGAATCAAAGATCGTATCTTGCACGCACCGAAAAGAAAATATCGGAAACATACTAGAGAGTCATTGCAACAGTGAGTGGATTGAAAGTGTGTGTTTCCTGAAGCACATTTTTGTTTTCGTCAGGTAGAGTGGAAAGAGAAACGAGAACTCACAGTCTTCCTTCGTGAACACTCGGATCGCTTTCAACTCTTTCTCGGTCCCTCTATTTTTCAATCTCTTCTAGAAAGGTTTGAATCCAGTGTGGAAGCTACTAAACAACGGTGTTAATTGACCCAATTGGCATCTGCCACGCCAATGAGAAATGAACCACTTCCATATATTATAATTATTTTTTATTTTTTAAAAAAAGTATATACGACAAAGGGAAAAGATTCGGTCAAAAGACTCAAAACTCTCTAATTCCAGAAACGATTGTAATTGACAATTTCGATTTTTTTTTTGTTTTCTAAATAAGGGACAATTTATATGGTTTTTATAATTCAGTCTAAAGCTTTTGGTGCCAAAACTATGGTAAGCAACGACTCAAGGTGTTGTTTGTTTATTGAAATTTTGGAAAATATTTTTAAAATTTTAGAAATTTTAAAAATGTTAAAGTTTATTGGGGTTTGTGAAAAATTTGAAGTATATGTGTAAAAATTGGAAATTTCGAAATATGTTTATTTTGTTAGAAATGTTGGAGCCCAAAATTTTTAACAAACAAACATGTCCTTAGATTTTTTTTATAATTAAAAGAATAAATATGTGTCACCTCATTTAATAAAAAAGAGCCGATGGCGGTGGCCTTTCCTCTCTTAGATTTAGAGCTTGTTCGGCACAAAAAAATCCTCAAGATTTTTTTGAATACAAAATATTCACAACCAAACATCATTTTTAACCCTACATAAAAATAACTACAACACGCATACCAATAAAGTTAACATCACATAAAAATTATCAAAACACAAAAAAATCCTCAAAATACTATACAACCGAACAGTAGAAAAACAAATCTAAGCAATCTCTATAGTAAATGTTGTCTTATAAATTGGCAGAGTATATATTATATATATGAATCTGTTAGTAATGCAAACTTTTTATTCGATATATGTTTTTATTTAGGCTTTTTTATAATATATGCATATGACTTATTGAAAAGTTTTAGAGAAAATAATGTGAAATAACTGAAGTAAAATTAAGTTTCTTCCTTAGAGGTTTCAACTTTTTCTTTTATAGTATCATATATTAATATTGATGGTGTTAAAAATGATCCGGCCTAATTGATGAGTGACGGGCTACTACCAAACCTTCCTCTAGATCACTAAACCTGCACTGCTAATGTAAAGGGAGTTTCCTTGGGAGATCAGTGAGTCGTCCGGAACTGTTTCATTTTTTTTCATTTCTTTAAAAAAAAATTTAGGTTAATTTCGAAGTGGGAATGACATATAAAAATGTAGAGTTTTAGTTTAGATTAAACTAAACTTTTTTAAATTTGTAATTTGTATTAAAAAGATAAAAAATATTTTTTTATATTAATAAATCCGGTCTGGACCGGTTTGTCAAAAGATATTAGATTTAAATAAACAAGACCGGACCGGACCGGACCGCAAATCCTGTCCGATTTTGAGGTCTGGTACGATCCGATTTTGTTCAGCCCTACTTCTACTCATGTTTATTTTTTCAAAAATTTTGGAGAGGCCATTATAAACATTATTATCGATTTTGCTGTTATGATTCTCACCAGGGACCAAGGTTGATTTGGGAATAGGGTGGTTTGAAAGAGGAAAGACATTCGGGAGCTTCGGGAGTTTGATTTTACTTTGAGTAGTGTTGTTTTGTTTAGTTCGTGGTTGACTAGGCCAGGTCATGGGTTGGACTTGATTTTCCATTAGTAGGCCTTATGTTATTTTTACCTGTTTTGGGCTGCCCAATTTCATGGGCTTATCTTGCTTTCTATTAGCTATTCGAGGGCCTCTCTGGCCAGCTCTATTGCCTGTATAAGTTCATATGTATGTCGCATGGAAGGGGCATGAAATGAATTAATACAGCAAATAGTTATTGGAGAGTGTCTCTCTCGAATCAAGTCAGTTACAATTTCGTCTATACTCAGTTCATCATCCAAACACTTTTCACAATTCATCCATTCATACATTTACATTTTTTGACCTTGAAACCAACGAGCACATAACATCTGGTATTAAAGCCCTTGATCCTTGCTCTCTGATGGCAGAAGGCACAAGACTAGCTATGATTAAGAAAAGGATGACAGGTCTTCAGCAACAACAAGAAAATCAGCAGAATGTACTGGAAAGCATGGCCCACCAGCTGCTGCTCATTACCGATACCCTGAAAAATTTAGCAAAACATAAAGAGAAAACAACAGATGCAACTGGAGGTTTTGAGATGCTTGGGAAGATGATAGAAGTTCGGGATCTCATGGGGCATCGCAGATTAAACCATTGAAGCTGGAATTTTCCAGGTTTGATGGGGAAAATCCAACAGCTTTGATCTATAAGACAAACCAGTTATACAACTATTATCAAACACCTAAGGGGCATAAGCTTTTCTTGAATATTGCCTTTGGGTTGGCCAAAATTCAAGAGGAGAATATTATGACTGTTAGGAGGAGCCTAAGAACCGGGTATACAGATTCAAAACAGCCTTTTTCCGAAACACAAACCCACCATGGGGGGAAACAAAAAATATACAGACCTGAAATCTACCAACAATCCATCTTAGGGAGGGAACAAAAAATCATCAGACCATAAATCTTTCAATAAACCCAAAATTCCAATACGAAGACTCACACATGAGTATATGAGAGAGAGAGAAGGGAGAAGAGTCTTTGCTATAATTGTGATGAAAAATGGAATTCAAAGCATCAATGCACGGGCAAAAAATATTTATGCTAGAAGAAGTCGAGTGGGTTTCAGAGGAGGAAGATGAAGGGTTGAATGAAGTGTATGTGCAGCAGGACATTGATGAGGAAAAGGAAGAAATACCAGCCATATCTTTACATGTTATTGCTGGGACACATAATTCTAGAACTATGAGACTGTTAGGAAGGATTGAGAAAAGTGAGGTAGTGATACTTGTGGATACGGGTAGTACTCACAATTTTCTTGATCCAGTTATAGTGGTTGAAAATCACCTACCCCTATAACACACTAAGAGGATAACAGTGAGAGTAGCAAATGGGGAAGCAATGTTGTGTGAAGCGAAGTGTGAACATATATCATTTAGGGTACAAGGTAGTAAGTTCTCTATTGATTTTTATGCATTGACACTTGGGGGTGTGATGTAATTTTGGGAGTTTATTGGTTGAAAACCTTAGGACCCATTTTGTGGGATTTCCTACATCTAAAAATGGAATTTGAATTGGAAAAGAGGAAAGTGGAGTTATGTGGGTTACGTCCTAAGGAGTGGACTGTTCATGAGACTCAGAATTTCAGCAATACTTCTACTTCTAAAAAACGGGACCTAGTGCTCCAACTTCTATGCCAAATAGAAGAAGCTGGAAAGTCAACAATACCAACTCTCATTTTATAATTATTAACGGAGTTCAGATAAGTATTTGGTGAGCCTAAATGATGAAAATCCGAGCAAGGTTTCAAATGAGCTAGTCCAAGTTCCCGTAGAGCCGGTTACGAGAGAACGAGACAAGAAGTTCAAGGATGGAATCGACGAACTCATTCAAGAGATATGGGCTCAAGCAAAGTCATGAAGGCCCATTAAAGATGATCCACATTCTAGAAGGATCCGGTCAAGAGTTATTTTTGGGTCTATTCTAGAGGAATCGGATTGCATGGCTATTCTAAGGGCCAAATCCTTTCCTTTCATAACCATCAAATTGTACTTGAAAGTCTATGTAGCAACCCAAGAGGGGGCGGGTGAATTGTGTTTTAATAAAATTAAAACTTTTTCAAGATATATTAAACACACAACCACAATAAACCACAAGAACAACGAACAAGAGTATAAGAATAAAAATAAGGAGATAAGAGTTGGAGAGAAGACATACTAATTTTTAGGTGGTTCGGCCAAATACTTGCCTACATCCACCCCAAGGCTATTGACTTCCTTGAGCTTTTTCCACTATCTTTCAAATAACAAATACACCTTAGCTTCCCGGGTGCTTAAGGAACCTTCACAAAGCATTTTTCGAGCTCGCGCTTCAACTCTCCTCACAAATCTCAAAACCTAGGGATTTTTTCTACTCACAAAAGTATGACACAATATTTACCCAACACTTACAAAGTTTAACTTGAAAGGGTACAAAGTGAAACTCACGAAATGACTCTTAAAGTCGAATATACAAGTGTGAAGTACAAAGGGTAGGAAGAAGACAAAGATTACAATAGAAGGCTGAGATGTGGCAGAGAAATAGCAAGCCTTCTTGGTAGGTGCAACCTTCTCTCTTCTTCAAAGTTTTCCCTCTCTCAAGAAGTTAGGTTAGAAATTAAATTCAACGTTCGGGCGGGTGAGAGCTTGTCTTCAATAGCTTGTCTCTTGTATTTAAATCAAATTCGTCTTCAACGGTCATCTGGGTAGGTGAGAAAGACCGTTGGAAAGTTGCCCATAAAATAAGGAACCGATTTGAAGGCTCTGATGTCTTTCCAAAAAATCCTCAAATACGTGGCATGTGCTGACACATTGAAAATTGAACTGAAATCTGACGCTCGAGAGTCAGTGCAATGTGTCGGCACCACAATGTCAATGTGTCGACACATGTTTTAGTCTGAAAAACATGTCTCGGGTGTAAGTGCAATGTGTCGACACCATGTTTTTATCTCTCGGGAGTAAGTGCAATGTGTCGACACTTGTCCTGTATGTGTCGACACCTAAAAGACCTAAAGACAAAAATCAGTATCTTTGAAGTTTTCATTCAATTCCAAAACCTTTTAAAGTACCTATAACATGAGAAATTGATTTTATCAACTTGTGTAAAGGTGTTCAAGTGCATTTAGAGGAATTTTGGTGAGATAAACTTGATCCTTTTAAAAATACAACTTGGATAAAGTGGATTGACAATATAAAATCTAAAAGCCTTCAAAACTTAGAATATTTTGTTATCATCAAAATCATTTAGGGATTGTTTGCAAAACAACCTTGGGCTAACAATCTCCCAATTTTTTATAATGACAAAACCGTGTTAAAAACGACAATTTGCTAACAAATAGAAAAACTCTCCCTGAGAACAAGCATGAGTTTTTCATGACATTTAAAGCAAAAATGACTTTAATATTTTACAAAAAATTTTGCAAGAGTTTCCTTTGTAAATAGAGGTTTCCCAAAATTTAAAAGCAGGAAAGAACACTTCTATATCTTCCTCTAATCTTCCTAAACTTCAAATTTAAATTTAAATAGAGGTTTCCCAATATACATTTTTATATGTCATTCTCCCTTCTGAATTAACCTAAAAAAATTTTAAAAATGAAAAAAAAAATGAAATTAGTTTGAACCGCATTTACCTGGACCGGAGCGTCCGGTCCTCTATTTTATAGGACCGGAAATCCGGTTTGCAGCCCTAGTTTGCATGAGCACAATAAAGATTTAAAATAAATTTTAACGGTTTAATGAGAAAGGAAGGAAAAGATTTATTGAAATAAATAATAAATAAATTGACCGTCCGGTCCTCTATTTTATAGGATCAGAAATTCGGTTTGCAGCCCTATTTTGCATGAGCATAATAGAAATTTAAAATATATTTTAACGGTTTAACGGGAAAGGAAGGAAAAGATTTATTGAAATAAATAATAAATAAATTGACATAAGGATGTGGCGATATACTTTATGAGATCGACGGAGGACATTTTCGTCAACCCAAAAATTAGAACGGCTCTCTCAGAGAAGTAGACATGGTTGGGAACACATCTTGAAGGCCGAAGAACAATTTTAGATATAACGAATGATCATTAATTATATAATTCATTCCCTCAATTCAAACGCTCTTCGCTCTCTCCCTCTGTCCATCTCTCGCTCTCTCACAGAAGACTCGCACTTCTCAAAAACTCTCTCTCTCTCTTTCTCTCTCAGAGGAATCTCAGTTCTCGAAAACGCTTACAGTTTGACGACAACATCCATATCTTTTAAGTCTTCAAGACACTCTCTCTCTCCCTGGCTGTCTTTATTTTGTTTCTCTAATCTAAGTCGTTTTGTTTCTTCGTTACTTTTATCAATTTTGTTTTGCAGGGTTAACTTGCTCTATTTATTTTTCTTTCCATTACTACGTACATATATACTTGCTATTTTCTAGTTTTTTGTTTAGAGTTATGGATGCAGGATCTTAGAATTCTTCCTTGAAGGCGCAGTCTCGATGCCCACTTCAAGAGCAGTTCCTCCAGAGCAATAATTCTCGAGAAATTGTAACTTCCTAGTTTTTTGCTTTTGCTCTGTTCATCTCTTTATTCAATTTTTTAGTTTGAAGTGGGTTTAATCCCATTTCAATTTTTGTTCAATTCTTAAGTTCAGTTGACATTCTTCCGTTTGAATGCCTTTTAACATCAATTCGGGTCAATGCTAATTCAACATTTGCGATCTAAAGGATTTGATTTTTTGGGTTTCACTATAACATAGAAAGCGTCATGGGCTGATGCCTGTAAGTTTATTTCTTTGAAAAATCTTTCACTTTTCGCTGGAATTTCTCTCTGTTCTTTCCTTTTCATTCTCCAATTTTATATTGCAGTGGTTTCTAAATTAGAAATTAGGCTTTTTTTATATATAGTAAACACGAGTCGTGATGCTCCTTGCATCTGTGTGAGGGATTACAGGTCTTGGGGTTGTACCTGTATTGTTTCATTGCTGGTTTAATAAGTCTGATATAGCTGGTGATCTATAATGGAAAACTTTGATGACTTTCAACGTAGCAGACAATTTACCCTGAACCGGAAGATACAGCTGAGACAACCAAAAGTAAAGACTTTAGACTCTTTAGGTATGTTCGTGCACAAGTTTAATCTGAAGACTATTTTAACACCTCAACTGTGATGAATGTCTGCTTCTCAGATAGTTTGTGGTAATGCAAAAGTGAAAAATCAGAAAATCGTTATTGGCTGATTATTAGTTGGTGTCCATGATCTTCTCTAAATACTTCTATGAATAGGGCTGTTTGGGTTGAAATCAGGATCCAGTTGTAATTAATTTGTCCTTATGCATTATATTTAAAGCCAGTGTTTTCATTTGAGAGTTGGATCTTTGTATATGTAGCGATGTCATGCGCAAGTTTAAGGTTCTGAAATGTCAGATAAATCCCACTCCTGCTGAATGACAGTTGGGTACAATCGTATTACATGTACACCTTTTGCTTTTATCTCCGATGACTTGCTAATAATCATTTTCTGTGTTATTGTGGAAACATAATTAATTTTTATATCAGTTATTATCATCACATTTAAAGGTGTTCGCATGATTTTCTCTTATCAATGATATCATATTTTTGCATTGAGATATTCGGATTTAACATCCTCTTGATTGGGAGCAATGCTGTAGCTCGAATTCGGTGTTTTAGTATACTAGTAGCATTGAAAACGTTAGTGGTTATACTGATTCGTTGCTGGCAGAATCGCGGACAATGTATAGTCAGTTTTCTGAGTCTTGGTGATTCACTCAGCAATTGCAGCTACTTTAATAGATCAAGTTTTTGGTTGGTTTTTAGATGTATATATACTACTACTTCTTTGATTTGGAACAAAGTACTTGGCGTTCTTCTATTTACTTTGTTGCCTTATTTTACTTTGACATCATGTTGTCTTTGTTTGTGAGTGTAAAACATTCAGTGTCTTCTAGAAAAACTGATTCCTTTGAAGGGGAACTTATAAGATTTCTCTTCTTGCACCTTACTGCAGATGGATCCTCATGCTTTATTTAGAGGAAGGACCAACAGCCTTCTCTTGGAAGGGGGTACAAGGTTTTATACTCTTAAGGCTACACGGATAATCTGATTCGTGGGTTCAGTATGGCTTCCAGTCTTAAAGGTAAATCTCCTAATTTATTTCTCACCAAGTGGTTGATGTTCAAAGTGACCATAATCTCAATCTGGGAAATCGTAAGCCTCAACACCCTCTCTAAACTTTTGTGCCTTGATTTCCAATCTAACATTTCGTACCTCATCTCTTCTTTAGTTTAAATAAAGACTAGATATAGTGATTGGGCTGACCGTATATTATTCCATTAGTAGTCCCCCTCCTTCAGTGAAGGGGCAAAAATCACTGAGTGTCTTTTCATTGTTAGACCCAGTAACGGATAGGGCATGGAAAGATTTAAAGTTTAAAATAAGTTCAGAGAAAGGGTTGTGGTGCATAGCTTCATCTGATCAAGTTCCAACTTAGAGTTTGTAGTGCTTCATCCCAACCAATTTCCAACTTGGATTTTATAGAGCTTTTACGGACCAAGTTCCAACTTGGGTTTTGTAGAGATTCGACCAAGCTCTTGGCTTGGCGACCAAGTTCAAACATTGATTTTGTGGAGATTCGACTAAGCCCTTGACTTTGGCGGCTAAGTTTCAACTTGGATTTTGTGGAGATTTGACCAAACTCGTGGCTTGGCGACCAAGTTCCAACTTGGATTTTATGGAGATTCGACCAAGTTCCAACTTAGGTTTTGTGGAGCTTCATTCGACTAAGTTCCAACTTGGATATTAGTGCTTCGAGTAGATCGACCAGGTGCCAAGACGCATTCCATTTTTGATGTCGAAAGAGACCGAGACGACATCATGTTCAGTTCTTGCGTAGATTCGGAACAATTCAACTCAACGAGATGCCACACTCCTCGTTCCAATCGATGGTGCCATAGCACTGGGAGAGTTTGACTTACTGTTTGGACATTCTCCGACGTTGAGGTACATAGTGGTGCCTTAGACTGGAGGACTTCGACCAGCTACTCGGACCTTTCCGACACAAGAGTACTATTGCTCGGACCTTTTCCGACGCAGGGGTACTCGATGGTGGTGCCTTAGCACTAGCGAGTTAGTTTAGCTGCTTGGACCTTGTCCAACATAGGGGTACTCGATTTGATGATGCCTTAGTATTGGCGAGTTAGACTAGCTCCTCGGACCTTGTCCGACGCAAGGGTACACGGTGATGGTACCTTTGTACTGTTGAGTTAGACCAGCTGTTCGGAGCTTGTCCGACGCAGGGGTACTCGATGGTGGTGCCTTAACACTGGCAAGTTAGATCAGCTGCTCGGATCTTGTCTGACACATGGGTACCTGCTGCTCGGACCTTGTCCAACACATGGGTATTCGATTTGATGGTGCCTTAGCATTGATGAATTAGACTAGCTGCTCGAACCTTGTTCGACACAGGGGTACTCGATTCGACACTGGCAAGTTAGACCAGCTGTTCGGAACTTGTCCGACACAGGGGTACTCGATGGTGGTGCCTAGCACTGGCAAGGTAGACCAGCTACTCAGAACTTGTATGTCTGTGGGTACTCAATTTGATGGTGCTTTAGCATAGATGAGTTAGACTAGCTGCTCGGACCTTGTCCAACATAGGGGTACTCGATTCGATGATGCCTTAGCACTAACGAGTTAGATCAGCTGTTCTGAACTTGTTCGACATAGGGGTACTCGATGGCGATGCCTTACCACTGGCAAGTTAGACCAGCTGCTCAAACCTTGTCCAACACATGAGTACTTGATGTAAGTGCCTAACAAGTTAGACCTATCGACTGAAGCCCGCTTCACATATCAATAAATTTCTTGCTTATCAAAAAAAAAGTTAGACCTATTGCTCAGACCTTGTCCGATGCAAGCGAACTCGTTGGTGGTGCCTCAACACTAGTGAGTTAGACTAGCTCCTCGGACCTTGTCTGATGCAGGGGTACACAATGATGGTGCCACAGCACTTGCGAGTTAGAATAGCTGTTCGGGAACTTGTCCGACGTAGGGGTACTCGATGGTGGTGCCTTAGCACTGGCGAGTTAGACCAGCTGCTCGGACCTTGTCTAACGCATGGGTACTCAATTCGATGGTGCATTAGCACTGGTGAATTAGACTAGCTGCTCAGACCTTGTTCGACGCAGGGGTACTCGATTAGATGGTGCCTTAGCACTAGCGAGTTAGACTAGCTACTCGGACCTTGTTGACATAGGGGTACTCGATGGCAAGGCTTTAACACTGGCGATTTTGACCAACTTTAATTAGTTTTGGCACCATCAGTTGGCGCATTTTGTGGGGATATAGACGATTTTCAGTTAACTCGAAACGGAAGAGCCGATTGATGCTCATAGTCAAGCCAATGGGAAGGCATTGTAAACCCCTAAAGACAAAGGCATAGACGAAAAGTGCTCGTCATCTGATTTCCTTGGGGGAATGATAGGAATCCCGAACCAATGGCTGCGTACAGGATACAATCAAGTTTAATTTTGGGCAACCTAGTCGCATAGGACAACCCATCACCCGCCCAAACTGTCGAACCATAGAAGAAATAAAGTTAGAGCTAGGAAAGAAGGTGCAAATTAGCACGCTCTTAGATTCCTGAACTCAAACCAACGTGCTGGAGTTCTTGCATATGCAGAAATCTTTCACTTGGTCCCACAAGGATATATCGAAGCGGAGCGTACGCACCAGAGAGAAGCCAAGCGATGACGAATAAGGCCAATAAGTGCTGGAATTAGGGTTTATTCAAGAAGTAACCTACTTGATACAAAACCAACATAGTCATGGTACAAAACCAAGTAGCAAATGGAGATGTGTAGATTTCAAAAATCTCAACAAAGCATGCTTAAAAGATAGCTTCCCTCTGACATGTTGATGGATTCTACCTCGGGACATGAACATTTTTCCTTCTTGGATGCCTTCTCGATAAGTTGTTGGAAGTAGAGTTCATTCGAGACGTAACTTACCTGAACTGGTTGGCCAACATAGTCTTGGTACAAAAACGAAGTGGCAAATGACGGATGCACATATTTCACCAATCTCAACAAAGCATGCTTAAAAGATAGCTTCCTTCTGCCAAGGATCAACATGCTAGTTTCAATAATTTTATTTAAAAATATTATTTTTAGATATTATTTTTAAATATTTTTTCTAATTTTGTCTTGAATAGACATTTTGATAATTTTGCATGTTGTTTAACTATCATTATAAAGGAAGAGCAAAATTAATTTTAACCTATATTATAACATTGCCTCAAGAAAAATGATCCCTTCCACCTCACGAAGCAAGATCTCCCTCGTTGAGTCAGAAGATGATTCCAAAAGAAAACAACGGTGTCGAGGCCAACGTCTTATTAAAAGGTAAGTAGAATTGAAACAATGGATGTAAATAGTAACGAAGAAGGAAGCACAAGAAAATGCAAATGCAAAGAAAGGAACAAGAGGAGCGCGAGAGAAAATATTGAGCAAGAGAACTAACGGGGTGTTTAGGAGAATGATGGTTCTAATGCAACTAGCCGAATCAGAGTTATTGTTATTTAAAGACAAAGGGCATGTTCGTTTGGCTAAAAATTTTAGAATTTGAATCAAATTTTTTAAATGTATATTCCTACACGCACATACCAATATAACTCAACATTACATTTTTTACACATATCAATACAACTCAACAATTTTTACACACATGTCAATAATACTCAAGCATCACCTAAATATTCACACTATTCTTAGAATTCTTAAATTTTGTTCAAAACGAACATGCCCAAAGATCACACGCTAGTTGTCAAATCACTTAGAAAATGGGCGTGATGCCTCGTATCTGACAAAGAGGCAGAGCGTTGCCATTCGAGGGAGTACGAAAAGGCCACAAACCTAAGGGCTCAAAGATCTTGCTAGACCCACGCATCGGCCCCTGCACGTGGGCGCGTGAAATTATCTCATGGCAAAATCAACGCTAAAAAAAGAAACAATTTAGGGCAGGTTCGAATTGTCAAAATTATAAGAATTTAAATTTAATTTCTTAAAAATTACAATTTTAACATTATTTTTACAATAATATCAATATTATTTAATATTATTTTTTTTTACAAACATCAATCAATATAAGTCAATATTTTCTACATAAACACCAATAAAACTCAAATATCACCTAAAAATTCTCACTAAAACGAACAAGTCCTTAATCTACACAAGACAACCACCCTACTATGCAAAATCAGCCCTGAACTTACATAATATTATTTTTCAATCCTTCAGTCCGTTATCCTTAGAATTATGTTCCATCTATGAGCTTCCAGGATTCCCACCGCTAGCTTCTTCCCCTTCTGTAGGATTAATGGATGCGATTTTTTCTACAGCTGTGTTCATCACCTCTCCATTCTCTCAAGACTCAAATAATTGATACTAAATATATTTGTTTTATTAATCTAAATTGATTTATGGAATGAAATTGTCATTTATGTTTCTAGTCTCAAATTCTTTTTACGTGTAGATTAATGACTTTTCACAAGATTCCAAGCAATTCGGTGACTGGTCTCATTATCTCGTTTTTCCAATTTAGATTAGGAAAAAAAGTTTTACCATTTTATTTGAACTGACACAACACATAAATTAAGAAGGTAACATGCATTAAAATAAATGACAGAAAATATATAACACAAGACTGCACACTCACACAAGAGTAATCAGCAATTTCAAGGGAACTAATAAGTAACAAATGAACTAATAAGTAACAAATATCGTGCGGATGTAAATCAATATGGACAACAAATTCTTTTAAATTGCAGAGCAACACTACACTATAATCAAATCCACTATAATCTCCAAACTCGGTACACAGTGATCCAAGGACTACCCAACTCCCAGTTTCCAGCCTAATCTACTGTTACCTTACCTGGAATACACATCCAGATCTGTCTTCTTGCAGGTAACGAGGAACTCCTCTTCCATTTGAAGATATTGATTCCGAAAAATCATTCTTCTGAATGAGCAGAAAGAAGGCTCATGATTATTCCCAAAATCTTGCTTCTTGCGCGCTTCTTTTAAAAACGTCATAACTGCCTTCCGCAAGTATTGATCAGACTATAAGTAGACTCGGATCAGACTATAAGTAGACTCGGATCAGACTTCGTGTGTTTCCAACTTCACGTTAGTGAACGTCACATAGACCTGAGATATATCACCACCACGTAACTCACAAAGTTCAGACTAACAATTCTCAAACATGACCAAGTAACTCACAAAGTTCATTGTTAGATAGTGAAAACAAAAAATAAAATCAACAATTGACTTATCATTAGCATCAGAGTGAATATGAATCTCCCTCTGAATTAAACGTAACTACACAGAGTTCAGCTTCCCCTGACTGACAACATGGCTTATAGATATGTCAAACTTTAACAGATATCCACAACTTCATCTAGCATTGCCATCATCAGTTTCAAAAGACATCGAGTAACACTAGCACATAGACATGAAAATAGTGTTAAAGTGTAACAACAACAACCAAAACATAATCATAGAACATAGTCATTAAAGCAAGCAACAACAGTAAGGAAGACAATTTGGAACGACCCTTGTGAGACTTACTCTGAGTGATAAGTTTTACCGACATGGAGAAATTTCATGATCCTACAATAAGGAAGACGATTTGTCGTAGACTTGGAGTTAAACACCTTCACCATATGTGCACATATATGTGCTGGTATGTTAATACGACCGTTTACCAAAAAGGCATAGAGAAAACGAAGTCTTTCAAAGGGGTTTTACATAGATGAACATTTTAAAATATATTGGTAGACACAATCCTACTTGCAATAGAATTGTCACGGGAATACAATTTGGAATCACTCTTTTTCCATGTATTTTTTAAAGGTCCTATGAGCCATATAGCTGACAATTGTAGGCACAGAAGGACAATTTCTAGAAGAGTATGGATAAATGAGATTAGGCACTATGAGAATACCTACATACTCAGCTAGAGAGACAAGATTTATGTCAATAACAGATCCACGAATATAGACAGAAAAAGACTTGCGACTCGAAACATTATGGATATTAGAGAAGAATTCATGTACCAATGTTTCGGTTGGTGGAGATAAATTTCTCAAGAGAGGTTCCCATCCTCCAGAAAGAAATTTGTTGGTCAAGTTCAACTCAACCAAATCATCAAGAAGGTGTCTTACCTCTTGATTTGATGGTGGAACAACAAGCTTCTTTCCTTTAGAAGTTGCAGTAGCTTTTTGTGATGAAGTATTAACACCCTTAAACCGTGTTGATGATCTAACAGGGGTGGACTAGGTTTCGTAGCTACATGTTTAATTCTTACCATCTGCACAATATGTACTAAAATAAGCAACCAAGAATAGGACAAAAACAATTATTTTTTCCAGCTCTAATAATGAATATAGAAAATAAACAAACATGTGGGAGCAAAAACATGTGATAGACATGTTTTTAAGAATCTTGTACAACACTCACGTACCAAATACATAGATATTAGACACCATTTCATACGTGAACTTGTTGAAAATCATATTATTAATGTTGAACATGTTACCATTGAAAATCAATTAGCTGACTTGTTTACAAAACCTCTTGATACATCTAGATTTGAATTTTTGAGACAAGCTGTAGGTATTTGTCAAATATCTTAAAACTTGTTTAGTAATTTAGCTCTGATACCAATTTAACTATCTAATTTAGACCCAACTATGTGGAAAATATCTAGAGGAGGGTGAACAGGTATATTACAAAATTTCTACAACCCTCAAATAATGAACAATGAATTAGAAAAACAATATTCAATCCTTTAATAAAATATGAACTATATGACAATGAATGTAATCAATATCCCACGTAAGCCAATATATTCAGATGTTTTTCAGATGGACTCAGATGCTTTCAAATAACAAGAAAACAAGCTAAACAACAAAACACAAATTAACCAAATATGCTGTCAAAACTGTGAAAAGTTCCAGTGAACTACTTTAAACTTCAAACGATGTAAAACCAGATTTGACATATTATACAGACATATTAGCAAGATAATTTCTATCTAAATACACAATAAGATGTTGAATACACTTCTTACCTAGATCTACCTTTTACCTTGAATCTTCTTGCAACAAGATTGACAATCTACCAAGATTGAGAATCTTTAATCATTTAAACAAGAGCGATTAACAAATAACAAGATAGATATAAAACTATAACAACACAGATTCAACCACGATTGACACAAGAAATTGTTGACAGAAAGAAACTTCCAAGTAGAACCTCTATGAGGAAGAAAACCTCTTCGGGACCTAGTCCAGCAAACAAATCACTAGAAACCCAATCTCGGTTACACGATGATCTATAAATTTAGCAACCCTTGCTAATCTAATATCAATCATAACCTTACTCAAACGTCCAACGTCTGAATCTGCAACTTGCAGGGGAGAGGAGCTCTTATCCCGATTGGTTTCTCGACTCTTCACCACAGACCTTCCAACTTGAACTCAAGTGGCTCCACATTCAACGATGCTGGAACTCCAACAACTCTGATCTCCATGTTCAGATTACCAATCACTCTCAACAACAACAAAAATAGAGGGTACAAGATCTAAAAATGAGTTTCTTGGAGGCTTTCTTGAATCTCCGCGAAATCTTTGATTAAACGTTCTGTGCACTTTGCAAAAGGTTCAGAGGCTTTTTATTACATATTGTGCAGATGGTAAGAATTAAGCATGTAGCTACGAAACCTCGTACACCCCCGTGAGATCATCCACACGGTTTAAGGGTTACTTTATCACAGAAAGCTACTGCACTTCTAAAGGAAAAAGAGCTTGTTGTTCCACCATCAAATCAAGAGTTGATGAGTCTAAATTCCACAATCCTGCAGCAGAGGATTTGTTCAACAAGAGATTTGGTGATAAGACACCTCTTCTTGAAAGGGAGATTCTTCTTGATGATTTGGTTGAGTTGAAATTAACCAACAAATTTCTTTCTAGAGGATGTGAACCTCTCTTCGAGTCGCGTCTTTTTCTGTCTATATTCGTGGAACTGTCAATGATTTTGATGAGTCTAAATTCCACAATCTTCCAGTAAAGGATTTGTTCAACAAGAAATTTGGTGATAAGGCACCTCTTCTTGAAAGACAGATTCTTCTTGATGATTTGATTGAGTTGAACTTGACTAACAAATTTCTTTCTAGAGGATGAGAACCTCTAATATCCATAATGTTTCGAGTCACATGTCTTTTCTGTCTATATTCGTGGAATTGTTATTGACATAAATCCTGTCTCTCTAGCTGAGTATGTATTCACATAGTGTCTAATCCCATTTATCCATACTCTTTTAGAAATTGTCCTTCTGTGCCTACAATTGTCAGTTATATGGTTCATAGGACCTTTAAAAAATACACGTTAAAAGAGTTTGATTCCAAATTGTATTCCCGTGGCAATGCTATTGCAAGTAGGATTGTGTTTACCAATATATTTCCAAACGCTCATCTCTGTAAAATCTCCTTTGAAAGACTTCGTTTTCTCTATGCATTTTTGGTAAACGATCGTATTGACTTACCAGCACATATATGTGCACATATGGTGAAGGTGTTTAACTCCAACTCCACGACAAATTGTCTTCCTTATTGTAGCTTGTTCATGAAATTTCTCATTGCAAATTACATTTTTATTCCTTGAAATGAACCCCGTGAGAAAGTTCTTCTGTGAGTCATAGTTTACAGGATTAAGGCAATCCGTGAATTGGTTTGACCCCCAAAAATGTGTTTGCAAGTAAATACTACTTTAGCACAAATATATAATATGCAGAACTGTAAATAAGTGCTAAAATAATGAGAAGGGTAAGAGAAGCAAACACAGTATTTTTAGGTGGTTCGGCAAACTCCACCCCTCAAGCTCCTTCACCGAGCCTTGAGGTTTTCTACTATCTTCAACCAATAGCTTACACACTAGCTTTCGGGTGCTAGTGAACCGTACAAGTGTTTTCCCGGGATCAACACTCAAACCCACCCAAGTGGTTTTTCTGTCTCACCACTCACAACCTCAAAGCTTTTTCTTTAGTGAACAATCTCACTAAAGGAAACACCTCTTTTGATAGGTAGATTGAGGAACAAGACTCTCTTAAAGAGTAGATATAAAAGCGGAAAACTCTATCTTTTATTCACACAAAGACAATGATATGAAAGTGTGTTTGTGTGAATGATATGAAAAATATAGAATAGAGATGTTTAGAATATTTCTCAAGTAGTAGAAATGATATGTGGTCGTTGGGTCTTCATTTTAGATAAAATGAAGGTGTATTTATAGGTCACATATGAAAACTAGTTGTTGGGAGTTTTTGCTAAAACGAGCTGGTCGAGTGCTACATGAACCGGTCGACCGCTTCAAGTTACCTTTACTCAACGGTCAAATTGTCAGAAGCTTCAACGACTCTTTTGTCAAAACCAACCGGTCGACCGCTTCACCTTAAGCATGACCCGGTTCTTTCAAAAACAAGGTTTTTGACCACTTTTAAACACCCAATTTATAAGACTTACTTTCCATAAGTACATGAAAGGTGTGAGAGTTTGTTTGGGGTGTTTTGAAACCTATAAAAACATTTTAATATTTCAAACAAAACTTAAAACGATTTATGCACGTTTTTTAAATATATACAAATGAATTATTCAAGTCCTGGTCAAAAGTGAATTAAAGAGTTACAAGGATTATACCCTAAGGTTTTGAGTCTTTACTTTAAGTTCCTTGCATCTTCTTGTTTTTCTTTCTTCAAGGTTTGACTCTTTTCGTCAAGTTGTTTTTGTCTTTGAAGATGTCCATTTTGTAAACTCGTCCATTTATTGAAATCATCAAAATCTCGATTGTGCACAAAAGCCAACAATCTCCCCCTTTTTGATGATGACAATAAAGTGATAGTTTTGAGATGACTCCCCCTATCTTTTGCAATTGGACAAACATTTAAAACTTGAAGACAATACATTAGTAGCCATTAGATTATTAAAACGTAATACAATTAAAACATAATCCAATTAAAAAGAGAATATATAGTCATCAAAACTATTAGCACATTTCACTTCCTTTGTCACATCAAAAAGACAAAGGATACATATCTCTTCCCAAATATGCATTCTAAAAACAAATGGAATCCAAACATGTAGACATTTAAGAATTCTCCTCATTTGTCAATCAAAATGAGAGTGCATGTATAGAATTCAAAAGTTCATTTTTAAACCAAAAGAACAAGTTTAGGTTTTAAATGACAATCTCATTGACATGATATAGAAGATGTCTAATGGAGACTCAAGAGTCCATCGCTATTACGATAGTAGCCCACCGAGTGAGTTTGTACCAACCTCTTAGCTACCAATGACAATTTTAAAGGTCAATCTCAACCAAAGAAAATTTAAGCACACAAAAACTTATCAAAGATCAGGATTTTTGTAAAAGAGATAGCTTATAGATGTTCTACTTTGATAAATGCAAGAAAACATGTGAAAGATAAATACATTTGCATTTATAACATTTAACAACCAAGAAAATATCATAGAAAATAATTAGCCAACAATTTTAAAAACTTATTCTCAAATAAGGATTTAGATGTTACCAAAGGTTTCACCTTAGCATTTGTCCTCAAATGTCACAAGCCTTCTTGATAGGCAAGTTTCATCCACATCATTTGTTGCTCCATTCTACAAGAGAATCAAGAAACCATTTTTGGTACCCAAGTTTTTTTGGGTCCTTCAATATTAGTTTTGGTTCCTTTTGGAACTCATTATTTCTTAAGTCTTGCTCCCAAGTTTCTTCAATGCACAACCAAAAATAAGATGCTCATCTTTATTGCAAAAATGACATATTTGAGTGAGTGCACAAAATGACTTAGTTTTCACAAAATAATTATTAAAATATTTTTGGTGAATATAAGGCTTGTAGCCTAAGCCACTTTTGTCAAAGACACATCTTTGACTACTAAACATGTTTTTCAAAGTTTTGCTTCATTTAGTAAACTTCTCAATGATATTGCTTTGAGAAACAATTTTGTTGTTCAAAGCAACCTTTTCATTTTCAAATTCTAAAGTTTTTTGTTGGAATAAATCAATTTCTAGCTTTAGAGTATCTCGCTCATGTTTCAAAGAATCAATTTCATTTGAAATCAAAATGAAAAGAAGTATATTTTGAACCTAGTAATTCAAATTGACCAAGAAGTTCATTAAAAACATTTTGAATCTCACTATAAGAAGTTTCATGCTCATCATCGGATGAGTATACCTTATCGTCATCTTCATCAATATCCTCAAATGTCATGAAGCACATGTTGACTATTTCTCCATCTTCGGAGGAGGAAGAGGAAGAGGAGGAACTTTCATTGTTAGCCTTCCAAGATGTCTTCTTGTATTTGATGATTCTCTTTCCTTTCTTGCTCTTGAGGAAGTTCTTGAACTTTCTAGTCATTAAGACTATATCTTCCTCATCTTCATTTTCATCTTCAATTACGGAGGATTTGAGAGCGATCCTCATCTTCTTTTTGTTCTCATCTTCATTTTCGAGCATTTGGATCTCATGGGTCGTTAAGGATCCAATGAGCTCATCCAGAGGAAGCTTGGTGAGATCATTGGCTTCTTGTACGACGACTGCCTTTGGTAGGGACCTAAGGATTTTTCTCACCAAATCGGAGTTAGTATAAGATTTATTAAGAGCACTCAAAACATTTATTATTGTGGTAAATCTAGTATACATGACAGTAATGGACTCCTCTGGTGTCATTTTAAATAACTCATAGTTATGAACAAACATATTGATTTTTGACTCTTTGACTTGACTTGTTCAACATATGTCATATATCTATAACATTTTAGCAAGATGCAATTCTATTAAATTCTTCTCTATCACAATATAATATGTTCATGGCTCTTGCATCTAGAGAGATTTTCATTTTATCATTTGCATCATATTCGTTTTCGCTTTTGAGGGTTTCAACTTTTCCAACTTTCTTTGTGGGAATATGAGGACCATTTAATATGCATATCCATAAATTATAATCAATAGATTGTAAATAAAATACTCATCCAAACTTTCCAATATGCATAATCACTTCCATTAAAAAATGGTGGTCTAAGTGTGGAAAGACCTTCAACATGAGTGTTGAAGCTTGAGGTTGTCATTCTAACTCAAGATTGTTAAATCTTGTAAATATGAACACTAAGTTCCGATACCAATTGTGAGTCCTAGTTTACAAGATTAAGACAACCCAAGAGGGGGTGAATTGATTTTCTAAACTTTTCGGTATTGACCCCCAAAAATGTGTTTGCAAGTAAATACTACTTTAGCACAAATATATAATATGCAGAACTGTAAATAAGTGTTTTAAGTAAAAAGAAGGGTAAGAGAAACAAACACAATATTTTTAGGGTAAGTGTTTTCCCCGGATCAACACTCAAACCCACCCAAGTGGTTTTTCTGGCTCACCACTCACAACCTCACCAAACTTGAGATATACACTCTCAAAGCTTCTTCTTTAGTGAACAATCTCACTAAAGGAACATCCTCTTTTGATAGGTAGATTGAGGAACAAGATTCACTCAAAGAGTAGATATAAAAGCGGAAAACTCTATCTCTTTATTCACACAAAGACAAGGATATGAAAGTGTGTTTTGTGTGAATGATATGAGAAATATAGAATAGAAAGGTTTAGAATATTTCTCAAGTAGTAGAAATGATATGTGGTCGTTGGGTCTTCATTTTAGATGAAATGCAGTTGTATTTATAGGCCACATATGAACACTAGTCGTTTATAGCCGTTGGGAGTTTTTGCTAAAACGAGCCGGTCGACCGCTACATGAACCGTCGTTACCCAACGATCATATTGTCAGAATCTTCAACGACTCTTTTGTCAAAACCAACCGATCGACCACCAAGCGGTCGACCTCTTTAACTTAAGCATGATCTGGTTCTTTAAAAAAACAAGGTTTTTGACCACTTTTAAACACTCAATTTATAAGACTTACTTCCCATAAGTATACGAAGGGTTTGAAAGTATATTTGAAGTGTTTTGAAACCTATAAAAACATAACATTTTAATCTTTCAAACAAAACTTAAAACGGTTTATGCACGTTTTTTAAAGATATGCAAGTGAGTGATTCAAGTCTTTGTCAAAAGTGAATTAAAGGTCTTGAGTCTTCACTTTAAGCTCCTTGCATCTTCTTTCTTCAAGGTTTGGCTCTTTTCGTCGAGTTGTCTTTGTCTTTGAAGATGCCCATTTTGTAAACTCATCCATTTATTGAAATCATCAAAATCTCGATTGTACACAAAAACCAACATCTTTATGTCGGTAAAACTACTATCACTCAGAGTAAGTCTCATCAGGGTCGTTCCAAATCATTTCCCTCATCTGATCCATCTCTTGGACCTCTGCAATTGGTTGAGGCCACTAAACTATTAATCAAAAGGTCTACTTCCTCTGCCTCTGTCCACTCCACTCTTCTTGCTCATCAGGAAGTCTTCAAACTTGATTTGAATAAGTTAGTGGCTGATGTTGCCCTGATAAGAAAGCATTTAAAATTGGATGAAATATCCAGTAGTGCTCACCTTCCTGATGATGAGGATGACCAAGCTGCCGCCGAGGTTGAAGAGGGTGTTGATGTTGTTGGAGACGATGATGATGATGGAGAAGGAGACGAAGACGCGGGTTATGCCACTGCCACCTCTGATGATGAGTAGTCCCTTTGGCTTATTTTTTACAAAGGGGGAGTGTGGTTTAGTTGGTGTTTAGCCATGTTTTTATGTTTTGCTATGGTTATGGTTGTGTTGAAAAATTTTTGGTATCGGGTTTAGTGTTGGTATTGGGTTTAGTGAAAAAATGAAGAGATAAATCATTTTTTATATTTTTTGATGGGAGAGAAGGAGATTATATTGTAGTATTTTATTGTGAGTTGGTGAAATTTTTGTGAAATTTTTGGTGCAAACGCACCCTATGTTTTGCTAAGTTGTTGTTTTACTTTTTGTTGAATTAATTTGTTGTTGCTTGCTTTTAATGACTATGTTCTGTGATTATGTTTTTTTTGTTGAACTAATGGCTTTGTGAGTTACTTAGTCCTGTTGAGAATTGTTATCTGCAGGTTGATATATCTCAGGTGCTGTGTCTAGCCTATGTTTAGTAGTATAGGTTGTGTCACTTTGTTTCCAGAGCTTCCTTCGATAAACATTCTCTGTAAATATTCCTATAGTCTGTTGCGAGAGTACTGAGACTGAACCCAGATTCTTCGTACTTACATTATCTCATATTTTAAAACAGACTCATCATGAAGTTTATACGCCAACTAAAATTACATTAACACATTTGAAACCGAACACGAACATCAGCCACTTGGTGACAAATAAACGAGTAGATTTACCTTTGAGACTGGAAGCCATACTGAACCCACGAATCAGATTATCCGTGTAGCCTTAGAGTATAAAACCTTGCACCCGCTTCGAAGTAAGAAGTGTGCTGGTCCTTCCTCTAAATAAAGCATGAGGATCCTTCTGGAGTACGGTGCAAGAAGAGAAATCTTATAAGTTTCCCTTCAAACGAATCAATTTTACTAGAAGACACTGAATGTTTTACACTCACAGACATAGACAACATGATGTCAAAGTAAAAATAAGGCAACAAAGTAAATAGAAGAACGCCAAGTACTTTGTTCCAAATCAAAGAAGTAGTAGTCTATATACATCTAAAAACCAACCAAAAACTTGAGCTATTAAAGTAGCTTCAATTGCTGAGTGAATCACCAAGGTTCAGAAAACTGACTATACGTCTGCGGTTCTGCCAGCAACGAATCAGTATAACCACTAACGTTTTCAATGCTAATAGTACAATAAAACACCGACTTCGAGCTACAGCATTCCTCCAAACCAAGAGGATGTTAAATCCGAATAACTCAATCCAGAAATATGATATCACTGATAAGAGAAAATCATGCGAACACCTTTAAATGTGATGATTATAACTGATATAAAAATTAATTATGTTTCCACAATAACACAGAAAATGATTATTAGCAAGTCATCGGAGATAAAAGCAAAAGGTTTACATGTAATACGATTGTACTCAACTGTTATTCAGCAGAAGTGGGATTTATCTGAAATTTCAGAACCTTAAACTTGCGTATGACATCACTACATATACAAAGATCCAACTCTCTACTGAAAACACTGGCCTTAATGTTAATGCATATGGATGGCACCTAATAGCTATGATCTAGAGAAGCGTTAACTACATCTTTGCTAAACCCCAGAAGAACTAGTTGAAGTAACAATTGGAACTCTCCAGAATCACTTATATAGCTGAGTTTCATTAGTAAACAGCCAATATGAGACCTAATGTCCGTGCAACACCTTCATAACAAACACATTCAATGTGAAACTTAACACGCTTCACAATCCAGGGTTTCGCGTCTCCCTTACTCGAATCCCTTGCCTCTTTGTCAAAGCCTGTATTGCATAGTGCTCCACAATCCATCAACTTACTAGGTTGGCTCCATTTATCATAACCCAACGAAATCTTAGGCCCATTGGAACTAAACCTTGAAAGAATGAGTCGAAGTTACAATTGGAGCTCTCTGAAATCACAAGTATAGCCAAGTTATGTTAGTAAAAAAGCAATACTGACCTTAGCACTCCTATGATACGTTCATAATCCATTCATCTGGTGCAAAAGTTACCACAATTCAATCCAGGGTATCACACTTTAAAATGCTTTTTCGTCCTAATTTACATATCTAAACAAGCTTTAAATAATATTTCTACTGTAACAATTAAATACATCTAAAACAAATGAACAAGTAAATAAACAAGATATGTGGAATAAGATCAATCAGATGCAGATTATAACGGGATCATGTCTACATCCATCTATAATGCAATTGAAATCAAATCTAGTAGTGCGCACTGAATCACTGGGTAGAGCAAACTAATTAGGACAAATTAAATTACAACTGGATCCTGATTTCAACCCAAACAGCCCTATTCATATAAGTATTTAGAGGAGATCATGGACACCAACTAATAATCAGCCAATAAGGATTTTCTGATTTTTCACTTTTGCATTACCACAAACTATCTGAGAATCTGACATTCATCACAGTTGAGGAGCTAAAATAGCCTTCAGATTAAACTTGTGCACGAACATACCTAAAGAGTCTAAAGTCCTTACTTTTGGTTTTCTCAGCTGTATCTTCAGGTTCAGGGCAAATTGTCTGCTACCTTGAAAGTCATCAAAGTTTTCCATTATAGATCACCAGCTATATCAGACTTATTAAACCAGCAATGAAACAATACAGGTACAACCCCAGGACCTGTAATCCGTCACACAGATGCAAGAAGCGTCACGACTGGGGTTTATGAGATATAAACAAGCCTAATTTCTAATTTAGAAACCACTGCAATATAAAATTGGAGAATGAAAAGAAAGAACAGAGAGAAATTGCCCGTGAAAAGTGAAAGATTTTCAAAGAAAAACGTACAGGCATCAGCCCATGATGCTTTCTATGTTATGTGAAACCCAAAAAATCAAATCCTTTAGATCGCAAATATTGAATTAACCCGAATTGATGTTAAAAAGGCATTCAAACAGTGGAATGTCAAGTGAACTTAAGAATTGAACCAAAATTGAAATGGGAATAAACCCAGTTTAAACCAAAAAATTGAATAAAGATGTCAACAGAGCAAAAGCAAAAAACTAGGAAATTACATTTTCTCGAGCATTCTTCCTCTGGAGAAACTGTTCTTGAAGTGGGCATCGAGACTGCGCCTTCAAGGAAGAATTCCAAGATCCTACATCCATAACTCTCAAAAAAAGAAACTAGAAAATAGCAAGTATATATGTACGGAGTAATAGAAAGAAAAATAAATAGAGCAAGTTAACCCTGCAAAACAAAATAGATAAAAGTAACGAAGAAACAAACGATTTAGATTAGAGAAACAGAATAAATACGGAGACAGGGAGTGAGAGAAGTGTCTTGAAGACTTAAAAGATATGGATGTTGTCGTCGAACCGTAAGCGTTTTCGCGAACTGAGATTCCTCTGCGAGAGAGAGAGAGAGAGAGAGCATTTTCGAGAAGTGCGAGTCCTCTGTGAGAGATGGACAGAGGGAGAGAGCGAGAGAGGGAGAGCGTTTGAATCGAGGGAATGAATTATATCATTAATGATCGGCCTTTGCAACCAAAATATTTGCAACGGCTACTTCTCTGAGAGAGCCGTTCTAATTGTCGGGTCGACGAAAATGTCCTCTGTCCATCTCATAAAAGTGTCTCGCGTATCGCGACATATCTATCTCAATTTATTTATTATTTATTTCAATATATATTTTCCTTCCTTTCCCGTTAAAAACCCTTAAAATATATTTTAAATATCCAAATATATTTCTTTTCGGTTTTCATCAAGATACCATTTTTTTTGCTTCGTTCCGGTATTTTATTTGAATTTTTTTGGACATTTTTTTAGAGTCTTAATGGTTGAAAATATTTTTTGAACCGAAATTTAGAAGATTAATAATCTATTCATTATAAATTAATTATAAATGTAAAACATTTATCTAAAATCTAGATTCTAAAATAAATATTACAGTAAATTTCATATGTTATGCTTTATTTTAAATTATATTTTTTTAAAAAAAAACTGAAAATTTCACTTCTGGCCTAAATTTTTGCCCACCCCTACTTTAACTCTAAACTGCTTAGTTTAAATCTTAATAGCACCATTATTCCTGCGACTTACTTCATTATTGCTGTAAGGGGTCACTGTACTTGTCCGAGATTTGTGCGCAAGTTATTTATTAGAAATAGTGCTTTAAAATCGAGCTAGATCTGTTAAGGGAGATTCATCCCCGTCATTCAAAAATAATATCATTTTTGTTCCCTCTAAAAATATATGTTTTGGTGGTGGTTTCTTAGGGCTTCTAAAACATGTTATTGTATAGGATACTTCCAATGGTTTTTGTTGTTGTTAAGTTAAAAAGACAGATCCTAATAAGGTTATGTTTGGTTGAGTTCTCAAAATAGGTTTTATTTTTTCTATGTGTTTTTGAAAATAATGTAGATTCTCATGGGATTGGTGAAAAGTGTGTTAAAAGTTATTGAAATTTATAAAAAATTATTGAGATTATTGAAAAGGTATTGGAATTGATGAAAAAATTATTAGGATTGGTGAAAATGTATTGGAATTGATGAAAAGTGAGTGAGAAATTTTTGAAAACTTTTTGAGATATGAAACAAACATAGTAAGTGATTTGTAATTTTTCCTATATTTTTTCACTATTTCAAAATTTTAGTTCGCTAACACAATATCCACTATTACACCAACTCTTATAAAATTCTACTTTATTCACTATTTTTCACAAAATCTAATAAAACTTTAATTTTTTCAATTTTCATAATATTTCTTAAATATTTCACTTTATTTAGAGCTTGTGAATGCATGCCGTTGCAAATTTTCTTTAAGTATTTATTTGATGAATAGTTGTGATACAATTTTTGGGCATTATCCGCTATTGGAACTTATCCCGTATCCTCTGAATCGCATTTTGTTGACGTGTTGTTAGCTTCTATTATGCTTTTGACACCGCTTCGTAGTGGCGGCGCCACTAGTGCTGTAGGCACATATGACCAACAAAAAGGATCAATTGTTTTTTTTTTCAACACGCAGAAGTGTCCGATACAATAACATGTTTTAGGAAAACCTTATATTTCTAGTGGAAAAAAAAAATATATTTTTTAGGATGACGAGAATGAATCTCGAACTCCTGTATAAGGAGTTTGTACGGATTTAATTCAATTTTAACGTAATGAAGATAATCATATTCCAAACATATAGCAGCCCTTATCGGCTATCACAGATATCGGGTAAGTCGCAACAATAATGTTGCCAAAAAAATTTAAACTAAGGTCTATCATTTTGGTACCCTTGAGTTTGACCCGTAGCCATCTTGCCCCTAGGTTAAAAGAAAATCATGAATATCAAAGCCACAAAATATCTATTGCCCATGGTGGAAGCGTACTTTTGAGATAGAGATTCTCGCAATTAATATATAAGTACTAACTTTTACAAATTAATCCCGGTCCCTGTTACCCAAAGTAACTGGTGTGTTTTGTAAGGACTAAAGGGATTAATATCTTCTGTCATTGGAGTTGCTGGTGTCATTTCAGATGTGGAAGACAAGAATAACACTGACACAACTATTCATGTCTTTATAAGAGGTAGTACTTGTTTGTATGCATTAGTAGGTTTGTTATCCCTAATTTTTCTCTACAACGAGATTGTTATCAAGTAATAATAGACCTTGGGCTTGCAGTGTAATGCAACCTCCTCGGTTCAATGAGGGTTGAGTACCAGAAGGTCAAAGGTCACCATTGATCGAACCAACCTCTGATATCTTTAATCAATCTGATCGATTTGTTAGGGCCCCAAAATTTAAAGTGACTTAATCTGTAAACTAAAGGAACTCGCAAAAAATTATAGAGTATTGAGATCGAAATATGAAACGGAAGGTTAACTAATTGAGCTTGAGTAAGATACCATTGAGAGTGTGAGAGGTTTTGGTGAGGTCTTCCCTTCTCGGGACAAAGTAATTATGGCTCAATCCGAACATTCTACAACAAGTAAGAGTTTCTACGATCACGTCCAAGGAGAGTTGGCTATACTATGGTCGTCCTTTTTCACTCTTTTATGGAAAAAAAAAAAAGAGAGAAGAGATTGGGAGAAGTTTTTATTTTCAACCCTGATCTAGTCAACCCCATGAAATAGAGCACATTTAACCATGAAACTGAGTCCTTAAATCTTTTTTCAATATATATTTTTAATTAAAAATACATTTTTATTTTATTTATTTATTACTTTTATGGGGTGGGTCACTTTTATTTCGATGGACCGAGCCAATGAAATCAAACACCAATGACCTAGATGACAACCGGTCGATACCAAACTAGTACAGCCCTAGCTAGACTTATTAACAATTTTTTTTAGCATAATTTTAAATCTCTTGAAGGCGAAACGATGAAGTATTTCTTCATCATTGATATACCAGTGGGCATTTCCATCATATTTCACAAACTAACATGTTCAACTCAAGACAATTTATATATGATTCCAATAAGTTGCCTATTCAAGATTCAGTATCTTCAATGACGTGTAAATTACTCCTGCTCATTGATGTAGGCATATTCTGAACCACACAAAACTAAAGACCAAAAAGTATACTTCTTTCTTTAAAGGATCCATCCAACCCATTGAAATATTCTGCGTTTTATACGAACATATACAGCCTAAGGAACTAAACTCAGTGATAAACAGATTAAATGATCTTCCTGATGCTGGCCAAGAACAGAATCTGATCGAAGAAAACGTCTCGTTTCCAGTCAGCCAACAAGATCATCCGTTTTTAAGACTGATTGAGGCATATTATCATCTGATGATAGGGACACAATTCACCAAATGCTTCTGTTTGAACAAAAGACTACTGATCACGTGAATTGCCGTCTGATATACGTGTCTTCATGCACAAAAACAGGTTGTTGAGTACTATGAGGTGGGAATTGAGGTTGTCCCATAGCTATCCCTTCTTGCCCTCCTTGACTAGGAACCGAAGGATTGCCCCATGGGATGTCACCGTTCTTTGCTGTAGTTAAAGCGAGATAATAGATAAGACCAAAAATCAAACTTGCAAGGGATAAAATGGCTCCTCCCGCAAAGACTCCAGGTTTCACAACGTAACAATAGTAGTCGCCAAAGTACATGCTTTCTTCCCCATGTTCGTCATTGAGGGCAGCACCAGTCAGCAATAAAAGAAATGCTATGACAAATGTGAACCTGCTCAGATTACAAAAGAGTCAAACACAATTGACATCTAATAACCAATTGATACATAACTGGCAAAGTATAACGTAAAACTCTAAAAAAGTGACTGATACCACCACAAACTCTTCCCCTCCCCCAAACACCCACCCACCCAAGTCCATTTTATCCAATAGTGTTACACTGATCCAGGTTTTATATTTGGACCTTTCAAGAGTCAGGTCCTCTATTGAAAAATGTGTTTAGATTCAGATACTGTTTGTCCTCCTGGAGATAATTCCTCAAAGGCTGCTTATCAAAAAAAGAAGAAAATTCCTCAAAGGCTAAGACTGAGATTTTGATTAGCATTTAGTACATGAAACACCTACCAGGAAAAAACAAAGCAGACCAGTGCTACTCTCCAAGTAGAGTTTGAAGGATAAGGACTTCTTTGGCAACAAATACACCCAGTTGAAACGTATATTATGATTTGAGCTATCATAAGAGCCAGTGCTGCAAATAAACCAAGAAACATAGCTGGACTCCGAGGGTACACACATTGAGAGGGTGTAGGAAACTGAACCTGTGAAATCTGCAGATATAAAAGTAATAACATGTCAGCATTGCCTGTATTTTAAAGTTAAAACCACTGTTCATAAAAGCATAACAAAAAACATAAAAGAGAAAGTTCTATGCAGAAAAACTCTGAAGAGGGTATACGAGGCACACAGCCTAAAGTGCCTAATACTCACATATCGGAAATAGAAGTTGTAGCTCTAGATATAAACAGATGAAAGGTTCTGCTGATTAGCAGCAATCCCATCTCACATTCAATAATTGTTGCCCAATTAGTAGTCAATTTGAGGACACTATTGTCATTTAGCATCTCAAAAAGCAGAGAGAGCAAAACCAAGGGAAACAGAGACACAAAAATTAGAGGGCATTACATCCGTAGAAGTCATAAAAGCCATAGGGTAGAAAAGAGCCAACAGAAACTGAAAGAGAGCTGTGGACTATGGAGAAGAGCTATACTCTCCCATTCTCACCCATTAATATCTTTATCGCACAAATATGCTATCTTCTCATCATTGAGAACAAGGGGCAGTCAGGAATCCATATTTAACCAGACTGCCCAAACCTTGAAAGCTGGCAGGACCAGAAAGTATGCGTGTGTATTGATGTGAAGTTACACTCCATCTTGCCACTGCAAGTACTTGAGGGCAGTGGATGAGAACTCGCCACATCCCAAGAGACAACATGCCTAGCTGTTGGAATAGTGATTGAGAATAATGCACCTCAGCTAATTGGAGATTAAGCAACTTACTCTCAAAGAGAGAGAACTAGAGTTTAGAAAGAAAAACCATCTTCTATTTTCCTTTCTTAAGTAAGAAATGCATAACTCTTCCCACCAAATGACATTGTTCGTTCTTTGATTTTTTTGAATGTTCTTTCAGTATCAGTCTACTTAGGAGATCAATATATGTTTTCAGCCCATTCCCTAACAGCTTAAGCTTTTCAGGTGATAACTTCTGACCAGTTATCACAGGCAGTTGTGTTGGTCAACTCCTACATTTTAATTTATTCTGTTGTTCACACATCAAGCCAGTAACTGTTTTGGTATTACTGCGGTTCCACATATGAAAGGGAGCACTAGCAATCCATGTTAAAAGAGTTGATGCTATACTATTGTCTGATGAAACATATACTTAAAAGGCTGACAAATAAAAACAAAACAATGAAGATTCTCTCTCCTCAGGTGCTATAACATACAAACTAGTGCTGATATGACTGGAAAGAAAGCAGAAAAGGACAGAAAAGTGTTCAAATGCAGTAGAAGATAACTTTCATGTTGTGAATGCGGCTTTGCGACATTCATTAACATTATTCTAGCAGATGGCAAGGACTTGAGTTAAAATAAGAATCCTTAAAGAGGCTTGAGCTGAGACTGGCATTTTAAGTTCACTTACCGATTAAGAGAAAACAGGTGAAGGCCAGGTCTACAGATAAATCAATGAACGCTTTAAGGATTAAAGAAACTACAGAACTTACAGACGACTACAGTTGTACTAAACATGGGCCGTTACAGATATCTTGGAATAGTGTGTTGAACGTTTCTACGCTACAACTTATCAATCGTGATTTTGGTATCGCTGGTGCAAATTTCAAGTTGTATCTTTCTTCCATATATGATTCCCATAGTGGTGAATCTAGAAGAGATATCTCAAATGACATTATGGAGTTTGGTTCTGAATGTTAGACAGACCTTGATCTTCAGCTAGGGATTTCAACATTGTTAAACATGTGTGACAAAGAGTACTAAACAATGTGAATATCGTTAATCATCCTACAAAGGTCATTTGCAAGGAGTACTAAACAAGACGAGTTTGACTCTTTAGCGAGATCATTCACCTATGTATGCCCTTCATTCTGTAGCACTAAGTGAGAGCCAAAAACTTTTTAAGTGCTTTAAATCTTGGCAGAGCATGAGGTATTATTGTCTCTGGTTCAATGTGTACAGCAAAATGACGTTGTCAGGGTTCCAATGCTCCTAGCATATGAAACTCATAATGCTCAAAGCTGTGCCCAGAATGTTCAATTTAGATGTGGAAAATCCTCAGAGGAATGTGCTTGCTACCCTAGGCTGCATACTTCTATTGATAACCTGAGGACGTATTCTTGAAGCAGAAATCACGAAAATATGTGGTTAAACTTGGGGGAAAACAGAATACTGCTTAGTTTCATAAGATGATGAAAATGAGGAATGCTAAGAATGCTATCAAATATTTTACAATGACCAAGCAACAATGTGGAAGGCATGCAGCAGTTAAAGAGATCACTGTTGGTTTCTATAAGAATCTTTTCAAGAACTCAGTGAGTGATTCTACTGGGGACATTGGGTCCAGAATTTCCTGCAACTGAACGGCCAAATTCCTGACTAAGAAAATTTTGTTGCAGAGAGAAGTCACAGCAAAAGACATCAGGCATACTTCTTTCTTCTTGATGGCATTAGGCCCCAACTCTGATGGGATTACCTACTGCATTGTTTTCAATCCTAATTGGAATACGTTTGATGATAAAGTTATCCATGACCTATTTTTTTTTTCTTTTCCTTAGGAAGCTGGTGGGTGAGACAAACACTACTCTTATTACTCCGGTTCCTAACGTGAAAAATCATTCTAGAATGGCAGAATTTTGACCTAGTTAATCTTGTAATCCTATGCTTAAATGCATGTCTATAAACCTAGCTAACAGGTTGGAAGGTTGCTTGAATCTATATATTATCCCTTCTCAAACAAATTTCAATTCAGGTAGAAAGATTGCAGAAAATGTGTTGCTTAATCAAGTGCTGACAAAAACTATCATAGAGATGGATCTATAGCCAGACACACCATTAAAGTGGTCTATATGAAAGCTTAGGACTCAGAGGAGTGGGAATCTGTTCTCTATACGGCAGCAATGATTGTTATTATAACTAAGTTTATTCACTGGGTCAGGACCTGCATTTTCATGCCAAAGTACTCGATTGCTTTGAATGGTATCTTGACTGGTTATTTTGAAGTAACGAAGTTGAGACAAGGCTATCCTTCTTCCTATTTGTTTGCCAGAGCAATGGAAGTTTTTCCCACATCAATACAGCCAGCTGAGGTCAGGAACTTTGATCTCATGCGAACTGTTCAGGGATTGAAAGGCAAAGTTAAAAGTGACGGTTTGCTCCAGCCAGTGATGATGGACACAAAATACATAGAATGTCTATAGCAAGAGAATCAGAAAATTTATTTCAAATAAAGTGCTTAAGGATACTTGGAGGATTGTCAAGGGCATGTTCGTTTTTGCCAAAACGAACATTGATCTTTCTGTATTTGATGTTTCACGGATACTTTTTGTTCTTGATAGTTGAACTGCCACTGAAGTGCTAAATGACTCCGAAATTGGCTCCGAGCCAACTCCAACCTGATATAGTCAGGTTGGTCGGAGTAGTTTAAAAAAATTTCAGACTTAAGACAAAGTAGGAGTCAAATTTGGAGTCCATAGAGCCCACTCCAACCTGACTTATTTTTAAAAAAGGGATAAATACAATTTCGGTCCATGTGGTTTAAAATCCATCGAGAAGTTAGTCCCGAGACCTTTCAAATGTGAATGATTTTAAATCTCAAAACAAATTTGATGAATTTTAAAATTTAAAGACTTATTTGATTTTCGATCAAAGCACGCTGTATTTATCCCTTTAAAATTATATTTGTCCCCGTAGGAAGTGTTTGGGCCTTTTGGGCTAAAGACAAGAAAACCTACAAAATGCTTAAAATTTTTTAAGAAAAAAAAAATTGTTATTTGAGCCGATGGCCCAACAAAACCCAGAAGCCCGACTCCGACTCCAGTAGGTGTCCGTTCACACTTTGTCGGAGTCAGAATTGGAGGCGAAATCCAAACTCCCACAAAGTCAGAGTCGGATATTGCCTTTCCGGCCCTAGTGATTTGTGCTGCTGAAGCATGTTTTCATCTATCTTTTTCAGTTGGCTAAGTTAAATTGTTATTCAATTAAAAAAAAGATTCAACCAATTAAAGCCATCATCACTTTCTCCACCAGCAAAGTTCCGCCTCAACTGAAGATTTACTGGGAAACGAAAAGCCAAAACGACTGCAACGCTTCCTCAGGTTTTCAGAAACCAATAAACGCAGTCATAGAAGTGCAAGATGATAAAGGAAAAGCAACAAAACTACAACCTCAAATGAACCGAATTAATGATAAGAAAAAATACAACGCAACCCAGATGTATGCGTTGTGTCTATCTACCTTAATCCTTGTAGCCTCCGCAGCAAAACCTGTGGCAGCTGATAATAGCCCCAAGAATCCCACGACACCACATATGAGCACAACCTTTCTCTCCATCGTCTCTCTCTCTGTCGGAACTCTTTTGCTTCCTTGTTTGAGAAGAGTAAGAGCAAAGGTGGTGAAGTTTTTTTTTTAAATAATGAATCAATGATGTCCTATAAATCACCAGGGGAGAAATAAAACGGTAAATTTTTACGGTGGCAGTATCGTGAAACGTCTAAAACGACGAGGGTAAGTGAGGAATAACATTGACGATCTTGCTGTGAACCATGTGCGGTAAACGAGGCGTTTTATTTATTTCAAGGTTTTCCCACTTACTCGAGAGTATAGTGTTGTGTTGGTATTAAAATTTTGGAGATGTTAAAATTTTAGGATATTGAATTTGGTGAAAAAATGAAGAAAGAGGTAATTTTTTAATATTTATTATAGTGAAAAGTAATGATGTGATGGGAAGATAGATTATATTATAATTTTTTATTGTGTTAAAATTGTAAGAGGCGTAAAATTTTTGTTAACAAACATATAGATAGTCACTTCAAAAGCACTATTCAATCTCATTGGTTTAGTATGGATTTATACAACTGACCCTGTTTACAAGTTTGAAATCAATAGTTAATTAGTAAAATATGAGATAAATAATAATTAAAAGTGCAAGTGTCAACATTCAAAAAATGTATTTATCTTCAACGAATTTGTGCTAACACTTTGCCTGGTGATCGGACTTGGAGTTACTTCTGCCTTTTTTGAATTTTGACCTCCCATAGCCAGAATTTTTTTCATGATCTCTACCTCTCATCTCAATGTTTAAGGCAGCACCAGAGATTGAGACTTCACCAGAATCTTGTCTTCGAACCTCCTTAACTAGAACAAGATCATTGATATTTTCGTACTTGAGTTTATTTTTCCTGGCGGAATTGCTTATTGTCATCCTCATCGCCTCCCAACAGAATCAGCGCACAAATTTCATCGTCAAAATCGATATCTACAGAGGACAACTGATTTCGTGATCGTGTTGAACTCATTGAGATGCTGCACAACAGAAGTACCTTCTGCCATCTTCAGGTTAAAGAGTTTCTTCATCAGGTGCACCTTGTTGTTAGCATATGACTTTTCATACATACCTGCCAAAGTCGCCATGAGACCTACCATGGTCTTCTCCTTCACAAAATTGTGTGTTGCTGACCTCAACAAAGTCAATCAAAAAACACCCAACACATGTCGATCAAGCAGGGTCCACTTGTCGTCCTCCATGTCTTCTGGCTGCTCCCCCAAAAGAGGTAGATGTAGTTTCCTGACATACAGATAGTCTTCAATCTGCATCTTCTAGTAACCAAAATTTGTGCCGTCAAACTTCTCAATACCTATCTTTTCTTCCTTCGCCATGGCTTCTACCCTGGGCTGAACTTGGCTCCGATACCAGTTGTTAAGGAAAAATATGATTCCCTACTTGCAGAATAATCGTGAGAAACAAAAAAAATAAATAAAGAATAAAGCACATGACACAAGATTTATGTGGTTCCCTCAATATGAGGTACGTCCATAGAGTTGCAGGAATTCCACTATGAATGAGCAAAGTACAAAGAGACATCCGTTATTTCTCGAACGGCGCAAATGACAAACCTTTTCTGATTAAATTAAAGGGTTAATGATCAAAATAGTCCCTGATTTTTATGCCCTTTATCAATTTGGTCCCTGGGTTTCCAATTTGATCACATAAGTCCTTAGGTTATCCTCATTTATCAATTTGGTCATTGGGTTTCCAATTTGGTCACATAAGTCCTTAGATTATCCTCATTTATCATTTTGGTCCTTGAGTTTCCAATTTGGTCACATAAGTCCTTAGATTATCCTCATTTATCGATTTGATCCTTCCATCCAATTTCGTCTCCTCCGTGCACAGTCAGCTAACGGTGAGCCACGTCACCACCAATAACATCGCGACACGTGTATGATTTTTTTATTATTTTTAAAAAACTCACGTCCACCTGACATATTCGTAAAAAAGAAAAAAAAATCGAACGGGGGAGACCCCACATTAGATCGACGAAGGGAGCCCAGATCCATGTTTTACCAAAAATCAGTCATGTCGATCGTCTATTTTTCACGGAGCGAAGATATATCCAATCTGAAGCCGTTGGTGATCTTTGAGATTTGAATCGTGTCGTGGATTTTCTATTTGTTACTCTCTGTTTGCAGATTGATTTGGGGGTAGTGGCTCATTTCGATGAGACGTCAAAGTAGAAATTGGACGGAAGGACCAAATCGATAAATGAGGATAATCTAAGGACTTATGTGACCAAATTGGAAACCCAGGGACCAAATCGATAAATGATAATAACCTAAGGACTTATGTGACCAAATTGGAAACTCAGGGACCAAATTGATAAATGAGGATAACCTAAGGACTTATGTGACCAAATTGGAAACCCAGGGACCAAATCGATAAAGGGCATAAAACTCAGGGACTATTTTGGTCATTAACCCTAAATTAAAACCCTAACCGCCACATATATAGAACTTGGGGCGCCGCTTGACCAAAAATACCCCGGACATACAGACCATCTCGGGTTATCACAGTGCCTAGAGATTAGTCGGGCATATCGAGCCTGCAGGCTTGTCCCCGGTCATCCCAGACAATCAGGCATACGAGTCTCGGTCATCTCGACCATACATGCATATGGGTCTCGGTCATCCCGGGCATTCAGACATACTAGGAGACGTCCTCAGGTACCCTATCAGCCCAGGCCTCCACGTCTCCCCTGTCTTAAACCGTACTCTCTTATCAGGTCTGGTACTGCCTTAGTCAGGTATAGAAAAAACTAGGCTCCGCATAGCCTAACATGAGGAATTCTCTTTATCTTAGCATGGTCATTCAGTCGACTTCTTCATTAACAAAATAAATCTCACGTGATTAACGGGGACACATCACCACCAATCACGTGGTTCCAACTTACTCAGGTGCGTTATCTTAACAAAAAAATCTGTCTATTATGGCGTTTTAGGTCCAAATGGTGTAGTCAACTTGATGGAGTTTAAATTAATACCAACCAGTCCATGGCAATTTGAATGAAATTAGGAATACGTGACTGCTTGCGATTGATGGTGATGTGTCTTCGTTAGTCATGCGAGATTTATTCTATTAATAGAATTAGCAGAGTTGACGAAATGAACACTAAAGACATGAAGTAATCTTTAGGGACTAGTTTATGAAAAAAAATCAATTTGAGATATAGCTACACATAAGAACCAGAGTACTAATTAAGCCAAATTTGAATTCCCTTTGTATCTAAAGACTAAAACGTACCCATAGCCTAGAGAGTTAGATTTTACAAAATCCTCCCAACAAACCAGATCTTCTTGTCAACTTTCTTAAATCCCACTTGCCAAACGCAACCATACGGAAGAGTGAATGTAGCAATAGTTGACAACTCATTCCCAAAATTCTCCGCAAACCTTTCCGAGATCATCTGCGGCATGTCCTCTTATATGGAGGGTCCTGAACTGGGGTTCAAATCCCCCCACCCCATCCCCCGGCAGGTTTGGCCTGCATTGCCTAGAAAAAAAAAAGAAAAAAAAGTGAATCATATTGTTTTAACCCTTTTTTTTCTTAGCAACATAGTAACATTTTATTGCTACTCTATAACGTCTCGACCCAAAAATCCAAACGGACAGAGTTCTGCTTGAAAAATGGAACTTTCCACCTTGCTATCAAGCAATTTTTCACAACTAAGAAAACTTGAGAGGAAATTTTTATTCCACCTCTTAATAATCACAATCCAACCATAACATATGAAAATATGAAATCCAAATGTTTAGTCAAAGCACTATTCAAAAATTCTCAAATCCCACAATTAATAAGAGATCCAAATAAATAATTTTTTCAAATGAAATAAATCTACTAAAGTCTCTAAATTAAAGCAATCACTATCAAAGTCTCTAGATGACTCTTTATTTAATAATCTTGCAACTTGCAATCTTCTCCGAAACTACCACTCAAGATCTCCTACTACTCGTTGTCACCAACCACAAATGAAATATAGGAAGTAAGTGGTGAGCTACAACTAGCTCAGTAAGTAACAATCAATGAGGTATGAAAAATGACAGTTTTATAATCATAATCAAGATCAATAAAATGTAGCGAGCAATAACAAACTGAAAACATAATTTATAAAAAAATATCTCAGGCCAAGCAACATTACGAAATTATCAATGGTCACAAAGACAAGTTTCAACAAAACAAGCCAACCATTTCAAGTGAGTTCGTGAAATCTCATTTTACCACAATCTATTAAGTTCCCCATATGTCACATCCAAACCATATAAAATATAGTGCACATGTAAAATCCAGCCTTCCAAATATAAAAAAAAAATTAATTTCTCAAAATAATACATTTTCAAATCAATTTCGATTTGTAAAATAATTTAACAATTGTGCACTAATTTTCCACAATATAAGAATTTCATAAAAATCTTATTGAATGACCACTTACCTCAAACGCTTAACCTGCTAGATTTTAAAGTTTCTCAAATGATTGCTGAACAATTAATCAAAACCTAAAAAAATTTTAAATATCATTCATCAATACTAACATTGAGTTATGAGTCATTCTTTATGATTAAAAACAAGAATAATAAAACTACTGCATTAGCTAAAACATCTCTTTTTGAACACTCTTAGCCTTAGAAACCATCAAATAATCCATATTGTAAAATCTGGACAACGCTTAATATACTATCTTTGTATCTTAATCCACACATATCTTCAATAAAAACTCAATGATAAAATTCCTGAAACACATATCTCTATCAGACACGAAATCTCCCCAAATCCGACCTATTATCACCCTACAGCAACCCAAAATAATATGAAAATCTCGAAATCCCTGGAAACTTCATTGTAGATAGACTTGAAAAAAGAAAATAATCACCAAATGTGTTGACGAGATCGCTTAACATCAAGGGATTGGACTTCCAACATTATCTACAAATGAAGAACCCTACATTAACCACAATAATTCGAACACAACCAAAGGTTAGATCTTCCTATCTCAAAAAATTACCCCTGCGATTTGGCTTCTCCAATGGCTAGAGAGAGAGAGCTTCGAAAGAGAGAGGTAGAGAGAGAAAGCACGACCTGAGCGGCAAGTTTCGAAAAAAATAGCGGAGATACATCTTTTATCTCGACTAGGGTTTTTTAGATTTGAATAGGGCGAGATTTTAGGCGAAAATGAGTGAAGAGATTGAAGTTTTAAGAAGGAAAATATGAAGTTTTGAAATCAGCGGCAAAACCAGCTGAAATGTGGCTCTTTCGCATGAAGCAGAAGAAGCCCTGCGGAAGGTAATCAACTTAATAAAACAACGCACCGCTTATATTATTTTTTTTGGGAATATTACATGCTCAGTCAACCAATGTCACATACAATGATCTATCTTGAAAGAGAGGAGATATCAATACAGTTAGTGTCTATTGGTTAAACACCATTTAGTTCCCACCATTTAGCAACAAAATATGCCATAAAATTCCCATCACGCGGAGTCCAACAAAAACTTCAAAGATGGTGATCATCCAAAAGACTCCTAATGTTACTGATTTCCCCAGCAATCAACCAGTTCGGAGTGGCTAGGTTCTCGGACACTTGCTTCCAAACAACTGGGTATTAGAATTTACACAATATGTGAAGTGTGAGCCTAACTCAACTCCAAAAGACGTCTTGAGGAGTGAGAGATGTCACAACTTTATAAAGAGCACATTGACTAGTTTCTCTAGCAATGTGGGACTTCCAACATTTCTCTAGTAACGTGGTACTTCCAACACTGTGAAGTCACCTTCGATAGTAATGCTGCTCGGAGCATGCAAGTCAACTGCTAGATTACAAGCCAAAAGCGCTGCAAGAGCTTCCCGAATGGGTTGTTGCCTTTACTCTAATAGCCTCGCGCTTCCACAATTTTGCCCGAGGAATTGTGCTAAAAGAATTATATTATCTGAACTGGATAAAGGAAATGTGCTTCCAAGATGCAAATAGGTATGTAGCCACTGGTCTTCACAATTGTAAAATTAGTGACCCCTGGTGAAGTGCCTCATGAGCCAATAACCCCAATAGAACCTTTAAAAGGTTGATCTGTATACTGTTTTTTCCCCATTTTGTGAAACTTCTAATATCGACTTCTAAATGAGTAAATATTCGACTAGCCCCTACAATATAACTTAGAGCCCTTGACAACAAACTACTTACAATTGTCAATTTTGATGGAATCAGTCCTGATTTTTTTTTTTCTATTTTATACAAAAACAAGCCTCTTTGTTAGTCAGTCCTCCGAGTCCCGTCACGTATTATCCATAATACGTATATACAGTGTAATTTCCTCCTTTACTTTGTAGCAATGTACATTATGCTGGTGACGTTAAAAATTGATTGACGGAAAGTCCAGAATTGCCAAAAGGTTGTATTTGCAAGAAATGTTAAAGTTTATGCAACACTGAGCCACACGACATACTGCACCTTCTTCCACCAGTTGCTTTAGTGTTGATTGAGGAAGGAAGGATTTCAAATGCATTCCACTTCCCGAGCGATGGAAAATGCATTTTCTTAATCCACCAAGTCTCTAAATTGAGGCACTTAAAACAAAAGTTCCTACCAATCAATAAATGAAACACACCAATTGTTCTACTCCATTCCTACACAACGGAGTTCCAGAATAGCACTACAATGGCCTTTAAGAAGGGGGAATGAGAGGGAGGGGGAAGACAAAAAAACTGGATTTCAAACATCACCGACTCTATGGTGTAGACAAGTTATCTTAGTCCGAATTACCCAAAAAAAAAAATCTTAGTCTGAGACTTGGTTCATGCATAGTCAACCACGCGAAATATGGAGACTTTAAGCACAATAGGCTTCCTCTTGATCAGCTCAAAGACACAGACATCTCCTTCTTCTAAATTATTTTCCTTGCAAAATATACCCCATCCCCTCCTTAGTTGCATTGCTGAAGATGTTGGCGTGTGGGAGCAGCACGTCGCATGCCACTGTCCATCACAAGTCTGAAGTTTGACGATTTGATGCTTACGAAGACAATTGATTGCAAATTCAGCAGGCACATACTGCACAAGATAAGCATATTTCACAGATTTATTTGGAAAACTTAAGTCATCAAACCATGTATAAAGGCTCACCATAAAACATCTATTAATTTGATGGTGCCGCAAGATCGCCAAGAACGAAGGACTTTTAGGCTTTAACATTTTGGCTGCTTCGATTGCTCTCTTCCTTCCTCTGGACATCGCCTCCCTTGCTTTTGAAGATGTGCCAGCACGTCTCTTCCTAACAAGGATTTCTCTGTCTTCATGTTCCGCAGACAACTCATCTGAGTTAGACATTTCTTTTTTGATCAACTTGTCATGCCCCGAGTTTTCTGAATCATCTAATTCGATTAATTCTACCTGATCTTCCCGTTGACAGTTCTTGTTGTTCCATGGATACTGAATTTCGGTGGAAGTCTGATCGAATACAAGAACAGAGAAATTCGAATTTCCTTCGTATCTGAAGACTAAAAAGTAACCATGGTCTATAGAATGATGTTCTACAAAATCTCGCCAACCCTCCTGAAACCAAATCTTGCTGTGAGCTTCCTCCAATCCCACTTGCCAAATTTGACCATTAGGAAGAGTGAGTGTAGCACGTGCTGACAGTTTATCCCCAAATTCCCTTACAAACTTTGCAGGGATCCTCTGCAGCAACCAAATTAAGTCATATGGTTCTGATTAAACAAAGGAAACCTTTTGCTTCCAAAATGTAAACAGACAAATAGCTTCTGACCATTACAAACATAAAATTGGAGAAACTTGGTGATCTGCTTCAATTAAACCGTTTGAAGGTTGATCTGCTTTTGGTTTCTTCCCAGTTTAAGAAATTATGGGAATCAAAAGTTTGTCTCCAAGCATTCAAAATCACCTTAACATGCTGATTGTCAAGGCTATTCCATTAATATGGAACGTTGGAAAACATGCTAGACAGCTAGAATTAAGGTTCCATAAACTTCACAAAAACCCTTCCTAGTGACTGTAGAATTTGTTTTCTTCATTTTGCTTCTTACGTTTGGCTTACTAGTAGCCAGATTTAATAATTAAATGCTCGGACCACTTTCCGGCCTCCATGTCCTTCACCAAGTATTCCCCAAATTCAGTCGAACTCCCTTCATGCATACATTTGCATGTAAAGTATACTACTTTAGATACTAAAAAAAACCAAGGACCAAGCAATCCATTGTCGCAATATCAGAAGCAAAAACAACAAAATTAGACAAACATAGAAGCAACCCATTGCAATGGATAGAGCGATTCCATCCTTCAGTTTCCTCCATTTTCTCGGCAAGCATGCAGAAAGTACAGATCCATTTCGTAGAAAACAGAGTGTTAAAAAAATTTGAGTGGTACATTACCAGCCTCTTCTCGGCCATGGCAGAGGGAAGTATGATCTTGAAAAAGTGCGGGGGTCTCCTAGGCGCCATTGGACTTGACGATCCCTGTCGGTGGCTCGAGTTGGGCACCACTCTAGTCCGGCGGCGCGTCATTGATTTATCAGCTACCGTAGTTATGAATTATGATGAAGTCAGATATATATTTGATGGGAGATGAAAATGGTTGATCTCCGACCGGAAAATCACTTGAGGTAACCTGCTACCTTCGGAATCTGCTCTGATACTCAGTGAAACCTCTGAATTTTTGAGGTGACCATACATGCAACCATCCGTCACGGCGTCACGTTTTTTATAATGGACAAACCGACAGCAAATGGATGCTTTTTAGGTACAAGAAGCTACTTGAAAACAGGGGGACATTGGAATTTGGATATTATTTCTCTTTGTCTCTGTCTCACGTCTAATCTCAGGCCAACAGATACCACGAAATTTGGTACATTTGGATAATCATTATCGTGATATTTCCTTCCAAATTTGCAAAAAAAAATTGGACATAATTTAATACGAAAAATTTACAAAATTTTTCGTATTGGAGTCGAGTTGCCCCTAACAATTTGCAAAATCTTTTCGCAAGTCTTATTAGTAATGATAACCAAAAATTTGAAGTACATTTTTTTAATTGGTCTTTTACTTTTAATTATTCAATGAAATCGACTTACTTTTAAGACATAAATATATCGATCGCAAAAGAATATAATAAAATTATTAGATATTTAAAAGTAAATCTTAAAATAAAAATAATAAGACCAATTAAAAAATAATTCTGAATTGCTTTATTTTTATTTTATTTTGCTTCAATAATTTTGGTTATTTTTGTTTAACTTGCTTTAATCCAGTTGATAGCATTAATGTCTACTAATTCAACAGTGTAATATGAATTTTTGTCTCTTTTCTGTGTCATTAAAATCCATGTGTTTTGTAGGGTTTTGAGTTTCCCACTTCTCAATTGGATTGAAATTTGTCAATATTAGATTATTAGTCACTTCCGTATCTCGTTTCACTTTAATTAATTTTTTTTACTGGCGAACTCTCCGGTGTTATGTGTGGAAAATGGCAAATTTGATTGATTTGATCAAACAAAAAGATAGGTTCTTTAGATTCAGTTCAAATATTAGAGTTTGTGTAAGTGTTCCGGTTGCAATAGCACGAGTAAAAGGTGCATCATTAGTGTTATAGAATTTGTCTATTATATCTGATTTGTGTTGAGCATTTTATAAAAAATAAAATAAAAGTCAGAATTTATTATTGTGTTCAATTAATATTGTTGATATAATTTTGATTTTTATATTCATAATTATTTTTTAAAATTAGAGTATGTCATTACACGTTGACATAGACTAACATGGTATACTTATTTAAGGACATATTTGTTTGCCCAAAATTTCCAACAGACAAACATACTTCAAAATTTCTAACTTTTACACATACACTTAAAATTTTTCACAAACTCCAATAAACTTCAACATTCAAAAGATTCTCAAAATTTTGGGAATGAAACATACCCTAAGTAGGATATTTCAGTCCATTTGCAATATGAAAAGACCAAATACATACATAATGTTTAAATTTTGGGAAAAATACATTTTCTACCCACAAACTACCAGAGTAAAGACACATTGCACTCCAAACTATCATCTTTAAGACATTACACCCTCAAACTACCAATGTTAGACACTTTACACCCTAAAGTACACACTTTGACACACTACACACTTCAACTACTAATATTAAACACTTTACACTCTTCATTTGACAATAATACCCTTTAATAAATTAATGAATTGACAACAATATCTTTAATAAATGCAAAATGGGTCAAAAGTATTATCGTCATTTTAGTATACAAATTTGATATATGATGCAAAGTGTCAAAAAATGATAGTTAGAGGGTGCTATGTATCAAAAATGATAGTTTAGGCTGCAAAGTGTAAAACCATTTGTAGGTGAAAAATGTATTTAAAAATTTGCGACACCCAGAAATCAATCCCTAATTAAGCCTTTCGTTTTTGACTCATGATCAAGAAAGTTTCCATCATTCCTAACAGTTCAATAGAAGGATCGGTTGTGCCCTTTAACTTGGGATTTGTCCCCAAACTTCTGCCCAGATCAAGCACAATGTATCACTCAGAAAAAAAAAACCAGAATCGGGTATTACAAAAGGAGACTACCTGCATTCCACTTCAAGACCGTGCACAAATTACTTTCTGAATCAAATAGTACTTCTAGTTACAGGATTTTTTGTCAATTTAGCTTCAGAGCACACTACTGAATGGAGGCACAACACAGTTTCTACCAATCAACGAAGATATCAACAGATAAAACTGTTTTCTATGCAGTCGGGTAATCTGAGAGGCTGAGAGCTATAACAGTAGCCCTTCAAAGGGAGAAAGAAACTAAAAGGAACCCCGAGCTCATACAAGTTATCTTCTACTTGAAAAATACTTCATGCATAGTCAGCCACGCGAAATAGCGAGACGTTAAGCACAACAGGCTTCATCTGGATCAACTCAAAGACGCAGGCATCTCCTTTTTCCAAATTATTTTCCCTGGAAAATTCTGTCCATCCCTCTCCTATTCGTACTCCTGAAGATGATGGTTTTTGGGGACGGTACTTGGTTGTCCATTGTTGTCCATCAGCAATCTTAAGTATCGCACTTTGATGCTGGCTAAGATAATTGGAAGTAAATCCAGCAGGCACATACTGCAACAGAAAACAGATTGAAACGAATCATATTCCAAAGAAATATTGGAAAAACAAAATGATCACTTCATCTTTTAAGCCTCACCAGATATGGCCTCAAGACACTGACGAACGAAGGACCTTTCGGCTTGAACATTTTGGCTGCTTTGATTGCTCTCTCTCTTCCTCTGCACATCATCCGTCTCGTTTTTGAAGATGTGCTGGATAGTTTTTCCCTAACAGACATTTCTCTATATTCGTTTTCGGTAGAAAACTCATCCGAGTTGCACATTTCAGTTCTGTTCAACTTGCCTTGCCTCAATTTTTTCGTATCACCTACCATCGAGTCCACCTGATCTTCCAATTCACAACTCTTACCCAATCCATACTGAATTTCAGTGGCAGTGGTATCAAACACAAGAACATAAAAATTCGAATTCCCTTCATATCTGAAGACTAAAAAGTACCCGTAGCCTACAGAATTAGATTTTACAAAATCCTGCCAACCTTCATGAAACCAAATCTTCTTTTCAGCTTTCTTCAATCCTACTTGCCAAACGCGACCAGAGGGAAGAGTGAGTGTAGCAATAGTTGACAGTTCATCCCCAAAATTCCTTGCAAACATTTCCGGGATCATCTGCAGCAATCAAGTGGATTATATTGTCTTAATTGGATCAAGGAAATGTGCTTCCAATATGCAAATAGGTATACAGCCACTGATCTTCACAATTGTAAAATTAGTGACTCCTGGTGAAGTGCCTCATATATAAGCCAATAACTTCACTAGTACTTTTTAAAAGGTTGATCTGTTTTTTTCCCCATTTTGTGAAACTTCTTATATCAATTTCCAAGTATTACAAAATTCCGTAACAAGCCAATTGGTGATCAGGCAAATCCTATGATTTTATGAAACGAGGTGAAAAATAGTCAGACAACTCAGATTGAACAACAACGAAACAAGGCTAAGCAAGACCATATGATGCTAGATGATTAAGCTTTGGGTTCATCTCATTTCCAAAAACATCAAACTCCATAGCCAACTATGTTGTCCTGTAAATTAATACCACCCAATTCACTTGTCTCTGCTGGAGAGTTGGGCAATTTGGTTCGCTCTCTTATTGAAGATTCTGCAGAGAAGAACCTTTTCCCAACAGTTTTTGAATAAACGACTCAGTTAAAAAAAAAATATATATATATATATCAAAAGCGTTGGCGAAAAGGTATTCATTGCAAAGAACGTCAAAAGGATTATTTCACATGGACATCAATTTTTGCAGCGTTACCTACAATTTATAAACTACAATTAACTTACAATGGAACTCGCTTAATTTATGAAGTTTCTTAGAAAGTTTCCAGACAGCTTTGAACCCAACGTATCACTTAATATATGTAAGCAACATGATCTATCCCTAGAACCCATTTCGAATAGACAAAAATGAGTCGGGAAATCAAAAGCAGCAAGTACCCGTTTGTTCTCAGTTCTAAGTGCCAAAGTAAATCAAGAAACAAGCAAGCCATTGCAATGTAGAGTGGTAAAAATACTTTTTTGCATTTATTTCTGAATCTCCTCGGTAACCAAGAAGAAGGTTAGACATTTCATATAAAACAGGGCGCTAGCGTAAAAAAGTTGGCGAGGGTGCATTACCAGTTTCTTGTCGGCCAAGGTCGAGGGTAGCATTATCTTGAAGAAGTGCGAGGGTCTCCAATCCTTCCCCTTGGAACTCGACGGCCGGCGATCACAGCGCCAGTTGGGCACCACTTTACTACGACGAGTCCTTGATTTGCTAGCTGCCATAGCAAAAAGTATCCGATCAGTGATATGATCAGAACACGAAGGTTGATATCTCACCCGGAAATTTCTTGTTCATGCTTTGATCCCTTTTAGGATGAGCACCGACTGCGAGTGGAGCGTGGCATGTTTGAGTGTCTCATTCAAGAGGCGCTTTTACATAAAGGTTTCCAGTTGTCACTTCCAAAAGAAGAAAAGAAAAGTTCGCAGACTCGCAGTTGTAGAGAATGAACAATACCGACATAAATTGATGCTTTTAAGGTGTACGCAGAAATGGCATTGGCTAATCGATCATATTTGGCGAATATTTTCCAAGGGGCAAAGCTCCATCCACCCCGTGAGCCCTATTCCCCTCGCTTGGAGTAGGGGTCTTCCCTTTGGACCGGTTCCAAACTTCCAACTGCTGACACGGGTCACTCAGTTCTGCACGAAATGAGTTGTTTTAGACCCATTCTATGGGAATTATACGACGTTATAGTTATCAAAATATTCGGTAAGAGCAAGCATTCAATTGACAACTGACAAGAATGATCATGGACCATAATCCTTTTATAAGACATCCTAATTTAAATAATATATGGTATACAAAAAATAGACAAGACGCATTAAATACACATTAAATGTTGAAGATAAATACAAACAATATTAAATAATATTTAATCTACATGTTTCAATTAATGTCATGAAAATTAGGTAAGAAGTTGTAGGAGATCTTAATTTGTATAATTAATTTCCTATTGAATGAATCAATTAAAAAAATAAAACAAAGAAGTCATTTAATAATAGTTTTTACTCAGCGTTCATACATACCTAATGTTTGTAATAAGATTCTTTTTTTCTTTAGTTTTTTTTTTCTTCCACGTTACAAGGAGGTTTATTCGAATGCCCTTACAGTCGTATCGCCTGGGAGATCTAGAATCTCACTGGCCTCTCAACATCACGTACGGCTTTTTTCCAATCATTTTCTGGCAGCGTCGGTTTAGTCTATATGTAACTCGTGTGCATACTTGAATCTTCCCCGCGAGGAAGCTCATGCTTTCAAGCTTTTCTCGCTGTGAATGCCATTGACTTAATTAGTATGGGCGAACCGGAACAAGGCAGCCATTAATGGGACTCCCGCGATCAACCCTTTGGCACTGCCGCACTGGCCCGTCAGATTCATCGTGTTAGTTCAGAGCATGTGCGGTGGAGCTCTAATGACCCTGCACCGGTAGTCGCATGGAAACCCCCTGAGGCTAGCTAGTTGGATAAAGGTCAATTTCGATGTGGCCGTTCGTCTCACGGGATCCTTTGTTGCATGTGTTGGTAGAGATCACCGCGGAGATCCAATGTCAAACTTATAACGATTCTGCTCGTTCTATCTAAAGGCGAGGTTTGAGGAATTTAACCAGCAATGGGTGTGAAATCAGTCCAAACAACATATATAAGTATCATTCCAGGAAGTTTCCTTTCGCTAGCTGAAGCTAATGAAACAGATCAACTGTTCTAGTTCAGTTCCCATACAAATGGCAATCTAAAAAAACTATATAAAACTTGCCTTCTGAGAGAATAACAATGAAGAGTACCAGACATCCGACATCACCATTGTTGGGTTTAGACAAGTTATCTCGACTGAGAGTACTTAGGCCATGTGCGCATAGTCAACCACGAGAAATATTGTGACTTTGAGCACAACAGGCTTCTTCTTGATCAGCTCAAAGACACAGACATCTCCTTCTTTCAAATAATTTTCCCTAGAAAAAGAAGTCCATCCCCTTCCTATTTGCAATGCGCTGGCTCTTTGACTACTGCGAGAGCACTTGGCATGCCATTGTCGTCCATCAGAAGTCTGAAGTTTGACATTTTGTCCCGGACTAAGATAGTTGACAGCAAATGCGGAGGGCACATACTGCACAAGAAAGAAGGGCTGCAGTTAAGCATATTTCAAAGAATTTTTTTGTAAACTGAAAGATCCCATTGTGGATATAAAAGCTTACCATATAACCATTGAGTATCTTAAGGGGCCGAAAGATACCCACGAATGAAGCACTTTTAGGCTTGAACACTCTGGCTGCTTCGATGGCTCTCTCTCGTCCTCTGGACATCATGCACAGGCGGAGGGAGGGGGGGGCGAACCGGGGCCATTGCCCCGGTTGGCTCCCCCCAAATTTTTTTTTACATGTCTTTTTTTTTTTTTTTTTTTTTTATTATGTTTGCCCCCCTTGGCCAAATAAAAATTATACTTGCCCCCTTGCCTGCCTAGATTAATCAGCCCGCCCCCCTTAAAACCCAAGTAGCCCAATACCTCAAAATCAAATTAAAAGAATAAGCAGAGAGATATTTATTTATGTCAAAACTTGAAATCCTACATTAACTTGTCGACGTTGTCGTGAATTTTGCGACGAATATTTCATATACTTCTCCTGAGTCCTGATAATCGTTGTGTGTTGTAATCATTGAAATAGATGTTTTCACTATTCTAGTACTGATTTTTTTGTTCTTTTGCCTTTTATGTTGGACTTGGTTGAGAATTTGGATATCGCAAATACTGAGAAAGGGGGTGGTGTGCTCTTGTTGGATAAGTGATAATTCAATTATTCAAGTGTGTTGCGTGTCCATCTTTACTTACAAGAGAATCATTGGTTATATTATTTTATTGTCACTATCATCATCTAATTTTACATGTCTGACTTCTCCACAATTTATGAAAATCCAAAGTTGAAGTAAGACTCATTTTCATCTATCTTTTGTTTGTTTAGGTCTGATTTTTCATAGCACATGAGATTAACGTTTTTAATTGTCTTTCTCTAAAGGTGGAACTTCTTTTCCATTGTAATTTGTGACGTTTGGATCAAGTTATAAATCTATTTCTTCAAAATTTTAGCCGTTAATTTAGCCAGGTAATGGGCACTTTGAACTACGATTTTTCTGTTTTCTCATTTTGTAAGGGGAGTAGAATAGTTATTTGGATGTTAAAATTGAACTTTTTGTCCAAATTTTTTTTCTATTATCATTTACCAAGTATGTATTTCCTCCTTGCAATTTCGGGTTATTTTATTGTTGATAGAGATTCCACTCTTGAGAAGCCCGTGTTAAATAGTACTGTCACACTAAAAAAAACTATAGCAAGGGTGAGAAGTATTTTTATGCCATTGGAACCTGGATTCTTTTTGAACTTTGGATAATTTGGCTTCTTTTTACAATATGCTTCGTTTTGCTATTGTTTCTTTCAAGAATAATAGAAATACAGTAATTGTTTATTTTTCTCATTTATGTGTTATGTTTTCTTTTTACATATCCCAATAAATTCAGCAGGACTTATTGAGCATAGAGCACATCCTTTCTAGCAACAAAAATAAGTACTTCATTTATGAAAGTAAAAAGTTATATTGCTGAAAATATTTTATTTCATTTATGTGTTTTGTTTTACAAAGAAAAAAAAATATATATATATATATATATATATATATATAAATACTTTTGTTTGTGTGATTAGTTGGTGCTCTATTGGTGTATTGAACAACAAGAATTTAATCTTTAATGTCACCTCTCAGTATCAGCAAATAATACGGTACGTGTATTTCAATATTTTTAGTGTTTTTAGTCCTTAATTTTTTTATTTATACTCTTAAGACTTTTTTTGCATTAAGGAGTAAAAATTTTTTTTTTGATATTTTTCCTTAAAAAGTTTGCCCCCCATTAATTGGGTTTCTGACTCCGCCACTGACATCATGAGTACTCTCGCTTTTGAAGATGTGCGGGTGAGTCTTTTCCTAACAAACAGTTCTGATCTGTCTTTAGGTTTTGCAGAAAACTCATTTGAGTCGGACAATTCATTTTTGTTCAACTTGTCATGATGCCTTGATTTTTTTGCATCATCTGCTTTCATGGAGTTCACCTGACCTTCCAATTGACAATGCTGGCTCAATGGATACTGAATCTCAGTGGCAGTCTTATCGAATACAAGAACATGGAAACTCGAATTTCCATTGTATCTAAAGACTAGAAAGTGCCCATAATCTATAGAATTAAATTCAACAAAATTCTGCCAACCTTCATGAAACCACATCTTCTCGTTAGCTTTCTCCAATCCCACTTGCCAAATTTGACCAGATGGAACAGTGAGCGTAGCAACGGTAGATAGTTCGTCCCCAAATTCGCTTACAAACTTTTCAGGGATCCTCTGCAGCGACCAAATTAAGTTTAAACTCTCTTTTAATCAAGGAAACGTGTGAGTCCAAGATGGATATATGTAGACCTAGAACCGATTACTACAACCCTCAATGCAACAGGACCAGAGTATATTGAACAAACAAACAAGCTAGCCATCGGAAAAAAAAAATCATAGCATAAAATTACCACAAGAAAAAAAAAAGCTAGCCATCGCAATGTACAGTGGTAAAGACTCCAACTTTAGGTAACCAAGCAGAAGGTTAAAGATTTCACAGAAAACAGGGTGTTGAAAGTATAAAATTTAGTGGACCATTACCAGTTTCATGTCGGCCATGGTAGAAGGGAGTATTATCTTGAAGAATTGAGTCAGACTTCTGCCCGCCATAAAACTCGACGGCCTGTGATCAGAACTTCCGCTAGGCACCACTCCATTACGGGGAGTTCTTGATCTATTAGGTACCATATTGAATCAGATCAATGATGGGAAAACACGATGGTCGATATCTGAGGATGGACAATGCCAAGTACACTACCGATTGCAAATTGATGCCTTCAATGAAGGAGCTTTTACTCCCTCTTTATTTCCTCACCAACTCTCATCAAATTATCTTCTCTCTTCATTTTTTTACCAACTCTCGTAAAATTCTACTTTTTTAGCTATTTTATCACAAAACCCAATAAAACTTAGATCTCTTAAATTTTCACAACATTCCCTAAATATTTTAAATGGTTAAGGTTTGGAAAAGATGTCCAATAATTTCTTTTGCTAGATTGTCACTCTCTATCTAAAAAAACACAACAAAATGAGTAGGGCAGAGTAACTGTGAAAAGTGTGCTGGGTTGGCCAAAATCGACACCAGCACCAATAAGGCCAGTATCCAAAATTTGATACCGACACTAGCACCAGCAAGCCACAATAACCGGTCATTGTCAATGTCGATTTACCGGTAACTGTACAAGGTAACCACTGGTTTTGTCTAAAGTACAGAGAAAGGGACGTCAAAGAACTAAGGGTAGGGCTATTCAACTAAACCGGGAGATCCCGATTCCACCGACACCGGGCTCCCGGTACCCAGCCTAACCTGCGCCCGTGTCAGTGTCCTACATGTTGATAAACCCGATGGTTTTACCTGTTTCCTAGTTACCGGGGTGTCGGTAAAACTTGGTTTTATTTTATTTATATATATATATATATAAACAACCTAGTTCCACCATTTGCCTATCTCTCCCTCCCCTCCCTCTCCAAACTCCCTGCGCACAGGCAGCACAACCACCATTTGCCTACCACCACGCTGGTCATGCCTTCCTTTGCCGACCACTATAGGTCATCTCATCTTCTCCCCTCCCTCACGTTAACTTTTTTCTATTTGTTTGTAATTTTTAATGTTTTATTTTTATTTTTTTTCTTGTTGCCGCTGCACTCTACAGTATAAGCTAAATGGGACATCTTGTTTGTAATTCGTAAAACGATATGGGTAACTTCTCTGTTCGATTTTATTTTGCAAAATGAAACCAAAGTTCGTTTCTTTTGAAGTAGTTGTTCGTTTATATATGCTGTCTGTTCGAGTGTAGCAAATATGATATAACGATCCAGGAAATACAACTTTGTAAGCACTAGGAATTCCGAGATCAAAAACTTGAAAAAAAAAGAGAACGTTTGTTATGAGTTAGGAATATTGGTGAAGGGAAAAAACCAAATGCAATCTCATCTTATACCCCAAACAGCCTGTTTGTTATGAGGAAAACCCAAGATTTTCAGATAGGACAGATGCACAAATGCCAGAGAGAAAACTTCGAAGAGCAAAACCAAAGGCAAAAATCAGACAACATCTAATTTTTCTCTCATAAAGATGGGGAAAATAACACAACATGTCTGGCAAGCATTCTTTTATTTGCTATCATTTTCTCCTGTTATTTTCGGTTCTCTGTTTGTCATCGCTGATTTAGATAATGACAAGTTTGTTTCTTATTTCTTTTCAGCAAATACATGTTGGTATTTAGTGCTTTAATTGTTAATTTTATTGATTTTAGATTTCATTAGTTTATATTTCATTGATATGTGATCAATAGACCAAAAGAAAAAAAATATTGGACCAAGTGAGTAAAATGTTAAAAAAAATTGTCTAATATAAATGTGCAAGTTAACCGGAAACCGCCACCGCTAAGGTCAATGATTACCCTTAAAGTGGTGGTGGTGACCAATATTTGAAAACCGGCATATCTGGTGTAGGTACGAATTTTGGCCATACTCGGTACCTACATCGAGGTTGAACAGTCCTAATTGAAGGAGTAGAGAGAGAGAGAGAGAGGGGGGGGGCTAGAGAGAGCAAAGCGGCACTAGAAGAGAGGCAAGACTCGAGAGTGAAACGGGTTTGTTCTCTGTAAGTAGAGAACAACTCCTTTTTTCTTTATAAAAATTGAAACGACGTGTAGTTTTTACTTTTTTTCAAAAAAAAAATTGTAAACTATAAGACCACCGGCAGCAGCATATTCCAGGAGCAGGTATCAGCACCGAAAACCGGCGGTTGGCGGTTTTCCGTGACCAATGACGTCACCAGTGGCGGTAGGATTGAACAAGCCTAAAAATGAGAATGCAAAGTCGGTCCTGATAATAATGGCAATTTGATGTTTGTTCCTTGAAGATAAAAATCTTTTTTTTACCTGATTTACCTATTTTCTGAATTTTATTGCTTGGATACTTAAGAATTCTATTTTGCTGTTGTTTTATTATGGGCCAAATTATTTTTTTTTTTTTAAAAAGCAGAATATTGTATTTGTACCTCAGGATTATACTTCTCAACATAGTTATTTCCCTGGCTTTTACAAGAAGCGGCAGAAAATTTGGAAGTCCAATCATATATCCATTATCTTCACTCTTTTAATAATACACAGCTACGGAAAAAAGAAGAAAATACTGAGTCTGATTTACAAACATAGCTTTACTAATTTATATCTTAAACATGAGGAGGATTGGATAGGATACTTTCAGTTTTTGTTTCTTAAAAAAAAATAATCTGATTGCACTTAAATATAGATAGGCAGATATTTGGATTGAGGTCACATTCACAATTTTGAGACAATGAACCTCTTCGTACATTAGATATTAATGTTTCTATTGGCCAGAAGTGTTGCTCATGGAGTTTCTTCAGTTCCAAGCACACCATTTTTAAGATTTGCACCAATTTACAACACAGACAATGGGCCCCCAAGAGTATAACTCTTGAGATACTAAACACCAAAGACAAACTTCAGAATTCTATATCACATAAACCAGGAAGATTTATTTTCTGGATTCAGTAGTCAAAATAATCATTGAAGACCATAAACGAGCAATGCTGCAACTCCACCAATACCAGCCACCAGTCCAATGATGACCCCAATTGGAGGCAACCCTCCACCAACTGCTTTTCCACTGTTCACATCATACCGTGCAAACCTCTTCTTTGGTGCTCTACATTGAGGGCAAACATATGTATCCGGCTGTAGAACAAATAAAAAGATCCACATTTGTCAATAAGGCATCACCTACTAAGAAGATATCAATTATTGGCAAAATAATCATAAGGGAATGTATATGGCATATGAACTCTATAAATCCTTTCCTAGAGTGCGTCCTGCAGTAAGTAGATGGCTGCCACAGAAGGGATGCAACTAGTATGTATGTATAGTAAGCATCCTGAAATAATATTCCCCTTTTTCAATAAAACTGTTGAACTGTGACTGAAATAACATCATTGCCAGGGACGAAGCCAGAGAGTTAAGGAGTCCATATCTAATAAAACCAGAAAAAGTGGAGGTAGAAAAAAAAAAGTTTCAAGGCCCCCTCCTCCCCAGCTTCGTCCTTGATCATTGCCAGTGCTGCAAAGTGTAGGACCCAAGGTAATGATGATAAGAAGAGTCTTGAGTTCAACTCTTAGCGATTTACAAAAGGTATAAAAAGAGGAAAGCACAAGGTTCAAATTATATCTGCAATGGTGTGATGTCAAATGTGCTTGTGATGTTAAGATGCACTAAAGCTGTTCTTTCTCTGGTTTTGTCGGGAACAATGAAGCATGGTGCTTCAGGAACCAAGCTTACCTGCTCATCAAATGATTTCTGTAAAAAGTATATGAATCCACAATCAAGGCATATGTGAGTGGCTCTAGCCTGCACAAAGGTTCGACAGTTAACAATTCTGTAGCGAAAAGCCAATAGTAAAATAGCTTGAATACAGATCATAAACATATGATGACTAACAGACTGAAGCTTATTATGCCAAATTCCAAAATGTTGCTTGCCTTTTGAGTGTCAGTTAATTTCCTGCCAAACCGGGGAGGAGCCGGACGCTTTTGTAATCGCTTAACATCTACCTCAGCACCTCTGTATTGCAGATGGATAAATGGACACTAAGCATGGATCTTACTAGAAAACAAGTATAAAAATACTAACAGAAATTCAATGTCATCAGCTCACTTGTGGATTCTTACTCTTTAATTGTATTTTTTTTACTTCCCTTCTAACAAGTAACAAGTGTAGTAATTTAGATTTCCCCAGACACGAATTCCCTTGAGGGAAACAGATGGATACTCAAATGACACAGGGCCAAAGTTACTAAAGAGTAAGCAATAAGGTGAGATCAATTCCATCATGGATTGGTAAATAGATTCAACAGTGTTGTTACAATTGTTGCATGCTTTCTCCCTTCATGTTAAGTGTGTTTGTATTGTAATATACATAAAGTAGAAACATGTAATAAACAGAGAGCATCCTCTTTGAAAGAGTAAAGAAAGTAAACTACTTGAGACTGCACATCTACAACCCCTAGAAACAGTACAGCAAGTGGTGAACAATCAAAACTCTATTTGCTATTTGGTTGTTCCAAATTGAAGAAAAAAGAATGGATAGGGTGATTATGGTGGCATACAAGTATCTTTTCATTGAATGCAAATAAAGACAAAGATCCAAACCAAAGTAGAAACATTCAGCTTACCAAAAAGAGTAAAGACATCTTACAAATTACAGTGCAAAATCTGATGGTGAATGAGGAACAATAATTGCATGAGTGATGGAACATTACTTTCATGGGCTAAACGTAGGAGATCTTACAAGTGGAGTCCATTAATATAGCAGCTTGACTCTAATCTCCTTGGTATCACATTAAAGATAGACGCCTTATATAGGGAATCAGGATTATTAGGCTTGTATTTTCATATTGCCATATCATCTTTGTCAAAACCTATAAACGAAGTTTAATGCTTCTTGATGTTTGTAGGCTTCTAATTACTCACATCTTTCACAACTTTGAAGGTTCTCAAGTCAAGGTCCATGTTCATATAATGTCCAAAAAATTTATGCACTTGTTTCTATCCTCCCAAAATATCCCGTGTTTGGCTCCCAAATATTTGATCTAATAAAATAACTCCAAAATAATCTATTTCTCTCTCCATCAAATCATCTCTTTTTATCAAAATAAACAAAAAAAAAATCACTCAAATCATCTCTCTTTATTTTTTCACCAATTCCAATACACCAAAATTTGTAAACCCTCAAACTTTTGGGAGCCAAACACCAAAAGTTTACAAATATAAGGCTTAGTAGCAGTTTAAATGGTAAATGAAAACATTGAATACTTATGATCCGCTGCTATTCCAGACAACAGGTTGAGACAGACATCACAGAAGCATATTTCAAGCTTCAAAAATTCATCATGTTGAACACCTAAAATTTAGAATCGCTCTGATGCTACTTGAAATATTTATCTGACGGAATGCCTTAGCCTACATTGATGAAACTATGATCCTTCCATTTATCTTAACCTCACCATTTCTTACTTCAACACAATAGAAGATTTCCAATCCACGAATACTCTAAAGAGATCTAAACAGGTAAAGAGGCTAGTCACTTTTCAGAGTGCAACTGTTCTTGAGTACGGACAATGCCGCATACTACTGGTTTACCATGATGATACAGATTTAACCATGTACCGCACATTAGATATACAGAGTATCTTCATTCAGATTAAAGATGATGCAACCATTTGGGAGATGATGTCTCTGTTGTAAAACATGATATTTGTTTCGTCAAACAACATCCTATAGGGAGCCAAAAACAACATAGAATAAGTCTCAATTTCATATGTTTCACTTATTATTAAATGCATACTTTGAGTTGTATTTTTCCATAATCCAATTAAGAGCCAATTAGGAGTTGCAGCATAGCTGAATGCAGCCTCGTCCATTGCATTATTAGGTTGCCTTTGCAAATGTCATTTGGGCTATTACCATGCCGCTACTCATGTTCAGATACACATTAAGGCTTCCCCATCTATTCTCTGACAAGGCCTTCCACTTAAAACGGTAGCACTTCTATCCATCTGTTCCCACTACTATAGTGGCTAGTTGTCATTACACATCAGTGGAGATCTTTGCCTACCGTTTTATATCTTCTCCTAAACTTTGGACAACTTGCTTGCCCTGAAAATGACAAAGCTCTATTTTCTAACTATTTAGCAGAAATATTTGTTGTTTTAATTTTGCCGTGCTCTGACTTCAATAGGAAACAAGCAGCATCCTTTCATGTCTTGATGTGGTCATGGATATTACAACCACCAACATAACAGAACTGCCCATCTTGTCTGTTTTATATTTGTCAATTTTAAGTTGCTCTTATAACCTTCAATTTAATAGCATTTAACAAAATTTTAACTTAGCACACATTCCATTATACGAGTGGAAAGTTGTCCGTTGTACTGCTATGTCTAATTTCTTGTGCCTGAATCAGGATTGCATGTTTCCTGAAAGAGGAAAAAAATCCCTTTCTATTTTTCTCAGATTCTGTTGCCAAAACCACATAAATGGGAAAGCAAGAGGACATGAACAAATGAAAGGAAAGATAACCTGCTAACAACGAAGTAGACGGAGTCTGGCTTTGCTTGGATGGCAGTTTTTGTAAACCCCAGCTTATCAGCTGGCCACAGCTCATCTCCAAAGAAACTGCTAGTGTAGAGTACCTGGTCACCTGTCTTTATTCCCGCTTTTGCTGCATTCCCACCCCCATCTACAGCCTAAATCAAAATGAGGTGCCACGAACAACCTCAATTCAGCAAAAAGGAACAAAAGACAACATCATTCTGCTGTTTCTTCTTTTTCCTTTTTCATGCGTGACAAATTCTGCAATCTCGACAAGATAGAAATAAAATATTAGAAAAAGAAACTCACAGTAACGACAACACCACCACCAGGCTTTTGGCCCAAGGTGAGGCCTAGCGGCTTGTCAACCTCTGCCTCAATGGTCTTTGAAGCCCCGGCAGTTCTTGCTGTGATCTGAAGTCCTCTTCTTACATTGGCGAAACTGCTTCTACTCTCAACTAGAAACGAATCCGAGATAGCCCTTTTGGCTTCTTGAAGTGAGAGACCTTGAAAGGTGGTTTTCTGTTGACAAAGAAAGGAAGTCAAGAATTTTTTATGGTGGATTCCATGAGAATTGACATTATAGGACAGTGTATACCTGGCATTTAGATGATACGAATGGCTTTGCAGGTGTTATTGAAGAAGTTGTAATGGTGCGGTTCCTGGGGAAGGCGGCAGTGCAAGCAGAGGAACCCGCAACCGCAGCTGATGACATACTTGGTGACAGTAAGTTCGTGTGTGGGAGAGAGAGAGTTAAACAGGCAATGTGGGCTGTGGTTTTTGAGGATAGAATTGCATGAGCAGATAACATTAGATAGGCAGTGGTCGTTGGACGGATTAAGAGAGCCACTCGCTCACTGCTTAGCAGCCACAAATTACGCGAGTCCTAAAAAATGTAATAGGATACACCATTCTCCGCCTCTTTTTTTCTTCTTCTTTTATTCCTGCCTTTCGAGGGTGTGCAAGTATTCCGGTTTAAACCGGAACATCCAGTTTCCGTACCGGTTTCGGTATTGGTACCGAAACCGGATCCTATATTTTTATCCTATATTTCATAAAAATTGAAACCAAAAATTCTGGTAGAAATACCGGAATTTTTAGTTCCGGTACAATTTTTTAATTTTTTTTAAAAATTGTACTTTTAATTTAGAGTTTGCTTTTTTCAATTTAGATTATTTGATGAATGTTTAGTTGTTTACTTATTTGTATAGTTAATTGTTTATTTATTACTTTTTAAAAAAATTTTAATTTAGAGTTTATTTTGACCGTGTTTATTTTGTTTATTTATTAGTTTATTTTTTCAATTTGGATTATTTGATGAATATTTAGTTGTTTACTTATTTGTATAGTTAATTGTTTATTTATTAGTTTTTTTAAAAAAATTTAATTTAGAGTTTATTTTGACCGTGTTTATTTAGTTTTAGAATTTAGTTGTTTAGTTGTAATTTTCATTTAGAGTTGTTTGGCCCATAAAACACAACTTACAAATTCATTTTTGGGCCAATGGGCCCAAACTAAATATCGGCCTTGTAGGACCAGATAAGGAACCTGAATTTCCTGTTTCATTTCGGTTAATTCCGGAATGGAACAGGAATGCAAAATGTCATTCCGGTGGGTACCGGAACCGGAATGGGCAATTCCGGTTCTGTCAGTTCTGGTGCCCACCCTTATGCCTTTTATTCTCTCTTTTCCCTGCCTCTTCGTCCACATGTTCTGCTCTTTTAGACCTAATCTATTAGTCTCTCCATTCTCTGTCTGAAAAATGGTAAAACTTATTAGTGTGGTTGTCATGGCCCTATAATATGGTCACCTGCTATGTCTATCTCTTTTCGAATTATACTGTTCAATTCGGATAAGAAATTGTAGAAGATCTTAATCCAAACTTCAATGCCGGTGTCCGCCAAGTTTCTTAATTTTGTTCTACAATCTTGCTATTTTTTTTTCATTTTAGGATTAAAGGGTGACTAATTGAACTGATGTAGGAAAAATGCATTATCTTTTAGTGAGCGCGTTTTTTTTAATTATACTGTGCAATTCGGATAAGAAATTGCAGAAAATCCTCATCCAAATTTCAAAGCCCGTGTCCGCCAAGTTTCTTAATTTTGTTCTACAATATTGCTATTTTTTTGCTTATTCTTTTTTTTTTCATTTTAGGATTAAAGGGTGACTAATTGAACTGATGCAGGAAAAATGCATTATCTTTTAGTGAGCGCGCCTTTTTTTTGTTTAGACGTTTATACAAATTTACTTAAAAAAGGAGCTTCTCTACTATAAAAAAAAATAATAGAATTTTGTATACAAATTATTGTGTTTTATGAAATTATCATGTTATTATTTAAAAGCTACACGTACATGTCCTTTACAATGAAATTAGTTACTCTATCCATCTTCAGGTAGCCCGTAGCCTCGTGGTAAGGGCAATACTTGACACTGTATGATTTAGTGACACGGTTTTGAGATTTCCTCAAGTATCAAACGTACAAATGGTGGGTGTTTAATTTGTGCCCCCATTTGTACGTTATGTAAGTATCACTCTGGACCCATCGATTTCCCTTGTTACCAAAAAGCAAAAATTTATCATTATATCAAAATGAATATAAGCATGCTTTTTGGTAACAAGGGAAATCGATGTTTTCTTTATATATAATGATAAATTTATCATTAATCATAATGAATATAAGGATATATAGTTCGGGCTGTCATGTTTTCTTTTCTTTATTATTTAAGCGTCTGTGATTCCACATGAGGAATCATAATACACAATTAAGGTATAAGAAGCAAGAATACAAATAGCTAGGTTGGCTATACATTTACAGTTGAAACTGACAATCTACACATGTTTGGTACAATCAGCTGTCTTGAAGGAGACCATCCTTGTTTCCATGACAAACCCGATCAGGAAATTTGATTGAGCAAAATTTCCATAAATTCCAACGTTACCTTCCATACCTGCCATTGCAAAGCAGAAAACGCCATCTTTTGGTGGAATGAAGGTTTGTATGGGAGTTAGCTGCACGTCTGCACCCTCAAAATGAACAGTCAATATTGGTCCTTGAACTCTAGTTTTACTTTTATAGCAAAGCTGTGTCCCCAGATCTGGGTCGCCCACAACCGGACCCATTGGAATCTGTTTCTTGACTTCCGCCGCCAACCGGCAGTAAAAATTTTGAGGCAACATCGTTGGCGGAGTTCCCGAATCGAGAAAGATGTTTCCCTTGGAAACCTTACCTGAAGAGCTAAAGGGCACATACTTGTTTCCTACGCTAATTCCTTCTAGGGTGACATAGTAGGGAGTTTTGAATTCCATGGATGGCAACGGCGTAGAAACCACGCCTGGACCCCTAACTTCACTGCCATCGCCAAAACTTACCTTGCTTGTAATACTAGGATCAGTTCCAAAAGGCACCAAGCAATGGGAGAACCTCCTGCTACCAAAGGCGGAACCCATCTGACTATCTGAGAAGCAAACGACAAAGGCCCTCCTCCTAAACCAATCATTCCCATCTCATGGTCATTGAAAACTCCGGTATCGTTGTGGCCGCAGCCAATTGCAATGTTTGTGGAAACTGTTTCCCCTGAGGTAGAAGTAAGGGTGACTCTCTCTGTGGCCAAAACGCCTTCCGTTACGGAGCCGTCCTCGTACCCGTAACCATAATGGCAAATATTCTGAGGATTACAAGAGCCTCCATCTAGTAGTTGACATTGTTGCGATTGACAAGAAACATTAAGATATGTCGAGGACTTTTTAGGATCGAACAAGGGATTAATCTGCGGGTAGCAGCCAACACAGGGCACACATTGTGCCCACACAAGGTCGCTACCTGTATCAAGAATGCCATAGATGTCTACCGGCGGTGTTCCGAGGGAGATCTTGATGATATGCTCACCTTTGTATCCCATCGCCTTTGCTAGGGCTGCATTTGGATTTTTCTTTTCTTCCGAACGTGAAGAAACTTCATTTAGCTCTCTCAGAGACTTTGACGATTATTAGGATTCAGGAAGGGAGAATTGGGAGAGTCTCTTCGTATCAGATCAACAATAAACCAGCCATTGCTAGCTACTATATCCAAAAGTCCTACATGATAAATACAGAGTATTGAAGCAACAAGGAAGCGTGAATGAAACATGATGCCGTCGGCTTCACGTAATTAATTTTCAGCTGGTTCCCGGATCTAAGGGCACTTAATATTAAACCAGACTCTCTGTCAGGCTTGGAGAGTTATCTGACAACATAGTCAGAATAGAAAAGACATATATATAACAGTAACTTCGGAGATATTAGCGTTTGATGTCTCTCCTATGATGCATGACGTCAAATGACCTACTATGATAATAGCGGATGCAATAAAAACCTAAAAAAACAGCTATTTTGTTGATGGTAAACCCGTAGATATATAGATTATGTGGCCCTTTTTTTTGGCTGGCCTTAATATATGGAGCTTTCAAAGTTTGTAAAGACAAATGCACTAACCTTAATTATCCATCAATTTGAACTCCCATTTTTACAGTTATATTGTGATGAATATATATTGTTTTAGGAGGAATATATACCTATTAATTTCTAGTTAATCAACATTTTGTGGATTCCCATGTAGTAATTAAGTATATATAAGACAAATTGACCATATCCTTTATTCAAGGTTTAACAATTGTACTTGTAAGACACGACATTAAGAACATATAATGTATAAACTCTTCAGGTTTCCAAATTAATTTAGACAAGTCAATAAGGAAATGGATCGAAATGTATTAAAAAAACAGATTGAAATATTGTAGAAGAAAATGGAACTTTGAAGACAGATTTTTCTGTGCGCAAGAAACAACGTCTATTAATAAGACTAAATTAGTATCCCATTTTATCTACAGGAATAAGATTCTGTTCATCGCCTGCCTTGACAATGAGTTGCTTGGGAGTTGGTGAAGGACGTCAACTCTATGTGCTCTTTTCAACCGTCCAAATGTCGACATCCTGGGAAAAAAAAACAGAAAAAAAAAAGGTGAACAAAGTCCACGTACTGCGTAAATTTGCTAGAGCTCTGAATGGCAATCCGACAAGCGCAATAGCTCATTATGTTAGACTGAAGGAGAATGAAATATGTTCTCCCCCGGGTCCCTAGTTTAGGCAGAAGAAAACAAATAACCTCAAAACAAAAGAAAGCAGTCTATTATTGGTTGCGAGACGCAGCTAGCTGGTCAAAAGTCCCCATAAGGTGATGGACTAATGGGAGCGCCAAAGCAAGTCGAAAATGTCACCTTACAAGTTTGAGGTTGTGGGTTGGAACCTTGACAAGTTTCATTATCGTTTAGGAGGTTTTACATTCAAAATATTACTTTACGAGTTTGAGGTTGTGGATTTGAATCTTGACAAGCTTCACTATCGTAAGGCCTCACGCCATAAGAATGTGCTCGAATTTATGTTGGTACGTACGTAAAGCATAACACTACCAACGAACCCTTTTTTTCTAAGAAAAAAAAGTAGGTGGTCAAAGTTTTAGACCAATTACAATTCATCACCAATTTGCCTGCTTTCTAATTTATGACCGACTATTGTACAAGTGTTGAACCTAAGGTCCTATGCTAAGGCTCTTGAACTGCAACGCCCCCGAACTCTTGCTGTTAGGTTACTTCAATGCTTAAAATTAGTAAAAATTGACGAAGATTAGAGGTAGAAATCAATATTATTTTTATTTAATTTTAAATTATTTAAAAAAATTATCCTGTTTTAAAAAGGTTTAAAGTTTGAAATATTAATTTGATTTGAAAATGTTATTTTTAAAGAAGTGTTTGAAATTTGAAGAAGATATGTTTTATCTTTTATCTCTTTAGATTTTAAAGTTTTGAATTTAAATACTTTTAGAATATGTTTGAATTTTAAAATGGATAGCAAGTCATTCTTATCATCTTTCAAATTTAGAGTATTTCTTTAAATAGGGTTGCAATATCGTCTTTTATAAATAATTTGTTAGTCTCTGTGATATTGTGTACTGATTGGGAGAATGAGAAATTAAGCTTCTTTTCGAAGGCTCTAGTCTAGTTTAAAGTCTTTGAGGTTAATTGATTCAAGTGTTATAAAGGACGAGGTAGGCAGGGTTATTATGTTAGATTTTTCTAAAAGACCGATGTAATATTTGAGAATTGCATATATTATTGAAAATCCTCAGAGTGTATGTGCATTATATTATAGTAAAATTGGTCTGAAATGTTTTTGCATGCATTGGTGTAACATGAGCCTTTTTAAAGTCTGTTATTATTTAATAATTTATCTCATGATTTCATTTGTTTATGATATTTTGTGGAGGATTATTGTTTGATATATGTGATGTTTTTAAACCCTGAAGCCCAAAGTTCAAAGTTAAAGCAATTGGTACAATGAGTGCACAAGGAGTCTTCTGACTGCACAACCCTGTTACGGGGGTAAACATGACACACAGTTATTGCCAAATGGTCTATAGTATTACTATTAAAGATAAAAAAAATATTTTACATTTATAGTTATATGGATTTAGATTACTGTTTTCCGTTGATTTTTACTTCTTAAATGTTGCTCCTGAAGTGCACCATGACATAATTATTTTCCTTACTGAGTTATCGAACTCGCCCTTTATTTGTCCTCTCTTTTTAGATGATTTTAGGAGCATGCCGAGAGTCATGTTAGATGAGTATGGGTGGGTAGCTGAGAGATGGCTTAGAGATTCGGTTAGATTGAGAGTTTTTTTTGTAATTTTTTAATTTTTAAAGAGTTCTAAACGAAGTATTTTTATTTAATTGTTTTTAAGTTTTAAACATGATTTTGTTGTTGAGATTGTTTATTTCTTGATAACTAATTTCTACCTCCTAATTTTCGTCCATTTTTACTTGTTTTACTCATAAAAGTAACCCTCTAACCGTCGGGGTTCGGGGGTTACATGAACCGTAGGTGAGCTGCCTCATTTTGCTCTCCGACCTAATAGAGGTTTTTGTAATTTTTTCAGTAGATTCGATATTAATTGGATTTCGACTATGTTTTCTTAAATAAATATTTCCTGCTTCTGTATTTTTTTGGAGAAGAAAGAAAAAAGTTATATGGATTTTGTCGCAGATGAAAGCAAACTAGACATGCTTTCTTTGATTTTGACTAGGCGTTATTGGTTTAGATTGAAGATTAAGATGCCTTAGCCATTAAGATGCTTTCTTTGATTCAGTCTTTTTTGGGTGGATTGGGCAAATATCTCCATCAACTCGATCCGATCCGATCCGATCGCTCCATAGAAACTGGTATTGTCGGTCCTAGTACAGGCCAACCTTGAGCTTTGGGCCTGAGACTCGGCTCAGCCCAAACTGAAAGAACTGATATCACATCACGGGTTAATTCCAAATGTTTTTATATATAATAATAAGACTGACAAATTTACAAAAAGGACCAAGAAAGACTCAAGTATTATATATATTTTAATCCATGTCAACTATCATATTATATATATGTTATCTTCTTCCACATACGCCGGCCTTCTCTTTTCCCACTTTTTTCCCCCTCAAAGTTATATTGAAATTGAAACATCAACTTCAATGCTGAAATCATTTACGAAAAATTTAGAATTAAATCAACCTCTCAAAACCGTTGAAATGTAGAGCAGTTGTTTATATATAGTTAGTTAAGATTCAATTATGAAAAAAAAGTGTCACAGCATGACCTAATTCGAAAAGGATAAAAAAAATATAAACGAAACTTTTGTGTTGGATACCTTACTTTACACTTAGAAATGGAATTTATGACGTGTACAATACCCACCCGCACACGTACATATACATATAATATACTCGTATTGTCCATCAACATCTTTCAAACAATTAACTTGACTTGATATTCGATAATCTTGATCTATAATTTTCTGTCTGAATTGCATGATGCAATTTGGAGAGACGCATATACAAAATATGGATGTTACATCATTTAATGTTGTTCATGTAAAGTTTCGTGTAGTATAAACCTTACAATAGAGTCAACCTGTTATATCTATCTCTATGAATTGTACCATGCAATTCGAATAAAAAATTATAAAAGATCATGATATTCGGTAATCATGAGTGCCCAATTTTCCTTTGCCTTTTTTTCAAATTCGGAACAAAGACCATCATGATTAATATTCCATGGCCTCCATGTTATTTTGTTGAGGTTCGAGTTATAGTATCATACACTAATGCCAATAATTTAATAAATAATAGTGACCACTGTGCTACAATCAGTATATATATATATATAATTAATAATGAAGATCATGATTCGTGAATGTGACAATAATTAGTAAAAGTTGATTGAACTGTTTCTTGCCTAGCAAAGGAAGAAACATTAGGAAAATAAATTAATTAATTAAAAGAAAAGCATGCAGTTCGCATATGCTCCATTTTTTAATGTATATATTTTTTCTTTCTTCTGCTTTTTCTTGTCGGGGTGATTGATCTTATGTCCATGACTTGCTTGCATGCCCAGTTCGGTAATCCAGAAAGGCGCTCAACCTTTCGTTTAGTTTTTGTTTTCTTCTGATCTTGTTGCTTGAACGACTAATTAGGCATATTGCATGCAACAGGTCGGTGGATATGCCTCCCCAAGAAGAATGGCCCGGCCAACATCAGATTGCCACCTAGAGAAACTTGGAAACCTCACTAAGATACATTTTCTTGAGGGGTTCAAAATGGGTATATATATAGCCAACATCAGATTGCCACCTAGAGAAACTTGGAAACCTCACTAAGATACATTTTCTTGAGGGGTTCAAAATGGGTATATATATATATATTATTTTATTCGAGAGAGCAAAAAGTAGCAGCGAAGTCACTTACGAAAGTTTATCACTAATTAAAATATAATTTGGTTTTTATTTACTAAGAAATTCTCCAATTTCAAAAAATATTTATAATTATAAAATGTTGGCATGTTTAACTTGAATCTAATAAATTGAAAACCCGAGCGAAAACCACCTGAGCTCAAACCAAAGGTAATTGTAACAAGCTCAACACAATATCTTAACTTATTCTAGACATCATTGAAATAAACTAAGACCAAATTAATGATTTTTCACAATAATCACGGTTCATGCTTCTTTGGCTTGGTAATTCAAAAAAGCTTTGTGTGTGATATTTGAAAAATCTGGTTTAAACCCTATTAACACCTAGATGAGATGAATATGTGTTTTCCCTATAATTACAAATTCAATAACATTGTTCAGCCCAGATATGCATAATAATCAACAAATAGGCAGCGAAAAATTAAATCAAACTCCAATCACACAAAGAGACAAGGATTTGGTGACGAAGTGAAAAAATTTTGAAATATCATTCAAAGGAAAAATCACTCCGGGCTATGAGCCACCTAGAATCCACTAAGAAGAAAACCTTACAAATAGTGATTCAGACACGAGCAACTCCAGTTGCTTGACTCTGACAATCTTGATGTAATAATATAAGCTTCCCTGCTTAAACCCGCTCTGTGAGGCATTCCCCTCAAACCTTTAAGGTTCTTCTTATGGATTATTCACCGAACACTCTTATTCTTTAACACACATTTAACACCATGAAGGTTACAAAAATATTCGATGGAAGAATAGAGAAAAACTCATCAATCTTAATGCACAAATCTTCTATGAGTTCTCTCAAGGAATGAGGCACATGTTTGTTGACTAGAAGCACCAATAAGGTTTTGGACGGTATCCGTCAAAACCTAGTAGGGTTTCCCTTGGTTTTACAAGGAAAGTCAAAAAATTCAGCAATTTTTTAAAATTCGTCGGAAGTCGCTCGAGCACTCGTAAAACGCTCATCGAACGCTATGTTTATGTCTGAAAATATAACTGAGCTCAAGCGCTTGTTGAGCATTGGTTGAATGTGATGATTCGGTATAAAAAAATTTCAATGACGCTCAAGCGCTTGTTGAACGCGAGTTGAATGTGATCAATCTGTATGAAATTTTTCCAAGGGCGCTCGAGCGTATGTTGAACTCTGGTTTAACATGATGACTCGAACACATGTGGAGACCAACATTACTACTCGATCAAGACATATTTTGACACCAAATTTTGCCAATACAAAAATACACTAACAATATTATTATTCAATATAATGAAATTGTAACGAGTGTCGACTTCTAACATCACGAGGAGGTTCAAAATATAGCCTCATTAATATATGGAATAAGAACACCGTAATATTTGCATGCCACTCGCCCAAGTTTAAATGTGAGGAAAAAGTAATGTTAAAATTCGAATTAAACAACTTAATTTAATATTGCTTGGCTTATTCGAAGTACAAGTACTGAGCCCCTAGTTTCCAAACAACCCGAATAGGTAGCAACGTAGAGTCAAATCGATCGATCGGATTGTTTGCTGTTCTCCAATGTAAACAAAGACGACTAGGAATAATATTTACTATCAACCATGCATGATACTGACAGAGACCGGGTGGAGTGGTGAAAGTGTGGGGCTTTTATTGGACGTCCGTACAGACTGATCCTCATGAAAGCCGTCTGGCCTATCGGAGAGGTCTCATAAGATCAGCACTAGCTAAGGCCAGTAAAACTATGGGCTGTGGTGGAATCTGGCAATGAATAATTAATAGGGTTTTCTCCTCTGTATCTTCAATTATCTTGGTAAAGTTTAGATGCCTTGAAAGAATATAGTCTTCCGCAATGAGAGGCGCACAACTATAGACAGAACGTAGCGACTGCCTGTGAGTTTAAGGATGTTGAAATCTTTTTTGTGTGGAGTGGAGACTGAAGTATTATAATATGATAGATACTGCAATTAGTAGGTTTGAACTGCGATATTATTTCGATTGATATGAACAGTATGCATGGATGCTGATGTGACATGATGAGAGGCTATCATCATATGCCCATCTTTATCCTTTGAGTTTCAAACGTACGTCATGGAGTTTGGAGGAGGAGCGAGATTCATTCAGGTCGATTGCCACTATCGGAGACTTTTTCAATCGCGTTTGAGTAGGCTTGACCCTGCTAGTGTTAGCTCAACTGGCCCCTCCTCCTCTTGGGGAGGGTTAGTACTGAGGATCGAATCCCTCCACACCCGCAGGCTCTGTCATGCTCCATCAATTATTAAAAAAAAAAAAAGGCTTGACTCTGAAAGAGAGCTTACTCATCAGGGCTATAAGCTAATGCAGCCGAACCGCCTTAAATGAAGTATGACACCATTGTTGTGTATAATTTAGGTAGGACATGTCATGTGTCGATCCCTCCGAATGACATATATAATGAGGAAAGGAAAAATCGTTTAGGTGGCAATTTTTTTTCTAAGGTTTTTATTTTTCTAAGCTCGTTTAATTAGTTGGTAGCTAAAATGCCAACTGATGTAACAAGAGGCTATTTCTAAATTCTAATAGCGTGAACCAGCGTGATCCATGCATGTTCATTCATAGCTCATCAGAAACCTACAGAAACAGGTACCGCCAAAAGATACAATGGCGGGCATTAATAAACCTAGATACCCACGTCATTACGGATTTTCAAATCATAATTATTTTGAGTTTGGTCAAAACCGACTTAGTCATGCATGTTGACGTTTTTGCTTCCTTGTATGAAGTACAATAATATTGAAAGATTCAAACTTGACCCCCACGTTTGACATTGGAGGCCTGCTTAATTGAAACTTCCGTTTTTCCCATGTAGTGGGGAGCTAGCTAGATCAGTACTGTTGCATGATTCAAAGAAGTAGTGCTGCTATTAAAAGTTTAGCATTTCAAAGTTTTTTATTTTTTTGGTAAAAAGCATGTCAAAGTTAGTGAGCCACATTTCTTTCTACATTAATTCAGTCGGATTTGCCTGGTGCCCGACTTAAACGTGGCTCTCGATTGGAAAAGCTATACAAGGTCTATTTCATACATAATACAGTCTTGTCCAAGTATTTTTTTTTCCAAAAAATGTATGTGAATACAGACTATTGGTCGATTATATATATATATATATCCCAAGTCAAAGAGGATCGATCAGAAGGATATCATATTCTTTTAATAGTGATAGACTAGTCTAGAGTTAACTACAGTGGCGGAACCAGGATTAAAATTCATGGGTGTCGGATTTTAAAGGTGAAATGACAACAAAAAAATTTCCTTCATAATGCAAAACATTGTCTTAGAGTTTTTTTTTCTACGTCAATGTCTTAGAGTTATAATTCGAAAATTAAAGACTAAAAACATTAAAAATATTGGAATACATGTACCGTAATATATAATGCGACTGAGAGGTGACAATTGGATCCTACGAGTTTGTATCTTCTGAAAATGTTACAAAATGGTTTCGTTCTCAACCATTCATTCAGTTATCTCTCATCCTATTACGCAAATCACTTTTGATTATCTAATTTAAGTTAATTCTCTACTTCATTATAAAACTTTAGAACAAGTTACAGATGATTTTGATGGTTGAGGTCTTGATGTCATTAGGAGTTGTCTTTCTTACATTTTTTTGTTACTACCACAATTGAGATCTATCTTTTTTTCTCTTTTTTCTTTTAACAAAAGGTTACTTGGGATGCATTTGTAATTTACTTTCTCTAGGTTATATGGATTTGAAATTGAAAGATATTCACATTCTTCAAAGCAACATACACACACAAAGCAACAATTGATGGTAAACCATGCTCTGAATAATAAAAATAAAATTTACAAAATAAACAAGATTTATTTAAAGAGTTCCTTAGATAAACATATCCCAAAAGTGATCAGAAAAAAAATGAAGAAACATATCACAACATTTTTCGAGATCTCTAATAAAAATGAAGAAACAAATCAACATAGGGAGAAAAAAATGAAGTGATCTTGATTGTGAAAAAATAGGAGCAAAGAGTAAATAATTTTTTACTAATATAAATTTAGCAAGATGGCAGGAAGTTACTCATCGGTTGAAGAACTTGTAATCGATGCAAAACAAAAAATTATAAGAACTGTATATTTGCCTTAATTATTATGTAGCACTAAGAGCAAAATCAATGTATAGAAAAAAAATGTTTTAGATCTGATACCCATTAAGTCTATTTGGCCTGGACTTAATGGGTATCAGACTTAGCTAATTTATAAAGAAAAAGAAAAAAATCAAGTGTACTTTTTAAAAATCAAATAACCAAAATACCCTTCCAAGACAAAATTTAAAAAAAAATAAAAATTTAAGATATAAATTTAAAATAAAATAGATTATTGAAATAGAGTTTCAATACTTTTATTCAAAAAAATATTACTTTTAAAAAAATCATTTTTATTTAAAAATAATAATTTTTTTAGTAATTTATCTTGAAAGGGTATTTTTGTCATTTTATATATTTTCGTCTAGTTTTAACGACTGATTTGGATGAGGATTACATTAATGATTTTCAAAAAAATAAAGAGTACACAATTACTGTTTGATAATAACTAGTACTAAATTGATTTTATTTTAAGCAAACTATAACCTTTTTTTCTTAATTAATTGTGTACACAAATACCACAATCTATCTATTTTTAAATGTTGAAGAAGACGCTAACCACCAGGAAAGAAGCGCCAATGCATGCACTACGCGCGCGGTTCCAACAAATGACGTATTGTCACTTATAGTTAGGGCTCTACAATGCCACCGGGAAATTTCGGTGGCACGGGCACCGGTACCGGCACCGGGTTTTTGGTTTTTTATCTAACCGGTGCCGGTGTAGGTTTTGTTTTTAAAAAAAACCGGCGGTTCCCGGTTTAACAGGCATCGGGTTTCCCGGTGGAGGTTAAACCGGGATTTTTTTTTTTAGTTTTTTATTTTAATTTCTACTCAATAGTTGAAACTTTAGTTTTACCTCAAGACATAATATTCTAGAAGCATGACAAGGTTTACTCAATAGTTTAGTTTCACTTGAATATTTGAGATTTGTTGTTGGTTTTGTCTAATCAAATGCTTACATCCAAGTTACCAAGAAGCTTGCTAAGTGAATGAACTAGTTATTTAGAATTTTAGTAGAAAAATTACAAATTTATTGTATTTAAAAGGGTATATATGAAGGCATTGGAATCATAATTAAAGAGTTTAATGTCAAAGTTTGGTAAGTACATCGCATAATATAAGTCAAGAGGTCGAGATTCTACCACAAAAAATTTTAAATCAATGTATTAGTTTAAAAGTTTTTATGAAATATTAACAAATTGTCTAAATTTTAAAATTGACAAATCACTATTAAATTTATACCATGCTTGCAAAATCAGTCATTCAATTACATTTTAGTTCAAATTTCTAATACATTTTAGTTCAAAAATTCATATAGAGTCATCACGTTTGACCAGCGTTTGACAAGCGCTCGAGCGCCCTTTGAAAAAATTCATAGAGAGTCATCACGTTATGACAAGCGCTCGAGCGTTTGAACCACGCTCGAGTGCCTTAAAAATTGCTGATTTTTTTTTTATTTTCCTTGTGAAACCAAGGGAAACCCTATTAGGTTTTGAACATGTTTTAAAATTGTTATTGATTTGTTAATTAGAGGGAAAACACATATTCTTTCATCTAAGTGTTGTTACGGTCTAAACTGAATTTTTCAAAAGATAATAGTTTATATTTACAATGACGTCTCTATTACTTTGGACTTTAAATTCTCATCTTATCTTTTAAGATGATCTTTAATTTTATTGATTTTGGAATTTGGATTTCATTAGTTTAGATTTTATTGACATGTGATTAATGGACCAAAAGAAAAAAGAAAAAAATACATTGGGTCAAGTACGTAAAATGCTAAAAAAAATGGCTCAATATTGATGTAGGATAACCGGAAACCGCCACCGCTAAGGGCCGGTTTTTGCTCTTAACGGTGTAGGTGTAGGTGGTAATTTTTTCAAAACCGGTACCTACACCGGGGTTGTACAGCACTACTTATAGTATACATGAGGCTAGCTAAATGGGTAAGGCTTTAAAACAACCAGTTACGCCGGCCCGAGGGGATGAGGTTTTTTTTTAAAAAAAAAATTATAAATATTTAAAAAAAATAAAGTCAGTATAAAACAAAAAAGATCAGAATGTCAGCGAGAAATCTAAACAGAGACAAATTCCCTACTGAAGGCCTTTGTTTATGAGGTTTCACTTTCAACACCTACGCATTTGCTGCTTTCTTCTTCCATATTTTGTTTATTGTATATTTTTTTAATCTTTTTAATTAATCCATAACTGGGATTACATAATGGTTATTTCGCCGGTCTCCCGTCCTTTTGCATAGTAATTGGTCATGGTATTGGTATACATTTCATTCGTGTCCCGAACGCGTAAAAAGCAAAAGTAACGCCGTTATTGGCTTTCCACATATTTATCACCCCGTTACTCTAATTATCCTAAACTAATTGGAAGCTTACTTTAATTATCGCATCTTGGATTTGTCAAATAAACATTCGAGCTGTTCAAAAATAAAATAAAATAAAATTCTTGAATAAAGAAATTTGAGTTGGGTTTATCCATCAACAACAAAGTAGCAGTTCTCTTATTTACCTGCATATTATTAAAGGACTGAATTGTCATATTTTGAGCCTCCCTTGATTATTAAATAAAAGAATTTGAGTTAGCCTTATCCATCAGCACTCTCTCTCTCTCTTTTACTTGCATATTAAGAAATAATTGCTATTGATATATTTGACAAACAAATATTAATCAAAAGTTTAATTATGATGGGTGCAAACAACTATGGAACTCCAACCATAATTGTATCAAAACCTCACCAATTGGAATTTAATGATGCTGTTTTAGATAAAAATTTCATCAATTATATAAATTAAATAATATATATATACATTCATAGCTCCATATCTATGATCATATATTGATACTTGGAATGCTAAGTTATTAATTTCATTAAAAATTTGGACGAAATAATTTATCAATTTTAAAAAAGTAAGAAGCTTTTTAAAATCAAATAAAAACTTGACAATAATTTTTATATTTCCCTTGGTTATTGGAAGAAACTCTTTTTCTATTATTTTCATCCATGGAATGCATGAAATATACACCTATAAAAAATGCATGAAATATGCAACCAATAAATAGGTGATGGTTCATAAATTTATTTATTTTTAATCCTTGTAAGCATGTCATGGTTCATACTTGAGATCAATCAAAATTAATCACACGAAATATTAATGGTCTATCAGACATAAGTGTGAGGCTTTCCTTTCCCTCACATATCGGGCCTTAAGTTGGGAAGGATAGGAAAAGACAGCCTGTTTCACTTATGAACTATTTGGTATGAGACTTGTTAGTAAACATGAACTTGATAGCAGTGTTAGTGTCATGTAGACTTAGACCTTCTCAACTCCAAAAATTAGTTCAAGAGGTGAGATTTTTTCTTATACATATAAACTAATCATCCACTCCTTCCACATAAAGATGTGGTACCAACAGTTTTCGTAGTTGATTGTCAATTGATCCGCTTTGTCTTAACGGCCCTCTGAGTCCGTTATTATGAGGCCTTTATGATCATTTGTTGTACAGTCCGTAGGGCTTTTTATGTTGCTATAATGGGCTCTATGCCCTGGTACTTTGTATTCGACCTTGTCTGGTCGTTTGTATCAGCAAACCATGCTTTGTTTGGTTATCAATATAATGGATTTCAAGTTGCGTAGAAAAAAAAAAATTATGGGTATGTTTGAGGGTGAAAATTTTAGGTATTGGGATTTGGAAAATATTATAAAGTAAATAAATGTTATGGAAGTTGGTGAAAAAGTGAAGAGAGAAGATTTTTAATAAATATTATAATAATAAAAAATTATGTTGTGAATTTTTTAGTAATAAACTTAAAATTTTGAGCCGGCTCTAAACATCCCCTGTAAATGGATGCTCTCACGACAGACGGAATCTTAAAGGTAAGCACAAGATATTCCGTAAAAGGTAACGGGAACCCCATTATAGAGACCAGGGGCCGGTACGGTACTACTACGGTCTGCGAGGGTACGGGGTAGGTGCGAACCGAGGAAGGAAGGCTGTTAGGCGGTTAACGATTGATCCACACACACAAGCTTTTTACCGTTTTCCTTTTCTCCTCTATATAAGACTTGAACCATTGCGAGCTGAAGGAAAACGAAACCATCTCTCCCTCTTGCTCCCTCACTCTTCTCTCTCCGCTCTCTCTACTACTTTTGCTTCGTTAGTTGCATCCTTGTATGGCCGCCAATTCCCAGAGCCGAGTGGTTGCTCTAAACTTGGGCAAGCGAGTCGTCAACCAGATCTGGACCTCCAAAGCGCTCGATTCCACTCTCCCCTCTGCTCTCACTGTCAGGTTTGGTTTTCTTTGCTTCTTCCTTTCTTCTTTGTGTTGCTTGTGCAGCTTTGCGTTTGTATTTGGGGCTGGTTGAAGTATTTCCTATAGGATAATCAGAACCGACATCTGAAAGCTGGTCTATAGGCTGTATTTGTTCATTTCTAGTATATCTAACTGTGTTCTCAGACGCTGAGGCACAAGAATTTAAAACTCTCTTCTTTAGAAATTATTTTATCTCTGATCTGTGGTTAATTCCTGAAAACCAGCACGATTCGGTATCGTGAGTAATTTCTCGGTGGCCTCGTTTGTTTTGGTCACGCTCATTCGGAGTTTTTCGGAGACAACCTGTTTCCTCTATTAGGATTTAGGAATCAGTCGGTATCCATGAAATGAAAGTGTCTGGGTTGTCGATAACTCTTGGGAGTGTTTGGTACCGTGTCCTTAATCTTTTCCATGAATTCTTTCTATTGAAGTCTTCTGGACTAGTTACTTATCTGTTTCCGGATATTCTGACTCACGGGGGAGATTCTTCCGTTTATCGCTTTCCTATCCTTCCCCTTCGTATGATCTCCACCTTGAAGGAGCTTGGATATTGCTTATGTTTTCATATCCCGAGGCTCTTTGGGAGGAGTTTTCTATTTGGTGGCGGGTGTGGATAAGGACAAAAGCCCGACAAGGTCCGTAAGTTTTTAGTAGTACAAAACATAATAGGCCGGTGCCCCGTACTGGACAGCTTGGTATGAAGGCTGTTTTAGTAATTATGAGACATTAGTCGTCTACGAATATTTTGCACACTTGTGTGTGGAAAACTGTAGGGGCACTCGTAGGTGTGCTTCACATTGTCACTTGTTAAAGCCTTGAATTAAAGAGAGTTCGTTGAATGTTTGATCTTTTGCTTACTTCATTTTCTTTATTCCAAGTTCCTTATAATTTTTTTATAGTTTACTTTTTACAATTTTAGAATTTATAAGAGTCAAAATTCTCTAACGGTTAGATGTGGATTATTATTTTTGAAACAGTTTTTAATTCTTTGATTCTTGTTTTTCTTGAGTTGCCTATGAATTTTTAACATACATTGCAAGGATTTCCACCTGTTTTCAAAGACCTCTCATAATTTATACTAGTGTACTCATGTACCATATGATCCATCCATCCACTATTTCGCTCAAATATATCTTTTAATTCCCCTTGCACATTTATCCGGTATGCAAATTTGGGTCACTACTGGTTTTTTCCTTTATTTTAGGGTAAAATTTTTGTTTATACCATTTTCAAATAGGAGCGCGTTTCATGTCTAGACCATTTCCTATCCATTAATGGTTAGAGCTTCGGTTGTGATTAATTGTGATCATGCGGTCCACTAGTTGGCATCCCAAATCTCTTTTTTGATGTTGAAACTCTCCCATGTGTTCTTATATATATGGTTTTAACAATTGAATTCAATTATTCTTCTAGCTGTATTTCCAGTGATTCTTTAATCCATAGTATCTCGTGTGATCTGACTCCGCCTCCACGAGATACTCGCTTATCAGGCACGTGTGCCCAATATATTATATGGGCTTGTCCAGTCAACCCTTCTGCCTTAGACTTTGGGCTCCTCTTTAACTCGATAGAAATGCTATAAATTCTGAGAAAGAATATGACGGTTCAAGATCTCTGGGTGTGTATGGTTCACTTCTAAAATGAATTTTGGATCATCAGATTCTTTCTAGAAGAACTTAGAAAGAACCCATGAAGAAGACCAAGCACATATCTTAACTTAATATTTTGCCAGCAAGTTAAGAAAAAGAGCTCCTCTAGATAAGAAAGGTTCACCTAAAACGCACACAAATGTAGAGTTGAGAGACGGGTAAGTCATGATTATTATCAATATACGTGTTATGAATAATCTTTTATTATGAAGGAAGAAGAAAAGAAAAAAGTGGACGCAGGTTATTCGGATAAGAATTAGGATTATCTATGATTTTTTGTTAGTGTAATTTTAACTTTAAAAAGAGATAAACATAACTTATTACGAGAGGGTTTATACTACTCCAAATTGTGTAGTAATCCATTAAAACATTCTGACTAGATAGATGTTTTCAACTATGGTGGTCCAGGAATAGAATGACTTTAGGTATTGGTTTTTAAAGGCACTACAAACCACGGTTGAGATGCGTCAGTGACGACAAAAAGGTCACAGCAATGTGCGACATGCACGATCGGTGTGTCTGCTTTCCCATCACACTCTTGTTGTCGTCTTTTTAATAAGCGTGAACCAAAATATATTTAAACGCTAAATAGTAAGTAGATGGGTCGGTTGCCTAGTCGTTATCTTATGGTATCATACGCGGGTCAAGTGACTATCAAATATCCTCCTATTCCGATGGTGAGGGGGAGGGCTGGTCATTTTGAATACTTCTTGAAAGTGACACCTAACACCATCCACGCCACGTGAGCGATGGGTGTCACCTACCCTGGTCACTGCAGGGTTGGATGGTCATGGTCTCATTTTTTATTTTATTTTTAGTTGAAAATGGTCTTATTTTAGATAAAACATTAGTCCATATATTATTCATCAAGTGGGACAGCGATAAGGACGGGCGTGTAACAGGGGACAAGGTGGTTCGCCTCTATCTAACATCTTGTACGCCACAATATTATAATTAAAGGGACCAAGGGCATTAGCGGAAATTGGTCTCACCATTTGCTTATTGTTAAATTAAAAATTAAGAAATTAAATGGATTCTGTCTAAATGACTTCAACATGCTGATTCTGTTGGTTTTGGTCACAGGAGGGCTGTGCACACCTCAGTGTATGACAAGAACCCGGATGACCACCACCCGACCGTGGTACCGGACTATGTGATCCCACCCGAGGCTGAAACCTACTGGGCTCCACACCCTCAAACAGGGGTATTTGGTCCCCCTGCTGAGCACACTACCACTGCTGGTGAGCGTGGGTTCCACTCTTCGGCCGCGGATGTTGGTCAGGACTCCGTGCTCCAGCTGCAGGCCTGGTTCCGCCACTCCGGTCTTGAGGACTTGGAGAAGCCTCGTTAAATTTGAAGCAATTGCGTACGAGGCCAAGGAAGTGCTGCTATATTATAAGAATAAGTATAGCTGTGGGGCATGTAGCCCACATAGTATTTTGGCCGAAGAAATAAAACTGGTTTTATGTTTTGTAATATGGCGTGAAACGTATTATATATGCGACTTACGTATCCTGATCATGTATAATATACATACGTGTGTAGGGTTCATCTGGTGTATGCTCCCAAGGTCCTTTTATGTGATATAAAATGCTCGTTTTAAGTCCTTGTAATCCTCACAATGGGTCTCTCTCTCTCTCTCCCAGCAAGCAGTTTGGTATGCCTGCCAGTGATTAGCCCTTGGTTCGATGTGGGGTAGGAATATATATATATATATAGCCCTTGGTTCGATGAGGGATATTTCCGTGTCGGGAACAGGAATATGAGGGTGATTATCCATGAGGAGATTTGTTTCCTCTTCGATAGCACCTCTTGGATTAACTATGCAGAAATAATCTTGGATTAACTATGCAGAAATAATCATGCATGATTAATTTCTGAGCCATATAAATGATCTGCATGATCAACAGAAATTGTACAGTTTTCCTAAATTGAACGGTCTCGCAGTAAGCATGATCGAAACAATAATGCTACTATTTTTTTGATAATTATTGCGAGTAGGGTTACCTTTCAGTATTTCTATGGAGCCTGCATCAAGAATGAGCCTCTTCTTCAGAATCTTCATCATGATGAGGCTACAATTTACTTGAAGACCAACCGTTGAATTATTGAGCTTTGAATTCTCAAGAAATTAACGGACCTGCAAGAAATTAATTGTTTCCTCCATAATTAGGATCCTGAAGAGTTTGTGACAAAAGTTCTTGCATTACTAAGCCTGCAATATTCCAATGCCAGTTCTGAGTCAATCAGATTTATCTAAGCATGCCCTAGTCTGTCTATAATCTGATCTATGCTTACCTAAAACTTCCCTTTTGAATCAGAATAACTGCTTCCTCATCTCCCCGCTCCTCAAGCTGATGTCAAGCCTGCAACAGTCACAGCAATGACTAATGAACCCTGTATCCAAGATGATACGCCGGCTTCGACCTTGAAAACTTCATGCTTGGAATTCTGTGCCCCTGAAAAGGACTTTTGTCACCTCGCTGTACTCAATCTGCAACTATCTATGGGTTTTCAAGTGTTCATTTCTTGAACATATTTTGTTTTTCTCTTTGAAGAATTCTCACTATCTGAAAAGCCTGTCAAAATAATCAATGGAACCAAATATCATTTCAGTCTGCATTCTGTCCTGCATAATCACAGACAATCCTAGATGACCATCTCTTCATGCAGCATAAGGCCTTAGTTCTTGTACTAGTCTGCGGGGAGTTGAATGGAACTGCTGGCTTAAGCTCCCAAGTTTCAAACTAGAACATGTCAAGGTAAACTATAGCTGGTCTTGATTAAAAAAAAAAAAAACTATAGCTGGTCTTGACACATCTTCTGGAACCCTCAGAGTGTGGTAAGTGAAGGATATACAACAGATGGAACCAGTGATCAGAAGATCCTCCATCCCAAATAAATCTCGCAGCCTGAGCATCCTTCACCAGTTGATTCCACTACTGAGAAAGATTCAGAACATTCTGAGCCCAACTGTGTACAAGTCTTCAAATCCCAGACCCCCTATGTGAAGGGATTAGACCAAGTATCAGAATCCCCAATGAGTCTGAAGAAGTATACAACAGCCATGTCAGGATAATAGATGGCGAGGTTTTCAAATCTAAAAATAGGGCCATGGAGTATAAAGTTGTTAAAAATGGAAGCTAAACGTATATAGAAAAGACCAATCTTATCACAAGGGAAAAAGCATATCTATGACATGCAATCTGTACAACAAGAGAAAAAATCGCCTCAGCTCAAGCAAAATTCATTCCACAGCAAGGATTGGGATTTAAAGGAGTATCATGTGTCATCTGGATAATCATGTTTATCTACTACATCTTACCTTACACAAGACTCCAGACTGATCTAGTACTTATAGGGTCTCTGTTCAAGAACCATTAATGCAACTTCTAACATCTCTCTGGCCTTCCTATCTGGGGTACACCCAGCATATTCCATTTCCTTGTATATTGCAGGAACCTAGAACAAATCGTTACATAATTTAGCATGGAGAAACATGCATCTACATTATGACATTGGGATAAGGGATATCCCACAAAATTGGATCTAATTAGAAGCAGCAAAACAGGTACAACATGGAAAGTGCGCAGATAACATTTACATCTTCCATGGATGAGAAAGATAACTGCAGCTCACTGGATTATAGAGCACTTACCTCATCAAATTTCTTTGCTCTAATATATACCTTCATAAGGGTACTATAAGTAACCACATCAGGGCTAATACCCTTCAGATAAGATAAGAAAACAATCAGTAAAACCATCTTGAAGATTGAACAAAGAAAGCCAGTAGAGTACTGTATAAATCATCTTGCCTAACCATATACATGAAATGCAAAAGCGGAAGGCTTACACTCACTTTGATATGATCATAAACAGATAATGCCTCCATGTGTCTCCCAGCCACACCAAAGGCATTGATCAACACATTCAGCATTATAATATTTGGCTCAATTCCCTCTGCTTCCATGAGCTGAAGCACCTTTAGTGTCTGTTCACAAAATCCCTGCTAAAAATAAAGGAAAAAGTTAAAAGTAATGTGAATAAAGTTTTCATGCCTCCGTCTTTTGAAAAAGATATAAAGAATTAGCATCAAATGAGCTTGAACAAGTAGCAAAATTCCTTTGGATTGTATATATCAATCTTTAAGAGTTGTTTGTTGGTTACTTTGTCATATTGTTCATGCCTAGTCTTGTCTTGGTTTTTCTTTCCTTTCACCTGGCATAAAATGCGATCAGTAATTGACTTGATTTTTGAAAGACTCCAGGACACTTGAATGTATGACACACTCTTTATAGAAGACAGAAGACAATAGCAGAGACAGACACAGATTTTATTCCAGAAGTAATGTTGGTCGCTTTTAAAAACTGACATGCTTTGAAAAATAACTGGGTCTCCATAAGCTTCATCATAAAGATTTGAAGAATGACCAATGACACTCATTTATGCTTTCTCATTTGCCCTCTCCGACTAGAAAGCTTTACAAACGTCTAAAACCCCATTTGGGTGGTCTTTTCATCACCTCAGTTAGATCATTTCAAAGTTTCAATTAGACATTATGCCGCTGGACAGTATCACTGGATGCTTAATTGATTCCAACCTAGGAATTTGGAAGCAAAGACATTGAACATTTTCAGGCATATCTTACAGAAGTTACCATTAGGGTGTCACTAACTCTCTGTGAAGCGCCACGAATGCCCAAAAGCCGCTACCTGGTTATAGCAAACTAAAGGAGCCATTAAAGCACAAGTGTAGTAGTTAAAATGGAGGATTGAAATGATCCAGCAACGATCATCTGGGGCACGCTTCAAAGCATTAGTACACTAAACGAGAAAGGTCTCAAGAATTCCTAGATATAACTCCACAGTTGACACGACGCAGGTTGATGCCATCATGCCATACTATCTTGTGGCATCGGGTGAGCCAGATAAAATGGAACGCATTTAGTCTCTTTTGGACCTATACAAAGATAAGCTTGAAATAGAGCTCCCCCACCAGGTTGTGGATAGGGACCCCAAATAAAAAATCAACAATAAAATAATAAAAGTACGTATGCAGGGAGATAGTAAAAACAAAGAAAGCAAGAAATGAAGGGTGTGTGGAACAGGTGACCTGCTGAGCATAAGCATTTGCTAAGAGACAAAACAGACTAGCTGAAACTTGGACACCTTCTGCCTTCAGAGCACAAACGCACTCCTCAGCATCTTGAAATCTACCATATTGCCCGAAGATATCAACCAATATTAAATAAATGGCACTACTTTTTGTATGCCCTCTGTACTTCATAGCCTCAAAATTCTTCTTTATCACATCCCACTTTCCCTGCTCTCCCAAACGGCTAATGATGGTAATGAAGATCTTCGGGTCAGGATATAAACCTTGTTCTTGCATTTCGGTGAACAGCTCAAGCGCCTTCGATAGATCCCCAGCCTTACAATGCCACCGGATTAAAGAGTTCCATGTTGTTATATCAGGTCTTATACCCTGTTGTTGCATTTTCTCGAACATTTCCAAGGCTTCTTCTAGCTCGCCATATTTCCCAAACGTATCTATGATGCTGTTACATATCTGCTTATCTAATGACACCCCCATCTCCCTAAGCTCTTTCACAATGCCCACCGCTTTCTTCCACATCCCATTATCCCTATAAAGACCAATAACCTTGCTGTACACAAAAGAGCTAAGTTGAAATCTCTCGCTCCTCATCTCGTTGAGTATTTTCCAAGTATCTTCCAACCTTCCGGCACTCACATAATAATCCACAAGAGCCTCATATGTTTCTTGATTCCTATGAATACCCAAATTACCCATTACCTCCAATATCTTAATCGAAACTCCTAGGAGGCCTTTCTTTAAGAAAACTCTGAGAAAAACGTTGTAAATTTTAACTCTTGGCTTAAACCCATAAAATATTATCTCTTGAAATATTGCTTCAGCTTCCGAAGTCCTGCCAACACTTCCAAGAGCTTCAATCAAATGAGTGTAGGATAAGAAGTTTGGATGAGAGCCCAGAGCCTCCATTTGAGAGATAAGAGCCATAGCCCGGTCGACATTTCCTGTTCTGCAACAAGAACATATTGTGTGGTTGTATACCTCACCCTGTTACATGCATTAGGAGAACTCACCCTCAAAAGCTAGCTCAAGAAGGAAGGGAGCTCAAGACATATAAACCCCACATTGACATCTCATACTACTAATGTGGGACGGATCTCATACTCCCCAAATGATCCATAACATTCCACCACGCTCCGCAGTCGCCCCGACACCCACGCGGGCTGGCTATGCATTAGGCATTTTCCTAGTCCCAGGCTAACACTGCAATACCGGCGTCACCCTCCGCGCCGCACGATTGCAACTCGGAGGAGTAGTGTAGGCTCTGATACCATTTGTTACATGTCTTAGGAGAACTCACCCTCAAAAACTAGCTCAAGAGGGAAGGGAGTCCAAGGCATATAAACCTCACATTGACATCTCATACTACCAATGTGGGACGGATCTCATACTCCCCAAATGGTCCATAACACACCCGAACGTTCCTCTCCATCTTCATGATCAATGGGATACTCGACAATCAAGCTTTTATCATTAAATGCTCTTAGACGAACTTCTTTGACAACCTTACTCTTCATCCGAAAATTTGACGAACCAAAGAACCTGTATTTCATATGGTGTTTGATACAACCAGAACAGAACAGGAATAAAGAACGAAAACCATGAATCGATGACAGTGAAGGTAATTCTGGACAGAAGACGGACTGCATCTCCATGCCATATTATCTATTTTCTCCTTCTGCGAGGAAGAAATTACCAAAAGATAAGGAATTGGATGAAGAGGCACGAACCAGGAGCTTTATTTCAGTAGAGAAAAGTAAGTCATATTATTATCTGTTAGAAATAAAAAAAAATTAAACTTTGATAGGTGAGACATCCAATTTTGGGAATATCCATATTGAATTTATTGTATCTCATTTATGATTTTAAAATGTTTACATGGGGGGCTTATTTATAAGCTACTAATTGCAAATGCTCACATTGTCTTAACAATGTGGGACTACACATTTCAACACTCCCCCGCAAACTCAAGGTGGTCAAACCTTGAGTTTGGAGTAACAAAAAAAACTACAGGAAAAAATAATAATAACAAAGGCTGCCGGTACTGATGCTGGGAGGTTGCCGGTACTAAGCCGGGAGGTTGCCGGTATTAATGTCGGATGATCACCAAAAGGTAACCGGACTAAAGTCGAAAACCTTGCTCTGATACCATGTTAGAAATAAAAATTTAAACTTTGATAAGTGAGACATCCAATTATGGAAATATCCATATTGAATTTATTATATCTCACTTAAGATTTTAAAATGTTTACATGAGGGCTTATTTATAAGCCACTAATTACAAATGCCCACATTGCCTTAGCAATGTGGGACTACACATTTTAACATTATCTAAAGAGGGGGTGCAATGAGAGTGTGCTCATTGAAATTGTGTATAAGCCCTCCTGCACTTTTAACAAGGAAGATTTCCTCGTATTTCACACAGTTTATGATCACTGAGTCAATACCCTTAAGACGATTGGTCCTACCGTTATGTTCCGTCAATCCTTTTAACGAAACCTCATGTAATGTTAGCCTTTAAACACGTCAGCGCTAACTAATGTGAATCAGCAGACGACTCATCTAAAATTTTTAAAACGCATCGTTGAACCCAAAGTGTGTTTGGGTTGAACGACAAAACGTCTTCAAAATGTTTGTTGCGCACCATTTTAATATGTTGTCCTTCATTTGTTCGTGAGCCCTCGAAACTCATCTTCCCCATTTGCCCTAGCCTTTACGACACCAAAGATCACACAGAGGACTCCTTCAATGGGGATCACGACTACAAATTTGCTTCAAATGTTTGAGAAAAGGCTAGTCGCCCTTTCTTTGTGGCGCGTTTCTTTATAAATTTTGGTTGTCTGTTCTCACATTTTTACACTAGCACACACAGTCGACATAGAATTCTTAATTTCTTGAAATTTATTGTTGATTTCAGGGGAATCTTGAGTATTGACCTCCATCAGCCATTAATTGCCATGTGTTCATTAGATTTCCCATAGCTAAGCTAAGCTTAACGTGAATGAGATAGTTGTGTGTGAGAATATTTCCAGTTAATGACTGCTAATTTTTGAGATAATTAATGCATTTTTCTACTTAATGGCTAATAATTTACTTTATGTTAGATTTTATCCTGGCTTAACTGATTATCATATACAGATTCCAAATGTATGGGTATACACATAGTACATATGCACACACATATACAACTAAGATAACCTTACCCCTGAGAACAAATGAAAGAGTTAGACACAGAAGCTCCACTCAAAGCTAAAGATCTAGCATTCCATTGGAAACAAATACTCAATAACTATTTTGAACAAACTCGCAATTCACTGGTACATAATTGTCCTGCATAACAACATTAATTGACTAAAAATGTCTATTATGCATGTTTCATGAATGCAGAAAAAGGTTCTGATGATCATCATATACATTCCTACGAGTGATTATAAGGGAAATTATTAATGAGATCAAGAAGGCATTGAATTTTAATGAGCATAATGGTTCAAAATCCACAAGTAGTTCTATAATTAAGAATTTTATCACTTTATAAAGCATTTTTCAAGTACCAGAATCATTTCCATAACTTTATGGTTTGAAAACATAAATCATCTCCTCTTCTTTGGTTTATATAACATCTTACATTTAGTTTGTATAAATGTGTCCTGAAATAGCATCTTACATTTTTCCTGATTGACTTGTTGGTTCTATATCAGCAGACTGATTAAATTCAAGACTTTATTATAGGTTGTTTTCAACATGTATACCAGAATCAGTACGTTATTAAACTTCTCATACTCCGTGAAAAGGCACGGAGCAGATTTCCAAAGATCTCCTCGTCTACAGTGTCACATTCCATTGGCTAAAAATCACATCAGCCTACAAAGAGATATGCTCCTCTGACAGCCAATCAGCTCATACCGTGTGAAAAGAGGGAAAAAGCTATTTTTCTATAAAGGAGGGGCTCCTTGGCTAGCAATAGGGACGGAGGTAAGTAATAAGATAAAACTCATCTCTTTTCCGTGATTTATCTCATAATTTTCACAGATAACTAATTTAAGCTTCGGAAGTTGACCCACAGGATAGTCCAGCTCACGTTTTCCTCAATTTTGCAGGATCTCTACCGTTTTTCATGTTACCCTTGGGCTCACAGCCCAGTGAATTTTGTGATAGCCGGTTAAAAATGGCTCGATCAAGTTTCATGCTCATTAAATTTTGGGTCTCAACAAAGTAATTTAAAGGTTTTTAATACGTGGACATTCAAATCACACCATCCTTCAACTTGGAGAAGAACCATTCAGATATTCTGTTCTCAAGTCAGCGCCGGTAGGTGCTTTGCTTAAGAAGTTAGGCATACAAGATGCGTAAAAAAGGGAAGGAATTATTTCTCTCTAGAAAAATCAAGTCAAATTTCATGTAGATATTCAAAGCATAATCACCTTCAAAATTGTTCTTCGTCATAAAACAATTTTTTTTATCCAAACATGATTTTTAACACGAAAAACATCTTCAATCTCCAACAAATTTTTTCACAATCATTAAGATAATATAGAAAACGAAAGAATTTTCAACATGGATGGAAGAATAAGAATAAAGAGCATAAGGACACACATACACCAAAAAAAACCTGATATTATAGTAGGTAATGGCAAATTCCCTAAAAAGGATCATAGTGACCTTATTCTGTTAAAGTTTAAAATATTTGAACTAGTTATTAGTTAACACTCAAGAGTCAAGACTGGTTAGTTTGATCCCAAGTCCAGCTACATGATAACTTTGCTGTAAAGGCATGGCAAGGACCGGTATCCCTGCAATTCGCTGACCTAATTGCAGATCCGGACAGGGTGGGGATTACTCGTCCGCATGGCAAACCCACAAAAACCCGAGGAAGTAGAGGGATTCGGACATGAACTTCACACCTGTACGCGTGCCTGCGGTTCATGTACGGGGCTGCAGTTAATTGTGTTTTGGGATGCCCATTCACCAGAGACCTTTCCCGAGAGTACTGTCTCACACTCTCACCGCTTGGAATTCATGGCAGATCCATTGAACAGGCTTTTAATTATATTTTTCAGTTAAGTCATCATTCCCAAGCACCACGCACCTCCAAATTTCTAAATGCAATGAAGATCCCGCATGCCGACGAATACAGTAAACTAACCATGTTTGTCGGGGCCTCCTGTTTTTCAATGGGGAGACTTGAAATTTGAAATAATATGAAAAAGCAGGGAAAAGGTTGCTTCAGGGGATGTCCATGATTCCCTACTTCTCTTCTTTTCTCAAGGAGGGAGTGAAGGTAGTTGATCTGAATAAACGGCATTGGTTGAATCCTGCTCTGTAACCTTTTCTATGGAGAGAAGGTAGCTGATCAGCAGCAAATACAGAACCCCCGGGAATCCTAAACAATTGAAGATTATTCCCTATTTTAGTGAATATCCAAGCGCCACAACCAGCTGAAGCCAATATGTCAGAACCCAACCAGAGCCACAAACATCATTTGATCATCCATCAAACCTTTGTTAAATTGTTATCGACAGCAGGTTGCTGCTGATCAGCATAAAAACCTTTGGCATATCCAAACGCCACAATTAATATAATTTTGTAATTTTGTCTTCAAGTTGTGCTCCGCTTTAGCCTGTTTGATTATCTAAGATATACCTGACAAGTGCTTCATCCCACAAATAGCTCAAGCGAGTCGAGCCACAAGTCAGAATCCAACCAGAATCACAGACACCATTCATCAAATGTAGATATATGCTTTAAGATAATAATAAATTCAATTACACTACCGATTTTTCACTGAAACTTAACAGGAAAGAAAGACTAATTGTCCGACTACACACTCCACTGGTCTAGCAAGACAAAAAACCAGCTGACCATGGTGGAGATATTACATACCAAATTGTCCAGAAAACTAAAACTATTCCCTAAACAGGAGCCCTGCAACTGCCAAAAACTCCATTGCAGCAGCCACTTGAGACACCAACACCTAACCCACTACCATGGACAGAAGAGACTAAATTGACGAGCAAAAACGTCAATAGACATTACAATTGGAGTTTCATAATATGAACAAGGAAATTAGGATAAAATAGATGCCCAATCAATCTCGTACGAAGGGTACTTCTGCAACATGAAATTCTCCGAAGCAACATCCCACTGTGGCTCATCGTAGTCCGGAAACGTAAGATCCGACAAAGGCGAAGAACCTCCGGACCCCTCGCTCTCAGTCACGACAGGCGACAAGGATGTCTCCACCTTGCAAGGAGTCTCCGAACACACGGACCCAACCTCGCTAACCGAGACGGCTTGCCTCGACTTCCTGGTCGAACGCGCCGGCTTCTCTCCCTTGGCTTGTTTCGGCGAGTTGGCCAAGCTTTCACAAATAGCTTGGAGCTTCGCGTCCACCAAGGAATGGAGAGGCTGGTAGTCGCCTTGGTTGCGGAGATTGGGGAAATTGAGCCTGGCAAAGTCGCCCCGGAGCTTGTAGGCAGCCCTGTCGTAGGCCAAGGCGGCTTCTTCGGCGGTGTCGAAGGTGCCCAGCCAGAGACGGGTACGGTTCTTCGGGAGACGGATCTCTGCGACCCATTTTCCCCAATGTCGCTGCCTGACCCCTCTGTAGAGTTTGGTAGGTTTCGGAGGGGACCCTGCATGCTTCATTGGGATGGGTTTGGGACCGAGGAAACTGAGGGTACTACTATCATGTTGCTGATGATGAGGGTGCTTTTGATGGTAAAATTGCAGGTTCTGGAGCTGGATCTGAGCTTGGACCTGTTGGATCTGAGATGATGTTAGCTGGTTCAGCCCAAGTGTGCCCGGTTGCGGAAAACCAATTTGGTTTTGGTTCGAGAACCCGTCTGAAAACACGTGGGTCGTCGAGGGGGAGCAACCATCTGGGTAGAAATTGGACTGGGTTGGGACTGAGGGAGAGAAGGAGAGGTGGTAGTCGTAATTAGAAGGAGATGAGTTGGAAAAGGGAGAGGTGAGAGAAAGTGATGAAGAAGAAGGGCTAGTTGAGGGGAAGCTGGTGGTTGTTGCCGAGGCAGCACCTTTCATAAAAGGTTCAAGTGCTTCCATCAGCTCACCTCCAAGGGGGCCTGACTGAAGAGGAGATCTGCTGCTGTAGAAATCCATAGCACCTGCGACGTCTTTACCACTAAAAAACATAAACTCAAACCCTAACTTCAAATTACAGACTTTTAGACCAAAGATGAAGCAGAAAGGACCTGTTTCTTACCAAAATTAAAGAACAGGCTTTCGTTTCAAACAGAGACAGAAAAATAATAGAAAAGCTAATAAGAAATTTCTACAAAGAAGGATCAAAGAGGTTTAAAATAGACAACCTCTTCTACTCTTAAAAGAGCCTAAAAACCAACCTTGAGGGACCAAAAACTAACCCTCCGAGCTGATTCAAAAGAAAAACAGATAGTAATCGAATAAGAAAAAGAATGACATGCACCAGAAAATGAAGAGAAAAAAGCCTTTAAAAAAACCTGGATCTCGATTCTGAAAACACCTGTGGCTTTCGAGAAATCTTTCTAAGTTTGCTTCTTGATCATTTAAAAACAAACCCAAAACTCAACTTGAAAGACAGATGATTAACAGAAAGGGATTCAGAGAAGCGGGATGTTACAGAGGGGGAAAAGCAATTTAGAAAGATCGCGCACTATTTGCTTGCTCTTGAGAACTTTTCTGTATGAGTATCTCTCCACCTCACTTTGTTTCATCCCCCCGCACTCCATTCCCCCTTTATATAGGAGCCTCGGGCCTCGATTATCTCCCTTAACTTCACCTACAATCAAAATTATCTAACTCTTAACCTCACTTAACATTTTCTTAATTGTAACGTCCTTCTCTCGTGTACCCAGCTTCTATTTATGACGTAAGCATCCTCAATCAAAAGCAATGAAGCCAATGATATTTAGACACGTACCCTTCTCTTCTTAATTTACTGACACCTGTCCTTAAGCGACTGCCAGGTGCCGGTCACTCTGTGGCTGTGAAGGCTTTATTTTCATAATTTCAAATTTGTCCAGGCTTCTTGACCAACTTAAGTAGCGTTCACGCTGAGAAAAAAAAAAGAATTCACTTGAAATTCACATTAATCAGAGATATCTTCGTGTTGTCTAAGTCTTTAAGATTTTAGAGAAGTTGTGAATATTTATGTTGAATAGTATTTTATAAGTATTTGTGTAAAATTAAGAGAAAAATAATTTGATATAATTATTTAATAAAAAATTATTAGAGTTATATGAAAATTTATAGAAAGATAAAATTTATTTTGAATAAAAAAATAAAAAATTATTAAAAATTATGTAAAACGTATTGATGTTTATGTTTGAATTTTTAAGATACTCGGTTGTGAATATATTTAAATCCTGAAAAAAAGTTCAAACCGAACATTATAAGCCTGGTTGATCGGACTTTAGGGCTCCTTTCCCCTCTGCACTTGCTTGCCACTTGCACTGTGCACGGTTCTGCGTTTCCCTCCTATTCTCTCAAATTATTTAAGGTACAATAATAAATACAATTCTAGAAAAATGCAATTTTCTTTTTAAGAATACGTATATCACGTGTTAAATGTTAAGGACAAATTTATGTCTATGGGGATGGATTTATAGGTAGTAAGTTTATGAATAAATATAGTAATTAATTTAAGTGATAGTTACAGTAGCGTGGATGGATTTGCTTTTATTCTTCAAAGTTATTTTACTTATTAGATCAGATGAGCTCACTCCTGTGCTTGTCAAATTTATATCCATTACTCAAAAAATATGATATATAATAATGATATACAATCTTATCCACGCTATGTGCTTACCCACTTGCCTTTTTTTTCTCTTTCTTTTCTATTAATTAGAGTATTAGTGATAGAAAATCTTATCAGTTTTCATGGATATCCATCAGTTCAATTAGTATACGCTTAACACATATGACAAATGAAGAAGATATATTATTTAGATAGCTAATAGTACAATGAACCGCCCCATTAAAATTAGCCGCTACAAGGCTACCAAAATGGGTCTAATTGGGATTATCCAAATGTAGAGTTTTCTAGCGTTCGTGGTTAGTGCTTACCTTTTTGAAGTGTTGACAAAGACAGTCCCACAACGACTAGAGGAAGAAGTTTATTGAGGTTCGTAATTTAAATTCCTATGCCCTCTTGGATCTCCCTTTTTTTTACTAAGCCCCTCCACGTTCTAACTTGGACCCAAAAAAATAATAATTATCAAGATAGAGAGTCTATGGTTTGGTTAATAATTAATCAAAGTTCTGTAGTTTATCACCAACCATTAATTACTGAAGTTTGAATTAGGTAGGTTCATAAGACATGGACTAAAAACTTGTTTGAACCCCAAATAATTAGCTCGGTTAATAATAATATTAATAAAATAATTTTTTATTAAAAATATTCTCTTTTCATTTTTTCACAGACTCTTATCAGTGTAAGGTTTGTTCGTCTTGCCGTGGTGACTCTCCCTTCCCCCTAAGTTGCTTAGAAAAAGAAAAGTTTGAGTCCTACATTGACAAGGTGCGGCGGAGTTGGTGGCAAGTTGACACTCCTCCTTCAAAAGATAGACCCTTTTGAAAGATATGTGGGTCGATCGCTGCAAGGTTTGCTCGCCCTTGCCGTGGTGACTCTCACTTTCCCTTTCCCTTTCCCTTAACTTGCTTAGAAAAAAAAAACCCACGTGGTCACGAGAATCCCATGCCAAGGGAAACGACAGCCGTTGGATGGGGAAGAGGTCCACCTAACGTAAGACTGACATCACGGCGACACATCCAATTTATGAGATGGTCCCTGTCTATGTGGAGCCACGTAGACACTGTCAGCAACTAAGAGCAGGTAACGTGGGGTGACAGTTTGAAAATTCGGAAGTTTCTAACCTGGGTTACTTCGGTTGACTATAGTTCGGTTACGGCGGGGCTTGCGGCGCAAAATAGCAGACGAGTGGAGTGGAGGACATGTCAAGTGCGAGCGGGACTGGCTCCACTATTGCGGCGCCTGATGCTGAAGCGCACGCCTTGGATTATAAGGATGCGCTCTCCGACTTATTGACCCACGCGCATTTTTTCATGGCAGGCTCACAGGGAGCTTTTGCTCGGTACGTGTCCTATCTGATACTGCAGGTAGATTCACGTTTACCAGAGTCGCGTCAGTGAAGAATTTGAGCAGAGCGCGAATATCTGGTTTGTGAATCATTTTGTGAGTCGTGAGTGACCAGAACCGCAAGTTAGGTTGCGTTTGTGTTGTAATATTTTTAGTATGAAAATATGTGTTGGTATTTGATTTAGTGAAAATGTGAAAGAGAGAAATAATTTTTTATATTTTTTGTAATTTTTTATATTTTTTTATGAGTAAAAAAGAGATTATATTAAAATATTTTATTAGGTTAAGAGAATCTGGAGTGACTCTTGGAGCATCTCCGGCAGGAATCCTATAACCCAAATCTATGGTACATCGTGGCCTCATGGCCTCCTCGCTGGCTGGCTTTTGACTTTTGAGTGCATTGGGTCTAATAGATTCGTTTGTATAAATCAATATTTTTGTTGAATTTATTAATGTTTTTAATAATTTATTTCAAGTAACATTTGATCCATTTAAGTAGAATTTAACAATCAAATTTTGCTGGTTGTTTATGCTGTTAATCAAACAATTAAACTTAACTTGGTCACTAATAAGCAAAAGATTTGTAAACGTGATTGGAAAATGAAATCCCACGAGAAATGGGTGGTGCAGACTATTGCAGTGGAGACAAAGCATGAGGAGGAAGCGAAGTCTGTCCCGAATGTTTGGTGGGACCCACGAAAGCTTTTCACGCGGTTTCAGTCGCTCTCCTTCCCCATCAGGCATAAATACGCTGATACATTGCCACGTGTGGGAGTTAGTGATGGATGCCCGAGTGATGGGTCTAAATATGGAGGTCGGGTCGTCCTCCGCAACTGTGGACTTCTTGCGGTCTAGAAGCCACCGCATCTATTGACCAAGTCAGAAAATGGGTACCAGGTCAACAAAGGTTTTCACTTTAACCCATGCTGGATCAAAAATGGGCCTCACTGCTATTAATGCCTTGCTTATATGTTTCAATTTAAAATTTTAATAAAACATAATAATGCATAATTTGTCACATTAAAATTTTGATATATATATATATATATATATATAGGATGCTCGTGTTGCACTGGATCTACTTTTTCTTGTTCTTTTAATTAAATAATCGTATCTCTTTTTTTATTAAAAAAAGGGTGAAAAATCGCTCATCTGTGGCAATATTCCAACTTTTGCATTATAAATTTGTATCTTCTTTTGCGGTGATATCAAACTTTATTATGTGATGCCGCCGGCCCTTAATATTTACCATAGCCGCTAATCAAAAATCATAAAAGTAGATTCTTTACTCTCTTTTTTTCCCTCGGTCTCCGGATAATATTTCTAGCTAATTGTGTCTAAATCTTCGACAAAATTTGATTACACGAGAATCTTATGAATTTTTGTTGGGCATGCTTGTTTTCTAAAAAAAAATATAAGATTTTAATAAAATTATGAATATTTATGTAGATTAAAATTTTATAGATTTTTTTTTAAAGGTTTGTGAAAAGTTTTAAAAATATTTATTTTTTGTTGTAGTTTGTAAAAATATGCCGTGTTTGGAAATTGTTACAATTTTTTTTAAAAAAGTATTAGAGTTTGTGTGAAAAGTTATTAGAAATTGTGTAAAATGTATTGGTGTTTTGTTAAATACATTTGTATTTTCCCTTGGTATATGGCCAATTACGAGCATGCACCGTGAAAAAGGGGATGTTTGTTTGCCAAAAAATTGGGGAATATTCCCGAAATTTTGGGAATCTTTACTTTATTGAGATTTATTGGGGTTTGTGAAAGGTGAAGTGTGTAGGTGTAAAAGTTAAAAATTTTAGAGTTTGTTTGGTTTGTTCGATTTGTTGAGACCCCAAATATTTGGGGTCTCAAACATGCCCTTAATCTACCTAAAATTAAGGAAATTAAGTTCATGCCAACCCATAAGGTATTTCTGTTATATATACACCTCAGTTAAAATTGTACTGGACTAAACAGTTCAACTACTGTCATTGTTACATGAAAAGTAACTAACGATCAAAAGATGCGATGCTAGGGAGCAAATTAGTCACGTGATCACTTTAATTAAGGACAAAAATGCAAGTTAGGCTTCTTAAGTCAAGTTCATTAGGTCCACTTTAATAGGAAAAAGGTCAGAAAGTATTTAAAGTAACATAAAAGATCAGGATTGATGACCCATTAATTATCGAATGAGTCTCCTCAACTACAGTTGCCGATCGAAAAGATCAACAAATACAAGAGGGTTCATCACGGCTAATTTCGTCAAACTAATAACGACAGTTTCTCTGGTGGCAAGGCAACCACTGGTCACCCAACTGGAGGAATTTTCTTTTTTTTTTTTAAATTTTTTTTTACCGTTTTATCAATAAGTATTAAATCTCATCTAATTTAGAATACATACATCCGGATGCAAGATATGCTTGCTGCAGGACATGTACGGAAGATCGGTGGGTTTTCACAAAATTGAAGCTCGCGAGAACTGAAAGCGAAATCACCAGAGACGGCATTATATGCACAAGCTGGTTTGGTTCTGTATTCAAACAAATGGTGAACGACACATTAGCAGTCATGTCAGACGTAGGATTCCTCCGAAACCGGACAAGACTCCAGGCTGGAGACAATCTGAAAAGAGTGTAAATATTAGGTTAGACCAGCAGCTTTGAACATCAACAACCTTAAGGTCATCCACGTTAGCTGATTTTTCCACGGCTACTGCCTGAAGATCTTTGATGGAAAAGTACGTTTGGCCAAATTTCCTGACCATATTCAAACATGACTTATAGAATTAAGGGGTTGCAAATTGGCCACCTGAGCCACAAGCGTACCACGAATTAGTATGCAGCTAGGTAGCCATACAGGACCACCACAGCAGCTCCAGATTTTCTCCTTGTAAGCTAATTAAAAGGTCAAAGTGATTACCTTGCAGTTTCACGCTCAATCCTTTTCCTAATTTCACGACCTGAGCTGGAAAGGTGGGAACGCAGTGTGATTGATAAACGGTGCTTTTTCCAGATCAGCAGGCGTACTGAAAGAAATTTACCTACTACTTGAGCAAAGCAATAGTAATTTTTTTGTCATTTTCGGAGCAGTTCCCTTGTCATTATGGCTAAAGAGATTTCGGGTGATTTGGTGGGGGATCTCAACTCCAACTTTTCACGACATTGCCCATGACTTCCAGGCCAGACAATTCTAATTATCTCGTCAACCCTTCTTTTTACTGTTCATGCACTATCTATTAAGCTCAAACGTAGAAGTTGGTTCAGCTCCTGTGCCAACCAAATTCCATTGACTGGCCTGCTAGAAAGTGGGGTCGTAATTAAATATCCTTCCCTTACGGGAAACATGCATTTCCTTATCCCAACCTCCTCCTACGGTTCTTTCCAAAGAAAAAACCTCCTAGGGTTTGGTATATCTCTTTCAACTATTACACGTTATTAAAGAGTGATTAATGCTCAGATTGTGCTATATATGTTCATGACAAGTTTTTACGGTCTTAATAAGAGATAGTGTCGAGGTGTGAAGGGGGTAAGTTTTGTTTTAATCAAAGATTTTTGTATGGCATTACATCTACCCGGAAATGATGTCCATTATTGAATAAACACCAACCTCAGGGATGTAGCTACTCCCCTCTCCTCCCCCACCCAAAGCCCCCAAAATTCAGAAGGAATTTTTTTTCCCTCTAGCAAAAAAAGTATTTTTAATAATTTTCTTATATATATTTTTGGCCCTCTAATATTTACTTTTTGTATAATTGACCCCTCCTAATTCATTATCTAAATCATTTCCTTCGGAAACCCATGGTCCTTTTCGTTTTTAGGGATAAAACTAGCTAGTGCCATTGGTTGGATCGGAATCGCCTGCAATCACTTGTCCCTATTGATTTGAGCACCTAATATTTTTGAGAAGGGAAATAGAGGAACTTCACCCAAAATTAGTACGTAGCAAGAAATCTAGAGAGTCATAGAAAGAGGTTATTATGGGGCGTTTTCCAAAATTTCGAGTATAATTAAAAGAACTACAAAATAATCTCTCCCTATCAAATAATTTTTTTTATTATAATATTCATTCAAATTTTTTCTCCCTTCATTTTTTCACCTACTCTCATAAATTATCTTCACTTTATCACCAACCATATACTCCAAAATTTCCATCACCTTAACATTTCCACAATCAAACACCACATAAAAGTACTGTGTATGAACTTGGCAAAATCTTAGCTACAGCCTTTTTATATTATGCACTTTATTAGGTCTCAAGTGAGTAGTGAGCAGTCGAGGATTATCAATTTTTAAGAACAATGTCGGGCTCTTGAGTATGATTTAGTTCTTTTCGAGGGTAGTCAGGGATGAAGCCAGATATGACTTTTGGGGAGCCAAACTATAATATGATAGTTCTTCAAGTGGGGTGGCCTATTAGCATAATGTGCGGCACAACGCAGAGACGCCACCCATGCACGCTGCCAAGCACCAAGGCTCTTCAAGTGGGGGTGCTTGGAGAAGATGTCGAAGCTCCAGCAAGATGGACTTGCTGGGCAAAAGCTTGGCAAGACGGACTTGCCAAGGATGAGCTGCTGATGGCTTTAGCACCTTGACCTTAGGGAAAGATTTATGGACTAGTAGCAAAATACCAAGAATTGAGGGGATTGGGAGAAGTAAAGAATTAATTTGCTGAAATTGCAACTGATAACCAAAACGTCCATTTATCTCAATCTGAATGAAAAATAGATGGAAATTATTTCCAAATGATGATTCTAGATAGGTTGAATATACTTTGTATCAGTTTATATTTGGGGTGTCTACACATTATATTTTAATATTTTATTTTTGAGACATTGAGTCTATTATATTATCTCTCTCAACAATTTGTACTCCGGAGTGAAATTAAGCATCAAATTAGATGTTAATCCCTTGTCATTGTTAAGATATTGAGAGAGAAATTTGCATGTAAGTACTTCAAGAATAATAATTCCAAGAGATATATTGGTATTGTACATATTCAGGTTATCTGTAAGCAACCATTATTTGAGATTTAAGAGCGATACAATAATCTAATGAGGATTAAGGTCACTTGAGAGGCATGTGTAAACTATTACTGTCTAATTTGATACCTAATTTCACTCCGTAGTGCAAATTGTTAGGATATATAATATAATGAGTTCAATGTCTCAAAAATAAAATATTGAGGTGCAATGTGTCAAAACTGTCAAATATAAGGAGTGTAAAGTATATTTAACCCTAATTTGATTAAAAATTGCTCGCAATCAATTTAGTGAGTAGCTCACACTTCACAGGGCCATTGAAAAGGGAGGTTAAACAGTTTGGGAACATGAATTCTACACTGCGGATCATGCGACATTGGTACCTGATCAATTCTCTGGCTATTTCAACCATCAAACTCCTCACTTTTTTCTTTCATATATAGTAGATTCACTAGATTGTCTTTTGAGGTCCCCTGTGCAAAAGGGAAAAAGGAGCCCCGTCTTCATACTTCTTTTTGGATTTTGTGGCTCTGGATTCACGCTTTTTTTTTTTATTAAGCTCTTATTATTTGATTGATTTGTTTCCTTTTCAACAAAAGCGTAACTCTTACTGTTTAATCTTCCAAATTCCACAGCCATCGATATAAACCGTTGCTTTTCTGTTCTCCTTTTGGACTCCCCCCCCCCCCCCCGGGCTTCCTTTTCACGTTTTCTGCCAAGCAATTTGTGATTCTGCGTTTTACGTGTATATCGCTCACAGGGCATGCAGGTTTAGTCGTCATCACTTATCACATGAATGATGTTGCTGGCTAAACCAAGGGTGGTTCTTTGATCGGGAAAAATGGCGAAACCAAGATGAACGTGGTCTGATTTAGGACCAATATGAAGAAAGGAGGATTTCGAGATTTCGGGCTAGGGCATTCGACTGCCAGACGTGAGTGTTTTTTGTTTTTTTTAAATCCGAATGAATTCCACATGTGCAATTTGACAACTCATTGATATTTACGTGACAACTTTTTAACAGGTAAGCGTGCTCCATTCACGACTTGACGGGGGATTGACGGAGAGACTAAGTTGCAACCTCTCGCTGACCACAGAGACTAATTCGTTCAACTTGAAACCACAGGGACCAATTTGTCATAACTTGAAACCACAGGGACTGTTTCCGTACTTTTCCCTTACTTTTTTACACATCATCAATTTCTACACAAACACCAATACAACTCCATCATCACCTAAAAATTCTCAAAAGACTAAAATCCTAAAAATCTCTTGAAAACGAATATCACCTAAGAAACTGCTAGTAAGAATGCTGACTTTGAGACCAGTGGCAACTAAGCCGAGGTATTCCGGGAGCAGTGGGCCTTGACCATTAATGCCCTCTGGGTCATGGCCTCCAGTATCGGCACCAAATTGCTTGGGAGTATTCTAATGGCACCAAAGGAGATAACGGTATCGGTACCCTTCATTCAAAAACTTGTCAATGTAAAATCCTTCACATTGGCATAACAAAATGTCAAGTTAGGATGGGTTCCTATCATCTTTGGGATTGACTAGTAGTTATCTGCCTTAAATAAACAGATCAAATCCTCCTTCTTAGGCATTGAATTAGTGTATGTTAAGTATATATGCCTGAGAGCTGGTATCATTGTTTTTAAATCAATAGCTCTTGCTTGGTATTACCGTATTAGGTCATGAATTGTAAAGACTTTCGTCATATCAAAACCATTAAACTCTCAACGTGACCAATCTATAGGAGGAAGACTCCCAGAGTAGCCATATTTGTACGTTCTTGAGGTGCATATTCGTCTCGGGCACGAGAGAAACGTTTGTCGGTTGTTGGGGGGGGCGCTCTATAGGGAAAACAAGCTATCTTTTCACATTATATTTGCTAAGATTCTATGTCCTCGATCTCACTCAGACATTGACAAACGGGTAGCCAATTGAAGGAGTGAGTGAGAGAAGGAGAATATGAGCACGAGTAACCAAGTCCTTTCTGACTAATTTTTTCATGTCCTCCAAAATACGGCTCCTTTTGTAATGAGTCTCGGGTGGATTTGGTGCCAAGTTCAGGGTACTAATTAGTCAAATATTCGCAGGGTAGCTTCAGTTTCCAAAGGAAACCATGTGGCTACGATTTTTGCCTTTTGGGTAGGGGAGTCTTTGGTCGTTGTAGCCAACAAAAGGTTGAAATATAGTAATAGAAACTTGGGTGAGGAGGGAACTGCAACGTAAAGCCCAAATCCCTCTCAAATTCAAAACTTTGGGTCTTGAGTTCCTGGAGATCTAGTCATAGACCAACCGGAGGTTTACTAACAACGATGACGACTGGTCAATTGATTACAATATGAGCCAGTGTCGGCACAGCACCGTTTCCTTGCATGTGGATTGAACTTTGACTCTTCAATACTGATATTGATAATGAAGGATTTGTCAAAAGTTAGATTTGGGTATGAGTTTGAGTATTCCCCTTACGGAGTTGTGTTAAATCTAAAAGATTAAAAGACAAAAAGACCAACTACCTGGTAAAGTTGTTCGACTGGCTGTAGATGTCCTTCAGATAGCGGCACCACTGTATTTGGTCAAAAGATCAGAATTCTGCTTTTGCACGACACCGTCACCAGATGAAGTGCAACCGACCATGTTTCCCTCTAGGGTGGGAAATCCCTCGAGAAGTGAGAACAGCCCCTCAACCTCAGCGTGTTTTGCAAGTGTTGTATTGTACGTACAAATTAGTCTGCTTTGCTTCTGTACAGGACTAGAGAAGTAACCCAGTTTTACTCTCTATCCATCCATCCGCATGAAACAACGTAATAAACAATTGATAAGCAAACGTCAACGATTTCGGGGGCCCACTACGAGCATGGCCTACTCCAAGCAGAGGGCTTTGTGTGACCATGCCCCCTAGGCCGAAGGAGTTTTGAAAGGAAATCTTCCCCTTGAGAGACCACGTTAACAGCATTCGCTTATGAGAGTTCATTGCGCATCTCCTAGTGTAACCTTAAATAAGAAAAAGGGTTAATTACAATTTCCCCCCACAAACTTACACCGTATTCTCAATATCCCCCCTAAACTACAACTCGTGACAACCCGCCCCCATTATTTAAGTTTTCTGTTTCAACCCCGTTTGGGACTCCGATTCGGTGTTAAGTCTCACGTTATCCGTCACACGTGACCATCACGTGACCCCCATATGTTGCGAAAAGACTTTAATGCCCTAATCCGAAACCCACAGCCACACCGCTTCGACGCATATGGATGATTTATATGTTATACAGGGGTTCCATGGACTGAGGACGAGCACAAGCTTTTCCTGCTGGGATTGCAGAAAGTAGGGAAAGGAGATTGGAGAGGAATATCGAGGAACTTCGTGAAGACTCGCACGCCAACGCAGGTTGCCAGCCACGCTCAGAAATACTATCTCCGACGCAGCAATCTCAACCGTCGTCGCCGCAGATCTAGCCTGTTCGACATCACCACCGACACGGTAAAAATTCAATCTGTTATTTGTTATTTTTAAAATGGTGTATTTCCTACTCTTGAAAATTTAATGAGAGAAAAAAAACTATTCTTGAAAATTTAAGAAAGCGGTGGACGACCTCATCTTCGGAAGTGGTTGTTTTAGGAGAGCCTGTTGTGGATTTTCTTGGAAATATTACCTGTGGAGAAGAAAGATGTTTTTTTTTTAAAGATATTGGGCTACTCATTTCTATGTAATTTATTTCGTCTCTATTCTTTTACGTTTTGGTTGTTGAGAATTTCTAGGAACAGCAAACGAACATGTAATCAAGAATCGTAAATGCTTTTGGTCGTCTTGGTTTCCTAAAACTTGCTAAAGTTGATCCATTCAAAGGCAAATCGTTGTGAATCCACTCTTTTTTAACCTGAGGTTTGACTTTTTTTTTCCTCCTTAATTCCTGAAATAAAATATTCAGTTCTTTGCATTTCCTTACATTTTCTCAACAATCAAACGGGAGACAATCTTTTAATGACCGTTTTCCAAATGCGTGTAATAGGTCACTGCAAGTCCAATGGAAGAAGAGCCAGGACAGCATCAAGATAGTGCCATGCAGTCACACCCATTGCCTCTGCCCCCACCTGAAAGTTGCAATTTTAGTGGGTTCTCCATTCTGCCTTCTTTTCCAATGAGTGTTGGTCTGGTTCCTGCTCCCATTGAGAACCCAATGTTGGAGGACCTAACTCTGGGACAGGGAAATGTGGAGATCAATGCATCCTTGTCGAATCTCGTCTGCCCTATTCCTATCTACACTGCTCCTCACGCTTCGACTATAACTGACCTCAGCTTGAATTCGAAGTCAGCGATCGATCCATTGCCGTTGACTCTAAAGCTGCCTTTGCCTTCTGATCAGAGGGAGTCGGCGAGGCATTCGGCTTTCCAGGCAATGTCAAGCTTCAACAATGGTGATAGCATCATCACCGTTGCTTAAGAAAGGCTAGATATGGAACAAGGTTCATAATTAGGGCAGGTGATAAGATGACTGAACTTGATCCTTCGTTTTGTACAGACCCCCACAAATCTGCTGCAAAGAAGTCGAAGATTTTGAAGAGGGAGCCATATGCGTCCAAGCGGTGTGGCTGTGGGTTTCGGATTAGGGCATTAAAGTCTTTTCGCAACATATGAGGGTCACGTGTGACGGATAACGTGAGACTTAATGCCGAATCGGGGTCCCAAACGGGGTTGAAACAGAAAACGTAAATAATGGGGGCGGGTTGTCACGATTTATAGTTTAGGGGGAATATTGAGAATACGGTGTAAGTTTGTGGGGGAAATTGTAATTAACCCTAAGAAAAACATTTGCTCCTCTGTTTTCTTCACAGATGCTCGACAATTAAAGACTAGAAGATGACAAGATAACTTGACTGAATAAAAAAAAATAGCTGAAATTTGAGTCGACCATTACGAGTCACTTATGATATAAAAAGAACCGGAAAGAATGAACCATTACAATTTCTTCAACTATACAAGGCGGTTGCAAAACGCTTGACTAGGGCAAAATTCACCTTTCATCTACGATCCCAAAAGACTCTTTCCACTGAATAGCTCACCAAAACCAAAACCCAAATCTATAACATGCTTTCCCAAGGTAGAATCCCCATACTAGAACAAGGGATTCCAAGACTAACTTCAAAAACCCATAAACCTCTTCTACATATATGCTATCAATCATAAGAGAGCAAACCACTAGAAGATGGAGTCTAGATACTGGTTATAGTGCCTCCTGTTGAACTCCAACAAGCTGCCATATGTGCGATCGGAAACCCCCACAAAGAGAGCTTCGCTGTCGGGGCTAAAAGATATCCCACCAATCTCCCCGAATAGATCAATCTCTTGACCATGAACATATCCAGTCTCTGCGTCAAAGACATGTACAAAGTCCGCTGGCTCAGCCATAGCCATAAACCGGCCATCAAAGCTGAACTTTACAGCTCTTACCGCCCCCATTCTTCCCTTTAGAACAGCTAGGGACTTGGACGTATTCCTTATGTCCCACAGCCTGCAGGTAGTATCTTGGTTCCCAGTAGCCAAAATTCGGCCATCTGGGTGCCAAGCCGAGGAAAAAGAATAATCCAGGTGCCCCTTGAGGTTGCTAATGACCTGCTCCAAGTCCGTAAGTCAAAACTAAACACATTCCCTCCTTAAATAGGAGAAAAATAAGAAAGAAGCAAGCAAAAAGAGTCACATACTTTTCCAGACTGAGCATCGGCAATCAAGCACTCTGAACTGTCACCAAGAACCGCAAGCAACTTACCATCTGGGCTAACAGAGGTGTTCTACAAACAAAGTGATAACAAAGGAGACTGAGAAATATGGCCAACAATTAGCACCTATCGGTAAAGTATTGTTACTGCAGACGATACTCACATTTACAGACCAATTGAAAGAGAAGAGATTTAGTAGAGCAAAACTCTCGGTATCAAAGACCCTAACTTGAGCATCATTGTTCGCAGTCATAACCCTCAGTGAGCCACTGCAGATAGAAAGCTCATTCAAATGAATGGGATGACAACATAAAATTTGTTTCCTGGGAGGATAAAGACATACTTCTGGTTACGGAAAACATCGACAGCATTGGTGATAGCATTCTCATCAGTCGTAACTTTTGTGCAGAATGCAACTCCAGGTTGATTCAAGAACTGTCCCACATATAAAGTGTCAGTTAGAGAACAGCAAACGAAGTGCACATTGTATTGGATGTTCGTACAAATGAGCACTCATTTAGGTGTGACTTGTATACCTTGCAGATCAGTTCCCCCTGAAACCCGCCAGCCACCAGTAAATTCTCTTTAACAGTCATGGTGCTTAACTGTACTCTTGAGAGTGACTGAGGCAACAATCCAGGGCGATTCTGTAATAGGAAAAATTCAAACTAAACTAAGACAAAACAAATAAAATGCCACAAAAATCAAACTCCTTGTTGGTCAGAGAAGTGGCTAATTACCAGTGTGGGAACAATCGGTTTAGCAACATTAACGACTTCTTTGCCCCTCCTCAGCAATGAGGACCAATGCATCACTGAATAGTTCTGCATTAGGTACACATCATGCTTTGATGTTGCCCATAACAAGTTCCTCAGCTGCACCAGGAGAACAAAATGGTTGATGGGTATATTAAAAACAACACCCAGAATTCCAAGAAAGTACAATGTCAATATAATGACAACATTGACCAATAAAACAAGCAACAATTAGTTGAATTCCCAACCATCTATTTCAGCTACTTAACCAGCTAAATCTGTATTATCAGCCCGAGGATGGGTTTTCTTCTCATTCTTTTCTTATTTTTATGGGGTGTAGTTATCACACCATTTGAGACAGCAATTTGGAGTTGGACAAAACTTGAGACTTTTTTACAACTCCTCTAGAGGTTAGCAATAAATTTGTCAATTAGAAAACAAGATCTTTAAGAACAAGATGGAGAAAGAGGCCAGTACTCCCCCACGACATTTAGTCCATCCTCTCAAAAAGAAACGCAAAAAGGAAAAAAGGCCAAAGAAAGAAAGTAATGTGAATGCATATAACATGCACCAGTAGCCTGTTTATCTCCATGCAAACGTTGGGGCTCTTAATTCCAAGTTTAGAGACAACAGACAAAATCTGTAGTGCTGTTATGTACTTTAAAACGTTTGTTATGTCGTTCTGTATGACTTCTTGACTTAAGCACCCCGATATAAAGAGCTAAATTATATCTGGTATGCAAAATCGTTTATTAGGACTAATGAACATTTGCCATCGGTTTGGGGATTTGAAAGGGTGAAACCCCTACAAATAGGACACTAATAAGTTGATTGCCAAAACAAATATGTAAATCATAAAGCTCATACACCCAACAACATAAGCAGATATCATAGAAAGGCAGCTGAAAAGAGAGTTGTCAAACAGTGCATCATTGATATTTAGAAGAAAACAAGAGAATTACAAACTAATCAAAAGGATCTGTATTAACATGCCAAGGAGAAAAGATCATAAAAAATTATCGCACGTAACAGGAAACCAAAATATGAACGTCAAGATATGTAAAGATCCATAGGAATCGGTTCGTCACAAGCTGCAATGCATTTCAATATTCTAGTGACTAATAATTCTAGAAAAAAAGTCAGTATGAAGTGCAATGATAGTACTACTTAGGCCCCTCATCACCAGGAACACCGATACTCGACAACTACAGGAATTGCTACAGAGGCCACTATATGCTCAGATATTGTCCTATCATACCATATAAATAATGCCGCGCCAGCTGCTCAGATAAAACTTCCACCCTGCTTTAAAGGCTGAAATAAAGAGAAATAGCAGTCCTAAATGCAAAAGGGGTTAAAGTAATATAATTATATTTGAAAGCCAACAGAAACAATTTATTCACAACCATATATCACACACAACGATCAATGAAACTAATCAAACGCCACAACGGCACTAAATTTTAAGAGAGTGATGAATGCACCCATTAGGCTATTTGAACCACTAAGGGTAAGACTACTAAAAACCTGAAGTGTTTATGATACATCAATTAATCGATTGTGATCTCATTAAATAATTTGATAGCTGGTTAATTTTTCCCCCCCAAAAAACACAAATTTATGCTTGAAGTATGTATTTCACATTTTCAGATGAGGGGCTTTTTTTGAGATAATAGATCGCTGTAACTAACCAGTTAGATTGTAAACCTAAAAAGATCTCCCCCTCCCCCCTCCCCCCTCCCTTTCCCCATGAAAAACTGAAATAGAAGTTTGTGAAGTGTAGAAAATCCCATAGCTAACTCAATCTCCCAAACTCCAAAGTGCGTGCTCATCAAAGAGCATAGCAGCAAAGTTAGTAATACCTCAACATAGTGAGGTATTATGAATACATGCACCCGTGGTGTGATATAACAAGTCATGTTTGCAATTCGCAACATCTGGTTCAGGTTCTTCGGAAATGTCAAACCATAATCACAATGTATCCATATTCATAACTTGGCACAAAACACTTGCCAACAGTGTAAATATCTCGAATACATCCATAAAAGTACCTTCCACATATTGTGTTTTAAATTTATTAACTTTTGGTGAACAGTTAACAAGAGGAAGTCTTAAGTAAGCAGCATTCTCGTATCTGCAAAAAAAAAAAGTATCCTGTAAATAGAAACCCCAGCTTGATTGCATTAAGTGGGGCATGGGGCACAGTACCACAGTTCAAAAACAATTTCGGATAAAATCCAAAGGAAATATTACGAATTGACACATTTCAAGTATTTGCTGTTATGGGTGAAGTAAACGAAAATCCTTTCCAGAAAATTAAGGTGGTGTTTGTGTCTTAAAATTCTGGCCACTCCAAATAATCTCTTTATTACAATAAAGATTAAAAATTCAATAAAATCGTCTCTTTCTTCACTTTTTCACCGACTCCCACATAAACCAAAATTTTGACCACCCCCAAAATTTTTTGGTTAGCAAACACCACCTAAGTTGGTTTTCAAGAATCTCTCTTCTGCAAATCAGTTAATCAATGCAATTTTTGTGGGTTTTGAGAGGAGGAGGAGGGGGCTATAAAAATCAACTATAATCTTAATGTCCAGTTTGTGCGCCTGAACAGAGAGTTGCAATGGCCTCATTTAACCATAGATAAATCTCGAGAATTCTAAAACTTTTTTAGTTGTTACTAGGCTAGCTTAAGCATACCTGAACTGATGCAAAAAAGAATATCTTAAAACCTAATATAAGATAACAACTGAAAACTTCATACCTTCTAACAAATGGTTGAAGCACAGAGCTATAGTTGCACATGAAAAAATACATAAAAAGGTTATATGTGTGCACAAACGTGCACCACTCCTAGACTAGAGATATGCCTATAACAGAAGTCCCAAAAAAATGAAAGCAAAGAATCTGTTTAAAACCAGGGCCAATACTCTAAAAATCTGAAATTGACAAGATCAATGCACTCAAAGGTTCGTATATAAATCAATATTACAATGACACAATCTTGAACAATAAAATACCACACTTGGCAATGAGATAATGAATTAAGCATTCAATATAGAATTACTTGAAAACTTCGAACAAGAGGAAAAATTAGGAAATTGAAAAATTGTGAAGTGCATAGGCATCATGGATATGAAGTTTAAAAATATGGACCATATAGACCATAGACGATTGTATTTTTTGACTTTAATATTGCAATCTGTCTAAAAAACAATCTACAAAATACAATGTAGAGGGAAGGAAAAGAAAACACAGCACATCAAAACAACAAATGGTCGGGGACTCCAAAATAGCTAATTTGACAATAGAAAAAAATTGACTTTATAGAGAGGAGAGAGATGAACAAGAGACTACCTGAAAATGCGCAATTGTTGATTTGACTAGCCTCGTATTGAACTGGAAATCATAGAAAGACTTCCCCCTCTCCAATTGCAAGCACTCCTGACCGCATAACATAATATGTTTAGCAAGACAGGCCCAAGTAGATGCAACTATGCAACTCCAAACATACAGCAACAGAGTTGTAATTGATATAGGATCTACTTCTAACTTGAAAACATTATGAGTTTTTGAGTAAGAATAAGTCAATCAGGATGCAAAACTAGTGTTGTGTCGAGCAAAATAAAAAGGCTGCAAAACAATTAAATATCAATCTGGATATTTATGGTGATATAAAAAATTTACAAGATAGGCTCTACTAGATTTGCAAATCAATAAAAGAAGAATTGGGATTTTGGAGATTAAGGCAGTCCCAAAAGTTCTTTGGACCACTTCCAAAGTTTTAACTTCCTGATGAAGATCATCAATATATAAGATGAAATCTATATTGACCCTTGTCATCATCACAAAATTGCCATCAATCTACATGTTGGCTCTACCGGAACCCATATGACAATGGAGGCACTTACGCATCAAATCCTAGCAAACAAAGTCATCTAAAGCCCCAATCCATAGAAAACAGTTGAAGAGAGAGACAGATCAAGTTAGAAGTGCTGGGTATTAGTAAGAGACAAGTTCAAAACGTTCACGCTACAAAAAAAAACTTCAGAAATCAGCAAGAAGAGCCCTGCCCTGGCCAAAAAAATAATTCAAAGAATCGAAATCACTTACCCAAAGTATTAACATAAATAATTAAGAAAATTAAGGATTTTTTTGGGAAACAAATCCTATATGCTATGAGAAAACCAAGAGCGAAGTGGATACTCTTCCAAACTACCTTTTCAAGCTCTTCCCGAGGGCGAGAGAGGTTCTCGTAGTTCTTGTATTGCTTCAATCGCGTCTCACGGTACTTATCTCTTGTAAAATTAAGCCTCTCCCAGGGTATTCCCTGTATATCTTTCCCCTTCCGAGCTTCCAGAGCAGAGGTATCGGTCTTTGGCTTACTCTGTAAAGCCCAATCCAAACAAACATAACCTTCATTACCATCATCTCCTGTTCTTCTTCATGGAACCAGAAATTACACTAACTAATAACCCTAAGCATGGAAGGAAAAAGAAAAAGAAAACACAAATAGAGGTTTACAGTTTCGAAGTCGTCCTCAAAGTCAGAGTCAGGAGAATCGAAATCGTTGTTCATCTGCGGCTCGTTTTCAGCGAGAGGGTACTCCTCGTCGTCGTAACCGGCCATGTAGTAGTAGTCGTCGTCTACGACATATTCGAGGTCATCGTTGTTGAATTGCTCCATTAACCTATAACATGAACTCAGTCCGATCACCCAAAACAGTTGAAATGAACAATCATTCGACCTCAGGCTCAGAGAGCTAGAAAGAAGAATGAAAATTTCGACTTTACGTTGACATTATGACATCTGGCTCACTATAAATCTTTTTTCTGAACAAGGGCGAAGATTTAGCCCCTAAACTTCACATTTTAAGCCGACAGGTACGTTAAGAACATCTACATAATACCCAAAATGATAACACAACAAGAAAAATCCTCGCTTCGAAGTAACCCACGGCATCACAGAGAAAGTACCTCCTAATCTTGGTAGAATCTAGCCAGAGGAGTTCGAGAATGGTAGACCGGACTGAATCAGAGACCTTAGAAGCAAAGGATCAAAACAGAAATACAACACCACCGCAAAGAGAAACGGTAAAAAAACGGAGGTCCAGACAATTTTCCAGGGAAACAAACAAGATTCTCAAATTGAGTTGTAGAGTAAGGGTTTACAGCTGCGGATGTCTTCAGGACAAAGAAAAGTAACCAGAAGCGACTAAAGAGAATGTCTAGAAAGAACGAGAGAGCGCTTTGTCAAACAAGAGCGAGTGAGGCGAGGCTGGATGCGCTACTTATAGAGAGAGAACGGGTTTTGGAGGTTTAACCCCTGGTCGGAGTTCAGAGAGCGCGGGTGAGAACTGAGAATGGCTTGGTAGAACCGCAGCAGACCTCAATCTAATAAATTACATAGTGTTTGTGAACATAAAATTTTACCCTAAAATTTTAACATCATTACATTTTCATTCTCTCTCCTTTCTTTTTTTCTAACTTTTTTACTAACTTTTTTACTTTTTACCAACTTTTTCACTTTTTCACTTATTTTTTTATTCTCTCTCCTTATTTTTTATCTAACTTTTTCACACTTTTTACTAACTTTTTCACTTTTTCATTCTCTCTCCTCACTTTTTCACAAACCCTAAAATTTTACCCTAAAATTTTACTTACACAAACACAAAGTCAATGTTTTAAAGAATTGGAATCAGTGGGGCTAGGCTAGTGGGTCCCCCTCAACCGCTCGTTTTACCGGCTCGGCCGTTATCCCTGCACTGTGCAGTTTTTCTTTGTTCTTTTTGGGCAAGTCTTTCTTTATGGGCATTTTTTTCTTTAGATTTTCTTGTTTGTTTTTGGCAAATCACTGTGGAGTATATTTTTCTCGCAACGAGGATTTACAGCGTATGGTTAAGTATTTATTCTTTCCTCTTATGACCAATAGCATAACTAGGTCTGTCCATTGGTTGGTGTCCGGTTCGGTTCGGTCGATTAAATCGGCTATTTTGTGAAGTATGTATATCGGATCGGTCATTCTATCGGTCCGGTCCCCGGTTTCATAGGTCTGGTCTAGGCCGGTTTGAGTCATGTCATTTTTGACAGGTTTTGGGGTTGGGTCATGCCATTTTGGGCCTGTTTGGAGAGGTATACTCCGATCCGATTCCGATTTTTTACATGAGTAAACCGAAATCGGACCGAAATATATCGGTCTCGGTCCGGTTTCGGTCTGGATTGGACAGTCCGGCCGGTTTGGTGGACAGCCCTAAGCATAACTATGGAGTATTACATAAATACTCGATAAATTGTATGGTAACATTTTGCATATTGTGCTTATTTTTAAGGAGAAAATACAATTTTCACCCACAAAACTATCGGGGTAGTGACACATTGCACCTCAACCTACCATCTTTAAAACTTTGCACCCCCGAACTATTAATGTTAGACACTTTGCACCTTAAACTACCCACTTTGACACACTGCACCCTCCAACTACTAATATTAAATACTTTGCACCCTCCATTCGACAATAATATCCTTGATAAAAAGTGTACAAATTGTCGAAAAATGGTAGTTAGATGATGCAAAGTGTCAAAAATTGGTAGTTAGAGGGTACAATGTGTCAAAACTGATAGTTTATGGTGCAAATTGCAAAACTTATGGTAGTTTGTGGGTGAAAATGTATTTTTTCGTTTTTTTTAATTTACTTAAAAAAAATAGAAATGATCATTATTTCTCATATATATGAATTTTTATTAAGATAGAAAATGGTAAATGGTTCTTATTCCTTACATACTATGAGATTTTATTACTGAAAGACAATAATAAAAAATACTAAAAAGTACTAATGAAATTAGATCTTTGCCATGGAAATCATTAGTGTTAATTACATTCAACGTTTAATATTGTAATATCAAATACCTATTTGATGTGGTTTTTTAGATGTAAATTTTAGATACTTATTTGATTTGTTCTATAATATCATAATATTGAGGTTATGTTTTGCAAACTAATCTTTTTTATAAATTTTAAAAATGTTGTGAAAAATTGAGATAGATTATAATTTTATTGAATTTTGAGAGAAAGTAGTGAAAAATATAATTTTACAGAGAATTTTCATAGTTAAAGAAATAAATATATAATTTTCATAATCCATTCGGAAAAAAATATTAATTGTTTTTTTTCTTAAACCTCTTTAGGCATCAATCGAATTTTTATGTTATTGTTTGGTCAGAATTGTTTATCAATAAAACGTAAACATTCGTCGGAACAAGCCAGGAGGCGCGTGACTGACGCTCTTCGCTCAAGGTGTAAGTCGTAAAATCGCTACTAATAGGTCAATTTTTACTGTTGGTCAACCACTACCAAACCTCCAAAGCCAAGCTACGCATAGTAGATTTGACAGCTGTCAGCTCCTGACCGCTTCACTCCTCTGTCCAATTCCCAAAAGGCCTTCTCCAATCTCCATTCTAAAGCGGGTCCCACTCTCCCTGTTGTGCATCAAAAGGCAAAAATACAGTCCACCAGCTACGATATCGTTGAGCCACGTGGTTGCTGGCAGCAGGTTCCAGAAGCTTGGCGATCCCTGGTTCCACCACGTGGCTCGCAGTAGGTGCCTCGAGTCTCTGAGTCTCGATATCCCCGTATAACGGCGTTAGTGAACAGAGCCGTTAGTTTAACCATGGTTAGTTTTAGTTCGATGGGTTAAGGATTAGCGTGCACCGCCTTATCTTCTCTCTACCCACAAGCATTGGGGGTCGGTCGTTGGGTCCCATGGGAGCCTTTTCTCTCGCACATAGGGTACATGCACGAAGCCACCCAAGAGTACTCTGACGGAATAGACCCATACACGTAAGCAAAATCTCGTGCAGTCGCCACCACCTCCGTCGTCCTCTTAACGGATCACCGCCTAGTTACACTGATCTTTAATCTACAGGCCGTTCGGTTTGAAGGTTTTTTTTAGAATTTTTTATGTTTTGAGAATTTTTAGGTGATGTTAACTTTATTGTTATGCGTGTTTTAATTATTTTTATGTAGTGTTAAGAATGCTGTTTGGTTATAGAATATTTTGTATTTTGAGAATTCAAAAAAATCCTGAGAATATTTGTATACCGAACGGCCTCTAGACATATATTAACAGTATTATACTGTTTACCTAAAGTTTATTTATTATGTCTATTTTTAAAAAATTATTATGCAATTCTAACAAAAAAATATATAAATAATTTTGATTCATAATGCTTATAGGCTACAAACTTTGTTATTAATATGTCTTCATCTAAAATTTAGGATTTAATATAGTTTTTTTTCCATAAATTATTAAACTTTTTGTAAAAATCTTTAAGTTTTATAAAAAATGGTAACTAAAGAGTAAAATATAACTTTATTTATTATTTTTGTTGTTTTCTTGGAATGTTGTGTATTCTAGCATTTTCAACAAGGGAGCCCACATATTCTTTAGTGCCTGAGGAGATCACATGCATTATGCATATAATTCATTTAAGGTCCCTCGTTGCCGAAGAGGAGGACCCAAGGATGGGGTGTCCTTTACACCCATTCCGAAAGACAGCCCCATTGATGATGTCTATGCTTGATTGAGGCAACTCGGCCTTCAATAATGTTGCAAGGATTAATCCTCTGAGCACGATGGTCAAAGTCAAATTGAGGAAGCTTGAAAGGATAAGAATTAGGAAAAGGGTTAAAATCTTAATTAATCCAGCTTAGCCACCCAGCCAATCAAAGCACAGATCAATCCTATAATGTCAACTACATCCTACTCCCCTCTACTAACGTTTTCCCAAAAATAAAGAAGGGGACGGATGCCAGGTTACTGGTTTGCTCTTTTATATAGTAAATATAGTAATGGGTCCGATCCGCTGCATTAATGGGATCTCGTAATTATTTATTCATGTTATTTAAATACTAAAAGTTGTCTGGGCCAACTTTGGCGCTTATTATATTTCCGTCTAATTTGACATTTTAGTGTTTAAATACCTATTTTGTAGTTGTGTCTTTAGATTTTAAATTTTGTTGATGTTTGAGTGTGGAAATTTTGGTTATTGGAGTTTGAGAAATATTATAAAGTAAAGATATGTTATCAGAGTTGATGAAAAAGCGAAGAGAAAGAAGATTTTTAATAAATATTATAATAATAATAAATTATATGATGAATTTTTTATTATTAAATTCAAATATTTGACCCCAAATTATTGGGACTCAAACAAGATTTAAATTTATTATATTTATATTTTTAACCTTTGATAAAAAAAATCCTTCCATCATTATTCCGTCTATTATCTAAACGGCAACTTCACGTCATCACTGCCAAGTAAACAAAACTCTTAAATCGTAACGTATTGCATAACGAGCCTAGCAACAACACAGTGACGCAATCACGATTACAATGAGTCGATGACCTTTCAAGACCTGGAGTTGCTGTGACTCCGACCCGAATCCTAACCATTCTTACCCAACACAGAGGGGCAAGAGACACGACGTGGCAGATTGAGATTGTTTCGACTAAAATCCACCAACGGTAAAAGAAGTGCAGTTCGAAATTGAAGTTGGAATCTCGCAACGGCTTGGTCGGGTGCTACGGAGCCCTCGCCTTTACCTGCGATGCTTCCTGCTGAATACCCCGCGACCACAGGGAAAACTACCTCCGGGTCGGGTGTTAGGATGGCGGAGCCAATAGTTGGGTCTCTGGTCTGCCTGACCACCAGACTGGGTGCCCCTTCGGTTGCCTTCAGTGCTGCATCTATCTCCATGTCCTTGGGTCGTTCGGTCTTCTCAAGATCAGCCTCGGCGTCCTCCTCAGCTGAGGCCCCTGCCTGCTCCGCATCATATTCGCCCGACTCCTCGCCCGAGAATTCTTCTTCCTATGCCCATGCTACTTCTTCGACTGTGGGGGTGCTTGACTTACTCTCGGGTCGTCCCTATGGTATGGTATCCACTATCTCGACCCTCACGCATAAATGAGCCTGGTTCAGGTGAGCCTCCGTTTTTTCTCGATTCTTTGATTGGTTTTTTCGAGATTGAAGAAATGGAGACTACTGATGAACCATGAAATACTCGCCCCTCGGCAAGCCCGACCACTCAGGCTCGGGCCTATTAGCGCACACCGAATATTGAGTGTTCGACCAAGAATATGATTATGACGGTCCTAAAACTCCTCCTAAACATCCTACTTATTCGGGAACTCTCTTAATGAAACTCTACTACCTTAAGAGGTAGTCTCCTAACAGAATTACGACGCCGATACATGTATAAAAACTCAGGTATTCTTTTCATTAGACGCTGAAGCTCAATTCTGTCTTTAAAATAGTCGTCTTCTCTCTTAAATACTAACTTGGTCATTGGAGTCTCCGGACCTTAGACCACCCCTCTTGATAATTTTTGCAGGATTAATTGGCTTCCGAATATTATTTTAATTTTTGACATCATCCATAATATTTATCCGTAGGTGTGAAATGCTCGCCTCTCGAATGACGCGGGACATTCCGTAGTATGTAAGGAAAGGGCCGACAGCAACTGGATAAAGTTAATTTATGAGGAAAAAGTAGGAATCAAGCAGCTTCTAGCGAATACTATATATATTGGAAGATAAAGTTTGAAACTATATATGGCGATTACTAGTTAGAGATTGCATCACCAAATCTTATGTTCCAGGTTCTTCGTATGTGCCTTCCCTGAAGAAAACATAGGCAGATTATAATCTTTGCATGTAGAAATGATATCGAGTTAATAATTACTGTTAGCTAGAAACGTAAACAAAAAGAGAAAAAAGGTGACAATTTACGATCTTTGGGTGCAGAAAAATTTTGGACACCAAGTTTCTCTTTTGCCTTGTTCTCTTGTAGATGGTTTAGAATGTGACTCAAACTCGTACCTAGAAAGAAAAGAAGGGATATAAGAGAACCAATATATACAAAGGGCAGTGTAAAGCCCTAATCAAACATATAAAATAAGCTTGAGCCCAAGACGTGGTATTGCATGGGCTATTGGGCTGCTTGTTTCCAAATATCCCAGAACAAAAATGTACGTAAGCAAATCCTTTTAGGCCGTGCATAAGCCCAAGACATTGGAAGTGGATCAGGGACTGCTATCAATAGCAAACATACGAGGAAAAGCTGTGGGCCGGTGGCTAATCATGCATATTGGAAGAGATTTGGATCTGTCCTTTTTTTTTTTGTCCTAATTTAACAGTTCAATTTAAAAAGAGATGAACATATTATGTAAGACCTATGACATTCAATTTTGTCCCTTATTCAAAAAGGTAAATCTGAAGAAAGAGAATTCACCATAAATTTGACCTTATTCCTACGTATTTAGTTAATAAGATATTGCAGGCCATTTATAACTTGCATCAAATAATTAGGAGAGACGGACTTGAGGGGTATTTACTGCCTCTTTTTTTTTTATTTATATATTCTAATCAACTTGATAATCATTGCGGAATTTACATGAAAGATATTATAACAATTAGATATATAGTATTCTTCCCATTCTATTTGGCTCTTATAATTACTAATTAAGCAATAAACATAGTGTTTATATCCTCTCTCAGATAAACAAATGGTGGAAAAGTTAGAATATGCGTGGATGAATCATATGCTCCAAGCCATCATCACCTTCTCCTTGCCCAAAATTTTCAAATTATTGTTTCAGGGTATAGGGGGGTCATTGCCCTTTCGGCCATGGTTTAAGAGAGTTGAAACACTATGCATCCAAATCCTAATCTATTAATGGATATTGCTTTGTGCTTGGCTTGTAATTCCGGATTTCCCCGATATCTTTGTTTTACCTTAGTTTCTTCAACAAAATATACCCTTTTAGTGAAGTATGATTTCCATTTTTAAAAAAATTAAATAATCTAAAGGAATCAAATTACTTATATATAACACCATGAAAATTTACGATCATAACGCTCTTGCTGTTTGGAAGGGTTAAGCGCGCTCCTTCAGGAGATTACATGCAATTTGCATTTTCCCAATGGCCATTATTATTAAGAAAGCCGTTGTGTATATATATATATATATATATATCAGGCCGATTGTTCTATTTTAAGTTCCAATTGCCATTAAACAGACAGATATGCCCTAACCCAAACAACCTCTATAGCAAGAAGCGCAAGCGTATTCTCACTGAACTTTAGCCCTATAAAGTATAAGCAGCTTCACTCCTTGTTCTGCACAGACTGCACTCATCGCTTAATTCCAGCAAAACCACACAGAATGGGACTCCTTAGAAGCCTCTTCCTCGTAACGCTTTTCTTCCTCCCACTACTCCGTGTTCAGCGTACCGAGTCAGCTCAGCCTCCATTTTCTCGTGACTCGTCCAACCCATCAACGAAGTCCTACCCTTTCTGCCAAACTTCTCTACCAATCACAAAAAGAGGCCGAGACCTCGTCTCCCGCTTCACCTTGGACGAGAAAATCTCTCAGCTCGCTGTCTCAGCGGCTCCGATCCCTCGAGTCATCCTCACTTCGGCTTCCTTCGATACCCACCTCTGGTATGGTATTGGCCAGGTAAGTCCCTGTTACCTAGTTTCTCAGCATATTATGTGTGGAAAAGATTTAGTTCTAAGACCTACGGATTATTCTAAGTTGTTATAAACATGATCAAGATTTAATAAAATAAATTCAACTAAATCTGGTCACGACTCATTTAATGAGATGAGATAAAGTTGGTTTGACCTATCTCGGTTATAACTCATAACTTATCCTTGTTAAATGACGTGATTAGTTTTAACTAAAGTCATAATCGATACTTATAAGAACCACTCTTATAAGGAAATTTTTCTTTTTTTGGAGTGATAAAAAAACAATCAAACAAAGGTTACAGAAAGAGAGACGAGATTTATGTAGCGGGAAGTTTTACACACGTCTTGCAAGCTGATTTTTATGTCTAACCAGTGGAAATACCGTTTATATTGAAAATGGCATTTCAGATCACGTTGCAAGATTTGGCAGACACATATCAACCTCCGTTCCAGAGCTGCGTACAAGAAGGACGAGCCAGTGGACTGATGTGTGCTTACAACCGTGTCAATGGGGTCCCAAGATGTGCAGATTATAATCTTCTTTCCCAGACTTCCAGAGGCCAATGGGGTTTCAAGGGGTAACAATCTCTACCGCAGCAAAAGTTATTGTGTGAGTGTGTGAGTGGACGGGTGAGATTAGAAGTTGAGAAATCTAATAGTTGAAACAATGTCACGTCATTTAATAAAACCGGGTCACAAACCCGACCCGCAAATTCGAACCGGTTTCATTAAATGACGTGACATTGTTTCAGCCATTGAATTTCTCAACTTCTAATCTCATCCGTTCACTCATACACTTACACAATAACCGGCCTCTCTCTACCGCATAATCATTACAACTTCTTGTGAAGGACTTCCTGGCTGACTAATTGCTTCTTTTCATGTTGAAAATGATCAGCTACGCCTACATCACGTCAGACTGTGATGCGGTCGCTATCATCCCTGCATCTGGTTACACTAAGTCGCCGGAAGATGCAGTTGCTGATGTCCTCAAAGCTGGTATAGTTGCCGTTGGATCCTGATTTTCATTTTTTGCGTAAATTAAATTGCAACGTCCATCACCTGCAAATTTTATACTTTTGCAATATGATATAAATTACAGAAATTCGTAGTGTGAAAGCTTACAATAACTGATATTTATACTCAATGCAAGAAACAGTAAGTATAAGTTAGCCATAATCAGCATAGAGGAAAATATGATTTATCCTATATTCTTTAGCGTCCACGTGTTGTGTCCATTTCTAATCAAATTACATGATAGAATCCTAGAACACTTCTTGGCAATTATGCAGGCCCTCCATGCAAATTTGTTACCCCGGTGCAATCACTGCAGAGCTATGTCGAAAACGTAATCGACCGACCGGGTTATTCTATGGGTGAAATGGTATGTTATTCTGCTGACATTGACAAAGCAGTCAATGTAGCCGTGGACTATGTGGTGCTGGTTATGGGACTAGATCAAACTCAAGAGAGGGAGGCGCATGATCGTGTGACCTTAGAGCTTCCCGGAGAGCAACAACAACTTATCACTAGTAGTGTTGCAAGAGTAGCCAAGAAACCAGTTGTTCTGGTTCTTCTTCTTTCTGGAGGTCCATTTGATATATCTTCAGCCAAGCATGGCCAAAACATAGGCAACATCTTGTGGGCTGGTTATCCCGGAGAAGTTGGAGGAACTGCACTTGCAGAATTAATCATCGTTGGCGACCACAACCCAGGTTGAAATTTAACATGCACATAGCTTATGAGACATTTCTCTAGAAACCAGCTTAAAGAAGATTATCTATTTATTTCCGTCATGCGCAGTCTTCACAGTGTACTTCATTTTTCCCTGCAGGGGGAAGGTTACCAGTAACTTGGCGTCCTCAACATTTCACCAAATTACCCATGACCGATATAAGGATGAGTCCAGAACCATCATCCGGCTATCCTGGACAGACATACCGTTTCTACAAAGGTGAAAAAGTTTATGAGTTCGGTTATGGTCTCTGCTACTCGAACCATTATTCTTATGAGTTCTCATCTGTCACACAAAGCATGCTCCAAACGAATCAACCATCAGCTAAAGAGCTGGGCGAGAAACTCTCTGAGAGTAAGAAGTTCTCCGTCACCGCTGGCGTAAAGAATCAAGGGGAGATGGCGGGTATTTAGAATTGTGAGATACATCGAGAGAGAATGTAGATGGAGAAAAGAGTTCGTATATTAAGAATGAATATAAACTTTTACATTACAATGACTCTTGTACTGACTTTATATAGAAACTGACGGAAGCTCTTAACTAACTAACAGACTCAGGTCGGCTCTATAGTAATTGGGGCTTAGGCAAAATTTTAAAGTGAGGAATTTTATAACAATTTATAAAAATTAGTTAAAAGTATTTTTATAGTTTTTTAGATGTAAAATTACTTATCAAAGTGTTATATTCTAGATTTGTTAATATATCATTTTCAATAATAATATTACTAATCATTTAATCTTTCTTGAGTCATACTCGATCTTAAGTAAGATTTTATTAGTTTTAATGATAACTAAAATAAATTAAAGTAAAAAGTTTAGAATAATAGTATTAAGACTTTAGTGAGAAAATATAAGAGTTGAAAATTTCCAATAAATGATAAGAATAAAAAATATAATGGTTAAGAGATGAATTAGACTTTATAGGCTAGGGTTTCTTTGAAGTCTAAATTAATTAAAATTATTATCTTTAAACAAGAAGATATTATAGGGTTGAACGTAGAATTTATAAATACCACAAAAAGTGAAAAGTTAAAGCTACTTCAATTAAGGAGATTTAATATGCCTCTTCAATCAATATGCTCTTTCAGTTAAGTTTTTGAGGCCTTAATATTAAATTTTCTTTAAATGTACATTAAATAAAATTTTGAAGTGGGGCCTCCTAAATTTGGGAAAAAAATTAATGTTCATTCAATTAAAGAGATTTAATATGCCTATTCAATTAATATACTCTTTAATATTAATTATTTTTTAGGCCTTAATATTATTTTTTTAAAAAATATACTATTACATAAACTTTTAAATTAAGGGCCTCCTAGATTTGAGGGTATTAGGCAACCGCCTATGCTGCCTATAACTAGAGCCGGCCCTGACTGAAACTAACTAAAGCTTCGTGAAGCTTTAGCTAACCATCTAGAAGATTAGCTCTAATAGGGTAAGCATCCGGTATTGCTATTTGTCAAACAGCTGGTTGGTTTCCAGAGAATAAATCTACATGCAGGGGAAAGAGCTGAAGTTGAATTTGTACTGAACCCTTGTAAACATCTTGCCAGTTGCGGGTTGCCAGAGCCATTGAAGACGGTTTGATGGAAATCGAGCCAGGATTATATTTATTCATCGTCGGTGATGAAGAGCCTATATATTCAGTTGCCATCGTAATTTGAAATCGATGGTTTAAGTCCAAAGACGAGCGTTACAGGGTTTACAAACCTATTCAATATTACAGCCATTTCACTGTCATTGCTTGAAATTGATCCTTAAATGGTCGAAGCTTAATACAATATTAGAAATTCCCTCCGATTTACTCCAATTAGGAGGTAAAAGTCTAAACCAATTCAATAATTTTTTTTCTGACATTAACATATATAACATAATATTTTCTGGCAATGTTTGGTTACGTAATTTTATAAACATTTCTTCCCCGTTAAATCGATTTCTCATCTAAATTTAATTTTTTTTTTAATCTAAGATCTTTTCGATCACCAATAAACCTTTTTCCTTCTCATCCTTAACCTCGTTTTTCTTGATAAAAAAATACAAAAACACTTACAAAATTCTTCTCACAAAAGCTTTCCACTCAAACATATATATATATACTCCATAACTTTCACAATCTTCAAAATAATACATTTAAGGCTTAATTGCACCGTATGTTCATGTCGTATAACCTTTTTACAAATTCATCTCCGTGGTATCACTTTGTACAAACAGGTTCATGTTGTTACCCTTCTAGATAAAAGTTAGTCCCTTGTCCATCAGACGTTAACACACTAACGACGAGCCGGTCGACCGCTACATTAACCGATCGACCACTGCAAGATGCCTCTTTGTAGCGGTCGACCGGTTCTCATTCCGTTAGTGTGTTAACGCCTGATGGACGGAGGGACTAACTTTATCTAGAAGAGTGACCACAGAGACCTGTTTGTACAAAGTGATATCACATGGATAAATTAGTAAAAAGGTTATACCACATGGACCTACAATGCAATTAAGCCTATATTTAAAAGGCTCATACTAATTACTAAAAAAATACATCTAATTTATTTTCTTAATCATTGCAAAAAAAAAATCAAAACATACGATCAAATTAACATAGCCTCTTTAGCATGCTTCAAAGGAAATTATCAGGGATTCTATTTCCGATAGAATAAATCAGAGACCACCAAAGATCAATCAATGTCTAACCACGTTTTCATGGAATTAACTTCTCCTCCATAACACATTGAAGAGATAACTGCTATACCGCGCCCTTTATTGAGAAAGGTCATGGGACAAATTTCTTCTGCTGCCCCCACAAATTTCTGAAGGCGTTTTCTCAAAGACTTACGTGATCACTTCCTCCTCCAACTTGCCTCCTCTGTTTCTCTAAGGCAGAGTAGAGTAACATTATTGGGGCACTTGTCATTCGACTCTTCTCCACCTAACCAAGACTACAAGATTCCAAGAGTCCTCTAAGGTTGGCAAAGTATTCTCCTTTGTGTTCTTTTTTCCATTTGCAATGGACAGTAGTCTAGCTTTTTGAATCTTGAAGGCAGTCAGCTTTTCAATTTGTCTGATTCTGATATGCATAGCTTTGAGTATTTGGGTATGTTCGTTTGTAAATGTATTTTAAAATATAATTTATTCAATAAAATTGGTAAAATGAACATTTAAAATCTCAAAAAATTCTATACAAACATCAATTTTTTGTATACAATCTTCAACAACTTTTCACACAAATTCCAATAACTTTCCATAAAAAAATTCTAACAATTCTTTTCTTTTCCTACTTTTTCACCTAATTTCAATATTTTTTTATTAAACAATTACATCAAATCATTTATCTGTATACATTTTTTAAACTCCAACAAAAATTAAGGCTGCGTTTGCATTCATAATATTCTCCAAAATTTTATCTCTCTCCTAATAAAATATTCCAATATAATCTCTCTCTCTACCATAAAAAATATAAAAAATTACAAAAAATATAAAAAATTACCTCTCTCTTCACCTTTTCACTAAACTCAATACCAACACATATTCTCGTACCAAAAATATTACAACACAAACACAACCTAAATATCTTTAAAACTTTTCACCAACTTTTAGAAAAAAAAAACCTATAAAAATACCACCGGCTCCAGCAACAATTAAATACCTTACCAACTAGCAATAATACCACTGGCTCCAGCAACTTCCATAATTACCCTTGTCCCAGTACAGCCCTTCACCCAATCTTCAAGGGAGATTCCCACCGAACCGGAGAGCTATTGCTTTCAAAGGTGCTTCTGAGATACATGAAGCGTTAAGATAAAACCCGATATTCCGAGGATGTTTGCAGTTCCTGAGGGTTGTATCCCTTCATATAATAGAATTTTTCCCCAATATGCTGATCTTCATTATTATTATTTTCCTATATTTCTGAGTACTAAAAATGTTAAAATCCGCAAGTATCATGTAACACAGAACCTTTAATCAAGATTCAGACATGTATCCACAGGCGGAGGGAGGGGGGGCGAACCGGGGCCATTGCCCCGGTTGGCTCCCCCCAAATTTTTTTTTTTACATGGCTTTTTTTATTTTTTTTATTAGGTTTGCCCCCCTTAGCCATGAGATTTTTTTTACATGACTATTTGATTTTTCATAGCTCGTGAAATTAACTTGTTTTTAATTGTCTTTCTCTAAAGGTGAAACTTCTTTTCCATTTTAATTTGTGACGTTTGGATCAAGTTATAGATATATTTCTTCAAAATTTTAGCCATTAATTTAGTCAGGTAATGAGCATTTTGAACTATAATTTTTTTGTTTTCTCATTTTGTAAGGGGAGTAGAATAGTTATTTGGATGTTAAAATTGAAATTTTGTCCAAATTTTTTTCTATTATCATTTACCAAGTATGTATTCCACCTTGCAATTTTGGGTTATTTTATTGTTGATAGAGATTCCACTCCTGAGAAGCTCGTGTTCAATAGTACTGTCACACTAAAAAACAGTTATAGCAAGGGTGAGAAGTATCTTTATGCCCTTGGAACTTGTATTCTTTTTGAACTTTAGATTCTTTGACTTCGTTTTTCAATATGCTTCGTTTTGCTATTGTTTCTTTCAAGAATAATAGAAACACAGTAATCGTTTATTTTTCTCATTTATCTTGAACAACAAGAATTTAATCTTTAATGTCACCTTTCAGTATCAGCAAATAGTACGGTACGTGTATTTCAATTTTTTTTAGTATTTTTAGTCCTTAATTTTTTATATTTATAATGTTAAGATATTTTTTGCCTTACGTAGAAATTTTTTTTTTGTCATTTTTCCTTAAGAGTTTGCCCTCCATTGATTGGGTTTCTAGCTCCGCCACTGCATGTATCTAATATAGAAATGACTGCAACGAGTGTCAATTCACTGTATCATTGGCAGGAACACCCTGATAGATTTTTCACTAAAAACCCAAGTTTGATTTGCCAAAAAAACATGAAACAGTTACATCTTTATCCTTCCTAGCATTTTCAGCCAATGAAAAAAAAACTCAAATATACAAAAAGAACACCATGAGAATATGTGGTATAATACACAAATAGTATTAAGTCATCTTCTTGAACATCTCACAAGAGGTGGTTTAGCAAGAAGCATTGATGACACAAACAGAACCATGAAAGATACATAAGCTATGACAATCTGAGATTCTCCAGCAAGAGAGCAATAGCTCACCGTCTCTGGCCTTCTATTCCTGTGGAAAGTGGCAAGAACAAATCCAGGGTCATCCCCTGCATTCCATGTCATGGCCGGAACAGTGACCTCGCGGGTCCCATCTGGGTGAAGGTGATCACAAAATCCAGGAGTGTGTGCACTGAAAACAATCCTACAAACATACAATAGAGGAAACAATAGATTAGCAGTGCACATGCAGACAACTCAAAAACCTGAGCATTGTAATAAGGTCCTGAGGAGGTACCCAGTAAAGCATTAACCAGTATAGAAGGTGGTAGAATCTCAAAAAGACAAAGAATTTAGCGCCAACTCAATACAAACCAGTTATCAAATTAGACAGGCTACCGAAAAATCTCAAGTACAGGAATTCCCCCACTTCAGTCAGCTTTTACGCCAATATGCGTTCTGTCAATCACAGTAATAACACTAGCAGGGCATCAAACCTTTATGGAGCCCCTAATTTACGAGGTAGATACCTAGATACAGGAAGATTGACTAGGAAGGATGACAAATAAAGATCACATTAAAAAATTTCCTAACAAGCAAACAACTTTTCAAAATCAGAGTCCTGCCAGCAATGATTTATATGTGATGGTGGATCATTATCAACGGTTGCATTGCCATGTTATCCAAATGAAATATTGAAAACTTGCAAACAAACAGTTTTCTTCCACACTTGGATAAAATGTCAACAGGCATTTTGACATATGTAAACTAAAGTAAAGTTAGCTAAATATTCCAAGCACAACCGTAAATGAAATTTGCAAAGACAGGCACAAAATTTGCAGTTATTCTCCTTTAATTATTAAGAAAGAATGCTGTAGCAAGCATCGTCAAACACAGAAGAACTTCAGCATCTGAAATGAAGAGATTTGTGTGGAACTGACTTTCCCACAGATTCATATAGACTAAGTCACTAAGATGAGTAGCAACATCGACAGAAATCATAAACAAATAGTCAAAAGGGTACCTACCTATGATTTTTGGGCAAATTAGGGTTACGGCAAAATAATTACCATTGTTGGACAATTGGACCCCTAAATCAAAAGAATTGTAGCAATATACCATTAATTTTATTTTATTTTTATTTTTGGGGGGGGGGGTGATGGGGCAAATTCGCCTTTGATGGCATGGAAATTACCAAAAGCCATTTTAGCATAAAATAAAACTCTCCATTGCTTAGTTAGTTTTGATATATATTCCAATCTAAGAAAAGGTTTCTTCTCTCCTTCACCCTTATACTCCTACCCCAACCACAACCCTGCTCCCCACAATGGTCTTCCAGTACTTGCAATTTGGACAGTGAAACCATGTGACCAGGTCATATGCTTAACTGAAATGTAGGAAGACTTGGGTTTAGCAAGAAGTGGACAAAAAGGGACAGGTTTTGCATTTATGCCGTCGTAATTTTTGGTGTCAGTTAGTGCTAACCCATGTGGACTTCTTGTTAGTTCTAGATATTTGAGGCATTTTTTTATTAAGAAGAACTTTATAGAAAAAACAAAAAGAGGTAACAGTACAAAGAGCTCTACTGAGGACCTACTCCAAGCAAGCTACAAAGCTAAGAAAATCAGCAAAATCAGAAAAAATAGAGCCCAAAACAGCATTGGCCAAAATAAAAAGGGAACTCAACAACAAACCTCTCAACCCGACTAAAGACAAGAAAGAGTTCTCAAAACACATCTCATTCCTCTCCGTCCAAATAATCCACCAAATACACAAATGAATCATCTTCCACACCCTCGAAGCAAGATAGTTGATGAACTTCCGCCTCTAACAAAACAGCACCTCAATCACCTTAGAAGGCATAACCTAACAATAATTCATAATGCTAAGCACATGAGACCATAAATCCCTAGCGACATCACAATGAAGGAGAATATGATCCACCGATTCTCCATTGCCCATACAAAGGTAGCACCAATCAAGTAAGCAAAGACCCCTCCTTAAATTATCTATGCTCAAAAGTCTCTCATGTGCCGCCTCCCACATAAAGAATGAGACTCTCATAGGAACAAGGGATCTCCAAATTTGTCTCCACATAAAAGACATAACGGAGCTACAAGAAAGAAGCTCATACATCGATTTCACCAAGAATATGTCATTCTTGGTGCCCATCCAGCGCATCTTATCTTCAACCCCACTCCTCAAGGGCTTGGAATAAAGAAGAGAGTAGAAAGCCGAAAAAAGCTCAACTTCCCAATCATTCGCAGCCTTGAAAAACTGAACATTCCAAGCTCCCAATCCAGAGTTCCCCTCCCAATTATCTGTCACTCAAGCATTCTCATTACTAGCAATAGAAAAGAGGGACGGGAAGGCATGCCTTAAGGGTATTTCCCCACACCAAAGGTCACTCCAAAAGCGAACTCTATTACCCCCCACCTCAAACCTGATAAAGTGGCTAAAAGATCCCACCCTTTGTTAATAAACCTCTAAAGACCAACTCCATAAATTCCTCTCCTCAGAAGGGTTCTCCACCCACCCAACGCACTCTCGAACTTCTCCCATATAACATTCCACCACAAGCTGTTACTTTCAAAAGCAAAGCGCCACAACCACTTTCCATGCAAAGCCTTATTGAAAGTGATTAAGCGCCTAATACCCAACCATTCAAGCATTCCCATTACTAGCAATAGAAAAGAGGGACGGGAAGGCATGCCTTAAGGGTATTTCCCCACACCAAAGGTCACTCCAAAAGCGAACTCTATTACCCCCACCTCAAACTTGATAAAGTGGCTAAAAGATCCCACCCTTTGTTAATAAACCTCTAAAAACCAACTCCATAAATTTCTCTCCTCAGAAGGGTTCTCCACCCACCCAACGCACTCTCGAACTTCTCCCATATAACATTCCACCACAAGCTGTTACTTTTCAAAAGCAAAGCGCCACAACCACTTTCCATGCAAAGCCTTATTGAAAGTGATTAAGCGCCTAATACCCAACCCTCCTTGCCTTATGGGGCAACACACTTTCTCCCATTTAAGCACTCTAATCTACAAGCCACGACCAAAGGGATGGGAAAAAGAGACAAGAAATAAGTCGAGAGATTAGCAAGAGTAGACTTGATCAAAGTGACTCCACCACCTTTCAAAAGATAGCTCCTCTTCCATCCAGCCAACCTCTTCTTCGTTCTTTCAATAATGTCATTCCAAATACTAATGTTTTTGAAGATAGCTCCCAAAGGGAGACCAAGATAAGTGATAGGTAGAGAAGCAACCCTACAACCCATAATATCAGCCATTACTTGGACATTGCCCACCTCTCCAATGGGAACAAACTTAGATTTCGAGAGATTAATTTTAAGGCCAGACACCGTTTCAAAACAAAGTAAAAGACACCGGAGGTTGCGAAACTGGCTCTCCTCAGCCCCACACAAGATAAAGAGTGTCATTTGCGAAGAGTAAATAAGAGATGCTCACCTCACCACTGCCAACCGTGAAACCCTCAATGGATCCCGTCTCTACCAACCTATTCAACATTCGATTCAGGGCTTCCATGACATGAACAAATAAAAGGGGCGAGAGGGGATTGCCTTGGCGCAAACCACGAGAACCACTAAAGAAGCCTTTAAGAGACCTATTCACCATCACCGAATATCTGGGAGAATAAATACAAAACTTTATCCATCTACACCACTTAATTCCAAAGCCATACCTTCGCAACAAGTAAAGGAGGAAGCTCTAATTGACATAATCATAAGCCTTATGGATATCGAGCTTGCAGAGCATGTCAAACAAATTAGAGTGCAACCTAGAGTCAATGCACTCACTCGCAATCAAAACCGAATCCAAAATCTGTCTACCCTTCACAAAAGCACTATGAGAAGGCGAGATAATGGAAGCCAAAACTTTTGACAAGATTTTGTAGACCCCTCCCATAAGGCTAATAGGACGAAAATCCTTCAGCTTCACTGCCCCATGCTTCTTCGGGATCATGACAATGAAAGTGGCATTGAAACTTTTAAAAAATTTCCCAACCTTAGCAAACTCATTAAACATAGGTATTACATCACCATTGACAACATCCCAACAGGATTGATAGAAAGCTAAGGAAAAACCATTCGGACCGGGGGCTTTATCCCCAGTAAGACTATTCACAGCACCAGACACCTCATCTACATCAAAAGATCTTTCAAGCTAATCAGCCTCCTCCCCAGAAATCGCATCAAAAGCCAAATCATCCAACAAAGGTCTCCACGATAGAGGTTCCTAATACAAAGAGTCATAGAAGCTACAAATATCCTCAGAAATACGCTCAGTATCCTCCACAAGTTCCTCGTCAACCACCAATGAAGAAATAGAATTAACCTTTTTATTAGAGTTAGCCACCTGATGAAAAAACTTGGTGCACCTATCACCATCTTTGAGCCAAAGAGCTCTAGTTTCTGCCTCCAACTAGTCTCCTCCAAATAAATCAAAAGCTCTAACTCCTTCGAGGCTTCCAACTTCCTAGCTTCGCCAACCTCATCAATTAGCCCACCTTCTTCCAGAGAATCAATGGAAGAGCGTCCATGTAACAATGAAGACTTCTTAAATGCAACATCCCTGAACACCTTGCAGTTCCAAATAATGAGATCCGTCTTAAGAGCATTCAATTTAGAATCAAGCACAAAACTAGACGTGCCAGAAAAAACATAAGATCTCCACCACAACCTCACCATATCAACAAACCTATCTGCCTTGAGACACATGTTTTCAAACCTAAAAGGTCGCTTGCCACTTCCCACTACACCACACTCCAAGCATATCGGGAAGTGATCCGATAGCAAATGAGGCAACCTTTTTTCTGAGATACATCTAGAAACAAAGACTCTCAATTAGGATTAAAGAGAAAACGATCAATCCTGGACCAAGATTGAACATACCTTCCATTAGACCAAGTGAAGGGGCCACCCAAGTTTAACTAATTTATGATCAACTTCTGTTAATACTTCCAAGTGTAGAAGCTGTCAAAGTAATACAAGGGTAAATCCCAAGATCGAATTCAGAGGGACAATGGAGTTAATGCAAGCATTAGATATTATATGTAAACTATTTACAAATAAAAAGAGAAAAAGATCAAAACTGATTTTTGAAGTTTATGATTCGCAATGGAAATGAAATTTAAGAAAAGCGAATAACAATGCACTTAAGAAAACAGTTGCAAAATATTTAAAGGTAAAGTGCAGAAAAATAAAGAAACGATCTAAGAGACAATGAATCAAACACTTGAGATGCAAGTTTCTCCCATAGCTGATTTGATAATGGATTTACCTCTAATTTTCTCTTCTACAAATTATTTTCTCATTCCAAGAGATTATGATCGGTTAATAAAACAATCAGCCCAAAATTTTTAATATGATCTATGATACTCATTAGATTGTATAACAAATGAAGGCAATGAAAGAAAACCATCGGTCTTGTTACTAGTTCAAGCATCAATTGTGTCTTTACGTCTACAACTGATCAAAAACAAGAACAAAGAACTTCAATCATTTCTAAAAGTAAAATGAAATACAATCCAACAAGTTAATCGTTAAAGCTCCATGAAAAAGAAGAAATCCAACCCAAATCAGTTACGGGTTACTCCTTGAATCTCAAGCTTAAAATCTAGCCCAACATATCTAAATCAAACATTGCTAAAAACATCACATAATTAAAGAGTTGCATTAAAGAAAAATAAGATGCAATTGGAAAACTAGAAATCCTATGCTCTTCGGCTTGGGCAAAGGGGAAAGGATTTCCCCAAAATCTCCCGTAGGTTCCAGCCAAAAAGCCTAAAGCCATCTTCCAAAAGTCCAAAAACGAGAACCCAAAGCTCCCAGCAAAACGAGAAGAAAAAATTCAATGAATTGAATGCCCTTTTGCCCTCCTTTCCGCGTGCTTTTCAGCAAGAGAAACTCCTCCTCCAAAATTTCAGATCTGCTCAATATGTGCCCGAGATTCCCTTCCTTCTAGAATTCCCAATTTCCTATTTTCGCTGCTGCCCTTGGTCTCCTCGTGTAACCCCTTTCATAATCGATTTCTGTTTAATTTTGCACTACTCGAATCCTCTCCTCCAGCTCAGCTTAGCAATACCCAAGTGTATTTTTGACTTTCGAAAATGCCCTACAATATATAACACCAATGTATATCATTTAGTGAAGCATGTGGGGGTCACGGTTCTCTTGTTACAAAAGTAACAACATAAATCATTTTTCTAAGTGTAAAATATCAACTGTTATAAACTTAGCTCAAGTACTAAAATATGGTGCTTAATTAAGAGCTGAATTCATTTTCAGTTAAACAATTAATTCACTTAAGTCACCTAATTATGCATATTAAACACTTAATCAGTCCTTCAGAATAAACCCACAAACCTGACATTTAAACGCCTAAGCCATTGGGCCTCCCGAACCCAATTGAGATACTAACTTCTCCACTGTTTCCATTTACTGCCTCAAGCCCACAATCTGAGAGCCAAGATCATTTTCTTTGTCCAACACATCGCTACTTGACAAAGAAAACTGCCTGGTCCCCACCTTTTGAAAAATCTTCCACCGCATTTAATAGACATTTATTGGAACCGAAATAGTAGCCCCCAACTTTGCATGTGAACCCTGCTCAAAAAACGTAACGTCTACTTTACCATTTACATGAAGCACTCTCTGCCCAATATCATCCCCTGCACTCCCTGCCCATTCTACTCACATTTGCTTCCATAACTCAAATTGTCAATCAAATAACTTGACAACCAGTCTTTGATACCACTTTGTTGAAAGAGATAACGACAAACAAACAGCAGAATAATTCTTTTCTCTAGATGAAAGCAAATAGAGTGCAATCTCAATAATTATAATTACTGAAAAATAATCTCAAGTTAATCAATCACACCAATCTAGAACGACACGAGCAATTTTTACGTGAAAAACTTTCCCGGTGTGAGGAAGAAAAAACTACGGGACCTAGTCCAGTCAAATCTTCACTATAAACCAAATAATGGGTACACAAAGTCTTCTCTAGTCACAAATAGAGACTACAACTCAGATCTTCAAGATCATATCAATTTTGACAAATACAACGGAAAAAGAACATAGAGAAAATACCAACCAATCTTCGGTTACTGTTTACATGTACGAATCATTGTTCACGAGCTTAAATCTGATCTTCACCGTTCATATTGTAGCTTATTGTGTCGTGAATGTCTCCTCTAAATTTCAGCTCGATCGGACCACAGACGAAGCATGATCTACCCTTTGATGAAGTCTGAGCGTGAAAAAGAAAAGTTGTCTCTTTCCTTTCTTTCTATTTTTTTTATTCGTCAACATAAAGAACTTCTCCTTAAGGTTATAAGTTAAAACCCTAGTGGACTTTAAGCCTTAGTAAAAGATACTCAACATAAAGAGCTTTCTTTTTCACGGTTGGTTGAGAAAGGCATTTGCTATTCATATCCACATGTCAAAATTAATAGGAAGAAGTCTGATCACTATCGATCTTTTTTGTATTTTAGGAAGAACCAAACCCACATCGGATTTGTATGGAGCAAGCATGATGCAAATATACCTTATATATGTAATCTCTCTTCTTTTGTTTCCCTTTTTCTCTCTCTTTTTTTTCTCTTTTATATCCCTTCAAGAGCAAAAAAAAAATCACAAATATTTTAAAGTTGACGTTTTTATCCTAACTTTTCTTGTATTTTGACCATGTAACCTTCATTTTATAAAATTTTCTAAAAAATCATCTATATTCATGTTCTATCTATCAATTAAATCATATCTCACTATTAAATTAAATAAAACAAATCAACCAAATTATCTCCCTCCTTATTTTTTTAACCAACTCTCATAATGTACTAAACATTTTCAACATCTACCCAAATTTACTACAAAATTTTCCATAAAACTCCAAACGCCCAAAATTTTCATTTGTCAAACATGCAATCTTGATATCTTTTGGAAGTGAAAATTTTGGAAATGTGAAATTTTTTTGAAAAAATTATCATTTGCCAAACATTAAAGAGCATGCAAAGATAAATAGCAAACATACCCATGACAGAATTATAATATATATTTTCTTTTCTTTTCTTTTGTACTTAAGCATAAGGGTAGATAGGAACTCCAAATTAAAGGTGATAACCTTGGATGGGAGTCCTAATATAAATATACCCATATATGACAAATGAGGGGCTCGTGTATGAAAAAACTAGAGGCACCAACTCAATATCTACTACCCATCGTATCTTAAGGAACAAATTTAGGGATGCACGTTGGCTTGTACCATCGAAATGAGTATACCTAACACACAACTAATGCCCTGGCAAGTGGTTCGCCAAGTTGTGTCAAATTTGGACAAAATGGAAGTATCCTATTCACTGCATAGTCCTCTTTGACAAAACTGTACTACATGAACAGGACAATGATAGTAATTAGACTGGCTCATCTCTTGGATCTGCCTTGTTTTTAAGGCCCTTTAAACTCCAAGGAATTAGTTCTCAAATGGAGGGTGATTGTTCATTTTGGTACTTATATCATTCTCGAAGGTAAATCTTCTTATCTTGGACCTGTTTATGAGGTCTATTTTCACTTTGAAAATTAAAAATAAATAAATACATTTTACACCTTTAATTTACGGAGATCTTGATATTTTACATTTCAAATTATTATTTTTATCAAATTACACCTATTAATTATTAATTTTAGATATTTTGAACTTTGTTATAAAAGTTTTCCGAATTTTAACTCATTGAAATGATTTTTAATTCTTGAAACGACGATTTTACCATCACAAAAATATCACAACAAAAAGATTATGGGAATAAATTATTAGTACAAAAAATTTTAAGAGACAAAATATATTTATTTCAAAATAAAAATATTAAGAACTGTTTACTCCTCTCTTTTTCTAAGCGGACACGTTAATAAGTATTGCAACTACGTACCCCTTATTCAGAGAAAAGCTGGTAAACTCACTAAAATCTTCGAAAATTGAACAGGAAATATTGCCGCGTTGTTATTATGCTGAAAAAATATGGGCAATAACAACAACTAATATGGGTTGGTCATGGTGTTTGTAATATAATTATAGGCTGTGTTTATTTTGACCTAAAATTATTTATAATGTAAAATAGTTTCAAGTGAATTATATTTTAGTAAAGTGTTTTAGTTTCTGGCAATTTGTTGATTCCTTAAAACATGTTCTTTGACACGTTATAGTTTACATAATATTGTATAATTAATAAAATTGATTCTTATTATAAGTTTGAGATTAATTAAAATATTTATTATATAAAATAAAAATTATATTTTATAAATATTAAACTATGTTTTATAAATAAAGTACATAAAACTATAAATATATATAGGATATAAATCAAGATAATAAAGTTAGGAGGGCTAGGAAAAAGAGAAGCCCCGATTCAAGTACAACCGAAGAATGAGAAATTAGGAAAGTAGATTATCTTCATTCAAAAGATAATTTATTTTACTTAAATGAATGCTTCATTTTACATTGACCGTTACAGTTGTCTCTCCTTCAAACACGGAAAAAGTAAAAGAACTAAAGGTTGAGTTACTTGGTCAATTATATAAATATTATTTTAAGGCATAAATCATTAAATTGTATTAAAAATAAAGGAGAAGTCATAATTAGTTTCATGGTAAAATTAATTTTGTTTCCACTATTATCAAAACCACGATCTGAGCTCTTTATCTTTTTAAAATCATCAATCTACGCCCCAAGTTCAAATCAGGTGTTAAATCAAACGGGAAAACATGTAAAATGATTAAAATGTCCCTCCTTGATAAAATTTTAAAAAATAAATAGATTATTGAAATAGAGTTTCAATAGTTTTAATGAAATTTTAAATATTTTTAGTAATTTTGTCTTGTAAGGAATTTTGGTCATTTTACATGTTTTTTCGTTTGATTCAATGGATGATTTGGACGGGGCGTAAATTGATGGTTTTCAAAAGATAAATGACTCAAATCTCCGTTTTAATAATAGTGATTACGAAATTGATGTTGCTTGATAGATATGAGGTTAACTATGATTTTTGCCCTAAAAAGAAAGAAAGTAATTTAAGGGGTTAATTGCCAGTTTGGGAGAAGCATAATAGAAATAGATTGATAGTATGGTAAAGTAGGAATTTCTCATATTTATATATACTTATTTGTAAAGTAGATTGGAAAATTGCTCCAATGGATCATATTTATATATACTTTGTAAAGTAGGAATTTCTCATATTTATATATACTTATTTGTTGATGTTTTTACAAATAGAAACATAGAAATATATGGGCAGAGGAATAAGGTCAATTGGTTTAATACGAACTCCTTTTATATGGGCGGAAGGAACTCCACTTATAATTTTTTTTTTCCAACCATCGTTGTCATTTAACAATAGATGGAAGTTTAGCAATACACATTTGTGCCCTGTTGTCCTTTTGTTTATATATATATACCTTTAGTGTATTAAAAAAAAGCTTTAGTTAAGGGCGATCATTGACAAGGATAGTAATTTGAGGGCCATATTGCAAATAATGTGTTAATTTGAGGAATAATCCATCAACTTAATTTTTATTAATTACTTTAAGATCTAACCTTATTTATGGCTTTAAGATTGCGTCACTTGTCATGTTCCATTAATTGTTTTCATGGTCAGAAATAGCTTTTGAAGACAATCTTAAGCTAGTGAAGGGTAGATTACAAATGAGATTGATGATTAATTTTTGTTCTGATTTAATCTAATCTGAGCAAAATTTCTTTTGATTTGATTCGAGAGCTCTGAATCATATATCCAAAAAAATTAAAAGAAAAAAAAAATATTTATTTATTTTTATAGTTTTGGCGTGCGTTGGTTTCGAGAATAAAAAAGGGTGCCACCGCCGAATTATGTAGTATTCGGTCACGCACCAATGACACCCTGTTCGTGACCACTTCTGCTTCTTAAATCCAAACTGAATTCTCTGCCCTCTTTAATTAATGATTGTCCTCGGAATAATCTGTTCTTGTGGACGCCAGCAGCGTCCAGTTGGTTCGCTATATAGCAATTAGTTCAAAAAGTTAACATCTATACTTGCAATTCTTTTTAGAGAAATTCATTTTTTAGTTATGAAGTTTTGAGTATTTTTTTTTAATTTTAGTATTCTATTTTCAACTTTTAAATTTTTAGTCATTGAATTTTTTTTATTTGACGAAATAGTCATTCCGCTAGTTTATCGTCTATATGCTTAACAGAGCTCTTTTACACGTCAACAAATTTGTACAGGTCGACCGCTCACTTTCAACACATATACTCGGTCGACCGCTGCATGTGCCGTTAAACATATGAACGACAGACTGACGGAATGATCATTTCGTCAAAAAAAGAAAATTCAATAACTAAAAATTAAAAAGTTGAAAGTAAAATACAAAAATAAAAAAATGTTAAAAACTTAAGGACTAAAATGTCAATTTCCCTTCTTTTTATGTAACGTGTCTTGGGTTAAAGACATATTGAGATTCGAATAATCTAAAAACTTAAATTTACTGTATAGGTTTGGCTCAATTTACTAATATCTTATACCTTGCTCATAAGGTCTTTCTTTCAAATTTTTTTTTTTCCACTTTTTTCACGTTCGTCCTTACATAATAATATGTTTTGTATAGAGAAGTAAGAACGTTGAGAAAGAAGCAGGTGGTGGTACGGGTGGGACACATTAACGGCCTTTCATTTCAATTCAATTAAAAATAAATTATTTGAGGTTATAATCGCCTCCGTTAGTGGTCGATTTGTGCTGTACGTTTTATCTTTTCTTCTATTAATTTGTTTTTTTTTTCTCTCCAGAGCGTACGTGTTTCATGCTCACACGAGCGAAGAGATATATCAACCTGAGTCCTTATAATGCTTCTTCTCCTGTACCGAGTTAGGTGGAGTTGAGTGGGTCCGATTATTCCCATTGAAAATTCTAGGACTTCTATTTCAAAACTTTATAAGAATATTCACCGTTTGCCACCAATCGACCTTTTTCAATTTGAAAAAGAACACCCGTTACATCAATCAGGTCATTTAAAATATGGTCTCAATTAACTTTTGCAGTGCTTTTATTAGTTAAATATTCACTAATATAAATTTTATTTATTTGTAAGAGATATGACATGTCATATCATCATATATTGACACGTGTGTCATGTTATGTCACTAAGGCTGTGTTTGCATGGTAAAATTTTACCCCTCTTAAAATTTTAACACAATATAATATCTCTCTCCTCCGTCAAATCATTACTTTTCACTACAAAAATATAAAAATTACATCTCTCTTCACTTTTATAATAAACCTAACACCTAAAATTTTAACAACACTAAAATTTTACAAAACAAACCCACCCTAACTTTGTTCCAAATCTAGATGGAAATATAATGAAAAAAATCATTTTTGCAAGATCGGTTAGTTAATGTTTGTTTTCCTAACAATTAAGAACATGAAAATTTTTAATAAAATAAACACATTATAATATTTTTAATTTTTACGCAAACACACTTTACTTTTATAAATCTCAATAAATAAATTCAGGTTGAATTTTGTTCTGCCCGATTAGTACTAGAGAGTAGAAAAGAAAGCCATTCCTCCATTAGGTGCTCTTCCGAATTTGCACAAACTTGTGCTTTTACCACGCACCTTCGTGGAGCGTGCAGCACCCTCCAATGACAACATTGACAAGTGGCAGTCTCGTAATCCCGTCCTTAGATAGGCGCCCAATTGCGAAGACACTCTGTCCCCGTACTACTGGCTAGTGTATTACCTACGCCATAAGCTCTCGTGGGACTATGGTTACTATTTCCCTCTGCGGTTAGGAAATGACATATATAGCCTCAGATTTACCTTAAATGGCAAGCTTCTCGTCACTTCATACGTGGCAATCGTAAGGCTCCAGGCGGAGAAGGCAATTTAACCGTCAATGCGCTCCAAGTTCACGTGGCAGTCAGGTCGGATTGTCCGAACCCGCTTATCGACAGGAAAACGTACATCGCCGTTTGAGCGTAAGATTCTTACGTGCGAGCGTTATACACGTAAATGCCTCAGTCAGATTATCTTAATCCCTTTTTCTTTGACATTACGAGCTTACCCCTTTGTCCTTATCCCGGAACTCGCTTCTTCTCAGGCCCCTTCGGTCAATCCAAACTTTCTGAGGGGCAACCCTCGTGAAAAATAGGAACATTAAGGTTGTGTTTGTGTTGTAATATTTTTGGTATGAGAATATGTGTTGGTATTGGGTTTAGTGAAAAGGTGAAGAGAGAGATAATTTTTTATATTTTTTGTAATTTTTTATATTTTTTATGATAGAGAGAGATTATATTAGAGTATTTTATTAGGAGAGAGATAAAATTTTGGAGATTATTATGAATGCAAACGCAGCCTTAGGGGTGCTTTCGGTGATTTGCAATCCTCGGGAGGACAAAAAAGGATTATAAAAAGCTTTGATTACAAATACGCCGGAAAAAAATTTAACGGCGACCGGATTAAAAACGGGCGGCGAGAGGGATTCGATATTTCCTATATAAACCCGTCACCACACCCATTGTTCCCCACATATTAGCATTCTCTCTTTGCTCTCTCTCGGTCTAGGCACATACAGAGCCTCTATTTCTCTCTCTTCTCTCTCTTTCTCTATTCAATCTCACTCTAGATTCAAGCACTCATAGAGGTAAAATTCTCTCTCCAAACAGCGACTTTAATTTTTAATGTCTAATTAAAATCTGTAATTATTTATTCAACTTAAAAATGGATAATTTCTTCGTACCAACCAGTGGCATGATTAAGGGGGAGAATCATGAGGTTGACTGTCAGATTACTGCACGAATTTGTGGACGGTTCAGATATGACTAGGTTCGATCCGCTTGAGAATACTGGTTTAATCTTTGGATTAGGTGTGAGGTGTTGGGGATTTGAGCTTGGTGTGAAGTGTGTGAGTGGCTGATTCTTGGAAACCCTAGAAAAATAATGTGAGGTTAGTTGTTGAGTGGTGAGGATTGTGATATAGGTCTTGATCTGTGCTGGTTTTTTGCCAGATTAGGGATGGTAATCAGGGTGTCCCATGAGTTTTGCGCAGACGCTTCCTGTAGGTATTTGGGTTGGCAAGGACAAGAAAATGTTTTCGGTTGGATGCATACTGGTTCCTGCCATGGCCTTAGTTAGGCAAAATGAATACCTACTAGAAGTTCTAGAACGTTAATAATTTCTATTATCCAATGGTAGCTTTTATTTCTGTCTTTCGAATTAACTCTGCGCATTATGTGCTTTATTTGTGTTTTATGCAACTGATAGTGTTAATTTCTGTCTCGGAAAACTTAATTTACATGCCAAACCTAGGAAGAAGTTCCCACTGTTTGCTCTGTGCCCGGGGTCTTTCTGGATTCCGAATTATGCTTTGATCTCTTTGACCGTATGACTATGCTTTAACTCATAGATCTAAGGTGATCATTTTCTATTGGGATGCTATTTTTGAGAGGTATTGCTCTATGCGAGGTTTCTAAGTTACATGGTATCTATCTGTTTGCTTGTATCTTAAATATTGATCCCAAATTACTTTCTTAGCTTCCTTTTACCCTTTATTTATAGTAGGGATTGTTGAACTTGATCCACAGGAATCAGTGACTATTTAGGACTCTTTTTAGCGGTTCGTGTGTGGATCCTTTTGCCTTGGGTCACATTTGGCATGTCATGTGCAGTTTTTGTCAAAAAGAAAACTAGAAGAGCATCTGGTATACTTGTTTTCAAACAGTGTGTGGATTGTATGCATTTACATATGAGATGGGTTCTCGAGGAAGGCCATTATTTGATCTCAATGAACCCCCTGCTGAGGATAATGAGAGTGATGGTGTCTTCTGCTTCCAGCCACAAAAGACACATCTATCTATGAATCCCATAACTGCAGACTTGGTTACGGCATCAACTGCTCCCCAAAGGATAAATAATAATAATAATAATGCATTTTCACATGCATCATCTGTGTCTGGCTTTCAGCCTTTTGTTAGGCCCAGATCTTCGCATGGCCCTGAAATGGGGGCTGAACAGAAGAGTTCTGTGAAGCAGAGTCCCAAGGATAATTTGTTGTCGAAGTCGAGTAACAATGAGGGAATGAAAGCCTCAACATCATTAGTTCAGGGTTCAGCAGAGGCTCCATCTGTTGAAAGAGAAGAAGGAGAATGGTCTGATGCTGAGGGCTCTGCTGATGCATGTCAAAACATTAGTTTGGGTGAATTAGATAAAACTGCACAAGAGCACAGGACATCTGAACTGAGGGATCGTTTTGCTTCTAGTGCAGCTGATGACAACATCTCTTCTGGTGCCAAAATTGTTCAAAGTCTAAAGGATGACAATAGTAGTCATACTTCTTTAGGATGGGATCCAGATCCCTTAGATCAGAAGAGCAGTAGCAGCCGGAATTCAGAATGTAGTGCAAGAGGTGATGCATCCTCAGATGGGCAGGAGGAACCTGGCTTAGTCCCAAAACCAAGAGACATTAAAGGTATTGAAGCAAGCCGTGCACTTAAATGTGCAAATAATCCTGGAAAAAGGAAGATAGACCAGAAAAGGGAACAAATGCTAGGAAAGAAACGGAGTAGGCAGACCATGTTTCTTAATTTGGAAGATGTCAAGCAAGCTGGCCCTATCAAAAGTTCAACACCGAGAAGGCAGACATTTCCATCACCTATTTCTACTCGTACTGTGAAAGAGGTTCATAATGCTCCATCTATTGAACGTGTTGGAGAAAAGCAGAGTCAGCCAATGACGCAGGATCAGAAACAAGTTGACATACCATGTAATGAAGGAGGCACCTCTCTGGAATCCACTGAACTCAAATCTGAATGTAATGGTGATATGAATTCTGGACTATTAGGTAGGCCTAGGAGGCTAAATGGTGATGCTAATCTTTCTGCAGAGGTGTCCCTGCCTCCCATTCCAAGACAGAGTTCATGGAAGCAGCCCATAGATTTGAGACAACCAAAGAATTTTCAGGTCTCGAATAGGAAGCCAAATCAAAACTCAATGGATTACAAATTGGGAAACAAGAAACATCTTCCACCCAAGAAGCAGACTGCTATCAGTTCCCCATATCAGGACACATCGGTGGAACGCCTTATACGGGAGGTGACGAATGAGAAGTTTTGGCATCATCCAGGTATAAAGAAACTATATGTTCTGAGTTTGTTGCTTTTACCATGATTATTGGTTGATTTCCTTTTTCCATATTTGATTGCACATGGAAGCCACGTTTGCATTTATTAGCATTCCCTAGTTTCCCATATCATTTCTCTGAATCTCCTGTTGTTACAATGTGAGACTAATCCTATTACGGATGTATTGATTCTGCTTCCAAGTTACTAAATTGCACCTAGTAATGCTTATACCATTACATTTGTCTTTGCTACACATTTCTCATGCTGTGGTAGTTTGTATGTGAGAGAGATGAAGGTTGTTTTTCCCCGTATGTTATGTTCTGATGAGTTTTGCGGATTTTTCTGCTTAAATTGTGCCTATCCTATTCCTATTGAAATGTGGAATGTTGACTAAAATAGGATTCCTTGGATAAGTTTTGAATAAGTGAAAGCTGATGTTTGTATTGCTCAGGCCCACGCATAGTGGAGGGGATTCCTACAGCTACATGTGGTGGCGTCCAACCGCCAGGAGATCCTGTTGGATGGAGAATATATCTTTCTATCTGAAGTTTATAGTAATTGACCCGTGGTCTGTACTGTTTTAGGGATTGTTAGCTAACATAAAATAACAAGGAGTTGGTTTAATTGGCCCCTTTTTTTTTTTGCATTTTCAGCATCTTTGACTACATATACCTCAGGCATTTCTGATTTCTTGGTTGTCTGGAGTAATGAAATTTAAATAATGTTCATAAATATTGTTCAATTTTGGAGAAGTTCTTGGTTTACATGATTTTTTCCTCAATGCGTAGTTCCGTTTTGTTGTATAGTTAGCAGGTGAAAAGCTGTGTTTGCTGATGTTATGTCTACTACTAATGAAGAAAGATCTATGTTGGTATTATCTAACAGTGACGTCTACTCCTTTTAGTCTCTGTCTGAAGTTATTACCGGTGCTATGTTTAAATTTTAAATGTAAAATCATTTAATTTTTTAACCACTAACCCTAGTCCTTTTCTTACTTTCAGCACTTTTCATTCTCTTTTTCGTATTACGACCGATGCATCCTTGTTTTACAATAGTTATCTATTTTCATATTATCCATGAACCTCTTTGATTTGATTATCCTGCATCCGTATGTTATGTGGCTGTGGCTAATATGTTTTGATAATTCTATTCTATTCTATTCTTCTCTTCATTTTCTTTTGTTTTGGTTGTTCCTATCTGTCTCTTGGAGTGCAAATTTGTTTGTGCTGTTACCATGTGTGTAACAGACTGATGTCGTTTTGCATCAGAGGATAGTGAGCTCCAATGCGTTCCTGAAAGTTTTGAATCAGTAGAAGAGTATGTTAGAGTATTTGAGCCTTTGCTTTTTGAAGAATGCCGAGCGCAGCTTTATAGCACCTGGGAGGAGTTGGCTGAAACAGTTTCAAGGGATACAAATGTGATGGTCCGTGTGAAGAGCATTGAAAGGCGAGAAAGAGGTAACTAGCACAATCATTTCATTTGGTTTAGCTACAGATTTCTGTTGATAATCAAGCAAATGATGCTTTCTCCACAATCTGGCCATGCTAGAAGAAAATTTTGAATTGTAGTTTAGCTGTACAGAAAGAGTAGCGTACAAGTATAGCTCAGAGTACTTATCAAAAAAGTATAGTTCAGAGTGTGCTACCTTGCACTGGCTGAAACATTCAGATCGTGTCACTCAGCCGAGTTTTAGAAGGGATTTTGCTTTCATATTTTCGGATCTTAGTGATTTCACTCACTCACACACTGAACACAATACTTCTATAGTCATGTATTGATGCATTTTTTGCTAGAAGTGTGTGCGAGATAATGAAGGTATTATTTTATTTCCCGGTCTATGCTAACTAGCTGAAACATTCTTTTGTTGGTTTAGGATGGTACGATGTGATAGTCCTCCCGGCGAATGAGTGCAAGTGGACATTCAAGGAGGGTGATGTTGCAATTCTTTCATGCCCCAGGCCTGGATCAGGTTTGATATGAGAATAGCTATTCTGTTGTTAATTTCTAGGATGAATACTTTCTGGCTCTTTTTCACAGCACTTCTACTAATGTTTACTGCCATCATGTCAAGCAGTTAGAGGGAAGCGGAGCAACAGCTCACTAAAAGAAGATGAAGGGGAGCCTGAGATCAGTGGACGTGTAGCTGGTACTGTTAGACGGCATATACCCATTGATACTCGTGATCCTCATGGCGCAATCCTGCATTTTTATGTTGGGGACTCATATGAAGCTAATAGGTTATGTCAGAATTCTCATTTTCCCTAGAGTTGGATGATATATTGATTGTTATCTCTTATAACTGGCTTTCTGTTCTCTTTGTCCCAATAGTATGTACCTGTTAGCCAAAATGTTGACATTCTTCTGTTTCAATTTCCCTGTGCTATATTTTATTTTCCAGCATGGTTGATGATGATCACATTCTGAGAAAGCTTCAGCCCAAAGACATCTGGTATCTAACTGTGCTTGGTTCTCTTGCAACAACACAGCGAGAGTACATTGCATTGCATGCATTTCGTCGTCTCAATTCGCAGGTGAATTGGAATTTGTTTCATAGGATCCTAATGACTGTATTCTATTTCAGGACGTTCTTATGAGTGCTTCCTTTTTTTTCTTTTTTCTTTTTGTAGATGCAAACTGCAATCCTTCACCCTAGTCCTGAGCACTTCCCAAAGTACGAGCAGGAGTCCCCTGCCATGCCTGAATGCTTCACACAGAACTTTGTTGATCATCTGCATAGGACATTCAATGAGCCTCAGCTAGCAGCTATTCAATGGGCTGCAATGCATACAGCAGCTGGTACAAGTAGTGGGATTACAAAGACGTGGCCCTTTACTCTTGTTCAAGGACCTCCTGGAACAGGGAAGACACATACTGTCTGGGGAATGCTAAATGTCATCCATCTGGTCCAGTATCAGCATTACTACACGTCTTTACTTAAGAAACTAGCTCCTGAAAGCTATAAACAAGCCAATGAGAGCAATTCTGACAATGTTGCTATGGGATCAATTGATGAGGTTCTTCAAAACATGGACCAGAATCTCTTCCGAACTCTTCCGAAACTCTGCCCAAAGCCTAGAATGTTAGTTTGTGCTCCTTCAAATGCCGCAACTGATGAGCTTCTTTCTCGTGTTCTTGATCGTGGATTCATTGATGGCGAGATGAAAGTTTATCGGCCTGATGTGGCTAGAGTTGGGGTTGATTCTCAAACCCGTGCTGCTCAGGCAGTTTCTGTTGAGCGAAGAACTGAACAACTTTTGGTGAAGAACCGTGATGAAATTTTAGGATGGATGCACCAGTTAAGAGGCCGCGAAGCTCAGTTGTCTCAGCAGATAGCTTGTCTTCAAAGAGAACTTAATGTTGCTGCGGCAGCTGTTCGTTCCCAAGGATCAGTTGGTGTTGACCCAGACGTTCTTGTTGCCAGGGACCAGAATCGAGACACGTTATTGCAGAACCTTGCTGCAGTGGTTGAAGGCAGGGATAAAGTTCTAGTTGAGATGTCTCGCCTAGTTATTTTAGAGAGTAGGTTTCGCGCTGGTAGCAGCTTTAATTTGGAAGAAGCCCGTGCCAATCTTGAAGCAAGTTTTGCCAATGAGGCTGAGATTGTTTTCACTACCGTCTCAAGCAGCGGTCGCAAGTTATTTTCTCGTCTGAGCCATGGCTTTGATATGGTAGTCATTGATGAGGCAGCCCAAGCCAGTGAAGTGGCAGTCCTTCCTCCCCTTTCACTTGGTGCAGCACGGTGTGTTCTTGTTGGGGATCCTCAACAGCTCCCAGCAACTGTTATCAGCAAGGCAGCTGGAACATTGTTATACAGTAGGAGCCTCTTTGAAAGGTTCCAGCAAGCAGGATGTCCCACAATGTTACTATCTGTGCAGTATCGGATGCATCCTGAAATCCGGGATTTCCCTTCTAGGTACTTTTATCAAGGACGCCTTAAGGACAGTGAAAGCATTGCCAACTTACCTGATGAGGGTTACTACACAGACCCTGTGCTTAGACCTTATGTATTCTATGATATTACGCATGGAAGGGAGTCTCATAGAGGTGGATCTGTCTCTTACCAGAACATACATGAAGCACAGTTTTGTCTTCGCATGTATGAGCATCTTCAGAAAACTGTGAAATCTTTGGGTATGGGGAAAATCACTGTTGGCATAATCACACCGTACAAGCTCCAATTAAAGTGCCTTCAGCGTGAGTTTGAGGATGTCTTGAATTCAGAGGAAGGGAAGGATCTGTATATCAATACTGTCGATGCTTTTCAAGGCCAGGAACGTGATGTCATTATCATGTCTTGCGTTCGTGCCTCAAGTCATGGAGTTGGCTTTGTTGCAGATATCCGCAGAATGAATGTTGCTCTTACCCGTGCGAGAAGGGCTCTTTGGGTATGGTTCTCCATTATTCACGTCATCTAACATTATTATGCATAAGTCACTTCCATTCATATTCCTATCTGCCCACCAGTCTAGAGGCTTGATTCTGGTTTCATTACTTGTCATTCAGAGATATATCTATTAAAACAATAGTTATATTACAAGTGGGTCTTTTAAATGGATAACTACCTCCTCCAGCTCGAGGTTATTGTCTAATATTTAATTTTTATGCTCTGACAGGTTATGGGGAATGCTAATGCTTTGATGCAGTCTGATGACTGGGCTGCGCTAATTGCTGATGCCAGAGGCAGGAGTTGTTATAGGGACATGGATTCTCTGCCCAAAGATTTTCTCATACCTAAGGGACCTGCTTATACACCCTTGCCAGGCAAGGTGTCCTCTAATACGAGGGGGTTGAGATCAGGTGGGCATAGACATAGACCAATGGATATGCACATGGAGTCCCGCTCAGGGACGCCATCAGAAGACGATGAAAAGTCAGGTGGGGCAGTAATTTCTAGGAATGGGAATTACCGGCCCTCGAAGCCACCAATTGAGAATTCTTTTGATGATTTTGATCAAGCAAGTGATAAATTGAGGGATGCCTGGCAATTTGGCGTACAGAAGAAGCAAAGTTCTGCTGGATTTGCAGGGAAGAGAGACATGTAGTGGCTGACATAGTCTTGTAATCCTCTTAGCGCCTTGAGGGGGAGCTTTAATTCATTTTCTAATGTTTTGGTGCTTGCTCCTATTGTCGCCAAGCCCTGGGATTAATATCTTTGTATGCTGAGCTTGTGTGCCAGACTTGTTTGATTTGTTTCAAGTTTGGGCTGAACTATCCAACATTCTTTGCTCGGAGAAAAGGAGGGTTTTGGCAGAGACAGCAGTCAACCTATTTCTGAAGTTCATTGCTCTTGTGCAAGAGCTGTTTTGCTTGAATTGATCCCCGTGATTTCTTGCAAGGAGCTGGATGCTTTTGGTTAGGTTGTGGGAAATCGTATCCTTTATCGACCAGCTTACAGTCGGGCAAATGTAAGAGATCTTATATTTGTGTTGTCAACATGTGGTTCTGTAAATGTGCATCTGACTATTCTGCACATGTTTTATACGTGTAATTCAGGAATCCGGTGGTGGTCTCAACAAGCTCCACTGCAAGAATCTTGAAGCTGCAAACTTTTTAGTGGGGAAGATCAAGCCCACCTTGCCTTTGCACTGATGACCTAAGTTGATCCAGGAGGGGGGGAGCTTCCTGTTATGGCCCCGCTGCTCTGCGGCTCAGACAACTCCTCGGCTTTCACTACTCTTATATAGAGTAGTGCTGTAGCTGAGAAGTTCACATTTAAGGACACGCTAGGGACATTCTTTGGATATGACCATCCATTAGGATGACATCCCAAGTTATTTAAAATTTTAGGGGCGGATTTAATTCTCCTTCTAATTGTTCGAAGGGGGAAGTAAAAAGACATAGCTGCCTCTGGTGTAATACCTCATTAAGTTCTGTACATCCAGTGGAATACTTGGTAATCCTGTACAGAGATGAAAGGGAAGCACAAGAATTTGTTTTGCTAAATTTGGAGGCATTTGTTGCGTCAAAAGAGTTGTACATCCGGCCATGTTGAATGGTAGTACTCTTTTCTATGCTTATACCGATTTTGTTAGATTTGTAGCCGAAGTGAAAAGGGGTTTTTTTTTTAGAACATTTACTTGACGAGGATAAGCCTTGATCAGACTATTGTCTGCTTAAACACGCGCACCAGTCAAGAAAAATGGGCTTGGCCGCTGGTTAGCCATTTAAAGATCTGAACCTTGATTTTTCCGTCTGATAATTTTATTTTATATACAGCAGCAGGAGTATGTCACACTGCAAATGAAAAGCTAATTTAAGGTTAACTATAAAATAATCTTTATTTCTCTCATTAAAAATTATTTATTTTTGTATTTTAGACTCAATTGGAAAGTCGATGGCCGCATTCCTAGGCTAAAACAATGTGAGCATTGAAGGGGGAAGGGGGCGACTGAAGTAATGATATATGGCTTTCAACACAAGCTACCCATCTGTTACATTGACATTTACATGCATACCATGTGGAGAAAATGTAGTGAAATATCAACTTTGTTGCTATACAAGTTAGAACCTCCTCCCCAGATGAAGTAAACCTCACCTCATCTCAAGTAATTTAGACTCTTCCTATTCCGCGCCTCTCGGCTTGCTCGCCCTATTTTTTATTCATCAAGAAAATTAAGAGCAAAAATAAAAACAAATCCCATGTTATCTGTGCTATAATATCAATAATTTATAATTTCAAGATACAATGCGTCAATACCAGTTGTTAAGGGTGTTGTCGCTATTTTGAGTAAAAAAAATATTTTTTTGAAAAAATTGATGGTGTTTTAAAATGAAAAATGTATTAAGTCATAATTTTTCTAAGTTCCCGAACTGCCTTATAATTATAATATGAAAACGTGAGATAGAAAAGCTTAAGAGGTCAATTCCGTTCAGATAAAAGGAAAAGCACGCCCACTTTTGCGCAACAAAGTTTGAGCCAATACTTCAGATTTTTATCATTAATTGCTCAAATTTGATACCGTTAATAACCAGAAACGAGCACTTTAAATCCAAATTCAAAATTGTCGGAGAAATCTACCAAAAAGGTACACATTCAGATATTCTCCACGTCCTAAACGCTACAAAATCCGGTCCGGAAAATAGAACTGTCCCATTCCCAGGCTTCATCTATCTGTCATCTCCTATGAAGTGGATCCGAAAACATATTCGTCAGAAATACTCCAAACCCATCTGCTACCTTACACCCTTAAAAAGATTCCATTTTCTTGATTGTCCTGTCTTCGTTGGTTTCTGGCAGCTGAGTAGTTCCAAAAGATTTGCCTTTCTTTCCGCTCTCAGACTTTGAATCTTTCAGGTTAGATACTCGTATTAGCATTCGTTTTCTGGGTCTTTTCACTGTGCGCTATTGATTTTCTGATCCCTCTTGGCTTTTAATTCAAGTGGGTGGGTTTTGTTGCGTTCATTACCATTGCCAAATCTATTTTTGAAGTTAATGATTTGGTACATTGGTTGAAAACCACTTTGGCAAAAAGGGTGTTTTCTTTCTTTTTCTTTTTGAGGAATTTGTGGTCCTCATTAGAAACATAAAGCAACATTTGATGGTTTCCCGCGAGTCATTTCTGTCTTAGATTGCAGATACCGTTGCTAGTTAACTGAAGTCCTATCTAAAATGTGAGCTTCTATGTCGCAGTACATGTGCCTTGGTACTTCTTTTTTACTTTACAGACAAAGCGAGGTTTTTGATAATTTCGAATGTAAAAGCTACCATGTTAGATAAGATCTTCCAATCGTTATGTATGGGATGAAAAGATATAATCCTTAAGCTGCTGATGGACCTTGTTTTAACATAAGGTTTTCATCCTTTTTGGATTGCCTTGGACCGTAGTTGAGGAACGAGAACTTGAGCTGGTAATCGGGAAGTTAATGTCATATTTTGTTCCCCCCCCCCCCCCCCCCCCAACAAAGACTAAACAACGGTCACTAGGGTTAAACTGGCAATAGAAACAAACGAACTAACAAGATGATAAGTTTCACCTAGTATGACTGATTATAGAGATCGTTTGTTGATGAATGCTACCTTAGCCCATTTTTTACGTATGGACTGAATCAAGTTGACTGCCAAAAGTGTGTTAATTTTTGTTTACAGAGATCGTTATACACTTCACATGTCCGGTCTTTTGTGGTGTCCTGAGTCTACGTGAAAGTCAGTATTACTCTTACTGGTGTTTTTGAAAGTGAAGTTTCTATCAAACCTCAGGTGTGTGCGTGTTTAATCCCCCAACAGAATAGTATTTAATCCTGTTAATGTGGATCTAGAGAAGCGAGAGAATCAAGGAAATAATTTTCAGGTCTTTGGTTCCTGTCAATGATAAATCTCAGTCGTTAATATACTTAGTGTAGGCCAAATATTTGATTTTTTTGGATGCAGAACGATCTCAACCTTATAAGAATCCAGATTTTGTGGAGGGGTCTAAAGCAATTATTCTCGTTAAATTGCCATAAGATTGTCCAAGACTAAAATATCTTTAAATAAAAAAAGTCAACTTTAAATTTAGATACCCTTACATGTGTAAAATGCTCGAATTTGAAGGCGGTTTAATTAAGTTTTATCATGGACAAGGAGTTCCTTAAGTGATGGCTATCATCAAAATTTCCAACAGATACAGTGCCATTTCTTATGTCCTCTAAATTTCTCATGGACAAAAGGCATTTTTTGTGTTGTGTGTCTTAATCTTGGTTTCATGCAATTTAGAGGTTGTTACTGTGTTTGAGGTCACTAACCAGGTATTATAAGATTTTCTTTAGTCACTTAAGTAAAGGCGAGTGTATTCTCATATATTCTTGTCCTGTTGTTTTTCTTAATGTCAAAGAATAGCTTTTGTGCTGATCAACTTTCTGCTAATTGATAGAATACGAAATTTTGTTTTCTCCAAAAAGGGGTGCATGCAGATTTGTGTCGATCAATTTTCTGCTAATTGACAGAAAATGAAGGTATCTATATTTAGAGCTTGGAATGTTGGGTAGATACCTGTAGTCTTGTTGATATATAACCAGGTTCTTGTAATCCTTGTGAGTAGTTCTGGTATGTGTTTTTGGGAGGAGTGTAGCTCCCTGAGCTCCTGAGTTCTCATATGTTTCTTTCTCATTGTACAATGAGTTAACCTTTTTGTTATATAATACTTCCCAATTACCCTAATAAAAGGGGAGTATGACTAGGGAGTTCTGTGGCTGGCTGGAAAAGGAAGAAAGTTAGCTTTCTTGCATGCTTTGTTATATTCTCTGACATGTTCATTTTTATTGTGTATGTGGGATAGATAGTTTGCTTTTTGTTATACATGCTCGCTCGCTCTGTAGAATTAAGTTTATCTTTCATTCTGCTCACCGACAGAATGAAGAGTAGCCAATAGCAGTTATGTTCTGAAGTTTCCGCTCTGACCTGCAGGTGTAACGTTGAAAAAATATGAGTGGGGGGTCAAAGAAATCCCATTCAAATGGCGTTGAGAAGCTTTTGACATCTGATGAGCAGCAAGCTAAGGTATCTCGCTTTTATATGCTTATTTGGCTTGCGATCATGAAAATGCTCTATTAGTGTGGGAAGAAAAGTTTCTTAAGCCTGTACACCATTCCATATTTGCAGATTAATGAGTTGAGAAGGTTGATGGGGCCACTGCCAGATAAGTTGTCCATGTATTGTTCTGATGCATCCATCTCAAGATATCTTAGGGCACGTAACTGGAATGTCAAGAAGGCAACCAAAATGCTGAAAGATTCCTTGAAATGGAGATTGGAATACAAGCCAGAAGAGATACGCTGGGTATGCTTTCATTGATCTCTGTTCCTTTCATCTGTAATTTAAGTTAGAATCTAATGGATGAAAGCGTGCAGAACTCCATTTTTTGTTGTATGCTTGGAATATCTTTATTTTAAAGGCTAATAATAAGATTAGGCTATAGTGATTCAGAGACCTGAGAATCTTTTCCTAGTGTTGCATCTTCTTCTTTTTGTTTGTTTGGTTAGTCCTTTTCCTTTTCCTTTTCCTCTTCCTCTCTCTTTTATTTTTTCCTTTGGGAGTTAGTCATGTAAATTCACGGTCTGTGTTGTTCCTTGGGTCAGGTTCAAAGTTCTTAACCAAAGGCCTGTTGTTTCTATGGTGGTTCGAAACTTTCAATGAACCCATACCTGTTTGGAAGTCTACCAATTTGCCAAATCTAACGGCCATGTTTGCAAAAGTTTTAAACTGATAGGCAAACTGAAATCGGTTGATTTGGCAAGGAATAACTGCTAGAGTGCTGCTTATTTAAACCAATCTGATGGTCGATGATCTGAATCCATGAAGCCTTTCACCCTCCGGTCATCAGCTTGGGTCAAATTTTGGAGCTTTATGATATAACTTCTCGACACCATAGGTTTCTCAATTCATTGTTTCTGCTTGTAATGTAGGACGATGTTGCTCATGAAGCGGAGACGGGGAAAATCTACAGATCAAATTCTGTGGACAAGCTTGGGAGAACAGTCCTTGTCATGAGACCTAGTCTCCAGGTTTCATCTGACAATGCCCTCTTACATCCGTGCTTTAATGTTCCAGTTATTATGTAACAATTGGTGGCATCTTGTTTCTGTGTAGATATGTCTCACTAATTATGAATGAAAAAATCATTGTTCTTTTAGTTACATTTAAGTCGTCTTTTTATTTGTTTGGAGCATGAATCTTTTCTAGCCAAAATATCAAGTAAGTTGAGAAGTTTCCTGCTGCTAGGAGGGTTTCATATGTACATAATTTGGATTTGTTAGCATATTAGTCTTGATGACACTGTAAGTTAGAAATTCATTGGCTGTGCCTCATATTTGAAAGCTTAATGTTAGCCGCTTAGCTGCATTGGTATAGAGGGAAAAAGTCTATATATTATGACCTGAAGGTTCAAGCTTTGAAAGAAAAGTATTTTGGCACTTTGTTGCATTTCCGTGATGATGTTTTCATGTTTATTTTGATTGCAGAACTCAAAGTCAACGAAAGGACAAATCAAGTATTTGGTCTATTGCATGGAAAATGCTATTTTGAATCTGCCACCAGACCAAGAACAGATGGTTTGGCTAATTGATTTCGATGGTTTCAATTTGTCGAATATTTCAGTAAGGGTGACAAAGGAGACTGCCCATGTTTTACAAGACCAATATCCTGAACGCCTTGGTGTGGCAATATTATACAACCCACCAAAGTTTTTCGAGCCATTCTGGATGGTATCCCCAAATTAAAGCGTTCACTATTACTTTGCAAGCTGTTTGCACTTTTGCGTAGGGTTATTTGTCAGAAAGTTGTCACTTCCCATTATAGAAGCATACAGGTTTGATTGAAGCCTGTTTACTGAATTGGCAGCCTTAACTGGTGGGTAGCATGTTTTCAACGTTAAAAAAAAAATTCTTGGTGTTTCATGCTCCCTCTAGATTTTTGAGATACATTGGGATTTTAACATTTGGAAATACCAGCTATTTTTTATTTATGATTCTGGTAAAATTTTAGTCTTCAATATTGATTTAAACCTAGTAAAACTTAATTCATTCATTATTCTAGTGTATTCTGTTCACTGACAGTTCTTTGTTGCCAATAATATATTAACAATCTCATACACTATTAATCTGCCATTTAGATTTTTATGCTTTTTTTCGTAGTTCTCTACACTAGTTGGTTTTTGACATTGAGAAATGTACAAATGCAGGTGGTGAAGCTCTTTCTAGAGCCGAAAACTTACAATAAAGTCAAGTTTGTTTACTCTGATAACCTCAACTCGAAGAAGATAATGGAGGAATTGTTTGATATGGACCAGCTTGAGTCTGCATTTGGTGGAAATAGTGACTGTGGATTTGAGATAAATAAGTTCTCTGAACGGATGCGAGAGGATGACAAGCGGATGTCCTCTTTCTGTACAAGTGGGAATCCTCCTTCAACAGCCCCACAAACAGATTTGACAAGTGCATTAGATTCAATCAACTTAGGCTCCGAGTCTGATCATTCTGACAGTGAGAAAACAGATGGTTCCCCATCTCATGCGGCGGAATCCGAAGTTGTGCCCCCAGGTCAAAGTCTGGTAGGGACCGACGGCAGCAAAACTGCTATGTAAGATGTACATTAGAATGAAGAAACAAGCCAAAGCTTGAACACCATCTTGGTTAAGGTATGCTGACTCAGCCATACCACAAATTCCTTGCTGACCCTTACCCAATTTGCTTGTAAACTTGAAATAGAGAGTTTCTGTCTTACCTTTGTTGCTAGAACTGTGAAGATTCCACGGATGATTTTGCCTGTGGAGTCAAGCAAATAAATCTCAAAACAGCATTGCATGCTAAGTGTGTCTCTTAGCATACTTTCCTCTCTCTAATTTGATCAAACCATCTCTTACCTCTTCCTTGAAAGGGAGTTCCGCCACCGATACTATAGACTACAAGACAACCTGCAACTACCTCCCTAATTTGCGAAAGTAAGAAGTCAGTGTTTGCTTCGTGACGTTGTGTGCAGTTCTTTACCATATGTATCGTCCTGGCCGGCCTAACCCATAAGTTAAGACCATTGTTTCTAAATTTTGATAACCACTTCTCTTAACAACTTGGTTTTCACAAGGCTTACGAAATGTTTAGTTCTAGGATTCCATGAACGTCCAAGCAGTGACCACTAAAATCCCTGGTAGAAAAAAAGTGAATAGTTTATGAGAATTGGTTAAAAAGTAAAGAGAGTAAATTTGAATGAATATGATAATGAAAAATAATAATTTGATGGAGAAATAAAGATTATTTTATAATTATTTTAATGAGGTTAAAAAATTTTGAGTCCCCATTAAACATGGAGAGGATTTATTTGTGAATGAAGCCAACATTTATTTTCTCCTTTCCTTGTCAATGGGTTTCCCGACCAGGTAAAATCATCTCCGATTCTGTAATTCCATATCAATGATAGAGGTGGGATTCAAGGGACCACTCTTTTATCCGACACAGAACTCTTCCTCATACACGTACGAGTACACAGGATTTAGGGCCAAGGTTCAACCTATCTAGACCTGATATTTGGCCTTCATACAAAAAAGCTTTTTACCAAGAGTGAAACACAGTGTGTGCGTGCAGAAACGGAATGTAGGGGCAAAAAAACAAGAACAAAAGAGAATCAGACTAGGTAGAGTCCAGGAGTAAATAGGATAATGGAATATTTCGTATTTTAAGATTCATTCGTCAGGGATATTGCCAAGGTTTATATTAATGTTACTAATGGTGCGTTTGTGTACCAAAATTTTACCTCCTCTAAAATTTTAACACAATTAAATATTACAATATAATCTCTCTCTCCCCATCAAATCATTACTATTTACTACAAAAAAATATAAAAAATTACCCCTCTCTTCACTTTTTCACTAAACCCAATACTTAAAATTTTAACATCACTAAAATTTTACAACACAGACACAACCTAAAAGAAACTTTAAACATTTTTGTGAATTAACCCAACTTGAGTAGATGGGAAGTGCCGGATTAAGATAATTGTTGAATATGCACGTGTAAGGATAAAAAGGTTCAGTCCCGTATTGAAAAAAAAAGTCACATGTGTGGATGACTAATATAGCATAGGTTACCTAAACTTGTAGGCTTAAGTTTTTAACCCTTTATACTATATTATCAGTCCACTGGAAGAGAGTATGATGTGGATAATAGGGAGGCCCAAGAGAAAAGGGCATGTTGGATCAGGCTTCCATTTGAGGGCAAGCAAATTGTGTTGAAGGCAGATCTCATATTGAAATAAAAGTCACATATGTGAGTAGTTAATATAACATACTTAGATCCCAACCTATAAATTTAAGCTTTTAAACTTAGAAGTAGACATGTTATACGCTAACCCCATGAAGAAAGAGATCACAATTCATAAAATCGAGGATTTTTTTTTTGTTCTCGGTAATAATGGCCTTGGTGTAGTGAGATAGGTAGGTTAGAAGTCGAAAAACCAATATACATTTGTCATCAAATACTTGAGATAAAGACATGAATCGGGCACGCTTGCAAAGCTAAAATTTGTGAACATTTTGGAACCTTTAAGAATTTTTAGAATCAAGCATTAATTTTGTATCCATGTCAAATAATCTCTTTTCATCACGATAAACATAAAAAAAATCACTCAAATTATCTTTCTTTCATCAAATCTCATAAAATTCTATTTGTTTTTCACTATTTTCTCACAACTTAATAAAACTCCAATCTCCTCAATTTTCGCAACATTAGCTAAACATATCCAAATCAACATTCTAAATATTTCAAAATTTTAAGATTTGCAAAACCCCCACCCCTTGAGATGATTGAATTGTTAGAGATAATATCATAATCAATCTATAAGATTTGATAAGATATTTATCACGATATCATATGTTTAAGTTTTAATGTAAATTTTTTAAGAGATCTTAGAGTTTAAATATAAGAATATCATTATTATCATGCTTTGTATTTTCTCTATAAATGGATACTTTCAACTTCTACTCTGAATAGACTTATAATCAATCCCCGTCTCTTGTTACTAATATTCGTTAATTAATACCTGTTACTAAAATAAGTTCGTCTTGAGACTAGATTTTTCTGCATGTTCAGAACAAGTTTCTTTCCTCACCCACAATGCAGGGAAACCCATAGAGGAGCATACCAAAAACACCCCAACGAAAAAAAAATATAATTATTTCACAATTTAAATATTGGGTTTACGAAAGGGGAAAAAGTACAGGTCCAAACGTCTGTACGGCTCTACATATCTGCAACAGGAATGTAAATCTAGGCTTCATCACACATCCAAGAGTAGAAATAGTAGCCAGCTTTCTGATCTGCCCGGTTCGTATACTGTACGTTTACATCTTCACGGAACTAGCTCTTACAAAACAGTAGCAGTCTTTCCTCATACTCTAATTATGATGCCAAAAGGTACGCCCCTGAACAAGCCATCAAGAAAAATGTGAGCATACTGCAGGAGTTAGAAGCCAAAGAAACCCAGCAACTGAAAGTTACCTACACTTAAAAAGGATATTAATGGAGCATCTCATCTAACTTCTGCCTGTATTGAGCTAAACGCTGCAAAAAAAAAATTAAGTGGAAAATCAAAGTTAGAAGTTTACTCGGGTTGATTCCAGAGATTGTAATTGAAGAGACCAAAACAAAAATGGACTAAAGATGGTTCCACAATTTCTTTGATCTGTCAAGGATGTAGCCCATAACCTCAAGGTAAAAGCAGAACATTCTCGAGGACTAAAATCTCGTAGAGGTCATCCATTATCACTGAAACGTTTACTTGGGTTGACCCAACTGGTAAAGTTTTGCGAGAAGGCTCATTTTGTTTCCATGGAAGAAAATTCCTGGCATGCTTATGTTCACAGTAGTTTGTCTCATTTCAAAAGCGGTTGAGTCTACAAATGTCTCTTGCCAATCATAAAGCTCTATAAGGTGCAATTCCAGACCCCCCTGGACGCCCTTCTATGCAAGCATTAAGAGGGAAATGCTTAGCCAAATTTCTCACAAAATAGATCAGTTGCAGAGAACATCAAGCTTACGAAATAAAAAGTAAGAAAACTTCAATTTCTAATAAATCTTTATATTTCTCTCCGCCCCCTTTTCCTGTGTAATAAGAATCATATATATCATTGCAGCATATCCTACCATTTTCACCATTATTTATATTTCCCATTAGGATTTGGGCACCAACAGTGAAGCCAAATAACATATCAGATATACCGGCAGGCCAATGTCTGCAAAAAGGGTATCACAGCATAACATGAAGCTCAGAAAACAAGCAAAGGAATGAAGGCTTTCTAAACTGTAATTATCAGTAATAATACTTCAAGGGTCATATTCTAGAGGTTCTCAGAACCTTTGCCAGAACAAAAGACCCAAATTAAGGCCATTCATCTATCCCTTCCTTCTCAACAACAAAATGGACCTTGAGGGCCTATAGAGTGACCTTTTTCTTTCTTGTTTTTTGTCAAATAATTTATTGCAATTGAATGACACCATTAGTCCACAACTCACAATATGGAGAATATGAATATACTAAATACAAATGTTTTCTTGCATAACCGTTAAATAAAAGCCAATAGAAGTTGCATACCCTTGTGTAAGCATAAACTCCTGCCTCGGTAGGTGCTACGGGACTTCCCCTCCTAATGAATTTTCCCTCTTTGAAAATATACAGCATTGGTATCCCAGTTGATAGTTCTAAACTAATAACCTGCCAGCAAAGAAAAAAGAAGGGGGCATGATCTTTGATCCATTGCTGTAAAACAGGAGAATCCAGAATCCCAATAGTAAAATGTATAATACCTCTTGGGAAGTTAATTTGTCAAGATACATAATAATGGACCTCAATGAATTCCCATGCGCAGCAATCATTACATTCTTTCCAGATAGAAGCTGGGGTTCAATCTGCGGCAGAAGAATGTTTATATGATCACTTGAACCTATGACCCTTATCAGATTTTCAGATGTAGAACATTATATTGAACAGGAATATTTAAGAGGAGTACTACACATGGTCGTGCATGTGGCCATGCATACCTGATCGTTGAAGTAAGCAACAGCTCTTTCAGCACACATTTCCAAGCTCTCGCCATTAGGAGGAGGAATATCATAACTCCTACGCCACTCGTGAACTTGTTCCTTCCCGTATCTATCTGCTGTCTCCTGCTTATTCAGACCCTGTAGTTCTCCGTACCTAAAGGGAAAAGCAATTATAGATGCAGATAAGTCTAAAGTGAAAACAGCGTGCAAGAAAAACAACCAAAAAGCAGAGGCAGAAGCATATACATTCTTTCATTCAATTGCCAAGCTGCTATCACAGGAATGGATTGCTTTTTAGTGTCTTCACTGAAAATTTGACTCCACTTCATTGCCTGTTCACTCTCATTATGAATAATAATTGGCACCTGCAGGCAGGCCGATAGTTAACAGGTGACATATAAACAAAAAACAAAAATTGACCACAAATCTTCTTTGCATCAACTTTAACATAATTTAAAACCCGGACCCAATGCAAGGAACAGAATACAACTTGGTAATGCCTTCTTTCTTTTCTCCCTTAAAAGGGGAAGAAAGGGGGAGGAGGGGGGGAGGAAGCAATGGATGATGAAGGGCCACTTGAACTAGACAGGGTCATGCGGTGCCAGGTATCACTAGCTGAGATGTATTTAACTTCAAAGATTTAAGATTTACCACCCATCAATGAAAATTGTTGCCTATGAAGTTTTAACACCTAAATATGTTTTCCAAAATCACCTTCCTACGACGGTGTTGGGTCATGGCAAGCATGGCAGTCATCTGTGCACGTATCAGTGCAGATGTATAGATCATGTCAACAGGTATATTGCTGATTCTCTTGCCAGCTTCAATAGCCTCTTCCACACCCTTCTTAGTTAGTGGCACATCAACACAACCAGTGAACAAGTTCTTTTCGTTCCATAGTGACTCTCCATGCCGGATCAGAATCAAAGCTACTTCATCTGTATGAAATCCCAGAAGAGAAGTCAAAAGATTCCACAAAACGGACAGCTTTGGCCTTGAAGTTGGGGGAATAGATTTAATGAAAAATACTTAGTGCGACCAACTCATTTATAAACTCAGCTCTGGAAAAATATTTCAGAACAGAATCCTACAATAAAACCCATATCATCTAAGGCTTATTAAGATGATAATCACTCGATCAAGAGAGATCATGCTTTGATCCTTGACTATTCTTCCGGATTATAGAGAAAAATTTGATTCAATATGACAGGCTTACTTGATTTCTTCTGAGAGTCACTCGTGTTGCTTTTTGAGGGGGATAAAACTGGTTCAAACACTATAGTTTGAGATGCCGACGCTTGAACAACACCCAAGTTCCTCTGGCCAGAGAGATAATATCCTCTTGTTGACAGGCCAACTTCGACCTTGAAACTCTTTGAAATCAATCTCAGTGAACTGTCCCCAAACTCATGATGAAAACCAGAGCTCTTAGGATATTCATGGCACTGAAGGGTCCCAATGGCTTGATGAAAAGCTGAAGCCGCCATTCTGAGAATCAAAACATCCCCCACGAAACAATATAAGGAGAAAAATTATACATATGGGTTCATGCTACTTAGGAACATAACCAAGCTTAAAGTTGGAAGCACAAAGTGAATGCAATCAAATAGAAATCTTTTTTGGCTCTAGGAACAAAAGCATTTCAGATATATTCCCGGGGAAAAGGTAGGCAAAATAAAAGCAAAAGCAGAATAGGCGGAAAAAAAGGGGTAAAGTACTGCTATTTAACATGTTCCTAATCACGCTTATAAAAAAAACATGTTCCTAATCGCATCACTATGGGCTTCATTTATTCTGATCATTTGTATAAAAGAACAACTGCACAGAGTTTTCAAGAACTACGAAGTTTAAACTCATAAGCTGGAGGCAATAATCTCAGAACGCATGTTCTACCAATTCAGGATCGCAATGCAAAAAAACCCAGATATAAATAACAAAAGTAAAGTAGTCTATCAAAAAAATTGAACGAGCATCTCCATGATACCGTCCGGAATAAATAGCAGATCTAAACCGAAGATTCTGCATAACACCAAAAGCAAGGGGCAAGAACAAGCAAATCAAACACTCGAGTTTGGATCAAGGATACACCCACAGGATTTTCTAAGAATTCCTATATTAAAGAAGACCAAAATCGGACAGGAACAATTTCTAGATATAACCACGTCATAAGCCGGAGATCACAGAGACAGATAACTCACGTCCGGAAGTACTAAGGAATAACTCAACGACCCAGAAACCCAAAATGCGAAGAATAAACGAATGCAATATACAAAAGCAAACGGTTTGAAGATGAAGAAACTGGGTGCGAGCGTAAGACCTGGCTATATAGGAGCAAGCGAAGTAACCGAGGCAGAGAAAAGTGCAAACAAGGGTGGTGGGAGAAGTGTATAACGAGAGCGTCTGGCGGAGAAGACGACGACGAAGCTACACGTCCATTTCAACGGAAAAATATTGAGAGGGAAAAGTTAATGGTATATACAACACTCGTATGGCACTTACACATCCATAAAATATATGTATTCTAATAGAAATCGCAGTTCGTTGTGGTCTCCAGATGCGCTTTATAGAAGGAACAGTACGATGACAAGCAGCCTGTTTTCCCCCCAACAGTTGGCACTTTCGTTGTACCAGACAAATTTTTCTGAGGACGTTTTATGGAGCTTTTACTGGGATGAACGTTCGGTTTTTAAAAAACTTAAATTTAAATTTGAGAATGTGAATATTTAGGTAGATTTGATTTTTATTAGTATTTCACAAATTTTGTTCTGAAGCCTTCATGGTGAAGATGTAAGCCCAAAGCTCTTCTTACCTGTGTTTGATTAACATAAAAATACAATCTTTTTTCATAAATTCTAATAGCTTTTCACATACTCTTAACACTTTTTTTCGAAGCATATAAACTTTTTATAAACTGCAATTTTTTTAGAAACTCCAATAAAATCTACACGGCTATTAATAAAAATAAAAATTACCCATCCAAACACAGCTATATGGCTGGTTTGGCATGTTCTGGCACTGGTTTTAGATACAAAAGAGACCTCAAAAATCGAAGTCCTTGATAACTGAGAAACTGCCCTGAGAGTGAGATTTCTCTTGCACTTTTTCTTTTTAAAATTTGTTATTTCTTATTGATATAGGACTTGAAAAAGATACAATAGAATAAATATTTTAAAGAAAAGGGAAAAAAACAAAGTTGAGTTGAGTTTGGCTCTGACTTGGGGAAAATCTGCATCCTGTTGACAAAAAGTCGGAGAAGATGAGATGTTAGCGTTTCTGGTTTCGTTGGATGAAGTATTTTTATTAAGCAGGAAGCTCCAATTGTGTGCACTCGAAGCGTGACCAACCTTAAACGTCCCACGAGATGCGTGGATTTAACTAGAAATCCAAAATTTTCCTTTTACTAATTTGGTGCATCCGCAATTCTTCAAGAAGAGTGCCTTAAATGTTGTAAGCTGAACTCGAGCAGAACACAACACTACTCCTTAAAAACAGAGGAATAGATCTCAGATTCTAATTTGTCTAAAATTGGCCCATAAACTCCAAATCAAAGTCGCATCATTTAGGCTGCCAAAAGCATGGTAGGTGAAGAAGACCAACAAGGGGGCCCGAAGATATTACAGAGTAAAAGATACGGTGCATTTTGTCCACTGAAAAAGGACAAATTTTCAGTCTACTACATATTTACTTTCGGTCTGTTTTGTTTTTAACTTGAGTAACTAATATAATCTGTTACACCCGCTTTGATTTCACAGGCAGCACGTCCACTACTGAATTAATAAATGAGAATATGTCCTTTCAATCAGTTAACTTTGTATATCTTTTGGGATCTGAACTGTTTGTTCTTCGAATGAACACCTAACAAAGCAACCCTTCAAAGGCTGCAATAAACATCACCTAACTCAACCTGCATATTTGTTTATTGGGGGGCGGGGGTTTGATATGACACGTGCTAAGTAGAAGAAGTTCCGAGACCAACGCAAACGCCCACCTAACTCCCTTGGCCTTTGCCTTCGACTATTCCATGATCTTCCAGAAGGACGTTTTCCAAGTTGTCACGTGTCTTCAACGCAGTCATTGGTGCTGCTGGTGTCTTAAAAGAATATCCCCTCGGATTGTTCTTTCTCCGCTCAAGCTGGATTCTTTTCACTGTGAGTTAGGCCTCCACGTCAAAATACACTTTTAAACCAAAATTAAAAGTGACTAATTAAGTTTGAATCCCACTGTGTATGCACAGCTTGTGCTTGCAATTAGTCCGCATATTCCATGGCATTATATGCTAAGACTCTAATTGCCCGGAGTCGGCTTGAAGTTGGGTTGTCTGGGCTTATATTTCTACCACCGGCTCAAATAACAATTTTTTACTTAATAGATTGAAGCACTTTGTAGATTTTATTTGTCTTTAGACCCAAAAGGTCCAAACACCATGTCATTTAAAGGGGACAATAATATTTTTTAAATGTACGTGAGAGTAAGCTTTATGTACTACAAATTCGACTCCGACTCCAACTTAAAGTTAAAAAAAATTAAACTCGACTCTTACCCACCCGGCTATTATGTCGGTTGGAGTCGATTTCGAAGTCATTTTGCATTGCCTTATTCAGTTCCACACCTAATATCTTAGGGTGAAGCCCTTTTCAAGCAAAGTGTGACCTAATCTTCCATTGGATGAAAACCAACAGTCAAGGGCCAGCCCATTGAAGCCTGAAAACCCCATCCAAAATGGACTGATAAAGGTCTGGTGAGGCCCAGAAGGCTGATACCACCATCGCGAGTAAGCCATTTCTTCCACTCGGCGTACGGGCGTAGCCAATGAATCAGGCTCGTCAAGTTCAGGCCCACGCAGATTCAGGTGAGCTTGAGATTGTTGAACTTGTACGAGACAATTAAACACCAACAAGCCAGCTCGTTCACTATCGGCCTTTATGGGTTCCATCCAGAAACCTCTATTAAAAGCACCATGCGACAGTACACTCACCTCAAATCCAAAGACGCTTGGAACGTGACACGGAGTCACAGACTTAACTCTTAAGAGTCGAATGATTGCTGTGCGTCATTCCTCTCTCTCTCTCTCTCTCTCTCGGAGTGTCAACTGCTAATCTTATTCATTCTAAGAGGTTTTAAAAACCTCAATTACATAATCTAAAATACTAGTTAAATCCTCACTAACGAGTGATGGGATCAGACACTCGGCATCAAACTGGGGCCCATCAAAATGTCGGGAGACACAGGCTGATCGGGGATTACTGCCATCAGGATGGCCAACCCCCAGTCGAATCGAAAGCCTTCCTTCATATTTAATGTTTTCACAGGTAAACTGAAAGTAGAAAATTTCACGGTTCACCGGGGTTCATCTGGAGCTCGTACAACAACTAACAAGGTACAGCAAGCCATCCCCGTAGTCTGTTGGCCAAGCAGTTGATGGGCATTTAATTGCGTCACATTTTCTCGCGGTAAGATTTTATTGACTGATTTCATCGAACCTAATCCTCGAGCAAGGCCGTCGGTTGTCGCAGTACTTCCCAGTCTACTCTTTTCTTGCTTAAAAGTCTTCTTCAAATCTGAAGTATTTGCCCAAAAATTATCAGTTTGAAGTTGACATATCAGCCATCAGGCTTTTTGCTTAATCGGCAGGAGGCTAAAAAATTAGCCAGGCCTGGGGGCATTCTAAAGCTGAGGTTGACCTCGCCAAGCTTCATAACGTTCTCCCACCACTACCAAGCAGGGCTCAAGGTCACACAAATCGTTTTTGCAACCGTGTCATCACAAGCTTAAGAGTATATGAATTTATTGAGACAATCAGCAAAACACCACAACACTTCCCACTTTCTGAATCTTAAAGAAACCAAAGATTAATTTAATTGGTAGCAGAATCCAGTCAACAAAGAAAACGAACGTTCTGTAGTTGTTGAGATAGCAATCCATCAAGATAGGCGTAAATACGTATTACAATAAGCATAGATGAATAACTAGACATATAAAAGGAATTTGAAGCACATCTAATCATCGGACTCCTGGTATTGCCTGAGAACATCTGCACAGCCAGACAAGGCCTCATCCTTCATGAAACCCATCGCATTGGCAAACCGATTGTTGGATGCGATACCATTATAGTTGGTAAGGATGACACGGGTACGGTCGCGCCCGGGTGATGCTGTTGCACAGTCATGCTGGGGACTGCTAACAAGCATAGCATCACAAAGCTGGTCCGCATGGTCCTCGGCAACCGAGATGCTAAAGGTTCCAGTGGAGTCCGTTGTCCCCTCCTTGCTGTATACGGGTTCCATTGTCTTCCTGTCTTTGCATTCCACTCTAACCTTGGCACCTGTAGAGAAAAATGAACAATGCCACGTATCAAAAGACAAGAAATTAAAGGCCAAAAACGCTACTATTCGACCAATCCGAAGAAATACAATATTGAGGGCATATAAAACGACGTATGGAACAGCCCTGAGAGTAATGGAGAAGGATTAGAAATGGTAGATCCTGCAGGGCATTAAACATCTTCCAATGGCCAACACGTTGAAACGAGACTAGTTACCACCTATGTCAACCACAGTACAAAAGACTACGCAACCATGTGCTCTGCAGATGTTAAAGCCAAATGTTGTAACAGCTTTTCCTATTAAACTCTGATACAGGACTAGGAACAATGCTATTCTCCAGAAGCGACGAATAATCCAAGATTCGCCAATGCAGGAGGTCAAGACCCATTATTAACGATCCTTCGATAAAAGGATTCACTGTCCTCCACGAAGATCCAATTGTCCTTACTTTTCAATCAGCATATCGAGTTTCTGGGTATAATTTCTTCTATTTACTTTATCAATCAAACTTTTCACGGATACCGCGCAACGAAATGATCATCCGTAAAAACTAATCATTAGGATCCATCGTACGATGAAGAACAAAATCCATTGGTCAAACTTTACGTTTTTTACATAATATTTTTTTTTCCTTTCTGCTTAGTACACATTATTCAACACATATTTGCACGACAAATGAACAGCGGTCAATGAAGGGCATAAAATATCAATTTTTTTCTATGCCTCCTAATCGAAGTGGTACTGAACCTAAATATTGAAAAAAAAAATCTTCTTTCATCAAGTGTCGTAGCTAAATTGAAATTATCAGACCAATAAAATGCAAAACAAGTCAGATCAACTTGACAATTCCACCGAAAATTAGTATAACAAAGGAAAAAAAAAAGCCCATCACAGAAAGATATAATTTTACCCACAAAGCCACTTAGTAGTCCCTTAGATCCGCAAGACGAATCAAATCTAGGAAATGGGATCCCACTGATACAAACTGAAAAATAAGAACAAGAGAAATGTGATGTTACCGGTGATATATGTGGTGGCGGAAGTCTCGAAACCGGCGCGGCAGGTGTCGCAGTAGACTCGCCCTTTCACTATGAAGCGGTCACTCACTGGGCGCCTGGCACTTACTGTTAGAGCCGAGAGGATGATCACACAGAGCGCGAAGAGCAACGGTGTTCTGGCCATTCTTGGGGCTTTCGGATTCGGATTGGTTCTTGAGAGAAAACGAGTCTGGGGGAGAGAGCGGCGAGAGACCTGGAAGATTCAGAATTAAATGGGTGATAGAATCACGGGAAATGGGTAAAGCGTGAAGCGTGAAGCGTGAAGCGAAAGGTGAGTGGAGACAAGCCCGGCTAGTCCGGGGAATCAAAGGCGCGTCAGAGATGTATCGTTGTGTATGCGCGCACCAGAACTAAACCATGCACTTGGTTATTTTGGACGATTCTAAACGTGCCACGTCTCAGTAAGTGGATTAAAAGGATAGATCAGGAAGATGTGAGAGTACACGTGGGTTGTCTCAGGTAGAGTGAATAGTGGACGGTTGTAGAGGAGAGAACATGGCTTTTGATTGAACGCAGCTGGCAGTGGCCCTGTCGGTGCTCACATGGGGGCATTTAAATGAAGGGGTTGCGGGTTGCAAAAGGTAGCAAGGGGATGATCGGCTGTAATCCACCCTAAAATATGCTAAGCCCGCGTCCGAATTGGCAATTTGGCACGAGTTCAAAGTTCAAACGTCGTTAGCGACGCGTTATTTTCCCTTCTAGAAAAGGGCTCGGATTTGCTGGTGACCGAACTTCACCCGAACTGCAGCAAATTTTATTGGGAGGGGCACCGCCCGTAGTGCACTGTTTGGGCAGGTATAGGTCCCAGGCGGGACCCACATCCCACCCTTTACACAATGCAGCGTTTATCTTGATTGACCGAACTGCAGCAGATATGCCCCTCTAAAAAAAGGAACCCGACTCTGCCCGAATTGCAGGAGAGTCGGGTCCCTAAAAAAGACCTATAGATAGTATATTTGAGATTAAGATTTTTATATAATTTTTTTGGCTTAAATGTATGAGATACTCTATGTTATTTTTATTTTGTAAATATGTTCATGAGGTACGAAAAATTGGTTTTATATCTATGAGGTAACCTTTCGATTTAAAATATGTCCCTCCATCAGATTCTGTTTAAAAAATTAACGGTCGTAGGTGACGTGGTCTGCTGGTCTAGTCTACTGGTATGGTTTGCTGTTTTGCTGGTGCTGGTATGGTGCAGACGTGTAGAAGACGTGCCATATCACCTACGACCGTTAATTTTTTAAACGGAGACTGAGGGAGAGCATATTTTAAATCGAAAGATTACCTCACGGATATAAAACCAATTTTTCTTATTACAAGGACATATTTGCAACAAAGTAATACCATAGGGTCATGTAGTGCATTTAAGTCTAATTTTTTTACTTGTATTGTTTTTAATATATATAATATTTAGATTATAATTTTTTATTCAAATTATATTGTTTTAATAAGTAGAATATTTGAGATGATGATTCTTTACCATTTTTTACTACAATTGTATTAAGAGATAGATAGGATAATTTTTTTTACAATTTCCTAGTAAACATTAGTGTAATTTGGATAGATATATGCAATAAAAATTTTACACTATTTAATGTTGTCTATATTGGACTATATAAAATCTCAGACAGCATAGGCCCTACATCATTTATCTCTCTTCAAATTGTATCATGCAATTCAGACATGAATTGCATGTCTGAATTGCAGAGGATCTCAATCTAGATTTACACAACAAGTGTTCTTTACGCTATTTAATAAATATATATGTAAAGTTTTGGGTACGAGCCCGACAAAAAAATCCACTTATTGTCAAATTGCACTATGTATTCAGGTAAGAAATTGTAGAGAAAGTAATTGATCATCTATATTCATATGCTGCTTAAAAAAAATCTCAAAAAACCTCATATCATTGATTAAAAAAAACTAAAGCAATAAAGAGTCCAAGTCACAAAGCAAAATATGAAGCAGAATACGAGTTAAATATATATATATAAAAAAAAGATAGCTTAGAACGAGCAGCTTATTCCAAAAGCAAATGAGCTTGCTGGTTAATAAGAGAGAAGATAAAATATTATCTTCTAATGGCATTGTAGACTGTAGAAATAGAGGTCCATTGGGATGTGGATGGATGGTTCCAAGTTTTCACAGAACATATCCACCACTAAGAATTGATATATGAAATTGGCTTAAATGCATCCCATGCCCCTGTGGTATGGTCGAGTTGCAAATATACCCCTGAGGTAAACAAAGTCATTTTTATACCCCTGAGGTATACTTAAAGGTCATAATATGCCCCTCCGTAGAAGTGCCGTTTGAAACCCTAACGGCGGGTGCTGACGTGGTCAAAATTGACACGCCAGCACCATTCAAATGATGACACGTGTTTCGTATTATTGACTATTGCCACGTCACAAGATCGGTCACATGCCACGTCATGCATCCTTGACACGTCAGCGACACGTCATTTTTAATTTTTTTTTAATTTTTTTTAATTTTTTTTTTTAAAAAAATTTATATTTTTTTTTAAAACACTGGGGCTAAGCTGGAACGACACCGTTCAGCTTAGCCCCATTTTTCTTTTAAATATTATAAAATAAAAATATATATTAAAAAAAGGAATAAAAAGTATTATATATTTAAAAAAACAAAGTAATAACACGTTACTTTGCAATTGCATAAACGTGAAATGGGGCTGGCTGGACGACGTCGTCCAGCTTAGCCCCATTGCCTCTTTCCCCTCACACGAAACCTTTCTCCCCCTTCCCCAACGTAAAACCAAATCGTGTTGTCTCCCCCTCTCTGCCCTAAAGGATTTGTCCCGAATCAAAATTGCAACTCCAAGGATTTGAAGCTCCTTAGCTTTCCCTGAGAAATGTCATCTGTTTCATGGTCTTCCTCGAAAAAATCTGTTTCCGAGATGTCGATGTCGTTAGCTGCCGCTGCAATATTCGGGCAACCGTGAGTACTTCAATGACCGACGGCAACCCAGGAAGACTATTCCACGACTATCCCATGTACAGTAGCAACTCTGTAAGTGAATGGAACTTCACCATATCTTGATTTTACCAGTTCGATCTTTTAATGTAGAAGCTTTATGTTTTTTGATTTTCTCGTATCTTGAAGAAGTGAGTTTGATTTTACCAGTTTGATTTTTCTGTATCAAAGAAGCTTTATCTTTTAAGTGGGTGAGTTTGAATATCTATGCCGTAGAAGTGGCATTTAGTTCAAAATCTTTTAAGCTTTATCCCGTATCCTGTAGTTTGTGACTTCTTTTAAAATTCAGCAATCAACTCACATGTTTTTGTGACCTCCATGATACTTCCTTTGCTTTTATTGATTTACACGGTACACAGCCAGTTTGGTCCTGTAGGTTTGATGTTTTTGGGAAATCGACCCCAAAGTTGTGATATATTGCTCAGTTAATGTTATACAATCTGTCATACCTTCAAAGGAATGCTTTCTTTGGCTGAATTCATGTAAATAGTGGTGATATATGGTTCTTTCTTTAACTTTTGATAACTAATATATTTACTTGAATTTTTCTTGGGAGCAAGTAAACTAGAAGGCCTATTGGAAGTTGGTCTAAATGCGATGCTGAACTGGTGATTGTGATATTTTCTCAAGCATAAGTCATCATAATGATTAGTATTTTATGTATAGTGAAGTTCACCCGTGTAACATATCTATGGCTAAAATGAAGTAAGAAAATCTAAGAGAAACTAACTTGGCCCAGCACATATGAATCTTGGAACTAGGAGAAATGGAAGTGTGCTTACTCTACTTTCGGGTCTACTTTCTGTACTTGACTTTTCTTTACAGTTTGGTATTTAACAGATATGTAACGTTCTGAGTTCACTTCTGATATGTAAATCCACTTTAACGGATAGGAGAAATGGAAGTGTGCTTATCTCTCTAATCTTCTCCAAATAGTGCATGGCAATCCACTTTGCAGTCACAGCAGCATTGATGTAATGGGTACCGCACTCGTGTCTTGATGTCATAGTCTTGATCTGGAATCCGCTCTTGGCATTCTGAATCGAACAATGAATACGCCAATTGCAATTTGGAGCCTTGCATTTAGCTGTCACGCGTGACCGGTCAGATTTAACATAGCTATATGCGAAGCCATTTTGGATGCAAAATTGTTGAAGGGCACTTTTGAAAAGCTTTAAATCTCTAAACCTCATCCCCTCGCACAAATTCAACCTTCTTCCAGCTGATAAGTCTGTCTCATGGAACTCTTGACTCCTCGATCTACTCTGAAGACCTTTGTCACCTTCGCTCATACTATCTTCAGGCTCGCTGGACTCCTGGGGTGCCTCCTCGATCTCCCTAGCAACTGAATGAGCAGATCCAAACCATGTCATTACATTATCCCGATCTCTTTTCGTAGCATCCTTATCATTATTGTCTGGATAGAGCTCTGGTTGTTCCTCTCCAGCGCTGCCTTCGAAATCACTCAAGGTAGCAGCATCTTCTGCATGACCAACAACTAGTTGTTCCTCAATATCACTATCCTCAACCCCATCATCACTATCCTCAACCCCATCATCACTAACCTCAACAACATCATCACTAGAAGCATGCCCATCTCCGTAATCGTCATCATCCATATGTTCCCCACCTCCATAATCGTCATCATTTCCACCAACCAAACATGGGATATCAACCGAATGCACCACGTATAAGTGCAACTCCGGTTGCATTCTTTGCATTAGAAGATCCAGCAATTGTCTCATATCATCGTCGGTAGTCAAATATGTGAACGACTTTTCATGATGGACAAACTTATACGCTAATTTCTCAACATTCATGTACCCCATATTTCTACTAACAAATTTCTTAATGATGACAATTGAGAGATAATCTGGGTCAAGGTTGCCTACGTCATCAACCTCGCCTCCAGCGTAGACATTCAACGATTGACTTAGAGATCCACCGTGATGTACATATATATGCACCATTTCTGTATAAAACAAATAAAAAAATGTAAAGTTCATTAATACTACAATGACATAAAACCACTTTTAATAAAATATCAAACGGAATAAATGATTGCACATAAAGAGGACAATAACAAATGGAAGCGGATAAACACAATTACGTAGCTATCAAATAATATCACATCAACTTAATAGAGGAAAAGTAAAATATATTAAATGTTCATTTTAGTTTTGCCCAACTCTAATAGGACAAAAAAACCATTATGCATGGGCGATTATGTAGAAAAATAAACAAAAAAGGAAGCATGCTCAGCTCGTATGACTGAAGAGAAAAAATTTTCCTTTGAAAAAGCATACTCACGAACTCAAGAAAAGAACAATTATAATAAACAATTGTGTGCAGCATGTGAGATTGTACGAATATATTAGAATAGAAACTATAATATTCAATATTTCTATTATGTACGAATATATTATTTTCATTATTTGCCTTCTTTCGTCCTAAAAGAACAACTATAATAAGACCAAAAAAATCTAACAACCCAATAAACAATGTGAGATTGTGTGCAGCATGTTTCCACCAACAAAATAAACAATTGCCATCGAAATAGGGACCACATAGAGATATCCTATAGCAACGAAATAAGAAAAAGCACATGGGGACAAAAAAAACTACCAAAACTGCAAACAATCTGAACAAAGAACAAAGATATCAATGCAAAGGGGGCCCTCAACTGATGAATAAAGAACAAAGACATCACTTGGGGTTGATTGTACAAAAGGGACATAAAGTAGCTAACCGTTAACTATTACCTCCTTTCAAGAATAAAAATTGGGACCACACCGTGCTTTGTCAAACACCAGTGGAATGTCAGCTTCAAGCAACTTCTTTGGACGACTTGCACTACTTCTTGTCTTTCACTTGGTGGCTTAGAATCGGAGGAGAAAATCAAATCCTTTAGGGCAGAGAGGGGGAGACAACACGATTTGGTTTTACGTTGGGGAAGGGGGATAAAGGTTTTGTGTGAGGGGAAAGAGGCAATGGGGCTAAGCTGGACGACGTCGTCCAGCCAGCCCCATTTCACGTTTATGCAATTGCAAAGTAACGTGTTATTACTTTGTTTTTTTTAATATATAATACTTTTTATTCCTTTTTTTTAATATATATTTTTATTTTATAATATTTAAAAGAAAAATGGGGCTAAGCTGAACGGTGTCGTTCCAGCTTAGCCCCAGTGTTTTAAAAAAAAAAATTTTAAAAAAAAATTAAAAAAATTAAAAAAAATTTAAAAAAATTTAAAAAATTTAAAAATGACGTGTCGCTGACGTGTCAAGGATGCATGACGTGGCATGTGACCGATCTTGTGACGTGGCAATAGTCAATAATACGAAACACGTGTCATCATTTGAATGGTGCTGGCGTGTCAATTTTGGCCACGTCAGCACCCGCCGTTAGGGTTTCAAACGGCACTTCTACGGAGGGGCATATTATGACCTTTAAGTATACCTCAGGGGTATAAAAATGACTTTGTTTACCTCAGGAGTATATTTGCAACTCGACCATACCACAGGGGCATGAGATGATTCTTTACCATTTTTTACTACAATTGTATTAAGAGATAGATAGGATAATTTTTTTTACAATTTCCTAGTAAACATTAGTGTAATTTGGATAGATATATGCAATAAAAATTTTACACTATTTAATGTTGTCTATATTTGACTATATAAAATCTCAGACAGCATAGGCCCTACATCATTTATCTCTCTTCAAATTGTATCATGCAATTCAGACATGAATTGCATGTCTGAATTGCAGAGGATCTCAATCTAGATTTACACAACAAGTGTTCTTTACGCTATTTAATAAATATATATGTAAAGTTTTGGGTACGAGCCCGACAAAAAAATCCACTTATTGTCAAATTGCACTATGTATTCAGGTAAGAAATTGTAGAGAAAGTAATTGATCATCTATATTCATATGCTGCTTAAAAAAAATCTCAAAAAACCTCATATCATTGATTAAAAAAACTAAAGCAATAAAGAGTCCAAGTCACAAAGCAAAATATGAAGCAGAATACGAGTTAAATATATATATATAAAAAAAAGATAGCTTAGAACGAGCAGCTTATTCCAAAAGCAAATGAGCTTGCTGGTTAATAAGAGAGAAGATAAAATATTATCTTCTAATGGCATTGTAGACTGTAGAAATAGAGGTCCATTGGGATGTGGATGGATGGTTCCAAGTTTTCACAGAACATATCCACCACTAAGAATTGATATATGAAATTTGTCACGCACCCCACTCCTTTCCCTGCCCTCACAACCTAATACAAAAAGTGTACCTTGATGCACGGAATATTATGTAGTTACCTAGTATAAAGAACAGCACAGGGCTGTCCAAAAGTACAGATATACGAAAATATAAGGGCCTTGATGCAACAACAAGAACGAAACAGCGTCAATAATGTTAAAAGAAATATCACGTGAGAACGAGCTGCGTAAATTCTACTGAGATTTGGTAAAAAAAATGTTAGAGATTATAAAGAATGTGTTGAAGTGGTAAGAAGTTGATGAAATTTAGAAAATATGTTTATAAAAATGCAGAAATAGAACGAGGAGTTCCTCGCATGGTAATCAATTACAAATCATTGAACAAGGTCCTTCAATGGATTCGTTACCCCATTCCTGACAAACGCGATCTCATCGGTCGTCTGTCAGCAGCCACAGTTTCTAGTAAATTTGATATGAAGAGCGGCTTCTAACAAATCCAAGTCTATGAGTCCGACAGGTACAAAACAGCATTCACCACATCCTTTGGACATTACGAATGGAACGTAATGTCTTTTGGTCTGAAAAATGCACCAAGTGAATTCCAAAATGTCATGAACGACATTTTTAACCCTTATAGTCATTTCACCATTGTCTACATAGATGATGTGTTAGTCTTTTTTCATTTACATCCAAACATGAACTTAAGAATATGGGAAAAAATGTTCGCCGTGCATGGTGACTGGCAAAGGCCGGAGAGTTCACTTCATTTCTAATTTGCTGTGGAAAATAATGTTCGTTTTCAAGTTTTTTCTAAGATTCAAATTCATTCACAAAATTATCACCGAACATCTTAAGAATTCAAACACAAACACAAATATATTTAACACAATCTCCAACAACTTTTTACTTTTTTATTTAACACAAATTTCTCTCTCTATATTTTTTCACCTAATTCCTATAATATTTATTAAATAATTATATCAAATCATCTCTCTATCCTTTACACAAACACCTATAAAATATTATTTTACTTAAATATTCACAATTCTACTATAATCCTATAATTTTTTACCACACGAATATGCCCATTGACTATCCGAGGTCTCTTTGTTTGACAACGTAAAAACTAAAGAGGAAATCATAAGGCCCCAACAGCAACAATAGATTTCCGCATGCGCTTTTTTTTTTTGTTCGGAAAAAAGAAACTTCACTCATATTCTCATATCAAGCAAAATTAAAGGGAGAATGAAGAAGACATATCCACATAATTTCCAGAATTACCTCTCGGAAAGGCCGAAGTTCTCGCATTATTAAATCATTAAAACTTTCTTTCTCAATTTTCTTAGACATTTTACAAACAACCCTTCGAAAATTAACCTTTTGCCTCTTTGCTTCTATGAATGAAGCATTATTTTCGTTGAAAGTGAATAGATGGCCTTTCAGAGCATAAGACGACTAGAAATTCGACCCCATATGGAATGAGTCCACACCATTTGAATCTCTGACTTCACCCATACTCTGCAGTGAATTGATAGGATGTACATGAATTGCATCTGATCATTTTTTGATAAAAACAGGATGCACGTTTTAGGTTTCCATTTATGTGGTCTTATGATGAAGAATCAGAAACAAGAAGCAGAAGCGCAAAGAGATTATTTGAAATGGAGGTTGTCTTTTAGAAAGAACTTCTGCTTCCACTCAGGATGCTGGTTGGCAGATGAATCATGGGTCGGGGATACAACGTTTTGAAAGTCTATATCATAGTGGAGCAGCACAAAGATCAATCGACTCATTCTTCCATGGGTTGGTTCTCTGCCTGTGCTCGAGAGACCTTGACCTTGATCTTAGGAAGAGTGAGAGATGGGTCCTCCTTGAGAACAGATGGAGCTTTGACCAAGCTGATGCTCTGCTCTAGCTCCTTTACTGCTTCTCTCATCTCCTCGGCCTTCTTTCCCTTCTTTCTGCAAATATTTTTCAGTTACATGTTAAATGATACTCATCAAGTTTTGAACAAATTATAGGAGGGCGACAAATTACGGATTCGGATTCCATCCCGACGTTTTGTTTCCGGATACGTGCAGACCGAAGGCCCGGATGAATTAAAAGAAATCCAACGCGAGGGAGGGCGCCACGTCAATTAATGAAATCCGGAACGCTTCGCTCGGCTCGGCTCCTCAATCTCCTGGCCTCACGCGTACGCTTTGTAGTACCGGTCAGACCTCTAAAATTAAGAGAGCATAAAGGTCCGATTGGTACGGCGGAAACTCCTTAATCTCCTGCGCTTTGTAGTACCGGTCAGACCTATAAAATTAAGAGAGCATAGAGGTCTAACCGGTACGGAAAAAAAGGCAGCGCCTTTTAATTAGCTGAAACTTCGCCCCCTATCGTCCTCCTCTCTCCATCATCCTCCGTTTTTTTTTTGAAATCCCCACGAATCCCTCTCCCGGTCTTATGAGCTAATTCACCAGTAAAACGACCAATGCCTGCTCCAAGTTCTAGAACTGATTTCCCTTCATACAGCGGGAGGAGTGAAAGTACCTATTTGTGACACAGTTAATTCAGCTCTGGATATTCATAATCAATAAATGGAATTGCGGCGAGGGCAAGAAAACAATATTATTAGCACTAGAAAATCTGATGACGTATTACGCCTTTACACAGTACAGAACAAGGTGTAAAAAAGTCTCAAGATCTTGTTCATCACAAATTGCACTTTGTAGTCGGCCACGACTGTTATTTAATTTTAGTACCAGATTGTTTGCAAAATTCCATCGAAGAAAGAAAATGAAAGTAACAAAAAAAAAAAGAGTTTCCTTGATAAGGTTAACAAAGTCTCCAGATGTCGAAACTAGGGGTTTAGGCACACATAAACACGAAACAATGAGAATAGGGACGCTAATATATTGCCAAATGCCATGAACATTTCAACGAATAAAAGAAAACCCAGACTGTAAAAAACGAACAGCATTTTTTCGAGAGATTAAAAGGAGTGGCAAAGTAACGCTGGCGGGAACAAATCTAAAGTTTGCAACAAGTAAGAAGTTGGCACATACTAGCAAAAAAAGAGGGATTCGTGGGGATTTCAAAAAAAAAAAGCAGAGGATGAGGTAGAGAGGAGGACGATAGGGGGCGAAGTTTTGGCTAATTAAAAGGCGCTGCCTTTTTTTGCCGTACCGGTCAGACCTCTATGCTCTCTTAATTTTATAGGTCTGACCGATACTACAAAGCGCAGGAGATTGATGAGTTTCCGCCGTACCGGTTGAACCTCTATGCTCTCTTAATTTTTGAGGTCTGACCGGTACTACAAAGCGTACGCATGAGGCCAGGAGATTGAGGAGCCGAGCCGAGCGAAGCGTTCCGGATTTCATTAATTGACGTGGCGCCCTCCCTCGCGTTGGATTTCTTTCAATTCATCCGGGCCTTCGATCTGCACGTATCCGAAAACAAAACGTCGGGATAGAATCCGAATCCACAAATTACCTCCTCTCAATGTGTTTGGCCTCCCTCCTTGTTCTAACTTTATCGATCGTCTTGATGGCCTTCAGAGTGTTCTCTTTAAGGTTCCTGTCATATCTTTCTGGCCGGTTAGGCTTCCTCTCAAACTCAAATGTAGAGTCCTGCAAAACAAGGAAATAGTAGAAGGAAAACCACATCACCACCCAATCGTTTCTTGTCCAATCAATGGTTGCCTTATAAGTAGAAATACCACAATTTTTACATTGAAAGAAGAAACTTAAACAAAGCATATTTACCTGTGTCGTGTCCTTTCCATGCAGCCGCCTATAGGCCTTGGTCCATTTCACCTTGCGAGGATTCCTCTTCATCTTGAAATTCTCGTGGCACTTGGATATACCGAATGAATAAGGGACAAAGTGAAGAACATATCATCGTCAACCATCGACTGATGTGATCTTATAGGAATCAAGTAAAAAAAAATAGTACATAAATTCCAGATCGTCAGATTAAGATACACAGTACACAAATTCGAAATCAGCAACTGTGCACCGAGCCAATTTCAATTTCAACCGACAACAACTAAGTTCGATTCGAGGCAATTTCAAATAGTACACAAATTCCAGATAGAAACAAATTTGATTCAAACGATATTTAAAGAAGGGATTCGAATCACATTAGCTGCACAAATAATATTAGAGTTACTAGAATCACACATTGCTAATATAGGTTATTGTAATTAAAAGCTTATAAATAAGTATCTATGTAATCTCTCACCAATGGACGTAGGTCTATGGACCGAATCACTTAAATCTTGTGTCTCACTTTCTCTCTCTCCTATTTCTATTAGTCCTAAGAGTTCGGCAAGAGAGAGAGCCCCTACTCGAACATACAGAGAGATGACGAAAGCCTTTGAGAGGGGAGAAGGGAGAGAGACGACAGCAGAAGGAGAGGCAGTCGGTTGAGAGAGGAAAACCCGCGAAATGGGGCGATTGAATGAGGTTTGTTTTAGTTAGAATGGGTCGGTTCGGTTTCGGCGGACCGAATACCCAAGATAGCAGGGCTGAGCGGACTAACTTTTAAGGGCCGAGCGCAGAACCGGCCTGCCCGAGAACTAGTGTTCTGGCCATTCTTGGGGCTTTTGGATTTGGACAGGTTCTTGAGAGAGAACTAGTGTGGGAGAGAGCCGCGAGAGACTTGAAAGATTGGGAGTACACACGTGGGACGTAGAAAAAAAAAGAATACACACGTGGGTGGTCTCAGAGAGAGTGAAAAGAGCACAGTTGCGAGGAGAGAATCAGAGAACATGGCTCTTGATTGAGCGCAGCTGGCCCTGTCGGTGCTCACATGGGGGCATTATTGAGTGAAGGGGCACAGAAGGTGGCAAGGTGTAAAGCCCGCGTCGGAATTGGAACAGGTTCAAACGGGAAAATTTGCAAACCAAGAATTTAGTCACCCTTCAATTCGAATTAGCGAAAGCAATGTGACAACAATTTTCTGTCTTTTAATTTCTAAATTTTAAATAAATATGACTCTCAAAACATCTTTCTCTACCAAAATAAAATTTCCAAACCTAGAATTTAGAAAAAAATTCTAGAAAAATTTAACTAAATCAAGGGTAAACCATTTTTTTTTTCTTTTTATTCTAATTTCAAAATATATTAATATATTACAGATTAAATGTGACGGAAAGATTCCATGAATTAACGTGACTAAATTAATAGTTTCAAATTTTAAAATATCAGTTGAACCTATAATTGGTGGGCAAAAATTAATGTTTCCCTTAAGGTTTGAGATAATCACGCCAATTCTTTTTAGGCGCAGCCCAACTGGCAATATTAGGTTTTTCATTTATAAACATAACGAAAAACAACGAGCAATCTTGAGCATTAAGATTCCTACAAACAAATCTGAGGACATAAATATGATACGGAGCTTTCCCACCCATTACTTGCAGTGAAATGATGTAACAAAGGAATTGACTTAACATAGAAACAATGTTTAGAAAATATTTCGTTCAAAACTCGCTACTCATAACCAATGAATTGATGCTGCATTTCATACAATTATCTACTCATGGCAGCTGCTTTCGATGCCGGAAGTGTTCCGAACACCTTGTCCCATAGGGCTGAAGTGATCCCAAAGCCTTTATTCTGGATCCGGAAATGATGATTCAAGTGGTATTTCTGCAACAACAAAAAATACACTTTGTTTGCAATAACCAGATTGATATGATCTTTTCAATGATCAAAGATGTGAAAAATCCAGAGAGCAGAAACTTCCGATTTTACAGTTAAATGGACATGCTAGTCTGCCACCCGCACTGATTTTACCTTGAGATTTCGAGGCACTTCACTTGATGGTTGACCATGGTGGAGGTAGTAATGGGTGCAATCATACATCACATAACCCAGTAAACCGCCTCCAAATAAAGCCGGAGCAGTTGTAGGAGTGGAGAAAAGCCTGACCAAGTTCCAGAACTGATAGTGGATGGGACATAACCATAAAATTCAGTAGACAAGAACTTCATACAATACCTCAAATATGCAAATAATGAAGAAAACTTCTCAGAATCTTAAATCTCAACTACCAGGAGTTCCATACATGCACTACAAGATTGGTCAAATGTATAATACTAAATTATTGCAATTTCATCTTGCTCTTCTACTGATTTACACAGTATGGAGCAGTGCACAAGTCTGTATAATATTCTCTTATAAAGTGGTATGCACTCAGAGCACACATAACTTTACATAAACTACAATATTTTCTGAAAAATATTTTCTGAAATATTTCAAAGCCTAATCCACATTTCAATTCCTCATTTTTTTTTTTGGGTAAGTATTTCAATTCCTCATTTTAGTAAGGTAAATCTATCAACTTGGATTCTTATGCAGGATATAAAATAAGAAAGAATAGAAGTACCGGTACAGAAAGTATAGCTGCTGCAGCTGGTGGGAAAACAAGTCTCAAGCCATCCATTGGGTGCTTATGATGGCAGCCATGAATAAGATAATGAAAGGTGTTTGTCCTAAAGAAATTTCCAAACAAAATTATTACTAGCAGATGTTGAATTAAAGTAACTTAAAAGTGTAAATAGAAGCTTGAAATCATACAAATTTTGGATGGCTATGTTAACACGTGAGAGAGAGAGAGATATATATGTAATCACTAACCAGTAGCTTTTCGTTTCTATGTGAAAAAGGAAACGGTGCAATGCATACTCGACAAGTGTCCAGATGAAAATGCCAATGACCACCATTAAACCTGTCTGGGGAAGTGCAAGGCCCATCCGCACTGATATAGAGATGAACCAGCATACAACTGGCAGCCAAATGACCGGAATTGCCCACCAAACTGTGCAGGTAAAGAACTGTTTCAAGTAGCAAGAAGTTAAAGCGGTATACGCTCCCTGAAAATGAAGCTACTACCTAATGGCATAAGGATGTATATATAATTAAATTCTACCTCCCAAAAGTCACTCTCAAAAAAACGAGGGCCTTCCTTGCTAACGATGGGCTGGTGAACCCATTCCTGATAAGCTTCTCCAAGATGGCCAACCTGGGAAAGATGGTCATGAATTAACATCATAACACAACAATAAGCATAAACAATGGCTTGAAAAAGTCACGAGGATAAAAGACCATACAAGTTAAAAATTTGTTGAAAACAACAATAAATTAATATGCATAACACAATACTAATGGCTTGAAGAAGTCAAGAGGATAAATGAGTGTATCAGTGGAAAATTAGTTGAAAACACGAAAGTGAACTTCTTGCTATATACTTGTAAAGAACCAAAAAACTAGATAAATTGTAAACTCAAGCCAATAGAAGAAAGTAGCAAATGTTTAATGTAGCTAACTACTATCACTTTTTTTCAAACAAAATCGAAATTCTTTTACGGAAACGACCTACCTGGAAGACAAGGGGCTTGTTCAAATCGACAGTGAACTCCTGTGCAACCATCTTGGCAACTTTTGAAATAGCTGAAGGGAAATGAACTTAAAAGGTAATAAACAAACTGCATAATCAAATTAAAGTAGCTTGAAAAGGCAACAAGGAAATTGATCATTCTTTTCATATCTGAATCTTTTGAACTTAAACAACTTAGCGATTTATCCCAAACAAAACTCTATCTGCCTTCCAACTCAGGATATGATATCAAAATTCACCTAAAGCTCTTTCTTTTGCTCGAATTTTATGACATAAAAAAGCAGGAGAATCCAGAAAAACTCCAGAGAGTAAGTTCGAAGACTTACTAGTTTCTTCTCTTCTACAAAAAATTCTCACTAACCAGACAGAATTTCCCCTTACAAAGGGAAAAATAAGGACTTATTTTCTTCTTGACAAAGCTCCAGAAACCAAACCAACCCAACACAGCACTTAAATCTGAAGATAAATTATCCTCCCTTTTGTTTTCTGAATTCCTTTCACCCCACAGATTTTATCAGTAACCAACAAGCAATTGCTCAGAGAATGGCATTCTTGTCAGGAAACGGGAAATGCTCTAAGCACGCGACTAGAAATAGAAAGCAGCAGCCACGAAACGCACTAAACAACGAAACACCTCAATGAAATCACGAAGCCGAGCCCCCAGAAACAACAGTCACCCCAAATTTTACAAGAAAAAAAAAATCCCCAGAAAAGTAAGGAAACAAAGGGAAAACCACATAACAGATTAATCTGGATCTACAAAGTGTACTTAACATGAAATCCCATAGAATAACTAACCCGATAAAACACCAATGTTAAGTACGGCGACCCACCACCAGTACGTGGCCGAGGGGATTTCCTTCGGCTGTAAGTAAGGTTCTGAGGATCGAGAGGTGGGAGTGTGTTAACGGACCTGTCCGAGAGGGGATAGTCTTAGAGGGTGTCTATTTATAGTATAATTGCAAAAATATCCCAAGGTTTAGCCGAATGGCAAGCGTTATCCCTCAAATTTTCAAATCCTCGAGTAAACCTTCCATCCGTCCACTCTTAAAACTTTGGGCGATAGTTGTGTTTTTGAAAATATTTTTTTTAATGATTACGAAAAAAATAGATATATTTTTGTACGGTAACTGTGAGAGTAATGGAGCCTATGTTTGTTTAATGATATTAAAAATATTTTTTAATTCAAACATGATTAGAAGCTATAAAAAAATATTTTCAAATATTTAATAAAATTTTCTATAACCTCAATTTAAAATATATATATTTACAAAAACATATAAAAACTACTCTCACGACTGACACGCGGGGTTGGGACGGCAACTTGACGAGGTGCAAGGGTAATATTGCAATTTATGTCTTGAATTTCGACAGGAGACAACATGTGTCCGTCAGTTATTAGCTGGGAAGTAGACATTATTAAGCCACGCTAACTTTTTGTGTCCATGAATATGATTTAGGGGATTTTTAAATCTCAGGGATGGAACGGTAGAACGTAGATATATATTATAAGACTCGGTGAAAAAGTGGAGAGAGAAGATTTTTAATAAATAATATAATAATAATAAATTATGTGGTGAATTTTTTATTAATAAACTTAAATTTTTGGGCCCAATTTATTGGGGCTCAAAGATAATGTTTTGATCTCTAATATAGGTATTCCAGCAATATCATTGAGTCCTCTTAATTCAAGGTGACAAAAAACGGAGATCGCTCTTCCGGCAATATCTAAACAAAATTGAGGCGAGCAATATATCAATATATTGAAATAAGTGCGATGGATAAATCTTAGAGAGTTAGTATAAGTTTATCATCATCTCGACTCCCATTTAAGTAGGCTCTAGTATAATTTCGTAGAAAATCAAATCTAAGAGGATGTTTGGTTGTGTTGTTTTTTGAGAATTTTTAGGTGATGTTAACTTTATTGGTATGCGTGTTGTAGTTATTTTTATGTAGTGTTAAAAATGATGTTTGATTGTAGAATTTTTTGTATTGTGAAAGATTTTTTTAACCGAACAGACTCTATGATAGAGAGTTTTATTTATATAATTTTAAGTTCGTCTTAACTATTGAACAAGAGTTGATGGGTAGAAAAAAACACTTCTCTTTAATGAGGTGTGTGCAGTTTTTTAACACAAACTTTTCCAAGATGATATTTCTTGTTTCTAGGTATAGAAATGACATTCTCCACGGACAGAAAGTCAATTTCTAAAATTACCAACAAGTAAAGTGAGCCATTTATCACAAAAAAAAAAAAGATTGATGGAAAAAGGGTCGTTGTCTCATTCCATCTCTGTTATACTTATATGTAGCTCGCTTGTTGGTGCATTTTAATATTTTATTATTAATATTTAAGACACTATTTTTTTTTTGCACCCATTGAAAAGATGAATCTTTAAGGGGAGATAAATCTATGGGAAGATGAATATGGTGGTTAATGTATCTAATGGGTCGGTGTATTTGTTTAGTTCATGTACCAAAGCAATAAACTGACTCATTCATCTCCTTCTCCATTTCCTTCACAACTCCAACACAAAAACTTTATTCGCAAAATTCACTCGAGAGAAAAACTTGAGAAAGAAGGCCCATGTTCTTATGTGGAGCTTTGGGTTCATCTTTTAAGTAGGTTCAAATGACTGGAGTGCATCCCTTCTGAGATTGTAACCTGTGATGACTATGATCTTTTGAGCAGAGTAGTTCTTTAATGATAGTTTCCATGTTCGGTAGGAAAATAAAATATAATTTCAGCAATTATCACCAACATAGTTAAAATGGTTGAACGAAAATACATTACAATAATTTTTTGTGTAGTTTATCGGCTAACTTGAACGAAAATGATGATTGTTGTATTTTAAAACTTATGGGACGCAATTAGACAAATTGGAAATTATAGGGTCAAATTTGATTTTTGCTCATAAATATGAGGCGTAATATGATATTTTCTAAAAAAAAAAAGAGATATTAACTAACACATGGATAGTACTTATGGAACATAGGAGGATGTAGATAGCTTACAAAGAAAAAAGTCAAGGAGTTCAAATTTGACCAGTTTTGCTCCATTTCCAGTCGCACATGACTTTCATGTGCCGCCTTACTTGGTGGTCTCCAACCCTCTTGTTTTTAGCGTGTGTTTTTTTGTTGCTTTGTTATGGACCGTTGGTGGGCTTGTTTGTTCCTTTTTGGTTGTAGCCGCCCCGGGAGGCTTTTCTGGTCTCTTTTTGGCCTTACCGGCCCCCATGTGGGCTTTGTTGCGTTTGTCTAGGTTGTCGCTCTTTCCTAGTTTTAGCGACTAGCTCTCAAATGGTTCCGGTAGCTGCTGTCTACCGTATCCTGCCATCAGCTCTCTTTGTCTGGCATGGAGCATTATGTGGTTTATCGACCCTTGTTGGTCCAGCTAGTCCTTTTATAGCTTATTTTCTTGGATCTTTAGTTACAGTTCTTTTGTGTAACTTGTGCGATGGATTTAATATGCAATGTTAGCCTCGAGATATTATTCACAAAAAAAGATAGCTGAAGATGTCTTTAGGTGCACAGTGAAAAGATGGATTGGATGCTACAAGAGCAAAGAATCAAGCATGAAAAAATGATTTTCCTATGGCCAAAATCCATAAGAATCTACATCCCTAGCTCGATCAAAGAGGGAGAACCAAACTTGCAAACTTTTCAAAATAAACCATAAATGAATGAAGAGGACTTGAAACTGGTGTGCCATAATAGGAGAGGTGAAAAGACTCATGTGTAGGAAAATTCAGAGCTATTCTCTTAACCGACGAAGTGTAGATATTGAATAATACCCTAATTTTTGAATGACAGGACTGAACTTGGAGGTGAGAAAGTGACACGAAAATTCAAAGAAAAGAACACCAAGAATTTATGTGGTTTGACCTCAATTCGGCCTACGTCCACCAAGAATAATTTTATTAAAAATGCTTAAGAAAATCACTCTACTCGACCAATACAATAGTCACACCACACACTCTCTCTTTTCTCTCTCTCTCTGCCCAATGCTCACATGCCCCTTCTCCAATAACATAAGCCTTTATTTATAGGAAAAGATACAAAGAGAAACCCTAAGAGAAAACTCTAAACTTGGAGTGGGGAGGAAGTAAACTTCATTTCCAAGTCTACCTTATATGGGTGTGGACCTCAACAATTCACCCTCTTCATACCAATAAGGGTAGAATCCGTTCCTGACATATTTTCGGCTGAGTGCATCCCGGGCTCCCATCAGTAGAACCTTCATGCAACTTTGGTGTCTGTTGCTATCCTTGCTTATCATCCATTGCATCATTTTTCTACTGGCACTCCAACCTAGTCCTTGTCACCAGACGACCAACCACAATCTCATCTGATTGTCCTGCACCCCGCTTAGGGTGCCGGCATCCCATGCTTGTACAACCGGACCCATGTAGAATAGTGTCTCCCCCTGTTCTTGCATCTCCACCGGCTGGTACCAAGCACCTCCGCGTGCTACACAATGTCAGAGTCATCAATCTCCTCCTGTTTCTTGCCCTCGTTCTTCAATGGATCGTATACATCATTTGCATAAAAGATATCCTTCATCCGTGGCTTATAGTTCATGTAATTCGTAGCATACACTATCATCATATCGGTAACCATACTCTCCGCCATCTCAATTCACAATGATCAAGGCCGAATTTTAAAATTTTGACTGCACAGATAGATCCGGGATGGCCCAAAACGCGCTTAGCGACAGTACCACAACCATGTCATGGCATGAGCAAGCGTGCGAGCAAGCTTGGCTCCCCAGCAACGCCCATGCCTAATGTGCCAGCCAGTCGGCCACGGACATGCCATGACAGCCCATGACTTTTCCATGAGACGGGACCACAGTAAGTCTTTAGCCACCAACCAAGCCAAGCAGGAGCAACGAGCCAGCAGACAAAGGAGTGCCATGACACATGATAAACATCACCCCTACCAGTGCTAGGGGGAATGGAAGAGGAAGAGTCAGGGAGTCAAAGGAGCACCGCCACCCATAGAGGTCCCAGCGGCGGACGGCGGCAAGATCCTGACATTGATAGAGGTATCTTAGGGATTAGTTTCCTTTCTTGTTCAGATTGAATAAATCATATCTTCTAAATTTATGGATTTTTTCCTAAACTCTAGAAGATTCATTTCCTTTGAGTTTATGTTGAATTATGCATGTAATATCAAATATCTTTGATTGAAAGTATTGATTCATAAATATTAGTGATTTGATTTAGATTTGTTTTTTTTTTGTGATTTGATTGGAGTCAATTAGGGAATGTAAGCTCTTAAGGATGTCTATATAAAAACCCTTAGGTGCATTAGTGTTATTCAGAATTGAGATATTGAGAATAGTAGAATCTTGGAGAGCCTCAGTGCTTTCGGGAGAGTTTTGGCCGAGCTTAGGCATGTATATGCTAAGTCGGTGTCAGAGCTAATAACCTTGTCACTTGGGATTCATTCTAGGCTAATAACCTAGTTTGGGTATCTGTTCTTGGGCTAATTAACCCTTGATCGAGATTGTTCTTGTGTTCTTGTGGTTCTTGGGCTAATTAACTCTTAACCACATTTTTCGTTCTTATCAATAATATCTTGAGTATTCTCTATTTTGTGTGTTTGATCCTATATTTCAGCTCGCGTGTTGCCAATAACGGTTTAGGATGATCGATTGAGGTGATCACGTTCGAATCACCTGGCAGGAGTTGACGTTGTTAAGGCGGCCTAGACTGGCACCTAACACGCGTACCGCGCGTGGACGACGCGATACGACTTCATGCAGCGCATGGGGACGCATTTAGACTCCTCCTCTGACGCAGTTTCGACCTCGCTTCGTCTCAACCTCCTCTACAGGCTGGTGCGTTGCAATCTCCGATCGGACCACTTTGAATTTTCAGACCTTCTTTGCTTCCCCCTAAAACCCACTTCGGCTCCTCGTACTTGGCTCTAATAGCACTTGTTGGGAAAACGACAGGAAAATTCCAATAAAAAAATACATAAAATTTATGTGGTTCGACCCCAATTCAACCTACATTCATCTCAGAGCCTGGAGTGGAAATAAAGTAAAATTTCTTTCTAAATCTACTTCTATTCCTAATCTTATTATATGGGTGTGGGACCTAGAGCCTGAAAGTTGTACGACCTGTTGCTAGAGCCTTCCCCACCGTGTCAAACCCCACGTAGTGTGCAACTTTTCCAACTTTCTTTTTGTTTTGTTTATTTTATCCGTGTGCCTGAATCCTTTAGCTGTGGTACGCACGACCCTTATAAATATAAAGAAAAAAGTTTGTTATTGGTGTCGTTAACTTGAGGCACTTAATAGTTACCTAAGAAGTGGAGCCTCTCCAGCGATAGAGATGTTTGCCAAAATTTAAAGCAATAATCTCGAACTCGTAAAGTGACATTTTTTACTTGACTTTTTTTCATTAGACCACCACTTTACTATTAGAAATAATATTATAATCAATTTATAAAATTTAATATTATATTATTAAGATATTAAATATTTCATTTTAATATAAAAATTGTTATAATCTTAAAATTTTAAATAAAAATATATAAATATTTTTTTTATTTTATATTTTATATTTTCTCAGTAAATAAAAATCTTTAACTTCTAATCTATATACATTTATAATACAATATAAGTTGCAAAAGATGTCTTTGTATCTCGTTAAATCTCCTCCTCTCCCCTCTCTCATCTCTCACCATATTATCTTTTTTCTTCTCTTTGGAGTGACCGTGTACCACTTTCAACAGTGCCACGAGGGTGAGGGAAAGAAGAGAAGTTTCATTCGGGCTTTTCTTTCAAGAAGGACAAATGGATTTTTAGCAAGAATTGTGAAAGGATTCTCAAACAAAACAAACTAAAGAGAGAAATTTTTTAATAAGTATTATAATAATAAAAAATTATGTGATGAATTTTTTATGATTAAACCTTCAAAATATTTGGGCACCAAACATACCACTAGCATAGTCTTTCCACTTGAGAAGCCGTACGTGCGTAGTGTTTTCTATTTGTTGGATTTTGTTGGGACACTTATCTTGAACCCTCCCACTTGTTAGAAGGTGCCATTGGGTTGTCTCCACTGAATGCCGTCACCGCCGACGGCCGATCATCTCTCCTAAAATGCATTCTGACCTTCCACCTCTATCCAATGAGTTTGTTTTGTTAAATTTTGACTTCCAATCTCAAGACTTCGGTGACAGTCTCTACCATCAATATTCGGTGGTCGCATTGGTACAACTCTATTTTTGATGTTTATTTTGATTCTGTAGACCACGACTATACTATTAACAGATCTTGCATCAATTTTTTTTTCATATAATTCTAGAAGGATAATTGATTATTGAGTTAGGATAGAGAAAATAATTGATGAAAGTATGTGAAGCCATGGTATTGTTCTTCAATATTCTGGTTGTATATATGCATGCATTCTCAAAAGGTCACGAGTATATTGGAGATTTTTTTCTTCTCAAATCTCTTTTCAAGATACAACTTAATTTTAATTGGGTTCTTAAAATATTCAAATTCAAAACTTGAGTTTCAAAAACGAAAATATAGAAAGGGACAAATATACTTTTCACCTATTTATCAATTATAAAGGATCTGACACATTGCATTATAAACTACCCACTTTGACATATAATGCCCCTAACCCTCACTTTGCATATGATGAGGGCATTGTTGTCACTTCATTAAGTCATCTGGCGTGTTATCATCATTTTTAAGTGAAAAAAACTCAATGTCTATCTAATTTGACGAATGGTGCAAAATGTCTAACATTAGTAGTTGAAAGGTATAACCTGTCAAAACTTATGGTCTGGTATATAATTTGTCAGACTTCATTACAGTTTGAGTGACAATTGTATATTATGAAAATCTTGTCTAAATTTCCTTAAGCTGTACATATTTTCGGTGGATAGCAATATAAGATGGAAAAAAACAGTAGGAGAGGGATTGGATTTTGGAATCTGAGTATTAATTGCAGAATAGAAATTTTCTCATCTCAAATTTTGGTTAGACTTGGATGAAATGTCCATGTTATAACTTATGAGAACTAACCCAAAACTTTACAACCGCAGTATCAAACTGAAGGGCGTATATGCAGCCCCTATACTTCTGAATCACCAAATATATTAGGTGGATAGCAATATAAGCATCATTGATGTCAGCCTTGATGACTGTCATCGTCTTATATTCTTTTTTCGTTTTTTTGCTGTATATTTTATCAGATTTGTTGAAAGCCTAATGCTTCTTTGTCCTGTTGAGTGTCATATTTTACATGCTGGCTTTCTAGAAATCGTGGAGATTTTAGAAGCGATATGGGTGGAGTCAGCTCTGATGGGGGATTTTATGGACTGGCTGCATTATTTGAAGATTTCTCTGGTCTAGATCAATTGAACGGGAACTTCGTACTGAGGATTCTAATACCCACCGATGATTTTCACCAGGAGGTCAACTATCACTGGGTCAAAATTTCTAGATTTTGACTTTTCTATATATTCTTATTGGCAATCCTTATATACGTGCCATAAATTCTGCCATACAGATAGAAGCCTGCATATGAAATACGAAAAAGCAAAAGAGAGTTCGAGAAAAATGGCCATCGATTCAAGGATATTTGTTCTGAGCGTGCTTATTCTTCTCTGTAAGTTATCTCCTTCTCATGGGAGGACAGACCCAAGTTTTCGAGTAAGAGCTGTTAATTTGGGAGGTTGGCTGGTCACAGAAGGATGGATTAAACCTTCTCTCTTTGATGGCATCCCCAACAAGGACTTTCTGGTCTGTAAATGGCGCTGTCTTGCCCTTCACAATCATTATTCTTTTTACTTGTCACTTCTCACTTTATCTTACGTTTTTGTACTTGCAATGTTTTTTTTTAAAAAAAAATTGTGATCTCCCAGGATGGAACTGGACTTCAGTTGAAATCAGTGACAACTGGGAAATATCTTTGCGCTGAAACTGGAGGAGGAACCATCATAGTTGCAAACAGAACAGCCGCTTCTGGGTGGGAGACATTTAAAGTAAGTAACTGGGCTAAATGCTTTATTATCTCAGGTAAGAATTTTCTCTAACACCACTGACATAGATGGTGTTCTTCGTGTTGTGCAGTTGTGGAGGATCAATGAGAAAACTTTCAATTTCAGGGTCTTTAACAACCAGTTCGTGGGGCTGGACACCAGTGGGAACAAGATTGATGTAGTAGCCGTCTCAACCAAACCTGGTAGTTCTGAGACATTTGAGATTGTGAGAAAACCAGATGATTCGACTCGCGTTCGAATCAAAGCACCCAATGGAAACTTCCTGCAGGTAATCTTGCTTTCTTTTCTTGCTCTTTTTCATCCTTCTACATGTGTCCACCTTCGGCATGCAAGCTCAGATAGCTTGAAAAGCAGAAAAAACCGAAGCTTTGATTTTCTGCACTTTCTGATTGAGCAAAGTTGGATCCATATTAAACCTTGACATGCAAAATAAAAGGCCGGTATATTGAAGGTCACCTTGTCAAGGGTAATCTGTAATGTTATGGTTAATTTGAGACACATCCATTGATATTTAAAGTTGAATCGATGCAGGCGAAGTCAGAGGTGCTGGTGACTGCTGATTTTGCAGGGAATAGCGAATGGGGAGACAACGATCCCTCAGTTTTCTTGATGAACATTTCTGGAGGGTTGCAGGGGGAATTTCAAGTCACCAATGGCTACGGACCAAAGAGAGCTCCACAAGTAATGAGGGTAAGGACCAGCTCATAGCTTATTCCTTTTCGCTTTCATGTGTATGAAAATGGACCACACAAAGCACCACCAATTGTGAGGCTGAAGAAAGGGTTGCCTATAACAGTTAAAAAAGAAAGCTTTTTGTGCAAAAAAAACTCCTGCATTTATCCAATCTGCTGTCACTTGATTTTCTCTTCTGGTAAGAAAGCTTTTTGTGCAAAAAAAACTCCTGCATTTATCCAATTTGCTGTCACTTGATTTTCTCTTCTGGTAAGCCATTGAAGTATTTTCACTCAGTAGTCAGTACACTTAAACCTATCCTTATCCAGACAATAAAGTAATCCTTCACTTTTTGTTGGAGAAATGAGTAATAGCCACGCTGCTATAAAGAATGAATGCTGGATCAGAATCCATTGCTCATAGGGCAAATCACCTTTTTATTATTATTCCATTGTGTAGTTTTCTAATTTCTATCACGCCATTGAGAATATATTCCATCAGTCTACGGCCGGCAAATGCTGCGGCATTCACGGTCTTCCGTTCTTCGCTTCTCGCCTATCTTTTGACAGTTCGAGAGCATCACTTTTCCCAATGGAATTCGTTTGCTCATATCACTTTTCTCTTGCTCTACTTTGTGTTTGTAACATATGGAAAGACATACTTTTTACGGCCTTTTCGACATCGGGGGGCCTTGTGCAACCCCTCAGTTGCCTAGGCTCTAACCCCGGGACTTTTAGGCCGACAACTTCTAAGTAGCCATGGGCAGAACAAAGGTCGGTACCTTTTTAGGTCCAACCTTAGGAGCTCAACACTTTCCATACTTAAGATTTGACTATGGGACACAACATTCATCCCATACCAAAATCATATCTAAACTGAAAAAATTGTTATTGAATCGCAGGAGCATTGGGAGACATTCATAGTTGAAGATGACTTCAAGTTCATCTCACACAACGGGTTAAACGCCGTGAGAATCCCTGTTGGTTGGTGGATTGCAAGCGATCCCACTCCCCCGCGGCCCTATGTGGGGGGATCCTTGAAAGCGCTGGACAACGCCTTCTTGTGGGCGCAGTATGTTCACTTGAATCCCAGTACATCTACAACAGAATCATTAAAATTTTCCACGTAAAAAGCTTTGGACTGCAGATTGGGCTGGCTCACTAGCTAATCCCCATCAATTAAATACCTTACTGGAAATGAAGCATAGGGTTTTTTCATTAGCCCAAATCCATGGAATACTAAATGCAACCTCTCATATCAAAGTTAGACTGGAAGTGTATAAAAACATTAGCAGATATCATCCATAAATAAATGGATGGTCTAGAGCAAAATGGCCACAAATTCATGAGAGTTCGATGGATTTACAACTGAAATTAGTAGAAGGCTTAGTTCTCAGTAATCGTGGGGTCCACTCCCTTTCGAAGATAACTTACCACTAGACCAAGCACCTTTACCTTTTGTTCTTTTTTTTTTTCTAGGCAACCAAGCAACTTTACAAGCACTGATGGTATTCTAATTTCTGACTACAGGAAATATGGTGTGAAGATCATAATTGACCTTCATGCAGCACCCGGCTCCCAAAATGGTTGGGAACATAGCTCTTCCAGAGATGGTTCTCAGGAATGGGGTAAAACAGACGACAATATTCAACAGACAGTTGCTGTCATAGACTTCCTAACTGCTAGGTACATATATAGAGAAGTTTCTACCTCTGAAGGCCGCCTATTTATTACGACTTACTTCGGAGGTAATTTTTTATGGTTTAATTGACTCAATTCGTTTCTCACTTCCCCATGTAGGTATGCAAAGAACCAGAGCCTATATGCAGTTGAACTCATCAATGAGCCTCGCGCACCAGGAGCATCTCTGGAGAGTTTAAACAAGTACTACAAGGCGGGTTATGATGCCGTCCGCAAGCACTCCTCCACGGCTTTTGTCGTCCTGTCTAACCGGCTGGGAGATATTGACCCCAGGGAGCTCTTCCCCCTGGCTGGTGGCTTAATGAGATCGGTCGTAGATGTCCATTATTACAACCTCTTCTCCAGTATATTTGACAACCTGAGTGTCCAGCATAACATTGATTTCATCAACACCAACAGGACCCAGCAGTTGAATTATGTCACGACTTCAAACGGCCCCCTTACTTTTGTTGGTATGAAAAATTGGTCCCCATGCTCGCAAACAGAATCATTCCATCACTAACATGCCACATTTTCGTTAAAGGAAGAAGAAGAAAAAAAGGCTATACTGTGTCTGAAACGGATTATGAGGTTGAGTTGTTTTCTGCAGGTGAATGGGTAGCTGAGTGGAAAGTTAATGGAGCAACAAAAGAGGACTACCAAAGATTTGCCAAGGCCCAACTTGATGTTTATGGGCGAGCAACATTTGGATGGGCTTACTGGACTCTTCGAAACGTGAACAACCATTGGAGTTTGGAGTGGATGATCAAGAATGGTTATATCAAGCTCTAGACTACATACTAATTATTAATATTAGGCCCGCTCTTCTCCTGTTGTTTTTCTGATTTACTCTTCTTAGGTCAGGCATAGACCCCTCTAAGGTCCATTTTGCTTACCATACTGGTTAGCAACTTTGATAGTCCTTGTATTGCAATGACCTAAACTAAGTCAATGATTCATAATAAATGGTGGGCAAAGGCATCAAGCGTGAGAAAAGGGTTCTGGATTCAGATTTGATTAGTCTCAATAATTGAATGTTGTTAAGAAGGGTTTCAGACGATCAGATCCTTTGCAATTTCTTGCCTCAATGGTATGATTCAATTTTTTTGCCTATGCTCATGTTGGTGGGAGGCATCAATAATTGAACTCATATCTCTTTTCTTTGAAATTCTACTTGAACACAAAGGGATTACAACTGCAATCAAGCGTGAAATATGTTTTAGTTTTAAACTATTTTGTCTCTGTCTATTATTGCCTTTTTAAGGCTAAACAATTGAAGACTTCCAAATATCAGAAAACAGGAGCCCGTTAGTCAAGTGGTGGCAGCGGCCTCATTTGTGTTGTATGAACGTCCACACACGAGATGGAGCCTGAGGAGTTCCACAGAGGATATGTGTGCCAAACAGAGTGTCTATCTTTCCACCTAATGTCTGTGCAAAGCAGATATATTATCCTTCTGAAGATAAATATATATGTAATTGTTTATGCTCGGGAAGGTAGGCGCCCAACTAGGAACAAATTAAGGGAGATATTTTGCTTGTGATGGTAGGTGCCTTGTCACACTAGTCATGTGTGGCAGAACCTACTTCAACTTGTATCCCTTCTGTATGCCTACCTGTAAGCATTCGAAGCTCCGACGCAACCACTTTGCTTAACGTTTTCCCGGCAAATTTAGACAAACATATTTTTTTTCCTATTTTATTAAATGCATTGGAAAACTTGTTCAAGCTTCACGGCTCACAGCCTTACCTATGGCCTTATGCTTCTCTGTCAGTCTGTCTTGTAGAGAATCATGTGTTTACATGCTGGCTTTCAAGAAATCGTTGAGTTTTAACAACGATCTGGGTGGAGTCAGCTTTGATAGGGCTATTTTGGACTCATAATTCTGTGGCATTATATTAAGATTTGATCGATCGAACGGCAACTTCATTCATACTGAGGATTCTCATACCCACCAATGCATTCCACGACAAATAATCAACAACTCACTGGTCAAAAGTATCCAGATTTTGACTCCCCTATGTATTCCTATTCATGGATTATTAATATTTCCACTGAGTAGATATATAAAATATCATATAATACACTTGCAAGTTGCATGAAGTGCAACCTACGTAGAAGGCGGCATATGATATTGGAAAAATTCAACAAGATTAGAAGTAAATGGGATCAATTCAAGAGTATTTGCGTTACTTTTCTCTGCAAGTAATCTTCATCTGACGGGAGAATGAACGCAAGCGTTGGACTGCGGCAATTGGTTACGCATTCTCTCTTTGATGGAATCCCCAACAAGGACTTTCTGGTTTCTACTTGCCTGTCTTCCACTTCATAATGATTGTCCTCGTTTAACCGACCGTTGAGTAACTTTCAAAATGCTTATTCGTTTTCTATTTTTTTGTAATTTTCCCAGGACGGAACTGGACTTCAGTTGAAATCAGTGACAACTGGGAAATATCTTTGCGCTGAAACTGGAGGAGGAACCACCATAGTTGCAAACAGAACAGCCGCGTCAGGGTGGGAGACATTTAGAGTAAGTAAACTGGGCTAAATGCTTCTTATCTCATGTAAGAATTTCTCTAACACCACTGACATAGATGGTGTTCTTTGTGTTGTGCAATTGTGGAGGATCAATGAGAAAACTTTCAATTTCAGGGTCTCTAACAACCAGTTCGTGGGGCTGGACACCAGTGGGAACGGGATTGATGTAGTCGCCTTCTCAACCACACCGCACCCAATGGATTCTTCCTGCAGGTAAATTTCATTCTTCTACATGTGTCGTGACACCTTGGGCATGGAAGCTCAGATAGCTTGAAAGGCAGAAAAAACCCAAGCTTTACTCTTCTGCAATTTCTGCCTGAGCAAAGTCCCGAATATTGAAGGTTACCTTGTCATGGTAAATTTGCGACACATTCTTTGATAAGTAAAGTTGAATCGATGCAGGCGAAGACAGAGGTGCTGGTGACTGCTGATTTTGCAGAGAATAGCGAATGGGGAGACAACGATCCCTCAGTTTTCATGATGACCATTTCTGGAAGGTTGCAGGGGGAGTTTCAAGTCACAAATGGCTATGGACTAGTTATGAGGGTATGGCCCAGCTTATAGCCTATTCCTTTTCACCTTTATGTGTATAAAAATGGACTGCGCCAAGCCCAACGCAAAGCATTGCAACTATAAAAGTCAAAAGAAAACGTTGAGTAAATAGACTCCTAATTTTATTTTTAGTCTTTTGTCACTTGTTTTTCACTTCTAGTTAGTGAACCAAAATGTATTCTCACTCTCTTCACTTAAACCCCTATCCTTAATCGCAACATTAAAGGTATATGCTTATACCATTTTAAAATTAATCCTTCACCTTCTTTTTAATTATTCCATGCCAGCATATGTTATATTTCATTAGGGTATGCAACGCGGCATAATTCACAGTCATCTTCATCGCCTTTAGCCTACTTATGACGGATGATACTCTCTAATTTACTATTCAAATAGATAGATATAACAAATAGTAACGGCTAGCATTAAATATTGAAGAGCAAACAATCTATGTCTATCTCTTTCCAAATTAGACTAACTAATTGTAGAAGTAAATTGGATAAGATCATAATATACTTTTGACATATGAGTCCTACAAAATTCAATTTTTAAGTTTGACAAATTATAAAAACGAGTTTGGGACCTTGGGTGCATTGTTTTTCCCAACAATCGAGTAATTTTGGAGTTTCTTTTGGATTTTTTTGCACATACACTTGTTTGTTTTTATAATTATTTTTTTATTTTTGTAACAAAAATACTATTTGGGGATAAAAGTTAATTTATGTAATTTGCGCACCAATCAAATAAATTTCTAAACTTGAAAACTTATCAAATTAGTTGTTGAGGTTTAGAATTCCTCACATGTGAAAGGCTACAGAGTTTAAACTTGTTTAATTTTAGTGCAAACCACATGTAAGAACTTTGAAAGCGCTAGACAACGCCTTCTTATGGGCTACGTATGTTCACTCGATGATATACAGATAATTAAAATACCTTTGCTCTGTGTACAAGTTACAAGGACTAATGGAAGTATACCTACAGAAAATATGCAGTACTGAAGATCATAATTGTCCTACATGCTGTGCCCGATTCTCTAAATGGTTTTGATCATAGCTCTTCCAGAGACGGTTCTCAAGAATGGGGTAAAACAGATGACAATATTCAGCAGACAGTTGCTGTCATAGACTTCCTAACTGCTAGGTACATTTACAGTTTTCTACCATTGAAGGCCGCCTATTGATTCTGACTGATTTCACAGGTAATTTTCATGGTTTAATTGCCTCTGTACGTTTCTCACTTCCCCATGTAGGTATGCAAAGAGACAGAGCCTTTAATCCTTTATGCAGTTGAACTCATCAATGAGCCTCTCGCACCAGGAGCATACCCAGAGAGTTTAAACAAGTACTACAAGACGGGTTATGATGCCGTCCGCAAGCACTCCTCCACGGCTTTTGTCGTCCTATCTAACCGGCTGGGAGATATTGACCCTAGGGAGTTCTTCCCCCTGGCTAGTGGCTTAATGAGATCGGTCATAGATGTCCATTATTACAACCTCTTCTCTAGTGAATTTGACAACACGACTGTCCAGCAGAACATTGATTTCATTGACACCGTCACCAACAGCACCCAGGAGTTGAATCATGTCACGACCTCAAATGGCCCACTTACTTTTGTTGGTATGAAAATTGTCCCCCATACTCCCAAACAGACTCATTATATTACTAACATGCCACATTTCGCTTATCTACATACACTCGAACCAAGCCACTGGTAAATGAAGTACACCATAAAGCAAAGTTAAAGGAAGAGAGAGGGGAAATGGCTATACTGTTTCTGAAACGGATTATGAGGTTTTGAGTTGTTTTCTGCAGGTGAATTGGGTAGCTGAGTGGCAAGTCAATGGAGCAACATAAGAGGACTACCAAAGATTTGCCAAGGCCCAACTTGATGTTTATGGGCAAGCAACATTTGGATGGGCTTACTGGACTTTCAGAAACGTGAACAACCACTGGAGTTTAGTGGATGATCAAGAATGGTTATATCAAGCTCTAGTCTCCATACTAATTGTTGAACTTTCCTTACTTCAAATATCAGGCCCGCTCTTCTCCTATTCTTTTTCTGATTTACTCCTCAGGTCAGGCATAGACCCCTCTGAGCCTTATCTAATTAATGATCCAAACACTTGTGGCCGAGGGTATCAATAACGTGAGAAAGGTTCAGCTGCTTGCAATGATGCACATGTTGTCCAGACCTATCATTTACCCCACAGATGATATCCTCCAGTGGAGTCCATGGAAACCGAATTGGCAGAGTAGCCTTTATGACGACGTCAAAAACTTTTGCCCATGCTCATGTAACAGTCAGCGGCGGACGCAGGGTATCGACCCGAGCGTCGGTCACACATTGCACTGCCCAAATTTTTTTTTTATGGGTTTTTTTTATAAGTTGGCCTGACCTGATACTTATTAGGCCCAAACCAACTAGAGTCCAATGTCGTTATTGATTACATCTCAGTAGCAAATTTTTCTTTCCGTTTGATCTATAGAGGTTTCTTATAGGAGATTTTTTTTCTTTGTAAATGGGTTGTTGAGTAACAGATGGAGATGTGGATAGTTTCAAGTTGATTCATGTGAGATATGTAGCAAATATCAGTCAGAGAACACAGTTTTTCAAGCAAAATTGCTCTCTTGTCATCACGGATTTTTTGTTTCGACACGGGTATTTCTCTTCTGGCCAATACTCATTTTTCAGGATCCTTGTATAGGCCAAACCAAGGTTCTGACCACTTTTGAAATATATTTATTCAAGAAACTCTTTTACTAAATTTTGTTATGGAAATTTTGTTTTTATTATTTGGAGTATAATTTGCCCTCAATTGTTGCTTTGTGTGTGAAAAGTGCTTTGGATATTCAGAATGTGAATATCTTTCAATTCTAAATCCATAGAACTTAGAGAAAGCAAATTGCAAATGCGTACATGTAGCTTCTTGTCAAAAGAAAAAAAGACAGCCCAGTTGTGGTAGTAACCAAAAAAAGGTAAGAAAGGCAACCCATAGTGTATATCGAGTAAGAAATTTTTAAAACTATTGAGAACGAAGTTATTTTGCAACATTTTTAGAAAATGCAAACTCGTAGGATCTAATTGTCACCTCTCAGTAGCAACACAGTACGATACATGTATTATAATATTTTTAATATTTTTAGTCTTTAATTTTTAACATTATAACTTTAAGATAATTTTTTGAATTACGAAAAAAAAATATTTTTTTGTCACAGGTCTGACGCCCTTAAATTTTAGGGAAAATGACAAATAGCCCACTAGGTTTTAGTGACTTTTTAAATAACTCACTGGGTTTTCAAAAGTTTCAAAAAGCTCACTTAACTTGTCTAAAGTTTACAAAATCTCACCGCACTCGACGACGTTAAGAGAGTTAACGGAGCTCCTTTCACCTCATTTAAATCACCCAATCAGACGTGCACACGTGTTCAAAATGATATGTCAGCATTATTTGATTTTTCCCCTGCCATGTCGTCGTGGAGAAGTGAAACACTTCCTTTGGGATTCATTACAGGCAGCTCATATTGGGGTTTGACTACCTTAAAAACATCCTCAAGCTCCAATTCCCAAACCTACAGGCGCATGCAGCACGACTTCAGCAGGAGAGAAGGGAGAGGGAAAGGAGGTCAAAAGAGATTTTAGTTAACAAATTTGAATTTTTGAAGGAGAATTTCTCATCAATGAAGGAAGAGATAAAGCAAACAGTTGACGAGATTGGGGAGTGTTTAGACATCGTCTGTACAAAAGAGGAAGCAATGCCACTGGGTCCTGTTGATGATGAAGATTTTGAAGAGTTTCGTTCAATAAAGTGGTTTTTGACGCACTGAGGGAGTTATACAAGCTTCTAGCGACAAAGCATTTGGGTTTAGTTCAAGAATCAATTTCGGTCCTCGTAAGGGTTGAAGTGGCAGACAACAGGTTCAGAGATTCCATTTTGAAGGAGTTAATTGATATACGAAATCATCTCCAGTCAGTAAAGAAGAAATGTGAAGAATTTGGTTGTGCTCTGCCGACCACTGCAAATCACGATGAAGAACAGGAAGGCTTCTGGGAGGAGGGTAAGATTGGATCACTTGAGAATGGGAGGTTTGCTGTGCCCGTGAAGCGAAATGAAGATTTTTCCATGGCATTTACATCTACTGAGCTAAAGATTAAAACTCCTACGAGTGGACACAAGGATTGTAATGACAGTGAAATGCTCATTCCTGAAGACGCCAAAGCAGATTCAAACTCTTTAAGGAGTAAGCTTCTGTCTGAAGCTCCACTGATGAACTGGGGCTCTTTCTTGGATAACTGGGGTTCAAACAGGGAGATTTTGGCTAACCAGCGTGGATTGGAGCTTGAAAGCCATTGGGGTAGGGTTGACTATAATGCAGTTATTCCAGCTGAGAAAATTGCAGAACTGAATGTTCATTCAACTCTTTATAAGGACGACGACATGGCAGGGGAAAAATCAAATAATGCTGACGTATCATTTTGAACGTGTGCACGTCTGATTGGGTGATTTAAATGAGGTGAAAGGGCTCCGTTAACTCTCTTAACGTTGTCGAGTGCGGTGAGGTTTTGTAAACTTTAGACAAGTTAAGTGAGCTTTTTGAAACTTTTGAAAACCCTGTGAGTTATTTAAAAAGTCACTAAAACCTAGTGGGCTATTTGTCATTTTCCCTAAATTTTTATCATGGTTTCAACACTACTGCTTATGTTGGTGGGAGACATCAATTATTGAAGCCAGATCTCTTTTTTCTTTGAACTCGAGATTGATCACAGTGGGATCACAACAGACAAAAAAACGTGAAATATGCGGTAGTTTTTAAACTATTTTATTGTTGGCGTTTTAAAGTTAAACAGTGGAAAACTTCCTAATAGCAGAAAACAGGAGCCCGTTGAGTCGTTGACCCAATTTCCTACTATAATTTATGCAATGGAATCTCATGAGTGAAACCTCCCCTGCAAATGCACAAACTTTCACAAACAAATTAAGCACTTCCAATTCTTTCTCCTTTCGAGTTCTTTTGGCAATCTTTGAGGTTGGGGTACTGCTGATATGTGTCACACGACAGCCCACACAGAAGATGGTGGAGCCTGAGGAACTCAACAGAGGATACCCTATAGAAAACAGTGTCTTATAAGCACATCTTTCCATGTAACGTGAGCAAAGAGAGATTATTATATATGCTTCTGAGACAAAATACGCTATTGGGTTTTCTCGGGCTGGTGGGTTCCCAACTATGAGAATTACGGGAGATATTTTGCTTGTGATGGTAGCCTGGTAGGTGCCTAATTAGTCTCAGCGGTCATTGTGGCAGCAGCGACTTGCTGCATCCCTTCTGAATGCCCAGTTGTAGGCATTCGAACCCCCTAAGAAACCACTTTGCTCAACGTTTTATCGGCAAAATTATTGGGAAGAATCAACTTGCAGAGGCTTATGTGGAGATCACCATCACGGAGTGAGCTGTTTACATGTGGAGATTCCAATGCCTACAATGGACGGTGGACCGCTACTTGAAGATAGGTCACAGTCAGGAAACCTCCTAAATTCAGAGTGGTTGCTATTTTTGGTAGTCATTATCGCGGGTGAGTTGGGGCACATAAAGCCATTAAATATTAATATCATCGGATAAAAAAACCCAGTAAGAAATATTCCAAGAATAAGTCTTAATCCCTTAATTAATCATTATTAAAACATTTTGGTCACTTGGTCCAGGCTCACAATTAAAAAGCAAACAATTGTGAAGTAAAGGGCAAAAAAAAAAGAAGCAAAAAATTGCACTCTTACGACCGACGTCAGCCCCAATCTTAGGGGCTGTTCGGCCAAACACAATCTTCAGGATTTTTTTGAATTTTCAGAATACAAAATATTCTACAACTAAACATCATTTTTAACACTACATAAAAATAACTACAACATGCATACCAATAAAATTAACCTCACATAAAAATTATCAAAACACAAAAAATCTTCAAAATACAACATAACCGAACAACACCTTAATCGGGAGATTTTGAAAAGCTTAAAAATAATTTCGACTAGTCTTCTCAAGATCAAAGCACATTTGAACCATTTATATAAGAATGGTATCCAAACATGTCAAATAATCACGAATGTTGATTGAGTTGATCACAGAAAACGTCAAAAATTGAATCCTATGAGGGGTTCAATGGAGTTTCAAAAGTAAGAGGCTGTACGGTTAGGAGTGTTGTGAGGATTTGTTGTGTTTTGAGAATTTTTAGGTGATGTTAACTTTATTGGTATGCGTGTTGTAGTTATTTTTATGTGAGGTTAAAAATGATGTTTGGTTGTAGGATTTTTGTATTGTGAGAATTCAAAAAATCCTGAAATTTTTTTGTTAAACGAACAGCCCCTAAGATAGATTAATCCTTTCCTCCAAACAGTAAAAATGGGAGAAAAAAATTGCACTCTTTTTTCTTTTCTATTATCAAACAAACAAAAATATAACTGCCACTAAGGTGGCTGGAAAAACCAGTCAGAAAAAGTAATAACAACAGGTAAACTATGATATTGCTTAAATGCTTAGCCCCAATCTTAATCGGGGTTAGCAGACCTATACTGATCGGTATTCCTTCTGGGGTGATTATTTATTTTTTAATCCACTTCCGGGGGCCGACGCAGAAACAAAGTCGGCATACTTTGTGGAAGAATAATGCTATAACCTTGTGTGTAGGGCTAGAAGAATGCTTCTCGAACGGCATTTTCAAGCAAAATCATATGCACTCCGCTGGGATAAGAGCCGATTTGCTGAAGAAAGATAGGCAAGACCAGACAGAATTTTGTATAAAGATAAATGGTGTAAAATAATGTAAAAAGACTATTATAATTTAAAAAAATAAATTCAACTTTTTAAAGTTATCTCCTCATTTAATTTTGACTTGGCTCATTAAATCACAGATGTCTTTGACCCATAATTAAAAAAGTTACAAAATAATCTATTTCTCCATAAAATTATTTTTTTCACTATAATATTTATTCAAGTATTCTATCTCTTCATTTTTGAAAAATCTTGTTTAGACCCTATTAACACCTATAGGGGTAGAATAAGTGTTTTCCCACTATTTAAAAATTCAATAACAATTTTAGAACAAGTCCTAAAATTGTTGAGTCTAGATCTGAATAATCAATCAACAAAATATATATGCAGCGGAATAATAAAATAAATATCAATCACACAATAGACAAAGATTTTGTTGACGAAGTGAAAAACCTTTGAACTTACTTTTCAAAGGAAAAACCACTCCGGGCTTGCAGCCACCAAAAATTCACTAAGAAGTAAAGCCTTACAACAGTGATTCAGACACGGGCAACATCCAATTGCTTGACTCTGACTACCCCGATGTGATAGTCTAAGTAATCCAACCTAGACCCGCTTCCTGCGGTTAACCCTTAGCTCTTTGAGGTTCTTCTTATGAACTATTCATGAACGTCATTGTTCTTCAACACCGGGAACTCCAGCAGCCAAACTCCCACAAGAAGGTTGGTTTCAATGGTGATTGAATCTAGATAACTGGAGAAAATCTGAACTGTTTATGAGCAGAAATATCTAAAGAATTTTCTCTATCTAGGAGGAGGCTTGAAATTGAATAAAGCTTGGAATGGTCTCCTCAAATTTTCTTGGTCGATCTCTCTATGTATTTACAGAGTTGGTTGAGTTCTATTTCCAAAAGAATTCTAAAAGGAATGAAATATTTCAAAATCCAAATTTTGAAAAAGTTTAAGAGACTTTGCATCACTAACTCCTTGTTTTTATCTCTTCATCTTGATGACGTCTTATCATTTCAAACTTTGAAAGACTCCTTAATATCTTGAACACTTTGACCAAATTTAAAAAATACAACTCAATTTGAATTTAAATTTTGACACAGAATTACGCCAACATTAAAACACTAACAATTTTTTTACAGACTCTCATAAACTATCTTTATTTTTTTATCAACTCTCATAGCATGTTCGTTTGTCTAAAATTTTTAGAATTTGAATCTAATTTTCCAAATTTTTACTCCTAGCATATTACTCTTACACACATACTAATACAACTCAACATTATCTTTTTTACACACATCAATACAACTTAACAACTTTTACAACCATCCCAATAAAGCTCAAATATTACCTAAATATTCACACTATTCTTAGAATTCAACAAATTTTTTCAAAACAGAACATATTAGCTCCAAAATTTTAACACTCAAACAAATGATGTATCTAATGTAAATTTTATATTAATTTATTTAAAGCACTATAATTTCTTTTCATACTTTTACACGATTTATCTTTACACCCAATTATATGAAAAGCTGTACTTTTAACTGCACAATTTATCTTTACACCGTATTTATTCTGAGAAACTGTGCTTTTAATTGCCAGGGGTAGTTTGGTCTTTCATCCATACTTCATTTATCTTGACATTTATATTTTTTTTACTAGGCTTTTTCCTAGTTTTTATTACCATTATGCTGCAGCACTAATTCTCATCAGAAACGATCAGAAGTTATGACGATAGAGGTAGGCTGCATAAGGGAAATACGGAGCCTGTTCGTTTATAAAGAATCCTTAAGATTTTTTGAATCTCAGGATTCTACAACCAAACATCATTTTTCACACCACATAAATATAACTACAACACGCATACCAATAAAGTTAACATCACATAAAAATTCTCAAAACACAAAAAATCCTTACAAAACACCTTAACCGAACACACCCACGGTCTAATTTTTAGATCTGAATTTGATCAGGCTGGATTTTTTATTGTATCTAAAATAAAGGACCGGATTGCACCACTTATAAGTAGTTCTGTTCAGTCCGATCAGGTCTAAAATGGTCCGATCTAGACTACTTAAGTGATCTGACTGATTTATTTTTTTTCTGTGGTTTTTTTTTATAAATCAGGAAAAATTAAGGATTTAATTTCAAAGGGAAATGTCGGAATTGACTCAAGGACTAGTGAGGGTATCAAAATGTATAATTTTGACTTAGAATTTTTATTCTTTAAGTTTAAATTTGTATTTAAAAAATTTTAATAAAAATATATTTATTATTTAAATTAATAAATACAATCAGGTCCGATCTAAACCGAATTCCAAACGGCTTAAATCGGACAAAATTAAATGCAATTTTTCAAATACGGTCCGAATTAAATCGATCTGGACAATTTAAGCCACAAATTGGGTCCGATCTGCTATCAGTTATGTGAGGTGGGAAAAGAAAAAAGATTAAAAAAATAGAAAAAGGAAATAGAGAGGATTGACGTTAAAATCTAGGTGGTCATGACAACTTGTACGAGACTACGGCCTACCTGATTGATTGTACAAGTCGAGGAAGTCAGAAACTAGGGGGACCATTGCTTAGGGAAAGAAAAAGTCACTGCAAATTAATTACTTGTTTAGTTTTTTTTTGTTTTCTAAACAAATTACTTGTTTAGTTGGAGAACTGTTTTTACAACGGAAAGAAAAATATTTTGCTGGACCACATTCGGTCGCTGAAACGAAATGACGATTTTTTATTTACTGAAAAATTCTATTTATTGGGTAGGGTAGTTGTGAGTTTGAATTATCAAACATGTTCATAATTTAACTGATATTTAATTATAATATTTGTTTAAATATTATAAATTTGTCCTTCTGATTCTAATTTAATCATTAAGTTTTTTAATTGAACTACTTTTATCCAATTATTATATATATATAAATTGGAGCTTGCAAATTAGCGCCAAGAGTCCTATTGCATCAAAATGGTTCAATTAGGTAGCCTAAAATTTTATCTAATAAAATAATTACAAAATAATTTTTTTATTCATATCAAATTATCTATTTCCATTATAATAATTATAAAAATATTCAAATTATCTCTTTCTTCAATTTTTTTTATTAATTTTCGTATTTAAAATATAACCTCCCAAAATTTTAAGATATGCACGTTCTGTATAATTTTTATTTTTCTTCTTTAATGGGTAAGAAAAATATTATTATGATTTGGCTCTTGGAGATTTCCAAAGTACATTAGATATTAGAGTGCAAGGGGCAGACCGCAGGGTTGATGCGGACAGTGTAGGCAAGCCATGAGAACGACTCATCAGTCGCCCAATCAATTAGCGGTCTGTAACCCCGCACCCCCCCTGTTTTCTACCTTAAATTGACCCGTTCAGCTCGACGCGCCATTGATAAAGAACCAGGAAGGATTTAACTCTGTACACCCAGCACAAGGCAGCGATCCAGTTTCGCACTGGTGAGCCCGTTACGATCTCAGCACGTACCGGCTGCCTACAGAATGAGTGATGAGTAGGTTTCTTCTGAGTTCTGACCACGTCCCAGCTCTGCGCCTGCTTACAGAATTTTATCACATCCTCCTTGCCAGGGAATGCCTTTAACTGCATGTAAAACAATTTTTTAGTGTCTAAAAAGTTTACATCACGTGGTGCACTGGCATGACACAAAAAAATATGATAATTTTCATTATAAAAAACTATACTTTATATTGGGTATTAAGGAATTAGTTTGTAATGTAATAGATGGTCTTTATCCATAATGTACCAATGAAAAATAAAAAGCAAATGCAAATAAATAGCAGTAGGTCAAAATGTGGAAAAAATCAAATTTAGGAATAATTACATTTATCACCCCAAACTACCATGATTTTTTCACTTTGCACCCCAAAGTACCACTTTTGTCACATTTCACCCTCAAACTACCATGCTCCAACAGTTTGCACCCTCCATCCATTATTTATGTCCATTTAGACGGAAAACTAATCAAGTGCGTCTAACGTGACTTTTTCCCACATGATCTTCTCATTTTGCTCATTCGTTTGAGGATGCAAAGTGAAAAAAACATGGTAGTTTGAGGGTGATAAGTGTAATTATCACTTTGGCAAAAAGGGAAGATCAAGTGGAAAAAAGTCACGTGGGACGCACGTGATTGGTTTTTCGTTTCACTCGACAGAAATTATAGACAGAGGGTGCAAACTGTTAGAACATGGTAGTTTGAGGGTGAAATGTGACAAAAGTGATACTTTAGTGTGTAAAGTGAAAAAGATATGGTAGTTTGAAGGTGATAAATGTAATTTTCCGTAAATTTTAAAACACAATACTTGTATTAAAGGAAAGAAAAAACTTCTATGGATATTTGCGGTGCTGGCCATTCCATTGTAAAAATTTGATATTTCTGTATTTACACTTAAATCTCTTCTAAACATATGAGATTTTAACTATAATTAAATACATAATTTCGTGATAATATCATATCAAATCTTCTATATTAATTATGATATTATCTTTAACACCGACTAATATGATATCCACAAACTATATAAAATAGAATAGTTTAAGAAAACTTATCTAAACGACAGACTCTAAATCATGCTTTAATGAGATATATTCTCTTCTACCTGAAAGTAACAGGAAAAGATGAGTAGTCAGTACTACGTACTGATTCCATTCTCATAGCTAAAAGTTAGAACTTCCTTAGAGGTTGATCCCCTAATTCTTTGATCTATCAAGGAACTTTCCTTTGGGGTTTTTCAGAAAGCCCCTGTTGATTACCTGTTAAGATGCATTTGCTTTGTTGGTCTCCCACTTTAAGTTAGATTAAATACGGTAGGCTATTTGCATAAAAGTTTAATCGACCAAAAGGAAATTGCAGAGAAAAAAATTAGGACGCTAATCTAAAGTTTAATCAAGAAAACAATAACAAGACAACAGGATAGTAAAGGATACAGGCTTGCTCTGACTTGGCATCTAGCCCCTGCTATCTTGGGTCTCTTCCCTTCCTTCATCCACGAGAAGTGGGGAACATTTATTTTTTACCCATTTTTTTTGTTAAGAAAACTAAATAATTATTAATTATGAAAGAAAAGATAATAGAAATATATAATAAAAACACAGTACGGATAGGAAAGGATAAAAGATAAGGAGAGATATAGATATAAGTGATTGTGTTTAGAAGATCTAAAGTCTCAATTTTATTTTATTTTATGAGTACGCTGATTATAAATTTTAAACTTCTATTTAGAAAGAAAATATAAAGTATATATTTTTTTCAATTTAAATTTGAATATTTGGTGATAATATCATATTAAATACTGTAAATTGATATTATCTTTAACAAATTATGCGACCTACCCTCGTTTTCATATTGGGACAAAACCAAGACAATTTGGTTTTACAATATTTGGGAATATACTAAACCTGCGGTAATTGGCATGATTCAGATTTACCCGACAGGATTAATAACTAATAAACTCGATATTCATCTAGTAAATAAAGTCAAATGTAAATTGCTAAGCGAAACTACCCAATTTGACAACTGTGGGTTTCGCTTCCTTTGTGGCAAATGGGGGCCCAATAAGCCTCGATTTGAAGTGACCCTGTCGGTTTTTTTTCCCCTGCGCAAAGTGACCCTGTCGTCACTTTAGAGTATCCGAAGTTTCCATTTTCCCAGAAAATGTTAATTATATTTTAAGCAATAATTATTCACAATAAAGAAATCGGCAGGATGACGTGGGGGCGATTTCTCATTGTATGCGAAATCGCTCACTAGTTGCAGATCGACGGTCCATATTCACTCCTCGGTTTATGGCTCTTCTTTTATCTTTCCAAACCCTCTCCCACTGTCCTTGCCCCCCGCCCCCTCTCTCTCTCTCTCATTTTTTTCACCGATTTAGAGGAGAGGACAGTACTGGGCAGAAGCCGGTAGTACTGCATAGGAGAAGATGTTGGGAAAGAGGCCACGCCAGTTAATGAAAAGAACGACGAGCATGACAGAGATGACTATTGATCTAAACGCCTACGTCGGCGGTAGTGCTTCTGCTCCACAGAACGCTTCCACCCCCCAGACACAGGCTGGTCAGGGGCTGGATCATCAGCGGTTCCTTGCCACGGCCTCGCCCAGAAACCATAGGCGGACTTCGGCCGAAATTTTGGAGACGAAAACGGCCTCGTTCTTAAGGGCTTGCTCCCTCTGCAAGCGCCGCTTGGTCCCTGGTCGTGACATCTACATGTATAGGTATTCCCCCTCTCTTCTTTTGGTTCTTAGTTTTTGTACAGTTTTTGTTCAGTCCTTTCTCATCTTTTTTTTCCCGATTCCTTTTCTATTCTTTTCAATTGGTTTCTGAAACTTCTAGTTCACCTTTTCGCTGTTTTCTTTTTGTTTTGGGTCATCCGACATGGGAGACAGCCACCTTAGTATATTTTCTATCTTAGAAACATCCTATATTATATATGTTGTATTTCAAGTAGAACATTAAATTTCGACCTGTTTTCTTCAATGGATCGATATCGGTTTTGGAAGGTTTATTCCTGAAATCCAGGAACCCATATATTTTCCCTGATTTTTCTGTTAATAAAAAAGATTACATTTCTGTAACACTGGTTTGGTGGGAGTAACTGTTTTGTACTCCCGTTTCCTCATCAACCATGTACATGTATGATCCGCTGCAGCTTTCCGTAAAAGCTTCGAAGTCTCAAACTTGCTAATCTATGGCGATGCTTTAATTTTTTCTTACATGTAGGGGTGACACTGCTTTCTGTAGTCTAGAGTGCCGGCAGCAACAGATGAACCAAGATGAGAGAATGGAGAAGTGTTCATTGGCTTCCAATAAAGGAGCTGCCGCATCTTCCTCCACCAAAGGCACCCAAGTTTCCACCAAAGGCGAGACCGTCGCCGCCTTGTAGCCCCACCTATCGGCCCTTTTGTGACCCTTTCCCAGCTTATATGCACAATTTTATACATAAAAGCTAGAACTAGAACTGTTAATATGTTATGGGTATGCGCGACGGAGGAGGAGAGGGTGGGAGGGGATTAAGTTTTTGGACTGAAGGCTGAAGCTATTATTTTCGTGTGGCTCCCAAACAAATACAACGTCGATCTGTAATTCCTTCTGGTAGTAATTAGTAAATGGATGAAATTTGCATATTTCACAATCCATGGATTTTTTTCTCTTCCAAGGAACTAATAATATGCTTAATTTGGTCGAGAAACACGATGGGAGCAAATATGCTAAAAGCCGAACAGAGGCCAAATTGCTCAAGGGAGAAGACATAATAGAATGCCAACTGTACTAGGAATTCTATACCTCGTGTCTGCATTGTTTTCGGCTAGAGACAAGCAAGTGGGTTGCTCTACCACGCAGTAAAATGGTTCCGAATGCCTAGATAAAAACATATTTGACATTCTATGAGATAGGAAAAAGAAGTTGAACACTAATAGAAATCATTCCACACCTCAAACACCAGTGAAACGGATGGTTGAGTCTCGATCAACCGACATGAAGAATATTCTTCATTATTAGACAAAGTAGACCCTTTTATAAATACATTACTGCAAATAAATTGATTATGAGAATATATATATTGGATATCAAGGGTAATCTACATCACTCCTATACAGCAGACTCGGACTGATCCGGCCCAACTTGATCATACTTAGTGAACTTAATGCCCAGTTTGATTATGAGAAGATGATTTTATTTTTGGATATTAAGAGAAATCTGCAGCACTGCGATGAGCAAAAGTTATTGTGTGAGTGTGTGAGTGGACGAGTGAGATTAGAAGTTGAGAAATCTAACGGCTGACAAAATGCCACGTCAATTAATGAATCCGACCCACGAACCCGACCCGGTTTCATTAATTGACGTGACATTTTGTCAGCCGTTTGATTTCTCAACTTCTAATCTCATTCGTCCACTCACACACTCACACAATAGCTTTACTCACACAATAACCGCCTCCACTGCGATGCATTAGGCTCAGATTGATTTGACTCAACTTATGGTATTTAGTGGGCTTAATGCTACAACCAAACCCTGAGAAAAAGATTTTGCTAGAGCTTAATCATTGATAGTTATTTACATCTTAACTGAGATGAGAAAAGATATAATTAGAGCCTAGACAAGAAGATTTTATTAGAGCTGAATCACTTGGTAATAATTTAAATCTCAACTGATAGTGAGTAAATTCAAATCTTAATAGATCACACAGGTAGTAGTAATCCCAAAGAAACTGAGGTTTAATTTGATTAATTTTTACAACATTCTTAAAATATTTCGCTTAGTTAGATAATGCAAACGGTGGAAGACGGCCGTGGAGGTGGGGAAGGAATCTGTGGCCTAGTCAGCATTGCATGCAATGGGTCCCAGCTGGCATAAAGTTAGGAAAAAAGAAATGGAAAGAGATTCATTTGGATGGGACCGGCGGTGAGTATGGGGGGACCACACAAAATGAATTACAGCGACCCCACTCTTTTTTGTCACGAGGGACCCACGTGTTGGCTCCACTTGATTATTGTTTCTTTTCTGAGTGTGACTTCGCCACGTGAGAAAAGAGAGAAATGACTGTGCGTCTTTTTTGGCGGAATTTTGGGATTGGGAGTAGAAAAAAGAAAAAGAAAAAGAAAGAATATATGAGTGGGTGACACCGTGACAGTGATGTTTGAGCTTATATGCCCCCACCTATAATTTCCACTTCCTATGCCTACGGGGACCAAACGACAGCTGTTTTTTTTTAGCTCCAAATAATATGAAACATTAATCAAAATTGTTTTTTAATTATTATTATTGTAGACAGTGAGATTATAAAAAAAAAATCAATGGTGGGTTTAACATTCAATATATATATATATATATATATATATGAGTGAATGTATGTGTATCTATCTGGCTAACAAAAAATGAGCCTGACAAATAATTTACAAACATCAATGGATTTTCTTTATAAGTTAAACTTATTGTTCCAACTGTGACACTATTCTCCATATTTTGTTTCTCCAAGAATAATAACTTCTACTCCATGTTTAGAAAAAAAACTTCCACTCCAATTTAATTTTTTAGGTTAATTATAATTTTTTCCTTCAAACTATTACTCAATTCTCAAATACTCCACAAAGTTTAATTCGTTGCAACTCGCCTCCACAAATTATACTTCTCGTTGCGATTTATCCCCAATGTACTAAAATTGTTATATCGAATGGTTTTTGTCATACTTAAACGACATGTGACTTTCTCCTTACTTGAAAAGATAATTTTACTCTCGTTTGAATCCTCCCTAGCCTTCTACAATGATTTTAGGAATTTGTAGAGCTAAAAAAATAATATATACGTAGCTGATTTTTTTATTAAAAAAATGACTCACTTATAATAAAGCTGGTAAAATTTGTATTTTCAAGTAAGAAGAATGTCACGTATAGTTTAAGTGAGACAACATATATTTGATATAACAACTTAAGTAGGTTAAATGATGAAATCGCAACGAAAAATATAGTTTGTGGGGGCGAGTTGCAACTAGTTAAAGTTTATGGGGTATTTCAAAATTGAGTAATAGTTTGAGGAAGAAATTGTAATTAACCCTAATTTTTTTTCCTAACATGTCTCCAATGGGGGTAATCCAAAATATATAGCTGAGAAATAGTATCACCATTTGTTTATGCCTTTGTTTTTCGTGCGTGTAATTGAAAAGTTAAAGAAATATAAAATGGGTTAATATTCACAATATCAGTTGTAATCTCATTTTAGCGTATTATTCAGATCAAATATGCTTAAAATTTTACAATTTTTTTTTAAATAACCATCTAAGCTGCCATATGAGTTCGAGTATTCTTCTTGAGGTAGATTTCAGCATGATCAGCTCATTCTTTACATACCTCATTTACTCTCCCTTTCAAAAGTAGAAGTTAGAGAATATATATATCTCTCTTAAATTGGGATCTTCTCCAATTTTTTTTGGACAGAAAATTGCAGAAAATTATCTTAACATATATCTTTAACTCTTCTATTCTTCACATTTCATCCATTTAGAGTGATGAAGATCAATGGTTCATAAGTTAATTAGAATTTGTGATTCAAAAGTACCACCAGATCCGCGACAAGATTTGGAAGGCATGGGTGGATTTTTTTCCCTCAAAAGTCTGCACTTTGGGTAATTGGGAGACAAATTAAGATTAGCAGCACTTATTCGTTTTTTATTTTGTTTTGTCTTCCTTCTACGCATAAAAAAAAATCTGTCCTCAACATAATTTAATTTATATATTTTTTTTTGTCACAAACCCACGTGCGAGTAGACTATAGTAAATTCGAAAAGTTCAAAAATACCTAAGCAGAGTCATCTGTGCTTCATATATAGCTGAGAGAACAAACCATGCAAGTTGCTCGTATGATAATTCAAACTCGATCATATTAGAAGGCGTGGGTCTTGTGATAATTGTTATCACTTATGCAAGTCATTGTTAAGGTTGTCCCACATCGGTTGTGGAAGGGGTTGGTGATCAGTTTATAAGTGTGAGGGAAGACCTCACCTCTTGAGCTAGCTTTTGGAGTTGAGAAGACCCAAGACCACTTAACAGCCATGAAATCATAACACAAGTCTCAAACCCAACAGTCCATGGGAGAAACGAGTTGTCTGCATCCAACCCAGGACCCGATGTGTGAGGGAGAGATTGTTGGGGTTGTCCCACATCAGTTATGGAAGGGGTTGATGGTCAGTTTATAAGTATGAGGGAAAACCTCACCTCTTGAGCTAGCTTTTGGAGTTGAGAAGGCCCAAGACCACTTAACAGCCATGAAATCATAACACAATTCCGTGCACACTTAGAAATTGGGCTTTTGGAGTTGCATTAGGGCTCGTACGTAGGAGAGGCTTGGGTTGCAAATAAATAGCAAGCAGTACGTACATTCCACTCTAGCCGAGGTTCAGGAAACCACCGGCCGGCACCACATATGCATATTGAGACCCTGCACTCACACTACCATAAAATACTCCTCCCGAAGAGATTGTTAGCTAGCTACTTAAATCTATTTTCCTGCATAGATAAAGTGCTAATATACTAATGCAAACTATGCACTTTTTAAAAAAAAGTACTGTTCAATCAATTGATATATATCAGGTGTACTGTGTCTCCTACTCAATGGGGATTTGTTAATTTGTTTGGTGCAATTGGGGTCAGCGCCAACCAATGGGTGAGCTTGAATGTTTTCCGATCTGCCCTGCATCCTTCTGTCCCAAACTTAACCCACAGTATCATTAAAGGGAACCACATGGGAGAGTGCTATTTGGGAAATTGGGGAAGGTTTTAACTCCTACCCGTTTAAAAAAACTTTTGAATGATTAAGCTGCCTGTATATCTAAGCATTCAGCACAGCTGTACTTGAATAGGAACTTCAATAATGGTGGTTGTATTAAAGATTGTTTCTTTGTTGGCTTATAACTTCTTGAGAGAAGACTCACGACCAGATGGGATCGATTCATAGGAAACAGGATAAGTTTATAGATCGAACATCTAGGAAGAAAAGGAGCAACCTACGAAGTTATTAGCTCACATATGTTATACCATGATCTTTTGTTACATTGGTACGTAGAAAGTAATTCGAAAGAACACAATTGTTCTCCTAATTTAGTTAAAAACAATAGCTATATATATATGAATGGATGCTCGAGCTTGATCTACCCACGTATTTAAAACATTTTTCTATACTCCTGTAAATTATGTTTTGATCATACTTTTTCAGACAGCTCGATCAGGTGTACGGAAGGAGGGTACTAATTAATAAATCTAGAAATTAAAGATTGGTTTTCTATGTGGTTTTCTTTTTAAAATGAGGGATTTTCCGATCTAATTAACATACACATTCTTCATTCACCCATTGATTGATTGTTAATACGTATAACTCTAGCTGATAGTGATTTAGTTTTTTCAAAAGCTCGTTTTTACTTCATGTTATTTATGGTGGCCCCCTAAAACATTATCTTAGAGTACTAGATCCGCTTCAATAATTGTAATTTCTAATTCCATCCTCAATATAGAAAGTCGACCGATCATGAGTATAGTAACCAAGAGAATTATATATATATTGTAGCATTAAAATGATTAAAATTTAAGAAAATACTTACTTATAATCACGATCTAACATTCAAATGATATTTATCGTCTAGAAATATAAATTTCATCCCATTTAATACTCAAAATATTAAAATGCGCCACAATTACACTACAAGAAAAAACACTTTGGGTGACAAAAAAATTTGTCACCCAAAGTACAAATTTCGTCACCTAAAGTTTTGGGTGAAAAAATCGGGTTGTCACCTAAAGCCCATTAGACAATGTTTTAGGTGACGATTTTCGTGTTCTGTCACTCAAAACCGTCCGGACGTATTTTAAATCCGTCCAGACGGTTTGGTGCCATACTGAAGAAATTCAAAATCGTCACGCCCAATATAGTCCATCCGTTCACATGAGTTGTGCGAACGTTCAGAGAGAACGTTCGCACAACTCATGTGAACGATTAATCCAATGTGACGAAATACATTTTGTCACGCAATAAAGGTCCGCACCGTTGTATAGTTTAATTATAACGAAAAAAATTTTTGTCATCTAAAATGTTTGTGCGAACCTTTAAGTATACAGTTCGGACTCCGTTTACGTTCAAAACGTGCAAACGTCGTGTCATACAGTTCGGACGATTTCTTATATTACAGACCATGGGGATTGGATAGACACAGTTCAGACTAGAGAATTTAAAGCAAATTGTGCGGACGGATAGTAATGCGTGCGCACGTTAGCGACGAAAAAACTCTGTGCGAACCAGATGATGTAAACCGTCCGAACGAGTTTCTATATATTTGAATTAATTGAATTAAAATTTATTAAATAATATAAATATGAAGATATTCGCTGCTGTAGATATAATAAAATATCTACAAATATGCAATCGTTATTAAAAGTAAATAAAATACATAATCGATAAGTACTGACAAAGTAGTAAAAATACAATAATCTAGCCAAATTTTCGTTTGAGTGTCGAATGAGATTGCATCTGTTTGATCTACTCCATCAGCTGCTCATGCATCTGCTCCGCCATTAGTTGCATCCTCCGTTCTTGTTGTTCCACTAGGTTCCTTTGCTGCTCCTGCAACATCTTCTGGTGCTCTTCATCTTTTTTCCGTTGCTGCTCCGCCATCATCTTCATCAGCTCTTCGTCTTTCTTCCGTTGTTGCTCCTCCATCATCTACAGATGCTCTCGCATAGTCTGCTCCATATCTGACCGTTTGACCAGAATCGCTTCATATTCCAGTCGTCTAGCCTTCATCACCTCAATCTGTAATCTGGCCTCTTCCAATCTCAGAGACAAATCAACGGACGATGCTGATGAAGATAATCCAACAGACCGTACTGAAAGGCATAAACCTCGCACGAACGGACTGATAAATGTACGGTGTCATATCAACAGCTAGTCACCGAACAACGACCATGTATAATAACTCCACCTGGCTATAAGACAACTCCGTAGTGTGCTTCCTCGGGTCGATAGCGGAGCAAAAGATCAGGTGCATGATCCGCCAGAAAGGACGCAGCTGCCCGTTTACCATATAGGCTCCGTCCAAAATCTTTGTATCAGCACCCAACATGGTCCGGAATACCTCGAACTTAGTAGGCCGACCCTCCATGCTTATCGGTAGTTTTGGGAACGCTGTCAAATCCCGCTCGTACCCTAAGAATCTCGCTAACTAGTCCGGCGAGAATACGATCGGAACATTACAGATTGTGACCTCCATACTAGGCTCCTCGATGTCCGCCGCCCGCAAAATAGCACAATAGAACTCCCGCACCAAGTTCGTTGATGCATACTAAGTCCTATGAATTAGTGGAAGCCAACCAATCTCCTCTACCACATCCGCAAGCGTCCGACCCTCAAAAGTGACGTCGTAAAAATCTACCAACTTTATGTCTCGCTCCACAACAATCGAGCGCGACATAATAATCACAATATGCTGGTCCAATGATAAGGTGGAACCGGAAGATTGCTCCATCTCAACTTGCCCGCTAGTACGTACACGCTTGCTCATTTTTAAAATCTGCAAAAACACCGAACTGTTACAAAGGCGTTCGAACCCACAAAAAACGTCCAAACCAAAATTTATTAGCGTCTGGACGTATAACTGAAGAATAATAATATCGTCCGTACTAAATTAAATTTCAATGTTAAGACGTCCGGACTGAATTCAAAACGACGTAGCGATGCTAATTTGTCCCAACATAAATAAATCAGTCCGAACATCTTCAACATTAAGTCCGAACAAACAATAAACAACAACATGTTCTTCCGAACGACATTCGATAAAGTTCAGATGTTAAACATGACGTCCGCACATTATCCTAAGGTTCTGGCCTCTAACATAAAAGTCCGGATGTATAACACAAGCGTCTGGACCTTAATGTAAAAGTACGGACGTTAAACATTAGAAGTCCAGACTCTAAGGTAAGGGTCCAGACTCTAACGTAAAGGTTCAGACGCTGTCTCACTGCCGGGTTACTCAACCACGACAGCGTCTCTCCACCACTATACAATATATACGTGAAACTATAAAAAAATGAAATTTTTACGACTAAAATCATGTCAAAAGTAAAAAATAACATACCTTAACGAGATTAGAGCTTCGGAAGAATAGTATTGGGTCAAGATTTGAGAAGAAAATATTTGAGAGCTGTGAGATTTTGAAGAGACGAATAGTTTGTTATGAAAATGCCGAACTGATCGGCTTTTGTCAAAACTCGTCCCCCCGTCCAAACCTTACACTAACAGTCCGCACGGTAATTTAAACACGTGGCCCAATCAACGTGGCCCGTTTCAAAAGGTTCGACATACTAAATACGTTCGGTCTGCTTTTAGACATTCGAACCTGGGTACTTCTAAACTGCGCCACGTGGCACCACACGTTTGGCTGACCCACACGTCCGAAGTCGTAATCAACGTGCGAACGTTAACAACTGTTTCCCATCATCTTGTAACGTAAACACGTGTAAACCATGCGATGGTTAAATATTCGTCCGGACTCTATATTAACAGTTCGTACGGGTAAGTTTTCACACGTATCACAAACAACGCACACGTATTAAATACCAAAATTTAAACCGTTTCAAAACGGTTCAAAACACTAAATACGTCCGGACCTGTTGTAGACGTTCGAACTTCATTACTTCTAAACCGCGCAACGTGGCGCCGCACCTTTGGCTGAGGCAGACGTGCACAACTGTTTCCCCCATCTTGTAACGTAAACACGTTTAAACCATGCAACAGTTACATAGGAGTGCGGATGTTCTACTCCTCCGTTCCAACGGTGTCGCCTAATTATAAAAGTCCGGACTCTATCCCTCTATGTTTGAACGCTTATTTGTTATGTAGTCCCGACGTAATGGTTGTAGTCCGAACGTCGAATTTGCTAATTTAAATAAGTGAAGAAAATTAATTTATGTTAATTAAATTAAAATTGGTAACAGTTAATTACACTACCTGTTCTATTAACATAACACTTGTACTAGTAGCCTATTTAATCTTACTGATTATCCCTTGAAATTGTACTAAATTTTATCAACTGAAAGAATATAAACTAATTTAAACTATAAAAAATAATCTAAATACCGAACGAAAAATACGATGATAATGTCAACAACAAGTCTGAGACGGTCTTTCAAACGATATATAAATAATTAATATTAATAATAAGATAAACAGGAAACTAGTCCAAATCGATAGCTAGCTTGTCCAGATTTAAACCGAGGGCATCACGAACATGCATCAAATGCTCCTCAATATTATCCACTCGTCGGACGAGTGTTTATAGCTGTATCGGAACGGTATGGACAGATCGGGATAACTCAGAAAATTGCTCTCTCACGGAGAACAGCTCCCTCCACATAATGTTGAGCTCTTCCGTCAGAGCAATATCCATTAGAGTAAGTTTGGTCTCTAGATCAGTCAAGCGGCATTGGAGCGTCATACACAACAAATGTGTCGGCATCGCTATTTCCCAAATACTCTCCCTCAACTCCACTAAAAAGGCGTCCGCCCATGCTGGTCGTTTTGTCTGTCTCCCGACATTGGGAAAAATTTCTTCCGGAGTGTTCCATTGTCAACCTATAAAAAACCGTCCGATCCATATAAAAAACGTTCGAATGAAAATCAAACTGCGACGTTTAAATTGTATGTCGTCCGAACAAACTAATAACAATCCGCACGTTGTGAACAACAGTCCGGACGTTGCGAAACACAATTCAGACTGTGTTTAACGCCGTCCAAACGGTATTGAATTAAAATATATGAACTTAAGAAGCAAATTTATGGAAAATTTTTTACCTGAATGTTGTTTGAGAGATCTTGAATGAGAAGTTATTAGGAGAAAAGTTTGAGAGACGAGAGAGTGTTTGAGAGAAAAGATTAATAGAGGAGAGAGAGTTTGTGCTCTTCACAAAGTCTAAACGTCACTCGAATATGTTCGAACGTACTTTGTAAGAGTCCGAACATGTTTCTACTCTACACGTTGCCCAATCAAATTTAACGTCATTAAATATGTCGATGGATTCGAAATGTATTTAGAACTTTACCCGTCCTGACGTCTGGGAAAAAGAATCTGACTTAAGCATTTAGACGACCTTTTTGGGTTGTTCGGACGTTGTTTGAAAAATTGTGACGATTCTAATGATCACTCAATTAAGACGATTTGCAATTTGTCACCCAGTGCATTGTCCGTACGGGGTCGTGTGGAGTCCGAACGGTATGTATTTTTTGTGACGTTTTTTACTGTAACGCATTGGTGACTGGTGTATGTCGTCATTCCTGAAATACGTTCGAACGCATTTTTGAGGGTTTGGACTGTATTATGGTTCCTGTATGGTATTTGGTGACAAAATTAATATTTTGACAGGAAAAAACTACTCTAAGTGAGAAAATCTGGTTTGACACCCATATTTTTGTCACCTAAAAGCTCATTTCTTGTTGTGTTATAATTAGATCAAGCGTTCATATTATACCAAGTAGCTTATCTTTTATATATTTAGTTTGAGAATTAAATAGGATGAAATTAATAGTTGATACCAAATACATGATATTTTTGGTGGCAGTTCTAACATTTAATTGGGACTGCGACTTTATGAGCCCCCTCCATCTTTGTAGCAACCTCTCTGTGATCTTGTATTTCCATTAAGTATGGCAATGTTGTCAGTTCGCATCATCAGCTCACCCACTCCCTTAACTAAATGGGTTTTATTATTATTATTATTATTATTATTATTATTAATTTGTGAAATATCTGATAATTTTTAATGATATTATAAAAATATCCTAAAAGTTTGAAATTCGGACTACACACTAACAAGGCACAGGCTACAGCTACCACCCACCTCGTGGCCAACCACCCATGAAGAAAAAGCGTCAGATTCCATTGGAAATCATACATCAGCAAAATTGATTCCCGTGGCCACGTTGAATTTTGAACACCACGCTTTTGTTCAACGGAATCCATATTATTTGTCACTTCACACCCCCGAATGATTTTCCAGAGAAAATTAAACACGAAATGGTAGGGTGGGTCCAATGTGCCTCACCAATAGCAACTATTTATAGCTTTACCCTTAAAGCAAAATGTAGCTCTTAGGGCATTTGGTTTGGGCCGGATTTTTAAAAATCGCATTTAACCTATTAGTAACTCTCACTGAACATGATTTAATTGAGAATGCAGTTCATTATCTTCCAATTTTATCATGTCCATACATATGTCAAATTATCAAATTACCCTCCAGTCATGTGTTGTGTATATCAAAACCGAAAGGTAAATAAAATTTAAAAAAACACATGACCCCCACACATTAGCTCATTAAATGCTCAGACATGTGAATGGAAAAAATGCCCGCAACTGATTTACGCAAGTTGCTGCTCTTGTTGAGGGCGATATGGTCGCTTCACCCGACCATTAAATATGCTCCCGCAATTTTTTCTCGCTTCCCTTGCAATACCTGCGGCTTGCAGCTTGTCAGTAGGGATCAATCACTTTTGAAAAAGTTTTTCTTTTTCTTTTATTTTTTTTTGCAAAAGTTCATGAATTAGGCGGTAAAAGTTCTTCTCGCATTAGCGGTTTGTTGTTTTCTTCTTCTCCTCTCTTTTATTAATTTTTTTTCAAAAAAAATCTTTCAAATATTTATATTGTAATAAAAAATAAAAAAATAAAATCGAAATTATAATAAATATTATAAATAAATAAAATTATTTTACATTTTATATTTTTCAAACTTCCCAATAAAATAATCTACAAACAACAACCTGAAAAAGTATAATTATTTTTTGGGAATTTGGCAAATAGATCCTTGGGTTTATACCCCTTTTGCAAATAGGTCATTTATTTTCAAACTTCAAATAACAAGCCCTTGAACTTTCTATCTTTGGCACATAGGCCCTTCTGTTAACATTTCGTCCATCAACATAATGGCTAAGTACACGGGGCTAAATAATTGGGCAAGTCAGCGACCAGGTCAGCGTCCTTGCTCCTCTTCTTGCAGAAGACGACTTCTCGTTTAGCCTAAAAAAATCACTGCTTATTAAAACACACTGTTTTGCGTAAACAAATGTCGAACACTTGCTTTTCTTCACACAATCATGCTGCTCTTCTTCGTACAACATGTTCTTCTTCTTTCGTATTAAAATGAAAACAACAAGTCGTGGCACACTTGTAAAAAAATTCACTCGTACTTGAATCTTTACAAGTTCCCTTCCTAAAATACAACATTTTGCCCCGGAGTACTGCCCTGCTACTCCCTTGCATACCCAGATCCACCATTCCCATTTCATACTGCCCTTGCCCATTCCGACGAGTTCCTTTGTCCACAAATGGAGGAATTATTTACACATATCACACAAAAGTGCACCCAGATCACCCATCTATCCAATTTCTTCCCCTATAATACTTTCGAATGCAATGAAATAGAATCATCTTCCCTAATAAACTAATTTCAATCAGAATCATCTTTCTTCCAATTCATCACAATTCGTTCAATCAAAATATACATGGTATAAAATGTAAACATAAGGACTATGCTCACACTGCCAGCAAATACATCCAAGGCTACCAAATTGTCACATTAATACATAATTGCAGATTTACAAGGCTGCCAAACTGTCACCAAAATACATGCACACAAAATAATGGCAGATTTACAAAGCCACCATACTGTCCCTAAATTACATGCACACAAAATAATGGCAGATTTAGAACTATAGTCCTACTACTCCTTCATGGACACAAAATAAGTAAACATGCACCTAGACTCCCATCAGGTGGCTTGAGTGACTCCACTGGCCATTTCTGGTGGATCTTCCATCGCTACCCCTTCTATATCCTACATAACATAAATTAAAACCTTAAGCCCCATTTGAATGTAATAATACAACAACAAAAAAGATGTATCTTTACCTTAGGCCCCGTGACTAATCCTTAATAAAGTTCAAACCTTCTCGGTAATCCAATTTAGAAAAAATAGTATAATTGAGAAAGAGAGCAAACTCTAGGGCTGCACAATCGAAAATGTGATCAAATTTTTAGACTAAAATCCGATCGGACCAGATTTTCAGTTGTGCCTAAATTGACGAACCGGACCAGACCATTTATAAGTGATCCAGTCCGGTCCAATTGGAGAAAAAATCTCACATCTTAAGCTAACTTTTAGAGTTTGAAAAGGCTCAAAACCGCTAAAAACCACCCAACGCTAGTATCAAAACCCAAGTTTACCAACAAGTCTCGGACCCAACCGTCGGTTGTGGAAGAGGCTGTGGGTCACTTTATTAGTGTCAGGTTTTCAAGAAAAATCTCACTAAATTTTTGCCTTGAGAAGGCTCAAGACCACCCAACACTAAGCTTTCCAGAGTTTGCACACTAGTTAAAGGTCATAAGTATCTCATATTTTTTTAAGACTTATTGAACTTGTTTTTCAGTCTAAAATAAAAATTGTAAAATAAATGTTAAATATTGAAGAAAAAAATGTGTATTTTAAATTTTTTCCATTTCATGAACGCACTGGATTCGAGTTCTTAGGATAAGTGGATAACTGTGAACTAAGCTAAATAAGTACGTAAGATACAATATCACCCCTCGAAAGAAAATATAAAATTTTACCTAGGAATTCTGTTACACAAATCATGGAGCTTAACTGACACTTAAAAACTAGTTAGTTATACGTGAATTAAGCCAAAGTTTTTGAATACAAGCATTTGATTTGACAAACAAAACTTAAATAAGGCAGAAAAAAACTAATTCAGTTCAGAAATCCGCTTAAAATTCATCTAGTTTATTCCTTCTGGCCACCAGCAATGAAGATGAGCAAACTTTTGATCCTAAGTTCCATTTTTTTTGGATTGATTTCGTTGACAACGTCCGAATATGATTTTCTTTCACCTGAATTATCATCGACGTCCCAGCTGGATTATGATTTTGTTTCACCACCGTTCCTGGATTGCTCTGCCGTGAGATATGAAATGGTGGACTGTGTATCATTTCTGACTGATGATAGTAAGAGAACGAAGCCAGAGGCTTCGTGTTGCTCTGGGTTTGAATCGGTACTGAGTACCGATTTCAACTGCTTGTGTGAAGCCATCAAGACGATCGCTGCCGCTGGTATTGATTTCAATGCTGAGAGGGCCATGGCTTTGCCTTCTGCTTGTAACGTGTCTGTTCCTCCATTAACCAGTTGCCGCAGTAAGTGACTTCTTTCTCTCTCTCTCATTACGATGTCAGTACAAGCAAGTTTTTCTTATTGGATGTAAATGGATCTGCAAGGTTTTCGTTTGGACGTGCATGCAGTTTCCGCAGCGCCTGAGTTCGCTCCTGGTAATTATGTTCCAATATTTCTATTTTTTTTTTCTGATCATCTTCGGTTAAATTGCTTGCTTCGACAATGAATTTGGGGAATAAGTTTATTGTCTTGTTAATGATAATCTCAGCTGATCAAGCCAGCACCACTCATATGATCCCCGTTTTCTGAATGATGTTATGCAGCTGGCTCTCCAAATCAATGGCCATGGAGTGATGCTCCTCCACCCACCTCAACAAGCAGTCCTCCAAATTCACAGCCATTGAGTTCTCCAAAGTCAGCCACTTCAGAGCCACCACGAAGTATCAACACTCCAGCACCAAAGTCATCAAACCCACCCAATCTAGTCCCAGCAAGTTCCAAGACATCGGCCCCAAAACCATCTCGATCAGGAGCAACAACCTATTCAAAAACTTCTTCCTTCATTGTTCTTATATTTATGCTCTTTGCTTGATATGATTGTTTTTTTTCTCGATTTCGACTAACTTTTGGTAGGGTATCCTGGTTTAATTAATTAAGATTTTAGGGATTTAATATATATGTTTAAATATGTGAGCTCGGCTTTAGCTCGAGTTGTATGGAGCCATTTGAGGTCTTCTTATTAGGGTTGTTCATCTGTACCTGGCACCACCACCAGTACCGGTCACCGCTCCCCGCTTAGTAGCGGGGGCGGTACTGGTTGTCATTTTCGCAACCGCTGGGAGGTTCACTGCCACAAAAAAGGCAGGCGAGGGAGAGAGCAGCCGGAGAGGTGCGGGGAGAGAGAGATAAGGAAAAGGAAGAGGGAGAGGAAGAGAGGGATAGAGAGGAGGGGAGATAATATAGAGGAGGGGAGAGGGAGGGAGGAGAGGTGAAACGTGAGGGAGACATAGAGGTGAAAGAGAGGGAGAGGGAGAGTTGAAAGAGGGGCAGAAAAATAATCTGCTATAGGTTGATTTCTTCATCTATAATATAGAAAAATAAGCATGATTTTTAAAAATTCTCTCTCTATCACTCTAACAAATTAATAATTTCCTAATATACATTTAAAGTCAAATTCAAATTCAAAGAAGACAACTCAATGTAATTAATTTTGAATTGAAAAATCACCTAAAAATTCTCTCTCTATCACTTCAATAAATTAACAATTTCCTAATTTGCATGTAAAGTCAAATTCAAATTCAATCTCTCTTAATTTGCATTTAAAGCCTTTTATTTAGTAATTGATTTATTTGGAAAATCATTAATGATAATTTTATTTTGTAATGAGCTTTTAATTCGTCAAGCATTTTATTTGTAATTGATTATGATGAATTTAGAAATCTAGACCTTTTATTTAGTAATTGATCCTAATATATTTAGAAAGATATTATCTAATTTAACACTAGGATTCTGGAAGATTTTAAACTAGGTAATTTTTAAATATTTAATTTAGGTTGTTTAATTTTTCTCATTTTCTACTGATCTCATGTCTCTCTCTCCTCAATCTCACATAACTTTCACCCTCCCCTCTCTCTCTCTCTCTCTCACATACTCAAGCATGCATTCATCTCTATCTCTCTCTCTCAAAGTTGCTCCGCCTCTCACAACTACTGCCTGTCGTCATGCAGTGGGCGGTTAACCGCTACCGCCACCGCTGGGCACCGGTAAACGATATTACCTGTAGCGGTAGTGAAATTTTCATCAACGCCCAAGGCGGTGGTGGGGGATGCACAACCCTACTTATAGTATTGGATTTTCAAACCGCTTGGAATTTATATATGTAAGCTCGAACTCGGATTGGGTATGTAGTCATTTGAGCTTTTCTTCTTTCTCTTTTGCTTGTGTGTATGTTTCTTTAAATATTGTCCTCTTGCATTTTGATTACCTTAACTATGTTGATTAACCTTTTTTTTTTAAAAAAAATATTTTGATAACCTTAATGCGGCTGCTCTCCTATCAGGAGACCAAACTAAAAAAAAAAGAAGCAAAAAATAAACGAAAAAAAAGATATTACAAGAGATTTTGATTTAAGTTCTTCATTTTTAGGGAAAACCTCACTTTGAGCCCTCTAACTGCTAATATAATTTCAAATAGAGTCTAAACTACACACATTAAGCCTATGAACTACCCAATTTGTAATTTGAATACTCAAGAATTCAAACTCAATTGAGTGATGTTGGCAAGGAGTAGTTTCATTTATAGATAAATCAGTTATATAGTATTTTGAATTTGTAAACTAGAATTTGAATTCGCTGACTTTGTCCTTATTCCTAGAGATTCCCGTGTAAAGGGCCTAACTGACTTAAATGGACCAACTTAGCTGAAGCCCCAAATCTACTGATCCAAGAGAGCTATCCGGTGCAAATAAGCCCATCCAGTCCTCGTGCTTCTGAGCTCAATGAGGGAAGCCTTTTCTACACTTCTCACAGCTTCCTTGTTGTAGTCGTGGAGCGCCATTATTTATATACAAAAGTAGATGTAGACACCCATTTGCCCTTTACACCACGTATAGAGATAAGGATAAGAACCGCATTCCCCTCAATTATAGCATTAATATCCAAATTGAATTGTCGAAAAGGACTAGCATCTATCCTTCACCGCAAACTCCACACACGCACAAATCAAAACAAACAGATTGATCGCAACTCGGAGGAATTGGCAAAGTAGGCCTTGGTGTGGCTGAGATTATTTTAGTAGTTTTAAAGTAACTTTTTCCTTATTTTTTTAAGATAGTAAAGAAAGACACTTTTATTCTTGATCTTTAAAGGCAATTATAAAGATGGCTACTCATGTAAGATGACAATGCTGAGAGAAGAATAAGTGAATTAGACAAAAATACCCCTCATACCCTAATGCATGGTTTGCGTCCCACTCCTAAAACATTTAGGGGTATTTTCTTCTCAATGGGTATTAAGTTGGCCAGTTGGCCAGTTGGGTGCACATGATCTCAATTCCGTTACATTTGAACAATAAAACGGAGGGCTAATGTTAATGATTATTAAAAGTATAGGAGCGCAACATGATGATTTTCGTAGTTTTGACCACTTTTTGACTTTTTGTTATCTAAGTTTAGGTAATATAAGTGATCACACAAGATATAACATTTCTATCCCAACACACAAACACACGCATCATATCACCAAACTATGTGATAGGGCGATTGGAGGTGCCTTGAACCTCCTACTAAGCCTATGCTTAATTCAAATCCGACTTCCTTAATTATTGTTTAACGATGACCTTTATATAGGGTTATAAACGAATATAATATGGTAGAAGACAAAGATTCTATCACTCAATAATTTTTAATAGGTTACAAATCTTAACATCTCAAATAAACTAAGTTATAGTGATAGTTGATTACTTTATCATTAGTCTTGTCCTTTAATACTCAAAACCAGACCTAACAAAACCTAACTCATAACAATTCAAAAACAATACGTAACATGTTTAAATTCGACTCGATTCATTTATGGCCATAACTAAATCATTGGGACCTCATATTTATGACTACCATAAGGAGACAAAATACATTTTTAATGTATTCATTGTCTAGATCTAAGTCCACAACTTGTATAGATCTAGGACCTGCCATAGCATCATACTAAAATATGGTAATTAAATCACTATACCCATATACTAAAATATGGTAATTAAATCACTATACCCATATAAATAGTATAAATCTTTATATTATAATTATAGTGCATACTTAACACCTAATTACATGTCTTGGAGAGTTGGTTACAAGAGGTATCATCACTTGCGAAAAGATAAGAATGGGATCCCGCAGGAGGACATTGAAGCGGAAGTAGGTGCCACCGTACCAGGGTTAGGTGGAATTCAAGCCAGAAAGCAAGACCGACACGCTAGAAAACGACAGCGTGTCGGGAAATACATGGCCCTAGTGGCTACAGTGTTTTTTGACACATTTTAAATCTAAATTCACGATAAAAAAAAATTTAAAGTTCAAACCAGGGATTTAATGCCAACTAGACTAGATACTAAATAATGCCTCATTTTTAATAAGTTAATTAATTCATCCTTTTTCAAGGGTTCTTTGTTCTTCCTACCTACCTCAACATTCATGAATAACTTATGAACGAGCTGTGTGGCTATCTTTTATTTTCAACTTAACACGTATGAGAGACGTAATTGAACGACAATTAACCATGTCCATTTGTTAATAATTTTTTTTATAAAAAATTAATATCTCAAATATTCGTGAGTTAGCTTAGAAAAAAAAGGAGAGACGTGACAGTTTGCATCCTCTAATTATCTCATCTTTTACAATTACTACTTCATATTATAAAGTTTTAACATATTGTACTCAAAATTGTTAATAGGTCTACGTTTTACAACTCTTATTATGATTGACGAAAAATGCAATATAAAGTGCAGCATATAAGCATACGATTAATTTAACATTCGATTTCTCTCAGTTAGTTAGCAAATATGTTATGATTAAGTTACGAAAATAGATTTAATTTTTAACTGTACTTTCTTCTATATATACAATAGATTTAGAGCAAGTTATTGCATAATCATTTTCAACACACTTGTCTTCTCTATTTCTCTCACTGTCCCTTTTCTTCCGCACTCTGTTTTTCCTAAATCTACAAAATGCTTTAAAAGATTTTGTTTTTAGTAGTCAAGGTTTTAAAATTTTGATCTCAAGATTCGTGCCTCCAGAGATGTGTTTTCCAGAGTGTGTTATAGGTTCGTTATAATATTGCTTCACAAATGGACCCCTAAACATAAGGGGAGGGGATTAGCCCTCTCGTGGTGGTTGTGGGGGTAAATCTGTTCCCCCACATCCTGCTAGCAGGGCAGATATCCTCCCTTGCAGCCAAGGGGTACTTTTCCAATGTTACAGTAGATGAAAAAGTTATCAAAGATCCTGAATTCAATCCCTAAATATTTGTTAACTCACTTCTGTTAAGACACTAGGGTTGAACAATCGGATTTTCGGTCCTACTAAAATAGAGGATATGATCGAACCACTTATAAATAGTCTGGTCTGATTCGGTCTTACTAAATGCGATCCGGTCCGGACCACTTAAGCGGTCTAGACCGGTTTCAATTTTTTTTTTTAATTTTTTAAGGTTAATTTCAAAGGGGAAGAACATATAAAAATGTAGAGATTTAGTTTAGATTAAAATTTAACGTTTTAAGTTTATAATTTGTATTAAAAATATTTTTTATTTATATTCATAAATACTTTCCGGTCCGGACCGTATTTAAAAAAAAAAAGATCGGACCGCATTTTAAAAAGTAAGACTGGACTGGATCGGACCACAAATCCGGTCTGGTGTCCAGTCCGGTCCGATCCACGGTCCGATTTTGTTCAACCCTACAAGACACGGTCTTAATATCAAAACTTTAGAAGTAGGAGTTTTAAAGCCAAAATCACGCACCTAAAGCAAGGTAAGATATTAATATGATTTCCAAAATTATTTAACCTTTAGACAAAGAAGCAACTTTAAAACAAATATTCTCTGAAGCCAGTTCACCCCAAATCTTCTCTTAAGCCAGTAGTCCAAGAGGGGCCCCCGTTTCCTCGCATCATCCAATCCAAGCCATCTTGTATGACTGGTGCGAAACATTTAATTTTACTCGTATTGTAGGTTCCTGCATTATCTTTCCTTGTTTTATGTTTTTTTTTTCCTTTTCTGAATCATTAAATTAAACTAAAAAACTAGACCATCGTAAAGGAGAGGATGGAATAATAGACAGATGAACCTAACCCCCAACCATAAGCTCCATGCCAAAATTTAATATCTCCTTTGCTTATTTCACTAATCAAACGTCCACCTACACATGCTTATCCCCATTAAGAACTGATTTCTTGTTCCCTGTCCTCATAATGATAAAATCAACAAGCCCAAGAAAGAAAATAATAAACAAGGGTTACATAGTAGATAGAAAGAAAAATGATTTTTTTTTTTATAATTATTTTGATTTCCATAGACGGTTTCTAAGAAAAAGATGGCAAATTTTTTTTTTTTGGGATAAGTGAGTTCTAATTGATTCTTTTCTTTGCATTTTTTAGGAGGTGTTTGTTGCCCGAAATTCATTTCGGGTTTATGTTAAAAAATTATAAATTAATAATTTGTTTCCATCAAATAATTATTTATTATTATAATATTTATTTAAATATTCTTTTTTTTTTACCAAATTTAATACCTAAAACTTTCGCCGCCCAAACAGTTTTACATCAAACAACACCTTAATTGATTCATTCGTGATCGATGAGGGGTTTTTGTATTCGCATTTTTTGGCTGCGTTTGCCAACATAATTTTTCCCAAAATATTATCTCACTCATAATAAAATAATCCAATATAATCTCTCTCTCTACTGTCAAAAAATATAAAAAATTACAAAAAATATAAAAAATTACCTCTCTCTTCACCTTTTCACTAAACCCAATACCAACACATATTTTCATACCAAAAATATTACAACACAAACACAACCTTTGAGTCACAGAAAGTGGGAAACTGACCGCTTGAGTAGTTTGTCGTTTGGACAGAGAGAGATAGGGGCGAGAGTGGGTAGCTGGGAACTACTACGAGTCTACAACTAAGAATGAAAGGGGCGGTGTGGTAGTGGTAGTGGCAGTGGGCAGGTACCACGTGCAGCTCTCATTAAAGCCGTTATAGAACTTAAAGGACTCCAACCCCCGCCTCTTCCAAAACCAAACCTACCTCTGTCTCTCTCTCTCTGTCTCTTTTCATTTCTCTGCAATTCCTTGGTATCACTATTGCATGATCACTATAACACGGACACACCACGCATTCCGGGCCTGTGTTTGTACATAATTCTGTTGCTTCGTTCACAATGCTACGTATGCAGAGAGCAATCTGAAGCAATTTGATCCCAGCCCAAAAATTTGCAACTTCTATTCCTCTTTTCCAAGGTCTGACCCATTTCTTCTTTGTCTTCCTTGAGGTTTGCCTCGTGGATAGTTCTGCATCTGTCGTTTTTTCTCTTTCTGATTTGTGTATTGGTTTTCTCATATTAGTGTTTCGGCCAGAGAAAGCTAGTTAATTATTGTTTGGAATTGGCTACGGCACTTTTGGAGGTTGTACTTTTTTGGGTACTTGGTTTGGCGTGGATTTTGGAATATAATCTGCACCTTTTGGAGGTTTTCTTTGTTAGAATTGCGAGTTTTATCTTTCGGGCAGTGCCCTTTTCGTTACAATTTAGTGTATATCCTATACCTCATCTGAGGAACTCTACCCGTAGGCTGTGTTTCGTTTCTCAGAAGTGGAAATGGATGGTACACTTTACGCGCCAATTGAATATTGGATTCTATGTGATCATATGTATTCTATGTTTACTGGAATTTTTTATTAGTGAACAGCAGTTCCTAATGCTACAACATCAGAGTTCCATAACAGTCAAATCATCAGCTACCAAACTCAGCCTTAGTTTACTTACATGCAGTGGTTTAAGTTTATATATGCTGGCAATTGGACGTAGTTTAGAGAATTCTGATTGGATATAAATTTGTCTACTTGAATTTTGTTCTCTGGAAGATACAAGACAAGTGTGGAAGACCTACTTATGATTATAGTAGCTTTCTTCAGAATTTATCTGGCTAAGATTGTAGAAGAATAAAGCGAGTAGGAGAATCTACTTTGTTCGTTGAACTTTCAATCACCTGAACTGTTGCTTATGTTATCTGTGGCAGGGCAGCATGTTTGAATCCCAAAGGATATCAACGATGGCTAGTGTTGGGCGTGGGAATGGGTACATAAATGGGGTGGTTTCTATGAGGAGCCCTGCTACAATGTCTGCAGTAGATGAATTCTGCTATACTCTTGAAGGAAAGAAGCCAATCCATAGTATTTTGATTGCAAATAATGGAATGGCAGCTGTCAAGTTTATACGTAGTATTAGGACTTGGGCTTATGAAACATTTGGTACGGAGAAGGCAATCCTGTTGGTGGCCATGGCTACTCCGGAGGACATGAGAATCAATGCAGAACATATTAGAATTGCTGATAAATTTGTGGAAGTTCCTGGTGGGACCAATAATAATAACTATGCCAATGTCCAGCTTATTGTAGAGGTGTGAATCATAAACCTGGTCAGCATCATGATTACATTGAGTCAAATAATTCAGGGACGAGTGTTAACCTTCTACATTTTTGCTTATAAAGTGTAATATTTATTGACTCAGATGGCAGAGATAACACACGTTGATGCAGTTTGGCCTGGTTGGGGCCATGCATCTGAGAATCCGGAGCTGCCAGATGCATTGATTGCAAAGGGAATTGTATTTCTTGGGCCTCCAGCAACATCTATGGCAGCACTGGGGGATAAGATCGGTTCCTCATTGATTGCTCAAGCGGCAGAAGTGCCAACCCTTCCATGGAGTGGCTCTCATGTAAACCAACGTTCTCTTTAAAATTGAGGCCCTAGTATTTATTTGCAATGTCGTTTCATGTCTAATATGCAAAACTTTTGTTATCTAGGTGAAAATTCCCCCAGATAGTTGCTTGGTTACAATTCCAGATGATATTTACAGGGAAGCCTGTGTTTATACAACAGAGGAAGCGATTGCAAGTTGCCAAGTTGTAGGTTACCCTGCAATGATCAAGGCATCTTGGGGTGGTGGCGGTAAAGGCATACGAAAGGTTTGCACCCTGCATGACAATATTGCATTCTTCTGACAACTTATGTATGCTTCTGTAGCTAATATTCTACAATACTTTCTGTCTTATAAAGACAATGTGAATGTAAATTATTTGTGTATATAAAAGCACTTAGTCACCTATCATGTCAAGAAACATCCTTGGACATCTACTTGCCTTATTTAGCAAATGAACTGAAGCAAAATTCATCTGCATTTTTTTAGGTTCATAACGATGATGAAGTTAGGGCATTATTCAAGCAAGTACAGGGTGAGGTTCCAGGATCCCCCATATTCATAATGAAGCTTGCTTCACAGGTTAGATCATGTACTACATCTTGATTTAAATGGCCAAAGCTGTTGAAGTCTAGATCATGTCCTAATGATCCATTTGGTGTCTGTGATTAGAGCCGCCACTTAGAAGTCCAGTTACTATGTGACCAGTATGGAAACGTTGCAGCTTTGCATAGTCGTGACTGCAGTGTTCAAAGGCGGCATCAGAAGGTGATCTCATATTTGCTATATGATAAATTCAGAGATTGTGCATTTCGATCAAATGGGTTTCTTTTTGTTCATTATGACAAGCATTGTCTGTTTCCTGACTCGGGATTACTTTGTCTTTCTCTCTTCATATTTTTTTTAGCTAATGAATGCCATTATCTCTGAGATACACTTCCTTATTCATCTAATCTAGGCATCTATGTTGAACAGATTATCGAGGAGGGTCCGATTACTGTTGCTCCTCTTGAAACAGTTAAAAAACTGGAGCAGGCGGCTAGAAGGTTAGCTAAATGTGTAAACTATGTTGGAGCAGCGACTGTCGAGTATCTCTACAGTATGGACTCTGGCGAGTATTATTTCTTAGAACTCAACCCTAGGTTGCAGGTATGTGCAATTTGGTTTAAAGCTTAATCCTGGTTCACGTGCTGCTCCTTTATCTATCAGTATAATTCGTAATATGCCCCATTGAGTGAGTTTCTGGAGTTCTATTTTGTTATGGATCTTTTGATGAAATAGAGCTGCAGTAGATATAGGAGTGCTGTGTGCCTTCTGGTTGTTAGCAAAGAGTTTAAAATATTTTTGTTTGCTAACAATGCATTTTCGGCTTAGCAATTTCTTGCGAAAAAATTAAGCTGCTAATCATTGTTAGAGTTTTAGCTGGAGGATTAATGCACGGGTAAGCTATTGTGGAGACTGTTTTCGATTCTTGTTTTAGCAGCATAACTTAATTTCTGACATATTTCTCATTACATAGGTGGAGCACCCTGTCACTGAGTGGATAGGTGAAATAAATCTACCAGCCGCCCAAATTGCAGTGGGGATGGGTATCCCTCTCTGGCAGATTCCTGGTATGATATTCCTGTGAACTATAGTTTCTTCAATCCAGTTTCTTTACCATCAGCTTCATATTTTTCACCTTTACTGCATGTGTCCCCTAATTAGAGATAAGGAGATTTTATGGAATGGAATATGGTGGAGGATATGATGCTTGGAGGAAAACATATGCCCTTGCCACACCATTTGATTTTGACAAGGCAGAATCTACTAGACCAAAAGGTCATTGTGTAGCTGTGCGTGTGACAAGTGAAGACCCAGATGACGGTTTTAAGCCTACAAGCGGGAAAGTACAGGTTAGCCACCAAGGTTAAGAACATTCTCGCATTGCTTTTGGTGTGTCTTTCCGTATCTTAGAAACCTGTAGTGACCTATACTCTTTCTGCAGGAGCTGAGTTTTAAAAGCAAGCCAAATGTGTGGGCATACTTCTCTGTTAAGGTAGATGTTGTTGTCTACTTTTATTTGGACTTAACGTCAAACTCTTAGGCTGACTTGTGGATGAAATTCTGATTTGCAGTCTGGAGGAGGAATTCATGAGTTCTCAGATTCTCAGTTTGGTGAGTGTTAATTGACAGTGGTCTTAATCCGGATAGTAGGTTGAGTAGCTTAAGAAGATTTTAAAATCTGTTTTACAACTTTTGAAAGACCTGCAGAATGGTGTATTTCTGGATATATCTTTCAATGCTGTTATTTGAGTCATTAGCGCAGTGATTCACTTATGAATTGACTTATAATTAATGAAACTATTTATTTATTCTAAATGGTGGCTATTTTTCAAGAAGATGAGTACTCATGTATTTTTATTCATGATGAGACTGTCTATTGCTGAAGCCCTTGAGTCATATTTCAGGACATGTTTTTGCGTTTGGTGAGTCTCGACCTTTAGCTATTGCAAATATGGTTCTTGGTCTGAAGGAGATTCAAATTCGAGGAGAGATTCGTACCAATGTCGATTATACGATTGACCTTTTGCATGTAAACCTCTCACTTGTTGACAATCCAATCCTATCCATTATTTAAACTAAAAAAAGCAGAAAAAGAAAGAAACGCAAACTGACTGTTGTACACATGTTGTTCAGGCGTCAGATTACAGAGAAAACAAAATCCACACTGGCTGGTTGGACAGTAGAATTGCCATGCGAGTTAGAGCAGAAAGGCCTCCTTGGTATCTCTCAGTTGTTGGAGGAGCTTTGTTTGTAAGCACGCCCATTTTCTATTATTTTCTGGTTTTCTACAGGTGTTCTGTTTGATTACCCTCCCTTATATTTTCTAATGTGTCCAACTCAGAAAGCATCTGCTAGCAGTGCAGCTGTAGTTTCAGATTATGTTGGTTATCTTGAAAAGGGGCAAATCCCACCCAAGGTATTAGGATAGATAACACTCTATTTCTGTCATGGTTCTGGTGTTCTGTTAAATTAATTCACATCCATATTAATATCAGTCAATCGTTGCAGCACATATCACTTGTCCAGTCTCAAGTGTCCTTGAACATTGAAGGAAGCAAATATACGGTATGATTTCCAATGATGTTGGTTCATTAAAAACAGATCCTTATGAAGTGTGAAGAATCTTGGAGATTCGTGGCTCATAGGGTTGATTAATATATGTCAGTAACATAATTCAAAACTGTTTCTAGATTGACATGGTTAGGGGTGGACCGGGAAGCTACAGGTTGAAGATGAACGAGTCAGAGATTGAAGCAGAGATACATACTTTACGTGATGGGGGATTATTGATGCAGGCAATCCTTTTGTTTTTAACTTTCTGTATTTATTGCTGAATGGATCATTGCGGTCTTGGTTGCTTTTATATATATTTGGATTTTGTACATGTGTAGGCAAAGTTAAACCAACATGGAATTTAAATTCTCAATATTTATTATCCACTTATGAATTTTTACATCTATGATATATCCATAAACTCTGTTACCGTGTAGATGTGCTTGCAATGTCAAATATCTGGCTGTTGCTGTCTGTGAGCATAAGTGTGAGTATGTGATGCATGAGATCGTAGGAATTTCTATATGTAATGTATGTATGTGAAGCTAATTATGTGGATCATCAGAGTGGATCCTAATAATTGGGCATTGAAAAATACCACTATAGTTGCTTTTGTACAAAGTATGTTCTTGTGGGTTTTGAGTTTTTAATAGCATGGAAACTTCTTCTGGACCTGTGACAGTGCTATTGTTTGACATCTCATTCATTTTGCTTTCTAAAATGTATCAGTGCATCAATGTAGTCAATAGCCTAGAAAGCTTCGTATGATCGACTACTGTATTTTGTCGACAACGTTCCTCTTGATAGAAGCGGAAGCATACTGGTAGATCTTGTGTCAGTGACCATACTTCCATGAGGAAACTTGTATAGGCAGGAGCGATATGATGTATCTAATTCATCGGTTGTACCCATCAATATTTTGGAGGAAAAAAGTGTCTTTCGTATATTTAGTAGAGCAAAGCCTTTTCTCTTATTCTAATGTACTTTGGTGAAGGAAGATCGTTTCATTAGTAGCTAGGATTTGGTTTGTGTAAAGCACGGTCTTGAAATAAGAGTGGTTCTTTGCCAAGTTTTTTTATCCTAAGTTGTGTACGCGACTGTGACGGTAGCATCAATTTTTGTTACAGTTGGATGGAAACAGTCATGTTATATATGCGGAAGAAGAAGCAGCCGGAACTCGCCTTCTCATTGATGGAAGGACTTGCTTACTTCAGGTGCTCCCCAATACAACACCCCCCTCATCACCTACCTTTCTTTGTCTTTTCCTGCCAATGTGAGATGTCATCACCATCTTGTTTCTTTCCAGAATGATCACGATCCATCGAAGTTGGTGGCAGAGACACCATGCAAGCTGCTGAGGTATCTGGTTGTCGATGATAATCATGTCGATGCTGACATGCCATATGCAGAGGTCGAGGTTATGAAGATGTGTATGCCTCTTCTTTCACCGGCTTCTGGAGTTATCCACTTCAAAATGTCAGAAGGTCAAGCAATGCAGGTAGATCATGTTCAACAGAAGTAGCATGGAATATTCAATATTTTATGGAAGTTGAATGTTCACTTTTTTTACTTGTAGGCTGGTGAACTTATAGCTAGGCTTGATCTAGATGATCCTTCAGCTGTAAGAAAAGCAGAACCTTTCCACGGGAGCTTCCCTGTCCTGGGGCCCCCAACTGCAATTTCTGGCAAGGTTCATCAGAGATGTGCGGCAAGTCTTAATGCAGCACGTATGATTCTTGCAGGTTATGAGCACAACATAGATGAAGTAAGTACTTTGCTTCCATGTTCCCATCATAAATTTGACCTGAACAATATTCTAAATCCGCAATTCATTCCCGTATGCTTTGAACTCTGAGTTGGCCCCCATGTATATGGGAACAATATATGGTCTCATTTGGTAGTCAATGTTATCACTTCTTACCTCTATTATAGTTCCCCGAAGACCAGTCTGATAAAATAATTTGACTATCTCAGGTAGTTCAAAATTTGCTCAACTGCCTTGATAGCCCTGAACTTCCTTTCCTTCAATGGCAAGAGTGCTTGGCTGTTCTGGCGACCCGCCTTCCAAAAGATCTAAAAAATGAGGTGAACAAATGTCTTCCATGTCTTCTCTCCAGTTTTATGCTCACATAGTGACTGTAGAATAATATTCAATATGGTTGGTCTTCGTGTAAAACTTTCAGTTGGAATCAAAATATAAGGAGTTAGAGGGCATTTTCAGCTCCCAGAATGTGGATTTCCCAGCAAAATTGTTACGGGGTGTTCTTGAAGTGAGTTTCCTAATTCTAAGTTAATTCTGTTTTTTTTTTCTTAGAATTGTGGCACCCTAAGGTTAAGTGCTTCTTTTGCCGCAGGCCCATCTATCATCCTGTCCTGAGAAAGAAAAGGGTGCCCAAGAAAGGCTTGTTGAACCTTTAATGAGTCTCGTGAAATCTTACGAGGGTGGAAGAGAGAGTCATGCCCGTGTTATTGTCCAGTCGCTTTTTGAAGAGTATTTGTCTGTTGAAGAATTATTCAGTGACAACATCCAGGTTAGTATGTCAGCATGGAACATAAATTTTTCTTTGATGCTAGCATGATATTTCATTTATCTTTTGCTGCGCGTTTGGGACCGCCAACCCCAATTTCATGTCGCCTGCTATAAATATATATGGCTTTGACTGAAACATAAGAAATATTCTTCCCCCATGCTTCTACAGTGTCTTTATATAGGCCATTTCCCAAATTGAATTTTCAGACAGCAGTCTGTTTTGCTTCCATAGGTGAAAAGACTCCTCAAATTGCTGCCTCCACGATCTTGTGATTTTTCATAGATTCTTTTCTTTCTTAATCTGAATTTCATAAATCCCTCATATGTAGATTTTCACTGAACTTTAGATTTCGAAACTATGCTCAATTGTGCAAGTTATATTTTGCTATGTTAAAATCTTTCTAAAGTTAGATTGAGGCGCAGGTGGTTAAATTTGTCTTGAAGACTGGTCCATATGCTTCAAGCTCTTTCTTAAGCCCTTAAAGTGATAATTCTCTCTTATAGAGAGATTTGAATGTGATTTTAGAAATATGAATGTTATTTCTTCAACATCTGCTAGGCAGAAGTTTCATTTGTAGTTCTCTTTGCCAGGCTGATGTTATTGAACGTCTTAGACTTCAATATAAGAAGGATCTTTTGAAGGTTGTAGACATTGTGCTTTCTCATCAGGTACTAACACATCATTCTCAGCTGGCTTTCCCTTTTCTGTTTATACTTCCGATGACATTATCTGGGATAGTACTATGTGCATTTGTTCGCTTGCAGGGTGTCAGGAGGAAAAATAAGCTGATACTGCAACTCTTGGAACAGCTGGTTTACCCTAATCCTGCTGCTTATAGGGATATACTTGTCCGGTTCTCTGCACTAAACAATACAAATTATTCAGAGGTTGGGCTTTGCATAGAGTTACTCAAGCATGAACAGATAACTTTTAAAATTATTTTCTCTGTTCTTAACAATTTTAAATTATGAAGACTCAAATCTTACTCTTCCTTGGGGAAAGGATTTGTTGTTTTTCTCTTCTTGTTTTATCTTCCATCTAGAACCCTAGGTATAAGTTTTTATTTACATTTTCTAAAGCAAGGCTGTTCTTTACCTATAACAAATTCCTTACTTCGAAAGTCTTCTTATACAGTTGGCACTGAAGGCAAGTCAACTGCTTGAACAAACTAAGCTCAGTGAACTTCGTTCCAGCATAGCTAGAAGTCTTTCTGAATTAGAAATGTTTACCGAGGATGGTGAAACTATGGATACTCCGAAGAGGAAAAGTGCCATTAATGAGAGAATGGAGGATCTTGTTGGTGCTCCTTTGGCAGTTGAAGATGCCCTTGTAGGCCTCTTTGATCACAGTGATCATACCCTCCAAAGGCGGGTCATGGAGACATATGTCCGGAGGCTATACCAGGTACGATTCAAGCTCTTGTAACCTCCTGATAATTTTAGATTGAGTGTTGTTGCCATGTTTAACTTTTTCTATGTGTCATCAGCCTTATCTTGTAAAGGGCAGTGTAAGGATGCAGTGGCACAGATCTGGTCTTATTGCTTCATGGGAGTTTTTGGAGGAGCATATTGTGAGAAAGAATGGGACTGAAGATCAAATGTCCAAACAACCAACAGTTGAGAAACACAGCGAGAGAAAATGGGGAGCGATGGTCATTATCAAGTCACTTCAATTTCTTTCATCAATTACTAGTGCTGCACTGAGAGAAACAACCCACAACCTTCATGAAGCAGTTGCAAATAGATCGGCAGAGCCAGCTAGCTTTGGTAATATGATGCATATTGCATTGGTGGGCATCAACAATCCGATGAGTTCACTTCAGGATAGGTAGTGTATCGTACTTTGCACTCGCATTTAAATCAGTAACCATAAAAGCTTGGAGTTTATTTGGGATTTATGGGCTAGCATTATTGAGTAGGTAACATTTTTGGATGATAAGCAACAAATTAATTTTTCTTCTTCTTTTAATCTACTGGGCTCTGTTTTTTTACCCCTATTCCCCCCTTTATTCTGCCTTTCTGTTTTTCATGTCAAAGATGTGCTAGATGGACGGAGTTTCAGATTTTGTCAGTCTACTGGTCAGAACCTGAGCTATAATTATACCCTTCTTAACCAGATTTATCCTTTGATGCTTTACAGCGGTGATGAAGATCAAGCTCAAGAGAGAATTAAGAAATTAGCCAAAATACTTAAAGAGCAAGAAGTAGGCTCTAGCCTACGTGCTGTGGGTGTTGGAGTAATAAGTTGTATCATACAGAGGGATGAAGGCCGAGCCCCAATGAGACACTCCTTCCACTTGTCAGAAGAAAAGTTTTATTTCGAAGAAGAGCCTCTTTTGCGGCACCTGGAACCTCCTCTGTCCATTTACCTTGAACTGGTCAGTAGATCTAAGGTTAAGCCTGTGTATATGCTTAAAAATAACAAAGGAAAGGACATAATTGCACATTAATCTTTTGTCTGAGAAATTATCAACAATTCTCTTGATGCAGGACAAGCTTAAAGGTTATGAAAACATACAGTATACCCCATCCCGGGACCGTCAATGGCACTTGTACACTGTGGTAGACAAGCCAATACCAATCCCAAGGTTGTTCCTCAGAACGCTCATCAGACAGTCCACATCAAATGAAGGGCTTACAGCGTATCAACGGCTTGATGCTGAAAAAACACGTAGCCAATGGGCTATGTCTTTTACTTCGAGGAGCATTTTAATGTCCTTAATGGCTGCGATGGAGGAGTTGGAACTTAATGCACACAATACTACTTTCAAATCTGATCATACCCATATGTACCTCTATATTGTACGCGAGCAGCAAATAGATGATCTGTTGCCTTATCCGAAGTAACTATGTTTATCTTTAGTTCATTGTTTTTTCTTTCAGAATAAGATGGTGAACTTTCTTTCTGGGGGATCTTACAATTTAGATATTGTTGCCAGGAGGGTTGACATTCACGCTGAGCAAGAAGAAAGTGCTGTTGATGCAATCTTGAAGGATCTGGCACATGAAATTCATGCATCTGTTGGTGTAAGAATGCATAGGTTAGGTGTTTGTGAGTGGGAAGTGAAACTTTGGATGGCATCTGATGGCCTGGCAAATGGCACTTGGAGGGTTGTGGTGACAAATGTGACTGGTCACACCTGCACCGTACATGTAAGTGTACATTGTTCAAGGTTTTTAAGTAAAATTTTCCACCCAGTTACACCTTTTCAAGGCCAACTATGTAAAAAGATTTGTTTTCAAACATAACTAGAAAGTAGAGTGGCTACTGGCCGTACAGGTATGTAATTAGCATGATAGGCTAAACTTAGATTGACCATAGTCCTTGAGTCTTACTGATGGATGAAGTATCTATAAGCTATTAAGAAGTTATCTATGGTTGCTACTAATAGTAAAGTATATTTAACTGGTCTAATGAAATATGTCGGGGATTCCTCACCAATTTAATGGTGTGGATGTACACCATACTCAATTTATGTCTGTCATGTTATTCCTGGTTAAAAGCCCAGTTTAAGGATTTGAGAAACCATTTGGTAGAAGCATACCTCTCCACAAAATCCAAATCTTCTGCTTGATTAGGATTGAACTGCTTTCAAGAAGATTTACCCGAGATTATTGATCTCCTTGCTATAGCCAATGGATAAATTAGAGAAAACTATGAAAATTGTGTCAGGGATGGACAAAGTTTCATAGGTTGTGTTTGAGTGTTAAAATTTTATAGTATTGGATTTGGTGAAAAAGTGAAGAGAGAGATGATTTTTTATATTTATTATAGTGAAAAGTAATGATTTGATGGGGAGATAGATATTATATTGTAATTTTTTATTGTGTTAAAATTTTAAGAAGTATAAAATTTTACATATCAAACGCAACCATAATGTATTTAAAACTGTAGGTAAAGGTAGTTTGGGGTTTCTTCAGTGCCAGGAGTCTGCAAAAAAGCATTTTATGTGGTCATTCCATAAATATGTTAAAAACATTGTTTCCAATGAGCAAGGAATGAAATCGTCAGTTTTAGTAAACCCAATAGCAAGTTCTAAATAGTCATTGTATCACTGTTTAATGCAATATTCAGACATATCGAGAGCTAGAGGATACCAGCACACACAGAGTGGTCTACCATTCAGTCTCTGGTTTGGGTTCTTTGCATGGTGTACCAGTTACTGCACAGTATCAGCCTTTGGGAGTTCTCGATAGAAAACGTCTTGTGGCCAGGAAAAGCAACACTACCTACTGCTATGATTTTCCACTGGTGAGCACTATGCTATGAATATGCTACAACTTTGTTTTCTGTATCAACTCTCACCTCTCCCTATTCCAAAGATTTAGAGAAGCAGATCAAATGTTTAACTGAGGCAATGTCACTTGCAGGCATTTGAGATGGCGTTGGAACAGTCATGGGTATATCAATTTCCAGGAAATAAGAAGCCCAAGGATAAAGGTCATTTCAAAGTCACAGAGCTCAAATTTGCTGACCAAAGAGGTGCCTGGGGTACTCCTCTTGTTCCCGTGGAACATCCTCCTGCACTCAATGATGTTGGCATGGTAGCCTGGTCCATGGAACTGTCTACCCCTGAGTTCCCTTCAGGAAGGAAGATACTGGTGGTGGCAAATGATGTGACCTTCAAAGCTGGTTCTTTTGGCCCAAGAGAGGATGCGTTCTTCCTTGCAGTAACTGATCTTGCTTGCACTGAGAAACTCCCGTTAATTTATTTGGCAGCAAACTCTGGCGCCCGTATTGGTGTAGCTGATGAAGTCAAATCCTGCTTCAAGGTTGGTTGGTCAGATGAAACAAGCCCAGAGCGTGGATTTCAATACGTATATTTAACCCCCCAGGATTATGTTCGGGTTGGATCATCTGTCATAGCACATGAAATAAAGCTGGTGAGTGGGGAAACCAGATGGGTTATAGATACCATTGTCGGGAAGGACAATGGCTTGGGGGTTGAGAACTTAACCGGCAGTGGGGCCATTGCTGGTGCATATTCAAGGGCATACAAGGAAACATTTACCTTAACATACGTGACTGGCAGAACTGTTGGTATAGGTGCTTATCTAGCTCGGCTTGGGATGCGGTGCATACAGAGGCTTGATCAGCCCATAATTTTAACTGGTTTCTCTGCCCTAAACAAGCTTCTTGGACGGGAAGTATACAGCTCTCACATGCAGCTTGGTGGACCTAAAATCATGGCAACGAATGGAGTTGTTCATCTTACAGTTTCAGATGATCTTGAAGGTATATCAGCCATCTTGAAGTGGCTGAGCTATATTCCTTCCCATATAGGTGGCGCACTTCCCATTGTTAGTCCCTCAGATCCTCCAGAGAGGCCTGTTGAGTACCTCCCTGAAAACTCGTGTGATCCTCGTGGTGCTATTTCTGGTGCTTTGGATGGTAGTGGAAAGTGGATGGGTGGTATTTTCGACAAGGACAGCTTTGTTGAGACACTAGAAGGCTGGGCACGGACAGTTGTTACAGGAAGGGCAAAGCTTGGTGGAATCCCTGTAGGAATAGTGGCGGTGGAGACACAGACGGTCATGCAAGTTATCCCTGCTGACCCAGGCCAGCTTGATTCGCATGAGAGGGTTGTCCCTCAGGCTGGGCAGGTATGGTTTCCTGATTCTGCAACTAAGACAGCTCAAGCTTTGTTGGATTTCAATAGAGAGGAGCTCCCACTTTTCATTCTCGCCAACTGGAGAGGCTTTTCAGGCGGGCAGAGGGATCTTTTTGAAGGAATCCTTCAGGCTGGATCGACAATTGTTGAGAATCTTAGAACGTACAAGCAGCCTGTTTTTGTTTACATCCCAATGATGGGTGAGCTCCGTGGGGGGGCTTGGGTGGTTGTGGACAGTCGGATCAATTCAGACCACATTGAAATGTATGCGGATCGAACAGCTAAAGGCAATGTTCTTGAGCCTGAAGGGATGATCGAGATCAAGTTTAGAACAAAAGAGCTGCTAGAGTGCATGGGTAGGCTCGATCAGCACCTGATCAATCTGAAGGCAAAACTTCAGGAAGCCAGGAACAATGAAGCCCATGGGATGGTTGAATCTCTACAGCATCAGATACGAATCCGTGAGAAGGAACTTTTGCCTGTGTACACCCAGATAGCCACCAAATTTGCTGAATTACATGATACCTCCCTAAGGATGGCTGCAAAAGGGGTCATTAGAGAAGTTGTGGCCTGGACTAACTCTCGTTCTTTCTTCTACCGGAGATTGCATCGGAGAATTGCTGAAGAGTCGCTGATCAAGACTGTAACTGATGCTGCTGGTGACCAGCTTTCACATCAATCTGCTATGGACTTGATCAAGAACTGGTTTTTGGACTCGACTATTGTGAAAAGCAAAGAATCTGCTTGGTTAGATGATGAAGCTTTCTTTAGATGGAAGAATGATGTCAACAATTACGAGGATAAACTCGAGCAGTTGCGAGTCCAGAAGGTACTGCTTCAATTAACAAACATCGGTGACTCCATTGCAGATTTGCAAGCCCTACCTCAGGGGCTCGCCACCCTCCTAAGCAAGGTATCCCCTTTGAGTAAACGATGAGTTTTTCCGTAGTATTCTTGTTTATATCACAAGGAACCTAAGGTGATTATCTGAATCTAATGCAGGTGGAGCCAACAACGCGTGCACAATTAGTTGATGAACTTCGCAAGGTGCTCAGTTAACAAAATTGGGCTTCACAATTGATTATGGTCTTGCAATTTGCTTGTATTGTTGCTGCCTAATTCCAGTTACATCTTGATAAGTCAGCCTTAGTACATTCTAGAAGCCAACTAGTACTTTCCAATCTTTTAGTGAACAAATTTGTTGGCTACAGGCAACTCCACCAGAAATTGAAGGTGGAGTTCTAGGTGCCAGTTTCATTTGTTGGGTTTGTAAATTTACTCGCCTTTAAAGTTTAAATATAGCCAAGCATATTCATGTAGCTAGAGGACCAGCTTTGGCAGGTTCAGGGTCATGGGTTTCCTGCTTGGTTGATACCTAATGACGGTGTAATTATCTTATTAATCATTCTACATATTAATGCAAACTCTTGAGGACTTTAATGTTATTCGGTTTCCGGGTGAGATATCGGGGTTAGGTGGTATCGGAGGTGCTATGGAGGAGTTCTCAGATTTTATTTCTGAGCTTGGGTTGTTGGATTCCAATGATGGGTGGTATCTATACTTGGTCTAACAATAGGGCTTCTTAGACTTGGTCTAGGATTGACCGGTTCTTGTTTATCTCTAGTTGGGATATATTGTATCCGGAAGTTATTCAAAAACGATTGCCTCGCATGTATTCTGATCACTTTCCAATTTTCTTTTCTTGGAGAGTAGTAATTGTGGGGGTACGAAGAAGCCTTTTCGTTTTGAAAACATGTGGTTGAAGGAGGAAGGGTTTGTAGACACAGTGAGGGAGTGGTGGAATTCTTATGATTTTGTGGGATCTCCTAATTATGTTCTTAATTTGAAGTTGCAAGCCTTGAAGAGGGATCTTAAAGTGTGGAATCGAGAGGTTTTTGGGGATCTATCCATTCGGAAGGCGTCCTTGTTACATGACTTTTCTTTACTTGATGGGCTAGATAAGGTAGGCAATACTGATGAGGAGGGAAGAGCTAGGAAATTGGTGGTTATGATGGATCTGGATCACTTGATTCTGATGGAGGAAGTGAGTTGGAGACAGAAATCTAGAACTCTTTGGCTGAAGGACGGGGATAGATGTACTAAATTTTTCCATCGGGTGGTGAATTCTAATCGGAGAAATAATTTTATATCTACATTGGAGATGGACGGGGTGGTTGTGAAGGATCCTAATGAGATTTCGCAGCAAATTGTTCGGTTCTATACCTATTTGTATCAGAAGCCGTTTTCTTGGAGACCTACTCTGGATGGGTTGGCTTTTGATAATATTTCACCTGAGGAGTCGGCTTGGTTGGAGAGTCCTTTTCAGGAGGAAGAGGTAACTGGGGTGGTACACAGTTTGAATGGGGATAAGGCTTCGGGTCCAGATGGTTTCTCTCTGGCATTATTTTCAATCATGTTGGGAGGTGATTAAGAGGGATGTTCTTTTTGTTTTAAATGAGTTTGCTACTCATGGAAGGGATGACATTCTTTACGCGATCTATTCAGTTTGTGGTTGATTGTGGTTCTAGAGTTCGCTTTTGGCATGACTGTTGGTGCGGAAATAGTTACTGTTTTTGCTGGCTATGGATAAGGATGCTCTGGTGGCAGATTGTTTGGAGGATGGCTCTAGCAGTCCAGTTTGGAATATTCAGTTTACAAGATCTGCTAATGATTGAGAATTGGAGGTATTTTCGGATTTTTACACCTTAATTTATGCGAGGGGTATAAGAAGCGGGGTAGAAGATAAGTTGCAATGGATGAGAAATAAGGATGGTGTCTTCTCCGTTAAGTCTATGTATGATTATCTCATGCATATACTTAATGGATGTGTTTCGACTTTTCCGTGGCGGACTGTTTGGAAGACGAAGGTTCCATCATGAGTTTCTTTTTTTGTGTGAGAGGCTTCATATGAGAGACTTTTAACTACTGATAATCTCAGGAAGAGGGGTATTTGTGTGTTAGATTGGTGCTTTCTTTGTAGGAGGGATGCAGAATCGGTTCATCATTTGTTACTTCATTGTTCGGTCGCACATGGTTTATGGACACGTGTTCCGTATTTTGAATTTGAATTGAGTTATGCCTGAGAAGGTGGTTGACGCATTGGTGTGCTGGAACCGGAAGTTTGTGGATCCCCTATATGGAGGGTGATTCCATCATGTATTTGGTGGTGTTTATGGAGGGAGCGTAATTCCCGGTGTTTTAATGATGCTGCCATGACGATGGAGCGTTTACAGGGTGATCTGCTGCATTCTCTTTTCTTTTGGTCTAATGTTGTGTTAAGTTGTCACTTTTTAGATTTTTAGGATTTCCTTAGCTTCTTTGTTTTGTATGTCTTAAGTGATTCTGGTACAACCTTTGTACTGTTCTCACATTCTTCTAATAATATTTTCTTACTTATAAAAAAAACTCTTAGAGGACTTTCTCTTTTTGAAGAGAAAAATGGCATCCGTCAGAAACTTATTTGCCCTCGTTTATCTGGTTCTATACAGTCATCATACACATAGTACCGCTGGGTCCATTGATTCTCGAACAATCTTTCTGAGTCGGGAGTTCGATCAAGATTTGGATCGATCTCCCAATTGGCCTGGGAGAGTCGAGCCATGGTTGGGTCCGGAGTTCAGTGCAACTTTCACGAGCTTCCTTGAGTTTTAACTAGTTTCATTAACAATAGCATGAAAACATTTAGGTCGACATAATGCTTATACAAATAGTATTTTTTTGGGTTAAATACACTTTGTACCCCCTTATATTTGGGAGTATACATTGCACTCAAATATTTTTTTTAAGATATTGAGCTTATTATTTTATCTTCCCAATGATTTGCATCTCAGAGTGAAATTATGCGTCAAATTAGACAGTAATCGTACTGCCCTTGTCATTGCTACGATATTGAAAGGGGGATTTGACGGTAAGGACTTCAAGAATGATGATTCCAAGGCAATAAACGTATGCTTCCGGAGAGATATGCTGATATTGCACATACCCGAGTGATCTGTAGGCAAATATTGTTTGAGATTTAAGGGCAATACGTTAATCTAACAGGGACTGAGGTCACATGTAAATGATTACTGTCTAATTTGACGTATGTCACTCCGGAATGTAAATTATTTGGAGAGATAACATAATGAGCTCAATGTCTCAAAAATAAAATATTGGTATGCAATGTGTCAACACTCCGAACATAGGGGGTGCAAAGTGTATTTAACATTTTTTCTTTTGTCATGAGCTAGCACGGTAAATTTGGAGCAAAAAATGCAGTCTGGATTAATCTAAGAGCTACCACTTCTAGCTTACAAAAATCAAGAAGAAGAAGAAAGCAAAGGTAGTGAGCTACACAATTCAGCAAACGAAAAACTGAAAACAATTTAGAAAAAATAAAAGAAAAACCGAAAACAAGTACGAAGCCTGGGTGATTAAAGCGCGCAGAGGGGACTTTCACAAGTTCAGGCCACAACCTCTTTGGGATACATCGCTTCTTCGCCTGTGCTTCAGTTTCTCTTGCTTGTCTCTTTCTTTTCTGTTCAACTCTTCACGTCTCTTCTTTTCCTGGTCTTTTTTTCCGCTTCGTCTCTCCTCTTGTGCTCGTTGCTTCTTCTCCTCCTCTCCTCTCCTCTGCCTCTCATCCCTTTCCTTCCTCTGACTTTCTTCTCTTTTTCTCTTCTGCTTCTCTTTGGCCTTCCTTTCCTCTTCCTTCCTCGCTTTCTCCTTCTGCTTCGCTCTCTTTCTCTTGTCTTTCTCCAATTCGTCCCTGCTTAGCGGTGCTCTGATTTTGATACACATTTTTGGCTAAGGAATTCACAACTCTTTCTGAAACATCAACCAAAATTCTGAACTGTAGAATCCTTTACGCATTTTATGAGTTGCATGCGAGTGGCAAAGCTCGTCATTGTGAATCCAACATCCAATTATATCTTTTCGTCATTTTAGTAATTGCCGGCCGAGACCGTGGCAGTGGCTCCCATGCATGCATTTGTCGGTGCAATTGTCTTTCACATCGGAGTAACTCCAATTTTTTTTTTTTTTTTTTTCTGTAAATAGCTATATTATATGGCTACAGCCATAAGATTTGATTGAGGGATTGAATTTCTTACAAGTAGATGACTTCCTGCATACCACCGAGATAGTGCTTTAGTGGTGTGCGGACTATGTTTAGGATCTAGTGCTTGCTCTCAACGAAAGTTCGAATCACACTATAAAAAATAGGTAATGGTCGCTAAAAAGGCCACTAAAGGATGTCTTTAGCAGGTCTACTTTCTAGCAGCTTTTTTTAAAAAAAAAAAACTATAGGTATAAGCTATAGCGGCGATCATTTTTATAAGTTTTTTTTCCTAGAAATATTTAAGGTTGTACTACCATGTGAGTGCTAGGAAGATCGAAGGTCTAAGATAATTGATTCAACTAAACTTTGTCTTTTCCTCCTTTTAGGTATTTGTTGTAGCACCTCGAAAACTAGACACGCATTTTTCAAGTTTACACAACAACTAAGTCTCAATGGACATCCAAAAACATAGAAACTCCCAAACTTATAAAGAATTTTGCGGCTTTATGGTCAATAGTACCTTTTTAGAAGTGGAGGTTTGGATCTAAGCGACCGCCTCTATAGATCCCAGTCTACTCCAGCGGTTGCCAAAACTGCCGCTATAGACTTATTGTGACGCTACCGCTGCTAAAAAATCGATGCTAAAGCTATATTAGCAATTTTTTGACCTTTAGCAACGGTCTATGTCAGAGGTCGGTTTTTTTGTAGTGTGTAGATCTATTATGCTTTTGTGGTCTCCGCGTCATGTGAAATTCTCGAATTTAAGTAGTGGTAGACATAGGCCTGACTTCATGACGATCCATTTCCTAGCCTTTTTTAGTTAGCAAAAACATTTAGGAACACAAGCGTATATATAGTTGTATTCCTAACCCTTTAGGCTTTACTCTTCAGTTGCACTAAACCGGTTGTATATATCTATTTCTATTCCTACTAAATATCAAGTGGATCCAAGTCACTTCTAGAACATTAAGTAAATAGTTATAAATAATGTACAGTAAAAGAAGGGGGTTTTGTCCTTTGGCTTCAAACAAGGTTGAATTTGATGTGCTTGGTTATATCTTAATTTGCCCGACAACTCTCGCCTGATGCTATCACAGTATATTTTGTCTGCAAAATGTTATGGAAGGACAATACATCGAATGGAGACAATAAACAACTGTACACGTTATGCACAGTAAATGAAAAGGTGAAACTTCACTTTCCACCTCTAAAATTATAGTGTAAACATCATTTTTCGAGTTTGAATTTCTAAAATTCATTAACGTGCTCTCAAATAACATCCAGACCGTCGTAACTACGCTCGTTGACCAATTTATAATCCATGTGACACGATTTTGATAGTTCAAGAGTTTAATGTGACGAATTTGGTAGTGACTTTCAACGTGACATTGACTCTATAATTGACATTGACCCTATAATTTAAGGGCATAAAATGAATTTCTCTCAAGACATTCTTTTGCTTCACATGTTGACTTGGTCTAAGCTAAGAGATGAACTCCACTGGACTCTATAATATATGGTTAGAGGAAAAATGACTTAGGTTGTGTTTGTGTTGAAATATTTTTGGTGTTGAGTTTTGTGTTAGTATTGGGTTTAGTGAAAAAGTGAAGAGAGGTAATTTTTTATATTTTTTATATTTTTTGTAATTTTTTATATTTTTTTATGGGAGATAGAGAGATTATATTGTAGTATTTTATTAGGAGAGATATTTTAGGAAAAATTGTGTTAGCAAACATAGCCTTTTGGTACATTTTGGTAATTTGTACCTTTTGGTAATTTGGTACTAATTCTCATGTTAGTAAATACATGAGAATTAGTACCTTTTGGTAATTTGTTATTTATAAAAAAAAGTATCTTTGGTAATTTGTGTACAAGTACAATACAAAATTTTGTGTTTTTATTCTCAGAATTGCCAACAATTTTATTTGAGGTACTGAGATATATTGGAAGGGCATTTCCAGAGATGGAAGACACTAAAGACCGAAGAGTGCTGTCATCTGAAAAATTACCGTAACACGTGACGAGTCATTTACCGTTTCGGGAAAAACTATTCTCTCTAGAATTTTTATGGTCAATCCAAGGCCATGTTTGGTTAACAACTTTAAAAGATAGAGCTCTTCCGATCTTGTAAAATCTGAAATCCCACACCTAAATTTGTTCCCTACTCAAAGTTCTTTCTCTTTTTCCTATTTCCCTTTGTTTTTTTTTTTCAAACTCTAGAATCTTAGATCTAAAATTTACTCCAGACCTCCACTTCTGGAAAGATACGATTAACCATAAAGCTGCAAAATTCTTTATAAGTTTGGGAGTTTTCTATGTTTTTGGATGTCCATTGAGACTTAGTTGTTATGTGTAAACTTGAAAACTGTCACATGAATGTCTTCTTTGGTTATATTTCGAGGTGCTACAACAAATACCTAAAAGGAGGAAAAAGACAAAGTTTAGTTGAATCAATTATCTCAGACCTTCGATCCTCCTAGTCACATGGTCAGTATCAGCCTTGAATATTTCTAGGAAAAAAGACTAATAAAAAATAAAAAAACAAAATCTCTTACTGTACATCATGTGTGGCTTATTGCTAACTATCTACTTACCAATACAAAACTTGCCAAATATGTTGGACAAAACCTCTTCAGATATGTCTTCTCCACTTATCTGCCCCAGGGCTAATGCAGCATCCCTCAAATCAATTGTCCAAAAGTCAAGAGGCAGTTTCTCCTCTATTGATGATTTCAACCGCGAAAGAGCTTCCTTGGTCCGAACAAGCTGCTCGCATTGCCTCTGATAAATCACCAAATAACAGCATATAAAAACTATCAGAATTAACCACACCATGACTTGAATCAAACTCAATACACTAATCCATTTTAACCACGGCCTGAAACTCCACATATTCACTAAAGCTCAGAATGGAATGTTGGTGGGTCGGGGCTTGGGGTTTGAATTCCAAAAAGTATGTATCTGACCTGGTTTACAGTCCATTTACGTCCCCCGGCAGGAATCCTGTTGAGGCCCACGATTTCTATTATTGCACTCTCCAAATCATGTATTCCTTCGCCAGAAACAGCACATGTGAAAACATGCTTACTAAAACAATTGCCATCCTTATCAACCCATTTGGTTCGAGCAGATGGAGCACGGTCTATTTTGTTAACTACAAGAATCACAGGGGAGGAGGATCCAGTTGATTTCTGCAGCTCAAAAATAAATCAAGAACATTAAAAACTCTTGACACAAAATTCCTAGTTAGACATATATGATAGAAATTGAGAGACCAACAATTGAACTATTAATATAATAAGACAAGCAACGGATGTGAGATGTAAAGTTGAATGTGAGAGAGAGATGAGTTGCTCATAATACCTTATTAGCTTGAATCCTATCATGAAGTTTGGTATCTTCCGAGGTCCACCCATCATGAGCACTCACTGTCATGATGGTGACATCAGCACCCATGGCGACTGCTTCAGATCTCTCCACACCTGTTTATGATGGTACTCTCAGTACCAATTGACAATAGTAGATACCAAGAAGCCAAAACTGAGGACAACTTTATTCACACTAGCACACACCATCTATTTTAATAACACTTATCCAACTGGCTCATGGTTCCAATCCCTTTTTCTCACTTCTCCGTAATGTTCAAGTCTGACCCATTGAATTTTTGGTCAGCGAAAAGAGAGAACTTTAATTTTGTATCTAAATGCCCCCATTAAAAGGAAGCAAATCATAATGTGTGAATGATGAATGAAATGACCATGTTTCTTTGAAAATCGGAATACTCTTAAAATGGCCAATACTGTAAGAAACATTCGATGGAAAATCATAAATTTATTAGTTACAGATCTATTCTAGGACACAGTGAATAGTGAATACTTTCACTTCCCATCGATTTTCCAGAGCCCCCCCATTAAGTGAAAAAAACATTGGGACCCGGAAGCAATTCAAATATGTCAAAATGTACTCCAGTAAATTGCATATGAAGTCCCTCCAGACTCCTACTTTTACCTTGAAAGTCAGGTTAATGAGTTTACTGTCATTTAAGTTACACAAGACAGGTTCACAAAAAAAAAACCCAGGAAATCTCACCAATCTTCTCCACAATGTCATCAGTCTCTCTAATTCCTGCTGTATCAAGAAGGGTCACAGGAATACCACGAACTGATACACTTGCTTCAACAACATCCCGAGTGGTTCCTGCAATTTCTGTAACTATTGCTCTCTCACTCTGCACGCTAAAATTAAAACATAGTACTCAATAAGTTCTAACATTTGTGATATTGCATAAAGATAAAAACAAAATAACAGATCGAAGACATGTGATAAACAAAACTCGTGTAAACATCAGATGTGTCATTATTTTTTGCCCTTCTCTAAAATGTATATCTTGCTCCTGCTCTCAATATACTGCTATGTCATTACCAACACAAAATTAATTTGATGAGATTATAAGGAACTGTGACTAGGAGATGTTTGTTTTATAAAAAATTGTAAGATTTTTAAGATTTTTGATAGAATTGTGAATATTTATGTAGATTGAAATTTTATAGGTTTTTGTGTAAAAGTTGTTGAAAAGTTTTAAAAATATTTAATTTTTATTAAAGTTTGTAAAAAGGTGTAGAGAGAGATGATTGATGTAATTGTTTAATAAAAAAGTATTGGAGTTAGGTGAAAAAGTATTGAGAGAGAAGATTTGTTATAATTTTTTTTAAAAGATATTGGAATTTGTGTGAAAAGTTGTTGAAGTTTGTGTAAAAGGTATTGGTGTTTGTGTAGGATTTTTTGAAATTTTGGATATTTGTTTTGTAAATTTTGTTGAATACATTGTATTTTAGAATACTTTTGCAAACGAACATGCTGTTGGTGAGACCTTTTTTATTTTGTTTTTTTGATAAGTGATTACTAGCGAGACCTAATATGACATCTCTGGTAGAGCAGCCAATGTAGCTCCAGAGCATTACTTTTTGCAAGTAAACTCTGATAGAGGAGTTGACAAAGTAAGAAGCAAAAAGCCTACTCACTAGATGCAGATACTGAGACTATCTTAAAACACTGATGAAGCAACTATAAATACATGTGAAATTTGATGCCAAATACAAATGGTTATGCGAAGCCTCCATGGTGATTATAAAATGGTTGCAACATACTTTGCTCCATGCATTAAGAAGACTTGATTTCCCCACATTTGGGCGTCCAACAATCGCTATCTGAAAGAATGTGAATCAGAAAATCACCATCATAAGCATGCAAGAAATGCAGATCACCCAATGCATTTGTATCCCCATTATTAACTCAAAGATAAGAGAGAGAAGGAAAGAAATAAAGAAAAGAAAAGGAGAAACCCAGCCCTTGCTGGAAAACAAGACTTATGCATACTGAACTTTAAATCCATTTAGGGTAGAAAACACATATAGCACTCTCATTCAACAATCTATATCCAGAAGAGCCCCATGCTACTGTAATGATGTAGTATGGCTATGGGGGAATGTAACTTCTTCATCGGGATTTCGTTTGTATATACATGTATATATATTAATCCAGAAGGTACCTGTAATCCAGATTGCAGAAGCTTGTCATAATTGGCTGTCTCCAGTGCATTCTCAACATCACGGGACATGGCCTGTATATTACCCATTATTAAGTTCAGATCTAGTGGTGGCATCTCATCATCGAAATCTATCCGAGCTTCAATTTCAGTAAGCATCTCAATGCACTGCACTCTTAGTGATTTTACCAAAGAAGAGAAGCCTCCCTGTCAAACAAAAAATTGTCTTTAGCATTGCTTATCATGCTGTCCTTGTAACATCGACAAAAGAATACAAAAACTTCTGAAAAACAGAATAGAAAGAAAGAGAACAACCAATCACAATTGAGTCCTGAAGGGACAACATACCTGAATTCCTGCCAATGCTGCATCTGCAGCAGCCACTGACTTAGCTGAAATCAACTTCCCAACATCTTCGGCTTGGGAGAGGTCCAATCGGCCATTTAGAAAAGCACGAAGAGTAAACTCTCCTGAAAGACAAACAATAACTTGCACGAATGTTTAATTCTCTCTCCCACCTCCCACACCCCTAATATTTACATGCGTGAACTTATGTGTTCATGCATGTCCATCCTTGAGCATTTTATTGACATTAAAACTTGCATTGATTGTAATAGTCTTGAACAGTATTTGACATAATATAATTTCACTGTATTATAGATTAATGCATTAGGCAAAATTCGTTCCTGTAATTCTAACAAGAGGATATCTCATCTAGGGAGGGAAACTTGAAGGAAGCCAACTGAAATAAAGTTCCAACAATGTTCAGAAAAACTGTATTCCAAACATTTCACAATCTGATTCAGAGGATACATATCTGGGAAAATCCAGAATTTTACAAATGATTTGACAACCATGATTTAGCTGAAGTTATTATTGATGAGAGCTCACCATGAAGCACAGATGGATAAACTGAGGAAAACTTAATATAGCTAAAGCCATGTGCAAAGGTCACCACACAGTATGTTAGTCAAACTTAATCCAAGTCTCCTTTGGAAAATAAGACGACTGGTAGCAGGCTTCATATGAAGCAAGCTTTGCGCATATTGATCTTCGCAAAGTAATCCAAATCTCTAGGTTTCAATTTGTGTTCTACTTCAATCTGTCAAGCATAACCGTCCTAGAATTTTTCTTTTAATCTTTTTTATGAGTCAGTGCCTGAAAGCAATTCAGTTCAATAAACTAAATACGTATGAAAAAACTGACCTGGCTCTGCAAGCCTTGCTCCAGCTTCTAGACAAGCTCTCAACACACGATTAAGACAAACTTGGCTTCCATGACATTGAAGTTCAACCACATCTTCACGAGTGTAAGATCTTGGGGCCAACATCGGTACTGCTAAAACCTGGTTTAAGTGAATGAATAAGATAAAGCAAAGAGTCACAATGGCGGTTTAGAAGCCCCACCTTAAAGTTCATCGATACCCATTTCGACCATTTTGTAGCTCAAACGATAAGAACCTTAAGTTCCAACTTCATAAAAATTTAAGCAAAACTTCCCAACATAGTAGAGGTTCAGGCACCAATGGTACTAGTACAATGCAATGAATATCAAAGACTAAAGGAGAAGAATACGGGAAATTATAGTACCTCGTCGACCACGTTCCCATGAGGGTCCGAAACGACCCCGTACTCCACGACATGGCTGGTGGGCCGCCAGTCAGATGAGCCACAAACGAAGCCCTTCCTCTTCTTCGTCCTCACCGGACGGAACACGCGCCCTATAATAGGCACCGCAGAGGGGCCCGACAACCGTACTATCCCGACCGCAGCAGGCGGGCCACCCAGCGAAGTCACGATAGCCGCAATCGTAGCGCTCGTACTTTCAAGAGGCTCAGCACCACCTGGGCCCACGAAGCGCTCATCTTTATTGAGAAGCAGCGTGGTCTCTTTGGGAGCTTTGATGATGGCATGGACTTTTACAAGGGTTTTGGGGGAGAGAGTGGAGAAGGGAGATGAGGCATTGGGAGCGTTCCGGTGTGAGACAGAGAGTAAAGCAGATATTGCTGGTGGCGTCGTTCTGAAGGAGTAGTAGGAGTGGCCGACGAGAAGATAGCGGAAGCGGAGTGATGGGAGAAGAGCCATTGGGTCTCGTCCGCCCACCGGTGCTTAGTAGCAGTACTGTAGACGTGATAAGTCGGATAAACTTTCGGCAACGGGTTTCCGAAATGTTTCCGGTGTGTGGTGTGTTTTTCTACGCAAGATTATACTGGTTTTTTGGACATGCTATAGCTCAAAGCAGAGCAGGATGCTTAAGGCGTTCGTTTACAAAGACTGTTAGGCTTTGATTTTGGTTTGAGTTTTGAGTTTTAAAATTTAAGATTTAAATATAGTTTTGACACAAAAATGATTAAGTTTTAGAATTATTTATATTATTTTTTTAAATAATAATATATTTTAAGTATTATGATGTTTAAAAATGAATTTACAAAAGCAGAAGATAATATAAAAATGAATGTGATAGATTAAAAATAATTACGCAAATATAAAAAATATCAAAATATTTAGGAAAATATCAAAATAAAATAAAAAATAGATGAAATTATTTAAATAAATAAAATTTAAATTTAAAAAACTAATAAAAAGCTATAAATAATAAAATAAATTAAAAATCTCGAAAATTTAAAGTTTAACACTCTTTCCAAACAAGGCCTAAATGCCTGCATTAATTTATTGGGCTTCCAATCGATTTAGTCTGGCCCAATTATGAATAATTTTGGGCTACCTTGGGAAAGTGATGGTATCGGGTGCTAACAGACAATTGCTTTTTGTTTGGAGCTTAATGGTGAGTTGGAATACTTTTCAAAAGAATCTGGCTGCCTTTGCATCTACATTCAGGAGACACAACTTTTGAGGATCTTGTCCTTGGCTGCTTAGAATTTTAGATTATCCATAACCGAACTAGCAACGTTAGCGTTAATGGCGCCGAGTATAATCAGACAGAAAATAAGAATTGGGTTCACATTAACTTGCGCTTTGGGTTTAGAAGAAATTGAGAACAATAAAGGAAGATTTCCTATCGCCGCGTGACTTAGCGGTTAGAGCTTAACTGTATTTGTGTGGGTTAAGTGCATGAGTCACAAATTCGATATTTTATTTGGTGAATATCGTAACTCACTCAAATGTAAGTCACATGAACGTGGATGAATCTGCACTAGTTTCCCAAAGTTTACTTATGTGATATATTCGATTCTCTACTGGGTAAATATCATAACTCACTTAAGTGGAAGTTGCATGGGCGTGGATGAATCTGCACTAATTTTTCGGAGTTTACTTATGCATTAAGTAGGTTCACTCAAGTAATTTACAGCATAGAATTTCTTCTCCTTACCCAAAAAAAAAACAAAAAGGGAAGATTTGAAGATAGTTAATACAACTTTTTCTTTGCTGAAATGGAAAAATTGGGTTCTGAAACATGGAAAACCAAGAATTTGGATTAATGTAAGAGCTGATACACAACACAACACAAAAGTTTGAATACTGTATAGGTATATTGGTCACAAGCGAATTGAAAGACAGTGAAGATCAGTTCTTGTCAGGGTACCATGTTTGTGCATCTTTCTCCGTTATCTTTTGTCACAACAACTAACTAGTTAATTGCTAGAAGTAGTTTATGTTCATTATTGTCGTTATTAATAAGTGTGAGATTAGGATACCAGATACTCCACTTGAAATTACTTGTATAATGATCCTGTCCCACCAGACATTTATCAACTGGATTAGTTGGATCTGACACTTCCTGTTTCAACACTCCCTTCCTGAGACATTGACTTCCTCCCTTTCGATCTATATATGCATCTCATTGCTCTTGTGCAGCAAACACGTTTCCTTTTTCCTAGCTTCCCCTTCAACAAATTCCTGAAACAGTGTCTCCTACGTGTGGAAGAATTTGTCATCATCAGTCGGATTTGCCAATGGATAACATGAAGCTTGTCACACAACCAGCCCAGGATTGGTCAGAGCAAACTATTCTACAAGAACACGGGCTCTTCTGGGAAGGTAATTTGACTACTGTCATTGCAAATGCACTACTTTTCGGACGAGGATGCTGTCACAGATGAAATTCCATCTTAGATTACATGACTCTATCCTTATCCTTTGTCCTTGTGCTGATACCAACTCTTGAACCTCCAGAGGAGCAGCCGGTGGCTATACAAAAATATGAAGGGATTTGCGAAATAGTTTTGGTATCTCTCTTCTAAAGACTTTCCTCACTCTCTCATGGCATGGATGCAATTGTTGTCGATATGAGGCTCCTATGCGCTTGTGGGTGCCAACAAGCAGGATGAATTTGGTTATGGGGCAACAGGTTTTGACAAACTAGGTAAAAGGAAAACTGATTTCTTGGTTTTGCTGTACTTTCATTTGCGTTCCCTTATCCATCAATTACGCCATGTTCTGCATGGAATTTTCTTTTGAGCACTACAAAAAGCCGGCATGAAGCCTGGTCAAATTAACTTTAAAGATCACCAAAAGGCAGTGGTATACCAGATATTACTAACATAAATGACTTCTTGAGAGCCCCCATTCCACAGGTTTCCAGCTGCAAGAAACCTCAAAGAAGCCAAAGGGATAGCTTAATCAGATTATTCTAGCAACCCAAAATCTTAATCAAAGGAGAAACTCTCCCTCGAGATAAAACCTCCAAAAAATGTAGGATAACTGTCTTACAAGTATTAAATGTTATGCTTTTCGTTGGGTAGGTGTCTTTCCACTAGGGACATGAGGTAATTTTTGACCTCGCTAATTTTTGACCTCGCATTGATGGGCTGTCTAAGTTGGGAAAAATAGCTCCGTAGGTGCTCCAGGTCTGATTCTTGACCTCATAGTAAATAAGAACCAGATCAATTCCACACCAAGTGAGCTCAATATATCTTGACAGTCGGCACCGTGTTACTCAGATTACAACCACACTGATGTCACGGTGTGCGGTTGATGGAATTGTCGTCTTAATGTACCTGGTCACAATTTAAGAATGTCTCATTCATTACCATCTTCTACCTGAAATGAGAGGCTAAAACTTGGTGTCTCCAGAAGATACATATGGCGTCAGGAAATAGAGTGCATAAGATCCAGTGGAATTTCACCAGCGACTGAACTTAACATGAGCTCCCAATGAAATTGCTATCGTTTAGTAGATGGGATCTGAAGCTATCCTCCCACTTTTCCATGAGCAAGAATATGTCCATTCGTGGTCTTTCCTTGATGCAGATTAAAGAGGATATACAAAAGAGGAATATATAATGCAAGCAATAAAAATATGGTAGGTTGTTGACTTCGTAGGTTCCATACCCAAGCTCCACCCAAGTCAAGATTTGCAGCCGGCAAATATTGCAGCAACAACTCCATTTAATGTTGGAGTTGGGCGTGCAATTCATTAATTGCAGCAACTCAACAAGATTTGCACGCAGTTGTAAATCTTGACAAATAGTATTTTGCTTTACACACTCTCGTTCTTCCTCTATAAATCAGTGAAACGAGAATGAGATAAAGGTGTAGTGCGAAGTGCAGAGTGAGTTGAGAAACTGTGAGAAAGAGAGGTGTTGCAAAGAGTGGTTGTGAGAGTTGTAAATTGGTTTGTTAAAATCAAAGTTCTCTCCTCCGTGGACGTAGGCAGTTACTGAACCACGTAAATACTTGGCCTCAGTGTGTTTGGTGTTTCCCGTTTTGTGCTCAACAAGTGGTATCAGAGCAGACAGGTGGTCGGAAGTTTCATTTTTGTATTCGGCCGAGACCAGATCTATGTCCAAACAAAATTTTGGAGCTAACTGGGAATTCCTCGAGACGAGACGAGCATAAAGGTACAAACCAGAGGTCAAACAGATACCGCACACAGCTATACACACCGGTCAAAGCTTCTGCGTGTGTACCCACTCTCCCCACGCGTCACTAGCTGTCGAAGTAGTAACGCACGCGCTTCCAGGCGCCAAATGGTCTTCAGGTCGGTTCGAGTCAACGAACCGGAGTTCGGATCTTGACCGGGTTTCCGGGTCAACTCGACGAGTCAATCTGAGTTGGAGTGAGTCAGACCGAGTCACCGAGCCAACTCGCTCAAGTTAACAGTAACAATTACTATTAACGTCGGCAGCATCTCTGACGAATATTTCGTTTCTGGACAGAATATTCCATATTTGAATTGTGTTCATTTTAGGCCCATTTTCTGTCCTTTTTGGGCAGACCAGACATGTTCTCGACCATTTCGGACGCAACGATGGGCTCTGTTTTATGATATTCAGCTCTGAATGTTGAGCAACAAGCCATTTGAGCCTTAGATATAGGCAGAATCAATGGTTAATTCAGGTTTTGGTGGAATGATCAATCTTACGGTGTTCAACTACACACTTTGGAGACCTAGGATTAAGGACCTCCTAACTTGCATGGATCCGTTTGATCCAATAGAGAGAAAAGGCTTGCAACAAGTCGAAAAGAGGGAGATGGTGAAAATTTATTCACTCTTCTTGGAGATTTTGAAGAAGATTATGTTTATGTTGCGAGTCATAATGCAGAATGGGTGGTAGACACAGCAGCTTCCTACCACGTCGCTCATCGCAAAAACTTCTTCATGATGTATGGAGCCGGAGACTATGGTACAATGAAAAGAGAAAACTTCGGTTCTTCTGAGATCGCAGGTGTAAGCGATTAGAAAAATACCAATGTACCATGGTGTTCTACAAGTGCCAAACCTCCGGCTAAATCCAATATTTGTGTCAGCCCTTTACCGCCAGGGCTACGACAACCACTTCAGCAACGATATCTAGAAGGTAATGAAAGATATTGTGGTTGCCGCTTCAGGACACATTTGTGGCATGTTATTGACTCATGTGAAGATATGTGATGATGACCTCAAAGCGGGTGAAGGTGGGGGCATCTTCAAATCTGTGGCACAAGAGACTCAAACACATTAGGGAGAAAGAGTTGTCAATATTGGCAAAAAAAGCACGCATCCAGGTGAACCAAAAATAAAAGGTCTAACCCTTTGTGGAAGAAGAATCTAGTTCAGTCCATCTGTCAGGAGAAGTTCAGAGTTGTTGAGCTTGGTACACTTTGATCCACGGTCCCTTTTAAGAGGTATCTTTGGGTGGTAACAGATATGCAACATGTTACTTGATTGGCAAAACACTATCAAGTCTGTTGAAGCTCAAGACTTTGAAGATAGTGTGGTATGAAAAAAAGATATCATTTTCTCATTGGAGAGTGATTGAGTGCAAAATGTTTGCACATGTATCCAAGTTGCAGAGATAGGTGTTGAGTTGGAAGAACAGTTACCCACTCCACCAGAAAATTTGGATACAGGTTATGGGATCCTGGAGCTGATAGCTTTAAAAGGTTATCAAATCCACATGAATACAGAAAAAGTGCTCTAAATATTATTTAGTCATAGACGACTTCAGTTTGCCACATACACTGAAGGGACGCAGGACGGTTCCCCAAAAAAGGAAGGTAATGGAAGGTGTTGAGCGAGAGAAGAAGATACCGTGTAAATGCTTTCTGCTTTACTGGACAAGGATGGAATTGGTGAGATTCCCATAACATAGCGGACCGCTAGAGGTTGATGTTGTTTTCTGAATGAAAGTCAACGAATTGGTGATCTCGATCATCACTTATGCAATACAAGATCCGATTAAAATCAGATAGAAATCTGTAACTAAAATAACTCCACCAAAAGTTGCTGAAGAGAGTGTTGAGCATAGGGGTGCAGCTACCCGCTGCACTAGAGGCTGCATAAGAGGGTGTTGAGAAGGGGGAGATGTACCCACTCCACCAAAGGTTGCAGAAATGAGTGTTGAGCAGAAGGAGTTACCTGTTCCACCAGAAGCTGATGATACTTCCTTTAGTTGACGATCCTCCACGGAGAGAGGGTTCTCACTGATCCCGTCGAAAAGATTTCCGGAATCAGATTATATTTTTCTTATTGATGAAGGGGAGCAACAAAGTTTTTGTGAAGTCAGAACTCATAGAGACAAGTTGATTCGGGAGATGCAAGATGCCTTACACAGGTGATGCAAGATGAGAAGAGTCCCTTGTACAGGAGATGCAAGATGCCTTTCATAGAAGTTGCAAGATGAAATGATTTCCTTGCTGAAGAATCAACGTTTGAGTTGGTAAGGCTTCCAAAGAGAGCACTGAAGTTTTCAGTAGACATGTTGACGAAGGTGGTCACTTGTGAAAAGCTCGAGCTATGTATAGACATAGTTGGAATGAATACCTCCAACTGATTGATGTCAGGACACATTCTCCTCTTATGAGTATGGAGGGGGAGAATTGTTGACTTCGTAGGTTCCATACCCAAGCCACCCAAGTCAAGATTTGCAGCCGACAAATCTTGCAGCAACAACTCCATTTAATGCTGGAGTTAGGCGTGCAGTTCATTAACTGTAGCAGCTTAACAAGATTTGCAACTACTTGCAAATCTTGACAAATGGTATTTCGCTTTACACACTCTCCTTCTTCCTTTATAAATCAGTGAAACGAGAATGAGATAAAGGTGTAGTGCAAAGTGCAGTAAGTGAGTTGAGAAAGTGAGAAAGAGAGGTGCTAAAGAGAGTGGCTGTGAGAGTTATAAATTGGTTTGTTAAAATTAATGTTCTCTCTTTTGTGGACGTAGGCAGTTGCCGAACCACGTAAATACTTGGTCTCCGTGTGTTTGGTGTTTCCCTTTCCGTGCTCAACATAGGTTTCTATGTTTCCATCTTTTTGAGCTACCTGGAAGTTGAATATCAGGAGGTTACAATTTGAGTGAACTGTGAAGTTTGAATGAATCTGGCTTTCTATTTTTCTTATGTTACTCCGTTGTATGACTCTTGTGCATGAACTAAAAGAACATTTGAGCTCGGGTGCGTAGTTGGTTATTCTGAGGTTTGCCAAGAAAAAAAATAAAAGAACCAGTAATCCCCATCTTCCAGCTGCTTGTACCACCTGAAAGCAAAAGCCCACTTGTATTTGCACTCCATAACCAATGTAAGTACGTCGATCAAGTTATTTCGAGCAATATTCACAGTTGTTTTAGAAAAGTTCAAATTGATTGACTTCTGGAAGTCCATCTCCAGTAATCAGGTTCGAGGCCCAATCTTGCTTGTAAACTTCATTTTGAACTGCTATATTTGAGTTCAGAGTTCCTCTGGTTTTATGCGTAGTGATTCATAAATTTTTTAGAGAAAGTGCAAATCTGAGAGCACGTATTGTGGCATAAATAAGAAAGAACTCATATTATATGAACCAACGTGTTCGACCATGGAATACAGACCAAAGTGCTTGGCAATGGGAAAAAAAAAAAGATGGGCTAATATGCTGGCTTAGGTCAACCATGAGAAGTGTAATCATGAAAATTGGCCTGAAACACAGTAAAAGCATTTCCATCCACATGCATCTTCAAATGCCCTTTTCGATGTTTAAAGAAGAAACGACGAATAAGAAAATTCGATGTTCAAGTGTAATCTGGAAGAAAACAAAGTTTGTCGAAAGACTCGACAACAAAAAGACTGAAAGCGAGTCAACAAAGCAAGCCAAGCAAGAGAGTGAAGTGCCCCTTGACATGGGGCACCCGCGAGCGAAGATGTAGAATCGGTACACAGAAAGTTAGAACGTGTCTGAAGCTGTCATTTCAATGGACATTTCTGTATACTAGACAACCTCATCTTTTGAGTCACAATTGTGCACCTCTTTTCTTTTTTTCATTTTCTCTGGATCAGGATGACGGAGAATCCACTCATCCTATATAATCCTGACCTTGTCTCTCCATCCATTATTACTTGAGTCTACATGTTCTCTCTTCCTCTACTTCAGCAACGTAGGTATTACTTATATGCTTCTCATTTCTCCCATATAACCACAACATTCTATCTTTAACAAGCTTCTTAAACCAAGAATGGAGAACAGGCTGAGACCGCGTCTGCAACCGTGAGGAAGATTCTGTCCTCCCCAATCAACTTAACAAAATTGGAAGTATGGAGCTTGTCAATCACCGCTGGACCAGGATTTGCCAGAATGAGCTGTGAAACAAAGGAGAAACTTCTGGTAAGCCAATTGACCGATAAGAAATAGAATTGTGCAGATTATATGACACAAACTGTTATTTACGCATGGATGTGTATCTACCTGAACATCTCGCTTCATCAGACTTCTATGTAATTCTTCGAAGGCACGAATGCCGCTGGTGTCGATGTCAGTAACGGCTGCAAAATAGACGGAAAAGAGGAAGACAAAAGAGTTAGGATGCAAACACGAGTGATGTGAAGGTATTTTGAGTCTAAACACTTCAGTAAAGTAATTTCTCACGTGACATCTCAACTATCAAAAACTGGAATCTTGGTAGGAAGGCTGCTTTTTTTCGTTCTTCCTCATCTGTCAACCATCTTAATATCCTGCAAGAAAGTTGAAAGTTAAAAAAGAAAAACATAAGCATCAAGGAAGCCACTGGAAGTCTAACCAATTTAGAGTACCCTAAATCAAACTTATCCTAATCTTAAGTTCTCTTCATTGGAGGCAACAGAGATAGTACTAATAGTATTATGACATAAAAGCATCATACCAGAACTTAAGTGAAAAAGACCAACAGGAAAAAGAAACAGCTCAACCAGATACTTCAATTTTCAATTTTCATTCTTTTAGCTTGATCATTCTGCCAATTTAAACCTATATCCCTTCTCACCCTTTTCTGCGATTCTCTATCAGCTATAATTCCTTCATTCCTAGCTAGGTTAGATGCTTTCCAGGCCATGTCAATCGTCGATTGTGTTCAATTGGGGTGACTATTGGAACTGCCTAGATACAAGTGGAGTCATAAAATTGGTCACGTTGATTTCCGGATTTTAAGGGGGCAGAATGGCATGAGTTAGTCCAAGAGAAAGACCATCTCTACCTCTCCTTGATGTAGTTGGAGTTGGAAAAGTAAATTGCAGAATCAACTCTCACAATCAGAATGCCTGGAACTTTAGTTGCATCCGGATATTGTCTAATATTTCTGTACACTGTGGTCCCCGGTATATTCCCCAGAGTTGCTGTATTTGGCCTGGTAACTTGTAAGAGGATTTTAGCAAAGGAAATTGATACCTGCCACAACACAGAAGAACATTTAGACCACTGCACGAGAACTCACATCAATTATCAACATCAGGCATTTAAGATTTCAGCTATGTCAATTCTTACCGCAATTAAAAGTCCAATCTCAACAGACGAAAAAAGTACACCTAAGAAGGCTCCCAAACAAGCAACAAAATCGAATTTATCGATCTTCCATATCAGAATTGCGGCCTGAAAGTCTACCAGGTTGATCACAGCAGATATGATGATGGCAGAAAGAATGGCATTTGGAGTGTACTTAAAAAGAGGCGTGATGAATTCCAAGGTTAGGAATACAACGCAGGACATCACAATGTTGGAGACTGCAGTTTGGCAGCCTGCCATGTAATTCACAGCTGACCGGGAGAATGAACCTGTAAGTAGCATACGTGAATAGTTATCACTTGCATGCAATTTCTACGTAGTAGTCATTTTGGGGGTTCCACCTGTGAGGAAGCATCACGTATAACCCTCTGGTATTCAAAATTTGAATATTTTTCACAGTTTAATTATATATCTACTCAAGCTTTGAAGTGTTGTGATATGGAGGATAGCTATGCATTAGTTCGTAGCCACCAAAAAAATAGGACATAGAATTCAACTCTTATCAGACATGACTCTTTTCCCATTATAACCAGCATCATCATTTTAAAGTAGGTTGGTTCAAATGACTTAATTTGTGAGTCATTCTCACCTGTTGCCACATAGCAAGAAGTCATCGAACCAGCAACATTCATTGCTCCCAGTGCCACCATCTCTTTGTTTCCGTCAATTTGATAGTCTTTCATTGAAGCAAATGTTCTTCCAATAGCTACAGCTTCCTGATAGAATTCTCCCCAGATGGGTAGATAACAAAATTAGCTTAAATATGAGAATCGATGCTCAAATTCTCTTTTTAAAAGGAGATGTGTTGTGCAACGGCTCACCGTCAATGCTACCATAGCAGCCACGACACCAATCCTAAAACCTTTCCCAAGATTTTCCCCGCGGAAGTATATTTCATTTACGGATGCGGGGTTAATTCCTTTCTCTATATGTTTCACCTTTACATATCCACAACAATGTTAGTGTATGCTACTGTTCCAATTCCTAGCATGATCAGAATTGACACTACAACTGTTTCATGCAGAAAAAGGAAGAAGAATGAGGAGATAAGTACTTACAATTGCAACACCTTTCTTTTCTGCATGGGTTATATACACAAAAAAGGTGGACAGAATAACAGAGATCAGTGGGGCAATTGCAGGCACCCAGAAGAGCTTCTTGTTCCTCTTTCCCTGCTCCCAAGAATATGTGAGAATCAGATACCAATTCACATCCTTCATCAAGGTAAATAGTGTTACAAAAGTTAGGAGTTCTTACAATGTACTTAGTGAATAGAAGAAAACTTAAGAAGGTCGTTCCAATAACTATAGTCTGCCAGTTCCACTGCAAAATATATGTCATAAGACTCAGTAACTTGGTTTTGAAGTTTATTTTGCCTCTGAGATTCTTAACGTCATAGCAGATCCATTTTAGATGTTAGGGGAACGAAAATAAGTGAGAAAGATATAGGAAAGATAGATCTTACTCCATGATTGACTGAGCCCAATACTGAGTGCATTACAGAGATAAGATCAGTCTTCTTTGTGAAGGTTTTTATGCCTAGAAAACCCTTCAGCTGTTGGAGAGCAATCGTGATGGCAGCTCCACCCATAAAACCGACAATGGCAGCATGGGATAGGAAGTCAATCAAGAAGCCCAACCTGATAAAACCATCCAAACCCCCATGTTATAATGCAGTTGATGGAGAACTAGAAAGGCTTCAAGGGGCTGAAAAAAAAGAAAGAAGAGCAATACCAAACCAAGAGTAATAATGAAGATATGTTTTTAATTACCTGAAGAACCCCAGGGTGACTTGAGTGATTCCTGCAAAAAAAGTAGCCGTGAATGCAAGCCGCCTATACTCTGTTGCATTTGTAGTGGGGTCAAACTCATTCTGAAGTAGGGTCCCCAGCAAGAGAGACACCACAGCCACAGGTCCTATGGCTATATCTCTTGAACTGCCCATGAAGGCATAAATCAATGGTGGAACAAAGCTGGAATCTGTACAGATATAGAACAGCAAAAACCAAAGAAACCTTATCACAAGCCCTAGTAGTGCAGTTATAGGCAATGCATTGTATCCTATGCAGTACAGAAGCTTACACAGTCCATATTGTGGAGCCAAATTTGCAAGCTTTGCATATCCAATGTCCTGTTTTAGCAGACAAAGCAAATATTAGTACCGTGAAACCGGGGTACACCTTAGGTAGCTAAAATATATATTTCATGGTGCGAATTTACCTGAGGAATACAGAGACTCGCAATAGTAAGTCCTGCAATAATATCCGCTCTAAATTTGGTCAGGTTGTATCTTCTGCCCCACTCAAATATGGGGAAAATGGCCTGGATGCCCAGGATGAACTTTCGAGACTTAGTTTGATCCTTGAAGGGACCTAAAGGATCATCTGCAAAGAATGTTTCTTTTACGGAGGCTTTGAATTCCTGGAAAAGGTTTTGCTTTGGGGGAACTCCTACTTTGTGAACATAGGGGATGTTCTGTGTCTCATGATGTGAGGATGACAGACTTCTAGCGTCCACCTCTTTTGCTTCAAGTCCCTCATCAGTTGAATGACCCATTGAAGGCATATGCAATTACTTCACATATAGCGCAAGAAAGCATAAGAAAATCATGACAGACACATTAGAAGCTGCCTCAAATGAGAACCAATTAATGGAGCAAAAGCTTAGGGTGCTGCACCAAACTACAACTTATTCTGCATGGACTTATTTTTTTCTTCTAGCGTTCAAATTCAAAGCTTTGATGTTAAAGAAACAACCATCCTATATGGCTTTTGGTTCCTGATTGCGTAACATCACTCTCAGTGAAAACATACTCAGTTCATATAATTGCATAGAGGCACCCAGAAGACTATAAGTTAAAAGTAATAGTGGAGGGCATATTTACCTTAACAAAGCAAATAGAAGCACCCAGAAAACTTGCACAATCCAATATTTCGAATGAGCTTTCTTGATGTGAAAGGAAGTTGGGGAGCTCTTGCTTATATACAAGTCCTTTGAGGATTTCTGGTCAAACTTTTCATGCTGGAAGTGAGAACCACATGTAGAAATTAGGTATGAATCTGGATCTGTTACATGTCATGTACATGATAAACAGGCAGCCGATGCATGCATAGTACTCTTAGAGCCTTGCGACTGATGTAAGCAGGTGATCATCTTCCATAATTGTAGTGCTTGTGGATTAAAATATATGTTGTTAGAGAAAGTATTGACTTGTCAGCACAGATGGCAGCAGCTAGAAAACTAGAAGCACAGCCACTTTGACCTCTGTATCTCAGACTCTTCCTTCTCTCCCTCTCTTTTTGCCCCTTTGGTGGGGAAGGAAGGGTTGGTTCTTCAACAGAGAGAACCTCCTTCAAGTGGTGCAGCTGCTTTAAAGTTTGGAAGTCAATAACGAGTATGCAAATTGCAATTCCGGTCTGTCACAACAAGCCGACGGAAAGGCGCAGTTATAAACTTATACTCTAACAGGGTGTCCTAAATCAAAAGACCGAATCAGGTCCAATGTCTCTACATGGCCCTATTTTGATGTAAATGGTAAAATCTTACTGCAACCCATGGGCCAATTTGCTTTACAGAAAAATCTTCTCCAAGTATTGTATGGCCCAGAAAGCATACGAAAGCAAAGAAAACACAACAAACCACAAAATTAAAGCCTCTTGATTTTCTTAACACTGGAGGTCAAGCAGTCGATGTAGCTAACTCCTTGTTATAGACGATCACAATACAATCCATGTTGCTACAGTAGGTATTGGAAACACTATTAATTCTGATTGATACTGACATAAAAGACATAGCATCCATCTATTTTAGCTTTAACAGAGCATTGTAGAATATGCTATTCTCAAAAGGGATTAAAAATTGATAGAAGTCTAGATAATTTAAATTTCAAGAATCAATTATGTCCCTTTGGAATGCCTTAAAAGTCAATTTGATGGAGCTCTCTCATAAGCTGGTCACAATCAGCAACTTGATTACAATACGTTAACAATGCCCAAATATCAACTCCGCTATAACATAGAACCTAAACCGTAGTTTTCTACCTACATTGCACAAGAAAGAGAGATTTTCCAAGTTAGGAGAGGAGTCCAGTCAATCCACAGTACAAGGCATAGAATCCTCAAACACCGATGATATGGGTCAACAAAACCCAGAACTTTCTCTTCTTTTGCGCTACTGGGTCCTTTCCTGAGTTGCTTGTTTCGTCTGGAGAATAAAGGCTAAAACGGAGTCTATTCTCCCCCCCTTCATACGCTTCTCATGCAAACCGTTCATAGTGGGTAATTGGATTACACCTGCACAAACCGGGTCCCATTCATTTGTACGTAGCTCGTATCCTCTGGGCCGCAAACAAGAAAGATAAAAAGATATGCAGGAACTAGCTAGGAAGAAATCGAGCAAATGCAAAAAGAACTAACCACTGTAACATACAAAAGGAGATGTATCCAAAATTATTTACCACCTACCCTTTTGTGCTCCACACTTGATGGTCCTCATTTTTTTCAGAAACGTTCATTTATTAGTTTATATAAAAGAAACTTTAGGGAGGAGAAGAAGAATAATGGTAAAAAATAGAAAAAGAACCCAACTTACGTCCAGGTTCAATGAATCCGTAATTGTTTCTTGTGTTTGAGTGTTAAAATTTTAGGAATGTTAAATTTTAATGTATTAAAATTGGTAAAAAAATGAAGAGAGATTATTTGAATGAATTTTTTATATTTATTATAATAAAAATTTATAATTTGATAAATAGAAGAGATTATATTGTAACTATTTTTATTATGTTAAAATTTTAGAAGGCCTAAAATTTTAATAAACAAATGCATGCTAAATCTCCTTCTACACCGTGGACTTATGTCCCGTGAAAATGAAAAAAAAAAACAATTTTCCCAATTATCATATCTCAGAAAATAAAACAAATCGGTGAAAAGAACAGGGGACAACAACTCGTTTGTTTGATGGGAAAAACATATACTACAAATCCCTTCGCAAACAAACCAATTAGATAAATAAAATAAGGGAAATTCACTTTTTAGTCCCTAGGTTTTTTACACTTTTTCATTTTAGTCCTTCACTTTCAACTTTTAAATTTTTAGTCCTTGAGTTTTCTTTGTTTAACGAAATAGTCCTTCCGTCAGTCTTCCGTCCATATACTTAACGGAGCTCTCTGACACGTCATCAAATTTGCACCGGTCGATCGTTTCATGTGTCGTTAAGCATATGGACGGCAGACTGACGGAAGAACCATTTCGTAAAAAAAGAAAATTTAAGGACTAAAAATTTGAAATTTGAAAGCGAAAGACTAAATTGAAAAAGTGTCCAAAACCTAAGACTAAAAAGCCAAATTTCCATAAAATAAATAAATAAAAGTAAATTATACCAGAAATTTAGAATCGATTAAGCTTAAATCTAAGAAATACCTTGCTTTTTTACTCCCCAAAACCGAAATTCCTTGAACACAAAGTACAAAAATGAGCAAACAAGTCTGTAGTTCGATTGACCTCTTTTTTTTTCGGGAGACTTTATACCGAATTTAAATCCTGATGTATTTAGCGTGATCGATTTTCTCCGCCATTATCTAGAAAAAAAATCTCGACAGCTTTCGGACAGGGCCGGCTGAAGGGGTAGACAGCTTGGGCGGCTGCCTAAGGTCCCAACCTCCAAGCAAGGCCTCAAATTATTTGATTAGGATAAAAAAAAGCTCAAATAAGAGTGAAATTTAGTGAAACAAAAACATATTTCAAATATAAAGTTTGTGTTGTGAAATAATTTTTTCCTCAAAATCCATCGGTAGCTATATTTTGTGAAAAAAAACTTATGTAATAAAAAGGCTTCGCTTTTAATCTCTCTGCTTTAGGCCTATTTTTATTGAGCCGGCCCTGCTTTCGGAGTCAACGAGGTGGTCTTGACTTCGAGGCAACTGTAGCGCTCCAGGTGTGTACGTCAGACAAAGGTAATCAAGAGGGACTGTCTCCTAGCCCCTCACTTTGTCTGTTGGGGTGGAGTGTCGCTGCGAATATTGTCCTCTGTTGTTGATTGCGTAGGCCCCACAAAACGTGTGACTTATAGTTGCACACGTAGGTTAGGATTGAACCGGGACGTGTTTGAAGCCAGGTTCGGTATGCTGGGGAGCGAGAACGTTTCAAACTTCGTTACGGATTTTCTTGAAATCGGAACCGTTGGATGAAGATTGGTATGACCGTTCGATGCGCCTTTTATTAGTGTTGGACTAAATGCATTCAAAATTAGAAACGGAACTTTTATAGGAGATAAACTGCTTTTTTACAGAAGATTCGAACCTTTCCATCCCTTTCTGCGCATATACTGAGTAGTCCGATTTTTAAATAATTGTCACATATACCTATATAGTTAAGGACAAAAATTAGCCATCAGCGGTAACGGTTTCCGGTTATCACATTCATATTGAGCTATTTTTTTAGTATTTTTACGCACTTGATTCAATGTATTTCTTTTTTCTTTTTTCTTTTAGTCCATTAGTCACATATCAATAAAATCTAAATTAATGAAATCCAAATTTCAAAATCAATAAAATTAATTAAAATATAAGATAATAATTTAAAGTCCAAAGTAATAGAGACGTCACTGTAAGTATAAACTATTACCTTTTGAAAAATCCAGTTTAGACCCTAACAACACTTCGAGGGGAGAATATGTGTTTTCCCTCTAATTAACAAATCAATAACAATTTTAAAACATGTTCAAAATCTAGTAGGGTTTCCTTTAGTTTCACAAGGAAAATCCAAAAATTCAGCAATTTTTGAAATTCGCCAGAAGGCGCTCGAGCGCTCGTCGAACGCTTATATTTTTGTTTGAAATTTTAACTAAGCACTCGAGCGCTTGTCAAACGTGATGACTCGTCTGAATTTTTGAACTAAAATGTATTAGAAATTTGAATTAAAATGTAATTGAGTGACTGATTTTGCAAGCACGGTATAAATTTAATAGTGATTTGTCAATTTTAGAAATTTAGACAATTTGTTAAAATTTCATAAAAACTCATACATTGATTTTAAAATTTTTCGTGATAGAATCTCGACCTCTTGACTTATATTATGCGATGTACTTACCAAAGTTTGACATTAAACTCTTTAATTAAGATTTCAATGCCTTCATATATACCCTTCTAAATACAATAAATTTGTAATTTTTTCTACCAAAATTCTAAATAACTAGTTCATTCACCTAGCAAGCTTCTTGGTACCAAACTTGAATGTAAGTATTTGATTAGACAAAACCAACAACAAATCTCAAATATTCAGGTAAAAATAAACTATTTGAGTAGACCTTGTCATGCTTCTAGAATACTACGGCTGCGTTTGTGTTGTAAAATTTTACACCCTCTAAAATTTTAACACAATAAAATATTACAATATAATCTCTCTCTCCCCCTTCAAATCATTACTATTCACTACAAAAAATATAAAAAATTACCTCTCTCTTCACTTTTTCACTAAACCCAATACCTAAAATTTTAACAACACTAAAATTTTACAAAACAAACCCACCCTACGTCTTCAGATGAAACTAAACTATTGAGTAGAAACTAAACTAAAAAAATTAAAAAACTAAAAAAAAAACCTTGGTTTCCCAGTACCCGGGAACCCGATGCTGGGTAAACTGGGAACCGCCGGTTTAAAAAAAACTAATCCTACACCGGCACCCGTTAGGCCGAGTACCGGGAACCCGGTGCCGGTGCCACCAGAAATTTCCTGTGGCATTGTGCAGCCCTAGTGCTTAGTTTTTCAAATTTCAATGCACTGAATGGGTGGGTTGCTTTTCCAAGGGGCAAGGGCAGAACGTGAAGGGTTTTGTAACATCCTCCTTTTGTGGGTTAGCATTCGTTTACGCCTTTCAATATGGCAAAGGAGCAAGCAAGTCCGCTTAGAAAAATAAAAAGAAGCAAGGCCAACCGTACAAACATACAATTTGAGAGGTTAAAATACAAAAATAAAAAATAACCTTATAGGATTGGTCAAGTGCTCTAGATTTAGAATTTGGAAGTTTACTCTATTAAGTTCAAAACTTGTGTTATCAATCATTTAGAGTCATCTTAAGGCCTTCACACAATAATTAATTGGTTTCTATGAGATATAAAAATTAAGGCTAGACAAAATACCCGAAACCCAATCCGTTTCGACCCGATCGAGGGCGTGTTTATCCGGGATTGAGTCTTACGTATCGAACCAAATCATACCCGACATGACCCGACCCGCTTGTAAAAATACAAAAACAAAACAAAATCCCATTTATACCATTAGCGAAACATTTGGGTTAGTTTCTAACCCTACGTTTGCGAGCCCCCCAGTTCACTCATCACTCGACAATAGCCTTTCTCCCCTCGTTCCACTGTCATAGCTCACCGCTTCACCCAGTCCCTTGCTCTCTGTCGGCCGCCCCCTCTCACTCCCTTACCCTTTCACCGACTGCCCTCTCTCAGTCTCTCTTCCTCTCTTTCCGTCTCACAGATTCAAATGATTTTGGATCCGCCACCACCAAAATCACTTCATATCCTTGACTTGTGGATCGACTTTCCACAAAATCCACGGACAAGTCTTCTCATATAGCTTTCGGTATGGGCAAGGGCTGCAAGAGACCCGTAGGGGCCCCTTGTATCATACTTGACCTTTTGACATATGTCACATTCAACTACCTATTTCTTCACATTCTTCTTTAAGCCCTCCCAATATAAGAAATGCTTGACCCTCATGTAGACCCTAAGCCACCCCAAATGACCACATTTCTTGCTATGGTGGAAGTGAGTGAGAATCTCCTTCCTCAAGCTCGGCACGTCGGGCACATAGACATATGACTTGTAGTAGATAAGTCCATCTCGCAATTTTAACCCGTTCACTCCATCACATGGGATCTCCAGCTTCTCTATGATCTCTTGAGACCTCGCATTCAACTCTATGGCCTCTCTAAGCTTGTCTCATATCCTTCATTCCACTCGTTCAAGGCACTAAGTCCGGTCTCATCTTCATAAAGTGTCCACATCATTGGACTTCCTTCAAGACCTTAGGGTATAATCCTTGTAACTCTTTATTTCACATTTGACAAGGATTTGAATCACACACTTGCATATCTTTCAAAACGTGTATAAACCGTTTTACCTTTTGTTTGAAAGATTAAAATGTTTTTAAAGGTTTCAAAACACTCCAAATATACTCTCAAACCCATCATATACTTATGGGAAGTAAGTCTTTAAAATTGGGTGTTTAAAAGTGGTAAGAAACATGGTTTTAAATGAACCGGTCGATGAACTTTTTGTAGCAGTTGACCTCTACATGAAGCGGATGATCTTGACAGCATTCAAATTTATAACCGTTGGGCAACGGCTACTTGAACCGGTCCACGGTACATGAAGCGGTCAATCGGTACAACTATAAAATTGTCAAATTGACCTCTAACGGTTATAAACGGCTAGTTTTCACATGTGGCCTATAAATAATCATTCATTTAATCTAAAATGAAAAACCAACGACCACATATCATTTGTATAGCATGAGAAATATTTTAAACCTTCCTATTTCATATTTCTCATATCATTCACACAAATTACACTTTTACATCCTTGTCTTCGTGTGAATCATGAGATAGAGCTTTCCACTTTTATATCTACTCTTTGAGAGAGTCTTGTTCCTCAATCTACCTATCAAAAGAGGTGTTTCCTTTAGTGAGGTTGTTCACTAAAGAAGAAGTTTTGAGAGTGTATATCTCAAGTTTGGTGAGGTTGTGAGTGGTGAGCCAAAAAACCACTTGGGTGGGTTTGAGTGTTGATCCCGGGAAAACACTTGTACGGTTCACTAGCACCCGGAAGCTAGTGTGTAAAGCTATTGAAGATAGTGGAAAACCTCAAGGCTCGGTGAAGGAGCTTGAGGGGTGGATGTAGGCGGGTTTGCCGAACCTCCTAAAAAATCACGTGTTTGTTTTCTCTATCCCTACTCTTTACATTTAGCACTTACATACTTGTTATATCATTATACTTGTGCTAAATTAGTATTTACTTTGCAAACACGGTTTTGGGGGGTTAATATCGAAAAGTTTAGAAAACCAATTCACCCCCTCTCTTGGGTTGCCTTAATACATAAAAGATGGGGAAGAAAGATTATTGGAGAGGGAAGGTAACAATCCCCATCAATACATAAAAGAAGGGGACAAGCACCAGCCTCAGCAAGCGAGAAAACCAAGCCTCCACTGGCTCTAGGACCAAGAAAGAAAAGGAAAAAGCCAAAATCTAGGTTAATCAGATAAGGACTAAACTAGGATGTCTCAAGGGCAGGGAAACTAGAGTGGATGACTCTTAGGAAGGAGAACTAGAGAGATAAACTCTCGGGCTAAGTCTCTAAAAAGATAAAGGCTTTCTGCACTTGCCAATCCCTGGGACTTAAACTTTTTCCAAATTGATCCCTGAGCTTTAATTCATTCCACAGAGGTCCCTGGGCTCTGTTTTTTTTAAGGCCTTTCGTCAATTGAGACCCAGCTCTGTCACGATAAAATTGACATTTTAATCCAGGTCACCATCCTTTCAAATCGCGACACCTGTCAAACTGTGAGATCAGCACGCCAGAAGACATCACAATCTGCCTCGTCTTGGGGCACTTATCTCCCCTTTGCACGTCTGCGTGTACTTATTTCCCTATGCCCCCTCGCATAACAACTGAACGCAAACCCACCTTTTTAATTCCTTCATTTCTTCCCGGCGACAATGAACCCTAAGTTTCGAAATTTCTCAGATTTGATGTTGTTATGTGAAAGCAAGGCCATATCACAAAAACCCTCCCATGAAACCAAGGGGCGCGAGAACAGTATATTCAACGACGACCCAAAAATAAAATAAATAAATAAACAAAAAATAAAAACCCTCGATAGTATAGGTGAGTGTCAAAGCACAGCGATTACTCGAGGGATTCAAGAGGGAGAGAGAGAGGTGGGTAAGAAAGACGATAAACCCCAAAAACCAACCTCTAAATAACCAGAGAAAATCGATAAAAAAAAGAGAGAGAAAGGGAAAATTTATGAAGAAGGAACAATGAGATAAAAATATGAGTGTTTACAGCAAAGACAGAGCTGCAGAGAGGGAAGAAGACAAAGTATTTTCAGAATACAGATAAAGATTTTGAGATAAGGGAATACGAATACTAATCTTGTAGTTTAATACATGTCGTGATATGAAGGGATGGTGACCTGGATTAAAATGTCACGTTGTTGTTTTCTGTCACGGAGTAGGGCCTCAGTTGACGGAAGACCTTAAAAAAAACACAGAGCCTATGGACCTCTGTGGAACGAATTAAACCTCATGGATCAGTTTGGGAAAAATTCAAACCCTAAGGACTGGTAGGTATAATTTCCCAAAGATAAAACGTTGCTATCATCAAATGGATCGGAATATATAATAATAGACACTAGAATCCTACATCTTTTTTATTTTATTTTTAAGTTATCCTCGAAGCTAGATAGGCAGGATAATGTATTGTTTTTAATCATATATAAAGAATTTTTTTTAAAAATTGTAAATAACATATTGCCTGTCGAGAATCGAGATCCGTAGTTTAAAATTTTTGATTTTATAAAGATCACGTAGTTCTTCTATTTGTAAAATTAAGGCCCCCACTCGATTTAATCCATTTAAATGCTACATGACTTAATACATGTTAACAAAATCAATAAATAAAAAGAAATATTTATAAATTAATAACTTTATTTAAAAAAAAAAAGGAAATCGGGGAGAGGGGAATTTTCCCCCTGGCCTGTCTCCGTCGATGATCTAATCCAAATCAATTGAGAGTACTGAACTTTGACCAGACGATATTATTATAGATTGTTTAGAAGACTTTCTTGGCAATAAATTAGAACTTGTTGGTCTTCGGCCTGCCGTAGGAGAAGTTGTTCAACCTCTTTCATATTCCTCATCCTTGATCTTTAAGTCCTCAAAAACTATAAAGAGAAGGTCCAGTCCAATAATGCAATAAGCAATCAATGTAGACGACCAAGAAGAGCTAGCGGGTACACTTGCTAATCCTAACAAACGACATATTTGCTTTCTTTCATGAGTATAGACTTTTCTTCTTTTCTGAACAAGGAAAAATGGTCGTCTTCGAGCAAGTCATGTTGCTAGTTTTTGGTCCGCCACGCCATCTTTAATTTGGAAAATTCCAATGGATGGAGCATGATGCTCATCTTTTTCTGCTTTTGAACGACAACCACATGCCACTTGGATGACTTCTCCTGCCTCTGACGATCCCAACGCCTCCGAGTTGCTGCCTTCTCGGCCGCGTGAGGGGCCCACGCGCTGCTTGCCGCTGCCGCGCGTTTCACCATATTGTCGGCGTTTTTGGCACTTCAGCGCCTTCTTGGTGGTGCTTTGATTCCGACGCGGTGTGTTTTGTCCTTTGTTGTGTTGTTTTTTTGTTTTTGGCCTATGTGTTGGCCTTTGTCTTTATGTTTGTGTAGTTGTTCTCAGCTCCTCGGTGAGCTTTTCTGATTCTTTGTGAATCTTTTTTAGCCCTCCGTTGGAGCTTTGTGGTGCCCAGGTTGTCTGTGCTTTCATTACTAGCTCCTATAGATTTTCGTGGCATGACTTGTCTGCTGTTATCGGCCACCCGCACCGTCTGCCTAGCACGACGCATAAAGTGATTTTCCTGATCCCTTTTGGGATCCTGCTAGTTTTACAACCTGGTTGTTGTTTGACCTTATTTATGATTTTTCTTATATGGTTACACTATTGCAATGCAAGCCTAATAGCATTATTCAGAAAAAAAAAAATATAGTCACCCGATACCTGGAAGATTTTGCATACATGCCCATAGTACAGGCCCTGGCCCATTCTTTGACTTCTGGGGTTCAATAAATTTATTTTCTTCCTCGAAAGAACAAAAGAACAATGGCTTCTTCAATAGTTTAAAAGCTATCGCCCTAGTCATTTCAAATTTTTACTCGCTCCTTCCTCGTCCTCGTTGAGTCATTAAGCTTGGTTTATCCGTCTCATGACCTATCATGTATCTTTGACGAGCCATCAAGATTGATCTCGACATTCTGCCTACGCCCCTGCTACTTGATTCCATCTCATTAGGCGGCTGATTGCCTTTGCTTTTGTCGCCCCCCCAGTTTCTTCCTAGTTCCGATTGCTTTCTGCTACTACCTAACTATCATCTACAGGCTTCCTCTATTTTCAATACCATCACTTGCTTGTATAAGTCTAAAGGAGGTGCTTGACAATCGTATGCGTTGATGCAGTAATCATATCAGCAACCATAGATCCAGAAGATTGTATCGATCGCTACCATATTTGCACAACTTCGGCTCTTATACCAGATGATAACAAGAAACAATTTCTAAGAATGTGCAGAGCTGAGACCTGCCGTTGTTGAGTGGAATCAAATGAGAAAGACATAGTTTGATTTGATTCGGAAAAATGATATTATAATTATATAGTATATATATATATATAATAATATAGTAAAGTTTTAAATATTAAAATAGAAAACTCTTCGAGATCACTCCACTCTCTCTGGACAACGGATTTGTCCGAAGAATTAATGTAAACAACTAAACACTAAACAGCACATACTTTTCATTGGGTGGAATTTTAATAAATCATGATATTTATTTTTGTTCTGTTCCTAGTCAAATCATCATGATATTTGTCAACGAAAGTGGCGTGCATATAAATGATGTTGGAAAAAAGAAAAAATTGTGAACTTTATTTATTTTTGGTAATTGTGAAAGATATAAAATAAATTTGAGAGGGAAGTTTTGGTGAGAAGAAATCTTTATTGATTTTTGTGAAAATTATTTTCATTATTTTATATATTTTTATCGTGAAAAACAATGGTGATGACCATAGAAAATTTAATTGGAAATCGAAAAGAAAAAGGGCTTAATTGTAAAAGCATGTTTGGATAAAAAAAAAATATTTTTGGGGTCAAAAAATAATTGTAAAAGCATGTTTTTAGAAAATATTTTTGAAACCAATAAACAGAAAATATGAAATTACTCAGAAAAAATAAATGATGCTAACACATAGGACATGTTTGTTTGCTCAAAATTTTGGGGTCAAAATTTTTCAACAAAACAAACATACTTCAAAATTTACAATTGTTACACATACACTTCAAACTTTTCACAAACCCTAATAAACTTCAACATTCAAAAGATTTTTAAAATTTTTAAAATATTCTTTAAAATCTAGGTAAACAAACATAACCATAAAAACAAGGTCTTACAGAAACAGTATCACTTTAGGCTCAGCGATGAAAGCAGGCCCAACTTAGTCGGGAGGCCAGAGTTAGCCCATTAATTGTACTCCTTTTAATTCTAGAGGCCCTTCAGACACAAATTGGGGGCGGAGAAATTCTGTTGTCTGCTCTCTCTGCTTCATGGTGATGAGACCCGAGGGTGGAATAATGTTCAAGAAAAAAGAAGAAGATTAAAATCGGATGACCTTGGTTGTTCAATATAGTGGTAAGATCCTCTCATATATATAATCCACAAAATGGTGATCAATATCCAAAGTTTAACCTTTTTTTTGTTCAAACCATCAAGTTCGTTCTATTAAACGAGTCTTAAAAAAATCCAACTATAAAAATTAGACGTGTGTGTGAAGTTTTCCTTGTTTTAATGTTTTGGTTGCTTGTAGTATTCCCCCGACTTTTGTTTTTAGTTTTCCTTTTCTTTTGTCTAGAAGTGCGAGGTGGCGAGGGAAGCTTACACTAGTGAGAAACCATCATTAGGTTAAAATTTTGCTTAGTGTTGATGCCAAATTTAATCTAGCCCAACAGATGAGTAATGGCCATTGGCCGCTTCCATGTCCTCTTTTTCACTTCGAATTTGCGAAACTAAACAAAATAAACAGAGCTTCTGTGGAAGTTCCATGTCCTCTTTTATGAGTGTTACTCCGTACGCTCCATGGGAAGGAACGGTATTTGCGGAAAAGACGTATCATGTCTTCTCTTGTCGCATACGGAACCCCTTTGCGGCTGTAGGTAGAGGAAGGTTACTGTAAAAGGTATCTCCTTGCGTCTGCAGGAGGAAAGATCTTATGCGGAGACTCTGAGCGGTTGGACGTACTCGGGAGAAGCGTCCTTGTGTACTGAGGCTCCGTGCGGCTAATTGAACTCAGAGCGAAAGATTTCTCTGCGGGTGACCCTTAGACGAGGACATCTCTGTCCCTTTCTGCTAGCCTAACTTTTTGGGTGTTGGGACCTTTTGGGCTTGGGGGCCTTCTAGATAAGGTCAAGGCCTGTGGTTTCTTCTAACTCATAAACTTTTTCTACGGGACCTTCTTGTACTCTGTTGGGATGAATCAGATCGAGTGGGCTGATGATTTCATACCCATCACTTAGTAATGGCTAAACGAACACTTAAATTTGAAGCAAGAATCGCTGGCAAATATACCCCCAACAACTTTTGGATTCAAAGTTTCCAATACAAAATTCAATAGAGATCGCAGTTATGAATAGCTAGCTAGCCCACTCCCGTTGCATGTTCTATATTCGAAAAAGAAAGAAAGAATAACATACAATGGAACAGTGGAAGCGTTAGTAGCAGATATATATGCTAGAGAAGCTGACATGACAGAGCCAACTAACAAAGGAGGGAGTAGGGACTACAACTCAACTTGCCGCTGACGTACGGTTATCTTCTTTTTGTTTCGTTTTGGATGATAATGATTTCGCACGGAATTGAATTAAAAAAAAAAAAAACTTCGCTCGGAATCGATGAAGAAACTAGAAACTCTGTGACTCCCACTTGAGCATTAACCAATTGCAGAGTAGAGCATCTTTGAAATCTTGGAATGCGTAGACCCACCGGGAAATGGGTAACTATAGCAGAAAGGGAAATAACGTGATCAATAATCTCTCTCCACGGTCATCCAAGACCCTGTCTTTTCATGATTCAAAAAACCATGCCAATATTCTTACTTCACTTTCGCATGTATGAAGGATTATTGTATAAAACATGTGGTGGAGGCCGGAGGGTGAAAAGGCTGCAAAATACGGGTACAGAGTTAGTGGGTCGGCTTCAAATGGCTGGGATGGGATCGTAGTGGTGCATGCTTTCATAAGCATGAGCACTATTTGAATGGGCGAGCTGAAACCGTACGGAGTTAGTATTGAAACAAATGGGACCGTAGCACTAACAGAGCACAAAGTCCTCCAGACCAACCATCTCTATTCCTTGGCAACAGGAGGTGGGCAGACCACCATAGACTATATCCAAGCACGTGATGATGCTGCTGCTTTATACGATCGATTGAGAAATTAAAGACCCAAATTCCTGGGTTTTCATCGCAATCCTTGGATAAGAACGGCTACTTCCTGTCCAATGAGTATTATGGCTCTGTTTTTATTCATTTTATGGTACGTTTATTGAGAATTGCATGCACCTTTATCAAACTTCCCCAATGGTATGTCGATCAGTACTGTCCTAAAAATGCCTGTTCTAAGGGGAGAAAGAGAAGCTATGATATTTCTTTTTGTCAAGTGAAGGAATAACATGCATGATACATGCCTGCCTATGATTGACTCTGTTGAACTCCAGTTCTATTTGCTTGCATTGGGTCTCCCTCTGAAACCCAGCTAGCTAGGGTCTCCCAGACCCACCACCACTTTATGCCTCATAAAGGAATGATGGGAGTAATCAGCTTTTTCCGGGAGGTGGGTTCGGGGAAAAGAAACCTCCAGTACCAACATGCACTAGCTTGATCCCCATCCAGACTCCCGTCAAAAGGTGAAGTGCATAGAATTTTTCGGTGGTAATAACGCGAAGAATATATATCGCTTTGAAGCATCGTTCTAGCCTCAAATTGGCAGATTTATTAGAAGCATACTTTCTCCTATATATGTACTAAAATTCTCATTAGACACGGAAAGGAAAACCCTCTTCCACGAAAAAGGTTTTATCTCCCACCATGAGATACAAGATCTTGCCCTCCAATAATTACAGAAAGCAAAAGGAACAGTAATCTTCAGTGTATATTGATATTTCTTGGAAAAAGCGTTGCAACCCTTGTCTTCTGTAGTAAATTTTAGCATAAAAATTAAGTTTTGCCACACAATTTGGCAGTGCACCCCAAATGATCAAATTTAATGATTATGTGCACATTCTAAATTCTAAATTAGTTGCCTGAGTAAATATATATGGGTAATTTATGGTACAATATGTCAAGCTTGATAGTTTGAGATGCAACATGTCAAGTTTGATAGTTTAAAATGATTACACTGCAAAATATAATTTTTTCCAAACATTTTCTGCTTCTCAAATGGAAGGGGTTTGAAAGAAAATATAAACGCAATGTATAATGGAAGGATAATATAGAAAGATGAGAGAAATAGTAAGCAATGACAAATATATATATATAGTTTTATTTAATAGAGCTACATCCATAGTAAAAACTTTATTTATTAGATAATTTTTGATATCGTAATAATATCATATCAAATCTTATAGATTAATTATAATATTATCTCTAATAGGGCTAAAGGAAATTAGATAGAAATAAATTACATTGATTTATTGTTTTAGCTAGGGTTTGGATAAAGCGGTTTTCTGATAATGATACTGATACTCTATGCTATATTAGAAAGTCTTCAAAACTTGTATTAGAAGATCAATACTCATGATACTCTTGAAAATGTTACTTGCAAAAAAACCCAATCAGACTGGCGTGCCTTCCTAACACTCCATTTGCTTGAGTGAGTGCTCTATGGTGTCCTCTAGCTTCTGTCTAATCTCGCGTGTATTCTTTGTTCGTATCCACACCAACTATTTGATTCAAGAATCGAAGTCTAGGCATAGTAATAAATGTTATCAAAGAAGATAAATTCCATCCAACTATAAAAAGTCTTCCTAAGTCACTTTTTGTTGTAAAACTAAGGAACAATAGGATCTAGAAACCGTAACAAAGAGAGAAAGAGAGCAATAGTTCTTCAAGAACTATGATATATTCTAAATATTGTTGTGTCACAATTCATCTCAATACCCTTTATATGGGCATAGAGGAGATACATAGAATTGAAAGAAATTCAAATGGAAATAAAGAGATACATAATTGTGAGAAAACTAACGGTTGGTAAAAGGTATAACGGGTGTAACGGTCGGTAAAAGGTGTAATGGATGTAACGGTCATCCATAATAACTCGCAATATTCATAACACTCCCCCTTGGATGACCATACACAACGAATATGCCTCCTTAAAACCTTGCCAAGGAAAACCCAATGGAAAAAAACCAATAGCGAAGGAAAAAAAGTACATTATTCGCATGTATCTTTGAGTGGTAGAAGATTGTCTCATTAAAATCTTAGCGAAGGAAAAAGTGTATAATCTGTATCAAACTAGTAGACTCCCCCTCAAAAGTACGATGAGCTTCATAGTGAAAAATTGTTGAGTTGTCGCATTCGAATGTTGTGCAATATCTTCTTGAATGTTGCACTTGATAATACTTTGATGAATAAATCTACTAATCACTTAATCGTATATGATGGATACTGATTTAATCGCTCTTCTGAAGCTTGTAGGATTATATCACCTTTAACATAACCTCCTCTGGTTTGTGTAATGCAAGCAACATTGTCTTTGTACCATGGTATTCGACTACCTTTAATTGTAGGAAGACCATACTTTTCTTGAATTTATTGAATCACTGATTCCAACCAACCACATTCCCGGCTTTCCTTTGTGAATCACAACTATTTCGAAATGATTTGAAGAGGTAGCAATATTGTTTGCTTGACAGAGTTCCATGATATAGCAATACTTCCATAGATAAAAAAAATATCTAGTATATGATCAGATAAATAATCTGCATCTGCAAAACCAACCAACTGGGCAGTTGATTCTTTTATATAAAGTAACTCCATGTCAATTGTTCCGCGTAGATAACAACATATGTCTCCAAGTTGGCGCAGACTATATCTAGCAAGCAATTTAATTGCAATTACTATATAAAGACCAGTGCAATTGGCAAAGTACGTTAGATCACCAACTGTACTGAGAAATGGTACTTCAGGACCAAAAATATCTTCTTCATCTTCAGGATGAAAATTATCTTTTTTTCATAAATAGCCGCACAACCATTGATTAAGTACTTAAAAGATGAGTTTTATACATATAAAGTTCTTCAGGACCTTTTCAGTATATAACAACAATCAATAAAAATCATTTCACTTAGAAAATGCTCAAACTGCAAGTCGAGACAAAATCCAGTATTACCAAGATCTGTTATCTTATTCTTTAAATAAGTAACAGTTTTGCAATCTCTTCAGGAGTCTCGACAAGATTTAAATCATAAATATAAATTGTCACAATAATAAATTCGGATTCTATTTTCTTAAAAAAATGCATGGACAAATCAAATTGTTCTCAAATCCCTTCTTCAAGAGGTATTTGTTTAGACGATTGTACCACATGCATCCGAATTGTTTCACCTCATATACATATCTTTGTAGCTTAAAATCTTCGAGATTTATAAACTATATGCTTCAAGCATTTTATATCCTTCAGGGAATTTCATCATATGCTTCAGGTATTTTATATCCTTCAGGGAATTTCATCATATACTTCAGACATTTTTTATCCTTCAGGGATTTTCATATATATATCAGTATCAAGTTATCTATATCAATACGCGGTGACCACATTTATTAACCGCATATCTAGACTTTCTGTTAATACCAAGCTGATAAAACAAATCTGAAAGTAATTACATCCACTACGAGTGAATGTATTTTTCATAATTCAATATCAGGTCTCTGCGAGAAACCTTAGGCTAGGAGATGTGTTTTGTATCACATCATCTCGTTTTTCTCCTTTCTTTTTCGCACAAAGACCCACTTACATCCAACAGGCATGACATCTTCAGGTGTCTGGACTACAGGTCCAAATGCTTCATGTTTTGTTAAAGAGTTTAATTCTACCAGAATTGTGTATTTTCATATTGGCCAATCATTTCTACTTCTGGTTCTACATAATGATTTTATTTCTATCCCATTTATCTCATAAACTTGTGTAGTGAATTGAGATCTCGTTATTCACCGGTACCGGTTCCTCATCGAGAGGTTTATTTTCAGGAGATTCCTCTTCAGGAGGTGCTATTTCAGGAGATTTGGGTCCAAAAAGTCTGAACAGATCAATAACTTTTGTTGCCTTTTGTGGGTATATTTTCTTCAAGAGCTCTATTCTCTTCAGGAGTTATATTCTCTTTAGGAATTATATGCTCTTTAGGAGTTATGTACTCTTCGAGAGTTTCTTTTCTTTGTGCTTTCTTCTTCTGGAGAATTTTATTTGTTTAAACCAAATAATCTTCCATGCTTCAGGCATGCCTTAGACTATTTTTCTGCTATATTCATTGATTGTCCTACAAGGACTTCAATTTGAACCGGAGCATTAGAAGTCGAAATATGACATTTCACAATTTCTTTATTATCAGTAAAAGCCTCTGGTAATTGATTTACAACATTTTACAAATGAATGATCCTTTGAATTTATAGTTCACATTGATTGGTGGAGGATCAAAATTAGAGAACATTGAATAGTTTCTAGTAGTCTCACATCGTGCTTCAGGCAACAAATGTTTACCACCTAATGGTAGAAAAATAATTTCATCAAAATGAAAATAATTGAAAATGTGCCTTAAACATATCAACAGTTAATGTTTAAAGACATCTACTAGCAGATAGAGAATCAAAATCAATAAATATTAAGTCTACATTGAAAATTCATCAAAGAACACTGAATGAGTGTTATCAAAATGTAGAAAGCACAACCAAATGATGTCCAATTAAAGATGTAGCATATAATATAGCATGTACCCAAGCAAATGACAACAATTTTATTATCATAAGCAAAAGTCTAGCAATCAATTGAAGCATTTTAATAAACAGTTCAGCTAAACGATTTTAACTATGTACATCAACAACATGATGTTCAACATCAATTCTAATTGACATACAATCATTATTGAAAATTGGAGATAAAAACTTATCAACATTATCTAAATGAATTATCTTAATATGATAATCGATGTAGCATTATCAATCTCATACGACCAAGACGAACATGCTAAATCTTAAAATATGTTTTGTTTAAAGCACTTATGGTGCATCAATACATTAGCTTCAATGACCATCATGGTTGTGAAATATAAACTAGAAGAGTTTCTAATACAAGCTTCTGGCCCAAAACCATTGAAGTTATGATGTAGAGATATTCGTCTCTGCCTTCATTATTGGGTTTGATATGATAACCATGACGACAAATATCTTCAAAATATAACATATTTCTTCTAGATTTAGAAGAATACAAAGCATCATTGATGCAAAGTGGTAACATTATATTTGCTCTTCTGGAGCCTTCAATCAGATCTGCTGGATCTTATATGATATTGACTTTGGCAACATTAAAAGATTGTGTGCATCGATGCACTGTCTGCAAGATATAAATACTCATCAATCATAAAAAGGAAATAATTCATCAGTATGACACATGAGTCTATATATGAAAAATTAAACTTCATTGTAAATAATAGACAAAACAAATTATGATAAAAGAAATCATTTGATGAGTGTAAACATTTCTATCACCTATCAAATGATCAAATTTTCTGTTAGAATATTCAAAGAAATAAAAAATATTAAGATTGATAATGTAAATCCCTTCAGGGGAATCAAGACAATCAAAATTATTTTGGTTCCTTTTTCTTTATTCTTTCTAGAATATTCATATTGGTCTACCACATATTTGGCGTGCAACAGGTACGTGACCAATTTGCCTACATACAACACCGAAAGAAATTGTCTTCATAATTCTTCACAGGTTTATTCTGCAAACCTTTGCCATTTTCTTGTTTCTCCTTGTTCCACTTCTGGTGGCACGAGTTTTGACTTTTTGAAGAAGTACACTCCCCTCTGTATTTATTATTTTCATGTCTAGGATTACACTTCTTTTCAAAGAGGTTTCATTTTCTTCAGGGAGTGTTTCATTCACTTTCAGGGAATGTGTCATTCGCTTCAGGGAATTACAAAGAGCAAATTGATGTTTTCATTCACTTCAGGGAATGACAAAGCAAATTGATGTTCTCATTCGCTTCAGGGAATGACATAGAGCAAATTGATGTTCCATTCACTTCAGGGAATGACATATAGCTAATTAGTCATAATTGATGATTTTTATCAAAAGTTTATTATTTTTTCAACATATTTGAACTAATGTTCTCGATATTACTACTTCAGGAGCATATTCGAGGGAAAGACTGTTGTATATACAACTTCAAGTGCATATATTTGTAAATAACTTTTTGAGAGGATTACGCACTTCTGGTGCTCAAATTTCGCTTTTAAATTATAACACAATTTGAGGTAATTAGATTTCAATCCCTCATGAAATGATGGTAAAGAAAAATATTACTTGTTGCACAATCCTGCAGGGATGCGTCATTTCTTTCATTGATGGAATCTTTAGGATTCATAGCATCAAAAAGGATCTCGTCATTGAGAAACCCAAGATCAATATTTAACAGAAATATCAAGAGTCACAAATTCAAGATTTGTAGGATTCAATTTTGTCTATAACAAAGTAGATATTGAAAAACTTACTCGGTGTTGATAGTCTTACACGTATAACTTTTGGTAATGAATTAGAAAAATCACATCCTTTGTTGATAAATCAATGACAAAAAGCTTCGGATGCCAATGAAGAAAAACACAAGGATTCCTTCACAATCGGTAGAGCTTCGTGCTGATAATGTGTTGTAAAACTAAGGAACGATAGGATCTAGAAACCATAACAAAGAGAGAAAGAGAGCAATAGTTCTTCAGGAACTATGATATATTCTAAATATTGTTGTGTCACAATTCATCTCAATACCCTTTATACAGGCATAGAGGAGATACATAGAATTGAAAGAAATTCAAATGGAAATAAAGAGATACATAATTGTGAGAAAACTAACGGTCGGTAAAAGGTGTAATGGATGTAACGGTCATCCACAATAACTCACAATATTCATAACACTTTTGTCATATTTCACTTATTTCAGACACTTTACACTTTGAGTTGTGTTTTTTTTGTTGTTCTGGACGAAAAATAATTTGTTGGCATTTACATTATTTAATACTGTCAGTATTAAACTTGGGACAATTTAGGCTCAACAATATTTGATGATTTTTGTGTTTGTCTCTCTTTGGATTGAACAAATCGAGCATGAAATTGTAGAGGATCCTGATCTAACGTTGAGTAAACTCAGTCATTATAGGGAATGAGGTGATGTGTTGTTTGTAATAACAACATTGTTCTTCATTAAGTACGATGATTGATGATGAGGAAGAAAAAAAAGTACCACAATTGATCCCTTAAGAGATTAATTGGATGGTTAACTTGAGAAGGCCCATGAAGGTGATGTTTGATTGTAAAAATAATAGGGTGTTAAATATGGTGGAGTGTTGAAGTTAGTGAAAAAGTGAAGAGGGAAATTATTTAAATGAATTTTTTATATTTATTTGGTGTGAAATGTAGTGATTTGATGGAGAGAAAGAAATTTTATGGAGTTATTTTATTGGAGTGAAAATTTTGGAGGGTGAAATTTTTGGGTGTCAAATATTCCCATAGTCGATCTATGTAGGGATGAGTACTAGAATTGATAGAATTTGAATGACCAATTTCGATTACTATACCGAATAAACCATAATTTGGAAAGGATGAAATTGAAATTTTTGAAATCAGAATTTCTTTTTAATAATTGGACTTTTTTAGCCAAATTATATATGGGTCATAATAAGTGAACACTGTTTTTAGGTATTTTGAATATTTAGTGCTTTTTTTTGGTCAAATTGGGCTTATGAATTATAATTTAAGCACTTGAGTGTGTTCTATTCATAATAAATTAGTCATTTAATACAACATTATTTAATTTTTGCTATATGAAATGACAAAATTAAAATAAAATTCATCCAAAATATATGTAATTTTGTCACGTGATAATTTTTATAAACGACAAATAAAATGTTGGGTATATTAATTAAATTAGAGATTTTTGCAATTTGGTCACTGAGTTTTAGTACCGGTGACAAAATGGTCACTGAACTTATTTTTTTACTTTTTGGTCACTGAGAAAACGTAGTGGTGAATTTTCACTCCATCCGTCAGACTTCCCTTAATTTTTAACCGGGATAACAGTCGACCGCTATTGTTCACTCTATCCCTCAAATGCAACTTACCGCGGTCGACCACTTTCTATTTCGTTAAAAAAATAACGGAAGTTTGGTGGATAGAGTCAAAAGTCACCACTACATATTCTCAGTAAAAAAAACTCAGTGACCATTTTGTCACCGATACTGTTCACTCTATCCCTCAAATGCAATTTACAGCGGTCGACCGTTTTCTATTTCGTTAAAAAAATAACGGTAGTTTGACGGATAGAGTGAAAAGTCACCACTACATATTCTCAGTAAAAAAAAATTCAGTGACCATTTTGTCACCGATACTAAAATCAAGCGACTAAAATTTTAATTTCCCATTAAATTATTATTATTATTTTAATAAAAAGCTCAAACTTTGTTAAAAAAATATCCGAAACTGAAATTTCAGAAAAGTTTCCGGAATTTTCCGATTTCAGTTTCGTAGTAACAGCTAGCATGCATGCGGAACCAGAAATTTTCTCCACTCTTACAGACCCTTCTCGACAGCATTAAATAATGTATATTAACGGCCATTATGAGTAAACCTCTGTGCATTAATTTCCAAGACAACGCAATTCACAGCCACGGTGGGACCGTGCCTCAATTTAATTTCGTTTTTGTTCCATTTATGTAGTGCAATTTCTCCGTGTCTCTGTCCTCAAGTACATTGTTTGTTCTCAGGATAAAAAGCCTCAAACTGTCCGCACAGATTCAATCTTCAATAAAAAATTATCTCTTTTATTAATTTTTACAAAATTTCAATAAAAAATTAATTTAAAATCAAATACTTTTAAAATATTTCACCAACTTTTTACAAATATCAATAAAAATACAATCTAGCTACCTATAGTCCTATATATATATATTAACATCACTACCGAATTTAATTTCGAAATATTTTAACAACCAAACATGATCACGTCTCTAGCTTGATAAGGCCATTATTGTTTCCCATTTGAAAGCTTTTGTCATTTTAAAGAGTGGAACAGGTCTTGGGGCCGGGGTGTTTTATTCCCTCCCCGTACTATCAATTTTAGGTCTGGGCCTGCCCCTCTGTTTAGGGCATATTTTATGTTATGCTTTCGCTCGTTTGAGCTAGCCTCTATGTTTAAGGCTTATTTATGTTTATTTATGTGTTTTTATTCTGTTTGCAATTACAGCTGGGATTGTAAGTTTAGTACTCGTCTGGAGCCGGGTCGCCAACTATGTTGGCAGTCCTTCAGTGACAGTTCTTTCACGGAATTTCCGTGTTCCCTATGACCCTCGGATCCTCTCGGTTCGGGCTTTGTGCCCGCCACCTCTGAGGACCTTGTGTCCTCATTAATAGTCACTTCACTGTTGGCCCATCTGTTATCGCTTGTAACGTCCTTTTTGGGTTCTTTTCTTTGTCCTCCTAGCTTGTAATTTTTGTTTGTATTTTTTCAATATATAAAATTATCTGTTTCAACAAAAAAAATTTAGGTCTGGATCAGAATAATATTGCACTAGTGTCAAATAAAGTTACAAGATTAAAAAAACTAGTTTTTAACGTAAAGTAGTTTGATTGAAATATATTCCAAGAAAGTTATTATTATAATTTTTAGCATTTAATTGTTACCTTAAATATATATATATTTTAAAAATATATTACTTGTTTTTTTGGTGCTCATTATATTTTTTATAATTTAATATGATTAGATGGCGTTATTTGTAATAGTCATAACATGAACAATTAGAATTTAAATTGAATACATTCCACTTGATAATATTTAGCTGATTTTTTTTTTCAAAATAAAAAAAAGAATATAAAAAGTCTTAAAATCTAAAATAATAAAGTACAACCAATTTAATAATATAACTATATAAACCATAAAGATACATATTAAGGTGGGATTGAGATTATCTGCAATGAATTGTACTAGAATTAAGTGAGAAATAGATAAATTAGATTCTATTGTAGGGCTCATGCTGCCTGAAATTTTATATGAACAACATTAAATGGTGTATGGTCCACATGTTGTGTACATTTCTCTCAAAATTCTACCATGCAATTAGGACAGAAAATTACAGAAGATCTTGATCCATCAAAGTGTACGTGAGGCAAGGTGAGACACTGTCTACAACCAGGGTTATCTAAAAGGTTTATTGTGTTTTTTACTAATGTCAATTTTTATGTGGACCAAATCTAGTTTCCATTGGCCGAATTATACTAGTAGTCCCAAAAGATTTAAAATTAGTGAAACTAAATTAGGAAAAGTAATCGACAGCGGTTAACACTTGACACTTTACTCAGAAACTAGAGCTCTACATGCTTACTAGAGAAAAAGAAAATAAATAATAAGTGCTACATGTACTGTTAGTAAGTTGTAGCTCAGTTGTCACCTCTTCTTCTTGGGGAGGGCTAGATTCGGAGGCCGAATCTTCATTTCTCATAGACTTGGTCCTGCTTCTAAAATTTGTCTATGAAAACAAAAGATGCTTCATGATGTACTATGCACCGTCTAGATTCATGGTTACAACAAGTATTTAATGATTGGATTAAAGGTATTAAAGATCTTTGAAATTCGCTTAGAGTTAAACCTTTTAATTATAATACTTTATCTATTGATTATTGGCGGACCATTAAGCTGTGATTCTTTTTAAAAAATAATAGTTACTCAATTTTTTTTAGGGTTAATGACCAAAATAGTCCCTAGGTTTTATACCCTTTATCGATTTGGTCCCTGGATTTTATTAGTGGTGACGTGGCCCACCGTTAGCTGACTGTGCACGGAGGAGACGGAATTGGACGGAAGGACCAAATCGATAAATTAATGAAAACCCAGGGACCAAATCGATAAAGGGCATAAAATTCAGGGACTATTTTGATCATTAACCCTAATAATTTATAACATGCCCTATCATAATCAACGAGTTTGTTCTAAAACTTTTAACCACGTTAAAAAGGGGTTGCACTTTTTCATGAGTTCGATCCTCTGAATAAGCAAGCAGCATCTCAACATCAGCCAAACATAGTGACCCTCGAATTTTCCAATTACACATCTTAATTAAGACACTTTCTAAGATGCGCTTACATGGTCTGTCATATATTGCCCATAATTATTACACTAATAGGTAGATATGTAATTAACTTCTGAAGAAACATTAAAAGTAACTCAGAGAGTTCACTCAAACACTTCACAAGTTCAGACTACCATGGATTCAGTTCCAAAAGAAACCCGCAGTATGGAGGAGGAGCAGCCGCAGCTCGATCTTGAGTACTCTAGCCGGGTCCAGAGAGCTGAATGGGTGCTCAATTCTCCTGACCCGCCGGGTCTATGTATTGAGCTCATAGGTTCAATCAAAGAGACAGTCTTTCCTCATGTAAACGGGCGTACTTCAGCGTCCCAAAAAAGAACTCCATGGAGATGCGCCGTTTCATTCTTGCAGGGTCTGTTTCCAATCCTCAGCTGGGGAAGGAATTATAAGGCAGCAAAGTTTAAAGACGATCTGATGGCAGGTTTGACACTGGCTAGCCTTAGCATACCTCAGGTATACATAAGTTAATTAGCCCAAATCTTTATTCACCAAAGAAAATATTATGATCGGACATATCTTGGGTTAATGTCTTTTTTTCCCCGTCGTCTCCCTCGAATTCACGTTTGATGAAATTTCTTGCAGAGTATAGGATATGCTAGTTTAGCCAAACTTGATCCTCAATACGGCCTATGTAAGTTGCTTCAAGTTTCTCAATGGTAATCTTATGTATTCATTCTTTCACACCAGACATCAACTGGTGGAGAAAGAAACAAATGTGTTGTTAAATTTGAATCAATATTGGATGCTTAGTTTGGAAACTTTTTATTTTTGGTTCACTGTATTTAGACACAAGCGTTGTCCCACCTCTGATTTATGCTCTAATGGGGAGTTCAAGAGAGCTCGCCATTGGACCAGTAGCGGTTGTTTCCATGCTGCTCTCCTCCCTGGTTCAGAAAGTAGAAGATCCTGTGGCTGATCCCCTTGCCTACAGACAGTTAATTTTCACAGTAACCTTCTTCGCTGGAAGTTTCCAAGCTATGTTCGGAATTTTCAGGTTATTAATCCTCCAAAAGAGCCGACCGTTATCTTTTCTTGTAATATGACTCTTGTTCATCCTCGGTTTATTTTTCCTTGTGAACGAATTTTTGTTTCTCCTAAGAAGTTTTTCTTTCAATATCTGTAGATTGGGATTCCTTGTCGATTTTCTTTCACACGCTGCCATCGTTGGATTCATGGCGGGTGCAGCCATTATAATTGGTCTCCAACAACTAAAAGGGCTTCTTGGCATTAGTCATTTCACCACCAACACCGATGTGGTGTCTGTCTTGGAGTCTGTTTTTAGATCAATTCACAATGATGTAAGTTCTGCTAAAGCGGTATGGTTCTGGGGGGAGGGGAAGAAAGGACAAAAAGAAGTGAAGGAGTCCTCTTTTATGTCCACGTTCATAGCTAGCTAAAAGAAAGAAACGTTAATTATGAGTACTTAATATTAATCTTCATTATTCTTTTCTGCTCTCTTTATAGTTTTAGGCTCTTTTATTGACATGGCAAAAATTTGACAGTTTCATGTTTACTTGTGCTTTCATTAACAGTGTTACCCTCTGAATTTCGTCCTTGGTTGTTCATTCCTGATCTTCCTCCTATTTTCCAGGTTTATAGTAAGTAATTAAAACTCCTTGAATCCTCATTTCTGTTATCGAGGCCCTTTTTCCTGCTTGGATCATGGAAGTGATCCTGGTAAACCTGTCATATTTGCAGGGTAGAAGAAACAAAAAGCTCTTCTGGTTGCCTGCTGCTGCTCCTCTTGCATCTGTTATATTGTCCACGTTGATAGTGTTTTTGACAAAAGCTGATAAGCATGGCGTGAAGATAATAAAACACATCGAAAGAGGCATAAATCCAAGTTCAGCTCATCAGTTACAACTTACGAGTCCACGTGTTGGACAAGCAGCAAAAATCGGACTAATTTCTGCTATTATTGCTCTCACGGTGTGTCCTCGATCTTTTTGCCCATATGTTCTTTGATTTCGAGTATAAATTCCTTACGGTTATCCAACTTTCACCTCAGGAAGCCATTGCTGTTGGCCGATCTTTTGCTTCCATTAGAGGCTATCACCTTGATGGAAACAAGGAAATGATAGCCATGGGCTTTATGAACATAGCAGGATCTTTATCTTCCTGCTATGTGGCAACTGGTGAGCTCTCCCGTTAAGTTTTTTGTTTTCTTTCTCATACTTTCACGCTGCAAGAAGGCCATATGTTTATATAACAAGTCCAGATATACCACAATTTTGTCATTTTAGAGATTTTGGTGAATTTCTGCAGGTTCATTCTCGCGGACAGCGGTAAATTTCAGCGCAGGATGTCAAACTGTGGTATCAAATTTAGTAATGGCCATTACCGTGCTTGTATCACTGGAATTGCTTACAAGGCTCTTGTACTTCACTCCCATTGCTATCCTTGCTTCAATTATTTTATCTGCTCTTCCTGGACTTATTGACATAAATGAAGCTTACAACATCTGGAAGGTTGACAAACTAGATTTTCTCGCATGTATGGGTGCATTTCTTGGGGTCCTGTTTGCATCAGTGGAGATTGGTCTTGTGGTTGCGGTAAACTTTGAAACGTTATATATCTTTTCCTCTTCTGCTTCCTTTTTAACTTCTTAGGTCTACTGTGAATGTGCCGAGTGGGATCCATTTTGTTGCATACAGAATTAAAAGGATCTCTCTATCTAGAAAAGGGCCAATTAATAAACAGAAAACATCGTCATAATTGATTCATCACAAGTCAATAGTTGTAGTTAACTTTTCAATATTAAATGCTCACATGGGGAAGGACCCAGAACACTCGTGAGTCGTGACTGGTGGGTTCCATTATATAATGGAGCTCAGCTTCATAATACAACGGCTATCTTTTTTTTTTTGCTAAATGATTCAACAGCTATCTGACTAGATAGTGGTCACGCTTTTGTGTCCGACTTTTTTAAAGATTTCGCATGCTTTATTGATGAGTCAGGAGTCAGCTCAGACATGACTAGTTAAGCTCTGCATATAGGACATGCTCTTAGGATAAAGAATGTTGAGGGCCTCTGTGCCCACTTGTTGAAGGCCTTGCGCCCTCCTTACTGGTTTTTATGCGCCACGAGCCCACTAGGTTTGTTGCTGCCCCTCTGGGCCTTCTCTTTGAATACATCTGCTATAACTATCTCTAATTGTGATTTCTGACGAGTGCAGGTAACAATCTCATTCGGGAAAATACTAGTTAAATCAATTCGACCAGGCATAGAAGAACTAGGGAGACTTCCTGGAACAGACATCTTCTGTGACATTTGTCAATATCCGAAGGCCATTAAAATTCCATCCATCCTGGTCATCCGTGCCAACTCTGCCATACTCTGCTTTGCTAATGCTAATTTCGTAAGAGAAAGGTATGAATTGTATTCACCTTTTTTAGCGTCAGGAAAAGACACGGGGAAGAAAGTGTTGCTTTCACTTAATCCACGAGTGACACTCGTTTCAGGATAATAAGGTGGGTGGCAGAAGGAGAAAACCAAATGAAACAAGACGAAACGGGAAGGGTTCCAGCCCTAATCCTTGACATGTCCAGTAAGTTTTCTACCATTTTGATTCATGGATATCTGCTTAGGAAAAAAAAAAAAGATTCATGGATATCTCACAGCCTCGGCGGAATTAGTCTCTTGCAACAAGAATAGTTACTTCATATTGAATTTCTCGTCACAGACACGGAGAACATTGACACTTCAGGAATTCTTGCACTAGAGGAACTGCACAGGAGGTTGGTTTCTGATGGCATAAAAGTACGGAACCCAAGACCTGCACTTCCAAGTTTCGTGATATTTCAGTTTCTTTTGTTTCTAGGCTTTAAAAAAGTTCTAATCTTGGTTTTTCCAGTTAGCTATTGCCAACCCGAAGTTGCAGGTGATTCACAAACTGAAGCTGGCCAAATTTGTCGACAAAATCGGAAGAGAATGGGTTTTCCTCACGGTCGCTGAAGCTGTGGATGCATGTCTCAGATCTTCATCGGCTAATCTTAGCACCTGTTGATGGCGTCGTGACCGTCCGCTTAATAATAGTGAAGAAATTAAAAATCCCATTCCCTGCTGCTGGGTCGGTAGTGGCCCAAGGCTTATTGTTTGTGTTTGTAAAATGTGTTTGCAGATTTTTTTTTTTTCTTTTCTAAGCGTTTTGCAGTTGCTATCAGCTAATGATCACAATTGATTAGGGAAAAATAGCATAAGGGTTGGAATAACCCATTAGTCTAATCAAGAAATGTCTATGAACTGCATAAGAACTACCAGCAAGAAATAAGCACACTTGTACTCACTGCGATTTTTGAGGGTTAATATGAGTCTATTTTGGGAAAAAAAGATAGGGATTAATGAACTTAACTTGAAAATTTTATTTACATTTTTTTGGGGTATAAGGTGAAGATAATTTATTTGTACTCTCATTAAAATAAAAAGTTGTGAATCTTGCTGGAAAACACGAAAAAGGCCCTATTTGCATAACAGTTCCTGTACTGTTAGAAAGTGATAAATTAGTCCCCCGTCTAAAAACGCCCCGAATGTCACGCCAAAACTCAAGGTCCTCTAAAGGGTCCAATTGCACAAGAAGTCCCTGTCTCTAACACTAATGTAGGGTTGTGCACGGGTACCGGCAATGTGCTGGTTTACTGACACCATCACCGGTACTGATGCCGTAAATCGCTCCCTGCCCCACTACAGCATCGGTAACGGTGCTAGATTTTTCAGCAGGGTAGGGATTTAGGCAGTAGCGATTTTCCATCGCTAAAATTGTTTTAATTAATTAATTAATTGTTCATTTATTAGAGAGAAAACATTGTCGTTTGAGGGGCCCCGAAACCTTTATGGTTTCAAAGCCCCTCAGCCTCTTTTCTTCCCATTTTCGCAAACTGCAATCTACTCCCCTAAAAATTTTCTCCCTTCTCCTTTTCCTCTCCCCGATCGGCTCCTATCTTCTCCATCAACATCGGCGATCTTCACAATCACGACGCCTCTACAACATATGAAGATCTCTCGCTTCTATCTCTCTAGTCTCTAGGCTATGCGTTGCTTGTTCTCTATCTATTTTCCCTCTATAATCTGTTGCTTTGATTTGCTGTTGGGTTGATATCGTTTTGAGATTTGCACATTTTGTTTTGGGTTGAAAATTGCTGGGTGATTTGCTTCGGGTTTTTTTTTTTAATGATTTGGGCAGATCTAGTTTGGGTGGCGGTAACTGCTATGACCACAGTCAAAACCACCACTACTAAGTGCCAGTTTTCACACCTAACGTTGCCGGTTGCGGTGTTAGTTTTTGGACAACTGCTTATAGCGGCGGCGATGGAGGGCATAACTGTCACCGCCACCGCTAATGCACAACCTTACACTAATGGTAAAAACTGAAATATACCCCCGAATATCACGTCACCACCAATCCCTTCGTGCCACATGCACAATTAAATCGAACACACTTCCATTAGGTGCCAGGTCGAATAATTTGTGTCATGTCATAAAATAAATAAATACACATTACTAAAGGAAGACCACATGCCAAGGTTTTCTCTAACTTGAATCCCTTTCTCGATTGATGGTGTTTGATTGCAGAAATTTTGGAGTGGTAGAAATTTACGAGGTTGGTAAAAAATGAAGATAATTTGTGCGAGTTAGTGAAAAGTGAAGAAAAAGAAGATTTAAATGAATATTATAATAAAAAATTATTTGATAGAGAGATTATTTTGGAATTTTTTAATCAAGTGAAAATTTGGCCACCCAAAAAATTTTGTCATATTGTTTTAGTATATATTTTAGAAGCTTGACTGAAAAAATTTACAATTGGCCCCTCCAAAATTTTGATATTTTTATTTGGTCCATTAAAATTAAAGTCCAACACATTTACAAAAGGCCAAGGCCCACACGTCACACGTGAAGTCCAAAAGGGTTGAAAGCTTGAAAGTGCTCCAGCCTGCAACACAATTTCCAAATGCCAAGGCCTACAAGTGAAGTCTAAAAGGGTTAAAAGTGCTTAAAGTTTTAAAAGTTACCTTTTTGTCTTTCTCCTTGAAAATTTAAAACAAAAAAATTGTTTTCCTCCACAAAATTTATGACACGTAAGTTGCTTCTCTCACCCACCATTGAATTTTTTCATTTGTTACTTCTCTCTTACACCGTCTCATTCTTTTCTCTGGCTCTCTTCCACTCAAAGCAAACAAGTTGCGAAGTGCGAACTGTGGTGTGGAACTACCGAATTAGTCTGTTGAGCAAAAGTCATTTCTCGTTTGCTTGTAAATTGCAATCATCTTTTCTCAAATCTGAAAATTTAAAATGTACTTAATGGGAAGATAGGCAGACTACAAAATATTGATGATTTATCATTTATGGATGTTGTTACGGTTAGGTTTTCAATTTTCCACTTGTTATTTTGGAACTTTAAATTACATCCAAATTAAATAGCTGTGAACCTGCAATTTGTATTATTGGGTAATATTTGTGAGGAATTACTGATATAAGAATCGTCAAATTGGGTTGTACTCTTTTTTATTGTAATTTTTATTATTGTATAGACACTTTGGTAGTTCAATTTCAAATGGTATACATTTAGTTGAAGAGAAGCGTCAGAGTCCAATTGTTTCCCAGTGTTCTTGCTGTCAAATTGGGTTGTACTCAAATGTATCAATTTAGTTGAAGAGAAACTATGTAGTATCTGTTGTTCTTGCTCGTCACAATCTCAATATACAAAATATTTGCGGGCAAGGATATGATGATGCTAGTAATATGCATGGTGAATGGAATGGATTACAAGCCTTATTTCTTAATGATTGTCATTATGCTTATTATGTGCATTGTATGACGTATCAATTACAATTGTCATTAGTTACGACATCAAGAGAAATATTTTCAGTTCATCAATTTTTTACAAAGTTGAGTTATATTGTTAACATTGTGGGTGCCTCTTGTAAACGCAATGATGAATTGCATGCCGCTCAAGCTGCTGAAATTGCAGAGTTAATAGCTATTGATGAACTTGAAACTGGAAGATGTATAAATCTAAATGGTAAATTAACACAAGTCGGGGATACGAGCTCCCATTTTAATTAAATATGCAGTGTTATAAGTATGTTAAATGCAACTTTGAAAGTTCTTGACAATATCATAATTGATGGATCCACTTGTGAAGTCATTTTGTGAAAAAACATGATATTGAAATTCTTGATATAAATGCTTTGTACAAGTCAGCTCAAGCTAGGTCTCAGAGTTAACGAGATCATGTTACAATTGAGCACTATTATCGAATTGACACATTTGTGGCTGCAATTGACTATCAATTACAAGAACTAAACAACAGGTTAAGTAAAAAGGTAACAAAATTTCTTATTCTTAGCTCAACCTTGGATCCTAAGAATGAATCTAACATTTTCAGTATTGATGATATTTTTAGACTTGTTGACAAATTTTACCCTGAAGATTTCACAGAGCAAGAAAATATTCAGTTGAGATATCAATTGCAAAACTTTAGTGATGTGTCTCACGATCCCAATTTCAAAAGTTTGTCTTCTGAGTTATGCCGAAAATTGGTGGAAACCAGAAGGCCAAAGATTTTCCATTTGATTGATGTAATATTGATTCGTCTTGTGTTAACTCTTCCAGTTTCAACAACTACTATAGAGCGCGCTTTTTCAGCCATGAAAATCATTAAAACAAGACTTCGCAATAAGATGAAAGATGAATTTCTATTAGTGAAAAGTTTTAAACATATTAAATTTTTATTAGAGTTTATAAAAAGATGTAGAAATAGAGATGATTTTATGTAATTGTTTAATAAAAAAGTATTGGACTTTGGTAAAAAGTATTTAAATAGAATATTTGTTATAATTTTTTTAAAAAGGTAATGGAATTTATGTGAAAATTAGTTGGAGTTTTGTATTAAAGGTATTGGTATTTGTGTAGAATTGTTTTGAGATTTTGGGTGTCCGTTTTGTGAATTTTGTTGCATTCATTGTAGCCTAGATTATTTTGACAAACAAGCATGCCCTTAAAATCTTGACCTCTTAAGAAGATGTAGATTTTATTATTTGAATTATATTTTTTAACATGAAACAGTAAAATGTAAAAATGATTTAAGAACTTGAAAAGAAAAGAAAGTATACCTCACAACGAGTTGATGAAAACGTCTTTTTGAAGATACTAAAACATCTAAGGCAATATCAAAACTTTGAAAGAAAAGAGAATGAAGACTGAAGAATCCACAAGCGACCACCTTCTTGGGTGGAGTGAGGAAAGGAAGTGGGGACTCTACCCAGGTGGTGTGAGTTGGGGTATTGGATTACTGAATGTGGATGGTTTTGCCCTTGTCCACTCTCGTAAGGTAATTGCCTAGACTTCCCTATCTTGGAGGGACTGTACCAATAGCATTCACCTCCTTCCTACTGAGAGAACAACCTACTATGTAAGGACCAAGAAAAGCGCTGGCCAAATCTGCGCTTTAACTTCAAAAAACTAATCAAGGTTGCTATTGAAGTTTCTTGCAGATCATTATAAATCCTAATTCAACTTATAAGGTCTCAATGTGAGTCTTGGTAATCTCTCATTCCTTCTTTTCTTCCATTCCATATGGGAAGTATCACCAAAGATGAAGCCAAGGGGCTGCGGGGCCACGACCACTCCATACTAGGCTTATTCATCCGAATCCAATCTTGTCACGGGTTTCGGAAAGGTGAGGTACGTAGCTTCCAGGAACCGAAATCGGAGCTCACTTTGGAGACTTCATGGAGGCAGAATCGGAAGCGGAGATTTATGCTGATTCAACAGAAAATCAGTTCTGTTCGTTTTTTTATTATTCCTCCCATAATATGTAAACGACGTCGTTCCATTTAAAATAGAACAACGTCATCTAGTTATTTTTAAATAAAAAAAATTAAACCTGTGCCGTTTTGATCTAGGGTTATAACTCTACGTGGCACCCCCTATCGGCCTTTCCCTCGGTCAATCTCTTGACTCTCTCAACTCTCAAGCTCGCTCACTCTGAACTGTCATGCCGCTGCTCTCTGAATTGCCACACCGCCGATCTCTCAACTCTCAAGCTCTCTCAAGTCTCAACCTCGTCGTTCTCTCTCCCTTTCTCTCTCTCTCTCTCTGGCTGACAACTCTATCATTTCATCGATCTCTCGTCTCTCTCAAGCTCAACCGTTTTATTCTTCCCTTAATCTGTGATATATGTTTTGATTTTTTTCTGTTTCATTTGTTTTTTTTTGCTTTCATTTTTTTTAGATATATGCTCTGGCCTTTGGGTTGTGTTCGGTTACTTCAAAGAAAATGCAGTGATCAAAAGTCCTTGTATCAACGTGCTTGAAAGTAAAGATGTAAATGTTGGGCTCAAAATATACCATCTGTATGTATATATCATGTTGATTTACTCCAAGTAAATACTGAGTCTAATGGTAGCGAGGTGATAGAAAATGCAAGAAGAGATGATGGCTCTGTTGAGGCTCATTTACCATTCAAAGTCCTCGTGTGTTTTACAATTCGTTACCAATGCTTTACAATCGTCAATCTGTATGTAATTTCAATAATGAGCCAAATAACATCCTTATTAATATTGATGTAAACAGTGGAGTGTGGACAATGGCTGCATAATAAAAATTAACGAACTAGGCTAAATAATATCCTTATTTTCAGTAAATGAGGCCTAAACGGGTTAAAAAATATGGCCCACAACATTAAAAGAATTCTGATATCCAATTCCGCTAAGTTCGCTTCCGCTTTTGCTAAGTCCAACAATAGCCGGAAGCGGAAGTTGAATCTGTTGGCTTTTGTGCACAATCGAGATTTTGATGATTTCAATAAATGGATCAAGTTTATAAAATGGACATCTTCAAAGACAAAGACAACTTGATGAAAGAGCCAAAGACTTGGTGAAAGATTCACAAGAAGATGGAAGGAGCTCAAAGTGAAGTTTCATGACCTTAGGGTATAATCCTTGTAACTCTTTGTTTCACTTTTGACAAGGATTATGAATCACACTTGCATATCTTTCAAAACGTGCATAAACCGTTTTACCTTTTGTTTGAAAGATTAAAATGTTTTTAAAGGTTTCAAAACACCCCAAATATATTCTCAAACCTTTCATATACTAATGGGAAGTAAGCCTTTAAAATTGGGTGTTTAAAAGTGGTCAAAAACATGGTTTTAAATGAACGTTATTTGTAGCGGTCGACCGCTACGTGAAGCGGATGATCTTGACAGCATTCAAATTTAATACCGTTGGGCAACGGCTACTTAAAGTGGTCGACTGGTACAACTATAAAATTGTCAAATCGACCTCTAACGGCTATAAACGACTAGTTTTCATATGTGACCTATAAATACACATCCATAACGTCCAAAACATAGAACCAACGACCACATATCATTTCTACTACTTGAGAAATATTCTAAACCTTCCTATTATATATTTCTCATATCATTCACACAAAACACACTTTCATATCCTTGTCTTTGTGTGAATAAAGAGATAAAACTTTCCATTTTTTATATCTACTCTTTGAGAGAGTTTTGTTCCTCAATCTTCATATCCAAAAGAGGTGTTTCCTTTAGTAAGGTTGTTCACTAAAGGAGAAGCTTTGAGAGTGTATATCTCAAGCTTGGTGAGGTTGTGAGTGGTGAGCCAGAAAAACCACTTGGGTAAGTTTGATTGTTGAGCCCGGGAAAACACTTGTACTGTTCTCTAGCACCCGGAAGCTAGTGTGTAAAGCTATTGTGAGATAGTGAAAAACCTTAAGGCTTGGTGAAGGAGCTTGAGGGGTGGATGTAGGCGGGTTTGTCAAACCACCCAAAAATCGAGTGTTTGAAAATGATTCGATAACTTGAGGATGGCAATTGGCAAGTGCAATTTCTTCATGAATGAAATGTTACCTCTTACCCCTTAAGAGTGCGGTCGACGAATTGACTTGGGATACTGCCGGTACGCTAGCAAGTCCAAGTTCAATTCTCCACAACTCTTTCCGTCATGACTTAAATGGTATATGCGAGGAGGGACTCTGACCTGCACATGTCTAGAAGTACTTTTACGTGCGCTCTCTACTTATTCCAAGATCCATCTTGAACGGAACACAAGAATGGTGCGTGATTTCACTGTTACCTAAAAGAAGGTTATCTCTTTGCCTTTTGTCCAAAAAATGCATGCATCGACGAAATAAGTAATCTAAGAATTCGATCTTTGGAACTTGTAGGAAACACTGGATCAGTGGGTTGCAGGTTTGAACTGGTCCCTTGAGGCTTGAACCTTGGCTCTTAACATCACCACAATACACTTAAAAAAAACGACTTATACCAGCGGCCAACAAATGCCATTACAGACTAAATAAACGCCACAATAACTTTAGCAACACTTTTTCTAACGGCGTTTGAGCACGCTGCTGTATATGCGTCGGCATACGATTATAGCACCGTTACCGGAAAACGCAGGTGCAAAGAGAGACCTATAGCGACGAAAAATAGCAGCGGTTATGACCGCTGTTAATGACCTGAGGCGCTTTTTGTATTTTTTGGCAACGTTTCCCCGAACGCCGCTAAATATATTTTCCAGCGTTTAACAAACGCTGCTATAGACCCAACAACGTTTGATAAAACGTCGCTACATCATTTTTTGCTAGCTTTTCATAAACGCCGCTAAAAGATCTTAGTCGCGGTTTAGATAAACGCCACTATAGCTTGCAACGCTTTTGAAACGCTACTATAGCTTGATCGTCTTGCATTTGAATATCTACAGCTGCATTTCTGACCGCTGTCGAAATTTTTTTTCTGTTTTTCCCCCTTTCTCTGGAATGCATTGATTGATGTAAAAAAAGATAAGCAGATGTGTAATAAAACAAAATCTATTACATATTGACTAGATAACCACGTTTTACAAATAATAAACTAAAATTTTGTAAGTAGTCCAAAAGGTAACAAATAATGACATGATTTGTCAATCACCTAGAAAAAAAAAGACTTTTAACAATAAATAACTATTACTTTAATCCTTAGTAGTTCTAGCACTATCTGCACTGTCGTCACTAGCATCAGCATTGGTTGCAATTGTAATATTGAAAAATTAACAAACAATAATATTTTAAACAAAGATAAAGGAAAAATTAATGAATACAAACACAAGAATTTAGTACACATTGAAGGACAAAAGTAATCTTACCATCAACTGTTACACAGTGGAGTAACATATTTTTTTCCATCTTTTCCCAATGTATAAGTAGTCCATTTCTTGATCATATATGACTTTATAGAGCATCGAAATAAAATACAAAATAACACAAAAGGTTGAGTGTCCTTTATGAAATAGGAGATGACTTCCCGACATTTTACAAAAGCCGGCTCAGGGAAATTGGTGTAATTACTTTTCTCACAGGGAAAAAAACACGCAAAACATTCGAGGATATTAATTCTAGAATGCAGTTTTCAATGCCTAGAATACTTTGCCACCATCTAGCAAGGTTAGTTAACAACTGACAAGTATTTCTTGTCATGAATTTCATAGAGGCCTACTTAAGTATGGATTTTGCACATAGATGCACACAACTATACATAAGTTCATAAGTATGTCTATGAATGTGCATGTGCGTAGGTAGAACAATTTGTGATTCGAATCTTCAAGCAAAAAGATGCCAGACGGAGATCCTAATAAGTGAACATATATAGATGATCGAGATTAAAAGTACCTAAGTAGGTCAAGATGGAGGAAATATACAAACTTGGTAATTGTATCCTCTGATATAGATCACCATGCCTTTATTCAAACAATAATCTAAGTAATGCACATACTATCTTTGATAAACGCCTTAATGTAATCCCTAAATATCAGATTTTCGCCTTGTGGAGGAGACACAATTTTCCAATTTATAGATTGTCTCATCGATTACATCCAGTCACACAGTACAGATTGATCAAAACAACCTGACGACATCCCAAAAAGAAAATTAAAACCCTCATACGTAATGCACCTAGAGGAACTTGTTAAATATAAACTCCACAATTATAATCACAGAAACTGCAACAACCAATAATAACCAAGGCCATTACAAAGTACAGACTGCATATAGCATCATACAACATGGAGGAACGGTTGATCCAGCAGGTTTAAACGAAGATTAGAGGAGTGACATGAGTTGGTCCTCAATACAAAGAACACAGAATACCTGCAATATTTACCAGCAAGACAGATGCTCTATACTGCATTTCTGCTCATTCATACAATTGATAGCAAAGTTACGCAAAAAAAAAAGACCTTATAATTGCAGCAATTGCTCTACCCCCACCCTCCCAAATAAAAAAAAAAGCGTCGGTATCAGCATATATAGCAGAGTAAGACCAATACTGAGAAAAAGATGTTGCAAGATAGAATCTACTCCCCACGTCGAGTCTAATGCAATACATGAATACAACATCTTTCTTTATGAAACCAACTTGAGCTCTTACGTGGTTTAGAGAAGATAGAGTCACAATAATTGAAAAGCTTTTCTTGGCAACAACACTTCCAAATCTCTTATGGCTGCAATGATTTGCCCCATTTTCTTTCAACACAGAGAGGTACAAATACACAGACATGATAGGTTTACCATACTTATTTACTCATCTTCATGTTTTTCCTTCTTAATTTTGTATTTCTTTACATCTTTTCCACTTCTTATTTTGGAGTAAGAAAGGTATAAGAACTTAGTAAGTGTTATAATATTTGGTATGTTGACCATCAATTAAGAAAATTGATGGCCCTCAATCAAGGAGCTTTGATTGAGTCCTTTGATTGAGCCACAAATTAGGGTTCAAATTTGTGGACATTTTGTCTCCTTATTCTTGTAGAAATACACCTTCAATATCTCTTATAAACACACATTTGAAAATATTAAACTAGAGAGAGAGGAAGGAAGAGAGAAAAGACTCACAAACACGTTCAATGAAAGTCAATGAGAATATGCATAACCTGAAAACTAAGTTGCATTATAATGCAAAGAAGATTCAAGAATAAATTAAGCCAAAGCAATCAGACGAATAACAGAGATTAAAGACAATAAGATAGTTTGAAAACAAAACTAATAAATCATCCAAAAAGAATTATCTCGAAATAGGAAATCCCGAATCAACCTTACCCATATTCAGAAACTAACAAGATTCAAGATTAAAACCAAACCAAATTAATCAGAGATCATCAATGTAGCTAGAAAAGCACAAAGAGAAAAACAACCAATCCAACCAACGTGCAGATGCATTAACCCAAAAACAAATCTCAAATGCAAACAATGAAACTGCGTACTTCCAATCAACACATTATCAGTTCAAAACAAATGGAAATCATCAATAAGTAAGCACAAGAAAGATAAAGACAAATAATCGCAAAATAGAAGCTCCAATCCCCCAAAATTTTTGGAAACTAAACCCTCAATTCACAAAATCCAGCGAAAAAATGAAAAAAAAAACATGGGTTACCTGGAAATCAAGAGAGAACTTGATTTGAGAGCAAATGAGAGTCGATGCAAGGTTGAAAATGAAGATTTGAGCTGAAATAGGAAGAGAAGAGGTGAACGGGTGCCGCGGGGCGTAGGAGAAGAAGAGGGAAAAAATAAAATATAGGGGAGAGAGAGATCAGACGCACGAGATTTTATGGCTTGAGCGAAAGTTTCTTGATTTAGCCGCGTTTTTCTCAAAACTCTGCTAAAAAGTTTGCTCTTTAGCGCCGTCACTGACCGCCGTTAAAAAGATCGCGGCTAAAGACGAAACCGCCGCTAAAACAACTGGCAAAAGGTCTAACCTGTTAGCGGCGTTTTCACAAAAAAACTGCTAAATGGCTTCTATAGCAGTGGTAATAACCGCCGCTAAAGTTAATTGTTTTGCTGCATTTGTGTAAAAACGCCACTAAATCCACCCTATAGCGACGTTTATAGTGGCTGCCGGTAAAAAGACGGCCGCTAGATTTTTTTTTTGTAGTGGTAAAATGTAATCAAAATAGTATCCAAGTAAAACACGACATGGACACCGTACAATATGTCGAAATACTTTCGAAGGAATTGAGAAAAAAAATGGTATATTTTTCAGATAAGCATGCACATCACATTCACAGTCTTCAACCATATTCAATATCTACAAGGCTTATTTTAAAGCACTCTTTATACTTGGTCTATGGACGGTTCCTATTGCAGGGACGGAGCTAATTGGGGGCCAGTCTCCCTAAAAATCAGTAGAATTATCTTTCCTTGGGCAAAAAATGGTGTTTGTTTTTTCAAACAAAAAAACTTTGTGCTTTTTACATTTTGGCCCTCCCAAACTGTGTTTCTCTGAAATTGATTGTCTAATTTATAATCATAACTTCGTCCCTGGTTCCTAATATATTACAGAGCCAGTAATACGTCTCCTTCAGCTAGTTGTCGGAAAGGTACGTTTTTTCCAAACTTTTCTGGTTCCTAGTAGTTCAGTACTGGTATACGTCTCCTTCTGCTAGTTGTCGGAAAGATACGTTTTCAAACTTTTGTCGTATACGTACTTGAGTTCCGGTGGCTGCGGTCAATAGTTGCCTTTTTTATATTTATTTTTTATACGCAAATGGTGCGAAAGCACCAGGATACAATCATACAAACACAGGCAAAAATTACCTATAATTATAAATCAAAAAAGGAGTTAGATCTTTTTCTTGATGGAGACGGGGGACAAAGGCCCGAAGGACGCGCGAGCTTCTTTCTAATCTTCTTGCGAATGGGAAAGGTAAGACACCATGGGAGTCCAGGACCACTCACCCTTAGCTGTATGCATGTGTGATCTCCTCAGGAATACAAGCACAGCCAAAAAACGAACCACCTCATGAAATTAATAAGCTAGGCCCCCAAAAATTAAGGAAAAACCTTTTTAATTTAGCCTTGTTTATTTTTTTTCTACATTGGCCTCCACAAAAATAATTATATTTGTAATTTGGCCCTCCAAAATCCACGTGGTGCTGGCTTTTCGTCTCTGTTACAGGTCTCACGGCTAAAATGTGGTCTCGAAGTGCCATTATTACTTTTATTATTATGGTTTTTGTCCAAACAATTAAAAGCCATAGTTACTTGTCATCATGTAGGCACTTGTGGCCGGAATTGGCTGTCGGATCTGTATCTGGCATATCGTTTGGCCTTTGGTTCGTTTAAGTTTTTTCCCTGACCCTCCGAGCATGCTCTTTGTTTGTACTGGTTGTTTTAATGCAGTTATGCAACCATGCATGAATATGGCGCAAGCCGGCCTTTAACGTACAGTGTTTCTTGGGTATGCAGCTTCCTTTACATATGGTGCCTAGCGTAACCTGAAAGGGGCAATCGTCCTGCCAAACGCGTAAGAAAATTCATCGACGCCATGCAAAGATCTACGGGAAGACGGCAGACGTCTATTAATATACCGTCGTGATGATCAGCAAAGCACAGCATATTACTCAAGAACATTATATTCCATTCTCTAGAGCTGATTTTCACAGCAAAATCTTCACAGAAAAATTCAGATAAAGGAAATATTAACTTTATGTGAGACCCTACTACAGACAAAACGCAAATCGAACTAGTACTATTCTTTACAATCATCTAATCTTTTTCTTCGGATTTCTTGATAGTCTACATGATAGAGCAGGCATTTGGGTTTTCATCACTGACCATAATGGTGTAACTGTCATCCACAGTGGTCTCGTTTATTGTTGCAGTGTTGGGAATTTTCCTGACCATATTAGGAGGTGCCTTCTTGTCATAAGCCTGAGAAACATAAGGATGAGCCACCATTGTGTATGGAACATAAGGCCACAGCTCGACCTTTTTCTTGGTTGACTGAGCTGCCTTCAACACCTTCTTTGGCTCAACATAACCGGTCACAGTCACCTTCTGCATTTTCCTGTCCACGTCCACCGATTTATCCCCTGCAAAAATAATTACATGACGGAAAGGAGAAAAATGGTATCTCTTGCCCATGATAAAGCAATCACTGACATGAAATGGTAAAAGTATACGGAGATGAAGATGATAAAGAAACAAAAACCAACCTTTTACCCCAGAGAGGACATTCTTGACCTTACGCGCACACCCCTCACAGTCCATCCTGATTTTGAGTGCTACGGTTTGTGTTTGCTTCTTCTTCTTGCGCTTTTTGGCACTACTAAGCAAATTGGACAAGTACTCCAAAGTTCCTTGAAATCCCATTTCTTGTTTCTTCAAACAACTTTAAGGAACTACTCGATGTTTGTGTTGGACAAAAGCTTCTCCGAGGCAGATAGTAAATTAAGCAGACTGCAATACAAAAGCTTAAAGATATGCTTAAGAACTGAGAAGCCGATAAAGTAGTGTGTGGAAAAACCAAGACAAGGGGGAATAGGTTTAAGCTTGACAATAGACAGGGACTACTACAAACTTTTTTCTGCAACGCGCCAGGAAATAATTGCAGGAGAAGAGAAACGATATTGGGTAATGACGAGAGTAGGGGACTCCAGTAGTGGGGTCTTGATGGCATGTAGTATAATTGTATATATTTATAGATAGTGGCCTTAACAATGGGTGAATGAAAGATAACGAAGATGTATGTATACATGAAGAGAAATAAATATATGAATTACATGATTACTATATGTCCTAGAATATGCAAGAAACTTCCTTTAAGACCTTTGGATGTATTCCCTTCTTACCTTCTAATTAAAGAGGACAACCCCACAAGAAAAGCGCGCGCTTCCAAGCTTGCCCTTAAGTACGTCTTAATCGGCCTTCGGGCTTTTGCTAGCTCCTTTGAGCAACTCTTTACTACTCCCTCTTCTTATATAGGCATTTCGTTATGTCCTAAATAAAGGTGGTCTTAAGCCCCTTAAAGACAGCTTCAAATTAAAAGCTTCTAAGAAGACTTTGTATAATTTCCTCCAAAAGTTCGACTTTATTGTGCTTAGAAAGAGAGCTTGTGAATGCTTGGGGTACAAGAAAGATGAAAATAATCAACTGTTAATTTTGAGGGCTCTGTGGAAAGACTAGACTCTTCAAAAGTTTGATGAAAAGATAAAACAACCCAACTAAAATATATGCTGCATATCATGTTACGCAGAATATATATGTGCTGCATAAAGACGGGGGCAACATGGATTTTAGGATTTGGATGGTATCCTTCCCAGCCCACGTAGCAGGTGATCCACGTGACACGTGTATCTGAACTACATCAATATGGAGAACCCTAAACAGGTGGCAACAAATACTCGAATAGGCCGGCGGCAGTTGCTTCAACCTGTTGAATGGGTTGTTCCATACCATTAGTGAACTGTATGGGGGATTGGAGGTATATATATTATATGGTTCTCCTCACAAAGGAAATTATAAAAAGGTATAATGGGGCAGTGGGACTGGAGAAGAGATCAGGGCGAAGATAAAGAAAAGAGAATAAACCAAGCCACAAGTAGGGTTGGCTGCAGCGCCAGCCTCCAGGTGGCTGCTGGAAAATGAGTATTAATTTTAAAGTAACATCTTTTAAAAATTTAAATGTAAAGTCTCTTAGCTAATGGCTGTCTCTATTTCCATGAAAACGAAGTTTCCATACATCATAGCTATATCTTTACAAGCAGTATTGTTCACCCTCGATAATTTTCCCTTCTACTTCCATGGATGAGAATTCCTAAACAAAAGACAAGCTGCGGCTGCATATACTGGAATTTTGCAGTATCCGATTACTACTCCGGGACCTTGAACAGTACAACTAATACAGCTCCAAGATAAATGACCTGATCAGAGGTAGGTCAGCCTGACTACTCTACCTCAACTGCCCTGATTTAGACGTGAATTGCTGAAACGAGAATCACGACCAATTCGACTATATAGGTCAATGCAAGAATATCAGTATCTAATTATTAATTAATTAAAGTCGCTGATCCTTTCCGTGGGAACTACGAAAGGAGTGTGGAAAATCTGGACACTATTCAGGCATGCATGCATGTGATTTTGAAACAACAAGAGTACAAATAATAAACACGTATTTAATTTGCATTAATTAATGTTACCATCACAGAGATCGATCGTCAGAGACCTACATTATACATATATGGAGGCCGAGAACAATATTTAGTAGGGGGATATTCTTATATATATTAGTTGCTTGCTTATGTGTATAATGTATGATGTATCCACCACATATTTGTTAAAGAAGAAATAGATTGAATGGAAGCAAGTGTAGGTTATTGTTATACTACTGTACGTAGTAGCTTTCTTGGTGTTTACCAAGCCAGACAGCACCCACTTCTGTAGACACATCACACATGTCCCAGCCAACAGGATTACCTATTCGCAACATGCATATCCGATGCCTTGATGGTAGACGTGTGTCGTAAGTCCTATCACCATCGTCGCCTCCACTGACATCGTCCGCCAACAACTATAAGCTCGATCAGGTCATGTAATCCTTCTGTCGTATGTATGTACTATGTAACCAGCTGTGTCCTGCTAATGAGAATCGTGTTACAACAAGCAAAGACGTATTACGTATAAGTCCCCAATTTGCTTTGATGATTTCTTAATCATTCATTCATAGAGTCCAGCTAATTAGTGACACCAACTATCTGATCTTCGCAAAGTTTTTCTGACAAAAGGATATCAGAAAAACTTTGCGAAGATCAAATAGTTGGTGTCACACACATATATATAAAGTTGGTCAAAACAGACAACTTTGTAAATCTAATTACGAATACTGGTGATCAAATGGCTCTAACTCAGATATGAGTCATGTCATGAGATCCGATGGCCTCTAGGCATGGGGCCAGAGAGATAATTTCTCTCTTATTTTTCAGGCGTGGATCGAGATCAAAGGTGGCAAATGATAAAGCTCACACGAGGACGTATCTCATAGACATCATAGTTGGTTGTCTAAGGCCCCTAATTTCCTATTTTACTTAATATTTAATAGATTATAGGCTCCAATTTAAATATTTAAAATTAATAAAAAAATAAGTCTCAAAATATCTATTAAACTTTTTGAAATCCTCATTTAATGCAAAGAAAAATATAATTCAAAATTTCAAAGGAGATGACTTCCAACTTTAAAATTCAAAAAAGACTTATCGGAATTTCAATTTTAAAATTGAAAAAAAAAATTGATAACTTTCAAGTGTTGATTCAATTTCAAAATCCTTCTTTATAACCCATTTCTCAATTGATATCTTACTTTCACTCTCCTGTTCACCATTTTTCCTTATTTTGCTATTGTGAACGTCATATCCTTCCTTCTTTCTAGATAACTTTCAAGTGTTGATTCAATTTCAAAATCTCAAAGCCGGCCGTAGGCATCTTCTTCCTTAACCCTTCAACTTTTAAATTAGTTTTGTAATTTTGTTTTATATTTGTTATAGCTATCACTTTTTTATCTAGAGAAAATTGAGAATTTGAGATTAAGTTGAGTATTGTATAGTTTTATTTTGAATTTTTGTTTGTGTTGATTGTAGTTATCAATTTTCAATTTAGGATAATTTTGAGGTATCTAATATGTCTAATAGAAAATCCAAATCAAGATATGAAAAGTTTTAAAAAAAACTCCAAAACTGTTGCGTATGCTGAAAGAAGTTTTTTAAAAAACTAAAACTAATAAAATCATATCTAAGATCTACTATGACGCAAGAAAGATTAAATAGATTAGTTATATTATTAATTGAAAATGATCTATTAACAAATCTTGAATACAAAACTTTGATAAGTAATTTTGCATATTAAAAAGCAAGAAGAATAAATTTTAACTATATTTTATATTTTAATATAATAATTTATAATTTATTATAAAATGCCTCTTATTATGTTTAAGCTCATTTATCTTAGAGACGGGCTGACTCACTCAAACTATTGTAGGACGCTTTGAGCAATGAGTCTACACGTACGTATCTTTTATGAAGAGCAAAAGAGCTGATTAGAATGCATGCCTTTTCCCAAGCTTTCTAGCTACTACAGATTAATTACTTGTTATGGGATAAGGTGATTTCGACAGCAGATGTCTTGGATAGATAAAGAAATTTCATGACCTCTCTCGTTGATCCAATTAGCTTTGATGCCGTACGGGAATAGGAAATGTCTCTGATTAGAAAATCCTTCAAATAGCGTGTCACGGGGTCCTCTTGTGTTTGGTTAAAAAGATTTCAAAGGGACTCCATCAAATAAGTCTAGATGACATAGCGTGTGCCTTGCTTTAAGTTTTCCTCTATAGTCTCCCATGGTTTTTTTTCTCAGCTCCCATGGTTTTTTTTGTTAAACAACTAGTTTTATATATTGAAAAAACAGACAAATAAAAATTACAAGCTAGAAAAACGCGGAAAAGAACACAAAATGAACATTACAAACGACAGCAGAAGGACCAACAGTAAAGTGGCTATAAAAAAATGGCTTTTGACAAAAATGTAGGAAGCTGATCACGTAGAATAGGCATCTGTCCATTCAACTTCTAATATTTGTTTATTAGAAGTTCAGATTAGAGAAAAATGGTTTCCATAAATATCCAAGAACCGACCATCCCCCACTTCCATCAATAAAGCTAAGCTATAAACATAATCCTGGATGGTTGTCAACTTGATCCTGGAGTTCCAGAGCATCTAATCAATAAATTAAGATTTCGGATTAATTTGTGACCGGTGGGTTAGGATCCTTGATCAACTGCTATATTCTCAGAAAACTGTTCTAAATTTCTTCTTCAACTGTATACTCTCTTCATATACTATGATGCATGCGTAGATTTCTTTGATCTCCTTCCCCTTAATTAGTCAAAGAAAAAAAAAGTCTCAGTTAGATCCGAAACAGGTAGCCCTTTGAACCCAAAGCATTTCACCATTGGGTTGATACTAACATTCTACCGACTAATTGAAATCTGCCAAGTAAGCCCTGAAGAACAAAACTAATTACGATGAACAAGTATATGTTCCCGGCAAGTTTCTTGTTTCTTTGGTTTAATCTTTGCCGTCCAACCCAATTCCTAGTCCGTACCCCGCCTCCCCTTCCCCCAACAAGAAGAAAAAGGAGAAAACAGAGCCACGCCCCTGACTTTGCAGTCTGTACATTGTTGAATATGTTGAACGCTCAAGCAGATGGATATGGTCTTTTCAGGCCTCGGCCAATCAATGGTAATTGCTTAAATCAAATGCACCGACATGCAGCCGATTCTTATAGATCATAAAATCTAGTAGTGTCTCTGCTGTGCCAAAGAATCCTTATCCATTTGAATCGTACACGCCATATATCAAGTTTAATATTGTTTCCATTTATTATCCTGTCACGCTCTAGACACTCTACTTGAAAAATCACACTAAGAAATGTCTTCCTCACGACAATTAAATATTAGGTGGTTGAATCTCATTAGATTTGCTAGAAGAATACTAGCTGGTACTAAAATATTTCAACCAAGTTTCTAGAACTTGTAACAATAATTTTAAGTATTTAACTTTGAATGAATCGCTATTGGTTTGTAATAGTGCCAAAAATGATATGGACCAACTGATCATGAGCTGCCAAAGCTTCCTTCAAGTTATTAGACCTACAGCTTACAAGACAACGTGAACGGAACTTCCCTGATCAATGTTCGACAAATGTAAATGGAGAAGTAATTTGTTATGTGTCTCGTGTTTAGAATACGTACGTACCCGGAGGTTTTTATATGAGAGTACGTAGTTATGTACATCTTAGTGTAAGGACGTATCGCGACGGCGGCATACGGCGGCTTGTAGTGTCTACAGGTGGAAACGTCTCGTGATTGGCTAGCCATGGATGGTTGCTTTCTGCGGGAGTTATTTGAGCAATTTCGAGAAAGAGATGCACTGACGTGTGGAGGTTGGTTCTCTTCCCAAGTCTCCCTTTCGAGGCCTTTTTGGGCCCTTTTTCAATTAAAGCCCATGAGTTTCACGCTCTCTCCCAACCCCTTGGGCTTCTCCAGTAGGGCCTTCTTGTCCCTTTGCGGAGTCAGACCGGGCCAAGTGGGCCCATCAATTGTATATTTTTACTATATTTACTACCATATCGAATATATGAAAACAAAAAAATAAACATACCTATTATCTTACATTTCATTCTGATGCATGATAATAATTTAATGAGGTATTATATTTATTTGATCTAGAAAATGAATCTGCAAAATCCTCTTATTTATTCGTCGGTCTATTTTTATTTTATTCTTTTTTGAGTACTTATGCATATGAATGAATCATAGGATACCCGAATTGAATTTCAAAATTTAATGAATGAAATTATTATTAATAATCAAGATACATATATATATATATCAATTAAAATATCTAGAAAAAGACAATTAATCTTTTATCTGAGATGGATGGGCTTTTTTATTTTATTTGGGCTGAAACACTGGCTCTCTTTCTAAACCCTAGAGGCTTCCTCCTACTTATCCTCCTCTCGCGTCAGAGGCTATTTGACCTTGCCGCCTCTGCAGACGTTATTCGCCCTTGCCGCCGCTGGTCGCCCTTTGTGCTTGAGCGTCAACAGAAAAAATGGTGACGGCAAAGAAGACGGTACCTCTCTCTTCTCTCGGAAGTTCCACTGTTATTTCTTTATGGGTTTTGGGGTTTAAACCATATATGTATCCTTACAATGCAGAAGAAGACCCATGAAAGCATAAACAACAGGCTCGCCCTTGTTATGAAGAGTGGAAAGTACACTCTCGGTTACAAAACCGTCCTACGTTCTCTCCGTAGCTCTAAAGGTTTTTTTTTCTTTTCAATTTCTCAATTTGTTTAATGTCGTTATTTTTTTTGTTCGAATGTACGTTTCGATCTGTTGGTTATGAGATTCTTTTTTTCATATTATTAAAACTTGCTTATTCTTGACTGTGATTTGTTGGGGAAATGCAGGGAAGTTGATTATACTGTCCAACAATTGCCCTCCTCTGCGCAAGTCCGAGATTGAATACTATGCGATGCTTGCCAAGATTGGCGTCCACCATTACAATGGAAGTAAGTGTACTCGTTTGCCTGTCCCTCTTGCTTGTTTGTTTGTTAATTAAGTAGGGAAAGGCAGTGACCATTCCTATCAGTAAGATCGATTCCTATGTGTGGCCATAAACCAATTACTGGATCTGATTGACTATTAAAAGATCTCTTTTGTTTATCCGTTCGCGTACACGAGAAAGCGATCCATTTCATTCGGGATGCTTTTGATGCTTCTTTTAAAATTCTTTCAACATTCTAATTCCGAAAACCCCCTAAACACCAGCAAAATTTACTGCAGTTTACGCATGTCTTTTTGTTATAAATGTGTTCAAAATTTATGGAAAGTTCGACTCAATATTTAAACACAGATTAGGGACTTACTTAAGTTTTCTTTCCAAAATAAAAGAAAAGGGGGAAACTTCGTACCATTTTTATAGAGCAAAATTATAGTTTATTCCATTTTCCTTTTTTCCTTTGTGCGTCTTCTAGGCTTTACCTTTGTTTTGTAGCTTATAAAGTTTCAAGTAATAGTATAAGTTACTTTGATTAGTGCGTTTATGGTAATCTTGAGTGATTGCAAGATTAGGTGCCCATAAGACTTGGATGAATTTGTTTGTTTATGGTGCCCATTGGCTGCTCCTAGAGCCCCATCTGTAGTAGGTCTCGCCTGAGGTTGAGATGCTTTAGCCTCCACAAAGCTTTTTTGATGCTGTTAATTAGTTTCCTTGTATGTTTCATTTTGTGCGGACAATGGAGTCAATTTGGTTCTGAATCAATATTTGCCACCCCTTGGAGAACTGGAATATTGCTGTTTCATACCTTAGGAGCATGATAGAGAATGACCAACTTTACCCTGTTTCAAGTTTTTGCTAATTGTGTAGACTGCAGCAAAGGTTGTTGATTGGTGAAAAGGTTGTTTTCTACTTTGTAAGCGTATTTTGAAGGAAGTTATTTTGAAGCTCTGTCTGGAACTTTGCTCAAGTAAAACAAATTAGTAAAATTTCAGTAGGTTGATGTTTCTCTTCCCCTAGATAACGCCTACTTATTTTTTATGTTTGTTTTTTGGTATGAGCTTAAAAGTTGCAGGTTCAACATTGATCAAAGTGCAACCACTGGTGTCCTATAATGGGATGACCTGGCTTAATTGGTTCACCATATAAAACAAGTTGGTGGGTGGTTCAATTCCATAAACCTACTCAGCAATTCCCACTGGGAAATACAACTATGCCCATCCCAGACATAGGATGTTTAGTTGTGATAGGATGACTTCAGCAGAATGTTAACAAAGCTAACACAAAGGCAACCAAATTACCATAACAATAAACAGAGGGCTACGCAGCAACCAAGGAAACCAAAGATTATACACCACACATTATAAGCCTATTAGAATGAAGGTTCCAGACATTCTACCATTTGCAGGTTCTCTGGTGTTGGGGGGAGTTTCAGATTAGCAAGTCTGGACTTGATCTGAAACAGAGCATCCTTCAACACAATAGCAACAATCTTGGACTTCCTAACATGGAGCTGATTGTTCCTATCCCTCCAGAGGGTATAGACAACGGCTGCAAATGAGATCTTCATGATTCTAGCACGAATCGAAGCACTAGCAATTTTTTTCCATACACTCCACTATAGTATCTAGGAGGGGTGTAGGGGAAGGGGGGAGACGTGTAGGATAAATGGGGGAGAAAAAAATGGCTTCTCTAACCTAACCCAAACCAAGCCAACTTTGTCTCAACTATATGGCCCATAGATTTGGTTTTTAAAATCCCAACCCGTGCTGAAAAGAACTTAGAATTTGGCTTCACAGAACCCAATCTTTTCCTTTGAATATATACCCAAACAGGAGGTTCACATGAAGGATAATTTTTACTTACATGGCAGGAATCTGTGCTGTTGGATTTCATTCACTGTAAATTTTGGTATCTATCTCTCACTAATTTCCCTTTTTCCCTTGCGGCTTTTCTATGCTTCCAGACAATGTGGATCTCGGGACAGCTTGTGGAAAATATTTCCGTGTGTCATGCCTTAGCATTGTTGATCCAGGTACCTCAAGTTGCATGCTCATTCAATGACTCCCATTTGTGACTGATTTGTTCTGACTCTTTTTCCTTTTGGTTACGCTACTCAGGTGATTCGGATATTATCAAGTCACTCCCCGGCGATCATTGAGATATGCTGGTTATAATGACTCAGTCCTAAAACTAGTGTAATTTTGTCTTTCGAACTTTTTGATAGAGTTTCCTACTTTTCTGTTATCAAAATCCAACACTGCGGTGTTCCATTAGCCAAAGCAGTTTATTTTATTATGTTTGGGGTGACTCTGAGATCTATTTTTGCGTGAGGTTGTTTCTGTGACCTGAATTAATGCCATTTTAATTAAAATGATTTGGAGTACTTTATGTCTTCATCAGTATTGAGATGATAGCATTCTGGATTATTATCTTGTTTACCTTAAAACTGCTACAATTTTTGCTATGTTAAATAGAGAGCTATGGATAAAGTCAGATTTGGGACAGTTCTCTATGTTTCTTTATCTATTTTTTTTTCTTATTGTTGGTGGACGATAGCTGAACCCTGAACTGGACGGGACGCTTCGGTTTATAGCAGCGAGATTGTGTTAAGGATTTGGCCGTGGAAGATACCAGACCCTCTAAGAGTTAAAGAGAGCTAGAACCGGGTTGCTCAATGCTTAATTGCTGTCTATATCGGGCCCTTGCAATTTAGAATCTCTATCGACCACGTATTGGGATGGTTTTCAGTTTGCTTATCGATTTTGAAATTCAATTTAGAAAGGCAAGTTGGCATGTCTTACAGAATTTAGAGAAAAACTCCTCATGATTAAAATACAGTCAGAAGCATTGTTATATGGAAAAGAACATGCTACAAGAATTTCGGTCTCCCTCTTCGACTGTTTCCGTAGACGCAAATGGCAAATTTCGTAGGAGTTGCTCTTCAGCCACCAGTTTCAGTTGTCGAGGATCGGTCGGTGTTGTGGCCCCCTTGGCTTCCTTGACCACCGTTTTGCCCCGTCGGTAATTTGTTGCTACATTGATGGGAAATCACGTTGGAAGAACATGTATGCATTTGTTGATGAAGGGTCATGCAATTAGGACAGGGTCGTCGCCATTGCTCACTCTGCGACGACGGAAAGGTGGCCAAGGATGCATCGTTCTCTCGCTGACGACGGAAAAGTGGTCAAGGATGTATCGTTCTCTACCGACAACTATTGGAGACGTCGAGGATGCAAACCATCACTGTCGACGCGATATACCTCTTCATGGACGCCTCTACCTTCGCCGACAATGAATATGTCATGAAGGATGCTAGCTTCTTTGCCGATGAGCAAGATGCCGGTCACAAATCTAGACTGACCAAACGACGACGGAACGAAGAGTTTTGCTGACCTCTGTATGCTGTGGGCAATGGGCAATGACCTCGTCATCATTTGTGTTTGATTTAGCTTTGCACACGCAGTGGTTTCTTTTATAACGACGTGCATGGTGGCCTTTGTTCTTTTGCATTTCCATTTTTATTTTTCCAGACAGTCGTTTACAATTGTTCTCTATTTAATGTCTTCAATTTCGCATTTTCCTACATTAGTTTATTTCTTTCACCTGGTCATAAAAAAAAATACCTTCTCCACAAGCAGAGTTCTACAGAGCACAAATATACTCAACGAACAAAGCACCTGAATTACATAAGCACATATATTTACTTACAATTTCATAGTTTGTTCATATTTTCAAAAATTAAAAATGTGAGGGGCTAGCTGCATTTCTAACTATGGGTAACCAGCAGATCCTCTTGAACTCCTTGAACAATCTGACCCTGTCAATTCAAAACATTCACATTGCTCTACTTACAAAAAAAGTCTTGTGTCCAACCCCTGTTCTTATGTTGGCTGCATCACATAGAAATGATGTCTTGATTCAGGGAGTTCATCTCAAATCATATATCCATAGTAGTATTTCATGCAGTATTTCATCCACAGTACCGGCCTAGGCCACCAGATTTATGACCCAACACTTCATGGAACACTTTTTCAGCCACTTCCAAATTAGACTTGAGCGAATCCCTCTCCGTAAATAGGCTCATCATCTCTTCCTGGACATTATCCAACAAATGTTTTAACTGCTATTTCCAAGTGAATGTATAAGCCCCAGTACCACAAACAGATAAATCACAAGGCATTAACTCATTACATATTTGTAGTGTTACTGTCACCAGAATTTTACTCCCTGTGATTTCAGTGTACTATTTTAAGATAAACCAAGATGAGTTATATAAGGAATTGACTAAGCCTTTAGTTGATTAGCTGTGCATGTTAGTTGACAACACGTGCATTTATATGTTGACTGTATTAATCATGCCGCAGGAAAGCTCAATAGTACTCCTTTTAGCTGACTCAATCTTTTTGGACACAACAATCACTGATTTCCGTAGAGAAGCCAAAATTTATCTCTTGAGCCAGAAAAGTCAACAATAAAACTGCCAACCAATACTAGGGATAATGCAAGGCATTTAATATGGTGATAATGCAACCCCCATAGGTACAATCTTTAAAACATAATAGTACCCAAATAGATTGATCCACAACTCCAACTGACCCTACCATCTGAAAACATACTATGATTTTTTATCGATCACCCAGGATATAATAGAGAATGTGGATCAGCCCCATGTTACCTGAGTTACTAATGAAACAGTGGACTAATATGCTTTAGGAGGTGAGGTTTGGGTGTATCCTATTCCTTCCGGGTGCCATTCTTCTGCTGCACTTTTTAAGTCAAAAAGTTGGATAACATATTTAACCTTCCCCTGCTTACAGTAGGCATAAATTATTTTGTTAAATAATATGGCATCAGGCTTTATTCCTCCATCCAGCCTTTTTCGAAGAAGGTGCAGAGTGTCCTGAGACATACCAGCAAAACAAAACCCACACATAAGGGTATTACAAGTAACTAAATTCAGCCTAGCTTCGCTTTGGCCTTCCTAACAAGTCCAAAAGCCTCTCTGAATCTCTTTCCCTTGAAAAGACAATCCAATAGCACAATATAAGTTGTGATGTGAGGAAAACACCCATATCTCTCCATTTTAGTATATGCAGCTGCCCTCTCAACTAATATGCAGATAAACATATCTAGCAAAAAAAATGCAGATAAACACCAATTACATATAAGCTTTTTTGAAATATATTTCCGTAATATTTAAAGCATGGTTTGACATTCTAATCAATTGCACATGTCTGTCTATGATCAAAAGCAACTAAACTCTTTTGTGAATTCAAGCACAGTTCACAGTGCCCACCAGCCGATGCCCAGACTACCCGTATTCTGCCATTACCAACAACTAAGTTGAAACGTTCATCTACAGCTCCTATACCCGACACTTCCAGTCCATAAAATTAATTTGACTCAGCTCAGTCATACTCAAGTTCCAGAACACAGAATTTTTTGTCTACTAACTCACTATTATTCGAAAAAATTGAGACAATGAACTGCATATTCATTTCCTATAACAACTGAGGCGTAAGAGAAAGCAATCACCTTTTTTCTGTGAATTTTCCTGAAGCACAGAGCACCTCTTCTGTGGATTTTTCTGTCACGGAGGTTGAACCCCCCAGTTGTAGACTATGGCTAACGACTCAACGAACGAGTGTAGGAATAAGAGTTATAAAAGAATCATGCTTTCAAGTTTCAAGTGAGACCAGCTTTTAAAAATTTCCGCTGGCCATAAAGCAACTTTTGGTGATGTTTCCACGGGCGGCAGCTCGTCCCGCCCAAAGGCCACAGTTTGTCCCTGACAAGTCCGATCGAGTTTGTGGGGAAAATGACTTTTTATTTCAATTTTTCTTGGATGCTTCGTATCTTTTTGTGTTTCTGATCTCATTTAATGGGTCTATATTGCACTTGCTATGGTGGTAAGATATTATTTTGGACATAAAAGTTGACTTTGGCTTACCGTAATTTGGCTATGGAATTCGGTGTCATATAATTGATTATGACCTCTCATTATGCATTATTCCTCATTTTACCTGAATATGCACCTGCTATGGGGAATTGATTATGGTTTTTGATTGACATAAACCAAATTAATTGCTTTGGACACCACATAGAGATTCATTTTGCTTTTTTATTTCAAAACCTGTTATAACTCGCTAGGTGCATGTTTAGTCGTGACTCGTGATAGGATGACTTCAGGTTGGCATTGCTGATAGGTCTGGCTGTCTGAAGAATTCCGTGCTTGTTATCTGAAATGCCTTTCTTATATATTTGCTTTGTTTGCTGAAGATCTAACCTTACTTTCCTTCCTGGGAAAGTACAAAGGAAAGAAATCCACCCTGCTTCATTCCTTGAGCAATTTTCACAAAAGTCGTACCCTCATTGAATATGAACCTCAACTGGAGGCTAACATGAAGGATAATTTTCACTTACATGGCAAAGAGTCTGTACTGTTGAACTTAATTCATTCCCTAAACTTTGGTATCCATCTCACTTATTTACCTTTTCCCTTGCGGCTTTTCTATGCTTCCAGACAATATATGTTGATCTCGGGACAGCTTGTGGAAAATATTTTCGTGTGTCATGCCTTAGCATTGTCGTTCCAGGTACCTCAAAAGTTGTATGCGCATTGAATTACTCTCGTCTGTGACTGATTTGTTCTGACTCCTTTTACATTTGGTCGCGCCTCTCAGGTGATTCAGATATTATCAAGTCACTCCCACGTGATCATTGAGTTTTGTAGGTGTTACCTTAGCACACCGATAATGACAGAGATTTAACATGGTTCGGTAGTGTGCCTACGTCCACATGAGAGAGTAGCCAAAGATTTTACTATCTGATGTAATTCTTGGGTTACATCATAGATAGACTATATGTATAAGAAACTACAGACCCTACATCCCTAAATCTATTAGAACTCAAATACTTAGATATACTATTAGAACTCAATTACTTGGATATCCTAAAAATATGAGCCATCTTCATCCAAGAGCTAGTTATATTGCCTCTAATCTCCTAAAACTACTGTAATTTTATCTTTCAAACTTTTGATAGAACTTTCCTACATTTCTGTTATCAAAATACTACCTTTCCTTTAGCCTAAGCAGTTTATTTTATTTTTTATTTTCTATTATTATTATTATTTTCTTATTGTTGGTTGATGATGGTTGAACCCTGAACCGGACGGACATGTCGGTTTATGGCAGCCCGATCGTGCTTAAGATTGGGCCATGGAATATACCGGACCAGACCTTACGAGAGCTAATAAAAGTTGCTCTGTGCTTAATGGCTTACTGAATCAGGCCCGTACAATCTAACATGTGTAGATTTCATTGGACCGTAATTTTTCTATAAAAATGTTCACTATATATCAACAAAAGCGAAATCTTTTAAGGATATTTCCCAAAAAGAAATCTCTGAAGGAAGGAAGAAAAAATAAAATGAGATAATTAATTATTTGTTTTTGGGTCCACGAGTTCTATATAGTATTATGTTCATGAAGTACTTTGTTTGAGTATACTAATTTTAATTTGCCCTAATAGTAGTAAAAAAGGCAGGTCAGACGTGTCGCCGTAACTGGACACTAATGAAAGGAGGTCCACGTTTGTCTAAATCCTTGAGGTGTCAAGTCCTGGGACTCGAATTCGTATTTCTGTCATGACACTAAAATGTCTCGAATAGACACGTTTTATTTGGTTGTATTCTAATGTGTCATGAAGTTTTAATGTTTTTTTGTTCTGATGATCATGTAGTCTTAATATTTTATTTCTGTTGAATATTGTTTCCCTGGTGGTTACGGTGATAGATTGGGTGGGTAACATTGAAATTGTTTTGTATCTCATTGCCTCTTATCTAACACGGATTAAATATTATATTATATAACCTACACTACCCAATATTATTGTAAGATATATATATTGTACGTGTCTGTGTCTTTTGGAATTAAACTAATTCAATTCGAATAATAAATCCATCTAACACAACAGATGCTAGTAACATAATTTATCTCCTAAAAGAATATCGGATTCTGTCTTTTTGTTGTTTGTTTATCCTAACAATTACGCAGATATTGCCTCTATCCTTCTTTTTCTTAGTGATATTATAGACGTTAAAAAACCTTATCGGGCCTGGTTTCAAACTAGTCAGATGAGAAGTAGTTGTACTGTCTAATGGAAACATGAAGGGGAGTTTGTTTTTAGAAAATTTCTAGGATGTTAAGTATGATGTGAATATTTAGGTGATGTTTGAGCTTTATTTGTATACGTGTAGAAAATGTTGACTTGTATTGATGTGTGCAAAAAAAAAAAATAATGAGTTGGATTGATGTTCGTATATGAGTAATGTTGTGAGTGTAATATTAGAAAGTTGTATGTAAATCTTAAAAAAAAATCTCAAAACAAACATGCCCTAAGATAATACCATGGATACTCTAGTTTTTCGAGAATAATCCATCCTAAAATTTTGATAAAACATAAATATTGTTTTTTTATGAGAAAATTCTAATTAATTATTATCGGCTTAGTATTTTTCAAGTCAAGCTAGCAAGCTGTAATAAGCTGTTGAAATACTCCAGGTTTTAAGGAGGATATTCGGAAATGTATAACATAGATCATCCTTTTTAAGTTCCATAATACTTTAATAACCTGCTGGCTTTTCACCCTAATCCCTTAAACGTCGCCAGAAACAAGTGCTATATAAATATCACGCCCCACCCAAAAAGAGAGCGACAGCGAGAGCGAAAGTCTGAATACGAAGACATTTTTACCTTCCTGTCTTTCAAACGAAAAAAGATAAAATCTCGGTGGGTCTCTCTCTTTCTCCCTAGATTCCGAGTTGTCGTCTTCGTATCCATCTTCTCCACCACCCTCTCTTATAGTTATTCCGACGGTGAGAGAGCAGACGTCCCCAGAACGTCGCCCCAGCGCGGGTTACTGGTTAGTTATCAATCTCCCTATCTCTTTTGTTCTTTTTCCATTTCGTTGATTCATTGTCCTGCCCCCCCCCCCCCCCACATTCTTTTATCTCCATGCTTCTTTCTAGAACTCAATGCGTTTGATTATTTGCTCTGAATGTGTGTATATATGCGCTGTTAATGTCATCTTTTCGTCTCAGATTGTGGGATCCGTAGTCTTTTCTCTTTTCTTGAAGATTATCTCGCATTCTTGACACACTGTGTATATATGTTGTTTATGTCATCTTTTCGTCTCAGATTGTGGGATCCGAAGACTTTTCTCTTTTCTTGAACTTGAAGATTATCTCGCATTCTTGATAGTGTGTATATATGTTGTTAATGTCATATTTTCGTCTCAGATTGTGGGATCCGTAGTCTTTTCTCTTTTCTTGAATATTAACAATTCAAATAGCTCGTACAACTAATCATTTTTGCCTGTTTTGAGTTTCTTGGGTACATTATTCGAGTAAGCATAAACGGCCGGGCTGGCTTGCGTTGAAATGAAAAACCATTCAATTCGTTTTCTTTTGCCATGCGAGTTTCTGACACTTAAGAGTAACATCCCTTCTTCTCTGTCGGTTAATGATATTTCACTTAATTATCTCACAATATTAGAGTAATTTCAGTTTTGAACGTGCACCGTTTTACTTTTTTCTTTTCCCCTCTCTCCTTCGACATGCACATGTAGAGTATGAAAAGGGACTTTTCAACCTACTACGACTTGTTTGACTCGTCAAGAAAACAAGAAAAGGAAAAAAAAATGGAGCCCCGTTAGTTTTGTATTTCTGGCTTTCAGGTATGCAAGCCAGATCTAACCCATCTTCACCGCCAAGCGTTTTGGAGGCGTGTACGCTTCGTATTGTTTTGTGGCTATATGTTAATATATTTTGGGACTAAAAACTCTGCTAGCTAGCTTTGATGGGGTGCCCGTACGTCATTTTTAACCCAATGTATAATAGTATTGTCCAGTAGATCATTGCATCTCGTTTAAGGAGGCTTGCTAAGCCTGCCAGAGGAGGCTAGCAAATATAGGTTATGTTTGTGTTGTAAAATTGTTGGTATTGAGTTTAGTGAAAAAGTGAAGAGAGAGGTAATTTTTTATATTTTTTGTAATTTTTTATATTTTTTTATGAGAGAAAGAGAGATTATATTATAATATTTTATTGAGAGTTGATGAAATATTTTGTGAAATATTTACGGCAAATGCACCCATAGTTTGGAACTTTTGAGGGTAAAAATGCATGAGATATTGCCAACACGTGGTGCCAAATATCAACCCACGTGTACGGGGTACGGACCATAAAACCAAAATCTGAATGTACCTCAATGCATGTGTGTGTCACATGTTGTCTCTATCTATCTTATTTAAGCAAAGTTAATTACATTGTAATGTCCTTAGAATAGTCATTTGATAATCGAGTTTTAAGATTTCTTAAAAACTCTTTAGAATTCATGGTTTTTTTTTATGTTTGGTTATATAAATATCTTGTTTTTTTTGTTTCTTTTGTTAATTTTGCAGGCTAGTCAGAGAATAAATTCAGATTCTTGATACCACATAAAAAACCCAATCTGGACGTCACAGATATTAGCTGTCTCTGCTCTATCTTTCCCAACCTTCAATGCCACCCCTCCTCGAAACCACACATCATCTCTCTGTCCCTTTCTTACCCTCATTTGAAAGCTTAAACACCGTATTTAACAGCCAGCCATCCAGCCAGACTGTCAACATTGTTTCTCCACATGCAGTTCTAGATTGACATAAAACCTTTCACCAATCACCTATAATATGCAGTCCCCCAAAGCCTCCCATACCCAGCAGCAAGAAGCGGGTCTCAATGCCCCAATACTTCCTCCTGAAGAACACCGGAGGCCTTATAGCTTCCAAAGCTTCGACAATATGATATCTTCCACTTCGGCGTACTCCGTGAATGGGGACTATATTGGCATGGAGAGCTGCCTTGATCTAGAAGATAACGAAAAGGCATATTCATTGAAGGGCGCGGGGGGATATTCTGAGGATGAGTCTCGTAAGGCTCACAACAGGTGTCGTGGAAAGCGAGATCAAAAGCTGGCTAGCAAGAAGAAAGAGTTTCCACCACCGATACCGTTGCTGGCACAGACGGGGAATATGCCTTCCCATATGCCGTGGGTGCTGAAGAGGGAGTACACCAGCGATGGACGGTTGATTCTCACGGAGGAGAAGGTTAGGCACCACGAATACTTTCAGGCACACAGGGCTAATGGGCGTCTCACACTGCAGCTTGTGCCATTAGACGACGAGGTTTGGCTTCCATCCTCTGCTGACGAGCAAGACAATTCTACCCCAAATGAAGAGCTACCGAGCGATAATGATACGATTAGTGTTGGCGGCGATGAACTTGCGAGTGGGGATGGCGATGAGGTTAAGAAGGAGATCGTGCATGAGAGTCGATTTTGCAATATGGCATCTGTGTCATGTATTTTCGCGGTGCCAGTGGGAGCAATCAGACCAGTTCATTAGGTAGCAGAAACCTAGAGGCTGTCGATTTTGCACTCAGTAGTAGAGCTTAATATTTGTTTTGTGCTACCTAATGAACTGGTCTGATTCTAGATCACTCTCATGCATTAATTGATTTCATTTGGCTTATAGTACTGTTGGCAAATGAAAGGGCTACGCTCACGGTCAAATTTCTCACTCGTTCACTTACCTTGAGAATTAGTCTTCTAGAAGGTCGTGGACCAGACTACCAGTGATGAGCCCGCAAGCCGGCGGAATAGCCAAAGAACTTCCCAAATCCCACCATACATTGCTCGCCCAATTCAGTTAAATCAAGCGATGAAATAGCCAATTTGAAACTAACGGGGGATGGGTTAGAATTAATTATATTTATAGGTACGCTACCGATCGATCGATGTGTTTATGACGATCGATCAAGAACATAATTTTGATCAATCGATAAATATTGATGCTCGCTAGGTCTCAGGACTACCGATCCATCGTGTTTGTCTACTCGATCGATCGTTTTAATTGGACGATTGGTCGCTTATTTCAACGACGGAACAATGATTTCCTGCGCGATCGATTGGTGTCATGTAACGATCGATCGTTTTAATTGGATGATCGATCTTCTATTTCTCAGCAGATCGGTCATTATAACATCGATGAATCACTTGTAAGGACCCGATCGGTCGGTTATATTACTGATCGATCATTATTTTAGTTGTGTTAATATTGACGATTGATCGGTGTTATTCGCGATCTATCGTTATCGAAAGAAGTGAACGATCGTTGTAATTGACGATCGAACTGTAATAACATAATCAATTTAAAAAATAATAATAATAGAAAATATTATACAACACATACTATTACAATAACAATACAATAATCACATTAATGATGTTCAATAATAATATATAAATGATCTGTAATTAATCCAAAAATAATATCGTAATAATACATGTCGCTCATTTTCTTCTCCATTACAAATCACATTTTCTTCTCCAACTCCTTTAATATTTCTGCTCGTAAGCGCTCTTGCTCCTTTCGCATACGCTCTTGCTCCTTTTGCATGCGCTCCTCGTGCTCCACTCGCATGCGCTCCTCATATTCTAACCCGATGCGCTCCTGCTCCACCCGCTGCTCCTCACGGTGGTCCCACAGCGAGGCCTCCATCGCTTCTATCTCATCACTTGCCTTCGCTAGCTGTTGTTATAGATCAGAAGACTGTGTAGTTAAAGTTGATGAAGGCGGAGGCTTAACCGTGCATCCTAATCCCTGAACATATCCCGACTTTTTGCCCAATATCTCGGAATATACTTCAATTTCGGTATAAGTCTTCCCTTCTAAATCATACTGGCGCTAGAAGGCATCCATCCGTTGCTGAGAAATAACAATAATTAGCAGAAATATTAAAGCATATAAACTATACATATATTACATAAACTAGATTAAAATGAAAGCAACTTACATAAATTTCTCTCGCCTCTTCCGAGGTCCAAACACCATCTTTGTTTATATAATTATTCTTATACGGCTCTGTTGGATTGATTTCGCCGTCTTCTTGATTTTTCTACATGAAAATAGCATAAACTTATTGACAAACAATATGAATAAAACTCATAATTTAGTACTTCACTTACCATGCAAGCTCAAGTGCGTTAGAAGGAGCGCGAACCAACAACGTGATTCACAATCAATATCGATCTATTTTTCCTATTTCGCTTGCTTCGCAGATTGCTTCGTTTCTGCGATATTTTAAGTAGTTAGATTTAAAAAGAATGCAATATTTAATCAACGAGATTTTGTAAATCACATACCAAAAATGCTTCGCTGGTAAACAGAACGCATAACTCCTTCAACTGTTCTTCCGTGGTATCAGGGTGGAGCTTTAGCAACGCCGTCACTTTTAACCAACGATCAATCTTCTATTACCCAGATTGTAAAACCCATAGCAACCATCCCCACATACTCATTACAATGTACATATTAAAAACACCCTAATAAGCTTTAATCATCATAAATCATATCCACAATACCCAAAAATATCCAAATAAAAAAACTCACCAAATAACCAACTAAATCATTCCTAAATCGTAGTATAGGTCGAGAATATTACATCTTGCACGAAATCAACACCAAAACGAACTAAATCCAAACTAAAATCTCACAAATTTCGCCTAAAATTTTCAATATTCACCCGGTTAAAAAACCAATGAACTTGAGCTTAGGCTTACTCTTAAGCTATTCTAAATACTCTCTCAACTAAAAAAATGGTGTTTGGATTAAGTTTGAAGTGAAAATCGATCCTTGGTGCAAGCTTTCGATCTCATCTCACCGTGGGTGAGGTTTTGCATTACACCCACGGCCTTAGAGCATTTGGGCATTTGATGCTAGATAAAAACCGATCTATCGCCTTGTCAACATTAAAATTTCCACTAAATTTTAAAGGTGATCGATTGTTAAGTTGTAACGATCGATCCTCTATAAAAGCCTAACATCGCCCTTCCACGATCGATCGTTATGTCACAGATCGATCGGGGATTCTCTATATTAAAAAAATGATTTTTAACCAGACAAATTACTTAATTATTAAAATTATTTTACTTATAATATCATCTTAATACATACGTCACACTTATATCTTATAATCATTTGCTAAATAAGTGTTATATCACTAATTTATGACATTAATAGATTTCTCATACTAACTCTTACAAAATGTTTCTATGATACAACATGTACAACTTATACATGTTTTCCTACATATTAATAATGTGTACTTGACTATTTTTATGTAATATAAATACATCCTAAAATGCTTTGTTAATGTATATTTTGTATTTGCAAAAATTTAAACTCACAATATTCAATCATTAATTCTTAAAAATAAAATTTTCTAACGGTCGATCAGTATCCTCACGATCGATCAGAATGTTCAGTTCAAATGACGGTGCACGATGCGATCGATCGCTATATATGGATGATCGATCGCGCTGTGCAACTAAAACGACCACGCATATAAACGATCGATCGTGGTACAAATTACTGATTGATCAGTTTTTGTAAAGCAAAACGACGACGTATTTGATGATAGATTGTTTTGTTTATACACGATCGGTCGTCTTAACATATCTAAACGATATCGTTCTTCACTCATCGATCGATAGTGCACTCATCAATCGATGATCCTAAATATTAAAGGTATGCTTTTTAACCACACAAATTACTTAATTATTAAAATTATTTTACTTATAATATCATCTTAATACATACCTCATACTAATACCTTATAATCATATGCTAAATAAGCATTATATCACTCATTTATGACATATTAATAGATTATTCATGCTAACTCTTACAAAATATTTCTATAATGCAACATATACAACTTATACATGCTTTCCTAAATTTACCTACCCATTTTTACTTAAATTCTTATATTACTTATTTAATCGATCGCCATAAATTACAACTTAAATTATATTTAGATATGTATGTTAATTTTGCCAACCAAAGGGGATTTTCGTCAATTTATATATCTAAGTGATGAGAAACAATACGAATAAAAAAATTACATAAATTGTAATCAAAGTCACTACATATCCACAAATCTATAGAAACTAGACGATTTTAGTGTGCTAGTACCCTTCATCCCACCAGCCTAAAATGTTAGACGGAGATAGATTTTTATTATCTAAATTATATTTTTTATCCCACATGTGGACCGGACTATCACATTTAGTTCAACCAAACTAAGGGGGCAAGAAGCAATCACAAGCCAAGATTTTCATCAAAGGGAGAGCCAAGAAAACTGAAATTAAATTTATTTCACATTAGTGAACATTAATAGAAGATATCAATTAAAAAAGTCTTGTACAAACAAACACTAGATTAACCTTCCCCAGCCTAAACTTCCTAATTAAAATCGATGGTGTATCCTTAAAATCTAACAAATTAAACTTCCTATTGAACTATCTGCAAGACTGAAACCCCTTACACCGAACCCCGAGACTAGAAGAATTAATATATAGCCGCAAACCTAGCTAGATAGGCGTTTAAAGCATGTTTCGTTCTTTTTGCCATTCCTCATATATGTACACAAAGAAATTAAAATAGTTCACAAACAGTGGCGTGTGGAAGGTGATTAGCTTAGTAGTAGTGAAACTTTACTCTCTATTTGGGAAGTCATGAGTTTGAAGTCCAATGGATATGATGCTTATATAAAGGGGAGGGGACTTTTGGAAACTTCAAAAACTAATTGCCAGTCTGCCGGGACCGTGTTTTTTTTGCTTCTTCTAGCTAGCTTCTAGATATCCTCGGCAGAAGGCCAGGGCCTGATCGTATTTCCATATATGCCTCGGGCGCCCTTGAATATAAAGATCTTAAACTTATCCTAACCTCATTCAAAACAGAGTCTCCATGGGAGAAGATCAAGGAAGTCTTCTTCATATATATGGATAGTAAAGTGTAAAGGGGTTCCATTTCCAGATGATTAATATATAAGCACATTGCTTTTCTTGAGGATCCTGCATGCAGCCCAATCCAAAGTGAGAAGAGCAAAGAGTAGTGACAGTTAGGTGACGAGCATCAATATTTAGATGAACACAACAATTTGAACAATAAAAATTTGCCCTCTTTTCATGTTTATTAATCGTACAGCAATTTGCCTACAAATGATTAACTAGATCTAGTGTTGGGCCTATACTTTTCTCTACTATATATCGGGTCAAGTACCAATGGGGCCATAATATCAAGGGCCCAACTTTTGGGTCTATCTAGTTTGGAATGGTCGGTCACTCGTACTGTTAAGTTTTGGTCCTTCACAAAAATAAAAACACGACCAAATTGACCCTTTTTGTGTGTGCGCGTGCGTGTTTCTTTACGTTCCTTTCCCAATACTCTTCGATAGGAGAATTAAAGTACAGGAAACAACATCCAAGGAGAAAATTATACTCATAACGTTACAAACCATGAAGCTGCAATATAAATTTTGGAAGTAGGCCGGGAGAAGCATATGGTATATTGTTCATTTCTCAAGAGGATATAGTTAAGCAAAAAATTGTATTCCACAAACAATTAATATTTTTAGTTTTTGAAGTGATGATTTTTGTTGAGGACAATAATATTTTTTTGGAGTAAAATTATCATTTCACTGACAAAAGTTATTAATTTTCATTCAAATTAATAGCGAAATGTGTAAATTGCACAAGATGTATATTGTTAAAGAGTGAAGGTAACAAACTTGATAGTTTAGTATGTAAAATGTCCGCATCTATCTCAATAGTGGATAGACGATAAATATGGTTTCCCTTTAGTATTAACTTTAGGTGTAGTGCCTCTTTGACAATTCACTCTCATTTAGACTTTACAATATTGGATTCATCGATATCTTTAAATGCTAAATACTATTAGCTGGATTGAAAAGAGAGGAAAGGGAAGTGTCCGGTACAGTTGGTAAGAGATCAATGTTATAGCCGACAGGGTGGGTGAGGGAGGAGTGGAGAGTCTTGTGGTCCTAGAAGCTAATTATGGTAGCTACGTTGGTGTTGGCAATGGACGAGCCAGGATGGGTCCTAACTCCTAACGTAAGGAGTTGGTATCAGATCCAGTGGTTGGTGAGCAGAGTGGCTGAAGAGTGCATGGGGATGGTCTGGGCAGGGATTCCCGTGTTGAGGCACCAAGTCAAGTTTTTTCAAAAGATGGGCTTACATTGTTTTAAAAGCACAAGGCATTTTCCAAAATGCTTGCAATGAAACTTGTGTTGGGAAAAAAAAAAAAAAGGAGTTTTGTATATGGTTGCCCATCCAGTCTAAAAGAAGAACAATTAGGTTGAGAAAAAAGGAGAAAGGAAGTATATTATGTATAGTTGGGAGGAGTGTTGTAGGCTATAGATAAGGGTGACAAGGTTGGGGTAGAGTCTCATTTAGAGGTTAGCTATAAAAATATTAGAGGGGAGTTTGTGTAACCAACTAAGGACAGCATCACAAGGCTAACTGCATTTGCGTTTTGACTTTAAAAAAACTAATTAACGTTATTTTTGAAGTCAAAAGCGCATATGTGGTTGACACTATCATAAGGTCGTTAAAAATAGTATTAAAACGGTCCTAATAACCACCAATTTGGATTTGGTGGGTCTTAAATGAGGATATCAAAGATTTAAAGGGTGGAGGAGATTGTGATACTCTCCCTTAATCCAACATAAAGTGAGAGATGAGTTTATAAGGGCAAAGTTTTACATTAAGACTTTATAAGGTTGAATGAGTTTTATAATAATTTCAAAGAGCTTCAAGAATAACATTAACTAGTTCTTTTGAAGTCAAAACTCAAATACTTCTAGGTTGTAATAATGATAAAATTTAAGAAGTGTCTAGAATGAAAAGTAATTGCAATAAGTAATTGTGATAAAAGGAATTAATTTAGAATGTAAAATACCTAAATTAAATTTAGGAAATTCTGTCGCATATTGTGGTTATCCTTTTGTTTTTTCTTCTTTATCCGAAATATCAGACAAGGAAAAAGGTGTTTATATCAAAAAGAAAAAGCCTTTAAAATGTGCGCACGTCCGGTCTAAATTAGAAAAAAAAAAAAATTGAATTTGGATCCTATGAGGCGCCCACGTTAGGGCTGGACCGCATTTTCAGTTTTCAGCCTTAGCCAACGTCTTTTAATTGGGCCAACAAAAAGAAACCCGGTTCCACAGACAAACGTGCCGGACGTCACTCAACTACTCCAAATAGAAACAAGCGAATCGGGCCCGTGCTGCCCAAAATTCAAACCCACGCTAAAACTAGAGTTAAAAATATCTACACGATGTGCTGCACAAATACACGTGTGGAGAATCTACAGATCCACGTCTTCATTAACCAATCAAGCCTACTATCCGGAGACGGACAGAGCATTGATGTGTACTTCATAAAGATGAACACGGCCCTTCGGATTTAGGGGTCTTGAATTTTGCTTCTTCCTGCCCCCAGGGTAAATCTGATAACGAATTTTTGTTGAAGTTGGTTGTTATCTACGTGATCTGTAATTAGGATTACGAAATCCAAGTTCAAATATGGTTGCTAAAGTCTGGTGAATTATCGTACTCTCCGCATTGTTATTGCTTTTTGGGGTTCTATTGGATCACGGGTATTAGTTCGTCAGCATGCTTGTTTCTGTGGGTTATCCTTTTCATGTTGTTTGTGTGTCGGTGTGTGATTTCTTTGAATTCAATTTCATCGTGTTTGTGAATTTGTTGCAGTTTTGGTTTTGCTCTGTGTTCGTGTTTCCGTGTTTGAAAATTTCCAATGTCTGGTTGTTATGCGGGTTTTGTGCGTAACTACTTTGTGATGTATTTAGCATGATGTCTATGTAGATGGAGCATTGGCATGGCGGTCAGCTTGATTTTTCGTCTCACAGTCGTGAAAATGAGGGAAGCCATTGTATTTAGATTTGGAGGACCGCAGAAGTTCTCCTGAATACGGCTTGTTTGTTCTTGGCCAATACCATCTGGTGCCAAAACTAAGCCTGGTTTAGTTTGTGAAAACTTGTGTTCCATGAAGGATTTTAGTTGGCCTTTTAAAGGAATAACTTTCTTCTCTGTCATTTTGCAAAACTTGGAAGCAGGCTTTGGAAGATCTCTATATTGTTTGAATTTTCTGGCAATATTGTGTAAGAGTCGTGAAAGTTTCATAATTTTCATCTAACAGCTGTCTCCGTGGAATGCTTCTTGGATGATATTGATGTGGCTCTCTTCTCCTCTCTCTCTGTTTCTTTTCTGTTTAGCTTTTGCATTGATGAAGAGACAGTACTCTCGCATTAGTAGTTCAAATTTGGACTAAAGTCAATTTCAAGATAGATCTCTCGAGGGCTTGATGGGGCAATTTTTGAGTTTGGCTGGTCAGAAGTGTAGGACTGGTGACTACACCAAGGTCTCTCGGAATGATACCTGCAAGAGGCAAAGAATGTCATCAAGCTTTACCGAGGAGAGTGCAAGGCTAATTCCAAGTCTTCCTGATGAGTTATCAATGCAGATTATTGCTAGACTGCCTAGGATTCACTATTTTGATGTACGGTTGGTGTCGCGGAAGTGGATGGCAACTGTTATGAGCTTTGAACTATTCAAATTGAGAAGGGAACTCAGAAAGACTGAAGAATGGCTTTATTTACTGACCAAGGTTGAAGAGGATAAACTTTCCTGGCATGCTTTAGACCCTTTATCAAGAAAATGGCAGAGGTTACCTATGCTACCCCATGTTGTTTACGAAGACGAATCTAGGAAGGGTTTCACAGGGCTTTGGATGTGGAACATGGCTGGTCCCAGTGTTAACATTGCTGAAGTTTTTAGACGCTGGCTTGGGCGGAAGGACTCGTTAGATCAAATGCCATTTTGTGGTTGTGCTATTGGTGCTGTTGATGGATGCCTTTATGTGCTTGGTGGATTCTGTAGAGCTTTGACCATGAAATGCGTCTGGAAATTTGATCCAATTAAAAATGAGTGGAGTGAAGTCACTTCCATGTCTACTGGTAGAGCTTATTGTAAGACTGGCATTTTAAATAACAAGCTTTATGTGGTTGGAGGTGTTAGTCAAGGCCGAGGTAGTTTGACTCCTCTTCAGTCTGCCGAAGTTTTTGACCCCTCAACGGGGTCATGGTCCCAAGTACCAAGCATGCCATTCTCAAAAGCACAAGCTTTGCCCACTGCCTTTTTGGCCGATATGCTAAAGCCTATTGCCACGGGGTTGACTCCATACTTGGGAAGGTTATGTGTGCCACAGAGTTTGTATTCATGGCCCTTCTTTGTCGATGTCGGGGGAGAAATTTATGACCCTGAAACAAATTCATGGATTGAAATGCCAAATGGCATGGGAGAGGGTTGGCCTGCTCGACAGGCGGGTACAAAATTGAGCATTGTAGTAGATGGTGAATTGTATGCATTCGATCCTTCTAGTTCCATGGATAGTGGCAAAATCAAGGTATATGACCGAAAAGAAGATGCTTGGAAAGTTTTTATTGGAAAAGTCCCTATGCATGATTTTGCAGATACAGAATCTCCGTATCTACTTGCTGGTTTTCATGGGAAGCTTCATGTCATCACAAAAGATTCTAGTCATCACATTGCGGTTCTGCAGGCTGATTCGTGTTCTTTGCCGTCAAGCTCCAGTTCTCTTTTTGCTGGCTCATTGAATGAACATTCAGGCTCAATGGGAGAATCTGATGCTGTTGTTTGGAGGGTCATTGGTACGAGAGATTTTGGGTCAGCAGAGATGGTCAGTTGTCAAGTACTTGAAATTTAGCATTGCATTAAGCTTCATGAGTGTTCTAGATGGCGAATGGCAGCCTCCTGGGCATTGAGAAATATTATATAGTATGTTGTCCAGTGTATATGAGAAAATGAGTGGGGTTTATATGAACCATGTCATGAGGCAGCTACATGCATATTTGCAAAGCAAATTACAATAGTCAGGAGATCACTGTCAAGTTTTACTTCTTCTTGGCCCATAGGATTCCCTCCTTCATATTACTCTGCTACATATGAAAATCAGGTGAGTCATTGTATGTGCAACATCAGTGATAATGAATAGTGTTGCCTTATAATTTGTCTAACTAGGACAGAAGTATCACTTTGGTTTTCATAAATAGAGCTCCATTCACTTAATTCAATATCTTTTGGTGCATGCAAACTGTCTAATTTATGCGATTGCAAATTTACCTTAGAGAGAGAGAGCATTCTGTCTGTTGGTTGCATCACTTTCTGAACCCATCAAGTCTCGGACTTCAGCGGCTTCTGTCCTTTGCAACGACTTGGCCTCCATATGTTATTTATATCATATACGCTGTGCATATGGGTGGGATTGACGGTAGATTTCTCTGAAAGGAAAAGCAGATCCTTCACATGCGTATAGAAGGTGAGATTCTTCAGTTTAACACCTGCCGGGTGCGTGTACAATGAATGTATCCAGTAGACAGTAAAAAAACATAATCGATGATAATTCTTGCATATATGCAGGTTTTTCATCTTCTACAAACGATTTTAGTTCATCATTTTGCTCATTTTTATACGGGTAGTCACATCTTCATGATAAATATTTACTTAAAATAGTAATCCTATAGCTTTTAAGCCAATATGTTCAGGGTTGATGTCCTCCTGAATCGAGTTTGGAGCTGGATTTTTTTTTCTTCAGCATCTGTACGAATGTCTGTGTGTGTGTGTAACTTCTTTGTTTTTTGTTTCCCTTCCGCATTCACTAAAAGGAGAGGTAGTTTAAGCATTATTTTGAGCTTTGTTTGTGCTAACTGCACCAGAGCCTACTGGAAGACAATCCTTTTGGTCTAGTAACTTCTGTAAATCCCACATCTACTACATGTCTAAACATATAACCTATCGGATTTGCATCTCGTGTGATTTAATCTTATTGAAGCTACGTCGTTGCTGTATAAACGGATGTTTACGGAGAGTCAACAAGAACCAACAAGGAATAGTTCAACAGCTTTAAAATCCAACTATTTGGTAGGAGCTGGTTTTTGCCCAGCCTTTGTTCTAATCAATGTGGGTGGCTGTGACTGCTGCCAGTTGATGTAGATCTCCTTTTGCTTCAAACTTCCACACAAGAAGCTCCAAATGCAGAAAAGTGTTCCTCTCCTTAAACGGGCGTGGATCTTCGTTTTTCACAGCTTTCTCCATTCTGAATCCTGCATCACAGGACTGGTGTTACAAGTCCAGGCCTTAACAGTGTCATAGACTGAGCGCACACAGAAGGTTCCTTTCGGCTCTGTTTTCCAAATTAGTTTGTCCTCCTCATCGGCAGTGCGCCGGGGCAATCTTCTTATTGCAGCCATTGTGTCGTCAAACAGCCGGTGAATAATCGGATTCCACTCCCTGCTTTGAAAATGGTACAATCCGCAACATGGTTAATATTCGGTGGGATTTCGACCCCTTCCTGACAAGTAGGTAGGCCTGTGGGCATCATGGGAATCCAAGGATCAGTGAGGAGCTTTAGGCATAGCCCGTTTCTGGGAAGGAAACAGAGGCCCTGTGCAAGTATGGGCCATGTACTCGTTCTGCTCTGCCAATTCCATGACGAATTGTTCTTGCTTTCAGCCCTTAGTACATCCTGACCTAGGGTGTATTGGACATTTAGAAATTGCACCCATTGACTCTGAGCTAGGTAACTAATGCTCTGTTGTTGTCATACATTTTTCGGATGCCCCCTCTACCTCGGTCCTTAGGGTTACAAATGGATTTCCCAGATTTTGGGGTGCAGTGAAGATTTTTTTTTTTTTGTGATAATATATTATTATATAACCAACCTAAAAGGTACAATAGGAGGAGGTAGGACATCCTGCAAACATCCAAAATAACCCGGAGCGAAAAACATAAAAGGGAAATAGAGCCAACAAGCTGGTTCTGTCCCACAGTTTCTTGATCAAATTTTTAAGAAAATGACCTCTACAAAGAAGATTTTTGAGATTATCAACATGATTGATGCACGGTAGATGACTGCGTTGAACTGACTGACAAACATCTTTGTTTCCTCATTTTAAGAACGAATTTTCCTCCACCTGCAGCATGTAGAGGCAGATCCTAGACCACGCTCTGAAGTCTGAAGCCTTTTTTATTTTTATTTCTTTTTCTTTCATTTAGTTGAAACGAGTGCAGATGGGCTTCAACCCAGTTTCAATATCTTGGAACACTAACTTTTATCGCTGGGTGCAGTGTCAGATTTTTCATTTAGAATGCCAGATCTGCTTGCCCACATTCCAGAAAGTAAAGGGTAGATATATTCATAATTAGGGGTGCAACGTGTGAATTTTAGTGTTTGAGGTGCAAATTACAGAAAGTACGGTGGGTGCAAAATATATTTTTTCCAAATACTTCTTTGAATGCATCTCAATGATATGAAGTTAACTAGTAGGTACTGCAACTTCCATTTTATGAGCTGGTGATTGCTATTTCCTTATCCTCTGACTTGTTTTAACCATTCAAGAAGTATTTTTGTGTTGGAGGCAAAGGCACACTATGTATGGACACTGTTGGTGGACTTAGCAGAAAATAATGTTGACCAGAACTTGGGGGGAACAAAATATCAGAAAATCGTTGGTACGAACAATGATAAGATATATAGGCCCAGTCCCCAGACACTTACTTCTGTCCCCCTAGAGGAGAGCTGTCCTTTTGCTTTCTTTCTTGGTTCCTTCCTTCTTCGGATCCACGCCAGAATAAAATGAATTTGTCCCTCAATTATATAAGTCCTTGTAAAGCAGGATGAGTACGTCCTGTCAGGTTTCCTCATTATGCTTCCTGGCAGTAATATTCTCTCTTGTGTTTTTTCCCTTCTCAAAACTTTACATTTACCCAAGACCAGATCAGATTCTCTCCTTCTGGTCTAGGATTGGTCGTTTGTATATATGCCATTAATGTTCTTATGCTCTTTCTTCCACTTAAACTACCTCTTTTGCTGGCCATTTTGTTTCGATGCTAACAGTACAAAAGATGAGCCTTACCCTTTTTTTAGCCGTTTGAATTGGAGTTCTATCCATTTTTCTTTTTGGCTTTCAGGCAAGTGCTCTGAGGCACATATTCTTCAAAGGGTTTTTAGTTTACAAGGCCCTTCAGTTTATCCCCACTGGAATAACCTAAAGGATGGCTAAGCCGATTCCTATCAAGAAGGGTACTGCTTTTGCATGCTGCATAAATTGCACTCTACTTGAAATGCGCCCAATTTGGTATTTCAAGTATACATATATAAGGATGTGAATTTGGGAAGAATGATTCTCTGCAACTTTCTATTCGAATTGTAGGGTTCACTTGTTGTGTTTATCGCTCTCCCGAGCAAAAAATTGATTGCATAATCCTAATCCAAATGTTGGCAACTGTGGTCAAACCTAACAAGAAAAAGTAGGGCTGGAAAATGAAGTTTATCACTAAACATAGGATTTAACATTCAACTACCCTTAAAGAAATTCCGTTCCACTTTTTACTTCCATTTTCTCTGCTGTTAGGGTGCGGAGAATAGCTTCTTTGGCTTACCTCTCCTGCAAGAAGATTACTCACAGTTTCTCTGACAACCTTTCGCACGCTTCCTCCCAATAGCAAATGGGAAGTCCTGATCACCAAGGTGTCCCCCTTCATAGTCTTTTCCAATCGGCCCAAGTCCTACAGCTTGTGGTCTCGAGTACGGTCAAATGCTTTGTCGTGTTGTTATTACCTGGATAATGGTTGGCCTTCCGTGACTTCGATCCTCCATTAATGTGTGATTCGAGAGCTGAGGTGTACCCACATATTCAGACCACGACAAAGAATGTCTCAGCTGTGAACCAAGCATGAGTTTGGATTATATCTCAATAAGACACCAAATAAGACTCGGTGGTTCTGTGGTCGAGGAGGATTATTCTTAATTTGCTCTTCTTTAGTCCCACAGACTAAGTTTGCATCTAATTCTCGTGGCCGGACGAATTTGTTCAACAAATTTGTGTGGAAAACGAAGGCCCTAGAACGAGTAGCAGGCTCTGGAGTTGGCTCTCAAAATTGGTAGTACTTGTGAATTTCAATGGTAGGTTGTACCATTTATTCGCCTTTTCAAATGTTTTTGCCACAAGGTTTAATTTATAATTCATTCTAATCCCACATAGGGGTGTGCACGGGTACCGGTTCCATAAACCGCTCCCCGCCCCACGGCAGCACCGGTGAAGGTGCCAAATTTTGCCGTGGGGCGGGGATTTAGGCGGTAGCGGTCAGCGGTTTCCACCGCTAAAACAATTTTTTTATTATTATTTATTTTATGTAAAAAGACGACGTTTCTCTTAAAAGAGAGACGCCGTCGTTTGAGGGGCCCCGAAACCCTAAAGGTTTCGCAACCCCTCAGCTCTCTCATTCGGTCATTCCCCATTTTCGGCTTCGCAAATAGGAACGACAGCCCCCCTCTCCCATTTTCGCAGACGCCAGCTTCCCTCTCCTTCTTCGTCTTCAACATTTCTTCTCCTCTCACTCTCCCCATCTCCCTCTTCATCATTTCTTCTTCTCTCAGCCGCTCAGCGAAGCCGCCGCTGCGCCCATTCTATAAGACCACACCAATATGCCACTCTTTCGCTCTCTCTCTCTCTCCCCCCTTTCATTGCGATTTGATTTTGTTTGGTTTGTTTTGATTTGATTTGGCTTGGAATCTGCGATTTGGTTTGGTTTGGAATATGCGATTTAATCTTGGTTTGATTTGATTTGTGCGGTTCGTTTCGATTTTGTAATTTCGATCTTACGATTTGTACGGTTTGTTTTGAAATCTTGCGATTTTTGTAATTTTTTCTGTGAAATTTTTGAATTTCCCGGTGATTGTGATGGTTACCGCCCACCGCCAAAACCGTTACCGTTAGGTGACGGTTGTTCCCCTTACGGTGGCGGGGACGGTTCCCTTTTTGGAGAACCGCCCGTAGCGGTGACGGTGCCGATGGAGGCCATAACCGCCACGGGCACCGGTTATGCACAACCCTAAATTCTCACATCAATCGATAAAAGTCAAATTTCCTTTTCTTGGAACATGTTGGACTAGAATAAAAAAAAAATTAGCTGATTATTTTTTATTTTAGTTGACAAGGGATGTATTCCAAATTATTTAATCTCTTGGACACGTGTAATTCCTCTATCCCACATTCACAAGTAATTACCGAATAACACGGTAGTGAAAAAAAAAATACTCATAAAAAGTTTTTCAAGTCTGAGATATGCCCACAGACCAGAACGGGGCAAAATATCCATCCTAATTGAAGATGATATTAAAGTCATAAGACGTGCTAGATGTAACTCGTATAGAGTTAGACTTATATTTTGATATCTATAATAGTTAATTTGGACGGAAAATTAATTTTTTACATGAGAAATGATAATTTTGTCTTCATTAATTTTTGGGTAAATTGCTCCGTACGTCCCTAGGGTATGGCGCTTTCCCAATTTCGTCCTCAAGGTATGTTTTCCCCTACACAAGGACCTGTGGTTTGGCCCTATTCCCAAAAGAGTCATGTCGTCAATTAAATGGACGGAAATGCATACGTGGCTGACGGCACACACGTGGAAATTGAATTTTCGATTTAAAAAAAATACCGCTCAATTGATGTGTGACACGTGTCCGGAAAATAAAAAATAAATCTAAAATTATTAAAAAAAGGGAGAGGACTCATCCCCTCCACCGGCCGGAGGTTATTCTGGCTGCCTAGAAATGGGCAGCCAACGGGGGAACCTCCACCGGGCGCGACCTTGGGGCAGCTGGGGGACCTCCCCCCAGGTGCAGCTAGGGGTGTAAGTCTGGTCCGGCCTCCGCCGGATCTCCGGCTCCGGTTCCAGTACCTGTTCCGGGAAGATGAGGTCCGTCCCTTCCAGGAACCGGAACCGGTAGTAAATTTTGAGTTTTCCCGGAATCGGAAGCGGAGTTTTTCCGCCGGTTTAGTGGAAAAACCGGTTCCGGTTTTTTATTTTTAATTTTCCGAATAGTAAAACGGCGTCGTTTTATTTTAAATAGAACGACGTCGTTTAGTAGTTTTTGTTTTAAAAAAAATATAATATCGCGGATCAAAACGTGTCGTTTTGATCCGCGATAAGAGAAAACCCTAAAGAGGCTATGTCTTCTCCGTCTCCGGGCCTCCGGCTCTCTCCCCCCCACCCTCTCCTCTCTTTTGCGAGCCCCCTCTGCCCTAAGTCCTCTCTGAGTCTCCAGCTCTCCTCCTCACAGTCAGTGAGTCACTCCCTCAGCTCTCTCTCTCTGTTCGTCGTGGTCATCTGTCTCTCAGCTCTCTCTCTCTGCTCCAGCTCTCCTCCTCACAGTGCAGAGGTCTCTGAGCTCCGGCGGGCGGCTAGTGCAACGGTCTCTGAGCTCGCTCTACTATGTATGTCTCTCTCTCTGTCGCCATCTCTCTGTGAACCTGTTGTGACGGTTGTGAATCTGTTGATTTTTCCCAATCTGTTGTGAAGTGTTGTGAATTTGTTGTAGTGTTGTGAATCTGTGAACCGGTTGTGACTTGTAAATCTGTGAATTGTTGAGAATTTGATTTTTGTGAACCTGTTGTGAATCTGTGAATCTGTGTGTCTATAGGGCACTGGGGTGAGGATTGGATGGATCTGTTGTGAATCTGTGAAGTGTGAATAAGCGTATATGGTCTTTGGGAAAATGATTGGATGCATGAGACATTTGAATGTAGGGAGAAAAGGGCCATAGCTATGGGCAAAGACTTATGTGCAGCAGGACAATTTTGGGTAAATCAAACTTCTGAATGTGAAAGCAACCCAATCTGTCAAATTAAATTAAACACTATGATAAATACAACCACCTGACTTCCTTGAAGATCAGTCAATTACAAAAGATGCCCACGCTTATATGCACAGAGAGAATGAAAACTCCATTAAAATAAAGCCTATTTCACCTATAATCTATCTCTAAACCTGGAAGCATCTTTTCTTGACAATAACTTGGATAACATCCAATGCATGACATAACTTGGATAATATCCAATGCAATGAGCAACCCAAGTAGGAACCATACACCTGAAGATCCAAATGTTATAGTAACTATATATTGAATAAAAAAACCCAAGCACTTACCTGGGAAGGGAAGGAAGCATTATTGAATATCTAATTTAAATTTTAGGGATCTCGTGCACATTAAGATAAATAGTTTTATTATCTACGATCGCAGTACCTGCAATACAAATTCCCCTTGCTTGAGATCATGAGCAGCAAGGACTCTAATGGCTTCAGTATTGAAGATAAAAAATAGCATTCCAGGTCTCTCATTGAGCAAGAATTGTCCAAGGTCTCTGCTCAGAAAATGGACACTCACAAGCTTTTGCATGTCTCTCTCACCTCTCAAATCTATTCCTACTAGCTTTCGGACAGTGCTTCCTGCACCAACCGTCCTAACAAGGACGTTACACTGCATATTCTTCTGTGTATACTTCCCTTCCTTAAGGAAAGCAGCAGTAAATTTAACATATTGACCAGTGGCATCAATAGATGTGCACTCATGCCCCAGTAAAATTTCCCTTCCCTTGACGGGTTGATGATTAAGGCCTTCCAGGGCTTGTGCAGTATAAACATGGAAGTTAAGATCTTTCAGCTGCTTCAGCAGTGACGCAGTTAACTTGTACTGTGAGAAGTGTGCAACAGAGACTAGACTTGCAACTCTCTCGAAATCTGGTGTCAAGAAACAAGAAAATCACATAATGCATAATATTTTCTCTTTTCTAGTTGGTCACGTAGAATTTTTTTTGGTTGTTATTGTCTTTGATATTTGGTTGTTGTTGTCTTAGCAGACTTAGCTGAATTCCGCTATCTGCTTCTGCTAAGTCCGCTTCCGCTAAGTCCGCTAAGAGTCGGAAGCGGAAGCGGACTCTATTTTGGCCATCCGCTAGTTAGCGGACCGGATGTCGGAATGTCAAATTCCGCTTCCGACTAGTCCGCTATTCACCCCTAGGTGCAGTTTTGGGGTGTCTGGGGGACCTCCCCCGCCCCGGGCGCGCCCGTGGAAATGGGATCACCAGCCAGCCTCCTCCCTCCGGCGGCCAAACTACCCGCCCATTCCCGTACATTTAGTTGACGACATGACTCTTTTAGGAATAAGGTCAAACCTCAGGTCCTTATGTAGGGAAAAACATACCCTGAGGACGAAATTGGGAAATCACCATACCCCAGGGACGTACGGAGCAATTTACCCTTAATTTTTTTTTGCATTAACCGTTTTATGATGGTAAAATTGTAATTGCAAAGATCAAAAAATAAATTTCCATCCAATTTGGTGGAAAATTTTATTAGAGCGGTGCAAAGTATTTCAAATTAATAGTTGGTAGATACAAAGTGTCAAGACCCTCAAAGTTAGAAGGTGTAAAATGCATTTATCCCAAAAAAACATAAATTTGAATTTTTTCTAATATATTGGCATGCATCATCATTAAAAACCCAACAAATGTAATTATGAAATATCTTTTGCTACTTTCTTACGCATAGGGGCGGACTCAGGCCCGGGCGAACCTGGTTAGCCCAAACCAACACAAGCCCGCCCGAGTGATTAAAAAATGCGAACTGGGCCTGATCCCCATCAGGCCCAGACTGCATTTTACTTTTTTAAAAACAGGGGGTGAAACAACGTCGTTTTCCCCTGTGTTTTCCTTCATGGAGATGCCGGTTCGGTGTAGTCCATGTAGAGTACCCAGATTTTGTACTAAGTTTCGCCTTGTCGTCGTTCTTTCCGAGGTAAGGCCAGCTAGTTGATTTTTACCGTTTTCCTCACTTTGTTGTTTAGTGGGCTGAGAAATGGAGTATGGAGTTTAGTTTTTTCATAAATTGTTAATGGCTGTAATTGGCCCCTGAGAAAGTGTGTGGAATGGGGAGAAAAGTAGGGATTTTGCAAGTGACGCTGGAACCCTCAGGTGGTTAGAAGTTATCTGAGCTTTGTTTTTCTTTTCTCGGGAACCAAACGGGGGTTAGGATGAAATTCCCGAGGTGCAAGTTGTTATTTTTTAAGGAATTAACTGGTTTGGTAACTTAATAGTTTTCAATTATTTCATAAGCTTCGATGGTTTAGTGCTTTCCTTGCCTTGATTTTGCTTTGTTTTCTTGAATATTTATTGAAACTGTTACCTAGTGCTCGAGGAGCCAAATTTGTGAGAGAAATGACTTTATTAATTTGGCTTGCGTCTTATTAGATGCTTCATCTCCTAAGCTACTGTTTAGTCTGTTTATCTATGGTCGTCGTACTCAGCTTTGCTAGCTAATGTAGAAGATGTTTTCTTTTTAACACATCAGAGATAGAAAAACAAATTAATTTTTCGTTTGGTTGGACAGCAGCTACTGTGCGTGTGTCCAAGTGAAAAGATTCAATTTATGTTTCTGATGTTTGTTAGTTTTTTTTTTTACTCGAACTTTTCATCTATAATGTTTAAATTCGGGTCCTGTGATTTTCCATCTGCTTACATGTTCTGTCACCAACTTCAATGAATTTTTTTCTCAGCTTTATATGACTGTTTTGTGGCTTAAACTAATGATTAGATATTTAGATTGAATTCAGAAAAAAATGATTAGATATAAATGTTGCATCAAATAAAAATCTATTGCTGGAAAATAAATTCTGCATCAAATTAAATATTTACTTGTTAACTTATAGTTCTTTATGTGGATTTGTGTAGTGAAGATCAAAATCCATTGCTGGAAGCACATTAACTTTGCCAATATACTTGCTTATTTGCTGGAAGGACATTTGCGGTAGGTAATCTCCTTTTTTTAAAACTTTTTTCATTTATTGCTTAACTCTAGTCTGGATTGTGAAGGAAACCGGAGAAATGAATGTTATTTGTGTAGTAATTTTTAGGTTGGATTGTGATGTTGTTGAGCCGAGGACAACCTTAGTTAAGCCCAATCTTGTTTGCTATTATTCTTAATTGTTCAAATGTTGAGATTTTGTGCTAGCACTTTTTTATTATTGAAATATCTTGTTTGCCATGAAATTTTATTTTGTTTTGTTTGCCATTAAAATAGTATGATTGAGAATTGTATGATTAATTTGGATATATTGATGAGTTTGAGAAATTTCTTTGAATTTTGTTTTGTTTAGATAATGGAAATATTTTATCCAAAAAGCTACACAGCGTTGAGTCATCTACTCCTAACGTGACTACTAGTTCTGAAATGGAAACTAGTTTGAAAAGACCTTGCATTGAGTTTAGTCCGGATGATATTATTGCTAATCCAGGGTTACGTAAACCCATCGAAAAATATGATGTTGGGATTATAGATCAAGTTCGTAGGGAATACTTAATTAAAGGTCCTAGTAGTGTACATCGAGCGGGAAATTTTTGAAACTATTGAGAATAAAACTATTTTGCAACGTTTTCAGAAGATATACAACCGTAGGATCCAATTGTCCCCTATCAGTCGTAGTACATAGTACGGTATGTGTAATTCAATATTTTTAATATTTTTAGTCTTTAATGTTTTGATATTGTAACTCGACAATTTTTTACATTAGGTATGAAAAAAAATTCAGTCATTTTGTTTTAAAAGTTCACGTGACTACTAGTTCTGAAATGGAAACTAGTTTGAAAAGACCTTGCATTGAGTTTAGTCCGGATGATATTATTGCTAATCCAGGGTTACGTAAACCCATCGAAAAATATGATGTTGGGATTATAGATCAAGTTCGTAGGGAATACTTAATTAAAGGTCCTAGTAGTGTACATCGAGCGGGAAATTTTTGAAACTATTGAGAATAAAACTATTTTGCAACGTTTTCAGAAGATATACAACCGTAGGATCCAATTGTCCCCTATCAGTCGTAGTACATAGTACGGTATGTGTAATTCAATATTTTTAATATTTTTAGTCTTTAATGTTTTGATATTGTAACTCGACAATTTTTTACATTAGGTATGAAAAAAAATTCAGTCATTTTGTTTTAAAAGTTCGTCCGGGTTAGTTTTCATTCCTGATTCCGCCACTGCTTACGCATCAAGAATTTGCTCCAAACTTGCAGCCGAAAGAAACAAAGAAAATTACTCTGTTTTCCAGTTTCGAATGGATTCTGCAGTCCCTAAAAGGATGTTAATTATCTCTTTCCCTATTTACTACCAACTACTAACGTGTAGAAAGTCTTTTACGTAGTGATTTGGGAGTTGAATTTCCGTAGAAAGACCGATTCAGCTTCAGGTTTCTTCAAGTGCAAGCATTCGGAAGTTGATACGACAATGCTTTTCACAGCACAGAGTATATAGAGATGCCGTCGCAGCTCAACAGAAGATCATGCCAAGAACAACGTCCCTATTTTGCATTTGGTGAATTGTTCAGATACATTATATTTGTTTTAAATATACGTAACTTGTCACGTTCACATATGAACATCAACTTGATAAAAAATAAAATAAATTATACGTCTTGTAAGTTGTAGGGCATGTTTGAGACCCCAAATATTTGGGGTCTCAACAAATCGGACAAACCAAACAAACTCCAAAATTTTTAACTTTTACACCTACACACTTCACTTTTCACAAACTCCAATAAATCTCAATAAAGTAAAGATTCCCAAAATTTTAAGAATATTCCCCAAAATATTGACAAACAAACATCCCCGTAATCTCTTCTTCTTTATAAAATATATAGTTTATTTGTTTACTTTTTAACGTGGGGAATGTAACCTTACTGGGCAGATCTTGGGCTGATTGGTGGCCCGGTGGGGCCAATTATAGAATTCTCAAATGCTCAAATGATGAATAAATGATATTTAATAGTGCTTTGAATGCAGAGGTTTTTTAATGAGTAAATTCAAATAATATGGGCAACCAAGTGAAAAATAGTCACTTGCTGTGAGACCATAGCGTTAGATTTTTCAGTTAGATTCAGGTAAAAAGATGTCACTTGGAAAGTTCCTATTTAGGTAGTTCCTTTGTTCCTTATTTTACTACATGATTTTTCTTTTTTCCTCTGTTTCATAGACTCTGTTCAGTCGAAGAGATTGGATCTGGTGTTCCAATATCATCAGTTGGGGGAAACAGTGCTTCTGTGAAGGATTCCTTTGTCATTTTTGAAGATTTCAAGTCGGTTCATTTGGTAAATTTTATGAGAATTGATCTGGGTTCACAACGTTTCTCCTCCTTTGATGTTGATTTCATATTGCAAGAAGGAATTCCCTAGTTCTCAGCTCAAAATCTCTTGAGGGAGAGAAAAGGGTGTAACAGAGAGAAAAAGGGTGTATGTTAAGGAATTCCTTACTCTTTTGTTGATTTGATTCCGATTTTGGTATGAGAACTTGAGGTGGGTTTGTGGAGGGAGGTTCATCAATGGCAAGTGAAGATTTGGTTGAACTCAAATTCAGGCTAGCTGATGGCTCCGACATCGGCCCTACCAAGTATAGTACAACCACCACTGTGGCATCTCTGAAAGGGAAAATAGTAGCACAGTGGCCTAAAGGTTTGTAAAATTTTCTCATCCCAGTTGGATTTCTATGCCTCTTTTGTATCTGCGTTTTCTTTTTCTGGGTACTTTCTTCTTTAGTTTTGGTTTTCTGCATAGTACTTCATGGTATATACGATGAACAAATCATATTGGTAATGGTGGGGTGTCTTGAAAGTCTTTTATATATATCGATTTTCTCATTCTGCCATGAACAGAAGATGTGGGTTTTATCTTTTTAGTTTTGTTTTCTCATTCTGCCAATTGAGAAGGGAGAGAAATTGGCACAGCCTCAATAAATGTAGTAGATAGGCTGCAAACCAGAGAGTTCCTGAAATAAATATAAGGTTATTAGTATTTTTAGGTTACCTTTATCATGGAAGAAATAGACTCGTAGATACAGAAAAGGTATCTTGGATTCTTGCTTTAAATGTTGACCTTTTGTGTAGTTTTAACAATATTTTCCTTAATTGGATATTGGATTAGATTATGTTTTTTCATATATATCGTCTTTATATGGTAGACAAAGAAAATGGTCCGAAATCAATAAACGATGTGAAGCTTATCAATGCCGGAAAGATACTGGAAAACAACAGGACGGTTGCCGAGTCCAGGCTCCCAATTGGTGAACTCCCTGAGGGTTTGATCACTATGCATGTGGTTGTGCGGCCTCCTCTTTCTGACAAGAACACTGGTAATTTATGAAGTATATTGCACTTAATTTTCATATATATATATATATATATATATATCTGTTTGCTTTAAGTTATAACTGCTGCATAATTTATAGTAATATACATCTGCAGCATAGCTCTTCCAATAACACTTTGTTGCATTCATTGCAGAGGGACTGCAAAATGATTCTCCAAAGATCTGCTGTTCATGCTCCATCTTGTAGCTCCAAGAAACTCGATCGACAGGGCTTCTCCAATTGTGTCAATGTCTGCAATGTTGTGCTGTTATATGCTTGCTGTGACCCAGCTCAGAAACTCAGTTCCCGATTTCGAGCAGATGTAGACACTAGCAGCTTGGAAGTTTCTCCAGAAGTTTTATCTTGTGGTGTCCTTCAGCAACACCTTGTGATTCATTCATCTGTGTGTCAAAGATAGAAAGGAATTCCGCGAATTGCTGGACTTGAAGTATAATTTATCAAGAGTTTTCTTGGCACGATGGGATTGAGGAGAAACTGAAAAAACCAAAACAAAAAAAACAAAATGGTTTAGAAGAGACATTTATTGGTTTGAGTTGGGCATCTTTTATCATAGTGCTTGAAAGAATAAAATAGCACATGAAATTGAACTTTGGAGGGGCCTCTCTGATGGATTCTATCAGCTTGATTTCATAGAACATGACAATAACATGATGTTCAGAGCGAAACCTACCAAAATAATTCATTATCCCGGCACAAAAACAGAAAACGAGATAAAATTAACATTGTTTGATCCACGGATTGCTGATAGTGATGGTTTTTGAGAACTGGGAAATTCGACAATTGAGCATGTCCCATGAGACAGAAAAATTTACGGAAGTTCTACCAGAATGTCCATGCTGCATGGTAATCGTGAATGTTGGGGGATCAAATCTCCAGGCGCTGAGACCTCGATCCAGTGGCGGAGCCAGGATTTTCCTATTAGGGGGGCCAGATTAATTAAATAGTATTATTAAAAACAAAATTCAAATATTTTAGGATATAAAAAATTTGCAACAGTAATTTGTTCTAAGTTAAGCTTGATTTAGAACTAAAAACAGATATAGAAAAATTTATCTTATCAACTTGATTGTAGATATACTAAAAAAAAGTACGTACACAAAAGCATATTGATTTCCTATTACAATCCATAAAAATACATATTATCTAGATATACTACAAAAAAGTACACAAAAGAATACTAATTTCCTATTACAGAGTAACTCGACAACTCTTTAAAGAGTCGAAATCATTTATTGACATTTATTTGCTAACAGTTGCAGCAATTTCTTTCTCAATATATATAACCAAAGAATTTGCAACAAATTCATCTTCTATCTTGTTGCGAAGACTTTTTTTAATGATTTTCGTGGCTGAAAAGCTTGCTCTGTAGTAGCTGTTGAAATTGGAAGAGTTAACACAAGAAGAATCAATCTATCAATCAAATGGAAAATCTTTGACTTTCTTGTTTCCACCAATTTTCGGTATAACTCAGAAATTGTAGACAAACTTTTGAAATCGAGATCGTGAAACATCACACTTAAAGGTTTGCAATTGGTATCTCAACTGAATATTTTCTTGCTCTGTTAAATCTTCAAGGTAAAATTTGTCAACAAGTCTACAAATATCATCGACATTGAAGAAGTTAGATGCATTCTTAGCCGTAGGATCCAAAGTCGAGCTAAGAATAAGAAGTTTTGTTGCTTTTTCACTAAACCTGTTGTTTAGTTCTTGTAATTGAGAGTCAATTGCAGCCACAAATATGTCAATTCGATAATGGTGCTCAATTGTAACATGATCTCGTGGGCTTTGAGACCTAACTCGACCTGACTTGTACAAAACATTCATACCAGGAACTTCAATATCATGTTTTTCACAAAATGACTTCACATTCCCACGAAAGGCATCCCAACCATTTTCTCTCGACTCTTGAGTGAGCACTTTTGTAGATTTGACCAAATGCATAACATTCGAAATGTCTTGAATTTCTTGTTGTAGTGCTTGACATAAACAATAAGAAAATCTCATGATTTCTTTCATCAAATGCAAAATAAATACAAACTCAAATGACACCCTTGTACACTTAACGTGTTCAGCCTTTTGAATTTCACATATGGAAGTGTTGGTTTTAACAAATTTTTAAATGTTGTGGACTTTAATTTGAAGGATCAAATAGAAATTTAAAATTTTGTAGGGGCCATTATAATTTTTTTCAATCAACCCTCTAAATATATACACTAAAAAAAATTTACAAAACTTTTGAGGGGGCCACGGCCCCTCCTGGCCCCCCCCTTCCCTCCGCCCCTGCCTCGATCCACGATTGCAACTATTGGTAACTGAAATGTGCAGTCTTGCAAACTAAATCAATTTGATGGAAAATAGAGTACCTTGACGGAAGGGGGGAGAGACCCTGTTCTAAACTCTTCAAGCCATATTTGGCCAATTGGGTCTGTTCTTCTGGGCCCGTCACCGGTTCAGTTCTAATCTACACAGACGAAGGATCCTAAATTCAAGTGACAATTAGACGTTTGTTTTTCCCCGTTTAGTCTTTTCTCGTTCCACTCTGGATTTGTTAATGATGTACTTTCTTAGCAACTTTATTGTCTTCTCGGGCTTTCATTGACATTTTAAGATTTTCATCTCTTTGGGGTCCTCAGCAACTTTTGAGTTGTTATTGAGAGTGAGTTGAGTATATTGTCGACTTGTTCTGGGAACACAATAGCATTCTGTTTTCTCCCCCCTTTTGAGTGTTTTTAAGAGTTTCAAGAGATCCACATACTCTTCTCCTTTCGTAGTAGAACGCCTATCTGTATTATGCCTCCTGGTATTTTAGAAGTTAGTTCCAGATTTGTAAATCATTTAGACCAAAAAAGGAGAGGATTTTTTTAATCCATTTTTTTCGATATTTATGTGATACTCTACCAATAAGCCACCCATCTTCATAAGACAATATAGGGGACAAGCATCTGCAACGCAAAACTGAAAGCACCGTCCAACGAGGAAAAAGAAAACAGCAAGTTGCTGTGATTCTTTCACCATCAACAAAATGGAAGGCAGAGTCAAAATGGAGAGGGGCTACAAGTTGCTGTGATTCTTCTGAAGATTTAAATAGAATTATATCAGTCAAAAAATTTTGATTTACTGTACAGCTGAACGAATTGCAACAGTGAAATGGCCATCTGAAACAGAAAGAAGCCAAGATGTTTCAGGAATCTATATTTTTTATCCTAGCAAGGGATTTAACGGCCAGCAAGCACAGATTTATTTACACAAGTACCTGCTACTTCGCTTTTGACATCCCATGCCAAGCTTGAAAATTGTTTGCCATTGCTGATTTGCTGTAGCTTCCCAGTCCTACGATATTCGCCGCATCTAGGGGTATCTACTTCTCAGCCAATAGGGGTAGGTTTCTGGATATTCACTTGTGAGCCTACAAGGAATTTTCCCACAGGGACGCTGATGAAGAGCGATTCAAGAGTAGGGCCTTCTTGGATGCCCGAACATTCTTAAGAGTCATAATGAGTTTCTGTCTCTCTCCTTCAACCTCAGCAAATTGAAGGCTTAGCTGAGAGTATCGATCATGCATCTCTTTTAGTTCAGTCTCCACAGCCCCATACCTTCCTTTGAGTTCCAACATGTCCTTTATTAGCTCATTGATATCCCTGAAGCTTTGCAATACTGCTTCCTCGTCACCATGTTGTCTCAAGAAAGAACTGGATTACAGGAGTCGAGTGTCATGTTAAAAGATAAGATGTCTACTTTGTCTAGCTAGTTATCGAGTGAACCACCTCTCTCAAATTCTATGAGACGTATTCTAAAGTTTCTGGTGGATCCTGTTATGCCGGTAAAGTTAGGCATCCATGCATGTTTAAGAAAACCCAAAGCAGTAAACATTCACAGGCGTAGTAAAGTGCAATACATCAACAGAAAGCTAACTGCAGAAATGGAGGGTCTTAAACGTGGATTCACTTGTAAGAATTTATTCAAGGACAAGAAGTAAACCAGCACCACTTGCAGGACTTGGGAGGCCAAGACAAGACCAATTGATGTTATCCTAAAGATGGACCTATGCGCTAGCCACATACAATTGTCCATAAATGATAAGGGGAAAGGATCAATGATGTGAGATAGTACACTTTTTATCACCCAAAAGTTTAGCTAGTAACTAGAGAGGCCTAACTAATACATATCTAGCCCGAACATTAGCTGAACGGAGACAAACTAGCCTAAGCACCCGAGGAAACCAATAAATAATAGAAAGAAACCACTTTTTGCCACTGCCTTCACACATACGATCCAAAAGCTTAACGAGTTGCATAAGCCCGTGTCAAGTCCCAAGCAAAACCCACGTGGAATTTGTTAAAAATCTGTGTTGGCTATAGCAATGTGTGCTAGAAACAATGTTTATCACACCCATTATGAATAACGTACCTCTGAAAATGGATGCTTGATTTCTTCTTTGCCTGAAGTGCTTCAGCAAGCTCAATTTCCAAAGCAAGTACCCTTTCCAATGCATTACCACTGCATGAAAACTCGTTGAACAAAGGGTGTTTGCTTCCCAATTCTTCATTTGCCTGAGAAAGAGGCAGAAATGAGTGTGTATGGTGTGCGACTAACTTGCTGCAAGGTGGTGAAGGCTGTAAATTAAATTTACCTTATTTAGCAGCATTAGTTCTCTTTGTAGACCCGGAAAATTTGAGTAAAAATCATTGTCATCTTGGGAAAGAATCGAATTCTCATGTTTCATCCTTTCCAACTGCAAGCAGATCACTCAACAAAATTAGAAGGATTGTATTGGACAATTTTTTGATAAGAAAAAAAAATAGTCCAATACAATCCTTCTAATTGTATTGGACTATATACGTAATAAATTTAATGTCTAGACCTAAAGGCTCCAAATAATGAGAGAGATGTTACATTCACGCCCCCATTCATTCCAAAAATCAATAGGAAGTGATAAACAGGCATGTAATCATTTTCCTCAGAATACCAAAGAGATACCTCCTTATTTAAGTGGTCCATGCTAGACTTTAGACACTGGGCTTCGCAGGGATCACTGGTAAGAGCTAAATACTTTTTTTCAGTCTGCAGGAATTCTTCTGGATTTACACGTCCAGGTACAAGGATATCCTGATGAATGATTATTCACATGAAGTGTTATAGACCAATGTATGTTGGCACAGAATACATCCAAGATGAAAATAAAAGCACAATCTTTTCTTCACGCATACACTCTCCTATGGGGAGAGAATAAAACACGAGCAGCAAAACATGGCATTAAAAATATCACCTAATAGATCTTTGTCAGCAAAGTAAACTGATTTAAAACTAACTTTTGAAAGCATTGAGATTTATTTCACCAGTTCTCTACAGAAAATGTAGGCATCATTTAGTCACACTGAAACTTTCAGAAAGCAGTCAAATCTTTTTCCAAAAATGCGTCTAGATTGACTATTATGGATCTAATGCCAAACAAGCCCATGAGAGAGGCGCAAAATCACTTTTCATAATAACAAGTTGCAAAACCAGCTTTGACTACTAAGTTCAACAAATTCATGAATTTTTCCACCTTTTTAGGAACATATGAAAGCACAAGCAACTATAAATTGTTATTCGACTAGTCTAAGGAGGCCACCCTGATCTCTCTTTCATTAGAGTTTGGAATTACAACAATTAAAGTTCAATTGTAATTGTCCTGTGCGGAAAGCAACCTGAGCAAGAACTCCAACCGACTAAGAGGAAATAAAAGCTCGCCAATCTTAAGGTTAATGAAAAAGAAATTCCTTAGAACGCATGGATTGACAAAGAAGAGGGAAGCCCAGAATTTTGAGCTGTCAATAATAAAACCTAGAGGGATGTACACATCCACTTAACATGATCCATTCCGTTCCTTTGCAGGCATAATGCAAAGATTTTTTGTCCAATTTACAAGATTGGGAAAGTACGAGAAGAAAAGGTTGATCTCTAAAATCACTGTTATGAAATACTTGCTACTAATCTAAAAGAAGCATGGGTGTGAAGGAGCTGGGATATAACACAAAAACATTGTCACTGGTTTCAGTACTAGATTTCTTACATGATAAAAAAATAAGAGGAATTGTTTGTTTTCCCAGGGGTGTCATCATTCAAGTGAGTGTCCAAGGCAAGACTTTGATTTTTAAGGGAATTTGGGATCCACATGGGAGATGAATCAGAGAGTTGTTCTTTTCATGCCTTTGATGCATCATTTACTGCGGATCTAAACACATCACCATATTCAACAAAATTGTAAACTCCACTTTAATCATTTAAACCCCAAAATTCCCTTTTACACGACGAGTGTCAAGCAAGTCCCTTAAACTCACAAATGCTAGACAAAACCTATTTTGCAGATCTGAAAAATCACATGAACTCCTATGCTAGAGCTACGACTGTTTTGCTTCATGCAGTTTTTGACTGACTATGGAAAAAATCACAAAAGCTGTCAGCCTCTATTATGCATACATGAAGCAGTTGATGGGGAAACAAAACAAGAAAAAGAAAAGAGGAATTACACTATAACTGGTTTACATTTTTGGGTTTAGTTGTAATCTGCCCTCCTATTTAGTCGCAAGCAGTGGTGCTTCTTTACTGTAAATTTAAATCCCAGCAGTGGAGTCAGTGCTAATGTGATACAGTCTTATACATTGTACTCACAAACCTAATCAAAAGACAATTACCCCAATCTTATTCATTGAAAATCCAAATGCCCCTCTTTTATTTTACTTATATTTATTCAATCTTTCCTTTCAACTTCTATTGAATTACATAACGAATCTATTACATTTATTCCAGTACAAATACATTACAAGTACCAGCGTATAATTAAGCTCTAAACAGTCTCCACAGGAGGGCAATCTGAATTGTAAGAAATCAGGAGGAAAATATTCTCGAAAAATGTTAAAAATGGGAAAAAAAAACTCACTACATGATCATAAAATACCACAGTTCCTTTTCTTCCCCAGAAAATGGTCAACCAGAAGCTAGCCTGCTAACAATTAGGAAACTGAACCCAGATGATGATGTTAAGGCAACAACATCAATGTCCTAAATGTTTGTCTTTTCTGCACCAACATATTTTGGGTTCACCCAACCCACATGTAAATAAGACATTAAGTCTTAGCTTACATGCAAAATTGATAGGCATTTCATTAATATGCTCCCCTAAGACAATGAAACCAATTTTCGTGTCAAAGTTATACCAAGCTACACACATTCTATAGAAAATTTTTAATACCTATTTGCTGGTGTTATACAGGTTTATAAAAGGACGAATCCTTCTGAAAAAAATGAAACTACCTGCATGTGTAGCACATTAATGAGGGCACTAGGATCGTCACTTTCATCTTTAGGTGTTGCACGTGCATATTCTGCTTCTTCACAATTTGTTGAACTATTGTGGTCAGAGAACTTACTCAATGGTTCCACAGATGTACTATTCCCAGGTGTGGTGTCTATACCTACTTTTCCATTTCTGAGACCACCCGAAATTGGATTTATCTGGTGGAACCTTCCAACAACAGGCACGCAATCTGGTCTGAGTAACCTATCATAGGCATCCTGCTGAATAGTTATCCGGGATGTGGAACTTTCTAGTAAATCTTTCATCAAGGTAAGCTCTGCTGCAATTTTGGATTTCTCATTGTTGCATTTTTGCAAAGAAGCTTCAAGATCTTGCTTTTCCTCCTTACAGCATTCAAGGCTTATTACTGAGCACTCTTTTTCAGCCTTCATCAGGTCACAAGCCTTCACCAACTCACGCTTTTCAGAAAGAGCTGAATGCAACTCAGCTTCCAATTCAGAGAATCTTAATCTCAGCTCTTCATTTCTTTTTAGTTGAGAAGCCTCACATTTCTTCCTATTCTCAACTTCATCAATAGCATCTTGTAATTTCCAGAGCATTTCCTCGCTATGTTTTTTGGAGATGGAAATCTGGTGTTTCATTTCTTGCAGCTTGGTCTCATACTGTTCTTTGATAAATGCAATTCTCAAAGACTCTTGCATGGCAACTGGTGGTCCTTCAGGTTCTTTTCTCTCACGAGCATGGAGACACTCAGCATCAGCCTTGTCTTTAAGTTCCTTCAAGTGGATGGACAAGTTCTTAAACTCTTCTGTCTTTAGAACCTGTTCAGCAAGCCTCTGGGTAAGCTCACCACATTGCTTTTGCAGCACTATAAGTTCGCCTTCCAGCAAGGTTATATGACCATACTGTTCCTCCAACTTGGATTTAAGCACTAAAGATTTGACTTCTAGTACCTCCTTGGAGAACAGCAGGAGAACAGCCTCTTCTTCAGAAGTCATCAACTCACAGTCTCGTCTTTCAATCTCAAGAACATGCCAACTTTTCTCCACATCGAAAGTAGGCTCCACTTTTTCAGCCCTTTTCTTGTATTCCTCCGACTCAGAAGTTAAAACACTGTTTCTATCACGAAGCACTCTGTTCTCAGCAAGACAAGCTTCTAACTCAGACTTCAACGAGTCAACATTTGTCAACAAGCCAGCTTTTTCTTCAACATAACAGGCTTCACTAGCAAGACAACGATCAAGCACCTTCTCATCATTAAGATGCTTATTATGAAGTTCAGCAAGGTACTGATCTGCAGATTGAAGTTTCTGAATCAGGTCCCCTATCCAGATATCATATTGAGTAATTGTGAAAATGAGTCTAACATCTATATCTATTGAAAATCTGTGCACTTCAGACAGCTGAGTCTCTAAAGAAGAACATTCTTCCCTAACACCTTCAAGACATTCCTCAGTGGTCAATAAAAGGTGTACAACTCTTGTTTTTTCAAATTCAAGATCTGATACCAGTTGCTTGAGATGGATCAGTTCAGCTTTCTGCTGATGATAATTATGTAATTGGCATTGCTTCTCATCTAACTGGGAATGTAGTGTTAAAACTGTACTGTCTAATTTACCTTTGGAACTTCTCTCGATATGCAACTCCTGCAGAAATCGCAAACTTTCTTTCGCATCAGAAAGCTCCAATGCAAGCTTAGCAGATTCCTCAGTTTTTTCCCGTAAAGAATTCACCCAAGTATCTTTTTCTTCCATAAATGCTGCTATGGTTGACTTGCACCTACCAAGGTCATCAATTACGGTCTCTAATGCCAAGATTTCTTGGGCAAGATCCTTGTTTTTAGAAGTAAGTTGTTGCAGCTCAATCTCCAAATGATCAAGATCAGAAAACAGTTCTTTGTGCTGCTCTGCATATCTTTCTTCAGCTTCAGAGCTAATCTTGAGTCTGTTAGCAATAAATTCAACTTCAAATTGAAGCTTTTGCAGTAGGGAGTCAGACACACGTAGTTTACCTATCATAGCTTGTATGTCCTGTTCAAACTTCTGTTTCATGACCAAATTATCTGATTCTGCTCTTCTTAAGGACACCTGAGCCAAATCTCTTTCACCCACTAGGCTTTTCTTCTCCTCCACGAGTCGGAGAATCTTTGTAAGTGCACTTTGATGAAGATCTTCTAATTGCTGTACAACCCCTGAAAAGTTCTTCGACTCCAAATCCAGGCAGAAAGATTCACTTGTGAGAGACAGTCCACCACACTTTTTGTCATACGATGCCAACAGATTCCACAGCCTATCTCGTAGAAAGTCGATAGTATTCTGTAGATTCTCCTTCTCAGAGGTCAGGTCACCAAATTGAGTTCTGACTGATTTCAACTCCTCCTGAAAAGAGGAAATATCATTTTGAAAATTTTCATTTTCTTGGGTTTTTTTGTTTAATGAATTTTCCAGATTTATTTTTTCCGCAGTGCAGGCCTCATACTTTCTCTCATAACTTCTGCATTCCATCATCAAGGCTTCCCATTCAGTAATCTTTTGTTTGAGAAGAAGATTTTCAGGGGAAACAATTTGTAAATTCGATTCTAAAATTTGGTTGTGCTGAGCCAAGTCATTACATTTCGCAATGCAAGTGACCTTGTAATCATTAAGGGAATGAACATCATTCATAGCATCCTGCAGGCTACGCATCATTAACTCCTTGGACTCATTTGAAAGTTCCAGCTGTTGTGTACATTCTTCCAGCGCTTCTTTCAAGAGTCTAAATTCAAAACTTGCTTCAAGCAAACTCTCCTGTAGGGTTTTAGAAAAAACATCCAAATATAGATTCAATAAAAGCATTTCATAGGCTTCATCTTCAACCTTTTGGTAAAGCCCTTTTTGCAAGCATGGCGATCGTTTCAGATCCTCTACAAGAAAATCTCCACCCAAGTTCTGTTTATTTACCACTGTATTGTTTTGCTGATACTGCAAGAGTTTGGAGGCACAAAATTCCTCTGGATCCAATTTCTGGTTCTGCACTGTTTCTGGGGATCCCTGAAAGATTGGTTCCGGAGAATCTGCAAAAGCTTGCCTGATAAGGCTCTCATTAGTCTCAAACATAGACAAAACCTGGAAAGAAAGCAGTTCAAGGTCCTTCTGTAACTGGTTCACAGCAATGGAGTAATTCAAGCGTGCCCTCTTGAGTGCTGCTTCTGAAGTAGCAGCCCTTCTTTCAAGCTCCCTGTTGAGAGATTCCAAATCACGCTTGTCTGTAGCAAGACGTATTAGCTGCTCATTCATGTCTTGATGCATAGTCTCCATCTCTGCCTTAGTGGATGAGATTGTGTACACGCATGTAGAATGATCGTTTCTGAGACTTTGCAACTCTCCCATCATCTGGCTCTGAGTTTCCTCGAGTTCCTGCACAAGGGCTTCATAGTAGCATTCCATCTGGTCCATTTTCCTGCCAAGGCTCTCCCGATCAGCTTTTGACTCATCCAACTCCTGTAGAAGTTCAGAGAGTTTCCCTTTCAATGAATCAACAGAATCAGATTCATGAGACACCAAGCTAGGAATTTTAAGACAATGAAGGATGCCTTCTGGCTGATACAAGCCCACCTCAACACCGGCTCCTGGTAAAACTAGATCATTTTTATGTAAGTTCATTTCTCTGATCTCTTCGACACTTGTCACGTTGAGCCCCGAAATTGCCTGTCTGGTTCCTTGTTTGAGATCCTGCAGAAGACCAAGCAGTTCCTCTAGCTCTAAATGCAGGAACCTGAGATCTCCTTCATGTGGTCCGTAGCATGTCTTGTTTTGAAGCTCTCTAATCTTGTCCTCCACCAATACAAGCCCCTTTAGCCATCTGACATCTAACTCTTGGAATAAGTGACCCTTGTCTGTCTGAATATAATTTCCACTAGCAAATGGAGGACTTAATTTAGAATTTTCAAGCTTTCCAAGATCATCTTTGAACTTTGAACACTCTAATTTCATTATGGAAACTTCCTTTGCCAATTCTTCTCCGGAAGCAATCTCTGCAGCAAGTTGCTGAGCTAACTTCTGTGCTTCAACACCTGTTTCATTGGCGTGACTTTGTAAAGCACCTACCTCAAGCTTAAGCTCAAGAAGAGAAGATTCAGCTACTTCCAAGCTCCCTCTAAGTCTACTATTCTCTTCATAAGCAATTGCCAAATCATTATCTGCAGAATAGTCAGAACTCCAGCCATGAACCCAGTCGTTAGTCCCTTGAGCTGAAAACCTATTCTCAGAAGGGTCCCCTTTCTCTGGCCGAGGACTTTGACTAAAGGTCAGTCCACCTAAATCGCCTGACACTGTACTCTTAAGGCTGTCAATTTCATTTGTACTGGACACATCATGCTTCTCAGTATATAAACTTTCTGAAGTGTTAGATGAGCCATCAAACCCAACAGCTGAGTCTGGATACTCTTCGTTCAGCCCCACCTCTTCTTCAAGTGAAGGGAGCTCTTGAGATTCTTTTTTGAATCTAACCCTTGCATTAACCTAGGAAGAATCAAAGAAGACTAAAGTACTTGTCGATCATAAAGAAAATACTTGAGCAGAGAAAAGTTCTTTTAAAATTGTAGAGTTCAACATTGAATAATGTAGGTCACCCAAAAATCGTCCCAAACAACATAAAACTGTAAGATATGACCAATAATAACAAATTGGTTGTGAAAATCTGGAGTTTTGAAAAAAAAATTCTAAAAAAGTTGAATATATTTGATATCCAAACATGACCTTAGAGGCAATGTATTTATTTTTCAAAGGACACAGATAATGCCCATCTTCTTCCCAGGTTAGCTTGGGACTGAACTTTTGTGGTGTTTACTTGTGTTAGTTGTAGACCATTGAAGAGCATAGCAGAGATTCCATTGCTAGCTTTCTGAGGAAACATGAAATGCCTTGAAAGACAACTTTGTGTTCATGTCAAACCATAAAGAAAAACAATATATTTGCTGGAAACGCACCTGAAACACCTCAACGGCGTTGATGATTTTAAAATGTCTTTTTAATTAGCACAGTGGCAGCCAGAATACATGCGTCGATTGGAAAAATCATGAGAGAATTTTATATTGTTCTCCAGAACGAAGCGAGAGACAGAGAGAAAGTAGGAACCACATCACAGAGACAAGAAACATTGCATAAGATATGCACAGGAAGTCTTTCCACCAAAAAATAAGTTTAGTATTGTTGAAAGAAAGAGAAATATAAATTACGGTTTTTGCATGGATTAAATGTGGACAGCTACAAAGAAACATGAAAATGGTCAAACCTTATCCATCTGATCATAGCCAGTTTCTCCAGAAGAAATTCTCCTACCGGCAGATTCATGATGGCTATTGTGTTCAGAAGTTGTCTCCAGACCTCTTTCTCTGAGTTCCCTCTGCAGCTCAAATTCTCTGAAAGCCAACACAGAGAAATAAATGGAATGAAAACAGCAAGAGCACGAACAACACACTACTAAATGCAGTACCTGAAACCAGTTTTAGAAGTTAGCAGCTGTACAGTGACCTGGTATTGGATAACAAAACCAAGAAAAGATAATGAGGGAAAATTTCAAATCTCTTCAGGAAATACTCTACAGCAGGTGAGCTAGAATAAGATACTCTTGCTGCAAGCTGTAAAGAAAGTGCTAGTTATCCTTGGTATATAACCTAGTGAGCAGAAAATTAACAAAATCCCATACTCAAGACTATATTATGTCAGAAGAGCACGAAACTTAGAAATCCTCACATGCAAGGTAGTTCCAGAGTCACATCCATGAAGAGGCAGTGCAACAGCAGAAGGCTTTAAGGCATCAGCATAATCAGCAAGGTTGATGTTAGCCTCACCAAGGATGCTGGAACGTGAAGAACCCTAGATAGAGGCCAATATAAAGTCAATGTTAGTCATTAAAAAAGAAATTAAACAAAATGAAAGGATCAATGGATCACCATGAAGAGGAGAACAAATATCATTACGAAATACCAGGTGTACTATATAGCTCAAATGTCAATTATAGAAAACATTGCTTGAGGTAAGAATATAGGAGGAAATTACCATCGTCACCACAAGTTTATAGAGCTTCTCATCATATTGCTTTGTCTTGATGTCTTGAAGAAGTCTGGTAGTTTCATAAATAGGATCTGCCCATTTGCAGGTTCCATTTCTCACGTTTGCTTTTGTTGTCTTTGCTGTTGTCTTTACAGCATCAGCAGGAATGAACGATATAAACAGCTTATCCCATCCAGTTTGTGGAATCTAGATCATGCCAAAGGAAATATATCATTCAGTGATGTAACAACAACCAGATGGACAACCAAGACCCACGTGTCCAGCATAAATGGTAGAAGCACTTTATCTCCAATGTCACAACAAGCACAAGATGGAATATCTAAAGAAATGTGCACCAGCCTGAAGCTACTTAAATATTCCAAACAACGTGCAGGGTGAACATGCACATATCAAATTGAAAAATCCAAGACCTTTGGGACACAAAATTCAGTAATGTTAAAACTATCCTGATTCCTTTTCTTATTTAATTTGGATAAGTAACAAAAGCTTTTGAGTGCAGGAAATCTAGGAACAAGCCTATCACAATAATAGCCCCAAGACTTACAACAAATTCAAAGGGGTCAAATAATATAACAAAATCTGAATTTCTTTTTTTCTTTTTTTGATTAAAGACAGAATCTGAATTACTGGATACAAGAGACAATTCTTCAGAAAGTAATATCCTAATAATACAGAAGATAGTATACACACGCACTCGCAAATAATTTAATGCCCAAAACCAAATTATATAACTGAAAGAAACCACATTTATCATTAATAGGTTTGGTACTGTGCAAAACAAAAAATGCCTGCTCATCATCATATGGGTAGAATTTTCAGTAATATTTGTCTAGCAACTTCCAATATTCATTAGATCCTTAATGAGAGTTGCAGTGTTCTTCAATACAGCATTGTCCTTATGATAAGACGGTTACGATACTGTACCAAATGTCAAAATCAGGATGATTAAAACCTATCTCATTTAGTTGGGTATGACTGCTATCAGCCTAAAAGACAGATTCCCCTATGACTCGAATCCAGTTTTTTCCTGAGGTTGACAGTGAAAAGTTCCCTGAACAGTAGAGTAGCTCCAAAAATTTTGCTTCCTTTGATTATTATTTCCCTTTTCTTCTCAGGGAATGGTGAGGGAACTGAAGGTGATGAGTTCTGAGATGCAACCAGGGTTTAATTTGAAGATCAAATCCGAAAAATATGAATTTCTGCAGGTCACAAACCCAACTAGATAACTGGTTATAGTTTCCTACATAGACCTAGATGCCAAGATCAGAAAATTTGCATCAGATCAGCTGGCATACATGCATACACACAGGAAGAGAGAGAGAATCAAGAGAAGGCAAAACAATGTCTATTCCCTATGGAGAGTGAGTACTGAAACCTAGACCAAGTGGTAAAGCCAGGATTTGCCTCTGTGGGAGAAAACTCTAAACAAATAAATGAAATTGACATTGCATTTTTTTTAAAAAAAAAGGATTCTATCTCAGATCAATTACATTAATTATTGTCACTAATGATTTCCCTATTATGAATGCATGCAAGATTGCCTTATAATCAATCCATAGCTGGTTCAGAAATAACAATGTAACAAACCTGAACACTTTTAGAGGTTTGAAATTGATGCATATCATCGTTACAAGGACAAATACAAATTTCACATTAAAGTACAATGCTAAGGTGAAGTAAACAATACGTAAACAAATATGCTGTCTAATCAAGAAAGACCCTATTCAAAAACCTTTTTTTTTTTACTTTTCCTTAGCATTGTACTTTAATGTGAAATTTGTATTTGTCCTTGTAACGATGATATGCATCATATTCAAAAACTAAATATAAAAAGACCTACAAGATTCTATTTGAATTTCCTACAGTAATTATTTACTGCAATTACCCTAAATAAATCATCAAAGGCATAATTTCCCTAAAAGTAGTATCTTTGTCAAAAACCAAACAATAAAACACAAACGGGAAGAAGATGGCCTAAAGCTAAAACACCTAAAGGAATAAAAAGTGGGCAAAAAAAGATTGATTGAAATCATGTCATCTTGGTGACAATAAAATCTCATGAGTTTTAGTACTCCAATGTGAATACACCTTTTAATTTCAGAAATCCCAGTGGGATGAGCCGTTCTGAACCTCTATCCAAGTACTCGCCTTATTGGACAGAATTCCCTCCCTAGATTTCAGAAGCTCACCCTTAGATGGGTAATTGCTGCTAAGTGTTCAAATGCCATTGCTTTTCAAGTTTTGTGATGCATGTGCTTATTCCTTGAAAAGAAAGAGACTATTTATGCTTGCAGTTTTGAATCTCGTGGTTTAATCGACTTATTTCCTATCTGAAACAGTGAAAAATGAGTAATATCTGGGAGTTTGATTGAAGTTGTGTTGGCCTCCCCATAGGTCCATCGAGCTGTGTTAGTTTTCTTAGTCCGTGGTTTGTGATGGCTTTTTTCCGGAGTTTAGTGGTTGAGGCGAAGACGTTTCATTTCTCGGTTAGCAAGTTGGGTCTCGTTACGTTATCGGAGCTGAGTCGGAAGTCGCAGAGCTCCGTTCGTATTGGCAGATATGGGGTGGTTTGGCTTGCCAACCTTTTTCGCAAACTGGAGGAGGGGAAAGAAGACAAGGGTCTTTCGGTGAAGTTCAATGAATCCTCCCGTGCGTTTCTTGCCCAGAAATGTTCGAATGAGCATGATAGATACATTGTGTTGGTGGAATTTGGGGATAGACGGCGGAGGGGGGCAGTCAGGATCCCTGAGGGGCGACCAGGTTTTGGCTGGCAGGCCTTCGTTCAGTCTTGCGAGGAGATTATTTCTGTCATTGGAGAACTGTGCAGATCAGACTCGGGGCATGCAGTGCCAAAGGTTAGGCCGGGAGTTTCCTTTGCCCAACTGGTGAGGGGTGGCTCATCGAAGATGATGAAGGAGGAGGGTGAGGGGGAGTTGCGTATGCATCACGATGGCAACGGTAACCTGACTAGGCAGGCCACATTTGGTTTCCCAATGGCGGCGTCCGCAGGCCGAAGGCTGTCCTCAGTTGGTTTTCCAATGGGCGTAGGTCACGTGCATTCTTTTCGTAAAGAGGCTTTGGGGGGACTGCTGGGACGGCTGGGACAGACGGAGAGTTGAGGGCACATTTATTGCGCATGCGTGCTGAGCTGGACAGCCTTTTCAAAATCATAGAGGAACCCGGGAGGGCCTTGAGCTGCTTGGCATGTGATTCTACGCAGGTTGGCTTGGTCTCTCTTCAGTTGGGCCGTGGGTCTCATTTCTGTGAGCCCGGCTCAGTGACCCAGTTGATATTGCCTGCTGGTGTGGAGAAGCCGTGTGGGTGTGCTGAGCCGGGTGATGGGCAGGATGATCCGAACTCGGGTGCTGGCCGGAACTCTCTGCCGGTGGATGTGTTGCCTCAGGCGACGCTGTCTGTGGTGGCAAGGAAGGGTTCCGGCTACTCGCCGGCGCCGACACAGTCCGAAGATGCTGACGAGAAGGAGCGGGCAGCACCGGAGAAGTCGGGATGCAGCTTTTCGGCGCCAGACCAGGCCGATCTTCAAGATGGGACGCTCATGAGTGGGGTCCCCATGGAGGAGGCCCACGTTCAGGAGACTTGTGTTGCCGAGAGGGAGCGGGCAGTTCTGGATCCCATGGGGGAATGTTCTCGGGGGACCCTGGCTTGTGTTGTCTCGGGGGACTCTGACTTGTGTCGTGGGGAATCATCTCTTCAGGCACTTTCTCTAGAGATGGAGGTTGGAGAGCTTCATCGAGATCTCGTGGGGGAACTGGTGCAGGTTGACCCATTGGCAGTCAGTTTCCCTAGAGATGATTTGGAGGGGAAATCTCCAGAATGGGTATTAGATATGGTTTCCTCGGTTGGACAATTGGTTGGAGTGACGAGTGACGGTCACGAGGAGGAGCTGAGAAAACTCTTCGCTGCATTGGAACGCGATAGGGTACCGCTTAGTTCAAAAAAATCCAAAAAATCAGGGGGGAGGATGCTTCGGGAGTTAAAGGGATTGAACTCTTCAATTAATTATGATGGGTCCTCTTCGACCGCTAGGCAGACTCCGAACAAAGGACAGGCCTTGGCTTTGATTATGTAATAGGGTGGGGTTTCTTTTGTGTTTGGGGAGGGATTGTCCTTGGCTTTGATCGTTTTGGGTTTGATCATGTAATAGGGTGGGTTTTCTTTTGAGTTTGTTATAGGGAGGGGTTGTCCTTGGCTTTGATCGTCTTGGGTTTGTTGGATGAGTTTGGCAGCGCTTGGCGCCTAGGGGGTGGGTGTGCGTTTGGGTTTGGAGTTTCAATATAGTCTCTTGTACTGTTGGGTTTGTTTTTTTTTCTCTTTAATAAGATTGGTTTACTTATAAAAAAAAATCCCAGTGGGGTGGAAATATAGATACTCTTAAAAACAAATTACGAGCCAAGCCTAAAATTTCTAGAAATCACTGAACGTGATTGCCGCTAGTCAGCCATGCTTGGCTCCACCCGAGCAAAATCAGCACCTTTCAATGATTGACACAACTTGTATTTTGACTCGCATGATTTAATAGACGACCTTGCAGTTTTCCAGTTCACCTTACATTTCCGTAATTTTGTTCAATGCATGTTAGTGTGTGGGTTCCTCTTTGAGAGTTTTTTAAGAAAATTCTAACCTATGACACAAATTATCAGAAGTACACGTAATACCTCCAAGGAGATCAACTTGGTAATGAACAAAAGAAAATGATAAACTAAAGTTACATAACGCCTTGCAGGAGCATAACTTTTGACAATGTCAAGCAAACTTACATGTGTAGCATGAAACTGGAGCCGGAAGACCACCTTTACTTTAGTCTTCTCAAGCTTCCACTTTGAGATCCTTGACATTAGTGGGGACACTTAATCTATGATCTGCGGCATAATATCAGGGTCCAATTCATTCCCTCTTCCATTTATTCTAAATCATCACAACACAGTTTGCTCTTTCACACACATAATGATTTTGATGAGTGAAAAGAAGAAGAAAAAATGTGGAAAAACAATAAAGTTGCTGTCTGCTGGATAACAAACACCAATACTCTAGCAACCTAGTTTTAGAAAAAGGGACGATGACAGATGTAAGAAGGCACAAATGCTCCATTGACCCGGTTTGTAGGTCACCAATAATTCTAAAGAAACTGGAACCAGCAACAGTACTTCAAAGAACTACAAATTTTCGAAAAGAATAGCAGCATTCTAACAAATCCAGTACTCGAGCTTGTAAAATTAAATATGCCTTAATCCTTCAAAAGTAATAAACATCTTAAAAGGGGAGGGGGTATCCGTCTAGCAGATGAGACACGCACCAGAAAGTAGCCGATTTAACAAGAAAAAAGAAAATGGAAGTTCAAAATATCAGATTGTCAAATCTAGTACTATCATGGTTCACAGGTTGAATAATCCAAAGGAATACAGAATCAAATGAACAAGGTCGCACAGAAAGTATTCAACTACAAGAAATGCTATGATCACATTTCAACAAAAGAATCGAAAAAACACCTTAGGAAAAAGGTTTTAGCATTGAGGTCCTACAATTCCGTGGACCAGAAAGAAGAAGAAAAGAAAAAGGATGAGACTAATAATAACAACCATGACTAGAATCCTTTGAAAACTCAAGACAAAATGCCGATTTATAGTTTTCCGATCTTCAAGTTACATCATCAAACACCAATTGCACCGTTTGCTAGCTGAGAAAACAGACATTGATATGACTTTGAAACCTATAAATGTTATCCCTTCGGAATCTTAACATGTTGCACTCAACTGGACCTACTACAACTACTTGGTCCTACTACTACTTGGTCCAGCTGGGTAGAACGCAACATTTTGATTTCATTTCAACTACTTCCCTCCATTTTCTCGGCAACCAAACAGACTGTAAAAACATTAGGGGGAAATTTGAACTGGCAACCAATCTGGAAACGGAAACAAAAGCTAATTCCAAAGCTCGTACCTTGTTTGACGAGTTATTAGCTTTCCCAAAACGCCACACGCAGAGACAACCCAAACAACTTAACTTGGAAACGTTCCCGGATTCAAGCCCTATTAAACACGGTGAAATCAGCTTTCTCTTTTTCACCTCGGAAAAAATAATAGAAAAACGATAAGAAAAGACCTAGAAACACGAGTTCAGACAATGCTAAAGGACTGACTCAAGGTAAAGACTCGAATAGAATCCCAGAACCAAATGCCTAGCCTAATGTGGAAAAGATGTAAGCTGAAAGCTAGAAACAACTGTTTTCTTCAACGAAACGTCAAGAAAACAAAAATCACCCCACCAAAAAGAAAGAAGAAAATCTACCAGACTTGACACGTTTCGACGTCGAAATTAAAGCAAACTCTACAATGAAGAAAACGCCAAAAGAATGTACAATAAGTTCGCTGATTTCTCGGCACCCAGCCAGTTATGTAAAATGAACAGAGGGAGGGAGAAAGATGGCTGAGACAGACACCAGAAATTGTTGACATTTAAGTCGTCAAAAATTTAAATAACACAAGAAACAGAAAAAATATACTATAGAAAGTGGGATTAAAATAATGTGGGGGGTTACGGTGAGTGCTAGGTACCTAGCTGGCTAGCTGCGGATCTGCAGGTGCTTGGGGCAGAAGGAAGAGCAGGGAATCTTTAGTGGGGAAGGTTCTATGACTCTCAAGAGATTTGAGAGACTCTGAGTGCGTTGTTTTGTGTAGTTAAGCGGGAGGGGGAGGGGGCGTAAATAAGTGGTTAATGTAAAGGGTATCGCCATTAATAAGGTGAAATGGAGCTTGAGATTTAGCTGAGATATCAACCTCAAAATCCCGCCAAACCCTGTGATTGGACTCCCTTGTTTTCACGCAGAAAAAAAAAATACTTGTTTTCACTTAATTTAGTGGCAAATCTTTAAGGTCGTCAGTGTTGGTTTTACTTTTTACTGGTGTTGCGGGCTTCGGATTTACGGAAATGCCCTTACCTTTGACTCATCCGGGACTGGTTGGTTGTGTTTGACAAAAACTCAGTACGTATAGCGTAAAGTGTATAGTGTATTCTCCCCTGTTTTACGTATGGCTACTGATTTTCCCGCCCCCATTGCAATAAATAAAATTATCCTTTATCTGTTCCAACAAACTGATAAAAAGACATACTAACTAAGCGAGTTTACATCTGACAATTATAATTAGTATTATTAGTCGTGATAATGTACATACTATAGTCGCTATTTAATGTTCAAACTATACGTGACATAAAAATATACACCTGACCATATTATATGCTAATGAGCATATAATTTCCAAATGGTTATCATCATACTACACAGAGATGTAGATCAAAAGATGGGAAAAAAATAGAAACAAGTTTACTTACTATTTCCCACCTCTGATTTCTCTTTTTCCCTTTTCTCTTTTTTACCCTCCCTTTGATCTCCTTTTGACCCGATTGTCTAACCTACTAATTATTGTTCTAATATAACTAATTGGTCTGATGCAGTTAATCATATTTAACATCTAAACTACTAAAATACAGGGTATGTTTGAGGGTGAAAATTTTGGGTATTGGAGTTTGGAAAATATTATAAAGTAAATAAATGTTATGGGAGTTGGTGAAAAAGTGAAGAGAGAAGATTTTTAATAAATATTATAATAATAAAAAATTAAGTGGTAAATTTTTTAATAGTAAACCTAAAATTTTGAGCTCAATTAATTGGGACTCAAACATGCCAGTGATGTTTGTCCTCTAGTAAGATCATGCTATTGAAATATACAGTAAATAAGCTACATGACACAATATCGATAAGTAAATCTTATGAAAAGACGAATATTGATAAGTAGATCTTACGTGATATGAAAAACTAACTAACACTTAAAAAAACTAGCAAGTACATGAGCTCCAGCTAATTAGATTTTTTTTAAAAAACGTATCTTCAAATCAAAGAATGGTCCAGCACATAACAAAATAAGGTTCGGTTTTACCTGCTTTGACAAAACCATGGCAGTAAAGGAAACAAAAGGACAATGGGGTCATTGGGGTGAAGCCAAGACGCAACGACGCATTGAGCAAGTGCGTTTTGCCTGGCCACACCGGCCATTAATTTGGGCATGAGATCCTGGGGCGTCGTGGGGTCGCCTGTAGTGGCCCTTAAGGAACACCATGCACATGGGTTTGGTACCGTAGGGGGCACAATGTTTCAGAATTTTCCAGTCAAGACGAAAGGTCTGCATACCTTTTATCATGTGATAAGTTTTGACATCATGTGTTAATGCGAGAAATGCTTCCCGTCTCGAAACGGGAGTTCCGATTTTAGTCTCAAATGACGTGGACGTTACTTTAGTCTGAAACGCAGCGGTTTTATAAAAATCCTGAGAAACAACCGCAGTTGCAAAGTTAGAAATCTGTGTTGTGTATATGATACAGGGAAAGAAGCCATCAATGGCTTTGAGGATGATCCAAACTCGCTTCATTTCCCTCCAAATCCGCCACTTCTCGTCTCTCAACCTCCTCAACCTCGAGCCCTCGGCAGACGCAAACTCGATCGCGAAGATCCTCCTCCACCACCATAACCCATTCCATGCCATGGAGTCAGGGACGAATCTACGGGGGGCCCGGGGGGGTCGTGGCCCCCCCCCCAAAGATTTTGAAAAAAAAATTAGTATTATTATTTATTATTTAAAATGTAATTTCATTAAAAAAATTAAAAAAAAAAGTATAAATGGCCCCCGTCGGAAGTACTGGAACTCTGGAAGCCAAAAAAGTATAAATTAAAAAAAATAATAACAAATATAGTAAATTAAAGAGACGTTAAAGCTTACTGGCATACAGCTAAGAGAGAGAAAATAATCTCCTGCGTCGACGGAAGTACTGGAAGCCAAAAGAAGACTTTTTGGATTTGAAGAATCATTTTATCTCTTATGCACAAAACCCTTCGACCTTCGTCTTCTTGCTGTTTCTCAAAGTCCCACTTCCACCTGCGGCACCTGCCTATTTTTCTCTTGCACCAAGTTCTCTCAACGTGAAGCGGCTTCAAAGTCCTACTAGGCTACTTCCACATGCCTATTTCTCTTGGGGTTTATCTCAGCTCTCAGGTAAGCCGTAGCCCGTAAGCTTTACATCTGATTTTCTTTTTCTTATATGCTTTGAAATTTGAATCTGAACAAGAGCAAAACCCCCCCCCCCTCCTTTTTTATAGTTGGGAATTTTTGTGTCTTTTTCTCTCACAATCTCTTATGATTTACTAACCATTTTTCTACTTCTCTTCAATGCAATAAGGTTTCTGCTTACTGACTCAAGTGTTTCATCAGAAAAATCAGCAATTCGTCCACTTGTTTCAGGTTAGTTTCAAACCTAAATTTTTTGTTAATATATTTTTTATTTGAAGAAAATAAATTACGAAAATAAAAAATTGTTCAAAAGGTATTTGATTATATTATTGATTGAAGGTAAAATTTTGACAAGATAAAATTTAGAACTTTATCAAGTTTTATGCGAATGTGAGTAATGAATTCTTTTTTATTTTTCTTATAACTGCATGTATTTGGTTGAATTTTGTGAACTTGTTAGTTAAAATTTTGTTTCAAATTTTAAATATATTTACTTGTGAAGTTTGTGCACTTGTGAATTGAATTTGATGCAATTTTTACTTTGTGTAATTATTGATTCAACAAATTTTAGGTTGAATTAAATGAGCAAGTCAAAAACTATTGACTCATTTTTCAAGAAAAAGATTAATGATGTTTCACAAGTTGATCATGTTTCTGCTGCTGATGCTGATACTTCAACTCCAATGCAACCTTCTCCTAAAAAATCTAGAATTCAACCTGAAGAAGTTGATGTGGGTACTTTAATACGGGATCCCGGTAAGCGTCCTCCAATATGGAAGTACGACATAAATCAACGTGATGAAATTAGACGAGCATACATCAAAGCTGGTCCATATCAGTTTCATATGGAAAAATATCCATGTTCTGGAAAGGCTAACCATCCTCGCCGATTTCAATTTGATTGGTTCAAGATATTCCCTAATTGGTTGGAGTACTCGCCAGAAAAAGATTCTGCATTCTGTCTTCCATGTTATCTTTTTAATAACTATAAAGGACGTTCCGGTTCAAGTGCATTTACAGAGAAGGGTTTTCGTAATTGGAAAAAAGTTAACAATGGAAATGATTGTGCTTTTCTGAATCATGTTGGCAAAGATTTTAGTTCACCGCATAATGTTGCTGTAAAAGCTTGTGAAGACTCGATGGATCAATCCAGGCATATTGATAAAGTGATGCATCGACAAAGTACACAACAAATTTTGAACAATCAGCTTCGGCTTAAGGCTTCAATTGATGCTATTCGATGGTTAACATTTCAGGCATGTGCTTTTAGAGGTCGTGATGAGAGTGTGAATTCTAGAAATCGGGGTAATTTTATTGAAATGTTAAAGCTTTTGGCCTCATATAACAAGGAAGTTGATGGAGTTGTTTTAGAAAATGCCCCACATAATGCCAAATATATATCATCAGGAATTCAAAAGGAGATTTTGTATGTTTTTGCAAGAAATGTTCGAAGTGTGATACGTGATGAAATTGGAGATGCAAAGTTTTGTATCATTATTGATGAAGCCCGAGATGAGTCAAAAAGAGAACAAATGGCTATTGTTCTAAGGTTTGTTGATAAAGAGGGATTTATACGGGAGCGCTTTATTGATATTGTGCATGTCAAGAATACTGCTGCATCAACTCTCAAGAATGCAATATCTAATGTCTTGTCTCATCACAATCTTAGTATTCACAATATTCGAGGTCAAGGGTATGATGGGGCAAGTAATATGCGAGGTGAGTGGAATGGTTTGCAAGCTTTATTTCTTCAGGATTGTCCCTATGCATATTATATACATTGCTTAGCCCATATGCTACAATTAGCTTTAATTGCAGCATCAAGGGAAGTTATTCCTATCCACCAATTTTTCTCGAAATTATCTTTCATTGTTAACTTCATTGGGGCATCTTGCAAACGTAATGATGAATTACATGCTGCTCAAGAAATTGAACTTGCCAACTTGATGGACATGGATGTACTTGAGACAGGCACTGGACTTAATCAACTTGGAACGTTACAACGACCTGGAGATACTCGTTGGGGCTCTCATTTTAACTCAGTTTGTAGCTTGAAAAAATTATTTGGCCCAATTTGCAAAGTTCTTAAAAGCATGATTGATGAAGGAACCAATTATTCTCAACGTGGGGATGCTGCCTCGGCTTATGATGCAATAACATCATTTGAGTTTGTATTTATTTTGCACTCGATGATAGAAATTATGGGGATCACTGATATGCTTTGTCAATGTTTACAGCAAAAATCTCAAGACATTTTGAATGCTATGGCTCTAATTTCAAGTACAAAAGATATTATTCAAGAGTTGAGAGAAAGCGGTTGGGATAAATTATTTCAAAGTGTGGTATCATTTTCTGAATACCATGACGTTGAAATCCCTAATATGGATGCTCATTTTATTGCTGGTCGCAGTCGTCGTCATCAACAAGAAATGACAATGGAGCATCATTACAAAGTAGATATATTTTACGCTGCTATAGACTCTCAATTGCAGGAGTTAAATAGTAGATTTAATGAGAAGACAGTAGATCTTCTTACACTTAGTTGTTCTTTAGAACCAAGAAATGCTTATGAGTCATTTAACATTGGCAATATATGTACTCTTGCAGAGAAATTTTATCCTGACGATTTTACTGAGCAAGAAAGAATTCAACTAAGATTTCAGTTGCAGCACTACGTGCGTGAAGTGCGTCGTCATCCAGATCTCCAGAATTTGTCTAGAATTTCTGATTTATGTCGGGCATTGGTGACAACTAAAAGATCAGAAGTTTATTTTTTGGTTGACAGGTTGATTCGCTTAGTCTTGACTCTTCCAGTTTCAACAACAACTACTGAGCGAGCTTTTTCAGCAATGAATATTGTTAAGACAAGACTTCGAAATAAAATGGAGGATGATTTCCTTGCAGATTATTTGGTTGTCTACATCGAGAAAGAAATTGCTGAACAATTTAGTAGTAATATGATAATTGATGACTTTAATTCGTTGAAGGAGCGTCGAGTCCAATTAGCATAACTAATGTAATTTTTACTTTTTTTTTTACTTTTTTAACTTAATGTTGAATATTAATATTTGCATCTGCACTTTGAGTTTTTTTTCCCTCTAATTTGCATGGTACTATATAAAACATTGTTTGTAGTTATATTCGAAATATTTTTTTGGATTTTGCTTATAATTGTATTCCGGCCCCCTTGAAACGAATTCCTGGCTTCGTCCCTGCATGGAGTCCTCTCTGCAGCTCCACGACATCGCTCTGACCTTTGACCTCCTCCACCAAACCCTCCTCCGCCTCAAACACTCTTCCAAGATGCTCTCGTTGTTTTCAACTATTCCAAGTCCCTTCCATTGCCTCCTCTTACCTCCATCTCCTACCACGTCCTCATTGACCTCGTAGCCAAAGTCCGCCAGTTCGACCTCGCCTGGCAACTCATTGTCGAAATGGACCAACGCGGCCTCTCCCCCACGCCCACCACTTTCTTGATTTTAATTCGTAGACTGATTGCCGCGGGTCTTACCCGCCAAGCCATTCGTGTTTTCGATGACATTGGGGGTTTCACTCAAAATAAGATAGACAATGAGGACTTCTGTTATCTGTTGGATACCCTTTGCAAGTACGGGTTCGTTAAGGTTGCAACCGAGGTTTTTAACAAAAAGAAACATGGGTTTTCGCCGGATACGAAAATGTATACCATTTTGATCTATGGGTGGTGCAAGATTGGTAGGATTGATATGGGGGAGAGGTTTTTGAAGGACGTGGCGGGGAGAGGGATTGAGCCGAATGTGTTCACGTATAATGTGATGTTGAATGGGGGAGAGGTTTTTTTAAAACGGCTGCGTTCAGACTAAAGTAACGTTCACGTCATTCGGGACTAAAATCGGGACTCCCGTTTCGGGACGGGAAGCATTTCTCTGTTAATGCACGTGATAGCATCGATGCTACACGTGCGTCAGTATTGCCTTTTACGTTCATATGATTTATGAGTTAAAAGATGGATCGGCAAGAACTGAAAAATGGTGAACTTAGTAAAGTGAACATACATTTACAGTATTGGCTAAAAAGAGCGAAGTGTCATAAAACCATTACACCTGCAACAACATATGATTAGATGTTACATAAGATTAAGATCTTTTTGGGTCCTACACAAATGTAATTATTCAACGACACTTAAGTTCCACTTTTATTTTATAAAGTTAGAATCCATATAAACCATATAAATAGTCTGCAGGACATAGTCCAGTTGATATTACTATATATTCACTAGTTTCAGGTCAAGAGTTTGAGTAACATAAGTTAAAATTGCTTGTGAAACAGTGAAAATAAAAGTTTGACTTTAAATCGAGCAGATTGACTAAGACTGGCTGGTAGTCAAGTTAGTGTTGTGATGACAGACTCACCTAATGCGCAGTAGCTATGGCTAAAACCAAACATGAGTTATCTGATAACAAATTGATGGCGTTAAGATACCTTAAGTTGACAAATCAACTCAAAAGATGGAAGGAAACGTTGAATTTTCACTAATTAAGAAAAAGTTTGAGTGTGCTTTGTAGGGCTGCACAAAACCGGACCACATACCGGATTTGGAAAACTGGTTATATTCGGTCCGGTCCACGACTTTTAGGATCCAGTTTGGGCTGGATCAGACTAAATTTATTAATATAATTAATAAATATTTTTTTTAAAAAAATAATACAAACTTAAAACGTTTACCCTAAAACTATGTGTTTTGAGTTCTTTGACCATGTCTTTCCCCTTCAACTAATTTTTTTATCTTAAGATGTGAACTGAAAAAAAAAAAAAGCAAAAAAGCTTAGGGGGAAAAAAAAGAAATTAGTCTAGACCACTTATAAGTGGTCCGGTCTTTAAATGAAGCACAACCGGAAAATCCGGTCCGCCCCTAGTGCTTTAGTATTTTGGTTATATCTTTGGCTACAGGTATCAGAATCGCGCATGTGACTCCAATTAGGAAAGTTCTTTTCAGCACACATGTCATGGCCACCAAGCTATACTTCGGTGAGCGTCATTTTCGACCTCAAATTCTATCGTTTTTCTTCCCGAATCCTTATTTCTAGCTTGTCTTTTTCTTTTATGGTAATTTTTTATTTATCGATTAAGCGGTAATTTTGGACCCAATTTGAGCCAGATTTTTGGCAGAATATTTTCTTTTGGCATGGTTAATGGGATGTTGCCAATTTTGGTAAAATTTCCTACTATGCGAATTTGAGCTATATAACCCGACTTGTGGGTTAGGGTTTCGACATTATTGATTATTCATAATTCTCTAATTAATATCTAAGACATTTCTCTCGGTTTTGGGGCGTTCCTTTTGTATCTTTCCCGTGTGTTATTGTGAGAACTAGCCTACAGAATAATTCTCTATTCTGTCTGGCGTCAGTTAGTTGCTCCCTCTCCCTTTTCAACCACAAAATAAAATAAAATAAACCATATGAACAAATCATTAGATTTTGATTGTCTATTCTCTGGATTCAGTTTCAGTCTTAAGGGTAAGATTCTAACATGTCCTAATAAAATAGTCTTGTTTAGTTGTCACATTAATAAGTTATATCAATGGTCTAGATCGAATTATTAAAAAAAATAGAACAATTGAACATTTAATGTGCCAATTAACTCAATTTGTGCCCCAATGTAACGCATTAGTGTAGTGGCTGAATATGAAATTCTTAGCTACTTATTTAGACGGGACAAAGCTCTCTAAATTATATACCATGTCTTACCTACTAAAATTAAAGAAATTTCTTTTTCGAAGTCTATAACAACACTTGCTAAAATCGAGCATCTTATATTTATCATTAGAGAATCACTAATCCTTTGTAGATTGTTTTAGCTAGGTTCAACTTTGAAGACAGAAAATGACCAAGAGAGGAAAGCTGAACAAAATAGTATTCAAGACCGCAGGCTTGTTTTTCTTAGCAATTTGATGATGAAAAGCTTTTTTTAAAAAAAAAAAATCGGTAGATTTTGTAATATAACCAGCTAAAGATCGGCAAATGAAAAAGAAAAAATATAAATAAAATAAAACCCATATATGTGCCATGTTACAGAGGAATTTTACTCCAAATTTTATTAAAAAAATAATTGGGGAGTCAAAAATACATGATCTTCAACAGATGGAGCAACTGCATGTGTGCAGCTATCAAGCTCTACAATCCCACGTTTCCACTTCTTTTCCAGCAGAACCCACCATCGGAGAGCTGCTTGGATGGATTTTCTTGAACAACCGGGAGAAACATCCACTGGGTTTGTTCTCTAATTGGCACTCAATCGCAATATCTATATTTGGTCTATGTTCTTCCTCTTCTGCTGTTTTCATTTTCTCCTTGTGGATCTTTCTCCGCACGTAGATTTCAGCAAGACCGTGCGCCGCTGCCATTACGCGAAGAATATTAACTTCTACTACCGGACTAAAAATCTATTTGGTTGGCTGGTTTTGAAGGCCTCCAGAGGCTGATTTATAGGCGTTTGAATTGGCTTGGGGATCAAGCAAAAGTAGTCATTGATTATTTGTGCCGTGAGAGGCTTTGCGTCTTTAATCATTCGATACATAATTGACTATTTTATGGTGGCACGGAAGTCTGCAGTCGGAGACAAAACTAGATTTGGAGTGCTTTAATTGGTTGGAACTTTGTGTAGTCTTGGGGACCAAGGAAGGCTAGGAAGCCATCGGGTCTACCAAATTTTCCAAAGTGTTGATGGTTAACAATTAGAAGGCAGTAGTCGGCCATGTGCAAGTTGAGATTATATAAAAATTGAAGAAATTTTGTGTTATGTCAGCAAAGAGCTCAGGGTGATCTTATATTGGTTTTGCATCACAAACACGTTTTGAATTTGAGTTTGAAAATTTCTTATCTAAGATGTGTTTGGATGGATAATTTTTTTTTGGTTGAAAGTAACTTAAATTCTCTTAGTGAAAAAATTAATAAAGTTTGTAAAAATATATTAAAGTTTATAAAAAAAATTATGAATAAATACAAAATCGGTCCTGTGATATAAGCGAAAATCGAATTAATCTCTGTGATAACAAAAGTATAAAATTAGTTTCTATGATTTCACTTTTGTTTCCCGTTAATCACTCCACTAGGGACTAATTTTATATTTTTATGAGATAATAGGGATTAATTTAGAATATAGGAAGAAATAATCTTAAAGAAATAAAAATTTTACACAAATTTCAACACATTTTCACACTAATTTTAATATCTTTTAATAAAAAAAATACATAAATTTTTTTCTCACCTTACTTTTTTTTTTTAACAAACTCCATTATTTTTTTCATTAAAAAGCCAAAATTTATGTTAAAAGATGAAATTACACTGGCTAACCTCGTCCTTAAAGAATTGTGTGTGCCGTGTGGGACTGCGAGGGGGTGTAACCGGCATTTTAGGTCCCGGACTTTCTGACGCGTGTGTCAAACCCATTACCGGTTCGAACTTCGAAAGCCCCATGTATAAGTACACATTTGCCCTTTACACATCTCAAGCGTTCAAAAAGTTGAAATGTCATGTTCATAATTCTTTCGCAAACAGGTATTAAAGAGGCATTAAAATCATTACCTATTATTTCAACCAATTATAAGTTCAATAGGAAATGTGGTAAAAAAGAAGATAGTGACCATATTTCCATCAATAATTACAATAATTGATCATCACGATCATAAGTCCACATTCGGATGATTACTATTATTATTCGGAAGGATGTGATCAAGTCCTATTAACTTGGACGAGTACAAAGGATATAAAAACTCATATCTATTGCCTGATACAGATGGAGCAACTGTATGCAGCTATGAGCTATCAACCTTTACAATCCCAAGTTTCCACTTCTTTTCCAGCAGAACCCACAATCCGAGAACTGCTTGGATGGATTTTCTTGAACACCCAGAAGAAACATCCACTGGGTTTGTTCTCCTGGCACTCAATCCCAATATCCATATTTGGTCTTTCTTCCTCTTCCGTTGCCTTCATTTTCTCCTTGTGCATCTTTCTCATCACGTAGATTTCAGCAAGACTTTGTCCCGCTGCCATTGCTTGAAGAAGGTTTTAGACTTCTACTCCTGGACTACAAATCTATTTGGTAGTTCAGTGGTTTTTATAGTGATTGGAATTGGCTTGGGGATCAAGCAAAGAATTTATTTGTGGGGGCCGGACTTCTGCAGTCGAAGACAAAAGTCGTGTGGGGAAGCCGGGGAAGGTGCTTTTCGTTGGAACTTTGCGTCGGCTTGGTGCCACGTAACATATTTTTAATTGATTTTTTAACCTATTGGGTTAACGAGGATTGATCCAAGCCCTATCCATTTATGAACGGGCTGAGAAGTATAATCTCACTCAAGTACACAAGCCCAATACGAAAAGTAGATCCTACCCAGTAAGTGACATTATCTTTAAGGTAAGGTTATGTTAGGTCAAAATTTTAGTTTACAGGAAAAAGTGAAGAGATACTATGCGCGCATGAAATTTTTATATTTATTATAATATAAATGGTTGATTTGACGAAGAGAGATAAATTATTTTGTACTTATTTTACATGTGGTGTTAACAAATCAAATTTTGGAGTATAATTTTAAACGGGACGATTACTGTGGTTCATTTTTCAGACATATGAGTCATTTTGTTCACCAAAATATTTAGCCAACTAGCGGAAAATTAACATGAGTTCAGAGTCACTATGTCCATTTTCAAGGTTGAATAACCTATCTTAAATTATGTTTCTTTTAGTGAGCTAACTTTTAATGGACAAAAGTATTTGTATGTCTAAAAAACGGATCACAGAAGCCTACTCATTCAAAGTTATATCCCGAAATGAATTTTTTAGAAGTGAATAATACAGTAACTAATCTCAAGCTAGTATATTGTATTAATTAGTTAAGCACTCCATAAAAGAGAGCTCTTCATATAAACCACTAAATACTTCCAAGCACAGAGCATTTCCAGACCTTACACCAGTAACTACTTTTGTTGAAAGCAGTACTCTGATCAAAGCTGGCATCTTTATGAAGAAAATGAAAGGAACCTAATCTGAACTGGACAGTAGCACAGATTTTTAGACTTATTTGAAAGAAGAAATGGTAAAAACGATGTCATTTATAAAGATTTTTCAGCCTCCTTGAAGCTTCCAGTATGCTTTCTCGGTGGCCAAACGCACTGACTCGAACAAATTCTTCGCCACCTGGACCGAATCCTCTACCAGGCACCGTCAGTATGTGTGCTTTGTCCAGCATTTCATTGAACACATCCCAGGAACTCATACCCGGGAAATGAACCCACAAGTATGGAGCATTCTTCCCTCCATACACCTTCATCCCAAGTGATGCAAATGCACGAGCAATTATTTCAGCATTGCCTTTGTAGTAATCGATCACTGCACTCAAGGCCTGAAAACAGGGATTTGAAATTAAATACAAAATTAAGATAGGAAAAATTAAAGTTGATTCAGTAGGGTACTGGGTGGATATGACTAACCCGGAAACCCTCTTTGGAAAGGCAAGCTAATCCTCCTGCTTGAGCAACACTTGATGCGCCATTGAAACAGGTGCAGACAATGCGATTGTAATCCTTAATGACTGGATACCTGTTCATGTACAGAAGCTCTTCAGGGACCACTGTCCAACCAAGGCGAACGCCTGTGAAACCAGCAAACTTCGAGAAGGAAGAAACTTCAATGGCAACCTGTGTTCATCAATGGTCCAAATAGTTATGTCAGATACAGCAGCAGGGATAGCTCATAGCTTGACATTGCTCGTGAGAGGATTCATCCAAGAGACAAACAAACCTCTTTGGCTCCAGGAATTTCATAAATTGATCTCGGGCTGTCATCTGATATGTAACTAGCGTAGGCAGAGTCATAGATAATTATCGATCCATTTGCCTTAGCAAACTCCACAAGTTGCTGTAATTGCTGCCGCGATGCAGCATAACCAGTTGGATTGTTTGGAGAGCAAAAGAAGATGATATCTGTTCTTGAAGTAGTTGACAAGTCCGGGAAGAACTTGTTCTCTGGCCCGCACTTCATGTACACAATATTTTCATACTTCCCTGTTTCATCTTGGGGCTTCCCAGCTTGACCGACAATAATACTAGAATCTATGTACGCCTGTACCAAACAGGGATTAACACATCAGGGATGGACCTCCCCAAAAGTCAGCAGCAAAAAAAAATTCCTCTTGGACAAAAATAATAGTTTTTAATGATTCTCATAAAAAAAATTTGAAGAATTACCGGAAAAGATGGATCCTGTACAGCCACTGACACGTTTGATCCCAGAAGCATCTGCTAAGGAAGAAATTCGAAGCAATGAGGATTCATACCATATTTTCCACTACATTTTAATAAAATAGTGGAAAAAATAAAATAATGGTCCTTGGTAAATTATCCTGCTGAATTGATCACGTCAATCAAAATAGATTTTTTTATATATAAAAAAAAATCATTCACAATATCTGATTTTTCTTGCCTGGAGGCGGGAAATGTCACTCTGTGCACCATCTGATACGAAAACTTCATTTCCTTTGACACCTACATCTCTGTAGAATCTTAATGCAATAGCCAATCTTAATGCCTGCATGCGGGAAGAAATTAAAAAGTTCTGAGTGGGAAATTCCAGAACTAAGCAATACCAAGAATATTCTACTTCTTCTTCTTCTTCTTTTTTCCTATTCAATATTATTTTCGTACTTTATATATAGTCGCTTGGTAATACTATGGAGGATGACAGAACAAAAACATCAACAGCAAAATAGGACAAGGCCAAACAACTAATAGATTATTTTTCCTAGTGAATTGTAGTACTCTGATGAGTCAGATCAGCAGCACATGTTTTCAGTAGGGACCAAACATTTAAGGAGTAGGTCAATTGCATAAACATAGTTTGCGGGCCAGAATTGATCAAACATAAAGAAACTGCCAAAACAAAGTAGAAAAACTCCAATGAAAACAACTTTTTTTTTCCCAGAAATTGTTGGGGACAGGAGAGAGCTATGCCCTTGTTTATCCTAATTGTTGGTACTCCGGAAAATCAAGGTATATAATTGAAGGTTATATATATTCTAAGTCGTCCCAGAGGAAATTAAGAATAGAAACTGAGTCTTATAAATAAATTCTACCTTCTGTGTGTGGAGTCAAGAATATTCGTTTTTTTTATAGACCCTTTTTTCCTCACAGAAGAATATTCCTTTGTGGAGTCAAGAACTTGAAGGGAATGACTTCAATCGCTCATTTTTCTTCGTTTTTTCCCCTTCTTTTTTTAGTCACTATCCATAGTTGTTGAGGTATGCCAACCAAAATAAATGAAGAAAAAAATGATGTATACAGAGCAAAAAACCTAAAAGTGAGTGCCCTGTACCATGTTGCCTTGCTCGGCTCCATACCCTTTATAACCTTCCACCGTCGATAGAGCACGAGCATGCTGCAAAACAGAAAGAAACCGGCACGATAGTTAAGGGATTGCTCTTAAAGTAGCCCTCCCACCCAGAGGCTTTCAGAGGTCTGTCTGGGCAAAACCCTGGCCTAAGGAAGGGGTTCGAAAATGGTTTTCAATCAGCAGACTCGCGCGCGCCCTGGTTAGAGCCTGATCACTAGCTGCGTCAGTGCACCAATTGCTCCAGGCAAAGGGGATAAGCACAGAGATATGAGAATCCAGCATATCTTTCTTGTTGAAAAAAACGTCTCTCTGCTCACTGTGTCACGTTGAATGAATGAGCAGACACATGCTTTATGGGATCAAAATACTATATATTTGAGATATATTACTCAATAATTTACTACAATCGTTTATACATAAATACATAAATATTTCTATATATATACATATATATGCATATATCAAGTGGTATGCAATATAGTTCTCCCGGTTACTGAGATTGACAATAATAATAACAATTGACTTTGTTATCCTGGTCGGTGAAAAGCTTTTTGGCCTCTAGCTATGACAGCTTTTTCTCTGCAATTCAACGTCGAAAGCTTACAAAAGGAAAAGCACTTGTACGTTGAAAATAGTAGGCCAAAGAACAAGAGCCATGAGCACAGTCATAAGTTCTGTCCCGCAAGTTGGATTGGACGTGGGAATCGAAACTGCCGATAACATGGACGTAACCTGTGAACTGATATATATCTTCCTCAGTGGAGAGGAAGACACAAGGAGACAAAAAACTACTACAGATATACCAAACCAACACATCAATGTTATACTTTCGATCTATACACAAAACCTTGCCCTACTGGCCTTGGTTCAGTGGAGAAAAAAGATGGGGAGGAAGGTTTTGGTATAGCGTACAGAAAAGAAAAAAAGATGGTTAAATGTTGGAAAACAGCGAATTTACCTCAACCATAGCAGATGTTATGATATCAGGTATTGGCTCCGTAGTATCACCAATGCCAAGTCTTATTAACTTCGCATGAGGATGCTTCTGAGAGTGTTCAAACTCGCGCATGCATATCTGCTTGAGTTAATATATATATATAAGGGATCTTAGGATTAAACCAGCAATTAAGATTCATATTTGACAAATCTGAAAGCCGAACAAATGACCACTGAAAGACAGTAATGGCAATCTGATTGAAAGCAGATTGGAAACGAGAGTAGGAAATCATTTGAACCAGTAGGATTCACAGATGAAAAAACGGTACCAAAAGGAGGCCGAAAAATTACGACCATGGAAGATTTCAGAAGCGGCTTACCTCCGGGAACAAATATCCACTCTGCAGTTTCTCCATATTGACATTGCGTGGTACTCTTGTGCAATGGCCTCTGATATTATTGCATATGAGTCGGTCTGCCATATAACGGGTAGCAAAATTCTCTTAGTTCTTACGTAAGACACAGTTTGCAAGTCTATAAAATAATCATTTTCTAGTTAGTCGAGGAAAGAGATCATCTACAGAAAAGATTAGAGTGCTTCATTGAACAAACAAATATAGTATATCTAATTTATAAAATATATATATAGTATATCTAGGGACAAGGCAGACACACTGCAGTAGCTTACCAGCTGATCTCTTCTCATTGTTGAACTTTGAGCTGTAAATCACCCGTAAACAGGAATGGAACTAGATAAGTACCATAAAAAACAGTGGCTTAGGAGGAAGAGAAAACTTAGTCATATATGAACGATAATATATATCTGATCAGGAGTACTTCATTAAGATTTTTAAGAATAACCTGGTCCAAATTCTTTCCGGTTGCAATGAAACTGCATGAGGTATACAAATGCACGATAAAAGTAGAGAGTATTGCATGATTTGTTTCAAACTCCTGTTCTAAATATGAAGGTATAGTGATCGAGTGGTCCAGTTTGAGAGTGCAGTAAGGAAGCTATTTATAAGCAGAAAGAGGTCGGCGTTATCGCACGATCCTGTGAGGAGTTCACATTGGATATCAGAAGAATTTTCCTTGGTAATTCCAAGAAGCAAACAAATGTGGAAAGAAGCTCGGCACGCATGCCAGCCATCGGTAATTTAGTAATTTACAATGTTTCCTCTTTTCGATACAGCTTCCTGGACCATGACATCCATGGATATCTGGTCCAATGAGCTTCCGAATAAATACTTTTCATTTGACCACTTTATGGTTACGTACCTTCTTTTGTGGAAAAACTCATACCAGACAGCCTGCGGAACCCACACAGAGGAGTCCTCCGACTTTCAAAGAAATTGGTCATATTACCGAAATAATCTGAAAATGGGTGGGTGTTGGGAATTGCGTACAGAAAGCTATAGCTCAACTGACTTTCTAACCTTGAAGTATCGCCAATTCGCCATGTGACCTAAAACCACAAGCCCAAGGTGGTGATTGGCTGCTAAAAGAAAATTGGCCAGACGAATTTTCCTCCTGAAGGAATCGTGGAGCATTTGGATTGGGCGTCACATCAAGCTGCATGCACATGGACCAATTTCACTACGATGGCCACCCACCATATCATGAGTACGAAACGAAAACATTTTCAAGTTTAGTTTTCTTTCTTCAATATAAATTAACCCAACCCTCTCATTTCATGAAACTGCAGAAAACTGGAACCACAATTAGTCAAAAAATTAAAAGCATTATCATATTTTGTGCCGAAAATTGATATATCTTAATTTCTTTCACTTAAAGTAATGCAAGAACGTGAGGCTTGTTGTGCCTTCTACGCTACTCAGAGCTTAGAATTATACTATATATATAGGATACGTACGTCTTTGAAAAGTCTCATCTCCCCAGTGAATAGAAACGCCATCATGAGGCGCATCACGCCGTAGTACTACACATGAAGCCATTGAACAATATTCAATTAACAAGAACTCGCGTCGGAGGGCGGTGGACTAGCGGTACAAGTCCTTGTCATGTTGAGATCAGGATGTACACGGTAATTCGAACCTTTGCGTCTTGCATTTTGGGTTGCAAGCCTCCAAGAGAGGAGATTTATCGTCACCAGTGACTGTTATAGATAATATTGTGGACTTGTGAGTCACAATTATTTTGGGACTAATTATTTTAGTTTAATATTAAAAAATTAATCACATAATTTTTTTTATTATAATATTTATTAAAAATCTTCTCTCTTTACTTTTTCACCAACTCTCATAACATATCTTTACTTTATAATATTTTTCAAACCTCGATACTCAAAATTTTCACCCTCAAACATCTATATTTGATATGTTATTATTTTTATTACGATATCAAATATTATTAATTTAAATATTTAAATATAAATATAAATATTTTTTTTTATTATACTTTATATTATTCCTATAAATAGATGATGACATATAATATTATCCTACTGCCTTTTTCGAGTCAGTAGCTATGGTTTTGGACATTCCACGACAAGTTGGGAGAATGTAAGGACGATATAAGTTGTCAGCTCTCCCTCGAAGGGAAAAAAAAAAACAAAGAACAAGAACTCCTTGTTAATTGTGCAGAACATAAATCTTGACTTCGACTTGATGGATACGACATTGGACCAAAAATATCTAATTATAAGCTGTCAAGGTGGTTTATAAAGTCCTTGATCTTCTTAGCCATGTGATCAGAATGGTTGATGGTCATATTGGACCAACTGTTAGAGTTTCACGTGTGATAAGATGTAGCCCTAGAAAAAAGGAGAAAAGTGTGATCGCAAGATGTTGCTTGGAAAAGAAAACATTTTGATTAGATGTTACATACAAATTAATGTACCATTATTAACGCAAACCCATGAATATGAAATATAATCAGATTATTTTTTTTGGGTAAATATATTAGGGGCAAATATACTTTACACCAGTGTTAAAATTTTCCCTTATTTTTTATTGAAATTAATTGTTTAGCCTCTAAAATTATGATTTTACATTCATAAATGATTAATGAAAACAAAATTTTCATTTTGCGAGCCAAAAAAATTTTTTTAGTCCAAATTAGCAGAAAATTTTAGTAGAGTGTGCAAAGTGTCTGAAATCAATAATTAATGGGTACAATGTGACAAAAGTAATAGATAAGAGTGCAAAGTGTCAAGACCCTCAAAATTTGAGAATGCAAAGTGTATTTATCCCATAATATTTTTCAAATTATTTCTAATAAATTTAAGCAATAACAATCCATAAAGAGAGCCCTTAAATGATAGAACAAATGTAATATTACCATAAAATTGTTAAAGCAGCGAATATCAAGTACCAATCAACATATTTTATAGTCTTATTTCAGGTTTATGCAACCCTAATAAAGATCCTCTATAAATTTTTACTTAAATGTATATGGTGCAATTCTAAGAAAAATAGAACTCATACTGTATTAAGCTTAACAAAGGCATGCAGCATTAAATACAGTGAGGTCCATATTATAAAGAATCATTATCCAAACAATTCACTAAAGTCTAAAATTAACAAAGGACCAATCAAACATCCGCTTTGACCTTCATTGGTGTAGAATTTATTCAAGGCCAACAGTAGTCATGATAGAAGAGTTAGCGTCCGTGAAGTCTAGAAAAAAAGGAATGGGTTGTGAGAGAGAAATATGGCCACAGATAAAAGATTAAGAAATGTGACCAAATGAGTAATAACAATTAAGAACCAAGAACTTACCCCAAAAAAACAAATTAAGAACTGTACAACAAGTCTATGGGACTGTTCGATTAACAAAAAATTCTCAGGATTTTTTGAATTCTCACAATACAAAAACTCTACAACCAAACATCATTTTTAACCTCACATAAAAATAACTACAACACGCATATCAATAAAGTTAACATCACCTAAAAATCTCCATAACACTCCTAACCGAACAACCTCTATATATTCCGAATCGGTATGAAGAAGAAGACAAAACTCATAGACCAGCATAGTTGTCAAAGTAAAACATGATTTTTAGTGTAAGTCTACCTTTCTTGGTATTATTTGGCGACTTGTCTCAAAAATCGCTTTCGGACCCCTCTCTCTCTCCACTCTCACAACGCATTACTTGTGCGCTTTAGTAATTTAGCATTAATCCATCACGTGTCCTTATGTTATGGTTAGCATTACCTCAATATCCTGACTCCGCCACTGTTTGAGGTACAATGATGGATTGTGACTTAAATTATGTTCGTTTTCTATATTTTTTCAATATTCAAATACATTCATAAAAATATCACCGAATATGTTCAGAATTCAAACACAAACACCAATTCATTTTATACGATATCCAACAATTTTTTACTTTTTTATTCAACATAAATTTTCTCTCTATATATTTTTTCACATAACTCCAATATTTTTTTATTAAACAATTACATCAAATTATTTCTCTCTCAATTTTACACAAACACTATTCAATATAAATATTCACAACTTCTCTAAAATCTTATATTTTTACTCAAACAGAACATATCCCTAATTTCGATAAACATGTCTACAATTTTTGTTATGGACTTGACACTTAAAAAGACAAAACAATTGACCATTTATCATGGATTAGTCATCACAGAAATTATTATGTCGAAATTAGTACTACTTTATTCTATTTTATCACAAGATAATACTAGAAGGAGTGTGGTGCAATTACATGTTCACACTGATTCAAAAATGGTTTGAAGTTGGAATCCATTCCACACAGTACAGTGGAAAATACCAATGAAGGGACAGCCATTCTCTCCTGTCCTTTTCTTCTCCACTCACCCGTGAAAAATAATAATTAAATTTGACTTCTCCCTTTTCTTTATATATTTATCAGTGTGAACCCAAAATTAATAAATACTACTAGAAGTGCGGTGCACACCCAAAATTTTAATCTTAATAAATAATTATAAAAAAAATATTTTTATATTAAATTATCAATTTTTACTATAAATAAATATAAAAAATTATTCAAATTATTTATTTTTTCACTTTTTCACTAATTTTAACACTTAAATAACGTAATTGAAAATATAACTTTTTATTTGCTAACGTGTCTTCCATCCGAAGGAGGACGGGAGGAAACTGTAATTTCAGAAACGGGAGGTCAGAGGTGGGCCGCTGAGCCGCTCCCCAGTCCAGTTCCCCCTCTCTCTTCTCTCTCAAAACCTACCTCTGTTCCTCACCGAATTCTGTCTCTAGTCGATCAGGTCAGTCGTCAGATTCCCCCGCCGTTCTCTCCTCTCCTCTCTATGCGTATGAATATATCCTGTTGGTTGATTATGAATTTTGGTAATTCTCACTTAATGCTCAATGATCTACTCGCATATTTTACTGAAGAAATGCATTCCTTAGCGGATTTATCTGTTTAATATCATTGATTTCTGAAGTTATTAAACTTGGTTAATGTTACCTTCATGGTTTTTGAATATGTGAATATTCGTAGAAAGAAATTAGACAAGATTCTGAATCTTCTTACGTTTGTTTAATTTTGTCTTTGCATCTCGTATCGAAGAAAAGACCTGCACTTTCTTGATATTTTAATATACAGTGTCAAATTTATATTCGTAATATCAACTAGACAAGGACCAATTTTGGCCAACTTACTCAATTTAGCTAGCAAAATGAAATTCCCTCTATCCCTTTGCTTAAAAAGTAACAGGAATTTAGGAGAATATATGAAATACAACTTCCTCCACTGTGCATCACATTTCAGTGCTCAAAGCAGTATCAGTTATAATGTTTGAAGCGCATAGCATGGGTGGGTGGTTTTGGAATTGAGGAATGAAATCGATTCAGTAATCAAATAGAGGTCAGGCATCTCTCACAAGTTCATATGCATCTTCTTGTTCCATGAAAAAGCTGGTTTAATTTAAGCACTCTAGCTTCAAGTTGCAAAACCCATTCACGGCTCCCGTGATCTTGAAAATGTATTGGTTACTTAGGACTTTGGATGCTGGGAAGGAAAAGAGCTTAAATATCTGGAGCGATAAGAATATTAAATACCTATGGATAGTTGAGGTGCTAATCCATTTATGTCTTTCTTACCTAGTGATTTTGCTACTTATCTTCTTTTGCACTTCGTTTATATAATATATAACAGGATTCAAGAACTATTTAATCCAAAATGGAGTTGTCTTATATATGATTACCGTGCGTCTATCGTCTCTGTGCTTGGTTCCTGGAACTTTAGCTCTTTGAATTTGTGACATAAGCATCATTTATTATGCTCGGTCTTCTGCAGGGTTTTTTCTGATTGTGTTCAGACTTTCTTGTTGATGCTTCATAGTTTTCCAGGAGCAATTAGATACTTAGCCTTTAGTGCACTCACAGAAGTTCAGAGGTGCCCTCATTCAGGAATTTTCAGCACTATGAGAGAAATCAGCATAAAAGGTGCTTCTAGTTTGTGCACTGTTGTATCTAATGCAGAATCGCAAGTTCCACAATCTGTAATGGATAGTAAGAACATGGGAAAACCATCCTTAAGTGCAAAGTCGACCCCTGAAATTGAAAAGAAGTATGTACATCATGTTTATGATGCTATTGCTCCCCATTTCAGTTCCACCCGGTTTGCCAAGTGGCCAAAAGTTGCCACCTTTTTATCATCTTTGCCTTCAGGATCTCTTGTTCTGGATGCAGGATGTGGAAATGGCAAGTACTTGGGTTTGAATCCTGATTGCTTTTTCATAGGGTGTGATATAAGCACTCCCCTTATCAAAATCTGCACGGATAGAGGGCAGGAGGTTCTGGTTGCAGATGCTGTGAATCTTCCTTATCGAACTAGTTTTGGTGATGCAGCAATCTCTATTGCTGTATTACATCATCTAAGTACAGAGATTAGGAGAAAGAAAGCTATTGAAGAATTAGTTAGAGTTGTCAAAAGGGGTAGCCTAGTTCTGATAACAGTGTGGGCTGTGGAACAAGAAGATAGATCATTGCTTGCAAAATGGACTCCACTCACGGAAAAGTACGCTGAAGAGTGGATAGGACCAGGTAGTCCTCGTGCTCGTGGACCTTTATCCTTACCATTACAAAGCATCCCGGAAAGTGAGGAGAATGGTTCAGGGAAGCATGTAAAAGATTCCAATGAGAGTTCAGTGGAGAATATGCCTGAAGTTACAGATCTTACCTCTCAAAGTAAAAAAGATTTAATGGCCCTTAAACACGAAGATACCACGAATCAACAGGAGTATTTTGTTCCTTGGCATTTACCTTATCATCGTGCAGAAGTAAGTGGTGCTTCTGCTTGTGCTCTTGCAAATGGTCTGGCTAAGAAAGACGATAAGAAGGGTGCTGTAGTGTACAACAGATATTACCATGTTTTCAGTGAAGGCGAGCTTGAAAGGTAACCTATTGCATTTTTTCATCTGTTTTCATGTGGAATTTATTAGTTTCAATCCTTCTCTACTAGTTATGTATGGTGCAGTTGCTTGATATGTTCGATTATCTATCTCTTGATATGAATCGGTCAAAAGGAATTCTGGCCCTCTCTGTCCTCTTTCTCAAATTGTCCTACATGTAGTTAGCCGTTATAGAATATGTGCCCAGTTTATCTTGTGTATTGAGAAAAAGCTAAATCCAGAGGACTGACAGATTGATTATTAATTACTTATATAAAAAAAAAAAATATGTGCCCAGTGGGACTTGATTTTGATTCTCTACAATATGGATCTCTGTCATCACGGCATAGTCTGTGCCATGCTTGGGGATTTTAACATATAGAACATGTGAATGTTTGGGGATAACGTGGAGATGCTTTGGGAGAATGCAACAGAAGATATATAGAGCAACCTACGAGGACTTGCATAGAAACGATGTTAGTAATGAATTCTGGTTTATGACATCTAGTAAGCACTCTGGTTGGCCAATTTTATGAACTTGTCTTTATTGTTGGAGATTTGAGTTGCTTTTTATAGGGTAGGAATATGTGGCTGAGAATTTTCATTTTCCTGCATCAATTGCGTAGTATGAATGTTCATTCAAGTTTGTGTGAGAAGACCATTATGGTACAGGCCAATTTTTCTAACTTAAAAGTCTTCAATGGGTAGAGGGTTTATGTTAGTGGTGAAGGAACTTCGAGGAAATCCTTGGAAGTTCCTGGTAGCATTTGATGATATTAACAATTTTCAAGAGTACAACTGGACAGAAACCTCCATTGTTTTTACGGGGTTTTTTTTGGGGGTGGGGTGGGGAGGGGGGGGGGGGGGGAGGAAGTCATTGTGAGTCCTCTAACTACCAATGCAATTTGAAATATGGGTCTAAATTATCAATATTGATATATTGAGCCTTCCAACTTTCACAATTAATCAAATCGTGCCTTAAAATAAATCTGACAGTCAAAACCGTGCCACATAGTTCATTTATCAGACATGTGACACGGGTTCGATAGTTGGATTTAGGGGTGGAAATTGATGAAATGTGAAATTTGGTAGTTTTTAGGCTCAATCCGTCAAAAGTGATACTTGAGACCCATGAGATTATTTTAGTAGTTTGAGGGCTTCTTTTGTGACTTTTTTCCTCTCTTTTTTGTGCTATTATAAGATTTCTACCACGAATGTATTAGAGATTTGGAGTTTGTTTTGAGTTTTTTTCATTCATGCCTTTTGTCATGCTTTTATTATGCACGGTGCATGATTTTTTTTCTCCCTCCTTGTTTATGATACCATTCTGCAGGCTAGTCTCTGGTATGGACAACGTAGCCATTGTTGATCGGTTTTATGACAAATCAAACTGGTGCATCATTCTTGAGAAAACATTATGACGAACCAAACTTTTTGTCTTGCTGAGACATGGATCTATTTGTACGGTTGATCTGTCTGGCAGGGGATGCGCTGTTTAACTTGGGCACCTCACAAGTTGACTTTGTACTGTCTTACGTTTATGGTGAAGGCCTGGTCCCATTTAGAAGGGTGGGAAACATAACTTTTTTCTGTCCATCTTGTTGGTGGCAGGGGGGGGGGGGCTGAAGGGTCTTGTAAGGGTTGCCTTGCCCTTCAAAAAGATGTATTTTTACTTTACATTTAAGTCAGTGTTTTATTGCCAAGCATGGGCCTCGTAAGAGACGTTTTTGAGGTATTTCAATGCGGCTCCCAGGGAAAGGACTTGAAAACCAAGAAAAGGTGATGCTTCTGTGCCTTGACCAGCCTAGGCTCAATGCTCGAGGGAAGAAGTAAAACTCAATCTTGGGTCAAATTTCCCTTCTGTTTCCCAGTTCCCCTGCAGCTAGCATCTACAATCTTGTTTTTCGGCCCATTATAGTCTACCATCTCTAGGATATCATTAATTTGAACAACATTTGCGCAGGATGTGCAGAATGTAAAGAACCAAAAAAGAGTCCCTAAATATTTTAGTGTGAACATATTGTAATTGAAATTTTTAAGAGTTTTAACAAAAATTGTACCTTGTGAACTACATTTCGATTGATTGGTTAATTTCTTCCTAATCTTTTTTCCTTGCGGAAAAACTCCATTGGTTAACAATATATATAAAAAAAAATTCTCTTTTGGAGGAGCAAGAGATAAGGGCGGGGGACCATTTGCTCTCGGAGAGCCGGAGAGTTCATAAATGTAGAAGAAGCACAAGCATATTCCTTCGAGAGAGGATGAATAGCGTACATGGAGGCTCAAACTCAAGTACTGGACGCCCTTAACATTCCGAGGTCAGACGGATCTAATTTAGATTATACACATTGCAAAGCATTGATGTTCAAGGTAAATCCTAAACATTTTCATTGTCCTCACAACTTAAGTATCAATCATCGTTGTTTTAAAAAAATATATATCAATCAAATAAAAAACTCTTCAAGGCGGTAAAATTCGATCTCAAATCCATCCACCCCTTCCATTGGATTCCTCTGAGTTCAATCATTGTGTTCTCTTGAACGGTGAACTATCACTTCCCTCGTTAATAGGAAGGCGACATCATTTATAACATGGACACCATTGCCTTGGTAGGTAATAGGTAAGGAATTAAGGCTAGCTACTCTTTTAACCAAAAAAAAAATATTTCATGAAAATATTTGAATCAAGCTCTTCTCATCAACTTTATATCATAAACAATTCAAATATCCAAATTATGTACCGGTGTGTGTTTGGTGGCACAATAGTACAGCACTTGGTCGGCTGGGCTAATAATTGAATCAAGCGAATTAGGGAGAATCAGCACATCACATACACAACATGAGTAGCTCATTCTCGGAGCCCTGTTCTTCTGTCTGGTCGATCTTATGTAATTTTTGTTCTAATTAAATTTAGAAAAAGATAAATATATTTTACATAAATAACATTAAATAATATAAAAATGGATAAACGAGCACATATGATAAGAGAAAGAAAATTGGTAACTCGTAGGTCGACTGAAGTCTGAAGGTGTGTAAAGATAAAGGGTCCCTGCCTGTCAACTAATATGCTTGAGCCTTGAAGGTGTGTCGATATACTTCTGTCTGGTCGATATGCTTGAGCCTTGAAGGTGTGTAAAGATAAAGGGTCCCTGCCTGTCAACTAATCTGGGTTGGGTGAGCGTGAGAGGTAGAGGAAACGGTTGAGAACACTAAATGTAATTAAATGAAAGAGGGAAATCATTAAAACACTCTTACCAACAATTAGGTGAGTCCACATAAAGAGGACGATGTGATGTATCTTAAAGGGGTAACGTCTGCGACGTATGAAAGATGGAGTTATTTCAACTACTACATTAAATTATATTTTCTTTCTAATTTTTCTGTGAGCCAATTATTTTGTTTTGTTTACTATCAACCCCATATGAATAGTCCCGTTCGAGTGTGGCTGGAATTGATCGAATAAAGGGTTCAGTTTCAAGTTTAATTTTTAAATTATTTATATTTTTACAGTCGTGTTTTGAAGTCTTGATAATTTATATTCTTTTTTTAAAAAAAAATTGACACATTTTAGCTAGTAGTATGGGTTGCTTCTATTTATACTTCACTGTTTATTTATCTGTTAAAACAAACGAAAATCTCAATCGCGTGTTTTGTACGTGGCTCACTTGTCTATTTTATCCTTCATATATTTAAAAAAACTTAATTATACTTTACACACATTATTTGGAGGATCTGACACTTTACACCTCGTTCTTTTATTTTTAAAACACTTTGCATTTATGTGTGCTGTACGTGGTTGATTTTTCTATTTGAAATAAAAGATAAATTGACGGCGGGGTGTAGATCGAAATAAATCAGAACCACGTAAGTGAAATGCATCAAAATTGGAAAAAAAAAATGAGGTGTAAAATGTCAAGATTCTGAAACTACATGCACAAAGTGTAATTAACCTTTTAAGTTTTTTTTAAAAAATTAACTGGGTGACAATTAATATGCTTAGGTGGTGGTTATTTACTTGTTTCCATCAATTGTTGCCTCTTGCTCTCCAGCTTATGTCGTATTGCAAGAGTCGATAAAATTATATGATTTTCTCTGAATGGGAGTTATGGATAATGCAAAAGGACAAGAGAAAAAAAAGGGAATTAAAATCAAAATATTGTACATAGTTTGGATTAGGGAGGTAAAACCATTGTTGCTCACAACGGATGCACCTACACGGCCACGATTAGAAGAATTGTATCCTCTGCTATGCGTGGGCCAAAATGCGCAGTGAAGGCAGACCACAGTCCCCACGGTTCAATGAGGACTGGCTAGAATGCTTAACGTGTCCAAAAATTAATGAGAAAAAAAAAAATTTGACTCAAAGTTCTCCGGCCGTCAACTTGGACGGTCACCGTAGGATATATATTTGCATCCTGAAACCAAAATAACACAAAAACACCGAAAGGAAAAGGAAATGTGAACTGAATGTATAAAATAACAGCCAATGAGCTATGGCTCAAATGACATTTCCTCCTCTATGGAGGGTCCTGAACTGGGGTTCAAAACCCCCCACCCCCACCCCCAGGCACAAGTCTAATTTACCTAGAAAAAAAAAAGAATGTATAAAATAACAATAGCAATAGCTACGTATTCACACAAACTAGCACCGTGGCAAGACTAGTCAATTTGGGTGCGTTTGTAAACTATGTAATTATAATATTTAAGAAATGTTAGTGAAAATGGATAAAATTAGATTTTTATTGGGCTTTGTGAGAAATTATTTAAAATAAAATTTTATAAAAGTCGGTGAAAAATAGAATTTAATAAAAGTTGATGAAAAAATAAAAAGAAATGCTTTGACTGAATTTTTTATATTTATTGTAATTAGAAATGATGATTTGACGGAGAAAACAGAAATTATTTTATTTGATAAAAATTTTGAATTTTACTGTCGGCAATGTTTTGCAAACGCGTCCAAAATAGGAACCGAACTCTCACCATTTCTGTCTCTTCCGGTCCTCCGGACAAACATTCTCTCGTGAGTTTTATATTTTATTTCGTACTTGAACATTTGTGTTGTATAATGATGTGTCCTAGCTAGTAGCTACTTATTTTGCCGGTGTCATTTGATAAGGTTCCTGTTTTTGGAGTAGATCATTTAGAGTAGTTGAAAACATATTTATGCACCAAGAAACTGAGATTTATAAGGGTGGGACACTGGGATTAAAAAGTTGTAGTTCAAAAAAACCTGCACCACAGAAAATGAGGTTTGTAAAGAAGGGAGAGAAGCTTTCTACCCTCTGGTCCTTTTCGAAATGAGATTCCTAATAAAGAAGGGGAGAGAAGAGTTTCACACGTGGTCCGCCTGAAACGTTAAGCCAGAACCATCTGCACCGAGAAAACGAGATTTATGAGGAAGGTGCGATTTTCTCTTCTTATGTGGCCCATGCATCTAGGGAACCAGCTTAGATCGAGGCTGCTCAGTAGCTGTGTATGAATTCAAGTGACAGATAATCCATGCATAGATCTTGCTGCATAGACCCCAGTGAAGGAGAGGGCATGGCTGGCTGCTAATTCGCTGGCAGTTTCATGAGCTTCAAAGTTTGGTCCGGACAACCTTGTTTCTTGAAGGAGAGGACAGGATCGTTTGAGAGTTGGAACAGACGGTCCATCCTTTTCACCATCAACAATAAAAGTAGCTCACAAAATAGAAGCTAGTTAGTTGTGGTCCAGCTAATTCTGGACGCCCAACGAAATAGAAGAAGAAAAAAAATCCCCCCCCCCTCCGGCGATAACCCCACCTTTTCCTAGGCAGAAAGGGAAGGGGGGGAAGACCAGTAGTTGGAAGCCCTAGAGGCCAGAAGTTATGAAGTAACACTATAAAAGTTCATTACCAATTGCCTAAATAGCCAGTAACCAAGAATGGCTAGAAAGTCGTTCCCACAAAAGGCACTGTCTTTCTTGTTTGAACTTCTGAGAAGGCCACAAAACCTGTCCTCTCCTCAATGGAAGACCAGCAATGGCGGCCATGCAAGCAAGTTATTAAAATATCAGAAATACAGTACCTCTCTTGCTCATAGAGCAGAGGAGCTTGCAAACCAAACAGTGGTTTTTGAATCAGAGGGTGCACTGTTGAAGTCATCTTCATTGTTCCCTTACTTCATGCTTGTGGCGTTTGAAGCTGGAGGGCCCTTAAGGGCTCTCGTTTTCTTTCTTTTGTACCCTTTCGTTTGTTTGTTTGGTGAAGAGCTCGGGTTGAAGATAATGGTTTTCTTATGCTTCTTTGGAATCAGGAAGGAAGGGTTTAGAATCGGAATAGCGGTTTTACCCAAGTTCTTCCTGGAAGATGTAGGGCGGGAAGGCTTTGAAGTGGTGATGAGTTGTGGAAGAAAGGTGGGAGTAAGTAACTTGCCTACAGTCATGGTTGAAGGGTTTTTGAAAGACTACTTAGGGGTAGACGTTGTTGTTGGAAGAGAGTTAAAGGTGGTCAGTGGGTATTTTGTAGGGATAATGGAGGCAAAAAAGTCAGATGGGACTCTTTTGAATCAGATTCTTGGCGAGGAGAAAACTTGTTCCAGTGCTATTGGTTTCGTTTGCCACAGACCAGTTCTTGATCAGCATATCTTTGCTTCTTGCAAGGTCCTAACTCTCTCTCACACTCACACAGACATGACGATATATGCACACATCTGAGCGCCCGAAAACATTTATTTATGTTTGGTACTTGTGATTTTGACAATGTTTCTCATTTTGATCTAGGAGGTGTACTTGGTGAGCGAAGCTGAGAAAAGGAACTGGCATATCCTGCCGAGGGAAAAACAACCAAAGTCATTGATCTTCCATGATGGAAGATTGGCGTTCAGGCCAACTCAACTGGCCATCTTAGTCATGATCATGTGGATTCCGCTTGGCTTTGTCCTTTTCCTCATCAGATTCAGTGCTGGTCGATTATTAGCTCACTGTATGTCCAGTCCAATAATGGCCTTCACAGGGACAAGGACAACCGTTTTAATGCCCAAGTCCTCTCCTACTTCGACCAAAAATGAAAACAGATCGAACGGCGCAGTCTATGTGTGCAACCACAGAACTCTGCTTGATCCACTCTACGTCGAGCTAGCCACCAATAAGTCACTCTCTACTGTCACATACAGCCTAAGTAAATTTCACGTGGCAATTTCTCCGATCAAGGCTATCCAGTTAACAAGGGACCGGGAAAAAGATAGAGTCGCAATGGAGAAATTGTTAAGCCAAGGTGACCTTGTGGTTTGTTCAGAAGGAACCACATGCAGGGAACCTTATTTGCTGAGGTTTAGCCCTTTATTCGCAGAGCTGACAGATAACATAGTTCCTGTTGCGATAGATGTGCAGGTAACTATGTTTTACGGAACAACGGCCAGTGGGTTTAAATGCTTGGACCCTGCGTTTCACTTTATGAATCCATATCCTACCTACACTCTCACAATCCTTGATAAGTTACCGAGCTCACAAACGTTGAAGGGTGGCGGAGTATCCAAATTTGAAGTTGCCAATAATGTACAACATAAGATAGCCGAAGCTTTGGGCTTCGAGTGCACTGGTTTTACAAGAAAGGACAAGTATATGATCTTGGCAGGTAATGAGGGAATAGTTCAGGATCGTAAAAGACGATGAACAGAAATTTCCAGGGTTTTAATTTCTTTTTCTTTTTATTCCTTGTAGAAAACTATTTGGGTATCATTTAGAAGGAAATCTGCTACTGTGCTACTGTGCTGAGTGTCAAAAATATTTCAATATATTTTCACTTCACTTTACAAACTGATTTGCTAAACATGTAAAGAGAAAGAAACACTCCTAGACCATACAGATTTTCTCCCATGACTAAGGAGAGAATATCTATCCTATAATCTCTCCATTATTCTCTCAAGGAACAACTCACTGCCAACACTCCTCCTTCCTGCACACGGGCTTTGGTAAGTATATCTGCTAATTGATCCTCTAATTTGACAAATGGAAACTGAATTATTTTGGCTTCTAGATTGTGTTTGATAAAGTGTCGATTCACTTCAACATGTTTGGTGCAATCATGTTGTACTAGATTGTGGGAGATATCAATTGTTGCTTTATTGTGACAGAAAATGTTCATTTTCCGATTTTGGAGCAATCCAATCTCGGTTAATAACTGTTTTAGCCATAACAACTCACATAGTCCTTTGGTCATTCCTCGAAATTCGGCTTTAGCACTTGAGAGGGCTACAACTTTCTGTTTTTTACTTCGCTATATCACAAGATTTCCACCATCAAAGGTGAAATATCATGAGGTCGATTTCCTGTCTGATATATTCCCTGCCTAGTCAGCATCCGTATAGCCATATATCTCTACATGATTATTTTTGGAAAGTACAATACCTTTACGTGGAGAAGATTTCAAATATTTGAGGATACGTGTCACAGCATCCATGTGCTCCTTACTTGGACAGTGTATGAACTGACTCGATACACTAACAACATATGCAATATCTGGCTGAGTATGAGAAAGATAAATAAGTTTGCCAACTAGGCGTTGATATCTCTCTTTGTCGGCTTCTGATTTTCATATATCCCCAGTTTATGATTTTGAATAATCGGAGTATCCACAAGCTTACATTCTAATAAACTCACTTCTGCTAATAAATTCAAAATATATTTTCGTTGGGATAAAAATATACCTTGACTTGATCTCGCAACTTCTATGCCCAAAAAATATTTTAGTCCACCAAGATTTTTCATTTCGAATTCCGCTGCCAACTTCTCTTAGAGTCTTGATATTTCATGAAGATCGTCTTCTGTGATGATCATATCATCCACATAAACAATTAAGGTTGTCACCTTGCCATTTTATTTTGTTAGAAATAGAGTATGATCTGAGTTGCTCTGATGAAATCAATATTTTCTCATTGCAAGACTAAATTTTCCAAACTATGCTCATGGCGATTGCTTCAATCCATGTAAAGCGCGCTGTAACTTACACACCACCTTAGTTTCATCATATCCTGGAGGAATTCCATGTACACTTCCTCTTCAAGATTGCCATGGAGAAAAGCATTCTTCACATCAAATTACTGTAGTGGTCAATCCAAATTTGCTGCCAGAGAAAATAATAACCTAACAGTATTTAATTTTGCCACCGGTGAGAATGTTTCTTGATAATCAACTCCATATGTTTGAGTGGCCTTTTGCCACGAGTCATGCCTTGTACCGTTCGATTAAACCATCCGCCTTGTGTTTGAGAGAAAAAACCCACTTGCATCCTACGATCTTCTTTCCATCATGCAATAGCATTAAATTCCAAGTTTTATTTCGCAGCAGTACACTCATCTCTTATTGAATTGCTTGAGTCCAATTCGGATCTATTAAAGCATCTTCAATTATTGTAGGAATATGGCAAGTAGACAGCTCATGTACAAACGTCTTCATAGGCTCTAGTTAATGATTTTGTGACCATATAATTGGCAATAGGATTCCTTAAAGTCAAGAGAGTATCCAAGAGACTATCGGCTAGGTGGTTTTACACGTTTTTTTCCTATAAAGAAGCACGTATCTGGCAGCAGAAGATTCCATAGAAGCTTGCCGCAGGAGGAAAGGGTGCAGGAAATTGCGTAGGAGCCAAAGATGTAGCATGAGAAAAATCTGCCAAATTTGCCGCATTCGACAGATTTTCTGTATTTGGCTGATTCGCAACATCTGGACCTTTTCAGATCTGACAAATCTGCGGCATTTGGCAGGTTTTCTTCATTTGCCGCATTTTGCATATTTTCTGCATGTGCCGCATTTGACAGATTTGTAAAATCTGCCCCATTGTGCAGATCTGCCGCCTAAGAAAAATCAGTGACCGCATGTATAGAATCTTCCTGCCCTGGCGAATTTAATGCTAACCAATTCGGCTATTCTTGATTCGGCTCCCCTGCAGTGCGGAATTGAGTGAAAAATATAGCTCAGACTCCATATATGTGACGTCCATGGTAACAAAAGTACGCTTAGATGTAGGATCAAAGCAACGCCATCGTTCTAGTGAAAGTCATATCATAAAAACAAGCATTTTAGGGCACAAGCATCAAGCTTAGTGTGCTGGTTTTTTTTTGAAGATGAACATAAGCCACACATCCAAAAACACGTGGAGGCAACATCAATAAAGATGACAAAGAGACATGAGAGGAGAGAGCTTGTAACGGAGTAATAAACCTCAAGACCTTCGACGACATGTGATTTAAGAGATGAACCGCGTAGTAACCGCGTCAGCCCAAAAACGATTCGGAGCATGAGCCCCAAGAAGTAGAGCTCGAGCGGTTTCAAGGAGATGTCGATTTTTCCATTCAGCAATGTCATTTTGCTGAGGAGTATGTGGACAAAGATGTTTTATGAAGAATACTATGGAGACGACAATAATCACGAAATTGATGGTTAATACATTCACTACCACAATCTGATTTCAAAATTTAAATTTTGGCTGAAAATTGAGTTTGCACCATAACATAGAAAGATCTAAATACTTCCAAAACCTCATCTTTATGCTTCAACAAATATAATCATGTCATTCGGGTACAATCATCAATAAAGAGCACAAACCATCGAAAACTCGACACAGTAGTTACTGGGGAAGGTCCCCATACATCATAGCGAATCAAAGCAAATTGAATATCCTGTTTGCTATAACTCAAGGGATATGCAACTCAATGACTCTTCGCCAAAATACATGTTTCACATTTAAAATCAAAATTCTTCACAGAAGAAAATAATGAAGGAAACAAATGTTTCATATAAGCAAAATATGGGTGTCCAAGACGGCGATGCCAAAGCCAAATTTTTCGCTCTTTGGCATCCACAATATGCTCCATGTTTTTTGCTTGACCCAAACTGAGACTATCCATGTAATAAAAGCTCCTCTTTCTTAGTACCACGCCTAATGATCTCCTTGGTGGGAAGATATTGTCAAAGACAAAAGGTAGGGTACATTAATACCGCACAATTAAGATCCGTTGTCACTTGGCCTATAGATAATAGTCTGAGACAATGACGGCATGAGGAGGGTATTGTGAAGTTGCAAATGGGGTGACGGGGAGATTGCACCATTGGCATTTGCAATATTAGTTCGTCTCGACATGGAGGCTTGTGTGAAGCTTGAGGCTGCAAAGGTCATATGATCAGTGGCGCCAGAGTCAAGTAACCACATACTACGATCAACATCATGAGAGGAACTATAATAGCCATAACCAAGTATTTCTGGATCGGGTAGTATTGGAACCTCCACACTAGATGCTACCTGGGGTGTGAAGGAGAGTTCGAAAGTCAAGGTTGGTTTCTAAACTTTGTTTAAGGCTTCAATCATTTTTGTGGTGAATTCAGTGAAGATGGAGTCGGACTGAGATGCACGGGATCTTCTTTTTGCATATGAGTCCGACATGGTTGGTAAGGAGGGAAGAAAAGATATTTAGGGTTTAAGGTAGGTGTAGGACCAAGGAAGGAAACCTGCCTCTGATACCATATCAAAAATATTTCAATATATTTTCACTTCACTTTACAAACTGATTTGCTAAACATATAAAGAGAAATAAACACTCCTTCTAGGCTATACATATTTTCTCCTATGATTAAGGAGAGAATATCTATCCTATAATCTCTCTACTATTCTCTCACATCACGCCAACACTGAGACCCTCCACTGATAAGTAAGCTCTCTGTTATTGTGTAAAATTAGATGAAATAAAGTTATATATACCAACCGTAGCAACTGTAGCCAGACGTGCTGTTCTCTCTTCTGAGTTCTCTCTCGACCTTCGTTCCCTGTTTTTATTTTTCTCGAGCAAAAGCAAGCGCATCGGAGTGCTGAACTTTTGATAGTTTTATGGTAGAGTATCAGAGGGAAGTGCAGACGCACAAGGCACTCTGCTATCCTGTCGTAATTTCATCTGTTTCTACATGATTTTTCTGGGCGTCGATCCCTAGAAAAGCTATGTAACGTGGGCAATAGCAGCATAAGTTTCTTGCTACAAGCCCAAAATAACCTGGAATGAAGATAATTAGCAATAACAACTAACCCCACCCCCCTAAAAAATAAAAAATAACAACTGCCACCAACTTTGTATTAGTTGGGAAATTTGATGGCCTCGCACGTGGAGTTTATATGAAACAAGTAAACTTCTAACACCCTTTAGTTCAAAATTTGAAAGAAAACAAACAAGTGATACTTGATCCACGGGTTAGAAAAGATTCTGTATAAAGACAAATTTTATAATGGCATGTAAAGTGACAATTATAATTTAAAGAAATAAATTCAACTTTTATGTCAGCAAAGTCAAGACTGACCATTTCATTTTGTCTCCATCTTATTACATGACGATGTTTGTTTTCACAATTTTAACTCTCTAAAATTTTATTATCATTCAAAAAAATTTCTCTCCTCAATTTTTCACCAACTCTAACACTTCAAAATTTTAACCACCCTAAAATTTTACAAACAAGCACCATGTTATGACATGGTCAGCCCTAGAACTTGGATTTGTTCACTACAAAAAAAAAACGCCTATAGCGGCGGTCAAAAACCGCCGCTATAGGCATCTAAACCGCTGCTATAGGATATAGCCGCGGTCACGACCGCCGCTATATACCCGTCGGCATAGGTATATAGCGGCGGTTTCGTTGACCGTTGGTGAAGACCGCCGCGCTATAGCAGCGGTCATATAGCGGCGGTCATTACCGCCGGTACAGGTAATTTTTTTAATTTTGTTATTTGATTTACCTGTAGCGGCGGTCAATGACCGCCGCTACAGGTAATTTATTATTATTATTATTATTATTATTTTTTTAGTATTTTCCTGGTATACAAATTTTGTTATAATTAACTGATGCATTAAAAGAAAAGTATAATCGACCAAAATATATTTCATTATAATCCTATCGTACAAGTCTTACACCAAAAAAATATCACTGAAGGACAGTCTGTCAATAATCTAAAAAGTAATAAGTTTGGACATTTAAGAACAAATAACTATAAAAATTAATCCTCAGCACCTTCAGCACGTTCAGCACATCCTGCGCTTTGTGCTTCGTTTGCATTATCTGCTGTTACAATATTTGAAAATTAACAAACAGTAATGACATGAACCAATAAGCTTAGTGCACACTTAAAATTACATTAATGACAGTATTCATTTATGTTAGTATCTTACCAATAAACGTTTTCCGGCTTGCACGAGATGATCCATGAATTGCTGGTGAAACTTGAATGTTATTGTCAGCACTTTGGTTTTGTCGTTGATCCTACAACGGTAATACAAAATTAATTAAATATGAAGTATATATAAATAGAATCAATAATAACATGTGAGAATAAGTAAATAAAACTTTTACCCAAACTTCTGTTATCCTCTGTAGTGTAGATTTAAGCGATGCTAGTTCTGACTCCAACGATTGAACTCTATTTTCCAAGTGTTTCTCTCTCTCGTTAGTAGTGGATGCAGGCTGACTGTATATGCAGTTCGCGTTGTCATTGAGATTTCGGAGTTGGTCCTAATCCAACGCCGCGAACTCGACCATGTCTGTCTGGCCCAATCACTTGTGCATATCGGTCAGATGGTGACCAACCGATGCTGCCATCCACTCTAAATTGGCCTAAAGATTGGGAACTTCCTGAATCATTCAGTCCAATCTCCTCCATTCGCCTCTGAGAGAATACAACATAGAATTATATTTTGAATTAATATTCTCACATTCAAATCAAGGTTGTGACTTACTATTTTCTCTGCTGCGTCCGGATTTATTGGAGATCCATCAGAACGTATATGAACGGTTTTATATAACTCCGCTCGGTCGATTGGAATTTGTTTCTCTTTTTCCTGCATCGCAAAGACCAATTCGTCAAGAGATTTGTAAATCAAAAATAATAATGTTAATGATAAATATCATATCATACCATTAAACAAACTAATGAAGTGCTACATACCAATTCGTGAGCATAACGTGCGAAGCTTTTTGATCCTGCAGTGTGGACCGACGTTTGAAGCGATCGATTTTGTTTTCCAGATTCACTTCGACGCTACATTAACATCAAGAGAATTAAAATTAATAATAAGCTACATTCTTGAAAACTATAATACAAAATAAATAATGTTGTACCCGTCCTGCATCAGAGTACCAAAAATCGACTAATTTGCAAAATTGCTCCAAATTAACGTCTGTTGGAGCATTATTTTTCACATACTGAGGCGTAAAGGCCTCATCAAAAAATTTCTGTTTTAAACTACACTTATAGTTCCTCCATTTCTCTCCTAAATCTTTGAGAAACCAGCTCTTGACAATATCCCCTATGGGAGGCTCGGGGATTGTAAATCGTTTCTGCAAAATATATCGCAAGAGTTAGATGCGTCAATTATTAAATTTATATGAAAAATCAGCATTATTAAATTATACCGTCACGAGGCTCCAACAGTCCTCTTTTGTTGACATAGGGACTTTACGCCAATCCGCCGCATCTAATGGGATTTGATTCGCAACACGGGCAATACAACCCGTGAATTTGTTAAATATTCCCCCTTCATTACTCAATGGCTGCCCATTGCCATTGAATTGTACTGGAATCAATTCGTCTTCCTTCAGATTCCAGACGTCCGTCATCCGCGTGCCACCACGCACTTTCCGAAGTCCACTACCACCTGCATATTTAGTATGTGAAACATTATTCACTAAAATATAAGTAAGATTATCTCTATTGTGGTTATGAACATACCAATAATTTCATTATCATTCAAAGATTAATCATCTTCGAAGGACGGCATCGTAGCCTGTTCTGAAGGCAGCTCGGGTGGCTGTGACGACGTTACTTCTTGAGATGGGGGCACAGATGGCTGCGACGGCGTTGCTTCTTGAGATGGGGGCATAGATTGCTGTGATGAAGAAGATATAGTTCTAAACCTCTTCCTCGTCATTGTACCTATACAATATTTAAACATGCATAAAAGTTATTTCAATGTAAAATTCAACAACACAAAACATTTGCTTAAACAAAGCAACACCAATATAACTAAAACACAGAGAATAATTGTAATGCGCAATACATACAAAAAACTCAATTAACAGAGAGAAACTTGACATACCATAGGAAAGTTCTGAGGTATATCTAGTGTTGTTCCTTCGACCTCATTTCTAAACCAGATCAAATCATCTTGTACATCTAGTGTTGTCAGTACGACCGCCGCTGTAGGCACCATACCTCTAGCGGCGGTCAGTACGACCGCCGCTAGAGGTAGGACCTATAGTCGCGGTTAAAAATTAACCGCGGCTATAGGCGGGTCCGTAGCCGCGGTACGTACCGCGGCTACAGAGACCGCGGCTATATGATATTTTTAGCCGCGGTCGATGACCGCGGCTATAGGCGGGTCTGTAGACGCGGTACGTACCGCGGCTACAGAGACCGCTGCTATATGATACCGCGGCTACAGACCCATCTATAGCTGCGGTTTTTCGTAAGCGCCGCTAAAACCACATTGTAGCGGCGGTTTTCGTGACCGCCGCTATAGGTGCTTTTTTTTGTAGTGGTTTCTTTAAATCACAGCGTCGCAATTTACATGACTTTGCACAATTTGTCTTTGTACGCAATCCATTCTCTTCCACTTGTTGACTCTTGAATGCTACAAATGGTTAATGACTGAATCCTGAAACTACCATTCATTCCAAAAAATGTCACTGTTACAAATTGCTAGATTTTATTATTTCAAATATAGGATTGAAACAAAGGTGGAGTGCTTAGTTAGGTTTTGAACTTGGGACATTAGTTTTGATCTCATATAAAACCATCATTTGTCTTAAAAGTTTAAATCTTTTTAAGTTGTTAAGAGGTAATTAATTTTTACTATTTGAATTATTTTTCTAACAATAACGAACTCTTATATTCCTGCAAGAATATTATCAAGCATGCAAGTAGCCCTTCTCCACAGGTTCTATAATTTATAATAGAAGTAGAGATTTTCATGGGAGGATTTGAAAGGTGGAAGAGGTTTCAAGTTTAGCTTCGTTAGAGATTAACTCCCAACGAACGCTCTTCGTAGGGCAGACGAACCCTGATTCTCACTCAACGCATTAGATGCCTACCCGGCTGCCCCACTCGTTTGACATCAGCTTCGGCCAAATCTCGCATACCAGTTGCAAAGATTGGGCTAAGATCACTAATACGAGGGGCCGAGAGAAAGCTGTCTTTGTTTTTTGTTTTTTTGTTTTTGGGATCAGAACAGCAAGTTGCCTAGTTCATTAATAATCAAGGAGATTTAAATATCTCAGTTATACGCTCTAAAGGACTAGTCAAGGACTAGTCAGATCATTTAAAAAGGTGACGGGCTAACGAGCAAGGAGGCCAAAAAACCATACACATACCTTCAAAGGGCAGAAAACCTAAAAAGGGCAACAAGTTGAAATGACTAACGGAAAAAATAAAGTCGACGGTGAAGGGAAGCGACAGAACTAGCCAAAGGTGGAGAGGAACCGGCCAAGAAGGAAAAACGTCGAGCAAGTGAGATGCATGCGCCCCCACGCCCCGATCGGCCGATGTCGTGCATAGACAGAACGAACCAGGAAGAGAGGAGATCAATCCCACGATGTGTGCATGCCGAAAACCACCACCAGAGCTCATATCTGGAAGGGAGAGGTTTGCGTGAGATCTATGCGTGCGCTTGAGAGTGTGTGGGACCTCAAGCACCGTCGTTTTGGCTTCCGGCTGAGATAGAAGTGGGCGCCCGTTGACGTTGAAGCCATCCATGAACTTTGCCGAAGAAAACCTCCAAAAAGGAGTCGAGATGAGGTATATATTGGATAGCTCAACCATCAGAGAGCAGATTGGAAAGAAGGGGGAGGAAGGCAAGAGGGGATAGAGCTCCTCCCACCACCGGAAGGGAAGGTTAGAAAGAGGAGGATTCTAGAGAGAAGAGAGAGCTTCTCTCTCTAGAAAAGGGTGATATTGCACCCTATAGCTAAAGTGATTGAGGAGAAAGCTGTCTTTTTTTTTTGAAGCACTCTCTTCTCTCTAGAAAGCTGTCTTTCAGTTGACAGGAAGAACATCCCATGATTGAGAGTGAAATCTATCAGTTGGCTCACCTAAGAAGAAATTGCTCAAAAATGTAACGATTCAATTTACACTCGAGGAAGGATCCCTTTGAAATCTTTGTGATAAAAAATTTATGGATCCCCCTGCACCTATCACCCATCATTTAGATACACTCCAATCCCTTTCCCTCTATACAAGGTTAAAACTTTAGAAGTGATGCATTGAATCCGGAATTAGAATATTTAACTAACTACACGGTAAAATGTAAAATTGTGAATGAATTCATCAAGAAGATGAGATTAAAATTTTCCTCGTGCTTACAACCCGGTAAATCGGGCGAGCTGACACTATATTGTACCCAGAAACAGATTACTATGCTCTGGCGGGAAATAGAAATCAATGGAACAATAACAGGTCGTCCAACACTTCATGCTGATGTTTCTAAAATTCTGGAAGCTAGTTCAATTGGTATTGGGGTGTAAGAAACGTAAAACTATAACTAACACTAGCAGTTCAAACCCCAATCGTAGGGCTGATATATCACCTTCAACTGAGAGTTCGCAAGCAAATCCAGTAATGCTTCAGAGTTAGCTGGGTCCAAGTAGTTTGACGCGTGCTTCATTACCTCTACCTCATTCTTGCCAAAATCCACATTAAACCTGAGCATCAATGCAGGTAATAGTATTAGATATCAAAAGTTGCAATCTAAATCAATAATTAAACTCAGGATCGTATATACGAGAATTGCATCTCTGCCTTGGTTTTTCTTAGCCTATCATCCAATTCAAAGACAGGCATGCAGATTTCCCCTAGGTAGTATGCACTAGAAAGTTAAGATTCGTATTTTTCAGATATGTTGCTCACATATGATGGCTTCACATAACAGACCATGCCATGTGCATACATGTGTCGAAGTACAAGGATCAAGGCCCCAACCTTTTTGGAACAGACGATAAAAGACATCCAAGGTCATTGTTAGACAACTTACCATTTAAGGATCTGAGTTGCTGATGCAACCTTGGCGTTCATATCAACCACAACTCCTCCACTTCTTAGAAAATCACGGGCTGCATCCATCAACTCTTTATCAATGTTCCCCGGTGAATAGCATCGTAGTGCAGGCCCAGATCGGGTACCCCAAACTAATGTGAAGTGCGTTAAAGGCTCCGGATAAGGAAGAGCTACCTAGTATAAAGTGGACATGAGGCAAAATCAAACTGCCGATCAAGAGACTAACCTAAACCTTGAAGCCCAATGAAACTTCTTTCTGGCTGTGCCTCATATGAACTTAAACAAAAATTCAAGAACTTTTCAATTTAGTCACATATAGGTCCCGTGTCTTGTCCTCATCACATTCTGCTCAATGATACATTTGGCATAAGCAAAATTTGCTTCTATTACTATGCTATCGCAAATTGTTTTAGTAGTAGAGATGCATAAACATGACAAAGTTATTACTCTAAGCACAACATATTCATTTTAGTACAGGCAGGTATTAGCTACTTAGTAGGTTCTGGACATAAAATCATAAATGTTCCTTGTTTGCTCTATCATAGATCTTCCTTGTTTGCTCTCCCACTATAAATGCCATATAACAAAAAAAAATCTTTTTCTCCTGGACAGAGATGGCCATGTGGCAGTTAGAACTTAGATGTCTAAATTTGTCCATAGATAACGGCAGACATTGATAATGGAGAAGATTATACTTTGGCTTTCTAACCTTGGAGCGTTGATCTTTTGCACCAAATGGCTTCATGAGATTATATGGTGGTCGCTGGTTTCCCCTTAAAATGCCATTTTGAATGGCTGAAAGTGAGTAGGTGGCCCCACCAACAACGTACTTGAAGGCTCCAAACAACTTCCTTCGTTCCAGAGGCCCATCCGGATGACCCAACACCAATATTGAATGGATGACCATCAAATTATATAGATTTATAAAGAAAGCAAGCTTCTCTTCCCTCAGCATATCCTGGACTTCCACTCTCTGAAGCTCTTCAACTATTCTCAAGTACCTAGAGAATTACACAAATAACAGAAACATAAAGTTTCCGATATGTTGATCGAAATTCCGTAGTGAGTTTTTCCCAAAAGACATGAACGAACCTTGCAAATTCCTCACTTCCGTGAATACTTCTGTAATCCACATGCTTTCCATCCTCTGATGTGTAGGCTTCGAGAATTCCATATGTCAAAAATCTGAGCCTTGATGCAATCTCGATAATAGGCTTTGGTTTCGCATCAATTATACCCCTCGGGATGTTGTAACATTGAGATGAGACAATAAGATCATTATCCAAGAAGCGGTACAAGTGGTTACCATCTTCAAGCAGATTCTCACTGGAGCAGTGTAACGGACCAAGGGTTGAGACAAATAGAGAAGAATGGTCAATGATAAAATAAACAAATGTGACCAAGAGTTACAAAGTATAAAGATCAAGGATTACTTCAAGAGACTTACTCAAGAACGTGTTGAAAAAAGAGTTTGCTGGCAAGCTTTCGTCCAAATTCAATAGCCTGAGCCGACACACAAGAACAAGACAGGAAACAAAAACGTTTAAAAATGATATAATTCAGCTAGAACACTTATGAATGGAGTAAACCAGTTTTTTATTTACGTTTTTCTAGTATTTTATTTTTTGGCAAATTATTCAAGAGGGTCATTCGTAAAGGGAAAACAGAAAGATATTGCATATCTTTCTAGACTTGAGACATGGCGCAGAAAGACTCAGGATCTATCTACAATATTCAATAATTCAAGAATGTCTGGATTTCTTGTTATTCTAAGGTAAAGGAAGTCAATAAAAGGGTGTTGAAGATTTAACAAGTTCAGAAAGGGAAAAGATTCTGCTGCTGCATGATCTAGAATAGGATACTATATAACACCACAACCCAATAAGACCACCCACTTACACTACAGGAAATCAATATATGATTCAGCCAATGGTAACTAGTATAAGTTTTGATCAAAATTTGAGTTCTAGAGATTCGAAATATTTTAGGATGACGTCAAAAAGACCAATTATTTATAGGGGCATCAATAAGTATTTAAGATGACATGAATAGAGAATACACAATTGAAATATGAAGCATGATAATTTCCCTAAAGCCAAAGAAACTGAGTGACCAACATAGAAGCAAGACTCAGTCATTACAGCGATAAGGCTAACAAAACTACATTTTTTCATTTTAAAAGAGTAGCGCCCAGAACAAGGGCAGGCTGCTCATACATTGATTGTACTATAATAATAATAATAATAATAAAAACCACAAGGATCAAAGCATACATACACAAAAACTCTGAAAACAAAAACAAAACTCTAATGCAAAGAGCATCCTGCTGCACTTGTTATCTGATGAGGAGTAAAAATCTTAGAATCTTTTGGTGTACAATAAAGTAAGCACACAGCTACCAGGTAGATCATAAATCACATCATGGATAAGGTCAATGGATCCATCATCTAACTGTTACCCACCCTAAAGCAAGATCATCTATTTTATCAAATCACCTTCAAACTAAGGTTTTAAACTCTAATCACGAAGTTCTTGTGTCCAATTTTGAGATATATCTTAGTTTTTGATCATCAAGGTTCACCAAAATTTCATAACTAAAAACATGCCCATCTGTTTTGTCGTGACTTTTAGACAAAAGGAATGGTCATTCTTTTAATTTGTGGTAACTTCTGAAGATCGAAGTGAAATCTATTCTATCACAACACTATGATGCAATTAAGGACCAAACAAATTTTGTCTTTCAGAAATTCTGAAGACTGTAATTGACGGGATAGTTAAGGTCATGTGACTTGAGCAATTCTTCTAGTCCCAACGTAACAAATAATAAGGCCCAAATACCCTTTCACATTTTGGAAACTGGGACCATCAGATAACTGACTTTCTGCAAACGTCAAAATAAAATTAACTAACCTCTTCCCTTTCTAAATACTGATCTTCTGATAAGAAATCCACAGCCTCCGAACCAAGGAAACAGTTGGTGAACCTTCGCATTTTATAAAATCGGTCCTTAACAACAATAGATTCTTTCATTTTCCGGACGATTAAAGCTAGTTCGTCAATAACCCCACTACTCGAGAGATCATCTTCCTCAGAAAGAGGAGGTAAAGGAGCTTCAAATGATGGTGCTTCATTAATTACATAATCAATCTTTTCGTCAAGCTTTCCAGATTCATTCAAGGTCTTTAGCTCACTCACACCACCGATGAGGATTTCATTGAAGAACAACTTAGGAACAGCTGAAGACCCAGAGATCCTCTCTAACTCCAGCTTTCTACTGGGGTAGATATCAATGTTAATTTCAACGTATCTAAGCCTTTTCCAGTACAAAAATGACCTAGCCTCTTTGCAATCAGTGCATCCTAATCTTGTGTACACTATTATTCTTCCTTTCATGGCTGTAGGTTTTGCAGATCCTTCAATGACTTCCTCCCTCAGCTCAGCTTTGTTGTCAGCATCAGCATCACGCGATGTCCTTACATAGCTTAAAGGATTCCACGTAGATCTCTCAAGTGTTTTCAGAGCAACTTCTTTGGCATCGCTGTTTCCAGTGGAACCAGCTACATCCTTATCTTCATCTCCGGGAATATCCTGGCCATCGTCATCTTTTTTTCCAGAAAGACGACGCAGAACACTGGACACTGCAACTACACTCCTGTCCTTAACAAAGTTTTTAAGTGCCACTGCTTTCTCAACTACACCCTGCGTCTCTAGATCAGCTTCCAAAGAAAGGGTAGATGTGCTCCGGCTAGCTTCCATCCCAGGAACCTCTGTCCCATCAAAGACAGGCTCCCCTTCCCTCTCCTCACCAAGAACAGCATCTGAAATTTGGTCCTGAACCTCTTGAATTTTAGCCCGCAAGTCCCTATTCTCAGTGATCTTGTTCCCCAAATCCCTCTCCACATTCATCTTGCTACCATAGTCAATGTGTCCAGTATTATCGTCCAACTTTCGTTCTTGAGCTTCATTCTTCAAATCCCTAAGACCATCCATCTTACCACCCACCTCATCTTGCTGATTATCATGGTCTAATTTAGGACTATCCTCGCCAATGTTTAGATATTTCATCTCCTTCAATTGTTCCGCTCGATCTTCCTTCGGAACAAGAAGTTCTCCCTCCAATTTTTCAGCAGTTGGAGCTGCCCTACTTTTCTCAGTTGATTCTTCCTTTTCCATAATGCCAGCAAACTAAAGACTGAAAAAAAATTATCAAAACATGGCCCTACAATTTTAGATATTGTTGCACGCTTGCAGATAGAATTTAAGGAGTTAATGCATGCTCCTACCAGAAGTTAAACAAGAGCTTAAAGATGCCATTATTTTGCAAACATATGCATATGAAAATAACAAATTAAGCCATTAAAATCCATGACCGCAAAATCTTAATGCATTGATTGCTATTTTCGTCTAACCCATGAAACCTTGAATACTCACTCAAGACAACCTTACATATCATATTTAGAAGGTAATAATACAAACTTGAGGCACCCATAAAGCAGTGATAGGAAAAAAAAGGAGCACCACAGAGTAAATTATTCAGGTTTCTAGAGTGCCATAAGTGATTGGATATGTGTTTTCCCTAGTGCAAGTCCAATGTACGATACCCTATCTAACCCATAGCCCCTAGCAGCATCTAAAATGATACTATGGCCTTAAAGAGAAGTGACCCAGAAGACCATGGGAAAAAAACGCAATACCCAGACGACAAATATATCAGATTGCAAGAGCAAGACCGAAGACAGAAACCACCAGGCCATCAAGCCAAAACACAATCTAACATTGGTAAATGGAGAAAATTCAACAGCCAAATACCTCCATGATCCTAGTCAGAAAGACTCGTGCTTAAATGATTAAATCCCATCTAGACTATTGCTGCATACATGAATCTACAGCTTGTCAAGAGATCCTCAGACCAGACACCTTCCGCAAAAAGAAACCCCACCGTATACTGCCCATTGGGCCCACTTAAAATTATCATTAAATGACCCGGTCAGGAGCTAATACAAAAGCTTAGAACGTTAGAATCCTAAATTATGATTCCAGAAATCAAAGAGAGGCACTCAAAGTTTGTATATGTCACACAACAAACTGCCAAGAAAGTAAAGGGAAAAAACCCGGATAAATGCACAAAGCAAGAAAGAAAACAAACAAAAGTCACACCAGTTCAAAGAAACGACCACAGAAAAAAAAACCTCAGAAATCCCACACATATTAGAAAAGACAACATCAAAAGACTTCAATCTCACGAATCTCATTAGTAATACAAATCACAAGCATGAAACAAGGAGCATTAGAAGTTGGCAACCAAAAATCGTAGCAAATCCAGATAAAAGTCCCAATGCGAGAACAGAAAGTGGAAAAGAAATCTCACAGATCTGAGAGGACTAAAACAACTGTCGAGGAAAAGAATGGAGAAGTAGGATTGGTGAAGGATATCTGGATATATCACAATTCCGGCAATAAATATCTTGAAAGATACGAGTTCTTTTGTTCTTGGGAAGGGGGAGCCGGGGGAGGATTTTCAGACGGACAAGATGAGCGCGAGAAGCGGGAAGTCCAATAAGTGTCAACAGAAAAAACGTAAGAACGGGTCAGGCATTTTAGACGTGTACCTTTTGATTTGGAAAATGTCAATGTTAAACCCGGCACCAGTTATCGTGTGAGTGAAGATTGCCAGTGAGTATGGTCGGGTTCATTAATTGACGTGATATTGTTTTAGCCATTAAATTTTTATTATTTTAATCTCACCCGTGTACTCACACTCTTTCCACTCACACGCATGTTAAACCCTTTTAATTTTCTAATCATAAACCCTATCATGTTTACTACTACTCCACAACGTACGTATTAGAGTTTTATAACCTACGTGCTAGCCTCTAAAAACTACGACATGGAACTACTTATTTCATTTTTTTTTAATTTAGAACTTGAATTTTCTAAATAATTTCATAAACCTAAAAGATTTAATCGATGGGCGAAAGGAGGAGGGGGCCATTGCCTCTGCCTCAGGCTTAGCCCCCAGAATTCAAGAGAACCCAAATATTTAAAGGCTTTTTTTTATTATTCGTATTGATCTTGGAAAACATTTGATTACAGTCAAGACCCCAAATTCATATTTTCTTTTTGTTTTTAAGTAAAATGTGAGAAGGTTGAGAGTTTTTGAATTTTCGACCTAATTCCCGAATGGAGCTCATCAAGAGCCAAGCCCACTGTTCAAAGTCGATATCGATGGGCAATCCCATAGAAAATGATCCTCTTCGCATTAGATTGAAAGCAAATTGGAATAGGATTTTGATCCCTCCGATAGACACCAAAATGAGTTGAAACACGATTCTCTATCACATAGTGGCAAAATGATTCTTGCCTAGGGAGAGTTCTCATCACCTAGTTCTAGAGAGTGGTGATGTGCCTTCTCTCTAGAGCTTTCTAAAACCCTAGTCTTAGTTTTTTTTCTTTTGCCTGTAACGCCGGTGAGAGGAGCGTCTCTTCTCTGCTCCTCATGCTCCTCCCACCCCCATCCCTCCATAGCTCCCCTCTCCATCCCTTCACAACTCTAGCCCTTTCTTTGGTTTTTCTTTTGCCTCTAATGAAGTTTTTTTTTTCTTTTTGGTTTTTTTTGTTCGATATGTTGGTGTTTAGATCTAGGTGTTTTTGTTATTTTTTGGTGGCCACCGCCCCTCTAGTAATATTCTCCACCTCCAGGCGAGCTCAGCCATGACGGTGCCGATCAATTTGGCCGGCGCGTTCTGGTCCACGCGCCCGACTTTATTCTTCATTTTTAGGCCTTTGTCAGTTGTCTCTAAAAGCCACGCAACACTTGGATGGCTTCCCCTGCCTCTGGCGAACCCAACGCCTCCGAGTTGCTGATTTTCCGGCCGCACGCGCCGCTTGCCGCTGCTGGGCGTGGGGCCCACGTGCCTATTTTCATTGCCGCGCGTTTCCCCACTCTACCGGTGTTTTTGGCTCTTCAGCGCCTTCTTGGTGGTGTTTTGGTTCCGGCGTGGTGTTTTTGTCTTTTGTTGTGTTTTTTTTGGCCTCTGTGTTGGCCTTTGTCTTTATTTAAGTATGGTTGTTTCTAGCTCCTCGGTGGGCTTTGTTGATTCTTTGTGAATCTTTTATAGCCCTTCCTTGGGGCTTTGTAGTGTCCAGGTTATCTGCGATTTCACTACTAGCTCCTCTAGATTCCCGTGACTTGTCTACTGTTATGGGCCACCATCACCCTCTGCCTAGCATGACGCATATAGTGGTTTCTCTACTCCTTTTTTTGGATTCCTGCTGGTATTATTTTATAGCTTGGTTGTAGTTTGACCTTATTTAGGATGTTCTTTGTATGGTTACACTATTGCAATGCAAGCCTAACGACATTATTCAAAAAAAAAATCTTGGCTAGGTCTAGGCGTTCCGACTGCACCGGGGAAACACCTTGCTTGTAGTTTTCGTTTTTCCAGCTCAAAGCTTGAAAATTTTCTCATCTCCAATAACTTTTTATGAATTCCTATCACATTTTTTTTTATATAAATTCTAACTACTTTTCAAATCTTCAATGCATTTTACAAACTACAACATATTTTATACAAAACTCTACACTACTTCCAATTAAAAAAATTAACCATCCAAACAAAGATTAAAAGTTTCTAAGATAAAATTTTGAGAGTATGAATTTTATGGAGTTTGTATAAAGTTGGTGATAAAGTTTAATGTTTTATTGTAAAATAATTTTTATTGAAGTTTGTTAAAAAGTAGGGAGAGAAAATATCTTTTTTTTATGAAAAAATATTGAAGTTAGTATGAAAAAATGTTAGAATTTGTGTGACAATTTTGAAATTTGGTTGGAAAAATTTTGATTTTTAAAAAATCAAACATCACCATATTTGTTAGAATTGTTAAGAAAAGCAGAAAGAGTGTTCACGTTACCTTTTTACAATTGGTAAAAATAGGTTCCAACTTTTTTCCATTGCCTTTTATGTCAAATAGCAGTGCAATCTCTAGCTATGTGGGTAAAGATATAGAGCGTAGAGATATTTTACCAAGGAACTTCAACAAACCTCTATGCCACAGATAAAGAGAGATTGTCCAGAAAGCATTATAATTGGCTTCCGGTCCCATAGTTCTTCCTACAAAGAGCACCTGTACAATTTACTTGTCTTAGTATGACAGAAGATTTACATTACTAATACAATGAACCTGTCAAGTGTAACGCCCTGTTACTGATACGAGGTTTGGAAATGCCGCGGGGAAAATCATGTGGATCAATGAGGTGAATTGGAACTGAACCCTTCTTCTTTCTTTCCTTTCTACTTCATATCTACACGTAGCGCAGAGATGACAGGGTTCAAACAAGGAGTCCGAATAGATCAGCCATCGCCAATGATATCCCATCAATTGATTTACTCTGTGTTCTTCCCCATCGTCCATAGAAATCTGCTCTATGGTAGTGCATATATAGCTGGTCTGGGCAGTACATAGTTCAACCATCGCAGTCTATGGTTAAAAAGATCAACTAGACAGCAAGCAATATTCAGATGAAGGTTCCATATCCCACTTCATGTCTCCACATGCTGTGAAAACTGTTGCCATGATGTAATCATCCACCTCAATACCTTCTGCTTTCATCCTATACATGAGCTTCAAAGCCTCTTGGCAGAGCCCATTCTTTGCATAACCCAAAATTATAGCCTTCCAAGAGACTAAATTCCGTTCTGGCATGCTGTCAAACACACGGAATGCCTCCGATACATATCCACATTTCGCATACATATTAATTAATGCACTACCTACATATACATTAGACAAGGCAGGGGTCTTGTTTGCATGACAATGAATCAATTTCCCTTGACGGACAGCTTCCATATTAGCACACGCTTTCAAAGCCGATGAATAAGTGAAAGAGTTAGGATCCACACCTTCCTCCATCATTTCTTTCAAGAACTCGAGAGCCTCGGACTCATGCCCAAGTCGTGCACTACCAGAAATAATGGCTGTCCATGAGACAACATCTCTAAGAGGCATCTGTTGGAGTAACTTGAAGGCATAAAGATACTCTGCACACCTACAGTAAAACCATACTAGAGTGCTCCCTATGTATTTATTCGTTTCAACAGAATTCTTGATTATTTGTGCATGAAGTTCCCTCCCCAATAGCGGAGCCTCCATTGAGCCACAAGCCCCAAGGACGCTTACAATGGTCAAATTGTTAGCATGTATATTCCGTCTCTTCATCACTCTAAAAAGTCTAATGGCCTCCTCACCAAGCCCCTGTCGAGCGTATCCTGCTATAAATGATGTCCAAGTAACCGTGTTCCTATTCCTCATTCTGTTGAAGACTTTTCTAGAATCTATCATCTCCCCACATTTTGCATACATATCAACAAGCGAACTACCTATAAAAACATCGTTCTTACATATTTTCTTCACTATAGCACCGTGTAACTGCCTCCCGAATTTTAATGCCTTCTCCTCTCCACAAGCCTTAAGAACACCACATACTGTGAACTCATTGGGGGAAAATCCATTACTTAACATTCGCGAGAACAGCAAAAAGGCCTCCTGTCCCTGCCATTGTTGTGAACAAGCAGTAATCATTGTCGTCCAACAAACCACATCCCGCTCTGGCATCTGATCAAATGCACGAAATGCACTTGGCAGCTCCCGACATTGCGCATAGAAGTGAACAACAGCACTATCCAAAATCAAGTTCCTAGAACCACATTTCACAAGACAAGAATGAATTTGACGTCCCAGCTCCAAATCCAATCTCCTGGTACACAAATTCAAAACACACACAAACATCTTCGCATTTGCTCGAACCCCGTTTCTAATGGAATTATCAAACAACCTCAAAGCCTCATCGTCCAAACCAACGCCCAAATAACCATCAATGACAGCAGTCCAAGTAACCACATTTTTGTTTGGAATTTTATCAAACACTTTACGAGCCTCAACTAATTTCCCGAACCCCAAATACGTACTTATCAAATTATTTCCTACGTATGTGACTGAAACCCTCAACAATTTCACAACTACTGCATGTATTCTTTTGACCTCTTTCAAACTGCGACTTGATCGAAGCCAAAGCGTGAGCCGGCAAGCACTGACCCACTGGCTCTCTGACTGGTCCTCAAGGAAATCGACATCTGGGCTTCCATGGGAGCATGATATATTGCTTGGTTTCCGACAGTGGGACTTTGAAGTGGGATTTTCGGTGCAAAGGCAACGGAAACTGGTGGCGGCCCTGGAATGATTGTCGTTCTTTAATTTTGAATTCTTCCTTTGTGATGAAGAATTGGATGGTCGAAAAGAGAAAAATGAAGGTGGTTGGGAAGAAGAGAATCCTGGTAAGAGGAAAGTTGCCGAGACCATTGCCTAGTTTTGGCTCAGAATTCCCGCGGGAAAAGATAAATTAAAAATTCCCTTTGAGAAGCTGAGCTTCGCTGGGCACAGTAGTAGTAACCGTTGTTGTCTTGGCTCCGTTTAACGTTCACTTCAATAAAGTAATAATCGACCCTCCCTGGCCCACGCCTGTTTGGGAAAATGGCAGTTGTGCCTTTTTTTTTTTTTTCTGCATAGCAGTTGTGCCTCTAATCCAGAAATCCGTCCACAACGTACAGTTTTTTCAAGTAATGTTGTCCTCCAGAGACCCTCTACAAATTTCGGTCCAGATTGCATGGTGCGAGATAAATATAATAAAACATTGACAACGTTAAATACTATAAATTAATATATTATATTTTTTATTTTTAAATTTTACTAGGAAGATAAAGAATTATAAATGATATAATTCGTGATACACTCCTTTTTTTTTAAAAAAAAGAAAGGTTAAATATGTGAATAAAAAAAGATAGAGAATGTGAATCCAGCACATGACGAATCTTGTCAGAAATAATACAACGAAGCATCTATCTTTTAAAAAGAAGATGCTTCAATAATTATATCTTAATTATAAAAGACGATACCTCTTAAACAATTAGACATCGATCATAGTCGTTCTTCTCCTCTCTCTCTCTCATTCTAAATACTTTTTCTACTAATACTTTTCTCTTTTCTATCTTTTTAAAGTTATCAAGATCGCTTTGTAAATTTATAATTTCAAAAATGTCATGTTTTCCAAATATGCATGGTATTTTTTAGTTGGAAATAATTTCTTATCCCAATATTATCCTATGCATATTACTCATGCTCATATTCATCTTACTCTACACAAAGAGTTAGTCGAAATACTTCAACTTACACACCATAAGCTTTTCACCTACAAAACGTGGTGAAAGAAATTTATATACTTGAAGAAACCCATTGGGTATATAAAATTTTAGAAGAAAACTTTGGTGAAAATCCTTTGAAGCTATTGTCGAAAAAGCCTACATTTTGTAGCTTAAAATTAAGGTATCCTAATATTATTATTAGAGTTAAACCCATAGTACGTACTAGACAAGACAGAAGAATCTGATACACAAATCAAACAACTTCTAAGAATTATAGTTAACCGCCATATGGGGGTTCTATTTTTTATTAATTTCATTAATTCTCCTCCTTTTATCCTCTCCTAAAAATTAGTTATTCAATTAAAAGATGTGCAAAATCCTGTAATTGAACACGAGGCACATCGCCCCTACACTGTATGATTTTATACTTTCCATGTTTCTTCTAATAAATCTTTCTTTTGTTCTTTTGATGGTAGCCTACTCAGAGTAATTATTTACTTTGTTACAATGTGATTATTACTTTATATACTAGTTATTGTCTTATTGATATAACATCAAGAGTTAGCCTAGTTGTTGAAGGCTTGGCCTTGGTGGTTTACTTCTTCTAAAGTTTTAATTGCTATTAACCCTTTGGACCCACTCTCAGAGTCTTTGGCTTGGTAATTACCTGGTTTTACGTGGGACCGATGAAGAGACTGCACAGGCCCCGAGATTAGTTAAGCTGAACATAAGTTGTTCTGACACCCTGTTAAGTATCAATTAAACGTAGTAATTGATACCTCAAAATATATATTGTTTGTTTGACATGAACATATGCAATTCCTCTGCTGTGTACAGATTGTGCTACGCCAAAACTAGAGAGTGACTCAAGGGGCTTTTTGTTAAGTACAAATCTCTAATGTGAATTAAAAGTATAGGGAATTGGAAAACTCATCAATAAATTTTTTATTTTCCTAGTAGGATATTTAATTTTTGGACATGCATTATATTATACAATGTGCTTATCAACTGAAACTAACCCAACAAGTTACACTCTAAAACTTTCCTTTCTCTTAGTTATAGTACAAAATAAAATAATCTTTTTTTTGGACTTGCTGTCTGATATATGTAAAACACTTTCGAGAGAATTGTTGAAACTAGTCACACAAAATTGAAGCTCATTAAATGCAAAATTACCATTTTACTTGTGAGGCTATGGAATAATGGATAAATAAAAATCTATAAGAACTTTTCTCATTGATCTTTTTTTTCTACATAACATGAAATCAATCCTCAACAAAGACCCTGCGGTAGACCGCATAGTTATCACAGCCAATAATATCAAGAGGAATATCCGCTAGCGAAAATACAGCTTGAGAGTCCTGGTCCATGCCCCCACCGAGCAAGCTTATGAGCCGAAAAATTTCCTTCTCGCGGAGTCTATGGATATGTTCGTTTTCACACTTTTTTCAGAATTTTAAGTATATTCATAAAATTACCACCGAACATATTCAGAATTCAACACACAAACACCAATACATTTTACACAATCTCCAATAATTTTTTAATTTTTTATTCAACATAAATTTTCTCTCTCTATACTTTTTCACATAACTCCAATATTTTTTATTAAACAATTACATCAAATCATTTCTCTCTCCACTTTACACAAACACCAATAAAATACTATTCAACATAAATATTCACAACTTCTCTAAATCCTACAATTTTTACTCAAAACAAGGAAAAAAGCCATCGCGGATTGCTGTTCAGAATGGCACGAATAGTAAGAACTTCAGCTTCAATGCACCAGTATGAGGTAGAGGCCCTATCCTCTACATGGTTTATCAGGTTCTTTGCATACTCCTCCAAACCATTGAGATCCGTTGCCATATGGCATGCTAGTCGAGCAGCCCTGGCCTCCCCAACTAACGAGTTCCCACCTTGGAGTTTACGGATAAAAAATTGAAGGATTTCCCCTTTCTACTTTCTACAAACCGCAGCCACACATATCTAGGGAGCTCGAACTGCCGCATCATAATTTATTTTAAGAACCCTTTCCTCAGGGGAGTTCAAGTAATGGTTTCTGATGAATAAGTTGGTTTACTGTCAACACGTCCGAGTAAATGCGTCTCGATCTTTACGTATATTTTTCCTGTAAAATCACAAAGATAACCCCGAGCATCGGGGTAAAGAAGCTACGATGCTTAAATCAACTTTTCTCTTATATGTATTTCATAATTTTGTTACTTAGAAATCACTTCTCTTTTTCATCGTTAGCTTCTCATTTTATAATGTTTCTCCCATGTTCCTCTCTTTGCTTTTGGCGGAAATTCTTACTGGAATTTCGTTCCGTAAGGTTGTGCTTTGTGACACTTTTCTCACGTCTTCGCAACAGTTGTTCTCCTCCACTATGAGAATAGAGAGATCGTGGAGTTATGGCTTATCGCGGGCTGTTAATTATCGAATTCATTTTTTCTCTGACGTAAAACATTTCCCAGTTATCAAATTCATTTTCCCTCAAACGTAAAACGTTTTCCCATTATTGAATTCATTTTCCCTCTGATGTAAAACGTTTTCCCGTTGTGAAATTCATTTTCCCTTAAATGTTAAACATTTTCCCTTTATCAAATTTATTTTTCCTCTGACATAAAATATTTTCCAATTATCAAATTCATTTTCACTCTGACGTAAAACGTTTTTCGTTATCGAATTCATTTTCCCTCAGACGTAAAACATTTTTCAATTATCCAATTCATTTTTCCTGAAACATAAAACATTTTTCCGTTATTGAATTCATTTTTCCTTATACGTAAAACGTTTCATTTTTTCTATGACGTAAAACGTTTTCCCGTAATTGAATTCATTTTCCCTATGACAAAATGTTTTCTAATTGTAAAGTTCATTTTCACTCTGACGTAAAACGTTTTCCTATTATTGAATTCATTTTTCCTCAAATGTAAAACATTTTCTCGTTATTGAATTCATTTTTCCTCTTACTTAAAACATTTTTCCAATATCGAATTCATTTTTTCGAAGACATAAAACGTTTTTCCATTATTAAAATCATTTTTTCAAAGTTGTAAAACATTTCCCATTATTAAATTAATTTTTCCCGAGACGTAAAACATTTTTATGTTATCAATTTCATTTTTCCTCACACGGAAAACGATTTTCCGTTATCGAATTCATTTTTCGTCTGACGTAAATTTTTTTCCGTTATTGACTTTATTTTCCTTCTCACGTAAAATGTTTTCTCGTTATTCAAATTCATTTTCACGGAGACGTGAAATTACTGCACGTTCTCCACTTGCTCGGTGTAATCAGATTTGCTTGTTCTCTTATTGATGAGAGATTGTAACGCAGCATCTACCTTCTCAAATTCATTTGCTTCTTCGTCTTCACACGTTACTCTTTTGGGATGCACCAGCTTGGAAACCAAATACCAGCTGCTTGACTTTGATTGCAACTTTGTTCCCAATATAAAGGTCAATAGGGATTCAAAGGTCGTGATCATAGTTGTTGCTGCTTCTACCTCCTTTAACATGGTAGCAATGGGCAGATAGTCATTGTTCTTCTCCATGAAATTACTTTGCATCTCTTCGAGGCCTTTTGCATTGCCTTTTTTCACCTCCTTCCTGCAGGTCAAGTATTTTTCAACCTCCTTTGCAAGCTCCATTCTACTGCCCCGTCTTCTGCGCAGAGTTGATCGAAACTCAAGTATTCTTTCCTTTGTTTGAAGCAAAGCATCTCTTGCAACATTACACACACATCCAAGATCCAAAGATATCCATCCAACAGTTCATTAACCCATTTCTCTTGCTGCTCATGGGCTACAGCTTGATTGAATGGCAACAAGAGCAACTTATCAACACATTCATGCAAATCTTGAAGGTCGTATAGGTTCTTGCTTATTGAAGTAGATGACGAAGAAGGTTCTTCGGAATCTCTCAATCTGCAAAATTGCTCATTGAATTCTGAAATGAGCGGGTGTGTTCTAGTGGGAAAGCTGTTAGAGCGAGTATGGTGATGAGAATTTGGGTTGAAAGGAGAGACATCCATTTTTACCTTCACTGGAAAGCAATGGCGGAACCAGGATCAAAATCTATGGGTGTCGAACTTTAAAGGCAAAATGACAAAAAAAATAAATTTCGTAATGCAAAATATTGTCTTAGAGGTACAATGTCAAAAATTAAGGACAAAAAACATTAAAAATATTGGAATACATGTACCGTAATATGTACTGTGACTGAGAGGTGATAATTGGATCATACGAGTTTACATCTTCCGAAAAAGTTGCAAAATGATTTCGTTCTCAATAGTTTTAAAAACTTATTGCTCGATGTACAGTAACATGCAATCATTCATCCATTTATCTCTCATATTATTACGCAAATCACTCTTTATGATTTAATCCAAGTTAATTCCCTACTAATTTTAAAACTTTAGAACAAATTACAGATGAAAATGATGGTTGAGGTCTTGATGTTACTAGGGGTTGTCTTTCTTACATTTTTTGGCTACTACCTAGAGAGTAGAGTCTCTTTTTTCTCCTTTTTTTTTTTCTTTTGACAAAAGGTTACTGGGATGCATTTGTAATTTACTTTCTCTAGGTTCTATGGATTTGGAATTAAAAGATATTTACATTCTCCAAAGCAACTTCCACACAGAGAGCAACAATTGATGACAAATCATGCTCTGAATAATAAAAACAAAATTTTCAGGATAAGCAAGATTTAGTAAAAGAGTTCATTAGATAAACATATCCCAAAAGTGGTCAGAATTTTGATTTGGCCTATACAAGGATCCTAAACAAACACAACATTTTTTGAGGTCTCTAATAAAAATGAAAAAACAAATCAACATAGGGAGAAAAAAATGAAGTGGTCTTGATTGTGAAAAAATAGGAGCAAAGAGTAAATAATTTTTTACTAACATAAATTTAGTAAGATGGCAGGAAGTTACCCATCAATTGAAGAACTTGTAATCGATGCAAAAAAAAAATTATAATAACTGTATATTTGCCTTAATTATTATGTAACACTAAGAACAAAATCAATGTATAGAAAAAAAATATTTTAGATTCGATACCCATTAAGTCTATTTGGCCTGGACTTAATGGATAGTAGACTTGGTTAATTTATAAAGAAAAACAAAAAAACAAAAAAATTACATTAAATTTTTTTTTTTGGGGGTGCGATGGGTATCGGCCGATACCCATCGCACCCCCTTACTTCCGCCCCTGCTGGAAAGAGGTGATCTTTCAGTTGAATGTACAATTTAATTTGGAAGCAATTTGTCTTTCTTCAGTCAGCATGTGCTCAGTTTATATAAGGGGATGGGGCAGTACAGTGGCGGATGCAGGGGGTGCGGCCCTGGGCGGCTGCAGCCCATTGCACCGCCCAAAAAAGAAGTTTACGTGTATTTTTTTTTTGGGCTGAACCTGTGGGTGCCCGATCCCCATAGACCAAGGCCAACCTCCTCCTCCTCCTCCTCCTCCTCCTCCTCCTCCTCCTCCTCCTCCTCCTCCTCCTCCTCCTCCTCCTAGGCGAGGTATTGAGGTCTTCTTCTTCGGCTTCAACGACTTAGGTGAGGTATTGAGGTGGGGAAACGAATGAGTGCCAGGTGACTTTTAAGAAAAATGATTCAAACCTCTTATCCCGTCAAAAGGAGAGAAATTCATGGCAGTCGACAACTTTGGCAGTGGAACTCTGACAAGACATGTGGGCAATAATTTTTGGCTTTTGCTGAACCAAAAGTTAGTGTCAAGCGAGATGTCTGGCAACTAATTATCCAAATAGTAAGTGACTGTGAGAGTGGAGTGAAAATAATATGGTATATATTTGGTAAGCAACAAGATACATATCGGTACGTACCTTTCATCAACTGCTCCAACAAGTAATACTTTTGCCCAAAAATGCCTAGTAAAAAAAGTAATATTGGTACGTACCCTTCACTTTTATTTTTCATAGAATGCAATATATTTCGCGGAACTAGAATTGAAGTCTTAATGGCGGAGTAATTGAGGGGAATAACATTGAGCCATACTAAAAAATTCACTTTTATGAAGAAATTTTTTGAATGTAAAAAAATTTAGGACTAAACGTCTAAAATTTCAAAAAATTTAATACTACTTTTAACAAATTTTCACACAAACTCCAATACTTTTTAAAAATCATACCATCAAATCATTCTCAAGTTTATCACCTAACAATTATATAGAAAATAATATGAATCTTTACTTTGGATTGAAATTAGCAACTAAAAGAGGAAAAAAATTGAGATTGAAAGAGATTTTAAGTTAAAAATAGAGAATGAATTTACATAAATCAAAACAATGTCAATAGAAAAGAAAGAAAAAAACAATTTTGAGTTGTCATAGGTAAATAAAAGAAAGAAAAAACCAACTTAAATTTGTCACATGTAAAGCCGTAGAAGAAACTTGGTGAATTAGGTGATTTCTTTATGTTAATTTTTCAAAGGTGAGGCAAAATCGATAGGTTTTTTATTTAAAATAAATAAATTTGAGAGAAATAAATAACAAAATAGAAACAAAAATCGGTATTTAGGTCATAAAATAAATTGCATCGCTTGGTAAAAATTTTATTCCATTAGCATGTGTTGTTATTTTAAAAAGACACTTTAATTCATTTCTTATTTGTTGTCATTTTAAAGGGTGTGTTTTTTAAAGTATTAAATTTATCTAATTAATTTTGAGGGATAAATGGTATTTAAATGGATAAAAAAGATAGTATTTTTGAACTTGCAAAAGAGATTTTTTTTTCAAAATATTTGGAGGCAAAATAGTATTTGAAAGTGTAAAATTGGGATGCGATAATATTTTTGGCCTTAAAAATGTTTAAAAGGAAAAAAAAATAAAAAATTTGATCCTTTCCTTCATCCAATATCACCAAGTCTAAGAGGATGATCATTCAGACCATGATTGGAACACTACCTTAACCCACTTGAAATTTTAAAATTAAACATTTTTTTAAAATTTATTATCTAAATTGATAGATAATTATAGAGAAACTCAATCCCACTTTGTTTTGTATTTTTATTCTTTTAGAAATGGACACTTTCTACGCAAGGGAGACAGCTGTTTTTCTCCGTACAGGAAGGAAAGTGAAACCAATTGTTTTTTCGCATGGGTTTTGAGGAAAACCGATATCCATCCAAACAAGCCCGTAGATCATGGAAGGGCATTGATGTAAATTAGAAATACCAGTAGCCTGGCGTCGCAAGGTATAAAGTACCCACAAGAAATATACTAGGGAGGTCCAAGCAATTTACCAAAACATTACATGGTGTCCAAAAGAAGCAATCTTATTGGCCGAAGTGCAAAATATCGTGTAAATTCTTGCCGAAACTCAATTCTCCGGCTCCCGCAAAACTTTAGATAAAATCCTCCAAATTCAGAGTCGTAACGAAGAATTTAAAAACTTTGCGCGCACATAAAAAGCCCTAAGCCAGATTACCCGTTCGCCGAGGAGGCAGAAGTCTCCGGCTACTCTCTGACCGTCGTCGATCTGGGGTGAGTATTTTTGTCAAAATTGTCGGTCAAAGTGACTGCAGATTCTGAGTGTTCTTAATTTGATTGATTCCTAATGAAATTTCGAAGAATTTATTGAGCTTTTGGTAGGTGAGAAAGCGATGGGAAGCCAAATACTGACGAAAATTTGATTTATCTGTTTGAGAAGTAGATAATCCTTCACTCCCTTTAAATGAGCTTTTAATAGTATACGTTTCTGTTTAGTATTATTTTTTCTTGCTTTCAAAGAGATTGAACTTGACGTGTTGTCGTTCGTCTGTAGAGAATTTTTTCGGTACCGGATAATGAACAGAAAAACCAGTAGCAGCAGTTGTGCTGTATGTGAGTGTTCAAATCATGCTTCAATTTGCTCTGTTTGTGTCAATTACAGGTATTGCCTCTGAACTGTAATGCTTTTCTGTACTATTGTCTGTCGCAACTGTAGTTCTGGCTCATAATCATGAAATTGCTATGTGTTCCTGGATACCAATGAACGAAGCTTCCTGTGGTTTGTTTTGCTTTACAAAAATGCCAATGCATCCTTCCTGCTGGATGCTTTCACAGCTGGATATTATAATCGAAGTTCATTCGTAGGATTGTCAGTGTCTGTCATGTTGATGTGGCCTATGTTGTATTGCTTTCATTAGGTTATACTTGTTTACTAGCTCCAGAAACTATATACAAACTGACTGATTTTCTTCTATCTGGTTTTTGGTTTCTTTTCAGATTAAATGAGTACTGCAATTTACTAAAATCATTGAAGAGTCGGCGGGATTTCTTGTATGTAAGATTGAGCGAAGTGCTAGTGGCAAAGGTTTGATTTATGTCTAGTCAATTCTCTCTCCACTACCTTGCTTCTTTTTGTTTTTGTTTGACTGTACCGTGTTTACTTTTTGCAAGTATTCTGATATGCTCTACCTCATCCTTTGCTTATAAGAACGAGATGGAGAGCAGGTCATGGTTCTTGGTTTTGTGGGAACTTACCAATCAGGACAGTAAAATAAACAAATAAATTCTTGGAAAGCTAGGAGATTATCTGTTCCGTAGACAGACCCCTTTTGCGGATGCCTGTGGAGTGGAAACACATGCTTGGCAATAACAAGGAAACACAGTGACGATTGTTAGAACTACTGAAAAACTCCAGGTCAAGCTATATTACTATGGCATCCATCTTGAGAAATAATAAAATTTGTAGTTGGTGTTGCACTGGGTAAAATATATGATTGCCAACCGTGTATTATCTGACTTAAGATTTATAAACTAAATCAGGGAGTCATCTTCATAACTCTTTCAATTATAGACTTTTATGAAATATGGTCTCCCTCAAATGTCCTCATCGTGCCCCTGGCTAGTAAAACCAAGAATTGGAAGTTACGCCTAGCAGAGCAGCAAAACCTTCCCCATGGTTGTTCCAAAGAATACTTCTGCCCGATGTAAAGGAGCTATGAGTGAGCCGATACCAGTACCCGTGTAAAGTTGCATTCTGTCCGGGAAAGTGGTTCTACAGGATGGAATACCCCTTCGATGGCCAAAATGATGCTAGTAAATGAAAGCAAGTAGCCTTGTTCATTCGAACAAAATTATATCTCAGATTTGTGCCATCAAAGTGAATCGAGTGGTTTCTATTATTTAGATCACTTCAAATGTATGGGTGGATGCATAAGTTTCATCTTGTAAAATGGGAGAGAGTTTGTCTTCCTTTGAAGCGGGGAGGGTTGGGTTTAAGGAGGCTCCATGTGTTCAATAAGGCATTATTAGGGAAATGGTTGTGGCGTTTCGCCTTGGAGAGGGATAGTTTGTGGAGGGAAGTTATTGCGGATAAGTATGGTAGTGTCCCGGGCGGTTGGAGAACCAATGACATCCATGGGTCTTACGGTGTGAGTTTGTGGAAGCACATTAGCAATGGGTGGCCACTCTTTTGAGGGAACATTCGCTTTGTTGTGGGTGATGGGCTTAATGTTAGGTTTTGGCATGATCTTTGGTGTGGAGATAGGCCTTTGAAGACTGCTTTCCCTCTTTTGTATGCCCTTGCTACTTGCAAGGATGTGATGGTAGCGGATTGTTTCGAGGGGGATTCTGGTTATGGGGTGTGGTCTATTCTTTTTTCTAGAACGGCCAATGATTGGGAGATTGAAGAAATTTCAGCTTTCTACTCATTGTTGTATTCTATGGCTCTTCGGAGATGGGGAGATGATAAAATGTTTTGGCAAGGTGCCAAGAATGGGGTTTTTTCGGTTAAGATGATGTATAATCTTATTGTACAGGGTGCGGGAGATGTCTTTCCGTGGAGGCAGATTTGGAAGATTGCTGTCCCACCTAGAGTTTCGTTCTTTGTTTGGGAAACGGCCCATGGGAAGATCTTAACCGTTGACAACCTAAGGCGGAGGGGGATGTATTTGACTAACTGCTGTTTTCTGTGCAAAGATGATGGAGAATCTGTGGATCATGTCCTTCTCCACTGCTCGATGGCCAGAGAATTGTGGGTGCACGTCCTTAGCATTGTTAACTATCAGTGGGTGATGCCAAAGAGGGTGGGCGAGGTGTTACAGTGCTGGAAGAGGAAGTTCAACAATCCTTTGGCGTTGGCTGTGTGGAATATGATACCTTTATGTCTTTGGTGGAGCTTGTGGAGGGAGAGGAACAGGAGGTGCTTTGAGGATTTGAGGCTGCCCTTAGTTCGTTTGAATGGCAATATGTTGCAGACTTTGTTCCTGTGGGCCAACGGGGTGTTGGGTTCTCCTTTTGTAGACTTCAACGATTTTATCAGTTTTTAGCTTGTTTATTGTAGTTGGGTTAGTACAGCCTTTTGTACTGTCCCGTTCCTTTTTGTTTTCTTTTGTACTCTCTCTTCTATCTCAATAAAGCTTTCCTGACTTATCAAAAAAAAAAATGTATGGGTGGATGCCAATCCTTTTGTTCTTTCACAACCATAATTTTTTTATATCTTCTCTGGTTCTTCTGTGTTTCCTTGATTCCGTCCTCACTGTCGTGGTATATCAGTATTATGTAAAAGGATTTAATAAGGTATCGCTAGTTCTTTATTTCTCTTAACTAGTTGTTGTAATATTTGCCAGGGGAAAACAGATGACCAAAAAAATTGGAGAGTGCTTCATAATGAGAAGCTTACAAAGCTGCAGGAGAAGCTCCTTCGCAATAAACAACAACTAGTGCAAGGTTGGTGGCTGGCAGAAAGTTGTTCACTTTTAGTTTTATAAACGTGCTACACTCATACTTGCCCTTACAGGGAAAGCTAATATTGGGAAGATGTCCTATGATTTAAAAGTTAAGTATGGGGAGCTTGAATCGGCCCGTTCAACGGTATAGATTTTTCCTCAACGTTGTTGTTGATACTAGTGTAGAAAGTTAGATTATTCAGTCACTACTACTAGTTTCGTGTTTTTCTGTTAGCATAAACAAATATGGTTCATTGATTGGTTTTATCTTTGCAGTTGAGAAAACATCGTGTAGAACAACTGGAAAAGTTCTATCCTAACTTAATTTCCACTCAGACATTAGGGCATGTAAGTGCAATTTTCCTTATCACTTAATTTTGATTCTTTTTTTTTTTGTGCATTTTGCATTGGTGGGTACTTACAAAAACATTGGAAACAGAGAAACTAGTCTTCATTTTTCGGATAGAAAGGGAGATCTATTTTTTCCTTGTAGTTTTTTTCTTTTATTCTAGACAAATACGTTTTCCTTATCTAAAAACCGTTGTTGATGCTCAATGCTGCAGATGGCAATTACTGCTGAACGGCTTCATAAACAGTCTGTGGTCATAAAACAGATATGCAAATTGTTCCCCCTACGTCGGGTAAGAGTGAAATAAATGAATTTATCTTGTTTCTGCAGTCAGAAAGTGCTTCTAGTTCTTCTAGACTCATATATCAACAATGTTTGGTTGATGGATCATGTTGAGCATGTCATTATATCTGATTTTTAGGTTCATTTTTAAGTATATCTACAATTTAGGATTCTTTTTTTTCTCCCCAAAAACAATAGGAGGTCCCTTTTTGTTCAGATACTGAACTCGGGTTTGTTGGTCAATAACTATTTATAATCATTAGCATTTACATTACCTTAACGAACTATATGGCTAGTGTCTCAAAACTTCTTTTGCATTCACATGCCTCTTTTAAATAAAATAAATAAAGTCACTTTCTCATAGGTCCCAGTCAAGAGCGTGCAGAAAATATAGCTAAAATTTTTTTCGGGTGAGAATGTACCACAAAATTAGATAACTTTTTATTTGCTGCCCTTCAACGTCAACGTACATTCCAATTTAAATTACAATAGCAACAAACTATCCTAAAAACTAGACACCACTCTCTCCTAAAAGTTTGCAACAATTCAAATAATCAACAACACCTTTAACAACTAAAATCAAGTAAGCAAAAATTAAGGAAATAGATCAGGCCATCTCCTTGTTGTTAGCACCCACTTTTAACCTCCAACTTATTCTACGTGAGTCTGATTGACTCAACGTATCACTATCATTCTCATGTTCTATTTTGAGTGAAGGCTCAGAATGTGTCTTTAATGGCAGGATCAGAAGACAAGTTTTTCGTGCACCTTACATAGCATGGTCCATGCCTCAAGGCCGGTAGCACTTAACTTTACATTTTCCTCTCTGTGATAACATAGAGATGATATGTAACACTTGGACATTTTGAGCTTATAGGATGTGGTGATCAAATAATCAAAGAATTGAGAAAATGTGGATTGCATAAAAAGGATCTTATATTGTTTTGTAAATACAACATTTCATAAGGAGATCTGGAGTCCCAATAGTTCACAATGATCATTATTAGATAACTGGCAAAGAATTGTTGAAAAGGATAAAAGTAAAAAAGCTGCTATATTAGGTTACATAACATAGAAGGGATAAATCATTTTAACATTACAATATGGTGCTCAAATTCAAAACAGCTACCTATTTCAATGGTGTTAATGCTCCGATGGGACTTGACCACCTCTTCTCTCACTCCATGTAGGATTCGGAGTATCACCTTGTGACATCCCGAAAAGTAATGAGAAAGGAATGGTATATGGTCAAGTCTCACATTGCTTCCTTACTGAGTAGAATTGAGACTTACAATGATTCAAGAGGCTTCAAAAATGACCTTGAATAATCCTTTTGAAGTCGAATCGCAGATGTGGCTAGCGCTTTCTTGGTCGTTACAAATAGTATTAGAGCAGCCCAGTAACTACTAATGTGGTTTTGGCGGGCTCTGATGAGGAGGTCAGGGATTTAAGGGAGAAGATTGTAACACCTGAGTCCAACATGGAATGGGAAAAGAGAAGTAATGAGAAATGAATGGTATAAGGTCAAGTCTCACATTGTTTCCTTACTGGTAGAACTGAGACTTATAATGATTCAAGGGGTTTCAAAAGCAACCTTGACTAGTCATTTTGAAGTCAAAACGCTGATGTGGCTAGCGCTCCCTTGGTCGTTACACTCAGGTTTAGCTTTCGCATCTGCATCCGAAAGAGATTAAATGTTTTTCATACCAAAATTTATGTTTCTCATTCTCTATTCGAACGCCATTTTTGTCATTGGAATTGTAATTTTTCTAAGGGTAGACTTAAACTCAAATGCTGTTCAAATACTGGTGAATTTTCTTGTTAAAATAATAAAAAATTTTGCCTTATAACTTAATTGTTAATGCTAGAGTGATCGCTGATAAAATAGCCACTTCGTTTGAGACCCGAAGTTCGAATTTGCTATCATAAGGATCAAGTTATCGGTTTCCATTAAACTTTTTATTGTCTTAATTAAAAGTAAGACCACTTCTGAATGGTGAATGTCTTTGAAAGTCGTGATTCACTTGACATGACTTACACATGTATGTTTGTTGATGGAATTCTCCAACACAAATAATAGACTTGACAAAAAGAAATGTGATTTTAAAAAAAAAAAAAGACTTAAAGAGCCTCACAAGAGGTATACAGGTCATTTGAGATTTCTTTGGAAACATACAAAAATGATTCACTTTGGATGCCTTGGCTCTTCAGACAGATTGCCTAGTATACGTATCATTTTATGTCTTAATCCTGAGGTCATTTTGTATTTGCCTTTCCCTTAAGGCCTGCTAGGATAAGCCTTGTGGAATGCCTTTTCAATTACTTAAACGTGTACTGAGTTTTTCCCTCATGGTATATGTGCGTGTCCTTTGAAGAGCCTTAAGCCTTCATAATTTTTTTGGTCAACAGTGGCAGCAGGCATAGCCTGCGGATAAGGGGCGTCGAACCCCGGAAGTACCCTCCCTAAGGGGAGGAGGTAACCACTGAGCTAACGCTTAGGGTTTAAGCCTTCACAATTGCTAGTAATATGTATACATCAGTTAGAAGTATTAATTTGTAGGTAATTTTAATTGGAAATGGTCCAGCTAGAAGCTTAATGTGAACAATGTGATTTGGCGATGGACTGTAAATATTTTGCCACAATCCTGATATTGTAGGAAAACGAAAAAAAAAATTCCTCTAAAAGCAATATAATGAAAGTAAGTCTTGTTTGTTTTCGTCGTACATATTCTGTGCGAAATGGCATAATTATCCCCAAGTAATCTGAGGGATACATGAGATGATGTTTCTGTTCAGGACTACTTTTATCAACAGTTTGGTTAAATGTGGGTGCATTGGTGTTTTCTCAAACCAAGGCAATTTTTTTTTCACGTTTTAGGTGATCATAGAGGGCGAAAAGAAAGATGGTTCTACAGGTCAATATGATCAGATTTGCAATTCACGCTTACCAAGAGGACTCGATCCTCACTCTGTTTCATCAGAAGAGCTTGCTGCATCTTTGGGGTAATTTTTCTCTCTTGAGGTTGTATGTGTACGTTTATTGCAGACTTTTGTGGCCTTCCTGAACATTGGTGCTCAATGTATTGTGCTGCTAAGATTCTTCAATATACTAATCATCTGGTGTCATTAGATTACTTATCCTGAAATTTAAGTTAGTTTTAAAGTTAAAGAACAATGGAACTTTACTACTCAATAATAACAATGAATGTATAACAGATACATGGTGCAACTTCTGAATCTTGTTGCTCAGAACTTGACTGCTCCAGTACTTCATAACTCTGGTTTCACTGTAAGCGTTTACCTTTCCCATACTGGTTTAGATTTTTTTTGTTTACCAAACCATGAGTGTGGTTTCTTTAAGTATTCTGTGCTTTTCTGGGTAACTGAGGTTTATATTTGCTAATAGAGATGACAAGGCAACAATATTGAACTTGAAGTGCTTCTGGAAATATTTGCGAGTCTCTTAATTGATATTCGTTCTAGTTTTTATTGAATGTATGACTTCCATTTTAGGGTCAATTTGCAATGTTTTGAAAGCATTATCAGAAAAACAAAGATTACAGATCTTTTTTTTTTCCTATTTGATAATTTTCTACTGTATTATACAATTGGCAAGTGGCAACTCCCTGTTTTGGCCTGTCAACTAGCTTACCTTCTTCCTCTACTCGGCTTTTTTGAATTTTATTAGCCACAATATCTTGGAAGTCTATACATCTAATTTTTAGAACCTAAATATGAAGACAATTTTGTCTTCTGAACTATCAAGAGCTATCTATTTCTCTCTTGGTTGCCAATATAGCCAATATGAACCATTTTTTCTTTAGGACATCTAAAACAAATATGCTTTGTAGTTGTGTATGCGGATTTTTTTCCTTATCTTTCTTTGATGTAATATTTGTATCACAATTTTTCCCAGGGTTCATGCTCTCGAATATGGCAACGAGATTCTTATTGGGATATGCGCCCATCCTCTCGAAGGTACTTTTGTTCCCCGGTAAATGTATGTGACTTCATATTTTGTTGCATAAGATTGTTGAACTGAATATGAAAATCTGATATGCAGCAATGAATACCCCCTTTTTATACCACGACAAAATTACTGCTCTGCTAGTGGGGAAAATTCCTGGTCTGATAGAAGCTCAAATAATTTTGGTGTTGCTTCAATGGAATCTGAGAGGAAACCACGCCTGGATTCTTCTGGAAGTAGTAGCTGTAATTATTCATCTGCTTCTCTGCATACTGCTGAAACACACAAGGACTTGCAGAAGGGGATTTCACTTCTCAAGAAAAGTGTGGCATGCATAACTGCATACTGTTTTAATTCACTATGTTTGGATGTTCCGTCTGAGGCCTCTACTTTTGAAGCGTTTGCGAAGTTATTGGCCAAGCTATCTTCTTCCAAGGAAGTTCGATCTGTTTTCTCAGTAAAAATGGCTTGTTCAAGGTACTGTCTCTGATGTCTCCTCTTGTATGTGACTTATGATTTGCCATCAGCATTACCTTTCTCCTAACTTGATTTGCTTTTGGGCAATACCTGATACTTTGAAGTTAATATCTTAGGAGGAAATGCTAATGAATATCTGACTAGTACATTATATTTGTAGCTTCTGACTGGGCCGTACATGCTGCATGGTTGGGCTTGAGAATGAGCCACCTGGCTAGAAACAACGAGAAGAGGATTAGGCATTGGAATGGTTTAGGTTTTATATGGCCTTTTTTCAAAAAGGTTTCATGCTTGAAAGGACTGAAAATGAACCTATCTCTTATGTTTGGTGTGTTTCAGGCTTTTATGAAAATGAGTATAGTCACTGTTATTTTTAATTACACTCAAGGAAATCATTAGGATTCCCTGCAAGCAAGAATGTAAATGGAGGAATGGGAAGGAAATAGGTACATGCCAAAGAAACTGATTGAAGAAGACCCTTTTAAGCCTTACTGTTTACTTGCAATTTGCATATGCAAAAGTTTTTGAAGTTGGAAGAGTCAAGTCCTAGAATAGGGATCATGAAGAAAGAGTGATAACTTTTCCTTTGATAACAGAACTTTTGATTTAGCCTTTTACTATGGTAGAGCAAAACAAGTTCTAGAGAGTTTTGACCCACTCGCAGGTTACAGTGATCAAGATGTAAATGGGCTTTTCTGTTTTCAATCTCTTGGCAGAGTTCATTGAGTCCCTCTTTGTCCCTTTTACTCCAAAATGTATGGGTCTTTCTTGTTGCAAGTCAAATTAGTCAAACAACTGGCATATAAAATCGATGATGCTGTGGTTTGCAATTGTATAAACAGCGTTGTGTAATGCTAAAAGTTCTATCCTCTGGCTATTGTCAATTTGACAATTATGTTCCTGTCTTTGACTAAAAAAAGATAATCTTAATATTCAATTCTTTCACTGAATTGTATCTACTAACATGTTGTCAATGATAAAATTTCATTTGTTAAGATTTGGTTTGTAATACCCATTATATGCAAAGATTATCTCTATTGTGCATGACATTGGCTGTTGTAATTTTCAGGTCTTCTAGACAAGTTGAACAATTGAATAAATCCGTATGGAATGTGAATTCTACCATTTGCTCAACCACTTTGTTGGAAAGTGCACACAATCTGCCTATAATGGTATGGACTTGCAACTTCCCATCTTTAGTCTGTTTTGCTCGTTTCTTTGTTTTGCTTTCCGACCTGAACGGGAGTGCCACCCGCCCTGTCCACACACCTGAGGGGGTTTGGGTGGGGAAGTTAAGGTACCTATGATTGTGAAAAGTCATTTCTCAGCTGTTGATATTGAATGAGCAATGGACCAAAAAAAAACTGATAACCTGATATGGTGATCAGTATGGACCTTAAACCAAATAAATTTTAAGGCATTTGTGGCTGTTCAGAGTAGATGCAACTTAATTACTACAGAAAGGAACAACCTTTTCGTATGTCACTTATTGAGAAATAAAAGCACAGTATTTCCACCTACGGTATCTTGTTTTAAGGGTCAATATGGGCAGATGCAATTGCGTTTTGCTAGTAGGGATATTCTAATTTGTGTTCATCCCTTTTCTTTTGCCTTGCAGAGAAATTTTTCTGATAACCTTCCAAATTCTGCTGCCAGTTTTTTTTTCACCACTGAGTTGTCTGATGTTGGAAAGAATGAATGCATCATTGAAGGTTGGGATATTGTGGAGCATCCCACTTTTCCTCCTCCCCCATCACAAATTGAGGATGTTGAACATTGGACTCGAGCCATGTTCATTGATGCTACAAAGAAATGATCTGGCTCTGTAACGGTCTTCTACTTATTGTAAGTCACTGATTGTATGGTTACCCCTCTTGACAATTGATGCTCATCACTTGTGATGTCCACTTTTTCCAACACCTACAGAAAATTCGACTGTCATCCGAGTCAATTGGCATACTAAAGTACTTTTTTTCGAAACGTTTCTAGGTGTTGAGTTCATAAATTGTACTATGTTGTTTGGTATACACTCATAAGCACAATCTTTCAATGTGAGAGGCAGACCATCTGTGTGAAACTCCTCTTCCTATTCATTGCTTCTCCGTAGTATGATTTTCTCGATTATAGGTAGGGTTTGACAAGAGGTTTGTTTGGAAAAAGTAGAAGTTCCTCATCTGTCAAGTATAGTTTACTCGAGAACAATCTTGTTGTTCATCTTCTGTAGAAAGTGTATGTCTGCCACAACTCTAATGCTCTGAAAGACATGGAGGATGAAAAGCCACCGATTCTCTTGGTTCAAATTATTGTCTCTTTTGTGTCTAATGAATTTCTTTTTCTGATCATGAGGAAGTAGGAAATGATTACGAGTCTTATCAGAGTGGTAGACAATTGAATGCAGATATGTCACATGGTTTTTGTGCTTTGTTCGCATAAGTCAAATTTATTCTTAGTTCTCTCAGAATGTGTCCTAGACCTCCCCAAACAAATAGGCCTAGATCTATGCCCCTTCATGAATCAAATAGTCCTTCGACATTCATTTGATTCCGACGGCCAGCCCCTCTCTCCCCCCACCCCCTGCCTTTTTCTTATTTCCCATCTTGGCAACCAATCACTAGCATTATCTAGCCATTGTTTTTTTCCTTACTGGTTTTGAATTTTATTCCTTTTGTCTTTGAATTGATAGGTACAGAGAAGAAGGAACACAAGAAGCAAGAAAGAAGGAATGAAGGATTAACATGTAAAGCTTGAGTTAACATGTTTGGCCTTTGACTTTTACGTGTAAATAGAGAGAATACTCTGAAGCTCGTATATAAGAAATTAGTGAAATTCATCCATGATATGCCTCTTTTGCACCAGCAATACTCTGAATTGAATTCTTAGAAGAAATCTAAGCATAGACTAATTAGTTTTCTCTTCGTTTAGCTTTATTTAAATATATGATGAAGTTGAATTGATTTCCTGGTTATCCTTCCTACAGTATATTTGCTTGATTAATTTCTGGTAGTTAAAAAATCAAAGGCACAGGGTCCTAACAGTTAGAGAATTCCTTGGGAGAAGCAAATCTTCCTCCCAATTTGGCCAGCTGAGGCAGATTGTATCGAAGCAAAGACAATTTTTAGTTTGAATTTCATGTCAAGGCATGGATCTATGTGACGTCCGGTGAGTGGTTGCCCTGGCGATAAATATTGAAGAGTTGCTGCATCTGGCTTCTCCTTTCATTGATGTGATAAACTATTTTCTTAGTGCATAACACACTATTAGACTTAGTCTGCTGCATGTGTAGGGCTGGGGATGCTACGTTCAATGTCTAGTAAGTAATTTTAACTGTTTTTACTCCTTATTAGCATGACTGTCAAGTTATTGTTGCCAGCCATAATATATGTCCAATGGAAGGAAAGAAGTTCTTGGATGTTTTAAGGTAAGCAAAAAAACAAAAACAAAAAACCCTGAAAAAAATCATTCATGGATTATCAGGTGTAATGTTTGCTGAGTCATAGTCTTGCTGGATTATATGCATCTCTGTGGTGTAGGAAGTTGGTAAAGAAATGGGGGGCTTAAATGAAAGCATTCTGACAGTATCTATAACTATCGATACCGTGCTATGCTCTCCACATCCCTTGTGTGTTGGCTGGAATTTGGGCTAGTTGCTGCTCTCTGCCATTTGTATTACTCACCGTGTAAGTTTTGGTTTCATGGTATATTTTGCTGCTTGGTGCTTGTGTTTCTAGTTTATTTCTATGTTGGTTGTATTGCCTTCTCTGTGTTCGGGCTGTTAGCATCTGTCTGCCTTTATGTTCCTTACAAATGGTTGTTCAGCGGGTGGTTTAATTATTGCCAGTTGAGATCAGGTACAAGCGAAAGTGTAACTTTAGGTCCCAATATTGACAAAAATTAAAATGTCATTGGACTTGGATTCACGTCAAACATTAGAGTCACTTCGAAAAAAATAAGATTTGCAAACAAACACTCAAAACTAGAATGAAATAACTACCCTGGTAACCCAGTTGGCCCATTGTGAATTCGCCCCTACGTGTGGAATGGCTATGCCGCATAATTCACAACAGTGCAGAAACCCTGATCTTACTTCTTCCTCTTCTTTGGGGGCTGGAGGGCATCCTCTTCTTCATCCTCCTGTGCTGCCTCCGGATCCTTTTCTTCCACCACTTCTTCGTCCTCGTCCTCGTCCTCTTCCTCATTCCCGGCTTCATCATCCTCGTTGTCTTCTTCGTTGTCGTCGTCATCCTCATCATCGTCCTCATCATCATTATGGCCATTGCCATTCCCCTCATCTTCCCCATCTGCATTATCATCCCCAGCTCCAGCACCAGCAGCCTGTTCGTCAACACCCTTCTTAGATTTGTCGCCATTGCCGTTGGGATTGTTTTCATACCCTCCCTCCTCAGAAAGCTCCTCTTCCCCTTCTCCAAACCCATCATCACCATCATCATCCTCATTACCATCATTGCCTCCACCTCCTTGTCCGCCATCGACTGGTTCCGAGGGAGAGTTTCTGACATGCCCTTCACTTTTGGGTCTACAAGTCGATAACATCCCAGAAGAGTCCTGCAATTATTTCAAAGCAGGAACCAAGATAGGGTAAGTCAGTCCATACAAACTATTAACGAACTTGCAGTAGGAACAAAGTTGTTATTGCTTCGATTCAAAGTGTGTTTGATAGGAAAACCGGCTATTAAAACAGAGCTGTGCACATGTAATTATCAACATAGCCACGAACCAACCCAGTTTTGATAGCGTGTCAATAGTTATTATACAGAAAGAAGTAAAAACTCACAAAGGCCGTACTATTGTAAATCGACGCCTCTTCGCTAAAACAGGCGTCGATTTACAATAGTACGGTTCCCTAATGTTCGAACCCATGTTGCTAGCAAAAGTCTGGTTCCAAGACCCATGGGGCCTAAGAAACAGGTATTTCTGAGACCAGATCGAGGTCATTTCCAGATCAAAAGCCCATCAAGCCCAACAGACCCTCTAATATCGTCTATCCAAAGTTTGAACTTAGAAACATATATTATAAAATAATCGATTGACTCCTAATTTTAACTAATCTTCTAACGTCCACACAACGTTTCTGATTCCAGACAACCTCTGCAGAACACAAATTGAGTGTGTGTTTGTTTTGTAAAATTTTAGTATTGTTAAAATTTTAGGTATTGGGTTTAGTGAAAAAGTGAAGAGAGGTAATTTTTTATATTTTTGTAGTGAAAAGTAGTGATTTGATGGAAGAGAGAAATTATATTGTAATATTTTATTGTGTTAAAATTTTAGAGAACGTAAAATTTTAACACGCAAACGCAGCCTGAATCAACTAACTAGACACCAAGAAACGTGGAAGCAAACCAAACCCACTACAGTAAAACGCACGAGCACACCAACCCAGTGAAAACTTTTTTTCCTGCAAGAGGGAAGAAATTACAGGACCAATAGAGCCTAACGGTCATCATCACCTTCCAACTATAAAATGTTCATGTCACGCCAGGGATTTAAATTAAGCATCAAGTGCCATGGCAAGCAGAATCGCAACGAATATTCCATTGGCAATCTACTTTTTTTCGGTTAATAAGGGCAGGTCAGTTTTGAAAAAAAATTGTAAAATTTTAAGAATAATTTGAATATTTAAGTGATGTTTGATTTTTATTTGTATACGAGTAAAATTATAAAAGTTATATTAATATGTGTAAAAAATAATAATATTGAGTTATATTAATATGCATTAAAAATAATATTAAGATAATAAATTTAAAAATTAAAATTAAAATTCTAAAATTTAACAATACCAAGATACCTAAATAAGATTGTGTTTGTGTTGTAATATTTTTAATATAGGAATATGTGTTGGTATTGGGTTTAGTGAAAAGGTGAAGAGGTAATTTTTAATAATTTTTGTAATTTTTTATATTTTTATGGGAGAGAGATTATATTAAAATATTTTATTAGGAGATTGATAAAATTTTAAAAAAAATAAAGTTTGCAAACACAGCCTAAAATATATTTGGTACCGGACAAAAGAAAAAGAATCTTCCGAACAAAAAGGATATATTTTTTTTTCAGGCTTTGACTTTTCAATGACGTTAAAATTCTTAAAGAGTATTTTGATTTTTGTTCGAAGCGGGCCCACCACAGAACAGTGACTTCTCTTCCAGTTGCAGTCACACCAAGAACAGTGACTGACACAAACATATCTACGAGATGAACATCTTGTACCGACGGCGGACGTTAGCAAAGGCCTGAACTGATAATGATTGGCAGAAAAGAAAAAGGTAAAAGAAAAAAAAATTAAAATTGCGTTATTTTGTTTCGGAAAAAAGGTCGAGATTAGATTTTGATTTTGATTTTGATTTTAGGTTTACTTCTTGAATCTTATGGTATCAGAGCATAAAGGAAACAGCAAATTTATTTAATTCTAAAATAAAGCGTAATTAGAGAACTGATGAAACTCGCCTGAAGCAAAGCTGAGGTGAGCAGAGTGACTACAGTTTCCCAAGCGTACGTTAGCGACGAACCCTGGTTAAAGTTAACCATAGCGTCAACAAAGCTCCTTTCGTTCTCCATTTGTACGGCCCCTGGTCCTGTGTACAAACATCACGCAGCACCCACCTTAGATCCGCTCCCCGGTTCGGTCCCACCGGTGGATATCTCTCAAACGTAATAAGAGGAAAAGAAGAAAGCAAAAGAAAACAAAATTATCGCGAAAACGCGGATTCTCGGAAAATTCAGCAACTATAAGAAAAGGGGGAGCGGGGAATTCCGAAGGCCACCAAAGACAAGGTGGGGATTAAAAACAAAATAAATCCATGGTTGATATAAGTACACATCATTTAATGAATAAGTACACATCATCTCTAATTTTTTTTCATTAAATGATGTGTACTTCTCTGAACCGATGATTTTGTTTGTTTTTAATCTTCACCTTGTCTTTGGTGGCCTTCGGAATTCCCTCCTTCGGAGGGAATCCGTTCCCAAGAAAAGGTGCTAATATATTAGCTTATTCCCAGATCTAAGAATGAATAAATGTAATTTTCCTTAAATTGAGAAAGAAAGAAAAAAAAGCAAGCAGAATAATAAGACAACATAAAGAACTATCTGTACGGGCAAAAGCTGCCAGAACCAGATGGAAAAAAAGATTGAAGACCCGAGACGAAGCAGGAAGAGAAGTTACCTGAAAGAGTCCGGCTAATTAGTTTGAATTTTCCGGGAAACTCGAACCCAAGGCAGCTGAGAGTGAGTAGGAAAGAAAGTTGTGCAAAAAGTGAGGAATAAACAAGCAAAAGAAGAGAAAGGACGCTTACGAAAAGAAAAAGAAGAAGAAGAAGAGAAAGGAGTCAGGACAGAGAGAATCGAATAATTCTGGAAACGTTGTCGGTGGAGAAGAAGCGCACCTAGATTTGAGAAATGCTGCCGAAGGGAGAGAGGGAGAGAGGCCGTAAAGTTTAGGTCAGTTTTAGGACCACCAATGGGCAGAAACAGTACTAAGTTCTGGCTGCCCGATATAATGATAGATTAGAGGGAGAGAGCGAGGAAGACGGAGAGAGAGAGTAGTCTGTAGGCAGACTAGGTAGACTACAAGAAGACCCCATGTACAATAGACTTCTGGTTGGTTGGTTGGTTGGTTAGTCTGGTCCTGGAAAAGGAATTGGTATCGATTCCAGACTATCGCCGCTTTAACCGTCTTAAAGTAACCATTATTTGACCATTATACCCCAACTTGATCAGATTCTCTATTCTCCTCAATTTGTTTCAACTTAATTGTATTATAAGCCTTAAATCTACTGTAAATTTTTTACATGTCCCGTCATAAGTTGGTGAATTTTATTGTCATGGAGAGTCAAATCAGAATCTGAATAAAATCAGTATATCGATTTTGTATGCAAAAATTTCCACCGTCTTTTTATATACATGTTTTTTTTAGGGTGAGATATATTTTACATCTAATTTATTATTTTTATTACATTACATTCATAAATTATTGATTCTATTTTTTTACATATTTATTTAAAAATTTATGTCAGTTTAAAAAGAAATTTATTTTTTACCTCAAAATTATGATTTTAACTAGAAAAATAGTCATTGTCGAACATATTATGGTTACAAAAATGTTATTTTACACGTCAAAAAATGATTTTTTGTCTAAATTAATTAGAAATTTGAATAGATAATAGAAAGTGTTTGAAATCAATAATTAGTGGTTATAATGTCAAGTTTCATCCCAATAATAATTGGCAATGAGAAGAGGTGACCCAACAGGTATATGAAGCACAAGATTAAATGATCCCTAATCAATGTGAGACTCTAACACTCCCCCCACGTGCAGGCCGAATGAACATGGTACATGCACGTGAACAACAAATGGAGAACACAAACAAGTGGGCTAAGCCCAGATATAGTTGGTTCTGATACCATGTCAAGTTTCATCTCAATACCAATTGGCAATGGGAAGAGGTGATCAAACAGGTATATGAAGCACAAGATTAAATGGTCTCTAATCAATGTGAGACTCTAACATATAACATGATAAAATTTGATAGAATGTTATGAAAAGTGTCAAGAATCCGTAGTTAGATTCTCTGTATTTGATGAATTTATAATCATATGGTTCTAAAAAAAGTATGGTAGAAAAGAAACACTCTTTGACGTGGTGAGAACCTTTACTATCCTGTAGGGGTTGTTTGAGTGTAGAAATTTTGGGATTTTGGAAATATTGAGTATTGGAGTTTGTGAAAAAATAAAGATATTTATAGAAGTTGGTAAAAAAATGAAGAAAGAAGATTTAAATAAATATTATAATAATAAAAAATTATTTGATGAAGAAATAAAATATTATTTAATAATTTTTTAATATTAACCCTAATTTATTAGAGACCAATTATTCGACAAGTCCATAAATGTTTTGGGGAGAGTAAAGAAAAATAAGGAAAACAAAAAGACGTAAAAAAAAAAAAAGGATGCATGATGTATCCACCCTACCCGCCACCGAAGGTACGGGAAAGCGTCAAAATTCGCCAGAATTTATTCCAATGGCACCTTGGCCTGCGCCCTGCACAGCTTGATTCTTCCTTCACTGATTGGTTCCACCACAACGAATGCATCACTGGAAATTCACTTCTTTGCCTGCGACTACTGGGTCGCCATCCTCCAGTTTGGTACGGGACACTAAACAAATCTTTTTATTTTTCCTCTTAAAAGTATTATGGATAAAATAAATTCTTAAATTTTAAAACTCTAATTTTTATTCCTTAAATTTATATAAGAGAAAAAAAAAAGATAAGGTCTTTAACAATAAAAAAAAAAACTGAAACAACACAAATGCGTCTAGTTTTAAGCGAAACATAATTCCCAAGGAAGTGCGAACAAAAGAAACAACACAAATTTTGGTGGGCAAAAAATCCATATGCAGCCTTGACAAATGCGTCTTAAGGTGCATTTGTGTACCAAAATTTTACCCCCTCTAAAATTTTAACACAATTAAATATTACAATATAATCTCTCTCTTCCCATCAAATCATTACAATATAATCTCTCTCCCCATCAAATCATTACTATTTACTAAAAAAATATAAAAAATTACCTCTCTATTCACTTTTTCACTAAACCCAATACCTAAAATTTTAACAACACTAAAATTTTACAACACAAACACAACCTTAGTTGTGCTTATCCTACTTTCTGTCTGTTCCGGTACCCGCTGGAATCAAAATAAGCGAAACATCAAATAATCCAAACTCTAAATTAAAATTACAAAATTTTTGAAATTTAAAAAAATTGTACCGAAACCGAAAATTTCGGCATTTCCGGTTTCGAAATTTTCCTAAAAAGGGATCCAATTCCGGTACCGGAACTGGTAATAGTACCGAAAATTCCGGTTCAAACCGGAATATATGCCCACTCTTTAACTTATCCTAAAAGGGTTTTGTTGTTTCCTTGGCCTTGTTGTTAATTAAAAGCTAACATGTGTCCTCCCAAAATTATATTTATATCAAACATAACCCCCACATCTAAAATTTATGTTCATTATTCCTCTCCAAAACGAAAGCTTTGGTTTTACCCCTCGGTACCTTTGGATTAAAATTTTCATTGTAGACTTCTTAATGGTGGCAAATTCAAAATCAAAAGTACCCCACACTTTTTTTTTTTTTGGGTAATGAAAAAAATTTATGGCACTTTTTTATGCACTGGGTTTAGATGGAATCTAACCCAACTAGATCATACTGATAAATTTAATATTATTATATATTCCGGAAAAATTAGAGGACCTTATAGTCTAAACTACCAGTTAAGTCATCAATTTTATCTTAAAAAAATAATAGAACTCAAAACTCTGCGCCTCATTCCTACGACCTCTAATTTGCCCTAACCATTAAGGCAAGTCGTGGTAGGGTAGTCACCTGCAATTTAATCGACGGGGAGGCACAGTTGGAGCAATAGAACTCTTCTTTGAGTCAATATTGAGCCATTAGTCTAGAGTAGGTTCCGATTTGCCAATCAACCCTAAGGGTAGGTGTCAACTGCCCTTCACCCTGCCCTGCTCTTGTCCAGCCATATCCACATATTCCTTGCAAGTCTTTTTATTGCTATTCTTCGTATCGTGACGCATGGTTCAACTGCTCAATCTGGTGACGCATTGCCAATCAACTTAATTACGTGAGGATCTTAGCATAAGTCATGAGATCTCTGCAGTCAGCTAAGAGACAAGGACTAAAATCCAGAAAATAATAGATCTGAGCTTGAATGTTGGACTGATTAATCTCCCAAGAAAAACAAAGTGTGATTATTCTCGGTGACCATGATGTCTTTCTTGTTCTTTTATTCATGTCTCATATTTTGGGTTATACAGATGTCACTGAGTGTGGGGCTTTCTTCTAGTCTAGAGGCCGACACAAAAACTAATCAAGACGTTCCTTCTCGCGAAACGTCAACCAAAACTAGCGCGACAGCCCAAAGGAAATTTAAAAGGCTGGTCGACAGAATGAATGAACCTAAATAAATAAATAAGACTCTGTGTAAAAGTAGGAAAACAGGAAAAAGAAAACAAAAAAGACGAAGCTAGAAGGAAGCTGAGCTGGTCCGTCGCAATTGGTATCTGGGCTTGGGAGTTGGATTCGAAGAAGAGTACCTCCACGTCCTGCAACATAAGCACCAGCGAGATAGAAGACAAACGATTACCGATCGACAAACTCTGTTTGATGAACTCCTGGCTGCTTTGGGTTCAACAGTTTCACGCCCTTTGTCTTCCTTTTTTTTGTTTTTTTGTTAATTACAATTTTTCTCATTAAACTATCACTCGATTCTTAAATATTTTCTACAAAATTTAATTCGTTGTCACTCACCCCACAAACTATACTTATAGTTGCGATTGTATCTCAAACCTGTTGAAATTGTTTTATCGAACGGTTTTCGTTCCACGTGACCTTTCTTTACTTAAAAAGACAAATTTGATCATCTCGATTCTAAATGAGTCATCTTTTTTTAATAAAAAAAATCAGCTAACAACATATTATTTTTTTGACTTAATTGCATTTAGGGCCCCTGAGGTAACACATTATTGCAAATAAGCCTCTGAGGTAACGTTTTCAACAAATAGACCACTAAGGTCGAGTTCTTAAAAAAGTTTAGCCCCTCCGTTCAATTTCCGTCAAACCAGTTATCGGTACTTGCTGACTAGGATTTAAAATCCACATCAGAGGCAATCAACGGGCGACACAGGCTGGTTGCGTTACAAAACACAACGACGACGACACCACGTCATTTACAATTCATTTTTGAGTTGTCTGACCCAACACGCCTCCACGTTTTCTTCTTCACTGTCTTCTTCGTTGCACTCGTTCCATTCCCACGACCACATCTTCGCGAGCCACCCACAACTTGGACGACCTGAAAATATCAACTTGAAGTGAACGAGGACAATGCCACGTCGTCTCTGATCACCGGCCATAGAGGGCTCAGCTCCTCCGAGCTCAGCACCGATGAAGAGTTCGACTTTGACTTTGCCTTAGAGTTCGGCCTCGACCGCTCCCTCGACCTCCTATGATCATCATCAGATCTGAATATGTCGTCGTAGAATCCCTCACTCTTCACAGGAATTCTGAAAGCCGGAAGGCTACGGCCTCCCTTCTTAGATCCCTAAGTCACAATCTCTGTCTTCTGGAAAACCTCTTCGTAGAAATCGATGGTGGCGGGCTTCGTGAAGTCGCCGGAGAATTTGCGAAGGAGTACACTCCTAGGCGGCCCTCCGTAGACGTCGACGAATTCGTCGGGGTCCAGGGTCTCGGCTTGGCCGAAGATGGGCCGTCTCGAGGGCGTGTCCTCCATAGAACGGCGTCGCGGAAGGGTCGGCATTCCCATGCGCATTCGCCAGGAGTCTTCCATATCTTCCGGCCAGCGGAGGCGTGTGAAGTTCACCGGAATATACAGTGAAAGAAGAAGCTCTTTGTGGGATTTATATATAGTTCATGATGTTTTGGAGTATCATCACAGTAATTAACACACTTGCTTACCTGGAACGACGTACGTTTTCGGTTCAATCGTGGTTTCCTCTCTCTCTCTTGATATATATATATACACGTTGGAATAATAAATTAGGCCAAGCAAAAGGTGAAGCAAAAGGAGAGGTGAGGGACATGATGGTTGATACCTGATGCGATTATGGAAATGTTTCCAAGTGTAGAAGTGTCAAGTTGTAATAAGGATAAGTCCAAGATCGTATTCCACAGGGACAAAAAGAGTATCAAAGTATTTATAAGCTATTATTGCTAGTAAAAAGAAAATACTATGTAAAAGTATTTTTGGGGTTTTCTGTATATGTGAAAATCGGGCTGATGAAGGTAATTTGAGATGTGAAGATCAAGATATTGATGAGGAACGAAAATAATAAATCTAATCAAAAGATAAAAGAGAAATGACTTAATAGAGTAATTTTAACAAACACTTGGGGTACAGGTTAATTAACCTTTGTTTCTACATATTCTACCTTCCTTTTCGTTACTCTTCTGCCATGAATCAACATTCTCCAAACAACCAAGATCACGTAACATATGGCAATGAAAAGACTTAACTAAATCAAGATTTTGTTGTGCCTTAAGTCAACAGCAAAACAAGAAATAAATCAAGCTATTCAAGGTACATCTCTCTCCAAACACTCGGTTTCAGTAGGTGAACATTGAACATTCAACAAGAGGCAAGAACATCATGAAACTAAAGGAAATTAACCTTTAACCCAAGTATTAAAACTTAGCCAACCATCTTCAAAGGTAAAAATCCACAAAAGAAAACAATCTTTGACATTGTAAATGAAATGTTGCTTACGAAAATTGAAGAACCGAGAATGGAAAAAAACGAGAATGAAAAACGTGAAATGAAGATGGAAAAACAGAGCCAAAAGGAAGACTCCTCCACCAGAAGAATACTCCCGAATAAATAGCCCAACCCCTCCAACAGATTCGGTGTTCCCCATCCTTTCCTTCGTAATGCCCATTCTGTTGCTCATTGTAACTGTCGAGTATTTTCCAGCTGGGCAAGTTGTTATAACCAACTTGATCTGTTTTTTCCAAAATTGCCCCGAGTACAAATTTTTCGCAGCGCTCAACCCCCGCTCGATGTTCCGCTCGAGCACCCTTGTCTTCTTTCAGACAGAAAATTTGACAGAGAATTAACGCCTCACCAACGCTTGATCACCGCTCGAGCGCCATGAGTTGATTTCATACAGAGGCTTTACGCTCAACGTTCGCTCGTAAAAACGCTCGAGCGCTTTTGGATGCTTTCAGGCAGAGACTTTACGCTCGATCACTGCTCGATCTCCGCTCGAGCGAGAACCTTTATTGAAGTTGGGTTGGACTGAGCTCCGGTGTGTTTTTGCCTGTGATTTAGGTTTCAAAAGCCCATTAGAGATAAATGGGATATTTCACATGCTAAAACTACTTAAACATTTTTCTTAAAGAAATTCCATTCATTTAACACTTACACTCACTTAACTCACTATATTAAGAGTAAGAAAAGTGATAAAAAATGTTTAATTATCAATACCAGAAGGACTGAAGCTTCGTTTGGTTGAGGTCTGTCTGGGGGAATTTTTCCCTGAAAGGAGTTTGTGATGAAATTATAAGAGGGCGTGTGGAGGAGCAGAGCAGCAAAGCTAGTGTGAGGGAGAAGGAGGACTTCGACTTCGTTAACGTGCTGGTTCGAGTGCAACAACTCATTATTATGTTTTGTTATGCAACCCACAGCTGTCACGCTTTGATTGCCTCTTTTAAATCCTAGTCAGCAAGTACCGTTAACTGGTTTGACGGAAAGTGAACGGAGGGGCTAAACTTTTTTAAGAACTCGACCTCAGGGGTCTATTTGTTGAAAACGTTACCTCAGGGGCTTATTTGCAACAATGTGTTACCTCAGGGGTCCTGAATGCAATTAAGCCTATTTTTTTTGCTCTACGAATTGCTAGAAGTAGAGAATGCTAGAGATAACTCAAACGAGGATAAATTTATCTTTTCAATTAAGGAGAAGGTTACGTGTTATTCATGTGGAACGAAAACCATTCATATAACAACTTCAGCAGGTTGGAGATGAAATTGCAACGAAAAGTATAGTTTGTGGGTGAGTTGCAACGAATTAAAATTTGTGGGGGTATTAGAGAATTAGGTGGTTGTTTGAGGGAAAAAATTGTAATCATACCCGAAGGCCCTACAAGCTTAGCAAAAGTAATAAAGCCCTTGATGAAGGGGTACAGAGGCCCCTGTATTCCTAGCTATCAAATATCTTAGACAGATTTCTATTTGGAAGAAAATTCTGGACATTCTAGTATAAGAACAGAAGTTGTAACACTTAAAACAATAAAACTAAGGCATGCTGCCGTATGTACCTATATATACATTCCTAGTTTTGATTGAAATGAGAAATTAAGTATTTTCTGAAAGGTACGAATAATATTACCTTTTGCCTCTGAAGCAAGCTATTTGCTTTTCTTAGCTGAAAGACTTCATTCTCCAAGTGATTGGTATAAGCCTTGGATCATCAAATAAAAGGGTACTCAGAAGAATACCCTTTTGAGGTTAATAAACCAAATAGATCACAGAATCCTCAATTAAGAAGAACACCAATGTAAGTACGTACTAGCCGAATGTTTACCTGCTTCCTTGCCCTTGACCTAGCAGCCGACTCACGGTTCTTGATCATCCTCTTTTGCCTCCTCTCAATAGTCTTCTCCATAATCTGATCTGAACATCTGCGCTTCCTTTCAGCAGCTACATGAGAGTCTGAACGTGTTGATGATATTGCTGGCACTGGCATTGGCATAGCCAGTTGGTTCTCCGAGTAACCAACATCCACAGCAGGGTTCTCGTACACTGACTCAGCAACATCTATATTTGAATCCAGCTCTGTCATCTTCATCTCCTGCTGCTGATGCAACCAATCTGTCTGCTGTGACACCATAACCAGTGGATCAATTGCCAATATCGGCTGAGGGTTAATGATACCAGCACGAACTAGAAACTCGTCAAGCGTTGTTTCTCCAAGAGGTGATCGCTGCTGGACCAACTGGTCGTCCACCTCATTCATATGTTGTTGGCGAACAATTTCCTTCCATACCTCATCGACTGTCTTCTTAGTCAAGGTTCCATTCAAATTAAGATTCCCAAGAAGAGGAGAAAGCTTCTTCAACCAATGTCATATTCCTTAGTAGTTCAGCCAAATTCATACTATTCAAAGGTTCGTCTATGTTTCCGGCCAGTTGGCTCTGAATTTCATCGAAGGTGAGATTGAATAGAGAGCCTTGTCTGGCCAGAACAGGTGGAAATTGCGGCACCTGAGCTTTATTTAAAGACACCACTCTTCTATTAGCCATTCACCCAAACACTAAATTTGTACAAACTGTTGGAAATTTCTAAGGAAACCAACTTTCCAAACGATAGAGAATACAAGCTATAAGAGTAGTCAAATCCACAGCTACCCAAAATAGTTAAATTCCAATAAAGAATTGTATAGATTTAGAACATATGATGGGGAACTCACGAAGAGTGGAATGCTGTGAGCAAAAGGACTGCGTTCCGTAGAGCACACATAGAAACTTCTCATAAGCGAAATCGGAGCCGCAAGAAAGACAGACGAACCCGTGAGAAATGATCTGGCAAAGGATCCTATTTTAGTGAAAGAGGAAGTTGTAATCACCTCAACAGCCACTCCTGATTTTCATGCTATTTTGGTTGATTTCACGACTCAATCACTGAGAAACGGTACATGTACATGTGCCTATTTTTGTACTCTTAAGTATATACACCTATATTTATGGATATAGACATATATCAGTACTTCCGGATTAGGTTCTGCTTTCCCGCTCTTACAGTCCCTCGTTAGAGACGAAAGAGGCGACCGTTAAGACCTTCATTCTTGGTGTTTCATGGCGGGAGAGGTCCAGTGGGCAGTGGGGTTATTACTTGCCAGGTCATATTAGACCCTACCAATCTAGGCTGGGCTTGGGCTTGGGCTCCCTTTAGACAAAAGATCTGATCTGTGAGCTTTGGGCCATTCTTTTTCTCTTATCCCATACACAATAAAAAAAAGATCTAGCCCAGCCCGTTAATAAATTTGATTTGGAAAGCACCCTAAACAGATATTCAGCATCCGTGATCAAACACAATCATCCACAGTGCGGCGCGCGACACCCCTCGGGTGGCTGAACGCTCCTTTGCCTCATTTTGCTCGTGCTAGCATAAACGAAGCTCTAGGAAAGTGGGAGACCGAGGTGATCGGACCTCCTCTCCTTTGGAGACTGAAATCTTCATTAACGACAGGATATTGATTTAAAACGGGTCTCTAGACCTAGCTAGGTTGTGTGGGACCTTTGGCCCAGTTGGTAGTGGCTTTTAAGGCCAGTAGATTTATGGCCCTTTGAGTTTGTAGTTTGATGGCCCTTTGAGCCCTTCTCCCTGACGTAATGGGTTTTATGTCCTGTACTTTGTAACCGGCCCCAGATGCCCGCAGATGCTTAGCATCCCTTATACTTGCCCTACATTGAAATGAACTCCGTAGTTTCCCATTATGAAATGAAACCCCTTCATAAACGGCGTGCTCCCTCCTTAGTCCTTGGTATGATTTTTTATATCACCACCTTCAGAAGCACCACCCTATTGCCAAAAAGGGAACCAGTCCTGTTACTGCCGTGAGGCAATGACTAGCTTTTGGTACCAGTGGTGGTTAAACGGGGCACCAGTGATTTGCACAGTCAGTCCTAAGTTAAATCATAAAGTATTTATTTGAAAACTTTAGATTTAGGGAAACTGAAAAAGGACTAGTTTGCCCTGCATCCCTACCACCTATTAAATCCTAAATAATTGGAGCTCCTATTTTATATGTTATATTGCGCTAATGTACAAGTAAAGTTAAAGTATTAGGAGCTGTTGATCTATGTTCCAAGTTATAAGTAAAGTTAAAAGAATTCGCACTTCGGTGTATAATATTTACTCAGTGATCGAGACGATTCCGAAAACGACAATTACTTATAAGAAAAACACCAAGGGATGTGTCGCCCTCAATTTACCCCCCAGATTAAGGCAAGTGGCAATCGAACTCTTTTTTTAGCGTTCAATCAGCAATTGAAGTGGAAAGGCTCAGTCGGGAAAAAACGAGCAAATTAAACTGGATTGCTTAATTGCTTAATTTGATGACTTAGGAAAAAAATAATGCTTAATTTGATTGCCTCTACCCTACAGCGCTCCCCGTTTATTGGAGGTGTAGTGCGGACCTAGCAAGATTGTAGCCCAGTTGTTACCATCCACGTTCCGTACTAGCTCTAAAGTCACTACATAAGTTGAAAACGCTTGGATCTAGTAGTTAGGATTGAAATTGGTTGATAATTTTGCTGGTGGTGCTGTGGTGACGAGTTTGTCCAGTGGGCGGTAATTATGGTTCAAACCGAACATTATACAATGAGAGTGGTTCAAAGATGATTGATTCCTCCCTTTTGCCTAAAACAAGCCAGAAAAAAGGGAAATTCTCAATAAAACAGACAGCAACATCAAGAATTCATTTCATTTCTCTATTTTTTCCCCATTTTATTTCTTTTAACTTTTCTGCTTTTTGTGAACAAAACCTCTCGTCCTTGGCTTTAAAAGCTCCCTACACATGTGGCTCATAATTAATCTTTGGACTTTACGCACTTGAATTCCCTACATATTTGTCGTTTGACGCCAACTTGGGATTCTGTTTTGCACTTTCAAAGAGATGGACTTTTAGACTTGAGGCCACACCACAAATGGCTCATAATCCTTGTTTGCTTGGACCACCAAAACTAGCATATATAGAATAGAATGGAATGCATACGGGTACGTACGTAGTTGCAGTGAATCATACAAGAAGAACCAATTACCTGAATATTAGTGAATACTCTCAGTAGCTTGTGTCTTCGTTATGTGAACCGTCGGTCCATAAGATCCGTCTTTAGATCTATATAGATGGCTGTCCGACCAAGTTTTTATTATATTTTACATAAAAATTAGCTCCCAACAAGAGAAGACAAACATAAAAGTTGTCTTTTCTCCTCCTTTGAATGTTTAGTACTTTTAAGTGCCACTTGTAAAGGAATGTGCTCTTTCTTATGTAGGAGAAGTTGAGGTTCGACTGCACTACTAAAAACAGTTTAACGGGGTACGAGCACTCAAGTTAGATTTTTTACCAGCAAAGTTTTTTTTTTTTCCTTTTGGGAGGTTTGAAACTTTACTCCTAATTATTGGTATACAGTATATCCAATTTATGTATTCCAGACCCACCTTAAATTAAGGAAAAACTTCATTTTTCGCTAGTTAACTAGTAGAAAAATTGTCATTGTTCAAACCATTAATTTCGTTACAATCCACTCTTGAACTATCGAAATTCATCAATATACGTCATTTGATACGGATCCTTAGTTAATATTATGTCACGTGGTCTCTCTTTTGCTCATTTCAATCGTAGCATTTGCTTAAGATCAGACGCAAATTAATGGATTTTGAAAGTTCAAGACTGAAATATGAAGAAATTTATATTTTAACCCCATAAAATGACATTTGTCTAATAATTAAAGAGCTGAAAAGTTTTTCTTAAATTAATAAAGCCACAAAGAATCATTCTCCCTTATATTTTATGGGCACTCAATCGGGATAGGCTCATATATACTCGCAACTAGTTAAAACTTGCATCCAAAACCTGGCCCTCACACGATTATTTATGCAAGATTCTGAACTCAAAATCTATGTACGGGCGAGTTATTGAGTTATACTCGACAAGGATTATATGATGTACGTACTTAACCAAATTCGACTTGCCACTTAAACTTCCCCTAAAAGTTTTCACATATGAATCCTTATTCCCGAGGGAATAGTTACTTCAAATATTCCAGTATTTATCAAGGGGAAAGAAGTAGAAGCTGCTGTAAAAAAAACACTAGGTTTCTTTTGTTAAGCAATGACCGAAAGTAAAACAAAAAACAGTTTGACTTTTCATAGTAAATATTAAGCTTAATTAGTGGTATTGACATTTAACAAATCAGTCCTTAGGGTACAACTTTAAACAAGAGTCTTTGTTGTTTGTTTTTTAGGCATACAAATTCTTTTGTCCATCAAAAGTTAGTCCACTAATGAGGACAAGGTCCAGAATAGGCTATCTGATCTCGATCGAAAATGGATATCTTGACCCCTAACCCATGTTGGTTTTCCGTTAGTTTGCTAACTTTTAGTTGACAAAACTATCTATATGTATGAAAAATGGACTACAGGGATCGTCCAGTTTAAAGTTGTATTTAAGGACTAATTTATTGAAAGTCAATATCACAATGATATTATATATGTATATATGTGGTTTAGTACGGAACCTATATATAACAAGTTCAAACATTATATATAGCTCATATTTTAGGTGTAGAATACTAGGGAACAGCCTTATATCAGAGAAGAATCTCCATACCATTTAATGGTCTCGTTCAAAAGGGAAAATTGAGGAGTTGCTGAGATTTTGACTAATTCATTACCACTCTAATAGTAAATATATGTTTTTTCTGTCTAATGTGTGCGATATCCCGAATCCCACATAAATAAATTCTTTAAAAAAGTCAAATTTTACGTTTAAACTTAATTACTAAGTAGAACTAAATTTTATAATGATTTCAATAACCTTTAAAAAAGCAACATTCACCCGTTATTTTGAAGCAAAAATATGACCAGCGCTTCATTGTGTCCTTACTTATTATAGTATATCAGCATAAAGTAAACTCTATTTCTGCAAATTGTCTTATAATTATAAGTATTTAATTTTCAGCCAACAACAGTAAAAGAAACATCTATATGGGCTTTATTCAAAACGGGCATTTAGGACCGGATATCCTCCCCCGAGTTTCCTTAACATGGAACTATAAATGTAAAATCCCCCTGTCCTGCTTTTTTTTTTTTCTTTCTTTGGTATACTTTATGTCAATTTTTTGGCAAACAGATAATAAAGACTATATGCTTCTTTTCAAGCTGACAATCAGAAAAAGAAAAGAGAAAAAGCTACCAGGTTTGTTTGTCCAGACTAATGAAGGTTATAAAGGAGATTCATTTTGTTTCTTTTTCTTTTTCTTTTTTTTATATAACTTATCTTCTGCTTGATATTTGTTCAGTAAGCAATAAATTAATTAAAGATCACTTTTTTTTTCTAAGTAAAAATTAAAGACCACTTTAGATTGCGTGAGTGATGGGAACGTGGAGGAAAAAAGCAGGCCATTGGATCAGGGAAAATTAAAAGGCAAAAGACGACAATATCTTCCACCTGGCAATACAGCCATTAAAGAATAAAGCGAAAGCGAAATCGGCCTCTTCCCCCTTACCTAAATTTAGGTGGTGGGTGTGGTCACACCTATGCATAGATTCCACTCAGGCACAGACACATGCACGCACTCGCACACACGTAGAATCTTATAAGCAAAAGCTCCGGCACCCACATTCCTAGGCTGATAGGAAAACCACATCCATTATCCAGTACTGCTGTATATACGTGTATAGTCGCTTTTACTTGGCATGAACATTATGAACTCATTTTGTATAAAGATATCGGAATTAGTTTTAGTCTGATCGAATACGTCTCATCTTAAAAGAAGAGGCTTTTTCACTCAGAATATATATGGCCTTCTGATCAGCGGCGGTCATGCGTCGAGAGAAAGCTTGAAAGTTGGCAAATGGCTGACCGTCATTTGGTTACTACCTAGCAATATAATACAATTCTTCTTTTTCTGCCTTTTCTTTTCTTCCAATTTCTTTATTCCCTCAATGCTAAGTTGACTCGACACTCTCTCTCTCTCGTCCCTGTTGGTTTTCAAAAGGAGAAACCATTTTGCATGGATGCTCTTTTTGCATGCTTCGTCCTATGATCTATTTAATGTTAATGTTAATGTGTTAAGTTTTAATCTTGTTTTCATATAATGATTTATCTTTTTTTGAGCTTTTTCATCTTGTTAATATGCTCTATGTAGCTTCCCTAGTTGCGAATGAGCTCTTCTATTTGTATTCCATCAAATTTATAAATAGAGAGTTTAATTTTCAATTGCACCAAGTTGAAGAAGAAAAAAATACTAGGAAAAACACACGAGAACTCTCTGTATTTGTATGAACAGAAATGGGTAAAGGAGAGAAATCGAGAGGGTTGAAATCTTTTATCTCAATGTGAACATGATAGCACCCTAACACACTAGCCCCCTTATCACGCAGGAAAATAGGAATTTACTAAGGGTAATGTCACAGTACGCCCCTTAATTATAGGCTAAATCAATCTCGTCCCCCTAAATTTAAAAACTGCTATTTGTGTTCCTTATATATCGAACATGATCAATCATCGTCTTCCGTATAAGTTGGCCGAAAAAACATGTAAAATGACTGAAATGCTTCTCAAAGACAAAATTTTAATAAATAAATAAATTCAAAATAAATAGATTATTAAAATAAAGTTTCAATATTTTTATTTAAAAACCTTACTTTTTATATTTTTTAATATTTTTAGTAATTTTGTCTTGAAAGAGCATTCCGGTCATCTTACATGCTGAACGGTCAAACTAAACGGAAGACAATAATTGATCATGTTCAAAACATAAAAGATGTTGATCGCCGTTTTAAACTTACGGCGGGAGATTGATTTTGGTCTATTAAGGGGTGTACTATCCCTTGCTATTGAATGATGGCGAATTGCATGAGTCATCTAATATAAATGTTGAGTAGATTAGAAATGAAGACAAGTACAGAAAAATGATGGACAAAAGTAAAGGCTCGAGGAGCTAATTATAGGAACAAACAATAAATACATGGAAGCATCTTTGATATTGTCCCTTTCAGAAATGACGCATATATATAAAGTTGATACGTACGAAATAGGATTAAACACAGCTTTCACTACGTACCATGCTATCTTATATGGCCACACGTACGTAAGATCGGCCAACACCACACCATCATAAAATCTATAGCTCGCTCGCTCTCAAATTATAGGCCTAATTTTTTCGCAATCGATGTGGTCGATATAGAATAGACAAAACCTGTAGGGTAAGCACCGAGTCACCAAAACCAATCGATTCGATAACATTCCGACAAATGCTGTCTTATTTTTGTCGTTTGGCAGTTCAGTTAGATGGCTTCTAGTATATGTATAAGTTACTGTGGACCATTGGGTTCGGACGTTCGGTTTCGATTTCGATGTCCAATACGACACAAACGCTTAATCTCTCTCTCTCTCTCCCTTTCCTTCTAATCGTCTCTCCTTGCAGAAAAGTGATTGCTAACGTTTGTGTTCAACCTCTGCCGGCAACAATCAACCTGCGATGTCGATGCCCCCTTGTAGCTCTCTCTCTCCTGCGATCCAGTTTTTGCGTTTCTGATGCGTAAAGAAAGTGCACGAGTTAGTTTGCCAATAAGCTTTCCTTAACCCCTCCAAGTTCATCACTCTCCAGGTCGAGTCAAAAAGTCAATATTTTGGACAAGAAACACATGGAGCCAAATGGGTCGAGGTTAAAACGAGAATCTAGGGAAAGTTGACCAATAACCGTTGGGCCAACGGTTTAATGGTGGGTGGTTCTGCGTGTGGCCGACACTGAAGGTACTTGGAGTATCAAGAACCACCCAAAAGTAACCGCTAGCTAGGGTCAGTGCTAATTTGCCTGCCCTAGCTAAGATAAAATTCTAACAAATTCTGCCCTAGATAAGATTCTGAGTTTCGCTTTCTTTGTGGCAAATCCAATTCAGATGTCACGAATACCTTTCCAACTAAGTACGTACAGGGCTGATCCGGCCTAGGTTGCAATACTTTTTCTCTATTTTCTTCATCTTCTTTTGAAAGTACGTGCATGGGAAGTTCCTTTTATGAACTCTCTCTCTCTCTATCCTAGAGATTGGGAAAGAGAAAGTTATGGAGTTCGTGAAATCAACTTCGGGTAATCGTCAGTGTTTCTGTTGATATTCTTCGTTAAGGGCATATTTATTTCAAGCCCAGGAGATCAATCCAACTTGCAGAGATTCTTTCAAAGTATGTAATTACAGTCTAGTCTATTTCTATCTTTTAGAGATTCTTGTGTTTATTATAAAATATTATTAATCAATAATGAATTATATTTTTTTATTGTCTTTGTTCTTTTAATTTTTACATCTAATAAATTATGATTATTAAAATAAATTTGCATCACTAATTAAAAAAGCATTTATAGAAAATATAGGAAAAAAGTGTTGGTGATTTAGAAATGTAAAAAAAAAACTTAGCTAACTTGTAGCGACGGTCACTGATTGCCGCTATATGTAACCATAGTTCACAGGTCTATAGCGGCGGTTGCATGATCGTCGCTATAGACCTATAGCAACGACCAATATTTATATATAGCGGCGTTGGTGATCGCCACTATAGATCTTTAGAAACGTAAAAAGCAGCAGCTCTTCGGTCTATAGCGGCGGACACGACCGCCGCTATAGACCCGAGGTCTTCACCAACTGTCACCCGAACCGCCGCGATAGACCTATGTCGACGGATCTATAGCGGCGGTAAAAAATCACTACTATAGGTTATAGCAGCGATTTTTTAACCTATAGCAGCGGTTTACGACCACTGCTATAGGTCATTTTTTTGTAGTGGTTACTGGGGAAAAAAAACTCATTAATAGCGTGCTAGCCTTAGTACAATGCATTTTTCCTCTTGCTACAAACTTCCCTGAGGGTTATGTGATGATGCAACTGTACTCTTGAGGGAAAATTTTTTTAAAACAAAAAAGAAAAGGAAAAAGAAAAGCTCATTATAATTAATTAAGGAACATAAGAAAACACGTTATATTGTTGTGGCGAACTATAAACCTCATGATGGCATATAGCAACAGTCGGCTATGAGATTACACACAAGGTCTTAATTAATGTAGTGGTCCTTTACCTTACTAGATAAGTGGATAGGAATTTAGCCCACCTAATATTTGGGTTCTTGAGTGCTTCGTTGCCAAGTATTCTTGCTCAAGTTTTTTGCTTTACAAGTCGCCAATAATTAATGGAAAATCATATTTCTCTCTCAAGTTTTCACTAAAAGAAGTGAAACAAAATTAAATATAGACATCTCGTTACTTAAATATTGGCTCTGTAAAGCATAAGTAAAATAAAATTATTAACAAAAATAGGTGTAATTTGTATGCTCTAATCTACTTCGAATGGGAGCAAGGAATTAATTCTCTCCTCTCATACAGAAAGTTGAGGACCAACAGAAGAGAGCAAATATTTCGTCAAAGATAAATTCAAACAGATCATTTGCTCTGTCACCAAGAAAAAGCGAGCCTAGCTAGCTATTTTCCTATTGCCTAGAACTTGAAGGCAAAATACTTTTTTGACCGAAAATCATTGTAACCTGATTAAACACCCCCCCCCCCCCCCCTCGGTTCTAGAGAGAGCTCTCTAGAACTCTCCCCACCCCAAGCCCTAGCGTCCCCTTTCTCCTTAGATTTTCTGCAGCGGGAGTAGCTCCGGTTCTTTTCACCGCCCTTCTCCTTCTCTTTCTCCTTCTCCTTCTCCCTCTCTCTCCTTCTCTCTTTTTGGTCGGAATTTTGACTTTTAGATCCCGGGGCATTCGTTCGTCTTCCGTGGATACAACCTTACTAGACACCGTTGTCTCCTCCAGGCGAGTCCAAGTCCGGTGTCTTTTGGTCAGCTCGTGTAGTCTCACGCACTCCACGCGCTACATGTGGATCTCACGCGCCTGTCGCTATGCGTTCTTTCCGGCTTGTTTCCAGCAGTCTCAACAGTCACGCGCCTCCTATGTGGGTCCTTCTTCCTTTGGTGAGCTCGACATCTCCTAGTTGTTGACTTCCGGCGGCGCATGATTCCTACTAGACTCGAATCATGGTACCCAAACCAAAAAAACAAAAAATAAACGTCAATATTTTATAAAAAATTTCCTCACAAACACGTGTAAATGGAATCTTAGTAGATCTGTAAAGGATGAAGAATATTATATACCAATCTTATAGTAAATTGAGAAAAATATATATTACGCTTCCATCTTATCCAAACACAGCTGATAACTATAATTAAAGAGGTTACCTATGGGTTTAAGTCTCAAATTTAAATTCCATAAAATATGCAAGTATTTGCAATGGGCAACTTATAATAATCTTAAGAGTCCTAACTTTGCACGCGTGCTAGATTGCAAAATATATAACGGTGGGTTACCGGCACAAGAAAAAAAAAGGCAAAAGAGAAAAAAACTAAAAATTAAAAAACAACAGAAAAAGTATCTTCCTATATTGCCCTCCACAGGCGTAGCAAAAACTATCTTTTACACTACAGATCACGCGCTTGTTTGGACCTTTTGCCACGCTCTGACACAAGTACTTACGCGCATAACGGGCATGTTTGAGACCCAAATATTTGGAGTCTCAACAAATTGGACAAAACCAAACAAACTTTAAAATTTTTAACTTTTACACCTACACACTTCACTTTTCACAAACCCCAATAAATCTCAATAAAATAAAGATTCCCAAAATTTCGAGAATATTCTCCAATATTTTGGCAAACAAACATCCCCAACATATTCGATAAAATCACATAAAGGAAACTGCAAAATTAACTAAAACGAGGGGTTAGCATAACTTCGCAGCCTCGAAGCTCACAAACCAACCAAGACCTTCCACGTATCATGTGCCTGTCTTATTGGCGTATCAACCCCTCTATAATGACGTCAACCGAGGTTGTCATGCGTGACAGTGGTGAGCGCAGGATAAGGGTAGGTGTGCGTACGTTAGGTGATTTTTCTGTAGCTTTCCGTCGGTACTGTAACTACTGTTTAGTGAACACGGAGACGTTAAAGTTTGACTGTAGCGTTCGAATAATGAAACTAAAGTTTATATAATATTGTATTATATTATTATTTTTTATATAATTGTATAATGTTTTGTCTGTATTTGTTTGTTTGCGGGGAATAAACGGTATTTAATTCGCCGAAGATGAGCTTATAACAGTTTTGAGGTGTGAAATTTGGTTTTCCTGAGCTGAATTTGGGAGCTTGGTTGCTAAATCAGAATTTAGCAGGTCTGTTTCTTCGTTGTTTACCAACTTCATTTTGTTGCTCTGTTTTTTCTTCGCTCTGAAACTGGGCTTTCATGGAAGACATATCTGTTGTACTTGTGGGGCTTCTTGTTGATCTAAGTAGTTCTTTATGCACTACCTGTGTGCTTGGTATAACTCTGGCTGATTTGAGAACTTTGTTGTTTTGGTTAGTTTTTGGGAGGGCTATGTGGATTTAGGCGCCATTTTGCTGCAAAGAACTCATTAGAGCGTGTTGGGAAAGGTAAGCACACTCTGGTAACTTGTTTTTGTGAACCTTATCTGGATAGTAGACGTTTACTTCCTTTTTTTTCTTCCCCTGATTTGTAAGTAACACAGCTACCACGCTGTCCACCCTTAAGTAATGGCGGCGGAGGTGCTAGTTGAGCAAGTGTGTGTGGGAATTAAATGTTGAGGTTCTGCTATGCAAATCTTTGTCATGTCTGTTGCTGTATTTTTAGAATCTAATCTACGAGGCTTCGGTTTCATTTGCATAGAATTGGTGAAGTGATTTTGAATCAGATACAGACATAAGTGAAACATTTTAGGCAATTGGATGGATATGACGTCTTTAAGTAAGACATCAAAGAGTAAGTCCAGGAGGAGTTCATGATGATAGTATATGTTTTTCTTCTATTTTATGGTTTGACGAATTTCTGCTTTGCTTGTTCACTTAGCTATTTCTTGGTAAGGCCTTTCAGTCTGATTTTTTTTAGAGATTATGTAATCATAAATATTGGATGTCCCAAAAGGAAAAACTTTTGTTATAGGTTGTTGTTGCATTTGGTGTTAGAAGATGGGCAAAAGTTTAGCAATATAAAAAGCATAGCAACATATCTTTAGGAGTTGGCTCACTTTCAATCCGATTTGTCAAAATGATTATATATATTTTCCACGTTCAAGATTCAAGTTTAGGCGAGACAACCAGGGCTTAGGGAACTTTTATGGGATTTTTTTCTTTGTTTTTCAGTAAGTAACTTTTATGGGATTTTGTATGGTTTGGTGTTGGAGAAGAAAAGCAAGTTTTGGTAATTACCCTTGATTGTTGTCATCTGTAGTATTTGTTGACATGTAATGGGATTTCTAGAAACATAGACATAATGCAAGAGAGGATTTATATCTTCAGTTCTGAGCACTACTACTTTCAGCATTCTGTTAATTTATTTTTAAACAAACAAGGAGAGCACCTAATGTGAGGGTCTAATGCAAGGTAAATGCTAAAAGGACTGGCTGAGTATATGCACTTGCCACTTTATGTTCTTTGTTTAGATAAGTTTATTTTGACCAGAAGTGCTGCTTATCTTCATATAGCCAAACTTTAGTAACTACCTGTTCAACCATCATTTGTGATCTGGAAAATTATGGTAGACAGGTTTCAAAAGTAGGCTTAGCACTCATTTGTTGGTTTGTTGGTTAGAATTAAGATTGATAGTGTGATTTTCCTTTTTGGTTTGACCTTTTTTTTGTCATCCTGTTGAGCACTTATGTTTCCCAGACATTTCTAGTCTACCTTTAGGATGACATGTCCAATGTGATTTTCCTCATGCAATGCTGCAAGCAAAGTTTTAGTGATTTGCCTCTCCTTATTCTTTTTCTGTTTCTTTCCATGTTAATCAAAGGTTATGAGCTCTGCTTCAACTCAAATTGTCACCTCAAGAAGGATGGGCATATATGATCCGTTCCAACCAGTTAGCATGTGGGGAGACACCTTCAAAGGTGATGGTATCCCGAATACAGGAGCTTTCACAATTTTGCAGGAGGATGCTAGGTTGCATAACAAGGTGACGATAGATGAGCCGGATCACTTTGTTTTAATATAATTATATTGTGTAACTCCCAAGTTTAACTATTTTCTGAAATGGTTCTCTAGTCTGAACTTGTGCCTCATGAATCGATGGGACCTTCCAGAAACAGTCAAGAAGGAAACAATTCTACTGATAAGGTTACCAAGTTCAATTTTCTTATGCAATATATTTGTGTCATCTGCTTATGTTATATGTTTTTCATACAAAGAGCATGATACTGTTGTAAAAGTTTGTAGATTGTGCATAGAATGTACATCAAAGAATTGCTCCTTGTATGGATTGCTCATCAAGAACTTTTTATTATGCTTGATCCTAATTCAGTTAGGTGGTGTTTACCTCGACACTGGGCACATAATGATCTGATTGAAATATGGCATTAGTTGCCAGATCAATGATGCTAATGTAGATGTACATATCTCTGTACAGGTACAAAGACGCCTGGCACAAAATCGTGAAGCTGCTCGTAAAAGTCGCTTACGGAAAAAGGTAAAAAGAACTGGATTACTGTAATAGCTTCCACATTTGGGACTTGTCAAGCTCATGAAGCTTTAGTATTTGTTTTATTCTCCTAGGCCTATGTTCAACAGTTAGAATCAAGCCGCTTGAAGTTGGCACAACTGGAGCAAGAACTTGACCGGGCTAGGAAGCAGGTTAGGTGAAACTCAACCTTTTCTGTTTTCCTCCTATCATCAAATGTCTGTTCTCATTGACTGCACACTCAAATGTCAGTGGCCATCTAATAGCCTCTGAATGTATGATTGCAGGGTTCGTATGTAGGCAGTGCGCTGGATGCTGGTCATGTAGGATTTTCTGGAAATGTAAACTCGGGTTTGTTATTCCTACTGATGGCAATTACCTTTCCATGCTATATTGTATTCGTCCACCTTCTATTTCCTGCTACTCTTTATTGTTAGATTTATTTCTTGTGCTCATTTCTTTTGTATTTTGAGGAGCCTGAATTTTGTGTTTAAACCATCCTAATTCAGTATGAGATAGGTTGCGTTGTAGAAGTATGACTATCTATTCCTTTTTTCCATCTTTTTTCATGAGTACAAAAGGCAAGGGGAGAGGATGAGACTGGAGGTTATGACTCTTTTCGGGCTTGACTAGAGTAGCACCTTTACTGGCTGGGAATCTCTTACAAGGGGCCTAACCAGTCTCCCAAAAACCGTGCAATGCAGTATTGATGCAAGGGAACTGCAAGCACTCCCTCAAGAAAGACAAGTCATAGACTGATCCTAGTCCCTCCAAAAGTATAGTAGGGAGAGAGTTGGTGGGCGGGGATCGTGGACATAAGTCTTTTCCCCTTAGTGTTGAGTTTATGATCTCCACCAAACTACATGGAAATCAGTTTTTACTACTAGTAAACTCCTCTCGTGATTACAAGTAGGAGTAGTATAGCTTCTTCATGAACTGAAGCTTCAACTATTAATTTATGTGATGGTCCTAACCACTATGCCAGGAGTTTATAGCACCTGTATCAATTGTGACTTCTTAGTGATTATGAAACATGCATGGTGGGCACCAAAAAACTCTTTAACTTGGAAATTTTCGTGAGAAATCACCTGTTCTCTTGTGTTACTTTTTAGTCTATTTTTCTAGAGTTTTCGCATTAAAGCTCGTTCTGTTCTTTAAAATAGTCTCAACTGTGAATCTTGCAGGCATTGCTGCATTTGAGATTGAATACTCACACTGGGTTGAAGAGCAGCATAGACAGATTTGTGAACTTAGAAATGCATTGCAAGCTCATATAACTGATATAGAACTTCACATACTTGTAGAGAATGGCATGAACCATTATCATAATCTCTTTCGCATGAAGGCAGATGCTACGAAAGCCGATGTCTTTTATATAATGTCTGGAGTGTGGAGAACATCGACGGAACGCTTTTTCCTTTGGATTGGAGGATTCCGCCCATCAGAACTTCTGAATGTAATGAGTTTGGTTCATTTAATCTCAGCGCTTGAAGTTTACTCTTGTGTTACTGTTTGAATAAGTTGTCTCTTTATTTACTTTATTGTCTTTTTCTCTGGGATTGACTCTCTATTTTACATCACAACTATCTGTGGTTGCATATCTTCAACCATGTACTATCATAAAAAGGAAAAACTACTGTTTAGCTGCCATATTATGGAATTTGTTTTTCAAAAAGTTTTCACACAGCACAGGGTGACCTTGCTTTGGCAGATGACCTCTAGCAATCTGCACAATTTCATGGCTTTGAAGGTGTTTCATGGCAATTAATAAGAGTAAGGTGTTACTGAAAAGCATAGCATTTGGGGCATGGTGGTTAGTGGTAGTGCACTTCAAACAAAGTTTTCAACGTCAAGCAGCTGGAAATGCCACTTTAACAAGTAGCTTCAGGAGTTTTTTTTTTTTCTAAGCACGCAGCTTCAGGAGTTGCACCTGAAGTTTTCTCTGTACTGTGTAGTTGTTTTCTCATTAACTATTTGTTCTTCAAGAATCAACATTAGTTTAGCAGGACAGTTGATTCTATGCTGAATTTCTTCACCACAGCTTACTGTTTCCCATTTAGACCAGTGTTCTTGGTTCATTTAACTGTTGTGGCTCACATGCTTTGAATATGAGATTACTAGGTCATCGTGATTTGTTGTGCTATAACGCTATTCATAGATTTGTAATGTCTTTATTCTTTTGACAGGTCCTTATGCCACGACTTGAGCCTTTAACTGATCAACAACTTCATAGCATAGGCAACCTCCGACAATCATCTCAGCAAGCAGAAGATGCCCTCTCACAAGGAATGGATAAACTCCGGCAGAGTCTGGCCCAGAGCATAGGAGCTGAATCGGTAAATTCAGGTAACTATGGGTCTCAGATGGCTGCCGCAATGGAGAAGTTGGAAGCACTGGAGGGATTCGTGAACCAGGTAATATATTAAAGATGCCCACCATGAAGAATTTTATTCGACCTCGGCATTTTGAATCGTATTTAGGGCAGTTAACTGACTATGTGTAGAGAACTTCCGCTAAATCAAAATTGGCTTCTTGAAGATTATAAGATACTACTGGGTATTTGAATGAATAAAGAGCATCCGGACCTTTGGGCTCCAGAGAATAAGCTACTATATACATCAACCTGTTAAGATTAGGATATAGCTCTATTGTCAATGCTTAATTATTTGAGGAAAGCAGAAGGTGTCCTGATAATATAGCACTTGAGGAACAAATATACGATTCAAAGGAACAAGGTTTCTGTCGTGAGGGGTTTTGTAATGTCCATTGCGTGAAAGTATGCAATGCCCTTATGTATGAATTGCTGACATTTTTTACTTTTTTTTGCCCTTCTACAAATCAGGCAGATCACCTTCGGCATCAAACTCTGCAGCATATGTCTCGCATCCTAACAACCCACCAAGCAGCTCGAGGCTTGCTCGCATTGGGGGAGTACTTTCATCGTGTTCGTGCTCTCAGTTCACTTTGGGCTGCTCGTCCTCGTGAACCTGCTTAGCCAAGACAGTACCCTCTGGATTCACCATAAAGACGTAAATGACATATATACCTCAGCTTCAAAGGGATTGAATACTGTACTTTTGGTCGCAAAACAGTTTCTCTAGTTCGATAAGGTGTAAATATAAATCTCAAGGTTGTGTATCGAGTAGAGTGTTAGGAAATTTAAGTTTCCTTGTCATGCATGTCGTTTACAATATAGTGTATATTTGATAAGAAGGTAAATTTGAGATTAGTGCTTGTCGGGAAACATGTTGGTTGAGATGATTGTCTGCAGCGTAAAGGCACATTCAATGCAAACACCCTTCCTTTCTTCTCAGGGAAAAAGGAAAGAATGCCGTTATCCATTTATCCATTGGATGCGTTAGCAGGACACTACCAAAAAGATGCAGAGAATGTGCTCCAATGTTTTACCTTACAAATTGTTAACTGTCAGGAGTTGGGGCATGCCAGCCACTACACAAACAAAGAGAAGAAACTCAATTGAGCGGAGGAGTTTATGTTGTCTGTACTACACTCACCTAAAGCAAGAGAGAAGCAAAAAAATGCTGAAGCTGCAGAAGTAGCTAGTGCTGAAAAACAGGAAAACAGCTGCACCAGCCATTCTGGTAATTTCTATGGAAACAGCTTAAAGATGCAGTTTGGTTTCTTACAAAGTTTTAAGGACTTCTTAGACAGAAGGAAACGTTCCTTTTCTCATTCACAAAATGTGGCATTTCTTTTCCTCCAAAAGCACGAGCAAGGCAGCGGGCATTCGAGATGGCATACAAGAGATAACAAAGCATTTACCCCCAAAATTGCCTTGCCATCCACCGACTACCTTGTTAGAAATAATATCATAATCAAATTTACAAGATTTGATATAATATTATTGTTATCACTATATCGAGTTAAAATGTGATATTGTTATCAAATCTCAGAGATCCAAATTTAAATGTAGAGATTCAAATTTAAATGTATGAATATTTTCCAATCATGTTTTTTATTGTCTCTATAAATAGAGATATTCAACTTGTAATCCGTATGCACTCATAATACAAAATACAGTCATAAAAGGCTTTTACAGTGGATATAGGTCTTCTAAACCGAATTACTTAAAAATCTCTCGTCTTTTGTCTCTATTTTTCTTCCCTCTTCATTCTAACCTTTTTTTTTCCTAGCAGACCCTCACTCGATCTACTTTGAGAGCATCACACTGCTCAGGGGGCTTCCACCATGCTCTCTGTCAGAAAGGACAACTAAAGAAGAGACGATTCTGATCCTCAAGAATCTCATTGCATATGTTGTAGCAATTGCTAGGTGTTGAGTCCATAGCTAGGAATCTTGACGTGAGAACTTAAACACAACCATGGATAGGAAGCCAAAGGATGAGAGCATAACAAAAATGGCTTCAGAAATCAACCCACTCTGAACTACCATTCTTAGCAATTGACGCCTAGCTAAATCTTAGTCAAGCAGTACTTTTGAAAGAGTAGATCCTTAGATTACACGGCAATTGATATGTTGTCTCATTGATATTTGGATCTTGAGACCATTTCATTTTACATTTTCAAACTTATGGGAAAAAATCATTTGTTTTTGCTCTAAAACTATCAAAATAATCAAAAACAGATTTCTCAACTACCATATTTGACATATTGAGCCCCTAAACATTCAAAATTAATCACCTTGCACCATAAAATAAAATCTTTTTTAGGGGCCAAATTGATGAAATTTGATAGTTTTAGAGCTTAATATGTCAAAGGTGTTAGTTGGGACCTTTGAGATTGCTTTGGTAGTTTGAAGTGTAAAATGACTTTTCTCCTACCACTTTTCTACTAGTTGTCCCTTTAATTCTGATTTAGCCCAAAAAAACCGTAATTAAGAGAATAAAATGTAAATTTTCTACAATCTTTATACAATGAAGGCCTCTATATATAATTATGAAAATCAGAATATAGTATGCTAGTAGTGTAGTGCTACTGAACAAAACAGATGGGTGTGATATGGGGAATTTTGTAAAGTGGGATTCAGGTCGGAACCAAAGAGAACTCTTATGGCTTGTTTGGTTGTGGGTTCAGGTCTCGGTTTAGGGTCTAGGTTCTAGTTTTGGTTCCGTGACTTGGACCCTAACTCAACTTCGCCTTCTGCCACGCACAATTCTCTCACATGACAAGCTCAAACTCTCACCCGACATCTTCATTAAATGTGTCAAACGTTATGACGCCGTCACCCGTTCTGCACTTCTCTCTCTTTCTCTCACACACATTCTCTTTCTAACCAAGTCCCTTCTTTCCTCCTGCATTGCATTGTCGACTTCATCAGTTGCTTCCTCTGATCAAATGAGGTAGAAATCAGTTTGATTCTGCAAAACTCATCGGCGATGATGGAATCGTTCTAAACTATTTCATCACCTCGCTATCGCATTCAGAGGCAAGGAATGGATGACACTCCTTTGGCTTCTTTTCCATCTTAGCTTTGAGCGCTATGAATCTGTACAACATTGATTGTGCTTTCTCTTCGTTACGACCGCTACTAATCTGTTCAACCATTTTTTTCTCCTTAACCTGTGCGCAGGGAGTTTAGAGAGGGAATGGAGGGAGAGAGAGGCAAACGGCGTTTTCGTTCCGTTGTGTTCACTCGTTTGTTTTTTTTTTCAACAAAATCGAGTAGTTACACAGATGCTTTTGTTAATCAACGGTTATAATAGAAAAGATTTTTCACAATCTATGGGCGCGTGCGGCCTCCTCCGGTCTCCTTCCGGTTCTCCTTTTCGCTGGACATGCCTCAGCGGCTCATGGTCTCCATTTTCCGCTGTTCTGTCCCCCACCAGCCTTGGTCGGCCGCCGCCTGCCGCCGCCGTCCCATCCGCTAATAAACCCGTTTGGGTCTGCCCCTTTGTTTCGGGCTTGTGTGCTGCTCTGTTGTCGCCCGTTTGGGCCAGCCCCTCTGTTTAGGGCTTGTGCTTTGTCGTGTTTTCGCCCGTTTGGGCCTGCCCCTCTGTTTAGGGCTTGTTGTTGGTTTTGGTCCGTGGTCGTCTGTCTGCCCCTTCCGTGGGCTTATCCGAGTCCTTGTGGCTCTCTTCCGACCCTTTGTTGGGTCTCGCTACGCGACGTTTGTGGTGCTTTACCGGCTTGTCCAGGTCCTAGTAGCTCTGCCTACTATGTCCGACCATCACTCCCTCTGCCCTGTATGGAGTTTATAGTGGTTCCTCTAATCAGTCCGAGGGTCTTGCTGGTTTGTCTGTCCTGTTGTCTGTCTTGTTCTTTTGTTGTGTTCGTTTTGTCCTTTTGTTGTATTCGTTTTGTCTGTCCTGTTAGTAGTTGTTTCTAGTTTTTAATCTATTGGTTGTTTTTCGAGAAAAAAAAAGGATTTCGACGACTGTTTTTTTAACGGAATAACAGGTAAACGTTAAAGTAACTTTTGTGCTTGCCAATTAGCCGGTAACACGTGCGTGTTGTAGTACGGTAGTTCAACAAATTGGGTTTAAAATATGATTTGAACCCAATTTGTTGAAATAACTTTTGGTTGAATCTCGTAACCAAAACTTGAAACCACAACCAAACAAGCCCTTAAAGACAGCGAAGGTGTCTCGACACAGAAGAGAAGCTACTGAACATTTTGCCTGCTTTGTTATTTTGGGATCAGGAGATGGGCAAACTGGTAATATAGCTCTCACGAACTGTCATAGGAAAGGAATCCCAACCGTCCACAGAAGTGCAAAATTTCAAAAATAGTACCAAAATACAAAAGAAAGAAAAGAGGAAGAAAAATATGAAAATTCAGATTCTGTCAGATTCTCATGTGTATGTAGAGTATTGGCATCTCTTTTCGCTTCCTTCACGTCTTCAACCTTAGGAGCCGAGCAAATAGCGCCAAATTGGCACTGACTAGGAAACCCTACCTGTTCGTTCTCAATCTTCTGTTCACTGTGCGGTTTCTGAGCTCGAAAACGCTGAGAAACATGAGCAATCTGAGAACAATATGTCGGCCTCACACCGTCTTCTTCTCCTCCTTCATAACTTGCAGACAGAGAGCTCGAGCGAGGGTTTCATTTCGAGATCCTAACTGCATGCCTCGCTTCTCGTCGCCGTCGTCGTTCTCTCCCTGGTTTGAGTCGTTGGGTTCGAATGAGACTGAGCCGGGGTTTCGTGTGAGCCAGAGGAGGACTCTGGTTAGGGCATCGAATTGGACCGATCAGAAATCTCCCTACGAAACACTCGGTAATTCTCTCTTTTTTCATTTTTGTGAATTTGTTTTCCCTTTAGTGATTCTGTTGAAGAAATTTTTGAGGCAAAGGCCTTGTTTTCTATCTTATTTATTTTCATATTGGGAGATTATATACTTTGTGCTTCGTAGGACCTCGGATAGTAATAACAATTAAAGCCCGGCCATTATGTGTTCATAATACAGAACTTTTCAACTCCCATACGTATGCTTGTTTATAAATAATTATATGGACAGCCCCATATATATGTAATAGTAATTTTCAATACCCAGATCCAGATGGTAGGTTCTTGTCAAAGATGTGATGAGGTTTCGTCTGAAAGAAGGGCAAAAAGAGCAGAAAATACTGCAGCTTCCTGTGCTCGCTTCCGTGCATTATAGAGAATTGAGTTTGGACGAACCCACTGCTACAGGTCTCTTAATAGTAGTCATGGTAGGAATGACGTTTTAAATGGTGACTGCGTTAGAAAATTTGTATACCCACCCACTGAGACGTGAGTCAGTTGCTGAAATTTGAATGGTATAACATCTTGGCGTACTGTATAATTGAGCAATCCTTAATCAAAAATTCTGAAAAAAGTAAAGGTCTAGCCACTAAAAAGTTTAGTTTGAATATATGCCTGCACCATCATACATGCACTCGCCATCCGAACGTATGTGCTGTTAGGTGACATTACTTTTTGTCATGTTTATTCTGGTCTTGTCTTTACAAGTTGTTAACAAAGTACATCTCAATTCTTTTATCTAACCTAGAGTTGGAAGGAGATGCTGATGAAGAGCAGATAAAGTTTGCTTACAGACGCTTGGCCAAATTTTATCATCCAGATGGTTCGTCCCTTATCAAAACTTCGCTTATTTTCAAGTTCCATGTGGAGTGTATCTATTTTTTGGTCATTTTATTCTAGATGAAGCACCATTTTCTTTGAAACTTAGTTCCTGTTTTCTGTTGTGCATTGGTGCTTCCTTAAAAGTTGGTCCCTAGTCTTGGGCATTGTATTGATCCAGCCATAATTCCCGTTTCCAGTCTATGATGGAAGAGGGACCCTTGAGGAGGGGGAAACAGCTGAAGCTAGATTTATTAAGATTCAAGCTGCTTATGAGTTGCTTGTAGATGTGGAGAAGCGGAGGCAATATGATATTGATAACCGAGTTAACCCAATGAAAGTAAGATCTGCAGCTGATATATTTCTGTCAGTTCATTTTCACTTCTGAACTTCTAGATGTGAATATCTTGAGTACTTTTGGGAGACATAGACAGGATCTTATATAATTGAGACGTCGTTGCACCTTCCTTTTCAAGAATATTTGAACTGTTCTCAGTGATTATATGTCTTATCGATCTCTTGTTCCTACTTCTGCCTATCCTTTGTGAAAGTCCTGAGTGCCCTATAATTATCAGAGTGGTACCACTCCCCAGCTAGTTTAGAAAATTATAGGCACTATGCTTATGCTCTTACAATTATTCTATCAGTTATTTTTAAAAAAGAATAATACTGGAGGATTTCTCCACCCTAACTTAACCTGAGAATGAGCAAACCTGATGATATTTGAATTTTTAATTCCTAGTTTCAGGGTAAAGTCATTTGAAGCATGCATATAGATACAATGGAGCCACTTGTATATTGAATCACCCTCTTACAGGATTGTCAGCCTATCTGCGACTATTTAGTCTAATTCTTTGAAAACATGTTAGTTGTCACTATAGTCATAAACCTGAGAATTATAATTTAGCATGATTTGGCATTTGTATCACATATAACAAATACATTAGACAATTCATCAGCAAATTTGATTTGCTGAGTTGGGGTAAAAGATACGGGGTAGACAGATTTCAGAACTGCCCAATGATTCAAAAGCAACAAAAAAATATTATTATCAAACAAAGAACTATCCAAATTCATGCTTTTGAAATAATCCTTTGTTTTTTTTCTTTTTGGTTCTAATCAATTATATCTTATCCATTTGTAGTGCTAAATACTGATTAGAACTCGGTTTTACTCAAACTGTTATTATCCAAAGCTATGTGTTGAGTTTACCAAACCCTTAATCTCGCAACTTATTGTGAACTTCCAGTCTCCAAATGGACATTATATTCTGTTCGAATACATAAAGTAGATCCCTCAATCTTCGGTTGCTTAAGTCATATGTGTATGTCTAAAAAAAATCTCGGTGAGATAGTTTTCTAGTCGAAGGGAAGTTTCTGTCCCTTTAGCTGCTTTAATAAGGATGTTTCTGTGTTGATTATTACATCAGGCATCACAAGCATGGATGGACTGGCTTATGAAAAAGAGAAAAGCTTTCGATCAGCGGGGGGGTATGGCCATTCAAGCTTGGGCTGAGCAGCAGCAACGAGAGTTGAATCTTCGTGCCCGCCGTCTTTCTCGTTCAAAGGTATTGAATTGAATTATATCTACAACAAGTTTTTGTGACAAAATAAATGCTCTTTGGGTCAATTTTATCTTTTGACAGCCTGTTCACCTAGGTCTTTGATCTTGTTTAGTAATTTTGTTTTAAGGGGTATTACACTTTGCACCCTCAAAGTCCCACACTATTTGCATTGTGCATTTCAAAAGCACTATTTTAAGCACATTGCATCTCCTACCATCGGACAAAACAAGATCAGTTGAAATTGATTCTCAGCTGAATAGAAACTATAATTAAAACAAGAGTTCTGATTAAATTATAGTTACACAGTTTAAAACTAAAGATAAATCTTCTCTTCAAAAGATTCGCTGGATGCTGAAAGGCCTTGCCTCAATATAGTATAGGCATATTTTCTACGTTATGTTTTGGGCAATATCTGGAAATTGTATTCTTCATCCATCCGAATTTGAAATGATGGCTATAATCCCTTAGAATCTATTCTGGAATTCCAGGTCGATCCTGATGAAGTGAGGAGAATCCTGGCTAAAGAAAAAAAGGCATCTGAGGAGTATTACTCCAGCACCCTTAAGCGACATACACTTGTCCTGAAGAAAAGAGACTTGATACGGAAGAAAGCAGAGGAAGAGAAGAAAAAGGTTATCAGTCGACTCTTAGCTGCAGAAGGTCTCGAGCTCGACACAGATGATGATGAGGCACCGTAGACAATCGCTTCACTTACTGTACCATCAGACATCCCACATATTATTAATCAATACATTCTGGAATATATGCTAGTGATACACTGATACACATGTATTGTACGGAAAGCAAAAGAAAAGTTGTATATAATATTGAAAAGAAATGAATGAGAGCTTGCCATTAGCAAATGGAGGTCTCTCGCTCTAAGCATGTGTTCAGTCAATCGTTCGGGATCAGTCTCAGCAAGTTATCACCTCACTAGTTTTCGGTTAACGAAATTTATCACCTCATTTATAGGTAACCTAAAATAAGGAAGAAGTCATTGGAACCCCCAAGGGTTTGGTGTGGTGGTAAGGCTTCGGCTTGGGTTCTAACATATCCCAAGTTCGAGCCCCAACATCCCCATTATCGCCCTTGATTTACCTGCTCCCTGGGTTGTGGGGTCGGTCCAGGGGGCCGGGGTTTGTACTTCAGGGTTGGGCCAAAAGGGTCCGGCTTTGGGGAATTTCCTCGTCATCAAAAAAAAAAGGAAGAAGTCATTGGATACGTATCTTCACAGAGAAGATGGGGAAAGCTCCAGGTGCCAGCCTGCCAGGAACCAGTAAGCCACCAAAAAGAAGTTTAGCAAATCTGCTTTTAGCCGCACAGTTCACAACTCATGAACTGGATGCGTTGCAGAGCCCTAGTGCTCCCTGTCCTTGGCTGATTTCGTATGAAATTTGTAATGCTAGTGCCTTGTTTTCTACTTTTCGGGATTGTGAAGTGATTTTTACCGCGCTCAGTGCGAATTCTCGAGTCTAAGGCCCAAAACCAACCGGTTGAAAGACACTTAAACTAGAAAGCAATAAAAAGATAACATGAGGCATAGCCCACAAGGTCAACCCAACCCAATGGTCCAACGACAACCCACAAGACAGCGTGAAGTTAAGCTGAACTTCCCCTTAGCTTTAGTTCATTCTCGACATTTCAACACTTTCCTCCAAAGCTGCCCCATTTGCTATATCAAACCCCAGTCACCCAGATCTTGCTGCCCCACACTTCTCTACTCTCCAAATTAACCCTAGGTCTTGGTGAGGCCATGACATTCTCTTCTCCTTCAAAAAACTTTGCCCACAAGGTGCGGGTAAAGTTCTCGAAGTCTCCAAAATGGAACCCATGTTGAATCTTCTTTGGTCGTCCTCTTCCATTGAACCAACACCTCAGAAGTGGGCCCTGATTGCGTACACAATGGTCAAGGAGAAGCTCTAGCTCTTGTTGTGGAGCCCCTTCGTCGTCGACCGGTGGTAAGGATGGCAAGGGAGTCACCCGTGCACCTAATTTTGTCTTCAAGCATGAAACATGAAACATTGGATGCAAGCAAGACTCGAGTGGCAAGTCAGGTTTGTAAGCACCTCTCTGGTCTTCTTGAGCACCTGGAAAGGCTCGAAATACCTGGTGAAAGTTTCAAGCTTTTTCAAAAAGCAAGAGATTTTTGTCGGTAAGGTTGCAATCTCAAATAGACCCAATCTCCCACTGTGAAGGATCTTTCGATATGTTTCTTGTCATAATGATGCTTAGCTCTTTCTTGTGTTGCCTGAAGATTATGCTTGAGAATTATAGAATCTGATATCTACTTTTTATTTCTGTTTCAACGGTTGCATTCTGTGTTGTGTATGAAATATAGTTCATCAATTTGGGGCAGGGTACCCATAGAGAGCTTCAAAGGGTGTCAGTTGAGTGGACATGTGATATGATGTATTGTACCACCATTCGGCCATAGGTAGCCAGTCAACCCAATACTTGGGTTTTTTCACCACAATAGCACCTTAGGTAGTGACCTAGGCACTTGTTCACAATCTCAGTTTGTCCATCACTTTAAGGGTGATATGCAGAGAGCTATGAGCAAGAGTGGTGTCCTGTAATTTAAAGAATTCCTTCCAAAAATTACTAAGAAAAATCGGGTCACAATATGAAACTATGGTAGTAGGCATTTTATGTAGTTTAAAGACATGAGCCAGAAACAGTTAAGCTATAGAGCTGGCTGTATAAGGATGAGATGTGCCTATGAAATGGGCATACATTGTGAACCTGTCCACAACAACAAAAAATAACTAATTGATCCCGGGATATTGGCAGGCCTTCGATGAAATCCATAGAAATATCAGTCCACCCTTGCTGAGGAATTGGTAAAGGTTGTAGTAGACCAGCAGGGTTTAGGTTCTCAGTCTTGTTTCGCTGACAAGTGTCACTCCTTGACATATCCCCTAGTATTCCTCTTGATTCCGAAACCAATAAAAATCAGCCTCAGCCTCTGTAAGGTCTTTTGATATCCTGAGTGTCCAACTAAAGGGTTATCATGAATGTGTTGCAGAATGTGTTGTTTGAGCCCTGTTGTTTTACTAAGATAAATCCTTCATTTGTGAAGTAGAATTTCATTCCTCATTGTGAATTTAGAGTCATTAGCATTCACAGCTTACACGGCATCCACTAATTCTTGCAACTCAGGATCTAATGTGTAACTGAACTTTAGCTTAGATAACCAATCTGAATGGGTAAAAGTAATCATTGATAAAGCTGGTTGGTTTCCCTCTTCATCTCTTCTGGAAAGGGCATCAGTAGCTTTATTTTCCCTACCTTTATTGTAGACAATAGAGAAGTCATACCTTAAAAGTTTGGTCAACCATTTTTGTTGAACCGGATTATTTTCCCACATTTTGTTCAAGTAAAAATTTAATGCTTTGTTGATCTGTCCTGATTTTAAAAGTTTGCCCCACTATATAGGATCTCCACTTCTGCACTACACACAATAAGATATACAATTTCTTTTCATAAGTAGATAACAGTAGTAACCGTCCCTTTAGGGTCTGGCTGAAATAAGCAATGAGCCTAGTATTCTGCATCAGCACTGCACCAATCTACTTGGATCACATTCAATGGTAAAGAACTTAGAGAAATCCGGTAGTGCTAGTATCGACGGTTGAGTAACAACTTCCTTTAACTGTTAGAAAGCCATTGTAGCCTCCTCCAACCAACTGAAGGAGTTATTCTTCAATAGCTAAGTTAGGGGAGCTGCAATCTGACTATACCCTCTTATAAATTTCCGATAGTAACCGGTAAGTCCTAAGAAACCCATTAGTGCCTTAATAGTCTTAGGAATAAGTCATTTGAGCATTGCTTCAATCTTGCTCTGGTCAGCCCTTACACCTTGAGTTGAAATGAGATGACCACAATAGTCAATCTCACTATAGCCAAACCTACATTTAGACAATTTGGCCAACAGATTGTCTTTTGAGTGTCTCCAACACAACCCTCAAATGGCAGTATGTTCTTCAAGTCCCTTACTATACACCAAAATGTTGTAAAAAAATCCATACAAATTTTCTGAGGTGCTCTATCAAAATATCATTCATTAAGCCTTGGAATGTAGAAGGGGCATTGGTTAACCCAAATGGCATGACTAGAAACTCGTAGGGCTTGTTTGGGAACCGATTCAGGTTCTGTTTTTGCGGTTTAAAACAGAACCAGAATCCAAGAACCTTAACTGAGACCTATTTCCAGTTTGGAGCTACCGATTTCAAACCTCCACTATTAATCCTTGGTATTGTTTTCTATCCCAGCATCTACAGATAGCCTGTCTACTGGTAGGCGCTGACAAGATGTGATGCGTCAGCTCCATACAAAATAAACGCCACATCCACACAACTACCATGCCATATACAAGCAAAAAAAACAACGTGGCAACTGCAACACCCATATTTACGATCGCAGCTGAGCAACTGTACGATAGTACTGGCAAACACCATCACAAATAAAACAAGTCAAAATGGGATTCATACGGTCATATAGCAATGCTGCCTACGTGCCACCCGCCATGGTAGATGCAGTAATCATGTGTCAGTGTCTATGGGACGTATATCCGACGTTGTTGGTTTACTTTCATCATTTTCTAACAATTCAACATTTACCAAAAAAGGTGGTGAGTCCACTGCATAGTTATCAGCTACAACGTATACAACACTACAAAATTCCCTGTTGGGTCTGATGTAGGGTCCTCATTGTCATCGCCTATTTTACTAATGAGGTCAGTGGAGGTGTCCAGCACAAGCAAACTCGTTGTCACCCTGGGCTTCTTGCGAGATGAGTCATCTTCCATGAATGGGTGACAGATGTAATTGTCGAGTCCCTTCGCCATCATTGGTGGGATGCCAATCTTCCGGCGGGATTTTCGACGTGGTGCGGATGGCGGAAGGGTGTCAGCGATGATGATCAACTCCCGCCGAGCGCTGGAGGTAACTAGGGGAGGCAATGCGGTTGGTATTCGCAATGGATATAGGAGTTGTCGTACTTGAGATAAAAGGGACGTCCATCGGGTTCATCCTGTCCGCGGGTACTGCTATCGGTATGGGATTTCATATGCTTCGGAAATGGTAATGCACTTCAATGTGGGGGTTTTATGTAACGAGAGGGATAACACATTAACATAAAGAGGATGCAGTGAATTTATATAGGGGGTGTGATGGTTGGGCGGGTAATGAAGACGTGTTGGATTTTAAGAAGTAGCACCGCAACAGGTGTCATTGGTAGATAACCATCTTCTCATATTATGACTTGTTTAGTTGGATTTTAATGATAACCATCTTTTTCATATTATGACTAATGCAGATGGAGTTTATATTTACGGTGTGTTGGAGTATCTTTTGTCAGATGGGCGCCACAAAATTAAGAACATTTTTTTAAGGCAAAAGGTGTCCCCGTAATTGCTTGCTAATTTATGATGTATCGAAAAGGCTGCTATGAAAGTTTTACGCATTTATGACAAACTGCGTATTGATGCCAAATAGGAGAGGTGTTTATTAATGGACGACCGATGCAGGATTCGATGCGTAAAAAAATCATACATGTTTACCCACGCTGCAGCCCCACAACGTAACATGTTGTGCTATGTTTCATTGGGAAAAAAGAGTGGCCGTTTGACAGAGACGTCAGACTTCGCCTGTCGTGCCGATTGTTATGTATACATTTACTTTTTGAAAGATAATCACGTGAAGGATAAGGTTTATAACACCATCCAGATTGTTGAACCACCCCAAACAACGAATCATAAAAGTGGATTCAGGTTTTGTTTTAAACCGCAAAAACCAGAACCTGAATTGGTTCCCAAACAAGCTCGTAGTGGCCCTCATGGGTTCAAAAAGTCGTCTTAAACAAATCTTCGGGCTTAACCTGAATCAGATGGTATCCGGATCTTAAATCCAGCTTTGAAAATATTGTGGCCCCATGCAACTCATCCACTACCGGTATAGGAAATTTATCTTTCACCATTTCCTTGATAAGGGCAGATATACATCCTTCAACTTATATCGACTTTCCTCACTAGCAACACGGGAGAGAAGGGGATTGGCTATGTCTGATTACTCTTAGCTCCAACAGCTCTCAAACAATCCTTTCAATTACTCACTTTTGGTAGTAGGGGTACCGATAAGGTCTCACACAAACTGGAACAACTCCTTTAAGTACAATCTGATGATCATGACTTCTTAAGAGGAGGAAACCCGGGGTTTAACAAATACCTCGGTATACTGCTTAAGGAGATGTGTAATTTGCGGTGGTGTTACATTGGCGGATTGTTTAAACTCTTCTTCTTGTTGTATCACCTGGTAAACTACTCTTCTCTTCTCCGTGGTTGATGAATTATGAAATCCATAAGCCTCATTTGTTGTCCACTCAGCAAGTTGTAACCCTTACAACTCTAACTTTCTTCCTTCCAACATGAATACCATGGTGAGTTACAAGAAATCTCAAAGAATAGGTCTTAAAGTTTTCAGCCAGTACACACCAAATATTACATCACAGCCCTCTAAAGTGAAAGTGTAGAAATCTGTAGCGAATTCATTTCTCTGCACCTTGAAGGATACTTGATCACAATGTCCTCCACACAACATAAAGTCACCATTAGCAACCTTAACCTTAACCCTTTTAGTTTGAAGCAGACACAAATTGTTCCTTTCCACTATTACCGGATCTAGGAAGTTATGAGTACTTCCTGTATCTACCAGAATTACAACTTCACTTCTCCCAACCCAACCAACAAACCTCGTGGTCGTAGGATTTGGGGCACCCGTGATTGCATGCAAAGATATTTCTGAAGTTTCTTCTTTAACTCCTGGACTTTCAGATTGAACCTGAACTTCATTCAACTCCCAATCTTCCTCCTCAGAGGCCTACTCAACTTCTTATACCGTGAATATTTTTTTTTGTCTTGGCATTGATGTTTAAAGTGCCATTTTTCATCACAATTATTGCATAATCCTCGATCTCTCCTTTCTTTCATTTGCTCCAGGGTAAGTCTCTTAATGAGAATTCTTGGTTTAAAAAAAGGTTTAGAATCAAGAATTATGATTTGGGTTCCTTAAGATGGGGCGGTGTTTTTGTTTGGGTAAGGGATAGGGTTTTGCTATTTGTAGTCTACATATTCATTTCTTAAGCTTCTCCTTACTCTTAAAATATTTTCCTCTTGAATCTTAGCTAATCCGAATGTCATATTCATAGTAAGAGGATTAAGAAGTTTCACCTGAAACTTGATTTCGTCCTTCAACCCACTAATAAAATATCTCAACTTTGGCTTCTCATTCAACCCTTGGATTCAGTTGGATAAAACCTCAAACTGAGTTTTATAATCCAACACATAACCTAGTGTAGAGAGCCTTAGTTAAGGCCTCCCAACTAGTAAATACCTCTGCTGCTTCTGCATCTTGAAATCAAGTCAATGCATCTCCATCCATGTGATATTAAGCTAGAAATATTTTCTGCCCATTAGGTGTTTGATAGTAATTGTAAAATGGTTTGCTTTGTAGATCCAAGCTTCTGGATTCACTCTCTCAAACCTTGGAAACACCAGCTTCAAGGGTTTGATTTGAGGCAGCCCACCATGTGAAAAAGTTCCAGATCCCGATCCCTTCTAGCACTATCTACTGATTTCTCCTTGTCTTTCACCATTTTTTTCAGGTCATCAGTGATGGTTTGAAGTTGTTGAGACATAAACTCAAGCAGTTGTTGGTGTTGATACCAAGATATGTACCCAGTAAAGGGTGGGGGTAAAATAAGGAATAGGGTGTTTGGATAAACAGAAAAATGTAAGGAAAATATGCTTGGCTTTATTCGAGAGAGAGCCACACTCTCCGTGTGTTTTTACTTTATTGATTTTCGATACTCCTTACAACAATGAAATAGGAAAATATATTAAGGTAGATGGGTTCATAGAGGCCCCTAGTCTAAGGCCCAAAACCAACGAGTTTAATTGAAAGACACTTAAACTAGAAAGCAATAAAAGGATAACAGGAGGCACAGCCCACAAGGTCAACCCAACCCAATGGCCCAACGACAACCCACAAGACAGCGTGAAGTTAAACTAAACTCCCCTTTAGCTTCAGTTCCTTCTCGACACGTCGACACTTTCCTCCTAAGTTGCCCTTTTTTCTGTACCGAAACCCCAATCACCCAAATCTTACCGCCCTACACTTCTCTACTCTCCAAATTAACCCTAGGTCTCGGTGAGGCCATGACATTTTGTTACATACCTTAGAAGAACTCACCCCCAAAAGTTAACTCAAGAGGGAATTGAGTCTAAGGCATATAAATCCCACATTGGCATCTCATACTACCAAAGTGGAACGGATCTCATACTCTCCAAATGGTCCATAACATTCCATCATGCTTCACAACCCATGCGCCCACAAGGGCTGGCTGTGCACTAGACTTTTTCTAGTCCCGGGCTAACACTGCAATACCGGCGTCACCCCCCGCGCCGTACGATTATAATTGGGAGGCATGGTGTAGGCTCTGATACCATTTGTTACATGACTTAGGAGAACTCACCCACAAAAGTTAGCTCAAGAGGGAAGGAAGCCTAAGGCATATAAACCCCACATTGACATCTCATACTACCAATGTGGGACGGTCTCGTACTCCCCAAATGGTCCATAGCAACGATTTAACTCGTTAGCTGCTTCTTCATATTTTGAGGATGTTTGTCCTTGTCTCATGAGCTGCTGCACAATTACCTCTGGGTGTATGCTGGTTTTGACCCCCTTGATGAGGTTGTTTTATTTCCTTTTTAGTATTGAAGTTCCTTATTATACTAAAAAAAAAAACAAGCTAGACCAGTAGGCAAATTATTGCCAATATCTTATTTTCTACATCTTTGTGATGAGGTCCTGTGTTTAGGATCTCTAAACTGACGCATCATATACTTTCTTTGATAACGCTAGGCCTACAAACTTAATGCCCTGATTTTAGGGATGTTAATGTGTTGTAGAACACGGTTTTGTTAATTCTAATGCATTCCGCTGGATGGATAAATATACTAAAACTTAAACTGTTATGAATAGATAGATTTTATTATAAATAAATATCAAAGGGCTTGATATTTTATATCTCAATCTATTATTGTGACACAGTTTAAGCGTTAAAATTTTCTTTGACAGAAATCGATTTTTTAGCCTCAAAGTTACGATTTTACCTTTATAAAATGGCCATGGTCGAAAAAGTTATGGGGATAAAATTGTGGATTCGCAAGTCAAAAAATAATTTTCCGGTCAAATTAACAGAAAATTTTAACAAAGTGCAAAGTATATGAAATCAATAATTGGTGGGTGCAATGTGACAAAAATAATAGATTTGAGAAAAAAATAAGATAATAATATCATTTGATAAGTCTCCTAGAAATGCTTCTCACTGGTAAATAGATAATCTCTCCATCATATTAAAGTAAACTTGAAGCTCTTCACCTAATTGGCACTTGTACAACTCAAATATCCGATTTAAATAAACTTACCATGCTATATGATATTCCAATAAAATTGCATCAATGGAGCATACAAAATTTTACAGTAAAGCAAAGAGGAGTAACGCTTTGATTAAGACATAAAAAATTTATTCATTCACCACAAGCTCACAATTCTCCTGACAGTGAGCTATAGAGAGTACAATTTCTTCCTAAATCACACCTAACAGGTTACTTGAACTTTGATATGTGAGCAACAAATGCTTCGCATTTTTGCTCAAAAAAGAAAGTATACCAGATAAACAAAACAACATAGTAAAAACTTGCACCAAGGCAACAAATCGAAAGCTTGGGTGACACACTGAGGATCCACTTTTATTCAAGGAACTGTTTGCCATAAGGGACCAGCGACCCTAAAGGCATTTTCGGTTAGATGTGTCTTGTGTATGTAATAATCTATCTGTGCTGTTAGGCTTAGATATCACAGTCAGGATTCTTGACATAAGCTGAATGTCTCTCAACAATAAGTAGTATCAGGGGATTCTCCACATCACTGCCAACCTGAGTCTTGTCCCGGCGAACTGGTATCTTTTCATTGCTTCTAACTACTACAACCTCCTCTTTGCGGGACGAAAGTTCATTTGCCACAACCATATGCATCTTGTACTTTTTTAGAGCCATATGAGCCTTCTCTAAAAGAATTTTTGTATCTGTCTCTAGCTGTTCAGTCAGGCAGGAAAACATTTCATAACGAAAACCCTATTTTTTTTTTCTAAATGAAAACCCTATTTACTAACAGGTACTTCTTCATTATACTTGACAAAACTTCAACAAATGCTAAAAGGACACTTTCCACAATCACATGTATCACGCAATCATCCATGGGGAGGAAGAGAAACATGCCCTCCACTTTCTGTGAGACATAAGAGGATAATGAAAGAACAAACAGGCCAGTCTGTCTTCAGTCCTCTTTCCTATTCTCTGATTTAAATAAACAGCCACAATTTTTATGGACAAACAGATGATATTTCTATCCAAATCTCCTTGACTTGGGGTAGAGAGGAGGGGGGTTAGGACTACAGAATTTATTGATGCATAAGATGGTGTCTCTCTCCACCTCTCCTCATGGTTGATATTAATGAACACACTTATTTCCATCATCGTTGTCAATTCTGCTACTGGTCAAGTGATGTTTTACAGGTGTTTGCTTAAAAACATATGCTCGTCACCTAAGTGCAATTAATTAGCGGTAGCAAGATATCTAACCTTGAAAGATATGCAGAAGGCCATGGGAGCCCAGTCTTTCTTCAGCATTGAGAGCATCTTTGGCACTTGAACTAGACTCATGTCCAAAGGACCAGATGCTGACTGTATCTTGTGCTCCGCCTGCAGAAAAATAACATGCCTTTTATAAAGAAAAGTAGGCATGACTTGATATAGAGGAACATCTTCATGTATCCGTAGAAGAGCAGTCTAAAACTGTGGGAGGGGTTGCTATTTCCTAGTAGAGGAAACATCTGCTAAAGCAAAAAATGGCACAGGATCCAACAGGCTAAGATAAAATCAATCTGAGTTAAGGTCCTTGGCTATGAGGCGTCACTTCTGCTGCTATCACCATAAACATTATGCTAATTGGAGTGGAATTTGAATTATTTAGACAGCCTATAATTCAATGTGCAGCTTAAGAACAAAAGATTGTCAACCAACTCCAAGCCAGACCAATGTTTTAATGCATTCATGACAATAATTGGATTTTCAATCTGTTTATTCAAGATGGCCTTGGGATTCCATGGCCAAGATAAAATCTAAAAAATATTGAGGGGTAACTTGTGTAAGGTAGTTTTTGAAAAACAGAAAAAAGACACCCGTCATCAACACATGAACAAAACATCCTTCTGAAGGCCATATAGAAAAACTACACAAAGACAGAAAGGACGGGAAAAACTACTACACATACTACACCATTACCATGCTCGTCCAAGGAACATAGAAGTCAGACACTGCAGCTGCAAGATAAAAAATTGCATGTGTCCCAAGACTCCTCATTGATATTGCTGTAATCTGTAGCATCTGCTCACATACAGGCACATTAGTCAATCCATAGGAAAACGACTATTATGTCCAAAACCACCAGAAATGTAACCTAGTTTACATTGCCTAGGCACTTCTACAACATTATAGTACCCAAAAGAATAAGTAGAGTCACACAGCGGAATGGGGTAACCATATACAAAGAGCAGTTTGCACCCTGACAGATCAAGCAGAATCACGAAATACAACTGAGTGCCAAAAACAAATATAAAGAACGAAAAAAATCCCCTAACTGATAGAATGGGGCGTAAAAATTACTTCTAGGTGAAGTAATAGTTATAAATGAAGAGCTCCTAATAGAAATAAAATCAGATAGTCCCAAAATTTCTTAAGACTTAAAGCCTTTGATCCTCTTGAGCAGTCTACAGTAGCATTCAATGAAATTGCATCTTGAATGCACAGATCTTGCACTTCACTTGGAGGATTGAATACACCTTCCCAGAAGGCAGCGTAGCAGATGTTGATTAATGGGGTTGGGGGGAGAGAGAAAGAAGATGATTGCCACGATGGGCAAAAAATATACTCCCTTATACTGACATAAAAATCCAAGAAAAAGCGCATGGATATATAAACATAATCACGTGTCTGTGTGTGTTTTCATTTAATGAAAGTGTGCACATGATTAGTGCTAAGGGGAAGAAAAATGATAAACTGAATCTAACCTGAAGATACTCAAATATGGTTGTAAAGGGAAGTTTTAACAGGAGGCCTTCTGTGACTGCCTGCAAGAATAAAACCACTAAGTAGCTCACTGTTATGGTCAGCTAGTGGGAAAAGGGAGAGAAAAACATACATGGATAAATATCAAAATTCCATACAGAATGATGCTCCGTAATGGCCCTCTTCACTGCTTCAGAATATGACTGGTGCACTGAAGTACGAAATGAAATTCAGTCATCTCAGTAGGAATTGTCAGTACCATATACAATATTGATCATAAGAGTTCGACAAACTAATGTTCTCAAAAAGCTGCTGGCACAGTAGTGACCAGACTCCCAACCACCCCCACCAACACCCAAAGATCGCCTCCATTTATGTCCCTCTACAACTACAGCAACAACTTATTTACAAAATCTTAAGTTTTACTAACCACTTCAAACAGAAACTACAGACCTTGAATATTCGACTCATTAGTGATCTCAAAACATTCAAGGAAGGGATCCTCAGGAAGAGATCTGCAGTATGGTTGGTAGGTTCCTCTGCATAAAATCCATCAAGAGCCACGATATGTTAAGAGGTATTGAAATTTCCCGTTCCAATCCTATTAACTTCTTTTGGTGAAGAGAGAGCAACAGATCATTGTAAAACAGGAATTCACCTGCGATATAAAAAGATAACTGCATATCCAGCCTTCAGAAAATATCTGCATGATGACCAGCTTATCCACATTGTTAATATTGAATGAAAGTACAAAAATCAACGATCTCTTGTTTGATGAGGTGGAACATTACATACTCTGTGGATGCTGCCCCTCTGTGGCCTGAGCTGAAGTTATCAATGTATCGAACGCACCGTCGCTCCAAAGGAACTGTGGTACCACCCGATGTCACACACACAATCCTCCTAGCTCTTCCGTTTTCTGAAAATATATTTCGAAATAACATGCACAGGGTTTACCTTCAATATCTGAGGGACGATGTTGAATCTAAAGGAGTAAAGTTGCATAGATGCTATTCAGTAGAGAGCAAAATTGCCTGAAGGTAGTGAATTCCTCTCGATAAATGCCTTCAATTTTTCACTAATATCCTCGCTGTTTTTAAGAGGAGGAGCGGATTCAAAGAATGACTTGGTTTCTGCATCCAGTGTTTCTTGTGGAACTCCCATTCCATTTGATAGATCCATTGCAAAATGGCTACAGCCAATTTCTTGTCATTTAACAAAAAAAACCCACAATTTGATTTCACACACAAACACATAGCATAAACCACAAACTACAGAAAGAGGCGAACGAAACCCTCGCCTTTCCGAACAGCCATATAAGACTACTACATACACGAATCAAACGGCTGAAATTGGTCGAAATCGAACCGGATTTGAATTGAAAATGGACAGAATATTGGACTGTTTTGAGTTCGCGGAGGAATTCAGAGCGCCGCTCGTGCTCAATTGGCAATTGGCAGTTTGGAATAAGGTCATAGGTTGTCCAGTTATATATAACCGCTATTACCTTATTCGGATTGGGACTTGGAAGGGATTGGTTTGTTCGCTGTCATTGCAAAATTGAAGTTCGACGGGTGGGATTAAGACGTTAATTAATAGCCGTCAATTCCCGCTAATCATTAAAAAGATTACTGGAATGAGCCGGCGAGCCGCCATGGCCCATAGCCCACCCAATTTGACCAAACCGGCTCAACTGCCAACTTCCACCTTCCACCCTTTAAGCCTTAAGGTGTCTCCTCTGTTGAAATCAAACAGAATTGGATCCAAAAGGAATAAAAAAATAAAGAAAAATAGGAATAGATTATCCCATTAAGGGAAAAGTAACAACACTGGCAACTATTTAATGCCACAAATCAGAAATTGCGGCATGCCAGCATGGATCATATTCATATTTGATGTATTTAGAAAAAAAAATCATATTTGATGATGATAACACGTAGGTGAGGGCGTGAGGCTCTGGACTTCTCGTTAACTCTATCCCGTTCATGGAAGGCACGAATGAAATGGCCAATGGGATACGAACTAGTTTAGACTCTCATTGCTTGAGAAAGGTCCCAAAAAAGATAAAGATCCAAGCTGGGTAGAAGCTATAAGCTTCGGGATTTTGAACCCGACGTGAATCGAGCCTTCTGATCTGGAGTCAGACGCGCTACCATTGCGTCACGGATCCGATTGTTGGTAAACAGGGCTGCATAAATTAATTTATTTAATTACTAACTACGAAAGCGAGAGCTCGACGTTATACTGGCTTCTTTTTCTCTCCCCCACCCAGGGCCGGGCCAGCCCAGCCACTGTCCCAGCCAGCTTATAGCCTTAGCGAGTCACGACTCCCGTTACGAAACAGTTCAAAAGATCCTCCCGCCAAACCCAACCGTTTTCAGAAACAGAAGCTGACAGCTGGACCGTAATGCGGCAACTTCTTCCTTCCCATAGCTGATAGCTCCCACTGTCTCTCTTTCTCTCTCTCTCGCTCTTTGGCAACTCCAAGAAACCAACCCCACCTGCTTTGCATCCGAGTGCGGAAATGGCGGATGATTCCAAGTTCCAAACACATATAGAAATCAAGGCCCTTCCGCCGCCGCCACCTGGTCCAACGGCAGTACAACCTTTATCCTCCGACCTCGCCGACCCCACTACTGCTCTCCAAGACCGAAGGATCCCATTCTTCAGGTCCGGCTCTCGGCGCCGTGGTGGCGAGGACACCTGGGTCATCTCCGTCTTCGTGATCCTCCACATCGTCGCCTTCTTCGCCACCATGTTCGTCAACGACTGCTGGACGAACTCCCACCAGGACTGCGCGCTCAAAGTGCTCGGGAGGTTATCTTTTCAGCCTCTGTCGGAGAATCCCCTTCTCGGGCCGTCCGCTTCCACGTCAGTAAATAAAGCTTCTTCTTCTTCTTTCATCTTCGGCTCCTTTTCTTTTTGTTTTTGGTATCTTAACACTGATTCCTCTGTGGTTCACTTAGAGCTTTATGAATCTCTCTTTCCGGGAGCTACGAAAAATCATCGGGAATGGTTTTACTTCACTATTTTAGCGGCAGCCACGAATCTACTATGCTTAGTTTCTGGTCTATTGTAGAATTATCCTTTCTGGAAACCTTAGTTTCTGGTCTATTGCATACGATTTGGCTTTTTGTTGATCCTATGGCTCTCTAAACTCTGTTTTAATTGTCTTTCCCATTTGGTTGCCAAGATAGTTCGAGAAATGGAATTTTTTTCACATTTCTATTTATGTAAAAGCCTATACAATTCCGTAAATAAAACACTAGGAAGGATACATTCATCTACCGTACAAGCATTCACCACTTTCATTTAGGCGTAGAAGGGTTGTCTGATCCATCCAATTGTGACCGTTGTGTGATTTCATCCTATTGGAATTGAAAGCTTTTACTAATGTTAATCAGGTGCTTTCTGTGTTAGAGAAGACCAGACATTTTTGTTATAATCAAAACCGCAATGTGAAAAAAAAAACGCTGTTTATTACTGATTCCCAATTCTATATTACTGAAATTGAATTAGATCCACGTAAGTCAGGGTCAATAACCTATCATACATCTCAGTGTTCAGAAATAACGATTTCGTTTCAAGTGGAATGTCTTAGACAGTTCTACAGCCCAATGCTATAAATTGGACTATTCTCTATTTGGTGCTGTCCATGTGTGCTAAATTACTACACTGCTGCAGGCTAGATGAGATGGGAGCTCTTGGAGGGAGATTTTTGACAGAATATCACCAAACTTGGCGTCTTTTTACATCTCCATGTTTGCATGCTGGAGCCATCCACCTTGTCATCAACATGTCCAGTGTTATCTTTGTGGGGATCCATTTAGAACAAGAGTTTGGACCATGTAACTGTTTACTTATTTTCGGTCTTCGTTTTGCATGTTCGGATGATTGTACAGCTAAATCTTGAAAGGACTTCACATAATGTTTTACCTTCTTGCTTTTTTCACCTCTGCTGCGCAGTAAGGATAGGACTAGTATATATCTTCTCGGCTTTTGTTGGTACCTTGGTGGCTGCACTTTTTGTCCAAAACAACCCCGCAGTCAGTTCTTCAGGAGCTCTATATGGATTGCTTGGAGCTATGTTTTCTGTACTCATTCGGAACTGGAAAATTTACTCCAATAAGGTCCTTTACCTTGTTTCCTCAGTCCCCAGTTATCTGTTTGTATCATTATTCTGATGAATTGGTCTAATAATTTATTTGTTCTTTGATTGCAGATTGCAGCTCTAGCATTGCTTTTCTTTGTCTCCGCGATCAATTTAGTCCTTGGTTTGTTACCTTATGTCGACAATTTTTCAAGTGTTGGAGGTTTTGTGTCAGGGTCCCTGCTTGGATTTGCGATGTTGTTTAGCCCTCAGCCCACGAAAGTGGCTCAAAATAAAGTAGGCCTCTTTGAATATGGTAACAAAGGTTCTATCCAATTTAAGCTGAAGCAGAGTCTAGACAGGCCGATCCTGAGAACTGTCTCTCTTCTTCTTTTTGGTCTTATGTGAGTTTTACCTTTTCTTCTTATGGCAAGCTGTCTTCCACTGCTGCTTGCTTGTCATTTTTTACTTATTTCAGATCTTAAAAAAGGAGCTTCTTCTAAATGCAGACTTACTGGATGTCTTCTAGGAGTTCTTCGAGGTATTAACATGAATCAGTATTGCAAATGGTGTCGATATGTTGACTGTGTTCCTTTCAACTGGTGGAGCTGCAAAGACAAAGCCACTACGTGTGAGGTATAGATTGACTTTTAAGCATTTTTTCTTCTTTTGATCTAGATAACCATAATTCGCAGCACCAGTATGAGATTGAATCCATGACTTCACCTTTCACTCCCTGTTTATGAAGGGAGGAGATGCTGCTTAGTTCCAAAAACATTGGCCAATTTTAGCGATTTGGCTGTTTCTAAAGTTAATGGTAGGAATGTAATTTAAAAGAAGTTCTTAGAAACCAGCAGGGTTGTAGCCCAATTGGTACCACCCATTGTTCATTACCTCCAAGGTCAGGAGTTCGTGTCCGAAAGTAAAATCTGACCTTGGGCCTAGTAAACGGCTGAGACTCTCTGATGGTCTTGCTGGTGTTGTGGTGACGGGTTCACCCATTGGACAGTAACTTTGACTCAAACCGAACATGCTACAGCGGAAGGTGCTCTTATGGTCACGCCTAGAAAAGGTAGCTATATTGGTTGCCCCCTCCCTATTTTGCCCAAAAAAAAATTCTTATAAAAAATAGGGATAAATACACTTTGCCCCTTGTCTTTGGGGTCATTTACACTTTGCACCCCGATGTTTTATTTTTGATACATTGGACTCATTATCTTCCACATTTTTGCAATCTAGACCTCGTATCAGATTTGGCCGTCTAAATTGAAGGATTTCGTCAACACGTGAACCGGTCGACCGTTACAAAAGTAACGTGAGAGGCATGACGAGCCGGTCGACCGCTTCATGTAGCGGTCGACCGGTGCATGTGTTGATGAAATCTGCCAATTTAGACGGCAAATTGGGTACGGGATCCACATTGCAAAAATGTAGAAGATAATGGGTCCAATATATCAAAAATAAAACATCGGGGTGCAAAGTGTAAATGACCCCAAAGACAAGGAAGGCAAAGTGTATTTATCCCAAAAAAATAGATACTCTTAGGGAGGATGGCAAGAAGCATTTACTGGATTGCAGTTGCAGTAAACCCACCCACTGCCCAGGAAAAAGTCACCCATCTCTTCCCTCTTCCAAATAGGAAAAGAGAAAAGAGGGCACTACATTTTCTTTTGGCAAGTCAGATTCCGAGGCTTGAAGGATGATTATTGGGATAAATACACTTTGCCCCCTTATCTTTGGGGTCATTTACATTTTGCACCCCGATGTATTATTTTTGACACATTGGACCTTTTAACTTACATATTTTTTCAATTTGGACCTCGTACTCCAATGTGTAAATGTCTCCAAAGATAAGAGGGACAATGTGTAAATTTTTAACGGAATTCGTCTAAATTGACGGGCATTTGGGTGCGAGGTCCAAATTGAAAAAATGTGTAAGTTAAAAGATCCATTATGTCAAAAATAATACATCGTGGTGCAAAGTGTAAATGACCCCAAAGATAAGGGGACAAAGTGTATTTAACCCATGATTATTTCTTTCTGGTTAAGGTAGATGGTTTCTTTTAACCTCACCCGGTATCTTTGCGGTTACAAAGATGGGCTCTCTTGCTTGTTTCAACTCTGACTTCATCTGCAACTTACATGCTTGTTTCCTTCTCAAGTTTTCTGTTTGGGGGAGAGAACATTTCTTTTTGAAGGCATGTTCTTATATGATTCATGTTCTTATATGTACGGAGAGAGACAGAAAATAAGATATAATTGTTAGAAAATTTCCTTAAGGTGACCTAATTGACATATGTAAATAATCTTTTAAAGTTTTAAAGATTATGGTGTCAGTTAAAATAAGATTATGGAATCTGTAGCAGATTCAAATTTAGAACTAATTGGATAAAGATTGCAATTTGATTTCTGATTTAAATTGGAATTCAAATTGTAACCAATTAGATAAAGTTTGCTATTTGATTTTGAATTTGAATTTGCTATTTGATTTTGAATTTGAATTACCTTGATGGAAGGAACAAATTCAAATCTACAACAGATTGAGGGTCCCTGACCTAGCCTATAAATAAGAGGCCTGTGTATACCATCTAATGCATTCTCTGTAAGGCATAGGCATAGGTTGGAAGAGCCTCACTAAAATACTTCATATTCATAAAGTTACTCTACAGAGATTCTGTTCGAGTGCTGAGCAAGATGGCTGGAGGTAAAGATCCTGCTATATTTATTCCGCTGCATTCACAATCAAATTGATTGATTGTAATTTTACTCTAACATGTGGTATCAGAGCCATCCTTCAAGCTTCTTGTTCAATGAAGCGATCTATTGATTAAATTCAGATTGTCGCTTGAATCAAGAACTAAAGATTCTCTGTATCAATGTTTTAAAAGAAATTTTTTTTCTATGGTCGAATCTCTATTATGAAATTTTTTTCATAATGCCTGTATGAAACTGTACACTTGCTTTTCGTTACTGTTATCTGCCATCACTTTTGTTTATGAAAAAGAAAAGGCATTGCGGTTTTTTTGGTGCAAACAAAAACATATTTTGAAAAACCGTATGGATTTGGGTTTTGATTATGAAAAATGTTCATAAAACATCTTCATGAAAACCAAGTTTTTTGATTCATTGGAATTGTAAAATACTGTGTTTTGGTTTTTGAACAAAGAAGATGAAGAGGCACAGGAGGAGGTGTCCTCCTCCCTGCGGCAGCAGGTGGCCGGAGAGGAGGAAAACCTCCTCTCCCAGCCACGGGTTAGAAACCCGTGGCCTTCAAAGGCTGCCGGCGATGAGAGGCTCTCGGCCTTCTCGTCGCCGGTGAAGGCTGGTGCAGGCGGCGGCGTCCATTGGGACGCCAGGCAGTGCAACGGCGTCCCCTAGGACGCCAGGCCGCTGCATGAGCTGCGGCGGCAGTTGCCGCCGCAAGTCTGCTACAAACACAGACCTTCGGGTCTGTGTTTAAGATGACCGGGTCATTGACCCGGTAACCCGGGTAGGGTTACCTACCCGGACAATTCAATTGGGCTGGGATTGGCCCAGCCCAATTCACATTTTAAGGGGCTGACCATTGGGTCAGCCCAAGGCCCTTGAACGAAAGTCCTGACCCGAATGGATCGGGTCAGGCGACCCGCGTGGGCGGGCTGCGGTATGGACCGCCGGTCCGGTCGGACCGGACCAGACCGGCAGATTATATTATTATTTTTTTTATTTTTTTATTTTTTTTTTTAAAAAAAAAACTTTTATGCTTTTATGCTTGCATTAATTTCTAGAATTATTTGTATGTTCAATGTTTCATTGATTAAATTCTAGAAATATTAGTTTATGCTTGCATTAATTTCTAGAATTATTTGTATGTTCAATGTTTCATTGATTAAATTCTAGAAATAATAGTTTATGCTTGCATTAATTTCTAGAATTATTATGATGTTCAATGTTTAATTGATTAAATTCTAGAAATATCAATTTACTTTTATGCTTGCATTAATTTCTAGAATTATTATGAAGTTCAATGTTTAATTGATTCCATTCTAGAAATATTAAATTTATGCTTGATTTATTATGTGAAAAATCTAATTATATAGATAGGTTGATCATGCATAAAATGTTTGATGCCTAGACCAAGCATGATTAAATGAACCTACTAAGGTTAGTGGGAATATGGGGTATGATCGAAGAATACAGGTCAGGGACAGTTCTGGCTAAGGCAAGTCTTGGTATTTAAAGGTCCTCAGACCTACCTCACTTACCTGGGAGCTCCCCTGCTTGTGTTTTAGAAAATACTATTGTCTCACTTTAAAGATTGGTTCATTTTTTATTCTTGGATTAAGATTAGGCATCTATAAAGTTGACGGATATTGATGAAGTCGTAATTATCATAATGATTTTCGGAGAGCCACAGCATCCCAATTTTATATTGATGATTACATCAAGATTAATATATGAACTTCATAAAGTGAAATTAATTTCCGTGTGGTAACTAAATTATAAAATTGATTACTTTCCCCGCAGGGAAATTTTTTAATTTTGTGACTTGGTTAGATTAAAATAATAAATTTTGTATTAACAATCAAATTTTCTTAGGCCCACAGGTACGGAGAATTTTATTCTTAATATTTAAAATTGTTAGATTTAATAATAAAGAGTAAATTTCATGCATATGCAACCTTTGCCCATAGGTAGGTTGAAATTTACTATTAAATTGACATTGGTTGATTTAAATATGGTTAATTCATAGCAATTCAGTAGTTTTATGTTTCTTTGGTTATATTGCAGTTATTCCTTCTTCCCTAATTGATAGTTCGTTGCGTGTTCCAATGCTAAGTGGTGATAATTTTGCTGACTGGAAGCAAAGTTTGCTTTTCACTCTGGGGTGTATGGAATTAGATGAAGCGCTCCGTGTAGTGGAACCCACTATCACGGAATCAAGTACGCCACATGAGATTTATTCTTATGAACGATGGGAGCGATCAAATCGTCTCAGTTTGATGTTCATTAAATCTCACATCATCAAGAGCATTAGGGGTTCTATCCCTGAAAGCATTAAAGCTAAGGATTTTTTAAAGTCCGTTGAAGAACAATTTGTTACTTCTGAAAAGACATTAGCCAGCACCCTGATGAGAAAGCTGTCAAGCAAATCAATAAAGAGTTCAACTAGTGTGCGTGAGCACATAATGGAGATGAGAGACATTGCATCTCAATTAAAAACTCTGGAAGTTGAAATTTCTGACTTATTCTTGGTTCATCTAATTTTGAACTCTCTACCAAATGAGTATGGTCCCTTTAAAATATCATACAACACACATAAGGAAAAATGGTCAGTGAATGATTTACTGACTATGTGTGTTCAAGAGGAAGAGAGGCTGAAACTCGAGAAACCTGAGAAACCTGAGAGTTCTCACTTTGTTTCTCGTGCTAAGGGGAAGACCAAGAAAGGCAAGGTTGTCCACAACTTCAAGAAGGAGAACAAGGTGCCAATTAAGATTAATGGCACTAAGGATACTTGTTTCTTCTGTAAGAAGAAAGGACACATGAAGAAGGATTGCCAAAAGTACCTAAAGTGGCTTGAGAAGAAAGGTATATTCCTCTCTCTTGTTTGTCATGAATCTTTAGTTGTTGAAGCTCCTTGCAATACTTGGTGGATTGATTCTGGTTCTACAATCCACATTGTGAATACATTGCAGGGTTTTCTCACAACAAGGAAGCCGAAAAGAAGTGAACAACGAGTTTACTCTGGAAATAAATTGTTCTCAAGTGTGGAAGCGGTTGGGACTTACAGAATAATTTTGAAGACTGGATTTATTTTAGATCTTGAAGATGTATTTTTTATTCCAAACTTTTCAAGGAATTTAATTTCAATTTCAAAACTTGATGTATTGGGTTATGGTTTTTATTTTATAAATTCAGCTTTCAGTTTATTTCGAAATAATCAAGTTGTTGGTGGTGGAATAAAAATTGATGGTCTTTACAAAATTGAATTAGATCCCAACTTTGAGAATAATTGTTTGTCAATACATACTATTGGCATAAAGAGAAGGCTTATAAATGAGAATTCCGGTTTGTTATGGCATAGAAGATTGGGACATATCTCCATTGAGCGAATCAAAAGGTTGGCAAATGACGGAGTCTTACAAACTCTTGATTTTTCTGACCTTGGCACTTGTATAGACTGCATAAAGGGAAAGCAGACTAACAAGTCCACTAAAGGTGCCAGAAGGAGTTCAAAGATTCTAGAGATCATACACACTGATCTCTGTGGACCTTTTCCTACTCCATGTTTCAATGGTCAGAGATATTTTATCTCATTCATTGATGACCATTCACGTTTCATGTATCTCTACCTTATTGATGAAAAGTCTGAGGCGTTGAATGCCTTTAAGACTTATAAGGCAGAAGTAGAGAATCAAAAGGAAACGAAAATCAAGATCGTAAGATCTGATAGAGGAGGAGAATATTATGGAAGGTACACAGAAAAAGGACAAATGAGTGGTCCATTTGCGAAATTCCTTGAAGAGGAAGGCATTGTTGCTCAATACACAATGCCTGGTACACCACAACAAAATGGTGTAGCAGAAAGAAGGAATCGCACACTTATGGACATGGTAAGGAGTATGCTTAGTAATTCTAGTCTCCCTCAGTATCTATGGAGTGAAGCTTTAAAAACTGCTGTGTATATCTTAAATAGGGTTCCATCCAAGGCTGTCCCAAAGACACCTTTTGAGTTATGGAATGGGTGGAAACCTAGTTAAAATCACTTACACATATGGGGTTGTCCTGCTGAAGTGAGGATTTACGATCCGAATATAAAGAAATTAGATCCAAAGACAACCAGCGGATTTTTTATCGGATATCCAGTAAACTCCAAAGGATTTAGATTTTATTGTCCTACGCATAATACTAGGATTGTTGAATCAGGAAATGCTAAGTTTTTAGAGGATATTGAACCTAGTGCAAATTCCCAAAAGGTTGAATTTAAAGAAGCACAAGAGTTGTCTGAATCTTCTCCTTCTGGAGAAAGAATGTTTGTGTTTAGGAAAGATCAAATTGATTATCCTGAACCACAACCAGTTCAAGAAGAGCCAACTCATACAGAACAGGTTCAGACTGAGTCTATCCAACCTCTGCAAGATGTTGAGGAAGTAGAATTAAGACGGTCCTCTAGAATAAGGAAATCAACAATCCCTAGTGATTATGTTGTATACCTTCAAGAGTCTGACTTTGATGTTGGACCTAAAAGGGATCCAAATACGTTTTCACAGGCCATGAATGGAGATAACTCCATGTTGTGGTTTAATGCCATGAAGGAAGAGATGGAATCTATGGCAAAGAATCAAGTCTGGGATCTTGTTGACTTACCAAAGGGAGCTGTAGCCATAGGCTGCAAATGGGTTTACAAAACCAAAAGGGAAGCTTCTGGTAAAGTTGAACGATATAAAGCCAGACTTGTAGCCAAGGGTTTCACTCAAAAAGAAGGCATAGATTATCATGAAACCTTCTCTCCAGTATCAAAGAAGGATTCGTTTAGGATAATCATGGCATTAGTAGCTCATTTTGACTTAGAGCTACAACAGATGGACGTGAAAACAACCTTTCTAAATGGGGATCTTGAGGAGGAGGTGTATATGAGACAACCTGAGGGGTTTGGTGATAACAGTCAGAAGGCATGTAAATTAAAGAAATCTATATATGGACTAAAACAAGCCTCCCGTCAGTGGTATATTAAATTTCACAAAGTTATTACTTCATTCGGATTTTTGGAGAATCTTGTGGATCAATGTATATACCTTAAGGTCAGTGGGAGTAAAGTAATCTTTCTGGTCCTTTATGTAGACGATATTTTACTTGCAACAAATGATTTGGGTTTGCTATATGAAACTAAAAAGTTTCTGTCTAAACACTTTGAAATGAAGGATTTGGGTGAAGCCTCTTATGTCATTGGCATAGAGATTCATAGAGACAGAAAACAGAAAATATTACAACTGTCTCAGAAGGCCTACATTGAAAAAGTTTTAGAGAGATATGATATGAGCAAATGTGCTCCTAGTGTAGCACCCATCATTAAAGGGGATAAATTCTGTTTGGATCAATGTCCCAAAAGTGAATTGGAACAAGAACAAATGAAAGGTTTACCATATGCATCTGCAATCGGCAGTTTGATGTATGCTCAGGTCTGTACTAGACCTGATATTGCATTAGCAGTTGGTATACTGGGAAGATACCAAAGTAATCCTGGATTGGAGCATTGGAGAGCTGCAAAGAAGGTCATGCGGTACTTACAAGGAACCAAGAATTACAGTTTGACCTACAGACTTGTTGACCATTTAGAAGTGTCTGGGTATACAGATTCAGATTTTGCTGGATGTATAGATAGCAGAAAGTCTACGTCAGGGTACATTTTTCTCTTTGCTGGAGGAGCCGTATCCTGGAAAAGTTGCAAACAAACTATAGTTGCTACCTCTACAATGGAAGCAGAGTTTATTGTGTGCTATGAAGCAACTACACAGGCATTGTGGTTAAGAAATTTTGTTAGTGGTCTCAAAATTATTGAGTCTGTTGAGAGACCAATTAAGATCTTATGTGACAATTCTGCGGCAGTATTCTTTTCAAAGAATCATAAAAGTGGAAGCAGGAGTAAGCACATAGATATCAAGTATCTTAGTGTGAGAGAAAACATCAAGAGACATGTTGTTTCTATAGAGCATATAAGTACTAAGTTGATGCTTGCTGATCCCATGACTAAAGGTTTACCGGTAAAACAGTTTAAAGGTCATGTGGACCATATGGGGCTTGCAAATTCATTTTGTACTTAGTTTCTCTCAAATTTTGAATTACAGACATGAAATTATTGTAATAAAGATTTATTGCGCAAATTCTTTATTATTAATTGTTATCTATGGAGATAAATAAAAGGACCTGAATGACTTATAAGAAGTTCATTCATAAAGTTTTGATTCCCATAAAGTACTCATATAGTGAGTATTGTGCTGGTAATACATGGAAGGGACGACCGATTATGTTACGGTTTTACCGCTATGATTCGTGTGTAGCATTCATTATGTGGGTGGGAGGATTCCATAAACAGTTGGTCATACTAAAGAACTCCAGACACCATTAAGACATATGTCGTCAAGGTCAAGTGGGAGAATGTTAGAAAATTTCCTTAAGGTGACCTAATTGACATATGTAAATAATCTTTTAAAGTTTTAAAGATTATGGTGTCAGTTAAAATAAGATTATGGAATCTGTAGCAGATTCAAATTTAGAACTAATTGGATAAAGATTGCAATTTGATTTCTGATTTAAATTGGAATTCAAATTGTAACCAATTAGATAAAGTTTGCTATTTGATTTTGAATTTGAATTACCTTGATGGAAGGAACAAATTCAAATCTACAACAGATTGAGGATCCCTGACCTAGCCTATAAATAAGAGGCCTGTGTATACCATCTAATGCATTCTCTGTAAGGTATAGGCATAGGTTGGAAGAGCCTCACTAAAATACTTCATATTCATAAAGTTACTCTGCAGAGATTCTGTTCGAGTGCTGAGCAAGATGGCTGGAGGTAAAGATCCTGCTATATTTATTCCGCTGCATTCACAATCAAATTGATTGATTGTAATTTTACTCTAACAATAATATGATTCATGGGCACTTTAGGTTGATACTCCATGCTAACGATGCTGGTTAAATGTTAAATGCAGACCATGGTGAGCGATGCACAGTTGACATTTACCTGCCTCAGTAATGGAAACTTCAGGGTTTTCCCTTTCACTAACATTTCGCATGCAAGGATAAAGGATTTGTGCACTCTGATATGCTCATAAAGACTTGTGTCGTTGGTTTTCTGGAAAAAATAGTGGTAGAACTACACAAAGGATGAGGAATTGTGCAATCCTGATATATACTCGTGAGAACTCCTGACTTGTACGTTTTGAAATCAATATTTGGTTGATTACTGCTAGGAATATTTGCAACATTGTGAAGTTCACTACATGAAGTAATCGCATGTTATCAATGTAATCTCACTTTTGAACTTGGGGAATCTTTTTTCCCATAAACTATAAGCCTTTCTCTCACTCTTCCAATCCCTTCACCTTTGAGAATGATTGCCCATGAAGTCGCCACCATGCTCTGATTTGTAGTCTTTCCCAAACAAAGGCCCACTTTCTACTTGACAATCAAACAGATCTCGGGCTGCCCATGGCCTAAATTTCAAGAAAAATTTACCATTTCGGAAGAACACAAGCTAAAAAATGGTTTGTTTTTCGTTTTTCGGGAGTCTATAAAGTGTATACCTACATTTCAAAGGTGAATATTATTTAACATTTTTGGTCTCAGAAAAAAATATTCATGATTTTTAATTAAGAAACGTCATCCACAATTTTATAAGTAATAACTGTATACATAATATTATAAAGAGGGTGAACGGGCTTTTGCGTAAACAATTAAGAGAAAGGATCTAAACGATGTTTTTGGTCAATTATAAACCATTTTTTATACCGAAGAAAAGATACATGGAGAAAGTATCCAAGCGAGTCATTGCAAAAAAAAAAAACTTTAATTTAGGGAAATGATTAAGAAAAACGTGACTTTAGAAATTTCACGTGATCATCAAAATATTTGTCGATTTATAAGATAATATTTAACTCTGAGAAAAAAACTATACCAACAAAATAAAAATCCTTAAGTAATATTTCCAAACAAAATTACTCTTTTCTTTTCGCTAAGCAAAGTAAAATTGATTTTACCATGTTTTCACATGCATTAATGAATTGGTACCTTTTTTTTTTGTTCTCTTTTTCCTTCCGCGTTGAAAAAGGAAAATATAAAGCACAACGCTGAACGCTCGTGTCTCCAAATCAGCCCAAAGTATAGAGTAGTGCTTGTAGGACAGTGTCAGGCTGTAAGTTTGCACACTTGACAGACCCAATCCAAAGGCACCATTTCGTCTCCTTTTATACTTTGGGGATGACAGACATGATTGAATGCGGCAGTGCTTGGCCTACATTGGCCGCCCTCACAGGGACAGCCAGCCGCATTGGTTTTTAAATGAGTAGAACCTAAAACTTTTGCAAGCATTTTTTTGCGGGCCTATTGCCCACCTAAATATTTATTGGGTGGAAAACCCTGTAAACCTAAAGTCTTTGTGATTGGCAACTGATCCATTAGAATAGGTGATCACAAAGTAGGGCTATTGAGTAATTGATGGGTTGAGCAGCCCATAGGGTTTGATAATTAGGAGCAATATTCTCTTCATTTAGCTTGACTGCTTGAGTTCTTTACTACCCACTTGGGTTACTACCGCAGCAAGGTAGTTCCAAAAGACCCCAGAGAGAGAGAGAGAGGGTCTCTGCGCGGCTGCGCCTATTCCTTTTGGGCTGCTTTTGAAAGACTGCTGGTTTTGAATAAACTTTTTGGGCAGGGCTGCACTCGAGATCAAACTTGGGCAGAGAATTCAGACTTGAAATTGGACCATGGTATCTTCAGCCGAGACTGGAGGTCTTGGACCATCGTACTTTGACTGAAACCATAAATAGACAACACATCGCTAGACTCCGTATTATTACATACGGGTGCAGCTTTAATAGTATTTCTTTTCCAAGCAAAAACAAAAGGCTGGTTATTTCGAGAGGTTTGACAGTTTGAGTAATTTGAGTTGGGTCACAATTCTCCACAAGCTCTCTTCCTCTTCCTCAGGCACCCATTGAGATTGGAGCCATTAATTTTGTGCCATGGCATGTGGCCACTAGCGAAGATGCAGGGTGAGGTAAGGGTTGCTTTAAACCCTTACCAGAATACGAGTCTTAGAGATATCAAAATCAAAATGATGAAAAAGGAGTCGGAAGGTCCCCCGTCCCCGCATCTAAAGCCTAGAAGCACTAGCTAGCACTCTTTTACAGTACTATAAATGTTTAGTCGATGGTTTCAGCTTGGTAGCTATGTTATGCAACTTTAGAAGGCTCCCTCTTTTAGGGGAGGAGAATAGGGGGGAGCTGTAGTGGGAAGGAATCCCAGAAGTGGGTTCTGCCTAGTTGAGCCAAAAAAGCAAAGCAATCCTTTTTGCGGCCTTTCACCATCAATATTGTTAGTCAAAGTGGCTCCAAAGTATATGCTAGTTAGTTGACCCTCAAACCCCTGTGTAGCTGGTGGATTGACTTACACAGTTATACAAAATCTGCAAGAAACAATGTGGGAGTCTTTCAAGTATGTTTTTAAGTGTGCATGTTTTGCATCATATATTTGTGGCACAGAGATTTAAGGTGGTGTTTGTTTGTGGAAATTTTAGGTTGGTGGAAAGGTTGGAGTATTGTGGTTGGTGAAAAAGTAAAGATATTTTGTGAAAGTTAGTGTAAAAGTAAGGAGATAGAAGATTTGAGTGAATATTATAATGGAAAAATATTATTTGATGGAAAAATATTATTTTATAATTTTTTAATAAGGGTTGAAATGTTGAGGTGCTGAATTGTTGGGTAACAAACGACACCAAAAAGTGAGTCAATTATAATTTTTTCAACTCAAACTAGCATCTGATTTTCAAATATCATCATAAACTTTAATTAATTACAATTCATCTATACAAATTATATTTTTCGTTGCGATTTTATCTCTTAACATGCTAGTGTTGTTATGTTGAACGGTTCACATCCCATGTAAACGGACACATGATCTCCTCCTTACCTCAAAAGACAAATTTAACTAATTTCATTATAAGCAAGTATATTTTTTAAAAAAATAAAAAAAAAATCATTTAACTACATATTATTTTTTTTATTCTACAAATTGTTAGAAGCACAGTAGAAAACTAGAGATAATTCAAACGATGGTAAACTTATCTTTTCACACAAAAAGGAGGTCACGTGTCCGTTACGTGAGACAAAAATCGTTCGACATTGCAACTCCAACGAGACAAATTTACCTGAAAAAATAAATTTAACTAGTTTCAATATAAGCAAGTAATTTTTTTAAAATAAAAAGAGTCATCAAACTGCATATTATTTTTTGAGTCTACGAATTGGTAGAAGCACATTAGAAAACTAAAGAGGACTCAAACAATGGTAAATTTATTTTTTCACACAAAGAAGAGGTCACGTGTCCGTTACGTGAGACAAAAAACGTTTAACATAATAACTTCAACAAGTTGGGGAATGAAATCGCAACGATAAGTATAATTTATGAAGTATTTGATAATCGAGTGGTACTGTGAGGGAGACAATTGTAATTAAACCCTTAAAAAGTAATAATAATGAATTGTATCATCCCAAAGAAAAAGCATAAAAATAAGAATCTTACACTTTATAACAATTTTATAAAACCTTTGTTACCATAAGAATTAAGAGGAAGTCAATTAGGAGATACATGTGGTATGCCTCTATGCATCTGATCATAGTTTTCCTTCGATATTTTTAGGCTACAATCGAACATCGACTCATTTATCAACGGCTGAAAATAATGGACCTTAAGAAAACTAAATTAAAGAACCCTGTCCTTCAGTTTTTCATATAGTTTTCTCCACTCGAACCAATCTCCTTGGCCATGTAATGGGGGCATCCCGACAACAATATATATATACCTGCTTTATCGTCTTTTAACGTGGTTGTCAACGATCCTTGTTCATATGATTGAGAAATGTATGGAAAAAAAAAACAAGTAGCTCAGTCTTTTTTATAACGAATTTGATACCCAAATTATTCTGCAAAGGAATACCGCACCAACTATAGTCCATGAGAAATAATATTATAATATGTTATAAGTTATATAAATAGCAAATCGTCTAGATCATCAATAATAATGAGGGTTCCATTGATCAGCTGCCCGGGATTAAAAAAAGAAACCAAGAACGATTCTCTTAATCATTTTTTTCTGAATCATAGATGATTATGGTGGACCGTCTTCAAGAAACTTGTGCTTAATAATAATCCAAGTCCTAAGAAAATGGTATGACCCTCCACGAACTCTATGCCCCCATACCATATATTAATCAAGATGAATACAATGCTGAGGAGAAAAATACTCAAAAAAATAAAAAATATATATTTAGTACTAATTAGTCATATTATACGTATAGTAATATATATATATATATATGTGTGTGTCTGGAATTATAAATTGTCTGGGCCCACATAATGGAGCGAGAAGGCCCAGCAGAATTACCAACTGGATCCACTCTCAAGAGCATGGTTGGCTGCACGATATATATATATATTAGCAAAAAAAGGAAGAGATCTACTGGCTAGCAATTCTCTCTAGACGTGATCATAAAAGTTTCTTTACATATTTAGTTTGAGTCATAATTATCATTCAATCGGCGAGCATGTCACCACAACATCAATAAAGTCACTAGAGAGTCACAACCCGAGCATTAAATTTAAAATTAGGATTTACTTTTGTAAGTAATTTCAACTTACATCTAAAAGTCTAACATTTTATTAAAATTTTGTTAAAATTTAACGATCCAAATGGTTTGTAACTCTTGAACTCGGACATAATAAACAATGTACGGTACCAACTGGTATACAACCTATGCTACCGACCTGACATCTCTCTGCTTTAGAAGGTTGAGAATATGATTATCAATCAAAATGTTTAGTTTTATGCTCGCCACCTGTCCTAGAATGGCATAAGTGACGCTTTTACCTAACTTCAGTTAGTTTCCTTTTCCTTTTTCCCTTTCTCCAAACACGGCAGTGATTTTAATTTCCCTCTCTTCTGAGTGGAGCGCATTCTTTCGAGAAGGACAATAATGATTTGGATAACTCGTCCAGTCTACTGTACAAGAGAAAGAAGGATGATTCTTTAAGGGAATTTGACATTTTGGTGTTTGATTTTATATCCTTTTGTTAAATGGATCATTCACTCTTAAATTTTAAAATTTTAGTCCTTGAGTTTTATTTGTTTGACGAAATGATCATTTCGTTAGTATGTCGTTTATATGCTTAACGAATTTGAAGCTGTCGACCGAATATATGTGTAAAAAGTGAGCGATCGACCTGTACAAATTGACTGAGGTGTCATAGAATTCCGTTAAGCATATGAACGACAGACTGACGGAATGACCCTTCCGTCAAACATAGAAAACCCAATGACTAAAAATTTGAAATTTGAAAGTGAATGACTCATTTGCCAAAAGGGTTAAACCTAAGGACTAAATTGTCAAATTCCCTTTTTTAAAACTTTGGGTGGGTTTGATTACGAAAATTTTGGGAAATATTTTTAAAATTTTGAAAATCTTTTGAATTGTGAAGTTTATTGGATTTGTAAAAAGTTTAAAATGTAGGTGTAAAAGTTGAAAATTTTAAAATATGTTTATTTGATTGGAATTTTTGGGCTCCAAAATTTTGGACAAACAAACGTGTCCTTTGTAACGAATTGTTACTTTCCATCTTATAAGTTTGATTTTTCATTTGAACAATGAAGAAATTCTTTTTATTTATTTTTGTATATCAAGTTTGAACAGATAAAAACGAATCGACTAGATTGAAACATGCATAACAAACTCTGGATATTTAAATTGACTTCTATCATTTAAATTAAAGCTTTACTCGCAAAAGAAAAGATAACTTAAATTTTATTGTTCAAATGTTTCTTATTTAGGTTCATTTAAAATTTAAGGATAAATAGTTTGCATGAAAATCAAACTAGTTTCTCACATTTAAAATTCATCGAGACTTTAGTTCTTCTAAAACCCTTTAAATGTGAATACTTTTAAATTTTAAAGATTAATTTAATAATTTTTTTTTAAAATTTAAGAATTTATTTGACTTTCTAATAAACCACGTTAACTAACTTTGTATTTATCTCTAAAATTTATTATTTTGCAGTTTTCTGATATGGTAAGCAGATATGAATAGTTCAAGTCGGAGTTAATTGGGTCATAATGTTTTCAAACTTTTACCACCCAAAACTTGGATCCAAATAAGGTGGTCATTAAATGCTTGATTATAATTTTTTAAAAAAATAATATTTTATAGGGCTGAACAAAATCGGACCGCAGACCTGACTGGACCACAAAATCGGACCGGATTTATGGTCCGGTCCGGTCTTGATTGTGAAATCTGGTCTGGTTCGGTCCAACCTTTTGCAAAACCGGTCTGGACCGGATTTATTAATATAAATAAAAAAAATTTAAAGGGGTCCGGTCCAGTCCATCATATAAGCACAATCGAAAATCCAGTCCGATCAGATTTCCAGTCTAAAAATCAGATCGAATTTCTGGTTGTACATCCCTAATCTTTTAATCAATAAATTATCTTTTAATCAATCAATTAGAAGGAGAAAATGAGTAGCTTAGAATAAGAATAAATAAAATATTTTTTTATATAATTTTATATACATTCCACATATCCATCTGGCTCCTTTACACATAGGAACTGCAACTCTTGGCGTGAATTTGAAGATTAAACCATATATTATTTATAATTAAATTAAATACAAATATTAAATTATAAAAAAATTATATTATTTATTTAATTTTAAAACACGTGATATATCACATAATCATATATTAACACTTAATTTATTGTGTGACCGTTTGACCGAAATATTACGAAACTTAAACTTAAATAATGATTATTCTATTTATAAATATAGATAATTTTAGGGTATGTTTGTTTGTCAAAATTTTAGAGAATATTTCTGAAATTTTGGAAATTTTTATTTTATTGAGATTTATTAGCATTTGTGAAAAGTAAAGTATGTATGTGTAAAAGTTAAAAATATTGGAGTGTGTTTGTTTTGTTGAAAATTTTTATGGCCCAAATTGTGTGAAACAAACAACATCACCAAAATCTCATGAAAATTAAAAGATAATTTTTCTCCCGATTATCTGCAGGATCGAAGAAAGCTTTCCTGCTGGCAAATCGGGCTCTTTTTCTCCCGGGAAAACGCTAAATAGAAACTATTGACCATGTTCTTCACTAGCGTAGAAAAAAAAAAAGGACCATGTTCTTCGCTACAGAAAGCTATCAACTTTCCGAGATGTTCTAGGACTACAACACAAGATCCTCGTTGTTTCTCAGTCGAGCTTTTCAATTCAAAAGTTAGTCACATCAATTTGCATCATTCGCAGTCCAAAACAGAAGCAAATAGAATAAATAAATAAATTGGAACTGTGTTGATAACTTGCGTGAATTTCTTCGATTACAACTCTCCACAAGGTAATCCACACTGCTCAAAAATTGACCGACGACGGCAAACTCAGACTGGGACAGATTGGGGATTCGCCTCTTCAATAATAAATCAGACAGTTAAGTTTTGTTAGAAGATAATACTATAATTAAATTTATAAAATTTAATATGATAATTACGATATTAAATTTGAATATAATATCGTTATTAAATCTATAAAGATTTGATAAATATTCAAATTTAAATATTAAAATATTTTACTTATTTAGTGGTAAAAGTCGAGAATTCACCTCTTTCATCCTGGATTTATCTGTCTATCATGTAGGGATGTTCATTTGCACCGGCAGTGACCGTTTTAACCGCTAAAACCGTCACCGCTACCGCTACAGTAACCAGTAATGGCGGTTATTGTGCCTTAGCGGTGCGGTGACGGTGTCAAATATGTGATTCCGTCAATTGCGGTGACGGTGACGATTTTCGCCAAACCGTCACTCATACTACCATTAATCATCCCTAGTTGAGACTTGAGATGATTATTGATTATGTGACATACTTTTGTCGGATTTTTGTTGGAATATGTTGGTTTATGTCACATTATTGGACACTTTTATTAGACTTTAGTCTTTATGTTTGAATATTATATTATATTGGACTTTTGGACAACTTATTATAATTGTTGTGATTATTAATGATTATGATATTATGTTTGAATGTGTTATGATATTTGTCCATTTAATATGATTGTTGATTATGATATTATGTTGGAAATTTAAAAAGTCCAAAACAGTGAATTTTTTTTAAAAAAATTCAAGGAAAAAGCCCATTTTTTTGGCACAACGGTTTTACGGTTTAAGTGGTTATCGTATAACTGTTATCGTTAATACCGTCACCGACAAAAGCGGTTTTTGTGTTTTAGCGGTGCGGTGACGATGTCAATTATGTGATTCCGTCAATTGCGGTGACGGTGACGGTGACGGTTTTTACAAAATCGTCACCTACACTACCGTTAACCACCCCTACTACCATGCATCAATCAGCCATAAGTAAATTTACTTATTACCCCCCGAAAAAAAATCTTTGCATCCAAAGACACCATTGCACCAACGTCACGATTTGAAATTTATACCTAAATTCAAGACAAAATGTCTAGTCAAATTCTCTCCATTCGATGCTCTAACATTGGTTTGGGATAGTGTCCCCATTTATCGTGTAATTTTTTGAGGTTTGAAAAAACACTTATGACTTATCTTTAAAAGGAGGAAGCTCTTAGGGAATCCCCTTATCTTCATTAAACATAAATACGAAGAAGAATTAAAAGAAGTGTCAGTGGTCCCCGAGAAACCCCCCAATTTAATTCGGAAATTAATGTGATAAGCAACTTGTCAAGACTGGGCGTCCTAGAACCACCCTCCCCCCACTGATTGGATATCTTCCTTCTCCTCTTCCTCTCAATGCTCCCCAATTTTTCTTTCTTTGGAATCTCAACATTAACAATTATTCCTTTTATATCCTTTTCATCTGCTTTTTAGGCTCTGGACCATCCAGTTGTAATACATCTAAGATCATTAAGAAAGAAAATGAAACATTCTCCTATGTAGACTTTATAGGTGGTAAATACCACGCTGGATGGTAGGGATATTCCCAACCATCCAATTCTTTTACTCTCATTTCATTATGGGACCCATATGAGGGTAGCCATTTTTTGTCTACACTCATTAATTAACGTGGTAAAAAATAAATTTTTTTATAATATTTTTGCCCGTCTCGATGGTTGACTCGATCAATTTTTAGGAATATACTCTAATTTTTTATTTGAAATATATGGTATAAATCGAAAGATTTTTTTTTTTTGAATATAGCAATGATAAATAAAACATAATGAATGTTGTTACACTTTAATGAGTGTTTTTCTTGCATTTGGCAAGAACTCTCTGTTTCCCTTCCGCAATGTTTTATCATAAAAAAAAAAAGCAAGCAATCCCTCGGATTTGGATTTCCTCATAGTAATTACCTAATAGCTCTATATTATTGGATGAATGACACATTAATGAATTCATCCAATGATCTATATTATTGGATGAATGACAACATATTAATGAATCCATCTAATGGTATATTTTATATTTTTTTTAAGCATTTTAATATAGATCATTGGATGAATTCATTAATGTGTTGTCATCCATCTAATGCCCTGTTAGAACTCATTAGGTAATTCTCTCTGAGGAGGGAATCATTTCCCCAACACCCACCCACCCACTGCAAAAACCAGATCATAAAGTTCGTACAGTTACCCAAGTTTAGCAGGCAAAATTGAGATTCCTAGGAATTAAATTTGTTTGCTTGGCTAATGTAGGAAGCAGTTCATGTTTTTGGATTTGGACAGAGTTAAGAGAGAGTGCTGAGTTGTTATGTTGTCCTTTGTCAATCAATTCAACGTATAATTCAATTGCCACGCTCACCGATCGAGCATGGTGGAAATATGACAAAAATTGCATCAAGAGAGGAGGTCTTTGACATGTACATAATTCATTTGCTGCTAAAAAAACAAAGATTTTTTTTTTTATTTAAAAAAGTAAACTTTATTTCAAAATCAACTGCTACTGTATTCCACTGGACAGCATTGGCATATCATAGAAAAGTTGGCCTCAATTATTTGGTAATGACATATATGTCACTGTTACGTATTACCTTATCCAATCATCTTAGGATTATCTATACAAGATTCCTCCCCAGCTACCAAATGAAATGCGCCAAACAAAATCCCAAGTCAAATGTACCAATTAAACTAACCCAGAATCGAATCCCCTTGGCAGGCCAAAGTCTTTGGTAAACCAGACATAATTTTGGTCCTTCCATTCGGCAAGTTTGAATCCCCTCCCCACCTGCCTTACTCAATTGAGATTTTAATGGGAAGAATAATATTCTGTAATCCAACCTTTCGGCCAAGACCAGCTGAAATGTACATATATAAAATTATAATTATAAAAAGTGAAATAAATAAATTGAAAGGTACAGTGGGACATGCCCTCTTTAGTTAGACAATGGGCAACCTTAGAATAAGGTTGGGGGAATGTGGGGAGGGTGCTGTTGTGTACATGAATGAGGACGCCCAGATCAATGCCCCAAAAATAATGGCTACTTAGCTCCTTGCCTCCTTGGTCACTTTCCAACGAAAATCTTAAAAGGACCAACATACTCTTAAGACGTCCCGTTCTCCGAAAACCCACGAGCATCCGACTAAAGTTCCAAAACAAGTTTTTAGTAAAAAAAAATGTTGCATTGAGAATAAGCCCTTCTATAAACTGTCTCCTGGTCCCCCTTCCCCCCCCCCCCCCCCAAAAAAAAAAAACTCGCAAGACACTCTGTTTTTAATTACTTACATAAATAATAAGGAAATGAAAATAAATAAATAAAACTTTGACGTAAAATTCTTCCCAAGAGAATAGCGCCTACATGCATTGTATTGCCGTCTATATAGAACCAAATTCAATCAAGGCAAGCAATTCAAAACCCATTTGGGACCCCCAATACATCAGCCGTTCTAGAAGAACAAGAACAGGGACGGCTAGGATGAAAATTATATATACAATTACTTGATTTCGAGTTATTGTTTGGGGGGATACAAAAGGTAATAAATTTTCAAAAAAAAGAGAGAGAAAATGTATCCTAAAAAGATTGATTGTGTTTGAAAGTAAAAGTTTTGGGGCATTGGGGTTTATGAAAAAATAAAGATATTTTATAGAATTTGATGAAAAAGTGAATAGATAGAAGATTTAATTGAATATTATAATATTATTTTATAGTTTGATGATAGGAGAGAAATTATTTTATAATGATGTGGAAATTTTGAGGGGTGAAAATCCTAAGTAGATGGTTTGGAAGAACACGTATAATCCTCCCTTTTCGAAAAAATGGACAAAACAGGAATTATCTAGGAAGAACAAAACCGCAGATTTCAATAGAATAGAGGGGAAGTAAAGGAGCAAAGTCAGTTGCTGGACGAAGAAAAAGAGGGAAGAAGAAGCACTCAAATCAAAAGTAATAGTGGCAAATCTGAAGGAAAGGGGGGAGGAATTAGAAGTATAATAGGAGAAGCAGAATTCCAGTCAAACCTTTTGTAACCTCAAAACCTCATCTAACATCATAGACCAATGCCAACTATAAAACTAGATAAATGGGTATTAATTTATTTCAAATAGCGGATATACTTTTTAAGGGTGGTGGGAGATAAGAGACACAGAAAAGGGAGATATTGGAAGGGAGCTTATGGTCTTTGGCTAATCTTTCTTGATCTCTTATCTCTTTTCCTTTTGCTTGATTTTTTTTTAATTTACCAGGGCTTTATGTATGAGGTTTTCTTTTCTTTCTGCCCATTAAAGAATGAAAATGGCATATTACCAATCATCCTTTCCCCTCTATAGGAAACACCCATCATTGCTCCCAACAATCCTTTTCAACCTTAGAAACCTGAGCTGCTTCTAAGATATTCCCTCCCTTCCAATTCTTCTATTCTCCTCCTATTCATGCTTCCTTTCACAATTTATATATCTTCTCTTGTAACTTTTTTTCTTCCCCCTCTCACTTCACCCATCCCTCCCCTTTTTTATCCCCTTATAGCTGCTCCCCCCCCCCCCCCCCCTAATGGATCCTTCTTCTACCAACTCCGTCAATGGGTTCTACTCCTTTCTCACCCGTGGGATCGATGATCTCGAGCGCGTTTATCTCTCCAACAATTTCATGTCAATCCAATTCCTTCAACGGGTACTTTCACTTCTCCGATCCTTCCACTCCCAACTCACCCTCCTTGTCCAGAAGCTCCATTTGCCCGTGGGTGAGAAGTGGCTGGATGAGTACATGGACGAGAGTTCTAAGCTCTGGGAAGTCTGCCATGTCCTCAAGTCTGGTATATCTGGCATGGAAACCTACTATTCTGCCGGCCTGAATATAACTTCTCCCCTTGACAATCATCGTCATCTAAGCCCACAAGTCTCTCGCCAGGTCCATCACAAAATCACCAATCTTTTTCGATTTCTTTTGTCTGCTGATTGTGAAAAAGAATGAAATTTCATAAATTTATCTCTCTTTTTTTGTTCTGTTGAATTCTCCAAACAGGTTATCCGTACAATTTCCGGGTGCCGCAGAGAAGCTCTGGGATTGGAGGAGGAGAACAGAGCCTTAATGGAAACACGAATCCAACCGCTGTCGTTGCGGTTCGACGAGAAGGTCTCCATCGAGTCGAAGCTCAACGGGTTCAACGGCTTCAGGGGAGTTCTATACGCAATGAGGAACGTGAGCTCGCTGCTGCTCATGATCTTGCTGTGCGGATTGGTGTACTGCTGGCCGGAATCGAATTTCCTTCGAGGTGGATACGAGGGGCGCCTGTTCTTCGGATCGGGGTTCATGATATCGACGGCGAGGCTGCAGCAGAGGGTGGCGGCGGAGATCAACGAGATGGGCGGGAGGCCGGGGATTCTTCTGTACGAGTTCCGGCGATCGAAGGTGGCGATGGAGGAGCTGAGAGGGGAATTGGAGAGTAGGGGTTCGTCGCAACCAGGGGGAGTGGTGGTGGAGTGGGAAACAGAGGTTCAGATAAGGGAGAGAGTGGACAACTTGAGAGGGAGTTTTGGGGTGTTGAGATCTGGTGCTGACAACATCGTCGGGCAGCTCGATGATTTCTTCGATGAAATCGTCGAGGGCAGGAAGAAGCTTTTGGACTTTTGCAGTCATAGGTAGAGACGAGATAGTGCTGTAGAAAATATGGTTGGATGGAAAACCCAAAAAAAAAAACCAAGAAAAAGAAGAATATTACAAGTAGAGGAATCAGTTGTTAAGAGGGGTTGTTGTGCCTTTAAGCCTTCTCTTGCTCCCCCTCTATTTTGTCTATTTTTTATTTTATTTTTCCTCTTGTGGTTTTGCTGTGCTTAAAGTTAGTACAGTTGAAGCTTTGGAGATGGCTTTATTTCAGCAAACCAACCCAAAGAGGAAGCTTCGTTCTTGAATTGGAATGTAACTCTTAGGTTTCAGAAAGACTTTAAATGAGAATCCCAGCAGAGAATTCAAACATTTAGGACCATTTTTTCATGCGAGACCAAGTTCTCTGCTCCTAATACGAAACACCAGCCCCTGCCTCCCATAACCATTTAAAAATTGGCTTGAAAGAAAGAATCGAAGCTTCTTATTATTCCCCATAGGGGGAAGACAAAACAGCAATATTCATCTTCCTTTTAAATTGTTTAATTGTTAAGATTTGCCTTGTTTTTTTTTTTCTCTTGAAAAGTTGTGATGGTTTTTTTTCATCGGTAGTGCTCTTTTGTTGTTATAGTAAATGACTAATCATTCTGGCTGTGAGAGAATGATGAAAAAAGGGTGGCTGAGGAGACCCTATTCCTTGGCTGCTTTAATTTCAAAAGCAGCTTTATTTTGCTCTTAGGAAGCTTTTGTCTGATTCGGTTCGCTTTGAAAGCAATGGAGTCGATGATGAGAGCTTCTTACCACCTCTATCTTCCTGACATGTCTCTTCCAAACTCTCTTTAATTCTGCTGCCAATTTCTTCTCCCCCTCCCCCTCCCCCTCCTTTTTGGTGTTTTTGGGCGTATAAAAATATTAAACATAGAGAGAGAAAAAAAATTCCCAGAGGTCACTTTCTCAATTCTAACCGTATCTCATGCCTTTTGTCCCATTGCCGGAAATTCATGCCTTGCCTCCCTCGAGGGGTTACACGAGCATCGGGTGGAAAAACAATAGAATAAAATATATCGTGGACAGAAGACCATAAGGACAAAAAACAATGAGTAAGCTTAATTTAGAAAAAAGGCCAACATGCCGTATGGCAGAAATCCAGGAAGCAGCAGACCTGTGTTCCAACAAAACCAATAGGTAACGTCTTGGTCACGGCCATTACCCGTGAAACAGCACACCATGTTTCAAATCTATCAGCAGAGACCATGATTTTGATCCTCTACAGAGGACGAAAGGGGAAGGAAAAAGATTCACCACTGCCACTAAAACAATTAGTGACTTTTCAGCCTTAGCTTCTACTTACTGTTCTCCATTGAATTAACAGAGCTCAGATAAGCACATATACAAACTATAGATGCAGATTGTTCAACATGATTAGCAAAATCAACCAGAGTGAAATGGTTAGAGTTTCTACACCAGAACCAATGAACGCTATCAGCACCAAAATAAAGGGCCTTGAACATAACCAAACAACCTGAATTGCAGACAATTTGTTGCAATTTCGAATGCAAAATTCACATATTTCCGATATATAAAGCCTTTGGAACATACATTTGCATGGGGAAAAAAAACTCATCTGGGCCAGCAACTTTCCATATCTACCCAATTATGTAATTGCTTGTGTATTCAGATAAACAATATTGGCTACACACCAACAAAACTTAGTGAAAGTAGGTAACGCTTTCACAAATATATCAGAAAGGAGAAACGATGACTTCTGTGGTATAGATATTACAAAATCACAACAAAAAAATCCGTCAGGGACTTGCTGAGTGATACGTGTAACGTTTTGGCAACAGAATCTGAATGTTGAGACTTGTTTTGGGCGTAATTTACAGGAGGGGATAGGAGACTGAAGTGTGGGTGAGCCACGGGAGCAATATGATGATGTTACAGATGCAGGCAGGCTGCCTCTTTCACAAATTCATATGTCAAAGCCTGGCATTGCAAACTGGGAAGTAAATGCCTCGACCCGATTTCGAAGCTCAACAATATCTCTATTGTGCTGCAGACCCTTGAGAAAATCTCTCTGTGATTTTCCATGTTCCCTCTGCACGATACTTGTAATCTGAGCTGCCCTAAGAAGGAAGTCGGCAATAGTCTCGAAGTCAGCCTCTAGACAACCTCTGGATGTCATAGCGGGAGTACCTGAAAGAATAATTGGGAAAGTCGAACAGAGTATTCAGGCTGTGAATTTAGATACATGTATTCTTCAGCAATGACAAGTCTGCGACAGAGTATTACAGTACTGACATTAAGATACTCACAATATTTGCCACATTAGGATTCAAAAAATGGTGACATGCAAATTCGGAAAGCTTCAAGAATTACTAGAGGGAGAAGCATGCTATCAAAGCATTCTACCATTGTTGATTGGACATTGGAATCTCCAAGTTTTAGCGTGTAATCTTTCAAATATCATCTTTATTGGAATATTATATGCATAACAATGGGTCTTGAGGCCATTGCTTCGACCTCCACCCCATTCTTACAAGGGGAAGGTTGTGCCATTTGAGATAGAGCTTATCCGCAATAGAGTGAATAAGGGTATACATGATAAATAAAAAGGTGGAACACATGTTACATGACACATTTTCTGAGCCAACAAAGCAATACGAAAGCATTACTCACCAATTCTTACTCCTCCAGGTGAAATAGAACCGCTATCATCGAATATGGCAGTTTTATTGAGAGTGATGTGGCACATCTCACCGACCTTCTCATAGTTCTTGCCTAGAAAATGCACAGCAGAGGAAAAAGGTCAGAACACGCAGTACAAATTAAGGCAGCTAGTTGAGACATTTTTACCCCCAAAGCAAAACAGCGAACAATTATACTGCAACACAAAAGCAAAAGAAGCTAAAGACATGTTCCTAGAGTGGAACTTTTCCGTTGCTTGTTGACTTTTCTCACTTTTTAAATCAAACAAGAAAAAAGCATTCCCTTTTAACGACCTTCTGGTAACATTAATCACAGCAGCTTAATTTCTCCAATATTTGGCAAAATTTCAACAAACATTATACTTTCCACACAGGTAAATCAGTCACTTATCTTCAGATTCAAGACGTGTGTCAACAAACCCAAACACCAGGGCATGTGCAAAGTGCAGCAGGGTTACACATTCCTGAATCATAGGCTATTAGAATATTTTGACCAACAATATTCGTGCACAAGAATTAGACTGGATCTCATGGGCAGTAGACTAAAACCTACACCACATCAACAGTAGACACCAATTGCCACAGAAGTTTAGAAATTAAGACCAAACCACAGTACATATTCATGTCCATAGACCATAAAAGTCTGATGATTTGCTAATTGAGTACCCAGATTTATACGTTTTAGTCTTTCACACAATTCCTCTCCTTCTCCAATGGCTTAATGGAATGAAGTCATAGGTCGTTCAATGAAAAAGGAGCACTGCTGTTTTTTTTTACATGATCCAAAAAAGAGGGGGAGGAGATCAGGAATATAAACTGCCAAACACAAACTTCAAGAGAGCTTGTTGATATTTCAGAGACAAGATGGGCCAAATTCAAAACAATAAGAATTCTAAGAAGAAACAGATGCAATGGTGAAGTTTATCCTTCCCAATCTATTTCCCAATGGGGGGGGGGGGAGGGGGATTGAGCTCGTAAAAATCGGAATACCTGTTAAGCCTAGAGTAGTTAAATCCCAAAGCAGCAAATGATTGTCGGTACCCCCAGTCACCAGCCTGCAATTTCTTCTCAACAAAGCAGATGCCAACGCCTGAGCATTTTTCTTAACCTGTTGCATATAGGCTTTATAGTCCGGTGTAGCTATTTGTTTTAATGCAATGGCAAGAGCAGCAATGTGATTATTGTGAGGACCCCCTTGTAACGATGGAAACACAGCAAAGTTAATCCTTTCCTCGAAATCATACTGAACACTACCATCTCCGTGATTAAGGTGCAAGCCCTGTTTCCTTAATTTTGTACCTCTCCTGTAAAAGATAATACCTCCTCTAGGTCCCCGGAGACTTTTGTGAGTCGTTGAGGTGACAATATCACAGTATTCAAATGGACTTGCACATTCCTGCGACAACAGACAAAGCTAAAGTAAGAAATTCGGACTTTTTGGATAAAGAATACAATTAGCACGACATCATGTATAAACTCCATGAGAGTTGTGAAAGAAAATATGTAGAATCCCCGCATAAATATTTATAATGGTGGCAGATCATTTTAGTGGAACACCATCCATTTTCATTTATATTATAACTTAAGGATTCACACGCTCCATGAGAGTTGTGAAAGAAAAGATGTAGAACCCCCGCATAAATATTTTATAATGGTGGCAGATCATTTTAGTGGAACACCGTCCATTTTCACTTATATTATAACTTAAGGATCACTTATATAACTTAAGGATTCACACGCACGAGGAAATGAAGTGAAGAATAACAACTTTAATACTTTTTTTAATTAAACGTAGGCGCTCCGTTTAGGCTAAAACAAAGTCAACGGCAATTTTCTGTCAGAATACGCTAAAGAAAGTGATATGAAAAATAAGAAGAAAAGAAAACGAAGGACGCAACTCCATGTGAGTAGATAATAGAAGTTCTTCAGCTTCAGAGGTCTCATGTATCAATGCACGCTTGTAGGTATATGTTTATTTGTGGACCCAATATGCTTCGTGTTTAACTCTAGACATTTGGCTGTACATACATTCCTACTTAAGTACGTTTGGATTGATATATCAACAATATAATTAAACAGTTGTTCTAGAACAATAAGTCAAGAGTCAACACATGGAAACATATAAATGGATCAATTGCTTGTGACCTAAGATAACATCACATCATTATTTAAATATCTATTACATGAGAACAGCTACGAGAACTCTGAACTGCGCCACTCCTATTACTACCAGTGTACTCCATGAAAAATGCCCTCAAACCACATGGAAGACCATCTACTTAACAAGCCAAATTATGTTTTAAACAGTTTCAAATGCACCGAAACCATAATATAGAGCACCTAAAGTTCAATACTATCAAATTAAAATCCTCAATTTTCAAATCAAGTATAAAATGACCAGAAGAAGCTTAAACCTTAGCTGCAACGAGACCACTAATATGAGCCATGTCACACATCAACACCGCTCCACATTTATCCGCAATATGCCTAAACCTCGCATAATCCCACTCCCTCGGGTATGAACTCCCACCGCAAATAAGGATCTTGGGTCGAAAATCAAGAGCCTTCTCCTCAAGCTTTTCGAAGTCAATGTAACCAGTTTGCGGGTTCACTTTATAAGGGAGACTCTCAAAGAATATCGAAGTAGCTGAGATCTTCTTCCCGCTCGGAGTATAATACCCATGACTTAAATGTCCCCCGGACGGCGAATCCAAACCCATAATCCGATCATTTGGAAGCAAAAGACCAGTGTAAACCGCGAAATTTGCCGAGGTACAAGAGTATGGCTGAACATTCACGCCCCAGTTCTCGGGGTCGAGATTAAAAGCTGCAAATGCGCGCTCGCAGCAGAGTAATTCAATCTGATCAATATGCTGATTGCCTGTATAGTACCTCGCACCAGGCATTCCCTCCGAGTATTTGTTAGTCAAATGGCTTCCCAGAGCCTCCATCACAGCCCTGCACACAAAATTCTCCGAGGCGATCAATTCTATTCCTTTGAACTGTCTCCGCCTCTCCTTCTCCATAATGGTGTGGACCTCCGGGTCCGCCATCCTGAGAGGCTGATTCCCCCAGGCCCGGACTGCGGCTCGCCTCGCCTCGAGCCCTGGTTCGATAGCAACACGCTTCGGAGGGTATGGACAGATCAACGATTGCCCATCTCTCGGCCTCTTCAAACACATAGAGTGCCCTAGAATGCTGAATTTCTCATCTTCGCTTTGGTCTTCCCCATTTTCGATCTCAATTTTCTCTTCCTTCTGCTCAAGCAACTCCAGCGCAACCGATGGGATCAAATTCGAAGAATCGCAAAAGCTCGAATCGATTTTAAGCGAAATCGGGCCCTCGGCCAGAGACGCTTTAGAAATCGGTGCTATGTGTGAATTGAATCCCAAGGAGAGACCCGGTTGAGCGTGCGGTAAATCCATAAATCACAGAAATCCCAACAAAAAACAAATTAGAAGGCTATGTCGGAAATGAAGAACTGGAGAAATTCCGAGCCCTCCTACAGATAGCTGTAGAAGTAACAGAAACAGCGACAACAGCGCCTGAAGAAGCTGCAGTGGAAGTAACGTAACGACGATCTGCGAGAGGTTGCTGATGCTGAAGCAGAGGTTTCCATAGAAGTTCAGAAAACCCCAACCCAAAATTCGGGAAAATGTCGGAATTGTTATAGATAGAGAGCGAATGAGACTTGAGGGAGAATATGGAAAGGGGAATGGTAGACAAGGCGGGGATGAACCTGGCACCGATAATGGAGAAAAGGGGATTATGGCCCGTAAACGGGCCTTGGGGGTTAGCAAGGGGTTGGTGGTGTTGGAGACCGGGAATTGCCGGTAGCGTGGGGCTCATGTTACGGTGACGCAAGACGTGGAAGATACGTAGAGGGTCTTCCTTCAGGTGTGGGGAAAGGAGGTTCAATCTATGTGGATGGAATGATGTCTAGGTTCATTGATTGAGCCTCGTGTTGAAATTTTACAGGTCAGGCGACACTCGGACTTCCCTCATTGGTCCCCCTCTGATAAGTGGTCCCTACGATATGCTGATAGGAGACCGGACCCTTTACTCAAGACTCCAAATCTGTACAGTGCCTCAACGACCTCATGTGAAAGAGATGTTTAATGAAGTTTTAACAAATGACGAACGAACCCTTTTAGCCCTATGCCCCATAATTTCAAAGAGAACGGTAGGCAGCAATCCAATCAACATCATGCAATAAAAAGATTAAAAAAATAATTTGCTATGTTTATTTGTGTGTTTAAAAACTTTTTTTTTGGGTACTAATTAAAAAAAATGTTGAGGTATGTTTTAGTTGGTATATGTCAGCGCATACAAAAGATGTGAGCTTATAAAATTATGTTTAGATAAAAATTTATATATGAGTGTAGTTTTTATGATTTTTTATTACTTTTATAGATATTAAAATTAATGAGTTGATAAAAAAGTTTTATTGAATAGTAAAATGTTTTTTGTTTAAATAAAATTATGTTTGAATAAAAAAAAAGGTTTTTAAGACCACTCATCACCATTTTAGTGTTCTCTTACGGATCATTCTCCCTTCCCTTCACTCATATTTCTCTCTTTCTCATTTACCTTTTGTGTATTCGTAGTTTTTATTTTTGTGGGTTCTTAGTTTTGACAGAAGAAGACTATATCTGTCGAATCACCCAAGCAGATCCACCCACACGCACCCACGTGGGGTGGCATGCGCCAGCCGACAACGACCGGATTGGACTCGAGACGGACATCGGGAGCTACTAATTTCGTCCCTCACGTGCGTGGGCACCAACGTTCGTTGAAAACGGGGAGATCTGGAGTTGAAAATCATCACTGAGGGAGACCAAAAGCATGGAGAGAGGGGGAGGTGCAAGCGAGATCGGACCAAGAAAGAGGGGGAAGAGAAGGGAGAGCAGGCGAAGAGGGGAACAAATATTCTAGAGAGAGGACAAAGGCTCTAAATTTTTCAAAGTTTTTTACCCACTAGCAGCTAATCCTCCTAGTCATTCGAGCTATCACTTTCATCTCTTTCGGTGGCTCATACTCAAGCATATTTTTCTCAAATGCTGTCTAGAGTGGTGCGTGAATCTCACGTGCGTTCCCTATTGTAATTTTTTTTTGGATTTCGCCTCTGGTTAATGATCATTGCAGATGACTCCAAGGCTTATTGGAGTAATCCGCAACCGCCTTCAAACAACTGCCTATCTTGACCATCAAGTTTGGCCAAACACATGTTTTTCATTTTTCTATTTTAGTGATGTGGTTGTTTGAGGTATTTGTAGGGTACCCACTCCTCAAATGTATTGACTTTTGGTATGAAAGATAACCTACATTGCTAACCAAAAGAAAATTTCAACATCATGCATGATGCAACAGTCCAAAAAGCTTATACAAGGAGAATTTAGGTTATACCGGTCAAGAAAAACAGGTAAAAAAAACCTTAGGTTTATTCCTTTACTCTGAAGTTGGGAAATGGAAATTGTGCATTGCTAACGGATAGTTGTCCCTTTTATTGATTATAGAAATGACCAAATGATCTATCCCTAACCTTCCTTTTATTAATTTTTAGGGGCTAATATCTGTTTACATATAACAAAAAGAAGGCTGAAGTTACAATTTTGACCAGAATTAACAACCAGAGTCAAGGAAGGCTTATCACGAGTTTTTTTTCTTTTTTAATTTCGGCTTGGATGACCGTGTTACGACTGCAAATCAGGGGCCAATTTTTTTTTTTTATATAAAAAAGCATTAAAAATATATATACTTTCTAAAAGAGTTTTTTTATAAAAAAAAATAATTTTTGGAGGGCTGGGGGCAATGACCCCCCTAGCTTCATCCCTGACCGGAATGCCCGAGTTCCATCCACCACAGCATGCACGAGTTAATTAAATCTTTTTTTTTTTAAGATAGGGCATAATCACGCACTTTTCCTTCGAGCCCGTCCTTGTAAGCCCAGTCCAGTCCAAGCGCTCTTCGGCTCCAACGAAGCATGTTACCTCTTGGGCTTTGTTCCGGCTGTTGTCATTTGATCTACTGGACCTACCAATAGAAGAGCGCAATGGGTCCCCAAAACGAACACACAGTACGGACCTCTAGCCTACTCTGACCACTATAAGTAGGGGAGAATAACGGACTAGTCGGAAACGAAATTTGACATTCCGAAATCCGGTCCGCTTACTAGCGGATGGCCAAAATAGAGTCCGCTTCCGACTCTTAGCGGACTTAGCGGAAGCGGATAGCGGAATTCCGATAACTTTTTGGTCCATATTTTTCGGCCCATAAGCATTTTTTTCAATAAATAAAAACCTTAATCATTCATCACAATTCACAAAATAAAATCCTAAAACATGTAATTGACAAACAAATGTAAAAAAAATCTAAAAACATGCAATTCACAAAATCTCATATTAAATAAATCCCAAATCAAACTTGAAATTAACTTGAAATAACAAAATATTACAATACAAACTTAGAAGTATCAACTCGAGTAAGAAATTAATAACATAATCAAACATCAATCAATCACGTATCACCCATCCACGATCGCTGCAGCATTAGAAATTAACTCTACAAAAAAACAAATGTATCAACAATTAGCTCATAATTTTTTTTTAATAAAGTGAAAGTAGAAATGTAAAATGTTGTATATACCTATATCCATCATATAACTAGAAGGATCTTTTGTCCCATCAGTAACTTCAGATCCGTTATCCTCTTCATCATCAGCAGAATGTAAGACCTTGGATGCCAACCAATTTTGAGCACAAATGAGTCCTTCCGCAGTCTTTGGTGCCAACGAACTCCGAAAAGAATCTAAAACTCGACCCCCTGTGCTGAAGACAGACTCTGAAGGCACTGTAGTGATAGGGATGGCAAGAACATCTCGAGAAATCCGTGCAAGAAGAGGAAATTTTGGTGCATTCACTCTCCACCAATTGAGGATATCAAAATTAGGATCTTTTGGTTCAACATCCTCCATTAAATGTCCCTCAACTTCAAACTTGCTATCCAGCAAATTTTGTTGCGCCTTAAATCCTAAGAATTCGAAGTGAAGAGCATCATCTATTGATGAACTAGATGACCCAATCAAATCCAGCTGGCCTTGACTTGCAGATACGCTCCCACTGCTAGATGACCATCCATATTAGCATACTCTGTAAACAACTGATCCAAGGTTCCTCTTACAAGACAAGTCATCTTTGCACCTAACTTCATCCCCAAAACCTTTTTAAACCAAAAGTCCAAGTATATAATCTTGTATTGTGGATCAAGTATCGCTGCAACAAGCAATAATCTGTTAACCTTAGTCAATTAACCCAGTATTTATTATACTTCATTTGTATTCTTTTTGCCATGTCTACCAAGAATAAATCCCCACTAGCTGCATATTTCTCCAAATGCATATGAATTTTGGCTAGTTCTGCAAAGAATAGGTTTATTGTCACCGTATTCAAAGCAGATATTCGAACCGTCACTTCATAGAAAAGTGCCAAAAACTTCGTAAAATGTCTAACACGCTCTCAATCCTCAAATCCAGGGGGACCCAGTCCATTCCTCCCATGCCCCTCCTCACGCAGAAAGCTTATTAGAAGCACATCTTCTGCCAACATATACTCAAAAACCCTCTGATATTTCTCAGCTGCATCCAACATTATATACGTTGAATTCCAACGAGTAGGAACATCAAGCTGCAAAAATCCCTCAATGGGAAACTTTCTCTTCCCTACACATTTCTTAAACTCATCCATTCGACCGGGAGATGACTTAACATACTCGACCAAGTTTCTTACCTTGGCCATAGAATCATCCAACTCCTTCAACCCATCTCGCACAATTAAATTCAAGATATGTGCGCAACATCTCATATGTAAACAATCATCATTACAAACTATTTTTCTAGGATGAAACCCCAAAAGAAATTGTCTACTCTTCACATGTTCAATGGTTGTATCATTAGAGGATGCATTATTGACAGTGATTGTAAGGATTTTATCAATCCTCCATTCTGACATACAATCCTCTAATTCCATCCTAATGGTCGAGCCCTTATGATCGGACACCTTAGAGAAGACAAATATCTTTTTATGCAAGTTCCAAGTACTATCAATGAAGTGTGCAGTGACAAACATATAATTCATGTTTTGGACTGACGTCCCTGTGTCAATGGTGAAACAAACTTAGTGGTGACACCTAGTTTTATGACCACAATGGTTGCACTTGGCCAATGGTTTGTTTGAGCCAACTATTGGTAGTATCTTAGTGAAGTTTTCCCACATCGGGGATAGATTGAAAACCTTTCTTCTTTTAGGGGTAGGGTCAATTGTCTCAGTTTGTTGTGCCTCTACATCTATAATTGGTATCTCACCAATTGTAAGTGTAGCTGTTGAGGCAGGGGTAAATAAATTGGGGGTTGTGGATTACGAAGATGCAATCGGAGTTTGACGATTCATCTGAAATAAAAACACTAAATAACATACACCTTAATCAAACATACACATCAATTAAAGCCAATAAATAAATTCAACTCTTGCTCAGATCAAACTCTTGCTTAGATTAAACATACAAATCACACCCCAGGCCCCATAGACAAAAGCGTGCAGATTGCATATGCAATGAAAGATTCAAACATTAGCTGGTAAGCATATGGTATGCATGCATGACCCCCCCAACAGACAGCATTCCATTTGGCAAGCCAAAACCTGTGTATACATGGAGCAAGCTGCAAATTACTAGTAAGCCTTTCTCTAATTCAAAATAGTGCTTGAGCTTAGTATATATATCTTTTACACATAACCAAAACAATGGCCAAAATGGTGCAAGTTCATGTATTACAAAGAAGGTCAGCTCCATATGTAGTGCATATTGCAACCTCCGCACCCCAGTACCCCATAGAGACACTGAAATGCAACCTCCTCACCCCAGGCCCTCAAGACAAACGCAGGATCAAACATGAGAATTCAAATAACAGGTTCACAACTATTCTAACAGGTTCACAAAAATCACAGGTTAACAATAGGTTCACAACTATTCTAACAGGTTCACAATTAAGCCTTTCTCTAATTCAAAATAGTGCTTCAGCTTAGTATATATATATTTTACACAGAACCAAAACAATGGTGAAAATGGTGCAAGTTCGTGTATTACAAAGAAGGTCAGCTCCATATGTAGTGCTTTGCAACCTCCTCACCCCAGTACCCCATAGACACACTGAAATGCAACCTCCTCACCCCAGGACCTCAAGACAAATGCAGGATCAAACATGAGAATTCAAATAACAGGTTCACAACTATTCTAACAAGTTCACAAAAATCAAAAGTTCACAACAATTCACAAAGATCTGCTAACATTTTGAAATTGAGATAGAGAGAGAGATGGCGACAGAGACACAGAGATGGTGACACAGAGAGAGAGACAGAGACTAGAGAGTGAGAGAGAGACATACAGAGTAGAACGAGAGAGAGAACCAGCCTGAAGAGGTTGACCGTGGCACTAGCCACCCGCTGAAGCTCAGAGACCGTTGCACTAGCCGCCCGCCGGAGAATAGAGAGAGAGAGACTAATGACAGATGAACACGAAGAACAGAGAAAGAGAGAGAGAGATGAGGGAGTGACTGTAAGGAGAACTGGAGAGCCGAAGGGGGTCACGAAGGAGAGGGTGGGGGGGAGACGACTTAGGTTTTCTAATACCGTGGACCAAAACGGCATAACGTTTTGATCCACGGCATAACGTTTTTTTTTCAAAAAAAACTAAACTAAACGACGTCGTTCTATTTAAAATAGAACGACGTCGTTTTACTATTCAGTTAATAAAAAATAAAAAAACAACCGGAACCTGTTTTCCGCTGAACTGGCGGAAACTTCCACTTCAGGTTCCGGTTTCGGGAAAACTCCAAATTGACCTCCGGTTCCGATTCCTGAAAGTGTCGGACTTCAGCTTCCCGGAACCGGTGACAGAACCAGATCTGGAGATCCGCCGGTGGCCGGACCGGACTTTCACCCCTAGCTATAAGTTACAGATCCAAGCCCACAATACCAAGTCAGATTCGGAGGACAAAGGCATCTCCAATTGCTCCACAAAGTCGGACATCGGAGAAACTTGTTCGGCTTGTCCATGGAGTCCTCGCCTCGTCTTCTCTGCAATACTCCCTTTCATCTTCGGATTATCTCACGCTATACCTTCTCCGCCCTGTCTTCGCCGTCGCATTCGTTCTCTCCTTGATTTTACTCGGTAACCATCTGTCTTTCACTTTGTCAATTCTATTATTGTCTCCCACTATCTTCGCAAACATTTGGTTTTGGTGTGGGCTTCATTGTTTTAGAGGTTAATTAGGATATGGTTTTGTGAGGATTTTCTCTCTGAATTTTATTTTCACCTGAATTTACGAGTTACTTGTTGGGGTTTGCGTATAGGTTGGTGGTTGGCGTGGAAGTTAGTCCTAGTTCACGTGCCTCTGGTACAAGAGATATTCGGTTTACGAAAGAAAACCTTCAAGCGGAAACCCCCGACACGGAGCTATCCAAGTTTTACCTTAGCATGAATGCCCAGAAGTCAGCTTCTTGATGGTAATGTTAGTTTACTCCTTTTTCTTGCTTTGACTTCGGTTGCTAAATTATTGTTCTCCGCATAAAGAAGATGATATATGTGTTTAATTAACTGTACCATCCCGATAGTCCTCTATATTTTAGATTCATACTGTAACAATTGGGAATTACGCAAATATTGAACATTTAGAATCGAAGATAGTGACCTCAAACATTATTGTACTACGTGTTCTAATGCATAAGGAAAAATAATGTTCCAAGCATCTTCGTTTTAAGTAGGTGATAACGGGTCTTAGGACTAGTAGCATGGATCATCGAAGTAACATGCTTACGTTGCCTCTCTGAGAGCTATTTGTTGCCACTGTGAAAGGACATAATGGACTATTGACATTTATAACTTATGTTTGTGGAGTCGTTAAAACCATCAAAAGTTGGATGCACGTTGTTTTGGGTGCCAATCTTGGACACTAAGCTATTTCTGTATGTCTGAATTGTGTTAGTGGCTTAATTCAGTCATACTATAGTTGCAGATTCCCATGTTGGAGTCTAAGATTGACGTGGCTAATTGGGTATGAGGCTTGCAGAAAATAAGTGCTTTTCCTGAAATGCTATAAGCCCAAATTTTTTTTCAGAATTTATTTTGACAGAAGGGGATGAAAAGTTAGTGGTCTTGTTGCATTTCACATGGCCTACAAACTGCCTAGTAATCATATGCTCACCTCATTTAAATTATCAGTTCCATGGCGTGTGTGGCTAAGGATGACCTGCTGTTTGAAGGGGACAATGCGACTGTGACTCGGACCATCTGTTCTTCGGGGTCTGCTATGGATTAGAGCATCTCACCTGTGATTTCTGAGATTCATTTTCTTTTGAGAGATTTTCCTCAATGGGGTTTTCTTTTTGTTAAGCGCCATGCTAACTCTGTTGCTCATAATGTTGCCCAATGGGCTGCTCCTGAGATGGTGATAGGCAATGTTCCTACTTGTATTCCTGTTTCTAGAGACAATCCTTGGTTTCCACCGTGATAGTCCGGCAATAAAGTTAGTTGTTTAGTAAAATAGCACACCAAATCCTACGGAACGGACGCGGCCTCGGAATCACTATGCAATGAAACTGGGCCTGTCAGCTTCCACAATAAGCCCAACAAAAACGCAAGCTGAGCCCGTTCTTGGAAGGCGACGTAATGTAAATAGCAAATCACTAAATTTAACTAAAAATGTTCAAGAAAAAAGAAAAGAAGAGAAGAAGAAATCCCTTTAACCATTCGGGCCAATTTCTTTCGATGCGGATAATAAAAAGAAGTTTTCAGCCGAATTTGTTCTCCTGGAAAATTTACTAATTTTAACGCTGTTTAGCCGACACCGCGAATTGAATTTCTAAAAAATCCCTGGAAAAGTTATCGTGTCATCACAAAAGAGTTCCGATTTGAATTTACTAATTTCTGAAAGCTTCTAACATATTCCAGAACGTTACACTAGATCATCTGCTTCAGACGAAAAAGTCACATTTCCAACAGTAATATTGTTGAGATCCCACATTGATTAGCAGAATCTAATTAAAAGACTTAATAAAAAGACTTAGATAACTCTAATTATCTAGGCATGTCTTTTGGTCTAGAACCCAGATCCTTATCAAATATGCTAAGGTCACGCGTACTGTACTAACAATAAAACTCTTTTAAGTTACAATATCGCCCTTGTGATTCTCAGTTAACACCTGAATGTTCTCAGAAACACAACAAAAATCGAAAATACCTCGAATGGACCATTAAAACTAACTTATAAAGCCTAGAAATCAACTAAATTTGCCTGGGGAAAAATTCCCAAAAACAAAGAGAGAAAAAGTTCAACAAAGTTGAAAGCTGACGAAAATACCATGTATGCTCGATAGAACAGTATACCGAGATTCAGCTTGTGCAGAAAAAAGCAATCGCTCATCTACTCTGCAGTTGTTGCAGTTTCATCAATGGACTCCTCAGCAGCCACAGGTGCTTTCTTACTACCAGGCCCTGAAGAAACTTTAACCATTGCTGGTCTTAAAAGTCGCTCCCCAAGCAGAAACCCACGACGGAATTCTTCACTTACAATCCCTTCCTCGAACTCTTGGGACTCCCCACGTGCAATGGCTTCATGCAGCTATCACAAAGAATGGAAGCCAACCCAAGGAATTAGATGACATGGAAAGATTTATCAGTTGCTTATCTACTCAGATTGTGATGACTACCACTCAAAATTACAGGCCTCAATACCTACATGCTGGTCATCCTTTGAAAAACACCCATCATTTTTTGTACCCTGCCCTTGTAGTTTGATCAAAATAACTGCACTAGGAATTCAATTAAACTGCGGACCCAAAGAACCCAGTTAACAGTGAATACGGCCCCGCTCACCCGAAGTGATTTAGAAAGATTATTCTTTCTCGATGGCTGACCCTTTCTCTGAACCTCGTCAATGATTGAACTCAAATAGAACATTCAGGATATAAATACCTACTCTAACGCAACCTCTCCTGATGTATCTATGGATAATGGAAGCTCCATGAGTTGCCTTTGTCAGCATGATGAAGGGGTAGGAACAAAAGAAATGCCTAAAAAAACTGACTGAAGAAAGTTGTTGCGAGATTGTAGAGTTTAAGAGAAGTAATGTTGATGACGCTCTACAAGGAAGTTCTTCTGCTCTAAATGAAATAGACATTCTGTGTTGCATTCAACGTACTCTTTTTTTTTCCCTACGCGGCACAAAGCATCTTTGCTGATGCGTTGTATTCAACGAACTCTATGTACATAACTAGCTTATGATGAAGTTAAGAACCAGCAACTCCAGAGCATCATCACTTATATCCAAATCCGCGTACTGATGCCCGCTGGATGGAGATGCATCATTCTATAGACATTTGAACGAAACCTACTAACACAAAGCATCAGCAAACAGAAATTTTGAGCCTTGTTCCACTATTTTGTCATTCTCGACCTCAAACTTAAAGGTTGATTTTTTCCCAAGTCTCAATAACATGTTTCACTGCCAGATCTTCCACCGCTCTTATGATATTAATGATAACTTTTGTGAAGGAGAAAAGACATCACATCTCAGATTCCTGGAGAGTTGGGCATCACTTTTGTGAAGGACCCAGGAAAAGATATCACATCTCAATTCCTGGATGTATAAAAGGAGTGAACATCTTATGACAGCTCACAAGCATGGAACAAATAAGCAAGCAAAATGGCATTATAAATACTTACCGAGAACAACAAAACTGATTTCATGTATGAAAAGCTACCACTTACCAAGGGGTCAAAAGGCTTTCCTACTGTTGGTACAGTAGCCACTTCTAAGTTCCTCATTATCTCCACAAATTGCTTGTATATACCCTGATAACTCTCATCAATCTTTTTTTCCTTTTCTGTTTCTGGCTTAATTTGTAGCTTGGCTCTCTCAAAATTGTCTACCATGGGCAAGAGACTCTCAATTACTTCTCCTTGGGCATCAGACCTAATTGTCAGTCTCTCCTTCTCTGATCTTTTCCTAAAATTGTCAAAATCTGCTTGCAAACGGATGTATTTCTCCTTCCCAGTGGTCACATCAGTTGATAAAGCTGCAACTTTCTGGACCAATTCATTCTTCTCATTTTCTATTACGTGTATCCTGGCCTCAATATCAGATAGAGTCGTTTCATCTCCAGCAAGAATGGCTTCCTTGTAACTTTTAATGAGAGTCTCTAAACTGGATAGATGTCTTTGATCTCCTTCACTTTCTGACGTGACATCACGCTCACTAGCCTGATCTTCTTCACTTTCTGAGGTTTTTGCATAATTCAGACTAGATACCTCTACATCATTTGCCTGGTTAAGATGGAATATTATCTGAATTAAATTGGGAAAACAATTAATTAAGATTGCAATTTCAGTTCATGTATGCTGCTCAATGGAATCGAAAGACTTCCATGGATACCTACATTCTTACCAAAACTTGTCATTGGTAAGAAGAGAGAGCACAGATGACGCAGCAAATGAAGAAAAAGAAAACAATAACACAGATTCAAAGTAATAGAGGTGAAAAAATAAACACAATTGATCTTAAATGCAGCCAAATTAGGATTCCATAATTGCAGGTAAAACAGAAGCTCTCGAATGATAATTGGGCAATGAAAATGTGCACAATAACGAATATAAAATTGGGAGAACAATAAAGGAGTTGGTTTCATGCATTCATCAATACCCACAAATAAGCCTCCTGGTTGTTTTGCTACTGTTAATTTGGACATCCTACATGTGCCCTTCCCTTTTATTATCTGTGGAGCACATTCCATAAGGAAGATGAGAGGAAGGCATATATAGTTGGCTGGTTAATTGTCTTTACCATCCCTGCTGCTACTGCAGGTGCCCGGAATTCATGGATCTCTAGTAGAGGAGAGTCGAGGTGGAATTCTTTGATTGGCTGGCTTAAGAGAAGATCCAATTGCAGTAGGAGTAGCTATTGTTTTATGGTTTTAATTTTAGCCCCAGGTCCTGAATCTCCATAAATGGGTATGATGGTTAAGCTAACCAGCTTTTGTGGGGCCACCACAAGTTAAGGTACTCATGGATTTGTTATAGCACCACCATTTCACAATATACATTTTCCAAGACCAAATCCCCCTCTTTTCTTATTTTATCTTTTTTATCTGTTCTTTATATTAGGTTCATAAAAAATCATCATCTAAAACTTAGGGAGAGTTCAAACGACAAGATACAAGTTTCCTCCAGAACGACCTTCTCATTTAGAACTTGAACACAAGGATCAAAAAGATTTATTTGAAGTCCTTTATTCACAATGTTATCAAAAAAAGATAAACTACAATGATCATTATAGGCTCGCAATAGTCCCTTACTAATGTGAGACTCAAGACATGTCTAGGCACCATTCTCTTAATTCAAAACTACACATCAATGTAATATCTTGATCTCCCTCACTCCCATCTCCAACATCCTCTCATCTAAAAAACTCATATCACTTATAGACCTCAGATCAACCTAGCCTACACCCAATAGGAAACTCAGCACACGTCAGCAAAATGCCTTCACAATCTAAATCAACACAGTATAATTTTTGAGTGATGGCAGGAACAAGTATTTGGTTATGACATTGCAGCATTTTACATCTGAATCACCTACTCTTATCCAGACACTATTAATCAATAAGGACATTCACGTGACCTTATCTGCATCATTTCTCTTTGTTTGTTTTTTAAAAAAACTTTAATACACCTATTGAGGGTGCATTATTCAGCTTCACAACTAATTGTTCTCTTTTGCCTTTTCATGGTGGTATAGCCAGGACATTGGCAAAACTTCAAGATGACTTTGCTATCGGCAAAACTTCAGGATGACTATTATGGGGAGGGGGAAAGGGATGAGTTTAAGTTCCCTTTCGTTAATTGCAGATCGTTTGTGCTCTAATTGAAAATCGAGGTTTCAGAGTAAGAAAGCTGTTGATCTTTAACCATGCAAGACTTGGCAAAAGGTTTTAGTGTTATGAGGTAGGGCTATAATCTTCATATGAGGACTTAAGATGAGAAGTAGATGATTCTAGCTGAGGATGGCATTCAGACACAGTAAGTAGACCATATTGTACTAGTTTATGGAAGAATATATGAGGATTTTGGAAAAAATTTCAAATTTGCCAGGTTTGAGGTAGGAGCCTCACCCAAATTCAGTTTTTGCGTGATTTTCACTGGTAGTTAAAAGAGGCGCATCCACAAATTTGTCATTCCAAAATTAGTTAGCCATGTACAAAATAGAGAACTATGATCCCTGGTCTGCTTTCTTGAATAACTATACTCTACAAAGATTTGTCCCGAGGTATGTCCAAACTGATTTGGATACCTCCAAGAAGCCATGTCGTTTGAGTTCAAAAAGTTACCAAGGCTCTAAGGTGGGTAGGTAACAATAATTTTCCTTGGGAAAAGTGTATAAAAACAAATGAGAAATAAGCTTATCATTAGAGATTCTTGTTGCACATGAAGATTAAACAGGGAGTTAGTGGATCGTGTATTCCCTCATTGTGATGTCTCTGAGGGAAATGTAGACTCTTTCCTTCACTTTATTTTGCGGGTTAGGTCAATCATGCCAAGTACTGCTTTTAGGTTCTCCGAGTATTGGGTGGTAGCTACTAATTCACCTCTTGAATGTTATATATTAGTTTCCACTTCCGGGTGTTACTCTTTTATGCTCCCAGCATACTAGGGCCCCACCCCTAGTATAAACCTTCTGAATTACTAGTTAACAAAATCCACTCCCACAAAACATCCAATTTAACATATGCCACACCTATCACGAGCACCAAATTTGCCCAATTGGCCTTAATTTACAATGAGTACAATTTAGAGGGATTTCATAATCAGAGAAGTTTGGTACCAAATAATCCAACTTGCTATCACTTGCAAGCATCCTATCTGCACCCCGAACGTGGGTCAAATGGAAATTAATTGTAGCGGAGTATGAAGCTTTCGAGACAATTGGAACAGACAAAAACGTCATACGAAGGTTCATCTCTGTGACTCTAGCTCCCTCACAGACAGCATAAGATACTGCTACATAGATACCAAGCTCATTCAAAATAAACAGGTAACTTGAAACTTAATACGTCATAACAATGACAAGCGTTTGACCTCAAGAATGATAATTCCGAAGGATGCAATAATATTTTTTTTAGAAGGAGAAGGATGCAATAAATTATTGACAACAGCCGTATGATATATAGGAGAATATAACCAGTAACAGTAACAGATAAAAAAGCATTAAGGAAAAGTAGAGGAAAAGAAAAGCGTACGGTGGGGGCGGAGTCTTGGGCAGAAAGATAAGATTTGAAGGAACGCCTGGACTTGTCATTCGTGTTGATTGGGGATGAGTTGGTGTGAGAAAGAAATCCTAGAATCGGTTTGCAGATACGATGATGAGGGAGGGGTTGACAACGGGCTAGGGTTTTGGAGGGTTTTGGGGACGAGAAGCAAGCAGAGAAGCGAGGAGTAAGGAGAGAGTGGTTGGAGAGAGAGAACGCCATTTGCAGTGTTTCTCACTGTAAGGTGAGAAATGAGCTTGGATTCGGAACTCTTCGAGGACCAATCTAGAAGACTCGTTGCAATTTTATAAGGGTGCGCTTGGAGTTGGGGAGGTCGGGTTTCCAGTGTGAGATAGAGGTGCGTCATCGTATATATTCAGATACCCACCCCCTTCTTTATTTCTTTTTCCGGTTAATGAAGGAAAAGGAAAATTCTGGACTCGTCTGGCTCGTTTTCATTTTGAGATTTAGGCTTTTAATTCTATTTTAAGAGAAATACTTTGGCTAATTGCTAATCATGCCATCGGCAGTTCCACGATTCTTTTTTTTTTTTTTTTACATTATAGTCCCTCCATTTTGTTAGTGTTAATAACTAAATTATTGTCTCTTTTATAGATTTTCTATAATTTATTATTAAAATTAAATAATTTAATTTAAAAAGAGATAAACAATATATTTATTTCCTACCATATTTCAGTATTATTCGTATTAGTTACAAAATAATGTGAAATATATGGTGTTCAATGTCGAAAAATATTCGGTTATAAAAATTTAAAATTTAAGTTATTATACGCACCAATTATGATTTAAGGAAATAAATACAACCGTTCAAAGCTAACCATATTATTTTAACGAGAAATGAGTCACCACGAAGCCAAACCAACTGTATATCATCTCATTAATTGAAGTTTTGCCAAATTCTAATCATTAGATTTATTTTATTAAATCATGACAGATACTTATAAGAATTTAGAATAACCTTTCATAACACTGAATATTTTTTTCATGGATTTGAGCACTAATCACGCAACACTGAATATTTATAAAATAATTCAGTAAAAATATCTAAAAAAATAATTTTGGAAGTCCTACGTTACAGGAGTACTTAAAAGACAACACTTAAAAAAAAGTTAAACATAATACTTGAGATTTAAACAAAACCCCTCATAGGATATGGCAGAGGTTTTAGTACACATCTTATGGTGTTTGATTGTTAAAATTTTTGGGGTGTTAAAAATTTTGAGGTGTTGGAGTTGATGAAGAAATGAAGAGAGATTATTTGAATGATTTTTTTATATTTATTTAGAGTGAAAAGTGATGATTTGATGGGGAAAAAAAATTTTCAAAAATTTTGGCTCTTAAACTAGTTGTAAGTCTTAATTTAAAAGTGTCACAGAACTTGGGACTTTCCTCATGGTTGTGATTCCTCCCCCACCAGCAAAAGGGCCAATGTAATTAGACCAACTAGTTCAATAATTTCATGCTTAATCTAAGTTAATGTTTGGATTAAGCTTAAAGCAAATTGAAGTAAACGATTGAAGTAAAACAAGCCGCATCTTATTGTCTATATATATTTTTTGTCTAAATCTTTATATCATTGGTAGCTTTTCATTAAATCTGTGTATAGAAACCATAACTAGTGTAAATTTATGTGAAGTAGTGGGGTAAGAATGTGTTTATAAGATAATAGATAAATATCCTCTGTTTATATGCCTATTTCATTATGATTTCTTCTATTTCTGGTACGAGAACATAGCATCAATTGGATCAAGTATGTTTGAAATTTTATTCTCACCTTTTTAAGCAACGAGTTCAAATATCTGAGAGAGAGAGAGAGAGAGAGAGAGAGGCAGCACTAAAGAAACAAGAACAACTCACACACCCAGTGGCTTCTCATCACTACAAGCAGATTAGTCTCATCTGTATTTGATAAATTCTTCACAATAATAATCGTACGAGTACATCTCCACTTATACGGCTCCAACTTAGTTGATAAACTAATAGACAGACATGGATGAAAACAGATCACAACCAAGTGATAAATTATAGCAACTAGATGAGGCTAACGACAATGGAATAAATCCAAACTTTTAGGACTCCTCTTCAGCTCCAATATCTTGATGATGCATCAACTATTGGAGTGAGAATCTTTACATCATCTCTTTTTGTTTTGATAGTAAGAGAATTTCACTCTATCGAACCTTTTATGCACACCGAGTTCGAACATACTTGACCCAATTGAAAAACTCACTGACCGAGCTAAGAGCGCAATGACAAACTCCGAATATTCAATTCAACTATCATTTAAGTTAAAGATTTCCTCCCCAGTTGTAGAATTCGTAGGATTCAAATTTACGTTCACCCACCATAAAAAAGCTAACTGTTGTCTCTGATGGACAATTACTTTGGTTCTGATTTCAAAGGACTCCATGCACCTCCATTTATGCGCGTATATGTTGCTTTACACAGCTCCAGGCAGTCCGAGTGCCTGCGCTGCATGGGAGGAGGTTTCTCTACCCTCCCACAAACATGTCCACTATACTTTGCCATGACCTCACTGACTTCGTGAACCAAACATCTCTTCGTATATTATTTGCAATTTTGGTTAATCACAAAAGAGGTCTAGTATGGTATTATTATCTCTGTTAACACAGAATTTGGGCGCTCAAAGCTTCAATGCAAGGAGAATCAAACATTTTCTTCCTCAAATAGTTTGATTTGAAAGCTTTTGGTTTGTAATGACACGATGGAAGCTTTGCTTGAGCTTTCACACAAGATGTATAATTAAATCCTCTATTAATCAACTGAGATCAGTCCTTTCCGTTCTTGAGCTAAACAAAAGTCAGGCTTTAAGGGATTCCATTAATTCCTCATACAACTGAAGTTGTAAGTTGGCCTTGGCAGGACGTTAACTGCAACATTGCCTCTTAAAACAACGTAGAACAGATCAAACTCTTATGGATACATGCAAATGAGCGATATATCATACACACGATGGTCCAGCTCATCAGAACCTACAACTTACATGGGCACCAAATTCGCTGCATTTTGTAAATGGTGAACATGTGAATCCCAACTAGTAAACAACAAGAAGATGCAAGATGAGAATCATATTCCTAACACTGGCCATGGCATCTAGACTGGCTGCATTGACATTATCTATAAAAAAAAATTTAATGAAACGATCTTCCCACCTTTTGTCAAAGGAAACTAGAATAGGCTTTAATCCGTAGACATTCACAAGCAAATTAGACAAGTAACGACAAATCAAGCAAAACACAGCAATCCAAAATATCACATAACATCTCACTTTGACACCAGCACCTGAATTAAAGTTCAAACACCAAGTCTGCAACAGTTTCAAGTTCCAAACAAACAAACCAAAACAAAACAGCCTAACAAACTAACTACTGCAAATAGCAATCAGTTTCCAGCGTGCGGGCGCTTTAAGTACCTGCAGTGAAGAGGAAGGATAAATCAGTCATCGAAATGTCGTGGTAGAGGGTGACTGAAAGTCAATCTTATAATATGCTGGTAACAGATGCGTGAGCTGCCTAATCCCAGACAACAAGGTTTAACAAAATAACAACCGCTAAAAGAAAACAAGAACTTTCTCCTTTATCTTTTTCCCAAATGTGTATCTTCTAACCTAACATATTTAGAAGTGTTCTAAGACCTCTGAGATCTGACCAATTATATTAACACTCTAATTTGGATTGAAAGATAAACAAAACTTAAAGCCAATTAATCAGTGAAACTGTGATTCTAGCACTATAGTAGACGTTCATATACAAGCCAAAGAAATCTTTTTTGAGTACGAACAGTTAGCTTTTTTTATGTTTTTTGTGGGTAGTTCGAACTGTTAGCTGGTCATGACTATATGGCACGAGATTTTCATTGCTTAGTAATTCACCATATCCATCAATATAGGAGTTTCTTTGCGAACATGACACTCATTTTAGTTATGTACCACTGGAAATGAGTTTATTTCTCTCACACAGTTTGATGAACCAAAGCTGTATTCTTTCATACTTAATGCTGACCATAGATAGCATGGTATAGTATGCAAACAAATTCCAAAGCAAGCAATGCAAAATACAGACAAATATCCAAATTACACTCATCAAACTAAAAGCAGACAATAGTACTGCCCATCTGTATGACATTACATACGCCATCACAGATTTCAAGCATGCATCCTGTTGCAAAAAGATGCAAGTTAGTTTAAGAAGATCTAGGCTCTGTAGACGTACTGACAATTTAACAAGATGCTTATGCTTCAATGTTTTTGCCAAGAAAATCTCAGCAACTAATATTCTCAGATATTGCACATGATCAAAGAAGTTGACTGGAATCATGTTCCCCCCTTGCTATACCCAGAGATCCCAATGTAGGAAAGGGAAGCCGATTGCATGGGAAGAACAATCTAACGGCAAAACTACCAAAATGTAAATTTGAAAATCCAAACAAGTATGATTGTAATGTGGATAGAATGGAAACTATCCAGAGAATACTACAGAGAGAACTTCATGGTGGAACTGGTTGTCGATGCCATGGCAAAACAGAAAATATTTATACAACCTAAAATGTTGCAATAACTCCTAGAATCATAATCTACATAGAAGGGAATGCATGTGTATAGAACAGGTCACAGGTCCTATCACCATAATCGACTTGGAGAAGAATTTAAACTACCTCTAATTGTACACTACTTTGGGAGCTAGAACCAATTAACTTCATCATATAGAATGAGATCTTTGAAAGGATTACCTGTACAGCTACTTATCTGCATGATATACGAAATCACTAGTTCACAAATTACATTCTTCAACAGCTGAGGGTCTCTCACATTGGACATCAAGCTTGTCAAGCTCTTTCGGGAGAAAAGCAAGATTCAGTGTGTTGTCTATTCCTTGAGTTTCATTGTATCCTTTAACGCCATCATCTTCTGTACCAACTTCATCGAAAGGCTGCTTCATATGAATGATCGTACCAAACAATTGAATGCAACCAGCACCAACTTTTGTTGAGCTGCAGCAATGGATTCCATTGAATTCAGTGCCAAAGGAGGGGATACTACTCTGGCTATCTGGTGACAAGTTTTCAGACTGTGAACCGCCAATATTCAGCTCAGTAGGAACAGTTTTGAACTTTGGCACCATGTTGTTGCCAAAAGAATTATCAATGCACATATCGTTTTGACTTGAGAAGTTGGAGAAACTGGGTTCGCTAAAAATATTTTGCCTGGCTCCCTGCATGCCAGCAGGAAAAGTGTCACAATTGAACAATGATAGGCTCATGTGCCTCATTGTCGAGTTAGGAAATCCTGTGATGGGAAAGAAAAAGTCTCCCTCTCCATCCTGCAGAGTGGCTCTGAATTTCTTTGCCGGAGAGAATACAGTATGCATTGGTGATGTCGGAGAAACATATTCAACTTGCCAAGGACTCACTCCCTTGGAATTTTGCAGGATGCCAGGTTCATCCCAGTGGACCTATGATATACAAACCAAAAAATTACAAAAACTGAGCCAGTCAATACGGAAAGCAGATAAGTTTTTTTTGCACAATTAGTATCACATTATTGTCTCAACAATTCTAAGAGCTACATCAAGATGCACAAGAAGTGAATACTATGTTATACAACAGTATTATATTTAAATCACTGTTCACAGCAAGAGGTAAATAAGCAAGTTGCCAATACTGATCAGCATCAGTTGGCTTTAATTGCTCGTCAGCATATATTAAGAGAACCAGAGCCAAAATGTCGAGAAAAAACAGTAAAAATGTATGTTTAATTGACCAATATGTATTAATATTCAGAAGACACAAGTCTGTAAAAGAGCAACAAAGATTGGAAAGTTCAAAATCTCAAAATGTTTAGCAACTTGAGATAATATAGCACACAAACGGCCTAAACATAAAGTTACAGAGTACACATGCACACATGTCATATGTGTGGAGTATATATGCATGCATAAAGATTTCATACAAACGCAATGCTGGACCACTATAACAAAGACTATCCAACCTTGCAGTGCCGAACAGTGTGATTTGCTGGCCCCGACTGCAGGAAATGAAAAGGAATTCTAATCCATATCATAGAGCACATACAGAACTTTTTTATAGAAAATACACAGCCATGTTCCTTACAAGACCTATAACATATAGACACAAATCCCAAAAAAAGAACAGAAAAGACGGAAATTAGACATACCCACTGCAAGAAAATAAAAGGGGAAGATAAAGTACAATGAGCATCTGTAATTTCTCTCTTAAGAACTTATGTAAATTTTCAGTCCTAATGGCACATTGTCATCATGGCAACACTAAAGGAGAAGAGTCATTAGTCTCCACGGTAGTATTTTCCAACCATCTCAAAATTGACATATATTATTTAGCACAAAATAAGCAAGCCATTTGATAAAGTCAAGAGATTCCAACCAAAATTGGGAAACATAGCTTGCTGATGCTTTTCCAAGACAATGGATAACCACCAAAGCACCGCATGCATGACGTTTCTAATTCAATGATGATAGTTAGACCACCATATGTTTGTCAGATAACCAAACACAAAACTATATTCAACTTATTTGAGTCACTAATTAGTTGTTAAATTTTATGCCTAGGTCATAAAACATCTCAAGAATCATAATAGACTACAGAGGCAAGAAAAGGGCAAATCAGTCCCAAGGGTGGGCAAAGACTTCCTATTCCCACACATCAAATAGAAGCAAATGCTGAGCTCACCCACTAGTGAAGAGAATGAAAGATAGAGACCGTCCAATTTAACATATCACCTAAGAAACAATACAACATGAGACATGTATGCAATATAATCCAAATTAGACGGCACCAGAATTCTTGGAAACTATGATGGAACATGGACACATTTGCTGGTTGATAGATAATTTTGTCTTTTGTGTATAAGTTCAATGACAAGCACTAAAAGATCAATAAACATATTCCAAATAAAAACTCAAGCAGTAATAAGAAACATAACATTAAAATACAACATCATCCATGGTTTGTTTTCATAGATCGCAGCAAAAGGCATTATCCATAAGTATCCCTAAGATAACATCCATCAGTTTGCTATTGATCCTTCAGAGGTTCAACTAAAACACTTAAATCCCCATTTCATCCCCTAGTATTTCCAAATAACAGTTAGAACTCAATTTTTTTTTATAGAGAAATCATTATTTTGACCCAAACGTGGCAGTCGTGTACTCGTGTCCCACCCGTAGCCGAAGTGTCCTGCGGCTGCCATGAACCAAAGTTACCCAAAATTTATTATTAGTTTTTCGATCCGTTGACACGTATGCAGCCATATCCAAACGGTAACCTGTTAGACACAAAATAGCTCCGGCCTTTGAACTTTGAAGTACCTGTGCTTCCTAGGTTACCGCAGACTACACGATCACAGAAATCAACTAAACAAATGCCTAAACAAGAAATATAATCCAAAAGCTATATATGTATATCTACCTGAAGCATGCGCCAGGGAGAGCCCTGCCAAGGCCCTCTCTCCGGAACCGAAGCAGCCGAAACCGTCCCCTGAAACCACGTCATCCTCGCCGAATCCTCGGATTCCATAGCCATCTTCACTCTCATCCCAGGGTTCCAAAACACATTAAGGGCTTCTTCCACCGTCTCCGCCTTCACCACAAAGTCCGACAACCCCACCCTCGGATAATACACTACCTCGAACGGCAACTCCTGGGCCGCCAACTCCCCGGCGCTCGCCACCGCCTCCGAAAACAGCCTACCCCTCCCTCTCCTCGAGAAGACCTCTCTGCTGCAGGCATTATCGTCCTCTTCCTCTACTCTCGCTGCAGCGCCGATCTGCAAGCCCCACCTGGCGGCGGATTCTCCATTACTCGAACGGACGGTGCGGCGCACCCCAACGAACATCTGGCCCCTTGAGTTCCTCATGAACACCACGGAGTCGCCAGCGACTAGCTTCTTGTGGTTCACGTACTTGCTCCAACCAGTAGTGAGCAAGTGGCGCCTAGGCGTGCCTCGATATATGTGCCGGAATTCCCAGACATCGCCTTGAAGGTCGGTGACGGACAAGTACTGGACCGGCGGCTCCGCCTGATAGTTGAGCGGCGGGAAGATGGAATCGGCGCAGAACCTTGGGACGGAGAATCCGCCGCCATTGTTGGCATCGGACGGCGTGAGAATCTTCGAGAACGAGACGACCTTACCTTCTTCTCCAGCGCCATCGTTGCGATCGGATTGGTTTGCCGGAGGTTCAGCAAACCGAGAGGACTTAAGGAAGTTAGAGGAGTACTGGGATTGAATAGGATGGAGTAGGAGTTTGGCGAAGACCTCGTCAGTGATCGGATCGGCGAGGAAGTCGACGGCAGCAATCCGACAGAGAACGAGTGGCTTGGAGAGGACGAGAGGCGACAGCACGGGAGGACGAGAAGAGCATTGCTCCACGTGGCCTTGGGGGAAGTAGTAAACCCTAGAATGAACGACGGGGATTTGGACAGAGTTCCCGGCGCAGGCGCGCCAAATTTTGGGGTCGAGCCGGCGGAGATTGGTCGCCGGATTCTGAGGCTGAGGCGGCATCACCTAGTGATTTGGGAGCGAATCAGAGAAGATTCTGGGACACAACAAAAGAATCAGGTAGAACGGAGAGAATGGGTTTTGTTGGGGTTTTTAAACATAAGCACTGGGTTGGTTAGGACTCCGCCAGTGCGATTGTGAATGTCTCTCTCTCTCTCTCTCTAAAAACAGTGTCTGAGCTGAGAGAGAGACGAGTGCCGTATTGGGGTCGGAGAACGGGCACAGAAGCAAAAGCGGGGGAAGTGGCAAAATAAAAGGACGAGTCTGATTGGTCAGAAAAATTACAGTTTTGTCCACGACAACGTAACTACATGAGAATGCCAAGGATTGAACGTTCACCAGTCTCAGCCGTTGAGCGTGAAATTCAGGGGACCGGGGGAATATTCTAACAAATTCGGTACAGATTGCAACGAATTAGGACTTAAAATCTAAAAGGATGCAGTTAGATGTAACTTATAACTAATAACTATAACACTTTGCAATAATTTGAAACAACAGGGATCAATCACCTATTTATAATTATATATGGTATTTGAGATTGATTAAAATTTATAAATTTCAAATAAATCTAAATCAACTGATTCAAAACTATCATCTAAATTTTAAATTTTCGTAAGATAATATTTTTAAAAATTTAAAAGTGAAAAATTTATCCTTTTAATTTGTAACTAACTTGCAAACAGCTTGGAAAACAAGTACAAAAATAATGTTTGAGACCAAAACGCAATTAATTAAAGAGTACGGGTCTAAAAAATAATTAAAAGGAATGTGCATGGGGTGAGTTCATTAATGCGAAAAATTATACGATATTGTTACGCACTTCCACGGTGGGAGTACGCTCTATCCTTCCTTCCTTTCTTTCTTTCTGAAATAAAGTACGCTCTATCCGAAAGAGCGAGAGTAGCGGTCGTAGGCCGTTGCCGGTACAAGCCGCCCAACAAGGCATCTCATAATGAGGCATGCGTGTTTATTGTCCATTTACGGAAAAGCCCTTATGACATGTGACGGAAGTGCGCCCCTCGTCACCTGGCAAGAGGTTAATGGTAATTTAACACTGGCAATTTGGAAGAGAGTAACTTTTAGAAAAAAAAAAGTTTGGAAGACAGTGCTTTTAGTCGACGATCGGGTGGTTAAAAGGGGCAGAGGAAAAGGCGCTAAATAAAAAAAATCTCGTGGGGGCCGGGCCCGTTAGAGCCAGGATGGAATATCGGAGCTGGACGTGGAAACGGTACGGTCGTTGTGTTCGGTAGTTTTGGGGGGGGGGGGGGGGTTGGTCTTGTGTTCGGGTGGCGATACATGCTGTGTTGTCGGGATTTTGTTTAGGTTGACAGGACCCTTTTCCGTTACAGCAAGCAGGTGATTAGAGAACATATATATATATATATATATATATATATATATATATATATAACATATATTCCCCTTACCCTGATCGATAAATTTGAGTGTCCACATGTGTTATTGTATTTTACATTAGTCAATGAATTTTTCAACGACACCAAATCAGTCTAAATTCAATACACAAACATAAAAACCCGACACCGAACTCCCTCCATTTTAAAACTTGATATTACACAAAATCAGTTATCTGGATTTCCAAGTTAAAAGGTCTGTGAGGCTTGACCCACCTTGTTAGTTCTGGAAGAGAGTTGTTAAAGTCTGCTTAACCCTCGGATTCAATGGCTAATTTAGATCTTAAATTTATGGGGGGCCAACTTGTAAAATACTGGTAGTTTTAAACAACCAAATGAGAGACCCTTAAACAACTTCTTTTGAGTTTGAAACTTAAAATTCACTTCTATCTGTAGATCATTGATGTTGGTCCACTAGACAACTTAAAAAGTTCACAATAAGCCAATAGAAAAAAAAAGGGGGAAATACATTTTTCACCTACAAACTACTATAGGTTTTACACTTTGCATCCTAAGCTACCAATTTTGATATATTGCACCCTCTAACTATCAATTTTTGACATTTTGCACCATATGTCAAAATTGTAGACTAAAATGACGATAATATCCTTGACCCATTTTGCATATATTAAATATATTGTTGTCAATTCATTAATTTATTAAGGGTATTATTGTCAAATGGAGGGTGTAAAGTGTTAAATATTAGTAGTTGGAAGGTATAATATGTCAAAATTGGTAGTTTATGGTGTAAAGTGTCTAACATTGATAGTTTGAGGGTGTAATGTTTTAAAAATGATAATTTATGGTGTAATATATTACTGCCGTGTAGTTTATGTGCGAAAAATGTAATTAAAAAAACCAAATAAAATAAGAACATGAGTTGACAGGGACGGAGGACTTGGGTAATAGGGGAACGAATAACATTTGAAAAATTGTAAGCCTCGCTTTTTTGTATCATTATGTATTTTGATTAACATTTGGGGATTAGGGTCCGGATAAGAAGTTGACGGCTAGCTGGAGCCCGTCAATGTCAAATCTTCATATAGCTACTTCAGCACTAAGTACAAGGTTGATTTTTTTATTTCACCCCGACAGGAGAATACGTCATTTTTCTTTTTCTTTTTTCTCCTATAAACGGGCTCTTTTGTAACAAACTTATCTGCCGATGTTTTTTTTCCCTCTTAATTTGTTGGATGTTTTACAAACGTGTTTGGATTGCAAGAAAATACACAGAAAAATTTGTAGGTTTAGCCACCCTTGGGGTTTTTTAAGACTTTAATATATGATTTTCAACTCCCTGTCTTGACAGGGTAGAGGTGCTTTAATTGAGACAGAACTAATTTTTCAAAACTTTACGAATGGGCTAACTAGTTGCTTACAAACACTGTTAGAACTAACTGAACTAGACATCTAGGATTTAAGTAAAATTTTGAGGTAAAATTTTAGTAGTTATAAAAAGAGTGAGAGAATGAAAAAGTAAGTGGAAAAGTAAAAAAAAATTTGTAAAAAAGTGAAAAAAAGTTAGAGAAAAAAAAGTAAGAGAGAATGAAAATGTGAAAAGATTAGAATTTTAGTAAAATTTTGTTGCATTTTTAGTGTAAACAAACACTATGCTAATTTTGAACAAAAAGAACTAGACCTCTAACAACTAACAGTATAAGGCCCAAAGCCCATTTAGCTACAACTCTTAAGACTTTTTAAAGTAGTGTTGTATTTATATTATTGACCCCAAAAATAATCTGTTTGATTTTTATTGGTAACTAGAGAAACTCAAGCATTCATTTATATGCATGGAGCTTGGACGGATCTGTTCAAGTATTTATACGAGTTAGGTTTACTGTCACGATAAATTTCAAAAAAATTGACCGACTTCTTGACCAGTCTCAATTTAAGTCGTGAATTTTTTTACATAAGTGATGGTCTAGAAATTGAAAGCGGAGCACCCCAGTAGTCTAAAACAGCCCCCATATGCTTTACCATCTATTTAGATGTAAGAAACAATCATCAACCACCATTGCGGTTAGGGGATTTGAAGGTGTGCTTGATAATGTTATAGATGATGGCAGACTGAGCCTAAAAAATTTGATGGGGTGGAAAAGATAGGGATCATCTCGGAGAAAGATAAGTAAAACTTTATTAAGATATTCTATAATTTTTTACTCAAACTGTAACATGCAATTTGAAGATAGATAGACAAGACATAATATGTGGACTAATATGAGTCTTATAATGATATCTACACATGATGATAGACAAGACATAATATGTGAACTAATATGAGCCTTATAATGATATCTACACATGATATCTATCTATTTTCAAATTGCATTTTTCAATTTGAATAGAAAATTATAAAAGGTCCTGATCCATTCGTACCAAAATCAAGTAACAATAATAGATATGATTGATTGGCTTTGATGATCGTCAAGAGGATTCTTTCACAGGGAAGCACATATACAAACATACTATTAATCATGGCTAAAGGGTTTTCAAAAAACTACAATTATATGTTGTTCTTTCTACAAGACAACATATGTTGTCTAATAGTGTATCATGAGCAAGTATTTGCCCGTATAATATGCCTAGTCAAATTAGTTTTAAAGTTGACGGGAATGTTAAGATTTTTTATTTATTTATTTTAATAGGGCCAGTAGGGGAATGTTAAAGATTTCATACTCCATTACAACTTAGCTCCATTTATAAATTCAATATACAATATAACCGCTTAAATTGGCGATATTTCATTTGGCAAATATTCACTTTCCACTGAAATTATTAGACAATATCAAATTGGTGTTTAAGGAACCATTTTCATTATATTTCAGTCTTCTAACGGTCTAGCCTCTATTTCTTTTGCAATTTAAACACCCCCATTGACAAAAATAAAAAAAATAAAAAATTTACAACTATTTGACATTACCATATAAGTTTAGTTAAAATAAATAATCTTTTGGAGAAAATACACTTTTCACCCACAAACTACTGGAGTAGTGACACATTGCACCTCAAACTACAATTTTTAAGACATTGCACTCTCAAACTATCAATCTTAGACATTTTGCACCCTAAACTACCTATTTCGACACTTTACACCCTCCAACTACTAATATTAAACACTTTGCACCATCCATTTGACAATAATACCCTTGAAAAATTAATGAATTAACGATAATACCTTAAATATATGCAAAATAGGTCAATGAAATTATCATCATTTTAGTCTAAATATTTGATAAAGAGTGCAAAGTGTCAAAAATTGTTAGTTAGAGGATGCAATATATCAAAATTTGTAGTTTAGGGTGCAAAATACAAAACCTATGGTAATTTGTGGGTGAAAATGTATTTTCCCCTACTTTTTTTTGGGAATTTGACATTTTAATCCCTAGGTTTATACCCCTTTTGCATTTGGGTCATTCAATTTCAAATTTCAAATTTAATACCCTTATATTTTCGACGTTTGACAAATAAGTCCTTCTATGAACATTCCGTCCATCCTCTTTGACGGAATCTCAAGCCACGTAATTTATATGGCCACGTGTCACAGCAGTAAACCATGTCACCTACCCGCGTAGAAGAAAGATCACGTGACTGTAAACCCAAAAAAAAGTCCTGCTCTGCCATTGCCAAGCTTAAAAACTTTAGGTTTCTAAGGCTCAGTTGGACCAACCTTTTCATGCCAGTCCTTGACTTCCTCAACGAGCTCAAGAACCTCACTTTCGTTCTTCAACACTCCCAAATCCAACCGCAAGCTCTTTTCGACCTCACAAGCTGAGAGCCCACGAAACGAATTGGAGCTGTTCCTTAAGGCTGCACTTGAGAGCTTCCGAAAAGGCATGGATATGGTAGTGGCGGAGTCACAAAATTTTAGCCAGTGAGCTTTGTTCAGTCTTGTCATAACCTTAAAATGAATTATCTCTGGTGGTGGAGTCACAAAATTTTACAGATAGGGTCATAGGGAACCAATACAATATCATTACGAAAGGTACTGGTCACGTTCATTCCGCGGGTGGATGCAGCAGATGTTCGCTCGGGGAAGCAACAGGTAGGCAGCTCAAATGGGACACACCATGTAAGCAAGTTGACAAAGGTGGCTTTCGCAAGTGGGCGAATAATGATCCTCAACTTGGCTGCTACGTACGTCATGGATATCTATCCTCTTTAAGCAAGTTGAAAATTCATTTTAAGGTTACGGCATGGATATCTACCCACTTTGCCATGCATGCATGATGCATCCATCTCCATCGAGATCTGAAATACAGAGAACAAAGCTAGCAGATCAAATACTAGCTAAGCGCGAAGACAATAATGGCCAACAAGTCCGTTGCTGTGTTCCTCGTGTGCATCGTTATCCTTGCAGCATGCACCGGCCACCTTGACGGATATAGCGAGCAGCTAACTGAGTGCAAAGACTCATGTGAATTCCATTGCGTGCAAAAGAAGCCTGACCCGATTAAGAGGAAGGAATGTTTCGACAATTGCAAAACTGGGTGCAATAATATGTACCCATGTCCGCCATACTGTTAGACAATATGTAATTTCAAAAGAGTAGACAGAAGCAAACGGTCTTACAGCTCGGTCAAGAGCGATCAAATAAAGTTACGGGAAGAGTACTTGCGGGACTTCTTTCCATCGATCCATGTGGATTTTCTTTGTCTCCAATACAAAGATATAATAAAGATATTTTTCTTTTGAGTATGATCCTCATCGTTTTTCTTTGCTCGAGCCGCTGTAAATGCTACACCCCTGTCGCGAGATGGCTCTTAACCTTACTCTGCTTCTAAACAAGTTTCTGGCATCAAAACAGAGCATTCAAAATAATACCCAGAACAATAAAAAAAAGCATTATAAATAACTAAAGCCCAAACAGCGGAATAGTTTAGCATCAAAACAGAAATTCTTGTAGTAAATTTCCTTGCTCCACACTCGTACAAAGTCTAGCATCAGCGGAATTGTTTTAAGTTTTTCTTGTAGTTTTGCTTAGGTACTTTGCGGAGTTCTGATTTCCTACTCCTAGCATGGTGCCGACTTTGCTCCGTTGGATCCACGTGAAGAGGCTGTAGAGCACGCTGAGGTGTTGGTCGCGACACTGACCATCAATTCAAAAGCACTCTGATATGATTCAAGCAAAGCAGACGGAGAAGCCTTCATTCGCCGCGTGCATGTTGGAAGCTTGCGAAGGGCTAGAGAATTGAACCCATAAGTTGTCATTTAAAAGTTTTGTTTACGTGGCTGATGATTTGGAGCTGCCGTCAAGAGGATATAGAGGGATGGATGACATAAGGGTTTATTTGTTAGAAGTAGAAAATATAAGGTTGTTAAATTTAAAGTTTGAAATCGAATGGCTCAAATGCAAAAGGGACATAAATCTAAGGATTAAACTGCAAGTACCCTTTTTTTATATGTCGAGGAATAGTAATTAATAATAGAGAAAGGAAGAACTTTAGAAATTTTTTAATGTTTGCAGATTTTTGGGTCACCATCGTTCCCCCAAAGATACAATCCCACACACGTGCCACCGACGAATGAATGGCTATACATCAGTTTACTAACTACAGCCTCTATCGAAACGCCTCACTGCTACCATGACGTGGACAGTTTAATTATTTGCACGGTGCAATTTTTGAGTGTGACATAATATTTGGACACAATTTTTAAAATTTGTTTTCTTGAAGGATACGAGAGTAAAAATATATATTTGGAAAGAAGATTTTTATAAAAAAAAACAAATTTATTTGCGTTATTTTTTACATAAATTAAAGCCTATGATTAAATAAAAAAATTTATTGCTTAACAAAAAATAATAATAAATTTTATTGAAGATTGATTTTTTTTTTGCCTAAAAAATCATGTTTGAAATAAAAAAACGTTTTAAAAATCATTAAACAAACATACTCATAAACCTCCAGATTCTGTCCATAAATTATTGTTCACGAACTAGCATCCTTGTCTGAATTTGAAAAAAGAAAAATACACAACTGTGGAAGTGCAGATGATACAGATGGCTGCTGCAATTGAAAGTACATGAACTACCATTCACTTCCACAACACTACACAGAAAGGTACCCAAAGTGCACAAAACTAAAGAGAAACAAACAGACTTGCATTTAAAACAATAAAAGCATTCATCGTCTTGAGGTCAAACCGACAGCAAACTCATTAACGACTGGCCAACAGAAACGAAACGAAAAAGCAACAAGGGCAAAACATTGGGCACCTGAACGGCTCAGAAAGCCTGCCCAATGCCTTCTTCTCCTTTTATTACCAGACACAACTCGTAAAGACCATTTTACTGACTCCAAACCAGTAAACATCAAACACAGAACGAAACAAGATAAACCATTTTATATGAGTAGTCGCAGTAACAATGTAAGCATAGGACGTTCAGTTACTCATCTTCTGATTCAGACTCGGCATTCTGCAGCCACTCTATAAAGGGCTTGATATTCTTCCAAATTTGGGAGGTTTTATTGCCACCAACCAAGCCTTGCTGATACCACTCTAGTACAGATTCCTCCTCCACCACATCGTTGTCGTAAAGATCTTTCAGAACCAATGCCACCTCCTTAGCAGCCTCTGTGCTTGCCTTCACACAGAAAGACTCTATAGCACGCAAAAGAACAATCTGAGATCCCTCTTCCATGGCTGCTTCCAGGTAACTCTTCTTTTTAGCCACTTCTTTGGCGAACCCCTTTCCAATGCCCATAAAGAGAGCTTCAAACAGGGCATCCATGACTTCTTGGGAAGTCCCGGAGAGTGACACCAAGAACGATTTCAGCTGACTCACAGAGGAGTTATTCTTCAGGTAGTCCTTTATCTCATCCAAAAGGCTCCTATGGGTACTTGTAAAACCATTGCTATGTCCATTAATCTCCGTTTTCTCTTCACGTCCTGGAGACTTCTTTGCAGACTTTTGCTTCTCTTCTTCAGTAGAAAGCATGACCATATCAGCAGTAACAGTACTCAACTGCTCCTGGATGCGCTGGCGGGCTGCCTCCAATGAAGTGTCCGTCAGCCACTGGATGTCGTCGTCGTTGTCATCAGCTGCGTGGTCATTCGCATCACCCTGGCTGTGAATTGGGGAGTGATCCTCATCGGAACTATTGCTTTTTTTCTTCGCTGATGCTCTGGAACCAACATCCTTCGCACTACCAGATGTGCCTTTTTTCTTCACTGCCTCCATTTTAAGCTTCTTCTGCTCCTCATCAGCAGCCTCTCCTTCCTTAAGCCGCTCCTTTTCAGCTCTCCTCATTGCCTTCTTATCTTTTGATCCCTTCTTCTGCTCAGGTGGGTTCTTGAGAATAAATGTTGTAAGCTTGTCCCTCATATCAACATCTGAAACAAATCCACATGCAGCACATTTCAGGGTGATCATCTGTGTCTTAGTGATCACTATCTCAGTTTCAGGGTTCCCACAACCATAGCACTGAACATATTTCTTAATGAAGTTTTCAAGAAGTCCAGCAAGCTTTGCAGTGTCATGGGAACCATTAACAAGGGAAGTTCCAGTCTTCTCATCAAATTTCGACTGTGCTCCAAGCTCACAACCAAAGTATTTTGTGGTGTAAGAAGCAGGTCTAGCCAGGGCCTTTGCTATCTCAACCATGTTAACCACGTTAGTCTTGATGCCATTTCCTCTACCTTCAATCTTAGTCATCATTTTTGGCATCTTATACCTGTAGAAGGCATCATCTCGGTTTGAAGCACCGATGTTTTGTAATGCCATCTTGTCACAAACAAGTCAGACTGCTGGACTAAATACCTCAAAAGATGCACAAGTCAGAAGAAGTTTTTCTTGTAACCAGAAATGCTCCTTTACCAGTAGAATTTGTAGCAATTGAAAAAGGACGCATAAACCTGCAACCCAGAGAGTTCACACTGGTGCCTTCTAATAAGCCAAAATGCATGCATCCAAGTTCCTCAACAGTATGTCTGTTCTTTTTTCTAGACTTAGGACAGTAACCCCCAAGCAACCCAATTGACGACAAAAATAGAGTAGCCCGCTCAGACATAAAAGAAGCTTCAAACTTAATGCCCTCCACTTTGACTAGCTGCAGAGCAGACAAAACTGCCAACTTCCTGAAAGCGAAAGAAAAAATTGTAGAATTAAGTGCTTGAGCAAGCTCGTTAACCAGCTCAGACATGGCTTTCGTCTGACATTTGAAGAAAATAATTTAAATCACTAACAAGCATTATCTTGTATCTGCTCGTAATTCATAGATCGCTATGATATAATCCAAAACACATTCCATTGGCAAAACCTGAATCACACTATTGGGGATCCTAAATGATAGATGAATCATCAGCTACACATGTTCTACACATGGAAACCAGATTCCACCATTGGGATCCTAAACTTCATCCATCTCGCAAGTACAAATAGAATCTATGCAAAATAATCTAAAAGCTCAATCTGAAAATCTTCAACTAAAAACCACCATATATGTGTCTTAAGGTCGAATACACCGATGCAGGGAAAACAATATTGTGATGTACTAAACAATTATCAATCACTATCACCCCAATTACTCCATGATAAACCCAGCAAAAGACCATCAATTGCATAATCAAACAAGTAGTTGAAAAAAATCACATAGCAAGCACCATTTGCAACCCCGTACAGGAACATAATTACGTCGAAATATTACAAAACCCTTCTTATCAACCAACTCAAGGATTACACAAAAGTGAAAGGTATTTAAATAAACCCCAATCCCACCCCGAACAGAAGATGAAACAGTCAGAGGATACAATCATGGTTTCCTACAAGTTGAAAGCAACCAGAGACGAATAGAAAAAAGAGAACGCAGTGGGCGTAGGTCAAATTTGAATTCAATGCACCGATGCAATATGAGTTTGAAAGATCGGACGAAGAGCTTTAAAAATCCCAGGTCATCTATTAATAGATTACTGCACAGGATCCAAATTCCGATCCTCAGAATTAACAACACTATATTCAGATCGAGCAAACAACCAACGATCAAAAAATCAGATCAAACCACTAAAGACAGAAACATAAAAAAGAAAAAAAGAAAAAAAGCCTTGCAGATCTACGACGACTCCGCTATCAAAACAAGAATTCAAGGAGCTTACGAAAAACACAATAGATATAATCCGATCAAACACGTATCATTACAATCAACCACTATGTGTCGAAAAACAGCTATTAATCAACAACGACCCAAAAGAAAATACAAAATACAGAACCAAATATAAGAAACGAAACTATCCAGAAAAAAAAAAGATCTAGGGGACGATTGGGAAAACAGTAAGCGTTACCTTATGGTGTGGTGGGACAGCGAACGAGGAAAAACAAGAAATACAGGAGATGTGGACTAGGAACTTTGCCCTGCGCTCGGTAAGAATTTAGCTACAAATGAGAGGAGCGCTCTTCTTATATAGGACAGGCCCAGAAAGAGAGACAGGCCACGAAACCCTACACGTCATGGCTTAGGGCAAACTCAGCTATTTCAAAAAATTCGTAAAATCTTTACCAACTGAACTTTCGTAGCAAATTAAGCGTCTATCGGTCTGTGTGGTCCTGGTTTTACGGTTTTGTCCTCGTCTAGAAAATGCGCTCTGCCTTTTTTTTTCTTTCTTTCTTTTCAGTATGATGATTTTATTGATTTCAGAGGAGATAAGGATATAAAAGAGGGGAAAGGTACAGACATCTCTAGAGTATTCAATTGTCACAATCGGACCACGTCCTGTACAGCTATTTTTCCTGACCGTCCATTTTTGGGGTAGTTGAAAGAAAAAGGGTTAAATTGGATTCATTTATATTTTTGCACCCTATGTATTATTTTTGACACATTAGACCCATAAAATTATACATTTTTCAATTTGAACCTCGTACCTAAATTAATTGTCAACTTAGACGAATTCCATTAAAAAATTTACACGTTACCCCCTTATCTTTGAGAGTATTTACATATTGTCCTCTTATCTTTGGAGATTTTTACATATTGCACCCCACATTTTGACGGAATCCATCTAAATTGACTGACAATTTGGGTACGGGCCCAAATTAAAAAAAATGTGTAAGTTAAGTGGTCTAATATACTAAAAATAATCTATCTAGTGTAAAATATAAATGACCCCAAAGAGAAGGATCAAGTATATTTAACCTAAAGAAAAATATTGGAAATAATTATGATTGAGCTTAATGTGCGAAATAAATTGGGTTCAGCCCATCTATTTAAAGCAACGTGGGGCACAAAGAAAGAAAAGCGACAAAAGTTCCATCTTTTCAACGGCTACAATCTTCGCCATGAAGAAGTTATCCTTTCCTGTCGCATGTGTCATGCTTAAAGTCGGTTGCGTGCTAGCTAATTACAATTGTATCCCGCGACATTGGGGATTCCTTTAGATATCTGTCACGCAAGCCTTCTGCATGAGATATTAGATTCTTTAGATATCTATTTGTCAGGCGTTCGGCATCTCTAGAGGTATAGAATTTATACGAGTTTTCTTCTGGCTCTGCTATTCTATTGTATGTTTGTGAAGTATATTCTCTTAATCTTAGGAGTAGCCAATGACAAACGCTTATTTGGGACAGTAATGGACTCATAACCATCAATAGGTGATCGGTGGCCATGGATACACAAAAAATGAACACTTTCATTGAGCTTTAGGAAGCGGTGAAGAAATAATGCTCGCTTTTCCGTCTTGTGTAAAGGAGGAGTTGAGGCCTGACCATAGAGAAATGAAAACATTGTTTCAGTCCATAAAAAAAATAAAAAAATGTAGCTGTTGATGTGTAAGACTATTACAAGATAAAATACCAGCTCGACAAAAGCCACCCACACACTACGAGCTCATTGTTAACTCTTAGAGAATATAATTCAAATAATAAAAATCTTTCACTTCTTATCAGCTTAAGTTTTTGGGATGATGATGCAGGGGGATCCGACCCAGATGATGCAGAGCTGTCAGATTGCTCATTGATGGCGCTGAATTACCTGGAGTGGGAGGATCAGCGCAAAATTGGCAAGAAATCGTGATTTAGCCTAATTGGGGCAGTTTCCGTGCACGTGTCGGTATTTTGGCCATAATTTTGGCTACAGGTGTCCGATTCGCGCTTGTGACCCCAATTCGGAAAGCTCTTTTCGGCGCGCACGTCATAGCCACCCAGCTACGCTCGGTGCACATCGTTTCGAGCTCCAAATCCGCTGATTTCCTTTTCAAAACCCTATTTTTAGTTAATTTTTGTTATTTATGGTAATTTCCTTTTTGTCGATTAGGAAATAATTCTGAATCCGATTTGGGCTAGATTTTTGGCAATCGTTTGATTTCCTTCCTTATTTCGTTTTGGTAAGATTTTTAGGGTTTTGCTATTTTTGGCAAATATTCATTAATGGTCGAATTTCAGCTATTTTAACCCGGCTTATGGGTTATTTTGATTCATTTCTGAATATTACGAATTTTATTGAATCCAGAGTGTTTCTGAATTCTTTGGGTTGAAATTCTCTCTTTCCCTTCTCGCAAATTGCCTTTTGTTTTGCCTACAGAATAATCTCTATTCTGCCCGGCGTCAGATGAGTGGTAGATTCACATGGTATCAGAGCCAACGTCTAAAGTTCGAGACCTGACTCCGCACTTCACCCCAATTTCAATTAAATATTGCATGTGGTGGGCCTTTCAATTAAAGAAGAGTCTGACCCACACGTGAGGGAAGTGTTAGATAATATAATTCAAATAATAAAAATCTTCTTCTTCTTATCAGTTTAAGCTTTTGGGATGAGTGGTAGATTCAAATGTAAATGTAAGACTACCAACTACATGATAAAATATCTGAGCAAGCTTCTCTGGGACAAACCCTTCTTTAGGAGGCAGAGGCGGATCCAGGGGGTGCGGCCCTGGGTGGCCGCCCCCCATTGGACAGACCAAAAATAATTTTTACATGTAATTTTTTTTTATTATAAGTTGGTATGGGCATATGAGAGTCCGATCCCCATAGGCCTAGGCCAACCCTGGTTTTAAGCTTGCAGGGTCTGATTTTAAGTGTGTATTGATTGCTTCTACTTCCAGTAGCCTTAGCCGGTTAAAGGTGCTAAAGAAATCAAGTATTTTGGGTTTTGTTTTTCCTGAAAATGACTATACGTGTATCTTAGTTATACATGCTACCTCTTTATTACTTCTTTCTTTTAGTTTTTAAAGTATATTTTCTTTGGAGTGGAAGATTTGACAATTTGATATTTGCATCTTAACTGGACATTGTGAGGCAACTAGTGCTTTGATCAAACCTAATTAATGTCTTTGCAGTTGAATACTAACGATGGTAAATCCCCTGGTAGCCTATAGAACACTGGCAATTTATTGAACAATTTGGGCAATTTATAGTTAACAGCAAATTCTCCATACTATTATAGGAATTATAATGCAATATTTCTCAGTTATTTTTGTCCATACTATTTTTGTAGTACTTGATACTGAAAATTCTAGTGTATATCCCCCTTGACTCTCAGCTCTCTCTCAATCTCATTATTTAGATTTTTGACGGTTTCAATTTTTGCAGGATACTCAAGATTTTACACTTGAAAATTGCTGAACCTCCGTCCCCTAGTATGTCCCTCTATCCAAGATTCTCTCTCTACAATTCAGTAAAAAAATTCATTTATTTAGTATGCTAAAAATGCTTTAGGGTTTGAAATTTTGTGAGTTGTGAAATTGTTGGAGGATGTGATTGAATTGGTTTGGATATCTTAGGGCTATAGGGGTTTCTACCTAGAAATTTCTAATTTTTTTAATTTTTTTCAAAAATAAATAGAAACCCACTCATATTTTTTGGTCGCGAATTAATTATTTAGCTGGTTTTTGTTTGTTTAGGATTTTTCATGCCCTTGAATTTCTATGGAGTTCCTGCTGCTCAAACTATCATGTTCTTATATATGTAAGATGCAAATTAGTAGGATCTAATTGTCACTTTCAGCCTTAGCAAATAGTATGTACGTGTATTTTAAAATTTTTAATGTTTTTTAATCCTTAATTTTTTTATATTTTAACTCTAAGACACTTTTTACATTACTTTGGAATTTTTTTTTGTCTTTTCGCCTTATGTGTTCGACCCCCTTCAAATTGGATCCTGAATCCGCCACTGACACACAATCACTCTTTTGTTAGTTGAGAAGCTGTAGTTGGACGAACTGCATACGGAAGCAGGGGAGCGAAGGGTGGTGGCCGACACCCACTGCTCCCCAAATTTTTTTTATATGTATATATATTTTTTAATAGAAAATGGCCTGGGCCCGATACCCATGGGCCCAGGCCAACTTCATACGATAAGCATATGCTCTGGGCCCGATACCCATGGGCCCAGGCCAACTTCATACGATAAGCATATGCTCTGGACCCGATACCCATGTGCAGAAGAAGATGATGATGGTTGACAACGGTAGAGAAGCCATTGCCGTTGAAAGGGTTTCTGGGTTTTGGTTAGACAAGCATCAGGATCTGCAGGACGCGTTTAAAGTTTTGCTTCCGAGAGTTTGGGGGCTACACATTCAGGATCTCTTTTTTATTTGTCTTTTGCAATCACACTTATAGATGCTGAGATGCCTGGTACTGAGAGTCATGTACTGGAACTTTGTAGAGAGAGAGACAGAGATCAGTTTAGTTATATGGAAACAGCCCGCCAACTACCCTTCCGCAGCTGACATTTTCTCCGCTTGAGCTGGCTGTCGTTCAAATATTATATATTAGATTATATAGGACCGGATATAACCACATTGATGTCAGAATGCTTTTTTCGGATTTTCCTGTCCCGTGGATACTCTTATTAAATACTGCCTCACTTATTTTTGTCCTTGTTAAAAAAATTGAAGAAATACTTAGATGAAGAAAAATGAAGAAAAATGAAGAAAAAAACTTTTAAAAAGGAGCCTAAACTAGCATTTAATGTGAACACACAATTTGTTCTTAACATTAGAAGGAAGCTTGACATAAGTATTAAATTTAAGAATTATCAAATAATAATATATGTATAATCTTAATGAATTTGACAACACTCATTCTATCACCGCCGGTTCAAATTAGGGCTATTCAAATCGGGTTCGGAGTCGGAGAGTGGAAATTCGACCTAAAATCAAGACAATCGGGACAAAGAGTTTGCAACCCAATCCCGATCCCGAAAAAAGTTAAAACTGTCGAGATCAGGTCGGATTATTCTAAATGCTTTGATTCCGAGTCGGGTCGAGTTATAATATAAAATATTTAAAAGTTAGTAAAACGGTGTCATTTTCGTTAAGGGCAAAAGAGAAAGAAAAAAAACTTAATGCTAGAGACTTGACCCAACTCCGAGGTAAACCAACCAATTTGGTTTGAGCCAGGTCGATTATGAGCAGGGGCGGAAGCAGGGGGTGTGAAGAGTGTCGGCCGACACCCATTGTTCCTCCCAAAAAATAATTTGTATGTACTTAAAAAGTAACTCTACAAATGCTTAGATGTCAAACATCATCCCTAAGGCAAAAAATATCATTCTCTGTTCTTTTACTTCTCAAGATTGAGTAATAGCCCCTTCACTCTCATTCAATTCTCAGTTTTTGCTGACTCGTTAAGAATTTATCTAGCTTTAGTTCTCTAAGAATGTTGGGTCTAACAATGAATGAAGCTATGATATGTTTTTACTTGTTTTAAATTTTTCTCTGTTTTTTTTAAATGAGGTTGAGTTGTACCTGAGTTTTTGCTAAGACTCTCTCTCTCTCTCTTTCGTGTTATATGCATTAAGGAAAGAAGTAGCTATCGTATCTTAGAATAGTCGTTTATATTTCTAACAGGAAAAATGGATTATATAGGCTGGCTAGCTATTTTTTATTCCTCAAGTTATTTCGCATCAGCTTGAATCACATATTGGCACATTGTTGATGTTACTTGGCATATATTATCAACTACATCATTGGCATATATCATTTTTTTGTTGATGAATTTTGTTTTGTATGGTACGTGTATTTCAATATTTTTAATGTTTTTAATCCTTAATTTTCAATATTTTAACTCCAAAACACCTTTTTGCATTATGTAAGGAAAAAAAATTTGTCATTCATTTCGCCTTAGGAGTTCGACCCCTTCAAACTAGATCCTGATTCCGCCATTAGACGGAAGGATTTATTTATCTCCAAATTATATCACATGAATTATTTTATTGAAATTCATACCACATATTAATTTATTGATACGTTGGCAAAAAGGAAAGTTTTACGAGTGGACGCCCATCCACTAAGCCAACAGATTTTTATAAAAGAATCTGTATCAAATGCACACTAGACCCCACGGTTGAGATTTGTCCCAAAATTTTCGACAACAAACAAAAAAGAGAGAGATATGTCCCAAAAGCCCAGACTCAAATCAAACCGAGCAAGAGGAGACATTATGCCCAGTCCGTAGAGGGACTAAATTTGTCCCAAAAGCCTAGACTCAGTTTCCGTTGAAGACGGGCCTGAGGCGGAGGGGTTCAGTCAAACACCGGTTAAACCCAAGAAAGGAGAAATACACCTCGCACAAACTCTCTAACTAACATGACTTTACCCCTAAGAGCCATAGCCCAATGTTTTGAAAAACAAATTTTCACTGCTAGATGAATAGCGTGAGTTTGAATCCTATTTATCTGCGAGTAAGAAAAAAAAAGAATTTAAGTTTAATAATATTTAAATGGGATAAATAAAAAATTGGCCTTGTAGTATAAGCGAAAATCTATTTAGACCCGTAATATTATAAACATAAATTTAATCCTCATGATCTCACATTTGTATGCCGTTAGTCCTCCTCCTCATTTGACAAAATTGACTCCACATCAGCCCTCATCTTCATGTCATCGCTCCACCTCAACTCAAAACCTCTTCTATGTGCCGGCTAAGCCTCTTCTATGCTTCAAATGCGTGTAGCCGCCATCACCACCACCACCACCGCACATCTCTCTTCGGCATCTTCCTTCGCAAAAGAATCCCATCACACTTCCAGTTCGTCCCACTTGATGGGACTCATTCTACACCTCCCTTGAGGTCTATCGATTTCATCTCTATCACACTGTAAACGATTCCAATAGCTAAGCTCGCTATAAGTCCCCGAATTGTTATTTGTCTCTTCTATGGTGTAATTCTCTTCACGTCCTCTGGCTCTGGTCGAATCTCTTCGATGTTCTTTCTCTCCAGTCTCCGAGTTTACTATCTCATTCGATTCTTCCTTGTTCATGTTGTCCATTGGAATGATCAAAATCTTCGGCCTAGTTCAATACAATTACCGATATCTCAGTTTTATTAGTCGAACTAGATGATAAAACGTCTCAAGTATATATAAGGGTTAAATGCATGTCATGCCCCTGTGGTATACGGTAATAGCAAATATGCCCCTGAGGTAAATAAAGTCTTTTTCATACCCCTGAGGTAAACATTCAGGAGCAAATATGTCCTTCCGTTATGTGTTGTTTGAAACACTAACGGTAAATGCTGACGTGTCAAAATTAGACACGTCAGCATTTACCGTTAGTGTTTCAAACGACACATAACGGAAGAGCATATTTGCTCCTGAATGTTTACCTCAGAGGTATGAAAAAAACTTTGTTTACCTCATAAGCATATTTACTATTACCGCATAGCACTGAGACATATCATGCATTTAACCCTATATATAATATTCCATGTAAAACAAAAGACGGAAAGAGTTTTCGTCACCTTGTTAAATCTGAACACCTACAGGCTGCAGTCCTCACGCCACAAATCAACAGATGGGTAATGGGTGTTCGGGAATCGGACCGTTGACTAACAATAACATTCACAATTACAATAGAACATCCACAAACCGAGATTTAAATCTAAGCACGGAACTGTTGAAAGGAATCACCCCCAAAAAAACTTGAAAACCCAACAGATCCCCAAATGACTCTCAAATCCAGCCAAGGAATAGATCTTACAGTCTTGCAATGGATTGTTCTTGTGCCAGTCGTAAGCTCACTTATGAGATGCCATTGTTGCAGGTTGTAAGCTCTCCTATTTTTATTTTTATTGTTGTGAGAGACCCTATTATTGCAGGTGGTAAGCTCTGGTAGTTCTTCAAGCAATGGACCATTTTACAATAAAAAATTTTTGTTGTGTGCAAATAATTTATTCTGACATGGAGATGAAGGCTGATATCGAATCAGTTTTGTAAAATAAGCTAATGGAACGAGAACAGACAAACAAGGATCAAATCATATGAATTAAATTTATGCTTTTAATATAGAAGGACTAAATCAATTTTAGCTTATAGCAAAGAGATCAATTTTGCATTTATTTTTATTTAAATTGTGAGGGTTTAGGATTGAACATTATGTTGCTAGTCCGATTAGTGTGTTTTTCAGTTCGTGTCAAGTCCATTCAAGTCTTGTATACAAAAGATTGAGTTTATGTTATGATTAAAAAAGAAGATTAATTGCATTGTTGGTTTATGTGGTATCACATTTTAACAAGATAGTCACTTGAGTAATATTTTCTACTAAATAGTCTCTGAGATCATATTCTTAACGTCAAATAATTAACTGCAATTGCTGACTTGGCCAAAAATGCCACTTCAACACCCAATTAGACGCTGATGCGCATAAAAAAAAACAAGTTCAGCAGCCACACGCCAAATGTGCTCCACGCGTGTAGCTAAATAGGCGCCAGGTGAGCCATTTTAAAAAAAAACTAAAGACTAGCTAGGGACGATGCCGTCCCACTTATTCCCTTCCCTTTGTCAGCTCCCCTTTCCTCCCCCAAGATTTTTTTTTACTTGGAAATCCCCCAAGATTACGAGAAGGAGAAAAGTTTATTTGTACTGCCATGGCAATGAAGATCAGACATTTAGACTATGTCTGTTTCATGCCTCAAAACGTTTTCAAACGTTTTCTACTCATTTCATCAATTCCAATACCTTTTCACCAATCTCAATAACTTTTTTACAAATTCTAACAACTTTTAACACACTTTTCACCAATCCCAAGAAAATTTACACTACTTTCAAAAAAATAAAAACATATCTCAAGACCTAAACTAAACATAGCCTTAAGTTCTTGGATTGAGGTTGCCCCTTTCTTCGACTAAGGTTTCCGTCTCTCCTGTACTGGAGAGAATTCTTGAAGAGAAGAATGAGGAATATAACGACGAAGACTCCTAAACAGTGGAGTGTGCTTTTGTTTATCTTTGTCAGATTCCTCTGGTTTTGTACCAGTTTTTTTGTATAGAACTTTGAATTGTTCCTACAACACTACTGGGTAATTAATTTGTAATTCAAGGACTTGCATCAATTTTGTCTTGGTACCAAGTAGCCTATTCCGCTGCCATTCCCATATGTTTTATTACTGATGCAATCTCTATTCGGATTGCTCTCTGCTTAAAATCCAAGAATAATACAAGTTGAAGGTTTGTTATATAGTCGTACTGCAGCTGCTTCTCTTTATTAGCATCTTGTCTATTAAAAAGTTTATCCTGTAGAAGTACAGAAAGCTGCGTTTGAGAGGGTGATTCGAAGCTCAGGGACACTGTCGGAGAGGCTAGGGCTAGAGTTGAAAAAAAAAGTTTATTTTTTAAGGGAATTTAACAATTTAGTCCTTGGGTTTTGACCTTTTTAACAGTTTAGTTCTTGAATTTCAAATTTCAAATTTAAAGCCCTTAGGTTTCATACTTTTGACAATGAGGCTCTTCCGTCAATCTACCGTCTATATGCTTAACGGAGCATATTATAGGATGCAATTAACTAAAAAAAAATATAATAATTGTTTGTTCCTCAACTATTAAATGTGATACACCTTAAGGCTGCGTTTGCATGTAAAATTTTCCCCAAAATTTTATCTCTCTCCTAATAAAATACTCCAATATAATCTCTCTCTCCCATAAAAAAAAATATAAAAAATTACAAAAACTATAAACTATTACCTCTCTCTTCACTTTTTCACTAAACCCAATACCAACACTAAACCCAATACCTAAAATTTTAACACACAAACTCACCCTTAAGTATAATTTGTTTTGCCTGCCAAAAAATGTCTTTGGGAGAAACGTCACTTATGGTCAATTTTGTCGCATTCTACCTTTGAACTATAAAAATTTATTAATTTACATAATTTGCTAGGATTCCGTCAAGATTATGCATGTAGCCTAATTTTTAACTTATTCTAATTGTAGATCTAATTAAGGGACTCAAATTAATAAAGATAATAAAATAATACTTGTGCAATAATTAATAAGTTACCAAAGCAAACTTTTCCCCGTAGCTCCCTCAATAATTTCAGTTTGTTATAACGGATCTGGAGGCGCAGCCAAAAACAAATAACCAGCGTGAGAGAGGGAGAGATAGAAGTCTCTGAGACTTATCTCCACTGTCTATTGGTCTGGCTGCTAGAAGAATTGGGGACTCCGGTCGTCCATTTCTGGTAGCCCGCCCCGTTTATTTCTCCCCTGTGGTCCAAATTCTCCCCCATTCGCCAGCTAGTAAGCACAACTTATAGGTACATTATTCAGCAAAAAGGTTGAAGTACCCTGTTGGATATGCGTCACATTTGTGAATAGACTTCAATGCCTTGCCTTTAATAGCTATTTTCCTGTACTATTCCTCCCAGATATGACCTAAACGGGGCCAATCTTTTCATACATGTATATTCCATTTGGCTTCAATTTTGTTGACGAGCATCCGTTCGAAATACAATTTTCTTTTGTCAATTTATGTTTGCATTTGGGCAGGGTATATATGAGTCATTAAATCTCCCGGTTCTGCAATAATCGTGAAGAGTCCCTATTTAATAACACTGCCTGTATTGTTTCAATTATAGCAACTTAGGTCGTAGTGGTTTAGTGCATTATTAGATCCCTCATTTTCCATTATGTATGGGATAAAGATACAAATACAAAAACAACAGGCCATCTTTTTTTTATTACAAATAATTAATCCTAAAAACTCTACGAGAAAGAATTAAAATTGAGAAATTAAACCACAAAACTTATGAATTAATTAAACATATTTTGTTTAATCTATTTTATTATTTTTATCCTGTTACATAAACCTTATCAAAACCTATAAAAAGCTATCAATGCAAAATCTGATACCGAAATTATTAGAATTGGAATCTTAATATAGTGTTTTTGGGTAACCCATTGAAATATTATGGGTCAGTGCAGTAAGAATATGCCTTTAAGTGCCGAGTAGTTGTTTTCCTATTTTATTTTTTAATGCAATTAATTGCCTCCAAAAAGGTACGGAAAAAGAAAGAAATAAAAGGAGATTATTATGATAAATCGTTAAAAAGACGAAATTTACTACAATTATGATATATTGATAATCAAGAACATATGGCCTTGTTTGATGCTATGTCAGATTTTAGCAAATTTAGAGACAGACTTACACTGAGATTCGCTTAGTTGTGTGTGTTTATGTCAGATTCTTTGTAATAACTTCCGTAATTTCCTGTCTCCTGCCTAAAATAACGAACAGTCAAACGGATCGGGTCGGCCCTTCCGATAAAGGATATTGTGCCGTGACTGGCGTAGACGCGCGTGGAACGCCGTCTCAATTCGACGAAAGTCGCATATAATTACGGCCGAACTTTGACGGTCCAAAGCCCACGCATGGATCATGATACAAACCAAAAGAAGAACCAACGGTGTTCATTTGTACCGACGGTTACCGTTTTAACCGCTACCGGTAAGGACGGTTATTGTGCCTTAGCGGTGCGATGATGGTTTTTGCCAAACCGTCACCTACACTACCGTTAACCACCCTAGTTGAGACTTGAAATGATTATTGATTATGTGACATAATTTTATTGGGCTTTTGTTAGAATATGTTAGTTGGTTTATGTCACATTGTTGGACATTTTTATTAAACTTTAGTCTTTATGTTTGAATATGATATTATGTCATACTTTTGGACAATTTTATATTTGTTATGATTGTTAATGATTATGATATTATATTTGAATATGTTATGATATTTGTTCATTTGATATGATTATTGATTATGATATTATGTTGGAAATTTAAACAGCCTAAAACAATAAACAAAATGAAAAAGCTCAAGGAAAAAATTTATTTTTTTTGCACGACGGTTATACGGTTTAAGCGGTTATCATATAACCGTTACCGTTAATACCGTCACTTGTAAGGGCGGTTATTGTAACTTAGCTATGCGATGACGGTGTCAAATATGTGATTCCGTTAATTGCGTCAAACCGTCACCGTCACTAACGTTAATCACCCCTTCTCCGAGTTCGGGGACGGGGGAGTTTATAAAGCAATAAGCTCTTCGTCGTTTCCCACCTGAGTCCCGACCTATCTCCGTCTCTCTAGCCTCGGGGAAAATGAAGAATCGGAGCACGGGAAAAATCTCTGCCAAATGGGTTCCCATTTTCTGCATCTTTTCCTTCCTTATTGGCGTCCTCATAACCAACAGGTCCCTTTTTCTTTCTATCATTCACTACTTTCCTTCATTTTTGGCTAAATTTCAATTCGCGTCTCTCAAAATGTCTCTTTTGTTTTTGTTCGGATTATGGGTTTTCGTTGTTGTCGAAACTGATGAGACTGACTTTTGGGTCGTTGTTGCTCAGGACTTGGGCCACACCCGAATCCAGCGGGCAGCTCATGATCCAGCGTCGACTTGAACAAGAGGTGCAAGCGGCCACCGACGATTTCACAACGACAACGGTACGTATAGAACTTCCATAGGACCATATCTGCTTCATTAGCATAAATGCTCTAAAATTCCGGCAGCTTGAATTTTCTATGTTCTTCTATTCTGTATTAACTTTCCATCACTTTTCCGTTTCTTTGGAAATCAGAAAACGGTACCGGAGAGGGATGTGATGGAGAGAGTTTTCAAAACCCACGAAGCACTTCAGTGAGTTTCTAAGCATCAGTCGTAATTGTTGTCACAATTCTTAAGTTTCTTTCTGACCAATTTATTAATCATTTGGGAGCTGTCGTGGGTTCTTTTGGAGGCGAGCTCAGATCTCTGGACAAGCATATATCGCATCTTAATATGGAATTATCGGCGGGTCGGACTTCTCGCGAAATGGGGATGTCCGACGGCTACGCTTCGACCTCTTTGTTGCCTAATGAGAGGAAGAAAGTGTTTATAGTTATTGGAATCAACACCGCTTTCAGTAGTAGGAAACGGCGTGATTCGGTCAGGGAGACTTGGATGCCTCAAGGTATACTGTAGTAGCTTAGGTTTGTTTGTTTTTACGTGTCATTTCGCGTCTTATGTTGTTGTGGGGGATTTGTTTGTTAAGAAACTCGTTGTGTTTTATTTTCTTTAGGTGAAAAACTTGTCCAATTGGAGCGCGAGAAGGGAATTGTAATCCGGTTCATGATTGGCCACAGGTAAATTTACTTCCCCAGGTTCTTTTCGTATGCATTAGCTTTATGGCAAACTGAAACATCTTGATAACCAGAGGAAAAGAAAGCAAAATCAATTCCCCGTAGGTTTGTTCAAGGAAAATCGTTTGTTCTGGATATGACAATATTGGATACATCTCTAAAAGCAATTTGAAGTTTGACATGTCTTTTGTCTTATATATGAGATATACAGGATGCTTTTTTTTGAGGGGGGGGGGGGTAAAGTTCGGTAGAGGTGCTATTTATAAGGATTCTCTGTTGCTTTTAGTTGTTGAAAATGTCTCTGTTGTATAAATGGAACTTCTAATCTTTTTACATGCTTGGTTTAGTGCAACATCCAACAGCATCTTAGATCGTGCTATTGATTCGGAAGATGTTCAGCATAAAGACTTTCTTAGGCTGGTAAGAAGTGCACATAAAGCCGTATGTTTATCTGAATATTCAAGACACCCTTCTAGGAAATGATTGTCTAACTTTCAGTATGCAATTATATTGTAGGAGCACGTTGAAGGGTATCATGAGTTGTCTGCAAAAACAAAAATTTTCTTTGCCACTGCCGTTGCTCAATGGGATGCTGACTTCTATGTCAAGGTGGATGATGATGTCCATGTCAATTTGGGTATGCACAGCAATATCTTTGTGTTGTTTTAATTGTTGTTGCTTTAGTATCATTCCCAAAAAAGAAAGTATCGTATTACCATTGGCTTGGTTAATTTTGTTTCATCTCTTGCTTTTCTAGGTATGCTAGCTACAATTCTCGCCCGTCACCGCTCAAAACCTAGAGTCTACATTGGGTGTATGAAATCTGGACCTGTTCTTTCTCGCAGGTAATACTGCTGGATCTTAACTGCTGATGAGAATGAAAATGTTACTATTTCTTTTACTTTCTGCCTATCTCGGCAGTGTCATTAACATTTTTAAGTTCCCTATGTTCTCCAGGGATGTCAAATATAACGAACCAGAGTACTGGAAATTTGGAGAAGAGGGCAATAAATACTTCCGGCATGCAACTGGGCAGATATATGCAATTTCAAAGGACCTAGCCACATACATCTCCATCAACCAGTAAGGTTTTTCATGTGCAAGTAGCCTGTTAGCTACCATATTAAGGGCCATGGCTTAATGTTCATAGCTTTTCCGTTTGCTGTTTTCATGCTGAGATAAGCAGTAAATTGTCATTTTTTACCCGCACCTGCACCAAGTTATTCAATTGTCTGAGTCTAAATGATTTTTCGGAAATTTTCATCTGAACCTTGATGTTATGAGCACTAGGTGAAATTGACCGAAAATCCTTTAGTGTTACGAACATGTTGAATGGAAACACAAAAATCAGAAGCAAATTACCCATGGGAACTGAATTTTTTTCAAAGAGACAGGTTTATGGTCCATATTTTCCTGCAACCTGCAAGACCTTTTGGATGTGGTAACTTTTGGGTATGGAACATTTGCACGGACAAGTATTCTTCTTAATGAAGCATGCATAAACTTCTTGGCGTTGCTGATTGTGATCGCAGGCCTATATTGCACAAGTATGCCAATGAAGACGTGTCACTGGGTTCATGGCTTATTGGTCTTGAAGTTGAGCACATTGATGATCGCAATATGTGCTGTGGAACTCCACCAGGTACTCTGCTTTTAAAAGACAGATAGGATTATCGAATAGACAAACTTTTTGGTAGGCAAGAAAAAAAAAAGCTTGCAAAGAGAACAAGAAAGTAAAAAATTTCAGGTTCTAATGTAGGGGTGTCACACATGTTTGCTGCTACAAGGATGATACACCACTAGATAATGGAGATTTTTCATCCCAAATCCAGCTTGATTTGGTTTATTCTGTCCACTTGGTAAAAGTTCTCTTTGGTTGGGATATAATTTTTAAACATTCAAAGAGTTTTGATGCAATCATAAAGTACTTTACCATCTACATATCCAAAGATGTTGCTACTTATTGCATCCTGGGCTGGACTTTTAAATGCGGGTGTTCGGAATTTTGATTTGTAAATGCAAGACATCCTTCTCTCAGCCACAAGGTGTTAGACAGATAGCTGTGTTCCCATAAGTAGAGTTGAGCCATTTATTTCATTGTTTATGGCTGTTGTTCCTCTTTAACTCACATTAATCCTCTGCTGATGCAGATTGTGAGTGGAAGGCACAGGCAGGTAATGTTTGCGTTGCGTCATTTGATTGGAGCTGTAGTGGAATCTGCCAGTCAGTGGAGAAGATGAAGTATGTTCATGCAACATGTGGTGAAGGGGATGGAGCTGTTTGGAGCGCTTTATATTAAAATCAATTGAAGGGTGAAGATCCTTAGGCAGAGAAGGTTTAAGAGAATTTTCAACCACATTGTCTGGGAGGCAGTTTAGTGAATTCAGAATCGTTACAGTTGTGCATATATGTATGATACACAAGTCCATGCATTTCTTCTCAATCTTGTAAGATCTCGAGCAAAATGTGGTGCATCAGTTTATTGGAAGCTGCTCATTCAAACTGTTGGCTGTTCACTGATCTCAGAAATCTGTTTTGTGGATGCGGGAGGATTTGGAGGGATATTAGTATACAATCACAGCATTCTTATATAGGTTTTCTTTTTTTAAAATAATTCTTTTCCGCCATAGGAATCAAATGTAACTTGATGGGTCATATGAACACTATGCTCTGAATGCGGCGCCCATGAGCAGGAGTTTAAATTGCTTGATTAGTTTTTGGTTCTCTGAACGGCCTTACTGTGTAATCAAAAACAAAACTCACAGGGCTTTCGCTGCACCATTCAGATTGTGTAGTAGTGGAAATCCCGATACAGATAAGGTTTACCAAAGTTGGACGTGATAAACTAGTTTCCTTCCTGAGTTCCTTCACTTTTTCCTCATTCTTTGTCCTTTGAATTATTGGGTATCCCAATATAGATTTAATTGAAACTTTATGCATTAGAGTCAAATTAATTTGGCTAATTTTTAATCAATATTTTGGTTCCAGTTCTTACATTAATCTATTATATTCATTTTCTTCAATATTATAGTCTAATTATTAAACTATTTTTTTTTTATAACGAGGGAAATTCGGGCACACATTCACGTGCACCAAGTTCAGACGAATCTGACCCAGTATACGTACTAGTTGGGTTCATCGTCACGAAAAATCTCGGGCCATACAACCCTCTTAAGCCACACATGTCAGGTAAGTCCAACTTTGCTGTGAGAGTTTCTCCAAAAAATTGTTTGCACATGAGGGGATTTGAACCTAAGACCTAATTATTAAACTAATTAATTTAGCTCATTTTTAATTATACTAAAATTTAAATTTTTTTTAAGTAGACATCCCAATACAAAATAAATAATTAAAACAATAAATAAAGTCTGTGAATTGGTCCCGTCCCATCATTTTTCGACCGAAAGGTTAAGGTGGTGTTTGTTTGTGAAAATTTTGGAGTGGAAATGTTGGGGTATTGTAGTTGGTGAAAAAGTAAAGATATTTTGTGGGAGTTGGTGAAAAAGTGAGGATAGAAGATTTGAGTGAATATTATAATGAAAAAAAATTATTTAATGAAGAAGAAAATATTATTTTATAATTTTTTTAATAATAACCTAAATATTGAGTTGCCGAATTGTAGAGAAACAAACAACACCTAAAAAAAGCCGCTAAGCAAAGCAAGCACACATATCCTGGAAAAGTGCATAATAGCACAAAAGTAGGCGAAGTCAAGCAACAGCCGACATAATTTCAGAGTTTTAAAAAATAAAAATAAAATTTCAAAATTATCTGTAAATGTTATGGAGGCATTCACTCGTTGAAGAAGACGCAAGTAGATCAGTTTGTATTGGGCCGGGCCCACGACTTTCGAATCATCCCAGCCAGATGAGTCCATCGAACGCCATTTCTAGGCGGGCCTTGGGTTGGGCCCAGCAAGTCCTTCCATATATTTTCTAGATTAACTGTTAGGACTCTTCGATCTTTGTAAATTCTCCTCTGGAGCTTCGATCATTTCGATGTGGTTTAGGTGTCCGTAATCATTCATTGGAAGCTCTGATTTTCACACGATCGGACGGTGCTGGGTGAATGGAGAACGCTGACGTGTTCTTGGGTCTCCACGACTTTCTGGAGCGCATGCGCCAGCCCTCCGCCGCCGATTTCGTCAAATCCATCAAAAGGTACTTGCGTTTATACTATCAAATCCATTTCCATTTGAACCATTGGAGATTCCCTGTATCTCTGGGGGCTAAAATCGCTAAGTTCTTCCAGTTTTCCTGATTCCGTTAACAAGTTAGAAAATGTTTGGGAAGTAGTTTTTCTTTTGTTCCTTTAGCGCCTAAAAGCTTAAACTTTCTGTACAAACGGATTCGGATGGATATAATGACGCTGTTTCTTGTAGCGACGACCTTGCGCTTAGAATTTAACTACTGTTGTTTTAAGTTGATTTCACGTCGATTGTTTCATATTGATGGTGCTCAAACTCCTTTATGGCTAATTGGGTATAGTTTACCTGAATACTCAACCTCGTTTGGACGAGCGTGGAAGCTGAAGTTAATGGTGAATAGATAGGGAAAGTATCAAGCACCATGTTTCGGCCGATATATCATTAGCAGTTCTAGTGATTGATCTTGAGTCAATTACGTGACGAACCTGTAGGAAATATACATAGTGAAGCTACCTTGAGAACCCGTAATGAAGCCTCACCTTGAGCTTTCTCTTCGATTGTAGGGTTTTGAGCTCACGAAATGAAACCTACAGATCCTTCATTATTTAAAGCGTGTAAATCAGGAAGAGGGGTGTCTCAAACATAGACAAACGGTGTTCAACTCTGAGCTGTAAAATTGATTCGCTGACAAGTTAACCCTGGAGCTTCATGGAATTCTCTATTGCCTGATTAGGCGTGTGACTCTGTATATGTGTGAGAGACCTGAAATGGAAGAGAGCTTCATGGAATTCAATAACAAGTTCGCACTGATTGGGCGCGTGACTTGGTATATGTGTTGGAGACCTGGAATGGAAAGAGAGCCTATAGGGGGCTCATGATGAATGAAACTCATGATATCCTTGCCGTAGAAGATTTGAGATGTATTTATTTGTTTGGTGCTTTTTTAGAAGTTCATTTCCTTCTTTATATTTTGGTAAATAAAATAGTTTGCCCCTCTTGAAAATGAACATGTGCAATATCTTCAATGTGATGTGTTCCATATGGCAGTTTTATTGTCTCTTTTTCAAACAATGCCCCTGATCCAGAGAAGGACAGTGCTGCAATACAGCAGTTCCTTGCCAATATGGAAGCAGCTTTCAGGGCTCATCCACTTTGGGCTGGTTGCTCAGAGGAGGAGCTGGAGAGTGCTGGTGAAGTGAGTTCCTGTATATGTACCTTGTTTTTTGCATTTCTTTTTAGGATGGTTGTGTTGTTATGGGGGCCTAATTTCCCAGTAGTATTACTCATCAAAAGCACATTTTTAGCTTCTGTTGTCCTTTAGTGGCATGATTCCAATGACATTCTTAACAGAAGTACTGTCCTGTAAAGACTGAAAGAGCAAATGTAAACAATAAGTTTGCAACGGAGGTTGCAGAATCTTGTATCAATTTGGATACTTAAGCCTCTGTGAAAGCCGTCAAGCTAAAATTGCATTCAAGGCTCGGCCTATGCTCAGATGGAATTGGGGTTAGTGGGGCTGGATTGGATCTCAGGTTCAAATCTACCTATCAAAACAGATAACAAATTTGAACTTTCAGATTTGACCCCAATGCAATCCCTATGCTTCTTTTCTCCAATGGGATTTAGTCTCCACGAAGGCTATTGTAAACATAGTACAACCCTTGACGTACTGTACTCTATATAAGGCGCAGGACACCTTATATGTACTCTCGGGATCTTTCTCTGATGACTATAGAAGCACAATAACTGGTTTAGAATTGATCTAAATTCATTTCCTCCTTATTTTTTTTTGTTTTTTGGCCTCTTAGTAGGCCAGACAATCGGATCTACTGACCTTGAGGAATAGGGTGTTTTAAGATAGACTGTCATATCAACTAAAATGATGTTGTTTTGTTCAAAATTTATTTATTGGGTGAATCCTGAACTACTAATGTTATGGCCTTTTGGGCAAATGGCTGATATTTGTTTATATTCAACACCATGCACTTCTATTTATATTCTTAAAGTGGCAAAAAGATTTGCACTTCTTGCCTTGTATATTCTTTGTTCATACAGCTTTGTTTAGGTAGTTTTAATGTCTTAATTTTCTTGTTGGGTTTTTCCCCTTCTTGTAATTGTTTCTGTTAATGATTCATGCTGATTTATTTACCTCTGAACTTCTTTTTAAATACAGGGACTAGAGAAATATGTTATGACGAAGTTATTTCCTCATGTATTTGCTTCACATCCAAATGATGTAAAACTTGATGACCAACTTTCTGAGAAGATGGCTTTGGTTCAACAATTTGTAAGGCCAGAAAACTTGGATATCAAACCAACCTTTCAAAATGAAACATCATGGCTGGTAAGTAGCCATTTTAACTGATATATATATTCTTTCGCTTTCTATGGTTTACCTCCTTGGAATCCCATTGGCAATATTGTGATTTTTCATGTCAAGAGGACAATAGCTGTTCATATCTATTTTAACATATGTATATATATGTGGATTCAAAATTTTAACTTCAAAGCTCCTTACAGGGTCTCTCAATTTCAAGTCATTTGAAGCCCAAGGTGTTGTAGAGCTTGGTTAGCAAAATTAAGGGGCTTTTCTTTAGCAAGAAAAACCTCATAAAGTGATGGAAGAGTTTTGAATTTGCTCCTCAAAAAGATCAGTGACTGGGAATGTGATTCCTCTTGTATATAATATTCTTCAGCATATGTTACGGCACTAAATACCAATAGGTTTGTGAACTACATTATATTTGGAGGACTTAAACGGGGTAATCCACTAGAAATTTGCCATAATTAAGTTCTCTGTCAATAATTGGAATATGTTGATTCCACAATTGGTATACTGAGTGTCACATGTTGCCAATTAAACAGAATCACTGGCTTTGCATCGATCCTGTTACATTTCGGCTGTTTGATGAAAGCTAGCTCCCAATGTAGGCCTTGAGTCTCGTGCTGACCTAGGCGTTTGTGATGTTAAAATTTTAACAAAATTTTAATAAAATTTTAGGAGTTGGTAAAAAGGTAAAGAGAGAGAATGAAAAAGTTGGTGAAAAAGAGAAAAAGTAAATGAGAAAGTGGAAAAAGTTTATGAAAAAGTGAAGAGATAAAAAATTGTAATGATGATAAAATTTTGGTGTTAAATTTTTGGTGTGCCAAACACCTTTAATATTATCAACAACATGTCAATCATGTCATTAATTATAACCTGTTGAATTCTTTGCCTGCGACATTCAATTCTTTGTTATAGATCAATTATGTTTTTGTTTCTTGTGGTGAAGATTATGTATTGTACTTATCCAAGAATTCGCCATACGAGGTCTCTTACCTGCATCGTTAATTCTGTAAGTGCAGCTGGCACAGAAAGAACTGCAGAAGATCAATATGTACAAGGCACCAAGAGACAAGCTTGTTTGTATCCTTAATTGTTGCAAGGTTATCAGCAACTTACTGCTTAATGCTTCCCTTGCTTCAAATGTGAATCCCCCTGGAGCTGACGAATTTCTTCCTGTCCTGATTTATGTTACTATAAAGGTGAGATTTTTTTTTTTGATAAGTTATAAAGGTGAGATTTAATATAGCGTGATTACTTAATTTACTTGCTCAAATGTTGCAATAATTCAAAATTTTAGGGAGGAAAAAAGAGAAATCTTACTGCTGGGTCTATATATCCGTTATTGTGCTCACAATAAAATTCTATCCATGTTTTGGCTTCCTTATACCTATTGTTGTAAACCTGTCAGGGATTGAAGTAGCTGACATAGACTCCTGAAACAGGAAAGTTTAAACTAGTGAAAGTTGGACATGAGATTAGGATGGGAACAGCAAGCAAATATATCTATGACTGTGTGTGCGTGTGTGCATATCCTTACAAGTTGCTACACTCTAAAATCACTTTCAGAAATTTATTTTGGCCTCAACAATTACGATTTTACCCTCATAAAATAGTCACTGCCAAAAATATGGGGACAAAATTGTCATTTTGCACACCAAAAAATCATTTTTCTTCCAAATTAACCAAAATTTTTAATAGAGAGTACAAAATGTTTAAAATCAATAGTTGGTGGGTGCAATGTAACAAAACTAATAGATTGAGGTGCAAAGTGTCAAGATCCTCATAGTTGGAGGATGCACAGTATATTTATCCCTTTATTTTATTTTTAAGCAAGGTTTTTAGGCAAGTGTATTAATATTTTATTCTGATACCATGAAGTGGTAGCATCCCTCCCTCTTGTCCTTTCTAGGGTAGAGGAAGGGGGGAGAAGGGGGATTGCAAATTATTGTAATGACAAGCATGCTTTAGTACCAATAGTGCTTTGCAAACTAATGGCTTCATTGTTTCATATGTCTCTTGGTTAATGTCCCTTGAAATGTCTTTGGTTATGTTTCAGTTGCATGAATGATATAATGCAGGCAAACCCTCCGCAACTGCACTCAAATTTGTTGTATATACAAAGGTACAGGCATCAATCTCGACTAGTTGCAGAACCGGCATATTTTTTTACAAACATGCTCTCAGCTGAGTCCTTCATCTCCAACATTGATGCAAACGCACTTTCAATGGAGGAAACGGAGTTTGAAAAGAACATGGAATCTGCTCGAGCACTTCTGTCAGTGCTTTCAAATGAGTTGGATGGTGACTTGGATCAGAGTGATAGAAATGCAACTGAAGGTGGACCTCTGGAACCTAAACGTCAGTCTCTGAGTGCTTCTTCTAAGGATACAGACTCCACATTTCGGCACAAATTGTCTGAAGCAAAATCAACAAGTGATCAGGAGGTCCCGAATGCAAAAAATCGGTTAATGCCCTCCCTTTCAGATTTGGAGAACAAAGGGGCTGTTATGCTTTTGAAGGAAGATATTGTGAGCCAAGTCTTTAGGGATTATCCGTACTTGTTTGCTCATGTTGGTGACCTCACACTCGACAACGTGGAAGACCTGCTAAATAATTATAAACAACTTGTTTTCAAGTATGTTTGTCTTTCCAAAGGGTTGGGTGCTCCTCCTCCTCTGTCCTCTTCACAAACTCAGAAACAGAAGAAAGTTGTTACCATGAAAGAACCTGGAGATACTATTACGGCAGAACCAAATAATGAGCCAAAAGAGCAAAGTATGCAAGATGATGGCTCAGATGAAGTTTCACTTCTAGAAGAGGAAAATCTCGAATCCAAGATGCAGCAAGATGTTGCAGCTCAGGGTGGGGGAAATGATGAAACTTCTCAATGATGTTTGGCCTAAATGTATGCTGTAAAATTATGTTGAATTTCAAAAGAGTGGAGAGAAAAAAAGAAAAGAAAGCGATCATCAGGCTATTTCCTTTTCCTTTTCCTGTGGGGAATGTGAAACTGTCATGGCCCATGGCTTTTATCTTATGGTTGGCAAGAGGTGAAAGCCGTGCTGAAGTTGAGCGAAGAATCGGGAAAGAAAAGGGGAATATAGCAATGACGTGTAATTGTAGTTCACTTTTTTGTTTTGTAGCGACATATTACAGCACCGTGATAATTGATCAAAATTATGGGAAGATCAAGGTACATATATATCGTTTGTATAATTGACAACTCTACCGAGTGTATTTCTTTTTCTTGCCCCTCTAATTTTCTGGTTTCTCTTCCTTCTCAAAAGTCCTTGGACTTTTCTACGTTCTGTCTAGTCACTGAAGGCCTTTGGAATGATTGGACACTGGGGGCTTCACAATTATGCAGTTCTGTTGTTCGACTCAAGGTTAGAATTTCACTATTTTTGGCAATTTCTTGTTCACAATGAAAAAGAGACCGAAACTTCTATAGTACTTATTGCTATCAAAATTACTACTAATGTATAGGATTTAGATCTTTTGTAATTTTTGTCAAAAAATGTTAAACAGAGTAGGGTCCACTTGTTGTGTCTCTCTTTTCAAATGTGCGTCTTCTTAATATATCCTGCGTACTTGTTCGGTTCCAAACCTAACAATATGTAACCAGGGCTGTAAAACTCAAGTTAATGTAGTCCATCCAATCATGCTATTTGTTTGGATAGAATTTGAAAGCCGGTATTGAAGAGATTATAAAAAAAGTCAATTTTACTGTTCATGAATAGTGACTTGTCGGTTTTGACTTGTTGACTTTGTCCTTACATGCCTACGGATGTCACATGGGCCTGGGCTTGGATGTCTCGTGGACTTGGGCTTCACATGTCGTCTCCTAGATCGAAGGCGTAAGGATCCTGACTATCTTGGAAGACTGGATCCAAGTAGTTGGGCTTTGATTGACCTGCAGCAGACGAGTGAGATGAGGCTGGGCTATGCTCATCTGGGTCTTGTCCACTGATTTTGCTTACTTCGCAACTGGTGGCAGAGCTCCTGCAGATCTTCTTTACTTTGAACTTGGTTCATAGCAGAGACTAGGGCAGTCTGGAGACTGGTCTTCTCTACTAAGAACTAAGAGACAGCAGAAAATTCCTCTGGCTGAGGAAATTTCTTTTTTACTTGTTCAATTATCCTGTCGATATTGAACTTGTCCCACCATTTGACTTGGAAACGGCGGGCCATGATGTTCTGATTGACTTGATAATCCCATTTAAGAATCCATGGGATCTTGTATTTACTTGTGAACAGGCAGAGGGTCGGAAACTGATTGTTCTGGACTGTGACTTGTGCCAGATTACCAAACCGAGCAATTGCTTCCTTGAGCTTGGTGGGAATGATATCGGTAATGAGTCCGAACAATTGCCACCAACGAAGGAACCACATAGGCAGTTGACTTGTGAACTTGTTGTCGAAGTTCAAGAACCAAGAATCTCATTTTGGTAAAGGAGGACATTTGTCCAAGCTTCAATATAATCATAATAATTGAAGCCTATGGATTGACCTGGAAGTTCTTTCAGAATGGAGGGATGAGAACCTCATTCCTGATTGAATTTATCAACAAATTGAAGGGATCTGTCTATGGGGTGGATTTGACCTTGATCAATATTGTAACCTAAAAATCTGACTTTGGTTTGAAACAACCTGATCTTAGGGGCAGAGACCACTAGACCGTTTGACTTGATGATCTGAAGAAACTTATGGAGGTGTTTCCAATGTTCTTTGATTGACTTTGAGAAGACTAACACATCATCTATGTAGATAATGGTGAAATGACTATAAGGGTTAAAAATGTCGTTCATGACATTTTGGAATTCACTTGGTGCATTTTTCAGACCGAAAGACATTACGTTCCATTCGTAATGTCCAAAGGGTGTGGTGAATGCTGTTTTGTACCTGTCGGGCTCATAGACTTGGATTTGATAGAAACCGCTCTTCATATCAAATTTACTAAAAACTGTGGCTGCTGACAGACGACCGATGAGATCACGTTTGTCAAGAATGGGGTAACGAATCCATTGAAGGACCTTGTTCAATGGTTTGTAATTGATTACCATGCGAGGAACTCCTCGTTCTATTTCTGCATTTTTATAAACATAAAAGACAGAACAAGACCATGGGGATTTACTACGGCGAATGATACCTTTACTCAAAAGATCATGGATTTCTTTCTTGCAGACTTCCACCATCTCCTGGTTCATCAGGATGGATCGAGCTTTAGTGGGAATATTTTTCTCACTAAAATCCGGTTCATATGGGAGTTTTACTATGTGTTGCTTTCTATGCCAGAAAGCATTTGGAACATCAGAACAGATTTGCTGTTCTAATTTTACTTGGAATGACTTAATCTGTTGTTGAAGGGATTGACTTAAGAGTTGGTCCTCAACTCTTTTGAACTTGATTTCTTCTTTTAAAAAATCAAGATGTTGAGTGTTCTGGACAAGGAAATTAAGATTTTTACTTATGGAGGCTTCCTGCAAAAAGGAGAGTTCCTTAGGCTGAGGAGGATGAACAAACTCGAAAGTTACCTTTTGACCTAAGATGGAAGTTGTAAGTCCTTCACTTGTTGTGGTGAAAGGATACAACAGGCAAATGAAGGGAGTGCCTAAGATCACTTTTTGATCAGACAGATTTTTTACTAAAACAAACGATGACTTAAAGCAAACATTATCTTTACAGACATGTGCTTTGGATAACTTATACTGAATACCCATAGAAGTACCATTGGCTGAATGAAGACGTTCTCTAGTCTTTTCATAGTACTTAGTGGGTATAAGACCTTCTTGAATACAATTGAGATCTGCACCTGAATCAATAAGGGCAATAACCTCAAATGCAAATTCAGAATTTACTATGATGTTTACTTTTGCATGTCATTTCTGGAAATGCATACGATTCATGATACTAAGGAATTGGCTACCTTCCGGAGTATCTTGTGGGAGAGTAAATTGAGGCTGAAAGGGTTCAGGTTCGGGTGCCTGTTCTGACTGTTCAGACTCTTGTTTCTTAAAACTTTGGTTGATTTTAAGAAGGAGAACTTCTTGTTCAAGAGTTTTATTCTGGGCTTTTAGCTCATGAATATCTTGTTTTACTTGTTGGACTTCAGTCTGTAAATCTTGTAAAGTGACAACTTTAGAGGTTTTCTTAAACTTGTCTAAGATCTTATTAAGACTGACCTGGGTTTCAGAGATTTTTAATTTACTTTCTTTTTTACTTAATACGTTTTTAAATTTGGAGAGATATTGAGCCTTGAGCTCAGGATCCTCAACTTTGTCGATTAAATCGAACAAAAGTTCTTCCTGTTGACTTAAAACGTTCAAGGTTTTACTTGGGTGGCAACAACTATCTTGACATCCTAACTTTTGGTTAGGGATGTCGGATTCTGTGTCGGTACTGGGATTGTAACTAGAATTAGAGGATGAGATGTTATCTATGTCTAGATCACTACCGTTAGAATCTCTTAATTCTAAGATGGCAAACAATTTTACTTTCTCACTTGCAGGAATGTCTAAAGAATTAATATTTTCTTTAACTCGACATTCAGAGCTGTAATGACCTAGTTTCTTACATTTGTAACATCTAATTTTACTTTTGTCTTTAGGTGTGGATTTCTTCCTAAAGGCTTTTTTGTGAAATTTTGGTTTACTAGGTTTACTTTCTTCGGGAGACATGTAATTCCTATTTGACTTCTTGTGGTATTTGTGTGACCTCCTAAAAGATGACCTTTCTTTGTGGTGTTTTCTACGGGATGGTGCTATGGGAGGCAGACCATACTGTTCACAGAAATTACCCATTTCATACTTAGCTGCTTTTTTATCTTTGCTAAGTTGATTATTGATTTTCATGTTAATACACATCTTCATACCTTCTTTGTTGATGGTACTAACAAGATCACCATAGGTCAGGGTATCATACTCTATGATTCCTGAGGGCTGACTTAAGACTTCTCTAATCTTAAGGGCAAAGAGATTAGGGAGGCCATTGATGAATTTTTCTTTCCAAAAAGGATTCTTACAGTCTTCCCTAAGCATGACACGGGAAATGAAGACATCCTTATACCAACGAAAATCACTTAAGGTTGGACACTTAAGGTTACTTAATTGGTCATGAATCCTAGCTGAAATGTTACTAGGAGTACCAATAAAATGTTTAACAATGGTATAAATAAGAGTATTAATACCATCGCTAACACCTTGACCTAATCTTTCATCAAAAATAGGAAATCCTTCTTCATCATGCTGAACAACACTACGAATATGATCCCTATCTTTTTCGGTAAGGTACTTTTCCCACCATTGGCGTAAAGAACCGGTGAAGCCAGAGACAATTAAATCAACGACTTCTGGATGACTAAGGGAATGGTTTACTAAGTAGTTGTTTGCTACCATAGTCATATGTTGGAGTTTATTAAGGATTTCTTGTTCAGAGAAACCATCAATATTCCATTCATATAACTTGTCACTGGAGACAGAGAACTGACTTTGGAAATTCCTTTCTTCAAATTGAAGATCAGGAGGAGTGAGTTTACTATACCAATTCTTGGTTAAAGACATAGGGTTAGGACGACCAGACCTAATCCTGTTGACTTCTAACTGTTTGAACTGGTTTTCGATTTCACTAATCTGATGATCAGATTCTGAGTCTGTATCAGACCCTGTGGAGACTTGACTGAGGGCACTGACTTGATGGGAAGATTCTGGTTTCTTACCATCTGTTTTACTTGTTTTTAATTCACCTAGCAACTGAGTGACTTTACTAAGGGCTGACTGTTCTGAGATCTTTAAACCTAAAGGCTTACCAGGCAGCTGTAGTAAAGGTTTCTCAGAGACGAGGGATTGACCATCTAACTTGGATTCAATCTTGTCTAACTGTTTACCTATAGTCCTAAGACATTGGTTGGTGTAATTGTTTTGTTCAACCAATTTCTTGTTACTATCATTGTCAGTGGCAACCTTAAAGGGTGAAGCTGTAATCTCTGTTCCTTTATGGATTATGACAATTTCTTCTGGAGGTGGATGACTGGAGGTAATGGACTTCTTATCCGAAGTAGTCCATTTGGACTTAGTGAGGACCTGGACATTCATGGAATGATAATTTTCAAAATAAATGAAAAAGGGAATGTCCTGACCTAGCTGACGCATGAAGGCTTGCCATGAGTCATAGATGACTTGTTTTTCAGCTTTCGTGTGTCCTTCACGATACTGATTTCTTTTACTATCATTTTCTTTTGACATAAAATCAGCTTCGAGCTTTTTCATGTCAGGCTTGAAAGTTTTACTTATGGTCATCAACTGAGGGTTAACAGATTCGAAATCTGTTTGGGTTGGTGACTCTTGACCGTCATCTTCTACATCGTTGACTATTTGTCCTGATGTAGATGCTTGGTTAGGTAGATGAGAATTAACCGAATACAAGGGTGTACTAACCTGAGAGTTAATATGTATACCCTTAAGTTATCGGTTAATGGTGTCAGGGAGGCTAGAGGCAGACCTACGGGCTGATTGGCTACCTGGTTCCTGAATTCTAAGGGATGCAAAACCACTTCGGGGAGCATCAAAACTAATCCTAACAGTACCATCCAGATACTGTTGGATCATGTCTAACTTGTTAATGTTTTGGGAAACATTGGTGGTTGGGTTTTCATTTTCCAACATCCAGTCACTTGGCAAGGTTACTTCACTCCAACGGATCTACTTGGGGACCCTAATGTTGGCATCACTTGTATGACTCTGGATTAACAAGGTTTGATCTTTGGGACTTTTTACTAAGGCATGGACGTTGAGGTTGGTCCTGATACACTTGTAATAAATCCTATAGATCAAAGCTAAAGGCTGACTTCCTTCTAGCATCTCATAACCTGAAGTTTTAATGTTCAAGGTTAAGGCTTTTAGAAGATGTTTGTCACTTAAACTTAAGGTAAAATCGGGAAAACAATCAAAATGGATGGGACCATTATGAAGGCTTGACTCGATGATTCCTAAAATGCTGGTGCTGTAGTCTGTGAATCTAGCATCACGTAGACACAGAAGGACAGAAGCATCAACTCCTCTTCGAGTTAAAGGTTTTATTGCAACTTGAACTAATCCGATGTGGATATAGTTGAAGTCTTGTTCCCTGTGTTTTTTGACAACAGAAGGAGACAGAAGTTGACATTTTTCATGAGTTTTACTTAGAGCGTAAACCTGCTCTACGGTTTTGACATGGTAATTACATTTGAAGGATAAAAGATTAAAACTTGACTTAGAGTAGATTTCACTACTTGGAATTTTAGGGATATTCCAATCCTGAAGATTGGTGTTGACTTCATTGATTTCAAATTCTTCTTCATTTACTATTCCTGGAATGGGAGGAATGGAACCAGAAGAACGAGAACTGGTGGAAGAGGAAGACCTAAACATCCTATTCATGATTAAACTTCTAGACACTTGAATCAAGCTAAAACAAAAGACTTAATGAATCGACAATAAACCTTACCTAAGCTTCAACCTTTCGACTCAACAAACTTAAAAGGACACACCCTCTCAGGCCACTCCGCTCAAGCCACTCTGGTCTTACTGTTTGGACGCTGGACTTACTGTTCAGGTATGCTTCTAAACTGCTAAGACTGGAGTTTAACTTAGATGGGTTTACTGGAGACTTACTAAGAACTTTGAAGTAGAGAGACCAAATGGCTAAAAACTCAAAAACAAACGAGAGGGGTATTCTCCTACCAGGGTTTGCCTCTGATACCAAAACGGGTTTCCTTGGGTATACCGATGGATTTACCAGATAGATCATGGAATGAAGATTGGTTACCAAGGAACTTACTTTGAAAGGACCAAAACGGTTACTGGAGAGTTTATGGTGAAGACGAGCCATGAAAGAAAAGAAGCAGAGAAGATAGCAGCAGATAAAATAAAATTAATTTTTAAAGACCTCCTGTGAGGGAACAAGCTTCGTTAAACCCAAAGGTCGGCAAATAATAGGCCAATTAGAGGGTATCAACTTGCAAATGGTCTTAAAATAAGTTTACTTGAGAAAACAGAAAGTAATTACTTAAACCAGCCATGAAGGCGGTATGCATGAAGCAGAAATATAAACCAGGCATGAAGGCGGATGCATGAATGCATGTAACTTGAAATGTAAAATCGTCCAATCTGGCGGTATGCATGCTTGCAGAGAAGATATAACACAGAGATATACTTGGAAACTTGGTTTACTTCAAAGAACAGTTGACTTACAAGCAAAAACTATCAAGTAAGAAGACATATACATCGTGTTCTTAGACTTAGATAGGCTTGAGATACTAAAGATAAAAAGACTTAAGAGAGAGAGAGAGAGTTCAGAAATCTGAAATGGAATTCTGAATACAACTGACTTCGACCTCTGTATTTAAAGACAGAAGGGTTACTGTGAAATCACGCGGGTACTGTTGGATCACGCGTGCTTTGACTGTGGATGAACATGGGTGTGTCGGCTGCTTTTGGCTGCTTTCACTGTTTTACTTACCGTTCATGAATAGTAAAAAAAGTCAATTTTACTGTTCATGAATAGTGACTTGTCGGTTTTGACTTTCAATACCGGCTTTCAAATTCTATCCAAACAAACAGCATGATTGGATGGACTACATTAACTTGAGTTTTACAGCACTGGTTACGTATTGTTAGGTTTGGAACCGAACAAGTACGCAGGAATTGTACTTAGAGAACCGCCTTTGTGAAAGAAAGTCTTGGTCCTGTCGGCGTGTGGAATGTGAATGCGTTTGATGGAGACGTCAAGAGTCAAACCTACTATCTACGAAACAGGGGAGTGAGTCGCTGTCAGTTCTATTCACATGACATCACATCTACGAGTATTGTCTGAGTTTCAAATAATTGAAATTAATTCGTATATATTTATGATCTACCTGCCACAAAAATCCTTAAAAACATTATTGCAACTTCAAGGTAATTGATATGCAAAACTCATGGACAACATAATGTGTTAATCTTACGGAACTAAAGTACAACTCTCAACCAATAATAGATGATCTTGCCCAGCTTTGAGAAAGGTTGATTTAATTTAAGAGAATTTCTACAAAACTTCAAACAATTATTCTAATTTTAAATGACCCTGATTTATTTTGAACAAATGGGTTATCTCAGGAATCCTAGATCACGTAATTCTGTAACACTGACAAAGAAATTCTGTAACATTGACAAAGAAAGATAGAGGATTATTGCTCCAAAATCTGTGATTCTCTGTAGTTCTTTTTTGAAGTTTAAGATTGCTACCAAATCTTTTTCAATGTATATTCGAGAGAGTAGAAAGTAGAGGTGAGTATCAAAACGGATGAAACTGAAATGATCAATTCTAACTCCTTTTTGGTACTTATTGGATTACTATTTTTTTATTTCGAAAGTTGTTAAAAATGATTTTTGATTCTGGCATGTGTTGGAATCGAAACCGAAACTAAAAATTTCGGTTCTTAACGGAAATTTTTGTCCAACTCAATTGAATTAGACACCGAAGAATTGTGACTTGACTTTGAAGATACTAATTATTTTTACACATAAAATCAAGGGTGCATGCAAGATCTGTTAGCTTAGCGCAATGATTTCGGGCATTTGAGACATTGTTACCTCTTGGGGAGCACCCAAAGGAGGGTAGAATTTATAAGCAACAAGTTTCTGACATTCCATTTCATATTGCAACATGAGTACTTTACCATTTAGACGGCCGGGGGGGTCAAAAGCTTTGCGTCCAATACCAAAGAACTCGGAGCTATCTCATTGCCCTATTGTTCTTTTGGCGTCCATAGCGCCACAGCCTTGTCTCCTTCTTTTTAAAATATCCCCATAGGCTTTTATTCCTTTAATAATGCTACTTCGTCCCTAGAGATTTGATGCCTCATCTCGGTCTTTTATAGGCCAAAACCACGAAAGTAAAATAAACATACACAGTACACACGCGTTGTATAGTGCAATGTCGGAGTGGGGCAGCCTCCAAATACAACAAAAACTTGAGCTATCTATATCCAATAGTGTCTTGGGGTGTGATTTTCTTGTCTGGCTCATGTTATTTTGACCTGTTTGGCCTCTCTGCAGCTGGGCAGACTAACCAGCGGCGTATCACCCGCCATATCTCGTGCTTTACAACCACTACAGCTTTGGGACAATGTTATCATCAACGACGAGCCTTTTTAATAATTCTTTTGGGTCGGAGAACCTTTAATAATGCAAAGTAGACATATATACCTAGGTAGGAGATATGTGCGGTCGCATGATCGATGTCGCGCGCGCGACTGCATAGCTTCTTGAAATAGCAATGTCCGAGTGCCCCCAGTTCGTTAATTTCTGGCTTTCGGCACCCGCTTTGCCACTATACATTCCTACTTTTTCCATATCGAGGGCTCTTTTCCGCTAACGACGCCTTGTGTTAAGTACCAGGTCCAGACGTAGGCCAACTTTATAAGGTACTTCTAAGAGAATGTGAATTATCATACTGCATGTCTAAAAGATGCTTAACGTAAATCATGGATCGCCAGTGATAGTGATACGACAGTCGTTGGTGATCATTGCGTTGGGTCAAAGACTCGGAGCGTATAAAAAACATAGGAAAGAATGATAGAGGATATTGATGACAATACTGATAATTAAAGATGCGCCACAACAATTGCAAGTTGTAAGCAAACAATGACAGTAATGATAGAACATCGAAAGCCAAGAAAATTAGACCATTGACTCGATCGGGTGTGGTTTTGATTTAAACTTTTAAGTAAAGCTGTCAGGTTTTTGGTTGATAGCTTCTGAAAATTTGTGATTCCTCCAGAGAAGGGGGAAAAAAAATCCGAACCATAGACATAAATTTGAGAAACTTGTCCCGACAGCTATAGTTCAATAGTTCGACAGATGGACTTTCACTCCGGTACGAATCGTATTAAGTGCGTTGACATGAGTTTGAATCATAACGCCTGTGAGCTAGTCCTTAACTTAATTAACTAATATTCGGATTGTGGGAGAGTCGGTTTGAGTGTCAAAGATTTGTTGTTGTGCTAGCTTTTAGATATGTATAAACCAAATGTACAAAAGCCGAATATAACAAATTCTTCTTGGGACAAAAGACAAAAAAAAAATTTGTAAAACTTCAAGAAGATAGGAACTTATCCTGCTCATGATCAAGCGATTAACCATCATTCAAAAATATATGATCCCTAAACTTGAACTAAGTGAGGTATATATATCTTGTCCAAGAAAAAGAGGTATATATCTTGAAGTAACCTTTTTAATTGAGGTAGCTTCCACAAGAAAAGAAAGAGGGGCTCCCCAAAAAAAAATTCACCTAATTTTTTTATTTTTTACCAAGCCCTCCCCCTTGACCCACTGAAAACTCAGCCCGCCCCCTTGTGTTTCATCAACCAAAATGCTTGTGAAAATGTTTCATTTATGTGTTCATTTGTGAATATGCTTGTGAAAATTCTAAAAATGTTTCATTTATGTGTTTTGTTTTACTAAGAATATAGAAATTAGCTGGTGCTCCATTGGTATCTTGAATAACAAGAACTTTTAGTCCTTAATTTTTTATATTTTAACTCTTAAGACATTTTTTGCATTACTTAATTTTTTTTTTTGGTCATTTTCTCTTAGGAGTTTGCCTCCCTTTTGATTACATTCCTAGCTCCACCACTTGCCATACATATCATAGAGATGTCATATCACAAGTAAATGATACTCATGAAACAAGTTTCAACATTTCAACACAACAAGCTTAATCCACCAGAGAAACTTGGAACAAGTTTCACATTTCATGAAATCTCAATAATTTCAACACAACAAGTAATGATATGAGAAACTTGAGATTTGAAATGTTGAAAATTATGGTGAGAAAGTTTCTCTCGGTTCCTCCCTTTTGATTGCATTCCTAGCTCCACCACTGGCCACACATATTATTGCTTGTTGTGTTGAAATGTTGAAACTTGTTTATGACAAATTTCAACACAACAAGCAATGATACGAGAAACAAGTTTCAACATTTCAACACAACAAGTAAATGATACTCATGAAACAAGTTTCAACATTTCATGAAATCTCAATAATTTCACAATACAAAAATGTCATAAAAATCCCAATGAAAAATCATTTACCTTAAATCTTAATCCCATCACTTTTAAATTCAAATATAAAATTAATCTCTATCTCATTACTTTTAAATTTAATAAATACGAAATATGATTCATCTTCTATCTTTTAGTTATCTCGGCTAGATCTCTAGTACCCCGTAACTTTTAAATTTAAACATATAATTAATCTCTATTTCATCACTTTTAAATTCAATAAATACGAAATAGAATTCATCTTTTATTTTTTAGCTATCTCAACTAGATCTCTGCCCCCATCACTTTTAAATTCAAAACATAGGATTCTTCCTCCCTTTGTGGTGCTCTTAGGTCGGCCGGAGGTGTTCCAAGATCTTCCCGCCGCTCTCCAGCTTCTTTATTAGTCGGTTTATTTTTCAATCGATCTTTAAATACCCGACAATGATCGATATCTTGTCATGGTATGGAAAATAATGCTCCTCTCTGTATTTTTCACACTTTCACCATTTTATCAATTTTATTGATTCAAGGCCCCACGGAGACAAACTGAGGGCCAGTCTATGATAAATGACATGTAGCGTGTGAACTTGGCATGAATCCATCGATCTTCTACACTTTTGCAGAAGGTCCCCCCACCTTTTAATAACAGAGAAGGGCAATTCTTCTTCCCTTTAATTACCTAAACCACGCTCACCAACAAATTCAATTAAATTAATTAATAAAACAAAGGGCTTTTTCTTCCAATTTTTTCTCATACAACTCCAAAAGTCACCAAAATAATATCCCACTTTTGACGTGTATAAGTAATTAGTCTTAAAAAAACTGTGTTTGGGTCCTATTTATTTAGGCTTTCTGTACTTCAAAAATGAACTAGTTTACTCTTATCGGTCACCCGCCCTCTTTGTATAACACGAAATATATAGTAATTTTTCTGATCAGTTTTAGGAATATGTTAGTTTTCTTTTACAGCTTGATGATAGTTAGGACTTATATAAGTTTAGCCTTGAACGGTTCTAACTCTTGAAATGTAAGCCTTTCAGCATTATTCAAAAAGAAAAACTAGTAAACGGCAGTGATAAAAGGGCAACCTTGTTGTTAGTAAACGTCATATTGTTCATATTTGACAAATCTCAAGACTTTCTCTCCGCGCTTGGACCACCAGAGAAACTTGGAAAAGTTCAATACCCTCCTCGTCTCGTCAACCTCCCATTGCCACTCTCCCCGACCCTCCCTCTCTCCCTCTCTGATATCTCCTTTCCTCTCGATCTGCTGAAGGAACTGAGAGAAACTTTCTCACCATAATTTTCTCTCACCAACACCAAAAGAGGTCGCAGTACTGGGAAATTACCATGGAAAATGACTACAATCGTGTCCACCACCAAAGGCTGCATCTCCAATATCCAAGAACTACATTCTTGCCCATGTTTTGTTCAAGAACTGATATCAAAGATGTGAGGCTTCCGAACAGGGAAGACCGGTCGGCGTCCAGCTCCGAGGACCCCTTGTCTCCTAAAATCGGTTGCATGGGCCAGGTCAAGAGGAACAACAGAGTAGTTGGCTTCCCAACCTCTCACAAACTCACCTACACCACCAAAAGTAATTACAAGTACAACAACAACGACTCTGTCAAGTACTCAAAGCTCAAGAGATTCTTCTCCGGCAAAAACCTCATCACAACAACTAGCGCCGCCACTGTGACCACCGCAGCCACCACTGGTAGCTGTGGAAGCAGGAGACAAGTGAACGCGAATGGTGCAAATTACGGGCAAAAGAGTAATCGCAGTAGTGATGAGAACTTTGTTTCTGTTAGCATCATTGATTTGGATCCTCCATTACCGGTGATCAAGCGGCTGCAAAAGCCTGAAGGAGAGGAAATGGACAGTCTTTGGAAGAGGAGATCTGGTGGGGTACAACTGAAAACTTTACAGCTTCAACAGATTCATCATCCTAGGCATCATCTTCAACCTACCACTGTTTGATGAGACATCTGCAAAGGGAGATGCTATAGATGACGCATCAAAGGAGAGGAAAACGTAGAAATGTAAATGTTTTCGGTCTTAATTTCCGATTTCTAATATTGTTTTGAGTCAGTGTTCACAGTTTGACACTGCCGATCTCGATGTACGCGATAATTGTTATTGTGTAGATCCAGACTCTTTTTTTGACATAAGAAAAGCCACCACATGTTCAGCCTGCAGGAAGTCAGCTCATCGGCTTGCTGAGGCGTTTGGTTATTGGGATGCTGTTGAGTTTAGACTCTTTGTTCAAGCTAAAGTCTTATCTCTAGTTTGTGAAATTAGAAGTCAATAGTTTTCATTAAGTTTAGGTTTAATTTTGAATTTGAAGTCACTAATAATCTCCAATTTGTAAATTGATGCAAGCAGTTTGTTGGTGACTGGAATGCTGTTGAGTTAGAGTCTTGTTCAAGTTGAAGTCTATCTTTAATTTTGAATTAGAAGTCAGTATTTATCATTAGGTCTAGGTTTAATTTTGAATTTGAAGCCACTAGTTATGTCCAATTTGTAAGTCTATAAATTGGATATTTATTAATAAATAAAATACAGATTGATTTGAGTTATTATTTCTTATAAGAGTGTAAGACTCCTTTCTTATTGGTGAGACCTCACCATTATCGTGATCGGTCCGTCCATTTGTCCTGCATCACTTTCCCAGAAGCTTCTTTACATGTGAGATCTGGTCTGAGCAAATGAAATGGACAAGCAGAGTGATGGCAAACATAAATCGGCTTACCCTCCCAAATCCCAATCCCCCGGCCTTTTTGCTCCTGCTAATTATAATGATATAAGCTACTATTTCTACAGTGATAATCATTAGTAATTATGAAAACTGCCATATCAAGTTTCATAAAGCGGGCAGAGTGCCAGGACTGGGGGAATACGATTTCAGAAAAATTTACATAAAAAATCCAATGTTTTTCTTGGACAGCTATATAATACCCAAATGAATACGGAGGGCAATCTTCATTTCAACAAGCTCAAAGACCGGAATGGCATACAGAATTGAATCAGAAACCTTCACTTCTGCTCAGTACAGGGGTTTCAAGATGATAGCAAGAAACTTCACGTGTTCTTCTTCTCGTCCTAAAAGAGATTCCTCAAAACAGGGATCAAGCCAGGGAGACGTCTCACAATCAATGGGGAACTCAAGTCTCATCTTGGTTAAATAAACAGCCAGGCCTACCAGCCAGGTAACTGGTCTTTTTTTTTTTTCCTTAGTAAAGTTTCATAAATAAAACCGAAGCATACAGACCAAGTCAAAAAGAACGGGCTCCCAAAATGGATAGGAGACAACCATTATATACTTCATGCTAGGCAGTGGGAGCGGTTAGGGTTGTGCATAAGCGGTGGCGGTTATGCCCTCCACCGCCACCGCCACCGCTATGGGCGATTGTCCAAAAATGGACACCGCCCCCTCCACCTTGAAGGGAGGAAACCGGCACTTAACGGTGCCACTTTGACTGTGCCCGTGGCAGTTACCGCCACCCACACCCAAACCCAACAAATCCAAATCAAATTAATCAAGAGCAAATCGCAAACCCACATCCCAAACCCAACAAATCCAAAAAATCACAAGAGAATCTCCACCAAAACCCAACAAATCGCAAGAAAGATCCACATCCGCAAGTCTCCATTTGCTACAGATTTAACAAATATAACTGGAATGCACATTTAACGAATCGCAACAAACCCAACAATTTTTAAAAACACAACACATCGCAAGAAAACAAAGGGGGGAGAGAGAGAGAGAGAGAGTCGGTGCTTGCTGGTTGGCACTGGAGAAGAGAAGACAATTGATGTTTGCTGGTGCAGAGGGGGAGTCGGCGCCATGCAAATGAAGGAGAGGTCGAGTGGCATCAGACAAACTCGAGAGAGGGAGAAAGAGGTAGGGTTAGGGTTAAATATCTAACATAAAACGGCGTTGTTTCGATACACATCTAAAAAAAAAGAACGGTGAAGCGGTGAAACCGCCAGCGTTGAACGGTTTCACCGCCACCGGCAAAATCCGCTAGTAAGGGATTTTGCTCACCGCCGGTACCGGTGATCAGCCCTAGGAGCGGTAACCGGAAACAGTAGTCAAAACTCCCAGGATCTAGACAAGCCAGTAATTATAACACCACAACCTGAGTACATAAAGCCCCGACAAAAAGGCCAGAAAAGATCCACCAGGAATCGGAAAAGCCCACCGCGGAGCCAAAACAAAAACAACAAAAGAACAACACATAACAACAAAAACAATAGCAACAACGGAATCAAGGGCCACCAGAAGAGCGGAGTGGCAAAAACGATGACGGCGTGTTGCTAGGTGCACAAGTAACTGGTCTTTTTTGAATGGTTTTGTTAAATGAGATTTCACAAGAGTTTCCAAAATTCAAGTTCATTCAACTACCAATTGCATTCTTGTAGAGGGTATGGCGACAGTCTCTCTTCCTATAGATAGTTATTATGACTTAATTTGAACATTTTGCAACAGCCGAAATTTCTAATGTAAACTGCTGGTAGCTACCTCCTAAGGGTGGGAAAACTTCCACCGGTACTAGAATTCTGGTTTCGGTACCTGTTTCGCCCACCGCCTAATGCATACCGCTCGGAACCAGATCCAGAGTCGGTATAGGAAATAGAAAATAGCTGGAACCGGACGGGGTACCGATAATTCCGCCGAAACAAGGCGGAATTCTGGTACCGATTTGTTTATTTTTTTTAAAAAAAGACTCAAAACGTACAGTTTTGGACATGACCAAAATTGTGTGTTTTGGTCCTAGGGTTTTTTTTCCAAAACCTTTCCCCTCTCATTCGAAGTCTATACTCTCTCTCCTTACTCCGCAGTTCTCTTCACTCTGCAATTCTCTCTCAAGTCTCAGGCCTAAACTTTCTCTCTCTAGTCTCTCAATCTATCTGGTCTGGTCGCCCGTGGCTGTCTCCCTCACTCTCAGCCCTCATCCATGACGCCGTCAAAGACCAAGGGCCAAGGTCGCTGCCTCTCTCTAAACTCTGTTTCTCTCTCTATCTCTCTCTCTCTCTATTTCTATTTCTATCTCTATCTATCTATCTCGAATTCGAACGACGTCTCTGCCCTTTCTGCCTCTTTGTTTAAGTTTTTGTAAATTTTTTTCAATTTCATTATCATTAGAATCAGTTGTTCTTCATTTGATTATTTGTTAAGTAATTAATTTTTTTAGTGCAGGTTACAAGATTGACAAATTGTGATTTCACTGATTTGTGAATTTGTGTTGACTATTGTGTCGTTTGTGGTCAGTGCACTGCATTGAGGTAAAAATTTGTTCACTTATTTAGTTAATTATTTAATTTAGAATTTTAGAGTATAGATTAGGTTGTGAAACTGTGGAGGATGAGCTTGATTGGAGGATTTGATTTTGTTTAAAATTGTGAATATGTTTGTAATTGGAGGATGAACAATGGGCTTGATTGATTATTTGATTGGATATTTGGTTGTGAAATTGTATATGAGTATATATTTTAATGCAATTTGAATAGTTTGTGTATGTGTATATGTTTTAATGTAATTATGTAAATTGTATATTGTTTTTTTCTTGATTGATTGTTTTGTGATAGTGGTGGAGCGCTAGAAAAAAAATTGAAACAAAAAATTTAATATTTGATTTTTGAGATTGTGAAAGTAGTAGGTTTGTTACGTTTGTATCAATTATATGTTTTGGGGAAAAAAATATGTGGGAATTTTGTTTTAATCGGTTTTGATGGTGATTGTTTCGATTTTTGTGGATTCGTGTAAAAATTAAAACTGAAAATAGAAAGAAACTAGTGTTTTTCAACATGTTATGTGAAAAAAAATTAAATTCCTTATACTTGCTCAGATTGTTCGAGATGTACTTGTTATTCTCATTACAACCGTTTCATCTGAGTCGGTCTTCAGCACAAAATGACGTGTATTGGATGTTTTTCGAATCTCTCTGTTTCTAAAAACAGTGGAGAGTTTTATATGTGCTCAGAATTTATTGCAATCTATGGACATTCATGAAGATGTTGAACGTGAAATTGAGATTGGTGATAGAACAAAATATTTGGAAAGTTATAATATGGAGAAAAGTAATGTTTTCTTTCTTTGATTAGTTTATTTTAATTGTTACATGTTTTTTTAAAATGTTATTTTTTTCTAAACACTTTGTTTCCAGACATGACTAATATCCTTACACAACCAATGTCTATTATCTCGGTCTCCAACACAGATAGTGTGACTCTTGACGTGGACGATTAGAGGGAGATATTGTTTTTCATTTTAATTGTTACAATATGGGTATTAGAGTATAGGTTCTATTATTCTATAGTTTAGACTTTAAGTGTTAGTATATTGTTTTTTTCTTTCAAGGAAAATGCCCATAATATTAAATTAATACTTGTTAGACTTAGAATCTTAGATAATGAGATTGATTGGTAATTAGTAATTTGGATTTTGGGTGTGTGTTGTATTTTGTTCTTTATTTACTATGAGTATGCAATAAACATAAACAATTATTTTTTGGATTTGAATTTTTTTAATGATGGACATGGTATTGTAACTGTTGTTCTTTTATGTAATGTTCTTTTTTTCTAAACACTCTTTGTTGTGCACATATTTCTTAACTTTCATTATTTTGTAAAGTTGATCATTTTGATATGGTAATGTTTCATTGTTTTGAAAAACTAGAAAGTAATCAGGGCTGGTTCAAGGGTAAGGCAACTTAGGCAGTTGCCTAAGGCCCCACCTTGAGCAAGGCCTCATAACTTAGAGAATAATAAATAAAAAAGAACAACAGAATGTGCTGAAAAAATAACCCAACAAATTGAAAGAAAGCAACTTGTAATCATGTAAAACAAAACGTACTGACATGCAAAAGGAAGAAGTGTAAGCATTAAATGAAAGAAAACTGTTATGCAGCATTTTTCCGTGAAAATCGTGAAAAGAAGTGTAAAAGACGTAATTTGTAAGAAAAAGTGAAATAGTGAAAAAAGGCCTAACTCTGTGCAGAAAAATGAGGCCTCTGATTCTCTGAAGTGACAATATGCGCAGAAAAACGAGGCATTTGAAGTGATATGTAAGGCGTCATTCTTATTGCAATAGCAAGTAATCGGCCTCTCCTAACGGCAGTCTGACATTAGTTTTTGTGTATAAAACGGAAATTGCTGCAAAATTTATCGGCGGCTAAATTTATAACAGTAATTAATATCAATTCTCCTATATAAATCTAAACTTATACTTCATACTCAATCTCCTCAATCTTCTTTCAAAATCTTTCTCTCCCTCTATTTCTTCTCTTGTTTTATCTCTCTTTGGAAAATTAATCTAATTAATTTTAGCTGAAGATTGTTCTAAGTTCAAATTCAACCACTTATAATCTTGGCATCAGGTTCTATTATCCTAATCTTTACACTATTGTATTTTAACTTGAATATTTATTTTTTATTATAGCATTTATTTTATTTGTTAGTGTTCTTTGTTTATATCTAATAAACTTAGGATTTATATCTTGGTGCCAGGTTCTATTATTTTAATCTTTTAGATGCTGAATGTTCTGACATAGATGGTTTGGATTTATTTTTAGAATTAAAAGTATTAAAAGAAGTTTTACAACCTCAAATCAATAGTCCAATTGAAACATTAAATTATATATAAAAAAAAAATTAGATTGTTTTCCAAATGCATGCATTGCTTATAGGATACTCTTAACAATACCAGTGACAGTTGCTTCTGGAGAAAGAAGTTTTTCAAAACTTAAACTAATAAAATCATATTTATGGTCGACGATGTCACAAGAAAGATTAAATGGATTAGTCATTCTATCAATTGAAAGTAACATATTAACAAATCTTGAATATAAAATTTTGATTAGTAATTTTGCATCTCAAAAACCTAGAAAAATTATTTTTTAATTTATATAAAAAAGCCTAATTTTTAACATGGCCTTAGGCCTCATTTTTTTATTGAGCCGGCCCTGGGTGTTATGTTATGCATTAGTTAAAATTTAAATTAGTTTAGTCATTCGTGACCAATCTTTTGTAGTTGGTCATTAAATATTATGGGCATAAATAAAAAGGTTATACGAAACTAACACTAATAATCATATGATAGTGATGTTTTGATTAAATGACCAACATTTTATTTCATTCAATTCAACTATCCAATTTGTAATATTTGTAGATTTTATTTATATGTTTATTTGTAATTTGTAAATTTGTTATTCGTAAATTTGTATCATTTTCCTTTCATTAATGTATGTATGTGATTTATTAATTTAATGCAATCTTCAATTATAGAATTATAATATGTAAATGAATAAAAAAGTATTGGATCCAACATCTAACTAAATTTTGTCATTTTGGATACATTCAACATCCATTTTGGATCCGACATCCATCTTTAAAAATCAAATTGTGTAACTAATAAGCCCAACAAATCAAGCACAAAATCAGCCCATAAAATACTGTTGGAATTCTGGAACCGAGATTGTCAAAATTCCGGCAGCTGTTGGAACCGAAACTACCGATACCAGTAAAATTCTGACTCCGACAAATCCGGTACCCACCCGTACTCCCTCCACCCTTTAAAAAAAAAAAAACGCAACACCACAGATCTTGTAACAACCCTTGTAACATGCTCCGACAGCTGCAGTGGCATCACCAACTTGACGTTTTTTTTATAAAGCACCAACATGACATGACAAGGTTCAAAATCTGAGGAAAGGCCAAGTCATAACTTGCTTTTTATTTTATTTTTTTAAAATAAAAACTTTTGGAATTCTTCCCATACAAACCATAAAATTGCTTCAAATTTGAGGGGAGAATGCTTCATCATACTCTTACTCAAAAGACTCGCGCCCCATAATCTCAGACATTTGGTTGGACAGCGTACTTCAAGAAGTTGGTAATTCTCTACCATCCCTCTTAAGATTGCCACCCGAATTTTTGTAATTTTGTTTCATCTGGAGTGTTGGAAAGCATATAAACAACTTGTTTCCCGGCTGCATAGTCATGGCAAATGAAAATCTTCTCTAGCATGTAATGGACACCGACAAACTTGCATATTATCAAATCTTTATCTGAGGCGACCGGAAAATGAATTGTAGCCCAAGTCTATTGATGTTAGTATATACTAATCATTGTTGACAATACATGCATACAAGAAGTCGCAAAATGGGTAGTGGCACGAAAAATCAAAGAGACTCCGCAGTTTTTTACCCTAATGCTACATTTTATACAAGAGGGGTCAGTTACAAGTCAAGACAGGTTGCAATTATCTGGAAGGTTTTGTTCCAATCAACTTTGCTCCTTATAAGGGGTCCATATCAATTTGCTAACATCAACCTCTAGACCACCACGACCAGCCGCTTTTAGATGACGATCCAAGACCTTCGGATCAGCACAGATGACATGCTGCCCTTTCCTGTACTGAATCAGCTCAAGACTCTGTAGGGTGCTCAGAATATCCTCTGCCTTGATGGCTGTCATGTCACTAAGTTCCTGCAAAAAGCAAAGGACTCAACAGCGTGTATTGATATTAACAATGAACACAACGCAGGGGCTGAAGAAACAGTTCCTAACATAAGCACCAAGGAATAAAACACCAGAAACATTCCTCTTAAGGGGAAACTGATGTAAAGATAATGCCAAAAGTTATTTTCAACTCAACATCCCCACTAATTCATTGTAATAAGTATCAGGCTCTATACTATAATTTTGTAAACAGTAATCAGGTTCAAGTATATCTGAAGACAGGCATTTTCTCTTACGATTTTCAGGATGTCGTAGCCCCCATCTTTGCACACCTACTTTTATACAATTGTTTTTTACTGGATATTAGTTCTGCAACTTAATTTCTCATGTACTGATGGAAACAATAGGAGAACTCAAGATTTCAAACAACTTCCATGGAATATCTGAACACAACAAAAAAATTCAGTGCAGGAAAACATGCAATTGAACCAAAAAAGCAAACTTATCTTGATCTCAATACAAAAGCAAGAAAAAGCATACCTTTATGGAAATATTGCCCTTGTGCTTCTTCAAAATGTCTAAAAGAACCCGAGTCCAGTATCCTCGGTAGCTCAAGAGCCCAAGATCAGAAAGGGGCCTCTCAGGTGTGCCAACTTTACCTTCTTTTTTTGAAAGTTCATACGCTTTTCCACACAACAACAAATGTTAGTAATTTTTTCTGCTTGAAAATAACAGAAGAATGACACAAAAAAATCACAAAATAGAGACTACGATTTGCCAACTGTTTATATATTAAAGATAATTAAAACTGAAGGCACAGAACTTACAAAAGGCAATTAAAAATTTGCCATAGCCTTTCCTTTGATAAGGAGGAAGGGTGAGGATGCATGCTAAATTATAAGACTCCTCTGAATGCTTTTCCTGCACCAGCAGACACAAAAATATATACCCACATGTGAATATCAGGAATTCTTACAATGTGAAATCTATGTTTCTACTGAGTATTGTATCTTTAGCAACTATTAACAAACTCTGCTTACCAAAAAAAAAAACTATTAAGGAACTCCTTAAATCAAGGGTGCAATGACTTGTAGGCACCAAAACTTTAACTATCAAAACATGGAGAAGCACTGAAAAAACAGAGAGACCATGAATTTCCACACCTACAGCATCTCCCCTTAAAAACTATTTATACAACACTATAAACTCAGTGTCCCCTTATCCTCTCACCCCCCCCCCCGGTTTGGGATATATCAAATGCACTCAAGATTCACCTAGACTGCTGAAAATACCATGATCTCAAATAGAGTTGTAAGACTCTTTCAACTCAGAAAAGACTGCACAAGGGGAAACCAAAAATCAGTAATATTACCTTGGAAAAATAACCAACCATGTGGCATCCACGCTCATCGCACTCACACAAAATGTAGAACAGAAATAGGTCAACATCATAATAAAGGGTCTTGTGATCGAGAAACAATTTTGCCAAATAACAAAGATTCTGCCCATAAACCTTGTTCTTTTTGCCATCAACCTGTTCCAAAACATTTCATTGAAAAGAATTTGAATCAAATAGTGAGTCTAGAACAGTGCTTACACAAATAGGAACCCACTAGAACTCGCAAGATGCTAAACAGAAGCTGAGAAACAAGAAGAGGGGAGAACATATGCTCCAACGTTAATGAATCAAAAAATGTAATTTTCTAAGACTATCATCAAACCCGTTACAGTTACTAAACTGCTAACATGAGGTCTGTTTCTAAAACTATCAATTAGAAGTAAAAAACTGATATAAAAAAGTTTTCCTTATAAACGGATATGTCATCTCCAATAGAAATAATGGGGTAAAAAGAGTCATGGGTTGATTATGACCCTAACGACCAAATATATTGCAGGAAACCCCAGAAAAAGGACAACAAAACATTGTACTTGAAGTCGCGAACATGTTTTAACCAAAATAACAATGATGACAACAACAAAAACTAACCTCAAACATGGACAATGTACCACTTCGGTATATCTCATCACCAGGGGGATGCTTAAGATCACACTTCCTCTGCATGCACAAAATATAATTGTTTATTGTGTGGTCTACACAATACTAGATGATTAAAATCAAGGAACAAAGGCAAATCACTGGAAAAAATTATAGTCAAGAAACTGAATGTGACCACTAAAAGCCACAAACTCCTATTAGTCCTCATAATAAGTACTTAGTTCGCAAAATAGTTTTTAACTGATTGAAGACATATATAGGAAGAGGTCTACATTGCCCATAGAACATGGTCGAACCGTTTGGCTTTTATCCAACACTATGACCACCTTCATGTAATTGCAAAAGCACAGAATTAATTGATAAACCAAGCATTTCTAATCTTCAATATGTCAAACCCCTGGTACAGTCAATTCAACCCATATCAAAATCTGTATGTGGTGCTTTAAATTGAGCAGCAGTCAAACATGATCGCAAAAGAATACAGCATATATTTCCAATGATGTGAGAAAACTAAAAATTCATGGAAAAAGTTCATCTATTACACAACATAAAATAAAATTGAGCGGTGGACGCGCATGCAGTGGTACAAAAAAAAAGAAGAAGAAGAAGAAGGCCAACGGGTTTGAGCTATTCGTAAGGTAAACACGGCTCAAAGAAGTTTTTTTATTTATGAATAAGCCAATCTCATTAGAAAAAGTGAAGACAATACAAAGGACTATACCGAGAACACTAATCCAAACAAGCAAGAAAACTAACGAAGTCAGCAAAATCTAGAAAAGGGCAATCGAGAACCGAGTTGGCCCAACAAAAAAGTAAAGATAAGAAAACACTCTGCACCCCAGCCAAAGACAAAGCACAGTCCTCAAAACATCTATTATTACGCTCCCGCCAAAGGCACCACCAGATATTTAACGGAGATCAAATTTGTAAAGTCTGACACCAACTTTTAACTCACTACTTAGCCAAAACTTTTCCCAATGGAAAACAATAACATATGGAACAAAGAGATACATTCGAGTACAAGCATGAGCTTAATGGAGATATCAGGGAGCATAGAATAGTTGCAGCAAAAAAAAAAAGGTACAAACACGACCATATTTTGCATGCTTACTATCACTTGAAACCTAACCATAATAGACTAAGAGGCAACCATTGTATTAAAATAGGGATACCAATCACGTCAGATACAGAAGACAGCTGATGTGAAGCACAAAGAAATTGCGTTAGGCAGCTTACCGCAAGGGCATGCAAGACTTCTACTAAAGCATGATAAACAATACTGAGGAAATTTCTATAGCCAGTCTAGAGAAACTAAGAGTATAAAATCATTACTGTACATTACAAACTGGCAAATACCAAAACACTAACAGTTATAATTGACAGACCAAATACAGCTCAACACTGCCCTCACAAGCGTTCTACATCACAAGTTGAACAGTTTAAGCAACACAACAGTGGGATGGGGCATAGCTCACCATATGCCTTTGAAGCTGTTCTTTGCGTTTCATGAAATTGAGGCAAAACTCACAAAAGTACAGCTTCAGACAGTCGTTGTACTCTGGAGGGAAGGGAGAGAAGTACCATGTCTCAATCTCGTATCGTCCAAGTTCTATTGTCGCTATATTTTTCACTTTTGTGAACTCTTCATGTTCTCGCAAGCTGGCAGCATCAAGCTCTTCATGGCCCTAAATAATTTTGGAGGAACCATTTAAATAATACAAATAAAAAAGATAAGGCTTATAAATGAGGCAGAATAACAGCCAGCATTAACATCAGCCATTTTTGTGCTTCATGAATTAAAGTGACATGCTGTACATCATGTCCATCGTGTACATGAGTTTGTGTTTGCACACATGATCAGACTTGTGAGAATCTATGGGTGCGTGTGAGAGAGACAAAGAGAGACTGAGGGGAGAAATTGCAGAATCATGTGAGACAAAGAAGGCATGATCTATTATTTTTGTTCTCAGTTCGTCCTCAACGTACAATGTATTTAGATCACGCATTTGAGAAGTTTCAAAATGATCGAACTCCTATGAAAAAAGTGATGGATGAAGTTAGACATTCAAGATCCACTCACTGCATGTGTAACTTCCCAACAGGGAGACAAAATTGTCCATCCGGAATCCAAACTCATTTCAATCAGCTAAATCAGAAGAATTTGCATCCAGAAGCCAATCTTGCCTTTAGGCTGACTTGATCTCTCTAGTTGGTTCTAAGATTTTGATATAAATAGGAATTCATAACTACACGGAGAACTGTAAATAAAAACCACTCTCCAAAAGAATTGAAAGCAATTTGTGACCTTTCCATACCTCCACGTGTGTCTCATCAATCTTTCGCTTCTGGTGACGTGTCATTTTCAAGCTAGTAACCTGGAAAAACTCGACCACAAGTCTTGTAATCAGCACTAAAAATAAGAAAGTAAATTGTGGGAGAAGCATGTCAAATGTCCAGGGTATCAGAAAGAAGGCCACCCAGAAGACATGCCCCAAGATAAAGAGAAGGATTCTCAATCGACAAAACCAAACATTAGAGAAAGTACAGTGCCTAATAGTAAACCTACATTACATGATCATACCTTGTCTTCTACCTTCTCATCAACAACAGTTTCTACAGAATTGAGATCAAGTTGCTCAAGTTTCACCCATTCATCAAGCCTCCTATTGACTGTCAAAAAGCACAAATTTATAAACAGTAAGATGCAAACAAACTTTTGATAATAAGATTTTAATTTCACTCCATACATGTTGGAATTGAAGAGATGGACATAAACCATAGACAAGATATGTAACAATTTTCATATCAATGGAATGCAAAGTGAGAACCTTGTTTTCATAAGGGAGAAAGAATTTTTCATTCAAAAATAAAAACAAATAAATAGAAGTGTGTAGCCACAAACAGAACAAAGCTAAGAATTTCAAAGAACGATTAACGGAAAAAAAAACCTTCTTTGTGACAGCCTGTGAGATTCCCCGCATACCTTGACAATTAAAACTATTTACAGGAGTAACTGATTTCATATTTCCTTTATACATCCTCCTTGACCATAATTCTGTAAAGGACTAATGCACTAGTTACAATCGTCCGTTAATTCTTATTTGTGCATATGTTTTGTGTTCTCTCAACACTGTAAGCAAAATTCACACACCTGTAAAGGAGTGGTCTCTTGACCTTACTATTCACCCCTTATCTCAAAAAGGAGACCTATTTGGTCCTAAGGCCATTGGAAAAATGCTAGCTTCATTATTATTTTAGACAAAAAAAAACACGATTACACCACCGATTAATCAAATATCCTATCCAACAATATCAGGAACCAAACCAATTTATCTTCCATGCTTTCATAAATTAGGTGCATGATAATACTTTGACAACTTCATTGTCCAGGAAGACAATTTTTAACTTGATAATCTCAAAAAGTTAGTGAATACTTTCCAACAGAACAAACACCACCAGCTGCAACTGAACACTCTAAGGCCTTAATCCCAAACACAGGCCTCAATGACTCCATTCCAGTCACATATAACAACATTGGTAGTAAAATCACAATTCCACCAAGTGCAGAACATAATCATCTCATCTAATAACCTTTGTACTGTTCTCACTTTCTTTGTGTTTTTAATAAAATGGACTTAGTTATAATAAAAAAATCATCTCATCTAATATAATCACCAGATTTCAGATAACTATCAACATTACCACGAAAAAAGCCCTTATCAAATACAAACTCAAATATTCACCAAAACCCAACAGTAACCCTAAACCCTAATTCGCACAAATTAAGCAAAAAAAACCGAATAAGACGACGATTGCCCCTTCCAGTAACTTCGAACCCAAACCCTAACGTAGCCTAATATTTGCAATCAAAACAGAAAGTACAAAATTAAGAAAAGGAAGTAGATGAGGGATCTTACACTCGGTGTAATGGACGTAATACTCGTAATCGTTGAGCCCTCCAAAATGCATTTTTCGCCGTTCGATGACTTTGACCGGGTGGAATTTCCCGTCCCTCCAACGGCACATGACGCGAGTTCCAACCTCAAGTGGTAGGATATTCGATTTCCGCCTCTTCATCGATTCCGATTCCGGCATAAATCCGGCGTGGTCTCTGTCTACTGCAAGGAACTTCTGGTCGCCTGAATACGTGGCTGTTATTGTAGCCCCGTTCTCCGCCGCACTAGTCGGTGTTTCTAACGAACCCATTTGTTTGTCGAGGCTCTAGACTAGAGACTTCGAAGGGGGTCGAGAACGTGGATACCGAATATAACAACCGTAGGACTAAACCACAAATAAATAAATAAAACACCCGCAGGACTAGGAAAAAAAAGTACATAACTACCGAAGGGTGTGTTTTTGTTTTTCATTTAGATTTTTTTTCCTCTTGAATTTGATTTGCTGTGATTTTAAGAGGTCATATTTTAGCCGTAGATTCTTCGAAATATCGTTCTCTTCTGTTACTTCAACGAGAAAATAAAAATATCGTACTCGAGCACCCCTTTCCTTTCTGATTTTCTTTTCTTTTTCATTTTACTTATAATTTGAGAAAAATAAGTTTTATTGATTGATATTTTTTTTTCTACGTGTATTGATTGATATTATACAAGGCATATATACCTATTGGTTAATGAAAAAAGGCCCACGTACTAATCGAAAAGACGTGATAATGTGTCCCATCATTTCTACCAAAAAACCTCACTTGCTGAGATCGTCGACAAATATTCGATCGAAATTTCGCCCGACTAATCCTCCAACCTCTTGGGTATGGTGAGTAAGAATTCTAATAGAAGAGAGAGGAGCAAATGGAGAACAAACTCCATGTTTACTTGAGAGACAGGACAAAATATGTGTTGCCAATTTTCAAACTCAAATCAATATGAAGCTGAGCGCCATCTTTTTGACGATTTGATTTCTTGGAACTATATACACCAACTTTACAGAGCTGTCACAGTAGGTGATTACACTTTACTTCCCTCGTATACAGTGACAAGGAATGGAGCTTCCATTCCACGAACCTCTAAAGAAGGAGATGCATTACAGATACAAATATTCAAGCCCTTGCAATACATGCAATCGTAATATACCCTCACCCACTGTACAGTTAGCCTCACAATGAATATACAGCAATTTTGTCAAAATTTCTCTGCCCAAACCAGGATGGGGCTTCCCCCCACCTTGGCATCCATTTTTGCCATTCCCTCTTCGAAATCGGATAACTGTGGCAGCCTCAGGACATAACACTTGTCCTCGATGGATGGTCATGGTAGCCTTAGCAGGCGGATAAAACCAGAAGAAGATGTTTCACCCTATCCATGATGCTCCAATGGTTCACCAGAACAATCCTGGTTGATCTGCTCCCCACTTGGAAGAATATCAGCAGGAACATATTGATATCCCTTGGGTAACCGCATATTTTTCATAGATGCTTGATCTGAAGTCATTACAAGCTCTTTTTCAAATGTCTCGGCATGCTGTGGATAATAAACATAGCATGTTCTTTAGTCGACATTATAGTATAAACACAGGAACTGAAAGACGTAAAGGAAACAAAAATACACCATACTTTTCTAGATTTTGACCTCCATCCAGCCTCATCCAAAAGATTAGGAGATGTAACAGAAGGCCTATGAGGAATTTGCTTCCCAGCAAATTGTGTCCGCTCCGTGAGCTTTCTAAAAAGATATATTTGGGATGTGGAGCTGTCATCATCTGTCTTTTGGTCAGTATCCATGGAAACAGAGACTTTAACCCGGTGCTTCACAGAAACTGAGCTATCTACAGTTATGTCATCTGATCTTTGGATTGCATCGCTGCATGATTTATAGCCATCGGTGTGCCCTTTAAGGGATGTTGTTGCTGATTCCGAACTAACTTCAGGAAGGAAGAAGGGACTATGAGAAAGCAGAGAACGAGTAACATGATCTCTTTTGCAAGTGAGTATTTCGTGCGAGCATAAAACCAATTCCCGCTGCAAAAATTTCAGCCCATGCACAAAGGCAGAAATTAGTTACTTATTCAGATACATGGGAGGAAAAAACGATAGTCAAAACAGAAATTAGAATTTGAAAAATGGAACACCTTAGAAAACAATGATAAAATCACATGCAACAAGTAAACCACCCAAGATGAAGGGAGTGAGAAAAGAGAAACAACCAGCAAATGTAAAAACAATAGAGGTACAGTAAGCGACCATAAGTCAACCTCTAAATGGAATGGCCGTACAAACGAACAGGAAAACAAGAAGAGGAGAGAGAGAGGGAGGGGGGTTTGCGAAAAACATATCCAGTAACTCAGCATCAGGGGAGGCAGGAAAGCACGAAAACCTGAACCAGTTGTGACTAAATATAGAAGGTAAATTTATACAAGAAAAAGGGAGGTCGAGCAAAAACTTACACTCCAATCGTTCTAGTTTCAAATACACAGGTTAGTCAAACTGTCAAAGTCGTCAGATGCACAGGGGCTAACAGAAACCATGTATCCAAATAGAAAAATCTATAATGCCAACATACATTTAACTATAGAAAAGCCTTGAGGGTCATCTCATTCAATCACTCTGACGTAAGCCTATGCCTCTAGATCAAATTCAAGCGTACATTGAGAAGGGAACTGCAGGGTTTGTCTCTAGATTGTTGGTTAACTAGAGGCATAAGCTAAGGTTTTAGTTTATTATAGGGAATTGTAAAAATGAAAGGAGGAAACTAGTGGATTTTAACTGCAAGGATCAAAGAGAAGGTTTTAGTATACCTCAAGAAGGCTTTTGCAATCTTTAACACGTTTAGTTGCATAGTGTCACAAAATGGAGGTCACAAAATTTAAGTCCTTGTAGAAGGGTCATAGGCCTGAAGAATGGACTTAAAATATAGGCATGTATACGCTAACGAATCCATGCATCCTCACCGTACAGGTAAAAAGCAGAAAGTGTCCTCAGAAAACATCAATAAAAACACAATAAATCTGGTTTCATTATTAAGAGTCATAAAGAGGTTATCTTCTGTCACACTTGCATAAAGGCCAACAAGGCAGCAATCTCCTGGCAAAATGAAACCATATAGCCAAGAGATTAATAATCTTGTAGATCACCCAAGGCAGTCATTGCACTGACACATACTGATCTAATAATACTACCTGGAAACCATATTGTTAATCCTCCATTGCTTACCTTCTTTTTCTCTCGTCTGATTATTCTCTCACAAATAAGTCGTAACCTCTCCAGTTCAACCTGTAAAACAGCATTCATACAGGGATTCAACCACAGGATTCAAATTGCATAAACTAAACAGCAAAATGGAAGTTAAAGCTGTAATTGCAATAAAAAATAATCGGCTAAAGAGGAAAAATGATTAGGCCCCTACAAGTTTCATGAACCAGCAATTGCAAAGCAAACAACGATTACAAGTAATGTAACACTCTAAATCACTAATTTGACAGCGCTAAAGACTACACTCCAAAAAATGGAAAGCAAAGAAGAAATCTGATTCAAGATGGGGAACCTAAAACAAGGTAAGTTTCAATGTCGAGAACACAGGAGCTCATACCCTGAAGCTAATACCCCAGGTCTTTCCCTTAAAGTTTCATTCATAAATTATAGAACCAAACTCACGAGAGACAAATTAAAAAGGACTAATGTGACCCGTGAAAATAACACAGTACTAGACCTTTCCAAGACTGCATGACTCATATCTACCGAAATATAAATATGAAGAGATCCACATTCCATAAAAAATACCATAACCAGAACCCATTGGAGGAGATGTATCATGCAATATAGGTGTAGAGCAGGATAAATTATGGATGATAGCAGGGTACATTATTTGCAATGCTGCGTGCATGAATTTGGCTTTTCATAAGAGGTTTTCCTGATTTATATGGGGTGCGTGCATGAATTTGGCTTTTCATAAGAGGTTTTCCTGATTTATATGGGGTAGCATCCAATAAAAATACGAATATTCCCGGGGTTTGTACTTCAGGGTTGGGCCAAAAGGGTCTAGCTTTGGGGAATTTCCTCGTCATCAAAAAAAAAAAAAAAATACGAATATTCCCAATACCCCTATGTCCTGACTCATCTGAAGAACTACTGCAAATTCATCACCTACCTCACCCTGCAATAAATTTAGCAGCAATGTCTCTAGCTGATTTGGCATATTACCAGGCATGAAAATCTTGAGCGAATATACAGACAGACTAGAGTCCTTGGGATATGAATAACTAACAAAGAGATGCGAAATCATATAAGCAGTATTAAAAGGAGAGCACCTCAAAGCAAAACTATTCTTAGACCTTAGGAAATCCAAAATATCAAGAAGACTCTGAATAAAAGGAGTGTAGAGACAGCCACAAAATGAAAGGAGTGAAGAATTCCTCAAAAGCACACGAAGAACATGCTTCAGGAAAAATCATTATTACCAAAGATACCAAGAAACTTATGTCTTCTGAGCACAGTGGTAAAGGGACAGTCCCAACCTTGGATCAAACATATGAACAAGAAACACTTTCTGGAGGGATCATAGGATTGATCCCAAGTCTAAATAAAACATGCAGATAAGCATACACCCAGCAATAATAACTACTGCGAGCTAAATCGAAAGAGAATTATTAACTGGGAGGAGACATTTACCCTAATTTGTTTGATTCTCTTAAACTCCTCAATTCCATGTTCTTGGGTCTCAGCCTGCACATATTGATAGTTTAGGGCATGGATAATCAAAAAGTCCCAAAAATAAGCACCTTATTTACACTAAATATTAGACCTTCGCCCTCTGCTCCAAGCTATGTTTTTCACAATAAGCCTTGTGCTGCAACTTGCCACCAAAAATCCTTATATTCATGTAGAAGCCAGTGCTTCTGGCACATGTTGGATGAAAGGTGATCTGGCAGTTGCCATAGTTACACTGCAGATAAAGAAATTGCAGTTCCTTATCTATAAATGACCTAAATTGCAAAGAATCCCCTGAGGTCAAAATGACAACAAAAAATGTTTATATGACCCCAACCTTTATGCAGACACCATGTTTACGACGGCAGATATAGCAAACATGAGCCTCCTTGAATATTGTCTCCTGCAATAAACCACATCAAATGTAGGTGCGAGATTCCTAAACACTTAGGCACAAAGCACAAGTATATGCCTCATCCAAGTTCACAAACAATAGAAACAGATGCAAACACCAGTAATCTAAACTATTTCGAATTATGATGCCACACAGCTGAACGTATACACATACCATTCCTTCAACAGGATTCACTTGTCCCCTTCTGAATGTTGACTCAAAGACCCACTGAAAGATGAAAAGGAAGTTCAAATCCATTAGATGCAAATAAAACAAAAAAGAAAGTAGCCAACAATCAAGTAGACTAAAACAGAAAGAAAAACACCTAACCTCAGCACAAAAGGCATGGACCCATTCACCATTTGAACACTTCCTAAAAGCACCAGTAGTGCCACGGCATAGACCACATTCCACAACAAAAAAATGCTTTTCCCAAACATTGACAGTTGGAGCTCCTGAGCTTCTAGATGATAATAGTTCCTCACATAATTCACAGTACCATGGACCCATAGCTTCTTTAACACTACGATAGCAACTCAAGTGAACTGCAACCTGTCAGAAAAAGACTTCTTTAAAAGTTGAGCAGAGAGAAGAACAAGTTCTTCAGGAAGTAATTTGTGGCGCAACGCTAGAAAACCTTGCAACTTGAACAGACTAGGATGGGGTTTAACATTGTCTCAGACCGCCGGCAGACATCACACGATCTAGGATGTTCCTTAAAAAAATCTGATACTGAATTAACAAAATCAGAGTGCTTTTCTAATGAAATCCTTGGGGCAGCCACCCTTGAAAGCGTCTCTTTCCGTATCATCAACTGGGAGCTGATGCCATGCCTTCCAGTAGAGGTATTCAAATTCATTGAACCCTGAAAAGGGGAAAGGGAGGGAAGAGGGAGGAGTCAATAATCAAAGACAGACAACAACACTAAATCTTGTTCGCTTCCTTCATTATGTCTAAACGAATTCTCAGAAAAAAAATAGACAACCTCCTGTTGAGCCAAGTCATCATAGGCATCCTTCCTAAAGGATGAAATCCTGGAGGATGCTGCTGCAGCAGCAGTTGCGGCAGCCAGCACAGCATGTGCTTCCTTATGCTTTCTCTCTTTCCTACCCTGCTTTTTGGCTTCTCTATGCTCACAAAGATACTGGTTAACAAGCACAGAGTCCCATCTTTGCCACCGTGCCCCATCAAGCTCCTGTGGTAAACTCTTAGCGACATTACAAATTAGATTATCTGCAAAGACAGTCAACAGAACATTGCACTAGTTATGGTTACATACCTTAGTTATATGTCAGAGGGAAGAAAAAAGAGATTCCCCACCCTCCTTTGGGAGAAGACCAAGAAAATATAGAAGAATTAATAAATAGAATCAGAAAACAGAGTACTCTAGAAATTAAAAGATCTAGGAAGAGACCAGTAAACTGCTTTCTTGCAACTGCATTGCCGAGTAACCTATGCTGAAAATAAACAATTTCTCCTTCGACTTCATCTTCTGGAGACGAGTTTAAAACTCCCATTTTCCTAGCCTTAATCAGCTCTTCTAAATTTCTTCCATCAGATTTACAGATGATGTTATTGCACTTTGAATGATGCTTTTGGTGATTACAGCAAACACTAGCACTGGAAGAAGATTCCAACCGAGAGTTTTCTCTATCCCTTGAACCTGATAAAGCAAGCAGCTGTTACAGCTGTCCAAAAACATGGAGAACAAAAGAGACAATACAAGGACATTACCATCAAACTCGTTTACTGGATTCTTCGAAGGTATCGCCCATTTCATCTGCAACAATTTCTTGCGAATATATGGGTGGATGTAAAAATTAGACACTGCTTCTGTTTTCCTGCACGACATGAATGGAGAAAAAAGATCATAAAAGGTCATTTGAAATCGCAAAATTCTACCAACCCACAGCAAAAACAGTAGCTTCACAGAGCTTCCAACAATCACCAACGAACAAAACTTATAGATTCTATAAATGAAAATGGATCCATTTTGGAAAGCTTACATGATGTCAGAGAGTATTGAAGTTCCAAAGCAGCAAACTGGATTTCCCAGGTCTCTTTGGTCCGGGATGGCAACCTCTTCTGACTGAACCCTTTCAGGCAGGCTACAACTTGAGGGTCTAGCTGAATTGCCTGTCAATTAAATGGCATTTCTATCAAGGAGTCACCAAGAAATACATTCACAGATCAGAAGAGAAGAAAAGAAGTGGGTTGTAAAGTGAGGAGAACGGAGAAATTTCTAATAAAACCGTCCAGTCACACTCTGAAGTAATGCTTGACCTTAGTCCTGGGAAGTTCAAAACCCAAGCCCCAGATTGTCCAGAGGCTTTTTCTAACAAAACACGGGATGTAAGACACTGGAACAGTGTTGTAACTTCCATTCCACCAGTGACACCCAATCACTCGGTGCACTCGGCATCGAAACCAAATCACTCTTATATCGTGCAGGACTAATCAAGTATTTACCTTCTGAGATTTCCAAGCATCAGGATCTTCCTCAACCCCACAAATGCATTTCCTAGTATCTCTCTATTCAATGTCATCATATGAAACCAACAGGACAAGGATTTTAGCGTCCATGGGTACCATGCAAGACTCAATGCTAAGTATTGACTCGTGAGACGCCCATGCAATATATCGGACACAAGAGTAACTTACAACTGCTTGATTAGAGAAAGGTGATAGGAAGTGTGTACTAGAGGCAAAGTAGAATACGTCCAACAAAAAATAATGTTTGCTTTGAAAATTACCAAACATGGAACTTGACAGCACAAACAAAACATTAACCAGGCTACAGATTTCCAAACAACTATTGACATGGAAACTTCATACTATTAACTTCACAGAATCTTCTACAATCTCCTCTAGCAAATACATGTTATGCACATATTTTCCAGAAATGCACATTAAGACATGTAAATCTACTATCTTGAAACACCTATCAGTGTGAGCATTACCTCTTCACTAACTTATGTTTACATAATACCTAAAATTAAAGAACAAAATTCTATGCAACAATGGACACGACTTCAGAAATATCACCATTCAAAATCTTGTGATAACCAAAAAGAGATCAAAACATTCTCCCAAATTTGGATTGTCCAGCTCAAATCCCGCTTTTTAAAGTGTTAGCACAGGTATTATATCCACTGAAGAAATTAGCATCACTTGCAAAATCAAGAAGACTGTAGAAAAGCAAGAAAGCATTATCATTTAGTGTAGGGCTGTCCAAGTTCCGGTCCAGGCCGGTTCGGTCTGGTTTGGCCAGCCAAACCGGCCATTTTGTAGAGTATATAGACCGGACTGGACATATGACCGGTTCGGTCCCCAGTTTTGCCGGTTCGGTCTGGGACGGTTTGGGCCATGCCATTTTGGGCCGGTTTTGGGGTTGGGCCGTGCTATTTTGGGCCAATTTCCGGTTTGGAGAGGTATACTCCGGTCCGATCCCGGGTTTTCATGAGGGTAACCCGGAACCGGACCGGAATACACCGGTTTACCGGTCCGGTCAACCCGGTTTCAAAAAAGTCCACCGGTTCTGTCCAAAACCGGTCCGGTCCGGTCGGTATTTTGGACAACCCTAATTTAGTGTTGTTAGAAGATCAAGGTAAACGAATGTCAAGGCCTCGTGGAGCTTAAGCATGAAGTGTGAAGCATGAGTGCACACCTGCTAGAAGCAAAAGGGCACATTTTCCAAAGCAACGCATAATTATTTCCTAGAGAAAATTCTTGGCATACAATCGGAAATGTTTGCAAGAAGCAAAAAAGTGACTTCTTTGAGCTTATTAGCTCAAATGGTCAGAGCCTTATATGATTGCACGAAAATTGATGTCCAAAATTCTGAATCTGTATAAGTTATTATCTCTTAAAGCCTCTGCAAATAAAGCACTAAGACTATCAATGAGCAACGAGGTACTCAAGCGTGTGGTCTTAGAAAGTTCGCTAAAGTTGTAGAAATAGAATCACTTTTCGCTTCTACAAAAAGCATGCACCATTCTCATTTCAGCTGCAACTCATTCAATGTGCTTTGATTACAGATCAACAAGAATTTATCCCTAGAGGCTTTTGATTTATGTTAGCGCAGGCATGCTTTTAAATGCACTGATTGTTGGCACACTTTTAACAACACTGTTGTTTAAGAATCACAACTTATTAGATATTTTGGTGGGCTGAACAAAATATTTTGTAAATCACTCTTTTTAACCAGAATCTCCAGTTAGCTTCCCCACTATGAAGAATCCTTCCCCTTCACAGATCAAAAACATTTCTTACAATGCAATCCCTTCCCAGAAATAATTTAGTCGCAAATAGTGACAAACTGATAAAGTTTCAACATGAAAAGCAAATACCAAAACAACCACTGTTTCACCAATAACTATTTGTTTCTAAAGCTAAGAAAGGTAAAAAGATTAAAGAACAAATTCAATGGAACTCAGAGAAAGCATAAGATTAGATTTCATCAATAAACACACAAACAACAGCCACAGTAAACACATTTAAGAGAACATAATAAAAAAGTTCACACCACACAGATAAGTAACCATATCAACAACTTTTCGACCAAAAAAAAAGTAGATCAGAAAAATGAGTCAGGAAAGCATACCTTCAGATCTAGGTGAATGCTTTAGTATAGGATCTTCAATCTCATCAGCCTCATTGGAGTTCTGCACAAACCAAAAAGAAAACACAATTGAAGAAAGATGTTTTATGAAACTTGAGCTCTATAAACATGTGTAAATAAACCTCTCATGCTCATAATCGACATCGTAAATAGCAACATACTTACGTTTTTGGCTAAACAGTCACAATAAGACACCTAAGTTGTATAATGCCTTGCAGACAAAAACCTAGGCAACTAAAAGTTCAGCAGCCTTCACTGCCTATGGCCAAGAAGTCTACAGCTAAGCAGATTTGAGCAATTGGTCGAGAAAACAACACAAGAAGATGCCATGAAACAGTAAATGGAAACTGTAGAACAAGATTATGAGATAAAAAAAAGATGGCTGAACAATATATAACTAGATTATCAAGCAGAACCACACATGCAAAAAGGGTAGAACAGGATAGTTTCACTTCTTAAGACCCAACTCTTAACTGCAGTTAAAATGCAAAACCATTACCCAAAAAACACTTAAAAGGCGCCTTCCTATATGATTCTAAACAATTATTTCGCAGTTACATTTAAGTTCAGTTCAAATGAGAGAAAAACATAGCACACACTCATTAGAAGAGAAAGACCACCAAAGTGATCATGATTCCATCAAAAGCCAAAATCAATCAGGTGGACAACCCCAGCTGAACAATGTATGGCTAAAGTGCAAGAGAAAAATATGACTGAACAACACAGAAAGAGGAAACGACTTAAAGACAAGCACAACAGTAAGAATACTTGGTACATGTAGGAAAAGTATTTCGTCCGCCCACTCATCATTCAGCGTGAACAAACCATAGAAACACGCGCATAGCCATAGAGAAGACTTCTAAGATGCAAAATGAAATGTATACCCATGTCCCACGAGACCAAAAAATTAATCCGCCACCTCCTGGGGTCTAACTTTTCCCCAATTTTGTCCAAAGTGTTTTTTCTTCCTCCCAGAGTCCTTTGGGTAAATGTCATGTGTCTCAGAAAGGTCGTTCTGCTCACTTTCAACAACGTGATTGACGGAATATGATGATGTGGCTAACAAAGGACATATCACAACCAATCGTCACTCGACCGCTGTCCTAACGCACTCGCACAACATGCTACATTGTTAAAAAATGCATGTCACCAAGGACCCACAATGGTTGTCCACTTGAGATGATCCTCGGCATTTTTTAACAATGTGGCTAGTTGAATCAACGTGTCAGGATAGCTGTTGAGCAACGATTGGTTATGACATGGCCTCCATTAGCCACATTGACATATCCCGTCAACCACGTAGCTGAGAGTGGACAAAAGGACCTTTCCAAGACAAGACATTAACCCCAAGGACTATGAGAGGAAGGAAAAAAAAAACTTAGGGACCAAATTGGAAAAAAGTCATACCTCAAGGACAAGCGGATTACAAGAGAAACACATAAAGAAAGAGAGAGGGGGCATTACAAGAATAGATTCTCAAGGTAATTAGCTTGATGGTCGCCAGTGAGCCTTTGGCTCAATTGGCACCTCCCTTTGGGGAGGGAAAATCCGGGGGTTGAATCCTCCTACCTGCAGGCTTGATCCTACTCTCAAATTGGCCTAGAAAAAAAAAATTGGTAGATGGCAACACTTGGTACACACTAGTCACAGCTGAAACATACACATGCCCACAACAAATAGAACTATCAAACATCAATGTTATTGAAGCTAAATGGACAAACCCTCCTCTATAAAGTCAAAGAACGAATGAACTTCCAACACATACAAGTTTTGATGCGAAGACTTTAGTAGAATACTTATCTGCATTAGGTTTTGTTGATTACTGAATTTACCCAGAATTTATGTTACTAAATCACTTCACAAAGTTACTTGTTCTGAAATGCCACTATATAAATGGTCTCTTCTTGTCAAAACTTTGCCAAAAAATTTATACGAGTGATGCAGGCAGCAAGAACTGATTTTCTTTTTTTGTTTCAGGGATCCAGGACATTTGTGCAAATTTAAGAAAGCAGGATATGAGCAGTTTTGGGTCCATTGCATTGTGTGGGCTTCATATGTTATTAGGCTTTTGATATAGGGGGATTAATAGTTATTAATTTTTTATTTATGTAGTCAAAGGTCATAAAAAGTCTAAGTCTATTCACAGTTAGGCTTTCATGCCCACACGTATAAATCAATGTTACCTATCCAAAGAAGAATTTTGCTAACACTTCTAAAAGCTGGGAAGCTTGCCTAGAGGATTCTGATATAACCCTAATTCAAGATGTGATGCCAAAGAAACCCCAGTGATACTTTGGAAGTATAAATGCAATGTTAACAAACTATAATTTTTCTTTTCTTAATTTCTAAGAACTTTTTCACTACTCAAACCCAAAGTCCCCCTCTGATTAAAACCATAAATCATCCTTCAGCTATCTTCGGCAGCCCAAAACTTGTGTTTCTCACTTTGTTTGCCCGCCAAACAATACCCTCCCTTGCATTTCACAAGCCACATATCCCCTAGTATGTAGCCAGCTTATCGCACCATAATGACACAGAAGATTGCTGCAACTATTGACTGTTGTTTTCAAGAACAAAATCCGTCAGAATTCCAACTTTTAAGAAACCAAATCAATCTGTCATGCCCTTAGATAGAAAACCTTGCCTTTTCCTCCTTTGCAAATTTCCGGTCCCCCAAATCTATGAAAGACACCATCCTAACGCTCCTTTCTTACTCCAGTCCTACATCAGATTTTGATAGCAGATTTATTCGTCCTACCTCAATGAGATGCTGTTTTTTTTAGAAATACAAATGTGTCCCAGTATGGTGCTGCAAGATCAACCACATGCTTGATCATATGATGTCAACCAATAAAGTCACGGTAATACACGTGCAGATGGACCCAAATTAAATAACATCACCTCAAAACCACTTTCAGAACATGAAGCGGCCGAGAGATCAAATCGTGCTTGATCTCTACTCAAACTTCTTTGGGGGAATAATTCTATTAGATGGGACAGAAGACTTCATGGGAAGGTACCTGACTATAAAGAGCTTGAAGAAACCAACTTTCCAGAGGCAAAACAAATTCTATACCTACAATATTCATAACAAAATGACATCAAAACTAAAACATTGCCATTAAACAAGAAATAAAGAATGGATGAAAACAGAACAACCAATAGTCAACAAGTTCAAGTACAACAACTGAAAAATGGGGGGCAGAAGACCAAACAATCGAAACCCAAAAGAAATCACTGCTACTATTCTCTCTTCATTTCTCTCCAATGATTCTCATTCACAACTTACAAATGCTAATTAAAAAGCCTCGACAAGATGAACTTTATATAATCAAAAAACCTCACAGCTCAAAAAAGAAACACTTATTAGGACCATGAAAGACATCTAGGCAATCACTGAAAAGTTCAAATATCTAAACACAGATGCCAAGAACTGGGTGATGCAATTTATGTAAAAGGTACTAGTAAGTTTGCAATTCTCGCAGGAAACCATATCGACTTCTATCATAGGACAAAAACCAACACGTTGAGTAAGTACCAAATCCAAAAGGACCAATTTAGTTTCTTTATTATTCCTTAAATAGAACATGAAACACTTAAAGAAAACAACCCAAACTTACAAAAAGTTCCGAGTATATATTATGGAAGGGATTACCTTTTCTGTAGCATTGGAGACTGATATTTTACTTGAATTGTTGACTTTTTCACTGCTGAGTTGATCTACTTTAACCCTATCCTTCATTGTCCTATTGTCACTAAGAATTTCCTCCGATGAACATATCAATTTGTTCTCCTTCAAAATCCTATTGTCACTTTTGGTTCTTCTCCGTGGGGGTACTGACTTCACAGCAACAGGATTTGGCATATTAGACTCTGATACTGCCAAAGCGTCGGATTCATGAGTTGTCCCAACTTCATCCTCACATGAAATTGCTGAATTTGCTTTAAATTTCATATCTCTCTCTAAGTTATTTATATAAGAGTGATTTTTAAGCCATTTGAATATTTTCCCTCGTAATTCAGGGACCATACCATCATCCTGCACAGAGAAATTGAAGACATCACATAAAAGAAATAACAAAAACGAAACAACTACTATACTCTAAAACTACTGTCAGAAATTATCAAGAAAGAAAAAGGTATCAACGATGGTGTATTACAGCAATGGTTTCTGTTAAAGAATCAGGTGAAATGCTAATCTCCAATGCCACATCTTGCACGTTGACTTTTCCTCCATCAATCAACTGCAAAATTGATAGAAATTTAAGACAACCAAAAAGAAAAAGACAGACATTTAAGACTCGCAAGAAGCCAAAGCTACAATAAATATCTGAGATCATGCAATTAATGGTCCCAAACCGCTCGCACACATACCCAAACACACAAGTACCTTTTTCAACATCAATGCAGCATTAAGGGAATCAAATTGATTAACATCCTCATTGGCCCTCTCTAGTTCCTCCACAGTAATGAGTTGCTGTGCATCCTCATCGGGAATTCCTATTGGAACTGCAATGTTATCTCCATTTTGGTCATCCATCTTTAACTTGTCTGACTTGTCGACAGATGATGCCACAGGGAGATGGTTAGAGACATTGGAGTCACCACCAGCGGCCATAGAAAGATCACCTGCACATGAACTGTTGCTACCATCCTGTACCTCTGAGTGCTTTAAGCAGAAAGCCCGTAACTCAACCTGTAGAAATATCCACAATTTATAGGTATTAATTATTAGAAAGCCCCGTCATGTCATAAAGCAAGCTCTTGAAGGCAAGAGAGTTATTTAAAAGGACTGCTAGGCTTTTTTTTGTGGGGACCAGAGAACAAAACCCTTTGTAAAAATACTTGTAATAGCAGCAATAGCGTGTAAAAGAATCATTAGAATGAATATAATATGAAGTTTTGACTCTAGGATGCAAATAGAGAGGCTTACATTATCACATCCATATTTTCCCCACACCTCCATTCTGAATCTTGCTTCCCTTGCACATATTGGATGGAAGGAAGTTCTGCACGTTCCTGAACATAATCCCAAACAAAAAAGAAAACAATTACCGGGGGGGAAGGATAGCAATAAAAAGTGTAAACATCTGAAGAGCACCAACACCACAAGCCAACTGATTATCCAGCACAAAAAAAAAGCTAAACAATTACATAAGAACAGCATGTTCAACAGTGGAACCTTTTAAATTCCTTAGAAGTCTCATGTCTTTAACATCTTTGTAGCACTGAGTGGTTGTTTTAGAAAATTATAGTGTCCATCCTCTCTTTTGTCTTTTTGATCTCCCTAACTTTATCTCCTTAAATACTATTTGCTTTCTACTTCTAATAAATAAATATTTATTCAAAAAGAAGAGCTGGCCTTTGAAAGTCTGTAGCTGAAACTTGATGATCTTTCAAATCTAGATAAAAGCAAAAAGCAGCACTACAACTAAAGCTGTTACGTAAAGAGGCTTGCCTCAACCTGAAGATTAAACTACAACGCAGGCTCAAGACATAGCCCCATACAAGCCAAAAAGAAAAAAATGGATTATATGCATGAATCTTTTCTGAAACTAACAGGTTGCAATCTAAAAAGAAAAATCCAACTCAAATTGCCATATTAAAAGACAGAAAAGTATTAGTCACTGCAACTATTCATATAAATCACTAGATAACAAATTCATTGTAACTCCTACTCTCTAAGTGCCTTAAAATTATATGTACAAGAACCAGCCGGTTTGGGGATCTTATAAGTTCCAGAAATTCTACCAACCCACTAAATCCGGTCAGCTCATATTCAAACAAAAAAAACCAGAAGATGCGATATATGACCCGGACCTAGAGGTTAATGCTCTTTCTGTCAGGCACAACTATCAAGAAAAAACTCAAGTATTACGGCTCCCACATGCTGCAGCATGCATTGGAGACTTGGATAAAATCAGCACTCTCTTCCAACTATATTCTGAGGTGTTTCGTAAAAACCAGAAACCAGTTTATCTGATTTTCGAGAAGAGAAAAATTTAAGGCAGTCTCTTTTACAAAATGGCTCACATATCATCCCTGGGAACTTTTTTTTTTTATAAGCAAATATCATCCCTGGGAACTTAAAACTACTACACCCAGAATAGCAAACCTGTGAAAGTAAATTGTGATATATCAAAATTACACCAAATAAAAAATGTTTTACCAGCATGAAAGGAGAGAAACAAGCACACCTGGAATACCGAATCAAAAGGCCACAGAAATGGTTGGCTCAAGAGAGCAATCAGCATCTTTCATTTAACAGACAAATTAATAAAGGAACTACCTTTATCGAGAAAAAAAAAGCTAACCACCTCAAGTAAAAAATAAAAAAAACTAACGCAGGTCAGCAGAACAAGATTAGTTCTTGAAGAGGAAAAAAAATCTCTTATAAGTTTATGTAAGTTTGCAGAAATTACTCGAAGGTCTAACAGAAAAAGGGGAAGAATCGGTGGGGTGAGAGGGAGACACAAGGTATCGTGGACTAGCCCCTCATAAAGTATAATATGGTTGGCCAGATCTCAAAATCTGATGACATTAGTAACAACAAACTTTGTTTATACCCCAGGAGTTTCTCTTAGAATAGAGCTCCCAGGCCGCCGCCACAGCATCGTCTCCCAAATTTCAAGCAGGAAAATCATGTACAAAAATACATGAGGATGCAGGTGCATTCGGACTTGCAGCACCACAGTAAGGAAGTAAACCAAAGCCCTATTATAACTACTAAGGGTCAGCTTATCAAAAAAAAATTGTGCACTCTACTAAGGGTGCGTTTGCATATACAACTTTACCCAAAATATTATCTCTCTCCTAATAAAATACTACAATATAATCTCTCTCTACCATCAAAAAATATAAAAAATTACAAAAAATATAAAAAATTACCTCTCTCTTCACTTTTTCACTAAACCCAATACCAACACAAAACCCAATACCAAAAATATTTCAACACAAACACAACCTAAGTAACATTCCAAACCTCTGGCGGAAACACAGCCACAGTTTACTTTCAGCTCCATCTATGGCCTAGTCATTGCAACATATTCATCATAGGTTATATCCCTCCTCATGACTTGTCATTGATCCCAAGCAACATGAACAAAGCTACTTGACGCATCTTTGGAAAATTAAATTATTGTGGAGATGGACTTATCTCTGCTTCCACATTTCTACTCTCTTTGTTCGAGAGTCTTCTGGCTTGATTTTGTTGCATGCTAAATAACAACAGATACCCACTAAGTACCGGTAGTTGTATCAATAACTATTTTGGCAGAGCAAGGCAACTCATATGACACCTCCTCCCATCTAAGAATATGGTGGATACTGAATTAATGAGGAAAGATCCACTGCATGCCAGCAGAAATGGAGACAAATTCTTGAACATCTCTCCAAAATTCCAACAGAAGTGCAAAATAGGATATCACATCCTGAAGTGCTAATGTACCAATTTTTAAACATACAACTAGGGTCCCAAACATCATAGATGCGGCCATGCATACAAAGTGCTAATACTTTACACTTGACTAAAGATGGAAATCTTCAAGCAGATTTTAGCGGATGAACTTAGCGTGATGTTATCTAATGACCTCCAGCAAGGGAGGCACAACCTGAATTTGAAAAAATAGGTACCGACACCTGATAAACAACCCCTGAACCAATAAGCTTATAGAAAAGCAATTTTTGGGCCAATACAGGTCTTGAAAACAAAAATAGTGCAAATGAAGTTTTCGGCTAAAAACTTCAGAAAACATAAGTACAGATTTGGTGCTCTTAAGAGGAAGAAACTTGTCTATGGATCTATTAAGTGAAATCCAAGCATCAGTAATCTGGTGCATATGGACGAGTATGGTTTCAAGAGACAACATGAAATTCCAATGAAGTACAGATTGGGCTATGGATTCCATACCAGTAACCAAGAGATTTTTTTTATATAAGTACCAGTAACCAAGAGAATTAAAAAAAGCTTACCACCCAGTTTTAGAATTAGTCAATATTAAGGCCACAAAGAATTGTTCCTACAGGCACCCTTTCGTTGTGCTTCCTCAAAATAATTGTGTAAACCTTTTCCAGAGGACAAAAATAAGATTGCTAACGTATCTTTGTATTTCTCCGAAAACAGTTTTCCAGAACACGTCTAGTAGTACATTTTGGACCCTTTTCTATGGAAGAAACCTCAAGAAGACTTCCAACCAACCCCTTGGTGCTTTATTCTTCCTTTACATAAGTAGCCCTATTTCCATATGAAAGCATGTTGTTTATTTTAACGAAGGGTTTTCTAGTACACTTGAGGACTCCAGGGCTTGGTTCAGCATCCAAGGAGACGTCACCTTAGGTTTCCGTCCAAGGAACATTGGACTCCATTAGCAATCAAAGTATGTTGATGAACACTTATGCTCCCCACTCCAATATTTGACAATTTAACCGGCGTGATTTCTTCGCAAAATTAAAATTAGTCACTAGATACAAAAGAGTTGCCCGTGTGCAACAGCGAGTGAAGAAGAGAGAGTAGAATTTACAAGCCACAAAAGTAAATCACCTCTAAAGCAACAGAAACCTTTTCATTTCACTATAACACAAAATCAGGTAAACCAAGCATTGATCTCGCCTTAAAACCCTTGAAAAGAAGGATCACTGATCCCATTATTTTACTTAAATTGTACATCTACCAACTAGTACAATGTTCTGCTTGTGTACCTACCAAACATGAAATGAAGAATGTCATAAAGGAAGGAAACAACAAAACATACCATGACTGCACCGAACACAAGCGCCACACTTGACCTTGCATATGTTACACACTAATTTTCTCCTCGTTTCCTTTATCCCTTCAAGATTCATGATTGGCTCCATCTTCGTCAAGTCTTCTATATAGAGCTCAGGCATCCAATGGCAACAAAACAAGTGAGCAAACACCACAGATGCACCATTATCATTACTCCTATGAACAGGTTTTAAAGCACCACCCTGCTTCGGGCAAAGCACACAAGGCTTCCCTGAATCATCACTATTGCTATCACCCTTGTTCTTGCACCATGCACACAACCAACCCGCATCCACAACCCCCAGCACACCATAGCACTTACTATGAACTGCAACCTTACACGAACTGCAAACAATCAATCGGTTGGACTCCTTGGCTGTGTCAGCCATACAGCAAAAATGGCACAAAGATGGGATCCCTTCACAAGGGCGAGCAATTAAAACTTTCTCCAAACCCGCGTCACCACCGAGAAGCCTTCGCTTCTTTGAAGGACGTTCCGAAGTTAAAGAAATCTTATTCCTAGTCCCTAAAAGCCACTCTAAATCGCTAGACAAAAGGGATTCAGAACTATCTTTTTCATCCTGAGGCAATGCGCCACCTCTTACATTGTCAACTTCCACGGACTGCTCACCCTCACTCTTGACATCTTCTTTAAGAACCCCATTTCCATTTCCATTCCAACCATGCACATTCACATTCTCATTTTCACAGCTACCTACATTTTCCCTCGGAGGATTTTCCGAAAATGGAATCAGAAAACACTTCCGAGCCACTGAGGAACTGAACGGGGAAGATACCTCAAATAAGGCATCAATATCATGCAATGTCAGTTGTCTAAAGTACTCCGCCGTCTCAACCCATATGTTGGAAGCCCGAGCTGGCCGAAAAGATTTCTTGTCCGCGCCAGAATGAGACTTCTTGTGCCGCTTCCGACTATCTGAGCTCCTTAACAAAAAATTCGCCAACCCACCGGGCAAAGTGGGCGAACTCAAAGCCGAAGTCTCGTCCGCAACGTCAAAAGACGAGCGCTCGCACAGCGCTTTCCTAGACTGAGAGTAAAAGTCAATGTCTAGGGAAGTCTGATTCGCTGGAATTTCCGGTAGGGTGTCCCGAATTTTGGTCGGAACCCGGGAAACAGGGCAAGGCCTCTCCTCGGTGCCGCAACCTATGTCCGCACCCCTACCCATCATCTTCATCGGCTTGTGACATCGGCTTCCGGTCATCACCGACAACAACAACGCCCACCATCCCCACCACCTTCGCATTCCATTCCCAAAACCCCAACCCTAATCTCTCTGTGCCTGTGGACCTTACGGGCAGCTCTATCCACAAAACCCTAACCCTAACCTAACTCTGTCTAGCGTCTACACATGCACAGTAACAAGAGGCTAGAGAGAATAGCGTGGGGTGAAGGGGATAAGTCGCGGCTAGGGTTAGGGTTTTCAGTTATTCTGGTTCGTAGATCCGTTTTTAAGACTGATTTGTTTTTCCGTAGTTCGACTTCGATTTCGCTTTCGAGAGAGAGAGAGAGTGGGGAGGAGAGAGACAGATTCGCCTTTTTTTTGCAGGCTGTGGGGGCGGTTCGATTTGGAAGATTTTTTTATAGACGGGTTTTTCTAGTGTGCTTTAATACCATAGATTTATGTTCGTGTGTCAATAGAAGTTTAGCACGTGGCATATTTCTATAGCTGAAGTGATGTTACCCGCTCATCATGTGTCGACAGTCGATTTGGCCTATCTTGCCACTAGTGCATGCAATATCCCAATATTTTAAAAAAAGAAAAATCTTGAATAAAAAAATCTCAAAATGTTGGGATTTTAAATAAATAACGAAGATTTTGGGTAAAAGATTCGTTGCTAGTTAAAAATATTTGCGTGAATCCAGAGATTAAAGTGTAACTTATTATGGATCTATTTCATCTTCAACATTTCATTTAATATTCTTAGGTTGTGTTTGAATATTAAAATTTTATGAATGTTAAAATTTTAGGAGTATTAAAATTAGTAAAGTGCAAAGTGAGTGATGATTTAAATGAATTTTTTATATTTTATTAAAGTGAAAATTAATAATTTAATGGGAAGATAAATATTATATTGTAATTATTTTATCATGTTAAAAGTTTAATTTCTAAAATTTTAGTAAACAAACGCGACCTTAGTATTGTTTGTAATAATAATAGTAACTAATAAATGAGAACGGTGGACTAATATTTTTTATTTAATCCTCGTATCTTGCAAAATTGTAAATAATTTTAGTGTATGTAAGTCAAAACAGATATGAAGAAATAAATAACATTTATAATTATTTTGAGATTATTTTATTTGAGCGAATATTTAGGATGGTCAAAAATTTGGAAGCCAAACACCTCTATAACATTTATAATTATTTACGCACAACAACTTACGTTAATAACAAATGGATAAGTTTTCACTTTGATTAAAATATTCATTTAGCATGTGCGGCCCACTTTTTCAATTTGGGGCAGTCTAATAGCATCTATGATTTCTGTGTCGGTTTTTTATTAGGCTTGAAGTGGTAGTCGGTAGGCACATCAGTAATTTACATCATTCAAGTAAATGAAGGAACTAAATTGAGAATTAGTCCAAACTAAAAATAAGCCTATAAAAAAAAACTTATCATAAAAATTAATCTGGAAATTACAAAAACTCTAAAGACAAACCGAATAATTTCGCCTAAAATTTATTATTTTCTTCTTTATGTTATCAGAACACTTGAATATTTTGCGTTATATAACTCGAAAGATAAAGAATATAAATAAATTAAATATTATATATGTATTTAATTTCTCATTGAATGTCTCACTTTTGTTTTATTTTCCTGTAAAATCAATTCATGCAATAAAGTGAATGTTCCCACCACCCCTAAAATAATAATAATAATAATAAATAACTAAAAAAATAAGTTGGGGTCCAAATAAAGATACACATAATATATGTATTACATGTTAGAGGACCAATTATACTCTATTAGCAAATTATTATATTAGATTTATATACTTGGAAAAGCTTTTTTTCTTTTTAATTTTATAAAAAGAAATATTATAAAATTATAAATAATTTTATAATAACTCGCGATCCCATCTGTCATGTGAGAGTTATTTGAGAATATTGCTTAGAAATATTGTAAAAATTAAAATAAATTAAATTTTGAAAGAAAGTAGTAAAAAATTGTAGAGTTTTATAAAAGTTGCCAGAAAATAAAGAAACATATTTTGAATTTTATATTTATTATTATGAAAAAGATGATTAGATAGAAAAGAAAGATTATTTTAAAATTTATTTTATTATTATATTTCAACTACAAGTTTAAATTAATTAAATGTACAAACCAAAAAAATTAGTATTTTTAAGAATTTTAGCCAATCTTTTGTTTCTACTCTTTTTTGCCCTGATATTTATTGTTCTTCCTTGCTTCAAGAAGAGAAATAAGAGACGGTTTCCCAGGCTGAGAAGGAACAAGAGCAATTCGCAAGTCACATCACCGCGATCGAATTCATCCGAACTAGATTGAAAATCGCAAGAAATGGATCTGTCCGAACTGTGGGCAATCTTCGGGCCAGGCGTCGCCGGCGCTATATTTGCCGCAGGCTGGTGGTTCTGGGTCGACGCCGTCGTCTGCAGCTCCGTCACGGTTTCCTTCGTTCACTACCTCCCGGGTACTCTCTCTACCTCCTCCCATGGAGGCTCTAGGCCACATTTTTTTGCATAATGAGTACCAGGGTTTTCGTCTGTGTGCGTAATTGTTGGGTTTGTAGGCATATTCGCGTCTTTTGCTGCTCTGATGTTCAACTGCGTTAGGAAAGAAGATATTGACTACTCTCCCTACGAAGAAGGCGAGTGGAGGTTTGGAATCTCTCCCTCTACTGCTGTGTCTGCTTCTGCTATTTGTATTAATTTGTTTACTGATTTTTAGGTTTTCTGATACTTTTTGCTCCATAATTTTCATTGATCTTTTATTGAAATACCCCTTAAAGATGTTTTTCGTATCACAGCTCGGTGTCCGTTGGAAATTTTAGCATTATGAGAGGGTTATACTGTTTGGTAGTAGCAGCATTGCGGTGTTATTAGTCAAAAACTTTTTATGATGTAATGTCTATAATAGCCACCTTTCGCTATATTAATCACAAAGTAATCAAAAGTCTTTGTGTGTCATGTACGAAAAACCAATCATAAATTTCCTGTTCTAGAAATTTGAGTTGCAATCATGACTTGCATTGAGGATTCAGTTCGAGTAATTTATGTACCTTTTATTTACAATCGTGTCGGGATTCTACTGCTTGGCGAAGGCTTTGTTATCTTGGTCAAATACTGCAATGCTGATACCTAAATAGTGGAGAGCTGAAGGCAGAGGCTTCCATCTTCGGGTGAGAGTAACTAAGATGCCTTTTAGATGTGTGCGGATTTGTTTTTCAAAGGGATTGTGGAGGTAGAAAGCAGGAGGAATAAGGGGAAACTCAGTCTCTGAACGCCAACCTGTTTATCATACACATGTCAATTGTGGGGCAACCAATCTCAACCATAAAGAAAGCTGAAGGTTTGTGGTCAGGGAGCCTCAAACAGTTACACTTTACGATTATGACTGCTCGTGTAGTTTTTTGGACCCCATTGATAAGCTTTATGTGTCAACGCATCATGGACTCGTATCTGCAGAGACATATTTATTTTTGTACCTATTTGTGACCTATACAATAGCATCTTGGACACAAGAGTTTAAGAAGATATGCTGGAGTAGGATGCCTGTGGAGTTTTTGTTTGTTGAATAGGTCCTTGCATTAGCTCTGGGAATGTATGCTTTGTGGGATTCAGATTTTCAATCTGTATCATGATAACTTTTTTTCCGAGAGTTAAAAACAATGCAAATTGTCCCCCCAAGATGCCAGGGATATTGTTCTATAGTTGAAGTCATGTACTTTCATGTCTATCTGGTTGATTTTGATATATGGTTTTCAAGTCTGCAGATCCTGTTCATGTAGTTTATCATCCAGAAGGATTATTGCTCAATGTTTTACAGTATTTCTATTGGGATTTTAATATCTGCTTTTGAGAGCCTACTTTTTTTCTTCTTGAATGAACGAGAGTTTTGAAAATTACCTGGGAAGAAGATAATGTGAGTGATGACGAGAAGATTGGTTTAAATTTCACAGATCCATTAAGTTGTGTTTCCATGGGAGTGGCTCACAGAATCTGAGTGCCCTGACTTTTCTTGTTTTGGGTGTTGATTGTTGATCTATGGGATAACTGTGAGGCCAAAAGGACTACAAGTATGTTTTGCCTAAGACTATAAGCTGATTGATTCCTTTGTGGTAGATGACAATGTGTTTTGGAAGACAGATTTCCTTTTTCTTGATGCTAGTGTTATGTTTCTTTGTTTGCCAAAGATATGGTAGACATTGATATAATGTCCATATACTGTATATTGACTGAAAAGCCTTTTAGTAGCTTTAGTTTTGGAATTGAGGGGAAAATATGGTATGCATCTGTAAACTGAAGGAATGAATTGAAGCTGAGGTTTGGATTGGGGAGGGTGGAAATGATATGCTTTAGGAACGATAATTATTAGTCAGTATCTTTTCTGAGATTATAGTCCTTCTAGTTCCTGAAGCTGCAGGCCAAGCTCGATGATGTTTCATCACCATGGTATGCCTCCCCTGAAAAGGTGAGCTTGGCTACTAGGCTGAAATATCATAGCACATAGGGAATTCTAGAAATTTAGGCAAATTTATTTACGGGAAATTCTAGAAATTGGAGGAGCATGGTTCCCCCTATAGTTGCTTTCTTTGTTTGGGAAGCCATTCATGGAAAAATTTTGACCATTGATAACTTAAAGAGGAGGGGAGTTTGCTTGATTGAGTGTTGCTATTTGTGTAAGTGCGATGGAGAAACGATTGATCATCTTCTTCTTCATTTCTCGATGGCTAGAGGCTTGTGGGGCACGTGTTGAGCATTCTTAACTATAATTGGGTTATGCCTAGAAAGGTAGTGGATGTTATGCTTTGTTGGAAGAGGAATTTTGGGGATCCTATAGCGCTGACCATTTGGAAGATGATCCCTGCTTGCATTTGGTAGAGTCTGTGGAGGCAAAGGAATGACAGATGTTTTGAAGACAGGGTTGGGTCTTTCTCTAGTTTGGGGGGTTCTATGTTACATGCTCTTTTCTGTGGGCTAATTCGGTTTTGGGTTATTCTTTTGTGGGTCTTCTGGATTTCTTAGTTTCTTAGTCTCTTGTACTGTCATTTCTCTTTTTCTTTAATAAGATTGGCTTACTTATAAAAAAAAGCTCTATAATCTTTTTGTTTGTTTGCTGTTAAGGAACTCAAACATATTCTTCAATTCTTAGAGAACCTGCGAAATAGGTGAAGGAGGTTATAATTTTATAGGTTGGGGACTTATGTTTGGCACAAAATGTCTGTTTTAAATTTGTGACTTATAGGTCGTGTTGTTTTTGAAAATTGTTCCTTTCAGCTATTTTACAACCTCGTAAAGGTATATTCGCATGGACCATTCACTTGGATAACAAGACTTGTTGTCTTATAGGAGCAAAAAACTCATTCCAATTGATTATGGTTCTGAAGAAATAAGAATGACCCTTCAAACTTGAACGCTAAGGTTAACTGATTCCATGCATCATCAAAAAATTACCAGTTTTCACTTGCTAATTAGAAATATGCTTGATAATTCAAGAACATGGTGAGTAGAAAGGTCACATTATAGGTCAGTTTAAAGTTTTTAACTTCTCAAACTGGGATGACGTGGTACCCTAACCCTAGTTGGGCACCTTGGCCAACTTGCCTGATAAGGCTGTTTTTTTTTTGGGGGGCGGCGGGGGGTGGGGAGAAGGATCAAGACCCAATTTGGTCTAGGATGGGATCAGGAAGGAGGTCTTTGGGTTCCAAATCCACCTTGATAGGTTAAGAAATACTTCTTAATTAGTTAAGCAAAAATCTGTGCATGAATAAAATATAAAGGAATCTAGTGTAACATAGAGGTGTCAGAAATACTTTCTTTGGGCATTTTTTGTCCTGTGGGCTGCTGTGTTAGAGATTATTAATTACACCAGTGACCTGCTCCAAAAATCTCTTGGTTATTAGAGCTTTAATTGACTTGTACAGAGCTTGGCTTGAACCATTGGAAGCTTTAGTGACGGTAATGGTAGGAGTTACCATTCAATTATCACAGTTGTTGCACTTTCTTGTTTCACTGTTCTTATATTGCTTTCAGATTGTTTGCTATACTACATTGAATCGAGGGAAGTTCCTATGTCCCATGTATCCAACATTGATTTTGGTTGCACATTTAGGTTACCCAGTTTTTATTTTTTAACAGAAAGACACGGAGTTATTTTGGAGTTTGATGTGATTTTTCTCTTCTATTCTCCTCTTGGGAGCAACCAGTAACCGACGTGGGTAAGTTAAGCAATAAACTTACTATCTGAATACTCCGATGAATGACCTCTGAGCAGGTGGGTGGAAGTGTACATCTTTAAGGTTTTTTTTGCGTATAGATCACAGATGAAATTTCACAACAGCTCTCTTTCTCTCTCTACAGTTTTCTAATATTTGCGATGAATTGACCTTTCCGTTATGGTGTTGGTGTCTGTTCCATTGTATTGTGACTACCTCTAAGTCTGACTCATGAAATTGCAAGCCCTTCTGTTTGCTTGACTGGGTTGATGGGTGCTTATCCCTTCATTGTTGCAACAGATTGAAGCTTTGGCTTTTCTTTGCATATGTCGTATCCTTCGTATCCCTAGCAGCAGCAGTCGGCCTATTGATACAAGATTCACTTGTGACGACTGGCCCTTCTGTGTGGACTGGAACTGCCGGTGTCTTGCAGTGTGTCTTCGTGTTGGTCAGGTAAAAAAGGTCTTTTAGCTTAAGATTGATCCATTCATATACTTTATCTCCTCAATATGAAACTGGGCCTTTTGACTGAAAACCAACAGAGGGGGTTTAGATTTGCTCTTTCCAAATTGGTCTAGTAGCCCTATATATAAAATAGATGTAAAGGAGCTCTCTAGTTTAGATTCATACAAAGAGCCTTTTCCTATGAGTCAGTCGATGCTACATGCCTGCCTTTGAGAGCCTTTCCGCTGGTTCCCTTCGTGGACGTCATCAAACCATGTTAGCAATCTGGAAGAACTTGAAGCTCGAAACAACCGGTCGAAGGAATTTATCATTCTGAAAGCACCTGGAGAATACTGTTTCCTGTTTTTGGATTCACTGGGTAGAGTCTTTTGGAAAGGATTAATTCAATCTTGCTACGAATTTATTTGTGTCTTGAATCACTTAATCCATTGTAAATAACAGATCAACATGCAGCACTATAGTAACTCTTAGGGTCTTGCTGCCTGCTGGATCTATGATGATCAACTGTCTCTCACACACACCCATACCCCCCTCTTCCCTCTAGAATTTTGTTTCAGTTATTAGGTTTTCTTGGTAGGAGGTTTTGGAAATGTTACTTTCAATCTCGTTAAAGGATTTCCCTGTTATGCAAGACTTTTTTTCTATCCTAAAAGTATCAGATTAGCATGCAACTTAACTGGTTTGTCTGAGCACATCTTCAGTAACTCTAAGGGATTCTCTGCTTTTTAGATCTATGGAGACAGACTCTCTCTCTCTCTCTCTCTCTCTCTCTGGAGACTCATGTATAAGCACATCTACATGTCCACAATAGTTACCATTTCCCATGACATGTTTTTATCATCTGTATCTTTTTTGTTCTATTTTTTCCCAGAATTATTTTAAAGCAAAAGTAGTTGTAAGAGCCTGTTCATTTTACTTTGTTTTGACTCTTGAATGAACGACATCATCTGTATTGTTTTGGATGTTGTACTACTGACTAACTTTTTCTCTAACTGAATTGATGTTTGCTGCAGCGGGCTGATTTATTGGACCTCTCATCCAGAGTAAACTAAAGCGGACCAATATGCTTCCTGTTTGGCGCTTGAGATTAGGTGGGTAGCCATTTGTATGTGTATCATTCTACTTATCATCAATGATATAGAAATAGGTCTCATTATGTAAATGTTTTGCTGTAACAATATTGAGCATCAAAGTAAACCCGAGGCAACTCTTGAATCTGTGATGGGTTGATATAGATCCTTTTGTCTTAACCCATTGCATGCTTTTTTGTTGAACACTTTTGAGAGTGTTCTATCGAACACTGTAAAGGGCAATGTCTTTAAGTTTCAGGGCACACAGAAATAAAACTGTTCAAGTTTTTGGTTGTGTGATCTATACTGCACTTGTTTGCCTAAAGCTTAACCTAATAGCACTATGAATACTACCCATTTTTGTCCCCCCTTTTACGTCAAGATTTTTCAATCCAACATGCCATAGTTTAAGAATGGGTTGTTGAAATCAAGCGATGCTTGATGCTATTCTTGCTGATATCTAAGCAGGACGATGAGATATCTAATTCAATGAGATGAGCTTTTCTCTCTAGTAAATTTAAGTCGGGTTGTTTGTATAAAAGGACCTAATTGTGTCTGATGTTTGATCCTTTATTTTGCAACTTTTTGTTCAAGTTTTGTTTGATGATGACAATTTTTTTCTCGGAAATTCCTGGGGAGTAACAATTGTATTGGACTCCGGAACGTTTTTAGCTATATTTATCATCATTGCTATGATGTATTCGACTCTTGGTCTTACCTGAGGAAAAACAAACTCTCTTTTTTCCTATCAAACCATGAGCCACCAAGGATGCAACACGGTCCAAATCATTCGTCAGTAGTAGCACATACTCATCAATCTTTGTTTCTCATTTAGACTGGAAGCCCTTAGTAGCTCGATGTCTTTCTGCTGGAGGGACTCAAGATGTAGAAGTTGATTGAGTCTGTTCAATGCTAGTTCAAACGAGCTACCAACCCATGATCATGTGCAGGGGTTCTTTGCGCATACTGAGATTTCTGATGAGAATCAAGAATTGAACCGCATCTATGCTTTCATAGACATCTTACGACCTTAACAAAATCAGCTCTTCGGCGCTTGTTCATTTATTTTCTATTAAGGATGATTGTGGCCACATGTTTTTGTACCTCCGGTCCTCAAAAAGTTACCATTGTGCTGCCCAGAAGGTGAAATCCGGGCCTTGTCAATTTGAATAATTGCCTTTGGTAGAAGTTAAAACTTTTTTTTTTCAATTCGAGTGTCTGGGTCACTTTATGTCACACATCGACAAATCTCGAAGTCTTTATAGTCACATCTCGTTTCACATAAACTAGATAATTATTAAGTCAAAGGTTTTGAGCTTTTGTGGTATGCTTTTTCAAGGCCCAAAGTTCAAAACTTCATCTGCTTCCAACTCTTTTTGAGACCACCTCCAACCCCTTATGAGTTTGTTGGAAGTTAAGAGAGTGTTTGAGAGTTGTTTTTAAGTGAGTTTTTCATGTTTTAAATCTCAGAAACATCCTTTTAAAGATAAACAAATAATTTTAGCCCCTACGGAGAGTTATGGCCTACAAAATTTTTTGCCCGGCCCAACCACTTCATCATTTCCATTAATAGAAATTTGCATTTGTTCCGGCCCTACCACTGCATCATTTTCAACCTAACTTCTTCGCAGAACAATTCCCTCAATTTCTACCATTGCTTCATTTTCAACCTAACTGTTCCGGCTCTACCACTGCATTTGTTCCGGCCCTTCTCCTGCCTCCTGCCCAGTCAGTGAGCTCGGAACTCTCCTGCCTCCTCCAATGTGAATGAACCTTGAATTGCTCCTACACCGTAACCGAACCTGGAACTGCCACCCTTCGGCAAGTGGTGACGTAGCTCGTGTTGGCCTTTTGAAATGGAGAATGCAAAGTACAGATGAGTCAGTAGTGTTGTCATCCTAGGCCAAAGTCTACTCGATGTTTGAGAAAGACCGTGTGGCGTGTACCTTTTTTCTTGCCGGGTCATGTCACCGGCTAACTAAGTAGAGAGATAATGTGCTAAGGAAAAAAAGTAGAGAGATAATAATTGATTAGCAAAAAGTAGAGAGATAATAATTACGTGCTTTATGGAAAGCCTGTGGCTTGGGCCGCTTGGCTAAGTTTTTCCTGTGATTATTTCTTAATGTAAAGTTGCTTTTTCCCTATCTGGTTCCTGGCCATCGTCTTCCCATTCTTTGGACCCATCAACTCCACTGTTGGATCACTCCTCGTTAGCTTCACCGTCTACATCATCCCTACACTTGCCTACATTATCACCTTCACTCCTCGTTAGTGCGATCTAACATAACACTTTTAATTTGTCCATGAATTGAAGTTGAGCCTACAAGATCAGCTTTGTAATCCCTTCCATGACAAAAGCAAGAAAGCAACTTCTTTTTTCTAATTACAAAAAAACAACTTCACATTAAGAAATAATCACAGGAAAAACTTAGCCAAGCAACAGGCTTTCCATAACGAGCATGCTTGGTTTTCTTGTCGATTAAAATATTAGAAATAGAGTATATATATATATAATATTTTTTTTCTTTTGAATTACAGCTTGAATATGAGGATTAACATATTTCAATTTATTTATTTATTTTCTAGGTTTGACTTATGCGCCTACCAGCACTATCTTCATAAATGTGCCTCGCATTTCAAAGCTGCAGTGGCATCCTGAACTTCATAAATGTGTCTCGCATTTCAAATCTTGGCTGGTCGCGCGCCGGCCTCGCTCAAGGCTGCGCGCGCGACAGCCAAATCTTGGGTTACGATCGCATGGAGGTTCACAACTGAACCCATATTTTGCTGAAGGCTTGAAGCCCAAAACTCTAAGAAAACATATATAGCAGCCATGGATTCAACCTTGGGTTACGATCGCATGAAGGAGGTGAAGGAATTCGACGAGTCCAAGATTGGCGTGAAGGGCCTCTCCGATTCCGGCATCACTTCCATCCCTCGGTTCTTCGTCCACCCTCACGATACCCTTTCCGACCTCAAGGCTTCCTCCACGTGCACTAATATCCCCCTCATCGACCTTTCTGACTAGCATTCTAGCTCTCACCGATTCAAAATCGTCGAGCAAGTCAAAGAGGCAGCCAGAAGTAATCCAATGCGATTCAAAATCGTCGAGCAAGTCACAGGGGATGTTGTAGCATACTGCCGGAGGCGATCATCAAAGGAAGATAATATCTCATTTTCCTGGGAAAACAAGAAGAATTTATTCAATTTTTCCAGAAACATTTTTTCTGTATTCAGCGATGGTGCATAAATAACAACATCCCCTGTGGAGATAGCTTAAAGGAAACTTTCGTACAGCCTAAGGCCCTAAACTCTGATAAAACACACCTTGATCAAAGTCACTATGATGTAGTCTTTCACATGGGCATATCTTTGGCGAACATCTTTCATGATGAAATCACTAAGTTCACCACTGAATTCAACTCCTGTGGGACCACCTCCTACAACAACTCAATGTAGAAGTCTGTTCTTCTCTTCTTCTGAAATGCCTGCCTCCAATCCAAACCAAATAGATGCATTTCCAATCACAGTTCATATCACATAGACTCATTCTCAATCTAGGGAAAATGAAAAATGATTGCAGTATAATACCAGGCACTTCGGACAGCATCAAGTTCAAAAGCAGCTTCCTACGAATTTCCTGGGCATGGTAAACTTCTCGGAGAAAAATTGCATGTTCTTTAACCCCCTGGATACCAAAAGTTAAGGGTTGTGCCCCCAAAGCAATTACCAACTTGTCGTACGAGATCTTGAACTTCCATGGATCCAAGCTGTCAGGTCCGTCGGTAACAGACTCACAGTGCACCTTCAATATCCAAAAAGAAATTTCTTATAGTGGAGCCATTCTGCAATTCAAGGGTCCAGGATTTCCATAGTCCGACGCGTGTAAGTCATTCATTGCTTTTCATATAACTTGAATATAATAAACAAAAGATCATCGCTCTTCCTGTCAACTATGATCATGAATTAGTTTTGAGTTTTTCCTTTTCATCTCTCGCAGGGGTTGGCTCCCCCCAATTTTTTTTTTACATGGCATTTTTTTATTTTTTTTATTAGGTCTACCCCCATGGCCAACTAAAAATTAAACTTGCCCCTCTTGCCTGCCTAGATGAATTAATCTGCCCCCCTTCATTAAGGCCTAAGCAGCCTAGTACCTCAAAATCAAACTAAAAGAATAAACAAAGAGATATTTATTTGTGTCAAAACTTGAAATCCTACCTTAACTTGTTGATGTTGTCGTGAATTTTGCGACGAATATTTCCTATACTTCTCCTGAGTCTTGATAATCGTTGTGTGTTGTAATCCTTGAAATAGATGTTTTCGCTATTTTAGTGCTGCTTTTCTTTTTGTTCTTTTGCCTTTTATGTTGGACTTGGTTGAGAATTTGGATATCACAAATTCTGAGAAAAGGGGTGGTGTGCTCTTGTTGGATAAGTGATAATTCAATTATTCAAGTGTGTTGCGTGTCTATCTTTACCTACTAGAGAATCATTGGTTATATCATTTTATTGTCACTATCATCATCTAATTTTACATGTCTGACTTCTCCACATTTTATGAAAATCCAAAGTTGAGGTAAGAATCATTTTCATCTCTCTTTTGTTTGTTTAGGTCTGATTTTTCATAGCTCATGAGATTAACTTGTTTTTAATTGTCTTTCTCTAAAGGTGGAACTTCTTTTCCATTGTAATTTGTGACGTTTGAATCAAGTTATAGATATATTTCTTTAAAATTTTAGCCATTAATTCAGCCAGGTAATGAGCATTTTGAACTACGATTTTTTTGTTTTCTCATTTTGTAAGGGGAGTAGAATAGTTATTTGAATGTTAAAATTGAATTTTTTGTCCAAATTTTTTTCTATTATCATTTACCAAGTATGTATTCCACTTTGCAATTTCGGGTTATTTTATTGTTGATAGAGATTCCACTCTTGAGAAGCTCGTGTTCAATAGTACTATCACACTAAAAAACAGCTATAACAAGGGTGAGGAGTATCTTTATGCCCTTGGAACTTGGATTCTTTTTTAACTTTAAATCCTTTGGCTTCTTTTTCCAATATGCTTCGTTTTGCTATTGTTTCTTTCAAGAATAATAGAAACACAGTAATCGTTTATTTTTCTCATTTATGTGTTATGTTTTCTTTTTACAGATCCCAATAAATTCAACAGGACTTTTTGAGCATAAGACACATCCTTTCTGACAATAAAAGTAAGTACTTCATTTATGGAAGTAAAGAGTTATATTGCTGAAAATATTTTGTTTCATTTATGTGTTTTATTTTACAAAGAATATATATATATAAATATTTTGTTTGTGTGATTAGTTGGTGCTCTATTGGTATCTTGAACAACAACAATTTAATCTTTAATGTCACCTTTCAGTATCAGCAAATAGTACGGTACGTGTATTTCAATTTTTTTTAGCATTTTTAATCCTTAATTTTTTATATTTATAGTTTTAAGACATTTTTTTGTCTTAAGTAAAATTTTTTTTTTGTCATTTTTTCTTAAAAATTTGCCCCCATTCATTGGGTTTCTGGCTCCGCTACTGTGCAAATTGCGTCCAACAAGATGTAGTGACTGCATCGAATAGAATCACCATAGCTTAAAATCCACTCGATATGCTTTCAGACCGGGCAAAAAGGAAATGTTAATAACAATGGACTCCCTACAACTTGAGAACCTAGAACGACATAAATTTTGAAAAAGGTTGCCTGCAATACAAATTGCCACCGTAAAGTTACCATTTATCAACATGCTCAAAAAGATCGTCCAAGGAATCAGTCCCCAAAAAGATCACATCTTCAAAGGAGTAAACATAAAGGTAGAAATTTGCTTCCTTTCTGTCCCCAATTATACGTGAGTCCGTCTTTCCTTTCGCGGGATTACTATTCAATCAAACTTTCTCTAAGTTCCTTTCTTTTCAGATGGTTCCCGAAAAGCAATTAAAGTTAACAGCTCCCCAAATTAAGTCCCAACATTTTTCCCAGAGTCCAACAAAATCCGAAAGTTAACATACCAAATGGTTATTGGTGTCCATGCCAGTACAGTTGGCCAAGCAAAAGTACGAGCCGGGTTCGCGGGATATCGCCGGTTGTATCCTGCCGATAGATTCGGCGACAGACCTGAACTCGAGGGTCCCGACGCAGGTGGAGGCCAAGAGAGGCGTGAACACCATGTGGTTTCGCGGCGAGACACACACGACGTCGTAGAGCTTCGTGTCGATGTCCTTCATGAGCCTGCAACCGGCCCACCCGGTGCCCAGCACCACCACCCTCGGCTTCTCGTCGGGCCTCGTGGGATCCAGCCCCGAGTACTGGATCGATGTCGCTTGTGGGTCTCGACGTTGATTGCTCGCTACGGTGCTCAAGTGTCTGAGGGAACAAAGCTTAGGCGTCGTTGAAAATGGGTTCGACGATGCTTTTCTAGTTTCGATGGCCGCGACTCGAACCAGGCTTCTAAACCAAGCCATAGTTGAAGTGAGAGTGAAATTTCTTCACCGGTCTCTCTTCCCAAAAAAAAAAAAAAGGCTTCGTCGCAGATCCTTCACTGCATGAGTCAACTGCTTCGTCGATGGGGATGAATGATTGCGTGGATAGACAGTTGCCGTCTGTGACGAGCTTTGAGTGGACAGGAGGCCACGCCGCAATTGGGTCTGTGACTCATGTGTGTGGATATGTCGGGTACAACGTATAATTTCGTGTCACCTTTCTCCCAAGACTCCAACATACTGTTTTTTTTTCCTAAGCGTCCAACGTAGTCGTAGTGATGAATCTCGTTGAAAAAGCTAGTCCGCATCTGTAATCTGCATGACTGCATCTTATCACGCTTTTGAGATCAACTGTTAAATCTTTTGTCTTTTTGGAAAAAGGGCGCTAGTAAAGCTACACAGTAATGTCAAACTGCTCCAAATTAAACTACTGTGTAAGGTGAAGAATGTTATCTCAACGGCTGCTCTTCGAACTAGGGAGGAAGTCGGGATTTGTCCTGACGCAAGTGAAATATAATTTTTAATTGAATTTTTTTTAACCGAATAATCGGATGAATTTGCACGCAACTCAACTAATATCAAAATTTTATTATAATAAAAATAAAAATAATCAACGTGTAATAATGTACTCTAATTATTTTTTTAAACAAATTATAAACTTTAACTAAAGTATAAAAGCCTAAATTTCATCAAGCTCATAATATTATTGGCTAAGGTACAAATCAATGTTAAAATCTAGCCAAACTAACATAGATAAGCACAAATAATAGAGCAATAATATTTTAATTAGACCATAATAATTAAATATAATAACATTTAAAATTTTAATTTTGAAAAAGATTTTTTTTGGGTGGAAGGCAAAAGGTTTGTTGTATTCCAAGAGTTTAGTATGTATTTTGCTATCTGTGATAAAATAGTAGAACAAAGAAAAAAGAGATAGATCATTGAGAGAAAATCTAGGACAATAAAAGTATAAATAGTGAGAGGGGAAGTGAGAGAAATAAGAGGAATTTTAGAAAGAAGGGGGAAAGAAAAGTCCAAAAAGACTCTTAATATTTTTTTCTCTTAAAGATTGGGGGAGTTGCTATTCCTCTATTAGTTCTTTTTTCTCTCAAGTTTTTTTCTCTAAAATTTTTGGGACCATTATAAAGACTACTGCCTATTTTTAGGGGTGGGCAAAAATTCCATCAAGAAATGAAATTTTCGATTCCGGAAATCTTGTTCTGATTTCGGCTTAAACCGAAATGGAAAGTCAGTTTTTGCAATTTTCGATTCCAATTCTAAAAAAAATTCAATTAAGTTTAGATTACATTCTTGTATGTAAAATATCAAAACGAAACCAAAAAAAATTGTATTCCAAGGAGTACCAAAACGATAATTCCGGTTTCATCCGTTTCGTACCCACCCCTACCTATGTTGTCCATATATTAGTAAAATTTTACAAAGATTTTGAAGGCTCCCCTAGCTTCGTCTTTAGATGAAACAGTTACGAAAAGAGATTGCACCCTAACGTGAAGATAGTTTTTGAATGAGAATCGAAGATGCTGGGCGTTGGCTGCATACTTGCCCTAAACTCCGAATTCAATGGGAAATTTGTGACTAGGGAAGATGCCATGACAGTTTTCTATATTTAACAAGTAAAAATTTTAAGGAGTTAAAGTTGTTGAAGTTTATAAAAATATATTGGAGTTGGTAAAATTGTTGGAGTTTTATAAAAAAAGTATTTCACTCGGTAAAATGGAAAAAAAGTAGTTTGATTATAAAATAATTTTTATTGGAGTATGTTAAAATGTGAGATAGAAGATTAGATGGATTTTTTTAATTGAAAGGTAATGAAATTTGTTAATATATATATATATATATATATTAAAATTGTTGTAAAAAATGTTTAAATTTTTTTGAAATTTTGATATTTGGATGTAAAAATTTTGAATTTTTGAAATTTTTTCTAAAACACATCACCTATACTCCTTATCTTTAAGACTTTGGAGAAAGCTAAACACTCAGAATAATTGAATCTCTAGGAATCAGTGGCTTGTGGAAAAAGTATTATACATAACCCAAATTATCTGTCATGACATGTAACTGAGCTGAGTCAGGACGGGACATTCATAAATAAGCTATAGAGAAGGCACTCTCCTCTGAAATATACAATCGATCATAAGACTGCAATACATGGAACAAATAGGACTTTCTCAGAGGTTTAGAATTGAATTCATTCAACTCTTTGAGGCTAAGCATTACCAAGTTCAAATTTCAAGTCTTGGTGTGGAAAAGGACCCAGAATGCTTGCATTTAGCCCCAAGTATGCAGCTTAGCTATTTATAATGCATGTCTAACATGATCAACTTGAATTGGAAATTTAACAGCTCTGCTGTTTATTTCAGAAGTTGTGAATTTAAGTTCGATTTCCTTCTTGTTCGGGCAATCCGAGCAATCTATCATATTTCCTCTACTGAAAATATTAGGAAGACATGAGCTTAAAATTAAAATGAAACTTTCTGATTTCTTTTCTTTCCGTAAAATTGACTAAAAACGACATAAGCTTTATCTTGTAGAAGTTAAAACCTATTAGAAGAAAAACTGGAAAAGGAAGAAAGAACTAAAATACCCCCAAATGATGCGATTTCCAAAGCATCTTCCCCTGCAGACCAAAATATCCCCGTACCTTACTTCCCAGCCAACCTTGAAACCTAAAAAATGAAGAAAAAAAATTTCACCGTTTTTGGAGGCAGGATTGGGGCACCTTTGACTTATTGCATTGCGCAAAATGCAGACCTCCAACCAAAACCAACCTCTTCTTTCATATCACTCGTCAGCTTTCTTTCAAAACCAAAGAAAAAAAGAAACCATCTGCCATCAAAAATGGGAAACTTGGATCTCTTGGGCAAGGAGAAGTAAAATCAAGCATCGGGTCCAGAGTTGGGTGAACTCAACTCAGAGGATCCTCCACCCACACTAGCCAAATGAGATTCAGACAGCTTGGAAAGCATTGGCTGCACACCCCGGCATAGTTTTGAGGACGGCATCAGTTTCATGTACTGCACAAAAATGTGTACGCATAAAATAAGTGAACTGCATTTGCAAAATCATCGTAACAAATCTCCTATTGTACCATTTCAATTTTTGTGGCGTATTGCAAGAAATTTTTCAGTTGAATTGGTTAACTTGGGCACTAACTATTCAAACCCTAGCTTGATATACCCAATAGTGCAGAAGTGTATAGAAACCAATTCCTTTCCCCTTCAAAAGATCAGTAAAAGATTATAGACTGGTCCTATTTGTAAGGTAAGATCAGTAAAAGCTGTACAAGGCAATATTTCTTTACCTCTTGATAAAAAGCACTAATCTCCTCCTCTGTAAGGCCTTCATCCTCACCAGAATTTTCTTCCCAGCCAAGGGAACGAAGGAAAGCAGCCTCTTCCTCATCAGGATAAACTGTTGCACTGGAACTCATGTCATTCTCTCCAGCAACAGAAAACCTCTGAACCTCTTCACAGGTATCACCATTGCTATTCATCTCGCCACCATTCTCACTAGCATATGGACTTGCAGGGGCACTGATGACTTCCCTAACTACTTCATCAGATTTCTCCATGGTCGGAGATGAAACAGCAGCAGGGCCTGAATCTGGGAGAACTGTGGAATTGTTCATTGAGGTTTTCTTTTTTATGAGATTGAAGAAATCATTCCGGCTCTGCACTTGAAACAAGGAAGGTCTTCTTTCCAAAGTAGCTCCTGATTTCAGATTCAGTGCAGCTACCTTGCGTTCCACAGAGGAATTTTTAAGGTTCTGGGGGCTCCTCAAAGGAGTAGATGCCACCGACGCAGTCACAGGAAGCTGGCTATCTGCTGCTTTGCTGGTGGCATTGTTCGTTGGACTAGCAGCATCCTTGGAAGTAGGGCAAACGCCATTTTCCCATGTTGGTTTCAGAACAAGAAACTTCCCCTGAGATGGCTTTGAAACATCGGATTTGACATGTCCACCACGAGGAGACTGATTAGCTTGTTGCAAAGAAGAGGGCTGAAGCTGCCCACTCTTAGCAGAAACATTTGCGTCAACAGTTCTAACCACTGATTTGGGCTTAGATTTATCAGTAGAATTGAGGACCTGAAAGGGACATTAACAATAGATTACAAAACACAATCTTAATGTGTATGTACGTCTACATAGATAGCTAGATAACAGTAGATAAGAGGTTGCACAAGTATGCACATAGGTGGGGGAAAACACGTCACAAAAAAAAGCTCATTCTGATAACACAAAAATCAATATCCTAATAATGATTGTACAAACTCACAGAACTGTCCTGTTTACAGCACAACATAGCAAAAGCTCTATAATCCTTTTGATAATAATCAGGTCTGTTTTTTACAATACAGGGAGTATGCTTTCCACGGAAACATGTTTTTTATTCATACATTGGATAAAATAGGTCATACTCTTAACTTATACTAGTGTATTCTAATATGTATCTTTTAAGTAGAACAGTCCAAGATCCTAGACTTGCACCAAGAACATGCATATAGTCCTGTTCAGTAAAGCATATTGTTTGGCATCATCCTAACATGTGCATCTTAATGGCTAAGAAATATGCATGACACTGTACTTCTGCCAACATTGTCACCAAGGAAAAAGAGGAACAGGACCCGCCCCGGGCAGCAATGGGGCGGGAGGGAGTTCATTAATAAAAGAAATGAGACAGACGTGAATCAAAGAATTCATAGAAATTTACTTCTACTGCCACTAAGCCACACCAAAGTTTTTTATCAAAGGGACAGAAAAAACCCTAAACAAATAGATCTTTTAATAAAAGAAATCAAATGAAAAATCACAACAGTTATGTTCCAGCATCACATCATGATTACAATTAGAAGTCCTATGTTATCAAGAAAGGTCTCATCCTGTAACAGCTACTATTCACAACAATAGCCCACTCACTACAAACAGAGTCATCCCAAATTTGCATCAAGTATCACCCTTTAATTTCATGATCATTGCAAGCCAACCTACCCAACAAGCACACATCATCCCAACTTGCAGTACAAATAAAATTCTAAGAGAACAGCAAATAATGATGGCAATGACAAAAACTGTGAATAATAGCGGAGGCATCAAGCACAATTTATCCACAACGCAAACTGAAGACCATAAATTTGGTAATAAAAGCTAAAACTGGAAATCTCTATTCTATAAAATTGGACACCACCTTTCCCATAAAAAGATAATTGAACACTAGAGAGATGAGGGAGAGGCAGGGCTGTGTAAGAGAGAGAGATTCGCAACCACACCCTATGCATCCTAAGCTTGAAATTGATAATATAAGGGAAGAAGAAGATGCATTTCTTTTCCCACAGTAATTGGAGAACGGGGAGAGGGGGGAAGGGAGGGGACTGAAGGATTTGGAAACGAGGGATATTCTTACAAGACAGAAGCGAGGAATACTACTTAGAAAGGGATAAAAATCAAAGACATTTCACCGTAGAATTTCATCCACTGGAATCTGCAAGGCTGAAAAAATTTCAACTCAAAAGTTCATCGAAATACTTCTTCCATCTTTTATGGATGAAAGATGTCTCGTCTGATTTCATGTAAATTAGAATGTTAGACTTCATGACGAAGGCCTACAACAAGACCACCTCATCACCCAAAAGATAATAAAATATAGTTCACCACCACCAAGGCTCTAGGAATCACAGAGGCAAAAGCAAAGAGAAAATAGTATCTCAAAAACAGTAACTCAGAGGGAAACCATACTTCATGGCTTTTGGGTTTTACCCTCCATTCTTATTATGTGAAGTTTTGTTATAATAACGAACTCACCACAGCATTCCCCATCCTTCACTTACAACTATAGAATTGAAAACAAACAAATAAAGAAAGAAACAAAAGAAAATTTGTTGTTCTGTACGAGCATTAATCCAAAAAAACATCTTGCTGAACATCAATTAATCCCATGAAAAAGGGAACAGAATATGAGAACAAGGACAGAAAGACAAACACCCAATCCCTTCCACATGCTTTGCATACATCAGATGAGTGCATGAAGTTTGATTTCACAAGGTGAAGGAAAAACTGTCTATTGATAGTTAAAAATACAAATATAAACACTAACAATGACAAAAACAAGAGGAAAACAGTTGAAACTCCTGCTTGAATTAAATGAACCAATAGAACATCAAATGAAAATTACTAAAAATGAAACATAGTGCAGCTCAGATTCTCAAAAATGAATTGGTCATTAACTCTACTCCGGAATCCTTCATCCATAAAGGATTGCGCCCCAACATAACAACGAAAAGAGGGAACTGTGTCGTAGAACCTTAGAAGTTCCTAACAAAGGCCTATTTCATTGAATTTGGCATATAATATTCAATATTCAACAAAAAGATAGGTGAAAAAGGACAGAGATCGATTAAGCAAATGACATTCAAACATTCTAACAGTTGTCAGATTTATTAACTTCACATATTTGTGCTACAATTAAACTAGCTTCCACAAAAGATCAAAGGCAATCCTCTTACCAAAGCTTTTGGCATCGAAGGTGTAACTGGTATTAATTGCCTTGATTGCTTAATAGCAAGTTCCTCACGCCTTTGCGTATTGACAGAGAACTACAAGTATAAGCAAGATGTCATGTCAAATCCACTAGAGAAAGGTAATATGTAACTAAAGAGGCTTAAGCAACTTGCTCCATTACCTGAGGCGGAGTATTAACTCGGGATGGAGCCTGAGCCAATGCTTCAGCCATATTAAGACCAGCCATTCCACTTGCCCCAGATCCAGAAGTTACAGCAACAGCCGGTTGAACAGATAGGGATCCCCTATTACTGCTGCCAATAGTCGTGGGCACCTCTGCCAGCGCTGATGTCCATCCTTCACCACCAATCAGAGCTGTACTACTAACAGGTAAGCTCTGAACAGCCATGCTCAAACCAGGAGACGAAACTCTTCCTATATCAGGTGTTCCTTGCCTTTCTTCAATACCAAGTGACGGAAAGTCCTTCTCAAATACTGTCTTTTGCACACTACTCCCAATACCACACCCAGAAAGCACACCATTGCCACTTTGATTGCTATTGCTGCAGTTTTTTGAGTCCACAGCAACTCTTCGAGGCAAAGGTTCACCGTGTTTCCTGGAAACCATCGACTGAGAACGCCACAACTTGTCCTTCTCTCCCCTACTGGGAAAGATGCTTCCCAGAGGGTCAGAAGAGTCATGGTCCCAGTGGTCCCTGAAGCTTGACCTCTCCTTTTCCTTCTCACGGTCCTTGTCCCGGTGACTTCTATAAAAACTACTGTATGCGTGCTTTCCAGAACCATTACTAGAACTCCTCCGTGAATTTGAAGACGATGTCCTCTCCAGAAAAGCAGAACGCGGCGTATCAAAATCACTCGTGGCCATAGAAGGTCTATTTCTCATGTAATGAGCCAATGAAGGACCATCTATAGCAGTGATAGCACCATTATTTAACATGCTAGCACTTAAACGGGTTGTTTTGACAATAAAAATGCCCAAAGCACCAGTTTACCACACTCCTAAAACTAAACATGAGAAACAAACTAGAATACGTACATGTATATCTGTATAAACATAGATTAATGCAAAATTTTCAAATAAAACATCATGGTATGTATGACTTGGTAAGTTCAAAAGTACCTGAGTGAGAAGCAGTTGATGCAGAATGGTGGGTTGAACTGCCAACCCCAGTAACACTTCCAGTGCTTCTCAACCATTCTGGAAATAATGTGGGTTCACTTCTTTCCATAAGGAGCACTGAACATGATCAGAGATGACAAAAAGGAAACTTCTCACCTTCACCAGCTCCACCCTTTCCCCACAACTTTTCTACCCCCAATTACAAACTTGCAACTCTAACCCAAAATTTCCCTCCCCTAACCAACTAAGCTTACTTCAAAATCTCCACCAATTAAGCCAGTCAGTTCTCCAAATAAGCTACCAACATCTGTATGAACTTGATGGGTACTTCTACACTTTCACGAGTTGGAATGTCTTCTGTATATCAATAAAAAACAAAAAAACAAAATTTCATGGAGGGGTAACCCAGGAACGAAAATCCTTATCCTTCTATACAAAGTTACTAAGTCCTTACCCTGAACCCAGTTTCTTCTCCTCCCAAAACCACTAAGCCTACTTCACAATCACCACCAATGAAGGAAGTAACTGCTCCAACCACACTCGAGTATATTTATGGGAACTTTAGTGGAACTCTACCAAACCGAAACCTCTACTTCTCCATCAAAATAAGCCGAATTTTCGCCGGTATGAAACTGTAGAACGAGAACAAAGGTACAGGCAATGGCAAGACGAGGGTATTGAAGGAAAATCCTGTCTATGCCGCCATCTTTAATTAAAGATGGATTGGCAGAATGATTATAACACGCTCAGAAGACCCTCATCTCTGGGGAAAAAATGGAACCGATTCGCATAAATAGAATTAATGCAACAATGGAAGGAGAATAAGAACAGCCGGGATTCTTAAACAGGAAGTCACTCCCATCAAACAGAGAAGAAACCCTAACGAAGAACACAATTACAATGGGACGACCAAGCAAATGTGTACAAATTTAGAAACCCTAGAACCTACGCATGTGTGCCTATATTACTACCAAGACCTAGGGTTTGAATAGCAACGAATAATTACGCGAAATACAGGGAATTTCAGAGAAAAACACTCACATAGGGAGGGAGGGAGAGAGAGAACAAACCCTAGCCTCAGTCGTTGGTGATTACGCCAAAACGTAACCGTCTCAGTCTATTCTCAACCAGAACAATGCGTTTCACGAAGAAAACCCCACAAGGAGTTAAGACTGTGGAAAGAGATAGCGGCAGAGAAAATTGGAAAAAAAAATCGAAATGAAGACTTGAGTTCCGGAATAGCGAAATAGGGTTTTGTTTGTGCGCGATGGGAGGTAGCGAGAGAGAGAGAGAGAGAGCGAGCGAGAGATGAGAGAGAGGATTGGAGATTTTCTGTTGGTTTTCCACTGGGAATGAAACGTAAGGAAGAACAACCTCTCTTGCTCAATGAGGAAAAAAAAAAGATTGTGTATATTTCTTCCCTGTTTGTTTTTATAAATATTCTTGTGCTCCTTCCCCTTCCTTCTTTGGACCTCCAAAATTCCCCTACTGCACCAAGTTAAACTTGACTTTCTCGAACGTCTTTGGGTTTTATTTTTATACATGGTCTATGTTCTTTGTGGTCTGCCAGACCTAAGATATGGTCTCCGTGGGCCACATGTTATCATTTACGCGTGTGTGCCTATCAAACTCAAATTTAACCCGCTCCCTCTTTTTTCCGGGGAAAATTAGTTATTCGAAGGTTCCGTAAAATTTGCGATTAAAATATTCCCAAAATTTAAAACTTTATCTTAATCACAAGTCCTGAAAAATTAGGAGTTTGATTTAATTTGAATGCAGTCGTGTTATGTTTGAATATTTCTTCATTTTATCTATTATTTCATATTTTAAATTTTCAATCGTAACCATAAACTTTCACAAAAAATATACATTAGTTTTAATTTTATATTTTCTGTTTTATTTATTTTATATATATATTATTTATTTATATTTCAGCCTCATGTTTGAGCAAGCATGTTGTCATCTATTTAATCCATGCGGGGGTTTTTTTTTTATTTGCTTACGAAATTAAAAAAAAAAAATCATATGGTTAATACGTGTGACAAATCCTCGTGAATTTTTAAATTGATTGCAGGGATTTAAGAGATAATTATAAAGAAAATATGAAATGCTCGAACTTCTACTAACCATAAATGATTAACAATTGATTAAATATCCAGGTGTAATAAAGTGACGAGAGTGCTGATTGGAGACTTAGTTAGTGAAAATGATTAGAGATTACTTGTCGAAATCCAAATCCATGGTATACTCTAGGTATAAAAAAAAATGATTCCCACAAACAAAATAATTCTTGGCATGAAAGAACAAAATATATACTTGATTTGTAAGACTTTCATTTCATTCGGTTTCTACAATCTTGTTTTTTTCATGAAAGAAACAAGAGTGGGAATTGATATATATATATATATATATATATGTGTGTGTGTGTGTGTTCTTGTTATATTGTTTGTATATAAATATATGTGTGTGTTCGTGTTATATTGTTTGACATATATATATGGTCATCTTATAAGTCATTCCTTCCCAAACAAGATGAACAATTGTTTGCTTGATCTAGGGCGATGTTCGGTTTGTAAAAAACACCAGGAATCGAATCCTGGACTGCAACATGTTCGGCAAAACTCGTTTTCAAGCCACCATTTTCGCCTGCAGGGTGTCAGTGAGCTGTCTATCGGCTGCTCCTCGTTTGCAGCAATTTTTTTTTTTTAACGAAATATACTCAAAAAGGAGGTGACAGACATGATGCCATGCGTACTGTGCATGGCAGCATGTTTGTCGCCAACGACTTTTACCATTTCTTTTTTTCTTTTTTTTTTACATTCAAAAATCAAATATTAATAAAAAAATAATAAAAAAAATAACTTTAAACATCATCATTACTTTTTTACACCTCAACAACATTTACACAAACACCAATACAACTTTATCATCACCTAAAAATTCACAAAATTCTCCAAATCCTACAAAAACCTTCAAAACGAACATCACCTAGGTTTTTTTTGAAAAACCAACCAATTATATCGTGCCAATATATATTAGTTTTAGGTTAAATGACTGTTGTTGCGGTAAATGTGGTATTAATTATTAACAAATTATAATTTTTTGTATGAATTTAAATAAATCGGTACATATATACCGGCTCAACAGTGACTTCGATATCTAATTTAAAAAAATGGTTATATGAGTAATTAATGTATACCGGCTCTTTTTTATATTAGTCGAACGGACTTTGATCGATCTGTGTTTACATGCAAGCGGTACTTGATTTCCTTTTATTTTCTAAATTGAGTAGCCTCAATCATTCAGGATATGGCGATACCTTCCTTTCCTTAGATAGTAGATGGTTTCCTTAGTTAGTAAATTCAGGTGATTGTTTTTCGATTATGTTCAGATTTGATTGGGATAAATATGAAATGGTACACATTTTTAGACAGTCCTTCTATTGTGGCTGCAGTTACGTGACTTTTCACCTTGGTTCCTGGGCTAGGCCCTAGGAGAGATGTTCGGGCCAAGGCTTCTTAGGCTCAATAAAGCCACTTCTTCACAATTGGGCCGACTTTCTTTTTATCCCTATCACGTCCCATCATCTCGTAGTAAAGCTCGGTTCTTTTATATTCATTTTTATATCTTTAGTTGACGAAAGTAATTTGTTGTTATCTTTTTATTTGGATCTGTTTTAAATTTCAAGTACTCAATTAAAGATTTTTGTAAAATTTTAAAAAACATGCCTCAATTTATAGAATTATTGACAAATTATTGTATTACCCCGAACCTTGTGGTTAGGGGTCCGTTACTCCTATGCTAAAACCAGATGAAGTTTTGTGATAAATAGACTCTAGATTTAAAAAAATGATAAGATTGAATTGTTATTCATTTTAAAATTTAAACGTGTTATAAAAATATTGAAATTTTAAATTTTAAAATCTAAAGAGATAAAGATCAAACATCTATTTTTAAAAACTTAAATACTTTTTAAAGATAATATTTTTAAAGAAAATCAGCATTTCAAACTCTAAAACATTTTTAGAAAGATAAATTTTTTAAATAAATCAAAAGATTTGAAATAAATCAAAAAATTAATATTTTATTACTAATAATATAAAAAAATCCGAATTTCTATATTACGTAATACAAAATTTCTGACAAAACGAACATACTTTAAAATTTTCAACTTTTACACATACACTTCAAACTTTTCACAAACTCCAATAAATTTTAACATTAAAAAGATTCCCAAAATTTTCAGAATATTCTCCAAAATTTCGGTAAACAAACATATCCTTTATGACTTGACTGATCTTTGTGTACCGAACTTAAACAAGTGACTCGAATCTTGATTAGAAAAATATTAGACACAATTAATGGACAGATGAAATAGGTCTTATTTGAGATTCAGGAAAGAATATAAAAAAATCTAATGACTTAATAGTGGAGTTTTTTTGGTTTGGGTAGCTTCTTTTCTTTTCTTTTCTTTTTATAAGAGAATACTTGTAGAGAAATTTTTATTGTGGGGTTTCTATACGTGACTTATAATTTTTAGAATACGAGGAAAAGTATGGAAATGAGATATCCCTTATACTATTTAGAAAAAAAAAAGAGATATCCCTTATACCGAAATTCCTATTGGTTCAAAATAATGGCTGTCCAAATCATAGGTAAGATTTCTTATGGTAAAGCAAATCAACTTTGACTTTGAATGTTGTTTAATTATTTTTTAAACCTTAGAAAAAAACAAATGACGATTATAATTATTTTAAATGTCATTTATAAATGGTCCGATTCCAATGTATAAACAAAGAACACGAGCAATAGGAAGATAATATATAGGGTAAATTACTCCAGCAGTTCCTGGGGTATAGTCAATTCTCAAATTGGTCCCTGTGGAAAATTTTCTCCTACGAGGATCCCTGGGGTTTGATACGTCTCCCAAATTAGTCCTCTGTCACATGAGCTGACGGAATCTGTCTACGTGGCTGGCGGATAACACGTCATCGTCTCTTAAAACTCGACATGTGTCTGTTTTTGTCCATGTCATTAAAAAGAATGTGGAGACTTGAATCTGCCTACCCCTCTCGCCATTTCCCGACATCCTCCCTGGACAAACGACGTCGTCCTATGCCTCCTCATCCTTGTCAGGACGACGAGGTCGTCGACAAGCCCATTACAAAGCCTGCCCCGGCGCCGCCTCTTGTGGCGACGAGACTCCCCTCCGACTGCTTTGTACTGGACGTCAAGTCCCGGTTCGAGATCTACAGCTCCATTTCCCGGATCCACATCGACCGCGACGGGTCCGCCTACATTATGTTTCGTGCCAAGGATTCTGCCCAAGCTGCCTTTGACGCACCATTATTTCGGCACCACCGTTGATTCCAAAAAAGTACTCTCTATATCCCTTTCTCTCTCGCGCTTATTGCTTTCTTGCGTTTTTTGAATTGGGGCTAAATTTTGTTCGTTCTTTACTTTTCATCGAGTACGCAACATCAAAAGTGATTTTTCTTTGTAAAATTTTCCATGTAGCCAAGCCGAGAATTACTTTAGATATTAGAATCCTCCCTCAAATAATATTGGAAGAGAAAGCAAAATTTCGAATTGTTTAGCATTAAGATTTGAACCAACTTTGAACTCGAGGAACCAGCTTTGAACCAACAAACATGAGGATGCTTTTCTGCGCTTGGCATTTGTGTATTTACATCATTGCATATGTGTTGCAGGTAGAGGTGATGTGGGCAACTGATCCTCTTGCCCAGTGGAGGCATGGAGTTGGACTTGGTGCTAACAACGGTAGTGGGTCGTCTTCATCCAAGCTTTTGCGACCCGAGTTACCTCTTTGCAGACATGGTTCTTCGAGGGAGGGAGAGAGAACTTTTAGAAGAGAGAGAGAGAAGGGTTATTTTTTAATGAGGTGGCAAAAATGACACGTGTCCCCACTTAACTGGTTCTGACGTGTTCTTCGTCAGCCACGTAGGCAGATTCCGTCAATTTATGTGTCGAAGGACTAATTTGGGAGACGTATCAAACCTCAAGGATTTTTGTAGGAGAAAATTTTTCATAAAAACTAATCTGGGAATTGACTATACCCAAAAACTGGTGGATTAATTTACCCTGATATATAAGAGTTAAGTCAGCACAAGCTTTACGTCCAAAGGAAAAGTATAAAGGCTGAATTAATATATACGTCAGGATCCATATCGTCGAGGCACGAAAGAATCAGCGTCGGAGGCCACGTCTTCTGTCTTCCGTGGGTGTCGGGCGTAAATTTTAAGAGGAATCTGTTTTTTCTTTGCTCGGTTGGAGCCCAAAAGGCCAAAGAGAAGAAAGAAAATAAATAAATAAAAAATATCCCCTCCAATCCCAGGCCCAGTCATCTTCTCTACGTTCCACGCGACACCGCGTTTACACACTCTCTTTCGACGGCGTTTACCAGTCTCTTTCGGTCTTTCTATTCAACCATTTCGCCTCTCACTGGTCAGCCCCTTCTCTCTTCCCCTAGGTAATTCATACCAAGGTATTTCTTGCATTCTTTCTCAAAAAAAGTTCGATAAATTTACTGTCTGAGAAAAGAATTCGATTATTTTCCGTTCTGTTCGGAAGAATTCGATTATTATTTGTTTGCTGTTCGGTTTAGAGATTTTCATTGGAATTGGAGAACACAGGGAGAGAAGTTTCTCGAGTTTTTTGCTGCTTTTCTTAACCAAAAGAAAAAAACTCTGGTGGCGGTGTAACTTAGATGGGTTAGCTCTCTATGCATCTGAATGCATCACCTACCTCGATTTTTCGGTTCTAGCGTCAGAGACAGACGCATGGATCGGAGGAAGAAACCGAGGAAGCCGACGCTTGAGCGCCGCAATGCGGCGAAGCACATCGAGTATGATGCTGCTTCCTCGTCTTCCTCTTTGGACGTGTCTACATCGTCTTCTCTCCACACGCGATCCCTTGACTTATCGGACCGCATGAGCTTCCGAGTAGAAGGAATCGACGGCGAAATGGATTTGATATGCCATAGGTTGGGGCTCTCCGGGCCCGAAGACTTCTCCATACCTTCAGCGGCCTGGGAGGCTTTGAAGTTCAGATCGTCTTCTGATATTCTACCTTTGTCGGGAATACACGTGTTGGATAGTCCAAAAAGTGAGGAAGTGAAAGACAGGGAAGAAGCTGAAGCTGTTAGTGAGTTGCGTCAGAGAGCTGTGGATGTTGCTAGAACTGGGGATGAAACTGACGTAAGTCGGGCTGTTCCCGCCGCGTCAAGTGGGTGTTGTAATAGTAGCGGCGGAGGGAATGGAATTAAAGGAATTCGGCCCCCACCGGTGCTTAAGCCACCGCCCGCGATGAGGCTTCCGATTTTTGATAAAGCGTGCTCTTCTTGGGACCTTGTGAAGGACTTTGGGCCGGATGCTGAGAGAGGCAGTTCGGTAATTGCCCATGATGGGTATAGTTCTTCTTCAGATTCAGATGATGAAGTGGAAGAAGAAGAAAAGGATGAGGATAAAGAAGAAAGAGGAGGAGGAGTTGAGGTGGCAAGGGAAAAGAGAGAGTTGGTGGAGGAGAATGGGTTGAGGTTTGGGCAGATAGCCTCCCCATCGGAGTCGTGTTCGTTTACCACGTCGAACGATGACGATTCATCTAGCACAACAACGGAGCCTATGTCTAACATTTCTCCGACTGGGAGAATTAGACCTAATATCACATCTTTTGAAAAGGGTGCGCTTCTGGGACGCGGGTCGTTCGGAGCAGTATATGAAGCAATCGCCGAGTAAGTTTCTAGTGGCATGAACTAGTTAAGCGCTTCTTGAATCGATTTTCTGGCACCATACATTGTTAAGCTGTGCGATTCTTTAATATGGCTTCTCTCTAGATAAGCTAGTCATGATTTTTTTTCCTTTCCTTTTTATTGGGTGTGAGTTCCGGTGGAGTTGATGTTCCCCTCCTAATCAAAGAATAAGTCTCCTATCAGAGCGCTCTATTTATGAGGTTTGCCCTAATTCGATTTAATACCTTATTGTTGTCGCACCCTAACAGCCAGAGATCCACATTAGGCCGTCAAATAGGCACATCCTGGGAAACGTAAAAAAATTGATCAGTTTAGTCGAAGAAGAAGTCAGGGACGACTTGTATTTGTATCTCTCATTCTCTATCAAGTTAACAACATGGCACTTTTACTTTCCAGACCGATTGAGAAGTCACTTCCACATTATTAGGGGGTGCGTATCTTCATATCTATCCATGCTTTAAACTAAGTGTTGAGGGCACTTCCGCTATAAAAGAGAGTGACATTACAGCAACATATTTCTCTCAGAAATAGGACAATCTTTCCATTCCAACCTAAAAGCATTTTGAAATGAGGTATCTCTTGATAATTTTTGAAGTTACGCTAGTTTGTGAAAACTAGTTTGAGTGAAGCATCAAGATGTAATTAACTTTTTTTCATAGGTGATGACACTTGTCAAAGCTTTGTTTATTTTACATTTTCACCTCCAAACCTTGGTATCTCTCTTTACCTGTTCTCCTGGACCCATCAGATTTAGACGCTCTGATCTTCTTACTTTGAACTTTTCTTCTTGCAAGCATTAGTGTGATCTTGTTCCTTGTTGAATTTGTGCCTTTTATGTTTACATGTGCATCTTTCATCATTCCTCAAATATGGTTGTGAAGTACATAATTGGAGAAGGTCTAAGTATACAAGGATTTTAATGTGTGAATATATTTAAGTTGTAGTTAGCAATGAAGAGGGTTTGAATCACACTATTTGCGTTATGAGCAGCGTCTTGGTTGCATGAGCCATCTCTGTTCAAATAGCAACCCTGCAATTTCCTTGTACAGTATCTCTTATGTTGTTCAAATCTAGAAATATAATATCTCACAAGTTTGTGGTCAAAGTTTTAGATAGTATACTTAAGATTGTCCCCCCCCCCCTCCCTCCCTTTTTCTTCTGATCATTATGCTGAGATAATACGAAGCGGTGGAAGATTGGTTTGCTTTTACTTTTTAAATTCAGTTTTGAATGAGGGGTAGAAATCTTATTGGTTGTAACTATTTCAAATCTCGGGTATTTTGGTAATTTAGTTTTGCGTATGAGTAAATATTTTATTGGATTGTGTCAGGCCTTTAGTTCCATAGTCAAGTTAGTAGTCTTTGTTCCGGTAATTTTGATGGAATGTGGTTTATATGGTCATTGGATGTATGCATGCCTTTGGTAATTTTCCGGAACGGGCTTCACAGATATTCGTCACAGCCCCAGACTTCTTTTTGTTCATTTTTTCCAACCAAAAATTGAACCTTTTTTCTTACCTAGATACCCCATATTTCCCTAGCCGTTAGCTACTGATAACTTGTCGAAACAAGACGTAAAATACCTGATTTTGCAGCTGCTCTGCAGTTCCTGCAACTTTTCATCCTTCCATTTATATATTTTTACCCCTTAATTCCACTCTTTCTGGGCCACATTCAAACTAGAATCCCTTCACATGTCTGCCCACAATTGTAATAGCCAAATAGTTTCCATATCCTAATCGCACGACAAGCATACTGACAGTGACAGATAAAGTATTGTGACGAACTAAGAGTAGATCTTGATGCCATCATGGTGTCTCAATGATTATGAGGGAAATGGTTGTCTATTTATCAATATTAGGCCAGACAGCAATGCAGAACAGAGTTTGGAAAAGTGCACAACATGTTGATTGGAGTGTTTTAGTTCATTTGCTATTGTTTTTTGAGGAAGGGGCTTGAGAGGAGATACACATGTTTGAGGCTGTAAATAGTTAATAATGCCACATTTCAGATCCAAGTCAAAAGTTAGAAGGAGCCTGAATACCGTTTTCCCATTATTTTTGTTATTCAAGTTAATTCTCTTGTAAGGATAGTCATAGTGCTAAAATCATGAGTATCTAATGGTTGATGGTTCTTATGTGGGTTTTAGAGGGTGACCACTTCTTACCTTTGATTTTTCAATGTCAGAGGGCTCGTCTACATTACCCATAAAGATAAGAATATTTAGGTTTCATCTTCAGATGTTTCTCCTCATTTCTGGTATTATGCTTAAACTGGACTGGGTCTTGATGCTGACAACTATGGATCTGGAATTCAGAGGTTTATAGTTCTTAGATGTTAGAAAGTAGTACATTTCGTTGTTGTCTTATTTTGGATGGTGAAGTAGTAAATATTTTGGTTGTCTCTTCATAGGTCTCCATTCATCTAAAGATGGGCAACTGCTCTTGTTATTGGCTCTGGTTGGTTTGGAATTGGTGAACTGCCTAAAGACCATTTGTTGGAAAACTATGTGTTTGCCTTTGCTAAGGTTGAGTGGTGGGATAGAGGTAGTTGAACCAGTCCTCTAGGTTTTAGAGTTGTCAAATGTGAGAAGTGGAGATAATATTTCATAAGTGCCAAGGAAATATGCACCTCATTGTACACATCTTGGTCTTGGATTTTCTGAAAGAGGATTGCATACTGCATTTTATCTTTTCTTTCTCTCTTAGGGGTAAGGCATATATTCACATCTAATGTGTTCATTTGTGCATCTCCCACATCTGCAATATGTCTATCTTTTGACAATTTTTTGTACTTAGGTTATTTCTTGGCTTTGTTTTAAAAACCATGGTTTTATTTCAAGGAAGCTATGATGATACCCCACACCCCATAATATCAGCAAGTTCCTGAGTGTTAAGAACATTACCAATGGGAAGAACCTCGGACTTAGAAAAATTAATTTTAAGTCCAGAGACCGCCTCAAAGCATAAGAGGAGGCATCTAAGAGTCCGAAACTGATTCACATCCGCCCCGCACAAGACCAAAGTGTCATCCGCAAAAAGCAAGTGAGAGATATACACCCCCCCGGGGCCACCACCCACCTCCAAACCCTCCAAACCACCATGACCCACCACTCTCCCATCATGCGGCTGAAGGCTTCCATAACAATGACAAAAAAAAAGGGGAGAAAGAGGGTCACCTTGCCTTAACCCACGATAGTTGCTAAAAAAATCTTCCGGACATCCATTGACAATCACTGAGAATTTCATAGAAGACACACAAAACAAGATCCACCTGCACCATTTCTCGCCAAATCCACACCTACGCAGCATATACAAAAGAAAATTCCAGTTAATATGATCATAAGCCTTCTGAATGTCCAACTTACACAACATGATTCCCGCTTGTATTTGGTGGAGCCTTTGGAGGGAGAGAAACAGTAGATGCTTTGAGAGTCGTTCTTGCTCCCTGGTCAAGTTGCAGGTTCTATTTCTCTCTTTTCTGTTGGGCTGATGCTTGGTTGGATGACCCTTTTGTTGATTTTGATGATTTTCTTAGTTTTCTTGCTTGTTTGAACTAGTGGCTTCGGTATAGCCCCTTGTTCTGTTGTCACTATTCTAATAAGATTATCTTGCTTATAAAAAAAATGAATTAAAAATTTACTTGCTGATGTTTGTATCTTTAGATTATTAAATGAAGAGTATCATAATGGGTTATTTTTACTTATGTGTTTATTGTTAATTTTCGTGCCCCCCTTACAGTGATGGATCCTTAATTGCTGTGAAAGAAGTCTCACTGCTTGATCAAGGAAGTCAGGGGAAGCAAAGTGTTTCTCAACTTGAGCAGGTGAGAAAGGCTTATGGTTTGCTTTGGTAATATTTAGGTTTTGGGTGTTCATATTCTCTGGTATTTTATAGAATCTTGATAACATTTTGGACTGGGAAGTTTCCTGTTCCTGTCTTTTTCTGCCTGCTTCTCATTGTCTCATCCTGTGCTTCCTTTTCAGGAGATTGATCTATTAAGTCGATTCGAGCATGAGAACATAGTTCGATATTTTGGGACGAATAAGGTAACTTCTTTTAAAAGCTTCTTGTTCTTTTTGAGTCCTGGATCTATAGCTCATGAAAAGTTGCCTTTATGGTACATCAATCCACTGCAGGATGCTGAGAAAAAAAAAATCCACTGCAGGAAGTAATTATGCTCGTCAAAGTCATTATTCTGTTTGAATTGCTCTTATTCATCTCACGTCATCTATGAAACTCCATCAAGATGACTTCTTAGGCATTTCTTGGCACAGGACTCATGCCTACTGGCCACAGGTTCCTATGTGCACGTTTATAGAATATCCAACTTGGTGTGTGAGAAGTTCAAACAGTAATATGTACTCCTTTTTAATATCTTACTCTTTTTCTTATGCACATATCTATGCAAATACTGGTAAATGTCTACAGGCAAGATAGTGGCTTGACATAGATGCATTCTGACATCTAGTTCCGGTGTTGTTATCATGTCACCTATGGTGTCTATGTTACTCTGTGATCCTTGTGCTTGTATCCAAAAACATCAGGATTCTTATTGTATGAGGATGATCTATTACATAGTCGTGCACTTTGCTCAGCACTTAATCTTTTTTTAACTGGTTTAAAAGGATTAGGCTTTTCTATACTTCCTGTTTTACATTAATTTCTCATTAATAAAGCATATCTGATGGTCTGGTCTATGGTGGTCGCAGGATGAATCAAAACTATATATCTTTCTAGAGCTTGTAAGAGGCTCCCTCTTAGATATCTATCGGAAGTATAATCTTCAAGATTCCCAAGTATCCACATATACCAGACAGATTCTCCATGGTTTGAAGTATCTTCATGACAGAGATGTGGTTCACAGGTTATAAAGTATTCTCTTTTGTCATTTGCGATGTATTTATGTAATCCTCTGGTTATTTGGATTGTTTTAGTGATATCCAGATTTTCTGCACATAGAACCTTTGAATAGTTTTAACTGCAAAGAACCAATATATTTAAGCTGGCCAATATATCTCGCAGTTTTTCTCATTTGAATAGTTTTCACTGCAAAGAACCTTTGTAGGTAGTTTCTAGAATAGCCTGGAGTTTTCGAATTTGGCTTCAAATTAAAATCGAACCTCAGTCCAAGATTACTTTGATCTTTAAGCTTGTTTTCTCGGAATATTTATAGCGTCTTTTTTATATAAGCCCTCTTATTCATCTTTACAAAATTTGAACTTCCGAAATTCATTTGTTAAAAGTGTTCCTAATCAAATTCTTTTTGAAAAAAAATAAAAAATGTGATATATGATTGGTCATATAATTGTGGTTATGTAGATGTTTTTTATGCAATATCCTTAAATAATGGTATTTGTCTTTTTCTTATGCTGTTGTGCTTGCATCCAAGGTCCTTTGAATTGAGTGACTGATTTAATTCATGAGGTTTCTTGCTAGTCTATTTATATTCGCGCTTGGTCTCAACTATACCAAATTAATTATCTTGGAAAACCCTATAGATCAAAACCACTATTTTCCATTTCTTCTCTAAAGCAAAAGAGAAGTTTGACCTATAAATTTTCTAACTTATGTGAGTCAATTTTGGGATTTGACTGCAAAGTTTTCCTAATGATTGGCAAAAAAATTTGGTCTTGAGAAATTGAGTATCTGATAAGTCTTGTCTTGGATTTTTGTAATTTCTCATTTTGATTTACTTGTCATGTCATTTACTTGCGTATTATTGTGCCTTTTTGAACCTTCTATGTTGTTCCCCCAGTCTTGACCTTTTATCTGTTTCTTTTTCCTTTCTTTCTTTTTTTAATTGAAGGGATATAAAATGTGCTAATATATTGGTGGATACAAGTGGATCTGTAAAGCTCGCAGATTTTGGATTGGCAAAGGTTTTCTTCCATTCCTCAATTACAAATTTTCCCTGCTTCAAAAGTGATTGATTGGCTATTTCTTCCCCACACATTGATGGTTGTATCCTTTTTCAGGCGACTAAATTCAACGACCTTCTCTCTTGCAAGGGGACTGCATTTTGGATGGCACCTGAGGTTTGACCTTACCCTTTTTGTCTTGAAGTTACGAAGATAATGGTGGTTCCAGTGATAATGAACTTATTTTATTCCCAGCTTCCAGGATTGGTGAAATTATGTTATTTCTATATTAACCCATATGAATGCATGTCAGCTCATTGCTGGTGCAGTTAGCAGTTCATGGACTGCTATTATCTAGGATAGCTTGAGTCATTTCAGTTAGGAACCAGCATAGGTTGAGATTGCAGTTGGAGGCATTGGCTTTCGAGTATTGTCTAGGAAAGCTTTGTTGGAGGACTACAGATTCTTTCCCTTTATTCTAAACTGATAGAACTGGTTGATTCTATTTTAGTTGCTGCTTGCACTATTCTTGTTTAGAAGAAGGGAGCATATCTGTAACTGACAATTGGATTGAAACCTAAATTAGCCTTTCAAAACATGTATAAAGGCATTCCTCAGTGCCGACCACAATAGTGCATAGGACACTTGGGCATAGTTATAGGGATTTTAATTCGTCTATCTATTTTCGGTTGTGCATTTTAACTTGATAACCTGGCTTCTTGTCCCAGTATGACCTTACTCAATTGACCTGGCTACTTACCTAAGAGCTTGGGTGGTGTGCTTTTTGTTGTAGAAATTTTATACAGTATCTCTGATTATCAAGCTGTGAATTTACAGGTTGTTAATAGGAAGAACCAAGGGTATGGACTTCCAGCAGATATATGGAGCCTTGGATGCACTGTCTTGGAGATGTTGACACGTCAGATTCCATATGCAGATTGTGAACCCGTGCGTGTCATGTTCTTTCTCTTCACGTCGATGTTTTTTGTTATGCTTATGCGATTTAAATGTAGTAAATCATGAGGTTCTCTTCTATTAACATAGGTATACTTAATTTGATTGCTTTTTAGGATATCCTGTGATTTCAGTATAAGAAGGTCCATTCTTGTTATGTATATATTTTTAATCTTTATAGATTATTCAAAAATGTAATTCTCTCAGCAGATACAAAAGCCTCTAGTGTAACCTGCATAATATGTTTTCACTTCTTTCTTGCATTACTTTTGGTTTTGGGATTAAAAACATCTTCTACTTCTGTAATTTGGCAGATGGCAGCATTGTTTAAAATTGGAAAGGGTGAACCACCTCCTGTTCCAGATTTTCTTTCGAAAGATGCACATAACTTTATCTTTCAGTGCCTTAAATCTAATCCGGGTGATCGTCCTACTGCTGCTCGACTCCTAGAGCATCCATTTGTAAAGAAGCCACTTCCCGCATCCTCGGGCTCATTATCTCCTCACAGCATTGCTAGACGGGGTTGAAAATATTTCTTTCAGTGATCCCATAGAAGACAACGAGGTAAAATTACTTATTTGTTTTGCATCTTTTTATAGAGCTGCTCTTTCTACCCGCTCCCTAAAGTGGAAATAAACAGAACTGGGAAAGTGAACCTGAATGCAGTTATTGACCTGAATAACTTCAGGTCCTCAATATTAATCACACATTGTAGTGTGTCCATCCTTGTTGACATGAGAATCTTCGTAATGGGAGACACTCAGACACAAGGATCCTAAGACACCCGAATTCCATTTATATCCGTTATGCTTAGGTGCCCGAATTCGCACTCTCACTCATGTGAAGCACGTCTTAAGCTGTGGGGTAGGTCTTAACTCTCCTGCCATTGTCAGTTGGAATGGAGTGGTTAAGCTGAAAAAAGTTCCCCATTAACCTATCAGTGCCCACTGTTTTCCCCATATTTTGGTCCATGACCTTGTAGATAGTATCACATCCTGGGTAAGTTAAAAAAAAGTGTCCAATTCATCTAAAAAAACGTGAAAGCGTTGCGCCTGAATTTGGGATCAGTTTTACAATTCAGTGACTGATAAAATGCCTTTACACTTGACAGCAGCTCCTTCCAAGTATTTGTACACGGTGAGTCCTCAAGTTGGGTGATGTGTTCTGGGAACCAGTGTTGCATCTATTGAATTTTGCTTGTGCAGTAGATGGTAGACCTTCGAGGCTGTTTGGGTTTAACCAATCCTGAAGCCCTGCTTAGGTCCACAAATGGATCTACGAGTGCAAAAAAGCAAGCATAGAGAGCATGCGGCTGTGACACATTCTTTTTGTTGTCGATTTGTCTGTTGTGGGGAAAAAAAGCATTAGAGATCTATTTGATGTAAAAATGTTGCTAGTGCTTATTCTTTTAGGGCCAAGGGGTGACCTATTTGTATATATCTCTCAATTGACAAAGTGGCATATACCTATTTGTTTGTGTTGCTTTCTGTTCGTCTTCCCATGTCTCATAGTACAAGTATTGATAGAGCTGTACTCCATTATATATCCTTAATAGGCTTCCACTTATCTTTATTTATTTTATTTCCTTTTTAACTGTTTTCTTGAGTTTTTAGTTTTGTTCTAAGCTCCTGAGCTTTCACTTATTAGAAGGAACTTTCACTCACAATAACTTTCATTTATTTTTTCGTGAGCTTTCATTTTGTGGAATTTTCAATTAATTAAATTCCAAATAAATGTAACAATCATATTATCTACTGGAAATAAAAATGTACTCGTAATTTCTTTTTCTTTTTTTCGAGAAATGGTAAATAAGGCTAAGAAAAACAATTTATATTATGTGATTTTTTGAATCAACGAATATGATGAAACAAAATTTTCATAATATTATCTTCCCCTATTTCTTCATACAACTCGCAGGAGAAAATATATCGCTCCATTTTTGCGGAACACATTTTATGTTCAATTGTTAAAATGATCTTTGTAGTATACAAAATTTCATTAAACTAATGGTACAATGAGTCTTTATTAGAACGTAACATGCCCAAATTGGTTAATGTGATATTAAGGTGACATGTTCATGTGTCATGGATATTATCCATGTTAGAATTTATATTTTAGTCATCTATTGTAAGAAATTCTTTTCTATAAAGGTACCAAGGTTTTGAGGTCAAAATGGTAAATAAACAAGGGAAATTGTCATTTTAGTCCTTAGGTTTTACACGCTTTGTCATTTTAGTACTTGGGTTTCATTTTTTTTTATTTTAATCCTTGGGTTTACATTTTTTGACAAAATGGTCCTTCCGTCAGTCCGCCGTCAGGGAAATTGTCATTTTAGTCCTTTGGTTTTACACGCTTTGTCATTTTAGACCTTGGGTTTCATGTTTTCTGATTTTAGTCCTTGGGTTTACATTTTTTGACAAAATGGTCATTCCGTCAGCCTGCCGTCCATATGCTTAACGGAGCTCTCTAACACGTCAGCAATTTGAAGTGGTCGACCGCTTCATGTAGCGGTCGACCGGGTATATGTGTAAAACATAAGCGGTCGACTGGTACATGAAGCGGTCGACCGCTTCAAATTGCTGACGTGTCAGAGAGCTCCGTTAAGCATATGGACGGCAGACTGACGGAAGGATCATTTTGTCAAAAAATGTAAACCCAAGGACTAAAATCAGAAAAAATGAAACCCAAGGACTAAAATGACAAAACGTGTAAAACCTAAGGACTAAAATGACAATTTCCCTGACGGCGGACTGACAGAAGGATCATTTTGTCAAAAAATGTAAACACAAGGACTAAAATCAGAAAAATGAAACTCAAAGACTAAAATGACAAAGCGTGTAAAACCTAAGGACTAAAATGATAATTTCCCAATAAACAAAGCTTCGAGAAGTGTCATATTCAAACTAGAATCCCTTCACATGTACGTTCACACGAAAAAGTGCCGATCCTAACGAGTTCTAATAAAGGTTGCAATTAATGTTACCAACACAATAATGAATTCTATCAATAGTTTGTTAATGTGATGTTAAAATCACAATCTTGTTAGGACATGTTAAGATCGAGATCTTTCTTGTACACTTTATAATAACAATATTAATTATCATCGCCATCGATATAGTCACTGGCCAGTCTATTAGTAAAGTACTTTAAAGTCGTCTAGAAAAGCAATGAATTTAGTTGCTGATGATTTCTCCGGTGGTTTGTTATTAGTTAATTGGAGAAACTTGCAGTTATCATGCAAGCAAGAATCAGTTTTATTAGTTAGTTGGGGTTGGATTCACGTGTCATTTAGCAGGTTTAACTCCTCGTGTATTTAAAGTTGCCTGCGGCCAAAACACAACGAATTCGCTCCCCCCATCCCGTTTTATCCATATTAGGATTGGCTTTAGAGTCTCAGACGACATTCGTTTCTGATCAGATGGCCGAAGAAAGGCGACACCCAAGTCCGGGCGATCCCAAGACGGTAGAGATCCCCAGGTCGAGGAGGGCATTAGACTTTCCCGCGTTCAATGGTAGAGATGCCGCTGGTTGGCTGAACAGAGTTCAAGAATACTTCACGTACTACCAAACACAACCGCAGGAAAGGCTCTTGATAACCTTGTGCTATTTGGAGGGTGAGCGTCTGGACTGGCCGTTTGGGTCCATGGAACACTCAGCAGGATGTTTCAGGAGTTGGGAAGTTTTTGCCGAAAACTTTATAGCGGCGTTTGGTCGAACACCACCCCCGACGTCGTCGACACACACAGCTAAGAACTCGGACAATATTGGCAGTATAATCAAGAAGTAATTCTATAGAGCTGGCCGTATTTGTTTCATTATGCAATTTAGAACATTTGTTTCGTTCAAGAAATATTGTATCTTTCTCTGGTACTGGATTCCAGATCTCTAGGGTTTAAACCTTTTGTCAATGTCTTCACTGTGTACTTTTCAACAATAAAATGGCCATTCCAAATAGTTTCTTGATCAGTTTGACTCTGACATACGCAAGAAACCTTCGCATATGTGTATTTTGGGACGTGAGGCCGCCGACTCTGAATTAAACACAGCCTATTATAATGATTTTTTTTGGCAAATTATTTTGTTTTATTCATTTTACCCCCAAAATATGTTTTTTCTACCATTGACGTCCCTAAAAGTAAATTTCGAACTTTGGTTTATGATATCGATGCTCATGCGGTTTGGATGTAGTAAATCATGCTCAGTACTTGATTTGATTGCTTTTTGAAATATCTATTATATTTAAGTACAAAAATTAAGTCCATATTCTTGTTAAAGATATATATTTTTCGAGCAAATCTTGCTGCAGTTCGTGAGAACCGAACTGCATCAGAGATGCTCTCTATATAATTTATGGAGATGAGTTGCAACGAGTTAAATTTTGTAGGATATTTAATAATTAAGTGATAGTTTGAAGGAAAAAAATATAATTAACCCTTGTTTTTTTAAATGCCATGACATCAAATTTAGTTAGTGACTACCGGAAGAAGAAGGACTAATTTAGTTGCTGATGAATTTACTTGTTTGTTAATAATTAGTTAATTGGGAGATCACACTTGCAGTGAAGAAGCTTTTAGTTATCAATTATCATGCATGCAAGAATCAGTTTTATTAGTTAGTTGGGGATGGATAATGGATTCACGTGTCATTTAGAGGTTTAATTCCTTGTGTATTTAAAGTTGCCTGCGTCCGCGCCAAAAACAAAACGAATTCGCTCCCTCCGTCCCATTTTTATCCATATTAGAATTGGCTTCAGACGAAGGGCGTCGTTTCTGAGATGGCCAAAGAAACGCCGGCACACTCAAGACCGGGCGATCCCCAGGTCGAAGAGGATATTGGAAGCTTTCAAGAACGGGCGCTGGTAGTAGACTTTCCCCCGTTCAATGGTATAGACCCCACTGGTTGGCTGTCCAGAGTTCATGCATACTTCACGTACTATGAAGAACCACTTTGAGCATAGGTTCATGGTAACCTTGTACTGTTTGGAGGACCGAATGCTAATCTTCGACGTCGACGTCGACGTTAACGGTTAACCGCACGCACTCACAGAGCTAATAACTCGGGCATTGGCTAGAAGCTCTCAATCTCTTAACGTATGGAGCTGAAAGAATCCGCTCAACGTATATTTTTTCGTCATGCAATTTAGAACATTTGTTTCGTTCAAGAAATTGTATATTTCTCTGGTGGATTCCAGCAGTGGTGGATCCAGAATCCAATTCGAAGGGGGCGAACACATAAGGCGAAATGACAAAAAAAAATTTTCTATGTAATGTAAAAAGTGTCCTAGAATTAAAATATCGAAAATTAAGGATTTAAAAACATACAAAATTTTAAAATACATGTACGTACTATTTGCTGAGTCTGAATGTGGCAATTGGATCCTAATAATATATATATATATATATATATATATTTATATTTATATTTATATAAGAAAATGATAGTTTGAGCAGTATGAACTCCACGGAAATTCAAGGGCATGAAAAACCTAAACAAAAAAACAGCTAAATAATTAATTCGGGACCCAAAAATATGAGTGAGTTTTCTATTTATTCTTGAAAAAAAATTAAAAAATTAGAAATTTCCAGTTAGAAACCTCTATAACCCTAAGATATTATCCATGGTAATTTATTAGTTTCTTCTTCTGAGCATTTATTATAGTACACTGCGTGGTTTTCTTATCACAAACTTGTCCATTATCTAAACAAAATAAAATAAAGTGAAGACAATCAATCAATTGGATCACAATCGAAATATAAATAAAATTATAGTACCAAACCGAAACATAAAACATTTTGATTCAAAAATATTAAATGTAGATATTCACATATTCACAATGGATCACAACTCAAAAATTCAAATTTCAATCTAATTAATTCAAATCAAAATTACAATCTAATTATATTACATTCAATTGACATTACAATCAAATTAATTAAAAATTATACTACCAATGGGGTCGGGCCCCCACAGACCCAAATCAACTTATAAATAAAAAATAAAATAAATAAAACAACTAAATGAAAAAAAAATTTGGGGATGCAATGGGTGGCGGCCGCCCAGGACCGCACCACCTGCATCTGCCTATGGATTCCAGATGACCTTTAGGGTTCGACGTTGTTTAAACATGTTGTCAATGTTTACACTGTTTCATTTCTGCAACGTATAGTAGCATGCATGGGGTAGTTTTCTACAATAAGATGGACATTCCAAATTGTTCCGTTATTCTTCTTTATTTCTTTTATTATTTTTTGCATTGTTCGGGTCCCCTGTACTAATTTCAAAATCTTTGTTGTCTTCGTTCCACACAAACCAAACAATTACTAAACCAAAGGATATGAGATAGTCATAAAAGATTAGTAGTACTTATAAAATTTTTAACTTAAAATCTTAAATGAAACATACTATTAAAATAAATCTAATAGCTGAGTTAAGTCAAATTAAGTTCTTTTTATCTCATCTCATTAATGAGGGGTCAAATTCAGGCTTTTAAATTTATTTTTAAAAAATCCTGATTAATACTTATAATAACTTAGAACAAATAACTTTATGATAAAATACGAGGAGTAGTATCAAAACCAAGTGTTAACCATTAGGCCAACCATCAGGTTTTCAAAATAGTTTCTTTCGTGTGACTGATACGTAAGAAACCTTCACTGGCGGGGGTGCGAAACGTGTAACGTGTCTTGGTGGATTTTGGGACGCGAGGCCGAAGACTTGAATAAAAATATGGGCTGGTTTCAACCCATGCACCTCGTCCGGCCCCTATGACAGCGAATCGGATTCTGAGAATCTGAATAACAGCAGCAGCGCACGCGACCCAACCGCAGTTTAGTGGGACTGTGGGAGAAGATCCCGCGACTCTACGCATTCTTCTCCCTTCATTTCGAAATACATACATACTTCAACTCTCACTCTCTATAGCTACTCGAAGACACACAATTCTTGTTAAAATCAAGGTACGATCGCTTCCAAATCTCGAACTTCAATCACGAATCCTACCAATTTTTTTCCCCATTTTTTCGCTTTTGGTTCAACGTCCATAATCTTGCCTTGTTGTCGTAATTGTTTCGAGAAGTCTCGGACTTCCATAATCGGTTCTATGCGTAATGGATGAATTTGTTCTACTCATGATTCACTCTTTCATCTGTCCGATTTTAGGGTTCGGACGGAATTAAATGCTGAGAGTTTTTGCGGTTATTTTTTTTATATAAGCCAGGAGCTACCAAGTTCGGACCAATTCGTGTACCCGGTCCTACGCTAACCTGGGACATGTGTCAGGATTTATCCAACACACCTCAGATAAGTAAGTGGCTATAATGGCGGCTTTAGAGCTCGAACCTAGGACATGTGAGAACCCGAGCAGTTGCCTTACTGGGAGGTAGTTTTTGCGGTTATTAGAGCTGAGGACCTACTTAATAGACAATCTCATTGTACAATGTTGGTTTTTTTCTTTCTTTTTCAACAATTAGTTGAATAATGTTCGAGTAGAATTGGGTAGTATGGGTTATGGACCTTTTTGTACTCCTAGCAAGATGAAATTCTCCCCGTAACTTAATTAACTTAATTGTTATTATATTGAGGAGTATGATTACTAAGTCTATGGTGTCTTTTTATTAGTTTGTATGATATTCAAACATGAGAATTGTGATAGACTTCATTTCTTTCTTATGTGATGAGGTTGTCATGCGATGCGGTTTAGAGTATGTTTATTGACTATGACGACGAGCATCTTTTTTTGGTAATAAGAGTGGAATAGAAGACAATGGAGACAGAGTATGGATGGCAAGCCGAATAGGAGATTGATGGAGTTGTGCTTAGTTGGGTTATTACGATTATTCAGGCAACCTCAAACAAGTAGAGAATAGAATGGCATTTTTTCGTAGTTTAGCGATAGAGGCGAAAACCTTTCAGTTCTCGGTGAGCTCGGTCGGCATTGTCACGATTAAGAAGCTGAGTAGAAAAAAGGAGAGCTCGTTGCGTTGTGGCAGATATGGGGTGTTGTGGTTGTCGAATCTCTTTGGCAAACTGGTTAAGGGAAAGGAGGCCAAAGACTTTTCGATTAAATTCAACGAATCATCCCGTGCGTTTCTCGCTCAAGGTCGATCAAATGAGAACGGTTGTTATGTTGCTTTAGCAGAATTTGGGGAGCGGCGCTTACAAGGGCATATTTTGATTCCGGAAGGAAGAACTCGAATGGGGTGGCAGGCCTTTGCTCAGATGTGTGAGGAGCTGATCTCTGTCATTGGCGTTCTCCGCCATAAGAAGTTGGGGCATGCTAATTGGGCGGTCAAGCAAGGCGTCTCCTATGCTCAAATGGTGCAGGCGAATCTGCCGGAGAAGAGGGTGTTGGGAGAGCAGTCCAGCCCGTGTGAAGTAGTCGTTGGCAGCTTGAAAAAGGTGTCGTCTTTTGGCTCCCCGAAGGTGGCGCATGCAGAGGTTGGTGAAGAGGACGTGAATTACAAGACTTTTCACTCAAGTGGGGCTATGGTTGCGTCGGCTGGGTCAGAAGGTAGGCTGTGGGAGCATTTAATGAGGGTAAAGGCTGAGCTGGATTGGATAATCGGGCTGGCTAAAAAGAACGAGTTGGATCTGGAGCCAGGGAGAGATTTTTGCTGCACGGTATGCGGGTTTAAAATGGTGACCAAGCCGACATCTAACTCTCATGCTCATGGGCTCCATGAGACTGCGTGGCCCAAGAGAAGAAAGGCTTGGGCGTTGCTGGCAAGCCCGGCCCACTGCCTCTACGCAGTGTTGAGGCTGTCTCGGCCTTTCGTGGGTTGGGGTGTGCCGGGCCTATTGAGGCCGACGATGGTACACGGCTTGCCAGGGAGGGCCAGATGGCGCCGGCGAGCCATGTAGAGGCCGACGCTGACTTGGGTCTGGCGGGGGATGACCACACGCGGCCGGCGAGCTCTGTAATGGCCGGCAATGCCTTGGGTTTCGTGGGGGAGGCCCAGACGACGTCGGCGGGATCTGCGGTGGCCGGCGCCGACTTGGATCTGGCGGGGGCTGCCCAGACGACGCCGGCGACGCTCGGGGGAGCGATGACTGTGGCGGGAAGGCTCCACCTGAGCTCTCCTCTTGAGCTCCAGACGCCAGACACTTGCGGGGACCGTTACCTGTCGACCAGATCTGTTCAGGTATCCAATTTTTCACAACACGATGGAGGTTCTGGCGTGCCTATAGTTGTAGAGGGGGGAGGAATCGCCGATTATGGTATGCTTGTGGCTTTGGAGGTGGAGGATCGTAGTGGTGCAGATCTGTCTCACTTGGTGGAAGTTGTAGATGAGGGTGGGGAGTCGGTTGCTCTTGAGTACGGGGCTACTGAGATGCTCGTTGAGCCTTTGAGGATGCTCCTACCATCACAACAACCTTCCAGTTGGGTTCTAGAGAAGATTAAGTCTTTTAGGCTTATGGTGGGTGTCTCTTGTGAAGGGCATGAGGTTGATTTGATGAACTTGTTTGCAGAAATAGAGAAAGAGAGGGGGCAGCATCGTGCTCAATCAGTGGGGAGATCAGGGCGGAAGTTGGTGAGGGAAATGAAGGCTTTGGAGTCTTCGGTGAATTATGATTCTAATGCTTTTAGTTCTCGTAAGAATAGGAAGCCTGGGCGGGAGTTAGCGATTGTTTTATGAAGCCTAGAATTATTTGTTGGAATGTTAGGGGGTTAAATAACGTCAACAAATGTAAGGGTGTAGGGAATTTGTCACGAGGGTGGAAGGTGGATCTTCTTTGTCTTCAAGAGACTAAGGTGTCGTGTGTTTCGAGGGCATTGGTGCGACGGTTGTGGGGTGGACCTCATGTTAGGTGGTGTCATTTGGAGGCCGCTGGCGCCTCGGGCGGTATCTTGATTCTCTGGGATTCTCGGGTTATGGAGATGGTGGAGTCGTGTATTGGCTCTTACTCTCTTTCGGTGTTGTTCAGGAATGTTGAAGATGGAATTTCATGGGTTTTTTCTGGCGTTTATGGACCCAATGATGATAGCAGTCGGAGGATTTTATGGGATGAGCTGGCGGGTATATCTTCGTTGTGGAATTTTCCTTGGTGTATAGGAGGGGATTTTAATGTTACTCGTTTTTCTGGAGAACGGTCGGGGGTCGGGGGTAGTAGGAGCGCTATGAATGTTTTCTCGGAGTTCATTGCTGACTGTGGCTTGGTGGATCTTGCGTTGGTGGGTGGCTTGTATACTTGGTCTAGTGGTAGCGCCCACCAGTCATGGTCTAGAATTGATCGTTTTCTGGTTACTTCCGGTTGGGACTCTATTTACCCGGAGCTTATTCAGCGGAGGTTACCCCGTTTGTATTCGGATCATTTCCCGATATTGTTAGAGGGTGGGAGATGGGGGGATTCCGTGAAACCATTTCGCTTTGAGAACATGTGGCTCAAGGTGGACGGTTTTGTAGAGCTGGTTCGGGAGTGGTGGCAGAGTTATGTTTACAGTGGTTCTCCTAGCTTTGTGTTACACATGAAATTGAAAGCTCTCAAGAGAGATCTCAAAATGTGGAATAGGGATGTCTTTGGTGATCTTAATTTTCGCAAAGCAGCGCTCTTACAGGAGCTCTCTTCTCTGGATGAGTTGGATGAGAGGGGCATCATGGATGGGGAAGGCAAGGAGAGGAAGTTGTCTGTATCTCGGGAACTCGACCACTTAATTGAGTTGGAGGAAATGAGTTGGAGACAAAAATCGAGAGCTTTGTGGCTAAAGGAGGGGGATCGATGTACTAAATTCTTCCATAAGGTTGCTAATTCTAATCGGAGAAATAACTCAATCTCGAGTTTGGAGTTGGAGGGAGCAGTGGTGGAGGATCCATCTGTGATTTCAGAAGCTATTGTTGATTATTACTCCTCCTTGTATAAGGAGCCCTTCAGTTGGCGCCCTTTGTTGGATGGGCTAGATTTCAATACTATTCCGGGGGAGGACGCTGAATACATTGAGAGGCCTTTTGAGGATGAAGAGGTGGCAAGTGTGGTAAGTAGTCTGAATGGGGATAAGGCGCCGGGTCCGGATGGGTTCTCTCTCGCCTTTTTTAAATCTTGTTGGGATGTGGTGAAGCGGGATGTTTTGTTAGTGTTTAATGAATTTGCAACCGAGGGGAAGTTTGTAAGGAGCTTGAATGCTTCTTTTATTGTGCTTATTCCGAAAAAACCGGGCGCCGTCGACCTTAAGGATTTCAGGCCTATTAGTCTCGTGGGAGGTGTGTACAAAATTTTAGCTAAGGTTTTAGCTAACAGATTGAAGCTCGTTCTGGATAAGATAATTTCTTCGTCTCAAAATGCTTTTGTGAAGGGTAGACAAATTCTGGATTCGGTGCTTGTGGCCAATGAATGCATCGACTCTAGGTTGAGGGCGGGGGATCCAGGTGTGCTTTGCAAACTGGATGTGCAGAAGGCATATGACCATGTGAACTGGAATTTCCTTATGTACCTTCTAAGGAGATGTGGGTTTGGTGAGAGATGGTGTAGGTGGATCTTCTTCTGTATTTCGACGGTTAAGTTTTCAGTGTTTATTAATGGGTCTCCTAAAGGGTTCTTCAGTAGCTCTCGTGGCTTGCGTCAAGGGGATCCTCTTTCTCCTCTTTTGTTCGTGATTGTGATGGAGGCTTTTAGTCGCATGATGGGGGAGGTGGTGTTGTTCGGGGGGATACAAGGCTTTAAAGTTTCGGAGGGGGTTGCCATCTCGCACCTTCTTTTTGCGGATGATACATTAGTGATGTGTGGGAATGATGTTGAACACCTTCGGAACCTTAGTTGCCTTCTTTTATGTTTCGAGGCTGTATCGGGCTTAAAGATTAATCTCTCTAAGTCCGCAGTCATCCCTATTGGTGAGGTGGAGAATGTGCAGGAGTTGGCGGATATTTTAGGGTGTGAGATCTCTTCTTTGCCTCTTCAGTACCTTGGCCTCCCTTTGGGTGCATCTTTCAAGAACATTCACATTTGGGATGGGATCGTTAAGAGGATGGACCGTCGTTTGGCGGGTTGGAAGCGTATGTACCTCTCTAAGGGTGGTAGATTAACTCTTATCAAATCTACTCTCTCTAGTTTACCTTCATACTTTCTTTCTTTGTTCCCGATTCCAACGGGGGTAGCGGCAAGGATGGAGAAAATTTAGCGGGACTTCCTTTGGGGAAGTGATGGAGACGTGCACAAGCTACATCTGATGAAGTGGCAAAAAGTGTGTTCTCCGATGTATGATGGTGGGTTGGGCATTCGTAGCATTAGAATGTATAATACGACGTTATTAAGCAAATGGTTATGGCGGTTTGCTATGGAAAGGGATAGGCTGTGGCGGAGGGTTATAGCTGCAAAATATGGTTGCTTGGTGGGAGGTTGGCATACAGAATCTAGTCGTGGCTCTTATGGGGTCAGCTTGTGGAGGTTCATTAGTAAAGGTTGGGCAGCTTTCAGTAAGCATATTCGGTTCAAGGTGGGTAATGGGGGCACTGTTAGTTTCTGGCATGATGATTGGTGCGGTGATCAGCCCCTAAGTCTTGCATTTCCTATGGTTTTCTCGTTATCTCGGTGTAAGGAGGCTATGGTGGCGGATTGTCTGGTAGATGATGGTGGTCAGGTGGTATGGAATATTCATTTCTTTAGAGCTGCAAATGACTGGGAGATCGAGGATTTTGACGCTTTCTTTGCCTTGTTGTATGGGACTACTCTCAGAAGAGGGGAGGATGACGTCATCGTATGGAAGGGTTCTAAGGATGGGGTATTCTCTGTTAGATCTATGTATGATTTGCTTAGAGGAGGGGCTGATCCCTCTTTCCCCTGGAAGAGTGTTTGGCGGTCTTCATGCCCTTTGCGAGTTTCTTTCTTTGTGTGGGAGGCTTTTCATGGTAGGAGTCTAACTATTGATAATCTCCGCAGAAGGGGGCTGATCCTTGCTGATTGGTGCTTTTTATGTCGCTGTGGTGGGGAGTCGGTTGATCATGTTTTGTTGCATTGTCCTTATGCGAGTGGATTATGGTTCCATGTGTTCAAAATTCTGAATTTTCAATGGGTTATGCCTGAGAAGGTGGAAGGAGTGCTGAGGTGTTGGCATAGAAGCTTCAGAAACCCTTTTGCTAAGACTATTTGGAGAATGATTCCACATTGTATCTGGTGGTGCCTTTGGCGTGAGCGCAATAATAGATGTTTTGAGGATTGTTCCTTGTCCTTGGTTAGGTTGCAGGGTGTGCTGTTGTCTTTACTGTTTTCTTGGGTGAACTCGGCGCTTGGTTGCCCTTTTCTTGATTTTCCAGATTTCGTTAGTTTTCTGGCTTGTTTAGAATAGTGGTTGCGGTGTAGTCTTTGTACTGTGTTCACTTTTCTAATGAGATTGGCTTATTTATCAAAAAAAAAGTAGAGAATAGCATCCTGGGGAGCATCTTTAAATTATTTACACTGCATAGTTTTTCTTTGCCCTCTTAGTTAATATGCATTGGCAATACAGAACAGCAATATGTGAGAAATTGAAAAAATAAATAATGCCGGATTTCCAGGAAATAAATTAGGAAATTATAAATCTGAAATTACTGAGTAATTTCAGATTCTAGAAGTTTCTGATTTGATTTGATTTATTTGCTGATTTTGTGGCTTTCCTAATTCGGTAGCCTTCCTCTACTATTTATCATGTAATCGATTCTCTTGAAAATAAGAAGGATTATTCCTCTTCTCTAAAACCTTCATGGTATCAGAGCTTGGCTCTCCTTTTTTATTTTTTTTCTTTCTTCTGATGATGTCATATAAGTCGGCAATGACCGGCGCTCAAAGAAATACCATCTCGACTGGCTCTTCCGGTACTTCAGAAACCATTCCGCCCAAACCCACTACTGGCTCTTCCGATACTTCCGAAACCATTCCGCCCAATCCCACGATTTCTCCCACGCCTGTATCTGCTGATTACTATTCCCAGAATTTTGCCCCTTATCTCACGATTGCAAAACTCAATGGGCACAACTATCTCGAGTGGGCTCAGTCCGTAAAATTGACGATCGATGACAGAGGCAAAATGGGGCATTTGACCGGCGAAATATCGAAACCCGCTGCTGGTGATCCCAATCTAAAAAAATGGCAGTCCGAAAATTCTCTCCTTATTGCTTGGCTCATCAATTCCATGGAACCGGCCATTGGAAAACCTCACCTATTCCTTCCTACTGCTAAAGCTGTCTGGGAGGCTGTTCGAGATCTTTATTCGGACCTGGAGAATTCTTTTCAAATTTTTTAGTTGAAAACGCAACTCTGGAAATCCAAGCAAAATGATCGAGATGTTACTACTTATTACAACGAGTTGGTGACGCTATGGCAGGAACTTGATCAGTGTCATGATGTTGTTTGGGAGAACTCGAATGACTATGCTCGCCATCAGAAGAGAGAGGAAAACGACAGAGTTTATATGTTTTTAGCGGGCCTTACCCGGAATTTGGAAGAGGTCCGAGGCCGCATTCTCGGTAGGAAGCCATTGCCCTCTCTTCGTGAAGTTTTTTCTGAAGTCAGACGTGAGGAGTCAAGAGAAAAATCATGCTGCGCAACACCGAACCTGGTTTCAACCTGGCACCTGAGAGCTCTGCTCTTGTATCAAGAGGTCTTGATTCTGACAACGATGGGCGTAAGAAACCGTGGTGTGATCATTGCAAAAAACACTGGCATACGAAGGAGACATGTTGGAAGCTCCATGGTAAAGCAGCAAATTGGAAGCCAAAACCCAAACGTGACGGTCGCGCCTACCAAGCCATTGTTGAAGAGATTCAGGAGGTTTCTATCAACTCGGATGCTGTCCCTTTTACCAAAGAGCAATTAGAGCACCTGTACAAATTGTTTCAATCTCCAAAACTCTCTTTAACTCCGTCTTGTTCTTTCGTACAAAAGGGTAACTCTCTTGCCACTGCGTTTTTAAGTGTTATTCCTTACTCTGTTCATTCGTGGATAGTTGATTCTGGCGCAACCGATCATATGACTGGTTGCTCCAAATTGTTTTCATCCTATACTCCTTGTGCAGGCAATAAAAAGGTAAAAATTGTAGATGGTTCACTCTCGGTAATTGCCGGGATAGGAACTATCAAACTCACTTCATCGATAATCCTCCATGATGTCCTCCATGTTCCCAAGTTGTCTTGTAATTTGTTGTCCATCAGTAAAATTACCTCTGCTCATCAGTGTCAAGTTAATTTCTACTCTTCTTATTGTACATTTCAGGATTTGACCACGGGGAGGATGATTGGCAGTGCTAAGGAAAAAGATGGACTCTATTATTTTGATGATGGACCTAACGCGAGTAGCCCATGTCAAAGTACTTGCTTAAATTCTGTTTCTGTTTCCAATAATAATGATATTATGTTATGTCATTATAGGTTAGGCCATCCTAGTTTTCAGTATTTAAAATACTTGTTTCCCAATTTATTTCAGAATAAAAGTCCATCTTCTTTTCAATGTGAAGGTTGTCAGTTTGCTAAACATCATCGTGCATCTTTTTCCCCCCAACCCTACAAACCAACTTCACCATTTACTATGATTCATAGTGATATTTGGGGCCCATGTAGCACATCTACGTACTCTAGCAAAAAATGGTTTGTGACCCTTATTGATGATCACGCGAGATTAAGTTGGGTTTATTTGATGAAGGAAAAATCTGAAGTAGAAACAATTTTCAAAAACTTTTACACCATGGTACAAACACAATTTCAAACAAATATTCAAATATTGCGGAGTGATAATGGCCGAGAATATTTCAAAAACACTTTGGGCCAATTTTTTCTTGAAAAATGAATTGTTCATCAAAGCTCTTGTGTTGATACTCCGCAACAAAATGGTTTGGCTAAAAGAAAAAACAAACACTTATTGGAAGTAGCTCGGGCATTGCTTTTTACCAATCGGGTCCCTAAATATCTTTGGGGTGAAGCCGTTCTTACTGCTACATATCTCATAAATAGAACACCTAATAAGGTTTTAAACTTTGAAACACCTTTTGATGTTTTCCATAAATTTTATCCCACAAATCGGCTTTCCTCTTCTTTACCCCTAAAGATATTTGGTTGTACAGCTTTTGTTCACATTCATAGTCATACTCGCGGAAAACTTGAACCCCGTGCCACCAAATGTGTGTTTGTTGGTTATGCCCCCGCTCAAAAGGGGTATAAATGTTTTGAACCCATTTCCAAAAAAATGTTTGTTACTATGGATGTTACATTTTTTGAATTACATCCCTATTTCACGCCTCATCTTCAGGGGGGGAACCAAACCAAAGATTCGGTTGTGTTTCATGATTTTTTCCAAATTGAAGACCCGCACAATGATCAAAACCCAAATCTTCCTATACCTGGAGACAATGAATCGGGTTTTTTAGATACTGAAAAGGATAGTCTTCCTATAGTGCCATCTCATGATGTTCACAATCCTATAATGACTAACAAAGAAGAAACGTGAGGAAAAAATACAGCACTGGTACCATTTGACATTGTCTACTCGCGACAAAGGACAACTCGAAAGAAAGAGTCTTCCAATCCTCTGCACTGCCCAGAATCCGTAAACCCTCCAGGTAATGCCCTCACCGAGCCTTTACCTCATGATTAGTCCATTTCCTCTTCGAGTTCTAAGTCCTCTAGTTCTGAATCCGAGTCTGGTCCCAATCCTGAGTTCAGTGATTCAGAACTTCCCATTGCTGTTAGAAAGGGTGTGAGGTCTTGCACCCAGCACCCATTGTCCAATTATGTGTCCTATGAAAATCTCTCACCTGTTTTTCGTGCTTTTACCTCACAATTGTCCTGTATGGAGATTCCTAATACTGTGCAGGATGCTCTGAAAGTTCCTAAGTGGAAGGAGGCTGTCTTCGAGGAGATGAAAGCTCTTGAAAAAAATGGCACGTGGGAGTTAGTTGATCTTCCAAGAGGAAAGACAATTGTAGGGAACAAATGAGTGTTTACAATCAAGTATAAATCTGATGGCTCTCTAAAACGGTATAAAGCTCGATTGGTTGCCAAGGGATTCACTCAGACCTATGGCATTGATTACTTGGAGACATTCGCCCCAGTGGCAAAGCTAAACTCTGTAAGAATTCTTTTGTCGCTTGCAGCTAATTGTGATTGGCCTTTGCAACAGTTGGATGTAAAAAATGCATTTCTCAATGGAGACCTGGAAGAAGAAGTGTACATGGATGTACCTCCAAGATTTGGTGAAAAGTTTGGTACAAAGGTGTGTAAATTGAAGAAATCCTTATATGGGTTAAAACAGTCACCAAGAGCATGGTTTGAGAAATTCACTCAGTTTCTTAAAAGTCAGGGGTATACTCAGGGTCAAGGTGATCATACGATGTTTATAAGACATTCACTGGATGGAAAGATAGCGATACTGATTGTGTATGTAGATGATATAATTCTCACTGGAGATGACGTACTTGAGATGAAGAGATTGAAGACTTCCCTCTCATCAACATTTGAGATCAAGGATTTAGGATCTCTGAGGTATTTCCTTGGAATGGAGGTTGCTCGGTCTAAAAAAAGGATTGTTGTCTCCCAACGGAAGTATGTTCTTGATCTCCTTACGGAGACTGGGATGAGCGGTTGTAGGCCCGCAGACACTCCAATTGATCCCAATCAGAAACTTGGCGATGACAAGGAAGGTGATCCAGTGAATACAACTCGGTATCAAAAGTTGGTGGGAAAATTAATATACTTATCACATACACGACCTGATATTGCTTTTGCAGTGAGTTTGGTAAGCCAATTTATGCACTCACCCTACGAGAAACATCTTGAAGCAGTTTATCGAATTCTTAGATACTTGAAAAGTACACCAGGCAAAGGCTTACTCTTTCGGAAGACTACACAGCAGAACATTGAGGCATACACTGATGCAGATTGGGCAGGCTCAATTATTGACAAAAGATCCACGTCAGGGTACTGTACTTATGTTTGGGGAAATATGGTCACATGGCGAAGCAAAAAACAAAATGTGGTTGCAAGGAGCAGTGCTGAGGTAGAATATAGGGCTATGGCTAACGGAGTTTGTGAGATGCTATGGCTGAAGAGAATTCTTGAAGAGCTACGGATACCGGTGAACATGCCAATGAAGTTGTATTGTGACAACAAAGCTGCCATAAGTATTGCTCAAAATCCAGTACAACATGATCGCACGAAGCATGTAGAGATTGACAGGCACTTCATAAAAGAGAAGATAGATAGTGGAGCTATTTGCATGCCGTTTGTTCCTACTACTCAACAAATAGCTGATATCTTCACCAAAGGACTTTTCAGACCTAGTTTTGAGCTCTTTGTAAGCAAGTTGGGCATGATAGATATCTGCGCTCCAACTTGAGAGGGGGTGCCGGATTTCCAGGAAATAAATTAGGAAATTATAAATCTGAAATTACTGAGTAATTTCAGATTCTAGAAGTTTCTGATTTGATTTGATTTATTTGCTGATTTTGTGGCTTTCCTAATTCGGTGGCCTTCCTCTACTATTTATCATGTAATCGTTTCTCTTGAAATAAGAAGGATTATTCCTCTTCTCTAAAACCTTCAAATAATAATAATTCTTGCCCAACTAACATTTTCATATTGGGTTTAGACTTAATTTTCGTGAAAGGGGGCATGAACTTGGCTAGCTGTATTTGTACATGGAATCAACCTTGATGATAAAGCATTTGGGTTTGAGCAGAGTACTGTTATTTTAAGATTTTGACGCCTTATGTTTTTTTTTTTAAGATTATCATGGTTTAGATTTCTTTCTTTCCTGTGTTGGTTAATAAGCTTGGTCAAATTCTAAACATCTCCAAAGAATTTTGTGGCTACAGTTCTGTTCTTGAAACAATCGAGTGGTTGCCCTTTGTAGGTATGGGTGTTAGGTGCGTCAATTGTGACCCAATGATAAGGGTGCCGAGGAGGCTTAATTTTCAAACTATTGAGGTTTCTCATTTTGTCAGAACAACTTTTCTTTTTAAGAAAAAATTGACGATTTAACAAGGGCAGTTATTTTGGTCTTACATATTGTAATTGCTGATGCTCCGTCATGATATGCAGCATATTGCCATTATTGCATAGCCTTGCCTATACACCCTAGTTGGATGTTTCTATCTTCATTTAGGAGCTCCAGTTGGTGGACATAAGTCGCACCTTGAAGAGAAACTGCAATTGATTGTTTGAAAATGATTAAAGAGAAACTGCAATTGTAAAAAGCACCTTTTGCTCCAGGAAATTGTTAGTGTGTTGTCTCAAAAAATAAATTTTTTTCTATTTTCTCTTCTCCTGGTACAGAGTTAAGATGTTCTTCCAGTTAGACAATCTTAGCTACTGTACTGGAGGATTAGGCTTACTTTTAATGTAGTTAATCAGAATTTGGGGTTTATAGCCTTGATTTTGCTTTCCAATAGTTAAAGTTTCCCATATGATACACTGCTAATTGTGGCCAACCAAGTGTGAGAAAATAATTTCAGTGGTTGTAACTGGATTTGTGATTAAGAAGATGACAATCACTCGTATATCTTCTTTTCCAATATTTCTTCCATCTACTGCATCTTTCTTCCCCTCCTTTTCCCTTTTTCTTAGCTAAATCTAAACCTTGATCATAATATTGGTTGAAACTCCAGTATCTGCATTTCTTTCAAGATATGATTTCTGGTGAACTAATTTTTAGAAATTGCTTACAGTTACACCTCAGAAGAGGCGATTTCCTGTATTTTGCACTCACATTGCTGATTATCTTTGGCATGCATTGATGAAATGGTTAGTTGTGGCTGCGTGTATCTCTTATTATGTTATGCTGTATGTGTTTTTTTTTATTGACGGCTAGTCTGTGCTTATTTTGTTTCTATTTTGTATTTAATTTTGATCATATTTTTAGTATTTTTTGAAACAATGTTATGCAGGTGAATCATGTATTTTAACTCACTTGGTTCATGGGCTCTGTTGGTGGAAGTCCACTGAGGGGTCAGGGGCCTAAAATGTGTGGACAGTTTAGTATTTATTAGCTGCTGTCTGGTACATGGGTCTGGAAGGGTTTGGGTGAAGTGAGAGTCTGTGGCATGGTAAGGGTAGTGGGTGACCCTAGAGCATCTATGTTACTGTGGAAATGACAACTTAAAAATGCATTTATTTGATTGACTCTCTTTCACGTTATCAGATATTTTTGTTCTGTGGCACTTCGCTTGACGGTGTGTATCATCGATGTTCTTTGGGGCTTGGAAAATCTGATTGTTAATCTGTTGTAGTTCCAAATTCTCCATTTTGTGTTACTTCACTTCCTTTGGTGTGGCAAATGTTAGCAGTCTTCTAGTTAGAGGTCCTAGGAAAAAAGTCGTTTTTGATTATATCTGCAACTATGAAAGGGACATTTGAGGACCATATATTGTACCCCTTCTATTTTACCAGAACATCTGAATCTAATCTTCTCCCTTTCTGGCAAATGATCTCAGGTTGAGTTGTAAATGGCTAAAGTTAGCAAGGTACGAGGTAAGACTAACTTTCATCATCACCAGGCTATCTCGCATTCACTTCCATCCAATTCTAAGCTTAAAGATTTTCTCCTAAAGAAGAGACGTTCAACAGTATCAGAGAAGAAAGATTGGAAAGATGCAACCTGCTCAGTTTGTTTGGAGTACCCTCACAATGCTGTTCTCCTACTCTGCTCCTCTTATGACAAGGGTTGCCGCCCTTATATGTGTGCCACTGGCCATCGGTATTCCAACTGTCTTGAGCAATACAAGAAAGCTTACACCAAAAGCACTTCAATTCATAGTTCTCAACGTCAGAATGTGTTCGTGGAAAGATCGAGTTCCGGTGTGGAGCATCACAGCGAAAAGATGGAAGTGGCAGAGCTTTTATGCCCTCTATGTCTTGGGCAAGTCAAGGGTTGGACTGTGGTTTCACCAGCAAGGAAGTATCTGAATGCAAAGAAGAGAGCCTGCATGCAGCATGATTGTTCATTTCTTGGAACTTTTGCAACTCAGAAAACATGTTAGGTTAAAGCACCCATTGACGTGCCCACGGGCAGTGGATCCCATGCTTCAAGAAAAAAGGAAGAGGCTCGAGTGTGAAAGGGAGCAAAATGATGTGATCAGCACAATTATGTCATCAACACCTGGGGCTGTGGTTCTGGGGGATTATGTGATTGAGCCTAACTATAGTGGCAGTTACAGTGATTACGATGCGGATTCAGATGACTATTCGGATGATGGTCTCTTCCCTGTTGGACCGTTCAGTCATGCACAGGACCTTGGCAATTATTCACGGAGTAGATATAACAGGGATCGTGAGATTATTGACTTTTTTGGGAGGTGGCTTGCTACTGTTTTTGGTTTAGATGCTTCATATGGACGTAGTTCAAATCAGCGCCCATTTGCTGACTATTTTGGGAGGAGGCGAGCTACAGCTCTTCGTTTTGCTGGTTCAAATGGACAGAGTTTACGTGAAGCTTCACGTTCAAGGAGGCCATGGAGGCATTGAGGAGAAACCCTTTTGTGGCAAGCGCAAAGGACTGAATTCCCTTATTTTATGGTCCATTTTTTTGTATATTTATGTTGGAACTTATTCGGCATGGTGCCTTCATATTGGTTTGCTAGAGCATCAGATACATCATTGACCCAGTGCATTAGCTAACGGATTATTTAGTTGAGTAGCAGAGTCGTTTTGTTTGATGTCACATGATGGGTGACAGGTTTCTGGTTTCAGCGCATTGTGGGGAGTAGACGGGCAACAATTTTAGGAGGCGCTTTGGCCTCTGTACTTGTAGCTGTTTAGAAAAGATTTTAGTTTGTTCCTTCGTAGGTGGAGGGTTTGCCCATGAGGCTGAATATGAATGAATATCTTGTTCATGTTGAGGAGCAGTTTAGCGCGTCCGGGCGGCCTGCTGGATATGAAAGGCTCTCCTTTGAGGAGCAGTTTCGTTTTTATTGGGTAAAATAAGATGTGTCTGAATGATATGCAGTATTAGTCAGCCGTTGTGTATCTCTTTCAGTGAGGTTCTTTCGTGGAACTAATACTCTTGCTATTACAAAAAGGATATAATAATGCCACTGAAAAATAAAGCATTTTAATAATATCATCTTCTTTGGAGTTTGGACCGTAAAAAATGTTCCATTCTACTGCTATACAATACATACCTACTGATAGCATTCGAGGATTAAGATTTTTTACAATTGTCTATAATGCAATTAAGAGAAATGGAGACAATAGACGAATTTTATGCTATTTACTGTTGTTCGCGTAACATTTCGAACAACATAGGCTCTACAAAGAAGTTTATTATTGCGTTAACAACTGCCTTGTGTTTGCGTACTATACCAAACCAAGCACTTAGATGACATAGATGGGTCGGCAAGGCTTTACCCAACTGCGTAAATCATTGAAATCTTGAGCTGAATCATTACCGCCATGCATCATCTTCTCCGCAACTAACAAGATAATTCTCTCATTTTACACCTTAACTTACTCTGCAAAAATGCAAAGAGATTAATAGTAAAATCATATATAATGCATATCTAGTAGAGAAATGGTAAAAAAAATAAACGTAATTCAATGTGTGTTTAATGAGTTATACAAAGAAGTGAGAGTTGCTTCTCTTTGTGGTGCCCTTTCTCTTTTTGCCGCCGATTCTTTGGGAACCTAACGTCGACGGATCATGATATGCTTCCTCTGTGTTCTCTTCTATTGGTATGCGCTCGTATCTCCATCGACTACTTGTGTATTCGACCCTCCGACGCGACCAAAAGCATATATTTGCCGGTGTTGTCAACCATTTCCACGTTTTCTGTTCAAATTAAGAATTTTACAATTGGGGCAAATGCATGCATGTGTGCGTTTACGTGCATTTTTGCTAATGGGATTGGAAGAGAATACCTTGGGCTTGGCCGTCGAATTGTTTCTGGGACATTGAACCTCTCGAGACGTACCGCCATTTGGCCCATTTCTCAAATCTCTAGCGTAGGCGAGAAGTTGAGCTCTACGATCATGGCCGCACTTTCTTGCTATTTGAAGCTTTTTCGAAACAGATTTCGGCTTCGATTTCTCTAAGGCAGTCGTTCGTAGAGGCGATTGTCGTCTAGGTGATTCAACGTAGACAGTGATGATAACTCCATTCTGTGCGTGACTCTTCGTTGGTCCCAAATTGTTCTTCTCTTCTACCTCTATGATCTCTTTGGTATCCATGGATCTGGAAAATTCTCAAAAAACCAAAGTTGGTCAGCAACAGATCTATTTCTAGAGGCACTGTCTGTCGCTGAGCCACTAGTGGTTCTTCATCAATTGGTTATTGTGTTTGGGACAAAGTCATTGCCAGAGAAGGTTGCTTGCAGAGAGCCCCGGCAACAACACACCCCAAAATGGAAAAAAAGAGAGAGAAAAAAGCTCTAAAATTAGAGAGTTCTTCAATGCAATCAAGACTCATAACGTGGATCAAATACTCGAGGTGTTCCGAAGGCTCTGATTACTTTGGGCCAAATCACTAAGTGGGCTCGAACAATTATTCATCCGAGGTTTGGGAAGGGCAAAATTATGACACACCAACTCAGCAACTCTACAGGGTAAAAGCTTAGGCCCAATTCCCCAAACCACGATGGTATGGATTGAGTCATAATTTATAAAGAACTCCTGTCTCTAGTCCAAATTAGAACTAACCCCAAGACTAATTGAGCCACTAGTTCCGTGTTACATGAAAGTCTGAGCTTGATTGTGCTGTTAAGCTTCCTTTTATTCAATTTGTTTGACCGAGGGAAGTTTCGTGCAGGAAACCCTGATGGGGACAATAGCATAGATAGCTAATTCAAATCATATTTAAGAGACTAAAATATCAAAAATACAAACTAAGGAGCGTTCAATCTGTGACCTTATCCAACTTTACGGCTAACCATTTGTGGCATCGATCGAGAGAGAGAGATGAGCCAAACGTACCAAAATCAATGTACCCACTATGCCCGTAATGTCTCAGATTATCCATACAGCTTTCATGACTCTCTGTGCAAATATATGTATAGACCAATAATCAATTTTTTTTTCTTTGCATATATGGCTGATAATTAAATAAATAAACAATATACGTTGAACACTTGGAACCCCCAAGGTGAATGGAGATAAACTTCGAATGGTCCATCCTCTGATGGAAACAAGTGATATTAGCAAACCTGTTCAGGTAACTTCCTCGCATGAGCAGAGCAATTATTGAGCCAATTAAACGTATCCTTTCTTCTTCTTCTTCTTTTCTACGTAATTAAACGTATCCTTTCAAAAATAGCTAGTGGAACTCATTTCTAAGCAGAAACTGATCAATATGGGATATTAGTGAATTGGCCTAGCTACCAACGATAAAGAGATTAATTCCCAAGTCAATTAGGTCGTCGAAGGTATAGATGCCCACTAGCTAATAATATGTATAAAAAAAGGACAGTCCCCAGGTTGTGGCTGGAGTTAGTCTTTCTCTGTTTTAAGTACGATTTGACACCTTTAAGTTTTGATAATGTCACTTGGAATAAATTGCAACAAAAATAAGAGGATAAATACTGGAAGAACAAATCCTAACTCGTCCCAGAAAACTGGGTCCTAACTGGCTGAATAATATCTAATGACTAAACCATAGACGGTGATGTCCCGTCAATCTTTCATATAATTACCCATAGCTTCAAGTGGGATGTATTTGGGATATTTGTTCTTCCATCCATTTGTTGTTGTTGTTGTTTTTTACTTTATAGCATAAAAGTGATATTTCCCACTGCTACTCTAGTGAGACAGAACTTCGTATACTCGTAAGTTTGATGGTTAAAATTTTAGTAAAAAAAGGGAGAAAATTTGATTAATTTTTTATATTTATTTAAAATAAAAGGTAATAATTTAACAAGGAAGAGCTAATTTTATGTAGCAGTGTTCCAGAACTGGTGAGTTCTACCATTCAATTTGCTTCAGATCGGGTGGATCAGAGGGCCCAAGGTTAGAGACGCGTGATGCTGGTCTTTTTTTTGAGTCCTGGTGCAGAAAATTTATCTTGTTTGATTGTAACGCTTCTTGGGCTACGGCCAGGATTTGAATTTGATCTGTCTGGAGGCCTTCAAACTTGGAAGCTTCCCCAATCAGACAAGCCTGCTAAAACTTGTGTTTGGATGGATGGGCCTGAAGATTCCTAAGGACGATTCCCGCAGAACATCCTTTCGCGTTTTGGGCAAAGTCGCAGAGATACAAGATTTTCAATCCCTGACCCAAACAGTATGAAAGAAAAATAAATTCAATGCATAATTGAAAGATAAGGTAGAGAATAGAGGAAAAAAAGTAAAAAAAATAGAGATATAAATTATTCGGTCTAAAAAAATCTATTATAAAAGTCTTCCGAAACCGTATTTTATATTATGAAAGTATATATACCTATTTGATAGTCAGAACTCGTTTACTTTCCGTCAATGAAAGTACGTCTAAAATTATTTTTAATGGAAAACCAAATTTTCCTGCTGATGCGGTTTGACAATTAACCTTGTTCTTCATTCTAAGAGCCTGAATATGCTTGAAACCACATATAATTGCTATGATATCTTTGGCCAATCATCATCGATATACAGTGAAGAGGTGTTTGCATGCCAAAATTTATAAGCATAAGATCAGATAACATCAAATGTTTCACGCTCAGAGCCTGGGAATCAAAAGCTTTGTAGGCTGTGGCATCAACTGTTGCAATCAGTATAATCTTATTGGAACAAATTGAGGATAACAACGAATAATTTATAAGCATAAGAGTCTGTTGCTTTTTTTTTCCCTTTATCTCGATAAAAAGGAGCCACAAAAGAATAATAGGCATGCTTCTTCTTAAAACACACCACGTCATTTAAAATAAATTACCCGCGCCTGACCCGAGTACCTTTATCTCCTCCACCCGATTTGCAACTGACCCGCAATTTCAGTCTTCGCGATTTCAGATCCTTACCCTTCCGTCGCCCATCTCGCACAGCAATCCATCGCATCTCGTAGCCCAGCCCTGCTTGGTAACTTGAAGCACTTTGGTCATGTTGTTGTTGTTCTCTGTGGCAGGCATATTCTTCTTGAAAGCTGACCTCTCCTACTTCTTCCTCTTCTGCTTCTTGTTGGTCATGCTGCTGTTGTTGATGTTGTTCGAGGAAGGACTGGACGACCTGTTTGACAAAGGCCTTGTAGGGGGGCTGGGATCTTGTGCTCGGTCATCTCCTCCATGTCAGATTCTTCTAGAATCCTTAAAAATGTCTTTTCGATTCTCTATTGAACTTTGGCTTCCATTTCTTTCTTCCTTCACTTCATTGTTTTTTCCTGTTTAAGGTTTTCTACCGTGCGAGTGTTGAAAGAATTTGGAGAAGAATTCTATCTTAAACAACAATCTTTTCTTTCATAAAAGAAAGCAAAGACACAAGAAGACAAAACACATTTTTATTTGTCTCACTTTTTACAAATTCACACACCTCACGACACATATCACACTCTTTTTCTTTTTCTTTTTCTTTTTCTTTTTCTTTTACACCTCACTTTCACGTACACCAGCAGCACCTCAATTCTCACACCTTTCTTTTCTTTCTTCGTTCAAGCCACCAACACACACTTTCACTTCTTCACCTCACGCCAGCAACACACTTTCACCTATTCACCTCACGCCAGCAACACACTTACACACACCTCACAGCAGCTCAGCATTTGAGCCTTTTGAGGGGGCAATAAATTAAAAGCGGCTGCAACAATTCTTGAAGTCGGTAGCAGCCATTTCAATTGTCCACACAATTCTACAAAGTCGGTTTACAAAATTACAGCTGGAAACAACTAACTTTTTCTAAAACATTCTACACATCTCTTGATCAAAGGAAAGTCGGCAAACACAAAATGATGTGAGTGCTGACTTTTCAACCGCGAGTACTTGTCGCAGAAACAGAGCAGTTGCCATTTATCGGGTAAAATACTGCGGTTCCAGCGACACAAAGCTTCAAGTTACCAAGCAGGGCTGGGCTACTAGATGCGACGGAGGACTGGGCGAGCGACTATGATGCGACGGAGGACTGGGCGAGCGACTATGATGCGACAGAGGGCAGATGGATTGCTGTGAGAGCTGGGCGACTATGATGTGAGGCGACAGATTGCAGTGCGAGCTGGGCGACGAATGGTAAGGGTCTGAAATCGCGAAAACTGAAATTGCGGGTCAGTTGCAAATCGGGTGGAGGAGATAAAGGTACTCGGGTCAGGCGCGGGTAATTTATTTTAAATGACGTGGTGTGTTTTAAGCCGCCCGATTGTGAAGTTTTAATCCTAACCGTCGCAAAGCACCGCTCAGCATATTACGGCTCAGCATAATAACCGATCCCCAAGTCGTGTCAATCTCTGCCGAAACTGAGACGTTGAGCCATGTCCTGAGTCTAGTGGAAGCATTTAGAGCTTTTGACGCAGACAATGATGGGTCAATAACAGCTGCTGAGCTCGGTGGCATCATGGGGTCACTCGGGTACAATCCAAGTGAACAAGAGATTGGGGCAATGATGCAGCAGGGAGACACTAACAAGGATGGGTTGCTGAGTATGGAGGAGTTCTTGGAGATGAACACGAAGGAACTGGAACTTGGGTCCTGTGCAAATTCCCTTAAGGCGGCCTTTGAAGCTTTCAACGTTGAGGGGGACGAGGCTGTGACAGGGGAGGAGCTATACGAGGTCATGGGGAATATGGGGTTTGAGTTTTCTATGGAGGATTGCCAGGCTATTGTTGCTTCCATGGATGGAGATGGGGATGGAGCAGTTAACTTTGAGGATTTCAAGCTTATAGTGAATTCCCTCCTCTAGATTCCGACCGTTGTATGCTTACTATAGTGAGTCATAACTATGTGGGCCTAATGGGTCTATATTGGCCCAGAACAAAAAAAAATAACGGGCTTTGTGGGCTCAAATGGATTATGTTATCAATTTGCTCTGACCCAAATGATCACACACCAATACGAGCATCAAACACCTGGAATGCAACAACGCAAGCCCCCTTCTTTAGAACGAAACATGTAATTGTTATTCGTAGTTGCAACGTGAAATGAACGAAAGACGACCGCATGGCAAACCAAAAGAGATATGCCAACTAAACAGATCAAAATTTGCTTGGGAGCGGAAGCCTTGTTCGAATCAGTAAAGTCTTCTAAAACTCAGACCATCTTCTTTAGGGATACACTCCACCTGCCAACTTTAGTTTGTCTCTAACTTTCTCAGCTGCATCATCCCAATACCTAAAATGATTAAGGCTTATGTGTCTTTTTGAATTTTGGCAATTCAAGACAATAGATTAAGCAAATGGGATAATTTTTGGATCAAGATCCTCTATAATTCTCTGTCTATCACAGTATCCACTAGGCCAAGAAACCGAGGAAGTTGATCCTGAAGTCCAGCGCTTGAGATAGGTTGAAATGCTCAAGCTCTCATTCATTCCTCCTACAAGCAAACAAAATAAGCTTGAACTCGGGGTCCTCCCTGTAAGGGGATTTCTTCGATGCCATTGTTTGTCGCTATTTTTTTATATTTTTTATTTTCTAATTCAATTATCAGTGACAGAAAGAATCCGAAACTAAGTGAGTTTGCGTACCTTTTTTTGTTCATTTCTTTCTATATTTATCCTTCCTTTTTGTCGTCTGGCCAGGGGCTTGCTAGGCCTCGACCTCATTTTCTCTCTAGGCCTCATTACTCTTAGACTGTTTCTGTCTCATCCACCTTTTTCTTAAAGATCGGTGTTGTCAGAATTGGTCCCCTCTAGGCTGGCTTGAGTCAACTGACTCTTTCCTCTTCCCTTCTACTTTCTTGGACATCAGTCAGTGGATCAACAGAAAGGAATCATAGTTTCTCACGTGAGCTTCTTTACGCAATAAAGCATTGATGTCAGGCTCTTTTTTGGACCTCCTATCACTGAAGGACGCATACCACATCGAATAGACTGATCTTTGCCTCACTATTTTGGGCCATCATTTTGTGCTTTTGTAGTAAGGAAAAAAATTTCCTCCATCATTTTGTATTTTTTTTACTAGTACTTGAAATTCCTTTAATTATAGGGTTATCGACACTTTGCACCCTTATCTATTAATTTTAGATATTTTACACCGGGGAATAATTTTTTTGCGCTTAAAATAATAATTTTATCCCCATACATTTTTTAGTAGTAATTATTTTATGAGAATAAAATCATAATTTAAATGTCAAAAAATTAACTTCTAAAATTTTAATCGATGATGTAAAAAGTCTGCAATCAATATAGTTGATGGGTGTAATTGATAAAAATAATAGATGTGGTGCAACGTGTAAAGACCTCATATATAAATAGTACAAAGTGCATTTATCTCTAACATATAACTAACATAATAGGTTTCTATCTCTTTCTCCAAAACCTTAAAACTTGTTTGGTGAGTAATGCAAAATTATTGAACAAAATTCAAATCTTAATGAGCTAAAACAAAATTGATCGTATGTGAGGCTACTTTAACGGGATAACAACCGTTTAATTCAAAATACAAAATTTATCGTAGATTTCGAATTTTATTTTTGGGCTTCCGATTGGTTAATTGGGTAACTTCGCTATACGGGGGGGACTGCCAAGTAAGCCCAGCCCAGTACTAAGGGAAGCTTTAGTGGCCCAATTTCGGGCATGTGAAATAGTACAGATACTGAAGTAAAATCAACTGCGTTATCGAAGCTCTACTTGGCTCTCTCCTGCAGATTGAATTTCCCGTTGCTGCTGTTCGAATCAGATATCATGCTTGGTTTCCGTGGTTCAGTAGGGACAGTTTCTGATATAGGTCTTCGACTCCTCCAAAATGTATCGGTCAGTGTTCATATCTCTTCTTTTGAAGGATCAAATTTGCCGACATTTATTGGTTGATTTTGTTCTTACTCTTTGTCCGCATAGAATCGTGATTGGGGAAATAAGTTTTTTTTTTGAGTTTTTGGATCTTGGGATTATGCTTCACATGGCTTTCTTAGATCTTGTTAATCTGAAATGCTTGCTAAAACTATCGGCTAGTAGGGTTTAGGTGTCTGGTTGCTGATTGCTGTGGGCTCTTTGGTTCTGTTTGTTTGTTAGGTTCAATTTTGTATGCTTTGTTTGCTCGCCGAGAAATTTAATGAAAGGAAATCAGTATCTCACACTTGCCTATTCAACCCATGACAGTTATTTCATTCCTGTCGTCATTCTGTTTTCCCATTTTCTCGGTCACCGAATGGGGTTTAAAGGGGTTTTATTTTTTCTTGCGCTTTATGCTGGACTACTGGTTCATTTGTCATTTGTTAATGAAAATTGGAAAGAAACGAAATAAAAAACAAGTAGTTTACAAAGTTCGCTCTTAAGTTCATTTTGGTGCGTTGAAATGCCCTTCTAAATTATGCAAACATCCGCCATCATTTCATCGCGCCATATCTCAGCATCTTGTAATTGCGCATCTCAATCTGACTTTACGCTAGCTCCACAGAAAATAGGATGCACCACTGTTTGAAATCATTTAGGGATTCAGGATAGGATGGTTTTGCCGATTCCATGAAGATTGGGGGTGGTGAGTTTTGAGCAAAGGCTTCAAAAAGGAGGCTATGGGAGTAGCCAATCTGGTAAAGACAGACCCAAAGGTTTGAGGAGAGTAAAAGTGGTGGTGGAAGCTGAGAATGCTCTCGTGGGATCTTGGAGATGGCTGAAGCTAATGCACCTCCACTATGCATCTGGTGTGAAAATTTTGATGGTTGGTGAGAAGATAAAGCAGAAGCAGGCAGGTTAGGTTGGCGGAAGGGGGCATCTGTTTCAGAGTTCTTTTTCCCCCTTTCTCTCTCTTCTTAAGCACTTTAAAATATTTGAAGGACAAAAACAGAGCTGCTGCACATGAATTTTCCTTTTCCTGGTTGCAATCTGCTTTTAGTTCCACTCCATATTAGAAAAGAAGTTAATGATGAATAAAGTGGAAGAATATTGTAACTTACTAACTTGGCTGGAAGTCTTCTTCACAAGTAGTGATTGTCATGTCTTTATGGATCCCATTCCAAACAATAGGAGTGATATCTATTCATTCTTTGGCATTTTTCTTCCAAACAATAGAATTTAGGTTAATTCATGCACTGCCACTTTTTGCCTTTTTCCTTTTCCTTTTCCTATGGAAATCTCGATAGCCAATTCATAACAGTGGAAGTGGAAGATTACTGTTTCTTGTGTTAAGTTAGTGTGTACTATTTTGTGCAGCTTCATGGTGTACGTGTCCAGTGCATTAATATTGGAGGAGGAGTAGGGGAGATTCCAGACAAGAAGTGCCTGAGGATTGCTCTTCAGCACATTCATGGAGTTGGCCGTTCCAGAGCTCGCCAAATTCTCTCCGAGCTCAGCATTGAGAACAAACTTGCAAAGGACTTAACAGGGAGAGAAGTCTACTCTCTCCGTGAGGAACTTACTCGCTACTTGACCGGGCATGACTTGGTAGACCCCTCTCTCTCTCTCTCTCTCTCTCTCAAGAATCTTTTGTCTCTAAGGGGTTGTTTCAGGGACGAGGATTTAAGCTAATGCTGATCCAATTAAGGAATACAAGTTACCTCCATTGTGAACTGGTTTGGAGTTATGTGCAGTTTGTTTAGGGATGTAGGGTCTAAGTTGATGCGTATGAAAAATCAAGGATTTGATTGTGCTAGTGTTATTTTGAATGCAAGGATATCATGCAATAGTAGCTTAAAATTAATTATGTTATTCGTGTTACTTGTTTTGGGTTTTCAGAACAACCAAGTTAAGAAGGACATAGCAAGACTGATGGAGATTCAGAGCTATAGAGGGATAAGGCACAGTCAGGGGTTACCATGCAGAGGACAGCGAACACACACCAATGCCCGGACCTGGAGGGGTAAGGCCATTCCTGTTGCTGGAAAAAAGAAAGTTTAACTCTATGGGATCCTTCTCTCTGTTTCTGGGGTTTCGGTATATGACTCATCCTGGAGCACATATTAGTATTTTTGGGTTGAACTCCACCGCTCTCATTTTAAAGGATGTTTTATCCGTTGCTCTTTTTCAATTAGAGGTCCCTTCGGTTTCCATGATGTCTTTTCTCATGTCCGTGATGAATGATACCTCAAGTCCATAGATTTTCTTTGCTTCCAACATGCTTAGACTCAGTTAGACTGGTTTAGCCTGAAATTGTCTTTTTTTGCATAACGTTCAATGGGGTTGGTTTGAAACCAGTGGGGCAACCAGTAAGCCAACCAGCCCGACCTATAGGTCGGAGAGGCCTCTAAACACGCTGTGAATTTGGGATATTAATTATGGGAAACGCAGTGAGTTTGATTGCTTTTTCGACCGATCTCTTGCTAAGATAGTTGTACTGCTTATTTTTGAACTTTCCTTCTTGTGCTGAAATGTCAGTCTATGTAATTACTGTTGTTCGTGGACCGTTTTGAAGAGAAATAAAATTATATTCGCAACTCTTGTTGTAATTGTTCCTTATGTGGCTATGCAAGTGATCCCTATTGTTCGTTTTGAGAAAATTTTAAGAATTTTAAGAATAGTGAATATTTAGGTGATGTTTGAACTTTATTGGCATGCGTGTAAAAGTTGAGTTGTATTAATGTGGTAAAAAAATAGTGTTGAGTTGTATTGATATGCGTGTATGAGTAATGTTAGGAGAACATTTAGAAAGTTAGATACAAATTTTAAAATTTTCAGACAAACGAACATGCCCCCGAAATTACTATGGCCACCGTGCCATTGACCGGACGGGGTTGTCGAATTGGCCAAGCAATTCATTTGGTGACCATGGTGGACCTGGACATTGCAATTTCTAAATCCGATTCCTCCAAAATTGAAGCTTTTTTCATTCTGGGGCACCAAGTACAAGAAACCTGAAGCAGGCTCCACTTGGTTTTTTCGTATGAACTATGCTCTTTTTACTGGTTTTTTCAGATACCCAAGTACTACACCACGTTTCCAGCCCCATACCTAATTAGGAGTACAAACCTGAGGACAACCAACCATGTCCATTTCCCATTGCACAATGAAACCAGGTACAAGTTTTCACGACCCAAAATCCCACAACGGTAACCTATTGGACAATGACACTGATGCAGATCACTAGAAAGTTGAGAAATAAATAAAAGGGAAATTAAAAATTTAGTCACTGGATTTTAGTACCGGTGATAAAATGGTCACTGAACTTTTTTTTTTTACTTTTTGGTCACTGAGAATACGTAATGGTGACTTTTTACTTCATCCGTCAAACCTCTGTCAATTTTTAACGGAATATGAAGCGATACATTTTACACAAACTTCAACAACTTTTACATAAATTCCAATATCTTTAAAAAAAATTAAAAAAATCTTATCTCCTCACTTTTCCACCTAACTCTAATACTTTTTTATTAAACAATTACATAAAATTAGTTATCAACACATTTTTATAAATTTTAATAAAAATTAAATATCTTTAATACTTTTCAACAATCTTTACGTAAAAACTTATAAATTTTTAATCTATATAAATATTTATAATTATACTAAAAATCTTATAATTTTTTTAAAGGGATAAATGCAAAATTGGTCCCTATGCTATACGCAAAAATCGATTTAGTCCCTGTGATATGAAAAACATCAATTTAGTCTCTGTGATTTCAGAAAGTGATAAAATCAGTCTCTGATAGAGGACCAATAACAAACGAAAATAGAATCACAGGGACTAAAATGATTTTTGCGTATAGCACAAGGACTGATTTTGCATTTATTTTTTTTTAAAAGACGAAAACTCCCGTCAAAAGCTGGGAGGAAGGAGGGAGGATTCAATTTTATTTCCAATCACAAACCGAATGTAGTCGGGACCGTCGGGTTCGTAGTTAGGCTTGGCCCACAATAGTTTACGACTAGTTGAAGTCGGGTTGTACAGACCTTGGGCCGCTAGGCCTCATCCAGTTCTGGTAGAGCCGTAGAGGATAAGCACACGTTCGTCTTCTTCTTTATCCACATTTGCAGAGAGACAGTGACAGTGTAGTCATTGAGGGGAAGAAAATGGCACAGACGCTGGCAATGCCTCTGGCGCCCTCGCTGTCCGTTATCTGCAACGGAGGAAACCGCAATTCTTTCTCTAGAAGCCTCTTCTTTCCAATTGCAAGCCCTCCTAAGGTGGGTGAAGTTCGCTTTCTTTACTGTATTTCGATTCTTTGGGGCTTTTGTTTTTGTTTCACTTGTCTTGGGCATATGTCGTTGGAAACGAACTAAAATATCTGCATTTGGATGTCACACTGTCACTGAGAAAATTTGAACCCTCAGTTTCTGTTTAGTGCGTCGTTATTTTTCCGTTTCCTTTTAGTATTATAACGTTGATTCAATACAAATCGAATCATTGGAGTGTGGAATTTTCATCTCTTTGTAGTCTTGTTGGCATCTTTGCCGAGAATATTTCTGGGAAGGAGAAGAAAATGCAGTATTGAATTCTTTGCTTCCAGATGTTTGTTTTGATTTGACGTTATAGATATGCAATTTTGCGTTAGGCTTATTTACTGGTGATTTTTTTTTAGTTAGTTCCCAAATTATCGAGTTTCTGTGACAGAAGGTTGAACCTTTCTTCATCTTTACCTCTTTGCATATATGCAGTTCTGCATCCCAAATGTGAAAACTATTTCTTTCAGATACGCAGACTTTTTATTTTGGCTACCAATTATTGCTCGAGCAATGAAGTTGGGAGTTTTTGGTTTATATGTTGGTGGGAGCTCAGTCTAATCTATTATCCTGTAGGTTCCTGGTCTAAGTATCAAATGTGTTAGGGTTGGAGGAGTGGAGATCCCAAACAACAAGAGGGTCGAGTTCTCTCTGCAGTACATTCATGGAATTGGCCGTACCAGAGCCCGTAAAATCCTTTGTGACCTCAGCATGGAAAACAAAATTACGAAGGACTTGTCTGAGGAAGAGCTCATCTCAGTCCGTGACGAAGTAACCAAATACATGATTGAAGGCGACCTGGTAACGTCCCGGTGTTCTCTAAATGTTTATAAATGTAAATAACAAGCCCTTTAACAGAACTGAATGTGGGAGTTTCAGAGGCGGTTCAATGCGCTGGCTATAAGGAGATTAAAGGAGATTCAATGCTACCGAGGCATGCGGCACATTCAGGGGTTGCCATGTAGAGGACAGCGAACAAAGAATAATTGCCGGACCTTGAAGGGTAAGAGGGTTGCTATTGCTGGAAAGAAGAAAGCTCCTCGTTAGGCAAATAGATTTGGTTTCTTTTTCCTCTATTGTTGAACTGTCGTGCAGGTTTTGTATATGAATCAACTTGTGATAAAAACTTAGTTGCCTTGCTTGATCGGATTCAGCTGCTGTAATTGATGACTGATCTTTGGAAGTGCATTTTCTGACATTCTGTTTCATATCATCTTGTTTCATTTTTGGAATTGAAGTTTTTGGTAGTGTATACGGGGAGTTAATTTTAGTTCTCCGCGCAAAGTCAAAGTTGTCTTAGCTGCAGTCGAAGTATGAAATCCTGACATTTATGAGATTCTGGTGAAAATACTGACCAAATTGTATCGATCCTGGTCGAGCTTGATAATATAAGCTATTTTGGAGGGTAGGATGAGTTCTTTTTTCAAATATTGTTGAATTCTAAGATCCATTCCTTTTAAAATGGACTAATGACATTGGTGCTCTGTAGGTTCCTGTAAGTGGAGACGATAATAGTTCCTTCCTATGATGATGTTCTTCTCTTTCTTTTCTCTCCATCAGAGTGCTTTTCGCTTCTACCATGCTCATTTTGATTAAGTGTTAACTTGTTATGCATGATTGACATTGATGCAATCCGGTGAATAATTCACTTCCATTTGGAATGGAATAACGGAAATACTCTGCATTGGATTGGGTTCTTTATCTTGAAAGTTCTGGAATTGTTGCTTTGAATGCCTCCCCGGCCCCCTTCATCCCCTGCCCACGAATATTGACACAGGTAGTAATGTATTTCAGCCTACTGAGTTGGAATCTTTTTTCTTTTTCTTTTTTTTTTGGGGGGGGGGGGGGGGGAATGTGAGTGAGCGAGACTAATTTTTGGAAATTTCTTTTCTCCTTCATATTTCAGTCATGGTATATGCCGTTAATATAAAACGAGAGATCTGTGGTTGCCCCCATTGTATCTTGATTGGGAATTTGCTCCTGTCACTGCAACCCTTATTCTCTCGGTCCCTAATGGTCACTCTGTGATACATGTTTTTCTCGTGGAGTTCTTAATCCTGTGCCGGAGGTCTGGCAAGCCGGAAATTTTCAGGGTTCCGAAGTTAGATGCCATCTTTTAACACTTTTGCCTTGTTTTGCTCTCCGAATGATGTACGGTTCAGTCGATATTGGCATGTGGAAGTACAGTTAGCCCCCCCCGGTTCATTGTTTGCCATTTTCGTTGTGTCGTTGGTTGAATGCAGATCTTAATGAGTTTCGAGCGGATTAAAGTTGCCCAGAGACCTTTTTCAACTTATTCTTGTGATCCATTGGTCCGTGGGAATCTGACTGATTAGATTCCGGAATTCTTTTCCTAATCTCCACTATTCCCTTATTTTCCTTCCCAAGTTTCTTGCATTGGTTTCACTTTGTTACAAATTGGTTTATGTGGTTTCTCTTTGTTACAAATTGGTCTACGTTTTTTCAACTTCAACCATTTGGTCATGTAGTCACTAATATGATGCATTGGGTTCCTTTGTCCACATCTTCATTAATTTCTTGACGAAATATGTTAACATGTCAATATTGTCTAAGTGTTTAAAAATGGATATGTTAGCGTATTCCGTTAAGGAATTAATGGAGGTGTAGACTAAGAGACTCACTAATATATCATATTAGTGATCACATAGACCAATTTGTAACAAAATGAAATCACATGACCATTTGAATAATTTCTAAGAAACTCACTATGCTTTAGCCCAAATTAAAGGGGATTGATATCCGAAGGTAATACGTAATACGTGGCATTTTGAGGCAAATATTTTTAGTTCTTAAAAGAAAACGATTTGAGAAAGTCCAATTAAAAAGATCATTTATTTTTTAGTAAATTGACAATTTAGTCATTAGGTTTATATGACAAAATAGTCACTAAAATTAATTTTTTTTTTTGGTCACGAGTTCTTAGCCACGTGACAATCTCAGCTCAATTAATGGAATCTACTAATGCGTCAGCATTCTTTCCAAGACAGTGTCACCTATCCACGTCAGTGGCCCAATCACTTAAAATATGTTAAACGCACCGTTTGGTTGATGTAAAGGGAATGCCCAATTTTACAAAACACACAGATCGCAACACACCGTTTTCATGCAAGGAGAATCTAGAACTGAGGCATCACTGCGCTCGGCGATTTCAACAACGCTCATGAAAAAACAATCTTCTCTCGTTCACGCGGAGTCCCCAGTTCCACCTCGTAAGCCCCATTTATTTCCCAAGAAACTCACCACAACTCCATCTCTTTCCTCCGCCACATGATGATGTCGCATCCTTCCTTCTCCCCTGACAGATCCACCAACCACAAAGATCCACTCACGCTCTAAGCCCGATACTTATACATATAATTTTCTAGTTAAGCATCTCTGTCAGTACAGGGATTTGAGTATGGTTTATGGTTTTGTTGATATACGAGACTCTTTTGATTTGAAGCCCGATCTTGTTACTTACACAATCTCGATTGATAACGAAAGCAACACAAAGAATCTTCGTGAGGCAATGAGGTTGGACCGTTGGTGGAGCAGGGTGTTTTTACAACCTCTTCAAGTTATGTTCGCGAGTCCAAAACTTGGGCCTTCCTTTACATCAACCAAACGGTTTGTTTAGCTTATTTTAAGTGATGGGCTGCTTACTTGATAAGTGACACTGACGTGGAAATAATGTTGATAGTGTCGGTGGATTCCATTAATTGGACTGACGAAATATTTACCGAAGGATCAGATCATCACAAGATAAAAAATAAAAAAAATTATTATAGTGACTATTTTGTCATAGTATAAACCTAATGACTCAATTATAATTTTCCTTTATTTTTATTAAAAACGGTTCGTTAAAAAACTATATATATTTGTTAATTTCATTTTCCTTCCTTCAAGAGGGAATAAATAATCAATTTCATTTTGTTAGGATAAGGCCTATATACGTGTGTGTGTATATATATTTGTTGCATTTTAGTCATCAACCACCGACATTAACCTTCATTTGTTCATAACAAGATAGTCTTTTTTGCAATTTAATTTCAATTAAAGAATTAATTAGTATCTGCAATTAAAGTGTACATTAAAAAGGATTGGAGTCCCGATTCCCCCGAAGATAGATCATTCCCTATTCCCCCCCACATTAATTTTCGCTTGTTTAAAGAAACCTAGGGTTCGATCCCGAGATTGAAAGGATAATTGTCGATACACATGTTGACATAAATTTCAGACATTTATATATGCTACACATTCGTGCAAAAACTGTAGGATCAAGCTCCAAACTTCCCACCAGAGTTCATACGATACAACATACTTCTGTCTGGAAATTCTACACAATTTACAAATGGCAAACTTTTCTTTTCTTAGGCAAGCACACATTAAAATTGACAAACATGAACCCGTGTTTCCAATTCACCCCAGAATAATGTGCCCTTATCCAGAACGGCTCCTCCCAGGGAGAGAATGGAAACACAAGTACGCATGCCTCAGGGAGTTCAGAAAAAAAAAAAAAACAAGACGAGAAAAGAAAGAGACGATGTTCGCAAAGTTACTTCAAATCATTCTATGTACAACTTTCGATAACCAACTTCATCACTGCGCAAGGCTAGGGAGAGTGTGAGAGACAGCCATTAAATGCCTTCTATGTCGAAGTAAACGAAGTGTCATTTGTGGCTGCGTCGTTTCGAGAAGACTTCCGGAGTCGTGCCGGCGGCACGCAAGGCACTCGAATGCCAACCGTCAAGAATGTGGCGTCGTTAGAACCATTCCTTGGAGGGTTGAAAACCACAGGCAGAAACGAATAGCATTCACACCAGAAAAGGCGTTTTTTGAAACTATTAATCAATGCTTCTTTCCCCTGCATGCACATGTTAACCCCCCAAGAAGAGTAATAAGCGGTAAAGATATGAAACCTTATGCAGTGGACAACATGGACAGTACCAAATTCAGCATCCATGTAAGAGCAAAACTTAGTACAAGATAAGAGGAACATAAAAAATTGCCGGCCAACCCCATGGCCGGCTCTAGCTACAGGCAGCCTAAGACCCCCCAAAAAATGTGCATTTTTCTTATTATGTTCTATTTTGTAAAATATTCTATATTACCTATAATCACTAAAATATATTAATTACACTATCTATTCTCTTGATTTATTCAGAAATTTCATTAGTTCTTTATTGAAAAAAAATATGGCATATGAAATTGTCTCGATTCAAGGGTTTTGCAGGTCATTAACTACTTACTTTTTTGCTTGCAGTTTATATCATTTTATTCAAACAATATAGTCTATAAAATCTTATTGATTGAAAGAATTTGTAAGCCATCAACTACACTTAAGTGCTTACTACCTAATATTATTTAGTTTTAACATAAAGGCATCTAAAAAACTATATTTAAAAGTGCTTAATGTGATAATCTAATTTTTTTAATTAAAAGTGCTTAATGTGGTAAATTAATTTTCTAATTAAAAGTGCTTAATGAGATTAACGAGTTATTTTATCCATTAAACAAAAATTACAGAAAGGCCTCTCTTCTAAAAGTACAAAAATAACTAGTTATCTCACTCTTCTATTTTCTTTTAACATAAAATATTATTTATAATCACAATAATGGTTGCTTCTAAAAAAGAAGTTTTTCAAAATGAAAATAAATAAATTAATACAATTATTAAAAAAAGCTAATAAAATCAACGTAATCTACTGAAAGTAAAATATTAATAAATCTTAAATACATGCATAAGTAACGTTGCAGAAAGTTAAAAGAATGATTTTTAACTAAACTTTATTAATATTTAATAACTTATTATAAAAGGCCTCATTTAAGGTCTCGCCCAAGGCACCAACTAACATAGTTACCCCTGAAAATACAGTGCTCATGTGCTGTGTTCGATATTGAAAAGAACAATGGCAAATAAACCTGAAGCTCGGCGAGGGTGACTTCACAAGTTTTCTTGTTCTCAGCGACCGCCCACAGGTGTTCGTGAAAAGAGTTAAAAAACCTGAATGCAGCAACAGAACTCCCAAAATTCACAAATGCATAGCCCAGATTCGATGTCTTCCCGTGAGACCAAAACTTCCTGCGAGATAAGTACCCGTAAATTTAAAGCGACAACCAGACCAGGTAAAAGCCGACAACCACAAACAAAAATGGATGGCAACTGGCGAGTGAAGACTCAAAGGGTGCTACATACATGAAGTCCATTGGCAAGTAGACAAAATCGTACGCAGACTTGCACGAAAACGACTCTGACTTCATGTTCTCGTCCCGACAATGCTTGTCCAGAATAGCCAGAAGATCATTCCTTCTGAGAATTGTCAAACAATAGGATGCTAATTGGCCCACAGAAGAATAGCATGACAGACGTATAACTAGAAAGCAGCAAATAAGCCATGGTCATTATGTACATGCGTACAGAAAATTCATGTAGATACCTGTACAAAGATATATATATATTTATACCACGTGCAGCCACAAACATGCGAATAACAGCATCATAAAGATTTAGGAGCCCAGATAATTATTCATTTATAAATATTCATGCCCATTTATGACATTGACTCAAGTATCGACAGAAAAAGGGGGAGACATCAACAACTTTGAGAGACAGATATCGTTCACGGATATTTGTTACCATTTAGCGAATATGACAGAAGCTAGAGAAGGTGCGACCAAACAAAGAACCTTTTTCGTTCTTCGCCAGTCGCTTGAGAGTTGGGACCATACGTCGAAGAATCCTCGGGCAGAAAAGAATAGATTTTTTCTCCTGGTGAAGACTAAGTATACATCTTAACCATTCATGAACGATAAAACGGACCAGGTGTGGGGACATGAAAGGACGACATAAACTAAACCAGTCGAAATAACTGAGGCAAAGCATACGCCTGATGCCGAACAATATGATATCGATCGAGATAAAGACATAGTTAAAGAACCCACCGAAACTGGTTAGGGATGTTCTTGATCATGACAGTGGTCTTCTCGGAGCTGATGAGTTCATCAACAGTAGCGGGGAAAGGAATAATACGGGCATGACCACTACTCTTCTGATCACAAGACTTGCTCCTATTAAAATGGTGGTGGATATTCATTGTCTGGCAATTGGCTTTTCCAGAGCGCACGTCTTTGCGAAAAACAGGAGGAAAAGGTAGTCTACCACCACTCTTCCCTTCTGACGCGCCATTCCTTTCTGACATTGCTGACCCGCCGTTCTTCGGCATCCATGCTTTCTCCCTGCAATTCACAGTAGGCTTTCTACGTGAAAACCTAGGTCCCAAAATCCGGCCCTTCAGTTCCCTACACACCTTTTTTCCACGGACAGAAGTTTCATACACATCCTGATCACCCTCCACCTTTTCAACGCCGGAATTCTCCCCGCAAAGCCCAACGGAAATTGAAAACCCATATACTGGTTGAGGCTGTGAGCAAAAATCGTAGAACACTGGTCCGTACGACCCATAAGGGGAGGCCAAGGGATACGAAAAATTTGGGCCGTCGTGGTAGTTGGGCAACACAGACCACGCCGGTAACGGAGGTGGGAGCGAAAGAAGCGGTTGCGTGCGAGAAAGGCTAACAGTTGTGGGGAGTGCTTTCTGTTCAGGCCTGAAGGATTGAGCATCCGGATTCAAGGGCTTCGACATTTGGTACTCAATTCCAGGGTTTCGGGTTGACGAGGGAAAGTTCACGTGTGGAGGGTTCTAGCATATATTTGGGAGAGAGAAAGTACAGAATGCTGGAAACAAAAGAAGCTTGGAACAATTGGAGTATGACTCTGTCGTCTCCCACTCATGTATCAGATAGACAGGGAGAAGTGATGGTTAAGGAAGGATATGAAGAAATGAGGGTTACTGCAGTAGGGTTTCGCATGCGGAACCGACGGTTGGGGCTAGCCGATGGAGAGTAAAGGTAAAAGCCAAGGCTGTAATGGAAGCGGGGCTGATACCAGTTTTGTCTTTATCTTTTCCTGGGGGAGAAAAAATCTCTAGGGAAGTGATGATGGCACTTCATTTAATGCCTGCCTTCTCCTTGCACGACATCGCCGAGTTGGCGGCGTAACACCATCCGTGAGACGGTGAGAGATAAGTTTTTTTTTGTTTTTAAATCGTTAAGAGAGAAGAAGCTCTTCAACTACTGGCGTTTGCTGCAATCTAAAATTTTCATTTAATTTATTTAGAAGAAAAAAAATTAATTTAATAAAATAATCATTTTAAATATTTTTTTATAATTAGAAATATAAAAATTAATTTAAAATTATAATTTGTTTCACTTTTTATCACGTATTCTTATTTCATTGAATTAACGTATAATAAACAAACATCAAATTTTGATCAATATTTTTTATTATAAATTTTAATTGTTGTGATTGGTTCTTAATTCGGTATTCTTTTCTTATAAATTCTCAAATTTTTTGTTTACTATAATACTGATGACTAAAATTGTGTGAGATATTTTTTTTAAAAAAAAATGTTTGAGTAAGTGACGAGGCCTTTAAAAAACGATTGGAAAGAAATAGTAAAGTTTATTAGCACGTTTGGAAAAACAAGTTGTCGTGGGAGAGATTGTTTATAGCTTTTTGTGAATTTTTTTATTATAAAAATTGAAATGAATGATTAAATAAAAACTTTATTAGAAATGGGAGGTATTTTTGTGATAAAATAATGTTAGAGTCTGTTCGGTTAAAAAAAATTATCATTATTTTTTTAAAATTCTCATAATACAAAAATTTTTACAACTAAACATCATTTTAATACCATATAAAAATAACTACAACACATATATTAATAAAATTAAAATTATCTAAAAATTCTCAAAAAAATATCACAACCGAACATCCTCTCGTGTACAATTTGTTTTGATATTAAAAAACCGTGTTCAAACATTCAAACAAACAAAGCGTTAATCCCAAAAAAAACAAAAACAAAGAAACAACCAGAGGATTTGCTGAAATCGGTCCTCGACTGTTTGTTTTCGACCGAGTGACCGGAAATGCCGAAATTGGTAGGGCATGTTCAGGCTTTATTCAGGGTAGCACCTCTTAACACTCCCTCGCTGTCCAGTGGGGTTTGTTTTTCATATCTAAGACTTAGGTGTAAGTCATTTGCTCAGTTCTTTAAAATCAAATATGATGGCCATGAAATACTCAACCCGAGTAGACCATTTGGGCTCAAGCCTATTAACCAATTGGTCAGTCCCGACTAAATGATCTCGCATAGGAGTTTGACATCCGATCTTACATATAAATCTAGCCACCCAGAAACTTCTCATGACAATTCGAATTATCGGGAGCACTCTCTTAATACAATCCTACTACCTTAAGAGGTAGTCTTCTAACAGGACTACGACGCCAGTACAAGTATAAAAACTAAGGAATTCTTTTCATTAGATCTCATGCTTAATTTCATTCTCTAAACACTAAACATCTTCTTAAGATCTAACTTGGTCGTCGGAGACTTGATTTGATGTCACTTTCCTCGGTGATTCTTGCAGGTTCACTTGGCTTCCGAGCATTGTGGTGATTATTGACACCATTAGTTGGCGCCGTCTGTGGGAAATCTTGAAAAAAAAATCACCTTTAAACACTTTTACGTTCACCACAACGATTTTTAACCATCTTCTTATATCTCTTGTTACTATCGTTATTTAGGAACATGTGGGTAGAAAATTCAAATCATCCTTTTAACGATCTTCTCAGGGAAGATGCTTTTTGTTTTTGGTTTCGATACATCGCCAGTATGAGATTCTATCACCTTTTATGACAAATATGGATTTTCTTTTCTTCCCTACCTTCTTAATCTTTCATATGAGTGAATTCTTTATTAAATAATAGGACCAATGATCTATTGTCCACCATCGGATTGTGTCTTTTTATTGGTTTTGACCTTCTTGCAATTCTTTTAGGCTTTGGTTTATTTTTTTCCTAACTAATTGAAGAATTACCTCCGTCTCTTGAATTTAAATGTTTAATTGAAGTTTTGTAACTTCATTCTATACTAAAAGATTCTTTTTCTGAAAGTTATAGCTGAATGGAAACTCCATGCCATTTGGGAATGCCCTTACAGAGTGGTGGAGACCACCCGACCAAGGACATACCACCTCGAGGACTCACACGGAAAGCACCTCCCCCATCCATGGAACGCCGCTCACTTGCGAATTTTTTTTCAAAAGTTTGTTTGATGATTTCTACTTGGTTTATTATTTGAGATATTTTGATCATCTTGTTTCTAGTTTTTGGTGAATACATAAATAATTTTACTGTCAGTCAGTTCAAGTGCGCAAGTCTCCGCTCCCGAGTATCCTACGTCGGCTCATAACCGGGTAGTGGTCAACTCGATTTCAAGTCTCCCGAGTACTCTGCGTCGGCTCGTACCCGGGCAGAGCGAACTCGATTGCAAGTCTCTCGAGTACTCTGCGTCGGCTTGTACCCGGGCAAAGATAACTCGATCGCAAGTGTCCCGAATACTCTGCGCTGGCTGGTACCTGGGAAGAGGGAACTCGATCGCAAGTCTGCCGGGTACCCTGCGTCGGCTCGTACCCGAGCAGTAGTCAACTCGATCGCAAGTCCAGTTTTATATTTTCTAAGGTTTGATTGCTCTTCAAATACTAAAATCTTATTGAGATCTTATTGAGGCATCTGAGTCTCCAGATTCAAGACCGCCCTCTCTTCTTTATCTTTTCAGGTCTGGTCGAACTCCAACAAGCATCCTTTTCGGGACTAGATCTCAGCAGTAGTTGAATTACAACAAGCACCCTGCACGGGACTATGTCTTAGCAGCAATCGTACTCCAGCCAGCACCCTGCTTGAGACTAGTCCAACTCCAGCTAACACCCTACTCGGGACTAGATCTCAGCAGCGGTCCAACTCCAGTTAGCACCCTCCTCGGGACTAGATCTCAGCAGCGGTTCAACTCCTCCCAACACTCTAAGCATTTTTTAATCCGATCAGCCTAGCAGCTTTTAAACCTACTCCTTGCTCAATTTGTCGAGGTTGAAAAGGGGGAGACTACTGATGGACCATGAAATACTCGGCCCCGAGTAGACCACTTGGGCTCTGGTCCATTAACCACGAAATCTTGCATAGAAGTCTGGCATCCGATCTCACATAAAAGTCTAGCCGCCAGAGAACTTTTCATGGCAATTCGAATTATCCTGGGCACTCTCCTAATACAACTCTAGTACATTAAGAGATAGTCTCCTAACATGACTACAACGCCGGTACAGGTATAAAAACTATGGTATTCTCCTCATTATATCTAATGCTTAATTTCATTCTCTAAGCATTAAATATCTTCCTAAGATCTAACTTGGTTGTCGGAGACTTGATTCGAGGTCACCCCCTCAGTAATTCTTGCAGGTTCAATTAGATTCCGAGCATTGTGGTGATTTTTGACATCATTAAAATCGTTACAGGTGTTATTAATTTTATTGTAATGAAAATAAATAATTTAATTAAAAAATTATTATATAATTATTTTATTAAGTAAAATTTGGATACCATGCATCACTCAAATATCACCTTGACTGAAGTAGGTATGTTTGTTTACCAAAATTTTGGAGAATATTTTTAAAATTTTGAGAATCTTTTAAATGTTGAAGTTTATTGAGGTTTGTGAAAAGTTTGAAGTGTATGTGTAAAAGTTAAATTTTTTGAAGTATGTTTGTTTTGTTAAAAATTTTGAACCCCAACATTGGGCAAACAAACATGTGGCACGGTATTTGGGGAAGGATTTTCAACCAATGGATTAAATTAAAATGGATGGCTGGGATCAGATCTCAGGATATCTTCGTTGGTGTTTGTTTGTGGAAATATTAAAGTTTTGAAAATTTTAGGTATTGAGGTTTGTGAAAAAAAATATAGTATTTTATGAAAAAGTGAGGAGAAATGATTTAATTGAATAGTATAATATTATTTTATAATTTAACGAGAAGAAAAAGATTATTTTATAATTATTGACAAGTAAAAATATTGGAAAACAGACGCCGTAACTGTGTATTTTGCTTATTCTCTCGTATATCCTTCTGGTGGGTATTTTTTTTTTCAATTCTATCATTGACAGTTATCTATTATGTTTTTGCTTTGCATGTTTACAGGCGTCAGCCGCGTCATCATCTAAACCCTATCCAACGATACACATGTGAAACCACAAGTTCGCGAATGACTTTGCTGCAACGAGATTCAGAAGTGATAGGACATCTCATCAATGAAGGTGTCTGTTGAGCTTTGACGTCGCTATCACAACCCTTAAAATGCTTAAGCAATAGCAACAAAGTACGATTCCGCAATCCACTTTCTTTCCATTTTTTAACACACAAAGAGACAGTACTGTGCCTCGTGAGGATCAGAACTTGCGCATGTTTCTATGCTTCAGGTTTCCTTGAGCCAAGCGAACCAGCCGGGTAAAAGAACCAGGCTACCAGCCCGAGTCTTTCAGAGAACTGGGGGGTTTCTCTTTGTCTTTTCCTGAGCTCTACCGTCCCAGATAGTCCGGTTTGCCGAATTCATACAAGCAGTGCTATTGCATAGCTCAGATGTGAAGCTATGAACTTTGCATGGTAGTGTGGGGTTGGGTTGACCATTTCGCTTTTAGCTCAAGGCCATCTGCTCTGCCATTCCATGCCATCTTGCCAAATATTTGCCTGCAATGGAAAGGACTCGGCTCCCTGCAGCGGATTTTGCTGCAGTCCCCACACGCCCCCCTCACAGACTGGAGCGTCTTTGCTGCAGTTCGGGAGAGACGCGCCCCAATGGAAACGCATGTCCTGCTGGAACGGGAAAGCTCTAATAAACACAAAGGGCAATTTGGAAAACGAGATATGTGGTACTGTAGTTGAAAAAGCTATAAACATGTTTGGAGGAGCTTAGAAAATTACCAAATTTTAAAGGAAAAAGGAGACACTTTGCCACAAAATGTCTCTAATTTGGTTCAATTTTGGAGGACAATTTTTTTTATCTAAATTGTAGTAGAGATAGATTGATCAACAGTTAACCCCATTCTATGTTTATCTAAGAATAATAATACTCTCTAATTGTCTATTCCAAATAAGAAATACAATTTGAAAAAAAGATAAATAGAATAAGTAAATCTTTTTATATAGGTCATATATAAGGTTTGAAATTTTATATAAACTATTATAAAAAAGTATTAAATATACTGTTATATTTATTTATTTTAATTATAGTATAGGATAAAAATAATAACTGAAAATACTAATTTAATTTTGAGTTCTTCGTATAAGTTTTTTTCCCATCTGTTCAATTGAATTCTGAAGTAACTGCTTTTTTTTTTTTAACAGATACTGTACATTGAGATACACGGTGATTGGTGGGAAAGCCTTCGACGATCACGAAGAAATCGGATGGTTTCCACCACCACGCCATGCTCGTGAATTCAAGGACGCAGAAGAGAAGATTGTCCTCCTACATAACCAACCTTAACCAACCTGGAAAATCTTTTCCCTCACCTTTCATCCATTCCAATATATTTTCACAAATCTCAATAATTTTTCCTTCGATTTCAATACATTTTCATCGATCTTAATAATTTTTTACAAATTTCAACAACTTTAACTAAGTTTTCACCAATCCCAAAAGAATCTACACTACTTCTTAAAAAAATACAAAAATAAAAATTATTTTGAGAACTAAATCAAATATAGCCTAAATATCTTGAAGGAAGAAGAAGGTCATCTGATCAGACGGCGTTTGTTTCTTAAAATTTCGGCACTTAAATTTTCGGATTAGATTAAATAATTATAAAATAAAATTATCTCTCTTTTAAATAATTTTTGATTATAATATTTATTTTAAAAAAATTTCTTTTCACTTTTTCACGTTCACTTTTACTTCGATCCTACTGCTCCAAAATTTCTAAAACCCAAAATTACACAGACAAACACTTATTACTACAGAATTTTATAGATAACAAACACTGTTGGGTATGTCAAAGATTGCCTGATAGGATCGAATCTAAACGGATCTCATTGCACTGCCTACGCTGATGATCATCATTGCGGAGAGACAACAATGCCTTCCCCTAGCATAGGGCCTGAGGCAATGCTTCCTTTGCTGTCCTTTGTCTCGCCAAATATAATATAATAATTATAAAAAATTATTTTAATCCTCACTTATTATTTCTTCTCTATTTTAATAATTTATCCATTTTTTATTAAATTTATATAAATAATATATAATAAAAATATATTTAATAAAATTTACAAAAAAAAACATTTAAAATCTTAAATATTCATACACAAATATCAATATCTTTTATACCATCACTAATATCTTTTTAAAAAAATTATAACAGATTTGTTATTACCTTACTTTTTTTAATTAATTATAATTTTTTATTAAATAATTTTATCAAATCATTCTTCTTTACACATTTTTATAAAACTCCAATAAAAAATAAACATCATTAAAACTTTTCAATAATTTTTATACAAAAACTTTTAAAACTTGAATCTACATAAATATTCAAATTTCTATCAAAATTCTAATAAATCTTACAATTTTTTACAAAATAAACACCTCCTAAACTTTATACTCTAAAATTTGATAAAAACTACAAATTTGCTTATTGTGGTATTGAGGCGGTCTGTTCTAGTTCTCATTGGCTTAAGGCTTAAGGCTTAATTAGACCTATACGTCTATTTTTTGTCAAAAAGAGATTCATACCTCTATTTTCCGTTAGATTCGTTAACGATGATTGTTGAAAAGAACTTAAAATTCACGTAATAAGGGGATTACCGGGAAGTGGACACATGGGTCTCTTTTTGACCAAAAAAATAGACCTAAAGGGTCTAATTGTTATAAACTTAATCATGAGCATATTTACAACATTTGAATACTTCAAGAGCACTGGGTAAAATTAAACCTTGACTTTACAAAAGAGAGATTAAGATTTTGTGAGTATGCTGTCCCAAAATTTTCTATGTTCATAATTAAATAGTGTAAGATTTATATATCTCATTTATTTTTGAAATACATTGTCCTGGATACTACAAAAATTATGAGATTTTAATTGAATAAAAAGAATTTGAAAGATTAATTTACAATTTTTATGAAAATTTGATTTGATTTATATTATTTTGCAACAGAAAATAGACTAAGGATTAAATAGAGAAAGAATACTGAAATTGTCTTTATATTCAAATTATGAGGAAAATTCTATTTTGAGATTAAAAAAAATTAAAATCATGAAAGCAGACATAGCTCCTGTACAAAACTTTGTCACTCTTCAGTTGAAGACAAAATGATGCAACTAGCCATATTTGGAAAAGTGTTTCCGAAAGCATGTTTTGTTTTCATCTCAAAACAAATGTTACATTAAAATATTTTTCAGTCTATTATAAATATTTATTTATTTCCCTATTGGATAATACATTATTTATTGGAATTAAGAATTGAACAACAAAAAGGATGATTCAACACCACAGGTCTCTCTTCGGTTTTCATTCCATAACTCTACTTTCCTAACAGTTATACTGGAGAGTGATTCTGAGCAAGTTATTAAGGTCGTGCAACAATATCTCAACCCTTTGGATTGGCGTATTCATCATAATATTTCTGAAATTTATTCTATTCTCTAACTCTTTAAAGTTGGGAGGCAGGCATGTTAAGCGAGGTGCTAATTTTGTAGCGCACCAATTAGCTCGTTGGGCCGCCTCTGAGTACTCATCAAGTGACAATCCCGGTAATCATGAGCATTTTTCTGATTTTCTTTGACTGTATGATGGTACTGACCCACCATAGTTTTTGTATGGCTGGGGTTTAAATACGAGGAAAGGTTTTGATTACAAAAAAAAAGATATACCTCAACCATTGCGAAGCAATATCTGGGCCTCTTACCTTGATGTCCCCTAAGACTTTGGGCCTAGAACCATGGATGTGTCTATGTTGACAGTTGATCTCCCCTACGGATTTGGGCCTCAAACCATTAATGGGCCTATATTGACAGTTGAATCATTCAGTACGAGATTTGGGCCTCTGTAGACGTATACACTGAAAAGCCCCCTGATCAAGGCGTTATAGGTTGGATGAGGCGTCGATCTTTACTTTAAGACTATTAACCAGAACAATATATGGAAAATAGAAAAGAAATAAAAGAGAGACAGAACAAAATAGAAATTTATTATAAAAAAGGAGCTGATTAAAAAAAAAAGTTCTGAATTATATGTGTATTCATCATTCATACTGCACACTATCCAAATTTGCATTTTTAGTTTTTTTAAAGATAATTAGAGAAATCATGTATGGGCTCAATCAAAGTGGTACTGACCTAAATAAATCACGAAGATGCTAGTATAGGAACCTATTACCATCGGCGAAATTTAATAATTTAAATTTAAGATCATTATTATTATTTTTTGCATTGCCCCTCCTAAAAATTATTATATTATAGTTTGGCCCGGTCTATTATCTACTGCTCCTCACTTAAGTCACCGATTTGATCTCGAAGAGGAAATCAAATCCAAAATCGTGCACCCTAACTATACAGTTCCAAATGTCGCACTTACCACCGGACTAAACGAGGTGGGTCTATGTGTATGCTAAGTGAAACCTATGAACGCATTTACCCCACGGTTGGCTGATTGACTGGTATTGATTATTTTTGTTTTGAAAAAGATTAAAGAATTATAAAAATAATGTGAATATTTAGGCGATATTTGAGTTTTATTGGTATGCGTGTAAAAATTGTTGAGTTGTATTTATGTGTATAAAAAATATAATATTTAATTATATTGGTACGTGTGTAGAAGTAATATAAGAGTATAAATTTAGAAAATTAAATTTAAATTCTAAAATTTTTTGACAGACGATCTTGCTTCAGCTGTAGTATCGTACTCTCAGACATGACAAGATGTATCAGCTCTAATGGAAACGAAGAACAAACGAGTCAATGACACACAGGTTGGCAATAGTGAAAGCTCGAGAGCAAACCATGTGGAGTTGCCTCCCTCAATAGTTGGCATCCTTTTCATGTCCCAAACATGTTGCAAGAAAGAACTGCAACAAACAGAAACACCTGCTGCCACATGCAATTTCAACCAACTCGTGATGATGTTAAAGACCCCACAATATTCGCTTCAACTACCAAACCAAAACCCCACGAGCAAAGGCATTGACAAATGCTGGCCTAAAATCTACACCCCTCGCCAAAACTACCGCGTCCTGATCAATCCCTGCTTTCCTTGTGTTAGGTGTGTTGAGGTGGGGCTTCTTTGCGTTCCAGATGGGACTGAGACGTGACAATTACGTTTTTCATTCTCATTTTGGTTACCAACTTACCATATTTTCTTGGCCGGAGATGTCTGATGTGATTTAAGCTAGTTGAACACAGTTCCTGTCGGATTTTGATGATGACAACTAAACCCTGCCTCATTTTTCTGACTACAGATTGGACCGACATCTGATACATAATTTTTTTATAATTTGGCGTAAATAGAAAATGTTCCATAATTTTTTTTTTAATTTGGCGTAAATAGAAAATGTTATTAACAAAAAAATAATAATAAGAAAGAAACCGAATGTGCCCATGCAGGATTTCTCTGTACTTGTGAAATTATGAAATGCATGCGTTTCACTTTGTGATGGGCGCATAGGAAATCAAAATATGCTATTTCGGCCCAACGACCCAGCAAACAGGAAGGGCACCTTAGGCCACTTTCACCTTGCTCACTTCTGAGGCTGTATTGGAGCCGAATCGAACTGAGTATTGATTGTTCAAATTTAGTTCGTTAGATATATATGTGAATTCAAATTCGAGCCGAGCTTGAATCGAGTTTATGCAGGAATGTTTGAACTCGACTCATTTAAAATTGTTCATGTTCAAGCTAGTTCGAATTTGATTAAAAATATATACATTATTCGAGTTCTAACTTATTCGAGCTGAGCTCCAATTCGACCCAACCAAGAAAATATGAGGTTAGAAAACATAGATATCGCAAACAAAACTCAAATCAAACCTTGACATCATAGTATATTATACACAACATATTATAAACACTTGACATTTGTGCGAACTTTATTTTAGAAAATATTTAGATTCATATATAACCTATGTTAATTGGCAAAAATAGCCCACAACATATATTCAATATATAGAGGGCATAACAAATCCTTATGGAAAATACTCATCAATTCATATATAAATATAATCAAATGCATATTTTACTAATATGTGACTATTAAATATAAACCAATAAATAAATAAATAAGAAATTTATGATACATACAAGTGTACCGAGCTCCAAATGAGCTCCAAATAAGCCGAGTCGAGCTTATAGGAGTTTTATTCGCGAAATTAAATTGAGTTGAGCCGTGATTAACCGAGTTTGTCTCGTTTAATATTCAAGCTAGAAATGATGTTCAAACTCAGCTTGTTTATTAAACGAATCGAGCTCACGTCAAGCTTATACGAGCTGAGTTCGGGTTATTCACGAACAACACGATTCATTTACCGCCCTACTCAGTTCAATTGCTTTTCATGTGCCACTGCTGATCTAGAGTGATGTATGGCCATAAAAAATTTTAAAAATTTTGAATTTTTTTGGAAGTTTGACTTTGATGGAGTTTGTAAAAAATTGTTAAAAAAGTGTAAGAATGTTTGATTGTAGAATGATTTTTATTAGAGTTTATTTAAAAGTAAGAAGAAGGAATATTTGATGAGATTTTTTAAATAAAAAAGTAACAGTTTGATAAAAAAAAGTAAGGTAAGAGAAATTTTTAAGAGTTTTTTTTACTGAAAAATATTGAAAAATTGTTGGAATTTGTATGTGAATTTTGAAATTTTGTTGTTTGGTTTGTAAATATTTTTACTTTTACAAAATTTCCTTAAAAAGTGAAAATATTTCACTAAACAAACATGACCTAAAGGTTAATTAAAGAAAATATAAGAGGTATCTTGTTAAGTTAGGCAATATGAGATGAATATCTCACGTCAGTTTCTATAACGATTTTTTTTTGGATCAAATGACGAACTTGATCAAGGAAGTCGGCTGAATTTGAAAAAGAAAAATATATGCCAAAACTTTATAGAATTATTATGAAGTTATGCGACTAGAAATTGATGCTTAATTATGACAAAAAGTAATTATTATATTCTCTATAAGATAGCCTTTAACCACGCAAAAAGCCAAGAACATAGGAAAGCTTTGGAACATGTAACTCCTAAAAGGACATATAAAAGGAAAGAGGTCGAGAATTTGGGGATCAAACGTTGCTTGACGTTATTCAATACGACCTTTAGAAAATTGGGTTGAGTTAGGCAGCTAATTTGTCACATTCCCAACCAAAAAAAAAGGGAAAGAAAAAAAAGACAGTAAATATTATGAACCTGTTCGTTTAACCAGTATTTTCAGGATTTTTTTTAATCCTCACAACATAAAAAATTCTACAACCAAACATCATTTTTAACACTACATAAAAATAACTACAACACGCATACCAATAAAGTTAACATCACCTAAAAATTTTCAAAACACACAAAATTTTTAAAACACAATTGAACCGAATACCATCTGTTACTCTTCTTGAACCTCAGGCAAAATAATTACGGGTACGTTCGGAAGTCTGAAGTTCGCTTAGGTGGTAAAAGAAAAATAATAAACACAAAAGGGGTTTTTAATAGAGAATGACTTAAACAAATTGACCAATAATTTGAAAGAAAGAGAATGACTTCTCTTTTCAAACTTGGTCAGCTTGCCCGAGAAGCCATTCTTGCCACTTTTTCAAATTTTCGAGTGCTAGCTTCGAAGTTTCCTAATATTCTAAAAAAATCGTCTGTATCAAACCTGTGAGGCGTGTGTGTGTATATATTCCTCTTAAAATAAAAAGAAAAGTCGGTGAATTTCATGGACAATGAAGCTCAAATTTCAGTGGGTTCAGCTGCAATGTTTCTTGGCTGGTCCAGGCCTATAAACCTCAATTTTCTGCTGAACAATTGACTTATCATGATCACAGGGTGCGCCCCACGTCTTCTTTTCTAATGATTTTCTCCTCTTTTTTTGCTCTAGGGTTATTGCGAGGTGCAAATCACGTTGTGCTCAGATATTATTATCATACGCCTTCCTTTCTAGTAGTTCACACAGTAATCATGAACCTCCTTATACACACCAGCTGCAATAAGTAATAATCTTCCCACGAAATGTAAGAACTTCATCTCTCTCTCTCTCTCTTCAATATAATTTCTACCTCAAAACATCATTAATAAGCCCAGCTGCATAAGCTCAAAGATCAGCTTTCGTGCCTGGAGATTCATCCAATATATTCACTTGGCCGCATCTGAAGTACAACAGATCTACCTTTAGGAAGTGATAAAATGTTTCTTTCTCTCAAATTCCCATTAAATCATGCAGACATACAATCTCCACGGGTTCCATGGCGCCTATGGGGCACCATTTTTTTATAGCTGGAGATCATCCATTGTCTCGGCAAAAGCAATCTACCTCATGATAGAAGTACATCGGTATAACAATTCTGTCGTTGGGAGCCTTCAAAAAGACACCATAATTAGTATTTCTAATAACTTTTCTTTGCACGATCTTCATTGGGGTAAATGAATGATAGTGTATATTAGTCTCAAAGTATTCCATTATGGAGAAGTACTTGTCAGTTGTCCCCCTCCAAACAAGCGTTATGTTGGGGCATGATTATGACTTTTCCCCGACATGCGGCCGCCCCCTATTTAAGAATTCAGAGGCGAGGAACTGATGGGGGCTCATCGTTGTCGTTAGGTGAACATAACTTATCAGAGGCGCGTTAAAATTTCTATGGGTCTCTGCTCTCATTGTCCCAGACTTTGCAGAATGGGATTCATAATGGATCACATGGATTTATCTTAACTTTACCCAACTATCCAAGATTATTTCTCTGTTCTCATTTAATTCTAAAACATTAATGGGGTAAATGAAAACTTCGATTAAATGGTAAATAGGAGGTCAAAACTTCGATTACAATATGATCTCTCTCTCCCCATCAAATCATTACTATTTACTACAAAAAATATAAAAAATTACCTCTCTTCACTTTTTCACTAAACTCAATACCTAAAATTTTAACAAAACTAAAATTTTACAACACAAACACAAAGTTGTTGGCAACCAAGAATGGCAAATACCAAAGAGTTTTCGGTAGATGTTTCTGAAAGATGTTGTATACTGATCCATTATGTCAAACATGCAATCACACTATTCTTTGTTGTTTTGCGCGAATACACTTTTTTTTTTATAATTAAGTCAATCTTATTAAAAAGAAGAAAAAACAAAGTACACGCGACAACGGAGTCAACAGTACAAGAGAAAATACTGAAGACTCTCCCGAGAAGCAAACTAGAGAAGCCAACAAGACTCTCCCGAGAAACAAAAACACCCTCAACCCACTAGCCAACTAGAGTCTCCCAAGAACTCCCACCCGCCCTCAAAGCCAACATGACGCCACAAATGAGTCCCCTAGCAGTCCAGCCCATAGCTTATAGTCTTCTTAGCGAGCGCAGAGGACCCTTCATAATTAACCGAAGACTTCAACCCCTTCAACTCCCTGAGCATCCTCCCCCTGACTTTCTGGACTTTTGAGAAATAAGCGGCACCCGATTATGTTCAATTAGTTAAAAAAAAAATAAAAAAGCTCCTCTCAATTGAGAATGTAAAGGACACTTAGAGGTTCTCACACTTGTCAGTATAACATACTTAAAATTTGGGAAATTTGTAAGTTAGAAATTCGTTACAATTCACAATAGGCAAAACAGGTTACTCATCCTAGATGAAAAGGGCATTCTAGAATCGCTTCAGAGCATGAGATTTTGGTAGCATTTGCTGCATTTCTATGACCTAGATTCTAATCGACTAAATTTGAAATAGGCAAAAAAATTGAACAATTAAGTGTAACACAGTACCTGACGCCCAACAGCTGAAAGAGAGAGAGAGACGACTAAGAGTTTGACTTTGAGACAATGAGATTTGAAAGAGAGGGAGAGGTCCCGAGAAAGGCAGATAGGGAGAGAGAGTCTATGACGGCGGTGGAAGTCTGGAGAGGAAGAGAGAGAGAGCCGACGATACAAGTAAAGGTCTGGAGAGGTAGAGAGGGAGAGAGAGCCAACGGTGAAGGTTGGAGAGGGAGAACTGTGAGAGAGGGAGGACTGGAGGAGGGTGGAAGAGCAATTTGCGTTGCGAAATGGAGAAAAATTGAATCAACACAGGGTGCGCCGTTTCACCCTTTTCTTAAAAAACTATTTTTTTAAAAAAAAAATAGTGGCTGCAAAATGGGCTTGGGAATGGGTGAATGGGCTATTGGGCTGGACAAATGGGCTTGGGCTGGGCACAGGTTAGTTGCTGGGCAGTGGGCAGAGATTGAGTTGGGCTTCAAGGGAGCCAGCTTGGTTAAAACAGACATATAAGTTATATTAAAAAAATTAACGTTTTGCATGTGGCCAAGCCCCCCGTAAATCCGCCATTGACTTCTATCATCCATATAGAGACCTAAAGGATATATAGAATATCGCCTAGAAGGAGATGTGTGTGTGTGTGTGTGTGTGTGTGTGTGTGTGTTTGTGTGTGTACTTGTTTAGGTATAACACTAAAAGTCTCTAATTTAGTAACTGATAGGCCATGAAATACTCGGTCCTCCTAAAACCAGACCACTTGGGCTTGGGCCCATTAGCCAGTTGGCTAAATCCAAGTATCCAACCTCGCATAAGAGTCTTGTATCTGATCTCACGCAGAAGTATAGTCATCCGAGGACTCCTCAAGGGAACTAGAATGGCCGGAAACACTCTCCTAATACAACTCTACAACCTAACTTCTCCATAAGGCAGTCTCACGCTAGGTTTGAAACTCGCACATTGGTATAAAAGCCAATGTATGTTCTTCAACAAACTCACGCTCAATTCTGTCTTCAGAATACTCATCTTCTCTCTTAAACATTGACTTGGTCGTCAAAGACTTGATCTGAGGCCACCCTTCTCAGTGATTCTTGCAGGATTACCTGGCTTCTGAGCATTGTGGTGATTCTTGACATCATCAGTTGGCGCCGTATGTGAGAATACTTTCTCGAACAAAAATCACCTTACAAACGATTTGTTCTTAATTTTTTGCACTCCAATGACGTTCGCTCTCGAAAATCAAAACGGTTCTGTTCAATGGTGGGATTATCAGCACGCCTCTCGTGGCAGACACCTTGCTAGCCGCCATGGTTAGAAATGAGGCGAACACTATCGCCTTGGCCAGGAATTTGGAAAGCTTGGCTTGCAAATTGGAGGGGAAGGCTCCGCCCCTCCTCCTCCACCTCCATCCCCGCCCGAGTCTCACACTTTGGTTATTCCGCCTGAAGGCTCGGGCGAGACTCATCCGACCTCTTGATCATACACTCGACCTGATTCTCGATGAACTCAAAGTAGAGGGTCGCATGACCACCTCATTGAGAAGATTGCAGAGCAAATCCTGTTGCTCGAGCATAAACAAGCAACCAGGGAGACCGCCAAGGCCAAAGCTTTATCCCACATGTCTAAACTTTTTCGTTCCTCTTTCAGGACGAATGTGCTCTCTTGCCTGCTTCCCTAGCGGTTTCGCCCGCCTGTCATCAACATTTTCGACGGCTCAGGAGATCCATGTGACCACATCGAGATCTTCACCCTCCACATGCACGTCTAGTCGTATCTGAACCCAGTCCTCTGCCGTGCTTTCTCCCTCACTCTAAAGGGACCAGCACAACGGTGGTTCTCCAGCCTACTACCTGGGTCTGTTGAAGACTTCGATACACTATGCGCCCCATTCATAAGTCACTATGCTTCTAACAGGGAGACGAAGAAGCGTTCTTCCAACTTGTTTGGCATCAAGGAGGGTCCTAGGGAGACTATGCCTACGTATATAGCTTGGTTTAACCGTGAGGACGTGGTCGTCTCACGTGCAACTGATGAGACTAAGCTCCTGGCTCTGACAGCTGGCCTGCAGCCCAGTGACCCTGAAGTACCTCCTCAAGAAAAATCTGACCGACTTCGAAAAGGCAATGAGAAAAGCCTGAGAACTAAGGGTGTGCAAATGTTCCGGTATTTCGGTACCGGTTCCGGTCACTTCCGGTACCGGAACCGGATCATATATTTCCCAAAAACTGAAACCAGAACCGAGAATCGCCAGAATTCCGTTTCCGGCATATCAATTTTTTTAAAAGAAAATTCAGTGCTCAAAACGACACCGTTTTGAGCCCTATTAAAAAAAAAAGACAAAAGAAAGAGGAGCGTGCAAGAATAACGTATAGACCTAAGACGGTAAGACCTCGACCTAATTTCACAAGATCTCCCTACCCCTTCAGCCTTCTCCTCCTGCCGTCAACGACTCAACCCCAACCGCCTTTCCTTGTCTCCCTGTCGTGCCGCCGTCACCGTGTTAGCAAGCCGTCAGTCGTGCTCCGCCCTCCCTGCTAGATTGCTCCTCTCTCCCTCAGCCACCCGTGCTCAATTCCTCTCTCCCTCTCTCACTCGTCGTCGCATCCTAGGTCGATTGGCCCGATTCTCTCCCTCAGCCGTTACTAAGGTATGCCACGGCTGTGAATATTGTTAAGCCTTTGTTTTCCGTTTGTAGACTGGGTGATATTTCGATTTTCCAATGAACAGATCTCGTAGTAAGGAAGAAAAACTTTAGTGCACAAATTAAGTTGTTTTATAATATATCTTACTATATCCATAAGTTTATACATTGCTTGGACCCCAACAATAAAACCCTCCACCATCTTCCGAGCTTGAGAAAAAAGAAAGACAAAATCTCTAATCATGGCTGCAAGCCTGCAAAAGGTGTGCTAATTGAGGAAAATCGTGCATGCACGTATATATATGTAACGGAATCATAGAGCAAGCGAGGCATGAAATTATAGCATGGATCCTGGGAGGGCAAGATCAAACTAAGATCGTTTTTACCAAGAGAGGTGCATCCATGCAGTACTCTCTGTTCATGTATATGCATGTGGATCAAGAACTCGTGGCGTACGTACGTGAGGATATTACGTCCGAAACTCGATATGGTCGGCCACACGCATGCACATCAAAATCCAGTAATTAATTATGTAAAAGAATAAATTACATGATCTTAGTTCCAAGAGTGAGGGAGGACAAAGCAAATCCTTTTGTAGATGAAGAGTACGGAGCAGAGATTTGATCCACACGCTGAAATCATGCAATTTTGGTCAAACTGTAATGATCAATTAGTTGATCGATTTCGATGCTCATCCAATGGGTTTCTCGTGGCCATGTTCTTTGTAATAATTTATATACCAATCAGATTATCGTTCACCTAAAAGCTAGCAAGGTAGAATAAATGAATCTTGAACTTGGAAAGCCCAAGGAAAATAAACTATAGCTACGAAAATCAAGACCTTTTATGGATGCAGGATGCATCTCCGTGTATAAAGTGCTGGATTTTTGTCTTCCTTGAGGGGCTTGTATATACAACTAGTTGGACTAATCAGAAGCTGAAGACACATTCTCTAAGGCACATTTGCAAAACCAACAAATTTGGCGGAAAATTTCGACATAATGCAAACAAAATTTCCTGTCTGGCTTCACGGAAAGGCACAAAAGAGGACGAAGAATATAAGTAAGTTTGCAGGCTGCAGCCTTCTCATCAGCTTGCATTATTAGTCTGCTCGTGACCGTTGAGCTGCTTTCGAAGCTAGCGAGGACGCGATTAGGGCATGGCATGGGACAGACAACACATGAGAATTGCAGTAAATGAGGTGGTTCTGTTTTAAATTTGAGAGCTTTTCTAGTTCCCCAACTCAGAATCGCTTTCAGTGGGGATATTAACAATTCAACACGTACGTTTAGATGCTTTTCCCTGGCCTCTTTCCACTTAATATTTCATTATTCAATGTCTTTGGTGGAAGTTGACAACTTTTAAAACATTGACTTAAAGGCAATGTCTACAAAGAAGAAGCTTCAGGTACAGGTGGGTATGGTTGCTGACTTAATGGCATGCAATTTTTTCATTTAGCTCTGATGAAATGCAGACACGAAGATAAAAACAAAGCGAGCGAAAAGCTTGTGAGGTCTTGAGGACGTGCAAGCAACTAGCAAGCAATGCATGTACGGGAAAGGCGGCTAGTTTGTCCGACTCAACCACCACAACAGAGTTCACAAATGGGAATTAATAAATTTTCTTCTCTCTCATGGTCCCAGAAAAGCCCACGAAGACGGATCAAAGCGTACTGGATCTCTCTACAAAGATGACCTTAAGCGTACTGGATCTTTCTTTTTTATCTTTTTTCTTCTGTGCTTTTCAGGCATGCATGCCCTTCCCAGTGCCCACCTAGCAACTAGCAATTAAACCTTCTGTGATATGTGGCACTGTCAGGCCTACTCCTACGCCACACCCCTCCCCCCCAACTCTAACTCCTTGCTCGGTACCAACTCCTCGTTAGTTTTTTGAGAACTGTGGTACCACGCCCCCCCCCCCCCCGAAGGATTTTGATCATTTAACCCACCCCAGGTTTGTCTCTATTTTGATATCTACTTCCATGTACATGATAGAAGGGATTTCCAGTGTAATTAGAGACAACTTGAATACTAGTAAATAACCTACAGAAGTAACCAAGAGACCAAAAATATATCACCTACGTTACAGAAGCAATTTAAATTCAAAACATCGAGGTTGGTACAATCCTTTATCTTTTGGGTAGTATTTTTTTTTCTAAATGTCTTTTGGGTAGTAGATTGGTATATCTCGAAGCTGTTGCTGTCCTTGATGTCCCTAACGATCCTGCAAGATGTGCTTTCCATCAAAGAGAGTAAATCCTTATACAGTTGATACTCCTAATAGACCCAAGTGTCATTCCAAAAACAGAGCATTAAATTATCCTTCATAGCAGTAATCCCATTGCAATACTTTAGCAGATTGGGTGTGATAGCCTCAAGATTAAAGCTGTTTCTCTCAGCAGTTTGAGAGTAGAGTACCAGTACGCGAGCTGAGCTATGTCATTTGGTGGATACGAATAGCAGGCAATAACTTCTGGTACTCTCTGCAGCAAATATGGTTGATAATTGATGATCTTTCTAATGCAGAGACTTATAAAACCACATGTCAGCCTCCATTTTCTAAACTCCAATGCTATATCCCTATTATCATGAAAATCAAAGAATTTATGTTGAAATCCATCAGCTAAAGTACTCAAACAGAAGAATAAGAAAAAGCTTTGGCATTCTATAGCTCGCGTAACAGGAACCTCGAGTGGGATTAAGTGCTACACTTAGACCAAAATTATTGTAAAAAGATCCCCGAGTGCGCTTAGAAAAAAAAAATCCTAGTGAAACTCGTGAATCACTTGGTGATGGTTTGCTATCTGCCTCCTATATCACTCACTAGTTGGTGGAGCCATGGTGAAGTTCATTTTTTCACTGACAGGTAACTATAGTACAATCCGAACATGACAATAAGTGAGACTTTCATCACATTCGGAAAAGAGTTGGCTAAGAAGTGATGCTTTATTAAGTACAAGTCTTTCAGTATTTGTGATAAGCTTTCCTTTTTAGGTAGGCCAGTGTATTAATGTTAAGTGCACTCTGCTTAATTCCCACTCAAGCTTAATCCCCCCACTTCCAATTTTTTTAAGATTTATTGAGCGACTTTGACTCACAACAAAATTAGGTTTCAAGTACCGACTCTTATCCCCACACATTTTTCTTCTCCCTGATTGTGATCATGGCCACGTTGTGCTTTGAACTTAACCAGAGGATTAAAAATAACAATGTAGACCCTAATATTATATTCACTTAATCACCTTAAAACTGCTTGGAATCCACTATACAAATTTAAAAAAAGGTAAAGTTTTCCCAAACCAATTTGTCACACAAGATGAAGACAAGCCCTCAAGGATATGAATTTTTCAAAGAGCGATCTTCCCTAGCGGTGTGGTTTTTTAGAATTGTTTTCATAGTATTTGTCACCCCAAAGATAGAATGGTACGCAATCCGAATAAAAGTACAGTGATTATGTCGGAATTAAATATGTTCCCCCAAGTCTGAATGGGGTTTTAAATAGGAAGAAAATATAGCCCCATTAGGCATGACCTAGGTATCATCCTTCTCCCTCCCTTTAGCTCCTTTCTTTTTTGTATTTTTGGTCAACCCTCTACTGCTTTTGACGAAATACGCAGGTGTCACTGTTACGTATGCTACACTCACCGACAAAGCTAGAGAGAGAGAGATGCATTCGCTTCACTGTGTTGAAGTGCCAATACAGCTTGGGAACTGTGTAGTGTGTAGTGATGTAAATTCACCACCGGTCCACCGCATTAGGCAACTGCAACTTCCTCAATGAATGTGAAAACTTTGGTAATGGAGATCTCTGTGCCCTTGAAGGGTCTCAAACAACTAGTGTTCATTTGGGCAAAGAAATGAGTTAAATCTCTAATCCCAGATTTCAACCTTTTGGGTTCATCCCAACTGAAATATAATGAAAATTGAGCAGCCTTGTTAGACATGTCCAAAATGGTTGAAATTCCCAAAGTTAATCCAGAAAAAGGGGAGGGAGGGAAAACACACGTGCTAGTCGCACAAATGGTACAAGAGCCGTGGCGCCATCACTCAAGAGTGCCAAAGACCCGTGCTTTGGGTCCGAGCAAGCAGACATTAGAAGCTCCCAAAAGGAGAACGAGGTCAAAAAGAGAATCAAAGCGTACTGGGAATAGAGTTTCTCTCTCTCTTTGCCCGTCTGCCATTGTCTTTGACCTCTGCAGTAGAAAGTAAAACCTATTGCACCAGTCCCAATGAATTAAGCAAATGACATCATTACCCTCCAAAATACGGAGGAATGACACTTTCGGGTACCATGAACTGGGTGCCTGGGTGTGCCTGGCACGTCTGTGAGAGAATCCTCAGATGCGTTAAGGAAGATGAGGGGGGGACCATGGGTTGGCAAAACAAGTCTCCCTCCTTGTTTAACAGCAGACTATAAGAATTCGGGACCGGGTCTTCCATTCAGATTATTTAATCTTTTCTTTGGGAAATAAGTTTTAGAAACAAACATCAAAAGAAGAGTAAACAAAGTGACAAGATACAAGAAACGCCAGCGCATCTCTCTCTCGCTTTCTCTCCCTTTCATCTCTCTACTCTTTTGCTTACCCAATGCCTTCCTTTCAATGCAAAAAGCGAAGCAATGACCCCATTTCCATGGCACACGAGACTCATTTATATATAGAACGGTAGACAAAAGTGCGGCAGAGATGGAAATCCCATGGGCCCTTTCGAGCGAGATGATTCACAACTTTTTTTTTTCTGGGGAAAATATCTTACAAAAAATAATTCTGGAAAATGGAATTCCATCAAACATCCATCTTTGCTATGAAGCCTGTACACTCTTACTTATTCCACGACTCCACTGGACAACATTTTTTCTCGGTTCCCTATACCTATTTTTCAAATCTTCACATTCCTTGGTCACCACCAAAATTTAATTTAACCAAAAAGGAAAAAAAGCCAATCAAAATCCCATCCCTCCCCCCGTGCATGGACAACTGCTTGCCCCCCTTCCAAAAGTAACAACTCCATGGCTGCATCCTAAAAAATCAGCCACTACCACATCCCATAACCCGCTAGCGAGAGGTTCCGCGGATCGTCGCCACATAGTTGGATCGGCCTGGCCTCTCAGACTCATCGAGAAGAACTTGCTCCAGTGCCTGATGGATCTCCCCATGATTCCCAGCCTCTTCTCTAGAAGGGTTCAGATTCGAATGGGAATTCTTCTCAATCCAATAGTGGTTTTCCTTTACCATTATATCGGCGGTGTGCTACCTCTCCTCCACAAAGACTCTCCCTATGAAATCCCGAAACCTCTTTGAATAGAGCTTTGGATCAACGGCTGAAATTGAAGTGGGGTCAGCTTGTAAGGATTTGTAGGCATGCTCTAACTTCTTGCTGATATCATAGTCCTGTAAAATGTCTATGATCCCAAAATACAGGACTACTTCGAAGGTTTCGCCGCTGCGTGAAGGGGCCAAACGGCTTAAATCACCAGGAGTATATTGATCGAAGTCACTCCTTCTGGCCATCCGCTCTGCCCTTGCAGGCATATTCGCTCCTAACCTGATCAATGGTTTCCTGATAAAGAATGATTACATTTCCAGTTAGATCCGATTGGAAACAGCATGAAAATTTCATTTCTTAACAAAACTAGAGACATCAAGGTTCTGCAAATGAAATTAATGACAAAACCAAGCATTGCATATCATAGGGGCCATATATGTTCTATGTACTCGTCCATAGCTTTCTCCTGCGGAATCATTTCTTCTTGGAAAGGAAATACATGGGGTGATAATAAATTATCCATAACAGCAATGGTATGTAACGGAAGAAACTTATAATAATTAGAACAATTTCTATACACGATGGATGTTTCACTCCTTTTATGAAACCATTTATGACAGAAAATTTGGAAGACAAAGCTTAAAACAAAATGGGCTGCTATAACTCGAGTCAAAATGATTTCAAGTGTTGAAAATGATTAAGCCATAACTTTTTCGTTGGAACTGATAAATGGGCAAGCAATATTACTCACAGGATAATTCAACTCATTCCTCAGCAACATACAGTGGTTAGTCCAAATTAGGAAAGAACAGATGGAAAAAACACGTACCGGCCATCTAATACTCTATCCATGTTTTGTAGCTCTGCTTCAAGGAAGCGACAACCACGCATAAACTTTTCTTTCTGATATGAATCCTGTTTGCCTGAAAAATGCACAAATTTAGGTCAACATCATGTGTCCCACAAATACATCGACTCATGAAAGACAGGATGAAATAATTGATTACCAGTGCGCAAAACAAATGGTGACAACCCCATTTTGTCACATGTGTTGTCATCACGGAAGTGAAGACCAACCAAAAGACTATAGTCCATGATTCCTTCCGCTTCCAAGAACTCGCAGTCTCGATTGATTTGCCTGAGCAATGTTAGAAGATATTAACAATGATGCAAGGACCAAATAGAGGAAGCTGTGAAGCAAATTCCAATAGGAGATACAACGTGCTCTCTTTGAACATACTTGATGAGCTCTTGGAACCAACTCCGCTGGAGGCGAAATACAAAATTAAGATCAAGGTCCTTGAGGGTTGTGGTTTCATCAATCTCACCCACCGTCATATTTGTTGTGCGACCATGAGAGGATCCTTTAAGGTCAAATCGCCTATGGATCCGATACTCCGAGCAGAATAGGTTGCCCATCACAATGAACCGGGTCTGCATTCCAATCACATGACACGATCAGATAAACATTTATACCAAAACAACTCAAATTTGCCTCACAACACATACCTTAACGCCACCAATCGGTTTGACACAATGCACTCCAAAGAATTTTGTCACCAGGGAATTTTCATACTGAGAAACATGTTGGTAGTAACTTGGAAGCATCCGAATAAGCACCTAAAAAGGGATTACCAAACATTGAGACATCTCTAATTGTCCCACCTCTCAAATCTATAGTAAGAACCGGAATGGGCAGTATGAAACAATAATTCCCCGTTTCAGCTAACAAATCAATTGAAATGCTATTACATCATGGGCAAGTTCTAAATTTAGCAAGACAAAGAAAAGTCAGAAGAAGGGGGCAACTAACCTTGACTTCTGACTTCTTCACGGTTTTTATCATGAACCTATCATCCTGAGTGAGGTAAAAGAAGCTTCCACTCTTCCCCGGCGAAGAAAGCTCTCGAAGGGCATCATTTCCACAAATAGCCAGCATGTAATCAGCGGGATCTACTTGGAACAGCTCCCGCAGACGTCTGAAATACCAAACAAAAATAGAAAAGACCAAACAAAAAAAATCCCTCACTACCATAGCAGAAGAAAATTGCATTACCAAACATTCAAAGAAATGAATGAAGCAAAAACATAGAATGTGCTCGTACCATATAAACCTTAAAGGCTTCCAACAAGATGAACCACAAAATGAGGAGATAGGAATCGGAATTGAAAAACGTAATCAAGGACTTTAGTAAACAAATAAGCATACCTAAACACCATGGAGCAGTAATCTTTCCACCGGAACTCCGTTGACTGATGGGGCGGCGTAATCTTCGATCCCTCGGGCGGAAACCTCGTCCAGAACTTCTCCTTGGGATCAAAATCGCTCGGCTTAAGTTCACGCAATATAGAAGCATGTTTTCCGACAGAATACCTACGAGAACAATAAGATCAATACCCAAATTTATAACCCTGCTAATAAACACAACTACAGAAAATAAATCAAACCCGCAACCAGGCCCAACTAATTACCTAATTCCCAATTGAAGATTAAGCATCAACTCGTAATTTTTATGCCCCTTCGATATCGTCTGCCCGGGCTTTTTGGCCTCGCCAGAGAGCCAATACGGACTTCGCCGAAACTGCCGAATCCCGCCCCGATCCAACCCCATCCCGGTCCGATAGAACATGGAAGCCTCAACATTGTCGACTATATCGCAGGTGATATCTCCGGCTTCTCCGTCGGATTCCCATATACAAATCCTCGGAAAACCCCGCTCCGTCAAGCTTCCTCTGGCGCTGTCCACTGAAGACCTCTTCCGCATCGTTATCATCAAATTATCACCACCCAGAAAAGCGCCATTGTTGTTTTTGGCGCATTGCTCTTTGCCATTTCCGGGATAGAATGTCGTCCCATTCGGTAGCTGAATCTTAAGGTCCTTGTTCCAGCTACCCACATAGGAGCTACCGTCTGGCCAAGTGAAAACCCCACTCCCTTTCGGAACACCGTTATCCCATTCCCCGTCGTAGCGGTTCCCGTTGGCCCAAATCAGGACACCCCCGCCCGAAATCACGCCGTTCTTCCATTCGCCGACGTACTCGTTACCATTCTTCCACACGTACCGGCCCTGCCCATCCTGGAGGTTGCGCTTCCAGTAACCCTCGTAATAGTCCCCGTTAGCGTAACGCTTCTGGCCATACCCGTGCTTACGATCGGCGCTCCAGGACCCTCGGTAGGTGTCCCCGTCAGATCCGATGAAGGTCCCGAAGCCCTCCATCCGACCGGCCTTGAAGTCTCCCTCATAGGTGGCCCCAGAGGGCCACGAGAATTTGCCTTTCCCCGAGGCCTTCCCTCTCCGCCAGTCCCCCTCGTACATGCACCCGTCGGTCCACAGGTACTTCCCCGATCCGTGGGGCGCGCTCCCCGCAAAGGTCCCCATGTAGAGATCGCCGTTCGGGAGGGCTTTCTCGACGGTGGCGACGGACGCTACGCGAGCGGTCAAGATAGGTGAGGTCGTTAAGGTGGTGGGCGTCACTCTCCGTGTACTAGCTTGGGATCGGCTACGGCCAACTCCGACCGGCTGAGGTGCTTTCTGGGTCTCTTTATCTAACTTATCTTCCTCTGATTTCTTCTTCTTGCCATTGGAAATGACGTCGTTGATCTCAACAGAGAGCAGTGCGGCTTCACGCATTTTTGGGTCATTCATACAAGCTAGCTCTATCGCTCCCCTCCTGAACCCCTGTACTAACTATTTACAAGTACTCACTGTATTCCCGGATATCTCTCTCTAAGTTCCACTACCTAGTAGGGAGAGAGAGAGAGACTCGCCGGAGAATGTCGAGCCCGGGAGGTGAGCATTTCGCAGCTGTTTCTCTGAAACTTTCCTTTTTCTTTTCTCTCGGGAGGGAGTATCTCTCTCTTCAGTGCTTTGTGTTTGGGAAGAATAGGTGGGAATCCTACAAACGCACACAAAAGTCACAGAATAGAAACGGATAGAGAGAGAGAAGGGGGAGAGAAACTAAAGAAGAAAGAGAATCCATATGTGCTTGTTAAAAAACCCCCACAAAAACAAAGACAAGGTAATAAGGAGAAGAGAGGTGAATCGTGAGCCGGCTTTGCCTTGGGAGATTGCCACTGTGCAGGGAGAGTGTTTATACCATTAGCTCAGCTCTTTTAGATTTATTTGACGTATATACCCCCATGCGCTTCTGTTTCATTTGTCCAACTCCCCCAACAATAGTCCGGGTACTGTCCGTGCTTCTCCTGCTCTCCTCCACTCTCCGGTTCATCGTGACGTGACGGAGCACCCTAGTGTATTACTGGACTTTTACTTCTTTACCCCTGTCTTCATACTTCAAATCTGGTTAAATTGTACTTTTGAACCACCTCTTTGTTCCCACGGATTTTGAGGCCTAACTTGTATCGTACCGAAGAGTTCCATTCTTTGACACGAATTTTTATTTTTATTTTATAAATTCTAAACAATTTTCACCCTATCAATTTTTCACACAAACACCAAAATTTTTCAAAATTTATTTTTCTAAAACTGCCCAAGTGGCATCAACTAATAGTTGTCAAAACAAAACTAGAGCTATTTGCAACCAAAGAACCTGAAAAGGATCTGTACGTTTATATGCTAATTTGAATTATTGATGGAAGGCAGATAATATATTCTATGATTTGAGTTGGCTGTTTTAAATACAAAGTACAATATCCCCAATTATATTTGAAAATTATAAATCATCTATAATTTTGTTGTTTGAATTGTACAGTATAATTTGTTTAGCGATATCTGGTTTTCTCAACTCCGACAACTAGTTTAGGATAAAAGACTTCTCCCTCATACTTATAAATTAACTATCCGCTCCTTTCATAATCGATATGTACTAACCCCAACAGAATTCAAATAGAAATGAAAATAATATGTTGGGACAAACAATACTTAATGCTAGTGTGAATCTAGAAGAAAAAGGTTACACTGAAGATGCTCTCGAATACCTACATCCACTGTGAAAGTCTTCTATGACTGTATTTTGTATTATGAGTTCATACATATTATAAGTGAAAATCTCTATTTATAGAAACAATACAAAGTAGGAAAATATTCTTATATTTAATTTGAATCTTTATATTTGAAATTTGAATCTTCATAACAATATCAAATCTTTGATATATGTAACTAGAATATCATAATCAAATGATATTATTTCTAACAAATTTCTTAATAATATAAGGTAAATAGTTTGAAGACCGGACTTTCACTTTTGACTGAATCATATTTTCCTACTTAATATAAGAGCGTGAGTTTGAATCGTAATAATCCACTACTTAAATAATATTTAAACTATGCGATCGGTTCAAATCGTGGAATTTTGTTGTTGCATTCTCAATGGGATCAGTGAGTTTTTTTCATTTTTATAAGGATCAACAACTTCTATATGCTCTGCTAAATTCAAACACAATAAAAGGGGGGAAAAAACTCCCTCTTGTGGTGGTCAGAGGGTGTGTGTGGTGGAAGATGAATCAAATAGGCATGTATTTTACTTCAGCTTTGGGTGGCCCACTTTGTGGCCCAATTGGCAAGTAGTGCGTCGTTCAATAAGACATTGCGACTCTGTGAGGTCGTAACCTAAACAAGGAGTCGGGGAATCGGATAGGAGAGGCGGCAATTCTAGGAGGTATCATTTTCCATCCCCTAACGAGAAAGATAGGGCATTCGTAGTGCCTTTTCCATTGTGAGTGTCTGTAACTGATAATGTTGGTTAGTGACGTAAACTTATGTGCAGGCTGATTTTTTCCAACTTGGCTCGGAACCTAGTCCACACAATTTGGACACTTGGAACTATGTCTTTGTGTCTCTAATTATTTGTTTTGTTTTGTTTTTCTAATATAACGCCCTTATCTGTGTTGATTCCTCCTCCTCCTCCTTCTTCCTTTTTTTAAATACATTTTTCCTTCAGTTTTTTGCTGTTCATGGGACAGCTAGATTTAGGTGTGGTTGTATGGTTCCTGTTTTGTACGAACATGGAGAATGATGGAAAGGGAGATCAGATATGAATGTTTAAAGTGTGTCGTTTTGAGTGTGAGACACTTATTGTAAAAAATGTTAGGTATTATAAAACGCAAAGCAAAACGTGTAAGTTATCATGCAATTTGTTAGGGAGACCAATGTGTTGGCATCTTCTTCTTTTTTTATACTATGGGCTAAATCTCATTTAGCGCTTAAATTATTAAATTTCGTAAATAGTCGCTTTGTCATTGATTACAGTTCTTAGTATTAATGCATTTTGATAGTTTGTCTTGAGTTGACATTTCGATTATTTTATATATTTTTCGTCTAATTTTAGACTTAATTTAAATTGGAGACGTACATTAAAAATTCTTTGATAATTAAGGGGTTAAGATTGATATTGTCTTATAGTTACGGGATAAATTATAACTTTTCTCCTCTTATATTATTATTTTTTCTAATGTAGGACTGATAGTTTTATAGTCCCACATTGTACATATTCAATATTAATTGAATATTTGAACATTCAAAATTCTATTACTTTTATCAAGTACTGCACCAATTGGTCCCATATTTATTCACCATGTGACTGTACTAGAATAGGTAAATTGGTCACAGAGTTTTTGCTCGAGTCTTTTATTATTCCTCCCCCCTGTCTTCCCCACTTGTGTCATAAATTCAAAATCAGTTACTTTTCGTGAGCTGCCCAATTAATAAGAGCCTTAATGGCCAAGAAGCAAACCAATGAAGTTATGATGTTTACGTTCAACTACCCAAATGATGAAGATACGCCAACTCATCGTGTTTCTTAACTTGGAAATCTCGTAAAATTTTTGTTTGTTATATAATTTTTCCGACATATTTTCATTGACAACGTCCCTTGTTTTCTTTTTAAGTGTTGTATTGTTGTTGTAAAAATTATGGGTGATTAATGAATGAGATAGGAAAGAAATTAGGGGACAACTTTCTTAAAACACAATTTAGAAGAGCCAAAATGTGATAATTACAAAAGTTTAAAAATGTTCTTTTGTTCGATTTTGGGACCTTTGGGCGTGGCCCCCCACCTCTGTTCCTTTAATCATGCATTTTATGGTACGTGTTCAAAGAACAAAAAAACCATAATTGTTAAAAAAAATTAGTGAATTCAGATTCTTAATAGCTAGAAGTTTTTTTTTTCTTTTTTTTTGTTATCAAGTAGTGAGTCTAAAAATTGAACGTGAGCAGTCGACGAGGTATATGTTTTGAACGAGAGCAGTCAGTACATGTAGTCGTCGATCGATACAAATTTACTGACGTGACAGAGAGCTTCGTTTACATATGGACGACAGACTGACGGAATGATCATTTCGTCAAACAAAGAAAACTCAAAAACAAAAAGTTTGAAGTTTGAAGTTTGAAAGTGAATGACTAATACGAAAAAGTACCAAAAACCTAATGACTAAAAAGTGAAATTCTCTTATTTATATGACTCTAAAATATAGTTTTTTTTACAACAACTCTGATGCCGCTTGACAAGTAAAGTACTTTTAAAATGGTTAGATGTGACTTGACAGGTAGATTGTTGCTTGAGAAACATCTTTAATCTCTTCAACATTTTAATCAATTAAATTTAATAAATTACAATTTAATTAAGACATATTTTTATATTAAATTTTATCAGTAACAAAAAAAAAACACTAACAAAACCATCAAAATTTACTATAATTCATCATGTCACAGAATCTAACAGTTAACATTGTGTCATACAACTTATTTTATACATTTTTCAATAATAGGATCGGGTAAAAGTTTAAATATGATACAATTTAGTTGGTCAGACTCATAAAATGATATTTTGACGATATTTATAGGAGTTTTTTTTAAAAAATAAATAAATAAGGAAAATAATATTACAAGAGGACAGGAAGAAAACACGAAACTTCATGGGATTAAAGCCTACCATATTAATTATCGTGACGACTCGGTCGACTTGGTGGTCCAATTCGAGAGATACAAACCCATAAAACTACAAAAGCAATATTATTGGATGGTGAAGTCAATCTTTTTGGAATTTTAAACAATAAATAAAAATAAAAACAAAAACAAAAACAAAAACAAAAACAAAGGAGAGAACGTTTCGGCACTACCGGCCGAATCTGAATTAGCTGATTTCTCATCCCCACGATGCCACCACGGATGCAATAATTCGTTATCTATATGCACCATTACTTCCCACGTACACGTTTATAAGATAAAGTTTAGGTTGTGCATTAATATAAAATATTTTTAAAGTAAAGTTTACTTTCTGCATTAATATAATGACCCTTGATATATCTTCAATCATGAAACAAAAGAAGCATATACTTGAGTGAAATTGCTCTTCATTAAACTGGCTTTTTTCTATTTGGTGTGTTTGGAGTTGCGCCGACATAGATTTTGGGCATAATTTGTGCAATTTATTTTATTTAAAAGTGTATTTTAAAAGACCAAATGAAATTAGTTTTTAAGAGAATTCCAAATCAATTTGATTTTGAAAATTCCGATAAAATATATTAATATTAAAACCTATTCCAAAATGAACGGTTTTTATGTCATATTTAATTATGCATAATCTTGATAAAATGTTTTAAATAATATTAGTTTTATAATTTAAAATTAACTCATGAAAGTACGTAAGAAGCAGATGCTGTGGGGAGACTGATTGCTGATTTAATTCATTTTTTAAACAAAATAAATGTTTGACCAGCAAATTTAATTTTTTTTTAAATTAATCAATTTAACGTCGATTATGTTTGATTGTTAAAAGGTTAAGATATTGAATTTGATGTAAAATAAAATAGATAATTTTTAATATTTATTATAATAAAAATAATAATAAGATAAATAAATAGATTATATTATAATTTTTTATTATTATAAAATTTCAAAAAGCATAAAATTTTCGTTATCAAACGCACCTATGACTATTAAAGCGCGACCATATACATATATGTTGATCGCCCCACCTATCTTGAACTCTGTCACTCTATTTAAAAAAAATTATAAATAAAAATAAAGCTAGGAACACAAGCCAAACAGTGGCTATTATAATTGGACCGCTCTGGCCTGAGCTGGCGTTCAAAGGGGGCCCACGTGACCTGGCGTTTTCTCTGCCTAATGTGGGGCCTAATTTCGGTGTCGCTTTCGAATTGTCAGACAGATCTGCGACGCTGTCCTCTCCTCGAGCATACCGGTTTCAGCAGACATCGTCGTCCACGATCTCTACGTGTCCCTTAAAGAAGCTGACCATTTGTGTTGCCACGTCAGCTTGTTTGTGTTCTCCTCAGCATAAAATATAAATGCTGTTTTTTTGTTTTGGGCACGTGAGCATAAATACTTTTTTTTTCCCTGTGAGACACTGAGATTAGAATACAATTAAAAAAAGTATTCTACGTGGCTTTTTCTTGATTTTTGTTTTGGGCACGTCATCCCCACGATTTCTACGTGTCCCTTTAGCCTCAGCATAAATGCTCAATTTCAAAATCCCAGGCTCTTCCCTGCCCACGCTTCAACGCGTCTTCATTCTTAACATTTGAATAAAAGTAAGTCCATACGTATTATACAAATGATATATTTATATAAAAAGTCTAAAGTAACCCATATGGTGTTTGTTTGTGGAAATTTTAGGGAATATTCTCGAAATTTTGGAAATTTTTACTTTATTGAGATTTATTGGGGTTTGTGAAAAGTAGTGTGTGTATGTGTAAAAGTTAAAAATTTTGGAATATGTTTGTTTTGTTGGAAATTTCGAACCCCGATTTATTGGGGAAACAAACGCTCCCATTATGTTAGAAACGTGGACCGGAAGACCACGTAAAGAGTGACGAGTACACGGAGAAAAAAAAACAGATGTGACTGAGAATGAAGAGGTGTTTTTGTTGTTTGGATAATACGAGTAGGCAGTAGGGGGTAGAAACTGGAAACCGATGCTGTTGACGTCGGCTTTAATCGTACCAAATAGAAAAATAAAATTTACCCATATAAAAAAATAGAAAAAGAATTACGTAAAGGAAAGACAATGTCCGCCAGCGTCTCGACTTTCGTGGTCGAGGAAAGCTCATTGGTGGTTCACGAGCTCATTAATTCCCGCGGGCTACAAACCACGTGAACATCCCCACCCTCGATAAGTTCGTGAAAATGTGGGTTGTAACTTATACCCCTTTTATTTTTCTTCTTCGAGTAATTAGAAGGACAGATGGATTACTGAGGCTATGTTTGGGTAACAAATTTTAACTATTTAAAATTTTATTATAAAATATTCTCTTTCTCCACTCTTTTATTAATTTTCATACACTTTTTTACTTTTTATCACTTTTTCATCAACCACAATTCCTAAATTTTAATCACTCTAAAATTTTATTTCTCAAACACAGCTTAAGTGAGATTCTTGTTAAGTCACGGATTTGACAGCAAGATATTAGAGAAATCAAATTAAAACTATATTTGCTTCTTCACCTCAAATGTGAGGATCAACTAACCATAAGTTTAGTTCCTGAGCCTAAAATTTAAAGTTATTTTTTAAAGAAAATTTCAATTGAAATACGTGCATTGAATTTGAATGGATCTAATTTAATTTGAAAGCACTAACAGGCGTAATGAAACAACAAATTCTGAAGAGGTTAGCGTGCAATATAAAATGATTCGTCTTAAATTGTAAGCATCACGTTTAGTTCGTGAGTCACATAGTTTAGGTTTAATTCTTTTTGTTTTCCCAAGAAAATTATATTCTAAATGCTGGCAACTGATCCATCAACGGTTTAGTAATTAATCAATAATAATCTTCAAGAGACATGCCATGTAGTCATTCGATATTTGGATTTAACATTAACACCGAACGTGAGATCACATGCCTTTCATGTCTGTCCTCAGAGGTCACAAACTCCTTGCTAACGTACTGCGTTTGCCAACCTAACAATTTCCTAATAAAATACTACAATATAATCTCTCTCTCCCATAAAAAAATATAAAAAATTACAAAATCTATAAAAAATTACCTCTCTCTTCACCTTTTCACTAAACCCAATACCAACACATATTCTGGTACCAAAAATATTAGAACACAAACACAAGTTATGTTTGACAATTAGTTTCAGATCACTACGTCATTCTTTTCGATAGTCTAATAAATAGAGGTGCAGATGCTTTTGTCTTCGAATAGATTCCCTATACATCCGAACGACTTGTCCTCCTTGAAGATTCTCGCACCGCCATTGTCGATCTTCTCGTACATGTTTCTAATATTTTAAATTTGTTAATGGTATCGTACGAACGAAAAGAACTTTTGACGTAATGCTTGCTTTACCACCACCTTCTAAACCATCCCAACCAACGAATCCTACCGGGAGTATTTTGTCTTTTGTCTTGTAATGAATTTGCAGTTTGCAGGACACTTAATTTGCATTAGAACTCCCGTGGGTAACGTTGATATTGGGTTTGCTAAAGATGAAGAATATTCTATACCACCATGGTTCCATTGTCCACGGGGATCCCTTGCGCTCGACTCCAAACCTCATAGAAGATCCATTGGAGGGTGATGGCAAGTAGATGAGGCTAAGCTTCTCGTGAGACCAGAGGTGCCAGTTCAATGGATTTCGTAACAGTGGGCTGTGGGGGCGATTTAGCAAGCTGGTTATTATTATTTTTGTGAAGGAGTTAAAAAGCTTTGCATTGATTGTAAACGAAGGATGTTCACGTGGTTAATATATGGGTGGTGGGAAAAACGAAAACAGAGAGAAAATCATATCGAATTTGAGAACCGAGAGCAAAGAGACGTAAGCAACGAAACTGAAAGATCAGGGGGTGGGCGCTGACGGGTTAACTCAATCAAGTAAAAAGCCGACCAGCGAGTCACATAGCCGCCCTAATCTATAAGAAAGAGCCCTGCCCGTCTCTTCGTTATAAAATCCTATCCGATACTTCTTGGAGATCTTTCAATAAGAAAAACCTTTTTCAGGTAGGTCAAAAGGAAAGAGTAGCTTGAGATGACGGAACACTAGAGAATACTGTCCTCGATTGCCTCATTCGCGTCACTCGCCGGCAGCTGAATTTTTGGAAAATACGAGTAAAAGAATGGTGCTGATATGTTTGGTCTACAAATATTTGAGCGGCGAGTGACGCGAATGAGGCAATCGAGGACAGTATTCTCTAGTGTTCCGCTCAAATGTTTGGTGAGGGTTTAATAAAAAAAAATTTATTACATAATTTTTTATTATTATAATACTTATTAAAAATTTTTTCTCTTTATTTTTTTACCAACTCCCATAACATATCTTTACTTTATAATATTTTCCAAACCTCAATACTCAAAATTTTCACCCTCGAACATTCCAGTTATTTCCACTTCCTAATTTTGATGCTTCCAAAATCTCGTTGCGCTTAAGTTTTGAGTTTTTTAATGAAAAAAAGTAACATTTAACTCCACAAACTTGTCAAAATTGATGAATTTTGCACTATTGAAAAAAATTTAACTATTAAAACTTCATAAATTAATTATGTGTCACATTTTTCATTATCAAAATTTTTATTTTATAATGTAAATGAATTTATTTTAAAAAGTTTAGAAACTTAATGTGCCATAAATTGTAATTTGAGATTTATGTTTAAGATTACTTTAATAATTTGTAAAACAAATTTCTCCATTCTTTTTTTTAAGTAACAATCGAACACACAACAAGTGTTATGTTCGGTTTGAAGAGTTTTGTAGGATTTGAAGTATTTTGAGAAATTTTAGGTGATGTTAGAGTTGTATAAGTATTTGTGTAGAAATTGTTGAGGTGTACAAAAATTAATGATAATGTTTAAAAATGATTTTTTTATTTCGAATTTATTAATTTTTTTTATTAAAATTTGAATATTTAAAAGTATTTAAAAAGAAAAAAAGCAAAAAGCGACAATACAATTCAACGAAAGCAACTGGTGCAAGGCGAATGCAGGGGGAGGCAGCTTTGCTGCAGGCCGAATTCTTAACTACAACATGGGACTTGCCGAACATGAATGAATTACGATTCGAATCATACCGAACATCACAAAACGAACATCACCTAGGTCTTAGATCTTGACCACTCAAATAACTCCTTAAAATTATTTTTCTCTTTCAATATCTTCCCAAGTGCTTTTCAAAAGGATTATTGTGTGTAACATTGTGCTTGAGCAATATATTGAGGTTGCAAGACACCAGTATATCATGCAAACAATTTATTAGGATCACTTTCACAATGATATTAGATTTATCTGGAATGTGTGTTTTAGGACGGCAAAATTCAGAATTTATTGTAGCGTTAAATTCAACTCGTACGTATATTCAGTCAGTCCGAATTCAATGCATATAAATAAGCATCTAAATTTCTTTATTTATCAGAAAAATATTGTGCTTGAGCAAGCGACAAACAATTTGGGTTAATAATATCCTGTACGTTTTACTCTGCGTAGTTATCATTGCCAATGTTTAGTTGTTTAATTATTTGTATGATTAATTATTTTTTAGTAATTTTTTTTATAAATTTAATTTAGAGCTTATTTTGACCATATTTATTTTGTTTTGGAATTTAGTTGTAATTTTAATTTAGTGTTTATTTTGAAATCCTGAAATAGTGAAAATATTGTGTTTGGAATTTAGTTGTTTAGCTATAATTTTAATTTAAATTTATTTGACCCACAAAACACAACTAAAAAAATTCATTTTTTGGTAAATGGACCCAAATTAAATGTCTTCTTGAGCCTATATAAGAAACCAGAATTTTCGATTCAAATTCAAATTTTGGTTATGTTCTGATTTATTTTAGAACGAAATCGAAATAATAATTTTAATTTCGGTAGATATCAGATCTAGTTCCGTCCGTTCAGATGCCTAACCTTAAGCTGAGAAGCAGACAATAATTTTTGCTGGAAAAAAAAAAACCCGACTCGGATCAGATGATAAAACCCAAAAAGCAAAAGCAAAAATATGATATATTCTGACGTGCCCAAAAAACTCTTAACAATATCTATGATATAGGGGTTCGGTGGGTAACGACATGCGAATTCAGATGGATGAGGATCGTTTTATAGCATTATTTGAATCGTCGAGATTGATTGGACGGTTAGCTCCATGTGTTTTTCTGCATTGGGGAGTGAGGGGCTTTGTTTGGTCACCCACCCATCCATCCATCCATCTATCAACAAAAAATGCAGCAAAACTCGAAGACAGCAAGGCAGAGATATTGAGAGAGTGAGAGAGAAGGGCTTGCGAAGGGGATGAGAATATCTCGTAATGTCAGTACACACAGATCTCCCGTCTGCATCAAACCTATGACCTCTTTAATGAGAGGGCCAGAGAGAATAAGGGGCAGAGCTCAGAGTACTTTGGCATCCATTGATATTTCGCATTGCAGGATGTGTAGGGAGCACGTGGTTCAAAATAATCTATACGGCTATTCCTGGTGTTGCTGGAATATTCGAGGGTGTGACAGGATTGAAGCAACGGATCTTTTACCTAATATTACTGCTACATCAAAAAATGAAGCCTTAGTACGTAACTTACATTACTCCTTGAGTAATTAATCAAAGATAAATGTGTCAAAGTAGTTCATGTAATGAGTATCAAAGTCCACGACCCCTTATAAGCACCAAGTCAATTTCTCTATAGTAGTTAGGGTAAGTAGGATGGTAATCCTATACACAACATTGCAATTCTAGAATAGTCAACCTTATTAAAGAGAAATATTTTATAAATTTTATCTACAATTGGAGTTTTAGGACATTTGCCTAGTATTAACTAATAGAGATTTAACCATTGAGTTGAAGTCTGCTTATTTAACTCAATTGTCAATGCTACAGAAAGAATACAAGGAACTGCCACAAAATGCAACACTAGTTACTTCACAGCAGTGATAAAAATTACCCTGGCAAAATTTTTGCTGTCCTCATTGCTGTTACCAATCCAGAAAACATATGTAGATGTGGTGTATACTCCAACTTAAACAAACTACTCTCTAGAAGGAAGAAGACATGTAGAATTCATAAAACTGAGCCTTTAGCCATGGCATATTCAAGCTGCTTTCTTTCAAGGAAGCTTCTAGAGGGTTGAAATAGCATTTGTGAGATTAAAAACACAGGATAAAAGTTCTACATATTACTAGTGGATCCCGTCACATCCTTGGCAATTTGAAGCACTTATCAGATAAGTGTTGAGGTTGTTTTGAAGTGATCGAATATTTAGTGGGGATATTGACAAGGTAAATATTTCAAACAACTTCAATTTACCTTTTAGCTGATCTATATAGTCTATGAGCATGAATTAGTGCATGATGCAACCAAAAATGGCCTATCACTTCATTTTATTTCCTGCTATCAGCACTTGAGTTCTAAGTTTCATGGCACATGAAACACAATCATCTAGAAGAATGTGGCACTTTGAGGGTCTTTCACCTCAAAGTCACCAATAAATCTAAATAACGCGGAAACAAACGAAGAATCTGGTGAAACTTACAAGTGATATCCAGCACGCGAAAGTCCATCCTGTTATAAACTTCTGTTGCATCTTCCCACAGGGACAGTACATAAATGACAGATAAACCAAGACCAAACATATTAAGGTGGAACTTTTCTTTCTTTTAACTAAGAGCAAAATATAAACCAGGTTTGTTCTACTTGAATGATAACTGAGCTTTCAGCCAGGTCGTTCCTGTAAAAAGAGAAATTAATTGCTCAAAGCGACAAGTTCCTCTGATACAGGCATTTGATGTAATAGAATCAAGTCGAAGGGCATTCAGTGCAGTTTCCACTAACTTGGGGTTTCATTTGCTATCCCTTCAGTACCCTTTACAAGAACATGTTTGCTCCTGCATGACTGTAGGCGCGCACAGAATATTTCTTAACAGGAACATTCAGCTTCCGCTGCTCTAACTAAGGAGACAACATTGATGTTAGAAGCTACGTCTCTTCCATCTTTCGATATCCATAATGTTCAGCAGCATTTGCAATCATGGCAACCAAATGCAGGAAATCATGGTACATTCTCACATAAGAGATCTAGATCTTCCCATCACATGTACGAACAACTTATATGCAGTTGTTTGGAAAACTTGGGGCCACATCAATCCAAATATGCTAAAAATGGTAGTGTCCCATGAGGAGAGACCAAAAAAAAAGGACCGGTGAAATATTCTAAGCCGAACATCAGAAGGATGGTGCAATCTATGAGTGACAAAAGATGCCATTAAACAAAGTAGATTCCATGCTTATGAGTAACGAAACGCGCCGAAAAGAACTATAACATTAACTGTGATTAATCCGACACAAATGAAAAACACAATCTTCTCACTTGTGGAATTAGCGCTTCCGCCAATACTGCAAGAAAATATACGATAGTCTAGAAGAAATTCGATTCAGTTGAATTGAAAGAAAAAACAAACAAACAAAAATTGTAATCAATCCACAGGCCTCAAACACACCCGTTATGAACATCTACTTGTAATAAGAACACTGCGAAAATCAAACACAAAGTTTCATGTATCATTAAAGAGAAATTACCACACAGATTGCACCAAATGGCTGATTATCCAAACAAAACATACGTGCAGCTCCATTTCGACTGAGCAACAATGGTACCCAAGACGCCTAATTACATGAACGAAAACGTGGAAAATTTACAAAGCAAATAAAAACCCTGGACAGAGGATGGGAAGCTGATGGATAGTGAATTAATACGGAATCGGGCCGGAAGTTATTGGGAGACGGAAGCGACGGCGTTCGTCTCTGGCGTGGCCTCGGATTGCGGTTCGGGTTCGTGGAGGGAGATGGGATCGGAGGGCACGAGATGGCGGTCGTCGTTGTCTTCGTCGTCGATGTCGGTGGTGCCGAGGTTAATACAGGAGCAGCGCTCCAGGGAGGCGAAGAAGGCGGAGGCGACGTTGGAGCCCACCCAGTTGGCCACCATATCCAGCTTCTCGCATGAGATAAAGCTCCATTTGTTCTCCATCGTTGGATCAACCTTTTCTGATGAATCCATTCCTCAGAGCGAGAGCGAGAGGGATGGAAAGGGAACCTGATAGCGGTTTCAAACTGATGCGGGCTCGGCACTTCTTTATCCGGGACAGATGAGAGCCAGAGCTCCACGCCTTTGTATCAGGCGAGCTGTAATTTTAGTCCACGCCTTGTCAGAATATTTCTCTCGGGGAGTAATGATTTTGTTTTTTGGTAACCTCTTTGGGGAGTTATCCAAACTCCAAATCGTCACGGCCGTCGATTTTGATTTACTATTTGTGTCGTTTGAGAAGTTTTGCTCCCCAAAGTCCAAACAACACTTTAAAGTCCACGCTTAGAGATTATTATTTTATATCTTTTTTAACATGAAAATTGTAGGAAAGATTGGGCTTTTTACCAATATACTTGAAGGCATCAAAACCCATTCAGATATGAATCAAACTTGCTGGGCTTTAGCTCTAAAACAAAATTTGCAGACCTAACTAAATTATTAACTCCAAACAAATTGAAAGAAATCATTTATCCAAAAGAATGAAATCGTGGGATCGTATGCAGAAGGGTTATGGCAAGTAATCGACAGAACTGTTTCAATTTGAAAATTATGGACATTTTAAACTGCCATCAAGAGAAAAATTGGACAGATTTACAGTATACCTGCTATTGCAATTGAACCTGATCTTCTTGGTCTCCATATGGGGTGAAGGAGATCAAAAGGAGATTGGAAGGATTCTAAAATCATCATCTTAGCCACGAGTTACCCCGATATGCTTCATGTCTGGTATTTCCTGGCTTGCTTTCCAGCGTAGCGCCCCCGTTTTACCATCATAATACTCGGTGATTGAAGAGCAGGTTAGTGTTATTCTTCCTTTTGGTGCCCACTAGAGTTTGCATCTCCAGTCAAGGCTCATAAGGGAATAACGAGATTTATGGCAACTTGTTGTTTCGTTTCTGTGAGTAAAATGTTCAGCAGTAATGGGCGCCAACAGCCGAGGTTTCAATAAATATGTTCTTGTGCTTGGCTCTAGCCTGTATGGTAACACTTTTGCTTGCTTTTTGAAGCAGGAATATATGGTTATCCTATTGAGATCCAAACCCTCTTTCATTTTGCATTAAGGTGCACAAGGAAGATGCTGAAACCAGAGCGTGATGGTAAGGAATTGATTGAGCGAATTTACAGGCACATCACAGCTCTCAGCTTTCACATAACAGCACATAGAAGTGCTGGGAAAGAGTAAAGACATCTGATAGGGCATAGATTGAGGCAGTAATTTCATTCCCTTCTGAACCTCCGGAAGTTCCGCCAGTGCATAATCGGTCGTGCTCTTTGTATATGATCTCAGAAGCATAATCCACCAGAACCCAGAAAAGTGTCAAAGCCATCTGATAGGCATAGATTGGCTGGGCCGAGTATTATGATATGGTAAAACGAGGCGCTACATTGCACCACTTCACCTGATGGCAATTGCGACCAGCACTGTTCAATGTGACCGGTGAGTCATCTCTGGTCATAGTTTCAAGACTCGTGCCAACACTCGGACACGACCTCAGCGTCGTGATTTCCAGCAAGTTGGGATTCTCGGACTAACAATCTCACGTAAGCTCGAAGATTTGGAGATTCAAACTTTAGAAAACCGGCCTAAGTGAAGGTGTCTCTAAACTATATAAAGTCATTATATATGTTTCCCAACCAGCGTGAGACTGTTACATACTCAAGATTGTTTCTCATTGCCCTGCATTCTTAGAGTCTTCTTCAGCTTTGATTTCGAAGTCTTTCCCTTGTCCGAAAAATCATGACAAATTAAAGCCGATCTAGAGCTTTCTTTCTCCAGAGGACCTGTTGGTTTCTCTGACTGCCCAGCTTCCATTCTCCCAAATGGGAACTCTCATATTTCTCATCGGGTTTTGAAGTTTCTTTCTCTATCGAACTTGAACCTTTTCTTATCCAAAGACAGGAAAATACAAACCTGGACTAGTTGATGATTTTAGCTTAATTCTAATTGCTCGGCAAATTACCCTTTATTTTAATGAAACTAACATTGATCTATCGAGCTAATTTGATTCACCGTGCATCATTTTTCATAATTCTCATCCTAATCAATGTTGCACAGTTTAACATATTTTGTACTAAAAAAAATAGATCCTGAAATTCATGGTTATTCCTATAGAAGATCCATACTAACTCAACCAAGCTGTATCTCCTTGCCTACTCGGGTTGGCCATATGCCATTTTCTTTTCTATTTGGTTCTTTTTCTTAAAGAATTTTCTCCTCACACAATCCATGCGAAAAAAATTATTCAGACTCCATCTATGTGATTTGAAAAATAAACCATTAGGCAGCGCTTGGAAGATATTCCAGAAAGATATTATGCCTAAGAGAAAGCTGCTAAGTTACACCAAAAGAGTAAGAGATTGATTCCACTGAATGCACAAAGAAATCAGGTCCTCAGTCAAGGCCGCTGTAACTCAATTTTCCAAATTTCAGATTGGTGAACTTATAAAAAGACAACCTTACAACAGACAAAATGTGTGCCACATGAATGCTAAGACCAATTCTTAAGAGCTAGAGCCATTTTCAGCTTCGTTTCCAGCCTTGGTGTCTCCAATTAACCTCCAAAAAGAGAGGGAGAAATTGAAGAAAAAAGCAGGGTCTAGAGGGGGACTCCTGCAATGCTATCCAAACTCTACTTGTCGAACTCCCAAATGATCCCTCCATCCTCTACAAGAGGAAAGTAAAGGAATGTTGCCATAAGATCCATCAAAAAGCACAAATGTAGAATCGGGTAATAATAATACTTCCAGCAATGGAAAATATATAGACAGCATCAGTACAACAGATGATTAAACTGTCATAGTTATCAAACATATGGAAGAGGCTACCATTATTTTGTGAAAGAAAGCTGTTTCCTAAAGTGTACCAACAGCTATATATGCCAGTTAATTAAGTAAGCATCATCCATAATGAATATAGTGGATCATCTTGTAATTCTTTGATAGGATCTTGTGCCTCAATTATTTGTAACAACATGGTGGTGACCACTAAGAGGACAAGGGATACCTTTAACCTTCTTGTTTATCCACATTTCCGCCAGCATCCCAGCACCGACTCCACCTGCAATACATGCCCCATAGAAGGCAATGGCAGATGGCAGGGATCTCCGAGGAAGGAAATAGCATTCTGGAATCTGTCTTATCTTTTTTGGAAGCCGCTTCCTTATAACTGGTTTTGCACCCGGATCCTTCTGCAAGTCACTGCCAACAGCTTTCCAGTCAACCCCTTTGAAGGGGTCTTTTGTCTCTTCAGTTCCCATGACTATCTTGAGAGCTCAAGTCTGCAAAATCAAAGCCACAATTATAGACAAAGCCATGAAACTTCATTGGTGCAGAAACTCAATAGAATAAGAACAGGAGATTATAGTAATATAGAAAACAAAAAATGAATGCTCGAACACAAATGGTTAGATGCCCATAGCATCACTCCAATGACAGCCATATTATAAGCCGAATTAGTTGGAGCTTTTTCCTCTTGATAAGTACTAAACAGTGTTAGAAAATGTAAAAGACGTATGCCACCCTAGTACTCGGGAAGTATAAAAGAGAAACATAAAAATAATTCAAATTGACATGAGAAGATCAGCAATCTAATAGTATAGCATTCCAAGAAAAAAGCTCCAAATCAGAAAGATCAAAACTTTATGTCCAAATAATGTACAAATGGTTTGTTCTCTTCAAAGGTACCACATAAAAGAAAAGGGTACATGATTCCAAATTATGGTAACAGCTTAAGAAATTGACGATCTAATATGCAATTTTTCTTAAACTCCAAATGCCAATTTGACAGAAAGATCAAAATTTATGTCCAAATAATGTACAAATGGTTTGTTCTCTCCAAAGGTACCACATAAAAGCCAAGGGTACATGATTCCAAATTATGGTAACAGGTGAAGGAATTGACGATCTAATATGCAATTTTTCTTAAACCCCAAATGGCAATTTGAAATTCTTTACAGAATGTTATCGATACTTGAACTTTTACTATTAGAACCTATCCTGAAAAAATAGTCTTCCAAAGTCTTGAATCAAAATAACGATTTAGCACACCAACTGATTCATCAGTTGGGCTAAAAAGCAAACCAAATAGAGATAGTATACGATCTTTCTCATTCAATGCAAATATAAGAATCCTTACTTGAAATGTTGGAAAGGCACATGCTTGAGCACATGAAGAGAACAATCCTCAATAACAGACAAGGACAAGGAAGAAAGTTTACATGAGCATCCGATAATAAGCATATGTCTAGATAAAACTATCACCAATTTTGCCGTCTAAAGATGTAGAAGACCTAACAAATATGGTACCCATCATAAAGTTTCATCCATGGTTACCTGAACCTAGTTTAGCTAAACAGACAAATGAAAGAATAACAAAGTCAATACCAATTTGTTGGATGAACAAACAAAATGCTTCTTTGCTGTCAAGCCCACAGTCCCTTGATCTCCGAGAAGTTGTTAAAGGCTCCATCAACAGAGAAGTTCGTGCCTTATCAATAAAAACTGTAGGTAAAGAGGATGCAGCAGGTAGTACCTTGACGTACATCGACTAGGCTTCGTGCAGTCGTGAGAAAGAGAGAGCTGGGGCGTGCTGCGTGGCCGCGTTAGAGAGAAAGAGAGAGAGGCCGGCGGGAGTGGGGGGCGACTAGGGTTTCAGGAGAGGGGGGGCGTCGGGGGAAAAACCAGCGTAAGGGGGGAGGCGGGGGTGAGACGACCACTTACTATTTTTTTTTAGAAAAAAAAGGCGAAGTTATTTATATACCCCTCGATTCAGTGTCGTTCGGCCTTTTGGGCTCCAGAAGGGCCGAATCCACTCACTCAGTAGAGAAAATGGACCAGACAGTCAAATCGGGACTACCCAAACCGGTCGGTCCGGGTCGGTTTAGGCTGGGTTGGTTCGACCCGGTATGTTTCGGCCCAAGCCTGTACACACTCAGAGGTACAATACATAACAGTCATTGATTGTTCAAAAGAACCGATACACAGGTGGAAGGCTCGCGTGACTGCTACATGCCAGGCTGAGGAGGACGCGTTTTATCATAAGATATGAATTAATATCCATTAAAATTTTCCCATCAAATTATTGACTCCAAACAAATTGAAATAAATAATTTATCCAAAGGAATGAAACTGTGAGATCATATACCGACGGGTTATAACAAGTAATCGACAAAACTGTTTGTATTTGCAATTGAACCTGATCTACTTGGTCTCCATATGGGTGCCTCTCAACATGAAATAGAGCAGGTGAGCCTCGGGTTCGCTATCCTCTTGTCCTTCTCAAGTGAGATCAAAAGGAGAATGGTAGGATTCTCAATCATCATCTTAGCCACCAGGTACCCCGATATGCTCCATGTCTGGTTTTCTTCCTGGCTTGCTTTCCAATGTAGCGCCCCGTTTTACCATCATAATACTCAGCCCAGCCACTACAAAAAAACGACTTATAGCAGCGGTCGGCAAACGCTGCTATAGGTCAAAAAATCGCTGTTATAACCTATAGCAGGGGTTTGACCGCCGCTATAGCTCCGTCGGCATAGGTATATCGCGACGGTTCTAGTGATCGTTGGTGTATCCCTCAGGTCTATAGCAGCGGTCACCTAGCGGTCGTTCGACCGCCGCTATAGACCCAAGCGCAGTTGCGCTATTTTAGCACTAAAGGTCTGTAGCGGCGGTCAGAGACCTAATATGACCGCCGCTATAGAGCGGTCAGTGACCGCTGCTATAGGTTTGCAGCTTTTTTATTTATTTTTTTGCCAACATTTCCAAATCATCACTAATTTTTTTTATATTTTTCTATACATGCTTTTTTAATCGGTAATACAAATTTATTTTAATAATCATAATTCATTGGATGTAAAAATTTAAAGACCAAAGATAATAAAACAAAATATAATTCATTATTGATTAATAACGTTTTACAACAAATACAAGAATCTCTACAAGTAATCCAAAAAGTAACAAGTTTCTTATATAAACTAATAATAAGCAAAGACCAACTAAAATATTCAAATACAACACAATATCATATATCAACGTCCTCTTGAATTCCTTTCACATATCAACGTCCTCTTGAATTCCTGTAATTGAAAACAATATCACATGAGAAATAGAAAACGATGTTGTCCATGGAAACATATAAATAATGTAGATGTATGACATACAACTTGCAAGCCGCATTGTTCAGGAAACCATTGCAAAATATTTCAACCCAAGACAACTACCATTTAACTTAAACAAATGAATTATGCTTTCTACACAACAAAAGTCTCAGACTCTGAACTAACCTTATCAAAAGATACAAGTTCAACCTCATAGTACACGTAGGAGTTGGGAGGAACCACTGCCAACTCCTGCTTGGACTCGGAGGAGCCAAAAGCATACTCTGGAGCAATTGTTAACAGGGCTACCTCACCCTTCTTCATTGTCAGCACAGCTCTATCAAGCCCATCAATAACTTGCTCTGCCGACCACAATAGAGTATATATACAACTCGTACATAAAGTAAATGACTAGTAAACACTCATTCCAGTATTAACCTTCATCTGTCTTGAACTCCAACAGCTCATCTCCATCATCATGCCCTTTCTTCACAAACATTGTACCGTCTTGCAGTTTACCAATCAATTTCACTGCCAGATGCACAAAAAGAGAAAAAAAATTGAACTTGTCAGAAACTGAACAGACTACTTCAGGTTCTAATACTAACATTTAACAACAGGTCCTTCATTTGGACGTTCGTATCCCTCAACTTCTTTCAAGATTTTCTTAATGACCTTCTTGTCGTCAGTAACTTGTCCTGCAACCATAACAGAAGTGAATGTTAGAAGCAGTCCTCCACCCGGAATCTCTCATATTCCACAAGGACCCAGCATTACTATATGTTACAAGAATAAAACAAAGGGCTAGGTGAAGGGTGAAGTATTCTTAAGCACATGATAATTTTATAGAACGCAGGGATCTAGAACCCCCAAAATATCACCTTTTATAGCAAGCATAACTAGAAAAGTGATGCATAATTCGTCACTCCTATAGTATGACTATCGAACCAAATGCTGTTCTTTCAGCCAAAAAAAACAAAAAAGAACCACATGCTATTCAATTAAACAGAAACAAGCAGAGAACCAAGGCATATATTTTAATTCATAACTGCATATATTTTAATTCGCACATAACTGCATATATTTTAATTCTTAGCAAAGAAACAATTAGGAGCACTACCAACTCCCATGAATCACACCAAAATGTTTAATCACATGTTAATATAAAAAAATCAGCACCCAAGCAGCCATCGAAACACGAAAGAACAAAGGCTTCACCTTGTCCGAGAGTAAACTTGAAAGGCGTTCCCCTATCACGGCCAGCCCTGAATATTTTTTTTTTCATTGCATATTTTTGTTTTATATATATATATTTTAAAATAAGTTGGCCTGGGCCGCCCTGGTTGGCCCAGGCCAACATAAGCCCGCCCGGGTTGCCCTCTTTAAGATTTACAAATGGATCTCCCGTAATTTCTCTCATTTCTAACGACCTGCTGCTGTTGTGAAAGCTAATCTTCAGAACATTAGCAATGCTTTACGGAAAGAATCGAGTTCCCATTGCCAACCTGTCGTATTGCCATCCAAGATTGGTTTAAAACCTTTGCACTTATTCCTTTTTTGTTAGTCTGACCTTACTGTTAAATCTTTTTTTCTAAATACCAAGAGTACGCTACCATGTGCAGGACGTTGAGGAGGAATCAGTGGGTGCCAAAAAAACTGCCCCTGCTCGAGGGGGTACAAGTTCTAAGAGAAGCCGAGCGGCGGTGGTGCATAATTTATCGGAAAGGGTGAGCAACACCATTCCAGACTTGCATTTGCAACAGAGACGGTTTTTGTTAAATTTTGTGGTCCTGCATTGCTTTGTTTCTGAATCACAAGGTCTTAACTGGTACTTATTTTGGACTTACAAACAGAGGCGAAGAGGTAGGATCAATGAGAAGATGTGTGCATTACAAGAACTCATACCAAACTGCAATAAGGTTAACATTTTCATTTGGTTGAGGGATTATTATGAGTTGTTTGAAATTTCTAATTGAACCATGGACTTAAATCTAATACCATGTCTTGAAGTTGGTCCTTATAGAATTGGAATCACTTTCTGTTTTTGAAAGTCTAATGCTAAAACTCAGATGTATGCAATGTATTGGATCGTGACTCTAATTCAAAATGGGACATTGTTTCACAAATGGGCTTGAGCACCGGGATTCAAATGCAATTTACAATTTCCTTAGTTCTCTGACAAGATCCTTGTATGACTAGTAGGTAGGGTATACATAAATATTATTTAGAAGATCATCAATTCTCGTTTCCTGCATTAGAAGGCCATAGATAGATTTATTTTTCAGGTAAAGTAAACAGATGCATATTTTGTCTGTTTGAAGGCAATGATGAAATGAACATTAAACAACAAACTATCAAGTTGTTAGTTGTTTCCTTAACCTGGTGGGTTTCTGAAGAAGAATTTTTACTAATCAATCATCAATTATGCGACAGCTTTGTGCCACTTGTTGTCAAGATGTCATGTTTTGTCCACATGAATGCATAGCTGATTTTTAGGTACCAGCAAGCATGGTACTTTTGTGGAGTACATAACTTAACTATGGTTTGATGAATGCTACTAATGACTATTTCCCTGGAAATTCGCACCATTACTTTAATGCCTACTTATATATTGAGACGAATTTCTTATAGAACTACATGTGTTGTTATCACTGTGGAAATGATGCATAGGGCGCACTTCACTGCAAAAGATAAAAAAAGTGTGGGGGGAAAAAAGGGGTAAGACGTGTATTCCTTGATGTGTGTGTAAACTAGGTGTCTCAAAGGCCTGGCCTGCTCGGCCTGCCCAATAATGCCCCACTTGGAATAAACACATGTTTGAGAAAAGTGTCTACTCTGATATGCTTTTGTAATCTTCTTTTCTTGTTTGTATATGTTCAGGATTCAGCCACAGGTTCAGGCAGTAGCTGGATAGAACTTGATCTCAGAGGGACAAGTGATCCTTATGTGAGGGTACAATATGGAAACGTGAAAGAAAAGAACAAAGGTTTCAGACTACCACACTTTCTATTATGTTACTGCTAGTGCTAGCTAACTTTTTTCTCTGTTAATATAAGTTGAGGTGTCCTTTATATATGTGCATTAATGATACAATGTTATGTTTTCTAGTGGAATCTAGTGCATAATTTGTCTTTTGTTGACTAGATTGAAGGTCTTGATTTTACTTGTATTTTCAGGCAATGACCCCATGATCATGCAATCGTTATAAGTAGCTTCATATTTTCATTGGTCTTGCAATAGTATCCCGATCTGATTCAATGAAAAATGTTTTACGGTTTAAAATGAGATCTTTTGTGAGGTCGTCACCAACTGTCGCGCAAACCGCTGCTATAGATCTATTGCGACGGACCTATAGCGGCGGTTTTGTGACCTATAGCGGCGGTTTCCGACCGTCGCTATAGGTCGGTTTTTTTGTAGTGCTAAGACAATTTTTTACATTACGTATGAAAAAATAATCAGTCATTTTACTTTAAAAGTTTGCCCGGGTTTGTTTTCATTCATGGTTCCGCCACTGACTCATGTCCTTCCAGTGCTGGGTAAACGGTAAACAATCTTCAACGGCATCTCCCCTACCAAATCCTCCCAACGCTCCTCAACAAGATCCATTATTGTCGTAGCCTGTGCACGTGTGGCTAGACAGCTCAATATGGCAATGCAGTTCCCAACTAAAAACCATCGGAAGTCCATGCGAGCTGGGCTGACATTGCCAATCAAATACCCTCCTCGCAAGGGCATAAAATCAAACACCCAATCTGGTATAGACTCCGGAATGACGTTAAATTTATTGACGGCAGTATGTGAGTACTCCTCAGTTTTGTAGTGGTAGATGTTATTTAACTGTGTAGTCGAGCCAGTAGTAGTGCTGTATGTGAAAGCTGAGAGCTGTGATTCGCTTGTCAATTCGCTCAATCAATTCCTTACCATCATGCTCTGGTTTCAGCATCTGCCTTGCGCACCTTAATGCAAAATGTAAGAGGGCCTGGATCTCAATAGGATACCCATATATTCCCTGCTTCAAAAAGCAAGCAAAAGTGTTACCATACGACATACAGGCTAGAGCCAAGCACCAGAACATTTAGTCACAGAAACGGAATAAACAGTTGGCCATAAATCTCATTATTCTCTTATGACCAGGCCTTGACTGGAGATGCAGATCTCTATTGGCACCGAGGAGCAATTTCAAATCTAGCCCTTTGAATGCGATCCGCGTTTTTAATTAACTCCGATCCAGAAAGGCCGTCCTTTTACAGTTACCTAATGCCTGGAACTTTTACTGTATTGTCTAAAATACCTACCTATGAACAGGGTATCTAGATACTACCCTCAACTTTCTGAACACTAGAAAAAGACGAGACTCACCATCCTCCTGTCAATCATGTTGCAGCCATCTGCGCATAGGAGTGTCGGGAAAGTGTCGAAGCCATCTGATAGGCATAGATTGAGGACTAATTTCATTCTCCCCTGCACCTCCGAAAGTTCCGCCAGTGCATAATCACCCGTGCTCTTAGTATATGATCTCAGAAGTATAATCCACCAGAACCCAGAATCAACTGGTGCGACTCTTCCGATGGCACTGCCACCGAAATCTGCAACCAACCTTTCCTTCGGACTTTCCAAGAGAACCTTGAAACTTGCAGGCATCGCCCCTTCTGTAAGAGTGAAGTTGTCAATCCTCTTCTCCCTACCTTGAAGGTGGAGGGTCTTCAAAAGGAATTTTTTTACAATCTCAGGTTCATCTCTCATCAGAAAGGCTAAACCACTAGGAACATAATCTCTCACAAAAACCTGCAAGTTCCCACGATGTAGTTGGAATAATTGGAATTAGAAAAATTTGGGTTAGAAAAATCTCAGGTTCATACTTCAAATTTTTGTACATAATACAGTCATGAAAAATGTGATATAACCGGGAAAACAAGGTAGTACAACTGAGGGGCACTGTTAGTTGATGTGTGTCATGGCACTTGGTCACTTCCACTCCATTACTTAAAACAACCTGAATTATATGTTCTCCAAAGAGTTTTCCGAAGTTCAATCACCAGTCCGCATCTTCCAGAAATCGATGGATTTTTTTATATCTATCAACCAATATTCGCTAAAGCAAATAGAAAGAAAGTGCCCCAATGTCATACGAAATGAGCAAGAAAAACGATGACACTTGATAAAAAGGCAAACGAGTAAACATTTCAGTGGCGCCAAAATCATGAGTTTAAGAACATTACACCTTATTAGTATATCTAAGTTCTTACAACAGGGAAGCTATTGCAATGCTCCATGTTAATTAAATTCCCGATTATGCTTCAAATTCCTCAAGAAAATCCAAGAAATTAATTAGCGTTCATTTGTACCTGATTGTAGTTCAATGCCTCAGTGCTTGGATCAAGAGCTGCAAGCGTTCCCACAAGCTTTTTTTTTGAAGTACACGCAAGAATCCTTGAGTGTCTCCCAGGCCTCTTTCATCATTGCACCACTCTCTGCGTTCACTTGATGGCCATTGCCACCGGCACTGTTTAATGTGGCCGGCGAGTCATCTCTCAAGTCATAGTTTTCAAGACTCGTGGCAACACTTAGACACGACCTCAGCGTCGTGATTTTCAGTAAGTTCGAATTCTCGGACTCAGACTGTTTCTCATTGCCTTGCATTCTTACAGGAGTTCGGATTCCATCCGGACTCCGTTCAGTCCGACCGTCCGACTGGACGGTCGGAATTGGCTGGCCAGCAGACCAATGGTCTGGATTGACCTACAAAAACTGTGCGGTCAGGTGTGGGTCCCGCACGGGACCGACACCCTTCCCTTGGTCGGCCAATCCAGACCGTTGGTCTGCTGGCCGGCCAATTCCGACCGTCCAGTCGGACAGTCGGACTGAACGGATTCGGATGGAATCCGAACTCTTCTTACAGTCTTCTTCAGCTTCGTTTTCGAAGCCTTTCCCTTGTCCAAAAAATCTTGACATATCAAAGCCAATTTGAGCTTTCTTTCTCCAGAGAACCTGTTGGTTTCTCTTTGACTGCCCAGCTTCCTTTCTCCTAATCGGAAATCTCAAATTTCTCATCGGGTTTCGAATTTCTTTCTCCATCAGACACAAGGACGGATCAATCACGATATAATCCGATAATTTCTCCGTCGAACTTGAACCTTTCTTATCCAGATAATTTGATTCTTTCTCAGGGGATATTAATTTATTTTCAGTCGCTGAAGATGGGGACTTTGTTGGCTGACCTTCGGAGATAGAACTGGCTAGAAGATCGGGCAGCGGTAGCTCCAGGTTAGCTTCTCCGGGCAGCGCCTTTGTTTGCAGCACTTCCTTCTTTGGCCTGTAATACAACTTCCCCAGGACCCTAACAAATGTGAGGACTGAATTTCAGAGAGTGAACTGTCGGTAAAATCGAGCAACGACTCCGGGAGTTCATCTACTGCTGTGGCCGAGGAGGAATGCAACTTCTCCGATGTGGTATTCAAATTTTCCATAACATCTTGGTGTTCCATTGGATTACCAGTGTCTGAGGTACCGCTCGTCGTTACCTGCACCTCAGAACTGACATTTGAACTGTCCAAAAAATCTTGATGATACTTGGAAGTACCGGTGATCTTCCAACCAAGAAGTTCTTCGAGGATGTAACTATTATATAGAGCAAAAATAGCAGAGTACGTCTTGGATAGATAAAATTACAATAGAGTGAGTGAAATCCGATGCATTCTGGTGAGAGAAAGACGTAACATAGAGAGCAGAAAGTGATACCTTGAGATTTCGTAGGCGTTCAAGGCGAGAGCGTCTCCGTACAGATTAGAGAGAGTGTGTGTGTTAGAGTCTCACATTGATTAGGGACCATTTAATCTTGTCTTTTATATACCTGTTGGACCACCTCTTCTCATTGACAATTGGTTTTGGGATGAAACTTGACATGGTATCAAAGCCAACTATTTCTGGACTTGACCCACTTGTTTGTGTTCCCCACTCCCCAGTGTTGGATAGAGAGAGAAGGGTATTAATAGGCGCGTAGATAGGTGGGCCTGCTAGGATTTTCAGTGAGTAGGAGGGAATGGTGGTTTGTTGAAGTTCCGATGCGGCGGTTAGGAGGGAGAATTCGAAAGAAGTATGTGGGTAAGAGAGCCAGTGTGGTGAATGGAACCAAAATAAAAATAGTGATTTCGGTGGGTATCGAAATTAGAATCGGAATAGTTCATTCCAGTTCCGTCCCCAACCAAATCAAACAACAAACGGATTGCTCAGATCATTTTTAAATCACGAAACAAGCAAAATTAATTTTAAAAAATATTTACATCTAAAAATATTCTTTTATTTTGTCATGTTAAGTATGAAACAAACACATAGAACTCTTACCGTAATATTATCTTATTTATTATTAAAGTTTAAATGTTTTAAATATTTTGTAATGATTTATTTCACTAAATGATGATCTATACTACTTGAATGTTATCTCATTCATGTTGCCAACAGAGTTCCATTTTACTTATTGTAAATATGTTTGAGTTATATTCTGGTGAAGGATTATGCAGTCACCACAACAGACATGGTTTTGAGTTTATGGAAAAAATTAGGGGTGAAATCAGACCCTTTGACCCTTAATTTTGTTTAGGCCCTTGAAATGGAGTGCCTACCACCCAACTGAGGATTCTCCATGACCGACCGGGCCGACTGTAGGTGACTTCTTGGTTTGGGTGGCGATGGAGAGAACAAAGATGAGTAACCGATCATCAGACAAACAATTTCTGGCCTAATTTCAGATCTGATTAAAAAATTATAAAATAATCTCTACCCAGCAAATAATTCTTTTTTATTATAATATGTATTCAAATAGGCTAGAGTATGTTGTTTTCAAAAAGCACCTTGGGTTCTTTTTAGTTTATAAAAAATATAAACTCTACACTAATTTATAAAAATGAAAATATTATTTAAGCAAAGATTTAAGCATATTTAAGAAAAATATTTTGAGCATATTAGAATATTAAAAACCATATTTAAACAAATATAAAATATTAGAAATCATATTTAAGCAAAAATGTTAAGATTTGAGCATATTTAAGATTTAAACCAGGGTCGGAGGGAACGCGCAGGGAGCCAGGGGCCATTGGCCAGGCCCCCAGGGCCCGGGGGGATTCGGTTCCCGGTCCCCTGGGTTCTCAGTGCCGGGGAACCCGGGAACTGGGAATACCCCCGGGTTTTCCTAAAATGTTAAACCAGCACCTACACCGGTTTCCCGATCCCCCGAGTGTCGGGGCCGGTGCCACCGGAATTTTCCGGTGGCACTGAACAACCCTAATTCCGATCATTCATTCTCCATGAAGCAATAACAATAAATATTTTATTTGTGCTAATACCTTTTTTTTTTCATCTCAATGTATTTGTAACACATTTTTAACATTAAATTCATTATCAATCTGTTAAAGAACTATTTTATTCCATCATATCTCTGATACGCGGGACATTCTTTTGAAAAATGGAAAGTAATGAATGAAAGATTAGCCTGTTATCTATGGTAGCCAAAAAAGTCGAAGAACTTTAGGAGGGTAAAATGAAAGGAATTTAGTCTGAAAGCGTTGTTGGTAATTTAGCGTACAGGAACTGTTCTGTGGCCTAGTTTAACTGAAGTAACAAGTATTTTGGAAAAGAAGCAGAAATTTTAATTGGATTAATTCTCAGTAACCAAACATCCGGCTACTTTTAACTTGTTTGTGTTCTGGTTTTGGACTTTTAGAAGAAATAAAACATCAAGTCAGTGAGCCAAATGAGTTGGTTGTGCTCGGGTGAGGTGGAGCAACTGTCAAAATCCTTGAAATTTTGATATATATATTTGTTCTTCAGTTTCTCTGCGACCAAAACGATCAATTTGTCTTAATTTTGCAGTTTTTAACTGAGAATACGGATTTTACGGTGGTGGGAGTGATTGGTCCGACTGGGGTGGGAAAATCGAAGATTATGAATGAGCTCTATGGATTTGATGCAAGCTCGCCTGATGAGTGTTGGGTACTTTCTTTTTCAATGACTATAGAGAATGAAGATTACTGGTTGTACATTTTCTGTGACTGTGCTTTTTCCCATTAAGAGTTGCTGATTGAAAGGCATTATTTCATCTGCAATCTTCTTTCCTTCATATATGGTTATAAACCGTAAATTTCATTCGATTATAAATGGATTTTTTTTGAAATATTGGCAGAATCAATGTGCTTGGTGGTGCTTATTGACTTCAATCACTCCCTTTCGTTTAAATTGAAGTACTTCAATGTGCTAACTTCAGTACACTAGCTTACAGGAATGCTTCCACCATTTGCAATTCAGTCAAATGATACTAGAGCAATGGCAAGACATTGTACTGTGGGCATCGAACCAAGGATATCTTCTGAACGTATTATCCTTCTTGATACACAGGTTTTATGCTATTGCTGTTCAGTTGTTCTTTTCTTTGATCATATACTTCTCTTTTTTCTATAAATAATATGTTAAATTTTCTGTCTTATGCACTTTTAATGTCATAACATGTACTACTCTTTTGTATATGTTGCATCTTACAAATCAAGTCACAATTATCAATGAATGACTGTGTCCTAAATATCTAACTTTTGGCATGCGTATATTCAACCTAATTAATCATGCATTTTGGATTTGCAAGCATTTTGCATTTTGGATGTTCCAAACTCTTAGAAAGATGTTTCTAATCGAATATCATGGATGAGTACTAGAATGTCGATTAGTAAGAAAAGAAGAAGAAGAAAAAGATATGAAAGTGCAGCAAGATTTTGGCACAAAGCCAATACATAATGAAAGCTAGCTGAAGAAAGTGAGGCAACATTAAAAATTGCTGCAAGGATAGTGATGTAGGTTTTGTAATTGGCATACCATGTAGAGTCCCGGCTTAATGTTACGTGGAAATCCAAGTTTCCTTGAAAGTGTGCCCTTATTTCATACCTTTAAAGTAGCTTAGGCCCACACCTTACTCACAGAAATGAGTTTGCTAGTGCCTCACGTTTTACAATTTTGAGGGTGACACTTGAATCTGGTAGTGGAAATGATCTGCAGGAAAGAAAACAAGTAAAATCTATATGGTATTATGGTATTATAGCTCTTTCCTTTGGGAAGAGAAGTCTGAGCCTCGGGGGGGGGGGGGGGGGGATGTAGTCATTGGGAAAGGAATCATGGTATTACACCCCAAAGATTGGAAAGATGAAAAAGAGTAGGAAGATAAATGGATTGGAAATCCTCCTAGGTGCTGAGAATAGAAGGAGCCTACAAACTGGAAGATAACCTTAGACCTTAGGAAAAGAATTCTGAGCCCCAAGACTATTTAATAGTGTTGACTCCAATACACAGTTTGATGATGCTACTTCTCATGATCTGAGAATTGAGGAACTGTTAAATACTAGTTAGCTTGGTTGTAAACTATTTAGTTATATTCTATATTTGTAGGCATTGAAGTTTGTCAGGAAGAGTTGTGGTCTAGACTCTTGTGTTTTGTTCTTGCGAAGTTAGCTTTAAGAGGTTGCTTTATTTTGTGTTTGAAGAGGCATGAGTATCATCATGAATGTCTCTCCCTTTTTTTCTCTCTCGGTGAAAAGGAAGTCAACGCTCACGGTATGAGCAATAAATGTTTAACATGCAATGAGAATTTTAAAGCTACATTTTGTTGCCTGTTGTTTTTAATGTTTTCAGGTGTTCTTATCACTGTCATACATATTGTACTACTGTGTTGTCTCTTTATTCAATTGAGATGTATTCTTCTTGACTTGCAGCCCATATTTAGTCCTTCTGTTTAGCTGAGATTATGAGACCTGATGGTTCATCCACAATCTCTGTGCTAAGTGGCGAGTCTGTGTCTGCTGAATTGGCTCATGAACTTATGAGTATTCAGGTGGCTTTAGAAACTAAGACCAAAGAAATTTGTGAACAGGTTTTTTATTTCCTGGTTTTTGTTTTTAGTCACAAAACTGTTGAAGTTTAAAGATCTAATGAACTTGTCCTTTTCTGCCATGCGGCAAGGAATCTTCTAGCTTGGCGTTCTACTAGCATCCATCTGTCACATAGTGCTTGCGGTATCAGAGGGAGTTCACGATCTCAACATGTGGCAATTGATGTTGACAGTATGGCTCTCTTCATTTTTACTGCTTCCTATATGTTCTACGTATCCTCAAAAAAGCCAATGTGGAAGCTTGCTACTTGTGTTACTAATTCTTGAGAGATTTTATGACACGGCAAACTTTTAAATGTGATATGCTCTATAATTCTGTTGAAATTTCTGTCACATACGGGTTTGAATGGGATTCCTAGAGTCATATGTGGTTCTCACTTTGTCCCCCAATAAAGATGTTTGAAATTTTCTGTTCCTTTTTTAGGTTTGGCTTATAGTTATTTCCATCCTCTGCTAATATTTTTCTGCTATTCCAATTGTTAATATGGCTTCTTTCTCTGACAGTAGTGGACCGTGAATTACGCTTTAACAGCCAACCTACACAGTGCTTTGCTGTACTAGTAATTGGTGGTCAAGTGGTTTTTGTCACTATAAAATAACTACATTTTCAACTGTTTAAATCGTATGCTGATTGTCAGAGATCAACAGATAATGTAATCTGGTTTTTTCCTTTCATCATTACCATTTGTATCTTGCCTACTCTATTTAAGGTCTGAAAAACTGGCTTTTCAACAGTTGAATAACAACTTGCAAAACTGATTACTTCTTTGGAAGTTAAAATTGGATGAAGTAAAAGTACAGCTTATCATCAAATTATTTTTATAGAGGATGGAGGGTTCTGAGCGAGTAGCATGGGCAATCATAAACTTGGTGCTGGTAAATGAAACTTTTTTGTGCATGAAAAAATGAAAATTTCTGTTAATAGGTTTTGGATCTGCATTAACTTCTTTTAATTGTTCTAGGGAATTCCTTTCTACATTTTGTTTCTTTTTTTCCTATATTTTTTACCCCATTATCTTTTGCATCGTATCTCTATGCAGGTTGACTTGTTGAAGCATGGCATACCTGACCCATCTTCAATCCTCCCTTCTCATTCCCAGAGCTCAAGTTGGGGGCCTGAAAAGGAAAACAAAGATAACATCCAAAAAAACGAGGAGTATATGGCTGCTCCAGTTTTTGTCCACACAAAGTGAGTGAATTTTCCTCAGCAGAATATTATGAGATTAGCCTCATAAATGAATGAAATAGTCCCTTTTATAATTTAAATAATTCCACTAGTTAGAGGAATGGTTTAAAGATATGAGGAACAAACAGAATCTTGTACAACCTTGTGGTTCTGTATCTTGTTCTGCACAGAAAGTTAGGGTAATAGAGGCAACTCATCTATTTGTCTGCGCTTTCATTGTTTGCAGATTGCATGACGAAGAAGTCAGTCCAAGGGTTTTTTCCCAACTTAGTAAGGCTATTTCACGCTATTTCAGCACATCTTCGTTCATGAGAGACAAATATAGGGATATGACCAAAGATCTACCACTAGATTCTGTGGCTTCTGATAGTCAGTGTGATAAATTTGATTCTGCATGGCCGGATTTGTTTGTTATCTCTCGTAAGAACAAGGATGACTCCCCCATATCTCAATATGAAAGTCACATTTCCGCATTATGGAAATTGCGGGATCAGGTTTCCCTCTCTACCTCTCTCTCTTTATCTTTCTCACCCACCTATATAGGTAACACCAAAAGGCATTAAATAAACTCAAGAAAAAAACTAGCTTTGGAGCTATAAATGACAAGAAAAATAATCAACAATCCGCAGGTGACATTTCTGAAAATTCAAACTTTTCGAGGTCTATTTTCAAAAAAATGCTGGATCAGGCGTTTTTCATTTTCTTTCTTTTATGTGAATCATAAGTATTTTTCCACGCAAAGGAGGGATGGATAGTGTATATACTCCATGACATTCATTAATTCCCCCTTTTCTGTTTAAGAAAATTCAAAAACTTTCCCAAACAAATCTGTGCCAGAACTAGATTTTCATTTGCATATACATATCTAGTATGTATCTTCATAGCTAAAATTCGTATGAACTCTGTTTTGAAGTGTCTGTGTTCCACATCAGGGGAGCATATGTACCGTTTTCAACCTTTGTCTTTGTCTTCTTTTTCTCCTTCAAATATATGGCAAGTGCATTTGAAGTACTTTTCTCTAGCAGGTTTTATCCATGCATGGCCCTTCATTTGCAAGAACTGTATCTGAACGTGATTGGTTGAAGAATTCTGCCAAGATTTGGGAACTTGTGAAGAACTCCCCAGTAATTGCAGAATACTGCAGGACACTTCCAAATTCGGGTTTGTTTAGGAGGTAGCTGGCCCCAAGTCTTTCCAAATTGCCTCCGCTAAATCAAACTCTTTGGTTGACTGTCTTGGTCTCATTTAGCTAGTTTTAATGTCTTATTTCAAGTATATATCATGTTCGTGGTCTACTTTTTATGCTCTCCGCGGCTCACACCTGTTGCTCTTGAAGATGAACTTCATTTATTTGCTTTCATTTTTGGAACTTCTAGGTTTAGGCAGAGGTTGTTTTCGCTTCTTTTTTATGCTGGTATGAAGGTCGCATGATGATCCCCAAGTATGTCTCTGAACTACCCAAGTGGGCCCTCTCTCAACCTTCTAAGCCCATGTTTGGATGGCACAATTTTTTTTTCTTCAGTTTGGATGGCACCGTACTAAAAACCATCCAAGCATGAAGTACCCAAGTGGGCCCTCTCTCAACCTTCGATCTCCCAACTTACTACCACGTGTCAGATTAAGATCCGATCGTATCCATAAAGACAAACATGATTAAGATAGCACAAATATTACTCTTTTTTTTTTCTAGGCAAAGCAGGCCAAGCCTACGGGGTGGGGATTAGAACCCGAGCCATAGCTTATTGGCTAGCACAATATTACTCAATTGTGTGAATATGGTTCCCATTATTTGAAAGTGGCAAGGTGAACGATGCGGAGTGCCAAACGACGCCGCTTCCTCTCTCTCACACCGTATAACAACCAGTGGAAACAGACAATAGAAACTGTAATGATAACCGAAGGGCAAAAAAAAAAAAAGGCGACGCCATTGACTTCTCTGACATGCGAAGCGCTGTGTTTGGTTTTGTTTTGAAATTATTTGTGTTTAGTTTTTTTAAAAGTTATCATTCTTTTAGTATTGATAAAAACATTAGAATTGTGTGTTGAAGATGAAAAAGCGATTGTAGAAATTTTTTGAAAAGGTTTTGAAAACAGATCCAAACATACCATTCCATCTCCATCACAATTATCCAATTCATTCCAATCTCCCTCACAGTCTCTTGGTTTGTCTCTGTTTTTCTCTATCTTACCTTAGTTTTTTTTGTCCAAAAATGTGAGTTCTCTTTAGTATACATTTATTTCTTAGCTTCCGCGGATCGTTTTAGTTCATCAGGTTGTTGCATGAGTCGTTTCAGCTACTGTGATTGTGTTGGTGGGGTGCACGAATTTTGGGTGATTTTCAAATTTATGCATCGGTCTTTCCATTGGGTTCTTCTTGGTCTCTTTTATTTTGGGTCCGTTTTTTTGTAGGGAGCAATATTACATTTATTGCCTCCTTAATTTTGTTCAGCTATCTCTTTTGATTTTAAGCTTGTTTTCTTTTTTCTAGTGGTCATGCTTGGAATGGATACTGATATGGGGCGTGCTTGGTGGCAGCTGTATGGAAATGGGTTTTGATCAAGCATCTATATTTCAGTCTTATGTAACCTTATTGATCTTGTCCAAATTAAGTATAATCTGAACCAATACCCGGTTCCTTAGAGAACAGAGTGTTATGCTTTCCATTCCGAAGACCTGTAGTTTTGACCTGAACTAATTTGCTTTCATTCAAGTATTGGGTGGATTAATGAATTGCGTTGATGTTTCTTGTAAGGTGAGGGTCATGTGAATTGATTGGATAGTCTTTCTCAAGGGAGTGTACTTCCTGTTTTTGTTATCTGATGCCTGATGGGTTCGTCTACCTATTTGATGCCTTCTTTTTTCTCTCAACCAAACAGTATTCCTTGGCTGGCGACCTCGTTAATGGCTTTCTTTCATAAAATCAGGCAAAAATTTGTTGATTCTATTCCGGAATCTTTACATTTCATAATTACTTCTCTTCTCAGTTGTTTAATCCTATTTCTGATACGGAGTTCCGTACCTGATAAAGGCTCCTGTATCCTTCAAGAGATGCTGTGTTCTCAGCACCTTCCATTCTACTTTCTAGTTATGAATTTTCATAGGTATTATCTTTTTATTGCTAAGTTCATGCACCTAAACTCCCGCCAGTGACCTTTCTCTGTAATTTCCTTGGGAGCTGATTTTCAGTAAAAATATCAGCTCTTGTGTTGTTCACTAAACCATAAGCGCGGCCATTTTGGGTCTGTTAATCGTGTTATATTTTTCTTCTTTCTATTTGATCTGGTAAACTGCAATGATATAGAGCTTGTCCGTTCTACTTATCATTTTCTTCTTTCATTGGGAAGTTCCGATTGATGTTTACTTTAAATGCTACCTTGTCTTAATTTCTGGTCTATTTTGTGACAGCAAAGATTGATATTGCATAGACTGACAAGACACTTTGAATGGTTGTTTATCTAATTTTAGCAAACTCTGGTTTTATAGAGTAAGATGTGTCTACGAATGGAATACTGATGGCAGAAGTAAGAGCTGCATGGCAAAGAACAGCTAATCGTTGCTTTGTCCAAGAAGATGCCAAAAGAGCTCCCAAGTTAGCTTGTTGCCAAACATCATCTTCAACATCCAAACAGGTTGATGCTGGAGCTACCTATACAGTAGATAGGCCAGATAATCCTGCCTTAGGTTTTACACCTTTTAACAAGAATTCTGCATTTTCCAATCTATCCCATACACGATATGGGGCTTCAATTGCGTTCTAACTATGGGTACCAAAAGGGTTTTACATATGAACAGTTAAATGAATTGGAGGCCAAAGTGGAAACGTTAAGAACAGACATAGAAAATGCAGCTACTAAGTTTGGTGAGGTCCACTCGCAGAAAGGAGACATTATTCATGTTGATGACAAGAACTCTGAGTCTTCTCTTGACATGCAATATGGTCTCGCTTCTGTTCCTATGGGTAAAGCTCATGAAGTCATACAGGAGTCAAAGGCTCTATATGGTAAGAATCTTGGGGAATATCTTGGACTAATTTACATGATGGGAATATATGAACTTGTGGATATGGATCCTGTTGGTTATCTAGTTTCCTGAAAAGCCAATGACTTTCTTTCAGTTCCAGAATTCCCATGGTTTGTGGGTGATAAGGCTGAACCATGGTGGCGGACAATGGATAAAGACGAATCGGTCTATTTGGTCTCGAAGAAGTCACAAAACCATTTGCTCAATTGTGATCTTCCACCACCACAAAAAATGCATGTCAGGTGTCAGGAGATACCAATATGCTCATATCGGGTGCCTTGACCATGATGAAGCATTGGGATCATGTTCGATTGGAAGGCCCGAACTGGTGGTGTTTCTGATAGGAATCATACGCGGGGCTGTCCTGCTGCTGGGAAAACACTTGGAAGCCAGGGGACTTCATCTTAAGAAGGGCGTTCACAATATGGTGACCAGTCATTCAGGTATTGGTTTTTCTAGTACCCTCTATTTACTGAGATGACAACATTTGGTTCTTCATCTGACTATACGCATATTAGTAATAGTATTTATGTTGAATTTGTTACTCAAGCTTATAGGACTTTGATAGATGCATGTTTTATTATCGTATAAATGGCTTGGATTTGTGGTGGACTTGCATTTTAAAAGCAGCTGTAGTACCAACCAAGAGGATATTAGAGAGGGGCCAGGAGTTTCTGAAAGTGCCTTTAGCAAAGCTGAGCTCATGGAAGCCCTCTGCCATTCTCAAACACGTGCAAGGGAAGCCGAGAAGACAGCAAATAGACAGTGGTTCCAACTGTTGCAGCTAGAAATCTTTAATATCCCGATTAGGACTACTGAGATGTCTTACAAAGCTCGGAAACAACGGGCAAAGCGGCAGAAGAATACCAGGCAAAGAACATGCAAGCAAGGGGGACCAAGACATGATATCACGAAATATGCTTTTTCTTTTGCATTGGGGTTCAGTCATGTTGGCGCTGGCTTGCTCGTGGGATGGACTGTAGGATGGATGTTACCTCCTTTATAGTTAAGTTTTGACCAAAACCTTGTTTCCTCCCAAGGTTGGTTTACAAGGTGAAGTGGCTGTTCTAAATTTATCTCGTATGCACTTGTGTTCTTAGATTCTTAGGTAGTCTAATGTAAATTCTTGTTATGACTTGTTTAGTGTGCATAATTGTTTTCTGATTGATTTTTATTGTAGTTTATTTAAAAAATAAAGAGTAAGAAGATTTGATGAAATTTTTTTATGAAAAAGTAATAAAGTTTGTTAAAAATTAAAGAGATGAGATTTGAATTTTTTTTTTATGAAAAAATATTGAAATTCATGTATAAGGAAACGTGTGTGAAAATTTTGATTTTACCAAACATCAGTGAGGGGTTACACTATAAAATTCGTGAGGCAATCCAATCTTCTGTGTAAGATCGAAGCGTTGGACAAATTATTTAGACAAATTTTCCATCGTTAATTCCAATGGGTAGAGTGAAAAACCACGACCACCTGCACTAATTCTTTAGAGGGTTAAACCTCTTTAAAATTAATGAATTAATGCATGTGATATGGCCCATTAAAAAAAAACTGACTTTACAGAAGATTGCCTTAAAACCTACGGCAAATACACAGCTTCCTGTTGTTTTAGGTATTCTATGTTGTTTCATTTATCATAACTTGTGTTAATTTATACTGACAATTACCCCACCAAAAAAAAAACTTGGGTTAATCAAGGGTCTGGGGGCGGGTTAACTAAGCTCTATGCATTAATTTAAGGTTTCAGTCTTAGTGCCGCAAGGATATATATACCATAAGCTGAAGAAGACCTCCAATCCAAAAAGAAAGTTCGTTTGACAGAAATTTTTAAGATTCTGATAAAATTGTGAATAATTAGTTAATCAAGTTATATTGATATACATGTAGAAAATATTATTAAATTATTAAAAAAAAGTATTGGTATTCATACAGAAATTGTTAAAATGAATTTATGTTCGTAAAAAAGTTAATAAAATGTTGTATTAATACGTGTGTTTTATGTTTTGTGATGTTTGGATTGTAAAAAAATATGATACAAATCCTAAAAAAAAGTGGTAAATGAAGATCACCCAAGATTGGAACAACAGGTCCTTCAACCACTCGAGTTGAAAAAGGAACAAAATTGATAGCTATGCTTGTAATATAGCTCAGAATGGTTTCAAATAAGATGCAGAATTAAGGACATTGGTCAAATGACAAAAAGGCAAATCGAAATAACGAGAATCCTAAAGAGTAAAGCCCTTTCATACTTTTATAAGCTCTTCAAGACTCGCCGTTTAGACCACAACAAAATTCATCAGAAAACCAACTGCCGATGCCATCCATCCTTCCCAACCCAACGAATAATGCTTCATTTTTTCACAAACAGAACCAGTCGCGGTCGCCGCAAGGAGGATCAACATAGTGCAGTAGCAGTTATGACGCTCCATTATAAAAAATGGGTGTTGTGCCCCATTCTATTTTCGTTCCAACAATCTCCAACCAGAGTTCCAGAAAAAGGTTGCCTATAAGTGCATCGTTCTCATTCTGAGTTGTGATTTGCTAAATCAAACCAACTGCTGTCACATTCTTCATATACTGGGTTTTGCCCATATCCTCAATACACTAGGGAAGGACACCCATGGGAAAAAATTTATCTATTTATTACCTTCTACCACCTTTCATCTCAACTTACTTACATGCATGTCAAGGGGGAGGGCACCTTTACCTGTCAGATGCTCCGTTGCCTCACATCAGAATCAACAAACCAAGAGAACAACAATTTGAACTTACTCAGACAGCTGATCAGATGGGATCTGGCCAAAGATATCAGGACATAAATCCCAATTTCCCCGTTCCCTGGCTTCCCAATACCCACCAATATAGCAGTATGTATCACTTGCTTTATCTTTCGCAAACCACCGTGGTTTCCAACCCTGCTCTTGCATCTTTCGAGCCTGAATCCCAATTAAAACAATATCCAATCAAAACAAATTACTTATTCTTGAAAGATTCAAATAATGAACAAGACACACAACTCAAAAAACCCTAGGGCAACCCAACATAAGGGACTTACTAATTGCCTATGTACCAGGGTAGTGGGCCAGTGGACAAGTTTGTGAAACATAGGCCCTTGCCAAGTCTGTCGCAAATTATATGACAGAGTCTTGCATTATAATTTCTCGTGTATGACAGAAACATAAAATAAGACATTATGTAACGATTGACCGACCACCAGGAGAAGTAAAATTATTCAAAGCTAACATTGCCCAACACTTGTCAAGGCAATCATGGTTTATATGTGATTCGCTCTAAAAAGATTTTGAACAACTTCAAGTAACTGTATGTATAACTTCATGCCAAGAAATACAACATAACGTTTACCCGACGTTGCCGCTGCTCCAACCGCAACTTCTCTGCATTTGCCATTTCATACTCGCCATTTTCCAAATACCTTTGGTCAGGTCTTAGCCTTGAATCTGTAGGAGGCAACTTCTCCTACATATATAATTGCACCTATACATCAGATAGACCTAAATACGCCAGAGAAAAAAAAACCCAAAAAAACAAGGAGAGAATCTGGACAGCACGCCTAAGTGAAATTATAAAATTTCCCTTTCATTTGTTTTAACAGCTTTATGACTTCTAAGAATCATCTATATTCAGTTATCACCGTGATTCTAGGAGTTTCATTATCATGCAACGACAATGATGCAGTGCAAAAGAAATCACATAAAATCTCACTACCAGGTAACGTCACAGATGCAGTGCAAAATGTATCACATAACTTTCCTTCAGCACAGTGTTTCTATACCACTGAATGAAACAAAGAAGGTTGGCATCAAATTTGAAAGTTCAGTGAACTCATAAAAAAGTACCTTCAGTCCAGGGGTGATTTCATTCAATGTGGTCGCAAAGCGTGTTAAGTTATATCTAGTAACTAGGTTGGGAGGCTTGCTACGCTTCCAGAGCAGATGGGCATCTGATAAAGACTCATATCCTTTTCCCTTCCCGTGACAGTCTCCATTCACATAATACATACTTTCATCCCATTTTCCATGGAGAGTTGCCACTGTTTTTCCATTCCGGTTTTGAACTACACCATGTACCTGAAAAAACAATCATGTTATTTTAGCCAATAATACTCCCGACAACAGTAGTAGGTGCAAACATGGAAAACTGCAAGGGACTCGAATTCGCACAACACAATAACATTAGAGGAATGCCACCAATCATAGATGCTATCATCTGCAACTTAAATAAGAATTCTGCTGCACAAGAGTTGGAATCAACTACATGCTCAGAAAGAACATGAGGAACAGCCTCATAGGCAACATTAGTTCTTTCCCAGTGGCAAGAAAAATTAGCATCTTTATTGAAAATCTATCTTTTGTTCATAATGCTTAACACAGATGAATGCATAAATGTACCTCGGAAAATAACCACAGACAAGAAATACTCTCTTCACAAAGACTTTTTTGAGCCAAAAACAACATAAACCGGCAAGCTAAGAAAATGAGTTCTGCTAAGAAAAGTGCTTAAGTAGGCAGCCCTCAAAGAAAGAAGCAAGTATATTTCAACTGTGTATGCAAGCTACTTTGTTGCAAAGGATCTTCTACTGAGGCTCTAATACATAGAGAATATTACAACGTGGGATAAGATGTATTACATTGATGCTTTTTAATTCCATCATTTCATTAGGTTATTTGGAGTTTAGAAGGGTTGTCATTTGACTCGGCATTTTAGATATTTATTAGGATTTGATTACAAGAATAATCCAAAATACATTTGTTCACCTTTTAGCTTATTTAAGCACTCAAGAGAGTACATATTATGTGACCAGTCTAATGCAACAAAGCATATTCTGATCCAAGATCTGAAACTTAGAATTCTATGGGGCATGAAATGAAGACACTGAGCAGAATCAGAAATTTGAAGGATCCCCCCTCTCTACTTATTGACAACGGAAATAATGCCGGAATACACGAAGGAAATGATGAAATTCACAATCGCAATACCCAGTGAATCTTAGTCCTTCACATAATTAATTTTCCTGTATTTCTCAAACGGTTGGGAGACAAATGATTACATAATTTACATTAATCCCCAATAACCCAGTACCAACAACATTTGAGGTGGAACTCCATTTAAGAACAAGCCAACATAAACCAGAAAAATTCTACTAGCAATTGTGATTTGAGTTTTCGGCCAGAAAGTGCTCGTAGCCATGGAAATTAAGGTCAGGCCACTGGTTCAGCAAATTAGGGGATATGATCCAATTTCCCTAATTTGGAAGGGATTAATGATGGTCCCGTATATCCACAAATTAACATCGCCACCCCTACAGAACAGGTTATTTTTGTGTACCACTCGTGGTGTTATTATCGCATATATATTCACGAAGCCATTAGATTGAAGGATGTAAAGAGAGGAAAAAGAGAAGGAAGCAAATGAGGAATATCTTTTCAGTTTTAAGTCCAAAATATTCCAATATACACCACCAGTGGCACACCACAAGCTAACACTGATAATTGCAAACAGAAATAAGACAATGCAACAGGTTAGATAATGCAAAAATTGTGTAATGATATATTTTAAAAAAAGAATGCAAAATTGTGTATCCTGCATCCTCTCTGCCAAACTAAAGGCAGTAGTCCTTTTTTTCCAGCAAAGAAAGAAGAGTTAAGATGCTGCACTTTTCTTCCATTTTTTTAGTAGCCATAATGTTGAGGAAAAATTTGGAATAATGGCAAAGGAACATTGAAAGATCACTGTACATCCTTAAATACCAGACTAAATATCACATTGAAAACTCAATAATTAGAGAGAACCTGGTGAGGATTTCGGTCAATGATGGACTGTTCCTTGAATTTCAGCTTGCATGAATACTCATAATTTCCCTGTACCCGCATTGTACCATAGTGATCGCAATAAAGCTTTCCCAATATGAGGTTGTATATAGATGTTGTGACCTGACAGAAGACAGAAAATTTCTAAACCGAACAGAACATAGAAAGAATATTCCTTGAAGCATCATAGAAATACCTTATTCCATTGAAAAACTTCCCCGTCATCAAATTCTAGAGTCAAAACACCAACAGGATCAAGTTGAATTGACCGACCCCAAAATTTGCTCTTTAAATTGCTGTCTCCCCAGAATTTCCATCCCGTACCCTCACAGTGACATGCAACGATCATAGGGTGATGACTGACCTGACAACAAAAGTGAAAGCAACTTGGCAATTGTCGCGTCCAATTTTGAACAAAACTCAAAGAAAAACCCATAAGAACTACTGTATGTTTGGAAAGTTTTACCACGGAAAGATCATCTCTCAGGGAACATGGGATTTTCCTACGAAGAACAGCCACTCAAAGATCTGAGTAATTTTCCTCACCCATACAATGTAACATCGGTAATAGCAATTCCTCTAAAAGGAGAGCCTTTACTTGAAATTTGGGGATTTTTTTTCCCATCATGGTCTGTTTTTGTCCAGCTCATACAGATTCCTTTCTATTACTTAGTATTTGTTCTTCTGCCGAAGAAGGATGATGTTTTTGTGGAACAACATGTTTGGAACAAAGAATTCATACCAGGATAACGTTGTTCGATGGCATTCAATTATTATTATTTTCTTTTTCAAACAACCACATCTTCCCTCCCCTCATCCAAATTTAGAAGATCATTACACTTGATGGGGGGAAAGTAATATCCGTACTGCACTACATCATCCACTTGCATTTTCAAATTTAGATCTACAAAAGTAAATTAAAAGTTATCTATTAACTCAGTAGAAAACACATATGGTCATGCACAAACTTATGGATATCATAATTTTTGTACTTGAGTCAATTTTTCAGAAATTTTGGAGGAAAAAAAAATCTCTTACAGGTTAAATATGTAAATCATCTTATGGGTTGAAAAACAGGGATCACCAAATCAAACCAGCCCTTCTAAGTTGAGGTTTTGATTGGCTTTACTAGCATAGCATTCTGAAATCAAACGCATATTATACAGGAATGGAAAAATTATAAATTTAAACAAAAAGAACGAGTCATATTAGTAATTTATTTGAAACGTAAGGAGTGAAAATGAAACCTTCTCTGAGAAAAAGCGGAGGCCTTTATCTGGATAATCAGCCTCATAGGTCTCCCCTAACAATGGATTAAATGGTTTGCATATTCTTCCTTCAGTTGAAGAATATCCCGAAACAGCAAAAGCAGCCACATTAAGAATCCTCATGAGGCTATTACCCTGAAAAATATCAAGGGGGAAACTAAATTCAAGAAACAGATTACTAATACTTCAAAATAAACTCATAGCAGAACTACACTCTCATATGTAGCGAAAAAAAAAACAAATTGAGAAACATTCTCTAATGACAATACACAATTCAAAGACTTCACAAAATTTTCAACTAGATTGAAAAACGACTGTACCATTGTACCTATGATATAGACTGAGGGGGGTGGAGGCGTAGCAAAGTGCGCAGCAGACAAAGGTTCTAGAATCCTAAATCTAAGATAATAAACCATTTTCTGAATAAAATTAACATTCTCCTCCTTCTAATGCTCTAAACATCCGACGCAAACTCAGAAAATTATTGATTAGATCTACGACATCTTCATAAGCATCTTTCAGAAACATCTCAAATTGCCACCAGATACACCAAAGGCAAAAGGTGGGGGTATTAATCTTTTTCACACACTATTGGAGAACCCACTACTCCTAGGTGCCTTAAATACAATTTGACCAGACAAGTAATGTTCCCTCTGGAGAGATCAGGCAAAATCACCACGTCCGCTGAGATTATAAATTCCAGAATTCATCCAATTTCTCAAACTGGTTCAAGACAAAAGTTAAGAGAGAGAGAATCATATGATAGCATACACAACATACTGAATAGAATAAATTCCAAGAATAAAAATCCCATATCCATCACTCAATAGATGTGTTCTCTCTACCTCTCTGTAGTTCTTTTCCGCTATTTATTTATATGTTTTTCGGTTGCCAACTATAAGCACGATTTACAGCAATAGCTTAGGAGCATGGAACCCAGTAATCCAGAAGGACAGAGAAATATGAAAAGACATATTGAAAACAATTATTTCTTGTTTCTTTAAATAAAAAGGACATCATCAAGTTCTTTTTTGCGTACTTACCCTTTTTCCCCACTCATATGCTCGATCAAGGAGATATGAATATTCCAAATCTTCAAAACATTTTTGTAGGGAAGATAGAGGCTCATTGAAGTAAACGGGAAGACATATTTTTGTGAGATCCTTTCCAATGTTATCTTTAATCATTGACCAAAGACTAACACCCCTCTCCTTTTCAATAGGATCAGGCAATTTTTTGCGCCGCTTAATGTGAGGATAGTTAGCTCCAACAGATCTAATGGATGGATCAGTATCATCTTCAGATTGAACTCCATAAAGACCGCCATCATCTGAAGAGAAAGATGACACTCGGAAATCAGACCCATTACTCTTGAAAGAGCTGGATGACAGAAAATCACGAGTGTCAAAGAATGTATTCTCTTCATCATCTGTTTCTTCCTCTGCAGCGTCAACTCTTTCATTGTCATCTTCAGATTCACTAACACTTCCTTCTGGGAAAAAGAAAGTTATTTACAATTAAAGTACTATTACAACGCACAACAGAGAAAAAAAACTACAAAAGACTGTAACAGGAGAAAAACATCCAAAACCATCAGCATACTTACCATTTTCAAAAAGTATTCAATGAAAAGACAAAAACAGAGACAAATTAGTACAGATAAAAAACAGTCCCAACTCTCAAAAGATCCCATTGCATACTTTTTACAGCTAGCACTAGAAAGAGCTACTCTCTTCCCCTCTCTCCCTTCCCACAGAAAAAACCAAAAAACAAAAAAAAAGGTAGCATTAGAAGTACAAATCAACAGCAGAAACATTTTTCTGTAAACATATGTATGCAACCACCATGACAAGGTAATGTTAGCACAGCTATTATAAAATTCACAGTCATAGTGAATAACACAATATTGGCAAGTCGTCATTAGTTCTGTCACCATGGTTACCACAGCAGATGCCTCAGGTTAGAGTCAAGTATTGTTCTCTTTAGTAAACTAGAAAAATAAAAGTAAAGAATCATGGACTGTCCAACAAGAATTAAGTAAATTGATGTTGCTCTGACCTTCAATCAGAGAACAGAACACTACAAAGATTTTGACACACCTCGTTACCTTTAAAATAATCCAGAACTCCCCAGCCCATTCCTGATGGAAGGGAAGGAAATAAAGCTGGACTCAGACCAACCTCCAAGTGTCCATTAGAGTGTCAACCAAAAGGCACCACTATCTAATTGTGTAATTACCAGATGATCCAAGTCATATTGGCTTTAATGAAACCTTGCTACTAAACATATTTCAGCATATACAAAACTTACCACTGGATTTTTCCTGCCTTAATCGAGAAGAAGTCCCTTGATCCTGGAATTGTCTTTGGCTTTCATCAACCACTGTATTCTCCAGATCAACCTTTTCTGTCTACATAATACAGTATAATAGCAGTTGCTTAGCAGGCATCAGACACCTTCTAACAGAAGGACAAATTTCATTTTAATAAGAACACTCAAACCCCATACAGACCTTCAGATGAACACCAAAGAGCTGTTTAAAAAGAAACATCAAGAAGTCATGAATAATGTACAGTATATGATTTCTAATCTTGTACTAGAACACTGCAGTTCATAAAACAATTTGCAGATAGACAGTGTTTTTGGATCGTTGAGTGATAATGTAATGCTGAACCTGGAACTAACCAAAACTTGTCTCTCCTCCTCCCCTTCTTAAAGAAATTTTTACTTTTTCCCTTCCAACCAAAATATTGTCAACTATCTCCTTTCTAGTGGGCACCACCCCCACCTCATTTCTGGATTAAGTGTCTACCACCTCCTATTTAGAATCTGCTCGCATTAAAAATATTCCTCATTGAATCATAAAATTTAACTGTATTAGTCATTGTAAATGATGAAAGGTTATACTATTTTTTTAATATATTCGAAATTCAATAGAAAACTAAAAGATTATATTAAATTTTAAAACTTTTCTGCAAATATTTTCAATACAAAACAAACACCGAAAATCTAATTTTGAAATATTTTCAGTGTCAGCCAAACACCAGAAAATCAATAACTTCTCAGAAAATATTTTCATCTTAGAACATTTTTCCATTTTCATCGTTTTACATCAAAACAAACGCAGCCTAAGATGAATCTCTTTAAGCACATTCTGGGTATAAATGAGGAAGGACTCTACTGCTACCAATTTTAACAGCATTTCAGCAATCTAGAATATGAGCACTGACCTCCTAATAAACTCTCAAGAGTACACTGACAATCTACCAGAAACTCAATAGCTGCAAAATTTCTAGCATAAACCTCGAAATAAAAAATTGTCATATACAATAGTATATTACTATATCAGAGGAATTAAACCTCTGAACTCAGTTCTAGTGTGGAGTCTATTATGTAATCCTATTACCTGAAAACCTCGCATTAAAGCCCCTGAATAAAAGAGGGTCTGCACATTGGCCAACATAAAATTGTCTCAACTCATCAATTTAGAATGAATCTGATCGTAATTCATTCAGAATAGATATACTAAACGTTCAAAAAACCTGTCGGTCAGATACTATATGCAGAAGATGGGAAGAATCACAGTATATAGCCAAGGAGAATTACAACTCTACCCAAACATCACAAAAGAACATAACAATCACAACCCTGCATCCTAACAATTTATTTGAGAGGCTATGAAGCACAGAATTTCATGCAGCAGAAGTAGGCAAGACAAAAAAAGAGTTCATTACATGTACCTCTAGGTGCCGCAGCATGTCGATGAGGAGCCACTGCTTCTGCTTTAGCAGCACGAGTTGGTTCTGCAGTGCTGAAAACTCACTCCTCATGATCTGCTCGCTGTCCTGGATGGCTGCGTCACTGACACCCTCTTCCAAAAGCCGCTGCCTTAGCTTCTCAGTTGACACAGTGACGTTGTTGATGGGAGCCATTAGCTCGCTGTTAGACATCCGTGGGAACATATCCTTGACAGCTTGCAATGCCTCCATCCAAGCTCCTCGATCTTCATGAGTTTCAGCCCTTAGATGGAGCCTCTTTGTGCCAGTGAAAATTGAGAATCTTTTGTCATCTGATTTGCTCTCCCGGATTGAGGAAACCTGTAATGTTTCACTCAGAACATAATTCGAATACAAAAAAAATTCTTCATACTGTCATACAGATACATAGCTTCGGTGGCAGTATTGCAAAAAGAGATTATACTAAAATTACAACTACAATTGATTACTAGCCAGAGATATGAAACCCTGACGACTAATTACGCCGAACCTTATTGAATAAAATCAAGATAAACAGCAACAGGACGGAGAAGGGGAAACTGTGAGTTATAAGGAGAAAGAAATGTCTGTCAATTAGCATCAACCACTGAAGAGCTCCAAATGTGATATATGATAGATACACTTACATGTGCATATAAGTACGTGTGTGCGCGCGTCAAAAATAAACTTTCTTAGACTATGACTAAAACTGTTCTGTATCCACCTGCATATATCTGGCCGATTAAACCGAGAAATGGAAACGAATCTTTGAACAAATAAAAAACAGATCACTCCGCGTGGCTACTGGTCCAATGGGGTTACTTCTCGAACAGAAAAAGATTACTGTGGTTGACTAACCTTGAGATGAACTTCGCCAAAGGGCTTGCGGGGAAGGAGTTGATGCGGTTGCGAGGTTTCATGCCTCGAAATCCGTCGCATCGACTCCTCGCCGATGACCTTCGATCCTTTCTCAGTCTCTTGGTTCACCACAATCTTATCGGGTCCATGAATCTTATAGTACGACAAAACGCCGTCCTGCAGCACGAACCAACGTGGTCTCCATCCTTTCCCGTAATTCACCCACTTGTACAATATCCCCGAGATCCCGTTCCCCACTATATCGTTGATCTTCACGTCCACGGGCTGCTCCAGCGCCGACTGACCCACAACCGTCGCCGACGACGTTCGCTGCTGACTCAGCCGGTCGCATTCGCCGTTATTGTGATTGAATGAGGCGTTGTGGATTTGCTTGCTGGCGGTCCGGGTCGTCGGATCGGATCTGGCTGGCGTGGCCGCGGGAGGAGACGGCATGTGTTGGAGCGAACGAGATTGCTCAGACACGGTGGATACGCAGCAGAAGGGATGCATGGGGAATTAATGGCAAAGAGCGGTCACTTCAAATCGTAGACGTGGAGAACCGTTTTTCCAGTGGAGGTAATTATTTTTTGTTTTGGGCTGCGAAATGAAATCGATGACAACGAAACGGGGAAAGAGAGGAGGTTCGCGTGGGAATAAGATAAAACCGTTATAACTATCGATAGGGTTAAGAGAAATAAAATTTTTGAAAATTTTGCCAGAATTTCGCTGTAGGCACGGAAACTGGTGGATTGCTCGGAGAGGGAAGGAATCCGGCGAGACGGAGAGGGAAGCTGGAGAGAAGTGTCCGGAAAGATGAGGTGGCAGAGCGGTCAAGACGGAAAAGTTGATTTTGAATGAACTGCCAGTATATGTCGCCAGAGACTTAAAAATGAGGCGGTTGAAAGTTTATGATTGGGTGGGCTTTTATGACTCCCGTTGTCCCGTCCTTTGCGTATGTGTCTCTCTCTCTCTGCGCGTTTTTGGCTTTTCAGCCTTTTTCCTGTGAGGGTTTGTTTTGGTGCTTACAGAGTGCAGGCCAAAACGTGGAGGATCGCCGTGGGTCACTGCAAAATCGACACGTGGATAACAGAGGACGTGGAAGCGTAGGGGGGCCGCACGGGGTCGTGCGATTGGCTGTGCTTGCTTGACCGGGGGGGAACTAAGCTGGAGGAGTTAATAATGGGTTCCTCGTTTTGGACTTGGTCGTTGGTTCACGGTTCTGACCCCAGACTCGGCCTTCCTCGATTGCCGACCATCTAGGACTTGTTTGGAACCGGTCCAGGTCTGGTTTTGATTTAAAAGTTGAACCCTCTCCACCGTAGCCTGCCAGCACATATGCCAGGTCTTAGAGGTTGTACTCTCTCTCTCTCTCCTCTGTCTCTTTTATTTTTTCCTTTGCCTCATCGAGCTGCAGCCCGCAACCCCCTCAAGATCTTCGTACGCCGTTCGCAATACTGAAAACAAGATAATCAACTCTAGCGTAAGCAACGCGATCGCAGATAACGAATTTCCCGGCCACTTTCGAAGGTTGAAGTTGTCCCGCAGAGCATGATGAGACAAATACACCGAAAACCGCCTCAGGACTCTGGCGAACTCCAACTGATCGACGTGTAGCTCACCCAGGTCACGAGCCAACTGGAGGCCGAGAAGTAGCATGGGGAGGAACTGAAACGAATGCGGAAAGCAAGCCAGGAGCAGCGCTGGTGGGAAGCTCCCATCGAAAAGCTAGGATTGCCACAGCTTCAGCAGTTGAGGAGTCTCTGGAGGAGCTGAAAAACAACGTGGCTCAGCAGTCTGATAGCAGGCTTATGCTTCACAACACAACTTCTCCTCAATTTTTTGCATCAGAGAGCTCGAATCAAGGGGCAGTTCCCTTTGACGCTAAGATGCCTTTCGACACAAAAGCTCATTTACGATGCAAGGATGCAGTTCCCTTTGTTTAGAGGTGGTACTCGATGTTTTGAGCATAGCTTAGAGGCGACTGGGCGAAACTCGCGAAAGTCACTAGCACACCTGGGCGCATTTCGTGCTAGCGGCAAGCCAAGCGAGAGTCGCGCGAATGGCAACTGGGTGAAGCAGATGCCATTGAACGTGGGAAGGGGATGGATCCTGGGTATTCAATCGGAAATTGGAGAAGCAAATGCCATAATATATTTGAAGGGGAATGAACAGCTGTGAGAAAGGAGGAAGGAGAAGGGGTGGAAGACGAGTGCGTGCAACCTTATACGCTTTTGTACAACGGCTACAGTTTCAATGTGAAGACGAGATAGCTGTCTTGTACTGTAGGGTGTAAGACTGCAGACATCCTGTAATTGTCAGAAGACCGAAAGTATTCGTTATTCACTTTTTTTAATACTTTAATGCTCAATCAGACGTTGTCATGTGTGCGCTAAATTTGAACCATGAACCACGCCAAACGTAGGTGCACAGATTGCGGCTTAAACCCTGGTTTGAATCGCAAAACCAGGACATGGACCCGATTCCAAACAAACCCCTACGTTTTCTAGCAATTTTTCCATCCATCTGTTCCTTTCCAAGTCTCTTCCGCTTGCGTCTGAACACTTTATCTCCTGTTCTTTTGCAAAAGACGAAGACCACTTTTTGAGGTTTTTAACGTTCGAGCTGGTGAACCAAATCAAGAACAGTACGAATAAGTTTTAAAAGAATAATCTTGTGCGAAACCCCCCAAACATATACGAACGCAAATGTTATCAAATTTGATACTGCGCTCCAAGTGGGGATCCGACCCGGGCCTACCATTCTAGAAGACTAGAACACGATAGATGGCAACCAGAAGTTGCGGGAGGAATTTTTACTGTAGGAAAGTAAACCAAAAGGACCGTGCTGCTGGATAAAGTGTTATAAGGACGAGGCTCATAATTCATTATAAAAGGACGAGGCTCCGGATAACTCAATCATGTTTGGGAATTGGCTTTAAGTACGTGGCGCGTCCTCATCCGTGCGATCACGGGTTTTTACCCACGGGGTATAACGCTTTTGATGGCAGTTGAAACGGGGAAATAATGACGTTGGATGTTCCGATGTGTAAAACGTTTGCTACCTGTAGCAACTGAATGTTAAGGTACGTTTGGCTTGTAGTTAGTACAGGGCACGTATCTCGTCTGTCTCGGGCACCTGTTTCCGTATCTAATTATCTCTCTCTCTGTTTTTTTTTTGGCTACACGTGAAGAATCCAAACACGTCTCTTCAGAAAAGAAATAGATACATATTATACATATTTTAAAAAATTGAAAAATCTAGAGAAATTTATGGCATATTATAGCCAAATTTTCTGGTTAACTTGGTCGGATCATATTTGTCTATTTTTGTTTTGGTCAGCGATTACTAACAAGGATAGCATTCTTGTTTTCCTTTTGTTTTTTTATGTTTTTTTTTGTTAGGATGTAGAAGATTTCTTAGGAAACTAAGAAGGCGTTTGTTTTTCAATATTTTCAACCTTCAAAATTTTCAAACAATTATAAAATAATCTCTCTCCTTATTAAATTATAAAATAATATTATATTATTCAATTAAGTATTCTCTCCTCACTTTTCTATAAATTATTATATTTTTTCACAAACTTCAACACTCAAATTTTCAAAACTCCAATATTTCTAAAAAACACCACATAAATTGTGTACTTGCTATTATTGGCTACAGAAAATAGATAGATAATGTATTGGTAACGGACCAGTGGAGGTCTACGGGAGCCCCACCGCATGTGGGAGCCCGGGATGGAGCACGAACGCGACGTTCTTCGAATACATAAATAAGATGTGCCAAATTGCCCGGTCCACGCATGATTTTGACAGGCTAACGTCGGCCACCTTAAGGATGGTCCCGTCTACTGCGTATGGATTTTTTTTAAAATTATTTATCATTTCCAAATAAAATTGTCCACACCCACCACACAAGAAAGCAGCAGTCAAGAATTTAGAATCTTCCTTTTGAGAAGATCCGCACACACTTATACTTTTGCGGCGTCCCCAATTTGACCCTATCTGACATCATCACTCATCACGTTATCTCTCTCTACCTTTCTTTCTTTTTCTTTTTCTTTTTCTTTTCCTCTAATCTCTATAGTTTGTATGTTTTTTTCCTCCTCTTTCTTATATTATTTTGATAAGATAGATAAAAAAAATAGTAAAATGACAAAAAAACCTGCAATACCCAAAAAGATAACCGAGTTTGCATCAATTTAAAACAATAAGCTCAAATGAAACGAAAAAATTTGAAGATCAGCATGGTACCAGAATTGGTATCCACGAATCACCCTATGGGCTTATAGAGTCATTGTTTTTTTTTTATGTATAATAAAAATATTCTTCACTAATCAAAATAACTTGATACATTATAACCTAAACTATGTATTTTGATACATTTCACTAGTAAATGATCAATTTTAGGCATTTTACGACCTTTATTAAAGTTTTAGATTAAAATTACTATAGTACTCATAACCCATTTCATGTTGAAGATATTTATGTTAATTTATTAAGTCATTGAATATATTATTGTTAGTTAAATGATGCAAAATATTTAGTATTTATAGTTGTCGTCGGGAGTACAATGTGTCAAAACAGATAATTTTAGGTGTAAAGTGTCTATATTAAAAGTTTGAGGGTGTAATATATCAACGCTAGTGATTTATGTTGCAATATGTCAAACTCTTTATAATTGATATGTGAAAAATACATTTATCTATCTAATATAAATTTAATAAATAAAATAAATAAATATGATGACTTTTAGAAAAAAAGTTTGAGATTAACTATGCTCATAGCAAAATTCTTGCAATTAATAAGATTATAATTGCGCTTAAAGAGAACAAGTTAAAAATAAAAATCATGTAGATAGGTATAATGTATTAGATACGTGACCTATGGATGATTAATGGTAGTGTAGGCGACGGTTTGACGAAAATCGTCACTGTCGCCGCAATTGATGGAATCACATATTTGACACTGTCACCGCACCGCTAAGGCACAATACCTTGCCGTGACGATATTAATGGTAACGGTTAGACGATAATCGCTTAAACCCTGTAACTGTTGGACTAACAAAATATGTTTTTTTTCTTTTTATTTTTTCACTGTTTTAGACTGTTTTTCTTGGGCTTTTAGACCATTAAGATCATTTGATGCCCATATATAAGCAATAAATATAATCATTCAAATATTATAATTTTTTAAATTTTAAAACATAATATCATAATCAATAATCATATCAAATGGACAAATATTATACACATATTCAAACATAATATCATAATTATTAATACTCGTAACAAATATAATAAGTTGTCCAAAGTCTAACATAATATCATATTCAAACATAAAGGCTAAAATTTAATAAAAGTGTCTGATAATGTAACATAATCTAACTAATAAAAAGTCCAATAAAAATATGTTAAATAATCAATAATCATGTCAAGTCTAAACTAAGAGTAATTAACAATAATGTAACTAACATTCACCGTCACCGCAATTAACAGAATTATATATTTGATTTACCAAAAACCGGATAATGCACGCTAACCTTTATTGGTCAGTTAAATAGTCGATAACACGTGTCGAGATTTCACTTTCGGTAGGGTCAGACAACAAAGAGATAAAAAAAAAAGAGAACTGGGATCTGAATTCTGAGTAGTGAGGACAGCACTCCGAGTTAAGGTGTACCGGGAGACAGAGGATCACGGATTAGCAGTTTCTTTTCTGTACCAGTTTGACCAAGGACCGGTCAAGGTGGGCCGAGTCGACGTCGATAACGCGCTGCGGTCCTTCGTCATGCATTGCTTTGAACATCTACGTACCTTTTTGTGTCGGAAGAACAGGCAGAGATGCAGAGGACCAAAGAGATTTTACGTCTATTTGTTATTTTGTCTTTTTAAAAAAAAAAAATTCGCTGAATTTTTTTTCTTTTCTGGCATTCATTATTTTGCAGTTAGGTGGAGAGTGGATGAATGTCTACACTACCGTAAGTTTAGAGAAGTAGGAGGGGGAAAAGATTGGACAATTTTTAATCTAAAAAATCATTAAAGTTTGAGGAAAGTTTAGAATTTAAAAAATATGCTCGTGTCTAGAGGGGAAGTAAAATACTATGAACCAAAATAATGATATTTTACATTCTTAATAGGATAAATATTGTTGGAATATAAGAATAAGAGCTGAAGAACTCATTATATTAGTTATTAAGGAAATTGAAAATTTGGTCACAAGGTTTTAGTACTGTTGTCACTGAATTTATTTTTAATTTTTTAATTTTTTGGTCACTATAAACATGTAGTTGTGACTTTTAACTCCATCCGTTAAACTTACGTTAATTTTTAACATAATAGAACGCGGTTGAGCGCTACATGAAGCGTTCTACCGCTACAATCTACGTACCTTTTTAATTTGCTATTTGAATTATATGGTTTAATTTTAAGATAGACACACCCATTAGGTGGATCTTACAACATTCAATACACAATATGACCATCTCTCATAATTTAAACAACAAATTAAAGATAATTTCTATTCAAAACCTTCCCTATTGAGTAGAAGTTACTTTGCACTTCCACTCTCTAAATTGGTTTCATCCATATTTGATTATTGAAGGGTCTCATCTCATTCTGAAAAGGTGATTTACTCATTATTATTTCAGCCATATATGTTACTCCACACTCACCAGTGGATTGGGTATTTGTGGATATAGGTGCAACTATATGCGTTACTTTTTATTTTTATTTTATTTTTGATAAATAAGTCAATCTTATTCTAGTGAAAATTGTACGGAGAATTATATAGAATACATTAATCCAAACAAAAAAGAAAACTGAGAAAATCAACACAAACAACAAAAAGGACAGCCAAATATATGCGTTATTTACTGCCTTGATATATCCCTAATTCATGTTTATGTCCCTCTCCTCTCCTGAGGCGGACAACATTTTCAATGTAATATGATTTGCTTTAGAGACAAAAAAAAGACTAAAAAACTGTCCAACTCAGTTGTACTATAACGCTTTCTACCTAAGTACATCTGTCATATTATTCAATTTTTTTTCTAAGTAAACGTGAAATTCATTTCACAAGAAAATGTGTAATGGTGTTAAAGACAGATAACCCTACAAGGCTGGATACAAAGAACATAATCATAAAACTCAGGACAACAACACTTAAAGCCCTACGAGCGATACATCGAATGGCCATAAAGGCCTCAACATGACGGATCCAAAGATCCGTAGATTTTAAGCGGGTCCAAAGACCCGTCAATAACACCGCCGAAAAAGACAGTTTGCGAACAAGTATCCGACTATCCCAAAAGACTACACGCACCAGCACAAATGGACAACAAGGTCCATGACAAAAAATGGCGAAGAAGCAGGCGAAGAACCACCTGGACAGTAGATGATGAAGCAAAGTCGCCCGCTTGGTGGTCACCACGTGCACCCTCTCACACAATCCTGCAGAAATGAAAATCACAAACACAAGAAAACACACTAAAAAAAACCACTGGCCAAGAAAAAAAGCATAGCCGCCCAAGTAGATCCACAAAAGGGGAGGCACGTGGCCCACACACGCACAACGGCCGACGACGGCCGAAAAGAACCAGAAAAGAGCATCTGGATCTGCTGAGACCATCTCTCCTGCGCGTGGCCACCAAAGTCCGCCTGGAATGCTAGGATTTGGCGTGGAAAACAACCGCTGAGAGAGACCAAAATGGAGAGAAAAATTGGGAGAAAATGACGAAGTCCTGCCAAAAGAAAGGGAGGAGGGAGGGGGGTACAGGCGAAGGGGGAAGCAAAACTTCTAGAGAGAGGTCAGACCTGACCTCTCGAACGCAGGAGTCCTCATCTGTCACGTTATTCATTAGTGATGTTCGGAAAGCAATTTTTTTAAGACATGAGTTTTTAAGAAAAATTGAGTTGGTAAAAGTTGATGAAATTTTTTTAAAATATTTTATTGTAGAGTGAGTTTTATTAGAGTATGTTAAAAGTATGGAAATAGAAGATTATGATTTTTTAATGAAAAAATATTAAAGTTGCTGTAAAAATATGTTAGAATCTGTGTAAAAACTTTGAGATTTTTACGGTTTAGTTATGAAAATTTCGTACTTTTCTAAAAATAAATATTTTTTAAAAAAGTAAAATATTTTGATTCTACCATCTTTGCTTGCTGCTCATTCTTGTCGATCACACCTTGCTCGCCATAATCTGATCCGGAGTTGCAGAAAGGTCAACTTTCTTTTAAATATGGGCCGGAAAGTACATTGTTTCACTGTGATAGTTTTGAAGCGATTACAACGTACCGTTTCCAATACAGTGCTCATAAGCCCCAACCAAAAGATTGATGTTACCTGTGTGGCGCGCATCTTGTACAAACCCACTGCAAGACAAGTCGACGACTGTTAAGTTGATGTGCTTTGTGGAAAATTGGAGAACCCAGAACAGAGACGAGACCCAAAGGATAACGTGAATTAGAAAAATACTTATAAAAGACTTCCTCGTCCTTTTGCAGCCTTTTGAGAATGACATTAACCTCGATTCAAGTCCCCATTACGATAGAGAAAATGTTGAAAACGTGGACCCGACCCCTCCTCCCCAGCTTTCTGGCCACCACAGTGGCGTAATGAATTGAATCTCTGGTGCCATACAGAAGGCTGTGCATGTGGGGAGGTCGGAATGTCACCCTCTCTCCCACCTAGACACCACAAAAACAGAGCAACTACCCCACGTCGGCATGTCCCTCGTACATACTCTGAGTTGGGACACCACTAGTGCCTACGACTCCCCCCAAAATGATTGTCGGCTTGCGACAAAGGAATCTTCATTCCCCAGCTCATAGAAAGTATGGAATTTTGCTCCCCGGGTGTTTCAATCACTCATCAACAGTGATATAAAATAATTCTAGTACTTTCTGCAAATTTGCAATGGAAACGCCTGAAATATATAATATAATTATGACACCGAGGTTGTGAATCATAATGGGGATCATCAATCACTGTCAAAGCAACAGACAAACAAAAGATCTGACAAATGAATAGTTATCAGCACCAACCATGAAGCTGGGCTATATTCAAATGTCAAGCAAATTGCAAATCACTTGGAATATGTTGATCTTGGTTCATGACTGTACAGAATAGTGTACCGAGGTATAAAATTTAGGAAACACACTAACCGAATATTGGCCAGCTTTGGCTAAGGTCTCTTGGGAAAAAGAAGCCCAGAAAAAGAAAAAAGTAAATGAACTGAACCAGTGTATTGACAAAAAGACAAAACAAGGAGTCAAGGACAACTGATGATGGCTGTGTATGCAAATGTTCCAACATGATTGTTGTTTCCATCTGAAGGTGCTACTTCAGTCAAGTTTTCTTCTAATCAGTCCCCTGAAGAAATCCAAACTGCAGCCACAATGTTCACAAATTCACTAAACCTTTTATATATCCATCATAACCACATTTCTCTCTCTAACATAGAAGCATAAAATACTTAAAAACAGTTTTGCAAAAAGAGTACTTGATAGGTTTTCAAACAGCAAGGGGGGGATCAGTAGAAAATGTCTCATCTTTCGACATACATGGCCACATCTAGGGTTGAAAATAAGAAGACCGATGTTTGTAAGAAATGGTGAAACAGAGTTTCGGTGATAGAGCAGTGAAAGAAGAAGCAGAGTAATGGGGGAATTTGTCGTCTACTTTATTGAAAAAAAGAATAATGGTTCATTATGTACATTTACCAAGAATAGAAAGAAAGAGGAAAGCACCGAAAAGCAAAAGAACATTCTAGAATCGCAACAAACTCTACTAGCTCAGCACATTTAAATGAGCAACGTAGCAGAGAAAAAAGGCAACAAAAAAGGTGGTCAAACAATCGAATATTCTAGAATTCTATAGGTGATGTTGGCCAGTGTCGTCGACCTTTGCTGAAGCTGAATGACCTGTGGGAACGACATCACCCATCTCTCGTAATAGCCCCCCACAAGATGGAGAATAGATATCCACTATTCCCATCTTGGACAAATGAGAAGTGAGTACATAGGAGGGAAGCGCCTTTGTAAAAATGTCAGCCAGCTGATTTTGAGTAGGAACGTGACATGTCTCAATAAGCTTAGCTTGAATAAGATCACGAATGAGATGACAATCCAACTCTATATGTTTTGTGCGTTCGTGAAACACAGGATTGGCTGCAATATGAAGAGCAGCCTGATTATCACAATGAAGAAGGGCAGGTTGTGGTTGAGCAACCTGAAGAGCAGACAAAAGAAATCGAAGCCATGTCAATTCTGAACAAGTGGAAGTCATGAAGCATGGAACTGCTCCTATGCTTCATGACTTCCTTCACAAAACCAACTACCACATTAATGTTACATTTTTCACTTTCTCTCTTCTAAGCACCGTTCTATCTTTGGAGCCATCGTAATGCTGTCTACAATTCTTTCGTGTCGCCTAAAATTGCTTTGGAGCATATGAAGTTATCTTGTTACCTTTATTTCTTGTCAACTGTAAAAAAATCTTTTTGGTCATGTCTTTCAAGGTTTTTATTAGTTACATTGAAATTGCTGCAAGTACTATGACTCGGCAGAGTACCTTTTCACTTTTCCGTGTCCGCGCTGCATAAAAATGGTACCTCCAGCATCATGTCACTTGGGATATTTTCTTTTCCTCATTGAACTTCTAGCAGGCATGTAATATTGGAAAACCAGATGTACCGCTGGTTAATTAACCTAATTCTGTGTTGAAGGGTCAGTCTGATGATATTGAAGAAAGTGCAATTCTAGAAGGTTATCGGTGCAAGAATGATCAATGCAATGGTTTCCTTCTCCGCAGTTCTGGTACATAACAATCTGCAATAAGTCAGTTTATTGCAAAAGAAAATGATCAGTTAGTTGTCGAACTTACCAATTTTTCTTTTTCTGTGTGGAGATGCAGATTGCAATGGATTTATATGCCAACAATGTGGACTAGTTAGGGACAAAAAAGAGATAAGAAAGATTGCAAGTGAAGTAAAATTCATGTCAGACAAGGTTCTTCTGTCTTCATCATCTGGCAGTATCCTTCTCGGTTGTTTGCGCTGAGAATAACTAATTTTCAACGGCTATCAATATATATATTTTATAAGTAACTAGTCTTCTTCACTTTGCTTTCCACTTTCATGATTTATGCCCTTCTTTTCTCTTTTGATGAAAATTTGTAATCTAGCAATGTAATCTACCAACACTTTAAATTATTTAGTGAGAATTTGTCCTTGACTGAGTTCAGATCTTCAGGAAACTCTCTTTATGTCAGAAGATTGAGATACTCCAAAGGAGTTTTTGCCATCCTTTTTCAATCAGTTTGATGCAAACTCGAGAAAAGCTTTTAAAGGTAGCCTTTTTCACTTGTATGTTGAATTTTCTCCTACTTTGAGTTGTATGGAGCTCATTCTTGCTAAAATTTGTGCTGGAGCTTTGTTGCAATTTATGCACATCCTGATCTTGTTTGCGTCATTTGGGTGCAGATAGCAAATTTTATATTGGCGGCACCTTTATTTTAGGCTTCAGAATACTCGCATTTATACAAAGAGTGCACTAGCGAAGAATTAAAAAACTTGAACTAGGAGGTCTCATCTGTGTAGTTGGAGCGAGCTTAATGGATTGAAGTATGATTATAGTTTTGCTATAGATCCTGTTGATTTATAAATCTATGTAGTAGTTTGTTCTAAATTGTATTGGAGGTGATTTCGTACTGATTTGACTAGCACAGGATCTCCTAAAGGTTGCTTATTTTTTTCCTTTTGAAATATTTCCTTCTCACTTTGTGATGACTCCCATAGTTGCCATTACTTCGTACTGTGTAATACTCTTAGTTGCGAAGCACAGACATGTTCCTCTAAATATCAATTGAACCATAGTGAGTCTATCTTCATGGGACCAGCAGATTTACTGTAATAAAATAAATTGGATTGTTCTTTCTTGTCTTTTGCTAGATTTTGATGGACCAGCAAGACTGGAGAGAAGCGCTGGCATATTGCAGATTGACCATCCCAGTGTATCAAAGTATGTTACACATTGACTTGATATTTAAGTTGTTCTGCTAGACTAAATGTTGTAGTTTTAGAAGAAATTTGAGGATTTAAAATTGAGATAGTATGCCTGCTGTCTGTATTGTTACTCTTTATTTCAATTATCTCGGTTCAACTACCAATCTGCCAAATGCGCTACAGGAATTGCAAAGAATTAGGTGAGAAAGAATTTTGGAATTTCTTGGAAACAGCAATGTGTAGATTGAGATTGAAGCACCAAAATATGTGTGATTGTAGAGGTTGGTTCACCTAGCGTGGGATGAGATAGCTCTGTGGAATAAAAAGCAGGCTACGATACGCACCAGAAGTTTTGGAGACATTGATAACACATTCTTAACAAACCAAGAAAAGAAAGAAACTGTAGACAAATAACTCCTCTGATCTCATAATCCCAAAAATTTCTCTGAATAGATCTTTTGCATAAAGGATGAAGGTGAATAAAGTGATGTGATTAGATATCTAGAAACAAATTCTGCGATTATCAATTTCACCCTCATTGAAAAATCCTTGCTGGAAGGCTGATTTCTTAACCATTTATCACCTGTTTACAGCATTACTCCAACCTGGTTAGTTTAATTACACTTTCTGTGGTTTAGTCTCTCATGGATAAATAGGCCTTCCAAAACGACACTCCCATACTTACGAGAATTACTATCAAAGTAATGGAATCTTGCTTTATATTTAAAATATGAATAGTTTAACATAATAATGTCTTGAAAAAATGTACTCTAGAAGTCTAGAACCTCGAAGTTCTTTAAATTTATTTTTCAATGATTGCATAGAATCTGTCAGCAGTATTATGGTGTGTCTGCATAAAATATGTTGGAAGAAGCAATAACACGAAGTTCATATTAATTAGATCATTGTAAACTTGGAATCCATCTGTATTTAACTTTACATATGGATTGATTAATGTGTGCTCGGACCATCTAATTCATGCTTATGAAACCACCTGATTATGTTCATTCCTTTCTTTTTCTTTCTTATTGTTTCTGTATTTTGGGATAAGTAAGGAAATCGACTTCTTGTTGCTGCTGACATCCTGAATTTGGTTCCCTGGTCTATTGCAGGAGTATATCCGGGATGCCATCCCTTGCTTGGACTGCAATATTATACCTGTGGGAAGCTTGAATGGTTAGAACCTTTAGTTAGATCTGTTAGGTTCCTCTTCCACCTGGATTGCATCACAGTGACTCTACACTTTTAGACTTGAGAAACTGCTTACATTTTATGAAGTAGTCTCAGTTGATCCTTCGGTTCTGACTTCTGTTGGCTGTCTGAAATCTGAATACTCGCGATACTCGATTGATTTTAACATCAGGACTTGTTCCAACCCTCAGTTCCGATGATGTTTCTTTTCATAAATTCTGTTTGTTTTTTTTTTTGTGGGCGGGGGCCAGTGAGTGAGAGAGGTGATAAATTCCTGTCCTTTCAATCATTCTGGTATATTTTACAAGATTTTAGTTTTCGATTTACAATTAGAATTAGAATTCCAGTGGTTAAAATTTAGTAGTTTAAGGGGGTTTGATACTCAAAGGTTTCCCTTGTGTTGAAACCTTTGGTTACCTCTACCAGCCAGAGTCTGCAGTTGATCTTCATAGAACCTTTCAACCTTTTCAGTAAAATAGTTTTATCATTCTATTTTGAACTTTCAACGCCACAGGTTTCTGGGAGACACAGAAGGAGCTATAGAATCACTGACTAAGGCAGTGGATATCCTACGTATTACTCACGGAATGAATACGCCTTTCATGAAGGATCTCTTGCTGAAGTTGGAGGAAGCACATGCCGAAGCTTCTTACAAACTCTCATATAAAGATGAGTAGCAAGGTCTCCCCTTAAGCTGTCTTCCAGTGTGCATTCTCTCTGTTGAGGTATTCCTAGGAAATACGAGCTCCAAGTAATGAATGATTCAGTTGACATCTACATTCTGTCATCACACGATTTTCGCGTGGGATTTACCTTGTTTTCTTGGTGCAGGTCATCTCCGTAAAATCTTCTATTACCTGCACTGATGCAAACGAGCCATTCCACTGCCTTAGTGAGATCTAAATTCAAGCATATCAGCTTTTGGTATACACCTTGATCTCTTGGTGCAGGTCATTTCCTAAAAATCTTCCATCCCCAGTACTGATCCATACCTTCACAACATCGCTAAATCCTACTGGATGCAGTGTTTTCTTAGAAATATCTGCATCATTGTCTCTGTGCTAAATTATTAGATTGATATGTACGAATAATTCTCTTCTACCCTCCTCGCTGAGAAAGGCCATTGGGCCTTACATTACTCTTGGTGGACGTTAAAGAACTGCAACTCGAAAAATTATTCTTATCTAATTTGCGTATTGTTTCTGTGTTGATATATTTATCATTCCAGAAGCATATCCTCACAATAACTCTGGTTGAATTACGAGAACAAAACAATCCAAGGTCGAGATCTTCTACAGACTTGATCCCCGAATTCCGACACAGACCATTCAACTATGTACCTCCTATCTCCGGCCACAAGTTGGTCCGCTCTCAATTTAATAGCAGACCACATCCGATACACCGAAAGAGATTAAAGGAAAACAATGTTGAAACACATCAACGAAGACTGTGATAACAGATTATCTGAAAATGGAATGAGTCCAATCTTACTGTACATGTATTGTTTACAGCATCCCTATTACACCCCTTGTCCTGATACACAATACAATGTGAAACAGGGATGTTCAATGGCAAAGTTTTTCACCAGCTAAAATAACATTATAATACAACAAGACTGACTACATATTCCTACGAGGATGAGACTAAGCACACATAACGAGTATTGATATCTTTTATAGCAAAAAGAAGCGACCAAGTTAGACACTCTAAAACGGACTGATATACATGCCCGGCATTTCACTTACTAGATGAGTTTGCTAAACGTTCATGGAGCTGAAGACAAAGTTCTGACATTTTGGAGAGCAACTTGCATTGTTGGTCTCGTGACATTAATGACTGAGATGTCATCTGCTGATCTGGGTCGCTAAGCAGATGTTTAAGCTGGTAGCATAGCATTGCAGCTTCCTGGTCACTGGCACATGTTTCAGCAATAAATAGGAGCAGTTTACAGCTTTTATCTTTAGATGGTGATAGATGAGGTGGAACAGGAGGAACAAGAAAAGGGTGATGAAGCAGCTGAGGAATTCTCCACCTTTCATTGCGGTCCCATGAGAGGCACTTCTTCATGAGATCGAGAAGCCAGGGGTTAGAAACTGGTCCGAATGTTATCTCATGGTTTGGATCTGTTATAACTTTGAACTTTGCCCAAAATGTCTTGTACTCTGAAAAGGGGGTCCTCCCGTATACCATTTGATAAAGGATGCAACCAAGGGACCAGATGTCTGATGGGCGACCACATTTTATGGTGTTTCCATTTGCATCATTTTCATTGCACATAAATGCCTCTGGAGACATGTAACTTAGTGTACCCACCTGCAGTAGCATGTATGAGAACAACAGTGTTCTTTGTAGATGTAGATAAAAGTCCAGTGTGTTTTGATTTTTAAAGCAAAACAGAACACTCAGATTATGTCAATAATGCTTACCTAATTATTGAAAAACAATTGCCCAAGTTGCTAACCTCGCATTCAGGTTTTTATGATCCTCGATATCAGTTATAATGAGAATAGTCTTCTATAGTATAAAACATAGCTTGGGAATAAGGTTCTCATTGATCTTTTTCTGTTTTTGGTCAAAACCCCAAGTAAACAAAAAAAATATAAAAATATAGAACACCAACAAGAACATAAAATTTTATTAACACTGTGATGCAAAATTCTGCTCAATATCTAGTTTGGTCAGAAGGAAAAATATCTACAAATTTTTTAGATAACTTCAAGACTGAATACTTGGCAACCTTAGAATTTAGCTAAACCAACCATAGTCAGCAGGACAGAGGAATACCGATGATGTCAACCAATATGCATGTGTTCAGCCAAAAAAAAAACATTGCAATGCACCAGTTGCTGCACTATAAATGTGGCTATATAGTCAGTAGCACAAACGGGCATAAACTAAAAGAGAGAGGTACCCTACTGGTAGAGACTAACAACAAATTACCTGTGAATCCCTTTGGATGTTGGTGGTATCACTCATTATAGCTTTGGCAATACCAAAATCAATTAGCTTTAGGGAACCCTTGACCAGAAGGAAATTGGCTGGCTTTAGATCAGAGTGCACTATACGTTCCTCATGAATAGTGTTGACTGCTTGGAGAATTTGCTGCCAAGTATTCAACACAACCACTTAAGTTACATATTCAGAACAATCAACAATCAGCACAATTACTTTTGTTTCACCGGAAGTGAACTACTTCACGTTCACAGGACCACAATTAATAAAAAAAACTCTTGGGGTAATGTCATTGTCCGTCCCTTACCTATAGGTCAATTGCAATTGCGCCCCCTTAACTATTAGAACTGCGATTTACGTCCTCTAAGTTTTAGACATTCTCAATGTTCGGCCTCCATCCAAAGCAGCAGTTAAGTCTAACAAAAACGTCTGTAAAATAACTCTCCAAGACAAAATTACTAAAAATATTTAAAAATTCATTTTAAAAAATGATATTAAAAAAGGTAATCTTTTTTAAATAAAACTATTGAAACTCTATTTTAGTAATCTATATTTTTAAAAATTTATTTCTCAAAAATTTATTTATTTTTTAAAATTAACTTTGAGGGCATTTCGGTCATTTTACAGGTGTTTCCGTCAAACTTAGAGGCTGATTTGGACAGGGGCATACATTGGGAATATCTGAAACTTAGAGGATGTAAATCGTAATTCTGATAGTTAGGGGGGCACAGTTGCAATTGACCCATAGTTAAAGGGCGAACAATGACATTACCCCAAAACTCTTATTCTCAGGGAACATATGCCTCACTCTTGGCACCAAGTGAACTAAATTGATGAATACTGCTTGTTGTAGCTGGTTCAGTACAACCTTTGTACTGTTCCGTTTCCTTTTTCTTTTAATAAAGTTTTACTTATCAAAAAAAATTTGATGATATACTTATTTAGAACTCAACAAGGGAAATAACCCCACAATCAGCAAACTTCCTAGAAACTGAAGCCAACTTTAAACCCCTCATGCCCCATAAGACAAGTTAAAGAAAAGATATAAATCAAACAAATACAGAGAAATAAGTGCCAAATTGCAGATTGAACATTATGAATTGATTCGAATTCAATAAGACATCAAAACACCTGGCTGGAAAAACATAATAGTAAGGGAGTTAATTAAAAGTAAGATCCAGATCTCCTCAATGAACACAGACACAGAGAGACCAAGAGAGACAGGGAGGAGGGAGGGAGAAAGAGTGATATTCAACCTAAATGATAAATTTGCAGCAGATAGACTATGGACTATGTGCTTTCATTTTAGGGCTATCACAAGATAGACTTTGGCTTAAAATCTGAAGCATTTATCTAGTTGAGCCCTGCCTTTTTTGGAATTCGCCTTCTAGAAATTCAAACCCTCCTTTCTTGGTCCATAAGGACTTTTTATGAAAATACGTACCATTTTGATACCTTCATCAACAATTATAAAGGGAGTACCAATGAATGTAAGGAGTAATTGAGAACCTGCCAGTAGAAGCGAAGCCAGTTGTCATCTATCGACTGATTGGAACCCTCTATTTCCTTCCACTTTTGAGATAGCATGTGTGCCAAGTCAATTTCCCCATATTCAAGTACCATGTATATACATCCATCATCCTTGACTCTGCCATCTTTATTACTCATGCAGCCATTCATCACTTCCTGAAGCAAAGCCTTTTCTGTGACCTAAGAGCATCAGGGAGTGTTGGAATAACTCGAGTATAAAAAAAGGAAAAATCAGACTGAAAACAGTTTTGTTTCACTCCTGCCCTTGTAAAGGCCATTGTTTTGCCAGCTGAATCTCACTTCTTAGGCCTTTTGAAGGAGCTTAGCTGGATTTTCCTTCGGGTATAATAATTGTGCCTACAGAGCAATGTGCAAAGTTTTTGACATCGCAGTTACAAAGAGATAACCCAGCAGGATTCCAAGGTTTAGCCAAGAGGCTTTACTGCCAGCTTATGCTCAGAGTAAAGCGTTGATCACAAGATGACCTAAAGCAGCCACATGGACATTTGGTTTTAGAGGACTGCTTTATGTGATAGACTGATACAGCTAATCCAGTTTGTTGAAAAGTAATGACTAGTGAATTGTGATAATTTTGAAATTTTAAGTTGACAATGAGTACCTCATAGTCAATAAGCTGTATAATGTTGTCTTTTCCTTTCAACTTGTTCAAATACTCAATTTCTTGACAGAAACCATATGCAGTGGCATAATCCCGACCTTTGAGTTTGATTTTTTTTAATGCATAGATTCTACAGTCTGCTGAAATGACTTTGTGGACTTCACTGCTTCCTCCACTACCAATCTTTCCAAGCCTTTGATAGAGCTTGCTGTTAACTTTAAAGAACAAGTCAGGATCATAATTCCTTTTACGAGGAGCTGAAGTGCCTTTCCCACTTGAAACCCTCTCTTGTTTTTCGGATTTAGAAGGCTCCAACTTCACATCTAAAGATGAGTTTTGGGACAAGGGAGCCTGAGATTGGACATTCGTAACATCGCCGGCATATCCTTTTACTTTATTTGACTTATCATCTGGAAGAGAAGGATTTTCTGGCATGTTACTTTCCTTCTGTACTCTGCCTTGTTGCTCCTTAGATGGGTCATATTCCCTGACTTTCAATAGGATATCAACAGCAGAGTTAGAAGCTTTGGCTGCAACAGATTTTTGGCCAATTAGCATTCTAATGGCATCCTTTGTGGAAGGATTTGACAGCTGCACCATATTCCCCTGACTTACACATGAAGCATCCCGATTAAAACCTCCCGAAGGTTCTACTGCCACATGAGAACTGCTGTCTCGATGCAAATGAGAGTTACACGTTGTTATATTAAGCATGGGTGCTGAAGTTGAATGGACAGATGTTGTGGTAGCATACGACGGCCCAACAACTGAAGACTGAGTAGTGGGATGGCCTAAGAAGTTTCTGAACTGGTGCAGCTGATCCTGAACAGCTGTGGTTCTCTTTGCCAACAAAGAAGCAATCCCTCCATCAGACTTCAAACTAATTTCGGACTCTGTGTTCTGGAAATTCCGTTGCCTCGAGTCTGGATTAACAATGGTCGATGCCTCGACTTGATTGCTCGAAATGCAATTCATTTCTGTCAATGCAAGTGAACCCAAATGAGATGATAAGTTCTCCAATCCAGTGGCCATGCCAACATCGGCCCCTGCATGTGAAAGAGGAGAAATATACATTGGGGTGCATGGTGACAAACTCAAGAATTATACAGCGTAAGAAATAATTCAGATATCTTTGTCACAATGTCACCCAGAAAGCTGCCAAAATGCAGTAAAACGCAAAAACAAGGTCTTAGGAATTTATAAAACAGAAAGCACCAAAAATTACCCTGGGAAACGGCATTGCTTCCAACAGAAACTGGGACTTTTTTCTCACTATCAGTTTGTTCGCGCTCTCCACGTAACAAAGGCATTGGTATTTCATCCTTACAACCAGTAATGGGGTGATCTTTCTGTGCATCAAATGCATTAAAGCTCCCATCAAAGGTTTTGGTAATAGTGCCTGAAAGGGAAGGTGGAGCAATCAATGCATCTTCTTGAGTCTCCCCTAGAACAGTGGCTGTATTCTTAGTTCCTGCAACTGAATCCTTTGCCATGTGACCACTTACCAATACCACATCCTGAGACTTCTTAGCATCTACTGAAGGATCAACATTAGAAGCCGGACTTCTTAACACTTCTTTTTTTGAAACCAATATGCGCCTAGGCCTTAAAATATCGGACTGCCCAGTACCTGAAACATCCTCAGAAATGGTGTTTGATAAATGTTGAGTTTGTCGATGCATCAACGTGAAGAATCAGAAGAATTGTTCAAAGCTTAAACAACACTGGAATGAATTTGGTGCGACCTCCAATCCTCATTTACATTCAGACAGAAAGGTAGAGGAAGTATCTTTTTAGCAGAATTACAGGAGCAGATACAGTCATTAACCTAGTGAATCATCTAGTAACTTGCAAAGCTTTTAATGCATAGTATTCACTTGAAAATTTTCACAAATAATTCACTTCAAAAAAGACCGCAAATGTGAAACCCTAAGGCATTCAATTACCCCCACAGTTATCTATCTTTTAGAGCATAGATAGACATCACTACGAGAAAACCCATACTTTGAGTTCAAAGGCAACTTAACAACAACCCCCTCTCCCCCCCCCCCCCAAAAAAAAAAAAACCGACCCAAACAAAAAGATGCCTTGAGTTACTAGACTCTCCAGTAATAACCCTTAAGAGACACTTCACTGAAATTGCTAACCAGAAAATTTGTTTGTTAGATTCATTGGAAAAAAAAAAGGCGTCCAAAGAAACCTATAGGTTTTAAATTTTCAGTGAAGGATAGTGCATGTTAATATAGAACATACAACAAACTCTAAATAGAGCTTGCAATCGATTGCCCCCAAAGATCCCTAATTCTACACATTATTTCAACAATTAGTCCTAGAGATACATATAGCGGGATAGAGATACCAAGTGGGCGATGGCGCTTGAAGGCGGCCTGGACATGCCGGAGAAAGTCCGGCGGAGAAGATGAGGAGGAGGAAGACGTCGTATCAGGTGGCTTCAAGGTGGTACGGATCAGATTCCTCGCTGGCACAGGTGGGACCGGAAGGTTAGCCTCCCTGTCCATGGCCGGATCTCAACGGCATTTCTATAGGGGATGAAGGGCGAGATGGGGATATAGAGAAATAGAAATGTGATACAGAAAGGGCAGGGAAAGGATTCAGATTCGGGTTCGATAATGCTTCATGGCCACGAAGGTCTTCGGAGATGGTTCTGGCCTCTGGGTGACGCTCGCGGAGAGCCTCTCGGTGAACGCCTCACACTACTCACAGAGAAAATAGCGAGGGAGAAAAGGTAACAATTTTGAATGGCCTATCGGCGCTCCTGGAGTCATTCACTTTTAGTGTATTGGGCCGATATTGGGCTCCATCTCTGTTCTATTACCTTAAGGTTCTTCCCACAGGCCCGACCAGAACATTTGATAATTGGACCTTTATAGTCCATAGTTAATGGGTCTTAAGTGTGTTAGGCCCAAAAGTTGTTTCATTATCTTCGCAAGTTATCTTAACGGGTCCATAGTGAGCGCTAAGCCCAATATATGGCCCTGGCACACTGTTTGTTAGCCAAACCTTAAGGCCTTTAACCCGAGGAGCCCAAGCTCAATGTCACCGACATTACTTATTGACGATTCAGGCCTCGAGCTGCTCCGGGCATAGCATAATGTTTTCAGAGGGGCCAGCATGTTTCTCCCCAAGGAATTGAAGATTTTTCTTTTAGCCGTTTGGGACTTTGGAGCAATTATCTATGAAGTTTGTTGCGGGCCTCCCACAAATAAATGTGTATTCAATATGGCACCACATTTACCCTCATTTTGGAAGGGCCTTATAAAATGAAAATCTTCGCTCTTCTTTAGACTTAAATCATAATAAAGTGTACAGAGTTGATTATTATCCTCTCTAATTTATTGTCCGAATTAGTTGGTATGATTCAAAAAGAGAAAGACAACATACATTGAATGTTATAGGACTCACATAATGCGTCTATTTTGTTTTTGAATCGGACCATCTAATTCCTAAATTGAAAATGAAGGTCACCTGTCATGAGCAACGTGAGTGCTTTGTTTTTTTTTGTTTTATTAGTAACAAGGAGAAATTGTTACACTCAGCAATAACTCAATTTGCTATATATTGTTTGTTTGAAGTTGTGAGCCCCTTGCAAGGGGGTGTTCTTATACATTTTGAGATTATTTTTAAAAGGGTGTGAGCTTTTTTCGGATTCCTGCTGTATACGAGTATCCTAAGCTCATTTAAAATTCAAACAGGTCGATGTAGTGTGTACATCCTTATAACCGATATATTCCTTTATAACAGCCCTAATCAAAAGCCTTTATTTTCTTCTTCTTTTTACCAACAAATGTGAGACAATAATCTTTTTACAAAGCCTGCACTTTCACTTTTCCCAACGAATATGTAATAATATAACACAAAAAGCTTCTTCCATAGCAAATTCTAATTTTTTTTATTAAAAAATTCCTTTATTTTAATGTGGAATTTGAATTCTATCTACCCATTTGATCTCGGTAACAGATAATCACCACTTTTTTTTACCTTTGTTTAATAGTGGAATTCAATGACATAAATGTGACCGTACGGATTAGGATTATGGAAAAATATTTAAGAAAAAAAAAGCAACATTATGCAGTGAATTATTTACCCACTTACTTTTTTTTTTCTTGGCTATTACCCACTTACTTGGTGAATGGTTTGTGGGGATTAAAGTACGTGGCTTTATTCCATATGGGGCATATGGCATATGGGATCCGCGTGATTTTGAGGCAAAAGGAATCAATCAAAGCAGCCTTTACCCATAAAAGCACCATTATAGTGCAATTACTGTATTCCTTAATTTCTGTGCTCTGCGCCAACCCCCAGAAATACCACATTGGCCTTGGGACGGGTAACCTGGCCTTGTTTCTTTAGTGTAACCCACCTCACCATTAATCGCTGTTGGAGTTCCTGAAAGAGAAGCTTGATCTTTTTTGGTGGACGGGTTGAGACTTTTTTTTTTTGTGACCTTTTTAGTATTGTGGTGATGGGCTTGTTTATTGGGCAATAATTTTGGCTTAACATTCCTGTAGCGAAAAAGAATTCCTATAATCTTCTTCCTTCCTATTTAGAAAAATGAAATTGTTGTTGGAGTTCGAGAGTCATGATAATTAAAACAAAAATAAAAAATACAAATCCGAAATATGTTTATCTCAATATTTTAGTTTTGAAATATTGAGCATATCAAGTTATTTTTCCTAACGATTTGCAACATGGAGTGAAATTTGCCGTCAAATTAGACGGTAATGGTTTAACACGTGTCTCTTGCGTAACCTTAGTCCTTGTCAGATTACCGTATTATATGTGAATCTTAAACAAGTCACAATTAAATGAGCTTCAAAATTTAATAAGCGAAAATAGTGACTTATTTTGAAGTTCATTTAATCGTGATTTAATTAAGATTTAAGGGCAATACAGTAATCTGACAGGAAATGAGGTCGCGTGTAAATTAACGATTACCGTATAATTTGACGTATAAAGGTGAAAAGTGTATTTAACCTAAAACTTTGTCTTATATCACAAGGCATTTGTTTATTAAATAAATTTGTTATAAAATAGAAGGGATAATTCGAACCACCTTATGTGCACTTAGTTCGACCAGGCTTAATTCAGTTTGGTTGCATTAGAGTACTTAACTCCATGGCAAATTCAAGACACATGTGACAGAATCTCACCACTCACATAATTTAAATAATGAATTTTATTAGTGGATAGTTGAAACAGAGTCAGTTAGCTCACTAATAGTATCTCTATCCCCATAATCAGAAGAAAGAATTAATTTTATAACATAGACGTATTGAAATATCCTTACTTGAACACTACGAGTAAGTAACAAACTAAACATATCACAAAAATAATTCATATAAAAAAATAAATGGTCTCACACTTACCAAAAGAAAAAAAGAAGAAGAAGAAATAAACAAAGATATGGGAAAGTACACTTTACACCCCTGAATTATGGGATCGTCGACACATTGCACCCCATTGTCTTGATTTCGTGACATTAGACCCCTAAACTTTTGATTTTCGTCAATTGTCACCCCGATGCCAACTCCTATGTTAAAACCGACGGTATTTAGCGCACGTTCCGTCCACGTGAGGCACTTAGATCTTTTCTCCCCGCTTTGCCCTTCGTTATTCTCAAACACTCGAACTAGACCACGGTGGTTATCTACAGAATGAACACTCGATTGTTGAAGATGCAATCTCAACATACTGCTCTGCCACACCTATGGTTCCCGAAGAAGGTGGCAACTCAGGTAGTGGAATGGGTGGGGTCTCTAAATCAAAACCCAAATCCCTATCCCCATCCCTAACATACACACACAAATCAGTTGACGAATCGGCATCACCTTCAACCTCTCCCCCATCATCTTCAGTTGTCAATCCACCACTCACCTCACTCAGTATAGATATTTCAACCTTATCCCCTGCATTTGTCGACTCCAATATTTTCTTACCCGATTCCCTCTTATTGTTTGCACTAATTTTTGAGATTAATTCTTCTAATTTCTTCTTCCTCCTACCCAAATCATTGTCGAAATCATTATCACCCAAAAACAAACCCACGAATTTCTCTGCTCTCCAAGTCCTCGCAATCTCCATCCTTGTAATTGGCCCTATACAAACCCTGGTCGTAATGTACGACTTTCCCGAGAAAAATCTTGCTGCCCTCGAATTCCTTCAGCATGTACCGTCCCACCAAAGCCACGGGTTTCAAAACGGGAAGAAATGATCTAAGTGTCTCACGTGGACGGCACGTGTATTAAATACCGTGAGTCGTTTCTTAGCATTGGGGCGACAATCGACAAAAATTAGAAATTTAGAGACTTAAGAGCATGTTTGAGACCCTAAATATTTGGGGTCTCAACAAATCGGACAAACCAAACAAATTTCAAAATTTTTAACTTTTACACTTACACACTTCACTTTTCACAAATCCCAATAAATTTCAATAAAATAAAGATTTCTAAAATTTTAAGAATATTCTCTAATATTTTGGCAAACAAACGTCACCTTGATATCAAGAAATCAAGAGAATGAGATGTAAAGTGTCTGCCACCCATGAGTGGAAAGGATACTTTCCCAATATCTGACAAGCGGCAAATAACACTTAGTTAAAAGCATCACAATCATCCCACGTCTTACTGAGAGCGATTTTACTGGGCCATAAATATAGTCCCATATCGCATAGTAATGAGTGGGGCCCAAATCTCTTTCCTTCTCCCAGCCTACTACGAATCCAGATTCTCGTTGGCAGTAACATCTGTTTGCATTTCAACGGTCAGATGCGCATCATTAACATGTCTTACTCAGAGCGTTTTAATTTATAAAGCAATGTCTGTACATGTCAAAGATTAAGAGCCCCACAAGTCCCTAAGATCCACATCAACTTTCCACGAAGGGGAGTTCCTCTTCAACCCCACTCTCCCCACAGCAGCTTCAGTTCATATCTATAAAGCATCTCAGATGATGTTCTGATGGGCTGAAACAATTTAACCAAAAAAACTCGCCATTTTTTTGCTCAGATACGCCATTGATAGATCATAGATGTCGGTCTCAATGGCTAGGCCCAAAAACCAGTCAACACATATCAAGCTTGTCTACCAAAACCAAAACCACCGGCCCCTAAAATCCGAGAAAGCACCCTCTTGGTCAGCTATAAGAGGCCTATTGACCTGCAGAGATCTGCAAACCCAGCCTCTACAACTTCAACCGCAGAAGCAACGGCAACAAAAGCGACAACAACTGAAAGAGCAGCAGCAACAGCAACCACGAGAGCAAGCAGTGGAGGGGAGTGCCAAAAAATGCAAGAAAATTAAGTGCTCTGGCTCACTCTGTAGCAACACAAAGGTCATGCACAGACCGGAAACAGGATCTCCGGTAGTCCACAAGAAAAGGGCCTCAATGGGTTCGAGCAGCAACGATGCTTCTACCAGATCCATGAAAGCTCCTCTGCACGAACTCAATGGGGTTGTGTCATCCGCTACTTCTTCATTTTCTGCATCTTCCAATTCGTCCATTAGTGGGTCTTTTAGAGGAATGCCTTTCAGTAGGTTCTCTGGCTGCTATGAATGTAGAATGGTGGTAGATCCTGTACTTGGTTTCGCCAGAGACCCTTCTCTCAGGAGCAGCATCTGTTCTTGCCCTGAATGTGGTGAGATCTTCATGAAAGCTGAAATATTGGAGCTTCATCAGGCTGTTAGGCATGCAGGTATTTTACTCCACTTGTTCACTCCTCTCTAATTCTCTATCCAGCGGAAAAACTTGGTCATTGTAATTTTGTTTTTCTACCATTTTTCCGTGAAAGGAATATTTGACATCTAGTTTCAAGTGCTCTCTCAACACTTCAATTCACCATCTCTTTCATTTTGCTTTTACTTTTATGCCTGCTTCAGTACTAGTTATGTCTCATATTCAATTTTGATGAACATTACCACTGTCTTAATCTCTTTGCCTGGCTTTCAAAATCCACAGTATCTGAACTGGGTCCTGAAGACACAAGCAAGAACATAGTGGAGATCATATTCCAGTCAAGCTGGCTAAACAAACAAACTCCCGTCTGCAAAATTGACCGCATCCTGAAAGTCCATAACACCCAGAAAACCATCGCCAAATTCGAGGAGTACAGAGACTCCATCAAAGCGAAAGCCGCCAGGCTTCCCAAGAAACACCCCCGCTGCATAGCAGACGGCAACGAGCTCCTCAGGTTCCACTGCACCACCTTTGTCTGCTCACTGGGCCTAAACGGTTCCTCCAATCTCTGCAATTCCATCCCACAATGCAGCGTATGCAGCGTTATAAAGAATGGGTTCAAGATTGCCGGAGAACCAGCCGGACAGGTCGCTGAAAAGGGAATTTTGACAACTGCGACAAGTGGGAAGGCGCATGACAAAGCAGGAGTCTCGCCGGAGGATACCAACGACAAGAGGGCAATGCTGGTTTGCCGGGTGATTGCGGGAAGGGTGAACAAGAACACGGAGGGTAGTGTGGAGGAGTATGACTCAGTTGCTGGGGCTGTGGGGCTCTACTCCAATTTGGACGAGCTGTATGCGTTTAACCCCAAGGCAATTTTGCCTTGCTTTGTTGTAATCTATCGAGGGTTCTAATGTATCCTTACCTAACTCTGTTGCCTGGGGAATTTTTCTTGCTTTATTAATCTGGAGATTTTCTGTAAAAGCTTCTTGTTCCAATATTTTTTTTTTTGGTGGGGAAGGATATTTCACGCACGAGCAAGTTTGGAAGTCTAAGCTGCGACTTTAGGGTAAGAAAAAAAATTGTTATTTTAAAACACGACAAAAATGAAAGACAGGAAATATTCAAGAATTTGGGGGTAATAGTCAACAAATTGGTAGCTGGTACTTGGGAAGTCGATTTGGGACCAAAACCAGAGATACCCGAATGCCTTCTCCAAGGTCACTACAGAGCTTTTCTATGGCACATTTGGTGTTGAAATGCACCTTGATATGAGGGTTTAATTTGTTTGAGCCCTTTCCAAGGTCAACACAGAGCATTAGTGGCACATTTGGTGTTGAAATGCACCTTGATAAAAGGGTTAATTTGTTTTGGTTTTTTTATTATGATGAAAATTTGGAAATCTACTTGCACCGAACTCAAATGGACATGTCTCATTATCCGCACGAAACTCTAAAAAAATTATTTGGTCCACTGATCAATTCTATATTTAAATCGCGAGTTTTGTTACACAAATAATAGTTTGTACATGAGTGTGCACCTAATCCACTGTCACATAGCCGTTGCTGCCACTTGAGCTACCCGGGTGATGAAGGCTTTAAATTCCAATAGTAATATATGATATGACAAGTTATGGGCAAGGAGTGTGATTCCCATACAGCATATCTGGGGTTGGTATAGAATTTAATTGCTACACATGTATAATATATAATGATCATATACGAAGTTAAATCATCGCTTCTTCTAAAATCTTAAATTTATATAAAAAAAGTGATAATCAAATTATTTAAGTTGTACTTTTAATAATATAAGATTATTTCTGACACGGTAAGGAGAAAGTTCAGATACTATATCCAATGGTCCGGCTTAAATACTTTGAAATAAATTTGGGCACATTAAAAAGATCAGCAATTGCTCTGTTCAATTGTTTTATTAGCCTGAACAGAGTTGGACGTGGGTTTTTAAATTTTCGGGCAAGTGCTATCACAGCTCTACAATCATTTGACTCTTGTGTTTGTACTCATTGTGTTATGATTTGGATTTCTTTGGTCTTTGGGGAAAAAGGTAAGCAACTCAGCGTGGGCTCGGTAAGCACTTGTTCAAGAAATAATGTTAGATTAATGAACAACATTGCATGGAGTACAGGGACGCAGGGGAGCCCCTAGATGGAGGTCAGCTGGCCCGATAACATCCACCCATTATCAGGGTGTTCTCGGGTACGGCCTTATTCTTTCTCACACTGGCATCTTTCCCGAACTCATTCCAACGGCCGAGAATTAAGATGGTCCTATTCTTTTCCGTTTTCCCCTTAGATAGAATCAATTCTTAGGTGAAGTGTCCTAATTGCATTGATATTTGTATGCAAGTGAGAAACTTTTATATTTAGGTTCGATAGGTAAGGTGGCTATTGGCTACCGTTTTTATTGTCTGTGTATCATAAAAAAATTGAAATTATAGAAGCACTTTTATCCATACTACACCTTGAAAGTGAAGCTGTATATATATATCCGGGTTATGCCCTTGTATTGTAAGAATTGATGCTTTTGACAGGTTGCTTTTGGAACCCTGCTTTAAAATTAAAAAAAAAAACTCTTAGAATCTTTGAAATGAAACAAGTCAAACCAATTGGATGATTTCTCTTGTTACCTTAAAGTGTTGTCTGTTTTGCATGAGTATACAAGCTGGAGAAGTAGTGAGAATGGGAATAGCTATGGGGCAAAAGTTATTGTGAGTAAAACTATCGTGTGAGTGTGTGAGTTAACGAGTGAGATTAGAAGTTGAGAAATCTAATGGCTGATAAAATGCCACGTCAATTAATGAATCCGACCCACGAACACGACCCGCACAACCGACCCGGTTTCATTAATTGACGTGACATTTTATCAGCCGTTAGATTTCTCAACTTCTAATCTCACTCGTCCACTCACACACTCACACAATAACTTCACTCACACCATAACCGGCCTCATAGCTATGGTGGTGACAATGACTTGACGACAATAGTTATAGGGCAATGGTAATGAGGAGAGTGGTGACATTGGAAATAATTACAAGCAAATATCGGAGAGGTTAATCTAGGAATCCACCGATTACGGTTTCTCCTACTTAAGTCACTGGTTTGATCTTAAAGGAAGGATTATGTGTCTAAACCATACAATTTCAAGTGTCGCCTATACTGCCGGGCTACCAGGAGGTGGGTGTGTATTTTTCTCTTTACACATAAACTACACTATCTTAGCAGGATATTATCTTGTAAGGTAAAGATATATGCAACTAACCTAGCAAGTATCTATACTGATCTGTCCCTTATGGGCCTTTGTAGGACCTTTCAGTCCATTTGCTCGTTGGTCCGCTGACTCTTCGGAGTGTCTGATATTCCCTTTAGAGCTTCGTGATCCTATTCTTAATATATATGCTATTATGCTTAAAAAAAACCTAGCAAGTATCTGACTTTCTCAGACTATTAGTATCGTGGGCTTGAATCTTCACATGCGATGATGTAGAGAGGAGGAGACCAGTCACATTATCATTGCAGGCTTCCTATGTTTTTTGCTTTTTTGGATCAAGTTGCTAAATTATTGAATCTATGGCCTAGACTAACGTCTGGGTATAGAGTTCTAGAGAATTTTATATCCTGTTCTTCGCTACTAGCCACTTGCAGATAAAATTCTGGTACAAGAACAGCTTAACATCGTCCGAGAGCTTGAATTGACTCGGCCTCAGTCCGATTTCATCGAGCATGCAACTTGTCCCAATGCCTAACGGTTTAAGTCGAAAGCCACGACCTTATTTGAAACAGTGTGCGTCGGCAGTTAGTTCTCCGGGTGTGTTTTTTTAGCCTGGATTTATGGTCGGGCGTGCGTTCTGGGTTTTTGTGTTACGCTTTTCCGTCCCTGTTTTTTACTTTTTTTTTCTGACTCTTGTATTGTACTTATTATTCTCTGATTTGGGAGTTTTCTTGATCTCTGGTGCAAAAGTGAAGCAACTGCGTATGGGTCTAACAAGCACTTACGTAATTCAAACAATAAAATGTTTCCCCAGGAGATATTTTATAAAGAAAGTTATAAGCATCAATGCTTCGGTGTGAGACACCAAGCTCTGGGACTGTCTCGCAGAGGAGGCTGCCCAACCAGTCGCTGTTAGGCCACGTAGAGGGAACTGAAAGAGTGGTTAAATTGGGCCAAAAAGGAGTTCCGACGGGTAATTTCTTTGAAGCTTTTGCGCAGTGCTATTTTAGAATTCTAAGCATTGAAGATGGTGTCAGGTAAGAACGACCCAGTGGCATTCTTGATAAAATAGAAGCTCGTACTCATGGCGAAGACTGAAGAGGGAGACAGAGCCAGTGAAATGATTGAATCAAGAAAGCAACGTAGCATGAGAAAAAGCTCCATTGAAGACAACCAGCTGCCACGGCCATGGGCATGTGGAGGACTTGGGGGCAGTGAGGCATCAGCTTTATGCAATCAAAGAATGTGGATTAAAAAAAAAAAAATAACAATGTGAGGTGGGGCTAAGCGATAAGACGAGGGTTGGAGCCACCTCGTTAATTCTTCTTGTTTGCTGATACCTGTTGCCTGTTGGGTCGGGCGCAGTTAGCTGGAATAGGGCCTAATTGATAGGACCATGTTATCTTTTGCCTGATGGACCCTTCCTATTTGGTACAAGAGGAATCCTTCTTCTTGACCCTATTAGTTATAGGATACTTACACATCTTCTCCAATTTACTGTTAAATTTGGCACATAAGTTTCACAATCAAATTCACACTATCAGTTAATTAATACGAATAATATTAAATATTAGAGGAATAATATGCGATATTTATCTCTATCTGAAATAGACCATCTAATTCGAACAACAAATTAGAGAGTATCGTGATCCTTAATTATATTACGGGCTCAAGATAAAATAAAATAAAAACCAAAATTTAAACTACATTGCATGAAAAGTATTTGGACTAATGAGCTTATTTGTACTTGCAAAAGTCCATATGTTCGTTTTCACATTTTTTCTGGATTCTAAGTATATTCACAAAACTACCACCGAACATATTCAGAATTCAAACACAAACACCAATACATTTTACACAATCTCCAACAATTTTTTAATTTTTTATTCAACATAAATTTTCTCTCTCTATACTTTTTCACATATCTTCAATACTTTTTTATTAAACAATTACATCAAATCATTTCTCTCTCAACTTTACACAAACACCAATAAAATAATATTCAACATAAAAATTCACTACTTCTCTAAAATCCTACATTTTTACTCAAAACGAACATAACCCAAGAAAAATACACTTTTCATATATGAACGATCTCATATTTTATACTTTGTACTTTAAATTATTTGAGCTATTGCATTCACAAACTACCTATGTTTAACATATTGTACTCTCAGTGTATTTCTTCAAAAAAATAAAAAGAATTAAAATGACGATTATGCCCTTAAAAATCAAAATCACGTGAATAGGAATTTACATTTAAGATATAATCTTAAAAAAAAGGTCGAAGTCCTTTGAGGGTTGGGATGGCGCTCCCTGTTCAGCAATGCAAATAAGATGGGACTTTGACCAAGTGGTTTTTCTCTATTTAACAATTTAGATATTGAATTTTCTTAGTTGTTTTTCTCTATCAAATGGAGACTCAAATAAATAATGGACGACCTACTTACACAGACGTTATTTTTCTCTCCGACAAGCAGGTAGAAAATATTGTAATACACACTGGATCTCGGGTATCACTAGTATTTAAAATTATTAAAGAGATAAATTAATTTAACTTTTGACATGGAATCAAAACACCGTTCAATTGTACACTAAAAAATAAGATAAGACAGCTACAAAAGACGATCAAATTTGTCAGAACGTGCTCTACCGTTTAGGCATTTTCAAAGGAAAACTTCTTTGGGAGGGGAGGAACAATTTCTGCGGTCACCTGCATGATTGTATGGCAGGATCAAAATTCTGGACTTACGGGCCTACTGGTGCTTGAAAAAACATGAGCAAAATGCGGCTGACCAATTTCGGCCACTGAGTTGCAGCCCAGGCAAGCACAAAGCTAGCAAGAGACTATCTCCTCTTGGGACTTGGTTTCCAGGGTTTTCTATCCAACGTTTAGCCACTTTCAGTTTAGAAAAGCACTCACGCGGAACTTGGCTCTGTGCGGTTTCGACGTGTCGTACCATCAGCACCCTTGTGATCACAGATCACCAAGACACCGTTCACTCGTCCTCAATGGTCATTAGGTTGTCTTGATTTCTAAGAAAATGCAAAAAAAAAAAAGCAAAACAAAACAAGTGTCCATTTCACAATATTATTCAAATTTGTTTTGTGCTGTTAGTGTGCATTCTCATCAGCCGAAAGAACACAAATTTACAAGTTTCATGACAAACAGTGGTGAGGCCTGATGAAGGGGTAGAGAATTTTTGGTAGAATTTAGAGCTCTTCAGCATTCAGACTCCCTCCAGGGGGAGTTTGGTGTGTGTGTGTTGGGGGGGCGGGAGGGGGGGGGGGGGGGGTTGTCTGACCAGCATCAGACTCTTGTTTACTTCCTCTACTTACATAGAAACTGTGAGCAAAAACTTAAACCTGTAATTCCAAGGAAAAACGTACTGCTCTTGACAATTCATGCCTATACTCTGCATGTTAAAATCATAGGATACAAGAAGAAAAAAAAAAGAACACAACAGAACAAGGAAAAAAAAAACTATCTAGCCGCAAAAGGAATTGTGCCAACCTCTATCCCATTTTATCCAGGTTGGAGAAATACTTCCTGTCCTAATGCACAACGCAGTTGGAGCAACGTTCTGCCAAAGTCAGTTTGTACTTTTCAGCTCTATACATAACCCATGCCGGAGAAGAGACCTGGTATCTCCACGTAGAAGGTAAAAGAGTAACGTGGACAAAGGAATTCCTTGTGAATCATAGCTGGAAAAGCCTGCATCTTGCCTGAACAATTGAGTGGGCTTAGAGGAAAACTGCGGACGAAAAGTGCAAACGCCCAAGACTATACTGAAGGCAACATTTGGCAGCCGCACCGGTGTGAAAGAATAAGTTTGGTTTCTTATCTCATCTCATGGATCTCAGGAGGTAATTAAGAAAGTGAAATTTAGATTGGTTAGAGTCTTGAGGGTCTTCTGGAGACATCTGCATTCCGGCAAAGGGTATGTATAAACGGAAGTTTTTCTGTTGATTTTTCTTACTCTGGGTACCATCATCCCCTTGCGGTCACTTTCACTGAGCATTTCTTTCATCTGATCCTTGAAAGCTTGCCAACTGCACAAACATTGAAACGGCACAGTTTGCATGTAACCCCCAAATGTCGCATTTCTGAAGCATCAAAAAATAACTTCTTCAAAATTTCACACTCAGTGCTATTAGCTTCAGATAAAGGCTCTTGCAAACAGACTGGTATCTCTGCCTATTTAGTTTTTGGTCACCATTAATTAGGACGTATCAGTTAAATATGACCTGAGCTGATACAGGCAAAACTTTCATGAACAGTATAAAGCATTCCTACAACATCTGCTCAGATACCTCGATGAATAAGAAAGAGATCTGCAAATCAAAGGATGGAGATTACACTTACCCAAAAAAAGGGGGAGGGGGAGGGGGAGGGAGATTACCTGAGATCCATGTCCTGAAAGAGAACGACGAGCTTTTGTTTATCAGGCATAATAGTCTTAGCATGTCCGTCGTAGAGGAACCTCCGCTGGCCCATCAGAAAATGTGGGAAGTTTCCACCCTGAGTTGTCACAAAAACTTCACTAGACAGACAGACTGTGTAGTCCAAAGCTGCCAATCTTGAAGAGTAGTCCTACCAAATCAGAACATGGGTTTTTGAGTGCAATCAGAGCACACATCATTAGACAATGAAGAAATATTAGGGTAAACTTGATCTCTACTCATTCTATTGTAATCTCTCACACCTTTCACTCCGTCAAGTTAGTTACACAGCCGAAAAGGCATACTTGAATCAATCACTTGTTTCACTCTAGTAACCATAATCAGCGAATGCTATATATGACTAATTGAATCGCCATGCTTTACGAACATCATCAGAACCAAACTTTTCTGCTGTCACTTTTGCCAATCACTAGCTTGTATTGAATGTGTTACCTTTTAAAACAAACCAAAAGAGTATATCACTAACCCTCAAAGCTTGATTCATAAATGGGTTTGGACCTAGTTTCAACAGTGACCCAGCTATAGCATATCACTAACCCCCAAATTGCCCAGAACAAGACATTCTCATTGTGTTATACTCAAACTTCCTTCACTTTACCTTGCACTTCACAGAAAAGAATTGGTTTCCTCTTTCTTTCCCGCCACTATATTGCAAAAGACTTGGTCAGACACTGTAAATGCGGTAGTGCGAGAGTTTACCTTGAAAGGAGCAAGCTCCTCTGGAGTTGCAAGAGACTCCTTTGTATGGACATGTGGAAACATCTTTAGCAGAGGAGCTAAATGTCTTTGTGACTGGTAAATTTTCCCTGAGGCCAGATAAATTGACGTGTCATTACCAAAACCCATACCACGTAGCATCATCCCAACCTACACTGACAAAAAAGGCATTCAAGAAAAAAAGTTACTACCAACTTCAACTGTATATAAAAGCAAATTGTCTTCAGAGTTCAAACATGTTCCTTTTTTTTTTGGGGGGAAAACCGTTCTGTTTGGCACTTCTCCAATCCCTGTAGACAGGGATGAAACTATCATCTTAATCAGGGGTTTGCGGCAGGAGTGGAATTGTTTTGGGAGGGGAGGGGAGGAACCTACAGATTTTCATTTCCTTTTCAAAAAATTTACATAAGACATTCCAATATTGTAAAATTTTTTTCGAGGGAGAGAAAGAAGGGGGGGGGGTCCTGTTTGTAGCAGCTCCAACTTTACTTAATAACATGAAGTGTACCATAAGGACAAAATGAAAGTCCAAAACAAGTTGAACCAGAAAAAAAGGACAGAAAACCTCAAAAGCTTATAGAACTAGCTCAAAATGCCTCTTAATGCTAAAATATAAAGTGAACTGGAAGTATCAAATCATAAGAAAAAGCTCAAATTTGAAGGTCTAAAGGCCCAAAAAAAGTGGCATACCTCCAAGGGAGATAGTGGACATTTTCCATTGATTCGATTGAGAGCAGGTTTGATGAGACGATCTTTTCGTTTGAACTTCCCCCTCCACCCTTTTTCACGAACTAAATCCATTTCAATTTGTTCGGCCTTTCCTCCGTCATACACACAGCATGAAAATGCCACCATGTCCTATATGTAGAAGACAATGACGTGATTTAATTTTTCTTAACCACTTAACAATAGACAAACCAGATCCTAGCTGGGAATATAATGGCAAACAAGTATTAGTACCTCCTCAAAACGGAGGTGGACTGAGACATACTTCCCACCAGCCCTTAGGCTCTTTGCAATCATTCTGTCAACTAGTGTATTTGCAAGAGTGGAAATGGGAGAAGAGAATCTCAATGCTTCATAGTTAGTCAGGCATCTTAGAGATTGAACATGAGGTGGGACATTCATTGCCAATCTATTAGCAAAGGGGGCAATGCGGATAACCCTGCATCAAACGAATCATCAAAACTACAGTAGAATAAGTTTCAAGAGGTTTAAGATCAGATTTTAGACACATTTACCCTGGTTTATTAGAGAAATTGTCTGCTATATTCTACTCTGCCAATATCCTTGGCTCTTAGAGAAGAAATATGTTTTCTCACAGCTTCCATTTGGTAGAGCTAAAAGAAGAGATATGATGGTTTGATATGTACCCTTGCTTCTGCAAGACAGGATAAACTTCTCCCAAGTAATAACTGATGGATGCCCAAGCTTCGACGTGGAAGGTTGGTACGTTAGTAATGTTGTGCTCATATCTTTCCATCAGTAAGTCAGGAAGCTTTTTAACCACTTTCACATAGCCCTCAAGGGTGGTTACAAAATGTTCTTCATCGTATATGTCACCAAAATCACTGCATAACAAATTCATTATGTTTTCAAATCTATTGAGTGAATGCACAGTGCACATTCAAACACGAAAACAAAATAAATTAACATCTGCATACTCTATGTCAATGAAGAGGCCTCGAGATGGCACAAAACTTCTCATTATACTATGTAAGTGCTACATCCACGTGGTGCATTTCTAGCATACGTTTTGACATATGCTTGGGCCATTTGGCTGAGGCCAGATACACCGAACAAGTTTATTTGAGCTCTTAACATATTACGAGTCCCGCATATGGTGAGACACAAATTCCACCACTTCAGAGCAAGACTCATCAAGTACATCAAAAGGGAGAGCTTGTTAGACCTAGGGCCATCTCTGATTGCTTAAGGATTTGACACTCCCAACTTCATCGTGGAACCCACATGTTGACCATATTAATTTGTCCAACAATGAATCATATATGTAATAACATACGGACCACACAAGAGCTCAAGGTATGGCACCACCTTAGAGCTTTAATCATATAGTTTTTTTTCTAAACAATCATATAGTTAGTATAACATTATGAAAACCAATTAATTTCTCTAGAGGGACACAAAGGAAAAACTCTTTGCAGGAAATTCGTATTACCATAAAGAATTCCCATAGTATTGCTAAATATAACCAGAACCTCTGCAGGCCACAGTAAAAAGAAATACTGAATTGTATCGTGTTTGTCAAGTCATAGAATATTTATTTGGGGTCAATACTGAGAACAGATCCAAGATTTCATTCCACTTCTAAAGTGTCCTCCAAATAGAAGACCCCACCCACCCTACAAAGCATCCTCTAGCAAGATCGCTCTTGTCCCCTTCCTATCTCCATTCTGACTAATTTTCTTTGCTCCAATAGAGTCCGAGGCAAAGCAAAAGTGGTTCGTACACTATTCAGCTGGTCAATATGGCACACATCTCTTTCCGAGACTCAACTCCAATGGCATCTGAGACCCAGGTATAACTCTACGACATCTGAGTTGCAAAGTTTAGCATGCCAATGCCTCGTCTTTAATAAAGGTGGTTCTCATCTTTACACCAGATATTTCATTTAGTAGAGAAGCAAGATATTAGCAACAAGGTATTGATAGAAAAATTGCTTAAGCACCCCTATAATAAGATGTTATAGGACAAGTAACTTAGGTACCTTGAATCCCTCCAAACTTTATGGAAATCAAATCGAGGGATAACTAGAATCGCATTGAGAAGTCCAGCTACCGCCACAGCATTGCAGATCTACCAAAAAGATTATTTAACATTAAGAACAAATATGTGCATAAATAGAGATACATGAACACCAACTTATCGCATTATTGGTATCTAGCAGGTAAAGTGCCCCGTCTAATTTTTTTTGTTTTGTTTTGGTCGACACCCCTTTTAGCTTTTTTTTTGGTGGGTGGGGGGGAGGCACAGCACGGTGTGTAAATCCTTTTAGGTTTATCGAAAGACACAAAAATCATGAAAATTGAACTGCTAGAGAAGAATAACATACCGCAGAACGTTGCTGATTAAGACCCCCATTAGCCTCAACAATCAAGTACCCACTAGGGCCAGAGGACTCTGTTCATACACCGGGAAGTATCAGTTTACTGCAATTCCTTCTCAGTCATGCATTCGGAATTTAGTACCCAAAAAAGTGGAGTAAAGGCATGTGAAGGTGCAAGGTAGGATCAAGTTATTTAGGTCTACATATCAATTAGTACCATAGACCAGGAAAACGAAGTATAAGTATGTGCTTAAGATAAGAGTATAATTTAGATGTGACTCTCAAACAACCACATTTGCACAATCCCAAGAGCCAAATTATTGAAGTTCAGAAGTAAACCGTGGAAGCCATGTTGGAAAGTAAACGTGCAAGCTTAATAGTTACCAAATTGTCGCCCGGCTGTTGAATTTGGACAAGGTCTTTGCTCTTTTAGCCTCTTGTATTTCCACACAGATGACAACTGCGACAAGAAATAAGAATGTGCATCTTGGCAAATCAAAGCAAATTCATGTGCTAAGCATTCATCAAAAGTACACAAACCACAAATGATCGCTTTTGGATTTCAATTAAGTTCCAGCTGAAGGAAAAAAGTAGTAACAAAAATTATGAAGGCAGCTTGTTAGGAGTGGAACAAAACAACAGAAATAAGTACATGGTAACATATTTCCACTACAAATCACGTTTAATACATTGTAAGGTGCTGACTTTATATGCCACATAAAGAAATGCTTTGAACAACATGGACACTTGCAAAACCTGATCGGAAAATCCCTTCTGATAAAAAATAATAGAGCAAAACAAACGAAAACCAAACAAAAATATCCAAAGCAGAAAGTTGTAGTTATAGGAGTATTTTTAGAAGAAGGATCTTACTATCTCGCATTGATGATACAGATACATATTCTGTTCTACTTCGTTGTGGTAATGTCATTTCATGAGTATATATATATATATATATATATACATATATATCCCAAAGACGACCAAACAAACAAAAATTCCAAAGACACTTCTTTCCTCAATTTGAATATCAATGAACAGACCCATACATCTATTTACTAACGAAAACGTCGTTACGGTTGCGTTTGCACTCTAAAATTTTACCTTCCTTCAAATTTTAATATAATAAAAAATTACAATATAATCTCTCTATCACATCATTACGTTTTACTATAATAAATATTAAAAATCATCTCTATCTTCACTTTTTCACCGTCACTTTTTCACCGAATCCAATTCCCTAAATTTTAAACTCCCTACAATTTTAACACTCAAACAAAAACGTAGAAGGGCAAAGAAAGAGAAAGCTATCACAGTAGAAGGGCAAACTAAAACACATATACGAGCAACTGATAACAGCGAAAAGTGCCAAAGAGCGAACTCTTGCTTACAATTACTCTGATAAAAGTAAAAACCGTTCTTGTAATTCTTATAAGCAAGTAACAAGGTTTGCTTCCGAACTTCGGATGCGGCGATCAAAAGCATATCTTCAAAAAAAAAGAAGCAAACAAAGGTACGGATATACTTTTCTCGTTTTCTTTTCTGCCATTTTTCTTAGCAAACAAATAGAAAAGCTCAAAAGAAATGGCACACCGAACCTCAATAGTGGAGGAATTATCAGCCTTGATGTCACGCCAGAGCCTCCGGAACATCTCGTGGCTACGGTACACCGAGCCAGGAGAAGGACCGCCGACAAGAGCCGAGAAGGGACCCACGCACATAAGCAACCCAGACAAGTAAAGCATGGGCAGCACCAGCAGGTACCGCAGGTTCCGGCGCAACATAATGCCTCCGCCGAAGCTCTCCTTCAAGGACTGAGCGTACTGGGCCTTGGACCGCACTCGCCGCCGACAATATGAGAGGCTGGAGTGACGGGGCGGGGAGGGAGGAGGACTCGGGGAGCTGCTGCCTCCGCCGCTGTTGTCGCTCGCAGAGCCATTTCCGTTGTGAGCGTGACTCTTGGTCTTCATGGTCATCTTTCAACTCTATGTGCGAGTGACACTGTTGACAATCTCTTCTCTTGTTCCACACAGAGAGGGACAGAGAGCGAGAGAGTTCTGTTTGGACAAAAAGTGAAAAAGCAAATATATATGTAATTTTTTTTTTGTATTTTGTGGCCTGATCCGGTTTGGAGTTGTACGTTCTGTTCTGAGAAGATATTTTTTTCAATTAATAATAAAATGACGCACTAACTGGACTAACGGACACTCAAGACGGCCACACGGCGAGCGAGCGAGCGAGAGAGAGAGACTGTGAGGGTTTGAGCCGATGACAGTGACAGTGGGAACACGTGGCCCTTTCTGAATTAGGAGCAAAATAATATTGACACTTCAGAGGGGAATTAGCCACTATGTCAGATGGGATTAGGGCTGTGCACCAAAACCGACACTGTTACCGGTATCGTAAATTGCTCCTCGTCCCACGGCGGTATCGGTAACGGTGTCAAATTTTGCCGTGGGACGGAGATTTAGGCGGTAGTGGTAGAAACCACTGTGGTAGCTGATTCCACTAATAAAACCGTTTTTTTCATTTATTTTATGCAAGACGACGACGTTTCGCTTTCGTCGTTTGAGGGGCCACGAAACCCTAACGGTTTCGAGGCCCCTCAGCCTCCCTCAGGCCTCATTCCCCCCTCCCACTTCGAGATTCCCTCCTCCTCCAGCCTCCCCGACCCAGACCCTCTTAATTCTCTCCCCTCTCCGAGACGCTTCAGCCTCTCGTCAGCCGCTGCCCCTCCTCTCTTCGCTGCAGGCCTGCAGCTCTCCTCTGCAACACAGCTACAACCTTCATCTCTCTCTTTCTCTCTCTCTCTTATTTTGTGATGATTTGGGTTTGTAGTTTGTGGATTTGTTACGATTTAGTTTGTGGATTATGGATTTGTTGCGATTTGGATTGTGAATTTGTGCGATTTGAATTTTTTTCACTGGATTTAGTTGAGATGTGTGACGATTTGGGTTTGTAGTTTGTGGATTTGTTAAGATTTAGTTTGTGGATTATGAATTTGTTGTTTTCTGTTGCGATTTTGGATTATGGATATGTGCGATTTGATTTTTTTTTGTGATTTATAGATCTCTGGCAGTGGCGGATGTAAGGGGGGGCCAACCGGGGCAGAGAATGTATTTAGGTAATGTTTATTTAGGTAATGTTTTAGCTTTATTGTCATGCGTATAAAAGTTATTGAATTGTATTAATGTGTATAAAATAATAAAAAAAATTATATTGACATGCGTCTAAGAATATATTTTTTAAAAATTGAATTCAAATTTTAAAATATGTTTCTAACATGCCTTAATTCCTTCACGAGGCCGAGGGTATAATGTTGTGATGAGATAGCTAATCTCACGGATCAGAGGCACGACAGTCGCCAGAGAGGGATACCGGCGACAGAGGGTCAGCAATTGCGTCGCCCCGGGTTTTGTGGATATTTCCAACTTTTCATTAGGGTGGTCTCCTGGTCGGACTTTTTATACTCCACGTGCTTCGCGTGACCACAAAAAGTGTCATGTGTTGCCCAATATTGTGATTCAGACGGATTTGAGATTTCTCCCCGAAATTAACGGCACCGGATTGATTCACCGTTTATAACGCAACTTAGGTTGGCAACAGTTTTATAGGTTCGATTTCTCTAGAGAATTATCTCAGTAACTTATAAGCTGATTAAGTTTTGAATCGTTATTTCCAAGGATTGACTCCGCTTTTATTATTCAGCTTTGGTTGGCCACAATTTTAGGTTCGATTTCTCTCGAAAATTATCTAACTTATAAGGTGGTTGAGTTTTGAATCTTTTTGGTCTATAAAACTGGGCCGAATTAGTTAAAGGGTCTGTTCGTTTATAAAGAATCTTCAGGATTTTTTGAATTCTCAAGATTCTACAACCAAACATCATTTTTCACACCACATAAATATAACTACAACACGCATACCAATAAAGTTAACATCACATAAAAATTCTAAAACATAAAAAATCTTCACAAAACACCTTAACCGAACATCACCTTTGTTTCACATACACACACATATATATATAAGAATTACTGATTAAATTCATACATGTTCAGATGAATGACTAAGATTAAATTTGAACAGATCTAATGATACACGTGCATGCCACTTCAATTAATGAGGAGAATCTGACTTGAACCGAGCCGCAACATAACATGCCTCGTTAATTGATGTGGCATACTCGTGTGTTTTTTGATGTACTGAAATTTAATTTTAGTTATCCATCTGGACCTATTTGGGTTTATCTTGAATAGAAAATGTCGCGAACTTTTCATAACCATAGCGTTTGGAAACAAAATTTTGTTAAAATTTTAGGAGTTTGTGAAAAAGTAAGGAGAGATAATGAAAAAATGAAAAACTTGGTGAGAAAAATGAAAAGAGAATTTTTTGTAATGATAATAAAATTTTAAGGTTAAAATTGTGAAAATAAAAATTAGGCGTGAAAAAATAGGTGAAGATGTGAGTTAAATGAAGTTTCCAACCATGTGAAGTCAATGCAGATACAAAATTAGCTCCGTTCACCTTTCTCCAACAGGAAATAGTCCGATCTGAATTCACATGCTACACATTATTAGTAGCTATAAGGAACATATGGAGGAGGTGGATGCCCTGGAGAAGGACAGGATTAGGACAATTCTTTTGGGTGGAATTATGAGATAGGTGACCTTTTATTAGTAATGCAACTAAACAAACCATAACCTACAACGAACCCTACCCAGTACAAAGAAGCTCAAAAAAAGTAAAAAGAAAGTGCTATGGGACCATATTATAAATGAGTGGAACAACCACAAAATATCAATGTCCCAAGGGAAACTGCCGAAAATATTAGTATGATGTCCTTGCTGTCGGCAAAACTTTAATGGAAAATGGCGAGGGCGCGAGACCTCCATACTTAGGTCTGACCATCGTAACACTAAAGCCCTTTTATCTGTTAGGGCAAACGAGTCCACAAAATATTTGTAATTTGTTAGCATTTGCTGAGTCCAAAATTTAGGTAGATTGATGTGTGTTGGAGTTTAAAATAGGTAGTAAAAATTTTGGAGTGTGATGGATGTTCGAAAATTTTGGAGTGGTAATGATTGTAACGATGTGATGATAACTATTTTTGAAGTTGATGAAAAAGTAAAAAGATGGAATTACACAGGATAAGCTATCCTCGTTATGTAGAATTTATGTGTGGGATTCCGAGAGTCATATTTTGAAGGTATGTGTCAGACACGACCAACCACGTTGAAGGCCCGTATGAAAGAGAGAGATTATCTGTAATTTCTTATTCGAATTGCACGGTAAAATTCGGAGATAGATAAATATAATATGTAGATTTTATTGTAAAATTTATGCTACATGAAATTTTATATTGACATATATGGATAGCATTAAATGACGTCCATCTCTTTCTAAATTTTACTGTGAAATTCAGATGATCTTAATTTGTGCCAAAGTCACATGAGTAAGGGGCTGTTCGGTATTTTAGTAATCTCAGAATTTTTTGAATCCTGAGAATACACAAACCGAACATGTTTTTTAACCTCACCTAAAAATAACTACCGCACGCATACCAATAAAATTAACATCACCTAAAAATTTTCAAAACACAACAAATTCTCAAAATATTAACTAACCGAGCATCCTCTAAGTACACATTTGTTCTCAGAAGCAGCCGCGTAGAGGGATAATACTGACATTCTGTCACACTTTATTAGGGACAAACGAAAGCAAAAGCAAGTGAAAATTTTAACACTAAAAATTGTAGTTTACGTAGAAAAAAATACGGGGGTTGACAAACCTTTTTTTTTCTTTTTTTTCTAAGCATCAATGTGACAGTTACAAGCGCTTCTTTAGGATAAATTGATAGTGTTGTGTTTGGCATAATTAAAAAAATTACAAAGAAATTATTTATTTTTATTATAATATTTATTTAAATATTTTTATTCTTCATTTTTTTAATCAACTCTAATAAAATTATCTTTATTTTTTCACCTACTTCTTTACCCAATTATAACCACTACACTCAAAAACACAATAATCTCATCTGCAATTCCACCAAACATGCATTATAGGTATGTTTGTTTACATAAATTTTGAGAAATATTTCTAAATTTTTTTTAAAAAAATTGAATGTTAAATTTATTAAAATTTGTAAAAAGTTTAAAATTTATGTATAAAAATTGAAAATTTTGAAAAATATTTATTTTGTTGAAAATTTTAAACCCCTAAAATTATGAGTAAACAAACATGTCCTATATAATAAATGCAAGAGTTATACGATAAGATGAGTCCCCTCTCTTTTAGACGAGGGTGATTAAATACATTTTTATTTTTCATTTTCAGTTATTTAAAGCAACGTTTATTAGCTGGCTGCACCGCAAACGTCCTGATCGTACGAACGGAAGGGTAAAATGGTCGCGTGGAACTAGAAATGCATTATGCAGGTGGTGGGCACGCGATCACGTGGGATGTGAAAGGACTATCATGAAAAGATAGCCGAAAGGCGAAGAAACCTCTCCGAGACGTGCGGCTACCGCTGACGTACGCTCTCATTTTTAACAGAAACACCCCTGTGGTCTGAGGAATGGTGTTCGGCTCGGAGGGGCATCTGCGTAGAGGGGGGAAACTGAATAATCTTTCTGTCCTTTTCTTCGGAAAATCTGGGCACTGGACCAATTTATGCTTTTTAAATAATCTTCTTGTTCGTACATTTGAAAGGCTTCCGTCCAAATCAGTCGTCACACAACAGTCACACGAAACGCCAAAAAGATAAGCTTATAAATTTATCAGTGTTTGTGTAAGTAAAATTTTAGGGTAAAATTTTAGGGTTTGTGAAAAAGTGAGGAGAGAGAATAAAAAAGTGAAAAAGTTAGTAAAAAGTTAGATAAAAAGTAAGGAGAGAATAAAAAAGTAAGTGAAAAAGTGAAAAAGTTGGTAAAAAGTAAAAAAGTAAGAGAAAAAAGTAAGAGAGAGAATGAGAATGTTAAAAAGTTAAAATTTTAGTAAAATTTTGTGTGTAAACAAACACTATGTTAAAATAAAAACGCCAAAAGATAAAAACTATGAGAAAAATTAGATAGAGTTTTTAGTCCTTATTTTGTAGGTTACTTTTTTATTTTAATATTTCATTTTCAATTTTTAAATTTGTAGACATTGATTTTTTTTTTTGACGAAATGGTTCTTCCGTCAATATACTGTTCATATACTTAACTGAACTCTCTGACACGTCAGCAAATTTGTATCGATCGACGATTCACTTTCAACACATATATCCAGTCGACCGCTTCATGTGCCGTTAAACATATAAATGACAGACTGACGGAATGATCATTTCGTCAAAAAAACAAAACTTAAGGATTATAAATTTGAAAGATGAAAGTGAAAGACTAAAATAAAAAAGTACTCAAAACCTAATGACTAAAATATCAATTTATCAAAATATAAATACGAAGTGGCGCAATTTCTTTAATGTCTTTTTCTATTCTCCGCACTCAAATTCGATGGAACTTTTCTGCTTTTGGCTTTGAAAAAATGTGTTTTTTTTTTTTAATTTGAGTCTCCCAAAATAAATTTTTATGTAACTGACCCCTAATGTTCACTTTGTTTTGGTCAGCCTATGTAAGGGTGTGTATTTATTCCTGTTCAAATCGGAATTTTCAGTTCTGGTTTTGGTTTCAGCAATTTCCGGTATCGGAATCGGATCCCATTTTAGAAAATTTTCGGAACCGGAACTAGAAATTCCTGTGAAAATACCGAAATTTCTGATTTAGGCATAATTTTTAAATTTTTTTATAAATATTATAATTTAATTTAGATTTTGCCTCTTTCAATTTGGATTTTTTATGAATGTTTAGTTGTTTACTTATTTGTATTGTTAATTGTTTGTTTAGTAGTTTTTTTGTAAATTTAATTTAGAGTTTACTTTGACCGTGTTTATTTTATTTTGAAATTTAGTTGTTTTGTAATTTTAATTTAGAGTTTATTTTGACATCTTGTAATAGTGAAATATTGTTTTGGAATTTAGTTGTTTAATTATAATTATAATTTAGAATTATTTAGCCACAAAACACAACTTAAAAAATTCATTTTTGGGTTAATAGGCTCAAACTAAATCTATTTTTTAGGCCCAAATAAGGAACACAATTTCTGGTTCCAGTTTCGTTCCTGTTTATTCCGGAACGGAACGAAATAAATTTTTTGGTTCCGGTGGATACCAGAACCGGAATGACTCCGTCCGTTCTGGTGCCCACCCTTAACCCTATGGATGTTCCACGCATACAAATGTTAGTCCAAAACTCTCGAAAGAGGCCGAGCAAATGCTTGGTTGCCTGCATTTATAGAACTAATGCACATTTAAGACACTACAATAATACCCAAAATCTTGTATGCCTTGTATTTTTCAAAGCACTGCTCAGTTAAGAAAGTACAATAATTGAGGACTCGAGCATATATGCCAATGTGAAAGAGTAGATGGGAAAGAGGGGTGGGCCTGCACTCACTGGTAACACTGGAAGAAGAAAGGCTGTGCTAGGGGGGCAAAATAAATGTGATGGAGGTTCTAATTCAGGAGTCAATTGAATTGCCTTTCTTTTTAGATACAATGCCTAAATGCGTTTGTCCTCATCCCCACAGTGGACCTACGTCTCATTTATCAGCCAACTTATTAATTTCAACACATATTACGGTCATATGTATTGTCTCAGTTCATCTAGATTTGATGTCATGTCCACTTTAGCCCCAAACCCATATACTCCTATAATCACGTCAAAAGAGAATTGCTGCATGATTACTCCCTCGCCTTTAGGAGATAAATATAGCCCCAAACCTATGTTTGGATGGACAAAAACAAATTTCACAATCACTTTTTTTTTTTCATCCAAACAAAGTTGGAAAGGATTTAAATGGTTTTGCGGGCAACCGAAGTTGGGTGGAATTTCCTTTCGGACTTCAAAGACCCGTCCCGTCCACCCCATCCCATGACACAGTACTTTCTTTTCCCTTTCATTAGGAACCGTGAACGATGGAGACAGACGAGCTTTCCTATGGACCTACTAAATTCTAGAATTCACCACTGGTGTACGTGCAATTTCTATTCACTATCTAAAACGGTAACGGTAAGCCAATTCTCTGCCGGTCCCACCTGTCTATCACATATTATGGCACAAGGGCAATGTGTCTAGGTGAACATGGCGACAAGTTCCTGTTTGGAGGTGAGAGAGGAGAAGGTTGATATCCTTATTCAAGCTACAGCAATTTTCTCCAACACTACCATGTGACCCATAAGAAAAGCAACACAGGCAAATGAATTTTCAAGAAGTGTACAGGATTCCAATTCAAGCGTGGGCCTATGGTCATAGCTAAACTGGTGGCATTGGTGAGCCCCAGCCTAAAAGTTAATTTATCCTCAAAATTTTAGACCCTTCCAGGCTTCCACAATCATTAAACGCCATCCATTTATAAACAAGTTCCATCACTGTATATAAAATTTTATGTCAGCTACACTAGTATAGTGCGCAGAAAGCATAAAGTTCCTCCAAAAGTATCAAGGAAAACTCAAGAAAGTGAACCCAAATAAACTGGCGATGATAGGCGAGTTTCTTTGCTCTGACAGCGGCAATAATGCAACTTTCACATCCCAGATGCTCCAACCCTATCACGAGGTATGAGGCGCAGTTCAGAACCGTGTTTAAGGAAGACATTACCTGCAAGCAAGAGAAATTTCTCATGTGAAACCATGGAATCCAAAATATGAAAATTATGGTGCCCAGTGCCCACCCAATGAACACTGTCATGATAGCAATTTTCAAACTGGGATGGTTTATGGATATATCAACATGATATGGCGCTTTCAGACGTCAATTTTTTCTTGAATAAGAAAAAGGTTGAAAAATTATAACACTGTTCTCCATACAAGGGATTTAAATTGTGAACCCTGAGGGATTAAGTAAGAAAAGAAATGAGATGGGCCAAGGATTTAAATTGTCATGCCTGAAGGATAACGCAGGAAAAGAAAGGAGACAAGGAAAAGATGCGATCTTATCTGAGTGCAATGGGCGAGAAGTTTGAAACAATAGAAGAACCTAGATTTGAAGATGAGGCATATGTGGTAGAAGCATGGGAGTGGCTGACCTCAGGCAAAGGGAATAAACCTAGATACATAACCTGGTAGGTTCATTCCGATTGTTTGCCATGCAAATCCAACCAGTTTTCCACAAAATGATTACTACGACCAAAATGTGTACATTTACAAATTTCATGGACTTGAGCACAACTGCCCCTATTGTCAAGACTCCTATGTGCGTCTCGACCACCGTAAACTCCGCAGATGGTAGTATAACTCCCACGGGAGACAACCAAGGCTGACCTATCGCCACAACAATTGAAACTCAACTGACAAACATCCAAAGACTGTTGCACATTGAACTCTGGAGAACACATTGGGAAGTGATGGAAGCTTCTTACTACCAGACTCAGTTCATATCCTGCCTTCAAAGCGATAAGGAAACGAACACCATCGAATAAACATCAGAAGTTATAGGTTCATACCAGCTCAGTTCATCACATGTACTCATGACCTTAGGAGGGTAGTATTCCTCTAGCCTCACTCTGTTACAACCCAAAGTACCTTTCAAGTGCCTCATCAAAACAAGTTAGACCCTGAGTACCCTTAGTAGACACTCCCATACTCCTTTAGCTGTGCCAAGGTAAACAAAAGTAGTATCCAATCTCAGGTTCAATTCAATGTTCTGGGCCTTCTTTTCACGCTGATTGGATCTGGATCAGGCCAATTTCAACCAAATAAGACCATGTTGGCTGGAGGACTTGTGTTGAACGTGTTGGACCAAGTAAGATTACTTTATTTCATTTGAATAGGTTGGATCGGTTTGTCTAACTTGGCTGGACTGGATTAAATCAAAGTGTATTGGAATAAAACAGAATAGCAGCTTATCATAGATAGGGATCAACTTATTCCATCTGCCACACAACTGTTATCGAGTATAAGGATAAAGACTTAACCCAGTTTCATTTATTCTCCTGACTAATGACAGCAACTGGTAGTTTTCAGCAACGGAAAACTTAAGGACGGCCTCCAGATGAACATCAGGAAGCCAACAGGATATACAACCGCGAACTACACCATCTTAGCAGCAAGCAAATGCCCTGTCTTCTTAAACAAGCATCATAACTGTCAACAGCTTGACCTCCAGACAATGACATCTATTACATAGGCTTTAGGGTGGAGAACAAGGAACAAGAGGAACAAACAGTAGAACAAAAGAAAAAGAAGGAAATTAACCTGAAATAGAGACTAGCAATCATGCCCAGATTCCATTCAAATTTTTTAGGGCTGCAGAGATAGGGTTTTAAAGAGAAAAGAATTGGAGGAAAAAATGGGTGAGTAGAACATATGTCCCCTCTACCTATATAAAGTCACTACAGAAACCTAATAGACTGTTATACCCTAATTGCATATACTTATGATTATCATGCCATCTCACAATTTCCGAAAGTACCGCGCCATCATCTTAATGCAATATATTTCCCCAACCTATACAAGGTGCTGCTCTCGATCTCGCATGGTGGTGCCCCACTCGATGATTGTTGACACAACCTTGATTTCATGCTTGAGTTGGAGGGCCCTCCCTCCATCCATAGAGTCAAGTAATTAGCTATTCTACTACGTCACTTCTTTTTGTTTCAGCTTTGTTCCAGTTTATTTCAGCAATCAAGGAATAACTTTACTTAAAATCAGACTACAACATCCCAAAAGCATAAAGGGTGCTTTGTGTTACATCAAGAACATAATCAATGAACAAGAGGCGCGGGTGACGTGTTATATCTGACTAAGTTGTATGTACACCACAATATTTCTAACATTAGCTATGCTTCTACAAATATGGAAGAAGTATCTATAAAGAATCTTTTAGTGTGTATCAAATGTTACAACTTCAGTTGGTGTAAACCAACCATCTCACCTTCACATTTAAGATGAGAAAGCATCGGTAGCAAATGGTATTCATTAAGCAGGGAAAATGCTATTTCAATCAAAAGGAGGAAACATTACGACCTTTCTCCTGCAGTAATCTAACAGGGTCAACCCTACCAATCTCAATAGTTACGAATCGTTACAATAAAGGTAGAGCTAATTGTGAAAGACAGATTATGCTAATTCAACACAGGTCTAAGATATTTCCATAATGCGGAAGTGTCACAATTAATCCTTTTCACAGGGCCTCCTCTCAATCTAACTCCTATTCCAACTTCACAACTTGCTTCTCGAAAGGATTGAATATCTTTAACCTTTGTGACTACAAACAGTTGCGTCTACTGCAAACATCCAACACTCTCCAGCCTTCAGATGCTCCACAACAACATTGGAAAGATTAAGCATGATGCTAGTGGAGTCGATGATTCTAACAATGCATGCTCCAAATTCAATTAACTAAGAATGGAAAAGAAACCCCAGCATGCAGACAAATGTATAAACCAAATTTTTTTTCTATTTAAAATCAAATCTATCAATGAATAAAAATCACAGATTCTCATTTACAGGAAAAAAAATGTCATAGCACATAATATTGCTTAAAACTTCAATTGTCAAAGATGAACAACATAAGAACAGCATTTCCATGAAGAACCACAACAAAGCAATAGTGTAAACATTGAGTACCTGCACTTTGTTGAGGATTGATTCCAACACCATCTGCATGTATAAAATATCATGAAGTAAACATGTAAAGAACAAAAAGTGAGAAATAATGAAAGATATAGGACAAAAAGGTGAGTATATCTGAGATGGAATCTATAAGATTCTCAGTATCCAGATATTCAAGACTTAGCAAATTAAAAAGAGAGGACATTCGATGTAATATTGAGTATGTCCAAATTAAAGCAGGGCATTAATAGGCTAAAGTGAATAGGACTTGGAGAGACTGCCACTTATAATTCTTCAAAAGCTTCCCATTACAGTATTTCCATTTTGTTTAACCTTTCTGTTTGGTACAGTTTCACAGTCAACTCCTGCCAAATGCCAGGACAAGCATAGATGGCAGTTAAATGGAGAAATCTCTTGAGCTAATGGAACGAGAAAAATATCCTTCTAGCTCTCTCTAATTGACTGTGAGTGGATGGAGGCAACCCCCGGGTATATTTAGCTTTTAAAATTAAACTAACCCTCTAAGGAGTGGGGAAAGAACAAAGGGCACAAAGAAGGAAAAACGTCATATGCTCTTCTGCCTTATCTTAAGAAGGATAAAAGCACAATCACATTAGAAGGGGGACAGCATTGCTTCTCTAATGGCAAGTATATGAGGCAATCCATGTACCCATTTTACACTCCCTAGGATGCATCAAAACCCAAAAGGATAATATCAGGGTCATACATACCACATACAGCACCCTACTTAGCAAGTTGAGATTACGCCTACAGTAGCCAGAAAAGTTTGCCGCTGAACGGATTCATTTTCAGTCAATCACATCACCCATGCTTTAAAGTTGCCCTTCTATAAATTCTAGAGCCACTAAAAATCCAAAAGGTAACACAAAAGAAAAATAATCTATAGCATGAGTGCAACTTTCAACTACGATGACAAAGCTATGTTTCTCAACCCATTAAATGTGCCCGGATAGAAGAAAGGTGTCAGCATAGTTGGTATTATAGATGGTTCCAATGATCTCATACTAAATACCACATGGTTATATTCTATCAACAAAACAGCCAGCTTAGCCTCGCTGCTAATAAGGTGCCACTTAATGCCCGAAACAATCAAACCCACCAGCATATATATCTAGCAGTCAATTCAGTACCTATTACTTTAAGAAAGTCCAGTCCCATCAAAAGAGTTTCAAACAAAAAGAAAAGACTAAACATTATCACAATAAGCATCGTCCACAAGTGTGTTCTAGCGCATTGAGAGCAGAAGTGAGCATTTTGAGACATCCAGCTTGAAACACCAGAGAATGAGATCGTTTCCAGGAAGCAGATTGTAACACGCTGTTATGTATGTTTCCTCGCCCCTAGGTACATGGTAACACTCGCAACTAAATTAAAGATGGTAATTTACTTGTACTATGTTGACATAGATTCCTCGGTCATAACCTTCTTTTGCCATTAATCATTTGACGACAAGTTGAGATTGGCTGTCTGTGTGTGGGCAGGCATATATATGCCCAAAGTACCCTAATTGATATCTCAAGGTGCCAAGATCAATGACTATGTTATGATTTCCCCTTGTAAATTATACGCTGGTTAGTATCACAAAAAAACGAAACGGCGACAATATACGAAAAGTGAGATGGTGAAAACGACATGCAAGGCAAGCCCTATAGAACGGAGGAATCGGGAATAACCGTTGGTGATAATTGCGCTGGTCTGGGGAGGCACTTTGAACTCTTCAGCCGCGAATTTAAGAACGGCTGTGAAAGGAGCTGCCTCCGGAACGCTAAACCTGATACATTTGAGAGAATCTGCGAATGAGAATCAGGGACTCGGAAGGAGAAGAAGAAGGAACTAATATATACATATGCGAAAGGTTTGGATTTACGAACACTTTAAACGGAAGCTTTGGATCGGAGGTAAGAGTCACTTTGAAGGAGACCTTTCCACCACCAGCACTCGCCATTTCTCTGAGCTTAAGCTTAGAATCTCTCTTTTCTCTTGGCGCTTAGTATACAATCTACTATCTCTCTATGGAGATTGTTCCTTCTCGTATGCAGCGCCAGCTAGATCCGATGGCGTTCTTGTCTTTCTCTAGAATTGCAAGGATTCCATTAATAGATGAATTCTGATAAGAATTTATCTATTAATGGAAAAAAGAAGAAGAAAAATTCTGATAAATACACTTATATTATTACCTACTTATATTTACTCTTAAAAGTGATTAAAGTTTTTCTGACTGATTTTCGAGTATCGAGCCTGAACAGGCTGGGCCCAATTGAAAAATACAGGGTGGTTCTGTCTCGGCCCATATCACCAGCTCTGGCCTCTGATTTTAGGTTAAGAAAAGGAAGGAAAAAGGAAAAAAAAATGTGGTTTTAGGCTGTGTTTGAGAATTAAAATTTTAGGGTTGTTAAAATTTTAGGTATAGAGGTTGAGAGATGTAATTTTTTATATTTTTTGTCGTGAAAAGTAGTGATTTAATGAGGATAGAGAAATTATATTGTAATTATTATTGTGTTAAAATTTTAGGATGAGTAAAGTTTTAGTGTGCAAACGGAATCCAAGTCGATATTTTCTTGCATGAATTTAAGGTATCAAAATAATAATATTGTATTTACATGAATTATGACATAAGCATCAAACCTCCAAAAAAACATAAATCTTAAAAAAAAAAACAGACAGATTTCTTTTAACTAAGTGTCCACAAATTAACCATCAACATCGCAGCAAGAATCAAAGCCCACCATCTTCCCTTCAAAGATTGGAGCCCTTTTGATCCGCTGCAGACAAGCTTGTTGTTATGGTAGGTGCACGCTGGTTGCTTCCTGAAGCATGGTTTTTGTTCAGTAACTGATCAGATTATCAGAGCAAAGCACTAAAGTATGATCTGTTTGGGGAATGCAAAAAGTAGCAAGAAAAACTCAAGAATACAAATTCCAGGAAATGTTTAGGGAAGTCATGCAGAATGGTGATGATTCAAGGTGCGTATCGTCTACCTGGATGAGCAGAAAGAGATGACATAGTCCGTCCCTGAGCACGTGAATATACTGGTCGGATCATCATAGGCGTAACTATAGGCGGTCGGGCAAGCTTCCTTGAACTTCTTGGAATAATACGTTGGTTGACATGTGACAGGGTTCCCAAAAACTCCTTTGCAACAGTATTCGTCTTTTTGGAACACATCGCATGCGTTATTGCAAGCAATCACCTTCCCGTTGGCCTTGATGGCGAGCTCGGACGGGCAAGTTGTCCTTAAGTCGCCGTCGCAACCGGCAACGCTACAGTTTCCCTTACCATTAAGGGGCGTGACGACTAGTGGCACGTTGAAACCGTCCACGAGGCTGACATCGTAAAAGTCAAGTGATGCGAGAGTAAATTCGGCAAGTGAAGCCGGGGTCTCTCCTGAGGCCCCGCACTTGAGGGTAGTACCACAGGCCCCTGTCTGGCATGAACCATTGCCGTTCTTGTCAAAGTTGCAGCCGGTTCGACCCCAAATCCGGCCACTCCAGCTGACCGGGGCCGTGACAACATTGGACTGGCCAGGCTTCAGCTCAAAGCCGCCACCGTTAAAGTTCTCCCCTGGAAAAATCCCCGGCCAGATCGTCTCTTTGCAATTGTTTATTATGGTGAAAATTCTAGCGGACTCTGTCACTTTGGCTCCTGCATGCTCATCCAACAAAAATCCCAGTCCAAGTGAACATAATGAAATTAAAGAACAGATGGAACAGTGCAAAACTTCCCTCTACATTCAACAACGTACGGATAATGTAAAACCATAAGTTTAGATAAGAGAGCAAACAAAGAAGAAGCAACTGGTATACCTGATGAAATGAAGAGTAGAATCCAAAGAACGGGAAAAAGCACGTTGATATCAAATGCCATAATTTCTCCCTCTCTTTTTTGGGCTAATTTCTCTGTGATTTGATAGTTTGGATACAGGAAGAGAGGTAGGAATGGAGCACTTCATATAAAGCTAGTGGTGAAGAAGAATACGTGTGGAGCGAGGGATAGGGGGAATGAAGCACATCTTGTCTACTGATCAGCTGGGAAAGCTTTTCGGCAAAAGACTGGAAGATTCTTTCCCTACTCCATGAATGCAAGTTTATTCGGGTTCCATTCTTTACCTCACTCGAATTTTTCGCTTTCTATAACATTACCGTGGCCCTACAGGATCTGCCTCTTGGCAGGAACCATTGAATAATTGTTTCTCTTTAGCTTGAATCGTTTTTACTCCGACTAGTGGCGCGACTCTTGTAACACACACACACACACACACACATATATATATATATATATATATATATATATATATATATATATATATAAGAAGCTAGGATTAGGAATTAAGGAAGGCCAATTTCATTGAAATTTAATTTGTGGGGTCCAAAATAAAAAAAAATATTAAAAAAATATTGGCTCCTATCTCTGTCACTAGATATATATTTTCCCTAGAAGCAACAAATATTGCCACTTTAGCCAGTTCAATTTTTTATTTTGTAAGCCTTTTAGCTAGTTTCAAGGCTAACGTACATTTAGTGAAATCCGGAACGCGTTGATGATAATCAAAGATTTCAAAAGAGTAAAATACTGGGCTATTATATTAGTAATGGCCGGGCTACGAACAGGCCCACTATCATACTGGACCTAGTTCAAACTTTGGGCCATTAGCATGTGGCCTACTGGGTATCTTGTGCATGTAGAGCCCAAAAAGTGTGCTTGACTGCTCACAGGAGGGTCCTTCGTAACTTGTGTAGCCGAAGATGAGAATCGCTTTTCTCGCCATCCAAACATGCAGAAATCATCCGCCGATCATAAGGAAGTTGAGAAAATGATGGATGTCTGTCTAACAACTATACCCAATTAGTCAAAGTGATCAGGTACTATTTTGGTGGGCTTGTTGGTCACCATTCACCAATAGTGTATTAGTGCTTGCAAGCTGAAGGTGGGTTAGGGCCTACAGCCGGCCTACCTACCTTGGGCATGTAACAATCAAAATCAAGCTCGCATAGGAGGAAAGAGACTACGATCCATCCCCATCCGTCACTTGCATTGCTTTTTTTCTTGAGACATAATCTTGTGAGAAAACAATAGATACCCATCACGACCTGCTCCATTGGTTATGACTTATCTGTACATGTGTGTTAGTTGCACAGAACGGGCTTGCCCTAATGAATAAACATCGTAACCCACTTAAGCAGGAGTCGCATGGGTGTAGATGAGTCTACTCTAACTCTTAGTAGTCTACCTGTGCGTTAAGTGAGCCCGCTGGATATTGTGTATGTTTCTCTTCGAATTGTATCAGTAGTGCAATTTGAGAAAAAAATGTAGAAAATTCTAATTCGTTTGATTCGCATCGAAGGAAGTGATCATGCGTTCCTCAAAGGCATTTAAAAACTTCATTAGATAATCGAAGTGCATGTGTGGAAACTTGGGACAAACGTAGTAGTACTAAAGAAGTTAGACGATCATAGGAAGCATTACAAATAATGTAGGGAAACCAGGATATCCAGCGCTTCATGACATTGGAAAACGAAGCGCTCATTGCTCAAAGTCACTAACGATCGTTTTAAAGGAATTAGGGTCGACTTATCAAGATATTATTTTTCTCAATTTTCTCTTTATTTATCTTTAGCAATTGAATTTTTTTGTAAATATATTAGTCATGGAAAGTTGTTCTCCTCTCGTTCTAATAAACAATGGTTGACTTTGTCTCTGGATTACAATTTTTATATTAATTACTAGTATTTATTATATATGTTCGTAATCAATTTAGAAGAATTAACATATATTATATTTTTGAACATGCAATATACAAATAACGAAATCATTATAATTGCACTTACAAATAATGGGTAATGCAAATATTGATAATTTGAGATGCAACATGTTAAGTTTAAGAGTTTTGAAGTGCATATTACAAAAGGAGTTAGAATTAAAGGGTGCAAAGCATAAATTTGTTATGTGAACGAACTCATCCCACCCATTTCAAGTTTCAACCAGACAATATTATTTTCTTTTGTAATTTAAAGAGGTTGGGTCCAATCTCAAAAATTTGCCACCGAAATGTGACTTTAGGAGGCACTTAGGATAATGATTAGGGGTTGCAAAATCCGTGAGCCAAAGACCTAACTTTGAAAAGAGGAAAGTCTCTGTTAGATCCTTTTTTTTTTGGTGAAGCCAGACAGCGAGTTGGCACACGTGTGTTACTAATCATGTTCAGCACCAAGCCCACCTCAAAAGTGTAATCATTCACTCCATCTTCTCCTCCGTATTAGACTCCCCCACACAGCCATTCACGCTCACACCAACGAAGCTTTTTTCTAATCTCCTTCTGGGTTTTCCCTTTTTTTCCTCCCTTTTTCCGCTATCCATCCGTTTATCAATCACTACACTACAAAAGAAGAGAAAAAAGGCCATGGTCGGCCCTCCCGCTCGTGCAGTGCATGCTAGTCTGGGCCCATTAGAAGCCCACGAAACAATATTAACTTTTTTTTTTCTTTTCTATTGGGAAAATGGAAAAGCAAAGGGAAGCAAACTACGTATGTCACCCGTAGGGGACAGCTAATCACCTGCAAATCAAGCTAGGTGTAGAGCCACATGTTACATGCATTACTAAATTTACAGTCGCATTCCTGAGGGTGACCCAGACAGGCTCCCAGCTGGGTGATTCAATTATTGCTTGTAAAAGTTGTAGTCTTTATAGAAGGGAAAGGCTAAAGAGAGAGATCTAAAAGAGAAAGAAGAAAGACTTGGGTGTGTTTGTTTTGTAAAATTTTAGTGTTAAAATTTTAGGTATTGAGTTTAGTGAAAAAGTGAAGAGATGTAATTTTTTATATTTTTTGTAGTGAAAAGTAGTGATTTGATGGGAGAGGGAAAAATTATATTGTAATATTTTATTGTGTTAAAATTTTAGAGGAGGTAAAATTTTAACACGCAAACGCTGCCCAACGAGAGAAGCAGCGTATAGGGTGTAGTAGGAAAGAGTGAAAAACACTCTCCTATCTATTTAAAGGATGCTGAGTTCGTCTACTTCTTCTCCTACATCACAAAGGCTATAACAATGGCTTCTGAGAAGGTTGAGACTGTTATAGCTGGGAACTACGTGGAAATGGAGAGGGAAGAAGGAGATCCCAAGTTGTCTAAGAGCAAATTATCAAATTTCTTTTGGCATGGTGGTTCGGTCTATGATGCGTGGTTTAGCTGTGCTTCTAACCAGGCATGCACTTCTTCAAGAATACTGTATCGGTCATAGCTTTCGGATTCAGAAATATTGTTTTGGAAAACTCCATTCTTCAGTTAATAATAATGTATTTGTCTCATGGATTAATGCAGGTTGCACAAGTGCTTCTCACACTGCCTTACTCATTTTCACAACTGGGGATGCTTTCTGGAATCCTTTTTCAGATTTTCTATGGGTTGATGGGAAGCTGGACTGCGTACCTTATCAGTGTACTTTATGTTGAGTACAGAACTAGAAAGGAGAGAGAAAAGGTTGATTTCAGGAATCATGTCATTCAGGTACGTACCGTCTCTTTTCCCTTTATTATTATATATTGGCTAGCATTTACCAACATGACAACTATATGCGAAATGAATTGGATACATATCAGAGAACTTAGAGGATCATAACAGATATGCAAACCTCTCTCTCTCTCTCTCTTTTAACCTACCAAACTGGAGTTCTCTTATCTGTTATATATCCAATTTCTTACTTTGATTGTTTGCAGTGGTTTGAAGTTCTGGATGGTCTTCTGGGGAAACACTGGAGGAATGTAGGCCTCTTTTTCAACTGCACTTTTCTTCTATTTGGATCTGTAATTCAACTAATTGCCTGTGCAAGGTAAATTACAGACTTCATAATTTGCTGCATCAGTTACTTTTTCGTTCATATAAACACTGTTTATGATGTAACTCATGATATTTTTCCTCTGCATTGTCGTTGCAGTAATATATACTACATAAACGACAATCTTGACAAGAGAACTTGGACATACATCTTTGGCGCCTGTTGTGCAACAACTGTCTTTATCCCATCATTCCATAATTACAGAATTTGGTCATTCTTGGGCCTTCTGATGACTACTTACACTGCATGGTATCTCACCATTGCCTCCCTTCTCCATGGGCAGGTAAATTTTATTGTTTCACCTTAATAAAATTATAACCCACCAGAGTAAATTCTTGCATATATAGTTTCCTTCTCACAATTCTTTTACCTTAAATTAGTTTTTTTGTTCTCTTTGTCTCTGTGCTTGAAGGTAGAGGGAGTGAAGCACTCAGGGCCAACCAAAATGGTTCTGTACTTCACTGGGGCCACCAACATTCTCTACACTTTTGGCGGACATGCTGTCACAGTGTGAGGATTCACTAACATATTTCGACTCTGTAATGTGTCTTGTTTAATATATCTACACCCACTTTGGATCTCTAGAAACACACATGATTACATGCTCGAATGGCCATAATTATTGGAAGCTGCTAATTAACACTAAAGGGCACACTTTTCGTGAGAATCTGGTACAAGATTTGGATTATGTTGTTTTCTCGAGTTGGTTTCCAACAAGACAAAAGATAAAAAGAACAGAGAGAGAGAATTTCAATCGTCCAATTAATACTGATTCTGAGTTACCCCAATTCAAAGCGTACAATCCCTATTGTGTATTATTAATTGCACAGAGACTTATTTTCCTTAGTGGTGATTGAATTTACATTGCAGGGAAATCATGCATGCAATGTGGAAGCCCCAGAAGTTCAAGCTAATATACTTGATCGCAACACTCTATGTTCTGACCCTTACTTTACCATCAGCTTCTGCTGTTTATTGGGCTTTTGGGGACTTGCTTCTCACCCATGCCAATGCTTTCTCTTTGCTACCAAGGAATGGTTACAGAGACACTGCTGTCACCCTTATGCTTATTCACCAGGTTACTAATAGATTCCTCTATGTTTGCATACTAATCTTAGGGATAAAGATTAAAGCAACTGTAATTCACTTCAATATGATAAAACTTTGGAGATTATATGGAAAACTTTTTTGGCGTTCTGCAGTTCATCACATTTGGATTTGCTTGCACCCCTCTGTACTTTGTGTGGGAGAAATTCCTCAAGGTGCATGACACAAAGAGCCTTTTCAAAAGAGCACTAGCTAGACTCCCGGTGGTGATCCCAATATGGTTCCTTGCAATCATTTTCCCTTTCTTTGGCCCAATCAACTCAACTGTTGGATCGCTTCTAGTCAGCTTTACAGTTTACATAATTCCCGCCCTGGCACACATGGTGACATTTGCATCTGCATCGGCTAGAGAGGTCTGCTCTCTGTTTAATCAAGTTCTTTCTCTTTCTTTAGATAAGCTATGTACCATTTTCATTGCAATTTTACAGAAAGATACTTTTCTGAACTTGGGGGACCTCACAGCTCACTTACTCTCTCCTATTGTTCATAACAGAATGCAGTAGAGAGACCACCATCATTCTTAGGAGGTTGGGCTGGATTGTACACCGTGAACATCTTTGTGGTGGTGTGGGTATTGATTATAGGATTTGGGTTCGGAGGATGGGCAAGCATGCTCAATTTCATACGACAAGTGGATACGTTTGGTCTCTTCACTAAGTGCTATCAGTGCCCTCCACACAAGACTTGAGTAGATTCCTACTCTTAAAAAAGGATTTTACAGATTAGTTATATATGCAAGTGTGTAAAGAGATTGGCATTTGAGACATTTTATCCTATTTTTTTTTCCTCCCCCATTATCTTCGTTGTAGAAGCTACTTTGGATGGTTTCAGAAAAAGGTGTGATGGCAATCATGGCCACCCTTATACGGACCTACAACTGTAACTTGTATGCTAATTAATCTTCTTCTTCTTCTTCTTTTAATGCTACTCTCTTCTTTTTCGTTTTTTTTTTCTGTGGCAGTGACTTTCTTAATTTCTCTCTAACCCTCTTCGTATATATATGCTTGTTCTATTTGTTCTATTATCTGGAATCCCCTAACCAGAATTCTGGATAATAACTGAGACCCGAGTAGGAATAGCTGCTTTTCTGAGTCCTAGCAGCAACATCCGGGGTTATTTTTTTATTTTTTATTTTTTCTAAATAACATCCGGGGTTATTCACTCGCTAAGCTTAGCCATTTTCAAGACTGGAGTAACTTTAGGCCAGTGATTCCATATCTTGGAGCTTTTACAGCGTCTAAATCCAATCCCATCACGGTCTCTTCCAACCCATCTACTTGAGCCATTCTCGCCAACTTGATTTAGACAGTTGCATGATATGTTCTACAAGCGCCTAACTGACAGTGCCATGGAGCTAAAAAGGACAGCTTTAGATCTAATTTCCACGTACTCGTTAGGTTCTTTTCAGATTAGCCCCACCAAACAACTCACATTTGCGATTCTAAGAAATTAAAAAGGTCCATCTGGGGTGACAAGTCTCTTGCAGTTGGTAAGTGGATTAGTGCCGGAACCTCTGTGCATCATGGGCAGCTGATAAAGTTTAGATATTAAAGGTGATGGTATACGTTTGCAGCCGAATGGTACAAAGGGTCTTTATTTATATGGCTCGCTAATCTACCATTGGCCTTTTTGAAGGTACTTTATTTTGGGTCTTATCACATGACTCAATTTGGACCCTTTGCCTAATTCCATGTCCTTTCCGTTATGTCATCTCCAAAACGACAAACAAATGAGGCAGATTGTGATTTTGTGAATTCCACCACACTGGCCATTACTGTGGTAGCAGGATGGGACTTAAATTATTGGAGGTCCGAATGTGTACGAAGATCAGAGAGAGAGAGAGAGAGGGGCAATCGGGGGTTTTCAGTACATCTTCTTCTTCATGGTCAATGGAATGGACAAAGTGATTTCTTTCTGATAAGAAAATACTGTCACAAACACGTAGAAAAAATTGCAAAGAGAGCAACATCGATGCCCACCCCCAACTGCTCCTACGAAACTAACAAGCAGTGCTGGTGCAGTAGTGCCTCCCTAGACCTAAAACCAGAAAATGAGACTGAGGGAAAGCAAAAGGTTGTGAAACCTGTTACAGTTTAGTGCGAACAGTGACTGAAAAAGCTCTCTGCGTCTGCGATATGGTTTCTTGACCTACTGGCTCAGTTTGACCAAAGCTTTGTCAGGTCCTCGAGGGCTTGGTGGTGGCCGTGGGGTCACAGTACACATGACAGGTTCTTCTAATTAGGCCGACTATCACCAGAGTTTTTTTTTTCTTGACACATTCTATCACCAGATCTTTCTATTATTTTCTTGTGCATGCTTTACAAGAACAATGAATCTGCCTAATTTTTAAGGGCAATGCTTTTGACCCAGAGAAATGATAGGCGTTCGTCTCTTTTTCGCCTACCGAATATAATATTGCTATTTGCGTTCTTCTGGTGGGCCCTGTTAAAATGCAAAGAACCGGTCCAAACAGCTCGATTTTCACCCTTTCCGACAGACCGGTTTTGACGGACCGTGTTTTTTTTAAACTCTCTCAGACCGGTTGAATTTCTCAAAACCTCCCTGGTTTTGACTCTCTCAAAACCCACTTACGAGCCCCATTTTCTCTCTGTCTCTCACGCAGTCGCCCGTTCTTTCTTCGTCTTCGTCTTTTTCTTCTGCTTCACTCGGTAGTGGTAGCTCTGCAAATCTCTGCTCAAGGATCGGACAACACCAATCTCTGGCCTACACTTTGCGGTTTGCGTTTTTCCTCCCACCCTCTGTTTCTTTCTCTCTTTTTTGTGATCTTATTTTCGGCTTGGTTGTTAAGAAATCAGGTTCCAAATAAGAATTTTTGTGTATTGTTTTATTGGCTTGCTTTTGGTAACTTCAAAATCTTCAATTTTCCATGCTAAATTCTGTCATTTTAGTATGCTTGTATCTCTATATATAACTTATGTCCAAATAGAATCATTTTTCTTTCTGCCTTTAAGCCAGGAAGGACTAGATCTCTGATAACATAACAAAGATCGTGTGTTAGTATTTCTCAACCTCAAATAAGTACCTTATCCAACAAAAAGAAATTGAATCAATCACAATTTAGTGCCATTATAATACTTGGGGTTATACCTTAATTTACTGTCTTACAAAGTATACAAAAGATTCAAAATGTACTGATTTAAAAGCCTACCTCAGCTCCCAAAAGCCTAAACAAGTCAAGTTCTGCTATGCTTTGGTTGGAGATAGAACCAGCCAACTACACAAACTTCCTTAGAAGCCGTTTTATTGATCAATCTCAACTCAGTCTTTCATGTGTATGACTTCCAGAATTTATAGCAATACATGTGAAAAAGGTTGATTTTCTTTTACAAGAATGTTATACCATTTGTAGAGAGAGAGCTGACTTATCTCAAAATGCTTTGGCACTTCCTTATTTCTTCATTTCTCTGTAGCAAGGGTACTACACCGAGCAAACAGTTGACAGTGGAAAACAACTGTAATTACATTTAATTGTTCTATCAGCTTATAGATCATACCATATATGGATTGACTCATATTTAATGCTATTCTCCAAAAGATGATATGTAATCAATGAAGTTATAACTAATTTCTTGGTTAAATTGAACATCTGTTGAGGTTGTAGTATTAATGAATTGCCTTATAGCTCTGCTACTAATTAATACAGTTGGAGGATATTCTAAGCCCCTTTTTTTGTATGTATCATGTATGCCAAAAGTGCTTGGACATGTTTCTATTTGGAAACTAATGCAGATAACCAGGTTTGTTTGCTTTTGCAGTTATTCATTGTGCCCACCTTCTGTTTCTCTAAATGGAGTGTTCAAGTTCACGCTTGGAGAATGAGGGAGAAGTTGCATCTGAATACAACGACAATGATTTAACCGACGAAGATGACCCTGAAATTGGTTAGACTTGTCATTTTGATAATTTAGCGTCAAATTATTTTTTTGGTTCCCAATTAAGGCTTTGAAAATTGCATTTCTTAATTTTTTTTATGTAATTTAGAGTTGGGTGATAAAGAAGGAAATGATGTGCTGTATGAGGTGATAGATGAGGTTGATAAATGTGAAGAACCTAAGCAATCAATGATATTTGATTCGGCAGATGAAGTTTTACGGTACTATGTACAGTATGCAAAGCAAGATGGTTTTGCTATGGTAAAAAGAGGCATAAAAAAGTGGGGGGGGGTTGTCAGACACGTAACTTATGCTTGTTTTAGGCAAGGCAAACAAAGAACAACCAAAAGCGATGTCGTACCAACAACAATTAAAACGAATTGTCCAGCCAGGATTTGTGCAATGTTATGTGCGAATGAAAAGTGGATGTTGACTAAGGTTGTGATTGAACATAACCACAGTCTAAGTCCAGGCAAAGCAAGGTTGATGAGATATCATAGGAAAACAGATGCTTCTGTGAAAAGAAGGTTAGACATAAATAATAGAGCTGGAATACGTGCAAGTAAGAATTTTAGCTCTCTTGTTGTTGAAATGAGAGGGTATGAAAATATTTCCTTTGTAGAGAGAGATTGTCGGAATTTTATTAACAAGGCAAGAGAGTTTCGGCTTGGTAAAAGAGGTGGTCAAGCACTTAGTGAGTATTTTAGTAGAATGCAATAGAAAAATCCTGACTTTTATTATGTGATGGACATGGATGATGATTGTAGGTTGCGAAATATTTTTTGGGCTGATGCACGAAGTAGAGCAGCATATGAATACTTTGGGGATGTTATTTCATTTGACACTACGTACTTGACCAATCGATATGACATGTCATTTGCTCCTTTCGTAGGTGTGAATCATCATGGTCAGTTAATACTGTTTGGGGTAGCACTAATCTCAAGCGAGAATACCGAAACATTTGTTTGGTTGTTTCAAAGTTGGTTGGGTTGCATGAATGGTAAAACTCCAATTGCAATTTTAACAGATCAGGCTAGAGCTATGAAGAATTCAATTGAAATAGTTTTTAGTGATACAACACGACATAGGTATTGTTTGTGGCACATCATGAGAAAACTACCAGAGAAGTTTGCATCACATCCTGACTTCGATGGTATAAGGGTTGCCTTAAACAATTGTGTGTATGAATCTGAAACATGTGAAGAGTTTGAGGAAAATTGGAAATATCTAATTGAGACTTATCAATTAGAGGATAATACATGGTTGGATGAGTTATATGGTGAGAAGACTTTCTGGGTGCCGGCATATGTGAGAGATACATTTTGGGCGGGGATGAATACGACGTAGCGGAGTGAAAGTATGAATGCGTTTTTTGATGGTTATGTGCACTCACGGACCACATTGAAGGAATTTGTTGACCAATTTGATAGTGCATTGCGGAAAATGGTTGAGAGGGAGACAAATGCCGATTTAGATTGTTTCAATCGCATGATTCCATGTTCAAGTCCCTTTCCTTTAGAGGAGAGTTTTCAAGCTGTGTATACCAATGCAAAGTTCAAAGAAGTTCAGGGGGTGTTCCGGAAAGTTATGCAGTGTAATCACTCTCGTCTTAAAGTAGAAGGTACAATTTCTACTTATGAAGTCATTCAACTTGGTATCGTAAACAAGCGTATGAAAGAGAAATCATATTGTCTTTACTACAATGACGAAGAAGTAGAAGTGAAGTGCATGTGTGCGTTTGTTCGAAACAAGAGGTATCTTGTGCTGTCATGCAATTTCTGTGCTACTATCAAAGAAAGTTGAAATGTTGCCACCAAAATATTATCTTTGGAGATGGAGGAAGGACATAAAGCGACATTACACCTTCATTAAGAGTAGCTATGATGCTTTGAATGGTGACCCTAATGATGCACGATATGACGACTTGTGCAAGAATTTCAATGAATTAGCATCGCTCGCGTCAATTAACGTGGACAAATGCAAAAAGTTGATGGCACATGTTAATGTTTTGAAGGATGAATACCATGAACTTGAGCCCATTCGCAGTTCCCAACACTCTGCAGTTGCAATTGACTCTTCTAGCTGTAATGAGGCCATACAAAGTAATGATGTTTCAGCGACGCAAAGTAATGTGGTGCTCAGTCCTATTAAGGTGAAACGGGTAGGGAGGCCAAGATCATCGAGAATGGTGTCCGAAATGGAAAAAACGATGAAGAAGGCATAACAGAAGCTAAATAAGGCACCGATTGAGAAAGATGCTGAACCAATGAGCCGAAAGAAACAGGTTGGAAACCCAATTTTATGTGTTGATTTTTCTTGCGTTTCGTTGGAAAGACATTTACATAACCATTTTGAATTTTGTAGGCCTTACAGGCAACACAAGGTCAATCAAACAATTCTCACGCTCTGATGCCACTTTGTGTTCTTGATGATCAGCCAGGTGGTGCAATCCTTAGTCAAATATATTTTTAAATATGTTTATACCAAATGGCATGACGTACACGTTTTTTCTTTGAATTGTTTTTCAAACAATGATTGTCTAATGTGTGTGTTAGGTTGGGATGTCAGTTGATCTAATAACGGAGTTATCAAAGTTGGTGTTTGAACATAATTTTGAAAAGCTTTCAATGTAGCCCTACAGAGTAATGATATGTCCATTGTCGCCTGGTTATGCTCAACGGTAAAATTCTCTCATCTACTATTGTGCACAAATATTACTTGAGGCGTTATGCATTCATTTAGCTTAAGCTGTATTCCTAACTATAATTCTATTTTTCAAGGTTAATCTACGGTGGATATTGGCTTCAGTTCCTCCCCCTTTGAGTCAAGGCGTCTTGCTGAACCTCTTGTGGCAGTTGGCTTGTGATATAAAAAATAACCCGCCACAAAAACTTGCTTGGATGACGGTCGTGGCGAACTCCATGAGTCCAACTGATCCAGGAATTGCAATGCATGCTAGGCCTATCTTATTTCAAGTTCATTCCATACTCAACAATCACTGTATAATGCCAACAATTAGTACTGCTGAGATGTCAAGTATTCATCTTTTGTTGCATGCCATTAATTTCATGCTCATGGTTCTTAGTTGACTTATGACATGGTCCTAGTATATTGTCTTTGTACATTTATTATGGTTATGTTAGTTTGTAATTTTGTTGGTATTTGAAATTTATTTCTTGAGAATGAGTGTTTTCATGTAATATCATTATTTGTACATTTTCTAATTGCTGAGATTTTGCTCTTTCGGAATAGATTTTGCACTTTCGAAATTTAAAAATGCCTTAAAAAATGAATCCATAGTTGATTGTCAATTGAATGTCCTTATATAAGCACTTACAACCATTGTGTCATTTCCAATTTCAGCTAGAGATTCTTTCTGTGTCTAGACTGAGCGTTGCATAGCTTTTTGTAAACCAATAAATCTAGCACTTTGTCTTTCTTCAATAATAGAGAGTTTCTCCATTATTGTTGTGGGGTCTTCTGCCCTATGAGACTCTAAAAGTTAAGACGCTTGATTCTTAAAGCAACTATCTATCTTTTGGTCTAAGTGGTTGAACAACGACTCTGTCGTGGGAATCAGCATAGACCCAGATTATTGCCTTTGAATAACTCTAATAAAGAGTTTCTTCATTATTGCTACCCTTTTTCGACTTCAATGATGCAATCAGCATATACCCAGATTCTGCCTTTGAATAACAAGATCTGCCCGATTCTTGATAGACTAATTTCTTTCCAGTACCACGCATGTTGATCTCCATCGTTCATCTTTCTACTACTAATTGCAGGTTACCGCATTACCAGAGTTCTCAAAACTAATTGCCAGTGGGTTGAAAGTCTTTGAAGCATCAAGAAATCATAATTTTGTGATCTCATATAGTTGTTACACACCAATCTACTATGGGAAGTAGATGTCAAGATTAATTCAGTGGCCTTAAATAGCTAAAGAACATATATAGCATTCGAATTCAAAAGAAGGCATATGGAATGCCTAATTCATTCGAATCTGGATTATTTTCTTATCAGTTTACAATAGAAGATTGTGGAGAAGATCACAAATCCAGAACATTTTGCCTTTAGGACTCCCATTTTTAGGCTCAAACTTCATATTTTCACAAATTAGATAAGCTTATCATCCGGCATTCTTCTAAACTTACAACTTAATTTACTAAAATTTTATCAGAAAATACAAATTTAATCAGAAAATTTTCCTCATCTTCTTTGGAAATTAAAAACCTTGATGCAAAAGGCAAAGATAACTGCAAACAGCACAGCAAACCCAGCGACCACAACTGCCACCACTCCAAGAAAATCGTGCTTGAATCCTAAATAGTCTCTCACATAGTCTTCCACTGTTCCATCAGTGTCTTCAAGTGGTTATTTTATATCTCCAATTGTGAAACAACCAATCCATACAAAGTCCAAGCATCTGGGCACATAGCCAGTAGGACCACTTCCACCACACCAGAATTCTCTGTAGTTGGTACAGAGGAGAAAACAGAAAAAAGAAAAAGAATTAGCAAATGCGATAAGTATATATATATCTACACTTCAAACTTGCACATCAAAAGTGACAGATACTTACTGTTCGTGGGACTATGAATCCGGAAAATAGGTTCCATACGGCGTAAAATGCTGAGGATGTTATAGAAGCAATATGGTGGTTTGGTGTAAAAGTCACACTCATCATGCCGTAGAAGGTGAAGAAACAAAAAGTTTAACAAAAAAAAACATTATGGAGAAATGGGAAATAGACAAGTCAAAGGAAAAAAATCGAAAATTGGGAGAAAGGGCAACACCGACCATGGCTGCAACAGAGAGCTGCCCGTGCAAAAGGGCATGGAAGTCATTTTACATGGGAGGCTCGGAGTCGCCCCGCCAATAATCGGACCCCTTTCCCGATATCTGATTTAAAGATGCCCCTTATCATCACTGCCTCATACATTCGATTACAGAAACATACAAAGACAGCTATAAAGAGAAAGAGAGAGAGGGAGAGAGAGAGAATAATGAAAAGACAAGAACCATGAGAGTGGTTGAATAACAAACACTGGTTAGATCCAAGTTATTTATCCGGGGGCAGAGAGCGTTGGGAAATGTTTGATTTGGGGGCAACTCGGGGGGGACAAATTTTTTTGATTTGGGGGCAAATGGACGGGGACAGAGAAATGTTTCTCAACCGGTCTATTTGCATTTTAACAGGGCCCACCAGAAGAACGCAAATAACAATATTATATTCGGTAGGCGAACGCGAGGCGAACAAAAGAAAAACGCCAATCGTTTCTCAAAATGGTAGCAATATTATATTTGGTAGGCGATCACGAGGCGCACAAGAGAAGAACGCCAAGCGTTTCTCAAGGAGAAAGAGGCTCAGCTTCGCCTTTTCTCAAACAGAGGAGAAAGGGCAACGCTGACCATGGCTGCAACAGCAAGCTTCCAGTGCAAAAGGGCATGAAAGTCATTTCACACGGGAGGCTCGGAATCGCCTCACCAAGAATCGGCCCCCTTTCCCAGTATCTGATTTAAAATTGAAAATATCATCACTGACTCACACCAGCAAAACATACACAGAGACAACGCAAAATGAACAAGGCAAACCCAACAAAATAGACTACAGTGTACGTTGAGCATATCAACAATATAATTAAGCATGTCATCTATTTCAAAAAAATTTTGCTATAATAGAATGAAAGACCTGCCACACAAAATAGCCGAATCCCAAAGACCTTCACTAATTTTGAATCTTTTGTATACTCAAGTTAGAAATCATTTTACTCTGAACTCTTTCCGATAGGAACTTCAAAATCTTGCTACAACAAGCACATTCACTCATAACAGAAATCTGTTTTGACCTACACAACAATAATGGCACTAAATTGTGATTGATTCAATTTCTTTTTGTTGGATAAGATACTTATTTGAGGTTGAGAAATACTAATACACGATCTTTGCTATGTTATCAGAGATCTAACCCTTCTTGGCTTAAAGGCAGAAAGAAAAATGATTCTATTTGGACAGAAGTTATGTATAGAGATACAAGCATAATGAAATAACAGAATTTAGCCAACAAAACAATACACAAAAATTCTTATTTGGAACTTGATTTTCTTAACAACCAAGCAGAAAATAAGATCACAAAAAAGAGAGGAAGAAGCAGAGGGTAGGAGGAAAAATGCAAACCGCAAAGTGTAGGCCAGAGACTGGTGTTGTCCGATCCTTGAGTAGAAATTTGTAGAGCTACCACTACCGAGTGAAGCAGAAGAAAGAACGGGCGACTGCGTGAGAGATAGAGAGAGGGAGACCCAGTCGAAACCCAGTCGGGCGAAACTCGGGCGAAACCCAGCCAAACCTAGCGCTCACCCAGTCGAAACCCAGCCAAATCCTACCTGATTTGGGGGCAGACGCGGAGAGAGAGACAGGGAGACAGGGAGATCTAGGGTTTGGGGGGGCATTTCGTTTTAGGAGAAAATCGGGGAGAGAGAACATGGGTTTTGAGAAATTCAACCGGTCTGAGAGAGTTAAAAAAAACACACGGTCTGTCAAAACTGGTCTGTTGGAGAGGGTGAAAATCAGGCTGTTTGGACCGGTTCTTTGCATTTTAATGGGGCCCACCATAAGAACGCAAATAGCAATATTATATTTGGTAGGCGAACGCGAGGCGAACAAGAGAAGAACGCCTATCATTTCTCTTTGACCAGCTTAGAAAAAATAATTCCGAAGATTTATGGGACCCCGACCAATTTTCTCCTTTTTTGTTTAGGGTGAATTGGAAAAGAGGAGGATAATATCCACGACCACGGGCATGAATTTTAAAGATTCAACACAAGTGGGTAATAGAGTTGGACAAAATCGGACAGCATCTCAGATTGGACCGTAAAATCGGAGCAAATTTGCGGTTCGGTCCGGTCTTGTTTTTTAATATGCGGTACGGTCCATGTATTTTGACAAACCGGTCCGGACCGGATTTATTAATATAAATAAAAAATATATTTTTTAATACAAATTACAAACTTAAAATTTTTAATTTTAATCTAAACTAAAACTCTACATTTTTATATGTCATTCTTCCTTCGAAATTAACCTAAAAAAATTTTAAATTTTATTTTAGGTTAATTTAAAAAAATGAAACCGGTCCGGACCACTTCAGTAGACCGGACCACCGGACCGCATTTGGCTGGACCGAACTGAAAATGCGGTCCGGACTGTATTCTTGTCTAAAAATCGGACCGCATTTCCAGTTTAAATTTTTTTTTAGGTTAATTTAAAAAAATGAAACCGGTCCAGACCACTTCGATAGACTGGACCGGACCGCATTTGGCTGGACCGGACTGGACCAGATCACTTATAAGTGGTCCGATCCTTTAATTTAGGAGAACCCGGGCCGCATTTCCAGTTTAAATTTTTTTTAGGTTAATTTAAAAAAATGAAACCGGTTCGGACCACTTCAGTAGACCGGACCGGACTGGACCAGATCACTTATAAGTGGTCCGGTTTTTTAATTTAGGAGAACCGGAAATGCGGTCCGGACTACATTCTTGTCTAAAAATCGGACCGCATTTCCAGTTTTCACCACTAGTAGGTAACAGAGCAGGGACTCTCGTTACAAGGAAAAATTACAAAATCCAATTAAATATTATTGAACTAAATAATATACAATATAGGTAAAATTGATTATGGAGTTCTCTGTCTTAGTGTAAAATGTGAAAAAAGCTCATTTTCCTTTTCTTTTTTATTTTGGGTTAATTATAATTTTCTTCCTCACATTATCACTCATTCTCAAATGCTCTATAAATATTAAATCATTATAATTTATTCCTACAGACTATATTTATTGTTGCGATTTATTCACAACTTGCTGAAATTATTATGTCGAACTGTTTCCGTCACACGACATTCTCCTTACTTTAAAAGACAATTGGATCATCTCAATTATAAGTGAGTCATCTTTTTTTTTAATACAAAAAACAGCTAACTACATATTATTTTTTAGGTCTACAAATTGCGAGAAGCATCGTAGAAAACTAGAGAGGACTGAAACAATGGTAAATTTATTTATTTTTTACGTAAAGAAAAGGTCACGTGTCCGTTACGTGGGAGAGAAACTGTCCGACGTAATGACTCCAGTCGGAATAAAATTGCAATTAAAAATATAATTTGTGAGAGTGAGTTGCACTGAGTTAAAATTTATAAAATATTTGATAATAAATTGATAGTTTAAAAGAAGAAAAATTATAATTAACCATTTCTTTTTTTCTTTTTGTTTATTTGGAGCTCAAAGATCTCTCCAGATATGAGAGAGACAACTCCACGTACCACAATCGCCACCACTCGGACTTCTCCAAGACTGTAATATTTTGTACTCACTTCTGTTGTAAGCTTGTGAGACAGGAATCAATATCTTGACCAAGATGGAGCTAATCAACAGTCTGGATAAGGCACACGAGTGTGGGGTCCTAATGTCACTTTGGACACTCTCACACAAGCTGTGTGATGTGAAGTTATCATGTGGCATCACGTGCTTGGATTTTTCCTTGACATCACTGGCAAGAGAAAATAAATACCACACAATTTTGGTTACTTCTTAATGCTTCTATTTTGGGCTCCCAAGGTTCGTAGCTAACTTAATTTCTTGGACAGTCAATCTTAATGTTTGTGAGCAACTTTTTGATTTAATTAATATTTGGATTATGAAATCAGTTTGAATGTCTAAAGTTTATTATTGCCCTCCTAACTTAATTGGTGCGTCTCTTAATTGGATTATATTTAGTTGGTAAAAAAAACACTTCTACCTTGATTTATTTGTTTAGAAAAAAAATGAATTACTTTTATTTTTGCTTTTTCTCTTTTCCAAACACCCAATTAATGGACCTTCAATTTGATAGTCCACTATTAGCACTGGAGTTAAATATAAAGTATTGCAGAGGTAATTAAAAAATAAAACTTGATGATATTCCCTCGTGCTAGTTTAAAAAGTGGACCATAGAAGAAGATATGAAGGTCTCTCTCCCTCGACCGACCTCCTCACCTCAATGCTTTTGCCAAAAAGAAAAGTGATATGATATGTCACTCCTCAAGCGTGATTCGTGAAAAAAAAAGCCTCCCAACTCGCAAAAAGACACCCAAATGCTCATGCTCCTCTTTTTCCTTTGTCACTTGCTAATGGGATCCAATCAAAGACATGAACAGAGAGATAGAGAGAGAAGGTGACCTTAATAGGTGGGGCTAAAGGTTTGGCCTAAGTGGTGAGGAACGAAGGCTTAGGGGTATACTCCTCTTCGAATCACTTATGTGCAAACAATTGTTTGGGACCACTTTGGACCACCCCCACCTCAAAGTCAGACTTTATCGGCATGTTAGGTGGGTTGCATTCCAATAGACTTATTGGACTGAATTTTTACTCGTCACAAAAAAAAAAACTGACAAATGGAGGGTCTCTCATGCCCCAGTAGGGAGAACTATGGCTATGAATTGGTTTTGGGCCGGCCCACTACTTGTAACTTGAACTCGCATACTTGCTACAAAGGATTGAGTAGTGAGTGCATCACCTGGTCCATCCAATTGGCCTCACCTTCCATTTAACTGACATTAACGTCCGCACGGATTAGAAACAACAATTAATTTTCCTTCAGTTTGCCCTTACCTAGAAAATGTCCTCTCTGTTTCTCTCTGGCAAAGAAGTACCAAGAGAAAACGAAAGAGATTGATCAGAGCGTTCACTCGGATGCACCAATAGAAATAATCCAGAGAAAGAAATGCTCCCAACTGCGGAGAGAGACTTGTCGAGACGCATCAACTTTTGTTGAAGAATAAAAAAGGAGCATATATTCGGCTTTAAGCAGGGAATAGCGACAGAGAGGCACTGAATTTCGTCGTTTGAGGGCCAATAAATATATATATTCGTTCGCTAAAAGTTGAGACGCACCGGATGTAATGGGGTGTTACACGGGTGGTTAATGGTAGTGTAGGTAAGGATTTGGTAAAAATCGTCACCGTCATCGCAATTGACGGAATCACATAATTGACACCGTCACCGCACCGCTAAGGCACAATAACCGTCTTGCCGGTAACGGTATTAACGGTAACGGTTATACGATAACTGCTTAAACCGTATAACCGTTGTGCAAAAAAAAAAGTTTTTTTCTTTAACTTTTTCATTTGTTTTCACTGTTTTAGACGGTTTAAATTTCCAACATAATATCATAATCAATAATCATATCAAATGAACAAATATCATAACATATTCAAATAGAATATCATAATCATTAACAATCATAACAAATATCAAGTTGTCCAAAAGTATAACATAATATCATATTCAAACATAAATACTGAAGTCTAATAAAAATGTTCAACAATGTGACATAAACCAACTAACATATTCCAACAAAAGTATGTCACATAATCAAGAATCATCTCAAGTCTCAACTAGGGGTGGTTAGCGGTAGTGTAGGTGACAGTTGGTAAAAACCGTCACCGCAATTGACGGAATCACATATTTGATACCGTCACCGCACCGCTAAGGCACAATAACCGCCCTTACCGATAACGGTAGCGGTAACGGTTTTAGCGGTTAAAACGGTAACCACCGGTGTAAATGAATACCCCTAGACTGGTACACATCTTATAACGGGCCCAATGAAATTGTATAACACGTCAAAATAGCTGTTTTTATTATTTTTACGAGAAAGTATAAACCCCTTGACTAAGAGGATATTATCCATGTCAGACTACAACTATATTTTAATATTTCCGGGTAGCATGAATAACTCTACTATGATCATCAATATAATAATTAATGACAAAGGATGTGTCTATGTTTAGTTTGGTTTTAAAAATATTTTTTGAGATAACATAAATTCTAAATTTTTTTCCGTCCAATATCCGTTAATTTTTAACGGAATAGAATGCAGTTGACCGCTACAATTTACCGTTGCCGCAACGGTAAACAAACAGGTCGACCGCTATTCCGATTAAAAATTTAACATAGATTTGACGGAAAGACCAGATCGTCACAACTATATATTCTCAGTGACCAAATAGTAAAAAAAATGAAATCTAGTGACTAAATAATAAGCATGTTGTAAACCTAATGACCAAATTGCATATTTTTTTAAGATTTATGTTGTATAAAACTTTAAGTAGACAACATTAAAGAGATGTTTGTTTGCCCAAAATTTCCAACAAAACAAATACATTTCAAAATTTTCAACTTTTACCCATACATTTCAAACTTTTCACAAATCCCAATAAATTTCAACATTCAAAAGATTCTCAAATTTTTTAAAATATTCTTAAAATTTCGGTAAACAAACGCCACCTAAATAATATAAAATCTATCGGATTATATATATTCAAATTTTAGCATACCATTCTTTACTTATAAAAAAAAGCATACCATTCGAATCGGAAAATTTATGGATCCCAATCGATTCAAAGATACTTGTTTTGGACGGTAGTGAACAATCTACGCAGATAACTCGCATGGATGGACCCAAAAAAAACAAGTCCCAAAGAAAAGAACATCCACTGCATATCTTCAAGATAAAGATTGCATAAGCATCATACATTCCCTCCACATATAAAACTAGAAAATTGACAATTCCAAATTCCCACTCCACTCTCTCTCAAAAGTGTGGACTTCCACGGCAATACCCAAAATTATCCAGGCTTCTAAAATAGAATATAAAAAGAGGGGGTTCTAGAAAGCAAAATTCATAACTGAAATAAAAAATCTACAAGGACCAGCAATGGCTGTTCAACATTGATGAAATCGACAACAATGAATACCGAGAAAATAATTGGAGGGCCCAAAAAGAAACAGAAAAAAGAGTGGAAAAATGGAGGCAGATTAATAAGTACAACAAATATACCTTTCCATCAATACAAACATGAACACTTGTGAAGGTTATGAAACGATGATCAAAACACCGAGAAGTAAGGTAAACCTATAGCTCAAAAGGAGAACAATCAACCAGACTTACGAAATCTAAGGAGACCTTAACCACAAGAAGCCCAGCAACCAGAAACAATTGGCGACCAAAAAAGCGGCTTCCGATTCATCGTAACTGCGCATTCCGTCAACGATCTCCAAGCAACCAAAAACAGAACAAATTGAAGAAAAAGAAAAAAGAAAACCCAGCAAAATGTATAACCCAATCAACTTGGACAGTCCACTTACCCAAACACTAAACGTTTGGGCAGTCCCTCGCAAAATGCCCTTCCTCTCCACAATTATAACACCCTCCGCCTCCACCACCACCGCCAACGGAGTAACCACGGCCACCGCCGTATCTCCCAGGCCCCCCGCCGCCGACGACACCGCCGCTTTGTTGATAGCAGTCCCTAGCCAGATGACCAATTCGCCCACAATTGTAACACTCACCCGCAGTACTAGCACCATAACCGTAGCCTCCACTACTTCTTCCACCTCTCTGGCCACCACCCCTTCCATAACCCCCGCCCCCGTAGCCTCCGCCACCATATCTACCAAAACCACCAGCTCTGCCCCTCCCTCCACCAACGCCGCCATCTCTACCAGGGCCTGGGCGGCGAGATCTGGCCAGGTCGGTCACATCTACGGCCTTGGTCCGCCCGTCTTCCCCGTAGTCGACGGCAAACTCGACGGGCTGACCCTCCAATAGGGTCCGGAATCCATCAGACCGGATCGAGGTCTGGTGGACGAAGAGATCCTCGCCCTCGTGGTCTGGGGCTATGAACCCGAACCCCTTCTGCGCGCTGAACCACTTCACAGTGCCTGTGGATCTCTGCGTCTCGGCCATTGCTAGGATGAAGGATCAAGAACGTTCCGGATGTTTCTCACTCAGTACCAGTCCGCCATCGGGGAAAGGTCGCCACGGACTAGTGTGTGCCACACAGACACTACCGGTCTGGTTGCCCTCGACTCTAAAGGTGGCGTCAAAGTTGCAAACAAGCATAAATCGTGTGGAACCGAATGGGTAGGGATCGGACGGTTGAGAAAGGGCTTGCTACTGGACTACTATATCGTACGTATATATAGCACAACATAGATAAATTGTTTTCCCTTTCTTATCCGGACTTGGATTTCTCCTGATAGGGATTACCTAACGAGTCTTAATAGGTCATTGGATGGATGACAACACATTAATGAATTTATCCAATGGTCTATATTAAAATGTCAAAATAATACAAAATGAAAAAAAAAAATTCTGGATGTAATATAAACCATTGGATGGATTCATTAATGTGTTGTCATCCATCCAATGGTCTATTAGGACCCATTACGTAATTCCCTCTTAGGAGAGAATCCTTTCCCTGCTTATCCATTCGGACCCCTTGTAGTTTGTTTGCGGAAGAGGTCACCACCTTTTGTTTTCAAGTTGAATAAGGGATTAAATCCGATTCCCTCACTCTCTATCAGAAGAAAGCCGTGAAAGATTCGTAGTAGTTAGAGTTGTATTCGAGCCGAGCCGAATCGAGTATTGGTTGTTCGAATTCGGCTCGTTTAAAATTTTTCATGTTCGAATGAGCTCGAATTTGATTAAAAATATATACACGATTCAAGTTCGAGCTAATTCGAGTTGAGCTCAAAATCGACCAAACCAAGAAAATATGAACTTAAAAATACATATATCACAAACAAAGCTCAAATCAAGCCTTCACATATGGTGTCATAGTTAGCCTGTATCTATAGACTAAAATCAATTTTGTACCTGTAACTATAAAAGCGGCAATTTGAATTTTTTATATTTTGAAAATTATCAATGTACGTCCCTCGTCCAAATTAGACGTTAACTCCTAATTTGAGTCTTGGAAGGACATTTTGATCATTTTCATGTTTTTTCAGGCTTAACTCTTGATTTAAATGCGGGTCGTATATTGATGATTTTCAAAAGATAAAGGACGTAAATAGACATTTTGATAGTTGTAAGTACAAAATTCATTTTATTCTATAAATATAGGACTAATTGTGATTTTTTTTCAAAAAAATTTCTTTTGTAGATTTTTTTTTCTTGAAAACAAAAACTTACCATAAGAGTGTTGGCCCAATTGGTTTAAGGGTATGTAAAGGGGCACGTAAGAGCGAGTGTGGGGCTGGAGACAGAGGCGGAGCCAGGGGGAGCGGGTGGGGGCGACCGCCTGATGCAGGGGATCCGACCCAGATGATGCAGAGCTGTCAGATCGCTCATTGATGGCGATAAACTACCTGGAGCGGGAGGATCAGCGCAAAATTGGCAAGAAATCGTGATTTAGCCTAATTAGGGCAGTTTTCGTGCACGTGTCGGTATTTTGATCATAACTTTGGCTACAAGTGTCCAATTCGCGCCCGTGACCCCAATTCGGAAAAAGCTCTCTTCGGTGCGCACGTCTTAGCCACCGAGCTTGCACCTCGTTTCGAGCTCCAAATCCGCTGATTTCCTTTTCAAATCCCTAATTTTAGTTAATTTTTGCTATTTATGGTGATTTCCTTTTTGTCGATTAGGAAATAATTTTGAACCCGATTTGGGCCAGATTTTTGGCAATCACTTTATTTCTTTCCGTATTTCGTTTTGGTAAGACTTTTAGGGTTATGCTATTTTTGGCAAAATTCCATCAAGGGTCGAATTTCAACTATTTTAACCCGGCTTGTGGGTTGTTTTGATTCATTTGTGATTATTACGAATTTTATTGAATCCAGAGTGTTTTTGAATTCTTTGGGTCGAAATTCTCTCTTTCCCTTCTCGCAAATTGTCTTTTTTTTAGCCTACAGAATAATCGTTATTCTGTCCGGCGTCACCGCCCCCACTGGCTCCAAAAATTGTTTGATATATAGTAAGAAGCAGGCCTGCCTCCACTGGCACATGCCTGTTTCATTGATTTTTTTTTTTCAAGACCAGCCTTTGAAAAAAAAACTTCTGACGTCTCTCTCTCGCACTCTCTCCGAAAGTCCGGCTCTCCCTCTTGACGCCAAATAAAAATCAAATAGATATGTATGGGCTGTAGGTCCACAAACTAACCATCTAGTCAACGACTGATGACAAAGCCCTGATGTGTGGGGTCCATGCTTTGTGAGTGAAACTTTAAAAATGTTGTGGTCGCGGCCGGACTTCATTCACTTGCTTTCTTTCTTTTTTTTTTTTTTTTTTTAAATTCTTTTGAGGCGTATGCCGTCTGCTCAACGAGGACTGTGATTCTTAATTACACTCAAGTTCAAAAAAGAACAACGTAACAGTCATCAAATTTTTGTTTCCAGCTGACATCCATATGTAAGACTTTTGAAAGAAAGCTATCTATATATGGAGTTGGAGATTTTAAATTAACAAAGAAAAGGGAAATTTTATCATCAGACATGAAGAATCTGATTTTCCAGTTTTGGTTTAAAATGTTTATCATATTAGAAGGTTTGCTAAGGCTTAGTTTTGAGGGTCTTTATATATTATACTCTTAATTATTATTTTTATTACAAATTTTGAGTTACGTGAGATTTTTCCCGTTCACCACTAAGTCATAAAGAATTTTACATAGATCAATCAGTTTAAGACAATTAACATAGCTTACAGACCAGTTTAAGATTTGATAATAGTTTAAAGACTAGTAAACTAATTAAGTCTTGATTTAACCTAAATTGTAATTAGTAAGATTTTTTATAGAACTTAATACACTATATCAAACATAGCTGAGAAATTCACTATTTCATTTTTGGTTTCATTTTTAATCTGCAGCCATTAATGAACATCTAATTATTTTGTGTTTAGTTATACTTTCTACTTATCAGTAAATATTCCAATAAGATGCTTCATAGCATCACTTTATAGCTCATTTTCTAAATATTTTGCAAACATGTAATTCCCTTAGACCCATGATTTTTATTAGTATTCACATTTTATTTTGTTGGTTTGTAGTGATAAATTTATCCAAATACATTTATAATTAGTAAGAATAATTGACTTGAATCATTAATGCATTGACATTTGATATGAATAAATTTATACACTACTATTATTATTCACTAAAACTAATAGATAAATATTTTTTCAGGTTTCGTAAATAATTTTATATCACATCATGGGCAAGCCAAAAACAATTGATGCATTTTTTAAGAAAAAGAATGTTGATTTGAGTTCTAAGATGTCTTCCTCGTCTTGTAATCCTCAACCTCTAATTCCTGAGCACGTCCTGAATTGAATCTCAAGAAGTTGACATTGCTACTATAGAACGTGATCCAGGAAAACGTATTCAGATATGTGAACATCCAGTTAATCAACAAGATGAAATTAGAAGAGTTTATCTTAAGGCGGGTCCATATCAATATATTCCTGCAGCTGGTACTGAATATTCATTTACAGAATTTGGAAAAAATCGTCGACGGTTTTCTTCACCTTCGTATTAGCAATTTCTTTGGTTGGAATACTCTCCTATAACTGATGCTGCATATTGTCTCTATTGTTTTCTAGATTTTCCTTATGCATATTATGTACATTATATGACTCATCGACTACAACTAGTATTGGTTGCAACAACAAGAGATGTAATGTCGGTAGTGATTTTTTGTTATAAAACTAAGATCCATTGTTAATGTTGTTGGTGACTCTCGTAAGCGCAATGATGAACTACATGCCAATCAAGCAGCTGAAATTGCACATTTAATTGTCATTGATAAACTTGAAACCGGAATAAGGGCAAATCAAATTTATTTTTAATCATATTATTTAAAATAATTTTCGTTTTTGCCCCCTATACAAAGTTTATGGCTCCGCCACTGGAGCCTAGAGATCTGTGATTGAAACTTTGCCTCCAAAACTAATTGCACTCTTTGGGGCTACATTGATTGGCTACTTTGCATGTGTGATAGCTATGGTTCAATCCACAAATTTTGCAATAGGTTGAGGTTTCTATGATTAGGCTAAGAGGAAAAGGCTACGTTGTAGCCCTTTCACCTTTTTGCCTAGAAAATAAATGAATACAAACACTTTGAAAATCTTCCCGTTTAGATATTATTGAAGCTGCTTATTTGTTATTCCGTTCTGCATGAACCGTAAATAATTGTTAATACGCATCACATATTCCAATTTCCAGGAGTGCATAAAATAACAGCTAGCAATGTAAATGGAATGACGCTGCTTTTCAAAGTGGTCGGTAGAAGTCATTTATTTCCCTTGAATAGTCGAGTACATGTGAACAAACTGTTTTAGACCCAAAATAACCTAGAGGGGGGGTGAATAGGTATTTTAACAATAAATGCAGAATTTAAAATGACAAATGAAACACAAAAAAGATTCTGCAATCCTATAAACAGATATGGAGATTTACACAATAGTATAGGAACAATGATTATGGATGAAGCAATCACTAAGAAAACTAAAGCTGTAATGTTTATGATGACAGACAGTGAACTGGATCAAACTCCAGCAGCAAACTACACAATGCAGAAAAACTTATATTCAAAATATCTTAACTATCACAAATAAAGAACAACAGAATATATTCTACCAATTAAACACAAAATCCAGATCTGAGTATTACCTGAAATCTTCTTGCAAAGTATTCTAGAAAATCGTATAATACTTAATCTTGAATGCACTTTTAAACAAGAATCATTAGACAACAACAACAGATATGAATCAACAAATAATAAACGTAAAATCAAACACAACACCGAAATTTGTTGACGAAGAGAAAACTCTCAAATAGAAATCTATTTGAGAGAAAAACTCTCCGGGACCTCGTCCAGAACAGATTTATCACTATGGTATAAGCCTCGGTTACACTGTGATCTATAGATCTAACCTAACCCGTTAATCTATAACACAATAAACCTTACTCGAGATACCTCTCTCGAATCTGCCACAACAGGGGATGGACAACCTTCAATCCCAGCTTAACCACGTCGATTCTTGTAGCTATCCACTTGAGCCTTTCAAGCACTACAATCCGTTCTTGAGTATCCAGTTGTGATGAACCAAAATCCTCAATAATCTATCGAGGAGAAGTGATCGAGCAGCAAGGGATTAGTCACTAAATCCCTACAGAAACGCAGATCTGGGCTTAGGAAGATGAGATCTGAACTTGAACCAAACAGCTCTGAAATCTTTGCACTTTGGGTTTCTTGAAGAATCTTGAAGTCTTTGCAAAATAATTTTCTCGATGAAAAGGGCAAAGGTACGGATGTCTTCTTTTATGCCTCTTTTCTTTTCTCCTGCACGACTTCGTGCTTTCCACTTTTCTTTTTATTTTTGTTTCACACGTGGAGCGCTTATTTTAAAAGTCACGCTTGCTGTTGCCGCACTCCAGGTAAACTACATCAAACTGAGTGAAGTAAACTACTCATCTTTTAAGCAGCTTCACTTTTGCACTCACAGTCCAAACTTCTTAGAATATCTTCAAGATGTCTTTGTCATAAAAACCATGCCAATCAATATGTTCTTTCAATCTCCCCATTTGGCATCCTTTGTGACAAAAACTACCCAAAAACTCAGCCCAAAATAAAAGTATGAATTTGGTCGATCACGAAACCAAATTCATTTACATAGAGACTCAACCCTATGCTAAAACATAACCAAGGATAATCCTTGAAAATATCATGTACCTGCAAAAACACAACACTAACCAAAAAACAATATCTATGGACAAATGTCACATATATGATTAGTGAAATAACATGAAAATGAAAATAACAACAAAAATTAGGTACATATATCAATATCCAAGCATGTTATCAAAGTGTCATAAGAGATATACTCCCCCTTACTACATGCCATCAAAAGGAGGACATCTCCCCCTAAATCAAATGTCTAATAGTTAAGCATACATGTTAAGAATAAAACATAAGTAGCCAACATGTAAGCCAACAGTCATCTAATCATCAGATTAACACAAAAAAAATTAGCAATCCGATTACTCCCCCATCATCCATCATTTACCAATTACATCATCTCATCTCCCCCTTTTTGTCATAGAAGGAGCCAAAGCTACATAGAGGAAGCACTTCCAAAGTCTCGGAATACCATAATGGAACACCACGCACTAGATTCATATAACAGATCATACCATTTAATTTCAAACAATTAATGGAATAATATAAATCTTTCTTTTCTATTCGGTTGAGAAGAGATTCATTAGCTTTAGTATTCTACTAAAAACTTTCGTGTTTCCCACAAAGATTTCTCTCCATTCATCTTTGCATCTGTACACTGTACAAGCAACACGTGCAACATATAAGCAGTTTTGGAAATGCTTTATGTAATCCATGCCTACCAAAACAATGTACCCATTCCATTTTTCCAACAAAACTAACATGTAAGCTATGAATACATATGGAAATAGGTGATAATAGGCAATGGGTAGGACAACCCATAAGAGATTTCAACTTTAAACACAAGCAGAATTTCACAGCATTCATAAAACTCACACGGCCATACATGAGCAGTTGACCTTCTCCAATAAAAAAAACACAAAGCAGACAAAATAGCACCGGATTCACCACTTTGGAATTTTCTGTATGCGTATGAAGTAACAAAGATCTACCATAGAACTACAGTATTCAATTTCCCAAGTAAAAACCCCAAAAAAAAACTCACGCACTACTCCTCCAAAGTCCAGGAAAAATATCCAGTAGGAAGCAATCAAGAATTACAACAATAGGAAGTACAAATGTAAAGAACCTTTATCATAGAAAACGTAAATCCATTGTTTAATATTGAACCCACTCACAAAACCTCATGGGTTCAACCCGTAAGTTACACAACAGATTTTTCAAAAATAAATGAGTTAATAATGCCAAGTGTATGAAATACTAACCTTGAATCTTTAGGAGTAAGCTTTGAATATCAAAGGAGCAGCAAAGATTTGCAAGAAAATGGCAAGCTCCTAGATTTGGCAACAATGGTGATGTTCGGCGGCAAGAGGGTCTTGGTAAGAGGTGAGAGGTTAAAAAAAAATGTGATGGTAAAAAGTGAGGTGCAGGGTTAACTTTTTCCTTTTTTAAAAAAAAAAAATTACTTGCATATCCTTTACATTACACGACATCACTCTTTTAAAACACACTACCACTCTATTACTTAGACATTCTTCACTTTCTCTTCTACAAATCTTCTCAAACAAATTCTTACCGATTTCAAATTATGCATAGCAAACACAAGCTTTGCAGAACCAAGAACATCGTCATGGCACCAATGGAATTTACAGGTATTTCAAAATAAAAAAAAATTACCATTGATTTCAAATTTCAAAAATATATTTCTTTTTAGAAAATTTTTTATGCCATAGATGACCTTATTATCTTCATCCTCCATAGCTACACCTGCAACTCATCATAAGCTTTAGAAATTTTCAAAGCAAATTACAAAAAAAACTTAATAGCAGGAAAAACCTTAGAAACATTATTGATTAATGAAATTAGTCTTAATATCAACTTCAAGTTCTAATGATTCTTGCAACACTCCATGACTTAATTAAGAACACAAAAATTAAATCAAGCAAGCATCAATCTGTGTCCTATAGAAGTAGAATTTTTAAAACATAACATCAAGTTCTAACACATTATGAAGCAGCCCACATATGAATTATGTACCCATTTCATATATACACAAAAGTCATATGACCAATCTGATTTAGAAACGAAAGACAACTCAAAATCATACATGAGCCTATGGAAAGCAGAAAAATATTTAAGCCTATACATATTTAGAAATGACAAAATATTTCTTGCCTAAAAGGCAACATAAGCTGCATTTTTTAAGGCTATGTCCTTCTTTTTCCAAACTAATTTTTGATTCATGGAAGGACGAAATCTTTGATTTATAATCTGAATTTGTTTAGATAATATGCTTACTTGAGCTATCAACTTACTAAATTCAGACTTAGACAAATCATTTGAAGATAGTGGAACATGCCTTTTTCCATTTTTCAAAAAATCAAAGCATTTAGGCTTAATATGACCTACTTTACCACAATGAAAACATGTAGGAATAAATCTGGAAAATTTAGATTTCACAAAGGTAGGAGTTTTAGATACTACCTTTTTACCTTCTTCTCGAAGAGCAGGTGTGCTCTTGCCTTGCTGACTTGGAGGTACAAAATCAACTTTGTTAGAAGGTACGGGAATAGGGTTAGCACGATTAAAACCCAATCCTCGTTTGTTACCTTCAGATTGTCCTATACTCAGCATCTTATTAAGTTTGTTAGAACCACAAGAAAATTTCTCAAGTTGTTCTTTTGTTTGGTCCAACTCTTTTGAAACTTTAGATGCAAACTCTTCTAATGAAGTGTTCATGGACATAAGTTCTGAAATCATATTATCTTTTTCTTCTAATTTTGTAATTAATTCATCTCTTTCTTTTTCAACAAGAGCAAATTTTTTAAGAGTCAAGATACTTTCCTTCTTTACCTTGACACTTTCCTCATAGAGATCTTGATAGGCCTCTTTCAAAGACTCAAGATCATCTTCATCTTCAATAACCGATTCACCTGAATCATCAGAAATAAAAATGTCATCAGTTTTGATTGTGGATGTAAAAGCAAGAAGATTTACCTTGTCCTTATTGGTGCCTTCTTTTTCTGATGAATCTGACTCCTCATCTGAGTCTGAAAGAGATGTCTTCATAGCACTCTTCCCTTTAGATTTCAAGTATGTAGGACACTCAGCTTTTAAGTGCCCAAATCCTTTACACCCGAAACATTGTAACCCTTGCTCTTGTTTCTTTTCAGATTTGTCCCTCTGATCATCACTCTTCCAATTTGGTTTGTCAAAAGGTTTCGAATTAGAATTTTGACCTTTCCAATTTCTGCCCTTCTTAAAACGGAATGCTTTTCTAAACTTCTTTACAAGTAAGGCAATATCGTCTTCTTCTAGAGACTCGTCATCCGAACTCGAATCCCTATATTTCTTTACTGATTTCAGCGCAATAGATTTGCCTTTCTTTGTAGATGGAAAAGTTAACTCATAAGTTTGAAGAGATCCAACTAACTCATCAACCTTGATATCATCCAAATTTTTACTCTCTTCAATGGCTGTAATCTTAGACCTAAAACGCTCCGGTAAAGATCTCAAAATCTTTCGAACTATCTTGGATTCTGGAATCTTTTCACCCAAGCTAAAACTCGCATTTACAATGGATGTGAGTTTCCCATAGAAATCATCAAAGCATTCATCCTCATCCATACGAATTTTCTCAAACTTTGACACATTTAATTGAAGCTTGGAATCACGTACAGCCTTAGTTCCTTCATGAGTTAAAGCTAAGATATCCCAAGCATCCTTAGCTATTTCACAGTTAGATATACGCATAAACTCTTCAGGTGAAACACTCATGAAAATAGCATTTATTCCTTTGCTATTCCAACTAGCTAACACTCTTTCATTGGCTGTCCAATCACTTGTATCCTTTACAGTCATAACACCATCTATGGACTCTTCCGGTTTAGACCAACCCTTATCAACCGCGGTCCATACTCTTTCATCAATTGATTTTAGAAAAGCACGCATCTTAACCTTCCAATAGGCATAGTTTGATCCATCAAAAAATGGGGGTACATAAAGTGACATCCCTCTATCCATTTAAAAACTTAGTCGGGTCAAGGAACGAAGTTAGGCTCCGATACCAATTGAACAAACTGTTTTAGACCCAAAATAACCTAGAGGGGGGGTGAATAGGTATTTTAACAATAAATGCAGAATTTAAAATGACAAATGAAACACAAAAAAGATTCTGCAATCCTATAAACAGATATGGAGATTTACACAATAGTATAGGAACAATGATTATGGATGAAGCAATCACTAAGAAAACTAAAGCTGTAATGTTTATGATGACAGACAGTGAACTGGATCAAACTCCAGCAGCAAACTACACAATGCAGAAAAACTTATATTCAAAATATCTTAACTATCACAAATAAAGAACAACAGAATATATTCTACCAATTAAACACAAAATCCAGATCTGAGTATTACCTGAAATCTTCTTGCAAAGTATTCTAGAAAATCGTATAATACTTAATCTTGAATGCACTTTTAAACAAGAATCATTAGACAACAACAACAGATATGAATCAACAAATAATAAACGTAAAATCAAACACAACACCGAAATTTGTTGACGAAGAGAAAACTCTCAAATAGAAATCTATTTGAGAGAAAAACTCTCCGGGACCTCGTCCAGAACAGATTTATCACTATGGTATAAGCCTCGGTTACACTGTGATCTATAGATCTAACCTAACCCGTTAATCTATAACACAATAAACCTTACTCGAGATACCTCTCTCGAATCTGCCACAACAGGGGATGGACAACCTTCAATCCCAGCTTAACCACGTCGATTCTTGTAGCTATCCACTTGAGCCTCTCAAGCACTACAATCCGTTCTTGAGTATCCAGTTGTGATGAACCAAAATCCTCAATAATCTATCGAGGAGAAGTGATCGAGCAGCAAGGGATTAGTCACTAAATCCCTACAGAAACGCAGATCTGGGCTTAGGAAGATGAGATCTGAACTTGAACCAAACAGCTCTGAAATCTTTGCACTTTGGGTTTCTTGAAGAATCTTGAAGTCTTTGCAAAATAATTTTCTCGATGAAAAGGGCAAAGGTACGGATGTCTTCTTTTATGCCTCTTTTCTTTTCTCCTGCACGACTTCGTGCTTTCCACTTTTCTTTTTATTTTTGTTTCACACGTGGAGCGCTTATTTTAAAAGTCACGCTTGCTGTTGCCGCACTCCAGGTAAACTACATCAAACTGAGTGAAGTAAACTACTCATCTTTTAAGCAGCTTCACTTTTGCACTCACAGTCCAAACTTCTTAGAATATCTTCAAGATGTCTTTGTCATAAAAACCATGCCAATCAATATGTTCTTTCAACATGATCAAACAAAGTAGCCGTGGGCCGTGGTGAGAGAATGCAATACGGCCGACGCTGCCCCATCTGCGTACACCATGCTTACCTACTGGGGAATCTTGTTAAGCTTACAGTAAACGTAGTCCCTGTATTTCTTGGTCTTATATTTTGGCGTATTTTCTTCGTTCAGGAGCTTTGGATGAGGTCCTATCTCAAAGTCCAACGGAGGCTCCAAGAATACCGGCCAGGACATTCTTGTCTTCTCCTTGTTCACCGTTGTCCTGTGCAGAACACTCTTGTATTTCCCATTGCTCAGTATCTGCAAGAACAATAGCAGCCGCAGGTCCCTTCTTTTAGGCTCTTAAATACAGTCATGAGTGAGGATCTCCCCCGCGATTAGCTAATGGGAATCTATTTGGACGCTGCCGCTTCATCAATTACTAGAGCTTTTATGTAATATACACCAGAATGCTGATTAACTAGGTTTTTGCAGTATTAATGTTCATTAAAAATTAGTTATTACCTCTATTTGGTCACCAATGTGGACAACCAATGCGTTGGGGATATACTTGACATCATACCAATGGCCATCCCTAAAAGCCTGGAGACCCTGGACCTCGTTGGGCACAAGAATGGTGATGGCGGACATGTCAGTATGAGCCACCACCCCTAGAGCCAGATCAGGTCGCGGACACGGCGGATAATAGTTGATCTTTAGAAGGTACACCAAGTCATCACCACCTGCGGCTTCCTTCAGCTCATGCCCCGCAAGCCCTAAACCCATAGACAGGCTCTTGAACAGCTTCAACACCACCCCGTGCAGGTACTTGGCATATTCTTCATTGACCTCCCTGGCATTATTGAGAATATTTAAGAACGTATAAAATGATTGGATCCAAGAAGTGAAGATGAATATTGAGGAACTGTAGTCTTTCAGCATGCATGCGAAGAACAAGAGGCGAGAAAATGATGCTTAATTGTTAATTCTGTGGCAATTGAAGGATATATTTCCTTTTCCTTCTTGCGGAAAAGCCAGTCAGGCTTTTATAGCACTACTGTCTCGGGAAAGATTTGGGTAAATGAAAGCAAGTTGGAAATCTAGGACTTACGGCCACTTGATCAGTTAAAGGCAAACAATTAGAGCTCAGGAAAAGAATAAATTTAAAGAAGAAGAAAAAGAAGGGGAGGAAAAAACATAACGAAACAAATAGTATTTGGTATCACGAGACTATACTGTTTCTGGACATGTGCTTTTTCGTTTTCGATTTACACGGAAAAGCCTATCCATGAAAGCTGTTATTGAATGAGTCCTAATTTAATGGCTTCACGAGATAACGTGCATGAAGTATGAACCCTAAATTTCCATTCAGGACCCAGTTGGACTAATAGAGCTTTCACCCTTGGAAGTAGGATTTCCTAGCTACTAGTGCAGTTCCTGGTACGTAACATGTATACGCGCCTCAATGAGGCGGAACCACATGGGGGCGCCCGGGCCGGCTGCCCCGTAGTTTTGAAAAATTAAAGCTTTTTTTTTTTAACGCATTTGCCCCCAAGTGGGCCAAGCCCGCCCCCTTAAACCCAGCCCCCTCTAGTTAAGCCTAGCCTTCTAGTTAAGCGCCCAGCCCCACTTCTAGTTACGCCCAGTTTTTTTTTTTTTTTAACATTTCACCCTCTGTTTTTTTTTTTAAAAAAAAAATTCTGCAAAGCTTCTCCTTCACGGTTGTGGATATGTTTCAATTTTTTTTCAATTTTTCTTTTTCTTTAATATTCTCTTGTAATGGTAACAAACCGAGAAGAAACGCAAGGTTGAGTGATAAATTGGAGTTTGTGTTTCTCTCCTAAATGTCCATTTTGCAAAGTGACGTCTCAATTTAGGGGATATTCTCTCAGTTGAACTGAATTCATAATGGATTGTTTTCAATATTTTTTTTTAATTTGCAAACCCAGAAGTTAATTTAGGGGATGTTCTCTTAGAGCACAGTTGTGGATCTGTTTTCAAGTTTTAAATTTCTCTTTTTGCTTACTATTCTCTTATAATGGTAACAAACCGAGAAAATAATTTCATGGGACTGTCACTTAAATTTCTTGCGAAACAAACAATGAGAAAGATGCATATAAGAAATATCTAAAGATTCTAAACAAGTAAACCTATGTGTAAGACAACTTTTTTTGCAATTTTAGTTATCTAACTTCTAAATTAGTAAACCAATAAATCATGTTTCCTCTTCTTTCTGCATACTTCTTAGTTATCCACCTTATATTAATATTGTAGGTTTACAGTGGTTTGGTTGGTTAGCTTTGGTGAGAACTTTGGGTGTTGGAGCTTACTTTGGGATCTCTGAAATCTTAACAGCTTTTTGTTATGGTATTTTGCAGCAATTTTCACCATTTTTAAGGCCATTATCTGAAATAATGTTTATCAATTGCGTGGAGGCTTAAGTGTCTTTGCTATGTTGTTTTTCAGGTTAAATTTTGAACTCAAATTTTGCTTGGTGGTGGGCTTATTTAGGTAATTTGTATCCTAAACCCTTATTAGAAATTTAGAAAATGATTAAGTGAATTATTGGAAGATGGTTTTTGTGAATTGTTGGAGATTGGAGGTTGGAGGTTATGTTGGTTTTGTTGGTTGTTTAAAAGTTTTTAAAATTGAAATTGAATTTGAATTTGTGAATTATTAATATATATTTTGATTACTTGATATGCTGAACATGATGGTAACCTAGTAGACATGTAAATGTTGTGTATTTAAAGAGATTAGAGCGTTGATGTCTAAAGTTCATTTTTTTTTGTTTAGATAATGGATAAGTTTTTGATAAAAAAAGTCAGTCGGTGTGGAGTCGTCTAGTACTCCTACTTCTGATACAAATACTAGTTCGAAAAAACCTCATATTATGTTTAGTCCATATGATATTATTGCTGACCCAAGGTTATGTAAACCCATTGAAGAATATGAAGTTGAGATTAGAGATCAAATTCGTAGAGAGTACTTGATCAAAGGTCCTTGTCAATCGTTTGACCATGATTTTCCCAAGAAGCAATATGGGAAAACGAGGGGTTTTAGGGGGTATGGTTCAAAAATTACAAGTGGTTGGAATAGAGTGTATCATGGATGCAACTTATTGCTTGTGGTGTTATCTGTTTAGGCAAATTAAAGGAGTAAGATTCGGGGGGAGGTGTTTACATCTACAGAGTTTTAGCAACTAGAAAAAAGCAACGAACGTTTTCAGAATATGCAGTGTCGTAGGATTTAATTGTCACCTCAGTCTCAACAAATAATACGGTACATGTATTTCAATATTTTTAAATGCTTTGTCTTTAATTTTCGATATTTTAATTCTAAGACACTTTTGCATTACGTATGAAAAAAATTTGAGATATCATTTCACCTTAGAAATTTGCCCCCTTAACTAAAATCTTAGTTCCGCCACTGCGCTTTATGTCATATATGGTTCCCATGATCACCTTACAACTTGTTGAAGAAGTTTATACAAAACAGTTGATACGTGCATACTGTGTTCAAATAGCGATGTTAAAGCAAAGCATTTGTATACCAACAAATATATGACTAGATCTTTCAAACCTGTAAGAAGGTGGGTTCTTGGGCCAGAACTGGTAGTTAATGGCAGAAGGAGGCCATATCTTATGGAACAAATGGTCCACCCAACCTTTCTTCCCGTCCAGTTCTTTCTGAAGCTTTGTCCCATAGCCTTCCACGGACTGAGACCCTGGAGGCTTAGCATAAACCTCTTTTTCCTCCTGTGAGAGCTCAAAGAACTCCTTCCCTACAGACTGAAGCCTGCAGATAACATCACTGGGAATTTCATGGTTCAAGATTTGGAACATCCCCCAGTAGCGGCTTGCATCCTCAACGGCACGGAGGACTTTTTCCTCATCTGGGTCACTGAAATCAATGGATGGGACCTCAAGCATTGTCCCATGGACGGTTGTGATCCCCGGTTGCTCATTCTTCGCCCTAATGAATTCCGCCGGGATGTAATTTCCCTTTGACACGGAAGCAATTTCTTGCACCCTCTCCACCTCCATTTTCTTCCTAGTCAGCAAAAAGGGTACTGCAAGCTATCAGGTGCGAGTCTTTGTTCTGATCTCCCTCTCTCTCTCCCTTTGTGTGTCTCCAATTTATAGGGGGAACTCGTGCATGGCAAATGACACCATTAAATAGGGTTGCTTAAAAAAACCATCAATATGATTGCTTAAAAAAAAAGCCATACCTAGGATTGGGATAGGCAGTTAATAGAGAGGGTCGGCGTGCGTGATATAATTCTCTGCTGGTAATTTATTCTCACTTGTGACCACTTAATTACTAATTGGTTTGTAGTTAGTTAGGAAGGGAGGGTAGGAGTACTTTGCATTAAATATATCTTGACCGTGACTAATCCCTTCATCCTCATCCTACTATTCCTCGATCCACTCTACCTTAATTAGATACCTCAATGTCACATATCTCATGTGCCATTGACTTATTCAAAAGAAAATTTTAGGGGAAAATACACTTTGCACTCCTGAACTATGGGGTGTCTGACACTTTGCACCCCCTTGTCTTGATTTCGTGACATTGGGCCCCCAAACTTTTGATTTTCGTCGATTTCCATCCCGATGTCAACTTCTCCGTTAAGACTGCCCGTAACACGCGCACGTGCCATCCACGTGAGACACTTAAAAAAATCCTTCTCGTTTTTGCCTCATTCTATCAGTTTAGAATTCAAACCGAACGTTCGTCGAGTTGGTCCTGTTTAAGCTCCCTTCGAGGAAGTTAGTTGTGTCCGAGCCCGGTCAGGCCCCGACATGCTGCTCCGATGGTTCGACCTCGTTGGCTTTGGCATCGGCGAAGAAGCGCACACCGCTTATCTCCAAAAACTACGAAAGCGAAAAGAAAACTCTTATTGGTTGCTGAGATCGAGAAAATGTAGGGATGAAAGAGAAATCAAAAGCTAGAAAACATGTTCGACTTCTTCCTGATGACTTTTGTCTTGTGGCGCCTTCAGCTACCTCCGCGTCACTTTCTGTCTGTTATGACTACCACCCCAACCATAAGCCTCAAGACGAATGACTTCAACATGCCAAGCAAACCAGCTGAAAAGCATACCAATGTAGACCATAGGAGAAGTAACTCCACGGTAGTGCAGTGTGTGTGACTCAACTTCACTGAGCTTTGGAATGGCTTGCTCATCAGAAGCAAAGGTTATGAATCTTTATTGAAAGAAACATCGGTTGGTTTAAAGTTACTGCCATCAACTTAAAAACTCTGGGTGAAGTTATTCATTCGAGCCAAGATCTGATATTTTATTAATGTTAAATTGAATAGCACAGGAATGGTTCTCCAATTCTTGTATCAATGCCCCCTTACAGCTGGTTTCTTCTACTACCTTCTAAGTTTGGAAGGATTGGTTTATATAATCATCACCAATTGGATAGATTACCTCTCACAGTCTCATTCCGTATATACCAGTTTAGAGAATCGTGGAAAAGAGAAGAAAATTGGGAGACATCTTAGCCTCAGGAAAATGCTCCATGCAAAAATCAAAGTGAGAGAGAGAGAGTAAAGAAAATTCCAAAATGTTAGGAAGAATTGAAAGAGGCTTTTTTTTTTTTTCCTTTTTCGGTAAGAGAAAGGATTGAAGGAGAAGAACTGAGATGTAAGGGTCTGGTAGTTATTCAGTCATATGAGTGTCATGATATCGGGGTTGCTTCCCAAGGAAAGCACCGTTGACCAGTGTCATATGAAATGAAGAATATCAGACGTCTCCGAGTCTCTCTGCCATTCGGCGGGAGAAAATTTCTTCACAGAAAAGGACACTGACAAATGGTTCTCTGTATCCAACGGCTATGAACCACAGCTGCAATTTTTAATATCATACTCCCTACGTTATAAAAGGCTTTTCTAACTACTGCTCCTGAAGTTATTACTTTCCTCCTCAGCTCTTATACGGAGTGGCCGGAAGAGCTTTCGTTCTCGTTCTTTGTCCTCAGCAGCTCAGCTGTTTCAAGCCTTATACCAAACTGGAAAAACTAGAAAGGATAGAACTTTAACTTCAGTCTCTAGATAAATGTACCGGGACTGTGGGCATGAGGGGAGACATAACTGACGCAAGTGCAGATGGCTTTGGTGGATGGGGAAGCAAGACAAAATTCCAGGTGATGACATCTGTAGTGGAAAACGAGAAGTGGAAGGAATAATATCTTCTGTAGTGGCGCCAAAGCATTTTCCGGTCCGTTCCAGATCCTTCAACGAATTAGTACGGTGGCTTACAGACTGCATCTCCCATCCCATCCGGATCTGTTCTCCACCCGGTATTTCACGTCTCACAACTCAAACCGAAACTGGGCAACCGTGAGATTTCGGTTCCTACACTTCCTCCTTCTCGACGCATCAGGAGCGATTCATCCAGAACCCGAAGAATAGCGTGGAAGGCTTGCCAAGCATATCTAGAGGAATGAAGAATATCTTAGAGCTTTATGTGAGGGAAGAAAAACTGGATACACGTGTGGGCTGCCTGGTGGTTAATATCGTTAGATTCTGTCGTAGAGTGGCCTAACAAAGCATGTACGCTTGTCATTGTCTTCGTCAGTGAGCAGCAGCCGGGAGTTCGGTTAATATGTGAAGCGGGACCGTATGAAGCGGTGTGGAGCTGTGGTCAGGATCTCCACACCGGCCATCCGACGGTCCCGCTTCTGCCACCGAATAAATGATAAGCTCTCCGGTCCAGCCAAGTTATAAACCCGGTCCAGCCACTTACAAGATGCCCGCCCGGTCCAGCATTTCGAAATTTATTCTGGTCCCTTCCGATCCTCCCCTTCATGCGTGGTGCAATGTAGTCGATCATATACTTGGTGGGATGCTGTGCGAGACGGAATGCTGCCCGGAGATCTGCTCCCCATTTTGGAAACCACCCTGCTTCCTCCCCATTCGACTGCTCTCTCTCTCGCAGGGCAAGTCGTTACCACCGGCTCCTATTTTTTCTTCTCTTTTGTTGTTTTCCTTCTGGAAATCATTCGAGACAAAAATGTCGGTTTTGTTTGAATGTCATGAGCCATGCCAGGTGAAGATCACCGGCTAAATTTAGTGTGCCTTAATAATTTGCGCTCTGCGTGATATATGTTTTGTAAAGATTAAAGGATATTTGTTTCATTTTTCAATTATTTCTCTATCAGATGCTCAGAGAAAAGAAACATAAACCTTCGGACTCGAAGAAATCCTTGTGTGGCGTATAGATTCCGATTCTAGCATAACGCCCCCTTTGGCTTTTTGTCGCCACTGAAAGTATTTCTCCCTCCACATTAGTGGGGCAACCTTGTAAGGAAGAAAATTATAATGGTAGAAGCTTTCACATTCTATTGGTGTCTAGCTAGAGGAATCGACAACTTTGTAAGAGAAGCAATGCATTGCCTATGGTGGATTTGGGAAATGGGTCAGTTCCGTTAAGGAAGAGGTGCTTGAGAAGATTTAAAGCAAAAAGGGTAAAAACTAACAAAAGCCTACCCATGAGAACACCCTATAGAGGATACCATTTAGGGTATACGCGTCTTGATATACCAACGATTTTTGTATCATTTTGTCAGTAACATGATTAGTGCTTAAGGGTGTATTGTATATCTTGAATTCGATATTAATGAAACTACTTACCATTTACTCAAAAAAAAAAAACAGAGGTGCAGCCCTTTTTCAGAAAATGGAGTTAAAAAGCCTTCTACCAGACTACCTCGGCAACAAATGAACTTCGCGAAGGATGTCACAAAACTAATACAACATATAAATCACGATGACATTAGTCAGGGACTAAAAACTTCCAATTAGAATTACACTTTGCTGCAACACTTTTTGGACGGGAACACCTTTCATGTTTAAGCAACTTTCTGAAGTTAAAACACATAGTACGAGCCCACTGAGTTGCTGAATCCTCAGACCAAATCGATTTCTCCTTCCTGTACACGCTCTCTAATTGACTTGTAATGTATAATACACAGATCATCAAGCTTCATCTCCAGAAGTTCATCACTGCCCAAAAGGAGATCTACTTCAGAAAGCAAACAGATGGAATATTACTACCTCAAACAAGAAAAAAAATGCAAGTATAACAAATTGTCTGCCATCAAGCTGGAAAGGTCCCAGGAAAATATACTGTAATGATATCGATAGAGAATTTCATGCAAATCTTGGTAGTTCAAGGTATGTGATAATGAACCCCTGCATCCAGGCCTAGTTAACTTGTAATCATGCAAAATATCATATCATTGGCCTGAAACAGAAAAGATATATATATATTGAATGAAAAAAGAGGTACATTTTAGGTTCCATCATATCCATGATTATTATTTTTTCAACTGAAGATAGCCATCTCTACATTATAACAATTAGAATCCACAAGCTAGCCAATTGCAGAAATACTTTGCATCTTTCTTTCTCCAATCAACCAGATAAAGTTTGGGACAACCTGCAAAAGGCCAACACCAGATACAAGAAGTTCAACCAGTGGCTTGCATGATCGCAAATGATCAAAATTCTTCAACCAGATCAAAAAGACTTTAGCTCATGTACTCCCCAGATAAACAAGCTTTAGACTGAAAGAATACAAAAACAATTTTGTTTAGCTTTTTCTTCCCTTTTTCATTCCATCCAAATTGAGCCTTAATTGGACAAATATTCTAATAATTCACATCCACTAGACGTAGGATCCATAGAGTCACTAATACATGCTTCCGTGAACTGCTTGATTTACTTATGTATTGAGAGGAAATTAAAGTTGCACATCACCAAGATTCATTAAACAAGTTTAGCATGAAACAAGCAGAGACAATGCTAAAATAAGTAATTAAAAGAAGACATAAGTATTCCCCCTTCCAGACCGTTAAAGTTCCTTCAAGCTTCTTTGTTGCAGCAAGTAACTTCTTCTCATCAATAAATGGCAACTTGACAACACCCTGTTTCCACAAAATTGGCCCAGGATAACTTCCAGTACTTAGTCAACTAAACAACGGGGAAAAATCAAATAAATAGAAGAACATAATAGAGCCTACCTGCCATGCAAAGCGCTTGCCATTCATGTCAACCCGAAAGTGGTGCAAGGATTAACGGTGAGTGACACATCCAACGGTGTGTGCCAAATTCAGAGACGCAAAAAGAGTTGTCAACCAACCTTGGTCCCAATCTCAGAATTAAAGTCGTACTTGTCGAGAGCGGCATTGAAGTCATCGAGAGTGAAGGCGACGCCTTCCGTAGGGGCAGTGCGACACCGTTTGTATGCATCTTCGAAGAGATCATTGAGCTGGGAGCTTCAAAATCGGTGGTGGTGGTGGTGGTTTCAAAATCGGGAGGAGCAGGTTTCCAAATGGGGAACGGAATGGGGGGATTCGAATTCGAAATCCCCAATTCCTCTTAGGTATAAACCTAAACCAAAACCGTTTGGGTTGAACCGGTTTCTATAAAACCGGATGAATAAGGGGTTCGGTTTGGGCAAACTCCTCATTTATTCGCTCGCAGCTTCTTGGTCGTCGGATGGCTCCCGATTTTATCCCCACCGTTGCTTCACTGCGCTTCACAGGAGTTCGCTTCACATAATAACCGAACTCAGCAGCCGGTACCATACAGGTCGTTGTTTGCCATTTATGTGGAAGAGAGAGAAAGAGGAGAGAGAGGGGGATTCGGGGAAGAAGAAAACGTGGGAGGGTAAAAAGTAAAAAAAAAATTTAAGTGGTTCACATGAGTTTATTACCGTGAGAGGTAATGGAGAAATGAGCTTCAGGGTGCTAATCGACGAAAACCAAAAGTTTGTGGACCCAATGTCACGAAAATCAAGATAAGGGAGTGCAAAGCGTCAGACACCCCATAATTCAGGGGTGCAAAGTGGTTTGGAACGATACCGACAGGCCCGAGAGAAATCGATTGAGCCCGATAGGCTCGGCCCGTTGTCTATTGGGGACGGTTCGAACAGCTGTTAGTTCGAGGCTCGATTTCAAAGATTGGCTATTGATTTTTGTCCACCGCAACTAAATCGAAGTTGGTCCTAGCGGTCTTGGGGAACTTCGGTTTGGTACTGTCGCCCTAATTTTTCAGAAATCAATCCCCTAGATTTGGTGGATGGGGGGCGCAAAAATGAACTGAAGGGATTGATTTTCATCCCTAGTCCAAACAATGGTGAGTATGCACTTTATTCGGCTGTCGGGCATATATAGAGGTACGTATAACGGGATCTATATAAAGCACGGACTCAGAGTAAACTCGTAGTCATAAATTAGAATGGAGCCATATAACCAGTCTGCCCCGTTCTTTGTATAAAGTCTTCATTGAGAACGTCGTTCTTTGTTTAGAGGCCCATGGCCATACTGTTTCATGCCATAAGTATCAATATTATTGCGTCTGATTAGATTAACTTGCCGATAAGAAAACCCCTCGTTAGAGCATCTGAACCGCTGTTGTGAGTCTGAATTTGATTGGTTTTAATTTGTGGGTTAAGCAATTCTTAATTTGTTAAATTAATAATTATTTATTTGCATCAAATTGGTTTGGCCTATTAAATCCTCAAGGCCAACTCAACTTACAAGTGACATTGTTCGTCGAGCGACATATAATATGATGCTTGAAGTATAGGGGAATTTGAAATACTCAGAACTTGCCTATTATTAACTCTGTTACACTATAAATTGTTAATTAGTACTTCAGGAAGGTGTTTTAAAAAAGGAAAAAAATAATGTTGCACCCTAAACTCTCATGTCAATATTACATTTTTGAGAGTCTGAACTACTAAATTAATCGTCGTCACATTGAGCACTCGAATTGTTAAAATTTTTTAAATTGCATCCTCAAATTAGATATAAACGTTGATATTGTACCATATTTGTCACGATTTTAATCTTATGTGAGGATGCCATTAAATTTTGATAATTCAATAAATAATGTGACGAATTTAGTAGTCCGAAACAAATGACATTACTCTGTATAACAAGGGTTAGAAAATCCAACCTACAGAGAACCTCCTGGTTGGGGGTTAGGTAGGTTGTGGGGGTCACTGATGTATAATTGCAGTTTGCCAACATATAATCGCGGAATAGATTACTGAACCTCCTACCAAAGCAGAAATGCATAGGCCAACCAAGCAAATTTAATTTCCGAGGTCGTTGACGGTGTAGATTGCGTAGAACAGAAGGCATTGGTAAAGTTCAGCAGCCATCATTGAATAGGCAATTGGCGTCGGTCTCCCTTCATCTTCTTCCCCAAATTTAATGCCTAATTGCCTCCTCACCTTCCCCTATAGACAGCAGCCATCATTGAATAGGCAATTGGCGTCGGTCTCCCTTCATCTTCTTCCCCAAATTTAATGCCTAATTGCCTCCTCACCTTCCCCTATAGACAATAACTGCACCAGTAAGGGCATCTAGCTGTCTAACGCCTCTCTTTGTGAAAGATGACGCGGTCGAGAACAATCCGGAGAAGCAATTTGGTTGAGATAGAGAGAATGTCTCTTGGCCGGGTCTGCAAATCTTCACAGCTTGGTTATATTCGTTTGAGTAAAAATGGTAGGATTTTAGAGAAGTTGTAAATTTTTATGTTGAATAGTATTTTATTGGTGTTTACGTAGAGTGAAGAGAGAAATGATTTGATGTAATTGTTTAATAAAAAAGTATTGGAGATATGTGAAAATGTATAGAGAGAGAAAATTTATGTTGAATAAAAAATTAAAAAATTGTTGGAGATTGTGTAAAATATATTGGTGTTTGTGTTTTAATTTTGAAAAAAGTGTGAAAACGAACATATCCTAATTTTGCTTGGACATAAGTGGATGTAGACGTGATTCCCGAAATCGGAGCTAGAGATTTATCTTTTGAAGGGGGTTATTTATAATATTATAATATTTTTTTATTTTTATATTGTATGCTTTATTATATATAAAGTATTTAAAGTTTGTATAAATACAACTCTATGAAAATATTTTCAAAAACATTTATTAACAATGATTTTTTTTTGCAGTGCAGATTCTGTTGGGATTAACGAAAAGGTTGTTGGAATTTGTGAAAATGTAATGAAGTTTGTAAAAAGTTGTTAGATTTTGTAAAAAAAAATATTAAAATTGGTGAAAAAGTTGTTGTGATTTTTCTTTTAAAAAAATTATTGACATCCAAACATAGACAGGAAAAAACACTCATATTCTCTATTTTAAAATATCTTTTAAAAATAAATACATTTTTAACTTTAAGAACATTGTACTATTCAAAAGTTCAGTTTTAAGAAAAAAATCTAGATTTTTAAAGATTTAACTTGAATTTTGAATTGTTGCTAATTTTTTTTCAAACTAAAAAGGATAAGTTATTGTTAAATATACAAGACCAAAATTTATATTTTAAATTATTAATATAATTTGAGGGAATATTTTTAAAAATTTAAACGGAACCGGGCCAAAAAAATATATTTTGTCAACAGTTGGCATACGGGGCTAGGGCTGCACAACCCCACCGGTAAAATCTGGTGGCACCGGCATCGGGTTGCCGGTACCCGACCTCACCGGTGCCGGTGGCCTATTTTTGGGAAAACTCGGGGTTTTCCCGGTTCACGGTTTACCCTGCACCGAGCTCCCGGGTACCGGGAAATCGGGTTGTACTGTTTTTTATATTAAACGATGTCTTCTTGAACTTCTTCGCCTTTGCAGTCCCCCTCTAAATTTCACCCTCCCCGGTTCCCTCCCTCTCCAAACTCCCTGCGCACAGCCGGCTCAACCACCTTTCGTCGACCACCTCAGATCTCATCTTCCTCCTTGTGAAAAGCTGCGTCTCTCTGCTTCTAACTGAGGCTGCTCTCTCTCTCTATGTGTGTTGCTTCACGGCAGTCGTACTCGTTGTGATTTTTCCCAAATCCTTGTTTATTTGAGGTCTGTGTTTTATTTTTCGTCTCAGATCAGAGATTTTTTAGATCCATCTCGTCTTCTTCTTTTTTGCGAAATGATTCTCATTTTTATTTCGCTGATTGCCGAGTAGAGCATATGAGTTGTGCACATTTGATTTAATTTCTAGAAGATCTCGAAAGTATGTGTCAGCTGAAAATTGCTTGTCTTTGTCGACAATATGTTTATCTATCGGCTTGCGTCGTCTTACAGTAGTTTGCATTTGCTATGCTGGATACTATGATATTTTTTATTTTTATATTATATGCTTTATTATATATAAAGTATTTAAAGTTTGTATAAATACAACTCTACGAAAAATATTTTCAAAAAATTTTATTAACAATATATAGCACACACATTTATATTAGTTTTAAATTGAGTATGATGTAAAGAAAATTTATATCTCTAGAGATAATATAAAGTAGATATGAAATTTACAAATACTAAGGCTGAGTTTGTAAGGGCAAAAAAATAATTTTTTTTATCGAAGACAGTGCAAATTCTGTTGGGATTAATGAAAATGTTGTTGTAATTTGTGAAAATGTATTGAAATTTGTAAAAAGTTGTTGGAATTTATAAAAAAATATTAGAATTGGTGAAAAAGTAGTTGTGATTTTTTTAAAAAAATTATTGACATCCACAACATAGACTAAAAGAGGAAAAACACTTGTATTCTCTATTTTTAAAATATTTTTTAAAAATAAAATATATTTTTAACTTTCAGAACAATGTACGGTTAAAAAGTTTAGTTTTAAGAAAAAATCTAGATTTTTGAATATTTAAGTTGAATTTTAAATTGTTTTCAAAATCTTTTTTCAAACTAAGAATGATAGGTTATTGTTAAATATTCAAGACCAAAATTTATATTTCAAAATCGGTTTGTGGAGATATTTTTTGAAAATTTGGAGGAACCAGGCCAAAAATATATTTTGTCAACAGTTGTCATATGGGGCAAAGGGATTGGTAGGGTACCAGATTTTGAATCCGAAATACGAATCTGGATAGGTATTATCTGGCGGATTCGAGTAGACTTCGGGTCGATTTCGGATTTGGGCCTTTTTTGTTGTTTAATGGGCTTTTTTTTTTAATTTTTTTTACAATGTGCTTTGGGCAATCCGAATTGAGCCTTAAGATGTTATTTGGGCTTTTTTTTTGAAGCTGTTATGTTAAGTGTTTAACCGTGTAAGTGTTGTGAACCTGAGCCTGGTAAGCTGTTATGTTAAGTTTTTAACAATTTGGCATAATGACATTTGCAGACTTGCAGTTAAATTTTGTTTTGAGACAATGTTTTCTTTGCAGAAATTGTCATGTAAAAAAATAAAAACTTTTTTAACAACTATATATCTAATATAAATCCACTTCCATACATCATAATTCATACATGTATATCAGTATATGGATCACATATTAATAAAAAAAAAACACTTCCACACTTCTAAACTCTAATTAATAGAAATAACAAAATATAACAAATAAAAACAAAAAATATGCACTTCCTTACTTCTAAATTAAATAACAAGATATAACAAATAAAAACAAATACTTCCACACTTCTAAATTACAATTAACAGTAATAGCAAAATATAACAAATAAAAATAAAAAGTATACACTTCCACACTACTAAATTAAATAACAAGATATAACAAATAAAAACAAACACTTCCACATTTCTATATTATAATTAACAGAAATAGCAAAATATAACAAATAAAAACAACAATATACACTAACTCAATAATGAACAAATCAAAAAGGCAACAAAATGTTACTTTAAAATTAATAACATTCCAAGTTTCCAACAATTTGATAAAGAAAAATAATACTTTCCAATTTCCATCCTGTAGAAAATGAATTAGTAGAATTACTGTTAGAAATTAGAAGTATGATAGAAAAAGAAACAAATAAGTGCAATATTAGAAGTTACAAGTAAGATATTACTTACATGATGTCAATATCACACACTTTGATAATGTCTAAAATCCAATACATTCAAGATTCATCCAAAAAGATACGCACATGATCATCTTCCAATTCTATACAAAAACATGAAAACAACATTAATTACACAAAAAGAAGAACTAAAACAATAAATGAATTGAATTTCAGAGAACATTATTACCTGAGTCTAGTCTAAAGCTTTCAAAGTCCTCATCGCTTCTAAGACACATTGGACAGGGCTAATGGGTGATGACCTTAGCCAATTCTGAGTACATATGAGAGTTTCAACAATTAAAACTTTGTCCACAATTGTTACATGTACACTTCAGAAGTTTACCACCACCAATCGGAACAATTAAAACTTTGTCCACGATAGTTACAAGTACACTTCGGAAGTTTACCACCACCAATCGGTCATCTTGTGCAATGATCACATGCCTTAGATTTATTGGACTGCCTCCTAGGCAATGGTGGTCGCCCACCATGAGTAGGTTGAGTAGTAGTAAAAGACCCATCTTCCTCTGCATCAAGCTCAATAATGAGAGACATAGGACCGTCCGGATTACGAAAAGATCCAGCATTCGAAGAAGGGGTACTACCCGTTTCAAGGGTACCAGTACCACCTCTTTCAGGAGTACTACTAGTAGGGGTACCCAAATCAACAAAATTAATTGGTTCCATCTGTTAAATTATATAACCCAATTCAGCAAATCAAATGAATATACAAACTATATATTTTTCAAATCAATATACACAATATATATTTTTCAAATCAATATACAAACTATATATCATTATATTGTTCAACAAAGAATCAAAGATAAATCATAAACCAATTCAGCACTTTAATCTCCAATCACCAACAACACAACAGAACCAACAAACCAATTTATCAAGCCATGACCTCCAATCTCCATAGGCAAAATATTATAATTTCTAAAATACCAAAATGACAAAATATACACTGACCTGAGCAAGTTAGCAGCAAAGAACAACACTCCAGCAGCAACAAAGTTACATTTACACAAGTACCACAATAACAAATAGCAACAACAAATTATGTTTGTTGTTATAATTGAACATATCAACTAAAAACCAACTACTGTAGGGAATTATCTAAGCAAGAAAAGACATTATAGTGATTAAGTGAACATCTTCAAATAGAAAAATGTTCAAATCCATGATATCCATTCAAGGACTTTACAAAAATGTTTATCAACCAAACAAATAGAAACTGATAATCAGAGAAAATAAAAACTAATATTAATAGCCCCAAGTTCCACCAGCAAAAAAAAAACTTGTGTTTCAGCTACAAGTCAGTTCGTCAACCCTAGATCTGCAATCAAAATAAACAAAGCAATCACTATCAGGCATCAACAACAAGAAATCTAGGGCGATACATCGTATGTGTGTGTGAGAGAGAGAGACTGAGAGAGAGATCTGGAGAGAGGCTGTGAGCTTTAATCGCGAACTTGAAGGGGGTGCGACAATTGAAGACTGGCGACCGAGGGGGGTGCGGCGATTGGCGAATGGGCGGCCGGTGACACCTAACAGCCCACGGAGTCATGATTAGGTTAGGGTTTTTTTAATTCTAAAGGGTGTCACCGTGTGATGTTTGAGAGGAAAAGGGGAAGCCGGGAAGGGAAATGTGAAAAATCACGAAGGGGGGAGGGCAGGGTTGAAACACGCGTTTTACTAAGGCCAAAACGCTTGTTTCATTTTTGGTCGGGTCGGAGAAAAACAGATTTTTATCCTGATATCCGACTCCGACTCTGACCCGATTGTTTGTTTTTTTAAAACATAGTATCCGACTCCGGCTCCGGATCCGACTAAGGACGACCCGATCGGGTCAAGCCGGGTCGGGCACTCGGACCAGATATTTTTTGCACACCCCTAGGGATAGGGGCACTTTTAAAAATCTTAAGGGGGCCGTGGGCCCCCTGTCCCCCTCCTTCCACTGGCTCCTGAGTTGCCCATAAGTGGAAGTTGGGATAAAAGTTGACGGACCAAGGTCGTCTGCAATACTTCGGCTAGCTTTCAATCAGAATTTTATGTAATTCTTTATCTAAATTGCACCATATAATTCGAAGAGAGACATTATTGTAGAGCTTATGCTGTAATTTTTTTTACATAGACAACATCAAATAATATAGAGTCCATTGTTACTATCTCTAAATCGTGCAATTCAACAGACAAAAACCAGAGGATGCTAATCAGCCTTCTTTGTTCTTCACGCCTTTTTGTCCTTTTTGAACCTTGGTTTATGCATAGAGAACCAAGCTTTACGAGATGGCCCCCGTCCTCAAGCCCCCCAACACAAAATCATGCCCTTGATCTCGTGGATGTCCTCTTAAAGGATTCAATTTATTTTCACAATTCTTTGTTTGCTGGGGTTCTTCGGCGGATAGATGTTCCAGTTTTTTTTTTGTTCTTGTAAAGATGAAGGTTTGTGTGGACAAATTGGAGACTTCGCTGAGTAGATATGATCTCATTTCTTTTCAAGACTCTGCCTTCAGATCGATTTTTGAAGCTAAAGATTTCTGTGGTTGTCTGATACTTCCTCAACTTGAAGAATCCATTTCCGTTCTTCCCAGTTCTCACGAACAAGGTTTCTTCGATTCCTGATAAGTTCCTTCAATTTCTACTGGGAAGTATCGCAAGCGGAGAACAGAAATATTCCTTAGTCCAGTTAGAGGCCAGCTTTTGTATTTGCTTGAAGACAAACTATTGGCGACAAAAGGGTCTCTTTCATTTCAGAGGCATTTTGAACTGATGGTGCTAAAAATGATCTGGCTCGATATATAAGCAGCATCGGAAGCTCACTTCACGGAAAAGTTGCGTTTATATATTACTTTGCAGTTGCAGGTCAGAGACTTAAAAAGAAGACTTGGTAGCGGTCCACCACTCATCAGTTGGACCAAAATCATTTTTTATACCATCAAAAAGCAACCAAGGAGCTCCTTTGTGATGGTCATTAATGAAAGATTCGATTTTCTTTGCTAATTTTGTACTCTCGTGGGCTTCTTGGGTTTTATTTGTGGAGAAGTTTGCAGCCTTCTGCTTCGCGATGTGGTCACTGTGAAGTGTTGGATTTTGATATTGGGTGGCCTTGCAAAGAAGCGAAGGCTGCTAAAAAAATAATTGGACAAAGCTAGGAAAAATAAATTGTCAAGGGATGCCGTGGTTATTATTATTTTTTTCTGATCAACCGTCGGCAAACCTTTATTAACAGAAAACAAAACAGCTAAAAAAAGGCTAGAGGATCAGTCCCAGCATACATCCAGAAAAAGGTTCGACAAAAGCTCAAAACAGCGGGTGGCTTCCAGAGACAAACTGAGAGGCAGCTCAACGAGCAAGGTAGCGCGCAAATACATTTGCACCTCTTTTAACAAAGCTAAAAACACAATAACTAAAATCAGCAACACTACGAAAGATGTCCCTAATCCGGCTATTGACACTCCAATCCATTCGAGCAGGGAAATTGCGAAGAGCATCAATAGTCAGGAGAGAGTCCCCTTCCACAATCACAGCATTGAAACCCCTTCTCTTAGCTTCCACAACTCCCAGCTGTGTGGCACAAACTTCCCCTGCAAAGAGTCTTGCACCTGGAGCTGTTGAACACTAGCACCAACAAACATCCCCGGGTGATCTCTGATAACAACAGCTCCCACAACAAATTTCTCCCGCATAGTAACATCAAAATTAACTTTTATAATATCAGGTTTGGGAGGGATCCACCTTGGAGAGATACCATGTCGCTTCTGTTGCCAAGCAAATAAGTGGTCACCGCATAATCTCTTAATCCTAGTGAGTAGCTGCAAAATATCAAGCTTAGCACCATTGTTGACAATTGAGTTCCTGGTCCACCAGATTAGGTCCTAAGAAATGAGAGCAAACAACTGAAAATGAAGATGATCCTCAGGAGGAAGGGCATTCAAGGAGGTTGGATCTATGATTGTTGCGAGCCAAATGGATAGAGGCCTATCAAGGAAGGCTCAAATGTTTAGACCTCAGGAAGAGTTTCCACATATGATTTGGCTCACCAAACACTCAAGCATCATGTGTTTTGTGGTTTTCTACAGCAGCCCCACATAAAACATATTGTGCCTCCATTATCGCTTCACTATATCCAACCCGATCAGCAACTCTGCTTTTAGTGGGAATGACATTGTTATGCCTCGTGCTTGTATTTACCCCATCGGCTAGCATATAATAGGAATCGAATGCACAAAATTCAGGGATTAATGCACGATAAAAACTCTTAGGATCGCTAAAATACCCTCAGGCGGTAGAATTGATTAAAAACGGTTATTGATTAAAAAAAGTCGTTAAAATTAGAAGATCATAAATCAATTTAGAAGTTTGGACGAAATGGGTGAAATCGCATCAAATATTACATCGGGATAATTGCACTTTATTTAGGAAAACCTCAGTAACTACTTAGGTTGAAAACTGGTTGGTACAACAAAAAGATTAAAGCAAGATTAAAGGAAATTGATAACCCTTGTAGAAATAAAATCAACATAGAGAAATATACAATTTTCCTTTAACTGAACAAAGTTTGGCAAAAAAAGAGTATCATTCGCGAGGACCACAAAAGAATATGCCTAGGTTATACAAAATTGTGAGCTTCCTATAGTCCACCTAGCCTATACTTCTCTATTTTAATCATCTACTTTTACTATTCTATTTAAATATTCTATTTTATTCTTTTTTAACATTTATATTTTTAAATATTAATTTTTATCCTAATTGTCACATTTTTAAAAGGTTGAATTTTTTAAATTTTATCTTTTCCTAACCATGGTAATTTTTTAAATTTTAAGTTGGTGAAGTGAACATTACATTAGTTCTCTAAAATAGAAAAGAAAAAATATTAAAAAAAGAAGAAGAGAGATATTAATATTTTAAGGTAACGAAGTGCACAGTAGTTCTCTAAAAATAGAGAACCACTGTTTACATATTAAATTTTTTTATTAAAAATTGTTAAAATAGATAATTTGTTAGGTAGTATTTTTCAACCATTTTATTAAACCGAGTCTTTATTCTAATCAAAATATTAGAATAGCTCTTATAGTCGGATCGACTCGCCCATGGGCTTGGGTCAATCCCTATCCCTTGTAATTCAGTTTCAGCTACATCCAACCTATAAATAGGCCCAACACTTGCTTGTGTTTGAAGTATGCTTCCCAACTCACCCATGTATAACCTTTGAGAAAAAATGGTAGGCGGTAAATTTATCCGATAAGTCTTATGTAATTTTTTTATTTGAATTACACTATATAATTTATAAAAAGATAAATAATACAGGTAATTCTTATTGTATGTAGTTTATACTGTTGAAATTTTATATAAATATACATTAGCAGTATTAAATGGTGTATAATTAAAGTATTGTGTCTATTTTTTTCATATTAGTAATATTAAATCGCGATCTTTAAAAAATTTGAATTTTTTAAAAAATTTCATTTAAATTAGACTGTATTTGGATGGGTAAAATTTTTTAAAAGTCACTGTTGGTGTTTGTAAAAAAATTATTAAGTATTTTTCTAAGCAAAAAAAATTGCTTAGGGATAAAAAAAACTTATCTAACATGCATATTGTAGGGCACGTGTTTTTTTTGACACATGTACTGCCACGTCATATTAAAAAAAGGCTTAAACGCACTACATGGCCCTGTGGTATTACTTTGTTACAAATATGCCCCTGTGGTAAAAAAAAGTTTGATTTATAGCCCTGGGTTGAAATTTTAATCAAATATATACTCCTCTATCCCTTCTCCGTCTAGTAATTTAACGGCATGTGATGACGTGACTCACAGGTAGACATGTGGACCAATATTATTTTGGACACGTGTTTTTTTGCCACCTGCACTACCAAGTCATATTTTTTTTTTTAAAAAAATCAATGCTAGATGAAGGAAAAAAAAACATAAAAGTCAAACATTTTAAACACATCATAGTAATGAAAAGAATAAAAAAACATAAAATGTACTGTAACGACATGAACAGAAAACGACATTACATAAATACTTGGCTAGGAAATAGGAGCACACACCAGAGATGCAACACGCCCACCATTTATATGTAGTCTCACACAATGCAAACAACAGTCATTAGAGGGCACATTCGGCTGCGCTTGAACTCCAAAAAGCCAACTGGGGCTTGAATTTTGTTCATCGGGGAATTTAGGGTTCTTGGTATTGAATGAGAGAGATTGGGGGAAAAATTTCGAAGAGGCAGAACGGGGGAAAATGAGAGACTTTTGGTAAGTTGAACGTTACCGTTTCTAAGTTTTACGTATTTATGTTTTTTTTATATATTTTCATTAATATGACGTGTTTAAAGCCGTTTGACTTTTATGTTTTTTTTTCCTTAAACTGACCTTGAATTTTTTAATATGACGTGACAGTGCAGGTGGTAAAAAAATATTGACCCACGTGTCTACTTATGAGTCACGTCATCACATACCGTTAAATTATTAGACGGAGAGAGAACATATATTCGATTAAACTTGCAACTTATGGGTAATATCACGTAGGCATCTATTGCATTTAGCCTATTTTCTACCAGCCCCACTCACGTCTCTTTTTTTTTTTTTTTCTTGAAACACGTCTCTTCTTCTTCGCGGGAAGTGGACATATTTTCACATCTTATTACGTCCTTTTGCTGACTTCGAAGCTACCGAACGGGTCAGACATATCAAATCCACCTAGGATTGAGTGAATGCAATCGACATTCGATCCCCGTTTCAATCCGTCTGTTTCAGTCTCTCAACTTTTCTGGGCTCCTTTTTATAAACCAGGGATCACTCCACTAGGAACCGCAGGGTTGTAATCCGTACCATTTGACTGAAACTGATATTCGATCCCCGTTTCAATCCGTCTGTTTCAGTCCCTCAACTTTTCTGGGGCCCCTTTTTATAAACCAGGGATCACTCCCCAGTCTCCCCTAGGAACCGCAGGGTCGTAATCCGAACCATTTGTCTGAAACTGAAACCTTCAGTGCCATTTGTTGAATGGTAGCTAGAGATGAGCCTGGACAAAAAACACAGACTTTTAGATGAAATGGGACCAGAAGCCTCACGTTTTTTGCTGGTGAACCTAGCTACCATTCCGAACACTACCGCAGCCCACGACTAGAATTCTATATATATGCCCAAACATGTCCGTCTTCGTACACGCAACGTAAAAAAGTAGAGACATGGAAGTAGAGAGAGTGCAGGCCTTGGCAATCGGTGGGCTCAAAGAGCTGCCACAGCAATTTATCCGTCCTGCTCACGAGCGGCCCGAGAATAGCAAGGCTGTGGAGGGGGTCACTGTGCCCGTCATCTCCTTATCTCTGCCACATGATGTGCGCGTTGAGCAAGTGGCCAAGGCGTGTCACGAGTGGGGATTCTTCCTCGTCACCGACCACGGCATATCCCCGTCGTTGATCCGGCGGTTGCAAGAGGTTGGCAAAGAGTTCTTTGAGCTTCCGCAAGAACAAAAGGAGTCCTATGCAAATGACGCAGCCTGTGGAAAGTTCGAAGGGTATGGGACCAGGATGACCAAGAACCATGATCAGAAGGTTGAGTGGGTCGACTATTTCTTCCATGTCATGGCTCCTCCTTCTAAGGCTGATTATGGAGTGTGGCCCAAAAACCCTCCTGCTTACAGGTATATAGAAAGACGCACATCTTTACGTGAACAATCATACACAACGAAATTTTTTGCCATCGACCTTAATCCTTATTAACAACTAGCAGGGTTTGTAGCGCGAGATCTAAGAGGGAACTTCAAGGGTTAATTTAGTTTAATGTTTTATTACTCCTAAAGTTATTTTTGTCTTTTGTCGTTTGGACCTTTTCCTGCGAGTTTCGTCTTTCTTTCCTCTTTTTATTTTTTTATCAACTTCTGTCATCTTCTTATTTATTTATCAACTCCTGTTATCTGACATTAGAACGTTATCTGACATTAGAACAGTACTCATGTATAGATTATCTGTCTATGTTTTGATGTTGTCCGGTCTTTAAACTTGAAGTTATATTTCTTCTAGAAGGAGTGCATAAACTTGAAGGCTAAGAATATAACGTGTCAAAGTTTTGATAACTTAAGCCTTAAGGATCACTGTAGAAGAGACCGATTGGAAAGGCAGGTATATTTTTTTCGCAAATACGAACAGTTTTGCAGAGAATACTAATAGACTGTTTGTGGTAGGAGAGTGGAGATGACAGAGACCTTAGAAATAGACAGATTCAACTATTATTTTTTATGTCAGAGATTCAGATGTAGTGCATTAATTTTCTCTCTCTTGCCTCTGATATTTTCAATGCCAGCTGTTACAGGGTTTTTGGTGTTTTGTTATCCAACTGCAGTTTTGGCAGTGATAGAGTTGGGATCGTATCCATTCATTGGTTGTTAACGAGCTGCCAACATTGAAAAGTATCATAGCCCTCAAAAAAGAAATAGAAAAGCAAAGCAAATTACACAGAATGGACAGTCTGATATAGCTATTCAGCAAAAATAAAAAGAAGACACTCTGATATAGCGTACCAAATAGTATAATATTTCATGCTATCTTTGCTTGGGGGAAGAAAAAATAGAAATGTTTTCTACACTGAAAACATATATATTAATCTCCTCAGGCAGTGCTTTGGTCCTTTCCATTGCATTGACCAAGGATCAAGCAATCCAACTCTCACTTCTCTCCACTCTCATGGTTTCCTAGCTAGGTCCCTTCTCCCAAAACAGTTTACAATTAAATATAGCATCTATGCCTTTCTGATCGCTCTTGATGTTTGGTTGCCTTTTAAGCTTCTTTTTATTGTCCTTAGTTTCTGCAAGATGTATTGCAGCGTGTGCTGGAGATTCTAACTTGCATAATGTCCGCTTAACCCAGGGAAGTCACAGAAGAATATAACAAAGAAATGGTACGAATAACAGATGACCTATTGCAGCTGCTCTCAGAGGGGCTAGGTTTGGAAGGGAAGGTTTTGAAGTCCATTCTAAGAGGTGAAGAAATAGAACTGGAGATGAAGATAAACATGTATCCACCTTGCCCACAACCGGAACTGGCTCTAGGAGTTGAACCACATACTGACATGTCTGCACTCACGTTGCTGGTTCCCAACGACGTTCCAGGCCTTCAAGTATCCAAAGACGACAAATGGGTTGCTGTCAATTACGTGCCAAATGCACTTTTCGTACATGTTGGCGACCAACTTGAGGTACAGTAAATAGTTATCTTCAGCAAATAACACTATATATTTCCTATTATCCAAGCTACTAATATAAGCAGGCCAAGTAATAGTTATAGCTTTAGGGACAACAAAATAAACTCTTGTGTTCAGTGGCCAATCTATGGGAATTTCGTTTCAGGTGCTGAGTAACGGGAAGTACAAGAGCGTTCTTCACAGGAGTTTGGTGAACAAGGAACGCACACGCATGTCATGGGCAGTGTTTGTAGTGCCCCCGCAAGAGGCCACAATTGGGCCACTTGCAGAGCTTGTGGATGATCAGAACCCGGCCAAATATTCGACCAAGACTTATGCCGAGTATCGACACCGCAAATTCAATAAGCTCCCACAGTGATGGGATCCTTCACATAGCCAATGGATTGCGGTTTGTGGAATGTTTGGTTCGTGATTTGTCTATTCGGTCATGCTCCAATGTGGGATTTGTAATCAAATGGAGACCAAGGGGCATTGCTCCCCCAAAGTCTCTAAAATTTCATTTTATGTCCTTTGCTTCCAATAAAAGTACCGGACGGTCCAAGAATTTGGTCATTATTAATTACCTGATTCTCAAGGTAATTTTTACAATTATGTCTTTAATTAAGTTGGAATAGTATCTTAACGTCCTTACAAGTGTACTTTTCTCAAACTATTCTCTACCGCGCAAAAAGTCTCAAACTGAGCTTAACGTGATAATCTTCATATTTTTTTATTGGTTAATTATAATTTTCTCTTTTAAAAAATTATCGTAAATTTTGACTCTCTTACCGTCCCAACTCTATTCTTGTCACGGTTTTCTTAAACGGTTTAGGACGCCATTTTGAAGAGAATTTGTCTCACGTGTATTACACATTACCTTCAATTCACGTTAAAAGATAATTATGCCATAATTAAGTGTGAATAAAAGAAAACGTCGGTGGTACAAAACGACATCCAACCACTTGGGGAAAATCTTGTCATTTGTTTTTTACGCGTGTTGTTTGAGAATCAGTGAATGACTTAAAAGCTCATTGGATTTTAGTGTAGGACGATTGCTGTGGATTTGATGTGTTGTAGGATGAAGACTTTTCATACTGGGAATTATTGAAAGGGAAATTGATGGCCTAGGATTTTTATGAATATTTTTGTGTACACTTGCTCTAGTGGTTCCTCATCCATTGGATGTGTATCCTCTACAATTCGGAGAGAGGGACATAGGAAAGTTAGTCCCGCTCGAGATCCACACTCTCCGAATAAAGCTCTATTAACCGAGCAAGTGTGGATCCAATGCGGGACCCACACCTTTCTGTTCCTCTTTTTCTCGAATTGCACCCGCAATATCCTGGTCGTCACCCATTATTTAGTAACCTAGCACATGGTGATAGGTCGATTATCTAGGCGTGTGATGTAGGATCGATGTGTCTCCTAAAGCGCAAACTTTAACACAGAAATCAATATATCCAAGACAGAAGTTAACATATAAATCTAAAAATGACTGGAAAAATTACACAAAATGAAAATTTAAAAAAAATAGAACTTAAAGACTACCCCATTAGAATATTGTTAAAATTAGAATAAAACAAATCATTAATAGGGCAGAAATAAAAACAACCAACAAAAACAGAGATTGAAAAAGAATTGTTTTTGGGTTTTATTTGAAAATTAATTTAAATTTTGTATTCTTAATTATCACAGAAAACAAATATATTAATAAGATGGAAAATTTTGTAAGAGATTGAAAAAGAATTTTAAGGTGAAAAATTTAGTGAATCGTGTCACACTCTGATTGGATAATATGTGTCGATCCATTTGTCATTAACTTAATAATAGTTGCCTAAAAGAAAGCATTAAGAATCAATCCGTCAAATCCCATGCGCATTGAATTAATTTGTCTCATTTAAATATTACAAGGACCCACGGAATATTCTTTCTGAAAAAACCACTAGCTCATGATCGATGTTGTGGGCATGACTTAAGTGGCAAATTAATATACTCAATCTTAACCGTAACCAACTCGTGGACCCTTGTACGTACCAATTGGTTTTAAGATCAGGCACACAGCTTTACATCTCGAACCAACTTAAAAACACCAGAAAAGACAGGTTCGAGTGCATAAAATTTGAAGTTGCTTCATCTTCTTAAATTGGATCTAACACCAGAAAAGGAAAAACAAATGACAGCGTACTATAACAACAAACAACGACAGACTGTCGGCAGAGGCTTTGCTGGATGCTGAAGCAAACTGACTTCACAAAGAAGGAATTGTCGTGCCTTGTTGGTGGTAGGTGGAACAGCCCGTCAGTGTTTTCTGACACATCAACACGCAGATCCAACACATTATTTCATGACTTTTTTAACAAGAAAACCAGACTTTCACCCTGTCTTGCCTCATTCTGTGGGCGTACCCTGGTTAGGTCCGATAAAATCGGACTTAATTTTCAGTCCGGTCAATCGATCTGGTTTCGTTCATATTTTTGACAAATCTTCGATCCGACCGAATATATTAATATAAATAAAAAAATTTATATATTTTTAAATATAAATTACAATTTTAAAAATTTTAATTTTAATTTAAATTAAAACTCTATATTTTTATATGTCTTTCTCATTTCAAAATTAACCTAACATTTTTTAAAAAATTAAAAATTAAAAAAATGAAACTGATCCGAACCACTTACTAACATCGAATCGAACAACATTTGGCTGAATTGGACTATACCACTTATGGAGGTCCGGTCCGGTTGTGCAGCCCTAATCCAAGCATAGTCAGATTAGGTTGTTGTCTAAAGTTCCAGCCAAAATATGGAGGTGAAACTTTATATTTTACATTTATATTTAATAATAATAATAAAGTCTCAAAATTTTTATTTTAAAATTCTGTAAAGAAACTTATAATTAAAAAAAACTATTACACTTCTAACTTTATAAATCTCAATTTTTTTTCTAAATAGCTCCTTTCTTCCTTTAGTCATATTTTTACTCTTCTTTTCGTCAACTTTTAGTTATTTTTGCAATAAGAAGTTATAGCTAATTTCTTAATTGTCTTATTTAAATATTTTACTTTCACTTTTCTCTTTACCAATTTTCTTTATTTTTTTTTGTTTATTCAAAATATTACGTTACATTCTCAACTTCTCACGCATGTAGCCTTCTTTTTCCTCTTAAACTCTCACTAACTCACAAACCTTATTATTTTGAAAATTGAGGATTTGAGATTAAGTTGAGTATGTATAGTTTCTGTTTATGTTTTATCATTTTTTATTTAAGATAATTATGAGCTCAATAATTAATTCCTCCGGGGTGGGTAATAGCTCCAAAATATGAGATATTAGCCGTCAAGTTACCCTATCGCAAAATATGAGATATTCGGAAATTAAACCAACAGAGTAGCCCTTGAATTTAATCCCAATAATCCCACAAAGACCCGTAACGTACAATAGCTATTCGTGAGTCAAGAAACCAAGTCACACTTCACTACTAGATTACAAATCCTCTTCGCTTTACTCAAGCTTAGTCCATCAAGCACAACACGAAGTTCTGAATAATTATTAATCAACATACTATAAGACCTAACATATTATCAATGCGTGACACATGAGACAAAGAATTAATCTGCTAAGAAATATCAATAATTCTGCCCCTAATCATACCAATAACAACTATAACATTAATATCGCACCCTTCATCCTAATCATATAATGACGATGCCACAGCGCCCAAAAAATAATAAAAGGAAGGAGCCTAACTTAAGAACTATTTCTGCCTTTACCCTGCCAAAAAGAAATTTTGGAAAGAGCCTAACCAGTATGCAAGTCACTTGTGCTTCTAGAGGCAATTGCTAGAGGAAATGACCTAGAAGCATTTCGCTCTAGTGCTGTCGAAGCCTCGGTAAATCTACGCCCATTAAATCGCAAGAAGTTTAGAGATTCTATTATTGGCTGAACCACTGGAATCCCACCTTCAGTGGCGGAACCAGGACCGAATTTGAAGGAGGGCCAAGTCCTAAGAGAAAATGCTAAAAAAAATTAACTACTTAATGCACAAAAATTTCTTAGAGTTAAAATATTCAAAATTAAATATTAAAAGCATTAAAAAATATATTATATTGAAATAAAAGTACCGTGTTATTTGTTGAGACTGATAGATGACAATTGGATCCTACGGTTCTACATATTCTCTATATCGTGCTCGTGTGCAGATAAAATATGTGACACACTTTGTCGCTGATTTCTGAGTGCTTCACATTGTTTCTAGCATCATTGTGAGCACTATTAATTGCACCAACATGGTCACCAAATACTTCCACTCCCTTTTTCCAATTGCTAAATCCCATAGATGTAAATACATCACCCCCGGATCTTGATCCTCTACTTCGCCTAACTAGATAACACCACAAGCAATACGCAGCATCCTCTGATACACTGTATTCCAACCACTCATATTCTTTGAACCATGACTCCAAAAAACCCCTCATTCGGTTTTCATATTTCTTCTTAGGAAAATGGCCCAAGCGGCTGACAATGACATTTTATCAAATACTCCCTATGAACTTGGTCCTTAATTCCAACATCATATTCTTCAATGTGTTTACGTAACCCTGGTCAGCAATAATATCATGTGGACTAAAAAAAACACGAGATTTTTTCGAGCTAATATTCGACTTAGAAGTGGCAGCCACGCTAGGAGTACTAGACCACACCGTTGATTTTTTTTTATCAAAAACTTCTCCATTATCTAAAAAAAACCAAAACAAAATTTATCAATTTAATTTTACAAGTCACAGCCTATTGTCCTAATCACAATTTCACAACCTAAGGCTCTATCACAATTTCACTATCTAGTCTTAATCACAATTTCAAAACTTAATCAATAATCAATAACCACAATAATATGAAAAAGAATTTGGAATACAACAATCTCAAAATCAAATAAGGCTTGTAGTGAGATTATAAGAGGGGCCGTAAGTTATATATAATCAATAACCACAATAATATGAAAAAGAATTTGGAATACAACAATCTCAAAATCAAATAAGGCTTGTAGTGAGATTATAAGAGGGACCGTTTACTTAGAGTATATATATAAGTTTCATATATATATATATAATTTAACGTGAACCATGAAGCCAACCGGGGCAGGGCCCCTGTTGGCCCCCCTTACATCCGCCAATGCCCACCTTCCAACATACCAACAAGGCAACAACACTAACCATATTCGGCCTAAGTGCAGGCTCCTCATGCAGACAACACAAAGCGACAAGCACTAATTTCTCCACTTCCTCCCTTGTCGTCCTCAGTCCTCCCTTGTATTCTTGGGTCAGCAAGCTCCAAGTACTTATTTTGTTCATGCATCTCTAATGCAAATAGAGGATAATAAACGAGTCCCGATCCTGATGATGTAGTAGAATGGCCGCCACCACCACTATCGCTGTCATCGATGCTGTGGCTTTGGGATTGTAACATGTAATTTTTCCTCCCACTCACAAGTTCAAGCAGTACCATTCCAAAGCTGTAGACCTCAGTTTTTTCTGAGATTGCAGAGTTGGTTAGCCATTCAGGCCCAAGATACCCACGAGTTCCTCTCATTGTTGTGAACAGACCAGACTGTTCGGGGGTCAGAAGCTTTGACAGCCCAAAATCAGAGATTTTTACCTGAAGGTTGTCATCCAACAAAATGTTCTCTGGTTTGACACCACAATGGATGATCTTGTGTTCGCATCCACTATGCAGGTATGCAAGCCCTCGCGCCTTTCCAAGAGCGATATCAAACCTCTGGTGCCATTCTAAGATTGATCCACTACCAAACAGAGTCCGGTCCAATGAGCCACGATTCATATATTCATAAACCAATAGGCGTTGTCTCCCTTGACCACAAAACCCTTTCAACCTAACCAAATTCACATGGTGAATATTTCCAATAATTGCAATCTCAGTGCAGAACTCTTTCCTCCCCTGAACGCCTAAATTGTTTATCTTCTTTATGGCTACAACAGTTTTATCAGGCAACATTCCCTTGTAGATAGCGCCAAACCCACCTGATCCAATCTGAGTTTAAAATTATCGGTTGCCAACTCAAGCTCATCATAGTCAAACCTTTTAGGTAAGCCTGAGATGTAGAAGGCCTCCAGGTCTTTAGAAGAATGTGAGTTGCAGCGGCTTAATTTCGTAGGTTCGGATTTAGTCCAGACCGTACGGTTCTAGACGCATCTAGACCCACGGTCTAGATTGAATCTCACGAAATGGACGACGGTGAGTCCGCCATGTCATTTAATGAGGCCTCCCTGTCGTCGGCTCGGCTTGGCTCCAGTCAGGCGCGCAGTTTTTCTCCCTAACATCTGTACTGGTCGGAACACTACAATTTAAGTCAGACCACACCTCTGACCACTGCACTGCTGCTTCAAAATCCCTTCACCTTTTAAAACCCAGTTCAAAATTTATTTCAAAATCCCTCACATTTCAAAACCCATTTCACTTACCTCTTCCCGAAATCCCTACATTTCTTCCCAAATCCCTACATTTTAGTTTCTCAACTATGTGGAAATCCCTCAAATCCCTCTCATTTCGAAAGGGGCGAAAGCCTTCAAATCCCACCCTTTTTTTAGTTTTCTTTTGAAGAGCGGAAGAAACCGCACATAGTGGGTGAAGGTGTGGTCGAATGTGTGGTCCCTGGTTCTATCTTTGCCTATCTTTCTCTATGGCCTCTCTCTCTTTATGGCTTCTCGATTTACTAATGATTTTTGTTTGATTTTTTTTTCTATTAGGTTCCAATCTTCTTGTCAAGAAAGTGGATATTTTGAGTTGTTGTAGTTGTCACATTAACGGTAAGCTCTATATAATTTTTGTTTTCTTTTCTCTAGAAATTGCTGATTGTTGAGGTCACATTTTGGCGTTGCTTTTATCTCATTAATCTGTTTCCTATGGACGTTGTTGTAGTTGTTTCCCCCGGCCCCATGGGACTGTAATGTTCATACGTACCAGCTATTGGGGACCATTTTTCATTGCCCCTTCAGCGTGGGAAAAGCCTTTTTTGTCCGCTTAGACAAAGAAAACAAGAAAAATAAAAGAAACATATATATATTTCGAACCCACGTGAGGTAATTAAGTCAGGTTTGCAAATCAAATTTCTCATTTACAAGTGTAATTAACTCAAGAGAATTGGACCCCTAGCAATATCTAGGTATGGCAGACCACTTAAACTGTGTTTCTTTGAATTTTTTGGATTATTTTTTTCCTTTTGTGTTTGTAAGAATAGTGGGGCATATACAAAAAAGGTTTAGAAAGAGAACAAATTGAGTTAGTGTCATTCCCTCCCATTTCGAGTTGCATATTTTATGAGTACTTGTAGAAACACCATATGGGTATCAGTACTAAACAAGTACGTATCAAAATTTAATATACTACATAATTGGATGAAGGTCATATTGTTGACTTGTGGTTGTTCAAAAGTTGAAGCGTTTTCTGTATGGCCAGAGTTGGATTTCTCTGAGTTTGTGGAAAGAATCTCAAACAGGCAAACCGTTTAACTTATATCAAAAGCTTTGATTTTGGTCACCGGTTTTTATAATTCAGAAGCTTTGATCCTAGAAGGGAGTGCAATCTCTGGAAGTATTCTTAAACTCTTATATTAAACTCCTCTATTGTTCTTAGTACTTAGTTTCAGATCTTTTCATATGGTTGATCTGGTGTTGACGCTATTGGATGGTGAAAAAGCAATAATATATGAGAAGAAGAAAATATCATTGTGAATACAGAAAAAATTGGACCATAACTAAAAAAGCATTGGATTCGAAATGTTTGGATCCTGATCTTTTAAGATGGTTTATCCTCTGTTGGACCATAAACTCCTCTATTGTTCTCAGTACTTAGTTTCATATCTTTTCATATGGTTCATCGTCTATTTCTCTGACGTTATTAGCATTGGATTCTGATCCTTTAAGAATTCGTTTAATCTTTCTTTCGGAACAATAACTGAAAAGGCAAAAATTTCTTGTGAACACAGAAAAAATTGGACACCATGCCTAAGATCAAACGTTGTGCTAGGAAGAGTAAGAGTACGACATCATCTTCGAGGTCGAGGAGAGAGGTGTCGGAAAGTGCAAACCCCGCTGATTTTCGAAATGATGATTGTGCTACTTCATTTGATTCAGATTTTGCCAAAAGGACGGTGATTCGAGGACGGAACATAGAACTTGATCTGATAGGTGAGTTAGATCTCTATGGCCATTTCCAACTTCAAGAGGGGGAGAATTTGTGTGAAATAGATAGATATGTGTACCCAAAGTATGTTAGACAGTTTTTACCAACATGACGTGGACCAGGGACGTAGAGGGTATTACCATTAGGAGCTTAGTGGGTAGGAAGCTCATTGAGCTTACTGTTGAGAAGTTGAGTGAGATTATGGGGATCCCTTGTCGTGGGGAGCATGTATATGAGCAAAAAGTAAGGCTTCAGGAAAATAATTGGGACTATTGGGATGCTGTTGGAAGACCTCCGACGCTTCTGGCGTATCTCCATATTTTGATATCGCAGCGGTGTAGAGATTCATGTATCTCCTACGGTTGGATGATCTATCTAAATTCGGATCACTCTGTGTGCTTGGAATGGATCTCCGAACTGATGTAGCCTTTACTTTTCGCATCCATCATTCAAGAATGAAGTCTTCAAGAATTGCGAAACAATTCAGCCTCTGTCTCAATACCCAGATGATTTGGCAACAAATCATACCAACAAACTCGAAGTATCTACAACTACATTTATGAAACCCATTTGTGGTAGTAACAACATGTCGCCTGGCCATTGAACATATATGGGATTAGTTTTGACTGCAAACATGTAGAGAAGCCTCTTCAGAGCCACACACGTCTCTGACAATCAAAACGAACCCAAAAGGATTTTTCCCACTGTTCCAATCCCTCTTGAACTCTGTGTCTCCAAAAAATGAACCAAGATTCTTGAGTGCATTTTGGTGAATATGCCATACACAAAGGAAATGACATGTGTCTGGCAAGGCATTGGGAATTACAGCAAACATAGCTGCATCTTGATCAGTAAAGAGAGACTGAGGTGTCTTTCCGCCCATACGCTCGACAAATGTCTCAAATAACTACTGGAATGACTGAGCCGTCTCATCAAACAATAGGCATGCCCCGAATACTAGTGGTCGGTGCTCATTGTTCGTCTTGTACGTAGTATCAAGTGAAACGAAGTCCCTAAAGAGTGCATAGTCATTCTGCATGTCGTGTCAGACCAAAAGACGTTATTCATGCGATCATCATCATCCAACATAACCCTGAAGAAAAAATGTGAATTCTTATCGTACTGGTTGCCAAACCAATTTAAAAGAACACTGCATACCCCAAACTCCATGGTTTTACTTCTTCTACAACTCAAATAGTTTTTAGGTCCGTTCGAGTGAATCTCAACTTTTCTTTACCCCCTGCCTGAGCCACCATCAAATCATGTGCTAGCTTCGATCGAATCTCGGCTCTCTCTGCATCATTTAGTTGTCTTTGAAGTTTATTCTGGGCACTGGTACTACCATTGAAGTTTATTGTACTTGATCCCCCAAGAACTTTGATGAAGCCCGCCGGGATTGGATTCAATGCTGGACAAATTAAGATAGATTATCCCACTCTAGATTTAATATCGTGTTGCTGTATCTAATCTAATGCATGAATCTGAGACCTATGAAATGGAAATTTTCGGGTTAAAGGTTGCAAGGGCAGGCGTGTAACGGCGTCTGCAACCATGATTGTGTAGATCATGTCTGTCACACATCTTAATTCTAATTGACTATAATCCATCTGCTTCTTAAAACAAAATTCAATTAATTTATTTCCTTCTTTTGGGTCCGATTAAGATATGGAGCTGATGAAATAACGGTTCGCTAAATTGCTTTTTGGTGAAGATATGTCTGGTGGAGGAAAAGGTGATTCATCGGCCTTGGCATTGTTTAAGGCTATTACGAACCTTGCTGGTATTGTTGAGATCTACCCTCTTATTCATCCACTGGTGTTGATTGATTATTTAAGACGCTTTTTGTGCAAAAGAAAAAAAAGAACATCATTTGATTTTGGTTGGGACTTGTGTTAATATTAGCGTTTTAATAAGGAGGATGAACTGCTCTGTCCTTGCTTCCTTTCCGAAAGCAAGAACAAAAGAGATTAAAAAGAAAGGGGTCGATAAATTCGATCGCATTTACATTTCCTCCCATCTTCGATTGCGATTCAGATTATGGTTTTGTCGAAGGGCTTAACAAAATTTCAATAGCGTTTAATTTTTCTTCGTATTGTCCATGGCAATTCAGCTTCCGTTTTTGGTGAACAATGGCGTCTAGAGCCCATGTCAGCAGAAAGAAAAGCGAGGTGCAGAAAAGGAGTTGTGCTGCGTGTTGCGGAAGATGCGCAGGGAAAAAGAAAGAAAAAAGAAAATAAAAGTCGGGCCAAGCCGACTGAGCCTTTTTTTATATCCTCCCATCTCGTGACAGTCAGCCATCACTTTATACGTTTCTTTACCTTTCTTACCGTTTTAATACAATAATAAATTATAATATAATTTTTTTATAAAATATTATTATTTTACTCTAATAAATATTAAAAAGTATTTTTCTTTTCAATATTATAAATTTTTAACCTCCCAAAATTTTTAACACTACACACAATCTGAACACCCTTACACTCGTCACCGAATCCAATCCCCCGCCCGCCAGCACATTGTCATTGGGATCCACCGATATGATGGAACGTCCCAACTCATGTTCAAGTACATAGCACGAACCAGCTGCGTTTCCATAGAAAATTCCCAAGCAAGAACAGTCCATTGAGCATAGATGTTGACAAAATGAAACATTCACACGAGATGTTAGAGGTTGAGAGAGAGATCAATTGGCCAAGTATCCCGATCCATTGCCAAGCCACAAATATGAGAAAATTGATGGGTCTGACAGACTGCCATTATTGGTCGAGTTGCAAGAAACTGGCAAAGAGTAAGAACCATCAACTTGGTAAGCAACCGCTTTTGTGCTGGGAACGAATATGGAAGCCCGATGGACATGAACAGATGGGATAGTTAATACTTAATAGTGGACGAAGAGTCATATGAACAGAATCCAACTGGGCCACAAATCAATGGAATTCGAGAATCATCATCTGGCGCTGAAAATTCCTCCAGCCAGTAATTGGTTAGCTAATGACAGTAAACTTCCCTGATTTGCCCAACTTGGCAATTTCGGAAGTCAGATGGTGGTAAGCAATGGCGGAGCCAGTATTTTCTTGTTAGGGGGTCAGACTAATTAAATAATATTATTAAAAATAATATTCAAATATTATAGGACATAAAAAATTTGCAACAGTAATTTGTTCTAAGTTAACCTTGATTTAGAACTAAAAACAAGTACAAAAAAATTTATCTTATCAATTTGATTGTATATATTCTCAAGAAAGTACACAAAAGCGTATTGATTTCCTATTACAATCCACAAAAATATATCTTATCTAGATATACTAAAAACAATTATACAAAAGCATACTAATTTCCTATTACAGAGCAACTCAACGACTCTTTAAAGAGTCGAAATCATCTATTAACATTTCTATGCTAACAGTTGCAGCAATTTCTTTCTCAATATAAATAACCAAATATTTTGTAAGAAATTCATCTTGCATCTTGTTGCGAAGTCTTGTTTTAATGATTTTTATGGCTGACAAAGCTTGCTATGTAGTAGTTGTTGAAACTGGAAGAGTTAACACAAGAGGAATCAATCTATCAATAAAATAGAAAATCTTTGACTTTCTTGTTTCCACCAATTTTCGTCATAACTCAGAAATCGTAGACAAACTTTTGAAATCCGGATCACGAGACATATCACGCTTAAAGGTTTGCAATTGATATATCAACTAAATCTTTTCTTGCTCTGTAAAATCTTCAGGGTAAAATTTGTCAACAAGTCTACAAATATCATCGATATTGAAGAAGTTAGATGCATTCTTAGCCTTAGGATCCAAGGTCGAACTAAGAATAAGAACTTATGTTGTTTTTTCACTAAACCTGTTGTTTAGTTCTTGTAATTGAGAGTTAATTGCAATCTCAAATATGTCAATTCAATAATGGTGCTCAATTGTAACATGATCTCGTTGATTCTGAGACCTAGCTCGACCTAACTTGTACAAAACATTCATATCAGGAACTTCAATATCATGTTTTTCACAAAATGACTTCACATTCTCAAGAAAGGCATCCCAACCATTTTCTCTCAAGTTTTGAATAAGTTATTTTGTAGTTTTGACCAAATGAATAACATTCAAAATGTCTTGAGTTTCTTGTTGTAGTGCTTGACATAGACAATAAGAAAATCCCATGATTTTTTTCACCAAATGCAAAATGAATACAAACTCAAATGATATCATAACCTTGTATGCTGCATCGGCATCACCACGTTGAGAATAAGTGGATCCATCAATGATGATATTATCAAGAACTTTCATAGTTGCATTGAACATACTTATCACACTACATATAGAATCAAAATGAGAGCTTCATCTTGTATCTTCAGCTCGTTTTAATGTACCAATTTGATTTATACCTCTTCCAATTTCAAGTTCATCAATAGATATCAACTTTGCAATTTCGCTGCTCTGATGACATTGGCCTGTGAGAGAAGCAACTTAGCGTGAGGAGGACAAAATTTATAGACAAAAAAATAACTTTTTGCCACTTCGCTCATTGTTCAGCCGAATTTTTTCACTTCAAGCTCATGAGTGCTGACAACTATCACATTAGTTGTAGGTTGTGTTAAATGTTCAGCCGAACACCTATCACGTTACCTTAAAAAAAAGGCACCTATCACATAACTTACATTGACTGTAGGCTTGTAGCAATTTTTTTACTGCGGTGAACTTTAAATGGAGATAAAATAAAAATTTAAAATTTTGGAGGGGTCATAGTAATTTTTTCAGTCAACCTCTAAATGTATATACCAAAATGTTTTTTCTACGAAACTTTTGGGGGACCACGACCCCCACTGCCCCCTCCCTCCGCCCCTGGTAGTAAGATGACCTGTATAACAACTGATTAATTATTACCAAAAAGATAAGAGTCCGGTTCTGTTCATCGCCATATATTCTACAGCATACTTCGCGTTGACATAAGCCTTTGTATCCACTGACAATTTCCAATACGTCTGTCCTTGCCATTGCAGGAAGGCATCAGAAGTGGTTATTGCGAGCTTGTAATCGAGGGATGATAAGTCATCATCTGAAACGGCACTAGACAGAGATGGCCTAACTGGCAAGTGTTGCCCAATCACAATCGTATCTGTTGGGTAGTGAAAACTTTCCCATTGGAACGATCAAGTAAGACAAGATTTCCAAAGTCAGTTAACAGTAATGCAAACACCGATGACTTTAGTGGTGGAGTTGACCATCTTGATCAGCAATTGTGAAACCTTTGGACTTAAGAGACACTGTACCAGATTCTGAGATGGGAGCATCGCGGTTGGCAGACTAGATGATGGTGTTGGATTCCACATGGATGAGACACAGGTAGAAGCTTCTTTGAGCATCGGGGTTGAAGATAGCTGTACTGAATGTGCCATTGTCGGAGAACAAGAAAGCACCATTGTTGTCAATAAACGCTAAGTACGAAGCACTGGAATTTGGCTGTACCAACCCCGAGGATGTTAAACCGGAGACGATAGGAAAAATTAAGAAGATGAGTCAAGTGCATTATTATCATTTTAATTTATAAATTTAATTAAGGGTGCAAAATATTTAAGATTGATAGTTAGAGGGTTTAAAACCTAATAATAACCATTCTCGAAAATAATTCACAAGAAAAAGAAAAAACTTGATCTTGTACTATTGTCAATATCACTTTGCGGTTCAAACTATCATTTTTATTTTTATTATGTTTATATAAAAATAGAGCCTTCAAACTGACAAAAAGTTAGAACTAAGGGTATTAACAATAAGGGTATTAACAATACTCTTTAGAGGAAATAAACAAGATAATTTTTAATATCTAACTATATCTATCAAGAAAAACACTACACGGGAGTATTCAAGCAATTAGAGAAAAATATATGCATACTTGGTTAATTTATTTTTGTGTGACTGTCTCCGTCTAAGGTTCAATCCAGAGTTTGTCATTGGCTCTCATGAGTCTCACTTAGGGTGCGTTTGCACCAAAAATTTTACAAAATATTTCACCAGCTCACAATAAAATACTACAATATAATCTCTTTATCTTCCATAAAAAATATAAAAAATTACATCTCTTCACTTTTTTCACTAAACCCAATACCAACACTAAACTCAATACCAAAAATTTTTCAACACAAACATAACCTTAAATAGACAATATAATCTTTATAGAGAATCAAATCTAGAACAGTGAGCGTTTTATATACAATCCCGTTACATACTTAACCATTAAGACAAGCCAGCATTTTTTAAAGGATAATTTTATTTTTACTCATTCATTTAATACAATTTTGAAAAATTCATTTAAATTAACTTTTTTATGACACATTAGGAGTTATGATAACCTAAAAAAAATCCATTAAATTATCCCAACAGATTTAGACATAATAATTTATTATTTTAACGGTCCAAATTTAGTGAAATGCTAGAGACGAGCAAGTGTACAGTAGTCATCTACAGTCCTTTTCTTAATACATAGAAAAGAGAAAAAAAATAGAAAACATTTTATTATCGTCTTCTTTTCTTAAGTCCTACGTTGTAGCTTAGAAAAAAAAAAGTCTTACGTTGTCATATCAATCCATTCGACTTTCAGACGTGGAAAGAAAAAAAAGAAAAAGAGAAAAAGAAAAGAATAAAAAAATAAACAAAAAAAAAAATATCCATCTCCCCAGTCCCCACTGCAAGAAGTCCGCAAAAGTCCAAAATAAGATTAACACGTGTGAGAAGATCCATCCGCCATCGCAGCTCTTCTCAGTCCCTCAGTCATCAATTACAAAAAGTAAAAAAATTGAAAAAGGAAAAAGAAAGAGAAAGGAAGGACGGGGAACAGAAAAGGAGTGAAGAAAAGGGGAAAGTAAAGAGGTTTGGGGGAGTCGGACAAAAGGAATCTAGCTAGAGTCGGCGCTTGTGTCCCCGCCGACCAATTATCACGTCCTTTTCTTTCACCACCACTACCTCCACAATTGCCACTCGACTCTGTCTTCCACAATATATAAAACCTTCGCCCTCTCATTTCTCTTGTTTGTTTTGCTTCTTTTTCGTTCGTCTTCCTCTTTTTTGCTTCGTAAACTATTTTTCTATTTCTTTTCCTCATACTATTACTTTTCTTATTGGTATCCTCCGATGTATTTTTTAACCAATCGGAAGATCCCCGGAATTCATCTCTGATTTTTCTGATCCATCTAGGCTTTTCGATATCTTCTCTGTTATATTTTGTTTTAATTATTTGAATATTTTTGGAGGTTTTTCGTTTTCCCTGGTCTTTTAAAAGCTTTATTGCATCGTCAAAATTATGAGGGGCGTCGTTCAACAATCTGTAGTTGAAACATCAACTGTGAATTGCGATGGTGACAAGGAGAAGAAGAAGAAGCGCCGATCTAGGCGATCCAAACAAACCCCTCCCTCTTCAGGTAATGTATTTTGCCTTTTCTTTTTCCGTCCACCATTCTTTTGGGAGTTTTGGGGGAATTTATAACTTGGTTTTTGGGGGTTCTGCAATAGGAACAAGGAGATATTTTCATTTTGCGATATTGTTAATGGTTTTTTTTAAAGGACGGATATCATCACTGGATTTATGTGACAATTGGGTTAGGCGGGTAGAGGAAGATTTAGTCCTAATAGGCAAAAAAAAAAAATCTAATTGAGTTGGCGGAATAATTTAACCTGCGACAATTGCTGCTTTATTTATTAATGTAAGGCTCGTTTAGTTTACGGGAAAATTATATCTTCTTGATGAGTAGGATAATCCTGCAGCTGCTTGTTTCATGAATCCCTTCGCTGGTTTGGAATAGTGTGTGGGCTGTTCAGTCAAACGCTGCCTCTCTAGGTTGAGATGCGTCATTGTGGTTTCTGATTATGTACCAGGATGCACAACAATAAAATCTTTATTGTTGAGACTTGTTAATAGAATTTTGACGTTTAGGGTAATGAAGTTTTGGTTACATTACTTTGAAGTTTGGGGTGAGTTTAAATTCAAAATATAATAGGTCCATTAATATAGCAAAATATACTTCGACTCCACTACTTCTATTATACTATCAGTGTGGCTGTTAACGACAACTCTAGTGAAAATTCTCCTATTATAAATGTGCTAATTGGTATTATTACCACTGCTAAAAAAAAAAACCTTACCCATCAATAGTTTTGGTCAAGATTGAATTGTAACAAACCTTTCAAGAACTGGAAGTAACAAATGCAAACTAAGCTTTGACTTATTGGAGAAGCCACGCTCCAAACTAAGAGATTCTCCGCAAATGCCTTTTTAATGCCTTCTTCCCCTCTTTTCTATCTATTTATACGCAAATTCTTATGAATGCCCCAGCTAACAGGCCTTGTACTAACCCTAACAGTTCAACTAATATGAGCGCAGCCCATAACTAACTTCCCAGCTCCTTCTAGACATCTGCACCTTAATGTATTACCCTCATGCCTCCACAACACATGAATTGCCATCCCATGATTGGAAAGTAGTTTCCTTTTACCCGCTAAGGTCCCATAAGTAAATATTTTTCTAACCTATAATAACCAATGTCTATGAATAAGCCATGTGGCTTGAAGTAAAAAACTTCAAAAACACAATACAATCTTATTATGATTGGTTTAACACATTAACTAAAAGCAAAAAAATAATCACTATTTTGGTTGGCAAGGTAACTTTTTGCACTGTGAATGGACAATTCGAGCTCAATCGAGAGCACAATTAGGGGTAGTGTAAGTTTCCTTCAGTTTTTTTGTTCTCTAAAAGCTGGGCTACTCAGAAGGCATAATGCTTCATCCAGTCATAAACTCTCCCAGTATGGTTGAAAGTGAGGTGCAATTCATGACAATGTCAGTTGGTGTCGTCAAAGCTTTAAACAGGTGTATATTTGTGTGTTTTACACTGGTACATGCATATGATTTACATGCATGTACACATTGTAGTAAGTCAGAAAGACTTTTTAAGCAGGCGGGTTCGTTTCTTTGAAGCTTTACACACACATGTTCAAGTGTATGCTTAACAGTTAGCAGCCTAAGATCTATCTTATCTTGTTCCACCTTATACCGGCTTAGCTGAGACGCTTATGGCAGTTGCAATCCATTATGTTTTTTAAAACTCAAATTATTAACTCTGGCCTTTATTGTTCTCCTTTTCTCTTTATTTGGTAGCTTCTTGTAGTTCAGCAAATGGAATACATGGGGAAGCATTAAAGTGCATGGGAGATTGGGGAACATGTAATCATGTAAATGCAACCCCAAGTAGCTCTTCATCAACGCAGCCTGGATTGGACATGTATCATCTGAATGATGACGAGTTAACCAGGGAATCTGCTTTCTATTCTATGCCGACAATGCATATCAGCGAACAAGTGGACTCCATTAAGGTGCAAGGCATATCAAAATCAAATGATGAACCAGTTACCCGTGGAGGGTCACCTGGGACATATACAGACAAGGATTCGTTTCTTTTCCCTCATATTGAGGGTTCTCAAAGGAAATATTTTGATCCACACTGGTCCATGGATGCTGTTGATGAGGCACTAACGGTTAGTCTGAAATCAGGTCTTGATGTCTAAAATATATTTGACGATTCTAACCTGTGTTGCTGGTGCATGGGAAATTCTTGACTCATTTGTTTTCTTCTGTTACAGAAAGGTGATGTTTTTAAAGCTTTGTTCCGTGTCAACGCTTTCAATAGACTCGAGGTTTGTTGCATTTCTTTTCTAGTATAACTTACGACTTTAATATTCTTCATGATCCTCAAAGACGAATTACTGAATAATAATGCGATTACTGTTTTGTTATACTAATAGGCTTATTGCAAAATTGATGGGGTTCCAACTGATGTTCTTGTTAGTGGAATTGCTGCCCAGAATAGAGCTGTAAGTATGAATTGTGTTTATTCTTCAAATTCTCATTTTCTTGGTTGTTCCTTTATGCATTTGTGTCCATTGGAAGCCCCTGCCACACCCTCACCCCCCCCCCCAATGCATCGGAGGACCGGGGTCCATGAGGAAAATGCAAGTAATTTTGTCTGCTTATGTGCACACAAGTTTCTAGGCTTCTACATTTTTCCGCACGTGTGTGTTGTGATGCATTATTCTTCTGTTTATATTTGTGGTCTATGTTAATAGTTTTGTTGTTATTAAAGTAATGATCATAAGAAGTTATATCTCTCTTTGTTTCTGTTACGGAACATCCTTCTATTGTGAAAATCGCCACACATGGGCCATTTGTGTGCTCTTTTCATTATTAATATCTCATTCCGTGCACATGCTCATCAAGCAAGTGCTCTAAAAAGGGAGGTGGCATTGTAGCATGTTATGTCAAAATTCAGATACTCCATCACAAAATGTTGTATTAAAGATTATCCTTTTATATTTTTTTTTTCGGGATGAGGCTCATAATTGCGGTATTATCTTTCTTTTTCCTTTTAATGCAGGTGGAAGGAGACATTGTAGTGGTCAAGGTCGATCCACTGTCGATGTGGACGATGATGAAAGGGTCAACTGGGATAAATAACAGTTCTCCGCTGGTGGAAGATGTTGAAACAGCTACTGATATCGATAAAAGTAAAATTAATGTAGATGCAGACTGTAAGTATGCCCATTATAGAAGTTGCCCCATTCCTGAGAATGGTTTTTATCGCGGGGACACTACTTTCATGGGTGAATCTGTTGAATCAGAGCTGATTGGACCAGTTAGATTTAATCTTGTCGATCCATATCTTGCTGCTGCTTCAAATTTTTCACATGTAGGTTCTTCTAGTGGGCAGAATGAAGTTAACACTGCAGTTGGGAGAGTGTGTGCTTTAATCAGTTCATTTCCTTCAAGAAGACCAACTGGCAGAATCGTTGCCATAATTGATTCATCTCCTCGTCGAGATGCTGTTGTTGGTTTTCTTAATGTTAAGCAGTGGTTTTCCCACCGTGAATTGGGCAGAAAAGACCCAAAGAAGAACAAAAGTTCATTATTTGGCTGTGAGTACATCCACCTAACACCAATGAACCCTAAATTTCCAAAAATGATGGTCCTGGTGAACGGCTTGCCAGACTTCATCTGGAAAAGATTGGAGAAGGGTGATTCAGCAGTTGAAATGGAGCTGGTAGCTGCTCGAATTGATATTTGGGATGAAGAAAGTCCCATTCCACGAGCCCACATCTTGCATAATTTTGGACGAGGCAGTGAATTAGATCCACAAATCAATGCGATTTTGTTTGAAAATGCAATTCATTCATCTGAATTTTCTGCTGAATTGCTATCTAGCCTTCCACGTAATCTTTTGGACATGCTGCCTGAGGAACTTAAAAGTAGAAGAGATCTTAGGAATTTGTGCATATTTACTATTGACCCATCCACTGCAACTGATCTGGATGATGCCCTATCCATTGAAAGGCTGTCTAATGGAAATTTCAGGGTAGGAGTCCACGTTGCTGATGTGTCATATTTTGTTTTACCTGACACAGCGTTAGACAGAGAAGCTCAGATCCGATCAACAAGTGTCTACATGTTGCAACGTAAGTTACCAATGTTGCCTCCACTGCTTTCAGAGCATCTAGGTTCGCTTAACCCTGGAGTAGATAGACTTGCATTTTCTGTTTTCTTGGACATCAACCATGATGGCGATGTTGTGGACCGCTGGATTGGCCGTACCGTGATACAATCTTGTTGTAAGCTTTCATATGAACATGCTCAGGACATTATCGACGGAATACTTGATATGGGGGGTTCTAATATAATTGAAAACCGGTATCCCCAGTTGCATGGCCCATTTGAGTGGCCTGATGTCATTAGCTCTGTTAAAAGCCTTCATGGTATTTCCAAAATCTTGAAGCAGAAGAGGTTTAGTGATGGGGCCTTGCAGCTGGAGAGTTCCAAAGTTGATTTCCCATTTGATGAATACGGTGTCCCGTATGATACTTTTCTCTGTCAGCGGAACTTATCAAAAAAGACAAAAAAAAACAAAAACTTTTCTCTGTCAGCGGAAGGAGTCAATCTTTTTGGTTGAGGAGTTTATGCTTTTAGCAAATCGGACAGCTGCTGAAATCATATCCAGAGCTTTTCCTAATTGTGCATTACTGCGAAGGCATCCTGAACCTAATAAGCAGAAGGTCAGAGAGTTTGAAACATTTTGCTTCAAACATGGTTTGGAATTGGACACTTCTTCTGGCCGATTTCATGAGTCGCTGGAGCGAATCAAGGAAAAGCTCAAGGATGATGCTGTGCTGTTTGATATTCTTATCTCATATGCTTCAAGGCCAATGCAATTGGCTCCTTACTTTTGCAGTGGAGATTTAAAAGATTTAAAAGATAGTGAAAATGAGTGGGGTCATTATGGCTTGGCTGTTCCTCTCTACACTCATTTCACTTCACCACTGCGTAGGTATCCTGATATTGTAGTTCACCGGACGCTGGCTGCAGCCGTGGAGGCTGAGGAGTTGTATTTGAAGCATCAAGGAACATTTCATAAACAAAGCATGGGAGAGAAAGTGGCAAGAAGATGTTTCACTGGTATTCACTTTGATAGAGGCGCTGCAGAGTCCCTGGAAGGTAAGGAAGCATTGATAGCAGCGGCACTAATGCATAGAGTTCCCAGCACTGAATTACTTACAGAGGTCGCTGCTTATTGCAATGAAAGAAAGTTGGTTATTAGGCATGTCAAAGATGCCTGTGACAAGCTCTACATGTGGGTCCTGCTAAAGAAAAAAGAGGTAGCTTTTATTCTGCCTTCTGCCCTTTGTGTTTTGCAGTCCATTGTTTTCTTTTATTTTTTTGTTTGTCAGAAGTGGATGAGATTGGCGTCAAGAGTTTAGTGCATGTGTAAGTAGCTAGATTGTTTTAGAATGCCCTCAACTACTCTCGAGTAATCTGTGATTTTAACTCGATATTTTGATAATTCTGTAAGATATGGTTCCAATCATGAAGGGTCATTAATTAGTACTCCAACGGAAGCTTACTAGTAAAACTTAAATCTGTCTCATAGAGCTAAAGTGTTTGGGATTGTGTTAGTTCTGTGGAGGTTTGGTTATTTCTCACCTTGTTGTGGTCATTCCCTGATTGTTTTGCTTTTTGGTTTCAATTTTACCTGTATATCTTCCTGCAGATTTTGTTTTCAGAAGCAAGAGTATTGGGTCTTGGGCCAAGATTCATGTCCATATATATTCCAAAGCTTGCTGTAAGTTGCTTTTGACTCTCTACCCATGGCTTAAATAAAACCTCTCTATCCCTACCCTGCACTCCAAAATTTTGGTTTTATTTTTGCAGTTTTGTATCTTGTTTTCCTTAATGCTTATGATTTCAGATTGAGCGGCGGGTATATTACGATGGAGTTGAAGGTTTGACAGTAGAGTGGCTTGAAGCTACATCCACGTTGGTGATTAATTTATGTCCTACCAAACGCTTATCTAGGAGAGGTAGCCCTGGTAAATGGAAGGCACTTGAAGATGTTGCGTTTGTTGTGAGTGCATATGATCCGGAAGTTGAACTTGGGCTGTTTGGAGGAAATTCTAGTACTGGTGTCGGTGCTAAAGATCCGGAGCCCAGTTGCCAATCTGACCTTTCAAATACTGAAGTTGAGCCTGGAGTTTTCCCTCTCACAGTGCATCTCCTTTCAACGATTCCTGTATCACTTCATTCAGTTGGTGGGGATGATGGACCCATTGATATTGGGGTGAGGCTGTACATGAGCTCCTATTTGAGGTAACTCGGGTGTTTGAAAGGGGACTTTGTATAGATGAAGATAACAGAGCTTTTCCAACCAAAGCTCTGTTGTAGGTATGTAGTTACTGTATAGTCCACAAGAGTCTTAAATGAGAAACCTTAAGGTTTAAATCTGCTGATGCTCTGATGAATCTACGATGCTAAGACATCTGGTGGTGGTAGGTGTAGATAATGGTGGAGGTTTCTGTTGCAGCTTTGACTTTAGTAGGCTTTTTATTTTTATTTTTAACAGGCGCTGCTTGCTGGAATTAGGCCCTTGTTTTTTATAGGCCATTTCCATCGAATGTTACTTAGTTAATGTATGCTGTCATTTGTAGCTTTGAGCTTCAAAGCCGATTTATGCTGTATTTGTCTTTTTCCCTTTGGATTGCAGCCCAATAGTTTTTTGATTTTGGGTGGCAAGATCTAGTAGTAGTTTGACTCTGTTATGTTGCATTTCTGTTGTACGCTTTACTGTCCAAACTGGGAGATTGGCTGTAACTCCCATTTCTTGAGGTGAAATGGAAGTGTACTCTCTTTTGAAGCTCTGTTTGAAAATTGCTGCCCTGAGTGAGCAACTCTTTTGAAGCTATATAGAAATTCTGTCTAATTTGTTGAATGAATTGTCTATTAATCAATAATAAAATTTGGGATGGCTATGGATGTCTTAATATTTTAACACCCTCATTTATTATTATTTTTTACATTGTATTCAACAACTATTAATTTCATATGCTTTTCATTTATGAGGGTAAAATTATAATTTTAAAGGTTAAAATTAATTTCAAAAAATATTAATATAGAATGTAAAATGTTGGAAATTAATAGTTAGTTAATTAAATGCAACAAAAATAAAAGATGAATACACAAATAGTCTAATATATATTGAAATTCTCTCTAATTTACTCACTGAATATTTACGCGCCAAGGAGAAAAGGCCTGAACCCGCATGAGGAGGGGAACCGGAGCCTGGTCCAATCTCAAGTCTCATTCTTCCCTCCAATTTTTGGTGATTGTGAGAAATGACGTCAGCCATCGGATGGTACGGACCATTAATCGATCTCTCCGAAGCCGCTCTCCACGTCGGCGATTTCGTTCAGCTTCTCGTTTTCGTTCACCGGTCCACTCCTGTTCAGGTGTCTCTCTCAGTGTGTGTGTGTGTATTTTTTTGTAATAGAGTTCTTTTGTTATTAATTGGTAATGGTTGCGTGCAGTATAAGTTGGCGAAAGGCGGAGAGGTAATAAAGATGGATATTCAGGTCGGTGACAACACTCGACCTTTCTTTTCGGTGTCCCTATGGCAGAAGCCGATTGGATCAATGGCGTTAGCCGGTGACGTTGTCTTGTTACAGAGTGAGTTCCAGTTTCGTTTCTTCTTCCACTCATGCAGCTTCGGGGCTGTCTTTCAAATCCTTTTGTTTGCATCAAATACCACTTTCCGGTCGTGCAATTCATCTTACACAAAAAGTTTTTTTTTTCACCACCTTCCTTTTCGATATTGGCAGTTTTAAATTGAACGTGATAGCGATATTACCGAAACCGCAGTCTGAATTGAATGTGCTTCAACGATTCAGTCGAGAAGTGTGAAAAGAAGGTGGACAATTGTACTGTCTTCTGTAAAGACCCCATTTTGACTGTAGAACGGCACTTGAGGTTTTGACTTTTGTGCATCGGTAACATTTAGAATTAGAGATATATAAAGTTGTGAACTTCAGCTGTAGATGCTCGTTTCCCACAAGTTCAGTGTGACTGTGTGAGCAGTAAACCTCACGGCCTTTTTGCTTCATGTTGGCCGCAGTTGGCGGTTGGTATCTCCTACGATCAGAAATAGACGGGGATTCAACTTCATGAAAGGAACAAAAAAAAACAGAGAGGGTTCGATGAATTAATAATAGGTGTTAATCTACGATGGTTGTACTTCAAGCTTTTTTTTTTTGGTTTGATTTGATCTTTATATTTCACATCCTTGAGCTTATTTAACAGACAGAGTTCTAGTCTCATGTGCTTTTTAGATTCAATATTTGTTTGATAATTCACGTGTTTGACCATATGATTCTAGACTGCCGGATAGCCTTCGCTTTATAAAAACTTAATACGTTTTGAAGGGTAAAAATATGTATTCGAAATGTTTCGTATATTTCGGATCCAGGAGCATTAAGGTTTGATGTTTTTTAAACCTTGATAGATTCTAAGTTCCGGTGTTCTGAACTTGGCTTCGTGTATGGATCTCATTGTATTTTATGTTGTCTGGGAGATGCACATCAGAATCTTAAGATTAGCGGACCATTGTGTTGGACATGTGTTCTACTGGAAACATCTGTGTATATGATTTTTTAGTTTTGAACTCTTGTTTTTCCAACTTATGCCATCTGTATACTTCTTTCGTATTATGAAGCTTTAGCTTTAACTTCTTGCTTAGCGCAGATGTCAAGATTACAACGTTTGGAGGGGTTGTTGAGGCCAGAACTGTACAGTGCTCATCATTACAGTCTTTGATCCACCTGCAGGAATTGCTTTTCTCAAAGGGTACATCATTTTGTTTCCCATCCTTACAGACTGTGAGGAGGTTCTGCATAAACTAGTGTGTTATCTTCCCCTTTTAGCTGATTAACAAAATAATATAACTTGTTATCCTTCTTATGCCATCCACCTGAAAAATTAAATGATTTAGATCTCCACAGGACCACAACTAGGCATCAACTGTAGCTAGTACAAAGTTTGTTCAGATAAAGCCAAAGGTGTTTAAAGGTATTATCTTTATATTTGTAGGTACTGATGACTTAATAGCAGATTGTCGACTTGGGATAATAACAAAGGAAAAGCTCAGGAAGGTACTAGAATGGGTGCAGCGACCTGGATCCACTCTCTGCAAGATTGACTTGCAGAGCCATCAGGTATTCTCGGTACCCTTCCTTTTTTGTGCTATTTCAAACACAGTCTAATCTGTGATTACTTAAAGAATAATTTTTTAAAAATGTTTTCTCCTTCTCTTTTAGGAAATATGAACAATTGTTTAGTTGTTGCCAAGCCGTCTTTATGTGCATACATTTAAATTTTCAATGTTTCCTTCTTTGTTTCCTTTAAATGCTTCTTCACTTTGTTGTTCGATAGCCTACACTTCTTTTTGTATTCTCCACTTGACAGCTCAATCCATGCTCTGCCTTTTGCTTCTGGCTTTGCCATTCCATCTTTCGTCAACATTATGTGTCTTATCATATCTTTCAAATGCCCATTTTCTTGTCAAAGAAAGATTCCTGCTTCAAGCGACATTCTAACGGTGATCAAATAGCTTTCGGTTTGTATAGAAGTAGATAATGTGTCAACTATCAGTGGCAATTCTCCAACTGACAGATGCTAGTGTCATTTGGAGGATTCTATTATCAGCCACTATGTGCTTAAGCTTACAAAGCATTGACAGCCCTGACTGTTAATGGGAAAGCTTATCCTTTTCCCTTGGATTGAGTTAGTGGATGATGACTGGTTTGTGCCTTGCATTGGGTTTTCTGTTTTCAGTTATATTTTCATTTTCAGTTTATATCTGGTTTCAATGCCAGAATGCATGATCTAAATCTCTGGAGTAACTGAGAACAATTTGCACAGCAGAACAAGCATTTTTCAAGAAACTGGAAAGTGCTGGATGACAGAAAAATTAGGGACTGTGTTTCCCTTTCAGAAGTATCACATCTAACCAACTCCTGCGAGGCAGTTTTTCATGCATTGGTTGGTGAAATTTTTCTTCCATTTGCCTGGATAGCTTGTGGTGATTCGGAGAAGGAAAAGATGTTTATCAGCAGGAGAGTATATAAGACAGGAGATAATAATTTAGCAGAGGATTTCATTTGCACTGGATGCCAGCTCCGTGGCTCCCCATTGGATTCGGACTATAAGTATGGTAGATTATCTTTAAGCTTTGTTCCAATGGCGCTTAGTTCCATCACTGAATTCCTTGCTCCTTCCATTGCAGCAAGTCCATGTTTCCGCAAAATGCCTTTCCACTGTATTGCTCCAAAAGTTCAGATCGCCTTCATGCAGTGGGCTTGATATACAGGCCCTTTATGGTATGGATTTGTTCCCCTATTTACACTATTCTCTTGTCTGATTGGAATAATAGAAGTCACAACAATTCTATACTTGGTGGGTAGCTGTATGTTCACTAATGTTCTCCAGGATATCCAATGCAAGGATTTCAACTTTTCTTTTGGATGTTCATGATATCTTGCATTCTGCATGGACAAAAAAATCATTTGAGAGTAAGTTCAGATCCTGTACCTCCAATTATGAAATGGAAGAACTATGCATCTTAGATTCATTTACTAGTGCAAAACAAGGACTAACTTAATGCTGATTAATGTGGAGAACGGGAGAATACAGAAGTTATGAAACTATGAGCTGATATCTCATATGGATAAGAAGAGTAAAGCAAGGTATAGGACGGATGAATAGGTTTAAGCTTTTATCTGCTTGGAGGGATGAATTTAAATGTTTAAGGCTTTGGTTTCTCTAAGGCAGTTGCAGGTCATAATCCCAAAAACTGGAGGTTAAGGGACCTGCGGTAGAGGAGATAAAGAGATAAGAAACAAAAGGTAGCTGTATTGACGATGGGGTGCAAGTCAATTTAGTATAATCTTCTGGGTTCAAAGTATTCTTGGAATCCTGGTATCAAGAATCGAACAGAAAAGGTGGACTTTCAACATTTACACCAATAAAGGTCGAGGGTATTTAAGGTTGTTTGAAAAGCGTAGCATGCAGGTGGAACTTCTAGTTTAATGATGCTCAATCCTTGTGTTGTTATGTTTTGGGCCTTAACAGGATTGCTTAAAGAATATAATAGCTTCATAAATGGTGGTTTCTGAATCATTTTCAGTCGCGGAATATAGTACTTGAAGTTTCAACAATTTGACGACTTAAAAGCCCAAGCTTTCATGGATATGGACCCTAATGGCGGTGCATATCTCACTATAAAATTTACTAAGTGTGTAGTCAATCATCCAGAAAGTGTATCCCCAAAAAATAAATTCTTGATGGACATTTCCCCACTATGGAGGAATTCTGTAAGACTTCTAAGTCGCCATGACAAACTTTTTTCTCCTCCATTTATTTTTCAGTTTATACATGGGGATTCATGACTGACTTTTTCCACATTAATCTTTCATATCATTGAGGTTTACATGGGGTTTCTCAATTTCTTTTAATATCATCTGTCGGAGGTTAACAACGGAATCTTGCATTGCATCAGCCTCTAAAACATGATCCAACACCATCTAATGCAAGTTATGCATGTGTGTTGATGCTTTTTCCTCATATTTTTATCTGGGCAAAAGAACGTGTATTTACCTTTCTTATGCGGCATATGCTCACTTCCTTTATTCGTAGAGTAAGTTTTCTCTTGTTAAAAGTTTAGAAAGGGAAATCACTACAAGGAGTGGATGAAAGGTTTATCCAATTTAGACTGCGTTTGGCACTACAATTTTACCCAAAATTTTATCTCTCTCCTAATAAAATACTCCAATATAATCTCTCTCTCTTCCATCAAAAAATATAAAAAATTACAAAAACTATAAAATATTACCTCTCTTCACTTTTTCACTAAACTCAATACCAACACTAAACCCAATACCGAAAATTTTACCACACAAACCCACCCTTAGTTACTTGTCCTTTTCTGAGGACTCGTGACTTACAGATTTGTTTGCTGGCTTTTCTCCATCCTTCTCTTTAAAAAACAGCATAAACTAAGACTTCTGAGATTAACTTATAATGATAATTTCAATTTAGATTCTTCCAAAAATTACCAGTATTTATCCTCTCGTGGTTGATAACTCTCAACATGTTGAGCATCTCTAATCTTTTCATTCATATGCAGTTATATGTTTGGGATGAATCAGGATATCTACCTCTCCTCGTCAGGAACAAGGCTGCAGAAATCCTGTTTGGAAACATCAGGGCTGAAAGAGCATACTTCTGCTATAGGGAGCAGAACCAATGCGGGAACCCTGATCCAAAAGATGTTCACAAGGATGATCAGTGTTCCGCTCATGTCTTTGATCATCCCAAAGCTGCTGCTGGATTTCTAGGTTCTTGTTTATCAGATGGAGATAGGAATCTGGAATGGAAGGCAAAACAATGTTGCGGTAAAAAGATGAACTTCTATTTGATTTGGTTAATTTTTCTGAAGATTTTGCTGCAGCAAGGAAACAACTGTCCTTTGAAAATTGAAGTCACTGTAAATGCCGGTTTAGATAGAGAAAATGGTAGGTTTGAAATGGTTTCAGTGTTGATGACTTGTTTCAGAGCCAAATGATCAAATGTACATTTCATTCATGAAATTTTGGGGAATGATGCTGCAAAAGTTATATGTATAACTATTCAAAAAAATTCTCTTTTATGTAATACATGTCGAACAGGGCATCTCCGGCCATATAAGAGTACTTCAAACCAAAGGTTGTTGTTTTGTGTAACACATTAACTTGATCCCAGTTTGCAGCTGAGTAACTTGCAAGCAAGTTACCAATGAGTCCGAACTCTTAGCAACAGATAGGTACCAGTAGCCCTACCCAAAGCCGAGAGCCAATGTAAATTGGCTTCGACTCTCATGAAGCTACTCTCGGATGTTGGGATCAACTGTTGCCGTCTTGTCTTCAGTTATTATCGATGCAACAACCAGCAGTCATTTCTCTGCCCAGCCTATTTCTCGGAGTTGATCCCCTACATGTTACTGCAACTGGTGGGTGTGTACTGAGGTCAAGGGTTCGAGATCTACCCGGTAGGTGTGTGATGTGTGATCAACTTACCAATCCAAAACAGTGGGTAAGAAGAAGAAGAAGAAGATGATGATGATGATGATGCAAAGCAGCAACAATTCTGAAGTTATTCGAAGTTCTTTTATAAAATAAGAAGAAATCACCTGCAGGAACAAAACTTCAGTTTAACAAACCACGCCCTCTGGGTGACTCCGTGTAAATTGACAAAATATGAACATAATGTATGTGTTATTGTCTGAAAATTATTTCAGCAACAATTCTGAAGTTATTCAAAGATCTTTTATAAAATAAGAAGAAATCACCTGCAGGAACAAAACTTCAGTTTAACAAACCACGCCCTCTGGGTCACTCCGCGTAAATTGACAAAATATGAACACAATGTATGTGTTATTGTCTGAAAATTATTTTGCGTCTGATCCCAAGTTGGGAGTTGTACTGCAAACAACTCTAAAGCGACATTTGAATCCATGAACAAGTGAACTTAGAAAACAACCAGAGGAAAAGCGAGACTAATTCTCCAAAGAGCTATCACAGATGTATATCTCTTCTACAGCCAAGCAAGTTGAACAAACTGGGTGATGCTAAACATGAGGTATTGGAAAAATGAGCTAGATATTAAGACTCTGTTCCTGTCTCGTTCAGAGAAGCTTCAGCTGCAGAATTTTGAGCTTCTAATAGCTTCATTTGTCGTTCCGCATGTTCTCTTTCACAGGCACTGATTCCCATTATAATATCAAGCATTGTACCAGTTGTGCCAAAGAACACAAGAGGTGCTAGGGATTTCCGCTTTATACCGACTGGAATTGCTAGCAACGCCCCTGCTACTGAAAATACCCACGTGCCCAGTGCACTGCAAAGATTAATTTCAGTAAAGCGAAGAAACACTTCATTAACAAACAATTAAAACAAACAAACAAAATGAATTTTCATCAACCATGACAAACAGACTCGAGATGTGACTTTATACGACGAAGATAGACAGCTGATATAAAGTAGGTTGAGCAGGTAGCCATGAATTAAATAGCCTGCAATATTACAATCTGTCTGATGTTTCAATATTAGGGATGGATGAAACAAGGGAAGCAATTGAAATGAGAAGCAGAAATCTAACTCCCCAAAATCATCATGTTGATTACATGGTAAATACGAAAATTGAACTCAATCAATTCAGAATGAAGCATAATGTAGATTAGAAAGGATAGATAACTCAAATTTGTTTTGTATCATTGCCACACAATTATTGAAAACAACCCCACGATCCTTGTACTTCGAAACTTTTATTCATAGTACAGATCACTTGTTACCACTACATACAATACAATAAGTTGAGAGTCATCCATAACATCCATGGAATGTTCGAACCCACCTCCCACAAAGGGAAAAAAATGGCGAAGCAACTTCAGTTATGGGATATTAGCACGGAGCTGTGTGAAAAGCCAACAAACAATCTTAACTACAGCAAAAATGTAGTTAACTAAAACTAAAAAGCATTGAATCATTACTGGAATACCCAAAATGCGTTAAAACATTTAACCATTCGGGTTCTGAAAAATCTACAAATAGTCTCAAAGAAGAGGAAGATAAAGAAAAAAAGGGCGAAAAGGTACTGACTTGGAAACTGAGCACTCTTCAAGGTGCTTGACAGTCTCTTGGTCGCCCATTTCTCGCTCTTCAACCTGTTTCACTGTTTCTTGTGATTTAGTAGAACAAACACAAAAATGTAAAATACAGACGACCTTCTCTAAGCCTGCGTATGTGTGCGTCTTTTGACTGAATTTTGGGATAATTGAAGACTGAAGTCAATGTAAAACGCAGGCAGAATGTTGAGAAATTATCAAGTAATATCCCAAAACCCTAAAACCTATCAAAGACAAAAGTGAACCTTGGAAAGAAAAAAAAAACCTATTTGGACCTGCGAATTAAACAAGATTGAAGTGGCAAATCAAAACCCCTCGTCCGAAGAAGAATGAAGCCACTCTGCTCGAAGTCTATAATCCGGGCCTCCCTCGGTCCAACTTAGGAGCCAAAACCGTTCCGGTCGCTTGGACTTATTTCCCCTATCCTAAAACTCTCGTTTTTATTTTTAGGCTTAATTGCACCCAAGTCCCCTCAAGTATGCAAAAATTGCAAATAGACCTCCAAGATAACGTTTTCAATAATTAGGCCCTTGAGGTTGAGTTATAAAAAAAAATCCTTCCATTTATTTGTCGTCAGACACATTAACTGTCATTGCTGACATGACTTTAAAAGTCACATCATAATGAATCAATGAGTAACACTAACATCTGTCTAGTTAAAATAGTTGAGACACGTCTCTGCCATAGAATTCTTGGCATTAACTCCAACACCTTCTCTCTCATCTTCTCAACTCTAGTTCTTGGTATGCCCATTAACACGTCCACAATCTTGAGCCCCTTATACACCACCTCCTCCTTTGGTATAGATACCGAGAACTTCCCGTACTCCTCCGGTAAATGTCAGTTATACTGGGACTTGGTCGACAAGTCCTTGAAGAGAACCGGTATGCACCTGGCAAGGAGGCTATCGGAAGTGGAACTTCGAGTCGGTGTGTCCCCTGGTGGCTGCTAACAAAAGCTCGCTGGCAACATCGGCTTCATGTACCTTACTAGGTCGTGTTCACACACCCCATTAGAGCAATCCACATCCTTTCAAAATTTCACATGCCCACCAATATTTTGAGTTGCATTAATTGTGATACCCCGAATCTCACATGGAGTGGGAAATGAGAATGAATGGGAGATGGGTTCTATAAGGGCCAAGTCCCACATTGGGACCTTATTAGGTTGAACTGAGTTTTATAATGATCCAAGAGGCTTTAAGAGCAACCTTGACTAGTCATTTTGAAGTCAAAGCACATATGTGACTAGTGCTTGTTGACCGTTTCGCACGGCGTATCCACGATTCCATTAAAGCGAGGCTCGGCGAGTGGAACGTGTTAGGATTATCATTCAAGCTAAACTTCAGTTATGCTGAACTAGATTTGAGCTGCGATGGTCAGCTTCTTCGACATATTAGAAGATGTTCTAAAGGCTTCTACAACTTACTACAAGCTATCAGATGACTTCTACAGATTACTAGAAGACTCTGGTACGCTGGGAGGAGAGAGAGAGAGAGAGAGAAACAACAATAAAATGATATGTTACACATGGTGGAACCAGGAATGCATTTGAAGGGGGCAAACTCCTAAGAAAAAATGACAAAAAAAATTTACTACATAATGCAAAAAAATGTTTTAGAGTTAAAATATCAAAAATTAAGGACTAAAAAACTAAAAATATTGAAATACAGTTTCACAACCTAGTCCTAATCACACTTTCAATATAATGCACATTCACAATTTCACAACCTAGTTCTAATCACAATTTCACAATTACAATCTGTTTAATACTTTAATCGAAAAATAATATCACAGATTCACAATAGTTGAACTTTCCAAATTGCAAGATGAGCCCGAGCTTACTAAATCCAAGATTCAGGCTTTGTATGAGATGGACCGAAAATTAAGTTCATTTTGAACTATATAAACAATATAATTAGCGTCAACCAGAACTTTTGTTTAAGAAATATTAGTGGCTAGAAGAACAAATCAGCAGCAAAAACTTTAAAACTGGAAGTGAAAGTCCAACATGATGTTGAGGATTAAGTGATGGTCAGATAACAATAGTTAGAAAAAGATCATTCAATCAGTCTTTCCATGTGAATGTTCCTCCCAATATAATTTTGTTACATGCCAACCCCAACAAACTCTTCAAACAAATTTAAGTTTCAAGCAGGGCTTACTTGTTCTCTGCCTTAGTTTTTTCGCTTTCTTCCCAAGCCTTGATAAAAGACGTTCCTTTCTCCTTGCCAACCTCTGCCAAAGCAATATCTGAGCAACAAAGAGCAGGACATGAGTAATCCACTCGGAAAGAATTAGTGAACAAACAAAAACAATTACTGAACAAACAAAAACAAAAACAAATTGCCAGCTGAGCTAGTAATCAACACACCTTCAGACTTTCATTTCATGCTTGTTCAATCAACAATTAGTGAATTTCAATTTTCAAGCCCTAAATCCTAAATTCCTAATCAAAGATTCACAAATTACAATCAACAATTAGCTGAGAGAGTGATACCTACACGAGTACCGGAGCACGGCGTGCCGGCGGCAATAGACGGTGGGCACTGGGAGGCTGAGAGGGAGATCCCCAAGAGAGAGAAGGAGAGAGAGGCAGAGAGGGCTAGCTAAAGGGGTCGGGAGGCCGGCGGCCGACGGGAGACGGAGGCTGAAGCGACGTCGGGAGGTGGGGAGCTGTGTGAGAGAGAGAACAACCAAATTCAATAGGGCTCCCCTTTGCTGAAAAAAATTAAACGGGCTGGGCGCTTGGGTCTGGACGTTTGGGACGGTGGGGGCTGGGTCTAAGGGGGCGGACCTGGGCTTAACCCAGGGACCTACGGTGCAATTAAACCTTATTTTTAACATTTATTTATGTTTTATTTATTTTGACCTCCCAAAATATTTTTTTAATGCAGTTAGCTATCTCAATAATCAATTCTTAACTTCTTCTAAGGGTGATTAACGATAGTGTGGGTGACGGTTTGACGAAAACCGTCACCGCAATTGACGGAATCACATATTTGACACCGCCACCGCACCGTTAAGGCAAAATAACCGTTCTTACCGGTTACAGTACTGGTAACAGTGATGGTTAAACTGTCACCACCGGTGAAAATGAACACTCTTAACTTCGTCTCTGCTGGAGCAAATAACGAGACCCAATTAGACAGTCTGTCGGTTAGCGTAACAAGAAGCGTAATCCTAATTCAGTTGCTGTTGCTTCAGAGAGAATATGCCCACCTGCGCGAGGGACTCTCTGGCACTGACCATTTGTGGACTGCTCTTACCCTAAAAGTGACAATTCTTCTGCATTGGAGGATATACGTTTTATAACTAGAACATGTCTACAGAAAAGATTAGTAATTTCGGCCATTCTCAAACAAATTATGCATTCACCCCCACTTGTCAATGTATGGGGAGTATACAAGGTGCTATTTTATCATTGAAATTCTGCCATGAACATGTTGGTTTCTGTTTTTGTCTGGGGCCATCTCTGTTTGGGCTTTTTTGTACAGAAGGCTTAATCGTCGTTAGAACCTTTCATATCTTCATACAGTTGACATAACATTTCTTGCTTGGCATTGAGCATGCCTTTTGAAGGCTGTTTCCTTGACAAAATAGTTTTTATTTCCTTTTGTTTTGGTAGTTATGCTCTGCCCTGGAAACTGCAAACAAATTTATCCAGTCCAACAATTTGAACTCGGGACAGCTGTCAGAGAAGGTTGGAGAGCTTGAGAAAATTGTCAAGAGAGGAGACTCGGCCGTTGCATCAGCAAAGGCCATCCATGTCTCTTTGAACCAAAAGCAAGGACCATGACCGGCGGTCAAAATGTCCAATAATCATGATTTAGTCAGGATCCATCTTGCTCCAGGTCCGATGTATGGTAATGTGATGCTTTTATGCTACTTTCCAGCAGTGTACAAAAACTGACTTCTTTGGTAGAAATCTGAAAGAAAGAAAGAAAGAATTATTCAGTAAATGGCGAAATGTGAAGCTTTTTGGACATTTTGAGGCTCCCTTTCTATCAACTGCATAGCGTAGGACTATATGCAATGCAAGATTGCAAGGTCTAAGTGTAGCATCAGTAGGACTGTGTATAAACTTATGTAGATAATTGTTCTCCTCTAGATCTGAAGTTCCAATTGTAACCCAATCCTTGATTCCTTATGGCACTGGGGCATGAGTAGAAGTTAGAACCTCGTGTGCATGTACACCACAAGATCATCTGAGCTCGGCGGAGCACTTTAGGCGCCTGGTGCTTGCATTTGGAGTGGATTATGTAGGACATATGGCTTAGTCGGCCCAAGCTAACCCTATGATGGGCGGTATTATTCATATAAACCAACCCACTTTCTCATTTTTTTTCAAACCTTATCTACGTTTGGGCCTCGGCTGTAAGCTGGGGGGGGGGGGGGAATAGATCCACTGTCAGTGCAAAAGTTTAAGAGCACGGTGCTGGTCTAGCTCAGCTCAAACTCGACTGAAAACCTCCCATGCATGCACGGACAACCCTAGCTGCGAACGTTGGAGTGGCATTTGAAGGAAAACGCTAAAAATCCTAATAAGAAGTCAATTTTTTCGTGATTTGTTTACTGGGCCAATTCTGGTTTGAAAAATTAAAAGGAAAACAAAAAGAAGTTCCTAATCCACTTGATTGGTCAGCCAAAGGCCGGGGATATGCTCTACTGCAATTGGTTGTTAATTAAAGTATAAATAATCGTAAATTAATATAAAATAGCACCAAGAATGAATATTTAAGATCATCTGGAGATTTAAAACAAGAAATCCTCAAGTGATCTATAAGACATCAGCCCAGATGTATACTGAGCAGTTCAGGAACTCTAATAGAGTCTTTAATATATATCTATGATCAATGATATAAAGAGGTTCAAAGCTGGTGTTACTGCTGCCTGCATGGGTTGCAAAACGAGAGGTTTTGGCTCAACGTCGAGCTAGCTAGCTATAGCTCGAATATATAAATCAATCTCCTAATAATTAGCTGTCTCTTCAGAAGCATCATTGAGCTCTAACTTGTCAGTTTTAAATTATAGTTGAAGGTCCCCCAATTAGTGTTTCAATAGCGTTAATATGTCTCCAACAGTGTGGCTAGTTGTGTTGCCACTTGCCACCAGCAACAATAATCATGTGTTAATGGGCACCCACAGTGGCGCTACAGATCTCATCTCATACCTAATTAATATATATATATAATACGAAAGAACGTACTGTTCGAGTCACCACCACCCAAAACAAATTCGAACAGAGACCCAAACCCTCGTTCACTAGAAAAAGAAGACATTAAAAACATCAACAATCCTCCATGCATTGCGGTACTGCTTAATTAGTGCTTGTTTATGATCCTATTTAATTTCTTCTTCTTCTTTAAACTACAGATCGTCCTTGTCGTAGTCCCACGATGACGAGAAAACATTAAAAAAAAAAATACTCCACTAGCTGCTATACTGCAATTTCAAATTTCAAGTTGATCTTTAAAAAAGACAATTAATATCTGATCTTCAATATTATTGAGATTAAACATTGAGGCTCTTGATTTATTAAAAGAGTATGATGGGAGGATTAATATATATCTGGCAGAAACTCAATTAATTTAGCTCGTACGTTATGTATATATCTATTAAGGGACAGAACAACTTGAAAGTGTCGTTCCATGTGGAAGATAATGAAACTTAATGCCAGAAACCATGCAAGTTGAGGTTATATAAATATTTCAACCCAGGGCTCTATGTTTTAATACTCTCACGATCTGCCCACATGGCCAGTAGATGGCATAGGTTGGTGAAGGACCAGGAATTTATGATCACATAGCGTATCTTATTTCTATCGAAGAACTTTAGCCAAAGAGGCTTTTGCCTTTACTTTAGCGACAACTTTAGGAGCAACATTAATGCAGATAGATAATTTGTAGCAGCTTTTCACAATCAATATTAGCAAAATCTATATTACCTGTATGGATCTATGAGTCGCCTGTATTGCCCTTTATTGTAAAATATAAACTTATAAACAACTTACCATTACCCCCCCCCCAAAAAAAAATTAGCTAGGTGAGACTTATATATGTTGACAGCATTTTCAGCCTACATTAATAGTTGTTAAAGAAAATTAAGTAATGGACACACTAACCCCACATTATTCATTTGTAGTCGTACGTTTATTTAACCGTGACTATATAGGGAATATATATATATATATATATTGATGGTACTTGGAAGTTATTAATTTCCTACCTAATTTTCTTAATTGATTTGCATTTATCATGTTTTTCCTGCTGTTTGCCATTTATTTTCAACCTTAATGCATGTGACTTTGGAAAGTCCGATGTGGTGCTGATCATTGCAGTGTGATGATTAGTATCTATTCCAAACAAAGACCAAGTGCGTCGATTACTGATCAAAAAGGTTAATTCATCCGAGCAAAACTTCACAATCAGTATATGAAATTAACTAGATATTGGACAGAATTGACACTGAGTTAGATGGCCAATTGATTGCATGGGATATCGTCTGATCATTGGGCCTCCATTGAAAGGGGGAAATTAATGCCTTAGATGACTTGAGGAGTTAACGTGCCAAGACTTAATAGGGGGAATTCTACTAATAGAGTATAGTTTATTTTCGTTGGTTCCCAACTAATAAGATTCATATCGTTTTCCGATTGCTCAATCTTGTCATGGTGTAAACGTGACTCAGAGTTATAACCAAAGGTAATTTTTATAGAATTAATGCAATGTAAAGATTAAAATTATCACGTGGGTGGATATATAGTTAAGAGAAGGCATAAAATTACAATTTGACTGTTCAGTTTTGATGTTTTCACTTTTGAAGAGTTTAAACGAAATGTTGTTTTTGAGCTAGCTGTTTTGAAGTTTTTAATATTATTATGTTATAAAAGATTATTAATTTTGTATTAGTGTTTTTTACCCCAATTAGTTTCATTCGTTTTCACATATAGAAGTAACCCCTACATAACGTGCAACATGTGTTAATGTACTTAATTATAATTTGACAGTTGCTGATCATCAACAGATATACATCATTTTAGTAGCCCGTGATCCTATATACCAATTACTTCCACTTCAAGACTGTTTTTTCTTAACCAAAAATCTTTACTTTAAAGCATTTAATAAACTTGCCGAGATACATGTCGGGTTCATGTTTCAAAATCCGACCTTGACCCCGAAAAAATTTAAAATCGTCGGGGTCAGGTTCTTTTGAATGCTTTAGTTTCGAGTAAGAGACTCAAACATGAACTTAATTTTTTTTCGGGTTTATGTTTCAAAACCCAACTTTGAGCCCAAAAAAAGCTAAAGCCGTCGGGGACAAGTTCTTTTAAATGATTTAGTTTCGAGTTAAAGACCTGAACACGAACTTAATTTTTCTCAATTTCATGTTGCAAAACTCGACCCTGATCACAATGTAACTCAACCAGTTTAGGTTGAACTGGGTCGGTTTCGAGTCAGAAGATCGGGTCGATTGGTTTTTCTACCCATAAGACTGGCAGAGGCCAGTCAAGAAGGAAGATTCACTAGTTTCAAAAAGTAAACCACTTTCAAGAAAGTTGAGTTATCTTTTACGATTGACCGAATTGAGTTTCGGTTGACCGTATTTTAGAAGACTCTCCAAACAGTCGAAAATAAGAAAAATACTTTTCAAAAAGTAAAATAATGCAAAACAAACAGAACATAAAATTGACAGCTAATTTAACTCCAAACCAAATGGTATGAAAGCAACATTTACCGAGAAACCGCAGTACACATTTCTCTGGAGAACTTAACTATCTTCCCAATAAGTTAAGAGTGCTTCATTGCCCTCAATATCATTTAACGTCTTTGCCATCCAATTTTCACGGAAAGAAACTCAATTGATCATAGAATGCCTAGCAGTCTCATCCAGAAAGTGACGGTGGAACATAAGATAAGATCGCCAATTCTACTTTTTCGTCACGGAAAATTTTCTCCACCTAAAAGTCTTATCGACGGTATATATATCATACACGTTTGATCGTCTCTAAAGGACATGCGGTTGGCATGTTAGCGATCGATCGCCCACCCGGACTACTCAACCAATTATAAACTTGACGATTTGACGTTGGATGACCAATCCGATGTAGTCTGCGTGTGGACGAGCGAACATGCAGAGGAAAATTTAAATTCATGGTAACCTTTTCACTGATATTAATACTGTTCAACTCAACCACCAGTTAGTAGTTATAGTGCCCATTCTTTCACGCGGACAAAATTATAATATTCCCAGAGAATCTATAGACATGAATGGACATTGATCATAATAGGTCCTGTTGGCAGAAAATTAAGTATATCAGTGGACAATAAATTATGTTGGTGGTTTGTTTTCGCTTTTCTCAAAGAACTGCTTAAAGTTGTGCAGTTTCCACTCCACTCAATGATGCTTTTCGTGGAAGCGTGTATCAAGTTTGTGTTCGGGTTTCTAACTCAAAATTAAAACATTTAAAGGAACCTGAAATCGCCTATTTTAGTTTTTTTCGAGGTTGTGTTCGGGTTTTGAAACATAAACACGAGAAAAATCAGATTCGTATTCACGTTTCTAACCCAAAACTCAAGTATTCAAAGGAACCCAACCCCAATGATGTTAACTTTTTTCTGAGTTGAGGTTGGGTTTTGAAACACGAGTTCAAAAAACTCAGGTTAGTTTTGAGTTTCTAACCCGAAACCAAAACATTCAAAGGAACCCGACCCATTTTTTACTCTCTTGAAAACTTTATTTTATTTTATTTCAAATTGATGTTAAAAATTAAGTTTATTGATAATATAAAATTACGTAAAAAATATTTAAAAATATTTTCAGAAAATATATTTGATATAACAACCAAAAACTGAAAGTTAGAATACTTTATTGAAACATAATGCATTGAAATATGTTTTACAAAAAAGTACTTTACAGTAAAACAAATGGACCCTTATTGTAAATCATTTGGTTTGGTTTGATCTGGTTGTGTATAAGGGTTTCTTACTCATTTTGCTTGTATTGAACTCATTAATATATATATGAATTTTTAAGGATTAATGAACTTACTTACCTTTACCCAAAAATAATTTTAAGTTCAAACAACTTATATTAATCATATTACTGAAAATATACAAGCGTCAAAATAATTCATGACACGTGCTGCTAAAATCACAGGAGGTTCGATATTGCATGTATATAATGAAATTCATTTTTCAGTTACATGAATATTCATCTCGGACAGTGAGTAAAAAAAAAATATTATCCGTCCAATAAGCTTAGGGCCAACACTTGCATTCACATGTAAAACTACTTTATATAAAATGCTTTTGTGCACGTAATTAGCATATGCATGCTTTATTTAATAAGTTTTCTATTATACGTAAAACATGATCTACTAAAGATCGTTAATCAAAATCCTCAAAGAAATTAACATGCGGTACGAGTAACCACTACAAAAAAAAAACCGCACTACAGCCACGCGATCCCCAACTTCTCATCAGCAAAGCATGAGTGTGGTGCACCACTAAAGCATACCCATCAACATTAAAGATGTCCGCAAATCTACGGGAAGAGATTCTTTCTTAAGGGGGAATTATTTAATGGATCCTAACAGATCATTGAATGGATGTCACCTCATTAATGAATCTATCTAATGGTCTATATTAAAATGCTCAAAAAAATGAAAAATAAAAAATGATGGATGAAATCATTAATGTGTTGTCATACAATTTAATATGACCATTAGATAGATTTATTAATGTGGTGTCATCCATCCAATGACATGTTATGAACCATTAGGTAATTCCCTCTTAGGAGGGAATCAGAGTCCTCAAATCAACGACATGATTTTGTGGTCGGCAATTCTCTGAAATCTTGATTGTCGTGGTGCTTAAGGAGTTTAGCAAGCATCTCCATATTATAGAGACGGGGTGCATGGTCGAGAAATCTTGGTGATCAGTTCACGACGTAGCTACCGTTTTGATCCATCGAGAAAGATTCTTTAACTAGTGCAGGTGGCCGTCGCCAATGTGAGTTCTGGCGAGATATTCAGCCAACAAGCTGATCCACGTTGGTGAAGGTCTTCTCTTCGATCACGGTCCTCTTGATCGTAGAGGAAGCCTGTCGATCGACAGAAATTAGGGATTCATAACTCAACTCTAATGCAATATTCTCATAATTAAATGGTTAGGGTGCTGTTTTCATTACATAATCGGATTACAAGAGAAGGATTTAATGGTTAGGAAAAATGTTCCCCCATTTTGCTCTTAGCATATTAAGGACTCTGTTTAACTCGGGGAGAATCTCCTCACTTCATTTGTTGTGTTGTCCACCCTAAAGTTACACATGGCTGACCTGGGTATTTTGGCCTTTACAAATTATTAGGGGATAACATCCTCTAAATAGGAATCTTCTAATTCACTCAATCAGCCAAAATATGGATCGAAGTTGCAACAAAAAAGGATGGCTTTTGTGTAACTAGCTATAATCCTCCTACTACCACCATTGTTGTGTGCCAATCTAATTCACCATGATGACCCTGTTTTTGCTAAAGCTCACGAAATTTGCAGTCCACTGTTAGCAACAAGCTTTCGTAGGGATAAGCCACTGCCCACGGTATTATGTTGTCAACAGAAAGCGGAGTAGACCGGCATCCAGCATTAAGAAAATGCCATTGCTTACGTCCAGATGTTGTCAAGAAAGATTGGGTCACTCTCGATGAGTTGCAGGTGGTCGATGACGGAGCAATCGCGACCACCCCTTCCCAATCTTTAGGTTCATCAGTGATGGAGGTGAACCCCATCTCCTCATGCATTTCTGGTTGACACAAATTACTCATTGTTGACGAAAGAGAACATTTTTTGAGGAAGGACAATCGTGATGCGGCAACCTCCACCACGCTTCGACGACTCAGAATCGTGGCGGAAGACTTTTGCCTACGATTTTGCCTGCTTTTGACTAAGAAGTCTGTCGCCGAGGGAGCCTGAAATTGTTGGGGTGAACTTATGATGTGGCGAGGAGGAAGATGAAAATGAAGATTAACTTGCTCAAAGAATATTGAAGAACACCCATAGATTGTGTCTTTCTTGACATGGGTTTACCTGATTCTTGATTGCGTGTTGATCTATTCATGTATGTTGTAATGGCTTGATGTTAATTTGTTGAAAATGCTTGTTTTATCCTTTACCGGTTGTATATCTGGGTGCAGTTTCTGTGTTGTTAGGGACAGGCCCTATATATCCATTGTACATTTTGATACTAGAATAGAAAGATTTGCTCAGCCAAAAAAATAAAAAAAAATAAAGAACTACCAAATTGTGGCTTCTCCTCTCATGAGCATCTTGTGAGGGATCAGATGTAAATGGAAAGTGGGATGAGTTATATATGAACTCATAATTTATCCAAATATGTAATGTCCCTAGATCAGTGATTTGCAAAACACGCATGAAAAATCAGTGGCGGGTTAAGGGCGAAATGACAAGAATTTTTTTTCCCATTCGTAATGAAAAAAATTATCTTAGAATTACAATATCGAAAATTAAAGAATAAAAACATTAAAAATATTAGAATTCACGTATTGTACTATGTACTGCGATTGAGAGGTGACCCTGAGTCAACAATAATATCATCCGGACTAAACATAATGCGAGGTCTTTTTGAACTAATATCCGTTTTAGAATTAATAGTCACATTATGAGTATTACACGACTCCACACTGCGTGGCTTTCTTGTCACAAACTTATCCATTATCTAAACAAAATAAAACAAAGTAAAGACATTCAAAAATATCAAATTAAAATATTCACATATTCACAATGGATTACAACTCAAAAATCCAACTTCCAATCTAATTAATTCAAATCCAAATTTTAATCTAATTAAATTGTATTCAATTGACATTAAAATCAAATTAATTAAAAATAGTACTATAAAAAATCCTCAATTTTATAAAATGTCAAAATTCCTAATTCAAATCCAAATTCCAATTTAATTACATTGCATTCAATTGACATTACAATCAAATTAATTAAAAATTATACTACCCAAAATTAAAAATGTTGGCCAACTAATAGTTTTAGATGTGATCATATTAAATTAAAACAACATCCACATTAGAATTTAGCATAAGTTCATCATTTCTATACATGTTTTAAAGTTTAAGTGGATTGAAAATATGAAAATAAAAATTATTTTTTGAAAAACGAGAAAATGAAAACATAACTTGAAATTCAAACAGACATAGACCCAAAGCTCATTAGAAACGACAAATATTTTACATATTCATTAGATTAGCCGAATACAAAATATATTTACCCCTGCTGGTAACATAGGAAGACTGTAAGAGTCCATAACGCTAGCTATTGCAATGAAACACAAAAAAAAGCAAAAAAACCATAACTGCCCAGGCCATGCAGTGGGCAGATATGGGCTCTTGTTGGCCTGGGTCAATAGGGGTCGGGCCTATGCCAACCTATGAAAAAAAACTATATATAATTTTTTTTGAGTGGTGCAATGGGTGGCGGCCTCCCAGGGCCATCCCCTGCATCCCCACTGTGGAAAACCCTACATGATATTCTACAAAACATTTTTTCTCTTTCCCCGAAACTTTTATTTACCCAGAGCAAAATCTTAAATACCGCTTGTTCTAAAAATCCAATCTATAAGAAATAGTAAATTTAATTCTTTAAATTAAATTCTCTAACACTCTCCCTCACGTATTATACAACCAGATGTGAATTCAAAAATTAAAAAGTGAATTTAATGCAAACGTAGTAATTGATCCCTGATGGGTAAGGTCTTCACTAGGCGTTCAAATTTGGGCCAAGACCGATCGGCCCAACCCAAATTGATCGTGGCATGTTGGGCTTGAGTTGTTTCTAGGGAGCATGGTTAAGCCCTTGGCCCAGAAAATCTAGAAACCAAATGGGTCGGTTCAGCCCTTGATTTCGAGTGTTTGATCCGCTGAAATCAAACTATCCCGACCCATACTTAGAAAAAAAAACTCTCCACTAGGGCTTCTTTTGTTTTCCTCCCCCTACTCCCTCTTAGCCGCCGCGCCTCTCTCTCTGTCTTTATTGCCTTCTCATGTTTGATCTCTCTCTCTCTCTCTCTTTTCCTTGATTGCAGGATGTATGCTCTCACCTCTCTTTCATTATCTTCTCTCTTTATCTGTTGAGTTCCTTCGATTGGGGTTTGTCGGTTCACAACAAAAAAACAGGTCTATAGCGGCGGTCGCTGAAAGCGCCGCTAAAGGGTATTTTTTGCGACGTTTTGCAAAAAACGCTGCTAAAGGGGGTCTATAGCGGCGATATTTTTAGCGGCAGTCAGTGCTATAGACCCCCCTTTAGCAACGAGTTTTGAAAACGCCGCTAAAGGAATACCTTTAGCGGCAGTCTTTTTAGCAGCGGTCACTGACCGCCGCTATAGACCTCCTTTTAGCAGCGTTTATTTTAAAACACCGCTACATGTATTACCTTTAGCGGCGGTCGTTTAAGCAACGGTCTATAGACCCCCCTTTAGCAGCGTTTTTTGCAAAACGCTGCTAGAAATCAGGTATCTACAACGACGATCAATATGACCGTCGCTGTAGAGTTCACCTTTAGCAGCGGTTTTTTCAAAAACCTCTGCTATAGGTATAATTTGAAAAAAAATTCAAAAATTCAAAAGTATATTTTATTTAATGTTAATAATTATTTTATAGATTATTTTATTCATTTTAATACATAATTTTATTTTGTCATGTGTTTAAAAAATATTTTAGGAGACCTACATAATGAAATATGGAATTAATAGGAGTTTAATAAAAATTGAAGTTGTTATATAGAATTAGAAATATTGTTATGAAAGTTATAGCTATAATTGTTCTGATAATTGTATTTTTATAGACTAAATCTAAGTAATTTAAACATCTATTATCATATGCTTATAATGAGCATATATATTTGTAGTAATTAGTAATATAATAATATTTAATTATGACATATTATTTAATTTCAAATAAAAAAGATATTGTGAGATTAATTAGCTTATACAATTAAAATACATAACTTAATATCTGGTCATAGTTGTTATGATAGTTTATATTTTTAAATTATAAATATTATATATTAGTACTATGAACTTGTTTTAATTAAAATTATTACCTAGTTATAAAAAATATTAAATAATATGTTATGTATTTAATACTATGTATAAAGATTTTCAAATATTATTATAATTTACAACTGCTTTTAATTTACTAAAAATATATAACTACAAAATATAAAATTATTATACAAATAATCTTAATTTTAATTAAGATTTTTCCTTCTCTGGATACTAGTTATACTAGTTTTGTGTAATAACAAAATTAGTTTTATATTATGATATAATATTGATTCACAGATATATTAGACGAAGAAAAAATAAAAGAGAAGTGAGAGAGAAATTTTCATTTACCGCCAAAGTTTTCCCTTCCCGCTACCGGATCAAAACCCCTATTTTTTTCAATTCTCAAAATCCGATCACTTGAATACGAGTAGCAGCCCCTCAGCCGAGTTCTACCTCCCCTGACATTTTCTTATTTCTCAGCCTCTCAGCCGTCGTCGTTGTCCGCAGTCCATGCCCGTTGCCGCACTGCCGCACCGGCGCACCGCCACCATGTATACTGGTTTCTCATTCTCTCTCTCCTTGTACATCTATGCAGTTTGCCGATTTCTCATTTCCAATTTTCCAATTCACTTTTTTGGTTTTGGATGTTCAGAAGTCAGATATGTTCCTAACTTCCTGCTAGTGGTCGAAGAATCGAAGATAATTACTCACCGAAGATCTCGCTCTGGTTTTGCTTCCCTTTCAGCTTCAGGTGTTGTGGAATTTTCCTTCATTCATTGTTGAGATTTTGGTAAGTGAAAGTAATAGTTGTTCTGGGGGTGAATCTGGTGCTTAATTTATCGGTTAAAAGTACTTCAAATACGTTGGGTGATAGTGTTCAACTGATAGATACAATATATTCATTTTTGTTATTAATTGTTTAAGCTTTGGTTTTTTGGTCCAGTATTTTAAAGGTTCTGTAGCAAGGTAACAGTTGTTTCTTGGCAGCTTAGGTTTCGAATTTCAGTATGGACTTTGAATGAGATAGATTTTCACTTGAATACTCAAGTAAGTGTAGACTTCATCTTGAATGTTGTATGTGGACCCGGGTTCCCTGTCCTTAATGTTATGCAGAATTCATTCACTAATTGCAAGCTTCAATACACAAATTGTCACTATGGAATGAATATTGCATTCTAGATTTTATTGCTCTATGAGATGCTTATTGTATTTATGCATTGATCATTGCAACCAATATTGGGTATAATGAATTATGATCCTTTTATATCTCATCAGGGATTAACCTGTTTGTGGAGTTGAATACATCATTTATCACATGATATAGGGTGTTCACTTGAGGTTCATGTTGGTAGATTTAAGTAATGAAAACAGAATGCTATTTGAAGGCTGCTTTTGGTTTTGACAAAAACCATAACAGCTAATCTTCTTGTACTTTTACTTCTCTACAAAATTCTTAGTAGCCAAATGAAATGTTAGTGGTCATGTAGCTTCAGAACCGCTTATAGTTTTGACATTGGACAGGGATGCAGATTTGTGTCGGAAGATTGGGGAAGCAACAACACTTGAAGTTAGGGCGAGCGACATCCACTATACTTTTGCTCCTTGTGTAGCTGTAAGTACTTTACATCTAACGTTTGGCTGAGACATTTGTTTTAAAGTGGTAGCTCTGGTTGACATAACTGATAAAATTGAGTAGAGTTGATACAAATTGAAACTACGTTTAGACCCTAGAATATACCTAGAGGGGGGTGAATAGGTATTTAAAAACTAATACACCTCTCTTTAAGAGACCACATAAAATCAAGTTCAAAAACTAATACACTTGCACTATTAAAACCTATTCAAACAATATGATTTAAGCACTTAACAGCAACCTTAATCAATCAAATTAAGAATGATTCAACTTGACCAAATAACCAATAGACTAACAATTACAGCAGTAATCACTACTCAATATAGCAAATACTCAAAACAGAAAAATCAAGATTAACATGTAACTTTGACAACTATCAATTAACAATAATGAAATATAGTCAGCAACAATATAATCAACTTAATTATGATTTTTCAGCAATATAATATCTGCACCTCAAGAAGTAATATCACAACAACAGCCTATACAAATTTCAGCAAGCAACACTTAATGTAAAAAGAATTTCCTGAACCTATTTAAAACAAGAAATATTCTCAGAACCAACAATACAAATTCTAACTCTTTAGCAACAATATTCAACAATTCTAAGACTAATAACCAACAAGGATTCGGACACAATTCAACAACCACTAAGCTTGACAATTTCAAGTTACCAAATCTTTCAGATCTGCAAAATGATCAACAAGAAATAGTTAGTTGCAAAAATATCAAGAAAGAAGAGAATAAAATCAACACAGAAATTTTTGGTAACGAAGTGAAAAATTTCTCAAGAAGAACGTCTTCTAAGAAATAAAAAAACACTCCGGGTGTTTCCACTAGAACGTCGGGATTTTACAATGGTGATCTAACTAAAAACCTTTTGGCCTCAAGACCCCTTTTCCTATGTAAAATCACCCAAATCCACCGAATTGGGTTGGTGCCCAGCACCCACACGAAGACCAGCAACTCTGGTGCTCGTTCTACAGCAGATCCCACTAACTCGTAGGCTTGAAGCTCCTCTGAAAACTTTCAGCAACAGCTTTTCTTGAGAACCCACTCAAGAACCTCAACACTTGGTGATGTGAATCTTCAACAGCAAAGAACTAAGAACATCCAGCCTTCAATCGACGACAAGGCTCACTGATCTTCCACTAGAGGGAAGCTTACACACTCTCACAATCAGATCTAGTTAGAACCGAATCTTGCACAAGAGAGAAATGAGGGAAATCGAATACAGAGAGAGTTCTTGAGGTTTCGAGAATAGACGATGAGTAAAAGTACGGCAAAGGCATTTGGGAAAGTGGTATATGACTTTAGTGAGGGTAAATAAGTCAAAACGAAAAAGTTATGATGACTGGGCAATTTTCTAGAAGGTTAATACGTTATCTGCAGAATTCCCGCTAGGCTGACCCAAGGCTAACCCAGCCAACTGAAAAACCGTCTAACAGCTCAGTAACTGTCTCCCAACCATTCTAGATGCACCCAGCACCTTCCAGAAACTTTCTCCTTAGCTCCACATCCTTCCAGACTTAATCAAGTTGCTTTTACAAATCTACAAATGGAAAATTACATTTAACAAATGATTGTTTTGATCATAGACAAATATGTCAAACTTACAAACACTTTCACAAATCATGTAAAGCTTCCTCTGGGGTGAACAAGTCTGTGTAAACACGTAGGTGCTTGCAATTTGGCATTGGATTCGTAACTGGAAGAAGATTGCAGTAGTGTATGGTTGGCCATGCCTGCAGATGATGTAAACTGAGTTTTGTGTTTGGATGTCATTGCCATTAAAATAATTTACTTGCTGTGTAAAGAAATTAACAAACTTGTTTAAATGATGAGAAGCTTTATATCACATAGTTGCTTGCAATTTGGCAATGGGTCTCTGATTAGAAGAAGATTGCAGTTGTTAGAGCTTGGCAAAGTTTGCGCATAATATTGACAAAGTTTTATCTTTGAATGTTGCTACCAATTATATAATTTAGTTGATCAGTGTAGTAAGAAACTAACAGACTTGCTTAAATTTTCAGAAGCTTGCTAAATACAGTACAAACAACAATGGGGAAGGAGCGGGAAATTTTTTGACCCGTTTTATCTAGAGTTATATATAAGTAGATATTTTGTTTACATAAATCTTTTGTTTATTTTTATTTCTAATGTGATATTTATTTTCTATTACAGGAATTCAAGATAGAGGATGTTGATGTGTCAAATGAGGAAGATTTTAATTGGTCCTTGCTTATTGTGTTGTATTTGAATATTTTAGTTGGTCCTTGCTTATTGTTATTTTATATTATAAATTTGTTACTCTTTAGATTACTTTAGAGGTTCTTGTGTTTGTTGTAAAATGCTATTAATCAATGATGAAGTATATTTTGTTTTATTCTCCTTGTTCTTTAATTTTTTACATCAAATAAATTTGTATTATTAAAATAAATTTGTATTACCGATTAAAAAAGCATGTATATGAAAATATAGAAAAAATTAGTAGTGGATTAAAATGCTAGCAAAAGCAAAAAAAACAAAAAAAAAAACGCTGGCACAGACCTATAGCGGCGGTCGCGACCGCTGCTAAAAGTCTATACCAGCGTTTTCACGAAACACTGCGAGGAAGACAAAATTGCGTTCGGGTCTATTCCCGAGGTCTTCACCAACGGTTCCGAAAACCGCCGCGATATATCTATCGCGACGGAGCTATAGACCGCCGCTAAAAAACCGCTGCTATAGGCCAAAATGACCTATAGCAGCGTTTTTTTGGACAGCTCTATAGACCTTTTTTGTAGTGGTTGTTGCTATTGTGATTTTCGGTTGTCAGGAATGAGAAAAAAAAAAGGTTCAAGGTGGTCAGACGGACCGAAAGCACCACGGGACGACTTTGGTCAGCCTTTAATACTCTCGGCTCGATATTCGACCCTCCATTTCATCAAACTAACCTCACTACAACAATTTTGATCTTCAGCGACGAAATTTTTAGTGGCGAAACACATTTCGTCGCTGAAAATACCTCTTTAGCGACGAATTTATCGGTTCGTCGCTAAAGATAACATTTAGCGACGAATATCAATTTCGTTGCTAAACAGGTATTTTTCAGCGACGACTTTTTCAGCGACGAAATATTTTTAGTCGCTAAAAGTAGTTTTACCGACGAAAATACATGTTTGTCGCTAAAAAGTGAAAATAATGTGTTTTTAGCGACGAAAATCATTGTCGTCGCTAAAAATATCTTCTGCGACGATTTTGTTTCGTCGTTAAAGCTACTTTTAGCGACGATTTTGTTTCGTCGTTAAAGCTACTTTTAGCGACGAAAATATCGATTCGTCGCTAAAAAGTGAAGCTGATGTGTTTTTAGCGACGAAAATCAATTTCGTCGCTAAAAATATTTTCTGCGACGATTTTATTTGGTCACTTAAACTACTTTTAGCGACGAAATTGATAGATTCGTCGCCAAAAAGTGAAAATACATGTGTTTTTAGCGACAAATATCAATTTCGTCGCTAAAAGTATTTTAGTGTTATTTTGTTGCTTAATGTACTTTAGTGACGAAAATTACGAAATCGCCACTGAATAGATCTTCAACGAAATAACCTTGTCGCTATTTGTTTTATTATAAATTAATCATATTAATATGCTTATCTTAAGCTATATAATGTTACTAATTATTTTATATATTATGATATTCCTTATAATATATTTTTTGTGTACTAATATATTTGAAAAAATTTATTTTAAAAGACCAACTTAATAAAATATGAAATTAGATGGAGTTTTATAGAAATTGAAGATATTATATTATATAACTTGATAACTTAGTTGCTGTTGTATATTTTGTTATATGGAATAGTTTATTGACATGTATGGTGATATAAAAATGTATGTTATATATTATTATATCATCATACATTATGATATATTATATAATATAGATGTATGCCATGTTAAATACATTGTAACATAATATTTAATATATTAGACAGTCTGCGAGGCGTCGAAATCGTACCGAGGGGTTCGGTTTACCCCTAGTTTTCGCACCTCCATTGATCTCAACTGTTTTTTGTACCCTTTTATTTAAGAAGATATAACAGGATCTACATCAGTAAAACCAATTAATTAATGGATATATTTGGAGAAGGGAATCTCACGCTCTTACGAAACAGACAAAGGAATCTAGTTTGGTTTATCTTTTCTGATGAATGAAGAATCTCCTTCGGTTCAGAAAACAAAAGACGAATCTCCTTCCCTTTATTTTATTCTTTTTCCCCTTCCTTCGCTTGGAATCTCCTCGTCACAGCTAGTATTGTAAGATATATTATATATGCATATTCTTTCAGGGAGAAGTTGGCGAGCATCTGTCAATAATAAAGATCTACTTAGAGCGAGAGTACACACGTACTCGTACAGAGTGTTTATGTCTAGTACTTTGGATATTTAATAGTGCTGCCAAGTGCTAGCTAGCTCTCATTACCATCCGTCTAGCGCACTTGGCTTTAAGAATTCAATACAGAAAAGATGGGCATGGATGCCTAACCAGAATTGAGTCTCGCTTATCACAACAGATGAAGCTAGATTTGCCTCTATGATGCCATTGACAATAACTTGGGTTAAGCTAGAAACACTTCCCGTATTCAGAGCCGGGTCAATCATTGGGATCTTTTCAAAAGCAAGAAGTACCTATCATCCTGGGACAACATGGATGGATCTGAAATCCATCTGGGTTCTCGTTGAATTTTAATTAATGACACTGATTTGCCAACCACTTAATATCCAAGTTTAATCCAAATGGCATATAAAAATTAGTTTAGATCAAGCGGGAATCTCTCTCCCTCGAGCTGATGGGAATTGACTTAAGCCAAATCAAAGGGTTCTTAGCTTCCACAATTTTAAAGGAAAATGCATGCAACTCCTGGGTATATACCCCTGGCCACCCTCCAAATTTTTGCAAATTCTTTTTAAGGTAAGGACAAAATTGGTAGTAATCTTTGTAAGCACCCTTTTTAAAATTTTGGAGAAATAAACATGTAAGGAAGAAAGAGTGTGAGAGTGAATAACTACTTTATAAGTAGACCATCTAATTTTTAAAAGAAAAAACAACTTTCTCTCTCTCCATTTTTTCTAAAATTCCTCTCTACTTTCCTTTTTCTAGAGTGTCTTCTCCCTCCCTCTTTTATATAGTGTCTTTTTTACTCTCTTTTTTCTTTCTCCATCTTTTCTAAAATTTCTCTATTTTTTCCCTTTCACTTCATGTATTTCACTGTTTGCTCTCTTATTGTCCAGATTTTCTCTCAATGGTTGTCTCTTTTTTCTCTCTCTCTCTCTCTCTCTCTCTCTCACTATTTTACTTCATATCTAGAAAATAACAAAATTCATTCTCAACACTTGGAATACAACAAATTTTTTGCTTTGCACAAAAAAAAAATCAGCTTCACTGTTAGAATTATAAATATTATTTCATTTAAATATTATTGTCCTTTTTTTCTGAAAACATACTCATTTCATTATTATTGTATGATTAAAATATTATTGCTATATTATTTGTGTGTGTCCAGGGGCGGCTCTAGCTATAGGCAGGATAGACGGTTGCCTAAGGACCCCAAAATAGGGAGGCCTCAATTAAAAATTTTATTTAATAGGTATATTTAAAAAATATTTAATGATAAGGCCTCAAAAATTTAACGTTAAGACTATTTGTATAGAATTTTAGTTAATTAGTTTTTATTCTGTAAAAAGGCCTATTAAATTTCCTTGATAAAAGGAACCATTAACTCTTCAAAGAGGCCTATTAAATCTCCTTGATTGAAGTAATCATTAATTCTTCACCCTTTTATAAAATTACTTGGATCAACCCTATAGCGTCTCTCTATTTAAAAGATATTAATTGCAAATTGATTCAAAGGAAATTCAATAAAATCAATCCTATAAAATATTTTTAATAAAGTCTTCTATATTAAAGCATGATCAACCCTATAAATCTAGTTAATTAATTTTTATTTTATAAAGAGCCCTATAAATTCTCTCTATTTAAAAGATATTAATTATAAATTGATTCAAACTAAATTTCATTAAATCAATATCCTATAAAATCTCCTTAAAATTGGGTTGGCAATTGATTCGAGAAATCCTATAAAATCTCACACCTAACTCATTTAATTTTTTTTTGTCTTTTACTGGAAAATGTTTTAAAACTTGAATATCATGCTGATATTGATGGTTTAGATTTATTTTTCAGAATTGAAAATGTTAAAAGAGATTTTAAAAATAGAGACTAATACTCCAATTGAAACATTAAACTATTTAAAAAGATTAGACTCTTTTCTAAATGCAAGTGTTGCTTATAGAATATTATTGACAATACCTAACTATTGCTTCTGCAGAAAGAAGTTTTTCAAAACTAAAACTAATATAATCAACTATGACGCAAGAAAGATTAAGTAGATTGGCCATATTATCAATTGAAAATGATATATTAACAAATTTAGAATATAAAACTTTAATAATTTATTTTTTAAATATATTATTTTATAAAACCTCATTTTGAGGTTTCGCCTAAAGCCTCAATTACCTTAGAGCCGCCCCTGTGTGTGTCTATGTTATTTTGGTTAGATTTTTACATTACTTTGTGTATCTGTCAATAATTTAGGAGCTCTTTATTCCGAAGATTTTAAATTTTGTATTGCATTCGGCCACACAATGTTTTAGGACTCATATAATAATTGATGATTTTTACTCGTTGAAGGAACGTCCGGTTCAATTTGCATAATTGATAAAAATTTGACTTTTACACTTAAGTTAAAGTTTATAATTTTTGTTCTTTTTTAAGTTTTAGAATATGTTGTTACATTATGACTATACTTATTTGATTACAATGAAAATTTGAAAGCTTTGAGACTAGTCGAAATATATGTAAGATGACCTTAACACCTGATTAGAAAAAGAAAATTTTTGACAAAAAATTATATTTAACTCCCTAAAAGTAAATCCTGAGTACTTCGTTACTGATATACACGTATACAAGCTGAAAGTTATTTACTATATGAGACTATATACGATGTGATTAGAACTTTTTTAACCGATCCAAAACCATTGAAATGGTGAATCCAAAAAGGTTTAATTTGTTGTTTTTATAAAGCTCTGGGATATTCGTATTAATTATCAGAGAAAAGTAATTACTTTTTGAGGGGCTAGTTTACTTTACTCGATCGATAAAGGGGTTTTTGTACAATTTCAAGATATAGAAACTGCTGAAACTTAACTTTATAAGACGACGACGACAGAGACGACTTTTGCGAGTGGTTGCTATCCAAAACGACTGAAATGGTTCACAAAAACAGGTGTAGCTTGTTTTTTTTTTAAATGACTAATTTTATATATTGGAAGTATAAAGAAAATTACAGTTAGAAAATACAAAAAGAATGACTCAAAGGACCAGCAGTAAGTTAAGTGGGGCTGAAGCCTATAATGGAGGACACAAAGGTGTAGCTTATTAATTACTTAATTACCCATTACCCAAACCAAAAACAAAGGTGTAGTTTGTAATTGTTTTATATATATTACACAGGTTAACTATGGGATAATATTGGCATTTATGGATAAAAATAGTAATCCCGTAATTTTGAGGACTAATTAGTACTTAAGTTATGAAAAAATACTAGCATCATGTGGGAGATCAGATATTCCCACTTGATCTATTTTTTTCCTCAGTTTGATTTTAAAATGAGAAAATTGGCTGCCAATCAGCTTCAATTAAAAAAAAGATGCATCATTTTAATTCTTTATAATTAGGCAAACTTAGGATCTATTATAGGAAGCTTAATTTCACCTTCTCAATTTACTGGTTCAATTCGAAGAGACATAGATACAGCATGTCGAGTCCGGCCTACAATATTCAATATTGTCAATACTAATTACCGGATTATGTGGACCTTACTGTACAACGCACATCTGTGTCTATGTCTCTCCAAATTAGATCATTTAATTTGAGCAGCAAATTAGAAATGATCTCTATCTCTCAAACTATGACCTCATTTGCAATTTGCCTCTCGAATTAACCTCATTAGTGAAGAGGATCAATTAGCACTGGTGTTAGATGGAGGGACAAATTACAAACAGAGTAGAAGCTAGCTTTAAACTTTAAAGCGGTAACATGAACTTTTACTATCCAGCTGAGTAGCAGTACTTATGTTAATATAGAGTGAATTTGCTTTTGATTTTCTTTTTGTAATATATACGAAGCTTGATTTTGAGGCGTAACAAGCAAAATCTGTACACATTATGATATTGTACTCGTACGTTATATTTTTACTGGTTCGGCTCCAAGACAATATTCATGCAGTTTACGTCACCGTAACAGACAATAACTATTAATGTATTTTAAAAGATTTCTCTCTCGTTATTTCATTGTCTTCGTTGGAGCTGTAATGGCAAGAATAGATTGGCTCAACGCTATCACATACAGAAGAAATTAGTTGCATGTCGTAGACTCGTACTAATTTGTCGTTGACGTTTTCAACGGACTTCCTAGCTACGACGGGAACGTGCAGGGCCTTCCTGGTATGCTTCACATTAAGAAACATGATCCCATTAACTTTAGCCTACTTAAGTGTGTATATATATATATATATCAAATCAAACACCCGATTTACCGCCATGTATATTATAGCTAATTGTATGTATATAATATTTTTAGTACATCTTATATACTCATGCTATGTGTCATAATCTAATTATATAGGATATCCGTCATTAATTAATACGTCACACATAATTTTTTTTAATTAGAGCCATGACCGGCCTGATTGAGCCACGTGACACATATATATATATATATATATATATATATATATATATATATATATAACTAATTATCGTGGAAGTATGATATATATTATGAAGCTATTGAAATTAATATGTAATTAGTGAGCAAATACATAGCCAAATCCATAATTTGGTTCAGTACTCATAGATCGAGCTGGACCCATAAAATACACCCAAACCAGCTTAAAAGTATTCTTTTTGGTTTGATATTTTTATTTATTTATTTTGGGGTTGAATCGAGTCAGTTTAATTTATAACATGTTTCAATTCTGGATATAATTTTGTTGGGATCAAATTTTGTTGGATGGCTTTCACCATTCCCTAGAACAGGACTACTAATCTTTTGTTTCTTTTTGGTAGGCCGGCCTCTACCTAGCAATTAACTACATACTGAAATTGGTAACGTTTTCCTCTTCGTTCCTCTTGCCCTTTACCTACTGCGCAGGCTTGGATCATCTCAGGTCTTTGGAGTATAAAAGGTTGGCTTCAATATTTTGGAGGAAATGTTATATATATTCACAATTTTTTTTAAAAGTCATAATTGAGTCTTGTCTCGAGAGGCATTCCAGCTTCTCTTTTGGGAGTAGCTGGCTACAGAGTCAAATCTCAAAACAATGTACAGACTTGGTCTTGCTACAACCATTGCCTAGTCCCGAAAAAAAAATCACATGATCTCTAACTCAATCAAATCTAATCTCCTTCAAAGTGGTCGGCATAAAATTTAATCCATTTGATTCTTCCCCCGCCCCAAATGAAAGCTCAGGAATATCCCAATTGAAATCCCAACTGAAACCAGATTTGAAAAAAAAAATACCAGTAGCTAGACCTAGCAATTGTCACTACAGAAAAAATTGGTGTTTAGTGGAGTTTGCAGTAAAATGCTGCTAAAAACCACCTATAGCTGAGGTCTTTTTAACGACGATCATCGTCGACTGCCACTATATGTGATTTTAAGCTGTGTTTTACTACAAATGCCACTAAAAATGATCACCGCTAAAGACCTATTTTTCACACGCATTTCAGTACCTACAGCGGCGGTCACAGTGACCCCCGCTAAAGTACCCACCAATAGCAGCATTTGTCTCAACAAATACTGCTAAAGGTGGGTCTATAGCAACGTTTGTTGACACAAACGCTGCTAAAGGTATAATTAAAAATAATAGTTTTTGTTAGTCCAAGGTTGTTTTACAAACAATCTATAAATGATTTTGATGATAACAAAATATTCTAAGTTTCAAAGACTTTTAGATTTTACATTGTCAATCCACAATTTCCAAGTTATATTTCAAAGGATTGAGGTTATCTCTCTTAATTATTTTTAAGTGGACTTGAACACCACTACACAAGTTGATAAGATCAATTTTTCATAACCTAGGTCTTAAAAGAAGTTTGGAATGAATTGGACACTTTAAAGTTGTTGAAAAACTCTCCAGCACTTATAAGTGTCGACACATTGAGTGATGGTGTCGACACATTGCACTAACACCCGAGAGTTTGCATTTTCTGGCATTCAAGTTGATTTTTGACTAAGTGTTGAAGGTGTAACATTGGACCATGGTGTCGACACATTGAACTAACACCCGAGAGTTTACATTTCAAACCATTCAAGTTGATTTTTGACTAAGTGTTGAAGGTGTCGACACATTGGACCATGTTGTCGACACATTGAACTAACACCCGAGACTCTATTTTCAGATCTAGTTTAATGTGTCAGCACATACAACCTATGTGTTGACACATTGTGTTATTTTGCAGATTTTCTAGAAACGTCGTCAACATTTCAAAACTTCTTCAAATTGTCTCAAATGACCTCCAACGGCACTCTAACATTACAAGAAGACCCTTAATGACCGTTGAAGACCTTAGGGCTATAAAAATAAAAAGATGGAGAGAAAGAAGTTAGAGCTCAACCAATATTGCAACATCTAGAGAGAGAAAGTCCAAGATTCAAAGAAATCAATTTGCTAAATCCTTCAAGTCCAGAAGCTCTCATTTGTCAAATCCTTCTCTCTTGCTCATCATCGAAGATCTAGCCTCCAAAGAGAGAGATTTCTTGAAGAAGGGACAACCCACTTGCAAGCTCACTTTGCCATAACTTCTAGAGAGAGGAGTCATTTGAAGAAGAGGGAAAACCACACCTAGCAAGGAAGTTTGTGCTCACAACTGCCAAACGTTAGGTTTCCTTCAAAGAATCTTATCTTCTTACCTTTATTGAGCTTTATACTTGCTAATCTGGCTTAAAGAACCATTCCATAAGATTTGAGTTTTTCATTGGGTTATTTGGCTAAGAGAGCTATTCACTTGTGTACTCTTTCTTTGTATAACTTTTGAGTGTTGTGTGAACACTTGTTGAGTGTTGGGAAAACACTTGGTCCTACTTGTGAGAGTAGAATAAATCCTCTAGGTTGTGAGGATTTGTGAGAGTTAAAGTGTAAGCTCGGAAACACTTTGTAAAAGTTCCTTAGCACCCGAGAAGCTAAGGTGTATTCGTTATTTGGAGAATAGTGGAGGAAGCCCGAGGAAGTCAATAGCCTTGGGGATATACGTAGGTAAGTGTTGGCCGAACCACCTAAAAATACGGTGTTATCTCTCTAACTCTATCTCGCTTATTATTCGTTTCATATTCATATTTGTGATGCTTTATGATTCATGATTCATTGCTTATTTAGCTTATCATCTAGTATGTTCAGATCTGCATTTTTATCCTTAGAGAAATAGCATTTTCCAGATCTGTGTTTTAATCGAAAAAGGGGCAAGTTTTTGTAAAACTCAATTCATCCCCCCTTTTGGGTTGTTATTTAGACTCACAGTTTTATTTATTAATTATAAGTTAATTAATGTAAATAATTATTGTTATATATTATTATTTTATTTTTAATATATAATTTTATTTTGTCATGTATTTGAAAATTTTTATTTTAAAGAACTTACTTGATAAAATATGAAATGAGAGGGAGAGTGTTGTGAAAATTGAAGTTGTTATATGATATATTGTAAATTATATCTTTGGTTGTTATGGTAATTGCATATTTATTGACTAAATCTAAGTAGTTTACAAAACATCTATTATCTTACTTATAATGAGCATATATATTTTGAATAATTAATAATATAATACTATTTAATTAAGACATTATTTAATTTCAAACAAATAGATATTGTGAGATTAGCTTATGCAATTAAAGTACATAACTTAATATATGGTCTTAGAGGTTATGATTTAGTCATTAAGTATATAGGTACATACATATAAAGTACTTTGGTTAATTAGCACATATCATGCATATATATATATATATGTGTGTGTGTGTGTGTGTGTGTGTGTGTCTATATATATATATATACATATAATGTATATATATAATGTATTGTGACAACAATTCTATATAAGTGTACTTGCAATTTTTTTTACTACAATGTGATCTGTATAAGTATATAAGTGTACCCACATGTATTGTGAATTAATTTATTATATAATAATACAAGACTTTAAAAAAATTGATAGTTATAAGTATATGCATATTTATATTTATATAAGCAATAAGTATGTACTTGTTGCATAAGCAATATATATGCACTTTTAAAATTTTGAAATTTAACACCAATTTTATTTAATTATTTTCTTATCTGACACTAATTTGATACGTCAGCGGCTCATGTGGCTTGACAATTTTACTTTATCAAAATAAAATAATATTATACAAATTAAAATAAATTAAACAAAATATAAAGGAAAAGAAACGAAAACAAAGCTGAATTTCACACTTTCACTTTCACTTTCTCGATGAGTTTCATTTTCCTTTCCCGTGCGCGCCATGAACCGAAACATTTGTCTTCCCTCCCATGAGTTATGGTCCCATAATACCACACTTAGAAACATTTGCCCCCAATATTTGCGCCTCACCAACTCTCATAGGTCGTTGATCCTCCATTTGAATTCTTTCAGCTCTCTGAACATCGCTCTGTCTCTCCTGGTCTGCCTGCTGCTGCCCTCTCTCCACATTCGGCATTTGAAGTTTTGCCTCTTTCTCTCACTCGATCTGATGTAGCTGCGGCCGCTAGCCGCCAACCTTTCTCTCTTTCTCTCACTTGATCTGCCACGGTCGCTGGTCTGTAGCTGAAATATTCAAGCTCTACGAAGAGGGCTTCTTCAGAGAAAAAAAAGGTCAGTTAGGAAGTTCTACTTTTTGATAGATTTGCTGCAGTTTCTTTTTTGTGGGGCTTCAAGAGTAGAGCGCAATTGTGGTTTCTTTGTTTTTATAGGCGTCCGAGTTCTTTTTTTGGGTGAATTCAAATAATAACAATATTGCTTTTCTCTCTTTACTCCCAACGCGCATTGGCTTTTGCACAGTTGGTTGAATCCAATGTGGGGTATTATTTCTCAATGCTTATAAATAAATCCTCATGTAATCTCATCAATTCATAAATGAGAAAATTAATAAATCCATTTTCATATTGGATGTCTCACTTTTCAAGTATACATAATTTTATTTCTAACATGGTATCAGAGGAAGGTTTTCGGTATTAGTCCAGTTACCTTCTGACCATCAGTCCGGCGACCACCCGGCATCAGTCCGGCGACCTTCCGGCATTCTTTCAGCGTTATTTATTTTCTTTGAGGGCATTTCACACTGATGTGGAAGCAGAGCCTTTACGAGTTCATCCTAGGACTGTCCCTTAAAGTAGTATCCAACTGTTTCCAGTTCAATTTAGGCAGTTAATAAGAATACGAGTTTTTCCAAATTTTGTAACGGAGTTTATGATCTCAAAAGATGTAGCAGCCTTCACCAAGTAAGAGACATGTTGCAATATCTGTTGTTTTGAAATATTTTGTGAAATGGAAGTTAATTAATGTCTTTTCTGGAGGCTACTTTAGAAGAGACAATTGAACAACTACAAAGTGAAAACGATCTGCGCACAAAGAAAGAGGTATTATAATTGGAAATTTAATTGAGAAAAGGCTGGTGAAACTTATTTAATTCTTCAGTGTTTCTCATTTAGAGGCTTCCTTGGAAGGGACAGTAAATGCACTACGAAATGAAAATGAGTTTCGCATTCAAAATTGGTTTTGAAAGGGGTACTTCTTTTGTACTTCGTCCCTTCTCTCTGGTGCTAATAATATAATTTTCACCTTACTTGTTGGCTTCGTACCATTCCTTTGGGTTTGCCTATTTGGGTATCCATATATGCGTAAGGTTTTTCCAACAATGCTAGGACTCAACAGTGTACTTGTACAATCCACAGGTGAGCTTAGAGGAAAAGGTCATATACTTGGAGGGGGAAAAAGATTTATGCGTTCTAAGGGAGGTAATCACTTTTTTGTTTTTTGTTTTTTTGGATTGGGTGCAGATAAGGCTTTTTCAGATGTATTATAACTTATACTGTTTATAAATAGTATGGCTAATTAACAAGCTGAAGCGTTGCAAGGTAAATTACTAGGTTCTTGTTGAAAAGAATGAGGAAAAGTCGGTTGATGTTTTATTTCTCAATCCTCTCTCTTAATTTGTTAGTCTTATTGTTTAAATACACTTATCTGGAACTTAGTGCCTGTTTATTGGGATTGATTTGAAGCCCATATTCCATGCTTGCCTTTGTTAAACTTTGGTTTGTTTTCAACTTAATAAAGGCTGTGGCATGTGTTTCCATGACAGAATTCAACCAACGAAATGATTGCAAACCTGAATCGTGATGTTGCAAGACTAGAGGTGCAGGTACGTATCTTAATTGACCTAAGTTATCTACATGAAGTTCTCAACTTAATGGATATGAGGCTACAAGTGAACGTGGTCACCTGCTTGTCCCAACTACATCGGAGTACTTAAATTAGCTGATTGTCTGCTGATGCAATTCCCTTTGATCTGGCATCCACAGGCATAGTTTGGACAAAGAGTTATTGAGGAGCTGTAGAAAGACGACATGGAGACGCAGCAGGTTGGGTTGGGAGAAGCCAAAAGCTGTGAGTAAGTACATGTCACATTCCAAGTCTTATACTTGGGGTATAATTTTGCATTCGTTCGGCTGAGCCTGGGGCCAATGACTTAGCAGAAAGTTCAATTGTGAAGGCAGCCTTTTTCATTCTTGATGCGTAGCATCAAAGATCTTAACTAGGCAAACGGACTTGTAACTGCTTTCCATTGCTTGAACCCGTGCTGCATTCAAAGATTGCTTTCTCATTACTTCGTGATAAATTGAAGCTGTGTTCAAGCTACAACCTTTCCGGATCCATGTTCCCCCACTAAGCATGACAAACCAGAGGCAACACTGGATGGATCCTTAAGTTTGTCTAAACTTCAGGTACTTGAATATTCTTGCTTATGTTTTATTTGATCCTTAAGTTTCTCGCTGTTTCAGGCAGACCATTTATTTTTACTTCACGTCAATTCTTGAGTGTGGTTATTGCCATTGGCTCTGTCCGTTTACTTTCACAATGTGTATCTATCCATATGCAATTGCAGCCAATGATTATGGTTATGGTGCAGAAGGTGCTAGAGCCTTGAAGTTGATAAGGATTAAATTTATAGTTATTTATTGTTAAATGTAATTGCTTATTATTTTTTAGAGTACTTAGAAAGTTTTAGAACTTCTTTGTGTTCGTTTCGAAATTTGTAAGACGTGATTATTTAGTCAATGATGAAATATATTTTGTTCTATTACACATCTTATGTTTTTACATCAATTGATTAAAATTTGTATTATAGGAAAATAAGAGAAAATGCAGGTTTTTAAAACTGATTTAGTGGCGTATTAAAAATGCTGGCACATACCAACCAAAGCAAAAAAAAAAAACGTTGGCACTAACCTTCAGCGGCGGTCACTGACCACTGTTGTAGATGTTTAAAATCAGAAACAAATTGACCTACAACAGCGTTTTTAACAAAAATCGCAGTAGATTAGTCTATAGCAGCGTTTCACATTTCAAGAAACGCTGCAAAAAAAGTACAATTTGCGCTTCGGGTCTATAGCGACGGTCGCGACAGCCGTTATAAACCACGGTATTCACCAACGGTTTCGAAAACCGCTGCTATAGCCTATTGCGAAGGGAATATAACGGCGGTTACATTGCTAAAACCGCTGCTAAAGTCTTTTTTTGTAGTGTGTGCCAAAAGCAACAAATTATTTACCAATTAAGAGAAAAAGCTACATAAATTACATTAAACTAAGGTCTTAAATACTTACAATATGTCCAAAAGTTAGTGTTTTCCCATGTAATTGGTTCTTATTCGAATCTCTCGATCTGACTTACCTACTTAGACTAGCTAGTGTGAGACAATTCTAAGTGTCTTAATTAATGTGACTGTATATTAGCTCGGCTAATTAACTCTGATGGACATTGCACATAAGATATATATCCGTTATATATATATATATATAAAACTACAATGTAAAATACTTAATTAACATAGAATCCACGAGAAAATGGCCGTACATGTCCTTTTCTCGTACATACATTTCCTAAGTTTTTTTTTATTCAATTCATAGAAGAAATTAATGAAGGAAGGAAAAGACAATTATCAGAATAAAATATATATATAGTCTGCAATATTCAAGTTGACTTTTTATAGATTCAAGTTGAATTTTTATATGCTCTCTAACTAGTTGACTTTAATTAAAGAAAATGGAAATTAAATCCTCTATTAATATCGCAAAAAAGGAAACTGCGTACCCTAAAGAAAAAGGGGGGGAACCTAGATCTTTTTGTTTTTAATTATTATTTTTATATTTAGAATTGATAATGACATGTTCATTCTAACATTTCGTTTTGGATGTGCCTCAGCCATTTAATTTGTTGCAATTAGTAGGTGGCATGGCTTCTGTTTATGGTAATATATATATATTCTACAATATATTATATATATTCTACAATATTGGAATGTTTTTGCATATGGTACGGTTATCCGTAAAAAAAAAAAAACCTGTTGGACATGAAAGGATTAAAATGGGACAAAAAATTGTGACACCCTCTTCCCAACTAACCCCCAGAGAAAATCTCCTCCTGCTTCTTTAAAATTTTACCACAAAGTTACTTTCACCCTCCATTAAAATTTTCCATTAATTTGGACAAAAATTTATTTTTTACCACAAAATTATTATTTTTCCCTCATAAAATAGCCACTATCAAAAAAATTATGGAGACAAATTACCGTTTTGCACAAAAAATTTTCGGTCCAAATTAATAAAAAATAATAATATAGAGTACTGCAAAGTACTGTTTGAAATAAATAGTTGGTGGGTATAATGTGACAAAAAAAAGATTAATAAAGTGAAAAGTGTTAATTAGAGATCTATAGTTGTAGAGTGCAAAGTGAATTTATCATTTTTTGAGTCATGCATATTGCTATGAGATTATTGATTAGGTCCCAGGATGTTGTCGACTGATCAATCCCCCTGGTTCACGCAATTTTTTAGTGGGTTTTGGAGTTTTTGCAGGCCTATATTATAAAGTCAGCAACCAATATTGAAAGGGCCCTCCATGTTTATTTAACTATAAAAATGACAATATTGGATTCCTCCTCACTTTTCAAGAAAGCTTCAGGTTCGTTTCACCTTTAACACTAAGAAGTGCTCAAAGATTACCTCCAATACTTATTTCAATAAAGCTGTTAATAATTCCCCATTATATATGGATGGGTGGCACTTGGTGGCCACAGCGACGAATCACAGATCAGGCCCGAGGGGACCCTGAAGCGAAGCATTGTCAAGCTAACCTAATCTTATATATATAGATATATATCCCTTCTTTGGAAGAGTGGATATATATAGTTGGCTGCTCCCGGTCCCCCTCCTTTTCATCAAATTAAAGAGAAAATCAATCTTCTAATCAATTGAGTCCCTCCCTGGACATAGAAAATCAGTCTGAGCTAGGTATGATCTAATTAAGAAGACTAGACATGACCTTTCATCCCTGCGAATTTTGGTATTACTATAAGACATATGGCTAGCTTTTGGGTACTGCACATAATTAATTTCACTTGGTGCATGCAACAACCATTAACATGAACCTAGTAGAAATATCATCATTCGGCCATATATTCCACGTCCCTGGTTTCTTTTCCTCCAATTCATCATTGCCCAATTATTTTTTTTTAAGTTCTTATATATAAGTTAACTTTTTCCTCTGATATCGATCGACCTATAGATCAAATTAGATTATGTGAATACAAGTAGTGCCTTTTTGAAGAAACACGACCTCTACACAAAGCTGGAATATACGTACATCCCAACTACTAAAAATAAAGTAGACACACCCTTTAACTAAAGGGAATGAAATCCTAACGAAAGAGAAAGGAGTGCCTTTTTGACAAAACCTAGCTACCCTTTACCTAAAGGGACGGCATTAAGCAAGACGAAATTAGTGGCTATTTGAGAAATTAAAACACACGTACAGTTTACCTAAGGCCGGATGATATTAATTCTAACCAAAAGAAACTGCCACTCCGGCCGATGTGACACCCCCTTTCTTTTTCTTTTTCTTTTTTCTCTTTCTGATCAGATTCCGCCAAGTTTCTTGAGTAACTTCTTTGTGGATGATGAGTCTCACGTCCTTTATTGTTAATCAAGCACGAATCCAAGTTGTGCCTTTTGAGGAAAACATCACCGTTCCTAGCTAAAACCACGATGGTTTCTTATACTGTTTTAAAAATGACGTGCTGCCAACTGAAAGACACACGACTTTGGCCAAAAAGCCACTTGACTCAGTGTCACCAGTTATCACCGAAAGGTAGACGTAACTCCCACATAAATAACCAAAGCAACTCCTCGCATATACTGAAACTCAACAAAACAGCTTCTCATTAATTCTTTTTTTTCTTTTAAATATGGGTAAGTTTGATTTGTGAAGAGTTTACCCCAGCGGGCACGCAGAATTCCCTCCATCTATGGACATGAACAATATTGAGAAAACCAAACGAATGGCTAATTTCCATCGCCAAATCATATTGTTTTGACCTAAAATGTGTAGGTGGGGGGGCTCTTGATGTAGTCCATCCTGTACAGTAATAGACATTCCTAACCTAAGGGAAAGCGAAAGAAAGCGAACTTAGCGCGTGATGACAGACGCAGAAGCTGGGTTGAGCAGGTAGGGACAGCCGGGCTCCAATGGCGGAGCGGCTGACGCGTTCATCAAGTCAGAACAGTCAAATGTCGAGTTTTTGAAACCTTTTGGGGGAGCCGAATCGTAAGCGTCAGAGGAATGCATTTACGATTTACCACGTTCTTCAAGAGACTAAATAGTCGACATGTGAAGTTAGCCGTTTGTTAAAAGGCCTTCTTGTCCAAAAATAAAAATAAAAGTTTCTTCAGAGGGTCCCTTTCTTCATACTGATCAGCTTTCCTTAGATAATTTGTACGGAGGGCAAGTTGTTCCTAGTTAGATGCAGAGGTGGAAAACGCAAAAAGAGGCATTTAATTAAGATTTTCTTTAAAAAATCCCTTAAGACTGTAAGCTTTCCGCATCAAATTAAAAGTCCAATAGCCCAAAAAAATTGATTAAGACGCAGCTGTGCATATATAAACTCAACCTTGGGATCAGCAGGAAACAGGCTTAATTGTTTTCCTAGCTGTCTTCTGCTCCACAGTCTCCACTAGTCTCTTATCAGTTAAGAAAACAATAAACCCAATCAGTTGCAACTGACAACCTTCGCTAGCTGTCTCCTGCTCCACCTCTTTCCTCTCTCCAAGGCCTCCTAAATCTAGCTCCCTCTCCCACACACCCCTCACCGACAGACACACTCCTCTCTTGTATGAGTTTAGTCAGCTCAGCCGTTGCTATGGCCATGGCCATGGACGACACCCTTGAGCTCGACTACTCGGGTTATAGCACCAACACAACAGCCACCACCAACACCAGTGAATATGACTACGGTTGTAACTGGCACGACTGGCACCCTGTTGCTGACTGGGAGGCTCTTGAAGGCCATGACGACTTCAGGGACCTCATCGAGTCGATGATGGACGATGGTGGACTTAATTTTAACCTGGCTCCAAACGAGGTTGTCGAAGAAGGCCGGTCGTCCCGCTCTGAATCCCCCGATTTGATGGTAGTGGATGAGGAAACCAACGGCGACGATTGCAAGGGTCTGAGGCTAGTCCACCTCCTCATGGCAGCGGCGGAGGCGCTGAACGGCCCTAACAAGAGCCGTGATCTTGCTCGAGTGATATTGGTTCGGCTCAAGGATTTGGTCTCTCCCACAGATGGAACTAACATGGAAAGATTAGCAGCATATTTTACCGAGGCCCTACAGGGCTTGCTAGAAGGCGCCGGTGGTGTCCACCCCAAGCCCCTGTTCAGCAATGGATCGCACCGCGATGAACAGCACCAACAGACGGACGTGCTCGCCGCGTTCCAACTGCTGCAGGATATGTCACCCTACGTCAAGTTCGGCCACTTCACGGCCAACCAAGCCATTATTGAGGCCGTGGCCCACGACCGGCGGATCCACATCGTCGACTACGACATCATGGAAGGGATCCAATGGGCCTCTCTAATGCAAGCATTGGTGACCAGAAAGGATGGTCCTGCGGCTCCACATCTCCGGATCACTGCGATTTCCAGGGTAGGGACTGGTAGCGGCCGACGATCGATTGGGACGGTCCAAGAGACCGGTCGCCGCTTGGTCTCCTTCGCGGCATCGATCGGTCTGCCCTTCTCTTTTCACCAGTGTCGTTTGGACTCCGACGAAACATTTAGGCCACCCTCTTTGAAGTTGATCAGAGGCGAGGCCCTCGTGGTCAACTGCATGCTCCACCTCCCACACTTCAACCATCGGGCCTCCGACTCCGTGGCTTCGTTTTTATCTGGAGCCAAGACTCTCAACCCCAGGATAATAACCTTGGTGGAAGAGGAGGTTGGTCCAATCGGAGGAGGGTTTATGGGGCGCTTCTTGGATACGTTGCATCACTACTCGGCTGTGTACGACTCGCTCGAGGCTGGCTTCCCCATGCACAACCGGACCCGGGCTTTAGTAGAGCGAGTATTTTTGGGACCCCGAATAGCAGGGTCTCTGGCCTGTATCTACCGTTCCCGTGGGGAAGACGAGAGCTGCTCCTGGGGAGAGTGGTTGACTTCGGCTGGGCTCAGGCCTGTACCTATAAGCTTTGCCAATCACTGTCAAGCGAAGCTTTTGTTGGGCCTGTTCAACGATGGCTATAGGGTGGAAGAGGTGGCCACTAACAAGCTCGCTCTAGGGTGGAAATCAAGGCGTTTGCTATCGGCTTCTGTTTGGATACCTCCGGACTCTGACTTGTAAATCGATCGGCTTTCCATTAGCTCTGCGGTTTCAATCTGTACCAGTTGTATTATCTCTTTGCTTTCAATTTTTCTAACTCTCAGATCACCTAGATGTGGGTTTTGGACCTTCTCCTTCAATTTGTAGGACAAAACTGTGTGCGGGGCTAAACAATATTGTCCCCAGGCACGGTCTTGTCATGAATTCCGTTCCTGGATACTGGGGCTCATTTAGATCATATGAGCTCCCGTTTATCTTGTGTGTTTTAGTTGTATTTCAAGCCAGGAAATAAAAGTTTCCAAGAACTCTTAATAAATGATCTGGTGTACAAAATCCTGAACTTAGTAGTGAGAAATTCATGGTTGCAAGAATGCAGAAGACGAACATCTTTGACATAATCTTTTCTTTGTGGGGTAGTACCTTTGAAATGTTACCAAGGGTGTACAATTCTGAGCATTTTGCCCAAAAGTTAGCAGCTTAAAGTTACATTGGCACACTGCCCTTTCAGAGAGAGAAAGGGAGAGAGCTGTTGAATGCCATCTCCATAATGGGCAAGCAAGCTGCCATCTTTGGGCGAGAATCAGAAAGTGACACTATAATATTCCTTCGATTAATCTCTACCGTGCATGCTTAACCCAAGTGTCCACATGACTATCAAGTCTTGCTTTACTACTTCACGTATACAAGCAGCATAAGTGGTAGGCACAACAAAAAAACACAGCAACCTTGCTCGTACCCAGGAAACACCAGCAGCAGTACATGGTCTGGAATCTAGCTCATGCTTGATGTCTTCCATCCTCCATAAGGCACATTTTTTATTTGACAGAAACTTAATATACATCGATCAATCATTCAGCACCTGAGCTAATTTCCTGGTCCTACCTGCATCCGGCCATTCCTTTGATCTCTCCAAATATAATAGAAAACAACAGCAACGTCTGTAACTTTCCTCGAGTAGTTGTTAGGATTATTAATGAACAACCATATTTTTCAGGACTTTAGGTATAGTTTATATGCAAATACTAGGAAAGTGTGAAGATGCCAGGTTCTCTTCCAACGGATCGATTACGAAAGCCACAGATTATTTACCTCGTGAAACCCTCTTTAAGATATGTTTCGCAAGTACTTTTTTCTAGGGTTTGGAATATCACCATTATATATATATAGGCTTCTAAATGTGCACAAAGCCGTCCCCAGCTAGACCTGTAACCTTAAGTATTTATTAGAAGATCTTTTCCTTATCTAGTTACGGGAAGGTATTAACTTGTTCGAATATTCATTGAGAAAAAAAAAATGCGGTTCGATTCACCGTATCTTAATTCGAGATTCCTGAAAAAAAATTTGTGTGGTTGGATAATATAACAACTCCCGTAGTTTATACCATATACCTAGCTAGCTAACAAAATATTCCTCGAAATAGAGATTAGAAAAATGAATTCATATGTTTGTGGCCACTGGTGAGAAACGAGGTTAATGTTTTTTAGATTCTTCGATGTTTGATGGTGGAAATTTTGGGTATTGGAATTTGAGAAATATTATAAAGTAAAGATATATTATGGGAGTTAGTGAAAAAGTGAAGAGAGATAAGATTTTTAATAAATATTATAATAATAAAAAATTATGTGATCAATTTTTTATTATTAATTAAACCTAAATTTTTGGGCTCAAAATATTGTGGCTCAAACAAGACTGATCGAATGTGGGTATATTGTCAATGGGTGCAAAAGTAACTTTCAGCAACCACCCACAACCTAATTCATATATATATATATATATATATATATATGAATGTACGTACTAGTAACAACACACATTTCACCATGCATGATCAATAGAAAGAATTTTTTGTAGTGAAGAATTTCAATGGATTAATTAATTTCCGTATGAATTTCTTATTCGATTCAACAACCATTAAATAGGACTCATGATTTCATTTTTTTCTTTTTCATTTTTTTAAAGGATGCCATTATTAATAGTTACCAAATCATGATATTGTCAACAAATATAGCTCAAAAGATGTGTTATCTAGACTACTAATTAATTAAAGTAGAGGAAATATTGAGCAATATTCGAGTGGTTCTGGTATAATTATTTTTTGGATGGGTATTCGAGTTAGTTTACGCAGACTTTGACTGCTCTAGCGACCTTTACAATATCCCGTCCCACATAAACTTGGTAATTACTAAGCCAAAATTCCTGAAGATACATATGAGATTTAAAATTTTAAATCTTAAGGTGAGCCAGACCACAAGCCTCTAGATAGTCATTAGTTACATTAACTATACTCTACCCGGCCGTTGTGTTGAAAATTGTCCGTGAGAATTCATCTGGTTTGACGTCATATTAATGTTGTCTCACCATATACTAATCACTACCTCCTAAATTAAAAACATAAACCCAGATGTGATGGAATTGAATATTTAATAGACATCTCGAAATTCAGGCATCATCAATATCCTTCTTTTATGTGGGGGTGGGCATTTTTTATTGCGTCGAATTAAATTACGACAACTATTTAATTTTAAAAGAAGTGTTCCGTGGTTGGAATTAATTGTGCTGGCTAGTAGATTATGGCCTAAACTGTCGGTGTTAGAGCTCGCAGTTGTTGACTTGCCTTTTACTGTCATGTGAATAAATGGTGAGATAATTGACAATAATGGAAGATCAGCATGTGGTACCCTTTTCAAAGGCAGCGATATTTGACAATAAATGGTGACATACCAAAAAAAACCTTGATGTCATTAGCTATACAATTATTGGAAATTATGGCCCTTCTGCCATGTGTAATGGCTGCCTGCCTTGTACTAGTTTAAACTTTTAAGGTGGCCCTCAATAAAATAAGTAAATAAATAAAGAGAGGCAAATACGTCTTCCCCACTACCCCAGAAAAAGAATTGAAAGATTGATCGTACTCAATAAAAAAAAACAATTTATACAAGTAGGAAAAGATTGTCCCGCCTTGTGTAAACAAAAAGAATATCATATTCATCGACTGAGGTGCGAAGGGATGAAGCTAGAAGTGATTATATATACGGGACCAATTACATAAAAAAATATTTTAAAAGGTCAAAATAAATAAAATATAAAAAAATATGCCTTTTTTATAGAAAATTTTGATAGGGTTTTGGTGGGGGGCCATATTGGCCACCCCCAAACCCCCTTGAATTCGTCCCACTGCTGCCTCCCTTGGTTGCAAATATTGCTATCTTCAGAGCTTTAGTTGGCTCGTTGCAAATATGGGACTTCAGTTGTCATTGCCCCGAAATACTGTTCCGTTTTAGCCTGAAAGGGAAGTAGGGATATATAAGCTGTACGTACGTAGTACTGCACCGATCGGCCTGTGCTTTAGATCGGTTTAGCCTTTTGGGCGATCTATATATTTGACCTCAAGCCTAGCTGACTCATGCTAAGCTCACCTTGTGACATTCCTTAGCATAGTATGAATGCATCAGTACATGCCCGGAAAACTAGTTGATTCTAGTTTCTTCTGTTTTGAAAAATAAATCTACAAAGTGGTAAATATTTAAGGTCCTCGTGTTAGTCTTTTCAGGATTCATTTTTTTTAAGTGCTTAGAGTATTTGTCTAGGATGTAATGAGACTCGTACAGATGGACAAGAAACAAAAAAGGAGAAGAATTTGAATGAGCAAAGTCAGACGTTAAATAAGGAAGAATTGCAGACAAATCATGACAGAGGCTGGAGTAATGAGACTAGTACAAATGGAAAAGAAACAAAAAAGGAGAAGAATTTGAATGAGCAAAGTCAGACGTTAAATAAGGAAGAATTGCAGACAAATCATGACAGAGGTTGATTGTGTCGTGTATAGGCTGGCCTCTGTCACAATATAGTTGTGTTTTTTCCTTTTGTAACTTATTTCTATGTATATGACTGTAAAGCTTTATTATATATTAAAATGGCTCTCTAGCTCTCACGTTAAGGAGAGTTATTCGAAAATCCCCTTCATCTCAATTGTTTTTATGGTATCAGAGCCTCTGTGAGAGTAGAGAGTCTATTTTCTCATGGCTTCATTTTCTTTGAATGTTGGGAACTTTGTTACCCTTCGATTGAAACCTGAAAATTACCCCTTATGGCGTGAGCAGGTATTGGCCCTGGCTGAGAGTCAGGAACTTGTTGGACTACTCACTGGTGAGTCTCCAGCACCTGCACGCTACACCCAATCTGGACAAGAAACATCTACTACCGTTAGCCAAGAGTTTCTTACATGGAAAAAAGCTGATCGTCTGCTGCGTGGATGGATCATTGGGACGCTTTCTGAAGAAGCTCTCGGGCTTGCTGTTGGCCTCGACACCTCCAAACAAGTATGGGATATGCTTAAAGAGGCTTATGCCCAAGTTTCTCAAGAGCGTGAGTTTCAGCTTATGCAACAACTCACTTATATGCGTAAGGATCCCTCTGTCTCTTTGAATGATTTTCTACGGCAGTTCAAAGGAATATGTGATAGTTTGGCAGCCATTGGCAGCCCTGTAAGTGACAAATCCAAGGTCTTTTCCTTACTCACCAGTCTTGGACCTAAATATGAACCATTCACTACTTCTATGCTCAAGCCCCCAATGCCATCATATCGAGAAATCATTCCACTTTTGCAGAGCTATGAGACTCGCATTTCCCTGCATGACAGTACCGATCAGTTTGCCTTTTTTGGGCAAAAAGGCAAAGCTCCATCATCCAATCAACAGAAACACAACCGCTCATCTCAAGGTACTTTTTCTTCCAAAGGTCGTGGCTTCCCTCAAACTAACAACAGTCCTCAATTTGCTCAGAATTCAGGTGGTAACCATTCCTCCAGTGGTGATCGAGATCGTAAGGAGGAGTGTCAAATTTGTGGCAAAAAGGGTCATGTTGCACTTAAATGTTGGAATCGATTTAATCATTCTTTTCAGCCCACTGATCTTCCTCAAGCCTTGATAGCCATGACACTTGAAAACTTCTCTCAGGACACCGAGTGGACTGCGGATACCGGTGCCTCTACACATATGACTGGCGATGCAGGTATACTCGAGAACCTGAAACAATATTTTGGGGGTGATGCTGTAATTGTTGGTAATGGAAATGCTCTTGAGATCACACACCTAGGAGACACCTATATTGGTACTGGAAACCAGAAACTTAAACTGAAGGACGTGTTGCTTGTTCCTGCCTTAGCCAAGAATTTACTCTCTGTTAGCCAACTTACAACTGATTATCCTTTCAATTGCGAATTTTTTGGTGTTGGTTTTACTATCAAGGACAGGGAAACCAACCGAATCCTGCTGAAAGGGAGAAGGAAGGGTAATCTTTACGTCCTGTCCCCTCCTCTTGAAGCCAATTTTTCTGTTCGCTTTCGAGCGGTTTCGGAGGATGTTTGGCATCAGCGGCTGGGACATCCACAATCTTCGACAATAAATGTGTTACGTTCACAAGGGCTTATTCAAGTTCTTGGCAAAAATAAAGACTCCACACTTTGTGCGAGCTGTCAATTAGGCAAGCTTATCCGTTTTCCATTTCGTGTATCTGACAATAAGAGTACTGCTATGTTCGAAAAACTCTATTGTGATTTATGGGGACCAGCACCAGTAGTTTCAGTTGAGAAGTTTCGCTTCTATGCTTGTTTGGTCGATGATTTTTCCCATTACATGTGGTTTATTCCCTTACGCCAAAAATCTGACTTCTTTCAAGCATTTGTTCTCTTTGAGAAGTATGTTACTCGGCAATTTGACAAACATATCAAGGTGTTTCAATCCGATGGTGGTGGTGAATTTACAAGCAAGCAATTTAATGCACATCTCCAAGAAAATGGCATAGTTCATCAATATTCATGCCCTCATACTCCCGAACAAAATGGACTTGTTGAACGTCGGCATCGCACTATTCGTGAACTCGGGATGACTATGCTTTTTCACAGTGGGGTTCCTAAGCGATTTTGGGTTGAAGCATTTGCTACTGCTGTGTTTCTCATCAACAGATTACCTTCAGTCCCCATTGGCTTAGAATCTCCCTTTTCAAAGCTTTATGGCCATTACCCCGACTACTCCTCACTACGTGTATTTGGTTCCAAATGTTTTCCCTACACTTGGGATTCCAAGAATAACAAATTTGATCCAAAATCGCTGCCATGTGTTTTCCTGGGGTATAGTGATCGGCATAAAGGCTACAAATGCTTTCACCCTCCCACTCGTCGAACTTATATATCTCGACATGTTGCATTTGATGAATGCATCTTTCCGTTCCAGCAGCCTGCTAATTTACATTGCTCAACTCCACTTGCTCTGCCCTTGTCCTCATTTGCAGAATGGCCCTCTCCACCTTCAACAGATTCATCTATGAGTGCTTCTCATATCTGCTCTTCACATGTGCAGGATGATAACTCAGTTATGGATATACCGTTGCCTCAAGTGTCCTCTATTTCTGCGACATCCTCTGCCTCTACGTACGCACAAAATGAGGCTGTTTCTATTGTTTCTACCTCCCCATTACGTGATGCTCCTGTGCCGGCTGTTCCTTCTGATGGTGGCTGCCCCATGGCAACCTCTTCCCCATCTGCTCCTTCTACACGACACCCTATGGTCACTCGTGCCCAACTTGGCATCAGGAAGCCCAATCCAAAGTATGCGAATCTTCACCAAGTGCTTTCCATTCCAAAGGAACCACATTCTGTTCGAGCTGCCTTGCTCCATGATGGCTGGCGTACAGCCATGAACTCTGAGATTTCTGCTCTCCATGATAACAATACGTGGACTTTAGTTCCTCGTCAGCCTCATATGCATGTCATTGGGTGCAAGTGGGTGTTTAAGTCCAAGCTTCGTGCTGATGGTTCTCTTGATCGCCTTAAGGCACACTTAGTCGCCAAAGGCTTTCATCAACTTGATGGCGTTGATTACTCAGAGACATTTTCCCCTGTGATTAAACCAGGTACCATCCGCACTGTGATTTCCCTTGCCTTGGTGCATAAATGGTCTATCCGTCAGCTTGATGTTAAGAACGCTTTTCTCCATGGTTCTCTGCAAGAAACAGTTTTTATGGACCAACCTCCGGGCTTCCATGATCCTTCTCATCCATCTTATGTTTGCAAACTCCACAAGGCCATCTATGGCTTGAAACAAGCACCCCGTGCTTGGTTTGACAGGTTCAGCACCTTTCTCTTGGAATTTGGTTTCTCCAGCAGTATTGCTGATCCCTCTTTATTTGTTTCTCATTCTACTCGTGGCACCTTGATCCTCTTGTTATATGTCGATGATATCATCTTGACTGGTTCGTGTTCTATTTTGATGGGTGAGTTTATTTCCACTCTCAACACAGAATTCGCAATGAAAGATCTTGGCGATCTTCATTATTTTCTTGGGATTCAAGTTACTCCTACTACAGGTGGCCTCTTTCTCTCTCAATCCCATTATGCATTGGATATTCTAGAGCGTGCTCAGATGCAGGACTGCAAGCCTATGTCAACTCCTATGATGCCCAAGACAAAAGGCCTCGTGAGTGAGGTCCCTTTTGCTGATCCAATTCATTATCGCAAACTTGTTGGTGCTCTTCAATATCTTACACTCACTAGGCCAGATTTATCATATAGTGTTAATTTTGTGTCGCAATTTATGCACTCTCCAACTGAGGCCCATTACAAGATGGTAAAACGCATTCTGCGTTATGTTCATGGCACTATTTCTCATGGCTTGACATTTCATTCTAACTCCACTCTTGACCTCTATGCCTTCTCGGACGCTGATTGGGCAGGTTGTCCTCAAACTCGTCGTTCTACAACAGGCTTTTGTACTTTTTTAGGCAGCAACTGTATTTCTTGGTCTGCCAAAAAACAACCCACTGTGTCTCGCTCGAGCTCAGAGGCTGAATATCGCGCCATGGCCTATGCTGCTGCTGAGCTTACTTGGATTACTCATCTTCTCCGTGATCTTGGTGTCCCATTGTCTCAGCCTCCTGTGCTGTTTTGTGATAATCTCAGTGCCTTGTATATGACTGTGAATCCGGTCTTTCATGCTCGTAGCAAACACATTGAAATTGACTATCATTATGTTCGAGAACGGGTTGCTCTTGGCCTACTCCAAACTCGTCATGTCTCCGCCTCTGCGCAGCTTGCTGATGTCTTTACTAAACCCCTCCCTCAACTGTCCCTTGCTGATTTTCGTTCCAAACTGTGCCTCCTTCCTCGGCACAGTTTGAGGGGGAGTAATGAGACTCTTACAGATGGACAAGAAACAAAAAAGGAGAAGAATTTGAATGAGCAAAGTCAGACGTTAAATAAGGAAGAATTGCAGACAAATCATGACAGAGGCTGGAGTAATGAGACTAGTACAAATGGAAAAGAAACAAAAAAGGAGAAGAATTTGAATGAGCAAAGTCAGACGTTAAATAAGGAAGAATTGCAGACAAATCATGACAGAGGTTGATTGTGTCGTGTATAGGCTGGCCTCTGTCACAATATAGTTGTGTTTTTTCCTTTTGTAACTTATTTCTATGTATATGACTGTAAAGCTTTATTATATATTAAAATGGCTCTCTAGCTCTCACGTTAAGGAGAGTTATTCGAAAATCCCCTTCATCTCAATTGTTTTTAGGATGCTCATGAACTAGCACTCCATAAGAAAAAATTTAACTCTAAGACACTTTTTACATTAACTAGGAAAAAAAATCTGTTGTCATTTCGCCTTAAGAGTTTGTCTCCCTTCCCATTGAGTCATAGTTCCGCCACTGATCTTGATATATACTAAGCTCTGAACCACATACCTGTAAAGAGAGATTACTTCATAAGATGATAATACAATCTTAATTAATTATTTTTTTAAATCTGGTATAAACCTGTGATTATCCATGAGACAAGTAATAGTAAGCGTGGTTTTCGTTTGGTGTTCAAAGATCGATGATTCGGTGGCGCCTCCAATATACAAGGGGTCCATTTCGATGCCTCCAATATCTACGCGCGAGCGCACTTCCACGAAAAAAGAATGGCCTACGTTCAGTTCTTTCTGAAAAAGGGAAGAAATACAATGAACACTCTTTTTTTTCTCTTAAGTACACTGAACCTTCCCTAAACTAAATGTCACTGTCAGTGACAAATATTTTGTTGAGAAATTGAAATGGGTAACTAAAAGTCACTCGCTAGTGAGCAATGAGATGTAAGCGGAAAATATCGTTTAATCAAAGCAGTTTTAGCATTCTATCTAGACAGAATTTCTAAGTCTCACGTGAAAAAATTATAATCTCTCAAATGAACATCTGAATTATTTATAATGATTGACTCAGAACTCAACTATGCTTATACCTGAGTTCTTTAGAGACCTCAAATCTCAGCTGCGGGATTATCATGAAAAAAAAAATTTCATTAAACCCCCTTATTCTATAATCCGAATTTATGGGCATCTACAAATTGTGATCATGTTCATTAACATATCACAATTGACCCCAGAGATAATGAGATTATTTTTGTGAAATTCCTTTTGCTAACAATTATACGCTTATTTATCATTTCACCGTATTATATTCCACATGAGCTAATAGGACCGGAATAATATCACCGATTAAATCCCTAGCTCGTATAATTTTTAATTCTCAATCTGTACCTAGTTGGACTCCCAAAAGTTGAAAAAAAAAATTCGTAAAACAATGAAAATATTTTTCACAAAATCTCATTGCGCAAAGTTTTTATTTGAGACTAACAATATACAAAGATAATGAGTATACTAACTCATCAAGAGACTGATGGATTTCATATTGAACAATTGTACAAATTCACTTACTGTGCACAAGGTCCAACATTATCTGGAATATTTGATCTGTGAAGATCATCACCAAATGACTGAGTCAAAGCACAAGCACATAACAAGCAAATTTGCATAACTCTCTTAGGTCTAAGGACAACATAAACTAATTGTATTAAGTATCATTCTCTACATCAGTGATCATTCCCAGAAGGTATTCATATTTGGTATCGTTCAGTACATGTACTCTTACATTGCATTACTCGTCTGCTTAAGGTCACCACCTCAATGACAGAATCTATCATTCTATCTTATAGAAGCACAACGAGTGTAGACCTATATATACAATATCATGTATCTCGGTATAGAACAAAATGAGTAAAAAATGATCCGAAAAGTCATACTCTCCGTCTCTGATTCATTAATCATTTGTCTGACTTTTCTACAATGTTGCTCTATAATGTTGCTCAACAATATGACATCTTATGTCATTGCAAAATATGACATCATATGTCATTGCATGTACCCAAAATAATATACAAGTGATTAATCAAAAACGATAATTATCTCATAATTATTCAAAATGATTGATTTTGAGAGCATACATCTAACAAAACTTCAATGTTCAAACACTCAAATAATATCGTCCGGACATCCAATCATAATGTTCGGACAGTTTCATTGGGTGAAAAACTCATCTTTAGTTGCCAAAACATGACCAAGCGCCCTTCGTCACGAAAATTCACGAAGCGTCCAAAAATAACTAATATCATGCGCTAGGTTTTTTTTTTTCTAAGCTGCAAAACTGACTAAACTCAATCCCATGCGCTAGGTTATTATGGTGATGAACTCATATTTTTGTCACCAAAACTTGACCGACGTCATCATAAAATTTCACTCAATGGGACGTCTACGTTACTGTGTGCACTCTCAAATAACTATTACTCATTGCATAGCAATGGCTACGTTAATATTTGAAGATGATCAGTTCGTACTGTCTAGACGTTATAACCCAGACCGTCTAGAAGTCTGTAAGAGTAAAACGGTGACGTTTTTGGAAAACAAACATGGCTGTTAAGGTACTTGGATAATCACGGGAATGGCAATGTGATACCTACTCATAGTGTGAGCTTCTCAACGTGTTAATTATTCAGGCAAAAAATTGCAGCAAATAGCATTTGGATGGTGTTTATAAAAGGGTTAAATATATTTTTCACCCTCTAACTATGAGGTTTTTGACACTTTACAACTTGCAGCATAATATATTATTTTTATCACATTGCACCCATCAAATATTTATTTTATGCACTTTGCACCTTCCGTTAAATCAATTTGGATAGAAACTTATTTTTTAGTATAAAAATATCAATTTTACCATCATAGGATGTTGCAAAAAAATTTATGGGGACAAAATTGTTCATTTTTCACAAAAAAAAAATTCCATCCAAATTAACCAGAACTTACAACAAAGGGTTCAAAGTATTTCAAATTAATAGTTGGTAGGTGCAATGTGACAAAATTAATAAATTGGGGTACAAAGTGTCAAAATCCTCATAATTGGAATGTGCAAAGTATATTTATCCTTTATAAAAACACTTAACATTTTTATAAGTAACAAAACGTCGCCATTGGGTCTTAGAGTTACGTTTGGACAGTGTTTCTTTATAAAAAAAACTGACAATTTTTCTATTGTGGACTCATGTGCGCCAAAATTTGGGCACCATAAGTCCACAGTATAAAATTTGCATGCCTTGACGTCCGAACCCAACTCGAAAAACGCATGTTCCAACGAACATGTTACATCCAACCCTCCAAAACGACGAGAGACACTCCCCCAAAACTTAGAATTGCCAGAGAAGAAGGTAAACGCCTCTTGAACATGATTTTAGAGGGTAGAAAAGGATTGAAGACAAATTTGAAGAGGTATTTCTATGTTTTTGCTGGGTTTGGGGTTTTGTGGGTGCTTTAAATTCGAATTTTTTGTATCCTTGACCTACTTCGTCGTGCTTGTTATGTAGAGAATAACATTAAGGAGTCTATAATCTTAATTTCGAAGGCATTGCATTTGAGGTATTTGGTTTGTCATTTTTGTGCCCTTCGTGTCTACTATGTAAATTCCGTCCGTATGGTTTGCCATTGTGCAGACGGTATCCATTAACCGTTCGAATGCTTAACCGTGACAAACAAATAGCTTGTTTGCTACATCTTATACATTAGTCACCTTAGACCCGTTTGAAGATATTGCGTATTGGATTTAATGTTGATCACGATAACTCTCAAATTGTTCAAGATATGAACAGTTTGGGATTATATTATCTGCAATGTCACTAAAACCCAAAGTTCTTGTCGTGCCTATATATTAGAGGGCTTTAATCATGATCTTAATTAGGAGTATATATATAAAGAGGAAATGAGTTTAGGGTATCTTGTTTCTGATCCCTCGTCGTATTTGTAAAAATCTCCATCTAAATTAGGACGCGAGTATGATTAATATTTCTAACCCTGTACAGATCAAGTTTTTAATTAGTTGTCTGTTGTTATAAGACTTAATTTCTTCCTGAAGTTATGGGTTGAGGAGAAGCCGCGGACATTGAAAATCTTATGTGAAATAGAGAATATATATGCTGTAAGGAGCTGCTATACGTACAGATCATTGGTTAGTTTTTAGCATTTAATTAGCTGTAGAAAAAGCAGTTTAGTGTAAGTACTACTTTTTGCATATATATTATATATTGCCGTCCAGAGAGAGAAAGATGATCAGGTGTACGTTGGTGGGTAGCATATCCATTCTCTATGATCTGTAGCCCTGCCAACTCTAGTTGGTTGAGCGTCTGTGTGGGGGCACAAGATCAAGATTCCTTGGAATTACTGTGCCTAGCTATCAGGCTTCAACCACTATATATATGTTTTTAAAAAAAAAATTAAGGTTTTAATCACAATCTATATGCGGATCATAAGATAGTGAGAATAATATTGCCCTCTTCCGGCCCCTAATTAGTCTTCTATAAATTAAGAAAAATAAAATATTTTTACCTTGTGAAAAAGCCAGTTAATTTTGAACTATCTAGTCATGTCCTTTTCATTTAATTTCCGGCCGATTGATTAATTACTAGAAATTTTCCTTATTTTTTCTACAAAAATTATCATATATATAGAGCCACCGTTTGTCAATACTGCTCGAATATATATATATATATATATATATATATATATATATATATATATAATGATCCATCCTTTTCACCATTCACATATATACAAAGACATTACCTTAACCATCGACACCATGTAGTCCTTGCGAGTTGGTGAGGAATATTATTCATCAGCATTCAAATATATATTATTGATTAACAACACATATATACACGTATGATCTGGGGCCTCTTTGTGTACAAACTTTTTTTTTCTAAATTCATGGTTGCATTGTTTATTAATTGTCTCTTCAAATGGAATAATTTAGAAAGATGTCTCATTTCTCAATGTCAGAATTATTTGACCTACGTGTTGGCTCCTAAGTTATGGACTAAAATTTCGGGGTTGATGATCAGCACGTGCAGTCCTTTTACTGTCGTGGGAACATACTGATCATCGCATTCATATATATATATAGCCACTTGACCATGGAGTTGGCGGACGGCCATGGCCTATTTCTATATATATGTAGCCGTTAAGTTAAAGACTGTATAACATTAATTAATTACAATTAATAATTATTGGCAATTTTCTGCTTAAGATATTCGAGTACTTGCCCCTTCTGCCATAGTAATCGTCTTCCTTGTGCTACTATATATAAACGTAATATTGATATGAAATACGACGTAAATTAAGAAGAAAGATTAAAATAAATAAATAATAAAGACAGTTCATGCAGATCCCACCTGGCCCCACTTACAATTTATTTTTTAAAATATTGATATGGAACATACTGATCATCGCATTCATATATATGGCTCGGTGAGTTTCTGTTTAAATATTTATTTTTTTGTTAATATTTCTGAAGAACGAGTGGGATTAATCATGAGATTTGAAGTTTGATCCAATGTCAGACTTTGCCTACTAAATGTTGGATGGCCCTCCAATATAAGGCCCATTAAAGTGATCATCTAAGGATTAAGTCCAGGCTCTTATTTCTAATCTCCCTAAAGCCCATAGGGTTGCAGTCTTGATCTATGGAGCTGTTCGGTTTGGTAGTTTTTTGAGAATTTTTTGTGTTTTGAGAATTTTTAGGTGATGTTAACTTTATTGGTATACGTGCTGTAGTTGTTTTTAAGTGATGTTAAAAAACATGTTCGGTTTGTGTATTCTCAGGATTCAAAAAATCCTGAGAATACAAACAAACCGGACAGCTCCTATATCAGTATACAGAGTTTGAAGATTCATATGTTAATTATAAGACAGGATAGATTGAGGATGTTTTTATATTTTTCAAACTAACACCAACTTTTGAAAAGTAAATATGAAACAGTGACGCATAATTCTCATAAATAATATAATCACATGCGTATTTTTAGCCTTTTGTTTTCCTTTTTTCCTTTTTTATTTGCAACTCAAACTCGCTTAATTTTTTTTACATTTTTATTCTATTTTTTGCACCAAATTTGTTGTGCCTTCTCTATTCTTCCATATCTACCCTTAAATAAAAATATTGATATTTTGTATTGTCCTTGATTGTCTTCAATATTCTCTTGTACATTTCCTTCTAAATTTCTTAATCACTAGTTGTATAAGATCTAGTGAAAAAAAAAATTGATTTATGAGACTTGATGAAAAAATAAAGAAAGAGATTATTTGATTATGATAAAAAAAATGATTTAATAATGAGAGATTATTCTATAATTATTTTATTGAATCAAAATTTTGGAGAGAGGGAAAAAAAGTTACGAATCATTTGGCTGGATGACTTGAATGAAATATTCACACAAAATAGGCTTTGCTCCAGTTTGCATGGTCCTGAACTAAAGCCCAAATATGGCGTATATTGAGTGCATTGCATGTTTTGGACTTGCTAGGACAAACCCAAATAGGCCTGTCCAACGGTCATTGGTCATTGCTGGGAGGCACGAACTCAGGTGCAAGCTTGGCCCCCACATCAATTATAGCTCAAACTCAAATGATTCCCAACACAACCCGAGCAGACCTCTGTTTTTCCCTTCTTTAGATTCTATCTCTAAAAGACCCCAAGGAAAATCGGATTGTCATGTATCAAGTATCAACTAGTACTTTTATATTATGCGCCGGCTTTGTTCTTCGTTTTTGGGTTTCTTTCGAATCTTTGAAAGCCACGCGTCACTTAAGTGGTTTCTCCTGCCTCTGGCCATCTCAACGCCTCTGAGTTGCTGCCTTTTCGGCAGCGCATTTCCCCCTACTGCCGGTGTTTTTAACTCTTCAGCGCCTTCTTGGTGGTGCTTTGATTCCGGCACAGTGTTTTTGTCCTTTGTTGTTTTATTTTTTGTGTTTGACCTATGTGTTGGCCTTTGTATTTGTTTTTATGTGATTGTTTCCGGCTCTTCGGTGGACTTTTCTGATTCTTTGTGAATTTTTTTCAGCCTTTGTTTGGGCTTTGCAATGCTCAGGTTGTCTGTGATTTTATTACTAGCTCCTCTAGATTTCGGTGACTTGTCTGTTGTTATCGACTATCCGCACCTTTTGTCTAGCGATTTTCCTGATCACTTTTAGAATCTGCTAATTTTATTTTACAGCCTATTATTGACATGAGAAGAGCCTTAGGCTAAGATGAACCTGCCTCCTCAAAGGACAAAAACAACCTCTCTCATATGATTACACTGTTATAATGCAAACCTAACGTCATTATTCAAGAAAAAAAAACTTTGATATGTCATGCAGGTCCAATGCATCTGGACAAGTTCTCAAATGCGCCTCAGGCCACCAACACTGCTTTCCTTTTCAAATTATGAGCAAGGGCACCAGTAGTAATATTAGGGAGCGGAAGGGAGAGGAGCAGTGGTTTCCCCATCTTTCGTCGCTGACATGTCCACCGTTTCGATCGAGAAAGAAGCCGTTCCTGTGCGTCCCGAGTCTACCCAGAAGACCCCTAAGCCTTTGCAGGTGTTGCCCAATTTGTTTTGTGCTATATTTTCACGCTATCTTTTTCCTTCCATTTTTTCCTAGCGCTTTTCGGGTCCGGCTTGAAGTGAAAATGTGAAATGGGGTTTTCCCTTTCTTCATAATAGGATTTATTTATTATTTGTTACTGTATGTGCATGTGTATGTTTGAAGTCAATTAATAATTTAATGGGTATGACTTGATTCGGAGACGGCTTGGCCCTTATTTCTGTTTCGTTTGAGGGTGTTTTTTCGTCATTCGTATCACCTGAATTAAGCTGCTTTTCTGTTTTTTTTAGAGTTAATTACAATTTATTCCGCAAACTACCGCTCAATTCTCGAATACTATGTAAACTTTATCCCGTTCGATTTGTTTTATTAAAAAAATGACTAACTTAGAATTGAGCTAGTTAAATTTATTTTTCAAGTAAAGAGAAGGTCATGTGTCGTTTACATGAGACATAAACCGTTTAATATAATAACTTTAGCCGGTTTGAGCATGAAATCGCAACGAGAAGTATAGTGTTTGGGGTGAATTGCAATGAGTTAAAGTTTGTGGAGGTATTTGATAACGGGGTGATAGTTTGAGGGGGCAAATTGTAATTAACCTTTTTTTATATTAGCAATTAAGCTGCTTTTCAGTTATCAAATTAAGTGACTCTACATGGCTTAGACTATTATCACTCTTTTAGGTGCTATTATTTTTGGGTGACGTCTAATGGAAGTTTTTGTTCTTAAGGATGATTTGATTGATATTCTGTCCAAATTATAAGGAAATAACCTTTACTGACCCTTATGGTAGACACGAATGAAGGGTACATTTACTGGCAATTGGATTGCTAGTGGTGCAGAAAACTAAATCGTGTATTTTGGGATGAAAGGAGTACTTGTTGGCTAGGACCAAAGAAGCTAGCAGTAAATACTAAAGCTGACAAGATTTAGGTGCATTAGAATTGTGCTTATTCTCCATCCTGCGACCTTCTGTACTTAAAATGAGTTTGTGTTTCTCTAATGAGCAATCAGTGTTTTTTTTCCCCTTTGTTTCCATTGGTATGCCTTTGGTAGGTTGTGCACCTCTTGATTACACGGGATGCATCTTCTTTTCACTTTTGTGAAAACCTTTCCATTCTGTTTTACTTTTAGTTTTCCGTATTCTGTAAGTTTGCCTCTCACTATCTTACTTCCTGAAGCTCTTTTCAAATTAGATGTTTGAAGTGATAGGTGCTAATCTTGTGTGTAGAGGAGGAGGAGGAGGAGAGGGATGTCGTATTCATCTCTGAGTCTGTGACATGTGTTCACAAGTAATGCATGCATTGGCTTTATGTGTAAGAAGCAGATATACGACGCTTACATTCACATAAACATCACTTGTGCATGCAAAGAGGAGCAAGTGAGATTTTTTTGTATGAATTTTGTTTATCCTTTGGAAAGTCATATAGCCCGGCCCATTATTGCATTAATGAGGTTACTTTTCCGTGGGAAAATGACAATGTACCACCTTGTCTGACTCTATTTGCAATGTGCAAATGTGTAGGTGTGAAGTGTAGTTTTCCCCGTTTTCAATCATTTTCTTTGTTAAACAGTGATTGTGCCTTGTTGATAGCCAAACCTTATGTGCACCTGTCCCTTCTTTTAAAACAATGAATTGCTCGTCAATATGTGTATCACATCCTGTATTCCTTGATTCTAGTGCACTGGCTTCTGTGTTTCAGATAGCAAAGCGCTTGGAGAAGTTCAAAACGACAATTTTCACACAGATGAGTAACCTTGCCTTTAAGCACGGAGCAATAAACCTCGGCCAAGGCTTTCCCAACTTTGATGGCCCTGAGTTTGTAAAGGAAGCAGCTATTCAAGCCATTAAAGATGGAAAAAATCAATACGCTCGTGGATATGGAGTTCCAGACTTAAACAATGCCATTGCTGAGAGGTTCAAGAAAGATTCTGGACTTCTGGTGGACCCTGAGAAGGAAGTTACTGTTACCTCTGGGTGCACAGAAGCAATTGCTGCCACTATGTTTGGGTTGATAAATCCTGGTGATGAGGTGATCCTCTTTGCTCCTTTTTATGATTCCTACGAAGCTACTCTCTCGATGGTTGGTGCCAATATCAAATGCATAACATTGCGCCCTCCAGATTTTGCTGTCCCCATTGATGAGCTGAGGTCCACTGTCTCGAGGAATACACGTGCAATTCTTATAAATACTCCACATAACCCAACTGGAAAGATGTTCACCAGAGAGGAGCTCAATGTGATTGCATCTCTCTGCATTGAGAATGATGTGTTGGTGTTCACTGATGAAGTTTATGATAAGTTGGCATTTGAAATGGATCACATTTACATGGCCTCTCTTCCTGGAATGTATGAGCGTACTGTCAGTATGAATTCGTTGGGGAAGACATTCTCCTTAACAGGGTGGAAAATCGGGTGGGCAATAGCTCCCCCGCATTTGACATGGGGAGTGCGGCAGGCACATGCTTTCCTCACTTTTGCTACCTCGACTCCAATGCAGTGGGCAACGTCAGTAGCACTTAGAGCCCCAGACTCTTACTATGTGGAGCTAAAGAGAGATTACATGGCAAAGAAGGCAATTTTAGTGGAGGGATTGAAGGCTGTCGGTTTCAAGGTATTTCCATCGAGTGGGACCTACTTTGTGGTTGTGGATCATACTCCCTTTGGGCTGGAAAACGATGTCGCTTTTTGCGAATATCTGATCAAGGAAGTTGGGGTTGTAGCAATTCCAACCAGTGTATTTTACTTGAACCCTGAAGATGGGAAGAATCTAGTACGATTTACCTTCTGCAAGGATGAGGAAACTCTCAAGTCTGCAGTTGAGAGGATGAAGGCTAGGTTGATAAAAAAATGATCGAAATGCTGGGATCTTGATCATTTGACCTTGACAAGTTCATGGGATGGAAATGTTCGCATTGCAGTGTTAAAGTGGGTGAGATTGAAGGTAAAGTATCTTTCTCATCCCAATTTTGAAGACAAATTTCTCTGAGTTCTGAGTTAATAAACTTATTCAAGTAAGAGGATCCTAGAGATATCTCCTTACTCGATGTGGAAATTAGGGACACTCTGGCTACTTAATGATGAGTTTGTGCTGATCATGGTCCTGGAGTTCATCCATCCTTCTGATGGAGATTCTTTTGCAACTCTGGTAGGAGTAGATCATTCATTCTGTTTGTCACATTATGTGGTTGCTTTACTATCATTGCCTGTGTCAAGTCTTCCCTGGTTTGGGTGGAGATACTATTAGCAATGTTCTGGCTTTTCGGCTCATCATACACCCTTTTCCTCGGTACACAGACGGACAGGTGTTTGGGGGCCAAAAGTTTGGCCCTAATAAAATAACTACAAATAATTTCCTCTCTTCATGTCAAATCATCTATTTTCACTATAAATAAATATTAAAAATTTATTCAAATTATCTCTCTTTACTTTTTCACCAACTCTAACACCCCAAAATTATAACCATTCCAAAATTTAACACTCAAAACACTTGAGATTCCCAGTAGGTTTTTGTGGAGATTGTTTGCCAGCTAACAAGTAACTACCAGTTTTGCTGTCTGTGTCTGTCTGCGCTCTACTGAATTGACACATATACAGCCTTTCATGCTTAACCCAGTGATGATCCAAAATGTAAAGATGGCACAAAATGGCTGTAGGTTACTCTGTTTTTTGTGCCATAGAAGGGAAAAAGAAGCTGTAAAACCTTGATTATTTGGAGTTGGCATGATAAGTCAGTCACCTTGGGTTGGCTGCGTTAAAAGGAGGCATGCATTTGTCATGTTTTATTAGCCTACGTAGTAATAAATCGGTCTCTTTTCCTTTCCTTTTCGCCTATCCAAGAATGCCTCATTCCATGGACACAGGTTACTATTACTGTGGGTGTACGCAACAGGGTTTTTTAGAAGAAAAATAATTTAACCCCAAGGGGTTGCACTTGTGGTCTAGGCTTGGGATTTGACGGTTTACTTCCTTTAGGACTCAAGTTTAAGGGTGCGTTTGTGTACCAAAATTTTACCCCCTCTAAAATTTTAACACAATTAAATATTACAATATAATCTCTCTCTCCCCATCAAATCATTACTATTTACTACAAAAAAATATAAAAAATTACCTCTCTTCACTTTTTCACTAAACCCAATACCTAAAATTTTAACAACACTAAAATTTTACAACACAAACACAATCTAAAACTTTCAGGTGTTACTAATTCTTTAGGGTTCACTAGAGAGATTTAATAATTACTCGATTTGTATGAAACATAATGATTGCACAAACTTAGGAATTAGTTGATAATTACTCGATTTGTGTGTGACAAGAGTATTGCACTAAAATTAATATTCTCATCATCCAAAAAAAAAAGATTTAAGGTTAAGATTAAAACTTTGGAATAGGAAGAATTTGTGGTAAGGCCCCAAATTCCGGCGGTTAAGGGTTATTCTTATGCTTAAATTCAATAGATTTATGAAAAACTAGATTGTAACTTATTTAAACAGGTTGCTATCTATTTAAAAATTCAAACATATTTAAGAAATATTGAAATTTAAAACTTTAAAATGTAAAGAGATAAAAACATCTCTTTTTTAAATTTAAACACTTTTAAAAGGATAAACTTTACATTTCAATCTTTAAATACTTTGAAAAAAAAAACCTTTTCAAATAAATGAGAGTCACAAAATTATAAAATGAATTTTTTTTATTTGAATTTGATTAGCAGAAAATATTTTTGGGTTTTAGGATATAGCATAACGGATAAATAATCTTAAATACCGTTTAAACGAATATCCGGTTGGCATATATTGCTTCACAGATAAACATAATCTTGGTGGAATATAGGGTCAAACTAAAAGCATAAATGTTTTAAGGAATTTTTCAATTTTTCTTTACTTAGGTTGTGCTTGGTTCCACGTAATTTTAAGAATTAGAAACATAACAAAAATACCTTCTGGTGTTAATTAATAATTATTGAAAAATTATTAATTTTCATTATTTAACATGATTCCTCTGAAATAGTTAGGAAAAAAAAAGGTTTGGTGTTTAATTTTATTCCTTAGTGTTTTATCTGGAAATTGAAATCTATCTTCTCTTAAAGTTTTGGCTTAATTACAATAGGGGTCTCTGTGGTATTTGGTTGTGATAAAATAATCCTTGAGGTATCATTTTCTACAAATTAGTCCTTTTTGTTAAAAATAAGTCCTCTCGGTGAGTCCTAGTTTACAGGATTAAGGCAACCCAAGAGGGGAGTGAATGGATTTTCTAAACTTTTCGGTTAAAACCCCCAAAGTTGTGTTTGCAAGTAAATACTACTTTAGCACAAGTATATAATATGCGGAACTGTAAATAAGTGTTAAAGTAAGGAGTAGGGATAAGAGAAGCAAACACAGTATTTTTAGGTGGTTCGGCAAACCCGCCTACATCCACCCCTCAAGTTCCTTCACCGAGCCTTGAGGTTTTCCACTATCTTCTAATAGCTTTACACACTAGCTTCCGGGTGCTAGTGAACCGTACAAGTGTTTTCTCACGGGCTCAACACTCAAATCCACCCAAGTGGTTTTTCTGGCTCACCACTCACAACCTCACCAAGCTTGAGATATACACTCTCAAAGCTTCTTCTTTAGTGAACAACCTCACTAAAGGAAACACCTCTATTGGATAGGTAGATGGAAGAACAAAAACTCTATTGATAGAGTAGATATAAAAATGAAAAGCTCTATCTATTGATTCACACAAAGACAAGGATATGAAAGTGTGTTTTGTGTGAATGCTATGAGAAATATAGAATAAGAAGATTTAAAATATTTCTCAAGTAGTAGAAATGATATGTGGTTGTTTTTTCTTCATTTTAGATGAAATGATGGTGTATTTATAGGCCACAAATGAAAACTAGCCGTTTATAGCCGTTAGGGGTCGATTTGACAATTTTACCGTTGTACCGGTCGACCGCTTCATGTACCGGTCGACCGGTTCAAGTAGCCGTTGCCCAACGGTCATAAATTTGAATGCTGTCAAGATCATCCGCTTCATATAGAGGTCGACCGCTACAAAAAGTTCATTGACCGGTTCATTTAAAAACATGTTTTTGACTACTTTTAAACACTCAATTTTAAAGACTTAATTCCCATAAGTATATGAAGGGTTTAGGAATATATTTGGGGAGTTTTGAAACCTTTAAAAACATTTTAATCTTTCAAACAAAAGGTAAAACAGTTTATGGACGTTTTGAAAGATATGCAAGTGCGTGATTCAAATCCTTGTCAAATGTGGAATAAAGAGTTACAAGGATTATACCCTAAGGTCTTGAAACTTCACTTTTAGCTCCTTGCATCTTCTTGTTCTTCTTTCTTCAAGGTTTGACTCTTTTCGTCAAGTTGTCTTTATCTTTGAAGATGTCCAATTTGTAAACTCATCCATTTATTGTAATCGTCAAAATCTCGATTGTGCACAAAAGTCAACACTCTCGTCCATAGGACGTCAAGTAGCCAATTAAAGTAGTACACATGCTACTTGATTTAAACCCATAAACTATCCTGACACGCGTGCAGCCACCTATCCTTTCCCGACTCAGTTTTGCCCTAAATAGTCTAGCCCTAGCCTTTCCCTCAACAGTCACTTTGAGCTTCCAATCCCCAGCTAGAGATCGAACCCTCTCATAATCGCTGCAATCTTTGTCTCCTTCAAAGTTAGACATAATAGGAACTTGTATTCTATCGGGGTTGGCTTAGTGCAATTATTGGTAAATGGTGGCTCAAGTTCTGTGCGTGCAATGCCAAATAGCAATCTCCATACGCCTGCTCCAAGAAAATTTGCATCCTTCTTGATAGTGTAGGTGATCGTACAGTGTTCCATTTGAAGCATATTCAAAAATCAGCATCCTTGTAAATGGAGTGTTCTATCTGCAATAGCCAAGTAGTTTTCCTGTGTTCTCATAGTTTAATCTTGCCAAATCAGCTACCTCTCTCAGAAAATAGAGCTCAAGATAGCCTGTCCAATGCTCTTCTTTGATGAAGAGGGAATTTATAGCAATCTCAGGCCCACCTTTAATGTTTCCATTGTAAACTACACTGTCCGGTGAGGAACCAATAATGTTGCTGAAGTCTTCACAGGCTACTTCAAGATCCTCTCTGTTGTATCTTACAACATCTTTCAGCAGTTCAGTATCTATGGATACAGTCATGTGGTCCTTGCCACTTGGTGATTTCTTCCAGGGGATTATGATAGAAGATTTGCTATTGCACTTCTAAAGAGCAGTAAAAATAGAAACCAAAAAGAGAGAAAGTTATTCGAAAATGGGATGCAATGAGATGCCGACGATTTGAAATGCTTAGGAACGATTTGTCTCAGCACCGAACTCTGGCTAGGTCAAAAGTCATTTGGGGATTTTTAGAGAAGTGTCTGGAACGTGGGGTTAGGTGCGAGAGGATAATATTGAAAGCTGGGTTGATTTTTTTTAAGTGCTGACAGGCAGCTGAGGTGGGCTTGTAAAAGAAGGGGAAATCACATGTGGCGCTGAGCTGGATTAGTGGGATAAGTGTTGGTTAACTATTCGCGTTGGAGGGACTTATTTTTAACAAAAAAAAAAAGGTGACTACACAGACTGATTTGTAGAAAGTGATACTCGAATACTATTTTGTCAGAACCTAATACCACAGGGACAGCTGGTATAATTAAGCTTAAAGTTTTATTCAAAGTATATAGTTTAATAAAGTAAATTAAGAAAGGTATATTGAAAATAACTTAATTACCCGGTCAAGATTTTCCATTGACCTAAATTGTCTTACCCTCCCAGACATACAAAGTTACACAAATATTTTACTCCAAAATATTTTCAAAATATATTTCCCCCTTAAAAATATATATTTCCCTCTTTAAAAAAAGAAGTCCTTAATTAATTAACCATATATTTTCAAAAGTAAAGGCCAGCTAAGCAGTAAATAAAAGCCGGGTATCTTTCTTCATACGAGGGATCACAAAAATATTCTCCCAGTTTATCTGAATGCCGCAACAGAATTTCAACTCACAAGTCCTACTTCTACCAGAACACCCAAACTAGATCAGTTCGACGCTGATTACAAAAAGTACCAGAAGGGAAAACGTCTATATATATCACAGACCACTGAGTCGCCTCCTTAGTTAGTTTGCCTAATTCGTAGTGATTCGGAGAGTTAATAGTTCTTAGACCTGAGACTAGTTTCAGGAATCATCTAGAACAGGTTTGAGCTATCGAAATCCAACCTATTTCACCATGGCTCAAGACCAGATTCATGTCCTGAGTCTGCTGGATTCAGCCAAGACTCAGCTATACCACTTCACCACAGTGGTGATTGCCGGGATGGGGTTCTTCACCGATTCCTACGATCTTTTCTGCATCTCCCTCGTCACCAAACTTCTCGGCCGCATATATTACCACGTCGACGGAGCGTCCAAGCCCGGTTCCCTGCCGCCTAACGTTGCGGCGGCAGTTAATGGAGTCGCGTTCTGCGGAACCCTAACTGGACAGCTCTTCTTTGGGTGGCTTGGCGATAAGCTGGGCCGGAAGCGAGTCTACGGCATAACGCTCATGCTTATGGTTGGTTGCTCCATTGGTTCCAGCCTTTCGTTTGGGAGTTCGCCAAATGCGGTAATGGCTACTCTGTGTTTTTTTAGGTTTTGGCTTGGGTTTGGTATTGGCGGAGATTACCCTCTCTCCGCGACAATCATGGCTGAGTACTCTAATAAGAGAACTCGAGGCGCTTTTATTGCCGCAGTTTTTGCCATGCAAGGGTTTGGGATTCTTTGTGGCGGGGCTGTGGCTATATGTGTCTCTGTCATCTTCCGGGCTTTATTTCCTGCTCGGGCTTACTCCGTTGATCCGACTGGCTCCACTGTCCCTCAGGCAGACTACGTGTGGCGGATCATTCTCATGTTCGGAGCTCTGCCTGCCGCTTTAACCTTTTACTGGCGCATGAAGATGCCGGAAACCGCTCGTTACACTGCCTTAATCGCCAAGAACGAACAGCAAGCTCGGCAAGACATGTCGAAAGTTTTGAACACGGAAATTCTAGAAGCGAATGAGGTGAAAGAGGAGGTCGTAGTGATAAAAAGACGGAATTCTTTCGGGTTGTTCTCCCAACAATTTCTTCGTCGGCATGGGATGCACTTGCTAGGGACGACCACCACTTGGTTCTTGCTGGACATTGCTTACTATAGCCAGAACCTGTTCCAAAAGGATATCTTCAGTGCAATTGGTTGGATTCCTAAACCAAAAAGAATGAGCGCCCTTGATGAGCTCTTCAAGATTGCAAGGGCTCAAACTTTGATTGCACTCTGCGGCACAGTTCCTGGATACTGGGTCACGGTCCTCCTCATCGACCATATCGGACGGTTTTTCATTCAACTAATTGGGTTTTTCTTCATGACAGTTTTCATGTTCGCACTTGCAGTTCCTTACAAACACTGGACACAAAAAGAAAACCACATCGGCTTCGTGGTCATGTATGCCCTAACCTTCTTCTTCGCTAATTTTGGGCCTAATGCCACTACATTCATCGTGCCCGCCGAGATTTTCCCAGCGAGGTTGCGATCAACTTGCCATGGTATTTCGGCAGCTTCAGGTAAAGCCGGTGCAATAGTGGGAGCTTTTGGGTTCTTGTATGCATCACAAAACCAGGACAAGTCAAAAACTGATCCGGGCTACCCTGCTGGAATCGGTATGAGAAATTCCCTCCTTTTGCTAGGGGTTGTCAACGTGTTAGGGTTCTTCTTTACATTTTTGGTGCCGGAGACGAAAGGAAAATCGCTGGAGGAAATGTCAAGGGAGGATGAAGGCGGCGCCGAAGATGAAATCTAAAGGGTTAATGGAACCGCATAGTTACAAGTCTTATCGATCAGAGAGATTTATATATACGTTATATGTAGTAGAACAATAAGTACTGTGCTTGATTTTGGTTAATTTTGTGGCTTTGGTTTGATTAATTTACGTACCCTGTAATTGCTACTAAATTTTGTTCAATTAGTTAAGGTTAATCTCTTCAGGGAATCTGGTTTTGATTCATATATAAGTTGGCGTACACAATTATAGCATATCATATATGTATCCGTATGCTAGCTGTTCTTCAAATGAATTCTTTTCTATGCAGAAGTTTACAACAAAAATTGGAAGTTGGAACACGGCTGTTAGGAATTATGATGAAGTTAGTTCACGAGGAAGATAGTACGTAGTTGCGTCCATGGAGGTACTTTCTTGCTTCATGCCCACGCTTTTGTAGTTGCATATATACTTACCGTATATCTAGCTAGTTTGGTATGCTTTCAAATTACCTGATCTTCTTGATCTTGATAAGCACCGGGATCAGGGGCAGGTTCCTGAAAAACATATATATGGAATTCGCTTATAATTTGAATTGCTAGCTTTTCAAGAAGAATGGGATAGGATTAAATGAGATTAATTATGAATATCAAGAACATTATGGGGTAGGGAAACTTTAAGGAAAGGAAAAGATCATCTCATGATCATATGTGCATCGAATTAAGGGCATCTTGTGTACTCGTGGCATACCATTTGACACTCATCATCATGAACTGTTGGCTAACACCTCACCCGACATGATCTACTCTTTAAAAATGGCATGTCACAAAAAAAATTAAAGAGTAATACAAAGTTTGTTCCCGTTTGAGCAAAAATTAAATTAATTCCTAAACTTAAAACCTATAAAAAAAAGTCTTTAATGTTTAAAATTCATCACAACTTTAGTCTCTCCCCGCGCACAACCCCCCATCTTCCCCGATTACTTCCCCCAAAATCCCCAAGACGTTCTTCCATATGATTTCTAGAGGCCGAATATTCAATCCCCACAAATCTCCAGCCCCTCGAATTAATGCCCAAATCTTCCACGACTCAAGATCATGAGCACTAACTGAACTCATAATCTCCCTGTTCATAATCCTGTTACAATCAGGCTATTCGGCCTCTAGGGTTCATATGGTAAAAATTTGGGCATTTTTGGGGGAAGTAGGCGGGGTACTAGCTAATCTCCTTAATTTGCAATGTTTGATTTTTTTTCTTTTTAGTTTTTAATCTGCTAATCTTTTAATGTTTCAGAACTTTAAATTTTACTTCTGCGATCTTTTAAATTTTTAAATTTTTTAATATTTCTTATAACACTATAATTTTAATGACATGGCGTTTGAAGTGGATCATGTGGGGGTAATCAGCCAACGCAACAATTCATAATTGATGAAGCCGATTATGACCAGCCATCACATAAATCCACTGAGTCAAAGACCCAACAAGGAGAAGGGAAAATAATTTGCAAAACTGAGGGTGTGGCTAATTTCCATGAGGTAATTGTATGATTTTTCAAGGTAAAAGAGCGTCGCCTCTCAGGCCCCGACTGATTCTACCATAGAGGTCAAAACTGAGGAAAGGGTGAGATGGGTTGTCCTGTGGCTCAGCCTCCGAAATTCAAATTAGTCCTCCGCGAAAAATGCTGAGAAAGAGGAAGGAGTGAGTTTTCGTAAATTACCATTCATTTCCCCTAAAATGCGTACATGGGGGCTCCTTTATAGAGGTGTGGTGGCTTTTCGTCCTTCTTACACAGAATGGGGTGATTGGTTGTAGGAGTATGTCTCTCTGCAGGCTGGTGTGATTTTTAGCCAATGTGACATGACCATGCAGACAAGGTGATCTTGGGAAATTTACCCATGGACCCACTTTTGGGTTTTTTTACTATTGGGTCTCATTAAGGGTGTTGGGCCTCACCTAGGCTGGGTCTGCCAAGTGGGCTGAAAAATCCTACCCCATCAGTAGCCCCCCATTCTCTAGGGCTAGGTCTGAAAAGGCTTGGAGAATGTCTCTAGCATGAGGCCTACTTGTCTCTTGTGCTTGACAAATCATGAATGTCCCTTTTAAGCTTTTTTTATCCTTAACATAATGACAAAAGGTACAAAATTCCATTCTAGGCATGAGAGCTCGATAAGAGGCATAAGAGCCTATCTGAAGCGTGAGGGCCCAATGAGCAGCACGAGGGCCTGATAAGAGGTATGAGGGCCTTTCTGGGCACCAGGGCCAGATAAGCGGCACGAGGGCCTAATAAGTGGCGCGAGGGCTTGATAAGACGCTCGAAGGCCAATAAGAGGCATGGTGGCCTTTTCGGGGTGCGAGGGCCCAATAAATAGAATTAGCACCTGATATATGGCATGAGTGTCTGTCGAGGGTGCGAGGGCCCAATAGGTGGCACGAAGGCTTGATAAATGGCATGACACCTGATATATGGCCTGAGTGTCTGTCTAGAGCACGAAAGCCTAATAAATAGTCATCTTTCCTTGGCACGAGAATGTTGGCTTTTGTTCACAATCTATATTTTGATTATTTCAATAAATGAATTAACTTACAAAATGGACATCTTCAAAGTCAAAGACATTTTCATCAAAGGGCCAAAGACTAGAAGATTGAAGATCAAGAAGATGCAAGGAGTTCAAAAGTGAAGATTCAAGACCTTATGGTATAAACTTTGCAACTCTTAGTTTCACTTTTGAAAATGATTTGAATCACACTTGCATATATTTCAAAACGTGCATAAACCGTTTGTATACTTATGGAAAGTTAGTCTTTAAAATTGTGTGTTAAAATCGTTCAAAAATGTGGTCTTAATTGAACTGGATCATGTGATTAAGTTGAGGAGATCAACTGGTCTTCGACCTCTTGGTATATCAGTCGATCGATTGTTTTTGAAAATATAGCCGTTTTGATTTCTTACATTATAAGTAACTTTAAGAGGTCAACCGGTTCATGTAGTGGTCGACCGACTTGTTTTGACAGACAACCCCCAACGACTATAAACGGCTAGTTTTCTTTTGTGACCTATGAAAAGACATTCCTAACGTCTAAAAACTAGAGAGAACGACCACATATTATTTAGATAGCTTGAGAAACAAATTAAACCTTATTATTACATATTTCTCATATCATTCACACAAATTACATTTTCACATCATTATCATTGTGTGAATCAAAGAGATAGAGCTTTCCATTTTCTTATCCACTCTTTGAGAGAGTTTGATTCTTATATCTACCTATCCAAAAGATGTGTTTCCTTTAGTGAGGTTGTTCACTAAAGAAGAAGTTTAGAGATGGTATATCTCAAGCTTGGTTAGGTTGTGAGTGGTGAGACCGAAAATCACTTGGATTATGAGTGTTGAGCCTCGAAAAACACTTGTACGGTTCTCTAACAATCGAAAGCAAGTGTGTACACTATTTGGAAAATAGTGGGAAAACCTCAAGGCTAGGTGAAGGAGCTTGAGGGGTGGGTGTAGGCGGGTTTTCCGAACCACCTAAAAATCTTGTGTTTACTTATCTAACTCTACTCTTTACATTTAGCACTTATTTACTTATCGCATCAATACTTGTTCAATATACTTGCGCTAAATTAGTATTTACTTTGCAAACACGATTTTGGAGGTTAAAAGTGAAAAAGTTTAGAAACTCAATTCACCCCTTCTTGGGTTACCTTAATCTTAGGAATTTACAGAGGGCCCCACATTTTTCTTTCTAGACCCAAATAGTTCTGGGGCACAAAGGGCCAGTAAGTGGCACGAAGGCCTAATCGCTTCTTAATTTTGTAAGAATTTGGCCAACCAAGGCCTAATCACTTCTTAATTTTGTAAGAATTTGGCCAAAATTTCAGCTTGGGCCGATTCAGGGTAAAAACAAGTTGGCCAAAAAAGTCCACACATAGGAACCGAAACCAAAATTTGCACTCATGTGGGTACCAGAACCGGAATGAACTAATTCTATCAATTCTAATACTGCCCATATTCTAAAAAAGTCTACAAGACTATAACCACGCACCAAAATATTTTACACTACTTTCTCACAATAAAATTCTAATGTCCTCAATTTTCACACATCTCCTAAATTCGTTCAGATTTTTAGAATTTCCAAACACACCCTTATATTTGGTTTATTTTTAATAAAATATTAAAGTAAATATCTATATTCTAATTGGGAAAACTAAAAAAAATCCTTATACCGCTGTTATTTAACATTAATAATTTTCAAATTGTGAGGAGTAATAATTTATAAGACTATCATTTTTCCCCTTTATAAGTATGAGTATATGATAGGGATATCTGAGAGGATGATGTGGTACCACGCGAGATCAGGTGGCACTCTTGTGATTTTACACCTCCTGCTTGATTTAGGATTTTTTATATGAGCTTTTATCTTTTATTTATTTCCCCATTGAATTCACTTTATTTTGTTATAAATTAATTGAAAATAATTAACTGTTAAGAGAATATACTATTTATTTATTTTTAGGATAAACCTACTCTAATACATATATAGTATATACGTTGACTTTAGTGGCAGCGGACCCGTGGGCGAGAAGCCGATGGGGGCTCCCCCAGTCCCCCTGACTCATATGAAGCTTCTTAAGGAAATCATATTTTCCTAATTTTCATAAACTTTTTTGTCCATTAGGTTTTTTTTCTTTACTTTTCTTTAAAAAGTTATTTTTTAATCCATAAATATATGCACTTGTGGAATATATATGAACTTGGATATATATTATTATTTTGCCCCAAGCAAAAAGCACTACGGTTATGTTCTTTTGGGTGGGTTTGTTTTGTAAAATTTTAGTGTTGTTAAAATTTTAGTTATTGGATTTAGTGAAAAAGTGAAAAGATATATAATTTTTTATATTTTTTGTAGTAAAAAGTAATGATTCGATAGGGAAGAGAGAGATTGTAATGTAATATTTTATTGTGTTAAAATTTTAGGAGGGATAAAATTTTACAATGCAAATACAGTCTTTGTAAAAGTATTATAGGATACAATGTATTTAACAACTTCAAACATCTAAAATTTTAAAAAATCTTACACAAATACCAATAACTTTTGCACAAACTTTAACAACTTTTCACACAATTTTCAATAACTTGTCAAAAAAATTCTAACAAATCTTCTCTCTCTATAATTTTTCACCAAACTTAAATATTTTTTATTAAAAATTATATCAAATCATAGCTCTCTATATATTTTAACAAACTCCAATAAAAATTAAATATCTTTAAAATTTTACCAACTTTTACACAAAAATTTATAAAATTATAATCTATATTAATATTCACAATTATATCTAAAATCCTACAAATTTTAAAATTCTTTACGAAACGAACATCCTTAGGTCTAGTTGGCTTGAGGATCTTTATAAAAAAACAATTATTTCGATTTTAAAATAAATTTCTCTATTTATTCCCTCTTGGGCAAAAAATACAAAATATTTTTCTATTTTTACATTATACAAATATGGAGTGATTAGTTGATGATTGAGTTCAGTTGAGATGGGGGTAGAGCTCCTTTTTCCAAACCATACCTTCCCGCTTTGAAAAAGAAAGCCTTATAATTAAGGGAAATTTACTTTTCATTCACTGAATTTTCACCCCCTTTTCATTTTTAGTCATAAAATTTAATCTTTCAAATTTTTAGTCCTTAATTTTTTCATACTTGAAAAAATAGTCCATGCGTTACCTTCCGTTAGTCTACCTAACATAATATTTTCTTACGTCAACCTTCATTTTCACGTAAGCAACCCTTTCCCACATCAGCCCACCATGTGAACCGAATGCACCAAACGACTGGTAGCTCCCACAAGTTTAAATGAAGTTGTGCGATCCGTTCCAATTGTAGACCAACGTTAGCTAAGTCTTCCTCCCGTGTATCCATGGACATTTCATAAGTCTCACAAATTTCCCCCGCAGGCATACAAGTCTTTGAACCCTAGTCTCCTTTGCGTTGTTTTAAAATGAGTGCGTGAATCTCACGCGCATGATGTCTAGATTTGCACCTTCCATCCACTTTTCCATATATTTTAATGGTGAATTTCGATCGATGGTACAAATCGACTGGGATCAAATCTCGGCTAATTCAATTTAAACAACATGAATTTAGACCAACCTTCAATAGTCACTCGAGAGATACTTAACGCGAAGATTACAAGATTGGCATATGCGTACTCAATTTACTAGGCCTAACATTCACTTTCAAATATGAACATTCCTTCCAAAGATAATGCTACTCGGGCCCATGTTGATAGAGAAATTTCCTACTTTGTATTAAAATTCCTTGCCGAAACCTGGCAGACGTCGAGTGTAATTTAATAATATGCATGCGTTAACTGTACATAGTGTCTCCCAAGAAAACATTAAATTTATAATTAAAGAAAGTAAGCAACAATCGCGATCATAGTGGCATCCAACGGACATATTGGCCTTACATGTTTTTATGATGAAGCGGAAAGTGAACAAAATATACTATGTTTCAAGAAAAAAAAATTGTTAATTACACTTTGCGCCCTTTATCTTTGGGGTCATTTACAATATGCACCCCGATGTTTTGATTTTGAGATATTTGACGAAATCCGTCAATTTAAACGGTCAAATCGGGTCGGGTGCACATTGCAAAAATATTAAAGATAAGTGGCTCAATGTCTCAAAATCAAAACATCGGGTTGCACATTATAAATGACCCCAAAGATAAGGGGCGCAAAGTGTAATTATCCAAAAAAAAAACAAATATACTATGTTGAGCTTGGGAGTGGGATATCGTTTTGCTAATCATCATTAATATATGTATGGATCAAAACCGGTGCATAGAATCTCCAATGTGGGAGCCTGCAGATGCTTACAAGTTACAACTCTCTTGATCAATTCAAATATAAAAAGTCAGCCACTTGATAGCACCTACGCATGTTGGTTTTTAAAGAGTTAAGTCCCTTCCTGTTCATATATATTTTTTTAAAAAAATATAAGTAAATATAACGAGTAATTACCTGAATTAAAACAAGGCTCATGCGTCATAAAATATATATTCAACATTCTGAAGAATCATTCTCCCAAAACTTTTTTATCTAGAATTTTATTTTTAGAAATCTGTGTTATTTTAATAAAAAGGAAAAGGAAAAAAATTAATACCATTAGGATTATCCTTCTATTTTTTTCATCAATGAATTGGACTAACAAAGTTGTCAAGGGAATTATAATAGTAACGAGCACGGACAAAAATACGTAAAATAGTACAGGGATTTAGTTTTGGGTGTTGATTATTAAAATTTTGGGATGGTAAAAATTTTAGAGTGTTGGAGTTGATGAAAAAAATGAACAGATATGATTTGAATGAATTTTTTATATTTATTTTGAATGAAAATTGATGATTTGATTGGAAGAGAGAGAATTTTGTGTAGTTATTTTATGGGTTAAATGCATGTCATGCCCCTGTGGTATGCAGTAATGACATGAATTTAACTTATTTTATTGGGGCCAATTTTGGCTCATATGACTTTGTTTATTGTTCAAGTAAATATTATATATATATATATATAGATAAATTGAGAAATATTTTGTATTTTGATCCTTATGTACTGACTTCGGTGGATATCTAATGTTTTGGCCCCTTATGTTAAAATTTTATTTTATTTTTTTTAACAGAAAAAGAATATTTTCAATCTCTCATCTACTTATCTAAAGGTGGTATCTAAAGGTGAGTAGTAGAATAAAAAAATTATCAAAAATGACTTTGGATTGATTCTTGCGGAAATCTTTACCCACGCATACATTTACCATACCTTTCTTTCCATTCACATATCAAGCACTCCTTTAAACAACAGTGATCATAGGTGATTAGTGCCAAACATTAATTAATAGCCCAACTAGATATATATCAATGTGTGTCTCAAAGCAGCATGTCCTTTCAGAGGCGTAGACAAATGCTAACAGATAAGCATAAGCATTAACAGAAAGAACAGGATTGACCATAAAAATATATATATATATATATATAAAAGGTTTATACAAATTTCAATACCTGTGCCTTTCTTATTTTTTAACGACCTTGGTCACTTTTTTATTAACAAAATTCATCAAAATTATCTTCCCTTACTTTTTAACAAAATATAATAAAAATAATTATTCAATCAAACATTTTTCAACTTTTTCACTAATATTTTTACATATTATTATAAAAATTCAAATTAAACATTTTTCTCTTATAAACTCAAAATTTTAAATTTTTTTACTTGATAATTAACCTAGACTTATTAAGGGTATGTTTGTTTTCCTAACATTTTGGAGCATAAAAATTTTCAACAAAATAAACCTTCTCCAAAATTTTTTATTTTTACAAATAAATATTTTACCTTTTATAAACCCTAACAAATTTCAATAAAATAAAAATTTTAAAAATATTCTCCAGTCAAACAAACATACCCTAAATTGTACGAAGGTGAATTCCGTCTGCTGAAGTAATACTAATTGCTAATGACTTTTTGAACTGTTGAGGCACGTGCCGGCCTTACATAGTGAAGCGAAAAGTGTCGGAATCTAGAAATCCCACGGCAAAATCTAATCCAACGGCAGTAAACGTACCAAGAAATCCCGCCCTTGGATCACATGGACGGTCCATATTGAACCTTTCTCCCTCTCCTTTTTATTTTTATTTATTTTTGAGTTCCTCGCTCTCCCTAGTTCCTACTACACGATTATAAATGTAAGAAAACCCGGTCCAAACCTCCGCATACTCTCTGTTTTTCGCTTCTCCCTGTGTGAGTGAAAGTTCCTTGCTTTCTCTCTTTCTGATTGTTCGTATTTCACTTGCTTTTCTAAGTTGCCCCGCCGCCGTGAGTCGCACTGCCGCGCCTCCCCTGAGATGTCGCCGGCAGCATCTCAAACAACCTTTGTGATAAGAATATCGCGGTACAGGAGGGTCCACAAGGGATAGGGAAGGAGAAATTTTTCAAAAAAAAGAAAGATCCGACGGCAGGGATTCAGGAACAAATCTTCTAGGGACCCACTTGAGGATAATGGACGGCCAGGAAAGCCAGGCGAAGCTCACGAGAACACAGTCACTACTCCGGTCCTCTCCGACCATCCGATCGTCCATTCACAGCCTCTCTTCCATCACCGTGGACGGCGCCAAGACACCCCACCAAGAAGACGGTGAGGAAGAGAAGTGGAAGAAACCCAAGAGATTGGGTTCTACACCGAGAGCCGGGTCGACCCGATTATCCAACCCGTTCCTCGCCGTGTTCTTGCTCTCTTTCTTCACCCTCCTCTCGATGTTGTTCTTCCTTTACTACCTTTATACGAGGAAGGAAGAGATACCAACTTCGGAGATTCTCCTTTTGGCTCTGATTTTTATCGCCGTGACGCTCTTCTTTGCGTCCAAACACAAGGGTCTGATCCACCAAACCATGCTGGTTCTCAAACACTCGTGGGATGAGAAAGCAAAGCGACTTAGTCTCTCCAGGACCAACTCGAAGCCGGTCCAGTGGTTCATCGGCGACCCGAACGTTGAGAAACCGCGCAACATCATACGGGAAGGCGTGGAGTTCTACAGCAATGGCGATTTCTACGAGGGGGAGTTCCACAAAGGGAGGTCTAACGGGAGTGGGGTCTATAACTACTTCGTCAATGGTCGGTACGAGGGGGACTGGATCGACGGAAGGTACGACGGGTACGGGATTGAGAGCTGGGCGAGGGGGAGCAAGTACAGGGGTCAGTATAGGCAGGGCCTGAGGCATGGCTACGGCGTTTACAGATTCTATACTGGGGACTCTTATGCAGGCGAATGGTGCAATGGGCAGAGCCATGGGGTCGGAGTGCAAACCTGCTCCGACGGAAGCTGCTATATTGGAGAGTTCAAGTGTGGCGTCAAGCACGGGCTAGGCTACTACCATTTCAGGTGAATTATTCAACTCTAATTGTCTATGTTTTTGGGGTTTATTTTTCAAAATTTTGTGCGAAACACTCTTCTGTACTTGTGTGTAATTGGGTTTTTGTGATTGATTAATTTTGACTTCATCTTGGTGGGGTTTACTATGTCTGAAGTGTTCCACAATTAACAGAAGAGTAAAGGTTTTCTTTGTTGAATTTGTGATTGATTCCTTGGATGTCTGTTCAATGGATTAGAGATCCAAATCTTCTTTTCCTTTGTGTTGGTTGTTATGGACTTTGGGACATGTTGGTTACTGGGAGGTTTTTCTCCCTCAAAATATACGTCAAAGATTTTGGGATTCTGTAGCGACCTGATGGATCTGACTGTAGAAACAGTACTCTCTGCATTGACTTTGAATTTTTTTTTTTCTTGAAAATTTGCAACGGTTAGGTGGTGTAATTTTCCGGGGTTATGAATTCGAAATATAGGGGTAACAGCTGACTCAATTTCACTGCACTTTCTCGTTGCATAGCTCCCTTTGTTGCGGACTCGCATCAAAGTCTCTCAGCGTCCTTTAGACTCTCAGTCCATGAAACTTTGACATGTATTGAATTTGCTCAAGATTCATTTGAAATTTTGCATTTGTGCTGAATTGATTCTTCTGTCCTCGATGGATCCTGTTGGTCTCTAGTGCAGGATACTCTTATCAGTTGAAAACATTATGTAAATTATTTCATCAGAAGAGAACTCATTAGTGACAATGAAATCTGGTTGTTTTTGCAGGAATGGAGATAAATATGCTGGAGAATATTTCGGAGACAAGATTCATGGATTTGGCGTGTATCACTTTGCCAATGGTCACTGTTACGAGGGGTCGTGGCATGAAGGTCGTAAACAAGGCTATGGCATGTATACTTTCAGGAGCGGAGAGACAAGATGTGGGGAGTGGGATACTGGCTCCCTTAAGCACCCTCTATCCCCACTGACTGATACAGTCCTTCGTGCATTTCAGGTACCTTTTGAAACCGATATCCTCCCAATCCACCATTTCATCTTTTTATGCAGTTTTTTCCTTCGTATTGAAGCACACACTTATTCAGTCATTTTCATGTCAAAATTGCAGGCTGCTAGAAGAACAGCAGAAAATGCTATTAACCTTCCCCGAGTGGATGACCAAGTAAACAAGACAGTCGTGGCTGCAAATAGAGCCGCCATTGCTGCTAGAGTTGCTGCTGTCAAAGCTGTCCAGAACCGAATGGATGGAAAGTGTTGCTATACAAATGTCTAGGAGACTGGCTTTGGCTTTTGTCTAATATTGTAAATTCTTACTAATTTTAGTATGTCGAAGTTGTAGTGCACCCCATTGAGCAAAAGCTCATAGGAGGTTGAGAGGGGAATATTTTAGGTTTTGTCAGTCAATCACACTGTAACTTGTACATATCGTAACGTACATCAATGGAGGTCGAATTTTGAAGATCAAATGAGCCTCTTGTCTTCTTTTTTGCTTTTTTTTTTTTTTCATTCTTCTTTGTCTGCACCTGCCTGAGTATAGTGGATCCCTTGTGGTAGGGCATTTTATGCATGAAGCTCTATTATTGTGTTGTAGACTGCAATGATGAATAGTAGGTATGATTTCCAGCTTGTCTACCATAATCATAGCGACCGAGGATGACAACTCGAGAGCCTTATCTATACATTTGGGGCCTTTTGGCAATGCATCCTAAAATTGAGAGAGAAAAAGAATACTGTACAACCCCTCTTACTCTAAAGTTGACAGAGATCTTCGCAGTCTGCCTTTATCTATTAATGGGTGTTTGATTTGATTCACTCTTCCTATACGAAGAATCTCACCAAGAGGTCCCAATCGGAGCCCATGCACAAGCACTTGGCATGCGTAACATGTGAAGATAACAGAAATCTGCCACCATAGCATTAGCACCTAACACATCCCAACATGAGACCAAGATAGGCATATCATGCACTCCTTTGGGTATGTAGGTCGGCCTCTTACATGTTGCCCCCAAGGCCCCAACCATAGTCCTCTTGACTGGGAAAAGAGTACCAAATTAGTATGATCCACATAGATTAAAACTTTCCATTAAACTAAAAGCTAAGAACCTAGGCATGTGCCTTCTTCACGTAGGATATGCTTGAGATTTGTCATGCTTTTTTTCATGGCACATGACATGATGGTGGTGGGTGGGGATCTTGTCTTGGTAGAAGGATAAATTATATATATGCATCTATCTTTTGTGCATGGCGGATGCACCAGCTGTGTCCTTCTATCCATTTTAAAACCGCAGAAAAAGGACGAGTATATGAACAAAGTTATCTTTCGACCTTTCCGCAACTAAGCTTTCTTACTTTTTCTTTTCTGGTATTTGTCAAAGCCTCGTAAGATTCTTTTAATTTTTGCCTCTATTCGCTCCAGCTACCCACCTAGTTAGATTCAAATAATACCCTCTCTACTCTCCAGTACTTGAAACTTCCAACTACTCCACGTGGACAAAAGGCAACAAGAAAAAGGTCGAGCTGGGTGGGTTTTATTTCGAGGGGTTCTGCATATTGCCTCTGGCTCTCTCTCTTTTGACTAATCCTTCAGATCATGGGTGTGGTCCAAAAGTTCCCAAACGGGACTACCTCAGCCCTGGCGAAATCCTGTTCCTCTATTAGGAAATTGAGTAATTTCAGAGTGAGAGAGAGAGAGAGGCATTAAGATTATTCTTCTTGTGGTGTATAATGTCCTGTAGCATGTTCTTACCACTACTAACTACAATGGACATCCCCCTTTGTTTGGCAAACAGAGATATATTATTATTGCGAAGGGTGTGGTCTCATAATTGCATCCTCTCTTCGATTGGTTATGTTATAGGGTTCATTATCCGACCACTGCGAGAGAGATGCTTGAATTTTTAATATCTGCTGTCTCTGTTTCTCACGTCGAAACCAGTGGATCTGGTCAAATTTATTAGGGGAGGGGGGCAATCCCAAAAATATTTGCTAAGAACCAAGCTATAAGATGAAGGTGCTAAAAAAAATGCTATAAGATGCAGATTTACTACTCAATAAATGAAAACTGACAGAAAGAAAGTATGCAATAGGCATATTTTCACCTAACAATTGCTAGTAAAGGTATCAATGTTGTATCTTATTACAACTAAACCGAAACGTTTTTATGTTTATTGGACGTTCAATGATTTTTCTATCAGATTTGGATTTTTTTAAATCGTAATTAAACTTGAATTCCATATGTAACAGTATATATAATTGCAGAAGCATCAAATCTGATTTTGTTGTAAGCAGTAACGGTCTTATTTTTGTTTTCGATAACGTAACGTCGTAAACATTAAAATAAATTTAAAAAAACTGTACACGAAACAGTGGGGAGACATGTTTGTTTCATGCATTTATAATACCTTATCACCAAGGATTTCCTGGTGATCTCGTGGTCGCAAGGAATGTCTTTCGAGTATGTTGCGGGAGTAAGAAGTAAAAACTCTTTCCTCCCTTGTTCTTCAAATGTTTCTACGGACCTTGGTCTGAAATTCGATTGGGTCAATCATCTTGGTTTCATCATACAATCTACCAATTACAACTATCGAATCATAAAATTATCCCAACAAAAATGTTAGTATTTTAGTGCTTAAAAGCATTTTAAACGGATGTAAAGCTCGAATTTGAAGAAACTTTTAACCACAGTAGAATATGTAGATTGAGTCCGAAGTATGTATATGGGAAGGAAAGACTACCATAGTAACCTTACAAGTAGGGCTTTCTTTTCAGGTTTCGGGTTTGGTTTCACTCACCCCGAACCTGGCCCGACTCAATTGGATTAAGAAAAATGAAACTCGACCCCGACCCGAACTCATGAACCCAAGCTGCTTTGAATATATCAGGTTCGGCTCAACTCGGCTCAAGGTAGGGTTTCTCTTTTTTTTTCTTCATTATTTTATAGGGCCAAAATGTTATGGACTAATTTTTTTAGGCTAAAAAGTTACGTGCTCTAATTTTTTGTTTAGCCCAAGACTATATTTTTTGAGAAAGAATGCATAGACTTGTAAATATTTGACTCGGATCTGATTTTTAGAATGTGTTGAACAAACCTGAATTCAACTCGAATATTGTTAGAATGCATACATAAAATCTGTTGAAAGTGAGAGTCCCACATTGCTTAGCAATGTGGTGAGTAGGAAAATATTGGCTTATAAATATAAGCTCTTTGTAACCTTTTATTTTCATAAATGAGATGCAAATAAATCCAATTGGTTTTTCCATTTGGGTGTCTCATTTATCTAAAGTAAAATTTTTTTATTTCTAACATGGTATCAGAGCAAGGTTTTCGGCTTTAGTCCGGTTACCTCCTGGCGACCATCCGGCTTAGTACCGGTTTTCTCCCGGTTTAGTACCGGCAAATTTTCCGGCATAGTACCGGCTTTCTCCCGGCTCAGTACCGGCTTCCTCCCGGCATAGTACCGGCGACTTCCCGGCTCAGTACCGGCGACTTCCCGGCTCAGTACCGGCAACTTTTCCGGCTCAGTACCGGCAATTTCTCCCGGCTTAGTACCGACAACCTCCCGGCTCAGTACCGGATTCCTCCCGGCATAGTACCGGCGACTTCCCGGCTTAGTACCGGCAATCTTTTTAATTATTTTTTTTCTGTAATTATTTTTGTAACTCCAAATTCAAGGTTTGTCGGTTTGTCCACCTTGAGTTTGCGGGGGAGTGTTGAAAGTGAGAGTCCCACATTGCTTAGCAATGTGGTGAGTAGGAAAATATTGGCTTATAAATATAAGCTCTTTGTAACCTTTTATTTTCATAAATGAGATGCAAATAAATCCAATTGGTTTTTCCATTTGGGTGTCTCATTTATCTAAAGTAAAATTTTTTTATTTCTAACAAAATCAAACCCCAATCCTAAATAAAGCCGACCCGACTCAAGTCGGAACGAGTCAGGACATCGAGTCTTAGGTTTTTTGCCCATCTCTAATTACAAGAGTGCAATTGATTTTAAAAGTAAAGAAGGTTTCAATCTATATATCTTTTATCTCACACCAACTCTTAAGTGGTCCTATTTTCAGATCCCCAAATCAAATGGGTTGTCATTATTGTGATAAAATCTTTATGTTGGTAACATCAAAATCCTTCTTCAAACCTGTTAAAATTAAAATTTTAGAACTGGAATTTTATCTACTTGAGTTACGAGGTAATTGTTAGTTTTTAGAAGTTTTGTTTATGTAATAACTTAGAGGGTGTTCGGTTGAGTTGTGTTTTAGGTGATGTTAACTTTATTGGTATGCGTGTTGTAGTTATTTTTATATAATGCTAAAAATGATGTTTGATTGTAAAAAATTTTTGTGTTACGAAGATTTTAAAAAATTATGAAAATACTGATTAAACGAACATGTGCTTAATTTCATTTAGGTGTGTCTTTTCATTATCAAAAGGAGGGAAAAAAAGAGGGTAACAATAATAAACGCAACAAAAAGTGATTTGGGTATTGCTTTTCCAACTTGAGATAAGATGGAACCCACTCTGGTCCACATGACTGTATATTTAGAAAATAGCAACAATGGCTGACATGATATGTGCCATGTGGCGAGCGCTGATTGTCAGTGGATGGTAATTATAAAGACCCTGCTGAACATAATTGCAGAAGACAGAAGAAAAAGATTCAAGATTAAATGTATCTTTTGCTTGCAATCTAATCAAACTATGATGTATTTAGGAAAAAAAAATCAAACTATGATGTAAATTGGATCTTTGATCTTTTTTTTGTAAAAGGACAACCACCCACTAGTGGAGTAGTCGGCTGGGTCATCTGGGTAGTCGTCAGATGAGTCCTAATGTACTTTTTCCCAGCCGCATTTGTCTCCCCGCATGACATTGGTAATGGTCAAAGTACCAAAACTCTTGTACTTTAAATTGAGGTTTTCTTAAAAAAAAAAGTGGAAGTCTCCGCCCTCTGTTGTATAAATGTAAGGGTCATTTATAGAAATTGTTCTCACTTCCATATGTTTGGTTTCATCAACGGAATTGATTTGGTCAGCAGTAAAACAGTCTTATCTTTCAAAATAGATGTATCGAATTACATGATGTTTCAAGAAACATGTTTTGAGGTAATAATCAAATATTAAAATATAAATTACTTTATTTCACTTGAAACTACTTTATATTATAAGTAACTTTACATTAAAACAAAAGAGCTTAAAAGAAATATGAAGTTAGGACTATGAGTTGTTATTAAATATAATTTAAATAATAAAATCCATTCTTTCTAACATTTTAAAATTTTGAAATAAGGGTAGATTCACCTAGTATTAGCAAATATAATTCAAATAATCAAATCTATCAATTTTTTTAACAGATTACCCTTTTGGGATTTGTATGTTCACAATTAGAATCTTAAGAACATCACGTGGAACCATAATAAGAATTCAATTACCACTAATTTGATATGGACTCGGACATTTTTTTAATCATAATAGCAGCACCTTTCATTAATAAAATCAATGAGGTTGAAAAACCTCAGGAATACGCTCTAAAGGGCGAACCAGACACTCCAAAGAGTCGGTGGGCCAACGAGCAGGGTGACCAAAAAGTCATACAAAGACCTACAAGGGGCAGAAAAACCTTATCAGGCAGCAAACTAATATGATTAGCAAAAAAGGAAAGGAAATGACAAAATATGGTGGCACGGGCAGCAGTTGGAGGCGACAAACCGACCATGGAAGTGGAGGAGCGTGAGATTCACCACAGCCGGAGAAGGAAGCAAGAGGGGAGAGTCAGGCGGCCACAAAGGTGAAAATTCTAGAAATAATCCTAGGGCCGGCTATCTTTTTGATATGGTCTCGGACTTGATTGTCAAGTATTTGATGCTCTGAGTTGTGGAAGCTAACACATTAATTAATTTGACTTTGGAGATTCGTATCTAATATTTCATTTTTACTTCCTTGTTTAAGTTTTGGTAATCCTTGCTGTAGAGCATTTAGATGTTACAACATATATAAACCATTGATATTATTCTACAAGCAATTGTAAGTCGTCTCCGGCTGGTTTCTTTTGCTTTCTTTATTAGCACCGTATAGAAATAGTTGAGAGCGGGTTAAGTCACCTAATCCAGTCCTCTTTTGCTGACTTTCCACGAAGAAATCACGGAATAAACAATGTCAGGTAGTTGATGGGCTGGCGCGAGATGGAGAAACAGCCTTCCCAAGTTCGTCCAACCCGAGTCTTTTTTAAGACAGACATTTATTAGGGTTAGTTGTCACAAAAATCTTTTAATTTGTTTTGACTTTTCGGATACGACACAGTATTGTGCTGTGTATAAATTAAGCACACAGTATTTTTTTTCTGTCTATGTTTTATGAGATATTTTAGCCCTGATGTTGAACACTTGCAGCCATTGCAACATAAAAAAAAACTCCCACCTAATTTATTATCGTTGGTTTCAAATTTATTTATTTATTTAAATACAATTTTCACTCATCAATTATTGTCAATAAAATGATGTTTTTATCATCAATTTTTTTGGCCATTATATTTTGTGTCCCTAAAAACATCACTTTAGTAATAAAAAATATCAAGTTTTATCTAAATTAAAGGGAAAAGTCACTTCGAACCCTTTAACTATTAATACAATTTCAAACATATATTTAAACTATTAATATTGACACATTGAACCCTCCAACTTTCACAATTAATTAAATTACACCGTGAAATAAAATTTAAGGGTCAAAATCATGTCACGTGTCTCATTCACAATACACTAGGTATGAGTTTAATTGTTGGATATTTTTTAAGAGCGTAAATTAATGAAATTTGATAGTTTGTGGGCTCAATGTTTCAAATAGGGTAGTTTAAGTCCCTATTTAAAATTATATTTGTAGTTATAGAGTTTAAAGTGATGTTACTCCTAAATTAGTGATGGATAGTATAAAATCTACACGATTAGTAGTCGAGTGCATGAGCTCAACTAATCTCGATATTTATTTTATTTTTAATTTATTTGAAATTGAAATTGAAGTTGAAGTGTTTTATTTTCAAAGTTATATACTTACGTGAACGATAATAGAGGCTACACCAGATGTAGCGTACTGCATCCAGAAGGTCGATTCATTGTCGAATTAGGCTGCTGTGCAACATTAATGTGATAGCTGTGGGTCCAAGTTTTATGGTGGTAAACTATTTTATGTGCTTAGAAAAAAAAAACTATTTTATGTGGTTTTGACTTCAAACCCCCAAAAAATGGTTCATGATCTCATCTGTCAAAGGATAAAAACTTTTATAAACATAATAAATATACGAACACCGACTTGTTTGAATATGATGCATTCGGGTTACCCGGCAAGAAGCCACCATTCCCAAGAATAGTTGATAGTTCCTTTCTTCGCATTTCCTTTTCTTCGGGCGCATAAATTCAAAAGTACATTTGAGAACGACAGGAAATGAAAACAATTTTAGTTGTTTACAAAGACTTTATGAGCGTTCAAATAGATATATAGTTAGGAAAACATCAATTTTAAAATCATTTTATATCCTATATGATTTTGAAATGTGTAACATGCAGCACGATTTTGATAGTCGAATCTTCTCAGATGATGTATAAGGATGATTTTTTTTATTAAACGTTCGAGAGTCAAAATTTTGAATCGATTTTGGCTCTAATAAAATAATTATACAAAATTCTTAATTTTCTTATCAATTCACCACTTTTCACTTCAAATAAATATAAAAAATTAATTCAAATCATTTTTATTTTTACTCTTTTACAAAATATAACACCTCAAAATTTTAACAATAAAATATCACAATGACATTAACTTTATAGTTAGCAAGGCATAAAATAATTAATTTTTTTTCTCTAAATAGTCACTCAAAATTTCATAAATAAGTATCAAAACATGATATGCTTTTTCAATGATGTGTTCACATGATGGCTTTCACCTTAAGGATTAATTAAAGGGTGAACCAATAATTACGCAAATTTTGGCCCAAAAACATGGAGCCAATGAATCAATGGACATTTGTAGGTGAACTACCTTTTAGGTGATCAAAAGCCATTGGTAATGGCTACCAAATTCACAGTGTGATCAGGATCTCTCGAAGATCATGAGCTTTAATTGCAAAGGACAATGAAACAACATACCCTTAATCCACCTTTAAATTTTCCCCCCAACAAAAGATCAATCCTCCCTGAAACTCAAACAATTTAGATCTACAAGAATCTGACAGCTTTGATCATTTCAAAACTTGCACCTCTTTTGCACAAGCACAACTCTTACCTATGGTTTGACCCAAACCTCCATATTGTTCACAGTATTTAATACGAGTGACTTTTTCAATGGTTGAGTGGGGATCAACCACAGAGACTGCCTAGCGGGACCTCCCTAATCAATTCCCTGTGAGATGTATCATTTTTGGCCTGCCCAATGGAATAGTTGCAGTGCTTATAACTCTCAGTACTTTTGGCTGGCTAGCCCCCTCTAGGGTATAGGAATATTTCAGTCAAAGAACCCTTTTACTGGCCGGCACTAATGAAGATTTAGCCATGGACGTGTCGAGTCAAGAACCATTGCAGACGAAGCCATTGAATTGGACGTGTTCAGTTGTTCATACATCGCATAGAATATATTGGTCCTGTACGTGGCACGACTCGCGTGTGCAAGGGGGGGATTAAATTAATGACTCCTCCATATTCGTCCTTATAAGGGTTTAGAATCCATTTTCTTATTTGGTGGGCAAGAAAATTTCTGAGAAGCACGTCTTCTGTTCGCCTATTCACATGAGAATACTTTCCAGCCAACAGATGTTATGGGCATGCTCCAAAACCGTGGAGAACGTACGGTTCTATTATATATATATTGCATGCTCTCTCTCACTTTCTCATAAGTTATGTTGTTCCTCTAAAGATGTAGCCTTGAAGTTTGAACAACTCGAAATAATTGCCTCTCCGACGACGTCTCTCCCACTTTAGGGATGAATTATTATGCTGGCCGGAGCTCCTTTTCTACAAAGGATGTGGCCTGGATGTTTGAACAGAATCAAACGAGCAGGAGCTTGTGTGCCAAGGATAAATAAATGTCTCGACAAGAAGAAAAAAAGGCATAATTAAAAAATAATAAAAATTACGAAATACTTTCTAAAATTATGGTTTTACCTTTCTGGCTATGAAATTATAATTCTTATTTTATTTTTCCTTAACATAATTAGGTGCTCTTTCAACTGGGATCGGGCCCATTGAATGGACTGGCCGATCTCTACGGAAGCTCTCTTCAACCGAAGACCATGAGAAAAGTATTTGGGCCCATCAAAGTTCTAGTCGTCTGCCTTTGAATCTGCTTATATCGTATCTTTCGGAGAATGGTTTGGGCTTTATGATTCTATTATGTGTTGGGCTAGTTTACCCAATTCAAGCGATGGAATGAAAACCCAGAACTCAAAATCTGGTCCAATAGATGATATCAGACCTATTCTACTTGTGAGATTAAATCAATAAAAAAAAAGAGTTTTCAAGAGAATGATTTGAAAAACAGAGAGTAAGAAACAGAAGGAAGCAACTTGAAAGGACAAATTTGATTCATATGCCCAAGATGTACGGGTGAACAATCGAAAATTCGATCGGACCGAATTTCCCGTTGTACTTAAAATTAAGGATCGGATTTCTCCCTTTTTCTTAAGTTTTTTTAGCTCACATCTTAAGATAAAAAAAAAAATTAGTTGCAAATTTCTTAAAAAAACTAAGTACCATAAGTCAAAATAAAAAAAATATATATAAAATGTAAAAAGTGTTATGTTTGTATTAAAAAAAAAAAAAATATATATATATATATATATCAATTATATTAAGAAATCCGGTTCGGACCTGACTAAATTTGGACCACTAAGATCACAAATCCAGTCCGGTCAAGTTTTGTGCAGCCCTATCAAGGTGTAGGGGTGTGCAAATATTCGGACCATTACTAGAATTTTCAATTCCAATTCTAATATCAACAATTCAGTTCCTGTTTCGGAATCGAAACCAGAATAAATTTTTTGGCATTTTTTGAAACTGGAACTGGAATCGAAAATGCACTTTTGTCCCTCATAATGTTTTTTGGCAATGACCATTTTATAAAAGTAAAATTGTAATTTTAGAGAAAATAAATTTATGTCCAAATTGACATAAAATTTTAATGATGGTGTAAAATGTGTGAAATTTGGTGGATTCAATAGGACAAAAATAATAAATATGAGTGTAAAGTGTCAAGATTCTCAAAATTAGAGAGTACAAAATATATTTATTTCTTTCTTTCTTTCATTACATAAGAAAGAAAACATATTTTCTTGATAACTGATTCCTGGCAATGATTTGGCCATTGAAGTTTCATGGATGAACACTGCAAGCATAAAATAGAAGAATATAGCCACTGTATAACTGCCATATATAGAAAGCAAATGGCATTGCCGCCCAAAGGAGAGAATATTCTGCAGGTTCTTCCCGCTAAGCTAGCCGTTGCCTTTGCCTCCCGATTCGAATTTTTCAAAAGCCTCTCCGCCAGAAAAGCCTCTACCGTATCAAAACTCTCTGATTCTTTTCCTCTCTGAGAACGGAACTGTGTGTGGACAAATATATACTACGACACCATGCAGACAGAAAGAATTGCTTTCTGCAACCTATGAAGCCATTCTTTGCTCAATTTTTGTTCCGAGTTCTTGTTTGTATACTACCTTTCCCGAGTTGATTGGTTTCGTAGATATAAAGTCATTCTTTTCAGGAGCAAACTCATCCCACAAAGCACAGATCAAAACCCAATTGAAGTACTTTCAAGCTCACAACCGTCGTAATCATGTCACTGAGCCCTCCTCGAGTCCCTGACGATGGCACTCAGAGGACCTACCAGCTCTACTGGTGCTACCAGTGCCACCTGGGAGTCAGGGTTGCCTCCACAAACCCATCAGAGATCGCATGCCCTCGTTGTTTCGGGCATTTCCTCTGTGAGATCGACGTAGCTAGGCCAAGGCTCGTAGTGGATTTCCCCAATTTCGATCCCTCCCCCGAAGCCCGTCTACTCGAGGCCCTTGCTCTCATGCTCGACCCGCCAATCAGACGCTTCGATCCCGGCTTGTATGTCGACCCAGAAACTGAAAATCGAGGCCATACTCGTTTTCGGCTGCGAAACCGTGGTTCCGAAGGCGGAGCGCATCGGGACCCAGAACTTGAAACTAGAGCCAGCTGGCCCCGTTCTAGGCGGCGGCGTCACAGTTTTGATGGAATAGAGAACTCAGAGTTGGATACTGGAATTCGAGGCCGGCCTAGGACTTGGATTGTTCTTAGACCATTCGATCCTTCCGACCCGTTCAGGCGAATTCGGCAGTCCGAAATTCCGACACCGACCGGTGTGGATCCTAGAAATTATTTTCTCGGGACAGGGATGAATGAATTGATCGAGCAACTGACTCAAAATGATCGACAGGGGCCTCCTCCGGCACCCGATTCGGCTATCAACCGAATACCGACCATGAAAATAATGCCAGACCATTTGACCCACGATTCGCATTGCCCTGTGTGCAAGGAGGAGTTCAACGTCGATGGGGAAGCAAGGGAATTGCCCTGCAAGCATATATACCACTCTGAATGTATTGTTCCTTGGCTGCAGCTTCACAATTCTTGTCCCGTTTGCCGGCTCGAAATCCCAGCGCCTTCTGCAGACAATGCACGAGAGAATGAGTCCGATGACACTAACAGTGGAGAGGGCAGGAGATGCCCCCACTTTAGGTGGAGTCAATTGACCTCTTTGTGGCCCTTCCGTGCAAGATACAGATCACAAATAACTCCACATGTAGACGACAATGTCGGCACTTCTCGAAGATCAGGTGAGGATTAAATTCTTGTTCATGTATCTTCCCTATAGATCCATCGACATGATAGGCTATCAAAGACCACGTAAACCTTCCGAAAGTAAACTAGTTTCTAAGCTGATGAAATAAATATATAGCTGAAGAGGAAATATAGATGCAAGTTTACTCTAGTTCATGTCGAGCTTGCTCTCACAGAAACCCGTTTCTCGCATCCAGTATTGAACTTTGTGGGTAAATTATTACCCATCCAATTCCTTATCAATCACCAAATTACTTGAATATAATTGTTCTGGGTAAATTGCCTAAAGAACAGACATGAAATTTAGACAAAAAAATTTACTGCAAAACCCAACACCTGGGTTATATTTCCTATGAATTTATCCTAATTATATTATCTTGGAACACGATAACATGCGGATGGATGGTTTTGTTGATCAGAAGGTATCCTTTAATGGTTCGGATTATACTGATGAATTTATCTTTCTTTGCCTCTTCTTTTTCCCAGCAGGTAGGTCATGGTGGCATTCTTGCTGTATTCTTTAACACATAATTGTTGCTTGCTCCTCATGCTGGAAGCAATTTATATGGACTTTTATGGTTAAACTGCTTTTTCTAGGAATGTGAGGAGGCATCTGGGGAAGATATAGATGGAATGCATAGCGGTGGATTAATTGGTATGCGGATTTGCCCCTCATTCTGGTATGGCAAATGCTAGTTGTTATGAGTTACGACGTCGTACCATGTTGAGTTCCGGTTTAAGAGTGTTTGACAATTTGGGCTCGCGTGATGCTTCTTCTCTGTAAAAGTCTGTGGGTTTCCAAATAGACATTCCTAGGGCAAATATTTTTCTTTTTTGCTGAATATTCCTAGGGCAAATATAAACGTGCTTCTAAGTCCGTTTGCATTCAATCAACGATGCGAAGTCAGATCTTCTAAGATTTTGGGCTTTTCCCTTCACCAACAGGAATGCTGATTAATACATACACGACTTTCTGTTTTGCAGGAGGAAGCTGGTTTCTGTAGATTAGTGTCCCTTTCACCGTTTGGAAATACATTGTACCTACCTCGCAGCCATTGACAAGAGCTTGCACATTCACTAGGGAAGCAATCAAAGCTAGGGGTGCTAAATTCATACCGTTGGGGCCGGAAAACTTCAATTTCTGGTGCTCTTTTGTGTATGATTTGCGTTTGTGAAATCAATGTAGTGCTTCTCGTGGGACTCCTGTCTTACTATAGATATATGTACGTAAATGAAGAATGTATATATGTGACCTTACATGCATCCTGTGTTTATATTTCTATATATACGGTTATTTCCCTTTCTGATACCAAAATATATATATACGGTTAGTTCTTTACTCTCCTTTAACTCCATTGCCTCTTTGTTGATTTGCAACGGGGTCAGACATCTGAACTGATTGTGAGCACCAGTGTTTTGGAACATCGTGCGAGCGACACTGAACCCTTCTGTGTATGCTGTGTTCAGGTACAGCCTCTGCAGTGACCACAACCATGGAAAAAACCATAATTCTACATGGATAACTTATTCAACAATGTGACCAATACTAATGCAAGGAACTGATGCCTCATGCAAGCAATTACTTTCTATGAAATGTCCTTGACAGGTTGATGCTTTCCATGAAGAAAAAATTGTCCAGAGGTTAAATTCAAACTGCTGTAGCCAAATACTTACAGTATCAGCCTTCAACTCTGAGCTAAGACGTTCTCTGATACCATCTGCTACCACAGCTCCTAGCCACTCTCCATGTTGCTTAATAGTCTCTTCAGTAATCTGTATGACTCGAGTCTTTAGCACAACCCAGAATAATCCCTCACAATGACACCGACAACAAAAGCTAATATAAAGGATACTTACCTCTGAAAGCAAAAGCGCTTTTGTTTTATCCAGTATCTCTTCCACAAATTGGCCAACATCTGTCAAGGAGCTCGATGGTTGCACAATACTGACAGATTTTTCCTTTATAATTTTCACTTTTCTGGATGGCTCGTTTGCTTTAGCTGCATCATACAAAATTATTATCATGCGTTATCCTTCTAAGAACCTTATCATGGAAGATCCACGCATAGATGCAAAGAGTACAAAAACAAAAATAGGCACTCATGAAAATGCTTGCTCTCATGCATACCCTGAAAATGCTTGCTCACATGCATACCCTAGACACATAAGTACTGACCTAGGATCGATCTTGTTTGAACTAGAAATCATAAAATGAAAAGACCTACCTATACTAATAGAAGAAAATTTTCCCTAGACACACAAGTACTGACCTAGGATAGATCTTGTTAGGATGCAGGAAGAGTTTATCAAAAATAGTAAAATGACAGCATGTTCCCATCATGAACCAAATTAAATTTTCAAGAACTCTTTATTACGTTATATAATCAGGGTAATGATCCATCAACATAGACAATACTGACACAGATGCCGATGCAACACCAACAACAAGGGAAAAACACAGAACTTGTACCATTTCACAAAAAACTCAATTCAAGGCCAGAGTAACATTATTCTAAAATGTATTAATTGAAAAGCCGAGACAGAACCAAAACAGAAATTCAAAATCCAGTGTGAGTAACAGTTACTTCATACCCTGCTGAATCATTTACAAGTGCAAATGGAGTGACACAACCCAAAGGTACCTTGCAAAAGAAAAACACAACACAGAAGCAACAACATAAGAGAGCTTTGTAATTCCCGATTACTTGATAATTTCCACAAGATTCCAGTCAAATCAAGGAGTAGTTCAAACATACCAAGTATTCTTCCATTAAAAGAAAGTAAAAGAATGCATTTCACTTAGTCACTGCAGAAGGTATCAACTAGAAAATATTTATCTAAGACTGACACACCAAAATGGTCGTCCTTCCTAGCAACAGACAAATATTACCCACCATAGACAAAATAGTGAACTAGCTAATGGTCAATCAAACAAGCTTGGAGGTGCAAATCCTGTAACCAGATTAGCCAGCAGACTCAGGCTCTAGCTTCTTATAGCTAAGGAAAAATATTATGCACCAATATCCCATCTAAAGAAACCTATAGCCCCTCAGTATACATTTCAAGATACCAAAGCATCAAAAATATGGGTAGGTAACATTTTACAGCCTTTACACATACCTCGAGAATCATCATTCAACATATTTGTACAAGCATTGATCACTCTTAAGAAGATATTTTTCAGGTACCTAGGCCCTTTTAGAGATACTGTGGGTAGCCCAATAAATCCAATTCTTTGGCCCTCTATGATATGTGGATATCTTTTCCCTTTTCCCCTAATCAACCTACGGAAAAAAAAGGGATATCGGAGAATTTATTATATGGTCAAGCTTCAAGCAGGGAAATCTTTAGTCACATTACATGAATCAATCTGCTAGAGAAACAGGTTGGGGTCCCCCTAACACCAGACTATAGATGCAATGAGAAGTGAGCAAAACATATGGTCACAATCATTAGTTGAAAAATAGTTTGTTATGAGAAAATTTTATCAGAAAAAGGAAACCTTATGCCTGAAGGATGCATACAGAAGGTTCTCGAGAGAGAACCTATATTTGAGTAAAGAGATATATGCCAAATTTGCATCACAAGTATGGAGAATTTGCTGAGAAATGAAGTTAGACAGAAGGAAACTAAAGGAAACCTAAATAACGGCGGATTACTACAACGTCTAATTATTGGCACAAAACGGATCCGGAGGAGCAGAAGGTGAACCAATACACATGTACCAACCTGAAGTATTTCACCTAGTGCTTCTTCAGGAGCCATTCTCAACCCTCCTTTCCCCAAACAAAGCCTTTGAGATAGAACTGCTCAGTTTTGAAGTCACAAGTAACTCCATTAATTCCATGAAAATATAAGAAATACATGAACCAAACCATTCAATATGCAGTTCATATACAAAAAAAAAGGGTCTATGACATTTACATGGCCATATGCAGTAAAGTGCTTGGGATTGAGCAAATAAATAGAATCTATTTTTTTTGTCCTGCCATATACAAGCAAGTCCAGGTGTTGGGTGACAAACAATGTGAATAAGAGAAAGCACAAATTTACCATCATGCAGCCGAAGGTGCATATTAACTATTGAGATACTGTACCTTCAAGAATATATTTTTACCCAGTCCAGCACCAGTATTCCCTACATACTTTGCCTGCCAGAAAAGACAGGTTTTTTGTTTCAGAAAACAAATGTAGATATGTAGATTAGACAAAGGGATACAACACGCATTTTTCTAGAGTTATGTTACATGAGCTTCGACCGTCATAACAACAGGATGTTCATACTGGGAAAACTCAATTGAAGCTCCTAATAAAACCAAACATACAAGTTACTTACATGAAGACAAACAAACTGCTGCAACTTGAATCGTTGAAAAGAAAAATCAATGCCATGCCGCAGCAACATAACTACTTCTTACCTCATTTTCTTCTCTCTCGCTCTGTGATAGGGTAGAATCACCCACATCCCATAGGGAATTGAAAATACTGACTTACACTCCACCCCTACCACTGGGAAAAGGAGATTCAATTTGGGTCAAAGAGCATGGGATTAATTCTCAATCACATGAATTTCAGAATTTTGGCAAAAATGCGGATACGATAAAAATGGAACTTAAGCATAGCTCCTAAATCTGAGTAATAACTAGCAACACGTCTACTTGAAAAATTATATACGCGAGTGAACTGGTTATTCAGGTAAATAAACACATTGTAGCATTCAGATAAGCATCAGAACGTCCCACCATTGTACACTCTCAATAAGTCATATGCCAGAGATTTCCCTAGTCCATAGAAATCCAAAAATATCACCTTCAACTTAACACACCAAAAAAAAAGGTTCATTTCTGTAGTAAGGGGAGGCTGCTTATTTTCGATCCAATCATGTACATCATGATTAATTGGGATTGAACACCGCCAATTGAACATGGCAGTCGGATTCTGAGGCAAAAAAAAAAGTAATATCCAGACCGAATTGAGCTAGAAAAATAGTGGAATACAGCAAGGCAGTAGAAAAGAACCTGCAAGCGCGCGAGCAACTGGTCCTTGGAATACCCCATTGCTTGGTTTCGCACCCTTTCTGCCAAAGTGGAGAGAAAAGAAGCAGAACAGGGAAACGAAACGGCAAGTAGTTTATAGAATATAGGTCAGTGATTTGTGACTCACAAGCTCGTTTCTACTGGCTGCTGAAACGACACCATCGTATTTTTCGAAATATTAATAACCGGTGTCAAATTATACGGCTCCTAAAGAATTTAGAACGTAAAAAGGCATGTTGAGTTTATTTATTAAAATGCAAAGTAAAAAAATAGTTTATTTATTAAAAATGCCAACAAAATTAGAATCCGATGCCCAGGCCCAAATGTTCGGCTGAAACGAGTACCATAGCGAGGCCCAAATCAGTCCACAGTTATGGGACAGACGCTAATGGAAATTACGGCTGCATAAAATCGGACCAGATTTGTAAAACTGATTATATCCGGTTCATGTCTTTTAGAATTCGGTTTGGACCGGATTTCTTAATATAATTAATAAATATATATTTTTAATTTTTTAATACACTTTTATAATTTTTTATTTTGACTTAGTACTTAAAGTTAAGACATTTACAACTAATTTTTTTTGTCTTAGTGAGCTAAAAATAAATAAAAATAAAAATTTAAGAAGAAAAAAAGAGAAACCGGTACTGTACAGTCCAGTCCGGTCCTTAATTTTTCATCCACAAAATTACACATCCTAATACATTGTACCTTTTGCCTATTTTTTGGTCATAATAGATGGAAATTGACATTTTTCAAAAATGAAATGACGATTATGACTTTAAAAAGTCACGTGTAACAAGAGTACTTAAGAGCATAATTTTCATTTCATTTAAAAAAATTGAATTTTCATCTAATTTGATAGCAAAAATAGACATCAATGTGTTAGGAATGAGTAGTTTGTAGTATAATATCTAAAATGTGACAATTTAGGGTATAAAATGTAAAATCTACAGTCATTCATAAGTGAAAATATATATTTTTTCCTTATTTATTTTTAACCCTCTCAATCTATAGGTGGTATCAAGGCCCAAGCCTTCACCTTTGAAAGTAATAAAATAATAGCGTAGCAAAGTTAAAAAGAACGAAAGGTGGAAGTATTATAATTCTATAAAGGTATCTATGGGTAGAAGAGGATTTTTTTGTCGGTATCCTCCCAATAATACAAAGTTAAAAAAATATTGCATAAATTATATTCGATTATTGTTGAACTGATTACGGGCTGAATAATCAATTGGAAATCTTGGTTATTTTCTGTCGTAATAAGGCCAAGCCCAGATAATCAAACTCATGCTCTATGTTGGATCTGGAATGCCTTCGTTATTAGCAATTGATAGGCGCAGTTGTTCTTCGAATAATTATAATTTATCGGAAAAGAAACCGGTGCACATGAACCTCTAGCAAAGTCTAGATGTTCATAGTTCTTCTCCATTTTATAGTGGCAAAGATCCTCCTCAATATATTCTAATGCGACCAAAACATTTTAGTACTAAGAACTAGTGACCAATTATTGAGATGGAATAGAGAAATATCGGATTTTGATTGGGTCCTCCAATACCACATGAAGTGTCTTTCACTTGGAGGAATTGGGTTTGTCATCATGTGGGGTCGAATTCCCCAACATGTTCGTTGTGGGACCATGATCCGATTGTAGGACCAAAAGTAGCATGTTCAGGGGCGCATCTGGTTTCTACCTTGTGATCATAAATGTGTTCATGCTTTTCCTCCAGCTTCCTTACCGGTCACTCTAAATCGACTATGGCCCATAAGGAGATATCCTTGATGCTTGAAGAGACCAAATACAATGTAAAGCAACAAATGAGGATGGGACCCCATTACCCTCATCCGCAGCTCAAGAGGGCAGGTCATGTGCTATCTTGGCTTGAACCAAAGTTCAGACACTAGTCAAGGTTCAAAATCTGGTTTGGGAGTATCGAATCCATTAGCTGATTAACTGGATAAACTTTTTTCTGAAGAAATAAGATCCAACGTTTCTGGATCATTGAATGGTTAATTATGATCCTCCAGTCAGTACTCGATCGAGCACTTTGGAGCCATAAGATATCACCAGTACTGACTGCTGTTTATCATTTGTGTAAGTTGCAAGTTCTCCTGGTCAAAAGAAAAAGTTCGAAAACCCACAAGAATATTACAGCAGATATTGAGACACCCAGAAGACAGAAAATGGATTTAGGAAAAAAAAGAAGACAGAAAATGGATTTAGGAAAAAGTTTTGAGACTTCGAAATTCATGCCACAAATCCGTGACCCTTTGAGGCAGCCGAGCGATTTCCATTAAAAAAACAGTCTCAGAAGATTTCAAGTTTCCACATCCTCTGCAATTTTTTCCCAGTGCGATGGCCATTTCTGACATCCCTCTATACAATAAATGGCCTCCCACAGTCTCTGAAAGGTGCGTTCGAATTGTAATTTCCCGAATCCAATGGCACTTTCCAGAAAGATTTAACAATAAGAAAGAAAGAAACATGTAAGGTAGACAGTGATGTGATGAAAAAAAAATCTCCTATTAATTATTTCCTTACATTAATATAAAATCGTGAATAATAATATTGATATGGCACACTTTGCATGAATCATACATAGTCTTAGTACATAGAAGACCAAGGGGAAGAGTCCAAAAAATGTCTGATCTCCCAGTGGATTTTTACTTCTCCTAATTCAAAATACACTAATAAACGAATTGTAGGTCACTGTCAGCAATGTCTTCAAGCAATAAGCGAAGATCATCAACGAATATTAATGGCCAAAAGAATGATATGAGCTGGCTTGATTTGGACTGATTTTCTTTTTTCAGCAGAAGCTCCACAGCCGAATATCGCTTTCTTCGTACGTATCATCGAACACTGGTGGATCAAACAAGGCACCACTGAACATCTGATCAATGAATTTTGGCGATTGTAGGCTGTCGAAGTTGTCCCACGATTCCATCATGGACATTGGTTCATTGACCTCAAAGGACGGGATTAATGAGACAGCATCGTCAAGCTGATCGGATGGTGAGGAAGCCATGGATATTGGAGATGAGACCGATGATGAGGAAGAGGGAAAAGGAGGGGATGGTGGGGTGGCAGCATTGGCTAGGAAACTATTGGCAGCCGCTGCAGCCACTCTTTGGATGGACTTGGGCGACATATTGGTGTCTTGAGGAATGTGGAGAGAGGAACTGATGGGGAAGTTGAAATTGGCCGAAGAACCTTTTAGGCATAGAAGTGCAGCATCATAGGCTCTGGCTGCTGCTTCTGGTGTGGAATAAGAGCCCAACCATATTCTTGTTTTCTGATTTGGTGCTCTAATCTCCGATACCCATGAACCCCAGCTCCTCATTCTCACTCCCTTGTATTTCTTCTTTTTGCATGCTGACGCTGATGCTGATATTGGGGATGTTGATAGCATTGGTCTCGATGGCTCCGGATGAGTACTCTCGAGCTCTGTCTTCACCATTTGTTGAGGGCTACGACGACCAATGCTTTGGCGAACCAAAAGGGCGTTTAAGAGTCAATACTCCGATAAAGTAGCTCTCGGTAGATATTTGGTTTTCTCTCGGCGACTTTGTTTCCTTTTCTTGTTCAGAGAGTGAGGAAAGTAATGAGATGGGGGACTGAGTTTGGGGAGAAAGAGTTGTTATTTATAGATGGGGGTTTGAGTTTTAGGTAGGGGATCTCCTAGTCAATGCACACTTTAGGGTTCTCAACGTATGAACGTGAAATGGATGACAGATGTTTTCTATTGTATTTAAATCAAAATTACCAAATCCCTACATGTTACATGAGACTTACTATTTTCTCTCTGAGAAAGTAAAAGAATTGTATCAACTATTTGGCTGGCATTGTAAAAATCTCTATTAAAAAATAGACGCCGGCCGACCAGAAACGAAACAACCCACCCTTAAGCACTGAAATAATTCTCTCTTGGCAAACAGGCAACTAGTTTTCTTCATTCTCGAAGTTTAGCACATGCATTTCAAACTTCGATCTTTGGTTCAGTACGGCCACTTGTTGATCAACTGGCAATTTCCATGTGAAATATTAGAACAGAACAGTGTCTGAAATTTTTTAAGAGCTTTGAATTGGTCGAACACATATATAATCTTTAACATAAATGAAAACGAAACAAACGCTGGCACTTCGATTCTACGTAATTCTCAGAATACAAAATTTTTTATAATCAAACATCATTTTCAACACCACATACAAATAACTACAACACGCATATCAATAATGTTAATCTCACCTAAAACTCCTCAAAACACAAAAAATTTTCAAAATTCACTCTAACCGAACATCCTCTAAAGTAAATGCTCACAAAAAAAAAGAACAACTAAAGTAAATTATGAGACAGTGACTTTTATGAGTTTTTTTTTATGTTAAGCAGTACTGTAGGAGATCTTTCAAAAGAATGCCGAGAAGTAACTTTTCGGGAACGCAATTAATCAAATAGCCTGTATACCTGCATGGACCCAACCAGATAAGAAAAAGCATTATAAATTACCGTCCTCCCCAGTTTTGTTTTAGAGTTTCTGGCTTACACAACAAGTCACCCCTCCCCCAGTTCTGATAAAAGAAAAAAAAAGTGCAGATGTGAGAAAATATTCATAGCCATATGTGTAATTTATCCTCTAAGATTCACTCTATATTTTATGCAGAGCATATTATTATATATCTTCTATATATATATATATATATATGTTAATTAATCTTTACAGTAGTGTGTAGGATATAGAGAGAAACATAGGATTCTGTCATCGGCAACTTCCAGGATCTGCAGTAAGCTTTTGAGTTGAGCTGTGACGCACCAATTAATATCAATTATCAAATGGAAAACATTATGAAAACGATGCTCAACACGGAGCAGTCTTGATAGGGAGCCCCCTGGATAGATATATCACCAGCTGTTGCTTCTCTGTCTCGCAGCTCCGAAACCGCGTCATGGGCGTCATGCAGATACCCAAATGCCTCTCTCTCTCTCTGTAAACCTCAAAAGATTATAATTAATAAAGGACTCACATCTCAACCGTTTTAGCTGAATGCTTACGCCTGCATGACTTGACTTTTGCTCTTTTTTCAAATGGCTCGCGAGCTCTAAAAAATTTGGGTTATTTTTTCGATGGGCTCTTTGGTACGGTATGTCCAAAATGAGGCACTTTTCTGGCTTTGGGAAAAATTGCCAGCACATGCATGTAGGAGAGGTGCGGGAGATACGACCTTTTTTCCGGGGCAAATGCTTCCTGTTCAAATTGGGCCAAAAGCTGTACAGTTTCACATTTAGAAAGGGTCAAGATGACACGGTATCTCTTTTCCGAGTTCCACAGTATGCAGCTTACAGAAGGTGTTTTGTCAACTTTCTAGCAAATTTTTGTAGTTTTAGGGCAGTGGCAATTACTGCCTTTTGAATGTGAAAGGATATTGTAAGACAGGCATGACTCCTTTGAAAAGTGTTTGCATCGAATCTCCTAAACTTAGGCCATGTTTGTCTGGCTAAAAATCTGGAGTCTCAAAAATTCCAACCAAACAAATATACTTCAAAATTTGTAATTTTTATACATATATTTCAAATTTTTCACAAATTCCAATAAAATTTAACATTCTAAAAATTTGAAAATATTTTTTGATAAACAAACATCTCCTAGATCTACGTAAACTTTTCTTCTTTGCAACGAAAATTTTCACATTAAAAAGTTTTCAATTTAGCACGAGGCCAGCCAAGTTAGTATGTCTCTAATCAAATTGTCGCCTTCGAAATGTAGTGAATATGTATCAAAAGAAAAAAAAAAGTTGTTTGTAATCATACTCTCCGTCAATTGTTTTGTTGGTTTCGATAAAGTACTTGTAGCATTGATTTTTGACCGATCAATTCTTGAGATACGTACAACTTTGAGATCCTCTATTTTTAAGATCTATTTTTCAAACATATAGGTAATGTTTATCGAACCTTAGCTTACTAACGGAGATGGAGTTCTCATTACAATATCATATTCTTGAAAACAAATATCCTAAGACACATTTCATATCAATCTTCTGTTAATCTACTAACTTTTGATAAACAGAAATATTCATATACTTGAAAAATATAACATAATGACTAACTTGTTTAAATTTGTATATTAGAAACTGACGTGTTAGAAGTCAAAACAACAAGGGAGTCAATAATTAAATTATTATTTTATTGATAAATGAGTTGTTCTTTTCCATACTTCTCTGACATCATATTGAGTTTAGTCCATGTACACAAAGCTCCCCTAATAAGCCATACAATGTTGGCTTTTGTGCACAATCGAGATTTTGATGATTCCAATAAATGGATGAGTTTACAAAATGGATATCTTCAAAGACAAAGACAACTTGACGAAAAGAGTCAAACCTTGAAGAAAAAGGAACAAAAAGATGCAAGGAGCTTAAAGTGAAGATTCAAGACCTTAAGGTATAATCCTTGTAACTCTTTATTTCACATTTGACAAGGATTTGAATCAGACACTTGCATATCTTTCAAAACATGCATAAACCGTTTTAAGTTTTGTTTGAAAGATTAAAATGTTTTTATAGGTTTCAAAATATCTCAATCAAACCTCTAAACCTTCATATACTTATGGGAAATATGTCTTCCAAATTGGGTGTTTAAAAGTGGTCAAAAACCTTGCTTTTAAAAGAACCGGATCATGCTTAAGTTAAGGAGGTCGACCGGTTGTTCAAGCGGTCGACCGGTACTTCGACCGCCTCATGTAGCGGTCGACCAGTTGGTTTTGACAAAAGAGCCGTTGAAGCTTCTGACAATATGACCGTTAGGTAACGGTAACTTGAAGCGGTCGACCGGCTCGTTTTAGCAAAAACTCCCAACGGCTATAAACGGCTAGTTTTCATATGTGACCTATAAATACACCTTCATTTCGTCTAAAATGAAAATCTAACGACCACATATCATTTATACTACTTGAGAAATATTATAAACCTTCCTATTCTATATTTCTCATAGCATTCACACAAAACACACTTTCATATCATTGTCTGTGTGAATAAAGAGATAGAGCTTTCCATTTTTATATTCACTCTTTGAGAGAGTCTTGTTTCTAAATCTACCTATCAAAATAGGTGTTTCCTTTAGTGAGGTTGTTCACTAAAGAAGAAGCTTTGAGAGTGTATATCTCAAGCTTGGTGAGGTTGTGAGTGGTGAGCCAGAAAAACCACTTGGGGTGGGTTTTGAGTATTGATCCTGAGAAAACACTTGTACGGTTCACTAGCACCCGGAAGCTAGTGTGTAAGCTATTGGTTGAAGATAGTGGAAAACCTCAAGGCTCGATGAAGGAGTTTGAGAGGTGGATGCAGGCGAGTTTGCCGAACCACCTAAAAATACTGTGTTTGTTTCTTTTACCTTTCTCCTTACTTTAGCACTTATTTACAGTTCTGCATATTATATATTTGTGTTAAAGTAGTATTTACTTACAAACACATTTTTGGAGTTTTAACCAAAAAGTTTAGAAAACAAATTCACCCCCCCTCTTGGATTGCCTTAATCCTGAAACTAGGAGTCACATTCAAAACCTGCAGAATCTATTTCATGAGTTGCTCTGAATCCTCACATATTTTACTTTTTTTTAATTCATCTTCTCTGTTCACTTCAAATTTCTTTACATTAAAATATTCTTAATGCTTTTTTCCTTAATTTTTCATATTGCCTAATAATCTTCTTCTTTTTTGTCCAGTGAAACGAGGAAAGCATATGCAACTGGTCTGAATAATTAGAAGCCTAATACCACACAGGCTTTTTCTTTTCTTTTCTTTTTTTTTGGGGGGGGGGGGGGGGGGGGGGGTGTTGTGGGGAAGAGAATTGCATCCTCTATCAATGATACTACAATAAGTGTGAAAATAATAGTGTGGTCAAACCTTACGAGTCCTCTCCCTCGTCCCTCCTCTGCTCTTAATTAATCAATTAGGAAACCCATAACAATTAAAACCATATATAAGAAAGCATCTCTTTCCTCCATATTTGTTCATGTGCATTGTAGAGATCGATATCGATATTCTCTATCTGCATGTGGCTGACTAAGGCAGCACATAATCAGACCGCGGATTGGATTTGTGGTACGGTCCTATTTTTTTTAATGCGGTCTGGATCGGACCGGACCACATTTATTAATATAAATAAAAAAATATTTTTAATACAAATTACAAACTTAAAAATTTTAGTTTTAACCTAAACTAAAACTCTACATTTTTATATGTTCTTCCCCTTCGAAATTAACCTAAAAAAATTTAAATTTTTTTTTTAAAAAAAATGAAAAAATGAAACCGTTCTGGACCACTTAAGTGGATCGGACCGGACCACATTTTGTTAGACCGGAGTCCTTTAATTTAGGAGAACCGGAAATGCGGTCCAAAAACCGGACCGCATTTCCGGTTTGCAACCCTATGGCTGACAGTACGATTTGCTATAAGTAATGCAAAAAAATTTAATATTGCAGCTCACATGTTCGGGCACACTCCCTTCTTTCTTTTATGGTGTTGTTTGTTTCTCGAAATTTTGGGAATGTTTGTTTTATTGAGATTTATTGGGGTTTGTGAAAAGTATAGTGTGTAGGTGTAAAAGTTAAAAATTTTAGAGTGTGTTTGACTTGCCCGAATTGTTGGTTAAACAAACATGTCCTAATTAAAGCCTGTCAGAATAGCAGGAATGAAGCAAGAGTTTTCCTGGGTGGAAACTGGAAGGAAATTTCTTTCCTACATTGGTTTAGCCAACATGCATCTTAATGAACTTGCTTGACATTTCGGACATTGAGCACAACTGCACAAGCCTTGGGGTTGAATTATTGGCCTCTTGCTGACCTACCATATATGAATGTGAAAGTTACTGTCTTACTTGAAATGGGATGGTTGAAATGTAAAAGATAGAAACCGGGTAATGTGTGAACCTCCAAATGGATGGGATTTTAGTCGAACATCAGTACAATCCAGCTGTTCCTGTTGTCTTGTAATTCAGATATAACCCCTCAATTTATTATTGGGTCCAATTTAAAGAGAAATAGACAAAATATATGAATCTCATAATATTAATACTATATATTAATTACTAGTTAGTGTGGATCCCTTATGTGATCCATATGTTCTAAGATAATAAATTAGAGATCTATATAGAAGTATTCACACCACAAGTGATTCACGTTTGCAATCAAACAAAGTCTGCAAAGGCGTGAGGGTCTATGACCACGATTGTGTTGGCTGAAGGAAAACTTGGGTTCAATTTCTATCAGAAAATCATCCACTTCTACAGCTGCTGCAAACAGGGCAGCATAAGTTCTGTCTATCTGGCTTTCGGATAGCCCATTTGTGGTATCAAATTAGGCTACCTATATGACATGAAAACAAAACTAAGCAACCTCTTTCTTACAAGTAGCGAGTACTTTTGTCTCCGCCCCCTGACCCATCTCAACTCCTACTTTTTCCTCTGTTTTTTTTGGCTTTATCAGTCTATTTGATGCACTCCTACCAATGAAGTAAGCTGAAAATTACATCAATTTTCTTTTTGTTTGGTCTAAAGATAACAGATATCTGAAACAGGATGACCACACGAAGATTCAAGCTCCACTAACCATATATTCTATTAATCATGCATGCATGCATGTACTGCAAAACTTTTAGTCTCTCTCTTATCTGGCCCGTACCGTACCCATGACCTTCCGTACGTTGCATATCTGTGAAAAGATACGTGAAATAATGCAATCCGTATCAAAATGATGGAGGTCGGGGGGTGTGGGCAGAGTATGCCCAATGAGTTAAGAAGGGAAGAGCCACATGACATAAAACTCTTGGCATTTCGTTAGAAGTATAATGATATAGAAATGGAAGGAGATTGGGTTGGGAGAGGATGGGCGAAAGTGCAGTGAAGCCGTTCAAAGTCAGGAGGATGTTGGATGATGAAGAGGCAAGATCCATGTGGGCAAGGTTCTATTAGAAGTTTGAAGAATCAAAAAAGCTCCCCAATCTCTTTATTTTATATCGAAAGAGAGAAACTTCCTGGAAAAAGTTGGTAGGGTTATCAGCAACCATATCCATTTGTGAAAGCTGTGCTGCATTATACAATAAATGCTTCTTTGAAGGACGAAATTGTTGGTTGACTTAAAGGGCTTGTAGATATTTATCATTTTCGCAATAATCATAAGAAAAATACCAAAATATTAAGAATCTAAATATTGTTCTATAGCTAGTCCTATTCTTGGACAACTTTCTAGCTGGGAGGTATATCCAGTACAAGTGTTGCATTATAGATGCATCCTCTCTGGCAGGGGGAGGCTGCAAATGCAGTGCATTCGCGAGCTTACCATGAGTGGTTCGTTAGTCCCTTTCTCTTCATGTGGCCTACTGCTCGTCCCCAGTTGGCATTAAGAGACTGAACATCACGTTTATTCAGCCTAATGTTGACTATCGATAGCAAGTACCAGCTTTTGAATCAATGAATTCTCACTCGCTTTGACACACAAACTTGACCTTCGATGGCCATCAAGGCAACAGTGAGTTACATGAAGGACTCTTTTTATTTTTCTAACTGGGTATCCGGGCCAATTTATGCGCTCCTTGACTAATCTCGTAGTCTATGCAGTCCCTCTATCCCACACAAACAACGCAATTACAGCGAGCACTCTTAATAGGTCAATTGGTTGCAACCATGCCACACCACTAGTGATATGTAGCATCTACTCCGGGGGCAAACGTGACTCCAGCTTAGAAAATTGTTATTTTCGCTATATGGAGCATTCAAAACTCAGGGGGATTACAAGGATGCAAGTTTTAAGCGGTCACTTTGTTGTATGCACTTTATGCCCATGCAGTAATGGCTGCAATATTATTCAATAGTCATTGTTTCACCATACAATAATTAGCAATTTTTATTTTTATTTTTATTTGTCATACAATTGTATAGACACGGTCAAATTAACCCTTGTATACATTACAAGTAAACTCTCATGCACTCTTGAACTCTACATAGTGCAAAAAATTGGGGTTGGGGGGAGTCTGACTTCAACACTAGCCCAGAGCATCCCCATGTAGGTCACCTCAAGGGGATATTATTAGAAGATAACTCAGTATGGGCAACGAAAAGTTAAAACAACAGCATTATCGATCATAAGAGCATAACATGGCCGTCATAACGTACAACAATATGCAAACGAAAAATGCGATGCTACCTCAAAGGAACTTAGAGAGCTGATTATGGATTCATATACCTCAATTCCCTTCAAGTATACAGTGTCTTTCAGGAACTGCAAGACAGAGTTGAACGAGTGAGAAAAATATAGCATCAAATGCAGACGAATATATTTTGCAGGGATCAGAGGTGGATGATACATAATCAATTCTTGACAGATTTGGGTGAGTAAAAGAAGCAGCACCAAATGTATCCCGAAACAGTAAGAGAAGAAGATGGCAAACTCGTCAGACCTCATTATGCTCATGCAGTAAGATGGGAGTATTTGACATAGGGGAGAAACCAAGAGCAGGAATTCCCAACTGTCTCATGTATCGTGCATCAGTAGTTGAAGACAAGATTTCAGGCTTTGCAAGTATTCCTCCAACCGCACTGATAGCTTGCTTGAAAATAGACCACCATGGATTGGAATCAGTGGTTGGTGTGATCAAAGGACGCCCCTGTAGTCTCTTATAGGTCCTAACTCAGAGATCTAACATAAGAAAGAAATCAGTCACCTTGACTATGGAATGGATTTTTTTTTTTTTGTGATAAGTAACCAATCTCATTAGAAAAAGCGATGACAGTACAAAGGACTATACCGAAATCACTTAGTTTAAGCAAGCCACAAAACTAAGAAAATCAACAAAATCAATAAACAGGCAGCCAAGCACCGCATTAGCCCAACCAAACAAAGAGAGTAACAAAAATCCTTTCAACCTCACCAAAGACAAAAAAAATCCTCAAAACATCTATCATTCCGTTCCTTCCAAATACACCACCAAATGCACGATGGAATTATTCTCCAAATAGCCTTGGCAATCAGATTCGAGAACCTCCTATTCCAACTCCACACCACCCCCGACACCTTCTCCGGCATCACCCAATGAAAATTCATAATGCCAAGCACATGCCAAGACCATGTGCTCCTCCCCGCATGAACGGACAATGGAGGAGCACATGATGACTTCCCGTCTTCTCGACAAAGATAGCATCAATCAGCAATGTATATACCTTTCCTTCGAAGATTATCCGAAGTAATAATTTTTCCATGCATAGCCTCCCACACAAAGAAAGAAACATTCAAAGGGCACTTGGACCGCCACACTCCTTTCCAAGGAAAAGAAAATATGTTCCTACTAACGGAAGAGTACATAGACTTAACCGAAAACAAACCACTATTAGAACTAGTCCAAAGGATCTTATCTTCGTCCCCTCTCCTAAGCACCGACACATGCAACAAGGAGAAAAATGCAGTGATTTTCTCCAACTCCCAATCATTAGCAGCATTGACAAAGGAAACATCTCACACTACAAAACCATCATTCTCCACCATACAATCTGCCACCATAGCTTCCTTATTACGAGCCAAAGAATAAACCACCGAAAAAGCCATAGACAAAGGATAATCACCACACCACACATCTTGCCAAAAACTAACCCTTTCACCACTCCCTAACACAAACCTAATATGTTGACTGAAGACATCCCACTCTTTGCAAATATATCTCCAAAGGCTAACTCCATAAGGTCCCCGAATAGAACGAGGTCTCCAATCACCCACACAACTCCCATATTTTGCAACAATAACAAGCCTCCAAAGCCTATCCCTCTCATGAGCAAAACGTCACAACCACCAACTCAATAGAGCCCAATTAAACATGGAAAAACTCCAGATCCCCAAACCCCCACTATGAAGAGGAGAACACACCAGCTCCCACTTCACAAGGTGGAATTTATGCACATTCTCATAACTGCCCCAAAGTAAATCCCTCTGAATCTTTTCCAACCTCTTAGCCACTGCAACCGGGATAGGGAATAGAGAAAGGAAATAAGTCGAAAGGCACGAAAGAGTAGATTTAATAAGAGTAAGCCTACCACCCTTATAAAGATACATCCTCTTCCAACCCGCAAGCCTCCTCTTCATCCTTACGATAATTTCATCCCAAATGTGAACACACTTGAAACTTGCCCCCAACGAAAGGCCCAAATATCTCAAAGGAAGAGAAGACAACCCACACTCCAAAATACCCGTCAATTCCTGAACATTGTCAACCACGTGAGCTACCGAAAAACCCTTTCGGGCAACCATTAACAATCACAAAAACCTCCTCAAAGAAATGCAGAACGAGATCCACCTACACCATTTGACTACCATTTTTCACTAAAAAGAGAAATAAGAAATTTCATGAGCGAGAACAGTCAAGTGGACAACAGTCCCCAACATGCAAACAACAACTAACGATGAAACATACAAAACAGATATCATTGAATTGCGTATTATCTCCTTCAGAAGACTCACAACCGCTCTATACCTTCCAATAAAATTTGATTGGGAAATTATTGACATAGATCAGCAATACAGAAAGGATCCATTATACAGAAGCCCCCCCTCCTTCTTTAAATGTCAAGATGATAATTTACTGGTTCCCTACCATGTAGTCAATTCTCAGCTTGTTCTAATCTTAGACAAAACCGGAGAAACTTTGAGGATAAAACTGGAAAACATCAAGATCATAGCATTCCTTAACCAGGATCTGACATATTCCCTCCCAAGGAAGAAATTTGCATATCCATAAACATGATTGTCTTGACCCTTCGACTTCGTACTATTTTTATTTTTGGGTGATTGGTTAGTGTATTAAACATAAAGAAAAAATACGGAGGTGGGTCGTATCCCCTAGCGGCTCAGTTACAAAATCTCTGTACCACATCTACACCAGAACACATCTACATCCACAGCTACAAACAGGAAAGTAGATAGAGGACCATGCAACCAATTAACTACATACAACTACAATCCTCAAAGACCAGCACTTTACAGTACCCCCCAGAAATATAGCCACCAGCATCTTTTTTTTATAAGTAATATAGCCACCAGCATCTAATTCCAGCATGTTGTTCAGCTCCCATTCTGCTATTTTCATTTTAACAGCCAAGACATCATTGAAGATATCAGTGATTCTCCTTTGCTTACCATTATGCAATCTGTTGTTCCATTCTTTCCAAATGCAACACAGAGCCCTATGAAACTAGAGGGTATTAGCCATTTAACTGCATAGGTTGCTTAAAGGACCATTCACAGAGGCAACCATGACAAATCTTTCTCAAGGAGAAACCAAATATCAGCCTCCAGGTTCTGACAGCAAAAAGATGCATCGACTTATAGATACATGTTTGAACCTTATTTGCAGAGACAACCAACCACATGAGTACTCATTATACTTGCAATCAGAACAACACTTCCTAGGCTTCTTAAAGAAAGAAAACAAACAGGTCAACAAAGTTGAAAGTGCAATCATCGTGCATGCTGTCAGTCTCAGAAACATAAATTCCATAAGAAACACCCTACCTCCAAACCCCCCCCCCCTTTTCCGCCCGGCATCCCCAAAAAAAAGAAAAAAAAAGGTACATAGTTTTTGTTTCTACTTTCCTCACATCGTAAGTGAATGGGAGGGATAGGACCTAACCCAAAGATAATCCAGGATCTCATATTTGCACAAAAACCATTAAAACTTCCAAAACCTAAATAAAATCCAGAGTAAACACCAAAATGAAGAAACCAAACCAACACAAACCACCACGATTTTCATCCAGACAACTATCCTACCTCACTTTGTGGCTTCTATTGTATGCTCTAAGGTGTGATACACATTCAAATAAGCAAAATATGGTACACATACCTACATACTTCCCCAAGCTATAACAGATACAATTTCTACAGATATCAAAGAAGTATTTCGATTCCCATCTTGCCGGGATTTTTTTTGTTTCTTATGGGGAGGAACCCTTAGAGCTAGTAAACATATGCATAGGAGCCTTTGGGACTTGAAAACACAGGGAAACTGTTCTTGAAATTGGAGAAAGCTACTAGGAGTTAGAGATTTGGTTGAAAGTGCAATCAAACATGTCGCTGAAATGAGCAAAAACCTTTTTTTGTGGGACAATTGGCACCCAAATGGACAGAGAACGATTAGATCCTCAAACTTGGGGATATATGCAAATGCTAGTGAGATCATTCTTGGTTCAAAATGCGCTTGGCCAAGTGATGAACTCCAGAACTTATGGCAGAATATAACCTGGAGACAGTTTTCCCAATCAGAAGTTCTTTGAAGTGCTGTTCATTATCTTTGGAGGGAGAGAAAAGCAGAACTCCACGGCAGAGACCCGAAAAGAGTGCCGCTAGTCCTTAATGAAATACTCTTTACTGTCAAAACTACTTTGAATTCCCATCGGAATGTGCATCAGAACACCAGAGATCGTTGAGTTGCAAGCAAGTGGTGCTTGGAGCAATGCATTTAGAGAATTATACGGGATGCTGAGAACTGACTAATGATTGTTTTTTTTTTTTGATAAGTAAACTAATGATTGTTGTTGCTGGATGACTGGTTATATGCAGGTGCAGTAACAGGTGATGATATGGAAACTTCCTGATCTAGTGTACTCGGTGCTCTAATAGTGTTAGGAGTGAAGCCTTATGTATAGACATACTTGATGCCTTGTCTGTTCCTGCAGGCTGTGATCCTTGTGTATATGTGAATTGTCTAATGAGGTAACCCCTGATCAGTATATTTTGGTTCATTGAATGAATTTTACACACTCACTTACCCAAAAAAATGTACGCGTAGGAAACCATAAAGGAAGAAAAGCAAGAACAAATGCGAAGAAAAGGTGATCCAAGAGAAGTGGTGTCCCATTCAAAAGCCAAGTACTTGCCTCCCACAAATGGGCCATTTACCAGCCCACAGAGTGAACACTTAGAATGACAACAGCCTGTAACATACCTATGGAAAGTGTCCCGAAATGTGCCTAACAAATGTCAGTCCTTTTCACAGAGGGTAGCATATATTCAAACTTTCATTTCATGACTCAAAACACTTAAAGCAGGAATCACTTCAGGTTGATATCATGGCCTAAGCATCACCCAGAATTGATCTCTATGAGTGCTCCCTATAAAGCAAGATACTCCAGACTTTTTGAAAAAGGAAAGATAGGTGGCGTTCACCACCCAAAATTTCCACCCCAATAAAATAACTCCCCAAAATTCTCTCTCCCCATCAAATCATCACTTTTCACTCTAAATAAATATAAAAAAATTAAGGGTGGGTTTGTGTTGTAAAAGTTGTGTTGTTAAAATTTTAGGTATTGGGTTTAGTGAAAAAGTGAAGAGAGATGTAATCTTTTATATTTTTTGTAGTGAAAAGTTATGATTTGATGGGAGAGAGAGAGATTATATTGTAATATTTTATTGCGAGAGGGTGTAAAATTTTGGTTGGCAAACAGACCCTAATTACACTCATCTCTCTCTTCACTTTTTCACCAACTCCGATACCCCAAAATTTCCACAGCCGAACACCACCAATATCTTAGTTGCACCCTCTTTTCAATGAGTCAGAGCCTTAAAGTTGCAAATTATATTCCATAATTGAATATCTTCAATAGGATGAACGTTTTTTTGTTCTAGGAAATAGGAAGAACTTAGTCTAGTCAGGCAAGATAGCATTAATCAAATAATGCACAATAGCAGTTTGCTGCATTATCTGCATATTGAAATAAATGCAAAACATGATATCGTGCCTGACTAAACACCCAAAACATTTCGAGTTCATCATCCTTAACAATTGACAAAATTATAGTTAGAGAAAACTACTTTCTTCCAACATCTGCTCGGGAGCACAGGCACACTATTAAGAAAAGCTGGGAAGATGACAAGTTCAAAGCAGATAAGGAATATCAGTAGGGACGATAGATATGGTTGATCACAAAATGGTATATGATACGTACCTAGTACAGATGATGGATATGGTTTCTTACAACCTGGTAGACCAAGGATATGTAGAAAGATTATATCAATAATTTTGAACTATCCCAGCCAAATCAAATCAGATATGATACGTGTATTGTCCAAAATGATGAATCACGTTTAAGGACCTCTGACCAAAAACAAGATGCATAGCCTACAGTTGGTAACATACTACAGAATAGGAACTCATTCAAACAATTTGCAAAAGCTTTTCTGAATGAGGCAGCACTAATCACACAATCAGTTAACCAATTTCCAAACCCCTCAAGATTCCAATGTCAAACTTTGCTCCCATTTCAATCTGCCATTGTTATGTTTTCTACGTTTGTGACATATCTCTCAAATGTTTTGAAAAAATGTCAGCAAATACACCTTCCCGATCAAATCTCATCACATCTTAAATGAGGACAACTAGGCTTTGCATGGTGATTGAACCAATCCATTGTTTAAGTGTATGGAAATTGAAATGACAAGTTGTTGGTGTCCTAGACATTACTAGGATCATCAACTAAAAGTGACAACGGGAAACCTCTCAACCTGAGAAGCCTAATGTGAATACATTAGTTAATGGTATACAAATTTAACTCTCAAATTAGCACTGTACGGGAACATGAAGTAGCACCAAACTCAAAATCTGTACGCACATTCCAAGAAAAGACGAGTACACTTATAATATCATTAACGCATTGGTTATCTTCCGATAGAAAATAACTGTAAATACATGTCATATTAAACAAAAAATCTCATCTTTTTTCAGGTTTCAATAAAATAAATAAAAGAATTTAATAAGGTCATCACCTGGTAAGTCATGTTCCACCTAGCCGGTGCCCATTCTTCAGCAATTCTTCTCTTGACAAGGTCCGGGTCTGCTGCAGGCGGCAATCTAATATTGAACCCCGCTTCCGCCTCCGAAGGCCGCATGTTCATCACAAATCCCTGCACAAACACGTCCTCAATCCCAATCATTCACGCAGCCACGCAAACGCACACACAAAACACAGACACGCACATAAATAATATATGTACCTGTAAATGTAAACTAACTTTGAGCTGAACACGGTATGTGCACTTACAGTTGGGGAAGGAATCCCCGCTTTCACATAAACAGGATTAATGGAAATGACTTCCGAACTGGCGGCTTCCCCAGCCTTAACGACATCGAACTGACTCTCTCTAAACTTGGTGATACTCTCGACGCTCTTCATCAAGTTCTCCATCGCACTATTATCGTACATCCTAGAACCGTGCCCAGGAGTCCCCTTGCCCCTTGACCTTAATTATCAAGTTCCACGGCGACCTATCAGCGTAGAAAACCCTGAACTCATCGTCCGGGGAAGCCTGCCCCTCGTCCAAGACGAATCCCACGTTCAATTCCTGGAACTGCTTCGAGGCAACGAACTTGGCGGCCCCGTCTTCCCCGCCAATGTCTTCGTCGGGTACGTAGGAGATGCGGACGGGCGCAAAGTTCTTCTCCTTGAGGTTCCGGATGGCCTCAAGGTACTGGACGGCAATACATTTGTCGTCCTGCGCCCCGCGGGCGAATATCTTTCCGTCGGGGGATCGAACGGCGGAGAAGGGTGGCTGGTCCCACTTCGGTGGCTCGGCAGGGATGGAGTCGAGGTGGGTGTTGAAGAGGAGGGAAGGGAAGGAGGGGTTGGAGCCGGCCCAGGTCAAGAGGAGGACGGGCTTTTCGGGGGCGTACTCTAGGGTCCGGGCTTGGAGGCCGACGGATTGGGCTTCGGCTTTGAGGAAGGAAACGGCGGAGTAGTAGTCCGGGTCAGGGTGGGCGGTCTTGATGCGGAGGTAGCGTTGGAAGCGGGTGATGGGCGTGTCTTGTTCGTCATCCTGGTCGTGGGGTTCTTGCAGGGAGTGGATTGGGGTTGAGAACAGAAGGCAGAGAGCGAGGGTAGTGACTGTGAGGGAGAGGGAAAAGATGGAGGCTGAGCATGGCTGAGGGAGGTAGCGACTCAGAGAGTTTAAGCTTTTAGACTAATAGTGTAGGAAGAGAGACAGACTTGCTCGCCACCCACTTGATAAAATACTTTAATCCAACCTCCGATATTAGGAATTATCTATTTTCTACTCTTTTTCTATTATTCACAAAAGATAAACCGTAACTTCTGTTCAGTTGTGTTAGATAATAAACAAAACAATAACAATACACTTGGCACCTGCTTATTTTTTTTCAAATTGAACAGAAATTAAGGTTTTAAATTTAAATGATGAAATTATTTAGGGTATATTTATTATTTTGTTAAAAAAATTATTATATTTCGGAGTATAAGAAAATGAATTCAATTTTCATATAATCTTACGGAAAAAATATATGAAGAGTGCAATATATTAAATATTGATAATTTATAAATGCAATGTCTTAAACGTAGTAATGTAGGGTGCAAGCGGTAAAATTTATAATAGTGCGTCAATAAAAAAAATATATTTTAAAAAATAAAAATAAAGGTATTAGATATCAACAAAACAAAAAAAAACTAGAGAAAGTCGATGTTGGGTTGCCGTAGATTTTAATTTTCCTCGTACAAAAAGAAAAACATTATTATACTACCTATTGTAAAACGCACACCTCAAACGGACATGACACACACCCTGCACCACTAAATTACCATAAATTTTAAATTTAAATTCCATGTTATTAGTTCGCCATTGAGATTGGCCCTCACTGCTTATTATCAATTTATGGTTGGATAACATTTTGTTGTTTGAGAGTATAATGTGTCACATAAGCCATTTTTAGTGCATATTGCAAATATTGTAGATCATTATTAATAATAAAATAATATATACTTCAAAAAAATAATATAAATCACATAATTTTTCTCCTCATCCTTTTTTTTATATAAATTGAGTAAATTATACTTATGTCTACATCTTCGTAAAACATAGATTTTGAGTGAAAGAACATTAGAATCCATAATCATACAGGTAAGTAGTGAGTCATGATTTTCTCCCAACGTTTTAGTGTATGGGACAATAAGAGTTTTATTATTTAGGAAATTTGACAATTTGGTCCTTGAGTTTATACCCCTTTGGCAAATGAGTCCTTAAGTTTCAAATTTCAAAATTTTAGTCATTGGATTTTCGTTGTTTGACAAAATGGTCATTCCGTTAGTTTGTCGTTCATATACTTAACAGATTTGAAGTTGTCGACCGCTACACGTTAGTAAATTTGTACGGTCGTCTGCTATATGAAGCGGTCAACCTCTTCATTGTAGCGGTCGACTACTCACTTTTTACACATACATCCGGTCGACCGCTTCAAATCCGTCAAGCATATAGACGGCAGACTAACAGAATGACCATTTTGTCAAACAACGAAAATCCAAGGACTAAAATTTTGAAATTTGAAACTTAAGGACCCATTTGCCAAAGATGTATAAACTCAAGGACTGAAATGTCAAATTCCCTATTATTTATGAACAAAATTATATTTTATATCATTTAACTATCACAAATCTTACAAATTGCATATCAAATTATACGAAGTTGACACATTTCACCTAACTACCAATTATTTTATACTTTACACCTGTATTAAAATGTTACTGTTTAAATAAATAAAAATTTAAGACATATGTCACAATTTTAACAATTAAAGTATAACATGAGATATAATGTGTAAATTTAATAATAATTTAGGATATAATGTGTTAAGTTTTATAATTTGAGGTGCAAATTACCGGAGTGTGCAATAGTTAGAGGGTATAAATTATAACTTTTCATTGTTAATATGTATTAACATTTTTCTCATATTTGATTTTTTTTACCCAAACCAAACCTTAGCTATATAACTTTTTTTCTCTCTTTAAATAAAAACTAATGAAAAAAAATCATATTATCATAATTGAAATAATGGAGGACATAGGATTTTTTTATGGACCCACCTAATCCGGATATAACTATATATGACTGGGGCTTATTGAAGACATTATAGGATATTTGGCTTTCAAGAAAGATCTTCATGCCTGGTTGTGCCACGGGGCAGTGTTTAAGCAAGAACTGTAGGGACGAACTACCCGGGCTATTACATTGCAAACGCGTGGCTTAAGCACTTGGTCTTACCTTCCGTGTCCTTCGTGGACCGCCAATCTCGAATTTGGTTGGAGAATTGAAACTACTCTGACGTCAAAGTCAAGGGAAGAGCGCCCGTCCACGCGCCTCCACAGGACGAAGTATTGTATTTGTGTTGTAAAATTTCAGTGTTGTTAAAATTTTAGTTATTGGGTTTAGTGAAAAAGGTGAAGAGAGAGATAATTTTTTATATTTTTTGTAGTAAATAGTAATGATTTGATGGGGAGATGGAGATTATATTGTAATATTTAATTGTGTTAAAATTTTAGTGGGGGTAAAATTTTGGTACGCAAACGCACTAGTTACTGAAAGCCTTTTCCACAACTAAACACAAAAGAGAATCGAAAGCGCTCTGAGATCTGAACCCGACCTCCTGTACTTCGAATCTGTTCATCATCCTCGATGGCCCAGAAGATTGCCTCGCGCTCTCGAGTAGTCGCTTTGCTATCGGTGCTGTTGTGCTTAGCGAGCCATCTCGTACCTATAGCAGACGCGATATGGTTAAACGTTCCGAGCTCTGGTTCGAAGTGCGTGTCGGAGGAAATCCAGAGCAACGTCGTCGTTCTGGCCGATTACTACGTCGTCGACGAGGCCACTCAACCTCACCACACTCCCACCATCTCTGCTCGGGTATGCTTTCCTATTTTCTTTCTCAATTTCCTTTTTTTTCACTTTTAATTTATTGGCGACGATGCTGGATTTACCAGTGTGTAATCTAAAGTTTCGATCCCCTGGATCTGATAAGAGTCTATACGTACCCGAGCAGAGATTGTTCTCATATGTATTACTGTTTTCTGGCTCTCTGACATCTGAATGCATCGACTTTCTTCAAATTGATTTGAGATTCTCTGCAGAGTATGCGTAATTTGGGAAACCCTCAAGTTGAGTCTTTATCATTTTCAGGTGACGTCTCCTTACGGTAACAATCTTTACCACCAAGAAAACGTAACCCACGGTCAGTTTGCGTTTTCGACCTCCGAGTCTGGCACCTACTTGGCATGTTTCTGGCTGGATGGCCAACATCAAGGAGGTGATAGCACAAGCATTAGCCTTGATTGGAGAACTGGGATTGCTGCTCGGGATTGGGAGTCGGTTGCAAGGAAAGAGAAAATAGAGGTCAGTTCCTATAAAAGCTCTGTTCACCTGAATTTTGTTGTCAAGTTATTTCAGATTTCAATCAAGTAATCATTCGATTATTCTTCTTGTTACGCGTGTCAAATGGAGGGTGTCGAGCTTGAGCTGCGAAAACTCGAAGGAGCAGTGGAAGCTATCCATGAGAATCTCATTTATCTCAAGACCAGGTACTTTCTAGTTTCTCCCTATCGTACTTTGCAAGTTGCACACGCATGCTGTGGCATTTAACGCAGGATCTCATCCACCACACCATTCTCACGTGGGGCGAAATCACATTTGCAGATAGAGACCATTGGCAGTGCTCTTTTTATCCGTTGAATTCATTGACATTATACCGTGACCCTTTGTTTTGATGTGCTTGTCCTTCCTTTTTGTCATATACAATTCTTCCTTTTACCGCGTTCTCCATCGTGTTACACTGCTCAATGTTTTTTAAAGTTTCCCAACCTGTTTGTTGTGATTAATATCGTTCTCTGGGATTTAAATAATTTCAGTAAATATCAAGTGGATTGAATTTGGTTGTTTCATTCTCTTCCATAAGGTAAAATTGTTAAAGAATGTTAAAGGTGTTTGAGTTGTTTCCTAGAGTAGTTTATCAACAGTTTATCTCTTCTATTCGTTTTTGTCTATCACTCTTTTGGGGTGTAGGGTGGGTTACAGAGAAGGGGAGGTTGTTCAAGAATGCTCCAAAATTCAAATGACTGTAGGCTTGATGATATAAGGGAAGATTGACACTCTATTTGGTCTATTATGTGAGAGAAATCTACTAAATATTGGACAAAACACAGTGCAGAAACTGAAGTGTTTGTGTCATTTCCTCCTAAGACCTAAACTTTTTCTCTATTTTAATATCTGTTGATGCCTGATGGACTAGACCAGACCATGCTAGCATATTTTCTGCTCACTATTTTTCTTTTCCCTCCCCATGGCAAACCAAAAATTTTGGAAGAGGGAAAGTTCTAAAGTTGTATTTTTTTTTTGTCTTCCTTTTCCAAAGGGAGAGCAAATCATTATCCAGAAGTTCGGAAAGCATTTAGGGATGAGTATAATTACTTCAACTATTGAAGTTAATGCCAGCATTTAACTCTTTCTTTTTCATTTTTTTTTGTCCCGGATTACACAGGGAAGCAGACATGAGGGAAGTCAGCGAATCAACCAATTCTAGGGTTGCATGGTTCAGTATCATGTCTCTCGGACTCTGCATTCTAGCTTCAGTTTTGCAGTTGTTTCACTTGAAGCACTTCTTTCAAAAGAAGAAGCTTATATAGATCTTACGTTTTTCTTGAGTTTCTGATTCAAATCTGATGTTCTCTTGAAGGTGCAAAATTTAGGCGAATCCTTACCATAGTTTTCTTTAATCTCTCTTTCCCATTTTTGTTTTGATCTTTGATCATAGCTGGCAATATGAATCTACCATACAATCTATAGACTGGGGGAGGAAAATGGATTCATAATTGCGGGAGTATCAGTTGTAGCTGTAAGATTAGTTTTAGAACACAAAATGAGATCGTGTTTGATTGAATATTCATATGACAAGAAACCTCTGTTTATGTGATCTCTTTTAAATTCAATTTTTTTTTATTGAGTGAGTTGATTTCTTCTTCCCTATCCTCTCCAGTTGTGCTCTCTATTTGAGGTTGCTTACTTATTTAGCAATCGCCCCTCAAGGCTCAAACCCTCCCAGGTCGCCCCTATCCACTCAACTGTCGTTAATCCCTTAAATTTCGACCGGTAGCAAACCTATGATTCTTCTTCCTTCAAAATAAGAGGAATACAAACTAGAACATATGCTCATTGATGATTCTTTGGAGTTGTTTCCGCATGAAATAAACGAGTTCATTCTAAAATTATAGCTCAAAGAGGGCAATCTTTCTGAGAAATAAGTCGGTGCAATTAGGTTCCGAGTCTACAGGTTAATTGTCAAATTTGGCTGTGTTTGCCTCTCAAATGCCAAAATTTTCGCCTATTAAAATAATATTTCTCCTCCTTATCAAATAAATAATATTTCTCCTCCTTATCAAATAAATAATATTTATCTTCTTTATCAAATTACACTAAATATAAAGAAAAAAAATCATTTTTTAACCGACTCTTATAAATTAAAATTTTAAAATTTGAAAAGATGACGTGAACATGAAAGTGTCCTATCATAGTTCACGCAAGTATCCATATACATTGTAGTAGCATTGGGAGTAATTGGATATGTATAGAGTTTATAGAGTTTTGAGAGATGATAATATAAAGACATATTTATTAGTTAAGGAACGGACTTTAGAAGGAAATGTGAATTTAGGTGGTGGTGAGGAATATCATGTTATTTGGTGATCATCTGATTCAATATATGAGTTTAGATTCATTGCCTTATGGTATGAGAGGTATTTTACGTCTCGAAAAATTTGACTTTGCTAATATTAGATTTTAATCTTGTTTTTTTTTGGTTTGCAGGTTAGTTTTTGTAATATGGAGTTCTTCTATTTATGTTTACGAGTGAATAATGTTTGGTTTTCGATATAATTACGGTATTCCTTCGTAAAAAATGAAGGTATTTAATAATAAATACTTAATCAGTGTCAAGTATAAGCGAGATTTGATTGTAAAACTTGACTTCAAAAATGCTAATCAGATAGGCTTTTTATATGTTTTGGGTTGTTAGTTATCGGAGCCATTTTATAATTATGAGTGAAAGAGAGCTAAGATAATGTGAATTTAAAAGATTAATTATAAATGGGCTGGAGCCAGCCTTTCTGCACTTCAATAACTGGAGAAACCTAGGCCCATACACATAGACTCAACTGTCAACGTTTGTTACTTTTACGGCTCGTGTTACAGACAAGTGGGCCAACGTTAGCAACCTCAGACCAGTGAAGCTATCCAGTCGGAGGATTTGAGAAAAGAAAATATGGCTATTGCAACTAAGGCTGTCCACTAAACCGGTCGGACCGAACAATCCGGATCAGAACAGGACCGGTTTTGGACAAATTGGACCGAACCGGTATACTCCGGTCTGGTCCCGGGTTATCCATGTGGAAAACCGGATTTAGACCGGAGTATACCTCTCCAAATCAGAAATTGGCCCAAAATAGCACAACCTAACTCCAAAACCAGCCTAAAATAGACGATCCACCCCAAAACCGATCCAAAATGATATGGCCCAAACCGACCCAAACCGATCCAGATCGGACCGGAGAAACCGGAGACCGGACCTAACCGGTCATATGGCCGGTCCGGTCTATATACTTTACAAAATGACCGGTTTGGAAACCGGACCGGAACTTGGACAGCCCTAATTGCAGCAGTGGCAAGACCATCCTCCATTGTATTGCTAGCAAGACGAAGAGCCAGAACCAGGTGGGTCTTCAACCCTCCCACAGCTTCATCTTTTTCGTCGTCGTCTTCTTCCTCTACTTCTGCAAGAAAGCTCGTTCTCTACTCAAAGCCTGCTTGCTGTTTGTGTGATGGCCTCAAAGAAAAGCTCCTGGCTGCCTTCTTACTCTCCGGCCCTGATTCCCTTCACGACGTTGATTTACGTGTCTCTGTTCTGCTCTGATCTCTCTCTCTCTCTCTCTCTCTCTCTGTGGGTGTGAGCGCGTAGTATATGTGCATATATTTTCAATGGCTGGTTTTGTCAGATAAGGGATATCACCACCAATCCTGAGCGGGAAAGGGCTTATCAATATGAGATTCCAGTGTTGGCCAAAGTACTTTCCGACAGCACAGAGGTCAGTTTTGTTTAAAATTTTCATTGAAGGTTTTCTTTCGGGTAATTTTGTTCTCCTTGATTATGTCCTAACTTAATACACCTCGACCTATGTATTGGATATGCCATGGCTTTTGTTTCAGCTAGGGCGATTCGGGGTGCAACTAAGAAATTAATCTGTTCAAAATATTCCTAACCCTTCTACCCGCTATTGTTTGCCACAGCGGTTAAGATTTTGAAGCAGCATTGGCGCCAAAGTGTTCACCCTAAAGTTTATATTAAGGAACAATTTGAAACTGCTATTAGGTGTGATGAAATATCTGTCAATATCTTTGCCACTTACATACTTCATTGGTGATTGCCACTGTTGTATGATGCACCGCAATGTGTGGGGTTAGTCCTAAAAAGGTGGTCAGAAAATATGCCATCTAAATTTGTTCAGGTATCTTAACACGTGCAAGTCTCCACTTGTATTTGAAGGGTGCTACACATGATTTGCTGGTTTTACCTTCAAATGATGGTTCTGATGGTTGAAAGGGTAGAAGGATGGTAGACAACATTGTCATGTCCCCCTATCTGTATCTCGACTTGGTCTTTAATCCTTGTACCTATCCAAAATGTGTATAAGTTTTCTATTACGAAGTAATGACCAATATACTCATTTCGAGTAGATCAGCCTTTGGATTCCAAGATGAGATATTTACTGATCAATAGAGGAATACTAGAGCTTTAGCATTTGACCTTCAAAGGATTGATTTAATGATTATGAATGAGAGAAGTTGAATTAAACTACTTTTTTGGTTTGAAATCACAACTAAATGGCTACTGGAAATGCCCAACTTATAGAAGAGTTTTCTGCCTTCATTTTGTGTGTGCTGCCATGATGTAATCAATCCCAAAGCTAGTCTGTTTATCGGCGAAATATATTGAGGTGCTACGATGGATTGGAAATCTAGGGGTAACAACATATCCTCATTACTGATGTTGGGGGATGTTGTTCAAACAAGTAGTCCGATGGTTGTGCACCACCCAGAGTATGTGGGCCTGGACAAAGTTCTATTGGACCATCATGGAGAACCCTCCTGAAATGTTAATTCCCCAACCTATCGGACTATTGATTAAAATTTTTGTAGTGGTTGGATTGACACAAAAGAAAGATGCTGGTTTATGAGGTGGTATTCTTCCAGCAATCGGTTTGGTTCACATGGATTCTGATGATCATTGTTGTACTAGATACAAGGTTTTTTCCCCTTGTCATATTAGATACTAGGTTGTTTATTAGATGTATGTCAACACACCCTCGTCGAGTAACTTTAATACTAACAGTATGCTACCTAGGATAATTGGGACAAAGGCTTTGTCAGTTACTTGTTTTGTGGTCCCGTTAAAAGCATAGCATGCATTAGGTGCTGTAAGTGTTACTTATGCATCTTTCATGTTGTACCTCAGCTTATAGTTGAAATTGTTTTCGTGAGATTAATTGCTTCAGTTACTTTCGATCATGCCCTACTTTCTTGAGATGATTGACTAACAGATTAGCTTGAACATAGTTTTCTCTAATCAACCTGATGTAATTGCCCCATGAACTCAACCTTTGTTGATGTTGATCCGCATTGGCAAAGACTGTTTTACAATGGAAAAATACCAATGTTCAATAGTTTTGTCATCATTTTGAAATTTGATTTGACAAATGAGGTCTGTCCATTATGTTACCATTATATTTCTCACTCGGGTTTATCCTCAGCCCTTAGCTACAAAGAACTTTACATTTTTCATCCGTTCTTGTGATATCATTGTCAATTTCCCATTCATCTTTTGTGCTCCATTTTGGTTTTCTTTGTTTTGCCTGCTGCTGTGTCCAAATCCTGTAAGTTTGTGCCCACATATACACCTGCCTCACTCTGCCTCAGTGAGATGCTGATGCTTTTGGATGTTTCAACCTCCTCTACCCTTTTGGTCAGGCGTGATCAGGATTAAGTTTATTGTTTTTGTTTGCAAGCTTGATTCTTGTCGTTCAGATAATATTTGCTTTAAATGGTGGAATCTCTGTTGACCATCAAATTGCAACCCACTTTATTAAAGAACGCAATAGAATACCAATGTATTGGCCAATAATGCCGGAAGCTTTTTAGTAATGCAAGACAAAACCTTTTCCTAGTAGAAATTATTCGGTGAACTGGAAGGTTTCTCTTTTCTAGCATAGGTTTGAACAAATTTCACTATTCAGTAATCCATTTGATTGTGTCACTTTTTGAAGCCGGCAATCTCTGTTTCAGGAAACCCTACCTAGGTTATCTCCTCGTCTTGGAGTGGAGCTCCTCCAAAAGAAGATCGCAGCTGCTTTGAAACAATAAGAAGTTTTGAAGTTCATAGGGGGATTGATACTCAAGCATATTTCTTCACTGATACAAACATGTTAATTCTAGAGGCTTATTGCATTCTGCTATTTTTAACCTTAGTTCCAACTTGTATTGAAGATTGGCACGTTAACTTTAAATATTGATAAACAGACATTGTGTTTCTTCTGTTAAGTGGTCCTACTATATATTCCATCTTTCTTTCAAGCAAAATCAAGCTTAAATGCTAATGCTGTCATTTGCATCAACAAACACAATTCTCTCTTTTTCTCTTGCTTTACTTTGTGGACAACAAAGTAAAGCTTGGGCTGCGGACAGTGCTCGATAATGGATGTCATTTTCATGTGTTTTTGCTAATGCGATTGGTCCATGATTGCAGAGGAAAATCAAACAGGTTCCTTGTGCTTTGACTGGCATATGCAACTCACAAAAACCCTTCTCTCTTTTGTGCATTACAAATTGAAAAAAATTATAAAGTTTTTTTTTATAGAAATGTTTCCTCCAAATATGTATTAGATCTTGAGAAATTCGCAGCCAAGAACAATGTCAGAAACTGGCATCAAAGTTTTATTTTCCTTTGGGTGTACGAAGGGGCTAGGATATCGAGGGTGTGTCATATGCTAGTGAAAAAGGAAGAACTTCCTTGAACCATTTGATCTTTTCAAGGTTAATTGGCTGGAATCATTGTCAACAAGGAGTCCCGTGAGAACAGATTTGTTTGATCTCTTTCAACCATCAGAACGTATATAGTGATATATTCTATGCTTTATAATCTTCCTTTACAATAGTCATGTGACTATCAATAATTCACTTCAGGAAAATCAAAAGAAGAGCTACATAAATACGTGCTCCATGAACCATCCATCCACTTCTGTTTGTTTACTCTTTTCCTTATTACCTTTTTCCCTTGTCTTCCTCTTTTACACGAAAAGTACAGTAATTAAAAATATCTAGAGATAATATCATGAGCACTTTACATCAAAGTCGAAGCCTCTCTTTTTAATAGCTAGGCCTCTGATCACTACTGGCTGGCCTGCCACAAACATCCATCCTTGTGTGATCGTGTCCCAATTATTCATAACAAGCTATATATACGCTAGCTTTACCCCATCTAGAACAACCGATCTATGACCGCACGATTCGTTCAGGAAATATTCATCGTGCATAACCCACTTCTCTACTTTTACAATACACAAATTAACGAATTAAAGACCTAACTTGCCTGATCATGTTGAACCTTGAAGGTCCCCGTACGTCAATGTAGGACTGGGGGGCCACGTGCTAAATTATTGGGGGCACCATTTTAAAGGGATATATATATATACGAGAAGATCGGCTGATCGGCTTTTGCATAATTTTTTTCTTTTGAAAGCTTTATGAAAATGCTCCACATTGCACGATGCAGATAGTACGTAAGACCTTTAAGATATCTTTTGGCGAAGGCCATTTTCACTTTCCTATTTCTTAACTTCTTCGTGTTGACGTGCAAAAAATGATTGGAATATTTTGCATGCATTGCTAGCTATTACGTGCAAGGCTTCCCTTGTCTAGTCCTATAGCAATGTTTCATCGATCGCAAAGGAAAAGTAGCTCCTCCATCACTTTCGGATTCGAATTATTGCTATCAGTCTTAAAGATATTAACAAAGTTCAGCTTCCTATATACTTTTGAAATATCGCTCCTGCTTTATAGCAAGAAGACATATTTACATGCATCACTTTATTTCCCAAAACTCTATACGGCCAGTTTAATGCATGCAATATATCCTTCTTTAGAATTCCAATTAGGATACTCAGCCATCGATCGCTTTTGTCAAATGATCTACTCATCTAAAGTACTATGCTTTATTGAGTGCAGCATATCTACTCGTCTACTTTTCAAAGTACTACGTATAGGTTTATGTATGCTTTTAGGTTTATAGTATCTTCTATAAAGGGATAATTAAATACTTTTTTCACCCCATCAACTATAGACACTAAATTACTTACTTTGACACGTTGCGCTTTCTAACTATCAATTTTAGATATTTTGCACTATTTGTCAAATTTTTAGATCAAAGTGATGATAACGCCCTTGACCCACTCTGCATATATTGAACATTGTCAATTCATTAAGTCATTGGAAGTATTCTTGTCAGACGGATGGTACAAAGTGTCTAAAATTAGTAATTGAAGGGTGCAATGTATCAAAGTGGATATAGTTTATGGTGCAAATTAAGTGTCTAAAATTAGTAGTCGAACACTGCAATGTATCTAAATGGATATAGTTTATGGTGCAAACTAAGTGTCTAATATTAGTTACAGGGTACAATGGGTCGAAGCTGGTAATTTAGAATGTAATGTGTCAAATCCTCTTTATATAGTTGATGAGTGAAAAAATGCATTTATCTTTCCTAGCTTTGGCTCAGCTGAAGGTTCACCTTGTCTTGTTTTTAATGGTGATAACCCCAGTCAAGAGGTCAGGTGAAATTCCAAAAAAGTACGTATGAATGAAAATGTAGCATAATGAAAAAGTACGTACGTACAATTCATAATAAAAGAAAAGGGAAGAGAAGATCTCATATAAAGTTCTTTTGTCTCATCGAACATGCATGCATGTCGGACGAGATTGATTAAAAGTTGTAAAGCAAACTAATTACCTCTTAATTAGCTCACACAAGTCACCACAAAAAGTGATCGTTGTTGATATATTAGACCAAGTACTACTGCTTTTTCTGCAACACTTAAATATCTCTTACCTTCCATTTGACAATGTCTACCGCAACAAATTAAGAGGTGGCCGGAAAGGGACCCTCCATAGACCAATTACCTTGGCCTCGGTCCATTCAAAGTTTTTTGAATTATGTTCTTATCATTGCTTTAATGTGGGCATGATGAACATCATTGTTCTTCTGAGTCCTGATCAATTCTTTTGGTGAAATTTGCCCCTTCAGCTTTTACTTGAAAGAGAAAATACACGAGAAACTTTGAATCTGAAACCGCCAACTTTACAACGCAAATAAGATTATAGACCACGCCAATCTGAGTATCTCTTTTGGTTTTGCTTGCCTGATGAAATTGTGAAAGAGATTTGGTCGCTTACTTGCCCAAGTTGATTTCTGTTTTCCCAAAGGGATAAAGGGTACAAAGTTTTCTTCCAAATTAACCACTCTGGAGGAATATCCTGCAAACTGTTTGGTGGAGATTTGAAAAGTATCCCTCCATGTGCTCTTAACGATGATTGACCTATTCAGTTTTTCTCAGTTACTTTTGTCAGGAAGATGTCTGGATCGTAGTCTGCGAGAGACAATTTACATTTTTTTTTTCTTCATAGATCGATCTTATGAAATTTTGAAGGAAGACCACCAAATCAAGATAAAGTGAAGAGTTTATTGTACGCATTAGATCAAAAGAATGCACCTCTGGTGGCAGAAGATCACAAAACTAATGCCCAATTACAGTTTAAGCTCACGATAACACATGCAGTAACCCAACAGTAGAACTCAAACAGAGAAGGCATATTCAGCAAATACTCCAGAAACTACTCTAGACAACAAGGACCAACCAGCTACCGTCAACAACTAGCAAATACCCTACGCAACAACAGTCAGCAAGTGCACGACCAGAGCACTATCGGCAAGAAACAACCTATTATCGTATAATTGATCAGTATTGGCTTAATTTTGTGTCAACTATAAATCAAATTGAGTTATATTGTGTCTCTTCATGAGAATGAGTTCAAGCCATGTTAAAGTGGATGAACATGATCTTCTCGAGTTCTAATCATGAGATTGCATCACTGGATAAGGATAAACACTTAATATTATGATTTGATTACACCTGACAAGGATATATAAGCACTCGTGATACTCAAGACTAGTTCAAAAAATTTGATAAATATGATCTTTTTGAATTATGATAAGATTGTATCACTAGATATTAAAAATAAGAAAATAGACATGATTTTCTCTGAGTCCTTATAGGACCGTATTATTTGAAGAGCTTTAAATACCTGTGATACTCGAGATCTAGGGTGGAGAGGTATTACAATATTTTCTATCCGCATGATGTCAAAGAAAAAAAAATATCCTCGAGGTCGTCTATTGTTTATTTAGTCTTCATTGGAGAGAGAAAAACACATCAATTGAGCGAGTAGAATTTGAGTACAGGACCCTATTAAGGCGCCTTGTCAGTCGAACGTTAATTTCATTTCATGAATTTCGTGGGAACTTCCTTATCAGTAAACACCGGAAACATATTTTCGTGGGAATTTTCTTGAAAGCCAAATATGTTTTGCCTTCTGAACACCGGAAACTTCCACCCAAGTAATGAGCAATTAATTCTCTATAAACTCTTATTATGTACTCTTTCATTCAAACTAGACGTCCTCATGTCGAGCTCCTACACTCAGGAGATCATAGCTAGCGTGGTGAAAGTCGAAAGAGTTGTTCCAGCTCGCGTTCCACATTTTTGGGCGGTGGCTTTAATACTATGGTATTGTTTGTTTGCCAAAATTTTGTGGAATGTTCTCGAAATTTTGGGAATCTTTACTTTATTGAGATTTATTGGGGTTTGTGAAAGGTAGAGTGTGTATGTGTAAAAGTTAAAAATTTTGAATTTGTGTTTGACTTGCCCGAATTGTTGGGACCCCAAAAATTTGGCTAAACTTGGACTCTGCTTGACAAGAAATTGTGAGTTGGCTATTTTATTTTACTCTCAACTTTTCCAAACATCATTAAGATATTAATCCAGTTCCCAAAAATGCCCCAAAAATGATGAATTTTTTTTTCTTTTCAAATATTTTTAAGGTTAAAAATATTATCTCATTCCAATTTTACAACTTCAAATATCATTTTACTCCCAAAGATTTTGAAAAAAAAAATCTATTTCGCAAGGCCAAAAATACTATCCCTTTTTACCCATTTAAATACCATTTATCCCTCAAAATGAATCAGACAAATTTAATGCTTTCAAAATCATACCCTTTAAAATGAAAACAAATAAAAAAATTGAACTAAAGTATTTTTAAAATAACAAATGCTAATGAAATTAAAATTTCACCAATAAATGTAATTTATTTTATGACCTAAAAACCGATTTTTATTTTGTTATTTATTTCTCTCAATTTCACTTTAAAAAACCTATCGATTTTGCCTATCCTTTGAAAAAGTTAACATAAATAAATCACTTAATCCACCAAGTTTCTTCTGCTGCTTTACATATGACAGCTTTAACTTGATTTTTTTTCTTTATTTTATTTTGACGTTATTTCGGTTTATGTAAGTCCATTCTCTCTTTTTAACTTCAAATCTCTTTCGATCTCAATTTTTTCCCTCCTTTAATTGCTAATTTCAATCCAGAATAAACATTTATATTATTTTATGTATAATTGTCGGGTGATGAACTTGCAGAATGATTTGATGATATATGTTTTAAAAAGTATGGAGTTTGTGTGAAAATGTGTTGAAGGTAGTATTGAATTTTTTGAGATTTTGGATGTTTATTTGTAATATTTTTGCATTCAAAATATTTTTTTAAAAAGTGAATATTTTCCTTTTATAACTCCGCCCCTAAGACTTCAATCCTGGATCCGTCACTGTTTCCATGCATGCATGATACCGTCGCAACTCTGGGATCTGTACGTACTTCTATCCGATCAGGAATTCCATGCACCTGGGAAGGATTATGAGATTTTTCTTGTTCTTTTACTTTCTTTTTCCCAACCCCCATAACGGGTCTATTTATCCTTGGCAGGGGCGGCTGATCAGATAAGTAAGTAGGTGAGACAATAGCCTAAGGTTCCTAATTATTACGCCCATATTATAACAAAATTAAAATTAATAAAAAAAGCCTAAAAGTTTTGTAATAAAACTTAATAAAGATCTGCAAAATAGGAACATTTACAATTAGTTTACAAAATTGAAATTGAAATTGAAAATAAAAAAAATTGGACATAGTAGAAACTAGTACTATCATTTAATAACAGTCACTCTATCACTTTTAAGTCTCTTTTCAAAATAATAGCACCATTCCCAATAAAATTCTTCTCCTAAAACCTAGCATCACAAATGCCTACTTTGTTGCTAATTAACTTAAGTTCTCAAAAAATTAAATTATAACTCATTTATGTCTAAAATGATGAGATGATGAAGCAGAGGAATCTTTTAAAATTGATTATTTTTATCATATAGTAGATCAAGCAATATCTTTAGAAAAAAAAATGTCTCTAAATTGTACTAGATTGTTTTCTAAATTTTTTTATAACCGTCAGTATATTTCTAAATTATTTTACTACATATAGAATACTACTTATTATACATATTTTCAGAAAGAAGGTTTTCAAAACTAAAGGTTATAAAAAACTATTTACAAACAACTATGTCTCAAGATAGATTAAATAGTTTAGCAATTTTATCTATTGAAACTTATTTATCAGTTAAAATTGAATACAAAAGTTTAATTATTAATTTTGCATCTAAAAAAGATAAGAAGTAAATTTATGGTTTAATTTTTATTTTATTTTTGAAACTAAAAGTCCTCATTTTTATAACTTACGTCCTAAGAACCCAAAAATATTGAGCCGCCATTGATACTTGGTAGCGGAAGTAAAGTTTACTGATCAACCTAAAACAGAACAAAAAAAGCTGGTCCTATGCTATGATGCAAGAGACATGAATGTATGTTTAATTTTATGCCACTTCCTCTGATATTTTCACAGATCGATATATATATATATATATATATATATAGGCTAGCTGTTGCCAATAATTAGTGACATAGAAGAATTAAAAACGATGCAAGAAGTTGATGAGAAGATAAGATAAGATAAGAAGATAAGAATTATTAGTGAAATATATGTTAAAATCATTTGTGCTAATTAAGCACCTTCTGGTCAAAATTAGTAATAAATAACTGAAAAGAAATTGTATTGGTGCACGTGCATGCACATTGTTTTTGTGAGTCATTTCTGTACACAATGCTGCGTCTAAAGGCTAGCTCAATGGATAAATATTATATGGCAGCTGCTAGCAAGGGATTGATCGACCACATTTTTGGTGTGGGTTTTCTTATATATGTTTATCAAAGAACGGATTCCATCCGAATCCGTTCAGTCCGGCCGTCCGGACGGTCGGAATTGTCCGGCCAGCAGACCAACGGTCTGGATTGGCCGACAAAGCTGGCCGGCCACGGTCGGACTGAACTGAGTTCGGATGGAATCCGAACTCTGTTTATCTCTAATTTCCAGTCATACTTTTCCTCCCTCTGATCAGGGGCGGACCCAGGCCTGGGCGAGCCTGGGCAGCCGCCCGGGGTCCGCCCCTAAAATGTTTTTTTTTAATGTTTTTTTTAAAAAAAAATAAAAATTAATGTATTTTTTTTTAAAAAAAAAAAGTTGGCCTAGGCCGCCCTGGTTGGCCCAGGCCAACATAAGCCCGCCCGGGTGACTCTCTGAGTAGTAAATGAGAAAACGAACATCGTTAATGAGCTTTCACTTTTAATGGGAATAGGATCTGCAAAAATAAAAATCCATTTGAAAAAACATCTATAAAGTAAAGGCGAGTGAAATTGTGGAAACTTGTCACAGACTCACAATTACCACCATTCGAGATACCGCAGATTCCAGATGTGTTAAGGCCTCCATCAAATATTGGAAGTGGTGAATTTGAAGTCACGTATCTCGATGCAGATACCCGCATTACCAGAGGAGACAGAGACGAGCTTAGGGTTTTTGTTATTGCGTAATACCTTTGCATGAGCACTTTCTGCATTCTCAGTTCCTGCTTCTGCTGGTACTGTAGTTTTTTCCCTTCCATTTTACAGGAGCAGTCTTTTTTTTTTGTTTACTTTTTTTGGGAGGGAGGTGATGTAGTACAATTACGAATAATTTACCCATAGTACTATTGTAAATCTATCATATATAAATTGAAACTCTACCTTATATTAATATGCAGTTCTAATGACTTTCTTTTCCTCCCCATTTTCCAGTAAAACGCATATAGACTCCCTAATATCTGGGTAGATCACATTGATTGTTTGGGTTTTCAATGTTTCTTCTAATGACATCCATATAGTGTGAATGTGTTTTAATCAGTCACTTTCATCCATCTCTTATAGTAAATTCCTATTTATTTCAATTATGCTTGCACTTTTTTATTATTATAGATAATTATGCTCGCACTTAGTTATTATTCTTTATAGATAATTATGTTCCTACATTGCTGGGAAATAAATTATGTAGCAAATTAAATATTTACTTGTTAACTTATTGTTCTTTATGTGGATTTGTGTAGTAAAGATCAAAATCCATTGCTGGAAGCACATTTGAACTTTGCCAATATACTTGTTTATTTGCTGGAAGAACATTTGCGGTAGGTAATCTCCTTTCTTTAAAACTTTTTTTTCATTTCTTGCTTAACTCTAGGTTGGATTGTGAAGGAAACCGAAGGAATAAATGTTATTTGTGTAGTAGTTTTTAGGTTGGATTGTGATGTTGTTGAGCCTAGGACAACCTTAGTTGAGCCCAATTTTTGGAAGAAGTCAAAACATTTTGTCTGAATAATTTTATCAATGTGCCCAATATGGAAAACATTATACAAACTCGCGGTCGTTCGAGGCGTGAAGGACAAACAATTACTTATTTGCATTATTTTCGTGTGGAAGTCTTATGTCAGGTTATTGATTTGATTGCTCAGGAGATGAATAATCGTTTCACAAAAACAAGTATGATGTTACTTCTTTGCATAACATGTCTTGATCCAAGGGACTCATTCTCAGCATTTGATCTTGATAGATTATGTCGTCTTGTTGAATTTTACCATGAAGATTTCTCAACAATTGATCACGTGGTACTTAGAGATCAGCTTGACACCTGCATTAGAGATGTTAGAAGAACTAATTTTTTGATATTGTAACTCTAAGACAATTTTTTACATTACGTATACAAAAAAATTTCCGTTATTTTACTTTAAAAGTTCACCCGGGTTAATTTTCATTCCTGGTTCCGCCACTGCCTCTGATATATAGTGGGACGGTATTCTCACTTTCTTTGAACCGACACCCCGATTCATGCAGCTCCATTCAAGGAGTTGCTGACGATTGCAGCCTTCCAATTTTCTGAGTGCGTGTCAAATGTAGTCCCGATTGATTTTAACCATTTTCTTCTCTTCTATTTGGATTCTAAACACTTCAGAACAGGGGAAAGAACAATTTTTTTCGTATGAGATAATGTCATTAATTAAATACAAAGATACGACAGAAGAAGACGCTGTGGAACCCCAAACAGACACTCCATATGTATAACTAGCTAGCTATTACAGTGTACGAAAAAAATAAGCGAAATGGAGGCAACAAATTAGTCTGGTCCCATATGTTCTTGACCATATAATGGACAAGCTAGGAAAGGACCCCAAAAAGGCGGTATATATATACGAGGCAATTCAACAAGAGACTGTCATAGTTTGTCTGTACGTTATATATGCGCGCAGATGGAACCCACTGCAAATCATACTGTAATCTGTGGTTGTGTGTTCTGAGGAGATCCACGAAGACCTCCAGTACTCTAGCGTCTGAAAGATGCATACTTTGAATAAAGGATAAGCACGTTAATAGAGGCTAGCTTCAGTGTGGGAGTTAAAAGGTTGTCTAGTACTTTGTGATCAATGAGAAATTAAATATATATCTATATTGAGTTTATTAGTGTTTTATTTTTTGGGTCTAATTGCAAGGAATTGGTGGGTATATATACTGGCATATTCGCCAAAGTTTGAGAGTAATTTGGACTATTTTTTGTTGGAGATGAACTCTCCCCCTAGCTAGCTATTCTTTTTGCTGTCCAAGTATGACCAAACCAGTCCTGATGTAAATAGAAAAAAGACTTGAGAGCTTTCATTTTTTAATCCAACTAATGGGAACTATCTAGAGGGGGTGTCACCGTACTGATCCGTGATGGTTTTTAAAACGACTTTCAGAAGTTATAGTCACCTCTAGAGGGTGGGTGACCTCTGCTAGCTAGTCAATTTCCCATAATCAAGAGTACTGTCATCATGTAGGGTGGCATAGGAATTAAGTGCTCTGTTATATAATTGTTTGAGGTGAAAAAAACGACAACCACACATTGCCATATGATACAGTACTGGCTCGTTATAATAGGTTAAAACAAAGTATACCATAAGATCCAGTTTATGATATTGTCTGCTCGGAGATCATGTCATGTAAATTCCAAGGTCACGGCCTTGTTAATGAGGCACGTGACCATATATCCGTTTTCCCCACACCCCTTCTCAGAGATTCTGATTAAGCAAGAAGAATATAATTATGTTGGCTTAGGTGCGCAACACCCATTATTAATATTCGATGCACGCCATGCAAAGGATTTAGTGCTAGCTCTGCTTTTTCCATAGGCAGAGAAAGGATTCTATTTAATTACCTCTTCTCCAACTTAATTAAGCAGTAGTACTGTTTTGGGTATAGTGATCTAGGGGTATATTATATATTCCCCTGTGCTTCTGTGCAGCTTTTTCTTTAAAAGATTCTTACAATTTCATTTTTTCTTTCTCAACTTGTATATATGGTAAAGGTTTCGTGGCGGCTAACTAGTAATCTACTGAATTCTACTGGGTACTGCCATCTGCCATGATCTGCCGTCATCTATCAAATACAAACCCCAGGTACTTTAAGGTCAATACATGATGGCCCCGAGGCATAAACCTCGATGTGTTGGCATGCATTTAAACAAGAAAATCTCGTCTTTTTTCCTTATTTTATGTGAGCGATAATTCTAGACCACATCTCTCCATTACGTACATACAACGAACCACAACTGGTTTCTTTTTGGCTCAGCTCCTTACCTACTAGCCGTTCGAGTCGATCTGTCTCTAGTGCATCCCATTCTTTGAGGTGGGATTCCACCAACTTGATTTCTCGTTGGAATCCAAACATGAAAGCACCACCTTTAATTATCCGGAACTTTGTCTCCCAATTATGTGTTCGTGCTCATCCGGAAGATACTAGCTATTGGTGAAAATCTCTCAAGTCAATACCCTCCATTGTAAAATATACATGATGATCAGTTGGGACAGAACTTCAACTCTATTTAATTTCCTAATATCCGTACGTACTTGGAAATATTTATACTAATGATAACAAGTAACAACGTGGTGTAATTAATTTAATCTACATGACCTATCTGCACACTGATGTTGTAATTTAATCTGATCTATAGGCAAGGCATCTTCCGATATTGGAACAACTGATCAAGCGCTAACATGTGTACGTACGTAGTATTAGATACCTAAGATAAGGTCATATATATATGATCAGATTGGTCGCACAAATAGATAAATAAAAAGAAGAATTTTTCATTAAGATGCATGATGGCTTAATTAGATATATATCGATCATGATCACATAATGATATATGTGTATAGAATATAGCATCATTAATGAACCAAGCAAACCAAATTTATGAACAAAAAGAACGTCTATACATGCATGGGACACAAATAATTTAGATCATCATTCCAAATAGCAATTGGAAATAACTAATGAAAATTATGAGTATATATATAGTTTATAACAGTCGCTATAGCTCATGCATATATATACACAAGTCAAAATACTGCTTGGTTAATTAATTTAGACCTGGGATATTCATTTAGGCTCCTGGTAGTAGCTAATTGATCAAAGTCGTCAGCATATATATATGACAGACTAGGTCACTAGACAGTTGATCTGATCATGCTTTTTAGATGGCTGAGACACTATGAAGTTGAAGCAGAACTTAAGTTCTAAGTTCGTTTGTTTGATGAGTGTGCTTGGAAAATTACTTGCCACATCATCGGCACTAGCTTTGTCTAATTGAGGTCAAATTATACAAACAGTTGATTATAGTAAATCCACAATGAGTGAGTTGCAATCAAACCATCTTTTGGTAATGGTGTACTCCACTCTTCGTAGCACCAACTCTCGGAAAACATCAGACAACCCCACATGCGTCACGATAGAGCACTAAACCAAATTTCTATTTGGTGGTCAATGAATCAAATCCCCACTTTGAATAAAAAAGAAAAAGAAGTAAAAGGAAAAAAGCATTATAATCATAAAGCTAGCTCCACGTAAACTTATTGCTTGGTTTCATCGATTCTATTAGTTAACCTAGTAATGATTCTATTTGCTTGGAATTTCGTGGTTTAATTTGTACCCGAAGGAGGGGGGGGGGGAACTAAACCGAAAGAAAAGAAAAAGGATATATTTTGGTTAATGGATAAGGGAATCTAACGAAGAGTGAGAAGGAAATGCCTTGGACATGTGCTGGAGTACTTGTGCATAATGGGTTCTCTTTATTTACTGCTTTCCTTGGCTATAAGAAGGCCCTTTCTCATTTCGTTGATGGGCAGACTTAGAGAAGCAATTGACTTTGAGCTGAGAGAGCTTGTATTTCTGATATAGAGATAGGAGACCAAATGGCAGGTCCGATGTCTTGCCAAGCGCTTAACAAGGTGAAACCTTACTTGGGTATGGTCTCCTTGCAGTTTGGGTACGCAGGAATGTACATAATCTCTATGGTCTCTTTGAAGCGAGGCATGAGTCACTACATACTTGCAGTGTACCGTCATGTTGTTGCCACGCTCATGATCGCCCCCTTTGCAATTGTACTCGAAAGGTTTCTCTGATCTCTGTCCCTCATACGCGTCCATATATGTTGCTGACTGCTATATATACTCAAAATAGAACTAGATATACCTTTGTTCTTTGATGAATCAATATATAACCAATGTTATTCGTTCTACAGGAAAATAAGACCAAAGATGACACTGCCGATCTTCCTGAGGATTGTTGCGCTTGGTTTCCTGGAGTAATGCTCTAAATAGATAACCTTCTTTACGTATATATATCCATTAGTGCTTCCACATGCATGCGTGCAGACTGCAGACATGCACACACACGGATAGATACATACATTTATATGTACGTTTTGTGCCAACTTGTCTGGCTATATATATACTTGTGGTACTGTAATGGTACGTATATACTTTTTGGCCAAGTGATCGTAGGTGCGTATATTCTTAGGCATGCATAAAACACCACTGTTGCTTTTTGGGAACACAAATGGAGATGATGTGCCAGGGCCCAGGACCTCTACCTGTCAGTGTTCATATTCTCTTGGGCGCCAGAACAGCCCTTTATCGTTTACTTTAGGGAGTGCGGAGGGAGAATGTGCATGTGGCTAAAAGGGGGATCTAAGCTGTATTGTCTTCAGTTAGATTCCCCCCCCCCCCCCCCCCATGCCCCGTATTTATTCGTTCATTCATATTGGGATTCTGCCATTTGATAGACATGGAATCACTTGAGAATCTTGTGCATGCATGCCCTGATGCAGCGCCATCTAAACAAAAATACTGATCTGATAGAAATCTAATCCAGCTCTCAACATAGTGTAATTTCCATCATTCCATGGGTTTGATAATTGGTTATTTAGCTTAGTTTAAATTGGAAATTAATTAGAAGCTTTCATGATTTTTTGTCTTTTTTGTTTTGCTATATTTAGCCAGAAGAAGAAGAAGAAAAAAAAATAGGCTGTATAAGTACATGCAAGCATGTGAGCTGACCTTATATATATTGATACTGTACTGGTGGATTGGTGATTTACCAGGCCGGTGCTTGATCAGAACCTGTATTATGTGGGAATGAAGTCCACCTCAGCAACATTTTCATCTGCCTTTGTCAATATGCTCCCGGCCATAACCTTCGTAATGGCAATAATCTTCAGGTACAAGTTTCATGTTATGTCATCATTCACTTGTGCAAATGAAAACATGAAGTCTGTAGCTAGCGTTAGAAGCCAGCAATGGGGGCCACAAAACCCTATACCATTTCTAGTAGTGGCCCAGAAGGTCAGTGCGTTAATCATCATTTTCCAATCACTGATGATCTAATAAAATTACATAATGTCCTGCTTAAACCCTAGGGAGAAAAAAAAAGGTGTATCATGAGGTGTTTCACTTTCCCTGGAATATTCATGCAAGATTAACCGGTTCCAAACATTAATTGGGGAGGATGAAATTTTCTATATATATATTTGCAATCATTGCGGTGGATCTGATCTTGGAAATTAAACATCGATCTTATGTCAGTTTCTATAGATTCAGTGCATATAATTACTTACGAGCTCATTCATATCATTGATCAGGTTAGAGACAGTCAACTTTAAGAAGTTACATAGTACAGCAAAGGTCGTGGGGACATTAATCACGGTGATAGGAGCAATGGTGATGACCTTGTACAAAGGTCCCATCATCGATATCATTAGGGGGGGAGGGCAAAGCCACCATAAAACCAGTAGTGATCAGTCCTCGGATCAGCACTGGGTCACCGGCACAATGATGCTCCTGGGCAGTATCTGTAGCTGGGCCGGTTTCTTTATATTGCAAGTGAGTAAGACAAACTTTTCTCCACTTTCTAATCATGATTCTCTAAACCTACAGTCCATCTGAATTGTGGTAATGTGTGGTTCAGTCATTTACGTTGAAGATGTACCCGGCTGAGCTATCTCTTTCAGCTTGGGTTTGTTTCATGGGGGTAGTGGAAGGTTCAATCGTGACACTTGTGATGGAACGCGACCTTAGTGTTTGGGTTATTGGCTGGGATTCGAGGCTCCTTGCTGCTGTTTACTCTGTAAGTAGGATGTGATTTAGCTTAACATGAAGTGCGCTAGCCAAAATGGAGGATGAGAAAATATTCTAACACTATCAAAAACTTTTGGCAGGGGATAGTTTGCTCTGGCATCGCATATTATGTACAGGCGATTGTAATCAGGGAACGCGGCCCTGTGTTCGTGACGTCTTTCAGCCCACTGTGCATGATCATCGTTGCTGCGCTGGGCTCCATTATTTTAGCAGAGCAAATCCACCTTGGAAGGTATAATGCCGATCCTCAATTTGTTAATTTCAACTCAAAGCAAGCCGAAAGACCCGGTGTTGCGACTCCCAGACATGAATAGTGAGTGTTTAGTGCAACGAAGTCATCGATCTGTGCTGATTATTTATCTGTTCTTTCTATATTTCAGTATCATTGGAGCCATTCTCATAGTCTTCGGCCTCTACACTTTCGTGTGGGCGAAAAGCAGAGAAACTCCATCCTCAAAATTAGCTGCACTAACCGATGAGAAAAGTGGAACCCAGGAAATATTGCCAATCACGGACAGCACTAGATCAATCACAACCAGCAATGATTGCAAAGACGGTACTGTAGCTGCCGGGGTGGCAAAGATTAATCCTTGAACAGTCCCCCCTCCCCAATCACTAGGTTTCTGCAATATTATAAACCAAATCTTTCTCTCTTTCTCCAAGTGGGACTGCTTTGAATATTTAAAGTCTCAACTTTTTGGCTGTTCGAAAGAGATATCGATTGCAATGTCTGCAATGTGAGCTATATGAATAAGTGATCACTAGTTTATGTGTTGTCTACGTGGTTGTACACCTAGGATATCATATCATATAGCATTATATACTTTCCTTACCTTTTTCTTCTACTTGTGCTACTTTAGTTGGTTTTGGTCTGCTGGTACAATTTATAGGAATTGAATTCCATCCAGATAGCTAGTTTTCAGACATGTGCAGATAGAAAGTCGGGATGAGTTGCAATAAATATAACGTCACTAAGAGTGTCATGTCAATTAATAAAGATGTGGGGATTTGAGGAGAGGACTTCGTGGGTTTTAGGAGACATGTCTTCATTAATTGACATGACACCTTCATAAGCGTTGGATTTATTGCAACTCATCCAGACTTTTCATCTGTACATATCTGGATGGAATATGAATCCCAATTTATATGCTACCAAAAATACTGAAGGAATATAGAATATGAGATATTTTCCATGTATGAGGTTGTTCTGAGTTGGATGCGCAGTAGTGCAATAAGGGTCAACTTCATTTTCTGAAACAAATTAACAAAAAACCTAATTTGGTCCGAGGGATTTGGCAAAATGGGTTTGAGGACATGGAATTTGATACCTATTCCGAATGTCTCTTTTCTCTGTTTCTTGTTCCTTCCTCTGTTTTAGTTCTGATAACTAATTGCATCTGCCATGTACCTTTTCTAAAATGGCCCTTAATTGCAAATTAACCTGATATTTACAAATTTATGAAGTGAAATTACCAATATTTTCACCAGAGACGAAGCTGCTGCAACTGTATAATAGGGAGCCAAAATTTTACTTTTGGAGGTAGAAATAAGTTTTGAAAAGACTGCCAATGCTCCAATATAAACGATTTTTAGAGAGAACCATTTAATTTGATCCATTTATAAAAATTAGAAGTCACATTAAATTTTCAGTGTTATTATTACATGTTAGATAGTCTTGAGCCTTCTCAATCTCGAAAGCTATAGTTTAAGAGGTGAGGTTTTCTCTCACACTTATAAAGTGACCATTAATCTCTTTCCACAACCGGTATGAAACTAACCCTAATAATTTTTCTCTCACACATCGAGTCTTGAGTTGGAGAGGTGACAACTCGTTTATCTCATGAACTTTTGAACTGAGACGTATTGATAAACCTAAACTTCGACACTAGTCTTTAAGTAGTTTTAAACCTTCTTAACTCTAAAAACAAAAAAAGTGCCTTTCTCTTACACTTGTAAATTAATTATCACTCTTTTTCACAACTTCACAACTAAAGTGAGACTAATCATAACACGACACCCACACACGGTCAGCTCAAAATATGTGTCGTCCAACCGACATGGGCATTCTCTCGTCGTTGGTCAGGCCATTGAAGCCTAGATGATTGTCTGGGCCTTTGAACCCTATTGCTATGTGTGGACCACGGATCCTTATTTGGTATCTGGCCCATTGGGTCTTACTTGTAGTGTAAATTCCCCACTTGGTTTAATAAGTGAGAGACGCAAAAAAAAGAAGTCCCAGAATCTTATGTTCAGTGGTGGCGAGTTCCCAGTGGAAGCCCGACAAATCCAACTGTTACACTGTACCTATGTACCGCCAAAGCCTCTAAATACGTATATTGTATCTCCCCTCCCTCTCTCTCTCTCTCTCTCTCTCTCTCGTTTCTCCCTCGTCTATTGTTACGTGGAGAGAGGAAACAGAGAGCCAGAGAGTCTAATACACAGAAGAAAGTGACAGTGAAGAGGAAGAGGAAGATGGTGATGTGGGTATTTGGGTATGGTTCTCTCATATGGAAAGCTGGGTTTAACTTCGATCAGCGCCTCGTTGGTTTCATCAAAGGCTATCGTCGTGTCTTCTATCAAGGTCCCCTCCCCCCTCCCCTTTCTCTCTGTTTTAATGTTTTATGTTTTTCATTTTTGGTTTGGTGGCTCTGATGGAGGCCTATCAGGCTCCTTACAATTTAGGTAGTACGGACCATAGAGGGACACCGGAGTATCCTGGAAGGACAGTGACATTGGAGACTGCGGAAGGGGAAGTCTGTGTAAGTTTTTTCAACAAACATTCGACACTTCCCAGATTTTCCAATCTTTTTCTTGGTGGTCTATAATTTGGACAGAAGTATTTTTTCAATCAATGCAGTTATTAGTTCATTCGTTGTGTGAAAGCTATATTTTTATGGATACATTGCGGAGATATATATAGAATAAGAATGACTAATGAAAATTAGATTATTGAATTAAATGGGATAGTGGAATGGAAGACGTAGCCTAATGACTTATTTGGTGCACGCTGACATTTAACAGAAATATACAATTGTTGATATGATGCAAATTGAGGTTGTACTAACATGAGATCAAATGTTTTCTTTTCTCCAAATTTGGATAATCATCTGAAAGCATTCTGTTACAAGTTCTAGATGTCAGCTGCAGGGACGACGCTAGGATCACATATTTGAGGTGCCAATTTCATTAAAATGTAATTTGGGGGGGCAAAATATAAAAAGTACAAAAACCTCTATAAAAAAATCAGTTTTTTTTGCCTAAGGAAAAAAAGAAGGTTACAATTTCCCCTCTCAAACTACTGCCCGATTTTGAAATACCCTAACAAACTTAAACTTATTACAACTCACTCACAAACTATGTTTCTCGTTGCAATTTTATCCTTCAACCCGTTATATCAAACGGTTTTCGTCCCACGTGAACAACATGTAACCTTATTACCTGAAAAGACAAACTTGACCACATTTGAGTGAGTCTTTTTTTTTTTGTAATAAAGAAAAATAAGTTAACCACATATTGTATATTGGGTCTACGAATCGCTAGAAACACCATAGAAGGCTAAGAGAGCTTGAATGACAGCAAATTCATCTTTTTCACGTAAAGAAAAGATCACGTGAGATAGAAACCGTTCAACATAATATCTCCGGTGGGTTGGGGGATGAAATTGCAACGAGGAGTATAATTTGGGAGGTGAATTATAACAAGTTAAATTTTGTAGGGTATTTGAGAATTGGGTGGTAGTATAAGGGAGAAAATTGTAATTTACCCAAAAAAAATATCTGCTGAATTTGGGGGGCCACGCGAGTTTCTTTTTTTTTTGGAGGGGGGGGGATGACATTAACAACAAATCAAAACTTGTTAAATTGCCATAGGTGATCTATTATTAGGCAGGCGAAAGCCAGTCTCCTTCATGCTATTGAATACTGATACACTGGTTTTGTTCTTAAGCAAAGAAAAAGTTTTGACTTTGACATCTTAAGCAAGCTATGTATTTTTCTGCTTTGCTTTCTGTCAAGTTAAACGACCAATAGGTTATCTCAGTTGCATCAGTGAAAACAATTTTGTGACAAAAGCTTGTCACCTGATTCTTACAGAAAAGATTGTTTCGACTAACATCAGAACCATACAAGTTGGCTTAGAAGGAGGCACCGAACTAGGCATAGGCTGTCTGTTGTCAGAGGATGAAATGGCCGCTAGGTTCATCAATGATGAAGAGAATGTATAATTCTCCTAACTCTCAACATAGTGAGTTACTTCTATTATCACTAAGTAAGACCATGACGATTTGGTGCACAGAGGGAAGAACTGTGTAGTACTCTGTTGAGATCATATTTGGCTGAAGATCAATAGATGCCCACTAGTAATTTATGCTGGTATGCCATATTGCAGTTTTGTTCTAGGGTTCACATATGTAAGTTCTGTGTAAGGAATCTCAAATTATCAATGAGACACATATTTTAAGTAGGTTAATTTCTCATTTTGCAAGGTTGCAGTGGGGAGTTGCCTACAAGATCTCTGGAAAGGAAGATGAGGAGATTGCACTAACGGTAAGGCTGTTGTTTTTTGAACTTTGTTGTGCATGCGAATTTTTGCTTCTAATGTATCTCCAAATTTTCTTGATTTTATTTTTTGGTTCAATGGTGTTTTTAATCAATCAGAGGTTTAGAAGAAAAGAAGTTCATGAGCTGAAGATTTGACAACCAAGTTGGAATATGAGCAAGTGCTTTTCCTGTAACCCTGATCAAACTTTTAACACTTTCTCCATCCCTTTTTGCATGAGGAACAAAAGTAAAAAAGAACAGTAAGCTAGTGTCGTGGGCTTTTCAAGCAGGGCAATGAGATCTCTGAGTGTGTCATCGCTCGAATGAGAACCTAATTATCCCTCTTGAGCATTTAATGTGGAAAACGAGACTCTTTCATATGCACGTGTGTGCATACACACTTGAACTCATGCAGACTGAACTTGAACTGACGGCCCTCTCTCTGACTTGCCACTGTTATGAGTCAAGCCTTTGCAGAGTCCAGTGTTGCTCACATCCTGCCTACTGTTCATTTCTTCTTGGACTCAATCATATCTGCCATAGCCTAGTTATATAGGTCTATCGAAGTTTGGTCCTATTGTTAGATTCAACTTGAACCACACTTGAGTTAATTTGCTATACTCATGTTGTTATGTGATACTTTTTTAACTATAATTTGGAGTATTATCTGACGAATGCTGTATACATCACACCTTCAATGCAAAAAAAAAGCTATAATTTATTTCCTTCTATCTTCCTATAGACAAAGAATTCTTTTAAGAGGAAAAATATCAGCTACTATCTTAATATCTACAGCTTAATACGTCTGACATCCACCATCTTTTTTGATCTCCTAGAATTATTTCCCGATAAATGGTCTATTGTCATGGTCTTGTCCCTCTTAGCTTGTTTGTATGTAAAAATGCTGGATTACTCTCCTCAGCTTACCTGCAAGCCCTTCCCTTTACCATTCAGGGTTCTAATTGTCAGTCTTTTTGCAAAATTCTACTTATTTCTTATTCCATGCTGGTTGTGCTGTTGTTAGGGAGGCATTGGATGACTCAATGAATCCCAATTTTTTATGGTTTACCGTCATCCGAAGAGCACTTCGTCACCTAAGAGATTTTGTAATTTTCTTGAAGATGTTTCAACTAGTCGTCAGCTGGTTCCCATGAATTGACAGAATTTTCATGTTATTAGTTGAATTGTGGACTTCTTTTGCAACCTGACTTTTCAATCTGGATTTCTCTGCACCCCACAATTCATACTCAATAGAATTCCATTTGATGATGTCATGACACATTGTATTTGATTTTTTTTGTTTCATCTTGTTTTTGGAGAAGTACACAGTATTTGGAAGTGAGGGAGAAACAGTACGACAAGAAGGCTTATATTGATTTCTTCACTGTAAGTTGTAAATTTCTTCATTTGGTGCAGTATTGTAGTGTAGATATCAACTATATAATTTAATCTTCTGGAACCTGTCTTAGGAACCTACAACTACAACTCCAACAGTTTCTGGAGTAATGGTGTAAGTGGCAAGAACCATTAAAGCTCTGTATATGTTTTTATACTTCTTGGATTGCCACTAGCCAACCAGGTCAGGACTCAGAACCTTAACTTCCTTTTTTCAGGTATATTGCATCTCCGGACAAGAAGCTCAACAATAATTACTTGGGGCCTGCTTCTCTTGAAGATATCGCCAAGTATGCATCTTTCCTATACTAAGCCTCAATTTGTTTTTGGTCCCTTACTGTCATCATACATAGACTTATAGAAGTCTGGATGATCTTGTAACCGTACATCTCATTGAAGATGACTATTTTTCTCTCACCAGAGTCCTGATATCAGTTGCTTTACCTTTATTTCCTGACTATTCATTATTTCCCCTTTTCTTGTGGACCCTGCACTAGATATGTGCTGCATGGCCATTTGCTGCTAGTGGATCACTTCCTCATTTGCGTCCTTCCTGTTCTGCAGGCAAATCATCCACGCTGAAGGCCCGTCAGGACCCAACAGAGACTACCTTTTTCAACTTGAAAAGGCTCTTCTTCAAATGGGTTAGTTGTAAAGTTCCTTTTTTGGTGCAGTAAATTTTATCTATTGTAGACTGTATTGGTTTCTTTCTTTAACTGGGAAAATTTGCTCTCTCCCCCCCACTCTCTCTGTCTCACATAGGATGTAAAGACCAACATGTAACAGATCTTGCAAATGAAGTGAGACGCATTGTTGCCGAGGGAGAGCAGACTGCTTCAGGATGTCATGAACAATAAGCAAAAGTTTTCCACGAGTTTGGAGCACTCTTCAAGACTCTCTGTTTCTAGATTCTTTGTTGAAAAGATTCTAAAACATTATTGGACAGGACCCAAGAAGAAACGATACTCATCATTAGTAGGACTCATGTTGGTGCATTTGCTTTGCTAAAATCATGATGACTGCTGATGTATTCCCCCATCTGAAACTACACAAACTTTTTCTCAGCCTGTTGGCTAAGATGAAGCGTCCATTGGGAAATTACTTTGACCTGCTAATTGCCATAAGTTACGGTGTCTTTTGTGAATCAGGGCTGTTGATTTGCATATAAGTAGGGTCCCAATAGTGTTGCAATGGTCTGTCGGTGTAGATGTTGCGGGGTTGGACTATGGTGCTTAAGTACAGCTAGAAAGCATCGATTTTTAGTAATTAGTAGAAAATTAGTCATTTTCTGAAACAATCTTCCGAAGAAATGCTGAAACAACCACGACTTGAGCAATCTAATTTATGTAATAGGCCATGTGTTTGATTTGAAAGAGCCAAATATCAAGCATGAAAGTGAAGCATTAAGATTGGCATGGACCCCGATGCTTGTAATAACTTAGAATTTAACTTCTTATAACCGAATATTTTCCTCTTATGGAGGTGCGAAGGACGGCCATCATTTGGTCCCAAACTCGGCTCTCCTCAAACAGCTCAATAAGGGCTTGCTCCAGACCTTGTGTAGGACCCTTGACAACTTGGTGTAAAATGTTTTTGCTCTGTTTAACTTGAGTATTTGATTTAGGATCAAGTACAAATCCACGTGCTAGCTGTTAACCGGTTTTGCTTGCCTCAATTACATGAAATTTTACAGGGGTTCACAAGCCAGGTTATCCAAATCACACTCGACTCAGAGACAACGATGTTTTCTTAGTCCAAATACCAGTCAAATCAGGTCTACACGTGCCTTTCTCACATGTTATACCCACCATAATTGTCAAATCAGGCCTACACTATGATAACTGTACTACTTTCTTCAAACTAGGATGCGTCTTGACTCTTGAGTCACTGATACAGCAGAAAGTTGAAAATCCTAACTGGCAAAGCTGAATGAAAATTTCCCATTAAAGACTACCACAACCGCCTGCCACACCCCAAATAACCTTTTTAAGAAAGAAAAAACTAACTAAATTACAGTGTACATGTTTATACTCAACTGCTATCGGCAATCTTCGAAGTCCACGTATGAAAGATTTAGTCACTGTCCTCATCAGCATCTGCAAATCAAGGACTAAGATTCAAATAGGGTATCGGGGATTTAGTTGCACATGCAGTCATGGCAAGAATGCACCATCAGAATCTTTTTTTTTTCTAAGCATGTTCCAGTTGAATTTCACACTTGGACATCATGGCAAATTAAGTTTCAAAGCCTACCGAGGGAAGAAAATTATCTTTCCAAATCAGACAGCAGATTCTCATTTCGAAACTAAAAAGACAAGGGGAAAAAATGATCTCACACGGTACTCAGCAGCCTTTCTTTGAGAAACAAAGGATGCATCCTTTATTTCTTTTCCTTTCGTTCTCTCCTTAATTTTTCTAACTATAGCAGCTCAATCCATTAACTGGCCATGGGTGCAGATTATCAATGGCTATGAACAGTAAAGGACATATAAGAATTACCAAGAAAAATTTCGTTTAAAGAGCGAATAAAGAAAATTAGGATTGAAGGCCAAAAAGGTTCAACAACAGATGTACTAGATCTAAAGAAAAAAGTTTGAATAGCCATCTCCATTTGGTATAAACACAAAAACTCTCAGTTAAATGGGATCCTGAAAGTTGTTTCACCCACATTATGTATGCAAGCATATTGAACAAACTGTCTAGAATGAAACACTGCGAAAAACAGAACTCACATTCCTTAACCCTTCAGACCATTTCCATTGGATAGCTTTTGATGAACCACAACTATTACGAATAAGACCTTCAAAATAGTTCTTATTAACTTACCTTCATTAAACTCTTCACTCTGGCTGTCCTCATCCTCACCGTTGTCATCATCATCTTCATCACCATTGTCATCATCGTCTTCCTCAGTATCTTCAGCATGATCACCATCAGTTTCAGCTAGAATTTTGGGCTTTGGAGGAGCTATAAAGCGGGTCGTGGACCTCCGACGAGAACTTTGCACAATATTACTCATGTCAATACCCTCCAGCTCTTTTGCTCTTTCTTTTTTCTTTCTGACTTCCTTGATTTCTAAACATAAAGAAACCTTTCGTGTCAATCCCTGTCTTCAAGTGCATGCAGCTTGGCACAAATAGATGAGCGAGTGCATACACTGCATGCAACACCTTAAGACCTTAGCCTAAAGGAGTAGACTTGTGACTAAATTCAAGGAAGAATGACTGCTAACCTATAATATATTCTGATGGTATTTGGAGCGTAAATTAATTGGAGTTACTTTTTTTCTGAAATAGCAACAACTACAAGTAACAGCAAACAAAATTACCTTTCTCTGAAGGATTTGAAGACAATCCTTCTTTAGATAGTATTTCCTCCAACTCCTTTATCAGGTGGGCCTCACGCTTGTTCTCAGACATCTGCTTTACTTTCTTGTAAATTGATGGGGGAACACTGCAAAACGTATCAACAACGTTTAGACATCAACCTTGAAAAAGATCTAGAGTCGTAAAATTCAAATAAGAAAAACCTCATTCCACAAGCTTTGATTACTGATTTCAGATGCTCCACACGTTTCCCATATGCAGGATTTGAAACCTCTTTCTTCTGCATTTCAATAAAGAATGTGATTCAACCTGGGATGTGTTATTTGATCAATTTTGAAGACTTGGAGAAATAAGAAAGGTAACCTTCACATGTTGGTTGTCAAATGATTCAGCGTGACCATCTTCAGAGACATTTCCACCATCTTCTGCATCGCTATTTTCCTCTGACATTGCTTCTGAAGCCTTCCTCTGCTTCTTGCTAGATAAGTTTGTCTCCTTTACGGGTCTTTTTCGTTTCTGAACATCAGAGTTCCGGATGTTTCCTTTTGGAACTCTTTTCTTTCTAGGTTTCACTTCTTCTTCTTCTTCTTCCTCCTCTTTTTCTTCGTCTTCTTCTTCTTCTTCCCCCTCCTCCTCCTCCTCTTCTTCATCACCATCGATATCTGAGGAATCAGATCTTTCTTGGCTTCCGACCTTTTTGGATCCTTTGCTAAGAGAGTTTTTCTTAAGAATTTTCTTGACATTACTTGCAGGTTTTTCTTCAGAAACTTCACGAGATTCTAATACCTGAAAACAGCAAAGATACATAAAACAAGGTTAGACTGAATAAGGTACTTCAAGAAGTTAATGACACTAGGGTGGCCTTTGATTACCCAATATTTCGGGATATGGAAATTTCGAGCAAGCCAAACACACTCCAAAATTTTCAACATTTACACATACATACTCTAAACTTTTCACAAACCCCAATAAATCTCAATATCTAAAAGATTCCCAAAATTTTGGGAATATTCCCTGAAATTTTGGCAAAAAAGCCACCTAGAACAAATCCCACTCACCTCGTCTAATTGCTGACTTATGAACTTCTTATGGGAGTCAAGAGAATATTTCTCCAGTTTAAGATCTTCCTCCAAAAGTCGACGAAGGCCAGCCATTGTAACTTCCCTGTAAAGAGAAGAAAGGATGGGGTTAGTACATCTTTTAATCACCCAATACTTATGGACATGGAGAGTGAAAAAACAATGGTAATGATACCAAAGGATCATCTGGGAAAAAGGAAATAATTTTGGGTATAATAATGAGACAGAAACAAAAAAGAGGGTACCAAATTAGGAGGATAAAGTAACCTACTCCGAATTAGCTTTGATATAAGGCGCTCGTTTTCTAATAGCTTTCTTTATTGTGCTCTCACTTGGAACTTCTTTACTTCCCCTGGCCTTAGTTTCCTCACTTTCAGCTTTGGTTGTTCTATGTCCAGTCAGAAGGCCCATAACTGGAGAGTCTCCGGAGTCCCTTTCATCTTTCTTTGACTGAAGCCCCTCAGCTGACTCTGCCACTTCTCTAGTCAACCTTTTTCCCCCCATCTCCACAGAAGTCTTTGAGCCAATTTTGGAATCAGCGCCGTCTAAACACTAGCATTTAGAATAGAAAAACACATTCATCCCATCATAAACAAGATAACCTTTTTGGGACAACACTTTACCAACCATCAACAATCATAAGAAATTGTTCGAATCAATGAACAGAATGCACACAAAATCATTTGAAGGCATCTAAAACCTAAAACATTGAATTACTGCAGATCTTCAGTTTTCTGCAGGTTCAGGGGAGGCAGCCAGCAATCCATAAAATTCATCGATTAAGTGCAAAGCTAGGAGTCCTGTTCTAGTGCTCACCACAGGTAGAGAATGCAATTTTAATTTTTTCATACAGCATCATCCAAGAAGCAGCCTAAAACCCAGCAGGCCCCTTAGTCCATCAGAATTTGACATTAGTTGACTAATCTTCACTTATGTTGCTTACTGGCATGGTGGGTAAAGACATGAATTCATTACAACCGTTATTCTAGCTTCCTTAGCCATAAATATCTACTCATATAATGATAGTTATAAATTATAATAATTACACTTGTCATAAAAAAAGTTACGGTTATAACATTGGGTGAAGTAGGGCTGATCAAATTTGGGCCGGAACCGACCGGACCGACCCAAACCGAACCGAATCGACTGGGCCGGTCGGTTTTGGGCCACCACCGGTTCGGCTATCGGCCCAAATATGTAGAGAACCGAGTGAGTCGGTTCGGCCCACGGTTATGGGTTCCCAGAACCGTGGGCCGAACCGAGGGGTATTTGTGAATTTTGTCTTTTTTTTTAATCTTTAGTGGGAGTGGGGACGACGTCGTCTCCCACCCTCTTAGCCTTATGCGTTATGCCTCCTCCTTTACCCCCCATCTCTCGTCGCTCTCGAGTCCCCTACTCCCCACTCCACTCTCTCTCTCAAAACCCTAGCCGCCGCCCCCCACCGCAGCTCACCCCCCTCAAAACTCTCTTTCTCTCTCACACACACTCCCTCACCTCTCAGCTCCTCCACGCCGATCTCCCTCTCTTTCTCTCTCTCGAGTCTCCGACTCCCCACTCCACTCTCTCTCAAAACCCTAATCGTCGCCCCCCACCGCAGCTCACCCCCCTCAAAACTCTCTCTTTCTCTCTCATACACACACTCTCACCTCTCAACTCCACGCCGATCTCCCTCTCTTTCTCTCTCTCTATGAAGTCTGAACGCCTAGTGCCGCAGTTCCCACCGGCCACTGTTGAGGACAGCCCCACCGTCGACTGCCGCTTCCTCCAGTGTTCCGTGCTCATCCAGCCTCCAGGTATCCCTCTCTCTCTCAGCTCAGCCTCCATGAATAATGAATCTGTGATGAAGAATTTTGTGATGAATCTGTGATTGGAATTTTGATCATTGGTACCCAGTGATTACTCTGGTGCTCCAGTGATTGCTGGTGGGTATAATTTCTTATTTAGTAGGAACTTGGAAGTTAACAGATTGTTGAAAATTAACAGATTGTTTTTGTTGTAAATTGATTGCTTTCATAAATTCATTGACATGTTGTTTTGTTGTTGTAAATTGACTTTAGTGTTGTCGTAAATTTTGCTCAGTTTGCTTGGGTGTTGCTGTTGAAGAAAATCAAATCAGATTAGTATTTCGTATTTCTCATTTTACTAAGTTAGTGCTAGTTTATTTTAGAGATTGGAAGTTAGGATTATGTTGGTTCTGTGGAAATCGGAGGTCAAGGTTGATTTGATGGTGGATTTGGATGAATTTAGGGTTAGGTTTGTTTGATGAATTTAGGATTGATTACATGTTGTTTGTTGAATTCGGATTGCTATGATTGTTGATTACATGTTGAATCCGATTACATGTTGTTGAATTCAGATTGCTGATTACATGTTGTTTGATTGAATTCGGATTGATTACATGTGGGATGAATTTAGGGTTAGGTTTGTTTGATGAATTTAGGATTGATTACATGTTGTTTGTTGAATTCGGATTGCTATGATTGTTGATTACATGTTGTTTGTTGATTTGCTGATTACGGGTTGTGATTTGCTGATTGTTTGTTAATTAGTGGTTTTTATTTTTAATGTGGTCTAGATGGAAGAGACTCCAACAAGTACCCCTGATAATGAGTCTCAGAAGACTGTGATTGATATTAAAGATGAGTTGGATGGGGTGCATATTGATCTTGATGACAATAACCCTAGTATCAGAGGTGGAACAGTACTTGACTGATGGTCGTGAGGCAAGAACTGAGGAATTCAATATTTTACAGTGGTGGAAGTACAATGCATCTAAGTATCCTATTCTTGCTCACATGGCACGAGATGTTATGGCTATCCCAATTTCCACAGTATCTTCTGAGTCCGCTTTTAGCACCGAAGATCGTGTTCTAGACTCTTATCGGAGTTCATTAGCTCATCGAACAGTGGAGACCCTCATATGTGCACAAAATTGGATAGGGAAGACTCTATTGCTGAGTCTAATATTGATTATGAGTTAGTGGAAAATGTAAAGAAATATGAAGAAGAAGCAGGTATTTTAATTTATGTAGTTAATTATAATTTATTTTAATCACAATTTATATTTATGTATACTTAAATTGCTTTGATTTGCTATTTGTTTTCAGGAGATCCTTGGGCCATCCGAGAAGCGTCCAGTTGATGATTAAATGTGATGGAAGTTGGAATATTTGAACCTTGTTCAAGACTTAATTTTTTTGGTTGTTGTAATTTTTTTGGTTGTTAATTGTTAACTTGTAGCTTATTTTTCTCTTTTTTTTTGGGTAGTTGAGACTTGTTAGGGCTGGATGTTAAATAGCCCATTTGTTTTTCTTATTTTGTTTTGTAAGTATGTTGCTGTTATTTATTAAGACTCATGCATGCATAGCTACAAAAACCCAAAGAAGCATAAATTTTGCATTATAAGTCATAAATCGTGTGAAACATTTGAAAAAATGGTAAATTTTGGGCACCGAATGGGCTAAACGAATGGTAAATTTGGGCTTACATAGATTAAAATGAATTTGGGCTATTAAATTAGGCTTTTAAAAAAGTGAAATTTTGGGCCGAGTATTGGGCCCAACCGACCGAACCGGGCCGACCCCCGAACCTGGTCGGCCCGGCCGGTTCTTCCAACGGGGGTTCGGCCGTCGGTTGTAAAATATTAAAAACCGAACCGCCTGGTCGGTTATCACCCCTAGGGTGAAGGATAAAGTCGTGGGTTACTAATGAGCAAAACAATAATGAAAATATCAAAACCCTTAAATAACCTAATTTAAATTAGCATGAACACTACTACACTAACAGTTAGAAAACCTAGATCTGCTCCCACAAAACTGTAGAGTCCGAATCATTGACCACCTTGGGCAGGCCTCAACAATCAATGTGGAATGTTCTACCCCAAATAAAACTAAGTCAGAAGTGGATACTACTTGCGGAATGTTCTACCCCAACAACAACGCATTCAAAGTATAATTTAGATGAATAGTGAGCAGATCCAAAGAGGTACCTCCAGCAAACATTGCTTTATGAGTCTCTTGTGCACATCCAAAGCATATGACTCCAATCCCAAGTCTTTCTCTAACAATCTCCGAACCCCCTCAAACGTCAAAGAACTGCAAATCCAAAAAAAATAAAAGAATTTAATTTCCATTCAACGCCCGACTTTCACGACTGTACCAACGAAACAACTTAAAGCAAACAGATTTGATTACCATTTTGTAAAACAGATAAACAAAAATTTACAATAGGCAGTGTATACAACCCAACCAGTAAATTTCTGAAGTATGATAAATGAAGAACCAAAAGACAATAATTATATAAAACCGCAAACCTAACGGGAAACTGTGTTCTGCAGAAAATTCTACCATCTCCAAAATGTGCATAGGACACACGCAAAAAAATTGTGCAAGATTGTTCAAGTCCAATGCACTTTCCTCAAAATAAGAAGACAAATATGGTTATAATTCTTCTTAGTAGTTTTACCATCCACAATTCCTTTGCACATAAAGTAAAACTCAAAGTTGTCATTCAAATATGGTTGTATGTCTCCTTGCATGTATCGCAACAAATATTTCAAACGAGATAGATAAATTTATGTTTGATTTTTTGGAAATTTTCATGCCCAACCCTCGACTTCTGATGAAAAGACGCCACTTGTCAGGTGTCCACAAATCATGACCAATGAAGTCAATTTATGTGTGAATAGGGAAACAAGGCAAGTGGAAAGGAGATAGATAAAAAAACATAAGAGGGCACGCAAGAAGATGAAATTCTTCTGTGAGAAGCTTACAAAATTAATGGTTGCTAACCAATCAAGCTGCCTCCCACTGTTCTATATCTCAACTTATGTCAAAGTAACCTCTCTCGCTCTCCCTCCATATCACGCCACAAAAACTCAACAATAGAGAGGCGCAGTTCAATAAGAAATTACAACTGTTAGGCACTCTTGAATAAGAATCAAATATGCTCTATTTCATGTCACAAAACATCTCTGTAGATTCTGCACCTACCATAAGCAACCACTACCTGAACGAAGCCCAGAACGAGCAAAACCTTGAACACCCCGAACCTATATATATATGCATGGAACTCCTAATAGTTCAATATTCTGCAAAAACCACTCCTACTGCACACACTATATAAACCCAATTACTCGCACTATTAAGCTTATGCACCCAATTAAAACCAAACAACAATAACATCAGAACGACAGGAGTACTGTTTCTCCGTCATTATACTAAAGCAATCACAACCCGAAACTATGGTTCGAGCATTTTACAGCCAAAAAAATCGTCTCTACAAAAGCACGCCAATAACCAACTGTTTAGGGCACGAGAGAGAGAGAAAGAGAGAGTACTCGGCTTGCTCTTTGAAGTGCGCGACGCGAGAGTGCATAGCGCCCTTAATCTGCGACTCGATATCGTGCGCCACCTCCTTCCCTTCTTTCCTAGGGGTGGTCTCGCTAACCTGCCCATCCTCCGCCATTTCTGCACAAGGGTGGACGGGCTATGGAGTCTGCTGGTGCTTCAAACCGTTTTTCGTGCTTAAAACCTTGGAAGGACGGTGGAAGAGTGAGGGATTGTTGCGGTGTATCGGATGACATATGTATTCAGTGCTCTACTCGATCTGGGCCGTTGATGCTCCTTGGTCAAGAGTCGTGACCGAGAGCCAAGTATTTCAAATTTTTAGTGGAGCTCCAAGGTACGATCGTCTCAGCAGTCGTGACAAAGGGTGCGTTTGCGTACCAAAATTTTACCCCTTCTAAAATTTTAACATAATTAAATATTACAATATAATCTATTTCTTCTCATCAAATCATTACTATTTACTACAAAAAATATAAAAAATTACCTCTCTCTTCACTTTTTCACTAAACCCATTACCTAAAATTTTAACAACACTAAAATTTTACAACACAAACACAAAAATCACGTGACGACATCATCGTAGAAAAAAGGACCAGGATCAGATCCAGTTCGGTCACTCGAACTGCAGCAGATCACCCCCGAGAAAAAAGCAGTATTATATTTTTCGTACATTACACATTGTTATTTTTCTTTTTCTTTTTTTAATACTCAAATTATAAATATTACTCACTAGTATATTCAGACTAAAAATATTTTTTAAAAAAATATATAAATAAAAACATCATATTAGAAATAAAAATCAATTTGTATCTCTCGAGTTCCAATTTGTCTATTAATCTCATAAGTTGTTGAAAAATCAAACTTAGTCCAGTTTAATTTAACTATTTAATCAAATAGAAAATTATGTAAATTTGATTGAAATATCTTTTTGAAATAAAATAATAAATAGTAATAAAAATATATTTTTAAAAAATATATATCTTTTTGTTTGAATATCAATTTTTATTTTTTAATATTTTAATAATTTTAGTTTAGATGTACATTTCTGCCAATTTCTAATATGAGACTACCCTTTTATTTTAGAGGACATTTCTGTCAATTTCTAATATGAGACATACGTAGAAGAATGTGGTAATATACAGTTTTTGCAAGGGCATTTTGGAAACGAAACAAAATACACGTAAAGGCATTATTCAAAGGATTCCGTGCTTATTATGCACAATTCTTTTTACCAATACGAATCATTCTATAACTCAAAGGTTTCAGATTTCGGATAATCCTTCGAACAAACTCCTCTTCGGTTTCCTCTCTTCCCGAATTGAAACTCAAAGGTCCAAAGTTTACCGGAAGCCATGGGAGGCCGCGGCGCAGTAGAGGTGGCCAAGACAGTTCTGGAGGTCGCTGACGTGGCCTGGACCGCCATGGAATGCCGCCACCACCATCAGAGGCACGAGCACGAGGGCACAGCTACCGAGAGCAAGACCGTGTGCACGTCTTCGGACGAGGAGTTGGAGTCCCTGCGATCCGAGAATCGGCGTCTCAGGAACTTGCTCGAGGACAATTTGAAGCTCCTTCAGGACCTCTCCGAATCCCCTTGTTCGTCGAACGATTGCCCTCCCGATGTACGTCTTTACCATTAGTTTTTCTTCCATTTGGAGCTGGTTTTTATTTTTGGGGAAATAAATTTTGATGAATGAATTTATGCTTAATTTGAGGAAACTTGTGCAATCTTATCGTTTCCTGTTGAATTTTGTGGAATTCCTTGTGAGGGTTCTCGTAAAACAAAACTAAAAGTATAAATTGCTTAAAAAATTGGATTCCTTGATCATTTTTACGCTTACGCTATGCTTTCTTGTGGTTATCCAAGATCTTATAGCGTAGCACCTTAACTCTATCAGGCTTATCATTTCGAAAGAGATCATTATGTTGAACAGTAAACGAAAACATAATGTCATTTTGATGTGCGGTATTAGTTTTCAATTGCAGTTGTATGCTCGGCTCATTGCAACCGTGGATTCTGAACGCTTCTTGACTCGGCTCAAATCCCTCCAGCAGGCATCTGTCAATAGTAATGAGTTTCCTTTCAAGGAGGCCACAGGTTTGATCCTTGTGCATATAAAACGCAGCATTTTAATTTTTTTTTTTTGCCTCTTAAATTTCATAGATTTTTTCTTTTTCTAATATTTTCTGTTTGGTTCTTTGATTAGATGATGATGTGCACTCAGCTGAAATTCTAATTCAAGTTGACAGTGAAGAACCCAGCTGGTGGGTCTGGGTCACAGATGAAATGGTGGCCGTCAAGGTTGAGGAATGGATCGGAATTGATAATGAACATTATATAGTTGTCAGTGAGGAGCATGTGGTTGATGGGGTGGCCAATTTTATGGCTAGATGCATTATGTCAAACCCTAAAGCTCAGGTACATGGCCACTGAATCCTTTTTTTTTGTTGGGTAAATGGTAAGTGTACTGAATCTCGTTTCCTACTGAAGTGTATCATGGGTTGTCTAACATAAGTTACTTCCTTGCAAATGCAGGATTTGACTCCAGAACAGCTGCAGAAAAGTAAGTTTGCAGTCCAATCTTTGAAGAATGCTCTTCCCTAAAATTTCTTAACCCAAACCCTTATAATGGTTGTATAAGTTCCTATAATTTAATCTGTTTATAATTTCTTATAGCTAATGGGTCACTCTGATCATATGTAATGGTTTATGAAATTTATCCTATAACTTTGCTAGATAAGTACACAAACTCACAATCCATAGGAATAAGCTTTTCCAAATCTTAGGCACGGACAAGTTTCCAGTCAAAGTACAATTTTGGACTCTTCCAATACTCGAGAGTAAAACTGCCAGTCAATAATTCAGGGTTGGAATTGGAATCAAGCACCGTCCGAAGACCAAATCAAACAATGAACGTCTTTCTTTCCTTATTGGAGAGTCATGTTTCTAATTGAATACCCTGGAAACTAGATACTTATTTCCTAGTCTGATGCATGCCGATAAAACTTTAGTTTATGTTTAAAATTTGGCATCCTTTTTATTGATATAACAGCCACCAATCTGGCTCTGACTTCTCCCAGTCAGATGTAGCCTTCTGAGCTGGGAGAGGTTGTCTATGTTACTCATCTATGACACTATAAACTTGCAGCTGTTGCAAAAGCATTGGGTGGTATCAGCAAACTGGAGAAGATTTTAGGTATTTGGCATGCTGGGAAACTTTTTTATGCCCTGTCCACCTGGGGACTTGCTCTGGCAGGGTGAGTTCTAAAATTTTTATATATTGTTAGTAGGCTACCGAGAATGTGAGCCTTGATTGTTTGCTGCTTTCCAGGTCATGAAAATGCAAGATATGCACATATATGCTACCATGTTGCATCTTTGTATTAGTTACAAAATTTATTTATTGCCCAAAAGACGATGGCTATTCATAATTTTTGCATCAAATTAAAATGTTGTTGGCAATATGGGAAGTTATAAAACATTGGGGCATGCTCTTCCCTTGCCTCTTCCCTAACACCCACCCTTCTTGAACCCTCCTATTTGTCTCCAGGTGCATGCAAGCAGTTATTACCACTTGATCTTTTCACAATTGTAGAATCCGTCAATCAATTCGGCGACAGATAACTACTCATCTGTCCTCCAATATTCGCATTACCATGTATAGAAAATGGTTACGATTTCTGACATATTTACGTCCCATATTTTAAGATTGGAGGAACATATGCAATAGCTTTGGCAGGGACCAATAAATTACCCTCACGTTGCGCTTATGTACAATAGTACCGGAGCATGTTTGCGTGCCTGTTAGCATAGTTCAGAACTTCATATTCTGAATGCCAATAAGCAGTGGCTTTGAGGCAGGTGGAATGCTTAATAGGATCTGAGGTTAAATGTCAGTATTTGTAGCACTGCGTATGCAACAGGTTTCAGGATTTGTACATGCCAAACCTTTTAAGGGGTTTTTATGTGGTCCTATGGAAACCTTGACGCTGGTTTCACATTGCAGGTTGTATCAGACTCGTGGTGCATTGAAACTTGCCGCAATGGGTGTTCACACTACCAGCAAAGTCATTCTCAGAGCTCTCTAAAGATGGCTACTCTCTTGCTGGCAACTTAATTGGGTATCTTGCCTCTGTACAGACCGAGAAAACTTTATGATCCATGTACATTCTTGTAAATAACGATGGCTTCAAAAGCTGTGGTACTCCCTCAACGACTGAATTGTATTTATTGATTTTTCTGTCATCGATTGGACGCCTTCCGAAGGCATATTCTTATGTTTGCATAGATTGATGCTTTTTATATCCCCCTTTTTCTGCTAAATGAAGGAATAAATTTCTTTTCTACTAGAAAATCGATTAATAGATTGATTGCCAAAAAACAAAAGGAACAAAGAAAAAGAAAATTGATTACTAGACATAAAGGAAAGCATGCAAATCTCTAAATCTTCCAAAATTAAGAAAAAATTTGTAATGTCTATTTAATGGATGCAATCATAGATCGTTTCGTCGACCGATTGCATACTTGTAATAATATTTATTTTTCAATCCCCCACATAAACTGAAAGTCTCGTATCGGTCTTAGATGATTTTCATATAAGTTTGGAGGTACTTCAACGGTGTGAATCTTCAAATGTTACGTGAATTCATTGGTTTTCCAAATCTTATGTGAATTCGATACAAATCCAACATTGAGCGTTGATCTTAAAAAAGTGCAGATGCGTAACATAAGAAATAGTGATTTATTATTGAAAACATTAACACAGAAGCAAAAAGCTTTTGCCAATATTAAAATAAGGCTAAATTTCCACACGTCTCTAATGTTCGACTTTTTTTTTCAGATGGATCCTCATGGTTCAATTTTTCCTAAAACTATCCCTAGGGTTTAGACTCATTCACAAATAGGTCAACCAATTGGACGAAGGCCGCCCAGTTCTAGGCGACCGGTGGAGGAGGCCTCGTCTCCGATCCTTCTTTTTTTTTTCTTTCTTTTAAAAAATAAAATTAATTATATTTTTTACTGACACGTGTCACATTTTGATTGGACGGTATTTTTTTAATCAAGCTGTCAATTTCCACGTATAAACCATTAGCCACGTGTACATTTCCGTCTACCAAGTTGACAGCAGGATCTATTTGAGAATGGATCTAAACTCCAGGTATAGTTTTAGAGAAAATCGAACTGAGGACCAAATTGAGAAAAGATCAAACCTCAAAGACGTACGGAGTAATTTAGCCTTAAAATAAAGCAACTGGGCCAAAAATTATCAAGCATTTCATCATATAACTACTCCAAAGTGTCAGGGCTCAAAATTGGTGATGTACACCTGAATCTTCGCCGCAACTTACATACTTTCCGGTTCCCAAAGGGTTCCAAGACAAGAAGAATGATAAAACCTACTGCTGTAACAGGTACCTCATTTCAATGACACAATTATATTGCTTATGTAAAAAAAGAAAAAAATATGCAATCAGATTAGACTGTAAAGGCCTTGAAGAGCATCTAAGATTACTCATGAATTGCCTAAAAGAAGTCATTAAAAATACTGAAGACCCAGAATTATATTGCTTCTCTTTCTGGATTTTTCCTCTTAAGATTGGATGCTGCGGCAACATCTGAATGGGCCTGACCAAATACGGACCTGCATTATACCCAAGCAAAAACTAAAATGAAGAGAGGTAAATTAGTGACAGAAATAAAGGTGGCTGAAGTGCAATGCAAGTCTTATTTTTTCGTTTCCTTATGATTAGTACAAGAGTAACATTATCCATATGGAGAACCTTCTTGTGATTCCAATTATCAAGAGCAGCAATGTTCAGTAACTAAATTCTCTTCACTCTCAATCAAGAAGTAAACCTAAAGTGGTAGTTTCCCATCATAGGGCTTTCTTGGCCAAGTGCATGCCATGAAGCCAACCGCTGGTTCATTTCAACTTCTCTGGTTGTAAAGCATATCTTCCTGCGATAAAGTTACAGTGTTCTTCCCATTGATGTTGATGCCAACCTTTATTGACTTTGTCTTGCAGCACGACAACACCTTTACTTCATCTTGCATGCCACAGTGCCTAACTTTGGGTTATTGACAATTTCTCCTGTACCCATTTCAACCTCCATAAAAATCTAAAACCTATCCTCTCTGGAGAACAGAAAATTTCTTACTCCCTCAAGCCCCCTTACTCCTAGTAAACCCTGATCTGATCATTTAGAACCCTTTGTCAAGCTTTAAACAGAAAGAACACTGATAGCATATCACCATTGTCTTAAGGCTATCCCTATATCCCATTTAATTAAACCCTCAAAATGCACAAAAGCAGAAAAAGTAACATTATTTCCTCGGTGATTTTGAACTTGCTGCCATTTACTACAAATACATATTAGCCTGACTTGAAGAATCATACAAAATAAAACAATTAGAAGCAGTGTCATAAAAGAACATAACATAACTTCGAAACAACATATCCACTCACCCACAGGTTGAACATTTCTTGTGATGCTTACAAAATATGGACAAGCATACAGAACATATGTAGCCCATGTCAATCGTCTTCTTATGGCAAAAGCACCTGAAAGTTCCATAGTTTCAATAAAATGATTTCGACTCAAATATGTGCTAATGCATGCATGCATGTACTCCAGCATGACACATGAAAAAACAACCAAAGGAACTCACATTACATAGGAGGACATTCCCTTTTTTTTCCTTGCACATCTTCTGCTTACTTAAAGTAGAGTAAATTTTGGTTCTTCCAGTACAATTTGGCAATCATATAACAATTTAAGGATGGAAGAAAACAATAATCCAAGTAAACAATGCACAGTAGGACACAGAAAGGTAAAGAGAGGGAGAGAGAAATAGAGAGAGGAAAGACTTGCAGCATGGAATGTGAATGCAAAACAATATTAAATTTGTTTTCAGGAAATTGGATGACCACGAGAGATATTGGCTAGCCACGTTTTTAGGACAAAGATGTATACCGTGTCAGATTAGGATCTGGTGAGTTCACTCTATCCACTACAATCAAACATCCAAAGAAACTCAGTAGTCTGGATAGAGAGAAACTTGAGACCCACCATATAATTACACCTTTATGTGAAAATTAATACAGATGCAATTCATGGACCATAAAACAATCCATCTTATTCTAGATTCTAATTAAATTGAGTTTAATGCATAAAAAGGTAAAAATCAAGAACAACAAAGGATGTGGAAACAACATTAAGAGAAGCAAATGAGCGACCAAAAGATGTTTAACTTACGAGGCACGGAAGTCGACACCCACAGACTTGGGAAGCTGTAAGAAGCTACGAGAATGCAAATCAGTTGCAAAAACCGTCTGCATGAACCACCATTCATCAGTAACAAGTTGGAATACCTCCAAGGGAAAGGCTGGTAGACTACAGAAAATTAGAAAGAGTGACATAAAAGACAACAATAGTGTTCAATATACATCACAAGCCAAAGATAGCAACTCAACAGGGAAAAGAAAAAGAACACATCGGAAAGGATATCATAATTCTAATGGTCAATCATAAAAAAAGATAGATTTTCTGATCTTCTCAACAGAACTGCCCAGGCTAAAGAGAAGCTGGCCGAGATCCAAAGTAATTCTAATGGTCAATCATAAAAAAAGATTGATTTTCTGATCTTTTCAAAAGAACTGCCCAGGCTAAAGAGAAGCTGGCTGGGATCCAAAACCTAGCCCAACAGTCCCCTACCGATATCTCTTTAGTCCAGGAGGAGGTTACAAGAGAATACCAGCTACATAACTAGCTCAATACTAAAAATTATTGAAGTTCAGTACTCAGAGGTGAAAGAACTGAAATTTATGCAGTTCAAATCTGACAACGGCAAAAAGTTATGATCCCTAAACTGAAGTGAAAGAAATAAAAATTGCCTTGGTTGAAATAAGTACAACAATACACTGAGATGCAAGAAGATTATGGAGCTCAAGTAAAATGTTTACTAGAGAGTGAGAGTCCTATGTATCGAATTATTTGAAGCTAAAAAAATCCACATCTTCTCCCATTTGAACTGATCTCAGATAATTACATCAGAAGGAAACCCATTTAGTATGACTGCAATTGTGCATGAGTATCATGTGCAATTCTTCTCAGACTTCCGGTAATTCTGAACCTCAAAATCCTTCAAGTGTATTGCATAATTTTTACGAATTCCAAAAAGCAAATAGAATAGGCGAGCTCAATCAGGAGAGAACAAAGAAAAAAGGCTACAAATTTAAAATGCTTTCCACAAATTATTGTACAAAACCTACCGATAGATATTGAAATAGCCCATCTAGTTGTTGAGGTTTCTGATACACCCCACCAGTAATATAAGAAGCCTGTTATTCAAATGCATCAGAAGCAGTCAATGAAGCTAAGATAGGGCTGGGGATCATGATAAACATGTCTTGCAATAATAATCCATTCAAATTTCATGTGATATACAGAGTACCTGCTGCAGGAAGGCAGAATTGTTAGAACCAATAAAGCAAGAATCAATAGGAACCTGCAACAGAAAGAAACTTCTTACATCAGATGGTTCTTTTCAAAAAAGAAATGACAATCACAATCGCACTCAAAGATGGAAAAGATCATAAATCTTATTAAAGCACCACTTATATGCTCTCCAAAATGCTTAATAAACCAAAATTTTACTGGCATGCATACGATCTAAAGAAGCTAAATAAGAACAGACCACAAACTCAAGTGATTATGGAAGTGGACACCATAACTTGCACCTAAAAAATTTGTATCCCATAATTTGTTTACATTTCACATTTAAGGCTTTTGAAAGCTTAAATTCACCTAGAAAAAATAGGGTAGGAAGGGCTAACAGGGAGGATATGGAGGAGTACATGCAAAAAGGTTTAGGAAGAGCTCACATGGGTCATAGTTGATGAATAAAATGAAAATTTAGAAGTGGTTTCAAAAAGTGAATGACACAGACAATTTAAGAATCATGACTCAAGTTGATGAAGCAGCACAAACAGAATATTGGCAAGGGTGGAAGCAGTGGTCATTGTCCTCAATGCGTAAGATAATTTTATGTTAACATGTCACCACATATTAATTAACGAGGATGGCATCGAGTTCATGATACTTAGCGACCTTTTCATTGAAAGGGTCTGAAGTGACATGTATATATGATGGGAACTCGCAACTATCCATCAAAAACTACAGCAAAGAAAAGATCTACATCTGCCACCTAATTCTAGTTCCATTTTCAGCAAATCACATGTCTAAGCATTCATGCTTAACAACCAGGCAAAATTTCAATTATTCAAAGAGATACTTTGAACAGAGTAATCACTTAATGACTAAGATTTTGATCTTTACTACAGGAAACCAATAGGACAAACATGTGCCCACATGTAAAAGCCAGATCTTCCGTGTTAAAGACCCTCAATGAGAGGCCTTTCTAAGGTGAGTGAGGTGTTGTATTGTTGGAAGCGGAAGTTCAACAACCCTCTTGCTACGAGGGTGTGGAAGATGATTCCGTTGTGCGTTTGGTGGGTCATATGGAGGGAGCGGAACAAGAGGTGTTTCGAGAACTCTTCTAGGTCTTCTGAGGGGTTGAGGGGGTTGTTGATGTATTCCTTTTTTCTTTGGGCCTCTGCTGTTTTAGGCTCTCATTTTTCTGATTTTGATGATTTTCTTAGCTTTGTTGGTTCTTTAGAGTAGGTTTTCAGTATAGCTCTCTGTACTGTTACCATTTTCTTTCTCTTCAATAAAGTTTTTCTTACTTATAAAAAAAAAAAAAAAGTTGTGTGTTTGAGATATCAAACTAAATTCCAAAAGTAATTCCAGCCTCCATCATGTTTGTAGGAAGAAATCAAAAGTAAAACACTGGACTCTTTGCAAAAGCTGGTTCACCCATTTGCCATCCAAACAATATTTCGTAGTTCAGATTATCCATGGCAATACCTACGCAAAAGCATTAACAGCATACCATAGAACGTTGTGCTGAGAATATTGCATTCATGATTGCAACATATCTGGGAAAACGGGAGAAATACTTTCAGAGTAAGAAAGCTCAACCTAATAGCATAAGAAGCAGTGACAATAAAGGTTACTTCCATAGCTTATCACATACTGTTCTGGCCCATCTGAGGATCCCTGCAAGCATAAAATCTGCCCACATATGTTAATAGCTTTACCAACAACAAAAAAGATCTTATTTTTTAAGTTCTAAAAAACAATAAGCATGTGATAAAACGATCTAGCTGCAGACAACAACAAAAGATGCATATACAAAAAAAAAACCAACAGACAAAAAGGTTTTAAGCCTCAACTTGTATATACTCTACAAATTGACCACGCTATTAGCACTAATTATACCAACTGCAAAAATCAATCTAGATGATGACAGATACGAGTAAAGTGAAACAAATCTCAATTCCGGGTCAACTATGCTTCACATAAAAAACTATCCAATTACCCTATCACTGAAGACTTCAGTATCTGTTGTCAGCTGCAAAAAAAATTGCAGAATCTGTAGACGGACCAATAGAAACCTTTGAAGGTCTAAATGGGGCTGGCATCACAGCATGGTTTCAATATCTGTTAGCACAGAAGGGAGTAGCCACACTACGACTAAAGGCATGACCATAGGATCTTCCAGTGTTGAAATAAGTTGAGGACAAGATGTTGTGTCCCTTCAACAAACCTCATTCCATGTCAATACTTTTAGATTATGCTCCAAAATCCTTATTCAATAGCTCTACTTTTTTTTTTGATAAGCTATTCAATAGCTCTACTTTTAAGTTAGTCCTTCGCACCACAGTCATATATATTGTTGCTAAGGTGGTAAACAAAGAAAACAATTTGGGCCCTTCTTAAACTTGCTTTGCTACACATAAATAGACTCTGTAATATGTTATGACATGGAAAGAATGATGACATACATTCCAAACATAGGTTAAGAGTGCTGAGCGGGTCAATCAATAAGCGTTCCTTCTTTGTGCTGGTCAGAAAGCATTAACAAGGCATCGTACAATTCAATTTTCAAATGCACTGATGCACCTACATCATGTGACTAACAAGTCTAGAGCAGAATCTATATATCACACAGAAAAACAAAATCACACAGCTCCACCACTCCACAGACATTTGAGAATCATTCATGACAACCAATGGCCAGTCAATTAATAAAACAAGTGTCAGTAGTCCATCTTCTCCAACTCAGCAAACAACTTTGAATATAAATTATTTATACTCACTCGAGGCTGAGGATGAAGTGGTCCTGAACGAAAAACCTTCTGTATATCTAGACATCGAGTTAATTGGAACAGACTTTATATTTTCCAATGAAAATCAAATAACCCCATTGTGTCTTGCGCATCTCAAAGCACAAAGTCCATATTCATAATTCAAGTTATTAGACATAAAACTCAAATCTTTAGCAGCAAAATCCAATCAAAACCCGGACTTTCTATGCCCCGTCATTCAGGTCAAAAGACAAAGGATACAACAAAGCGCCATGGACAACGAGCCGGATAGCAGGGAAGACGTGGTCGGTCCTAGAGAGTCTTGTTTGCCCAAGGTTTCATCTCTGGTAACAAAATCTTCCAATTTCTGCAACAAGTCGGAGCAAAGAGCGGGCATTCTTCCGCTCTCGGCACCAGGGCTTGTCTTCAAAGAAGAGTCGTAGATGTAGTCGCAGGAATTGCACCCGGTGGCAATGACCACGACTTGGTTGAGTTGATTGAGAACTAGGATCGAGTTCTGAAACGCAAGTACCTGCATCAAAAATCGAAAATCGAAACCTCTATCACCTTCTGTTTGGCTTGTGAGAATTACGCAGGGGAATAGGGCTTAAAACCGAAAGAGAGAGAGAGAGAGGTTACGTGAGAGAGGAACTTGGAGAATGGGAGAGAGAAAGAGCTCCAGAAGAAGGGGTTTGTGTCTAACAGTACCACCAGGAGGCTGACGTCATCTGCAATACCTCAATCCACAATCAATGAGATGAAGATGAAGGAGAAGACTGAAAGTATATTTGTGGACACAGACGGAGACAGAGAGGGAGGGACCTGCGTATAACTTAGAAGGAGCCGAGGCCATGGGGAGTTAATAGTTGTTCCTTTTTTAAATCTGTATCTGTTGCAGTGTTGCTATCAGAGTTAACTGGTTTCGCGTCAACTTACGGCAGTGGGAGAGAGAGAGAGGTCGGGGATTCTCTGCAATTGTTTTGGACCCCTACCGCACCTCTTTTCAATTCCCCCCGTCTGTTCTCTTGTCCGTCGACAGCCAAATAAATAAACTCCGGTCTGTTTGTGCAGAGCAAGCCAGGCATCTTTCTCTGGGCCGGAGACAGGCCCAATCTCTCATTTCTCAAACTGGGCCTACAATTAAAACAAAATGAGACATATATTCCAAATTCAACCCAATGGGAGAAGTTCAAATTTTAACCGACTAAAATCCTCGACAGATATTTCTGTTTCTGTTGAAGTTTTTTTTTTAGGGAAATTGACATTTTAGTCCTTCGATTTTGGGCATTTTTTCATTTTAATCCTTCACTTTCAACTTTCAAATTTTTAGTTCTTGAGTTTTCTTTGTTTGACTAAATAGTTCTTCCGTCAGTCTTTCGTCCATATATTTAACGGAGCTCTCTGACACGTCAGCAAATTTGTACCGGTCAACCGCATGTGCCGTTAAGCATATGGACGACAGACTGACGGAAGAACTATTTCGTCAAAAAAAAGTAAACTCAAGGACTACAATTTGAAAGTTTAAAGTGAAGGATTAAAATGAAAAAATGCCAAAAATCGAAGGACTAAAATGTCAATTTCTCCTTTTAAGTACCAGTGACAGAAAGTTTTTTTGTCTTTTGGTTTCTTCTCTTTTTATTTTGAAAAAAAAATACATATTTTACTTATAAATTTTCACAACACTCAAAACCAAGAAATTATTATTGTTCTTTAAGTATATTATTTTCTTCAAATTAGACTAAATTAACTTTTTTTAATATAAAACATAGATTATGTCCTAAAAAAGTCACATAAATAATAGGACTTAAAAAAATTGAGGTTGCAATGTTTTAAGAATATATAGTTTATAAGTGTAATGTCTCAAATATAATAATTTAAGGTGTAAATTACAAAATTTATAATAATTCATCAAAAAAAAGTATATACTTTTTTATTTTATTTTTTAGTTTTTAATGTTTTTTTTAAAATATTGTGGACATTGAAGAACCTATTGCCCTCCTAAAAAAGAGTTGCAAAAGAATTGAATATAAGTTCGTATTTGTTATTAATAAAAAAAATAGTTTAGAGCTTTTAAACCATAAAATTGAAAACCGAAGCGGTGATTTCATATGCGCTGAAAATTGTGTCAGGGAGACAGAGAAGGTAGCGGCCCAGCACAGACCGCTTGCCACACGTGGATCAGCGTTGACCCTGCAATGGCCAGTCAGAACGGTAGCCCTTCAATTCCCTTCCCGCATAATCCTCTTCTCCACTGAACGGTGAATACCACCTGACCGTTACATTCCCGATAATGGAGACGAAGACGCGCATTGCTGCCGCTATAAACTCTCTCTTTCAAGTCGTCGGCAGGATGCCTCTCCCTAGGTTGACCGCAATGGCACATTTCCCACCCTCTATACTGTTGGATTTAATGTCCCACGTGACTTATATTATGGGAATATTTGACGTTATTTGAATTTTAAATAAATAAGGTAACTGCTCTAAAGGAAGTTAACACACTATCTCTTAGTGAGATTTTATAGGGGAAGTTATTTTCCTTTTGCCCACTCTGATGGGGAGTGGTCAGTTATTTTTAACGTTGGAAAACTGTCCTCTCTCTACCCTATTTAACTGTCAGGATACCCATTAATTTCTGTCGATAAAAGTTCAAAGGGTGAAGTGAGAGAAATAGTTTCTACGCTATTATTTTACAGGTTGAAACAACAGAGATAGAGAGAAGGCCAAAGGAAAGCAAAAGAGGTTTCATCACATGGATTCCGGTTTGTCTTATTATTGATAATTAATTCCGCATTATGATTATTGATACATGTGAAAATCATGATAGTTGAAAATCCTGTTTAGATTATAGATCCAAAGTAATTTTAACATGTGGTATCAGAGCTATTGTTGAAACTCTCATGATTTTCCGATTAATATAGAGATTTTGATTGATATTTTACAATCAATTTTATTTTATCATCTCTGTTGTTTATCATCGATAATCCATGTTGATTGTGATATGAGTTTCTGTTTGAAACTTTATTAGGATATTATGTTTCAATTGAAATTCGACTGTGCGAATGCTGAATATATTGTATATTCATGAGTCTGTGATAGATGACATATGTGGTTTAATATTTCTTAAATTTCCGTAACAGATATGTCATTTGAAATAGGTTGTTTTGTGTTGACCTTGTAAAACAAACTTTTAACGTTTGAGAAAAAGGTGTAACAAACCTTTAACCTTTCTTCATTTATTTAAGGGATATTTTGTTTTAATATATAAATATTTTAACCGTACGTTTGTTACGGTTTTCTTTTTGTTTATTTCATTAAACAAGCACACTAGGAGAAGTTTAAGAAACAAATCGTACTGTTTGGTTTGTTTTGTGATCTGAAAAGTTTTGTACTTTTAATTTTTGAAACCGAACTTTAATTGGAGGTTTATCTAGACTACAATTTTCGGGAATCTACAATCACAGTTTTGGTTTTGGCTTTTATATGTCAATTTTTAAATTATTGTCGCATGTCATTAATTATTAATTGATATGTTATTATTGATATGGGCCAAATTAAATTCTAATGGATTTCTTATTGACACAAATATTATTGATAGATTTCTATGTTTATCTGAGTTAAACATGGACTGACTTTTATTTTGCTAAGTCATTATCAATCAATATTTACATTATGGTTAGCTTGTCATCACCAAAGTGAGCCCGCTAGAAAGTAGGAAATATTTAATTGAATTATGATTTTGCAAAAGTTATAGAATAATTATTTGATTATTACGGTTTGACCCAAAGGTGCACCAACTTTCAAATAATTATTAAATAAATGGGATAATTGATAAAATTAGTAGTGATATTGGAATGGATACCCGAAGGTAACAAACCAATTGAACTTTGAATGTTATCAATTATGCCTAGGTGAGTTAGAACCACCATTAAATTTAACTGATAGTATATTGCATTAGTTAATCCAAAGATTGAACGCAATAGTACTAATATAAGGTTTTCTCAAAGCACTAATGTTGTAATTTGTATTGCAGTGTCACTTCCAGTTTCGCTTCATTCGCTAGCCTCATCTGTTCCAATCTTTAATGGATCTAATTTCTCTGATTGGAAAGAACAGATTCAGTTTCATCTTGGTGTTCTGGATTTGGACTTAGCACTGCGAACTGAGAAACCGACTGCTATTACTGAAACAAGCAGTGCGGAGCAGCTGACTTTGTTTAATTCATGGGAAAGATCTAACAGATTGAGCATTATGTTTATGCGAATGTGTATTGCGAATAATATTAAGTCATCGCTTCCTCAAATTGATAATGCTAAGGAATATTTCAAGGCTGTGGAAGATCGTTTCCGTTCAGCAGACAAGTCCCTTGGAGGGAGATTAATGGCTGAACTTACCACCATGAAATATGATGGTAACCGTGGAATGCACGATCATGTCCTTGAAATGACTAATCTGGCTGCCAGACTCAAAACTCTGGGCATGAATGTTGATGAAAGTTTTCTTGTTCAGTTTATTCTGAATTCCTTGCCTACTCAGTATGGGTCATTTCAAATTCATTATAACACTATCAAGGAAAAGTGGAATGTGAATGAATTGGCAAGTATGGTTGTTCAAGAAGAGGCAAGGCTTAAGCAACAAGGACATCATTCAGTCAATGTTATGAGTCATGGGGTTGGAAAGAAAGGAAAGAAACCGTATAAGAATTTCAAGAAAGATCCATTAAAGGTTGCGGGGCCTTCTCATGTCATTGAGGCTCGCAAGAAGGAACAGAGTGGACCAAAGTGCTATTTTTGTCATGGCTCTGGGCATTTAAAGAAAGATTGCCTGAAACGTAAAGCTTGGTTCGAAAAGAAAGGTGAGCTTCTAGCTTATGTATGTTTCGAATCAAATATGACTCAAGTTCCTTCAAATACTTGGTGGATTGACTCTGGCTCTACTATTCATGTTTCAAATTCGATGCAGGGATACCTTTCGATCCAGAACATAAAACAAAATGAGCATTTCATAGTCTTGGGAAATGGAGTTCAAGTACCTGTTGTTGGTGTTGGAACTTTACGCTTGTTTTTAGACTCAGGCCTTTATTTGGACCTATTTGATACTCTTTATGTTCCTACTATTTCTAGAAATTTAATTTCCATGTCGAGACTTGATTTTGAAGGATATTCCTTTGTTTTTAAAGACAAAGGTTTTCAGTTTTTTATGAATGACTCATTTGTTGGTTCTGGTATCTTATATGAAGGTTTATATAGTTTTAATCTCAACCAAAAATTTGCTCAAACTCTTTTGACCCTGAATCATAATGTTGGAACTAAACGAAGCCGAGTTAATGATAGTTCTTCTATCTTGTGGCATAAACGACTGGGTCACATATCCAGAGAAAGAATGGAAAGATTAATAAAAGACGAGATTCTTATGAATCTTGACTTTACAGATTTTGATGTATGTGTGGATTGCATTAAAGGAAAGCAAACCAAACATACAAAGAAAGGCGCCACAAGAAGTAAAGAGCTTTTGGAGATTGTCCATACTGATATTTGTGGACCTTTTGACTCACCATCTTTTGGTGGAGAAAAGTATTTTATAACCTTTATTGATGATTTTTCACGTTATTGTTATGTCTATTTGTTGCACGAAAAGTCTCAAGCATTCAATGCTGTAAAGGCATATATTGCTGAAGTTGAGCGACAATTAGATAGAAAGGTGAAAATCATTCGATCAGATAGAGGTGGTGAGTATTATGGAAGGTATGATGGAATAAGACAATGTCCGGGACCGTTTGCTGAATTCCTAAAAGAGCATGGTATTTGTGCACAATACACAATGCCTGGTACACCTCAGCAGAATGGTGTAGCTGAAAGACGTAATCGTACTCTTATGGAAATGGTTAGGAGTATGTTAAGTAACTCCTCAGTACCCATTTCATTGTGGATGGAAGCTCTTAAGACCGCCGTTTATTTGCTTAATCGGGTTCCTAGTAAGGCAGTTCAAAGGACTCCTTTTGAACTGTGGACGGGAAGGAAACCAAGCTTGAGACATCTTCACATTTGGGGTTGTCCAGCGGAGGCTAGGATCTACAATCCACATGAAAAGAAATTGGATTCTAGAACTGTGAGTGGGTATTTTATTGGATACCCAGAGAAGTCCAAAGGGTATAGGTTTTACTGTCCCAACCATAGTATGAGGATTGTTGAAACCGGAAATGCAAGATTCCTTGAAAATGGTGAAATTAGTGGGAGTGATGTATCACGTAAGGTAATCATCCAAGAAGTTCGGGTGCCAGTCCCAATACCCGTAACTTCAACGGATATTGTTGTTTCACCAGTTGTAGAACAGCATGACAACGTTGAACAACAATCTGGTGGTCAATCACGCCATAATGAGATCATCACCAATGAACCAATTGCAGAACAATCACAAGAAATAGTATTAAGGAGATCTCAAAGAGAAAGGAGATCAGCTATTTCAGATGATTATTTGGTTTATCTGCAAGAATCTGATTATGATTTCGGGACTAGTAAAGATCCGGTTTTGTTTTCACAAGCCATTGAAAGTAGTGATTCTAAAAAATGGATTAATGCCATAAATGATGAGTTGAAATCAATGGAACAAAATGAAGTTTGGGACGTCGTTGAATTACCTAAAGGTTTTAATACAGTCGGGTGTAAATGGGTCTTTAAGACCAAACGTGACTGTAATGGCAATATCGAACGACATAAAGCTAGACTTGTTGCAAAAGGTTTCACTCAAAAAGGAGGTGTTGATTACATAGAGACGTTCTCTCCTGTATCGAAAAAGGATTCTCTTAGAATCATAATGGCAATGGTGGCTCATTTCGATTTAGAATTACACCAGATGGATGTGAAAACTGCTTTTTTGAATGGGAATTTAGATGAAGAGGTCTACATGGATCAACCTGAAGGTTTCTTGATTAAAGGAAAGGAGCACATGGTATGCAAATTAAAGAAGTCAATTTACGGACTTAAACAAGCTTCCAGACAATGGTATCTTAAATTCAATGATATCATCACGTCCTTTGGATTTAAGGAAAACACCGTTGATCGGTGTATATATCTCAAGGTCAGTGGGAGCAAGTTTATTTTCCTGATTCTGTATGTTGACGATATATTGCTTGCTACTAGTGATCTTGGTTTACTTCATGAGACCAAGAAATTTCTTTCAATGAACTTTGAAATGAAAAATATGGGTGAGGCATCCTATGTGATAGGAATCGAAATATTTCGTGATAGATCACGTGGAATGTTAGGATTGTCTCAGAAAGGATATATTGATAAAGTTCTTGAAAGATTTAATATGGCTGATTGTGCAGCCACTCCTGCTCCTTTCAATAAAGGAGACAAATTAAGTGCAAATGATTGTCCACAGAATGCTATGGAAAGGAAGATAATGGAAACTATTCCTTATGCATCTGTTGTTGGAAGCTTAATGTATGCACAGACTTGTACGAGACCAGACATTAGTTTTGCAGTTGGTATGCTCGGGAGATACCAAAGTAATCCCGGAATGGAGCATTGGAAAGCTGCAAAGAAAGTGTTAAGGTACCTGAAAGGAACAAGACACTACATGCTCACGTATAGAAGGTGTGATCAGTTGGAGGTGATTGGCTACTCCGACTCAGATTTTGCCGGTTGCGTTGACAGTCGGAAATCAACTCTTGGTTATGTGTTTCTATTAGCTGGAGGAGCAATATCATGGAAAAGCGCCAAACAAACTGTCATAGCAGCATCTACTATGGAAGCTGAATTTGTGGCATGCTTTGAGGCCACAGTTCATGCTTTATGGCTACGGAATTTTATCTCAGGACTTAGAATTGTCGATAGTATTGCCAGGCCGCTGAGGTTGTATTGTGATAATTCCGCAGCAGTCAGTTTCTCCAAGAACGACAAATATTCTAAAGGCGCTAAGCATATGGAGCTCAAATATTTAGCCGTTAAGGAGGAAGTTCAGAAACAAAGAGTGTCAATAGAGCATATCAAGACTGAGCTCATGATTGCAGATCCTTTAACTAAAGGGTTACCACCAAAGACTTTTAAGGAACACGTTGATCGTATGGGTCTTGGGTACGAACCCTGAGGTATGTTTATGTTTTTTGCTCTAAGACATTTCTAGAGATCTCATTGACTGTGTTTCTGTTTCTTGTTTACCATCAATTACGTAATTATAGAGATGGATTATTGATAACAAGAACCGTCTTTTGACAAAGAAATTATAGGGACTTTATTGGTACTTCCCATTATGAATCATAATTGAGTGATTTACTAGTATTGTAGTGCATGGAAGGGAAGATGTCACTTTAATGATGTTTACCGCCATGACTCGTATTAGTGAATTATTTAACTATGATATTAACGTAATCACACTAAGGTGTAAATGAGCTGATATTATGCGCATATTATGTTTACCTTATAAATTCAAGTAATTGTCATTGTCACATGGGCCAAGTGGGAGAATGTTGGATTTAATGTCCCACGTGACTTATATTATGGGAATATTTGACGTTATTTGAATTTTAAATAAATAAGGTAACTGCTCTAAAGGAAGTTAACACACTATCTCTTAGTGAGATTTTATAGGGGAAGTTATTTTCCTTTTGCCCACTCTGATGGGGAGTGGTCAGTTATTTTTAACGTTGGAAAACTGTCCTCTCTCTACCCTATTTAACTGTCAGGATACCCATTAATTTCTGTCGATAAAAGTTCAAAGGGTGAAGTGAGAGAAATAGTTTCTACGCTATTATTTTACAGGTTGAAACAACAGAGATAGAGAGAAGGCCAAAGGAAAGCAAAAGAGGTTTCATCACATGGATTCCGGTTTGTCTTATTATTGATAATTAATTCCGCATTATGATTATTGATACATGTGAAAATCATGATAGTTGAAAATCCTGTTTAGATTATAGATCCAAAGTAATTTTAACATATACTACTTCTGATACTGATTCTCCCTTTCGTATCCTCTTCTCCTCAAGGTGGCTTGCGAGTCTCCCTAACAAACCTCAAGGCCGACAAAAATCTCTCCCCACTGCAACTAATCTCAAGATCAATCCACTCTGGGAAACAGCGGCTCAACGCGATTGGGGCTTCATTGATTGCAACCAACGCATGGGGTGGCGATGTTCAAGCGAAAGTTTATGGCGGGAACGGGGAGTTCCGGATGAACTTATCGATCGGGACCCCGCCGGTGCCTTTTCTCGCTATAATGGACACGGGTAGTGACTTGGTATGGACGCAGTGCAAGCCATGCAAAGTATGTTTCCAACAACCGACTCCACTTTTCGACCCGACGCTATCGACTTCCTTTGCCAATGTTTCATGCACTAATCCGTTGTGCACGGAGTGGGTGACTTCGAGTTGTGCGGATCGCTGCGAGTACAACAATACTTACGGGGACGACACGTCGACAAAAGGGTTTCTGGGGACCGAGACCTTAACCTTTGGATCGTCCGAGAGAAACGTGTCAGTGCCAAACATAGGGTTTGGGTGTGGGGTGGAGAACGACGGCTCGGGGTTGAACGAGGGTGCTGGGATAGTGGGACTCGGGCGTGGACCACTGTCCCTCGTTTCTCAAATCGGTTCACGGCATTTCTCCTACTGTCTAGCGTCGATTGGTGGCAACGAAAGCAGTAGTCTTTTCTTTGGATCCGTACCGAATTTGAATGTCTCGGATGCGAGCGTCAAGAGCACCCCATTGATAAAGAATCCAGTTTTACCATCGTTTTATTACGTATCTCTCGAAGGCATCACCGTTGGCCTAACCCGGTTGTCCATTCCGTCATCATTGTTCCAATTAAACAAGGATGGAAGTGGGGGCTTCATCATAGACTCCGGGACGACAATCACTCTTCTACACGAGGATGCGTTCAATGTCCTAAGGCCAGAGTTTCTGAAGCAAACAGATCTCCAGCGATCGTCCTCCGATGAAACAGGGTTGGAACTCTGCTTCGTATTACCTCATGCAACGGAAATCAAGGTCCCTAAACTGGTATTTCATTTCGCAGGGTTAGATTTGGCGTTGCCTCCAGAGAACTATATGATAGTGGATAAGAAGATGGGATTGGTGTGCTTGGCAATGGGGCCAGGTGGTGGCATGTCCACTTTTGGGAACATTCAGCAGCAGAATCTGCTGGTCATGCATGATACCGAAAAGGAAACTATTTCCTTTATTCATACAAACTGCGGCAAGATCTAGATGCTCCAGTGAGTCGCGCGTTTCAATAAGGTTGTAGCATTAATTCCCAAAAGACAGTTGTCGGGAACTCAATGAAAAAATTTCCTACTTGACCATCCGCAGAACAACTAATAGCAGTTTATGGTAGATTAGTGGAAGTTGATATTGATGTAGTTATGTTGCCTGTATTGTAAACAAATTACAGAAAAATGTCATAATAAGCAACTTGCTTTGGCACGAGGGAACGGCAGGGAAAACAGCGGCCCTCGTAGAATACGAATGATTTGAAGGCATTGTGTGCGATCAATTGCCACCGATGAAACTCACGAATGTTCGTTTAATTAAAAATGGTAAGATTTTTGATAAAAAAAATTATAAATATTCATGTAGATTTGGATTTTATAAGTTTTTATGTAAAAAAAATTAATTTTTATTAAAATTTACAAAAAGATATCGAGAATTTGAGAAAGATTATATGATACAATTTTTCAATAAAAATATTAAAATTTGGTAAAAATATGCTGAGAGTATTTGTTAAAATTTTAAATATTCAAGTCCGCGAGGGATTGGTTTTAAGCAATATATATTCACAGCACGTTATCCAAAATGTTTGTTTTCTGTACTTGGTTCAAAATGTAAAGAAAAGAAGCCCAAATCTTTCCCCACATGCATGCTTTAACACCTCAATAGAAGCTTATGAAAGATGCACAGATTACAAAAATTTGACAGCCAAACTTTACACTGCTTTCCAATCCCACCAACTGGATACTGTAGTGAACATAATTTATGAACAAGAACGTATAGGGAGATATCCTGACACAAAGTCAAGTGCAATAACAGACACTGAAAAAGAAACAAGATAAAGTTTGCAAGTTGCCAGGGCAATAAGCAGGGCATCAATATTCAAGAATAGCCGTCCCACCATAAACTGTCAACAGTAATAATAGCTTTCAAAACCACACAAGGACCAAAAGAAAAGGCAATTGTGTGCAAAACAGACTAGAACCATTGAGCTAACGACAAACCCACACGTGGAATAAAATAGAAGCCTCTTGAACTTGCCGTGCATAAGTCAACAACTTGATACTTGATAATGACTTCTCCCTCGTAAAATACCAGATATATACACATCCCCACACTTTGGTTTATTTAGAAAAAGGCTTTCCCCATCAAGAACTAGTGATTCATTTCATGTATATGCAGCAGTAATACCCATGGTACATCGATTTAATCCCATAGCAGCAATTCTTTTCTGCATAGGACATGTTAAAACTATTCCTCAGAGGGTTTAGATAAAACAGAAGGACTCTTATAACATCCAACTCAGATATCCATGAAGTCACACCTCAAGGAACAGATTATTGAGCAGAAATGTAAGGCATTTGAGCTTCCAACACAACAAGAAACCCGTAGAAATAACACAACAAGAAACCCCTAGAAATTAATGTCGTCGCTGGAAGGCTAATCTAAGTTGCAGTTTCCACAATCATACAAGTCGCTCAAGGCAACACAATCAACCTGATAATTTCTTACTGCTCTGACAATGATAACAAGAACAGATTTCAGAAGGCAAATGGCTGTAACTCAGACAGTCAAGAGTACATTGCAAGGCAGTAGAGTAAACAAACTACTAGAGGCATTAAGAAACCTGAGGATTTACCACATCCACAAATCAGTATGACAGTACAAACAAATCAATAAGGGTTAAATACAGCAGACAAGTGGGACCAGTCAAAAATGCAACAACCACACAGAACACAACCCCACGATCAGAGCATACAGTAGCGAATCAGAAAAACTACAGCATGTACTCTATGAACTTGATAAGCAAAAATAAGAGAGGTGCAGATTGGGAAGTAGCGAACAAATTCACCAAGGAGCAAGCATCAGAAGTACTCCTAATAGGACTATTTGCAGGGGGAAGCCCTGGAAGTGACCCAGTTGTTGTTGGCACCACTGAAGACTTAGGTGTTGCTGTTCCAGCACCATCAGACTGAGGTGAAGGTGAAGGAGAAGGCGCAAATATCGAATCCCGAACCACTGAAGAAGGTGGCGCTATAAGGGGAGGAAATTGCTGGGCCCCTGAGACATTAGAAATGAATTGCAAAACAAATTCAGAGACACAATGATAAGATCGCAAAACAAAGAGCAAAATGAAGAAATATGTGAGCACTATACTCAGATTCTGACAGACTTATCAATGAAAATGCGATTATCAACTTTACATCCATCTTTCAACAGAAGTTCATGTTGATCTTTTATTCATTTTATCACATTCCAGGAATGATCAGAGAAAAACTGCTGTCGAGGTAAGCAACAGGAACTAAACTTTTACCTGGGCATCGAGGTTGAAGGGAGGTGGACAAGCTACATATAAAAGCAGGACTGAATCAGCTTAAGCTTCAAAAATGACTCTGTCACAGCTATTACAATTTAAAATAAACATATAAACAATACAATGACTCATACCTGGTGATTATAGTGCCATTAACGTAACCACCATAACTACAAGAAGTAACATTGCAACCAGCACTAGTCCGCTGCACTGTAACGTTTCCAAGCATGAGGTTACTGTTTCGACACTGCATGCTTGAACAAGAAACAGCTAATGATGCAGGCATGCAGTACAATCTGCACGAACCCACAGTGAAGCTAATTAAACTATAAGTTAAGAGGAATATTACATTGTCAAGGAGATTAAAGGTAACCACAATTGAACCAAAATGTAGCAAAATTTACTGATTTTACTTGAGGTTCCCAGGCCCACAACTGCATTGCACACAATGACTTGCAGAAATGGCATAGCTCCCATTCGGCACGATCAAGCCATGGTCCGAGGAATATCTTGGAAAATTAGATGCACACGCTGTCACAGAAACACAAACTTAACGCCTTACTACAAAACTCAACATGCCTAAAATCATATATTTTGTTCTAAACATAAGCTGCAACATATTAGAAACCAAAAGCCAACACCTTAACCCTAATTTGTTTTTCGCTTCCAGAACAAGTGATTCATCATGTGCGTAATAATTTGAACTGACGGAAAAGAGAAAAAATAAAGTGCTTCCAAATATACACCCTGTAAGAGCATCAACATTATAGGAAACTCCTAGAGATAAGCAACACTGCCACTCACTTTTAAAAGCTGACTATTACAAACGTAATCACAAATATTAGACTGAAATTGAAAACCCGAGAACCTCGCAACAAACTCCGAATGAAATCCAACCAACACCGACAAAGAAGTCAAAACAATGTTCGGTACAATAATCAAACACTTGCTACAAAATAAAGGAAAATCATAAACAGACCTGGCAATGGAACAGCAAGTATATCCGCAGCCTTAATATCTGAGCTTCCCATGGCATTCACGTTCATCAAATCGGTAATAGTAGTCGAATACCTCGCAGCTATCCCGGCTAACGTGTCCACCGGCCTCACCACGTACGACAAATAGATAGCGGGCAGCGAATTATCTGTCCCGTTAAAGCAAGTACACGGGAGCGGCACCGCAAGGTTCTGCCCCACTTCGAGAACCGACGGGTCAGATATGGAGTTGGCCTCCTTAATCTGGTCAGCAGAGACCAGACCCGCATAAATGGAATCGGCAATGGACGAAAGCGTGTCGGAGGGGCGGGTCTTGTACTTGGTGGAGACCGATTTGCGAATGCCGTCCACGCATGAACAGGTGATGGGGATTTTGAGAAAGAGCTGGGATGGAAGGATGTGGTTCTCGACGTCCGGGTAGGAGATGTCGATGGCGTTGGCGGTAAGAATCGCAATTGGGTCGACTTGAAAGAGGGAACCCACCTCGGAGACCTTGAGGTCGGTGTAGAGAGTGTAGCCCAGCACGGCGTTGCACGAGTCGGAGTTGGAGCAGGGCTCGATAGTGGACTTGGAGCTAACAAGACCTACATTCGCGAAGATCGAGAGCAGCAGGAGCAAGAACAGGGTTTTGTGGAAAACAAGTTTTCGGTTTGGCATTCTTGCTCAAGACAGAAAAAATCTGTTCTTTTGCTTTGTTATACAGAAGTGTGCATTTGAAAAAGTCGCGACAACGCGCAACGAAATGACCAAATATTGGATTTTTCTTCGGTTTAGGGAGAGATTGTGCTGGGTTTTAGGCCCTTTTCCAACAGGAAGGAAGACAGAGAGGCGAGTAAGAATGGCAAGACTTTTGATACCAGAAAAGATAGCTTTTTCTGGCTTTCGTAGAGGGAGAGATATATTGGTGAGCTTCTGCGATTCTTTCAGGGTTTAGGTTTTGCTTCTTCTTCCTCCACCCCCACCAGTACTTCAGAAACCGGTGAGAGAGAGTTGGGGGGAAGGGAAAGTTTGATAGGATGCTGCTTTGGGGATTTGGACAGATGTGTAGCATAGAGTTTAACAGACAGTAGTCAGATTCTCGAGCTCTGGAATAATATTGCCCCTTGGACTATTTTATCCTTGTCAAGACCCTCTATTCCCTGGATTTGCCTTCTTGAGTCAGTCCTGACGCTATATAAATCCGGCAATTTCGGTCCCCCTTGGACTGTGTTCAGTAGGGATGTTTTGGTAATTTAATTATTTGGCCTTTTAAGATTTCTGGGTATCCAAGTGAACCCCACATTAAACAATTTATCGGGTGCCACTGCTATTGTCTGCTTTTCAGGCATGCAAGAAAAGAATTTCTGCCTTAACAAAAAAAAAATTCTGGTTTTTCTTGCGGGTAGGAACATTGTGAAGTCACGCGCAATACTGGAGCGTGCAATACACCCCTGAAACTCATTTGCTGGAGAATTGTTGCCACGCGCTACGTGATCGAAGCTAATAAGTGGCGCTCAGCTATTGAGACGGGTTTTCCGTTAAACTTTAACCACTTCCCGGGATCGCTGTCTTAGGAGGTGTGTTTTGCTGGTAAACAGTAGATACCATCTGCAACAGGGAAAAGTAGTTTTGTTCGGGTTATGTTTGTGTTGTAAAATTTTAGTGTTGTTAAAATTTTAGGTATATGATTTAGTGAAAAAGTGAAGATAGAGATAATTTTTTATATTTTTATAGTAAAGAGTAATGATTTGATGGAGAGAGAAATTATATTGTAATATTTAATTGTGTTAAAATTTTAGAGGGGTAAAATTTTGGTACACAAACGCACCCGTAGTTTTTCTTCTTCCTTCTGAGATGTTCGGTTAAGGTGTTTTGTGAGGTTTTTTTTTGTGTTTTGAAAATTTTTATGTGATGTTAACTTTATTGATATGCAGTTGTAGTTATATTTATGTGGTGTGAAAAATGATATTTGATCGTAGAATTGTAAGAATTCAAAAAATTCTGAGGATTTTTTTATAAACGAACAACCCCTTGGCCTTTTGGCCGGCCAAGGGAGTGGATGGTACACGTAACATGTTATTTCCATAGTTCCATCTCTACCGACCACAAAATTTTGAGAATGTTGTACAAATTATGGTGGATTAAAATTTTGTTAGATTTTGAGAGAAATATAGTAAAAATGATAATTTTATGAATTTTATATTTTATTTAATTAAAATACATTATTTTATGATAAAAATATTATTTTAAACTTATTTTATTTGATTAAAATTTGAGTTAATTATGTTTGCAAGAGAATTTAAGCCTTGAATGAATCACTCTAAAAAATAGGCTCGTGGGGGTGAAAATTGCCAAACTAATTCGAATAAGAATTTTGTGTAGCTGGTAAAGCCATAATGGTATTAAGAATCTTATTCATTAGATAGTTATATAATTTCCTCTTGAGAATTAAATGTGTAGCACTATAAAAAATTCACAATTTTTAGAGAAATTGAGATTTTTTTTTCATTTTTAGAATTTTATTAGCCAAATAATAGAATTTAAAAATTGTCACTTACTTTTTAAATTTGAAATTCCTATGAAAATGTAATCTTTTAATAACATAAAAAATATCCATCTACTCATTCCATCCAAAAATTAATTTTCTATATATATTTGGACTTACTTTTAAATTCCCCATTAAAATTAAATTTTTCAATAACATACAAAATATCTATATACTTCAGGTGGTGTTTGTTTGTGGAAATTTTGGGGTTTTGGAAATTTTGGGTATTGGGGTTTGTGAAAAGTATAGATATTTTATAGAAAAGTGAGGATAGAGAAGATTTAATTGAATAATATAATATTATTTTATAATTTAATGAGGAGAGAGATTATTTTATGATTGTTTGAAAATTTTGAGAGCTGAAAATGTTGGAAAACAAACGCCGTCAGTCCACAGTTTTAATTTCGAATATAAAAATGCATAGGAGTTAAAAAGGCTATTTTTGAGGAGGCGGGAACAACCTCCACCTCCTCCCCCGGTCTCTCTCTGTAGGCCTCTTTTCTTTCCCTTATAATTTGGTTCCCACGCAGCCACGCTTCAGATCGCGTTTCCTAATAACTCTAACTTGCTTTAAACTCGCCAAATCCTCGCTCGAAACCGGAATTGCGGAATTGCCCAAAACCCTAGCTTGCCGATCAGTCGAAACAACCCCCAAGTGCCATGGACCAATTGGGCAAGAATGACGAGCCCGCTAGTGCCATGGACCAAGTGGACGAGAATGACGAGCCCGCGAGTGCCATGGACCAAGTAGACGAGAATGGCGAGTCCGTGAGTGCGGCGGAGCTCGGCCCCAGCGATTTTCGGTCACCGGTGCAGCGTCGTGTTCGCCGGAGATTGGTCCAGTCCACGCTATTCCCGCATAAGGCCCAAGAACGCGAAGAGAACGGCGATCAGAAGTGTGAGAAAAGTTGTGGCGATGACGAGGAGTTCCGCGGGAGTCCAAGCAAGAAGAAGAAGCTGAAAGCGAAGGCAATGTCTCAACGTAGAGCTTCTAAGAAGGTGAATAATATGAGAATTTGTATGCATAGCTGGCTTGCTATTGAAAACTGTTGTACATTTAAGTGTTGGGTTCTTTTTTGTGTACCTGATGCTGTGCTAGGTTACTGAGACAATTTAGGAAAAGAGAAGAGAGAAGTCAATGAAACCACTCAAGTACTTGGCTCTGTTCAATATCAGTATTCTTGCCCCCCCATCCCAAAAAAAAAAAAACACAGGGCAGTAAGTAATAAAATAATACTTATTTTATTCTTAGCAGCTGGAGGAGAAGCTATCAGTGAATACTACGCCCAAGAAAACAGTGACTAATCTGAAAATTTTTGAAGATGGATCGCCACCATTTCCTGATTTGCGGTTAGAGGCAAAGATGTCTGCTGAGGTCAGTCACCATGCGTTATGCCATGTTTTATTGAATATCGTTCTCTAAAGTTTGTTTTATAGGTGGATCAGCTTGTATTGTTCGATTGTGGTCATTTCATATGCCTATCTTCTTCATCAGGTGGTTATTGATTACTCTTCCTTAGAATAAACAACGAATTAGATATCCAGAATTAGCGGATAAAATATTAAATGAAGAATAAGCTGCATAGTAGTCATTTGCTCTTCTTCAGTTATGTTATGTTATGTTGATCTTGGAAATTTTCGTTACAAAAACACTTTGGCTTGAATCTTGGAAGTGCCTGTAACTTGGCTTTGTTTCGGTTCTTGTATCTGAATTTTAGTAATGTATTTGTACCTCTTACTGTCTTTCTTTTGTGCTTGATCAGGAAAATTCTCGGATATTTTCAGGAAAGCAAATGCATCCTTTTTTCTCGTCATGGAAAGTGGGCAAGAAAAATCAAGAGGTGACTGAAGTGGAGGGTGGCCGTTGCTCTGTAGAAAGAAGGGACAAAGGGATTACGTGTGGCCCAATTCACGTATTTGAAACAACTCAAGTAAGGGCTTCCAATTTAGCTTTCTAGAACAAGTAGTTGAACACTTGTATTCTGCATTAATGTATGTAGTTATATTTCTACCTAAGGTGAAAACTTAAAATTTCTGCTATGCAGGAAGATGGTGTGTCTCTTGACTGGCAAAATTGGACATTTGTTGATGATACCTTTAGTGATGCCAATGATGGTCTTGAAAACAAAGCATCTTCAGTTTATGAAGGCTCTATTGGGTTCTTGCATATGGATAAGCTTCCAATCTTTTTACATCCCTGTGATGTATCAATCTTAAAGAACGAAGTTTCTTTTGATCGTCATGTTAGTCAACAACAACATTCACCTGATGTGGTATGTAATGTATCTGCATGTGAATTCACCGATTCCTATAGCTGATTACTTTTATTTTATTTTTTAAAAAAAAAGATGTCACCATTGCTGAATTCTTTGTTCTGTGTCTCTTCATGTACTGCATTTTTAAGTCATCCATATAATTACTGTCAGGACAACAAGGTGGATAAAGTTGGTTTATTTTCTGGGAATACTGGCTGTGTAAGGAAGTCAGGTATGGAGCAGCAGAGTAGATTTCTTCAGGAAAGGTGAAAGCTTTGGATTCAAAACTCTCCATCAAATTCATATATGCATAATCTTCCTTTTCTTAACCCATGTTTTGCTTGTTTTCTTTACATTTACTGAAAATTACGCATGTTGATTGGTGAATGCTGCTAAAGTTTTGCTATAGTCTTTTACTTTTCCTCATGAAGTGTTCCCCAAATATTCTTTAAATAGCTCTTCCACCTCAAGAGGTGTGGGAATTGAGCATTGTAATTTGGCTGTCCTTGTGCGTCTCGTACGTAATTCTCTCCGTATTTCATATATAAACTTTACTTTCTGTTTTCAAATGCTCGGTTGAACTTAGCATATGTGAAATGAGTGCCCTTAGCCTTTGCTTATCCCGGTGGAGAAAGCCGAAAGATAAACCATTGAGTCAACGTCTCCTTAGTTTCCTGTTTATGCATCATCAACTCGCCATCAAAAGTGGTCTTTTTGATGTATTTACAAAAACTATAAAGCCGAGAAAGCCTTAAAAAGTGTATAAGTTATAGCAAAAATGCTATGCTTGAAGTATTAAGTAGATAACTGTTATTACCTCCCTAAATGGTAAAATTCATATACTCTGTCTACAACTGCTAGCACAAGTCATGTGATTCTGGAAATTCACAGCATGATGGGATATATTGTTTTCTATATCTATCTCTGCGCCTATATGTAGTTGGAAATAAGTGGTGTCAAAATTTCAAATGTTGAGATGCATTGTCGACACATGAGACACTTGCACCAGGTTTTCCGGCATTTGTGCATCATTCACCTGGGATTGCTGGATATTGATATCTGTCTCATTTATGCTGAAATTCCAGGATGATGCCATACTATGCTAGTCCTGATAATCAGCTTGAGGATAGCTTATGGGTACATAAGTACAGGCCCAAGAAGGCCGTGGAGGTCTGATACCTTTAATAGTTGCTTCTTTGTATTGAAGTTTTGTGTTTCAATTTTCTTAGGGAGATTGGCATATTTTCCCTTGTGTTCTAGTTCTTGTCTCAGATGATGCACTTTTACTTATCCAAACAGTGTACGTCGGTGTCCTGCAGGTATGTGGTAATGATGAAGCTGTGAAGTTTTTGAGTGATTGGCTATGTCTTTGGCGCACAAGAGGTTATGACACCATAAAAGATCAGACTTGTGGTGATCAATGTGAAATGCAAGATGATGACTATTGCTATTCTAATGGTGTTTCTGATTCAGAAGACATAGATGAAGAAGCTAGTCTAAAGAAGGTTCTCTTAGTTACAGGGCCAGTTGGGGTATATACAAAATATTTATCACATCTTATGTACACCTTTTGTTTGCTTTGCTTTACATTTGGAATGTGTTTCATGTTTCTTCATTTTGAAGATGCATTTGGAACCATCATATGGCATAAATGAAGAACCTTCTTTCCTTTATCAAATCTTAACATGCGTGAAATTGATGGTGGTTTTTGCTATCTGTTGGTAAACTCTTGGTAGTATTTGTTTGAAGGGGAATAACAGTTTTCTTGACCGAGGTTCACATGGTGGTATTCCACTGTTTTTTCTTAGCTTGGTGCACTTTCTATGTCTTTGAATAGTATCCTTAGGGTCATGGAGGTTGAAACTTTGCTAAACCTTCAGGTTTAGTGAGGTTGTGTATACGAAACCTAGTCACAGAGGAAGGGTTGTGGTAGGTTGACAGCCAGCATAAAATTTGTCATATCTTGGGAACATGGGTCCTATTGATTTAGATTTTAGCCATGCCAACAATCACACGTCGTTGTAAACAGATAATTTGTATCAGTCTTGGGACTTTGGAAGATAACAGAGAATATTTGTATATTTAACCTCTTATAGCTTTCCTAAAGCTTCATTTTCAGTTCAAGTTTCTAAAAAATAAAAAAATTGTTCAGATGGTAGGAATTTCAGGAGACAGTCATTTATATATTGTGTCTCTTGTTCCTTTCTTTTTTCTTCCCTCTTCAATTCTCTTAAGGTAGTAGGTGGGATGCAATAAAAACCCAATGCAGCAGCCGGGGGGGGGGGGGGGAATATACTAGAAGAAAGAAAAGATGAAAGGAGAATGATTCTATTGAGTTGGGCAGACTTGACAAATATGATGTTTATTTTTGGGCCCACATCATAATGTGTTTATTGCTTGAAGATCTCATGCGCTTTGTTATTAAAAAAAGGTTTATCTATTGAGATGTAGTGACTCCTTTTCTGGGATGATTTTAATAATTCTGATATCCATTGGTCAGAGGAATGTCTTTGATGGAGGCTAGTGTGTTCTATTTCTTCTTTAGGAATCATTGTAGGGAAAGTTATTCTAGAATTTATAATGGAGGTGCATGTGATTGAGTGGAAAATCATAACTGATATTTAAGTTAGTTTGCACTATCCTGCCTACAGACTGGTAAGAGGTCTTGTATTATTCGTGTCAATATGCTTGCCTATTAGACTTAACTCTGTATGCCTTTTCTGATGAATATTATTTTGTTTACTTTGGAGCGATTTCTTCTAGTTTCAATGATCGTCTTAAGGAAATTGAGTTTTATTCTATAAGGCTTGCTAATTTGCTTCTTCCACAAATAGAGCTCCTTTTTGATACTTAAGAATGAGATGCTTTTGCTTTGTTTATGTTCTCTGCAAACACTTTGTTTTAAAAAGGTGGTTGAAAGATGTGCTTTTTGTGCTGTAGAGTGGGAAGTCTGCAGCTATCTATGCTTGTGCGCAAGAGCAAGGATTTGAGGTTTTTGAGGTACTACTAGATTGGATGTTTGTCTTGTTCTACTGTTTTGAAAGTTCTACTTATTGGGGTTGAATATTCTAATCTGCATATAGTCACAAATAGGAAGGTCAAGATATTGGAACGCATCTAATGCATATATCATTTAGACACTTGTAGTCAGACAATTACATGGTGGAATATCTTTTGTATGCCAATTGGAGTAGTCAAAATGCATATTTGAAATGCTCTAGCACTTTGCATTATGTGTATATGCTGCTATAGGAACAGCTAGATTTTTGAGGTTGCGCAGTATACCCACAACAGGCTTAAGCTCATCTCTGAACATCTCTTTGGCTCTGAAGAATAATTCTTTTTTGCCTTTACCTCTTGGATAGCAAAGGTAGTCACTTTGCTTTCTACTTCTGATGTACTTTCTCTATTTTTTATTACTTAAGCTTCAACAAGTCTGCAACAATCAGAAAGCGTATGTGTCTTCTTCTTTTGCTGTTTGATCTAGCTGGGTGTATTTCCAAACATACTACTAGTAATTAGGACAATGGCTTTTCAAGTGAAAGTTTAATTTGCCTTATCTGTTGTTTCAATAGTTAAGTGCATCAGACTGTCGGAAAGGAGCTCTTGTGAAGCAGCAGTTCGGGGATGTACTAGAATCACATCGGGTCGAAAGGTTTGTCAATTTTTTTCATTTGCAGCACTTGCTGTATTGTGGATCTGCCAACTTTCTTGAGCTGGGATGATGTATTTGTTTTAGGTTGTTTGAACATGCTGTGGAACCACTGAGCAATCATATTGTGAAGTTACCTCTGGTTCTGCCCAGTGGTAAACCATCAGAAGGGTTTGAAAACGACGTAGTTGAAGTGATACCCTTATCCGGTGAAAAAGCTGCCAATGATAAGATTGGAGCCGTGGGAGAATCTGTCTACAACGAGAATGGAACTGCCTGTGATCTAAGAGATGTTAAGCGTTTGATGCTCTTTGAGGATGTGGATATCATGTTTCTTGATGATCGCGGTTTTATTGCTGCAATACAACAAATTGCTGAAACAGCGAAGAGACCCATAATACTGACCAGCAATAGTAAGAGGGTTTGCTGATTGAGATCATCTTATTAGCACTTTGAAATACTGTTGCTTTTGAATCTCTTCTGCTACTCATTTCTGTTAATTATAGGTGGCAATCCTTCCCTGCCAGACAATCTGGACAGGCTACAGGTGTGTTTCACATTGCCATCATCAGAAGAGCTGCTTTGTCATGTAAATATGGTATGGACTGCGGTAACTTTTTACCCTTCTATTCCCATTGTGGATTTCTAGGCTCTGAGTTCATTTTACTTTGCAATATAGGTTTGTGCTGCTGAAGGAGTCAACATCCAGCCTCAGTTACTAGAACAATTAGTTGACTCTTGTCATGGGGATATTAGGCAAATCATTATGCATCTTCAGTTCTGGTGCCAGGGTAAACAATTTAGGAAAGGTGAGTTGCACAACACGTATGCTTGGTTATGTGGCATCTCTGTGAATGTTGTGATATTTTTATGGTGCCTTTGTTATTGCTACTTATTATTTCTTACAATCACTATGATGCATCCCGCGTTTGTCTATGAAATCTACATCTTCTAATACTGCTTCCCCTACCATTACATCCAAAACTCATTAGATCCTCATGAAATAATGTTGTCTTGCAACTTATTTGGTGGAATGCGTTTATTCTACCTGCGATGTAGCACATCACCTACATTTAGAAGGTTAATATGTCATCAATGACATTTGTATATTTTTTTTAGTTGAACACAACTTAAATATGCAAGGTAGAAAGAAGAACGCTGATGGAATCATGTAGGCTAGATGTTTTTACTGGTTGCTAAGGCTAGCGGAAATGACCTGGTCAGAGATTCAGGATAAATGAGTTAATCTTTTTGTATTCATCGTAAGCATTTTCAGATTCCAACGCTGTCATAAATTTTCAGTTTTTATGACAAGTCTTGCTGTTTTGTATTGCTTTTCATTTGAAGAAAGGATTTGTCTAAGCTTACTTCATGTATTACAATGTCTACTTGAACTTTTTAATTCGCGCGTCTTTTCTTCTTTTCAATGTATATCTTTTCTTCCATCTTGAGATAAAAACTTTAATGTCTACTTGAACTTTTTAATTCGCGTGTCTTTTCTTCTTTTCAATGTATACCTTTTCTTCCATCTTGAGATAAAAACTTTAAAACCAATGTTTTTGACTGTCCAGATGGGGACTTGAGGAGAATGTATGGGTCACTGCCTTTTGATGTTGAAGCTGGTCATCGTATACTACCTAAGATCATCCCCTGGGAATTTCCTTCTCCGCTGTCTGAGTTGATTGAGAAGGAAATCACCAAGTCATTATCCATGATGGAAGAAAGTTCTGCTTCAATGGATGTGGTTGAGAAAGAACTTGGCAAAAAAGAAATGCAGGAAGATCTGGATACATATGATAATCAAACAGAGAGTATAGAAACCAAAAAGTTAGCAATGTTGAAAAGGAATGGCTCTATCGAAGATTGCAATGACTTCACAGCTCAATTTGATGAATTATCCAATTCTTCAGGCACCCCTGTCACTTTATCGAGGCAAAATGTTGGAAGGAAACATAATATGGTGCTGTCTTCTGATTCTGAAGGCGAGGACATGATTAATGGGCGTCCTATAGTTTTGGAGAAGGATCCTAACAATGAAGCATCCCAAGTATATAACAGTGGCAATCCCTCATATTGGCCATCAACTGAAAACTACTTAAGCCTAATAACTGACAAGCGACTCTCTGGAGCAGAGCATTTGGAAGGAACATACTATGAATGTTCAGAAAGACCAGATTTTAGACAGATTAGTGAAAGATGCGAATCAGTTGATGTATCATGTGTGCCAGAATCAACATTTGTTCCGGAAACTGTGGTAGGTGATGTAACAGAGCCATTATCTAGAACTGATGTATCGTGTGTGCCAGAATCAACATTTGTTCCTGAAAGTGCGGTAGGTGATGTAACAGAGCCGTTATCTAGAACAGTGTCCTGTGATTATGCTGCTGATACCTTAGAAATCTCTATGAGCAAGGAGTCCATCCAAACTCTGTTAGCAGTTGAAGCGGACAATCTCGGTAAACCTATGCTCAGATTACGGAAAACTTCTGATATGCTGGGCAATACTGGTGATCCAAATCCAGAATTGTCTTGTGAAGAGGAGCTGGAAGATTTTTTGGATCAAAATGTGGATTCTACAACAGGTCATCAACTGATGGACGAGTGCAGTCGCATGAATTTTGGCAGAGAGTCAAAATTTTTGGAGAAGCCAAAGTCGTTGATGGTGACTGATTTAATACAAGCATCATGGATAAAACTTCGTGGCTGTCGCACGGAACTAAGGCAGTATGTTGTCTCCGACAAAGAGGATGCAATTCAAAGTATTAAACTTGCATATTCTATGAGTGATCTGATTGCAGGAGCTGATGTCTTGCTTTCTGGCTCCCAAGTAGTAGTACGTGTCTTACTACTTTATTATATTTGGATAATATGAACCTGTAGCTTCTTCTGTGTAGCTCATTGTGGTAATTAAGTATCTTTTCAGGGTTCTTTGGAACCATATACTGTCCTCTCCGAAGGATCAGAAGCATCGAGCTGGTGGGATGAGCAAATACAGATGGCATCGACGATTTCACAGCATGGTTTTTGCTTTTATGCAAAAGCCGTAGGATCAATGATAGCTCGTGAGAGAAGTGTTGATTTGCTCTCAGAAATGCTGGCTTCCACAACTAATATGATGGCATTGGGTAGATTAATTGGACAGGATATGAAGACAAGTAGAACATTGTGTGAGGCTAGGGGTTTAGAGATGAGTCCACCTAAAAGAGATTTGTCAAAAAGGTATCGTCCTCAATCCCTTGTTACATAGTCATGGCAATATGGTTATTCGAATAATATCTAAGCATACCAGTGTACAATTATGCATACCTGCTGATGTTTCCTGCTGCTTCTACTATTTGTCAAGGATCTTAATATGGCCTCAACCATAACCCTGGACTGACTTGAAAACTGAGACATTGTTTTGGATGGGACTCCTGCCACTGTTGTATACATTGATGCTTCTGTTTTCACTTGGATACCAAATACCTTCTTGGTCTTTATATCCCTCTCCTTCCCCATTCCCCCCCCCCCCACCCACACGGTGAATTGGATGGATGGGGCTTTCTAGTCTTTACTCTCTTTAGGTTATAACCTGATCTTGGTTGCTTATTTTGTTCACGGTGGTAGACATTAAATTAATCTTTGGTTTTGCTTCTGTAAAAAGGGAAATTAATTCAGCGATCATACTGAATTTTGTACATAAGCATTGCTCAGAAGTTGATCAGTTGTTTGACTGATGCAAACCAAAAGTTGTCTTAAAAGTGGCACTTTTAGAACTCTGTCCTTTTTACTCATCCAAACAGGTTTTAGGTAAGCCTTTGTGTTCACATAAAGATTTTCTTTCTTGTCTTATAATGCAGTGAAATCAATTCAAGTCTTTTGAATATAATCCTGTCCATAATTCCTACAAGATCATACTTGACTACGAGAGATGTGGCATTCTGTGAGTATCTTTCCTCGTTGCGTGGCATTTCTAGATCAGAAGCTTCTCGTTTGTCTCAAGGCATTACGAAGACCAAAAGACGGAGGTATGTACATGTAATGTTGAATTTGCTTTCTTGCGTCAGCAGGGCTATAGCCCAATTAGTACTACTTTATATTCACTAGTTTCTTGGAGTTCGAGTAACATGAAATTGCTTGCGAAAATAAAGTCTGATCTTGGGCTTAGTGGATAGGTTGAGATTTGCTCATAGTCACGTTGGTGTTGTGGTGGCGGGCTCGCCCAATAGGCAATAGCTATAACTCAAACCGGACATTATGTAGCGGGGGTGCTCTTATGGCATGTTCAAGGAGGGTTCCTACGCTGGTTGCCCCTCCCTGTTAATCATAAAAAAAAAAAAAAAGCTTTCTTGCAGCCTTTATTATAATTGTTGCTTAACTAGTTGCACAATGTCTCAATGCAGGCGACGAGTTGCTCGACACTATTTGAGTAGTGGTTCGTTGATGTTATCTCCCGAAGACATTTCGTTGCTGGGTCAACGTAACTTTAATGGGACGACTTTGTCCTAAAGAGTTGATGATAGATTGAGGTACAACTTCACAACTAGGATAACTAACAGAACAGCCTCCTTAACTGATTCCATGATATGGTCGGTTCCCTTCACCGTAAAAGGAAATCTGCGATGGCCAATAGTTCCCAATGAAAGGGGTTTCATGGAGTTGCTAACTTAGCCAACTAGGAACTAGATTCATTGCATTCACTGTAAAGCTTTCAGCGGTTCTATTTTTATTATTTATAGGAACAAGAACGAAAATATATCCCACCTGATTGCCCAATAGTACTAATTCAATCTGACATTACTAAAGCAAGGAGTTTAGGGTGCTTGCACACACCGTGCCTTCGCGCTCGGTTACAAATTAAAGGTAAGTATTTGCAAATCAATTTTTTTTAAAACAAAATTGAAAAAAGGAAAGAAAAAAGAGAGAGAAGTGGATTAGTTCTATTGAATTTTGAGAAAAAATAGTAAAAAATAAAATTTTATACAAGTTAGTGAGAAGTGAGGAAAAAAATGATTTTAATGAAATTTTTATGTATATTATAATAAAAATAATTGATTAGATGGAAAAAAAAGTAAAAAATTTTAAATTTTTAATCAAAATTTTGATTTGTATGTTGGGATTCAATTTTTTTAAAAATATTTTAGATTTGTAAATTAGCTATAAGTTTTAAGCATTAATATTTAATTACAGCGCCCCCTCTCTATCTGCGACAAATCTTTACCTGGTGTTTGGCTTTAGTTAGGCGTTTCTTTTCTTTCTTTTTATCTGAACTTTCTTTTCTTTTCTTGTTTTTGAGCGTTTGGCTTTAGTTCGGTGATGTCCGATGTGTGCAGACATATTCGCAGAGAAAACGGCTTAGTTCCATGGAAATGTCAAAGTTCTGGTCGGAACGACACCGCGAAGGTTGCCATATGGAAATGCTTTGGAAGTAACGTGGCATTAATTACAGGAAAAAACATTGGCACAAAAAATACTACGTTCAAAAGGTGGGCTCCTTCGGGAATACCGCCCCACCGACCACAGTTCTGTCGTATCAACGTCCCTCAACAATCTCCAACCCACTTCACGGGATGCAAGGAAGCTGCTGCTGAATGCTAACTCGTCTTTATTAGCATCTCTCTCTCTCTCTCTCTGAAACTGCACAGAGGAAGACTGTTTTCAAGTTTGCAGTTTAAATTGCCAGGTTCAGCAAACAGCCTAAATTCCAATGCACTCATCTGTTCGAAAAAAGCTAAGCATGTTGGTAATACCGTGCATGTTAAAGTATAAGATTTCGCCCTCTGAATCACTCAACTGTCCAACACAATTCAGATAACAGTTGCATTCGAATCAACGCTCTATTCAAATACATAATATACTATTACTTTGATTGTTAAAATTTTAAAATAATAAAAATGTTAGAATATAAAGTTGATAAAAAATGAAGAAATAATTTATTTTAATAGAGAGATTCATATAATTATTTATTTTAATAGAGGATTAATAGAGAACAAATTTTATATAATTATTATATTAGGATACAAATTTTAAGAACCTAAAATTTTAACTTTTAATTACATATAAAAGTAAAGTTTAACTTTGAATTTAGTAGATGAGATTCATATTGATATTGATGGGTAATCATACGGTAGCCTAGTACTGTAGAGAAACAAGTTCGTCTTACTTATGAATAGTAATTATAATTCAAAATAGATATGATGCACCCAAGGAGAATTGCTTCCCCTTTTGTTTGGAAAAAAAAAAATTTGAACAGCTAGGCGAACTGTCTCTCTTTAATTCCATAGATTGAGTCATTCTCACGTTTATTTTACTACAATATAATTCCATCAACATTCTTATAGAAATATTAGTGGATGAAAACGTAAAAAAATAATAAAAATAAATATTATAATAAAAAATTATTTGATCAGAAAATAAAAATTATTTTTTAATTTTTTTAATCAAGGTCGAAATTTTAAATAGCCTTTGAAAGTAAAATTTTGTCAAAATTGATAGGTAGTTAAAATTTTGAGGGTAAGGTTAGTGAAAAAATTAAGGGATAAATGCAAAATTGGTCCCTGTGTTATACGCAAAAATCGATTTAGTCCCTGTGGTTTCAGAAAGTGATAAAATTAATCCCTGATGGAGGACCAATAACAAACGAAAATAGAATCACAGGGACTAAATCAATGTTTTTCATATCACAGGGACTAAAACGATTTTTGCGTATAGCACAGGGACTGATTTTGCATTTATTCCAAAAATTAAAGAGAAAAAAAAAATTGAAAACAAAATTATTAAAAAAGTAAAGAAAAATTTTCTTATAATAATAATAAAATTTTAAAAATTTAGTTTGTGATTAGATCGACAAAATTTCCGTACAAAAAAACAAAAGAAAGTGATGGGTTTTCGTACGTTGCAGGAAAAGAGGAGGGGAAACTTCACCCCCCGAAAAGGAAAAGTAGGAGGGAGGGACCACGGGGTTTGGCTCCAGCAGCGAGCGAAGCGGGAGCAATAATTTGGAAGTACGACCGTCTGAATTCTGACTAAATCAGCCACATCAAGAACAACCATACACAATTCACAAGGGCCCACGGTCTGACATTTTACATTGAATTGCATTTTTATATTATTATAAATTAAATCATTTGGTTTTTTTGCAAATAATAGTAAAAATGTTTTTATAGGCTATCAAGAACACTCAGGTGGGTATTACTGTTATTTATAGCCGTCTGACGACGGAACGAGACAACGAGTGAAGGGGAAGTAAAGACCCCACTTCTTTATTACTCTCATAACACAAACGAAAATCCTGAAATTTGTTAAGAAACGGAAAAAGAGAAGATCATGAGCCATTTACTCATCTGTTTTTCTAGATTTCATCAACTCTAATGCACAGTTGTATTTACTGTCCTCAGTTGAATTATTCAATAATAAGGATTATAAAATCAGGGGATCTTGAGTCCGGCAATTTTTGTTTTTGGAGTGCAACGAATGCATGATATGTAATTCAAATAATTTTGGCCCTTCAAACTGTAGATTTCAAAGCAAATGGACCCCCTAAAATTACTAAAATTGGAATCTCGATACAGACTTCTGGACATGACATCAAGGATTGGATAGGACTGAACAGAAAGGCAAAGGATTCCTTCCCCCCGTTGGTTAAAAGCCCCACGAGGTTCTCCTGAAAGCAAGATGGACCACATAACTAGGACTAGGAGGCAACGTTTGGAATGTCAGATTAACATGCCTCATTTAGTAGTTAATTTCGTTTAAGAAGCGTTTCTCATTAACCTGCAGAGATCTTGGTAACCCATTGAAAAATCGCACTAAAGAATCTGAAAGTGATGTAAAAGATCGTACAAATAATCCTCCTTTCCCTCGTCATATCAATTATCAAGACCGTTTTGATTGTTTACCTTATCTCTCTCTGCAGAGTAAAGCCACAACTAGGAACTAGGCAGGGCTTCCCGTGACACTTTAACCTGGATAAAGATAGAAAAATCATGGCTTTGCATCATAAGTTTCCCACCACTCTCTAGTCACCCAACCCCCCCCCCCCCCAACACATCAGTCAATCTCTCTCTCTCTCTATACCCTCTGTCACTCAACCCCCCACGGCCTATATTATCTTATACACCCTGACCCCTCCAGTGCACTGTATCTCTCTGTCTCTTCTCGTTCTAATAGTAGACTACTCCCAGTAACACGTTGGGAAACAGGTGTTAAAAAAAATGCCAGGTTCAGGTTCATTTTTAAGGCAGCTCAGTGGGAGAGAAGCTTGGAAATCAACATCCAGCAGGTGGGGTGGGTATAAAAAGTATACTGCTGGAGGCCGGAGTGGAAACAGTGGGTGTGAAGGAAGTTTGAAGCAAATGGAAGGGCTCAACAAGTATGGAAGTGAGAATGGTGGGTTGGTAATGAGGAAGAGAGTGATGGTGGTGCTGGATCAGACCTCACATTCCAAGCATGCAATGATGTGGGCACTCACACATGTAGCCAACAAGGGTGATTTGCTCACCCTCCTTCACATCATCTCTGCTTCCAGTAAGGGCTCTGAAAGTGCATCCGGGTCCTCTTCTTATCTGGCAAGCTCTATTGGCTCTCTCTGCAAGGCTTGCAGACCTGAGGTATGGGTGTGTTCTATATTGAGGTTCTAGCTCAAGTGATTTAGATATATTTTGTCAACTTTTTTGAGTTTTTGGTGCGACTGATTAAAATACATAGCTAGCTCAAATGGGTTTTGCAATCTCTTCGCTTTCTGTTTGATCGATCCCATATGTTGAGATTAACGCTAGTTCTCTTTACTGTGTTGGTAGATCCTGCTTCCCCACCTTTAAGTTCTTTTCGAAGGGGGGAAGTATCTTCAGCTTTTTCACGTTTTGCTTCTTCATTTTGTCCCACCTTTCCGACAAAAAAAAAGGTTAAAAACCGTCTTTCTCTTCTTTAGATGGAGAAGAGGAATGATTTACTTTGTCAGCTTCATTTTTCCCTTTCATCTTTTTCTTTTTCTTTCCAGAAGGGAAAGAGACAGATTTTTCAGAGGCTCTGAGAGAGAGGGCCTAGAATTTGTCTCTTTCCACTAGACTTGCTTGACTCTGTGTAACGTTCAGGTGGAAGTAGAAGCCCTGGTTATAGAAGGTCCAAAAGTGGAGACGGTGATGAGCCAAGTGAAGAAACTGGAGGTGTCTGTGCTAGTGCTGGGACAGAAGAAGCCACCTCCAGTTATGAGCTGGTGGGTCAAATCTAAACAAACGTCCTCCCACTCCAGCCTTGGATCTTTTGATCTCAAACTTCCAGATGTTGACTTGTGTATTTATTTAATGATTATGGTGGTGTTTGTGCAGCTTGTGTGGGAGTAGCAGCACAGAGGAGTTTGTGGAGCAGTGCATTCAGAACGCGGATTGCTTGACTATAGGAGTGAGGAAGCAGAGCCGAGGACTGGGTGGCTACCTAATCAGCACCCGATGGCAGAAGGATTTCTGGCTCTTGGCTTAGTCTCTGTATACGGTAATCCTAGTGATATAACACTAGCAGTAGCTTCTAAGCTTAAGGCCCTGTAACTACTAGCGAGGTCCTTTCTTTGTAGTATTTTTTTTTCTCAGTCCTTTCTTTGTAGTAATTTAGTCTAAAGGAAACTCTCTCTCAAACGAGATAATCAAACTCTAGAGAACTATGAGATTGTGATAAGACAATTAATGCCATGGCTTCAAATTCCAAGAGCCATTTTTGGTGGGGAAAGAGCAAAATAAAGGAATTTTAGTGGACTGTCCTTAATGCGATTCTCTTAACAATTTGTGTAGACAAGATTTCCTTGTTCACCGCCCCAAAAAAAATGAGGTAATTAAGTTGGTATTTAGGTGTTAAAATTTTAGTAGTTTAATAAAATATTTACCTCTTTGCATTAAATTAAAATTTTAAGAAAAGCCAATTGGGGTGTTTCTCCTCCTAGCCACTTCCTTAACCCCAACGTCGCCCTCAGTGCTTGTCCGCCCTGACCCAGGTGCACGTTCCAAATCCTAGAAAGCATTGGTTACGGGTTACCAGAGGTGGTCACTTTCCGGGCCTTTTGAAGTCAGTGGTCGGTTGAGATCAAGAACCTCGACCACCACCAGCTCTGTTCCAAACCATGTTCCAGCCCATCTCATCTGATCTCTCTCGTCCCCCTTCTGTTTTACTTCTCCCCTTCATTAAATTTTTCGTTCATGGAAAAGGGATATGAGCGTTATTCCTATTTCCTTCCAGTAATTAATCCTACAATGTGGAAGTAAGGCTAAAAGGATATGAATTAATGGCAAACTACAATCTCAATACATTCAGGCCAACAACAAGAGAAACATATAAGAACCTGAAGAAATTTCTAGTTCTGTGAGAGGGAAGAAGTAGTGAAGTTCCTCTCTTTTCTTTTTTTTTCTTTCCCTATTATCCTCTGCCAGTATTCTATACATCAATCTCATCTCAGGCTCATACTTTGTCATCTTCTTTATCATTCACAAGCGGTAGCAGCTCAATCCGATTCCGTGGAGTCCGCGGGGTTCCTGGTGGCGGCTGTTGGGAGAGCAGATGCCTCACATATCCATAGAATGTACATCCAACAAGTGTTATGGCGCATCCAACCGCATTCAAACCAGAAATTGGGTTTCGGAATATCAGCCACGAAATAAGGACAGCAACTGCAACCTGTATGTAACAAACATGACAATATATATAATGCTATAGTTAGAAAAAGACGATGAATCATGAAGTAACACGTTGCATGCTGTAAAAGGCAGCAACAATTCAATCCACCAATGAGCTACGTGATGTGCAACAGCAAAGTAAAGGAGTTTTAAAGAATATATGGGTGAGAAGATCAAGAGTTCTCAACTGCAACCATGTAAAAAAATTTAATGATTCAAATTTATGAGGAACGTGTTGCATCCCAGTGATATAACATTCACTAAAGGCTCCGCATCAGAAAAATACGGATGGAAATATGTGCCAATTAGGTAATAGGACCATATCTCAAGACTCGCCAAATTAAGATCCACAAGGCTTCACATAAGAAAAATACTACATTAGATGTAAAATGAGCTTGTTTCATGACTCGCGAAATAAAGAACCACAAGGTGGTAATGCGTAATGACAACAATAACATCAATAATAGTGAAAAATTACACTGCTGTTAAAAATATCTTTGTACTAAATTGATCTCACCTTCAGGTTTCCAGCAACGTTAAACGTCACAGCAGTCGTGGAGTGAATCACATAAAAGATGGAGAAGTTAAGACAGAAGGCCATCACCCCAGAACTGAGGATAATAACGAGGGATGACCAAAGAGACTGGTGGGTGTGAATCCATTCCAAGACCCCATTACCTTCAAGTAGCATTGCAGGTACTGCCAAGATCATGGTCGCAAAAGGAGCCATGTAGTACACCGTGTTTATGCTAAATATTCCAACAAAATGGTAGTCAAATTACTAAACCAATAAGTTAGCATCAATCATGCACTTGAGAAATAAGCAAGAAACCAAACTTGCAGACAAATGCACGTATGCACACACTCTACAGAGTACTTTAGTCAACCATACTTAAATTAAAGCTCATCGACTCGAGTAAGAAAGAAAGAGAAGACCTATGATATTACACCAACCAAAAGTCCAGATGAAGAAAGAGAGATCATAGCTAGAACATCAAGTAAAGATAATTTGTATTATCCACTTAGGAACAAGAAGAGAAATCACTACTATAAGTTTAAAATGCTATGTAAGGTTGGCAGTAGAGTGACAAACCCTCCATCCTAACCGTTTGACTGAAAAGTGAGCCTGGGACTGCATCACTCCACAGTATGAGAAACCTATTGATTGCGGAGAGCAACCCAGCACATATTAATATCTTAAGCATCCCGTGATACACTGTGTTCTATCATGTTCTATAATCTATAGGGAACTCATCACTCACTCCCCAGCAACTTTTTCAAGGACAATAGTACATTGCAATGAGTTGAAAAGGAAAAAAAAAAAGAAAAGATTATTATTATGTACATAATTCAAAGACACGGATATTGTTGAACCTTCTCTATAAACTCATGTAAAGTTGCTTCTGGGCATCAATATTGCCAGTATTTTCGAAATCCCCCAATGCATGATGGACTTGGAGTAGTCAGTTATAAAATTATGATGCTGCCATGACAGCCTTTTAATGTAAATACCCAGCCATCGCTGAAGACTGAAAAAGTGCTGCTAGAATACAAGATAAAGAGAAATTTATAAAAAGATTGAAATGTTGAATCCTTGAACAATGATAGTGGCAAGTGCAGGCAAAGTATTAACTAGAGAGCCAAGTAAGTTAGGAACACCACTGCAAAAATGGCCTGAGCAGAATCTAGATAACAAATCATACTTCTACTTTATTTGTTAAATTCTTTATTTTCAATCATATTATGCTGGAAAGTATCAACAAAGAAGCCGTCCTTAAATTATTTTCTACCATAATTTTCAAACTTATTGCCTGTACGGACCAAGCTTCTCCAAAATCCACCTGAATGGTGTACTACAGAAGGCCACACCTAGTTTGAGACAAAATGACACAGAACACTCCACATAGTTTTCCCTACATTGATGCACATGGAAGCACTGATATGGATAGTATCATATTGCAACAATATAATGAGTCACACATCATGTATCGTTAATATACTGAACATAATAACTCATTGATAAATGGATAACAATATCATATTATTTAAAGCTGTGGAAAAGTTGACCATGAGAATACTTCCAGGATTACAAAGGAAAAGTAAAGCAAGAAAGAAACTAATGAAATAATGAACTTGAAAGTAAGGAAAAGCAAAATGCAACGAGAAAAAAGACACTACCTATCAAACTTGTATCCATGCAGCAAAGATTCTGCAAGGATAGTCTTCGTAGAAGTAGCTAGACAACCAAATAAGGCAGCACAGAATCCAAACATATTAAAACTAAGCTCTGTAACCGATGTGAGAAGAATTCCGCCAACAATGGGTACCAAAGAAGCCCAAATTCGCCAGTCGAAGTTCTTTCTCCAAACAAGCCACTGCAAAACAACTGTCCAAATTCATCTGCATCGGTGACAGTTATGATATAATTTAAGAATGAGACTAAAAACAAGGACAGATTTTTGGATTATGTTATCCATATTTAACCTGACCTGTAGTAGCAGGAGTGAATGACTTAATTGTTTGCATAAAAGAAACTGGAATGTATCGCAAGCTCACATTCCCCAACACAATGTTGATGCAAAACACAAATGACATGGGAAATATTCTCCTCCAGCGATCTTCTGGGTCCACTGATATCAGTGGTTTAAGCTTCAGCACCTTAATCACAGTGTAGGCTCCAATGGCCGAGCAAATGAAATGGACGCACGATACCGTTAGGGGAAACTTAAAGTCCAGTTTCTATAAGAAGTGGATAGTTCAGATTCATGTCAGCTATGGTGGTCACCAAGAAAACTCACAAAAATGAAGGATCAAGCACAATCTTTATCCAACCACAGTTGGCAGTATTGGTTGGAATTTACATTTGGTTAATAAATAAATGAGGGAATGAATGAATACTAATAAAGTGGTAGACATAGGTAAAAACTTATTTTTAAATACCAAAGTGACGAAAGTGGAGGAGCATTATAAGGTCCTTCAATTAACACTATTAGAAATGTGCCAAGATGTATCATATTCTTAAAGTATAAACATCAAGGCACTCCTATACGTGTATAAGGTGTACGGACTAGTTGATCCAAAATCAAATTCATCCAAGTCACCTATAAATGTTTAGCCTAAACACCAATTAATTCGCTTGCTTGATTGTTGGGAGTATATGTCCTGTTTCAAGATTCATCCACTGTCAACCTATTTCTGCCGATTTTTATATAGTGCTCAAGCTTCTTCTTCTTTTTTAATGAATATATAGTGCTCAAACTCTAATGCTTGAACCTCATTTAGGATTTTATATAAAGTATTAAAGAAAAGAAATTACAAAAAATTATTCTAGTCTTGAGCTTTAACCGCAGTTAAGATTTTATATAAAGAAAAGGGACTACAAAAAATTATTCTAGTCTTGATCCAGAAATTATTCACCAATAACTCTGATGCATCATATGTGAGCCCTCATAGATGCAATGCAACTTAAGAAGATAGTAGGACCTTCACGGTCAAATCTTCCAGATACCAACAGCAACAACCAGCTCAATTGGACCCTCCAATTAGGAGCTAATCCCCCTCAACGCCAAGAGATTCTAAAGTGTTACGAAGCATTGTACCAGTAGGTAAGGTGTTTTCGAAAAACCACGGCTCCTCTACTCCCAATAAACTTCCGAGAAATTCAATCAACTTAGTTATCACGTGCAAAGAAAGTTCGATGATGCCCAAATTTCAGATATAACTGAAAAATGCAAGAGTCGAAAAAATCCAGAACCCTCAAGAAGTGCAAGAAACAACAGGAGTAACACGGAAATTTTGTCCACCGAAACAAACAACAATTTCCCTACTGTTTTTGGAACCCATTCACAAACTCGACCGGTACAAAATTTACAACAAATTCAGAGGAAAGAAATCACCGAATCCATATATGAAAATAGAATTCACAGCATGATCATGAAAAGACAAACCAAAAGAAGAAAAATGGCAATCGGACCTGAAAGATCCACTTGTTCATGATGATAACGGTGACGTTAAAACCCCACCATTGAAGAATTGCCAAGAGAGATCTAATCACACTCCACTGCAACTTAGACTCCTCCATCACTGCCTCTCTTTTACTCTCTGGGAGACCCGGATGACCAGAGAAATACCAATCAGAAGCACCACAGCTCTCAAACCCCCAAAGCACGGCTTACTACCCCAGAGCACTGCTGGTAGAGGACAAGCAGAGAGAAAAACAGAGAAATGAGCAATTGGGCGACTCTTTTTTGGATGTCTAATATTGTGAGGAAGTGTGTAACCGTGCAGGCAGCACTCGTAGTCCCATGTGAGATTTGTGCGTCTCTCTCTCTCTCTCTCTGTTTTATCGAGGAAAATTCTACGTTTCTCGTTCTCTCTCTCTCTCTCCCTATTTCACGCCGTGGAAATTAAACGGGTAATGTGTACCTTTTGTAGGTAGGGCCCCCCCGCCCCAATTTCTAGGTAGGGAACGGTGGGGCCCCTGATAAGGAGGAGGTCCTAGGTTTGAGGAGGAACCGAAATCCGCAGCCGCTGATGCCTTGACCCGAATGTTAAACGTCGTTGATGGCTGCGAGACCGGAATTAGGAAATTCAATGCTTGATTAATTAGGAGTGGTACTCGGACTTTGACTCTGATCCTACGGTTACGGTTTATTTATGCATCTAATAAGTAATGGATGTTCATGGGTCTTACAAAAAAAAAAACACATAAATTAATGTGCTTTTATATGGACCGAAACGTTGATCCTCATCTATCTTCTCAACTCCCCCACTTAATTTCGGCATATCTCTTGTTAAATTTCCATGCCTAATGAAATAAAAGCGTGGTTTTTCTTATAGTTTACTTTTACATATACATCCCCCACTTTATTTTGTTTCTACTAAATTATAATATTTTTAATATTTTGTATTCTAATTTATTATTTTTGTCACATTACATCAATCAACTATTATTTTGCACCATTTATTAAATATTTTCACCAATTTAATTTTTAAAGAAATTGTACATTTTTTTCATGCTTTTTTAAGAGTTTATTTTGACTAAAATATTTAACTAATTATGCAAAATCTCTGAAATTAATAGTTACAGTGTGACAAAAATAATTATTGAGAATACAAAATACATTTATCCTATAATTTTAAGTAACAGAAGTTCACACTAATTCTATGCAATATAAGTAACATAGCATACGAGTGACCAACTGATGTATAAGGTCCACCTCATTATTGCTGGACGTTGAAATCTATTGATTTGGTTATTATTTTATTGGTGAGTGACAACGAGGATACTCATGGTTTCCTTGTGTTACTGGAAAAATAATGTAATATGTAAATTATTTCCTAATTGTAGATTCTAAATGCATTGTATTAGCATTATTTTTCCAACCTGTATCGTGGTGTTCTTTTTTTGGTCCAGTTGAAGTCCAAAGGGTCGACAACTCATACTATTCCTTTCCTTTCAAAGGTTTGACTAATATGACCCAGTGAAGGCTCGAAGCTCCACTTTTCTAAGAATTAGATTTTTTTTTGTTATCAATGTTAATTAAGTTAACTCAATCAATTTATTTATTTATTGATTTTTTTTTTGTCAGAGTCTCATATTGATTAAAGACCATTTAATCTTGTGTTTCATATACCTGTTGGGCCACCCCTTCTCATAGTCAATTGGTTTTTGGATGAAACTTGATATTGTATCAGAGCCGACTATTTTTGGGATTAGCCCACTTGTTTGTGTTCCCATTTATTGTCCACGTGCATAGATCATGTTCATTCGGCCTGCACATGAGGAGGAGTGTTAGAGTCTCACTTAGAGATCATTTAATCTTGTGCTTCATATAACTGTTGGAAAACCTCTTCTAATTGCGAATTGGTTTTGGGATAAAAGTTTGGGTTAATGACTTTTTTCGTCCTTGGGTTTTGACCTCTTTACCATTTTCGTCCTTGAGTTTTCTCATTTATCACACGTAGTCCTTGGGTTTCATGGTTTTGTCAAAATGGTCCTTCCGTCCTCTTCCGTCAACGAATTGCCCAGTCAACTAACGACCTACACGTCATCACCAATCAGACAGTGACATGTGTCCTTTTTTAAATGTCACGTCACTTTTTTTTGCCACATCAGAAAAAATAATTTTTTTATAAAAAATAATAATTTCGTCAAATTAAAAAAAAAAAAAAAAAAAAACCTAACTTCGTGTGTTGTAGAGGGTGGCTCCCTGAGCCACCGGCCTCCCCGGAGCCACCCCTCACGGGGGAGCCCAGATCTGGGCTCCCCCGTTTGCGGGGTGACTCCCGGCCTCCCCTGGAGAAGGGGAGGCCGGTGGCTCAAGGAGCCACCCCTCACGGGGGAGCCCAGATCTGGGCTCCCCCATTTGCGGGGTGGCTCCCGGCCTCCCTCTGGACTGGGCTCCCCCGTGAGGGGTGGCTCCGGGGAGGCCGGTGGCTCAGGGAGCCACCCCTCTGCAACACACGAAGTTTGGTTATATATATATATATATATATATATATATATATTTTCACGAAAAAAAAAATCTTTTTTTTTGTAATTTTTTTAGCGAAATGACGTGGCATTGTTTTAAAAAAAAGTTACGCGTGTCACTTTTTGATTGGTGATGACGTGTATACCGTTAGTTGACTGTGCAATCTGCTAACGGAAGAGGACGGAAGGACTATTTTGACAAAACCATGAAACCCAAGGACTACGTGTGATAAATGAAAAAACCTAAGGACGAAAATGGTAAAGGGGTCAAAACTCAAGGACGAAAAAAGTCATTAACCCTAAAAGTTTATATTTTTTAATTTTATTTATGATTTGATGGAAATAAAAAAAATATTTTATAATTATTTTTCTTAACTTAAATTTTGAGAAGTTTGCGAACACAACCAAAATTAAATCATTGGGAATAGATTGGCGTATATTTTGGTTCCGAGGAGATTAAAACGCTTTATTGATTGATTGGTCTGAAAGTCTATTCCAAGCGGAGCATCAAGCAATATGCCGGAAAAGATTCTTTCTCATAACACGACTTTGCTTGGTCGTTTATCTATGAAATGCCATTCGCATCCTTACATTTGAAGCATGAGAGGAGAAAGTGACAAGTTGACAAGTCTCGAGAAGAATCACGATATTTTTTCTGGGGGTTGAAAGGTGAAGAAAGAGCATCATGATGTCGAATGTCGATGATGAAAGGCTCTTGTTGTTGTTTTTTTGAGTTAATTATAAAAACTCTCATAAATTTATACTTCAATCTCAAATATTTTAATAAACTCGAACTCGTGGCAACTCGTTTCCACAAATTATATTTTTGTTTGCGATTTCATCTCTCAACCTACTAAAATTGTTATATCGAACGGTTTTTGTCCCACATATACGACATGTGACATTCTCCTTACTTGAAAAGAAACAATCAGCTAACTACATATTATTTTTTGACTCTAAAAAGTGCTAAAAACATCGTAGAAGACTAGGGAGTACTTCGTATTTTCAAGTAAGGAGAAATTCACATGTCGTACAAGTGGGACAAAAACTATTCGATATAACAACTAACAATTTCAGTAGGTTGAGGGATGAAATTTTAACGAAAAGTATAGTTTATGTGGGCGAGTTGCAACAAGTTCAAGTTTATGGGGCATTTGAGATTGATGTATAAGTTCATGGAGAGTTTTTGTAATTAACCTTTTTTTTTACTCGATGCTTCCTTTTTTGGGTACATGAGAGAAAAAAATACCAAACACAACTCATCGACCTAAAATAACCGTATTTAGTAAGTCGATGTAAATTTGTTTTTGTCTGCGAACAAATATTTGATTTAAGGTGGTGTTTGTTTGTGGAAATATTTGGGTTTTGAAAATTTTGGGTATTGGGGTTTGTGAAAAAGTATAGTATTTTATGGAAAAGTGAGGTGAGAGAAGATTTGATTGAATATTATAATATTATTTTATAATTTAATGAGGAGAGAGATTATTTATGATTGTTTGGAAATTTTGAGGGATAAAATTTTGGGAAACAAACGCCAATGATACTCGAGCTGTAACGTCAATTGAAGTGTCCAAAATTTGTGGTTAGGTTCATATTTTGGCAATTATGTTTCTCAGTTGGATCAAGTCAATCCAAATATGGTGTATAGAGTTTAGGACAACAGATTTTCCTCGTAATATTGAAACAAAAAACAAAAAAAGAGCAAATTTATATTTTTAGTAATATCTACACATTTATCATGAAGTTAATGGCATTAGTTGGATATGAAGGCAAATGTATTTGAGTGTTTAAATTTTGAGTGTTGGAGTCGGTGAAAAAGTAAAAAATAGATAATTTAAATGAATTTTTAATATTTATTATAATAAAATAAATAATTTAATGAGAATAAATAATATTTTGTAGTTATTATATTAGGTTAAAATTTTGGCTAACGAGTACCACGTAAGTGGCACAACATAAAGAACGAAAGAAGAATACTTATATATAACACACACCTAGAAAAAGAAAATTCTATGATAGTTTAAAAAGATTGGAAATAGTGTTTAGCATATTAGATAATATAATTTAAATAGTAAAATATATCTCTTTATAATTGATTACATTTTTTGGGATAAGTATAATTTCACATGATTTCATAACCAAACTTTTGACTTCCAAATTTGACTATTAATTTAGCCCTAATTCAATTAAATATTAAACTTATTAAGTATACAAATTAAATGAGAGTCCATTTCGCATACTGCTATAATGTTAGATAATACATTTTCTACTGCTTCCTACTTCCCTAATAATAAATCGCGTTGGATTTGGTAAAAGTCAAATTTTGGGCAGTGCAATACTATATGAAAGAGTGCAGCCACCTCTTTATCTACGCAACAAGAAAAGCGTAAGAACCGTTGGATTGAGGAAAGCGGAGACAAATTGTTGATGAGTGGTGGCGACGTTAACCCTTCATGGGGCAAATGGAAAGTGCACTGTGCGTACGCTTGTCAAATAAGTTCAGAGAAAAGTAACGATGATTTGATTTTTTTTTTTTATATTTTAAAAATTATCAATATTTGCCACCGTCCAAATTAGGTATTAAATCGGATAAAAATTATATAAAATTAAGAAATATATTAAAAATAAATAAATTATTGAAATAGAATTTCAATATTTTTATTTTTAATGATTTTTTTTAGTAATTTTGTATTGGAGAGCATTTTGATAATTTTTTTATAATCTTTTGTATGACTTAAGGCTTGATTTGGACGGGACGTATATTGATAATTTTTAAAAAATAAATAGCTCAAATTTCCATTTTGATAATAACAGGTACACAATTAATTTTGTCCAATAAATACGAGATTAACTATGACTTTTCCCTGATAAATTTTCTGAAACTCCCAAGTGCATATCCTTTCAAGTTGATACATTCAACATGAAGGCAACTGTGATTCAATTTTCTCTTTTTGTGAATAATTCAAGTTAGATAAGGGAGAAAATGGGAAAGAATGGTCATAAGTAAGGCTTATAAGAAGATAACTTATTACGGCTGCGTTTGCCAACATAACATTCTCCAAAATATTATCTCACTCCTAATAAAAAAATCCAATATAATCTCTCTCTCCTATCAAAAAATATAAAAAATTACCTCTCTCTTCACCTTTTCACTAAACCCAATACCAACACATATTCTCATACCAAAAATATTACAACACAAACACAACCTACAATCGAGGGTGGTGACCCAGCGAGTAGGGTCATTGTAGTAATTAAGTTCACAGATTCGACTTGTGACGGTGGCGTTTAGGTAGTAAGCTATCCAATAAATTACGGATGCAATTTCACTCGGCCCTCGGTGGAGCCCGGCCAAGCTATGACTTCTCTCTCTCTTTGGGCAACGTCTGACTTCCTTCGCCTAGGTTATGTTCTTTTGTTACAATTTTTTCAGGATTTAAATATATTCACAAAATTACCACTAAATATATTCAGAATTCAAACACAAGCACCAATACATTTTACACAATCATCAACAACTTTTTATTTTTTTATTCAACATAAAATTTTCCTCTTTATATTTTTTCACATAACTCCAATACTTTTTTATTAAACAATTACATCAAATCATTTATCTATCCACTTTACACAAATACCAATAAAATACTATTCAACATAAATATTCACAGCTTCTCTAAAATCCTATTTTTTTTTTTTCAAACCGAACATATGTTTCAAGACAATGGTAACCCATCCTTTAGTGGACTTGAGCGTCACATCTGAATTTCAAGTTTGGATACCAGTAATATTGGAACTAGAATGTTTTTTTTTTGTATTTTTCAGGACTGGTACCAAAAATTCTGACAAAATTAGTAGAATTTTCAATTTTTTTAATTATTATTATTTAAATATAGTTCAAAACCTTATAATTTTATTTTAAATTTTGGATTAACGTTTATTTTATTTAAAATAATATTTAAAACATTATAATTTTAAAAATAGAACTTAAAACCTTGATAGATAGGAGAGAAAATGGAGAAAGAATGATCATACGTAAGGCCTATAAAAAGATAAATTATTACAATCGAGGGTGGTGACCCAGCAGTTAGGGTCCTTGTAGCCATTAGCATATTCGACTTGTGACGGAGGCGTTTAGGTAGCAAGCTATCGAAGAAATTATGGATGCCACTTTCGCTCGACTCTCGGTGGAGCCAGGTCAAGTTAAGACTTCTCTGTCTTTAGGCAACGCCTGCCTTCTTTGATACAGATTTTCAGGCGATAGTCCCGTGACAAGTAGGTGCTATTATCGTTACTTTCATATAGGTACATTTCAAATTCATTTAAAACACTACTCGTAATCGAATTAACCCATCCTTTAGTGGACTTGAGCGTAATATCCTCATTTTCCTCTCTAGTGATAAGGAGAATGAAACGTATGTAGCTATTTCTTGTCGATACTCTTCTAGTTTCTTCTGTACTGTGTACATAGAATGTATTCAGACTATGGACCCTTTAGTAGGCGAAGCTATGAATGTTGTTCGTGTAGCAAAGATTGCGCTGCAGCATAGTTAGTCTTTGATTGTTATTTAATCAGATTGTCGCCTCTTGTGTGAAGATATTGAGCAGAATGTTGCTCCTCGCATGAAGATTAAGGATGTTGTTCTCTAGCTCATACCTTTATTCAAGGCACAGTCGGCTTGAACAATTTATTAGGTTCTTCGGAGACTCAATCTTCAAGCTCATTTGCTTGCTTGCTTGTTGGACAACTCACTCTGGCCTGTTTGGTTTTACGGATTATACTTGTATTCTTTTTTCTATTATGTTTTGTGATTCTGCTTCTTGTGTATATATATATATATAAGGAGAAGCTCGACGCCATGAGTGACCAGCAACCAAACATGCAAAAAGTAAAAGGGTTGCGATGTCACTTAGGCTGACCTCAAAACCCACCTCATGTTCTCTAGTCAACCAAATCACTTAGTTGAACGTTGGAAAAAAATTTAGAGCACTACAATGGTCTTCGAGTGGTGTTTGGCCAGTCCCATTAGTCCAAAATCCTCTTTTTAATTCAGCTGCCTCAATCATGAAACAGTGTTCTCCCACCCAACTGACCCTCTGGACATTTGGAAGAACACTGCGTGATAATTGTGCTGTCTTAACTACTTCCGGTTTTTTAGTGATGTTTTTGGTATTTCAACAAACTTATAAGCACATGGTTTCATTATCCACATGATAAAATATCCGAGTTGGTGCGAATCTTTCTTCTGTCAGGCGATTCAATTGCTTTAAAACTAGCTGCAGCTTTTGTTCTAGCCCACCAAAATAGTATACAATTCCGGCTTCATAATTTCTGTAAATCTACAACATCAGACTACTACCTGGTACCGCTCTTTTTTAGGGATGGAACTATATCCACAATTTGCTTATTTTAGTAGAAGGTTGAGATACTACACCATTTCTAGCGTATTTTAGTATTTGGATTATTAAATTGGCTTAATAAGACAGGTAGCTCAAAAATAATAAATAATGACTTTAAATATACTGATTATATAATCTGAAAACAATGGCAGTTTAAATGGATTTTAAATACATAGTAAAATATTAAAAAGAAATAAAAAAATTATAATATCATAGATTGCAGCTTGAAAGTTGGTCACGGTGTTTGGATTTTTAATATACATGACCTGTGGAAAAAATTGAATATTTCAGTTGGAGTCAAGGTTAGAGAGATACTCATCACCAGATTGTCTTACAGAAAGGGTGCATAAGCTTATAAGGCACACGGTACCAAGTTCAATTCTTTACACAGATCATACTAAATCCTACTTCGGTGGGAGTCGGGGAGGTTGAGCCTGTGCCAGCTCTCCAAGATTTGTTGTTGTCTCAGAAGTCTAATTATTAATGTGTACAAAAGTATAAGTTTATTAAAATAGTAATCGAGGCGGGAAAATCTGGCTCAAATAGTCTGATCTTGGGCTGTGCTGAGATCCTTCCTCGATGGGCTGAAAACCTGTGAGGAAAAAACAGAAGTGACATGGAGCTTCCCCTTTGGATTAACCTCCTATGCTTAAGTTAATACTGTGACGGTTGTTTACTTTTTGTTTTTGTGTCTAATCTTAGAGGGGACAAGCTTTGGGACCTATATCATATAACGTGTGCAGAAGGGCACCCGACATTGCAAGCTAGTTTTAGGGGCTACACATTTTAGGCTAGGAAACTCCACAGGGCTGGCTTACCTTATTGAGCCCTTTTCCCATGGGCCTCCCGATCGATCCATGACTTTTGTGTTCTGTTCCATCTTCGGATTTAAAGTAAGATTTTTAGAATTTAAAATCTTTTTAAAAAATTTAGGTGAGGTTAAAATTTATTAGCATGCGTATAGAAGTTATTTTGGTATATTAGTATTTGAATATGTTCGGTTTATAAATTTTAAAATTTATGTGTATCATAGAATACAAATCAAAACTAACAGTTTAGTGTGTAAAATTTATTCCTTACTCATCAAGTAGTTTGTGGTGTAATATGTCAAATTTGATAATTTAGTGCGTAAAATTTAGAAATTTTGACAGTTAAAAGGTGTAAATTATAATTTTCTTTCATAAAATTTGAAGCAAACAAGAGTCGCGATGCAATTAACAGCAGGTTCCTTGACAGTAGACACCCGTCTTAGAATAGGCGAGAGTGTTTGGTTCCTCGAAGAGGGGATCCCTTCACCGAACAGAAGCCTTGTGAATACAACACGTCATCGGCCCAAGAAAGACTTTCAACTAATGTGGGCCCAAAACTAAATACCAAATTTTGTAAAGGCCCAAACCAACTTGCGCGAGTTTTGTTTTGTTGGATAGTTCTTTTAGCAGCTTGGGCTTTTGTTTGGGTTACAACACTCCCAGTCAAATTATCGAACCGATTATAGAAAAAGTCGCCGGTGCAACTTGCTCCTTCCCTCCCTTTGTTCCACGTCACAAATTACAATCCCCACCACCAGGCGAGTACATCATCACGCGCCGACATGAGCGAAGATGCTTCTTCATACCCTCCGATCGAGCCGAGCACCTTCGACCTGATCGTCGTAGGTACGGGCGTGGCAGAATCCGTGATCGCTGCCGCCGCCTCCGCCAATGGCAAAACCGTCCTCCACCTCGACCGCAATCCCTTCTATGGTTCACACTTCGCCTCTCTCACCCTCCACGACCTCTCCTCCTTCCTTAATTCCCATTCTGCCCCTCCTCCCTCTCCGCTCTTCACCACGTCCGACGACCAAGATTATAGCGTCGTAGCCCTTGCACCCAGGCCTATCTACTCGCACATCGACATTTCGTCCTATGCCCCTGAAATTCTCGTCGAAGAACATTCCCGAAAGTTCAACATAGACTTGTGTGGACCTCGGGTTTTTTTCTGCGCCGATGAGTCCATCGATCTCATGCTGAGATCCGGAGCCAGCCAGTACATGGAGTTCAAAAGCATTGACGCCAGCTTCGTGTACGAAGAGACTGGGAAGAAATTGATGAACGTGCCGGACTCTCGAGCGGCGATATTCAAGGACAAGAGCTTGGGGTTGACGGAGAAGAACCAGTTGATGAGGTTCTTCAAGCTGGTTCAGAAGCATTTAACTGGTGCTGCTGCTGACGATAGTGGTGGAGGCGAGAATTCGAGGATTTCGGAGGAGGATATGGAGAGTCAGTTCGTCGAGTTCTTGAAGAAAATGCGGTTGCCGCCTAAGATAAAATCGTACACATCAAATTTGCTCTTCTTCTTCTTCTTCTTCTTCTTCTTCTTCTTCTTCTCTATCTGCTACTGCTAGTGAGCTTTCTTTTTTCTTTACTTTTGTTGTTTAATAATACTTATGAACGTTCTTCCTCCTGTTGAAAATTTCGATTAGTTTTTGTTTTTCGCCGAGAATGGGGGATTATGCTGCTTATGTGTTACTCACGTGGTGTTTAGGGAGCATGCTGTAGGAACCTCTCATTGTACTGGATTCTTATGTTTCTACTGAGACTTATACTTTTCTTCCTATTCAGGATTATTCTCTATGCTATAGCCATGGCCGATTATGATCAAGAAAACATGGAGATTGGAGAAGAAGTACTCAAGACAAAAGAGGGGATAGATCGTTTAACTCTCTACAATTCGTCGGTTGGCAGGTTAGTCGTTATCCTCTCTGTTGCATATTCAGCACAATTGTTTTGTTGAAGTATCAATTTTGTGGACTGCATTTTTCTTGTTGTTCCTGCTACACGTTCTGGGTGTAGTATTTATCCCCCATATTCGGTTCTTTTCTGGAAAAATGGCTTGTGTGACATTTCATTAACAAAAAATGATGATGAGGAAGTCCATATATTAAATATAAACTCCATCCAGATAATGGATTGGTCCTAATGTGTTAGATCTAATGCTTGAACATTGTGTTCATACCTTCAATCCTTGACTCAAGAATGTTGTGATGGGTTTTTATTTTCTTGAGAAGCAATATGCCACAGACTTTGCTTTACAGTTCGTCCCTGTTAGGTTTTCAAATGCGCTTGGGGCTTTGATTTATCCAATTTATGGTCAAGGGGAGCTACCACAAGCTTTTTGCCGCCGTGCTGCTGTCAAAAGTTGCATTCATGTAAGTTCCCGTCAAGGGATTTACACCTTAGCTATCTTCGAGCAACACCATTTGTCAATTCCTTATATGTGTTAATGTCTTGCTGGACACTTGTTAATGCCTTGAAAATTTTGTTTATGAGAACATTTTCTTGTAGATTAGGAACGTGCATGTTCTTAGTCATTGAACCTTGTTTCTAATGGTATTTAAAAGAATTGAGTTGATGTATTATGCACTTTATAAGAGAGTCATGAATCATTTGCACTGATAAAGATTGAAGTTAGGAGACAAGTAGTTGAAAACTCTGTAACTAGAATTCATATGAAGGGATGAATCCCAGGATAGTGGAAAGACAAACTCTGGTTCCATTCACCTCTAAATTAGATCCCGTGGATGATCACCATATGGACAGTGGTGGCAGTCGATTTCTGAGTAGTACTTGGAAGAATGGATTATTGGACTACCTCTTCTTGTTTCTTCTATATTCAACTTCTGTTATTTCTTTAGCATCCCTTGGTACTTATCTGCCCCTAAAACTTCTAATATGCAGGTACTACGAATGCCTGTGATTGCTCTGCTTATGGACAAGGTGCATAACTATTTTTTCTCTTTATAATTTTATTTTTGTATTATCAGAGATAATTTTTAATTGCATTAACTTAATTGTCGTTGCCGAAATTTTTTGCAGTCGACGGGGTATTATAAAGGAGTTAAGTTATCTTCAGGTCAAGACTTATTCAGCCAGCAGCTAGTCCTAGATCCATCCTACATAGTTCCATTGCCCTTAACTCCATCTCCAGAAGAGACTCTGAGAGAGAGTCTCCAAGTTTTAGGTCTGAGAGATGTTAAAAGGAAAGTGGCGAGGGGAATATGCATTACAAGGAGTTCCTTGAGGCCGGATACATCAAATTTTCTGGTGGTATATCCTCCTAGATGTAAGATCATATACTAGTGCTATGTTTGTATCATTTTGAATAAAATGAGCCAAAATGACAGAAAGAAAGGAAGAATGGGTCTGACATTCTTTTTTCTCCTCATAGCTTTGTACCCTGAACAGGTTTCATCAATCAGAGCGCTCCAGATAGGTAGCGACTTAGCTGTTTGTCCTTCAGGCATGTAAGTCAGTATTTAAGATGATTATTCTTCTGTTTTTGGTCTTTCGCATTGAGTATATTTCATAATGACTGAAAATTCTGCAACTTATGCATTGTAATCATGAAGCATTTTGTTTGTGCCCAATGAACAATTTAGGCCCTAAAACTTGCATAAAATCAACAGAGTTTGGGCCTTGGTTGTTAAATCACGAGCGCAATAGAAAAGATTTTGAAATAAGTATCTACTTGCCACCTCTATCCTGAGATCTGGTTTCTTTTGTTTCTTTGATGCTTTAATAAACCAATGTTCCTTGGCATACATACGCAGTTAGATAGATGGACCATCAGTTCGCTATTTTGCCAGGATCCTGATTTTGCTAGAGAACATTGACCGAGGGGTTTTCATAGTGAAAAAGAAAATTGTAAGTCTATCAACATGGTGTTGATGTTTGAATGAGTTGATGCTCCCCCCCCCCTCCCCCAACACACACACACACACACACACACACACAACAAAAAAGGGGACATAAAAGAAAAGATAAAGAGAGTAACTAAAAAAAGAAGCAAACATCCTCTTCTTCTCAGGATGTTAATGGTTGTGAAGTTAATTTGAAGGTATAGAAGGAACGTTAATAATTTCACTCTTATGAAACAAAATTGGTTGCTTCTGCGTTTTCATTGTGATGTGCAAATTTGGAGGCAATTGTACAGAGATGTGTGCCACAAGGTGAGTATATCAACTCCTTTTTTTTTTTGTTATGGTTGTGTGACTGGCATTTTGAGTGCTGTGATTATATGTGGTTATTAACACTGCCTGTTAAAGTGGTTACCAAAAAAACTAACACTGCCTGTTAAAGTTATTTCATCCCCCTTCCTCATTAGAGGAACCTGTGAAACGTATGATGACATTATTTTTGCGCTTGTTTAGGTTTGTATTATACTTTTCTGCTTCATGTCATGATGCCAATGAAGGGAAAAGATTACTCCATGCAGCAATGGATGCTCTTCTTACAGTACCCGAGGCTGGACATCCTGAAAGTGGTACCACTGTTCAAAGTGAGGTTGCAGCTGAAGTGAAGCCCTCCATAGTTTGGAAAGCGTTGTATATTCAGGAGCTTGCCATGGTGTGCTTATTCTCTCAACTTGTCAATTTCTAGACTTGTCTCCCATAGATGATTATGTTGTACAGAAAGATGCACTCTTCTCTCCGATAGACGATTATGTTATAGGGGGGGAAGCTCTCTTGTTGAGGACCTTTTAGATTCTTTTATGGGGGTGTGGAAATGCTGCGATTCACGTTCATGGCTGTATTGGGCCTGAAGGGGACTAATAAGTAAGTGAAATCCCTTTTGCTTTTGCCCAAGAAAGTGAGGACCAATACATGTAGTGGACATGTTTATCGCATAGACATAAGCTCTAACTTAAATGATGGTTCGTCCTCTCATAAATCTTTTTAAAAGGTGAGATTGTGGGTTCCAGACCCCTTCGATGTAAGGGTTACTTATCAAAAAAACAGGAAAAGAAAAAGGTAGTGCGTACTTGGATACGAATTTTTTTCTTCTTCCTCCTATTTGATAAGACAACCTTGTTGGTCTGAGTACTCTTTACAGAGTTTATAATATGTGGTCCTTGGTAAAGACCTACCTGTGGATATGAATTGTGTGTATGTGAAGCATTATTCTTGTTTTTCCATCTGATAGAACTTTTTCGTTAATCCCAGGATCAATATGAATCCATCAGCTCCACTGGTCTGCCAGATGGAAATCTTACTTACAATAATCTATTAGACGCAACGTCGAAGGTATTCCATCTTTTCTTTGAGTCATAAAGTTGAATCTCTCGTATTATCTTGTGTGAAATGTTTGTTATTTCTCTCTCTCTCTTGCTCATAGTTGTCCGACATAGGGGTACATTCTTGATTTTTTTTAACTGACTAAAATTTGGTGTTGGTTTTGGTACTATGACAGCTATTTAAGAAGATGTATCCCCATGAAGAGATCTTTCCAGAGACAGCCTCACCTGAGAATCCAGAGGACGATAATGATTTTAGTCTCGATGACTAATGGTGCTTTGCTGGATTGGATGACTTAATCCAGCTTACCAGGCGCTGAATCATCTCCAACATATTATGCCATGGCTTACGGACGGGTTGAACTGCTGCTGATTGTACGTGAGAAAAAGAGAACTTTTTAGGTTCGAGTAATTTACTTCCTCATAATAGTTTTCACAGTATCTGCAGCATGACATTTTTTTTTTAAAAAATGTGCCTCAACCTATTCATTTTCAGAGATTGTTGTACCATATATCAACTCCACATTTGACTACCCAATAGTGACTTCTATGCCCCCCCGATTTGAATTGTAATAGAACATACGTATAGACATAGTCAAAGGTTGTGCAGTTTTGCTAAAATGCTGGTGTATCTTGTCTGTTTCTAGTTGTTTATATTTGAGATGTAAAACGAAAGGATGTATTACGGCAGGAAAGAGGTGATATGAAGCAGTGTCACCAAAGCCGCTACCCCTTTAAACAAATCAGTTCCTGAAGTACAACTTTAAATGAGACGGTCCTGTGATCTAATTTTTCATACATATAAGTCTTTTTATCAACCAAAAATTGGCTATCTAATGGCGATAGTCTATCTTGGATCTTATTCCTGTAAGTGGGTCATATAGTTCAAAGTTGTATCACAGGTATTGATTTGTTAAAAGTCAGTAATTAAGCCAAAAAATATATGTTTGTTTTTGAGTATAAGATGGAGAGAGATGAGATCATAAAGACTATACAGACTCTCGAACTAATCGAAGTGCAAGTAAAATGATTCGGACACTCAGTTTAAAAAAAGAAAAAAATTGGCTATGTTAAGACATAACTCAATCTTTAGGGTAATACAAACAAAAACATATGTAATATGCATAATTAACATGTCGCAAATTTTTTGAAAATGCATTTTAGTCGTACGTCTAAATAATTGATTCGAATCTTGCAAAACCATAGTTTTGGTTAGGCAGTGACATGAAGGAAATTAGTGTTGGAAAACAAAATAACAATATCCATTTTGAAGTACCTTCTACAATCATATTTCGAGAGAAAGGAACAGTATAATGTAATTTAAAAGGGGTTAAACTTCCATAGAAAGTCGACCTACCATGTAATGTGCAAAAGCACAAATAAAATGTGTTCTGATCTGCCCAGCCGCTTGTTTATTCTTGCGGCCTCCCAAGTGATGGAGTTGCAGAATCAATAATCTTTCTTATGATTTTCTTTTTGCGGGGTGGGGGGTTGTTCGAGTAATTGCGAGATAGGGATAGCTCCTATCTTTTTGCTGCTATGATATCAATCAAACAAGGAATAATACGAGTTTTCATTTGGCTTTTCATCTCCCAGGAACAGATTTGCCGATAACAATGCAATGTCTGGAATGCTTGCATCTTCAAGAACTTGCAAAGATGACTTCAGACAACAAATTTAGACGCAGGTGATTTTGCATCTTCTTGCAGTGCGTCCCCTGTCACATCCATAAAAGCAATAACAGTTAATAGGGAAAATGAATCAAAAAGTGGTCAATAAAAAAAGAAGAAGCACAAAGTGATCATATGAGTAAACAACTGTGGTTGGGGGGTCCAAATTTTTCTGCAATATATGGCAATTACAAAATCCTGAATACTAAAGAAGCACCAGGAACTCAAAAACATACGAGAGAGCCAAATCATTGGCTGCCACCATACACTAGCAAAGCAACCTCAAAAGCAAACATTTACTTATCAAAAAAAGAAGAAGAAAGAGCAAACACTTCGATTTTAGCAGACAGAGCTCAGTACCTCCAGATGTCGAGGCACTGGATTTTCTCCAAATTGCAGCATACAACACATAATGAAACAGCAGCCCAAATCACACGACTAGCATGCTTCCTAAACACATACAATATCTTTAGATTATATTTCCAAGAAATTCTCATGAGCACCGTAAATCTAGAAAAGCAACTGAAGACTCCAATTAGCAGTCTTGACTAACTTGCCAAACCTCATGCTAGAACCGCATAATTGATGATCATCGTCTAAAATACATGTACCCTAGCCACTAACTCCCAGTGCTCTTCCATAAGTCCATCCAGGACCATCTATTCGACAACACTATAGATCCTCCCAACTACATGCAGCAAAAGATGATCCCCTCTAAGGCAAATGTATAAAGCCACTGACCACAATGTTTGGTTGAAAATTGAAATCCTCAGCTGCTAGTTAAATAGGAGAGCACTCAAGGTACATTCCAGTAACTGATTCTTCAGTTCTACCCCAAACCACATCAAAGAACTATCTTGCTGTTTCAATAACTTTTAGCCACCACAATAGGTATCAGAAATACAGACAAGAATGTGAGAACTATGCCAGAAGACTCCACTATGCGTTCTTAATAGAAGACATTTTCTTTCCTCGAAACCGTTTTAAAGTCTAACATCCCACTAACCTCCTCTACTCTCTCTATTATCCCATCCCAAACAGTCAAAGATTCTAGAGGCAAGACTTTGAAGTAAGTCTGAAACAAGTTACTAGAAGAGCCCCTTATCCTAAGAAAATCAGCAACCAGATAATCATTAATACTCAAACACTTTCTTTGACAGGCAAAATATCTTATCCGATACCCATTATCTTAACAAAAACTACGAGGACATCCTAGGCATGATTGCTTGCTGAGGGGTCAAATTCAACTTTATTGGAAAAAAAGGACGAAAACCAATTTGTTTGCTTTGTTAAATATCATCCACATATGAAGAAGGCTATATGCATGATTGCATGTCACATTGTTTTTAAAACCTCTAACTCCACGTCTCCAACTCAAGAAAGAACCATTTGAAGTATTTTGGCCCTCGTCATTGTCCCACATGCCCACTAAATCACCTTCAATGCCATTTCTCAAATACAGCTCTCTTATGCAGCATGTTTGGGTCTCGAGAAAGTATCCTAACTTCCCAACTATCCATATTATCTCTCATAAACCATTTAAAGGGTTTAAGCCTAAAGCAACCAAGTAAGCAGATACGGATCTACATAATTACTTGCATATTCACACACGAACGCGCAGAGAGGAAGAGTACCAATTTGCGGAGAAGCTGGGGCTTCGCTGTAGATGACTTTGAGCCTCGCGAGTGGAACCAAGGGGGAAGCATTGGAGGAGGCTTCGGCGAAGAGCTGTTGCTTCCACTCCCACATGGCCTTCTTCATAGCCTTGTTGGACTGGGTAAGCGAGTCCTTCTGGGCCTCCATGGCTTCGATGTCCCTCTGCTGGCTCACCGATCTCACGCACAGAGCCGCGAAGGAACCCAACAAGAATACGTTTATCACCGTGTTATTGTTCGCCGCTTTCGTCGCCGCGCTCACCACCCTGTTCGCAAACTCCATTTTGTTCCTACCTTCCGACAGGTTGCTTCGGCTCCCTTGCTTGCTTTGCTGGGTTTGAGGAAGAGCAGTAGAGCACTGCTTTCCGATCACAAATGATCAACTGGGCCGGGTGTGGGTTTGGCAAGCCCACCCCTAGGGGTTTCAGTGTTAAGGTAAACTCGTAACACCTGGGCTTTGCGTACCCTCTCTCAGATCGAGAGCCCATGGGCCCAGGGCCCTTTCTCCGTCCCTATCAGCAGATCGCATTTACTATTTAGCGCCCAACCGCTTTCCAAAACAGGCGCGTCTAGGTCACGCGTTCCACAGGCGGGAGCTCCTTGCTATAAAAAACTACCAGTTTCACCAGCGCATTTCTTGCTTCGGAGCGAATGCCCGTTCCCCCCCCCCACCAAATCGCCTCACTCCCACTCTTCCCCGTCGCTGCACTAGGGTTTCCACTGCTCTCTTCGTCTTAATGGCCGATTCCGCTTTGCAACTCATCTCTGATATCGGCACCCAACTCGGCCGGCAAACTCGCTCCAGCAAGGATTCCATACTGAAATCGCTTAAAGTAAGCCATTACTTTCGTGGTTTTTACAGTTATTTTTTATAAAATATGTGGTTCGCAATGAATTGTTCAGTGCGGGTTGGGAATGGACCAATGCGTACTTTGTTTGGGTTTGATTGACCGCGTCTCTATTCTGTCGACGACATTTGTTTATTTCTACTGTTTTGAATTTTCTTTTGAATAATTTTTTTGATACCCATTCAAACAAATTTGTTCTTTCTCAGTTTCTTTTATAGCTTCAAAAGCAAGAAACTATGTCACAAGTTGTAATTAAACGGTATTTGATACGTTGAAATTGTCTGAGCGGCTTTTGGCATCGCCTTTCCTCTAATTCGATGAGGTCATGGAAAGTTCTATCGATGAGTTAGTGGTTTATCGGGGGATTAGGGTGTGAATATGTTTCGAAACATCAGTGTTGATTATTGCTGACTACGTAGAACGTGCGGTTTCAAGTAGTGGAGCCGAGTCTGACTACATCTGTTTCGAGTTTTAGATTCCTTCAATGAGACGAGAAATCTGTTTTATTGGCCTCGGAGAGGTTCTATATGAAATCCCTAAGTTGTGGAAATAGCTCGCACAGATTTGACCAGTTTGTGTCAAACATGCACTTGAACTTTGAAGGCATGGGTGGTTTGCGATAGCCATCGTATAAATGAACAGAAAGATAAGTAGAATATTATATTTTAATATAAATAAATTGTGGAATTTTTCTCACTTTTATTTATCTCTTTCTAAACTAGGGAATTTCTTATGATGTTAGTTTAGATTAAATGCTTCTGGGTTTATAGTTTTATTTGCCGAATTGTTTGGTGAATTTTCTTTGCAGCAAGCTGCAAATGCTTTGTCCTCAGTAGAACAGCCTTCATCTCAGGAAGCCGCCAAAAAGTTAGAAGCCGCTAAAAAGCTAGAAGTTGCTACAAAGCCCCTGAGGAAAGTAATTGTCCATGGCCTTCTTCAGCATAAAGATAAGGAAGTTAGACTTCTAGTGGCCATTTGTGTCTGTGAAATATTTCGGATCATGGCACCTGAACCACCTTTCGAGGACAAAAATCTTAGGGTAACAAGTTCTTAATTGATAAACGTATGGGTTGCTTTATATTTCTTCTTAGTCTCTCCTTGTGACTTTTTCTGTATGTGTCAGCGACTGTTAGATTTCTCCTCAAGTTTAACACAAACTATTCATTTGTTTCAGGAGATTTTTAAGCTTATTGTCAGCACCTTTGCCGAGCTTGCTGATACCACAAGCCCATTTTTTTCAAGAAGAGTTAAAATATTGGAGACTGTTGCACAATGTAAATGCTGTGTCATAATGCTGGATATTGACTGTGATGATCTAGTTCTTGAGATGTTCAATATTTTCTTCTTAGTTGTGAGGTAAAGACCTGCTCTCTCTCTCTCTCCACTTCTTGCATCAAATATGTTTCTTTCTTAAAGTACTCTTTCTTCCAGTACGTTGTCCCTTTTTGAAGAATGTTGTTCCTATTATATGATTCAATTACTTACTTCATTGATAACATTTAGAGGGAATCATGCTTATTCAAATAAAAGAATATGCGAAATTCTGAGCATCCTTATAGAAAATTTTCATTGGAACTCGTCACACAACTCAAACGTGAAGAAGTTGCCCAATTGCATTATTTGTAATTTACAGTTTAGTAAGCTATTTATTATTTTTGTGGTTAAATGCTAGTTAATTGGTTGACTTTGAGCATATTTTATTGGCTTAATTTTGTTGATATCAACAAAGATGACATTGATTGGTTTTCCATAAATGCAGAGAAAATCACCAGCAGAGTTTGATCAACCAAATAATGTCTATAATGACACATATTCTGAACGAGGAAACTTCTCAGAAAGTTGTTTATGCAATTTTGCGAAATCTTGTGAAGGAGGGAAAGGTAAGGGGATTGCATTTGTTTTGGCTTCATGTTGGAGGTGCCTCTCTTTGTTTTGCATAAAAACACTCCTTTTATAGTACTAGACTTTAGACAGCTTGATTGCTTTTTTTTTTTTCCTTTACACATGGTTTGTTGAAAAATTATTCAGCAGTAGTGTCCTCTTAGACTAATACAAAATATGCTATGTGCAAGGCAGAGCTGTCAATTTGCAATGATACAATATGTTAGCAGGTTCAGTGGAGGTCCAAAAGGGTTTGACTTTGTTCATTGTTTTGTCTTTGCTGTTTATAGGAGTTTGATGATGTGATGTTTGTTGTTTTGTGTGAAAAAGGTAGTGTTTCACAAAAGAACTCACCATTTTTGTGAAAGCACGGTAATGAGAGAGAAACACTTGGCGATATGAGACACATTCATAATGCCACAGTAGAAAGTGATAAAGAAAATAATGTGTGTTTTGGGGGAATATATACCCAGATAATATGTAACTACAGGGGGATCAAAAGATCTTGTTAACCGAAATTATGGTTGTTCCTAACAATATTTGAGGGAATTGACCGAATGCTTTGGCCGTGTGTATACTTCTCATTATATAGAGGTTTGAAATCAAGCTATACAAGGTACGTTATCAATATACAATGAAAGAAATCAAGTATCGAACTAAACTAGGAAAGAAAAGAAGTAATCGTTGCTATACATAGCTGTAGAATAATAGAGTGTTACGGGAAGATATGGTGAGTAAATGACAGCAAAGCTGTCCGTTGACAACTCCCCTCAAATTGATGCGGGTTGGTCAACCAACATCAATTTGCTATTCAAGAAAGAATGGCGGTGGCGAGTAAGAGGCTTGGTGAAGATGTCAGCAACTTGGAATTCTGTAGCAATGTGGGGACGAGTGATGACTCCATCTTCGAAGGCTTCACGAACAGAATGACAATCGACTTCAATATTCTTCGTACGCTCATGATATACAGGATTGGCCGTGATCTGAATAGCACTTGTATTGTCGGTAGAAAGAGGGGTAGGTGCAGTCTGAGGGAAGTTCAATTCAGCAAGCAAACCTCGAAGCCAAATAATTTCTGAGAAAGCAAGAGACATGGCCCGGTACTCAGATTCCGTAGAAGACTTCGATACTCGGTCTTGCTGTTTACTCTTCCAAGATATCAAGACATTACCTAAGAACACACACCAACCATTGATAGAACGACGGGTATCGGCACAACCAGCCCAGTCAACATCAATATAAGAAGCAAGAGATGAAGAAGTGTTGGCACAACGAATAGATTGAGCCGATAACTTATGACGTTCATGAGGAAGTAAACGAACAAAGCACACACAACCAAAAGTACGTAAATGATCGTAACTAGGTTGCGTAGAAAAAAGACGAAAGTGTGGAGATTCCATGTTTAAGACTGAGGATGGTAACCGATTAATCACAAGAGTAGCAGTTTTCATAGCCTCGACCCAGAACATGGAAGGAACAAAAGATTCAAGTAGAAGAGTACGTACCACATCTAGAAGATGACGATTTTTCTGTTCGGCGACCCCATTTTGTTGTGGAGTAGCCGGGCACGAACGTTGATGAATATTGCCTTTGGAGTCCAAGAACTCACAAAATTCATTAGACAAATATTCATCACTGGGAATCTGTACGTAAAATTTTTATAGATGCAGAATATTGGTTTGTAAGATGCGCCATGAATATGTTGAAGGTACGGAAAACTTTAGATTTAGAGCGAAGAAAATAGACCAAGTAAAGCGGCTATAGTCATCAATAAATGTCACATAATACTTATATTTTTCATGAGATATAACAGGAGATGGACACCAAACATCACTATGTATAATATCAAAGCAGTGAGAAGCTCTACTAGCATGCAGAGGAAAGGGAAGAGTTTTGCTTTTACCAAGCTTGCAAGAGGCACAATCAATAGAAGTAGAACACCGTTCTTTATTGCCTAATAAACCAGAGTTCAATACATGAGATAATATCTGAGGATTGGGGTGACCTAAACGACGGTGCCGCACCATATTTGGATCATCAACTGTATTACAAGATAGGGACAAATTTGGAGAAAATGAAGGGAGTGCTAGGACAGGCAAATATGGTGGAAAGAGACGCCCCACCTTAGGCCCCATCACGATCAACGTCCCGGTTACCTGATCCTGCACAATTCAACCATTACCAGAAAAGTTAACAGCACAGTTACTATCTACTTATTGGCCAACCGAAATGAGATTCGTAGAAAGCTTGGGAGCAAGAAAGACATCGGTGATCTTAGTAGAAGCATCACCAACCGCAGTGATTAGCAAAGAGCTGCCATTGGCCGTTTGAATAAATGAAGTGCCAGTATAAGGCCTTACGTGACCAAGGGTGCGTTTGAAGTGTAAAATTTTACATTTCCTAAAATTTTAACACAATAAAAAATTACAATATAATCTCTCTCCCCATCACGTCATTACTTTTCACTATAATAAATATTAAAAATTATCACTCTATTCATTTTTTCACCAACTTCAATACCCTAAAATTTTAAGAGATGAATACAATCTTGGTCCCTGTAGTTTGCACGAAAATCAAATAAGTCCTTAAACTTTAAAACACAAAAAATTAGTCCCCGAGGTTTAAAATCATTCACATTTTAATGGTTCTAAAAGGACTAAATTCTTAATAAATTTTAAACTTTAGGGACTTGTTTGATGGATTTTAAAGTTGAAGGACTTATTTGATTTTCAGTCAAAACACAAGGACCAATTTTGTATTTATCCCAAATTTTAACATCTCCAAAATTTTAACACTCAAACACTCCCCAAGAGCCATGGAATTTTGGGTCATGTGATTAGAAGCTCCAAAGTCTATATACCAAAGGTTTGAAGAAGCATAATGGTTACCTTGAAGGCCCAATGTCGAGAGTGCACACTATCATCTGCTGCACCATTGCAGGTGTTAGGGTGGAGAGGAATCAAAGGCCGGAGAAAGAGCTACTGGAGGTGTAGAAACACAAGTTTTAAGAGCTTGTGGTTGACGATTTTGAGGACGGATGCGACACTCTTTAATAATGTGACCCTTTTTCTTGCAATAGGAACAAAACTTTTTGGAAAAATTGGTTGCAATATGGTCATATTCCTTGCAAGAAAACATTGCTTGGAAGTCATAGGAGTCCCCCGGCCTTGGGCAGCATAAGCGACAATAGCATAACTTGAGCCTGTAGTAGGAGAGTCCAAAACAGCTTGAGTGGTGAGACGTTCCTCGCGAAGAAGTTCGCTGAAACAAACATCAAGAGATGGAATCGGAGAGCGGTTCACCAAAGAAGATCGAACAGATTCATATTCGGGGCGCAATTTCATTAGAAACTGATCACGACGACTTGTCGCATGGATAGCTTGAATAGCCGAAAGAGCATCTGGCGGAACAATCATAGTAACCAGTCGGAATAGTCATTCCAAAGGGTGAGAAACGTCGAGTAGTAATATGGAATGAAGAGATTCCTATGATGAAATCGTGCAATGACATGCTCCAAGTGAAAACGACGGGCATCATTATCCTGATAGTAAACTTTCTTCAAATAAGTCAACATAGATTGGGCTGAACGATGAGGACGCAAATTAGGAACAAGGTGCGCTTCAACGGAGCTAAGAAGCCAGGACATAATTCGAGCATTAAGAACAACCCATGAAACCGGAGCAGCAGCGTCCTTAGATTTATCCGAATCGGAAGAGGGTGCCGGAGTGGTGCCATCAATATGACCCCAGAGATCTTTTCCTTGGAGGAAAAGTTCAAATTGAAAAGCCCAAGTAGAGTAATTTTTTTCCTGTAAATTTGATGCAGGCAGGCGCCGAGTCCATTATATGATAATGTGGAATTGAGCTGTAAACAAACACTTGGAAAATATTCGCCTAAACCCAATAACAGCAAGCAAGGAATGTTATAACAACCCAATTAGCAGGCCCAACTAGTAGAAACAACAGCCCAGACCCAAGAAGCAAATAAACAGCTACAACCTAGACAACCACAAGCAAGTACGTGGAGGAAAACACCACCGAAACAGCAAGATACCAAAACACCGAAGAGATCGAAACCAAAAAACAGCAAAATCCAAAGTCGAAATGAAATGTGAAACAAACTGAAAGAGTCCAAGAGACTGGAAGTCATAGACAGCGCCAACAGCCACCACAGACCACCACCTAGCACCGAAAAACACCACAAATAGGGCCGAGAGCCACCATAGACCACCACCCAACGTCTGAAACACCACAGACAGTGCTGATAACCTCAAAGCACCACCACCCAGCGCCGGAAACACCACAGAGAGGGTCAACAGATCGAAAGGAAACAGAAAGAAGAGGGAACTGGTGTGGGTTGGAAATTTTTTTTGAGGCTGACAGCGATGACAAACGAAACCCACAAAGAAAATGAAACCGAAACGAAAACGAGAGATAAGGATTAGAGTATTGGCTCTGATACCATGACAATATTTGAGGGAATTGACCGAGTGCTTGGCCGTGTGTATTCTTCTCATTATATAGAGGTTTGAAATCAAGCTATACAAGGTACGTTATCAATATACAAGGAAATAAATCAAGTATCGAACTAAACTAGGAAAGAAAAGAAGTAACCGTTACTATACATAGCTGTAGAATAATAGAGAGATAACGGAAGATATGGTGAGTAAATGACAGCAAAGCTGTCCGTTGTTATGGTGATGATGTCTTTTTGCTCGTAGATTCTGTGTTGAAGCAAAGGAGTTTCAGGTTACAGTTTTAGGCAATGGTGTTGTGAAATTTTCGGAGTGAGAGTCGGAAGGCTCTGAGCTCTATTTTCCTTGGGAGTTTTGGAGCTGTTTGGTTGGTGAACATGACGAGTATACTGCAGGTGGATGCCAATAAGGAGTTTGTTGTAAAGTATAACAAAGCTTCCCGGGCATTTTTGGCGCAGAGATGTAGTAATTGTCAACAGATAACATAGTTGGCCAATTTATGGTCAATTCAAATTCAAACTTACAATCGAACGTTATTATTTTTCTCTCCGATTATTTCCTTATATAGCTTGATCGGTTATTTCCCTTTGATTGTACAACTTTTATTTCCTTAGCTAGAATCTATGCAGTATAATCTTCCTACATAATACAATTTTTCTCAAAATCTCTCTAAAGTTATCATGGTATCAAAACCCTTACCATAAACTGAGTTCCTCGTTTATGTGTGTCTTGTTTCTCTCTCAGACCTACTTGGTTTGAGACTCGTTTGTGCTTCGTGGGATTCTGGCTCATTCCCGATCTTAGCTTATCGTCTTTTTTTTCGCGAGATTCTTCGATTCTCTATCGGTACGATTCGTTTCTGAGGGAATTTTTATTTCGTCGTGGGTGCTGTTTCGGGCCGCTGTTCTGCTGGTGCTCCTGATGGATCTCGGCTCCCGTTGTTGACGCAGCTCTTGGGTGTTGTTAGTTCTTGCATATCTTCTCGTTGGGTGCTTCTTGGCTCGGTTTGCTGTTCTTGGCTATTTCATTTCTGCTTCACAACTTCTTGGTGATTTTCTCTTGGTTATCGTCTCTTTATTTGTCGTATTTGATCTGACGCTGCTTGAGGGTGATATTTTTTCCCGCGGTGATATTATTGTCGTGTCTTAGTTGGTTTTGGGTGACATTCTTATTGACGTGTGGCTCTATTATTTTTGGGTGACATTATTGTTGCTGTTGGATTGGGAGCGACACACGTGAGATATTTTTTGTACTAGTGGGTGTTACAGTGTAGATTCACAACGTGCTGCTACAGTGCAGATAATTCACTAGTGGGTGTTATGTGGCTTGGGAGAGACACGTGCAGATTCACGTAGTGCTGTTACAGTGAGATACTTTTCCACTAGTGGGTGTTTGATCTGTGATTTTTGGATACTATTCTGTTGTCTTAACGATGCCATATTATTGTGGGTGTTGACACTGCTGGGGGATATTATTGTTGGCGTAAGATTATTATTTATATTACTCTTGTATCTTTCTAATGACGTCCGATAAGTCAGATGCATTCTTCGTTCGCCTTAATGGCAAAAATTATTCGGCTTGGACTTTTCAGTTTAAAGTCTTTGTCACTGGCACGGATCTATGGGGTCATGTTGATGGCAGTAGTCCTTCGCCAGATAAAGACAAAGAAAAAGAGCAACACGTCAAGTGGGTGGTCCAGAACGCTCAAGTTATGTCATAGATTCTCGAGTCGGTTGAGCCAAATATTATTTTGAATCTTCGACTGTCCAAAACTGCTGCCAAAATGTGGAATTACTTGAAGAAGCTCTATAGTCAAACAAATAATGCTCGCAGGTTTCAATTAGAGCTTGAGTTATCAACTCTTACCCAGGACAACCTCTCCATCTTAGATTTCTATTCTCTTTTCATGAATCTTTGGACGGAGTTTCCTCAATTATTTTCTCTTGCTAGAAGGAAGGACGCTTCGGTGGCGGATTGCATGGAGATGGGATCCGGAGTGGTTGTGTGGGTGTTCACTTTGATAGGATGGTTAACGATTGAGAGATGAAAGTTCTTTCGGAGTTTTATTTTTTACTCTATTCTCGGAATAGGAGGAGAGGGGGTGAGGATAAAATGCTTTGGAGGGGTTCTAAGAGTGGTGTCTTCTTTGTGAGATCGATGTATGCTTTGCTTATGGAGGGCTCCACTGTGAATTTTCCTTGGCGTCTTTGTTGGAGGAATTGGGTTCCCCCTATAGTAGATTTCTTTGTTTGGTCATTGGAAAATTTTGACCATTGACAACTTAAGGTGAAAGGATGTTTGTGTGACTGAGTGGTGTTACTTATGCAAGAGCGATGGGGAAACTGGTGATCATATTCTTCTGCATTGTTCGATGGCTAGAGGATTGTGGGGCATGTGTTGAGAATTCTTAACTACGATTGGGTTATGCCTAGGAAGGTAGTGGATGTTTTGCGTTGTTGGAGGAGGAAGTTTGAGAATCCAATTGCGTTGGCCTTGGAAGATGATTCCAGCATGCATTTGGTAGAGCTTGTGGAGGGAAAGAAATGGAAGATGTTTCGAAGACAAGGATGTGTCTTTGTCTAGTTTGGGGGTTTTTTGTTGCATTCTCTGTTTCTGTGGGTTAATTCCGTTTTAGACTGTCCTTTTGTGGATTTTCCGGATTTTCTTAGTTTTTTAGCGTGTTTGCTTTAGTTTTTGTCAGTATAGTCTCTTGTACTGTCAATTTTCTTTTTCTTTAATAAAATTGTCTTACTTATAAAAAAAAAGAGTTTTGTCTTCCTTGGTCATGAATAGGATACAGAAGCAGCTTCTTGTACTTGGGGTTATTTAGTTTCAGTGGGAAGGGTGAAACCCGTCCATGGAGGTTTTCAATGCATGACTTCTTCCTTTCAAAATTTGTCTAACTGGAGCAAGTGTGCTTTATGGAGGCTATTAAAGTTAATGTAGCTAAGTCGGCTGATTAAGGGAATCGTTCTTAGGATTGAACTATTTGGTGTCTCATGTCTTTGGTAATTGCTTTTTTTTTTTTGGTTTGGGATGCTGATAGTGGAGGATATTCTTTGCATGTGCCTAGGTAGCCTTAGAGAAGAAGAGGTTAGTTTTTAGGTGTTGTCATGCTGCCATTACACAGCTTTTTATTTGACTACTGCGCTATATGTTTCTTCTGCATGGAGACATCAATATGGGCTTGGGGCCTTTTTCTTAGCGAAAAAGTGTTATTTTGAGAAAATTGTCGAGGATATTTTGCTTTCCTTAGACCAGGTCTAGAGGTTCCTATATTCCCTTTTTGGTTTACCTTTCTAGTTCTGCTTCTCATTCTTAGGTTGATTGCCTCAGCATACTCTCCCCCCATCTTAGTAATGAATTTCTGCTTCATATCCACGAGAAAAGCCATGATCTCCACTCTTATAAAGCTTGAGATTTTGCTTTGATTTTTTAATGATCTAATTTTACTTGCCTTCTCAATGAGTAACTAGGTTTTCCTTTGATACCACAGCAACTACTTTGATATGAGCAAGAACTAAATTTTCTTAATTGTATTTGGGGGTCAAAAGTGTTTTCCTGTCCTTGGAGGATAACTTCTACTTAAGATTCTAATTCGTTTTAGGTTTCCAATAAAACTAGATTGTCATTAATCTAATTTCTTTCTGCTTCGTTTTGCTTTCTTTTTTAGTTTTTAATCAACTAGTTGCTTCATCAGAGAGCCTTTGTTTAAAGTCACGTTCCCGTAGGACGTGCCTCCTGGAGGCCATGTGATAAAATATGAATACCAAGAAAATGCTTTAATCAGATTATCAAATAGTCTGCTTTTTCATGAGCTGCTGTTAGAGTTCAAAAATCTTCACTTCACTTTCAACTTAATCCTTTTATATCTGTTGTATGTTTTACAGGGTGCACCTTCTGCCTCTTACCAGCTTGCTGTTTCTATCATCCAACATTGTGCAGAAAAGCTTGAGCCCTTTGTTCGTGGGTTTTTAACAACTTGTATTCTTGATAGAGACACTGTAGAGAATGAGCTCAAAGAACTATACCATGAAATTATTTTTGAACTTTTCAAGTGTGCTCCCCAGATGCTTCTTGCTGTCATTCCAAACTTGACTCAAGAACTACTGGTATGAGCTCTGTGAGTGTGAGTGTGTATACTGGCTAGTGGTCTTCTCTGATTTGTGTATGACGGAATTATTACACAATTGTTTTTCTACTCTTTAATTCATCCTTTTATACTTATCTACCGCTGGTTTTCTATTTTTAGACTGATCAGGTTGATGTCCGAATAAAAGCTGTTAGCTTAATTGGAAAACTTTTTGCACTCCCGAGACAGCATGCTGCAAAACACTACCGTGATCTTTTCATAGAGTTCCTGAAAAGATTCTCTGATAAATCCGTGGAAGTCAGAGTTAGCGCTCTACAATGTGTTAAGGCTATCTATCTGGCCAATCCCTCAGGGACACAATCTCATGAAGTCCTTAGTAAGTTTATGAGTAATCCATCTTTACTTTGATTGTGGCATGTCTCCTGATTTTACAGTCTTTTAAATCTAGTTTACACATCTCACTTCTTGAACCGTCATTAATTGAACAGCTGCCCTTGAAGATCGATTGTTAGACTTCGATGATAGAGTGAGAATGCAGGCGGTAATTGTTGCCTGTGATCTCGTCCAATCTAATTTGAAATCTGTTTCCCCCACATTAATCACTCAAGCTACTGAAAGACTTCGGGATAAGAAGGTACTGCTGGGATAATTTTTTTTTTGCTTTTGTTTTTTGTTGTTTCTGTGCTTGAGTACAGTCACTGACACTCACATAATACTATCTTTATGCAGATATCAGTTAGAAAGAAGGCCTTGCATAAGTTGTTGGAAGTATATCAAGATTATTGTAAGAAATGTTCTGAAGGCCACATGGCAACAAGTGATCATTTTGAACAGATCCCATGCAAAATCTTGATGCTGTGCTATGATAAAGATTGCAAAGAGTTCAGGCATGCTTATAAGACTATGGTGTATTGAAACAAATGCTGTAATCATAAATCAGGTGTAAGTGTTAGTGATATTCTGCAGGTCTCAAAACATGGAGCTTGTTCTTGCAGAGGATTTGTTTCCAGCTTTTCTTTCAGTTGAGGAGAGGACAAGGCACTGGATCCATTTGTTTTCTATTTTCACCCCTCTTCACACAAAGGCATTGAATTCTATCTTAACCAAGAAACGAAGGTATAAATTACTGGCATACTGGTATGATTCTGTGTGAAGAGTGGAACTATTAACCAGGTCTGTATACTTTCAGGTTGCAAAAGGAGATGCGAATTTATTTAGCCCTACGGAAGAAAGAAAAGGTACCCCCTTGATGAGCATACTAGTTGCTCAGCACTGATCAGAATTACTTAATTGAGATTTGTTGATCTAATTAATATGGCTATTCCTACTTCTGAAATTTCTGTTTTTCCTGATTCAACTTGTCATTATCTCCATAGGTCTGCTACCCGAATAAAGCAGTGACTTCTGGCATGTATCGTTAGTATATGGTTAATAATGAAAGCAATGCCTTGATTTTTGCCATGCAGTATTATTATTTTGAGCTTATTTTCTCTTTCCTGTCCTAAATCTAGTGTGTTATTTTTCTAATTTTCTTAGAAGTTATTGCGAAAGAACTAATGAGGTGTTATTTTCTAACAAATGTAGTTATTGTGTGAGAATAAGTGAGGTGTCAGCTTGTTTTAGCCTTTCTGCTTTTTGGTTATAATTTGTCAATTATTGAAGCTTTGGGAATATGTGTGCAGGAGAATAGTTCTGAAGACATGCAGAGAATTAAAGCTTCAATGAAAAAAATGATTGCATTTTTTCCCGATCCTTCTAGAGCAGAAGACTCCTTTCAGAAATTGAATCAAATGAAAGACAATTACATTTGCGATTCGTTGGTATTAATATTGGATGAACTGAAAATTAAAGATGCTGAGACCACCAAAGTGAGTTTACTTTTTGCCTTTCTTGTTTCTAACCAAAGATACCTTCCATCTCCTGTTTTGTCTTTTGAAAGAGGGTTCTGTTGGCTTTGAGAGAATTGAGGTTTTCATATTGAATACTTGTTCAAGTGCTTCTGTTGCTAAGTTACTGATATTTGGGAGCTGGTTAAACCTTCTTTCATCTATTCTATCTTTTGTTAATGTGTTATTAACTTGACACTTGAGGAACAGCAAAAGTGAAAGATTCAGGGTAGAGGTTTCGACCAGCAATGGGGTCCAGAGTCTGACTGTAATGCGTAATGTTTTGCCTTGATGAAGTCTTTCACAGTTTCACAAACATTAGAAATTGATAAAGCACATTCCCGTTAAGCACATTTTTGGAATTATTGGTTCAGTGTGAACCCAACAAATGCGTAACTACAAAACAATAAAGCTGGACAGGCAGAGCCTGAATGAGAAAAAAGGTGGGGGGGGGGGGGAAGGAAGAAAGAATAGAAGAAATGGAGATGCACTGCTGGCTCGAACAATACAGAAAGACAGATACTATACTGCCATTGCGATGTTTCTCAGTATGTTTATAGAATTGGTGGTGTTGGACTTAGCATCAATCTCCCTGTAGTGGTGGTTGGCTGCGGATTCTCGAGATCTGCTCACTGTGACTCCTATATGTGGGATGACTGGAGTTTGGTTATACTAAGTGAGAGAGGGTTGTGTAAATGAAGATACCCCTGAGGGGGTTGGGGGGTGGTTGGCTTTTGGCAGTGTGTTTTAAGAGGAGCCCAAGCTTGTTGGAACTATGCAGACTGCTAATGGTCCAAAAAAAGGGAGCGGTTGGAACTCAGGTTGAGCAGGTGTGTGAGATCAAAAGTACAGGCTGTGGCTTCCAGCTCAGCTTGAGAGGCCTAGCCTGACCTCAGAAGTGCTACTACTGTTTGGATAGACTTCACTAAAAATTCCAGCTCTCAGTTGTATGTTGTTGTACTTATTATTGGTTTGTTACTGTGCCCATGGGATTTGGGAAGCAAACAAGTTTTCAACCGACACCAAAACATGACCCTTTACAATTGGAGAAGATACAGAGGGAACATCTCTGCTTTCTTCTCTTTCTCTTTCTTGGTTGCAGATGAAAATTAATGGCTGGCACTTGAGAAAGAAGTGTTAATTGGTCCACAAAATGAGGATCAAAGATGCAAAACACTTCGGAAATTTGACCTGGAAGCTCTTCCTCCCCCCCGTTTTTCTCCATGGAAGCCCATTGAAACCTACAATATGTGGCCTGTTCTTGACATTTCTATTGTTATGTTTCAAATTAATGTGCAGCATATTTTGAGATTCACTCACATATTTTTCACATCTGGAAGTTTTGCTAGCTGTATATTTTACTTCATTATCTTTAGTCTTCTAGTTTCTTCCGCTCGGTTGTTTTTCTACTTTTTTTGTGTTGTGTACCATCTGATACTGTTTCCTAATGTCTATTGAACAATCTGGCTTCATTGTTTGTTTATGCTTATTTAGGCCATACTTTTAATTTGTTTGTTTTGCTTGTCATATTATTCTTTGCGGTTGTACTTGGGAGTTGTTTTTATGTTGGGGAGGGATTCTTTAATTTCAGCTTGGTTACTCAGGATCTGGTTTTAACTCAAAGGCCAGCCACATTGTCACTAAATTTCTTTCTGATTCTGTAAGAGAGATGGGGAAACAAGAGAATTTTGGTCTCAGGGGCGAAGCCAGATTGTAAATTTTTGGAGGAGCCCACTGTAATTATATAGTTTTTGGGGAGACCAATGTAAAAAAATAAAAAAAATTCTAAATTAAAAAAATATTATTGGCCCCTTCCTTTGCTTCACCCCTGTTTGGTCTGTGTGTTACAAACTTGGTATTTGAAGTAGCTTAAATTTCTCCTTTTTGGACGAGGTAATATGTTATCCTGCATCAATTTTCTTTGTTCCAATGCTGGGTGCTCATATTGAAATTTTCTTTTTCTTAGGATAATTTTTTGAGGACACTAGGTGATAGACACCCGCAGTTTGAGTTCTTGCGTTCACTCTCCTCAAGTTGCTCGCATAACATATTTGGTTCGGAGCACGTCCAATGTATTTTAGACCATCTTTCTAGTAGCAGAACTGGAAATAAGCTCTTGGAGGCTTCTGCCAACCTTCTTGTGGTAAGAAAATATCGCTGCGAAGGAAATACATAATACTTCATTTCTTTTCGACTGCATAGAATAGCATCTTGGCATTTTTCTGGTACTAAGAGAAACAAATTAGGCAATAACTCAGCTAGAATCAACACGCTGACTCTACTACCTTCCACACACTGATTCAGCTGCAACAGTTTAGCGAGAAAACTGACAAAAGTGAGTTTTCAGAAGAGTGAAAACTCAAAGGAGTCTGACTGCTGAATGAGTGAGAGCTGTCTGCAAAGGCAATCACAAGCATCACATTTATGGTTTACAAGTGTGTGGGACCTTGGTGTGAACCTTCTCACTCAAGGCTGTGACTTAAAGCATTGTGTTGTCCTGCATTCTTATCGTTGCGGGCATGCTTGTGTTGCCTTTCAATGGCATTTACTCAATCAACCTAAATTGACTTCTTGAACTGCTTAAAAGGACCTTCAAGAAGAGTCTGAGGTAGTCCTCAGGCAAATTCGGATACCTCATGGGAAGATTTTGTGGCAATTAAATCATATATAATACCATTTTTCTTCAACTACTAAAAAGGAGAATGGTTGAAGTGAAAAGTATTTGTGAGTGGAGAACAAGTTGTATGACATAGCGTTTCACTTAGGATTCATCATATTAAGTTGGTGTTTGAGTGTCAAAATTTTGAGCCTGATTAAAAATATTACAAAATAATCTCTCTCTGTATCAAATTATTCTCATTATAATATTCATTCAAATATTCTCTCTTCACTTTTTCACCAACTTCTATACCCCAAAATTTTAACAATCAAACGCGATCTTAAGATGGCTTTGGTGTCTTCTTTTCTGTTTTCTCCCTTTTCTGAGTGGTGTTTTGATCAATTGCTAGTTCCCATACTTAATTTTAGACTTTAGAATTGCTTATTGGGCATGCCATTTACTCAAAATTACTGCTATCTCATCTGACTTAGGCTATCATTAGTATTTTCCCCTCGCTCCTGAGAGGTTCAGAAGCGCAACTTCAAGTGTTGATAGAGGAGAACAGCCAAATCAATGAGAGGCTGATGGAAGTGTTGGCAAAAGCAGGTCCCTATATATCTGTCCAACTCAGGTAATTCTGCAGTCTAATTTATGCCGGTGGTAGTATTGGTATGCGGGGATATCATTTTAAAAGGAGATAAGGAGGATTGCTTTTCCTTTGCTTTAATGTGCTCATCCAAATTCAGACACGCTTTAAAATCTATTACTCTTAATTTGATAGGATACTTTCCCCATCACTAAATTCCTTGGTGACTTAATTTGAAACATCTACAGAGTCTCAGATTTTGCAATGTTTGGAAAGTGGGAGGTTTTTTCTTCTTAAAGTTTGTAAGAATTTTTGCTAAGCACTTTTTCTAGACGTCATAATTTGTGCTTGTGAAGCAAGTGACAAGGAACCTTTCCAAAATGCACCTTCCATTCTTAGCTTAATATGAATGCTATGGATGTTAGGCTTTAAACTCGTAGACATTGTTTATGCTTCTTAAATAACCTTCGTCCTCTGGAAACAGCGAAACGGTAAAGTTCTTAAAATACATCTTTCCTTTTGCCTTTTTTGTGGATATATTGTGCACAATGGGAATAAGTTCTCATATTAGAGATGGATTTCCAGTTTTAAATTGCAGATTCCTTGTATTTATTAATTTTATATTCTAGTTAAATGGTCAAAGCAACCTAGTTTCAGGGCTATCTATTGCCATGGATGTATTTCTGTAGCATGTTCTTTTGAGTCACGACAACTGTTTTTCTTATGTTATTGAGGAGCTTCATCTTCAAATCTTGTTTTTTTGGTTTTTACTTTTGTCTTTTGCAGTGATATGTACCCTATCTTGGAGAAAATGTGTCTTGAAGGAAGTCGCATTCAGGCTAAATTTGCTGTTTCTGCAATAGCAGCAGTAGCTGGGGTTTCTGAACAATTCTTCTTTTCAAAATTATGCAAGGTATGCCTGGTGTTAATAAATTGAGAGCTACAAGTTGTGAACACACACACTCTTCCATATATTTTTGTAAGTAATTATCCTATTGCAAGGGAGAATGCAATCAGATTAGAATCATTATTAGGTCCATAGATTCTTGAAAAAACCAATTGTGTCTCATCATCGACGTTCTTGAATATAACCGACAAGGAAAAACTACCCTCACACTGATTCACCATTTCTAACACTCAAATCCCATAAAATTAAGATAGCTCCCGAAGCACCATCAGTTGGGACACAACTCCACCTCACATGTGGACCACCCCATAAGCATCTCACCACATCCCTCAAAGTCATTTCCAACTTCATTTCCTGAAAATAAAGTAAGTCAGGTTTCCAACCTCGCACCAAATTCCCAATCCTAAGACACTTAACCCTATCATTGAGACCCATGACATTCCAACTTAGAATTCTTGGCTTCATTAAAAAATTGATAAGCCCTCCCCCCCTTTCTACCTCGCTTTGAAGTAGACGCCTGGCTCATAATTAACAGTAGTCTTCAGCCCCTCCAATTTGCAAGGGGAGTTTAAACGCAATCGCGTTCTATCCCTTTCTAAAGCTTGAAAAAGATCCATCAATTTCTGCTCATACCCATCAGAAGACACCCCTACCAAATGACGAAAAGAGGTAACCATTTGCAGAACCCATCTAGACGGTTCAAACTCTGCTGAACATAACATAACCCCCCCTCCATACTATGATAACATATCTGCAGATGTTCCCACAACTCACCCACACTCCCACTGCCCACAATTTGATTCCCCAACGAGCACTCCCTAGTTTCAAAAACAGCCCCCCAGAAATGTGTCGAACTCAAAAGGGAATTCACCAACACCCTAGATCCTAGCTGAGGAGACCCCTGCTTAGCCAACACAGTCTCACCCCCCGCCCATCACTCCATTATACAGTTGAGACTCCTCAAAACCAACACTGTACTTAACTTCAGATCGATCCGACTCCATCCCCATCTTTAGCAACTTGTCCATCCAAAGCAACAAAAGAAACCGACAGCTTGTTGCTGTCGACATCAAGACCTTCAGCTGCAAGTATTTTTCAGGAGTATACAACACCCACGGTGGACGATACAGCTGACCCAGTCCCTCCGGCACCTGCAACTTATCACTAGAAGGGAGCTCCTGCATCGGCGAGCCAATGGGGAGGTCACCGACTGACCCAGATAGCGTCGGTTATGGGACATGCAGATAACCCATTCTCTCCGGCAGCTTCGACGCCGGCGAACCAGAAGGGAGGTCCCGACCACCACAGTCAGCTTCGGCGACGCCTCTGTTGGCTTGGTAGTGGCACCAGAGCTATTACCCTAGCCTCCTGGAGCTGCGTCGAGTTCGTCGATCCGCCCTTGATTATCGCAAGGTGACTCTTTCGCATCCTCAGCCCGACCCATCTTCTCCCGAAAAACCAAGCCCATCCTCTTAGGCCTCATATCTCCCGCACCATATTTTGGGCCGCCTCTATTCAGCCCATACTCACCCCCTAAGAGAAGATCATGTTGCTGAGAATGGGCCACTTCTTTCTGGGCTTTTAATGTAAAGCCACACAAACTTCAACTTAACTCTCTAACATAAAGGCCTCCTTGATTCTGTTGACGCAAAAGAATGGCAAACCTGTCCACTTTCTTTCGAAGGCTCATTATTTGTTTCCACAAATCAGCTCCATTTAAAGACGTCAACTCTCTTTCCGACAAACTAGCTGGACACTTGCCTAGCTGTTAGAAGAGGAAATTAACTTGGTAAACGTAACTTATGCCGCTTCTGTTGCATGCAGTTTTTTGACGTTACGGGTCCCATGAATTTTGAAAAAGGGCGCTTGACCTCCCACCGTCTCCGTTCACCGCAGCTGGAGCCGACACAACCTTAGCAATAGAATCTTCCAGCCGAATGCTTGAGCAATCCACATGTTTCACTAAAAGATTCGCAGAGCGTACACATGACACTACATTAAGAAAGACATGATTCAAGATCAGTCACCCATAGCCATTTTTACCTTCTGGCACCATCACCGCCCCCACCTTCCTTCTCCCTCCATATTCAACAACGGTAACACAATGACCATCTTTGTTACAACTTCTTTGTGCCAAAAAGCCACGCCTAGACTCATTGAATTTAGAGGCATAGTCTACTCCTGGAGAGGCCTCCATCAGTTTATCAGACATATTTACCATCCACATTGTTTCATACTTCCCCATATGAATTTCATTCACAATTTTTGAACTCCATTCTGAAAATTGAATATCACCCTTCGCACTAATCCTCACTTGGAATTCCTTAGACTCAATGCGAAAACTACGAGTAAAAAGCGACATCACAACTACTAAACTCACCACTAACTAATCAGAAAAACCAAAGGAAAAGAGAGAACACAGGAGAGAGAAAAGAGCATAATCCCTGCTAATTAGGGGCTGGTGGAGTAGTTATGATTTTTCGGGGTCTACTAGTTATGTGCTTAATTTGAAATTGAAGGCCTTGAAATGTGATCTTAGAGAATGGAATAAGGAAGTTTTTGGAAATCTTAGTTTTCAAAAGGTATGAGATCCTTTAGTTTGATGTTGGCGTCGTAGAAGAAGTGAGATTGTTTCTTAGTTAGCATGGGTTTCTTTAGAAGTTTTCGGGTTGAGGCTAAGGAGTTTCATGTGTCTGTGAATGATGGTGGTTTTATTAAGTTTACGGAGTGGAGCCTGCCTTCGACCATTTGGAAGATGATCCTGACTTGCATATGGTGGAGTTTGTGGCGGGAACAGAATGGAAGATGTTTCGAGGATAAGGACATGTCCTTGGATCGTTTGGGGGGTTCTATGTTGCAGTCTCTTTTTATGTGGGCTAATTCGTTCTTGGTTTTTCCTTTCGAGGGTCTTCCGGATTTTTTGAGTTTTTTAGCTTGTATGCTTTAGTGTTTTCAGTATAGTCTCTTGTACTGTCACCTCCCTTGTTCGTTAATAAAGTTTAACTTATTTATCAAAAAAAAAAGTTTTCGAAAGGTGGCTTTGCTTATAGAGCTGTCTATATTGGATGAGATAGATGAGGGAGGGGGTCTTGATGTTGAGGGGTTGGAGAGGAAGGTGGGGGTTTATATGGAGTTAGACCATCTGATTGATTTGGAAGAAGTGAGTTGGAGACAAAAATCTTGAGCATTTTTTCATCGGGTTGCTAATTTGAATAATAGTAATAATTCTATTTCGCATGTGGTGGTGGAGGATCCTAGAGATATATCAGATAAGATTGTGCATTTCTATTCCTCTTTGTATGCTGAACCTTATGCTTGGCAACCATCGTTAGATATGTTGGATTTTTATACTATTTCAGGGGAGCATGAGTGGTTGGAGAGGCCATTTGTGGAGGAAGAGGTTTATGGGGTGGTTTGTGGTCTAATGGGGATAAAGCTCCAGGCCAGATGGTTTCTCTCTAGCTTTTTATTAGTCTTGTTAGAACTGTGATTAAGAGGGATGTCCTTGATGTTTTTAATGAATTTGCTCGGGTTGGTAAATTTGTTCGTAGTTTGAATACTTCGTCTATTGTTCATATTCCAAAGAAGTCGAGAGCTGTTGAGTTGAAGACTTTCGTCCTATAAGCCTGGTGGGAGGAGTCTAAGATTTTTGCTAAGGTGTTGGCGAATAGGCTGAAAATTATGCTTGAGAAGATTATTTCTTCTTCTCAGAATGCGTTTGTGAGTGACAGACAGATTTTGGACTCGGTGTTGATAGCAAATGAATGTACTGACTAACGTATGCGGTTGAATGAACTAGATATGTTATGTAAGTCGGACATTCATATAGCTTATGAACATGTCAATTGGAATTTTTTGTTGTATCTCCTGAGGAGGTGTGGGTTTGGTGATAAGTGGTGTCGTTGGATAAAATTTTGTATTTCTTTCGGTAAAGTTTTCGGTGCTTGTGAATGGTTTCGCCGCCGGGATTTTTTGTGAGTACTTGTGGATTGCGTCAAGGAGATCCCTTTTCTCCTCTCTTATTTGTTATTGTGATATGGAAGCGTTTTCCCGCATGATGACAAAGTTAGTTTTGAATGGGGTTATTGTTGGTTTTAAGGTGGGCGGTGTCAATGGTGAGGGACGTCATGTTTCTCACTTACTATTTGCTGATGATACTTTAGTTTTGTGTGGGGCGGAGGTAGAGCAGATCATGAGTCTTCGTTGTTTGCTTTTGTGTTTTGAGGCGGTTTCCGAGTTAAAGGTTAATTTTTCGAAGTCAGAAATGATTCCAATTGGTAATGTCGGGAATGTGCAGGAGTTGACTTCAATTTTAGGGTGTAGTATCTCTGCTTTGCCAATGACTTATTTGGGGCTTTCGTTGGGGGCACGATCTAAAAGTGTGCATATTTGGGATGAAATTTTGGAGAGAATGGCAAGACGATTGACTGGGTGGAAGCATATGTATTTATCCAAGGGGGTCGGATAATGTTGATCAAATCTACGCTTTATAGTTTACCTACTTATTTCCTATCACTTTTTCCCATTTCGTGCTCTGTGGCTTCTAGAATTGAAAAATTGCAAAGGGATTTCTTGTGGGGTAGTGACTTGAAAGTTCACAAATTTCATCTCATTAAGTGGGATAAGGTATGTTCTCTTCCTTTTGGGGTTTGGGGCTTCAGAGATCGTTGGTGTTTAGCAAAGTATTGCTAGACAAATGGTTGTGGCGCTTTGCTACTGAGAGGGATAGTTTGTGGCGGATTTTTATTGCGGCAAAATTTGGAACTTTGGAGGGAGATTGGATGAGTTAACATTCTCGAGGCTCTTATGGGGTGAGCCTTTGGAAGCATATTAGTAAAGGATGATATTTGTTTCATGAGCACATTCGATTTGTGGTGGGTAATGAGCAAAGAATTCGTTTCTAGCATGATCGTTGGTTTGGTGATAAACCATTATGTTGGTTGTTTCCTCTTTTTTTTTTTTCCTTATCTCGGTACAAGGAAGGGGTGGCGGCGGATTCTATGTTGATGACTAATAATTCCCTTGTTTGGGATGTTCAGTTTACGAGAACTGTGAATGATTGAGAAATGATGGAATTTACGGCTTTCTACTCTACTCTTTATGATAAGGTGGTTCGTAGAAATAGTGAAGACAAGCTGATTTGGAAGGATTCAAAGGATGGATTTTTTTTCTGTTAAATCCTTTTATGGTCTTATTTCTGGGGATCAATCTGAGTCTTCCCTTGGCGTGGAGTTTGGAAGAAAAAAGTTCCCACAAGAGTTTCTTTCTTCGTGTGGGAGGCTACACATGGTAGAATTTTGACTACTGATAATCTTCGGAGGAGGGGTGTGTGTGTCCTTGATTGGTGCTACTTATGTAAGATGAATGGAGAGTCTGTTAATAATGTTTTATTGCATTGTTCGCTGCCTAGAGGGCTTTGGCAGTATGTTTTTGGTATAACAAATCTTCATTGGGTTATGCCAGCAAGGGTGGTCGATGTCCTATTATGTTGGGGAAGGAAGTTTGTAGATCCTGTTGCTAAGGCAATTTGGAAGATGATTCCATCTTGTATTTGGTGGTGTCTTTGGCGGGAGCGTAATAGTAGATGTTTCGAGGATTTACCTTCTTCAGTGGAAAGATTACATGGTGTTTTTATGCATTCTCTATTTCTATGGGTTAATGCAATGTGGGGGGGGGTCATTTCTTATATTTCCAGGATTTTATTAGCTTCTTCGCTTGTATTTTCTAGTTAACCTAGTACAACCTTTGTACTATTTTCACTTTCTTTCTTCTGTTTCTAATAATACTTTCTTACTTATCAAAAAAGTCTAATTCCATTTGCTTGTGCCCCATATCTTCTCAACTAAATGAATGTAAGCCTACTGTCTGATTTTCCCGTTAAACTCGATGGAACTCAGACACGTATGCTCACATGAGCCACACACTCAATTGAATGACCAAAAATTCCCTAAAAATTCCCTTGAAAGGTTAAAAATACATAGGTTTCCATCAGGTTTAATGTGGGAATCAGACGGTAGGGCATATACTGATTTAGAAGAGAATATAGGGTGTGCAATTTGATTTTGGCATATAGATAAAGGACGCACAATTTTAGCAACAGACTCCAACTCTTAATCTGAGGAACCTCCAAAAATAAAAGGAGAAGATTTCAACGATGCACCCTCTGCTCCTCAAACCTACTCGAATACGAAGCAATGGGGGCCTCCTTTATCAATGGTTAAGGCAAACAAATCTGGAAATTGGTCTCACAAAGGAGTATCTCCATACCACAAGTTATCTGACAATTGAGCTCCAAAACCATCCCTTAGCATAAACTTTTTGAGGTATGAAAATGGTTCTAAGAACAGTAATGTCTTCCAACAAACTCAACACATAATCTAATTACTACTGCAGAAGTCTGGAAACCTCAATTCACTCCATACTTCATGCCAATGACTGATCCTGTTCTGCCCCACGTTTCATCCCGTTGAAAGACTAGCAATTTTTGTATGCAAAGGTGTGTTTGATCTTAGTATGATTTGACGGAGAAGTCATATCTTTCTTTCTTTCTTCATTTTTCCTCTTGTACATGCGTCATGAGTATTTTAATGTGCATGGAGATTTTTATCTTATTATGAGTGATCAATCGTAAGTTTGCTTTTCTGAGTCTGATAGCTGAGATCATTAGTTTTATAACCCAAAATATATCTCCTGTATGTAGCCATCTGTGATTTCGATTTTCTATTTTAATAGGAACAGCGTCTCAGTACTAACAATCAAAACTTTCTTTTGTGCATCTGTCCAGGAACTTGTGAAGTCTCTGCATAGTAGGCGGAACCTTCCAACAGTTTTGCAGTCTTTGGGCTGTGTTGCGCAATACTCAATCTCTGCATTTGAGGCTCATAATGGAGAGATCACAGCGTATATTAAGGAGAATATTTTTCAAGTAACTAGCTGTGATATGTAACACTTATTTGTTATTGTTGATATGTTTCCCTTATTTGGCAGGAACATGGTGGAGGACAAATTCTTGTTAAATAGTACTAGCTGAGTATTGTGAATATTTTGTGTGTAGGCAGATGCATCAGATGATTTAAATTCCTTTCATGCTAATTCTGGCTGTTGTAATTCTTGCAAATTAAAGGTACGTTTTGGGTAAGGGAATTTTTATTTGATCCATTTCCCAATTTCAACTGTTAATCTGACCATTTCTTTCACTTTCGGTTTGCTTGTTATGAGAAATATGATTACTTTCTAAGAGACACTGATACCACAAATGAATTGTTTAATGGTGAAATAGTGGAAATTTCGAGTATGCACTGTGACAATATAGATCTGTGTCGAGGTTAGAAGAGAGGTAGAATGAAAGGATTAGAGGACATTTTTGCTTTGGTCAGGATGAGAAATTTTCCCGACATTCTGCCGGTTTGCAGATTTTAGGCTTTGGTCTGAGGTTTTTGCTTCAATTCTTTTCTTGATCCTCAGGTTGTTGCTTCATAGGTCGTCTAAATTATTGGTTTAACAACCACACTAGAAAATGGAAACCAGAAAACTACAATAAAATCTTTTTTTTTGATAAGTAAGCCAATCTTATTAAAATAAAAACACAAATACAAAGCCCCAGATTCAACAGTACAAAAGACTATACTGAAGACACCTAAACACAAACAAAAGAAAAAAAAGGCCCTTCCACCTCCAGCCAAACCCTCAACTCATCTTTTTTGTTATTGATTAATCATTTAATCAATAACAATGCCCGCCCTTCGTTCTTATTTTTCCTAGCACTCGAAGAACCTTCATAGTTGACCGAAGAGTTCAAACCCTTCAATTCCCGAACCAACTTTTTCCCTGATTTTGCAGGCTTTTTTGAACTACTCTGCACCCTATCTTTTTCCAACGCAACAAAAAGCTCCCTCAGCTCCTTCTCATGACCCTCACACGACACCCCAACCAAATGCCTAAAGGAAGGGACCATGTCTAAGACCCAATCCGAACCACCTAATTCCTTAGATCCCTCCATTTTGTCACTAGGGAAACAGACTGCCAAGGGGTCCACATTCACCACTTCCTTCTCGGAATCTCCCAAAAACTCTCCAACTTCCAACTCTGCATTTGAGCTCTCAACACTAACCAAACCTCTTTGGGACATCCCAACAGCTAGATCGGCCTCTTCTGTCGTCGAAAAACCTATACTCGGCATCTCCAACAGTCCAGAAGCATTTCGGGTCATCTCCGGCGCCGGCAAGTCGCCGGAAGTCATCTCTGACACCTCCCCCATCGGCAGACCTCACTATTTTGGCTCCCCATTTTTAAACCACACGTTGTGCAGCTTAAGCCCCTCCAAGGCCCATCCTCAAACCCTAACGCCACTTTCCTCTTCTTCACCAATCCTATCAAGCCGTCCACCTCATCCTTTAGCTTCAATAACTGCTTCCACACCACATTCTCAAACCCAGCCGCCGAACCAGAAGACTCAACGCAAAACTCCTTCCTCCCCACCGTTTCCATCCTCTTCTCCGGTGTACTTGACCTCGCCATATCTGCAAAAGAAATTCCTTCCTTGATCGAAGCAACCGCACGCACGACCCTCTTACTTCGAAGTACGTTGATGGCTGATAGAAGCTCCTCACAAATTTTACCAAAGGACTGCCACCCACCACCTGACTCCCCCTCCGGTATCATCACTACCCCACGACGTCGTCGCTCCCCGAACTCAAACAGAGCCATGTACCTTCCACTTTTGTTTGACCTCCTCTGAGCAAGGAATGCACGCGAGGATTCGTTGAATCTCTCGGGAAAATCCTTAGAATCCAGTTTTCCAAAGAGATTCGACAACCAAAGCACCACATCCCTTCCAAAGCGAATGAAACTCTGCAAATTCCTATTTTTCTCAGTCAATGTAACCACCCCAAACGAGCTCACAGAGAACTGAAAAGTCTTAGCCTCAATAACTAGACTACGAAAAAACGCCATGAATCTAAGAAAAATGAACAGATCTCGGCTACAGAAGCTGTGCCGAGATAGGAGAGGGGGCGGGAGGAGCCCCCGCCTCCGGAGAAAAATGAAGGGAAAGAGGGTTAGGCGAAAACCCTAAAGGTGTTCTAGAGACTACCATGCTTGCCCTCGTGACGACCACATCTCTGACGCAGGAAGATTGACATAATAATCAAATCCCAACCCACCTACACAACAATAAAATCTTAAACCCGGTATATATTTCGTCCTGAAAATATTCCAATCTCAAGGTCTGTCCCACATGAGAGGCGGTGGCAGCTGCATTAGAGATAGGTTCAACCCAACAGGGTTCTGAGATTCTTTTGAAAATTGTGGTTAACTGTATGCAGACTGTAGTTTCCCTCTAAATTAGTCATGTTTAGTTTCCTGTCCTTTGCAGATTTGTGCGCTGAAAACACTTGTCAAGAGTTTTTTGCCACATCAAGAAACTCATGTCAGCCGACAAATTAATGAAGTGTTGGACATTTTGTCAAAAGTGCTGCGAAGGGGTGATGCTTTTGGTGGTATCATCTCATGGTATGAGATATGCAATTGTTGGTGATTTCATATAACGGTTAATGTAAAATTTCCCTCCCATGTATCATCTGCTTATATTAACAAATAACTATATTTAAAACCTTCTTTACTAATAAACAAGTTACTGTTGTTGGTAGACTCGACAATAGGCTTTTGGATGTTTTTTTCTTTTTTTGATAAGGCAAATTTATTAGAAAAGAAAACAGGGAGAAACAGTACAAATGACTATACTGAGAACCCTAAACCAAGCAAGCTGGCTTTTGGATTTTTATATGGAGGGTGATTGAAAAATGGGTACCATATAGCCTATTTGAAACTGATGTTGTATCTGTTGCTTTAACTTTGGATTTCGAATCTAACAAACTGGGATTAGAGATAGTTAATCCTCTATATTGCTGCTCGAATCTATGGTGCTGAAAGTTTTTGAAGTGCCATAGGTCATAATCTTGATATTTTTCCTTTGGTTTTGTAAATGAAATTCCTGGATTGGGACAATCAGTTAATATGTACTTAGATTTTTGGGATTCTAGTTAATACAAGGAATTCGCTCATCTCTCTCACTATGCTTCTTTTTAATAGACAAAACGGTGCTTTTTTCGTTTCCTTTTGTTCCTGTAATGAAATTACTGGAATTGAAACTTTGCCAAATACAAGTGGTATTTTTACATGTTGCTTGTCATTATTGGGTAATGCAGCGAAAGTGACCGGGCTTACATCAGATTAGCTGCTGCAAAGTCTGTTCTTCTACTTTCGAAAAGATGGGATTTGCATATGTCGCCAGAGATTTTTCGGTTAACAATGTTGACGGCAAAGGTGTGCAGGCCTCAACCATACCTTTAAATCAAAATTTTCTAGAAACATGGTTTTTCAGCAATTTGGTTTCCCAATGGATTAACAGTTGAACATAAGTCTGTAACTTGTTTCTTATTTGCCTTTTCAAATCATTCTAGTTTTAAGTTTTTCAATCTTCACAGAGATTGGATGTTTCGCGAACATGGGTAAGAGTATGAAAGATCTAATAAAGAGCATCAACTGGTGTTGGTTTTTCCAGACAAAGCAAGTCTGGCACTTTGCATTTTCTCTAGTTTTGTTAATTTATCTTTCTACGGTACTAAAATACAACTGATAAAATTATCCCTTCAAAACATATAATACTTACCCATGTGCTTGGCGACGTAATGGAAACATCCGGTAGCTAACTTTTTCTATCTAATTTTATTTCTATAACATGACAACGGCCTATAGTTTGAGATTGACCCCCTTGCTTCCTTGGACATGTAGGGAATTTTTTTACTTCTAATTTTATTTCTGTAACTTTTTCTTGCATGTTTAAATAATAATTGCATTTGTTCAGCTCGATTGGTCACATCTATCTGATGTGAAATGCAACCTCGAAGAAGGGAAACTGTTACTGTACAAGTAGAAAGAAATAACCCAAAGTACTTGGGTTAATGAATAGGCTGAACATCATATGTAGCACGCTGGAACAGAACTTGGTTCTGTGTTTGGTTCGGGAAGGGATAATGGAAGTTTGCAATGACATTCACTTTGGTTAAAATCTTTTTGGTACTTATTGCTGTCACTAATCATCCCTTCAGTTGTAGAAATCTGGTCTTAAAAATCAATAGCCTACAGAATCGGGAAATAACAATTTTTTCAGCCAAAAGATAGGCATTCAGAGGTTCTTTTGCAAACAGTTATACCATGAGGGACAAGAATCTGTAATTAACTGCCATCATCCATCAGGCAAAGCTACTAGTCCTACAGTGGTAGTTATGCGTGAAAGACTATTTTTTGCGCCTGTAAATAATCACTGTAGCTCCAATTTTATTTATTTAATTTTTTTTTTGGGGGGGGGGGGGGGTTAATTAACTTATTTCTATCCAGCTGATTATTAAATTTTGGGTGGATCCTTATTATTTCTTTCTTCTGTCTTTTATTTCTTCAATCACATTGCAGGACTCCTCTTCTTTTGTTCGTAGATTTTTTCTGGATAAGACACACACGCTATTGAAGGAGCATGCCATACCCATTAGATATGCGTGTGCTTTTGCATTGGCCACTTCAGATTGCCTCAAAGACCTGCGGGATGATGTATGTCATTTCTTGCGTCCATGCAGTTGTTAATGGTTCTGATTTGCTGTAGCTGACTCTTTTCATTCTAGTCATGTAAATATATGGCAGAATTTATCAAAGAATATAGCAGAGAAGCTCGAATCTGTCAAGCTTCTGCTGTCCAAGGAGGATCACTCATTGGTTATCCAGCATACACTGTGGTATTCTTGATATATCTGCTTGCTCATGATGCAAAATTCCCTCCTGAAAACTGTCAGGATGAAGAAGTATTTGCCCAGTTTTGCAGGTAATTCCTGTAGCCTGTACATATCCAAAAACTGAATTATATAATTTCTTCTAGTATAGTTTACCTAGAACTGAGTTGTTGTGGTGCTGCTTGATATTGTGTCTTCTTTGCAGTCCACTTTTTAATTTACTGGAGGCATTAGTCAATGCTAAACTTGTTGAGGCCGACATGGATCCTGTTAATGATGTTCTGCTACTTCTGCTCTGTATTTTTCGTGCTGTTAAGAAAGCTGAGGATGCTGTTGATGCTGAAAGTTCTGCAGTAAGAATTTAATTGTGTATCGCAGAGTCTCTTGTATACATGTTACTTGGGTGACTTTGTTGCATGTCTACCTAATAAATCATTATCCCTTATTAATGATAATTGTGTGTCGCAAAGTCTCTTGTATACATGTTTACTTGGGTGACTTCGTTGCATGTCTGTCTAATAATCATTATCACTTTTGGGGCTTCTCAGATTTCCTCAGTTTCTTAGGCTATGTTTGGTTTCTTCTCAAAAAAATTTCTCAATCACTTTTTCATCAATTTCAATACTTTTTCACCAATCTCAATAATTTTTTTAAAATTCCAACAACTTTTAACGAATTTTTTACAAACTCCAACAACTTTTAACAAACTTTTCACCAATCCCAAAAGAATCTATACTAACTCTAAAAAAACAAACACAAAAAATGTTTTCAAAACCAAACCAAACACAGCCTTAGATTGTATGGTCTAGGTGTTTTCAGTGTAGTCTTTTGTACTGTTGACACATTTCTTCTCTTTAATAAGATTGGCTTACTTATAAAAAAATAATAATAATTTGAACTTATAAAAATAAAATAAAATAAATTATCACTTATTAAAATGAGATTATGTATTGTAAAGGATATCTCTTTCCTTTCTTATTGCGAATTTTATGTTATGGTTAACATTGATAGATGGTGTTCTTTTGCAAACGCAGAAGCTGCACTTAATAGCAGACATTGGGTCCTCCTTTGTAAAATCGTTAAATTATAATGGTATCTCGTCATCACATGCCCCTGCACTGATCTTGTTGCCCTCATCATTTTACAGAGTAAGTTATGTTGAGAAGAACGAGAGTGCCAGGTGTTAAGATCTTAAGTGCATTAAACCACTACTTCGATTCTGAAATGTTTGTTGCATGCAGGAAAATTCAGGATCTCTTACTCTGTCCTCTTTCGATGAATGTTCTATTGAGAGGATTGTTTACATGTATAAATCTCAGATCTCTCTGGTATGTGTCTAAAGGATGCCTTTCTACTCATTTTAATTATGTGCTTCATTTGATTATTTTTATAATGAGTTTTTTATTCACATATTTTCTTTCGATCGGAACTTGTTCTAATAATTTTTCAGCCCATTAACTCTTTTCATAATTGTGGTCGGAAGTGCCAAGAGGATAGCACACAGGCAGATTTTATTATGGACAACTCGTTGAGCTTGTTATGTAGCAAGCAAGTTGATTTGTCCACAACTGGAGCAGAAACCCAAAAAGATGTGAGGCAGGATAATGGTGTCGGACATAGGCGAAAAAGGGCAGTCTCTTCAACAGCTTCTGAATCAGTTAGATTGCAGGAGTGTTCTACAATCTATCATCAACAGGGTACATCTAAAAAGTCTGAAAGAATTCTAGAGAAAGAACAACTCTCATCCTCTTGTGATTCAGTAACTCTGAGATCCTCTCTGGCTGAATCACTTGTTTCAACTCAAATTATAAAAAGCAATATCCCATCTTGTAAAGTAAATGCCAGAGCAAGCAGCAGCGTTACTGCTGAACATTCGAAAGATTCCAGAGCCAAGCTCACAGACCCTTGCAGGTTAAATGTAAGTAGGCGATGAATCTAAGATGGCACCTTGACTTTGGTTAACGCATCTTTGTTTTGGCAGCTAACAATGTTCATGATAAGTATCTGGAGGAATCATACTTGATGAATTAGGAAGTTAATAGTAAAAGTGAGACTTTAATTGGCACCGGATCAAATTGTTGTCTGCGATGAATCAACAGTGACTTCAGTTAAAGGAGATGAATGCTGGAGTATCATTTGTGATTCTAAACATTGAGATGGGTCATCATTTCTTCTATCCAGGCTTGGTGAAGGGTTATTATTCTGGCAACATTACTCACAAGGTGAATTGATGAGAGTATGCAACTGGACAGTGATATTCCCTTTCAAGCGGAATTTTTGTTAAAAACAAAAAGGGTATCGGAGAGAGAACCTATTATCATGATTGTTTCCAATCCATTGTAATTTTGGAACAGTCTTGGTTTGCTGCTTTTCATTTTGCCTTAAACCAAGCCCAAAAATAATTTCAGGACCCGCATATTTATCGGGAAATAGGGCTGATTCTTCTGACAAGTGGACCGATTGAGAAACTTTTATGATTATGGTTGAGATATTTATATCGGTTGTTAACTTGTGGATCGACAATTTTAGAAATTTACTGCTACAACCGCACCCTTTTACGTATGTATCTACACCAGGGGCCAAGGGTGGGTTTAGGTTTGCCAAATAACACTATGGTGGGGTTGGAATAAGGTTCCCCAAAATCTAACCAGATTTGGAATATGGGTTTTTATGTTTCAAGTTCAGGAGGACTTCCCCATCCAAAATCCGATCTGTTTCCATTCTGCACAATATTTTTCAGGTACAAGATGCTGAGCAAATGGATGGTCTTGAGTAGATAGGAAAAGAGATTAAGATAGAAACAAATGGGATTGGACTTGAAACCTCTGGGGACATATCTGTTCTCTTCCAGTGAGGGATAAGACATCCTACCATATTGGTATCCTGTGAAGTCTAGGAATGGGAACTATTGAAATACCTGATCACAACACACACAATTACCCAGAAGCGTGGTTATTCTTGCAAAAAATGTCGTAGTTCTCAGCATACAATTTTTTACTCTCACATTTTCTCTTTTTCTTCCAATAGCCATTTCCTCAACAATTATAGGTAGTCTTCTGTCAAGAAACCAATATAAGTGATACAATCTGTTGCTATTGTTGTTAAATTTGCTGAGGAACTTAACATACCTGCATTAACTTCTTTTATACTAATTATTTTACCCCGTTCTAAAGCATGAATGAAATAGCAGCTTACATGTTTTTGCGTCCCATGTGACTTGTCTTTAGTTTCTTTTCTCCAGTTTTCCACTTGACATAAGCTCTTTTGATCTAACTCTTCTATCAACTTTCAGGTTACACCTGACAGTTGGGAGGCTGATTTGCTATGCTTGGGAAGTGAGAGCTGGGAAGAAAGAAGCCTTAGTCCTGTGGTGGAAAGGGTAAGAACACAGTACTACTAATCTTTGATGGGCTTGTACACATGGGCTTTGGTGTGGCAGTTAAGAGTTATGGTGCAGTATCCTCAAGTGGATTTGTCGAATTTTGTCTCCAACTTCATGAAACTCAGTTCTAGATGTAGTTGGGGGATCCCCCCTCTGTGCTGATAATAAGAGGAGCCAACAAACTGATAGAGACCCGTGGGCCTATTTAGTTTATAGTGGCTAGGTGATGAGTTTGGTTCAATGTGATTGACTCTGTAAAAAGATTCAGATCTAATAGAAACAAATGGCGCCAGAAGTAATTGAAATTTGTTGAATCGTTTCAACTTCAATTACTTGCAGACCGTTGTGGTTTCAAACATATTGGCCAAACCGTAATTTTTCATATTGTTAGAAACATAAATAAAAAGTTCAAATTCACCTCTTTTTGTCAGCTTAAGTTTTTGGGACAAGTTGTGATCTAATATGCTATGAGATCAAAGGTCTTGAGTTCGAACCCGACTCCACCCACTCATGAGGGAGAATGTTAGAAGCATATATTAAAATGACAAGATTCACCTCTTCCTATCAGCTTCAGCTTTTGGGACAACTGGAGATGCAACACAGAGGAGTAGTTATGGGAATAGTGCTCAGAAATTCAGTTTCTTAAAGCTTTTCTATATAGTTACACAACATACTTCATTGATTTTGTGTAAGCATCTAGAACTGAATCCTTTTTTGTCCATGGGTTATACCTGATGTTTGAATTCGTATAGGTTCTAATATAGTCTTCGCCTCAATATGCTAAAAGCTATTGCTGGGGAATACCCTGTTTTATAATGACAAAGTCCACCCCTATTTTTTTTTTCTTGGCAAAGTCCACCACTATTTATTATAATTGTCTAGTTCCCAAATCCTTCTTTCAATACATGTCCATGAAGTATAGACGGTTTCTGCATTGATACAGTTTTGACACTTCTACCTTTTTTCTTTCATGTAAGTTTAATGATTCAATTTGTGTCCACATATTTTCTGCTTGTTAATTAGATCTGTCATGGATTTCTTATGTTGACATCTTTGCAAGCAGGTTGTCTTGGCTGAGGAGTCAAACACCTTTCAGTCGCACGACATGTGAGTTATCATTAAGTTTTTGTGTTGGCTGTGGTAGTGAAGTGTATTTTTTTTGACGTATCCTTTAAGTGCTACTTTTTTGCTCACTTCATGTTCTTCTTTTAGGAAGTAATGTTTTCATTCAAGTTTTGATCCTCCAGGGATTCTATTGTATTCTTAATTAAACTTTTTATTCATTCTCTTTCTTTGATTATTTGCAACTAGTACCTCTTGCAGTGCAGGTTTCTGTGTTCTTGAGTCTGCTTTGGCCTTTAACAACACTGTTGCATTTTGGCCTTGTGCCATATAGTTTCTTTCCAAAAGGAATAACATTTTATAATATTGCATGAAAAATATTAGTGCTTGAGCACATAGATCCACGAAACTTATATAATTCAATTCTACTTGGTTCAGTGTGAGCCGACTCATGGTATATTTTAGTGATTATGTGGAACATTTTGTTTTTACAGTAGTCTAAAGAGAAATCTTGATACAACTGGAGATCTGACCACCCAGCGCGAAGTATTAGGAGTTGAGGAATATCAGAAGTTTCCTAACAGAACTAGTCATGAGCCTGGTAATGTTCCATAATTTTCTATGGAAGTGTTCCAAGTTCTTGATGTTCTATCTGTTTATCAACCCCCTCCCCCCTTCGCACCCCCTAATATCTTCTGACTTATCATCAATGATGTGAGACTTATCATCAATGATGTGATAGTCATGCTGCATTACAAACTCTTTGATAGGATTTGAATGAATCCCATGCAGTTACGATTCCAAGCTTTGCGAACCGAGATCTTGTGGCATTTGGATTGTATATTTTTGTTAAACTGCTGTATACTTCTCAAGTCGAGTGGAAAATATGTATGAGGGGAAATTTTTTGCAGTCTTTGTATTTGTGAGCTAACTCGGTGTCGGACTCTCCTTTTTCGGATTTCCTTATTTATTTAGCTTGTCTGGTGTAGGGGTCTCAGTTTAGTCCTTTGTACTGCTTATTCTACTTTTCTTGTTTCAATAAAATTTGCCTCATCAAAAGAAAAAAAAAGTCGACATCTCCAATCTTTAAAAAGTAAGCCCAAGAAAATTGTAGAGAAATTATCTTCTTGACAGAAAGTTGTTTTTTTTTAAGCATTACATCCTTCACGCAGCTGTTACAATCATTATTTTGGTAAAGTTTACATGTATTTCCCGGATGCAGCGAAGGCAAAGAAGGGTCAGAAAGTTTCTAAAGATACAACAGCATCCGAAGTTACCGATCTGAATGAGAATGCTGTAAGCCTTACTATTCTTTTCGTTTATTCTTTTCACTGCTCTTAACTAAGGAATCACGGCCAAAGCAGATTTCCATCTGTTTGCTAATGAATCATTTTAGCATTCTCTCCTTAATTTTGACCTTTCAATAACAACTCCCATTTGGGTAGGTGCCTTTCCTTTTTATTTTGTTCTCTTCTTCTCTGTCTCTCACATACTGTAGAGACATGATTTGTGCCTCTGGGGATAGATGGATCTTTTGCAATTTAGATGTAGAATTTCAGGTCTTTTCATTTTGTTTTCATTTGGAATTTGTTACTGCAGATTAATCTTGTCATGGTTGCTTTGCTTGTTTCAGGTTGTTAAAAGAAGTAGGAGGCAAAAAATTAAGTTTTGATACTTCTCTCTTGAGGCCAATAATAACTTGCAGTACTTCAGAAACAAAGAATTCTGTGTCGCTTAAGATTACTACAAGTTGAGAAGTCAAAGGACTTGTGCGGACTCTCCCTTGCCCTGAATCAGATTAAAAAGGTATAACAACTGGTGCCAAATACTACTCTCCCCTTGCCAACTGAGATTAAAAAAGTGTAAGTTCTCTCTAAATGTATGTATAATGTGTTTCGTTTGAGTTACCAACTTCAGAACAGAAGAATACTGTGAATAGCAGCGGGATGAGTGTTGCGACGAGTTTCAAAATATATGAAGTGAGTTTGAATTCCTGGGTTTTTTATTTATTTATTTTTATCTTTTTTTGGTAACAAGGAGAAATTATGTGGGAATCGAAATTGTGACTTGTCCGTCTACTCGCACAGCACAAGTTTGTCCTTACACCACGGAGGCAGGCCCGCGATGGGTGGGTTTTTTTATTTGAGTATCCGCAAGTTCCTCAAGTTCCTTTAGACACTTTGTGCGGCATATTTTGCATGTCTTCAGCAGCTAATAGAGGCCAAGTAAAGGATTATGGTGTGGCGTTAGCTTAAGTAGTTGTATGTATGTTCCCAAGCTCTTGATCATCTAAGGAGTTCGGTTATTGTGTTAAGCATTATTGTGCTGAGCATGCTGAGCGACGACTGAGATTAAAATTTGGAAATCCGATGGCTGTGGTTAAACACCATTTAAAATATTCGTAACATTTTAATTGATGTAGCGCGATCTGAACCCTTAAATTTTGAAGATTTTAATTTCAGTCGTCGCGCAACATGCTTAGCACAATAATCAGGTTCTCATTTAAGTTCTGACTTCGACTATCAAGGAGACGTATAATCTTCTTTCTATTTAAAATTGTGTTCAGAGGATATATGATTAATTTTTTAGATTTTATTATCTAGTCCTCTACGAGATTCTAGTTGATTCGGGCTAAACAAATAATTCTCGTAAGAATTACTATTTAAATTACAAGTTAATTATGAAGTTCTTATGGTTTTCAAGTATATTAGGGAAATGATCTTTCCAAATTATTATTTCAGCTCAACTGCAGATCTGCAGACAAAAATACATGTAATCCTAGTCTTAACAGGAAAAAAAAAAAGTAAACGAAGGAAATAAAAATAATTTGTACACTTTTTTTCGAGCAAAATTTTGGGTACCTTTGGACAGATTTGGTCCTGCTTTGATGCATGCGATTCTTAAGCAACATAAAAACCCTTAACTAGAAGATCACCCATATTTAAATAGATTTCAATGCAATTCTTGTGGAGAATCGAAATCAATTCAGCTTGGCAGGCACTAAAAAATGGGCTGGTAAACTTTAGGCTCTTATATGGTTCAAGTGTTTTCGGTATTATTAACATATCTTTTTCTTAATAAATTTTTAATATGCTTATTTATCCAAAAAAAAAAACTCAAGTTGGTACAGTCTCAAGTCAAATAGGTCAAGTAAATTCGACTTTTACCGTAAAAATAATCACAAAAAATTATTGTACCTGAAAAAATTTAAAGTGGAAAATACATTTTCTACTCACGAACTATGTAGGTTTTACACTTGCACCTTAAACTACTATGTTTAAGACATTGCACCCTCTAACTACTAATCTTAAACACTTTACACATTCTATCAAAATTTTAGACTAAAATGACGATAATACCCTTGACCCACTTTGAAGATATTGTTATCAATTTATTAAATTTTGGGGATAAGGGTGCAAAGTGTATATTATTAATAGGTTTTTTTTTATAAGTAAGCTTTATTGAAAGAAAAAAGGACGGAATAGTACAAAGGCTATACTGAACCACAAAAAAAAAGCTACAAAAGGAAAACCCAACACCCAGCAACCCACGTTACCCATCAATGCCCGGGAAGCCCTAAATGCCATGTACGCCCGTAATCAAACCAGAATGCCCGGAGTCATGCCAGGTGGGCCCTGTATATCTAGAATGCCCTGGATGCCCTCTACGCCCTGAAAGCCCGACATGCCCAGAGTCAAGACATGTTTGTCTGGAGACAAGCCCCGTATGCTCGGCGTGCCCGGGAAACATAAATGTTCCTGGGTCTGCCCAATATGCCCTCCCGAAAAGCTCCTTCCATCGCATTACTACACTAGCCCACAAGATGCCCCCATAGACGTCCTCCCCCTCCAACTTAAATTCTGAGCATCATAAAGATATGATCGATTCCCTCCCTCCCTATCGGCTCTTCCTAGACACATACTTCTTCCCATCATAATTGACCAATGACTTCAACCCTTTCAGCTCCTTTATGAACTTGTCTCCTGATTTGCTAGGGGTTACTAGCCCGCTGCTCGCCCTCTCCTTTTCTAGAGCTACAAAGAGTGCCATCAGCTCACTCTCGTGACCCACACAAGATAGACCAACCATATTGCTGACAGACAAAACTGTGTCCAACACTCAATCTGAAGAGGAGACTTCCCGATGACAATCCTCCTCCCCCTTCAAAGGAGGTTCAGCCACAAACCCATATACACTACTCTCTACACAAATTATAGCCCATCCCCTTTCTAAAGAAGCTGCTGACCTCTCATCAGTATGAAGAGCAACTCTTAATTCCTCAAGGGAAGCCAACGGGGCTTGGATGTCCTTGTCATGAAGTAAGGAAACGGGAGGAATAATATTATGAGAGCAAACTTCAGCCTCTGAAACCTATAAAATCGAGTCGTCGAGCTTCTCCATGACCTTGGTCTCCACTTCAAGGAAGGATACCAACCGCGTGGGATATGGACCCAAAGACTGGAGCTTGGGGACGGGATTCGCGATGACTGGAGAGCCAGCGAAAGGATTCATGAAAAAATCTGGGTCATGTGACCCAGGCCAAACCTGATCCACTGCTCCACCAGCCTTCCCGGAATTGGCAGCGGGATGGTCCGGCCCAAGACTTGGGCACCCCGGCCCAAAATCACCCAGATTATTCTCCTCAACGGGCCCTTAACTTGCTTCACCCCGACCAAAACACATGGGTCCAGTCCCCATAGACCTTACACCGAATTCCTGATAGCTGACCTCGGGCCCCATAGGCCTTACATCACAATCGGTGCAGCTGAAGCCCCCCTCATTTGAGCCATAAAGGTCCAATAAGCCCACCGAATGAAAGATGCGATCCAACTCCATTTTTAAATCTGGAAGCCTCTGATAAAAATGTTTGAGACAATAATTGCCACCCACGCAACCTCCAACCGACAAAACATTAATAGTGTTGTCTATGAGACCTGAACATATAGCCGCTAAATCTGCTTGCACTGCCACCTTCTGCGCAAGCTCACACACATCGACTGCCTCAACAACTACTTTCGACTTTCCCTCTACCTGTGATAGCTCCCAATCACGAAGCTCTGACGACGGGGAAAAACTTGACAGTGTCAGCAAAGGATACCCCTTCCATCCGCCCCACATTACGCGAAGAAAGATTAACTTTCCTAATATTGCCAAAGAAATCAACAACTATCTGGAAATTCTATGTCATCGTATTCCATCCTCTTCTCTTGAAACCTTCAGGAATCATGATCGTCTCGAGACGACGTCCCTCCCCATATTCAATAATGGCCACATATCTCTCTACCTTATTTCGACACCTCTCGGCCAGGAACGCACGAGTCGCATAATTGAATTTCAAGACAAATGGGCGATCAACATAAGCCTCCAACAACTTACTAGCTAAGTTGGCCACGCAAACAACTCCATATCGCCCTATAGAAATCAAACTAACACTTTCGACTCCATTCGGTCACCTTAACCAAACCACCGTCATTCACCGTCACCTGAAACTCCTTAGCTTCGATTATAAAACACCTTGAGAAACCCATCGAACCACTACTTACTGAGAAATCCTAAGACCAACTCCATCTGTGTCATTCTTTGCTCATTCCGAGCAATATGAGTCTATTGCCCTTAAAAAACCTCCTGGGACTCAGTTATGGAGGACCCTTGCTCCTGTAAGTTGTGGAGGTTTCTAGAGGACCCTTGGTCCCTCACAAGAGTCTTTTGTGTGGGAGGTTGTGCTTGTTTATGGGTTCAGAGCCACCGACGAAGGAAGAAGCCCCTGCCGGCGTGTGATAGGGTGATGCTATAGACTGTTGTTTTATCTAACTCCGTATAACAACTCTTAATATTGATAGTTGAATGATGTAATGTATCACAGACTCAGTAATTTATGGATAAAAGTGTATTTTTCTCAAATTTAAACTTAAGACACCACAATAAATAACATTCTATATCCCCACGATAGCCTTTTGAGTTATTGCATTGGGCACGCAGAAAACACTGCAAAAGTATGGACATTTTTTTCCTAAGCAACAAGAGTCTGTACATTTAACTGCTCCCAAAAGGGCCAAAAACAAACAAATTGTTCATACATCCAAGCTGTCAATCAGGGATTTCAACTGACTTGGAGGCTACACAACCTATTTCGTTCCCGGGTCAAGACTTGAATCAGCCTACAGTCAAACTTGGGATCTACTGCACAAAACCCCGACTCTTTTCAGCTGACTCCAGAAGGATCCTTACAGTTACCGCGCAAGTCCCATGGCAAACTTGAACTTGAAGTTCGATTCCCCTAACTCTCGCTTCATAGTTCGCGCCTTCTTGGACTTCCTCAACTCCGGTCTTCCCTTTCTCTCTCCTATGATCCTTGTTTTCTTCTAGTTTCGCACTAATGCACCTCTAATTAATTATGAGTTTAGAAAATGATCCTTTTTTTATTCATTTTGCTTGTAGCCTAATGAGATTTTATGTAACATGCCTACGTAAGGGCTCCTAGTGGATATGGACAGAGATGCAATTATGGGGCTGCAAGGAAGGAACATTCCAGATCATGATGATCTTTTGGACTTAAGTGTTTCAGGGACCTACTCTACTATACAAATCCATTAGTGCAATTGTTTTCGTATTTTACATTTATTCGGGTAATATCGTACTTTCAATATTACAAATTTACGAAGCGTTTATAGGTCTATATAAGAAACTAGCTAGTGCACGAGAAGGGAAGAAAAAAGTTAAGAATTTACTTGTATTTATGTTTGGAGGATTGACTGAGCCTCGAATGTCAGCTTTTATGTTAATTTTTCAGTAAATGTATTTCAGTAAAGATTTTTGGTGAATGTTTTGTTTCATTGATATGAAGGTTTGTTATAATTATTCGTAATGGACCCACATAGGCTTGAAGATTCACACCTTGAAAAATCGGATTGTCAAGTGAAGGTGACTCCAAGCTTATATAAAGTCATATAGATACTTTCTTAACCAATGTGAGATTTTTACATACCCCCACCTTTCTAAGACCAACGCCTACGTTGGTCGAGAGCCATTGAGCTTCTATTCACCGGGCTGGGGCCATGTCCATACCACCGGATCCATGACCGGCCACTCTATAGGCGTGGTGGCGGGGTAGCACAAGAGTCTACAACCAGCTCTGATACCATTTGTAATAGACCCACATAGGCTTGGAGATTCACACCTTGAAAAACTGGATTGCCAAGTGAAAGTGCCTCTAAGCTTATATAAAGTCATATAGATACTTTCCTAACCAATGTGAGATTGTTACAATTTTCATTCTTTGAATGTATCTATGATTTGTTCGAGTATAATCAACTATTGTGAATGTATATGTTTAAGCGAGTATATATGTTTTCGTTGCACTTTCCGTGGAATTATCATTCCAAATATAGTTGGAAAAATGGTAGTAAATGTAACTCATATGTAACTATATAAGCATTTACCGAAAATTGATTTGATTAGAAGCAAAATTAACCTTCTTTAGTGTGACTGCATTATCGTTGTCGTTTAAAGAAAAGCAAAATATGATCTTCTCGAGAGTATGGGCTTTATGTGGATACATTTTGCTTTAGAGACTTAACGACGTGTCTTTTCCTAAATAAATGAAGCATCGTTACCTAAAGATTGTTCTTTTTCTCGTTAGCAGATGTATGTACTTGTGTCTTTTGGTCTTTCCCTCTTTTGCTTTAATTTCTTTTCTTTCGATTGATGATGGTGTGTCCCTATATAAATTTGTGGGTGGGTTCGCGCCCTTGTGTTTATATGTGTATTTGTAGCCAAACCCACATTTTACATAAACAACATCCTCAGTGCAAAATATTTTAGGTATTGATTGCTTCTATGCTTTGGCGACCAGTTTTCTTTTGATGTTTCATGTTCCTTCTCTATTAGATTCTAAATTTTGTTTCAATCAAGATTTTCCCTTTTGTCTTTAAGATACATTTTATGATGGTCTCATGTGTTCAGCATCTTATGTGGCTTTTCCATAGAAGCATATTTGGAGGTCCCTTGCCCCTTTGAGAGTCTTTTTTTTTTTTTGCGTGGGAAGCTGCCCATGGAGGAATCTTGATCGTCGACAACCTGAGTAAAAGTGGTTTTTATCTACTTTACTGATGACTTCTTTGCAGATCTAGTTGGGAATCCGTGGATCATATCTTTCTTCATTGCGTAGTTGCTAGGGATTTGTGGTCTCATGTGTTCAGCATTACGAATTTTTGTTGGGTTATGCCTTCTAGGGTGATGGAACTGATGTTTTGCTGAAAGGGAAGTTCAATAACCCTCTTGCTTTGAGGGTGTGGATGTTGATCCCTATTTGCATTTACTGAGTTCTTTGGAGGGAGAGGAATGATAGATGTTTCGAGAATACCTTTTTGTCTTTAGTGGGGTTAAGGGGAAAGTTGATGAGCGTGCTGTTTCTTTGAGTCAATTTGGTGTTGGATAGTCATTTGTGGTCTCATGTGTTCAGCATTACAAATTTTTGTTGGGTTATGCCTTCTAGGGTGATGGAACTGATGTTCTGCTGAAAGGGAAGTTCAATAACCCTCTTGCTTTGAGGGTGTGGATGTTGATCCATATTTGCATCTGTTGGGTTCTTTGGAGGGAGAGGAATGATAGATGTTTCGAAAATACCTTTTTGTCTTTAGTGGGGTTAAGGGGAAAGTTGATGAGTGCTCTGTTTCTTTGAGTCAATTCGGTGTTGGATAGTCATTTCTCTGATGTATCCGATTTTATTAGCTTTGTAGCTTGTTTAGATTAGGTATTTAGTATATCTCCTTGTACTTTACCTCATTTACTTTTTCGATAAAGCTTTTCTTAATTATCAAAAAAAAAAATTGATGGTGGCATGTTTCCTCTAGGACAGTCGACCCTGTTCCTGGTGTTAGGGGTGAAAACCGGAAATGCGGTCCGGACCGCATTTCCGGTCCTCTAATATTAAAGGACCGGACCGGACCACTTATATGTGGTCCGGTCCGGGTTTTAAAAATGCGGTCTGGACCACTTAAGTGGTCCAGACCGGATTTATTTTTTTTTTAAAAAAATTTCTACGCTCTGCAATAGCACTGCGCACACTGCAGATAGCACTGGGCAGTGTGCGCAGTGCGGTAATATTTTTAAAAAAAAATTAAAAAAAAATTTATGACAGCGCAGTAGGCGCAGTAACGGTAATATTTTTTAAAAATTTTAAAAAAATTAAAAAATTATTAAATGCGGTCCGGTCCGGTCCGGACCGCATTTCAAAAATATACAGACCGGACCGGACCGGATAAATCCTGTCCGGACCGGACCGTATTTTTAAAATTAAAACCGGACCGGACCGCAAATCAGGTCCGGTTTTCCGGTCCGGTCCGGTCTGCGGTCCGGTTCTGTTCAGCCCTACCTGGTGTTGATCTTGAAGGTCTTGAGGTTGCTCGAGAATGTTTGACCGATGTGTTTAAGCTTGATTCATCTTCTGTCAATGATCAGATAAAGCTGAATTTGTTGGTTGACTTGTTCCAATCATTGGAAGGAAATGAGCATCAGGAAGATAGAACTAGTTCTGCTTATGGAGCAATCTCAGCTGATGCTCCCAGTTCATCCTTTGCTCCAAATGCCGCTAATTTCATTCTTTCAGAGGCATCAAATATTTTGGTTTGTTGTCCTTCAGTTAGACAATAATATTGTCATCATTTGTGTTTGTAGAATATATGGTTCTCGTAATCTGCTCCGTGAAGCTATTAAGTTGTAAATACTGGAATTATATATTTCAAAACTAGGGAGAGAAAGGGTTATAGTGAAATTCATGAGTATCTTTATAAATACTGCTGGCATTTTCGTCATTATTGTTGTTACTAATACGATGTATTCTAACTACCTTAACTGTTGGGATTGACGTAGCTGTGATAAACATGCCACCTTAGAGTATTATACCTTACCTAAGATTACATGTGTTATATGTCAATGGAACCACTCATTTAGCCAACCCATTTGAAACTCTCATATTGGTAGTCCAATAACTTCTGATCTGAGGATTTATCGGACTCAGATTTGGTAGTTGTATCGTAGGGTAAGTCTAATTACCAACAAAATTGATAATGCTTTTGATAATACTGGAGCTTTGTGGCTTAAGGAGGGAGATAGGTGCACTCAGTTCTTCCACCGCATGACCAATTCTAATTGTAGGAAAAAATCGATTAATAGCTTGGATGGAGAGTTGTTGGAGGATATGGTGAGTATTTTTGAAGAGATTGTCAACTTTTATGGTGCCTTATTCAAGGAGTCTTTCTCTTGGAGACCTCTTTTGAATGATTTGGGTTTCAACTCTATCTCTGGCGTTGAGGCGGATTGGCTTGAAAGACCTTTTGATGAGGAGGAAGTAGTTGGGGTGGTGAGGAGTCTTAATAGGGACAAGGCGCCATGACTGGAAGGTTTTGCCCTTGCTTTTTTCCAATCTTGTTGGGAGGTGGTCAAGGGTGATGTTCTCTCTATGTTCAATGAGTTGCACGACATGAGAGGTTTGTTAGAAGTCTTAATGCAATCTTCTTTGTTCTGATTCTGAAAAAGCATAGAGCGGTCGAATTGAAGGATTTTCGCCCTATTAGCCTTGTTGTGGTGGTGGTGGTGATTGGGATGAGAGGGGTCTACAAAATCCTTGTTAAGGTTTGGCAAATAGGCTGAAAGTGGTCTTAGGCGGCATCGTCTCGCCATCTCAGAATGCGTTTATGAAAGGTAGGCAAATCTTGGATTCAATTTTGATTGCTAATGAGTGTAGTGACTCTAGGATGCGTTCCAATATCCCGGGGATGACCTGCAAACTGGATGTTCACAAAGCTTATGACCACGTGAATTGGAGTTTCCTTTTGTACCTCTTAAGGAGGTGTGGCTTCGGGGATAGTGGTGTAACTGGATCGAATTTTGCATCTCCACTGCTAAATACACAGTGATTTTGAATGGATACCCTGAAGGCTTCTTTGGAGGCTCCCGTGAGTTGCGTCAAGGTGATCCCCTTTCACCTGTGCTATTTGCTCTTGTCATAGAAGCCTCTAGTAGGATAATGAAGGAGGTGATTGCCAATGGATCCATTGAAGGGTTTGTTGTGGGGTAAGCATCTTTCATTTACTATTTGTGGACGACACTCTTATTTTGTGTGGGGCTGATGAAAGTCAATTTCGCAATCTTTAGTGCCTCCTCCTATGCTTTGAGGAGGTGTCGAGTTTGAAGATCAATCTTTCCAAGTCTGAAGCCATCCCTATTGGTACTGTTGACAATGTCCATGATTTGGCTAATATTTTGGGCTGTGGCATTGCTTCTTCCTTTGGGAGCATCCAACAAATGTTCACACATTTGGAGTGACATTATTGAGAGAACGAAAATGAGGTTGGCAAGGTGGAAACGTAGTTATCTCTTCAAGGGTGGTAGAATCACGTTGATTAAGTCTACCCTTTCTTGTCTTCCCACATATTTTTTGTCTCTCCTCCTTATTCCTTCTGTTGTGGCTAATAGGTTGGAGAAGATTCAGAGGGATTTTCTTTGGGGTAATAATGAGAGTGGGCAGAAATTTCACCTTGTGAACTGGGATAAAGTATGTTCTCCTATTAGTTTTGGTGAGTTGGGTTTGAGAAGACTCTCCTTGTTCATTAAGGTCCTCTTAGGAAAGTGGCTTTGGCATTTTGGGGTTGAGTGTGATAACTTGTGGAGAATAGTTATCATGGAGAAGTACAGTTGTGATTTGGGAGGGTGGAGCACTCTTATGGAGTTGGTCTTTGGAAGCAAATCAGCAATGTATGAGTTTCTTTTGCTTTAAACATCCATTTTGAGGTGGGGAGTGGCATTAGAGTTCGTTTCTGGCTGGATCGTTGAAGTGGAGAGAGAACCTTAAAGGAATCTTTTCCTCTCTTGTTTTCTCTAGCTCGCAACAAGAATGTTATGGTTGCAGACTGTTTGGAGTGGGGATCCAGAAATGTTTAGTGGAATATTTAGTTTGTTAGGATGGCTAATGATTGAGAGTTAAAGGAGTTTTATGCGCTCTTCACTTTACTCCAAGGTTATGACGAGTCGGGTTGAAGACAAGATTAGATGGATGGGGTCCAAGAATGGTGAGTTCTCGGTGAAATCTTGGTATTTGATTCTTGTTGTAGGCTATGATGTGTGTTTCCCTTGAAAACAATTTTGGAGGACTTTAACCCTGTTTAGAGCATCCTTTTATGTTTGGGAAGCTACTCAAGAGAGAATTCTGACCACTGATAACTTGAGGAGGAGGAGGGGAGTGTGTTTGCTGCACTGGTGCTACCTTTGCAAATATGATGGAGAATTTGTTGAGCACATCTTGCTCCATTGTTCGGTTGTTGGGGAGTTGTGGTCTCTTGTGCTCTCCATTATGGACTACGATTAGGTGATGCCTAGGAGGGTGGCTGATGTTTTGCTATGTTGGAGAAGGAATTTTAAAGACCCTCGAGCTTTAGCTATTTGGAGAATGATCCCTATTTTTTTATGGTGGAATATCTGGAAAGAGAAAAATGAGAGATGTTTTGAGGATGTGGCTATGTCCATGGAGTATTTGAGGGGAAATTTTTTGTAGTCCTTTTTTTGGGTAACCGGTAAGTGTATTAATTCCCCAAGAACAATACAAAGAGTAGGCCAAGCCCAGAAACAAAGAAAAAACACAGGACACCAAAAAAGCAAGAACAACTAGTTATCATTAAAAGTATCAGCAGTATGTCTTCTGTATGCTGTAAATATGTCTTCTGAAATCTTCCACTTTCTACTTAACTGAATATTCACATAAGTCCTCCTCATATCTCGAATTGTGTTAATTCTTGCAATTACCGCAGTGCATATGTCACTAAAAACATGTATAAGCCTTCTACTATTACCTCTGAAAATTCTGGAGTTTCGTTCCCTCCACAAAAAATAAATAGCCGTTGTGAGCATGGTTCTCGAAATTCTCGCAAGTAACGTCACACCTTTCATATTAGCTGCCATCCATTGGACCACTTCCCTCCAGCAGATTATATCTCTAGAAATATCACATCTGTCCAATAAAAGAATCCAAATCCGACGAGAGAATGAGCATTGGAAAAATAAATGGTCCTCATCCTCCGGCCCTCCACCACACAAAACACAATGTAAGTCACTACCCATACCCCTACCTCGCAAGGTTGTTCGAGTAGAATGCCTCTCTCTAAACGCTAACCAGGAAATAAAAGAGAACCTTGGCACATGGCTAGCCCCACAAAATGCAGGACCAGGTAACCTTCGGGTAAGATGGTGCTAGAGAACCAACAACGGAAGATACTGAAAAGTTACCATTTGGACTAGGACACCATATTAGCCTATCTCTTCTATTTTGGCAAGGATGAAAAGTACCCTGAGTTTGAGCAGCCAACATCCTCCAAAACTCACCAACTGGCCAGCTCCAAGTTGTGCCTCTAATAATCTCAGCAACAACAGCATTCTCGCCACCTGAAGAGGATCGCATAAACTCACTCGGAACCAGTTTATACAGTGGTCCACAAGGGTGCCAATTATCGAACCAAAGAGAGATGGAACACCCATCCCCAATAACAACCTTGATCCTCTCCTGTGCCACCTCACGAAGTTGGAGGATATTCCTCCAGCACCATGTTGAATCAGAGGCAATGCTCATGTTCCAAAACTGCCGACCACAGACAAGATTCTTGCCGACCCAATCGGCCCAAATGGACTCAACTCCATTCGTTAGAAAATGCCAGATGTGCTTTAGGTTGCATGCCTTATTCCAGACATTAATTTCCGGGACTCCCAATCCACCTTGATGAAGCGGTTTACAAATCTCACCCCATGACACCTTGGCTCCTCCTATATTGAGGTCACTGCCTTTCCATAAAAAGGATCGAAGTATTTGCACAATTCGACTTAAGGTAGCTTTAGGGAGGATAAAGTGACACGCCCAATACGCTTGAGTTGCAAACAAGATTGACTTAACCAACTGCAATTTGCCAGCATAAGAGAGGAATTTATTCGTCCAACTCTTAGCTCGAGCTACAATCCTATCCCCCAGAATTTGGCAATCAATAGGCCTTAGTCTAGTAGAAATTAAAGGAAGGCCCAAATACCGAATTGGGAGCTCCCCCACAGAGAAATCACAGAGGAATTTTTAAATCTGGTCGGTTGTTGGGTGATTTTGTAGTCCTTGTACTTGTGGCCGAAGCAATGTTGGGTTCTCCCTTTTATGAGTTTTTGGATTTCATTAGTTTTTTAGTTTGTTTGGTCTAGGGACTTCAGTATAGTCTTTTGTACTGTTTCTTCTATTCCCTTTTCTTTCAATAAAATTGCCTTACTTATAAAAAAAAATACTGGAGAGCCATCTCTGGCATTTCATTAACTGCGGTCATGAAATGGAGGGCAGTTTCCTCATACTTTCAATAGATTTTGCAGACGATAGTCGCCTCTGTAGGTATATAGTTGTTATTTCTTATGATATTGGAGGATTTAAATCAATGCCATCTAAATGTCTACAAATGCCTCATGTGATCAATTTTTTTTTCCGTGTAAAGACTATAGGCTTATTGATTATGTTTGAATGTTGTGATATAAGTTTTTTAGAAGTTTGTTGTTGCTTCTTTTCATTTGAGTCATTTATATCGGATTAGAATATGGATGATGCTGCAGAATTGCCAGCATATGGAATTAATTGGGTTTGTGGTTATTGTGTTATGATATTTGAATTTGAGTTGTGACTTTCTTTCGTGTTTTCCAACTTCAGCAGGGCGAGGATTGGATGAGGAAACCTCATGCACCGGGTAGGGAAATGATTTTCTATTTTAGTGCTGAAATAGTTTCTTTCTATGTTATCTTTCTCTTACTCTGTAGCCCTCTCATTTTATCATCTTTTAAGCTAGCATCTTTTCGTATAATTAGATGCCGAAATGATTATTTGTTTCAACTAAAATCAATGACAACACACTGCCTTTATAGGAAAACTGTTGTTACGTCTATAATGCCTTTGAATTCTTTTCTAAACAACATAGCTTTGACAACCTATAAGCAATCTGGGAGTGTTTTGGGACTGTATAAATTCTGCCAACTTGTATCATTGTTCTTCTTTTCCATTCTCTGTTTTCGACGATTTTCTCTCAAATTCACTGGATTCAACATAGTTAACTTATCAGGCAGGCATCAGCCTCTATTGCATAATTGACACCGTCACCGCACCGCTAAGGCACAATAACCGTCATTGTCGGTGACGGTATTAACGGTAACGGTTATACGATAACCGCTTAAACCGTATAACCGTTGTACAAAAAAATTAAACTTTTTCTTGAGCTTTTTCATTTTTTTCACTGCTTTAGGCTGTTTAAATTTTCAACACAATATCATAATCAATAATCATATCAAATGGAAAAATATCATAACATATTCAAATATAATATCATAATCATTAACAATCATAACAAATATAAAGTTGTCTAAAAGTATAACATAATATCATATTCAAACATAAAGACTAAAGTCTAATAAAAGTGTCCAACAATGTGACATAAACCAACCAACAAAATCCCAACAAAAGTATGTCACATAATTTGGGGCAGTCTTGTTATATCAGCTAGGGGTGGTTAACGGTAGTGTAGGTAACAATTTGGCAAAAACCGTCACCGTCACCACAATTGACGGAATCACATATTTGACACCGTCACCGCACTGCTAAGGCACAATAATCGCCCTTACCGATAACGGTAGTGTAGCGGTTTTAGCGGTTAAAACGGTAACCGTCGGTGTAAATGAACACCCCTAATATCAGCATCTGACTTTTCCCGGGCAAACAAACATTTTATGATTTAGTACATTTCAGGGGTACGTAAAAATGCTAATTTTTTTTTTCTAAATTAAGTAAAAATGCTAGCGGTCCAAAACGAACGCCTGACCTGTACTAGCGATCTCGTTCTTTTGTTTTTTTAATTCAATAATGAGGCACTAAGATAAAACGTCCTTGTCTCGAGTATGTGGCAGTAATGATTTATATCGAGGTTTGTAGCACTCTTATCCTATAATTTGACCATCTAGTTGGGGGATGTTTGATGCAGAAAATTTTGAGTATTAGGATTTGAAAAATATTATAAAGTAAAGATATGTTATGTGAGTTGGTGAAAAAGTGAAGAGAGAGAAATTTTTTAATAAATATTATAATAATAAAAAATTATGTGATGAATTTTTTATTATTAAACCTAAATTTTTGGGCCTAAATTATTGAGGCTCAAACAAGAACATGTATTAAAAACTTTAAGTCAAATTATAATTCTATTTATAATTTAAAGTATAATGTACCAATAATTTCGGATTTAAGTTATTATAAAATGAATAGTAGTTTGAATGTACAAAATATCATTTTTTTCAAAATGAATAACACGTTTGCAACAAAGACCAACACTTAATTGTCGAGACTAAAATAAGAAGTCTGTTACTTGCTATTAATTTAAGGTGTTTAATTAATTAAAAAATTGTGAAAAAATATAATGAGGTAACAAACACAAATCCATTCAATCACTCTCATTTTTCAACATGATTAAAAACGAACTACTTAAAAAGCTATTATAATTATGTTTGCCCCTCCATGACATCCTTTGTGGCAACTGGCTGTTCACATATGTGACATGGAGGGGCGAAGCTGGAATTTAACTTTTGGGGATCAAAGCAAAAAAATTAAAAATAAGATTTCAATTTCAACAAGAAAAATTCTCGCTACTTAGCATTGTTTCAAGACAAACTTTAGAGCAGCTACACGTGACTTTAGGTGATATTCGTTTGGAAAAAATTTATAGGATTCTAATAAAATTGTGAATATTTAAGTGATGTTAAAGTTATATTGGCATGCGTGTAGAAGTTGTTAAAAGTGATTAATGTTTGTAAAAAAGATAATAAAGTGTTATATTGAAATACGTGTATTTTATAGTAAATTTGTAAGAAACGAACATGCCCTTCAAAATACAATAAAACTTTCAAACACATACACCCGTCCACGAGACATGTAGTGAGAGCACCTAACTGAAAACACGTAGAATTTAACTATACTAGTATTTAAGAGAACCTCCCTTCTTCTCGATTTATCCGTCCCTCAACTAACACCCCCCTGCTGAACGTCACCGTTTGAAGATCCTTTGCCTCTTTATAATCCCAAACCAACTCCTTGTTTCCAGTTCATAGCTCGAATTCTTCGAATGCTGATCGCTTAAAATCTGCTTCAGTATTAATCAGCTCTTCCGTTTCAGTGTCTGGAACTGAAACAAATTATGCAGATGTCACGATTGATTGATAGATAGTAAGTGAAAGTGGCGAAATTAATATATGCTATATGCAGTCCTATAAATATAAAATACAAAAGGGCCAATATTAGGGTAGAGTGACTGAGGGAGAAGACAACCAGAGGGGCATTTGTTTCACTATTGGCTGCAAAAATATCAGATCAAAACTCCCGAAGCAGTCTGAAAGTCCCTTTCAGTATTCTTCTAGATCTTGTGAATTCCAAATCTAGTCTAGTCAGATAGTCCTCTAAATATTAATTTTATCCAACTTTATCTAAACTATTACTAAACATAGGTTTCTATTACCTGACAATTATAGTTAAATTTTCCCACAATAGCCAGCCATTTAGTTGGAACCAATCATATCCACACGCGGATCTAGTAAGGCCCCCATTGTTTGAAAAATCTCTCAAATTTTTTTTAATATTGTCCGCCCCGTTAGGAATTTGATTCATCCTCAAACACTGCTTGACTTAAGAAAATAGCAGTTGAGTCCAAGAATATATTGCTGCCCCACTACCTATCTAGAGATTTAGTTAATGGTTTGAATGAGCAGATCTAACTGCTTTGCTGTTGTTACCTTATAATGCGTACTGGCCAACACTATTTTGATGGGCCCAAATTAAATTTTTTTGGTGAACAAAATAAAATTCAAATTTTAGGTAAGGGGGAAAGAAAATAAAAAATAGTACATGAGTAAAAAGCAGGTGCACTTGTAAATTGTAATTTATCATGTTTATTTTTTGGGATAAATACAATATTGGTCCATGTGGTTTACTCCAAAATCAAATAAGTCCTTAAACTTTAAAACACATCAAATTAGTCCCTAAAGTTTAATATTCATCATGACTTTAGTCCCTCAGGGACCTTTCAAATGTGAATGATTTTAAACTTTAGTGACTAATTTGATGTCTTTTAAAGTTTAAGGACTTATTTGATTTTGGAGTAAACCACAGGGACCAATATTGTATTTATCCCTTACTTTTTCTTAAATTCAGGGAAACCCGGCTCATCACCATTTCATCTACCTCTCGAGGTTCAGTTAAATATAGCGAGAGGAGTAGCCCATAATCACCGACTTTGGCCTCGAGTGCCTCCTCTTAGGCAACACCAGCCACAAAACAAGCAACTCAGCCTGGTTGGCAGGTCAAAGATCAGTGACAGCCAATAATACTCGTGAGGGCATCCAAGACCTCTCCACTACTGGTGCCCAATATGGAAGACATTACTCCAACTCGCAGTCGAGCTCGGCGTGGAGGGCAAACAATTACTTATTTCCATCATTTTCGTATGAAAGTGTTTTGCCAAGTTATTGATTTGATCCCTCAGGAGATGGATCATTATTTCACAGAAGCAAGTACATAGTTACTTATTTATATAGCATGTATTGATCCAAGAAACTCATGCTAATTTACTTCGTCTTGTTGAGCTTTATTCCGAAGATTTCCCAGCAATTAATCGTGTTGTACTTAGAGATCAACTTCGAAACTACATTTATGATTTGAGAATTCATTATGCTTTTTCTGGGCTTCAAGATGTTAGAGGTCTTGCTGTGAAGATTGTTGAGACAATAAAACATACTTTATATTCATTGGTTTATCAGCTTATTGAGTTAGCATTGGTCTTACCAGTTGCGACTGCAACCGTTGAGAGAGTGTTCTCTACAATGAAGTTTATCAAAACTGACTTGCGTAATAAGATGAAAGATGAATGAATGAATGATTTTATTATGGTATATATCGAGAAGAAATTTTTTAAAACTATTAAGAACGAAGCTATTTTACAATGTTTTCAGAAGATGTCATCTCTCAGTATCAGCAAATAGTACGGTATGTGTATTTCAATATTTTTAGTATTTTTAGTCTTTAATTTTTGATATTTTAACTCTTAAGACATTTTTTTGTATTAAGTAGTATTTTTTTTGTCATTTTTTCTTAAGAATTTGCCCCTGCATTCCTAGTTTCGTCACTTATCATAACCTTGGTGGCTAAGCACAAAGTAATGGTCAAAGTAAAGCCAGAAACTTTCTTATTTTAGCGGTGACTATATCTAAATTTTCAAAAATACATTCTGCCTCTGACCTCCGCATATATTGGTAACAAGACACTGCCAGTCTGCCTAACGCGGCTTCTGAAAACTCCAGCCTTCTTCTTCTCGATTTATCCGTCCCTCAACTAACATCCACCTGCTGAACGTCACCGTTTGACGATCCTTTGCCTCTTTATAATCCCAAACCAACTCCTCCTTTCCAGTTCATAGCTCGAATTCTTCGAATGCTGATCGCTTAAAATCTGCTTCTGTATTATTCAGCTCTTCCGTTTCAGTGTCTAGAACTGAAGGTACTTGATGGGACTTCTAACCTGTTTTACGCAATGCGTTTCCTTTTTTTTTTTTCCTGAAACTCCCCCACTTCTTCAGTTTTGGTTTTTCTTCCATGCGCTACTTTGCTGCCTCCTTCAAAATGTATTTTTTTTTTCATTTTAATCTTGTGAAAATTTCTGGCTTTACTTTATGATGAGATGAGGAAGAAAATATTTTTACCGTTACTTTTTGCTTAGCCACCAAGGATATGAATCTATGATTGGTTCCAACTAAATGGTTGGCTATTGTTGGAAAATTTAACTATATGTTTTGTAATAGTTTAGAGAAAGTTGGATTCCGTTGAGGGAGCATTATCCAGAAAATAATAATAATTAGAGGACTATCTGACTAGATTAGATTTGGAATTCACAAGATTCAGAAAGAATACGGAAAGGAACTTTCAGACTGATCCGGTTTTCATCTGATATTTTTGCAGCCAAGAGTGAACCAAATGCCCCTCTGGTTGTCTTCTCCCTCAGTCACTCTACCCTAATATTGGCCTATTTTATATCTATAGGGACTGCATATAACATATATTAATTTCGCCACTTTCACTTACTATCTATCAATCAATTGTGACATCTGCATAATTTGTCCCCCGCAGCATGACCTCTTAATTATGTTTTTCTTTTTGTTTGATTTACGAGCATCGTGTTCCTAGATTCTGTAACTCAATCGAATTTGATTGGATTCATTAAAGTTGTAGTAAAATGCTCATTACTTCATATCAAATGCTATATATTGTCCAAGCTATTTCGTTTCTGAACTCCCAGGTCCGTTAGTTACTCCTCTATTTTTTGATGCATGTGACATAGATGCTTGGTGGTTCATTTTAAGAATTATTTATAATGACATTTCAGTTGACTTTGCATTTTGATCTGATTATTAATTGTGAGACGTGGTTTTATAAAGTGCAGGCCTTGTTTGTTATCCTGCACCATCATTGAGCGGGATTTAACTCTGTTTCGGGCCTTAGGATATAATTTGGTTTACTCGGTTTTGGTGATAGAGTTGTTGAAAGATGAGTTTCTATTTTGTCGCTTTTGTTCCTTTTGCTATTACTCTTCTGCTTCAAAATACCAACAAATCAAAGAAACGGGGAGTGCCTGTTGATGTTGGTGGGGAACCTGGGCATGCTGTCCGAAACAGTCGGTTCTCTTCCCCAGTGGAAACAGCATGGGAAGGTATCTCAACTCTTGCAGAACTTTTTGAGAGTTCATGCAAGCAGTACCGAGATAAACACTTACTTGGAACTAGGAAGTTGATCTCGAGGGAGATTGAAGTGACTGAAGATGGAAAATCCTTTGAGAAGCTTCATTTGGGAGAGTATGAATGGCTAACCTATGGGAGAGCATTTGAAGCTGTGTGCAACTTTGCTTCTGGTTTGGCTCGACTTGGACACAAAAAGGAAGAACGTGCAGCAATCTTTGCTGAGACAAGAGAAGAATGGTTCATTGCATTGCAGGTGCTTTATGTGTGTGTGTGTGTGTGGAAATAGATCTTTAGTAACAGCCTACCTAAGGATGGTGGTGGCAGTGAAATTTCAAATAACAACTACAAAGATGGGATCCATAGTGCTTATGCTTTTCACAGCTGTTTGATATAGCTAATAAAGTTTTCTATATCAGGGATGCTTTAGGCGCAATGTCACTGTTGTGACTATATATGCATCTTTGGGGGAGGAGGCTTTATGTCACTCCTTAAACGAGGTTTTCTCTCTCCCTCTCTCTCTTTCTCTCTCTCTCTCTCTCATACTGTTGGTATTTTATGTCGTGTTGTCAAGCTGAAATGCCTCTTGAGGTCCCTAACTCCATGCTTGTATAGCCATCCCTCAGTTTTATTTTTAACATGAAATGACAAAGCTGTTCGTCTTATCCTGTAAAGTAGAAGTTGAGCAATAGAGATGTATTATTTCATAGTATTAGATTTATTCAATGGAGTACATTTCTTCATGTCATCCATATTCTATATACCACTGTCCTGGTCTCGCACAATTAGTAGATTTTTGTTTACAATATTATGGGATCCTCAGGATGTTAATTGTAACCTGAGTGGAATTTTAGTTGAAAATCAATTTCACAGCATATGTACCGGTTCTTTTTTTTTTGGGTATGTACTTGTCTTTGTGCAAACTATCTCTCCCAGGCTAATGGAGATGCTATGATTTCTCACTTCTGATTTTCCTTTCTGAATAATCCCAAGAAAAGCAAAAAGTTATTTTCCTTTCTGCATCAATGTACAGAGTGTCACACAACTTGTTGGAAACATATTGGGGGGTGGTATTGTTTGTGTTCTTATGAAGAAGTTAGGTAAGTGTTTTGGAGACCTAATTTATCATAAAGATCTGTTCCAATCATTTTCCAAGAAAATATCCTTTTTCTGATATGATTTGCTCCATATTTTGGTGAAATTTAGAAGTTACATAAGTTCCACCAATCCCTTTCTAAAATTGTAGCTTTCTTCTATGTATACCTAGTAAAAAAATGTCTAGCATTGGCAATTCACGTATCAAGAGATGGTTAGGCTATTATCAAGTTCCTAATCAATTGATATTCCAATATTGTATGTTTGTTAGTTTTCTACAGCTGATCGACATCAGTTGTAGTCTACTTGTGGCAAATGAATAACTGGGATAATATGCTAGTTCAAGTTCCAGTTCCTTTCCTTTTAGTTGTCATTGTTGCTTGGTAATTTTATTTTATGTTTATTTTTGTTCCAGACGGAGGTTACGACTGTGATATGTGGGCACAAAGAACTCGAGAAAATCATGCAGATAAGTGGACAAATTGACACTGTGAAACGTATAATATGTATGGATGATGAGATCCCCTCGAATGCCTTATCTGTTGAGCAGAGCAAAGGCTGGACTATTACCACGTTTGCAGACGTGGAGGGACTTGGTAGAGAAAGTCCTGTTGATGCTGACTTGCCTCTTCCAGCTGATATTGCAGTTATAATGTACACAAGTGGGAGTACTGGATTGCCTAAGGTTAGAAGCATCTAAAGAGTATTATAGTTCTTGGGGTGTCTATAGGGTTTGTTCTCCTCCCTCCTCATCAAGTGTCCTGTTGGTTTCCGAATGGTTGATTGTTAACAGAAAATTGCAGTTTGTCAACACTGTGCTTTGTCTATTGCCCTCCACCCTGCTTCGCCCCCCTCTCTCTCTCTCCTTCTTTCCATCTATTTAGATCTATCTATCTAACCACCCACCTATCTATGGAGGGGATGGGAGGTTAGGAATTTCCGTCGTAGGGTTTATAGTTACAATTCTCTGCATTATAAGAATGCCTTGCCAGTAGGGCCAGTTCAGAGTTTGCTACTTCGAGCAGTATTTCATATGTGCGACATGGCCATGATAGTCATAGTAGCAGCACAATATATAAGCAAAGTATACAAAACACTAAATTGCATGTAAATAATGAGTGAAAACAATTACAACTAGCAAGTGGTGCAGAGGCTCGATAAGTTTGTGTATGAAGAGACATTTTGAGATTTTCATGTGAAACAGTCATATTTCCCATTACTGGCAGTGAAACCAGTTGATCCGAGGCAGGTGGCTGGTTTTCACAATGCAAATAGCTAGTCCACCATTGTCCTCGTAAAACTTCTTTTAGATATCACAGAATTGATTGCTCGGCTTCATGGGTTTTGTATGTAGTGGTGATTCTAAACAATTGGCCGGTAAGATTTTGGCAGAACCTGGTGTAGCTTAGTTTTCAGTGGGAAATTCTCCCTTAAATTGAGGAAAAAAACGCTGCATTTGTGCTTCCTCTATCTTTCCATGGGTGATTCCTTCTCCTTACATTGTTCAAGGCTCTTTTTTTTTGCATTGCCAGTTTCCCTCCTTTCTTTTTTGGAAAGAGAGAGAAGAGGGGGGACGCTTACCGGTGTTCGTAACGTTCTTAATCTGTAATTTCGCCAAATATCTACATGTCTTTCTTAGAATTTCACCTACAACAAATACTTATTGAAAAAAAAAATTTACCTACAACAAATATAAATTGTCTGAAAACTTGCTCATGTTCAGAGACATTACTTGAATGGGATAGCTAATCAAGCCACACTATAATTTTATTTATATTTAATTCACCATGGCTTTTCCTCTTTTTGCAGGGTGTAATGATGACACATGCCAATGTCCTAGCTACTGGTTCTGGTGTCATGAACGTCGTACCTAATATTGGAAGCAATGATATCTATATGGCATATCTACCCATGGCTCATATCCTTGAATTAGCAGCTGAGGTATGGTGATTCTGCAAACTGGTTCTATTGATAACTATTGTAGCTCTAATGAGCATTCTTTTCATAGTATATCGGACTATTTAATTTCTAATGTGTCATTTGACAATTCTCTCTCTCTCTCTCTCTCTCTCTCTTATGTGTAGACCGTGATTTCTGCTGTTGGAAGTGCAATAGGATATGGGTCACCATTGACACTTACTGATACGTCAAGCAAGATAAAAAAGGGAACAAAGGGGGATGCAACTGTGCTACTGCCAACTTTAATGACAGCTGTCCCAGCAATTCTTGATCGTGTTCGTGATGGTGTACACAAGAAGGTTTGTCAACTTTGACGTGTGTATTGTACCTTCCTGGATATATACAAATCCTCAAATGAAGGCATTTTCATGCATGTGTTTGTATGTGTGTATATAGGTATATATATATATATATATATATATATCTGCTTGTTAGATTTTGGGAGACATTTCAAGTAGGAATAGAGTTCCACCACTACTGATCTTCCCACTGCTGCAGGTGAATGCAAAGGGTGGATTAGCAAAGAACTTGTTTGATTTGGCATATACCCGTAGGTTATCTGCCATTAATGGTAATTGGTTTGGGGCTTGGGGTCTGGAAAAGGTTCTTTGGGACTTTCTTGTGTTTAGAAAGGTCCGAGCAATTTTGGGAGGTCGGATTCGCTATGTGCTGTCTGGAGGTGCTCCTCTCTCCGGAGATACTCAAAGGTTCATCAACATTTGTCTCGGGTTGGTATCCTAGCAAAATTTAAATTATAATTTTGTGTTTTTCCTTTTCTGTCCTTTTATAGAGTTCTAATTGTTTGACTATTTCCAGTACTGCAATAGGTCAAGGTTATGGTCTTACTGAGACTTGTGCTGGTGCAACATTCTCTGAGGTAGATGATACATCTGTTGGTCGTGCTGGAGCTCCACTTCCTTGCTCATCCATTAAGGTGATGAATAACTGAAAGCACTTCACCTTGTCTGCTTAAATGTAAACTTTTTGCAACAAACACGCACTGTTTTAATTGTGCACTTTCCAGACTATGGCCACTAAAGTTAGACAAATTCATTTGTTTCTGTTTAGTATTGGCATGTCTGCCTTCCAGTTTCTTGTAAAGTGAAAGCCTAAGAAAAGAATTTTGCAGCATGGCGTAAGAAAGAGTTGCTTTTCTTCATGAGGATTTACTTTTTTTTTAATAAGTATGATAATATTTATTAAAAAATGTGTAACAGTACAAAAAACTGTACTGAAACACTTAAACCATACAAGCTTCAAAACTTAGAAAATCTGGATAATCCGAGAAAGGAAAGCCCAACACTGCATTAGCCCATAAAAATGGACTCATTAGGGAGGTGCACGGATATGAATGAAATGTACTTTTCAAATATGCAAATAAGAGTAGGTTGCAGGGGAAATCTTAACAGTTACATCCAACAACTAAGTATAAGAAAAGTTGACGTTGTAGAGAGGCAGAGGAACAAAATGAATTTTAAACAATATACCACAATGCCTTGGAAATTGTTGGAAAATTACCCTTGAAATGGGCATGCCTTGTGCATGAAGAAGCTAAGAGTACCATCGGCCAAAGGTGTCAAGGTTTTGGAATGGAGTCAGTCTGTTGCTGACTGTCAAACCCCATATATCCCATTCTCTTCATGTTGTTTCGCTTTCCCAAGATTGATCAATTTGTTGGATTCTGAAACTTGTACCTGTCTCATTACTCCTAAGTCCTACTAGAATGACTGTCTCATTGCTTAACAGCACGGTCATGTTTGACACAACCATGATGACCATTGTGTTTTTCATGATCTGCTCAGTTGGATTTTATCTTCCGGATTTAGATTGCCCCATGATAATGTTTGTATTCTATTTTTGTCCTGTTTTCTTATTTCTTGTTCCCTCTTAAAAGGGTACTTGTCAATTGAAAGCTTTGTATTTATTGGTGAAAGTGACACCTTTATAAGTTTATTATCGCTTGCATGACAATTCCTTGGTTGTCAAACTCTTGGAGGAGCTTGGTTCCCCCTAGAGTTGCTTTCTTTGTTTGGGAGGCCATTCACAGGAAGATTTTGACCACTGAAAACTTAAGGAGGAGAGGCGTTTGCGTGACTGAGTGGTGCTATTTGTGTAAGTGTGATGGAGAAACGGTTGATCATCTTCTTATTCATTGTTTGATGGCCAGAGGATTGTGGGGGCATGTGCTAAGCATTCTTAACTATGATTGAGTTATGCCTAGAAAGATAGTGGATGTTATGCTTTGTTGGAGGGGGAGTCCAATTGCATTGGCCATTTGGAAGATGATTCCTGCTTGCTTATGGTGGAGTTTGTGGAGGGAAAGGAATGAGAGATATTGAAGACAGGGCTGTGTCTTTGTCTAGTTTGGGGGGATCTATGTTGCATTTTTTTTCTGTGGGCTAATTCGGTTTTGGGTTATCCTTTTGTGGGTTAGCCGGATTTTCTTAGTTTTTTAGCGTTTTTGCTTTAGATGTTGTCAGTATATTCTCCTGTACTGTCAACTTTCTTTTTCTTTAATAAAATTGGCTTACTTATCAAAAAAAAATCTTATAACTCTTTGCTCTGGTTAAGAAACTTTGTAAGATTTAAATTATGTTGACGAGAATAATGAATGTAAATCATGTAGCTTCTCCTGGGCTTCAATTATTCATATTGTGGTGTTAGTGGTAATGGCACCCCCTCCCCCTCTTCTCTTCTCTTTCCTCTCTCTTTCTGTGATATCAATGTTACACCTTTAACACAAGTCGACATAATGTTATCAAGAAGAAGTTTGTCATATCTGATATACTTTTTCTATGTTCATAATTTGTTTATTTTTATGATTAACATATTTATCTTCTCTATTTCAGTTAGTCAATTGGCCTGAAGGTGGATATCTAACCTCTGATTCACCGATGCCACGTGGGGAAATAGTTGTTGGTGGTCCAAATGTTACTCTTGGATATTTCAAAAATGAAGAAAAAACAAAAGAATCATATGAGGTAGGTTTCCAAAGTTTCTGTTCTTCAGCCAAAGATACACAGAGATGGGAGTTAATGACGCATTGATGCTTTTCCTTTCTGTTGTCAAAGGTTGATGAGAGAGGAATGAGGTGGTTCTATACGGGTGACATAGGGCAGTTTCATTCTGATGGTTGCCTTGAGATAATTGATCGTAAGAAAGATATAGTCAAACTTCAGCACGGAGAGTATGTCTCCTTGGCCAAGGTATGAATGTTGCAAAATGAAATGTAAGCTATCATTGTATCTTCCTCAGGGACTAAAAGCTTTTCCTACAGGTTGAAGCTGTTCTCCTTGTGAGCCCCTATGTTGACAATATCATGTTGCACGCTGATCCCATCCATAGTTACTGTGTGGCCCTTGTTGTGGCTTCTCAGCAAGCAGTGGAAGATTGGGCCTCAAAGCAAGGAATTTCTTTTACTGACTTTGCCAACTTGTGCGAGAAATCAGAAACGAAGAAGGAAGTGCTCGCAGCAATACAAAAGGTATCTATTGTGAATCAAATTTCTGTGACTTTGAAGTTTGCATAGCGTTTAGGCATTTAACTTCAAGCTCTGAAGACCGCGCTCTTCAGTGATTATGAGCTTCCTGCTTTTAAGCATCGAGGTTGACGTTAAAATTTAGGGGATTAAGCGTATGGTGGTTTATGAGACAAAAGGGCGATGCAAAAGCTGAGTCAGCCAAGGCCTGGCTCAGGAAACACTTGACTCTCCCTATAAGTACTAAACTCGCGTGTTTAGTCTCAGCTAAAAGTGGATTGGTTGGTGATTCCATCAAATTGCATGGTTTAGTCCAAACCAAAAGAGGGTTAGACACTCAGTTCTCTTAGATACATTAATAAATGACTTGGACAATCCACCCCAAACAACAAAAGCTATAACATCTACCAGGTTCAGGTTGCTTTAATTCTCTTGCTTTACGTCTTTTCTGGTTTGGCTTAATTAATTTTACTGATTACAGGAAGCAAAGAAGGCACGATTGGAAAAATTTGAGATTCCAGCAAAGATCAAATTGTTTTCCGAACCATGGACTCCCGAATCGGGGCTACTCACGGCGGCTTTCAAGCTCAAGAGAGAGGTTATTAGAAAGACTTTCTCTGAAGAACTCTCTGGATTATATGCTTCCTGATTTTAGCTGTAAATCTTGTAACTCGTTCTTCCTCTGTTTTCTTTCCCTTTTAATTTTGGGGACGATGTGCTTTTGCCTCTATCTTCTGTAAGTATGACTTATGCCGCAATAAAAATTGTTAGTTCGCATATAATTTTGGGTTGAGGCTTACTCGCATTTTCATGTTAGTTGTTGCAGTTTCGAAAGATATATTCCTAACAAAAAGATGAAAATAATTAATGTTATATTAAAAAGGAAAAACAAAAAGAAGAAAAGAACATGGTGGATATACACGACCATATAAATGAATAGCTTGACTACAAAAGGCATTGTGTATTTTTTTTGGGAAATTAGCAATAATTTAGTTACTAGATTTATGTCACACTAACGATTTAGTTACTAGGTTTCATTTTTTGACAATATGGTCACTGAAAATACATAGTTGTGACGATCTGGTCTTTCCGTCAAACCTCCGTTAAATTTTTAGCCGGAATAGCGTTCGACCAGTTTGTTTACCGTTGCGGCTAAGGTAACTTGTAGCAGTCGACCGCATTCTATTCCGTTAAAAATTTAACGGAGATTTGATGGAAAGACCAGATCGTCACAACTATATATTCTCAGTGACTATATTGTCAAAAAATGAAACCTAGTAACTAAATTTTCAATTTCCTTTTTTTTAAAAGAAAGAGGATGGATGGTAACTCTAAAATTTATTAGAAAAATCTCACTGGCAGAAGGGTGATTAACCTATAGACTATGAGAAAAAACTCAAAACGTCTAATTCTAGTAGTAATATCAAATTTGTCAAAGACGAATCGAACCTTTCAAATGAAGAGGCATTTGCTCAACACCTCATAACTTTTTGCGAGACCCGCTGCCCGCTGGTCTGCCAAAAAATCTGCTAAAGACACGCCTACTCGCCTAGTTCAAGAACAACATTGTGCTGGTCTTGCTTGTTCCGACTTGGCAAAAGTTGTATCCATAGGCTTGATGAACCTCTAAATCTTAAGGCAAAAGAAGACTATGCAGTGGTTAATACCTGCCCCCTTCTTGTGATAAGTGTATTCACAATGTACAATTCCTTCTTGAAAAAAGAAAAAATATGTAGACTTTTCAATTGGGGCAAGAAAAAGCTCCCCCAACTGAAAAGTCTGCAAATATTTATTTCTCTAATCCCTGAGTATAGTTTATATATATATATAATATCTAATCAGCTTTTATTTTCCAACCTTAGCTTCAGAAATACGTTCTTGTATTATTTTTATTCCTTTTAATTATTATTTTTTGTTTCATTTTCAAGCGCTAATTTGGGTGGAATATGTCTCAAAAAGGTTAAAGAACATGGGTTTTTTTTTTTTGCTATTCTAAAGAACATAAGATTAAAGTGCAAGGAAAGAGATTGCTGAGTGTGGGGTTGGGTAGGGACAATTAGGTGTCAAGAAGGAGACCGAACATCCAACTTTGGTCCATTATGTGAGCCCTACTTGGAACTAACCCAATTGGGGATAGCCCCGAGCCTTCCCCCCCATGTGACCATTAGTTATTTTGTTTCCATCACTTTTGAGCCTTTTTACAATGTTTCAAGAACAACCCCGTCGGACACCCTTTTCTCTTGTTTCCCCTCTCTCTCTCTCTGAAGCACGAAGCACACATGCATGGCACAATTTGTGTCCAGGAGAGTGAGTGCGTGTACAAGTGACAACTTTGTGTGAAGCAAAAGTTTGAAGTGACAAAAGGGAATGGAAGAACTTGACATACATACTCGGTAGGGCCTAAAGACCAAATGCAGCGCATTGCCTGCTTGCTTTACTTGCAGGGTAACCCAGGATTAGAAATCACTACATTTTTTAGGGATGGAAAATCTATCAAAAAGATGGTAACAAAATCATGCTGCTCTAGGTAATGGGAAAGTAATAAATCTTCCCTTAAGTATTAATAATTACCTCAATGGGTCAAAGCTCTCTTATGAAGTAGTGCAAATGGTATCTCCTAAATGAAGTCGTACATCTCTTTACCCCCATCAAATAGAATAAACTCCGGCTATAATATGTAACCACGATATTCTTCGGCCACAAGTGAAGTTCCTTTGATAAATTTCGGAAGTTTCCAAAAAAAGAAAAAAAGCTCCAGCTATAATATATAATATAAATTGCTTAATTGTTATATATCAAACGCCTACTTCCTAACTTTCATTTAGGCCTTGTTCGTTTAACAAAGAATTCTCAGGATTTTTTGTATTCTCACAATACAAAAATCCTACAACCAAACATCATTTTTAACCTCACATAAAAATAACTACAACAAGCATACCAATAAAATTAACATCACATAAAAATTTTCAAAACATAAAAAATCCTCAAAACACTCCTAACCGAACACCCCCTTAGTTATAGACAATGTTTACCAAGTTTGGTGGGGGAAATAATATGTTTTTTTTTGTCAAGAAGGAGAACCCTTTTATATGGACTCAACCTTAAGTATCCTTATCAACATACAGAGGTTCAAATTTAAATATAAAGTCACGATACAAAATATAGGTATATACACTTAAATCTTTATCTTTATTTATTATTCTCTCTATATTTTCTTTTAATTTTACACTGCGTTTATCTTTTCTTTCGTGTATCATAGCCAATTATCTTTAATATCAAATATTTAAATTTAAATATGATATATATTATCAAAATATCGAATTTAAATTTAAATATGAGAATATTCTTATTATGTTTTAAAAGCACAGCAGTCGTGGCATAATCTAGAAAAGTACCCACCCTCCTAAACAGCCCCCTTTTCTCTGTTGGGCTGACGCTTTAGGAAATTCAGATAGCCATGATCTGTTTTCGCCTTTATAATCAATCGGTGGGAAGTCGAAAACTTTGACCTAACCCACGAGTCTACCAACAATTACAGAGAGTTTTTTAATGGGGACTAGCTCTGCATGTCTTGAGGTCCTCATGCCTTGACTGTAACATAATTACATTTAATATGATCTTCTGAAGCGACTAAACGAATGAGCACCAATATTGGTTGGCCCGCCCCATCAGTTGCTTTCGCTCCCTAAAAATCAAGGATTCTGCCCACCTTTCCCCCCTTCCCTCCCCTCCTAGATAACGAATAATGTAGTTGATGTCCATTAGGAATCACACGCAATCTTTCCTTTTCTTTGCTTTCCCCCGCTCCCCTCTGAGCCAAAAAGCACAATTAGCACCTAATCAGGACAAAAATTCTAGGTTTAGGCCAAGGGGGATGGAGCATCTGTCAGATAGACAGGAGAAAAAACTTGCAATCTGTTCGAAAAGAATCCATAATGTAGAATGGTACAAAACCCAATATTGAAGTATATCTCTTTTTGGTTTTGCTAAGATTATAAAATGACTGCAAAAAGGTTTCTAGCAAGACATATACCACAACATACAAAATCATTGTTAAGTAAACTTACACAGTGACTCCAAATTTTATACGGAAAAATGGTTCATGTATCCAAGTTTTTTAAAAAAATTAGGTTAAAGAAAAGTTGATTAACTTATAAAATTGGATTTCTCTTTTTAAACACTTATACATAGAGCCGGGCATACCCACTTCGGATACCCTGAACTGAAGCCATTCTTCTTCCTTTTTTTTTCCTAGGTAAAACTGAAGCCATTCACTTGTGGTCTTCAAGCATGATTTGGAGAACTGAGCCTGGAGAAAAGACTCAGCAAGTACATCAGGCAGACAGGCACTTCTCTGCTTCTCTTTTTCTTTCTGGAAATAAGTCAGGATGTCTATTTCTTTCTATTACCATCTCTTACATTTGATCAGATTGAAATCTTTGGTGGGCCAGGCGTATAATATTCTCTCTCCTTGTATAAATGACCTCCACCATATAAATCCCACAGAACTTTAAATCATCCCTTTAACTTCACGTTTTTTCCTATTTCTACTGTGCTTTCTTCTTCACCTTTCCTCAACCATTAACATGAATGGTTACAGAGAAGAAAACAAGTGCTGCTATTTCCATCCAAGAGAAGTGGTCGTAGGGGTCTGCTCCTTATGCCTGACAGAGAGGCTCGTAATCTTGGCCTCAAAACAAGGCCACCTTTCCTCTGCTAGAAGCACCCGCAGAGCACAGAACTCCACAAACAGAAAGCCACCCATCACGCTTCCAAAGATCTTCGCTCTCCGTGGCTCATTTCTCACTCGACTCGAATTCTGGCATTGGAAATCCGAGAACTCAGATCACGATGCCTCCACCAGTCAAGAAGGTATTGCTTACTACTGCTCCTAATAATCGCCATTATAATCAATATATTATGATAGATATCTGGTCGTAAATTTCCAATGATTGGTATGAAGGAGATGTAATGTCACATCTCTGTTTCTGTAATGTATATGTAAAATTATTTGTTGCGTAATGACAAACTTATGGTCAAAGAATAGCTGTAAAGAGAGTCGCAAACTGGGTATACTGGATATATCCATAGGTACGTATTTGGAAGTTGCATCAGATAATGTGTCTTTATATCCAAGGAGAATAATCTGAGATTGAAGTTAGAGAATTACAAGCAGCGGATACAAAATGAAATTGTTAATGAGTTTCAGGAATTTGGAGCTGTTGATAAAATAGTAAAGATGAAATAACTTCCTATTGCTCTGACCAAAAAAAAATACTCATGTCTAATTCTTGAGATCATACAAAGTTGTGCAATGATATCTACGAGGTATCCCTCAGATCACGACCCCTATCTGCTAAGCTTTTAATATCATCTCCACTAATCAAGCCCTTAACAAATGCAGTTTGGGGCAACCTGTAAATGAATCTGTGTGTGTAGGTTTCCTGCAGTTGTAGGTAAACGTAACTATAGTGCATCAAAAGTATCTCCTGTTTGATTGTCAGATGTATTTGGATTCTTAGCATTCAGGTATTGATTTACCGCATCAGGGTGCAAAAGAATTTGCGTTTTAGCCACTATAAGTTTGATTTTAGTTGTTTTTTTTCCTTGTTTCTGGCTTATTCCTGACACCCCATATTTGCACTCGCAATTTAGCTCCTGAGGACTCTTTTATATCAATCAAGTTTGAAGACAACGGTGTAGCCTCGTGGGAGAAGAATACTGTGTCTAAGGTATCTCTAGAGAACTGCAATGTACCCTGGAATCACAGCTTGAAGGAGGCCAAGGAGACCAAGACCGTAATAGAGCATGGGAAACCGCGTGCCTCGCTTAGGTGGCGGAAGCGGATAGGGCACCTGTTCCAGCTCGTCAGATGGAAAAGGTCCAACAAGGGCAACGCGTGCCACGTGGGCAGCAAGGTGGAGGGAGTCAAGGTGAGGAAGGGGTGGATAAGGTCTCTGACAAAGAGGAAGACCGTGGAATAAAGCAGTACACAAAAAGTGATCACACAGGTCCACGAGTCTTTTACCTCCATCCTATACCAAATGCTTGGGTTACTTAGAAAAAAAAATGCTTGGGTCGGGGCTCAGTGACTGAAAAGCCACATATTGTAGAGACGACGAAGTCAGATATATAACTTTACCTCTCTAAAAAGTGTGCTTTATTTGCTTTTAAAGCTTGGGGTTCTTGTACTTTCCCATGTTCTGTTTTCCAATTTTTCTGCAGGGTACAGACCATATGATAGAACTGTTGGAACTGTACTCGGTTTCAAGAGTGCATGACTAAGGGTGTACAGATAAATGACTAAATCAAAAGGTATCTGCGAGTTTTGTTCCACACCGACCAAGTTAGGTGTGCCCTTAGTATGCTAGCGCTGGAAGTTCGCTCTTTATGCGCTCTACGGACCTAGTTTGAGTCATATGGACGTGGAATTGTTATTCCTATCATTAATCCAGACTCACTGCACACAGAGTTGTGAAAATCGATTAACCACGGTAAGGGATTTACCCTATGTGGCTTGAACTTTTTTATTGAACATGTTAGGTGTAACAGTGGAAAACAATGGAGCATGCGCCCAAATACACTATGCTAGAGCTTGTGGTATCTTTGTCTTGGTGGGAGAATATATTGTTCCCTCCCTCAGTAACACTCGAGATGGAACTACACAGAGCGTTATCAAATGGTTGGTTTGTAGGTATATTGGTGAATTAAGATAAATGGTCCTCACGGACCGGAATATTCTCCCACGTTCAAGTCTTCTTTCATGTGGAAATGGTCAAATTATGCGCATACAGCTTGGGAGTACTGCACTATACTGGGGCAGCTTGTCCTAAGCGCTGCCCTTAGGCTTTAGTTAGTCTTGGGACCATTGATTTGCTATTGGACCGCAGCAGAGGTTGGAAAAAGCAGCTATGGAGCGGACGAAATTGACAGGACATGAATCTTCACCCACTTCATCAACAACTGTACAGCACATAAGATGGTCAAGTGTCTTGCTCCATTTGTTTTCATTGTGTTTTTGAAAATGCTTTTCATTTATCACCCTTTGGGTAATGACCGTGTCTATCAAACAGTTAAATATTCGCGATCATGTGCATTTGTCATGGAAAAGACACAAGAGTTAATGTTATTTTTATGTAAACTTTACCTGAGTAGTGAAGGTCTAAAAAAGATAAGACAAGTTGTGTCGGATCAAAAACTTATTGTTGATAGAAGAAATATAAAGTTCAATCAATTAATATTGGATTTGACAGACTTTGAATTGAATGGAAGGAAGGAAGAGAGATGATAGATGACTAGAAGTTTAAATGTTCAATCAATGTGGAACCTGTCGCTCAAAAGGTAGTTGCTTGTTTACATCTTCATTCATTGTTAACTGTTTACATCTGCATTAATAGTTGACATTAAATTCATAAACTACCTTCCTGTTCATTGGAGGTGTATGAGAGAGAGAGAGAGAGGACTAAGGACCCTGCCCTCTCATCCAGCAAATATTAAGTGAACATGGTCAGAAGAATAAAGAGCAGCAGCTTTAGTTGCTTTGCTTCGAAGATAAAGGTCTTCTTTGGGCGGCTGAAGTCAAAGAAACTTTTATAGGCACATTGGATGTTTTGGTCAGGACTCATAAAGACTGAGCCTCCAGTCACTAAAGCCTGAATATATAATAGCATTTGAGGCTTTGGACAATTTGTTCAGGCCGACATGATATCTCCCTCTCTGCTTTGGTTATTTCTAAGACCAATTTCCACCAGCTGTTGTTGGCTGCAATGAGTCCAAAGACCGTGCCAGAAGGGCCACCGCATGAAAAAAGCGGATGACTTTAGTTTCACTGGTAGTGGTTGTCTATGGCTCCTTGATTGCAACCAAGCCAATATTGCAATTTTCTGTTTAGAGTGAGAGAGATGACAGTCACTGGAACGTCCACTGCGGCTATGTGGGGGACTCTACTGGGGCCTGTAACAGAGCCCCCAATGACCCCCCGCACAACAGGAAGAAGACACGATGAGACTGAGAAACGACGTGGAAAAGATTGTAGTTGATTTGACTTCTTTGACTGCAGGAAGTATCCTGACTGCCTGCCAGCACGATGGGCTAGGAGATCGATCTTTGGGCTAATCTTTACATTGGGTCCGTTCCTTCATACAGACTCTCGCGTACGATCACGGTTTTTTTTAATAATCAAACAAACTAAAATATAACTACCACTAAGGTGGCTCAAAAAACCAGTAAAAAAAGTAATATCAACAGGTAAACTATGATCACGTTAACTGTCGAAGATTAGTGCCACTTGGCCTGCTACTTCGTTTACCTCCATTAGCATGTTGAGCTCTCCATGGTTACCTTAATTGAAGTTTTCCATCAAGTTTGCCCATCTGTGTACTTTTTCAATTCTAGTAGATTGTGTCGCGTGGAACATTTTTTCTAATTGATTTTAACTACTATATAATGAGATGCAGATTGTAGAGTTTCCTAATATTTTTTTTATAAGCAAGTTATTTATTAATGAGAAGAAAAACGAAGAACACAAAACAACGGGGACAACAGTACAAGAAACGGTCCTAAAAACCCATATCACAAACAAACTAGAAAGCTAAGAAAATTCTGAAAATCCGAAAAAAGAAAAACTCAACATCACATTGGCCCAAAAAAAAAGCGGCTGCAAAACAAGACCTCTTAACCATCCAAAGACCGCTCATAATTTTCGAAGCATCTGTTATTCTTCTCCCTCCATAAGACCTACCAAACAGCAAAAGGAATCATTCTCTACACTACTAAAGCAACGGGGTTATCAAACTTCTTTTTCCAACACCCCAACACCTCGATCACCCTCCTAGGCATAATAGCAAAAGGAATCATTCTCCACACAGACTCCCCCTCGCATTTGCACAAGCATCAATCAATCAGGTAAATGCCCCTCCTCCTTAAGTTGTTGATAGTCAAAACTCTCTCATGAGTAGCCTCCCAATCCAAGAAAGACACTCTAGAGGGAGCCAACGTCTTCCAGCACTGACGCCAAGAGAAGCCGGAATCAGTGTCACTCGAAAAGAAGATTGTATATTGACTTGACCAAAAAGACACTGATTTTGGAATCCTTCCACCTCATCTTATCCACCTCCCCTCTCCTTCCCATACATCAAAGAATAAAGGGCCGCAAAGTTATCCAACTCCCAATCATTGGCGGTTCTAGAAAACTGAACATTCCAAATTGTTGCTCCTGTCCCCCCTCCAAATAATCCGCCACCAATGCATCCTGATTTTGAGCTAAGGAGAAAAGAAGAGGGAAAGCGTAGTATTCTCTCTTCGCACTAAAGATCATGCCAAAAACGAATTATGAGCCCGCACCCCCCCACCCAAAAAAATATCCTCTCTGAGAAGAATGCCCACCCACGACTAATATGCTTCCACAAGCTCACCCCATAAGAACCATGAACCACCGGAGTCCTCCATCCCCCCACCTCGCAACCATTCTCCAAAATGACAATCCTCCATAAACTATCGGTGTCTAAAGCAAACCGCACAATCACTTCCCAAGTAAGGCCTTATTGAATAAAGGCAAACGCCTTAGACCCAACCCACCGACACTTAGAGGAGAGCACATCTTATCCCACTTAACAAGATGAACTTGTGCCCCCTACCCCATAGAAAGTCTTTTTGGAGCTTCTCCAATTTGTTAGCCACTACCATGGGGATAGGAAAAAAAGAATTGTAATAAGTAGGAAGGCACGAAAGCATGGACTTGATAAGAGTTATTCTTCCCCCTTGAAGGTACATAGGCTTCCAACTAGCCAATCTTCTTTCAACCCGCTCAATAATGTCATCCCAAATGCGGCTACTCTTACATCTCGCACCAAGGGGCAACCCAAGGTAAGTCATCGGGAGACAAGAGACTCTACACTCCATAATGTCAGCCAACCGTTGAGCATTGTCTACGTTACCAATAGGAATAACTTCATATTTGGAAAGGTTGATCTTCAAGCCCGACACCGCCTCAAAGCAAAGCAAAAAGCATCTAAGGTGAAGAACTTGACTTTCCTCAGCCCCACACATGATGAGGGTATCATCAGCAAATAACAAGTGCGAAATGTACACCACATTGCCCCTGCCACCTCCCACATCAACACCCACCAAGGCACCTCTCACCACTAACTCATAAAGGTGTCGTTTGTTTCCCAACAATTCGGTACCTCAACATTTCGGCCCTTATTCAAAAATTATAAAATAATATTTTTCTCCATCAAAAAATTCTTTTTCATTATAATATTCACTCAAATCTTCTCTCTCCTCACTTTTTTACTAACTCCCACAAAATATTTTTACTTTTCCACCAACCCCAACACCCCAACATTTCCACCACCCCAAAATTTCCACAAAAAAACACCACCAAAATCATCTTGCTAAAAGTCTCTATAACAATGACAAAAAACAGAGGTGAAAGAGGGTCACCTTGGCACAACCCACGAGAACTACCAAAGAATTCCTCAAATAAACTGTTCACCAAAACCGAAAACTTAGCCGTCAAAATACAAAAAGCAATCCAATTACACCATCTATCTCAAAACCCGCACCTCTTCAACATGTATAATAAGAAATCTCATTTCACATAATCATAAGCCTTTTGAATATCCAGTTTACAAAGCAAACCAAGCACCCGCGATCTCAACGGAATCAATACACTCATTTACAATCAACACCGAATCCAAAATTTGTTGCCTCTAACAAAGGCACTCTGAGAGGGGGAAATGATTTTACTCAGCACTACCTTCAATTTGTTGGTCAACACCTTAGCCAAAATCTTATAGACCTCGCCCACTAAGCTTATAAGACGGAAATCCTTAAGCTCGACCGCATCGACCTTCTTAGGAATGAGGACAATGAAGAAAATCATTCATACTCTTGACAAATTTTCCCCAGGTAGCCAAGACGTCCCTCTTAACGAAAGGATGGAACAGATTCACTTGTTAGCATAAAACAAGTTTAAGATAAACTCCAGATACTTTATAGCGAACAGGTTCATGAGGTGGACTAAAACAATTGTAACAAATCACCAGCAGCCAAAAAATTAAAAGGACAAAAACACTAGAGTCTGAGGCTCTGAGCTCATACTTTTGGAGGCTCTCTGAAACTCCTGTGCCATCACCAGGATTGAAAGAAGGATTTGCACTAACTGATTCCTGAATAAAAAGGACATTTGAGGATATTATGTTGCTTATCCAACATGAATGTAAATTATTAACATTCTTTAATGACAGGATAAAGTAGAATGTAACTTGACTTTTCCTCCCACCACGCAGAGGAATGTAGCATGCTGATGAATAATCCTTACAATAATACCAACTAAAAAAAGGGACAAAACAGATAAGCTCTGATTTAGTATCTTATTAATCATGCAGAAGATGCATCTGCGAATGCTCACACACACCATACCTGCTTGTACAAGTCATCTTTGACAAGTTTGACCCTGAGGTGTCTCCAAAACTTCTTGGACAAGACACTTCTCATCCTCATCTCGCAACCTTTCCGCCAAAGATAATATCCATCTTTACTTTAGCCAAATCCTCGTAGGAGCTCCCAAATATTCTAAAACGATCAGCCCACCGGAACAAATGTCGTGGAGTTATAAATCCATGCTTTCCTGCAAATACTTTGCTACTCTGCCTGAGTAAATGCAACTCCTTCATAACTTCAACCATTGTCTTAGCATAGCTTTCAGGGACTTTACACCTCTTTTCTAATATTGCTCAACTCGTCCTCTGGGATTTCATCCACATGGATCTCCACAAAACGGTTACAAAATGCTCAAGAAAGCATTTTACGCCCACCATAGAAAGTAGGTGGATTTTGGGTGGCAAAAAGCATGAAATCTGGATGGCACGGATAGTTTCCTGCAGTTCAGGCACAAAAAGCTCTCTGTTATCATCTAGCAATCTGTTCAATGCTTCGAGCACCTCAGTTGGGCCCAAGTTAAGCTCATTCAAAACTATCCAATAACCATTACGCACAGCCTTAACCAACACACCCTCATGAAATACAAGCTTTCCCCTAGCATCAGTTATGTAGGAACCTAAGTACTCCTGTAAGTCAGTGTGTTCATGATTGTTGATCCGTACAAATTCATGACCAGTAATTGCAGCAAGATACTGAACAAGGCTAGTTTTCCCACTAGATGTAGGTCCCTGTAGTAGAACAGGATACCTTTTAATCAAAATAGCACGTGCCAAGTTTCTAAGATGCTCCCTGACACTTCGAGTTAAAACATAGCTCTCTACAAAATCATCAGTCTGAAGGTCTCACTATGGGTTAAGTAACCATCAAAAGGTACATGTGGAGGCATATTCCCTCCCAACAGATATGACAGGATCATCTCATTCATTATATCAGCACTAGGTCTGTCCAGCAGAGTGAGGAAAAACATACAGAACCCATCATACATTGCCTTTTGAAATCCAAATTTCCTTTCTGCTTTCTTTGTATATTCTAATGCACGGTAGAGAGACCTTAAACTGTATTGTGGTTTCTGATTAGCCCCATCTTGCAGCCTCTCTTCAGTCCTTCTTGGATGCTTTATAAAAGCATACAATTTTTTTTACTAACTCTCGATTATTTTTGCTGTCATCCATAAACTGGTTAACAAATAGAGTCAGATCCTCATCATCCACAAAGTATTCTGTAAATCTACTCCTCAAAGTGAATGGCAAATCCCGCTTCCCGGCATCAGTTGCAGGATTCATACAAGCAAATATACGAAAATTAGGATGTCGGGGTATATAATTAACATCCCCTCTTTCTGCCAAACATAGTGACCCATACTCTCCTTCAAGCACACCTATGACTCTCTGCAAAGTCTCTGGAGGTGCCAAATTCACCTCATCAAGTAAAATCCACTCACCATTTCTAAGTGCAGTAACGAAAGCTCCTTCTACAAATGAAAACACCATGCCAGATGAAGCACCAATTTGCCCACGGGCAGTTCCAAGCTTGACAGAAAAGTTATCCCAAGCTTTGAATCTTTCTTCATCCAAAGGTTTCTTGCGCTTTCTACCAGACCCAGATCTTCCCTCTTGAACCAACTTTTGAAAAGAATCAACACCTTTTTGAAATCCTGCTATTTACATTTTCCAATTCTTATCACTAAGATGCCTCTGTAAACGAGTAAGAAAGTCAATATTGACCTGAAAATAAGCATAAAACATGACCAATTATGTCCAGAGCTAAAATACAGGACAAGCAAGCATAGGAAATTTTTAACATAAAGCAAACCTTCATGGAGAAGATCTCGGAGAAAAGATCCCCAAACTCCTTATAAAGGGGAAGGCAAATGAACCGTGCATCTATTGGCTTAAATCCCCCTAATAAGTGAGCAACATCACTTTGCTGACTTAAGTTCTGCAATAAAAAGCCAAATGATAATCAGTAAGCATTGCTTGTAAGAGATTCCCTGCAGACAATAGTTCATTGTGAGAGACAGATAGAGAGATCAGAAAATATACCAAAACAGTAAGCTTCTGACCAAGTTTCATGGCCAGATACTGCACAAGCGTAGTCTTCCCTGTACCAGTTTCACCAACCAAGAGAACAGGTTCATTCCACTTAACAGAGCATGCTATTCTCTCAAGTACATGGAGAGAACTACGAATCTCAGCAAAAGGTTTATTTTGGTCATGCAACTGCAAAATTCAATATTAAGTACAAAATCTAAGCTCAGAGTATGAAAACTTGAGAATATCAAATATGTCCCACTTACAACTCTTTGAGTGCATTGAAGGAAAACTCGACCAACTCGTAGGTCTGTCTGCAATTCCTGCAGTTCATTTCCAAAAGTGAAATCACTGAATATGCCACCTAATCAAATCAAAATGTAAACAACAATCATCCACAAAAAGAACCTGAATCATAGGTTTATTATGGCGATATAAAGTCTCTGCCATTGAAGTTGGCACCACATTATCTTTCATGATGGTCAACCTATTTTTAGCTGAAGTTGAAAAGGCTGCAAATATATCAACTGCCTGGGAACACAAGACATACTTCAGTCTTCATATACAAAGAAAAAGAAAACGAGAGAAAGAGAAGGAAGCCAGAGACTTTAGAATCTGCCAGACCTCTTGATAAATACAATGACATTCATAACCTGATAAACCAGCCCCACTGAAGCTAAAGCCTAAATTCGAGATTCTCTTACACCACTTAAGAAGATCTCTGCCATTAAGAACCAAATTATGCAATTATAATGGCCCATTTGAACCCTACTCGCACAAATAAACTACAATGGCTTTGGTTACCTTAATGAGAACCTGCTTAGATAACTATCAGAAGCAGAATTTCCAGAGTGGAACCCAGTCAGTTGATGTACAGGTGAAGAGTTGACCTTTTCAAAGGCCTCTGAAAAGGGAAATCAGTCAATTTATAAGTAAGAATCATGTTCTAAAGAAGCTATTAATTCTTAACATGAATAACCCACCTATGAGTTTATCACAAATTGGCTCTAAATTCGGATACCAAGCTTTTATTATATCTTGCAAGTCTTCATTAGGAGAAGGCATAACAGCAACTTTCCTCCAAAAAATGCCAAGTTTTCCCCCTGCCACCAAAGAAAGGCATTCTATAATTGATAGGAACTGTACTGGTTCTTCTGGTACATTCGCGTGATGAAACAGCAACTAACAATAGAAATAAGAACACTACAAGAAGAGACATATATTTATCTCTCTGAGCTTATGTGTTCACGTGTGTCAAGTTACAATAAGGGAAACAGGCAGGGCTGGCTCAATTCTTCATCCCCATCCCATTCTAGAAATGACATTCTCATTCCCATTCCATATGCAGGACAAGCTGTACATTAATCTCTGCCCCACCCCACAGAGAACTCTTCCTTTCCGGCACCCATTTACATCACCCTGTTTGATAAAGCAAACAATAAAGTCAGTGAAATTATATGAATTACAAAGGAACTGAGAGGACCGAGATGAAGCATTCTGTAAAAGCAATGATCTATGAGTACTGTAAATAGAGGGGAGGATTGAAAATCACATGTGAAGTAGATATTCCAATTTTTAATTCCTTTGAAAAATGGAAAAATGACAACGAGGTAACACCAATCATGATGTGTATTGAATCAATCATTGGATTAAGTAGCAGATATTGTGGCAGTTCTAGGGTGTCTAGACACAACCTAGTACACAACATTACATGGATATGCAAAGCAGAGAAGATGGGGCAGCAGGTAAGAACTGAAGAGTCTATGAATATCTCTAACAGTTCTATAAAAATTCCATGAAACCCACAACCAGCCAAAATACGTGCAGCAATTTTACATCTTCTCTCTTGCCAAACCATTTAGTCACTAGTAAGAAATGCATCACATAGATTTAAGTGAGGGAAAAAAAACAGAGTTAATCAACACAACATAGGGACAGTTGCAGACATGTACACAGAGACGAGAATCACAAATGGTGACACGAACCTTCTGGACTGTTTGAGATATCACATCTAGAAGTTGAGATTGTGGAAAATAGATGAAAACTTTCTGCGACCCTTATTTCCTGCAAAGGTCAGTAAATGATTCAATGTTAAGGCATTACAATTATTTACGCATTCAATTAAACCAAAATCAGAGTAGATGACACTCCATGTAGTACGCTATATCATGCCACTTCAGCAATGGATGAGTAAAACAAAATAATTCCCATAAAAGTAAAAGCTCACCAGGAATGATGAGTCCATAGAAGTGCAATAGAAGGAAACATACAGACAAAAAAAAAAGACAAAAGAAATTGGCTTACAGATTTGTATTCTTTTAATTCCAAGTAGACCCTGATTTACATCCTTAGCACAGGCAGTAAGAAAGCAAAGAACCTTTTGTACTCTAGAATCAACGAAAAAAACGAGAAAAATAAAGTCCATCTTTCTTGCCCCAGGAGGAAAGGGGCAAAGAAAGAAATGCTGCTATTTACTCAAAATCTTAAGTTGTCCCGTTTAATCAACACGACCTGCTGAAAGCAGCATCTTATGTTAGACAGACAAGAACTTTCACTATCACGCAAAATATGAATCTTTTGTCTCTACAGGTGACAAATTCTGGATTCTAACCATGGATATTTTATGCCTCCTAGGAGTAAATTCGAGACAGTAAGAAACTGCAACAGCTCCCTATTTTTTAAGCAATCCAAGACATACACGAACAAGCAGAAAACTCATGCAAGAATATCTAAGAAATAAGTACACAAATAAACTAAATACTGGACAAACTGCAAATAAATAAGATGAAATGAAGTAGTGCATCTTGCTAAGGTGCACCTGAGATTGAGACTATCTCTATCTTGGGAGCTATTAGTACTTAGTTTGCAATATTTTCGTCACCTTCAAATTAATTCACTCACAGAAAAGTTTTGACTCATAATTCTGAAGGTAAATGTAACAACTGAAACATAAATTACAAGTAAAAAGAATCGCCCATAAACAACAGCAAATAGACAACGGCTACAATTACCAGGTCAAAATACGATCTTAGTGGGGTACATAATATTACAACAATGTAATTCTTAAAATTTCTCAAGTGTGGGGTTAACACATCAATGTACACAGGATAGCACTAAAAGATATCATTTTAAGAGAAGGGCGTCAAAAAGGTGCAAAGTAATTACTTCCCCATGCCCATTTGAAAATTAGCTAGCACCTTCCAGTAATGGCAATAAGATGGATTGCACAAAGTAAAATTACAAACCAACTCACCTACAAATAAAACTAAAAAAAAAGTCTTAATGAAACCACTATAATCAAAATTTAGGACAACATCAGTAAACCAAAAAGGTAAGTGCATGAAGTGTCCAAATAAACTAAAGAATAAGGGATAGAAAAATAACCGACATACCTTCATTCCCACAATCAAGGGCTCATTTGTTGATAAGAGCAGATTTCCCAGCACCAGCAGGACCATATAGAAGAACAGGCCACTTTTGACTGACGGCCAACACAACCATCTCAAAACTTTTCTTCACAGTGATGTTTTTTTTTTTATAAGTAAGTCAATCTTATTAGAGGGAAAGAAAGATGACAGTACAAGGGTCTATACTGACAACAACTAAAGCATACATGCTAGAAAACTAATAAAATCCGGAAAATCCCCGAAAATACAGCGTAAAACCGAATTATCCCAAAGAAAAAGAGAGTGCAGTACAAAACCCCCCAGCCTAACCAAAGACTCCACCCTATCTTCGAAACATCTCCCATTTCTCTCCCTCCATAAACACCACCAGATGCAAGCTGGGATCATCTTCCAAATGACCAACGCATTTGGATCTTCAAACTTCCTCCTCCAGCATCGCAACACATCCACCACCCTCCGAGGCATAACCCAATCATAGTTAAGGATACTCAGCACATTCCCCCACACTCCTCTGGCCATTGAGCAATGAAGAAGGATATGATCAACCGTTTCACCGGCACTCTTACATAAGTAGCACCACTCAGTCACATAGACGCCCCTTCTTCTTAAGTTGTCAATAGTTAAAATTTTCCCATGAGTGGCCTCCCAAACGAAGAAAGCTACTCTAGGGGGAACTCTATTCTTCCAACATAGACGCCAAGGAAAATCCGCATAGGACCCCTCCAAAAGCAGAACATACAACGATTTAACAGAGAATACACCGTTCGGAGAACCCATCCACAACAATATATCCTCATTCCCACTCCTCCTACTCCACGAATACAGTAAAGAATAAAACTCCGAACAAACATCCATCTCCCAGTCATTAACCAACCTGTCAAAAAGAACATCCCACACCACCACTCCGGACCCCACCTCCATACAATCAGCCACCCAAGCGTCCTTCCGGCGGGCAATAGAATATAATAGAGGGAACTCTTCACTCAACAATCTATCCCCACACCATTTGTCATGCCAAAACCGAATTCGAGAGCCGCTCCCAACCACAAACCTTACGTGCTCTCTGAAGAAATTCCACCCTCTACTAATGTTTTTCCACAGACTCACCCCATAAGAGCCCTGAACCACCAAAGTGCTCCAACCACCCTCCTCACGCCCATACTTCTCCGAAATGACTGTCTTCCATAAGCTGTCCCTATCAGAATTGAAACGCCAAAGCCACTTGCCAAGAAGAGCGCGATTGAACAAGGTTAGCCTTCTAAGCCCCAACCCACCAGCACGAATAAGGGAGCAAACACGATCCCACCGAACAAGGTGAAATCTATGCTCCGCACCACCACTTCCCCACAGAAAATCCCTTTGAAGCTTCTCCAATCTATTAGCCACCGACATAGGAATAGGAAAAAGAGACAAAAAATATGTAGGAAGGCTAGAAAGAGTTGATCGAATCAAAGTGAGTCTTCCACCTTTTGAGAGATAAATGCGCTTCCAACCCGCCAACCGTCTTTCAAATCTTTCAACAATGTCATCCCAAATGCTAACACTTTTATACTTAGCACCAAGGGGAAGCCCAAGGTATGTCATTGGGAGAGACGACACCCTACATCCCAAAATATCCGCCAACCCCTGAACTCCATCCACTCTACCAATGGGAATAACCTCAGACTTGCCAAGGTTAATCCTAAGGCCTGACACTGCCTCGAAGCACAAAAGCAAGCATCTCAGGTTTCTCATTTGATTCGCCTCCCCCTCACAAAAAATCAGCGTATCATCAGCAAAGAGTAAATGCGAAATTCTTCACAGCTGATGTGGGAACGAACAAATTACCAACAGATTTAGCTCCCCTGAATATGAAAAAAAAATACTAAAAATAAATTTGCAAGCCAAAAGAACGATGGTGAAGCAGGTGAACAAACTATATAAGATAATTTAGGTTGGAGCAAACACAAGGGACAAATACACGTTGACAAGAAAGTAATAGATTGTTTATTCTGATATAACATGTCTACCATCTAGAAAGCCTTTTACTTTGAGTGGGCAGCTCAATCTCATGGAACCCTGACGAAGAAATTGCTGAAGAACAAAGGCCAGAAGACTGGAGACAATTCTCTTGGATGAAATCAATGCTACTACTGGGAGAACTCAACCTATTTTTTTCAGGTGACTCAATATACCAGACAACCTTCTCCAATGATGTATCTAGACAGAACTCCTCCCACCTAAAAAAAATGGCAAAAGCAAGATGAATACAACTTATATGGCTCTGTAAATTATTAAAATTTCAATTTGACAAATAATGTTTTGCTCAAAGAGATCAACAAAACCAACTACAAGGCCTGTAGCTCATTTTGAGAACAACTGATAGAATCTGTATCCTACACCATCTAATATCTGCAATAACAGTATCCTCATTTCCAAAACCTCTGCTAGGGTCACAAGTGGAGGACTGATTTACAAGGTCCAAGAAACATGACCAATCCCAAAGTTTAGAAAAGATTTCTGAAGTCAATAGAAGAAGGAGACAGTAAGATGTACGAGTAACCCGTAACACACAAGTTCCGACCTGGTAAACAAAATTGAACCCACATATCGTGAAAAAAGAAATCAAAGTGCTGATTTTAAAAAGAGAAGAAACTGAAGAAAAATTGGCCCTTTTGCTGCTCATAGAAAAAAAAAAGGAAGAATACTTGAAACAAAAATTTACAAATGTTCTGAATACCATCTAGGTTCATGTTTATTTAAAAGAAAATTGCTTGATGCAATACAGCAAAGCGCCTAAACAGGTCACATAGGACCAGTGAACATTTCTCATCGAGTGCCCTAATGGGAAGTTAAAGAAGGAGGGCTGCCACGATGTATGAATTTATGAGGTTCCTTAGAAGAAAAATTAATGTAATGATAATGCAAACTAATACTAATTGTAATAGTAACAACAATAACAATAAACAAAATCAGTGGTAATATCTTAACAGAATGAAATAGCAGATAATATACTAGCATTACCAAGTAGAGACGAAGAAATAGTCCACCACAGCATTACAAGCTAACATGTACTTAATCTACACAATCTAAATTTAGCAGAGTAAGGCAAATCATTCCTCAGGGCTGCTACATTTCCTACTATAAAGTTCATAAATATAATGAGCTGAAAAAAAAAGACCATGCACAGTATCAAGTCGAAGAAGGACCTATAAGATTGCATCGAAAACTATCCCGACAGAAGATTATAAGAAAAAGCAACAAGAGTGGAGCATACCCAATCCCCTCCCTCCATCCAAATTATTTCATACTTTGTTTGGTTTGGAGAGAGAAGAGATGAGAGATTCTGGATAGAACACTAACACTGATTCTTCTTGAGAAAGTTCAAATAGAAACCATTCACTCACCTTACCACACAACTCAAAACTTTTTACTTCCATCAAAATCCGTTCAAAAGGAGGAGGAGCAAACTTGAAATAATCCAATACAGACCTGCACAAAATACAAAGCATATAACCTTGTGGATAAAGCTCTTCGAGCTAAAATATCAAAAAAGAACTTTGACTAGCAACTTTGTAGGATATCCAAGAGAAGACTTTGAGGTAAATGCACTTATACAAAAAACACCAAGCCATTCAGAATTGATATCGCATAATGCATAAATGAGATATAACCTGCCATTGACATACGAATAGTATGCTCTCTAGAATGTAAAAGTCCTACCAAGCAAAGCTTTTGCTTCTCAGAACTCGAATACATGTAGAGGCCATAAAAGAAGGACAAAAATCATTTGACCCAGAGGCTAAAGAATTACACGATCAAGGAGAAAACAATCCACGTAGTAATGGAATTGGCAATCATGATAAACACAAACATAAAACCTCGAATCAGCATGCCGACTTACCCCAATAAAAAAGGAGCCAAATCAAGGGCCCGACAGGCGGCCAAACAAACAAGCTCATGAAGATCTAACCCCCTGCCAGCTCGATTGTAGAGTTCAATTACGCTGGCAACTTCATTCAAAACTTCATCTTCTTCGACCTCTGCGAATGTATCGTTCTCCTTGGACCTTAAATTGGGCACCATCCAGAGCAAGGCCACGGCTTTATCCACAATCTTTCGGGCTATGGGCCGAAAAGATCCTATCAGAGGAATAGTATAATAAGGGTGCAGAAATACCTCTGCCATCACATTCACGACCTCCTCTTCTGTCAACATGCGTCCCTGCGCAAAACCCGCACGTAAGAATTGAAACTCAAAGAACAAGCCCCTTGAAATTGGTACGTTCCATTGAATTGACTACCTTTTTTGCGAGGGAATCAAATTGTGGAAAAGATAGAAGCTTTGGGCAACGACCATGAAAACTTTCCAGGGCTGATTGAAGACTGAAGCTCCCATCCATGGTCATCTCTCACACACTCAGAATCTCCTGCCTCTAGTTCTCCCTGGTTCTCAAATCAAGAACGAAGCTTGAGAGGTTTCGGTTTTAAGGGGGTTTAAGGGGTTTAGGGGTTATATAGATAGATAGATCCCTTCTCTCTCACTCTACTCGGTTCAAAAAAGAAAAGAAACCGCCTGCTGGCTGCTGATATCAGGGCAGCTCCTTACAACTTACAAGTCCCGGGAAAATATAGTAATGGGCTTGGACCAAACTATTCTACTACTACCCAATTACTTTCTTAACTAATGACTCAACTTACTTATGGGCCCAGCCCAGTGACTGTAACCAAGCCTTGCTGCCAGCAGTCCAGCCCACTGCGCACAACCAGACTCCATTGCCACGGCTAGAGCTGCGTTTGCACCAAATATTTCACAAAATATTTCATCAACTCCCAATAAAATATTACAATATAATCTCTCTCTTCCATCAAAAAATGTAAAAAAATTATCTCTCTTCATTTTTTCACTAAACTCAATACCAAAAATTTTACCACACAAACATAACCAACTCTAATTCCCAAGACCGACGCCTACCTTTCGCTACTCTTCCTTCCTATGAATCGAGCTCCTCCTGTCCACGTGATCTCTTTTCATCTCTTGCGTAGAAAAAAAAAAAAATCTCTCTCATCTCTCTTATTCCAGTGTTCCACTATTACCCTTCGTTTCCTTTGTGATCATGACAGAGGGAGATATGTTCTCTCCCACCCAGCAGGGACAGAGGCCAGGGGCGAGAAACAAAAAAAGGGACAAGTGTTTTTTTGAAAATTCTCTTGCCCCGTTGGATGAGTTGGTCAGGGTACAGTCGTTCAATTTAACGATTCTGATTTGACGTTCAACAACAATAATTTTTGCGACTTAAATGATGCATGTAGTTATGACCATTGCACATGTTAGAGGCTTGTCATGTCGTTAAACCCTTCAATGAAACTAGGCCAAGTAACTTGGTTTTGACGGACAAAAAATTAGATCGAGAGTGCTAATTTATAGTGGACATTATGCGAGTGAAAGACACTCGCTCATTTTCTGTCAATTTTGACAAGCAAATTGACGAAAATCATAGGTCGAGATAGGGTTGTGCATCGGCGGTGGCGGCTATGCCCCCCACCGTCACCGCCACCGCCTTGGGCGGTGTCCCAAAATCCCAACAGCCCCCGGCACCGGTTACACCAGTGACCGGTGCCGGTTAACCGGCCAAGGCGTCATGCGCGTGCCGCGCGCAAGGCCTCGCGCATCGCGGACAAGGCGCCTTGCGTGCGTCCTGCGCGCAAGGGCGCACACGATCTCTCCAGTCTTCTCCATCTCCTTCTTAAGCCTCTTTCAATTTTCACCTCTCTCTCTCTCCCCCTCTTCATCTCTCTCACCCTCTCTCTCACGTCTCTGTCTATCCCCTCACAACTTAACCATCGTAACAAAACGCAACCAAGTTGCATGTAGTCGTTTGCTGCAAAAGGACAACTGGACGAGGGTGGTGCGGCTGAGCAGTGGGCAGAGAGACGCTGAAGAGGCAGGAGCTTCGGGATAGGTCGGGGAAGATTCTCGAAAAGTAGGGTGAGGGGAAGAAAAAAACTCAAACGACGCCGTATAAAAAAAAATACGGTTATGGCAGTGAACCGCCCAGCGGTGGGCTGTTTCACCGCCACCGCCATTTTCACCGCTTTTTGGTGAAAATGGCCACCGGCACCGCCCCCGCTACTAAGCGGTGACTGGTACCGGTGAACATCCCCAGGTCGAGATGCCAATGTCATAAAAATAATAGACGGAGATGCGAAAGTACCTCGACTGTAATTCAGGAGTGCAAAATATATTTTCTTTTTCTAAAGTATTGCAAAATTATCTTCTTGAACAAAATTATTTTTCGATTAAAAAAACGTTTCAAGTTTACCAAAATACCCTTTCCTTTCTTTCAATTACCAAAAATATAATTTTATTTAGATTTGCCAAAAATGTCTATCAATTTGGCTCACCGCATGCTTTCCAATCTTCCATATGTAGTCAGTCAGGTTATAGAAAAGTTATAGAAAATCTGCATTATATATATGTGTAATGCATTTGATTATATTTATATCCTCTTTTACCTTTTGGAAAATATATATTTTCCCCCTTAGAATACTACGCCAAACTACCATTTGTGCCAAGTTATCGTCATTGGGCTTTCCGTTTGCATACCATGTTAATATCTGACTGTCAAAATCAACAAATATTCCATATGACACAATTTTAATGTCTGCATGTTAATATGTAATGCATTTGATTACTAAGATAGAGATGCGATATGTTAGAAATAATAACTTATGGTGCACCCTACAAATGATATGATGCTTTTGAGAGCACAAAAAATATAAGTCTTTTAAAAACCCTTCTAAATATTTTTTTAATTTCAAAAAATGATACTTGAATTCTAACACAGCGCCCTTAAATATAAGTTATACTAATTTTTTTACTTTTTATTTCTTCTTTTTAAAAAAATATAAAATTTAAAGTGTTGGGAGTTAATAAAAAATGAAGAGAGATAATTTGAATAAAATTTTTATATTTATTTACAGTAAACAAAAAGATTATTTAATAAGGAGAAGAAAAAATTATAATTATTTTATTAGAGCCAAAATTAATTTACATGGATTCGAGTAGGGAGCAGCTCCCCAGGCGCTCCGTTTGTCTCCCGGTTTCAGCCCGTTTGCAACCCAAAATCTCTCAGTTAAACTTAAACCTCAGAATCTACAGAGTTTTCTTTCTTTCTTCTTCTTCTTCTTCTTCTTCTTCTTCTTCAGTCGCTCCCTCCTTCAATGTGAATTTTTTATCATTGAATTCCCTGCACCAATGTTCTTGTGCCTTCATCTTTTGAATTGCACCGTATAGGAAATTACAAAAGATCATGATCCGGAAAAAAAAATGAGGAGCTCACAGGTTCAACGGACAAAGATTCAAACCTCAAGGAAAGGGGACCGTGTCTCAGGATCAAAGGTACGAGAAGTAATAGAAGAAGAATAATTTTGTAATCTGCTAAAATTTCTCAAACGTTTAATTCATGAATCAAAGGAATGTTTTTCTTTTCCCCCACTCCCAGTAGAATAGTTTTAGGTGATGAGTGCATGAGTTTCAACTGCAGGGCTAAAGACTCAAAAAAGAGATACTGCAGAGGGCATAAGATAAAGCAGATTATCTCCACTGTTCTCATCTTACGTGCAAGAATGGAACGAAAAAAAGGTATCAAAACCAATACTAAAACTCCCACAAAACTCAAATCAATCGTACAAGTTCTAAAAAAATATCACATTGCTGTCTTAATTTAGCTTTAGGAGGTTTTACAAATTTTCCCTCAACCAAAACTCTCAAGTTCAAACACCATTTTCCATATAATCCAGCTTTAGAAACTGTTATGTACAGGTGAACATACAGATAAGACGAGAAAATACCAAACAAATGCAGGAAGACACCTTCAGATGAATAGGCTTCCAAGAAAATCCTTGGCTTGGACGCTGCAGATATTCTCTGAAGGCACAAGAACAAATAAACAAGCTTTTTCTGAAGTGTGTCATGGGAAAAATGGAACACCAGATTCTTCAGAAGATGAAGGCTGTAAGGCACGGATTTTAACATCATATTTTCTTCTAACTGAAACTTCATTGCCTGAGGAAAAATCTGATCCATCTGATACAAGAGGATCCGGTGACCTAAAATCATTGGAAGCAATTCCAATTTCGTTACCACACTTGCGGCAAAGAAGTTTGGTTCTATGGCGGATCAAACCCCAAGAGCGCCTTGAAAATTGGGGTATGCATAGGATTTCATCAACCTGAGTAAATCTGCTCTCATCGATGTAGAAGAAAGATATGATCCCCCTTTTTATAGATTTTCCATATTTAGAGCCAATGGTCGAAGTATTTCTTTTGCCGGAGCTCAGGTTTAGCTCATACCCACAAGAACCACAGCTGCATGAAAGAGACTGTACTTCATTACCAAGTAAAGAACAATCTTCACTTCTTTTTTTGCTTATAGAACAATAAATCCAAGAAAAAGCAACCTAAAATATGAGTCATTCGAAAACAACATAATCAGAGGTTTAGATACTAATCAAACTACTTTCACAGGAACAAGTGAACAGATAAAGGCACCACAACGTCAGGATAGGGTATACTTGTAAACTTGTACAATGGGAGCAATGTGTATGCCATTTTCACTCCAACCCTTTTCTTAATTACCATGTGGCTAATGGTGTATTAGATTGCAGATAAAATAATAACACAAGATGTTTCTTATGCAATTAGCATCCTAAATGGTAATCACACGGGTCGACCATCAAATTCTGCCAAAATTATTAGTGAAAGGTGAAACCCGAGGAACCTCCCTTCGAACAAAGGACCCTTGAATGTTGTTTAGCATATTAGACCATCCCACAAGTTGACATTACTAGCTCAAATACTACTTGACGTTTCACATTCTAGGTAAAAGATCATAAAACAGGTTATTTATAGCGTATAAGGGTTTGTAGCGTATAAGGATATCAAACCCTACTTACCAAGAAGATACGTATCAAAGTGAGAAACCAAATTTCTCCCAAGCCACCAAATTGGATATGTTCAGTAAACTTAACCCACGTAAGTAGGAAATACCTGACTGTAATTCAAAGAAAAACAAAAAATTTACATCTCCGAAACAATCGAGAATTTAATATGATGATTTTCCACGATTTTGCTTCCTAACAGCATCAATGATTATCAAACAAAGTCAACCCATCGCACTTTTTCGGATTGCGAAGGTTAAATATGGAATTCCTTGGTTCGCTAATTACACATCCAGAAACCTTCAAACGTGTATCCCAAACCCGGACCTGGTCACCTGGGTCAAGCTAACACACGCAATAACTAAAAAAAAGAAAAATTACGCAATTCCAAACAAACCCTAATCAGAAAATTCTAAGGGTTATCCGTAATTTAATTTGTGCAAACAAAAAGGCAATTCGTGTGCAGAGAGAGAGGGGGCCGTACCTGTAAGAAACATCTCTCCGAGAGGAATTAGGACAAGCAAAAGAAAGGGAATCATGGGGTTCATGGCCGCTCACATCTACTTCTCTGACAGACACCGCTTTCTCCTCCATTTAACGTTCGAAACAGACGGCCGCGATCGTGGCTGTGCCGGTGATGCTGACGGTGACAGTGATCACCAAACAGAGAAGCACTTATTTGGAGTTGCGGTTCGACAGAATGAAAGGAGGCGACCAACGTGTGACACCTGATCCGGATGACTTTAACGGGTTTAACCGACCCCAGATCGCTATTCGGACACCAAAGATGGATCCGAGAGGCAGGAGTTTCTAGGGAGAGGGACTGAGAAGAAATTAGACGATAAGAACAACGACGGAAGAGCTGAGCGGAGCGTCATCAAATGAAAAAGGGTGACCTTTTAGTCTACACGGGGATGGCCTCGTGCCTTTATATGCCACTGTCATTTTACTCTGACGTGGCCTACAACGGAAACAACGGGACTTTTATTATATCGTAATTAATTATATAAGTTCCTCGTAAAAAATAATTAATGACGTAAGGTTTAAAATTAACTAAGATAAAATTAAACTTCTGAGTTAATTAAACTTTTTACTCACATGATTTGAGTGTTCGATACTTTGCAGTCAATTTTTTTAATTTTGACATATTTCACCAACATTATTCGGAATTCTTTAGATTTGCACAACGTCATTTATTTATTTGTTAAAATAAACTAAAACTAAAATCACAAGTTATGTAAGTTGTTCATTTGCCCATTTTACTCCGGATATTAAAAAAAATTAATTACATTTTAGACCTATGTGATTTTGGGAATATGACATTTTTCACCCTTTTTAAAAATATATATATTTTTTAGACTTTCTGGTGGTTGATTTTTCCGTTTGAGATAACGGATATAAAATAGGCAGATGGGCAATTGCAATTGCGCCCGCTAACTATCATAACTGCGATTTACGTCCTCTAAGTTTCAGTCATTCTCAATATTCACCATCCATCCAAATCATCGGAAACGCTTCTAAAATGATCAAACTGACCCTCCAAGACAAATTATTAAAGATAAATTATATTAAAAATAAAAAATGATATTAAAATAAAGGTAATATTTTTTAAATTAAACTATTGAAACTTTATTTCAGTAATTTATATATTTTTAATTTATTTCTTAAATATTTATTTATTTTAAAAAATTATCTTTGAGTGCATTTCGGTCATTTTATAAGCGTTTATGTCATACTTAAGTCACTTAACGACTAATTTAGACAAATGGCGAACATTGAGAATATCTAAAACTTAGAGGACGTAAATTGTGATTCTAATAATTAGGAGGTGCAATTACAATTGACTTATAATTAAGGGACGAATAATGACATTATCCCTAGAATGTAATTAACTCTAAATTTTCCATACTTGAAGATAGTATACTTTCCTCCAAATAAGTCAAGTATTTATCCATGTTGATAGCCTAAAATTCTGTTTTTTTTTGTTGAAACTCATGATGATATATTAAAAAAACACACAAACAGAAATTAAAATCTAGGAAAACAAAGAACATAACCCGAAAAGGGCGTTACAAACGACAGTAGAAGGGTCAACAATAAAATGATTTTAAAAAAGGACACAAAGTCCTCAGAGATAGCAGACTCGAAGTCCGAAGCGAGAGGACCCGAGAGTCATAGGGAACACGGAATAATCGTGAAAGAACTGTCTCTGAAGGACCGACAACAGTGTTGCCGAGGCGGCTCCAGTAGAGTGTTGAACTTGCAATACCAGTTGCAATTGCAAACAGTAAAAAAAACATGTAATTAAACCTAAACAAGCCTTAAACACTGAGGCTAGCCCAAACGGGCGAAAGCGTAACATAAAACAAGTCCTAAACATAGGGGCTGGCCCCAACAGGGTTATGTCTAACATAAAGCATAACATAAATCTCCCCATGAACCGGGGAGAATTCAGCCAAAAGAGGGCCGACGGCGGCGGCACGTGCAGGGCGGAGGAGGAGATCCAAACCGGTAAATGAAGGGCAGGAGCCACAGAGGCTATTCCGGTGGAGAGGATCTGGATTCAGGTGAAAGAGGGGCGGTCATGCGCGACCAAGAGTAGCCGCGCGTGGGGCACGTGAATCAACATACGCCACTGGTTTGACGCCGGGGAAGATGGAGCTGGTAGGTCTCGGTGTGAGGAGTCCAACCAGTCGGCGCGTGCGTGTCCAAAGGAGACGGATATCGCCGAGAACCGCTTGGAAGCCACCTGCAAGAAAAAACTAAAAAACCATTCAACCAAGCCACAACCGACCGGACCTAAGAGAAGGAAAGGGAAGAGGGAAGAGGGGGAGGGGAAAAAGTGAAGAAAAAAGGAGGAGGGGGGTGAAGGAGCCGAAGCTCCCCCTCCTCCGTAAAGGCTCGGTGGGTGGGGAGAAAACAGATAGAGAAAAGGGGTGTCGTCGGCAGCTATTTTCTAACGAGGCGTTTTATACTAAAATTCTGTTGTTAGTGCCGGCCCACAGATGTTTTTGCTATTTTTATTATTATTAGGTATAAAGCTTAGTTTTTGCTATTTTATTATCTTCCATGGGTGTTCTCTAATAATTAACGACATTTTTATTGGATAATGGTAGTCTTAATTATCTTATTAGGAATATAATTAATATTTTATCTAACGACTTATCGCTATTTTTAAAAGTAATAAAATACTAATGAATTTGTGTGTGCATTACACGTGTCGTTCTGGGAATTGTTACGGGGAAGGTCGTGTGAAGAAGGTCGGTCGTGCTACGACTTTTTTTTATAAAGAAAGTTTCATATAACCAACCACTCCGTGGAAGGATTCAGTTACATGAAAACGTTGTTTTCGCAACCTTATAGAACTAACCATGCAGTCTCAACTGTAATTACAAACAGAGGAAAAACACATAAGCAAACCGAAACAAGCTTTAAACAGAGGGGCATGTCCAAACGGGCGAAAACATAACCTAAAACAAGCTCTAAACAGAGGGGCTAGCCCAAACGGGCAAAAACGCAACATAAACGCCGGGGAAGACCCGGACATCTCTGGCCACGGCGGTGGCGGCGCGTGGGGGACGGAGAAAGAGATCCTTAGTGAAACATGTAGGGCAGGAGTCGCACAGTCCACTCCGGAGGAGGAGAGCGTGATTCAGGGTGCGTAGGGGCTCACACGCGCAGCCTATTGCCTCGGCGCGTCAGATCCACGAGCGGCGCGTGGAGCTAGACGCGACGCCTGTTGAGTGCCGGAGAAGACGGTCCTAGGAGCTCTCGGCGTGCGGAGTCCAACCAGCCGGCGCGTTCGTGTCCGAAGGAGATGGAAAACGTCGAACACCGCTTGGAAGCTACCTGCAAAGAAAAACCAAAAAATCTCTCAACCAAACCACAATCAACCGGACCAGAGAAGAATAAAGGGAAGAGGGAAGAGGGGGAGGGAAAAAGAAGGAGAAAAAAGGAGGAGGTGGGTGAAGGAGCCGAAGCTCCCCCCTCCTCCGTAGGGGCACGGTATGTGGGCGAAAACCAGAGAGTTGAGAGAGAAGGGTGTTGATTTGCTTTTTATAATTGTGACTCCGTCGAAGGGCCTTCAGCGGTTGGTTTGTTACTTTCACGGGTTTTCCGTACTTTCTAGGACCCTCGGGTCCTCTCGCTTTGGGCTTCGAGTCCGACTCATCCGAGGATCTTGTATCATCTTTCAAAGCCATTTTATTATTGTTCTATCAGCTCGCCGCTTGTAAAGTCCATTGTGGGTCTTTCTTTGTTTTTCCAGTCGGTTATCTTGGGCTGTGACCAAAGGACAAAGGTATCTTCCATCCTTCTTTTTCGGGGAATCCGAACAACGTATCCTGGATCATGTGACTTATATACCAAAAAAAGGTCCATATTTATTATGTTTAATTAACTGAACCAACAAATAATTCATAGATAGTAGGCAAAGCCGCACACCACTAAACCACCACCTCTTCTAATGGTACACAATTAGATTCATGATATGTCTTTCTCTTCGAGAGTATTTGAATTTGAGCTCCTTGCCTTTATAGGCAAACAACGTGCATAACTTCGCGAAGCCTTAGGGCATGTTCGTTTGTAAAAATATTATAGAATATAATAAAATTCAACAAAATTTACAAAATGAACATTCAAAATCTTAAAAATTCATACACAAATACAAATATCTTTTACACAATCTCTAACAACTTTTCACACAAACTCCAATACATTTTTAAAAAAATTATAACAAATATTATCTCTCAATACTTTTTCAAGTAACTCCAATATTTTTTATTAAACAATTACATCAAATAATCTCTCTCTATACATTTTTACGAACTCCAACAAAAATTAAATATCTTTAAATCTTTTTACCAATTTTTACACAAATACCTATAAAACTTCAATCTACATAAATATTCACAATATTACAAATCTTAAAAATCTTACAGTTTTTTACAAACCGGAATATTCCCTAATGTGTTAGGGTTTATGCCATGCCACACGGTACATACTTGTGACCTATCAATATATACAATAAACACCTTGCCTATAAACATGCCATTTCAAAATGAAGTATATGCCAGCAGGACTGTAGCCCAATTGGTAACATAAATTGTTCACTATCTCCAAGGTTAAAAAGTTTGACTATGGACGTAAGTTGAAATTGCTTACGAAAATAAAGTCTGACCTTGAGTCTAGTGGACAAATTGAGACTCTTTAGTGGCTTTTATAGTACTGTGGTGATGGGCTTGCCAATTGGGTAGTAGCTACTACTCAAACTTAACATTTTGCAGTGGGAGGAGCTTCTATGGTAACGTTCAAGTCTCAGGAAGGGTTGCTACCCTAGTAGTAACTTTTAATTTTTTTGAACCTATCTCGTTAGTTGAAATTGCTTACAAAAATAAAGTCTGACCTTAGGTCTAGTGGACAAACTGAGACTCTCTAGTGGCTTTTATAGTACTGTAGTGATGGACTTGCCTATTGGGTAGTAACTAATACTCAAACTTAAGTAGGAGGAGCTTCTATGGTCACATTCAAGTCTCAGGAAGGGTTGCTACCGTAGTAGTAACTTTTAATTTTTTTGAACCTATCTCGCTAGTTCAAGCCCTCTTACGGGTCTTTGTACTAGTTCTGCTTTCCCGTGTTCTTTAACTTGCCCTGATCTACCGTCCAATCCACATACATTCATTCTACTCCGGTAAATATGGCTTAGCTGGCTCTCTGCCCGCCTCTCTATTATTGATAGGCTCGGTAGGCTGAGTAAGTACTTCCATTGGCCAGTACTTCTCTTGTTAGGCTAGCTAGTAATTAACGTAGACGTTGTTGGGAAGGCTTTCGTGCTAGTAGCTTATGAGTCAGATGCCTCTTCTGTCTCCTCCTTCCTCTCTGACGTACGAGGTTTGTCTGGTTTGTTTTTTCGGTTTTTTCAATGACCTCGTACAAAGATGAAAGATGAAAGATGTTAATAAAATCTACTTATTTCTAAACGCTTGAACGTTTGAGACAATTGATAATTTAAGAAAAAAATATGGGGACTCGTCTGATAACACCTTTTTCCCTATTTTTTTAGGTAACGCCCGGAAGGACTTACATACCAGACTAAATCCAGACCCTTAAAAGGATCGGAGAAAGTAATGACATGCTAAATTATATTTTTTAGGACACGGTATATTTTAATTGGGTGAGAGTTGTGATTAATCTAAGGACACTTTAACAGAAATTATGGAATTAAGTTTAGTGGCCTAATTGACTAAAACCTCACAGTGACTAAAATATATAATTTTAAATTCAGTGTTTTTTTAAAATCGGCCTAAAACTTAATAAGTGAAATTATATTTTCCTAATTTAACCTCGAATCACAGCTATAGCTCAGAACCAAACTTGGCAGACCAAAATTATAGTTTAGGGATTTGGAAATCCACAAGGGACCTCAATTGTAACAGCATTAGTGGTTTCTTATTTTGGGTAAACCAAATTGCAAAAATCATGTAAAGCACCTGATCATTGAGAGGGGTGAGATATTGTTAATACTTAATTCTTACATGGAATAAAACACAAAGAAAGTTCCCTGCATAAGTAGCTCCTACTCTTCATCGTCTGTCAGAAATTTACCAGTACCAGGATTCAACGCAGCAAAGAAGAAGAAGATCACGTTGAACAACACGAGCGGCTCAATTTCATTGATGGGAATCCCAGTCTCGATGTTTAGTTGTGCTAGAGCTCCCTTCCCGGTAATAATTTCTCCGATTAAAGAGAAAGCAATACCCAACTGAGCCAATCTTCCTACAAACAGCTCGTTGGACTTTGTAAATCCAAATAGCGGACCTTGCATTTCCAAAACACGAGCCGGAATATTGTTAAGAATACAAGCTGAGCCGCAAATAGGGTGTAAGATGAAATGTAGAAGAATGGAAAACTACCTCCTTCTTTAAGACCCAGAGCGGATCTGAAGCTTTTGCCAGGACGGATCACAGCCTTTTCGAGTCCAGATGGTGTTTCATCTACGAATCTACCACGATCACCCAAAGCACCTATGGCTCCAAGCAGGGTGAAAAGAATAAAGAAGAGAAGAAGAGGCTCAGCTTCATAGATGGGAATTCCAGTTTCCAGATTCAACTGTGCTAGAATTCCTTTGCCTGTTACTGCTTCCCCTAACAAGGATGCCTACACAAAAACCCACATGGTAATGTTAAGTCTCTTTCTGGTATTCATATTGGTAAGATATATTATGCTATGTTTGGTTTGGTTTTTAAAACCCACATAGCCTTGAACCCTCATGCTTCATGGGAAAAAGCATTAAACCAGAGAGTAAAAGATGTTAATTCTAATGCTTCCCTTTTATATGTCATTTATACACTGCTTAGCTAAAATGAGTTAGGTGACCATGGGCTCAATCATTTCCTCTCTGTTACTATACACTCAAAGGAAAAACTATGGATGTTTTCCTTCCTCAACGTTGAGGGAATTTTCTAACATCAGTCTTGTTTTTATTGGTGCAATTTTGGATGGGTGAAAAGGTTGAAAATTAACACTTAAGACAATGGCATTGGTGGATCTTCTTGTGGTTCTTGGCAAGGACAATAATTTGTGGCTCTAGGCAAGGAAATTGCAGCAATAAAAACCACAACTTTTATATCTTGCGTTTTCTTAGTTGGTTTAATTCATCTTGCCAAGAAAGAAAGAAAGAAAAAACCACATTAGTCCTAGCTAAATATTGCCAACATCTCCTTTCTCACATGTCCTGCTGATATTATAAAGGGAGAGAGAGAGAGAGAGAGAGAGAGCAAAAATTTTTGTACTTTCTAATTTGGCCCTTTTCTAGTTGCATGCTAATCAAACACTTGGTTTCAGTGGTATACTTAAGTCAAGTACTTCTGTTTTTTGTTGTCAGTGCCCTCTAATTAATGGGTTTAGAGTTGCTAGTCACCTTCTTTACAGAGCACAGGTATTTAGCACTTAAGCATATGCATATGGTTTGGCTCATCTCTTTGCTTAAGTTGACCCAAACATACGCCAATTAAAGCAGAAGCTTCCACGTGGATCTTCTTGCTTATCCGGTTTGATTTGATATACAAAACTAAGTTCAAGTTGTTGTCAAGACCTCAAGTTATTTCGAGAGTCCTTTATAAGTAGTCGAGTGTAACAATTTGGAGTAATAAAACAGAGATACATTTCAAACAAAAAACAGCATATTGGAAGCAAATTATAGAAGATGAAAAGAGGGATATACTCACAGCGAAGCCAATCATGGCAACACGACCCACAAAGAGCTCATTCTGCTTAGTGAAACCAATGCCGCCGGAGGTGCCAAATATGCCATCTTCAACCTTTGGCTTTGGCTCTACAACCTAGTTAATAAGAGCAAAACAATCAGAACAACCCTTGCACACATGGAAAACGTATGCCTGTTTTCCATTCTGCTTGTTTTCTTCTGAGTAGATAAACTTAGTAAAAGGAAATGAAAACCTTCTTGGAAGGGGCGGCTTTGGTTTTCGATTTGAAGAGAGCAAAAGTTGTAAATGCTTGGGATGAAGAAGGGTTAGTAGGAAGAGGCGGGAGCACTAGATGAGAGAATGGTTTAGGCCTTAGGTTCTGAACTTGGAAGTTGAGTAGTGGGTCTCTCTTCAAATCCCCCACACGGCTAGTAGAAACAGCGGACATGAGCAACATGGTCTGAGCCATGGTTTCCGTTTGATATTCTTCTGATAGAGAGGCAGAAAACACTTGGACTCTATTTCAATGCGAATGCTTCTGAGGAAGAGCCGAAGAGGTGTGTCCGAGAAAGTACAATCATGTGAGGTGTGGATATGGTGTGAGAGTTAACGATGGGCAACTAGAGTGCCCACGTCTTTGTGTGCTTTGTTATTTTTTTGAAGATAACGTTTCTGGCTTAAACCCACTCAAATGAAACACAAAACTCTCAGATAATTGAACTTTGGAGACAGAGGAAAATGGAAATTCAACTCATACATAAATTTAAAAACCTTCACTCCATGTGCCTCAATAATCTCCAATAATTTTATTTTCCTTCCATTGACAAGAATTCTTATTTAGACGAATTCACTTATCCTTTCAATTTGGTGGGCGAATTAGATGATCCAATTCGAAAAGAGATAGACACAATATATGGATCTCACAATAGAATTTACATTGTCCCATAATTAATACGAACAATATTGAATGTTATGAGACTCATGTTTTGTGTTTATCTCTCTTTGAATTAGACCATCTAATTTTGACATCAAATTGGAGATGTTCTTTATCCTAAAGGGATCAAGTTCCTATTCAATTTGTTGCTTAAATTTATCTAAACCAGCCCTCACACATACGACTCACCGGACACTACTTAAATAAATTCATTTCAAGCCCACCCTTAAGGCATGTTCGTTTTCTAAAAAATTGTAGGATTTTGATAGAATTGTGAATATTTATATAGATTAGAGTTTTATAGGTTTTTGTGGAAATGTTAGTTAAAAGTTTTAAAGATATTTAATTTTTGTTAGAGTTTGTAAAAAGGTGTAGAGATAGATGATTTGATGTAATTGTTTAATAAAAAAATATTTGAGTTAGGTGAAAAAGTATAGAGGGAGAAAATTTGTTATATTTTTTTTTTGAAAAGGTATTAGAATTTATATATAAGATTTTGGATGTTAGTTTTGTAAATTTTGTTGAATATATTTGTATTATATAATAATTTTGAAAACAAACATGTCCTTAGATTGCCTCTTATATGTTCTTAAGTGAGGTTCTTCATAAACGGAAGAGTTTATTTGACATTGGGTGGCTAACAGAGCAAGTCACAAAAGAAGGGTCTTGACAAATGACACTTGTTGCAATTGTCCCTTAGTCTTCACTCTTCATGCAGATCTCTCACTAAATGTGCAACTCTGAGAGTCCTCCAAGTATGTCGGGGATGTGCACCACACATCACACATATTGCCGATAATTGCCATCCTGCGAAAATGCAGGTTGGAAATAAAAGTATCCGAAGCTGGAAAATCTTGAATTGACACCTCAAAGAGCACCATCCCACCTCGGTAGACAGTAGGTCCAAGATTCTTTTATAGACTTATAGTTTATACAATAGCACAAAGCATCTGCCCCTTTGTCTCGAGAGCATCTGAAGACTGAAAAGGGTTATACCATGGGCTCTTCCCAAGCCCTGTTTTTTATGGGCTCTGGATCCATGCAAATGCAACTCCTGTAATCAGGAGAAAAGTGTCCAGAAAAGCCCAGTAAAATTTCCTTTTTTCTTTTCGGGGAAGTAGGCCAAATGAAAATTACATGGCCGTTACTTTGCAGAATTCGATTTTTTTTTTGGTAACGTGAGAAATTCAAATACCGATTTACGCGTATCAAGTTTTGTAACACCCCTCACTTGTTTGGTCTATCTAAAACAGAATAGTGTTAATGTGAATTTTCTTCCTCGCGCTTACATTCATATTTCTCTTTGCACCTTGTTACGTTTTATATATCTAAGTTTGAAAATTTAGTAGTTGCAAGTAAGACAGGGGAGACAGGGTACCGAGTCTGGCAGGGTAACTGGGATGACCGGGGACAAGCTTGTAATACAGGGGAGTTCAACATGGCCGAGCGTGTTTGTTGTGTTTTTTAAAAAGTAATGACTGGGGAGTCTCGAAGACCAGTACTGATAGTGTTCCCTGTGAGAATTGGATTCTGGATATCGATCAATTTTTAAGTAAACGGTTTCCGCTAAGCTTTTTTGAAGCCAATCAGCAAAACTAAATGACATATTTGTTTCCCCAATAATTTGGGGTCTCAACAATTTGGGAAAACCAAACAAACTCTAAAATTTTAACTTTTACACCTACACACTCTACTTTTCACAAATTTCAATAAATCTCAAAAAAGCAAAGATTCTTAAAATTTCGAGAATATTTCCCAAAATTTTTGCAAACAAACAATCCCTTTATAAGATCAATTCGTGTCGTAATCCCTGCTTGTGTGCATATCATCACTATCTAGTGAGCTTATTTGGTAAGTACTGGCACGATGCATGACAAGTTTCAACGGACTTAGTCAAGTATTAGCACGAATTGAGTTCACCGTCCCAACAAATTTTAGAGACTGACTCTCTATTTTAGTTACAATTTTTTTTTTTTGCAGAAGTGATGGTTCGAACTCTAAATGTATACCTAACCTACACAATAACACAAAGGCCTCCCGCTGCCCCTCGAGCTATCCGGATGGATTTATTTTCTCGATTTCATGCATCAATCCAACTATCTCTGCGGCCAAACCAAAGCCAAAAGGTTTTTCTTTGTTGTGTTCTTCTTCTGAACATAATAGAATGCAAGATCTGCAACAAAAGTTAAAAGTATAATATATTCAAATAATTCATTATAAATTTTCTTTTATTTGCTTCTCAAACACGCATAGGTTCCCATGGCCAGTGATGTAGTTCAAGGAAAGGAGAAAAACACTGACGTAAAGGTTAAGAGATCAGTGTCGGGTCATGGCGACGAGGTTATTGCGTGTGTCATAATCTGAGGGCACAAAAAGCTACTTCACTGCATATGTTCAAGTGGTTGAATTTGGCCGTGCTTATTGGAAAGAGAAAGAGAATGGACTTTGGTGTTAGCTGGGGTTAACAGGTCTTGCTCTCTCATTGGAGCCCACGTGCAGAGACTCCGCCAACTTCCCACTTTTCGTGGTTCTCGTAGCATATAGCAGGATAACAACATACCAAAAGGTACAAAAAAAAGAAGAGGTCGGAGGATACGCTGCCTGTTGGCTGTTGCTGCAGCCTCATAGTTTCTTCATTAGTCATTTATTTATTTTTTCTGTCCTATATTAATCCTTGTGTAATTTGTTTCAGTGCGTGTTGGTCCTTCAACTGTAGTGTGCTTCTGGACTGCGAAAATCTTACGTGATTAATAGGAATACGTCATGACCAATTGTCTACCTTCACGTAGCATCTCCCATGAGATAAATTGGAATCTGGGATTGTTCCACCTCAAAAGCATCCTAAAACTCCAGCATGTGATTGCCACGTCAAATAGAATGGCTTCCCAACAATTTATCTGATTCGACTGTTGAGAGATATCAGACGGGAGTCGGCATTTGATCCTGATGTGTTCTCGTTAACTATGTAATTGTTTTTTTTTCGTCTGCAAACACACTCGAGTTGAAAGGAAGGACAATACAGAAAAGGATTTTCTCTTAATATGGAATTATCTAATGTGTACTATCAGGGATGACAACACATTAATGAATCAATCCAATGGTCTGTATTAATGACAATACATTAATTAATCAATTAAGAAAATTTTTCTTTTTAATTTTGTATTTTTTTTAACATTTAATACAGATCATTGGATGGATTCATTAATGTGTTGTAATCCATCCAATGACCTGTTAGGACACATTAGGTAATTCACTCTTAGGAGAGAATCTTTCTCCGGACAATACAGGCTAAAAAATTAAAAATTATACGATGATTAATTTAAGATGAAAAATACATTAAAACTAATTTGAGATCCAATAATAATACACATATTGGAGTAATTAAGCCATATTAATATTATGGCCTATCCCTCCCATGGATGTATATAGGTAATTGTGTATAGTTTTACTATATATTTTTATTTTCTCCCTTAATATACACATCACCCACTAGCAATTTGTTTTTTTAGTAAGTGGTAAGTAGTATAGATAATCAAAATATATATAGCAAACAAAATTTTAGCTGGTTAAAATTTTGTTACGCAAACAGAGCCAAAAGGAGAGCCACAAGCAAATTTGATATAGCAAAAATAGTCTCCAAATCAGGAGTCATTGTTGGAGTTAGTCTCACATTGGTTGTGGAAGGGGTTGATAGTCAGTTTATAAGTGTGAGAGAAAGCTTCACCTCTTGAGCTAGTTTTTTAGGTTGAGAAGGCCTAAGACCACCTAATTCTGGAATCGGAGCTCAGGTTTACCAACAAGTCTCAAATCCAATAGTCTATGGGAGGAATGAGTTGTCTGCACTCAACCCAAGACCCAATGTATGAGGGAAAAATTATTGGGGTGTACTACATTGGTTGTGGAATAGTTGATGATCAGTTTATAAGTATAAAGAGAAAAGTCCTCTGGCACGAGTATCACGGACTCCATTTGCGAGCACCACGTTATAACGTAATATACGACTCAATAGTAAGCGCGCCCGTGAAGAACTCAATCGATTCGAGCTGCTAATTTTTAACATGACCAGAGGCAGGCGTAATCCATTGGTTCAATTGAACCAGTAATAGACAAGGATATTGAGGGGAAGGCTTGATGCGGGCATGATCTCAATACACTCTGTACTTTTCTCTATCTGAATTGGATATCCAATTCGACGTGCTCAAATTGTCCACCATGTGTTTGAGTCTGGAGCTACATTCAATGCTCGACACTATGTGCCAACTCATGTAGCTAGTGATGACTCACGGTAATATGCCATATCGACCTGACTCTTCGTCGTCATATGCAGAAAAGTATGCCTAGAGATGCAGAACAGAGAAGCGGCTAAAAGTCACAATTAATGTAGCACTCAGTATTCTTCTGCTCCAGCGGCATGTTATCCTGGAGTGGAATTTACCAAATTTTGGATCAAATTATAAAGTCGCTTACAGCTTAGCTTGGGATCTGTATTCAAATTGTCACTCGGAGAACACAATAGAACATGCAAATGTGCGGTTTCCACTTTCCCCAGATGGCCTCGTTGCTTGGCACTGCGTAAACCAACGTCACAAGAGGATGACAGTTTGAACTGAGTGTAAAGTAGAGAGCACGACAGAGAGTCACACACTGATGATATCAGTAGGATTGAGGACCAGAGAGAGAGAGAGAGAGAGAGAGCGAGTGCGTGTGTGACCGACGTCCGTGCAATTGACGATTCCTCAGTTTGTTTTCTATCTTAGAGCGCTCAATATGGCATTATCTGCGACCCATTGGTTTCAGAAAACAAAGGGCAGTACGGCCTTAGAGCAATCTCCGAGACAAAACTTTTCATCTTATATATAGACAGCTTTGAATCCATTGATATAGCACGTATATTTAAGAATATAGTTCGCCGAGTTTGTCAATAAATTGAAAATGCAGACGTTAGATTCACTTTCTCCGATTTCAACTTCGAGTAAGATGGTTCCCATAAACCGGATTCTACAGTCGGACGCAAGCAGCAGGTCATAAATGTCTCACGCTTTGCTCACCGTCCGATTCTGATATTCTACCAGATCTTGAGAAATACATCAATACCAGCGCCCATGAGAGGAAGTCCACGGAAAGCGGGCCTCTTGCAAAGATTCCTTCACTATGCTGAGACCGAGGCTGTGTTTGTGTTGTAATATTTTTGGTATGAGAATATGTGTTGGTATTGGGTTTAGTGAAAAGGTGAAGAGAGAGGTAATTTTTTATATTTTTGTAATTTTTTTTATATTCTTTTATGGTAGAGAGAGATTATATTGAAGTATTTTATTAGGAGAGAGATAAAATTTTGAGAAATATTATGGATGCAAACGCAGCCTGAGACAGATAATCAAAGCTGATACACATTACTAGAGTCTAGACCCACGGGGCAGAGAGAGAGAAAGACAAGAAGGCCTCTGCAACAAAGAAAATTGCAATAATTAGGTTGTGTTTGTGTTGTAAAATTTTAGTGTTGTTAAAATTTTAGGTATTGGGTTTAGTGAAAAAGTGAAGAGAGAGGTAATTTTTTATATTTTTTGTAGTAAATAGTAATGATTTGATGGGGAGAGAGAGATTATATTGTAATATTTAATTGTGTTAAAATTTTAGAGGGGGTAAAATTTTGGTGAACAAACGCACCCTTAATTGAATGTTTCTAGCGACAGAGAAATGCTTATCATAGTGTCCGAGGGCGGGAATGGGAAGCTCAGTTTTCAAATATAAATAAAGAGATTTTAATCTTTCAAAGCAGAAAAGCTGAAAAAGTGGGCACTTGGAGTCTACATTCTCATTTCTCACTCCTGTGGATTTCCCATCCACAATCACATGCTTCTCCAATTAATATTTGGGAAAGAAAGAAACATAAAGGTAAAGTAAAAAACAAGGCAATAGAAACCCAGTTTGTTTTTATGTCTTGTTACCCAACTCACATTCCACAGATTTTGCAGGGTTTTATTTTTTTGATACTACAGATTAGTATCATTTGTCTCAGTGTCTGCAATCTTAAATCTCAAGTCTGAACTGAACCCACCTTTTGTTTACATTCATTGTTTACTGGTTCCAGTCTAATCTCTAGGTTGTTTTGGTCTCCCAGTCAAAGGGAGTTTCTTTTTTCTTGCTTGAAACATCTCAATTATTAGTTTGTTATTATATTTTGTCTCGGGAAAAGTTAGCAGGTTTTTATTGGTTCTGATTAACTGTGAAGTTAGATGGGTTTTGTGCTTTAAGTTTTGATGGTCACTAATATTCGGAAACTTTTGGATGGGAAATTCGGACAAGCCACTGTTTCATTAGTTTTGAATTTTCTTTCTTGATGTGTTTTAGAAGATTTTTTCTAGTTCTATCAGCTGGGAAGTTCTCCTTTTGCAATTCAAGTCCGGGTTTCTGGCGATTCATAGCTTGAGGATGTTTCAGAAATCATTCATGGCGTAAACGCGAGTAAAAGGTGGAAACGTTTTTCACCTTATATGTATGCCTTTGCGTTTTCATCTCTATACTCTTAAACTGCCATTTGGGTTCTTAAACGTTAAGAAAACCCGTTTTGGTTCTCGGGATGAGATATAGGTTTGTTGTTGAGGTTGGGTGGTCGTTGGGGTAGATTTGAAGCAAAGCTGTGAGAATCATAAGCCAAGTCATCTTTTTGAATAAATTGTTTTGAATTTGTTGAAGAGGATGCCTGTTTCTGCTTTTCAATGGCGTGACAATACTAGTGGTAGTTCTGTTTCTTAACACCAAGGAATAGTTCTGCTATTGGATACCCTCTAAATTTTTCTGTCTTTTCCTGCAATTTTAGGGAGGACTTTAAGTTTTGAGTTACCCGCTGAAAAGTGCTTTAAATGGGTGTGCAGATGAGCATAAGATGATGTGCCTGTTGGTGTTGCACTATTGGACCTAGCAATGGAAAAAAGGAAATGGTTGTGGAAGAGGAAGCCTTCCGACAAAAGCCCAGGGGAAAATGAGAGTTCAGGCTCGATATCTTCACATTCAGAGAGATACTCAGATGATCAGGTATGAAGTTGAATCCTCTACAACCGAACCTGTGTGAACGTGGCCTACTAGGAAGCATGGATGTTGTTTGGTAGCCTTTACTAATTAACTTCACCCTGAAAACGGACGAGTTTCCGTATTCCTCCACTTTTTGTTTTTTGTTAGAAGTTGCTATTCTCTTCTGTAAATAACTTAGCCACATGCTTATTTCCAGTGGCATTGACATTTCAGAAGTTTGATAATTGGCTGTATTCAGCTGATTGCTTTCCGGGAGCATATTATATCTTGTTTGTCTCCTAGGTGGCAGTACCGCTTGTTCATTTTTGCTGACAGTAGCCAGCATGATTCTGGCATACAACTCGATGGGATTATGAAAAGTACAATTAGCTCAATGAAAAATGTGTTGTCCAAACTTGTTTTATTTGGAGTGCTTCCCTTATCATTCATATGAAATCTGCTGAAATGAATCTTCCTCATTTCCTCTTGCTGTTATCTTTTCACATCTTTGTATTATTCACGAGGCATTGGAGGGGTAGATATGATCTTGTGAAGTGGGGTTCTGAGAATCCCTCCGGAAGTGATAGTGTCAGTCAATGAATATTAGGACCTCTATTATTAATGTTTTAAGGTAATAATTTAATTGTTGTTGGACATTACAAACACAAAAAATAACAACAATACTCCTGCGTTACCTCAGGCATGTCAAACGACTCAGCCTTGATTGACAGGAGTTCTAATGATATGGACCCACAGGTTCTTATATGCTTCTGTCTGCGGAAGTATCACAATCACCATAGTGATAAAATCATGAGGATTTTATAATGTTAAGAAAGATCCTTGGAAGTTCTGGAAGCATACAATAGCAGTGCCCAAAGAGAGAATATGTATAGACATGTAGAACTAAGCCTTGTACAGGTAAATGTCAGCGAAACTGGAATAAAAAGAAGAATGTTCATATTTACTGGGATGAGAAGCTTTTACTGAAATTCTTCTTTTGGAGACATTTGCTCAATGGAAAATGGGAAGTCAATCTTAAAGTGTCCTTCGCAATTTCTGCCTCTCTATTCAATCTTGTTTATGTAGGCAAGCTCCTCAGTTACAGCTCTACTATGGACATTATGCATGGGAAAAAAGGCCCAAGTTGAAAACCTTTACGTTAATGCCTTTTATGTGTGACTTCCATTTTTTCAGTTCTATTGTCTTGTGAAGTAGAATTTAATCCATGATGTCATCACAGCAAAGGCAATGTAACTAGTAACTGGATTGAAAGCGCGCACATGCGTACTCTGGCTGCTACTACAAGCCAAGCTGATATACAGTTTCAAGTTTGCAATTTGTTTCCTAATTCCTAGTAACTCAAAGACAAACTGGTGTTTTCCTCTTAACGTTAACTGCAATTGTGGATGAATTTATGACTTATTCCATAAGGTGATCACTTTTGTTGTTCCATGAAATCAAAACTTTGTTTCTAGGCATGTTAGAGCTTTGTTTTATCCAATGTACATTGTTGAAGCAGGAGGCGTTCAATTCATCTCCTAATCATAATACTCAATCACCTGAAGTCACATCGAAAGCTGTGATAATCACTGAAGATTTTAATAATGGTTCATCAAACGAAGATATGAGTGATGGAGTGAAAAGCCTGAAAGAGAAGTTATCAGCTGCTCTTGTGAATGTTAGTGCCAAAGAAGATTTGGTGAAGCAGCACGCAAAAGTTGCAGAAGAAGCTGTTGCAGGTATTGCTTACATACATGATACCCAGGGATGTATTTGCTCTTTCTTGCTTTTGCATTCAGCAATCACAGTACAACTGGTTGCAGCACGTAAGTTAGAATGGATATCTATCCATTAAATCTAGGAGCTTGCTTGAATTGGAAGCCTGCATAATAAGCTATTTAAATCTCATAACAATTGCTGTATTCTTTGCATCTTCAATAACTTTTCTGTAATTTTCCAACATAATTCAAGGATGGGAGAAGGCTGAAAATGAAGTGGTTGTTCTAAAGCAACAACTTGAGTCTGCAGTTCAGCAAAACTCTATACTTGAAGATCGCGTCAGGCATCTTGATGGTGCTCTCAAAGAACTTGTTCGTCAACTAAGACAAGCAAGAGATGAGCAGGAACAGAAGATCCATGTAGCCGTGGTGAAGAAGACCAGCGAGTGGGAAACCACTAAACTCAAACTTGAGAACCAGCTTCTTGAGCTCAAAAATGAAGCAGAAGCTGCCAAATCTGTATCTTCTAATGTTGATTATGATCTCTACCGTAAACTTGACTATTTTGAGGAAGAGAAATCTGCTCTCAAACTTGAGCTCCAATCTCAATCTGAAGAGTTGGAGATCAGGACGATTGAGAGGGACTTGAGTGCCCAAGCAGCTGAGACAGCCAGCAAGCAACATTTAGAGAGCATAAAGAAAGTTGCCAAGCTGGAGGCTGAGTGCCGGAGGCTAAAATCTATGGCTTGTAAAACATCCCCTGTTAATGATCATAAATCCACTACTGCATCCTCAATATGTGTTGAATCTCTCAAAGATGGCCTATCAGACAGTGGGGAGAGGTTTAGCTTGGGTGACCTGGATGCCCACAAGACGAGTAGCTCAGTAAAAAATAAGTATGAAGCTAGTTGCCCGGATTCGTGGGCGTCTACCCTAATGGCTGAACTTGGTCAATTAAAAAATGAAAAGGATGTTAATAGAAATCTCCAAGCTTCTTCTGGTCGAATTGATCTTATGGACGATTTTCTTGAGATGGAGCGACTTGCTGCACTGCCTGAAACCAAGAAAGGAAGCCATTCTGCTTTATCAGAGGTTTCCAATCCCTCCATTAGTGGAGAAAGCTTACTTAGAACTGAGCTTGAAGGTATGGTTTGTCGGACGGCTGAATTGGAAGAGAAAATAGGGAAGCTGGAAGCACAGAGAGCTGAAATGGAGACGGCATTAACCAAAAGTGAAGAGTATGTTCAGGCATACCAACTTCAACTGCGGGAGGCAGAACTGCAGTTGGACGAGTTGCAAAAAGAGCTGAATATTGCAAAAGAAACAAAGCAAGTTGTTGAGTGTAGACTAATTTGCATGGAAACAGAAGCAAGGGCCATGTCATCAAAAGTTGATACTTTAGAAGTAGAGGTTCAAAAAGAGAAGGCTTTGTCAGCAGAAATTGTAGTTAAGTGTAGGGAATTAGAGGTAGAGCTATCCAGGAAGAGGCAGGAAATTGAACTCCAAAAAAATGCAGAACTGCAGTTGGACGATTTGCAGAAAGAGCTGAATATTGCAAAAGAAACAAATCAAGTTGTTGAGTCTAGACTAATTAGCGTGGAAGCGGAAGCAAGGACCATGTCGTCAAAAGTTGATACCTTAGAAGTAGAGGTTCAAAAAGAGAAGGCATTGTCAGCAGAAATTGCAGTTAAGCGTCTGGAATTGCAGGAAGAGCTATCCCGGAAGAGGCAGGAAATTGAACTCCAGAAAAATGCAGAACTGCAGTTGGACGAGTTGCAAAAAGAGCTGAATATTGCGAAAGAAACAAAGCAAGTTGTTGAGTCTAGACTAATTAGCATGGAAGCAGAAGCAAGGACCATGTCGTCAAAAGTTGATACTTTAGAAGTAGAGGTTCAAAAAGAGAAGGCTTTGTCAGCAGAAATTGCAGTTAAGTGTCGGGAATTGCAGGAAGAGCTATCCAGGAAGAGGCAGGAAATTGAACTCCAGAAAAATGAGAGCTCGAATGGTGAACTGAAGATAAAGCAGGTCTGTCATCAGTTGTTATCTATAGTACATTGCACATTACCACTACTGTCATCTTTTATTGGGAGCTAATTATTATCTAGTAAATAGAAACAAATGCATAATTCCCTACATATGATGATGCGAACATTTTGTCTATATCAGGAGGATCTATCTGTAGCTGCTGGAAAACTAGCAGAGTGCCAGAAAACAATAGCGTCTCTTGGCAATCAACTGAAATCTCTAGCAACACTGGAAGACTTCCTGATTGACACTGCCAACCTGCCAGAGTTTTCTGCAGGTGCATCTCTGATTAATAAAGCTGAAGTGGAATTGTGGAAGTTGCATTGTAATGGTACGTTTTCACCTAAAAGAGATTCAGACTCTTCAAGAATTGCTGATGAAAGCTCTGGTCCTTTGATAAATAAAGAGGAAGAGAACTTACCGCCGTCTTCTTCTTCAGCAGCTTCATCTGCTGTGTTGTCGAATCACATCAATTCTGAGAAGAACCGTTATGGCTTTGCAAAGTTTTTTTCGCGTACCAAAAGCGGGATACGACTAGAAATTTAGTGAGGATATAGAAAACGAAGGGTAATTTGATTCTCAGTCATAGAGACAAACAACCAAGGACTCTTCTCAATTGGGAAACTGTTGATTGCATGCTGTTTAATCAGGAGCAAGAGTGTGCTTCAGTTCCTTCTGGGTATGTAATCGGGGGTTTTAACAATCACGTTGAGAGTGTATCCTAGCCTGGGGTATCCATTTCATCAGCGTTGTAGGAAGGAGCAAGAAGAATCTTAAAACAAAAAGAGTTCTCTGAAAGAGTTTTTAGTGTTCCTTTTTCCCTGTTTTTGTTTTTTTTTTTCTTTTTTAAGGTAAGCAACAGAGCTATTTTAGTTGGATGTTTGGGAATGGTCTCTCTTTTTGATATGGCAAGCGGCATTGTGTACCATTTGCTAGTTAGCGTACAAGGGAGAAAGAGGAAAGCTATTTTAGTTGGATGTTTGGGAATGTTCTCTCTTTTTGATATGGCAAGCGGCATTGTGTACCATTTGCTAGTTAGCGTACAAGGGAGAAAGAGGAAAGAAATAAAAACGATATTGGGGTGAGAGAGGCTCGAACTCTCGACCTCAGGATAACTCAGAAGCTATGAGACCTACGCGCTAGCCAACTGCGCCACCACCCCTTTTCTGTTACTTTGGTTGGTAATTATCATTTACTACAATTCATGTCTTGTTCCTGTCTCTATATAGTATATTTAATTTATTACTTGTAACTGAGAAAACAGCATCTGCCTTTCTTTTGGCTGCTAGTTCCTAAAGGGTATTTATCCAAAGGGGACAGGGTGATCAATGGTCCAAATCTTTTTCTTCATAATTTCAAAGCACCCAAACATATGTCTTTGTTACATACCGAGAGAGACCTTTCCGAATCGAGTGTCCATGAAGAGTCGCTTGCCTCTTAATACTGTAGAAAGAATAATTAAATTTGTAAGTCAAGCGAACCCAGGTCGGGACCGAGGCCGGTTATTGTGTGATGAAGCTATTGTGTGAGTGTGTGAGTGGACGAGTGAGATTAGAAGTTGAGAAATCTAACGGCTGACAAAATGCCACGTCAATTAATGAAACCGGTCAGTTGTGCGTCGGATTCATTAATTGACGTGACATTTTGTTAGCCGTTAGATTTCTCAACTTCTAATCTCACTCGTCCACTCACACAATAGCTTTACTCACACAATAACTTTTGCCCTCTGTCCTTATTCTTTATTCCGTTTTTTTTGGGAAGAAAATTGTACTGCCACCTAAACCTTCTTCAGTGCATTTTCTTAATTTTATTAAAGGTGCAAAAGCATTTGTTGCCGTTTCAACCAAATCCACTAAAAATACAAGACAGTTCTTTTTACCATGTAATTGGTACTCATTAACTGGTTCATAAAATGGTACCATATTATATACAATTCTATAATGCAATGAGGTAGACCCTCGTATTCATCTTATGTAAGATCCTGATTTTGGCAAACGCTTTGAACTAAGGGAAACAAATCAAGTCTTGATATCTCTGATTTCATGTACATTGCTAAAATGTTTCTCAGGGAACTTAATTCGTGGCTGATAACTTCCTATGCAAAATGAATCGAACAAATTATCAAGACACTCAATAACTCCTTCTAGCCCTCCTTCTGTCCATCATGATGGCGGCGATCATGAGCCTGGGAATTATTCTCTCTCCTGAAAGCATTGAAAAGATCCATACCTAGAAAAACATTGAGTAAGTTCATTCCAGCCATCCCGAATATGGCGAGCGGCAGCTCAACACCCTTCCCAAACTTGTGAGCATCTCTGAGGAGCTTGACTGTGATGAAAACGTGTGCTATGAACCGGGCGAGAATGAAGGTGCCCAATTGTGAACCCATTCTATCCTTACAATGTTGCTCTTGGCATCACGAATACCAGCCATTCGTCTCACTTTCCTTACATGCAGAAATATAGAATGCAGCTGTATCATCCAAGGACTTTCACCATCAGTCACGACAAACAGAATCAGGGAGCATAGTAGATTAGGATTCAAAATCAAGTAAACATATATTTATTGGGATTTAGTTTCACTTTGAAGTCGCCTTAAGATTTTTGTTCAATGGATTTTGGCAGTACAAGAACAAGATCTATATATAAACATTGTTATTACTATAGCCTATTGTTAATATCGAATAACCCAACATGTTGTTGATTTCAAAAAAACAAAATGTAAGCCTTACTTTGGAAAATTTGAGGACATGGGAAGACGTCTTTCCATGTCTTGTGGAGCAAAGATAACTTTTAAATTGAAGTAAAAGGATGAGAGGCATACTGGAGCAAAAGCAGCAAAAACTAATATTGTCATGAAGCATACATCATCCCACGGTATGAATAGAATATTTTCAATTTGTCAACTACAATCTTGAGTATTAGGACAGCGGAAAAGTTCAAGTGTAAATGAAATTAATAGATCAAAGAAATGAATTCCAACTACAAAGTTGAAACCCCATGAAGATGTCCCACTAATTCCATTTAAAGGGCATCTGAGGCTTCACACCTAACTATCACACGTTCTTCAACAAATGTTTCATTGTGAATCCTTGGGATTCATACCCACTAAGTTTCATGATAACCAGAAAAGAAAAGAAAAAACATGAAACCGGATAAGCCAGTAGCTATTCATCAGTCAATTCAAAAGCAAAACTGGATGTACTTATGCAGAGAGAATGAAGATGGCAAAATAAGAACAAAAAAAACTAGCTACATAAAAATGAAAGAACTTCTAAGAAGATACAGAACCGTACCTCGCAAATGAGAGTAAGAATGAGGTAGTTGACAGTGATATTTCTAAATAAAGCAAGGGTAATGCAGATTAGAAGTATCAGATGATGGACCAAGATGGCAGGGATCCAACCACTGTACAACCGGTAACGTAGCATGTCCCACTGATCATATGCAAAGTAACCACATGAGAAGCACAAAGTGGGATATGCCCATGGCCAAGTACCTCCAAACAACTGAGAGTGCTCAAACATCCCATTTGAACCATTTGTCAAGCACCGATTAACCAAAATGAAAACCACTACAGGAGAGGTGAACAGAAGTTTGTAGTGAGTAACAATACCAAGAGCTAAGACAAAAAAAGAGTAACAATACCAAGACATAGACCAAATTAAGAGTGAGTGATTAGTGAAGATGTCTGAGACCACATAATTTGCTGAATACTATCTCAGAGACTAAGATCATGAGAACAACAAACCAATGGATACGTTTCAGAAAAATTTAGGAGAGACCACAAATCAAGACAACGGACAGTTAGAAGCTAAAAGTAAAAAAAAAAAACAGGATTTTTGATACCTCTTTATCAAGCCTCCATTCAAGAAAGCTTTTGAAATCCTTAACCAGAACATCCCTGGGATGGAGTTTTGTTTTATTAAAGATGACCTAAGTTTAAGTCTAACAACCCAACAATACCAGCCTGAGCAAAGTATAAAACATGATAAGCTATGACAAGTGCGAATTTTGTAAAAAATTCTGTGTAAACTACTGTAATACACACAGACACACACAAAGGTATATAGATGCATGACTGTAGCTAGATGTGAAACCTCAATATGTATACAACCTATTGCAAACACACATGAATAAGAAGCTTCAACTACAATGATGATTTAGGATTTAGAACTTAACAACCTCAACAAGGTTTATCGATTATGCATCCTACAGACTTCGGTTTCGCTTCAAACTCTACAAGGCTAAGATCATACACTAATGCGTTTTGGGGAAACAATCAAACACAACAAGAACATCCCATGAAGCCAAGTCACCACAATCGCAGACACGCCAGACAGTAAAGACCATTCTTTGGTTGTGTTTGTGTTGTAATATTTTTGGTATGGGAATATGTGTTGGTATTGGGTTTAGTGAAAAGGTGAAGAGAGAGGTAATTTTTTATATTTTTTGTAATTTTTTATATTTTTTATGGTAGAGAGAGAGATTATATTGAAGTATTTTATTATGAGAGAGATAAAATTTTGGGGAATGTTATGAATGCAAACGCAGCCTTTATAACAAGGAAACATCGGGAAAAAGGAAAACGAAAATTCCATCCATTAGAAAAGTTAAGTGTAATTAATCAGTAGCATCAAGATTACAAACAGATTAAAAGGAAATATCCAATTGAAGATATAGGACGAACCCAGAATAGGAAACAAAGAGAAGTTGAGTCATGAGACTGAACACACCAGAGGTGGTTTGAGTAAAAATTGTAGGATTTTAGAAAATTTGTGAATATTTATGTTGAATGGTGTTTTATTGGTGTTTGTGTAAAGTGGAGAGATAAATGATTTGATGTAATTATTTAATAAAAAAATATTTGAGTTATGTGAAAAAATATAGAGAGAATTTATGTTGAATAAAAAAGTAAAAAGTTATTGGAGATTGTATAAAATGTATTGATGTTTGTGTTTGAATTATAAATATGTTCAGTGGTAATTTTTTAAACATATTTGAATCCTGAAAAATGGTAAGAAATGAACCTAACCCAAGCGTCATCAAGAGGAAGGGAAACAGACAGTTTTTCCGTTTGCCTCTTTATTTCGGAAGCAGAAATACAGTACAAGTGCCTGCATATATAAAAATAACTGATGGATATCATTTCGAATAAAATATTTCCCTATAAAAGGGATCGGGTAAGTAGGTGGTTGGGTTTATTAATTTATAAAATATTGTATTAAAATTCTATATTTGCTTTCTTTTAAAGAAAAATAAAATCCCACGAGTCAATCTGAGTGGACCTATTTAACGAACCGATAAAGTTTAAGTTAATGCAGCTTTCTTTAACTACACATGTCAGATCAGTTTGATTTTACAAATAGAAGCAACTCAAATAAATTGCTTGTATTTAGAGAAAACTTTACCTAGTGACTCAAAAGAATTGTTTGTAATTAGAAGAATTTGAACTCGGTATCGGAAACAAATCTCTAGATTTAATGTATTGACCACACATGCTAACTTCTTAAGATTATTGTATATTTTCTTTCCTGAAAACTATTTACGCCCATTATTTTGTTATTTAATAGGATGGAAAAATATCTGCATGCCTCAATCAATTCTTGCATGGGCAGCATACCTATTTCAGAAATACATTTTCGAAACCAATCTCAATGATAAGATTCTAGTAAAATAATATACATGAAAATAATTTGGCCAGGGATAATGTAAAATTGTATGAAAGTATTAGTTTCGATTTTTATTTAATATTACATCCACTTTGTGGTACAAAATAATTACGCTTCTAATTTTTTTGGAAAATATGATTACCCGATACTACCCTACATCCCTATCCTATTAATGAAGTAAGACAGTACATTTGTTCCAGTTCAAACCAAAACATCCGGTTCTGATCATTTTCGGTACCGGACTTGATCTCATTTTCGGTTCCGATATTTTTTTTTTAAAAAAAATTTAGAGCTCAAAACAGCACCGTTTTCAGCCTTGTTTTTAAAAAATAAAATAAAATCAAGTATTTTGAATTCCAGCCCTCACCCCCTCTCACAGTCTCCCTGCCGTGAGCTCGAGTCGTCAGCCGTAACCCCACCCTCTCTGCTGCAACACTTCTCTCCCTCAGCTAGGGCTGTCCATTGGCCGGTTCGGTTCGGTCTGGGTCATGCCATTTTGGGCTGGTTTGGAGTGGTATACATTGGTACAATTCCGGTTTTCCACATAGGTAACCCGGAACCGAACCGGAATATACTGGTTTCGGTCCGGGTTGGCTGGTCCGGTTGGTCCGACCGGTTTGGTGGACAGCCCTACCCTCAGCCGTGTCAACTGATGCTTGTTCATTCTTTCCTTGGTTATTTTCGTTTTCCATTTGCTGGGGATATATGCGGCTTGCAAGACAGGACCCGGCTGATGGAATTGCTAACATATGAAGTAGTGGAAGCAGTGTAAATCCAAGACTAAGGCAACGCAAGAGGGGGTGAATTGAGTTTCCAAACTTTTTCGGTTTTAACCCCCAACAATGTGTTTACAAATAAAAGGATAATTTAGCACAAGTAATTAAGCAACTATAGATGCAATAAGTAAATAAGTGATAAAATTAAATAGTAAGGATAGAGAAGCAAACACAAGATTTTTAGGTTGTCACGCCCCGTGCTAGTACTTACCCCTTAGGCTCACTTAAAAGTATTATTATGCACACAATGCGGGAATTACGACACGAACCAACTTGCTGATGGAAGTCTAAATTGCCTTTGGAAAAAAAAGCTTAGCAGAAGACTTATAAATTAAAAAGGGTAACCACATGAGTCACAAAAATAGTTAGAGATTTAATACATGTTTTTGCAATAAAGTGTTTTTTAAAACGAGCGAGGAAAAGTGTGAAAAAAATTAAGCATAATACCACCCAAAACGTGATATATACACCATGGTTACAAAAGCGTCCCTCCAAGGACTACTACTACTACAAAGAGGCTAGTTAACAACCGATATATCTATAAAAATAAAATCGTTCGAAATACAATCTGGGTAAAATCAAATAAAAGAAAACGGAACCAGCCTACTCCTCGCCACAGTTTCACCTCATATTAAAAAAATTAGAGTACAAGCAAACAATATAAAAGACGAGGTGAAGACGAGGTGAGTCATACAGACTTAGTAAGGTCGGGAAGGGGACATGACAATCATAAAAAAAAAGAGTATGTGGAGACATGACAATACATAACATATGACAATATGATACATGATAGAGTTATGCGTGCTTTCATACAATCAAGACATATATTGATGCACATGAAATGAAATTATGTTGTGCACCCAATTCCCATCCATTCATTTGGGGTTGAGATGTATCCGTTGTCTGCTCTGTTCACCCCAGAGTTGGGTTGTGCGTCTCTCCTCTCCTCCGGGGCTTGTGCCGTGCCAACTGTACCATTAGGAGTCCACCCTTTTCTCATAGCAGCGAGTTGCACTCTCCCCTTAGTGAATGGTACCATCACCCCTAATTACGGAAAACACCTCGGGGTATATTCGGTTTTCATTCTCCGGTCTTGGTCCACTCAACTATTCATGATATGAATGCAACCATTGATGCTCAATTATGCAGCACGTAATCATGATTCATGATTTATTCATAGATTCATAACGTTATATCGAACCAATGTATTCATAATATTCCAAAAACTTACTGAACTTCAAGTCAATGTTTTATTCTTTTCATTCACAAGTGTAATTGCGTACTGTTTGGGCCTCCTAGGCCCTGATCGATCAGATTTCTAACTCAAAAGACTCTATAAGGTCATTGGGCTCAGAAGTCCATTGTGGACCTTAACGGGACGTGTGATTTGGGCCCCCTAAACAAGTCGGTTTGGGCTCAAATTTTTACATATATGTTTTTTTTATGTACTCTACACGACCATAAGCCCACTTTGTCTATTAAGTAATAATTTAGAGTAATTTAGACTAAAAAAACTCTAAAAAGCATATTATTTAAATAAGTCAAACAACTGAAAATAAAGAGGGGTGTCACATAGGTGGTTCGGCAAACACGCCTACGTCTACCCCTCAAGCTCCTTTACCGAGCATTGATGTTTCTCCACTATACTCCCTTCAATCAAGGGAATGTTCCTTACACTTGAGCTTGAGAAACACCTTTTCAAGCTTCAAGAAAGAGTTTGAGAACAAACCTCTCCAAACTCATTCTTTTGATGAACAACCCTCACCAAAAGGAAACAATAAAATCACTCTCTTAGTAGTGTATAAGTACGAACAAAAATGCCCACTAAAAATCCCTTGATGGATTTGATTTTCCAATAAGAAATATCTAACTCTAAGGCTTCACATAATGACAAGGATGTGAAAATGATGATTTTGTGTGAATGATGTTTGAATAAGGATTGAAAGGTTTTTTTTAATCACTCTTTGCCTTTGTAAAATGATCTTGGACAATTCAGTATGTTTAAAAGGCGGGAGAATGGTTTTATATAGGCCTCATAAGAAAAATAGGCGTTAATAACCGTTGAGAGTCGATTTGTCAAAAATTCATGACGAGCCGGTCGACCGCTATATGAACCGGTCAACCGCTGCAGATTTATGTTACCCAACGGTCATAATGTCAGAGGTCAGAACGACTTTTTTTAGCCTTTTCAAAATTAATCGGTCGACCTTTATACCAAGCAATCGAAGACCGGTCGACTACTTCAACAGTCGGTCGACCTCTTCAACTTAACCCATGATCCGATTGATTTAAAAAATCAATCTTGACCTACTTAAAATAGCCAATTTTAAACTCTAAATTCTCATAATTATATAAAAGGTTTGAGAGTTTAATTGAAATATTTTGAAGCCATTAAAATATTTTTAAATCTTTAAAATAAGTGGTAAAACAATTCATGCAAGTTTTGAAAAAATATGCAAGTGTGTGGTTCAAATCCTTGTTAAAAATGAATTCTTAGAGTTACAAAGATTATCCTAGCATCTTGAGTCTTCACTTTAAGAACACTTCCATTGAATGTAATGTTGTTTGATGGCTCCATGCTTATTTTGGATCTTTTTTTCTTCACATTTCAATTACTTCTATTGTTATTTTCAAAATATTTATTGTGACTAAAAGCCAACAAGTAGCAGTGAAGAAGAGAGTAGAGATGAAGGCTAAAATATTCGGGCAAGATCTAATGATCAACCAAGAGGAAGTCGTTGCTAATCTTGTATAGTAATTCAAGCCAAGTTTTGTTGCCCAATCTCTTTGGGGAGGCGATCATGTCTCTGACAAAGCAAGTTCAAGTTGAATACTTGCAGCGAAGGATGGATTAAAAAAGAGATCCATGATGTACTCGTTTCTTACTTTGACTTCATTTACAGTGTCTTCTAGATTTGACCATAGACAAATATTATAACTTTCAATATTAGAAAGCTTTAACAATTCCGCGTCCATATTTATGATGGGTAGGAGACCTTTGAAATATATAGCAAAACACAAGGAAAGCTTGCAATGGCCTTGCTTTACCAAGAGTAAGGTTCTCTAACATATGTGGTAGATTGTTGCACCCAGAGAAGGAATCGGATTCCGGAATAGAACCTTAATGAAAATTATAGTTTCGGTGGGTACCGGAATGAGTCATTCCGATTCTATCCGTTTTGATACCCACTCTTATGCTGCGTATCGATTCTTAAATGCAATAAGAAAATTTGATACATGTAACAAATCCCAATTAGAGGTATTTAACATTTGGAGAAACATTATTTTGCATTCACCAGCTATTGATCAATGTCAGTTAAATATTTTAAACTAATAATTTTTTTTACATTAAACTCTTGAACTATCGAAACTCACTAATGTGTTCCATTCAACTATATCCTGTAGGTGAAATTTGTAATAAATGGGTCATATAATGTGACACAATTTTAAAAGTTGTATCTAATCAAATTGCGTACATTGATGAATTACAATAATTTTAGGGACTTGATGTGATGAACTTGATAATTTTAAATCTTAAAGTGACATTAACCATGTACTTCGGGGGAACGAAAAATTATTTTCCTCCATAAAATTTTAAAAGCTTGAGATAAAGAATTATGAGATAAAATATAGAGTCATGAATCGAATTCAGAACTAATACTATCTGAATCTACTATCTATCTTATAAACTTAAATACTCGGAAGATTGAATATTTCCAAAGACTATACTCTCTTGGTTCTATATCATATCTCTTTGCCAACCACATAAATATTTCGTTTTTTTGAGGCGCCCCGTGGAGCAATCCGCCAAAACTAAGGAGATGTTCATTTTCTAAAAAATTGTAAGATTTTTAGAATTTTGATAGAATTGTGAATATTTACGTAGATTAAAGTTTATAGATTTTTGTGTAAAGGTTGGTGAATTTTTTTAAAGATATTTAATTTTTGTTGAAGTTTGTAAAAAGGTATAGAAAGAGACGATTTGATGTAATTATTTAATAAAAAATATTGGAGTTGAGTAGGGTTGGATATTTTGTCTGTTGATATCAGAATTTTGATTATTGTACTGGTTTCTCCTACCGCTGGGAACCGGAGCCAGCAGGAGATTTGCGTTGAAGGTGGAATCTGATGCGGAACCGGTAATTTTGCCTCCAACGCTCGAAATTCCGATTCCGCATATATATATATATATATTATTTTTTCCCTCTGTCTCGCCTCTCCTCAGTCTCTCACTGCATCTCAGTCTCTCGCCGCTTCTCTCAAGTCTCAACTCTTACCACTGCGTACTAATCTCTCAGACTCTCACCTCTCAATCTCAGCTCTCAGTCTCTCAGCAGTAACCACGGTCCACTCTCACGCCCGCAGTCGAGCTTCTCTCAACAGATCTCTCTCTAGTCTCATATTTGTCATTTTGTGCTCTTGTTTATTTTATTTTTCTTTATCTGTGAATTGTGAATTTGTGTTAGAAACTTGAAATTAGGGTTTGTTATGTGAGTGGATCTGGTTTGCTTTCGAATTTGCATGCGTAGATATATTTTGGTTGTAATGATTGGATTTGTTTTGGTTTCAAATCAAATTTGGAATTTTGGATGATGCAGGAATCTTCATGCTTTGTTTCTCTCTTTTGAAATTTGAAATATTAACGTTTTTTTTAAATTATTCATTTTTTAGGCCTTGAAGTGTCTTACAGAAGTGTCTTACAAAATTTGGCTTTATTTCTCTCTTACCGAAATTTCGAAATTCGTTTTCCGGATTTCGGTATCGAGATTGTCGGAATTTCGGCACTTGTCGGACAGGAATCGGATGCCAAAATAGGCATCCGATTATTACCGGTACCACCCTTAAAGTTAAGTGAAAAAGTATAGAGAAAGAATATTTGATATTTTTTTAAAAAAATTTATTATAGTTTATGTGAAAAGTTGTTGAAGATTGTATAAAAGTCATTACTATTTGTGTTTGAATATTGATATTTGTGTTTGAATTTTTAAAATTTTAAATATTCATTTTATAAATTTTATTCAATACATTAATATTTTAGAACACTTACAAACAAACATGCTCTAAGAGTTAGCATAATCAAAGCCTATTATCCACCTCATCTTAACGGAAATTCACATGTTCAAAATCCAAGCTGCAAGCAGATAACAGATAGAGGTTATGTTTGTGTTTAAAAATTTTTGATATTGGGTTCAGTGAAAAAGTGAAGAAATAGGTAATTTTTTATATTTTTTATGGAAGAGAGAGATTATATTGTAGTATTTTATTGTGAGTTGGTAAAATATTTTATGAAATTTTTGTGCAAACGCAACAAGAGAAATATATAAAACCATCCGAGCTGTCAGGATTTCAGGACCCACTGTCAGAAAGATACTCGCTCAAACCAACAATGGAACATGTGGAGGAAGAGGATGCCACGTGTGAGACAGAAGAGTCCACGCTTTTCCACGTGTCAACCCTTGGAAGGACAACCTAGATCGCGGGAAACACCAACCTCTTATCAACAAATCCCCAAAATGATAAAACATAAACAAACAAACAAAATACCCAAAATAAATCTCTCTCACTAATTTCGCTTACGTTTATTTTTCTTCTCTCTCTCTCTCTCTCTCTCTCTCTCTCTTTCTCAGAGGGTCGGTCAGCTTCTCACTCCAAAACATGACCGCCATAGCTACTGCTTCAGCTCTCTCTCTGCCAATCTCTCTCTGTAGATCGTCTAAGCACAACAACAAGAAGGTAACAATGTTTCTACTTTTATGTTTGCCAAACTTGTCTGGGAATATGGTGAAAAAGCAGACCAACAACTTGTTAGCTGAATCTTAGCTCAGAATACTAGTTACAATGTGCAATATGTATGATCTTGCATTTGTTTTCTCTGAAGAGATAACGATGGGCACATTTTTCTTCTTAAGAAGAAATGGGCAGCTGTTGAATCGTGAAAAGAATTCAGTTTGATTGTTCGATTAATTAGTTCGGTTGTGCTAATTTTATTTGGGACATGCTAATTTTTGCTTAGCTGTGTGATGTCAGGGTGTCAAAGGAGGATTTCGGGTGTTTGCTGTATTTACGGAGGAAGGAGGGGTAGAAAAGAAGAGTTCTTGGGAAGCGCTCTTTGATGTGGAGGATCCGAGGTCTAAAGTTCCACAGCGCAAAGGGAAGTTCTTGGATGTGAACCAAGCCCTGGAAGTGGCTAGATATGATATTCAGTACTGCGATTGGCGGGCTCGACAAGATGTGCTCACAATCATGGTCCTTCATGAAAAGGTTTGCCTCTTCATTCAGTTTGTGTTCGTATCTAATATTGTTTTATTCATGAAATTCTCATTTTCAGAAAATTGGCTGCAGGTTGTAGACGTTCTAAATCCTCTAGCCCGCGATTACAAGTCCATAGGCACAGTGAAGAAGGAGCTTGCGGAGTTGCAAGAAGAATTAGCACAAGCACATAGACAGGTGTTGAAATCATAAGTCAATACTATAATAACCAAAACATATGATAACTGTCGTGCTTGACTCATGTCTGTCGAGATACATGCCATCCATTAGATGCAAATCACTAGATTTCACACTGCAAGTGAGGCATATACCCTTTATTTTAGATCTTGCAGAATACACCTTTTATATACAATACAAACATTATAAATCTAACGATATAACTGATCATTCAATAATTACTCTATAGATATAATCTTGTAAGCATTTGAGGTCTGACTCATGAATAACCAACAGGTTCACATATGTGAAGCAAGAGTTGGCACTGCTTTAGATAAACTAGCATACATGGAAGCATTGGTGAATGATAGGCTTTTACAAGACAGAAATGCAACAGCATCAGACCAAACATCATCCTCCCCCAGTACTTCTTCAGAGTCTCTCAGTGTTGAACTGAGGAGGTCGCCACATAAAACCTTGAATGTGTCGGGTCCAGTTCAACCATACCATCCCCGCTTGATGAATTTCTGGTATCCTGTTGCTTTCTCCGCTGATCTAAAGGATGATACAATGGTGAGCTAGAGCTTCCAAAGTTTGTCATCCATTCTTTATGTATTGATTTCTTATGAGAGCATTACTGAGGAAAAAATGACAAAGCATCATCCTGACAGCAATCCGTGTCTTGATACAGAAGATTTCTCTCTTTAGAAAAGCTAAATATATGTACCTTATTACTTTTTTGTTTCAGATTCCAATTGACTGTTTTGAGGAGCCATGGGTTATCTTTCGTGGAAAAGGTGGGAAACCTGGATGCGTTCAGAACACCTGTGCACATAGAGCGTGCCCTCTTCACCTTGGTTCGGTAAATGAGGGTCGCATCCAATGTCCCTACCATGGTTAGTATAATTTAGAAGAAATATCTAACGTCTATATGGTTCTTTGTAGGTCTTATATATGTGATAAGAATTTGCATAAATAAAGTGCTGTAAGAATAAGAATTGTAAAAGACTAAATCTTGGAAATTGATGATTGGTGAATATCAGGATGGGAATACACCACTGATGGAAAATGTGAGAAAATGCCATCTACGCGATTAGTTGATGTGAAGATAAAGTCATTGCCATGTTTTGAGCAGGAGGGGATGATCTGGATTTGGCCTGGCAATGACCCTCCAGCTGCCACCCTTCCTTCTTTACAACCTCCTTCAGGATTCCAAGTCCATGCAGAGGTATGCTAATATTCATATCCTACTAGTTACTGGTTATGCAAGAAGCATGTGAATCACACTTATGTGATTTTAAAGAACACAGGTCATCTCATTTCTTCACCTTCTTGCATATGACAGATCGTCATGGAACTTCCAGTTGAACATGGGCTACTTCTAGATAATCTTTTAGATCTTGCGCATGCCCCTTTCACTCACACTTCCACCTTTGCCAAGGGATGGAGTGTTCCAAGGTTTGTTACCCTCATCACTATAATTTGATATAATCATTTTTTGCCAATATGATATGTATGGGTATGCGGTTGTGTATATACCAATCTGAGGAGAATGGCTCCTGCAATCATATTCAGGATCACCTATTTTAACTCAAGAAGCTGGGAAAGAAAACATGGAGAACATACGATATCTTTAGGGATCAGGATAACATACACAAATTCGGCATTTCACTTTTGCTTTACTGAGCATTTAGCATTTACTATGCGTATCTGTTCACTTTAGTGAACTGAGATACTTTGTTTGTGCTGATGACATAGCCAAAGCATAACACTGCTTGTTTCCCTTTTAGAGGAAGTCTTTATACTTGGGATTGGGGCTCGCTAAAATTTTCCTTTTGGGTTTATCATAGAGGGTAAAGGGATTGACTTCAATTTAGATATCAAGCTCTGCGTTTGTAACGAAATCAATATGTAAATCAATATGCCTTATTTATAACAAATGCCAAAACTAAATGGCCCTTATGTTGACACAGGAAACTTCAATTTGTATCTGCATATTCAATATCAGTCATAACTCACAGTCACAATTTGTATAATTGTAATTTCAGCCTGGTGAAATTTCTGACGCCTGCATCTGGCCTCCAAGGATATTGGGACCCTTATCCAATAGATATGGAATTTCGGCCACCATGTATGGTGCTATCAACCATTGGGATCTCAAAGCCTGGAAAACTGGGAGGACAGAGTACTGACCAGTGTCCGACCCACCTTCACCAACTTCACGTGTGCTTACCTTCATCCAGGCAGAAGACAAGGTTATTATACAGAATGTCACTGGATTTTGCCCCCGTGCTCAAGCACATTCCTTTCATGCAATATCTGTGGAGGCATTTTGCGGAACAGGTAAGAGAGGAATTCACCTTTTTTAACTGGGAAGAGGGGTTGGGGTTTAAAGACTGATAAAATTTCAGCTTTGTTAGTAAAGCCTTTGTAGGTACAAATTGTCATTTATTGCCCAGATATTTTTCTCTGATACTTCTGTCCATACATTCCTTGTGTGTAATTGCAACAGGTCTTGAATGAGGATATGCGGCTTGTAGTTGGCCAGCAAGAGCGCATGATCAACGGTGCAAATGTCTGGAATAGGCCGGTAGCTTACGACAAGCTCGGGGTAAGGTATAGGCTATGGAGAGATGCAGTGGACCGAGGATCTAAGCAATTACCATTCGACAAAACAATGTAGAATCTGGGTTGATGACGGCTTTAACTTCTTTTGATGCTCCGATGGAACTCGGAGTTAACTCTTCCCTCAGTACAGACAGTTGCAAAACGAGCACTGAACAGCGGATAGTCTTCTGCAGTTTCTCATACCTTCACTCTCTCAAATAAGTCCCCCATGCGGAGATTGTTAACTATCTGAGGCAGATAACAAACGGTCCTTAGAAATCCTTGTAAAAACTACATGAAACGGTACACTAATTTTGTTGTTTCTGTGTACAGTAGAAGCCATTTTTGTTCCCATTTTCTCGTTCCCTACCGACGGTTCACCACTTGATGAAGTGTTGAAGATTGTTTTCCGGTCTTAGACACCGATGTGTAATCTCTTACCTTGTACTATGAAAGATTGGCATTTTGATAGTGGATTACTTTGTCCGAGTGAGATTCAAGCTCTCCATTTGTGTGAAGTACAAATTTTCAATCAAGTTCTGTGAAAGGAGATGCAAGGATTAATGCACCAATTCACTGTTTCTTGAACTCAAATCAATTAACGATAATAAAAGATTGGTCAAACGCACCTTTAAGCAGCAACTAATCGAACCCAACTTCCATGCTACAAATGCATTACGAAAAGAAATTGGATTTGATAATCAGGACGTAATATCTGACCCTGCAGAATCATATGATCTTCAAAATTCAATTTCTTTTAGTTGCAGCAGAGATTGAGCTTTTGATAGTTGGGTTACTGAGAAGCACAAGAAATCTGCATCACAAATTTTCTCTGCAGACCAAATTGCATGTCTTGATTTGAATTGATCCTTTATCATTGAAGAACTGACAAAATCATGAACAAAAAGATTACATAGAACGAAATTTTATTAAATTTGAAAAGCTCTTATATTCTACAATTGCATTTTACAAAATTACAACCCACACCAAAACCCTGAACCACCCTCTGACAAGCTCACAGAGCAGAGCCACAAAACGGGCAGAAGCTGAACTCGGGCTCCACAGGGCGGTCACAGAACCGGCACCTCAAGACGTCCGGGACGACCGACTCGGTGGAAAGCGGTGGCGGCAGAGACTAGGACCGACGGAAGAAGTTGCAATTTTTGCAGTACATAACAGGCTCTTTCCCTGGCCACCGCCATACCGGAATGAAGAACAGCTTCAGCACCTTTTCGTACTCCACCAGATCGGCCGGCGAGCGGCACGATATGCACCTGCCCGCACCATATTGCAGCACCTGCCGGACTTGTTGCTCTACACCTCCCACAAAGAAGAAGAACATTTCCTTTCCTTTTCCTCTCCTTCCATCTCGCTCCGGACGGTTCCGGTTTTATTGCAATGAAGAGAGAAGCGGTTCTATTTCTCGGTTCTCTTTCTGGAGGTTTCGGGGCTTTTCTGCTAGCTTGCGCAGTGGGTTATTCTGGACCTTCGATTTTTTTTTTTCCTTTTTTTAGCTCTTTTCGGATTTCAATATTTGTTCTCGCAGCAGTGTTTGGTAACAGGTTAGTGTGGTCTTTAAATTGATATTCTAAACTAAGCATTAATATAATCAATCGGTTGCCCTCGTACCCTTTTGAAAGAACCTATATTACCAACAAAGTAACAGCTATTGATACGATTAGAGGTGATGGAAATTTAAAGGCAATTTACAAAGACTAATTGTAACTCTGGAGGCCAATGTGTCGGGTTTAATAATTTGGAACTTATAAGGTCTAAAGAGCAATGTGTCGGGTTTAATAGTTTGGAACGTATAAGGTCTAATTGTAACACGAGATGCAGAATATGAACTCACTGGTAGTTTGATTTAATAGTTTGGAACGAAAATTATAAAATGATGCAAAATGTAATTTTTTCCTTACTGGTTTAGTCTGGAATTGCCGCTGTGCATATGATCTAGAAACTCAACGCTGAAGAGGCTACTCATTTTCTTGCATTAGACTGTATAAAAGATGGATACAATTCCAGGGAGCAGCTCGTGGATAAGAGCTTAGCTCATTAGTTTCAATCTGACAGGGTTTTTAGACCCGGATCAAGGTTTTACATAGGTCACACAATAGAAGAACTCTTGACAAGTGAAATTACAAGTTCCTGACATGGTCATATATGCAGGAGTGTAGACACAAGAATCTGTCATTTTCTCGGTACCTGAAGACAAATCCCCATTGTTAACTCAAACAGGCTTCCAAACTGTAAGCACCTCTTGGAACATCTCCAGCATCAGTTCCCTGTCTGCGTGCCTGAAAAGGTTGTTAACTTCATCTCTAACATCATATATCTTGCCAAAATCAAACAAGTACATCATGCATCCTTTCTTCAACTTGTTCAATTGGTAAAGCCAAGCCTCTTGCAGCCTCTCAAGCACATTCCCTGAGTTGATGTCTTCCAAGAGGCTTTCCTCACAAGCATCTTTAAGGTCAACAATGTCGTACTTGTTGGCTGCCCCAAGTAGTGCCAGCCGGTGACTCCAGAAATCCTCTTGTTTTATGGTTCCATACAAGTAACTGAGAAGGGCAGTGCAAGATTCCAGTGACATGTCTTCTATGTAGATCATAGATGACTCTTTTTCCTTGAGGTTGTGACGGAACATGCTCTGAAACACTGGAGAACTTGCAGACAAAACTGCCTTGTGAGCTCGTACAGAGCCATCAGCAGTGTTAATGGTTAGATCGGAATGGATGGCCTCATCAAGCATACGGGAGAGACACCGAAGTGTACTTTGGACAGAGAGACTGCATCATCCCATCACTAGGCCATATAGAACAGGCTTCCCCACCCTGAGGTTTTAGCATGCAAAAAACAATAGATAATGAAGCTAAGGCATAGGAATGAAATGAGGACAGGCGTGGACTTTTTTGGAATTCACGATTTCCTTGGTGTGACTTCACTACAAGAGGAGTTTTACTAGTTTGATTTTGAATGCATTCACCAAAAAGAAAAAAAAAATCTCCAAGAAACAACTAATGAGATGAAGTATCAGTGGAGCACCTTTACAGAGACAGCCATCATGGCACCTCAGATAAGACTACAGAGAGGTACTCACATTCAGAGCGGAGATCTTCAGGTCCAGGAACTCAACATCAATGATGAAGCGACCATGGAAAGTGGAATCAACTGGCAAAACAAAGTCTTCGCAATTTCGAAGCAGTCTCTCATGAACTGCAATATGATGCAATACAGGATTATGTGCATCTATAATTAACAGTATGATACTAGTATGCAATACCTATCACCGTAGTAAAGCTTAAAATAAGATGCACGAATTTCGATCATCTCTATTGGGTGATCAATTAGCAACCTTTTATCAGAACTGAATCACTCTCTTTGTGCCCGGTAAATCATTGATGGGTTCTACCAAATGTCCATGGCCAAGGTATAGGGCAATTCAGACAGACCCCATCTCCTCTGTATCTTACTTACACCACAAATGTGCCACTTATAGCATTAGGAACCAAGAGTCAAATTGATTACGACACAGAAAAAAATTTCAAATAAAGAGCAGAACTGGAACTTCACAGACCCATAATAAGGAGTACAAAGAGTTGAATTGATCATTCGAAAACTAAAACTTGGACGGGAAACAGCACGATATTTGCTTAGCTTAACTCAAGCCATAGGCATCAGGTTCAGCAACGCAAGCAAAAGTATCCCATGAAATATATCTCATCCAATTGAAACAGTAATGCCAGCCAATCTACCAAAATTTTTGCATAATGGACGGAAGAGAGCAATTAAAGATCCTTCTCTGGGGGCAGAAAGATTATGTGAAAGTTGCACAAAACACTAGAGATATAGCATGCGGTTCAACCAACTTTTAAGGGCCAAACCTTCCTGTGGCTTATCTAGTACAGCCGTTCTGACGAGAGATTGGGTCAATCAGCGATATGAAAAGCCACTTACACTTAATCTGCATTTTCCTCATTTTCTTTGTTTTTCTTCTTCCTGGAAAAATTAAGGCACATATACAAGGTGCTTTGCTACAAAGAAATTTTCACAGTTTCATGCTCTCTGTGCGAGTTTCTATTGTAACAATGACTCTTAGCCAAACTAAGAGCTGGGACCAGTTTAAAAAATTGCTTCAACTTGGTTTCACTGCAATCAAACAGCCACTACATTATCTACTGCCCATGGTGCATTCCTGATGCCTTTTGCTACCCTCTTGAAAACTCTGAATATAGGTGTTATAAAAAATTAATCAAACTGAGAAACAGATGACATTATAAGTTATATCTGGAAAAGAATCACGTGTTCATCACAAATGAACAACATCCGAGTGCAGGCACGTTGTCTAAGTTTGTTTCCCGACTAAAACAAACAGATTCCTGAACTTAACTTGCCATCAGATATAAAATTCATCACCATATGATTATTGTCCAAGTCAAAATCCCGCTGGCATACACATGAAAAAATGAGTATGCAGATTATCAATTCTTCAAAATACAGATTGGTCTCTGAACGTGTCATAACAACATAGATGGAGGTAGTGACAGCATTTCAAATGTGATGGAATCTCAGGTCAATAGCGATGGAAATGAGTAAATACATCATTATCGGGCCAAACCAAAGGTTCAAATTTTATTGGGTTGAAGTCATATCTCAATGTGTTACATCAAGGACTTAGTCGGAGACTCCTCCTGTGTTTATCTCCCCGACGGGCAATTACATCCATTGTATTACGACACATAGTTATTATATCCGATTAAGAATAACACATCTTAAGCATACGTGTTCCTGGCCTCTTAAGTATTAATCAGCTTGCTTCTCAGAGAAAATTGCTTAAAAGTGTTCGCACAGATGAACAATATCTCTACCACATAGGACTCAAATTACGAGTACCCAATACCTCATAAGTACCTAAAACAATAGCATCAAATTCCTAAAGAAAATGCATTTTACACATCAAGAATATGCACATAGTTAGAAATAGAGAGCAACTTATACCTGGGGAGATGTAGGGCCTGCGGTTAACGCCAGTGTTAGAGACTCGGAGGACAAAGCGAGCAAGCGGAGGCTGCTCCTTGGTAACTCGCGACGGCTCTGGAAACAGGCGAATATTCAGGTACCGATTCTTCTCGATGGATAGAAACCTACAAACCCACCTCAAAACATCAAGCACCCATCCAGAATACCATGTCAAGCACATGCAAAAACATATCAGGTGGGAGACACGGCGTGGGTTACCAGTTCCAAATTCCGACCTTGAAAGGGTCGGATTTTCTGAAAGAGCAGGCGCCAAAGGTCTCGATTTTCCATTGCGCTAGTCTTGAGATCGTCTCCACCTTGGAATCGGCCATCTTTACCTTTCTCTCCCTCTTTCAGGTCCTTAGTCTCACTGTACTTTTGAGAGAGAGAGAGAGAGAGAGAGACTTGCGTAGCGTAGACCTCCTTTTTCCTTTTTACGCAATAGAACTTCACGATCGAACTTAGCCAAAACAAAAACAAAAACAAAAAGAGTTGGTTAAACGTGTCATAATTCACGGAAATAAAAGCACATTTTTTTTTTAACTCAGGCCATACAAATGCGACAGTGCGTACCATACGCTCCAAAATACTTGTTTAGGAATAAGAATTATCTATAACCTTCGGCTAGTGTAAATAGATAAACATGTCATAATTTTTATCATCTCAATTACTTATCTAAATTAAATGATACAATTTTAAAAAAGATAAATTTAATATATGAATTCCATTATAGAATTTATATTATTCAAAATTTTATATCAACAAACAGAGGTAGAAATTACTTTTATTTTTTTTAAATAAAAAATTATAATTTTTTTAATTCTATTAGGCTGTGTTTGAGAAGTAAAATTTTAGGTATATGATTTGATGTAAAAGTGAGGAGAGAGATAATGAAAAAGTTGGTAAAAAAGTGAAAAAGTTGGTGAAAAACTGAAAAATTTAATGGAAATTTGATGAAAAAGTGAGGAAAAATAATGTTTTGTAACGTTGACAAAATTTTAGCCAGCTAAAATTTTGTTACGCAAATAGAGCCTACATCTCTCTTTAAATTTTAATGTTGTCCCTCTTTAACATTGGCTTGGACGTATCTATTAAAATTAGCACTTACATTAAAATTAGGGGTGAAAACCGACCCATTGGTTCGGTTTTCAGCCCCAATCGCGGTTCTCTTAATCTCCCAACCGACAGCCGAACCGCCGGTTGGGAGAACCGGTCAGGCCGACCAGGCTCGGTGGTCTGCTCGGTTCGGTCGGTTGTGCCCATTTTTAGGCCCAATAATTTCATTCAGTTGGGCCCAGAATTCAATTTTTTAAAAACTAATTTAATGTCCCAAATTCATTTTATTTCTTGAAGCTCAAATCTCTCTTTGTTCAGCCCATTCGGTGGCCCAAAATTACCTTTGTTTTCAAATTGTTCACACGATTTTAAGACTTATAATGCAATTTTTATGCTTCTTTGGCTATTTTAAGATTTATAATGCAAATTGTTCAGCCCATTTGGTGGCTAAATTTACCAGAGTATGCATGCAGCATGGTCCTATTAAATAATAGTTAACAACATACTTAAGCAAAAAATACAACCAACAAAATAATTACAAAAACCAACAAAAATTAAAATGAGAACAATGTTCAAATATTCCAACTTCCATTACAGCTAATCATCAACTGGGCGCTTCTCGGACGACCCAAGGATCTCCACTGTAAAAAAACAAATAGCAAATTAAAGGAAGTTAAGTATACATAAATATAAATTTTAATTAAAATAAATTATAATTGACTACATAAATAAAAATAATCCAAATCCCAGCACCTCATCCAACAAAACTACAATATCTATCATCCAAATCCAACATCAAATCCCTGATTCCACAGAACCAACATAATCCTAACTTCCACTTATTTATTGTAAAAAACAGTAACTTAACATTTAAATGTAAATCTTAGCAACTTTACTAGTAACTTAGCATTTAAATGCAAATCTCAGCAACTTTACCGGTAACTCAGAATTAAACAGTAACTTAGCATTAAAATCCCTTTATAATACTAAAATGTTCTTCAAATCAAACTCGTTATAATACTTAGCATTAAATAGTTTTCAATCTCAGCAAATCACCAACTTTGTAGAATGCAAATCTCAGCATTTGTTAATGTTCTTGAACAATAAACACTAAGCAATTAATAGATGAACAACCTAGTCTTCAAACTCGTCATCAACAGTTCCAACGAATGCAAAGCAAACACTAAACACACTGTCTAAGGCAAAGCAACCTAGTTTGTATGCGATTAACATGGAGTTGCAACGAATAACAAGAAGAAAATCGAGGAGGGAAGAAGCTGAGAGACAGATCTGGACCTGGAGAGAGAAGCCGAGAGAGACAGACGCCGAGAGAGAGAGAGACAGACGCCGAGGCTGAGAGGCAGCGTGGCCTAGAGAGAGACGTCGAGAGAGGTTCCGAAACAGAGAGACGTCGATGGGGTGTGGGGCGGCGGCTAGGGCGTCGAGGACTCGGGGGAGAGGGCTAGGGCTTGAGGGGATTCGCAATTTCGCAGGGAGAGAGGGCTAGGGACTCGGGGCCCAGGGGGTTAAGTTTCGTTGAGTTGGGGGTGGAGATGACGTCGTCTCATCCCCCATGTATTATATTAAATATTAATTATTAAAAATAAGACAATACCCAAAATGTCATTGGTTCGGCCCACGATTTTTTACACCCAAAACCGTGGGCCAACGGACCAGTAGGTTATGGATATTTTTGGACCGACAGCTGAACCGGGCTGTGCCCAAACCGGTCGGCCCATTCGGTTTAGGGCCGGTTCTGGCCCAAAAATGAACAGCCCTGATTAAAATATTAAATCAATAAAAAAGACGTAATTTTTATTATTTTAATTATATTCACGGAATCAGGAGTGAACTATAAATTTATACCAAACAATAATAGAATTGGTAACCAATCCGATCGCTGTATGCCACATCGGACACGGTTGCCAAAGCTCCACGTAGCCACGAGTCCATTCTCGTAAAACCACATGGCCAACAACACCCTTTCAGAGTCCGATCCGCGACTTGTGAGCCACTTCAATCAATCATCACCACTAGGGCTGTACAACCCCGGTGTACGTGTCGGTTTTGGCCAAAACCGGCACCTACACCGAGTAGGCCGATTTTTAATTAATTGTCACCTACACCTATACCGTTAAGGGCAAAAACCGGCCCTTAGCGGTGGCGGTTTCTGGTTATCCTACATTCATATTGGACCATTTTTTTAACATTTTACCCACTTGACCCAATGTATTTTTTTCTTTTTTCTTTTGGTCCATTAATCACATAACAATAAAATCTAAACTAATGAAATCCAAATTCTAAAATCAATAAAATTTAGAAGAATGACACATTCCAAATCAAGAGAAAAACTTACTTGGTGTCACTCAAAGTGTTTTGATAGCACAAAAGGAACAAATCACAGAGGTATCTAAGAAAGTTCCTCCACATTGAACTTTTTCCAAGCTTCCTGTTTTAGAATTGATAAATCCGGTCAAAAGCTAATAGAAATCAAACTAAATGAATAATGAAAACAAGCACATAACTAGCTGCATAATAGTTGTCAAATGTGAACAACAGAAGAAGCTATATTACTTTTTTTATACCTATTTGCACTGAATAAATTACTGTCAGATCAAGAATAATGCAACAACAGGAAAACGGTCAAACAAAGCATTTTGTACTAGTTTCTCATAAAACTTGATTACTGTGGACAACCAGCCAAGTTGACATAGAAGATAAAACAAAAGATGACAACGGGTAATAACCAGCAAGCAACTGCTGAGGGAAAGACATTAGAGATAATCCAATTAGCAATGCATGTGATCATTCAATCAGGCATTCCTCACAGAGAACCAAACGACTAGATGACAATGTGTAGAACACAACATCTGAAGAGTTACTAAGATCCACAGCATGGTAGGCAACTCGAATCTCCTACTACTGCTAATTTTCCCGTTAGGAAAGAACAAAAAAAGGAACCAACCAACAGTTCTAGAAGCAAGTTGCAGTCTGCTTTTGACAAATAGATTCTAACTCCAACCATTCCTTTGAGTAAGGAAACATACAGAATAAGTAAAAAAAAACTCACAATCCAGACAAGGAAAATTCCTACCATAGGATTAAGCTATAGTTTGACAAGAACAATCACATAGCTAGAATCAAATTCAAATCCACATTTAATTCCAACATTACAATTATGCACAAACCAGAAAAGGGAAAAAAAATTAGAGAAAATCAAATATTTGCAATCAAACAAAGGACTTAAGTAATTCGCTCAACTGAAATCGATTGAACGTGAAATAGAACAATCGAACCTAGAAGTCAAAGCACAGGCGAATCAACAGACCGCGAAGGGCGAGATGGGACATGAGCTAATCGGATTGGGAAGCAGCAGCGATGCGCTTGGTCAGGGGCATGGGCTTGAGGTGGGGTTCAGGGAGGTGAATGGAGTTGGGGTTGGAGAGCATGAGGGGGCGGTCGTCGTTGTCCTCATTGTTCTTCTCTACTGTTCACAGAATTTGCAATCACCGAATCAGAGACACAGAGATATCCTATGATTACAAGGTTAGGAACTTACCTAAAGGAAGAAACTGTCGTTGTTGGAGTGGAGAGAGGTCGGCGAATGGTTGCGCGCAGGAGAGGGGATGCTGAAGCCTTTAGGGATCCGGGGAGGGGGGAGGGATTCTGTCGAAAGGGAAAAGAAAAGGGGGGTTAAAAATTTGGAAAACCCGGTTCCCAAAAATCCCAGTGCCGGGGAACCCTGGAACCGGGAATACCCCCGAGTTTTCCCAAAAACGTTAAACCGAAACCGGCATGGTGCCGGTGCCCCGGCAACCCGATGCCGGTTCCGGTACCCGTGCCGGTGCCATCGAGATTTCCCAGTGGCACTGAACAGCCCTAATCACCACCTCCACCCCTGCTACCTCCTCCCCCGATCCGATCTCCTCCTCCTCCTCCCATCGCAGACGAAAATCCGGAGCAGAATTCTGTCCGGAACAGGGGATAGTCCACATAATCTCCGTACTCAAACAACGAGAAGATGTCTTCGGGTTTCAGCGGCGACGAAACTGCCCCCTTCTTCGGCTTCCTTGGAGCCGCCGCAGCTCTCGTCTTCTCATGTAATTTCTTTTCATTTTCAGCAGAAAACATTTTTCCGAGAAAATCAATTAACTTTATCATTCCTATTTCACGACGCTTTGTTTTCTCAGGCATGGGAGCGGCTTACGGTACAGCGAAGAGCGGAGTGGGCGTGGCGTCCATGGGAGTGATGCGCCCTGAGCTGGTGATGAAATCGATTGTCCCTGTGGTTATGGCTGGAGTGTTGGGGATCTAAGGGCTGATCATAGCTGTGATCATCAGCACGGGAATAAACCCCAAGGCGAAATCTTACTATCTCTTTGATGGCTATGCGCACTTGTCGTCCGGGCTTGCCTGTGGCCTCGCTGGCCTCTCTGCAGGCATGGCCATCGGGATCGTCGGTGACGCCGGAGTTCAGTACGTAATATCTTCCTACTCTTATACGGCGGCATTGATACTGGCAATCCTTTTATCTTTAGTTATCTGTTAGATGTAAGGGGGAAGAATCACCAGAGGGTTTGATAGAAAAGCTCGACTTTTCTCGTGTCACATGTCTAGTGCCCAGTGTCCACTTGCATTCTTTGATCATATCTCCAAACCTATATTTTCTCTTCAATGCTAGACATATGATTGTTCCATGTACGGGCGGTAAATAATGTATTTACCCGTGTGCGTGGGTGGTACAATAGATAGAATTAGGTGTATTGTCTATTCCAGTAGATTTTTGTTGTGATTACTGTGACCAGTGGTTTACACCTTCGGTTGAACAATGAAATGGTTTTCTCTTGACAAGCACAAGCTTTCTGGTTATGTTGGGGCTATAAGGGGATGAAAATGTTGCTTTGATTTAAGGGATAGTTAAATTTTGATCTGAGAAGCAGTCTATGGTTCAATTTGAAAATTTGATGGTTATATCTCTTCTACACAGAGGGTGAGAGATGCTCTGCATAATGACGGGATCCATTTCCCTTCACATCTTGGGTTTATGCAATGATTTACCAAACTGCGGAGGGCTATCAGCTTGGTGATTTGCCTTCTGTTGGTACTACTTCAAAGGGCATTTATTTTGTTTATCATTGAATCTTGGATTTGTTCAAAATTTTGGGGACAGGTTATGCCTCTCGTGACTCGTTTTATATGATGTGTTGGCTCTCTTAGAAGCAAATTTCAAGTTCTCTTATAATGAAATGATGGTAAAAGGCTGGATTGATGTTATGATAGCAGTAAGTTATTACGACTTAAGAAGTGGAGTATGCTCTATCTCATCTTTTTAATCTTTCTAAGGAGAAATTGTTGGATCTAACGCTGCTGAGTGCTGTTGTGTAATTTTCAGGAGCCATAGTATAGTTTCTTTGATTTTTTAGATGTTTCTAGTAGCAGCATTAGAATGATCTCCATGCTACAAAGTGGATGCAGTGCACTTTTGGAACTGAGTTGCTCCCCTCCCCGCAGTTGTCGCACAAAGGCTGGAATGCAAACTTAAGACTGTAGAAACCAAAGTAGCATAACACGTTTCGTTTAGGAATGTGACATATTTTAATGGCTTTCCCACATGTCTTTTTCCTTAGTGCCAAATAAACTTGTTGGATGCAATGCTTTGCTTAGCATGAGGTTGACCTGTAATGAATCTGCTGCAAGCTGAAGTTGAATTGCAATTTCAGCTTGGGACCCGAATGTCTCTTTGTATTTTATTGCTTCTGTTGAAGACCACGCCCTGGCTTGGTGTAAGGTTGACTACCATAAAAATCTTGTGAGACTTCTGGGGTGCTTTTTGCCTATCTGAGACCTGCTGCTATTTAGCTGCCCCCTTATCATTTGGCCTATTTCCTTTTTTCTTGTTTTGGTTGAAGGTTTATTTTAGTGGTGAGAGTATACAATAGGCAACATGTTGGAATTACTGTGAACTATATAGTCCAATGACATCAAAATGGATTACTTGTTTTTCACTCATTTGGTGTTTGGGATTTTTTTTTTTTTGATGACGAGGAAATTCCCCAAAGCCGGACCCTTTTGGCCCAACCCTGAAGTACAAACCCCGGCCCACTGGACCGACCCCACAACCCAGGGAGCGTGTTTGGGATTATTCTCAGGCTAATGCACAGCAGCCGAAGCTGTTTGTTGGTATGATTCTAATCCTCATCTTTGCTGAAGCACTTGCACTCTATGGTCTCATTGTGGGGATCATCCTTTCATCCCGAGCAGGCCAATCTCGCGCAGATTAAAGGAGGCAAAGTTTCGCGAAATTGTTTTGCTGTTTTAACTGCAGAATGTATCAGCTAGATGCCTTCACTATGATATCCTTTGAGCTTGCCTTAATGTTGAACTGTAACATTATTTGTTAGCATCCTACTTTATAAGAGCAGCTGCGATGACAAATTCTTAAATTATAACTTGTTACCATCATCACTGTTGTGTCAAAATGCTTCTCTCAATTTCCGTGATCACCATCTTCACGTGGTCTTATTCTTCCACAAGCCACATTTCTCCGTTTCTTTTGATTTATATAATTAAATGCCAAGCCTCGTGGATTTCGCAAACCGAAGTCCACCGTGCAGTAGTGACTGCGCGGTGTGTTCTTGTACACTGTGCGGACTTCTGTTATGGACCATTTGGGGAGTATTGGATCCGTCCCACATTGGGCTCCCTTCCCTCTTGAGCTAGCTTTTGGGGGTGAGTTCTCCTAAGGCATGTAACAAAATGTTATGGAACATTTGGGGAGTATGGGATCCTTCTCACATTGGTAGTATGGGATGCCAATGTGGGGTTTATATGCCTTAGGCTCCCTTCCCTCTTGAACTAGCTTTCGGGGGTGAGTTCTCTTAAGGCATGTAACAATTTCCGATGCTGGTCCACCCTTCTTTGTGTTGCAAGCTAAAGTGGTATGCAGCTCAGAGCAGGGAAAAATAATAATAATAAAAAGTTTCAAGCAGAATCTTTGCAAATTAGAAAGGGGAAAAAACAGGAGAAAAAAGCAGATTTGTGCTAACATTATGGAGGTTAAATTTATTATTTCACTTTCGTATTTATTTTAATTTCGCTTTTGTTTGGCCCTTTGCTTTAACAATGAATTGAGGATAGTTGAGGTAATTAAAAAAAAGGGAAAAATTCATAGTTCACCTAATAGGTTTGTGTCAATTGCATTTCAGTCTCCCTAAGTTTAAAAACTGTGATTTACGTCCTATAAGTATGAAACATTTGCAATTATCGTCCTCTGTCAAATTTTCCGTTATAATCGATGGAACTCAGCCTCACTGCGTCGCACACGCAGGAAGCTCACCGGCCTTTCCCGAATTGCCCCCGTAAGTGATAGCCAAATGACTCCCGTATGCCATTGAGATCCCCGACTCTTTTGCCCCAAAACTTATCTACTGCCATTTTACCTCCGTCACCCAAAAGCCACTCGAAAGCCTTGTGTGTGAACCCTAACACCCAATCTCCGATCAGTTGATCCAATCGTCGTTGAACCCAGTCGTTGTTGAACCTAGTGGTCGTTGAACATCCAAAGACCATCGATTGCACTGAGTTGGAGTGCATTACGAACGAATCCCTAAAGGAGGACGACAATTGAGATTTTGACTCGTATACGATATACCCTCGATCTCCGTTGAATTCATTGCTTATTTTTTGTAGGTCGAGCTTGCAGATTATTTTGATCGGGTTGATTAGGCTGAATGGAGATGGATAAAGGGAAGTTGGTTTTTCTAAGTGTTTGTCGAGTGTGCTTTGTTTGAACATATGACATTATGTATTTATATGGGTTTATTTCGAGGTCTTGATTGTGATGTAGTATTAGAAAATGAACTATTTTATTCTGTTTTTCAATGTTGGCCAACAAGTTTGTTTGTTGTGGTCCCTTTGTTGTTATTATTTGTGGTCCCATACTGTTGTCTGTAGTACTGAATGTGGAACTTCGTGGACTAGTTTCAAATAAACTGATGGAACTTCACGGACATGTTGAACCATAATGTTTTGAGAAAAAAAAAAACTCCAAACTAAAATTACTTTTCTGTTACTAAAACACTAAACCCTAAAACTGAAAAACTCTAATGCGTAAGGCTTAATTACTTTTATGTTTTTGAAATTTGTCATCAAATTCTTAATTACTTTTCTTGAACTTATTAGGAAGTAGTTTGCTTATTATTTGGACATAATAAATCAATTCATGCTTATTACTTTTCTGTTTGGGTTTTCACACATTGCAGGTTTGTTGTCAGGAATGTCGTCTGATTCATTAGTGTTTAAGGTGCATTATGGGGGGAGTTTTGACAGATCCAATGAGTGTGCATACGTTGGGGGGAACGTAACTGTGCACAACGAGCCATATGAACGCGATTGTCTATCTTTTATAGGAATCAAGGGTGTTTTTAAAGGAATATGGATATAAGTCCGGTGACATAGTATTTTACCAAGAGCCAGAGACGAATTTGTCTGAGGGGTTGAAATTAATATCAAGGGATCCTGATGTACTTGAAATGGTGGCTTCCCATGTGGGGAAGGACATTGTTGTCATATACATAGTTGGGTTCAAGAGTGGCTACAGAGGATTTGACTGTTGATAAGAGGTGGAGTGATACCATAAGTAATGATGACAACTTATTTGACATCAATGTAGATGAAGATGACGACAATGGGCCATCTGTACCTCTTAAGAGGGGTGTTGCTGGGCTGTCATTTGAAGGGAGTGGGCCATCGGTTGTGGGTGATCAGTCATTTGAAGAAGGTGGCCCATCGGGTGTGGGTGAGACTTCATTCGAAGAAGGTGGCCCATCGAGTGTACCACATGATGGCATCGATCATGAATTGGATGAAAGGGATGACATTGCAAATGGTAAGCTATTTATTTATAAAGTTATAGCATTGTAATTACTGATTAGAAAGCTAGTAATTGTGTTTTTCTGGAATACTTTGTTGTTGTAGGTTATTTGTCTGACATTACGGGGTTTGATATCTTCTTATCTCCACTAGTTAGTGAAGATGACGTGTATCGTACTCCAACCCCCCGTAGTGCCCTAGAGTTCCACGAGCATGACATGTGATCAGTATCCCTTAAAAAAAGGATGAAGTTTGCCTCTGCTGCAATGTTCAGGTCGGCTGTGAGGGAGCCGAACATTACGTTGGGGAAGGACGTGGGTTTTAAGAAAAACAGTGGCGATAGGGTTGTGATTATCTGTAAGACTGATACGTGTCCATACAAAGTGTGTGGCAGAATGATACTTGGTGAACTGAGTTTCGAGATTAGAGTCATTCAACCAAAACACAAGTGTCTCAGACGATACAAGCTCTCTCAAATGAGCTTCAAATGGATTGCAGAGAAGATGCATGACCAGTTAAAAAGTCAGCCAAACATGAGTATATCTGTCATATCCGACGAGGTCAAGAGGAAGTGGCAGTGTGAGACGATGAGGAAAAAGTGCTATAGAGCAAAGAAGAGAGCACTCGAAGTCATATTTGGGTCTCATAAGGAGCAGTATGGTCGGATATGAGATTATTGTGCAACACTGAGGGAGACCAACCGTGGTAGCTGTGTAATGGTGATGACTGACTGGATTGTTCCAGAGCTGCCCCCTTTCTTTCAAAGATTGTATGTGTCTTTGAATGCAATGAAGAGAGGGTTCAAAGAAGGTTGCAGGCCACTAATATGTTTGGATGGTTGCTTCCTTAAAGGGGAATTCAAAGGTCAATTGTTGAGTGTGGTTGTCGGGGATCCAAATAACAACATATATCCTGTGGCCTTCGCAGTGGTGGAAGCAAAGCTTAAGGAGAGTTGGACGTGGTTCTTAGTGACACTTGTGCGGGATCTCGGTATCGCTCCACCCGGTGGTTGGACGTTCATGTCTGACCGTCAGAAGGTATGTTTACGATTTTTTATATAACTGAATATTATAATTGAATCATAATAACATCACATTTACTTAACTTACTTTATTGTTTGTCAGGGGCTTGTACCAGCTTTCGATGATGTCCTACCGACGGCAGATCACCAATTTTGTGTCAGACACTTATACGCCAACATTGGTACCGGCCACACATTTTTTTTTTCAAAAAAAGAAGTTCCTTTGGCGATTATACCAAAAGGAGATTGTGAATACATTTACATAGAGGCCCCTAAGACCAGAACCAGTTTTTGCTGTCTTCACCCCGAGGATGGGAAGAAGTTGGCGGCCTAATTAGCAGGGATGTATGCTGATATTGGAGGAACGTTCGGTGTAAATATTCTGGCCAAACCCCAAGAACCTTAAATGAGCAAAGCCTTTAAGGCACTGAATAATGCAGAAGAAGAGGTTTTTTTCTATTATTTCTGGTTTTTGTAAGTGGACGAGTGAGTTTGGTCCCAACCAAAAAGATGGTTATTGACTTCTATTCAGCAGTTACACTGGCATGTCCTAGATTTTATATACACAACTGAAGAAAGGAGGAGGGTTGCTACAATTTGATGGCCTTGATTAAACTTAGCCGCTTATACCAAATATAATGAGAAGTGGGCTAAGGTCAGTGAGAGCTTTACTGTAAGTGATGTGCTGCATCAATACCCAGATATAATCAAACTCGATAATAAACAGGTGTGGGTGAAGAAGCTAGTTCACGAGAATAGGTATCTATTGATTGCACTGTTTACTTGTCTGATCCCTACTGCTTCTGGTAGATTGGGGTTGCTGATTGATTTTTTTTTATCTCATTTGGGATTAGCTTCTATGACCAGCATCCGTAGAAGACAGAGATGTCCTCTAATTTACATACATCATGCATAGTAACCCCTCTGCACTCCCAAATTTTAGTAGGGCTCCGCTATAATGATGTTTATGGGACTTGCCCAGGCAGTGCTTCGAACTGATCCATGTCTTTTTTGTTGTTTTTCCCTGGTAGGACGCTTTTCTTCCGCGGAACCCCTCCTGGAATTGTCTCTTGTACTCAGAAGATGACAAAACTAATACGGAACAAGTTCTGCTCTTTGACGGGTATTTGATGAAACACTTGTTAGTTCGTAAACAACCGAAGCTGTTGCGGACCTTGTCCTCCTCATCAACAAGGGTTGGTGTTTTGCATGAGAGACACAAGCTTTGCATAAAGAAATGGCTGTCGAAGTCCCTTCGTCGCAATCAAAATACACAATCTGAGTCTAGGCTCCTTTAAAGTCTGCTGCTCTAACCATCCCCTAGAGTGCTGTATATCAAACTCCGATTAGAATTAAAATAGTTGTTTAGAATTAGAGAACTTTTATTTTTTAAATCATCCATTCCCTTGGTCCATTGTGCTCCTCTTACTGCAGATAATGTTGATCAACAGGGTGATTCCTGTTCCTTGCAATGCATTGAACATCATCTTACTTTCTAACTCTGCTGATATTTGGACATAAAGGATAGTAATTTATCGGACGGTAATGGAACCGAATCTTCTTTTCTACAGAAGGGATATCCTCCATCTCTTGAGACATCAACCAGAGGTTGAGAAAAAAAGAATAAAAGAGACGTCGAGAGATAACATAATCCATCCTTTCACAGGCAGATGCAAGTTCGGTTTGAGTAAAAATGTAGGATTTCAGAGAAGTGAATATTTATGTTGAATAATGTTTTATTGGTGTTTGTATAAAGTGGAGAGAAAAATGATTTGATGTAATTGTTTAATAAAAAAGTATTGAAGTTATGTGAAAAAATATAGAGATGGAAAATTTATGTTGAATAAAAAAGTAAAAAGTTGTTAGAGATTGTGTAAAATGTATTGGTTTTTGTGTTTGAATTCTGAATATGTTCGGTGGTAATTTTGTGAATGTATTTGAATCCTGAAAAATTGTAGAAAACGGACATAACTTAGGGTGCGTTTGTGATAAAAATTTCACAAAAAATTTCACAAACTCCCAATAAAATACTATAATATAATCTCTCTCTCCCATAAAAAAATATAAAAATTACAAAAAATATAAAAAATGATCTCTCTTCACTTATTCACTAAACTCAATACCAACATTAAACCTAATACTAAAAATTTTACAACACAAACATAACCTTAGATATTCCACCCATGCCAAGAGGGGGGAATGCCAGAAATTTGAAAAGGAAGTAGAGAACAAAGCTAAAAATGATAAGAACTTTGTCAGCCGGGAAATAGACTATGGATTCTGCATCTTGGGGAATTTTAATTCGGGCAAAACATTTGGTATAACTTCTTTTTTCAACTGCAGGATGCAACGAGTACCCAAAAATTTACAAAAGATTTGGGCCAAGTTTCCCGGGGACGTGTTTCAGAGGCAAAAACCCAAATGAGTGTTAAGAAGAGCGAAGAACAATTCTGAAGAGGACAGAGTAGCCAATCCATGCACGAGACATCCACAAAAAAGTTTTTGAAAAATCCCCGTAATTATTATGATTTCTGAAAAGCTTAGTTAAGGGAAATTCAAAATGGCCCAGCAGAAAATAAAAAATAAAAAATAAAAAACAATAATGACCGGCTCAGCCGGTATTGTCCGGTTCAGTTACCGTTTACTTCTTTACGGTGTACAGTTGAACCGGAAAACTAGCACTTGAAGCCCAAAGACATTACCCACCAAAACCCTTATTTCAAAACTCCTGAGTCCTGAGAACTCACACAAACCCACCGGAACAGCGACAGAGAAACGACCATGTCGGGCTTCTCGTTCGAATCTTCGTCTTCCTCTTCTTCTTCACAAGCCACCTCCACCACCGGGTTCGCGCCCGGATCCTCCGCTTCCCTATTCGGATCATCATCCGGTCCAGCATTTGGTTCCGCTGGCACCGGCGGCTTCTCCTTCCCATCCACCACCACTGCCGCCTCATCTTCTTCCACTTTCTCCACCTCAAACCCTAGCTCCGCCCCATTCGGGTTCGGATTTTCCTCTTCCTCAGCTCCTCCCTTCTCTTTCCCCTTTTCTTCCGCCCCGGCCGCTTCGAGTTCCGCTGCCTCCGTTTCTGGAATAGTAACGTCTGCGTCAGCTGCAACCTCCGCTCCATCCCTGTTTGGCGCAATCCCCTCTGCGGCGATTTCTGCCCCGTCCTCGTTCGGTGCTGCTACACTTGGTTCAACCTTGTTCGGGGCCGCTTCATCTGCCAGTACTTCGGGCTCGTACGCGGTAGGTGCGGGTTCATCCTTATTTGGGGGCGCTCAATCGGTGTCAAGCACTAGTTCGCAATTATTCGGAACAGCTTCGTCTGCTCAGAAGCCCAGCTCGCTTCTGTTCGGAACGACGACCTCTACCGCAGGGACTTCTGCTTCTGGTTCAACCTTGTTTGGAACAGCAGCTTCATCAGCGACTCCTGGTTTATCCCCCTTTGGAGCATCTATATCCGCACCCAGTTCCAACTCATCCCAATTCGGAACATCATTCTCATCATTATCGTCATCCGCTGCCGCTTCTTCCTTTTCAACTTCTACTCTGTTTTCTTCTTCTTCTTCGTCTTCAGCTTCAACGTCTCCTGCATTCTCATTTGCTTCAAGCTCAGGTGCAAATTCCACAGCAGCCTCCCCTTTCTCGGCTTCTTCTTCTCCGGGTTTTTCGTTGTCAACTGCTTCTAAACCTGTTCCAACAACTACATCCTCCTCTTCTGTATCTTCCGCTTCAGCGACGAGCTCTTCCGGCTTCTTATTTGTGACATCCTCTTCCTCAGCTTCTCAGCCTTTTGTGTTCGCCAATGCTGCAGCCTCGTCGGCCGCACCAATTTTCACTCCACCTGCTGCAAAGCCTACTTCTCTATCTATCGGAACATCTACGGCGCCGTTGTTTTCTACAGTCACCACCACAACGAGTGCGTCAACTCCGGCATCTAGTATTAGTACTAGCACTGTTACACAAGCTTCATTCTCTGTGCCCGCTGTTGGAGCAAGTTCTTCCTCCACTGCAAGTAGTGCTTCAATAGCCACGCCTGCAACCTCTGCTGCTTCTTCCAGCAGTATGGGATCTTTTACAGGTTTTGGTGTTACGAGCGCAACGGCTTATTCATCAGGGCCAACTGTTTTTTCGTTTAGTAAGCAGTCAATGCCTGCTTCGTCTTCTCAAGCACATTCGACCACTCTTGTCCCTGGTTTTAGTGAGTTCATCGTTTTAATTATGTTTGAGATGTCCGGTTATATGGTTTTTCTGTAATAGAATATGGTTTTCATCAGTTTATGCTAACGGCTGTCTTTGCTTATGCTTGTGGGACTTGCTGTTAATTTGAAAATAGATTGTCTTTGGTGATCTTAGATCTCCAGTATACTTTAAACACTGGAGTTATGTGTGCTCAGTGCTTGAATTGTGTAGGAGTATGCTGAGATGGAGAGTGTTGTTTGGATGAGTTTCAGGATGTGCCTTTTCTTATGGCGAGAGTTATACTGGGTGCTCTGCTAGGCTATTCGGTTTTGCTTAGGTGATGGAGGGGAAGAGATGAGAGTGAGGGGGAGAGCGAAAAGGGATCTCCCATGTTGCAGTAATGATGCCGATGTGTCCAAATGCTCTATGGGAGGTGGTGGAAGAGGTGGTTGGTGGGGTAGGATCATGATTTTGCGAGGGAAGTATTTGAGATAAAAATGGCAGTTTTGCAATCCTGCTGCTGGAAATGTGTTTGGGTATTGAAGGATCACGAGGCTTTCTCAGAGTTTACTATAGTTTCTCTTATCGGAAATGTGGCCCTGTACCACAGTAATCTTTGCTGCTCTTTCATCAATATCATCAATTATTGAGGCTGCCATGGTCACCATAGAGGTTGCAAAAGCAGAGTTGTATATCATAGGGTAGGCTGCTTTGTTAAGACTGAAGGAGGCAATAAGAAGGCACCCAATCAATGTGCAGGTGGAGGCTGGGAATGATTCTTCTGCTGTGGCTTCCAAGAATCTAATGATTGATGAACTGAAAGCAGCACTAGTGGGTTTGGGGCTCTAACTTCACCCCTTATAATCTCTATGTGCGTAAGTGAACATGCATGCCTTTTTCCTCAGAATGGTCCAGTTATAAAACTTATGGTGACATGCCAATGGGTGAATTTGTCAGGAGTATGATTCCTAGAATTGGAATTGTATGAATTGGACCAATAAAAAGGAGGCTAGAAAAGTACCTTTCATTTTGATGAGCTGGGACGTGTGGTTTTTGCAAGAAAAGTTTTGGCCATCAAACCTAAAATAAAATAAAAAGGGTGTTTTAGGGTGTACCCTTTGTGAAGGACTGCCTTGATTGTTATATCGACTAGGTTGAACATCCTCCAGTCTTTGTGATCTGGTGAATCAAAACATGCCGCCTAAAATAGAATGCAAAACTTGACTTGGCTACCTCCTTGCTGGGTGAGGAGTGTAATGGTTGACTAGAATATGCCCGAAGTTTCCCCCTCCTCTGCATTCATCTTCTCTCTTTTTATTGTGGGATTTTTTATTTGCTAATACGGTAAGACTAGTAAATAGTTTCAGTAAGAAGTTGAAGGGGAAGGAAATTCATTATAGAGAGTAAAAGTCTAATAATATTCCATTCATAAGGTCCTGACACTTGAAAATCTCTCCTCCTTTTAATGTGGAATAGAACAGGAAGGTAACTCATTAGAGAGATTAGAGCTCTCTGATACCGTGATACGCTTGCTAACTTAAGCTGCTGACAATTAAAAGCAGAAATAAATGACTTAATTGAGGAAAATTTCAGCCCAAAAGGGTGTGTATGGCATAGAACGAATTAATTTAGTGTCAAATTGATCACTGTCAAAAAGCTTGCTCTGTGGTTAAAGAATCCTTAAATGATTTGGAAACCTGACATTTACCGCCTCATCATTCCATTCTAGACTCAGCAGCTTTGCCTCATGAAACCCTTCAAACCCCAAGTTTTTTGCCCCTAGGAGTGAAATATGAGCAACCTGAACCTTGTACGGGCAAGACTGTGTCACTTGTATGGAGGTAAATGGAGTTGGATTTGTTGTAGGCTAGGCTCGAAATTGGCATAGCTAATAAGACAATGGTAGCTTCTCCATGACAATTGTTCTTTCCTTTACAATTGTGGCCTTGTAAACTTCTTTGTGGTTAATGCTTTCTATGCAGCTCCCTATTGCTTTATAAGTGTCTTATTAGATTCTTAAGCTCTTAATTGTGATACTAGATTACCATTGACTCCCTATTTCCTTGTGTAAGTGATAAGTTGTCTAGATCAGATATCTGTTACTTGTGTGTCTGATTCAAATATCATATGTTGTGCATATCAATTCTGTAGGTGTCTCTTCAACTTCTGCAGCTGCAACAACTTCCAGTCCCAGTACCACTACTACTCAGACAACATCATCCCTTATTGTGGCCTCCTCCAGTAGTGGGTTTGTGTGCTTACTCTTCATAGTTAACTTGCTCACTTTTTTGCTTGTATCTTGATTATCTATCTTTGGTCTACGTTTGTGTCTTTCATTTTTTAAAGCTGTTTGTTGGATTGCCACTTTATTTTTCAAATATGGTATTCATTAATCAAGCTAGGGTACTACTATGTCCCATAGCTTGGCTTATGGTTTGAAAAGATTGAGTTTGGTGGCTTATATATACTTTTTTTGATAATTAAGCCAATTTTATTAAAAAGATAAAAAAAACAAAGTACACGCGACAACGGAGTCAACAGTACAAGAGAAAATACTGAGGACCCTCCCAAAAAGCAAACTAGAGAAGTCAACAAGACTCTCCCAAGAAACAAAAACACCCTCAGCCCACTAGCCAACTAGACTCTCCCTAAAAGACGCCAAGATGCCACAAAAACACCCGCCCTCAGAACCCCCAAGACGCCACAAATGAGACCCCTAGCGGACAATTACGTCTTCGTAGCGAGTGCAGCAGACCCTTCATAATTAACCGAAGACTTCAACCCCTCAACTCCCTGATCATCCTCCCCCCTGACTTTCTGGACTTCTGCGAAGAAAGCGGAACCCGATTACGTTCCAACGCTGCAAAGAGGTCCCTCAATTTATCCTCTTGACCACCACACGACACCCCAACCATCTGACCCACCGAGGAAACCATGTCCAAGACCCACTCCGGAGAATCCCCCCCCACAGCTTTACGAGGGACACTGACCGTCCAGGGTTGAGATTCGAGAGCTGGGTCTACAACAGTGCCCGCTGCTTCTAGCATTCCCGAAGTCAACTCCCCTCCAACAGTGCCCTCTACTTCTAGCATTCCCACCTCTGGAACTCCAACAGTGCCAACCATCTGACCCTCCCGAGAACATTCCCCCTCCTCCAAACCACCGGAAAGAGCCCCCGCAGAAAGATCCAACTGTTCCCCCCCCTGTTCGGCAACACAACTCCCCGGAACCTGAAGGTCGTCGAGATCTGGCTCCGAAAAGGAACCCCCCGTCGTCTCCAGCAAGCCAAAAACGAGACGTGTTAAATCTGCTCCAACTACATGACACTGTTCCGGCACCGGAAACACGCCTGAACCCATCCCTGTCACCACAGACGGGGTCGCCGAAGGCAAGGCTGCCACCGTCGTGGAGGTCCGGTCAGCATCCGATAGCTTTGCCACGGGAACAGGGATGGCGCCACGCTCCGCCTGCAAGGGGTCATCTCGGCACCCGACACCCAAATTGATCGATGGGCCAGACACATAGGCTCCAGGCCCACGGCCCAACACGAGGGAGCCCAGCTCGGTCCACCCACGCAGCCCCCCCCCAACGCCCTCCACACCAACGAGAGCCTCAGAGACCAGGCCCAAATTAGGCGATGGATCGTACTCACACAGCCCAGACCCACGATCCATTGCAAGAGAATTACATGTCGAACATCTCAGCACCTTCCGTGATTCGTTTCGTTGATTTTCAACCAGATCGATGAGTCTTTCCAGCTCATCACGCATGCGCATTAAATGCGCCCAGAGCTCCCCATCATTCCCAGCCGACTCGGCAGGCCTCCCAACATCACCATTTCGAATTGAACTCACGTGCCGTGTCAGGTTTCCGTTACCAACACAAGACTCCCGAAACTCCCCCCTCCCTCCTCCTTCATCACCGGCGATCCACCCTTCACCAGCTGAGCATACGAAACACCTTTCTTAACCTCGGCCACTTTTTGTCCCTCGCCTGAACGACGCATCTCCCCAAACACAGACAACAACTCCTCAACAGACTGAGCAAAAGCCTGCCAGCCACCGCCAAACCTCCCCTCTGGGATCCTGACTGCCCCCCTCCGCCTACTGTCCCCAAACTCCACCAACACAACGAATCTGCCATGCTCGTTCGAGCATTTCTGGGCAAGAAACGCTCGTGAAGATTCATTGAACTTCACGGGAAAATCCTTGTCATCGTTCCCCTCCACCAGTTTACCAAAGAGGTTGGCAAGCCAAACCATCTCATATCGGCCAAGACGAACGAAGCTCTGCGATTTCCGACTCGACTCCGATAACGTAACAATACCCAACTTGTTAACCGAGAAACGAAACGTCTTCGACTCAATCACTAAACTACGAAAAAACCCATCTCAAAACACTAGTTCAGAACCCTAACCCAACTGACGGGGAGAAGGGCGAGGAAGAGAGAGAACGGAGAAAAAGACATCACTAGAAGAGAGAGAGAACCAGGAGGGGTATTTTCTTTTGTGCCGTGGCTTATATATACTGGGACTTGAGGAATATGCTTGCCGGAAATTCTGGACTGTAACAACATTAGAATATTAGGTGTTTCACGGGGTTATTTGGTGCCTAATAGTTAGGAAAAATAGGTAAGTAGGTTTTCGAAAATAGTTTGATTTATAGTTGCAAGGAGTGTATCAAAGAGGGGGTTGAGAGTTAACCTTTCAAAGACAGAAGTTATTCCTGTTGGGGATGTGGACAATGTTCAGGAGTTGGCTACTATTATGGGTTGCAGAGTTTCGTCGTTGCCAACCACTTATCTTGGGTTACCGTTGGGGGCGCGTTTCAAGAGCAAACATATCTGGCATGACATTATTGAGAGGACGGAAAGAAGGTTGGCAGGGTGGAAGCGTAGCTTTCTTTCCAAGGGTGGTAGACTCACGTTGATCAAGTCTACTCTCTCTAGCCTTCCAACCTATTTTTTGTCTCTCTTTCCTATTCCTTTGGGGGTTGCCAAAAGATTGGAGAAGATCCAAAGGACCTTTTTGTGGGGGGGCGATGGACTCGAGCACAAGTTTCATCTTGTCAAATGGGAGAGGGTTTGCTCTCCAATGAGTTGCGGAGGGCTGGGTTTAAGGAGACTTCATTCGTTCAATAGAGCTTTGTTGAGCAAGTGGTTGTGGCGTTTTGCCTTGGAGAGGGATAGTTTGTGGCGAGTTGTTATTGAGGATAAGTATGGCAGCGTTCCAGGAGGCTGGAGAACCCATATGAGCCATAGTTCCTACGGTGTGAGCCTGTGGAAGCACATAAGCAATGGGTGGACCTTCTTTTGTGGGAACATTCGTTTCGTGGTGGGGTGTGGTCTTAGCGTCAAGTTTTGGCATGATTTATGGTGCGGAGAAAGGCCCTTGAAGTTTGTTTTCCCTCTCTTGTTTTCTCTTGCTATGCATAAGGATGCGGCGGTAGCGGATTGCTTGGAAGACGAATCTGGTCATGGGGTGTGGAATATCCAGTTTACTAGAACCGCTAACGATTGGGAGATTGAAGATTTTTCAGATTTCTACTCATTGTTGTACTCTATGGTTCTTAGGAGAAGGGATGAATATAAATTGTTGTGGCAAGGTACTAAGAATGGGGTCTTCTCGGTTAAGTCCTCGTATGGGTTGATTGTTGGGGGTTCTGGCGAGATCTTTCCGTGGAGGCAAATCTGGAAGGTCGTTGTCCCGCCTCGAGTGTCGTTCTTTGTGTGGGAAGCGGCTCATGGGAAGATTTTAACCATTGATAATTTAAGGAGGAGGGGGTTATGTTTGATAAATTGGTGCTTTCTTTGTAAGAATGATGGGGAGTCTGTGGATCATGTGCTTATCCATTGCTTGGTCGCTAGAGAGTTGTGGGTGCACGTGCTTAGCATCGTTAACTATCCTTGGGTGATGCCTAAAAGGGTGGGAGGGGTGTTGAAGTGTTGGAAGAGAAAGTTCGACAATCCTTTGGCGTTGGCTGTGTGGAAAATGATTTCATTATGCATTTGGTGGAGCCTCTGGAGGGAAAGGAATGGACGCTGCTTTGAAGATGTGGGACTCTCCTTAGAATGTTTGAAGGGAAATCTAATGCAGACCTTGTTTCTGTGGGCTAATGGGGTGTTGGGTTCCCCTTTTGTAGACTTCAACGATTTTATTAGTTTCCTTGCTTGTCTGCTGTAGCTGGTTCAGTACAGTCTTTGTACTGTTCCGTTTCCTTTTATTTTAATAAAGCTTTTCTTACTTATCAAAAAAAAAAAGGAGTGTATCAAAGAGGGATTTTTGATCTGATAATTCAATCAATGATTTTATGCCAAAGAAGAAGGGAAAAGAGAGAAGAATGAACACAATAAGGATCACTCAAAACACTGAACATTCTATCAAGTAAAGTTTGAATTCTTCGAATATATTCCAGCCTTTTTCTATGGTCTCACTTAAGCTATGAGGGTCAGGATTCATTATTTAACTAGTAACTAAATCCGTGGACAAACCTAATTAGATATTCTTAATAGTATGACATTGGTGAATGTTCCAGAGCAAACATGATTAAGAAAGTAATCCATGGGAATAAATTATGTGCGGAGGTTTTGTGGAATTCAAGGGCCAACCCTGCACACAGAAATGTCCTTAACTCATAAACTAATGACTGTTTAAAAATATTTGAATCCTGAGATATATATATTACGAGCATTGAAAGCATTTGGGTCTTGATTTGTTGGATCTTCCACGATGTTTTCACATATGTAAAAGCTTTAAGCTGCCAGAACTCTTAGCAACGCAGCAATTTTAGCCATACTATGTAGCTGCGCAATTATTTCAGCTGACTGGTCTTCTTTCATCCCGCTTGTCCCATAGGACAACTTCAACTGTGAGCACTACAGTATCTGCTGCACCAAAGTTACCATCTGAGATAACAGGGAAGACTGTTGAAGAGGTATTTCACGTGTTGACTTTATAGATTTGTTTTGACATCAGGTCTTTTATAAAAGAAAATTTCTGTTTGTATTAATGTGGTTTGCGGGAACAAAGATTCATGGACAATTGTACTTCAGAAATAGGTCCTGTGGGTGGTAACCATGCGGAAGGAAATTGGAAATATCTAACTATTTAATACTTCCTCTCGTCATTCCTTTTGTTTCATTGGACTGAAAATAAGAATACTGGTTTCCTTGAATGCCAGTCAAGTTGTGTCAAAAGAAAGAAAAATGAAGATTAATCTTGAAGAATATGCTAATGAATTAAGAATTGGGGCAACCCCCAAGGGTTTGGTGTGGTGGTAAGGCTTCGGCTTGGGTTCTAACATGTCCCAAGTTCGAGCCCCAACACCCCCATTATCGCCCTTGACTTACCTGCTCCCTGGGTTGTGGGGTCGGTACAGGGGGTCGGGGTTTGTACTTCAGGGTTGGGCAAAAGGGTCCGGCTTTGGGGAATTTCCTCGTCATCAAAAAAAAAAAAGAATTGGGGCTGGTTTCAAACTTGTGCCTTATGTTCTCTTGTTCTATTCCATAACTTTGATTTTTATTTTGGTTTTTGATTTTATTTAAAGATCATCAAGGAGTGGAATGGTGAACTACAAGAGCGTACAGGAAAGTTCCGAAAGCAAGCTAACACGATAGCGGAGTGGGACCGTAGAATTTTGCACAATCGTGATGTTCTTCTTAGGCTTGAGGTAATGATCTTCCAGCCTCGAAAGAGGTATGTGGTTGATTAGTGTGAAACATATGAACTTCAGGAATCCATTTATCAGCCTTCTGTTTGTAAGACCCTGTGTAAGATCTCCTGGAATTTTTATTTTGTCCGCAATTTTGCAGATTTGACATTGTTTACCGTAATTAATATTCTTTGGATGTTGAAACCTGAGTTCTTAGGCCCCCTTGCATCCTCTTTCCCTCCCTGCAGCCCCCCCCCCCCCACCCACAAAAAAAGAAAAAGAAAAACAGAAACAAAGGTGCTGTTGATCTCCTCTTCACATATTCAAGTATATGTTTTGAGCTGCAAAGTAGTTTTTTTTGTAAGTCGTAAAAATGGTTTGTTGTGTATCACGGACAGCTTGTTTTATACAAATAATTTTGGATTTAGATAGAAGTGGCAAAAGTGGTTGAGACCCAAGCTAATATGGAGCGGCAACTGGAGTTAATTGAGACTCATCAACAAGAGGTATGTTAGCAAAGTCTTTTATGTCTGTTAGTCTAGTGACAAAATTCTTTCTTTTTTATATATAAGTAAGATAATTTTATTAATAAAAATATGTGTAACAGTACAAAGAACTATACTGAGACACTTAAACCATATAACCTAAGAAGCTAAAAAAATCCGAATAATCCAAAAAGGGAAATCCCAACATCACATTTGCCCATAAAAAAAAGGATTGCAACAACTTCCTCAAACACTCCAACGATAAAGCCATATCTTCAAAGCATCTACCATATCTCTCTCTCCATAAACACCTCCAAATGTAAGAATGGATCATCTTCCAAACTATCAATGCCAGTGGGTCATCAAACTTCCTCTTCCAACACAACAGCACATCAACTACCTTCTTGGCATAACCCAGGAATAATTCATAATACAGAACACATATGACCACAACCCTCTAGCAACCAAACAATGAAGTAAAACATGATCCACAAACTCCCCATCACATTTACAAAGATAATACCAATTGATCAAGCATAAATTGGTCCTACTTAAATTGCCGATAGTAAAAAATTTCCCATGTGCAGCCTCCCACACAAAGAAAGAGACTCCCGAGGGAGCAGAAGTGCTCCAAATCTGACGCCAAGGAAAACACTCTGTAGAGCCACCGCCAGAAGCCCATACATCGATTTAACCGAGAAAACACCATTCTTGGAGCCCAACTATAGCATCTTATTGTCAACCACTCTCCTTAAAACCTTAGAGTAAAGTAAAGAGAAGAAGGCCGAAAGTTCGTCTATCTCCTAATCATTAGCAATTCTAGCAAACTATACATTCAAAACACCAAAATCGGAATCTCCCTCCAAATAATCCGCCACCATAGCATCTTTGCACCGAGCTAAGGAAAATAATAAAGGAAACGCAAACCTCAATGGTTTCTTTCCACACCAAAGATCATTCCATAAACAAATTTAAGACCACAACCCACTACAACTTTAATGTTCTCTCCGAAGAAGGTCCATCCATTACTGATGTGCTTCCAAAGACTCACACGATAAGAGCCATGGAACTCAAGGGTTCTCCAACTTCCCACCGCGCTACCATATTTTCCATAATAACAATACTCCATAAGCTGTCCCTTTCTAAGGAAAAACGCCACAACCATTTTCCTAATAATGCTTTATTGAACAAGGGAAGCCACTTTAAACCCAATCATTCAGATCAGATAGGAGAGCAAACTTTAGCCCAATTAAGAAGGTGAAACTTATGCTTGTCCCAGCCACTGCCCCAGAGAAAATCTCTTTGTATCTTTTCCAATCTATTTGCCACCCTAATATGGATAGGAAAAAGAGACAAAAAAATAAGTTGGGTGACTAGAGAGAGTAGATCTAATTAAAGTAATCCTTCCCCCTTTCGAAAGGTAAATGCGCTTCTAACCTGCAAACCTTCTTTACACTCTCAATAATATCATCCCAAATATGAATACTTTTGAATCTAGCACCCAAAGGAAGCCCAAGGTAAGTCATCGGCAGAGAAGAAACTCTACATCCAAGAATATCTGCTAACTCTTGAACATTTACAACACTGTCGATAGGAATAGCCTTAAATTAGGAGAGAATATCTAGATTGGAGTGCATATGATTTTCATAGTCGTGTTAATTGAAGGAGGGTTTGGTAGCATGTGAAGAGTGTGCATATTGGTTATCATAAGAGAGGGTCAAGTTGTTCATGCCATTCCTGCTTTCCTTTTCTTTGAGCGTGGTTTATATTCTTCTACTGTTTTTCTTTTTCTTCAATCATAAGCATCACAGTGCACCACTAACAAGATTCTCCGAAGTAATTGGGTTCTCAGGCTTTCTCCAGCTTCAGAAAAAAGTACAATATCTTGTTTATATGTTAGGTGTTTAATTTTTCAAGCCATGGAGAAAATGCAAAATTTTAAGAGAGTACTTATAGTTACTCCTGTGATATTTTATTGCCCCCATAAATCTAGTTCTATACAATATTGGCGTGATATTCTGCAAATGAATATCTTTTGTTTCCCTTTTTAGGTCGATAAGGCTTTGCAAAGTATTGAAGAAGAATCTGAGCGTACTTACATGGATGAACATGGATCGCTTCTGGATGATGAAGCAGCTTCTACAAGAGATGCAATGTCAGTCCTCTCAGTGCTTTGTTTTAGTTTTAAGTTTAGTCTGATGGTACCAAGTACATGACTAGGCTGTCCCACTCTGCTATATGGCTCGTCTAGATTCCCAGCTTATATTTTGTTAGATTGAGATTTAGTGCCTATGTGTTAGGCAAAAATGTATGTTTTATTCTGAACAGTACGCTTTCAGAGAGCTGGGTTCCATCTTCAAAGGGGATATCGAAATGGGAAATAAGGGCACACCCCTTACTGTTATATTTTTGCAGAAGTTACACTTCCAGGAAAAAATGGCTGGATTCTGGTCATGTGTATGTGGTACATCCACATACCTGGGTGTGTGCATGTTTTTGTGTACCTATGTGTATGTGTATGCTGATTTGTATTTGTATGTTTTTTTTATCAGCTATTTGTATCTGTATTTTATTGCTGTCTCTCTCTTTCTCTCTTATGCTGATGCCATCTTTTCTTTTGGTGTGGATACAGGTATGAGCAGTCTGAATTTATTGAGAGGGAATTAGAGCAGATGACAGAGCAGATCAAATCAATTATTCAGACCCTAAATGTGAACCAGGTAAATGCTTGGAGATGTCTCCAGTCATTTTATTTTTGAACAGATGCCAACAGCTAATCTAATGTTGTTTCCTTTAGGGAGGAGAACTTGATGCAGTTGATGGGATGACACCACTTGATGTAGTAGTCCGGATTTTAAACAACCAACTAAGTTCTTTAATGTGGATTGACGAGAAGGTTAGTATCTTGTGATGCACCCTTTTTAGCATTTCTTTATCTGCGGCAATACGCACTTTGTTTGTCTTGGTACGTTAAACACCTGCCCTTTGCTTCATCTTCTACATGTAGAGATCTAATAGAACTTCGTTCATTTTCACCATTGTGGGCAAGGCTTTGGGCGTCAAACTCAAGTTGCAAGGGTTGGGAGGGGGTTGTAGTCTCGTTAGTACAAACTTGCCAAGAAGAAATAAGGAGATCAGTTGTTGACAAATCCCAATACTTGGTTAAAAAGAATTGGGAGACGTAGATTGGCTCCTACTCGTGTATGTGGGTGTGCAGGCGCATGTGATGTAGTAATGATTCCAGTAGAGTTTTCTGGAATACTATGACCTTGACATTTATGAAAGTATTCATAAATGTGAAAAGATGAAAATGCTCTTAATTTTCAAATGACCTCATTTTTTTGGAAAGAAAAAATTATTTCCTGATATTCTAGTGTTCTTTTTTTTGGACTTCTTGTTTGCTTTGTATCTCCGTAATAGGAACCTTACTTTATCCCAGGCATTGTAGCAATACTCTGGCAGGTCTTTGGGCTAGGAGCGAGCAGTGTTCTGCTTTAGTTATAACTGCTCACATATTGTCAGCGCCACTATAACAATGCATTGTTGACAATTTGTAAACCCAATGCTGATAGTCCAAGTCCATTCTCATCCCCTCAGTGCCAAGGGAAAAAATGGAAATACAGAACTAAATGAAAAAAGAAAGAATAAGGAAACTGGAAATTCAAATGGAATTGGTGGCTATATTGATTTTTCATGAATTTATATTATTCTCTAAAGAATGTGTGCCTGTTTCTTTGATTCACTGCAATAACACTAACAGTAAACAATGTCATCAGGCTGAAGAATTTTCGTCGCATATTCAGAAACTTTCCAGCCAAGGTTCTGCTGCAGCAGATCGTGAATTGATGGGTCCAAGGTTCTGGAAATCCTAATATTCAGAATTATAAACTACCTGGATGTTTCAAAACCTAGCTTGTAGCATGCAGGGGGAAGTTTTCATTACAAAGCTGTCTTTTAGGCACTGGGTGCATTCTTTAGTGCCTTTGGATGTTGCTCCTTTGTAGAGATATAATTTCCGTTGTCCGATGACATTTCTTTCAGTGTGTTTAGCAATGAAATTATGTGGTCAGTGGTGATAGTACTTGTCGCCTTCTGTTGAAATTTTCTCTTCTTCGAATCTGCCAGCAAGAGATGCAGACTATGCCACCATGAGCGCAGCATCCTGGGAAACGTCTGTCATTTGTTGTCTTGTATTTTCCGTGAGATCTATACACATGCTTATAAACTTCCAGTACACTCGTCAAATGACGTGTTTCTTGAATTGTTGGGCGTCCAGGTGGGCATGTTTGAGCCCCAATTAATTGGGCTCAAAATTTTAGGTTTACTAAAAAATTCACCACATAATTTTTTATTATTATAATATTTATTAAAAATATTCTCTCTTTACTTTTTCACCAACTCCCGTAACATTTTTTTACTTTATAATATTTCACAAACCTCAATACTCAAAATTTTCACTCTCAAACATAAGATCTAAATCATCTAAAATCACCCAAATGAAATTTTGCACAAATTACTTACCCCAACCCCCCAAAAGAAAAAAATTGAACAAATTTCTATTGCGCTTCATACTTGCTTATTCTTTTCTGTCTCTCTTGGAATTGGATCCAATTTTAAGCCGGAACTTGAGGTGAGCTCCTCCGCTTGCAAAATGTTTTGACCCATTTCCTTCTCGGCAAAACAAGAAAAGAAGGAAAGAATAGCCAAATAGGTGCCCTCTTAATTCCGTTAGTTCTTTTTTTTTTGGGTTAAATACACTTTGCACCCCCTATGTTTGGGGTGTTGACACATTGCACCCCAATGTTTTATTTTTGAGACATTGAGCCCATTATGTTATCTCCTCCAACAATTTGCACCCCGGAGTGAAATTTGACGACAAATTAGACTCTAATTGTTTACACGTGTCTCTACGTGACCTCAGTCCGTGTCAGATTACCGTATTGCCCTTGAATCTTAAACAAATCACTATTAAATGAGCTTCAAAATTTAATAGGCAAAAATCGTGACTTGTTTGAAGTTCATTTAATTGTGATTTGTTTAAGATTCAAAGGCAATACGGTAATCTGACAGGGACTGAGGTCATGTGAGAGACGTGTAAATGACAACCGTCTAATTTGTCGCCAAATTTCACTCCAGAGTGTACATCGTTGGGGAAAATAACATAATGAGCTCGATGTTTTAAAAATAAGGGAATTTGACAACTTAGTCCCTGGGTTTATACCCCTTTGGCAAATGGGTCCTTGGATTTCAAATTTCAAAATTTTAGTCCTTGGGTTTTCGTTGTTTGACAAAATGGTCCTTCCGTTAGTCTGTCGTCTATATGCTTAACGGATTTGAAGCGGTCGACCGGATACATGTGTAAAAAGTGAGCAGTCGTTCGTTATATGAAGCGGTCGACCTCTACAATGAAGCGGTCGACCTCTATAGTGACGATGAAAATAAACTTCGGCCGTTCCTTTCGATAAGGTTCGATGGAGAACGAAGACAGCTTTGGGGATTACTTCAGCTTCGAAATCGTATCAAAACTGAATGGGAAATGACCTAGGGTTCGATGGGGAAATGACCTAGGGTTTGCAGTTCACTAGCATTCGGTTGATGGGGAAATGACCTAGGGTTTGAGTGAAAGGGGACATGAATGGGACCACGGATTTGGGGATGAGGTTGATGGAGGTCAAAGTGTCTGTTATTTTTTAAATGAGGTGGCAGAGGCATTTCGGCATGTCAGACTGTGTTGATGGCGTGGAATGTACAGATACCAGGAATTTGGACACGTGTTATGTTTTTATTGGACATGATATAGAGGGTTTTGACAGGTCAACATATTCCGTTAGTTTGTAGACAGATTATGGATGGAAAGACATTTTGGGGAAACGCATAGAACCACAGGGCTCGGGAAAAAAAAATGAACCCTAAGGGCATTTTCAAAAAAAAGCTCACACCATAGGAACACGCATAATATTTTAACCCTCTTTAAAACACGATTTTATTGCTCCAAATGAATATAACATGAAACTCAAATGACTCATCTTCTTTCTATCTGATTTGTTTTTTTAAGCAAACAAAAGAAATTTATACAGGGATTAAAATACAGCAGATGCTCTAATAGGTGAACCAATACTTTTAAGGCCTTTAAACCCTTTTGTACACATTGAATATATTTTTCATGATCAAGCTGGTAGTGTGGTATGTCGTAGCCTGGTTGAATAACTGATTGAACCTTTCATCTGTTTTCATGTATTCGAATATTGTCATCCCATTGGCCCGGTGGAAAGGATCTCCGATCCACAGTCTAATATTCAGATGTTACCTATTATGCTATCCAACAAATTTTCCGTCCTAGACATTCCAAATGGGTCTGGATTCGTCCAGATTCAAATTGCAGAAAGTTCAATGTTATTGGATTAAGCACAATTGCTGAAGTACATAGACGACTATCTTCGCATATTGCAGGATAATTTAGGAAAGGTCAGTAATAATCCAACTCTATATAGAGGGCTAGCATCCGGTCCAGCAGAACCGTCGAGTTCGGGTTCTTGGCGGGTAGCTGAGCCACAATTTCCGATGGTGAGAGGAACGCTCCGGTTGAGCTATTAAATAGCAACAGCAAAACACAACAAAGAGTTACTCCAGCATTTAAGGATCTGCTCTCTTGTGGAACTCCATAACCCAGCTATTGTAAGCACAGCATATGACCTCATATCCTGAAAATCCACACTTCTCAGCTAATGCCTCGAACTCTTTTTGGGTCCTCTCTTTGCCTCCCGGGTTTTGAGCTAACATGAACAAGTCTTGCTCGAAGACGATATTTGATGAAACATTACTCTCAGGAACCACAGGAAGAATCGATTCCACAATGATCACCTTTCCAGAGTTTGGAAGAGCTTTCCAGCAGTTTTTGAGAAGTTTCAAGCAATGCTCGTCACTCCAATCATGAAGTATCCACTGCAAGTTTCAATGCTTCAACATCTAATGAATAGAACCTACTTATCCAAACAGATGAAGAAAGACTGCAGTCATATTAATTATCTTCATTTACAGCTATGAACTGTCCTTTTTCCCCCCTTTCCTCGGAAGGAGGACAACAAAACTCTATAGTTTTACCATTGTAACCCGCTTATGACCGCTATGGAGAATACCTCTCAGACTCATCAGAGGTCAGCAATGGCCTCGATAAAGGCCAAGGTTGTGGCATGATATGGGTTGAGAGGTTTCATACAATGTATCTTGTCTTTTAACATATTATCTCAAAGTAACATTAGTCTTGAAATTTATTTCCCCTTTTGTTCCTAAAAATTTATTTTAGTTTATGCAACATGAATGAGATGGTTATTTGATTTCAACAACGAAATACAGCGCCTAAACTAAGCAAAATGGCTATCAGAATCAGAAACTTGCCTTCATGAAAATGGCATCTCCTTTGGGAACACTCACGAACATATCTCCTCCAACATGCTCCACACCTACAGCATGACATGCTTTCAAGTTAAGGTTCATCTTGTCTCAAAATTATGCTGGCTGTGGCCACAACTTGATCAAGTCCAGAAGTTGCATTTACCGCCAGTTGAGAAGTGAAAAGTAAAGGGCCATGGGGGCTGTTGGCAACATAATGAGTCATGGGATAACTATTATCTCTAAAACAATGGCATTAAGAGCAACAGACATGTGAGACATGGGACAACCATACAACACATCAGCAAAGAACTCAATATCCACTTATACTTACATCTTAAACATGTAATAAAACTCTTAAGCCAATAAAAGAACAAAATCAGTACCTGGATAAGAAGGTGCATCAGCTAAAACATGAGGGAGATCAAAATTGATGCCCTTAATCTGAGGATACTTAGAAGTGATACTTTTAAGTGTAACTCCAAGCCCGCCACCCACATCAACCAAAACTTTGAGGCCATCAAACCCTTTGTACACCTCAAGTATCTTCTTCATGATCAAGGTAGTGTGGTTTGACATAGCCTGGTTGAATACCTGATTGAACCTTTCATCTGTTCCTGGGTATTCAAATGCTGTCATCCCATAGGCCCTGTTGAAAGGAATCCCCCCATCTAGTATAGCATCATTCAAGTGGTACCTGAGTAGAATGACCCTTGAATGAGCCTACTATCGCGTTTAAGAAACTTCAAACAATTGACACTCAAATTCTTCTAAATCCAAGGTTATTTGATTGAGGGTGACAGGCTGACAGCCTTACCATAGAGGTGCAGACAGAAATATGATCAATGAATTTCAATACATATTTCATGAAAACTTATGGGAGGTGTGTAAGGAAGTCGTTTAGAACCCTATATACCAGCTCTTTGCATAGGTCATTTCAGTCATGCATCACCACACATACCTCATGGCTCCAATCACTTGCATTATTATTGTTTGTTTGGTTACGTTTACGGTTTAGGTTTTGAAACATCCAAACATGGAATTCCACTTAAATGTTGAATTTAAAATTTCCAAATAAGACCATTCCTTTTTACCTCCCTTTCTCTCCCCCTTCCTTTTCACTTCCCTCTCTCTCTTCTCTCTCTAACTGGGTCTCAATTTCTTTTTCTTTTGAGCATCCCGAAAAGCACAATTTAGTCGTCCTCTAAATTCATTATATATAGGAATAAAATAACCACGAGAACTTTGACTTACATTCGAATACCAGCATATCAAAATAAGTACCACATATCATATAAGCATCAATCCAAAGCGTTTAAGCGTGAACTACACAGACAAGGGTAACAAGTAGTCTACCACCATCAATTAAGTTTTGGAAAAAAAAAATTGCATAAACTGTGTTTCAGGGATTACCAGCTCTCCATGAAGACCTTGTCGTGATGCAACAGGAACAGAGGACTAACAGAGCCCCCACCAGAGTTCCTAACAAGGAACTTGCAAATGGGTCCCACACCATACAGTCTCTCAATCTCTCCGTCCTCTCTGGTCGCGATTGAGCACTTGAGTATGGAATAGCTAGCCAAGAGCCGTAGCATCCGGTCCAGCAGAACCGGCGAATCAGGATTGCTGGTGGGAAGCCGAGCCGCGATTTCAGAAGGTGAGAGGAACGCGCCGGTGCCAGCTTCTGAGATTATGTCAATGAGGTTGAGCTCGAGCGCTGATTTCAGAACCATCGGAAGTACCACGGCATTTGCTAATCGGACCGCCAATTTTCCCACCTCTTCTTCTTGGTCCATGTGGGTTACCTGTGTCGGGTCGGGTTGATCGGAGCCGCTCATTTTTGTGTGTGGGAGGAGCTGATTTCGAACCCGTGAATCGAAGTGGCAAAATTTTGTCTGGCCAATTTGTACGTGCGAAATATCACAGCTTCGTCTAACTGCGAAATTTCTGTCAGGCGGATGAGATCCTCTTCTAAAACAATTGACACCACCTACTAAAACATGGGTACAAGAATTCTATTCGAATAGGCTTTTAATAACCCTATTGGTTCCTAGAGTTTAATTTTTTTTCCAATTTAGTCCACAGGTTCCATTCGTTCCACACTGGTCACTTGATTTTTGGGATAAATGCAAAATTGGTTCATGTACTATACGTAAAAATCGATTTAGTCCCTGTAATATGAAAAATATCGATTTACTCTCTGTGATTTCAGAAAGTGATAAAATCAATCCCTGATGGAGGACCAATAACAAACGAAAATAGAATCACATGACTAAATCGATGTTTTTATATCACATAGACTAAATCGATTTTTACGTATAGCAGAGACTGATTTTACATTTATCCCTTAATTTTTTTTCCAATTTAGTCCACAACTTCCATTCGTTCCACACTACTCACTTGACTCTTTACACATTTTGTCCATCAGTGAAATTGGGCCCAAAGCCTTAACAAGAAATTCCAACGTGTCAGACGGGGCCGCCTCAGGTGCAATAAAATTACATCGCGTGTCCCCAATTTTGTGAAAAAACAAAACCAATCTCTGCCCTTACCCGATACACTTACCCATATACCTAGGCCTATTTCCAATCTCCCGTGAAGTATAATTACCTTCCTCTCATATACCGACGCCTATTTCCGGTGTCCAAATTGTTTCACCCTTTGCATTTTCACAAACGAAAAAATATACATTTCACCAATTTTGGAAGCGTAGCAAAAAAGTAAAAGTTTGATTGAAAATAGGGAATCATAAGATACTTGTTTTTAGGTTAGATTGCTCAAACAAGCATGGAGTTCGCGTGAAAGATATCCCCTGAAGTAATCTGCAACACTGGTTCTTATGAACAAAGCTGGTCTATCTGCAGTATCAAGGCTTGCCGCTGGCCCCAAGTCTCCATCTAGTTTGGGGCTGTAAAATGTGGCTATGGAGAGCAGGGGCGGAGGGAAGCCCCCCCCCCCCCCCCCCAAAAAGTTTTGAAAAAAAAAATTGTAACATATATTTAGGGAGTTTGACTGAAAAAATTAACAATAGGCCCTCCAAAATTTTAAATTTGTATTTGGTCCCTCTCCAATCTAAAGTGCATAGCATTTAAAAAATTACAAAAGCTAAGGTGATAGATGGCATAAAAAAAGACGTGAGCTGAATATTTATACGTGAATTGTAAAAGTTGAACGGACAAAGAGTAAAATGAATACTGAAACATAAAAGGCTTGAAGTGACTTTCCTCCAACAGCTACATTGCTTCTCTCACGCGCCAATGCTCTACTCTTCTTCTTCTCTTGCGTTGCTTGCTATGCTATCTCTTCTCATTATTCTTTGAGGAAATTGAATTCTATAGGAAGTCCGTTGTCAGTTCCGTGTTAACTTCTGTATCATCTGGCAGCTCCAGAAATATGATGAGGTGATTCAGCTGTGATCGGACCCTTGGTTCTGCTGAAAAGAACTTCCCTCCGGCGCAAACTAGTGGCCAGCAATCGAGTCTAAATGGTTCTGAAATTTTGAAGAACGTTTACTCCAGAGTTTGGCGGTGCCGCCTGATTTGTAAAGCCTACTTCCATTTAGAAAGGCTTGAGGAGAGTCTTGTTGTACTTGAGCAAGAGGAGTCTATCACAGATAGGTAAGTTGTATTCCTCTCAAACATGAAAGTTTCCCTCCTTTTTAAACATTTATTGCGGTGAAGGTTGTTTTTGCCCCCATAAAACTCCGGATGCTAATTAGAACTTTCAGGAGTGGAAGCAAGGCTCTGGAATCATTAATATCCCTAGTTGGCACCGTATGCTCTTGCGTCATAAGGTATACTTTCTCTCTTCTCTTCTCCTTTATTGAGTTACTTACTATGTCCAGGTTTTGTGCTTGAAATTCTGATTGTAGAAACTTTAAACTGACAGCATATGATGTCTAGAAGCACCTTTGTTATGTATGGAAAACGTGATTGATAACCAATTTGATGACTGCTCACACCTTTCATTTTGAAATGGATTTCTTTAGTCATTGTTGTGAATGACTTAGGAGTATTAGGTGTTTGTGACACACAGGGTTTGATCACCTGGCTGGTCATTCCATAAGCTCATGTTTTATCAGAGCAAGTCTTTGGGATAAATGATATCGGTCTCGACCTGTGAAGTGAAGCAAATTCTATTTACTATTGGAGAAATTCAGTATTTTGACAATCAAATTACTACTGGAGAAATTCATGTCTTCTCATATATAAATTCTATTTACTATTGGAGAAATTAAGTATCTCTTCTCGTTATTATAGAAATTCTATTTACTACTGGAAAATCTTAATACTAATAAATAGATAATTTTTCTGGGGTCTTAAATTGCATCAATGAGCAAGCCAAAAACAATTGATGCATTTTTTAGGAAAAAGGGTGTTGGCTCGAATTCAGAAGTATCTTCTTCAACGTCTAATCCTCAAATTTCAATTCATGAGCAAGGTCCTACTAAAATTCAAACAATTATACCTCAAGAAATTGACATTTCTACTCTAGAACGTGATCCGGGATTACATCCTCAGATATGGGAATATCCAATTAATCAGCAAAATGAAATTAGACGAGCTTATCTTAAGGTTGGTCCCTACCAGTTTACTCATTCTCATGGTTCTGAGTATCCACTTTCTGGACCTGAAAGTCATCCTCGACGATTTCAATCATCATGGTATAAGATGTTTTCTTGGCTAGAATATTCTCCTTCAAAGGATGCTGCATATTGTCTATCATGCTATCTTTTTAATAAAAAAAACCAACTGGACGTCCTGGAGCTAATGCATTCACTATTGATGGATTCCGTAATTGGAAAAAAGTTCGTGAAGGCAATAATTGTGCTTTTTTTAGTCATATGGGTAAAGACTTCGCAACAGGATGAAAGATGAATTTCTTGCAAATTCTTTGGTTATCTATATTAAGAAAGAAATTGCTGCAACTGTTAGCACAGAAATGTTAATAGATGATTTCGATTCTTTAAAGAGTCGTCGAGTTGCTCTGTAATAAGAAATTAATATGTTTTTGTGTATTTTTTTTAGTATATCTAGATAAGATATATTTTTGTGGATTGTAATAGGAAATCAATATGCTTTTGTGTACTTTTCTTGAGAATATGTACAATCAAGTTGATAAGATAAATTTTTATGTACCTGTTTTTAGTTCTAAATCAAGGTTAACTTAGAACAAATTACTGTTGAAATTTTTTTATGTCCTATAATATTTGAATTTTATTTTTAATAATATTATTTAATTAGTTTGGCCCCCCTAACGAGAAAATCCTGGCTCCGCCACTGATGGAGAGTCTCCTTCTCCGAGTTAGCTGTTGCTCGATGCTCGATGCTCCGGTACATTCCATTTGTCAAGATCTGGCGCCAAATCATATGCCAGAAGGCATAATTTTAGCCATGATTAAAGGGAAATCACACACACACAATATATATATATAGAGAGAGAGAAATCGAACTGGTTGGAGCATTGATATATGTTTATAGAAGCGGACAAGAAAGATATTTCAAAATGGTTGGACTCCCTACCTCCAAAGTATCTCCAACGTTGACAACAAAAGCATCAGGGAGGGGTTTAATTCGAATCCAAATCCCATCTTTGCGTATCTGTCCCATATTCAGTGGCGGAACCAGGAATCCAATCGAAGGGGGTCAGACTCTTAAGGAAAAATGACAAAAAAAAATTACTACGTAATGCAAAAAAATATCTTAAGAGTTAAAATATCAAAAATGAAGAATTAAAAATACTAAAAATATTAAAATACACGTATCGTACAATTTGCTGATACTGAGAGGTGACAATTGGATCCTACGAGACTGCATATTTATGGTCAGTTGTTTAATGCATGGTGCAAATAATTGAACGTAAAAGCCAATTATCACTAACTGGCACACATAGAAGAATAGAAAAACCAACAAAATAAGGATAAAAGTGCTACCCAATAAATAGATTAAAAAAAATACGAAGTGCATAACCTACTCGATTAGCAAAACAATAAGGTAGAAGAACCAAAAGAATTCAAAAAATAATAGTATATCCTTATTATCAGCGAGAATTCACCCAAAGAAGCAATCTCAAAACCCCCAATCTTGTAAGCTCTTCAACCCAGAAATCAACAACACAAATTGAAGGGGATCGGGTCCAAACCGTTCAGGACCTAATGGGGATCATATGAAGTTAGCCTGGGCCTATGGGTATCGGGCCCAGGACATCTTCTATTAAAAAAATATACATATAATTTATTTATTTTATAACAATGTTCCGCCCCTGGCCGCCTATATGAAATGTTTGAGTTCTTCCAAAGTGACTGTGTAACAGTGTTGTAACTCTTGTAAGGTGAAAGATGGGCGAGAAAGAGTAGTTCTTCAATGGTGCAAGGTGTGGCAAATAAAAAAAATTAGGGGAGCGAAGGGTGTCGGCCGACACCCTTCGCTCCCCCTTGGTTCCACCCCTGCCCACATTGGTTAGAGACCATTTAATCTTGTGCTTCATATACTTGTTGGGCCACCTCTTCTCATTGTCAATTGGTTTTGGGATGAAACTTGACATGGTATCAGAGCCAACTATTTCTAGGTTTGGCCCACTTGTTTGTGTTCCTCATTGTTGTCCACGTGCATTGACCATGTTCATTCGGCCTGCACGTGAGGGGAGTGTTAGAGCCTCACATTGATTAGAGACCATTTAATCTTGTTCTTCATATACCTGTTAGGTCACCTCTTCTCATTGCCAATTGATTTTAGGATGAAACTTGACATGGTATCAAAACCAACTATTTTTGGGCTTGACTCACTTGTTTGTGTTCCTCATTTGTTGTCCACGTGCATGAACCATGTTCATTCGGCCTGCACGTGAGAAAGTGTGTTAGAGTCTCACATTGGTTAGTGACCATTTAATCTTGTGCTTCATATATCTGTTGGGTCACCTCCTCCCATTGCAAATTGGTTTTGGGATGAAACTTGACATGAAGACCTTCCATTTCATTTACTTGCAGAAGGATGGTTAGGCCGCTGGCGTCGGAGTGAGGATTTAGGCCAATCACAAGCTCGGGTTGCGGGCATGGAGGATAATAGTTCATCCTCATGGCTTGATACCCTTCTTCGAAAAGCTCCTTCATATCCGTAGCTTCCATTTTTAGAGCTTTCGCCATGAGGTCAAGGATTTTCACGGCAATGCTTTTTAGTTCCAACGAGTACGCTTCTAAGGTTTCTCTACAAGCAAAGAACATATATGCTTCATTATAATTTGGCTCATACACAAAATAATTTTACTTGAAGTTGTTCAGTTTATTCGGATCAGAGGGAAATGAAGTTGTTGAATTCAAAAAAAAACTTCAGGAATTGAGAGAGAGAGAGGACCTGAATGGGAGAGGGAGCTTGGGGAACAAGTGAGGCTTCCTCAAATGGGTTGGAAGAGTGGCCATGGCGAACATGTCTACCCAGTCGAGCTTCTGCTCCTCAGTAAGAACAAAGTCCTGCCCAAACCCCTCCATGTCATCTCGTCCTTGTTGCCAGAATTTCCTCTTCTCTTCCATTGGGAGATCAAAGAATTCTCAAGTGCCTGACTTCAAATTCGCCAACAGTGAAGTGCTCACCCCATGGTTGATCAACTGTACGTAATACAAATCTTCTTTTAACACAGCGTACACGGCAAAAGATTGGGTCGAAACCGAAAGGATACCTATCGAAAGTTGTTCTAATTGAGCTAGGGCCGAGATTTCTTCCTCCACATCCAATCCTTTTCCTTTTTTGTTTATTAAAGTTTTATTTGGTGACATACCTGAAAGAAACCCCATTCTTTGCTTGCATGGTGCAACTTTTCCAGCTCAGAGTCCATGGAATCCATGGAGAGCAATCTTTGCATGTCGATGACTGGAACTTTTGGAGAAGAGACATTTGATAATATGAGTGGAGGATCTTGATCTGTCCGCACATATCTTGGCGGAACCTTAGTCAGTGCTGGCTCCTTCGCCAGCTCTTGAACAGAAGGCACAAGTACAGAGCTTCCCATATGTGTTTGTTTTTGATCCACAGCTCCAGCAGAACGGAAATCGGACGTCCTCTCAGATTTCATCTTCTTTTATCTCTCCCCCTGTCAAGCAAATCACTGGTTCCACTGAACATGCCGACTCAGCAAGCAACTCTGCCACCTCACTTAGGCACCACTACAACAAATGATTGAACCTAAGACCCTTTATGTAGAATAAGAATATTGACTGACTTTTGACATATTCTGTATAATTCTGAGAGGATATTTTACAGGGTTCCTGCTGTCTGAACTTTATATAGACTATATTAAATCCCCGTTGTGCCTAATACCGTCAGTTGCTGGAGAAGAGGAATCTTGTAGATTCTCGGGATGTGTCAACGAGACCAATGAGATCATCTTTGTATAAAGCTACGATACCGTACAGCTGAAACGACGAGGAAATCCATACAACAGAGCAATTTTATATTATATTTCTCTCTTCTCACAATACTCCCGACTTTCTCCCCCGGACCTGCAGCTTCTCACTCCTATATCACGTGAAACATGATCGCTATGTTTGCTTTGCTCTCGAAAAGTTTTTTAAAATTTTGTATAATTTTTTTTAATTTTAATATCTTTTTTACAAATTTTAATAATTTTTAACAAACTTTTTACCCTAGCTGCAAAGAAAGGGACGGGATTTGATGCAGTTCGGTCAGCATAAACCGCAGCAAATCTGCTGCAATTCGGTCAGAATTCGGTCAGCCAAACTGCAGCAAAGTCGCGTTCGCAAATACCAAGGGTACTGAAGGCCTTGAGTGTAAAGTGTACATGACTTGGAACAAGAGAAGAAAATAGTACAGATAACCGAGGCCGTATATTCTCCTGGATTGTAATTTTTACATATGCTCTGTGTTTTAAGACAATATTGTTCCAGTTCAAATATGTTTGTTCTACAAATGGCAGGGAAAATTAATGATATTTAATTTCCTAGAATACTAATTTAATAATTTTCTGTTAAGTAATAAGAAATTTCATTTAATTTCCTGAAATATATGTGCTTAACAAGAAGAACTAAATCCAATGAGAATTTTTAGTAGAATAGAAAGACTAAACAGATCTTCTTTTTTAATTTGTCTCCCTAAAGCCTGAGACCAGTTGGAGGAGGGGTACTACACTACGATGAAACAATAAAAAAGGCTATGTTGTTGATGGCTCTCTCATATGGATCGAAGTGTTCGTGTTTAGAAGAAAGTGTTGGGTGGTCTTAGGCCTTCTCGACCCCAAAAGTTAACTCGAGAGGTGAGGTTTTCTTTCACAATTATAAACTGACCATCAACACCATCCACAACCGATGTGAGACAAATCCAACAATCTCCCCCTCACACATCGGGTCTTGGGTTGAGAACAAACAACTCGTTGCTCCCATAGATTATTGGGTCTGAGACTTGTTGGTAAATCTAGACTCCGATACCAGTGTTGGGTGGTCTTGGACCTGCTCAACCCCAAAAGTTAGCTTAAGAGTTGAGACTTTTCCTCACACTTATAAACTGATCATCAACCCTTTTTACAACCAATATGGACAAACCCCAACAAAAAGAGCATAGGATGAGAATTTTGTTTCTTTCTTTTCTCGGATGGGAGAAAGAAATGCATAGATGTCTATTTTACTACTGCCTTCTCTAAATCTCCGTTGATCTTTGAACCCCATTTTAATGCCTCTGATGCTTTCTGTGTTGAATCTCTTTGAAGATCAGGAAGATGTGAAGAATAAATGTTACGTTTAGAATTCGTCATCTAAAAAAAAATGTTAGATTTAGATTTAGGTTTGGGGGTTGATAGAGTTGCCACGACATGAAATAAATAGTTAATAAGAAACTACTTTACTTGTTAATATTAGACAGGGCGGCTTTTTATAAAAAATTAATATGATTGTTAGCCAGTGTTTTGATGGGAATTTGAAGGTTAACAAGGACTCCTTAAATATTTTTTACTGTTTCACGTCATGAAATAAATAGTTAATAAGAAACTATTTACATATTAATATTAGGAGAGAGAGGGCGGCTTTTAATAAAAAATAATAATATGTTTGTTAACGGTCAGTGGAAGGTAGTGTAAAATCTTTTAATATGGATGAAAGAATTGCTGGAGTTTGAAAAAAAAATATTAGACAATATTGTATTCATGTGGTCTAGGAACGTATGCAATGAAGAATCCCGCAATCAGACAAATTTGCCAGAAAAACAAAGAGTGCAGGTGATACTTCAGTTTGTTCCTCAGCCGTGTTTTGTGCGTGAACGAGCCTCGAGGTAGCAGAAGTTTAGAGACAAGACATTTAAGGTATATTCAAATGAATCGGGATCCTCTGCAATCTCTAAGATATTGCAGACCGAGCAATTAGGAAAGAGAGTAAAAGAGGGGTGTGAGTCCTGGTCGGGACCATCCTGCCCGAACAGCACCCACACTGTTCGGGCAAGACCCACCCTGATATCTGCCTCTCCTGTTACACCTGCAATTCGGTCAATCCAAATAGGTAACAGAACTTTCCTTTTGTTTTTTAGTGTATTGACCCATATCACTTGCATTTTTTTTGGATGCTGAGGGAACATCAAGTTTCAAATATGAAGAACATGTATTGGACATATCACTTTCATTCTGTCAATTGGTCCTCTGCTTCAAGTTTCAAATATGAAGACTATGTATTCGCCATATCACTTTCACACTGTCAATTGGTCCTCCGCTTGCATTTATTTTGGATGCTGAGGGAAAATCAAGTTTCAAATATGAAGACTATGTATTGCAGTATTGGCCATATCACTTTCACTCTGTCAATTGGTCCTCTGCATGCATTTATTTTGGTCGCTGAGGGAAAATCAAGTTTCAAATATGAAGACTTTTTGTTTCAAATAGGATAGAATCTGTATCACAGAGGCAGTGGTACTACTTCCGATGCAGACTTATTGGCCTGGAAGGGAGGTCTTTGCTCACAGCTGCCATTTATAAGAAACAGCTGAGATTATCCAATGCTGCAAGGTTTGATGCATTCAGGAGAGGAGATAATGAACTATGTTACTATTGATGCCTACAGGATTGGCGAGTTCCCATTTTGGTTCCATCAAAACTTTGACAACAAGCCTCCGGCTCTGTATTGCATTAGTAATTCTATTTCGTGCAGTGGGGCTAGCAACAATTGGAGCTTTGGTGGTGATAGTCCTGACTGTGCTTTGCAATGCACCTCTTGCAAGAGCATACCAATAATTTCTTACCAGCTATCCTGAAGAATCTGATGAAGGTGTCACATTAAAAGGAGCAAAAAAACCATAAACACAGATTAAGCTCCAATAAAGTGCATCATTAGACACCATCATATTTGTCAAATATTTGCATCTCAGCAGATCTTTTCGTAGAAATATTGGGCTTTAAATAAAACAAAAAGAAAATGAAGAAAGAGGTTCACCACGTTCTAGAAGTACAAAATTATTCCATAATCAGTCAACTGTTCAACTCCTAGAGACTTCACTTGCTAAAATCTCTTCCTGTTCTCTTTACTGAATTTACTTTTCATTTAGACTGTGCACCACAGTCAAGCATATTATTGGATAGTTACTCCAAATGCGTCCCCCAAAATTGCATCTTGCGGATTGTTGTGAGATAAGAGACGTAAATGCAGAAATTACAGTAGATGCACTCTAGATGAGTTTGCAACCTGCCAGTAACAGTTAAATATGTGCAAATTACGTCTGCAATATATCTGCCAATAACAGCATAATATGTGCAAATACATCTGAAAAACATCTGTCAATAACAACATAATATGTGCAAATTACATCTGAAAGACAGCATGAGTTTTCTGCCAATAACAACATTCGACGCAAAAGATATGATACTCCATCGAGATGAGTTTGCAACCAATACACCCAGATGCCATTCTCCAACCAATACACCCAAATTACATCTGATCGACGGCGAGATGTTGTTAGCTTCTCACAGCGGCGTCGGTGGCTCCACCCGTTTGCGACAAGAAGATTAGGAAGAGACGGCAATGGGTCAAGAGATTTGGGGGAAAATTGGCTATCGGGTGGTCTGTTGGGCGAGGCAATCAATTTGGTCATTAAGTTGTTTTTTTAATGCTGAAGTCTGACACGTGGGGGCTACTTATTAAGCCTGACGTGTTAAGTCGTTAGCTGACTGTGCATGTAAGTGACAGAATTGGACGGATAATCCAATTGACAAACAAAAATAACTTACAACTGATTTAAACAAATTTGAAACCTAAGAATCATTTTAAAAAATGGTATAAAAACTAATGACCAAAGTCATCAGCCCTAAGAATAAAATACACACACAAAAACAGAATTCTGGTAAGTAATTTATCTTAGTGCCAAAAGACTAAAATGCCCTTAAAGGGATTAGGGAAAAATCTTACTAAAAGCTTTAATTTTACGTGCAGGGTTTTGGAAATAGTTAACTTAAAGACAATTTAAAATTTTAGTTCAATTTGCAAATAATTACACAATATAAGGAAATTTTGGAAGAAATGAAAAGTAATGGAAGAAAATCAAAGTTTATATACCAGAGTATAATATTAGTGTCCTTCTCGAGGACATAACAAAAGTGGCTAATTATACAAAAATGTGAGCAATACTATAGCTCACTGAAGCATATACATATAAGATAATTACTGATGAGCCATGAAATACTCGGCCCGACCAGACCATTTAGACTCGGGCGAATTAGCCGATTGATAACCCCAAGTAGTCGACCGCGCATCTTAGTCTGGTTTCCGCTCTCACATAGGGGACCTGACCATCCGAATACTTCTCAGGAATATTTGAATGGTCGATGACGCTCTCCTAATGCAACTCTACAACCTAACTCGTTTGTTTAAAAAAAGTATCAAGTTTGGTCAGAAGCCATAAATGAATATATAATTTCGTCTCCTGACCTGATTCCTATCGGAACTAAAGAAAGCATTTGAATAACGGACCCGCGATATCGGAATTCCGACCTGTTTGTAGTAAAGTCGGTTTTGAATGGAGGGTCGGGTCGGGTCCTCCCCCTTAATCTTGGAGAACTTGCTTCCAAACATGGGGATATTATACAACTGGAACTATGCTTTCTGGAAATCACAAGATCATTGCTTTCCGATTGGTGGACAAGCTTCACAATCTTGCAACTTAGCTTGATTTTAAAGTTCAGTTTGCACTTTGATCACTGCAAGGGGGTCGCAGGTGCTCAATTTGGTCTTAATCTTCGAATAGCATTTTTAAACCTGAGAAAGAGTACAGCGTAGATGGAGATGCAATTGTACAAGAGTAGTCAAGTCATATATTCAATACGCGATTTTGGGAAGTCCAATTGTTGAATTTGATTCTATAATTTCATATGGAGCTGGACAACCCTCTACAGTCTTAACACATCCCCCATCGGAGGCTAGGAAGCAGGACACGAATATGAGATACAGCTAGAATAGCAAAGATTATGTAATGCCTTATGCAATGCAAACAATTTGCCTGACAAGCCTCTAAAATGTCTCTAAAGGAACAGACCCGTCTGGTTGTAAATCTATACTTAAATCAGAACGCGAGCAAATCTAATGAGGTGAGGACAATGATTAAGGGCTTTCCGGCAAATTACTTCACAAAATATACAGATGCTGAGTGTTGCTGCTCATGGTAAGATGTTCGAGCTTCATCTTGCTGATTAATGTTCGTGCTTGACACGCGCTTTTAATATTCCTGGAAGAGGAGGCGAGGTTGGAGGCCTAACCGCTGAGTTTGACATAGGAGTATGAGAGATCTGAGGTTGATACATGCCAGAACTTTCAACTCCATCTGCATTAAAATTGTGTCCCATATCATCAACCTGTGGTCTTTCACAAAATTTCATTGCCTTTAGAACGTAGTTATCATCATGGAGCTCAAATGGGGTGCTGCAAAGATCATGAAATTGTTAGCTACTAATACATTAAATAACTCCAATATCTGGAAAAACCAAAGTGTAGAAAATGGTCTGTTGGCTGCCAAGTGAAAGTAGGGTATTTGAAAACATATATAGAGGTCTGCAAACCCCCCCCCCCCCCCCCCCCAAAACAAAAAACAAAAAAATAAAAATAAATCCTCTTTCCCCGTTTTGTAGCAAGGTTCAGCAGGCCATAACATCTACACCACAAGATGGTGTATAGATGTTGCAGGTACATTAATCAACTAGTAGGAGCTAAAATTGCAAGAAATATAGAATGCTCAAAGAGCTAGTTAACCTATTGAAGTCAAAATGCACCAGCTGCATATCCTCTGATATTTCCACCTCAACAGTTGCATGAGGACGTGTCTGAAAGTTCTCAAAGTCAGGAAAAAAGGAAACAGAAGGCATGAGAAAGCAATTGGCATATCTAAAAACTCTGCAGCTCATTATACATGCCAATAATAGCCTTCTAAAGATTCAAAATGGCAAATACCACCCAGTGAACACACAGATACGCAGAGGACATGGAACACTAAAAGATAGGCTTGATTAAGAAACAGCACAACTCGAACATCTCTGCTAACACTAGTCATCTCATACACTGATCGCAGATTTTTAGTCTCACTACAAAATGAGTCAGAACAAAATTTTGGTCATCATTTACAGCAATTACGATTCGTCTTTTGAGCACTATACATATCTTGGGGGTGAACTCTCTGCTTGTTTGAGATGCTGAGACTGGCATATCCAAAATTCAATTAGGCTAAAACACAAATTCGGTCCTCAATTCAGATGCATTAGCTCCAGATGTAAATTATTTGTATCAATAAATCAAAGCATTACATAAGGGAGTTCATTTATGTATTTTCAACTCTATACATTAAAACTAGTAGAGACAAGATAAATGGATTAACTGGCCAAAAGGCATTCATATCTTATGTCACTTCTGAGGTATACTTCGCCCTCCTATACAGAGGGACAATATGGGCTCCAAAAGGACAAGGAAGAAAAGGGGGGGGGGGGGGGGAATGCAAATGAAAAGAGATGGTTTTAACCAACAAAAATGTATTGGTTCAAGTACAAGACAACAGAATCCTTAATAGAATGGAGTAATGAGCACGTTTGATAGGAGTTGTTTTGAGCATGAGCTCATTGGCCTAACTACACTGATACCTAGGATTTTTTACAAATTTGGGGAAGTCATTCATGGCACATCTTAACTTCTATACCTATCAACAGAATGATATAATTACGATACAAGGTAAATAGCGAGATAAAAATCTACCTGAACCAAAATAAAAGGTAAAGCCACACCCCCACTTGGTGCATTTTCAGAGCTGTACAATTGCTCATTTCGTTGTATCAGGTTCTGAAGACCTATGAACTTGATAGAGGGAGATACCAGATCAGTGAACAGATATGATCAGGACCTAGTTATCATGACTTCATTTTTCCTTTCCAATTACTTTACTGAGCTAGACTTAATTAAAACGGCAGATAAGAAATAAACATTTCAACCTAACCATATGCCAAGAACAAGGTCAAGCCAAAGAAATTTTGTCAATAACAGATGGAGAGTATAAATGGATAGCCGTACTTGTTCCTCCAGTTCTCGCAAATATGCAGCTTTCTTTTCAATTCTGTTTCTGAGTCCAAGGCGCTCTGTCTGCATCCATTAAATTTAAGGAGTTGTATAAGTTCCTATTAGATCTAAGACAGATTACAGAAATACACACCAGACATTATAACAGACACTGCACCCGGACCTTTAGTTCTTCAATATCGTTCAGGCTAGTACGAGGCAGACCTTTCCATTGGATCTCTTTTTTATCCTTAGATATTATATCCATCGCCATGAGTACATTCAGGGCATCATACACCCTTCGTCGGATGTTTTTCTCATCATATTGTTGCTGTAGTTCAGAGAGGAGAGAGAGAGAGGAAACAGGAGAACATTCTTTAAGTTTTACTTTCGCTCTTGAGACTGCAGAAATAATTGCCCAGATGGAAAGAATATTTATCTGCATGGTTAAGGAATAGCAAACCTGATCTGGAGATGTGACGCTATTGCTAGGATCAGCAAACTCTGCCACAAGTTCATCTGCTACCTGGATATTACTTTAACCTCTCAGGATGATATATAGATTACAAGATTATGAGTTAGTACATGATGGATAGAAACGACAGCCATTCCAAAGACGTGGGAGTAATAATGAAATAGCCTAAATGTAGACCAGAGAAATGGTTTTAAAGGTGCAGGGATTCAACTGCAATCCCTGTGGCAGAAAGTCAAGTGCCAATCACCGTTCACTTACGTAATTAAAGCTAAGAAAATCAAAATCAACACCTACCAACTACATTTCCATTAACAAATTTAATGGTGGGAGTGTTTGATTTGCATGAGAGATCTAATTTCATCAATTGAAACAAAAGAGACAACTTAAGGGTACAGGAGTGTTTGCCTGGAGGAGTGTGCATGTAATTGAGAGAGAGAGAGAAAAGCGAGCACAGCAAACTACACCTTAAAATCCTAGATTTACCAAAATTTACATCAATAAAATGCATGACTAGATGCAGTAGTGAAGGTTGTTAGCATTATACTCCTGATTTGTTCACTCAAAGGTTACATAAAGGAACAGTAAAAAAATTGGTAGTCATTGTGGGGTTCATTGATGCTGAAAATGTTGAAAGGGAAGAAAATGGAATGGAAAATATGCTGCTCCTCAAGGAAAGGAGGTGAAGAACAACAAAGCCGATTAGCTCAACCAGAAGAAGTAACATAGAGAAGAACAAGTTCCAAAAACAGAAGGTTAAATACAAGTGTTACCTGACCACGATGACAAAGTTATGAAAACCCATTTAAAGGAGTAATTACGGTGGGTTACAATGTACATAGGCTTTATCATCGTAGGGGAAAAAAAGTCATAAAAATACTGGAGGGTTTGATTCAACTTTTAGGAGCGCCGATCTCTTCTTTGGGCATGATGAGAAAAAATTTCATCCACGCAAATGTCCCAGTTTGTGACTATTAGATGGATGTCATATCACAAGACTCCCTAATCCCTAGACATCAACCACAGAACAGTGCTTGGTCAGCTATCGTACGCCCACTCTTCCTCATCTATTCACCCCTGTAAGTAATGCTCAAAATTGCCTTGAACAATCAAAAAAGAATTATAAGAGATTTCCACTTTAAATAATTTGACTGCTTCAACTTAGGGCACAACAGCAACAACATTATAGAGACCCACCCGACACTAGAACATTTGGTTGTTATAGCTGGCTTCCATCCATATAGCATGGGCAGTTTACTGATCATGAACCAAGCACTGTATAATCCTAACAAGCCATCATTTTCCAAACTAATGCTTCCTTTAATCATCCAAGATCAACCAACTGGCAAATGAAAAGGGGGGGGGGGGGGAAGGATACCCCAAACCACCCTTCATAAATGGTGCTTTCACCTCAACAACCTTAAGGTAAGCATGAGACTACCTTGGAAATCAGCGCCATGCAACACGCAAGAAAGGCAATTATACATGAGTCACCTCCAACCATAGCTTTAAGTTCCAAAAAGCAAATACGATAGTAGGACTACAACTTGAATAGACGAAACACAATTCATTATTCCAAGCTTAAATTAGCCTCCTTCAGGAGTCATCTTAATCAATGGTTAGTCTGTTGACCCAGAGTAAAAAATTACAAAGTGTTCTGCCATAGTATAACCATGTTGCCAAAGGCCAAAAACTCCATCTTTAGCAGTTGTGCATAAACAAACAACACCTGAACGTATTATTAGTCACCAGCATAAAGTAGCATTCTGATAAAAGCATAGGCAACTCCATAACAGGGATAAGTACCAATACAGTGAATACTATTACCTGCCACCAAACAGAATTAAGCAAAAATAAAAAGAATTGACTTCTACAAATAATCTAACCTCATTGTAAGTAGTTCTCCCCTTGCTTTCCACTTTCTCACATACTGAAAAATACAAACAAAAATCATATAAGAGAACAATCAAGTTTTGTTATCGTTAACTCTTATTTTTTATTTTTTTCAAGAGAAAAACAAAAATATAGCCACAAACACATCTGAAACAAAGCCCATCCTAGGACGAGCAACCAAACAAGGATACCCTTTACAGCTAGTTAGAATCGTAGATTTGAAGGGAAAAGAGATGGGATGGGATCAATTCTACTCATTCCCTGTATGTTTCTCAAGAAGGGAGATTTCACTCCACCATAGGTGTCCTTGCATCACTTTGGACAAAGAAATGGGCCAGTTTAGGTCAAAAGGAAGGTGAAACCATCATTCTTCCACTATCACAAAAAAACTGTCAGCAGAAGAAATGGAAAAGCCAAAAGAAAGAAAGCAATGAAGAGGGAACAGACATTTGGATTATAATAACATAGTTTTGAGCCTCTCAAGATTAAGTGCTCCGTTATTTTGAGTAAGTACAATTCATAACAAACATGGATTGTGAAATTTATCTGGCAAAAAATGACGCAATGAAAAGAGGAACATGGAGATGAGAATGAACCTTTCATGCTAAATTGGCGGAGTCCTCTTCCGCTCTTATCACCTCCAACAGCTCGTTGCCCTCTCTTTTTCTTCTTGCTACTGTTTAGAAACTGATACTCCGTAAGAAAGTATTGGAAATAAAAGCCACATTTCTTTGTCGGTACTAATAAACTATAAATTTGAAGGAACTGCAAGCTAATAAACAAACGTCTAGCATCAGACAAGAGAATTATAGAGACTAGTCTGTACTAGGTACAGACACCACGGATGTGATCAACATACAAACAATATGCAATTCCCATAAAGCACGCTATTTTACATTATAAAACTAGAAACCCCGTGGATAAGAACCCCAACATACAATCAAATTCAGCAGCATTGTATGAATTATCACCAAATCTATAGTCACAAGCTCAACACGACAATAGTTGTAATAGACTCACGCAACAGCGCCTTGCGATCCAGCCTCATCGCCTTGGATGTCGAGATGGTTCAGTCTAAACAAAGTACTGTCACTGGCAGGCGTAGCCATCGTCTGCTCGCTTCTGCTCGAGGGAGACCCCATGCTCCGGCTCGTCGACACCGATTGGCCGGAAACTGTGGTGGCGCCACGACCCGCTGGCTCCTCCTCCTCCTCCTCTTCCTCTCGACTCAATTGCTGGCTCCTTGTCCCCATAGATTTTCAACCCAATAACAGAAGTCCCTATTCCCAAAAATAAAACCCGAAAAATAAGCAATTTAGCAAGAAAAAATTCAGAAATTATTGGGTTGGAGGAAAACCCAATTGATAACTGAGCTTAACGCCAACATTCAAGCAAAACAATTAGAAAATTGAATAAACAAGAAAACAAAAACTGAGATTTTGCAGTGTGCTTGGGTTTTTAGAGAAACCATAACAGAACTAACCTTAAGAGGAAGAGGGCATTGAATAAGTAAGAAGGATGAGTGCCGGTAAAAGGAAGAAGAGAGCTCCCTGTCCTCGTGTTTCTGGGGTAGAAATAGTGGGTTTCTGTGGTGGGTTTTTGGGTATAAGGATTTGAGCTATGGGTGTGGGTGGTGGGCACTGGGAAAAGGTTAATGTGGCGATCTCAGAACGGAGGTCAAAGGTTGAAAAGCCTGGAAGGAGATGAAGCCAACTGGGAATAAGAGGTTTACGAAATACCAGTTGGGCAGGATTGTGTGGGACAACATTAACAATTTACTAGACTATCCACGCGTCAATCAAGATAAGTTTTAGCCCTTTACAAAAGCCCAACACAACCATTTTGGATTTACTTCAACAAGCGGCGGATGTGGTTGTGTGCGAGGAGTTATCTACTGAGAATCTGGCTATCTCGGATTCAGTCTTTGAGGGCGTAGAGCGATTTTGTGAAGGCTTTATTGTGAACCCACTTTGGAGCTGTTCTAGCAGAATCCATTTTGTCTGACCCTTTTGTCTTTTTTATGTGGCCTTTCGATTGAGAATAGAATCGTGCGGACTATGTGAATTGAAATGCCTTCCTTTTGTTTAAGCAGCTTTTCATGGCTTCATGGGAATTTAAACCAGAGGGTTTACGAAATACCAGAGGGTTCAACTGCACGAGAAAGGGAAAAATATGAGCGTTTGGATTTATAGTTGGCTACAATCTTCTCAACCGTTGATTATGAATAAATAAAAAATAGCTACAATTTAATAAACCCGAAAAACTTAGAAAAAATAATAATAAACCCGGAAAGAGACCTTAATTAAGATTAAGGGATAAATACAAAATCGGTCCTTATATTTTCGAATATCAAATAAGTCATTCAACTTTAAAACTCATTAAACTAGTCCCTAAAATTTAAAATTTATTATGAATTTAGTCCTTTTAGGATCATTCAAATGTGAATGATTTTAAACTTCAGAGACTACTTTTATGTGTTTTAAATTTTAGAGACTTATTTGATTTTTCCTCAAACTGCAATGACCAATATTGTATTTATCTCTAAGATTAATATATTAAAAAAACTAATTTTCTATTAGATGCCCCTAAGAGAATTGTATTTTTCATTATTATTGTAACCAATTAATAATTAGTGGATGTCTAATAAAATAGAAGTTAAATATTAAATTTGTTTCCATTTTTGTAGAGTGGTTGATGCAAGAAGTTTGTCGTGACTCGGATGATGTTGAGTTAGAGTTTTGTTCAAGTTTAAGTCATATCTTTAATTTCAAATTATTAGTCAGTAATTATTATTAGGTCTAGGTTTAATTTATAATTTAAATTCAATAGTTTTCTCTAATTTATGCGTCTATAAATTGGAGATTTATTAATAAATAAATGAGAGATTGATTTGAGTTATTATTTTTTTAAAGCACGAGACTATTTCTTTCTTATTGATGAAAGGCCTCAATCGGTAGTGAGAGTAACCATTATCGTGATTTGTAAGTATTAATGAGACTCTAACATTCATCATTTACTGTGTTATTAATTTATTTCGTTTTATTTCATCTGTTTTGGATCAGAGGAATTATTGAGTTTAACATTATTGTTTAAGACTTGTCATATATGCATGGAAAACTCTAATAACTCCTGTTTAAAGCAGAATTAAGTTGTCTAACTCGAGGCCCATGACAGTTAAAATCCTAAATTAAGAGAAAAATAAAAAACATAAATATTTAAATAAGTCACCTGATCTGATGGGAGAATGTGCTTGATTGACTACACAACATTCATTCCCCCAAACAAACAAGGATCAGGCTCCTCTCTGACCGAACTGCAGAAAGCAATAAGTAAGAGGTGGCAGGTGTAGGTTCCATACAGAACTCACATCTCTCTCTTACTTTCTCACCTACTGCTTCCTCTTAACCTGATTTATGTTCGTGTTGAGTAAAAATGTAGTATTTTAGAGAAGTTTTGAATTTTTATATTGAATAGTATTTTATTGGTGTTTGTGTAAAATGGAAAGATAAATGATTTGATGTAATTGTTTAATAAAAAATATTAGAATTATGTGAAAAAGTATAGAGAGAGAAAATTTATATTGAATAAAAAATTAAAAAATTGTTGAAGATTGTGTAAAATGTATTAGTGTTTGTATTTAAATTCTATATATGTTCGGTGATAGATTTATGAATATACTTATAATCCTAAAAAAAAGTATGAAAACCAACGTATAACTGGTCGAACAAACAAATATATATAGCTCATTTGACTTAGGCTGTGTTTGCATTGTAAAATTTTACACTTCCTAAAATTTTAATACAATAAAATATTACAATATAATCTCTCTCCCCCATCAAATCATCACTTTTCATTATAAAAAGTATAAAAAATTACCTCTCTCTTCACTTTTTCACTAAACACAATACCTAAAATTTTAACAACACTAAAATTTTACAAAACAAACCCACCCTTATACTTTTGAGGTGGAGTTACAAAGAGATGCCATATTCCATTATACCTGTCTTATCTCTTTTTTTTTCCCTTTTATTTATTTTTTTTTCTTTTGTGTCAGCTTTACACAGAATAGGAACTGGAAAATACAAAAAGTGCAAACAAATTGGATTTTTAACCTTCGTCAAAATTATGGGGACAAAAGTTGTAAATAATATGGTTACTAACGTACTTTTTTTTTTGGTCATAGTGTGTACCTTCGTCTTGATACCGCCTTCGTTCAATTTTGTTACTCTTAAAATGTACAAAAAGAACCCGCTAATGAAGGGTATCTAAACCTTTGTTAAAATTTTAGGTATTGAGATTAATGAAAAATTGAAGAAAGGTGTAATTTTTTATATTTTTTGTAGTAAAAAATAATGATTTGATGGGGAGAGAGAGATTATATTGTAATTTTTTATTATGTTAAAATTTTAGGATGGGTAAAATTTTAGTGTGCAAACGGAGCCTTGAGAAGGTGAATTTGTATTTGGTTCTTCATCTTTTAGACAACCCAAATTTACCCCCAAAAAAAAAAAGTATTTGCAGCACCCTAATACAAAAAAGGAAGAAAGGGAAAATTTAAAAAAAAAATAAAGGGAAACAGAACTATATTGGTCCTTTCATTTCAGATGGCCAGAGGAAGCTTCTGCTTCACGGAAAGGTCATATGAAAAACAGGGCTCGGTATGATTCCCAAAGTTTGTACTTCACCAAAGGACATACCAAGATGATGGAAAAAGTTTGTATCAATTATTTTCTATCTTTTAGTTAGCGCATGAATAAAAGAGGGGGAATTCATCCCAAAATCCATTGAGCAGTAAAAAGGGCAAATGTAAGATGATTTCTATCCTAAACGTTGTCGTGTTGAAGTGACAATTTTCAAATGATTATACTCTTGTTTTGTTATGTGCCTTGGCAATTGAAATACCAAATAATTAAACACCAATCATAATGGACATCCTCAATATCCCTGAGAGTTATTACGTCATTTAGTCGGCAATAAAAATTCATTTCATAGCCAATTTTAATATGCATAATTTTGAAATATAGAGATTAAGTGAAAAGAAAAATATTTTGAATAAATTTTTTATAGTAAAAATAAATAATTTGATGGGAAGAGAGATTATATTATAATTATTTTATTAGATAAAATTTTCGAATAGCAAAAAAATTAGCACACAAATGCGAAACGAGTTGACTCATCAGAAACGAAGTTAGGAATTAGGATTGAATTTAAGAGAGCTCGGATACATAAAAATAAAAGGAAAATTGGCATTTTAGTCCTTAGGTTTTACGCACTTTTAGGGTTTAGTCTTTGGGTTTCATTTTTTCAGATTATAGTCCTTGGGTTTAAATTTTTTACAAAATAGTTCTTCCGTCAATCTGTCGTCTATATGCTTAACGGACCATGTAGCAGTTGACCGGGTATATGTGTATAACATGAGCGGTCGACCGCTTCAAATTGCTGACGTGTCAGAGAGCTTCGTTAAGCATATGAACGACAAACTGGCGGAATGACCATTTTGTAAAAAAATGTAAACCCAATGACTAAAATCTGAAAAAAAATGAAATCCAAAAACTAAAACATAAAAGTGGTGAAAACCCAAAAACTAAAATAAAAATTTTCCAAAAATAAATATCATAAGAAAATCATTAAAAAGAAAAAATAAACTCCCCAGTGAGATTTTTTGTGGTGGCGGGGGTAATGTGCGGGCCCCCCTAACTCCGTCCCTAGCTTCAGTCACCCTCAATGGGGAAATATCGGACCTCAATAGATATCTGTTATGGACAGCGCTATGGGCCTCATGTCCAGCCCGATCAGCGATGGGTAGTGTCCAACTTATCCACATAAGCTGCAAGAACTTATGCCTAAGCTCACTCAATTATCAGTGACCAACTTGATCGTTTTGAATAGATGCAGAAGATAAAAATAGGGGGTTAAGAGATCAAACTGGGATATGAACTATTGAATAAGTAATGAGATACAAGATTGGCATTGGCAGAACCATGAACGCGAAAAAATGAGAAAATATTGTGATAATCTTCAAAGAGGAGAGACCCCAGCTTCGAGAATTAACATAATTTAATCACCCAAAAAAATTAAGATAATTTGAAAGTCATTCTTTTATATCAAATGGTATTGTATAATCTGGGAAAAAATATCTGAAATATCAAAAATAAAAAATAAAAATAAAGATTATTATCTTCTCCATTTTGTTAACTAAATTGAACCATCTAAATTGAAAGATAAAATCACTAACACTTAGTTTGAATGTTGTAGAGTTTACTTGACAATTAATTAATATGGGCAATGTTTTTTTTCCTAATTGGGTGTTCAGGGCAATTTACTTTTATCTCTACTAATCTCAAAGTCTAGACAGTCTCCCACACAAACTGGACAATTACTAAACCAAAGGCATTGGGGTGACTCCAAAGAGTTAGTAGCACTTATGAGTTCTTGAACTTGAAACCTTAAAGGGAGCAAACCATCAAGTCTCAAGTCTTAATCACTAGGCCAATCCTTTAAACTTAATTAATATAGACAACATGTATTGAATGATGTAGAGTAAGTCATGGTCAAAATAAATATTTATTATTCCTCACCTTCTCTTTATTTGTACACAATTACTATTTTTTTCTTCAAATTTTGTAAAAAAAAAAAGGTTTTTGTAAAGGAAACGTAAGTAAAGGTTCTTGAGGTAAAATTAGGTTCTTGAGGTAAAAAACAGTCATTTAACTCCGTTGGGTAATGATTTCGGGAAAAATATGCCCAGTCGTCTATCTTTATATTCCATCCATTAACGGTAAAATACTAACATGTGGGATTTTAATGTGTTTGAGATTGAGGAGAGAAGGTGAGAGGTGATACGCGAGGATGGATAAGGATACAAACTTATTTTTTTTTAAGCTTGACTGATGTGGCAATGACATGACGTAAGTGGTTGACTAGGCCGATATTGGTGTGACATTTGTAGACTCACACGTTTAAATTGAGCACGTGACGTAATTTAATTGGATTGACATGATATTAATTTGACATGCCAGTATTTACAATTAATGGAGGGGATAAAGATTGTCGAAGTGACCTATGTTTTTAAAAAAATTAAAAAAATTAATTTATTATCCCGAAGATCTAATTATAATTTTTTGAATACTTCGGAAGCCTTGAGTACAATTTTGTACAAAAAAAAAAAAAAAAAAAGGAAAGAAAGAAAGAAAGAAAGATCGAAAGAGGAGGAGGAGGCGGAGAAGAAAGGAAGCAAATATACATCATTTTTTTTTTTTTGGGGTGGGGATCAAGGAAGCGAAATAGGAGCAATATATTATCCTCTCAGTCTTCTCTGAAAATAGCGGAACTTCTTCACTATATCCTCTAAACTCTTTCAAAACAGCAAAGGGTTTCCCGCGGAGGAAACATAGCACCAGAGTCAGCAACAACTGAGAAATGGACTCCCTCCAGTCCTCCTTCCTCACCACCATCCCATTCCTACCGTCTCCACGCCAACCCTCATCCAAACCTTTAAAAATCTTCATACGCTCCTCAGTCACCCCGGATCCCTGGTCCCTCAGCGACGGCAACGACCCCAGCAAGCCTAAGCCCAGGTCCATGAACGCGAAGAACCCACTCTCCGACGACAACGCTCGCCGAATCATCAAGGCCAAGGCCAAGTACCTCAGCCAATTACGCAAGAATCAGGGCCCACGTGCCCAGACTCCCAGATGGATCAAGCGGACCCCGGAGCAGATGGTGCTGTACCTCCAGGACAACAGGAATGGGCATCTGTATGGAAGCCACGTGGTGGCGGCGATAAAGCTTGTGAGGGCACTGGCCCAGAAGGGGGAGGGTGGATACGATATGAGGCAGGAGATGGCGTCGTTCGTGGGGAAGCTGAGTTATAGGGAGATGTGTGCGGTGTTGAAGGAGCAGAAGGGGTGGAGGCAGGCTCGGGACTTTTTTGCGTGGATGAAACTTCAGGTTGGTCATTGCTTGTGTTGGCTTTTGTTCGGACTTTCAATTTGGTCGCTTGGCTTTTGTTTTGGAAACATTTTAGTCGTCCTCGGTTTTGGTGGATTTAAGGTGCGTTTCTGGGAATTTTCGGGAATGGTAAATCTGTGCGTCTGTGGATGCGTGCGCCTTTTTTTTAAAAAAAAAGGGTTTTCCTTCTTTTTTTGCTTGGATGAAAGCGTAGGGTTGGTGTAGGAGCGGTTTCGTGTCAATGGGTCTTTGAAATTATAGTAAGTTTTGCCGAGCTTATTTGTCTGGCCTTCATTTTCTATTGGATTTAAATAGTTTTCATATGTGCTTTTTTTGTTTGTTAGTTGTTATAGCTACGAGGATGACATTGATAGTTTAATTAGTGGCTTACTGTCATGAATGGCTGAAACTCGAAGCTTTAATATATTGTTTTCATCCAAAAGCATGGAGATTAATACTGTGTAATGATAGATTTGCGCTGGAACAGTTAAGCTATCGCCCAAGTGTTGTTGTTTACACAATTGTCCTGCGCATATATGGGCAAATTGGAAAGATCAAGCTGGCTGAAGAGACCTTCTTGGAGATGCTTGAAGCAGGATGTAAACCGGATGAAGTTGCTTGTGGTACCATGCTCTGTACATACGCCAGATGGGGACGTCATAAGGCTATGTTGTCATTTTTTTCTGCTGTACAAGAAAGGAGGATTATACTTTCTGTTGCAGTTTTCAATTTTATGATGTCCTCCTTGCAGAAGAAATCACTCCATCGAAGTGTCATAGACATTTGGAGGCAAATGGTGGACAATCGGGTTGCACCCAATGATTTTTCATACACAGTAGTTATCAGCTCACTTGTTAAAGAAGGTATTCACGAGGAGGCTTTCAGGACATTTGCTGAGATGAAGAATGTTGGATTTGCTCCGGAGGGGGTTACTTATAGCTTACTTATTAGTTTAAGCACCAAAAGTGGTAACCGTGATGAAGCCCTAAGATTGTACAATGACATGAGATCTCGGGGAGTAGTTCCAAGTAACTACACCTGTGCTTCGCTTCTATCATTGTATTACAAAAATGGGGATTATTCTAAGGCCCTTTCTCTCTTTTTGGAAATGGAAAGAGAAAAAATTCCAGCCGATGAAGTTATCTATGGTTTGCTTATAAGGATTTATGGAAAACTAGGTCTTTATGAGGATGCCGAAAAGACATTTGAAGAGACTGAGCAGCTGGGCCTACTTAGTGATGAGAAAACATATTTAGCAATGGCACAAGTCCATCTCGGTTCAGGGAATGTTGACAAAGCTCTGAAAATTATAGAGCAGATGAAGTCCAGAAACATTTGGTTCTCAAGATTTGCTTATATTGTCTTGTTGCGATGTTATGTTATGAAGGAGGATGCAAACTCTGCTGAAGTGACATTTGCAGCTCTATCCAAGACTGGACTTCCTGATGCTGGCTCTTGTAATGATATGCTCAATTTGTATTCACGCCTGGGCTTGATGGAAAAGGCCAAACATTTTATTGCTCAGATAAGGAATGATAAAGTATATTTTGATGAAGAGCTTTACAAAACAGCTATGAGAGTATATTGCAAGGAGGGAATGGTAAGAGATGTTGAACAGCTAATAAAACAGATGGGTACTGACATATCCTGCAAGGATAATCGCTTCATCCAAACATGCTTTATGACTGTATGTAACCATAGGGGAGACAAACAACTTCATGAAAAAGATTTGGCTGCTCTTGTGTTGATGCTGAATTTGTATGTGGCAGATGGAAATTTCAATAAAACTGAGGAAATACTCAGATTGATGCTTGAGACTGCCGGTGGCTTGTCATGTGTGAACCAGCTCATTTCCAATTTTATTAGGCAAGGCAAGTAATGTACTGCAATGTTGCATTTTGATGACAGGTTGTATTTGTCCTATGCAAGTCCCTATATTTAAAAGCTTTATGAATTTTTAACTAGTTTTATGCTGGAATTTAATGGAGTTTGAGATGGATTTCTATGCAGGTGATGCTCTTAAAGCAGAAACTCTTACTGGACCATTGATCAAGCTAGGCTGCAGGCTGGAGGCTGGCACTATTGCTTCTTTGATAACTTTATATGCAAAGCAACACAAGCTGAAAAAGGCCCAGGAAGTCTTTGCAGCAATTCCAGATTCTCTTACTTATGAGAAGTTAATATACAAATCAATGATTGATGCATATGTTAAATGTGGCAAACCAGAGGAGGCATACTCACTTTACAAACAAGTAGCTGAGAAAGGCAATGATCTGGATACTGTTGCCATCAGCATAGTAGTGAATGCTTTGACGAATAGTGGTATGAGAGGCAAACTTAACAGACAATCAATCTTTTGTTCCTTTCTCAAATATTTGCGGTGTTACTACAGATGATCAGAGCCTCCAATAATATGCAAAGCTCTCAGATGTTTTTATAAATGATGCACTCTCGCAAGCTACTGTGAATGTTATGAGATTTTGGTTGAAAGTCATCCCTTGCTCTAATTTCCATACATACTAGAGAATTTGTCTTGATAAATCTGCTTTTCCCAAACACATGCAAGCTCTGAATACATGTTTCTGCAAAACCTGGACTTTAAAACGTCTGTACAGATAGACTGCAAGCAGCTCTTATCTTATTGCAGGCTCTTTGAAACTGTACCTTGTTGACTTTAGCAGTTCAGGAACGAACACTGGTCTGAGTATCAATTGAGATGCCTGTCTTGATATGATTTATGCGAAATTTTCTGTTTCTAAAATTGCTCACTTTATTTGGAATCAAATTCCAATTGTAAGAACCCCAAGGGGTTAGTCTGGGTGGTCAAGACCTAGGGCCTAGGGGTTTGCTCCCCTTGAGGTCTCAAGTTCGAATCCCCTCAAATACAAACAATTCCTTGGGGCCACTCCTCTGGCAAAGCTAGACTGACTTGGCTTGGGAGGTTGCACCAGCCCGAGGTTTACCGGTTTGTTAGATGGGTCCACTCCAGTGGCCTGTTGGGTTGGGGTTTCTCCTTGTTCCCCCCAACCCAAAGAAAAAAAAAATTCCAACTTTAAGACATACACTGGAACGAAAATGATTAGGATATATGAGGGGGTGGCATTCAATGCTTGGCTCACTTTGCAGTTATTCTTTTGCCACTTTCGATTAGCAAGACATAACAGTATGCCATCTACAGACAAACATCAAGAGGCAGAAAACATTGTCCGTAAGAGTCTTAATGCAAGCTTGGAGCTTGATACTGTGGCATACAATACCTTTATCAAGGCCATGCTAGAAGCAGGTTAATATAGAAAAATTTAATTTTTATTGAAGCTACATAAGCAGAAGAACACATGCAGTGACCCATAGACTTCATTTTGCAGGTAAATTGCATTTTGCATCCAGCATCTATGAACATATGCTTTCCTTGGGAGTTTCTCCGTCAATTCAGACATATAACACCATGATCAGGTAAGAGATTAATGTTCTTTTGGTGTTGTGGAAGGGAAGTTACTCAAAAGAAGGTATATACCCATCATCCTGGTAACAATATGTAGTTCACACAGCTTATTGTGCCTGCAGTGTGTATGGACGGGGCCGGAAGTTGGATAGGGCTGTAGAGATGTTCAATGCAGGTTGCAGCTTTGGTTTGAGTCCTGATGTGAAGACATATATGAATTTGATTAGCTATTATGGCAAGGCTGGTATGGTTCTACTCAGCACTGTGGATGTTTTTTTACAGAAACCTACAGAAGTTAACTTACTTGTTCTTGAATTGCAATTGTTATCTTGGATTCATTCTTGAAGAGGAACATCAATAAAACGATGCTGAAATTCAATGTATCTCTGTTTGACAAGCACAAAAAAAAAATTGGAATTTTTTCACTAACTCCAACACATTTTCACTAACTCCAACATCTTTTTCACAAACTCCAACACCTTTTTTCATAAAAAAAACTCTATCAAATCACCTCTTTCTACATTTTTCACAAACCCCAATAAAATCTACACTATCCCCACGAAAAAAAATTTCCCCAAAAGTTTATGGTTAGTGGTTTATCATTTATGAGGTGCACAAATATGTATAATACAAGATAAGTCAGATTGTTGACAATTCTTGCTGCTGGAGTAAGCACTGAATGTTTCCTGAGTTGAATGGCAGATGCCCGAGTTATTATCCTACCAAACCTCACAAATTCATTCTCTTTTGAAGGTAAAAGGCAAGAAGCTTCTCGGTTATTCACCAAAATGCAGGAAGAAGGGATAAAACCTGGGATGGTATGTACACATGTTGTATATATTGCTCAAACTTAAGCGCTTATGATAAAAAGAGATCTTAATTGTGCATTAATGGTAGTTAGAGAATAAACACTGAAGAGGCATATTACTGGCAGATAATGACCTCTCTCTTATCGTATTTGATATTGATGGGTTATACTTGATGTCACCCCTACAATGATCTCTCTCTCTCTCTCATGTGCATATGTGCAATATAGCTTGTAGGATGATTCTCTATTCTACTGCATGACTTGTGTGTTAAACTTGAGAAAGAGGAACATCCCATTTTATTTCTCTGCGGCTGAACCTCCAGTGCGGCAGTTTATCGTTTTGGTTGGCTATAATGCTGTTAGTCACACTATAAAATCATATCTGCATATGCTCAGTTGATGCTGCCTTCTATTTTGGACTGCTCAATAAGTTGAACAATTGAGCAGTTACATGACATGTATGCAAGAACTAATTTTGCCATCACATAATATGTGACAAGAGTAGCCATCTAATCAAGGTGCTTATTTATTTCTGTGCTGGAACAATGCAGGTCAGCTACAACATTATGATGAATGTATATGCTACCGCAGGCCTTTATCATGAAGTGGACGAACTTTTTCAAGCCATGCAGAGAGATGGTTGCTCACCTGACTCATTTACCTACCTTGCCGTTGTCCGGGCTTACACTGAGGGATTGGAATACTCTGAAGCTGAGGAGACCATTGATTCTATGGAGAAAAGGGGCATCCCCCCTTCTTGTGCACATTTTAACCCCTTACTCTCTGCTTTTGCAAAAGCAGGTCTAATCAGGGAAGCTGAACGGGTTTATAAAAAGCTACTCACAGCCGGTTTATATCCCGACCTTGCATGCAATCGGACTATGCTGAGAGGTTACATGGACTATGGACTTGTGGAAGAAGGCATCAACTTTTTCGAACGGATTTTTGGGTCTGTGGAAGCAGACAGGTTTATAATGAATGCAGCTGTGCTTTTTTACAAGTCTGCAGGAAGAGATATCAAAGCTGAAGGTGTGCTAAACTCCATGAACAGTCTGGGAATCCCAATCCTCTAAGACCTTGAAGTTGGATTAAAGCTCAAAACCCCATAATTATAATACTAGTGGGCCAGGAGTAGAGGGCTGGTTACAAAAGAATGCGACAATTGTATATCAGTAATGCCGTTGGTTCAGGCAATTTAGTGCTAAAAGCCTCTGTGGTTGAAGAGCCTAGAGCTCCTCTTGTCTGTCAAGACTAAAATTACAGGGAGATGCCGAACTGTATCCAAAAGACTGGTGACGTAATGTGAGGTGGTGGCATACCATCAGTTTGTGGCTGTTTTATAGCTATTTTCTTCCTTTGATTAAGTGGCGTAGAGCTTGTGTGGTGTACAAACGCTTGAAGTTGATGGCTTGAAGACATCTTCGACCACGGATTTATGTTCAATGAGTAGAGAAACCTGGAAATCTTGCTGGGAGGCTTATTGTTGCATGTGGGATACCTTTGTTGATGTCGATCATATCAAATGAATAGGGAGATGAACGTTAGAGCTTGTTTGCTGTATGGACCAGCAATTGGTGCCATGAATCCTTCAGTATACTTGGAGTCTGATCCCCCCCCCCTCCCCGGTACAAGTCCTGATCTCACATGTTATTGGAACCATGCGAAGACAGGACGCAGACCCGCAAAAATGCAGATAAAGCATCCAATTATTCAAAGATGGCAGTGTCTAGGAAAGCATACAGGTATAACATGAGTGCAGTTAACCAGTCTTTGATAGTCTGCAGGAAAGGACGTTGAAGCTGGTATTTTAGTTCCATGAATTTGGGATCGGATTCCAGAAAAACTTTGGAGCTGGATTGAAGCTCAGATCCCCCCTACACTACTTATGAACTAAACCCGTTACAGAGCTATGGAAAGAGACTGATGATGATCAAATGCTATATAGAGATATCCTGAGAAGGGAAAATGACTGATGCTGAGCAAATGCCATTTTGGTTTTTATGAAAATCGGGACGTGGCATTGGGTACAGGCCATTGTATTGCTAGGCCTTCTTTGATCTACTAGCAAAGACCTCTGGCATATCTCGAACTCCAATTTGAGATGCCCAATACATGACGCTCTAATCTCTTTAACAGAAGTGGCATGAGACTTTGGTATTGCTAATCCTTTGATTTTGACCTTTTAAGGATGTTAAATGTATCTTTTAGAGGCCCCATTTCCACAGCATAAATTATGAGAAAGTGACTGGAAAATATGTGCGCCAAAAATTAATTAAATAATTGTCGAAGAAACAAATTTTATAGATTCCATAATCTTGAGCTCTAACATATCCTCTCTCTCATTCACAGGTTCAGCAAATTCGAGTCTTCTTTGTAATCGAAGCTAAAGCTTTCATGGGCCCAAATCATCTACCAACACAAGTACACTGAATTCTTATAAATCTTCACCCTCACTTTTTAAAGAGATTATTATTATTTTTTAGTGGAACAATAAAATTTCAAAATTTTCACATAAATTTCAACACTTTTCCATTAAAAAAAGCTACAATAAGTTTTCTCTTTCCTTATTTTCTAATAAATTTCTTTACTTTCTCATTAAAACTTTTTATCAAATTTTCTTTACCTTTTAATGAATTCTAATAAAAATTATTTTTAAATTTTTTCACCAATTTTTTATAAAACCATCAAATAACTCTCAAAATTTTCTCCTAAATATTAAATTTTTACTCACTAAAACATCACTTCCAAAATCAAGTGCCTTCGAAATATGAGTGTTGTAAATTTGGGTTACGTTCATTTCTTAAATTTTTTCAAGATTCAAATACATTTACAAAACTACAACTGAACATATTCAGAATTTAAACATAAACACCAATATATTTTACACAATCTCCAGCAACTTTTTACTTTTTTATTCAACATAAATTTTCTCTCTATACTTTTTCACATAACTCTAATATTTTTTTATTAAACAATTATATCAAATAATTTTTCTCTCCACTTTACACAAACACCAATAAAATACTATTCAGCATAATTATTCACAACTTCTCTAAAATCCTAAAATTTTTACTCAAACCGAACATTTCCTTGGTATCTCCAATATGTGAGTTATGTGTGGCCCAACTTAAGAAGCCTTTAAAGAGTTGAAACCGGGCCTGGGGTTTCTTCTTGGGCCCAGTGAGTGAGCCCATGTTCACCCAACTTTCAACTCTTACCATTTCCTCCTCGTAGTCTCGTCTTCATGTGCGGATACCAATTGATCTCTCTCTCGGAATGGCGTCCAGTCTGTTCAAAACACTGATCAGATCGTCGAATATTCCATCAACGGCCAGAAGCCTCTGCGTCGTCAGCAGCGAAGTCAGCAACCACACTGCCAAATGGATGCAGGTACCTTTAATTTCCTATTCCTAATATACAATTTCTGCAACCAAAGTAATATTCGATCGTCTGACAAATTTTCCTTAATTTGCTTCTCTCCATGCGTCCTTAGTATGGTGGCGCTTTGGTCGAATCGGCTTAGATTGTGTTCAGCTAAAAAAATTCGAGTTTTAGGAGTATTTAAGTTCGGAATTTGATGAGCTTAATTTTTCGGAGGTTCTTGTATTTGTTGGGCTATATAATAGGTATTCAATTGCCTAAATACTACAGATGAGGAGAAATAAGAAGCTTTGAAAAACCAAGTTTCTACAGACGCAAAGGTCTGCTTGGTTGCCGAGACAGTGTAGAAGAAGAAAACAAGATTACATTCAATTGGAATTTCTGGGTTTTTTTTTTACTGAAATCTTGGAGTCAGTACTCTCATCATGGAAACTATAGTTTGTATAAAAAAAATTCCAAGTAGCATGATTTGTCTCTTATATGTTGTTATTTTGGTTCATTATGAGCTATATCCAGAGATGTAAAGAATGACTGGTTGAGTGCGCAATTTTTCATTTCGTAACCAAATAAATTGTTTAGGATGTTTTAATGGCAACCATATTCCAGTGGCAGCTTTTAGTCATTTTTGTTTTCCTTGGTGAACTTGTTCCTTAAATGATTTTTCTTTAGAGGGAAGAGAGTTGGAAAAACAAAGGAAGTTCTGTACTCCTTTTGTATTTTGTCTTCTTCCCCCCCCCCCCCCAATTATAGTGGGTTTAAGCACTTCTCTGCATGCTCAATATTTTTGTAACCTCGAAGAAACAAAAAATAAAAATAAAAATTGCGGGATCAGAGCTCTAGCGAAGTTAGAACTGAGAATTGCATAATCGAGTTTTCATAAAGTGAAGTTGCCTGGTTGCATATTACCCCCGGAATTCATATTTCCTTTTAGGCAATTTCCCATCTTTGTGCAAGTGTGTTTTCTTTAAAGTAGCATATGCATTGTTCTGACAGATGCATATGTTTCAAAATATTGAGCTGGTTCAGTAAGGCTGACTCCGCTATCTTGGATTGTAGCGAAACATAGACTGTTCTAAGAGACTTTTTTTTTTCCCTATTTGTTAAGTGGTTGTAAGAGAAAACTTCGTTGTTAAGAAAATTTTGGAATATAGGTGGTTTTGAGTGGATAATAAACTCTGAGGAATCTTTCTCTAAGTGTGAAAAAAGAACTATGTGGAATTCTGTCAGAGATTTAATGATTAATTTGTGAACAGAACAAGTTTGTTGACGAACTTAATTGCGAGATTCTACTGGCTTTATCAGGTATTCTTTAGGTTGCTGGTAGTTTTGCATGGCAGACAAAGACATGTCAGAGCAATGAGGAAATTTTTCCAGAAAGATTGTATAAGAAAACAATTTGATTGCATCACCTATTGGGTTTTCTTCTGGTGTCCTTTAGAGGTATTGTGTTTTGGGGTTTGGTTCCATCTAGAGAGGTTTAATGTGGTTTTGATAGAAAATTAAATGGATGGTGTACTAAAGTAATTTAGTTTCTTAAGCAATTATATGAGAGCAGAAACATATCATGAGTGTGTGTGGACATATGGTTACTGCTTGAATATGCTATCTAATTGGATGGTGTGTGGAGTATAGAGCAGTGGTTTGCACTTCCTTGGGATATTACAAATAGTATCAGAGTAGACCTGATAGATGATTAGGTAGGCTTGGCCGGTCCTTACAAGGAGCACCAACGGTATAAGGTGTGAAAATTATGATAACCCAAGGCTCACATGGTGTGAGAAGTGAAAAGGAGCGAGAGATGAATGGTAAAAGTATCAAGTCTATGTTGGATCCTTATCATATGAAATTGACCCTTACACGACTCAAAGAAGCTTGAAAAATCAACATTGACTCTTTTTTGGAAGCAAAAGGCAATTGTTTGGATGTTCAAAAAGTAAACATAAAACAGATACTGAATATTTTGCACTTGGACAATTAGGACTATCCATTTCATGTAGCATTATTTTGTGGCATGGGGAGGTGTATGTGCCCTAGAGTCCTCACCTTTCTATTGTAGTCTACTTTTGGTCATAATCTACCATAAAGGCTATGAACTATGGATGCGCCAAAACCCCTAGATTATTAGTCCTAGATCTATTAGACATGGCTCACCACTAAACATGTCAGTATGCATATCCAATAAATGGTCGGCAATTGAAAAATGTATAAAATGTTGGCAGTCTTTTTATGTTCACGAGTCATGACATGCAAGTTATATAGCTACCACTTAAACTGGGAAAAAAAAAACTGTTTTTCGTTTGGGTAAGGAGAGAAATAAAACTAAACCAGACCTAAGATCTCTTTTAGAATCTTGGTTTGTCACCGCAGTTGTGTGGATAGTGCTCCTCGAGAATCTCTCTCTCAATTCATCAATTATGGTTCATAATTCCAACACTGCATTATTGGGGATTATACCTAAACAGGCTTTTGTGGTAGAGTTATATGCGGCAGAAAATGTCGATGGTCTTGATTGATTGCTGAGGCTCATGTGCTGCATGGCTTAGAGTATTACTCTCTTTTGTATATTGTATTGGGCCGAGAGGTGGCATTGATATGTTATTCATCAGTATCAGGGAGTTCCAATGTGTACTTGCATTCTAAAATGGATGATGGCGTATTTTTCTCAGAAAATCTCCTCCAGAGGTCCTGGAGAGTTTAAAAAGCATTTCCTATGCAAGAGTACGTACCCATTATGTTTCCACGTTCTGCTTTTAGGACGTAGGTAAGAAGTCCCCTATGGAGCTGATCAATGAAGTTCCACCTATTAAGGTTGAGGGCAGGATTGTTGCTTGTGGAGGAGGTTAGTTTGTCCTCTGATTGTTTTCTTGTTTCTTTTACATGATTTTCACTGAATAAACTGTCTTTTTCTCTGTTCCATGATCAAGTCAATTCCACTTTTCACAACCACATGATTCGTAAGGGGATTACCTTTTTCTGGTTGCAGACAGCAATCCTGCACTTGGGCACCCAATTGAGTTCATATGCCTTGACCGGAAGGAGCCAGCTATTTGCAAGTATTGTGGCCTACGCTACGTTCAGGAGCACCACCACTAGGAGTCTGAAGTGAAGGTGATTACTGCACCTGTTATGATCCTTGTGCTGAACCCTAAGGGATAATTTTCTCAGGGCAAGGATCATGTTTGTTGCAGCGTCCTCTTTTTTTCTTCTGTGACAGACTAATGGTGTAACGATGTATTTTCAGTTGTTTAACATTAAGCAAAATAAGGATTTGATATTCCCCTTCATGCTTTTCAGTAGGGCCTATCTATACGAATATCTGAAGTGCATTTGATCAGTTTGTCTACTCCCTGCCTTTGTGAAATGTTGTGATGAGTTTCATCCTCATCTGAAATGTGCTTGCGTCTGACGTCCGGTGGTTGTGATATTGTATGGTCTGTCAATGTACCAAAGTTTCGCTTAATTTTTCCTTTTTAGGAAAATCATCCAATCCATTCATTCGAAGGTATCACCCTATACCATTTAGGGGAACCTTTTTTTTAAAAAAACATTTTACATGAGTAATAGGTCAAATATATTTCAACGCTCGATAGCATTGCATCTTCAGATCAAAGTGAGCCTTTTTTGTGGAAATAAACATTATATTTTGTATTTTTCACTTTGTATATATATAAACGCCCGATAGCCTTCACGCGCCATCAAGCTACCTCTAGATGGGTGCAAAAATGAGCGCCAGAAGCTGTTGAGCTCTTCTCTGTTTTTCGTGGCCACCAAAATGCCTCCAGAACACCTAAATCTAGCCTTGAATATTGCCAAAGAGAGATCCAGTAGGGAGCAGTAACGGAAGTTTTTTGATGATACCGGCCAGAGGGGTTTGGGTAAGGAGAGAGCAGCGGAGAGACCAGGGAGACAGAAGCTCCTCCCTTCACCGGGGACAGCCCTTGGAAAGAGATTCAGGCGGCGCAGGGGAGAAGGATTCTAGAATTCGCGTTCCCCCCCAGGCCCAAATTTTCTCAACGGAGGCTTCCAAAAACCCCCCGTGATCTCTGCCCAAAAAATAAGTCCATATTTTGAAGGAAGCTTTAGGCTACCAGAAAACAAGTGTACCAAATAATACACAAACTATCTGAATAAATCAGCGATTCCCAGCATTTAACTTTTATTAGCGAAATCCAAGAGGGGGAATGCGAACCAATAGTACATCTATAGGTATCGCATGACACTATTTCAACAGGTCAGCCTTTTGAAGATATTTCACAATTATCACGAGCGTCAAAACTGAATGGACCTAACACGAGTAATACCAAAATCCCCATAACAAGGGGGGCCCAAATAATGATGAGATTATGATGCCCAAAACAAAAAGCATGGGCCATTCCTAACTGCTAAGCAGAAATAATCCTACAACCTGACAAAGTGCCAATGTATAGCCACAGGATACAGAACTGCCGGTTGCTATAGAACACATCATGAACTACCTTTATCAGCTGCCAGTTTCTTTCTCTGTTGATGCTCTGCGACTTTATAATCCACGACCTCTCGGAACAGGCTTGGATCCAGCACACAATTTTCACTTCCATAAACCGCCGCTTGGACACTTGCCATCAATTTCGCTATTTCTCTTCCTGAAAATCCCTCCATTTTAGCTGCCGCTTCATTTAATAAATCATCAGTCACGCCCTTAATCTCTATCTTCTGCTGTTCCCTTTTGAACAAGTTTTGGAACCAGCTAGATTTCTTCAGTTCAGCCCGAGCTATATACTTGTCCATGTATAGCTTTAGAAGCTTGAAGCGTTCCTCTTCCCCAGGCAGTGGAAATTCTAGAGCTTCGTCGATACGGTCTGCAACAGCTGAATCAAGATCGCCAGGGCGATTTGTGGCGAGAGCAAGTACTATATCCTTGGACTGGTCACCTGTGCGGAAAAGGAGTGCATTGAGTGCACTTCTTTGAGCTTCACTCATGTAGGTTTTATTCCGCCTACAAAATTTGGTCAACACACAAGTTCTGAGCTAGGATTTCCTATGAACAAACGAAACCAAGATCCTCAACAAGGTCACCGACATACATAATTGATTTTCAACTAGAGCAGATATAAGTAGTAATAAGGCACTTTAATCAGTCCATGGGAGAGACGATAAGAGGAACAATATATACATGAACAAGACTACCACAATTGAAGGCATCATTCAATATCTAACTGTCATTGTTGTGACTGATTTCACTTCCAAAGAGTCAGTGGTAGTGAGATGGATCAGAGATTTAAAAGCCACGAACAAATATGAGAGATCATAGCACATTCTGTATTGCAAACAGACCTAACAGTAACTGCATATGAGGAATGTACTTTGACAGTTAATAATTACTACTGATGGTCCTAACTACCATTGCGATTGAAAACCTTTAATACATCGTTGCCAAGACGGTCAACAAAATTTATCGACCTACAAAAAAAGCCCACCATTTTGTTGAGAAGTCTAAGATAAGTTGCTGATATACAATTTCAATCACCACAGCCATTTCAAGGCTGGCATATTTATTTATTGAATTTTTCAAATGATGACAAAAGCTATTAGCCTGATCATTCTATTAATGCCATAAATTACTAAGTTTGCCATTCGTATCTGATAATGGACATCAAGGCAAGCAAGCAAATGGCAAGCATACAAATGCTGTGGTTCAGTTAGGGGTGTAAGGTTGTGGCTTGTCTTAGCTATAAATTATAAAAAAAAATCCCAATTAGGATAAAATAATTTGGCAACTTACTCGCACAAAAAAGCATCAGCTTCATCAATGAAGAGCAATAAACCTTTCTGTGACTTCTTGGCCCAATCAAACAACTGGTGGATCTTGGTAACAGCCTGAGGCCCCAGAGGAGCAACATCTCCTCCAGTCATCAATGCATAATCCAATCCCTAAAAGCATCAGAATTAAACCTCAGTAAGCTACTAATAAAGAGGAAAATGACAAAGCAGAGGCATTTTCATGGACTGATGACTACTGCATAAAAAAATAATGAACAAGCCATAAGCATCTACCCAATATCCATGTATCAAATATCCCTCTCAATTGTACCCAAATTTCAGAGAGATATGAGGTTGTTCAACTGCTAGTGACAGAAAAGCTACGAGTCCAATTTGGTTGCAAAAGTCTTCTTAAATTTCTGGGCCTGAATTTCCTTTCTAGACTGCCTTTCCAAAGTTCCATCCACATTACAAGTTCAAAATATAAATGAAAACACCCCTGTTGTTATCAAGTTCTCAGAGCGCCTCCATAGATAGGATGAATCAATTTTGCAAATCCAATAACGCACCTGTCTTGCTGAAAGTGCAGGCAAAAGGAAAAGAGGAGAAAAAAAAAGATAAAGGGAATGTTAAGACCATAACAGTCGGAATGACTACATAAGCACGTAGGCAGTGAATCAGGTTGAAAGTGAAAGTTGCCAAAAATTGGTGGAATGCACTCGAAATCAATTCACTTGAGTGAGACAGAGGAGAGTGGAGTTTCGTGTGTAGAGGTGAATTTCTGGTGTCCTAACTGTTGAATCAAGATTACAAATTTTGAAAGCAACCAAGATGTGCGTCCATCTGTTAACCTCTCAACTATCCTTTCGACAAAAAGTCTTATAGGTAGTAAATGCAAGTGTTCATGCATGCATGTATGTACCTAGTGATGTACACTGGAAAAAACATACATACAAACATACATCCCAAACTAAATTAAACTAAGGACATGAAATAATATTAAGGTAAGTAAATTTCACATACAGATTTACGAGCCAGCTCTCTAGCAGCCATTGTTTTGCCCGTTCCTGGAGGACCATAAAAGAGCATGTTCCGGAAGGGTGCTTGATGAGACTTTGTATTGGCCGTTGCACCAGCCAGCTGTTCGATTCTTTTCTGAAGAGAAGGGTGTAAAATCACATCACCAAACCCCTTCCCATTTTTCAAAGCAGATCCCTGATCAGCACTGCGAGAAAGTGTGCTCATGGTACGAGAAAACAAGCCTGACCAAGGGTACTTCCCTCTCGATGACTCTCTAATCAGTGATGGTTGTCCCAATATTCTATCAACATAGCTCCATATCACCTTTGCACCTTCTCTGAGACAAAGAAAAGAAACCTGCATAAGATATAACTTTGCAGATGGAAAACCACAAACAAAATAATGGAATGAGTAAAGCCAATCAACAAAGTACTTATCAATACTACAATTCAAGCAGAGAGCCTGAAATCAGTTCCATAGAGAATGCAAGTACATATCTGGCTAACTGACATTGGTCACAATGTCTGAACACTTAGTGCATGTAGGCAAAAGTACCCAATGTCAGCAAAGGGTATGCATCCTGTGAAAGCATTCCAGATCTAGAAATAACCACTACTACTCCTTCAAACGATGTTAGGTTGTTAAAAATGAATTGGCCAAATCCTCTACCATGATTTTAACACATATCTTGCAAAGCGTTCATGGCAACTATTTAATCCTACTACAGACAGAGACCAAAAGTGCTCACTTCAACCAGACATTACGGCCCCACAGCCAACAACACATAAGAAAAAGGCAAGCCAAGAGATTATTCTTTCTCACACTGGGATAGATTAACCCCCAAAGCTAGCCAAACAATTATTCTTTCGCCACTCTAAGATTAACACCCAAAGCAAAACATAAACTCATTGGAAAGTCTTCACTATAAGATGAGTTGAAGAGGTTCTTACAGCGAAATGTCAAGACCCTGCAACTCACTAAATAGATAATTTTATGCTTTTGAATGCATGTATACATATGAAAAGGGCTGTGTATTTTTTTAGAGCAAAAATGACAGCGTATTTAAACCCTCTTATATATTTTTTAACACATACCTTGTTGTATAAATTCCTGCAGCAAGAGCTGTCACTCCCCCAACAAATACAACCAACTTATTTTGATCTGTTAGAATGGCTCTCACACCCCCTGCAAAAAGGTAGAGGACTCAACCCTAAGCTACACCATTTCAAATAGATAAAAGTACAGGAATATCCCAGAGAAAAACTGACAATTGTAACTGGAATTTCCACCAACTACTTATTCTGCTGAGCTTTAATACACCATACGTATCAGGAATGAAGGATGCAACAAAAGAAGATTGGTTAATGACTTCACACCCAATTCAGTACCTTCACTTCAATGGATGGGCAGAATCCATACAAATTAGTCACCCTAGTCCACTACCATATGCAAAATCTCATTAACCTTTACACACCATGATGAGATATTATGATAACAAATATTTAACCAGGATGCATGTCAATATAGAGTTATATTATTCAAAAAGCGGTATATTCATGTTTGTTGAGCTGAACTCCTGCAAGTATTAGCAGAATACCATGTAGAGTATGACTTGATGAAGTCGCATTCGCAAATAATAAAAAATTATCCATAAGGGATGAAATAGTGTGACAAAATACTTGGTAGCCACCAAATAGTAACAACAACTTTCTTAAACTGAATTAAGCAACACAATTAAGTTTGTACCTCCAATGTGGTCAAAAGTAGTATTTATGGCAGCTAACAATTTCTCTCTCTCTGCATTTGCACGATCCACTAGTATTCGCCTGTTAACATCTTCAGTTAACTTCGCTTCATGGGCCCTCCCTTCTGCTTCTGCCATAGCCCTCACTTTAATCGTTTCACGTTCTATCTCAGCCTTCTCCCTCTCCGTTTGCCGACGCTGCGCTTGAATCTGTTCTTCTGTTGCTCGTCGAGCTTGCTCCTGCCTAATTGACGATTCTTCTTGCAGTTTTACAAGCTCTTGATTCCTTGCTCTCTGGTATTCATTTTCTGCCTGCCACCACAACAATGAAGATTTAGTTCTCCACCATAAATAACCTTGCAAGAACCCAGGATTAAGAACTTGCCTGCATTCTCTTCCTGGCCAATTCATCCTCATAGCGAGCCATCTGGGATTTTGTTTGTGCTTGATGCTGAGCTAGTTTTTTCTGTTCGTCATAAATTACCCTTTGTCTCTCCTGGCAAGCCACAGAATAAAGGACACACAGACCGATCAGTATGGGATACACGTGCGGCTCAGTATAGACCTCACCCTTCATCTTTCACCTTTTACTTTTATGGTGGTGATCACTCTCTTTTCAGTAGGGTTATGGCTTTCACAAACATGACATAATCAGTACTGACTAGAACTTTCAAACTAAAAACAAGAGCATGATATCATCTCAGACAAACACACACACACACACACACACACAGAGAGAAGTCACAGAGAATTCCACTTATTTTGCTACGCTAATACAGCCTCCTTAAAAGAAAAAGGAGAAATCCTGATCAGAACACATAGTCCATAATATGGATGTTTCACACTGAAGGAATAAAAACTACATAAATACAGAATACAGGCAAAATGCCTATATATACAGAATGTAGGATACATGTGCGGCTCAGTTGGAGCTCTTATTTAGCTACAAGCACAGTAATCAGGAAGGAAAAGAGAAAAGAGTGTCTTACGGTTTCAGCTTGAGCCTGCATTGCCTTGAACTCTGCAGCCTTTGCTTCCATCTCTGCCTGCCTTGTCTCTTCCTGCTTCTTTATAACTTCAAACACCTATACCACCAAAAGGCAACCACGACGTTTCCTCCACAGGTCATCAATTCCAATCAAGCCAACAGAACAAAGAGCTGTTTAATGCACTTCCAAAAATTTCTGCTTCCTGAAGAATGAATTATGCCAAAAAAAGAACACGTATTTTTCCTGCTCTTTCATTTCCATGCATTTCCTTTCTACTGCTTCTTTCCAACTAGATAAGGCCTTGAAACTACTAAATTGACACTAAATTCAGACCAATTTCGAAAAACAAAAAGGCACAAAAACCTCCATCATAAACCCATTTACAACTCCTCTACACAAAAACCTCAAATCCCATTGGAATCCATTAAAATAAACAAAACTCATTTGCACAAACTACACAAAGACCACAAATCTCCATCGACAATACATTAGAAAATGACAAACCATCACACCAACCAAACGAAAAAAGAAAACATAGGGAAATGAAAACCCAGTTGCAAAAAACAGCGCAAAACTAACCTTCTTGGCATTGGTGGAACTGGTAATCTCCCTCAATGCCTTGGCCCCCCGCTCCAGCGCCTCCGGATCAAACCCCGCCGACGTTGTCCTCGGATTATCATTCCGTACCTTCGGCGGAGAAGACTCAGTATTATCTGCCGATGCCGGCGGATTGGAAGACTGAGATTGTGCAGAAGGAGGAGAAGGAGAAGGAGAGGAAAATGAAGGAAGTTTAAAAGTCCCGTCAGCATAAGCCAAGTGGGACTGCGATGATAAGGAGGCCGACGCCGAGGCTGCCAGGGCCGATATGAACCCCACTGCGTATAATTTAGTCATTCTGGCTTCTTCTTCTTCTTCTTCACCTCCCGGGGTTCCTGATAAACCCTAAGAGGCGGATTTCTGATGGGTGTGAAAGAAAATGTAGGGTTTTGGAGAGGTTTGATAGGGAAGGATTGGCTTGCAGAGCAAGAATGTTGAAATCTCAACAAAAAACTTTTTAATTTACATTGCCATAGAACACTGTAGAGAGAGAAATGGTATTACGAGAGTTCAGGGTTTTGGTAGGGTTTGTGTTTTTATTTTTGTGTGTCGGTTTTAGGTTGGTGGGCTTGGGCTAAGGGTCTCCGATCAAGAAAAAAAGGCTAGAAAAACAAAGAGAAAAATTTGTATTATCTATTAATGTTTTAAAACCGGAAAAATAACGGCGATCACGTGATGCTAAACACAAATTCTGGACTTTCATTTTCTTCGGTTTTCTCGGCAGCCAAGCGGCACAAGAAAGAAAAAAAACGATCTGAAGGATTCTGTCAATGTTCACCCTTTGTAGTATTTGAGTCCCTGTTGCTTGTCCTACTGAGGCAAAATAAAAGATCTTACATGGCGTTTGTTTCTCAATCTTTTAAACTTTCTAAATTTCTAAATAATCATAAAATAATCTCTCTCTTTATTAAATTATAAAATAATATTATATTATTCAATTAAATCTTCTCTCTCCTCATTTTTCTATAAAATACTATACTTTTTCACAAACCTCAATATCCAAAATTTCAAAAACCTCAATATTTCTACAAATAAACACCATGCTTGCTATCTATCTATCCCACCAATATGAAGTCAAACCCCAACTACCCATAACAATCGTCAATATATTTAATGGTTCTTGTTATTTTGACTATTATAATTCATAATTTATTTTCTGGTTTTTTCATATATATGTTGGAATTCAACTCATAGAGATTGTCCCACTTTGCCGACGATTGGCTCCATTCCCACGAGGGCTAGAAAAATGTCTTTCTGTTTTTTTTTTTTGTATTTATACATCCAACCAATAATCTGACTTTTAGAGCATATTATTTAAATTATAAAATTTAACTCTTTTGTCACTCGAAAATCATTTTACATGGACCGACTCTAACAAAAAAATGATCCAGTTTTGATGTTGGTCAATAGTGAAAATCATCCTATAAACAGGTGACTATGTGTTAGAAAAATCAATCCCCTCCGAACCTGATCAATCATTTTAACTAGTCTATACTTGATAAATATTTCTTTCAAATTTGTTGTCTGAATAAAATTTCCAATTCGAAAAAAGACAGACACGTAATAGATTCACTAATTTTTTTAAATTTGAGTGTATGGATGGTCTAAGATATTTAAGTTTGAGAACGAGTAATCTTATGTAATTCCTTATCTAAATTGTACGATGTAATTCAGAGAGACGCAAGAGATAAATTTCACACTATTTAATGATATCTACCGTTTCAAGCAGTAGGAGTATTACAATGAAGTTCATCTCTCGTGTTTGCTTCTCTCCTAATTATTACAATTCAAGCAAAGAATTGCAAAGTATCCCATTAGTTTGACTTGGTAACCATTTCTAGTTTCCACGCAGATGGTTCAAATAATTGTTAATAATACGTGTAGTTGTTGAGCATAGAACAAAAATAACAAACACAAGGAGACCAAAATTTAACGTGGTTCGGCAATATGCCTACGTCCACAGAGGAGAGAAACTTTGATTTTAACAAACCAAATTTTACAACTCTCAACTCTCAACTCTCACGACAGCAATTTTCTCCACTCTATCAACTCCCTCACTGCAATTCGCACATCTCACACTTCACTCTCAATCACGTATGATATATATATAGGGGAGATGAGACAGTGTGAACAAAATCACACTTTTGTCAAGATTTGCAGCACCGTGCAAATCTTTGGCTTGCAGTTCATTAAATGGAGATCACGCTTGCTTGATTTGGGCTGCTGCATTTATTAAACTACACGCCTGCCTCACCATTAAATGGCCATGTTTGCTGCGCTGAGTTGCAGCCAACAAATGCTGACTTTGGCATGGGTATGGAACCACAGAGTCAACAATTCTCCCCCTCCATACCCACAAGAGGAGAATGTGTCCTGACATCAATCAGTTGGAGGTATCCATCCCGGCTATGTCTCTACATAGCTCGAGCTTCTCACGAGTGACCACCTTCGTCAACATGTCTGCTGGATTCTCTTTTGTGTGGATTTTCACAAGCTTTAATAGTTGTTGCTCCATCACTTCGCGTATCCAGTGATAGCGAATGTCAATATGTTTTGTGCGAGAATGGTACATTGAATTCTTGCTCAAGTCCAGAGCACTCTGACTATCACAATGCACCTTGTATTCCTTTTGACTGATTCCCAACTCTTGGAGAAACCGCTTTAACCACAACATTTCCTTCCCGGCTTCCGCTGCAGCAATGTACTCTGCTTCTGTTGTGGATAAAGCTACACATTTCTGTAATCTGGACTGCCATGAGACAGCTCCCCCAGAAAATGTGTAAATGAATCCTGATGTAGATTTTCTTCCATCAAGATCACCAGCCATATCCGAGTCTGTGTATCCTTCCAAGATTGGATCAGCTCCCCCGAAACACAAACATAGCTTCGACGTACCTTTAAGGTACCTGAGAATCCACTTGACCGCTTCCCAGTGTTCCTTTCCTGGGTTGGAAAGAAATCGGCTCACGACTCCCACAGCGTGAGCGATGTCAGGTCTCGTACACACCATTGCGTACATAAGACTGCCAACAGCTGAAGAGTAGGGGACTGCATCCATCTCTTCAACATTTTCCCTCGATGAGGGACATGAGCTCTTGCTCAATTTAAAATGACTAGCCAGTGGATTACTGACTGGCTTAGCATTGTCCATGTTGAACCGTTTGATCACTTGTTCAACATATCTCTCCTGTGACAACCATAGCTTCTTCGCTTTCCTGTCACGAACAATCTTCATGCCCAATATCTGCTGGGCTGGTCCTAAGTCCTTCATGTCAAAGAACTTAGAGAGATCTGTCTTCAACTTGCTGATTATGGATGCATCTTGTCCAACTATCAGCATATCATCAACATAGAGCAGTAGAGTAACGAAATTACCATCTGGGAATCTGCGAATATACACACATTGATCCGCTGCAGTCCTTCTGTAGTCATGACTCACCATAAACGAGTCAAACTTCTTGTACCACTGTCGGGGAGCCTGCTTAAGACCATAGAGACTCTTCTTCAACTTGCAGACCAAGTGTTCCTTCCCATGAACTTCAAAACCTTCTGGTTGCTCCATGTATATCTCTTCTTTGAGATCTCCGTGAAGAAATGCTGTCTTCACATCCATTTGTTCAAGCTCCAAGTCTAGACTGGCAACCAATCCGAGTACAACTCGAATTGAGGTCATCTTCACTACCGGTGAGAATATCTCGTCAAAGTCAACTCCTTTCTTCTGTTGGAAACCTTTGACGACCAAGCGAGCTTTGTACTTCACCTGATTGCCATCGTTCTTCAGCTTGAACACCCATTTATTCTTCAGTGCTCTCTTGCCCTTCGGAAGCTTCACCAGCTCATACGTTTGATTCTTCTGCAAGGAAGTCATTTCTTCTTGCATAGCTTGAATCCATCTGACTTTATCTGTATGGGCTCTTGCTTCATGAAAACTTTCTGGCTCCCCCTCATCAGTAAGAAGAATATAATCTGATTCCGGATATCTCCGTGATGGAATCAGCAACCGGCCTCTCGTCGATCTATTATGTTGAGGCTCGTCAACCGGAGGAAGTTCTTCATCATCTGATTGTTGTGATGAAGCAGCTTCTGGTAGAGTAGGAATCTGCTCCCCCTGCTCAACACCCTCCTCATCATCAACTTCCTCTTCTTCTTCTAGGGATCCTTCCTGCATTTCTTCAGTATCTGTGGTAGACTGGAATGGCGCAGGACTGATAACAGTTTCTTGAGCACTTGCACTGTTTTCAGCTGGGTTTGCTGAGCTTTTGAAGCTACCATATAACTCAGCTTCATGGAACACAACGTCCCTACTTCTGATGACCTTCTTAGCTTCTGGATCCCAAAGTCTGTATCCAAATTCTTCATCTCCGTATCCAATAAAAATACACGGAGTGGACTTGACATCAAGTTTCTGCCTCTGCTCCTTGGATACGTGTGCAAATGCTTTGCACCCAAATACTCTCAGATGAGAGTATGAGATCTTATGACCAGACCACACCATCTCCGGAACTTCAAACTTCAACGGTACAGATGGTGTTCTGTTGATCAGATAACAGGCTGCACGAACTGCTTCACCCCAGAATGGCTTAGGTAACTTAGCCATACTGAGCATACATCTGGTTCGCTCTACAATGGTCCGATTCATCCTCTCGGCTACACCATTGTGCTGTGGGGTGCGTGGGACCGTCTTCTCATGTCTGATGCCATGGCCAGAGCAGTATGCTCTGAACTCCCTGGAAGTGTACTCGCCTCCATTGTCTGTCCGGAGGCACTTCAACTTCTTTCCAGTTTCTCTTTCCACCATAGCGTGAAAGTTTTTGAACTGCTCAAAAACTTGGTCCTTCGTTCTCAAGAAATACACCCACACTTTACGTGAGGCATCATCAATAAATGTAACAAAATACCTGTTACCGCCCAAAGACTCTACCTCTAAGGGACCACATACATCAGAGTGTACCAAACTCAACAACTCTGATCTTTTACTGGCAGATGTACTGAACGAGACTCGATGTTGCTTACCAAACAAGCAATGCTCACAAGGGTTTAGCGCTGTACCTTTATTGATTGTGATAAGCGCCTTCTTTGCCAGTGTAAACAACCCTTTTTCACCCATGTGACCGAGTCTCTCGTGCCACAGATTTGGAGATGCCTCATCTTGAACTGCATTGAGGCTATCAGTGCATATCTTCACATGGGTCTTGTATAAAGTGTCGCAGATATGTCCACGGGCGACAACCATGGTGCCTTTCTTCAGCTTCCAAGCACCGTTGCCGAAGTGGTTGTCGTAGCCCAGTCGATCAAGGGCTGTCCCGGATATCAAATTTAACCGGAGGTCGGGCACATGTCGAACGTCTTTCAACACCATGGTACAGCCAATATTTGTCTTTATACGAACATCGCCAATACCTGCGATCTTTGAGAAACTGGTGTTACCCATCCTCACTGTACCATAATCTCCGGCTTTATACGTGGTGAAAAAATCACTGCGAGGAGTGGCGTGGTAGGACGCTGCTGTGTCTACCACCCATTCTGCATCCTGACTCGCAACATGGAGACATTCTTCTTCACCGGTGGAGAGTAATGCACAATCTCCTGAGATGGTGACTAGTGCTTCACCGTCTGCCTTCTTTGCCAGGTTGCTGGATTGGCCTTGCTCCCGTTGTAACTTCCGGCAGTTCCTTTTAATGTGGCCTTCGATGCCACAGTGGAAACATTTTATCTTGCCCTTTTGATGATAACTGCCGGGATTCTGGGATCTGCCTCTGCTCTTGCTCCTGCCTCTACTTCTCCCTCTACCACCTTGCTGGTGCCTTCCTTCAGTTACGAAGGCATGTGACTGGTCCATACCAGCCTCTTTTCTTCTGGCTTCCTCATTAAACAGGGCATCCTTCACCATCACCATGGTAAGTTTGCCGTCTGGAGCCGAATTGCTGAGGGAGACCACCAACGTCTCCCAACTGTCTGGTAGCGAACTGAGAAGCAGTAGAGCTTGTTCTTCATCGCCAAGATTCAGCGCTACGGTTGAAAGTTGGTTCACTAGGTTTTGAAACTCACTGGTGTGCTCAGCAACAGAGGTGCCGCTCTTCAACTTCAAGTTTACAAGGCGTCTCATTAAGAGAGCCTTATTCCGAGCGGTCTTGGCCTGGTACATGTTCTCCAGCTTTTGCCATAGAGTATAAGCTTCTGTCTCCTGTGCAACATGATGGAATACACTATGGTCGATCCATTGTCTGATTTGACCAATAGTTTTCTTATTCGACTTTTTCCAATCTTTTTCCGGCGTCTCGTTTGCTTTTATTCCTTTCTCTTCTATTGGATCAAACAAATCCTTGCAATTTAGAAGATCTTCCATCCTGGGTCTCCAGATGGTGTAGTTGGTCGCCGTAAGCTTGATCATTGCACTAGAACTTGAATTCTCCATGGATTCCGCCTTCAACACTAGCTCAAATGGCTTGTTGCTCTACGTTCGGAGTTGAATCTCGCAAAACGGAGCCCACCGTTGCGTCCGGAACAGTCGAAATAGCTAGGAACAGGTCCGGTCCGGCCCAAAAAGGACAAAAATTGGGCCCAAAAAGTACAAAATTCGAATCTGGAATATTCCTTCCAGAAACGGAATATTCCGTCCAACTTAACGGAATCTTTGCCGGAGATGCTGCCGACGTTAACGGTTACCATCACCGTTAACTCGGACGAGTCGACACAGTAACTCGGTCTGAATCGGTCCAACTCGGAACGACTCGCCGAGTTGACCCGTTGACCCGGTCAAAATCCGAACCCGATTGTCTGACCCGCACCGACCCGAACTCAAGGTGGCGCGTGAGGGGACGCGCTTTCAATTCTCGGGCGCGTGTAAGCGCGTGACACGTGTTTCCGGGGTTTGGCGGCGCGTGCGGAGCGTGTGGAGAGTGTAGCCACGCGCAGAAACTTCAATCGGCGCGTGTGGGCGCGTGTCGTGGCGGTTTGACCTCCGGTTTGTTCGGTTGTGCTCGTCTCTTCGAGAGGAATCTCGAGACAAGTCCAAAATTGGATTTGAACTCAGATAGGACCTCGACCGAATGTACTAGCTCCGATACCACTTGTTGAGCACAGAACAAAAATAACAAACACAAGGAGACCAAAATTTAACGTGGTTCGGCAATATGCCTACGTCCACAGAGGAGAGAAACTTTGATTTTAACAAACCAAATTTTACAACTCTCAACTCTCAACTCTCACGACAGCAATTTTCTCCACTCTATCAACTCCCTCACTGCAATTCGCACATCTCACACTTCACTCTCAATCACGTATGATATATATATAGGGGAGATGAGACAGTGTGAACAAAATCACACTTTTGTCAAGATTTGCAGCACCGTGCAAATCTTTGGCTTGCAGTTCATTAAATGGAGATCACGCTTGCTTGATTTGGGCTGCTGCATTTATTAAACTACACGCCTGCCTCACCATTAAATGGCCATGTTTGCTGCGCTGAGTTGCAGCCAACAAATGCTGACTTTGGCATGGGTATGGAACCACAGAGTCAACAGTAGTCACATCGGAGCTAGTGATTGAGTTTACTTCGCTATCAGCTGATATTTGAAGCCTATGTAATTGGTTTGCTGTAGCTTTGGCTTTCACTGCCTTTTGCCAGAACGAATTTCAAGCACGTAAACTATATATCTGGCACTTAGTGGATCAGCATAACTTAAGTAATTGGGTGTTCAGCAACGACCATTTGTCAAACAAAATTATTCAATCCGTGACCATTCTATGGCTATATCTGATGCATTCAACCGATCCTGATGAAAAAACACAACCAAAAGAATTGCTTTTATTGGCCCTTATTTGGAAAACAATGCAGTGACTACACATCAATATTACAGCAAATGCGCCGGGGGGGGGGGACTGGAAAAGGAGAGGACAATCATTTTCTCCTGCAAAAAGTAGAGGAGATTGCTTGAGATGGATCATGACCTGATGGAAGGTTCTCTTTGTCCTGCTGTTGTGTCATGAATCTAACATAGATAGATGCCGTAAGCCGACAAAAAAAGCTGGAAGCAGAGAATTTTTATGGCAAATGGGAAGCTGTAGCTAACTTGGCTCTGAGATCTTTTCGTAAAATCTTTCCAGAGGGAGACTTTGGAATTGCATGAACAAAGTACACCCTGTGCAATCTCTTGTAAAACACCACCTGTTTTTGATACAAAACACCCGACCATTGTGTTAGACATAGGCTCATAGCCCTCTATGAAGGCAAGATTGATTGCTGTAAAGGGGGACGGCAACAAGTTTCTTCCTACCTGTTTTGCTACGAATTCTTTAACTGCCTCTTCAGTAAGTTCAAAACCATTTGACCGGACCACAAATGCAACAGGAAGTTCTCCGGCAACATCGTCTTTTTGCCTGTTAACATGAAGGATCGAGACAAATTATTTCCCTTCTAGGGAGAGTAAGCACTTTGTGTCTGCTTAACAAATAGCAAGTCTAATTCAGCTTACGGGACAACAGCTGCATCTGCAATTGATGGGTGGCTCACTAGAAGGGCCTCGAGCTCAGCTGGTGGCACCTGAACACAAGATTAAAAGGTTTTATTGGAAAAAATCTTTCCTTTGACGCAACAAATTTAACTTCTCCATTGGAAGAGAGAAAACCCAAAAGATGGGTAGGAAAAATCGGTACAGATTCTATATATATGGAGGATTACATGCCTGGAAGCCTTTGAATTTGATGAGCTCCTTCACTCTGTCCACAATGAAAACCTCTTCGTCATCGTCTACATAACCTATGTCACCAGTGTGAAGCCAACCCTCAACATCTATGGTGGCTGCTGTGGCCTCGGCATCATTCAAGTATCCTGCAATTTGTTTGTGGGGCATTAGGGAAGTACTTGGAACAGAAAAACAAAGCTTGGCATCTTAACAGCCAAAAATATGAACCACAGTGGAGGAGGCGCCACTAAACCTTTCATAATCTGAGATCCACGGATGCAAATCTCTCCAGGTTGATTGTAACCGAGGGAGCAACTTGTTTCAGGGTCGATGACCTTCAGCTCTGCATTTCTGACTACCGTACCGCACGAGCCTGACTTGGTTGGAAACGGCTGCTTTGCGAACGCCAAGCACATCGACAGCACCGGCCCAGCCTCTGTCATCCCATAACCCTGTATGAAGATAAGACAAGTGACATCATGACCAAGCTCCATACATTAACAAGCGACCGATAAAATGCTTGAGGGGGAAATTCTCCAAAGCAGAATACGCGTCCACTTGCATGGTAGATTAGGTGGGCACTGCAACCAGCTCGAATTGCATCATCCAATTTACATATACATGTTACACTATTAATGATGTTGCATATTAAGTCCTACAATAAAGTCAACATCGGATTGAATCTTGAAGGGACCAAGAACATACAAATAAATTTCGAAGGGTCAAAACTCAAAAAATTATTAAAAAAAAATATTTTTACCAAAGGAAAAAAAATTCTTTTTAGTATTTTTGGAGACTTTGGGGCCATGGCCCCTGCCGCCCCAGTAACTCAGTCTCTAATTATGTTCATCTCTGTACCATGTAATTTCAAGAGGAGAGGATCTTAATCCAATTTTCATAAGCTAGAGAACTACTTCCAAACCCTTTGTGGGCCTGAAAATTTCTCTTACTGGTTGAAGGCTCTGAAGTCTATATTCCAATCAGTGATTTGAAATAATCAGGGAAATTTTTGTACTATTGCAATTGTTTCTTCTTGCAGCGAGTTTTATATAATCTGTTACTACAAGTAAAAGCAGAAGCTAAACAGAGGAGAGGTGAAAGAATTTACCGGAAAGCTGAAGAATATTTATGATCCCGGTGAAAGATACTCCATGGGATAGTTGCCAAATGCCAACCTACGAGACTTTTAACTAGTCTACTACCGTGAATCTTGCCAATACTGGCCACAACTGTTAGGTCGTCCTCGTGCCAACAACTCTTTAAGGTCGACGTGAGTCACGTGACTAGCAAGTAGCACCCGTACAATAAATGACACTAAGGGTGGGTTTGTGTTGTAAAATTTTTGTTTTGTTAAAATTTTAGGTATTGTGTTTAGTGAAAAGTGAAGAGAGAGGTAATTTTTTATATTTTGTAGTGAAAAGTTATGATTTGATGGGAGAGAGATTATATTATAATATTTTATTGTGAGAGGGTGTAAAATTTTATGAAATTTTACATTGCAAACGGACCCTAATTTAGGCTGCTTCGTTAACCAAAATTCTAACTCACAAAAGATTTGCGTTATTATAAAAATATATCTTTCCTCACCTTTTCGTTAAATCCCATAAATTTTTTCAATTTTCACTATCTCCCATAATTTTTTTCACTTTTTCACTATCTCCTCATCTTTTCACTAAATTTAATATATAAAATTTTATCTCTCAAGCACAACCTAAGCCCTTGGATTCTTTATACAATATTCTTTAATATTCAAGTTAGACCACATATCTCTAAACTCGTCAATCTGAAGTCTTGGTCGCCTTACTTCGATACTCCAAAAATTGTCGCGGATGCTTTTGAATTGGAGTAAGATTTTTTTTTTTAAAAATTCTACTCGAATTATATTATACAATTTAGAGACACACAATAGGTAAAAATCTATTGTAAGGCTCACACTATATAAAAATTTACTCAGAAAATATTCAAAAAAATGTAAGTTCATATCTATCTTTCCTCGAATTGTACGTCAGTTGCAAAAAATCCTAATCCGTTCCAATTAGATATTCTAATTAAAAAAGAGAGATATAATAAATATTGAATGCAGTAGTACTTATACTGGTCAATAGTAGAATCAAATACTTTATAACCCATGTTATTTTTATCTATCTTGAATTTGATTACTTACTCATACAACAAATTAAAGAAGATTTCAATCAATCTATTATAATTAAGAAAAAGTCACTTTGCATCTCTAAACTACCAAAATGATTTCAAATAGGGTCACAACTACTACATTTGACACATTGAACAATAAAACTCTCAAATTTATATTTGCTGAAAAAGATCTAACCGTCAATATCGTGCCACATGTGACACATATGATACAGTTTTGACCGTCGAATTTTATTTTAAGGTACAAATTGATTGATTTTGAAACTTTAGAGGCTTAATATGTCAAAAGTGACAGTTGAGATCATTTTAGTAGAATGAGGGCATGAAGTAACTTTTTTCCTATAATTTTTTAATATTATGTATTAAAATTTTAAATTTGTAAGTAATACTTTAAACCTCCTAAATAATTTCATTTGAGGTAAAATTATAAAGATTTTTAATATAAAGCAATATTTGGTGTTTAAATAATTATATCTGATATATTGTTTTAAAATAGTTTTATGTTGAAGTCAATAAATGGGTTCCTGGTATATTGGCATATCAAAACTTAGCAATAACGCCCGACATGAACAGATCAGTTCAATAGGTCTTCCTAAGACAATACAATACAATTGCATATTTACATTGAACCGAAAGGATAAAAATCTTCACAGAAAATATTTATATATATTCCCATCCAAACACAGCCTAAATAAATAAGAAAATGGAGATTTGTTTTTTGAGAAGACACAAATACCCTCCAACCAAGGCCAAGCAGACTCAAGCTGCAGTGAGTAAGTTGTTTGGCTTTCCAATCATAGGAGACTCCCATAGCATGAAAAATTACGTTTAAGAACTGAAGCAAGGAGTAATAAAGGCCAAGAACTATCTACTAACCTGACCCAAAGTTGCCTGAGGAACCCGACTACGGAGAGCCTCCTCCAGTTCCTTCCCCAGTGGAGCCGCCCCAGACAGCACCACCCGGATGGAGCTCAGATCGAAATTCGCCACTATCGGGTTCTTTGCCAGAGCCAGCACCAGCGGCGGGACCACTGCCGCTACTGACACCCGATGCCGCTGTATCAGCTCCAACAACGTTCCTATCTCAAACTTCTGCATTAGCAAAACGGCTGCCCCAGCTCTCAGGGAGCACAGAAGCACACTATTCAATGAGTATATGTGAAACAGTGGAAGCACGCACAGCACTACGTCCTCCGGCTTCAAATACAAGTTTGGATTCTCTCCATCGACCTGCTGAGCTACACTGGTTATCAAGCTCTTATGAGTGAGAACCACACCTTTGGGAAGTCCGGTGGTCCCAGAAGAGAACGGTAGGGCCACGGGGTCATCCGGGTGGATCGAAACTGTCGGAATGTCGTCCGCATTGGCCTCGGAGATCACCGAGAAGTGCAAACACTTCGCCGGCGGATCATCCACCGTGATGACTGTAAAATCTTCACCGATTTTTGGGTAGTTCTCCCCCGGTTCCCGGAGCTTGTCCACGTACTGCGACTGCGTGATTATCACTTTGGCGCGGGATACCTTGAATTGCTTGAAAACTTCAGCCGAAGTGTAGAATGGGTTCGCGGTGGTGGTGACTGCCCCGAGCATTGAAGCGCCGATGAAGGAGAAGACGAACTCGGCGCAGTTTTGGAGAAGAATCATGATGGCATCTCCTTTCTTGATGCCAAGATTGAATAGCCCGGCTGCGACTTTCCGTGATATGATGTTGGTTTCGGCGAACGTGTATGTTTTCCCCGTGGAGCCGATGATTAGACATGGTCTGTCCGAGAAATCTGCCAGCTGCTCAAAACAGTAGGTATGGAGTGGGAGGTGGTTGGGGATGGGTATCTCAGATAACTTTGATCTGAAAACACGTGTAGTGGTTTCAGAAGGCTGAACTTTCGTGGGGGAGATTTTAGGAGACACCTCTTGGCCGTTCTGGCCGGGTTCAATAGAATTAGCAGCAACAGTTATCATGGTCTCTGAATGTACCTGTTTCTGCCAAGTGTTTGTTTCAAAGGTGTTTCTGTGTACTAGAACGGAAGAGGCAGCAAGGGGGTCTCTAGAGATAGAGAGAGAGGGAGAGGGATGATGAGTGGGGGAGTTGGAGAGTGACACGAGGCGAAATGTGAGAGCAATAAATACAACAAGGAATGGGGTTTGGAAGAGAGGGTGTTAGGTAGAGATATCGTGGATGTAAGATGGGGTTGGGGTTAGCTAAAAGCTCTAGCAGATGGGATTTGAGTTTGGTTTGGAAGGGAAAGAGATCCGGGAGCAGAAGCATACCTCACCTCACGTTCAATGACCAAGCGTTCCCCCCCCCCCCCCCCGGCCCCTCTTGATCATGAAGGCTCTTGCCTACCTACCCCTCTCAACTTCTATTAATACTAAATTTGGTCTGACCACTAATTTGCCACTCTGTTTTACACGATTCTCTGATCTGATCTGTCCTTAGCAGCAGATATCAGCGTCAAACGTGCCTATAAAGAACAAGCCAGGAAGAGACTTAAGACTCGAGGAACGAATTATGCTTCTGCATGTGGCAAAAGAAGAGTTCAGGAATAGTGGTGGGATCGTTTTGGCCCTGGTAAATATTAGTGGTTGGGCACGATCGATCAGAATTTCTGAAATGGAAAGCCCATCTATATATGCCCCTTGAATTTTAAATCGGCTTTAAGTATGAAAATCTAATTGCTTCTCCAAGTGATTGTTGAGACGTGTGGAAAAAACTATATATCGACCATTTGGCTTAATTGGTTAAGTAGCAACGGCAACCTGTCATGTTTTGCATGCTGGACTGCCGGTGACATAATTGCGTGTGTACGATGGATTTCCTCATTTTCATGTAGTCTGGTGAAATGACTTGGTCTGAAAATATTTGAATAAATAAAAAAGGGTAATTTTCTGTGAAGTGGAGTAATATCTTCTTAAATCTGTATCTATATATATACATAATACGTACAGATATTGATATATGTTTGTGTACGTATATACACATGTAGAACAAAATAAGTACTCATCTATTCTTTGAATGAATGTTTATTGTATATTTTAGATGAATGTTTATTTTATATTTTATATTTTATTTATTATTATTTTATGATTTATTTACTATTTTTCGACACCCATGAACTTCTTTATGCAAAATAATACATTTTCCTAATATTTTTTTATTTATATTTTTTATTTTAAATGACTTTTCAGTCCTAAATAGAACATGCATGTTCGGTCATAGATTACACGGGTGTGGATGCGATACATTTTCCTAATATTTTTTTATTTATATTTTTTATTTTAAATGACTTTTCAGTCCTAAATAGAACATGCATGTTCGGTCATAGATTACACGGGTGTGGATGCGTGTGAGATTTCTCTTTACTCCACCAATTAATAATCCAATTATTCTGTCTCTTGTGGGCCTATTTAAAACTCATTCGGCTTTTGGATCATATTAGTTTGGACGTATTAGTCTTGGTCCAACTCTTAGGATTCTCCAAACTATAATTATAAAACCACTCTTTCTACGTTGTTATAGCTTATCAACCTCGTATTTTTCAGGTTAATTAGGTCATTGGGCTTCGGATTCGAAGCACAACAAGGCTCATTAATTGGACCCCTGCTACAGCAATAGTCAAGAACAAGGTAAATTCTAGACCTACATGGCGCAGCTCCCAGACCCCAGTACAAAAGAGTGACCAAGTTGCCACAATGTCAATAGTCATGGGAATTATCTTAAAACGAAAATAATCCTGCTTTAAATATTTGGATTAAAAAAAAAGGTCCATCCTCTACTGGATTGGTTAATAGGAAAACTGGTACTTGTTTAAAAATTCTCAAAAGTATGTGACCGTTTCTGAAATTTCAAGAAGTGAAACATTCTTGAAAGGATAAACATTTCTAATTAAATAGTTTAAACAATTAAATTTTTAAGTGGTTCGATTTCGAAATTTACAATCAGTCGGTCCAAAAAAAATAGATAGCTAGATTGAAGAAATAAATAGCTGCTGTGGAAAATAGATAGCTAGATTGAAGAAATTGTCAAAAAAAGAAAGAGAGAGGAGCAACAACTTTACAAGACGAGAACAGTTCTCCCCTTATCACTTCCGTGAATATCTGGGGGCAATGAATCGGTCTCTGCTGTGCTATTCTGGAGCTCAAGATAGTAACCAATACTTGTACGGACCAGTACATCAGCAGAGGTTTTTCAGCTTATAGTACATTAGGCAGACCCTACTATAAATACCATCATACAGGTGGTGACTAAGACTTTGAATGTTCCCCAATAAGATCCCCATGGAGAAGGCTCTGATTTTGGTGGACTGGAATTTTTCTGCGAAGTGGTTGGGGCACGGGCTGGAGTCGGATTAAGTTGACCAGCTTCAGTTGGTGGAGCTGGGTTTGTAGTCACTGCAGCAGGTGACGGCCTGCTAGAGCAAGATGGGGAAGTTGTGTTATTCTCTGGAATCATTGGTAGCAAAACCCCATCAATGCCGTGGCACCGGATCAAAGACCCTTCTGTGCAGATATTCGGGCTAATGAGTTTCACATTGTTGATAGAGAAGTTTCTCCTGCCATTGTTGGAGATTCTGAGCATGTAGTTGGGCAACGAACTAGGTATGATGGAGCCTGTTGGGATATGCTCTAAATAATCGAAAAGCAGAGGTGATGGGATGGAATGGCGGAGTAAGAAGTCAGAAACAGAGCCTTGTGGCATCCCAGCTCTTGAGAGCATCCGGTCGTTAGGCATCAAGAAAGTGACATTCCCTTGGAATCTTCTGTCGAGAGAGGCCATGTTGATAAGCGTGACAAAGGTGAAATAGTTGGCTCTTTGCATCTCTACAGTGGCACCGAGAAGGTCCTGGTTTTGGTTATTTGGAGGAACATAGGATGTGGAGGAGCCCCAAGAAACAAGGAGTCCTAGAAGAATCGCCAATCTCATGAAGCCTGCCATTTTGGTCGGTTTTCTGCTTAATGGCTCATGAAAGCTCTCTGGTTCATTTAGTGGGTCTTATGATGGATGTGCGTGACTGGTGATGAGTTGGTCAACTATTAATCCAGAGATTAAAGAAAAGAGTTTAGCTTAGACATGCAACTTTTCTTCCTTAACAACTGGGTTTCACACCTCCTGCATGCATAAGAGTATTTTATACGTAGGATTTACATATTAGGTTTTCCTGTTAATGTTAGTAAACTGGTGGACATTGTATCAAACATGTTAGGCTCAAAAGAATTCCCTGTCCACTGTTAATTTGTTTCAAGCTTAATACAGGACGGGATCCAATGGTGAATGTCGGGCCCTGGGCGGCCACCACCCATTGCATTGCCCAAACAAAAAAATTGCATGTAAAACTTTTTTTTTTGGCCTGGGCCTGTGGGGCCCGATCCTCATAGCCGACGGACCATAAGACGCCGTTTTGTGCATATGGAAGTCTATACCAATGTCTCCACCGGCACAACCACGTGTCACATCTTCTCTCTCTCTATGATTCACTCTACATGCTCACATCGACCTCAACTACTATTTTCATCTACAATTTGGTAGCGACGGAGCCAAGAGTCGACATGTTAAGTGGGGAAGGTGTAAATTTTTTATGTTTTATTCATAAGCTCTCCAAGGGTTAACATGTACTTTTCCTTTCAATTTAAAACCTAATCTTAACTATGGCCCACGTCTCACATAAAGAATCTCAAATTCCCTATTCTTCAGAATTTCGAACAGTCTCAGACACTCATAGGAATGGACAACCAATGTACACCAAGATTCAAAACGATCATCTCATTGAATGGGGGCAACGAGATTCAACGTTCGAATGAAAGACTGCTGAAAGGGGGTCTACTGAAGTTTATATATCAAAACAAATTTGAATTTCACAAAATCTTATCCACGTTAATTACAGCCAAAAAAATAGACGGATTACCACCGACAAAATTAAGAGACGAATAGACCAAAGACTCAGATTGACCAGGATATTACATTCGAAGTTGCAGCATTAGCCAAAGTTTAGGCTGGTAATCTAAGATAAGCCAGTGCAGGAGAGAATATCAATTGTTAAGACAAAAGACCTGGGTTCGTAAAGTTGGTGCGTCTGCACTCACAAGTGCACAGTCTTCTAGACTCTTTCACCATGCGTTGAGATCTCCGAGTGAGGAGCTTGATATTCACCAACTTTCCAGCCATCTGTTAAATGAAAAATAGGGGTAAATCATAAGTTTAGACTTGGGGTTTACAACAAACATTATAATCATTGTCAGATGGCATCTAATATTATCCTATACAATAACCAAATTCAGAGATAGACAATGAAAAACCCTTAACAGAGATCTTTTTTAGAAATTCCATATGGCAAAATCTGGAAGGCAGGACATTCCAAGCCACTCCTCTCTAGATCCCTATGAGACTAACACTGGTCCAGCCCCTTAAGGACCAAAAGACTGTTAGCATAGATGAAATTTATGAAATAAACTAACATGAAATGTTGACTGAATCCTACGTGTACAAACCTAGAACTGCATCAAAACACCTTATTTAAGGAAGAGAAAAAAAGGCTTAGGCACCGTTTGCTCAGAGCAAAAAAAAGATCATAAAGGCTTGTCTAGGTTGTTGTACAACAAATAAATGCTTACTAAGAAAGAGTTCACTGAGAAGTCAAAATGCTTAGGTCTCTTAGCCACACTTTAGGTGCTAACTCTCACGAGGGCATTGATGTTGAATATTGACTGAACCTTCTTCAGTTTGGAATTAAGTCTCACGATGGTTCAGAAAAGCAAGTGATTGCCACTTTCTTGCTTGATCATGAAACTGGCTAAATCATATTACATAAATGTTTGCCAACTGAATTTTTTTCAAAATTTTCATTAAGCAAAAGTAGAATAAAATTTTCACAAACATTTTTAAGTTTAACAATTTTATCCGACTTTCATTCGTATTTTGACAATGTTACCCTCCTTTTTTAATTTATAAATATTAGAAAAAATTCACAATCATCTCTATTCACAATCTCTTTCTCCATTAAATCATCTCTTCCCACAAAAATAAACATAAAAGATTCAATTACATCATCTCTCTCTCTCTTCACTTTTTCACCAACTCCCATAAAATTCCAAAATTTTCACTACCTTTTCACAAATTCCAATAAAACTTTAATCTCCCTAAATTTTCACACCACATCCAAGTTTTTGAAAACTTTCTAAAATTTTCAGTTGGCAAACATTACCAAACTATTGTCTCCTAGAGTACCTAACCGACACAGCATGAGATCAAGATCTCTCCAATTTGCTGCATAAATTGAATTGTCCAATTTGGATAGAGATAAACACAGCACGTGATCTACAACATTTAATACTACTCGTTGTCAATGCGGGCCCTACCATTCAATACTTGTCGTTTCTTTTTGCCTCAGAATTAGACCATCAAATTCAGATAGCAAATTATAGAGGACATCAATCCCACTGCATGAACCATTTTTAACACGGGACATTACACAAATTGTTTCACCATGCAATGAGACATTTTTCACCTCATAAAGAGAGCTAACAATAAGAACAATTGTAGTCACATGAGGAAGTTTCGTATCAGCATAATGTTTGTTGGATTACTTCCTCAAATGATTCTATAAACAAAAACTACAACCATAGGCTAACTTCTTAATTAGGGAAGAGGAATAACAAACCATTCTCCAAACCAAGTCTTCTGGACCCAAAGGTTGAGCTGGACTGGAATACAGAAAATGCCTTGAATACTGCAAAAGTGAGGATAATATCACGAGACCCCGCAAAGAAATAGCACAAATACTATTCTTCTCTAAAAAGACTCAAACTCAAGAATAACTTGTCTCCAAGCTAGGGGCTTTGGGTAAGGAAGCTAGGGGTAAATTTTCAATCAAATAATAAATATCTGGGTGTGTATTCAGTCCATTGCGTAAAGATAAACCGAGAAGCTCAGTCCATTAAGAAGCGTATACGTAGCAAAGTTTCACGATCGCTAAAGCTCTCATGTCAATCTTAGAAAGTTCAAGTAAAAAAAAAGTACACAACTTCTTTTTGCAACACAAAAGGAACCGAAAAGGTTAGAGCACAGAACCTAGAAATGCATCCCTAATTAAATCAAGACACATGATATACAAACACCATTATGACATCAAATTCAGTCAAACCTGGGCAACATTTTTTTGCATTTCCCTGATATGAGAAGGGGTAACGCTTCTTAGAAATGTTAATAGCCATCCTGGTTGAACAGCATCACTGGATGAAACAAACAAAGCTATCTGCAAAGGAGGAAAAGTGATCAAAGCCCAAGAAATTGCCCAGTCATTTACAGAATAAGGCAATCCCTACAACTTTTAATTATTAGCTGCAATTTCAAATGGACAAGCAACAAGTGCCAGCTATGTCTAAGTCAGAGGTTATCCCTATTGGTAACATTGATAATGTTCAGGAGTTGACATGTATTTTTCGTTGCAGGGTATCCTCTTTGCCTATGAAATATCTTGGGCTTCCACTGGGTGTTAGCTTTAATTGTGTCCATATTTGGGATGGGATTCTTGAGCGTATGGAGAGAAGATTGGCGGGGTGGAAGCGCATGTATCTCTCTAAGGGCGGAAGGCTTGCTCTTATCAAATCTACTCTTTCATGCCTCCCAATTTATTTTCTATCCTTGTTTCTCATTCCAGCGGCGGTGGCTAAGAGGTTGGAGAAAATCCAAAGGGACTTCCTATGGGTCAGCGATGAGAGTGCACAAATTTCACCTTGCGAAGTGGGACTTGGTTTGCTCTTTTCAAAATGGGGGATTGGGGCTCAGAAGTATTATAGTGTTCCATAAGGCTCTTTTGTGCAAATGGCTTTGGCGCTTTGCGTTTGAGAGGGATAGGCTTTGGACGGTGGTTATAGCTGCAAAATATGGATGCTCGTTGGGGGGTTGGAGAACGTCTTCGAATAGGGGGTCGCATGGAGTTAATCTTTGGAGATTCATTAGCCAAGAGTGGGGCGATTTCAATAAGCATATCAGATTTTTGGTGGGAAATGGAGGGATTAGTTTTTGGCATGATAGATGGTGTGGTGATAGTCCATTATCTATTGTGTTCCCGGTTGTTTACTCTGTCTCGTTGCAAGGAGGCTACAGTGGTGGACTGTTTGGTGGGGAATGATGGTCATGTTGTTTGGGATGTTCCGTTTCTTAGAGCGGCTAATGATTGGGAGTTGAAGGATTTTGTTGCGTTCTTCTCTCTTTTGTATAGGATGGAGATTAGGAGAGGTTCGGAAGATAAGTTGTCTTGGATGGGGTTTTTACGGTGAAGTCATGTATAGTCTCCTTGTGTGGGTAGGAATAGCTTGGCTTTTCCATGGAGAGGGGGGTGGAGGACGAAATGCACTATGAGGGTCTCTTTCTTTGTGTGGGAGGCTATGCATGGGAGAATTTTTACTTCTGATAACCTTTGCAAAATAGGAGCGTACATTGCTTATTGGTGTTATCTTTGTCGTAGTGATGGAGAGTCGATTGACCACTTGCTTCTTCATTGTCCCGTGGCGCGCACGCTTTGGAATCCTGTTCTTCGTATTGTGAATTTTCATTGGGTTATGCCGGAAAAGGTGGTGGATGTGATACGGAGTTGGGAGAGGAAGCTTTCAAATCCTTTTGTTAAGGCTATTTGGAGGTCGATTCCCTCATGTGTTTGGTGGTGTCTTTGGAGGGAGCTTAACCATAGATGGTTTGAGGAAGGTTCTTTGCCCTTGGCTATGTTGCATGGATTTTTTATGTTTACTCTTTTTTGTTGGGCTGAAGCGGTGTTAGGTTGCCCTTTTGTTGATTTCCATGATTTCCTTAGTTTTGTTACTTGTTTGGACTAAGTGATTTCGGTATAGTCTCTTGTACTGCTATCACTTTTTAATAAAATTTTCTTGTTTAAAAAAAATGATTACATGTAAAGGGGTCTAATCCCATCTACTATCAAAAATTAAGATATGCGGAAATAACAACATAGTCTAGTCCAGGCGTGTTACATAGTCATAATAATTCAATTATCTTCTCAGAGCTAGTGTTAGAATGCACATGTAACGAGAAGAATTAAAAGAACATATTTAAGGAGACAAGCTAAGACAACACTGATTTCATTGTTTCATAACCTATTGAGTATTGTGTCCACCTTAGGCATAATGCATGCCCAAAACGTGATGTAGAAATGCAATCATCAGATGTCATGTTATCTTGCATGATGCCGGTTTTAAAGTAAGCAAAGAAATTTATGTTAACATGAATAAAAAGAAGTGAATTCTTGATATCATGACCACTAGTAAGTCTTTTCCAAATGATGAATGACTGAAAACTAGAGGAAATCAAACAGAATTATTAAGCCATCACATATTTTATGCACTTCTGTATCATACTTCAAAAAATAACCATCCATTACCCCCTTCTCTCACCGGCACGTGGGGGGGGGGGGAACCACCATAAAAGAAATAAAAAGAAAAATTGATTTTCTCTCTACCATAACCACTAAGTTGCCCCTTGTTTTAATGAAACTACACTGCAAATTTCGTATTTATTTCCACTCCCTCTTTTTTTAATTTATGACCTTTTTCTATATGCTGTCAAGAGAAGAATCAAGGGAAAGAATAACAGAAAGCTACGTGCATACCCTTCTGTAATTAAGTATTCCTTCAAAAGGAAGCTCCAATTCGTCACTAACAATAACAGGAATGCATCCACTAACAACAGCATCGAACAATCTCGCAGATGATGGAGTGTCACCAGCTGGGCTTAGGCAAAAGATAGACCTGATTACAGATGAAACATCTTAACTACATGACAAAAACAATAGATAACAAAGTTACTCCACAGAACATAGTAAGTATCTATCTAAATTACTTGCGCATGCCATTCTGAGCTGCAGCTTTGCCACCCTCTCCAGATGTTCCCTCCTCCATAATAACACCCTCAGCACCACTTAATTCAGCTACAAGTTTAGCACGTATTTTTCCTCCCTGAAAACAGGAGAAAATGAGCAGCATAACCACAGAACATATACGATAGCTCAAGCAAATAAAAGCGGGACATGAAAAAACCATCCAAATATCTAAGGTTTCTTTATATTGTGTTCCGAGACCGAAAACCATTTCTGTGCTTCCAAATGGAAATTTTAAAAAATTATATATATACACATCTCTTAGATAATTATCCTCTGTTTTATGTCCTTATTCTTCCCCTAAGTTGTCCATTTGATCACAAAATAGCATCAGATCAGTCGGCAACAATAATATCAATAATTGAAATACTTTTGGACTCTCTCAGAAACATCACAAATATGAAATTCACAACACCTACAGACTAATAAATTCACAGCCAATAAGCATTAATGAGCAGGAATAAATTTCTGTGTCATACTATCAGAAATAGGCAGGGCACATCACATCAACCTAAATAAATCAAACATTCTAGAATCTCAATTTCTCAGTTATGGATAAGTTGCACACTAAACATTTTTGGAGCAAGCAAGTCTGGAAACCCCAACCATGCAGCTTAGGAAGAATATACTTTCATTAAAATGAAAGTGGAACACATAGACATTGCCCTCAAAGGCAGCTTTAAATGGACCTAGATTCCGTGCATATCAAAACCCAAGTTGATAGACTGAATAGACAAGAACATTCAAAACAGATGTCAAGGCCAGTAAGTCATCTACAGTTCCAAAATCACAAGCCTGCACAAGACAGTCCGCAAGATCAAAAGTACATTTCCAATAGATGTAAGTTTGAAGTCATCTATGGGATACTAAAAGAACAAAGAATACACTCGGTAAACAAGCATTGAAGCATTCTGGGAATTGAAATGACATGTGAATGAGTTGCACAAAGAGAGAATTCAAAGATAGTTCACGGGAAGAAGTACACTCCTCAAGCAACGACCACACTCCGACTTTTTGTTTTGCACCAAGCAACAATAACTAAGTCATTAGGGAAAATAGTCATATATATAACATTCATTGCAAAACCATCCTAGTCCTGATCCACAATGAAAGTGACTTGTATGCTGTCCTAGCATTCCCTCTCATGAAAAGTCATTATCTTCAGTGAGTATGAAAGTTTAAAAAAAAAAAGATTCCAACCATCCCCATACATCTTAAAATAATCGTCACTTTATACCGAGTGAATAGTAAATCAGTGTTTCTTAAAAGATCCAATAAAGTAATCTCAGAGTCACTAATGATAACAAAATCTTACCGCATTTCTTTTTAGACGCCCCCGAAAAAAGAGTAATGTGGTTCTCTTCGAATAACTATCAGATAAGCATTTGGCATCACATAGCTCGACATTGGGAACATAAGGAAGAATAATGTCTTTCTCCAGAAAAACCTGTCCTGGCTTGTACCTGAAAGTTGAAAAAAAAAACGCTTAATTTCATTCTTAACGGGTAATAGACTTCCAAAATATTGATTCCTTTGCAACTAGAAATAGCCACCAGTTCCCCGTGGAGTCCATATCTGGTAGCAGCCAAATTGCATTCTTCATAAATTTGCGCACAGATTTGAAAGACCAGGGATGGTGAACTGGAAGTATGTGATCCCGTCCTCCAGATCGCTTCCAAGCAGGTTGCTCTGTCACCCAATTCAAAGCTTCCTATTCCATAGGTAGAAGTATGTTAAAGCTTTTAAGAACAAATAAGAAAATTCTACATTTCTGCAATTCGATGAAGAGAAATACCAAGAAAGTGGAATACCCAAAGTAACACGCTCATCATAGAAAAAGAAGTGGGGTTGAAGGTAAATCTTTCCAAATCTGAGGTTATTCCTATTGGTAATGTTGACAATGTGCAGGGTTTGGCTTTTATTTTGGGTTGTAGGGTGGCTGCACTTCCCATGACATATTTGGGGCTTCCTTTGGGTGCCCGATACAAAAGTGTGCAGATTTGGGATGGTATTTTGGAAAGGATGGGAAGGAGGTTGGCGGGATGGAAGCGTATGTACTTATCCAAGGGAGGTAGGATTATTTTGATTAAGTCTACTCTGTCTAGTCTTCCTACATACTTCCTATCTCTTTTCCCTATTCCGAGTGCAGTGGCATTGAGACTTGAAAAGCTACAAAGGGACTTTTTGTGGGGTGCTGATGATGGTGCTCACAAATTTCATCTTCTCAATTGGGAGAAAGTGTGTTCTCCTATTCAGTCAGGAGGGTTGGGGCTTAGGAGGATCTCTTTGTTCAACAGAGCCTTGTTGGATAAGTGGTTGTGGAGATTTGGCATTGAGAGGGATAGATTGTGGAGATGTGTGATTGCAGAGAAATATGGTACCACGCTTGGTGGGTGGCTCTCCTTGTCCTCGAGAGGTTCCTTTGGGGTAAGCCTTTGGAAACACATTAATAAAGGCTGGAATACTTTTTCTGAGCATATTAGGTTTGTGGTGGGAAATGGTCAACGACTCAGTTTTTGGCATGACAGGTGGTGCGGTGGGAGAGTTCTGAGCCGCTCCTTCCCCTTAGTCTTCTCTTTGTCTTGTTGTAAGGATGTTATGGTGGTGGATTGTATGGAACTCGGTCCTAGTTCTTTAGTGTGGAATATTCAGTTCTCTAAAGCTGCAAATGATTGGGATATGGAGGAGTTGCTGCCTTTTACTCTATTCTTTATGAGCAGAGGGTGCATAGAAGTAGAGCTGATGCGATGTTTTGGCCGGGTTCTAAGGGTGGTGTTTTTTCCGTTAAGTCCTTCTATGATTACCTTACCAGTGGTGATACTCCTGAATCTTTCCCTTGGCGTGAGGTGTGGAAGGTCAAGGTCCCTTTGTGTGTGTCTTTCTTTGTTTGGGAGGCTTCACATGGTAGAATTTTGACTATTGATAATCTCAGAATAAGAAGAGTTTATGTCACAGAGTGGTGTTATATGTGTAAGAGGGATGGAAAATCTGTTAATCATTTGCTTTTGCATTGTACGGTTGCAAGAGGTCTCTGGATGCATATCCTTGGTTTGTTAAATGTTCATTGGATAATGCCTGAAAGAGTGGTGGATGTCCTCTCTTGTTGGGGACGGAAGTTTGTGGATCCTACAGCAACAACAATTTGGAGGATGATATCTGCGTGTATTTGGTGGTGCCTTTGGAGGGAGCGGAATAGAAGGTGTTTTGAGGATTCGGCTAGACCTCTAGGGAGTTTGCAGGGCGATGTGTTCCTTTCTCTTTTCTGCTGGGCTAATGCTTTGTTGGGGGGTCGTTTTCTGGACTTTTTTGATTTTCTTAGTTTTTTCATTTGTATGCTTTGAGTGATTTCGGTATAGTCTTTGTACTGAATTCACCTTTTCCTTTTTCTCTCTTTCATAAAATGGTGCTTACTTATCATAAAAAAGAAATACAAAACAACAAAAAAACTGTAGAAAGAATTAATACATGAGGGTTGATGACCATCAATTCAGGCCATGGACAGTTTTTCCATTATACAGGCTACATCCCTTGTTCACAAGACGACATGTGGTTTGATCTAAGGACCATTAGGAAAATTCAGGCGATGGACATGATTAAATATATCCCATTGGACGTTTTAACAAAAATTAGGCTATGTGGATATGAATATTTTTTCAATTTTCTGTAGTCATTAAGAAAATCTTTTCAAATGTATTTTGTTTGGTGTTTGTAAAAGTGGTGAGGCCTACATAAAAGATGCTTGAAATGAGGAAATTTCCGATTCATATTTTCTTAGACTTCATAAAAGGTGGAGCATGGTTGAAAGGAAAATTTGAGTGAGATGACTTGTTTTAAGTATAGTGAAAATTGTCATGGTTTTTGGGTCTCTGTCACAAAAACCAAAGCTAATGAGGAGATGAGAATTTGTTTGGGAGACAACCAAAAAATATGCTTGTTTGAGATCTCAAAAATAGTTGAACGATCATATTGAATCTGAAGAACAATCTAGTAACTACCAACTATCACAACATGAGGTCCCGAACTATTACGTAGGACATTAAGTGAATCAAGCTCAGAAAATGTGAATCCGGAACTCCTTCTAGATAATGATATTATTTCTTTAACTAATAACCAACTCTTCTGCACTACCTCCACCAGTCCGTAATCCCTTTCAAATATCAAAATTCAGTCAGTTGTAAATGACTCTGCCCTTATATTCAATCATAACAAGCACAGACTCGTAGAGAAATAATACAGTGAAGTCAAGCTTGGAAGATCACTCACACCCTGTAAAGCGCTTTGCACTGTTGTTTCTCCAACAAGAAGAAGCTTATGGTGGTGAAGAATGGTATGTAGAAGAGGTCTGCCTCGTCCTGCCTATCAACTCTCACCACACTCTTCAGCAGCCTCTCTGATTCCGGTGCGATCAAATCTGCCCACAGCCAGTAATCAATCGAATGCTGCATGAATTTAAAACAATTAAGTTCCGCTCCTCTCCAAGCTTCGTTCCATTTGTTTTTTTTTGTCTTTTCCTGATTCATTTTCTACATAACCAAGCAGATAAAAAAAACATAACATCTATTAGCAAAAAGACTAAAAACGAGAAAAACCTGTTCGATTAAGCGGTGGACAGGGCTGCCATTAGAGGTGAGATTGGAGGTCTCTCTATAAGTATTCCGAAATATCCAAAGCAGATCGTAGGTGAACTTGCTCGGCATCTTGTACACGTAAACCCTAATAGGCATCCCCACGGGAAAGTACGGCTCTACCTGCAACCTCTCGCTCTCAATCCTATACACGGAGTCGTCAAGATCTCTGACGACGTCGTCATTCGTACGGACCTCCCGGTTTGCTGGAGGGAATTTGGGGGCCCGGTGTATTAGGAAATGCTCCAGTGATGCGACGAAGGAGGTCTCAGGTCTCTGGTTAGGGTAAGAGTTTGTGGAGCGGGTTCTCGGGGAGATCGAGTAGAGGAAGAGGAGGATGGAGAAAGCGAGAAGGACTAGGACCATGAGGAGGATTGGAGAGGACCTGGATCTTGGACTCTGTTTCCCCGCCATTGTTGCTCTCCCCTTGGAAATTGATTTCGCAGTGGAATTCAATTCTCACGCTTGTTATATTCGCAAGCAAGAATTCAAACACAAATACTAATACATTTTAAGCAATCTTCAACAATTTTTTAATTTTTTATTCAACATAAATTTTCTCTCTCTACACTTTTTCACATAACTTCAATATTTTTTTATTAAACAATTATATCAAATCATTTCTCTTTCTACTTTACACAAATACCAATACATTTTACACAAGCTCTATCACGCTCCGAGCTTATGCCACAGCAAACACGTTTTTTCAACTTGCCAGTGCGTTCTTTGTCTAAATTTTGTAGAGGAAAATAGGTTCTTTCGTTTAGTCGTAGTGTCGCACACTGACGAATTGCCGGTGACACAGCACCGACAGTTTTTTTTACTTATTGCACCGTAAGTCCCTGTGTTATAACATTTTTACAAATTCGTCCATGTAGTATCACTTGGTACAAACAGGTCCCTGTAGTCACTAGGCTGCACACAACCGGACCGCAGACTGGACCGGACCAGATTTGTGGTCCGGTCCTAAATGTTAAAATGCGGTCCAATCCGGTTTTCTTTTTTAATAAATGTGGTCCGGATCGGACCGAACCGCATTTATTAAAAAAAATAAAAAATATTTTTTTATAATTTTTAATACAAATTATAAACTTAAAACGTTTAATTTTAATCTAAACTAAAACTCAACATTTTTATATGCACTTTCCTCTTTGTAATTAACCTAACAAAATTTTAAATTTTTTTTAAAAAAATTAAAACCGGTCCATAACACTTAAGTGGTCCGGACCGGACCGCATTTTGTAAAATCGGACCGGACCGGACCACTTATATAATGTGGTCCGGTCAGGTCCTTTAATATACTAGGACTGGAATGCGGTCCGGACCGCATTCCGGTTTTAGTATATTAAAGGACCTGACCGGACACCGCATTCCGGTTTTTCAGCCCTCGTAGTAACCCTTCTAAATAAAAATTAGTCCCTCCGTCCATCAGGCGTTAACACACTAACGACGAACCGGTCGACCGCTACATTAACCAAGTCAGCAACAAATGAGATGATGTCGTGTGTCTAACGACGAGTCAGTTGACCGTTACATGAATCGATCGACCTCTACACGAACCGGTCGACCGCTGCAAGTTGCCTCTTTGTAGCGGTCGATCGGCTCTCATTCCGTTAGTGTGTTAGCGTCTGATGGACGGATGGACTAACTTTTACCTAAAAGAGTGACCACAGGACCTGTTTGTACAAAGTGATATCACATGGATGAATTTGTAAAAAGACTATACCACAAGGACATGTAATGCAATTAAGCCTTTTTTTGTAAGGTAAAATTAAAATTTTTACAGTCAAATAATAAAAAATCGAAATTTTTACACTGCAACACCTTTTTATTACATTTTTTTACTTTTTTCAAATTTCAATTCAAAAGTTCCTCTTTACACATTTTCAAACTGGAATGAAAATTAATCTATAATTAAACATTACTCTACCATCAAAACATTTATAAATTTTTTTAAAATAACCTCTGTTTGGATGAGCTATTTTTTTGTTTGTTTATTATTATAATTTTTGTTAGAAAAAGATTAAAAAAATTGCACGTAAGTCAATTCCACTAGCTTGGGTTATGCCTACTGATCCCAACGGAGATCTTTATGCGACAACAATGTTCTACTGCTCGAGAGATTATAAACGACAGTCGACAGAGGTGATGACCGTGAAAGGCAATTCTCCTCGAAGTTTGTTTTGATTTTCTGCCCTATTTGCACCTTCTTTATGCGCTTCGGTCCTTTGGATTTGGGCGAAACATGCTATTTGCACCGAACCAATGAATGGAAGAGGCAACAGACAGGCAAGCAACGCATGTGAACTCACAATTTAAGGCCCTAACGAGACCAATTCCACACGGGGTAGATAATATCTCGTACGAATCCCACACAAGCTGAAATGCTCATGAAGTCTCCCATATGATGACTTATCAAACAAGTATGTCGCAATATATAAACATGAATTACTTACATAATGTGCAGAAACAATTGAAGTGGCTCCTGAAAGAAAGTCCACAACCCATGCTCACGAAGCTCATAAGAATTTAAACACCAAACTCAAAATGTTCTTTCTTCACCAACTAAAAGCTCGAGACCAGCGCCATCCGCACTGGATTGGCCAAATGAAACAACTCAAAGGGAGATGAGATCATCCTTTGGTGGTTGCTTCTTGGAATCGTACCCACTTTCAGATGCAGCCCCACCTTTTGTACCAAAAATCATTTCATCAAGATCATCCATCATTTCATCATTACTTCCCCCCTGACCTGCACCTCGAGAACTAGCAGGTTTTCTAACCAGAGCATCTTCTTTTGCATGACGGGGAGACTCCTCGGGCTCTACAGCAACAGGTATCATTGCAGGTTCTGGTTCGGAGCGAACAACTGAAGGCTTATTCAGTTCTTCATACTTGGAGAGAACTTTCTGGATCTCATCATTGACATTCAAGGCTTCAAAAAGAAGAGCCTCATTATCTCCTGCAGTCTCAATAATTCTCTGGACGCTAGTTTGAGACTGACGACACTGCTGTACAAGGGTGGTTGTCAAGTCATCCTGCCAATTAGAAGAAAACATTCCTTCATGTTATTGTGTTCTCCCCGGCACTCATCACACAGTATAGAATTGAACATTAGTTGCTCGGGTTAAGACATTTATGTAACTTGACCAAAATTCACAAAACAATTCTTCACATAGCTGAAACTCCAAGAGATGCCTAAAACAGGTGGACGTAGAAAAATGATAGACAGCACAAGACGACAAAAAATTACCTTCAAAGCATCTTGTTCTGGTGAAGAGGTCAAAACTGTTGTAAGAAGCTCAATACTGTTTCTTGCAACATCAAATGCTTCCTTTGTTTGTTCAGCTGTAAAGATTTGCACAGGAAAATCACGCTGAATCTGCTGGGGGAGACCAGCATTTAATTCTGACTCTGATACCGAACGAGCAGGAGTAAAGATAGGCGCCAAACTCTCATTGTCGCGACCAGGGAATCTAATACCTCTTGATTTCAAACTCTGAGATAGAAAGACACCAGCATAAAAGGTTCAAAGCAAAGAATCATGCAAGGGAAAATGTACAAATTCTATTTTCCGCAGAAAAACTACAAGGAGGATCATACCCACACATAAATCAGTTTGAGATTTTATTCCAAATCTCTTTGGGGTTAAGTTTATTCAAACACTTCCTCTGAATCAAATCATTGGTCCCCAACAAAAAATTTCTTAGTCGGACATGGCTAGAAAAAAAAAAAGTAATGTTCTAGAATAGTCTTATCAAATCCTTATTTGAAAAAGCTTGTTATTACAAACGTTAGTTAATTTTCCACTAGATAACAGGAAATGCTAATGAGAATGACCACAGGACTCGGCCAAATGTACAAATTCTATTTTCCGCAGAAAAACTACAAGGAGGATCATACCCACACATAAATCAGTTTGAGATTTTATTCCAAATCTCTTTGGGGTTAAGTTTATTCAAACACTTCCTCTGAATCAAATCATTGGTCCCCAACAAAAAATTTCTTAGTCGGACATGGCTAGAAAAAAAAAAAGTAATGTTCTAGAATAGTCTTATCAAATCCTTATTTGAAAAAGCTTGTTATTACAAACGTTAGTTAATTTTCCACTATATAACAGGAAATGCTAATGAGAATGACCACAGGACTCGGCCAAATAAAAATATTCACAAAATAGTTGACATAATTTTTCGTGTTTAAACTTTATAGAAAGAGAGAGGAAACACATTGAATAGAAGAGTTGAAGTAGCAAAACCTGGGCAACCAACAAAGAGTAATAGTATTAAAAGGCCCAGAGCTTTACAATACCTTATATGTTTCTTCGTAAACAGGCAAATAGCGAAGCTCACTGGTTGATTCCCCCCATGCTTCAATTAGCATCAAAGCCTTGTTGCGATTGTTAACTACTGTCTGAGGATCATCAATCAACTTTACAATCTCATCAAGAACTCTCTCGGCTGCCACTTCTGAGAAAGCCTTCTCACAATTCTTAACACATGTTTCAAGCAAGATCAAAGCCAAGTACTGAACCCTAGGACTTTTCAACATAATCCGCTTTTTAATTCCACGAATGAATTCAACACTGCTAATCCTTTCATGATTGATCATGTCGCAAATGTCAAGGTTCATAGCCCAATCAGGCTCGTCAAGGTCCTCCGAGGTGGCATCTTCAACAAGCTTATCCATCTGGTTTGGGCCTTGGAAAAGCTCCTTCACCTTGAAGCTCATTGAGCTCATGCCTGCACTCATTTTACGGCCCACCTCAGCACCTCCAATCTTGAGGCGTTCACCAAAAGCACTAACTTTCTCCATCAAATTGTCACTCATGTTTGCAACCTTTCAAAACCCTGAAATCAATGTAAAAGCTTTCTTGAAACCCCACAACCCTTCCAACTTAGAAGACAGAAAAGGCCAATACAAAACTCTTGCTGGGAAAAATAGGATTGAAAGTAAGATAATTCTGTCAGTCGCGTTTTTCCAATACACGGATAAATTTTCATCTCTGTAAGCAATACTGTACATAAAAATATATACAAAATTAGCTTTTCTTTTCTTTATTTTTCTCCATTTTCCAGGGAAGCAAACACAAAAAATGGAAACCAAAACTCAGAAAAACTCCTATAAATTCCAGCAACAAAAATAAATTTTGACCAGTACAAACAATAGAATTCAAGAGACGGATATTTTCTTTTCCTTTGTACAATTTGCTTAAGCAACCCAACAATCACGCATGTAAAACTCGTAGTAAAAAGCAATAACTTTTATTAATTCAAAACCTTAAAAAAACCAATTTTTCTGATCACTGCAAGATAAACATGTTTTGAACCCTACATCTTGTGATAAATTGTGAGCTAAGGCCAGGATGACACAATTAAGACAGATGAGACATCTAGATATCACTGTCAACTAGAGGGAGGTGAGTTTCACAGATATAAGAAGCCAAGACAAGAAAAATTATACATAACCCACGAAAGTCAATGTCTTGCATTTGCTTCTTGTTTTCTCAACTTTCCCGGAAACCAAACAGATGCGAGAGAGAAAAATTCATTCATGCGGTTTCTAGATAAATTAGAATATGAAACCCTAATGATCAAATAGAAAGGGAAGCATCCAGCTCCTAGTCTTATTTCAATAATCCAAAACAACAACCTAAAACATTATGGCTCAAATATTTCTGTCATTCCCCTTTGAAATTTTTCCTCCACTTCTCACAAACCAAACGGAGTCAACGAACTCGACCCTCTTAGATATTTGCCTAAAACCAAAACAAAAATATACGAGTGTTTGTAATTTTTAGTTTTAATTGAAAAAAAAACGAAATTGGAACTGGAATCGTAGAGAGTACCTTCGAGATTGAGATGTGATTTGGTTGAAACGAAGACAGACGAGCAACGACTTGGTAAAGTCTGATCTTTCTTCCTTGGAGTTTCAGTATCCCTCTTTCTCTCCCCCTCTTTCTCTCTTGTACGTTAGGCTATAAGTAACTAATTACAGCATTTTTGAAAACTTAAAAAATTAGCATTCGAGTTTTTCTAAAATTTTAAAAATCTGTCGACCTTACGTTGCGTTGGACACTCAAAATTTTAGCCTTAATAAAATAATTATAAAAAATTATTTCTTTTTATCAAATTATTTACTATAAATAAATATGAAAATTTCATTCAAATCATCTATCTTTACTTTTTTTAGTCAAAACAGCAAACTTTTATTAAGATTAAGGAGATTTGAAAACCTCAAATACAGGCTTTAAGGGGCGTGACAGACCATTCATAGAGTTGACGGGCCAACGAGCAAAGGGGTCAAACGTCCTTACAAATCCAAGACCAAAAGGGCGGGTAAAGACTCATAAAGGGTGAAAAGCCCATGAAGGGCAGCAAGCTGAAACGATCAGAGGAGGAGGATAATCGATAGAGGAATACGGTGGCAGAACCAGCAGCTAGAGGTGGTAAACCGGCTATATCTAAAAATGAGGAGGCAAGTGGCCCCACACGCGCTGCCTGGCCGGTCATCGGAGATGACCACAAGAAGCGTCTGGACGCCAAATGCCAGCCACCTGGCGCTTGCATACCAAAGAGGACCCTCTGCCGCTGAAAAAATAAAGAAAAATGGACGGGCGTGTGAGATCCACGCGTTCACGTGGCAATTCGTGAGATCACACGCATCGTCCCGTCGCTGGTTGGCCGGTGCAGAAATCTTCTACAATCGATGTATATGTCGTCTCTGTCGGTCGTGATCTTCAAAAACCTCCAGAAAAGCATATATCTAGCCATCAAAACCATCGGAAAAATGTCTCTAAAAGTGGCCGAAAATTTGGGTTTATTGAGAGATCCGGTCACAGATGGCAAGAGCAGAGCCTCTTTCTCTCTAGAATAGAGTTTTTTTACGAGCTTACTTACTATCATCTCTCTTTACTTATTCTTCAACTCTAACACCATAAAATTTTACATTATAAGTTTTTTTTATATATATGATAATAAAGGTCATGTTTGTTTGTAAAAGTATTCTATAAATTTATAATACAAATGTATTCAACAAAATTTTCAAAACGAACATTCCAAATCTAAAAAATTCATATATAAACATTAATATCTTTTACACAATCTCCAACAACTTTTCACATAAATTTCAATACCTTTTAAAAAAAATATAACAAATATTATTTTTCTATACTTTTTATTAGAGGGTTACATCAAACCATCTCTCTTTACACATTTTTACAAACTCCAATAAAATTTAAATATCTTTAAAACTTATCACTCTTTTATACAAAAACTTATAAAATTCCGATCTATATAAATATTCACAATTCCATCAAAATCTTAAAATCTTACCATTTTGTAAAAAACAAACATCTAAAATTTTACTACAAATTGGCAACGTAATGATTAGAAAAGAACCATTCAGGATGCGGAAGATGACCCAATTAGCTTTAAAAATAATATAACGTGATAACAGTCTGACTCATGAAGGGTTAAAAACTTACATGGCGCATTAAAAAATTTGAAAACAAACGCAATGTTAAATGAACAATAATTTTACAAATAAAAAAGTACGAGTTAGGAAAATAATTAAGTCATAAACTAAGAATGAATCTCTCTCTCTCTATATATTTTTTGCGTGTCAGCGTGTGTGTATATATTTAAAATAAAGAGGATTTGGTTCATTATGATATTTAATGAGGATATTTGAATATAAGTTATCCTCTTATAAATAAATATGTATTAATTTCATCTAAAGCTTAGGCTAATATATTTCATTTTTTAAAACTAATATGTTTTAAGAGATTTGTGAAAAATTAAAATCCTATATTTTGTATTATGTTTTATTATAAGTGATTTTCGATATTCTTCAAATGAAAGGATTTCTAATTTTTTTTTCCTCTTTGAATTTGCAATTGGGTCATTGAAGTAATAAATTAGTCATTTAGCTCGCGAGGTAATGATTTCAGAAAAAATAGACCCCTCTGTCTGCCTCCGTTCCCCTTTGTTAACAGTAAATACTGATCTGTCAAATTAATATTATGTTAATCAAATCAAATTGTGTCACTTTCCCAGTATAAACACGTAAGCCCACAAAATGTCACATAAGTATCGGCTCAATCAACCACTTACGCCACATCATTACCACATCAGCCAAGCTTACAAAACACACAACGATCGGAAAAAAAAACACTTAAGTTTTTCTTTATACCCATTCCCGTGAACCACCTCCCTCATTCTCCCCCAACAACTCAAACTCAGTAGAATCTTAATCCCAAACTTTACAATTTTCACATCAAACTCCACTAAGACGCAATAGCCTCTTTTTTCTCTAAATCATTACTTTATGGAGTTAAATGACTAATTTGTCACTTCGGGAACTCAATTGTAACTTTTAAATACTTAGAGTCACGAGTGCAATTTTGCCTTCTAAATAAATATGTTTAATTTCATCTAAAGCTTATCCTTTTTAAAAACATGATTTTGATGAGATTTGTGAAAAATTAAAATATGATAGTTTATACCATGTTTTATTAGAAGGGATATTCGATATTCTTCAAACGAAAGGATTTTTAATTTTTCCTTCTTTGGATTTGCACTATATATCTCTAAAATCCATTATTATATTGTCATTTATGAATAGGATAATTAACCTTTTATCCATCATTTTATTACAGATTTGACACATTGCATTATCTATCCGCTGTGACATACAAGTCAACTTTTAAAATTAAGATGACAATAATACGCTTGGGATGATATATTTCTTAATTTGGATGTTCATGAGAAGAGTTTATTCAAGTAAAAATTTTAAAATCATTATTTTTTTTATAATAAATATAAAAAATTTATTCAAACAATCTATCTATTTAATTTTTTTTACCAATTTCTTATAATCCAAAATTTTAACACACAAATGTCACATAAAAGAATTGCACGTGTCTTATGAACTGGCCTGAGTATTTAATGAAAGAAAATAGTTTTGTTTTTTTAAGAGAACTTGACATTTTAGTCATTGGGTTTTCACCATTTTTACCTTTTAGTTCTTGGGTTTCATTTTTTCAGATTTTAGTCCTTGAGTTTACATTTTTTTACAATATGATCATTCCGTCAGTCTGCCGTCCATATACTTAACGGAGCTCTCTGACATGTCAGCATTTTGAAGCGATCGACCGGTACATGAAGCGGTCGACCGCTCATATTTTACACATGTACCCGATCGACTGCTACATGGTCCGTTAAGCATATGGACGACAGACTGGCAGAAAGACTATTTTGTACAAAAATGTAAACCCAAAGACTAAAATCTGAAAAAATGAAACCCAAGAACTAAAACGTAAAAGTGGTGAAAACCCAAAGACTAAAACTACAATTTCCCTTTTTTGAACATAAGAAATTCTATAGACAAAACCCATTGGAATTGGACAGCTTGCAAATTAGTAAATTTCGAACATTCAGGAATTATCTTAATACTCCAAATATTAAGTAAGTCGAGAATTCAAACTCTAATCAAATTTGGCACTAAAATTTTTAGCTATAATTAAAAAAATTGTAAAATAATATCTCCCTATTAAATTAATTATTATTTGTTATTATATTATTCATTCAAATATTATCTCTTAACTTGTTCCATCAATTTCCCTAAACTATCTTTACTTATTTTTAGTAACTCCCATATCCCAAAAGACAATTTGAACTATTTGTTTACCTATTTTTGGACAAACACATTTAGAGCTTTGCTCTCCATTAATTATTTGGTCAAGTCATTGTCCCGTACGTACAGGCAGAGACAAAGTTAGAATTAAGACATTAAGAGGGACTAAGGATATGTTTGGTTAAAAAATATTCACACGATTTTTTTTAATCTTTACAATACAAAAATTTTACAACCAAATATCATTTTTAACTATACATAAAAATAACTACACATAAAAATAACTACAACACGCATATCAATAAAGTTAACGTTACCTACAAATTTTTAAAACACAAAAAATTCTCAAAAAAACATCACAACCGAACATCCTCTGAGTTAGGACTTAGGATTAGATATTAGGGAGTCAATTACATAAAAAAAAAATTTTAAGAGGGAAAAAAATTAAAAACAGTAAAAACCATGAATTTTTTTAAAACAGTTTTTTTCACTAATTGTTGGGGACTGGGGGACCAGACCCCATGGCCCCTGACACAAAGTGGTAACTTTTGGTTTGGTTCATAGTTTAATTTTGAACAGTACAGAAGGGGTACTGAGTCCAGCCTTCGAACGGCCGAGATTGGACGCATTGTCTACAAAACCCAGCCGATTCCCAGGTGAACACATTCTCTCTCTCCTCCTTTCCTCGTTCCCCTTGCTGCCCACTCCAGGGCCCAACCTCTAGGGTTTGACACAGAGATCAAATGCAGCTTCAGCAGCTTCACACTACAGGTTCCTCTTTCGCAGAAATGCTTTCACCCAGTTGACTCTTATTATTGTATTCTGTTTTGGAAGATCAAATAACTGGAAGTTTATTTTCACTGGAACATAACCATTTTCTTGATCAAAATTTTAGCGTCTGGAATGCTTTTTATATGACCTTTTTTTGTGGTTCCTCATAAGGATGTTAACAAAATCGGAGTCATAGTCTTTTGATATTTTCACACATTTTAAGCGGGAGAAATATCAGTTCAATCGACCAAACAAAAGAAGGAAACGAATTAAATTGGAAATGGGGTCTATTAGAAAATTAAAAAGTCGTTAAAACAAAGAATTGCACCTAAACACCGGCTTAGCTATTGTATTACTTGTTTGTTCCGCACGTATTTGCTATTTGTTTCGGATGTTAAGTCTATGCATTCACGTTGTTTGCAGATGATGTTTGATAAGGTTAGTTGAAATTGCACAACTCCGAAGTCTATGTGTAATGTCTTCTGTCTTGTGTATGAGACCCTATATTCCTAGTTGGTTGAAACTTTTCTGGAAGTGAACAAGTATGGACGTATGAATTGTAGAACTAATAATGGCTATGAATTCGATAATATAAAGTGGAAAGGAAATATTAGTGCATTATTTTTCCTTACATACATGTCTGCATTTGGAGCAAGTGAAGATCACGTCATGTTTTTATGCCTCGTGCAGTATTTGAAGTTTGAACATCTAAAATCTAAAGTACTTACTAAGTTTAAAAGCCCATAGAACTCTTCACTAGTTGTTTATTTGTCTTTTGGAGCATATGAAATTAGTTGTTTTCTACTGTCTTATTTGTTTGCTGGGTGCAAGTTTATTGTTCATCTAATGACGAGGTTCTTTTGTCTAGGCAGATTTTGGACGTTTGCTCTCAAGATTTGTTTTTTTCCCAGCTTTTTCCGGCTGGAACTTGAGTGAAGATTGAGGGGCCGTTGTTTTGTTTCCATGTAGGATGGACCTGACTTTTCTGAGTGCTGTTCTAGTCGGGGCAGGTTGCTTAGCTTTGGGATACTATATCGGTGCACGATATCCTGGTCATGTCTTTTTCTCAGCAAGATTAACTAAAGACAGTGCACATGTCAATAATGGGAAGAAGAAGGGTAAACTCAAAGAGCCCCTAGAGGTTGAAAAACTGGCTGACATTCTTGAAGATTTCAAAATGGTACGATCACCCCCTGGCCCCCCTCTCTCTCTGATTCACACACACACCTAGAATGAAAAAACTTAGATGTCTTTGCTTTTATTCTTACTTTCTGCAGGTTTTGGTTGTGAGGAATGATCTAAAGATGGGAAAAGGAAAAATTGCAGCCCAATGCAGGTAGCCTGTGATCTTATATTGAATAACCTGATAAAGTGTGTGTGTCTGTGTGCTCATGTACTTTGCAGCCTTAAAAAAGTTGTTCTTTGCTTTTGTATATGTATATATTTATTTAAAATTTCTGTAGATGCAGATAAAAAATGGTCAAGACGTAGGTTTCATGTTGATTGATTTATTAATCGATCATTTTGTTAAATAACATCTTTGATGAATAATTGTCTGTCTGATGATTTATTTATTTTTGAAACCAACGGATGATCATATTTGTAAGGAAAGAATGGAAGAACGGAAGAACGGATGACATAGGCCGCCCCTCCCCCCACCCCAAAACCAGGAAAAAAAGAACAGATGGAAAACAAAAGGAAGTCTGCTGAGTATATCTCCAAAGGTCATTGATGGTTATGAAGCATGTCGGTGTGTTCTGGTAATACTTTACCAAGTTCAGTTCGGCTAAAAATGGTTTAGTGTGTAATTAAAATCATAAAACAGCTACCAAGAAAAAAATCATAAAACAGCTTTATGGTAACTAGAAAGGATGTTTGAGTTTCCCCTCTTTCTGTTTTGAACGCATTGGGTGTTCCTTTTAGGTTGACCTCTTGTTACTGCTAGTTATACATGCCAGAAGCCTCTTAAAGCTTTTATTCTATATCTAAGAAGCTTAGAATGTTTTATCAAGCATAGTGTGGATTGGTTGCCCATCCCTGTAGTCTCCCTTCAAGAGTTTATTGAGTTGTGTTTGGTATCTTCTAGAAGCCTATGGCAATATCTTGATCTGTTATTTTACATTGCATATCAAGCATGTGGATTCTACTTTTTAGCTCATAAAGAAAAGAATATTGTCTCATTGTTTTTACATTCAAAGAAATACCTTATTTGCATCTTTATCATCACATTTGATGTTAAGGACAATTTTTATGTCAGCGCTTTTGTAAATTGTTTGATAGCATTTAGGTATCTAATTGCTTGATAGCTATGACTTTCATATTGGAGGCAAATCCACTCTTCCTTGAGGGTATTACATTTTTTTAAAGCCTTGCAGCTGCTATAGCTGCACTAATAGCATTTAGGTATCTTATATGGTTCAAGTCATAAGATGGTGGGACTTCTCTCTGTTTGTTGATTTTAATGGCTCTTGTAGTTGCTTTGCCTTTTCTAAAAGGAAGATGGTAACGTTTCATTAAAGTTTTTCATTATTTGACTGAGATGGTAGGGTTGACAACAAGGATTTGGACAGCTTGATTTATATGTGTCTTTCAGCAGATGAACCAAGTTCCTCAGCAAGGATGGATATGATTTTCTTAATGTCCTTCATGCTTTGTGGTATTTTAATAAACACATCTACATGTATATAAGAGTCCTAGAGAAACGTTATCAGTTAGTGAAAATGGTAAACCCAGTTTGTTGGTCTAGCAACTAACCATTGACATGGTGATTTTAGCTGAGCTGGCATGTTAATTTAGAAGAAGTTTCTATGCCATATTGTATTCCTTGTCTTCTGTTAAAGTTCTTTATTCATTATTTCCATTATTTGCTGTTGTGTCAATTGCTTTCTTGGGTTGCACTTCGAACTACCACTGGTAAACCTTAATCTTCTGAATGCATTCTATGCTTCATCTATTGCTGATAGCAATTTGAGGACTACTTGTTGAACTATCTATTTAATTGTAAAGAGCTTGAGGAGTTGGATTGATATAGTTGACGGGTAACTTGTCCCCTATTGTAGTTGGTCAACCTATTCAATGCATTGGCGTCACTGGATTGATTGTTGGATAGTTGTCGCATGCTTGATTCTTCATTTTTTGGTAGTATTCCACTTCATTTTGTTATAAAGCATTATCCTAAACTTTCCCTTATTTGGTTAGTCATGCAACTTTGGGGCTCTACAAGAAGCTTCTTCATCGGGCACCAAAAGCTTTAAACAAGTAAGGCCACATAGCACTTATACTGGAGTATTTCCTTATCCGGACTGTTTGTTGTGACCAAGTTAGTTAGCATGCAGATGGGAGATGTGTGCACAGCCCAAGGTGGTTTTAAAAATTGAAAGCGAGGAAGATATGCTGGCTTTGCAAGTAAGTTCTTTTTGGTTGGAAGCTGCGTGCTTAACGTATATCTTTATTTCTTGCTTTTTATTTTTTTAGAAAATATCAATGAACTTAAGTGTAAGTTGCTTTCTGTGAAGTCAATATTCATGGTGGATTAGTTAGCGAAGTGGCTACAGTAGAGGTGAAACTTTTTGCTTCTAATGAAGTAAACAAGCATTGGTTCAAAACTGGGCTTAGCTGAAAGAAATGTCCTTAGTTCAAATGGTCGTGAAGATTTGCTGCCTCTATTAGTGATTATTAGAGAGTTGAAGGCTCGATTTAATGGGCGACACTCCAGTCAGGATGTATCCTGTACTTTGGACGCTCTTTGGATTGTTTCTTTTCTCCCGCAGATAGGACTGACTGAACTGGAAGTTAGGAACCCAATGCAGGTGCATAATGTTCCATTTTTTTGGTCGGACTTCAGCAGCCAATGATGAATGGATACAACTAATTTCATACGCTGCATGTCATGGCTATGTTTTTCTTTCAAGTTAGTCAATCCTAATACAAGAACATTTTAATTCCTTTCTTTTTGAAATTTCTTTCTTCCCCTCAATCTCATATGTACCAGACAGCGTCCTTTTTCCTTCTTTCTGGTTAATCAGGCGCTGTAAAGGTTTTTTTTTTTTTTTTTTCTGAACTTACAAAATGTTGCCATGAAGGTAAACCGTGAAGCTTGTGAGCTTGGATGAAGGCATGATCATCTCTTCATTCTTAGTTCTTTTTGAGCCATTGGCAAAACTATCCTTGTGTTTTTTCTTCTGTCTTCTGAGGTTTTTGTATTTATTGGCTGATTGGATTTCATTTTTTCATGTGATGGTTTCACTTTTCCTGCACGTCTCCTGCCCTCGGAAAGTGAAAGTGAAATGTGATGCATTTTGTCTTCTTTTTGGACTATTTTCTCCCGCTTCAATTTTTTTTTCACAACTTATGTAGTGTGTTTCCTTTTCCGGACGTGTTAACTTTCACTAAATCCTGATTTACTTTGTCAGGAGCAGGCAAAATCACTGAAGTTACCAACCCACATTACAATTGATGCAGGGAGAACACAGATTGCACCAAGTGAGTGGCAACAATTCCTTCTTTCCAGAAGATTGATCATAGTCTCAACAAACGGTTGCTAAGTTCATTCAGTTGATAAGTTTATCTGGCATAGAATAATCATATTTTTTTTATCTCACCTTCCAGATTCAAGAACAGTGATGGCAATTCTTGGTAAGTTTCTTTTCACCATACCTGCATATCTTGGAGATCATTTATAGTTTTTGATGTGATGAACCCCTTAAGACCTATGTGCAGTTTGATATGGGCCTGGGGATCCAATTTAGTTCTTATAAATGGGAAATTCAAAAACATTTTTCAGTTGATTAATTCTAACACTTGCAGGACCTGTTGAAGTGGTTGATGGTGTAACTGGTGGACTAAAACTTTTGTAGTTGCTGCTGCTTCATTCAAGTGGATATTCATCCTACTCCACAAAGCAGTCGAGCATTTAGAGGATTCTATTATATATCAAAAAAGAGTCTTGGACGCGAAGTTGGTCCATTTTCACATTTACCCTTTCTTATGTACCATCCCTTTGCGATCATGATGAAAAACGAAGGCAAAAATCTTAGTGACCGGGAAGCTATGGAGCAAATACAGACCACATGGGACCATTACAGTATTGATCTGAACATTATTTAACTTAACTTGTTTTCCTATTCTTTTTCTTCTTTCTCCATAAAATTTCAAATATCATCTATGTTTTGCAATGTTTTTCGTGCAGCTCACTTTAGCAATCAGCTCCATGGATTTGTATGGATTTGCAGTCGGATATTATTTTATTTTATCCACAAATTACTCATTTTTAATATATTATATTATAGTTTTTTTTTTGGTCAAATCGGGACTTTTGTTTAATACGAAATATCGATTATATAATTTAAAAAGGAAAATTGCAAGTTATTTTAGGGTATAATTGTCACTTTGTTATTTCAATTGGTGTTTGGTTGTTAAAATTTTAGGGTGGTTAAAATTTAGGGTTGGTGAAAAAGTAAAGATAGTTTATGGAGGTTGATGAAGAAATGAAGATATATAAGATTTAAATGAATATTATAATAAAAATAATTATTCGATAGAAGAGATTATTTTATAATTTTTTTTAATAAAGTTTAAAATTTTAGGAGGTCTAAAATTTGGCAATCAAACAATTTTATATTTGATTGAAAAAATAGTCATAGGTTGTGATGTGTTAGAAATTGATACTCTTTAGGAATAAATGTAAAATCAGTCACTGTGATATACGCCAAAATTGAATTAGTCTTTGTGATAACAAAAATATAAAATTAGTCCCCGTAATTTCATTTTTGTTTGTCGTTGGTTTTTCCATTAGGGACTGATTTTATCAGGACTAATTTTATTTTTTCTAGTCACGAGGACTAATTTCGATTTTGATGTATATCTTAGAGACTAATTTTGCATTTATCCATATTTTTTAAGTGTAATATTTCAAACCTAGTAAATGGTTACAAAATACAAAATTTATGATAATTGGAAATTTATGATAAATCGTGGGTGAGAAGTATATATCTTCTTTGATTTTTTTTTCTTTTTGGTTGATTTTTCTAAAAGCTTCTTGCATTTTGCTATTTTCAAGAACTACAAATAAAAAATAAAAATAAAAAAGGTGAAAAAAGAAAACCTAGGGCTAGGACCTAGAGGTTGTAATAAAAAAAAATTAAGAAGAGAGAGAGAAGGCCGCGGGTGAGCAACTGCAAGGGCTTAGCCTTGCCTTTTTTGTTTTTGTTTTATTTTCTTTGTTTCCTGGCGCAAGGGCAATTATTGGAGGTTTATTCCACGTGCGGGATTACTGTCGTGTCGGCCAATTGTATTCCTCTCTTTCTTTGTAATGGTGATTGGCAGATACCGTAGTCACGTGGCCGCTCGCACCTAAACCCAACCACAAATCGTTCCATCCTCTGATAGTCTTTTTTTTTTTTGGGTAACAGGAAGTCTTCACTATTACACTTCCTGCTCATTCTCCTACTTTCCGGGTGACTCCAAAACCAGAACCGTCCGATCAACTCTCATTCTTGAGTCAATGGATATCGAACAGTGGTGGATGCCTCTGGTGATGGTGGTGGGTTGGGCACAGTAGAACAGTCTGTGCAGCTGAGGTCTACTCACCCAATGCACGGGGTTGTAGACAGAGTCAACGAGAATGCAGGACCTTACATTGCGCTCGTCATGGCTTACCCTACCGAAGAACTTGCGCTTCAAACCTCTTGTTTCTTCGTTCCCAGCTCCGAGATCCCCTGGGTTGACCTAGCTGGTAAGAGCCAGAGAGTCAAGAGACTCTCACTCTCTTTCAGTCTTTCTCTCTCTTTTTCTCGGTCTTGGTTTCCTTTTGCTCAATGGTCTTGTTTCTTCTCTCAGTGTCGTGATGTTTCTACAAATGGGCCAACTTGGTGCACCAAAAAAATGGCTAGTTTTAAAAGTTCGAACTGGGGCGAAAGTGGTCCCCATCTAGTCCCAATTAGCCCATCTGGAGTAAATAAGCAATGACTTGGAGAGCAAATGAAAGATTTGTTGTTAATATAAATTCTAGTTTAAGCCACAGGAGATACCCTGCTGGCCTAAATCTGTGCCGTGAGCACAGAATCAACTCCAAAGTTATGTTATTTGTGCGCGGCAAGTTTAAGACTTGTCTAATAATAAAAACATTAATACCACGTTAATATGACTCGAACTTAGTAGGAGGAGTCGATCGGCCTCCCAACCATTAGACTAGCACGCAAGTCTAATGGTTGAGAGTCCAGCTGTCCAGCATAAAACATCTCACATAAAAAGTAAACAAAGTAGAGAGTAAAACACTTGTTCTGAAAATGTTCAATGGCTAGGAAGGAGGTTCAACATAGGGATGATTAATGATGTGGACGTAATTTTTGTGATGACTGGAGAGCAAACGGTGAGGATTCATCTTTGTTTCGTTAATTTCTTCAACATCCATAGTACGTAAGTTGTAAACTTGATCTTTTCATGGGGCACTCTTAAGCTAAATGCAGGTATAACTGTGCAAATCCTTCTTGATGCATTTGAGATTCAAGGAATTGTACATTATGGGACAGCTGGAACAGCTAATGATTCATTAAACCTTGGTGATGTTAGTGTCCCGATTTATGTTGCCCTCACAGGATCTTGGAAATGGAAGGTACAAATTTGAGCTTGCATCAATGCCATAAAACAGTAAAACGAAAACAATTTGATATTTTCTCTGTTTAGTTTTAGTACTCTATTGTGACCTTTGCCATCTTTTCAATACAACAATATATTTAGCACAAAAGATTGCAGGTTTCTGGTGCAAATTTTTTCCCTCTCCCTTCTCATAGCTTACATAGTTGATAAATATTCGTAAACTTTATATTTGTTGCAGGATTTGAAGCTACAAACAATGCATCAATGAGACATATTGCCTACCAGAAGCACCACAAGTTGTATATGGATCGAGAGGTTCTACTGCCGATATATACCTTGACAATGCAGCATATAGAAAATTTCTCTTCAAATAACTTAATGTCTCGACAGTTGATGAAGAAAGTGCTGCCATTGTAATGGTCAGTATAGAAAAGAAGTACTCCATTTAATGATTCTGGGGACAATTGTTTGTTACAGTGTTTGCCATGTTGGTCGCTGTGCAGACATCTCTATCAAATGGAGTGCCTTGCATTGTGTTTCGTGGCGTATCTGATTTGGCAGGCGGGGAGGAGAAGCTGTCGTCGACAAGCCTTAGTTCTTTGGCTGCTGTGAATGCTCTCACTGTTGCGGTTGCGTTTATAGAATTATCTGGGGAGGAAGCGGCTATCAAAGACCACTGAAAGTGAACCTCCCTAGGTAGGTAAAGATTGTTCATCTGTGTTGTGCAGGTTGAACTGATGTCTTTCCAATAAAGTATACATCATTTTTCTTCGCGAAAATTCATGAGAAAATCTCAATGAGAACAATTCTATATCACAAGGGCCAAAGCCCATATGCTAATTGGGCTACTCACCCTTGGGATTATCATGAATAGTGTTGTGCAGCGGTACTGGTCCCCGCCCCACTACGGCACAGGTAACGGTGCCAGATTTCGCCATGGGTGGAGATTTCAGCAGTAGCGGTTTTCACCACTAATTTTTTCGTGGCCTCTAAAATTTTCTCCGTTCTCCTTTCTCCCTCCTCGATTGACGCCTATCTCCTCCACCAACATCGGCGATCTTCATGGCACATCTACAACAGATTTGATAGTTCTTTTTTACTAGTTGATACTTGATTTTTAATGTGATTTGAAAGTTGTTGGGTTAATTTCGTTTTGAGATTTGCTGATTTGGATTGATTTTGAATGCGATTTGAAAGTTGTTGGGTTGATTTTATTTTGGGATTTGTCGATTTGGGTTTATTTTGAATGCGCTTTGAAAGTTGTTGGGTTGATTTGTAAACAATTGTTCATATTTAATTACAACTAAATGGTAGATTACATATTAATTTCACTTTCCTATTTGCAATTTGGGATTTTTAGTTGATTTTTTTTTTGTTTTAACGATTTTGTCCTATTTAGTTTGAGTGGCGGTAGCCATTATTGCCACTGTCAAAACCTTTACCGTTAGTTGTCGGTTGCAGTGTCCATTTTTAGACAATTGTCTATAGCGGTGACGGTACTGATGGAGGGCATAACCGCCACCGTTGATACACATCCCTAATCATGAACATCTACTCGGCGTCTAAGGATATATTTGTTTGTCCAAAATTTTGGGGTCCAAAATTTCCAACACAACAAACATACTTTAAAATTTTTAACTTTTACACATATATTTTAAATTTTTCAAACTTAAACATTCAAAAGATTCTTAAAATTTTAAGAATATTATCTAAAATTTTATTAAACAAATATATCCTAAATCGGGTGCGGTTGACTGCGATTGGATTCTGGACTCATTCCGATTACCCAATTTATCCATTCTCCTTCTCTCTCTATTCGTTGCTTGTGGCGAGGAAAGGGACTTTTTTATGGATAAGGTGCTTGAAAAACGAAAAAGAAGAAAAACAAACCAAGTCCAATCTCTCCCCTATACAGAAAATAAGAAGGTAGTCTGCATTTATAGAGTGAAGTCAAAGTGATCATCCAATCACAATAAAATCGTCTGTTAAATATGTCGGTTATATAATTTAAAAATATATCATAGTGCTAGATTTTGAAGGAAATAGAATGCCCACACGTGGATCACGAGGGTAAATATTTAAGAGAAAAATCGATAAAGTTGTTCAAAAAAATATAAAAGAGAGAGTGGATTAAAATAAATAATTTAAACACGTATATTTATATATTTTTGTAATATTTTACGAAATTTATAAACTTACCGAAAAGTCACGTCGTTTCGAACGGACACGTCACTTCGTCAAATATATTACCATTCAAGAGATACGCATGGATATGGGAACCATTGTTACGATGATATGTATAGAATGACATGGACTAAGGTTGTACTGATAAACTTAAGCCTAAAAAACCATATTAAAGAGTTTGACTCGTGTGTTATTCCTCCTCGATGATTTAGGTTATGTTTGATTTATGTTTTGAGATATATTTTTGTGTTTGTGTTTTTTTGAAGGTAGTGTAGATTCTCTTGAGATTGGTGAAAAATGTGTTAAAAGTTGTTGAAATTTGTAAAAAGTTATTGAGATTAGTGAAAAGGTATTGGAATTGATGAAAAATTGAGAAAAATATTTTGAAAACGTTTTGAAACATGAAACAAAAATAGCTTAACGTTTCCTGCATGCCAACTCGAATCCAACCCAAGGAAAGAAAGAGAATAATTAGCAGCAAGCAATGTGAATAAATTGATACGACAGCACCCTCCGTAGCTTTTGGCCAACGAATAGGTTCTGTTCCACCCTTTATGGTCATGTTCGTTTTCACTCTTTTCTCAGGATTCTAAGTATATTCACAAATCTACCACCGAACATATTCAGAATTCAAACACAAACACCAATACATTTTACACAATTTCCAACAATTTTTAAATTTTTTATTTAACATAAATTTTCTCTCTCTATACTTTTTCACATAACTCTAATACTTTTTTATTAAACAATTACATCAAATCATTTCTCTCTCCACTTTTCACAAACACCAATAAAATACTATTCAACATAAAAATTCACAACTTCTCTAAAATCATACATTTTTACTCAAAACGAACATAACCCTAGGATTCACGAAACCCCAGTCCGGCAGTCCAATTGGTCTCTCGAACTGATACGACAAGTCGCTTTGAAACATGCATTAAGCATATCCCACCAAATTACATTTTTATTCGAGTTCCAAGTGTACACGTTTTGCCCTCTCTCTCTACCATTTTTTTTTCTTTCTCGACTGAATACGTTGGTTGATTGCAATACTGAACGATAATGTTACTTAATCCTCAACCACCTTTTTATAATCAAGCCTGCTGCACGCACATGTGAGCCTTAATAAATGGACCATCTTTTTCCCGAGAAAAAAAGTACCACCCACGCTATATGTCTCTCAAACATGACCTGTATAGTGTTAAAGAAGTTCATCAAAGTAGTTCACACATGTTTTTGATGGACAAAAAATTTCTATAAGAATTGTAAAGTCATTTTTAACCGGAATATCATATAATTTTATTGGGCTAAAGTTCGATGGAGCTAGATTCAAAGTATAATACTTGGAATGATTTGAAAAGTTCAAACTCTCATTGCTTTCTCCCGCAAGCAAAATAGCACATTAAAATTCAGAGTCTTTTCCGTAAGGGATTTCTCCAATGCTATTGTCATTCATCATCATCTAATATCTTGTATTTTCTTCTGGTTTTTTGTTATTAGTGAGAAAGTTTTGAGAGAGTGTTGTGTATACTTTGTCTGTTCTCCTTTTCTTCTTTTTATACTCCCTTTTCAGTGTATGGGCCATTGACTATGTTTGGACTTTGGCCTTATTGTCCTCCCGACCCATATCACTTCTCAGACATTTTCTATCTCGCCCACCATTTATTGAAGGTTGGTGTTGTCAGAGCTGTCTATCTTTCATCTTTATTTTTCTACCTTTCGGTTTGTCAGTCAGTAAATAAAGAATAATCATAATTCCTTACGTCAGTTTTTTTACCATATAAAGTATGGATGTTAGTTTCCTTTATGAACTTTCAATCCCTGTGATACACATATTACACTGAAGAGGCTAACCTTTGTTTCACTATTTTGAGTCTCAAGTAATGAGCTTTTATTATAAGAGGAATCTTCTCCTCCATAGACAAACCAAACATGTGAGCTGTGTACTATTTATCGTTACCCGTATTAAACTTTAGAACGCATAATGTAATTCGAGTAGAGAATTATAAAATATGCCGAATAAGTATCTATCTGGTGAGATCGTGTGCAACAAAGTTAGGTGAACTGTTTATTTTTTTTATATATATTTATTTGTGACATGCCATACACAAGAACTAGGAAGAATCATCTTACCTATAGATGAGATAAAGAGTTATCACTAATGTAAGCATTTGTACAGATTCTATGGAAGCTTCGCTCCACTAAATTTCTCTATAGAAGGTTCCAAAAGAACCGTCCGATAAAAGAAACCATTGCGGAAGCAAGCAGCCCAAGTAGGAACATGTTACCCTATATTGCACCTAGAATTAAATTAAAAATAAGGTTGAATTTTGATTTTAGCAAAGTTGGGAGGTTGCTCAGATAATTTCTAATTCTATGAGACCAAAAATATTAGAATGATTTTTATTTTTCCCTGAGCAAAATTTTGAGTGATTTAAAAAGACGTTTATTTTCCCGCCTGTGCTACAATGACACGACTTTTACCGATTGCCTAAATTTTTCACCATCCTCCCCCGACGCCCGCAATGCACGGAATATCCTACGTGGCACGGCATCTAGGAAATTTAGTTGGAATCCCCAACGGCAAATTCCCACTGCTGCTCCAACCGTTTCCCGGCTGAGTGAGAGAGGGAGAGGGAGTTAAAACGAAAGGGGCCGAATCGAATCGTACTCATCATCGTTCATGGCCAAGTTGTGAAACTCGCACCCGCAGTCCAATCGCATCTTTTCGGGTATCCGATTCCTTTTACTTTCCTTTCTCACTTGCCACTCCCGAGATGCCTATTTAATCCCACCATGCGTATTCCCAAGAAGCCCGTTTCCTCATTTTGCGTCTCCCTCTTCTCCTCCTCCTCCGAACTCTCTCCCACATTCTTTTCCCGGATTCCACTTCGCACTGGAACTCTCCGCAAACTCGTTCGGTTTCCGGGAACACGAAAGGGAATTCACACCGCAGGTTCGTGTCCGTTGTAACTTTCTCGCTTTAAAAGAATTCAATTCTTTAGCTTCTTGGGTGGGAATTATTAGAATATTCATTTCTTTACCTTCTTCGGTGGAAATTATGGGTTTCTTTTTCTGGTTGCGTAAGCCTGAAGATTATGACGGGTTCACGATTCTCTTAATGTCAGTGACTGAATTTTTCTATAATTACGTTTTTGTTTGGTTTAATTAGTGTCTTTGCTGGTAATTTGGTGAAAGTTTTGGAGTTGCGTGGTGGGATTGGTCAGGACAAGAGGTTGTAGTGTACAAGATTGGAACCAGTATTATATTAGTTTGTAGGTTTGTTTCGGGAGCAAAAAGATTGATCGTTTTTATTCGGGAACTGAAATTTATAGGTATTTCTTGGAGCGTAGCTTGGACGATTCCTAGAGTCGGAACTTAGCGTGGTGCACTTTGTGCTATTTTGATTGGACAACACAGGTAATAGCTTGAGGTTTTCTCAGGTGGGAAAATATTTTTGTTTTTCGCTTTTGTATTGGAAAACAGTTTGTGGTGAATTTGAGCTTAACGGGGTGGATGAGGAGCTAGGGAAATGAGGAGATAGAGATGTTCCTTTCGACCTTTAGATTGAATCAGGCAGAGATACCACTAGCAAGCGTGAACAACCTACGGATGAGATAATCATAACGTATTTTTTTTCTTAATTTTTATGTGCTTTTTACTGTGGCCATTAGATTCAAATGAGATTACCAACTTCATCTTTTATAACCCTTGAAGTGAGAAATCATCATGTAGAATGGAGTTAATGCCAACTTTAGGGCTCTTTTGGTTTAACTGGCGAAACTATTAACTAGATGTGTATTTTCTGTTGGAAATATGTTCTTGGAATTTGGAGGCATAGAATTGTAAGTTTATGCACGTCATCTATATACAGGATAGATTTGCCTGAATGCATTATGCAGACTTGACTTGAGTGATTATAGTGCTATCATTCTCAATCACCATCATAAGCTAATCCTTTTCCCCCCTCTTCTCCCCCCACTGAAAACTACCAGGAGCAAGCCAATTGTGTGCCAGTTATTCAGTGGACGAGTGCCACGAGACTGTAGTAGGTGACAGATCATCAAACTTTCTTCATATGGCAACCAGTGATGGCGATCAGAAACCATTTATATGGTCATCTCCTGAAGGAGGACGCAAGATTGAATTAGGAAAGCATATCTTCTGCAACAGATCATTAAACATGAAGAGTATTGTTGCTGTCGGGTTTGACATGGATTACACTTTGGCACAATACAAGCCTGAGACTTTTGAATCCCTTGCTTATGAAGGCACGATTAGAAAATTGGTGTATGATTTGGGATACCCTCGCGAGGTATGTCAATATTCTCTTCAATGCTTACATTTCCCTAAAGAAATTTGGTATTGCTATGTGTAGAGGATATCCTATCCAATAGCTAGATAATACGGGTTTCAATTTGTTATTCATTGCTCTCTTAGGTTGATATCTTATTTGTCTGTTATGTGTTGCGAGATATCCAATTATATGGTTTTTCTACTTTATATTTACTTTAGTTTACTCCTAAAATTCCTTGTGGTTGATTTATTGAGAAAACATGATCCTATGCAGTTGCTAGATTGGTCATTTGATTGGAAATACATGGTGAGAGGCTTGGTACTCGATAAAAAGAGAGGCAACATCTTGAAGGTTAATCATGTGGATTTGTATTTCTCAATTTTATTGCCCAATTTAGCTTATGTTGCTTTAATGCTCTTTCTTGCTGAAATCTCAGGGATAAAGTACATGAGTTAGTAATTGTGTGCTTTATGCAGATGGATCGGCATAAGTATGTGAAAGTAGCTTACCATGGATTCAAGGAGTTGTCAAAGGAAGAAAAAGTTGGGACCTACAGAAGTACTCTGATACGGGATTCTTTTGATGAACCTGATTATGCTCTAATTGATACCCTTTTTTCATTAGCTGAAGCCTACTTGTTTGCTCAACTGGTTGACTTCCGGGACCGTAATCCTGGAAAAGTTCCAGAGGGTGTTGAGTAAGAATATTGCTCGTTTTTTTTCCTTTTTTTGGGGGGGGGGCGTCTCTGTTGGCTTCGTTAGGGTCTCTCTCTCTCTCTCTCATAGGTAGATAGTGGTTGCTAAAATGAGCTGGCACTTTATAAATTACTACTTTATTTAGTTATCTACAATATCTGGTATTCATGAACTTTTATCATATTCAATTTTCAATATTTTTTTTCAGTTACTCCTGCATGTACAAAGATGTTCGAGCTGCAGTTGACTTGTGCCACCGTGACGGAACTTTAAAGCAAATGGTAGCAAAAGATCCGAAACAGTAAGTATGGGAACTACAATAAAAATAATAGTGAAGGAAGTTCCCAACGTTGCATTCGGGAGTCAACTGATTGGTTAGATTATTCTATGTTTATTTTTAACTATATATTTCCACATTTCTTCATTTATTCCCTCATAGATATATCAATGAAGATACCTCAATAGTGCCCATGCTCAAAATGCTCAGAGATTCTGATCGTTCTACATTCTTGGTGACAAATAGGTATAATTGCTTCTCTTAATCCTCTCTTCAAATATAATAGTAACGTCTGAAACTTATCATTCTAGAAGTAGATTAGTTTTTAGAATTTTTTTTGGTAAATATGCTTGAAGCAGAAAGGAGCTAAAAACAATACTAGAATCTAGAAAGGGAAACAAGGGAGAAATAAAAAGGAAAAGGAACTTCTTGGACCATACTAATATCAAAAGACATAGAATTTGCTTTTACATTGCAATCTATGTGCACATTTTATCCTTTTCTTTTGCATGTGTCAATTACTAAATATATCCGGAGTAGGAGAGATTTTCTAAGTACAGACATGATGAGGAACTTTCATTTGTGTCTCTTGCAGTTTATGGGACTATACAAACATTGTGATGAATTTCCTCTGCAATTCCCGAACAAGTAGTGGTAGTAGGAAATGCAATTTTGACTGGCTTCAATACTTTGATGTTGTAATCACTGGCAGGTATGCATACTGGGCACTTTTTTCGTTTGTTTAATGTCAGTGATTTTTTGATGGTTGTCCTTGGACATTTTTGTGGCAATCGATAGTTTACTAATAAAGTTGCTTTATATATGTTTGCGTCTGTTTTTGTGGAGAGCCAGGAGATCTCTTCCTTCAAAATGTATTTCTCTGCATTCCTTGAAACCTGTAATTTAGTTTGGAATTGCCTTGGGACATTAAGTTAAGTTCCCTTATGTCTTAGTTACTATCCAAGTATTGATGTCCATATAGTGAGCATACAAGGGACATCAATACTTGGATATTATTGTTTGTCAAGTCAATTTGGGCAAGTGATTAGTGAAGTTACGTCATGCTTTTAACTTCTGCTGTAACCTACCAACTGCAGCTGACAACTACTGCTGTATGTTCACAATTTTGCATTGGATTTCAACAAATTCCCTTGTAATAGAAGTTGTTCATTCATAGAGATTTAATGTATTTTAGTATCGAGGTATTACGATTTCACTTTATCATGTAAAGCTCTGTTTATGTGCTTTGTACTGTCAATTCTTACCCTAGAGAGGCGACTGTCATTACAGTGCAAAGCCAGGCTTCTTCCATGAGGAAAATCGTGCAAATTTATTTGAAGTTGAACCTGAGTCAGGGATGCTACTTAATACTGACAACGGCTCTCCTATGCCTCAGGTCAATATGATGTTGTCAGTGCTTGTCTAGCATATCCTACGACTATATGGTGAATGTGTTTCGGTCATTTAATTTTCTCAATTTTATATTTTATTATCAAGGTTGGAAGCACTTCACCAAGCTTATCATTGAAGGGGCCCAATAAGATGTGCAGAATTTTCCAGGTATTTTTCATTAAAAGAATATGATCTACTTATGAACTGTTACACTATTACCTATTTGTCTTCACTTCCTCATTTCATTTTTTCAATTGTTGGTATACTTCAATCAAGATATATAATAGCGAATAATTTTCCAGGGAGGCAATGTTGCTCATCTGCATAAACTACTCTCAATTGAGTCAAGTTCACAGGTGAACTATCCTTCTGTTGAACATAGGTGCCAAGAAGAAATTATGTTGAACAACATTGTAAAGTGGTTCCTGTGTTGAAAATTTAATACTTGTAATTATTGGTTAGCTTTGACCTTTTGATGGATTTCATTCCACTTAGTTTGATCCTTGAAGGCAGTTGCTGAGCTGTTTGATCCTGTTAAATCTTGATTCTTGTTTTTTTAGGGGCTTAGTTTCAATTAATTTTGCTTTCCGCAGGTTCTCTATGTTGGGGATCATATCTATGGAGATATTTTACGGAGCAAAAAGGTTCTTGGTATAATATGTTCCTATTTGCTTCTCATTTCATATCGTATTTGCACTAAATCCATGAATTTGACTCAATTGAGAGTAGTTCATGCAGATGACCAAGCCATATCAAGGTCTTAATGGTGTACATGTGAAACTTGTGAGATGAGATTAAAAAAAAACTTGTGAGATGACAAGTATTTCAAGAATCCATGTATTCTGATCGATTATTGATCTATGTCCTTGCAATCAGGGTGGAGAACAATGCTTGTTGTTCCAGAGCTTGAGAGAGAGGTGGAACTTCTTTGGGAATTAAGGGACACCCGCAAGGTTTTTATACATTTTACTATAGGATTTACTTCATTGCTGTAAGGAAGTTTATTTCTTCAAAATTTTAATGTTCAAGTGAGACAGTTTCTTATGCTTATAAAATGAGTTCTTGTCACATAAATTTTCTAGAATGTTCTTTTTATAGGATTTCTGTGATAATTTACGTTAGTTTTGTGCAGGAACTAAGATTGTTGCGGAATCAACGCGACAACATTGAAGACAAAATGCACCGTTTGAAGTGGTCTCTCAAGTAACCATCTCTCGTGATGGCCTTGGCACATGCTCATTAGTTTTTTTAGCAGTTTACATTACATTGTAATGGATTTCCCTGTTCAGGTTTGAAGACGTCAAGTTTGAGGAGAAACAGAAACTATCTTCGGCTCTAGATGAGTTGGAGGTTAGTCCCTTTATCTGTAGAGTACCAAGTGTCATAGCCAGTGTGAACATCGTTACGTGAGATATATTAAAATTTTATTTTTCTTCTGTGGTTTCATTGATAGTCTAAACGGGGGCAAGTCCGATTAACGCATCAACAGGCTCAACGGGAATGTCACCAGAAGGTGACGAACTTTTATAATGTCAGTTGTATATTTGCAATTTCTGTGTTTTAGTATTGTGGTATGGGGAATTTTAGTTCGATATGGTATCAACGAGGTGAAATCTTTTGCTCATCAATGATTACAGTTTCATAAAGTTTGGGGACAACTCATGAAGACAGGGTACCAGAACTCCCGCTTTGCACATCAGGTAAGATCATGGTACTTTTTGCAGGTTTCATGACTAATTGGAGGGGGCATAGCATAAGCCCCCTATGGGACAAATAGTATTCATATTCTCGTGTTTTGCATGATGTAGGTTGAGAGATTTGCGTGCCTTTACACCAGCCAAGTTTCCAACTTAAGCCTGTACTCCCCTGACAAATACTACAGACCAAGTGAAGATTTCATGCCCCATGAGTATGATATTATCCCCTTTTGAAGCACATTAGGGCCCTGACAATTCGTTGTAATAGAATCTTCAAAGGAACATGATTAGTCATTTGGCTTTGGGAAGCCTAACAAAATCATAACCCACCCCCCACCTAAAAAAAGGGAAGCCTGAAATAGGTGCTTTACAAAAGGATGCTTTTGTTTCCCTCCCGTGCTTTTCTTGATGATTTGCTTCCTTTTAATTCGGTAAATGTGTTGGCCAGTGAAAACACATGTGAGTAAATCAGCATTTTTCGGTACAATATTATGTTAGTGCTGTGTATGATATATCTTCAAGCACAATCTTCCGGGATGTAATGCAACATTGTTCACTAGCAAATCATCTCATTGAGATATTTTTGTGCAAATCTAGCCCAAGGCGACGTAATATATGGACATTTTGCTTTAGGAGCAGAATGTAATGGGGCGTATAAGCTTTTACGCATTCGCCGATATGAACACAAGTTTTGACAACGAGAGGGCCAACATTCCCTAGCTTTTGTAGCGAAGGCTCATGTCCTGTCTACAAATACCGTCTTGCAAGGATCGGCATCTCTTTGCCTCTATCTGGCAGGCATATATCGTTCCATATCGGGGAATAAGATAAGGAATCGCGGAATAAAGCGAAAAAAATCGATGATTTCCCGAGGGTCACAAGCTTAAAAGTGTAAACATACATTAGAATCAGCACCAAAACTCAATGGGCTACAAACTAGCCCTTTCAAAAAGAATTGACATTATTGTTTTCACTAGAAATATTACCTCTTCCTTTTCTTATTTGCAGTAGCATGCTCTATTGAACCCCCTTATATCATTAGTGGTCTCAGCTGTGTTCTGCCTTTTCAAACCATTCCTGCCTCCAGATCCAAACTTGAAGTTTCTTTGTTCTCTTTTCTTCGGTTTCTTCCCAGCTCGACCACCTTGTTTTGCCTTCCCTCCAGAACGATCTCCTGGAGCCACACCTGGTCTCTTCTTATCTGACCTCTGAAATACTTTCCCCTCCTCGAGGTCCAAATCCATTTCAACATCTTTTTCACCCCCAGCAAACCCACTCTGCTGCCTCTGCTTCCTCCACTTCTTAACAGACTCTATCTCCTCCCTCTTCTGCTTAGCTCTTTCTTTCAACTTCTGGGCCTGAATCTCTTTAGCTAGTCTCTTCCCCTCCCTGGCCTTCCTTATCTCCTCAGCCTCTTCAATCTTCTTTTTTTCTGCCAAGAGGCGGCCTTTCACTTTCTCCATATGGGAATCTGTCTTCACCATCTCAGCATAATAGTCAGAAGGCCTGAGGAAAGGGAGCCCCATTGACTGAAGCTTTTCAAAGGCTAGCCTAGTTCCCTCCAATGCTTGTGTATAGAATGCAAGCTCCCGTGCTAGGTCATCGTTCACATCAACTTCTTGTTGTTGATCAATATCAACGGAGAGCTTGTGTATCCATCCCACATTTTCAGGCCAGCTAATATCCCCAAGTTTATCAAGGAGACTATCTCGGTCGAATATTGAGCTCTTTGCAGGTTCAGTCAAGCTCACATGTTCATCTTCTTCCGCCTCTAATTGAGATTCAGATGCTTCCTCATTGCTTTCTTCCATGTTACAATCTTTCATCCTATCATCCTCATTAATAATCAGTTCTTTCTTGAGTACCCCCATTCAATAAACCTACAAAGATGACAAAGAGTGCAGAATTGTGAGCAGGAGAAGATGTTCTATACATTTCTTAAGGGCATGTTCGTTTACACCAAATTTTTAGAATTTGCATCATTCTTTTATATTTACAATCCAAACATCACAAAACACACGTATTACAACACTTTATTACATTTTTTTACGAACATCAATCCTTTTTAGCATTCGAGACAGTAATAAAAGAATGACTAAGGAGGCTCCACTTAATAATAAAAGAATGTTTGGTGCATCAGACACTAAGCAAACCATCCATGCATCCGTCATCAGACACCAACAAATAAACCAAAAAAGCACCAACGGTAGGCCACGGAGGAATACTCACAAGAACTGCCTCAAGTCTTCTTGAGATTGGATAGTTAGAGAAAAAGAAAGACAAGCAATGACAAAATGGAAAGAGAGAGAGCAAGAACTTACATACAACCGGGAACCGGCGGTAACGGGGAAAGGAATCACGGACTCGGCAGGCCGGTGGAAAGAGGCAGTGCAGAGAACAAGATAATGGAGCTGGCGGATGAGGGCCGAGGCACTGAGCTGAGAGTGGCCGCTGGTGAAGGATCAGAGTGCGACTGTGAGGGCAGAGGAGACAGAGTGACAGACCAGTCTTTTTCTTTCTTTAAGAGTGCGGTTTTAGTGGAGAGACTAAAAGAAATCGATTTAGGTTATGCAGGTTGCGTCTGTGTTGAAATATTTTTGGTATTGAGTTTTGTGTTGGTATTGTGTTTAGTGAAAAAGTGAAGAGAGAGATAATTTTTTATATTTTTTGATGGGAGGGAGAGATTAAAATAACATATACACTAATAAAATAACTTTTCAAAATTATTTCTCTTCCCATCAAATCATAATTTTTCACTCCAAATAAATATAAAAAATTATTTAAATCATCTATTTCTTCACTTTTTCAACAACTTCAACACCTAACATTTTTAATACCTCAACAATTTTACAAGCAAATATCACCTTAGAGTTTTGGGTGCGATGCCCAGAACACACCGTATCAAAGGACGAACAAATTAGCTTAAAAAAAAGAAAAAAAAAAGAACAAATTAGCTTAGAAAAAAAAAGATAAAAAGGACGAACAAATTAACTTTAAAATTTTAGCATACAAACGACATCGTCTCATACAAGCCAAAATTTTGAAATATCCGAGCTGACTCGCTGTATTAGATAATTAAGTTGGATATAAGAGTGGGTACCGGAATAGATAGAACCAGAAAGATCAATTTCAATATTAATCAAAATTAGAATTTTTGTTTCTGTAAAATATTGGAGCAGAATTGAAATTTTTGAAATCAGAAATTAAAAATTCCGATTTGATATGTGAAATTTTTTTAGGCTTTACTAGATCCAAAATGCTTTTTGGGCTGAAATTTTAGCAAGTTTTTTTATTGTACAACATAAACTAACAATAAATATAAACATTTATCTCAAATCTAAATTTTAAAATAAATTCTCATCGAAATTCTAGTTGTTATACGTTGTTTTGAATCGAATCCGAAAAATGTCAAAAATAGCTTGTCATAATTTTAGCCCACTTCTAATCGAACCCCTGGGTATTTGAAGTTTTGAACACCACGTGGCATTTGCATTTGCATTTTTTTAATAAATCCCATGTTTGGTCGCGAAGGTAGTGAATATTCTAATGTGATTTGAGAAAAAATTATTGAAATTTGTAAAAAAAAATATTAGAGTTTGTAAACAATTGTTGAATTTGAGAAAAAATGATTGTGAAATTTTTTTATTTTGATTTTGATTTTTTTATGTATATCCAAAAGCAACAATGCTTGTTTCAAATGTTGATGAAGATCGCTGCGATCATGTAATTCGAGTAGAAAATTGTATAATATCATCTTTCAAATGCCTCTAATTCTTCTTTTTTTGGTGAGTAAGATTCACAATTCCACAAGAAGAAATTCCAGCCTATTACAACACAATAGGGATCTATGAGAAAGCCTCCATTAGAGAATAAAATTGCAGCTTGCTTCAACAACAAACAAGCCTTCCCAAACCTCTGAGTCTGGTTCAATTTACAGGACCCACGTCTTTAGCAATTGTCACTGGCCAGGCCTCAACAATATCTTCCCAACCAGATACTCTTCGGTGGATGGGGTCAACTTTCCACATAATATCATCAAATAGGTCTGGAACCAGAGGAAAGCCAATGGGAAAGGGTTGCTGATGAGCAGGCTGGTAATTGTTCAGCCTCAGTATCATCAGTAACACGCAAGAAACACCTTTTAAGTTAATGCTCATCTTGCCTTTCCAAGTCTTGCAGTTCAACTGGTTCTGGGAAAATTTCACTGGATGACCTTTTATGTGAGGATGAGAATTCACGTCCGCCACTTCCATGAGAGTTTACTCTCACTGGCTGCCTTATGCCACTTACACCAGTTTGGCCTGGAATAGTGGCGCCATCTGATGAACTGTGCCGCCAGCTGCTAAAGAACGCAGAATTCCAATATCTCCTCGACGACAATGTTCGCAACCTTGCAGAGCTGGAGCTCTCCCCCCTGACCACCTTTAAAGGGTTTTCCAATGCTTTGAGGATATATTTCATTGGGGGACGTCTGGAAGGCCTGGGATTAAGGCATGCCCTGGCTACAATTGCCATGGCCCATACCTCTTCGAGTAGATCCTCATATATTATCAGAGATGGGTCAACAATTTTAGTTATCAGCTCCTTGTCACATATGCTGACGTAAGGCAGTGTTTGTTCCAACCACTCGCTTGTAGTAGCATCATCCGACTTGCTAATGCCAAGCTTACCCGTTACAAGCTCAAGCAAGACTTTTCCAAAACAGTACACATCATAAGCACAATTTGCTGATGAAGAGCCTGCACATGCCAAAGGGGGAAAAGCACAGTAAGTTCACTTCTCCCAATTTTTTTTTCCTGACCATCAAAATTCTACAGGTGAAAGAGAGAAGAATCTCTGAAATGCCAAATACATAAATATTCCACATAGCCCACTCTCCTTGTGAAAGGATCCCCGGTGATGACATGGGTGGAGACAGTCATGCGTTGGAGGATAGGTGCCGAGATCTAGCCACTCGATAAGGTATCTTAGGAGATTGAATAAATATTATCTTCTAGAATTAGTTGCTTCTAGAAGATTATCTTTTCCTTTATGTTTGAATTTGAATTAGGCTTGTAATTCAAATCTACTTGATTAAAGGGATTTGAATTAGATTTGATTTTGAATTGTTTTGAATTTGAATTAGGCATGTAATTCAAATCTCCTTGATTAAAGGGATTTGATTTAGAATTTGAATAATTGGTTATTGAGTCAGTTAGGGTTGTTAGCTCCTAAGGATGTCTATATAAACACCCTTAGGAGCATTAGAGTGATTCATCCAGAGAATAGAGAATAGTAGAGTCTTGGAGAGCCTGAGTGCTTCTGGGGTGGGATTTGGCCAAGCATAGGCACGTATATGCTAAGTCGGTGTTAAGGCTAATAACCTTCTCACTTGGGATTCATTCTAGGCTAATAACCTAGTTTGGGTACCCGTTCTTGGGCTAATTAACCCTTGATCGGGATTGTTCTTTGTTCTTGTGGTCTTTGGGCTAATTAACCCTTAATCACGTTCTTCGTGTTCTTATCAATAATATCTCGAGTGTTCTCCATATTGAGTGTTAGATCCTATATAACAGCTCGTGTGTTACAGATAACGGTTAAGGAGGATCGATTGGGGTGATCGTGTTCGAATCACGTGGAGGAGTTGGCGGATGTTATGGTGGCCTAGACCGGGGTCCCTAACAAATTGGTGCTTTCATTGAGAGGTGCTTGAAGATTTCACTGGGAGATTCTTGAAGCGTGAAGATCTTCAAGAGATAAACACGAGCTTATATTGCCTTGATTCACTTTTGTTGGATCAATTCGATTGGAAGATTGTTTGTTCTTGTTGGAGTTCATACTTGGGGAGGGGTTCGATCTTCATTTTGGAGAGGACCCAAGGTCGTAACTTGTTTGTTCTTACCAAGTTCTTGAGTAGAGGGAGGGGTTCGATCTTCCTTTGGGAGAGAACTCAAGGTAGGAAGTGTTTGTGAGAAGCTCTTTGTGGGAGGGGGTTCGATCTTCCTTTGGGAGAGAACCCACGGTTGGACTTGTTGCAACCAAGTGTTCCAATGGAGGCCGCATCAAGTTCAGTTCCATCCAACAAAGATCGTTTTGAAGCTTTGGAACTGTCATCTCGTTTGATGAAGGAGAAGATGGATGACATGCAAGGAGCCATAGCTAGAGTTACCTTGGCCACCGAAGAGAATAGGAGAGCGGTGGAAGGGATGAGTCAAGACATACAAGCCGCATTGGCGAGACTTGGTAGAGAGCCAAGTGGAGGCAACCATGTAGAAGCCGCAAGAAGGGAGGATGATCAGCACGTGGATGAAAGAGAAACTCATCTATCCGTATCCACAAGAGGGGAGTCTAGATCAAGACATCAACTTAGAATGGGTGGACGTGTAGAGAATGAGCATGAAGTAGTCGAGAGGTGGCTACGTATGGAGTCCAACCATGGCGATGATGATCATGGAAGATTGGAAGATAGAGTTGGAGAAAATTGGTATGGGGAAGAGAGATCCTATGGCCGAACCTATGATGAAGATGATAGAAGACGAGATAGACCTCGAAGTGATCGTGACTACTATAATCGTGATGACGATGATGGTGATGGAAATCGGTTTAATCACCGAGGACCTAGGAGGCCAAACTATCATAGAGGTGATCGTGATGGTGGAGATGAAAATCGGTTTCACAACCGAGGACCAAGGAGACCCAAGATAGAGTTCCCGAAGTTTAGTGGAGGTGATCCACATGAATGGCTTGATAAGGTGGATCACTACTTCCATGTCTATGAAGTACCAAGGGAGGAAAGAGTTGCCACCGCATGTTTCTATCTTGATGGCAAAGCAAGCAAGTGGTGGAGGTGGATTCGAGCCCAATATGAGAAAGATAGAAGAAGGCTCGGGTGGACAGCTTTATGAGAAGGAGCTGCTCATGCAATTTGGGCCCTCGCCCATAATCAATCACCATGGCCAACTAGCAAAGCTCAAGCAAGAGGGCAAGGTGCATGCTTACGTGGAGGAATTTCGGCAACTCCAAACATTAGTAAGGGGTTGGTCGGATGAGGCACTCATTTGCACCTTTGTGGATGGGCTCAAGCCGTGGATAGCTAAAGAGCTGAAGTTGAAGCAGCCCACCAGATTGCAAGAAGCTATGAGGATGGCTGAGATCCTAGAAGAGAGCCACCGGTTTGAAAAGAAGCATCTCAAAGAAGAAGCGGCTAACAAGGAAGATGAACCCTTGCAACCCGAGAAGGAGGTGGTTGAAGAGCCAAGAAAGAAGAAGAACGAAGTAAAGAAGCTGAGCCGGGAAGAGCTTGAGGAGTTCATCAAGAAGCATTTATGCTTCAAATGTGGAGAAAAGTGGGGTCCAAACCACCAATGCCACAAGTCCAAGCTCATGTGCTTTCTCGATGTGGGGGATGAGGATGACTCAAGTGATAGTGAGTTAAGCCTTAGTGCCATGACCGGCATTGGGAGAAACTCCATTTTGACATTCAAGGCTTCGATTGGCAAGCACGAGGTCACCTTGTTGGTGGATAGTGGGTCTACCCACAACTTCATCAACACCCACCTTGTTACTAAGGCGGGCTTGCATGAAGAAAAGATTGAATCCTTTGAGGTGAAGCTGGCCAATGGAGGAAGGATGAGTTGTGAGAAGATCGTAAAGGCGGTCTCAATGGATGTCCAAGGTATGTCATTAGTTGTGAATCTATATGTACTTTCCTTGGATAAGTTGGATGTGGTTTTGGGCAATGCTTGGTTGAAAGGCATTGACAAGATCATATTGGATTACGATGGGAGGAGTATGGAGTTCACCCTGGGTGATAGAGTTGTTACTTGGAGCATGGGTGAGCTACCTAATGAGGAGATAGATTCGGAGGGCGATGATGGCATGGCCTCCAGAATTTCAAAGGTTACCCTTGGGGTCAAGGGTACTCTTTATGGAAGGGGGAATGAAAGGATCCCCAGTGATGACATGGGTGGAGACAGTCATGCGTTGGAGGATAGGTGCCGAGATCTAGCCACTCGATAAGGTATCTTAGGAGATTGAATAAATATTATCTTCTAGAATTAGTTGCTTCTAGAAGATTATCTTTTCCTTTATGTTTGAATTTGAATTAGGCTTGTAATTCAAATCTACTTGATTAAAGGGATTTGAATTAGATTTGATTTTGAATTGTTTTGAATTTGAATTAAGCATGTAATTCAAATATCCTTGATTAAAGGGATTTGATTTAGAATTTGAATAATTGGTTATTGAGTCAGTTAGGGTTGTTAGCTCCTAAGGATGTCTATATAAACACCCTTAGGAGCATTAGAGTGATTCATCCAGAGAATAGAGAATAGTAGAGTCTTGGAGAGCCTGAGTGCTTCTGGGATGGGATTTGGCCAAGTATAGACACGTATATGCTAAGTCGGTGTTAAGGCTAATAACCTTCTCACTTGGGATTCATTCTAGGCTAATAACCTAGTTTTGGTACCCGTTCTTGGGCTAATTAACCCTTGATCGGGATTGTTCTTTGTTCTTGTGGTCTTTGGGCTAATTAACCCTTAACCACGTTCTTCGTGTTCTTATCAATAATATCTCGAGTGTTCTCCATATTGAGTGTTAGATCCTATATAACAGCTCGTGTGTTACAGATAACGGTTAAGGAGGATCGATTGAGGTGATCGTGTTCGAATCACGTGGAGGAGTTGGTGGATGTTATGGTGGCCTAGACCGGGGTCCCTAACACCTTGACCATGCTACCAGTACAAATGACTTTCTAACAGTAGATTTGCTTTTGTAAATTATGAACCAACTTTTAAAATCCCAAGTTGCTTTGTTAGCATACTATCAGGATAGTAGCCCATTCATCCATGTTTTTAATCCTACACAATATTATCTACTTATTCTCCCGACGGTCTAGGATATTTGGCAAATGAATTAATAGAGACAGGCTTATAGTCCATTCCCCACACTAAAAAGCAGGTGGTGATTATCAATGATAATTGACCAAAGAGGAAGCATATCTAATTTATGTTTCAGTATGCTGACAAATAGAAAATTGAGATAAGGTGTATACAGAAAATGTCAGTGAATATACGTACCAGAAGGGCCTTGTTCAGAAATTCTGCACATGATCAAGAGGAAATAATGTTACACCTTTGAGCAGAACGTTAAAAAAAATAAAAAATCTAACCATGTGAACAAAACAATAATGGAAAAGAAGCGGAAAGATTGATTCCAAATTCAATCAGAGTAAATAGGATTAAACATTCTTCTTAAGTAATTTCATGGGGCCTAATGGAAACCATGCCTAGTTATAGTATCTACGTCCAAATGGAGTTAACATTTCATGCAGCTATCAAACTTCCTACAACAAAGTGAGAAGATGATTTTTTTTTTAATAAGTCAGAGAGTGAAAAGATGAATGGATTCAATCCCATGTCTAATGAGTTTTTCTTACAGAAGCTTACCCATAAATTAAAGCTCAATATGTGTTGAAGCAAAACGCAATTTTTTTACCCTTTTCCTTCTTTCTTTCTTTTTTTTGGGGGGGGGGGGGGAATGGGGCATGGGGTGACACCAGGTGGAATGTCTAACATGAAAATGCAAAGCCAATATATAATTGATAAAGGACATACTGTGGCTTCCGCAAGAACCTTGTGAGCACCTTTTGGTGAGAATCCCCTTCTTGGGAATGAACCTCGCTCAAACTTCCGAGCCGCACCTCAAATTTGTCATCAAGAAGGATACTGCTCGCTTGAACATCTCTTAAACCACCAACAATATGATTGCATTTAGTATTTACACCACTGGGCATAATACTTCTAAATAAAGCTATTAAAAGAGATATTGCATGCCCATTTACAAAGGGTGTTAAGAAAAAGAATGAGAAGAATACCGATACAAAATATTGCTACTAGAAATTGTCTAAAAAGAAAGCACGTTAAAGGATCTGAGACATTTGCCAGCATCTATGCTAATGCTTTCCATTAAAGGAACTAAAGGTTGGACTTTAAACCATGTTTATCACTGCATGAGGAAAAGCTGCTGTCAAGTGCAAAATCAGGAAACATCTACTATTCTACTTCAAGAAAATTTATAGATCATCCAGATGGTAAAGCACCCACTACATTTGTAGAAATAACTAAAAAATACCGAATAACCTTCAGCTCTAGGATGATTTTGGCAAGCTAACCTAAAATAAACCAAACAACAAAAAACCACATAGGAACAAGGAAAAAGATATTCACTGTCAGGTTCTTGAGTTCAGCATGCAAGCAACAATCTTAGGTTTGAATGAAATCAGATATCTACGAGTTTAAATCCTCCCCAGGACTGCATATCAGAAGACTAATTTGTAACCGAACTTCTTAACATAAAGGTATGTCTTAGATGCCAGGGTTAAAACTCTTCCTAAAACGGACAAAGGACAGTCACGAAATCCATGGCACATGCTTGTGCTTGGAGTATGATCCTTGTCAGAAGAAATCTCATTCGGTAATGTATTTTAAGGAGTATAAAGTTCAAAGTACATACTTACATTTCATGTGTTCTCTTTTCATTGAAACAAATTCAGTTTAAATTAATAGCCAAAAGGTGAGTTAAAATTTAATGCAAAGCTCTAAGGTACAGAACTAAAGTCAGAACAGAAGTCAAGAATCCATGTACACCCAGATTTTGTAGCTTGACAGGTTATTATTTAAGAAAATAATCAAGCAATGTTAAATGGCCCAACAAGGTACTTGTTCTGAGGCCATATTCCTGGGAGATAATTTAATAGCCTGTTAAGCACCTATTCCAGAAGCAATAAAAGAAGGTTAATAGGGATGTCATATTAGAGACCATATACTGCCAGAAGAGCTAAAGTCCTTCTTCAGAACAAAGAATCGCTGTCTAAGGTACCAAAAGGGAAATTCAAACTAGGAGAATTCAAAATCGCCATAGAGAATGCTCTAAAGTAAGAATGTCAAGAAATCAGCAAATTCACTTATATGAATGAAGAGGAAACCACGATACCCATAGACAAGTTTAATGATGTACCTGTGAACAAGGGGAGGAGCGCACTCATTATGTAGGTAAGCTAGGCCTTCAGCAGCTCCTGTTGCGATTTTCAATCTTGTAATCCAATCCAGAGACTGGAAACCGTCATCCTCAGAATTGGTAGCTCGATGCAAGGAACTAGCCAAATCTCCATTTGGCATAACTTTGTAGACCAAATGCTTCTCAGTCTCACGCTCCAAGCAGTGCCCCAGTAGGGGAACCAACCTAACATGCGAAACCTTGCTGAAAACCTCCAACTCAATCATGTATGATTCATTCTTGCAGGAATGCAAATCTACCCTTTTGATGACTACTGGGATCCCGCTTTCCAACAATCCCTGGAAAAGGTCCCCAGAATGGCCATGTTTGATAAGATTTGCTTCATTAAATGCACCAGTGAAGTGCAGAATCTGATCGTACGTAAATGATTCTCCCAGACCAGGCATATAAACAAGATCCTTGGGTATTGACGGGCTGGCTCCTTCTGGCACAGGCCCCATATTTGCAGTCCCTCTTTGGTTAACGATGTCCTTGTTACAAGTTCTTAGGAGAAGCAACATGACAAGTACTAAAAGCACAATTAAACCAATCCCGCCAAATAGACCCACCATTATGTATATCAATCTTCTGTTGGTCTTAGAATTAGTCAATGGTGGTTGAGTGGATTCTGGGGTTCCAAAAGTATCAAAAAATACGTCTTTGTGAGCATAAAACTGCCTACAGTCCTCCAAAGGCCTCTGATTGGGCACCATCTGAAGACAATTTCTATCAAGATTAACATTGCTTTGACTAGCATCAAGGACCTTGCCTTGTAAATAGTTACCAGACAAATCAACTGAATGAAACTTCACAAGGGACGATAAGTTCGGAGCTCCATACAACTGGTTGTTTGAGAGATCGAAGACAGCAACAGTGGCATTAACGTTTGAACTAAGATTCATAAAGAAACCATCCGGAAGTGGACCCTCCACAACATTATTCCCAATATCCATCTTCTGCAAACTCTTCAATCCTCTCAACTCCCCGGGGAATGACCCGGACAAAGAATTCTTGCTTAGATCGAGTTCTACCAATTCAGAAAGGCCACCAAATTGAACAGGGATTGAAGAAGTGAAACTATTATCAGAAAGATTCAAATATTGGAGTCTAGAAATGTTACCCAGACCAGCTGGAATCGGCCCAGATAAGAAATTGGAAGAAAGGTCAAGCCTCCTAAGATTAGAAAGAGACTCAAAGGCAGAAGGCATTGACCCAGTAAGTGTATTACGCGAAAGATCAAGAACTGAAAGTGACGATAACTGTCCTAATGCAGGAGAGATGATGCCTGTGAGACTATTATCAGACAGATACAAATATTTCAGTTTCCGCAAATTACCAAGCGACGAAGGAATAAGACCGTTCACGGAGCAGAACCGGAGATCGAGCACTTGAAGTGCATCAAGGCTCTGGCCGAACCAGTTGGGAATGGACCCGGGAAGCGAAAACCCAGACGCATTGAAGGATTGCAACAGGGTCAAATTGGCCAGCGAATCCACAGCGAACTGCGGATTTGACTTCCCGTTATGTGCTCGTCTTAGGCCGGACACCTTGATCTCAACCACCCGACCGTTCTGGCACCGCACACCCTTCCATTTCGAGCATGGCTCGGCCTTGATGGGCCAATCTTTTCCCCTGAGCTCCAGCGACGCCCGGAGGTCGAGTAACGCTAATCGTTCGATATGGGAGCTCAGAGGCAGTTGTAACTGAGCTACGCCATAGTGAATCAACAGGAACATGAATATCGATATCTTAAGCAGACCTCGTTGAGCTTCTTCCATGGCCTCTCGAGATAATGCGAAGCTCATCGAGGACTGTGGAGGTCCATGATGGACTCTTTCTCTGAAGATTCAATTCGGCCCTGCTTCGACAGGTCCCCAAAATAATAACAGAGCCCTTATTTATTTTCCCCTGCAAGATTCTTTCACCTCTTTAATCACGAGCTTTGATTCTGCATTCGATGCTGTTCCGCTGCCCAAACCACCCAACAACAAAGCTCTCCACTATACTTTTATTACGTAAACTCACCCAAACTCTTTCTTGCTCTCGGTGTTAATTACATACAACTCTCTAGAGAATGACAACGCACGCTTTCAAGGGTGGAAGACAATTAATGAAAAAAAGGCTCTGTACCCCAACCGCTAGTGCTCTGTACTGCAGCGCCTTCATAATACTGTCGCTTTCAGTCTCACCGGTCCACTGCTCTAGCTGTGGACTGTGGGGGGTTGAAAAATTACACAGGCTTCTACGTTTTGACAAGCTTAGCTGAAACTTCCGGCTAAACTTCTGGTCAGATAACATGAAAGGTCACTGCGCTGAGTTGTGGTTTGGTGGTGTGGGTTTTATATTGCTGCCAGCCTGCCATTATCATAGAGAGCATGTGATTAGGGTGTGATTGTGACAGCAGTGTCTCTGGTATCTGACAATTCAAAGGTGATTTCTTTCTTTCCGGAGATTCTATATATATTTCGGTTGATTGGAATTTTGGAATGTATGTTTTCCGTAATAGTGTTTCATGGTGAATGATTTTAGATGAACAAATCGGCTTGACTTTTCATGGGTTTTACTTTTTTTTGGTCTTCTGCATAGAAGTTTTGCTACTTTTGTAGTATATCATGCCTCCAATCAATTAGGGTTATATTAAATTAGATTTATATAATTTAACAGTTTTCAATAATGTTTACTTGCGTTTTTTTAGATATGAACTAACTAGCCACATTCGTAGTTGCCGTTGGTGTACTTTATTAAAAGTTAAATTAGTTGTAGACCTTATCTGTCCCACGCAGGCGGAATCTATTTTACTTAGATGGTGTTTGAGAAGTAAAATTTTAGGGTTGTTAAAATTGTAGGTATTGGGGTTGATGAAAAAGTGAGGAGAGATAATAAAAATGTTGGTAAAAAAAGTGAAAAAGTGTATGAAAATTGATGAAAAGTGAGGAGAGATAGTGTTTTGTAACGATGATAAAATTTTAGGTGGTTAAAATTTTTTTATGCAAACATAGCCCTAGAATTCCAACAATTTCAGAATAGTTTGTTAGTCCGATAAGAGTTATCCTTTTACGGGACGGTCAATATAAATAAGAATAAATATATTTTACACCCTTTAATTTTGAGGATCTCCACATTTGCACTCAATTTATTATTCTCGCTCACTGATTATTAATTTCAGTCACTTTATACTATCAATTAAAAAATTTATTTTATGAGATTAGAGAATAATTTTTTAGTGAACAAAATGATCATTTTGTTACCAACTATAAAATTATAATTTGAATGTCAAAGAATAAATTCCCGTACAAATTGACGAATAATTTTAACTGAATTAAAGGGGGCGTTTGTTTGCTCAATATTTTGGGAACTCGAAATTTCTAGCAAACCAAACACACTTCAAAAATTTCAATATCAACATAAATACTCTAAACTTTTCATTAAGTATTTAAAAGATTCTTAAAATTTTAAGAATATTCTCTAAAATTTTGATAAATTAACATATCAAAATATTTAAAATTAATAATTAATGAATATATTATAATAAAATTAATAGATAAGAGTATAAATTGTCAACTCTCCTTAATGATCAAATAAAAATGTATTTATCGTTTATAAATATAGCTGAAGAGTTAAACGTGGCTAAGCTAAAAGTAATCCAACCTCTTCGGCTATTCTCGCATCTCCCGTGTTATGAGCCACTTCTTACGTGCGAAGACACAGACACCGCGACCGTAGTGGCGTACATGTTCTGCTCGACGAATACCAATGAATCTTCCTTTAAAGTCAAAGATTAGCACTAATTATCTAAATGTTCTGGCCAGCCAAACAGCGACAGAAAGAACCGATTTTCTGACTGACGTATGATGCGGCGTTTTCATACGCGTAGTCCTACGTGGACCCGACAGCCTGCGCGTCGAGTATCAGCCACAAGAAATCCGTCATCTTGATGGGCAAATGTGTCCATTGAAGCGTATTTGTCCCAATTTCATGTTTCTAATAATTTGACTCCCAAGTGTGCAAATTTATTATCAACTTGCTCTAATGTTACGGTTAAGGTAGAAAGCTGATATTTATGAGTTCAAAGTCGTGGATTTGAACTTTGATAAATTTGGCTACATGATTTTGAGAGACTTGCTTCTAACGGCACTACCTTAGTGGATGGTGGGTAAAATCAGTGGTAGAAGTATGATTGAATTTGAAAGGAGACTAATTTTTAAGACGAAAATGATAAAAAAATATTTTAAGTAATGCAAAAAAGTGAATATTGAAAAAAGTAATGACTAAAAAAATTAAAAAATATTGAAATACACGTAACATACTAATTGTTGATATTGAGAGATTGCAATTGGATCATACGAGTCCGCATCTTCTGAAAATATTGCAAAATGACTTCATTCTCAATAGTTTCCTCCTTCCCATCTATTAAGGTCAATATAGACGTTGCAATTCGATATTTATTTTCCATTGTAGCAGCTGTGTTTCATGACCATTAGAGGCTTTTTTGTGGTGCTGCAACTCTTAAGTTGGACCAATTAAATTCAGTTGCAGTTGAGGCTGAAGCAGCATTGTTTGGTATCTTGGAGGCTCATAAGAAATAGTTTTCTAATATCCTTTTGGAGGGAGACTCGTCTGTAATGATACAAGCGATTAACTTGTTCCCAAGACATGTAGAGTGGAAAATTCATGAGATTATTTATGCTTTTCGGAAAGAACTGTTTTGATTTATCAATAAAGAGTTATTTTTTTGATTTTTTTAAAATAAAATGAAATGAAAATTTATGCAAAAATAAAATAAAATATAACTTGAAGCGAATATAGAAGTTGATAGATAATTTTGATACTCAAACACTATCTAAATATCTCATTTAGATGTGAGAGTCAAAAATAGGTGGAGAATATGAACAAATTGTATACAATTAATGAAAATTTGATGAAAAAATAAAATAAAATTTGAAGAGAATAGAGAAGTTGATAGATAATTGATAGTTGGAAATAAAAGAACCACAAGTAGTACAGATTAGTAAACATTTTCCTTTTTAAAAAAATATTGTTCCTCCCTTTTACATGAAACAAAACCGCACAAATTTCTCTCTATGCTCTTACAATACTCTTGGGTTAAGCTTTTAAGGGGGGCCGACCTGACATATTAGTTATAAAATTAAATAAAAAAATCAAACGTTTTACATTTGCCAGCCGGGGCCTGAATTTGCCAATGGGTAAAATCTCTAAGTAATGACAAAATATATTGTGCACTAAAGTGTGGGTTAAAGACGCATCTCTATTCGGCATAAGACTTGGAACTAAAATGTGTGCAATCACACAGGGGAGACATATTAGGATAGGATTCAATGTAATCTTTTATTCGAGTTATATAGTGTAATTTGTAAAGATAAAAATAATAAGTAAACTTTATTATAGGACTTATATTACTTAAAACTTTACACATAATATTTAATTATGTAAAATAATTTATCTGTTGTATTTATTTTTCTTCCCACTAGATAAGACTATCCTACACGGTCTCCCAGCCTAGTCAGTAAGCTAGCTCTCTTGGTGGTATATGCTTTTTTTGTCTTTTGTTTTCAACTTTGAGAGGCCTTAACTCTACTCCGTTACAAGTGGACCGAGAATATAGGGGATGTTTGTTTGTGGAAATTTCGGGGAATATTCTCGAAATTTTAGGAATCTTTACTTTATTGAGATTTATTGGGGTTTGTGAAAAGTAGTGTGTATGTGTGTAAAAGTTAAAAATTTTGGAGTGTGTTTGTTTTGTTGGAAATTTCGAACCCCGATTAATCAGGGAAACAAACGCCCCTATAATACCAAGGTGAAACTTTTTTTTTTTCTTTTGCTTTGAAATAAATTAAAAATATACGTTCATCCTAGTACACGTGCAACAATACTGATGCACAGATCTGTTAAAACACTGTCGTATACGTAAACAAAACGACAAACTAAAAGAACCCACAAATCCTCGTCTTGATTGGACCAAGACTAGTGACGTGATGTAAAAGGAAAGAGCTCGGAACAAGGATTGCAATGATCAATGCTGCTTTTCCAATGAAAATCGAAATGGAAAAATACGTGTCTGACTTGGTCCCTCCCACTACATGTCGGAGTCCGTCGTCGGCGACAGTTGAGCTTGATTGCAACGTGTTAACAGTCCGCTTCATGGCAGCCACGTGACGACAGAAATCCCCAAATGGACTGGGTCTAAACGGAGGAAAAGCACCCGTGAATAATTGGGGGTGGGGTTAGGGCTGGTTCTAACTTCTAATCCATCCAAATTAGGACCTTTCTTTTAGCGTGTCCACACATGACACATCATTCTCGACTTTATATCACTTGCTTAAATGTTTAAAGGGAGGACAAGTTAAAGAAAGGTGATAGATTCACTGCCTTTATTGCATTGCACTTGGCCTATCCCACTTCTTTTTTCTTTCTTTTTTTCTTTTAGAGACGTCGATGGAACTAATCTGAGACCCACCCTCTTATCTTCTAAGAAATCTCCCTTTTCTCTAAGTGGTAAGACCAGGTCATCGCATCTGTGAATCGATAAGACCCAATCAATAGATAACGGGACATCTACCTAAGGATAGGATCCCTTATTTGAGGGGATCCAATGGGTTTTTTGTTTTCAAATTTAGAATGGTGGATATGGTTCAGTTTGACAGCGGTTGGCTGCACACCTAAAATCGATGACTGAATCAACCCATTCGGTTTCTGAGTTGACTTTCGAATCGGGCCACTTAGAAACCGCCCGAACCCAATCGATCTAGGTCAGTTTGGATCGGGTCAGATCGATCTCAACCTCAATTTGAACAACCAGTGATCTATTTTGGAAAAAATGTGAGAGAATATAACTTGATAAAAAATTCTATCAATTTGAAAGGGAAGTGGCTTTTTAGTGCGGAAAATGACGATTTTATCTTCATATTTTTTGTTGGAGGTAATGCTTTTTATGAGGGTACAGTCATCATTTTAAATTTTTTTGATGAAAATTGTTAATAGATAATGTAAAGGACTTGAAATTAATAGTCAATAAGTGCAACATTATAAAAATAATAGTTTGGTCGTAAAGTATCGGGTCTCATAATTAAAAGATATAATGTGTATTTAATCTTTAAATTTATTTCTTCATAACAATTTAAAACGTAAAACAATTGATAGTTTAATAAGAATTTTGCAAAATGAGAAAACAAAATTAACCTTTTATCTTTTTATATGGCTAAAAATCCTTGAAAAAATATATATTTTTTGGCAACCAGGAACAATCTGCTGCAAATATTGTGCAAAGACAAAATATATACTTATCTTCAATAATTCCACTATCATCAGAATATACACTGTTTCAGCTTTTTTGTGTGAAAGGGATTCTCAAATTATAATGGTTCATCTCGAACCATATTGCACACCAATAATTTGGTTTAACTGCACGTTTTACTTCCTTATCATATCTCTTGTGGATAAGGGTCTTAAAATATAGGGACCACGAGTAGCTAAATAGTCAACCGGAAAAGTAACTGAAATTTGAAAAGGCCCCTCTTATGATAACTAAGGCTATATATGAGTTTTTTTTGGGCCTGCTTTTGGAAGGAAAAAAATGAAGTATTTTGACGGGAATTTATTGATCTGGGATAGAATGCGGAAATGTTGTGGTTATGCATAGAGGATTTTAATGAGCTAATACGACAGGATGAAAAGCAAGGTGGCCGGTGAGGTTATTTCTTCTTCGTCGAGAGGTTGAAGCATTTAGGGTATGTTTGTTTACCGAAATTTTGAGAAATATTTCTAAAATTTTGAAAATTTTTTGAATGTTGAAGTTTATTGGAGTTTGTAAAAAGTTTGAAGTATATGTGTAAAAGTTGAAAATTTTGAAGTATGTTTGTTTTGTTGGAAATGTTGGACCCCAAAATTTTGGACAAACAAACATATACTATGGATTTTGTCCTGTGGGTATTTTATAGAATTTGTATCGAATATTTGAATTTCCTAGTTTTTTTCGCCAAATATTTCACAAAATATTTCACCAACTCTCAATAAAATACTACAATATAATATCTCTCTCTCCAATTAAAAAATATAAAAATATATAAAATTACAAAAAATATAAAAAATTATCTCTCTCTTCACTTTTTCACTAAACTCAATACTAACACTAAACTCAATACCAAAAATTTTACAACACAAACATAACCTAAGTTTTGGATTACACTAGCTGTCAAAGAGAATAAGAATTGACTCTAGGCTCCATTTGTTTCTGAGTTATTTATAGTGTAAATTAGTTTCAAGTTAATTTTGTTTCAATAAAATAATTCAGTTTTCAATATTTGGTTCTTATTTTAAAACATGTTTCTTGAAAAACACTTTTTAATATTTAATATATTATTTGTAATCTCATATATATGGTTAATAAACTAAATGTTAATAAAATTTTTAATGAATTAAAAATCACATATATAAGTATAACAATCAAATAATATATATTTTTTGTAAAATAACACAATTTTTTTTAAAAATTATGTTTTCATAAAATTATACGTACTATAGTATTTTTTTTTGGATTGATTTTTTAAAGAGAAAAGTTTTGGACAAAATGAGATAAGCCTAAAGATATCCTGTATTTTCATGTTGACCTAATCTCAATTCCGTTGATGATATCTTAAGAGTCTCTAAATATCTGAAAGTGAGCAGAATATTTTCTATAAATAGATTACAACAAAACAAACAGATGTAATTATCTTAGAAATTTTAAATAGTTTGCTGAATATGTTTTCTGATAATTAGGATATCCCGGTTTTCAAATAATTGACATCTACACCTACACTATTAAGGGGGAAAATCTGCCATTGGCTGTGGCTATTTCCAGTACACCTACATTCATATTGGGTCATTTTTTTAGCATATTACGCACTTGGCCCAATGTATTTTTTCTTTTTCTTTTGGTCCATTGATCACACATCAACAAAATCTAAAATAATGAAATCCAAAATCAATAAAATTAAAGATCATCTTAAAAGATAATATGAGAATCTAAAGTCCAAGCTAATAAAATCTCAAATCAATAAACTTAGAGAACATTACAACAAGATGAGAATCTAAAGTCTCAATCAATAAAATTCAAAATAATAAACTTAGAGAAGTACATCTTAAAGATGGGTAACACACTAACTCTAAAATCTCTACTCCTCGATCTCCGTTTCCAAAATGGATAACTCTACACAATACATTTAAATACACCAAGTTATGATTTATAAAAATAAAAATTTTATTCAAACTAATAAACTAACAAAAGCAAAAATAAAATTAAGCATCAATTGTCGCTCCCAACTAGTTACCCTAAGCTAATGCCATAATATCCAGTGTCATTGTCACAACAACTATCGCAAATTGATAACTCCTAGGCTCTAGTCAAGGTCCCAAAGCCCCCAATACCTTCTTCCCCATCAACTTGACAGGAAAGAGTGAACAAATAAAGACTAATCAGCTGAAGTGCTTGGAACAATTGGGTCAGAAAGAAATGGCAACCATAGGCCAACAATGTCAAATATAAAACACCCCAAACCACTTGTTTGCATTAATATGTTGGGGCCTCGCCTCTCTGGGCCAAACACAAAATACCTAACTCTTCAAACTCAAAGACAAGACCCAAGTATACCAGATTTCAATTAATCAAGTCAACAAGTATGTACATCTGTATGAAATGCCTTTCCAAAAACAATATCCATCATCGTATGTGAAAATAAACGAACACGGTACATCAATAATGAGGTCACTGAAAGGAAAAGTGATCTTCGTTAGAAGTCAATATACTTCAACTCTTATAAACTGTAAGAGCTACTTTGTTGATTAACAACACGAAATTGTTTAAAGAATGAGAAGCTAAATTAACTAATTATTCTATGGACTCGGGACACAATTACAAACCCTAAAAACAACAAACAATGGGGAAAACGTTCAGCAATAATATATGTCATAATATTTTCAATAGAACAAATTAAAATTAACAATTATATTGATTTTTAACATACCTAAACAAATCTCAGTCCTTGGCATTTGATAGAGATGTCGCAGACTGCAGATCAGGTGAGAGGAGAAAATGAAGAAGCTGTGGACCTGTGGTTGGCGACGAGAGGTGTGACAGCTGCAGGCGTGATGGTCGGCAGGAGAGGGAAGGGAGGGATAGAGAGAGAGAGAGAGAGAGGCACGAGTGGGATGGACAAAACGCAGAGGAGAGTGGAGACGAGGGGGGGTTCTGTGAAAGTGCTGAACAAAATAGAAAAGGGGGAGAGGAATTTTAAACAACACGAATCTTCTTGTTTAAAAAAAAACCGTTGTCCAGGTAACCAGTAACCGAGAATACCACTGAATTTTTTTTGCAAAATATGAAACCGGCATCGGTAAAATTAGGTACTGACAACCCGATACCGGTGCTACCAGAATTTTTCGGTGACACTAAACGACCCAACTGATAATCCAAACTTCAAATTGAAATGGCTTGTACCGGTGGACAGTAATTCTCCTGGCCTGGCTCTGTATGAGCTTTGGGCCATTGGACCTTAGTAGGTTAAGGCCTTATTTTAGGCCCATCAACATGCATCCTTTAATGGGATTTCAAAAGCAACTTAACGGCTAATTTATCTCACTTGCAGATGTGCCTCTGAAATTCCGTCCGAAAACCTCCTGCAAAAGTGCAACAATTCACCGACGAGACTCACGACTCTCAAGTTCTTATTTTCCCTTCTGGGTAATTTACTCGAAACTGGGACGTCACAGTGTAACGGAAATGCCAAAGACACTCAGGCATGCAGCATCCTCGCACAGAACGAACCCCAGCAGCTCAAGAACAAGGCCTAACCCAAATGGGAAAACCCCTCGGTTCCACCTTAATCAAGACAGAATCGCAAGTATCTAATACTGCCTATTGATTAATTTTGAGATTTGACCCAAAATCTCATACTTGTTTCCCACCAAGAAAGAATAATTCAAGGGTTGAGATTGATTGCTCTTCGTGGATCTTTTGACAAATAAAAAAATATAGAAAAAGGTTGGAAATGTGTATTGTGATCCGCACAAGTCCAGACCCTTCTGAATGCCATTTATTGTCTGTCTCAACTCATGGAGTAGCTAGAGAGTCTTGGTGTAACGATGCAATCCCTCCTTAATGTCATAGAACTTTCTGCAATTTGGGGATCGACTGAAATATTGCTACTCAATGGAAGAGGCTTTTTCTTTTTCAATGATCAACTGCAAACCACCTGAGAACATTAGTTTGACATCAATTCAGTCTAGAAACCACTTTGAATCAGTAAGGAGGTCAGACAATAAATTCAACAGGAAGCCCTTCTAGTTCTAGGAAACAGATTCGTATGCTGTATAAGGTTCCAGTATTTGTTACCATAATACTCATATCCAGCGATGCGTTATGCCTTGTTTTTCTGCTATTTACGTGTGATCACAACAATTATCATTCTTGATAACTAGAAGCTTGCTGTTTCGATCGATCGGTAGAACTTAGAAGTCTTGTAGTTTATTTTCATTGTTCTTGCGGCCTTTATACCGCAAAGTAGGAGATAATCAGGCATGCAGTTGAAAACTTGAAACCCAGTCTGATTCTGTCTCTTGGAGGTCTTGTTCTCCCAGCACGAGAACTTTAAGTGGTTCGGTCCATAGACCTACATCGACTGTAAGAATGCCAAATTGGTCAAATTTGTGTACTCACTGGATATAAGGATGACCACATTGCTCTAGCAATGTAGGACTTTAATAACTTTAATACTCCCCGCAAACTCAAGGCGAACATTTGTAGGACATACAAAAAGAAATCCCACTAAGATAAAAAAATGCTTGGAGGATGGTCGGAGAAGGGTGGACAGTCGCCGGAATACAGAGAGAAGCAGACAATCGCCTGAATGTGGTCGGAGAGGGTCGCCGGAATGAGGAGATTGTCCGAGGGATGTTGGACGGGGCACCGGAAAGCCCAAGAGAAGATGCCGGAAGGTCGCTAGAGTAATGTTGAAAGTCCCGAGAGAAGATGTCAGAAGTGTGCCAGATGGGCGCCAGAAGTGCTAAGAAAAGAACTAAATTAGGCCAGACTAGACTAGGCCTAAACTAGGCCAAGCTAGCTAAGCCAACAAGAGTCCTGACCAGACTGAGCTAAACTAGGGGTGGGCAAAAAACCCGAGACCCGACAACCCGAACCGGCCTGACCCGTTTCCGACCCGATCGGGTCGGGTTTAGGCGGGTTCGGGTTTACATGTAAATAAAAACCGATTTTCGGGTTCGGGTTCGGGTATATGAACAAACCCGAAATTAAACCCGAACCCGAAAATATAACACTATCACCCAGTGACCCGTCTTTTCCGAACCGAACCGACCCATTTCGACCCGATATTTTCGGGTTTTTTCGGGTTCGGGTTCCCTCACAAAAAAACCCGAAATATTCGGGTCAGGTTCGGGTTGCGGGTTCGGGGCAGCGCAAACCCGAACCCGGTTTGCCCACCCCTAAGCTAAACTGTGCCACATGATTGAAATGGCTCTAATACCATGCTAAAATTAAATATAAAAGAGATCAAATAATTTAGACTAAGAGAGGAGAGAGAAATGAGACACAAGATTTAATTGGTTCGGTCCATAGACCTATATTCACGGTGGGAATGCCCAACTTGACATATTTGTGTACTCACTAGATAGATGTAAGGATCTGATTAGAAATGCTTTATTTATAAGCTTTTGATTACATTAGCCCACATTTGCTTTATCAACACGTGACTTTAACAACTCTAATACAGCATATGCATGCCACCAACGTTGGACCATACACACCTGTAGCCTACCCTCACCGAGCTTTGTACAGAACACTCCTTGCAGCTCTGCCATTCCGCCTCAGCAGACTTGATTAAGACTTTTTTATTGTTTGCTTCCTGCGTGAGATTGCTCACTATTGTGATCCTACCAAAATGATATTTTGCTCTCCTCTGTCTGTGTTGATCATGACTTACAAAATCATTTCTCTTAGCTTGCCGAGAAGAAAAAGAAGTCATTTTTAAGAAGTAAAGACCATGTAAAATAATAACAATAATTGACCATATCAAAGAGAAACCTTCTAGAGCACAGTAATTGGAGTATTGGACCGTTGACAATGTCTTCTATATATCCAAATTTTGTATGTTGGTATGTGCTTGTCCCAACCTCAGCTTGCACGTCCTTCCCAGATCCGTAAAATCAGCAATGAGTCATATTATATTTCGCCGTTCGGTTGTCGCTTGCGTCTTGATAATGCAGAAATTCAAACGATCGGGTTGGTCCGGAGGGAAGTTCTAACTGTGTTTGTTACAGACTGAAATTGAAAGGAAAGTTCGGGAGACAAAGGTGAAATTCGGAGACCTTTCTGATCTGGGTTAATCGACGTCAGGCTCAAGTGCAAGCAAGATGAGCCTCTTTCGCTTTTGAGAGATATTTTGTATCTGGGTTCGCATGTTTTTGAATTTCAGGTAAAAAAAATTCAAGATTTTCTAATTTGCGTTAGGAAAAGACCGCGATCGGAGTCAACCGAATACGAAGTGGGAGTTCTGAGCGTAATTGAAATCCAACATGAGTGGGAAAGAGCAGGTGAAGCTCGATGACGAGCAGCTCGCTGAATTACGCGACATTTTCCGATCGTTTGATATTAATAAGGACGGCAGTTTGACGCAACTCGAGCTCGGATAGCTGCTCCGATCGCTCGGTCTAAAACCAAGCCCAGAGCAGCTCGATGGCTTGATACAGAAGGCCGACAAGAACAGCAACGGGCTGATCGAGTTCTCGGAGTTCGTGGCGCTAGTGGATCCGGACCTTATTCGGGCCAAGTGCCCCTACACGGAGGAGCAGTTGAGGCAGATATTTCGGTTGTTTGATAGGGACGGCAACGGGTGCATCACGGCGGCCGAGTTGGCGCATTCGATGGATGGAAGTTAGATCTTAGAGATGACAAGCTTCTGTGTACGGGAACTGTCCCCCTTTTCTCCCCTCCGGTTTGTCTTTTTTGGTTAGTTTTTGCTCGAAGAAGTGGAAGTTAGATCCCGACGTTTTTGTTGACTTTTGGTAGCCACGCCCTAGCTCATCAGTCTCAATTCCTCCGGTCGGTATTTCTACACCGGTTCGACATCGTTATGCCACCGCGCGCCGCCGCACGCGCCAATCAATTTTTCTGCTTGCTAGGCTGTTTTCAGCGGCTTTCGACGACAACGCTTTCCTGGACAGTTGTAGAAGCTCCGGCCGCCCTGATCTGGCCTGGTCCTGCGTCCCTCCGGCCGTGCGTGGCCTTCACGCGCGTGCATCCCACGCGCCACCGAGTCTCTGCTGTGATTTTTTGGCCATCGTGTTGCGGCTCCCTTGTTATTTTCTTGTTGTGGTTGTTTGGTTTTTTCTGTCCCGAGGGGGCTCTCCTGGCCATTTTGTGGCCTTTGCCCTTTTTGTGGCCTTTGTTGTGTTTCTCTAGGTTGCTTTTGTTCTTAGTTCTAATGTTAGCTCCTATTTGGTTCCGGTAGTGCTGTCTACCGTTTCCCGCCACCTGCTCTCTCTGCTCAGCATGAAGCATTTGTGGTTTATCGATCCTTTTGGATCTCGTTAGCCATTTTTTTGCAACCTAGTTGTGCTTGAATCTTTTGTTCTTGATCTTTATTGTATCTTGTACTTGAGATTCAATGCAATGATAACCTCACGGTATTATTTAGCAAAAAAAAAAAATCCCAGCACCAAGAAACAATGATATTGCCATCAAAAGATCAAGATTTATCCAATCTAGTATATGAACAGAGGAAAAAAGAAAAAAAAAACAGAACATGTTTGATTACAGATATAACAGCAGTTCACATGGTGGTCCAGTGCCCCCTTGAGATTAACCACAATAACTATTCATTCAGAACTAAGGCTGCGTTTGCGTGTTAAAATTTTACACCCTCTAAAATTTTAATACAATAAAATATTACAATATAATCTCTCTCTCTTTCCCATCAAATCACTACATTTCACTACAAAAAATATAAAAATTATCTCTCTTCACTTTTTCACTAAACCCAATACCTAAAATTTTAACAATACTAAAATTTTACAAAACAAACACACCCTAAATAAATCCAAGAGAGGAGGATTTTTGCAATCCAAAACAAAGCAATATTACTTCCACAACAGTAGAGAACCTGACTTTCTTAACCCTATTTGTCCATAAAGCACGCATACTGACAGTTCAGTGACTCTGGAACGACATGACTTCTTCTGCTTAACCGACTACAATCCACATCAGAGGGATAATTCTCGTGACACAGCCAAAAACAAAAAATATCGCCAGAAGAATAGACCATGGAAATTTCACTCACACAAATGAATATTGCCATCAAAGAATGTACAGAGGAGAAGCAACAAACATTTTAAAATAACGGGAGACAATTACTCAAAAGGCACCAAAAAAGTGAGTACCGAAAGAAGAACGGCAGTCTCTGCCCCTTGGGATTCCCTGAAGGTGATATATGCAACTTGAGAGCTCTTGTCCTCACTGAAAAGGAAAAAGAAAAAAAGAAGATCGGAGGACAAATTAAGTTTCATCCGAACCTAGTTTCTTACAATCACAATTGTTTGTTTTGGACACCTAGCAGCAGAGTAAAAAAATTCTATGGTCATAAACTAGTAGCAATCTTGCAAGGCTGCATGATCATCTCTCGCTTTGCGTCTTTTGGGCTACCATGCATAAGAAAAGTGCAAGTTTTTATTTACGTCTATTACAAAAACTAACCTTCGCATTTCTACATATGCAATCTGCCCAGGAAAAGAAAAGAACTCCATCATATCTTTCTCAGATACACCTGAGGAGACATTGCTGACTTTTACTGTTCTTATCTGCAATGAAAAGCAGAGTAAAACCACTAGTTACATACTGTACGAATTTTTTTACTGTATGAGTGGAGCATGCATATACCTGCGATACTTTAAGGGGCGAAAATAATGTGGCATGGAGACTATAATCATGCTTCTAAGAAGATAAAAGACTATATATAACATTCATCTTATAAGCAGAGGTTGGAACACCAAAATCATGCCTGGTAGTACCGAGGAGCATCAGCAAAGGTCTTCTGGAGATGATATGTTTTTTCATAAAGCCTTAGTGGCATTAAACGTGGCATATCACCTTCCCTTTGTCCCATAAGAAGTGCGGGGGGCAGGGGCACTAAGATAGTAACCTATCCAGAGTTATACCTATATTTCGGTCTCTTTTTGGGGAATTATAAATTCAGGTTAAAGCCATTCCCACACCTCGGACATGCCAAGTAGTTCATCATTGATCTTTGCGCACTTGGTCAAGTGTACTGAAGAAACCATATCATGGAAGGGCTGTACTACTTGAACGTCTCCTTAAGGACAAGTAACTCTGCTCAATAAACATGAGACTAACTAGTCATAAAAATGCATCATAATCAACCCTTTCCAAACTTTTTTGATCGAGAAATTATGAACATCAGTTCAATTGACAATACCATGGACTGGCATTCTAGTACATCTACATTTTTTATCCCAAGGGAGTTGGCATAATATCATAGAGACCAACAAGGACAAAGAAAGAGAGACTACAACATTCAAGAGCAAAATCTTCGTTAGAGAGTTTGACCACCGTCTCTGTGCTTGTCATAATGACTTAATATAACTACAACATAAAACGTGTCTCTATTTTCACCGACGTCTTCTGTATCTGGGTGGTATGTGGGTTGTGAATTCCCCCGGGTCAGGGTTTCGATCGTTGCTAGAGGGAGAAGAAGAGAGAGAAAGAAGAAAAAAGAAGGAAAGATCTTTGGAGAATCATACGCTAGTGATAAGTACGTCCTTAATATACCCCCAATTCCCAAACAAAACGAAGAAATTGCGTCAGATAACTCCTCTCAGAAGTCCAGGAGATATCATTGAGACCAAAGGTGGAGCTTCGCCATAAGCATGAGAAGGTAATACTGCAGAAATATTGGTAATGCAAACAGAGAAGGTGCAAGCTCCAAATGCTCCACACTTAATAAATTTCATAATGGAAAGATCCAAAACAAATGCAAAATAGTTGTATTAAGCTCAACGAAAACAGGATCCTCTTTGATGGATCTTAGAATACCTGTAATTCCAAAAATTTCTCTTTTTGTCACGACAAGTTCTCTCAGCAACGAAACATACGAGGGAAACGAAATCATGAAGATGCATAGATACAATTTCTCAACCATATTTCGTTCGTGAGAAAATTTCTCTCAGCAACCAAATACATAAGAAATTTTAAATGAAAATAAAATATATCGAGAAAACAAGAAATCTCCCAACTCACCGTCATGATATGTCTGTCGCTTGGAATAACAACAGGGATCGAAATCTTCACAGAGAAATAAAATTACACGGAGAGCAAGAGAGATTTGGGAGACGAGAAACCTGCAATTGACGGTTATATAGGATACGTGACAAATTTCAAGGCGGTTGATTAAAGAGGATCCTCTGCAGACAATAAATTTTGTGGTCTGTGGAACTATAAGCTTAGCTTGCGTTGTACTTTTGCGTTGTAATCAGTTCTAACGAGTAACGTACAATACGCTTGAATAGTTTAGAAGAAGTTCAGCGAGAAACGACTGTAGCTGATTCTGCCTAATGTTGGTCGAATGAGTGACACGTTGTTCTCATTACCCTCAACACGTGTAGGGCAGGGAAGCGTGTAACATTTGCGGCACAATTTAGTCTAGGCTCGGTTTGTTTTTCACAGTTTAAAAATATTTTTGCATTCTTTCGACTATTTGGAGAGTCTAGTATAATACGGTTAACGGAAACTTAATTCGATCAATTGTAAAACACAACTTTACTTTTAAGAAAGCAACTTACTTTATAAAACTAGTTAATCTTTTTTTTTTTACATGTCTCTCTCAGTCTTAGGAGTGGCTAAAAGCTCGCTGACTTGATCTTTCGAGGAACCAACCCAGCTCAAACCCAAACGGGTTGGGTTACATCGAGGTCAGGGTCAGAGTCGGTTTTGAAATATGAATTCGAGAAAAATCATATTTGGGTTCGGATCTCTAACATGAATTTTTTTCTTTTCCTTTATGCCTGACATAATTTTACTCACTTTTAAGTGTTTTATCTTATGACTCGACTTGAAACCGAAGCATTAGAGGAATACGAATTCGACGGTTTTAAGAGGTCAAATTGCAAACTTCTCGCCCTGATTGCGTCGGAGTGGTGGAAACCCAACCCCAAACCCGATTTAAACAATCTTACTCGGTCTCTCACTCGACACTCGGACATGCTCTCTCTCATTCGACTCTCACTCTCATAAGGGCTCTAAGTTTTCGCATCTTCTGCAACGGTTAGTCCCTTAAGTTGGAAAATTCAATATTTAGTCACTAGGTTTTGCTCATTTTTACGAATTAATCACTTGGAAATATTTTTCAGCTTTCCACTGAGTTTATGTCTTTGTAAATAATTGGTCATCTTCTAGTTGATTCTTACTTTGACTAACGGGAACCTTGTTCGCATCAGCTCCCTTGTCTAGTCACCCAAATTTTTTCCACGTCATTTTCCCCTCTTAAAAACGACAGGCCATATTTCTCAAAATAAGCGTCTGTTTTTGTAATATCCCGTCCCAAAAAAGTGTAAGTGAGTAATTCGAATTTTAAACGAAGAGATAGGGTTTAATCTTATGTTTAATTTTTGTATAGAGGTTGAATCGTATTTTTGAATTAAAAGGTGCTGATATGAAGATGTGGTCTATATTTGAATTTAAAGGTTTGAATAAAGATTTGATCTTGGGTTTGAATTTAAAGGTTAAGATATGGATAAAGATTATTTTTATATTTGAATTTGAAAGATATGGATAAAGATCTTATGTTTGAATTTTAAAAATTGAATCGATGAGGTTAATAAATGGTCGCAGAGAATGTATATTGGAGACCATAATTTGGATTGAGGTAGTGCTATTAGGTTCCGAGAGATTGTTCGACAATTATTGGAGATGGTTTTTCAATGGAATTTTTAAAATGTGTACCGTATTTTTATATAGTTTTGATGTATTATTTGGGGAACTGAATAAATTTTGCGTAAAATGAGATTGTCGAGATTTTATGAAACACAATTGAAATATTTATAACTTGTTTTAGTGAGCATACTGTGAAAATTGTTCTTGCGATGACGATATATCTATGTGGTCTTTGTGGCCAATTTATCCTTGTGGTCTGTGTGACCAATTTGATATCCTTCGTGGTATTTGGAGGTCTGTGTGACCATTGATGATTTTCCCATATTGCGCGACCTTGGATATTTTTGTTGTAAACTTGTATTTTTGGATTTGGTATGACTCACAGTGTTTTATTTTGGATTTTAGTTATTGTGACAAAATTGTCTTTTCCCCAACCCCCATTGACTTACTACTTACTGAGCTAGTCGTAGTTCACCCCTTATTCTCATATTTTTCAGAGTTAGGAGAATTTGAGAAGTTCGAGAAGCTTCAGAAATATTTGTGGTTTGAAGGCGTGTTTTGCAAGAGTACTTTTGAAGATTAATGTTAGAGAATTTGATATTGTATTATTTTAAGAGATCTTCATCGATATTAGAAATATCAGATATGCTAATGTAAATTTTAAGGCTCGGATTGATATTTTTGGGTCTTTTTACGGTTTATGAAAATTTTGCTGAGGTCGTAGAAAATTAGTTTTGAAATATTGAGGCCTAGATAAATGATTATCCATAGTGAAAATGACTTATTTTATATAGAAATCTATCTTTATGGAGTTTAGGCTCGAAGTGTTACAGTTTTCCAATCCACACCGTTTTGCTGTTTCGGTTTTAGATGCCTCGACCTTCCAAACCTGCACCGTTTTGATTTGTAGACCACGAATTGGTGCTGATAGAACATAGGAGGGCAGAAAAGTGCAGGGCCTTAGCAGAGGCACAACGTTCATATAGGACTATGCTAGAGAAGATGATCTGAGATGCAATGCACCAATAAGAAAATAAAACCCGTTAACACTCTACAGTCTACAAAGGTTGTTGCTTTCAAATACTATATAGGATGTTGACGGATGTCTCATTTATAAGGAGCAGGTCAGACTGAATCAGGCTGCAACAAACGCACTCCATGGCAAGACTTGAAGCACAAAAAGCAATTTGTGATGCCTCGGAGACAGAAAAGGTAATATAAACAAAGGGATGAAATTGAGAAGCGGATTAGCCTGATTGGGAACAAGCAAGGAAGTGATCACAAGCAAGGTTAAAAATAAATCGCGGCTATAGGTGGGTCTGTAGCCGCGGTCACTGCCGCGGCTATAGAGACCGCGGCTATAGGCTATTTTTAGCCGCGGTTTACTAAAAAAGCCGCTAAAAACATCTTGTAGCGGCGGTTTTAGCGACCGCCGCTATAGGTGCTTTTTTTGTAGTGTGATCAAGATGGATGATACCTTATGTGAAGAGAGGGAGAGCAGAACTGTTCTATATTTACCGGGGGTTAAGCCAAGGACGACGCCCGTACACAAAGAACTGAGAGTGTTCTTGAAGGAGGAACAAAAGGCCATGGCTTTTGATTACCACTCTAAAATTTCGGGCATTATAAAAAAATTATAAAATATTCTCTCTCTCCTTATCAAATAATTTTTTTATTATAATATTTATTCAAATTTTTTCACTCTTTATTTTTTATCAAACTCCATACTCCAAAATTTTCACCACCCAAAAATTCTATGATCAAACACCAAGTCGGTTCATCTCTTAATGAAGAACGAAAGCAGAAAGAAATTGGGGAGGAGGTGAAACCACGTGTATCAAACATTGAAATATCCTGGAAAAAAATATATTTGATGTAACAACCAACATCAAAAATTATAATACTTAGACATAATGCATTTGAAATTAATTTTTAAAAAAGTATAACAAACCAAACCTAAGTTTCTATTAATAAGAGGAGCCTTTAATCGAAAAACAGATTTTATTCTTAATATATTTATTTTGTGACATTTTTAAACTATTATTTATTTATTTTTTAGGTAACAAGACAAAAATTTTGAACACATTTGTAGGAGTTCGGAGAATTTGACCTAACTCAAATCCACTGCCAAGTATCCAAATCCATGATTTTCTATCCAAAGTGATGTTTTAGTGAGAGTTTTTAACTTCTTAACAAAAATCTCAAAATTTTTACCCAAAATTCTAACGCTTTCTTCACACCAATTTCAATATGTATTAAAAAAACTATACCAACAAAATATTCTCTTTTTTATTTTTTTTTATAATTGAAAATTCCATAAAATATTTTCTATCCTTACTATTTAACCAACTTTAATAAAAATCATTTTACAATCAAATATTTGTAAACTTCTTTACAGTTTTTTACAAACCTCCATAAAAAAGTTAATGTTTTCTCATACGAAGGAAAAATCAAACATCATCTAAAGTTGTGTTTGCACCCAAAAATTTCACAAAATTTTTCACCCTCTCACAATAAAATATTACAATATAATCTCTCTCTCTTCCACCAAATCATAACTTTTCACTACAAAAAATATAAAAAATTACATCTCTCTTCACTTTTTCACTAAACCCAATACCAAAAATTTTAACAGCCCATAAATTTTCCAACACAAACACACCCTAAATAGGCTCCTCTGTCATTGTAGCAAAGAATTGAATCAATAATAGTTGATCTATCCTGATGGGCGTATGTATCTTTTCTTGTACGTACATATACCACGAGCTGCGGAGCCAGAAACTTTTATATACACATCTTCGGTGGGGATTAGGAGCACTAAACGTCCAAAAGTAACCAATCGATTTTTTGTACCATAAAAACTTAAACTTAAGACATAAAGAAAGAGTTTGATCGGGCCCACGGAAGTTTCTTCCTTTTTATCCAAAGTACGAAAGAGCGTCGAGACCCAGGACTTCAGGAAGACTCTTCAAAGGATCGTTCTCTGCTCTTGTTCGAATTACAACTCCTCCGATATACACAACATAAGCAGCTTCCAATTCTTTTTTCTTTTTTTTTTTTTCAAAATGAGCTTCCGCGATCTTGAGGCTGGCAGGCCGCGGCCACAACTCCGACAACTGCCGGAAGGCCCTTCTCAGGCCGTCGCTTCTGGGATTTTCCAGATCAACACGGCTGTTGCTTCCTTCTCTCGCCTCGTCAATTCTCTCGGCACTCCCAAGGATACCTTCGAATTGCGCGACAAGCTGTGAGTCCTGCCTTCTGCATGCTTTTGGAGCCTCTTTTCTATGTCTTCTTTGGATTGTTTTGACCTTATGGTTATTCTATTGGAAAACCGAAACTTCTGGGTTTTTGTTTCTTGAGATTCAGCAGTTGACTTTTTCCCCCCTTTAGTTTTAGTGCTTTTTTGCTTTTATTTGTTACAGCTCTTGGCTCCCGTTAAACAATATTGAGGATCCATTGAAGTGCAGAGTCCTGAGGATCCGTGCTTTTACTTGTTTTACATCGTCCTTTTTGAGCTTCCTTTTACCCCCTATAGAACTCCCCCAAAAGCACCCGCAAGCTGTTGCGTCATTAGCTGTGATTTCTTTCTTTATCGTTTCCACCCCCCCTCCCTTTCACGCTTTGCTTGTTGTATTGTCTAGTCTAGTGTTACTTACAAGCAAAACAAAAAGCTTATGTACTTGAAGGCAAATTAATCAGGCATCTAAAAAGCATATGCGAGTGCGTATGCACTTTCCAAAAAGAAAAAGGAAGAAAATTTATATGAGTTCCCATACGTTGTTTGTTTCTCTTTAATGTTCGATGATTTCTACACTTTTTTTTTTTGATATCTGAGTTTCTGCTTCTTAAAAGAGAGTACAAAACAAAAGATAAATCCAACCTCCCACGAAAGGTTTCTAACTTGAGCTGTAATTGCTTCTACCTTACGTTGCCCGGTTCACTCCATTGGAACTCCCAAGGACTCGCTCAAGCTCGGTTAGGGCATGCTCTCTTACTGGACTTGACCTTTCGATCGAACTCCTAAGTTCCTACCATATGTCTGAAGGTGACATAGCTACATTGTGCTTCCATAGCATCCCTTAGGGGGCTATCTCAAGCTCTTCTTATTTCCCTTTATGGATCTTTTTCACCATAAAGCTTGTTGTCTAACCTGTTGCTTCGTCTTCTAGATAATCATATTCTTGGAGTATTGATCACAAAACCTTGTAATTTTGACCTTAAAATTAGACTTTTTTTTTCTTGCACAGTGAAATGCTTCGAATTGAATATATAGGTTATCATACTGGGTGTACATTAAATAGAAATCAAGATATTTTATTCTAAATGAATGAAATCTGCATCTACAAAAAAAAAGGTAACATCTTTCTCCACTGTTGGATATTTATTTTTCCCCTATTTAAAGGTGCGAACAATTGCAACCCATGTCAATTCAAAACGGAATCTTGTAAAAAAACTTTGTTGGCGGTGTGTTGTATCTTTTTAGAAGACCCCGCTTTTCTTTTTGGTCCTTTTCTGTTCTGCTCATTGATTGCCATTTCAATATTTTTCCCCCCATAATCGTTTAAGTGGCTAAATATTGTTCTGTTGTTGTTGTTCTTTTTTTTTCTGCGTTTAAGGATGGAAGGTACTATGCTAAGCATGCAAATGTGTCTTCTCAGCAACCCACCTTCTGTTTGTTTCTGTCTTTTGCGACTTCTTACTACGTGGATAAATCATTGTGGAATCTTGTACAAAAGGAAAAAAATATTGGTTTTTCACTTTTTCAATAGCTCATTTGATTCTTCCCAAGGACATTGAGTTGAGCGAAAGACTGTTGCACTGCCACTCATTCATGTTCTGCATTGGTATTTACACTGGATTGACCTAACTGACAGGCGCAAGGCAAGACTACACATCGGGCAGTTGGTGAAAGATACTTCAGCTAAACTGAAGCAGGCTAGTGAATCTGATCAGCTTTTGGAAGTTAGTGTAAGTGCAGATGCAATATTAGTTCTGTAATTCACACTTTGTCATTGGTTAATGTGTTGTTCTGTTGGCTCACTTACACATGCTCCTCCTCTTATGAAAAATGGATCTTGCAAAGTTTCTAAGTACCTTTGGTCCAACACGCACTTTCTGGTGTCTTTGGTGGGATTCTTTTAGTATTTATGGCTCTTCTGTTTCTTCTGCTTTGTGGTGGGATGGAGGGAGTTGGGTTTTATGTTCTTACACCTTCACATTTACTCTTTAAACTCCAGGCTGCCAAGAAGATAGCTGATGCTAAGCTTGCAAAAGATTTCCAGTGGGTCCTTAAGGAATTTCAGAAGGTTCAAAGGCTTGCAGCTGAGAGGGAAACGGCGTATGCGCCTTTTGTCCCCAAAGAAGTTCTTTCATCCAGGTAGTTTTCTCTTATTGATCTGTTCTATTTTTATTACTTTATATGTGTTTATATGTTTACAAGTGTCCTCCAACCACAATAATGGTTCCAATAAGAGGTGGAACCTATTGAGTATGTGAAAATATAAAAAACGATGAAATAAGATTTCAAAAACTATGAACTTGAAAAAGTTACTGCATAGGATATTGATTGGAGTAGCACAACCCATAATCCGTTAATATGTACTAGTTTGAGGATATAAGAGGAAATAGTACTTTATCGCTGTCAGAAACACCAACATCTTATACTTTGAGTTTGTTATAATGGGAGGTTTGAAGGAGAATTAGGACTCTGAAAAGAGTCTGTTCAATCTTGGATGATTGAAGATGGGGAGAGTGGAAAAAGAAGCTTAATCTATGCGCCTTGTCTCCTCCGTAGGAGTGCTGATGTTTCGTCACTGGTTTACTCAAAAGAGTTGTGATTATTGATGAAATTCAACTTCAAATGAGTACAGAGAGCCCCTAATGCTTACACTGATTCATGGTTTCCTATTTTATTCAATTTTGAACTAAAAAAGTAATTACCATGTTCAAATGGAGAAGACAGGGTAATCTAGGAAAGTAGTAAATTGTCTCATACATGTGAAATTAGTAAATGCTTTTCAAACTTAACTTCTTGTTCTTATGGAGAAGGATCAACACCTGGAATGGAGAGTAATATCTGCAAGTTGGTATAAACTGGGTGATGCTCTGTTGTCGAAGAACTCCTTATATTGCATCAAATTGGCAATTTTTCTGGTTTGCGCCACTAAGCTTTTGGCAATATTTCCTGTCGGAGGCTTAAAAGTGTCATAGTAATTGGTCATATGGTCATTTTCAATTACCTATTCTGAGATAGAATAATGTTTCAACTGATGTAACATATATATTCTGTAATGTGTGCTGGTGTGTTTCATTTGTAACATTCCCTGTCTGATAATAGATGTTTTGCTTTCTATGTGGGCTGATCCAGTAAAGATGAAACTTTCAGTAACTGAAAGTACCTATCCATCTACATTTTCCACATAACCCTCAAATTTGAGCCTGTCTTTCTCGGATTCAAACTCATCTTTTTCCAAATTTGGATCCACCTTTCTTGGCTCATGTGCAAAGATATACCGGAAAATGCAAGTGGGTGCAGACAATGAAGAAACTCCATTAGTATCCACGAGGATGTCAATTTATTCCCAGACCACTCTGAGATGGATTGGCCAATATTCAACAGTGTCTGTGCATGCCCTCACACGCACTCACACAGAAGCATAAAGACTTACGCATAAATTTAGCAGTTACCTTAATTTGCATGCCTTGACTTTGACATATTCATTTTGCAGTTACGATGCCCATGACCTGGATATAAGTTCATCTAGGACACCTGAACAACAAGCTCTTCTTTTGGAATTCAAAAGGTCAGCATCACTTCTCATCATATGTTGCTAATTCTACCTACATTGTAAACGGGTGATGGGATTCTTAAAACCATTTAATTCCTTGTTAATGCTCCTAGATTTTTTTTCCCTCCTGGTCTGTTAATGCTTCTAGATAAATGTAGACATCCACTTCTGACGCTTTTTTCTTACTATTATGTTTTATTTTCTTTCATGTCAAACCAAAATCTATGCATGTCAGCTTATATCCCCGGTCTCAGGTATCCCAGCAAGTCCAACAAACCCGATAACCTTAATGAATTACAGGGCTTCCTTTGCATAAGGGAAATATTTGAGGTAGGTGAGTATCGGGTATCTCAACAAGTCTCAGGTCTAGATGTAGGTCTCTAAAGGAAGGAGGCACTAAAGCTTAAAGCTTATGGGGTTACCTTCTGCTTAAGCTTAACCATACTCACTGCCTCAGCTTTTCTAGTTGTACCCCTATGAATCAAGGACTAGTTAAGCAACCAGTAACCTGGACACATCATCCTGTGGAATCGAAGAAGCTCTATTATAAATGTTGATATTTCTCCATAAACACATTACTCAGGACAGACTTCCAAGCCTGTGATTGCTTAATTGGGAGGCTAAGGTTCTGACAGGTAGTGATTTGAATTGGAAGTGGTGCGGGAAAAGCTTTAGGGTTTCTGCTTGGAAGGTACGAGGGGGTTGGTGTGAAAATGGGCCACTTAAATTTTCTGGCAGTTGTTTGGCATTTTCAGTAAGAGTTAAAGTTTGAAGCCATCCCTCTCATTTCTGTTTGGTAAACAAATAACAATCTGTGCGGTTATGATGAATACTGGAGATGTAAAATAGTCAGCCTCAGTTTCCATTCCTTATGTGCAGACAAGAGGTTGTAATACTGGATGAGATTGTATTTAATGAAGCCATCATTGAAGAAAGAGAGCAGGGAATCCAAGAAATTCAGCAACAAATAAGTGAGGTAAATGAGATTTTTAAGGATCTTGCTGTGCTGGTTCATGATCAAGGTGGAATGATTGGTAAGCCCTGTGTCCTCAGTAATCATTCAGCTACTCATAATTTTCAAAATTATCATTCTTTGTTTCTTGAAAGCTTTGTGGCTCTAAAGTAAAAATGCTAAATAGGTGTTCCTTTTGTCCTCTCAGATGACATTAGTTCTAACATCGAAAGGTCCCATGGTTCAACAACAGAAGCTAATTCACAACTTCTGAAAGCATCCAAGAGTCAAAAGTCTAGTTCATCTCTGGTAGGTTTATATGAATTTCTTTTGTTTGATCTTTTGTATGTTTAAAGTCTTATGTAGAGAAAATAACCGCTTGGTTTCTGCTTTGTTGGGACTGGGATGTCAGTCTGAAATTAAAAATAACCCTATATCATCCAACCGCGGAAATCACTGTGAAAAGATTAAATCTTTTCCGTATCTGGATTCGCATTAATTTTGTAAATGTTATTGTTTTAATATCCTGCCTTCCAGTTGTCCTGACTGCTTCAACTTGATGTCAGTACAGAAATGCTCATCACTATTTAAAGCTATGTACTTTGGATTTTTTTTTCTTTTCTTATGTTTTAAATAACCTTGTCATTGTCTTTCTGATCTGGCCTACAATGTAAAGTTCGTATTATGCTTTTAGCATTCACTTTTATGTTGCTGAACATGTTACGTTCTATTTTTTAATTGTTATGAGTTAGTTTGTGTTAGGTCTCTTTTTTGTGATTTAACGGATAAGGATAATAATAATGTTATCAAGATACGTTTCTTTAAGATGTTAGGAATTTTATGCTATTCAGAATTGTAGAGCAGTAGAATCCTTACTCTCAACTGCTCTTATCTTTTCAATGTAAGCCTATATAAAGGCAATGCTTCAATAATAATAGTAAAGGAAGTGAGATTTGAATTAAGTTGAGACTTATTAGGAGGCCTAGTGCACCTCGAATTGCCCTACCATAGGAGGTCAGTTTTCCTCGAATTAAACAATTAGGAGTTTTATTGGTTTTTCTCGAAAGAATCAATGCTGTTACGTGTAGTCCTCTGGTGGAATCAACTCATCTAAGTCCTGTACTTTGAGACTCTTTAAAAGATTTGAAATTTGAATTCTTACTGTTCAACAGTGTCAGCGTCATTTGTGCCAGCTATTGTTCATATTAAAATTTACTATCATCATTTCTAGTAAATGTAATATCACTCTTTCAAAAGATAACTTCAGTTGCTTGAAAACTATTCGTTCCTGAATCACCTAATAGTTGGTCAAAAAATATTGTGGCAACTTATCTTTTCTAGTCATAGAGGTTCGATATTAACTTCTGATTACCTGTTTCTCCCCCACTTTTTGATGTATGAATTTTGTATGCAGACCTGCTTGCTCTTGTTGATATTTGGAAGCATTCTGATCATTGTCATGATAGTCGTCGTTGATTGAACAACGGATCATCTCGACATAAGTTCAATTTTGAGGCATGGTCTGCTCTTGATGTCCTTGGTGGTGTTTGTTAGCAAAAGCTCCTGCCCAACGTGCACTGCTCTCATAAACTCTATGCATACTGGACATCCCCTTACACAATTTACAAAAGATCAATAATGTACAGCCATTTATTTATAGCTGATAGCCTCTTTCCTAGCTATTTATAGCAAATCATGTACTACTGTAAATGAGTGCCCAGTCAATGAAATTTGGAATTCTTCCATCTACTGCTCGTATGCATTTGACCGACTACTTTCACATGTTCATTGCTGAAAATCATGTTACGTAGGGGATTCTTATTTGTAAAAATGGTACTTCAAACTTGTACCCAGAGGCTCATAGTTCCTTTATCCCAACCTTTGGTGCGGGGAAGAATGCAAATGTGGACACGGTTTGGCACAAAAGAGATGCAAAGCTAACAACTTAGAACCAATATCAGAGTGCAAGAGCCTCTGATGACGAGGCCTTCTGCTGGATAGATATATTGTGGCACTGCAATATCACTGTTGGTTTCTTACAGCTGCGTTTTATTGTTGTGGTAATAGAGCTGTTTTTTTTTCTTAAGCAAATGTTAGCAAATGTAATATTATGCATAAGTGGGGGAGGTTACAACCAAAACCAACAATGCATACATTAAACAGGGAAGTGGTAGCCAAACTAGTAATGCAGTCACCTTGTAATGAGCCCTTGTTAATTATTTGATTATGCCCAAGAGGAGTCGGCTACGCTTAGGGGTGATTAACGGTAGTGTAGGTGACGGTTTGGCAAAAACAATCACTGTCACCGCAATTGACGGAATTACATAATTAACACTGTCACCGCTAAGGCACGATAACTGCCTTTACCGATGACGGTATTAACGGTAACGGTTATATAACCGTTGTGTAAAAAAAATAAGCTTTTTCCTTGAGTTTTTTTATTTTTTTCACTGTTTTGGGTTGTCTAAATTTCCAACTTAATATCATAATCAATAATCATATCAAATGGACAAATATCATAACATATTCAAATATAATATCATAATCATTAACAATCATAACAAATATAAAGTCGTCCAAAAGTATAACATAATATCATATTCAAACATAAAGACTAAAGTCTAATAAAAGTGTCAAACAATGTGATATAAACCAACTAACATATTCCAACAAAAGCCTAACAAAAGTATGTAACATAATCAATAATCATCTCAAGTCTCAACTAGGGGTAATTAACGGTATTGTAGGTGACGGTTTGGCGAAAACCGTCACCGTCACCACAATTGACGGAATCATATATTTGACACCGTCTCCGTACCGCTAAGGCACAATAACCACCCTTACCGGTAACGGTAGCGGTAGTGGTTAAAACGGTAACCGCCGGTGCAAATGAACACCTCTAGCTACGCTGAGTGCAACCAACTACTCATTTGATTATCATAAAAAAGCAACGCATACATGCGAGAAACCTGAAACCCTATGGCATACAAAAACGCTAAGGCCAACTACCGAACTAAAGGGCTTGAAGCCCAAAACATTTGGGACCCAATTGAAAAAGATTCCAAAGACCCGAATCTGGGAATCGCTGCAAGAGGCAGTCTTTCATCGGAAGAAAGGACACGACGAAACACCTTGATCCCAGAGAGGACGTGACAGAGACACCTTGATCCCACTTGCTCAGGAAGGGTCCCGTGCCAAGGCTGACAAAGACGGAGCACATTGAGACGGCTCCCAACAAAAGACATGAAAACGTGATAGATTTTGTTTGGGGTGCGGCTGCCGTGAGATCCAAGGAGAAGATGACAAGGAAAAGACACTCAAAATTCTTTTACATGAGTTCCATTTTCTAGCTTGTTTTCCATGTTAGCAAAATCTTCCAAAATGACTACTTTATGAGTAAACCATCACCAAAACCCATTAAACAAATAAAGGACTACGTTTATACGTTTGCAATGATAGAGGATAATACAACTCGAAACACCTCTGTTGACACCTCTGTTTAGAATGATGAAGATGCAATTCAAACACCTCTCTGTAGACGGAAGTCGGGAAGAAGAAATACTTTATTATTATTATTATTAGTATTATATTAGTAGTATTATTATTTTTATGATGGCTGTTTAACCTCAATTTGCACTCATCTCCAATTGGCAAAAATCTTGCAGAATAACAAAAGGGAAATAAAGACAGGCCCCACTAGTCCTATTATAGGTAATCTATCGGCACCTGTGATTTTTCTGGGATTCATATCATACATTTACAAATAACCTTCAACTCTATTCTGCACAAAAAAGTGTCTTCCAGGAACCATGCGCATTGAATTCTGGAAATAAAGATGTAAGAGTAAACAAGTTTCTAAATCTTGAAATGGCTACTGGTAAGAGGATTTTGTAAACCAAAACCATAACAGGGCCCTGGCCATCTGTCTTTGAAGTAAAACTTTGTCTGCCCAACGGAGCAGGACATCAACCTGTGCAGGAGGAATCATAGAAAAAAACAAAAATTGGAACGCATGGTAATATCTCGTGTAATTAAATCAGTAACAACAATTTCTTACAGCTCAGACTACATCTGAGAAATTTTTATGCGAATCACGTGCAGGGAGAAATAGAGCAATTTGGAGTTCTTTTAAAGTGATACAAAACACAAGTCACTCTTAAAAGTGTCTACTACACATGGAGCCTATGCTATACTTGATGCGTAATTGAATTCATTATGTTTTATACAAGTTACAAAGATCATTGGGAAAAAGTTGGACGCTTATACAGAGTTTCATTACCAATCAGAAACCAAGACAGGATACTGATCTCATGACAGGGAAAGAAAAGAAACATGAATGGGACTGATCTCAGGCATTAACTGCACAATCGGTGAGAATAACTATATGCATTGGCTAATTTATGCGGAACTTGGGAAAAGAAGTTGGTGACAATCAATTTGCTTATTGTGAAATGTGAAGGGCTACAAGTCCACATGTACATGCATATATACCTGGTAAGAAGGTCAACCCATTATGTTCTTGGATACAAGAAGTCCCATCTGTTCAGTAAGGTGATCCATATGTTGCATTTTGTCCCAACCATTATTATTTCCTATCAGTAACTCGTGGTCCATGGTCAAACCACCATTTATTGAACTCGAGTCCGTTTCATCTGTCTCCCCAGTGAGAGGGCTTGCTGATAGGAATTGTTCCCAGAAAGTATCGTTAATGCCTTGAAGTACTGGGATCTCATCACGCAAGGCATCCACCTCATTTTCTGGAGAGAAAGCATCAGTCTCTATTGGAATTGTCCCATCTGAAACAGCAGACATCGGATCCATAAAACTTGCACCCGCAGTCTCAGAACCCAGTCCGTAGTTCATAACAGGGATTTCTGCAGGGCTTTCTGCAATGATTCGTTGCATTTCAGCAAACTCAGGCAAAATAGTATCGTCTTGACAGCTGTGAACATCCACTTTCGGGAATTGAGCTGCCTTAGCATGATTAGGCATTGCATAAGAGGAAGATTGAATCTCAGAAAAGGCAGTAGATGGAGAACTGATAGGGAAGCCCGACTTTGTTGGCATATATGACTGTCCAGAAATAGGTGAAACCTCAGAGAGGGTCATTCCTGAAGCTCGGCTCAAGGAACTACCACAGTCAAATGCACTGGGAGCATCATTAATAAATAATGCACCAGGGTTGTTCATCAAAGGCTGGTACTTGATCATCCGTCCATCAGGAGCATTAGAATGACACTCACCAGCTACAACTTCTTGCTGACCAGGAACTCTCCTTTTTTTATTCGCTCCGGAATTGTTGTTCCCATTGCTTTCATTCTGCTGTTGTAAAAACTGGGCCAATAAGACAGGATTATGCATGGCCTTTGCAAGGAAAGACATCATCTGTTGCTGTCTCTGCTCCATCACCCGCACATGTTGCCCCACATTGTGCAACTGCTGATCAGTTGTTTGCTGGTGCTGCCTCAACCTGACAAGCTCCTGCATGAGAACATTCTTGTCTCTTTCAAGTCTTTCAATGTCTTCCTTGATCCCAAACTTCCCAACCTCAACACATGCTGCAACCGAGGAGCTCTGCACTTCACTTGGTTGTTGACCAGGTAAATGAACTGGTTTCCTCCTACTAATACTCTTCAAAAGGTGTGCTTGGCCTCTTAGAAACTTCACATTTGCAAATTCATAACGGTCCGAGTCGACCTTCTTAAAACCCTGCTTAACCAAAATGAGAAATTTATCTACACGAATAAAAGAAGTAAAAACATCAACTTCTCAAAATTTTCTCATCAAATATTTTCATTTAAGATATTTCACTTCTCAACAATAAATTTTTTATCGAAGGAGTTTTGCTCAGGAGAGATATTCATCGAAAGGAGCCTTAGATAAATGGCAGCCTATGACATCAAATAGTCATTCCGCAGAAGTATCCCCAATTAAGGAATGAGTTAATGGCCTCAGATAAGGCATGAAAATAGGTCAGATACAGGCCCGTTATTTACAAAAGAGACTGCCCCAAGACCTTGCCAAGGTAAAACCAAATAGAAAAAAGACAGAAAAGATGCACAGGTTTTAATTTGACAATGTCAGACGACAAACTTCTGTGCCAGCAAAGTCATATGCCATATTTCATATTTCCAATTTCTGAAGATTGTATAATTTGGATGAAAGAAAACAACACTGGAAAATGTCCATTACACAACCTAACAGGGAGCTAGATCATGTTTAATATCCCTTTGACGTGCAATGGAGTGTCACAAGTTTCTATTGAGAGAAGATGACCGGAACAAGTAGCATGGATATATATTTCCAAACTACTGTCAACACTCCAGAGCACAAAAGTAAGAATGATGGTAAACTATCTTTGGCATCTCCTATAGAGCTGAAACATTTGATCCAAAAGTTCAAGCTAAGACACCAATGGGGGTATTGCTTATTCACAGAAGGAAGAACACAATATAATACACTGTTTATCCAATAAATCTTCATGGATCAACAAATATGTACGCGCACATTTCGATCAATAACTAACGTGGAAACTGGAAATCTATTGTATCTTATAAATAGATGTAGAGGCAGTACAGAGCAGAGATCGAGGGAGAGGGCCAAGTCAACATTCTTATATGAAATTTCACCTTCTTACTTTGATGAACAATTAGGAAAGCACAAAAACCGGTTGCTTCAGTTCATGTAATAGCAACCTTCTAATAACTTTCTAATTAGCCTCACCTCCTCTAGTAAAAAGATGAATAAGAAAAAAGAATTTTTGGTTATACAGACTCCATACCAGAAGAGGAAAAAAAAACTTAAAAAGTGGCAAACCATCTCCATCGAAAGACTCAGTACCATACCCAAAAAACCTTCCTGTAACTTGCTCAAGAACTGAAATCATAAAACTTATTGTGCTCATTTTCTCCAACTTAAAACTACAAAAAGTACCATAGCAACAACGTGACACAAACAAAAGAATCCAAAATAATTATAAACATATTGTCTAAGAATACTAGATCTTTGACAAATGATGCATTCACTGCAGAAAAATATAATATTTTGGTGAAAATTAGAGTGGAATCTGCTAACTTACAATAAAGTCTCAGTTATAGACACCGGGTTTTTGCCAAGTTTACCCAAAATTGGCCAAGTCGAGTATACCCACTCAAAAGTATAAGCAGACCTGCAAGTTCGCAATCATAAATTAATAAACTACCATAGTGCATGCATTTGTTGAACATATGTTATAACTGCAACAGATGGAGGTGAATGTTAACCCGAACTATGGTTGAATGATCCAAAAGCAACACGTTTTCAAATGAGAAAATTGAAATAGAAAACAGTACCTTTTAAAATAAAATGAAGCATAGAAAAATCAAAGTTGTAGATTACAAAAGGGGATCTTGCTCATAATCAGCAGTTACTTAAAAAAAGGAAATGTCTGGATATGCTGACAACATTCATAATTATATGGAAATGACACTACAAACATCGACAATGAGCAAAACAAACAAGAATATATAGGAAGGGAAGAACCGGGGGCAAAGAAAGACAAAAAGGTTGGATGCATCCATGGAACCACAGACATAAGAGAAGTTATGGATAAGAAGGGCATATATTGGAGGCAAAGACGACAGCAGTAGTGGTAGTGGTAGTGGTTATGACGGGAAAGCATGCATATAGAAGTATTCTACAGATCCATGGCATTTCACAATTTGTAATTTTTTATGTGTTGTTCTCTCCCTGTTATTTCACAATGGCACACAAACAAACTAGCCTAACTTGCTGTGATAGCCAAGGTTGGATCCATACCTCTTATGAACTTCAGCTACAACCCCTAGGTATTGTCTACTGCATTATTAGTTGTCCAAATGAATAATAAAACCTTCACTCTTCATGCTCTGAAGAGTCCAAAGAAACAATTTCATGAGTAACTTGGAATTCAAATACACCTAATTTCAGTGGAATGAACTTACCCAATAGAATTCTGCTCCTTTTATCACCCAGAAAAAGGGAAAGCCACATCCCTCACACCCTTCCTTAAAAGACTATGCAAACTCACAACATATAAGTAGTCCAACCTCCCCCTGATTCCAAACATTGTCAACGAGATGAGAAAACAAGTCCAAGTTTCAGACAATCATTGAGAAAGGATGAAATCGAAATTAGCAATATCTTTCATGATTTGATTTTGAGGAGCTCAACACAACAGAATCTCACCAAATTTCCCCCCTCTTGGACAAGTATCTTCAGTTCAGAATTCCCAGTCAAGATTATCACCCAAATGTTAAGCAGTAGGTCAAAAGATATTAATGATAGTACATAGCAACAAAAATCCTAATCGTAAGCATAAAACATCAACAAAATGCAGGATAAGGCCATGGTGTACCATAACAGGAAAGAAATATAAGCACTGGGTTCATCCAGAAAGCATCTTATAACTCCCAATAAGTATGAAAACTAATATAATCACCAAAAGAGAAAAACTGAAAAACTGAATCGATGAACATAGGACATGAGCTCAACACACGTGCATCAGTCAATTTTCCAACCGGAGAATACTATGGTAGTGAAGATTTCAATCCACAAAACACCCTTTTTCTCTTGTAGTTTGACACACTAATCTCTTAGCTACTCGTCTCACACAGACTTCTAATTCACAACCCAAAAATTAAGCTCGCCAGATCCTAATGAAATTCTCAAAATAATCGGTATATTTTTTTGCAGCAGAAAAGTTAGAACAAAGAAGATGATGAGAAAAGAGGGAGAGAACAGATATACAGAGAGAACCGACGTAGGTGTTCAATTGCCTGATGAAGCTAGCGAAGTTTGTGTGCTTGAAGTGCTTTGGCAGGAGCTTGGCGGCGAACTCGTGCGGGTTCCAGACAACAAAGCTGTTGTTGCCGTTGCTCCAGGACACAACTGAGTCGGTCTCCGGGTCGTTCACCAAGCTGTAAAGCTTCTTCAGAAAAGGCGGCAACGGATTCGTCGTCGTCGACCCGGCATCACTAGCCTTCCCCATTCTTTTTCTTCTTCTACTAGCAGACAGAGATATACAGCAAGGATGGGGTTTGGGGGATTCGGGGGAACTTGAAGGTTGGGGTGATGGGAGCACTGCATCGTGCAAGAAGGGTATATATAATAGTGGTAAAAAAATTCAAAAATGTTATATTTAGGACCTTAATTAATTAATTACGTATTAATTTATTATTATTCTCTCGGGAGAAGGGAACGGTGGGCGGAGTTTTTCGCGGTTGCGCCAGCGAGGCTCTTACTGGTCTTTTCCATGCTTTCAGCTTTATCCTTAGAAGCTATCCTATCATAAGATTCCCTTTATGCCCTTCGTTATACTCTATACCGACAGCCCGAAGAGTTCTACTCCCAAGACCAAAAAGCCCATCTCTTTTCTTTTTCTGGATAATTAAAGCCCATCTCTTTCTCTCCCGCTCTCCTCTTCGTGGGATATCGAATCAGTTCTTCAGCTTCGATATTTTGAAGTCTCGAATCTAAACATTGAGCACAGATTCAGGTAATTTCTGTCTAGATTTATTGTAGGTGTGTAATAATCGAGTAAACTGTTAGATTCGATTTTGGTTTCTTTTTGGCTTCAATTTTTGGGGTACTTAGAATTTCTAGATTTACGACTGGGCTGGGTTGTTTAAACGATGGCAGTGCTTTCTTCCCCCGGAATTTCCTTGCTTTTTTGGGTAAACAGGCTGGGTTGCTGTTTGGTTTCTTAGAGTATTGAGGAGTGAGGACAGGACAAGCAAATTGATGTTTCAGAAACTGGAATATGCACCCTTACTGAGAATAATAGATGCGGTAGAGGCAGTAGAGTAGAGTTATTATTTGTCTTTGGGTTAATGTGGAACCTGGCATTCTGGAATTTCGTTGCTTTTCATTCTTTGCATTTTCTCGGCAGCCACATGCAGCATTGTTGCGAATGTTGGTTGAAGTCATACGCTATTGTGTGGATATCATGCTGCACTAGAAAAACGTAGCTTCTGAAATTGTAGAAGTAACATGTGAGTCTTTCACACAATGTTCTATGAAAACGATTCATTGATTATACCTTGATTGTACAACTGCAAATTCCGAATAATAGTGCAGATATAAGCTCTACTCCAAAATTTTTGGTTGTCGTAACGAGTATCTTAGGGTTGGTGTATTGGTTGAATAAGATGAGACTTCTGGGTTTACAGTTCATAACCTGATGATCTAAAGAATACCAGCAGTTTTGCTTCCCTTGTAATTTGATGAATTACTAGGTGTTAGAATTAGCATGACTTGCTTAAATCTGAATGATTATGGTTTGCTTATACCATTGTCGTCGTGCGCATTATGTTAATCAGACGGGGAATATGGCGGAAATAAGCATGGGGATCCTCATTGATATTGTGGATGAGGAGTGGATGAGAGACACCTTGCCTGATGATGGTACTATTCTTACGTCCTCGCCATTTGGAGTCATGGACATGCACATAAACATTAGTTGAGAAACGTTTCTCTCTCATTTGTTTTAATTGCTCTCTTTTATCATTGCAGATCTTCCACTGCCGCCACTAGTTGTACGTGCTGACGAAACTGAGGACTCAAGTATGTGTTTAATTGATCAGATTACGTCCTTTTATTTAAATGAGGAGTATATAGGAAGTGTATCTGTTTATGATCATCTTATCAGACATAGATATGTCTGGAAAGGGAGCGCCTCCCTTTTCCTCTCATTTTAAAATGGGAGCACGCCACGTTGTAACTTTCAATTGCAGAGGTTGTAGGAAGAGCCATGCTGAGGACATTTGTTTCTAGGGAATGAATGTCAATACTAATTGTAACACCTTTCTTCACGAAAGTTACGAGACCCCTCTTTCTCCCTCTCTTTCTTTCTGAGCAGCCACCAGATTTTTGGCTTCCTTGCTACTCATCCTCTCTTCCTCCTCCATTGTTGTATCAGTCCTCATGCGAAGATTCTATTTTCACTTTTGGTTGTTCATCATCTGTCTTTCATGAAGGCCACTGTGACTCTCACCTTCTTCCTCTTCTTCCTGACAGCCACGAGAGAAAAATTCTTGGCTCCTTGTAAGGCATTTTTTTATTGCAGCTAATGTTGTAAAGCTTCATGGAGTCTCAAGTGCACATCTGGTTGCTGCTTAATCCATCTGCCTATTCCCCAATTTGCGTCTGAATTTGTCAATTAAACCTGGTTTTCAAATGGTTCCTAATAATTATGGATATAAACCATCATGAAGGAATCTTGTGGCTAGCTACTAATGTTTGATCAAAAATTGAAAGGTAAAGGAATTAAAATTGCTACTCAATTCATACCTAACCTACTTTGGCAATCATGTTTTTATCGAAGCTCAAATCTAGCACATGTAAAGGTCCCAAGTGCATGATCATATTGACAGCTTCCCATCACAGTCATAACAAACTTGAGTTATGGAGGCAAATCCACTCCCTTAATGGGTTTCGCATAACAAAAGCCCGCTTTCAAAGTGTTCTACCAGTGTACTGAGACAGAGAAAGCTATTCTTTTCTCTTTATCTCTATCAACCATGTTCTCATGGTGTACAGATATAACAATAATGTTCTGGAAGATCTGTGGTGGGTTTCCCAGAGAGAAGGGAGTGGTTATACAAACTAGGCAGAGGGAGAGAAATTGATTATAGTCTTGAAGAGAGGGGGCCTGCTGCCACAATAAAGGAAGAAAAACAGGTCCCAAGTAGCGAAGCCCTAGATCTGGTGGCTGGCCAACCTTCCATGTTCCTTGGTGGTCTGTGTTTTTTCTGCCAGATAAGAGGTTCTGTAGAGAGAGAACATAGATCTGGTGGCTGTGAAGGAGTGAACGAGATATGATGGCTTTCGCAAACAATTAACAGTTGTGGCCTTAGAAAAAAATTCCTCAATGTGGCTCCCTCTATGACCTCACGATTGATAGTGACATGTGAAATCCTTTCATTTCACAATGGAAGGATATAGGAGGCAAGCTGATCTCTCACCTAGAAATTATGTGGGCGTTCTGCCCTTTTTGGTTTTGAGAATGGGGAAATGAAAAGCTCACGCTCAGAAATAAATACCTGTTTACTCTTCACGCCATCAAGTTAAGCATGTCGGTTTCCTCAAGTGGACATTTTTTTTAATCTTTGTAATCTTATTTGATTAGTAATTATCTTTTCCGATATCTTATTTTTGATTGGCTGCATTCAATCAGATCAGGAGTCTCAACAGGTTGGCGGAGATGATTGGCATGATCTTGCATTAGGCAATCAGTAAAGCTGTCCATTCTGTATTTATCTCAAACTATGCAATGCATTTTGTTCAAATTGCTGGGTTCTTGTGATCTGGCTTTTAATCACCACCTTCTGGGTCTGTAAAAAGTTCACGATTCTCCATTTTATGATAACCTTGTGAATTTTTTTCTATGTAAAAGATGGTAGCTGTATGATAATTATACGAGTCAAGAGTATTTTGTTAGTAGTGCCCTGATAATGAAAAAGCTATGCAGAGTGTAAAAAAAGCATATAGTAATGCCTCTTGGATTAGAAAATTGAAATGTGTATAGCTCCTTCCCTTCTTCCCGCGATGCTTGTATGTCTAAGATCTCCACCTATTGGAATTTGTTAGTTCTGCAGCCGTTGGACTAAGGCTGCGTTTGCACTAAATATTTTACAAAATATTTGACTAACTTCCAATAAAATACTATAATATAATCTCTCTCTCTAATATAAAAAAATATAAAAAATGACCTCTCTTCACTTTTTCACTAAACCCAATACCAAAAATTTTATAACACAAACATAGCCTAAGAACCTCCTAATATCATAATGGGACGAAGATTCTCCGAATATGATATGATATGAACTATCCTTCATTTGTAGATGTGGAGACGGTCAGGAAGCGGTGTTGGTGAGAGTCAATTAAGTCTGGGCAGACGATTCCTTGAGTGCGAATTTTTGTTTCCCTCAATTTTGTGCGCAGTGCACTGCACCGAGACCAGCACTGAATTTTCTTGACATTTTTTTTATAATGGCACTAGATTTTATTTCGTCGTTTTATACATCTAAATTACATTTCTCTGACTACTACCATCCAAATTAAAAAGTAGTTGACCAATGCATGGCTCACCAAATACTAGGGGTGAAAACCGGAAATGCGGTCCGGTTTTTAGACCAAAATGCGGTCCGGACCGCATATCCGGTTCTCCTAAATTAAAATGCGGTCCGGTCCAGTTTCATTTTATTTAATTTTTTAAAAAAAATTAAATTTTTTTAGGTTAATTTCGAAAGGAGAATGTCATATAAAAATGTAAAATTTTAGTTTAGATTAAAATTAAATTTTTTAAGTTTGTAATTTGTATTAAAAAATATAAAAATATATATTTTTATTTATATTAATAAATTTGGTCCTGTCCGGACCGGTTTGTCAAAAGACATGGATCAGACGGATTGCATTTTAAAAAATAAGACTGAATCTGACCACAAATCTGATCTAATTTTGCGGTCCGATTTGACCCGCGGTCCCTCTTTTCATCCCTACCAAACACTACTGAATTTTCGTTTCATGTATTTGACTGTGACTGATTCTTAATATTCTCCACTAGATTTCCTGACATTTTTTTGACCGCCACAATCAAAGTTTGAAGACATTGACTTGCCAGCATGGTGCTCACATCACCTTGATGAGCCCTCCCAGGTTGTGCCATATTCCATTTAGATTGACGTACATAACTCCAAAGTGTGACAATCTTCATTTGAACTATCAATGACATTTACCACTTGGGGCGGTGATTTAGTGGTGGGATAGCTGTGTTTAGAATTTATAGCTTGTTTGTTCAAATCACGGTAGTTCCATTAAGCTCTGGTGCTCACCTAATGTGAAATTCTCAGATTCGGTGAGTTTATGTTTAGGTTCATGATGATCCATTTTCTAAAGACATACTATCAATAACATTTTGGGACAAAAAATCTATTTAGGTGCGTATGACTACACGAAAGTACTCTTGAGAATCGACTCACTAGGGAGCTAGGTGGTCTATCTTGATGGCTTGACCCTTTTCTTTTTTTCCTCTTAAAACCTTTTTTTCTATTAAGAGTTATACATTCCTAAAAATATGATTTGCTGCTCTTAATTTCCTTTTACCTGTAAATTTCATTTTTGACATTTGAGATTGTTGACTACCCATGTCTCCGTCAGTACTTTGGTACCAAATGCCATACATGGTTTTGTGGAATTCTTGATAAGAGGATATTTTTTTAAAAAGGATAAAACTCACGAATTAAAATATTTTCTTCAAAGGTTGTGGAAAATAAATATGTTTTCCATACTAAAAGACAAGGAACCAAGGACTCACAAGGATCAAAGTTAGCAGAACCCCCTGACCTTGTGCAATCCCTGATTTTTCTCTTCTTCCTTGTATTTCTTAACTTATAATTAATGAAAAAAATTAAATTATACATCTTTTTTTGGGGGTGAAAGGTGAAGATAAACTATACAATGAACATCTTTTCTTGAGCTCTTTGCCAATTACTCTTGGGTCAATTTGGGCTTTGATCCCCTTGAACTCTCTTGTAATTTTTTTTGTTGGTTGTTTGTGGTAATATATGGCATATTGTTTATCAAAAAAAAAAAAACCCAGAAACCGTCAGGTTGGAAGAAGGCAAGACACATCTGGGTCATGTTCGTGTTGTAAAAAAGGGTAAGATTCTAGTATAATTGTGAATATTTATGTGAAATAGTATTTTATAGGTGTTTGTGTAAAGGATAGAGAGATGATTTGATGTAATTGTTTAATAAAAAATATTGGAATTATGTGAAAAAGTATAGAGAGAAAATTTGTGTTAAATAAAAAAGTAAAAATTTGTTAGAGATTGTGTTAAATGTATTGGTGTTTGTATTTAAATTCTTAAAATGTTCGGTGATAGTTTTGTGAATGGATTTGAATCCTAAAAAAAAACTTGAAAACTAACATTACATGATGCACGGGATAAAATGGAACATTAGAAACAATTAACACAAAATATTACCACGATTCATCTTTTGGTTTGGGGTTAGATTGAGGATAACTAGGGGCTTCTCTTAGTTTAGTTCCCCTTACACGATTCATCGAAGTAAGAATAATGCATGCATTTATAAACGAAGATATAATATATAGTATATATTCGGAAAGAGATGCAAGAATATGATGTTTGATTGTTAAAATTTTGAGGTACGAGAGTTGGTGAAAAAGTGAATATAATTTATGAGAATTGCTAAAAAAGTTAAGAGATAAAAAATGTAAATAAATATTATAATAAATTTTTTTTTTTAATCATGTTGCTCGAATATGCGTAAGGGGGCAGAGAGGGCTAAAAACTCTATACCACTTTTCGAATTAATGGTGCTCAATGATGGCCGGGGACATTTTTTGTGACGATCATCGATCTCTCCGTCTTCTAGCCCTTCGGCGCAGCAGAAGATACATCCCTCCGTGCAAATTTGAATAGCCAATGCAGAATGCTTTTGAACGCACAATCTCTGAAAGCATTCGACGAAGCATTTATCAGAAAATTTCAGACGAGCTCAAATGAATGAGTTAACTTTTTCCCCTACACGATTCATCGACGTAAGAAGCTGGATTTTGTAACAATGCATGTTTGGCTGATTAGTTTAGTTCCCTGATATATTAGGATATTTATAATGAACAATCTGAAAAACAGTACTGGAATTCCAACACCCGGTCTGGTTCAGTCCGGTTTAAATTTCACTAAGTCCGACATTAATAACCCCCCCCCCCCCTCCGACTTACACCCATATAACTTTCGTCCCCGAGCTGTCAGAATATTTTTCTTTTTTTAGGCCAAAGTAGACTTAATTCATTATGACTTGGAATCATTAATTTGCGTCCACCGAGACCAACTCTGAATTTTCTAACATTTTTCTTATTAATGCCACTAGATTTTCATTCCATGTTTCAAACTATAATCATCTAACGTACGTTTCTCTAATTACTGCTAGCATCCAAATTAATTATAAGTAGTTAACCCATGATTAATTAATTCTTTCATTTTTTTAATTTTATATTCCCACTAGATTTAATTTCTTTGACCATATATATCGCAATCTAAATATTGGGATAGTGACTTGAATTTCCAACGTATTCTCAGGTATATTGTCATTTTAAGAATATGTATTATGTTTACAAATCAAGATTTTTCGAGAATTTTGAAATAGTATGAAAATTGAGATAGATTATAATTTTATTAAATTTTGTGAGAAAGTAGTGAAAATAAAATTTTATGCAAATTGGTAAAAAAAAGGAATAAATAGATTTGAGTGAATTTTTTTTATATTTTTATTGAAATGAAAAGAGATTATTTTGAATTTTTTTAATTATTATTATTTTGACTAAAATTCTAATTTGCAAACCTGACCTAAAAATTAATGACTTTCTAACGTACGTGTTCTCTTACATTTTTTATTATTTCAAGTCTAGCCTTGAATTAGTCCTCATCCTGATCACCCTTTTGTCTAAAATTTATATATGCATGCTGAAATCAGCCTCCTTATAAGTTGTGCAAAACTGCTTACATTATCTTTATCTTAAACTTTAGAAAAGTTCGCACTTGCAATGGCGTGTTGTGACTAATGCTATTAAAATTGTCGAGCCAATTAAGGTACGTAGTTCGTTTAGATTATTCTTGCTAGACAAGAATATCTTTCAATAATTATATATGCCCGGCCAATACCTAAAGACTACTGAACAAAGGGATTGGGAAAAGCTTGTCATATCATGAAAAAGGGGGGCAAAATTCGAAATATAAAATGTTATAGTAAGCTCCATGCATTCAGAAAGTTACGTACCTTATATGTTGGAGGTTATACGTCTGAAGCAAATTATTGCAGGGAGAGGGAGACTCCATGCATTCAGAAAGTTCAAACGCACAGCAGATCCTGCAGGGGATCGGACAAAAAAGAAAAGAAAAGGGGGCGATTAGGTGGCTGTCCATGATTCCATTTATTGCAGTATTTGGATTGAAGCAGTTTCTTCGACTCTAAGCATGATGTGTTCATGAGAGATATTTGTGTCTTAATGACATGATAAAGGTCTGCCCGATCTTCTACATATATATATATATACGTACGTAAGTCATGTTTAAAATCTCAAATTGTAGGGCCAAATCACATGCTGCTCATGCACTTGCAATTTTGCAAAGGCGTGTTGTGATCTAATGCTATTAAAATTTTCGAGCCAATTAAGGTAGTTCGTTTAGATCATTATTACTAGACAATTTGTTGTTGTATTCGGATGTCCATGATTTCATTTATTGTTGTATTCGGATGAGCTATTTGTGTCTTAATGACACGATAAAGTTCTGCCCGATCTTCTGCATATATACTACAAGTAATTCATGTTTAAAATCTCAAATTGTAGGGCCAAGTCACATGCTGCTCATGCCCGAGTGGTTCGAGTTTCTAGAACGGCCTATAAATAATAATTAATCAACTTGAGATGTGACTGCATATATAGGTTTTAATATTGTACCAACCGCCATCTGTTAATTTATTCGTGTCGAAGGAATCATGTGATCTACTGACCCTCTACATAGACCAGACTTAGAGGATGTTTTAGTGTGTATTTTGATAATTTTCTGTTTTTAGAGAATTTTTAGTTAATGAAAATTTTATTGGTATGCGTGCTGTAGTTATTTTTAGGTGATGTTAAAAAACATGTTCGGTTTGTGTATTCTCAGGATTAAAAAATCCTGAGGATACAAAATAACCGAACAAGCTCTTAGAAAATGTTTGTTTGTTAAAAAATTTAGGGTTTTAAAAATTTTAATTAAATAAATATATTTTAAAATTTTTAATTTTTACACATATATTTTAAACTTTTCATAAATTTTAATAAACTTCAACATTCAAAAGATTTTCAAAACTTTAGAAATATTCTCTAAAATGTTGATAAACAAACAACCCTTAGCAAGTTTTTTGTGCAATAATATCCATGTTGGTTTGCTCTTGACTTGTTCCCCAACAGGTTATAATTAGGAGTGCTCTCGCATAGAAAAGGGCCGGTTAATTCTAACACCTTTGCTGTTCTTACACATTATTAAAGAATATAATATACTATAATTTTTCTAATTAATAATTTAAGTTTTTAAAATAAATAGTAGATTCCGTATATAATATATATATGAGTTAAATTACTTCTGAATTAGAAACCTGATTCTATACGTACGTTAACCCAATTTCCTGTGACATTCAAAAGCTATAGCCATCTCCTATGTATAATTTAATCCAGAGGATGACGTGTTTTTGGCATAGAAAGAGTACACATTACTCAAGTGGCAGTATTTCCCTATCGGGGATTATATCTAAGGCTTTGTTTGCATAACAAAATTTTAACACTCTAAAATTTTATCATCATTACAAAACACTCTCTCTCCTCACTTTTTCATTATTTTTTATATATTTTTTCACTTTTTTACCAACTTTTATACTTTTTTGCCAATTTTTTCATTCTCTCTCCTAACTTTTTCTTCAACTTCAATACCTAAAATTTTAACAATCTTAAAATTTTACTTCTCAAACACAACCTAAGTTGCCTAGAAAAAAGAGAGTACACATTACGAACTCACTAATCATTTAGCAAACAAAAGAATATGAAAGGAGGACTGAATTAACTTATAAAAACAAAAAAAAATAAAAATAAAGGAGGACTGAATTTAATTATCTTTCTCAAGGTTTATTTATAAAGAAAGTTTGAACGTAGACTTTCTTCCTCTTTTTCTCACCCTCACCAAATTTGCTTAATTACATTTATCTTTTCCACCACAAGTAATTAAATAGGAATACACGTACGCAGTGAACGTGAAGAAACTTAAGAATCAATCTTTTCTTTCTAAAGCGGCAACCGTCAATTGTTGGTAAAAAGGTAAAAATCGCGGCGGCAACAAACTAGTTACTAGAAACAAACCTCAAGCTCCAAAACGGCTAAGGGTCAGAGAATAATCTCACCTGTCGCCTATTCATTTTAACATTATTTTCGTAACATTCATTCTGAAATTAGGAACTTCTCAAGAACATCCTCACTTGTTGTCCTTATGCCTTTCGCTCTGGTGCCAAACACAACTAACGACAACAAGCTAAAATTTATCCTCCAACCATCAAATCACAACCCACACCACAACTGACAACAGTAGCTCGCTTCATTCCTTCCAATGAACCCCAAAAACCCACAAACGAGCATAAAGTACATGGAGGGTAGATATGGTTTCTCCAAAACGGTTTGAATGAGTCAATGAAGTGGAGAGATCATGTGGTAGATCGGAGAGTCGAGGTCACGGTGGTGGGGCAAATGAGAGTTGATAGGCCACTATGAGCGATAGATATGAGCTTCTACACCGCTAGAATGTTATCCCCTTGTGAGTGGTGGTGGTGCTGCTCAAGTATTCTTCCACGACATACGTCTTTGTCCAAAACGCGATTGAAAGAGAAAGAGAGGAGTCGAGAGAGACGAACAATGTGTCTTCATTATAGAGAGCGAGAGAGAGGGCAACAGAGTCTGAAGATGAGATCAAAGAGAGGAGGCGGAAGTGATAAGAAGATAAGATAGAGTTTGGGTTTAAATGAATGGTTGAAGCGTGTGTTAGTGCAACAGTGATTGAAAGACAATCATGTCCTTGTCTATTTTAAAAAATAATAATCTAATTAGGGTTACATATGTAATAGCATATGAGTACAAAACATCAATTACTCCACAAACTAACGAAAATATCTTTCTATCGTATCTTTTAATTTATAGTTATTATGATATTCAAAAAATAATTTTAAAAAACAGAAACATATATAATTCAAAAAATAAGTAGAAAATAGTTCCATAAATATAAAATAAATAAATTAATAAAAACAATAAATTAAAAAATTCAAATAATATCAATACTTTTGTTGTTATTTGCTGTTGTAAATAAATTTGATCCTTATTTTAGTATATTTCAACAAATCTTTATTCTGATCCCCACCAAATTTGCTTACATTTTTCTTTTCCACCACTAATTAAGCTTACTTTCATTTTCTTAGTGACCACAAGTAAGTGACCACAATGACAAAGAAAAAGAGTAATCGGAGGAAACTGGTAGATTCCTAAATTAATTTCCTTTCCTAATGGACCGGAGGAGTAGAAGCTACTGTGCGTACTTAGAAAAAAAAAGAAGCTAACTGTGCGTGAAACGTCATGTGTACGTAATTATTGAGATAACGTTAAGAAAGCTCTGTCATAGACGATCGACCAGGACTATGTCAATGCATGAACCTAGCTAGCTAAAGGCAAAAATGTAACCATTTACTTCTTAATTTTAATTGGTCCACCCTGAAAAGGACTTAGAAATTAATAGACCAGAGGATGATAAAAAAGAATACTATTCTGTCTTCACCATATACGTCGTTACTCCGAAATTTTAGGCAGGTAGCGTTATAATAGTCTACATGTCCTAGGAAGTAATAATTGACCCGTGCATGTGTCACGGCCGGCGCCCACAATTTCTTCTTATTGCCACTAGATTTTCTTCCATTCTTTTGACCGCGCGCAGCCTACGTATAAAACCCAAATGGCTTCTCGCCAGTTGTAGCCTGCTTGATTTGAATGGTCATTTTCATAGATTACGATCTACATGATGTGCATGAGTGCAAGTTGTGGGTGGATTAATTAATTTGAATTGTGCATAAGATTTTCAATTGTTGACGATGCTGTCGAATTTTTGGAATCCGGAATCGGAATCCGTGGAATTTTCTGGCTGCGGTTTTTTTTTTTGAAAAAAAATTCTAAGCTTAATTAATGCTTAGAGTTTGTACGGCAACAAAAAATTTTGAAGATTTATTTGAATACAAAATATTCATAACTAAACATCATTTTTAACTCTAAATAGAAATAACTACAACACGCATACTAATAAAGTTAACAACACATAAAAATTTTCAAAACACAAAAATATCCTCAAAATACTATACAACCGAACAACCCCTTAGTATTTGGAGTTTAGTCCTTGCGGCATGTTTTTACTCAATTAAAAAATATTAAAGCTTATTAATGCTTAGCATTTGGGGTTTAATGCATGCGAAATGTTTGGACTCATGACAGATGAGTCATATAAGTTGTAACTTTATCCGACTATCGAATGAAGTGTAGTTTCTTAGGGAGAAAGAAAGAACGAAAGAAAGATGAATCAGAAAAGTGCGAAGAACATAGATTCCGAATATCACATGTGCTTAGTGTTAATTAGTCTAAATACCTCTTCTTGTAGGATATTTTTCTATTTATAAATACATTTATACAAAGTTTGCAATCTTAAATAAAATCTCTAAAAATAGATCTCCTAAAATATTTCAAAATATATCCTTAACATCCCCTTCAAAATATCTACTTAACATCCCCTCAAATTGATGTTGGAGGATCAAGAAGCATCAATTTGTCAACCAAAAACTGACGTCGATGATGAGCAAGAGCTTTAGTGAATACGTAAGTAGTTTGAAGTTTGGTGGAAATATTAGGAATAATGATCACAAGCTTGTCAACAGCTTCACGGATGGAGTGGCAATCGACTTCAATGTACTTTGTACGCTTATGAAAAATAGAATTACCAACGGTCTGAATAGCACTGGTATTGTTACATGAAGAGGAGTTAATTAGATGAAGGTGAGGGAAACCAAGTTCACCTAATAATCCACGAATCCATGTGATCTCAGAGCAAGCGGAAAAATGAACATCACATCTATTACGTACCAATTGTACAACATAAATTAAACTAGTAGATAGTCTAGGAGAGAGAAAAACGTTGCGGAAAGACGAGCCCAAGTTACCAACAATAGTGATAAGAAGAGTACTGTCATCTGCAATCTAAATATGTTCCCCGCCTCTATACGAATACTATGGAAACCTGTCATACTACCAGTCATATGATTTAAGGCACCCGAATTAACAATCCAATAAGAAATGGGGTTAGGACCTGTACCTTACAAGCCTATGACATTGAAAGCAGCTAGAATTAATAATATTTGGTTAGGAATTTGTGTATTTTTTATTTAGACCTTGTATGAATTATTATAATTTCATTTAATTTTTGATTTGTATTGTGTGCCAATATTGTATATATATTGATCCCGCACCTGGGTAAAAAAGTAAAGTGATCATAAAACCAATATGACCATAATTTAATGTGGTTGTAAAGGCACATTTAATGTGGCAGACCATTTTATTTATAGTTCGTATAAATTATTAAGTAACACAATTATTAATATTTATTTTAAAATCTAGATGAATATGTATTTTATATTTTATTTATTATTAATTTATGATTATCAGTATAACAGAAAAATCTAACTAAAATTCCGATCTAAAAAAACATGTTTAACGCATTAAAGCCCAAACAAAATCTGGCCAAAAAAATTTACCTATTGAAATTGGAATTTCCGATGTTACTTAAAAAAAACAAAAAAGAAATTGGAATTTCCGAACGGGGTTCGTACAGTAACGGGACCCACCCTTGAACTGGAAGTCTTACGTTCCTCTGTAAATATATACCATTGGAAGCGTAATGCAATACACGCAGTGCTGCATTAGCTCTCTCTCTCTCTCTCTCTCTCTTGAATTCACTACTGTAGGAACGATTCGAACGAAAGTAACGAAACGCCATGGAAGCAACTTCCCATCCTGTTCCCAGATGGACACCAAAGGCAACTCCAGGAGGAAGCTCACCAGCGAAAGAACCATTGACAGGTGTAGGTGGTGGTGATTTGGAGACGCAGAGCAGTGCTTCTGAAGGAGAAAATTCACTCCCACAGCAACAGAACAGCACGCATTATCCTTCTGATAATGTCCCTAGATGGACACCGAAGCGAAGCCCAGCAAGGTCACCCGCGAAAGAGCCCGTGACAAGTGCTGGACTTGGGGATTTCGAGGCGCAAAGCGTAGCTTCTGAAGATGACGATCACAGCTTGTCCTCCACCGCGGACAAAAGTACGTTCCCATTTAGCATCGGCGGCTTCAATCCTTCTGGCGCTCCGCATATGACTGTCGATATGGAATCATCCCTGAGGATTCGTGCCGAAGTTGCAGATCATTCCTTCGCGAAAGAACAAAAAAATCCCGTTGGACGCAGCCATGTTGTTTATGCGACAAAGAAGGAGGGTGTTTTCTTGACTTGGAAGGACCTGTGGGTTACGGTGCCTGATGGGAAAAAAGATCGCCGGTCGATACTTCAGGGGCTTACTGGGTACGCTGAACCGGGGAGCGTGCTGGCTATCATGGGTCCTTCCGGTTGTGGCAAGTCAACTCTTTTGGATAGTTTGGCAGGTAATACTCTTCTTCATTTATTTTTTTCTAATACTCATATATAATTTGATGTCCAAAAATGGGTTGCTTTCGATGGGACAATGCACGTCTAATTATGTGGTTGATCTAGACTTGAAAGGTTCACTTATTCCCACGGCCCGCACCCTACGGAGGGAATTACAGGAAACAGTGCACGGGGAAATGCATGTTCTCTAGTCTTATTCTGCAAGTCAGAGGAACCTTTTCATGCTTATAAGTTATATGTATCCTCCAAGAACTACTAAAATTCTGGACCGAAATGCCAGTGATTGTGGCTTTGTGCCATGCATACAAAACACCCATAAGGCGTTTGTTTTTAAAATTTTAACCCTACTAAAATTTTATCATACCATAATTTCTCTCTTTATTTTTTTTTTTCACTTTTTTATTAACTTTTTCATTTTTTCTCCTCACATTTTCACCGTCGCCTATGCATGCATTGACCAACCAAATCATGATCCTTATCCAAGTAGATCTAGCTTGCGCTACATGATTTGCAGTGAATTAGCTAGTTGCGTTGCATTTACTTTAGTTTACTTGAATATAATAGGGTTATGTACTCATTTCTCTCAAGATTTTGACCTAGTTCATCACTTTTTAAATTGACGATAGAGGTCACTTAAAGATTTTGACCACTTTTAATAAAATGGTCAATCACTTTTCAAATTCACGATAGAGGTCCTGAGTTTATAATTTTTGTTAAAGAAGTCCGCTTAAAATTTCATTCTCAAAGTTCATGTTTCACAGGTCAGTTCCAATCATAAATTGACATGTGTCATCCAAAACAAAAATTATGTGACTTATAATTTTTTTAAGTTTTTCTCCTAATTTTTTTTAATAATTAAAATAATTTAGTTTGTTTATTTTAAAAAAAAAATTTAGAAAAAAAAATGAAGATAACACGTGTCAACTTATGATTGGAACTGACGTGTGAATCGTTAACTTTATAGATAAAAATTTAACGATATAACTTGTTTGATAAAAATTTCAAACTCAGAGATCTTAATGATCAAATTGAAAATCTAATGACTGCTTCTTAAAATGGATCAAAACCCAATGACTAAATAGGTACATAACCCTATACAATTTTATTGTTGGTAAAATTGTTAAAATTGTTATTTCTAAAAATAAAATGCTTGTTTGTGTGATCTCTCTCTTATTTGGGAAGTAGGTGAGCTGTTTCGAGACATTAGAGATTAGCAAGAATAACTTGCATGCAACTTTGAAGAGTTATATATGCTCAATATATAGCTTGCGACTTTACTTTTTTGGTTGATTTTTCTTCTAATTACATACTAAGTACTAAAACCTGAATTGAACAAGGCGTTTCCGAAACCTTGTCAAAGTGTGATCGAAAGAAAATTGATTTGTTTTAAATGGTAATAAATACCATTAATTGCTCACTATATGAATTTAATGATAAGCATTTTATTGCAGGGAGGTTAAGCTCAAACACGCTTCAGACTGGGGAGATCTTGATAAACGGACGCAAAGAAGCACTTGCTTTTGGAACTTCGGTATAAAAGAAGGATCACATATGTCTCTCTTGTCTATTTATGTTTTATATTTACAACTTACATGATGTGTTTGTGAAAATCAATTAACAAACTTGCCTTTAATAGAACTTCAGAATTAAAAAAGGATCCTATATGGGCTTTTATATATGTTTATGATGAATGTTTATAAGTGTGCGTGATCCATCAACGTACTTTTTTTAGCAAAACTGTCTCAAGTGGGGGAAACGATTCTGTTGACTCATTTTTTTCTCCAAACTTTAAATGGCGTGGTCATTTTTAGAACATTGAATTGGTTTCTTCAAATAACAGTCGTCCCTTTGCACACTTTATTTTTACACATAATCTGTTCTCGTTCGGATGAAAATGAAAGTACTGATAAGTTATATACCTGACCATGCTCTGAATCAGTTTACCTAGTTTCGATTCTTCTGATCTAAACATCCCCTTCAAAATGGCTATTATTTTTTCCATTTTGTTGTAATGATTTCTCTTACATTCCATGACTTCAGGCCTATGTGACTCAAGATGACACACTGATGACAACACTTACTGTGAGGGAAGCTGTATACTACTCGGCACAACTCCAATTACCTGACTCAATGTCAAAATCTGAGAAGAAGGAAAGGGCCGAGATAACTATAAGGGAAATGGGCTTGCAAGACTCCATGAACACAAGAATAGGAGGTTGGAACGTAAAAGGCCTTAGTGGTGGGCAAAAGAGGAGGGTTAGCATTTGCATTGAAATCTTAACACGCCCAAAGCTCCTCTTCCTGGACGAGCCAACAAGTGGACTGGATAGCGCAGCATCTTTCCATGTCATGAGCCGCATCGTTAAAATAGCCCATCAAGATGGAAGGACTGTGATTGCATCGATCCATCAACCCAGCAGTGAAGTTTTTGAGCTCTTTAACAATCTCTGCCTCCTTTCTTCAGGCAGGACAGTTTATTTTGGCGCTGCTTCAATGGCAGAAGAGGTACGACAACTATTGTGAAATAGTAAAATCAATATCATTCTTATTCAGTTAATCTATGACGCCGGACAGAATAGTGATTATCCTGTAGGCACGTACAAACGGCAATTTGCAAGGAAGAATAGCGTGTTCTACCCAAAGAACTCGAAGAACAATTCTTGAATTCAATAAAATTATAATAATATTCAAAACTGCTCAAAACAACCCACAAGCCGGGTTTAAAATAGCTGAGATCTCCGAATTTTGCCAAAAATAGCAAAATCCTAAAAGTTCGAAATTTGAAAATACGAGATAAGATAAGTCTAGTGCTAAAGATCTGGCCCAAATCGGGTTCAGAATCTTATCCTAACCGATAATTGAAATATTACCATAAATGGAAAAAAATAAATAAAACTAAGGATTTGAAAAGGAAATCAGTGGATTTCGGCCTCGAAACGAGGTGCACCGAGCATAGCTGGGTGGTCACGACGTGCGCGCCGAAAAGAGCTTTCCGAATTGGGTCACGGGCGCAAATCCGACACTCGTAGCCAAAGTTATGGCCAAAAAACCGACACGTGCCCCAATTAGGTAGAATCACGATCTCTTGCCACTTTTACGCTGATCTGACCGCTCCAAATAATTCAGCGCCATTAATGCGGAATCTGACAGCTCAGCATCGTCTGACTCGGATCCCCCTGCATCAATCTAGTAATTAGAATCATAAGAGTTCCTTTGAATGATTTTTCACTTATATCTCTGTAAAATATCTATGCAGTTTTTTGCTTCAAATGGATTTCCATGCCCAACTCTGAGAAACCCCTCTGATCACTACCTCAGAACTATCAACAAAGACTTTGATGCGGTGAGTATAATATTCTCGTTCTCGTTTTTGGATGTGATAATCATGGAAAACACAATTGGTTTTTTTAACTCTAGTGAACTGTTGGTCATCGACGATACTAGGACATCGAACAAGGGACTCGTGGCACAACAAGCACGGAGGAAGTTATTAACATTCTCGTCAAGTCATACAAGTCTTCCGGGACCTTCCAGGAAGTTCAGCAGCTCGTATCTGAGATACGGCAACAGGTAATCAAATTCATACAAGTCATGCTAATCGCTCAAACACTTTCTCTCGTAAAGAAATCATCGTGACATAGCATCTTGGTTTTGTAGAAAGGAGAGACTTTGGCGAAGGGAAGCCATGCGAGCTTCATTACCCAGTGCCTAGTTCTGACAAAGAGATCGTTTGTGAACATGTACCGTGATCTGGGTTACTATTGGCTTCGTCTCGCAATCTATGTAGCATTGTGTTTATGTGTCGGGACTATCTACTTTGACGTTGGCCACAGCTATGGCTCAATCCAGGTAATTCATGGGAATTTGTCTATAGCAAAACTAAGTTTCAGTACTGCTGCGTTTCAGTTGTATCAATCTCACATGAAGAAACAGAAACCTCGGAGTTATTTGAACAGTTGAAAATGATGTTATCGCACATTAATTATACTCGTACTTAATTACTACTGGTAAATCAATTTGCAGGCCAGAGGTTCCATGTTGATGTTTGTTGCAGCCTTTCTGACTTTCATGGCAATTGGTGGATTCCCTTCTTTTGTAGAGGACATGAAGGTCAGTAATCATTTTGTTACTAATCTCCTGTTCTTTCATACTGAGTACACTTGGAATTTACTCTGACCTTCAATTCTTGAACAATGCCAGATCTTTGGGCGAGAAAGACTAAATGGGCACTATGGTGTTGGTGCATATGTGTTTGGGAACTCATTTTCTTCATTTCCTTACTTGCTTCTCATCTCCGTAATTCCTGGAGCAATAGCCTATTACCTTGTTGGCCTTCAAAAAAGCTTCGAACACTTTGCCTACTTCGCATTGGTACTCTTTGTGTGCATGATGTTGGTTGAAAGCCTAATGATGATCGTCGCTAGTATAGTGCCGGACTTTCTCATGGGTATCATTACCGGAGCTGGAATACAAGGAGTGATGATGTTGAACGGAGGGTTTTTCCGGCTGCCGAATGATCTTCCTAAGCCTTTCTGGAGATACCCAATGTACTATATTGCATTCCACAAGTATGCAAACCAAGGATTCTACAAGAATGAATTTGAAGGATTAACATTCCCCAATGAACAAGCAGGTGGGCCGTCTACCATCACCGGCGACGAAATCTTGCGAAACACTTGGCAGGTAGAGATGGGCTACTCCAAGTGGATTGATCTTGCTATTCTGTTTGGAATGGTGATATTATACAGGGTCATGTTTTGGGGAATCATAAAGACTGCTGAAAAGGTCAAGCCAATCATTAAAGCACTCGCATCTGGGTCTTCCAAGCAGGCAGAACAAATCGCAGAGGAGTCGCCCTCTTCCAGTACAGCGTCGTAGGAAGCAAAACGGTAGTCATGAGTTCGTATTTTGAAATATGTACATTGTTGAGGTACCTAGTGCAACTATTACTCTTCGTCGCTACCTCGTCGACAAAGCTAGATTTTCTCAGTTTGGCCAATAAGAATCTACCTAGTGCAACTATTGTTGGGGTATTTTGCAGAGCACTATCGTACTGGGCGGATGAACTAATCGTAGGAGTGTGACTTGTGTAATAGAGTTGTGCCAACTTAATAAATTATACGTTATCTTTCTGGGTTTTCATTTCCGTCTCCGTACGTACAGGTGCAACTCGTTTGTTTTGCAGTTTGGAGGCAAAAAATGACTTTTTCCCCCAACAAAAAATTAAAAAAATTGACTTGTTCTCTTATAGGTTTGGTCTACCCTAGCTTCTAGATATTTTGAATAGTCGTTTTTTTCATATAAAAAAAGGAATAGTCGTTTTTTTCATATAAAAAAAAGGAATAGTCGTTTTTTTCATAAATAAAAAAAGGAATAATCGTTTTTTAAGACTAATATTGTTCAACGTGGATTGAGATCCTCTACGTGTTTGTAATTTGGAGAGACAAAACAGTTGATTCACTGATTCTATTGTAGAGACAAAATCGCATTATCTTAATCTTGCTAATGTTACCTAAATTGCGGATTTGGGAGACCATTGTCAATGTGTTTATATATATTTGTGGACCATTGATTCTTTGCGTATGTCCCCCAAATCAAATGGTTTCTCTTTTTTTTTTTTTTTTATATCATCAAATGGCTTCTCATGCTTGATTGGAGAGACTACTGATTCGCATGTGGCCTGTGGCCCGCTTCATTTGAATTGTATACTAAAGTTTTCAACAATTAATGCTACCAAATTTTATGGTACGTACGTACAAGTGCAAGTAGACGTAGGTGCATATGCCTTATGATATTGGAAGTATATACAACCCTCTCTTGTTCTACGTTTTGTCAAAAGCCTAATTCTTCCGTACGTTTTTGCTATTTGAAAATATCAGATAAATAGACGGATCAGGTGTAATGTATTTAGATGAATAGTTTGAGTGTAAATAATAATATTTTAAACGTCATAATTTAAGTGTAAAGTGAATAAAAGTGTGTAAAAATATAATTTTGCTCATATTTTTATTTTGATCACAAGATTAACAATTGACAGCGCATTGAATTCGACTGATTTGGTTCAATTTGTTCACTCAAAGGTTTATGGTAGCAGTCGAAGGCTTATAATGTTGGGACGGATTTGGTTTTTTTTGGTCGCACCATAATTTAAAATATAGAAAAATATACTTTTTATCCTGAATTACTATAAGTTTTATATTTTATACCTTAAACTATTAGGTTTGAGACATTAATATACTTATAAACTATCAATATTTAACATATTGCATCTTCTTTTTATTTATTTTTCATTAAATCTTAAATTGATTTTTTTAAACAAAGTGACCATTATACATTAAATTGTGCAATCTCTAAAACATGTTAGGGTGAAAAGTGCGAGATACGAAATAGTTCCGAGTGAGAGTGTATTTTGCACTAAGAATTTTGTTGGAGGGTGAGGAATTGGAGGAGAGTCGGCCAGCGGACAGATACTCATCCACACCCGATACATTTCTCGCGCGTTATTAAGAAAAGGAAGGCCGCCTATCCTTTGTTGCACTGCTTCATCTGTACGTCCATGTCCACTGGCTGAAGAAGAGCAGTCCGCACGTGCTGGCGGCACTGCATAACCAACTATCTGATCAACGATGCTCCTCACGAGTCACGACACCAGGTCATAAGCCCGTCTTTCTATTAACCGGACGCTCGAGTTCGTACACAGCGACCCGAACTCGGGCGTGTCGGCCCTTTAAGGCGAGTTTGATCACCAACGCTGACTCCTTTGAGGTGGGTAGACTCGTCCGGAGCTATGGATTCATAAACATCACTACGTAATGCCTCTTAATGCCTGAACCTCGCCCAACTTTCTGTTTGGTTTCTGACCAGATAGAGAGAAGGAGAAAGAGGAAAGTGTTCTCGTAGGAGTTCGGTTATGGTGTTAAGCGTTCGGCTGTGAAGCGCAGTGAAGCACCGGTGGGGATAAAGTCGGGAGCCATCCGACGGCCAAGAAAGTGCCAGCAAATAAATGAGGAGTTTGCCCAAACCGGGGCACTTTATTCATCCGGTTTTATAGAAACTGGTTCAACCCAAACGGTTTTGCTTTTCGTTTATACCTAAGAGGAATTGGGGGATTCCCCCCATTTGGAAAGCTGCTCCCGATTTGGAAACCACCACCGCAGCCCCTCCCGATTTGGAAGCTCCCGATTTGGAAACCACCATCGCTGCCCCTGCCAGCGCAGCCCCTACCATTTGGAACCCGCAGGGCAAACACCTGCCACCGCAGCACCTGCCATTTGGAACCCGCAGCCCCTGCCACCGCAGCCCCTTCCCCGAGCCCTCTTATGAATTTGGTTTTGTCGTTCTTTCTTATACTTATTCCCCTTTTCAATTTGTTGTAATTTGCAGGCATTGAGATCCCCAAGTATGTAGAAACGGTGACTCGGGTTTGAAGCGAAGGGGAATGGAGGTGGAAACGGTGACTCGACTTTGATTCAGAGAAAGAGAGATATGGAGGGGGATGGGTTTGAAGCGAAGGGGAATGGAGAGATACTGGTGGGTCACTTCCCCTTTTCGTCTGTGTTTGGTTCTCGTGAAAATGTAGGGAAAATAAGAGGTTGGCTGGTTTAACTGATTTTGTTTTCAGTTGCTTTCTTGATCGGGTTTCTTTATCCCCTCCCCTCTTCCTATTTTGTTTGATTTTGTAGGGATGCGAATTGGTGGTGGATTGAGGTAGGGGAATTCTTGGAGTGGGACATAGAGGTTAGGAATTGATGGTACTCGTGGAAGCTGTCAAAGGTGGGATAGAAGGAGGGATTGGGAAAAATGGATAGTGCTATCGTCCTTGATACGAAAAATTGCGTTGCTGGAGGTAAAAAACAAGTCTTGCCCTAATTTTCCTATACCTCTTCGTATCGTCCTTCCCCTTTTTGAATATATGGTGTCGGTTGGGCTTTTAGGATTACATGACATATGCGGATGATGTGGCATATCACCTTTTATTTTTGAATATATGGTGCCGGTTAGTCTAGAATCTATGTTGTGGGTCGAAATCTTCATGTTGCTGTGGGCAATATCTTGAGGCTTAGCCAAAAAGGTACTTGCAATAAAAGGTTGAGGTTTTGTGTTCAATGGCAGGTTGTGGAGGCACCAGAAAGTTTCTCCGACTTGACACCTTAAGGTTCTCAGGTTCTATTTGCCTAGCTTTTCATTTTTCTGTGATGCTGTGTTCTGTATGTTGTCTAATAAATTGTAATTATTTGAAAGTAAAAAAGCTGTAGAATGAAAATGCTGTGCTCAAAAGGCTCTCAAATTGTTTCTGGATTGACTATCAACTATTTGGTTTGATTTTTGCTTGTTCAATTTTTCTTTTTTTGAGGTGTTCTTTCCTATTTAACTGTAAGTGGTCAATTCTTGCTGTGACAGAAAGGGCTAAGTGTTTGTATTTACGACTGTCATTATTGGGTGAGCATGATGATATCAATTTGTTGGTCTAGCACTAGTGGCTGGTATTTAGACTGTTTATCAATGGATTTTGTACTCTTTCTTCACGACTTCCATTTGACTGATCTAGTTGTACAAGAACTAGTGTTGTCAGAGTTCTTAAGTCATTCAGTTAGAGCTCTAAGCACTTTCTGTGCAATATTTTGTTAAGAGTTTGCAAAGTCATGTGTATTTTCAGCTGTAGGGGCTTTCAAAGAGAGAGGGATGGCATTGGTATGCAACTTTGTATAATTCAATCAATTTGTTTTCCTTTATGTAGCTTATGCGTAGACTCGGCTTTAATCTTCAATCTGCAATTGATGAGTACACAGCTGGTTGGAACTTTCTAGCCAGGGAAGTAATGCTGGCAGAAAGGCATAGTCTGAAATGACATATTACTTAAACTACAATATTGACTGTTGTCGAGTAGAGTAAGCCTTTTTGTAGTAATGCTTGTTCCTTTCATTGCAGGAAGCAATTCAAGATTTTGCCATTTTTCTCGGAAGATTTCATCGCCAGTTTCTTATTTTCATTTGAGCTTTTTGAGACTAGATTTTAATTGGTTCCAGATTACTTGCAAAGTTCTTGTTGTTTAAGTCTTTGGAGCAAAGATGTTAGCCGTATGTTAGCATTATTAAAAATGGAGTAAATGATCCTAGCTTTGATCATCAATGTTGTGATGAATTGATGATCCACTTATGGTTCTAATGGAAGGTCATTTCCTCAGGCTCCAGCAGAAACAATGGAACATATGGCTAAATGCATAAGAGCCCTCTGCAATGCTGATGTCAAAGGAGGTTTTGTTTTTGGCAGAGATGTATCGCAATTTGAAGGATCGTATTCTCAATTTGAAGAGTATACTCCGTTCAATCCCAGAGAAGAGATATCTTGAGCTACAGGTAGGGGTCAAAAAGGTGCAACAACATAATGGGCAACCATTTGTATGTGTTTTTAACTTTGTTGAGGATTGGACGTGCTGTCTGCCCTTCTAGTTGATGTAAATTGTAAATACATATATTAGCTACAGAGTGGTAACTAGAATTTGCAGATTATCCAGTTTGGATTGTGGAAGAGTAAGCGGTATACATTTTGTTTGATGTAAATTGTAAATACATTCAAACTGCATACTCTCAAGTACTGTTTTTAAGGCATAAAAGTATGGGCAACTTATTTTTGAAAATCGTTGATCAACATGGGAATATTCACGAAAATATCTTATTTTTATTTTATCGACTTGAGAATCTGCAGATGATCTGGCATTTGAACAACAGTTGCTGGATCTGACATATTTTGAACATTCCATGGAAAAGTCTTTAATTTGCATCCGTACGTGTTACAAAACCAAGAGCACAACATTACAAGGATCATATAAACAAGAACATATCTCATATAGACACGGCCACAACCTTAGAACACTGCCAATTCCACTAACACAGCAAGTGAAGATGCTGGCTGAGGTAGACAAGATGCTAACTGAGGGTCATTAATGTCAGGATTGAGGAGAGACGAGTAGGTGTTTAGCTTCTTAAGCCAGGTCCCTTCTAATATCCTGCATTTACAACACATGCATACATGTGGAAATAAACTTAGAGCCAATATAACTATGGGGCAGGGAAAAGGAAATAAAAGACTATTCAGATGGAAACAACATCAACATGCAGAACCTGAACCAAGAAGAACCGACAAATCCACAACACGCGAAACCAATTAAGGAAAAAAGAAAAAAGTTGACAATTTAACTGACGAAGACAGTTTATCAAACATATGTCAGACAATACACAAACCAACAAAGAAACCACAAATCAAAAACAGGAAAAGCGATAGAGGCATGTAAACAAACACCTGTTATGCATGACACAAATACGACACGACAAGACAGGCAATTGCAACAGAAGACTGCCAAATACAAGAAAAAATAAAGAAGATGCCAACAAGATGAATAGAGCAGAAATAGTAGATATGCTAAACAACAGATAACCAACGAGCCCAAACTGCGACTGGGCATTTTATAAAGCATCCGATGCGCAGTACTTACGCCACGCATGCCTCGTCATTACGACCCACCTGGGTTGATTTTCTTTGGACGACTTCAAATGAAGTTCTTCTTTGTCCAAGAAAAAAATTGAATGGCCAAACAAGTGGGGAGGTCGCTTTTGAGTTTTGACTGTGAGCTCCAGCAACTTTTTCAGACCACACAACAAAAGTTACCGCGTCATCGACAAGGACACAAGTGCTAACCTTTTCTCATATCTTGCGTTAACGTGGTTCCCACAAGCCAAAATCAACATGCAAGACACAATAGTCCTATTCCCAGCTCCAGGAATGGGCCACATGATTTCCATGGTTGAGCTTGGCAAGCTCATCCTCCACCACTACAGTCACAAATTCTCCGTCACCATCCTCGTAACCACGGAGGAACGGGCTCTGATATTCGAAATTTCGAATCCCTACGATCAATGGTCTAATCGGTTTAATTACAACCGGTTGGCAAAAACCGCTTCCCACCGGACCGGGTTTGGAGGGCAGAACTTCATTAATGTGCTGGCAAGTTGGGGACCGTCGGATGATCTCTGGTGTGATCCTGACCGGAGCCTCACACTGCTTCACAACCGAACGCTTAACACCATAACCGAACTCTTCTCGTAGTGCTGAATTGGGCTCAGTAAAGTCTCTGTGTGTCCAATGTATTTGTGTTTTACATCTCCGTTTATGTTATATCTCATCGGAAGAGACAGGGCCGACTCATGGGTAAGGCAAGTTAGGCGGTGGTCTAAGACCTCATCCTGAGCAAGGCCCCGTAATGACTAAAAATATTTTTTTATGTTGTAGATGACCCAAAAATAAAAAGACAACTGAGTTAATAAAAAAAAGACAAATTGTAATCTTTTCATTTTTTTTATCATGAGTGGACATATATATTTCTTCCAGACTTCCTAATTCTTTTTAAGATATTTCTGAACTTTGTTCAAAGAGAAAAAATGCCTTATAAATTTCTTAATTGTTCTAGTCATGGAGCCTTGATGTCATGTATGAGGACCTCATAAAAATAATTAATAAGGCCATTAATATTTTATATTAAATTTAATAATTTTCAAGTAATTTTAAATATTTTATATAAAAAACCTATTAATTTACTTTGACTTAGGCCTCCATTTTGTTTGAGCCGGCCCTGGGAAGAGAGAAGTATTGAACTTTGTATTTTTTGGTTTAGTAAGCTTAACCATTCAGCTTAGTTAGATTAACTATTCAGCTTAGTTAGGTTAGTTGTACAGTCGGTTAGAACTAAGTTTGTTAGTTCAGTGAGTTTATATTACAGTGATGTACGAGACATTCTAGCATCTCAAAGTTCTTCATGAAGTGAACAACCCTAGTTGGTGCCGATACATGAAGATGGCACTCAGCGCGAAAAACAGATTGAAATTTGTTGATGGATCTCTTCCCCAACCTAGCTCGTCTGCTTCTACTCACTCTGTCTGAATTCATTGCAACGATATGGTAACGTTGTGGATTCTTAATTCGATCTCCAAAGAATTGGTCGATAGTGTCTTTTACATTGACACAACAACTGTTGTTTGGAAGGTTCTGCATGAGAGATTTTTTCAAGTTAATGGACCGCGAATCTTTCGGTCATTTTGCATGATTTTCCATCAGATTTAACGGTGAATTTAGACGGGGGCTAACATTGATGAGTTTTGAAAGATATGAGTCTCAAATCGCCAAATTAAAAGTCAGGAGTAATGATTTGATTTTTGCCCAAACTTATGGGGCTAACTATGTTTTTACCCCTACCATCTTTTATATTGTTTTGATGTATTATTTGGGAAACTTAACAGATTTTTGAGTAAAATGAGATTGTCTAGACTTTGTCAAACTCAATTGAAATATTTAAAACTTGTTTTGGTGAGCATACTGTGAAAATTGTCCTTGCACTGGTGATATATCTTGAGTTAGAATGACAACTATAAGCTTCAACACTCAAGTTGAAGGGCTTTCCACTCTTAGACCTCCATTTTTTGACGGAAATGATTATGCATATTGGAAAGCTAGGATGAAAATTTATCTTTAATCTATTGATTATAATTTGTGGTTCTGCATTTTAAACGGACCACATGTGCCTACAAAGAAAGTTGGAGAAGTAGAGTCTCCTAAGAGCGAAAATGAATATGATGCAAATGACAAAATAAAAATCTCTCTAGATGCAAGAGCCATGAACATTTTATATTGTGCATTAGATAGAGGAGAGTTTAATAGAATTGCATCTTGCTCAAATGCTGGAGATACATGACATACTCTAAAAATCACTCATGAAGGAACAAGTCAAGTCAAAGAGTCCAAAATCAACATGTTTGTTCATAACTATGAGTTATTTAAAATGTCACCCGAGGAATCTATTTCTAACATGTATACTAGATTTACCACAATAATAAATGTTTTGAATGCTCTTGGTAAATCGTATACTAACTCCGATTTGGTGAGAAAAATCCTTAGGTCACTACCAAAGGCATGAGAGGCCAAAGTGACTGTCATACAAGAAGCCAATGGCGGAACCAGGATTGAAATCTATGGGTGTCGAACTTTAAAGGGGAAATGATAAGAAATTTTTTTTCTTTCGTAATACAAAAAATTGTGTTAGTTAAAATGTCGAAAATTAAGAACTAAAAGCATTAAAAATATTAGAATACATGTACAGTACTATGTACTGTAACTGAAAGGTGACAATTGTATCCTACGATTTTACATCTTCTGAAATGTTGCAAAATGGTTTTGTTCTCAATAGTTTTAAAAACTTCTTGCTCGATGTACACTATCAATAAACAATATCAATCAATAATCGGCATTAATAAAATAAATAGTGTAAAAAGAAAAGAAAAAGAAAAGCAGAAAAAGAGTTGTTAGTCCTAAATATTTTATGTTATTCTCTTTCTCTTTCTCTTCTCTCTTAGCTCTTTAGCCATTTCTTAATTGCAGATTAGTAATGATGGTGAAGGCAATGGATCCCTCAAACAAAATCACCCGCCCTAAACGCTCCATCTATATTATGTCTCACACTAGAGGTCAATCCTCTCTCAGGAGTTCAAATTTAACCTGGCAGTGTCAACACACATCATCAGCCTTTCTCTTTGCCATGAAGAACATTAAACTAGGACTGAATCAAACATTCTTAAAAAGTTGTAGTCATCCGTCTTAGCTAAAATTAACTGTCTTAACATTTCCACAAATAAACTTATCGTCATCCTATTTTGTTTCCTTCTTTTTTTCCAACTAACAAGCCTATATCAACATTCTTAACCTTTCGATTACCCATCATATTGTAAGTTATTAATACAATGCTCTTAGATTAGAGATATGAGATCTCAAACTCAAATTGTGTTTTAACCAGACATCTGTATGATTACCACAAACACCATTTTACAGAAACATGTTTACATCAAGTTTTAGCACTAGGTCTCAATTCTACTCCTAATTTCCTACTCTACATATATCCTAGTTCCCCGTCTTACAATTATATCGCAACAAACAACATAAACAAATGTAAAAAATAATGCTCTCTTTACTTGCTAAACCACCCCTCAAAACATATGCCTCCATTACTTCTTTGTTTGCTTGCAAAAGAAAAGAAGTGAGGGAAAGGAAACTTTATCTAAATTATAATCATGAATCTTTAGACTTTAATCTTTTAGCATTCCGATCCAACTGGTAAATCAGAGCTGAATTTCACAATTTCACCGAGCTGAATTTCAACAAGTAGATTTCACTGAGCTGAATTTCACGCTTTTGAACACATAAAAGAAGAAGAAAGAAAGGATAAATGCATCAGGAAGAATAAGATTTAACAATTTCTCACTCCAATGCCCGAGAACCAATCGGTAAACCGTAAATCAGATCGTGCTAGAACCTAGAAGGAAGGAAAAGTCCACAACACCTGAAGCTGAAAGGGAAGCAAAACCAGAGCGAGATCTCCGATGAGTAATTATCTTCGATTCTTCGACCGCTAGCAGGAAGTTAGGAACAGATCTGACTTCTGAGCATCAAAAACCAAAAAAACGAATTGGAAATGAGAAATCGGCAAACTGCAGAGATGCACAAGGAGAGAGAGAATGAGAAACCGGTATACCTGGTGGCGGTGCGGTAGTGCGGCAACGGCAACGGGGCACAAACTGCAGACAACGACGTGGCTGAGGGGCTGAGAAATAAGAAAACGTGAGAGAGGGGGAGAGAGATCGTGAGGGAGCAGGGTGAAAAGTGAAATGTGTTTTATTTTTTTTTAAGCAGATCCTCTGGATATTAAAAATAAAATAAGAACGGGCCAGGCTCGGACCTAATGGGTATCGAGCCCAAACGCCGAACCTAAAACTCTAGTTGGTCTGGGCCCAATGGGTATCGGGCCCAGAATAACTGATGAAAAAAAATTTAAAAAAAAATTTACATTTAAAACTTCTTTTTGGGCGGAGGAATGGGTAGCGACCGCCCTAGTTCGCTACCCTCTCCTTCCGCCACTGCAAGAAGCCAAGGATCTCACAAAGCTTCCTCTGGATGAACTCATTGGATCACTCATGACCCATGAAATCCAAATGCTCGAAAATGAAGATGAGAGCAAGAAAAGGATGAAGATCGCTCTAAAATCCTCCACAAGTGAAGATAGAAATAAAGATGAGGAAGATATAGTCTTAATGACTAGAAAGTTCAAGAACTTCCTGAAGAGCAAGAAAGGAAAGAGAAGCCTCAAATACAAGAAGACATCTTGGAAGGCTAACAATGAAAGTTTCTCCTCCTCCGAACAAGATGGAGAAATTGCCAACATGTGCTTCATGACATTTGAAGACACTGATGAGGATGATGATGAGGTACACTCTTCCAATGATGAGCATGAAACTTCTTATAGTGAGCTTCAAAATGCTTTTAATGATCTTTTATGTCAATTCAAACTACTAGGTTCAAAATATACATCTTTGAAAAAGAAACTCATTTTGATTTCAAATGAAATTAATATATTGAAAAATGAGAGAAACACTCTAAAGCTTGAAAATGATTTATCACAAAAAAAAAGATTTAGAATTTAAAAATGAAAAGGTTGCTTTGAACAAAAAAATTGTTTCTCAAAGCAAAATCCTTGAGAAGTTTACTCAAGGAAAGAAATATTTAGATTTGATTCTTGGTAGTCAAAGATGTATCTTTGACAAATGTGGCTTAGGCTACAAGCCTTCAATTCACCAAAAATATTTTAAGAATTATTTTGTGAAGGCTAAATCTTTTAACGCACCTACTCAAACATGTCATTTTTGCAACAAAAAATGGGCATCTTATTTTTTATTGTGCATTAAAGAAACTTTGGAGCAAGACTCTCAAGAAAGCACGGGTTCCAAAAGGAACCAAAGCTAACATTGAAGGACCCAAGAAGGCTTGGGTACCAAAACTGGTTTCTTGATTCTCTTGTAGGATGAAGCAACAAACGATGCTTGGATGAAACTTGCCTATCAAGAAGGCTTGTGACATTTGAGGACAAATGCTAAAGGGGAAACCTTTGGTAACATCTAAATCCTTATATGAGAATAAGTTTTGAAATTGTTGGCTAATTATATTCTATGATATTTTCTTGGTTGTTAAATGTTATAAATGCAAATGTACTTATCTTTCACATATTTTCTTGCATTTATCAAAGTGGATAATCTATAAGCAAAATCTTTTACAAAAATTCTGATCTTTGATAAGTTTTTGTGTGCTTAAACTTTCTTTGGTTGAGAATGACTTTTAAATTGTTATTGGTAGCTAAGAGGTTGGTACAAACCCACTCGGTTGGCTACTATCGTAATAGCGATGGACTCTTGAGTCACCGTTAGACATCCTCTATACCATGCCAAAGAGATCGTCACTTAAAACCCAAACTAGATCTTTTGGATGAAAAATGAACTTTTCAATTCTATCCATGCATTCTATTTTTGATGTGACAAAGGGGGATAAATGTGCTAATAGTTTTAAAGACTTTATATTTTCCTTTTAATTGGATTATGTTTTAATTGCATTACGTTTTAAGAACCCAATGGCTACTAATGTTTTTTGCCTTCAAGTTTTAATTGTTTGTCCAATTGCAAAAGATAGGGGGAGTCATCCCAAAATTATCACTTTATTGTCATCATCAAAAAGGGGGATATTATTGACTTTTGTGCACAATCGAGATTTTGATTATTTCAATAAATGGATGAGTTTACAAAATAGACATCTTCAAAGACAAAGAAAAATTGACGAAAAAAGCCAAACCTTGAAGAAAGAAGAACAAGAAGATGCAAGGAGCTTAAAGTGAAGATTCAAGACCTTAGGGTATAATCCTTGTAACTCTTTATTTCACATTTGACAAGGATTTGAATCACGCACTTGCATATCTTTCAAAATGTGCATAAACCGTTTTAAGTATTATTTGAAAGATTAAAATGTTTTATAGGTTTCAAAAACACCCCAATCATAACTCTTTCGAGATTTTGATGATTTAAATAAATGGATAAGCTTACAAAATGGACATCTTCAAAGACAAAGACAACTTGACGAAAAGAGTCAAACCTTGAAGAAAGAAAAACAAAAAGATGCAAGGAGCTTAAAGTGAAAATTCAAGACCTTAGGGTATAATCCTTGTAACTCTTTATTTCACATTTGACAAGGATTTGAATCACGCACTTGCATATCATTCAAAATGTGCATAAACCGTTTTAAGTATTATTTTAAAGATTAAAATATTTTTATAGGTTTCAAAAACACTCCAATCATACCTCCAAACCTTCATATACTTATGGGAAGTATGTCTTCCAAATTGGGTGTTTAAAAGTGGTCAAAAACCTTATTTTTAAAAGAATCGGATCATGTTTAAGTTGAGAAGGTCGACCGGCTGTTCAAGCGGTCGACCGGTACTTCGACCGCCTCATGTAGCGTTCGACCGGTTGGTTTTGAAAAAAGAGTCGTTAAAACTTCTGACAATATGACCGTTGGGTAACGGTAACTTGAAGCGGTCGACCGGTTCATGTAGTGGTCGACCGACTCGTTTTAGCAAAAACTCCCAACGGCTATAAACGGCTAGTTTTCATATGTGGTCTATAAATACACATTCATTTCGTCTAAAATGAATACCCAACGACAACATATCATTTCTACTACTTGAGAAATATTCTAAACCTTCCTATTCTATATTTCTCATAGCATTCACACAAAACACACTTTCATATCCTTGTCTTTGTGTGAATAAAGAGATAGAGCTTTCATTTTCATATCTACTCTATCAAGAGAGTTTTTGTTCTTCAACCTACCTATCAAAAGAGGTGTTTCCTTTAGTGCGCTTGTTCACTAAAGAAGAAGCTTTGAGAGTGTATATCTCAAACTTGGTGAGGTTGTGAATGGTGAGCCAAAAAAACCACTTGGGTGGGTTTGAGTGTTGATCCCGGGAAAATACTTGTACAGTTCACTAGCACCCGGAAGCTAGTGTGTAAGCTATTGGTTGAAGATAGTGGAAAACCTCAAGGCTCGGTGAAAGAACTTGAGGGGTGGATGTAGGCGGGTTTGCCAAACCACCTAAAATACTGTGTTTACTTCTCTTACCCTTCTCCTTACTTTAACACTTATTTACAGTTCCGCATATTATATATTTGTGCTAAAGTAGTATTTACTTGCAAACACAACTTTCGGGGTTTTAACCGAAAAGTTTAGAAAACCAATTCACCCCCCCTCTTGGCTTAATCCTGAAACTAGGACTCACAATATTTAATCTTCAACTGATTTGTATTCTATTGAAACCAGTGCTTTTTTGACTCGCAATTAGACCTTCAATCGATCTAACTAGAGGAAGGATAAACATATATGCAGTCACTGTGGATTGGTTGACATACTGTTGACAAATGCTACAAATTACACGATTATCCTCCTGGTTACAAGCCAAGGACCAAGACCCATGGTACTTCTGTTTCAACCAATCAAGTGGAAACCGAATCTGCTTCTATTTCTCCTTTCACAAAGGGACAGTGTCAGAAGTTATTAGCTCTCATTCCTTCATTGGATTCTTCACAACAATATGTTGATTTCCAAGAGAATATGAGTTCTCGTGACACGACAATGGTTAATATGACAGGTATTTTGTCGTTCTCTGTTTTCATTTGGATTGTGGACGCTGGTGCCACAGATCATATGATATCCTCTATCTCAATGTTTACTTCTGTTACATCTAGAGTTTCCTTCTCTGTCAAATTATCAAACGGTTCTTATGCTCAAGTCTCACATGTAGGCTCTGCCCAGCTTTCTCGACACATTCTTTTACAAAATGTGCTTGTTGTTCCATCTTTCTCATTCAATCTTGTGTCTATTAGCTCATTAATCAAACAAGTTCCTTGTTGTTTGATTTTTCTCCATTCTTGCATTTTGATAGAGGACCTACGGAACTAGATGGTGATTCGTATGGCTAAAGAACATGTTGGCCTCTATCATTGGATTCAACCTGCAACGAAAGTTCAATCTTCATCCTATGTTTCTGTTTCGCCAAATAAATATGATGTTTGTCTTTGGCATTATAGGATTGGTCATCCTTGTTTTTCTCACATGCTCTCTCTTAAAGATTGTATCTCTGATATTCATTCCTCTAAACAATTTCATTTTACAATCTGCCCTTAACCAAAGCAACATAAACTTCATTTTTTCGTTTTTGTTAATAAAGCCCCTGTTATCTTTGAGCTTGTTCACTTTGATTTGTGGGGGGACATTTGCTATTCGAGACAACCTAGGTTCTCAGTTTTTTCTTTCTGTGGTTGATGACATTAGCCATTGCACATGTGTTATTTTCTTCACTCTAAATCACAGACATCTATTCACAATCAGAATTTCTTTCATTTAGTTGAAACTCAATTTCACACTAAAATTAAGACCATTCACACAGACTTTGGATCTAAATTCAATATATCTCAGTTTCTAGCTTCTAAGGGTGTTGTTCATCAACATTTTTATGTAGCCACTCCACAACAAAACGGTCGAGTTGAGGGCAAACATCAACATTTATTAAATGTTGCAAGAGTTCTTAGGTTTCAGGCTAGTTTACCTCTTAGTTTTTGGAGTGACTGCATTCTTGAAACTACTTATCTCATAAACAGATTGTGTTCTCCTGTCTTAGACAACAAATCACCTTATGAGATTTTGTAGACAAGAACATCTTTCAACAATTTTGCCCAATAACTAAAGAGTACTACTAAACAATGGGATTGGGAAAGCTTCTCAAAAAGAGGGGCAACTTATTGCAGGTACTGAATCTAATGATACCCCACGGTCCCCACTTATTGCAGGGAGATTAAGTTCAAACGCGCAGCAGACTAGGAAGATCTTCATAAACGCTTTCCTTGCTTTTGGAACTTCGGCAGGAAAAAAAGGGTTGAATCTACGTTTGCATGTGAAATATATATATATCTTGCATCAAGGCACGTTGAAAGTTAAACTTGATTTGGGTTCAAAATTTACCGATTCAATCGATTTCGGGCGGGTTTGGGTCAGCCCGATCAGTTTCGGCCAATGGTATTCAACCCTAGGGCAGTCCATTGGCTGGTTCGATCCGCATCGGTTGGGTCCGACCGGCTAAACCAGTCATTTTGTGAAGTATGTATGTAACCTGGAACCGGACCAGAATATACCGGTCTCGGTCCGGATTGTCTAAAACCGATCCGATTTCGATCCGAATTGACCCGTCCGGCCGATTTTTTTAGACAACCCTATTCAACCCTATCACTAAGTCCGTACAGCGGAACAAATTACATAAGGTTAAATTCCGCTTTCAACGCATCTGACTTATAGCCACATAAGTCTTATTCTCGAGTCAGAATTTTTTTTTTTCAGGCCAAAGTAGACTTTATTCACTATGACTGATCAGAATCATTAATTTGCGCGCAGTGCACTGCACCGAGACCAACTCTGACTTTTCTAACATTTTTCTTATTAATGGCGTTCCTTGTTTTAAACATTATCATCTAACGTACGTTTCTCTGACTGCTAGCATCCAAATTAATTACAAGTAGTTGCGCAGATATTCTTTAAATGTTTCGACCCGTGACTAATTCTTTCATTTTCTTTTCTTTTTAAATTTTATATAATTCCCACTAGATTTTCTTACGTTTGTTTGACCATGGCAATCTAATTAAGATTGAGATACTGAATTAGTGACTTCCTAAAATATTCTCATGTAGATTGTCATTTTAAGAATATGTTTACAAATCAATCAAGATTGTTTTGATAATTTTGGAATATTATGAAAATTGAGATAGATTATACTTTTATTATATTTTGTCATAAATTAGTAAAAATAAAATTTTATGAAATTGGTAAAAAAAATGAAGAAAGATATTATTTTAGTGATTTTTTATGTTTGATTGAAAAGAAAAAAAGATGATTTTAAAGTTTATTATTATTATTATTATTATTATTATTATTTTGATTAAAATTCTAATTTGCAAACCTGACGGCCTAAAAATTAATGACTTTCTAACATGTTCTCTTACATTTTTTTTATTCCAAGTCTAGCCTTGATCAATTAGTCCTCATCCTCACCCTTTTGTCTAAAATTTATGCTGATCAATCAGCCTCCTAAGTGGTGCAAAACTGCTTACATTATATTGATCTTAAACTTTAGAAGCGTTTGCACTTGCAAAGGCGTGTTGTGATCTAATGCTATTAAAATTTTCGAGCCAATTAAGGTAGTTCGTTTAGATCATTATTACTAGACAATTTGTTGTTGTATTCGGATGTCCATGATTTCATTTATTGTTGTATTCGGACGAGCAGTTTCCTCGACTATCTAAGCGTGATGTATTCATGAGATATTTGTGTCTTAATGACACGATAAAGATCTGCCCGATCTTCTGCATACATACTACAAAGTAAGGCTGCGTTTGTATGTAAAATTTTCTCCAAAATTTTATCTCTCTCCTAATAAAATACTCCAATATAATCTCTCTCTTCCATAAAAAAATATAAAAAATTACAAAAACTATAAACTATTACCTCTCTCTTCACTTTTTCACTAAACCCAATACCAACACTAAACCCAATACCAAAAATTTTAACACACAGACCCACCCTAAGTCATGTTTAAAATCTCAAATTGTTGGGCCAAGTCAAAAGCTGCCCATGCCCAAGTCATGGTTCGAGTTTCTAGAACGGCATGTATAGGTTATTCTATTGTATCAACTGTCATCTATGAATTTATTCGTCTTGAAGGAATCACGTGATCTTCTGACCTTCTACATTGACTAGATTAGTATTAATTAAGCTTCCTGTGCAATATCGATGTTGGTTAGCTCTTGACCGGTTCCCCCAACAGGTTATAATTACAATAATATAATATAATTTTTCTAATTAAAATTTTAAAACTTTAAGATAAATAGTATATTTCGAACATAATATATAAACCTAGATAAATAATATATTCTTGAGATAATGTTAAAGAAAGCTCTGTCATAGTGTCATGGACGACTAGGATTAGGTCAATGCATGAACCTAGCTAGCTAAAGACAAAAAAATTGTTCCATTTACTTCTTAATTTTAATTGGTCCACCGGTCCTGAAAATTACTTAGAAATTAATAGATCAGAGGATGCTAAAAAAGAATATTATTCTGTCTTCAACATGTTCAACATTACTCCGAAATTTTAGGCAGGTACATAAATATTCTACGCTTCCTAGGATTACAAGTACGTAACAATTGACCCGTGCATGTGTCACGGCCGGACGTGTGAATTAAATCTTATTATTGTTTTTAGGGCCACTAGATTTTCTTCCATTCTTATGACCGCCGTCATTATTTATGCTAATAATTGACTTATACTTAATTGGACCGGCACCGCCAGATTACAAGTATACTTGGTATACAAATGATTCATGTTATTTCTTGCCTTCAATTGCTCTCCGTTAATCCACAGCCTTTGATGTATTTTTATTTGGACCTTGTATGAATTATTATAATTTCATTTAATTTTTCATTTGTAGTGTGTGCCAATACTGTATATATATTGATCACGCACCTGATATGGGTAAAAAGTAAAATGGTCATAAAATCAATATGACCATAATTTAATGTGGTTTTAAAGGCACATTTAATGTGGCAGAACATTTTATTTATAGTTCATATAAATTATTAAATTAACACAATTATTAATATTTATTTTAAACTTTAGATAAATATTTATTTTATATTTTATTTATTATTAATTTATGATGATCAGTATAACAGAAAAATCAAACAAAAATTCAGATCTAAAAAAACATGTTTAGCGCATTAAAGCCCAAACAAAATCTGGCCAAAAAATTTACCTATTGAAATTGGAATTTCCGATTTTCAACTGGTTATTACAGTAATGGGACCCACCTTTGAATTGGGAAGATTGGGATGTTTGAGGCTGCGTTCACTTACAAAATTTTACCAAAAATATTATCTCACTCCTAATAAAATAATCCAATATAATCTCTCTCTCCACCATCAAAAAATATAAAAAATAACCTTTTTTTTCACCTTTTCACTAAACCCAATATCAACACATATTCCCATACCAAAAATATTACAACACAAACACAACCTGAGTGTGGAAATTTTGAGTATCGGAGTTTGTGAAATATTATAAAATAAAAATATTTTATGAGAAAAGAGAGAAGATTTTTAATAAATATTATAATAATAAAAAATTATGTGATAAATTTTTTAATATTAATACTAAATAATTGACCCTTAGAAATTTCCATATCCAGAATTGTGAGGAGAGAAACATCACCCGTACATGCGCTGGTCAGCTTCTTCATGCGAGGTTGCATTACGCATTGTGGCCTATAAATAATTAATCAAACTAGCTGATCCCCCCCCCAAACTCTCTCTCTGTTCTCTCCTCACCGAACGTCTCCTTACAGAGGAGGGGGGGAGCTCCGGCTCCCTCACCCCCTCCTCCTTTTTCCTTTTTCCCCCCTCCTCCCCTCTCCACTCTCCTCCTTGTTGTTTGGTTTGGCCGGTGTTGGTGGCCGTTTTGGTTGGTTTTTGGTTTTTTTTGGCAGGTGGATTCCAAGCGGCGGACGACGTTTTTCATCGGCTTTCGGCTCACACGCGCTTGATAGGTGCAATCAGCACGAAGAGCCCAATGCAGCGCCACTCTTCCGGCTTCGATCCGACGGAGCGTGGCCTCCCACGCGCCCCACGCGCGGCACGTAGATCTGACGCGCCGACGCTTAAGGCCGCGCGTGAGACACGCTCCGTTGCTCCGCCTCCGTTTTTCTCACCGGATCTGGCCTCTGTGGCTTGTTCCGTCTCTCCTGGGCAGTGGATTTCGTCTTCCCGCCACCACGCGCCGCCTCCTCCGCCGCCGCCGCTGGTCCGAACCAAAATAATCCCATTTGGGCCTGCCCAATTGTTTAGGGCTTGTTGTGTTCTGGTTTTGTGTTTTCTGTTTGCCGATGTGTTTACGGCTTGTAGTGTCTATTTTATTTTTTTAGGCATATTAGTTAGTATTTGCTGCCTTTGAGGCCTTTCTGCCATTCGTGGCATATCCGTCCCTTCGGGGACTTTGTAGGACCTTACGGTCCGTTTGCTCGTTGGTCCGCCGGCTTTTCGGAGTGTCTGGTTCGCCTTTTAGAGCCTCCTGAGGTGTTAAAACCTCCTTGATCCTATTATCAATACATATGCTTCTTATGCCTAAAAAAAAAAATCAAACTAGAGATGTGACATATATAGGTATAATATTGTATCAACTGTCATCTGTGATTAATTAAGCTTCTTCATGCGAGGCATTGGGGCAGAATAGGACATCATGTTTGGCTGCAAGGCATTGGGGGACACAGCATAGGACATCATGTTTGGCTGCTGGGACAACAAATATGTAGGACCTGAGGAGTACTTAACAGATTGATTATACAAGCGATCCACCAGGTCAACGCGAAGAAAAAAGAAAGATCAACCAGGTCTACACGTGCGTGCGAATGAAAAGAAAAAAAAGTCACTACCTACTTCTGAAAGAGCTCAGTCGTAGCCGGTACTCCGCAATTTATCCCAGTGGGACCGTGTGTGTGGAATTTCCACTCAGTTAGACTTTGCTTAGAACAAACGGCATCAGACTAGATTGGACGCTCTTGTTTTCACATTAATCACGATGTTTCGCTTCATTGACCAAAAACCCGAGGAAACAACGAAGAAGCTCCAAACAACGGGGCGTTCCTCTGTAAATATATACCATTGGAAGCTTAATGCAATACACGCAGTTCTGCATTAACTCTCTCTCTCTCGAATTCGCTTCTGTAGGAACGAAACTAACGAAACGCCATGGAAGCAACTTCCCATCCTGTTCCCAGATGGACACCAAGGGCAACTCCAGGAGGAAGCATACCCGCGAAAGAACCATTGACAGGTGCAGGTGGTGGTGATTTGGAGACGCAGAGCAGTGCTTCTGAAGGAGAAATTTCTCTCTTGAATTCACTCCCACAGAAACAGAACAGCACGCATTATCCTTCAGATAATGTCCCTAGATGGACACCGAAGCAAAGCCCAGTAAGGTCACCCGCGAAAGAGCCCGTGACAAGTGCTGGACTTGGGGATTTCGAGGCGCAAAGCGTAGCTTCTGACGACGACGATCACAGCTTTTCCTCCACCGCGGACAAAAGTACGTTCCCATTTAGCATCGGCGGCTTCAATCCTTCTAGAGCTCCACATATGACCGTCGATATGGAATCATCCCTGAAGATTCGTTCCGAAGTCGCAGATCATTCCTTCGCGATAGAACAAAAAAATCCAGTTGGACGCGGCCATGTTGTTTCTGCGACAAAGAAGGAGGGTGTTTTCTTGACTTGGAAGGACCTGTGCGTTACGGTGCCTGATGGGAATAAAGGTCGCCGGTCGATACTTCAGGGGCTTACTGGGTACGCTGAACCGGGGAGCATGCTGGCTATCATGGGTCCTTCCGGTTGCGGCAAGTCAACTCTTTTGGATACTTTGGCAGGTAATACTCTTCTTCATTTTTTTTTCTAATACTCATAATTTGATGTCCAAAAATGGGTTGCTTTATACATCGAAAACAAAAACAGAAAATAAAACATCCAAGGGGTTGTCTTTCGCTCGGACAGTGCATGTCTAATTATGTGGTTGATCTAGACTTGAAAGGTTCACTTTTTCCCACGGCCTGCACCCTACGTCCCTACGCGTATGCATGGGAGACCAACGCGTATGCATGCATGACCAACCAAATCATGATCCTTATCCAAGTAGAGCTTGCGCTAAACGATTTGCAGTGCCACTGAATTAGCTGCAACGTTGCATTTACTTTAGTTGACTTGTTTATAAGTTTAATTACCTATTTTGTTACTAAGTTTTGACCATTTTTAACAAATCGTCGTTTCATTCTCAAATGATCAGTAAGGTATCTGAGTTTATAATTTTTGTCTAAGAAATTATTTTCTTAAAATTTCTTTCTCGACATTTATGCATCACGTCAGTTCCAATCATAACGTATCACCCAAAGCTAAATTATGTAACTTATAATTTTTTTAAATTTTTTCTTTGTTTTAAAACATTAAAATAATTTAGTTTGTTTCATTTAAAAAAGGGAAAAATTATAAGTCGCATAGATTTTAATTTTAAATGATAGTGTCAACTTATAATTGGAATAAAATTGTTAATAGTTAATTTTATAGATAAAAGTTTAACGAAATGACTTGTGTGATAAAAACTATAAACTCAAGTACCTTAACGATTTTTTCAAACGGTCAAAATCGACCAAATAGGTACATAACCCTATATAATTTTATTTTTGGTAAAACTATTATATAAATGCTTGTTTGTGTGATCTCTCTCTCTTATTTGGGAAGTAGGTGAGCTGTTTCGAGACATTAAAGATTAGCAAGAATAACTTGCAACTTTGAAGAGTTATATATGCTCAATAGCTTGCGACTTTACTTTTTTGGTTGATATTTCCACTAATTATATATTAAGTAGGAAAACCTGGATTGAACAAGGCGTTTCGGAAACCTTGTCAAAGTGTGATCGAAAGAAAATTGAATTTTTTTAAATGGTAATAAATACAATTAATTGATCACTATATGAGATTTAATGATAAGCATTCTATTGCAGGGAGGTTAAGTTCAAACACGCTTCAGACTGGGGAGATATTGATAAACGGACGCAAAGAAGCACTTGCTTTTGGAACTTCGGTATAAAAGAAGGATCACATATGTCTCTCTTGTCTATTTATGTTTAATATTTACAATTTACATGATGTGTTTGTGAAAATCAATTAACAAACTTGCCTTTAATAGAACTTCAGAATTAAAAAAGGATCCTATATGGGCTTTTATATATGTTTATGATGAATGTTTATAAGTGTGCGTGATCCATCAACGTACTTTTTTTTAGCAAAACTGTCTCAAGTGGGGGAAAGGATTCTGTTGACTCATTTTTTTCTCCAAACTTTAAATGGCGTGGTCATTTTTAGAACATTGAATTGGTTTCTTCAAATAACAGTCGTCCCTTTGCACACTTTATTTTTACACATAATCTGTTCTCGTTCGGATGAAAATGAAAGTACTGATAAGTTATATACCTGACCATGCTCTGAATCAGTTTACCTAGTTTCGATTCTTCTGATCTAAACATCCCCTTCAAAATGGCTATTATTTTCTCCATTTTGTTGTAATGATTTCTCTTACATTCCATGACTTTAGGCCTATGTGACTCAAGATGACACACTGATGACAACACTTACTGTGAGGGAAGCTGTATACTACTCGGCACAACTCCAATTACCTGACTCAATGTCAAAATCTGAGAAGAAGGAAAGGGCCGAGATAACTATAAGGGAAATGGGCTTGCAAGACTCCATGAACACAAGAATAGGAGGTTGGAACGTAAAAGGCCTTAGTGGTGGGCAAAAGAGGAGGGTTAGCATTTGCATTGAAATCTTAACACGCCCAAAGCTCCTCTTCCTGGACGAGCCAACAAGTGGACTGGATAGCGCAGCATCTTTCCATGTCATGAGCCGCATCGTTAAAATAGCCCATCAAGATGGAAGGACTGTGATTGCATCGATCCATCAACCCAGCAGTGAAGTTTTTGAGCTCTTTAACAATCTCTGCCTCCTTTCTTCAGGCAGGACAGTTTATTTTGGCGCTGCTTCAATGGCAGAAGAGGTACGACAACTATTGTGAAATAGTAAAATCAATATCATTCTTATTCAGTTAATCTATGACGCCGGACAGAATAGTGATTATCCTGTAGGCACGTACAAACGGCAATTTGCAAGGAAGAATAGCGTGTTCTACCCAAAGAACTCGAAGAACAATTCTTGAATTCAATAAAATTATAATAATATTCAAAACTGCTCAAAACAACCCACAAGCCGGGTTTAAAATAGCTGAGATCTCCGAATTTTGCCAAAAATAGCAAAATCCTAAAAGTTCGAAATTTGAAAATACGAGATAAGATAAGTCTAGTGCTAAAGATCTGGCCCAAATCGGGTTCAGAATCTTATCCTAACCGATAATTGAAATATTACCATAAATGGAAAAAAATAAATAAAACTAAGGATTTGAAAAGGAAATCAGTGGATTTCGGCCTCGAAACGAGGTGCACCGAGCATAGCTGGGTGGTCACGACGTGCGCGCCGAAAAGAGCTTTCCGAATTGGGTCACGGGCGCAAATCCGACACTCGTAGCCAAAGTTATGGCCAAAAAACCGACACGTGCCCCAATTAGGTAGAATCACGATCTCTTGCCACTTTTACGCTGATCTGACCGCTCCAAATAATTCAGCGCCATTAATGCGGAATCTGACAGCTCAGCATCGTCTGACTCGGATCCCCCTGCATCAATCTAGTAATTAGAATCATAAGAGTTCCTTTGAATGATTTTTCACTTATATCTCTGTAAAATATCTATGCAGTTTTTTGCTTCAAATGGATTTCCATGCCCAACTCTGAGAAACCCCTCTGATCACTACCTCAGAACTATCAACAAAGACTTTGATGCGGTGAGTATAATATTCTCGTTCTCGTTTTTGGATGTGATAATCATGGAAAACACAATTGGTTTTTTTAACTCTAGTGAACTGTTGGTCATCGACGATACTAGGACATCGAACAAGGGACTCGTGGCACAACAAGCACGGAGGAAGTTATTAACATTCTCGTCAAGTCATACAAGTCTTCCGGGACCTTCCAGGAAGTTCAGCAGCTCGTATCTGAGATACGGCAACAGGTAATCAAATTCATACAAGTCATGCTAATCGCTCAAACACTTTCTCTCGTAAAGAAATCATCGTGACATAGCATCTTGGTTTTGTAGAAAGGAGAGACTTTGGCGAAGGGAAGCCATGCGAGCTTCATTACCCAGTGCCTAGTTCTGACAAAGAGATCGTTTGTGAACATGTACCGTGATCTGGGTTACTATTGGCTTCGTCTCGCAATCTATGTAGCATTGTGTTTATGTGTCGGGACTATCTACTTTGACGTTGGCCACAGCTATGGCTCAATCCAGGTAATTCATGGGAATTTGTCTATAGCAAAACTAAGTTTCAGTACTGCTGCGTTTCAGTTGTATCAATCTCACATGAAGAAACAGAAACCTCGGAGTTATTTGAACAGTTGAAAATGATGTTATCGCACATTAATTATACTCGTACTTAATTACTACTGGTAAATCAATTTGCAGGCCAGAGGTTCCATGTTGATGTTTGTTGCAGCCTTTCTGACTTTCATGGCAATTGGTGGATTCCCTTCTTTTGTAGAGGACATGAAGGTCAGTAATCATTTTGTTACTAATCTCCTGTTCTTTCATACTGAGTACACTTGGAATTTACTCTGACCTTCAATTCTTGAACAATGCCAGATCTTTGGGCGAGAAAGACTAAATGGGCACTATGGTGTTGGTGCATATGTGTTTGGGAACTCATTTTCTTCATTTCCTTACTTGCTTCTCATCTCCGTAATTCCTGGAGCAATAGCCTATTACCTTGTTGGCCTTCAAAAAAGCTTCGAACACTTTGCCTACTTCGCATTGGTACTCTTTGTGTGCATGATGTTGGTTGAAAGCCTAATGATGATCGTCGCTAGTATAGTGCCGGACTTTCTCATGGGTATCATTACCGGAGCTGGAATACAAGGAGTGATGATGTTGAACGGAGGGTTTTTCCGGCTGCCGAATGATCTTCCTAAGCCTTTCTGGAGATACCCAATGTACTATATTGCATTCCACAAGTATGCAAACCAAGGATTCTACAAGAATGAATTTGAAGGATTAACATTCCCCAATGAACAAGCAGGTGGGCCGTCTACCATCACCGGCGACGAAATCTTGCGAAACACTTGGCAGGTAGAGATGGGCTACTCCAAGTGGATTGATCTTGCTATTCTGTTTGGAATGGTGATATTATACAGGGTCATGTTTTGGGGAATCATAAAGACTGCTGAAAAGGTCAAGCCAATCATTAAAGCACTCGCATCTGGGTCTTCCAAGCAGGCAGAACAAATCGCAGAGGAGTCGCCCTCTTCCAGTACAGCGTCGTAGGAAGCAAAACGGTAGTCATGAGTTCGTATTTTGAAATATGTACATTGTTGAGGTACCTAGTGCAACTATTACTCTTCGTCGCTACCTCGTCGACAAAGCTAGATTTTCTCAGTTTGGCCAATAAGAATCTACCTAGTGCAACTATTGTTGGGGTATTTTGCAGAGCACCATCGTACTGGGCGGATGAACTAATCGTAGGAGTGTGACTTGTGTAATAGAGTTGTGCCGACTTAATAAATTATACGTTATCTTTCTGGGTTTTCATTTCCGTCTCCGTACGTACAGGTGCAACTCGTTTGTTTTGCAGTTTGGAGGCAAAAAATGACTTTTTCCCCCAACAAAAAATTAAAAAAATTGACTTGTTCTCTTATAGGTTTGGTCTACCCTAGCTTCTAGATATTTTGAATAGTCGTTTTTTTCATATAAAAAAAGGAATAGTCGTTTTTTTCATATAAAAAAAAGGAATAATCGTTTTTTAAGACTAATATTGTTCAACGTGGATTGAGATCCTCTACGTGTTTGTAATTTGGAGAGACAAAACAGTTGATTCACTGATTCTATTGTAGAGACAAAATCGCATGATCTTAATCTTGCTAATGTTACCTAAATTGCGGATTTGGGAGACCATTGTCAATGTGTTTATATATATTTGTGGACCATTGATTCTTTGCGTATGTCCCCCAAATCAAATGGTTTCTCTTTTTTTTTTTTTTTTTATATCATCAAATGGCTTCTCATGCTTGATTGGAGAGACTACTGATTCGCATGTGGCCTGTGGCCCGCTTCATTTGAATTGTATACTAAAGTTTTCAACAATTAATGCTACCAAATTTTATGGTACGTACGTACAAGTGCAAGTAGACGTAGGTGCATATGCCTTATGATATTGGAAGTATATACAACCCTCTCTTGTTCTACGTTTTGTCAAAAGCCTAATTCTTCCGTACGTTTTTGCTATTTGAAAATATCAGATAAATAGACGGATCAGGTGTAATGTATTATTGTATTTAGATGAATAGTTTGAGTGTAAGTAATAATATTTTAAACGTCATAATTTAAGTGTAAAGTGAATAAAAGTGTGTAAAAATATAATTTTGCGCATATTTTTATTTTGATCACAAGATTAACAATTGACAGCGCATTGAATTCGACTGATTTGGTTCAATTTGTTCACTCAAAGGTTTATGGTAGCAGTCGAAGGCTTATAATGTTGGGACGGATTTGATTTTTTTTGGTCGCACCATAATTTAAAATATAGAAAATATACTTTTTATCCTGAATTACTATAAGTTTTATATTTTATACCTTAAACTATTAGGTTTGAGACATTAATATACTTATAAACTATCAATATTTAACATATTGCATCTTCTTTTTATTTATTTTTCATTAAATCTTAAATTGATTTTTTTTAAACAAAGTGACCATTATACATTAAATTGTGCAATCTCTAAAACATGTTAGGGTGAAAAGTGCGAGATACGAAATAGTTCCGAGTGAGAGTGTATTTTCCACTAAGAATTTTGTTGGAAGGTGAGGAAATGGAGGAGAGTCGGCCAGCGGACAGATATACTCATCCACACCCGATACATTTCTCGCGCGTTATTAACAAAAGGAAGGCTGCCTATCCTTTGTTGCACTGCTTCATCTGTACGTCCATGTCCACTGGCTGAAGAAGAGCAGTCCGCACGTGCTGGCGGCACTGCATAACCAACTATCTGATCAACGATGCTCCTCACGAGTCACGACACCAGGTCATAAGCCCGCCTTTCTATTAACCGGACGCTCGAGTTCGTACACAGCGACCCGAACTCGGGCGTGTCGGCCCTTTAAGGCGAGTTTGATCACCAACGCTGACTCCTTTGAGGTGGGTAGACTCGTCCGGAGCTATGGATTCATAAACATCACTACGTAATGCCTCTTAATGCCTGAACCTCGCCCAACTTCCTGTTTAGTTTCTGACCAGATAGAGAGAAGGAGAAAGAGGAAAGTGTTCTCGGAGTGCTGAATTGGGCTCAGTAAAGTCTCTGTGTGTCCAATGTATTTGTGTTTTACATCTCCGTTTATGTTATATCTCATCGGAAGAGAGAAGTATTGAACTTTGTATTTTTTGGTTTAGTAAGCTTAACCATTCAGCTTAGTTAGATTAACTATTCAGCTTAGTTAGGTTAGTTGTACAGTCGGTTAGAACTAAGTTTGTTAGTTCAGTGAGTTTATATTACAGTGATGTACGAGACATTCTAGCATCTCAAAGTTCTTCATGAAGTGAACAACCCTAGTTGGTGCCGATACATGAAGATGACACTCAGCGCGAAAAACAGATTGAAATTTGTTGATGGATCTCTTCCCCAACCTAGCTCGTCTGCTTCTACTCACTCTGTCTGGATTCATTGCAACGATATGGTAATGTTGTGGATTCTCAATTCGATCTCCAAAGAATTGGTCGATAGTGTCTTTTACATTGACACAACAACTGGTGTTTGGAAGGTTCTGCATGAGAGATTTTTTCAAGTTAATGGACCGCGAATCTTTCGGTCATTTTGCATGATTTTCCATCAGATTTAACGGTGAATTTAGACGGGGGCTAACATTGATGAATTTTGAAATATATGAGTCTCAAATCGCCGAATTAAAAGTTAGGAGTAATGATTTGATTTTTGCCCAAACTTATAGGGCTAACTATGTTTTTACCCCTACCATCTTTTATATTGTTTTGATGTATTATTTGGGAAACTTAACAGATTTTTGAGTAAAATGAGATTGTCTAGACTTTGTCAAACTCAATTGAAATATTTAAAACTTGTTTTGGTGAGCATACTGTGAAAATTGTCCTTGCACTGGTGATATATCTTGAGTTAGAATGACAACTACAAGCTTCAACACTCAAGTTGAAGGGCTTTCCACTCTTAGACCTCCATTTTTTGACGGAAATGATTATGCATATTGGAAAGCTAGGATGAAAATTTATCTTTAATCTATTGATTATAATTTGTGGTTATGCATTTTAAACGGACCACATGTGCCTACAAAGAAAGTTGGAGAAGTAGAGTCTCCTAAGAGCGAAAATGAATATGATGCAAATGACAAAATAAAAATCTCTCTAGATGCAAGAGCCATGAACATTTTATATTGTGCATTAGATAGAGGAGAGTTTAATAGAATTGCATCTTGCTCAAATGCTGGAGATATATGACATACTCTAGAAATCACTCATGAAGGAACAAGTCAAGTCAAAGAGTCTAAAATCAACATGTTTGTTCATAACTATGAGTTATTTAAAATGTCACCCGAGGAATCTATTTCTAACATGTATACTAGATTTACCACAATAATAAATGCTTTGAATGCTCTTGGTAAATCGTATACTAACTCCGATTTGGTGAGAAAAATCCTTAGGTCACTACCAAAGGCATGAGAGACCAAAGTGACTGTCATACAAGAAGCCAGTGACGGAACCATGATTGAAATCTATGGGTGTCAAACTTTAAAGGGGAAATGATAAGAATTTTTTTTCTTTCGTAATGCAAAAAATTGTGTTAGTTAAAATGTCGAAAATTAAGAACTAAAAGCATTAAAAATATTAGAATACATGTACAGTACTATGTACTGTAACTGAAAGGTGACAATTGTATCCTACGATTTTACATCTTCTGAAATGTTGCAAAATGGTTTTGTTCTCAATAGTTTTAAAAACTTCTTGCTCGATGTACACTATCAATAAACAATATCAATCAATAATCGGCATTAATAAAATAAATAGTGTAAAAAGAAAAGAAAAAGAAAAGCAGAAAAAGAGTTGTTAGTCCTAAATATTTTATGTTATTCTCTTTCTCTTTCTCTTCTCTCTTAGCTCTTTAGCCATTTCTTAATTGCAGATTAGTAATGATGGTGAAGGCAATGGATCCCTCAAACAAAATCACCCGCCCTAAACGCTCCATCTATATTATGTCTCACACTAGAGGTCAATCCTCTCTCAGGAGTTCAAATTTAACCTGGCAGTGTCAACACACATCATCAGCCTTTCTCTTTGCCATGAAGAACATTAAACTAGGACTGAATCAAACATTCTTAAAAAGTTGTAGTCATCCGTCTTAGCTAAAATTAACTGTCTTAACATTTCCACAAATAAACTTATCGTCATCCTATTTTGTTTCCTTCTTTTTTTCCAACTAACAAGCCTATATCAACATTCTTAACCTTTCGATTACCCATCATATTGTAAGTTATTAATACAATGCTCTTAGATTAGAGATATGAGATCTCAAACTCAAATTGTGTTTTAACCAGACATCTGTATGATTACCACAAACACCATTTTACAGAAACATGTTTACATCAAGTTTTAGCACTAGGTCTCAATTCTACTCCTAATTTCCTACTCTACATATATCCTAGTTCCCCGTCTTACAATTATATCGCAACAAACAACATAAACAAATGTAAAAAATAATGCTCTCTTTACTTGCTAAACCACCCCTCAAAACATATGCCTCCATTACTTCTTTGTTTGCTTGCAAAAGAAAAGAAGTGAGGGAAAGGAAACTTTATCTAAATTATAATCATGAATCTTTAGACTTTAATCTTTTAGCATTCCGATCCAACTGGTAAATCAGAGCTGAATTTCACAATTTCACCGAGCTGAATTTCAACAAGTAGATTTCACTGAGCTGAATTTCACGCTTTTGAACACATAAAAGAAGAAGAAAGAAAGGATAAATGCATCAGGAAGAATAAGATTTAACAATTTCTCACTCCAATGCCCGAGAACCAATCGGTAAACCGTAAATCAGATCGTGCTAGAACCTAGAAGGAAGGAAAAGTCCACAACACCTGAAGCTGAAAGGGAAGCAAAACCAGAGCGAGATCTCCGATGAGTAATTATCTTCGATTCTTCGACCGCTAGCAGGAAGTTAGGAACAGATCTGACTTCTGAGCATCAAAAACCAAAAAAACGAATTGGAAATGAGAAATCGGCAAACTGCAGAGATGCACAAGGAGAGAGAGAATGAGAAACCGGTATACCTGGTGGCGGTGCGGTAGTGCGGCAACGGCAACGGGGCACAAACTGCAGACAACGACGTGGCTGAGGGGCTGAGAAATAAGAAAACGTGAGAGAGGGGGAGAGAGATCGTGAGGGAGCAGGGTGAAAAGTGAAATGTGTTTTATTTTTTTTTAAGCAGATCCTCTGGATATTAAAAATAAAATAAGAACGGGCCAGGCTCGGACCTAATGGGTATCGAGCCCAAACGCCGAACCTAAAACTCTAGTTGGTCTGGGCCCAATGGGTATCGGGCCCAGAATAACTGATGAAAAAAAATTTAAAAAAAAATTTACATTTAAAACTTCTTTTTGGGCGGAGGAATGGGTAGCGACCGCCCTAGTTCGCTACCCTCTCCTTCCGCCACTGCAAGAAGCCAAGGATCTCACAAAGCTTCCTCTGGATGAACTCATTGGATCACTCATGACCCATGAAATCCAAATGCTCGAAAATGAAGATGAGAGCAAGAAAAGGATGAAGATCGCTCTAAAATCCTCCACAAGTGAAGATAGAAATAAAGATGAGGAAGATATAGTCTTAATGACTAGAAAGTTCAAGAACTTCCTGAAGAGCAAGAAAGGAAAGAGAAGCCTCAAATACAAGAAGACATCTTGGAAGGCTAACAATGAAAGTTTCTCCTCCTCCGAACAAGATGGAGAAATTGCCAACATGTGCTTCATGACATTTGAAGACACTGATGAGGATGATGATGAGGTACACTCTTCCAATGATGAGCATGAAACTTCTTATAGTGAGCTTCAAAATGCTTTTAATGATCTTTTATGTCAATTCAAACTACTAGGTTCAAAATATACATCTTTGAAAAAGAAACTCATTTTGATTTCAAATGAAATTAATATATTGAAAAATGAGAGAAACACTCTAAAGCTTGAAAATGATTTATCACAAAAAAAAAGATTTAGAATTTAAAAATGAAAAGGTTGCTTTGAACAAAAAAATTGTTTCTCAAAGCAAAATCCTTGAGAAGTTTACTCAAGGAAAGAAATATTTAGATTTGATTCTTGGTAGTCAAAGATGTATCTTTGACAAATGTGGCTTAGGCTACAAGCCTTCAATTCACCAAAAATATTTTAAGAATTATTTTGTGAAGGCTAAATCTTTTAACGCACCTACTCAAACATGTCATTTTTGCAACAAAAAATGGGCATCTTATTTTTTATTGTGCATTAAAGAAACTTTGGAGCAAGACTCTCAAGAAAGCACGGGTTCCAAAAGGAACCAAAGCTAACATTGAAGGACCCAAGAAGGCTTGGGTACCAAAACTGGTTTCTTGATTCTCTTGTAGGATGAAGCAACAAACGATGCTTGGATGAAACTTGCCTATCAAGAAGGCTTGTGACATTTGAGGACAAATGCTAAAGGGGAAACCTTTGGTAACATCTAAATCCTTATATGAGAATAAGTTTTGAAATTGTTGGCTAATTATATTCTATGATATTTTCTTGGTTGTTAAATGTTATAAATGCAAATGTACTTATCTTTCACATATTTTCTTGCATTTATCAAAGTGGATAATCTATAAGCAAAATCTTTTACAAAAATTCTGATCTTTGATAAGTTTTTGTGTGCTTAAACTTTCTTTGGTTGAGAATGACTTTTAAATTGTTATTGGTAGCTAAGAGGTTGGTACAAACCCACTCGGTTGGCTACTATCGTAATAGCGATGGACTCTTGAGTCACCGTTAGACATCCTCTATACCATGCCAAAGAGATCGTCACTTAAAACCCAAACTAGATCTTTTGGATGAAAAATGAACTTTTCAATTCTATCCATGCATTCTATTTTTGATGTGACAAAGGGGGATAAATGTGCTAATAGTTTTAAAGACTTTATATTTTCCTTTTAATTGGATTATGTTTTAATTGCATTACGTTTTAAGAACCCAATGGCTACTAATGTTTTTTGCCTTCAAGTTTTAATTGTTTGTCCAATTGCAAAAGATAGGGGGAGTCATCCCAAAATTATCACTTTATTGTCATCATCAAAAAGGGGGATATTATTGACTTTTGTGCACAATCGAGATTTTGATTATTTCAATAAATGGATGAGTTTACAAAATAGACATCTTCAAAGACAAAGAAAAATTGACGAAAAAAGCCAAACCTTGAAGAAAGAAGAACAAGAAGATGCAAGGAGCTTAAAGTGAAGATTCAAGACCTTAGGGTATAATCCTTGTAACTCTTTATTTCACATTTGACAAGGATTTGAATCACGCACTTGCATATCTTTCAAAATGTGCATAAACCGTTTTAAGTATTATTTGAAAGATTAAAATGTTTTATAGGTTTCAAAAACACCCCAATCATAACTCTTTCGAGATTTTGATGATTTAAATAAATGGATAAGCTTACAAAATGGACATCTTCAAAGACAAAGACAACTTGACGAAAAGAGTCAAACCTTGAAGAAAGAAAAACAAAAAGATGCAAGGAGCTTAAAGTGAAAATTCAAGACCTTAGGGTATAATCCTTGTAACTCTTTATTTCACATTTGACAAGGATTTGAATCACGCACTTGCATATCATTCAAAATGTGCATAAACCGTTTTAAGTATTATTTTAAAGATTAAAATATTTTTATAGGTTTCAAAAACACTCCAATCATACCTCCAAACCTTCATATACTTATGGGAAGTATGTCTTCCAAATTGGGTGTTTAAAAGTGGTCAAAAACCTTATTTTTAAAAGAATCGGATCATGTTTAAGTTGAGAAGGTCGACCGGCTGTTCAAGCGGTCGACCGGTACTTCGACCGCCTCATGTAGCGTTCGACCGGTTGGTTTTGAAAAAAGAGTCGTTAAAACTTCTGACAATATGACCGTTGGGTAACGGTAACTTGAAGCGGTCGACCGGTTCATGTAGTGGTCGACCGACTCGTTTTAGCAAAAACTCCCAACGGCTATAAACGGCTAGTTTTCATATGTGGTCTATAAATACACATTCATTTCGTCTAAAATGAATACCCAACGACAACATATCATTTCTACTACTTGAGAAATATTCTAAACCTTCCTATTCTATATTTCTCATAGCATTCACACAAAACACACTTTCATATCCTTGTCTTTGTGTGAATAAAGAGATAGAGCTTTCATTTTCATATCTACTCTATCAAGAGAGTTTTTGTTCTTCAACCTACCTATCAAAAGAGGTGTTTCCTTTAGTGCGCTTGTTCACTAAAGAAGAAGCTTTGAGAGTGTATATCTCAAACTTGGTGAGGTTGTGAATGGTGAGCCAAAAAAACCACTTGGGTGGGTTTGAGTGTTGATCCCGGGAAAATACTTGTACAGTTCACTAGCACCCGGAAGCTAGTGTGTAAGCTATTGGTTGAAGATAGTGGAAAACCTCAAGGCTCGGTGAAAGAACTTGAGGGGTGGATGTAGGCGGGTTTGCCAAACCACCTAAAATACTGTGTTTACTTCTCTTACCCTTCTCCTTACTTTAACACTTATTTACAGTTCCGCATATTATATATTTGTGCTAAAGTAGTATTTACTTGCAAACACAACTTTCGGGGTTTTAACCGAAAAGTTTAGAAAACCAATTCACCCCCCCTCTTGGCTTAATCCTGAAACTAGGACTCACAATATTTAATCTTCAACTGATTTGTATTCTATTGAAACCAGTGCTTTTTTGACTCGCAATTAGACCTTCAATCGATCTAACTAGAGGAAGGATAAACATATATGCAGTCACTGTGGATTGGTTGACATACTGTTGACAAATGCTACAAATTACACGATTATCCTCCTGGTTACAAGCCAAGGACCAAGACCCATGGTACTTCTGTTTCAACCAATCAAGTGGAAACCGAATCTGCTTCTATTTCTCCTTTCACAAAGGGACAGTGTCAGAAGTTATTAGCTCTCATTCCTTCATTGGATTCTTCACAACAATATGTTGATTTCCAAGAGAATATGAGTTCTCGTGACACGACAATGGTTAATATGACAGGTATTTTGTCGTTCTCTGTTTTCATTTGGATTGTGGACGCTGGTGCCACAGATCATATGATATCCTCTATCTCAATGTTTACTTCTGTTACATCTAGAGTTTCCTTCTCTGTCAAATTATCAAACGGTTCTTATGCTCAAGTCTCACATGTAGGCTCTGCCCAGCTTTCTCGACACATTCTTTTACAAAATGTGCTTGTTGTTCCATCTTTCTCATTCAATCTTGTGTCTATTAGCTCATTAATCAAACAAGTTCCTTGTTGTTTGATTTTTCTCCATTCTTGCATTTTGATAGAGGACCTACGGAACTAGATGGTGATTCGTATGGCTAAAGAACATGTTGGCCTCTATCATTGGATTCAACCTGCAACGAAAGTTCAATCTTCATCCTATGTTTCTGTTTCGCCAAATAAATATGATGTTTGTCTTTGGCATTATAGGATTGGTCATCCTTGTTTTTCTCACATGCTCTCTCTTAAAGATTGTATCTCTGATATTCATTCCTCTAAACAATTTCATTTTACAATCTGCCCTTAACCAAAGCAACATAAACTTCATTTTTTCGTTTTTGTTAATAAAGCCCCTGTTATCTTTGAGCTTGTTCACTTTGATTTGTGGGGGGACATTTGCTATTCGAGACAACCTAGGTTCTCAGTTTTTTCTTTCTGTGGTTGATGACATTAGCCATTGCACATGTGTTATTTTCTTCACTCTAAATCACAGACATCTATTCACAATCAGAATTTCTTTCATTTAGTTGAAACTCAATTTCACACTAAAATTAAGACCATTCACACAGACTTTGGATCTAAATTCAATATATCTCAGTTTCTAGCTTCTAAGGGTGTTGTTCATCAACATTTTTATGTAGCCACTCCACAACAAAACGGTCGAGTTGAGGGCAAACATCAACATTTATTAAATGTTGCAAGAGTTCTTAGGTTTCAGGCTAGTTTACCTCTTAGTTTTTGGAGTGACTGCATTCTTGAAACTACTTATCTCATAAACAGATTGTGTTCTCCTGTCTTAGACAACAAATCACCTTATGAGATTTTGTAGACAAGAACATCTTTCAACAATTTTGCCCAATAACTAAAGAGTACTACTAAACAATGGGATTGGGAAAGCTTCTCAAAAAGAGGGGCAACTTATTGCAGGTACTGAATCTAATGATACCCCACGGTCCCCACTTATTGCAGGGAGATTAAGTTCAAACGCGCAGCAGACTAGGAAGATCTTCATAAACGCTTTCCTTGCTTTTGGAACTTCGGCAGGAAAAAAAGGGTTGAATCTACGTTTGCATGTGAAATATATATATATCTTGCATCAAGGCACGTTGAAAGTTAAACTTGATTTGGGTTCAAAATTTACCGATTCAATCGATTTCGGGCGGGTTTGGGTCAGCCCGATCAGTTTCGGCCAATGGTATTCAACCCTAGGGCAGTCCATTGGCTGGTTCGATCCGCATCGGTTGGGTCCGACCGGCTAAACCAGTCATTTTGTGAAGTATGTATGTAACCTGGAACCGGACCAGAATATACCGGTCTCGGTCCGGATTGTCTAAAACCGATCCGATTTCGATCCGAATTGACCCGTCCGGCCGATTTTTTTAGACAACCCTATTCAACCCTATCACTAAGTCCGTACAGCGGAACAAATTACATAAGGTTAAATTCCGCTTTCAACGCATCTGACTTATAGCCACATAAGTCTTATTCTCGAGTCAGAATTTTTTTTTTTCAGGCCAAAGTAGACTTTATTCACTATGACTGATCAGAATCATTAATTTGCGCGCAGTGCACTGCACCGAGACCAACTCTGACTTTTCTAACATTTTTCTTATTAATGGCGTTCCTTGTTTTAAACATTATCATCTAACGTACGTTTCTCTGACTGCTAGCATCCAAATTAATTACAAGTAGTTGCGCAGATATTCTTTAAATGTTTCGACCCGTGACTAATTCTTTCATTTTCTTTTCTTTTTAAATTTTATATAATTCCCACTAGATTTTCTTACGTTTGTTTGACCATGGCAATCTAATTAAGATTGAGATACTGAATTAGTGACTTCCTAAAATATTCTCATGTAGATTGTCATTTTAAGAATATGTTTACAAATCAATCAAGATTGTTTTGATAATTTTGGAATATTATGAAAATTGAGATAGATTATACTTTTATTATATTTTGTCATAAATTAGTAAAAATAAAATTTTATGAAATTGGTAAAAAAAATGAAGAAAGATATTATTTTAGTGATTTTTTATGTTTGATTGAAAAGAAAAAAGATGATTTTAAAGTTTATTATTATTATTATTATTTTGATTAAAATTCTAATTTGCAAACCTGACGGCCTAAAAATTAATGACTTTCTAACATGTTCTCTTACATTTTTTTTATTCCAAGTCTAGCCTTGATCAATTAGTCCTCATCCTCACCCTTTTGTCTAAAATTTATGCTGATCAATCAGCCTCCTAAGTGGTGCAAAACTGCTTACATTATATTGATCTTAAACTTTAGAAGCGTTTGCACTTGCAAAGGCGTGTTGTGATCTAATGCTATTAAAATTTTCGAGCCAATTAAGGTAGTTCGTTTAGATCATTATTACTAGACAATTTGTTGTTGTATTCGGATGTCCATGATTTCATTTATTGTTGTATTCGGACGAGCAGTTTCCTCGACTATCTAAGCGTGATGTATTCATGAGATATTTGTGTCTTAATGACACGATAAAGATCTGCCCGATCTTCTGCATACATACTACAAAGTAAGGCTGCGTTTGTATGTAAAATTTTCTCCAAAATTTTATCTCTCTCCTAATAAAATACTCCAATATAATCTCTCTCTTCCATAAAAAAATATAAAAAATTACAAAAACTATAAACTATTACCTCTCTCTTCACTTTTTCACTAAACCCAATACCAACACTAAACCCAATACCAAAAAATTTAACACACAGACCCACCCTAAGTCATGTTTAAAATCTCAAATTGTTGGGCCAAGTCAAAAGCTGCCCATGCCCAAGTCATGGTTCGAGTTTCTAGAACGGCATGTATAGGTTATTCTATTGTATCAACTGTCATCTATGAATTTATTCGTCTTGAAGGAATCACGTGATCTTCTGACCTTCTACATTGACTAGATTAGTATTAATTAAGCTTCCTGTGCAATATCGATGTTGGTTAGCTCTTGACCGGTTCCCCCAACAGGTTATAATTACAATAATATAATATAATTTTTCTAATTAAAATTTTAAAACTTTAAGATAAATAGTATATTTCGAACATAATATATAAACCTAGATAAATAATATATTCTTGAGATAATGTTAAAGAAAGCTCTGTCATAGTGTCATGGACGACTAGGATTAGGTCAATGCATGAACCTAGCTAGCTAAAGACAAAAAAATTGTTCCATTTACTTCTTAATTTTAATTGGTCCACCGGTCCTGAAAATTACTTAGAAATTAATAGATCAGAGGATGCTAAAAAAGAATATTATTCTGTCTTCAACATGTTCAACATTACTCCGAAATTTTAGGCAGGTACATAAATATTCTACGCTTCCTAGGATTACAAGTACGTAACAATTGACCCGTGCATGTGTCACGGCCGGACGTGTGAATTAAATCTTATTATTGTTTTTAGGGCCACTAGATTTTCTTCCATTCTTATGACCGCCGTCATTATTTATGCTAATAATTGACTTATACTTAATTGGACCGGCACCGCCAGATTACAAGTATACTTGGTATACAAATGATTCATGTTATTTCTTGCCTTCAATTGCTCTCCGTTAATCCACAGCCTTTGATGTATTTTTATTTGGACCTTGTATGAATTATTATAATTTCATTTAATTTTTCATTTGTAGTGTGTGCCAATACTGTATATATATTGATCACGCACCTGATATGGGTAAAAAGTAAAATGGTCATAAAATCAATATGACCATAATTTAATGTGGTTTTAAAGGCACATTTAATGTGGCAGAACATTTTATTTATAGTTCATATAAATTATTAAATTAACACAATTATTAATATTTATTTTAAACTTTAGATAAATATTTATTTTATATTTTATTTATTATTAATTTATGATGATCAGTATAACAGAAAAATCAAACAAAAATTCAGATCTAAAAAAACATGTTTAGCGCATTAAAGCCCAAACAAAATCTGGCCAAAAAATTTACCTATTGAAATTGGAATTTCCGATTTTCAACTGGTTATTACAGTAATGGGACCCACCTTTGAATTGGGAAGATTGGGATGTTTGAGGCTGCGTTCACTTACAAAATTTTACCAAAAATATTATCTCACTCCTAATAAAATAATCCAATATAATCTCTCTCTCCACCATCAAAAAATATAAAAAATAACCTTTTTTTTCACCTTTTCACTAAACCCAATATCAACACATATTCCCATACCAAAAATATTACAACACAAACACAACCTGAGTGTGGAAATTTTGAGTATCGGAGTTTGTGAAATATTATAAAATAAAAATATTTTATGAGAAAAGAGAGAAGATTTTTAATAAATATTATAATAATAAAAAATTATGTGATAAATTTTTTAATATTAATACTAAATAATTGACCCTTAGAAATTTCCATATCCAGAATTGTGAGGAGAGAAACATCACCCGTACATGCGCTGGTCAGCTTCTTCATGCGAGGTTGCATTACGCATTGTGGCCTATAAATAATTAATCAAACTAGCTGATCCCCCCCCCAAACTCTCTCTCTGTTCTCTCCTCACCGAACGTCTCCTTACAGAGGAGGGGGGGAGCTCCGGCTCCCTCACCCCCTCCTCCTTTTTCCTTTTTCCCCCCTCCTCCCCTCTCCACTCTCCTCCTTGTTGTTTGGTTTGGCCGGTGTTGGTGGCCGTTTTGGTTGGTTTTTGGTTTTTTTTGGCAGGTGGATTCCAAGCGGCGGACGACGTTTTTCATCGGCTTTCGGCTCACACGCGCTTGATAGGTGCAATCAGCACGAAGAGCCCAATGCAGCGCCACTCTTCCGGCTTCGATCCGACGGAGCGTGGCCTCCCACGCGCCCCACGCGCGGCACGTAGATCTGACGCGCCGACGCTTAAGGCCGCGCGTGAGACACGCTCCGTTGCTCCGCCTCCGTTTTTCTCACCGGATCTGGCCTCTGTGGCTTGTTCCGTCTCTCCTGGGCAGTGGATTTCGTCTTCCCGCCACCACGCGCCGCCTCCTCCGCCGCCGCCGCTGGTCCGAACCAAAATAATCCCATTTGGGCCTGCCCAATTGTTTAGGGCTTGTTGTGTTCTGGTTTTGTGTTTTCTGTTTGCCGATGTGTTTACGGCTTGTAGTGTCTATTTTATTTTTTTAGGCATATTAGTTAGTATTTGCTGCCTTTGAGGCCTTTCTGCCATTCGTGGCATATCCGTCCCTTCGGGGACTTTGTAGGACCTTACGGTCCGTTTGCTCGTTGGTCCGCCGGCTTTTCGGAGTGTCTGGTTCGCCTTTTAGAGCCTCCTGAGGTGTTAAAACCTCCTTGATCCTATTATCAATACATATGCTTCTTATGCCTAAAAAAAAAAATCAAACTAGAGATGTGACATATATAGGTATAATATTGTATCAACTGTCATCTGTGATTAATTAAGCTTCTTCATGCGAGGCATTGGGGCAGAATAGGACATCATGTTTGGCTGCAAGGCATTGGGGGACACAGCATAGGACATCATGTTTGGCTGCTGGGACAACAAATATGTAGGACCTGAGGAGTACTTAACAGATTGATTATACAAGCGATCCACCAGGTCAACGCGAAGAAAAAAGAAAGATCAACCAGGTCTACACGTGCGTGCGAATGAAAAGAAAAAAAAGTCACTACCTACTTCTGAAAGAGCTCAGTCGTAGCCGGTACTCCGCAATTTATCCCAGTGGGACCGTGTGTGTGGAATTTCCACTCAGTTAGACTTTGCTTAGAACAAACGGCATCAGACTAGATTGGACGCTCTTGTTTTCACATTAATCACGATGTTTCGCTTCATTGACCAAAAACCCGAGGAAACAACGAAGAAGCTCCAAACAACGGGGCGTTCCTCTGTAAATATATACCATTGGAAGCTTAATGCAATACACGCAGTTCTGCATTAACTCTCTCTCTCTCGAATTCGCTTCTGTAGGAACGAAACTAACGAAACGCCATGGAAGCAACTTCCCATCCTGTTCCCAGATGGACACCAAGGGCAACTCCAGGAGGAAGCATACCCGCGAAAGAACCATTGACAGGTGCAGGTGGTGGTGATTTGGAGACGCAGAGCAGTGCTTCTGAAGGAGAAATTTCTCTCTTGAATTCACTCCCACAGAAACAGAACAGCACGCATTATCCTTCAGATAATGTCCCTAGATGGACACCGAAGCAAAGCCCAGTAAGGTCACCCGCGAAAGAGCCCGTGACAAGTGCTGGACTTGGGGATTTCGAGGCGCAAAGCGTAGCTTCTGACGACGACGATCACAGCTTTTCCTCCACCGCGGACAAAAGTACGTTCCCATTTAGCATCGGCGGCTTCAATCCTTCTAGAGCTCCACATATGACCGTCGATATGGAATCATCCCTGAAGATTCGTTCCGAAGTCGCAGATCATTCCTTCGCGATAGAACAAAAAAATCCAGTTGGACGCGGCCATGTTGTTTCTGCGACAAAGAAGGAGGGTGTTTTCTTGACTTGGAAGGACCTGTGCGTTACGGTGCCTGATGGGAATAAAGGTCGCCGGTCGATACTTCAGGGGCTTACTGGGTACGCTGAACCGGGGAGCATGCTGGCTATCATGGGTCCTTCCGGTTGCGGCAAGTCAACTCTTTTGGATACTTTGGCAGGTAATACTCTTCTTCATTTTTTTTTCTAATACTCATAATTTGATGTCCAAAAATGGGTTGCTTTATACATCGAAAACAAAAACAGAAAATAAAACATCCAAGGGGTTGTCTTTCGCTCGGACAGTGCATGTCTAATTATGTGGTTGATCTAGACTTGAAAGGTTCACTTTTTCCCACGGCCTGCACCCTACGTCCCTACGCGTATGCATGGGAGACCAACGCGTATGCATGCATGACCAACCAAATCATGATCCTTATCCAAGTAGAGCTTGCGCTAAACGATTTGCAGTGCCACTGAATTAGCTGCAACGTTGCATTTACTTTAGTTGACTTGTTTATAAGTTTAATTACCTATTTTGTTACTAAGTTTTGACCATTTTTAACAAATCGTCGTTTCATTCTCAAATGATCAGTAAGGTATCTGAGTTTATAATTTTTGTCTAAGAAATTATTTTCTTAAAATTTCTTTCTCGACATTTATGCATCACGTCAGTTCCAATCATAACGTATCACCCAAAGCTAAATTATGTAACTTATAATTTTTTTAAATTTTTTCTTTGTTTTAAAACATTAAAATAATTTAGTTTGTTTCATTTAAAAAAGGGAAAAATTATAAGTCGCATAGATTTTAATTTTAAATGATAGTGTCAACTTATAATTGGAATAAAATTGTTAATAGTTAATTTTATAGATAAAAGTTTAACGAAATGACTTGTGTGATAAAAACTATAAACTCAAGTACCTTAACGATTTTTTCAAACGGTCAAAATCGACCAAATAGGTACATAACCCTATATAATTTTATTTTTGGTAAAACTATTATATAAATGCTTGTTTGTGTGATCTCTCTCTCTTATTTGGGAAGTAGGTGAGCTGTTTCGAGACATTAAAGATTAGCAAGAATAACTTGCAACTTTGAAGAGTTATATATGCTCAATAGCTTGCGACTTTACTTTTTTGGTTGATATTTCCACTAATTATATATTAAGTAGGAAAACCTGGATTGAACAAGGCGTTTCGGAAACCTTGTCAAAGTGTGATCGAAAGAAAATTGAATTTTTTTAAATGGTAATAAATACAATTAATTGATCACTATATGAGATTTAATGATAAGCATTCTATTGCAGGGAGGTTAAGTTCAAACACGCTTCAGACTGGGGAGATATTGATAAACGGACGCAAAGAAGCACTTGCTTTTGGAACTTCGGTATAAAAGAAGGATCACATATGTCTCTCTTGTCTATTTATGTTTAATATTTACAATTTACATGATGTGTTTGTGAAAATCAATTAACAAACTTGCCTTTAATAGAACTTCAGAATTAAAAAAGGATCCTATATGGGCTTTTATATATGTTTATGATGAATGTTTATAAGTGTGCGTGATCCATCAACGTACTTTTTTTTAGCAAAACTGTCTCAAGTGGGGGAAAGGATTCTGTTGACTCATTTTTTTCTCCAAACTTTAAATGGCGTGGTCATTTTTAGAACATTGAATTGGTTTCTTCAAATAACAGTCGTCCCTTTGCACACTTTATTTTTACACATAATCTGTTCTCGTTCGGATGAAAATGAAAGTACTGATAAGTTATATACCTGACCATGCTCTGAATCAGTTTACCTAGTTTCGATTCTTCTGATCTAAACATCCCCTTCAAAATGGCTATTATTTTCTCCATTTTGTTGTAATGATTTCTCTTACATTCCATGACTTTAGGCCTATGTGACTCAAGATGACACACTGATGACAACACTTACTGTGAGGGAAGCTGTATACTACTCGGCACAACTCCAATTACCTGACTCAATGTCAAAATCTGAGAAGAAGGAAAGGGCCGAGATAACTATAAGGGAAATGGGCTTGCAAGACTCCATGAACACAAGAATAGGAGGTTGGAACGTAAAAGGCCTTAGTGGTGGGCAAAAGAGGAGGGTTAGCATTTGCATTGAAATCTTAACACGCCCAAAGCTCCTCTTCCTGGACGAGCCAACAAGTGGACTGGATAGCGCAGCATCTTTCCATGTCATGAGCCGCATCGTTAAAATAGCCCATCAAGATGGAAGGACTGTGATTGCATCGATCCATCAACCCAGCAGTGAAGTTTTTGAGCTCTTTAACAATCTCTGCCTCCTTTCTTCAGGCAGGACAGTTTATTTTGGCGCTGCTTCAATGGCAGAAGAGGTACGACAACTATTGTGAAATAGTAAAATCAATATCATTCTTATTCAGTTAATCTATGACGCCGGACAGAATAGTGATTATCCTGTAGGCACGTACAAACGGCAATTTGCAAGGAAGAATAGCGTGTTCTACCCAAAGAACTCGAAGAACAATTCTTGAATTCAATAAAATTATAATAATATTCAAAACTGCTCAAAACAACCCACAAGCCGGGTTTAAAATAGCTGAGATCTCCGAATTTTGCCAAAAATAGCAAAATCCTAAAAGTTCGAAATTTGAAAATACGAGATAAGATAAGTCTAGTGCTAAAGATCTGGCCCAAATCGGGTTCAGAATCTTATCCTAACCGATAATTGAAATATTACCATAAATGGAAAAAAATAAATAAAACTAAGGATTTGAAAAGGAAATCAGTGGATTTCGGCCTCGAAACGAGGTGCACCGAGCATAGCTGGGTGGTCACGACGTGCGCGCCGAAAAGAGCTTTCCGAATTGGGTCACGGGCGCAAATCCGACACTCGTAGCCAAAGTTATGGCCAAAAAACCGACACGTGCCCCAATTAGGTAGAATCACGATCTCTTGCCACTTTTACGCTGATCTGACCGCTCCAAATAATTCAGCGCCATTAATGCGGAATCTGACAGCTCAGCATCGTCTGACTCGGATCCCCCTGCATCAATCTAGTAATTAGAATCATAAGAGTTCCTTTGAATGATTTTTCACTTATATCTCTGTAAAATATCTATGCAGTTTTTTGCTTCAAATGGATTTCCATGCCCAACTCTGAGAAACCCCTCTGATCACTACCTCAGAACTATCAACAAAGACTTTGATGCGGTGAGTATAATATTCTCGTTCTCGTTTTTGGATGTGATAATCATGGAAAACACAATTGGTTTTTTTAACTCTAGTGAACTGTTGGTCATCGACGATACTAGGACATCGAACAAGGGACTCGTGGCACAACAAGCACGGAGGAAGTTATTAACATTCTCGTCAAGTCATACAAGTCTTCCGGGACCTTCCAGGAAGTTCAGCAGCTCGTATCTGAGATACGGCAACAGGTAATCAAATTCATACAAGTCATGCTAATCGCTCAAACACTTTCTCTCGTAAAGAAATCATCGTGACATAGCATCTTGGTTTTGTAGAAAGGAGAGACTTTGGCGAAGGGAAGCCATGCGAGCTTCATTACCCAGTGCCTAGTTCTGACAAAGAGATCGTTTGTGAACATGTACCGTGATCTGGGTTACTATTGGCTTCGTCTCGCAATCTATGTAGCATTGTGTTTATGTGTCGGGACTATCTACTTTGACGTTGGCCACAGCTATGGCTCAATCCAGGTAATTCATGGGAATTTGTCTATAGCAAAACTAAGTTTCAGTACTGCTGCGTTTCAGTTGTATCAATCTCACATGAAGAAACAGAAACCTCGGAGTTATTTGAACAGTTGAAAATGATGTTATCGCACATTAATTATACTCGTACTTAATTACTACTGGTAAATCAATTTGCAGGCCAGAGGTTCCATGTTGATGTTTGTTGCAGCCTTTCTGACTTTCATGGCAATTGGTGGATTCCCTTCTTTTGTAGAGGACATGAAGGTCAGTAATCATTTTGTTACTAATCTCCTGTTCTTTCATACTGAGTACACTTGGAATTTACTCTGACCTTCAATTCTTGAACAATGCCAGATCTTTGGGCGAGAAAGACTAAATGGGCACTATGGTGTTGGTGCATATGTGTTTGGGAACTCATTTTCTTCATTTCCTTACTTGCTTCTCATCTCCGTAATTCCTGGAGCAATAGCCTATTACCTTGTTGGCCTTCAAAAAAGCTTCGAACACTTTGCCTACTTCGCATTGGTACTCTTTGTGTGCATGATGTTGGTTGAAAGCCTAATGATGATCGTCGCTAGTATAGTGCCGGACTTTCTCATGGGTATCATTACCGGAGCTGGAATACAAGGAGTGATGATGTTGAACGGAGGGTTTTTCCGGCTGCCGAATGATCTTCCTAAGCCTTTCTGGAGATACCCAATGTACTATATTGCATTCCACAAGTATGCAAACCAAGGATTCTACAAGAATGAATTTGAAGGATTAACATTCCCCAATGAACAAGCAGGTGGGCCGTCTACCATCACCGGCGACGAAATCTTGCGAAACACTTGGCAGGTAGAGATGGGCTACTCCAAGTGGATTGATCTTGCTATTCTGTTTGGAATGGTGATATTATACAGGGTCATGTTTTGGGGAATCATAAAGACTGCTGAAAAGGTCAAGCCAATCATTAAAGCACTCGCATCTGGGTCTTCCAAGCAGGCAGAACAAATCGCAGAGGAGTCGCCCTCTTCCAGTACAGCGTCGTAGGAAGCAAAACGGTAGTCATGAGTTCGTATTTTGAAATATGTACATTGTTGAGGTACCTAGTGCAACTATTACTCTTCGTCGCTACCTCGTCGACAAAGCTAGATTTTCTCAGTTTGGCCAATAAGAATCTACCTAGTGCAACTATTGTTGGGGTATTTTGCAGAGCACCATCGTACTGGGCGGATGAACTAATCGTAGGAGTGTGACTTGTGTAATAGAGTTGTGCCGACTTAATAAATTATACGTTATCTTTCTGGGTTTTCATTTCCGTCTCCGTACGTACAGGTGCAACTCGTTTGTTTTGCAGTTTGGAGGCAAAAAATGACTTTTTCCCCCAACAAAAAATTAAAAAAATTGACTTGTTCTCTTATAGGTTTGGTCTACCCTAGCTTCTAGATATTTTGAATAGTCGTTTTTTTCATATAAAAAAAGGAATAGTCGTTTTTTTCATATAAAAAAAAGGAATAATCGTTTTTTAAGACTAATATTGTTCAACGTGGATTGAGATCCTCTACGTGTTTGTAATTTGGAGAGACAAAACAGTTGATTCACTGATTCTATTGTAGAGACAAAATCGCATGATCTTAATCTTGCTAATGTTACCTAAATTGCGGATTTGGGAGACCATTGTCAATGTGTTTATATATATTTGTGGACCATTGATTCTTTGCGTATGTCCCCCAAATCAAATGGTTTCTCTTTTTTTTTTTTTTTTTATATCATCAAATGGCTTCTCATGCTTGATTGGAGAGACTACTGATTCGCATGTGGCCTGTGGCCCGCTTCATTTGAATTGTATACTAAAGTTTTCAACAATTAATGCTACCAAATTTTATGGTACGTACGTACAAGTGCAAGTAGACGTAGGTGCATATGCCTTATGATATTGGAAGTATATACAACCCTCTCTTGTTCTACGTTTTGTCAAAAGCCTAATTCTTCCGTACGTTTTTGCTATTTGAAAATATCAGATAAATAGACGGATCAGGTGTAATGTATTATTGTATTTAGATGAATAGTTTGAGTGTAAGTAATAATATTTTAAACGTCATAATTTAAGTGTAAAGTGAATAAAAGTGTGTAAAAATATAATTTTGCGCATATTTTTATTTTGATCACAAGATTAACAATTGACAGCGCATTGAATTCGACTGATTTGGTTCAATTTGTTCACTCAAAGGTTTATGGTAGCAGTCGAAGGCTTATAATGTTGGGACGGATTTGATTTTTTTTGGTCGCACCATAATTTAAAATATAGAAAATATACTTTTTATCCTGAATTACTATAAGTTTTATATTTTATACCTTAAACTATTAGGTTTGAGACATTAATATACTTATAAACTATCAATATTTAACATATTGCATCTTCTTTTTATTTATTTTTCATTAAATCTTAAATTGATTTTTTTTAAACAAAGTGACCATTATACATTAAATTGTGCAATCTCTAAAACATGTTAGGGTGAAAAGTGCGAGATACGAAATAGTTCCGAGTGAGAGTGTATTTTCCACTAAGAATTTTGTTGGAAGGTGAGGAAATGGAGGAGAGTCGGCCAGCGGACAGATATACTCATCCACACCCGATACATTTCTCGCGCGTTATTAACAAAAGGAAGGCTGCCTATCCTTTGTTGCACTGCTTCATCTGTACGTCCATGTCCACTGGCTGAAGAAGAGCAGTCCGCACGTGCTGGCGGCACTGCATAACCAACTATCTGATCAACGATGCTCCTCACGAGTCACGACACCAGGTCATAAGCCCGCCTTTCTATTAACCGGACGCTCGAGTTCGTACACAGCGACCCGAACTCGGGCGTGTCGGCCCTTTAAGGCGAGTTTGATCACCAACGCTGACTCCTTTGAGGTGGGTAGACTCGTCCGGAGCTATGGATTCATAAACATCACTACGTAATGCCTCTTAATGCCTGAACCTCGCCCAACTTCCTGTTTAGTTTCTGACCAGATAGAGAGAAGGAGAAAGAGGAAAGTGTTCTCGGAGTGCTGAATTGGGCTCAGTAAAGTCTCTGTGTGTCCAATGTATTTGTGTTTTACATCTCCGTTTATGTTATATCTCATCGGAAGAGAGAAGTATTGAACTTTGTATTTTTTGGTTTAGTAAGCTTAACCATTCAGCTTAGTTAGATTAACTATTCAGCTTAGTTAGGTTAGTTGTACAGTCGGTTAGAACTAAGTTTGTTAGTTCAGTGAGTTTATATTACAGTGATGTACGAGACATTCTAGCATCTCAAAGTTCTTCATGAAGTGAACAACCCTAGTTGGTGCCGATACATGAAGATGACACTCAGCGCGAAAAACAGATTGAAATTTGTTGATGGATCTCTTCCCCAACCTAGCTCGTCTGCTTCTACTCACTCTGTCTGGATTCATTGCAACGATATGGTAATGTTGTGGATTCTCAATTCGATCTCCAAAGAATTGGTCGATAGTGTCTTTTACATTGACACAACAACTGGTGTTTGGAAGGTTCTGCATGAGAGATTTTTTCAAGTTAATGGACCGCGAATCTTTCGGTCATTTTGCATGATTTTCCATCAGATTTAACGGTGAATTTAGACGGGGGCTAACATTGATGAATTTTGAAATATATGAGTCTCAAATCGCCGAATTAAAAGTTAGGAGTAATGATTTGATTTTTGCCCAAACTTATAGGGCTAACTATGTTTTTACCCCTACCATCTTTTATATTGTTTTGATGTATTATTTGGGAAACTTAACAGATTTTTGAGTAAAATGAGATTGTCTAGACTTTGTCAAACTCAATTGAAATATTTAAAACTTGTTTTGGTGAGCATACTGTGAAAATTGTCCTTGCACTGGTGATATATCTTGAGTTAGAATGACAACTACAAGCTTCAACACTCAAGTTGAAGGGCTTTCCACTCTTAGACCTCCATTTTTTGACGGAAATGATTATGCATATTGGAAAGCTAGGATGAAAATTTATCTTTAATCTATTGATTATAATTTGTGGTTATGCATTTTAAACGGACCACATGTGCCTACAAAGAAAGTTGGAGAAGTAGAGTCTCCTAAGAGCGAAAATGAATATGATGCAAATGACAAAATAAAAATCTCTCTAGATGCAAGAGCCATGAACATTTTATATTGTGCATTAGATAGAGGAGAGTTTAATAGAATTGCATCTTGCTCAAATGCTGGAGATATATGACATACTCTAGAAATCACTCATGAAGGAACAAGTCAAGTCAAAGAGTCTAAAATCAACATGTTTGTTCATAACTATGAGTTATTTAAAATGTCACCCGAGGAATCTATTTCTAACATGTATACTAGATTTACCACAATAATAAATGCTTTGAATGCTCTTGGTAAATCGTATACTAACTCCGATTTGGTGAGAAAAATCCTTAGGTCACTACCAAAGGCATGAGAGACCAAAGTGACTGTCATACAAGAAGCCAGTGACGGAACCATGATTGAAATCTATGGGTGTCAAACTTTAAAGGGGAAATGATAAGAATTTTTTTTCTTTCGTAATGCAAAAAATTGTGTTAGTTAAAATGTCGAAAATTAAGAACTAAAAGCATTAAAAATATTAGAATACATGTACAGTACTATGTACTGTAACTGAAAGGTGACAATTGTATCCTACGATTTTACATCTTCTGAAATGTTGCAAAATGGTTTTGTTCTCAATAGTTTTAAAAACTTCTTGCTCGATGTACACTATCAATAAACAATATCAATCAATAATCGGCATTAATAAAATAAAATTAATAAAATAAATAGTGTAAAAAGAAAAGAAAAAGAAAAGCAGAAAAAGAGTTGTTAGTCCCAAATATTTTATGTAATTCTCTTTCTCTTAGCTCTTTAGCCATTTCTTAATTGCAGATTAGTAATGATGGTGAAGGCAATGGATCCCTCAAACAAAATCACCCGCCCTAAACGCTCCATCTATATTATGTCTCACACTAGAGGTCAATCCTCTCTCAGGAGTTCAAATTTAACCTGGCAGTGTCAACACACATCATCAGCCTTTCTCTTTGCCATGAAGAACATTAAACTAGGATTGAATCAAACATTCTTAAAAAGTTGTAGTCATCCGTCTTAGCTAAAATTAATTGTCTTAACATTTCCACAAATAAACTTATCGCCATCCTATTTTGTTTCCTTCTTTTTTTTTCCAACTAACAAGCCTATATCAACATTCTTAACCTTTCGATTACCCATCATATTGTAAGTTATTAATACAATGCTCTTAGATTAGAGATATGAGATCTCAAACTCAAATTGTGTTTTAACCAGACATCTGTATGATTACCACAAACACCATTTTACAGAAACATGTTTACATCAAGTTTTAGCACTAGGTCTCAATTCTACTCCTAATTTCCTACTCTACATATATCCTAGTTCCCCGTCTTACAATTATATCGCAACAAAAAACATAAACAGATGTAAAAAATAATGCTCTCTTTACTTGTTAAACCACCCCTCAAAACATATGCCTCCATTACTTCTTTGTTTGCTTGCAAAAGAAAAGAAGTGCGGGAAAGGAAACTTTATCTAAATTATAATCATGAATCTTTAGACTTTAATCTTTTAGCATTCCGATCCAACTGGTAAATCAGAGCTGAATTTCACAATTTCACCGAGCTTAATTTCAACAAGTAGATTTCACCGAGCTGAATTTCACGCTTTTGAACACATAAAAGAAGAAGAAAGAAAGGATAAATGCATCAGGAAGGATAAGATTTAACAATTTCTCACTCCAATGCCCGAGAACCAATCGGTAAACCGTAAATCAGATCGTGCTAGAGCCTAGAAGGAAGGAAAAGTCCACAACACCTGAAGCTGAAAGGGAAGCAAAACTAGAGCGAGATCTCCGGTGAGTAATTATCTTCGATTCTTCGACCGCTAGCAGGAAGTTAGGAACAGATCTGACTTCTGAGCATCCAAAACCAAAAAAACGAATTGGAAATGAGAAATCGGCAAACTGCAGAGATGCACAAGGAGAGAGAGAGAATGAGAAACCGGTATACCTGGTGGCGGTGCGGTAGTGCGGCAACGGCAACGGGGCACGGACTGCGGACAACGACGTGGCTGAGGGGCTGAGAAATAAGAAAATGTGAGAGAGGGGGAAAGAGATCGCGAGGGAGCAGGGTGAAAAGTGAAATGTGTTTTATTTTTTTTTAAGCAGATCCTCTGGATATTAAAAATAAAATAAGAACGGGCCAGGCCCGGACCTAATGGGTATCGAGCCCAAACGCCGAACCTAAAACTCTAGTTGGTCTGGGCCCAATGGGTATCGGGCCCAGACTAACTGATGAAAAAAAATTAAAAAAAATAAAATTTACATTTAAAACTTCTTTTTGGGCGGAGGAATGGGTAGCGACCGTCCTGGTTCGCTACCCTCTCCTTCCGCCACTGCAAGAAGCCAAGGATCTCACAAAGCTTCCTCTTGATGAACTCATTGGATCATTCATGACCCATGAAATCCAAATGCTCGAAAATGAAGATGAGAGCAAGAAAAGGATGAGGATCGCTCCAAAATCCTCCACAAGTGAAGATGGAAATAAAGATGAGGAAGATATAGTCTTAATGACTAGAAAGTTCAAGAACTTCCTGAAGAGCAAGAAAGGAAAGAGAAGCCTCAAATACAAGAAGACATCTTGGAAGGCTAACAATGAAAGTTTCTCCTCCGAAGAAGAAGATGGAGAAATTGCCAACATGCGCTTCATGACATTTGAAGACACTGATGAGGATGATGATGAGGTACACTCTTCCAATGATGAGCATGAAACTTCTTATAGTGAGCTTCAAAATGCTTTTAATGATCTTTTATGTCAATTCAAACTACTAGGTTCAAAATATACATCTTTGAAAAAGAAACTCATTTTGATTTCAAATGAAATTAATATATTGAAAAATGAGAGAAACACTCTAAAGCTTGAAAATGATTTATCACAAAAAAAAAGATTTAGAATTTAAAAATGAAAAGGTTGCTTTGAACAAAAAAATTGTTTCTCAAAGCAAAATCCTTGAGAAGTTTACTCAAGGAAAGAAATATTTAGATTTGATTCTTGGTAGTCAAAGATGTATCTTTGACAAATGTGGCTTAGGCTACAAGCCTTCAATTCACCAAAAATATTTTAAGAATTATTTTGTGAAGGCTAAGTCTTTTAATGCACCTACTCAAACATGTCATTTTTGCAACAAAAAATGGGCATCTTATTTTTTATTGTGCATTAAAGAAACTTTGGAGCAAGACTCTCAAGAAAGCATGGGTTCCAAAATGAACCAAAGCTAACATTGAAGGACCCAAGAAGGCTTGGGTACCAAAACTGGTTTCTTGATTCTCTTGTAGGATGGAGCAACAAACGATGCTTGGATGAAACTTGTCTATCAAGAAGGCTTGTGACATTTGAGGACAAATGCTAAAGGGGAAACCTTTGGTAACATCTAAATCCTTATATGAGAATAAGATTTGAAATTGTTGGCTAATTATATTCTATGATATTTTCTTGGTTGTTAAATGTTATAAATGCAAATGTACTTATTTTTCACATATTTTCTTGCATTTATCAAAGTGGATAATCTATAAGCAATCTCTTTTACAAAAATCCTGATCTTTGATAAGTTTTTGTGTGCTTAAACTTTCTTTGGTTGAGAATGACTTTTAAATTGTTATTGGTAGCTAAGAGGTTGGTACAAACCCACTCGGTTGGCTACTATCGTAATAGCGATGGACTCTTGAGTCCCCGTTAGACATCCTCTATACCATGCCAAAGAGATCGTCACTTAAAACCCAAACTAGATCTTTTGGATGAAAAATGAACTTTTCAATTCTATCCATGCATTCTATTTTTGATGTGACAAAAGGGGAGAAATGTGCTAATAGTTTTAATGACTTTATATTTTCCTTTTAATTGGATTATGTTTTAATTGCATTACGTTTTAAGAATCCAATGGCTACTAATTTTTTTGCCTTCAAGTTTTAATTGTTTGTCCAATTGCAAAAGATAGGGGGAGTCATCCCAAAATTATCACTTTATTGTCATCATAAAAAATGGGGAGATTATTGGCTTTTGTGCACAATCTCGATTTTGATTATTTCAATAAATGGATGAGTTTACAAAATGGACATCTTCAAAGTCAAAGAAAAATTGACGAAAAGAGCCAAACCTTGAAGAAAGAAGAACAAGAAGATGCAAGGAGCTTAAAGTGAAGATTCAAGACCTTAGGGTATAATCCTTGTAACTCTTTATTTCACATTTGACAAGGATTTGAATCACGCACTTGCATATCTTTCAAAATGTGCATAAACCGTTTTAAGTATTATTTGAAAGATTAAAATGTTTTATCGGTTTCAAAAACACCCCAATCATAACTCTTTCGAGATTTGATGATTTCAATAAATGAATAAGCTTACAAAATGTACATCTTCAAAGACAAAGACAACTTGACGAAAAGAGTCAAACCTTGAAGAAAGAAAAACAAGAAGATGCAAGGAGCTTAAAGTGAAGATTCAAGACCTTAGGGTATAATCCTTGTAACTCTTTATTTCACATTTGACAAGGATTTGAATCACGCACTTGCATATCATTCAAAATGTGCATAAACCGTTTTAAATATTATTTGAAAGATTAAAATATTTATATAGGTTTTAAAAACACTTCAATCATACCTCCAAACCTTCATATACTTATGGGAAGTATGCCTTCCAAATTGGGTGTTTAAAAGTGGTCAAAAACCTTATTTTTAAAAGAATCGGATCATGTTTAAGTTGAGAAGGTCGACCGGCTGTTCAAGCGGTTGACCGGTACTTCGACCGCCTCATGTAGCGGTCGACCGGTTGGTTTTGAAAAAAGAGTCGTTGAAACTTCTGACAATATGACCGTTGGGTAACGGTAACTTGAAGCAGTCGACCGGTTCATGTAGTGGTCGACCGACTCGTTTTAACAAAAACTCCCAACGGCTATAAACGGCTAGTTTTCATATGTGGCCTATAAATACACATTCATTTCGTCTAAAATGAATACCCAACTACAACATATCATTTCTACTACTTGAGAAATATTCTAAACCTTCATATTCTATATTTCTCATAGCATTCACACAAAACACTTTCATATCCTTGTCTTTGTGTGAATAAAGAGATAGAGCTTTCATTTTCATATCTACTCTATCAAGAGAGTTTTTGTTCTTCAACCTACCTATCAAAAGAGGTGTTTCCTTTAGTGCGGTTGTTCACTAAAGAAGAAGCTTTGAGAGTGTATATCTCAAACTTGGTGAGGTTGTGAGTGGTGAGCCAAAAAAACCACTTGGGTGGGTTTGAGTGTTGATCCCGGGAAAATACTTGTACAGTTCACTAGCACCCGGAAGCTAGTGTGTAAGCTATTGGTTGAAGATAGTGGAAAACCTCAAGGCTCGGTGAAAGAACTTGAGGGGTGGATGTAGGCGGGTTTGCCGAACCACCTAAAAATACTGTGTTTACTTCTCTTACCCTTCTCCTTACTTTAACACTTATTTACAGTTCCGCATATTATATATTTGTGCTAAAGTAGTATTTACTTGCAAACACAACTTTGGGGGTTTTAACCGAAAAGTTTAGAAAACCAATTCACCCCCCCTCTTGGCTTAATCCTGAAACTAGGACTCACAATATTTAATCTTCAACTGATTTGTATTCTATTGAAACTAGTGCTTTTTTGACTCACAATTAGACCTTCAATCGATCTAACTAGAGGAAGGATAAACATGTATGCAGTCACTGTGGATTGGTTGACATACTGTTGACAAATGCTACAAATTACACGATTATCCTCCTGGTTACAAGCCAAGGACCAAGACCCATGGTACTTCTGTTTCAACCAATCAAGTGGAAACCGAATCTGCTTCTATTTCTCCTTTCACAAAGGGACAGTTTCAGAAGTTATTAGCTCTCATTCCTTCATTGGATTCGCCACAACAATATGCTGATTTCCAAGAGAATATGAGTTCTCGTGACACGACAATGGTTAATATGACATGTATTTTGTCGTTCTCTGTTTTCATTTGGATTGTGGACGCTGGTGCCACAGATCATATGATATCCTCTATCTCAATGTTTACTTTTGTTACATCTAGAGTTTCCTTCTCTGTCAAATTATCAAACGGTTCTTATGCTCAAGTCTCACATGTAGGCTCTGCCCAGCTTTCTCGACACATTCTTTTACAAAATGTGCTTGTTGTTCCATCTTTCTCATTCAATCTTGTGTCTATTAGCTCTTTAATCAAACAAGTTCCTTGTTGTTTGATTTTTCTCCATTCTTGCATTTTGATAGAGGACCTACGGAACTAGATGGTGATTCGTATGGCTAAAGAACATGTTGGCCTCTATCATTGGATTCAACCTGCAACGAAAGTTCAATCTTCATCCTATGTTTCTGTTTCGCCAAATAAATATGATGTTTGTCTTTGGCATTATAGGATTGGTCATCCTTGTTTTTCTCACATGCTCTCTCTTAAAGATTGTATCTCTGATATTCATTCCTCTAAACAATTTCATTTTACAATCTACCCTTAACCAAAGCAACATAAACTTCATTTTTTCGTTTTTGTTAATAAAGCCCCTATTATCTTTGAGCTTGTTCACTTTGATTTGTGGGGGGACATTTGCTATTCGAGACAACCTAGGTTCTCAGTTTTTTCTTACTGTGGTTGATGACTTTAGCCATTGCACATGTGTTATTTTCTTCACTCTAAATCACAGACATCTATTCACAATCAGAATTTCTTTCATTTAGTTGAAACTCAATTTCACACTAAAATTAAGACCATTCACACAGACTTTGGATCTAAATTCAATATATCTCAGTTTCTAGCTTCTAAGGGTGTTGTTCATCAACATTTTTATGTAGCCACTCCACAACAAAACGGTCGAGTTGAGGGCAAACATCAACATTTATTAAATGTTGCAAGAGTTCTTAGGTTTCAGGCTGGTTTACCTCTTAGTTTTTGGAGTGACTGCATTCTTGAAACTACTTATCTCATAAACAGATTGCGTTCTCCTATCTTAGACAACAAATCATCTTATGAGATTTTGTAGACAAGAACATCTTTCAATAATTATGCCCAATAACTAAAGAGTACTACTAAACAATGGGATTGGGAAAGCTTTTCAAAAAGAGGGGCAACTTATTGCAGGTACTGAATCTAATGATACCCCACGGTCCCCACTTATTGCAGGGAGATTAAGTTCAAACGCGCAGCAGACTAGGAAGATCTTCATAAACACTTTCCTTGCTTTTGGAACTTCGTCAGGAAAAAAAAGGTTGAATCTACGTTTGCACGTTTATATATATATATCTTGCATCAAGGCACGTTGAAAGTTAAACTTGATTTGGGTTCAAAATTTACCGATTCAATCGATTTCGGACGGGTTTGGGTCAGCCCGATCAGTTTCGCGGCCGCTTTTTTTAGACAACCCTATTCAACCCTATCACTAAGTCCGTACAGCGGAACAAATTACATAAGGTTAAATTCCGCTTTCAACGCATCTGACTTATAGCCACATAAGTCTTATTCTCGAGTCAGAATTTTTTTTTTTCAGGCCAAAGTAGACTTTATTCACTATGACTGATCAGAATCATTAATTTGCGCGCAGTGCACTGCACCGAGACCAACTCTGACTTTTCTAACATTTTTCTTATTAATGGCGTTCCTTGTTTTAAACATTATCATCTAACGTACGTTTCTCTGACTGCTAGCATCCAAATTAATTACAAGTAGTTGCGCAGATATTCTTTAAATGTTTCGACCCGTGACTAATTCTTTCATTTTCTTTTCTTTTTAAATTTTATATAATTCCCACTAGATTTTCTTACGTTTGTTTGACCATGGCAATCTAATTAAGATTGAGATACTGAATTAGTGACTTCCTAAAATATTCTCATGTAGATTGTCATTTTAAGAATATGTTTACAAATCAATCAAGATTGTTTTGATAATTTTGGAATATTATGAAAATTGAGATAGATTATACTTTTATTATATTTTGTCATAAATTAGTAAAAATAAAATTTTATGAAATTGGTAAAAAAAATGAAGAAAGATATTATTTTAGTGATTTTTTATGTTTGATTGAAAAGAAAAAAGATGATTTTAAAGTTTATTATTATTATTATTATTTTGATTAAAATTCTAATTTGCAAACCTGACGGCCTAAAAATTAATGACTTTCTAACATGTTCTCTTACATTTTTTTTATTCCAAGTCTAGCCTTGATCAATTAGTCCTCATCCTCACCCTTTTGTCTAAAATTTATGCTGATCAATCAGCCTCCTAAGTGGTGCAAAACTGCTTACATTATATTGATCTTAAACTTTAGAAGCGTTTGCACTTGCAAAGGCGTGTTGTGATCTAATGCTATTAAAATTTTCGAGCCAATTAAGGTAGTTCGTTTAGATCATTATTACTAGACAATTTGTTGTTGTATTCGGATGTCCATGATTTCATTTATTGTTGTATTCGGACGAGCAGTTTCCTCGACTATCTAAGCGTGATGTATTCATGAGATATTTGTGTCTTAATGACACGATAAAGATCTGCCCGATCTTCTGCATACATACTACAAAGTAAGGCTGCGTTTGTATGTAAAATTTTCTCCAAAATTTTATCTCTCTCCTAATAAAATACTCCAATATAATCTCTCTCTTCCATAAAAAAATATAAAAAATTACAAAAACTATAAACTATTACCTCTCTCTTCACTTTTTCACTAAACCCAATACCAACACTAAACCCAATACCAAAAATTTTAACACACAGACCCACCCTAAGTCATGTTTAAAATCTCAAATTGTTGGGCCAAGTCAAAAGCTGCCCATGCCCAAGTCATGGTTCGAGTTTCTAGAACGGCATGTATAGGTTATTCTATTGTATCAACTGTCATCTATGAATTTATTCGTCTTGAAGGAATCACGTGATCTTCTGACCTTCTACATTGACTAGATTAGTATTAATTAAGCTTCCTGTGCAATATCGATGTTGGTTAGCTCTTGACCGGTTCCCCCAACAGGTTATAATTACAATAATATAATATAATTTTTCTAATTAAAATTTTAAAACTTTAAGATAAATAGTATATTTCGAACATAATATATAAACCTAGATAAATAATATATTCTTGAGATAATGTTAAAGAAAGCTCTGTCATAGTGTCATGGACGACTAGGATTAGGTCAATGCATGAACCTAGCTAGCTAAAGACAAAAAAATTGTTCCATTTACTTCTTAATTTTAATTGGTCCACCGGTCCTGAAAATTACTTAGAAATTAATAGATCAGAGGATGCTAAAAAAGAATATTATTCTGTCTTCAACATGTTCAACATTACTCCGAAATTTTAGGCAGGTACATAAATATTCTACGCTTCCTAGGATTACAAGTACGTAACAATTGACCCGTGCATGTGTCACGGCCGGACGTGTGAATTAAATCTTATTATTGTTTTTAGGGCCACTAGATTTTCTTCCATTCTTATGACCGCCGTCATTATTTATGCTAATAATTGACTTATACTTAATTGCATTAATTGGACCGGCACCACCAGATTACAAGTATACTTGGTATACAAATGATTCATGTTATTTCTTGCCTTCAATTGCTCTCCGTTAATCCACAGCCTTTGATGTATTTTTATTTGGACCTTGTATGAATTATTATAATTTCATTTAATTTTTCATTTGTATTGTGTGCCAATACTGTATATATATTGATCACGCACCTGATATGGGTAAAAAGTAAAATGGTCATAAAATCAATATGACCATAATTTAATGTGGTTTTAAACAGTGGCGGAACCAGGACTCAAGTTGAGGGGGGGCAAACTCCTAAAGCGAAATGACAAATTTTTTTCTTACTTAATGCAAAAGGCGTTTTAGAGTTAAAATAACGAAAACTAATGAATAAAAACCTTAAAAATATTGAAATACACTACTGTAACTCCTTAAAAAAAATTCTTACTCATAATTTTTGAATCATAGCTCTCTAAAACCCCTCATTATTTTCTCATATTGCTTATTGATTTTGAACCATAACTCTCTAAAACCCCTCATTGTTTTCCCATTTTGCTTCTTAGGAAAATCATGACCAACAAGCCAAGTGATTGACAAGGAATTTTGATCAAATACTCCTTACGAATTTAATCTCCAATCCCAACATCATATTCTTCAATGAGTTTACGTAACCTTGAGTCAGCAATAATATAATCCAGACTAAACAAAAGACAAGGTCTTTTCGAACTAATATTCGCATCAAAAGTAGGAGTACTAAGTGATTCCACATTGGCTGACTTTTTTTTATCCAAAACTTATCCATAATCTAAACAAAACAAAATGAAAATTCATCAACCAATTCAATTCACAAATCAAAATTAAAAACAATAAAACTTTAAACACCAACGTTCTAATCTCTTCAAATATACAACATTTATATGTCTACTAGGTTACTATTATGTTCAGCATATTAAGTAATCAAAATATAAATGAACAAAGATTTATAAACTCCATATCTCCTCTCTCCCTCTCTCTTACGCATGGGATGTGAGAAATTTGAGACAAGTAATCAACATGTAATTCTCCTACCTACTCTACCGCTGAACAACTCTTCAAACTAATCTAAATAAATTTTCCCCAAAAACAATGGAATTATATTGCCAGATTTTAGCACTCTATAAGTAGAAAATATGTGTATTGAATATATTTTTATAGTAAAATAGATATAATGAACAGAAACAATAAAAAAGTCATAATGTTGAAAGACTTGACTTATAAACCACAACACATTAAACTATATATATAAAATAGATAAAAAAATACATACATATATATATATATATATATATATATATATATATATATATATGAACCAAGGGGGGCAGCTGCCCCGGCTTGACCCCCCTTGGCTCCGCCACTGGTTTTAAAGTCACATTTAATGTGGCAGAACATTTTATTTATAGTTCATATAAATTATTAAATTAACACAATTATTAATATTTATTTTAAACTTTAGATAAATATTTATTTTATATTTTATTTATTATTAATTTATGATGATCAGTATAACAGAAAAATCAAACAAAAATTCAGATCTAAAAAAACATGTTTAGCGCATTAAAGCCCAAACAAAATCTGGCCAAAAAATTTACCTATTGAAATTGGAATTTCCGATTTTCAACTGGTTATTACAGTAATGGGACCCACCTTTGAATTGGGAAGATTGGGACGTTTGAGGCTGCGTTCACTTACAAAATTTTACCAAAAATATTCTCTCACTCCTAATAAAATAATTCAATATAATCTCTCTCTCCACCATAAAAAAATATAAAAAATTACCTCTTTTTTCACCTTTTCACTAAACCCAATACCAACACATATTTCCATATCAAAAATATCAACACAAACACAACCTGAGTGTGGAAATTTTGAGTATCGGAGTTTGTGAAATATTATAAAATAAAGATATTTTATAAGAAAAGAGAGAAGATTTTTAATAAATATTATAATAATAAAAAATTACGTGATAAATTTTTTAATATTAATACTAAATAATTGACCCTTAGAAATTTCCATATCCAGAATTGTGAGGAGACAAACATCACCCGTACATGCGCTGGTCAGCTTCTTCATGCGAGGTTGCATTACGCATTGTGGCCTATAAATAATTAATCAAACTAGTTGATCCCCCCCAAACTCTCTCTCTGTTCTCTCCTTACCGAACGTCTCCTTACAGAGGAGGGGGGGAGCTCCGGCTCCCTCACCCCCTCCTCCTTTTTCCTTTTTCCCCCCTCCTCCCCTCTCCACTCTCCTCCTTGTTGTTTGGTTTGGCCGGTGTTGGTGGCCGTTTTGGTTGGTTTTTGGTTTTTTTTGGCAGGTGGATTCCAAGCGGCGGACGACGTTTTTCATCGGCTTTCGGCTCACACGCGCCTGATGGGTGCAATCAGCACGAAGAGCCCAATGCAGCGCCGCTCTTCCGGCTTCGATCCGACGGAGCGTGGCCTCCCACGCGCCCCACGCGCGGCGCGTAGATCTGACGCGCCGACGCTTGAGGCCGCGCGTGAGACACGCTTCGTTGCTTCGCCTCCGTTTTTCTCACCGGATCTGGCCTCTGTGGCTTGTTCCGTCTCTCCTGGGCAGTGGATTTCGTCTTCCCTCCACCACGCGCCGCCTCCTCCGCCCCCGTCGCCGCCGCCGCTAGTCCGAACCAAAATAATCCCATTTGGGCCTGCCCAATTGTTTAGGGCTTGTTGTGTTCTGGTTTTGTGTTTTCTGTTTGCCGATGTGTTTACGGCTTGTAGTGTCTATTTTATTTTTTAGGCATATTAGTTAGTATTTGCTGCCTTCTGAGGCCTTTCTGCCATTCGTGGCATATCCGTCCCTTCGGGGACTTTGTAGGACCTTACGGTCCGTTTGCTCGTTGGTCCGCCGGCTTTTCGGAGTGTCTAGTTCGCCTTTTAGAGCCTCCTGAGGTGTTAAAACCTCATTGATCCTATTATCAATACATATGCTTCTTGTGCCTAAAAAAAAAAATCAAACTAGAGATGTGACATACATAGGTATAATATTGTATCAACTGTCATCTGTGATTAATTAAGCTTCTTCATGCGAGGCATTGGGGCAGAATAGGACATCATGTTTGGCTGCAAGGCATTGGGGGACACAGAATAGGACATCATGTTTGGCTGCTGGGACAACAAATATGTAGGACCTGAGGAGTACTTAACAGTAGGGCTGAAAACCAGAAATGCGGTCCAGTTTTCGGACCGCATTTCCAGTTTCTTCATATTAAAGGACCGGACCGGACCACTTATAAGTGGTCCGGTCCGGTTTTATGAAATGCGGTCCGGTCTGGACCACTTTTTTAAGTGGTCCAGACCGGATTAATTTTTTTTTAAAAAAAATAAAAAATCTCGAAATCTGGTGACTGCCGTATTTAATTTTTTTTAAATTTTTTTTTTAAAAAATATTGATTTGACTGCACAGTGCACGCACAGTCGCACACTGCACGCACAGTCGCACACTGCGCAATGCAGAGATAAAAATAAAAAAAATTTAAAAAAAATTAAAAAAATTTATGAAATGCTGTCCGGTCCGGTCCGGACCGCATTTCAAAATTTTGTGACCCGGACCGGACCGCATAAATGCGGTCCTTCAATCCGGTCCGGACCGGACCGCATTAAAAAAATTAAAACCGGACCGGACCGCAAATTCGGTCCAATTTTTCGGTCCGGTCCGGTTTTGTTCAGCCCTACTTAACATATTGATTATACAAGCGATCCACCAGGTCAACGCGAAGAAAAAAGAAAGATCAACCAGGTCTACACGTGCGTGCGAATGAAAAGAAAAAAAAGTCACTACCTACTTCTGAAAGAGCTCAGTCGTAGCCGGTACTCCGCAATTTATCCCAGTGGGACCGTGTGTGTGGAATTTCCACTCAGTTAGACTTTGCTTAGAACAAACGGCATCAGACTAGATTGGACGCTCTTGTTTTCACATTAATCACGATGTTTCGCTTCATTGACCGAAAACCCGAGGAAACAACGAAGAAGCTCCAAACAACGGGGCGTTCCTCTGTAAATATATACCATTGGAAGCTTAATGCAATACACGCAGTTCTGCATTAACTCTCTCTCTCTCCAATTCGCTTCTGTAGGAACGAAACTAACGAAACGCCATGGAAGCAACTTCCCATCCTGTTCCCAGATGGACACCAAGGGCAACTCCAGGAGGAAGCATACCCGCGAAAGAACCATTGACAGGTGCAGGTGGTGGTGATTTGGAGACGCAGAGCAGTGCTTCTGAAGGAGAAATTTCTCTCTTGAATTCACTCCCACAGAAACAGAACAGCACGCATTATCCTTCAGATAATGTCCCTAGATGGACACCGAAGCAAAGCCCAGTAAGGTCACCCGCGAAAGAGCCCGTGACAAGTGCTGGACTTGGGGATTTCGAGGCGCAAAGCGTAGCTTCTGACGACGACGATCACAGCTTTTCCTCCACCGCGGACAAAAGTACGTTCCCATTTAGCATCGGCGGCTTCAATCCTTCTAGAGCTCCACATATGACCGTCGATATGGAATCATCCCTGAAGATTCGTTCTGAAGTCGCAGATCATTCCTTCGCGATAGAACAAAAAAATCCAGTTGGACGCGGCCATGTTGTTTCTGCGACAAAGAAGGAGGGTGTTTTCTTGACTTGGAAGGACCTGTGCGTTACGGTGCCTGATGGGAATAAAGGTCGCCGGTCGATACTTCAGGGGCTTACTGGGTACGCTGAACCGGGGAGCATGCTGGCTATCATGGGTCCTTCCGGTTGCGGCAAGTCAACTCTTTTGGATACTTTGGCAGGTAATACTCTTCTTCATTTTTTTTTCTAATACTCATAATTTGATGTCCAAAAATGGGTTGCTTTATACATCGAAAACAAAAACAGAAAATAAAACATCCAAGGGGTTGTCTTTCGCTCGGACAGTGCATGTCTAATTATGTGGTTGATCTAGACTTGAAAGGTTCACTTTTTCCCACGGCCTGCACCCTACGTCCCTACGCGTATGCATGGGAGACCAACGCGTATGCATGCATGACCAACCAAATCATGATCCTTATCCAAGTAGAGCTTGCGCTAAACGATTTGCAGTGCCACTGAATTAGCTGCAACGTTGCATTTACTTTAGTTGACTTGTTTATAAGTTTAATTACCTATTTTGTTACTAAGTTTTGACCATTTTTAACAAATCGTCGTTTCATTCTCAAATGATCAGTAAGGTATCTGAGTTTATAATTTTTGTCTAAGAAATTATTTTCTTAAAATTTCTTTCTCGACATTTATGCATCACGTCAGTTCCAATCATAACGTATCACCCAAAGCTAAATTATGTAACTTATAATTTTTTTAAATTTTTTCTTTGTTTTAAAACATTAAAATAATTTAGTTTGTTTCATTTAAAAAAGGGAAAAATTATAAGTCGCATAGATTTTAATTTTAAATGATAGTGTCAACTTATAATTGGAATAAAATTGTTAATAGTTAATTTTATAGATAAAAGTTTAACGAAATGACTTGTGTGATAAAAACTATAAACTCAAGTACCTTAACGATTTTTTCAAACGGTCAAAATCGACCAAATAGGTACATAACCCTATATAATTTTATTTTTGGTAAAACTATTATATAAATGCTTGTTTGTGTGATCTCTCTCTCTTATTTGGGAAGTAGGTGAGCTGTTTCGAGACATTAAAGATTAGCAAGAATAACTTGCAACTTTGAAGAGTTATATATGCTCAATAGCTTGCGACTTTACTTTTTTGGTTGATATTTCCACTAATTATATATTAAGTAGGAAAACCTGGATTGAACAAGGCGTTTCGGAAACCTTGTCAAAGTGTGATCGAAAGAAAATTGAATTGTTTTAAATGGTAATAAATACAATTAATTGATCACTATATGAGATTTAATGATAAGCATTCTATTGCAGGGAGGTTAAGTTCAAACACGCTTCAGACTGGGGAGATATTGATAAACGGACGCAAAGAAGCACTTGCTTTTGGAACTTCGGTATAAAAGAAGGATCACATATGTCTCTCATGTCTATTTATGTTTAATATTTACAATTTACATGATGTGTTTGTGAAAATCAATTAACAAACTTGCCTTTAATAGAACTTCAGAATTAAAAAAGGATCCTATATGGGCTTTTATATATGTTTATGATGAATGTTTATAAGTGTGCGTGATCCATCAACGTACTTTTTTTTAGCAAAACTGTCTCAAGTGGGGGAAAGGATTCTGTTGACTCATTTTTTTCTCCAAACTTTAAATGGCGTGGTCATTTTTAGAACATTGAATTGGTTTCTTCAAATAACAGTCGTCCCTTTGCACACTTTATTTTTACACATAATCTGTTCTCGTTCGGATGAAAATGAAAGTACTGATAAGTTATATACCTGACCATGCTCTGAATCAGTTTACCTAGTTTCGATTCTTCTGATCTAAACATCCCCTTCAAAATGGCTATTATTTTTTCCATTTTGTTGTAATGATTTCTCTTACATTCCATGACTTCAGGCCTATGTGACTCAAGATGACACACTGATGACAACACTTACTGTGAGGGAAGCTGTATACTACTCCGCACAACTCCAATTACCTGACTCAATGTCAAAATCTGAGAAGAAGGAAAGGGCCGAGATAACTATAAGGGAAATGGGCTTGCAAGACTCCATGAACACAAGAATAGGAGGTTGGAACGTAAAAGGCCTTAGTGGTGGGCAAAAGAGGAGGGTTAGCATTTGCATTGAAATCTTAACACGCCCAAAGCTCCTCTTCCTGGACGAGCCGACAAGTGGACTGGATAGCGCAGCATCTTTCCATGTCATGAGCCGCATCGTTAAAATAGCCCATCAAGATGGAAGGACTGTGATTGCATCGATCCATCAACCCAGCAGTGAAGTTTTTGAGCTCTTTAACAATCTCTGCCTCCTTTCTTCAGGCAGGACAGTTTATTTTGGCGCTGCTTCAATGGCAGAAGAGGTACGACAACTATTGTGAAATACTAAAATCAATATCATTCTTATTCAGTTAATCTAGTAATTAGAATCAAAAGAGTTCCTTTGAATGATTTTTCACTTATATCTCTGTAAAATATCTCTGCAGTTTTTTGCTTCAAATGGATTTCCATGCCCAACTCTGAGAAACCCCTCTGATCACTACCTCAGAACTATCAACAAAGACTTTGATGCGGTGAGTATAATGTTCTCGTTCTCGTTTTTGGATGTGATAATCATGGAAAACACAATTGGTTTTTTAACTCTCGTGAACTGTTGGTCGTCGACGATACTAGGACATCGAACAAGGGACTCGTGGCACAACAAGCACGGAGGAAGTTATTAACATTCTCGTCAAGTCATACAAGTCATCCGGGACCTTCCAGGAAGTTCAGCAGCTCGTATCTAAGATAAGGCAACAGGTAATCAAATTCATACAAGTCATGCTAATCGCTCAAACACTTTCTCTCGTAAAGAAATCATGGTGACATAGCATCTTGGTTTTGTAGAAAGGAGAGCCTTTGGCGAAGGGAAGCCATGCGAGCTTCATTACCCAGTGCTTAGTTCTGACAAAGAGATCGTTTGTGAACATGTACCGTGATCTGGGTTACTATTGGCTTCGTCTCGCAATCTATGTAGCATTGTGTTTATGTGTCGGGACTATCTACTTTGACGTTGGCCACAGCTATGGCTCAATCCAGGTAATTCATGGGAATTTGTCTATAGCAGAACTAAGTTTCAGTACTTCTGCGTTTCAGTTGTATCAATCTCACATGAAGAAACAGAAACCTCGGAGTTATTTGAACAGTTGAAAATGATGTTATCACACATTAATTATACTCGTACTTAATTACTACTGGTAAATCAATTTGCAGGCCAGAGGTTCCATGTTGATGTTTGTTGCAGCCTTTCTGACTTTCATGGCAATTGGTGGATTCCCTTCTTTTGTAGAGGACATGAAGGTCAGTAATCATTTTGTTACTAATCTCCTGTTCTTTCATACTGAGTACACTTGGAATTTACTCTGACCTTCAATTCTTGAACAATGCCAGATCTTTGGGCGAGAAAGACTAAATGGGCACTATGGTGTTGGTGCATATGTGTTTGGGAACTCATTTTCTTCATTTCCTTACTTGCTTCTCATCTCCGTAATTCCTGGAGCAATAGCCTATTACCTTGTTGGCCTTCAAAAAAGCTTCGAACACTTTGCCTACTTCGCATTGGTACTCTTTGTGTGCATGATGTTGGTTGAAAGCCTAATGATGATCGTCGCTAGTATAGTGCCGGACTTTCTCATGGGTATCATTACCGGAGCTGGAATACAAGGAGTGATGATGTTGAATGGAGGGTTTTTCCGGCTGCCGAATGATCTTCCTAAGCCTTTCTGGAGATACCCAATGTACTATATTGCATTCCACAAGTATGCAAACCAAGGATTCTACAAGAACGAATTTGAAGGATTAACATTCCCCAATGAACAAGCAGGAGGGCCGTCTACCATCACCGGCGACGAAATCTTGCGAAACACTTGGCAGGTAGAGATGGGCTACTCCAAGTGGATTGATCTTGCTATTCTGTTTGGAATGGTGATATTATACAGGGTCATATTTTGGGGAATCATAAAGACGGCTGAAAAGGTCAAGCCAATCATTAAAGCACTTGCATCTGGGTCTCCCAAGCAGGCAGAACAAATCGCACACGAGCAGCCCTCTTCCAGTACAGCTTCGTAGGAAGCAAAACGGTAGTCATGAGTTCGTATTTTGAAATATGTATATTGTACGTGTAATTTTCCTCTTTCCTTTGTTTGGAGTGCTTTGCTCTTCGTCGCTACCTCATCGACAAAGCTAGATTTTCTCAGTTTGGCCAATAAGAATCTACCTAGCTAGTTCAACTATTGTTGATGTATTTTGCAGAGCACCATCGTGCTGGGCGGATTTCGAATTCTATAGTTGCTTGTGAAGTTGTGAGAGCTAATCGTGGGAGTGTGACTTGTGTAATAGAGTTGTGTGCCGACTTTAATAAATTATACGTTATCTTTCTGGGTTTTCATTTCCGTTTCCGTACGTACAGATGCACCTAGTTTATTTGGGGGCGCAATAAATGATTTTTCCCCAAGAAAAATTGACTTGCTAGCATGCTCTCTCATATAGGTTAGGGCTAGGCTTCTAGATAATTTGAATGAGACTTGATCAGCCGTTTTTAAGACTGATATTTCTAAATGTGGATTGACATGCTCTTTGATTGTTCGAATTATAATATATAATTTAAAAAGAGATAGATATAATATATAATTTTATTATAAGATTTATGTTATTTAAAATTTTATATGAGTAAATATGGACAATATTAAATGGTACAAAATTTACGTATTGTGTTTATCTCTCTTCAAATTGTATCATATAATTTAAGCATAAAATTACAGATAATCTTGATCATCTTGTTAATGTTACGTAGATTGCAACTTCTCTCTAGTTGTGAAACATTGTCGACGTGTTTATATATATGGGGGGTTTTGCATCATTAGCTTGAACTTTAACTTATTCACGGGAATTTACTTACCCAAAAAAACAATTGTTCATTAATGGCTATTTGGTTATTACAAAATTTCTTATGATTTTTTGACCGCCACTAAATTTACTTTCAGTTCTCTTTAATTTACTTGGCCACTATGTATTTTTTTTTCCTGCATCCTAGATTTTCGTCCATTCTTTTGACCGCCATCATCTATGAATCATATTAATAATTGATTAATTGCTAACATTATAAATTGGATCGCCACTGCTAAAATATATATTACAAGTACTTGACTAACAGCAGTAACATGATTCATATCATGCGCCTTGTTGCCTTTTATTGGTCCACAGCCTTTGTTAAGATTGATTCTCTACATATATCCCCCAAATCAAATGGCTTCTCATGCTTGATTGGAGAGACTACTGATCTGCATGTGGCCTGTGGGCCAGAGGCGGATTTAGCGAGGGGAGCGGCCCCATCGCCTGAAAATGTGTAAAGAATTTTTTTTTATATGGACTGCCCCCCTTAAAGCTCAGCCCACCCCCTTAGACCCAGCCCCCCCCTCAGGCGCCCAGGCCCTTAGCCCCAAAGACCCAGACCCAAGCGGCCAGGCTTGCCCACCCAATATTTTTATTTAAATTAAAAAAAAATAAAGGAGGCGTAATTCGCCACCCCTTTAAATTTTCCCTAATTTCCCTTTTCTCACTCTCACTTTGCTCCCCCTCCCTGCGCCGGCCTCCGTCCCTCTCTCCTCCTCACTCTGTCACCACAGAACACCAGCCTCTAGGCTCTAGCCCTTCTCTCACTCTGTCTCTCCTCCTCCACAAAATGCCGGATCTCTCTTTCCCTCGCTGCTCTCTCTGCCTCTCCGTCCCTCTCTCCTCTTCCTCAACTCTTTCTCTCTCTCCGGCCTCTCCCTCTCAACTCACTCACTCTTAGTGGCTCAACATCTCTTTCTCTCTCTCTCAACCACCCAGTGTCACCGTCGATTGTCGCGTCCCACCGTGCTCCTGGGCTGCTCCGTGCTCGTCCAGGTATCCCTCTCTCAGCCTCTCTCTAAATTCTAATAGATTGTTGATTGTAATTTTCTGAATTTGTTACAATGTTATGAGTTATCTGTGATTAGGATTTAGGGTTTGAATTTTGAAAAATTTTAATTTAATTTTTACAAAGCCATTGGCACTGCCACTTCTGGGTCTTTTTTAGTTTCTTCTTCCAATCTGGAATGCAATTTTTGAAGTACTGCAAAGTTTCTGTTCAGTCATGGGGATTGTGATAGGCTCTTTCTTCAATATAGTGGAGAATCTAGTAGAGATCTTATTGGTGCCAATTTGGCTTGGCCTCTTAGGTCTTCCGAGCTATGAGGAGTATAAGTTATTGTATACTCAATGGTTTTGTTGTCTTCTTTAAGGTATGCTTAAGTGGCTATTCTACTTTTTGAGTGACATTAGTTTTTCTTACCTTCTTCCGATCTCGTTCATTTTCTACACTGGCAGATATTTGGTAGATCTTTTATGGGCAGCAGACATATAAGATGGAAAATGATATAGTCTTTTTCTTTTTTTCCTGTTGCTTTCTGCTTCAAATCTTTTACGGTTTCCAATTTACCAAAAGAAAATGGAGTCTTGCCAAATCCTTGTATAAGCATTTTCGATGTTTGCTCTTACTTGCTATAAGGCCTTTATTGTCTTCCCTATTTTACTGAAGCAAGTCTATGAGAAGCTGTTTTGACTTGCTTTATGTGATTATAAGGTGATGTTGGGTGGTATTACAAGATTCTATGTAATCTCGTCATTCTTCACCTCTAGTAAAAATTTAGATCAGTGTCTTGAAGTTTATAATGAAGACTTCTTCTGTAGCTCTTTTTCATTTGAATTTGCACAAAATTATAAGTGAAGAACAATTATGAATGAGTTCTTTCATCAGGTGTCCTGAAGCTTTTCTGTGTTTTGTGTGATCACAAATAACTAATTTTTAAAAAATTTTGTTGTTTTAGTCTTTAGATCTCAGCCAAACCCTCTTGCGACTGATTGTTTTGATTTGACGTCATGCATCATTTATAATCATATACAGAAGTTTATCCAAAGATTATTCGGTCAATCCAATAGATCACAGCTTGAAGATTCTAGAGATAAAAAACCAACATCTGGGACTCGGGGTCCGGTGAGTAGTCTTATTATGAGGATAATGATTGTCACTTTTGTGCATGAGAATGTAGTAAGTAAAAGCGCTGTAGTTTGGTGAATACCTTTTTGAGTTTGTGTTGTAGCTTGTCTCCTAATTGTATGCAGTTTGTATGGACAAACGTTTTCAATGCAAGGATTTAGAAACATTCCCTTATGGATTTGGTATGTGTATTTCAATATTTTTAATATTTTTAGTCCTTAATTTTATATATATTAACTCTAAAACACCTTTTTGTATTACGTAGGAAATTTTTTTTTGTTATTTCGCCTTAAGAGTTCGCCCCCTTCAAATTGGATCCTGGTTCTGTCACTGTTATGGGCCGCTTCATTTGTATTGTATACTAAAGTCTTCCACAATTAATGCTACCAAATTGTCTTACGTTCGTACAAGTGCAACTAGACGTAGGTGCATGCCTTATAATATTGTAAGTATATACAACCCTCCCTTGTTCTACGTTTTGCCAAAAGCTTAATTCTTCCGTACGTTTTGCTATTTGGGATTAATAGATTTTTAGTGTAATATCAACGTGATAATTTAAGTATAAAGTGAAAAATGTGGGTAAAATGTATATTTTTATTTTGGTCACGATAACAATCGGCAACATACTTATCGTCACAATGGAAGGCTTACGGTGGGACGGATATGGGTTTTTTTGTCGCACCATAATTTAAAGTAGACACAATTATTATAGATTTTATATTTTACATTCTAAACTATGTTGAGAGACATTCTACTTTTAAACTATCAATATTTAATTAAAATTTTAGAGAATATTCTCGAAATTTTGGAAATATTTACTTTATTGAGATTTATTAGAGTTTGTGAAAAGTAGAGTGTGTAGGTGTAAAAGTTAAAAATTTTGAAATTTGTTTGACATGCCCGAATTGTTGAGACTCCAAATATTTGGAAACAAATTTTAGAATTTGTTTGACTTGCTCGAATTTGTTTTATCTATTTTTTTTTATCAAATTAGGTAGAAATTGATTTCTTTTTCAAAGAACTCGGGCGTGTCGGGTCTGCAAGGCGAGTCCGATCACCAATTCTGACTCCGTAGACTCGTTGGGAGATATGGATTCATGAACATCACTGGAAATGTTCGGTTAAGAAATTTTGTGATTATTTTTTATTTTTTGAGAATTTTTATGTGACATTAATTTTATTGATATGTTTATTATAATTATTTTTATGTAATATTAAAAATGATATTTAGGATTTAAAAACCGAACTTGTCCAAGGTAATGCCTCTTAACGCCTGAACTTCGCCCAACTTCCTGTTTGGTTTCTGACCAGAGAGAGAGAAGGAGAAAGAGGAAAGTGTTCACGGAGTGCTGAATTGTGCTCAGTAAAGTCTCTGTGTTTCCTATGCATTTGTGTTTTACATCTCCGTTAAGTTATATCTCATCGGAAGAGAGAAGTTCTTTACTTACTGTTTGGCTGGTGAGAAAAAAAGAAGAAGGAAATGAAATAAATGAAATTCAGCGAAAATCTCGACAAGAGTTTGGAGCGAGTATATGTGAATGCATTCAATTGGATTTTCTCAGTCATTAATTGGAATATTTTCAGATCTTACAATTATATGTTTTTATTTGATTTTTAATCTTCTGATCAAGCGATTGGAAACTTAGGATGATCTTTAAAGCTTTGCTTCCCTTGTCCTGATGCGGAGATAAAAATACGAAGATTTGAGTATTGACCCATAATTTTGCTTTTTATACTTGAGAAGAATGAAAAACGACTGAAGAAAATCGTTATCATAGCCTTAGCTTATGGGGATGCTTTGATGTCTTTCTGTATATAGTCAATACCGAGGATTACATCTTTTGACATTTTACTTCCTATCTTTTCCCTTCATGCTAGCAACCAAACTGAGGTTTATGCTTCCACTTAGTTTCTGCGGTTTGACTAATCCATGCTTTCTTTGGTCTTAACTCCTGGTCACTGTTACTTGTGAAGTCCATTAATGGCAAAAGGTTCTTCTTTTCTTTCCCCAGCTATTCAGGATTCCAACCGGAGATGGATGTTGAATGCTCATCCATGGATTTGGGGCGATTAAGAGTTCAAGATGTGGGAGAAGGCAGTGTAAAGATCAGGTAACTTTGAAGTATATGAGGAGTGGTCATTGCAATTTGGATAATTTTTATAAAGGGGATAATACACTTTGCACCCCCAGGTATGGGATTGTGACACTTTGCATCCCATCTTTCAATTTCGAAACATTGAGCCCCTCAGGTTTTGATTTTCGGCGATTTATACCCTCCCGTTAAATTGACCCTTCAAAACTAACGGAAAATAGCAAAAAAGACATTTTTTACCTCAATTAGCTAACAAAGCATAAAACATCTTTTTTCTCTACTATTCATTAGTTTTTACGGTCAAATTTATAGAAGAGTTGCAAATCGCCGAAAATCGAAACATGAGGGGCTCATTGTCACGAAATTGAAAGATGAGGGTACAAACTACAAAGTGTATTTTCCCCCTATATAAATAACGCCAAAGTCATATTCTTCTCGATCCTGATATTGTCCGTGGCAGTTTTGGTGCAGGCTTTACGAAGGGAGAGTCTCTCAAGGTCCACTTATGGGACTCCAGTTATTTTTAAGGTGATACTGTTGTTGTCATGGTTGATGTTATTCTTCTACTACTACTTCATCGTTGTTGTCCTTGTAATTAGGAACACCTTTGATTTTGCTGAGTTTATGTGGAATCTATTCCACCCATAGTTTGAACCAATTTAATGTGTCTATTATTGGTGGGGATAATACAGTAAAAGAAAGAGAATGCACATGTACAAAAGAGGTGGCCTTTACCAAACCTGGGTTTATGTTTATGCTAAGTTTTTAGCTGTAGTCATAAATTAAAAAGTAAAGAAACACTCTAAAGATTCTTCTGAGACAAAAGAGCACAAAGCTAGAAGACAAATAGCCCTATGCATGGCCATTTCATTCATTTTTGTTTATTTTCTGATATACCTAAATAGTAACTCAGGTGGTGGGAGCACATTGCAATGTTTCTCTGAGATTAGGTGATTAATTACCATAATATTAATTAACACTAACCCAAGATCCGTGCCCTTAAAAAATGAATCGATATTTTATTAAAATTCTGCTAAGAAAATTCCAACAATGGTGATTCTTGAGTGCTAATGTGAGTCCGCTAGTTATTGGAAGATGGATCCATGTTCATCTTTTACGTCAGTTATCCATGCTTTCTGTTTTATGCAAGCTTATAATTGCATTTCAAAGAAGTTTTCCAAGATGAATTATAATGCCTGAAGCTTCATGGGCATCTCAGTGACTATTAGTAGCTGATTTCTTTGGGCATAATTGTGATAAAGAGAATTGACTTCCTAGGGCACAAGACTTGCTTGTGTGTGATAAATGAGTCATAATACGTAAATCTCATTTCTAAAACAATCTAGAGAAAAAATAAAAGTAAGAGGAAACAATGCTCAGAAAAATAAAAGTAAAAGTAGAAGAAACAGCAAACAGTTTTCGTCTTTTGGTTGCCTTCATTTTTGGAACCCTAGCCCTTGAAAAATGTATTATTGAATCTGGACCTTCTCTTTGTAGTTTAATCAAGTCTGCTTTAACCCTTTCAATATATGTACTTTCTCTTTGATTGTATTTTTTTTCCTATTCTCTCTCTTCTTCTTCTTCTTCTTTTTTATTTTCTTTTTTTTTTTTGGGGGGGGGGGGTAGAGTCTTTATGTACTACATTTGGTTCGCTTTACTTATTTTATAATACCTCAGTGCAATTCAATTCTTTACACTCACTACATTTTATTGAGAACATCAATTTATACTGTTAAGGTTTATCCTGGACAAAGAGCTGGTGGTGTGGAGGCTGATATGATGGCTGCAAACGAGTTGAATACTCATTCCGTCCTTCAAGTAAGGGGAGATGGTTTTTTCTTTGCTCCCTCTACTTACTTGCTACGGTATAAGCCTTTATGTAATTGCAAGTTGGCTCCAGCGGTGAAGGGGTCCTACTGATTCTTGTGTCTGTGGCACATGATTTTTCAGAGCAGTTCAAAAGGTATCTGTCAGAATCTCCTGATTCTTATAGGAGGGTTTGAAACAAAAACTGGGGAGCAGGTTTGTTATGCTTTATCAATCATGTTAACATGTAAAGCTGTGGCTTGCTTTCCGTAATCACGGGAAATATAGTGCTGCAGACTATGCTAAAGCTGCAAGTGAAAAAGTATCAAGGGACCGAGCACATGGAGAAAAGATGTCTTGGAATCAATTTGAGCAAGCGCAAACAATAAAACGCAGAAGATATTTTGTCATTAAACTGCTTCAGGGTGCTATGAGAGGCCTAGCTTTCATGCACGACCATAACCAATTACATCAGAGTCTTGGACCATCTTCTGTTGTTCTTAAGTATGTATTGCAGAAATATTCAATTGGGTTCAAGAAACCACCTCTTCTGTGTGATACTATTACCTTTGTTCTGTCAATTAAGTTTTATCTTAGACAAAGTACGGCTTATTGTGGCAGTACAATTGTAGAAAGAGATGCTGCTTATTTAGTCCCACGACTTCGGGATCTAGCTTTTTCTGTTGATGTCAGGTATGTAAAAGATCTTGTTGCTCATATTCTTTTTTTCCCATTTTAGCCAAAAAATATAGTTCAACTCAGAAGATACCTGATTGATACATTCTATAAGAAGATTGTTTTGTATATGTTCGTTGTAGCTGTATCATACATAGTGAGGACATCCATCAAAGATGGGGGGGGGGGGGTTCACCTGTAAAGGCAATTGGTTTGCTCACTTTTCAGAAAGAAAGTTATGGTTTATGGTTTATGGTTTATTGAACCCCATTTATGGTCTAGAGCAACCGAAAGATCGTTTGAAGCTTAATTGAATGAAACTCACAAAAATTTATTTTTGAGTTCTCAAGATCCCCTTATTGTGTAAAAAACTAATAGGAGAACCACATCTCCACTTCTGTAGGATTTTCTCTTTTACCATTTTGTAGAAGGTAAAGAATATTTTGGGGTCCTGGCCTAGTTGATTCTCATGATGCAGTCATCCTCACATTATATTTCCTGCAGAAACATCACAATAGTCCCTTGGATAGTATTGTGTCCTTATTTTTTTATTTTTTTATTTATTCAAGCTGCAAACTACTCCTTTAAGTAAAGCTCTAGGCATTTTGTACCTTAGTAATTTTTTCAATCTATGGGCGCCCAGGTATTCATATCTAGAAGAGGGTCTTGGAACACTCTCAGAGGGACTGTGGAGATGAGCTTCTGCTGCTGGTGCCGTCACACTCATGGAGAAAAGAGCCTTTGGAATAGCAGATGATATGTAGGTTTGTTAAATAACTGGTTCATCGTAGTAGCTTCATTTGGATACTTATTCCTTCTACTATTTTGTTTCTTGTTCCCTTGTAGATATGAAGCAGGTCTCCTTTTTGCATACATGGCGTTTGTTCCTTTTTGTGAAGCAGACATAATGGATAGCCTTTCTTTGCAAGTAGGCTATAATACAACTCTACCTTCTTCCTTTTGTTGGGGCTCATAATCTTCTTTCTTAGAAATGCTTTTCTTAAGAAGAGTGTTGTTATGAAGTCTTTTAGAAGGCATGACTAAGGAGCTTGTTTGGAGTATTTGGATTTGACTTTTTGTTGACTGGTCTTCCTTTTTTTTTTTTCTCCTCTTTTGATCATGATTGAATTCAATGACCCTATTTTGTTTCCAAAGAATGTTGGTTTGAATTCGAGATTTTCAGCAAATTGACTTGGTTAAGAATGCATATAAAAGAGTCCAGGCAAACATTTTGAAGCTGGTGCTGGGAAAGTTTGTGTCAGACTCTCAGAATGTCTTTTTAGAAGGAAGACAGATTCTTGGACTGGGTCCTCCTTAGGAATGAATGGTTGGATAATAGAATTCAAGAGAAATCTTGGGCTTGTTTGCATAATTAAAAAATTTGTGATCATGTTAACTGGGAGTGCTTGACTTATATTATATGGAGGTTCTTGTCATCAATGAGATGTGGTTTGAAGGGATCCAGTTTTGTATTTGTAGTGTTAAACTTTTGGTGTCGGTTAGTGATAGCCCAGTTGTTTTCTTTTTCTGCTCTTTTAATATTTATAGAAGTTTGTGGCAAGTGGGCCCATCATAATGTCATTTTTTTCCTATTCACCATGGACATTCTTAGCAGGATGGTCACTAACTTTATGGAGGTTGGTTGGTGTTCAGGTTTTATGTTTGGTGGGCATGATAGCGACACTTTGGATACATCTTACCATTGTTTCGTAATGATATTATTTTGTTGTGTGGGAGAGATCAGTATTTACGAACCAATTTGTTTCTTTTCTTTTTCTTTTGAAGTTGTTTCTGGTATGAGAGTTAATTTGAGTAGAAGTAGTTGTGATTATAGGAGATATTGACCTGGTGGCAGATTTGGCCGATATGTTGAGTTTAAGGTAGGATTTTTTTACCTGAATTCACAGGTTATCTCTTAGATTGGCATTTAGTGACCAGAGTTGTGGAATTCCACTATTGAGGATGTGGATAAAAGATTAGTAAGCTGCGAAAAAATTGTATATATTAAAAGGTGGGACAGTTGGTACAGAACAGGCAGCAGTTTGTCCATGATCCAACCTGTTTCATGTCTTTGTGTAACACGACTTGTTCAATGGAATACAGATTGGAGAGCTCCAAATGTGATTTCTTCGGGGAAGGCGCTGGGGAAAGATGTGAGTTTCATCTGATTAACTGCAATGTGGAAGGTTATCCCATAATAATAGGAGGTCTTTTAACCTGTGAACTGAAACCCTTAAATCACACATTTCTAGGCGAATAGTTGTGATGGAATCTGGGCAATTTCAGAAGCTGTTTTTGTGTGAAATAGGGGGAGGCATGGGATGAATGGACTTCATAGCTGGTGAGAGAATCCCGAGTTTGTGGAAGAGTATAAGAGGTGTGTAGCAACCTTGTCTGTTTTAATAGGAAATGGTCGTAAGGGATAAATATTCGGGTGTATTCTCTCGATAGCAGCTGATAAGGAATGTCCTGTTCCAGTAGTTTGGAATATTTGGTGGAGGAGTTTAACAATGGAATATTACATTTTTTAGTTCTTGCTGGGAAATATGTTAAATGTATGAAGGTGGCGAGGAGTGGCATTCTTTGGATGGACAGCTGCATTGGATGCAATATTGACCACTGAGAACTTGAGAAAAAGGAAAGATAATTGTGGATTAATGTCGGATGTGTAAGAATTGGTGTGACACATTCAATGGCCTTCTTTTACATTGCAATGTGGCTAGGAAATTGTGGTCATAGCACTAAGTTTAGAATGCATTCGGTGATGCCTTGGACTGTGTCAGAAAGGGAGACTTAGTTGTCATGAGAAAGGTAAGATTTGGCAGCAGTTCCTCTGTCCATTATGTGGACAACTTGGCAGGAAACGAGTAATCAACTTCATTGATTAGGAGCTGAGTGGAGCTTGCTTAAAATTGATTTTATTGTGTTTTCTATTTGACTGGCTGCATGCTCCGGAAATGCATGTTTTGATACTCTTTTGTATTTCAGTTCTTTACTAATATGCAATTGCTACTAGGTGAGAAGATGTCTTACACAAATAGTGCCATTTATTTTAACTTCTAATAACTTGATTACTTACTATGAAAAGAAAAAACTCCTATGTCCTAATTGCTTAAGCCATGGACTTGCAGAAGCTGTTGGAGAGCACATTCCGGCTTGATCTTGAAGCTACCAGAGAGTAAGATGCCTTCCCGTATTCTACTATTTCTGAGCAACATTTGAAAAGTCAGATTCTAATGCCGAGAAATTATTTTTGCTCTCTGTGACTTTGGGGTTGGTGCTTTATTTCTTTTTTCCAAAAGTTTAGGGTTTCTAGGCCTGTTCAGATTTGGGCAAACCAACCAAGCCCGACAGGAATTGATCGGTTTACGTATGGGCCGGCTCACTTTTTAAACCCCAAAGGGGATCAGTTCGTTGTTCGGCCCATCGAAACCGAACAGACCCCATTATATAAATAATTATAAAATATATAATAAAACTCTGAATTACACAAGCAGGGCTGTTTTAGTTTTTTTTTCTTACTCTACATCTCTCCCTCTCACTCCCCTCCCCCCAAATTCGAAGAATAATCCCCCCCCCCCACCCCACATTAGGATTTTCCCATCTAGTTCTCTCCATCACTGCCTACACTGCCCAAACCTACCAAAAGTCATCTAGGGTCGGTTTGGCCAGCCTTGGAGAGTTGGGGTAGGGCGGTTGGCCCTCAATTTCAAGAAATCGACCCCCACGGTTCAGTGGTCCGTGAGGGGCCCAAACCAAACAGAGTGGTTGGTTTATACCCCTAACGGCTTCTTGTTAGTCTCGTTTGCCACACTATTAGGAATGTGCTGTAGTGATGAATCATGACTATGAAGTCAACCCAAACTTGTCTTTGTAAACTTATCAAATGCTGTTCAGGAGTTCTTTTGTGTATTTTTCCTTTAGCCAGATAGGAAATATTCAGCCTTATTATTTGTGGTTACCTGTACCATAAACATCTTTCTTGCAGGGTTTTTAGCTCTTCAGCATCTTAGTTAATACTTTGCTTTTCTATTTTCTTCTTTTGCCAGGTATTGTTTAGCAGATGACCGATTACTAGATGCTGTCAAGTTCCTGGATCTTGGCGATTGTGCTGGTTGGGAGTTACTCCAGGTTTAATTATACTTCTAATTGGTATCTTGGTGCACTCGTCAAATTTGTTATCAGTCTGGAAACTTCTATACAAAATTTGTATGTACCAAAAAGTTTAGTTAGGTTATAGCCCAACATCTGTCATAGATTATCTACTGTTCACCTGTGGTTGTCACAGTCCCTCTTACTCCCAACTTCCGATTTTTCCAATGTTTCAAAATTCCGTTTTCTCCTCTCTTTTTCTTCGAATTCCTCGGGATCACTTCCTTGCTTTCTGAAAAATTGGTATTGTTGGCGTAGGCAATGGTGAATCCTGACTTCAGACAACGACCGAATGCAGAAGCTGTACTCAATCATCGGTTCATGACTGATTGTGTTCTATGAATTAGGTTATGTTTGTGTTTTAAAATTTTTGGTATTGGATTTAGTGTTGGTATTGGGTTTAGTGGAAAAGTGAAGAGAGGTAATTTTTTATATTTTTTGTAATTTTTTATATTTTTTATGGGAGAGAGAGAGAGAAAGAGAGAGATTATATTGTAGTATTTTATTGGGAGTTGGTGAAATATTTTGTGAAATCTTTACCGCAAACGCACCCTAAAGAAGCTCAAGCTCAATGATTATCATCTGAACTCAGCAATGGTGATGACAAAACCTCAAGGGGGCACGGAGAAGCAAGAAGAAAGAAAGAGAAGTTATCATTTAAGTTTCTAAGATGTGGAGTTGGCTACACCATTTTCAACTTCACTGCAACATGAAAACATGAAATAGTTGTACATGTAGTGAGCCTCTCAACAGAGCAAAGAACATCAAATTCTGCTCTTGTGAATCATTTCTTTACTTGTAACAATGATGTCTTCTAGATTCTCTACTAAACTCGCCCTATTTTCTAGGAAACCCTTTTTTTTTTTTTTTTAATTGAGTAGTCTCAATATGCAGATAAGGGAAATTATATCTTTATATATCTCGGTTTAACGAATCAAGGTGAGCCTCATTTTTAAAGTCTGATCATGCTAATTGACTTAAGCAACGTGAGGTTGATGAAAGGCTCATATGAATATGCTTAATGAAGCGCTCGTGACCATTCTTTATCATAAGCCACGAACATGTCAAATGAATGGGATTTCAGAAGAATCTGAACTAGTTTGATTTACCACTCCACTAAAGTTAGTCTTAATTGAAGATCTAAGATAGTATATCTTAATGGAGATTTCAAAAGAAATGCAAGAACTCTTTCTTGTTTTTTCTTGGCAAACCAAACAAGAAAAAAGAACTTGTTTGGTAGAACATAGTGCTTGTGCTGATAGAAGTTCTTACGATTTTTTTTTCTAGCTTACGATTTTTTTATTCAATCCTTCAAAATGTCTTTATAGACTCCCATTGAAAAAGGCAATAACTGGGAACATTCGTTTTATGGTTTTAATTGGTTTAGTAGAGCATTCGTATGATTTTCTATTGACATCCATACTTGGGAATTAACTTAAGTTTAGATATAATAATTGATCGTATTGTTTTGATTTGATTATTTAGTTTGTTTTAGGTTTTCAGTGATTTTTAACTTGGTTTTAAGTATTTTATTTTAGTTGGTCAAATGTAATTATTATCATGATATTCTTTTGTTATAAGTGAAGATATTCTAATAAAATATATAACTGTACCAGTCTTTAAGTAAAAAAACAAAAAAGTGTGTGATTTCTAATTTCTAAATCTATTTTTTTAATAAAAAAAGAGACGTATGTGTGAGGGTGAAAATTTTGGGTATTGGAGTTTATGAAATATTATAAAGTAAAGATATATTATGAGAGTTGGTGAAAAATTGAAAAGATAAGATTTTTAATAAGTATTATAATAATAAAAAATTATGTGATAAATTTTTTATTATTAAACCTAAATTTTTGGACCCAAATTATTGGGTCCCAAACATAATAGCATGAGGGGCATTTTCGTCCTGAAAAATATGTATACTTCAATCTATAGGAAAATTCTTTGCACCTTACACGCTTACAGATTGCGAACTGCGAGGTCTTTGAACCATAGGCGCACGGAAGCAATTAAGCAACGCATGGTAAGATTCCAATTTCATCAGAAGGCATCAAAACCAAAGACCCAACAGTTACCAGAAAGGAATTCCTATAATAGATTGGAATCAGGAGTCAAAACCCAACAACATTTCCTTTCTTGTTTCTCTTTGCTTTCCTTTTCTCATCCTGCAACAGTTCTGATCCTTCTCTATCTGTATTTTTTTTTCAGAGGCAGTTGCAATGAGGTAAATGGGCCTGATTCAGTTTTATCACTGGGATCTCACCTGGGTTTCTGCTTTAACGAATTTTTGGTTTTTGATGAAGTAAATTTGATTAAATTTTCTTGGATTGTTTGAAGTTTGGATATTATATTAAAATACATCATTTTTATCGCGAATGATTTCTCTGAAAGATTTTACTGTTTAATTTTGAACTCGTATGGTCTGTAATTCTCTCTCTCTCTCTCTCTCTCTCTCTCTGGCTGCTTTTCCCTCTGTGTTGTACTTGATGGGTTGAATCTCGAGTATGTTGGGAACATTCACGCTTGATTGTTGGTTGACTTTTAGCCTTGAGTTGATCAATTTAGTTTTAAGTAAAAGCTGCGATGGTTTAAATTTGGTTGCTTCAGCTGAAAAAATATGCACTCGCTCATTTTTTCGAAGGCGGTGGTTTTGTGCATCTTACCTTGTATCCTTCTTCATTTCATTTTCTTTTCCACTTTGTGGTGGGGTGGGTTAGCGCCTCTATGCTTTATGGGAATTTATTTCTGGGGGAGGGATTCTATGCAATCATAATTTCATGGTATGTTCGGCGGGAATCTGATCGTCCTATGTGGCAGTAGCATTGCTAATTGTGCTGTAGTTGAACTTGTCCTGTAAATCGTCTTATTATATTCTAATATAGTTGGTGCTAAAGCTCATTGGAAAATGATGGCCAAAGAGTGCTGGAGTACCCTTCTCTATCGATATGTTAGATTGGGTGGTTGTATGCTCCTTTAAGCAGCAAAATTTCTACCATTCTTGATTGTTGGAACGCTGCTATGTTGATGGAGTCAGATTTTGATTGTTGTTCGTTTGGAAGGCCAGTTTAGTTGGTAATCTGGGTATTTTTTAGAGCCCACACGTCTTTTTCTCTTCTTACTTGAAATGGGCAATTCTCTTAAGACTGTGCTTGCGTCTCTTTTGGAAGGACTGCATGAGGTCTCTCCTTTACACTTGAGTCTTTTCCAATTGAGAGCAAATCCTTGAACTTATCTCATAGGTAATATAAGTTTGTTTTGGCCCTTGGCAGCCCTTTTCTCTATGAGGGGTGTTCTTTGAATCAGTCTCTAAGGTGGAGAAGGAGGAAAATGAATTCCTATCTTCCAAATGAGAGGGCTAATGGGCTAATGGAGGGGCTCAATATTTCAATATATGAAATTCCAGGAATTTGTGGAAATCAAGAGTTCTATGAGGATTGAGTCGGTCGTATCGCTTTATCCGTCAAAGGATGTTATCATTCTTACGCTCATCAATATTCTTCTTGCCCCAACATCCCCATTATCGCCCTTGACTTATCTGCTCCCTGGGTTGTGGGGTCGGTCCAGTGGGCCGGGGTTTGTACTTCAGGGTTGGGCCAAAAGGGTCCAGCTTTGGGGAATTTCCTCGTCATCAAAAAAAAATATTCTTCTTGCACCCCCAACCCCAAAGGAATCCCAACTGACTGTGATTTCGTCCTTCAAATCATCATGTGTCGTCTCCCTTGGTATTTTGTATTTATATAAAACCAAGTACTTTTTTTTCCGCTTCAGGATTTTGGTTTCACTTAGAAGAGTCTTTTTAGTTATGAATAAGTAGGAATTCTATATGCTTAAAGATATATGTAACATGATTTGGGAGGTCTCTCCAGTAAACTGTAATCAGTACTAACATAAGAAAGGGGGGGGGGAGACATTATAGCACAATTGATGATTTCCACAAGTTTTCCTTTCTTTCACAAGAAACATGGCATTAATTTCTGTTTCTTTTCCTCTCTTCACTTTAGTCTTAATCACTGCTATTGTTCTCAATTTCAGCTAGTGTTTTGATCAATAGGACACTATAGCACAGTTGATGATTATAGGAAAAGCATAATGCTGTTAGGCTTGTCAATAGGAAGCCTACTTTCTTTTTGATAGTTGAGTGCACTTTTTACTGCTGTTCAACGCAGCACATATGAATATGACATCACCTTTTCTATTGCCTTCATCACTGTATGTATGATATATAATCCAAAAGAATTAATGAAAAGCATAATATCTTTTACAGTTTTCTGCAACTCCTGCTTGACCTTTGTGGCTGATCTGCCATTAATGGAAGAGGTTTGCGGACAAGTACTCCGTGTATATCAGATCTTTGCCGGGGATTAATAGCACAATCATCCATGGTAAACCCAAAAGTGTCCCACCGTCCCATTATATACTATAGGCCTATACAACCCTCTGACCTTGATATTCTGGAGAAAATCCATGCTGATTTGTTTCCCATAAGGTAGATGATCTAATCTGCTGGCCTTTATGGGTTGTAGGCTTTAAGATGAAGTAAATGCTTCCTCATAATTAAATGCTAATATTCAGGTATGAGTCTGAGTTTTTCCAAAATGTGGTCAATGGACGTGACATATATTCATGGGCTGCTGTTGACCGCAGCAAGCTGAATGGTCAAAGTGATGAAATCGTTGGATTTGTAACTGCGCGAATTGTTCTTGCAAAAGAAAGCGAGGTGAGTGCTCAAATTTTACAAGTCTACAACTTTCACTAAATCCTCATACCCGATGCTCTTTTCCTTTTCCCCTTTGCCCCAAATTGAGGTTTGATTTTAGTTCTCTGGTAAAACTCCCTGAGACATTCGATGGTTTGTTAGCTGGCAGCTTTTCAAGCACAATTATCCAATATTTAGTTTAAATGTTTGAAGTGTTGCAGAAACTACCATGAGATATTCCGACCTAAGGGGATTTTTATGCCTAAAGTTCCTATCAGATTTCAAGGCCTTTATCTGCATTAAATATTCCCTTGTAGCATGTCATGGTTTAATGCTAAGTTAAAGGGTGTAAAATCATTTGGATTTTTTTAAGCTTGCATCATTTTGAATTTTCAGTGAATAATAGATTGTTGTTGGTTTGAGTATCCTGATTTTAGTTACATTTACAAAAGATCCAGTGCTTAGAGAGGTCGAGTCTTTAGTGAAGAGTTCACAAATATCTGAAAAAGTTAATTTCTGCTTAGGTTTGTTTTGGTACTAATATAAACAAACCAAACAAAATTCTCTTTGTTTTATATCTTTTCATTGGTTCTGTTGATTCATTTCAACCAACATTTGCCTTGTAGATAGCGGATATGCTCCGACATGACTCGTCAAAATCCGATCAAACTTTAGTCTACATTCTGACACTTGGAGTAGTAGATGCTTATCGAAATTGTGGGATAGGTATGACTTTGCGTTCCCTTCGCTACAATTTCTCAGAATTTTTTCTAGATGCTCAATAAACTGATTACTGGTTGGTTTACAGCTTCTTCATTAATTCGTAAGGTCATAAAATATGCCTCCAGTATACCTACTTGCCGGGCAGTTTACTTGCATGTAATTTCTTACAATATTCCTGGAATAAATTTGTACAAGAAGATGGCGTTCAAGTGTGTAAGGCGGTTGCAGGGCTTCTACTTAATCGACGGTCGGCATTATGACTCATACCTGTTTGTCTACTATGTTAATGGCGGTTGTTCTCCTTGCTCACCACTGTAAGTACAAAATATCCTCCATCGTTAATTTGGTCAGTATACTGTACCTAATGCTGGGAATATTATTCTGCATCATCTTTAATGTTGAATTGGTTGCAGAAGTTGTCTTTAAAGCGTGGTCTAAAACTCATGAACAGTTTGCCCAAAGAAAAGAATTAGCACTGTTTTCTTTGGAAGTTACCTGTAGGCCCAAATTTTCGTTCTTTTTCATTCATCACTGAGACTATTTGGAGAAAAAGTACAGACACCATGACTCTGCATCAAAAATGAAACTTGGAGAACTAAGCTAGTATTTTGCAAAAAGGGGCAAGGGAATAGTAGATTATCCAAATAATGCTAACATCTGATGATCGGGACCATATTTTGATAACAGTAGTAGCTAAAAAGTGATTCAGAGTTTAGGCCTTGGAAGAGAGGTGATGTAAAGTGAATTCCACGTGGTTCTAAAGTTTTATAGACTTTCTATATGCTTTAAAAACCTACAAAGACCATGCTTCTTGTTTGGTCTTGAAAGTATAAATAGCCTCTAGTTTGGTCTAAAAGCATGAAAACCTACACGCAACCTTTCAACATAATGGTGGCTAGGCAAAATCTACGAGTAGCACTGCAAATACAACTGATGGCTTATAGTCCCATGTTCTTTTTGAACCATGCGGTTCTTGTTTTCCTTTTTCTTGCTTGTTTCCTTAACAAATCATTTGCATACGATGGTGTAGTATATCCACAATATTAGTTCTATTTGATGCTGTTTGTACTACACCACATTAGTTCTTTTTGATGCTGTTTGCTAGTACTGTCAAGTGTTAGATTACTGATTTATTTGTTCTGCACCATATGAATGCATCTGGTAGAAAAATGTAACGTCTTTTATGTTGCAGAGAGCTTGCTAACATCATGGTGAGTTTCATTAGGAGTGGTTTTAAGACAATGGCTGCAAAGCTGTACCATAACGAAGACAGAAGGATCCCAAAATGGCCGAAATGTAAGGAGAGCCATTCTCTTATATCAACAAGCCAAAACAAAAGAAATTTTACCGCTGAATGTACGGGGTATGAGTGTGTTTGATTTATTTACTCCCTTAAACTGATGTATACCTTTCTGCTCCTTGCCCGTTGCCTTCTTCCCTTTGTGGTTACTTGTTCTTGAAGCCTGAAATGATGTCTTGTTGTAATAAACTCTGTCCTTAGTCATAAAGTGATGGCGATATATGCCTATTCATTTTAAACTCAATAGTGAAGGAATTCATGAAATAATAGCCTTACATAGCTGTTTCCATTACTGGATTGTTTATAGCAAATAATTGGTGTGAGCACTTGTAAATTCCGAAAATGCCCACTTCGTCATTTGCTGTAAGTGGAACTGCTGAAAAATAGTGAACAGGCATGTCATTTAAGGAAGTTATCCATCCTTAAGTTTTTCATAATTTTCCTGTTCGTTCTGGTCACTGTGAAAGTATCTGGTTTATTATGATCCCAAGAACAGGCATATCACGTCTCTCTGTCTCGCTGCTGTCGCTGTCTGTGTCATTTTAAGAATGGTCTTCAATGGAACTTTCACATGTATTTACCTTCGATTGTAGGGGTTTCTTCCTCCATTATAGTTGGATGGAAGAGTGAAATTATGGGTTCAAAACTAGCTATGAATGCTTACCTGCAGTACCTTTGGTTTTCAAAATGGTCATGCTTATGGTATTTACCAGTACTAGATGATCCTATTGAGGCGAACAATTTTGCAATAAAAATGGCAGGTTCTTCCTTTCTTCCTAGAGCAGTCAAAAAACAGGTTCCAAGTTGAGGCAAACTACATAATTTCTTAAACGATCAAAATAAATAAGGAAACTTCCTAATGGGGACATTTATTTAATTTAATTGTTTTAGTTGATTTAGTTGTGATTTATATTTTATTAGATTAGGAGTTATTATGTTTGATTAGGTTTTGGCCCATGGGCTTTTAGGGTTTATTTAGGATCTTTTGTTTTTTATTTAAGGTTGTGAGAACCTTAAATTCAGTTAGACTGAGATTATAAAGATTATTGACGACTGTCTTTTGCACTTTAACGTGTTTTTCCCCTCCCCTTGGCTAATTTTTTCTCTTCTTCCCTATCTTTCATGATTTCTCTATCTTAGTCCTAATTCTCTGTTATTTTTTTTGATGAATAAGCCAATCTCATTAGAAATAATGAAAACAGTACAAAAGACTATACTGACAACACTACTCCAAACAAGTAAGAAAACTAAGGAAATCAACGAAATCTAGAAAAGGGCAACCAAGTCTGAGGTCATCTCTATTGGTAGGGTGGAGTATGTGCGGGAGTTGGAGAGTATTCTTGGGTGTGGCATCTCTTCATTGCCTATTAAGTACCTTGGTCTCCCATGGGGGCTTCTTTCAAATCCACTCATATTTGGGATGGGATAATCGAAAGGATGGAGCGTCGTTTGGCTGGATGGAAGCGGATGTACCTCTCTAAGGGTGGTAGGCTAACTCTTATCAAGTCTACTCTTTCGAGTTTACCTACTTACTTCCTTTCGTTATTCCCTATTCCAGCGGGGGTGGCGAATAGGATGGAGAAGATTCAGCGAGATTTCCTCTGGGGTAGTGATGATTGTGTTCACCAGTTTCATCTTGTGAAGTGGAATACGGTGTGTTCTCCGTTGCATGATGGGTGGTTGGGCATACGCAATATCATAATGTTTAATATGACGTTACTTAGGAAATGGTTATGGAGGTTTGCGTTAGAACTAGATAAGTTGTGGAGAACGGTGATTGCTGAGAAATACGGTTGTGCGATAGGAGGTTGGTGTACGAGTTCTACTCGTGACTCTTATGGGGTGAGTTTGTGGAGGTACATTAGTAAAGGGTGGGACACTTTCAGCAAACATATTCGGTTTAAGGTGGGGACTGGTGTTAGTATCAGCTTTTGGCATGATCTTTGGTGCGGTGATAAGCCTTTGAGTCTCTCTTTCCCTTTGGTTTTCTCGTTATCCCGTTGCAAGGAGGCTATGGTGGCGGATTGTTTGGTGGATGATGGTGATCATATTGTGTGGAGTGTCCCTTTCTCTAAAGCTGCCAATGATTGGGAGATGGAGGATTTTGGTTCTTTCTTTGCTTTGTTGTATGGGGCTGTTGTTAGCAGAAGGGAGGATGATGTGATGGTTTGGATGGGCATTAAGGATGAGATGTTTTCTGTTAAGTCGATGTATGGCTTGCTCAGAGGTGGGTCTGGTCTCTCTTTCCTTTGGAAGGGGGTTTGGAGGTCCTTGTGTCCTATGAGAGCTTCCCCAAGAGTTCCAACGCACCTTCACCATCGGCGAGGCTCCCGACGATCCCCAGCCCAGGCGACATGGGCTCCGAAACATACCCTTCCTCCAACAGAGATGGTGGGCCGAGCTTTTCAACAAGAGACCCATGACCCAAACAAGGAAAGCCCAACCCAACCTGTTGTTGGGTACCTCCACATAATGGAACCGAAGGGGAGTCCTTCGCGGGTTGCTGAGCCACTAACCTGAAGCCACAAATAAGGCAGCAAAGGCCCTTGCGTGGGTCCAGGTCCAGTTCGTAGTTTTTTGCCAGCCCAATAAGACTCTCCAGCTCATCCCTGAGTCACATTAAATGAACCCACAACCTTCCCACTGACCCAGCCGTCACAACAGGCGCCTCACCTACTTGATTTGTCTTGGAAAATATGTGACCTTCACCAGGCTCTGCATGCGACACCCTTGGGAGCCAAACGTCGACTTGTTGAGCAAGCTACCATCTTCAGCATCAACGTGAAACACGCTTGTCTCTTTCTCTTCCACCGGCTTCTTCTCCGGCAAGCCAACCCGCACCATCTGAGCAAAGGAGACTCCCTGCGTGATTTTAGAATCAACATGTTGCAGTTTCTTGTGCCTCAGCACCCCAAGGACCGAAATCAACTCCTCACACATCTGAAGAAACGCATGCCACCCAGCATTAGATATCCCCTGCGGGATCATCACCGCCCCCCGCTGACGTTTCTCCCTAAATCCTGCTAGGACAACATAGCACCCGTGCATATTGGAGCACCCTGAGCCAGAAACGCCCCGAGACGAATCATTGAATTTTTTTGAAAAATTGTTGTCCTCCTTCCCTTCAACTAGATTGCCAAAAAGGTTCGCCATCCATACAACTCCATATCTACCAAAGCAAATCGAGCTCTGCGACTTCCTACTCAGCTCTGTAAGCGTAACAACACCAAACGAACTCACTGAAAACTGAAACATCTTAGCCTCAATCACTAGACTACGAAAGAAAGCCATAGGGGAATCCTACACTACATTAGTCATGGATAAAATGCACCTATATTCTAACTGATGGTCCTAATTCTCTGTTATATTCTGCATCAAATTGGTATCAGAGCAAAATTCCTATTTCTTTTTCCGTTTCTTTTGGTTGTGCGACACTATAAATCCCACAAATTGTCCATTGATGTGCTTTGGTTTATTGGTGTTCTTCGGTGTGTGAGTTGATGCCCCAGCAGCGTTCTCAGCCTTCGTCGACGTTCCCCGGAGCTCCGGCCGTCGATGTTTGGCCCTTTTTCCGGCGATCCAGATCTGTCCCAAGTGGTTTCCTTGTTCTTTGTTGTTATTTTTCCAGATCTGAGCCTATATTTGAGTTTCTACATGATTTTCTGTTCACATGGGTGAACCCCACTTCGTTCCGCCACCGGCAGTAACCAGTTTCGGCCCATTTCGACGATTTCGGTCGATATTTTTCGGTTCAAGTCGAAATACACTCGGTTTTTCGTCTTGGGTTACAACCAGTCCCTCACCCGAACCCCTATAGTGTCTCGTGGGTCGATACTTCCTTCATAGCAGTGAAGGAACAATGTCTTGTGCCCATTCAGTTTCTAGAGTACAAAGATCAAATATGGTGTGATGTTATCCCTATGGATGTAGGTCATGTTGTACTTGGTCTCCCATGGTTATTCGATTTGGATGTGACCATATGTGGTTGCTCCAACTTTTGTTCCTTTTTGTACAAGGGAAAGAATATTCTCCTTAATTCTCTTCCTCTAAAACCTGTTGATGTCCATCACCCCAAGACAGTTATAGACAATAAGGGGTTAAATATTATCAGCTCAACTGAGTTTGAGTGAGATCTGGTAGGGGAGTCGGTTGTGTTTGCCGTAATTTTCAAGGAAGTTCCATCTGATTCTCCGGCAGCAGTGCCTCCTAAGGAGGCTCACGAGGTCCTTTAGGAATTTCATGATGTTTTTTCTGCGGATCTCCCTAATCATTTGCTAACATTACAAGGCATTCAACATGTCATAGATCTTGTTCCCCTATCCCCCTATGCTAGTGTGTCTATGAATACTGAATCATTTGCACATCATCTTCATGACTTGCATCTTGAGATCAATAAACATCTAGAAGCAAGTAATGCATCATATAAACTTTGAGCTGACTTACATTAAAGACATGTGCATTTAATATTGGGGATTATGTCATGATCCGAATTCGATCGGAACGGTGTCCTCCTGGACCCGCTTCCAAATTGCAAGCTCGTAGTGTAGATCTTTTTAAAATTTTGGAGCAGGTTGGACCAAATGCATATCATTGATATTCCATCTCGTTTTGGCTTTCATCATACTTTCAATGTTGAGGACTTAGTTGCCTACAAAGGCCCTCACAACTTCCCAAATGATCCTTTTATTGACACCACTACAGCTGACCCTAAGCCTATTCCTATTCCTGCACCATTACCTTATCTCCATCCACTTGTCGATAAAATTTATGCTATTCTAGATGAGCAGGTTGTGTTCACTATAGATGGAGCGGTTTAGCGTTTCGTTGTTCGTTGGGTAGATAATTCGGATTCCGAATGCACTTGGATTACTCAAGATATTCTTTAACTTCTTGATCCCGACATATTAGAGCTCTACAAAAGTCATCAGGATCTTCTCTCGCCAAAGTTAAGTTCTTCTCACCACGGGACAATTCGTGGGGACACTACATTCAAATCTCCACCGATACGAGTCTATGAGTGTGCGATGAAGACTGCACAACCTCTTAGTTTATGGTTGGGTACTTGAGCGTGATGATTTCATCATGTTTTGTTCTACTCGACGTGGTCGAGTTTCTCCCACTTGGGGAGAGTTAATGGAGACATTTATTTTATTTAATTTTTTTAGTTCATTTAGTTGTGATTTATATTTTATTAGATTAGGAGTTATTATTTTTTATTAAGTTTTGACACATGAGCTTATAGGGTTTGTTTAAAACCTTTTGTTCTCTATTTAAGGTTTGTGAGAACATTAAATTCAATTAGACTGAGATTATAAAGATTCTTGACGGCTGACTTTTGCACTTAAACACGTTTCCCTCTTCTCCTTGGCTAATTTCTTCTCTTCTTCCTTATTCTTTCATGATTTCTCTATCTCAGTACTAATTCTCTGTTATATTCCGCATTAGAGAAACGTTGACTAAAACAGTACTTCAGAACCCATGCTGGAAAGTTGAATTCAGTATCCCATAAGCGGAGTAAGGAATTTCTTGGGGGCAATTTCTCTGAATTCATGTCGCATGTACGTGTCTTTGAACATCTCTAGAAAGAGAACGACATTGAAAGGCATTATAAGTATTGAATATTGTAAGATCCAAACTGCCCATATTTTAGACGGGCAACATTGAATTTTTTAGGATTTTATCTTTTCTAACATTATAAGTATTGGACAGTGTAAGATCTAAACTGCCCATACTTTTATAGGATTTTATCTTTTTCTAAATTATATTATAAAATTTGAATAGTAAATTAGGGAGATCTCAATTCAGAAACTCGGTCCTTATTATTCGTTTTTTTAAATAAAAAGGACAATAAAGGACAGAAAGGAGATGGAGGATTGGGGCATAATTGGGTGTGATTATAGTAGTACCATTTCCCCCACAGATTTTGTTATTCCTATATAAGGCACAGTATGTTCATTTTACTCCATGTCAGTGATGTGCGTAAGATAAAAAAAAATTATAAAACGAAGATTAAATTACCTAAAAATAAATATAAAATTTTCAAAATATTAAAGGCAACAATCTGTATTAAATTTAAGAGAAATTCACTTTTTAATCATTAAGTTTTGGACACTTTTTCATTTTAGTCCTTCACTTTCAATTTTCAAATTTTTAATCCTTGAGTTTTTTTTGTTTGACGAAATGGTCATTCCGTCAGTCTGCCGTTCATATGCTTAACGGAGCTCTCTGACACGTCAGCAAATTTGTACCGGTCGACCACTACATGAAGCGATCGACCGCACAATTTCAAAACATATACCCGGTCTAACGCTTCATGTGTCGTTAAGCATATGGACGACAGACTGACGGAATGACCATTTCGTCATGAAAAGAAAACTCAAGGATTAAAAATTTGAAAGTTAAAAGTGAAAGACTAAAATAAATAAAAAAAGTATACAAAATTTAAGGGCTAAAATGATAATTTTCCTAAATTTCAAGACCAAATTTGATCTCAAATTTAGCGTGATCTCGGGTACATGGGCCACGGGGAAGGCGTCCCGGTTTTGCATCTACTTTCTCTTTGGGCAATGGAAACGGAAAGGGGCTGGACCTGAGACACTATTAGGGCTCGATTTTTCTTCACTTTCCATCTCGAGGTGAGTTAGAGTGATATATCGGCCTATCGGGTCTTGTATCAGTGAGTTTCTTTTCGCTTTGATTCTCTGCGAAAATTTCGTTTTTCTTTTCTTCAGCCTCTCTCCTCACCCGAGATGTGCTTGGAATTTAGCTCTGTTAACGAAGGGACTTACAGCATTAGGATCTGAGCTTGGAATACTATCTATTTTCGGTCTGTCCCGCTGCTGCTGGGAAAAATCAGAGTACGTATTCTTTTTTCTTCTCGATTGCCAACATATGTATGCATTTATAGTTTACGATACTGCTTCCGCTGGTTTCAAAAAAATTTGTGTTTGTGAGCTATTTAACTGCGAATTAAGTTTGCCTTTTCACCCTCAGTCTACTAAATGCAAGCAAAACATTGATTCTGACGCAATTCTTTTGCGTACTGTTGAATTTTATATGACCTATGTATGCGTGGATGTGTGTATATACGCGCATGCGTTGTTGGTGGGTGGGGTGTGTGTGATGTTTATCCCTTGCAGTATTTCCGAGTTTTTTAGGGATTGCTCTGATGGGGGTATTTTCTGATCAGGAGTCGTTAACAGGTGTTGACATATGATTCTAGTGGAATATTTTTCCATTTGCCAACGTGAAATGACAAAAAGAAAATGCTTGATGATCTATGTACTTGGGTTGTATCCTATTGGTACTTGATCTGAACTAGGAGACGGATAAATTGAGAAGTAAAATTGAGAGAAACAATAACATAAGCATTTAAGAACATTACAATTAGAATTGTGGTTGAAAATTTGCACACATGATTTCACATGTTGCTGTTGCAGATTGTCAGACATATTGAATGTGTTTGAAAATATTTAATGCAGGAACCTGATTAAAAATCAGCAGTTTAGATGATAGCAAAAGGAAGGAAACTTTCCGGAAGGGGAGAAGCAGTAACAGCAAACTATGCTTTTGGTCCGCATGATGAGGACATAATTATAAAGCACAGGCTTCTCACCCGCACCACAACCACAAGGGGTGAGCCTCCCTTGAAGAAACTTCAGAAGAAGTTCACCTCTTTTGTCCTTGAGCTTGAGAAGGAGGGAGACAATTATGGTGACTGTGAGAAACTTTCCAGAGCTTTCTTACAGGAGTTGTCAACATTCGAAATTCCACTCCTCAAGAGCAAAGCAGTTGTTGATGCAAACATAAGAGAGAAGGAGAACTTCAACGAGTTGAAAGATGAGATAAACAGACAGATTGGGCAAGCGCAAACTGACATAGAAGATCTTAAGAAGCAACTTGAAGAGAGTAAGATTGAGAGGCAGCACAAGGAGGAATGTGAGGCAATCAGGAAAATGATTGCAGCACAGCCACCGAGATCACAGACACAGAAGATTATAAGGGAACTAGAGAAAGAGATTGCAGCTTTGGATGCAGAGAACACTGCTGGTTCAAGGTTGCTGGAGCTTCGCAAGAAACAGTTTGCTCTTTTGTTGCATGTGGTATGTGACACTGCATAAACTTCACAATATTTTTTTCCCATTTATCTTATTTTTGGACAAAAAACCATTACGGACAGAGGAACAGTTGGCCAAAAATGACCTTGAAAGAACTGTATAAGTGGCCATGGAATCAGACGGAATAGGCTGTTATTAGGTTCATATGGGGTAATTAGTGATGTAAAACGGAATCTAGTGGCTCCATCTTGTTTCAAACTAGATTCAGAAATCAAGTTTGATCATTGTGAATAGTGACAGCTAAAAAGTGGGAGCCATTGACTGTTTTCATTGCCTATGTTTGATGGAGAAGAAAAAATTTATGGTTCTAGCTGTGTGATTTTCCAGTGATAACTTTCTAATTTCTTCATATGTAACGTTCCGATCCCATTTTCAATGACCTTTTTCCCTCCTTAATGTTCCTTTTGGCCAACTCGTGCATGTATCCTTCATTTATATCATTATATTGACATGATATGTTGACTCTATGTCAAGCTCCTCAGATAATTTGCCATTTTGTTTGGCCTTTTTGCAGGTGGATGAGTTGCAGAATACCATAGAGGAAGAGCAGAAAAGTTTGGTTGAGGAAATGAGACTTGCAACCGAAGAGCAGAAGAATGGGATCGAGGATGCTAGTGGGGGCTCAGATGCCATGGCTGTTGATTAGTGACTATACTGAACCTCAGAAATGCAGTTGTACGATTGTAATATCTTTGAATTGGTTTTCATTTATGCGTTATCTTTCATGTTTAAAATTGAGGATATGTAGTGCGAAATCAGAGCATTTCCTTCATGTCGTGGATCTCTTCTTTATGCCAAGGCATCTGATGGGCACGAAGGTGGACAGAGCCTCAGAGATCCATTGCAAGTTCCTAAAGGGCCAATCACAAGATCATGAGCAAAGAAGATTAAGGAAGCTATGCAAGGATTGGTGCAATCTACTTGGACCGAGTACGCCAATTTATTGTACAAGACTCCACCATTCAAGATGGGATCACAAGAAGAAGAACCAATCCTACTCCATGTGAGACAAGCTACAGAGGGAGGGACAACCTAATGTTTTGGACCTAATATTTAGGTTTCATATTTGTGAGCTTGTTGGACTTATTTAATTTGTTGGGTTATTGCTTTAAAATTATGGAGATAATTTTAATTGAAGGATTTTGAGTTACTGTTCACGCGGGTGCTATTCACTTAGTGGCTAGTCCATTTTGTCCCTTATTTCTAAAACTTGGACTAGCCCCTAAGTGAACAATAACCAGCGTGACCAGAATCCGCATGAATAGTAACCCAAAACTCTTAAACTATAACTATCTCCATAATTTAAAAGTAATAACCCAAAAAATTAAATAAGCCCGCAAATATGAAACCTAAACATTAGGTTGTTTTTCCCTTGTAGCTTGTATCACATGAAGTAGGATTGGTTCTTCTTCTTGTGATATCATCCTGAATGGTGGAGTCTTGTACGGTAAATTGGCATACACGGTAGATTGCATCGCTTCCTTAATCTTCTTTGCTCTTGATCTTGTGATTGGCCCTTCTGGAACTTACAATGGATCTTTGAGACTCTGTCCACCTTAGTGCCCATCAGCATCCATTATCATTTGCCAAAAAAAGGATAAGTAAATTCTCCTAACAGATTTTTATGAGTGTCTTGTCCGTGATTGTGTGTATGCAAACGGGGAACGAACGTGTAACAGCAGATTCTTCTCTCTGTTCAGGGAAGGTGTTAGTTGATTAAGAAGCACTAATCCCTTCTGTAGAACCATCCTTTTGAGTCTTTGACTTGTATCAAGAACACCCAACTTAGGTGTACTTTTTATTTAACAAGACATTATTAACAACATATTGCTAACGAAAAAGAAGAAAAATGCTCTTACCAAAAAAAAATAATGGCCGGGCGGCTTTGCCCTCAAATGATTCGAGTACTCTTACTGTGATGACATTTGGATTATAGCATTAGATGTAAGACTGGGCGGCAAGCAAAGACGTCGTCATGGGCGATAACTCAGTAGTTGAAAAGACGAAATTTCTACTGACTTAATGAACTGTATCCAGAGAGAGCGTGATTTCGAATCTTACCGTTACGAAGTGAATCCTTGACTTGTTGTGAAGCGGGTGTGAGTGACAAAGCCCCCTCTCAAGGGTCAACGTATTGGACATTTTCTGGGATGGATTGACCAATTTTGTAATGCAAGCAAGGAGATTTCACTAAAGATGGGCTGGATCCCAATTCTCATATCTTATCTTGAAGACTTGTTACAAGGCTGGCTGCCATTCTAATTGGCATTGGTGCTCTGTTGTTGCTATTGATGGCAGAAATTATGAGATGATCATTGCGAAAAAGTGGATGTTCATCAATTCCTTCAGCCTGGTGTGTACATTGTTGTATTCAAAAGACTGATTACTAGTCACAGATTTTAGGTCAAATCATCATCTATCTCTCTTGATAAGTTTAAAAGCTTGTGACATAACTAGTAATTTAACAAAACACTAAATAGGATCGACATAATATTGCGAGTTTCTAGTGTTTAGCAGATTTGTTCTTGATGATATAACTTTTGGCAACTTCTGCAATCTTTGCCAATGGCTCTATAGAGACATACGACGCATTCGCAGCAGCCTCTTCTTTTACTTGATGCTCAATTGTTGATATGAATATGCATGAATCCTCACCCTTTTCGATGATTTCGAAACGAACACAATAGAGTTTTAAACCCCCAGCATAAGATATCCTCCTTCAATCACCTCTACTTCTTTCGCCCGTTTCTCGTTGTCGACCTTTGTGAACTTCTCCAAGTAGCCACCCACACCAGGAGTGCCTAATTCAATGGAGAAAAGGTTCAGTAACATTCAGTTCTTCCTTCCTGACCACCATGAATTGCACAGCCAAGATCTGTTTTTTGTAGGTCGAATGGAACCAAAAAAAAATCAGTAGCTCGTGTTGCGTTGTAATACCTGGCGGAAATGTTAGCTTGACGACAGTACCGACCCCTCCATCACCTTCTACGACCACAACTTTAATGTTAATGAGAGATTATTAAGGCTTCTTGTTCAACAAGTTTTGCCAATCGAAGCGTGCCATAGAGCTCCCAGGCTTCGAGAGCCGGCACATTTACTTCCATCTCGTGGGAGATTTGCCCAACCTGCAGCATCTCTAGTCCTCTGTTTCTCTTGTGAGATGATCGGCAGAGCAATGTGCAGAACCAAACCTACGGTGTTTAGGTAATCATCTTCTCAAGTAATATATAGATAAGGATGGACAAGAGTTAGAGGCTTAGAACCTTTGACAAACTCATGACATCCGAAAATTCAAATGCTGCCGGAGAACTTAACATATTGATATGAGCCACCAAAAAGGGACACCACTAAACGTACGCACATAGAGGAAATTTGTCGCCTATTACCCGTACACAATTCAAGTTAAATGTTCTTGTTCAGTGCCACGTCACCTAATTTCTGCCAATTAAGTGATTGGAAATTCCACCTAGCTAGATAGAACAGTGTACCACGGGAGATAATTTCCCTCGCTTAATTGACAAAAATCATGGTACTAATACCAATTGTCAATATTCTCAAGTAGCGGGGATATTGGTGAGAGGGCACGCGGTTCACCGTTTCCATAATTTTTTTTAATAAGAAACGACGACGTTGCTTCTCATTAAAACGACATCATTTTGTTTAAAAAGCGTTTTTATTTAAAATGTGTTTTGAAGTTGGCTGCTCTCTCGCTTACTGCCCCCTTCATACGCAGCCTGCATCTCTCTCTCTTCGTCCACTGATACTGTTAACAGTACCGCTATTGCTAGGCATCGGTTACTAGCCTAAACGGGATCGGTTCAAGGATCCGTTTGGGGACATCGATATGGTCAGTGCCGATGACAATTTTTAAACAAAAGTTCGTGGGATTATAAACCGGGGGATGCCAAACAAATATACTAGTAAGTAGTGGTTGTCCATGATTTTAAGATATTGTGCATTATGGAAGCTATATGCTTGTTCATGTTGCGACTATTCATAGGAACTAAACCAACAAAGTCAATAATTTGTTTAAATGAGGAAACAGTAGTGGTCATGAGTCATGACAATATTGTTAGTAACCTTTTAAAAATTTGTTTAAATGACGAAACAATAGTGGTCATGAGTAATGACAATACTGGACTGAACGTTGTCAGCAGTGACCATATGATGCTAGTGGCTATTACTATTCACATAATGACGAGGAAAACATGTAAAAGTGACCACGTCAGATGATTGGACAGAACGTTGTTATGGGTGACCAAATATATTTTGCGGCGACTATTCACATATCGACGACATTAGCTCTCAAAAAATGTCTTATGGCAAAAGATTCTGTTGTTTACATGATTAGGGGTGAAAACCGGAAATGATGTCCGGTTTTTAGACCGGAATGCGGTCCGGACCGCATTTCCGGTTCTCCTAAATTAATGGATCGGACCTGTTTCATTTTTCCATTTTTATTTTTTAATTTTTAGGTTAATTTCGAATGGGGGATGACATATAAAAATATAGAGTTTTAGTTTATATTAGAAGTAAACTTTTTAAGTTTGTAATTTGTATTGAAAATATATATAAAAAAATATTTATATTAATAAATTCTTCGGTCCGGTTTGTCAAAAGGCATGGATCGGTCCGCATTTTAAAAAACAAGACTGGAACAGACAGTAAATTCGGTAAATTCCGGTCCGCAGTCCGGTTTTGTTCAGTCCTATACATGACCATTATCTTTGTGAGAAATCAAGCAAATACCGATAATGTCATTTTGGGTCCATACAAACTTCACTAGACGGAGCAAAAATGACAAACATTTAATTACTAAATTTGGTCCACTTATTAACTGTAACGACCAGAAAGGGATTTCATGTAAAGCCCTGAACCCCGACGGTTAGGTGGTTACTTCTATGCTAAAACTAGTAAAACTCGGCGAAAATTAGAGGGTCAAAATCAATTATCACAAAATAAACAATATCAATAACAAAATCACGTTTAAAACTTGAAAACAGTTGAATAAAAACACTTCGTTTAGAACTCTTTAAAAACTGAAAAATAACAAAGAAAACTCTCAATTTAACTGAAACTCTAAGCCTTCTCTCAGCTACCCACCCAGGCTCCATCTATCACGACTCTCAGCACGCTCCTAAATATCCTCTGAAAAGAGAGGACATATAAGGGGGTGAGTTCGATAACTCAGTAAGCAAAATCAATATACTAGGGTGCACCTCAAGAGCCACATTTAATAAGTAAAAATCAATAATAAACTGTAAATCTCAATCCTAAAACAACTTTTATCTTTATAATAATACTATAGAAATTTCTTTGGCAATAGTTGTGGGTCACATATTCAAATTCAAAATTTTAAAATCTAAAGAGATAAAGATAAAATATCCCATTTAAATTTCAAACACTTTTTTAAAAAATAACATTTTCAAATCAAATTAATGTTTCAAACTTTAAACACTTTTAAAACGGGATAATTTTTCAAATAATTCAAAATTCAATAAAAAAATTTGGGATGCTACATTTCAAGTGACTTATAGGCACTTTTTGTTCTAGTGTTTGAGGCTTTGATTACGGCCATTGATATGGCTCAGAGTACCTTTAATTAATTGATCCCATAATTGCATGGGTCATTTTTCCCTCCATATATAGCTGTTGTTACTTGTAAGTGGCGTGCATATATATAAACCAATTTATAATATATAGTCTATTCTATAGGCCAGGGATGCACTTGTGGTGACCCCAATAATGTCATGTACGTGCTTGGAATGATAAAATTTAGTAAAGACGTGCTTGTCCCATTAAATTCATTTATTTTTAATTATTTTGCCATTTTAGTGTGAAAAATCGATGCGGATGACTTTGGTTGGTGAAATTTTGATATAATAAATAGAATGTGATCTTTTTACACAACTAAATTAGCACCGGTTTAAAAGGAGGTACTGCACAAATGAAGTATGTTTAACACACGTACGCGTGTTTCACAAGGGAAATAAAAGACAAGTTAAAGAGCTTAGAAAGAAAAAAAAAAAAAGCAATCCAAAATTTGCGTCGTATTATGTATTCTCTTCAAATAATTTTAGAAAGATTAAATTCTATGAGAAAAAGTAATTTTTTTTTTTAAAAAAAGAGCTCTATATGACATTGAATGGAGCTTAGCTAAGAGAAGTGCAAGAGACGATATTTAGGTGAATACTATATGTACATTAACCTCATGATTTATTTCTTATTTAAGAAGTGTTGAGCTTTCATACATTCGAAACTATAGAAAATCAACTTTAATATATATATATATAAAAGACGACCCGAAATGTGATCTTTTATTACTTATTTAAGAAGTGTTGAGCTTCCATGCATTCGAAACTGTAGAGAATCAACTTTAATATATATCTGTTTATTACGGCTGTTAAAGGCATTGGAAGTTGATAATTGGTTCCTCGGCTCAGATAACGGTGAGTTGTGATCACGTGACACTTGGAATTCATGCAGTTATAGTACGGATCAGGCCCCATTACTATAAATTGTGGAGAACTGAGCTGGACTAGTAGTTATATGATCAGAGGAAATTAGGAATGGCTTTGATGACGATCAGGCAGCTTCTAGGAGTCATGGTTTTGTTGATGATCATGATGATGCATGAGGGTGTTATTGTGAAAGCTGCCGAAGATCATGATGACCCTCCTCTCGGCCCATCACTCCCTCCTCTGGCTCTTACATCCCCTCCACTACCTTCCCTGCAGCTTCCCCATGACGAGAGTCAATATCCCGACTCGGCATGGTCGAGATTTGCGAAAATAATAGGCTGCTATGGAGACCCTTTGTATTCTTGCTACAAGTACTATAGGCGCCAAGTGCTCCCAGGAGAAAAATTGAGGCATCTTTACATTGATTGCCTTGGAACAGAATGGCAAAAATGCAGGAAAACAAAACACCCATATGGCGGTAATACTTTTTCAGCTGCTAATTAAGAAGATTATTAAATAAGCCCAAACTAATTAGACTATTGTACACCCCTCTCTCTCTCTCTCTCTCTCTCTCTCTCTCTATATATATATATATATATTGTTTAATTTCAATTTTACAAGATTCTGAAGAGCATGATCTGATCATATTGCAGGTAATTAAGTTGCAGATGAAGAAAGAAGATTATGAGGAAAGTTGCAACAATTGCAAGAAGAAAAAATAGAAATTCGGCACAAGTATTTAATTTCTCTGTCCACCTCAGAACGTGGTGCATGCATGCTTTTATATATGTATACGGAGTTGAATTAGGGATATTTAAGTAATTAAATTTTGCTTCGCCGTAATATTCGAAAAACCTTATGTTGTATCAGCAACCGTACGTGGAACATGGTTTTTATGATAAATACAATTTTATCTATAAATCGCAGGCTGCTGTGAGTCACCAGCTGGGCTACGTACGGACAGACCCATGAGCCCATCCATTCGAAAATCGATTAACACACTTACCTAGCAATAAACATTTAAATAAAAAAACACATATATAAAAATTAGAATAGTCGAAGTATTGGGGGCCTCTATGCAAAAATAAAAACATTTAAAAACGTTCACATACGCTCAGTCAGGCTGGCCCAACATTCGGATACATGGAACCCAATTGCAACCAGAAATTAAAGCCCATGATAGCCCAAGGCTTCATTGCTATTGGGTGCGTGCCCAATACAACGGAACCATGATTATTATACATTTGGCTGCAGTTTTGTGCCTATCAAAGGTACTGCAACCCCTTAAATAAATAAAAATTTAATAATAATATTTTGAAATTGGTAGTTTGTTTGTTTTTGCAAGAAACTTCGTGTCAAATTTTCCGACATTCACCAACAATTAGCCATAATTAACTGCTTTATATTAGGGTTGTCCAAGAACCCAGCTGGACCGGATCGAAATCGGACCGATTTTGGCGAAATCGGTAACAAATAGTCTACAAGAATGACCGGTCTGGTAAAACCGGTATACTCCGGTCCGGTCCCGGTTCTCCACATTAGAAAATTAGTACTGGACCGGAGTATACTGCTCCAGACCGGTCCGAACCGATCATTAAAAAAAGTCAAATTTATTTTTGAACCCTCGCGCAAGGCCCTTGCCTGCGTCGCGCGTGCGGCCTTGCACGAGGGTTCAAAAAAAGCCCATTTTAGTGAAAAAAAAACCTAAAAAGAAAAAAAATGTGGCCTAAACCAGCCAAACAGGACTAATCCTTGGTCAATCCGGTCTCATCAACATGGCGGGTCCGGTTGATACACTCTTGAAAAATTCGGTTATACTGGTCCAGATCGGCTAATGGACACCCCTACTTTATATATTTGTCACGGAACCTTGTTTTGCCCTTTGGTTACCAAATGTAGGTGCGAATTTTGTAAACGAGTGGACAAATTTCAACATGCCCCCCTCGTCATTTGGGCAAATTTCAACCTAATCCTAATCAAACGAATTAGGTTCCTGAACATTGCGGCTGTGGTATATTTCTTCTTATCCTTCGGGCTTTACACTGAATTATACATGATGTTACCATGTACCCAAAAAATTAGAAACCTACAGCACACCTAATCAACTTCACCTAAACAGTAAAAACTATACATGTTATAATAGATCAGAAGAAGGCTTTGCCTTGCCGGATTGAATTTCGCAATCTCCGAAAAAGTAACTGCTTTGAAAGTTAGGGCTTTACGTTACGGAACGGTGTTCTCTTGCAGTTTCCATGGAATTTATAGTCCAACGAGTTACCACACCATATATATATATAGCATTACTTTTGTTTTTTCCTCTTGAAATGTAGGTCGCGTCGCGGCATGTTTTCAATGGAAAATTCTCTTAAAACACACTGAATTAGGGGAAACGTACTTTTATTTTCCAAAGATATAACCTCCCATTTAGAGCCTAATCCACACGGATTTTACTTTTTCATAACGAGAGAAATTCGTTGCACCGACCTTTTTGCACTGAGTTCGGATATACTTGATCTACTTAGAAAACACACTAACCGGATAGTAAGCCTAACGAAAAACTCTGAACACTTGAACCAACCGCACAATTCAAGTATTATTTAAGTCAAGTACTTGCTCGTATCGGTAGGATTCAAACTCAAGCCCACCCATCGGAGATGGTTCATTCAAGAGTGAAAGTTTGTCCTTCCAACCATTATTAAGCTATTATCCTGAAAGGTCGGTTAATCACGCAGATTTAATAGTGTCTTAACTCCATCGTTACTCTACAACAACTACTACGACTAATTAGTTTGAATGTTTATCTTGAACATGATGTACTCTTTTTGACATCCCATGCATAGACACAAATACAAACATCCGAGGGTTCCAACTACTACATGACAATACTTCTATATTTCTCCCCACCCTCGTCGGCCCCCGTCAAAGCTGATCAGAAGGTTAATTTCTAACTTGTTTTTATTTAATTGTTCAACGAGTTAGATTTTGCGTAGATAATAATTACCTTAGGATATAAATTTATAGCTTGTCAAGTTTCATCCCAATACCAATTGGCAATGGGAAGAGATGACCCAACAGGTATATGAAGCACAAGATTAAATGGTCCCTAATCAATGTGAGACTCTAACATAGCTCGTTATAGTTCATGATGTCGTCTATTTTAAAATCATATCTTTTTCAACATTTTCTTCGTTGGTTAAATACTTTAACCGGGGGTAAGTAATATTTTGCAGAATCATGAGTTGTATTCTATAGCAATCACAACTGATTTCGAACAACTATCGAACTAATCTTCTTGGAAAAAAAAAACATTGTAGCTCAGTTACGTACGTTACGTCTGAGCCTTTCCAACCCCCATATTCTTAATTTCCAGCTTCTAGCGAGTAAATTTCTTCGCACTGCAAAAAAAAAAAGTAACTTTTTGTACTTATAAGTACTGATCGTTTAGCAATCATCCACGTCTCGTTCTAAACGACCCTTTTTCGAAAACTAGGGAACTTCTTCTTGGACCGGCCGTAAGTTGAAGAGGTTAATTAATATATACACAGCCAGTGGAATCATCACCAACGACATTTAACTTTCCCTTTTAAAAATATATATATTAACCTAACTAAAATATTCTATTTTAGGAAAATTCTTTGAAGAGGGAGAATGATAAAGCTATTTACGGCCAGTCGAATCTACCTATACAAGGAAATGATCATGACTAATAATGCGATCAAGACAGCTTGAAGGGGAATATTCCTAATCGTTATTCTGTAAGTTTTTTTTTTTAACGCAAGAGTTTATTAAAGATATATTTGATAGATATATTTAAGGGAAAAAATAGGTGACTTGTGAATGTGGATTAATGAGGCTAGGTAAGGTTAGGAGGAAAACCCCGGCAACCTTTACTATCCTTTTAACCCCCATATTGACTAGTGAACCATTAATGATGTCATAGTGGACTCTGAACCATTAACAGAGACCTTGTAGCTAGTGGGGAAAGAACTTGGTGGTATTAGGACCACTATAAATCAGCTGCTCCTCCGGCCTCTTCCAAATCATGCACGACATTAATATAGGTCCCAAAGCTTTATGAAAGCAATTTTTCTTATTTTCTGTGGGATGAGAAAATGTAGCTGACCCACCTACCTAGCTGGTCTATTCATAACCTGAAAATCGATAATTATATAAGAGCCTATTTAATTCATGTATCTTCTATAATTATCTTTATGATTACTTTTTTTATTGCCATTAGACAGCAATTAGATTGAGTAAAGCAAATGTCAATCCCCTCAAGCTCCAAATGAAATTCTTATGTGAGCGAACAAAAGAACTTTGCAAAAATGTTGTGCTAATGGGAATGCCCTTTCAGGGCTTCAAATGATAGGTACTGTGTGTGTTGTAACTTGTTTCAAGATCAACCTTTTTGGGTCTGTAATGTTAATCGACGACTAAGCATATTTATATATATTTCACCTTTAACTCTCTTCTCAATGCCATTTAAATACCCCATCTGCTTCAGGCATTTTAAACAGAAAACCCACGCTTAATTTTAACTTAATTAAGAAATTAAGTCAACCCCCCTCCTGTTCCCCCTTTTTTTCCTAGTTGAACGATATAATATATATATATATATATATATATATATATATCAGACGAGATCACGATCTTATTGGGAATGCAATTCTGATGATATGGGAAGTTTGAACTGGTGCAATTTCAAAGGACGGGTGAAAATCTTCGCACGAAACTTTCCCGTCAGAGATGATACGATGACGACCTAGAAGGGATTCTATTTGACTGTCTCTCTCATGCTGCCATGCATGCACGCATCTGTGTGCGGTCTCCCAGTACTGCACTGTCCATTCCTGCAGTTTCGTAGACTTCTATTAATTTAACATTTGGTTGCTTACCAACAATCTTTAACTCTCTTCTCAATGCCATTTAAATACCCCATCTGCTTCAGGCATTTTAAACAGAAAACCCACGCTTAATTTTAACTTAATTAAGAAATTAAGTCAACCCCCCTCCTGTTCCCCCTTTTTTTCCTAGTTGAACGATATAATATATATATATCAGACGAGATCACGATCTTATTGGGAATGCAATTCTGATGATATGGGAAGTTTGAACTGGTGCAATTTCAAAGGACGGGTGAAAATCTTCGCACGAAACTTTCCCGTCAGAGATGATACGATGACGACCTAGAAGGGATTCTATTTGACTGTCTCTCCCATGCTGCCATGCATGCACGCATCTGTGTGCGGTCTCCCATTACTGCACTGTCCATTCCTGCAGTTTCGTAGACTTCTATTAATTTAACATTTGGTTGCTTACCAACAATCTTTAATTTCTCTCGCGGCCTGGATGATGATATAATGGTAGATTTCAATATTGATCGTATAAAATCCAGTAGCTATTGATCTGCTATTACTACTATTGTTTGAATATCCTAATTGTTACACTTTTTCAAACATCTGACTAATTCAGCTTGTTAGATAGCCAGAACTTAGTTTAATACATTCGAATGTGAAAGAACAGACGGACAAGCAGACAGCTTGTTTAACTTCTTTTCTAGAGTCGTACGTCAATTTTAGCTCTCTCTCTCTCTCTCTCTATATATATATATATATATATATATATATATATCTTACCTGCTTTGCAGCCCTATGCTATGCTATGTATGCCTACTCAGATTGTTGTAATTGCTAGCTAGTTTAACAATCTTTTGTTCCAACAGTTTGGGGAACCAAATTAGAAATGGGAAAAGATTACCATTACAGAATCATAAATGAAGTTGTTTAGCGTCCAGTTCTCTAGGAGACACAAACCAAATTAATTTGGCCGAAGAAATTAATTCATGAGCAATTTGAGAAATATAGCAACTATCAACGAGAATATATACTTCAGCAGACCAGCTATATTGCTCGCGTTGAACATTTTATTTATTGATTTTGCGATTCACAGAGCTTCGCATACAAATTTTCTCGGACTTAATTAGTCCTCTAATTTATCTATAGAAATCTGAAACTTAGCTATTATTAATTCGATTATATATGTACCTAATTTCGGATGGGGAAAAATGTAATGAAAACTGGAAAGTTGAACCGAGGAAAGTTAAAAAAAAAATTACTTCAAATTAGGTGCCATTGTTGAATTCAATTGGGGACAGTAAAATCAAGGAACAGGAACGATCAAAAGGTGCATGTAGAATTGGCTTATACGACTGGCTGAGATCTATATATATATGTTTAAAATTTCATTCAAAGTCTTTTTCTCGATGGAAGATTTGGTGAATCTTGAACTTTCATATATAGAGGACACATGAATTTAATTATCATCAACAGTCAGAATATTTTAAAGGGTGCTGCATGCAACCAACGACAATACTGACAACAGACATGAAGCAGTGACACCAACAATGATATACCAGAGCTCTCTCTCTCAGCTATTAGTACATTTTTAGGGAGATGACTACTAGCTAATCATGATACCGAGATTTTAATTTGGCTTAAGTTTTTCCCTACATCTAGCATTCTATATTTGATTCAATATAGAGTACTGCAACGTAATTTAATAATTGGTTATCATTCAGTCTTAAAGACATTAATTAATCAACAAAAAATGGTACAAAATATTGGATCTTAAGTATAATAAGTAAGGTTCGTTTGGTGCGGGCCGGGGAGATGAACTGTGCAATGACGGCAGTCATGAAGATTAGTTGAGATTGCTTTATATATCTAAATCTAGCCTTTTTGACATTAAATGTATGAATAATTAAATATGCCAATAATAATATATAGCTCCTAAGGTTTTGGTATGTGAGTGGTGGTTTCGATGATGTATGAGAGATTGGATTAATGTGTTTGATTTCCAGACGCCTGTTTAGACCATTTAGTGTTCTTTTCTCAGACACGAAATGACACAAAATATGACCAAATTTGAGCGCGCAGAAAGAAAAATCTCTAGACAACATTTGTAAAGTTCACAAATCAAAGACTGAACAGAACACTAAATGCCAATCGATATTCTGACTACCTAATGACATTGAATAAAAAGGGCTGCTGGAGGCCTGGAGGAAACTGTGGCCGGAGGCCGTCTTCAATGGGAGAAGTTTGAACAATAATTAACATGTGCATCAACTTGGCCGCAGAATCCAGTTGCATATCTACTTGGGGTTTGGAAGGATATCCGAAGTGGCTCGGACAAAGTTTAGACTTTCAAAACGGATACGTTGATGTTTTGACAATGTTCAGACGCTTCATATATCTGTCCAGCCAATATTCTTAGTATTCGAACGGTTTGGCTAAATGTTTGGACGTGTTTCTAACAGTGTGAACGCTTGTTTGTGCAGATTCTAAAAAAATGAGCAAACGTCCACGTACCAGCGTCCAGGCTGATGATGTGCAACCTTCCGCTCGAGCTTTAACGGTTGAGCAGCATACAACGATCATTATGTCCCGCTCGATTGTTTTCGAGCGGGACATTAAGTTGGCAGATTTTTACGATCTTACATTTAAGGGTAGGACGCTTCCGGAGGTGGTGGAGAGGTTAGGTTGGCTTGCGTTGATCCATAGGACCGGCTATGCATCGAAGAATCTGGTGTGAGAGTTTTATTGTGCTATATTACGGTCGAGGGACCACGATGAGCCTAGTATGGAGATCATTGTCTGTAACGTTCAGATCATATTCTTGTCCGACAAGCTAACAAATTTCTTAGGGTACGAGAGAGATTTGACAGCGTTCTCAAACCTGCCAATGAGTGAGGAGACCCGGCCTAGTAAGGCCAAGATATTTCAGACTATGCAAACTTCACTAGACGGAGCAAAAATGACAAACATTTAATTACTAAATTTGGTCCACCTATTAACTGTAACGACCAGAAAGGGATTTCATGTAAAGCCCTGAACCCCGACGGTTAGGTGGTTACTTCTATGCTAAAACTAGTAAAACTCGGCGAAAATTAGAGGGTCAAAATCAATTATCACAAAATAAACAATATCGATAACAAAATCACGTTTAAAACTTGAAAACAGTTGAATAAAAACACTTCGTTTAGAACTCTTTAAAAACTGAATAATAACAAAGAAAACTCTCAATTTAACTAAAACTCTAAGCCTTCTCTCAGCTACCCACCCAGGCTCCATCTATCACGACTCTCAGCACGCTCCTAAATATCTTCTGAAAAGAGAGGACATATAAGGGGGTGAGTTCGATAACTCAGTAAGCAAAATCAATATACTAGGGTGCACCTCAAGAGCCACATTTAATAAGTAAAAATCAATAATAAACTGTAAATCTCAATCCTAAAACAACTTTTATCTTTATAATAATACTATAGAAATTTCTTTGGCAATAGTTGTGGGTCACATATTCAAATTCAAAATTTTAAAATCTAAAGAGATAAAGATAAAATATCCCATTTAAATTTCAAACACTTTTTTAAAAAATAACATTTTCAAATCAAATTAATGTTTCAAACTTTAAACACTTTTAAAACGGGATAATTTTTTCAAATAATTCAAAATTCAATAAAAAAATTTGGGATGCTACATTTCAAGTGACTTATAGGCACTTTTTGTTCTAGTGTTTGAGGCTTTGATTACGGCCATTGATATGGCTCAGAGTACCTTTAATTAATTGATCCCATAATTGCATGGGTCATTTTTCCCTCCATATATAGCTGTTGTTACTTGTAAGTGGCGTGCATATATATAAACCAATTTATAATATATAGTCTATTCTATAGGCCAGGGATGCACTTGTGGTGACCCCAATAATGTCATGTACGTGCTTGGAATGATAAAATTTAGTAAAGACGTGCTTGTCCCATTAAATTCATTTATTTTTAATTATTTTGCCATTTTAGTGTGAAAAATCGATGCGGATGACTTTGGTTGGTGAAATTTTGATATAATAAATAGAATGTGATCTTTTTACACAACTAAATTAGCACCGGTTTAAAAGGAGGTACTGCACAAATGAAGTATGTTTAACACACGTACGCGTGTTTCACAAGGGAAATAAAAGACAAGTTAAAGAGCTTAGAAAGAAAAAAAAAAAAGCAATCCAAAATTTGCGTCGTATTATGTATTCTCTTCAAATAATTTTAGAAAGATTAAATTCTATGAGAAAAAGTAATTTTTTTTTAAAAAAAAGAGCTCTATATGACATTGAATGGAGCTTAGCTAAGAGAAGTGCAAGAGACGATATTTAGGTGAATACTATATGTACATTAACCTCATGATTTATTTCTTATTTAAGAAGTGTTGAGCTTTCATACATTCGAAACTATAGAAAATCAACTTTAATATATATATATATAAAAGACGACCCGAAATGTGATCTTTTATTACTTATTTAAGAAGTGTTGAGCTTCCATGCATTCGAAACTGTAGAGAATCAACTTTAATATATATCTGTTTATTACGGCTGTTAAAGGCATTGGAAGTTGATAATTGATTCCTCGGCTCAAATAACGGTGAGTTGTGATCACATGACACTTGGAATTCATGCAGTTATAGTACTGATCAGGCCCTATTACTATAAATTGTGGAGTACTGAGCTGGACTAGTAGTTATATGATCAGAGGAAATTAGGAATGGCTTTGATGACGGTCAGGCAGCTTCTAGGAGTCATGGTTTTGTTGATGATCATGATGATGCATGAGGGTGTTATTGTGAAAGCTGCCGAAGATCATGATGACCCTCCTCTCGGCCCATCTCTCCCTCCTCCGGCTCTTACTTCCCCTCCACTACCTTCCCTGCAGCTTCCCCATGACGAGAGTCAATATCCCGACTCGGCATGGTCGAGATTTGCGAAAATAATAGGCTGCTATGGAGACCCTTTGTATTCTTGCTACAAGTACTATAGGCGCCAAGTGCTCCCAGGAGAAAAATTGAGGCATCTTTACATTGATTGCCTTGGAACAGAATGGCAAAAATGCAGGAAAACAAAACACCCATATGGCGGTAATACTTTTTCAGCTGCTAAATAAGAAGATTATTAATTAAGCCCAAACTAATTAGACTATTGTACACCCCTCTCTCTCTCTCTCTCTCTCTCTCTCTATATATATATATATATATATATATATTGTTTAATTTCAATTTTACAAGATTCTGAAGAGCATGATCTGATCATATTGCAGGTAATTAAGTTGCAGATGAAGAAAGAAGATTATGAGGAAAGTTGCAACAATTGCAAGAAGAAAAAATAGAAATTCGGCACAAGTATTTAATTTCTCTGTCCACCTCAGAACGTGGTGCATGCATGCTTTTATATATGTATACGGAGTTGAATTAGGGATATTTAAGTAATTATATTTTGCTTCGCCGTAATATTCGAGAAACCTTATGTTGTATCAGCAACCGTACGTGGAACATGGTTTTTATGATAAATACAATTTTATCTATATATCGCAGGCTGCTGTGAGTCACCAGCTGGGCTACGTACGGACAGACCCATGAGCCCATCCATTCGAAAATCGATTAACACACTTACCTAGCAATAAACATTTAAATAAAAAAACACATATATAAAAATTAGAATAGTCGAAGTATTGGGGGCCTCTATGCAAAAATAAAAACATTTCAAACGTTCACATACGCTCAGTCAGGCTGGCCCAACATTCGGATACATGGAACCCAATTGCAACCAGAAGTTAAAGCGCATGATAGCCCAAGGCTTCATTGCTATTGGGTGCGTGCCCAATACAACGGAACCATGATTATTATACATTTGGCTGCAATTTTGTGCCTATCAAAGGTACTGCAACCCCTTAAATAAATAAAAATTTAATAATAATATTTTGAAATTGGTAGTTTGTTTGTTTTTGCAAGAAACTTCGTGTCAAATTTTTCGACATTCACCAACAATTAGCCATAATTAACTGCTTTATATTAGGGTTGTCCAAGAACCCAGCTGGATCGGATCGAAATCGGACCGATTTTGGCGAAATCGGTAACAAATAGTCTACAAGAATGACCGGTCTGGTAAAACCGGTATACTCCGGTCCGGTCCCGGTTCTCCACATTAGAAAATTAGTACTGGACCGGAGTATACTGCTCCAGACCGGTCCGAACCGATCATTAAAAAAAGTCAAATTTATTTTTGAACCCTCGCGCAAGGCCCTTGCCTGCGTCGCGCGTGCGGCCTTGCACGAGGGTTCAAAAAAAGCCCATTTTAGTGAAAAAAAACCTAAAAAGAAAAAAAATGTGGCCTAAACCAGCCAAACAGGACGAATCCTTGGTCAATCCGGTCTCATCAACATGGCGGGTCCGGTTGATACACTCTTGAAAAATTCGGTTATACTGGTCCAGATCGGCTAATGGACACCCCTACTTTATATATTTGTCACGGAACCTTGTTTTGCCCTTTGGTTACCAAATGTAGGTGCGAATTTTGTAATCGAGTGGACAAATTTCAACATGCCCCCCTCGTCATTTGGGCAAATTTCAACCTAATCCTAATCAAACGAATTAGGTTCCTGAACATTGCGGCTGTGGTATATTTCTTCTTATCCTTCGGGCTTTACACTGAATTATACATGATGTTACCATGTACCCAAAAAATTAGAAACCTACAGCACACCTAATCAACTTCACCTAAACAGTAAAAACTATACATGTTATAATAGATCAGAAGAAGGCTTTGCCTTGCCGGATTGAATTTCGCAATCTCCGAAAAAGTTACTGCTTTGAAAGTTAGGGCTTTACGTTACGGAACGGTGTTCTCTTGCAGTTTCCATGGAATTTATAGTCCAACGAGTTACCACACCATATATATATATAGCATTACTTTTGTTTTTTCCTCTAGAAATGTAGGTCGCGTCGCGTCATGTTTTCAATGGAAAATTCTCTTAAAACACACTGAATTAGGGGAAACGTACTTTTATTTTCCAAAGATATAACCTCCCATTTAGAGCCTAATCCACACGGATTTTACTTTTTCATAACGTGAGAAATTCGTTGCACCGACCTTTTTGCACTGAGTTCGGATATACTTGATCTACTTAGAAAACACACTAACCGGAGAGTAAGCCTAACGAAAAACTCTGAACACTTGAACCAACCACACAATTCAAGTATTATTTAAGTCAAGTACTTGCTCGTATCGGTAGGATTCAAACTCAAGCCCACCCATCGGAGATGGTTCATTCAAGAGTGAAAGTTTGTCCTTCCAACCATTATTAAGCTATTATCCTGAAAGGTCGGTTAATCACGCGGATTTAATAGTGTCTTAACTCCATCGTTACTCTACAACAACTACTACGACTAATCAGTTTGAATGTTTATCTTGAACATGATGTACTCTTTTTGACATCCCATGCATAGACACAAATACAAACATCCGAGGGTTCCAACTACTACATGACAATACTTCTATATTTCTCCCCACCCTCGTCGGCCCCCGTCAAAGCTGATCAAAAGGTTAATTTCTAACTTGTTTTTATTTAATTGTTCAACGAGTTAGATTTTGCGTAGATAATAATTACCTTAGGATATAAATTTATAGCTTGTCAAATTTCATCCCAATACCAATTGGCAATGGGAAGAAATGACCCAACAGGTATATGAAGCACAAGATTAAATGGTCCCTAATCAATGTGAGACTCTAACATAGCTCGTTATAGTTCATGATGTCGTCTATTTTAAAATCATATCTTTTTCAACATTTTCTTCGTTGGTTAAATACTTTAACCGGGGGTAAGTAATATTTTGCAGAATCATGAGTTGTATTCTATAGCAATCACAACTGATTTCGAACAACTATCGAACTAATCTTCTTGGAAAAAAAAAACATTGTAGCTCAGTTACGTACGTTACGTCTGAGCCTTTCCAACCCCCATATTCTTAATTTCCAGCTTCTAGCGAGTAAATTTCTTCGCACTGCAAAAAAAAAAAAAGTAACTTTTTGTACTTATAAGTACTGATCGTTTAGCAATCATCCACGTCTCGTTCTAAACGACCCTTTTTCGAAAACTAGGGAACTTCTTCTTGGACCGGCCGTAAGTTGAAGAGGTTAATTAATATATACACAGCCAGTGGAATCATCACCAACGACATTTAACTTTCCCTTTTAAAAATATATATATTAACCTAACTAAAATATTCTATTTTAGGAAAATTCTTTGAAGAGGGAGAATGATAAAGCTATTTACGGCCAGTCGAATCTACCTATACAAGGAAATGATCATGACTAATAATGCGATCAAGACAGCTTGAAGGGGAATATTCCTAATCGTTATTCTGTAAGTTTTTTTTTTTTAACGCAAGAGTTTATTAAAGATATATTTGATAGATATATTTAAGGGAAAAAATAGGTGACTTGTGAATGTGGATTAATGAGGCTAGGTAAGGTTAGGAGGAAAACCCCGGCAACCTTTACTATCCTTTTAACCCCCATATTGACTAGTGAACCATTAATGATGTCATTGTGGACTCTGAACCATTAACAGAGACCTTGTAGCTAGTGGGGAAAGAACTTGGTGGTATTAGGACCACTATAAATCAGCTGCTCCTCCGGCCTCTTCAAAATCATGCACGACATTAATATAGGTCCCAAAGCTTTATGAAAGCAATTTTTCTTATTTTCTGTGGGATGAGAAAATGTAGCTGACCCACCTACCTAGCTGGTCTATTCATAACCTGAAAATCGATAATTATATAAGAGCCTATTTAATTCATGTATCTTCTATAATTATCTTTATGATTACTTTTTTTATTGCCATTAGACAGCAATTAGATTGAGTAAAGCAAATGTCAATCCCCTCAAGCTCCAAATGAAATTCTTATGTGAGCGAACAAAAGAACTTTGCAAAAATGTTGTGCTAATGGGAATGCCCTTTCAGGGCTTCAAATGATAGGTACTGTGTGTGTTGTAACTTGTTTCAAGATCAACCTTTTTGGGTCTGTAATGTTAATCGACGACTAAGCATATTTATATATATTTCACCTTTAACTCTCTTCTCAATGCCATTTAAATACCCCATCTGCTTCAGGCATTTTAAACAGAAAACCCACGCTTAATTTTAACTTAATTAAGAAATTAAGTCAACCCCCCTCCTATTCCCCCTTTTTTTCCAAGTTGAACGATATAATATATATATATATATATATATATCAGACGAGATCACGATCTTATTGGGAATGCAATTCTGATGATATGGGAAGTTTGAACTGGTGCAATTTCAAAGGACGGGTGAAAATCTTCGCACGAAACTTTCCCGTCAGAGATGATACGATGACGACCTAGAAGGGATTCTATTTGACTGTCTCTCCCATGCTGCCATGCATGCACGCATCTGTGTGCGGTCTCCCAGTACTGCACTGTCCATTCCTGCAGTTTCGTAGACTTCTATTAATTTAACATTTGGTTGCTTACCAACAATCTTTAATTTCTCTCGCGGCCTGGATGATGATATAATGGTAGATTTCAATATTGATCGTATAAAATCCAATAGCTATTGATCTGCTATTACTACTATTGTTTGAATATCCTAATTGTTATACTTTTTCAAACATCTGACTAATTCAGCTTGTTAGATAGCCAGAACTTAGTTTAATACATTCGAATGTGAAAGAACAAACGGACAAGCAGACAGCTTGTTCAACTTCTTTTCTAGAGTCGAACGTCAATTTTAGCTCTCTCTCTCTCTCTCTCTCTCTCTCTCTCTCTATATATATATATATATATATATATATATATATATGCCTACTCAGATTGTTGCAATTGCTAGCTAGTTTAACAATCTTTTGTTCCAACAGTTTGGGGAACCAAATTAGAAATGGGAAAAGATTACCATTACAGAATCATAAATGAAGTTGTTTAGCGTCCAGTTCTCTAGGAGACACAAACCAAATTAATTTGGCCGAAGAAATTAATTCATGAGCAATTTGAGAAATATAGCAACTATCAACGAGAATATATACTTCAGCAGACCAGCTATATTGCTCGCGTTGAACATTTTATTTATTGATTTTGCGATTCACAGAGCTTCGCATACAAATTTTCTCGGACTTAATTAGTCCTCTATTTTATCTATAGAAATCTGAAACATAGCTATTATTAATTCGACTATATATGTACCTAATTTCGGATGGGGAAAAATGTAATGAAAACTGGAAAGTTGAACCGAGGAAAGTTAAAAAAAATTACTTCAAATTAGGTGCCATTGTTGAATTCAATTGGGGACAGTAAAATCATGGAACAGGAACGATCAAAAGGTGCATGTAGAATTGGCTTATACGACTGGCTGAGATCTATATATATATGTTTAAAATTTCATTCAAAGTCTTTTTCTCGATGGAAGATTTGGTGAATCTTGAACTTTCATATATAGAGGACACATGAATTTAATTATCATCAACAGTCAGAATATTTTAAAGGGTGCTGCATGCAACCAACGACAATACTGACAACAGACATGAAGCAGTGACACCAACAATGATATACCAGAGCTCTCTCTCTCAGCAATTAGTACATTATTAGGGAGATGACTACTAGCTAATCATGATACCGAGATTTTAATTTGGCTTAAGTTTTTCCCTACATCTAGCATTCTATATTTGATTCAATATAGAGTACTGCAACGTAATTTAATAAATGGTTATCATTCAGTCTTAAAGACATTAATTAATCAACAAAAAATGGTAAGAAATATTTGATCTTAAGTATAATAAGTAAGGTTCGTTTGGTGCGGGCCGGGGAGATGAACTGTGCAATGACGGCAGTCATGAAGATTAGTTGAGATTGCTTTATATATCTAAATCTAGCCTTTTTGACATTAAATGTATGAATAATTAAATATGCCAATAATAATATATAGCTCCTAAGGTTTTGGTATGTGAGTGGTGGTTTCGATGATGTATGAGAGATTGGATTAATGTGTTTGATTTCCAGACGCCTGTTTAGACCATTTAGTGTTCTTTTCTCAGACACGAAATAACACAAAATATGACCAAATTTGAGCGCGCAGAAAGAAAAATCTCTAGACAACATTTGTAAAGTTCACAAATCAAAGACTGAACAGAACACTAAATGCCAATCGATATTCTGACTACCTAATGACATTGAATAAAAAAGGCTGCTGGAGGCCTGGAGGAAACTGTGGCCGGAGGCCGTCTTCAATGGGAGAAGTTTGAACAGTAATTAACATGTGCATCAACTTGGCTGCAGAATCCAGTTGCATATCTACTTGGGGTTCGGACGGATATCCGAAGTGGTTCGGACACAGTTTAGACTTTCAAAACGGATACGTTGATGTTTTGATAATGTTCAGACGTTTCATATATCTGTCCAGCCAGTATTCTTAGTATTCGAACGGTTTGGCTAAATGTTTGGACGTGTTTCTAACAGTGTGAACGCTTGTTTGTGCAGATTCTAAAAAAATGAGCAAACGTCCACGTACCAGCGTCCAGGCTGATGATGTGCAACCTTCCGCTCGAGCTTTAACGGTTGAGCAGCATACAACGATCATTATGTCCCACTCGATTGTTTTCGAGCGGGACATTAAGTTGGCAGATTTTTACAATCTTACATTTAAGGGTAGGACGCTTTCGGAGGTGGTGGAGAGGTTAGGTTGGCTTCCGTTGATCCACAGGACCGGCTATGCATCGAAGAATCTGGTGTGAGAGTTTTATTGTGCTATATTACGGTCGAGGGACTGCGATGAGCCTAGTATGGAGATCATTGTCTGTAACATTCCGATCATATTCTTGTCCGACGAGCTAACAAATTTCTTAAGGTACGAGAGAGATTTGGCAGCGTTCTCAAACTTGCCAATGAGTGAGGAAACCCGACCTAGTAAGGTCAAGGTATTTCAGACTATGTTGGGCAACATTACATCTATTTATGAGGGCAGCTATATGATACATAAGAAGTTGCCTCTGTTTGCGGATCATACACCTGATCATATGCTCCTCCATCGACCCGAAGAAGCACACCACGGAGCTGTCTTATAGCTGGGCCGAGTTCCTATACTGGTAGTTGTACAGGGGCTACCTGTTGATATAGCATCATACATCTACCTGTCCATTCATGCAGAGGCCTTGAAGATTGATGCTACGATTTCATTGCCGCACGGGAATCTTCTGATCCAGTTTTTGCACGCCATGATGGTACCTGGGGTGCTGACGAGCCGAGGGCGATTCCATTTGGGTCGATCAACAAGACAATGCTCTCTTGAGGAGGCAATGGAGGGGTAGGACTTTAGACATGGCTCGTCTAGGGACTTAGGGCACAACGGCCGAGTTGGATGGACGATATAATGGCGTAGCTGACTCAGTGGATGCAATCGGTCTTGCAGCCCTCCCATGACATGGTTAGTGATATCAATGGTCGACAGACAACTTTGGAGCAGAAGGTCGCGGACATGGACGTTGGGTGGAGGAAGGAGGTCGTTGCGCTTAAGGAGGTCCTGAAGGGCATAGCAACAGGCACAGAGCTTTTTCTCCTGACTGAGCGGGTCGTGCTGATAAAGAAGCATCTTCGTTAAGTTCGTCACGTTCTAAAACTCACGGATGATGATGATGAGTAGTAGTCTACCTTTATTTAGTTTTATTATGACGTTTATTTTTTATTATGTTTTAAGGACATTTACTTTTATATTGTTTTTTGTGGACATGTATTGGTATTTATTTGATGTTGTTTTGTTCATATTATTTTTTGACGATATTTAAAACTTGCTAATAAATTTAATTGTATAAGCTAAAAAATGAAAAACAAAAAAAAATTCATCAAAAACCGTTCGAAAGTCAAGGTTTCCGTCCGGACTTTTTACTGACAACTCGAATGATGTCGTATTATATAAAAAAACTGTTTGAACACTTGTTTATTCGGTCGGGATGATTGAAATGAATGGTACCATTTGGATGGTTGGTTTTATATAGTCCAAATGTTGTTGTTTATGATCAGACGCAAGCATCTTGATATTTCTAAAACGGTGTCGTGTAATGTAAGATAGTGATTGGATGGTTATGTACCGTCCGCACGCCTGTGTTTATGACCAGACGCTGTCGTTTAAGAATTATTAAAACGATGTTTAAAATAGAATAAGTTCGGATAACAAACTCGATGTAATTCTTGTATTGTCCACATTATGGACAATTTGAGTTTACAATATGTCTAATGTGCGTAATTGTATCTGTTATTGTGACATATGTGTTTAAAAATTTCGATGTGAATCTCCTTTTGTCCTTCGGATACGCATTCATCATTGAGCTTACGCACTTGCCTTAAATGGTGGATGTTTATGCTCAATGTTGTAGGCGTGTATCTTGGGACTGTGGGGAAATGCTGTCGAAATTTCTAGAGCATCGGTCATAATGGTCGGATAAATTACGTGCAGTATGTGATATTATAAACTTGAATGAGATATGACCTATTACCCAAAGAAATTGGAATTTGGTACGAATGTCATTATTGTTTTCGTTATTGTTTGCATTATTATTTGTATTTTCGTCTTTGAAGGAACAATATGGATAAGAGCTGGATTTATGAGGTTGATAGACTCAAAAGTGCAAAGTATAATGATGGTGTTCAGAATTTTATGAGTGTTGCCCGTAGTTATGCAGATAGTCGGGGTCTGATAAGCTGTCTATGTAAGAGATGTAAGAATGTGTTGTTCCAACATGTGAACGAGATGAATGATCATTTATTCATAGTTGGGTTTGACCAGAGTTACACTCATTGGGTATTTCACGGAAAGTCAATTTCAGAAGTTTCTAACCGGGTGGTGAATTTAGAACTTCAACTGGGCAGCGAGGACTCTAAGGGAAATATAAATGATGATACGAGAGATATGTTAGAAGATTTTGAGGCGGGAGCAAGAGTTGATGAGAACGCAGGCGAAAAATATGTCGGGTCCTGAAACAATCCAATCTGGGTTTGGAGATGGGTTTTCTGCATATACCAAGTTATGAGCGGATGCTGAGCGAGAGTTGTATCTCGGGTGTAAGAAGTACTCGAAGTTGTCTTTCGTTGTTAGGTTACTTCATGTGAGAAATACTCGAAGTTGTCTTGCGACTCTTACCCCGTCAATTTTTATTAAATATTATGACTTTTAAATTTCTATGTTTAGCTGAATTTTACATTTACTGTTCTTCATTTGGAGCGACGTTCGGAATCAGACACGTTTGAGGTAGTACGCACAGGATTGTCTTACTCAAGGCTCGCACCGGAGGAAAGCTTACTATCCATATCCCTGATGAACGTACTAGTGGTGATGACAAGGCGTCCTCAATACTCTCGAGTCATATTGGTGCGCTCGTTCGAAAACATGTCCCATTTGAGACGAGTAAGTGGAAGGAGGTCCCCGATGAGGTTAAATCGTATGTGATGAACATTGTGTTGGTAAGTATAATTTATTAAATTTTAATTGCCGAATTTTTTTTGCATTTCTAATTGTTATATATGTTAAGGATGACTTCCAAATAGATTACGACCGAGCCGAGGATCGTATCATTGTGATGTTTACGATGAACACAGCGTATAGGACGCACAGAAATAGAGTGTTCCAACATTACTCTGTGTTCAATTCCAAAGAAGAGACAATAGAGCACCTGTATCCCGATATGAACAAGGAAGAATGAACTCGTGTGTGTGATTTATTCGCGAGGAAGGAATTTTAGGTTAAACATTTTTATTTCGTCTTGAACGTTTATTTTATTTTATTATTAATTTTGGAAACAACTGTAAATATACAATGCAGAGGAGGAGTGCAATCAACAAGGAGAATAGAGTTAAGCTGAAGATTGTATACACATCGGGAGCGAGGTCCTTTCAACGTGCTAGAGCGTTGTAAGTAAGTACTAAATTTATATTTTATTATTTATTATTTAAATAAATTACTAATGTATTTTAATATACATGTTCTATATTTCTTTTGGTGTACAGAAAAATCTAGAATCTGATAAATCATTGCTTTATAAAAATACGCATACTTGATACTAATAAGGTTGACATGTGGACTTCAGAAGATGAACGAGAAATTTTTTGAAGTTGTAACGTTAGATTTAATGATGCATTAATATGTGTTTATGTTTTGTATGTACTAGTTTTATTTTTTTTCTAATTTTGTAGGAAAAAATGGAGGTGTTACAGTTGCAGCACAAGTCAGAAGGAAAGTCATACACCAAAGTGGAAATCTTTGCTGAGGTGTTGGGACAAAAGAAGGTTACGTGCGAGGTTTAGACCATTCAGTACAGTCTGTTGGATCATCTTCATCAGCATCATCCATTGATTTGTCCAGGAGATTGGAGGAGGCCAAATTACAGATTGGGGAGATAAGGGCTAGACAGTTGGAATATGAAGTACTCCTGGTCATGCGGTCAGACATGAAGAAGATGAAGCGAGAGCATCTGCAGATGATGGAGGAGGAGCAACGGAAGAAAGACAAAGAGCTGATGTAGATGATGTTGGAGAAGCAACAGAAAAAAAAAACCCGAAGAGCACCAGAAGATGATACATTAGCAGCAAAGGAGCCTAGTGGAACAACAATAACGGAGGATGCAACTAATGGCGGAGTAGATGCGTGAGCAGCTGATGGAGCAGATCAGATAGTTGCAATCTCATTCGACACCCAAACAAAAATTTGGGTAGATTTATGTATTTTTACTACTTTGTCTGTGCTTATCGATTATGTATTTTATTTACTTTTAATAACGATTGCATATTTGTAGACATTTTATTATATTATGAGCATTGAATATTTTTTTATTTTTAAAATTTTTAAAATTTTAATTAAATTAATTTAAATACATAGGAAACCGTTTGAACAGTAACAAATGTCGTCTGCACGATTATTTCATATTGATAACGTGCGCACATATTACTATCTGTCCGCACACTTTCCTTTAAATTCGATCGTCCGAATGGTTATTCTCGAGTACACAAGGTCTTTAAATAAGCAACTGTGTGCACGATACAACAAAATGTTCGAACTTTTTTAACGGAACAAGCGTCCGAAATGTATATGTAATGGTTCGAATGAATTTTACAGCTGAGAAATAACTATTTTGTCATAAATGAAACAACAGTGCGGACGTCTTTATGAAAGCGTCCGGACGTAAGATATTAACGTTTGGACGATGTTATTTAACCGTGCGCACGGTTTGTATATGAAAAAATTTATTTCGTCACATTGGACGAACCGTTCGCATAAGTTGTTCGAACGTATGGAGAGTACGTTCGTACATCTCATGCAAACATATGGACTGTACTGGGCATGACAACTTTCAATTTCGTCAATATGACACAAAACTGTTCGAACAGTATCGTAAACCGTCCAAACGGTTTCAAGCGACAGAACACCAAAATCGTCACCTAAAACTTTGGTTGACGGGTTTTAGGTGACAAACCGGGTGACAACTTAGTCTTATCACCCAAAATAATAGCTGACGAAATTAGCACTTTGGGTGATAAATTTTTTGAAACTCAAAAGTCTTTTTTCTTGTAGTGTTAGATTTTAGAAGCTAAAAGTGAAGATCCCAAACACATATAATTAAACCTTATCATAATTGTGCACTAATGGGTACAAGAAGCCTTGGCTGGTTATAAGCTTCTAACTCCTAAAGGCCAAAGTTGAAGGAAACATCTTGATGCTGTGTCTGGTATGAACACAGAAGGGATCATCGAAAACCGAGTAGTACTCCTAACCTATTGACATCGATTGCATCGAAGGGTGTTAATTAAACAGTACTACTCGAAGAAATTTTGCCCAAAAGAATGACAAAGAGAAAACGTATTCTAATCATACTCCTCGTGCGATTTCCTCCTCAACCCTTTTTCTCCTTCCTTTCTTTTCCTTCTCTTAAAATACCTATAATTTCTTTGACCCCACAGCTCTCACTCAAGATTTTCAATGAAAGTTGCCGTCCTCGCAATTAATTTCCTCCATATTCGTCAAAAAATTTTCCACAAATTTCTTAATGGAAGATTAATGCCCAATCGAGGTAAGATAGAAGCATCTAACATAACACGATAGGACTCATCATTGAAAATCATATGAAAGCATGCAGTGGTTAGAAATGTGTTAGGATGTGGTGTGGGTCCCACCCAAAGACTCAGGCTGCGTTTGCAACCAAAATTTTACCCAAAATTTTATCTCTCTCCTAATAAAATACTCTAATATAATCTCTCTCTTCCATCAAAAAATATAAAAAATTACAAAAAATATAAAATATTACTTCTCTCTTCACTTTTTCACTAAACTCAATATCAACACTAAACTCAATACCAAAAATTTTACAACACAAACAGACTCTCAGAATAGTTTTGCGTGTGCAATAATAATGCTTACTCCAAACATTAATTATAGTTTAAGATGATAGCCGGACACGGTTAGGTTTTATTCTCTCTGTGATACTAGGAAATAGATGTTGTTTGGTTATGAGTTTTGTGAGTATTTTTTGTGTTTTAAAAATTTTTAGGTGATGTTAATTTTATTGGTATGCGTGTTGTAGTTATTTTTATGTGAGGTTAAAAATGATATTTGGTTGTAGGATTTTTGTATTGTTAGAATTCAAAAAATCTTGAGGATTTTTTTGTTAAACGAACAACCCCAAGTTGTTTGACCCCACCCTGATGGGCTTGCCACGTGGACAACTACTCTTATGTATTGGTGCAAGTTCGTTGCTGACATGTCCCCCCGCCTAGCCCTAATTGGCGTGAGCTAGACAACAATTCAAGGTGGCAAGGGCCATTGCCCGCCCACGTATAAGCCCTCCTTAATTTGCCTTGTCGAACAAGTGAAGGTCATGTACGTCATAGGTTGAAAATTGCGTACGGTCGTACTTTGTACCATTACCAAACTACCCCGGCCCCCTTCCCCATCTTCCCTGGCCTGTTTTCAGATTATGCAAACTTTTTTTAATTACCTTTAATACCGTACGGTTATGTAAACGGGATAAAATATATATATATGATATTTGGTACTAGGTTTACAATTTTTTACGATTTAGTCATTATTTTTTTACTAAATGATCACTGAGAATATATAGTTGTGACGATCTGGTCTTTCCGTCAAACTTCCGTTAAATTTTTAACCGGAATAACGGTCGACCGATTTGTTTATTATTGCGACAACGGTAAATTGTAGTGGTTGATCTCATCATGTAGCGATCGACCGCATTCTATTCCGTTAAAAATTAACGGATGTTCGACGGAAAGACCAAATCGTCACAACTATGGTTGTGTTTGTGTTGTAAAATGTTGGGTATGAGAATATGTGTTGGTATTGGGTTTAGTGAAAAGGTGAAGAGAGAGGTAATTTTTTATAGTTTTTGTAATTTTTTATATTTTTTATGGGAGAGAGAGAGATTATATTGGAGTATTTTATTAGGAGAGAGATAAAATGTTGGAAATGTTGTGTTTTGCAAACACAGCCTATATATCATTACTTATCATTTAGTAAAAAAATGAAACTTAGCGACTAAATCGTAAGTGTATTATAAACCTAATGACCAAATATCATATTTCTCTAAAAAAACCTAGCGGACACCATTCACTTAAATCCCACCAGCATGCATAAATTGGAAAAGCTAGCTAGGCTGATATATAAATAATTCGCCTAATGTTTTTAATTAATACCCTTTGACGCGGCCAAATTTCCATGTTGGATAGGCAACTGATCTCAATTAGTTTGGATTTGCCTTGATCAGCGTAATAATAGCCAAGCCTAATGATCAGGTTGACAATGATATCATGCATGCATCTGTCACGATATTCCAGCTACAGTGTTAATCATGCATATATGATCAAGCCCATATTTCCAATTTTATAGAATCATTTTTATATAGTTCGATTTAATCTAATATAACATACCAGCTCATATGGGGTTTAAATCTATCTATTTACAATTTGAGCCAATTTAGTTCAATTAATCATTAATAATTAGAGTAATAATTTGTTCAAGAAATGTTTCATTAGTTTATGGTTCCATCTAAGCATAGCTTTTATTTCCTCCAAAAAGAGAGAATCTCATTTTGGAACCTCTTATATCCTAGCGCGGCTCTGCTGCAGTTTGTGAGGGTGGAGTGGGTCCCTCACAAACTGCAGCGGGATGGTCAACAGAACTGCAGCAGACTCCGGTTCCCTGATATCCCAATGTAAGGCACACTTTTTGGGTTTTGATAATGCATTAGAATGTTAAATCTAAAATAATAGGCCAGGCTAAGATATTGTACATGTTTAATATAATGGTAAACATTTATGTTAGAGAATATAATTCATATAATAAAATCTATCTTTTCTTAAATTTTTAATTAAATTTTTTAAAACGGTTGATTCACACCACAGGTGTGAGAGCAAACCCTCAAAACACCTTTAAAAGTTTTTCTTCACGGCATGAGTACCATGCAAAATAAGGATAAACTTGGAACTTTCCAATTATGACATGATAGATTAGAAGTCAAAAGTTTAATCTTATAGATATATAAAAGTCTTCTAGGGTACACTATACGGCTATCCGCACACTATATAACTCCTGCTCCTCTGCTATATTTCCAACACCTAATCCAATATTACCTTGATCCTACAGCTCACCAAAGCTCAAGGTTCGAATTTCTTTTGCGCTTTTGTTTGTTATCTTAACAACTTCACGACAATAAAAGATCAAACGAAACTTAATTGATCTCCATTCTCTACTTTCTTCCGCAGAAATGATGGGGAGGGCTCCATGCTGCGATGAAAGCGGTTTAAAGAAGGGGCCTTGGACACCAGAGGAGGATCAAAAGCTGGTTGATTACATTCAGAAACACGGCCATGGGAGTTGGAGAGCACTTCCAAAGCATGCAGGATTGAACAGGTGCGGAAAGAGTTGCAGGCTTAGGTGGACTAATTATCTGAGGCCTGATATCAAGAGGGGCAAGTTATCTGAGGAGGAAGAACAGATCATCATCAACCTACATGAAGTTCTTGGAAATAAGTAATCCTTCTAAAACTTTATTACTTAGTTACTGAATTTCCTTATATGACACTTTCTTTCCCACGGATATATAGTGTTCTAGCTAGCTAGTCACCTGGCATTACACTTGCAGAGAGTTTTTCAAAAACAGTAGTGTGTCTTTCTTAGTTTTAAAAGAAACCCCTAGAATAGGCAATTTTTTATTACGATATTCGAAGTGTTCTTAAATATATTCTTATGGTTCATTGTAGGTGGTCGGCAATAGCTAACCATCTTCCAGGGAGGACTGACAACGAAATTAAGAACTTTTGGAACACCCACTTAAAGAAAAAGCTTCTCCAAATGGGAATAGACCCAGTAACCCACAGGCCAAGAACAGACGTCAATATTTTTTCCAATCTGCCGCAATTGCTTGCTGCTGCCAGTGTTACCGGTTTGAGGAATCCTTGGGATGACGTTCTCAGGCTACAATCAGATGCCACACAACTTGCAAAGATCCAAATGCTGCATAATATAATCCAAGTCCTGAGCACAGCTCCTACTTCGAACATGGAATCAATCAATCATTTTGGTCCATCTTCAATTCCGGACCAACATCTATACGAGTACTTGCAAATGAATCCCAAACATGAAGAACTTCTCAATGGCTCAATTGGTTTTTCTCCACAAATGATCACTACAGAACTGCAGTCCAACTTTCCGAACTTTGAAGCTCCTCAGCTACCACAATCCGGTGAATCTCAACCTATAAATGGATTGGCAACTTATACGAGAAATAACAGTGATTGCAGTGACCGACTTCGAACCTCATATTCTATCCCACCGGCAGATCATGCACTACCGAACTTGGTTTCAGCCTCGCCTGAGTGTTCCATTGTGAGCAAGATCGAAAACAACATTAACCCAAATGATATATCTAACCCTTCATCCACTTCAACCACCTTTGACCCATTGGGAGATCTCTTGGACGATGAAGCAAGTGACTCTTACTGGAAAGAACTTATAGAGTAAGTGTTTCTCTTCGATTATCCAATCAATATGTTCGATAGACACATGTTCATCAACTTAGTTTTGTGTAATTATCCTTCTCTTTGTTTTCCTTTTCCTTTTCTTTCTTTTTTTATGGATTTGTGTTTCCTTTGGTTTTTACTTGGTTAGGCAACTTTCTTATTTCTGATTGTCTTTTACTGCAGACAAGCTTCATCCCAGCCATGGTCAATCTCCTAGAAGAAGGTGTTTTTCCTACGTATTCAACTGTAAACCAAATATCTGTTGTTCATTACATTTCTTAGCAGGATTTACTAGATGTCTATTAGCTATATACTACCAGCTCCCATTGTATGGAAGGCATATAAATCATTCGTGTAAGCCTTTTTTCTTGCGCAGTGTATATGTTATTCCCTTGTGTTGGAACTCATATTTATTGTATCAATTATCCACCCCCCGAGTGATCTTTATGTCACTTATTTTGCCTTTTTTTACTCATTTTTTTGCACAGATCTCCATTTAACAAAACATATGCATGGTAGCCAAGATTTAGAATGATGGTCGCAGACAGTTAATTAAACAAAGTCATGATCAAGGTTCGCGTTTATTGAGCTTCCATGGCACCCTTTGAATCAATGCTCGAAATCTTGAAACACCTGGACCACATGACCCATGTGTTCAGCATCTTTTCCAATACACCCGAGAAAGATCTACAGCGAGACAGAGATGAGCGAGGGAGACATGGCGGAATATAAGATCAACAAGTGGATGAATATAAAACAAGTTAGTTGTAGAGTTTTTGAGACACGAAATAGTAATAGGAAAGAGACCCATCTTGAAGTGGAAGAAGGGGTTCAGTTATTGTCATGAGCGGAAATACCCTGAGCAATTATGAGCAACGGTTAGGATTTCTTCTTCACTATCCGGCGGTTCGTGTTGTGCCACATCATTGAAATTAAAATGACCAGCGCCCGACCCGGTTTTTGAAGATACCGACCCGTTTCGCATATCTTGGTCTGGGGATCGTGTTGAATCTGAAGCAGCTCTTCTTCGTCGCCCAGCTGTTCGCTGCACAGCCCGTCGCCGATCATTACTAGTAATCCAACTCGAATGTTTTGTATCAGTGATATACTCTGCTTCGCTGCTGAGTGCTGAGAAAGTGTGGGAAGTGAAAGAGGGGGAAAAATCGAAAGTTGGATACTTTTATGTTGTTTGGGTCTCGGAAAAGTAGATGCCTTTACTCAACCGACTATCGCCTACTTGAAAATCTGAAATGCATTTGTTGTCTGTTATATATCGGAGGTGTTTCTTTCTATTTTTTTCCTTTACTGAACGAAGTTGTTTTTGAATCTAGGAATGGGTAGTTCTATAGAAGCGTGTTTTGTGGTGGAAAACTATAGGGTTTTATTGCTCATTTTACAGTAAGCTCGCTTGTGCTGCTTTATACTTCGAAGCTCTTGGATCTGACACATTTAAAGATTAATCTGGGCTTTAATGCATTGAGAAGCTTTTATTCTACTTGAAGAAAGCTTTTTTTTTTATTATTTGAAACGAGCGAGTAAATTTCGCACCATTCCTGTGTGTGTTATTGATCTATGCATGTGCGGGGGGCGGCGACTGGTTGGAATGGGAAACGGACTGGAGCTGCTTCAGATTCAACTTTTGGAAAGAGATTGAACATTCACGGGTCAGCCATGCGAAACGGGTCGGTATCTTAAAAACCCGAGTCGGGCACAGGTTGTTTTATTTTAAATGATGTGACACAATACGAACTATGATAGTGAAGAAGCAATCTTGACCGTCGCTCATAATTGCTAAAGATATTTTCGCTCATGACAATAACGAACCCGTGGAAGAAGATGTTTGACATTATTTTTACGGACAAACTAACCCATGTCACGCGTCCATATCGTAGACGGACAGTCACAAAATCTACGACACAGAGCTCCAATTTTTCCTGATCAGCTGGTGTCTCCGCTTTGTCTCTCTAGCTAGTGAGGATCGCAGAAAGTAGACACCATGAAAAAAGAATAAAATATAACAAAAGTGAGATTAAAGTAATGATCGTTCTTTAACTAATTGACTTGTATATTTGTCTTCAGGTTAGAAAGTCAAGACTTTTTGTTAACTATTAGGTGAGAGTATTTCCCTTTGATTTGAGCGGTTGATGCATCACTCCAGCACGCCATTCACAAACCTACCAAATCTCACTTCCCCTCACCTCAGCTTCCCCCAGCCCAAACAAAAAAGCTCCACCTTGATATATAGGAGATTGCCGTCAAGTTTTATTTGTAGAAAAGGCAGCTAGGTAGTGGCATATATATGTAGTACTCCTAGGATGTTTTAGCCAAACACAATAGCCACAAGTACAAATAAAAATTTCCGGCAATCCTAATTTTAAGAATTAATGCTACTTTTATTTATCTGTTTTACATGTTCTTGCTTCTTTCAGAAAGAAATTGTATACATGATGTCCTCCCATAGAAGTTTGAGACGTTGATGCTTCTAAAATTGTTGATTTCTCACAAAGCTAAAAGCTAGCTTATGAGAAATTCCAAGCTTACAAGCTAGCTAACCAGCTTGTCCATTAAGGGATTTGATCATATTATTATAAGTAGGTGTCCCTATTGACCTTTTAATAACAACTAATCCCACCTACCTTGCCCTATCTTCTTCGATCCCTAACCTAAGATTTCATGTCGGTCTGTGTCTATTTATATAAATAATCCAAATATATATATATATTGTAACTCGAGCGTGCAGGAATAAAAGCTCGAGAGTCTCCGCTATTGCAAATTAGAATGCACGTACGTTTCACAACGCTACGTTTTGCAAGAAAAAAAACTGATCAGTTTGATAATGTGCAACACTTTGATTGATCCCTGACGTTGTGTTTGTTGCCCTTCATATATAAATATAAATAAGAGGGTACAGTTAATTGTTTGGTATTCCTGCAGGTCATACAGTTTCGAAATTCACATGTTACTGCATAAGATTTTGACCAATGGGTATTCGGGAAAGGCCTTATATATATAATTGCCTTGTGACTTTTGAGGAGAGTCCCCTCATGATCATGAGTCATGACCTTCCATTTGTGGCGAAGTGCTTAATTAGCTTATGATTTCTAGTACTTCATTGCTTTCGAGGATTTTCCCTGAAGAAACTTTGTTTTATCTAATTCCTTCCTTTCATGACTTGTACGCGTTGTGGCCTCAGAGATTACTTCAGATTCAGATGCCCAGATATGTAGCTAAAGCCCCATTTCCTAGTCAGTGGAAAAGCAGTAGGAATCAGATTACAAGCGTTCTTCTGGCCGTCAACGTGACCTGAGGATTGATTCCACGAGAGAACAGATCATTGGAAGGTTTTTACAACTAAAAGAAAGAGACGGAGAAAAAGTTAGTGCAGGCTGCAACGCGAGGGGTTTGCACTGCACTAAGAGTTGGGCAACCAAATCAAAAGCCCACCTTTTGGTTGGACCTTTACTTATCAACACTATGCCCAACTCGAAACAAAATGAGACGAAGGGGATTTTTTGAGTTCTTTTTCCAACATTCTATTTTGGACCGGTCCTTATTGAAGGCCCATTATCCCTCTTGATTTTTATTCTTTTATTCTTTCTTTTTCCTTTTTTTTTTTGGCTCTCTCATGGGTAAAATGACACCCTTGAGTCCTTGACTGCTATTCAATAACCTTCTAACCCTTTAATTCTCAAGCAAGTCAGGGATCCAAGAAAAAAGTGGATGGGTGAAGGATCAGAGACTTAGGGCTTGTTCGGTTTATTTGAATTATCAGGATTTTTTGAATCCTGAGAATACACAAACCGAACATGCTTTTAACATCACTTAAAAATAACTACTGCACGCATGCCAATAAAGTTAACATCACTTAAAAATTCTCAAAATACAAAAAATTCTCAAAATATTTCATAACCGAACAGACTCTTAAAGTACAAGACTTTCTCGAATAATCTAGACCCTAGCTCCTCCTTTCTATTCCTAATAGGCCTTCCCCCTATTCCAGGCTGGGTTGTGGAACCATTTGAGTGCAAGGCAAACAAATATTAATTTATCTAGAAAAAAAAACAAATATTAATTTAAACGCTAGCAATTACTAGAACACACTATAGATTAATTGCTAATATCAAATATATTCTTGTCTGCAAAGCAAATAATTTTATTAGGACATGCAAACATTAGATCAAAATAATCTAGGAATTCGGCTAAGTATGAGGTTCGGACATTGAACTGTAGAGGAAAGGACATGGGGGCGCTGCAACGTCCTCAAGAACGCCTTCAAGCATATGAGTAACTTCCCTCATGGAAGGCCTTAATAATGGAAGATCCTGAACACACCAAATTGCCACCCTCACTAACTTCTCCACCTTCTTCAGTTCAACTAAAGCCTCTTCATCGTTCTCCACCAAACTTTTGAGTTCCCCTTTCTTATAGCATTCATAAGCCCATTCAATTAGTATTGCTGCCCTCTCCATCTCAATCTCCACACATCTCCTGCAGCAAATGATCTCCAGCAGCATGACTCCGAAGCTATAAACGTCCACCTTTATTGTGACTGGCGTGCTCCTAAACCACTCTGGTGCAACGTACCCTTTAGTGCCTCTGATGCCAGTAAGAGTTCGGCTTTGATGGTTCACCAGAAGCTTTGCCAGCCCAAAGTCAGATATTTTGGCTGTAAGAGAATCATCCAAGAGTATGTTTTGAGGCTTTATATCGCAATGAATGATTTGTGTACTGCACTCTTCGTGTAAGTACATGAGTCCTCTAGCAATTCCCGACGCAATCTTCATTCTTTGTTCCCAACTGGGTCTTATTACTCCAAAGAGGTAACTTGACAATGAGCCATTGCACATAAACTCATAGACCAGAAGTCTGTGTTCATTCTCATCACAGTAGCCAAGCAACCGGACTAGATTCTTGTGATGAGTCTGGCCAATGACAGTCATTTCGGTCTTGAATTCCTTCTCACCTTCTTTTAGAAACTTGTCTAGCTTCTTGACAGCTACGTCTTTGATATAGCCTGCTACTAATACCCCTTTATAAACAGTGCCAAAAGAACCCCGACCCAATTCCTTTTTGAAGTTATCAGTGGCTCCTTCAAGTTCTTTATACGTAAAGGAACGTAGATTCATCTCTGATTCGTTTGTATTTAAGGATCTATAGAAATTTGGTAGTTTTCCTCGCCACAAGCAAAAGACAACTAAGAAAATTGAAGCTACAGAAAAGAAGTTGAAAAATACAGAAGCACCCAGGAGGGCTGCAATGATCAATATTGCCTGATTCTGCTTTTCTTGACCCAAATTTGGAGGAGGATTCTGGGAGGAACTATTCCATTCCAATTTCAATTTCTTGAACAGAGCTTTTCTATCAACGGCAGTGCTGTTGAACCTCCCGTTAGAAAGCGGCAATTTCTTCTTCCAACACCTTCCTATACCATTGTTATACTTTGGGTCCTGGAAAATGGCTACTGCACAGTAACAATCACGCAAGCAAGACTTTCTGCATTCAAATTCTGTGGTAGGTGCCAGCATTTCATAGGCAGTTAAAGGCCAATCTGCATATTCCATCTCCGAAAATTCAAATCGATCCTCCGCAGGGACGAATCCCTTCTCATTACATTCGTGCATATAGCTTACATCGTTTTGTTTGCAGCCACTGTACCTGTTTTCTAGATCCAAGAGAGAGAAGCCCGGGGGGCAGCGACAATCTGGCTCACCATTACGCGGGCTCAGTACACATAAGCTGTTATACCCACAAGGGCCGCTTCCAAAAGTGTCCAAAATTGCAAGGCAAATGTTATCAGGAGCATACCAGATGTTGGTCCAGCTTTGGTTGCCAGTGAATTTCTTCGAGTAAGCATAGAGTCTGAAAACTCCATCAAAATCAAGTGTTGCTCTGTAGTAAGAGTCTGCTCTGGTGACCACATTCTCGGATGTCAGGTTCGATATACTTCCACCAGGTGAACTCCTGACTTGGAGGTAGCCGGACTTGTCTAGGATGAGCTCAGAAACATTCTGTTTCTCATAGTAAGAGTGGTAACTAAATTTGGTGGACAAGTCTATCTGATTGAGTACCAACCGATTACTAATATTAAAACGGAGCTGAAACCTACCCCGTTTGAAATTAGTTTCCGATGTGCTAGAGAAAAGGCTTCTTCTAAAATCCAATACTTGGGTTGGCAAGATGGTGTTGGTCGGTTCCTCGAAGCTCTCCCATATGACGCCCGAGTCTATGCTTGCTATCACAAAGTTCCCTGTATCTAGCATGGCCCCGTGAACCAGTTGATCATTAACAGCGTTGTTGGAGCTCCACAGCTGCAACCCATTTGGATCTGTGAGCACTAGATGTCCGGCGTTGGTTAGCTCCGCTTTTGATTCTCTCTCTGCCGGGTAATCTCTGTTCGCAGACCAAACTATTGTTTCTTCTGGTATCTTAGCGAACCAGATGGCAAGAAGGAACAGATCTTCTTTACCTGGAAGGTGGCGGAATCCGAATGCAAACTCCCCAGACGGTGAGGACCACGTAGAATTGTCATCCACGGCAAAGAGAGCTGAACCCAGAGTCACGTTATCGTAAGCTTGAGCTATTGCAGGAAGATGGAAAACGAAAACAAGGAAAACCATAATGCAGGGAATACGAACGAGTTCTGAAGCCATAGCATGAGGAGAGCCGACAGGCTGAAGAATTGACTCTGGGAATCTCAAAGCCTAAACTAATATACTCCCAAATCCTATCCTTTGATATTTTTGGGAAAAGCATTCATTCAGTCCACGTAGTTTCAGGTTGTGATAAAATAGTTATTGCAACTTGAACAAATTTGTACCTATCATCAGCAAACTGTTGCACCTTCATCAATCCTCCCGTAAAACCATTAATTTACCGTTCACATGATGAGCCGGCAATTTCACACGCAACCTCACGAAATATTTAATAATAATAATAAATTTAAATAAAAGTATCCAAACAGTCTCTATGGTTTCATGTTGTAACAAAATAATCTATGTAGTTTCAACTTGACTAAATTATCTCTATGGTCAACAAATTGTTGCACCGTGGTCCCTCGTCAATCTCTTGTGAAACTATTAACGGAGTACGCTGACGTGACAATAATTTACCACTTAGAAACTAATGAGCTTATAATGTTCACACGTGGAATGCTACCTCACATAATATTAAAAAAAATTACAAAACAAAAAAAAAACAAAACAAAAGATTTGAATACCCTAAACTTACCCCCAAATCACACTACCTTCACAATATCTGTTTTTACGTCTAAACACAATTTCGTGTGTATATGTATTCATATCTTTAGTTGGTGTTTGTTTGTCGAAACGTTGGCACCCAAATTTCGGACCTGATTAAAAAGACTATAAAATAATTTCTCTCTTTCTATCAAATAATTCTTTTTCATTATAATATTTATTTAAATTTGCTCTCTTCATTTTTTCACTAACTTCCATAAATTATTTTCACTTTTTCACAGATCCAATACCCAAAATTTTCACAAAAGTTGAAGCATCAAATCATCAATCCCTTTCATCCTACACTAAAAACCCATTTATAATTTCAATGCAATTGTTCTTAATTTACTATTTGGGTTTCAGCGGGGACTACTAATTCTTAGGGTGCGTTTGCACCAAATATTTCATCAACTCACAATAAATTACTACAATATAATCTCTCTCTCCCATCAAAAAATATAAAAAATTACATCTCTCTTCACTTTTTCACTAAACCCAATACCAACACTAAACTCAATACCAAAAAATTTTCAACAGAAACATAACCATAGAATTGTAATTTCCTTCCCAGTTTTCCCACAAACCTGAAAAACTGTTTCCAATAGCCTCTAGGACAAAACTGTCACGATTTTGATCTTTCTAGATGTTGTTCGGTTATGTTGCATTTTGAAGATTTTTTGTGTTTTGTGAATTTTTATGTAAGGTTAACTTTATTGGTATGCGTGTTGTAGTTATTTTTATGTAGTGTTAAAAATGATGTTTAGTTGTAGAATATTTTGTATTATGAGAATTCAAAAAAATTCTGAAAATTTTGTTTAACTGAAGAACCCCTAATCATCTACCAGTTGGATAGATGATTGGTCAATTTCTAAAGTGCCACAAACTGGATAGGTTCGAAATTAAAGTAGCTAAGAAACCATGCATGTGCATGGATCCCACAATCATATCAAACACTTGGTCCTGCAAAGGCCAAATAATTCAAGCTCTTTTCTCGAAAGAGATCGTTCGTTCTCCATTAATGATTTTAAGGGGATTGACGAAGGACTGCCATACAACCGCTTACTGACCACAAGCACTGATTTGGAAAAAAAAGGGGTCATAAAGAATAGAGTAGTTCTTGGAATCTGGATATGCTGTACCGGTCAATTTTCGGCGGCCCTGTGTAAGACTTAAATAATTTTCTCGCTACTTGACTGGAATGGCGGGCGGGTTTACTAGCATTTTCCCAGAGAACAAACTAGAACGCTCTTTGAACTTGCCTAAACCAACTGAAGCTCTTTTTGGGTCCATCCATCCTAGACATTGAGTAAACTGTTATTTATTTATTTTTTTCTAGGCAAAGGCGGATTTCCAACATCTGACTGATTGAAAATGATGCTAAACCCTATCCAGCATCTGCAAATTAGGTCTGATCGCATGCTTTTATTTTATACACGACAGTCGGCATGGATAATTTGTGGTTCTCACGTAACTAAAATGCAGGACCGCTGGAAAGTCATGTGAGACTATAGGCTAAGGTGCCCTAATTATAAATATTAATATGGATAAAAGTCTTATATTATTGTAAAATTAAATATTTTAAATTATGAAAGCCAGCAAAATTAAAATTAAAAAGAAGATAAAAAGCCTAATTTTTTTAATATAAAACTTGATTAAAGGCCTAGAAAATAGGAATATTAAAAATTAGAAATAAATAACACATCTAATAAATTAGCACTATTAATGTTTATTTTTAAAAATAATAGCATCATTCACAATAAATTATTAGCTCCTAAAACCTAGAATCTCAATTACTTTATTGCTAATTAAATTTTCAAACAAAAAAATTAAAGGTGTTGGTTGTTTTGCAGATATTGTTAACAAATATTATAGTAAAATTATAAAAAAAAAAAAAGTCTCAATCTTTAAAAATTTCACGCTTTGATATTGATGATTTGTTACTAGGTATATGTTTGGTGATTTTTTTTAATAAAATCTCAAAATTTTCATACAAATTCCAACACCTTTTCACACTAATTTTAGAAAGATTATAAAAAAATTATTTATAAATAATTATGCCTCAAGATAGATTAAGTTGTTTAACAATTTTATCTATACAAACTTATTTATTGAGTAAACTTGAATACAAAAATTTAATTAGTAATTTTACATCTAGAAAGACAAGAAATAAATTTATGTTTTAATTTTAATTTTTTACATTAAATGACCTCATTTTTATAACTTGTCTAAGGCCCAAAAAGATTGAGCCCCTATGCTAAAAAGTCCATCAGCATAGAAAAAAATCAAAACAAAAACAAAAAAAAAATCCATCAACAAACACCCCCTGATCCTGACAAGCTAATACAGCAGCAGGTGCACCGTAATTTTATGGAGCCCATATGGTAGCCTGGGATCAGAAATTCCTATGCTGTAATTGCTTGATTGTGCTACAATTCGCAGGGTAAACAACTCTGGGCTAGAACGGAAACTATTACACCAATGACTCCAACAACTCTGGCGGAAGCCCATGAATCATATGTTAGAAATATACAACGGGCTCTTTTGAATCTTCTCTTGAGAGGATAAGAGACCTGATGAAAGGAGAAGTTTAGTTTAAGGCTTAGCCGCAGGCAAACTCCAAGGCTCATTAGCTCGCATGGACATGCGGTACCAAAGACTTTGGTCAGAGACCTGATGAAAGGAGAAGTTTAGTTTAAGGCTTAGCCGCAGGCAAACTCCAAGGCTCATTAGCTCGCATGGACATGCGGTACCAAAGACTTTGGTCCAAAGTTTAGGGAGTAATTCCCATGAACCCCCTTGATGTAACACTTGGTTGGCTGATATATACATTTTTCCTCCAAAAGACCACGAGAGTTGAGGATAGAAGAATCGAATTTAAACTAAACAATTAGATAGTGGGTGCTAACTTTCCCTTTGATTCCTAATGCAAATATTTGATTGATGGCGAATCTGCTTTTTTGCTTCTTCTATTTTTTCACGCCTCTCTCCTCCTTTGTTCTACACACGTTTTCCTTCCGGTCTCTAAACAATTTATCAGAAAGGCATTTGTCGGCAAGAATGGCGATAGGCAACACTACTTCATTCCAGCTCCAACACCCGATCTCATCTACAAACTGCTGGTGATGCCTTCCTTGATTTGAATCAGATTTTGACCAGGACAGGACCCTCAGCCAGATTTGCCGCGATTGTATGAAAACGCTGGTGGGAAGCTGAAGTCATTATGAGAATCAATGCTTTTTTGGTAACCCAATATTCGAAAAACACATCATTTTTTGGTAATCGGTTAAGAGGACATTTGTGATGGAGAAAACAACCCAAACAGCGGGCTTTTCAACTGTACAAAGAAAATGATTGAAATTCAGGCTGACCGAGTGATTCCTGAGCCAGGATCATTTAATGCATGCTAAGCCTGGAATGATGAACGAGGTGATCAAGCAACTTCCAACTGGATGCAGTTCAAGCACTAAAACACATGCCCAACAACAAGCATCAAGAAGCACCCGCTGGTTCAATTTTGGTTACCAAGTACATTTATGTTGAGCTCACAACTGCTTCACTTAATTGTGCTTAGGCCGTAAACAACTTTTGCTCTTCAGTGTGCCTTGAAGCCTTAATAACACTACGTGCAAATCTATTAATGGTTCTGAAGGCAATCAGCTGGATTGCAATGTTTACATAGGATACTCCATGTTCACAGGGAGAATGGTAATGAAGGATATTGTCAAGACCTTCCTAAAGGCAAGCGAGCGTCTCATATGCATGTTAACGTGGCAATTTATGTTTGTTTATACAACTGCTTCTTTGCCTTTCAATTTCCTACCTTGAATTTGATCAAGAAATTGCAAAGAACTTTTCAATAGTAGTAGACTGGATTAATCAACTCCAATGCCAGCGGAAGAACACAATGAAAAACAAGTGTAAGATTCTGAAAGAAATTGCACACACTTCATGCATTCAAGGTGGAAATACTTCTTTCAAGCGATGGCAGCTTGAGCAAGCATCATGAACTAACACATTTTCGCAAAAACATATTACCTTGAACTCAAAGGCACTCTCAACTCTCTATTTGGCGCAGTCAGACAAGTTATGCTCTTGAATATGACCACCACCGCTCACTTCCTGATGTTCTTCCTCCAGCCGACCAGTCTTGTTCTTCTTCTGGGAAACAAGATCTAAGAAAAAATCCACCAGAATCGTCTCATAGGACGGCATCTTCGAGTACCCAGGAAAGTAATTGATATCAATTACAAGGTACCTATTCTCATCTCTACCATCCCTAATCAAATCGTAGTTAAAAAACTGAAGCCCCATGGCCTCCTTCAGCCCCCTCGCTAACTCCGTCACAAACTCCAACGGCGGCGTTTCTGCCATCGCCACATCCGAAAGACAGTCCTCCTCTGCCTCATTTCTCGCCTGATTCGATATCTGAGAAAACAGCAACAAACCCTCCGTATCATCGTCGCTCAGTTTCTCTTCGTATATATCAGGCAGCGACTTGCGCTTCACGCACTTGACGTGCTCTCCCACCACGTACACCTTGAAAATAACCCCGCCGTGGTTTACGAATTCTTGCACGACAACTGGCGTTTTCAGCTTCTTCAACCCGTTGTGGTTGAACACCAAGCACATCTCGTGCGACTTGGCGGTGCCATCTGACGAGACCGGCTTCGCCACAATCGGAAACCTCAGCCCCAGCTCCTGAATGGCATTTGGACCCATCAGAGTCTGCGACTCATACACCACTCGTTGTTTCGGGACCTCGCAGATTTCATTTCCTTGAGGGATTCTCAACCCGGACACCACCTCGAGCATGGAAACACGGTTGTGGAGCCTCTCGATGGCCTCCGGTGGGTCGATTACAACCACGTCCGGGTATTTGACAGAGAGTTGTTGCAACTGCTGGTTCCAGTCAGGGTCATGCAGCTTATGGACGATGCAATCGAAGGGGCCTTGCTCAATCAAGGGCTTGGTGAGATCGATGCAGATAAGATCGACCCCGCGTTGGTTAGCGTGATCGATGAGAGACTTCTGGATGAAGCTTTTCTGCTTCTTGGCCAAAAGAGCGTAGCCTATGCGGTACTTTGGGGATGGAGATAGATTCGACATTGTCTGTTTGTGAAGCGAGAAAGTACAGAGGAAAAATCGTTTTGCTAGAGGAAGAAAGATTGAAAATGAGCCGAGGATGGGATTTAAATGGCTCTTCGGTTTGGATACTCAAAAGAAACAGAGAGACCTTCTTGTGGTTCCGAGGCGACGCGCTGCCACCGAAGGGTCTGCGGCTCTGAACCGCGTGGGACCCGGGTTTTAAGTTGTTTTGTTTTTCTTGAGCTGTTAAAGTTAAAGTGGATACCCATTCCATTTTTTTTAAAGTTGGGGAAACCGAGGAAAGGGAAGACAATCGCTTCGGGTATAAGCAAGACAAATAAGTAGATGTCCAGCAATCAACCCACACATCTTTTAAAAGGTTCTATCTTTTGAAAAAGGAGTGTCAACTTATAAATCTACAAATTTGTCAATACCCGTCTTATGTGAGACTTTCTTTTTCTTTGGTAAGTTGGGAAAATCGAAAAAAAGGAAAAATAACCACGTCGGGTATAGACGTAAGACAAATAAGTAGACGTACAGCGATTAACTTGCACATCCTTCAAAATGGCCTATCCTTTAAACAAAAAAGAGCGTTAACTTATAAATTTACAAGTTTACCGATACCCATTCCATTTCCCTTGCGGCAGAAAAGAAAAGTAAGTGCGGCACTTTCTTTTTACTGCACAATTTTGAAAAGAAAAAAAAAGGAAATAAATATATTTTTACTTAATTTTATAGGAAATCCGTTCATAAAAATATGAGATTTCTCATTTTTTTTTATTACAATAAATATAAAAATATCCACCTCTATCACTCTTTTTCTTTTTCACCTATTTTCCTAGGGGATAGTGAAAGGATAAGGTAATGTTACAAAAGAGTATCCATTCTTAAATTTGATTTTTTTTAATGATTAAATCTTGACTTAAATGAATAATAAATTCTTCCGCAGTCTTAAATAAAGCAAAGATGGCCACGTTTGACCATATCTGTGACAGCCCTCTATCATCATAATATTCTCTCTTACACTTAATAATATATGTTGGGTATATGCTTCTTGATAAGATATGTTAGGCATATGCTTTCTATTTGCTTGCATGTATATAAGAAATAAAATGCAAACAACATACCACGCATTACTCAAACCTCCTGACAGCATCAGCACATGGAGTCCATCAGTATGTCGGGTAATATTCGATTGAAGGGAAAAGTGATGCCATTCCATAATTCCCATTCCTCGAAAGAACATTGGTACAAAAAGAAAGAACAAAACTGAAATTCAAGTCCCAATCATGTCGTTAATGCCAGAATTCCTCATCTGGTCCACAGGCTATTGATAAGTTTGATACATCCAAAGACAATTCACACCACAACCAGAAAAGACGAGGCCAACAACACGAAATCTAGTGCAATTTCTCGCACCTTTGCACGGTACAATTTTTTAAAAAATAGATACTAACAGATTAACCTCATAACGCCCGTAATGCTAGAAACTTAACACGAGCAATAACATTGAAGTGTATAATCCACTTGTGTATCTTTCTTTAAATGGCATGGTAAATGGTATAATTCCAACAAAAAATTGTAGAGAATTTCAATCGTGGACTAAATTGTTACCTATTTGTTTTTTTGGATAACTTCAACATTATATAATGTGAATCGACAGCCGTCCTTTTTTTCCTTAATGAGCTAAAGAGAAACTATAAAAACGAGAAGAAGAACAAGACGACGAAAGAGCTAAGGTGGAAAAAAGGAGCAGAAGATCCGAACAGAAGAAAGATGGCCAAAGTTTACTATACTACAATTTGCTATAATAACATGGGACTAAACCGCAATGACCCATTAAGGAATTAAAAACAAAAGACATTTTCCTATTCAAAAATCAATAAATACATCAACGGAATCACCTGTCGATGTTATGCCTGTTGGGAAATAGCTTCAACCTTTGTGTATGCCACACTCTTAACCTTCTTACTTGAACTGTCTTTGGATTTCTTTGATTTGCGCTTCTTTGAAGAAGTCTTTAATTCTTCAGTAGTCTGCTTTTGTTCCAAACCAGCACTTTTCAAAAGTTGTTCCTCATCCACATCCTTCACATGAGACTGCATCAAAGAGTCATCTTTCCTTTCTTTTGCATCAATCTCTGGTTCGATAACTGACATCCCTGTCAGAGTGTAGTCCAGCAAAAATGTGCTTCTTACAAGTCTGTCTACCCTGCTAAAATGCCTCTGAGAATATGGGATAAGACCTTCAAGGAGTTCTCCTATGCCTTTTATCTGAAACATCACGACATTCAATAGGAGACAAAGTAGGATGAAAGTCAGAATAAATTCTCATTAATCCTTTTTTTTACCATAAGAACTCGAATATTAACACTGCCACAGCTCTCTGCTGCCATCCCCCTTGAGGGTAAGGAAAGAGAAAGACGGAGAGAGTCGATCCTCTCCTGTCCTCAGGCAGAGAACTCAGCATTGTTTTATAGAAATTTGATAGAATCAGCGACATGCTCAACCCCCAAAAAAATGTGGTTGTTTGCCATTCTAGCACTCAAACACAACCAAGAACTTTCTACGGCTATTTCAAAACAAGGCAAAACTATTGTCAGGAAAACTATTGGATGAATTTATCTTATGCCATGACACAATTCACGTCTAGAGGCAACTGACATCTGTCAAAACTCTTTATTTAAGACTTTGGGTCCAACAATGGGAGCCAGTCCGACAATGGGGGTCCCTCAGACCATGCTGGTGTCCAGAAGCCTAGAATAACAAATTTATAGACCAGTTTTATGGTTTACCCAATTTATTGAGCCAGTACACTATGACATGTTGGCTTAAGTGGTTATGGTACAACCTTTGTACTGTTCTCACATTTTTCTAATAAAAATCTCTTGCTCATCAAAAAAAAGTACACTATGACATGTTTATTCATTGAACTTTAGCAGCCAGAGAAGGAATTCTTAAAATGGGATAACCACCTCAACAATCGCCGTTGGAGGAAGAACGTTGAAAACTCTGGAAAGCACAAATTGTGCAACATGGCAGAGCTTTGGCTTTGTATTCCATTCTCGTACATATTCAAACAGTAGACGAATCTCTCCCTCGCCAAGGGCTTCAAGGGCCTTATCTATCCGATCCCCAACATCTCTTTTCCTGCAGAGAACCCATCTAAGAAATCCACAAACCATAGGGAAGAAACAGGCAAGATGGAGGGATGAAAGGAGGAGGTGGGGGGGAAGTGTCCCTAACCTGCAAAGCTCAGCAAACAATGCAAAAAGTTTATGAGGCCTGCGAAGTTCAAAAGCAATTTGGATTGCTTTAGTGTAATCGGCATCCGATACAGCATTTTCTAATTCTTGACCTTTCAAAACCCCTTCCTCCTGTATAAACATCACAGCAAAAGCCAGAAGTTTTATAAGTACGACATTGCTTTAGAAATTGGTCAAAATACATGAATTGATTAGGTGTAAGTAACAAAGACCTTAGTACCCAACCTCTACACACTTAATCAGCCAAACATTATATACCACAACCCTAAATTCTAGAAGTTGTCTTTTCCACACTTCACAATAATGTTCTTGCTGCTACACTTAACCAGCTTTAGAGTTCTTGACATTCAATTTTCAACCTTAAAGATAAAGCACAAAAATAGCAGGTGAGACAACTCACCTCTTCGCGGAAGGCTTCTTCTTTGTCATCGGCAGTACAATCATACCACAAGTTGATAACAGCATCACCGCCACCAGTAGCAAGCATTTCCGATTTCTTCCCAACAGCCAAAGCCCAAACCTGCAGGGTAAATCCGGTGAGTGAAAGAAAAAGGGCCAGCAAAATAATGTTGGACCAGGAAGACAAACACGCAGAGACTAACTACATTATTCATAATAAAGCATTGGCAACGTGAAACAAGATGTACATAATCTACAGATCTATGACCAAGGTCATGGATTAAAAATTCCTAGCCCAGAACAAACAAGAAAAGAAGAGGCCCTGAATTCTTTTAGTATAATGCAAGTTAAAAGATGATCTCAAAAGGTATGCAAACCAAAAACACTTGACCTGTGCCATTAGTAAGCAAAGGCAATGAAGAAAATTATCCAGTTGAGATAAAAACGTGGGGGCAAAGATGAAGAAAATCATCCACTTGAGCATAGAATTTGGTGAAGGCCTATTAGCCCCCACAATTGTATGCCAACTGGATAAATCGAACATCAGAACAAAACTCAGGTCAAATTTGTTCATAGAAAAAAAAATCTTCAAAATCCCATTTAGTTTTTCCATTCTTCCGAGCATTCACATAAAAAGTGGAGAACTCGGCAAAAATTCAAAAACTCCATGTCAAAAGACAGAAGCAGGTGGCCCAGAGGACTATAAATGAGACGAAGACTGCACTCTGAGAACATATGCTGCTCTCACCATTTTTAGCCCACTCAAATCTAAAGGTTAGGTTACTACCTAGAGAGGTTAAATCACACACAAGCTGGCTCTGTGGTCACAGTGATCTGACCCCAGCTTCTTCATCATGTGTAATCCAGTGAAGCAACCTATTTTCGGATCCTCCATCTTCATGATTATAGTGCCATCACTAATGATGGATGCCATTCCCATGTGATAACATAACTTTTACTTCACAACTTGCATGCAGATGATTAACCATACAACATTTTTATGAGACCAATTTTGCCTGATACCAAGATCTACACAATGGGATAAACCCATAGGATGCCATATACTAATCCAGAGGAGATAACTGAGAATTAATTTTGTCAGAAGGAAAATATTCATAAGTGGTTTAGCACCTTGTCCTCATGCTTATCATATGTAGCAATGCACTCGCTTGTTTTGACTGTCCATAACTTTACCAGACCATCAGCACCTGGAAATAATGATTTAGATGATTATAAATGCCATCTGAGCAATAGAAAAAACCAAATAGGTAACTGTTAGCCACATTACCACAAGAAACAAATTGGGTCCCACGAGTGAGAAAGGATACTCGTAATACGCTAGATGTATGCCCTTCGAATGTTTTCAAGCAGGAACCATCAGATATAGCCCATATCTTTATCGTTTTATCTCCAGACGCAGTTATAACACATTGATCAACAGGAGAAAACTCTACTGACCAAATCCCCCTTTTATGCCCTCTAAGTACAACCACTGATACCAGATCAGGAAGCCGCCAAACACAGGCAGTGCGATCCTAATCAACACAGGACAGAAACAATGTAGTTTAGCAGATAGCCTATCAAAGCAAACTTTATCCACGAATACACAATAACTCTAGGATGGAAATGTCTCAAACTCCTAATTTTCCATTCTCTTCAGAAGAAAAAAATGTGAAGAAGAAAAACAAAACATGAAGAAGCTGTGCTTCAAAGCTTACAAACCTGAGAACCACTGCAAACTAAACTATCATTTGGCGCAATAGCTAAAGAATTTATATCCTTATCATGAGCAGCTACAACTGCTTTTGCTTTCAAATTAATAGGCTGCACCACGTCATCTGATAGGCCGTCCAAACTCCACACTTTAAGAGTACGATCACTAACAAAAGAAAGAATATTTCATACACAGACAAAATAGTCAATACAATATTTTTGCGTAAATGTTGATTTCAAACACCATTCTACTTTCACAAACTGACCGATGAGCAGAAATGCATGTGGTCAGTTATTGTTGCATTCAATGATCCATGAGTGGCTAAATATCTAGAGATGATCCACATGATATTCAATGAAGTGTCAAAGCAAGGAGGAGGGAGCGAAGGGGAATCTCAAGATGACCAAATAGGAGAAACTTAATAATACAACAAGAGAAGATACGGGAGAAAAATCAACTTTAGCAAAACAAAAGTTGATTGAGTGGTGAGTTAAACAGTAAATGCATTTGATAGTAGTAAGGAAAAAATGAAGTTTGCATGAGTATATCTTACAAACCCCAAAATAAGTTAGGACAGAAGTAACATAAAATGTGCATCAAAATTACCTACAGAGAAGTACTAGAGACAGATTACTTTCTAAACCTAGGAGAAAATCGTGAAAAACTTTCATATCTTAGCCCACATGTAACACTTTGATGAGACCATTACTACTCTATAAAAGTCATAACGTAATGAGCCATTGAAATTGTTCTAAGCAGGAAATTCTGGGTATTCCAACCAATTTTCTGTTGGTTTAGGCAATGCCAATTCTAGCGTTGTTGCTAATTAAATTCAGGACAAAACAAATCAAACTTAAACAGAGAACCTTTTAAATATATTTTCTTTTGACTCATGTCTACCGGGCTTCTTCAGGGGCATACATTGATAAAAATTCTCACTCCCTTTAATTATTTTTTTCTTTTTTGCTTTTGGGTGGTGGTGGTGGGTGGGGGTGGGGAGAGCCATATTTCAGGATGGAAGAGAATTTACAAATTGACAATAATCCAAAATTCAGTGGCAATGACCCCAGAACCCAACAATTATCACAAACTTTGTTACCAGTAATTAAACAATTAGTCTAGGCTATATAAACCATTTAGATGAAGCAGAAAATCTGTAGAACCTACAATCAATTACACTTTCTACTGCATAAAAAGCTCGCCTTGGAGATTGACATCATGACCCCCGTATTCCATGCCTACACAGCACAGAAACGAAGAAAGAGTTGCGGGCATTCCACCGATTTTAACATGCTAATTAGCCCTTACGTGTACCAGAAACAACAGTTTTGAGTAGAGTTTTGTAGTGGAACTTGGCAAAGGGAGGGACTTTAGTACAAGTACTCTCATCCTAAAGCTTACTGCCCATAGAGTAATGTGGTGCCAGAAGGCATTAACATGAGAATCAAATCAAGAGTGTTTAAATCACACATGAAATATAGTCAGATTGATTTTCTAGGTAAAAGAATTGCCAGTGAAGCACTCACCTACTGCCACTAACAAAGAAGCCCTTTCGCTTCTTTGAGAAAGCAATGGCTCCAACAGCTCCCACGTGACCCACACCAATTCCAATACAACATTTTCTTTCTGATTCCCACAGCCTAACCTATATAGAGAATGGAGTCAGAGATGCAGACACAAATTATAAGAGACATACAGACTCACTCAGCAAATGTCTGCGCCTAGGTATGTTTACATGCGAGTTTACTTTCCTCATCATGGCCATCTTCTCAATTTCCGTCCAACAACCTGTTTTGTTTTCTGCTTTTCGGTTGGTAAATTACATCCCTCGTATCTACCCTGTCTTACACGTAAAGTACGTGCCCCTTGAGCTAGACCTCATTGGATTTCATTTTATTTTCACTAGCCGACAACATGAGTAGAGGAAATCAAAGCAAGTGCAGTATAGCTGCACTTGACAACAGAAGAAGAATATAGAACTTACACTGTTGTCCTTACTTCCTGTTACAATTAGTGTTCTTCCAGAACTTGATACGCAGGTGTCAAGGCATAGAACCGTTTCACTATGACCAGCTAATACATAAGAACATGACATAGCTGCTAGATCATACACTCGTACCTGCATGGGTCCAAATTGAGAGACATCTTAGAATAAAAAATTCAGAAATTTTACCATCTTCCTTCACTAACAGGAAAAATAGTCTGTGTATTTAGATGAGATTAACCAGCCTCAAGCAGGCTGTGGCCACATCCGTGCTAAAAGGTCAAAAAAACAGATAAGATCAATTGATTTTAAATAACATAACCATGTTAAGCTTTTCAGCAACCAATTATTGGAACTTAGATGTTCTAATTGCCAGCTATAGTATGTAAAGAGTTGAATACGTTAGAAATCAACCACCAATAACCTGTTCAAGATTTGTTGCAACAGCAAGAAATTGTTCCTCTTCCCCTAAAAACCTCATGTCCACGATCTCTTCATTGTACCCTACAAGTCTTCTGCTTAATTTTAATTGACATCTCTCTCCCGGGTGATCTACTGGGGCATAGAAAAGAAACTGCTGATCAGCAGTCACACAAACCAGTCCTTGATCCGAAGGCAGCATAACCACAGAAGTGAAGCCCCTATCCATGTCTGAGCTGACAGTAACATCGGAGAACGGTTGCTCAAACAAGCAAACTGAACTGTTCAAAGAAAAATCATGCAAAATAAACACATAAAACTGCAGTTCATTCTAAAGGATAACCACTCATGACAATAAAAAACAGAAGGCTCATTGGCCTTCCAATCATCTACATAAGAAGACATCGGAGAAACTAGTAGGAAACACCCATGTTGGCTTACCTTTCAGAGTTCCATACTCTAACAATTCCACGTTCACCAATTGTGACAAAATGAATTCCTGATGACACACTTCTTTTATTCCCACTGTGCTGAGCCAGGCAAGAAGCAAAGAGGGTCCCTGAACGAATTATACACACTGCTTCGAGTACCTCATATGTTAGTACAGTCTTTCTGAAACCATAGTCATGAAGGTCCCATAAGTGTACAACCTGCAATAATCCAATAAATCCTTTCTTAAACCAACACTATTTGGTAGCCAACTACATTCAATATGAAGCAACCACTAAATGAGTATCATTTCCAAAGAAAAGGTATACCAAAGCACGGCATTTTCCACAAAGGCATTCAAATTCCAATTTGCCAGTGATTTCAACTACAATCTTATCAATGAAGTAAGCAACAATCATCACAAGTGGAAAAAATTATATAGTTGGAAAACCAAATGAATACACCCCACACTGTCACAAAAAAAGTGTCCACTTAATGGAAATGCATTGACTAATATGGGAAGGGACAAAGAAGACTAGATGACCAATCTGCTCCACCAATGAAAGATACACGTGTCATCTGAGTTGGTGGGGAAAGTTCAAGGAACCAGCACTGAGTTTTCTGTTAGATGGCAAGACACTGCAAACAGCCTAAAAGGAAAAAGCATTTCTCTGTCTCCAATAACTTTACTTCACTATTTCCCCCGAATCACTTTTTTTTATCAGATAGCCAAAATAGGGATTGAAATAACTGCGAACAAACAAAGTCAATCCTGCCAGGGGAAGCAACTTGATGCAAATCTTACAAGGAGCCTAGTTCAAGCAAATTCATGGAGGCATATTGAACCTGATCCACATCAGCAACAAAGAATCACCATGAATCATGTTCTAGAAGGCTGCATCAAATCCGTTCAAGGCTAGAAAGATCATGATTCATGGTGATTCTTTGTTGCTGATGTGGATCAGGTTCAATATGCCTCCATGAATTTGCTTGAACTAGGCTCCTTGTAAGATTTGCATCACAACTTCACCCTTAATTTCCAATAATTATAAACAGGATCAGTGACACTTCAATCTCCAAAAACAACAGGTGGAGATCACCAACGACTCTGAAAGTTGGTCTTTGTTGGAAACTGATGGATGGTTTGGTCGAGTGAGGATGTATACACATGATACATAGAGCTTTATCCTCTTTTCCTGAGACTCCCAGTCAATGCCATGATAGATAAAACTGAGTTCCAACCAAATCACTCTAGATGACACATTAAATTAATGATTCAAAATGCCCAAGAACTTGTACTGATTGCATATTTATGAAAGAAAAGAAAATCAACAAGAGAGGCAGCTCAGTTAACAGAAGCTTTCAGGGGGGGGGGGGGGAGGGGGATAAATACTTTATCAGGAGTTCCAAATCCTCTTTCAAAACAACTCTATGCTACCCTTCTGAGACCCCTTTTATGTATGCTGGTACACTTTGGTCAGATTTTGTCAAACTACAATGCCAATGACTGGAAATAAAAGGGACAGGACAGTGCATGAATATATTGAAGGGAGACAAATGCACAGACCATGAGTATGAGAAAATGCATTTACAAATCAACCAATAGTAGTATTAATTATATTGATATTAATGCATGGAAAGATCAGAAAGGTTGTTCCCTGCCTTGTCTCTTCCAGCAGTGAGCAAGATCCATCCATCTTCGGATACAGCCATAGATGTAACTGCTGACTCATGTTTTGTAAATGTTGCAACGCACTTCTTGGTTAAAAGATCCCAGACTCGTACTGTTGCATCAGCACTTCCAGAGAAAAGCTACAAAACAAGCCAGAGTGATGAGTTGACAATGCAATTAAAACTTAATAGGGTATTATCAATACTGAAAAGAAAAGGGGCATAGAATATATAACAATTGGCCTGGATGGGATTAGATAAAGAAGCTGTGAATCAACCGCGGTGGTTTCCTTCAGAACATTACATGCTTAAATCAGTAATATAACTAATATTTAGTCCCTCATTTTTAGTGCCAAAAGAGAAACTGCACAACTGGCAGATCAAAATACAAACATACAGATTGTACTTCCTGCTCATGTACATTCAAAACATTGGGAAATACGTAAATTGTGTAAAGACGTTACAAGTCCCCACTTAATACAAATGATACAAGTAAGATAGTTGAGACGAAAGCCTCTCTTGTCTCCAATGTTAACGAGGCTTAAACCAGCTCTTGAGAACCCATAAAAATCGGTGAGGACCAGCATCTTTAATCATATCCATATCCAAAGGAACGTCTCACTGATTCTAAAAACCACATCTATTATTTCAGCTCATAACAGCTGGTTGCGGCTTTCCAAGTGATGTTTAGGTAAAGAACAGGAACGTATATGTTGTTTCATAATCCTACAGAGTTTATTACCGAATATCAGAAATCCTAGTACTTAGCTTCGAAGCCACAACAACTAGAGGTCTTTAACGTCATCTCCGAAGTTTCACCTTATGGTAGAGTGGAAACACAAACATAGACTTAAGCAGCATCAAAATGAAGCTACCAACAAAAATGTGAAGTGTAATGAACGAAACAGAGTCACCCCAAGTAATCAACCCATATCACACCTTCTAGAACACTACAAACAGCAGAATAAGAGTAGAATGGCATCTAATTTAGGGACTTACAAGTGTTCTACTCGGATCAAGATGGAACATGATACAAGAAACAACCCCTGAGTGGCCCTTGAAGTAATGAGTACAAAAGCCCCCATCAACGTCCCAAACAAGGACTTTCCCATCAGCTCCTGCAGTTGCAAGTAATCCCCCGGACAAGTGACAAGCCATAGCCATCACTGGACCCTCATGGCCCTAGTCAATGAAAAAAACATTTATCAGTCACAGCCAGAGAAAGCAAGTATGCACACATTAATCATGATGCTGAAACCCAAGTACTGAAATCGTTCATTGTTGGAAATCCTAGGAAATAGGTATATTTTCCCATTATTTCGTTTTTCAGCAACCATAAAGAGCCCAATCAAAAGCCTTACCTTCCAAGAACGCACGCACTTGAGGGTGGACAAATCCCAGACCCTAATCTGACGACTGTGACCCGCGGAGAAGAGCAACTTGTCATTGGGGCTGAGCACCAAGGCCGTGGGAGCCTCCGAGTCCGTGTCTATGGTGGACCTTATCGACGCGTTGGAAGAATCGATGATCCTGATCGATTCGTCGCATGCGCACGCAATGAATGTGCCATCCGATGAGACGACGAAGGGCCCACCCGTGTAGAACTGTTGAAGCGAGGGCACGCAGCGGTAGTTCTTCTTCAAGGGTAGGGAAGCCATAACCGAGAGAGAGAGGACAAACTAGGGTTCAGGGTTTTGGAGCCGAGGAAGATTTTAGGGTGGGTTTAAGAAGTCTACCACTAAACCCCTCTATGCGTTGATGATTTGGGGCGGAAAAAAAAAAACAAAAACAAAAGAAACACTATCGTTAAAATTTAGGAAAATATACAAATACCACGATAGATTTTAACGTCTTTCGTAAAAACTCACTCAACTCAATGCTGTTAGTTCCGTTTAAAGGAAAATTCATCATGTTCAATCATAATATGACACGTGTCATTAAATAAATAAATAAAAATTAAAAATAAATCTAAAATTAACAAAAAAAAATATTATTAATTAAAAAATGAAAGGATCAGGCAACCTTAATCCTTTCATTGTGGAGGGGGACACCTGGCGCCTCCAGGGAGGAGGGTCTCCCCCCTGAACTGGGCGGCCATGGGTGGACCTCTTGCACCCGTTGGCACGAGTTGTGTGATGGGGGAGGTCCGTTAAATTATTTAGTGACACATGTCATATTGTGATTGGACGTAATAGATTTTTCGATAAACGGGGCTAACGGCATTGAGTTCAGTGAGATTTTATACAAAAATGATAAACCTAGTGAACAATTTGAAACTTTTTAAAACCTGGTGAGTTTTTACAAAAGGCATTGAAACTCAGTGCGATATTTGTATATTTCCCTAAAATTTAAATGAACTTTACAGAGTGTGAAGCATCGCTTTCTTGATTTGTTCTTTTTTGGTAAATTGCTTCACACTTGTTGTAGTATTACTATTTCTCAATTTTGTTCTCATGTTCGATTTTCCTACAAAAAATTTTAGGTTTGGACTCATTTCCAAATAGATTATGTTGTCAACTTAGCGGACAAAAATACACACGTGACTGACGGCGCACACGTAAAAATTGACAGCTTGATTAAAAAAATATCACCTAATAGCAATCACCCAAATTGGGTGATATTTTTATAATCAAACTGTTAATTTTTACATGTGTGCCGTCAGCTATGTGTGTATTTTTGTCCACTAAGTTGACGGCATAATTTATTTGGGAATGAGTCCAAACCCCAGAGTTTTTTGTAGGGAAAATCGAACCCTGAGGACAAAATTAGAAAATCTTCGTACCCCATAGACGTGCGGAGCAATTTACCCTTTTTTTTTTTTTTTAATGAAACTTTACAGTATGACTTTCTTGATTTTTTAACTGACATGAGGTTTTGAGACTTAAGACTAGTTTAAGTGTATTTCGAGTTTCGACTAATTTTGAGATATATAAAATTTGTAACTTTCAAATAAATCTTAGAAATTAACAGAATTGAAATTATTTGTCTCCATTTCTATCCAACAAATAAATAAATGTTATTTCTATTTTTTTTACGAAACATATACTCTAATTTAAAAAAAGAAAAAAGAAAAGGAAAAGCATAGCATAGGAACACTTTCTTGGCGCTGAAAACGTTCCTATTGGGTCGTGCGCGGCAGCTAGTATAATAGATGAGTAAAGGCAGGCCGCTTGAACGGGACCTATTCTCCTAATAGGCCGCAAAGGGGCCGAGCTGACTGATGAGTGCCTTTTTAGCCTTTTTCTAAAGGCTCTCATGTGAAGCTAACATGGCTGGGTACATACAAGTATAGCCAAGGATACAGTTTGAAGAGGATCTACAGTGAACCAGAATGTTATAATTTTTTCCTTTCATTTTTCTTGTAAAAGGCCATTAAAGGAAGGAACATCAACCGGTAAGTGCCCAAGATAAATCATCTTGGACGAAATCAATGCACATTAATTTATTTATTTTTTTCATATAGATTTTTTTTTAGTTATTGACGCTCCATTTTCATTGAAACTATGCTATGGGTGGGATAAAGAATTTTCCTAATAACAAAGCAGATATATTTTTTTTTTGTGAAAAACACATTACAAAAGCAGCACACATTACTACTAATTTTGCAGTGAACACGCTATATAAATATAAAAAAACCATAAAAAACAAAAAAAAATATTAAATTTCTCTAGTGGCAACAGTGTTATTTATGTTCAAAATATAGACTAAACGGGTCATATGTTTCGACGAACAAGTCAATTCAATAAACTTTTTCTTTTGGGGGGAGGGGGTTGGGGGGAACTAATACGAGTCAGGATATTTACAACTAGATAATTTATTTCAATCTCTGGTATTTCTTAAAGGCACCCCAAAAGCTAGCTTAAGAGGGAAATGAGCCTAAAGTATATAAACCCCACATTGACATCTCATATTACCAATGTGGGACTATTACACTATTTCATACCAGATACTATGTGCGGGAGCAAAAAAATCTTGCACATATTCAGAGGCAAAACTTCATGAAAAAAGCGGTTACATTTGTATCTTGGATTCCAAACTAGAGATACAAAGGCAAAAGGATTTAACTTTCTCAGAATGAGAATTCCTCGGGGAGTTCTTGAAATTTGCTTGAGAAAAAGCTCTCGTACTTGGGTTGAAGATTTCCACCTGAAAAAGATGTTACCAATTAAACACCAAGTAGAATTACCGTAACAATTTACAAGTAGGGAGAGAAAAGGATCAAACAGCTGCTACCTTTGGCTTCAAACGGGGGGATGTTCTTGGACAGGGTTGATTCCGCTAACTTGATGAGATCCTTGCCTGAAATTTCAACAAATGATACAAGATTAAGATGAATATTGATGGTAAAAAATATAATCCAATTCAAGTAACGGATTAGCCGAGAGTCGACTCAGAGGGAAGACAAAGAAGGATAACAGGTAAGGACTGTGCGCAAGCAGAGTCGTTTTTTTTTCCTTTCTTTTGTGTTGTCATCATAGTGTCCTTGTGCATTAAAAACGAAAGAGAATCATGGTAAGCTGAAAAGAAAAGAAAGAGCTGGGTAAAAAAAAAACCCTCAGACATTTCTTTTTGCAGGATGGGCCATAACTCTGTTTCATATCGAGGGCAGCATGACCGCCGCAAAAGGGGACAGACTGCATACATAGAATTTTAACTCCCAAATATCTAATCCCCCGGAGATGTCTCACCAGAATAAAACTTTCGTAAGTCGAGACTCTAGTAGTACTTCTGAAGCACGGCACATATATAACCAAATGTCCTTCCTCCTATTCTCTTTCCTTTCCCCCAATTCCTCCCTTTTTCCATTTAAAAGTACGAATCAGGCATATAATACTTGTGCCTTGTGTTTCTCTCAACCAATCCAATATCCTTCCCTTCCCACAATTCGAAGCAATCAGCTCTTCTTCGGCGGAGGAGGCAGATGGGAAAGGAAAAAAAGTGTATGCAACAAATTCACTTATTTGGACTTGGAGAATGAAGACAAAGGAAGGAATATCATCTGCAGAGTTGATCAGATAGTTACTGAAAAATGAATAATCTAGGCAAAACGGTGGCTCCTATCCCTAAGATGGTTCCAACTCATCCCACATCTTTTACTCACCTGTTACACTCTTTTCCCCCTGGTTGGTGTTAATGAGGAAGGATGAGATTTGGTTCTCTTGCAACTGCAGCAACAGTGTAAATCATTAATTAGTCCCGATTGACATAACCAAAAATAATGTTAATGAACATAATCTGGATTATATTATCCCGCATTAAATGAGCAAGTCATATAACTGACCTTCGATAAAAGAGCCTTCGCAAGTTCCAATGGGTCAATAGATGAAGAACCCTTGCTGTATGCAGGTGTGAACTTCCCATTTTGATAGCCTGCTAGGAAGTGATAAGCTGCTTGGCCAGGAGAGAGCTTTGATACTGAAGGGATAACTCCAGAACTGCTTCAACAGAAAGAAACTTATCACACAGAGCAATGTATAGCAGGAAAAAGGAGAGCCACAAAAGGAATTGATATTTATAGAAGTTGTAATAAAAAAATACACCGATAAAACGAGACATATGTTTTCTCTTTGGCAATCTCAATTGAGATGATACTCGATCATCAAGCCTCCCAGACCTAATTGGAATGATTATCCATACAAGCCAAAGGAGGACCAAGTTACTTCTCAAGCATCGTTTCACTGTTCCTTCAACTTGCCAAGTAAAAGCTAGGCAATTTTAATTGTTTCGTAATATAGATCAATCATAAAAATTGGCCTTCTCATATAAAGAAAATCACCACCCTCAAAATCTTGGTTTTAGTTTCAGCCCAGATTAGGAATTGGGGTTTGGGGTTCTATCCTTTATCCACAAAGCACTTGTAACTTCTAATGGAGAGTATCCCCCTATCATTGTGACGCCGGACAGAATAGCAATTATTCTGTAGGCTAAACGATCGGATCCCCCTGCATCACATTGATAGTGACAAAATTCTACAAGGGAAGAGAAGCTTATGAAATGAAAATACTGGTAACTTCTCCAGATGATTGAACTAGAGATCTGGGATTCAATCTCACTTTGTCAGTATTATGTGGCGTTAGTGGAAATGTAGGAGAGTTGTGTCCCAGTGTATAGCTCATTTTGAAGACATCAGCAGGAAAAAAGAAAATAAAGGTTTCTGCAGTGAAGCCTGTAGCAGACAACACTATAAGACCCAAGTTTCGGCCTTCGGGCTTGCCTCAAGATGAGGCGGATATAGTACACATTGAGGCTTTCAAGACTAAGCCATGAGGCTCATACTTCATAAGCACAATACAAATTCGAGGGAAGCCAATTGTGCATCTTTGCAGTTTACCTAGTAAGGCAAACACCTCATGCATAATTCAGTGTTTTACTCAATCACTCCAAAGACAAGATCAGTCCATAAAGCCCATGAAGCACCCAGTCAAAGTCATATTTCAGTTCAGTTGGAAATTTTTTGTGCATGCAGCAGAAAAGTGCCTTGCCAAGGGCCTTATTTTGCATGGGTATAAGTTAATGTCATCGGGCAATGGAAAAGCAGGTTGTCAACCCAGGCCTCCAGCTCCACCTCAATGACACTTTACCAGATAGATTAATCGCCAATTCTTGTTTGTAGAAGTGACAGCTACTGGCCAAATTAAGTTGAACAAGAAGCTTTTCACTAGAGTAACCATCTCTCACAAATTATGATTCTCACTTGAATGACCAAGATAGTTACTGGTCCAAGCTAACCCACCAGCTTGCCGCAGTCTATGTAAAACATGTCCTGGAATTCACTGTGGCATTTGTGTCCAAAATGCTTCTTGCAACATGCATATGTAAAGGTAGTGTGAAATTTTTTATATTTACTCACTGAGTAAAGGGATTAAACAGCCTTTGCATGGTTGTGTTACCTATCAGCCGATGCAAGGACAACAGCAGCTGGCAATTTGAATAAATTCGAGCCACCAGATTTCCCACTTTGAAAATATGGAGCAAGACCTTCTGCAGAAAGAATTACACCTGCATCTGCAGATATGAAGGAATCGCTGCAGCTCTGAATGGCTTCATCGGGTGCAAATAAAAGCACTACAGAATCACCATACTCTAGAAGCCTGAATTTGTTAATTCCAGTTGTAAATACAAGATCACATACAAATTGGAATTATGGAATTATGTAAAGATTGGAAAGCATTACCTTGCAGATAGAGCAAGACCTCCCCGTGAATATATGATAGGCCCAGACAAGGCAGAAAGTGCTTCTTTAATACTATTTGCATCTGAGAACGCTTTACCACATAAAATAAGGGATGATCGCTCAATATCAGCAGCTATGAATCCTTTATTTCCTTGAGATCCCAAACCAACAGTCTCTGCCACCCCTGGTCTGCATGGTCAGAAACAAAGTTGGAATAACAAAATTAGGTAGGTGTGTTTGATAAGTCAATGACGGATTACCTTGAAGAAATCCACAAAAGAAGCTCAGTGGCTGAAACCAAAATCAGACTAACATACTTTGGTAGATTCTTCTAAAAATTTCCAAGAGATTCATAAAACCTAACGGATCAACGAACGCCACACCAGTTTCTACTACCACCATACCCTAGTGGTATTCTAAAGAATATTTAGCACCTTTCACACACCTTTCCACCTCTTAACCTCCAAGTTCTCAAAACCACACAAAATAGATCACTTGAAAGGATTTCAAAGGTATCTTCTGACACTTGTTGCAAAATCTCTCAGCAAACAAAAGCAACATGTAGGAAATGTTTTGGTGGAAATTACGAATATGTTGCTGCATTACAACTTTTTTCTTTTATGATCTTGCAGTAGAATTTAATCAGTATGTGGTATGGTCAATCAAAGTAAGCAGCTACAGGAAGTTTTTATTCTTAGCTCCATACTGGAGGGAAATAAAAGATTTTTAAGTGCAGAAGTAGATTCAAACTTAAATAGGAAAAGGGTTTCAGAAACGAAGCCAGGTCTGACAGATTCTTATTAGTAAATTAATGAGTCAAAATATGTTTTGAACAATCTAGTAAGTAAAAGGTCAAACTATAATTTTTAGCCTCTGAAAGAGCTGTGGATTAAAATTTCTTTGTTACAGCTGTCAATTTCTTCAAGCTAGTCCTTGTTTAAAAATGGAACAAGGATCGTATTTCAGGTTCAAATTCACAAGCTCTGACAACATCCATTGACCACATACCAGAGAAGTGATCAGAACATCCTTCATGAGAAACAGAAAGAGAGAGCAAAAAAGAATTACTCTAAGAGAAATCAATGCTCGTTTGAAATGTCTAGCTGATAAAAAACTTCTCTAGTGGCAATACAGAAGATTGCAAATATCCAAGTTTTTTATTTTCTTTTTACATTCCAATACAACTATTAAGTTACTAGCCTTACAACCTCACAAAGATTATAGGTATTCCTTCAACAAATAATTTAGCTGCATTGTTTGAATTGATGGCCAGCACAGTTGCAAAATTAGCCAAGGCAAGCACTCACCAAGCAAGATTAGACAATTTGCATTACAAACCCTGATACTATTGAGGCTAATACATCCCAGCACTTAAGAGTTTGTATTCAATTATAAACAAAAATGAAAATTGGCAGTAATTACCTAATGGATGTTGCAACATAGACGGTCAAAGGACTTGAATCATGTGAAACTGCACGTGTTGGAGTCTTCCAAAGAACATTTGAAAGTGATAACACAGCAGCAGGACTATCACTTATTACACGAACTTTTGCATTGCAATTTGATGAAGACCCAATAGCCCCATCATGAACAAAGATATTTGAGATGGATGATACATGATTTGTAACCTGATAAAACCAAGGACTGTAAGATAAACAAAATGAACATTGAGCACTGTTCTATTAAGTAACATGGATTACAAGAAAAATACAGGTTTGCTACATATGGTCAACCAAGAGTAGTATCATCCAGGATAGATGGAATGGTGCTAGATTGAATAAATTTAAAACAAGTGCCATAAATCTCTCACAGCCATACAGCGGAACAAACAGGGAGATTTCTAGGCCAATCACCAGAGCCTTATGGGATAAGAAAGTAAAAAACAGAAACTTCCAACAAGACACTTGAGCTTCACAGTGCTTTAATAATTATGACGCAGTTTTCAATAACTATGACAAACTGATAAAATAAAGACTTCTTTTCCTCCTTTTTTGTGGGGGGGGGGGGGGGGGGAGAACAATCAACCCTTGATATCCTTCTCCTTCTCAGGGGGAGAGACTTTCCGACTGCCATTTTCTTTTGGCAACATCACGATAAACACTAAACACAGAGATGTTCTTTTGAAGGTTGCAAGTGATAGATCGAGCAAAAAAGAAAAAGTATCATGCCCCATCAACTAAAGCTATAAACTAATTTTCTCATTCTAACAGATTGATATAAGCACTTGATATTCCTCAAAGTTTTGTTCACACCTTAAAAAAAATTGCATAATATGCATCAAACAATCAAAGCAAACAACACCACCTTCATCATAATGAGAGCCAAACAAAAAAAAAGAGGGTATCAAGCCAAAAATTAAACCTGTTTCAAAAGTTTTCCAAACTGTGCCTTGGAAAGTTCTGAAGTTCCTCCAGCGACACTTCCTCTGACATGAACTGGAAGTCCTGACAAGGACTCTAAGAGGGAGAGATGGGGAAAATCAGAGTAGCCAACAAGGGGAATGAAAGAATAATATTTGAGATCAGAATGTGCAAGTCTACCTGCAACGGTTGCACCCCTTTGTTGTAGTTCAGAAGACTCCAAGTTTCGAAAAGCTTTGTCCTTCACAAGTACACCTTTTGCAGCAAGAGCCCAATTGAGACCATATGAAAATCCAGGGCCCTCCCTACATTAAAGAAGGCTTAAGGAATATATAAAAGAATGCAATTGCCATCACTTAAAAAAATTGCTAACAGCGTTTACATCACAAAATTCGCCCCTTAAATTTACATATATGCGGTCTTAAGGTTTTTGAATTATTGGTGGATACAATAGAAGGTATTCTCAATGCTTCTTCAAAGAGACCAACACTAACAATTGCACATTGCCTTACATACCCAATACAAGAAGGAGGTTTTGCAGCCAAACCTCTAAAGTTTCACTGCTCAACCAACGAAAATATTTGCTCATGAATGTTAGAAACCATGGCATTAGTAACACACTAGGGAATAGGGGCAGTGGTCAAGCCACTGAACATTCAAACTTGTAACCAACACTTTATCTTCTTTGGTGACAGTTCAACTTAGGTAGATTGAGGCTTGTCAAAGCTCATCACAAAGGAAAAAATGAGGATTCAATGAACATGATATTGGGTATGCCAGTCAACTAGCATGTCCCTTTTTCTTCTTCTTTTTTCCTTGGGTCCATCAAAAAGTAGCTTGAAACAGAAAATACAGTCATAGATGGTCTATCAACCAGCTGATGATGTGGTAGAAGTACCATTATGTTAGGTAGCGTTTAAGAGCAGATGTGTTAGTGATGGTCTGTATAACAACTAGGGGTTCCTTTTTTCTGAGCCATTAACAAGGAGTTTCCTATATAATTAAAGTCGTTGATGGTCTATCAGCCTTACCCATTCCACACTTCACCCTCGAAAATGATATAATTCAATAATAACGATCCCAACACTGCATAATTTAAGAAGTACACAAAACCAAAATTCACAAATGTAGGCACACACACATGGTTGAACGCATGTGCAAGGCATATATCCCACTAGACTACAGCAAAACTAAAACTCAAGAGCCAATTAGATAATGAATGGCATTCTTAAGGTCATCAAGCAAAGGATCACCTTGGAAACACTACAGTTTCAGCTTCCTCATCAGCAAATGGGGCCGAGACTGCATACTGCAAATATTCAATAATAAGCATATTGTGAGATGGTGCTGGTTTTATTTTAGTTTGCTCATAGAAACTGCATACTCCCACAATTGAATAATAAGGACACTCTCAAATGGTGCCTAGTTTTACTTAGCTGTGCTCATAGATAATACGAATGAAAGATGCATGGGATAAGATCATCAAGGAAAGCAATCAACATGTCCAATGCAACTATATGTTATGGAAGCAATTCCCAAGAAACACATATCTACCAGTATAATCTTAAAATGTCCAAATTGGCTACTTCTAATGATTCAAGGCTCCTAAGGTAATGGAAGGATAAACCATCATAACATGAACATAATTCAGCAGGCAATATAATTGACAACAACCTAACAATCTCGCTAATTGAATGAAGGATTGAAAATTAGAAAGTTGATTGAGTGTGGTATTATAATCAAAACACGTTTTTCTGTTCTAAACAAAAATTACTTATGAAATTTGCAACCTTTTTCATTCTTATCATATTATATCCTTGATACTGAGTCAAAGTATTTGGTGATGATGAACATGTCACCAGAGAAACTTCTGGTATTGATCGAGAAATATGCAAGTTCCCATGGCAACTGTGATGTCTTAGCAGAGAATTTAGCCATTCAACCATTCAGAGTTAGTTTTCATCTTTGAAGATGACCAATGCCGCAGGATTTCTTCATTAATAACTCAGTAAAGATATATCAAAGTATATATATCGGCCTATAGGCAAATGAGATGTGAATCTCTTTTTTTTGATAAGTAAGACAAATAACAACTAAAAACTCACCAGTACAAGAGAATATACTGAAGAATCCAAACAGAAGCAAACTAAACACCTAATGGAACACAAAGGCCCAAAGAACACCAACAACACCTACCCACCCAAGAAACATAAACACCCTCAACCCACAAGCCAACAAGACTCCCAAGAACCCCAACCCACCCTCAACCCTAAACCCACCCAAACGCGGCCAGCCTTGCCACCCCTAGCAGTCCAGCCCATAGCTTTTTGCCTTCTTAGCGATCAAAGAAGACCCTTCATAGTTAACCGAAGACTTCAAGCCCTTTAACTCCCTGATCATTCCCCCCCTGTTTTTCTAAACTTTTGCGAACTGAGCGGCACCCGATTGTGTTCCAACGCCGCAAAGAGGTCTCTCAGCTTTCCCTCTTGACCATCACACGACACCCCAACCATCTGACCCACAGAGGAAACCATGTCCAAGACCCATGCCGGAGATTCCCCCCCCCCAAAGCTTTACTAGGGAAAGTGACCGCCGAGGATTCGATCGAGGGAACAGGTTCTGTCACCTCCACCAAAGACAACTCATCTCCAACCGTTCCCGTTGCATCTAGCACTCCCACAACAGTCCCCTCTACAATACTATCAAACCGAGTGATCCCAACTACCTCCTCCGACTCAGCACAATGACCAGGGGAGTGAGAGCCCCCTCCATCATGACTGCCAGACCTCTCACCTGATAGACCACGACCATCCCCACCCACCCCCACTAAATTGGCCCTGCCCTGCCCCACTCCAATAGCATCACCCATCACCCCAGCAAAACCCACACCCTTATCCGCATCATAGAGCACCAAGGAAGACCCGGCGACCTCAACTGGGCCATCAACAGTAAGATCTGGCGCAAAAAAGACCCCCTGGGGAGAGGCAAACATGCCCTGAGGCAGAGAACCGGAGCTCGGCGACAGCTCCGGCGGCGGAAGGGCCTCCGGGATGCTATCCCGCACCCCCGCATCCGACATCGCCGCTCCTCCCGCCGCCGGAACATCAAGATCTGGCGAAGAAAAGCCCTCCTGGGACGAGACAAACACGTCCTGAGGTAGAGTACCGGAGCTCGGCGACAGTTCCGGCGCCGGAAGGGCCTCCGAGATGCTATCCCGCACCCCCGCATCCGACGTCGCCGCTCCTCCTGCCGCCGGAACATCAAGATCTGGCGAAGAAAAGCCCTCCTGGGACGAGACAAACACGTCCTGAGGTAGAGTACCGGAGCTCGGCGACAGTTCCGGCGCCGGAAGGGCCTCCGAGATGCTATCCCGCACCCCCGCATCCGACGTCGCCTCTCCTCTTGCCGCCGGAACATCAAGATCTGGCGAAAAAAAAGCCCTCCTGGGACGAGACAAACACGTCCTGAGGTAGGGTACCGGAGCTCGGCGACAGTTCCGGGGCCGGAAGGACCTCCAGGCTGCATTCCTGCACCCCCGCAGTCGACGTCGCCGAGCCTCCCGCCACCGGAAGCTGGTCTGCATCACTCGTCGTACCACTGTGTTGAACGACACCAGCAACACAAAGAAGCATCGGGTCAGGAATGAGACCCGACCCCAACCCATTTGGATCCGACCCATCGCCCACAACCTGAAGCCCCAACGAAGTCGACTGACCCAATTTATCTTCCCTTGCCCAGACAGGCATAACGGAAGGACCAGGAGAGGCCAAAAGAGAATGACTCGGCCCACTAGTGCTCCCCAATATAGATAAAAGAGCGTCAATCTCGTCTCGAATCCCTTGCAATTTGAAACGCCAAAAAGTCACGTCCATCACCCTGTCACCAGCCGGCTGAGCAATAAATGCTGACTCCTTGGAATATGAAACGGCCTGCAGCGCATGCAATTTGCCCCCCAAAATGGCATGCGCAGAGACCTGCAGCGCTGCCTTCTTCTCCACGCCATCCTCAGACGCCTCACCACCCATCACGACCAGCACCCCACCCTCAAAGCTCTCCCCCTTCGACCCTCTCCTAGCAGCTTCAACAAATGAAACCTCCTTTCGTACTCTAGAGCCATAAGAGCCGCCACCCTCTTTATGAATCTGACCAAGGTAAGAAATCACGTCCTGAAACACTGAGACGAGTTCCATCCACCCTGACCCCTCCATTCCTTCCGGTACCATCACTACCCCTCTCCGGCACCCCCCACCAAACTCAGCTATGGCCACATATCTATCAGCCTTGTTGCAGCACCTCTGTGCCATAAAAGCCCGGGGTGCTTCGTTAAATTTCGCCACAAACTCCCTATTAACATCCGCCAGCAAGCTACTCACCATGTTAACCAACCAGACAGCGCCATACCTCCCAAGAAAGATAGAACTCAAGGCCTTCCGACTCCACTCGGAGAGTTTCACAACACCGTTGCCTAAAACTATAACCTAAAATTCCTTAGCTTCAACACGGAATCTACGAGAAAAGGACATAGAGAGCACCAAACTAAGCTAACGCAACAACAAAGTCGGACACAATCAAGCCAACGACCAAACACCCAACCCATACACCCCACAGACAAGCTTAGAGAGGAGGATTCTAGAGAGAAGGGGGAGCTTCTCTCTCTAACATGTTTGAAATGAGATGTGAATCTCATAAAGCCACAGCCTCAAAAAGATCATCCACCAAGGAATACATAACCAAGTGGGATAAGAAAAAGAAAAAAAAGAATTCAATCAGAAAGGGAAAACATTGCTTCAGCAATAGAATTTTCTTTTTCCTTTGCTGGAAGCTTCAACTAAAGATGCTGCAGCCTTCTCCGAATATTGCATTCCAGTGCATTTCTTCGAACCCCTGCTTAAACATCCCACCCCAAATCCATTCTTCGCACCCCAAATCCATTCTTCCCACCCCAAATCCATTCTTTGCTTAAACATCCCATACCAAATAGTGCTTTACAAATTAAACCATTCCGATACCATGCATAGAAACTTCCTTTGCCAACTCTCATTCACGACCTACTTCTCCAGAATCTGACTCCAAGAACACCCTTTAACCTCTCCAGTGACTGGCTACAGAGTCTCCCTCGGTTACTCCTATTGAATACTAAAAACCATTGAACCCCTCGTTTTTCTACTCTATGCTGATGTTATCACAAAATACACTTTTACCATCCTGGAGCAAGAAAAATTTATGTACCCCGTTCAGAACCTACTCACATTACTCTAAGTTTCTAACTAAACAATGATCATCTCAATTCCGGGCCACATTACAGTACACCGAAACCATATTCCAAAAACATCTCACTCAATCATCCCAACCAACGAATCCAAAACCACAGATGATAATCTAAATAAATTATCAAACATGCACAATTTCGACTCCTCACATAAGACCTTGAACCAAAACCAAAATTTTTGAAAGAGCGATACGTAAAACAACATTTCCAGCACCAAATGAAGTAGAACAAGCTCACGTAATACTCAACACGCATATTCAACATAGAAAGAGAAAGAAGAGACAGAGACTGACACATCGGGAGGAGAGCAAGAAAGCGCTCGATCTTGAGGAGCTGGAGGAGGATCGAGTGAATGAGCTAGAGCTTTGGAGGAATCGTTTTAGGACTAGGTTCCTCATGATCTTCCTCTCTCTTCGGCAACGATTAGGGATGCGAACAATGCAAATTGAACACACTCGCACCCACTACCTGAACAAATGTGGCAATCTGTCGTAAAGAACGAGAGTGAGCGAGCAAGAAAATGGAGCCACCGGGATCGTGCAGGATGGTCTCAGGTGGGCCGGGTCTGGGCCGCCTCAAGTTTTCTTTGGGCCTCTCATTACTGAATGTTGAAGGTGCCATCTACATGGGCTGGGTCGCAGATTATTAGTTTTCAAAAATCAGTACACGGGGGATAGTGTTTTTTCTACTACTTTTTTTTTTCCCCTCGTAAGTTTCACTTGTGAGAAAATTATTTAAGGACATCTAGAATTTTCCGTCTCAAAACATAGGATACATTGAGTGAAGTCTTAAAATTCATAGACCGATGGACCATAAACTTTATGTCATTTTAAAATCATACCCAAACTTAAAAGTTTTGATTTTAAGACTTGTGGTCCAACCGTCTATGAATTTTAAGACTTCACTCAATGTATCCTATGTTTTGAGATGGAAAATTCTAGATGTCCTTAAATAATTTTCCATCTCAAAACATAGGATACATTGAGTGAGGTCTTAAAATTCATAGACGGATAGACCATAAGTCTTAAAATCAAAAATTTTAAAAAACGAGTCTCGATTCTAAAATGACATAAAACACACATATATAATTTACATTTTCCCTAATTCTAATTATTAAGAGTCCATATGTTAAATATTATTTTGCTTTAATTAAGGTGGCGGCTGTGTTTGAGAAGTAAAATTTTATGGTTAATAAATTTTAGGTATTGAGATTGATGAAAAAGTGAGGAGAGAGTGTTTTGTAATGATGATAAAATTTTAAGATGTTGCAGACAGAGTAATTAACTGTACACCAATCTCGTGCTCCGACCAAAACAAATGGAAAGCACACATTAAACCTCCAACATGTACAGGAACTCCCTATATATATATATATCTTGAAAACTTAGAATCGATCATGTAACTCATGAAGAGATACAGAATTTGATGAATAACACAGAGAGCATTCACACACATATTTATATTAATTCAATCATTAAGGGAACATATTTCATGCTTTTATTACAAGTGTCATATCTTGTCGTTTATCTCACTTGGGGGGCACGATGAAACTCTCTTTGCTGCCAGATTGTTAAAAAACAAAAGTATATACTAAAAAAATTGCGAATTTGAGTCTATAACGTCAACAATAACTTCGATCCCTTTAGCGTTCGTGTCCTGCACAACTACCCAATTGAAAAGTAGTGTACATAATAAATATGAAAATAGCCCCCCATGCCAAATTACTACGCTGCTTCCAAACACAGCTTTCAGTAAGGCCCAGAAGGTTGACTTCCACCGTATTGATGTCCTTTTCTATTTAATTCAATTTCTCCGTCAACTGGTCTAGCTATTTGCTAGCATCTCTCTCAAGATATGATCGGATGCAGGTCTTATCCAATTTTTTTCCCTTAATTAAACGGTACCATTCGAAAATAGATAGACATAAGAGGTAATTCTCATTATAGTACTCGTGTTGTCCGAAATTTTATATGAACAATATTAAATGGTGTGAAATACTTAACCTCTTATGACTTTCTTTTCAAATTGTAACGTGCAATTAAGATAAAAAAAAATTAGAGAGGATTATGATCCTATATGAACCGAGAGAGAGAGAGAGAGAGGAGCCATGCACGTGTTCCCATCAAATTGCTTTCTTTCAAGATATACATTAATACAACCAATCTTCCTGACCTTTCTTTCTTCCCTATCTGGCCTTTCTTTTAACTACCACCTTCCCAACCATCTGCTAACCACATTCTTTCAATGCTGTCCCAGCTCCCTACGGCCCTACCTTTTTCCTTTCTCTTATAAATGCGAATACCACCTCTTTTAGCATTCTCATTCATCGCATTGGACCTGTCCCTCCTTCTGTCTAACCAAAGCCCCATCTCCCATGGCACCAGCTTCCTTAATCAATGATCAGAACCAGAACTCGAACACAGTTTGTGTCATGGACGCCTCTGGCCGCCTCGGCTCCGCCCTCGTGCAGCGCCTCTTGAACAGAGGCTACACTGTCCACGCTGCAGTCCAAAACCATGGTTCGCTTTTTCTTGTTCGATTTTTGCTATTTGCTTCTTGAAATTCCAAACTTGATATCTCTACCTCTTTGGGGCACCACACTCTTGTCTGGTTGAACTGGTTTCCTCTAATTAATTTTCAATTTTGACTCTTCTTTTCCTATTGAAAAACACTACATTTTGCTGATGATTTATTAATATTTACTCTAGTTATTAGTGGCAGGCCAATATCTGCAGAATAGTGTTTATGCGAATAAATGATTGATATAATATAAGATTATATTGATCAAATTCATAGGATCTGGCTTTTAGATTAGATAGCATGCATACATCTCATAATATTATAAGATATCAATTTCTCAGAAATCTCTAACCGTACGTTCATGCATCTCATCAAAATATAAATTTTTATTGGTTGGGAAAATATTTTATGACTATTATAAGTATAAGCATGTCTGTGATCTTTATCTTATCTGCTGAATTGTTTGTGTATGTTTTGGGGTATTCAGGTGAATTGAAATCTTTTGGAGGACTACCTTATGATAATAAAAAATTGAGGGTCTTCCATTCAGACCATCTGGACTACCACAGCATAATGGAGGCCTTGAAAGGATGCTCTGGCTTGTTCTACTCCTTTGAGCCTCCCTCGGACCAACCCACCTATGATGTATGCTCACTTCTTACCTAATATTCCCCATGCTTTCATGAGTTTTTATTTGGGCTTCCTTTTTGGTGACTAATTGCCTAGTTTAAAGCAACAATAACTCACAAACCCAACCTAAACATAGATTCAGTCATAATATCAAGGTCCTAATGTGAATACTTAATTGGTATACTAATGTGAATACTTAATTACACATATCTTGATCATAATATACGCTTAAGTATACCAAAATGTGCATGGAAGCTATGAGAGTGAATCAGTTGGTTCAAACATCTACTCGTACGGAAGTTGATTGAAATTGTAATCTCTAGAATTTGGTCGGATGATGATGAGTTGAATCCATCACATACATACTCAGTGACTTAATTGATACTTGAGTTAGAAGTCAATTCGAGTATTCAGAGTTCGTTGCTACTCTTCCAATCCGATCAGTATATTTTGAACTGAATTAGGTATGTTCGAGTTCGGTTTCATAAATACTACTAATCCTTTGAGATCACCATTAAAAATTTTGGTTTGGTAATTGTCCAGTTTATGTGGAATAGAGAGACTGCACAGACTTCCGAATTAGTCGAAGTATGCGTAAGTGACTTAGACACCCAGTTATAAAGAAAGAAAGAAAAAAGGTCTAATCGAGTTCAGTCCAAAGATTAAACAATACAAACTACCCTCTATACTCAAAAAAATTGATTGAATTTATAGATAAATCCAAAGATTAAACAATACAAACTACCCTCTTTACTCAAAAAATTTGATTGAATTAATTTATAGATAAATCCTGCACTAGTGAGAAAACAAACATGAAGAAAGGGTAAGTTTGATCAATCCAATGGATTAATTGGAGTCATAGTACAGCACTGTTTCATTGGGTTTGACAACTACGATATAGGTGCATCGAAACAGACAGGATTCACCAAAAAAAGGTTAGGTGCATCTCGATCCATAATGGATGCATATAACTGGGGGCCGAAAATTTAAATGGATAAAAACAAAGGGACTACAGCGGAATTAAACAGCTGTTCTTTTCTGGACAACATTAATTTGGAGACGTGTTTGGTGCAGGAATTTATGGCCGAGGTGGAGGTTAGGGCAGCTCATAATGTGTTGGAAGCATGTGCACAAACAGACACCATACACAAAGTCGTCTTCACATCGTCCGTCACTGCCGTTATATGGAGAGACGGCCGTAATACGATGTCGTCCGATATAGACGAGAGACATTGGAGCGACATCAACGTTTGTAGAAAATTCAAAGTACGTGGCAAGCATGTATCCATAACATGTTTTTATTTTTTAACTGAGTGCTCGGGTCAGCGTATAATATACGCGTATCTCGATTAATTTTAATGTATTTATAATATTTTTTTGTCAGATACAAATTAGACAATTATTAGACCAAAAATTCTATATATAATTCACTTAAAACATTTTCATTACTTTTTTTTAGGCATGTTTAAATGTTTTGATGCATTTTTAATTTATATTATAATATGTTGCTGTATAAAAATAACATTTTAATTAATAAAAAAATGGATTTGGTCAGTTGTGGCATGCTCTATCGAAGACTCTAGCGGAAAAGACAGCTTGGGCACTAGCCATGGATAGAGGCTTGAAAATGGTGTCCGTAAACGGAGGCCTCCTGATGAGTCCCGATCTGACGATCACGGACCCGTATCTGAAAGGAGCGGCTGAGATGTATGAAGACGGTGTATTTGTTACGGCGGATCTCAAGTTCACGGTGGACGCGCACATCTGCGTGTTTGAAGACATATCTGCTTACGGACGATATTTGTGTTTCAACAACCTCATTAACTGCAATAAAGATGCCGTTAAGTTTGCTCACATGTTGTTGCCACCCTCTCAATGCTCGCCTCCTCAAAGGTACTACTTTATATGACTTTTTTAATTTTCACACCTTAATCCTTTGCCAATAGATTTTTTCCCTCAAAAAAAAATTGCAGAATCTCTTCGGTTTATGTTTTGAGATATGTTTTTGTGTTTGTGTTTTTTTGAAAATAGTGTAGATTCTCTTGGAATTGGTGAAAAGTGTGTTAAAAGTTGTTGAAATTTGTAAAAAGTTATTGGAATTGGTGAAAATGTATTGAAATTGATGAAAAAGTGAGAGGAAAACGTTTTGAAACACGAAACAAACATAGCTATTTTTTATTTTTAAGAATCTTCACTTCTAACTTCAACTATCACTCAAATGTCATTTATCAACATAAATAATAAATTTTATCTTATTTAGCCCCAAGTATATTAAAATACATCAATATTCGCTTTATAGTAAGATTTTAAGATTAAGATGTACATAAAATAAATTATACAACACAATATTAATAATTAATTATTAATATGACATGACGAATATAGATGAATTTTAATATTTTGTAGGCTAAATGTGATGAAATTCATATTTCATATCGGTAAGTAAATGATACTTGGGTGATAATTCACGGGTTAGAAACGATAGAGGGTGTTTCAAAATTTCTACATAATTATAAAATAATCTCTCTCCTCATCAAACAATAAAATAATAAAATAATATTAAATTAAATCTTCTCTCTTCACTTTTTCATCAAATTCCATAAAATATATTTACTTTTTTACAAACCCAATACTTCAAAAAATTCACTTTCAAACACCACCTATGTCTATTCATGAGGCATAGACCTCAAATGATTTGTCTTATGCCTTCGAATTAGCTTTAATGATTATTACTACATGAATCTTCATTTAAACAAATTAGTCTAGTATAGAAAGTTATATATATTTAATGATATTTCCCCTTGATTTGATTTTTGAACTATTGCTCGCAGTTCGGAGGACACAAGAGTGTACCCACAGAGGATTAGCAACAAGAAACTCAACAAATTAATGGTCGACTTCAGATGACAGATAGTGTTGTGCCTCAGGTCGATTGATTTACGGATAGCCTCCTCATGCAGAGGCCGTCTTATATCTCTTCTCTAGCACCCCACCCAACAAGAAGGAAAAAATTTGTATGCTGATTAGGTTCAGTTTTAATCAGCCAAGAAAATTATTTTACTTGGGAATTGTCCATTGTTTGCATTTACTTTTCCTGTTCGTTAAATTGGCTTGGTGACAAAAAAGTATGTAACCAGATATGTTATGAGTAATAGAAAGTGCATCAGTCAACATGTGTATCTTAGGTTGCCAGTTTTATGTTTGGCAAGTAAAATTTTTAACAGTTTATTTTGAGAGTTTTAGTTTTTTATACACGTTTGTAAAAAGTTAGGTGAAAAAGATTAAGAATGTTTTTTTATTAGAATTTTTCAAAAAAAATAAGGAGAAAAAAGATTTAATAAAAAATTTAATGAAAAATTAATATAATAAATAATTTGTTAAAAATATAGCCATACAAGATTTGATATAATTTTTTTATATAAAAAATATTAAAATTTGTGTGAAAAAGTAATGCAATTTGTGCGAAAAACATCCAATTTGACAATAGATGCCGTAAGATTCAATAATGTCTCTCTTTGGCCAAATTTGATGGTCAAATTTAGACGAGATTAAAAAAAATTAGACCTGCATATATGCATGACAAATTATACACTGCACAAATGCCTAAGCAATCTAGATGGTTAGTCATTGAGGAAAAATAGAAAAAAGAAGAAGCACTTCTCCAAGTCCAACAGTTCTAACCGGGCTAGTCAATCTCCGCCATGATATGTACAATATACCTACATAACATTCGATCCTTTCCTTGGTACAATTATGATGTCCTAACCCACATTGAAAGTTTCTCTAAATCTCCGCCATGATATGTACAATATACCTACATGGCATAAACCCCACTGGGATGTCACAACAGGAAACATAGGAATCCAAGCGAAGATAATAAACTTAACCTTTTCAACCTGCCGTAACGTTTTAACCTTATTTTTCTTTTTCAAAAGTCTGTTTTCCTGATCGTTTAACTTGTATATCCTGGAGGGGCTTCTTTAGGCGCTCAGTTGCACAGAGATAATTGAAGAAAACTTGAATTTCCGGACTTTATCTGTACCCTCTGGCTGAAAGAGAACTTCAGTGCTCGATCTAACAGTAACTTCCTTCCACTCAGAAGCTGAAGCACCTTCGCTCCGATAATCCCGAGGAGAGTACAAAACTTCGAGTGTTGAGGGGGCTGCAATTGGGCCATGGAAACTTGAATAGAGAGTACGGAATGGTAAATAAAGTTTTCTATGTGTGAGAAAATAGATAAAACAGCATCTACAATGTGAGTGTGTGGCGAGTGCAATTTTCCTCTTCTATAGACCCATTTCGAATTGGCATGAAGGGGGCCAGTAAGTGGGGTGGCCGACTAGTATGCCCACTCGCAGGCCAGTTTTGAGGAGGATACAGCCAAGTAGCATTTCTGTAGCATGTTAATGGTGTCGGTATGGTATCCCAAAAACAAAAAAGGACCAGATGATGGCTGCAATTTTTGGATTTGAGTTTTTATGCATAGCAGTTGTGGGCATTTTTCAGTGTCCCTAGAAATCAATTATTCAGTACTTACATGAACGATCTGTCTTCTACAAGAAATCTGTTTATACCAGACAATCCTATGGATATTCTGTCAAACCTGAACTAGCAAATTAAGTCGTTTCATTTGTCAATACTGCATCACACAGATATTTTTCGGCCCTATTAATCGCAGAAAAAATAGTAAACACTAACGTAGAACTGCAATGAACCTGAAATTTATTTCTGAGAAATCAATGTAAATGGACTTATTTTAAGGCATTGATATTCCTGTATTTCAACACCTGACCCATAAACAAACCATATAAGATTCTGGTTCCTTTCTCTAACTGAATCAGTTTTCAATACTCGAGCATGACTGTGGGCCAAAAAACAAAAGTAAAACTTGGAATAGATGCTTGGAAAATTACCTAATCCGAACATGCTCGTCTTTTGGATAATCAGGCGACCAACCTTTGCTCTTGTGATATTTTTCAAAGCCTGTATGTCTTCCTGCTTCCCTTTGAATTCCAAAAATTCCCCCAGGACATATTTATTTCCTTTGAGCTCCAACCTGCAGAAATATTTACGAAGTCCTGTTTAACAACCAACTAACTGAGTGCTGACTGCTTTTAGAAACAAAAAAAAAACTGGATGCTGACTGGAAATATGACCACGCATCTGACAACAAATACTGTCTAGGAAGCAACTTGATTTGACATGATGGGTTGAAGGGCGGCTCAAGCCCCAGTGATGTGCTTGCATGAGCCATCAACCTCGCTCACGTAGCACGAAAGAAAAAAAGAAAAGAAAAAGGGACCAGGTCATGTGCCATCTGTTGCATTCCATGGTCCATTCTACTGTTCATCGGGGAAACATGATCAACAAACTAAGAATTGAGGACGAATTGCTTCATAACTGCTATGACCAATCCAACAAAAAAGCAAAGAACAAAAAAAAAGACTTGACATGAACAATTTTATAATGATGTCAAGAAGAGCTACTAAAGCCAAGGATCTGCAACAAAATTTGTATGGTGATAAAAACAGTCTGTCAACCCAAAATTTTTATGTTTCTTTCAAGAACAACAATTAATAATCATATGGCCTTTATCAGCATATATAAAGGTTGAACTGATGCTAGTAACAAACGTGTACAACCAGACTCAGGAATAAATCACATAACAACATGAATGACTGCTCCAACCAATTCTCAATACTATCACTCGCCTTGAACAAGTTTTCCGACACAAGCAGCACCTCCATCAAATTTTCAGGGGCACCCAAACTTTTCTAAGCATTGGCTTATTAATGATTTTCAACACAGTTCATTACATCTGGATTATTCTTTCCACCAGTGCCATCACATGAATTTTTATGTAATCTGAAGAAAGCTTTTATCATGCATCAAAATGAACTCCAGTATCCTGGCATTAAGATGTCTCAAGCTTGTTCTTAACATTATCCACCAAGATTTGACATTACACAAAGAATTATACGAATCTGCAGGCAATATCAATAAGACTAGGAGACCTATATAGCAACACACCTATCCCATATTGGAGCTGTACTGAGGATGAAATTGAGCTTCTGATGTATAGATTCTTGTGTCTCTTTCTTGCCACCACAAAAGGCACCTTTAACCCAACCAGAAAGCATACGTTTTGGTTCAGGTTTCAGTTGCGTCCATTGGTCAAAGGGAATGACTTCAGAGGGAAAATAGCTTGAAGGGATGGTACTACAAGAAAAATAACAAATAAAACATTTGTATACAGTTAGCTGATAATGAAGTTATAATGTAGGAGATCGGTACAAGCATAAAATCATTGAATCACTATACATTAAAGCCAGCAATTCTTTTTTTCCAGAATAGAACAATAAATCTTAGTTATAACTACTGCATTAAATTATAACTTATAGAAGTCTCAAATATGAGCCCTTCCATCAGCTTCCAACCTAAAAGCAAATTCACCTAATAATTCTGATAAGACACTGCAAGCACCAAAGGTCTGCAAATCTGGACAGCCTTTAGGAGAAAACAGCAGAAGGTGTGAAGAAAATCAAGCTGCAATACGTAAAGAAGCAACTATATGCATGCAGACTCAACAAGAAGAAGTTACAGATTCTCGAATACAGAGGAAAGAGAAAGGCTGAAGCAATACGTGTAATTTTGTTATAGATGCTCTAGAATAATCTTTTTCTGTTATAACTGCCTAGTAAGGACGTATTCCCTTGTTCTGCTTGAGCTAAAGTGTATATATTGGGGCTACTGCCTTTGTAAATGATATACGAAATATTGATTTCGCACAATCACTCTCAATATTTATCATGGTATCAGAGCATTCTTAGTCGAGCATTTCCTTTTGCTCCTTTCTTCTTTCTTTCTAAATGGCAGAATCATCCGATCCTCCTCCCATTGTTACTGCTACCAACAATACTCCAAAGGATGATCATCCTTCCAACCCATATTATCTTCATTATGGTGAGAGTCCCGGTTCTGTTCTTGTATCACAACTTCTGTTGGTTTCTGGAGAAAATTACCATACCTGGAGTCGTTCCATGTTGATTGCTTTAGAGGCCAAGAACAAGCTCGGTTTTCTCGATGGGAGTCTTCCCCGTTTACCTTCCACCGATGCTTTGTATGGTTCTTGGTGCCGTTCCAACAACATGGTATTTTCTTGGATCATTAATTTTGTTTCTAAAAAGATTGCTGCTAGTGTTCTATACATCAGTGATGCGAAGGACGTTTGGAATGATCTTTCGTGATCGTTTTTCCCAAGCAAATGGTCCTCGCATTTTTCAGTTGCAGAAACATATTGCCTCCCTTACTCAAGGGTCTAATTCTGTCAGTGCTTACTTCACAATCCTTAAGGGATTGTGGGATGAATTACATACTTACCAACCACTTCCCAGCTGTTCATGTGGCTGTCATTGTGGAGCTCTTCGTGTAGTTGTTGAAACTCAACAATCTGCATATGTTATGCATTTTCTCATGGGTTTAAATGAATCTTTTGCCCAAGTGCGAGCTCAGATATTGTTGTCCATTCCTCTGCCTCCAATTTACAAGGTGTTTTCCTTAGTTTTGCAAGAAGAACGTCAGAGAGAAATTACTCTCAATCCTTCTGCCGACTCTATTGCTTTGTTAAGCAAACAGCTCCAAGACTCTACCAGGCAACCTTATTTTCGTGGGAAGGAAAGGCCTCAATGCAGTCACTGTGGGAATCTCGGGCACACAATAGATAAATGTTACAAACTTATTGGATACCCCCTGGTTATCGTAATAAGTCCCGTTTTACTCCATCTGCAAATGCTGTGGGTTCTAGTCCAACTGCTCCCAGTTTTGCTGATGGTATTTTTGATTCTGTTGCAACACCTGCTATGGCCTCATCTCCAGCTTCATTGTCGTTCACTGCTGAGCAATGTCAACAGCTTCTTTCCCTTATTCAAGCTCCATCAGTACCATCTGAAGCACCTTCACCTTCCGCAGCCCATATGGTTCAATCCCACAATGTTTCAGGTGGTATTTATCCTCTGCCCTCTCATTTCTCTTCTCAACATTGGATCATTGATACTGATGCTTCTAATCACATGATCAACTCCATTAATCTTTTCACTTCAAATATTCGAACCTGTAAATCTAGTGTTAGTCTTCCTGATGGTCAGTCAGTCTCGGTTTCCCACATTGGTACAGTTAGGTTGTCATCCTCTTTAACTCTAGAGAATGTCTTATGTGTACCCAGTTTTCACTTTAATCTAATTTCTGCCAGTAAAATGACTGCTGACCTCCACTGTTGTTTGTCTTTCTTTCATGATCATTGTTTGATTCAGGACCTTACCGATTGGAAGATGATTGGGCTGGGTAGAGAGAAAGATGGCCTCTACATTCTGCAACTCGATGCAAACATCGTTGATAGTTCTGAACCTCTTGCTGCCACTGCAGTTTCTCCTTGCTTATTTGACCTCTGGCATTTTCGCCTAGGCCATGTTTCTGACTCTAGATTATCTCTATTACATACTCATGTTTCAGATATTACTATTTCTCCACATTTTCATTGTACTACATGTCCTATGGCTAAACAGAAACGTTCAAGTTTTAATGATAGCACTTCTTTAGCTTCCAAGCCCTTTGATCTCATTCATGCCGACATATGGGGACCATTTTCTGTTACAACTTCTCTTGGTCATCGATACTTTCTCACTATTGTTGACGATTGCACTCGATGTACATGGGTGTACCTTATGAAACTAAAATCAGAAGCTCGATCACTATTAAAGTCTTTCTTTGCCCTGGTTAAAACACATTTTCACTCCATCATTAAAACCATTCGAACAGACAATGGTTCCGAGTTCCTTATGGCTGATTTTTACTCATCTATTGGCACCATTCATCAAACAAGTTGCGTGGAGACTCCTCAGCAAAATGGAAGGGTTGAAAGGAAACATCAACACCTTCTCAATGTTGCTCGAGCCTTGCGTTTTCAGTCCAATGTTCCCCTCTCTTTTTGGGGGGATTGTGTCCTTACTGCTGCATACATCATAAACCGAATCCCTACTCCCATTTTAGGCAATAAAACCTCATATTTTGCTCTCTATAATCAACCTCCATCCTATCACCATCTCAGGGTTTTCGGTTCTCTATGTTATGCATCCACTCTCCCTAGCCAACGCCACAAATTTTCCAGCCGTGCTCGGCGATGTATTTTCATTGGATATCCCTTTGGGACTAAAGGACACAAATTTTTGACCTTGAATCCAAGACTATTTTCATCTCTCGAAATGTCCACTTTCATGAACATCTATTTCCATTCCATGACACAACTCTCTTACATGCTGCTCCTCCTTTTTTTAATTCTGTCCTCCCTCATAACATCTCTGTTCCACCCGCATCCTCTCTTTCTCCCTCTCCACATATTTCTCCAAGTTCTTCTCCACCATCCTCTTCATCTCTCACTGATTCTATTTCTCCATCTTCTCCACATCTCCCTTCACCTCCTCCTCTTCCTGTTCTTCGCAGATCCACTAGGCCCAGATCTATACCTCGTTATTTGCTCGATTATCACTGTAGGTTGCTATCTTCTCAAGACTCAGCTCCCTCTTCTTCCAACGATACTTCTGATCAAACAGGTATACCTCATCCTCTTTCTAATTTTATCTCATATTCTAAGCTTTCATCTCCACATCGTGTTTTCTCTCTTTGTCTTTCTACTCTCCAAGAACCACATTCTTTTCATGAAGCTTTTGCTCATGCACATTGGCGTGAGGTCATGGCAGCCGAGATCACTGCCCTTGAGGCTAACCATACTTGGGTTCTCACCCCACTTCCTGCTGGTCATCATCTCATTGGCTGCAAATGGGTGTTCAAGGTCAAGCTCAAATCAGATGGGACTCTTGAACGATACAAAGCTCGCTTGGTTGCTAAGGGGTACACACAACGGGAAGATTTTGATTACTATGAGACCTTTTTCTCCCGTTGCCAAAATGGTGACTGTTCGGACCATTCTTACTTTGGCTGCTATCAACAATTGGCATCTCTCCCAATTGGATGTGAACAATGCTTTTCTCCATGGAGAATTGCATGAAGAAGTGTACATGTCTCTTCCACCTGGATTTGCTAAACATAGGGAGCATCGGGTCTGTAGGCTTCTCAAGTCCTTATATGGCCTTAAACAAGCCTCAAGGCAATGGTTTAGCAAATTCTCCACTACCTTGACTGCTCACGGGTTTGTCCAATCCTCCTCTGATTATTCTCTTTTTACAAGGTTGAATGGGAAGTCCTTCATAGTAGTTTTGGTATACGTGGATGATATTCTTATTGCTTCAAATGATGTTAATGATGTTGTTGCAATAAAGCTATTTTTGAATAGTAAGTTTAAGCTAAAAGATCTTGGTGCTCCAAAGTATTTCTTAGGCATTGAGATAGCAAGATCAGCTAAGGGAATCTCTCTTTGTCCTGGAAGATTGTGGCATGTTGGCCAGCAAGGTCTCAAAATTCCCTATGGAACAAAATCTGAAACTAAGCAAAACTGAAGGGGTTTTGATGGCAGATCCTACAAAATACCGAAGATTGATTGGGAGGCTTATATATTTGACCATAACAAGGCCTGACATTGCTTATTCGGTTCAATTGCGCAGCCAATTCATGGACAAGCCACGTGATATACATTTCAAAGCTGCTGTATGTGTATTGCAATTTCTTAAGGGAACTCCAGGCCAAGGATTACTGCTGTCTGCTTCATTTGAGGTGCATCTAAAGGCTTTTTCAGATTCAGATTGGGCAGGGTGCGTGGATAGTAGAAAATCAGTGACTGGTTTTTGTATCTTCCTTGGGGATTCACTGATATCATGGAAATCCAAAAAGCAATCGACTGTTTCAAAGTCATCTGCAGAAGCTGAATATAGATCCATGGCATCCACGGTATGTGAGTTAGTTTGGATAATCGGTTTGCTCAAAGATTTACATATCCCTCACTCTAAGGCTGCTCTATTGTTTTGTGATAATCAAGCGGCTTTGCATATTGCTGCAAATCCCGTTTTTTCATGAAAGGACTAAGCATATAGAAATAGATTGTCATATTGTAAGGGAGAAGATACAAGCTGGCATTATTAAAACTTTGCATTTAAAGACCAATATGCAGCTTGCTGATGTGTTTACTAAGGCCCTTGGATTTCATCAATTCAGTAGTTTAATTGGCAAGATGGGACTTGTAAATATATATGCTGCTGTCCATCTTGAGGGGGAGTGTGAAGAAAATCAAGCTGCAATACGTAAAGAAGCAACCATATGCATGCAGACTCAACAAGAAGAAGTTACAGATTCTCGAATACAGAGGAAAGAGAAAGGCTGAAGCAATACGTGTAATTTTGTTATAGATGCTCTAGAATAATCTTTTTCTGTTATAACTGCCTCGTAAGGACGTATTCCCTTGCTCTGCTTGAGCTAAAGTGTATATATTGGGGCTACTGCCTTTGTAAATGATATACGAAATATTGATTTCGCACAATCACTCTCAATATTTATCAGAAGGATGAATTTGCAACTGTTTCTGTCTGCTGTGCCCCACCCAGAATTCGAAGCCTCTTAAAATCCTCACAGAGAAATGAGCACTAATCGCATATTACCCAAAGCAACTTTTCTCCCACAATTTCCTTGGCCAATCACATTTTTTTTAAGTAGAAAAGTGGAGCATATGAAAGCATAGACCATGTATTGCCGCTAAATCATAATAGCACTACCTCCTGTACATTGATAATATGAACATACAAGGACATTCCAAGTTCAGTTATATAATTCATAATTTTTTCCTTTTCCTGCGAAAAAAGTATCATTTTAATACCAACTCCCTCAGGAAAAATCAGTGCATACCGGAGCTTTGGATTAGGAAGCACAACTTTGCAAGATAAATATCCTTCTGGTAGAGAAACTCCTCTTTGTTCAAGATACGACTCAAGAATTGAAACTTGTCTTTTAGCCTCCACAACCTGACATATAAGAAGTTATCGAACCAGTTGTTAGAATATTAACTCACAACCATGTCAAGTTCTCCTTCTGGATTCTCATTACCTACGAGAAGAATAAAAAACCAAAAAATAATCTCATGGAACTGGAACTACCGACAATCTCATTATTTATCAATCACTCCTGTATAGACCAAATGGTCTCTTCAGATATTATGGCTATATAGCATTAGTGTTAGGATTTTAAAGAGGATATTTCTTGTCTAGCCATGACATGCCTGCAGCATTAAGGTGATTCACTTTATTTACACCCCTTTAGACTTTCAAAGCCAAAAACTAAAGCTAGACATCTCTTTGATCCAGAAAGGAGTCTCTTTACGCATAGACCTTTCTTTTTCTCCATGTAGCTTTTCATTGTTTTAATGCTTCACACTGGTCCTCTTCCAGACTAAACTCCATGCATTTGAGAATAATTTGGGCCATCGAGTATGTTTCATATTTCCTCGATTATTTCTTCTTTGCCCTGATACCTTTTATTCTTTGGTCTCACTTTTAACATTTTACTTTCTTTTGTTCAGAGGAGATATCTCCCCCAACTGATAATTCATTCCTCTACCCCCACCCCCCAACTATATATCTACAGCCTATAATGAAAACTTGAAAGGTCCCTCAACTATATATCTACACCCTAGAGTTTTTTTTAACTTCTAAATGTGGCCTCTACACTAATTCCTCACATTAAAAATTTACTTCTTTTGGCCCAAACATAACTACAATGCTCAACAAGGTCTACCAAAGTGCCTATTTGTGGAATACTTATTACCAAGTTAGACAACAGAGTAAAACTTACTTGAATTCTCAAGAAAAGTTAGAACCGCAGGTAATTAGCAAGAACAATTTCTCTTTTCTCCTAACATCAAGCACTTGAGCTATCCACGGAATTTAAACAACTAAATGAGAACCAGAACAGTAATTGAGATATTTAAATGCAGCATCTAAAAGAAGACAAGATCAAAAGCAATCAGAAACAATTTTAAGAGCCTAATCACTTCAATTAAACAAGTTCCAACAAGATGCTATAGCTTTGTACGGATGCAATTCACAACACTTTTGGGCACAAATCATTCGATAGACGTTCTAGAAGACTGCTAATTCATCGAACAAAAACTAGGAACTGAACTGTGACTTACGGGATCAGGAAGACACTCTGCTTTATGTTTACTGCCGCCTTCACACACCCATGCGCCATCCGCATTCACTGATATGAATCCAGATAGATTCTTAACAGATATCACCACTACCTCCCTGGAATAACTAAGAGATTAAAGGCAATGAACTCGAAGCATAAGGGAAAACTAGATTCCAGAGTACACATCCTAGTCTTTTACTACATTTTCTCATCATACTCCATCAAATTCAAGTTCAGAAAGTGGCAAAATCTTACCGTTCGTTAACAAGAACCACGTCGATATTCTGTCGTGAGCCGGTGTCGGCATCTGGAATACGAAGCCCCACGTACGCATTTCCACCGTAAAGCTTTTCCAGCCTGAATTTTTTTTTTTCGGTTGTAAAAGAAAACACTGAATTATAAAAGCATACTCTCCATTAAGCTAACGAGGAAATACAGGAAGAGAAGAAAAAAATTTGAACAAGTATGAGAGATAGTGAATATATAATCTTCTTTTTCTTTCTGTCACCATTGCTTGGGAACTCATTACATTGAAATTTATTATTTTTCTGAAAAAAGAATTATCTCTTTTTGGCTTGGCAAAGTAGCTGAAATCAGCAAACCAAACATCAAGAAATTAGCGGTTTCCACTTTTAGGAGATACCTATTCGCTACCGAGAATAGAGCACTGGAATCAGAGGCTTCCACCTCCAAAATGTCGTCGTCGTAGAAGAATCGCTTGATAAGTATATAGAGGATCAAGCCACAGATGATCTCTGCCCACATGGTATTGCCACTCCTGTTTGATTCCTCCAAATGTTGGCTTACGCTGGAAAATCTGCAAATGCAGGCGTGAAAGAGTAACTAAAAGGAGATAGCTGATCACTTTCCTTACTCTTTTTTTCCTTTTTCTTTTTCTAGTGCTGGTTTATCGGGAAATTATTCCTTGTTTCGTTTTCCGTTTTGCAGAGAAAAAAAAAAAGAGTAGAACGACGTGTCGACTAATGTGTACGTGTGAGCGCAACGCGCAAGTAAACAGTGTGAGATCAGGACTGGTCCGACTAGACTTGGCCGACATTTGCATGCTTTAAGGATTAAAAGGTTGTTTGTTAAACAAAATTTTATCCTTTTTTTTTTTTATTTTAACATAATAAAAAATTATAATATAATCTTTCTATCCATCTCACCATTACTTTTTATTATAATAAATATTAAAAATTATCTATCTTCACTTTTTCACAAAATTCAATATCCTAACATTTTAACCTCTCCAAAATTGTTCCACTTAACACAACATAAGCAACATTAAAGGAACCAAAAACAAGATTTTGTAGGTTGGTAGCATGGGTATGACCCATTATTGTGTTTGGGTGTACTCTTAGAACCCGAGTTCAGTCGGCCTTAAAAAGAAAAGAATGGATAAATTACAAATTTTTTTCTTAAATTATTATCTATTCTTAAATACCTCTACAAGTTTTAAAAAAAGTAACTTGTTACAACTCATTTTTAAAATATGTTTTTGTGCAATTTCATCCCTAACCAGCTGCAATTATCGGGAGCCATTATGTCTTATGTGAAGAGATCATGACTTTCTTATGTGAAAAAATAAATTTGTCCACATCAATTCTAAGCGATTTATTGTTTCTTAGGTCTATAAATCACGAGAATCATTGTAGAAAACTGAGTAAAACTTAGATAGATCTAAATTTGTATAATCACGTAAAGAGAATGTCTCATTCTGTTTAAGTGAGATAAAAATTAATTGATAGGCTCTAACGGACTGGAGATGTAATTGCAACGATAAGCATATTTTGAAAGGTGAATTGTAACGAGTTAAAGTTTTGGATGGTGACGTGTGTTCAAATCACTGTACTGTTGGGCGATTCATCACCGAAAAAATATGATTAAGGGCCGATTCCATACACAACAACAACCAAGAGGAGAGAGTTATAGCGGTAGACCGAAAGGTAGCTTCCCTCTAGTCACCATTTAAAATGGATTGGTATACAAGAATACAAATTTTTGTAGGCGACCACTTTATGTTGGCCTTATATCTGTTTGATACAGAACACAGGACGGCATGAAAAGTCGTGCAATATGGACGGCAAAATTGGAACCTAATTACCTAAAGTAGAGCAGGATCCTGTCATTTAAGTCATTGGCTTGCACCCGATCAAGGAACATAGAAAACACTGTGGCCAACACCATTATAAAAGTCGAATCGAAGACTCTCCTTAAAGTTTCAAATTTTAGTCCTTGGTTTCTGCTCTGTAGCCATTTGGATAGGAGGAGTCTGTGAGCAGTGTGGTGTGGCCTACATTACTGCCAAGAGTTTGACCCCCAACGCAGTCGTCCTGTATTCTCTACGTACCTGTAAGTTTCACCCGTCTAATATCATGCGCTGTGATAAGCACTTGTTATAGCATGGTCCTCGGGATGACCACAATCTAACTGCAGAAAACTTTGCAAACTTCGCCCTTTGTTATCGGGCTGACCATCAAACAATAATAAACTATTCCAATGCGACAATCTCTTCGGATTCACCACATTCTATCTGAATAAACTATTCCATACACCATTACTTGGGAAATTTGCCATTCCAATGCATCAAAAATCCTTAAGTGTTTGTTGCATAAAATCCTTATTGTTTTTGTGCATAGTGTTAGCTTACTTCAGTGTCAAACAAAGTCCTGAGTTGTAATAGATCATCATGTAAATTCGACAAAGTGTTCACGAGAACAAGCCTTGGCTCATCTGCTGCTCAAGAAAAGAATTATGCAAGAGTGTTCACCTGCTCTAAGCTCGAGCAACTTCTCTGAGTGATGGGCTTGTCCTCGAGCCAGTAAACCGGATTTTCACTTAACAAAACAATGCGTGTGGATTATCTCATACCTCTTGGGAATAGAGGACGCGCTTGAGCTTCCATATGTGCAACACGGAAACTTTCTGGCATTTTGAGTCTGTCATGGCAGTCTTAAACTAAAAACATTGCAAATTGTACATGGGTGTTCCAGCAAAAGACATCAAGTTACGTGGATTTCAAGATACGTTTTTGGAGCTCTTTGTCAACACTTCCAAAGCATATTTGATAGGTACATTTAAGATGAACAACCGGTGGTAGCACATCAAGGGTCAATTTCAGATTAAAACTCTCTAATAAATCTGCAGAAGAAGGGTAATGAATACAAATGAAACATGAAAATGAAATTGAATCACCATCACATACAATATACTGTCCCACGTGTGGAATCACAATGGAAAAAGAGAACGAACGAAAGAAAGAAAGAAGAAAGGAAGGAAAAACTAAGGATAATACAAGCCTCTTCATTTCTTTAACTTATTCTGTTCTTTGGAAGCAAAACAATGAAGCAAACATATTCAATCGCAAAATAATACCAAATATACCTGTCTGCTAGCGGGGCACAAGTTACGCCAAGCTGGCCTATTTCTCTATTTATGACTGCTGGTGCTCTTCTTCTTGAGCAGGCTCCCAAACTTTCCAAGCAAAGGCTTCTTCTTCTTCTTCTGTTGTTGCGGCTTTGATGGTGAGCTTCCACCATCATCAATGTTTTCTCTAGAAGATACCCCATTTATCTGATCAAAACTCTCGCTACCCTCCACCTTTGTGTCCACTTCCTCTTCAAAGGATTCCTGCTCCACTTCTCTCTCTGGTGAACACTCTTTCTTTTCAATTTTGCAGCTCTCCCACATCTTAAATTCAACTTCTACCGAGTCATCTTCTTTTTCTTCCTTTAGTTTTCCATTCACATTTTCAATTATGGCAGGACTCATTTTTTCAGCCTCATCATTCGAGCAATTATTCTTCTCCTGTACGTTTTCTTTTCGAGGATCGTCACATTGATGTTGTGGAAGCTCCGTATTAGGCTTCTCTTCTCTTGCATGTCCATTCTCTTCAGAGAATTCAACCACCTTTGGAAGCAAATCATAGTCCTTCTCACTGTCAGTAAGATCTCCATTTTCTTCAGCTTGCTTTTTGACCGTAGCTTCTTCCAGCAACTTAGATAACTCCTCAACTTTCTTAAGAGAAGCAGCTTCCCTAGTTCGGAGCTCTTCGTTTTCTTGAATTATATTCTGTAGCCCAGTTTCTTTGTCCAACAAACTTTCTTTCAATTTCATGCTCTCGACCTTTCCCTTGCCAAGAGCTTCCTGCAAATGAATTACCTCAGTTTCAACTTCCTGTAGGCTCTCCTTCAGCTGAGCTTCTTCCTCCTTACTGGCACTAGCTTCTTCCTCGGTTTTCTTCAGCAAATTCACCAGCCTATTTATTTCTTTCTCCCGAGAAGAGTTCTGTTCTTCTGATTGCTTTACACAATCCACCAGATGAAGTTCCTTTTGTTGCCACTCAGCCTTGGAGTTTTCAAATTCATTCTTTGACTGTTGAATTGTATTGATAAGGAGATCAATCTCATGTTTTGCATCATCAAGCATGCTTTTATACTTCTCATTTGTTGCTTTCAAGACCAACTTTAGATCTTCTATCTGGTTCTCATAATTTTCATGATCAACTTGACTGGATAACAGTTTTTCTTTGGCTTCTCTTGCTTCTGCAGAGACCTCATGCAAGGCTGAAGCTAAGCTTTCCATTGCCTTCTTGCTTTTCTCTTCTTCATCCCTGGAATTTTCCAATTCATTAATGAGTTTATTTTTCTCTTCTAATAGAGTCTGAACACTAGAAGCTGCAAGCTTCTCGTTGTTCAAAGCCTGGGCTTTCTCCTCCATCAGAGTGTCAAGCTCAGTTTTTAGGCAGTCAACCTTTTTGGCCATTGCAGAACTTTCTTCCTTAGCCATACAAAGTCGATGTTCTGATTCCTTAAGATCCTCTCTCTGTCTTCCAATTGAAATTTCCAACAATCCCATTTTCTCTTTTAGAGAAGCAATTTCAGATTCTGCATCATGCAATAAATCGTTGTTCCCCTCTAGTTGTTTCATGACTGAATTCAAAGATTCTGATGTAGATCTCTCCAACTTATTTGCTTCCTCAACCCGCATCTCTAATTCTTCAGCCCGTTTTTGCCACTCCTCCATTAGACTATGTGCATAAGATTCAGCCATCTTTGCAGCTTCTAGGTCAACGTTAAGCTGCTCAATAGAAGCCTCTTTTTCTATCAACTTTTCCTCTATGCCTTTCACTCTCTCAAGTTCTTGTTTTAAAGAGTCTATCTCTGATTTAAGCTTCAACACTACCTGGTTGTTTTCACTGGCCTGAGTTTCAACCTTTGAGTCAAGCAAGGCCTTTAACCAGGTTAACTCAGCCGAGAGAATCTCCACTTTCTCAGCGTGAATCTCTGCTATCTTAGTCGCATCGTCAGCATGGCCCAGTGCCTGGTTCTTTGCATCACATGTCATGGTCAGTTCATGCTTTACTCTTTGGAGCTCCTGAGAGGTAGAGAAAAGAGCAGACACATCCAAAGCATGTTGATTCCTCACAGCTTCAAGCTCTTTCTGCCATTCCTCTTCCTTCTTCTGGGCTGTCTCAATTCCTGCCTGCTCCAACTCAACAGCCCGGAACTTCTCGATCTCCGAATTCTCCTCAGCTCGCTTTTGAGCCACCAAAGCCTCCCTGAGTTTCTCATTTGCTTCTTCAGAAACTCTTTGTGCTTCTTTTAACTCATCAATGGCCTTCACCTTCTCTTTCTCAACCAAAGCTATCTGTTCCGTTGCTTTCTTTAGATCTTCCTGAACAAGGTTCAATTGCACCTGTAACTCTGATCCCTTCACAATCCGTGTAGGTTGTTTCTGAAAATACAGATAAATGATCGGTGAATATCAATATTCACATTGCTCATCCCAAAAGGCATACAAGGGGAGAAACTGTTCCAGTTTCAAAAAATATACTCATGATGCAATGGAAATCAAATATGACAAAACTGCCTCTTCAGTTTTGCGTCTTCACAGTTCATTCCAGAACACCATAAAGAAATTCTCCAAGATTTAGGCTGTTCGGGATGGAGTATTTTGAGAATTTTTAGGTGATGTTAACTTTATTGCATGCGTGCAGTAGTTATTTTTAAGTGATGTTAAAAAACATGTTCGGTTTGTGTATTCTCAGGATTCAAAAAATCCTGAGAATTTAAAGTAACCGAACAAGCCCTTAGTTCTCATTTTCTGTCCAAGAAGACCGAAATAATTAATAATTTGCAAGCCTAACTGCAGAGTAGAGTATTCTGATGTTAATACAGCAGTTTCTGTCCAAGAACACATCCACTCTATAGGGAAGCTGCGAAATAATTAACAATTGGCAAGCCTTAGAGTAGAGCATTCTGATTCTATACAGTAGTTTTCAGTTCTCATTTCCAAGGATTTTTAGGTCAAAATCCCAAAATTTGAAATGGAACAAAACGTTCTCAAATAAATGAAGATAAACAACATTTGAGATGCATCCTTTCATACTTACTTCAGGTGGGGTAGCAAGTTTTGGCGATCTATGCTCAGTGGTGGGCTTGGAGGTAACCGGCCGTGGGGACCTATCAATTGCAAGGCGCGACTTCTGCAAAGGAGAGGGTGAATCAGTTTCCGATTTAGCCACTCCCTTGCTTGGTCTACCAACTCTTGGAGTTGCCGGTGATGTTTTGTGAGGAGTTTCAGATAAAGTAGACCTGTCAAGTGCAAAGTCTCATTGCTCAAAAAAATAAAAGCAAAGTCTCATAAATACAGTGCCATACTAAAGAATAGAACATAAATAGTGAGCAAGAAACGCGAACGGAATCAAAAGTAAGATGGATCTAAGCCAAAATTGGAACTTTGTACAGAAATTTAGCTTCAGAAACACAGCAAATCAAACTCAAACGACAACACCGAAGCACAAATACACACGCAAAAAGATTAAAGGGAAATTCTACGTGATGATTAGAGGATAATCTGTTCAGGGACAGATCCAAAGCATAAACGCCACAAGGAAAAACACGAATGAACTAGGATCAAGGCTAAGAACGAAGACAATGAAGAAAACAACATTAACAAAGCTGAGTCAGAAGCTAAAAAAGATGAGAGAAGAAGACGCTATGGAGAAAGACTCCCCCAAAAACTGAAAAAAAAAAAAAGAAGAATAAGAACCCCAAAAGAAGATAGTACACAACAGATCGGACCCACTAATCTTCCAAATAAGAACCCAAAAAAACTCGAATTGACATCACCCACTAATCTTCTAAATGAAAAGGATAAACCAGTGCAACAAACAACCTCAAAAAACCCAAATCGGATCTCAAGAGATTGACATGAAAAAAAGAAACCTTGAGCGTGAGAAAATTTCAGAGAAATAAAGGGTTAAACGAACTTACTTGGCTTTGGATGACATGCTTCTACTGGTTTCGAAGTTACTCGCAGTAGAAGAGAAAGTGATAAAGAATTGCGCTGGCTTGGATACGTGGGCTGCTAAAATGCTTGTTGCATTGTACGAAAATGACTAATGTTTCAGATCAGCATAATACGTCACCATTTCTGTTCTCCTCTCTGAAACAGCAAATGAAGAAGACGTAGATGGAGTTGAACAAGAAGTAGTGGGTGAAGCAGAATAACCAGTGAAGAAATTTACAGAAACACAAACCCAGTTATTTTGGGTTGGTTTTCCTGTCTCTTAACTGGCCACACAGCACAACTCAACACACTGGTAGTTATTTAGAAAAAAAAACACACACACACACACACTGGTAGTTGCTCTCTCTCTCCCACTCTCGCTTTTCTGAGAGGTGGGTGCATTTTCGGGTTAAAGGGCATGTGAATGGACCAAAGTGTCCCTAGTCGACGTTACTTAACTTAAAACTCGTATCTTTAACCTGACAAATGTATTGGTAACTTTCTTCAGAGCCGAAGGGACAAAGGGATTGGTTAGTCTCCAAAGCGGGACCCTGCTTTTCAGATATTTTTATTTTTCGCTTTACAAAAAAAAAAACATAATGACTAAATTACTCATGTGTCACTAGGCTCGGTTTGCGAAAAAAAAATTTCATTTTGAGCCTCAATAATTTGTATCTAAAAATTTAAGTTTAATAATAAAAAATTTATCACATCATTTTTTATTATTATAATATTTATTAAAAAATTTATCTTTTCATTTTTTCACCAACTCACATAATATATCTTTAATTTATAATATTTCTCAAACCTCAATACCCAAAATTTTATCATCATTACAAAACACTTTCTCCTCACTTTTTCATCAAATTTAAAATACTTTTTCATTTTTTACCAACTTTTTTATCAACTTTCATTCTCTCCTCACTTTTTCATCAACCTCGATACCTAAAATTTTACTTCTCAAACACAACCCTAATATTTGAACATTTTTTTTCCAATTTGGTCTTTAGGTTCGATTTTTAATATTTAGGAGAAATTCGATGTTACACGATATCAGAGTAAGCTCAATTAATGCACATATAAATCTAAAAAGTGCTAGCGTACACTCACTCACATCACTGAGACTCTCGCTTAAGCTAATTATGATATTAATTCAATACAAAAATCGAACTTATGACATGTATGCATGCTCACATAGGCATAGTTTTGCCCTTACCAATGGGGTAGGTCCGTGTTGGGTGATATATTTTTTTTTGTTATCAATTTCTATATATGTTTTCTCAAATTGATTGTTAAGTAATACGTGCAATCCCTCCTAATTAATAATATTGTTCTGTCATTTTCTAATGAAGCTTTAGTGGAATAGTCTTTATATACCACAGAGGTCATCTATGATCTCGACTTTTGCCTTAATTAGTGCTCACAATAATCTTTGTTAGAAATGCCTCTAGTGTCCATTTGAGGGAAAAGAACCTAAATAATCTGAAGGAAATTATTTACAATTAGATGTGAATATTACATCTACCGTCCGTAGTGTTGCGCTGGTGCCGATTCAATGCCCAAAAATCATTCATTTGTGTACTTCTTAATTGCATAGGATATCTCTCATAGTCTTTCTATTGCCAATGAAATCATTAAACGCGTGTAGCTGCAAACACATGAAAAAACAAATCTTTCGGCTCTCAAACTACTATCGTTTGGAAGAAATTTGTAGGATTCTGATAAAATTGTGAATATTTACATGATGTTAAAGTTGTATTGGCATGCGTGCAGAAGTTATTAAAATGGGTTGATGTTTGTAAAAAATTAATAAAGTGTTGTTTTAGAATACGTATGTTTTGTGATGTTTGGATTATAAATATAAAAGTATAATACAAATCTTAAAAAAATTGGTAAACGAACATGACCCAAGTCTATCGTATTAATCCATTGAACTATCAAAAGTCATCCATCGATGTGAACTCTAAAAAAAAATTTGATTGTTCGTGCCAAGTAATTCAAAATTCATCTCAAAAGAATATTTCGTACAGAAGCTTTTTCTTGTTTTTTTTTCTCAATTTTATATATTGGTTTCTTGGGCACCCAACAAATGTCATCAAACTAAACACTCAATTAATTAGTACTTCAAACTTTCAATAAGAAGTATAGACCATTTTTTTCTAACCTAATTTTGATACGCTTTACTGCACTGACACCAAATTTTATATTGGTTTCTTGGGCACCCAACAAATGTCATCAAACTAAACACTCCATTAATTAGTACTTCAAACTTTCAATAAGAAGTATAGACCCTTTTTCTAACCCAATTTTGATACGCTTTACTGCACTGACACCAAATTGGTAAAGTAATGTCGGATCATAGGGGCCATGTTACATTAAAGTACCCAATTGCATTAGATGGTCAAATAGGAATGATATTTTTCTGTTTTTTTGTGGGGGTGGGAGGCTGACAAGCCAGCAACCAAGAAGCTTTCATTTGCCTTGTGGGTGTCGCAAATGATTGAAAACAACGAGATGCTATGCTATTTGGTGAGAGTTTCGTCTTAAGAAACTAGCAACGCAAAAAGGTAACCGCTTTAAAACCCTTTTTACAAGCTTTGTGCACTATTCCCATTTGATTACTGCTGATCAATTGTTATTTTATCAATTAATATTTTATTAATTGCCAGACAATAAGTGTATTTAATTGTCTATATACAAAATCATGGGAATTTTGTTGTTTTTGTATAAATAATATTATACATAATATCATGTGGAATATTATAGTAATATTCCAAGACTTTCGAAAGAAACATGAATCATATAGAAGGAAACTTGTTAGTCATCAAAACAAAAGTATAGTGTTACGACAAAGTACACACATTTCGAAGAAAATTAAGGCTCAGACAACAACATTTGGTGATGAACCGAAAAAAAATTACATCTGCAAGTATTTAAAATTTTAAATCACTGATCATAGAAAGCGTCATCGGTGTTCGCACGTTGGATGCCGGAAATCAATCAACATCTTCATAATTGTGGCGTTTGTTTTCACTAGAGTAAATATAAAGGTTAATTATAATTTTGTCTCTTTGAATTAGGACCTCGATTAGTAATAACTCACTTTCTTGATCTACATTTACTATTACGGTTTAATTTTTCACCTATATTTTTCCGTTATGTGAAACATTTTTCATCCCATATGAACAACACGTGAGACATTCTTTGCATAAAAAGACCAAATCGTTCACACCCGTTGCTTTTTCAAATTCAGTGTCATTCTCAAATAGAAAATCGAATTTGTGCAAATTTCCGTTGAGAGGCAAAACGACATTTCTCTAGCCATGTGGGAAAGGTAAAGGTAATTTAGTATTTTCGCGCAATGAGAGTTCCACGTGTTGCTCATCTGTTATGAAAAATGTTACACATAACGAAAAATCTAAATGCAGTAAACATAATTAAGAGAATGAGTTGTAACGAGTCATAATTTATAAGAATGTTAACAATGAGATGATAAATAGAAAGACAAAATTACAATTAACATTAAATATAAAAAAAATTATTTAAATTATTTTTCTCTTTATTTTTTTACTAATTTTCATATCTCAAAATTTTAACTATCTTTAAAATTTGAAGGCAAACACCACCGTATCTTCGAAAATGGGGACCATAAGTTTATGAACTCCAACATCAAAAGCTCACAACTTTATATATATATATGTACACAAGTAAAAGCTCACAACTTGTCTGTAAGAAAAAAGAGCAAAACTCTGACCAGACGGCAACCAAATACTTAGATCGAGATTAACATAGGGTACCGGAAATTAGTTATTAAATGCAAAGACAGTAGTATCTCTGTCACTCTCAGCTGAGGGTTGATCAAGTTTTCTGCAGGCGACGTCCCAAGTTAAAAGGAGTTATTAAGATTAGCCTCTTGGTAGCCCTAAATTAAGTGTTTGTTGAAAGTACTCTTTTGGAAGCCAAAACTCTTGCGTTCCCCCCCAGAGAAAGATATCCATTCTCCCAGAGAGAGTCAGACTGCTGGAGAGTGGAGAGTGGCTGAAACTGAGTCTGAGTCCCCCGCCCTGAAAGCAAACCACTCTTTTGTTAGACCACTTAAGAAAGCAATCTTCTGATGCTTTGAATCTAACCTCGTGGTCCTGCAAGAAACGTACAAAATATATCTCTCTTCATCTCTCTGTCCGATATTTACTTCATTTTTTTCGGGTTGGGCCAGTTCGAGCTCAAGAAAACACACTTATTAGACTTCACCTAATAGGCTACCATAGGGTATGGGGGTAGGCCAACGCTTGTTGGGTGCCTCCCATTTGTTAAACCTTTCTTCATATGCCTCCAACCTAATCAAAGACCTTAGTTTAATTCAATGATTTCTTTTGAGCGGAAAAAAATAACCAAAACTCAACTTTAATGGGCTCCTTTTGTTTTTTTCTCTTTTGTCTTTTTGTCATAGCTAATTTAAAATAAGGGTGCAAATCACATGAGAGAGAGAGAGAGAGAGGTTTTGTGAAGGTTGCCAGCCTAATGTGAGTGAACGTGAAAATGGTTGGAATAGTACACTTTGGCAGAAAATAATGCTGCATTAATCACCCAAAACCAGTAGAAAGCATGTGCAGGGATCTCCTCTAAAAGCAAGTGGTACTCTAATTGTTGCGGGGCTCTTCCTTGTTGGCTTATTATTGCTTTCCTTCCCCTCACAGCTAGCTTCTGCTTTTTTAAGTCCCTAAATTGTTGCAGTCATGCATATAAGTTGAGGATGAGGATTCTTTGGAGGGCATATACTATAATTTTTTTTTGTTTGAATTACAATTTATAATTTGAAAAGAGATAAATATAACATCCAAGTTCTATACTAGTTAATACTGTATGATAATATTAAACTTCTGACAATATAGTACAATTCGAAAAATACTATTATTATAATTTTTAAAATTATATTTATTAAAAAATATCATTTATATTGCTCTTTCTTTAAATGTTTGAGATAATGAGTTGTTATATGTGGTTAAATTTGTTCTTGAATCTCCAAATAAGTTGGTAAGATATTTTAAGCTTCTTTCTTCACTATACTTTCTATTTCCTAAACAAGGGTTATTCTTTAAGATAAGGTATTACCTTCGCCAGTCTTACTTCTCAGATCTCAACCCATTGTAGTGGATTATTCACGTGATTGAATGATGAACTTTAGGCTACTGGCCGTAATAGTTGCTCAGCTTTTTGAATGGGCTTCCAGGTATCATGTAATTGGGAGAGAGAGGCCGATAATTTCTTACTAGTGAAAGGGACGAAATGAAGCACATCTTGCCCACATAAAAGTGGATAAGGTCCATTCAGATTGAAGTGTTCAAATTATTTCTCCAAGAAAATTTGTTAAGACAATACATGAAAGGTGTAGAATGCTATACAAAATTTATCCCGTAGAGAGTAGAGGGTAGACTAGTCGCGTATTGAGGTGCAACAGAAGACAGAGATTACATCAAGCATCGTCATAAGAAACGTGGAAGCTAGTAGTGCAGCCAGATGCCCCGGCATGCTCAGCCCCACAACAGTCATAGAACTTGGCAGCATACGGCGGATCATTGGGTCCCAGTTCATAGTACCTTAGTTCAAGAAAAGAGCAGAAAGAATCAGCCAATAAAATTGTCTTTGAATTCTGGCAATACAAGCCAATGAGCTCGGGTACAATGGCACTTCATAAAGCATGGGTTTGTGTAGTGAACTTTCGATTGGAGATAGATAGGTAGAGATGACAGAAAAAGAGAACTGAAAATAAATGTTCCGAAAACCACAACTGATCAAGCAGTAGGATTCAAACCACTAAGGATATCAACCAGTCTAAACTCTATCCAGAATATACCAGTCTAAATGTTTTTGGTTGAAAAAGAAAATGGACCTCTTGGGCCAACAGTGGAATGGTCAATCCACGAGGACTTTAATAGTTTGCGAGGACTTCTCAAGCAGGGGCTGAATTCTCCCTCACACCCTATAGTACAGCTGCTTGTCTCCGGGCCAATTGGATTTAAAGATCAAAATGTGAATTCAGTGCATTATGAGGATTTGGACAAAAGAGATGTCCATCTGCTACAACCATCAATTACGTATTTGAGCTGTCCAAGAGCATCACCTCAAACCAAGTATCATACATTTTTTTCTAGGGAAAAGGAGATACAATTATGTTCGTTCATAAACAAACACTGCATCTACAGATCACGATATCCTTCCTTACGAAGCATTGTGTATTCTACTACAATTTATAAGATAAAAGATTTACTACCTGACCATTCAGATGTCCATACGGACAGATGAATTGTCAGGCGTGACCACCTGATGGATTTTTGACTAACAATATGACCCATTCGTTTTCTACAGCACGCTATCTACTTGTGTGTATCCGTCACACCCATAAACATGCCCCCAATGGAACACAAAGGCAGGCACTTGGAGAACTCAGCACTGCTCATTGTTTGGCCCTATATACTTTCTTCTTCATCCGAATAACAGGTACTCGTTTGGAGAACTAGGATTCCATGATGCAGATGAGGGACTAGAAACCATTGGTCTAGCTCCATAGTCCGTCATAATAACTAGTATTCCTTGACGGCAAAAATCAAAATGCTCTTACTTCCTAAAGATTATAACAGAATTGAAAATCAACTTATGAATATAAACTTTGATTCAAATAGCAGTGCAATAATACCATATGAATTCTTTATTTTTTCTCAAGATTTCTCAGCAAAATATATAACATTTCAACTCGTCAACCTCTCTCAGGTAGAGCTCTAGACACACATAGGCAGAGTTCTTAACTCAGCTAAAACTTCAGAACTGTTCCAATGATAGACGAGTTGTGCAGTTAAACTGATTTTCCTTTTTTTTCAGTTATGAAGAATTAGTCCATTGCCCAGCACTTGCAAACTAGTATAAGATGAAGTGTCATAATTTGTTGTACATGTTGCAGTTCTAATCTGTATATCCTGCACAACTTCAGAAAGAAAAACTCCAGCTCAGCCCCAGTTCTTTAAAAACTTGACCTCTCAATTTCGTTAGAGGAGTCATTACCAAGTTACAAAACGTAAGATTTATATAGATAGTTGATGTAAATTATATCCTGTTACTTCATTCACAATGATAAAATTTCACTCAACAACCAATCTAGATATCTGGTCATTAGCAATACTGTTGGTACTTGGTAACTCCATTTAGATTGCGCTGGAATTTGGGTGTATGACTGACATTACGCCATCTTGTTATTCGAGACTCCTAGTAAAAAAACAAAAAATCCTCAATTTACAAGACCTTGCAAGAAAAATTAGACCCAAACACAGAACACCAAAATTCAATTGAACCAATGACCTCCAAACTAATTCCGAAACAGCAAATCGGTATTCAACAGAACAAGAAAACCTCAATCTCCCATCCATATATGCAGAAAGACATCGAAAATCAACAAAGGGAATGCAAAATTTTCCTAGGAAATCCACATAGTGCATTCATATTAAGCATATCTGAATTTATCCAAATGGAACGCAGTGTACCTTTTCTGGTCGTCATGGCGGCGACAGACAAAGAAAGAAGGATGGAAACGGCATGAGGAAGGGGTGTTAGACGAAGGAGTGTAGGTCTGATTGCACCTCCTGCACAGTTTCTTCTCCTGTTCTGTGTCGTCCCTTTTCTCCATTCTTCTCTGTATTCGTGTGGAGCGTGTCTCTACTTCCTATCTCTCTTATTAGCCCATGTCTATTGAAGACCCAGGCAGAGACATATTTTCTCTTTTGTTTAGGAATTAGAGAAAGACAAGTGGACCAAATCGTGAAAATGTATACTTAAAATGACCATTTTTAATTCCTAAAATAATTGAGATGCTCAGGAAAATGTGAAAATTGTCTACAAATAATCTGTTTAATATGTGTGATTTTCTCTTTTCTCACCTAACTATAATTGATTCAAAATTTAATCAATCTATTTATTTATTTTTGTGAGTTAAAAAGGGTTCACTAATACTACAATAAAAGAGATCTTCTCTCATGCTTCTTGAATTGGATATTAAACATTAGGGTTAATTACATTTTGCACCTCTTATCTTTGGAGTTATTTACAATTTGCACCCCGTACCCGATTTGACTGTCTAAATTGACGGATTCCGTCAAAATATTTATACATTGCGCCCATTATCTTTGGAGGTATGTACACATTGCACCCTTATCTTTGGGGGCATTTACACATTGCATCCCACGTTTGACGGAATCTGTCAATTTAGACGACCAAATCGGGTATGAGGTGCAAATTACAAAAATGTTGAAGATAAAGGGGCCCAATGTCTCAAAAATAAAACATCGGGGTGCAAATTGTAAATTACCCCAAAAATAAGGAGCGCAAAGTGTAATTATCCCTAAATTGTTGTTGGAATTGAATGACTTGGTGTAAAGATTCACTCCTACACTAATTCCTCCATCAAGATGATGAAAAAACGCGATACTATCATACTTGCGTGGAAAATATATTTTCATTGCACATAAAAACATTCTATATTCTTAGTAAACATTAGGGTTAAAGACTCTTTTCGTCTCTTGGCTTTGCCTTCATTTCAAAAATGGTTCTTAGATTTTGCAATTGATTATAGGAGTCTTTAGATTTGTACAAAGAGGTAAAAAGATCATTTTGTCAGTTTTTCATTCAAAGTTAACGGGTTGACACATCATACTCAATAAATTACTCCACGTGTCCAATTAACAAAATCAGAGACTACAAGTGAGATAAAAATATATTTTAATTTTTAATTTATTTTGTAGTATTTTATTTTCTTTGTTCTTTGAAATATTTTTTATTTTAATTATATTGTGTATAATGTGTGAATTAGTTAACTTTGGACGGAGGACCGCAAACTGATAGAATTGACACTTTTTTACCTATTGTCTAAACCCATGGACCGTCTAATGATCAATTGCAAAATTCAAAGACGATTTTTGAAATGAAGGCAAAACCAAAGGACCACTTCAAGATTTTCAACAATTTCAAGTTCGCCGTCCGACCAAATCAAGGACGTCGAGGATTAGGCCTGAACGCGTCTAAATGCTCAGCTCATTTATTAACAGAGATGAGCGTCGAGCCTAATCAAGCCAAGCTTTGACAAGCACGCCTGTAGTAAACCATGCATTTTTAAAATACTCAATGGCAGTATTATCCATGGATCTGTAGTCAATGCATAAAGAAAGTGAACCCAGATACTGGGAAAAAATTTTATTCAACATTTTCAAGTGCACAAATAATATTCCACTGCTTAGGTAGAACAAATTGATCCGTCACACTCTTCACAAACCAAAATTCTGACAAGAGAAGAGCCCTAATTGATAACTATAATAGATAAAACATATATGACAGAGGAGCCAAATACTTGGAATATATAAGTAGGAACATATCCCATCACCTCCCACAGAAACTGAACTAAGCCTGCAAAAAGCTCGCATACTTGGATCCCAGGAATAGCCTCTGAATACAGAGTAGGGCATTTTTGGTAATCTCAGGACTCTCGTGGGTCAAGAGTTTCATCACCCTTTCTTTGGCCTTAAGGTCCATCACAATGACCCGCCCAGCTGGATGGTGCTGGATGAACTGTGACAGATCGAAGCAAGCAACAGCTAGAGTCCGTGGATCACTAGATGTATCCAGAATTGTAATGAGGACCCTCAAAATCTGTAACAGAACACCATACCATACATTAGTACTTCAAAAATTCTGTATCACATTGAGGACTTTGCAATCGGAAACAACAATCATAGAACAAAATCTCTTTCGTGAAGTAGTATGTCACGACTCAACTCAGGAAAGGTTCCTAAAAAATACTAATCACTGTTGAGGTTCCTATAGTCAGTTGTATACTCCACTCCATCAAGTATACAACTATTGTCGGACTTAACCCAAACCTATTCACAATCCAATTCCTTTGAATTTAATTCAGTTCAGGGTATTATGCTCCGCCTCACTTAAATCCTTCATTCTCATCAGGATCCACCTTAGATACCCTGATGTGACCTGGCACTCCCTCATACTATGACATCATACAACCTCATGCTTTTTGTGAAGAAGCCAACTAAAATTCTTCTACATTAATTGTACAGGACGGTCTGTCTACTTGGTTGCCAAAACTACATGGATGAGGGTCGCAAGTCATATATTCCTAACCACAATGAAAATTACGAAGATCCCACATTTACTGTTCATTGTTGAGCGATGTAGAAATGGCGTAAAGAAAAGCACAAATAATCCATACCAGGTGCTAGTGTCTGTGCGAGTGTTCACCATTTCTAACATTTGATAAGGGTATAACGCAATAGGCACTAAGAACAAGAAATGAATAGATAACTTGGATTGTTAAGTATATTGGATGCACCGTGACACAATATCCCATCAAGCAAACCGTCAGTAACAGTGGTAAGCACTAAATAAGGCTTATCTCATAAGAGTTTGCTAGAGAGGAAACAACGGCACAGGGGGATAAAAAGTACCTGGAAATCATTCTCTTCAAATTTTGTAATATTATCACGCCAAAATGAGGGATCTTTGTGCATAGGAGACCAGTCAAGATGACCAAGGAGGACTTCTTGCTTATACAAATCGAACGAACTCAATTTCTTAATGCTGTCCTTCAAACCTTCCTCCAGTTGATTCAGAGCCTCCATCAGGTCCTGTGAAACATTTGAAATAAGTTAGAAGAAAACAACCCCCTATAACACTTCATTGCATTAAGGATTCCTTATTACTCAAGCACAGAAGTTGAGACACATCTTGCAATTCTCCTAGCTGTTTGATTATCTCTATGCAAAGGACTAAAGAGGAAAAAAAATGGCAATCAGGTTTTGCAATAGTGCAGCAAAATGCAGGAGACAGTCACTGGTAACTGATATAGTAACTTAGCATCACACATTTGTATTATCCAAGTGATACCGCATTGACAGCAGAGACAATTTTGGCAGGTAAAAGAAAACAAAACAATCCCTAGATTATTTTGGTTGTGCGGAGCTAGAATCTATGCCTGCACCACAAAAAAAGAGTGATTTGATTCAAGTTTGGCAACAAAGTCAAAGGATAGCCAGTAAGAATGCAAGTTCAGAAGGATAGAAAGAAAATATAGTCCCACGATCTACAAAGGACTACCTAAGATTGGAGCTCAATAGCATGTACAAGAGCTAGGTCTAGGTGAACAGATTGTCTCAACTGCAAGACAACAAGCTGGAATTCCTTCTTTCCAAACAATATGCACCCCAACAGCCATCATAAGCTCGTTTATCGTAGGTGTTTCAGTATAGCCCTTTGCACTATCACCTTTATCTTTCAATAAAGCTTTCCTTACTTATAAAAAAACAAAAAAAGCTTATGCGGAAAAGTCACTTTGAGACCTCTAACTACGAATGCAATTTCAAATAGGGGTCTAAACTATCAATCTTAACAAATTGAGCCCTCCAACTACCACAATTAATCAAATTCCGCCCTAAAATAAAATAGGAGAGTCAAAACCGTGCCGCATGGCTCATTCACAACACACCTGACACGAGTTTGATAGTTGAATCTTTTTTAGGAGTGGAAATTGATGATGAAATTTGGTAGTTCTTTGGCTCAGTATGTCAAAGGTAGTCCTTGAGACCCCTGTTTGATATTGATTTGGTAGTTAAAAGGCTCAAAGTGACTTTTTTCCTAAGCTTAACGATGAGGTCATGAAGGGTCTTACCTATAAACCTGCTAAAAACAACCTAAAATAAATCCTCCGAACAAGAAAAAGTACAAGGAAAGTTGGGTTTGCTAAAGCAAGAATGCCATATTAGACTGGTGAAATACGCTTGTCACAGCAAATGCTTCAATCAAATGTAAGACCAATACCAAAAGAGAAAGTTAGCAACGGACAGCGATATAGACTAACAATCAATAATATCTTCAAGGATTGCGCTATAGCTCCATTATACTGAGTTTACCAAAACTTCATGTACAATTAGCAAGTATAGCAGCTTCTAATTCTCTTACCTCATCACTCCATGCTTGTGCTTTCAAGCTTTGCACAGTCTGCAGCAATCCAAGGTCTACCATTTGAGCATCAAACGACTCTTTTGAAAGCAAGTTCCTAAAGGTCAAGACAACAACTCTGACAACCTAGCAAGAATTGGAGTGCCAAACACACCAATATCAGATACGAAACATTCTCTTTTCAATACTAGTCGAATGCAACTTGAAGCTAAAATCGCGTGCATTCGAAATCTGCTATCCAGAGATGTTCGCCATGCAAATGACTACGTTAATGGTAATATGGGAAAACTGACAAAATGGGTACTGCTACCTGCTTATACATACCAACCAGAGAGAACAATATTGAAACAAACTCCGCAGACGGAAAACTCACCTTCTCTTTTGTGGAACTCTTTACCACCTCTATTAGTCGTGGCAGGGTTCTTGAAGTAGCCAAGTACTCAACTGCAGGTTCATAGTATGACAAAAGCCAAACACAGAGACAAGTTTCATATAGGAGCTGCAACAATGAGAAGCAGTCAATTTCAGGATTATTAAACTTTAATTATTGATGGATTGCTGCCACACACACAAAAAAAAATCCCTTTCCAGAAGCCTGAGCCCGCATGACAACTATGACTAGGATGCAACGGTTTGGTGGAAAGCAATGATAGTTGCTGGCCATACAGAATATGACCAAAGTTACCTGAATTGATTGCTGAGTGGATGCTGGAGAAATTAAAGGAACGAGCAACTTCACCCCATCATCTTGAACGAACAATGATCTGACCACAGGTTCCCTTAGTAATGTAGCAAGGCAATGGATGGCAGTAGGCGGACCAAGAATAGGATGGGAAGGCCTCTTCAGCTGCGCATGACATCAGGCATCAGGACCAGGTGATGATTGATAATTGCTATCCTCTAACCGGACATTAAAATCCTAACCGAACAAGATGGAGAATCTCTAAAAAGGGAAACAAGACATCTCATTATGACTGTTCTGGCAGTCTCCCATCTTCATTTTCCTTCATTTTCTTGACTTATAAAACTTTATGAAGTGTAACTTGCCTCTTGTACAGAATGTGTACACCTCAGGTGTCTCCTATTTTTAAAATAATATTGTCGTGCATTTGTAGTATCTATTCCAAACATTGTAAATTGAAACTGACCATTGTTCTAGCTAACAAACCCTAGACAACTATTTAAATGCATTGGATCCTAAAAAGGGACCGGATATTGTATGTGTGTCTACGCAACATCTACAACGATTACCCAGATATGCAATAACCAGCAATCAAGTGTGAACTAGACACTGGTCCCACTCCAATTCAGAGATGTGTGCATACCTGTGCACAAAGCCATTCCACCAATCCTTTCAACACGTCCTCAATACTGGTGGATTTCTTCTTTGAGTTTGAGGCTTCCCCATTTGCAATTAAGCCATTCTGGGATTTTGGTCTAGTACTATAATCACCCAAAAAAACAGCACAGTTACCGGAAAAGAATGCCATACAAGCACCACTTGGAAACTTTTCACTGCACTTTGCAGAAGGATCAGATCCAAAATACCTTACTATTTGGGTAAGTATCTTACAGCTCTTCTCTTGTATGAACCAATTACCATTCCAAAGCAATCTGAAAGTGGATCAGGCAATGAATTGTTTCAGTTTTTTATCAATAAAAGATCATAAGAAGCCAAACTATAGCATGATCAGGCAGTATTAAGATTATGCACACTCAAAAAGTGTTCAAATAATTACAGATCCGTTTTGGTTCTCTTAAGAAACCAATCTACTAGTGGTCACAGATCCAAAATCTATCCAAAGCCCACAAAGAATATCAAACTGCTTCCCAAATCTTGGAGTTATTGTTACAGATTCAAATATAGGGTTGAAACCAACCCACGAAATAGTTCGGGTTTATAGCTTTGAAAAACTAAATCAGTCTGGTTTCAGAAATTTTAAAGACATCAAAGCCTCAATCTTACTACTCTGTAGAATTGACAGTAGAAATCCTCTTTTGAAACCTTTTCTTGCAAATTTCAAAGTTACTTTTTATGTCAAGCTAACTGAATGTTTTAGACTTGTAGAGGTCATAATGCAACCAATCTTTGTTTGAGCTCGGGACAGTTTGGTGAACAAAAAACACTAAACATGATACTGGCCACCAGCACATGGAACTGTACACCTTGTTTTCATACATATATATGACCAGCAACCTAAGAAATGCCATGGGAACATTGTTTTAGGACCATAACATATGTTTTTTTTTATAAGCAAGGCAATCTTATTAAATAAAAAGAAGAAAGATGACAGTACAAGAGACTATACTGACAGCAACTAAAGCATACACGCTAAAAATTTATTCCAGATGTTTCCTAAGCAAAAACTTAGAAACATAAGAAAGCCTATGCTTGCAATTGTGAAGACTGATAGCTAGAATTCCATTTTATCCAGGAAAAGTTGTATTAACCTAGAGAAAGAAATGAATCAGAATGCTTAAAGCTACAAAAAACTTTGATAAGGGATTTGATTTGGGACTTGACAATAAAAAAGAAAGAACTAGTATGAGCAAATTCAGGTAAAACCCAACTCAAAGCAAGAAAGAAAATGCATCCCAAAACGAGAGCAGAACAAGATTTTGGTAAACGTCTCACTTTTGCCACAGGTATAACATTCCATGATTTAAAATTCAATAATGCCACTCCTGGAAGAGATTCATCAATTAGATCACCTGTAATTTGTTATATGTAAAATCCACAAACAAACACACAGGAGCCATAACCACAACAGCATCAACTATTTTTTAACATCCAAAAATGTTTACTTAAATACTCAACTTAGGAAAGGCTCATAATTATCTTCATCAGCAAGAGAGTTGTCATGGAACAATCTTGCTCTCTTCGTGTTGGCTGTCAAAAAAAATAAAGAGGGAATTAATTGCTTTATAATATGTGAGCAATTAAAGCCTGAAAATCATCCAATTACCTGTAAGCATTTCATCAATTAATGCCAGAACATATTCTACAGTTTCCTCCTTATAAATGTCACGTAAGATGCTAACAAACACCCGCACATAAGCTGGACCATCCTGCCATGGTTGACTCCACTTGTTATACTACTGTAAGGAACGAGAGTAATTCTTGCTCCACAATATAGACACAATTATCAAAATTTATGGTTATGCATCAAAGTGCAAACCAAATTGCTTGTAATCGAGGAGTATAAGGTTCTTTGGACCACGGGACATAGAAAAAATATTACAGGGTCGGAATTTTAAAGCAGGAAAAACTATTATCCAGTTCAAATATCATTTCAGCAATGAAACATTACATCCTCCAGAAGTTGTGCTCTGTAACTTTCTGATTTGTTGTCATAACGCCTTAGCAGCTGAAGGCATGTCCCTGTGATGAGCTTGGTCGTCATGTATGTTTCCCATGGAATGTCCCTCTTCAAAACCTAGAAAATGGAAGTATATTTTAATCAGAAAATTTAAATACCTAATCTATTTTTCTAGATAGCTTAAACAGTAATTTCACATTGACAACATATCTAAATTCTATGAAGAACAGGCAACTGTGGTTTTACACGATACTGGATTAAATCATCCTTAATCAGAAGCCTAGAAGAAGAATTCCCGTGTAAAGCAACAGAGTAAATTTATATTATATTTCTCATGTCCATGAAAGAATCTTAGGTTTTCAAGGACTGGTTGCGATGTTGATTAAGGTCCCATTAGCTCATTCTTCACTTCCCTTTTTCTGAAAGAAACGTGAAATACAATATCAACCCTTTCTGGATATATAATCACATCTACTTTAAAATACAGTTAGCACTCCACAATACATGCAATTAAAATTTCTTCATTTTTTCCTCGTCTTTTTAGTTATCCATTTTGCCTTAAAATTACATACATCCAAATTTCGGCAATCACTCATTACTGCCAGATCAAAAGTTTCTCCACAACAATGGTCAAAGTTGAACTATGTTGTGCCTGTTCTTTACATCCTCAACCAGCCACTAAGAATGAGCAAATTATGAACTGGTGTTCAACATAACATCTTCTGTTTTCCTTAATCATTAGAATCCTAAAACCATAGGACCACCACTGATAGCTTAATCCTGAATCCATTTCCAATTTTCCTTGAAAAATCAACAAATTCATGATCAAGCACATGTCCACATTGATTCTGACAAAACCCTATTTAGAGTACATCGAAATCCCACTTAAGATTACTTAATTGAAGGAACCCCCCCCCCCCAACTTCTGATTAAATCAGAACAATAACTCAAAAAAATCGAACAAAGCAAATAAAGCGAACTGGATCACCAACCTGTTCCGAGGTTAGTTCTGCTTGCTCCATGGATACTGTATCCCCACTCGGAATTACACCAAAATTTCACAAATACTAATTCGTAGACACAGAAAAAATTAAATCAGAGAGATCTCCTAACAAAGTAACAAACCATCCGTACGTGCGGTTATAATAACACAGATCACTAATCACAAATCAAACCTAAAAACTCAAAAATTAAGTGATCAAATAGCCAGGGTGGAATTAGAACAAACTTTACATCTAGCAAGAGGAAATGTGATCCGAATTCCTCCGAGATTCGGCAAACCTCCAAAGGAAATTCGAGGAGAAAATTGGGAAAGGTCATTCCCTGACTCAAATTGTTGGAAATTGAGGGAAATCTAACCGAGAAAAATCGAACTTCAAGAAATACTTGGATTGAAACCTTACCTCTGTGTGTGTGAGTGGTGGCTTTTTTCGGGCTCATAAAGAGCTCTGGAAGCCAAGGGGTGGGTAGAGGAACTCTCGGAAACGCTTCCGGTTCCACTATTGGCCGGAACCCCATAACCGTATCCGGCTCCGCATCTACATTCCGCTTATGTGCGGATGCGGAACCGGCGGAACAGGGAAGCGGAATTCCGAATGCTCCAAGGAAATAAACCAATCAAACACGCACAATATCATTCTCTCAAAACCATAAAAATCACTCCAATTCATCATTTTTTAACCACCAATTCGCACCAAAACCCAAAAATTACAAATCATCAAACCCCAAAGTAACCAATCTCAAATCGAGGCAATAGCGACGTACAAAATACCATACCTGAGGCTCGAGGCACGAAATTGAGAGAGCACAAAGAGATCAAACAATTTGGACTCGGGGAGAGGGGAGAAAGTTTTTCTGCAGGGGGAGGGCGCAGCCGCTCAAGATAGAAACCCGAAACCGGATGGGAGAGGGAGAGACAGTAGTCAGGAGTGAGAGATGAGGTGATAGAGAGAAGGGGACCGGGCACCGGGAGGGAGAGATCCGCCTGAGAGCACCTTTTTTGCGTTTTTAACCGTACGTAACAGAAACTCTCGGGCGTTTGTTTCTCAAAATTTCTAACTTCAAAATTTTTAAACAATTATAAAATAATTTCTCTCGTCGTTAAATTATAAAATAATATTATACTATTCAATTAAATCTTCTATCTTCACTTTTCCATAAAATACTATATTTTTTCACAAACCCCAATACCCAAAATTTTCAAAACCTCAATATTTCCACAAACAAACACCACCAAGTTTTGTGTCCTTTTTGGAAAAATAATAATAATAAGCAGATCCATAAAATTTTGTTGAGATAAATGCAAAATTAGTCTATGTGATATAAGTCAAAATCGAATTAGTCATTGACATAACAAAAGTATAAAATTAGTTCATATAATTTCACTTCCATTTACAGTTGATTTTATCTATGTGATATAATCAAAATCGAATTAGTCATTGACATCAAGAATTGATTTTGACTTATATTAGAAAGATTAATTGTTTATTTATCCCAAATTTTCGAATCTTATCTGATTCCAATATCGGATATCGAGCAAAATAGGATTGTCCACCAAACCGGCCGGACCGGTTTTGGCCAAATCCGAACCGATTTTGGATAACCCGGACCGAGACCGGTATAATCCGGTCCGGTTCCGAGTTACTCATGTAGAAAACCGGAACCGGACCGGAGTATACCTCTCCAAAGTAGCTCAAACCGGTAATCGACCCAAAATGACATGACCCAACCCCAAAACCGGTCCAAAATAGCATGACCCAACCCAAAATTGCATGGCTCAAACCGATCCTGACCGGACCGTTAAAACCGGGAATCGGATCGGAAGAATGACCGGTCCGGTATACATACTTCACAAAATGTTTGACCGGCCGGACCGGACCAAAACCGGACATAGACAGCCCTACAGCAAAACACAGTATGATATCCCGACCAGTCTACTGAATTGGACCAAAATTCCAGAACCGGATGTCCGGATGCAGAAACCGGAATTCCGAAAAAAATTGCCACACAAACCGGAATGAAGCAGATCGAACAGCAGCGGAGGGACCTGTACTTGCAAATGTGACTTAGCGGCTAGCGCCACGTGGAGTACTGTGTATGGGTTCCCTTCCCTACCATACAAGGGTGGATATCCTCGTACTGTGCGGAGGGTCATTGAGTACGTGCCAAATGGTTTAATTGCGTTGGCGACAAATAGGGCATTAATAACGATATCGGTTTGTATTAGCATATCAAAGTATAATATTGAAGATTATATATGCAAATCCCGATAAAGAGCTTCCTCCGAGTTCTCAAAGTAAAAAAAATTATTAAAAAATTAGCCTTTTTACTTTTTAAAATTTTAATATAATAACACATTACAATATAATCTCGTTACATTATTATTTTTATAATAAATATTAAAAATCATCTATTTTTTACTTTTTTATCAAATTTAATACTCATAAAATTTTAATCTCTCCAAAATTTTAACACAAACACAATAACGCTATTCACATAAATAGATATAGAACCACTCCCACTCGACCGTATCTTCCAAACACATTTTGGTTATTAAGTTAAGTTTTTAAATCAGTTTTCTAAAATTGAAATCCATGCCTAAAACTAAAAATTAAACCCAGTCTCACCTAGCTTTTCAAACTTGGCCTTAACTTATCAATGAATTTGCACTTTGCCACTCAGTTTAAGATTTTATTGTTAAAATTAAGTGAGAGAAAAAGCATATGTGACGTAATATTAAAGGTCATTTTGTAACATGAAAGCTTTCTATTTTCTCAAATAAATTATTTGAAATTACTGTTGAAATTAATAATATATATATATATATATATAAACGTGACATAATTTTAAAGGTTAGACCATAACATTTTCACTCGGAGTGCAATAAGTTAAGTTCCATAATTTATAATGTAAATTATAAATGAGTTGAAAATATAGAAAGCAAAGTATAATTTATCTTAGAAAAAAAAGTAAAATTGCATATTTCAAATTAAAGCATTAATAGTGAAATTTATACCGGACGTATATGGAAACAGTCTGGAAAAAAAAGAATAAGAGTATAAGAAGAATAATAAGCAATTTTTGTCTAATTACTCTCTAAACTCTCTGCGGGCTATACTAGAGGGTGTTCGGGGATGAAAATTTTCACACTCATTAAAAAAATTATAAATTAATCTTTCTTTCCTGATTAAATTATTATTTTATTATTATAATATTCATTTAAATCTTTTTTTCTTTACTTTTTATCAAATCTAGTAAAATATGTTTACTTTTTTTACGAAACCTAAAAACTCAAAATTTTTACTATAGACTACCTCCTCAAAATATGTTTGCTTGCTCTGTCCGGCCTTCCCTTGCCGGCGCGTGGGGGTCACGCGCGGCCGTGGGCGCGTGTGCCGCCTCTGTGCTCGGCGTTTTTGATTTCTGCCTGCTTTGGATGCCGCCGTTTTCTGCTGTTTGGAGCGGTCTCTCCTCTTCCTCCCCCTTGTGCAGCCGGTCTTGACGTGAAGATAATTTTGAAGGAGTCGGATTGCTGCGAAGTGCGCCCTTCTTCTTGCGGAAGCCGCCACCGTCTTGTACTGTGTTCGTGTTGTGTGTGTTGTGTTCCGGCTCTTGTGGCCGGTTTGTGTTGGTGTTTGTTTTGTGTTCTGGCCCTTGTGGTCAGGTTGTGGGTGTGTTTGTCTGTGGACCCTCGTGGTCGGTTGGTTCTGGGGTTTGTGTTACGACTCTTGTGGCTGTAGGTGGTTCCGGCTTTGTAGTCCGGCTTTATTCCGGCTTTGTAGTCCGGTTTGGTTTCTAGTAGGGCCTTTAGGTCCGATTAGGTCTTTTGCAGGCCTTCGGATTGTTTTTTCGTTTTGTTCTGGCTGTACGATTCTCGATTTTTAATATATTTGTTATGTTGCTTAAAAAAAAAAAAAAATAGACTACCTCCTCATAAGTTTGAGTCACATCCATGAACAAACTAGTCTAACCCTTAAGCGTTAGCTCAGTTGTAATCTCCTTCCTTTAGAGAGAGTACTTCTTCGACGACCCTTATCCGCAGAACTTATCGGCTTCCATCCACAAGGTTTTAAATTCTCCACGTTGAAATGGCTGCCATCTTGACGTCTTTCATGCGAAGCTTCCTCCATGGTACAACAATGAGCTGTAGCATCTTTTGCTGCTCAATGTCTTTTTTTCATGATATTAAAATAGAAAAGGGACAACTTGTGTCCATCGATGCATTCCATATTCTATGGAATTTAATATTATTTTGAGCTTAAATCTTTTTTTGTAAGCAATAAATGATGAAATTCAGTAGTTCAAAAGTTTAATGTGATGAATTTAATAGCTTGGATAAAAAATTACCAATTTCCTAGCCTGCAGCCTACCCCTTAAGCGGGTTCCTATGGAAAGTTACCAATTTTCTTTTTCGACCCATTAACGAATTTTGAGATTTATATTGGGTAATAACTTTAAGCTGTGTTATCAAAAATTTGAGATGTTTAAGGTATTGTAAAGGGGTAGTTAAGATATATAGAATTAATAATGCATTACGATGTGATTTATTTGAAATTTATAAGAATGTTTTTGGTTTTTGTGTTTTTATTTGTTAAGAGATGACAACTTTTAAAGGAGACTGAAAACAGAAATATGCTAAAATTAGACGAAGAACAAAAAATATTTCAAGAAAACAGCATATATTTTCTATGGTTTCCTAAAATAGCATCCGAGCAAAAAAAAAAGGAAATTGAAGCAAGGGCCGTTAGATACGAAACTCTCGAAAACAATAAAGAAGGAAAGAAACGACATCGTTGAGTGCAGCTGGGATTGTGGAGAAGCTAGCCATTGGCTTATCCTCCAATCACCATTGCCCAACCGAGGGGTAGGGGGCACTTGGACTACTCCGGTACGAGGGAGGAACTCTCAGATAAACCCCCTGACCACACCCATCGCTAACGTAGATAGAGCGAGCGATGATAGTATCGTCTATGTCTTTCTCTCTTCCCATTTCCTCTCCACTTTCTCATCCTCCTTTACCTGTCAAATACTATCCCTCTTTCCCATATGAGAACCCTCAAACACCACCACTATCACATGGGTGTTCCACATTCTTTGCCTTTTGCCATTACAGAGGGAGACAGAGGTTGAGACCTGTTCCTCTGACAAAAGGGCAGCATGGGTTTTCCAGGTTGTCATCCTGCAGGAGCTTTAGAGGTGTGAGTGGGGTAGAGTTTGGTGGTGGGAGTGATGAAGAAGAGGAAGAAGTAGAGGAGGTTGTGAGTAATAGTTATGAGGACGAAGTAGAAGTAGAAGCAGAGGAGAATTGGACGTTTGGGTCTTCTCTTTTGCCTGATAGATGGGATGTCCTCGGTCTTGGACAAGCCATGGTATTTTTTTTACTTAATTAAAATTTTGTGTCTTCCTTTTTCATATATATTTTTTTAATTTTAAGTTTCTGTTCTGTTACCAAGACAACGTGAAAAAAAAACATGATTTGAGTTTTTCCATGTTATGGTGTTTAACTTATGTGACCTTTTTGATTGTAAGCTTCCTCAAATCGTCACTTGGGTATTGTTGCAGAAGGAAAATGGAGAATACTATTTTGGGTCCTTTTTTGGAGGGAGGGGAGGGGTGCGTGCCGGTCTTCTTGGTATTTACGGTTTTTCCATTTCCATGTTTCCTTTAAAAAAAAATTTAGTTGATGAGAATATTGGAAGACTACAAAAAGATATTGTTGGAATGGTGGAGTGCAGTAGAATGTAATTTCATTCTGTAGTCTTTGGGAGTGTTGCATTATATTGACATTTTTTGTTATTGTGTTTCAAATCACGTGAAACATTTCTCAAAATGGCTAGGATACTTGAATTTGTCAAAATAGCTAGGATAGTTGAATTTGATTTTCGAGGCATTAACATGCAGGATTATCATCTTACATTTATTCGGGGTGAATGTTGAAAAAATCATGGTTTCTTATATGTTAAGATTTTTTCACAATGTGCTGTCAGTGTGTCATTTGTATCTGGTATCATGTTGGAATTTGTCACTACTTTCTGGGTGGTGTTTAGTATTTCTGGAGGGGAGTTCAAATTATTAACCCCCCTTTTTTTCTATCTGCTTTCCTAATGTAGTATTGATGAAAATTAATTATTGCTTGCATCTTCGTTTAACTATACATTAGGTTGACTTTTCCGGCATGATTGATGATGAATTTTTGGATAAACTGGGATTAGAGAAAGGAACAAGGAAGGTTGTGAATCATGAGGAGAGGGGTAAGGTGTTGCGAGCTATGGACGGTTGCAGCTACAAGGCTGCTGCAGGTGGATCTCTTTCCAACAGCTTAGTGGCCTTGGCTCGGCTTGGTAGTAGGCCCATTGGAGGCCCTGCTTTGAATGTAGCCATGGTTGGCAGTGTGGGGAGCGATCCCTTGGGTAGCTTCTACAGGTCAGGAACTTTTTAACTTACACTTATCTGGTGTGTTGATTTCTTTATTCAGAAGCGAGTGATATAAACGTCTGCCTAGTTTTTTAATACCAATGGGAGATAAAGAATGAGAAAAAGTAGAATAAATTACACCCCTTTCAATTAAGCACATTGAATTAGTATATCTCGACTGACTGTTGGTTTTTTCTTTTATGAGGACTGGTGTTAATATCATCCGGTACAGTTTTCTTGGTCTGTCATGTGTTCCCCCGCTGATAAGTGGCTTGGACAGCTCTCTTCCCAATGATTAAGTATAGAATTTAAGCCTCGTGTCTTGCACACACACGCACGCATGTATCTAACTCCTATCGTGACTTTTGGATGCGATCCCTTGAATGTGGTGGATGCTGCTCTGCTGATGATATTTGTTCCGTCTTCACTATTCATTTGACCACCTTTTTATTTGTTACCATATACATTCTCCAGAGGTATTTTCGTCATTTTTCCATCTGACTGGAAGATTGAGTCCTATAGAGATAGATTGTTGACTAAACTGAAAGAACTTGTAAGAGGGTAAAAAATTGATGTTTCATCTGGAATGATTGTCAAGATTCTTAAATAGTCATCAACGAGGTATCAAATGCCTCTCTTGACCCTTTGGAATTCTTTCTAAACATATAATGTGAAATTTCAGTTTGTAATTTTCTTGTTGTCACATCATGTTATCCAATTCCCTGTTTACTTGTGTTCACTCAAATCATATATATAATTATTTCTCAATCTTAATCAAGTAGGATCTTTTTTAGATAATTTGTTCTAGATCATGGCATGGTCTATTCCCAACTACCATATTACATTTTCTTTATGTGTTTCAATGGAAGGTTTTGATCAAGCTGTGATATGGCAAGGGGCTTGTAGATGGAGGTTGTGTTAGATACCAAATTAGTTGTGTCTGAAATACACACAAAGAGTTTGTTGTATGATCTCTCTAGCATGGTATAACTATTCAGATTGGTGGCCAGGATTGCTTGGTTCGACATTTGAACTACCTGAGAAATTTTGTGGTTAGTATGATCAAGTAAAACTTAACACGTGCTTTGATAATATGTTATAGGGCAAAACTGTGTCGGGCCAATGTGCATTTTCTATCTGAACCCATCAAGGATGGGACGACGGGGACAGTGATTGTTCTTACAACTCCGGATGCGCATCGCACAATGCTTTCTTATCAGGTCATCTAAATATTAGTATCAAGTTTGGGTTCATATTCATTTGTGGAAGTGCTTGTTTTTCTTTTACAAAAAAGAGTGTTGCAAAATACATATACTAGAGTTCACGTTTTCCTTAATGCTTGTTGTCGAATATTCCAGCTGTTAGGTCCCTCTTCCTTGTTTCTCTAGTTAATGATTGCATCTAAATATTATATTTAGTCAACTGGTTGGTGGCTAACTTACAATGGAATAGATGGGACATTTTGATACCGTCCTGGTTTTTCCATTGCAGCAATCTCAGTAAGTTTTTCGCTGAGAGCTTTTGAGTTGCTAAGGGTTTGTGCAAGTCTAGATGATTAGTTGATGCACATGTCTTTTTTCTGGTGTCCTCTTCTACTGAAACTTTGTCGGCTATAGTTTTGCCCATGAGGATATTTTTTTGGGTTAATAACTAAATCAGTGTCTTGGTTTGAATTCTTTATAAAAAATTTCCTTGGTTTAAGAAATTCCCAGTAGTGGAATACTGCTTTTCCAACTTTATCAGAACATTCCGTCTGTTTGTATGTCGTTAGAAAAGTTGATAAAAGTTTCCAGCTGTTCAAAGAGCTATGTGAGATGCCTTAAAATGCTGAGACATGTATAATTAGTACTACATTAGCATCTAACCAGAAAAAAAGTAGTAGTAAATCACCATCCTCTTTAAAACCAAAAAAAATTTGAAAGGGTAAAGAAACTAAAAGAAAGGAGAAGGGGAAGAGCTGGATCCACTCTTCCTGCAGTCCCCTCCTCTGCCTTGGCCCAACAGGAGGGGCGGATCTCCCTCTTACATCACCCCCCCCCCCTCCTGAGCTGCCAGAGAAAGGAAGATCCTCTGACCTTCATCAGGCAGGACCCTTCATTTCCCCCCCCCCCCCCCCCTTTTATTCTGTAGGGGTATAATTACAAGGTATCTGATGCAGCTTTTTACACTTGTGCCACAGATTATCTTAACTCTCTGATGGTAGGTGAACTGACCTAGGTTTCGATGAAGTTGGAAAACCCAAACCCAAGTACCACTATAATAATATTTGACACTCAGGGACCTTTTTGATGAAAGGTCAAACCTCAGGCTGTGATCTAGTACTTGACCAAAAAATATGGAAAAAACTTATCCTGTGGTCTGAAATTAATTGTGTTTTTTCTCCTGAATGGAAGAGAAATAGGCACCGCTTCAGGATTAGTGCATGTCAAAGGATATGCTAAGGTTCTAGGATTAAGATCTCAATTTTCTTTGGCTTGGACTCAATTACTCTGGAAATGAAAATGTTATTTGACTTGCTTTGTTTTTTGGTCGTAGAAATCTTCTTTATGGATGTCATTACTATTTCAGTATCGAGCAAATTCTTTTAGCTACATAAATTTATTGGAAAATTGAGTACTTCTGTTCTATTGTGATGGGCAGCATCTGTGTTCTGATTTCTTAAAGAACTTTTGAGGCAGTTCAAAGTTCATGAGAAATTCTTAGATGCACTCCTTTGATATGTGTATGATGCATATAGGGATTTAAATGAGACCCTAATATATCTGCTTTTGGATGCCAGGGTACATCTTCAACTGTTAATTACAATCCAAGCTTAGCTAGCATAATTTCAAAGACAAATATACTTGTGGTGGAAGGATACTTATTTGAACTTCCCGATACAATTAAAACAATGACAAAAGCATGCGAGGAAGCACGCAGGTGTGGTGCCCTGGTAGCTGTTACAGCGTCAGACGTCTCCTGCATCGAGAGACATTATGATGATTTCTGGTAAGATTGTTAGGTGACTTGTTTTCTCCCGTTATTTTAAATTCATTTCAGGGAGCTGTCATGAGTCTTTATGCATTACAGCATTGTGTTTCTTAAATTAAGCAAGGCCTCTTCTCCCCACCCCAGTAGAAAGGATGAGTAGTTTTTTAACTAACAATCACACCAATTTGGTGGTTCATTGCCCAATTTATTGAAGAAAAAATAATTATGTCACACCTTTGAATCTAATATTTCAGTTGAATGAAGTTGAATTCTTTGACCCGTACCAAGGATAGTGTTGGATGAAAGGTTTTGATCTCGGGTCCTGTCCTAAAGTGCTGAAAAAGTTCACAGTGGAAGATATTACTGTGGCTGGTACTTGGAGAAGCTTTGAAAAAACTTCACTTCAATGATGATGATGATGAGGTGGAGTTGGAGCTGGGCTTGATTGAATCTCCATTTTGTGCACTCCTATACATTATAATGGTCATAATTAGGCTAATTCTATCTTCCAGTTGGAAATGAGCATCGTGGGGAACCGATTATTTCCATATTTATATAGAAACGAATTTTAGGGCAATTTCCATAAGTATTGCTAAATATGTTCAATCATGAAACCCCCAGGCATATACTGAAGCTCCACGGAAAGGGGATCATTTGTTTAACCCTCAGGAGTAGCAGTCCAATATTCTTTACTAAGATTAGCTAACATGAAACCCCCAGGCATATACTGAAGCTCCACGGAAAGGGGATCATTTGTTTAACCCTCAGGACTAGCAGTCCAATATTCTTTACTAAGATTAGCTAACCATCACAAACAGGCTCATTTGAAATGCCACTGCAAAAACACAATGCATTGGACCAGGTCCTAGGTTGCTGGATGCCTGATAGTTTCTTGATTGTGGAAGAACATAATCTTAGTTCTGAAGCTGTCATCTGCTCTCTGGACGAATGCCACAACTTTTGGAAACAAGAGAACTAATCCTCTTGGAAGAAACCTAGCCAAAAACAGGTCCCAACATAAGGGAACTCCCGTTGGTTTTCTTCATATTCTTGGTTTAAGGGCATATTTGAAATTCCTTGTTCCTCCTTGCCTATTTCCTCTAAATTTTTTTATTCATCTTCTGATTTCACTAACCTTTAGGGTAGCAACTTTTTTCCTTGCTCAGATTTATTTAATTTTTCTTTCTGTTTCTGCTGTCAGGGAAATGGTAGGGAACCATGCCGACATTATTTTTGCAAACAGTGATGAAGCTAGAGCTTTATGTCATTTTGCCTCAAAGGAGAGTCCTATTTCAGCTGCAAGGTATCTGAGCCATTTTGTTCCCCTAGTCTCCGTTACAGATGGGCCGAGAGGTTCTTTCATAGGTGTCAAAGGAGAAGCTGTATATATCCCTCCTTCTCCATGTGTACCAGTGGACACTTGTGGTGCTGGGGATGCATATGCATCTGGCTTCTTGTATGGTATTTTAAGGGGGATGTCAGACCTGAAAGGAATGGGAACATTAGCGTCTAGGATTGCAGCTACAGTTGTTGGGCAGCAGGGGACTCGGCTTAGGGTTCAAGATGCGGTTGAATTAGCAGAATCATTCGCTTTCCATTATGATAATCGCACTAGTCGGTCAGATGTCAGTTCAGATCATATTTCCAGCTTCTAATAAGTTCCCCTTGGCCCCTCTACATTGTTTGCTTTATTCATATCTTTGTACCTGTACATTCAATTGTAGTACTTTTTTTTTTAAATCCCGGCAATAGATTTGCTCAGGCTTTGAAGATGTCATCATAGTCTCTTGAAGCTTACAGTGCATCAGAATACCAAGAAAACACATTTTTATCATTTGCTTAATTTGCCATGACAGCAGGAACTGCCCGTAGTCATGCACTCATAAATTCTCTTGACTTTGTGAAATGTGCCTTCTTCTTTTTTCCTTTTTTTTTTTATAAATACTTTGTGAAATATGTCAATGAAATACCAAACATGCAGGAGTGGCGACCCCTTGATATCTGCTTGTTCTTCTGACAGCCTTAGAAAACGATTGCCAAATGATTCAAATCAGAGAAATTTTCACGGCCCAGATTGACTATGGTACTGACACGGTGTTTCTTGATAATCATGTTGTTCCTGCCTTTGACAAATAGCAGCAGCATTGAATGTTTTTGGTTCCAAGTTCCAACAAACCAACGTTGCTCTCATGTTTCCGTGTCCAAAGAAAATTTGACCTAATGGACTTCTTACCCGAGTTAGGTTTTGTTTGTGTTGTAAAATTTTTGATATTGGTTTTAATGTTGGTATTGAGTTTAGTGAAAAAGTGAAGAGATGTAATTTTTTATGTTTATTGTAGTGAATAGTTATGATTTGATGGGAGAGAGAGATTATATTGTAGTATTTTATTGGTAGTTGGTGAAAATTTTTGTTAGCAAATGCACCCTTAGGTGCCTTTGACAACAAAGATTTTACGTTTTTCTAAAATTTTAACATAATAAAAAATTACAATATAATCTCTCCCACCATCGCATCATTACTTTTCATTATAATAAATATTAAAAATTATCTCTCTTTTTATTTGTTTACCAAATTCAGTACCTTAAAATTTTAAGGGTTAATGACCAAAATAGTCCCTGAGTTTTATGTCATTTATCGATTTGGTCCCTGGGTTTCCAATTTGGTCACATAAGTCCTTAGGTTATCCTCATTTATCAATTTGGTCATTGAGTTTCCAATTTGGTCACATAAGTCCTTAGGTTATTCTCATTTATCGATTTGGTCCCTCGTTTTCCAATTTGGTCACATAAGTCCTTAGGTTATCCTCATTTATCGATTTGGTCATTCCGTCCAATTTCTACTTTGACGTCTCATCAAAATGAGCCACTACCCCCAAATCAATCTGCAAACAGAGAGCAACAAATAGAAAATTCACGACACGATTCAAATCTCAAAGATCACCAACGGCTTCAGATTGGATATCTCTTCGCTCCGTGAAAAATAGACGACCGACATGATTGATTTTTGGTAAAACATGGATCTGGGCTCCCTTCGTCGATCGAATGGGGGGTCTCCCTCGTTCGATTTTTTTTCTTTTTTACGAATATGTCATGTGGACGTGAGTTTTTTAAAATAATAAAAAAAGCATACACGTGTCGCGATGTTATTGGTGGTGACGTGGCCCACCGTTAGCTGACTGTGCACGGAGGAGACAGAATTGGATGGAAGAATCAAATCGATAGATGAGGATAACCTAAGGACTTATGTGATCAAATTAGAAACTCAGGGACCAAATTGATAAATGAGAATAACCTAAGGACTTATGTGACCAAATTGGAAACCCAAGGACCAAATTGATAAATGAGGATAACCTAAGGATTTATGTGACCAAATTGGAAACCCAGGGACCAAATCGATAAAGGACATAAAAACCAGGGACTCTTTTGGTCATTAACCCAAATTTTAACATTCAAACGCAGATTACATCTTATCAGCGTCATAGTTTATGTTTGCTCAGATTGTCTCTTGGCTCCCGTGGAAGTCCAATTCTCGAGGTTTTGGTTTTGATGAGACAAATGAGCCTGCAGTTGAAAAGGGAAACCTGAACAGAGAGTGTACAACAAGCACTTAAGGTGCTCTACATGGGTGAAGTAGTTAACCAAACCCTTTTCAATAAGAGCATTCCTAGCAGGCTCTCTATTCTAACATTTTAGTTAGAATAGAGAGCCAATTTAACTAAAAAGCCAAAAAATTCATCTCAACAGCCTCTCCAATTTAACAAATTTTAACCAAAAAGTTTAACATGTGAACAGTAGCTCTCTATTTTTAGAGAGCCACTGTTCACTTCTTCATTATAAAATATTAATATTTTTTTCTTTTTTCTTTCTTCCGCCGAAAACTCATGTTCTCTCCCTCTCTCTTTTTCTATTTCTTTCTTCCTTCCGGTTCTCGCCGAAAACTAACGCAAGCTTTCCTTCATGTTTCAGTTTCAAGTTATACAGCTTTCCTTCTTGCTGTTTTTTTAGCTGAAATCCACTGCAAAAACAATATTCAGTTTACTTTCAAGTTATTCATGGGCAGACAACTGAATTGAGAGAGTCGCTGTAAGAACCTCTATGCCTGTCTGCAAAATCAAATACTTGCATTGTTGCGATCAGATTTCTGGTTAATGAAGTTGCAGAAACATAAAGCTGCTAAAAAAGGAACGCAGTTGTCTGGACGTTTACTTTCATGGCTGTATGAAGCAATTTGGTGGAATAAGAGGGATTGGAATCTTTGAATACTATTGAAGCTGCAGCCAGTGCAGTGGCTGTCTCTGCTGCTACATCAGATCCTGGGTTTTGAGCAGAGACCTTGTATACATTGCGTGGTGTGTCCATATCTTCAGGCCTCTCCCAGCACCGATGATCCATGTTGGGATCTCCCACCTGCACAATTCAGCACCAAGCCACTTGAGCTCCTCGATTTAAAATCATGAATAATGAACATAGAATTTTTTTCACTCCACTGTTTGTTTGTGTCATGCGTTAATGAACTAAAATCAATATTTAAAAATATAAATTAAGAGAAAGAATAAAGAAATCTTTAAAAAATAATATTTTAATATAATAGTAAAAGTAGATGGTTAAAATAGAGAAGCTGTTGGGTGTGTTTTAAAAAAGTTGGTAGTTAAAATAGAGAAGTGTACTTTTTTGTTAAAATAGAGAGCCAAATTTAAAGAGTCTGCTAGGAATGCTCTAAGTGGTCCCAAATGCCTATTTAAAGTATGCAAAAAGAGATAAAAGGAAATACACAATGTTCCAAACCATTTATGGTCTAAATATCCAGATATACCTTTTCCCTAGAGCTGGAACAGAGGGTCCGGACGTCCAGTTTGGTCATTTATACCTGATCCAATTGGAGAAACCAAACTGGGATAGCATGCATAATTGAACAATAGACTGTAAACTTCTGCCTGGATTTGGCTGTTTTTTTAATAATTAATTTATTTCTTAAAATTTTATTATTTTTTAAAATTTTCTTAGAGGGACATTTCAGATATTTTGCATGTTTTTCCGTTTAACTAACACTTAATTTGGACGGAGGACTTACATTGATAATTTTCAAAAGATAAAGGACTCAAATCACAGTTTTGATAATAGATGGTACAAAATTATTTTTTCCTTACAGACACGAGGCTAACTATGACTTTTTTCATTTATCCTTTGTTTTTCAGCCGGGCCAGAATTTGTTCAAAAATCAGGGAAGCAACTTTTAATTTTTGGTAAATTTAAAATAAATTTCTATCTTGTTCACAAAAAAATTCAATCCATTCAGACCCAAACGGTGGTAGGCAGGAAAAAGACTAATTATCTTGGACAGACCCACTTTCTTTTCAAAATTATGAGTCCCAAATGGAGTCTTCACAACATGTGTTGTAATTTTTTTGGTACCAGTCAATTATGGTGTGTTAGTCATGTAGCGTTAGGATATAGACTGTTTTCCGGCCTTCTTCAAAAGTGCCAAAATCAAATAGACAAGCCTGATACACCCTAGATATTAGTTTAGCTACCAAGATCACCAATTCTAGGACAATATTTGGTATTGGGCTTTTTCTCTCTGGAATCTAGGGATGTACTATTTATTCGATTATTTCCCCTACATCTTCTTCAAATTTCAATTTTTTTAAAAGGTAGAAGAAATGCAATCAAACTAAAAGGTTCTTGGGAGATATGAAACCCTCTTTCTTTCTTTGGGTGTGTTGAGCTTTTCCCTTTCTTGGATTGGGGAAGGAGTAAGTTAAGAGAGAATCATCACAAGTTTGATAGAACTCTTATTCAAATTTTTCCCAAACTCATACACCAGAACAAAGGGGATGAGAGAAGAATAACCTTTCAGAATTATTGGTCAAGAAAACAAGTTAATGGTCAAGAAGAAAAAGTGAATTTTCCACTTATTGAATGGTTAGCTTTATATGACTGCGAACATTAGGGTTATCAGAGCAGACAAAGGTGACTTCGATTCAATGAGAATAAGACTGGCCATATATGTTCCACACCACACATTTTAAAAGGAAGCACCCCCCCATCCCCACCAAAAGAAACTTTCAACTTCTCTTCTCCATTTTCTCCTTTTTTGTCTTTGCTTTCATTTCAATTAAAATAAACAAAATTTTGCTTTTTTATATATTTTTCCAGATAGAGGATTAGGTGTTTGTTTTTTGTCCTTAGAGAAGCACGCTGCAGGTATGAATCTTCCCACAATACATGCAGGGCTGATATCATATAATTTTGGTGGTGCAAATGTGAAATGGCAAGTGGATACAAACTAAGCTGGTGATGTGGGTAACCTAACAGAAGACTAGCCAATTAATGTAAGTCGAGAAATAATGGACTTGCTATGTGCAGCTTTGTTAGGTCCCAGTCAAAGCTAACGTTGAGATCGTCATGGCTTATCAAGCTTCTTGGCATTAATTATTGGACATCACCATCATATGCTGAGGGGTTCTGAACTAATTGACATCATGGCTTAGGCAAGTTTCATCAAAAGTGGGACCCCCCCTTCCCCCACCCCTATCCTTTTGAGCCCTAAATAGTTCTTATGGTGGAGCAAGTGGACCAAAAGAGAAGGAACATATACGGTTGCCAAATAATCCATGGGATGACATAGAGCATATCTCAGAGATAATGCTGAGGATCCCACTAAAGGGATTGATGAGTACCTGAAACTGTGCGTATTGGCCAAGGATAAGAAGCAGCAACTGGAGCAAGCAGAAATTTATTTTGTCGTCATCCTTCTCTTGGGAATGGAGTATATAGGAGTCATGGAACTATTCTGCATATTGCTTTTGACCATTAATTGGTATGGTACTGCAACTTAATTAGTCTTTTTTCTTGTGGCTGGTTGGAAGTTGTCATTGCTGAGCTAAGAACGTATTACGGAGGCTCTGTTGCTAATATCAGCATTTTATGAAACTTTTAAAAGCTTCACCATTCATCCCAATTGAAGGGGTCAGATTTGACCAACTCTAACATTTATCCCATTTTCAAATGGTGACTGTTGAATGCGTCAAACTCGACATATTCAATTCCGCATTATATTTATACAAAGTATAATAAAAGAACTCCATTGTTGGAAAGATGAACTTCTCACTCTCCTAGTGTATTGTATTTAGCGATGGACGTGAGTTTGAATCCCATTGTCTGCGAACGGGTATTTGACTTAATTAATACTCGAATTGCGGTCTAAATTCAAGTGTCTGAAATTTACTGTTGTACTCTCAGCTTTATTGATGCATTTTTTTTAATTAGATCAGATTTGTCTAAGCTAACACACAAAGACCAAGTTGGCCTCGTTATCCTCATATCATTGCTACTCCAACTTGGGGTATGAGAGTCCTATTCTTTTACGCAAAGTATAACAAAGCACAGATTGGACGTTTCTATTTCAGTGACACGCCCAAGCATGAGAGTTACATTCCCCTTAGGCCTTATGTGATCTTGGCATCTATCTTGCTCACTGCACCTGGCCCTGCCTGCAGGCTTAATTAGGAGCTGTTCCTTCTGGGGGAATCTATACGCAATAAAAATAGTTTATTCCTGTATGAGACTTAGTGGGTAACCGAACAAATACTTCTTAATTAAGCATATAAATTGGTGCTGCACTTTCTTTCTGGCCGGAAGCGAATTAAGGCAGAGCTCATTATATATTAACCTGTATATTAGTCTAATCCAGACTTTCTTGGAGGGTTTCGAGGATCCGTACTTGCATTATCATCATCCATCTTGACAAAGTTGCACCCGAAAATGACCATATATACCGTGTTTTATTAATTAAAAAAATTGAAAAGACAAAAAAGGATGAATCTGTAGTGTACTACTGGTAGGTATGACCAGGAATCTGCTAACTAGTCAAGGTGGCATCAATCTAAATCAACACTACCATTGAACTTTAAGTTTACGGAAATTGAAGAAATCAAAAAAAAAAAAATTAACATTTCCGAATTTTTTGGAGTTTTTGTTCAATATTTAGCCTAATAGATATACCAACGGGCAAAATATATCAACAATCTACGGAACTCTGATTAAAAGAAACTAATCATTTAGTGTATAGTTAAACTCTATTGGAGTGAAACTTGTATGGTAATTCTATTGGAGTTAGGGCTGAATAAAATCAGACAGCGAATCGGATTTGCGGTCCTGTCCGATCTTATTTATTTAAATTCGGTTCGGTCCATATCTTTTGACAAAGCGGTCCGGACCGGATTTATTAATATAAATAAATTTTTTTTATTATTTTTAATACAAACTTAAAAAGTTTGGTTTTAACCTAAACTAAAACTCTACAATTTTATATGTCTTTCCCCCTTCGAAATTAAATTAATTTAAAAAAAAATAAAAAAATAAAATCGGTCCGAACTGGACATCATTTGATTGGACCAGACCGGACCTGACCACTTATAAGTGGTCTCGGCCGGTCCTCCATATAAGCACAACCGGAAATCCAGTCCTACTGGATTTTTAGTCCGAAAATCGAACCTAAGTTCTACAGTCCTAATTAGAGTGAAACCTATACGGTAATTCTATCGGAGTGAGTTTATATGATACATAGATAAACTCTAACAAATCTGTTCACCGTCCACTACCCATCACTATAATAATCAGTTTAATTCAAAAGAAAATCAAACCTAAAATCATAATTTTGGTCCATACAATCAGAGATACACCCTATCCACCTAACTATCCTGTGGGTTTAAATCAAATACTTTTTTCTGATCAATTTTGTATGGAATGTTAATGAAGACCACAAACCCCAAAGAAAAACAAGATGTACCCATCAATGTGGCTGTTCTTTTGGGGCTATTCCCTTTATTTTAGGTTTAAATAAATATTACTAACATATCTGTTGCAATTTACAGAACATTTTTGTCCTATGTCAAATGTTAAATGTCTAACGCACCTTAATGGTGGTGTTTATTTGTGGAAATATTGAGATTTTAAAAATTTTGGGTATTGGGGTTTGTGAAAAAGTATAGTATTTTATGAAAAAATTAGGAAATAAAAGATTTAATTGAATAATATAATATTATTTTATAATTTAATGAATAGAAATAGATTATTTTATAATTGTTTGAAAATATTAAAAGATTAAAATTTTGGGAAACAAACACCCCAAATTATAGACTTAACCTATAACTGATTAATGTTTTCCCTTAAAAAGGCTGCTTATAAATTTTCCAGTTTCCTTTAACAAAAATTGTTTAAATGGTAATTTTTTTTAGTGGGATTATTTTACATATTTCAAGGAACACATGCACCCAGCTGGTATGAATGAATCATGAGTTTCGTACCAAACACCTGTCGCTTTCTCCTGTGTGCATCCCAAAAGAACAAGAAAAAAGTGTTTTCTTAGACATTTTTTAAAAAAAATTTATTTTAGTAATCTCATCAAATTTGTTATTCTTGTTTGTCCCGAATACTAATTTTCAGAGTTTGCCTAGGCTTGAAGCTCTCTAGGGTAAAGTTAGGCTTATTTGACATGTTTGATTTAAAAAATGCATCGATTTTAAATTTATCAATCTATTAAATAAGTTTTATCTCAATAGATTTGTCGGACTATATTTTTTCTCGTTATAAAAAAACTTGAAACTTAAAAGAAAATAAGAAAAAAAATAAATCTTAGAGAAAATACATTTTACACCTACAAACTACCATAAGTTTTACACTTTGCACCCTAAACTACCAATTTTTATATTAATTTTTGACACTTTGCACATTTTTTCAAAATTTGAGACTAAAATGACGATAATGCCCTTGACCCATTTTGTATATATTAAAGATATTGTTGTCAATTTATTAATTTCTCAAGGGTATTATTGTCAAATTGAGGGTGCAAAGTGTTTAATATTAGTAATTGAAAGATGTAATGTTTCAAAATTAGTAGTATAGGGTGCAAGGTGTTTAACATTGTTAGTTTAAGGGTGCAACGCCTTAAAAATGTTAGTTTGAGGTGCAATGTGTTACTACCAGATAGTTTATGGATAGAAATTGTATTTTACCCATAAATCTTTTTATGTTAAATTTCAAATTTGTTAATAATTCAAGGATTAAATTGCACTTCAAATTGACTAACATTATTCACATAATTAATGTGTAATTAAATCCATGTTCTTGGCCTTTGGCCACCGCCCAACTACCAACAAGAACCCGATACACATCCTATCCCCAACTTTTTCCTTTTGCATGTATTTAACACGAAACTTTCATTTTCCCAAGACATTAAAATAATTATTTTCCAACAAAGTATAGCGCAAAAAAAGATGCGTTCTGATGGCAGCAAAATAGACGGCTGAGAGCTGCCAAAAGGGACAATTATTGCTACTAATAGGACGCGTGGCACTCGATTACAAGTTCTAAAAGGCGGAAAGAAAGCGACGGGGCAATTTTCGTGTACGTCACAGTAGCAGGGGCGGCGTGTACACCGTCACTTTCCACCAGAGGCTTTAGAAAAATAAAAAAGTGGTTTCTTTACCGGTATTACCGGTAAAATTGCAGAAGACCATCCAGAAGACAGAGCACACAGTACGCGTCAACGTCAGGAGCTTCCAGAGAGAACAAAAGTCTATGACTCAGCTTTCATGGCGGCAATTTTTTTCTCAGTGCTTTTTTTTTTTCAAATAAAATATTTCTTTTTATTGATTTCGTGTAAGAAACTAGGGTAGTGTTCGTTTTGTTAAAAAACGCAGGAATCGAATCCTAAAACACCCTTGTTCGGTAGAGTTGAGAAAAAAATCAAGGATTTCGCATTTTGTTTTCCTTTTTTGTCCTTAAAAAGTTCATATTGAATTACTAAAACACCCTCCACCACAACCTAATAACTAAAAACACATAAGGGCAAACTTGAAATTTTTGAAAACAACCTGCAGCCGGCCTGCCAAACCCCTGACAATGTCGCCTGCAGTCGCCCCCCTTTTTCAACTTTTCGCCCTCCTTTTTCGTTCGCCTGACATCGGTTTGAAGAAAAAGTCATACTTTTGCATGTTTTTTTGTTCGCCTGACATGCTTTTGTTTTTATCTTTTGAATTATCTTTAAATTTTTATTTAAAATATTATTATTTTATTAAAAATATTATTATTTTAATAATAATAATAATAAATTCGGAAAAAAAATTATAAACATCATCATTCATTTTTTTACACCTCACCAACTTCTACACAAACACCAATACAACTTTATCATCACCTAAAAATTCACAAAATTCTCCAAATCCTACAAAAACCTTCAAAACGAACATCACCTAGATACGCTTGGGAATCCATTTCTTGTGAGTGACAATCAAATAGATGGCATCATTATGAAAAGAGAGAATAAAGTTACTCGTGCTTTTCATATATTAAAAGTTTATTATCTAAATCTATTGGAAAATAATATTTTTCGTCCATTTTATTTTATTCTCTTTTATTTCTAATTTACACATTAATCTTCTTTAAATTGATATATGTATTGTTGGGAGTGGTAAATGATTTCCTAATAGAAATTGAGGAAGTAATATATCATACTAAGATCTGAAATGGGATCAATCTAGTTTTTAAACTATTTGATACTCACAGTTTTGAAAAGTATTTTAAATTTAATGATTATATATATATTTTTAAAATTATACATTACACTACCAAACTTTTTATAATTTACACTTAGTTTCGATATTTTTCACACTATACCATAAATTCTCAATAGGAGGGAAACCCCTAAGCCCTTTTTATATTGTTCGTGTAAAATTTCATATAATATAAGTACAGTAGAGTTCACATATTGTGTCTATCTCTATTAAAATTGCATGATACAATTCAAATAAGAAATTTTAAAAGATTATAATCTCAATTATAAGGCGGTGACATTAAAATGTTGTTACTATGCAGGAAGGAAACTCATTGGGTCCTCAAATCTAGAAAATGAATGTGTTAAATGATTGGTGAGATTTGATTAATTAATGCCAACGACATTTAATGTATGATTTAGTAATTGGCTGATTAAGGCTATGTTTGTTCCCCAAAATTTTACATTTCTTAAAATTTTTTAACACAATAAAAAACTACAGTATAATATCTCTTTCCCCATCACATAATTACTTTTCACTATAATAAATATTAAAAATCATCTCTCTCTTCACTTTTTCACCAAATCTAATACTCTAAAATTTTAACACTCAAACACAACCTTAACAACGAAGTATAAGGTGGCATGAAGCGTTCATAATTTTTCTACATTTTTAGCATATTGTTATTCAATTGCTCAACTTTGGAAGATAATTAGTTTCCTTATTATAAATGCTGTAATTTGCTTCTACAATTTGCTCAACATACTCGATCTAATTAAGCCAGCACACCCTTTTTTGGGTCTTAATTAATTTTTCTTAGATACCCAAAACTTTGTCTTTTCTAACCTCAATTAATCTCTATAGCAAATTACTCTTTTCTAATTATAGCAAGGGCGGCCAGTAACTCCTAAAAGTTACCACTACGTACATCTTCCCAATTTAATACTTATAATCATAACTTGTAGGAAATTGTTGTGTTGCGTAAAACGTGCGCGAAAGAAGACTCTTAAAGGAATGTGGAGTCCGTGTGTTTTGGAGATTACGTAGGCTAAAAGGCGAAGGCCCTGCTAGAAAACCATATGAAAACCAACGTCTTGGGTTCTTTCCTCAAATTTTGAACCAAACTCAAAGTACTCCTGCGATTGAAACTCACCAATCAAACCAAACTTCCAAGACTATGAATTACGATTCACCTCGGACACTTTTTTCCGACCGCTCTAATCTGTCTTGTTTGACATTTTTTTCTCAACAACCAAACATATATGCATGCTTTGTCAGACGCCATATGCAGAAGGCCAGGCAAAACTCGGACCTCCCATGAGAGAATGACTTGTATTAATCTCTAGTATCAAAACACCTATATATATATATATATAGCATTTTTATTCATTTGATTTTCACAGTACAAACTCTCTCTACAAACTTGTATATACATTTAATATCGAAACAACTATAGATGATCAAACTATAACTATTCCTTGCTACCCATTGCATGCTCTCAGCCCCAACACTTTTTTTTTTTTTTTTCAATTTCGCATCATTTTTCACATTATTGTCCCTATACAACATCGAGCTTTGACTTGTAACACCGGCCTTCTACAAGGCTCAGATGTCATAACTTTGTGACATAATACACGTGATTCCTAACGCTGCGGCGGCGCCTATTGGAAGGCAGCAGCTAGCTGCATTGTGGTGTTTTGCGGTATATGGCAAGTGAAAACCATTAGCTTAGTCTCAGTATTCTATAATAAGGCCTCCCATTGGAGACCTATGGGGAACTCCCTTCCTCCTCTTCGCAGTTCTGTAACTCACGGACGTTGGAGGTGGCGTCAATGGTGAAAAGCTATGAATTTTGCGTTTTGCATATCCATTTCCAATGCCATTCAATGAACCTTCGGTGTCTGATCCTTCAGTGATCTCCATGCACATTTTCTTTTTCCGGAAGTTCTTCGACGTCCCAACAATCTGATACATGTTAAAAGAAAAAAATAGTCAAATCTCATGAGTGTCTCGCACTCTTTTTTCCTACCAAACATTCAATGAACCTTCGATGTCCCAACATTTGGAATGTTTCCTCTCTTTTTTTTTTAACCGAAAATGAAGATTTATATTTACCAAAAAACAATAACAGTATAGAAAGGACACCCGTTTTAATTATTGGGAGAAAAAAAATAAGGAAATGTATTAAATATATGGTTCTAAATTGGAGGAATGCATGAAAGAAATACAGAAAGAGACTCTAGGACGGTAGGACCCACCCACCAGAAGAACAAAGAAATGGAGTAATAATTGTGCTGTACCTTGCAACCGAGCGAGCAGAAACTGAAGGAATCAAGGAGACTTCGCTCACAGACATCGCAGGTATTTGTAACACCTTTTCCAGGCCTAGGCTGAGGCCTTTCATTCAAGAACACAATTCTGGCACTGTTTATTATGTATGTCTGGACTCCTGCAATGTCCAAATATTTCTGAATCTCAGACACCCTTATCACATCATGATATGATGATCTCCTTATCTGCAAAACACACCAACAAAATCCATCACAAATTTCAGCAATCAACAGTCTCAGGGGAAAGGAATTAGAAAAAAAAAATGAAAACAAAAAACACAGACACAAAAAAGAGAAGAATTCTTATTAAATTTCAGAATTAAGAAAGAGAAAAGGAGACCGAGGCACTTAGAAAGTAGAGGCTTCAGTCCCCAGAACCACATGTCATTGGTAGGATCGAAAAATCTCCATGTGCACTTTGAGGGCTATGGAAGTTAGGTAGATATGGACAATGTAGTGTGGTAGATTAAGATTTCACCTTGTTCAGCTAGATGAATCCCCCATGTGATGGACCAATTATGAACCTCTTAAACATCTATTCTTATTAAGCGGCGAATACAACCAGTCGCAGAATCTCGGAAACCCATACCTGAATAGCCCGGTGGTCTCTATGAGAAGCAAGGCAAAGAGAGCAAAGGGCCCCATTATTGCAGTCCAAGCAGTACATATTGCATTCACTCTTGTGAGAATCCGCATGAACCTTGCATTGAACAAAGAAGCTTGTTTCGAGAAGCGGCCGCAGCCATAGCGGCCACTTGGTTTCTTCTTCATCTTCGTCTAAACCTCCTCCTCCCTATACCAAAGGGAATCAGATTACACGAAAGAAAAAAAAAAAGACAAAAAAGAAGAAAAATACTCAACTGAGATAAATGTGAGAAGCGTATTCATTATGGGGGCTAACCATGATTCTTCTGCTTTTGGGTTTGATATCTCTTTTGGTGGGTTCTTGATCATCTATAGCCAGTTTTGAAGGTAGAAAAGAGAGCTTTTCTCTGTATACTTTTCTTGAGAGAGAGAGAGAGAGGGCGAGAAGAGAGAAAGGAGGGGAGGGGTACTTTTGTAGCGGTGGGTGGAGGATGGAGTGGGATGGGTTAGGGGTGGAGGTGTGGGATGCGCTTATCTTTGGCTTAAAAGTCCACAACCGAACCTCTGTCCGAACCAGAACCAAATTGTTTTTTATTTATATTTTTTGGTCGGGGATGCGTTTGTTTAAAGGAACTGAGCTAGTGGTCTTTACTTTTCTAGTTCGGAATATTATATAAGCATGTTTTTTGTTTTATTGGACAGAGTAGGTTTAGGTTGGCCAAAAAATATGTTTTTTTTTGTGGGGTTGACACTTGGGGGTAACCATCTCGACACGTAGGCAAGATGATGAGTCAAGTAGTCGTATGTGAGGAAACTTATTACTTGTGTTGGACTTTTTTAATTCGCTAGTTTAACTTGCACGGCGAGGTGGTATGCCACCTCGACTGCCACAAATAGAAGGTAGAAATATACAGTCAGAACTGAGAATAAAGAACAGTTAAGTCTAAAAAAATGAACATTTTTAAAGTAAGAGAGTATCATTTTTAACTATAACTACTAGATCGGATTAGGATTTTTTATTTTTTATTTTAATTGTACGGTAAAATTTGAAAAGAGATATAATTTATATATTCGATATTATTTAATGTTATACATATAAAGTTTTGGACATCATGAGTCATATAATAAGATCTATTTATTATGTATATTTCTCTTCGAATTGGACCATACAATTTAAGTAAGAAATTACAGAGGATCAAGATTGAGATTCTCTTCAATTCCCCACCCGAATTGGTATAATTAATAAAAAATAGACAGAAGTGGATCCTATTGTAAAATTTATGCTGTTCAAAATTTTATATAAATAATATAAAATCTATCTATTATATTCATTATTTTAAATTTATATCATATCATTCAAATATAAAATTTGAAAATTAGAGATAGAGATTTACGTGCACAGATTAGATTACCCTCGCAAAAAATATATATAAACTAAATCAAAAGAAGAATAGAGATTAAATATATCATTCATAATATTTTGAAATTCAGAAGGGGCATTTTTCAAACCAAAAGGCATAACATTCCATTCAAAATGACCGAAAGAAACTGTAAAAGCAGTTTTATATCTATCTTGTTCAGCAATTTGTATTTGGTAATATCCAGACTTCATATCAAATTTAGAAAAAATACAAGCATCATGCAATCTGTTAAGCATATATATATATATATATGGATATGATTCGACAAGATCGAACGATTCGTGACCCATCACGAGGCTACTTTCCACATTTGCTTAGAAAAAGGTGTTCAACTTGCTGGGCTTTTTAATCAATGTTAATAAGTGACTTTTTCTTTTGTCAGGTACTTATCTGAGACTCAAAAAGGATACATCCCAAAGGAGGCCCAAAAAGAGCTCAATCAAGTAGACAAAGAAGGCCCGAAAGCAGATCAAACCGACTAAAGAAATCTAAAGGAGAGATAACCCACACCCAAAATCTCTTCTTTTCCCTGCGTCTTTCTGGGCGGACCCCCTATCCCCAGTCACAAGCCGAAAAGCAGAATATCGTGAGTCATTTTTAGTGGCAAGCCCTTGTCTCATGCATGCTGTTTCTTTAAGGATTCGGCAGAACCAAACAACTCTCCTTTCTGCAGAGTCTGTCTGAAACAATTTTTTGGCTAATGAGCCATGAGGTAGAACTTGGTATGCGTACCTGTGATTTCTAGAAACAGTAGACTTCGTGAAGGCATATATGTTGAGCAACCCATTTGTAGGGAAGACCTTTTCCACTTCCTCTCTGCACCTACTCTTCTATATGATGTTTAGTAAACAAAAATCTTTTATATGAAGGATGAGGACTGCACCTTCCCTTTTGTTGTGGATGGAATCCCAACTAAAAAATCTGTTTCAGCATTAAAGAAAGAAGAACCACATAACCTGACCTTGGGGGTTATTGCTTCCATACAGATTTCCGAAAGCTTTTGGCCCTGCTAAGTTTAATTACACTGTAAGATGAGCTTAAGTTTTTGAAGAAGTAGGACTCATGGAATAGATTCCTGGATTTTGGTTCATTCTGGGGGTGATCGAGCTTCAAGAAATACAAATAGTCCTTATCAGTACACTTTTTTTTAACGAGAGGACCGTATTCAAAACCCTCACAGCGGAAGATAAAACAAAAATAAAATTATTACAAAACCCTAGAAAGCACGTATAAACCCTTTATATTTTCCCAATCTTCTCTGAAATAAACTCTCTTCTTCCTAGCCTCCATTCTTTTGAGCTTAGCATCTAGGGCTAGAGAGAAAGGCAAAACAGGGGACATACCTTTTTACCATCCTTTTAAACATCTTTTGATTCAAAATATCTTCATTAATATATATCTTTTATTGTTAGGATCCTCAGGTTTTAATTTCGTGAATTTAGAGATAATTTAGGTAGTTTTTTTTTTTAATTTGAACTTATATTTATAGACAAAAAACAAATTGGATAGCATAATTTTTAATTTATTTTTTACTCCCCATAAGTTTTAAAAGATATCAATAATCGCCCTCCCTTCAATTTGACCCTTAAATTAGATGAAAAGTTGTGTGAATGGATTAAGACAGCATGCACAAGTTTTCTCGCAGCTTCACCAATCATTTGTACACTCTTAGCCTCACCCTAGTAACCCTTGGGAATACAAATTAACAAGAGAATCATTCAAATGGGATCAACCATTGTTAAAATTTAACCAAATAACTACAATATCTCTCATTTAAACTTGAATATTTGAGATCTTGATAATATCTTAAATTAAAACTGAATCTAATATCGTGATAATCTCGTATCAAAGATTAACACGCAGTGAAAAATTATTTTCAGTATGTCCCAAATGATTGCCAGGGCCATGCAGATTGCCTCCAAATGATTCTGGCGTTTTGGCATTGGGTACAAATATGTACTCGTGTCTCCAACTCCCAATTACAGAGAAGGCAGATTCCCCAAGTTCCTTCGACCTCCCCCAGTTTTCCTCTTAAATGTTCCACCATCAATCAACATGGGATGGTGATCTGTTGATTTTGAGACCGACTGCATGGTCCTTAGCCAGCTCGTGCTGGAATGTTCTAGACAGCCTGGACCTCTTCTGTCAGAGCTTTTGAAGACCTTATGGTATTTTTTCGAGAATCATCAGGACTGTCTGCTTTCGTGGGTTCCTCGGAGTCGGAATCACCTTCCTCACTGTATTGCAAAATGGGCTGCGGATAATCTTTGTTTCGGTGTTATTAACCCCTCTTCTATTCCTTTTGCATTTTTTCAGACCTTGATGTGCTTTTGGACCTTTTTATATTGTTGAATTTATCAGTTACCAAGAAAAACAAAAAAGAAGGGAAAGCACCAACTGCCACCTTCCAAAGTAATAACTTTTGAGTCTATCCTGTAGCTTCACCTTCCATATTCCAGTCTTCCTGAGGCATGTTTTCCGTCTTGTTGCTCTCTGGTCCTGGATTGCCGCACTGCTGACTTCACCCTGAAATTGCCGGTGTTGTCCAGGGCCCAGATGACTTGATCATCGCTATTTTGATCCGGGGGTGCCATCAGCCTTATGTGGTTGATAGTTCTGTCGTTAAACATCTCGTGTAGAAGCTGGTGGTTCCATTTGCCCGTATCTTGATCCATTAGCTCGTGAACCTCTCTCAACGCCATTGCAGTTGGAACCCCACGTTGTCGGGTATCCATTGGTCTTGCCTAGTCGGGATGCTTCTTCTGTTCCTGATCTTGTGACAGAGCCCCCTGCTGAGGGTGTTTCTCGAGTTGAGTATTCCTTTCCAGGCACATGAGGCGTTTAGAGTGGGGGCCGCCTGCATTAGAGTGTCATCCTTTTTGCTCCCTGGGATCAATTTAGGATCAAAATTGTCAGAGAAGAAAAAGCGCTAGTGTTTACATCTCTCTGAGTAATTAGCTGGCAGGCATTATGCCGAGGATGAACGTCTTTTAAAGTTTCAGGACTAGTTGAAGCCTTGAAGGCAGCACCCTCTCGTTACAATTCTTGCCAAGGGTCTGAAAAATTTTGGGTAATGGGTCTGCAAAGCCCAGTTTCCACCTTCACATAACAATCAATATTTAAACCATCAAGACTCTGAACGAAGATTATGCGAAGTGCTGGAAGTGTGAAACCATAAAATCTAACACTAGAAGCATGGAAATTGAACTCTTAAATGAAATTAGAATAGCTGCCTAAACACTAACTATCCCCACAAGTCTCTATGCACGCCATCGAAAAACTTCACCAAACCCCAAACTGCCATCGGTGCAAGGCTGACGACGGGGTGGGGGAGACAGAGAGGTCCTTCATAGTTTGATCCTCTGGGACTGGACGTCAAACAAATCTAGATACACATGAGGACCAGATTCAAAAGTTGCCCCTTCGCCTAGAGGGTTAGATGCTAAACAATAGTGCAGTCACACAAGGACCGACTTTAAGTGTTCAATAGGAGCAGGGGGCAACTTTTGAACATATGGGACAGCCGTAGGGATTAGCATCTGCAAATACTATGTAATATCAGTTAGACTTGAGGACTTTTCTAATTTAAAATTTAAAATACGGAAACAACATGAACGAAGAAAAGACAAAAGCAATGACTTTTCAAATAAAAGTTGCAAGGTTCTAAAAGGAACTCTGAGTAACCCCTGAAACAATATAGGAAACTTGGTTCTAAATGTACTTAGAACTCACTCTTTTCACAAGGAAAAAGATATTACAGAAACATATTTGATATATAAAGCAATACAGACAGTAAAAAAAGTGATAAATGCATAGGAGTTAGGACGACTCTGTACCATCCGATGATCTTTCTTTAAGTGGCTAGAAATCATCTGGCATTGGGACTGACACATATGAGTGATATATCTGGCATTTTCCTGTTAACAGAGGTTCCTTGTTCACAAAATATCCAAGGAAAGCGCATTTCATGTATTGTGGCAGAACATACCATTTCCAATCTCCATTCTTTAGCTGTAAGGCTGATTTTGAAGTTAACTGAACCTAACAAAACAAATACACCACATGAGACACAACTTCCATCATACAAAGTGAGATGACAAAAACTTTAGCGCGCGCAAACACAGAGGGACGACAGACACCTTAAGGATTCCCTATTATGCCGAGGATGAACGTCTTTTAAAGTTTCAGGACTAGTTGAAGCCTTGAAGGCAGCACCCTCTCGTTACAATTCTTGCCAAGGGTCTGAAAAATTTTGGGTAATGGGTCTGCAAAGCCCAGTTTCCACCTTCACATAACAATCAATATTTAAACCATCAAGACTCTGAACGAAGATTATGCGAAGTGCTGGAAGTGTGAAACCATAAAATCTAACACTAGAAGCATGGAAATTGAACTCTTAAATGAAATTAGAATAGCTGCCTAAACACTAACTATCCCCACAAGTCTCTATGCACGCCATCGAAAAACTTCACCAAACCCCAAACTGCCATCGGTGCAAGGCTGACGACGGGGTGGGGGAGACAGAGAGGTCCTTCATAGTTTGATCCTCTGGGACTGGACGTCAAACAAATCTAGATACACATGAGGACCAGATTCAAAAGTTGCCCCTTCGCCTAGAGGGTTAGATGCTAAACAATAGTGCAGTCACACAAGGACCGACTTTAAGTGTTCAATAGGAGCAGGGGGCAACTTTTGAACATATGGGACAGCCGTAGGGATTAGCATCTGCAAATACTATGTAATATCAGTTAGACTTGAGGACTTTTCTAATTTAAAATTTAAAATACGGAAACAACATGAACGAAGAAAAGACAAAAGCAATGACTTTTCAAATAAAAGTTGCAAGGTTCTAAAAGGAACTCTGAGTAACCCCTGAAACAATATAGGAAACTTGGTTCTAAATGTACTTAGAACTCACTCTTTTCACAAGGAAAAAGATATTACAGAAACATATTTGATATATAAAGCAATACAGACAGTAAAAAAAGTGATAAATGCATAGGAGTTAGGACGACTCTGTACCATCCGATGATCTTTCTTTAAGTGGCTAGAAATCATCTGGCATTGGGACTGACACATATGAGTGATATATCTGGCATTTTCCTGTTAACAGAGGTTCCTTGTTCACAAAATATCCAAGGAAAGCGCATTTCATGTATTGTGGCAGAACATACCATTTCCAATCTCCATTCTTTAGCTGTAAGGCTGATTTTGAAGTTAACTGAACCTAACAAAACAAATACACCACATGAGACACAACTTCCATCATACAAAGTGAGATGACAAAAACTTTAGCGCGCGCAAACACAGAGGGACGACAGACACCTTAAGGATTCCCTATTATAGCAGTAGTTGGACAGACTTTGAACGAGAAATGGATGTAACCACAGTATTCTTCTGCCATAAGTGTGAGTATTCTTCTGCCTATTAATAAAAATCTGAGATACCGTCCTCTTTTCATTTTTTAAAAAAAAAGAGAAAATAGTACGGATGCAAGGAACATGCAAATTAGCGGCAAGAGTTAAAATGCCTAATTATAAAAATGGTTCCACAAGAGTTCAATGCAATCATTTTTTTTGGATAAGTGAATCCAACCATCTTTGAAACAACACAAGTCTCCCTGTTTTCTGCAACAGCAACAAGAAATGTGGTTTTGCGCAGACATCATAGATTACTGGCCTTTCACTCCATGGAATTATTAAGTGTTTCCCTTCAGTGTAAACCTACACATTCAATCCATCTATCTACCGATGCAAAAGCAAAGAAATTAAAGCAAAGGAAAACGTGTCACAAGTATAATGATGAGATATATACAAATATAGAAATGGGAGGAGCGCAAGAACTTCAGATCTAGTGTATCCGCAAATACAAAATACTAAGGCAGAGTAGAAGCTGCACCATGTAAGGATGTAGAATTGAATGTTATGGTGACCATTCTTATAACAATTAACGAAATTAAACAGAAGGTATCAATCACTCCACTTATTATATATATCGAGCACGATTCTGCAAATCATATAGAAAAGAATTAGAACACGGAAATCAACAAAGGGGATGCAAGCGCCTGATATGTTACAAGAACTACTAGGAAGGGAAGGGAACACTAATAGAACAGAAGAGAATCCCCGAAATATGTCTCAAAATACACCTTTGTAAACTTTCCTAAAATAAAAAGAGCAAATTATATAGTCTAATGAAAATAATGTGAGAACTTCGTGCTGCCTACGCTCCAGTAACAAAAAGACTACTCACAGAAAGAAAAGGGAGCGTCAGATGAGAAACAGGATGATTAAGTCGCTTAAAGAAAATGTCCTCATCTTAGCAGGTCATTAATCTGACGGAAGTATCTGAACTTGCCCCCAAATTCAAGGCAGTGTCTAGACTTTAAGATTGAACATTTCTTCCATATCACCTATGCTCTGATAATAGCACTTTTCTTGTCTTTGTCACCCTTTTCCACAATAGAATTAGTCCTCTCAGCTTCTTGTGCAGCCACTTGGTAAAGCTTCAATTGGGGCTGTAAAGTCCTTTCCAAAAGCTAAGCTTGTGATTGACACATCATTTCAATGAAATATACTGGCTGTCCTCGCAGTCAAAATCTTCTGAATTTTCTTACTTACAGCCTACAAAGAATGAAGTCAATCAACAGTTTGGGAAGGAAAATTTTACCACTATCATTAGGACCCATCCTATGTAATTTGCTAGAATTCAAGGTACAAATATTCGTCGGGGCTGGAAGGAAAAGAAACAAAATAGAATTAGTAATCAAAGAACATCACATGATGTGTATTGCTAATGTGACTGGATGACAGAAACCATTGTTTTACTTAAATGGCAGATAACAAAAATTAACACGGGAGCAAAACTCCTCAAATTGTTACCTTTATCCAATTAGCTTAGATTTAAAAGAAAGCTTCGAAACCAAGACCTTAATTTTCCACCCAAATCATTAGCTCATTTTGGGATAAGTACTGTCAAGAAGAACAAGCCTTGGTGTTTACCTCTCTTTGAATAATATGATGGCTGGCATTATGCTGAATTTAACTCTCTTCTCCTGTTTCAAAGATGAACTTGTCATCAAGGTAAATGCAGGGGATACAGGCTATCTTTAACCCATCTCGCCCTTGATCTTTCTTGCAGCATTCTTTTAGTGGAGGGCATTTTTGGATATGAAGTTTGAGGAGTGAGGGAGGTAGGCCATCCTCTGGAAAGGACATGAGATTTTCGCACGCAAAGACATACAGTTCTTCCAGAGAGGTAAGCATTTGAACGCCTTTGGAGGACATATATTTTAGATTCGGGAAGCGTTCAATGTTGAGGCTGGTTAGAGAGGCAGGCAGCATCATCTCTGGAAAGGAAACCACATGTTGACATCCACCTCTAATTGAAAATGTTTTAAGAGAGGTCAACCTAATCAACCCCCACTCAAACAAGGCATCGTTGATGTTCAGATCACAGATTTCAAGAGATGTTAGGTTGGTGGGAAAACCTTCTTCTGGAAAGGATACAATGCCTGGACATCATCTTATATCCAATTCTTGAAGAGAGGTGAGATCGTGTATGCAATTGGGCAGGACCTGCAGGTTCTTGCAACCAAAAATTTGTAGTACTCTCAGGTTGACAGGGAGCAAATCTTCATCCGGGAAGACAGCAAGAGCTGGACAAATCCAAATTTCCATCTTATCCAGATGGCTAAGACTGTGTAGACCCATGGGTAAGGATTTAAGGCTTTCACAATGTGAGATGCTAAAATATTCCAGAGAGCAGTCAAAGTGGAACCTCTTCGCTATTGACTCCAACTTTCGACAGAAGCTGATACGGAGGTGTTTCAGTGTTGCAGGTAATTCCCACTTGATGTCAAGGATCTGAGAGACAGACAATCATGTATTTCCATGCACTCAAGAAAATACGTGCAACTGTTGGAATTGTTTATATCATCCTCTTGAAGCAAAATCAGCAGATTCTTGCATTTAACTATCTTTAGCTCCTTCAGAGTTTGAGGTAGCTGGCCTGTTGCGAACTGTGTCAGTAAATCACAGCAATGAATCAAAATAGACTTAAGAAACTTGTTGTTGTACATCATTGTCTTGGGTTTGTCTTGGGTAAAGATTTCAACAAATGGCAATGCCCGATCTGGATTTCTCTCAGTTTGGATGGCAAACCCAATTGCAATTCCTCTCCTACTTCTCCTGCCACCAAAGAAACTAGTCTTGGACAGTCAGAAATCTTTAAAACACGAAGACAAGGAAGATACTGTAGCAATCCCAAATCTTTCGACCACAAAGGCGTCAGCTCCTTACAATTCTCAATGGTCAAATTCTTTGCATGTATTAGTCCTTGCATATCCAGGCCTTCTATTTGACATGTAAATTTTGAAATTGTTGAAAGATTCTCTAAGTTTAGTGAGCTGAAGTCAACTTTACTTCTGCACACCACCCCTTTCGATTCCTCAATTTCTAGCTCACAGAGCTCTGGAAAGTTTGAAAGTGAAATTATCAATTGCCCACATCCTTTTATCACAGCCTTTTCAAGTAAAGGAAGGTGAAACACCATCTACTAGAAAGTTCTTGCAGGCGTGGGAATTCTTCACAAGGAATCCAATTCTCTCAGTCTTGCATACCCTCAAAACACAAAGTTTCCAAAGATCAAAAGGGTTGTAAGCAACCTTCCCCATAAAACTCAATACCAACATTCTTTATTCTAGCCATTCTGCTGATAAATAGTACTTTGAGTGATGGCAGTTGACCGAGTGGCGGCAATGAAGGGCAATTTTTGCACATCTCAATCCTCAGAAACACCACATTAGGCAATGAGGATCCTTTCAACCAAGTTGGAAATTTGTACAGTAGTAGCAACTGATGGTGAGCTCTTTCAAAACCTTAGGAGGCCGCATCAAGTTGAGTACCTCAAAATCAGCTGTTCTGTATTGTGATTCATCAAAGTTGCTACTCCATTCCAACAACAACCCACTAAGATTAGGCTTACCAATTAAATTAGCATCTCTTGCAACTCTAGGTTCAATAACATTCTCCAATCTTGAAATACAGATTGTTCCTCGAAGATGCACCAAAGGCCCCAACTCCTTTATCCTGGACCAACTATCTTTTGCACAACTAGAGTAGACAATGTTCTGAGACAAGTCAATTTACCTATTTGTGGAGGCATCAAGGTTCCTTCAATATTGAGGTGGCGGGTTGACTAGGTTCCCAAACTTTGAAGTGAATTCTGTAGATCATAACAACTGTCTAACCTCAGTGTTTGTAAATTGCATAGAGTGGTTGTTGATTCAGGCATGCTTTTGATGCTAGTATAAAGAAAGGTCAAGGTACTGTAGATGCTTCAAATCACCAATTAAATCCAGCAACTCAGTTATGCAATATCCCCTAAAAGAGAGTACCTTAAGAATCTTAATTTGGACAACAATTTGAGAGGAACATAATAAGTCAAGTAACAGTGCATTGGTTGCATAAAAGGTAGGAAGGTACGTAAACATGTGAGTTCAAAAAAAATCTCAAACTTTTTAGTGCCATCATATTCACTACCTTTTGTTTGTCAATATTCACCTAACATGCACTGGGGGAAAGAGACTTCAGTGCTCATCCAAATCTTGCAGACATTGGTATGGATATTGTCAAACGGTGTAAAGGCTTGCCTTTGGTGGCAAAGACCCTTGGGGGCCTCTTACGCACCAAAATGGACCGCGATGAGTGGGAAGATGTATTGAATAGCGAGATATCCAGAGAAAAGTGGAATTGCATCAGCTCTTATGTTGAGCTACCACCATCTTCCTTCATATTAAAAGAGGTGCTTTGCATATTGTTCTATATTCCCTAAGGACTATGAATTTGAGGAGAAGCAGCTAATTCTCTTATGGATGGCAGAAGGTTTAATTCAGCCACGAGAAAAGGAAAAGCAAATGGAAGATTTGGGTGGAGAATATTTTAGAAATATGTTGTCACGGGTTGATGAGATCATGCATCAAAAATCATGATTTATCATTGCTTGATTGTTGTCACTTTCATTTTTCCAACAATCAAGCAATGATAAATCATGATTTTTGATGCATGATCTCATCAACCCGAGACAATAGATTTCTAAAATATTCTCAACCCAAATCGTCCATTTGCTTTTCCTTTCTTGTGGCTGAATTAAACATTCTGCTATCCATAAGAGAATTAGCTGCTTCTCCTCAAATTCATAGTTCTTAGGGAATATAGAACAATATGTAAAGCACCTCTTTTAATATGAAGGAAGACGGTGGTAGCTCAACATAAGAGCTAGTACAATTCCACTTTTCTCGGCGCTCGCTATTCAATACATCTTCCCACTCTCGCGGTCCATTTTGGTGCGTGAGAGGCCCCCAAGGGTCTTTGCCACCAAAGGCAAGCCTGTACACCGTTTGACAATATCCACACCAATGTCTGCAAGATTTGGATGCGTAATGAAGTCTCTTTCCCCCAGTGCATGTTGGGTGAATATTGACAAACAAACATCATCTGAAAGCACTTGCGAATGAAAAGCTGGAATGGTTCCCATCATTGATTTATTTCTCCAGACTAATCTTGCCACTTTCAGACGGCAGCATAGTAATCTTGCCGTACAAGATCCTCAGAAGTAGCATTTAAGTTAACAAAATGTAGAGAACTCAGAGTTCGGATCATGGTCAGAGGTGCCTTGGGATCGCTTCGTCCTTCAATTTCAACAAAAACTGCAAAAAATTATTGTTCTCTTCGCCAGAATAACCATCCGCCGCTGCTCTACTCCCAGTGGATTTTTTTCCAGTCCGAGGGTCCTAAACTTCCAGTTTAACCATTAATCCCCTCAATGGACAACTGGACCACAGCGAGGCATTGTAAGGATTGCTTCAAATATGCAAACTCCACGAGGAAGAAAGTTCAAGACGACACTACGCATACGAAACAAACTGAAGTATAAATCATCTATTGAGTAATTTATCTGCATAAAAAATTAACATCTAAAGCTAGCTCAAAATTCGCACCTTCCGCTCTTGATCAACGAGGAAACAGAAACAAACCATGGTGTTTCGGGCTTCTGTGGGAAAAAAAAGTATGGAGTAAGGAATTCCGGAAAGGACCGGCGAGGAGAGGAGCCAGAGAGAGCGAGGTCCTTCGAATTCGTGTGGGTAGTTGCTGAAAAAAATGGGGAGGAAGGAAGGCGAAGGAGAGGAACTTCGGCTCTCACGCAGAAAAGGAATTTTGGGAGAATTGAGCATCCAATCCATTTTACTCGTTAAATAAGATGGACACATAATGACCGTTAGATTGCAGGGTCAAAATCTTGACCGTCCCTTCTGATAGTTTGGAATTCCCTCTTTCGGAGGGAATCTGTTCCGTTTTGCGCAGTATGTCCATCATTTCAATACTTCATTGTCTGCCCAAATATTTGTCAAACATTTCAATAGCCAAAATCTGCCCGAAATTTGTCCAAAATCTGCCCGACAACTTACACCATATATCTGTTCAACATTTACAACCACAACAACACCGCCTTAACTTTCAACAAGTAAATTTACTGCCACTTTAAAAAATTCCAGAAAGTAAATTTACTGCCACTGTAAAATGTCAAAAGCATTTACAGCCCTTTACAAAAACTACAATTTACCGACCCTTCAAAAATCTCAGAAGCTTTTAAGGTATCTTTAGCAAACCATCCAATCCCACGAAGTTATCTTTAGCTTTTAATCTCGAAAGCTTTTAAGTTACGACTCTTCTAAACAAGTTCAAATCTCAAACTTTAAGCTCTTCTTTTGCTTGATCTTCTTCCCAGTCTCTAAATTCTCTTTGTGAACTCGAGAAATCTAGTCTTCCGAGACTAACTATTATCGCCCTCATCTGCACCCTTACTCATACTGGGTTGGTCATCACTATCATCCTCTCTTGAAGAATGTGTCTCTTCTATCTGCCTACTGACTGAAAGAGCACAACCAAACCAAGATACAACTTTTCACCTAGCAATAGCAGCTTCATTCCAAAATGTCCAGAAAACTTCCGTCAAGAGAAAGACTCACTTTGAACGACTGGTTCTCCGCAACGCAAGAGATAGAAGTCAGTTACGTCAATAAAGTTAGTGAGTGTGAGTCATAAACTTTTCATGCTCAAAATATATTTGTTTGTTAATTAGATTTGGAAATTCTGCCGCAAGTGGTTGCAAAGGCTTCATGGCTATAAAGTCCATCTCTTGCAAGAGACAATTGGGAAGAAAGATGAAAACACAACAGAAATTGCTCATGAAAAAAATAAAAGAAGGAAATAACAGTACCAATTGTTGATAGAATTAGGGGTGTTCACGGAAGTGATAAAGCCGACTCGACCCGACATTCCGAACCGAACCGAACGAAATCGGGTCGGCTTTCCGAATGTTCGGGTCGGGTGTCGGAACAAAATAATTTTTTCCGTGAATATCGGGTCGGGTGTCGGAATAGGCAAAAAATTTCCGAAGTGTTCCGACCCGACCCGTGATATATATAAATAAATAATATATATATATATATGTGTGTGTGTGTGTATTTAACACTAGTTTTGATACACATTTTAACACAAAAATTAGATAAAATAGGCTAAAAGTTAGTTGGGCCTAATGAAATAGCCCTTACATTGAGTTGAAAATTGGCATACCTCATAAAAATTGGGTAAAATGGGCTAAAATGAATTGGGCCGAATGAAATAGTCATTAAATTAGCTTTAAAAAATGATTTTGGGCTTTTCGGCCCATTCCGAATTTCGACCCGATTTTCGACCCGATGTTCCGACCCGTTTTCCGCCCGGAATTACCCCTTCATTCGGCTCGGGTCGGAAGAATTTTTTCTCTTCCGATTTTACTCGGGTCGGGTGTCGGAAATAAAAATTTCCGACCCGTCGGGTCGGGTGTACAGCCCTAGATAGAATCGTAGGGTAGAAAAGTTGCAGCTTTGAGTTGATCTGCTTCACTCTATTCGGAATTGAGAGACTTTTGGGTTTAATCTAGGGCTTGGCCAAAAAAGAGAGAATTTTCGCAAATACGTTTGGATCGAGATTCATTAGTGGGTAGGCGGGTCACTGTTTTCTCTTGAGCATTCGACGACACCATTTGGTTTAATTATTATTTTTTGTATGATTCGCTAATTAGGCCTTGACGTGATAAGTAAATGATGATTCAATTAGACTTGAAGGGTGACATTGCCGTTAACGTGGGGAGACTGAGATAGGTGAAGATGCTTTTTTTTTTCAAAAACCATTACTTTTAAGGGTCTATATGTCTAAATTGTTTATTACCTCAAGAGCCTAATGGTAACTCTGTGATACCTCAGGGCTCCTTGTGTAATTTTGCTGATTGATTTTTTAAGAGGGTGTTCGGTTATGAGTGTTGTGAGGATTTTTTATGTTTTGAGAATTTTTAGGTAATGTTAACTTTATTGGTATGCATGTTGTAGTTATTTTTATGTGAGATTAAAAATGATGTTTGGTTGTAGAATTTTTGTATTGTGAGAATACAAAAAATCCTGAAAATTCTCTGTTAAATGAAGAACCCCAAGATTCAAACAATACGTCGTAGATGCAAAAGTACAACTGCAAAGAACTCAGTACGGTCCAATGGTTTCAAAGCAGTGGACCCCATCCAACTCCGGTGCGAACCTCGACATCGTCTGTTGTTTCTCTTGTGGTTGGCTTGGTCCGCCATCGTGTTTTGGAGGGGTTGAATTCCCTTCTGGAGCTCTTTCCTTCGGCTTAGGCTTCGGCTTTGGCTCCTTGGTCGGACCAATCGACAAGCTGACCGTAGGATTTGGCGCAGAGCGCGTCGAAGGAGTTGAACATCGACATCATCATGGCGATGGTTTTGCTAGAAAGAAGACTGAGACTATGTTTGCATACAAAAATTTTACACATCCTAAAATTTTAACACAATAAAAAATTACAAAATAATCTCTCTCTCCCCATCACATCATTACTTTTCACTATAATAAATATTAAAAATTATCTCTCTCTTTATTTTTTCACCAAATCTGATACCCTAAAATTTTAACCGCCCCAAAATTTTAACACACAAACACAACCTCAATGAGTTTCGGAAAAGAGAGCTTTTTTGAGTACTGTGAGGCTTATCCACGAGGAAGGTAGAGGTTGCGAGAGGAGGTATTTAAAGAGAGGGAGAGAAACCGGAGGAAATTGAAAGACTAGCTTGAAAGATCTTGAAGGAAGGGTGGGTGCCTGGGTGTGAGTGGGTTGGCTGCTCATGAACAACAGTGACTTAATGTTTGGAGATAGTTCAATCTTGGTCGTCGGTAACTATATTCAACTAAGTTAGTGCTTACAGATTCTCCACGACATTCTTTCTTTCTCCCTTTGATTTATCCCCTCACAACAGTCTTCGACCACCGCCGTAGCAGTCGTGGTCCTCCGTCGCAGCAGTCGTGGGTTTACGATAGTGGTAAATGCTTCGAAGGTTATGTTTGTGTTGTAAAAATTTTGGTATTGGGTTTAGTGAAAAAGTGAAGAGAAGTAATTTTTTATATTTTTTGTAGTGAAAAGTTATGATTCGATGGGAGAGAGATAGATTATATTGTAGTATTTTATTGTGAGTTGGTGAAAAATTTTGTAAAATTTTTCATGAAAATACAACCTAAGAAGGAAGGGTCTACTGTTGAAGGCCGAGGAATGAGGCTTTTAAGTCACTTTTCAATCAAAACGCATAGTTTCAGTTAAATGCAAAGCTATATGTAGTTTCATCAAATGATGGAGGTTGATGTGGCAATGACGAATGACGTGTCAAATTGAAGCTGAGCTAGCGAATCATTCTGTAAGTTAGGATGATGGAGAGTAATGGATGAATCAAAATTTAAACTGATAGAAAACGTAAAGACTAAAAATTTGATTCATTAAATTTCACGACCGAAAAGAAAAAGGAGAATAAAACACTTCACATGTAAACTTTAAGTTTTCCCATCTCAAAATACTAATTATTTATTATTTACTTTTTAAAAAACTTTAACAAAAATAATTAGAAGTTCGCTTCTACCACCACGCAACTCCTCCATGAAATTAGCCAAAAGGGAAACTCCTCCATGAATTGTTTGTGGAACCACTTGCGGATAAATTTATCATGCTCATGTTCTTCTTTCATAACGAAAGAAAAATAAATTATTTGAATATCCCAATACGCCAAAATCACCAATAAACTCCAGCTTTCATGACTCGGGAGGAAGCACATGACCTCTTGAAACCTCTGCTCATGCTCTTATTGTATTTTCCCTGCACTGAAAAAGCTAGTGATAAATTATCCGAAAATTTTGGGCCGCCTCTAATTTCTGTAGAATACATAAGTTGTTCATAAAACATTGATGACAGAGTTAGACCTTGTAGCATGCTTGAAAGAAATGTTAAATCCTCTAACAGGGGCAGTCTGGCTGGTTATAGTCTCGTGAGCTCAACTAAAATCTCTGGGTTATGGGCTGAATCCGAATCTCCAATGTGCTTGAATCTCTGGGTTTTGGTTGCTATGTGCGTGGTGAGCATGGGGGTGGCTTGATGTGCACTGCCTCTCTCTCCTTCTGCTCATTTCGGCAGGCATAGTGACAAGGGTGTTCTTTCCTTTGGGAAGGTTTCTGGCGAGGCTTTTTGGCAAAAGAGAGAGATCCTCCATCACTCTGCAGAAACTGTTTTTTTTTTCCTTACCAAGCGTTTTGGAAAAAGACAAGGTCCTAACAAATGATAGATAACCAACCAAACATGGTAACGCTTCACTGCTAATCAATACTAAAAAAGCTGCATAGGTGAGAGTACGAAGCTGCTTTTCCTTTCCTTTGCTTTGTTTTTTTTTTCCCTCCAGTTTTGTGTTGTGATATCCATACCAATGCTTTTCCGAACTTTGTAGTTGCATCTGGAATAACAGGTACACAAAAGTTACCAACAAAAACAGCCCATTGTTCTAGAAAGCTGACAAAGCCTTAATTATTATGCCAACTTGCGGATTAAAGTATTAACCAAGTGTGTTGCATGCCTAAATGACTTAATAGATCTTGTAGTTTATTAATATATGTCTTTTAATGATAGAGACAGAAATAGACAAAAATGAAAAAGATATATAGTTCTAATGAAACCTTATTATAAGAATTAATTTGTCTTTTTTAAGGATTAATTTGTAACTTTTTTATATTAGAAGAACCGCATTTATTTCAAACTTTTTCACTAACATTTTACAAAATTGTATAAAAAGAAAACTTTTTACATGCATTGGTATGGATATCACAAAGCCACTTATATACCCATAAGACATTATGGGCGAAATTGAAGGTACCTATCCTCCAAACAGAGTGGAATAGACACACGGATAGAGACGAGAGATGAGAATTGAAAAGCATATATACCCTCTCCTAAGGATTTTCCAATCCACACCAACAGGCAACATAAGACGGAAACAAACCAGAAAGTTAATCCAAACTAATAAACCATTCACGCACATTCGACCGAAGAAGAGGAGGGGACAATAAGATTTTGGTTCGGGTATTTGGACTTGCAGACTTGCACCCACAGACTCTCAGGGGAGTTGAAGAAGGTCCAACCCAATTTCGCAATCAAGGCTTGATTAATCTCGAACATCCTTCCTAAGCCAATCTCACCTCGCTCCTTTGGAAGACAAATGACGTCCTAGGCAAGCGGGGTGAAATTCTTCTTTTTATTTGTTGGCAAGCCCCACCAAAAATCCTTCAGCAAGCGGTCGATACCCTCACACCAACCTTTGGGAGCAGGAAGGTGGACATGTTGTACAGAGGAAGTGCAGTGGCCACGACCTTGATTAATGTTGTCCTCCCAGCCTGGGAGAGAGAACGCATTTTCCAACCCGCAACCTTGGAGAGAACTTTCTCTCTAACATCATCAAAAGCCTTTCGTTTTGATCTTCCAATGAACAGAGGTAACCCCAAGTATCTGCTGTCCAAACCCATTTTTCGAACATGCAGAATGTCACAAAGAGAGATGACCACGTCGGGGTGGGTGTTGTTGCTGCAGAACAGGGCCGATTTGGCCTTGTTAACTTTCTGACCAGAAACCCGAGAATAGTTGTCTAAGATGGTGTTGAGCTGACGAGCTTCCCTGGCATTTGCCCGGCAGAAAATCAACAAGTCATCAGCGAAAAGCAAATGAGAAATGGAGGGAGCAGAGCGTGAGATTTTGATTCCATGGAAAATACTAGAATTTTCAGCGCGCACCAGCATACGGGACAACACTTCCGTGCCCAAAATAAAGAGGAAAGGGGAGAGGGGATCTCCTTGACGTAAACCTCTTGAAGGATGAAAGAAGCCTACCGGCGATCCATTGAGCAAGATCGAATATGAGACAGTGGAAACACACTGTTCAATCCAAAAAATCCATTTACTGTCAAAGCCAAAACAACAGAGGATTTGCAGCAAGAAGCCCCACTCCATCCGATCAAAAGCCTTCTCCATGTCGATCTTCACCGCAGCAAGACCCTTTCAGCCTCTCTTGGCTTTCATAGAGTGAATCACTTCATGCCCCAGGATGGAGTTCTCTTGAATAGTGCGACCGGGAACAAAGACAGCTTGATATGGAGAAATGAGCTTGGGTAAGCCACCTTTCAAACGCTCAGCAAGAATCTTCGAAACCACCTTGTAAACCACGTTGCATAAACAGATCGGGCGGAATTGATCGATTTTAGCTGGGTGCTCGACCTTAGGAATAAGAACGATGAAACTGTGGTTTAGTTGTTTAAGCAAGAAACTCGTCCGGAAAAATGTAGGACCATCTCAATCAAAGCTCCTCCAACTGAGTCCCAGTAATGCTGAAAAAAGATTGCCGACACCCCATCCGGCCCTGGTGCCTTGAGAGCCCCCAACTGAAAAACTGCTGATATAATCTCGTCGTGACTGGGGGTGGAACAGAGGGCAGCATTTTCCTCACGGGAAATCAAAGGTTGGATAAGATCAGCAATATCACCTACATCCGCAACACCTGACGGATTATACAGATTTTTGAAAAAAGCAACCACATGTGTACCGATATCCTCCCTGCTCTGCAACCAGACCCCATGGCCATTCTTTAGAGCCTCAATATTGTTTCTACGACGCCTAATAATCGTTGAGATGAAAATAGCGGGTGTTGAGGTCGGAAGTTGCTAACCATCTAATCCGCGATTTTTGCTTCCAAAAGCATTCCTCTCGCTTCAGAATCTCTAAAAGGTCCGATTGGATCCTTTGCTCCGCATCCCAAGATTGGTCTGAGGGGGGAAGAGACTGAATAAAGAGCAATTGCTGATTTAGAATTTTGATCTTAGTAGGGATCGATCCAAAGACTTCTTTATTCCACCCACGCAGAACCAGCTTAGTAGCTTTGATACGCAGCATCAAACGGAAAGCAGCAGAGCCAGAGACTGGATTGTTCCAAGCGTCAGCCACGATTTTTTTGCTAGATTCTTCCCTCACCCAACAACATTCAAAATGAAAAGGCTTAGGCCCAGAGTTCATACCACCGAAGGTGTCCAGGAGAATTGGAGAGTGATCTGAAGCATATCTCGGCAAATTACGGATGACAGCGCGGGGAAACAGATGAAGCCACTAACCATTAGCTAGCCCTTTGTCCAGCCTTTCGCAAATTTTATGAGACCCACTCCTCCCATTACACCAAGTAAAATGGGGGCCAGAGCTCCCCACATCCACCAAGCCTATGTTGAAGCGCATCTGGAGGAAATCGTCCGATGAGGAGGAGGCGTAAGGTCTGCCCCCCCATTTTTCATGTTGCAACCTGGCCTCTGCCTTCTTCCAAGGAACGAGAGTGCCGTTAACCTTCTTGAGGACCCTTGGCTTCCAGGGGGTATGTATTGTAAGCCTAATTGGAGAGATGACATGCTCAACGATCATTCAGTCCTTACAGTCTTTGATCTGGTGGCCCCCAACTCTCAGTCTTGGAATGAGCATCTTCTTCGCCGGCTATTCTCTGACATTACTATGGGGTATATCCTTCGCTTGACTATCCCCTGCTCTTCTGCAACCGACAAATGGACATGGACTAAAGAAAGGAATAAGATTTTTTCGGTCAAGTCAATGGTGGAAGTTGTCCAGCTTCAAAGGGCCCCGACGCCTCTCTTTCTCCCCCCCCCCCGAGACCTGGGTGCGGTTATGGAAATTAAAGCTGCAAGACAGATTGAAGTTCTTTCTTTGGAAGGTGGCTGCTGGGGCTTTGAAGACCAGGGGTGCTTTGGGCAGGCTTATTCACTGTGAAGATGATGAAAGCTTTCTCTGTCCATTTTGCAATGGTGCCCCTAAAGATCCTGTTCATCTCTTAGTGCGCTGTCCTGTTGCAGTCATTGCTTGGAGGGAATCGCCTTAGGGTTCACCGATGGACTCTGTCTCTTTTGATGGGGATGGTGCTGCGAATTTAATCAGGGTGATCTTGCACGCGGATAGTGTTTTCCATATTCATCGGAGGAACTTGAGAGCCTTTGCTCTTAATGCAGTCGTGGTCATGGATAGTCTTTGGATGGCTCGCAATTTGTTGATTCATGAGGCTGTCCCGGTGAATATTCGAAATCTAATCTCTTTTATTCGCAGGTGCTTTGTTGAGCATGCTGATGCTTGGAAGGCTGCGGACAGAGGTGCTTCTCTCTCTTGGCATCCCCCTTATCTGGTTGGTTGAAACTTAACTCGGATGTGGTTTGCCGTCCGAACGGGTCTTACATAGCAATCGCAATTCGAGATTCTCTCAGTTCCCTCTGTATGGCATACACAGAACACTTAGTTGCTATGGATCCTCTTGTTGGTGAAACGTTGGCTTTGGCGGAAGCTATGGTTTTAGCTCGTTGCTTTCAATGGCTCCGTGTTGAATTTGAGTGCGACTCTCTTCTCCTCTGCAAGGAGATCCACTCCTCCACCCCTCCTAGTTGGGCTATTGCTGATCTGGTGGGCGTTCTTCGTGCGGGCTGGCTAGAGTTCTCTAATTGGAGGATTTCTTAGGTTCCTGGCCGCTGTAATCGTTTGGCCCACTTGTTGGTAAAGTGGGCAGCTTCTTCTGGTTCTTTTGGTTTATTTTCTGCTCTTGACATTCCTGAGCGTATCCGGCTTTGTGATACGCACTATGGTTTTTTTTTCCTTAATGCATTACCTCTTTCTTAGCAAAAAAAGAAGAAGAATTAGAGTATTAACAAATAAAACCACTAAGAAGTAGAAGATAAAGAATAACTGCCTTTCTGACAAGGTAAAATAACAACGGATGGAATAACATGCCCACTGATGGTAGCAACATATCATCTCAATTGAACAGTTATTAAACAAAACTGATTGAAGTAGTCTCAATGTTGGGTTTCCAATGACAGTAATCTGATGTAAGCCACCTTAATTTCTTTGTTTCGGAAAGTCCACTAAAAGACAAACTACCCATTTAAATTCGTCCACCCGAGTTTTGAGGATATAAAAACAACTGAAGAGCGAATAGACAATACTAAAAAGGGCAACGCAATTTCAGAATTCAACCAGTTCACTGCCTATTTCTTCGCAGGCTCCTGATAATCTTGAAGGTTAAGCAACAAATCATCCGAACTGAGGAAAACTTTGTTGGCAGAATTCGAGACTGTGTGAGCAATTTCTCTGGCAGCTTCAATCTTCCTGAGAGTGATAAATGCTGGATTGTTGGCAATAGCTTGACCAATCAGCTGTGCACTCGTGGCCTCTCCCTGGTAACCGTGGGAAAAGTTTTTAAGTAAGAGAGACCTTCAAATGATACCAACAACTGTTTAAATCTAATAAATTACATGCAAAACCGAAGGAAAATAGAATTGTTGCGAGAATGTCCTGTTTGTTCATCTCATTATGCATAAACAATATGCTAAGTTGTTTTGGCAAGGATTCTGCAGAAGTCTGGGATTTATGAACTCCCTAATGACCTCAATGACCCTCAAGCACGGACTAGAATAACAATAAAACCGCACCACTGCTGAGATGTGCAAATAATCATTAAGTGGAAATAGATTTTGATCAAGAAAACAAATGAAGTAAACATGATTTCATTTTTTTCCAATATTCTAAATCAGTTTTCACTGACAAATGATTAAGAGTTTAGGAGAAAACAAAGACATTTGCAGCAGCTTGCGCCAAATTCAAGGCAGTATCATTTTGATTTTCCTAGGCAAACGTGAATTCAAGGCAGTGTCAAAACTTGAAGATTAAACATCTCTTCCATCTTACCTGTGCTCTGATAATAGCACTTTTCTTGTCTTGTTCAGCTTTTTCCACAATAAATTTAGCCCTCTCAGCATCTTGCGCAGCCACTTGTTTGGCTTCAATTGCAGCTGTAAACTCCTTTCCAAAAGTTAAGCTTGTGATTGATACATCGTCCAATGCAATATTGAAATTGGCTGCCCTCTCAGTCAAAATCTCCCGAATGTTCCTACTAACAGCCTACAAAAGATAATGACAGTCAACAGTTCGTAAAACCTGAAAGTTCACCTTTATCATTGGAACACATCCTTGAGTCACTGTACTAGAGTTTGAAGTACAAAAAATAGCTATAGACTAGGAAGGAAAAGAAGCAAAATAAAGTAGAAAGCAAGGTCCCATCACAGATATGTACTCTAAGGGATTGGATCATGGGAATAACTATCCCAGACAAATGGGACACAATGAACATCTGCACAGCAGCAAATTCTAACAAACAGTTCAACTAACCTAATACGCTTAACTATAAAGGATGCTGTGAAACAATAAGCTTCACCCTGCACCCAAACCAAGTCATCAGATCCGTTTTAAGTTATTCATTAAGACTGTCTAGAATGACAAGTGGTGTTTACCTCTCTTTGGGTAATAAGCTGGCTGGCATTATACTGAGCAACAACAGCTTTCAACGTTTCGTGGATAATTGAAGGCAGAACCCTTTCATTATAATTCTCGCCCAGGGTTCGATAAATTATTGGTAACTGGTCAGGCAGGGGACGGGTAAGAACTCGAAGCCCAATTTTTACCTGAACATTAAAATCAATATTTACACAAATGCTATTCATAAGGAAGATTATGTGGAGTAACAAATAATTGATACAGTAAAACTACCTCTTGTAGCATAAAATTGAATCCAACACAAAATGAAAACTTCACATAAATCTAAGCAAGGGTAGAGAACCATTTCAAAATAACAAATACATCACATAAATCCATACTGAAAAAGGAGCAAGGATGATAAGGAGAGGAGAATGAGATGCCTGCATATCCGATGGCACTAGATGCCAAATGAATCTGACTAGAGACAGATGAGAACCAGATGGAAAAGTTGGCCCCTGCCTAGAGGACTTGATGCTAAACAATAGTGCAGTCACAAAAAGGACTCACAGTTGAGTGTTCAGTAGGAGTAGGGGGCAACTTCAAACCAATGGGATACACAATTTAAACATTACCAAAGGGATTAGCAACTGCCATCCAGATGATTTTCACTATACTTAAAATGCATGACCAAAAAAAAAAAGTGAAGAAAAAACTGATTTCAACAATCAGAAATATGTGTTGTTAAAACATTGGACAGAGACTACTATGCGTCTCACCACTTAAGACGTTTTTACAGAATGTACTGAAGATGTTTTTAAAGGTCTCACAGGTTACCAATTCCAGGGTTTATTGTGGGAGCTGGTTTTATATTTTACCGAAGTGAACAGAACAAATAAAGTGGATGAAATACAGATCCTATTAGTTTGAATGCAACCACATTTAAAAATTTAATGGTGCCCATTTCTGCAGCAGCAACAAGAAAGGAATTTACCATCTGAAGGTCACGGCTTCCAGAAGTACTCTCCACTAGATGGGGCTTTGCGCGAACATCATAGATTACTGGTCTATCAAACCATGGAATCATAAAGTGTGTCCCTTCAGGATAAACCTGCACATTCCAACACATTAATGTACTATATTTTACAGAAGAGAAATTACGACAAAGGAATGGGTATCGAAAGTTTGTGATGACATGTACATTAATTTAGAGATGGCAGAAGAGAGATTTTAAAGACATGGCGTATTGAGCTACCAAATTTTAAGGCCACCCATCTCTTTCATATTTGATAACTATTAATAAGAAAGAGAAAGAAGAGAATAATATCAACTACAAACATTTCAAAAAATTCCCAATGATAACACAAAACATTAACCTGGTCCTTGACACCAACTATACGGTTGAAAATGATAGCTCGGTGCCCTCCCTCAACATTGTAGAGGCTGTTGGCAGCGCCATACAAACCAAGTGCACCAATGATGCCCACCCTTAGCAGAGCAGAAGCTGCACCACCGCCAGGCATCTTGGGAACTCTAACATTGTTCAAATTCATTTTGTTTGAATGCTGAGAATGTAGAATTGAATGTCAACGTCGTTATTTGTCTCACAAGGAAGTTAACAAAATATACACAATCACGCCACCCGTTACATATATGAAGCTCTGCAAACAATACAGAAATAGAAGAAGGGGACAAGGAAGTCAGAAAATGGGAAGCAAATGCCTGATATGAATCATGAGCTACTATTACGGAAAGGTCATTGAACCTAGCAAAAACACAAATTATGCTTCCTATTATCTTCTTTCTACACGGCGCACTTCAAACTGAAATAAACAAAGGAGAGAGTGAAAAGCCCTCCAATACAAGGAACTGTTCACTCTTTTCTTCTATACACATACGGAGGATGGGGGATAATGAGTTGAAGGGACGATGGGTAAAAAAGCATAAGAAGCTGTTGTACTGCAAGAAAGTAAATAGCTTGAACAAAAAGAAAAAAAAAGAGATACTAGATCATTAGCTCCGTTTGTTGATCTTCAGCAAATGAAAAGCCAATGGAAGTAAGCAATACTGTATCTGAAGGTAAGACCTGACACTTGAATCTTCCTAAATTTCCTTAGGAAGAAGGCTAGACATTATTAATAGATACAACAGATGACAAAACTAGAATATTCATCGAAAAACAAAAATTGGAATAGAAAAGGGAAAAGCAAAGAAATGGCAATACCTATAGTCCACAATAGGGAAGAGCTTACGAGAGAGAGAGAAAGAGAGAGAGAGGGTTTAACAGATCAAGGGCATTAGGGTACATCTAGGTCAAAGTCCTATATGAAAACTATGGCCAACTATAGCTCAGTGTCTCCAGAATGGTTTGATAGGTTTGGGGTCGACAGAGCCTTCTTTATTCCGTTGTTTACTTGATAATGCGATTTGGTTTTTGATCATACGGTAGAACCTTATCAGCATATGTACTCAAAATTTTATTTCAAGGATAGAGGGTTCTGGGCATTTAATCTTTTCGAGTGTAAAAGAAAGACGGACTCAAGTGAGCAGCCCATGCCCCCGCTTTTTTTCTTCTCCACACCTTTCTCCCTTATCTCGGAAAAGAAAAACTATGCCTGATCAGTTCGCCTTCCCCCAAGTAAATGAATTGTTTCGTCTTTGATCATAGATATACAAATAAATTGGTGAACAAAACAACTAGAAAGAAAGTTGGATATAAGCCTGTCTATCAGAAGTGGTTCAATGGCTACATTTTGGACAAACTTGGCTCATACGACCTAAACCTCATCCGAATCCGCTTTCTCTGCTCTTAAAGGCCCCTATATCTTTTCCCACTTTCTCACACGTGGAGTAAACTTAGCCCCCCCCCCCCCCCCCTCCCTACATCCTCTCTTTCTCTGTCGCTCGCTCACGAATACCCAACTCTGAGCGACTCTTTGTTCGCCCTTTTTTTTCTAGGTTGCAAAATAAACAGAAGCCCGTAGCTTAACACAGCATCAAAATGGCAGAAACCAACAACACGTCTCAGTTTCCTTTGACATATAGAATCACAAATACACAAACTTGATGATTCTGATGACATTGGCTTTTGAAGATTTTGGTGAAGAACATAAAGTGACCCAAAAAGAAAGCAATAGAATATAAAGAGGAGAAAAAGAACCTAAGGTAGAAGAAATGCGGACCTGCGAGAGCGAAAGCTTCAGGCAGGCGGTAGAGGCGATAGGAGTATAAACCCTAGAGCTGGCTCTGCCCTTGCGATTGCGAGGTGTTAAACCCTGCGCACACGAAATGAGTATGTCTTTTTTTTCCCTTTTTTTTTAAGACGGAGGTTAGTGAAAACGTTAACATCTCGGCCCAGCAATGTGTACGGTTTGGACTGCAAGGCAGCCTATCAAAAAATGGAAACGACAAAAAGAATGAATGGAAGAAAAAGCAAAAAAAAAAAATTTATTTATTTCTTTAAAATCTGAGTCATATCGGTTTGGACCCTTTTGCTTCGTAAGAAAATTATGAGTTATTCGTTTATGCAGTATTTTTAGAATTTTTTTATATTCTTACAACACAAAAATTCTACAATTAAACATCATTTTTAACCTCACATAAAAATAACTACAATACGCATACCAATAAAGTTAATATCACCTAAAAATTTTTAAAGCACAAAAAATCATCACAACACACCTAACCGAGCACACTCTTAGTGGAGTACACCAATGGCCCAACCTAGCCATAACCCATGTTTATGGGCTATGTTTGGTTCCTGTTTTCAAAGCATTTTTTTTGTTTCTAAACCAAAATTTGCATCCAAATATAGTTAAAAAGACTAAAAGCACTTTCAGTCTCCAATAATTTTTTGTTTAATCATTAATATTAGTTTTAGTGAACAAAACAACTTTATGAAATCCCATAAATAATCTCTAGAAAATTAGTGGATCACACCAATGGCCCAACTTTATTTGTATTTCTAATAATTGCTCTTCGTGGGAAAGAGAAAACAAAAAGAATGATCTTGTAAAAAATGCGCAAAACTTCACTAAATGGGAAGATGCACCTATTGCTGATCTTCAGCAAATTATATCAATATGTCTTGCTATAAAAGAAAGGAAAGTAAATTTATAAGGCCATCTTGAGTTTTTGACATATGAGGCTGGCACGAGATGGGTAAGAGAGAGGGTGATGTCACCCTAATTATTACTTGTCTAAGGAAGGCAATCTTCCTTTATTAACCATAAAAAAACCCACTACCTCATGATTACTGCATGTTATATATATATATGAGTGTGAAGACACTTTGCCACCAAGGCCAATTTGGAACCTTAATTCGATTTTGTGTTCATCCTCATTGAAAATTATTTAAAAAAAACAAGAAAAAAAGGTTTTCTTTTGATTTGTAACCGGGGGGTGATTCTGCCGGATATACACGAGTAACTCACAACAACCGAAACGCAACCACGCATGCGCAGACAATATTTTTAGATCCTTTGATTTACCGGATCATGATATTCTATAATTTCTGTCCTGCTTTAATTCAGAGAAAGAAAGTTTCAATATATATACCATATTATTGGGCCTTTAAAAATTTATACTGACAACATTAAAGAGTGTATGATCCACATGTCGTGACTATTTCTTTATGAATTACACTGTATAATTCGAGAAAGAAATTATAAATAATTTTAATTAAAGATTTACATAAACTAGGTGAACTTGACAACGAAGACATAGTAATAAGTTCAATATATAGCCAAATTGTACGGCTGTACTTCAATATTTATAAACCCCTTTGCTTATTTGTTTCGTTTTTTTTTGTTACCTCTAATCGCAGGTCCTTGTCAACATTCCTTAATATGTGATTTTCTCATCTTTAATATACATTTTTTGGAATATATAGCAGATTTTGATCCACTTTTGGACATATGATTCAAATCGACAAATATCCGAGTTATTTAATTAAAAATAGCTGGTAAGCTAGCTTTTCAACATTCAAGGTGCAGAGTTATTTGAAAATCTAAAAGATATTAATTCCTTAAACAACAAGACATTCAAAACTCCAAATCAAACTCAAGCAATAAACTAGCTAGGTACGATAATGAAAAAAACTGGACATTTTTAAAAATCACTTTCAACTTATTGGAATTTGACATCTTAATATTCATTAATATCTAATGCATTTTAAAATAATAGATACTTGAAGAGGATTGATATCTAATGCATTCATTAATGAGTTCATTGAAATTTTATGCAGTCATATTTTGAAAGTACTTGATGAGATGAAGATTAAAACGATTATTATAGATCAATACATATTGAAGAGGTGGACAAAGAATGCAAGAATGAGAATTGTGGTGGATAATCAAGGTTATGAAGTACAAACTGATCCTAAACTAGAAATAAGAGCCCGTTACAAAAATTTGTGTACCACATATGTAAGATTTATCGGTAAGGCTGTTGAATGTAAAGAGGCATGTGACTATCTTGAAAATCATGCAAGTGAACCTTGTGCAAAAGCGGAAGAGTACTTAAAAGCACAAGCTGATCTTGGCGATGCACTTGGGGCTTTCTCAACAGCTTGCGACAACAATTTTGAGAACATTGTTACACATGGAAATGGCATAGAGAGTGTAGTACACATGCAAGCAAAAAGGGTTAAAGAAAATGACAGTCTTACAACACGGTAGAAAGCGATATAAAAGTTGTCTTGAGACAAGACAAAAAGAAAAGAGATGCAAAAAGATCAAAGCTCTCATGCCCAACAATGCTTCTCCATCAACATGTGTTCTACTAGCACAAAATGAACTCGAGGTATAATGTTAAGTTGTAGAAACTCTCTTCGTTAGTTGTTTTACAATTGTATTTCACATATTATTATAATTTGACAATTGTTTTAATCAATGTAGTGCTCAAAGATACAAAACAAACAATTCGTCATAGTGCAATAGTAAGACTATGGACGCCTCAGGACATTCAAAACTTTTAGCAAATAGTTTTTGTGCGAAATTCGCGTGTATCAAAAGTCAACTACACTGTTCCAAAAACTCCCCTTCTCAAGCAACTTTTAGTGATCAAGAAAAATAGACTGGGAGAGATCATAAGATAAAACAATCATATGAATCTAATACGTGTAAGAACCAAACCCCGCCTGTTTGATAAAAAAAAATTATGTCAGTTGAGCTAATGGTAGTGCCTGTAAATTCTGTCAAGTCTATCGGAGACCAAAACTTAAAGGAAAATATCAGCAGATCATTAAAAGAACAAAATTTTAGCAGTTGAAGAGACTTGACTTACACCAAAGTCATCGTTTTAGCATTTGATTGCCAGGAAGGTGAATAAACATTGTCCATCTTCTAACGCCTTCAATATGGGCGTGCGTGGGAGTCTTGAGAGCGGAACAACAATTTTTGTCTTATTTCTTCAACGTCAATGACGTTACTTTGGGAGGCTAACACCCTTTTAGGGAATTTTTTTAGGTGGATGATGTGTCACAACTGCTTTCCTTTGGACGAAATTTTGTACACATGGCTTTCATTTAGTTAAAAAAACGATGGGAACCGGTTGAAACCACAATGGAGGTGAGTTGTTCCCTTGTAAAATACACACATAATCATATTGGATAAGAGAAATCAAGTAGCCTTCCCAAAATTTTCTGATGGTGGACTTAGGTCGTAAGACCGAACCACCTTAAATTGTTTTGTCCTCGCTTCTCTCTCTCTTGCTCTTGTGCAATCCTGTTTCCATTTATTTCAATATGGTATTAGAGCCAGGTTTTCTTCAAATATTCTTCTGTGTCTCGTCTAGTATTTCAGCCACATATCCAATATTTCGAGTGTCATTCGTCGATGTATCCAGTATTCTGGTCAACGTTCTCTGGATTTTGTCTTTGCACCAGCCCCTAACCGGATCTTTTGCTGTCGCAATTGCATTACGAGTCCTGCCCCGACCCCTGTCTGATCTTGTTTGTCACCTTATGTTGCGGATCTTGTTTGTCACCTTATGTCGCGGATCTTGTTTGTGTACCAATCTTTTCCGGCTCTTGTTTTATTGATTTTTTGTGGACATGTGTCACAACTTTGCGTCTCTCCAGTATTTCGGTCACCTTTCAATGGAACTGTTGCTGTCACATTGTGTGACCAGTCTTGCTCTGACCCCCGTTGGATCTTGTGTCGTTGTCCTGTGTAGCAGATCTTGTTTATGTTATGATCTCCGTTGAATCTTATGCCGTCGCCCTATGCAGCGAATCTTGTTTGTGTACCAGCCCTCGCCAACTCTTGTCTTGCCACTTTGTGGCGGATATGTTGTGTCGCAACTTTGCGTTTCTGGACGTCATCCTCATCTTGTTTGAAAACTCAAATTGGTATAGGCAATAACCATCTTGAGTTTTAAAAGGGTGTTAAAATATAAGGGTGACCCATTCCGGTACCCATAGGGATCCAAAATTTTGTTCCTATTCAATAACATTTGTTTCTTGAAGTTTTATATGATTTTATTGTCTCGTGTGGTATGGATTACCTGTGTAAGAGTTAGATCCAAGTTAATAAAAGGACTAAATCTTTAGAAAAAAAAAAATAAAAGGACTAAATCGTACACAAGAACGACTACCTCAAGGATTCCAATTGGATCGAATTTAATGACCAATTTTGAACCACAAAATTTTCATTCTTAAAATTGTGCATGATTAACTTTTCCTATAATTATGATAATCAATAAAATAATGATTCCTCAATCAAGACAACGAACATAAGGAAAGATTCCTAGAATCATGGATTTGTCCTCATTTCAATCTCCTGATAATTGAAATCGGAATAGGCCGTAAAAGAAGTCGTAAGGTAAAGGAAGTTGTAATTCCACTCAATGCAGGAATATTTTCCCACCCTTATTATAATATTTGGTATATCGACCATAAACAGGTTATTAATGGCCCCCTCAATCAAGGAGCCTTGATATAGTCATTTGATTAAGCCATTGAATAAGAGAAATCATGTAACCCTCTCAGACTTTTCAGTGGTGGACCTAGCCACCTTAAACAATTTTGTCCTTTCTCCTGTCTCTTGTAGACTTGTACAATCCCTTTCTCCGTTTCCAACTTTCCGTTTATTTCAACAATAATACGTGCTATATATGGCCAAATTGTATGGCCGTACTTAAATATTCACAAATCCCTTTCCTGATTTGTTTCATTTTTTGTTCCCTCTAATTGCAGATCCTTACCAACATTCCTTAATAATATGTGTATTTGTGGATTTGAATCAAATGTCCAAAAGTGAATCAAAATCTGTTATATATTCTAAATATTCATTAATATCTAATGCATTTTAAAATAATAGTACCTCCATCATTGCTTTTTTTTTTTTTCTAAGTTCCATCATTGCTTTTTAAAACAACGGAAGTTAAGATTTAAGAGAAATTCAACCTTTAAGACATAATAGAATTTCTGAGCCGCATGAGGAATGATAAATGATGAGCAAGTCATGACACCCGAGACAGCCATTCTCCTTTCCCTGATACGCTACCTATAATATCATTTCCAAAACTGCTTCTTATTCTGAAGTAAACTACAGCAATATGAGAAGATGGCACATGCGACCTGTCCTTGATTGTGTGTTATAAGCAGCAGTCTGAGCTCTTCTATGTCGTTAAGATCACCGCAAATGGCTGCTCTGTCTAGCTCTCTGTCCCTTTACCACATCTTGGTAGTTCTTATTGTCGCCTCCCATATCAATTCTTGTCGTGCTACGAATAAAGCCAAGGATGTCTATATTGTGTACATGGGTTCGCTACCAGAGGGTGAGTACTCACCTGCGTTTCACCATCTCAGCGTTCTTCAAGACGTTATTGGAGAAAGGTAGTCTCGTTCATAAGGTTTTTGCTTTAGTACGTACAATTGCCAACCCAAATGCATGAGCCTCTGTTCTTACTGAGTGATTTGGTTCTAAGGAACTAGATGGTCTTAGATGAAAAGTCCTAAGCTTTTGATTAACTCTTAGTCGACTCATGCATATTTGGTTTTAGTTCAAGCACGAAAGAGTGAAACAATAAATCATAGAATTTAACTGTTGTCGCTCTAATCTGTCCTTGCAGTGCTACCTCTGAATCCTTGGTTAGAAGCTATACTAGGAGTTTCAATGCATTTGCAGCTAGGCTCAGTGATGAAGAGCGACAAAAAATTGCAAGTAAGTGCATGCATTCTGATCCGCTAATGAGCATTGGCTCAACCGGCATGTCTTTCTTTAATGGGCAGATTTGATTAAGTTCAAATCCCTTTAGCTGCAGATATCTTCGTTCTTCCTCTCTTTTTCTGCAGTCTATCTTCGGATTCTTTGAATGTGATCTTGGCAATTATTACTTACGACAACGATATTGAAAGTAATGTGCAGGCAAGAAGGAAGTGCTATCCGTATTTCCAAGTAGAACTCTCCAACTTCAAACAACAAGATCATGGGACTTCGTGGGTTTAACCGAAAACATAAAAAGAAATCCTACCGTTGAAAGTGATATAATAGTTGGCGTCATTGACAGTGGAATCTGGCCCGAGTCTGAGAGCTTTAGTGATGAAGGTTTCAGTCCACCTCCTAAAAAATGGAAGGGCACTTGTGCAGGTGGCTCTAACTTTACTTGCAACAAGTAATTTTCTCTCCCTTCCACATTTTAGAGTTTTCTCCTCCCTTAAAATAATTTATCAAAAGAGCTCTAATCCCATATTAATGAACTGCATATTTGGACTGTAAATTCGTTGTAAAAGGGTTTGTTCATAATAACGTACTCAGCAACGAAATTGACATGTTGCAGTAAGCTCATTGGAGCCAGAGTACTCTATACCTCCCTCACAGGAGGTGAATCTGCAAGGGATGAACAAGGTCATGGTAACCATACTGCCTCAACAGCAGCCGGTAACAAAGTACCAGGTGTGAGTTATTTCGGTGTGGCGGAAGGAAATGCAAGAGGAGGGGTTCCATCAGCAAGGATTGCGGCGTATAGAGTCTGTAGTAAACTTGGGTGCAGAGACGAAGACATCCTTGCTGCTCTTGACGATGCTATTGCAGATGGGGTCGACATAATTACTATTTCAATCGGTGGAAACCCGAGACCCTTCGACTGAGATCCCAATGTCCCATTGCCATTGGCACTTTTCATGCGATGGATAAAGGTATCCTGACTGTTCATTCTGCTGGAAATAGTGGTCCTGCGCCATCAACAACCGCAAGTCTTGCACCGTGGTTGTTCTCTGTAGCAGCCAGCAGCACAGATCGTCAGATCATTGATAAGGTTACTCTTGCGAATGGGAAGACGCTTATCGTAAGTATGATCTTCAGATTACACATAATATTGTTTTACGATTTACACATAATGCTGTTAGAGAGCTCTACGTTCGACATTCCCGATTTTGTTTCAGACGAGTTTTCCTCTTGTTATTAGGGAAATTCAGTAAATTCTTTCACACTGAACGGAACAAATTTCCCACTGGTTTATGGAAAAGATGCTTCCAGTAGATGCTCTGATGATAATGCTCGGTAAACTATTCTTGTTTGGAACGAAGTTGCTGACTTCCATGTTCTGCGAGTAAATAAAGACTAAAAACTTTGCATGTCATGTGTTACATTGATTCAGGATGTGCGAGCCTGCTTGTTTGGATAAGGTGAAAGGAAAGATTGTGTTGTGTGATGCACGAAGTGGAAGGGAAGAAGCTTTTGCAGCTGGCGCCCTCGGGTTAGTCTGGTTAGACGAAGAAAAACAAGATGTTGCTTTTGTAGTTCCCTCACCTTCTTGTGGTTTAACGGCCGATAAACTTAATGTGGTCAAGTCCTACATAAGTTCTACAAAGTGTCGCTCTGTCTGTCCTTTGTGTCTATATATGTAATATTTAATTGAAATTAGAGTGAAATGCTGAATCAAATCTCGAACTCAAATTATAATTCTGATACCATCTCATAGGAGGAAATAAATTTTATTATCTAAGTCATATTCTCTAACACTATTGCCATTTGCCTGGATCTATACACTACGTGTTGGGTGAAGACAACCCGTTTCTCCCATGGACTATTGGGTCTGAGACTTGTTGGTAAACCTGGACTCTAATACCAGTGTTAGGTGGTCTTGGGCCTTCTCATCCCCAAAAACTAGCTCAAGGGGTGAGGTTTTCCCTCACACTTATAAACTGACCACTAATCCCTTCCACAACCGATGTGGGACAACCCCAACACTACGGCCAGCAACAGAGTCCCCTGGCTGTAAACACATTCACATATCACAAAAATCCCCTGTGCCAAACAGATACTACAAGAACAGAGCTCCCCTGCGTTTGACTATAATATGTTCTGTTTGGTTTTGCTCCTCATTTTGAAGTTCTTGTCTAACAGAAACCCGCAAGGAAACATACTGAAAAGTGAAACTATAAAGGATCCAACTGCTCCAGTAGTTGCTTCCTTCTCTGTTAGAAATAAAAAAAATTTTACTCTTCACGTGGGCCAAATAATATTGCATTTGACATTCTAAAGGTTGGGAACTTGGGCACCATTAACCTGTCTTCCCCCCTTCTCCTCTCCCTCTCTCGTGTCCTTGAAGTGTATCACTTCTCTAACACCTGCATCTATTTGATTCATATTTCAGCCAGATATATCGGCTCCAGGAATAGATATCTTGGCAGCAAATTCCCCTGTTGGTTCACCTTCTGGACAACCTTGGGACAAGTTGTCTGTGAACTGCAGTATATTGTCTGGAACCTCCATGGCTTGTCCACATGTAGCTGGTGGAGCTGCTTATGTAAAAACATTTCACCCCCATTGGTCTCCATCAGCCATCAAATCTGCACTCATGACCACTGGTATGTATGTATATATATATATATATATATATACAGACACAATTATGATTCCAAGTTGCTATATTTTCTTATCCTTTCAGCGTGGCCAATGAATGCCACAAAAGAATCCAATAGTTCGTATGGAGATGGTGAGTTTGCTTTTGGGGCAGGCCACTTCAATCCAGTAAAAGCAAAATGATCCCGGGCTGGTGTATGAAGCCTCGAAAGCTGACTACATAAAAATGCTCTGCAGCATGGATATTGGCTTTTTTGGTGATTGTCCTAAGGACGTTAAAGGATCTCCAAAGGATCTTAATTACCCGTCTATGCAAGCTCTCGTTGAAGCAGGCGGCCGCTTCACAGTTGAGTTCCCCAGAACGGTAACAAATGTAGGCCCTGCCAACTCTACTTGCGAAGCCAAAGTAACAAAAGATTCTCGAATCGAAGTTAGTGTGAAACCCAGCACCCTCTCCTTCAAGTCCTCGGAAGAGAAGTCGTCCTTCGTTGTGACTGTTTCTGGGGAGGCTTTGCAATCAGCCACAAGGGTATCTGCATCGCTGGTCTGGTCTGATGGCACTCATAATGTCAAAAGTCCAATTGCTGTGTACACAAAGGCACTAGATACATAGCAGCAGAAAAGTCCAATTATTGATTTTTTTATGTTGAGAAATTGAATAAATTCTCAAGTTCCCAAATAATAGTCTTTCTTTGGAGGCAGATGGAACTTGTTCTGTTATTGTCTGTCTCCAAATTAAAAGGAGATAATCTAAACCAGCAGAAAATTCTGTCCCACGCTTTCAGCACTGTAGGACTCCAATTCATTAATGTACAAAATCCTGCTATTGAAACTTTTTCACAAAACACACAACAGCAGGAATAACAGGATAAACATGATACATATTACCTAAATAATTAGACATCAGAAATTTGAGCTGTATCAAATATTGAACTAAATTGAACATCTCAAGCATATAGTCACATTGTCAGATCTTGAGGAATATTAACTATGAAGTAAACTAGCTACCACATGCTCCAACCATGAGAGTGGTAGCCCAATTGGTTTGAAGATCTAAAAATCGGGGCACCCAAGAGCAGGTGTGGAGACTAGAGGTAAGCCCCGCTTCCAAAACTGTATTATTGTGGGGTTTTGTTGACAGTTCCCCATTCCTGAGTAGGTAGTTGTGGCTTAATCCGAATTACGCAGCAGATATAGGCTTCTGCAGTCATGCCCAAAGAAGTAGGCTATGTTGATCGCTCTCTTTCACCGTCTTTGCTTAGAAAAAAAATAGCACATACGCCAAGTCTCAACGTGTACTACTCGTTTAATAACAATAACTCGTACTGGAGGCAGGAGTATTTTTATGAAATATAAAGATATCTTGATTGAAGATTAAGAAAATGTAAGCTTATTATATTATGTAAAAAAAACGTCAATTATGATCCTAAAAGTTGTATGCATATTAACTTATCTAAGATTACCTACCATTCTGATGACCTCCAAGTACCCAAACACAACCCTGATTGGCCACATTACTTGAATTGTATTTGATGGGTTGCACTCTGGTGGGTTTCCGGGATGAAGAGAAGATCCACACGAAAAATTCAGCCCACTGAAGTGGGGAACCCAGGCCCTATTGATCCAAGATCAATAAAACTATTAATTTAAAAATAATTAACCCCAGAAGTAGATAGGATTTGATAATGTTTGACAAGTAAAAATTTAAAACATTTTGAGTTTGTTTGAGAAAATTTTGAGAGTTAATTTTTTTTTCCTGAGGTTTAAAAAGGTCATATTTGAATTAGAAAGTATTTTTGAAATTAAAAAGCGTTTCTATTAACCAAACATAATTTGTTTTTATCTTTTATTCTCTCGTCTTTGATCATAATTGGTTGCCAAATTTAAAGAAATATGTTTCTCTCAATCCAAAAAGAAAACACAAACATTTTTTCCAATTCAGAAATTGCAAAGTCGAACACAAACATTTTTTCACTAGCTCCCCCGGCTTCCATGTAATTGGGTCTAACTTGGTCTATTCGAAAATTAGGCTACATAAAAAGTAATTTGGGTATTGGCTAAAAAGTCCATAGCCCAACCGAACCAACCGATCGAAGGCCGACCAAATGGAATTGTCTTCGGTTTTTTTGGCCAATAATGACATTTGGCCAGTCTCGGTTTCAATTTAAAGATAACCGACTGTGCTCGGTTCGATTGTCGAAATTGCCTTCAAACCGAATCGAGCCTTCCGTTGTTCACCCCTTATATAAATAGAATTCCTCTCCCAACCTTTCAGTATCCCTTTATATCTCTAACAACAATCAAATATTTTAATTTTTTCTATTTAAGCTTAATTAGTCCATTGGTGTTGTGGTATTTTAAAATTTTAAATTGATCCCCAGAATATTTTTCGTTTTAAAATAGTCCATGTTCCTTCCTCTTATTTCCTTCTCTCTACCAATCCTATTCTCTCTCACCCAAAAGAATTAAGTAAGAACATGGTTGCGGGATCTAAAAAAAAATACATGGCTGCGAAGGGAAAGGATTCTCTTTTAAGAGAGAATTACCTAATGAGTCCTAATAGACTATTGGATGAATGACAACACATTAATGAATCCATCCAATGGTCTATATTACATATATAATTTTTTTTTTCATTTTTGTATTTTTGTTTACATTTTAATATAAACCTTGGATGAATTCATTAATGTGTTGTCATTCATCTAATAGCCTGTTAGAACCCATTAGATAATACCTCTTAGGAGGGAATCCAAGTACTGGTTGCGAAGGAGAGTAAGGACGAGCTCAGAAGCCTATCTTAACGTACGGGACCCTGAAGCAGGGGTTCTCCAACCACACGCTAATGCAGGAGCTGATACGAACCGGAGATGCCGCCTTTTTGGGCACCTGCCGAACCGCAGAGAGCTACCCTCTAATCTGCGGGCCTTATCGTGTCCCCTCCCTCCTGAACCTCCTCGGCTGCGGCCAGTGCGTCGATGGCGAACTCTACGCTGTATCGTTGAAAGGACTGGGCAGGATGGACGAGCTGGAAGGCACCACTCGTGGCCACTACAAGAGGCTACCCATTCAGCTGGAGTTCGAGTCCCATGATAGTACAAATAGATGGAGCTGCTATAAATACTATGCGCACAGGAGCTACGCCATGAAGATGAGGAGGAAGAATGGGAAGAAGGGGTTGAGCGTAGGGGTGTTCATTTAAACCTGTGGTTACCGTTTTAACCGCTACCGGTAAGAGCGGTTATTGTGCCTTAGCGGTGCGGTGACGGTGTCAAATATGTGATTCCGTCAATTGCGGTGACGGTGACAGTTTTCGTCAAATCGTCACCTATATTACCGTTAACCACTCATAGTTGAGACTTGAGATGATTATTGATTATGTGACATACTTTTGTTGGACTTTTGTTGGAATATGTTAGTTGGTTTATGTCACATTGCTGGACATTTTTATTAGACTTTAGTGTTTATGTTTGAATATGATATTATGTTATACTTTTAGACAACTTTATATTTGTTATGATTGTTAATGATTATGATATTATATTTGAATATGTTATGATATTTGTCCATTTGATATATTATTGATTATGATATGGAAATTTAAACAACCTAAAACAGTGGAAAAAAATGAAAAAGCTTATTTTTTTGCACAACGGTTATACGGTTTAAGCGGTTATCGTATAACCATTACCGTTAATACCGTCACCGGCAATGACGGTTATTGTGCCTTAACGGTGCGGTGACGGTGTCAATTATGTAATTCCGTCAATTGCGGTGACAGTGACGGTTTTTGTCAAACCGTCACCTACACTACTGTTAACCACTCCTAGTTGAGCGCGTATACCGAGAAAGAGACCAAGGGGTATGTGAAGCGGAAAGATAGGCCCTCAGCACCTCACGTTCCTCGACCACATCCAACTCTCTCTCTCTCTTCCTGATCTGATTGAACAAGAACAAGAAGAAAAAATAATTATATATTTTGTTTGATTTGTAGCTATATATCTTATAGGGCTTCTTCCTTCTCCTTTTTTTCATCTTCCTCTTATTAAAATTTTCCGGTTGAATTTTGTTGAAGATTGTTCGCTGTGGTTATGATCTTTGTTAAATATTGGAGTTGCGGTTTGCTGCGGTGCCACAAAATTATGCAGGAAAGTCAAAAGAAAGGCAGAAATTAAGAGTGAATAAAAAGGAAAGTGAGATTTTCCAATGCACGTTGATCGATCTTCTCGAATTGCTTTATCTTTTTCGTACTTCGAATTACGATAAATTTGAGATAAGAGTATTTTTAAAAAAATTTCGGTACAATTTTAAATGAAACAATTTAGATTTTATGATGATAAGATAAAATTAATACAAAAATGGAATATACACTATGAGTGAGTATTAATTCACAACTAATTATTTTAAAATAAAAATTGAATTTTTTAAGATCATACTATTGAATTACTAGAAAGTTAAAGAGAACTGATCCAATTACAAGTGGATTTAATCAACGTAAGATGTTTTTGTTTGTGGAGAGAACTGAGAAAAGAAAAAGAAAAAGTCCCAAAAATATTTACTGTCCTTAGATTGTTGTGAAAATTACAATTCTACCTTGTTGACTCGAAAAAAGGCCAACTCTCTTAAAAAAAATCTAACCATTATGTCATATGTGTTATAAATGAGACACCTGACATGATTTTGACTATCTGATTTTATTTCAAAATGTAAATTGATTAATTTTAAAAATTTAAGAACTTAATATTTCAAAAGTTTAAGGGATAAATACACTCTGCCCCCTTGTCTTTGGAGTCATTTACACTTTGCACCCCGATATTTTATTTTTGATACATTGGACCCATTATCTTCTATTTTCCCAATGTACCCGATTTGACCGTCTAAATTGACGGATTTCGTCAACACGTGAACCGGTCGACCGCTTCAGAGAGGCATGACGAGCCGATCGACCGCTTCATGTAGCGGTCGACCGGTGCATGTGTTGACGAAATCCTTCAATTTAGATGGCAAATTGGATACGAGGTCCACATTGCAAAAATGTGAAAAAATAATGAGTCCAATGTATCAAAAATAAAACATCAGGGTACAAAATGTAAATGACCCTAAAGACAAAGGGGACAAAGTGTACTTATTCCAAAGTTTAATTAAGACTCTTGGTTTGATATTACTTTAATAAGGGCAGTGGAAAAGTCACTTTACTGTGTGGCTCTCAGTTACAGCGACTCCTTGCCCCTAGCAATGTCCAATTTTTTGGCCGGCTGATTGTTTTATCTATAAGAATGATAATTCAACCCCTACTTTAAAAAAAGCAAAGAAAGCACAACAAAAGTGTACGCTATGACGTCTCCAAAAAGTCCTATAAGCACAGCTATTCATTCTTCAACTGTGCTTACAATTGAGGTAAGTAAATATGGTCAGGCGTTCTATTGCAAAATCTCAACGTGATTTCTCAAAACAATTCTATATTCTAATACTTATTATGAAAATTTTATTCAAATGAAAAATGCGTGGCTATAAATATTTTGGCCATATGACAGATTGTGTGATGGTATCATCGTTAATGTGAAGAGGCAACCATTTTGTATAGTCCGCAGGAATTGGCTCACATGAGTGCCCCACTGTTTGTCGAGTGATGTTCACATCTTAGATGTGACCTCACTCGTATGGTCACATAAATGAAATCAGGATCAATATGATCACTAACACTCACACAGTGCGTAATTGCATGTTGACCCCTTAGATTGAAAGAAAAATGATTTAATTATAAATGTGCAGTATTTTTAAACTAGTGTTTGAACTACATGCCATTATAATTGAAACGTCGACGAGAGAGAGAAAAAAGCACTATTCAGCTACATATCACACAGGACACTTTGAAGAGCCTAAACTGGGTACATTTTCAGTAACATACGCGGATAGGAGTGATGTATGCATATAGACATCTCTATTAGTAACTCTATAACAACATTGACAAAACCGTCTGACTCCTGTATACCAAACCTCATTGCTCTGTTAAGTCAGTGGTATCCGTCAGTTGCTGTGCCCTGCATTAGTATAAAGGAATAACAAGTAAACTCTCCAAGAGTGATAAAACATACAAAAGCTTGTCAATTAATAGATTCAGCAAAAGTATACAAGTGTTGAACAGAATATCCGCAAGTGATTCTAACACAAGAATTGGATTAGTTCAACCATCCAGTTTTGAGCATAGACTTGAAGTTTGGAAGGAAAACAGCCAAAAAAACAAGGAGACAACCTCATGAAGTGTAGAGAAGGGCTCAGAAGGATGTAATCAAAAGACAGATAAGGCAGTCTATTCATGCTTGGGTAAGTTTTACTCCTCTATCAGCAGAACAAAAGAATCGTATTCCCTTACACAACCATTCTAACTTCCGCAACTTCTGTTCCTCGTACCTTAGGAAGCATATCTAGAAACTCAGTATCAGCAACTTTTCTAATATCATGCTTGTCTATTGTCACAACTCACTTTGCAGAAAGTATTCATAGAAGACCTCCTCACCAACATCCATTCAGACTCCAGTATAGAGGCCTCGCCTGCACATTATTCCAGCACAGGTGCTACCACTTCCTTGTCACTAAATGTCCCCTCTACAAAATTTAGACCATATTTTCCAGGCTAAACCATTGCAATTCAAACTCTGATCATCCACAGATGCCTTATAAATCCTTTACCACTATGCTATGACATAACTGGCCTTGACTTTAGCCAAAAGTTTAAGAAATGTATACTTGTTGCTAATCTCAAATCAACCATATCATTTGGCTCCCAATGTGGCCAGAACATGGATGGCAATTTTAGAAAACTTTCACAGCGTTCAGATTAAGTGCTGTTCACTACTCCTCACTGAGACTGGGATGTTCGGTTTATAAAAAATTGTAAGATTTTTAGAATTTTCGATAGAGTTGTGAATATGTAGATTGGAGTTTTATAGGTTTTTGTGTAAAAGTTGATAAAAAGTTTCAAAGATATTTAATTTTTATTCGATTTTGTAAAAAGGTGTAGAGAGATGATTTGATGTAATTTTTTAATAAAAAAATATTGGAGTTTGGTGAAAAGGTATGGAGAGAGAATATTTGTTAGAATTTTTTTTTTGAAAATGTATTAGAGTTTGTGTTAAAGATATTGGTGTTTGTGTACTAAATAAAGTTACGGGGCAACTTAAAAAGGATCAGCTCAAAGGGCCTGGCTTTAAGTCCCTCAGTTCCAAGGAGATATGAAACAACAGTAAGCTTTGTTACGGTTTCTCAACAACTCTGTGGTGGAAGTACTGATATTAGAGGTAGTTCTATATTCTTCTTCAGGGTTGATATCTTGATTATTGGAAATGGAATGATCTGCATAAAATAACATTACTCTACCTCAGATGTACACATACACAAACAAAAGTAAATAAACACGTGTACACAATCTTTCATGACAATTATTTTACTTAACAAAACTCTGTACATTAGTAGAAGTATTACCATATGGATGTATGGCTAATACCAAGCCCATTGCAGGTAAGTATCATCCCTTTAAATCTGGTAAGATATTCCTGCATTGAAAGGGTAGAATATTCCAACAGGCACAATGTAACATCACAAAAATAATAATTACAAGAGATGCTTGGAAACAATGTAAACAAGGCAAGACATTTGTAGACCCAATAATACGCCATTTTTCCATTTTCTTACCCGCAATGTATATTTATCAATCTCGTAGATTCCGGATAGATCATAGTCAAGTCGTTTAGCAGGATCACTCAAAACTGCAAAACATATTAACAGAGGTCACTTTTTGTAACCTGGATCAATAGAGCCGTACGATGAAAATAGTTGCACAGGACACATAACACTGCTTTAGACCAACGAAAAGAGTGATGATCAACTGTGGCCCAATGCATAACTTCAGCAGTTTCTTTTTTCAAGTGTGCAATAATCTTGAGTAACAAAGACATCTAATCTGCTTCTCATGGATAGAAGTAGGTCCCAGGATGCTACAAGTAAATGTATGGAAAAAACCAGTGCGAAATTAAATAAGCATCTTTCTTGTACACCAATTAGATCTCTGATAGTTCAACTTCCTAATTGGAGATCTTGATCTCCAAATGAATACTAATCAAGCATCACTTTCTGAATTCCTCAAACACTTGTCAGAGTCATTTGAAGGTACTGAGATTAGAGACCAAGCTGATTACTAAGGGTTGTCGATGCTGTCAGTGGGTCATTAACCAAAATGTTTTGAATGAAGAAAGCATGACAAAAATTAGGAAGGAAGTGCAGACTTTTGTGCTTGCTATGCATAAGAATCACCTTTGTAAGCCTCGTTGATCTCTTGAAACTTTGTAGTAACTGCAGCGTCGCCTTTGTTCTTGTCAGGATGCCACTTCTACACATGCCACAGAATCACGTAGATTTCCTTAGTCAATGTGTCCCATTTTCATTTACTGAAAAGTACTTTCGGCAATCAAGCGATGGCGAAAACACTCTTTAAGGGCTATCAAAAAAGAAAGATGACAGACCAGTGCAAGCCTTCGGTAATTTAATCTGATCTTCTCCTCTGTAGCATCATAATCAACCTCCAAAACTTTGTAGTAATCCTTCATAGAAGTAAAGACCACCATCAAATATACAGAAACCAGATAAAATGCTTGAGCCAAATCTAAACACCAAAAGTCTAGGAAACAAGTCATGTGAAATTTCATAGTGATAATTAACCCCAAAAAAAATCATTTTAACATGTGAGATAGACACAGATGTGTTCCCTGAAACTACTGTTACATTACGTGATCTTGGAAGTTATGAATGATAGCTTGAAAATGTAAATCCAATTAATGGTCTAACTATACTATATTAAGTTCCAGAAAAACAGTGTTCATATAGCACAGATGCAAAGCATTAGCAGCATCTAGCTTCCTATTGTCTACTAATAGGTTTATTTTCACAAAGATCTGCGTAGAAGATCTTCACATAGAAAGGTTATCTGCAAGCTGCTGATTTCTTAGTGCTTGGCATACTAGTATGACATTCAGGTCATTGAGGCAAAATAGGTAACATAAAGATGCCTAAAAAACAAGAGCCACGGTAGGTTGAGTTTGTGTAATAACTAGCACATTACACTCCTTAAATACATCTGCTTTGAAGTGTATAATGAATATCATGTTAATGTTCTCATCTATAAAGTAAAACCTCACATATTTCCCAGGAAGAAACGAAGCACACAGCTGAAATCAGTTGGATTAAATAAGATTAAGTTGTCAGTTATGAGAACCTGAATGGATGAATCGCTAATGATAACTACTTCCATTGGGATCCTGGCCCAGGGTTTGTAGTCTAGACTACAAAACTCTATCCTTGACCCACATGATCTAAACGGGGGGGATAAACCACTCCCAACCTGCCCTAATTATATTTGTTATGATTGTTAATGATTATGATATTATATTTGAATATGTTATGATATTTGTCCATTTGATATATTATTGATTATGATATGGAAATTTAAACAACCTAAAACAGTGGAAAAAAATGAAAAAGCTTATTTTTTTGCACAACGGTTATACGGTTTAAGCGGTTATCGTATAACCATTACCGTTAATACCGTCACCGGCAATGACGGTTATTGTGCCTTAACGGTGCGGTGACGGTGTCAATTATGTAATTCCGTCAATTGCGGTGACAGTGACGATTTTTGTCAAACCGTCACCTACACTACTGTTAACCACTCCTAGTTGAGCGCGTATACCGAGAAAGAGACCAAGGGGTATGTGAAGCGGAAAGATAGGCCCTCAGCACCTCACGTTCCTCGACCACATCCAACTCTCTCTCTCTCTTCCTGATCTGATTGAACAAGAACAAGAAGAAAAAATAATTATATATTTTGTTTGATTTGTAGCTATATATCTTATAGGGCTTCTTCCTTCTCCTTTTTTTCATCTTCCTCTTATTAAAATTTTCCGGTTGAATTTTGTTGAAGATTGTTCGCTGTGGTTATGATCTTTGTTAAATATTGGAGTTGCGGTTTGCTGCGGTGCCACAAAATTATGCAGGAAAGTCAAAAGAAAGGCAGAAATTAAGAGTGAATAAAAAGGAAAGTGAGATTTTCCAATGCACGTTGATCGATCTTCTCGAATTGCTTTATCTTTTTCGTACTTCGAATTACGATAAATTTGAGATAAGAGTATTTTTAAAAAAATTTCGGTACAATTTTAAATGAAACAATTTAGATTTTATGATGATAAGATAAAATTAATACAAAAATGGAATATACACTATGAGTGAGTATTAATTCACAACTAATTATTTTAAAATAAAAATTGAATTTTTTAAGATCATACTATTGAATTACTAGAAAGTTAAAGAGAACTGATCCAATTACAAGTGGATTTAATCAACGTAAGATGTTTTTGTTTGTGGAGAGAACTGAGAAAAGAAAAAGAAAAAGTCCCAAAAATATTTACTGTCCTTAGATTGTTGTGAAAATTACAATTCTACCTTGTTGACTCGAAAAAAGGCCAACTCTCTTAAAAAAAATCTAACCATTATGTCATATGTGTTATAAATGAGACACCTGACATGATTTTGACTATCTGATTTTATTTCAAAATGTAAATTGATTAATTTTAAAAATTTAAGAACTTAATATTTCAAAAGTTTAAGGGATAAATACACTCTGCCCCCTTGTCTTTGGAGTCATTTACACTTTGCACCCCGATATTTTATTTTTGATACATTGGACCCATTATCTTCTATTTTCCCAATGTACCCGATTTGACCGTCTAAATTGACGGATTTCGTCAACACGTGAACCGGTCGACCGCTTCAGAGAGGCATGACGAGCCGATCGACCGCTTCATGTAGCGGTCGACCGGTGCATGTGTTGACGAAATCCTTCAATTTAGATGGCAAATTGGATACGAGGTCCACATTGCAAAAATGTGAAAAAATAATGAGTCCAATGTATCAAAAATAAAACATCAGGGTACAAAATGTAAATGACCCTAAAGACAAAGGGGACAAAGTGTACTTATTCCAAAGTTTAATTAAGACTCTTGGTTTGATATTACTTTAATAAGGGCAGTGGAAAAGTCACTTTACTGTGTGGCTCTCAGTTACAGCGACTCCTTGCCCCTAGCAATGTCCAATTTTTTGGCCGGCTGATTGTTTTATCTATAAGAATGATAATTCAACCCCTACTTTAAAAAAAGCAAAGAAAGCACAACAAAAGTGTACGCTATGACGTCTCCAAAAAGTCCTATAAGCACAGCTATTCATTCTTCAACTGTGCTTACAATTGAGGTAAGTAAATATGGTCAGGCGTTCTATTGCAAAATCTCAACGTGATTTCTCAAAACAATTCTATATTCTAATACTTATTATGAAAATTTTATTCAAATGAAAAATGCGTGGCTATAAATATTTTGGCCATATGACAGATTGTGTGATGGTATCATCGTTAATGTGAAGAGGCAACCATTTTGTATAGTCCGCAGGAATTGGCTCACATGAGTGCCCCACTGTTTGTCGAGTGATGTTCACATCTTAGATGTGACCTCACTCGTATGGTCACATAAATGAAATCAGGATCAATATGATCACTAACACTCACACAGTGCGTAATTGCATGTTGACCCCTTAGATTGAAAGAAAAATGATTTAATTATAAATGTGCAGTATTTTTAAACTAGTGTTTGAACTACATGCCATTATAATTGAAACGTCGACGAGAGAGAGAAAAAAGCACTATTCAGCTACATATCACACAGGACACTTTGAAGAGCCTAAACTGGGTACATTTTCAGTAACATACGCGGATAGGAGTGATGTATGCATATAGACATCTCTATTAGTAACTCTATAACAACATTGACAAAACCGTCTGACTCCTGTATACCAAACCTCATTGCTCTGTTAAGTCAGTGGTATCCGTCAGTTGCTGTGCCCTGCATTAGTATAAAGGAATAACAAGTAAACTCTCCAAGAGTGATAAAACATACAAAAGCTTGTCAATTAATAGATTCAGCAAAAGTATACAAGTGTTGAACAGAATATCCGCAAGTGATTCTAACACAAGAATTGGATTAGTTCAACCATCCAGTTTTGAGCATAGACTTGAAGTTTGGAAGGAAAACAGCCAAAAAAACAAGGAGACAACCTCATGAAGTGTAGAGAAGGGCTCAGAAGGATGTAATCAAAAGACAGATAAGGCAGTCTATTCATGCTTGGGTAAGTTTTACTCCTCTATCAGCAGAACAAAAGAATCGTATTCCCTTACACAACCATTCTAACTTCCGCAACTTCTGTTCCTCGTACCTTAGGAAGCATATCTAGAAACTCAGTATCAGCAACTTTTCTAATATCATGCTTGTCTATTGTCACAACTCACTTTGCAGAAAGTATTCATAGAAGACCTCCTCACCAACATCCATTCAGACTCCAGTATAGAGGCCTCGCCTGCACATTATTCCAGCACAGGTGCTACCACTTCCTTGTCACTAAATGTCCCCTCTACAAAATTTAGACCATATTTTCCAGGCTAAACCATTGCAATTCAAACTCTGATCATCCACAGATGCCTTATAAATCCTTTACCACTATGCTATGACATAACTGGCCTTGACTTTAGCCAAAAGTTTAAGAAATGTATACTTGTTGCTAATCTCAAATCAACCATATCATTTGGCTCCCAATGTGGCCAGAACATGGATGGCAATTTTAGAAAACTTTCACAGCGTTCAGATTAAGTGCTGTTCACTACTCCTCACTGAGACTGGGATGTTCGGTTTATAAAAAATTGTAAGATTTTTAGAATTTTCGATAGAGTTGTGAATATGTAGATTGGAGTTTTATAGGTTTTTGTGTAAAAGTTGATAAAAAGTTTCAAAGATATTTAATTTTTATTCGATTTTGTAAAAAGGTGTAGAGAGATGATTTGATGTAATTTTTTAATAAAAAAATATTGGAGTTTGGTGAAAAGGTATGGAGAGAGAATATTTGTTAGAATTTTTTTTTTGAAAATGTATTAGAGTTTGTGTTAAAGATATTGGTGTTTGTGTACTAAATAAAGTTACGGGGCAACTTAAAAAGGATCAGCTCAAAGGGCCTGGCTTTAAGTCCCTCAGTTCCAAGGAGATATGAAACAACAGTAAGCTTTGTTACGGTTTCTCAACAACTCTGTGGTGGAAGTACTGATATTAGAGGTAGTTCTATATTCTTCTTCAGGGTTGATATCTTGATTATTGGAAATGGAATGATCTGCATAAAATAACATTACTCTACCTCAGATGTACACATACACAAACAAAAGTAAATAAACACGTGTACACAATCTTTCATGACAATTATTTTACTTAACAAAACTCTGTACATTAGTAGAAGTATTACCATATGGATGTATGGCTAATACCAAGCCCATTGCAGGTAAGTATCATCCCTTTAAATCTGGTAAGATATTCCTGCATTGAAAGGGTAGAATATTCCAACAGGCACAATGTAACATCACAAAAATAATAATTACAAGAGATGCTTGGAAACAATGTAAACAAGGCAAGACATTTGTAGACCCAATAATACGCCATTTTTCCATTTTCTTACCCGCAATGTATATTTATCAATCTCGTAGATTCCGGATAGATCATAGTCAAGTCGTTTAGCAGGATCACTCAAAACTGCAAAACATATTAACAGAGGTCACTTTTTGTAACCTGGATCAATAGAGCCGTACGATGAAAATAGTTGCACAGGACACATAACACTGCTTTAGACCAACGAAAAGAGTGATGATCAACTGTGGCCCAATGCATAACTTCAGCAGTTTCTTTTTTCAAGTGTGCAATAATCTTGAGTAACAAAGACATCTAATCTGCTTCTCATGGATAGAAGTAGGTCCCAGGATGCTACAAGTAAATGTATGGAAAAAACCAGTGCGAAATTAAATAAGCATCTTTCTTGTACACCAATTAGATCTCTGATAGTTCAACTTCCTAATTGGAGATCTTGATCTCCAAATGAATACTAATCAAGCATCACTTTCTGAATTCCTCAAACACTTGTCAGAGTCATTTGAAGGTACTGAGATTAGAGACCAAGCTGATTACTAAGGGTTGTCGATGCTGTCAGTGGGTCATTAACCAAAATGTTTTGAATGAAGAAAGCATGACAAAAATTAGGAAGGAAGTGCAGACTTTTGTGCTTGCTATGCATAAGAATCACCTTTGTAAGCCTCGTTGATCTCTTGAAACTTTGTAGTAACTGCAGCGTCGCCTTTGTTCTTGTCAGGATGCCACTTCTACACATGCCACAGAATCACGTAGATTTCCTTAGTCAATGTGTCCCATTTTCATTTACTGAAAAGTACTTTCGGCAATCAAGCGATGGCGAAAACACTCTTTAAGGGCTATCAAAAAAGAAAGATGACAGACCAGTGCAAGCCTTCGGTAATTTAATCTGATCTTCTCCTCTGTAGCATCATAATCAACCTCCAAAACTTTGTAGTAATCCTTCATAGAAGTAAAGACCACCATCAAATATACAGAAACCAGATAAAATGCTTGAGCCAAATCTAAACACCAAAAGTCTAGGAAACAAGTCATGTGAAATTTCATAGTGATAATTAACCCCAAAAAAAATCATTTTAACATGTGAGATAGACACAGATGTGTTCCCTGAAACTACTGTTACATTACGTGATCTTGGAAGTTATGAATGATAGCTTGAAAATGTAAATCCAATTAATGGTCTAACTATACTATATTAAGTTCCAGAAAAACAGTGTTCATATAGCACAGATGCAAAGCATTAGCAGCATCTAGCTTCCTATTGTCTACTAATAGGTTTATTTTCACAAAGATCTGCGTAGAAGATCTTCACATAGAAAGGTTATCTGCAAGCTGCTGATTTCTTAGTGCTTGGCATACTAGTATGACATTCAGGTCATTGAGGCAAAATAGGTAACATAAAGATGCCTAAAAAACAAGAGCCACGGTAGGTTGAGTTTGTGTAATAACTAGCACATTACACTCCTTAAATACATCTGCTTTGAAGTGTATAATGAATATCATGTTAATGTTCTCATCTATAAAGTAAAACCTCACATATTTCCCAGGAAGAAACGAAGCACACAGCTGAAATCAGTTGGATTAAATAAGATTAAGTTGTCAGTTATGAGAACCTGAATGGATGAATCGCTAATGATAACTACTTCCATTGGGATCCTGGCCCAGGGTTTGTAGTCTAGACTACAAAACTCTATCCTTGACCCACATGATCTAAACGGGGGGGATAAACCACTCCCAACCTGCCCTAATGATATTTTTGGGAGGAAACAGGATGTTAACCCCACAGCGCAAAATACAGATGGCATCCTAGATTGAAAATATGATAGGAGGAAAAAGGAAGTTCGCAACTGATGTAGGTAGACATTCTTATATTAGTCTATGGCTCATGGGATAATTCTCTCAGCCCATAGAGTTAGCTAAATGTCGTATGGTAATTCAACCAAAAAAGAGGAAAATAGATTTCAGCTAGCTGCTGGCTATCAAAAACTCTAGAAATAAATAATTACACATCCCCCACATTTCAGGCAGTTTCCCTTGAAATAAAATTCAGCTAGTGTTGGATTTGCTCATGTCCTAGAACATCCAAAGAATGCAATATGCATAGTAGGACAATCAGACATATTCAGTTGCGCTTCACTTTATCAATCAAATAAGATTAATAAGGTTATCATGCACACTAACTTTTTTGAAGATTACTCATTCATTAGCATTTTGCCTTTTACTTTACCTTTTGCTGTTTTCCTAACACAATTAAGTGTTGCTGATGAGCATAGCAGTCATAAAAACAGCCGCTTGATTTTCTATGGTTGTCAAACCTATTCTTCAATGCCAGTCACAATATCGAAATTATGAGTATTCTACATTATAATGCCACATTCTGTTTACTGCAACTAAACTCTCAGAATGACCAACTATAAGGAAAAAGCTGACCTTCGTTTTTTCAGATTTTCCCGAGTAAAATTAGCCGTCATCTCTACCTCTGACTACCAATACTATTTAAAATGGATAAGGATTCAAAAGAACCTAATAAACAAACCAGTACCCATTTCAATAAATAGGAAAGACAGCAAACAGCTTGAGCCAGAGCTTGTGGCGCTGCTACATTTGAACACGCTAATCAAGGGATTAAAATTAGAGGTGCCCGTATAGATACTAAAATGAACACCATTGTGTATAAAGTAATCCAAGTATATCCTAGCACCAATTCTTTGGTACTTAATTCTGAAATAAACCAAATTTCACTCCAATACTGAAAATAGTATAGGCCCATCTCAACCATATACAGATAACATTACAATGCCCTCTGGATGGATTCTGAGAAAGTAGTAGTTAAAAAAAAAACACAAACACATATATGATGAAAATTCAGACACCCAAAAATTCTCTTTCTTTTGCTGTCCCATTAGACATAGATATCAGAAAACCCAGAAGCAGAATCCTAAGATAATTGCGGAAATATTGAATAGAATCATGGAATACCCAACAGATAAGTGGCGGGGCAATTTTGGATACCTTATTGGTAGTATTATCATTGTCCTCCATCTGCTGGGTCAATACGTTGAGATTTGCCTTCAGAGTTCATTTGAGAAGCGCAATAGCTATCAGCGTTTCAAATAGAGTGAGATGCAGTCGGAAACCGATAAAATCAATTTCAATAAATTGAACAAAAAAATCAGGAGGAGTTGGGGCTGTGTGGTGGAATTTTAATGGGTACAGACTACAGAGAGATGAGTGGAGCTTCGAATGCCACAATTCCTCCGGATTCGATATGAGATTTTGTGTCTCTTTCGTTTTCTAGTTCCTTTCTCTTTCCAAATTCCTTGCGTTCGGAGATAATGGGGTTTTTCGTCAGGCCTCCAACAAATTTCCACAAAAGAAAAATCTGAAAAAACAAAAAGAAGCTTTCCTGGTTGGAAAATCATAAAATAAATATGCTGACTAGAACAGTAGAATATAATAACAAAACTATTTAAATTTATTCAAACAAAACTTCTAATTGATCTGCCCATATTATGAGCAATGAGCAATGAGCATGTCAAAAAAATTATTTTTTAAAAAATATTTCTTTATTGAGATTATATTAAATGAACTCATACTGTTTTCTGATGTTCCTAGGATTAAGGCAACATAAAAGGGGGTGAATTGAGTTTCAAAACTTTTTCGAAAATTACCCCAAAGAGTGTGTTTGCTAGCTACAAGAGAAAATTTTAAAGCAATAAACTAGTAGCACAAATAAAGAGATGGAAGAGAAGCAAACACAATATTTTAAGTGGTTCGGCAAGCCCGCATACATCCACCTCTCAAGCTCCTTTACCGAGCCTTGAGGTTTCTCCACTATTCTCCCTTCAACCAAGGGAAAGGTTTCCTTACACTTGAGCTTGAGAAAACCCTCTTCAAGCCTCAAGAACGAGTTTGAGAACAAACCTCTCCAAACTCCTTCTTTCGATGAACAACCCTCACCGAAATGAGAAATAACTAGCTCTTAGGCTTCACACAATAACAAGAATGTGAAAATGAAGAATATGTGTGTATGATGTTTGAATAAAGATTGAAAGATTTTTTATCACTCTTAGCTTTTGTAAAATGATTATGGACGATTGAGTTGTGTTTCAAAGGCGTGAGAGTGACTTTATATAGACCTCATGAGAAAAATAGTCGTTTATAGCCGTTAGAGTGATCTATTAAAACGAGTCGGTCGACCGCTACATGAACCGGTCGACCGCTTGAAGTTACCGTTGCACAATGGTCATTTTGTCAGAAGCTAACGGCTCTATAATAAATGCAACCGGTCGACCGCTTGGTGTAGCGGTCGTAGGGTCCGGTCGACAGCTTCATTGAGCCGGTCGACCTCCTCAACTTAAGCTTTATCCGGTTGATTTAAAATCTTGATTTTGACCAACGTAGAATACCCAATTTTAAACTCTAACTTCTCATAAGTATATAAAAAGGTTTGGGAGTATATTTGAGATATTTTGATGCCATTAAAAAGGTTTTAATCTTTCAACAAACGTTAAAACGGTTTATGCAAGTTTTGAAGACTTATGCATGTATGTGATTGAAATCCTTTTTAAAGATGAAGTCTTAGAGTTACAAAGATTATCCTAGCATCTTGAGTCTTCACTTTAAGAGCACTTCCATTGAAGGTGACGTTGCTTGAGGACTCCGTGCTCATTTTGGATCTGTTTTGCTTCATATCTCAATTACTTCTATTGTTATCAACAAAACATGAATTGTGACTAAAAGCCAACATTTTCTTGGGAAGAATATACATAAAATCCGAGAAATAAGTTATTCAATGTCGGTTCAATTAATATTAACGAAATACACTAATAGTGACACGTTGATGACATTTTGTTGATGAAATGGATAAAGATGATACTGAAATTTAATAACCAAAATTAATGATAACATCTCTAACGATGTTCATGACAGGATAAGATAAATTAGTAAGATTTTCCTCATCTATAGATAAAGTTGTACGATATTAACCGTGGCTTTGAATCCAGTTTGTGTGTATATTAGGTCAGGTTCGTCCAAACTCGGTGTAAGTGAATGAGTACTCGAATTTTACTTGTTATTTAAAAAAATAAAACACAAAATATTGTATAAAAAAGAAGATTATATTACTTTTTAATAATTATTTTTTGGCATTTTTTGTATTTCCCAAATGTTATTATTCGAATTTAAATTTTTCCTACATTATCTTAAAAAGGCAGTTTTTTCAGTAATTAAAACTAGAGAGTACTTTATTTGATTTTTTTTTCTTTTTTGCATGTAATAACAGCTAACTTTGAGATCTTGGATATCCGAATTTAAAATCTGTGGGAGGCCCCTGGAGTAATTTTCGCAGCATGCAACTTTAAAAGGTAGAAGATTACTAAAGTTAGGGAATGGATTTAGATCAGGTTTATGGCAGATACATGATCAATTCTGACTATGATTGGTACAATCCACCAAATAATTTCATCTTTTTATTTCCCCCAATATCTTCTGATTTGGGGAAGATGGACTCTATATTTAGGCAACAAATTTAGCAGCAGTTGTTAAAGTTTTTTGCCAAAAGAATTATTTTCTATTTGTCTTACAACCTAAGTGCATGTCATGCACCATAGTCTCCACGCATTACACTAAAGTAAATACTTATGAAAGTTCTCTACTAATAAATGCATTCCTACGATAAGAAAAAAAAAATGCATTCCTACTTTATACGACTTCTCAAGTGGGACTCTCCTTGTAGATAGCTTTATGTTTTCCCATTCCCAAAGTACTAACTATAAATAATTATATTTTGAAAAACTTAAACAATTAGTTAATTTTACTCGGTAAATAACTTTTGGGGTTAATTATATTTTGCACTTATGTGGTTTGAGGGTCTTGATACTTTGCACCTCGTTCTTTCAATTTTGAGACAATTTTGCACCACGTGGTTTGGGAGATTTGACACTTTGCATCCCGTCATTTATTATCGGTTATTTCGAACGGAAAAGTTAGTCATGTGTTATGTACGTAGCTCACTTCTCCATTTTGCCCCCAATATTCAAAAAGAGTTCATTACAATTTGCGCCCACGTGATTTGGGGGTCTGACACTTTGCATCCCGTTATTTTATTTTTGACATTTTGCACCCAAAAAGTCAGTCACGTGTTATGCAAGTGGTTGACTTTTTTGTTCAAAATAACGACTAAATTGACTAGGGATGCAAAGAAATGCAAACAAAGTAAGTGAAATTTCTCAAAATTAAATGAGCGGGGTACAAAGTGTTAAGGCCCCCAAACTACGTGAGTGCAAAGTGTAATTAACCCTAACTTTTGGCTAGAGGGTTTAATATTATTGCATGTTGATCTACAGCTTCTTTTCCAGAGTTTTCTAGGACATGAAGGTGTTGGGTAAGCTTGGTCATTCTGATTTATGAAGTAAATTATACACTACCAAATGTTGGGCCTCCTTTGCTATTGAATTTTGTGCAGTGTGGTTGAAAGCATTGGTGAAGAAGTAGCAGATCTGAAAGTTAAGGAGATCTTGTGTTGCCGACCTTAATGGGAGAATGCCATGACTGCGAGAATTGTATATCAGGAAAGATCAACTTGTGCCTCTAATACCCTGTAGCCTTCAGTGGTCTTATGCCTGTTGACACTTCCAGAATGTCCATTAACGGCACAGAAGTTGTTTCATTTCTTTAGCTGCTCCACATGGTCCGAGTACATGGTTGTTAATGCTAATTACATGCTCAAGCTTGATCCAACCATAATTCTACCTCGTGCTAGTTTCCTCTCATGTGGCTTTTCATTTGGATTTGGCACTGCCTGGAAGGAAGCTAAGGTTGAAAAAGGATCAGGTTTTGCTGTTCTTGATCATAGAAAAATTTGTTAGTATTGAAAACATTATTATACCTATGCATCATATAACTGAAATAGTTCTCTTTAAACTTTTCCTCTTTTATGTTTTAGATAACGAGGAGAATCTTGTACGAGAAGGCCACCGCAGTAAGCCCGTCAATGTAACAGCCCACCATACATGATCCCCGAGCATCTTATCCACATTGTCCCTGATTTGACCTAACCAGTGAGACAACCTAAGATGTGTTGAATTTCTTTGTTAGCCTATGATAGAATTTAGGTGAAATTCAGCAGGAGATTACTAAGGTACTTAATATTAATTAGTGTAGTCATTGTTATGCAATCACATCAGTACTTCACAAACTAGTGGGCATCATTTCTTGCCAAACTTGTGGTCATTATAGTTTGCTTATTTGACACTGGGACCCCCCCCCCCCCTCTCCTCCCCGATCATTTCGTTTTTAATTCCTCTTTCAGAAGAATTAGAGTCCATTGCTAAGTAATTTTTGATTGCTAAGCAATGTCGGTAATAACATGCAAAGGTATGCTTACATTTATTTTCTCTGTCATCGTCTTGCTTTTCAAATCATTACTCTCTCTGTCTCTCTCATTCCTCTCCATCAACTGTGGTAGCAGGGGTGGTGTTGGGGGATCGGGAACCGACGAAGGTGGAAGAGATACAAGTAGATCCTCCAAAATCATCTGAAGTTCGCGTTCAAATCCTGAATGCCAGTCTGTCACATGGACATCTTACTAATCAACGGGTCCCCAATTGTTAGTTTCCTTCTTCCCTGCTGCATTTGTGTGCCTATACGCCCCTTTGTCAAGAAGTCATGTTTTCCAAGCTAAAGGGCTTGATACTTTCCTTGTTCTGCAGCCTGTTTTCCCTCGAGTTCTAGGACATGAAGGTGTTGGGTAAGCTCTGTCTTTTAACTTTTTTGTCTTTATAGCCAATTGCAGAAACGACCTTTGATCTTGTACGAGATTTCTTTTTTGTGACAAGAAAAATCACCATCCAATGTCAATTAGTTCATCTAAAAGCGAAACCCACTTATACTTGAAGTGAACATGTAAATTGCAGTGTGGTAGAGAGTGTTGGAGAGGAAGTATGAGATCTCAAAGAAGGAGATCTTTTCATTCCAACCTGCGTTGGTGAATGCCAAGATTGTGAGAACTGTCTGTCAGGAAAGACCAACTTGTGCCTTACATACCCTGTACCCCTTAGTGGGCTGATGCATGATGACACATGAAGAATGTCTATAAGAGGCCAGAGGCTGTACCATGCCTTCACTTGCTCTACATGGTCGGAGTACATGGTTGTTGACGCCAATTACTTTGCCAAGCTTGATCCAAGAATGTCTCATCCACATGCTAGCTTCATCTCCTGTGGATTTTCGACTGGATTTGGGGCTGCCTGGAAGGAAGCTGGGGTTGAAAAAGGATCAAGTGTGGCTGTTCTTGGCCTTGGTGCCGTTGGATTAGGAGTACGTATTCCTTTTGAGAACTTTTATTGCTGATTACGATCCTACTGCATTTCCGTTATGTCCCACGGGACAACAAAAGGAGGGGTACTCTGCATTTTTTATGTGAATTGTAGGATTAAATTACATAAACCGAATCAAAATAAATTATTCAAGATATTCTCCAATTTACTTATAAATGGTTCAATTAAGAGAGAAAAAGACACATCATGTGGGCTGCAGTAAAACATTAAATGAAACCCGTATTAATTACACGATAATATAGGTCTACAACATTTATGTTATCTTGTATGCCCTGTTAGAGATAATATCATAATCAAATCTTAAAGATTTGATATGATATTATGATTATCACAATATCAAATTTTTGATATTGTTATGAAGATTCAAATTCAAATTCAAATATAGAGATTCAAATTTAAATATAGGATATTCTCTTTGTATTATCTCTATAAATAGAGATCTTCAATTGTAATATGTATGGACTTATAATACAAAATACAGCCATAGAGGGCTTTCACAGTGGATGTAGGTCTTCTAGACCGAACTACTTAAAATCTCTTGTTACTATTTTTCTCCCCTCTTCAATTTTCCACCTTTTTCTTCTTGCCCCACGTTTGCTTTTTTAAGAGAATATAAAATCTCATAGTCATAGATTTCAGATTCTCTTTCCAGCATTGCGACTACTATGGGGACTTGACTTGCGAGAGCCGAGACATTAGTTTATTGTTTTCACGATCTGAGGCTTCTAAAACCAGATTCAATCATGAGATCAGCTGTTTGACTAGTTGGATTTGCGCTGTTGATTTTTTTTCTCGTGCTTCTTTTTCTATAGCCGTATTTGTTGACAAGAACTTTTTTCTGTCCTTGTAAATTGCAGGCCATAGAGGGGGCTAGAATGCAAGGGGCAGCAAAGATAAGTGGTGTCGACAAAAATTGAGAGAAAACGAGCAAAGGGAAAGCTTTTGGAATGATTGACTTCATAAACGCTGAGGAATATAACAAATCCATTTCCCAGCTCGTCAAAGACTTAACAGGCGAAAGGGGTGTGGATTATATTGCTTTGAATTCACCGGCGTCGGACCCTTGGTCAATGAAGCTCTCCTAGCAACAAAATCGGTATATATGTCTATCCATACTAATTACATAAGTCTCTGGCCATTGCTTTTCAGAAGACCTTAAATTATCCAGTTGAGATATTTTCTAATGGTGGTGATAAGGGAAAAGGACAGACTATAGCGATTGGCGAAGGAAATCATGCTACTGTGGAGATCAATTTCATTTCCCTTGTGTTTGGCGGAAACTTGAAGGGTTCCATTTTTGGAGGTCTCAAAGCCAAAAAACTGATCTGCCTGTTACAATCGAGAAATGCAAAAACAAGGTGAATTCTTATGTAAAAGTAATTCCATGTTTACATGTATTTCCAATGTATGTTGCTTAAAAATGGCAGCCCTACTTAGAATTATCATGTCATGCCTACACAAAAAGTACTGCACTATGTTATATTCTCACAGTAACTTGAAATATTGCTGCTCCCCCCCCTCCCCTCCAGGAAATCCAACTCGATGAACTTTTGACTCATGAAGTTTCACAGACAGAAATAGATCAAGCATTTGAGCTATTGAAGCATCCTGATTGCCGTGAAGATTTTCATCAAGCTGTGATTGATCCCAGCGATTAAAAAAAGTCTTTTTTTTCTCCTATGCTTGTAAAACTCAGAGGTGTAAAGAGACAGGCACAGCAGCAGCAACCGGCCGGCCTCCCTCATATGAATTATACGGTTCAATTTAGAAATAGATGTACACAATAGATAAACTTCACAACTGTTTAATATTGTATATATAAAATTACCGAGCAATATGAAACTTACCATAAAGTTTTTTTATACAGAAAACCGAACTCTGGTAACTTAACATTATTGTGTTAAGTCTTGTCGTCGTGTGAATGTGTTTGTACAAATACACCATGCCTTGAGTGATGTGTAGGGCTGCACAATGCCACCGGGAAATTCCGGTGGCACCGGCACCGGTACCGGGTTCCCGGTTTTTGCTCTTAACGGTGTCGGTGTAGGTTTAGCTTTTTGAAAAAATGGCGGTTCCCGGTGTAGGTTAAACCGAGATTTTTTTATTATTATTTAAGTTTTTTAGTTTTTTTAATTTAGTTTCTACTCAATAATTTAAACTTTAGTTTCACCTCAAGACGTAGTATTCTAGAAGCATGACAAGGTCTACTCAATAGTTTAGTTTCACCTAAATATTTGAGATTTGTTGTTGGTTTTGTCTAATCAAATACTTACATTCAAGTTACCAAGAAGCTTGCTAGGTGAATGAACTAATTATTTAGAATTTTGGTAGAAAAAATTACAAATTTATTGTATTTAGAAGGGTATATATGAAGTTCCAAACTTTGGTAAGTACATCGCATAATATAAGTCAAAAGGTCGAGTTTTTATGAAATTTTAACTAATTGTCTAAATTTATAATTTATAAAATTGAAAAATCACTATTAAATTTATATCATGCTTGCAAAATCAGTCACTCAATTACATTTTAGTTCAAATTTCTAATACATTTTAGTTCAAAAATTCAGACAGAGTCATCACGTTTGACCAGCGTTTGACAAGCGCTCGAGCGCCCTTTGAAAAAATTCAGACAGAAATCACGTTTGACTAGCGTTAGACAAGCGCTCGAACGCTCAGTGAAAATTTCAGACAGAAACATAAGCGCTCGACGAGCGTTTGACCCGCGCTCGAGCGCCTTAAAAAATTGTTGAATTTTTGGATTTTCCTTGTGAAACCAAGGGAAACCCTATTTGATTTTGAACATGTTTTAAAATTGTTATTGATTTATTAATTAGAGGGAAAACACATATTCTCCTCTCTAAGTGTTGTTAGGGTTTAAATTGGATTTTTCAAAAGATAATAGTTTCTACTTACAGTGACGTCTCTATTACTTTGGACTTTAAATTCTCATCTTATTTTTTAAGATGATCTTTAATTTTATTGATTTTGGAATTTGGATTTCATTAGTTTAGATTTTATTGATATGTGATTAATGGACCAAAAGAAAAAAGAAAAAAATACATTGGGTCAAGTGCGTAAAATGCTAAAAAAATGGCTCAATATTAATGGAGGATAACCGGAAACCGACACTGTTAAACCGGCACCGCTAATGGTCGATTTTTACCCTTAACGGTGTAGGTGTATGTGACAATTTTTTCAAAACCGGCTTACCCGGTGTAGGTGCCGATTTTGACCAAAACCGATACCTACACCGAGGTTGTGCAGGCATTAGTGATGCGGACGGACAAAGAACAAACTTGGATACCAACGAGCTTTAGCTCGGCTGTCACCTCCTTACTTTGGAGTAGGGCTGTTCAATCCCGGTGTAGGTGCCGGTTTTGGCCAAAACCGGCACCTACACCGGATATGCCGGTTTTTAAAAAAATGCCACCTACACCTACACCGTTAAGGGCAAAAACCGGCCCTTAACGGTGGCGGTTTAGCGGTGGCGGTTTCCGGAAATCCTATATTTATATTAAACAATTTTTTAAACATATTATAAACATAAAAAATATAAACTTTACACTAATACAACAAATACATAGAAAATCAAAGATTTAAGCAATATATGTTATTCACATCCATCTACTAAAGTGACAATATATGTTGAATGAATGACCTGCTGAAAGAATCGTAACTTATGTACATATTAATGTTTGCATTATTCCCAAAAAGTTTCTAATAAAGCTATGTGCATATTAATGTTTTTACACTATGAACTCCATATGCATGCAAAACCATGCCTAACATAGTGTCAAAAATAACACTTTATGCGGAAAATATAAATGCGATTAAAACCCAGATGTATAATATATAATGCACAGAAATTCACGGATATTATATAACGCATCTGGATAAATCTCATGTTTACCTCCTTTTCTCTTGAAATTGCATAATGATTGCTGCATGTATAGGAGCCACAGTGAACTGCACTGCCCTATCTTCAAATTGCAACTCCAACTGCACGTACAGAAATCTGTAAATGTTATTTTGATTGATTTTGGACAGAAATAAATCTAAATAAATTTTACTTGTTCAAGCACTGGAGGAATCCAAACATCAGTATCCGCAAGTGTGTGCTTATATATGCATTTATAAATTTTGAAGCATCTAACCTTGACGGTACCCAGATTTCTCTTCCACAGAAGCTTGCGAGGGGTTTTGATTTCATTAAACCTCTTAGCATACTCAGAAAGCAGGCCGCAGGAGAGGGAAGGGAATGGGAGTGGGACGTCGCCGGCGAGTTGGCTAGGCGCAGCGCCGAAGGAGAGGGAGGGGAGTGGGACGTCGCCGGCGCAAGGATGAAGGAGGAGAGTTTTTAGAATTTTAGGGATTTGAGAAATGAGGGCTGGGGGGACTCGGGGAGGGTGTGGGGGTGGGGGGGAAGAAACGCGCTAAAAGGGGGGAGGGGGTTGTAGAAAAACGACGTCGTTTTTTTCAAATATTAATAAAAAAAATAAAAAAATGAGGGAGACCCGGTTCCCGATCCCCCGGGTTCCCGGTGCCGGGGAACCCGGGAACCGAGAATACCCCCGAGTTTCCCCCAAAATGGCAAACCGGCACCTATACTGGGGTGCCGGTGCCCCCGGAAAATTCCGGTGACACTGAACAGCCCTACTTTGGAGAGGGATCTAACCCCTTTACATCTGCAGGCTAAATCCTGCTCGACCAATTGCCTACCAAAAAAAACAAACAAACTTGGATGATTGGCTCGATTTATGCGCCACTGAGGAGCCGCATTCAATGAAATTTTTTCTCTCCACTGTGTCCATTGAGGCCATGATGCAAGCAAGTGGATATGCCTTCAATTCGCCAACATTATGGTGTGACTTTACGAATACGACCTGTCCAATTAAAGCTTTAAAATGAGTCCTGTCACCTGTGTCATCCCTGCAAATTGTCGAATGGTTGGTACCAGACTGTCTTCATAGAGATCTTAGATAGGATCATTAGGACATATTGGTAGCACGCCGGCTTTGTGCCATTAATCCAGTTTAGGGGCTGTTAGTTGTAATAGGATAATTAAGTTAGTTGAGATTTGAGAGGAGACAATTCTCAGTTGACTATTGACCTTGTGATCATTGGGGAGACACGTGAAAATTGCTCAAAAAGAAAAGAAAAATAAAGTAGGGGTGAACACAACCGGACCGCGAATCGGATTGGTGGTCCGGTCCGGTCCGGTCCGGTTATCCGGTCCAGTCCGGTCTTCTTTTTTAATAAATGCGGTCCAGATCGAACCAGACCACATTTATTAAAAAAATAAAAAAAATATTTTTTTTATAATTTTTAATACAAATTATAAACTTAAAACGTTTAATTTTAATCTAAACTAAAACTTAACATTTTTATATGCACTTCCCTCTTTGAAATTAACCTAACAAAATTTAGAAAAAAATAAAAAAATTGAAAAAAAATTAAAACCGGTCCGGACCACTTAAGTGGTCCGATCCGGTCCTTTAATATACTAGGACTGGAATGCGGTCCGGACTTCATTGCGGTCCGAAAATCCGGACCGCATTCCGATTTTTCAGCCCTAAGATAAAGGGCCTATGAATTTAGAGTAAAAATTTATTTTTGTCCTAGCTTTATATAATATCAGTTATTTTAGTATTTATTTGTATTGGCTTATTCTATGTCAAATGAAATTCAAATTGAATTCTATTGTGTCTTAGTGTGTCTTAAGTCTAAAGTGTTCAAGAAGATAAAGAGTTGATCGGATTAAAACTCAAACAATGAAGATTCTAAAGAGTACACGTGATTAGAAATTGTCTTAGAAGAAAAATTACATATTTTCTCCCCTATATATTATTTAGGTCTAAACGGGTTTTTTCAAGTTAAGTAAAAAACTCTACTACATACATAAGGATTTAGATTGAGATTCTTGAAACTCAGACTAAAATCAAGATGGGAGTTCTAGAACTCGGACCGGGATCCTTTACAATTTGTTGTTGTTGTCCGAATTATACGGTACAATTTCAAGTTAAGTAAAAAACTCTACTACATACATAAGGATTTAGATTGAGATTCTTGAAACTCAGACTAAAATCAAGATGGGAGTTCTAGAACTCGGACCAGGATCCTTTACAATTTGTTGTTGTTGTCCGAATTGTACGGTACAATTTTAAGAGAGATAGACACAATAGATGGATCATACATCATTATGTTGTTCATATAAAATTTTCGAGTTGCATCATTTCTACAATGAAATTTATTTGTTATATTTATCTCTCTTTAAATTGTACCGTGCAACATGAGAGACTCGTGTCAAGCATAGAGATAAGACTTGTTTGGAAAGTCTTAGATCTAAGGTGCCAACTGTACTATTTGGTCTGGATTTTGTGGCGTGCCGGGCCCGGACCGATACTTATGTCAGAATATCCGACATATATGCCTAACATGCTTAGTGGAAGAGATCGATAAAAGCGAAGGACAGACACCATTGAATCTTCCTTTTTTTTTCCTTGCTATTCTTTCGTTAGTGATCGATGTTGTTGGGGAGGCAATTATGAACAGATCACCAGCTAGTACTACTATTTTGATTCACGGGAGAGATTCGGTATTATAAATGGGACCTAGCAATAGTCTACTCTCATACTTTTTTAATATTATATTTTATGTGAGAATAAACCAAAATATCAGTAGTTGGGATCAATAATTAATGGGATAAATCATATTTTGGTCCCTATGGTTTGGGTGAAAATCAAATGAGTCCCTTAACAATTTTTTTCATCAATCGGGTCCCTGTGGTTTGCATGAAAATCAAATTAGTCCTTATCAATTTTTTTCATCAATCAGATCCATGATCTTTACATGCTTTTATATTAGATCATTCCGTCCAAATCTGTCCACTGATTTAACAGTAAGTGCCAACCTGATCTGCTCGGGATCGAGAGTTGAAAGGATCAAGAGACCCGAGCAGGTCGGGCTGCTATCAAATTAGTCTTTTATCAAATTTTTTTCATCAATCGGGTCTCTGATCTGTACATGCTTTTATATTAAGACTTTCCGTCCTAATTCGTCCACTGACTTAACGGTAAGTGCCAACCTGATCTGCTCGGGATGGAGAGCTGAGAGGATCGAGAGGCCCGAGTAGGCCGGCCGCGCGCACAAATGCTATATAAAAGCAGCCTGAGACCCCCGAGCATAAGCAGATCGAGAGGCCCGAGCAGCAAGGCCGCTCACGCAAAGGCTATATAAAAGTAGCCTGAGCATCCCGAGCATCCCGAACACAAGTAGCCCGGCATCCCGAGCACAATCAGCCTGAGCATCCCTAGCATAAGCATATCGAGAGGCCCGAGCAGCAAGGCCGCTCGTGCAAAGGCAATATTAAAGTAGTCTGAGCATCCCGAGCACAGGCAGTCTGACCTGCTCAGGCCTCTCGATCATCTCATCTCTCTATCCCAAGCAGATCAGGTTGGCACTTACCGTTAAGTCAGTGGACGGATTTGGACGGAATGACTTAATATAAAAGCATGTAAAGATCAGGGACCCGATTGATGAAAAAAATTGATAAAGGACTAATTTGATTTTCATGCAAACTACAGGGACCCGATTGATGAAAAAAATTGTTAAGGGACTAATTTGATTTTCACCCAAACCACGGGACCAAAAAATCATTTATCCCATAATTAATAGTGGGTGGTCTGCAAAAAGTTTTCCCCTTAAAATATTTTCTCATTCTTCAAGTTCATCGTCCTGTTCTTAGAATCTTACCTAAAGAAGAACTTAAAGCTACAAAAGAGCTTCCACAGAGAGAGAGAGAGAGAGAGGCGGTACTCCAGTTTCATTCGTTTTTCTAAGCATACTCCAGTTTCATTCAATCTGTAGGTTGGCTCAGAAAATTTAATTTCATCGATAAGTTTGGATTGCTTCGCAATGTCGAAGTCCGACTCACAGGTCATAACATGCAAAGGTATACGGATATGAGTTATTCATAATACCTTGTAGCAAACGATATAGGATCCAATGATTCAGATATAGCTACCGCCATACTGTTAAGACGTATATGTTTCTTTCTTCCTGTTTTCAAAGCACTCCACTGTCTGTCTTTCTGTCTCTGTCCCTGTCTATCTTACTTACCGTCAATGAATTGTGGCAGCGGCGGTGTGTTGGGGAAATGGAGAACCAGTGAAGCTGGAAGTGATACAAGTAGAGCCTCCAAAATCAGCTGAAGTTCGCGTCAAAATCCTGTATGCTAGTGTCTGTCACACGGACATCTTATTCGCCAAAGGATTCCCAATTGTTAGTATCTTTCTTTCTCAATTTGGGTGTGTCTGTGAGGCGATTCTTCCTGCAATTCTGTTTTTAACCTTTTCCCTTTGGGATGGAGGATTTGATGTTGTTGCTTACTCTACAGCCTGTTTTCCCTCGAGTTTTGGGACATGAAGGTGTTGGGTATGCTATCTTCCTAACCTTCTTCGAAATTACTGCAACAAAATAATCTTCTTATTCATGGTATGAACTGTGGAATTGCAGTGTCGTAGAGAGTGTCGGTGAGGAAGTAGAGGATATCAAAGTGGGAGATCTTGTCATTCCGACCTATATCGCTGAGTGCCAAGACTGTGGGAACTGTTTGTCAGGAAAGACCAACTTATGCCTTAAATACCCTCTCCCCATAAGTGGGTTGATGCGTGATGGCACTTCAAGAATGTCTATACGAGGCCAGAGACTCTACCACGCCTTTACTTGCTCTACATGGTCCGAGTACATGGTTGCTGAGGCTAGATACGTCGCCAAGGTTGATCCAGGTACGTCTCTTTCAGATGCAAGCTTCATCTCCTGTGGATTTTCGACTGGATTTGGGGCTGCCTGGAAGGAAGCTGAGGTTGAAAAAGGATCGAGTGTGGCTGTTCTTGGTCTTGGTGCTGTTGGGTTAGGGGTATGTATCCCTTTTGCCTTTATTGTTTATCGATTCTACTTCTACCCAGTTGCTGAAAGCACCCTGATGAAATTTTGATCAATGGAGACAGTGTGAAGATTTTGTGATAATTCTTCCAATAGTTTTAAGAAGAGAAAACATTTCGTGAAGTTGGATTTAATTATTCTTCGAATTACGTCTTGGGGGGCAATTGCAGGTCATGGAGGGGGCTAGAGCGCAAGGGGCAGCAAAGATAATTGGCGTTGACAAAAATGAGAGAAAAAGAACAAAGGGAAAAGCTTTTGGAATGACCGACTTTATAAACCCTGAAGAACACAGTGATAAATCTGTTTCCGAGCTCATCAAAGGGTTAACGGATGGATTGGGTGTGGATTACTGTTTTGAGTGCACAGGGGTTGCACCGTTGCTCAATGAAGCTCTCCAAGCCACTAAGATGGTAATTAGCTTATCAATACAAACACACATTAAAACTTAGCAATCTATCTTTTGATTTTCTTATGCAATATACACAAGTTCGGGTCCAGATTCAGTCCTAAGAGCACGATCATAATAGATCTTAGTAAACGGTTTTCATTCGGCAATCGCATTAATGAATTACATCGATGATCTAGATCGAAGTAGTTAATAGAATAGTTGAACCATAAATGCACTTACAAATTTAATTTGGACCGTCGATGGAACTCATTAATACAATAACTGAATTCGTTATTAAAACCCGCCCCTTCCGTGGGCTTATCCGAGTCCTTGTGGCTCTTTTCCGACACTTTATTGGGTCTCGCTACGCGTCGCTTGTGGCGTTTTCCCGTCTTGTCTAGGTCCTAGTAGCTTCTCCTATTATGTCCGGCCATCACTCCCTCTGCCCTGCATGGATTCATAGTGGTTCCTCTGATCCGTTGGAGGGTCTTGCTGGTTGTGTCTGTGTCTGTCTGTCCTGTGGTTGTGTCTGCGTTAGTCGTTTTGTTGTGTTCTTTTTTTAGTTTTTAATCTATTGGTTGTTTTTCAAGAAAAAAAAAAGAATTCGTTATTAAAACATATTAGGACGATACTCAGGATGGAAATTAACCAACCCACAAATATATAGACATTATTATGGACATTGACTATTTGTGTATCAATCTCTAATTGTTGTTGATGGTGATGAGAAGGGGAAAGGACAAACCTTGACAGTTGGAGCAGGAACTCATACAACAGTGGAGATCAATTTCCTCACCCTCTTGTTTGGTGGGAATTTGAAGGGTAGCATCTTCGGAGGGCTAAAAGCCAAAACTGACCTACCTGTCATAATGGCCAAATGCAGAAACAAGGTGAGTTCTTATTAAGACACAAAAAGTATTATATATATCGCAGCTAATTGCCCCCCTAGATTATGTTCTGCTTAATCTTTATACCATTAATTGACTGTCTTCACCAGGAAATCAAACTTGATGAGCTTTTGACTCACGAAATTTCACTGGAAGATATACATAAAGCATTTGAGCTACTGAAGGATCCTGATTGTGTGAAGGTTCTTGTCAAGCTTTGATCGATCCTGTACCGATCGATAACAGGCGAATGTTGGCTAGCAGGGAGACATTTTGAAACAATAAGCTAACATTTTTAAAGTTCCCTCTAATTCCTTCGCTTTAAGTACAAGCGTTTCAGTAAAAGCATCCATATTGTTCTGTTTTAGTTATATGTTCTTGAACAAATCTATTTCCCAAAATCTTAATTATACTTTTTGAATTGCGAGAGAAATTCCGAAACTCCTTTACGTGCATTGAATTGGGACCGATTTCGTCTAGTATACGCATGAGTTGAGAACTCATTTACGTGAACCTGGGATGGACTTAGACTGTGTTTGCATTGTAAAATTTTACCCCTCTTAAAATTTTAACACAATAAATTATTACAATATAATCTCTCTCTTCCCCATCAAATCATTACTTTTCACTACAAAAAAATATAAAAAATTACTTATCTCTTCACTTTTTCACTAAACCCAATACCTAAAATTTTAACAACACTAAAATTTTACAAAACAAGTGGTGGTCCTTTTATTTCAAAATTAACCCAAAATCTTAATTATACTTCTGAAATAAATAACCCTTTTATTTCAAAATTTACCCTTTGCCAGTTTAAATAGATTATGGGGAAAAAAAACAACGATCCTTTACAAAGTATTAAATACAACAAATGTACTGAAGATCTTGAAAATTTTGCCTGGCCGGTCTTTCCAAAGTAATAATCAATTAATCATGCGGGGACAGGGGTTGAAAAGGCAATTATAGGGCTTTGTGGGTATGATTCGTGATTGTTGAAATTTATTTATTTAGCGAAGACAACAGACATTAACCTGTCACAGTAGGACATTAATTTCGATATCTGCCCTCCTACTTGAAGCCGTATACGGAAGGTCCATGTTGAATGGGAGGCGAGCCCTTTAAATTTTATTTATTTATTTATAAGCCAATAATTAACATAAGGTCGGACATACATCAAGGAGGCAGATACTGCCAGTCCACATTAAGTACGCAAAGGGGGATAAAATGCGCGATATTAGAACCCATGATATTAGATTGAGCTGCCCATTCTGCAACACGTGCCCCCTTTTGCTCACGGGCCTTTAATTACTTTGTTTAATTCTGCTGTGCTTTTTTATACTAGGAAAAAAAAAGAAAATTGATAATTTAGTCACTAAGTTTATACCACGTTGACGATTTAGTCACTAAGTTTCATTTTTTGATAATATGGTCACTGAGAATATATAGTTGTGACGATCTAGTCTTTCCGTCAAATCTCCGTTAATTTTTAACGGAATAGAATGCGATCGACCGCTACGAGTTACCTTTACCGCAACAATAAACAAACCGGTCGACCGCTATACCTGTTAAAAATTTAATAGAGGTTTGTCGGAAAGATCATATCATCACAACTATATATTCTCAGTGACCATATTGTTAAAAAATGAAACCTAGTGACTAAATCATCAGCGTGGTATAAACCTAGTGACCAAATTGTCAATTTCCTAAAAACAAATAAAGCAGAATTTTGAAAGGTAAGAAGGACCTTCTTAATAATAAGAAATAAAACTATCACAAACCATATAATTACTCCCCAATTTATTTTGCAACTTAATACCTCGTAGATTTTTTACACGCTTCCTTTTCTACTCTTTTCACTAAATCAAACAATGATCAACAAATAAAAAATAAAATGTTCATGCTCAATACAGTGATATATATTTTTTAATATTTTTAACCCGTATAATTTTTATTAGTAACTATATATGTATGTGCTGATGAAAAGTAGTCATTGCTAATATAACATCTAATTTTCAGTTAATTTATATAATCCTCTGCATTATGATGTCGATACAATAATAAATTTTTTGTTTATGGGTTTATGTATTTGAAGAATTTATTTCCTATACAGCTTGTGATTAACAAAAGTGGGCTCCCTGTATAATTTTATATTTTTTATGGATAGAAATTGAATTACACTTAAATTTCGTATGTTTTGTTGTAATTGTATTTATAGAATGTGTTTTTCTCATTTTCAGGTGTTTGGAGACTCACTTAAAGTATATATATATGATCAACCGAAATGAGCGGAAAATACAAGCTACCTTTTTAAATAAAGCAACCTTCATAAACAAAACCCTAATATTGTTTCAAAAATCATCCAACCCTCCTCGATTTAAATGTCTGTCTTTGGAACTTAACTTTCTCTCTCCATCGAAAGCTGCTCTCACTCTTTCAAAAAAATTTCTTGAAAAAAAAAACTCAATCCAAAAAACACATTATTTTTTGTACTTTATTTCTTAAAAAAATAATCACCTTATATATATATATATATATATTATGTTATTTATCTAGACACTAGCTTAGGTTGAATTTCAAGCCCAAAAACTTAGGGAATCGGTCGCTATGGCTGGTGCCAAAGCAGATTTAGGTTGAACTTTACGACAAGTCATACCAGAGTTAAAAGAGTTTAAAAAATATTAGTAGGATTCTCAAAGCAGTCTCTCGAAGCAAATTATATGACATTTCAGTCGAAGAAATCTTGTGAGTCGTCTATGGTAATCTAGACGTTATAGCACTTTCTTCCACGTGTTTTCTTTATTTCGGTGCTAGAGAGTTGTGGGTTGTGCACAATTTATGAAGTAAAGATCATACGTTTGGACTTGTTCAAACAAAAAGAAATACGACCCAAGTCCAATTAGGAGAAGCCAAGTCAACCAAATCATCAGGTAGGGGTGGGCAAAAAACCCGAGACCCGACAACCCGAACCGGCCCGACCCGTTTCCGACCCGATCGGGTTTAGTCGGGGTCGGGTTCGGGTTTACAGACAAATAAAAGTTCGGGTTCGGGTTTGTGAACAAACCCGAAATTAAACCCGAACCCGAAAAATATAACTCCTCCACCACGTAACCCGCGTTTTCCGAACCAAACCGACCCGTTTCGACCCGATATTTTCAGGTTTTTTCGGGTTCGGGTTTCCTCACAAAGAAACCCGAATATTTCGGGTTGGGTTCGGGTTGAAATTTTCGAACCCGAACCCGGTTTGCCCACCCCTATCATCAGGATTCTCTTCTCTCTTTTTTCTAATTAAATAATCCAATTAGGATAAAGATAGACGCAAGATGCAGTGATACGGACAAGATAAACATAATATGTAGTAATACGGATAACAATTACCGAGATAATAGCTAATTCACCTGAAATTAGGTTGATCCTCTTAATATTTTTTTTTGATCGAATTAGATGATCTAATTAGAATAAAGATAGACACAACATGCAGTAATATGGATAAAACTGAACATTAAATTCTGGGATAGTAGCTAATTCACGTGAAACTGGGCTCATCTATTCCTCTTCTTCCATTTATCTTTAAAGGTCCTATGTAACACCATAAATTATATATATATATATATATATAGCCGCTTGTACTCGAAAAGTTGGATTTTGGTCAGAAAAGTTTTTAATCGATAAGTTTTGATATATCGCCATGCAATGTCGAAGGGCGACTCCCAGGTCATAACATGCAAAGGTATGCTTAAGACAGGCTTCTTCATATTATCTTGCTGCAGACGAGATATATAGCCTCCAATGGCTAAGAACTTAAGACATATAGCCATCCCCATATTGCACTCTCTCTCTCTCTCTCACCGTAATGGTTGCTACACGGGGAACAGGTGAAGCTGGAAGAGATACAAGTAGAGCCTCCAAGATCAGGCGATCGAAGTTCGCGTCAAAATCCTGTATGCATGTGTCTGTCATACGGACATCTTATTGACGAGAGGATTCCCAATTGTTAGTATCTTCATTGCTCTGTTTTGGTGTGTCTGCATGCAATTTTGTTTTCAACCTTAAGTTTCCTTTGGGATAGGGGAATTGATATATTTGCTTGCTCTGCAGCCTGTTTTCCCTCGAGTTCTTCGACATGAAGGCGTAAGGTAAGCTCTCTTCCTAACCTTCTTTGTTCTACCCAATTACTACAACAAAATAATCTTCCTTCTTCGTGGTATGAACTGTGGAGTTGTAGTGTGGTAAAGAGTATTGGTGAGGAAGTAGCAGACATCAAAGTGGGAGATCTTGTCACTCCGGCCTTCGTCTCTGAGTGCCAAGAATGTGACAATTGTTTGTCAGGAAAGACCAACTTATGCCTCAACTACCCTCTCCCCATAGCCTGGTTGATGCGTGATGACACTTCAAGATTGTCCACACGAGGCCAGAGGCTGTACCACGGCTTAACCTGCTCTACATGGTCCGAATACATGGTTGCCGGGGCTAGATACATTGTCAAGATTGATCCAAGTATTTCTCTTTCAGATGCTAGCTTCATCTCCTGTGGGTCTGCCTGGAAGGGAGCTGGGGTTGAAAAAGAGCGACTGTGGCTGTTATAGGTCTTGGTGCTGTTGGGTTAGGGGTATGTATATATCTATATAGATACATGGCTGTTGTCCTCATTGTTGATCAATTCAGTTCCTATCCAGTTGCAGAACGCACTAATTCTACCATAATGTTAAGAAGAAAACCATCATTTCGTGCAAGTTGGACTAATTATTCGTCAAATTACGTCCTGGAAAATTGCAGGGGGCTAGAGCGCAAGGGGCAGCGAAGATTATTGGCGTTGACAAAAACGAGAGAAAAAGAATAAAGGGAAAAGCTTTTGAAATGACCGACTTTATAAACCCTGATGAACACAGTAATAAACCTATTTCCACGCTGCTCAAAGAGTTGACGGATGGGTTGGGTGTGGATTATTGCTTTGAGTGCACTGGGATCCCAACCTTGCTCAATGAAGCTCTCATAGGCACTAAAATTGTATGTTATTTCGGACCATGATCCTTTAATCCTTTGCAATTTCGTGTCTTTGTATGACTCATGTTATTCAAAACTTTACATGAGCAACATTAAATAATATAACATCCACCTATTATGTCTCTCTCTCATTTGCACCATGCAATCCGTTATCTACCAAGTCATATATACATACAAATTAAAAAAATGGAGTTTTTTTTGGATTAAATTTCTTACAAGATATACATAAATTATATAGGGGTATTTGTATTTGTTTATCAATCACTAACCCTTGTGAATGGTGGTGAGAAGGGGAAAGGACAAACCTAAGTAGTTGGCGCAGGAACGCAACAAACAACGGAGATCAGTTTCATCCCCCTCTTGTTTGGTGGGAATCTGAAGGGTTTCATCTTTGGAGGGCTGAAACCCAAAATTGATCCCTCTTATAGTTGCAAACGCAAAATCAAGGTGAGTTCTTGTTGAAAAAGAAAAACTACCTCTTATAGTTTTCTCTATCTTGATGAACTTCTGACTCACCAAGTTTCACTGGAAGACAAACAAAGCATTTGATCTGCTGAAGGATCCAGATTGCGTGAAGGTTCTGATCAAGATTTGATTGATCCTACCCATAACACGCTTAAGAAACCACATGAATAACTCTGGTTTTTGCAAATAAGCGAAATTATGCATTGAATTACATCTGCCTATCAACGTGCAGTTTCAAGCATCTACTTATTTATTTATTTTTTGATAAGTGAAGCATCTACTTATTTACAATTTATAAATAATTTCGAACCAGACTAAATTTACTTGCAAACACTTGCAGATCTAGACCCACCTCTATTTCTTTTTGGAAACATTCTCATCTGTATTGAACAGCAACATTATCAGTAATTTAGAGATTAAAACCAAATGAAGTCATGTCTTAGTCACTAAAAACCTATAAATTACAACAGCTAAAAGCTAGTAATCACATTATTTAGGGCGCACCTAAGGTTCTCCAATACGACAGAACCCCTTCACAAATATAGGCACCTAAGGTTCTTCAAGATCTCCAGATCACAAGAAGTTGATTAAGAGACAAAACGGCAACACTTCGGAAAATGCTATGGCATGAAGCATAATATCCAAGGCTATCATCTAAAACATCTCCTTCTATCCTTTAAATACCAATCCATAAGGAAAAGCAAAATTCTGGGGGCTTCAAACCAACGGTTAGATATTCAAACTCTTCAAACAACCTCCATTCAGAAAAAAGGGCAAGACCACAAAATTAGGTATCAAGTTCAAAACGGATATGTGATATTCTATGATTTAAACTCCATTATCCAATTACCCTTGACATTCAAGTATCATAACTGGCCAAGCGGAAATAAATCTCACATTGTAGCTTCCACTTCAGGATCATTTTCGGCTGGCACCTTAGGCACATTACTGTTACCCCTTAGACGTGAAGATACGTTGTCAATGGCTGAATTGAGTTGGCCTATTTTTGCATTCAAGGTCTGTCGAGTCTTCTACGTTCGGAGAAGGTCTGTCGAGTCTTCTACGTTCGGAGCAGAGAAAAGAGAGGGACAATAAGCAACGAGTCAATTAATAGGAAACATTGCACATAAGAGTCAATAAAAAGCAATTACCTCCAAACCATCATCATAATAAATTGGTCCCCGGGCCCTCCGGAAGCCGTATTCATCTTCATTTAGCAGGGATCTTCTGATCTGCACAAGAAGCAAAATATAGGGGAAAACCCAAGTTAAAGCATCAATGAAACAGACCATTCATAAATTGAAAGCACAAACTAAAAGGTATTCATTCAATTTGCCCCCCAAAAAACATAGTGGACGATGCACAGATGATCCCTTTTGCTTTAAAGAACTTGAGATTGATTTCCAACGGTGGATCATATTGAGGAGACATATTACTCAGGCAATAGGGAATTAAAAGAGCCACAACTTCACTGTCCTTGAAAAGAAGGAACTTCCCACTTCTACATCAATCTTTTCACTCATGCAGTTGGGGGCGCTTTTGGAATAAGTGTACACAAAGATAATCAAACATGGGAAATGAGGGCAATACACTCCATTGGAGAGTGAAAATTTGGAGTAGCATAGTTGTCTCCGTATGTATAGCATTGATGTAAAAAAATAGTTCTCATAGGACAAAATAAATCACATAAAACAAAATTGGAAGTTCAACAAATTACTAGTAGAAGGCAAAGTAATGCCCTTCAGACATAGTTGGGAGGTAATAAAGATCCCATAACAATTAAAATGCACCCCTGAGCAGCTGGATAACAGCTACAAAGAATGAGGACTTAACATCCCCCGTGCTTCATTTTGGACCTGCAAGCTTCTATCAGATTGGTATGAGGTGATGTCAATTGTTTTCTTAGCAATGTGCTTAACCTATGGACCCTTTCCATTACAATGATAATGAGAGAGCCAATATATGTTCTCGATATTTTTCAACAGAATTGCCAAAATTGTAGTTCATACATTTCCCTGATATTCAATAAATCTAGAGGCACGATATCGAATCACCTGGGGAGCGAAAACATAAGCTAAAGTTCCAAACATAGCACCGCCCACCAGAAAACCAGCAAAAAAATCACCAGCACCACCTCGGCTACCATCACTGGGTAAAAGAAAATAAGAAGATATAAATCTACAGTACCACCAGTCCACTTAAGTGAAGAATTCTGCTTAAGAAAATGCATAGCATGAGGCTACACCTACAAGAAAAACAATAAACCCTCTTAACTACACAAGTTTCCCTGAAAATCTAAAAATTCTTGATTTATGTCTTTGTTTTTATTCTCTTGCTACACTAAGTCGCCAAATCCACCTTCACACCAAACCCATCTTCTTCTTTTCTTCCTGTTAACTGACCTAAAAGATTCTGACTCACATCACAAAAAACCCTTCAATAAACCCCTCCTAGAGTTTCTTCCTTTCTTTTCTTTTTCTTGATAAGCAAAAGCCACAAAAGCAAAGGTAAAGGCTTGAAGTAGACCGCATGCAGAAGCATAACAAGAATTAGCAAAGTTCTCAATATTATTATTATTTTTTGACTGCTTAAAGCTTTACTATGGATGACTACTTAAAGTATTGACAGAAAAAAAAATAATGTAATTCTCAGTTGTCAAGATTTTAGAAACTACATCTCAAACTACAACCATCCAACAGGTTCCAGCCAATTAATGCAGAGCCAGACCAATAAAGCCACGCAAGTGCAAGCTTAGAGAGGATCTTTAGAGGCCTGTCTGAAGATTGAAATTGGGGCGCGTATAGACCATCAAGTTTTCTATAAGTCATGCCCTTTTTTGGGCACCACTTCCGTAGCTCCCTTTGCTGCTGCTAATTTCAAGAGATACAAAAAATGGGACGTTATAGTAACTTGTGAGTTTGTTCCTTCTGTTTACTAGCCTATCCAATTAAGGCTATCAAGCAGTTTTAAAGCTTCATTTTTTATTCCCTTCTTTCCTAAGCATAATTACTCCGAGAAGGTGGCAGTACATGCATAAGCTTTTTTTTGTAGTTTATTTCTAAGCAAATAGAACATGATTCATTGCCTGCATCAAACCAGATCTGAAGAAACATACGTGAGTGGGTGCCTACCCGTTTTCTTTCTTCTCCTATTTTTTTTTCCCTTCTAGTCATCTTCCTGTCTTATGTTCTGTCTAGAAAGTCCAAACCAAAGGCTCAGCTTTTAACCGCCATCAGTCTATATTATGATCCTCATATTTTCCTCCAAAACAGCCCAAAGATCATAACTTTGTTGGCTGTTTGGTCCTGAATAAGAGGGCCTGCACCAGTCATGAATCACAGTATCTGAAATGCACAATCATAAAGCTATCAACATTGTCTCGAAGTCGCTGCCCTGTATAAGAGTCGTCCATGTGGCCACCACAGCACAAGAAAATAACAATTTTCCAACCCAGTACATAATTATACGCAAAAATGTGAAGAGAGAAGGTCCCATAGAGTGAAGTGTAGAGATCACATACTTGTACTCGGCACGAACAGAGAGCTTGCGATCACTTCCCGCTCGGGTTGACTTCTTTTGTATCATCAGTTTCGGAGTTTTCCCAAATGAGTTTGATTTTGTGGACCATAGCCCACGCGCATTGAGTTGCGATCCACCTATAACAAACAACAGCAACTATTAGCAAAGCGCTCATCTAAGCAATAAACACATGCACTTAAATTGAAAAAGCCAATATGGAAAAATCTCGTCGTAGTAAACCAGCTAAAGCCAACAATGATTTAGCATCACAGAGAAGAATCCAAAATTGAGCATTCAAGAAACAAAAAAAAAACAATTACTTTACGAGCTTGAATATCTGGAACTCTGAAATTCACAAAATGAAAAGCTCTTTTTGTTTTCTGTTTTGCTCTGCAACATCAAAAGCTCTTCTTACTTTGCTTGTTTCACATAGTTTCTATCGCTATTTACAAAAGAAAAAAAAAACACACACAGTAATTGGGAAGTAGAATCAGAGATTTTATGGACGAGAGGAATTTAACCAAAAAAAAAAGGAAACATGTGCTGAAGTGTGGCCTCTTTATTTTTCCTTTTCTCAAATATCATCCTCCTCCCTTAGCATTTTCAGGAAGCAACAGTAATGTATCATATGATACAATAAACGCTATAAGATTTTACCTGAGATAGCTACAGGAGCGAAGCAGGTCGCCATGAGAGAATACGAGATCTACTCAAGAGTGGGTGAAAGGAAAATTTGAGAACACAGAGAGAGCCCTATACCAACGAATGATTACAAGCATTCGCAATATACGGTTTACAAGTGTACAATTATGTTCCACAAATGCCCCCACACCAGCAAAGAAACCTTCGAAGTAGAAACATATTACACAGTTCATTTTCTAACCTTCAATGCACCAAATTTGATTAAAGTTTAATATTTTATATTTTTTTCATATGTAAGCCTAAAGAACCAACGAAATTAAATTAAGAAATCTAATCCAGCTCGACTGCATATGAGTTCCTGACATGATATGTCATTTTACACATTCGGGAAGGGTACTATAGGAAAGAAAAGCTTTAGCATGGGTTTTAGAAACCCCAGCCCAATGACGACGCGTCCAAAGCTAAACCCAAGGTTGCCAATTGCTTCGGTTATTCCGCCCCATTTCTTGATTTATTTATTTTGGAGCGGTTGATCCGTCGTGAAAGACAACAACCACGGGTCCACGACTTGAGCTGCACAGTCAGAAATTCGATCTGATTTTTAGACCGAAATTTGATCGGACTAAATTTTTAGTTATACTCATATAGAAGGACTGGACCGGTCTAGTCCAAAGCGGTCCGGTCTGAAACACTTAAGTACTTTATTTTTTTTAATTTTTTAGGTTAATTTCGAAGGAGTTGACATGTCAAAACACGGCATTTTAATTTAGATTAAAATTAAACTGTAAATTTTTTTAATTTGTATTAAAAATATATAAAAAATATTTTTTATTTATATTAATAAATTTGGTTCGGTCCAGACCGGTTTTTAAAAAGGAGGATCGGACCTGATTACACAATCAAGACCGGACCACAAATCCGGTCTGTTTTTATGGTCTGATCCGATTTTATTCAACCCTAGTCACGACCACCCACGAGTATCAAGAAAACAGAAAACCAACCACAAAGAAGGGAGCCTAAATCACTTATCAATCAAGCAGTTCCAAAGAACTACTTAGGGGAAAAAATTGGAAAAACATTGAGTTCAATATCATTAAATTCATCACATTTATTCATTAAATTATTAAAATTCATCATCATTAAAATTGTCCTTTAATCAGATTATATGTTGAATATTGATGAAAAATGAGTTGCATCCCATAATTTTGATAGTTTGATTTTATAAGAGTGGTGTAAATTGATGGTTAAAAAAATTAATGCAAGTATATTTGACAATTTAATTCGTAAAATAACATTAAACTCATTGTTTTAACAAATTCCATGGAAACGTTACAACAAATTACAATAGGAGAAGGGGGTGGGGCATAAAAGGTGATCATATGAACAAAGGGAATTACGAGCTTCACCTGAGATTTCTTTGGATATCCAAAATATTTATTGAAGACTGCAGGTAACGTGAGGAAGTCCATCCTGCACGTTATTGGAAATTTTGCCGGCTTCAGCTATGTGCTCGGGATGTGTTTGGCAGTTGGATATTTCAACAGGATAGAAAAGCTTAAGCATGGCCCATGGCTTCAGAAACCAGAGGACGCCTCTTAAGCCGAACACGTTTGGTTATAAGCTCATTTTATTATGGCCCATTCCATCAACTCTTTTTCAGCCATTTATTTGTACTCATTTGGCCCAGCTCAAAAAACCGCTTGATTCCGGAGCCAACTCTACTCCACTTTGTTGCTTGCCGATTCAACCCAACTTGCTCTGTTTGTCGCTTTTTGAAGTCCGGTTTGGAGGAGTCAACAGATTTTTCTTCATTTTCTCGGAAAATTTGGGAGGAAGATATATGCTTCGCAATTCAACCAAATCAATTTTCTTTCTCCCAATTCCTTCACCGGAGGTGGGGTAAATCTTGAGTCAGATCCGTCTGAACCCAATACACGTGAATGGTATGCTATGTGTTATACCAAATTTATCGTCCAAGGTCTCCACATTTTTTAGATGGTACTTTTTATAATCGCGGCAAGAATATAGAACAAAACACAAGGCATATCAACCTTTTGAGCAACCCACAGCCTCCCAAAATTGAAATCATCCCCAGTTGGCATGCCTAAAATCAAGTTGACAAGTTTAGTAACTGACCTGATCCAAGTGATCCGAGAGCAACGGTATAACGTCGAGATGAGAACGAATCAAGAAAAAACCTTATGAGAAACAAAACATTGATCTGCAAAGCCCTACCGACATTTCGATATTGTGCCGGCTTTCATTCTCTTTATATACAGACAGCCGTAAGTATGCACTACAAAAAGAAACCAAGACAAGCTAAAATGGCAAAAAAAGAAAAAAGAAATAGTAAATTCTGTATGGGTATGAACAGATGGAAAAAGGGGTTCGCCTATGATGGCCACGGGAGATCAGCGTACATGATCCAGTACACATTCACTACAACCATGTGGGGCAACCGAATGTACAAAATGCAAGCATAGCCGCAGTCTATTTGCCGCTGAAGTCCCCAAACGGAAACAGAGAGTCATTCAAATTGGGTCTTTCGGGCAAGAGCTGCTCCGCTTTTGAGACTGGTTTTACAGTCTGCTCCTTTTCTGGGAACGGGAATGAGAGAGAGAGGCTAAGCGATGCAGAAACACCTTCATCATCCTCCGGAGTCACCCTACCTGGGGGCCTGTCTTCGTTACTATTCTTGCCTAGTGCCCCAACCAAAAATGGCGGCAATCCTTTACTTGCTGGTTTTGTTTCAGCCCATAATGCGAGCTCGAGATTTGGAACCCCCCCGCCATGTAATTTAACTTCATGATCTGCTGATGCCTTTTTCCATGGGTCTGCGTTGTCCCTCAATCCAAAATCCTTCACTCTACGAGACTCCACAGGAGAAACCATGGGAAAGAAGAACCTTTCGTGACTCCCCAAGTCCTCCACAATGACTTTCTCATCACAAACGTCGTCACATTTCTTCTCCTCAAAAGAGGAACAGGAACTAGGATCGATTAACTGAGATACAAAATTATAGTTCACGGAATTTCTAACCCTAGGATCGCTATGTCCAAAAATTGCACCGAAACCTGCCTTCAGCCTCTTATCATCACTTTCTCCATGTACAGACATTGTACTTGCTTGATTCCAAGGCATTTTTGGACTCGTGCCAGTAGAAGTTTGGGGAGCTTTTTCTGAAAGATCCAAGTAGGGACGTTTCCGGTGATTGGCCAGGTCTCTCCCCAAAGCCATCGCTCTATCCTCCACCAACTCAACATCTTCCTTCAATTCCCTCTCAAGTTTAACCTGATCTTGGGCTCCATTAATTTTAACCCGCCTTTTATCCTCAGCAACACTCCCAAAGATACCTACCTTTTTATTGCCAACAGGAAGAATTTTCAAAGAGGACTTGTTTTCTCTATCAGAAGCATCATCCAAATGCATCATTGTCATGTCACCATTATTGGAGCCACTCTTTCCAGATGCTTGAAGAGAGGTTTTGAGCTCTGCATCCAGTCTGTCCGGAAGACTTGGCTCTTTCTGCATAAGAAAAGAATCGTAATATGCATCACAGAGGCAACTGAGCATGACTAAATAGTGGAAATTAATTTTTTTTTTAAAATAAGCTATATTAGCTACAAGTTCAAAAGAAATGAAAGGGAAACACAAAGGATTCAGTCTATAAATAACAAGTTTCATGGAACTTTGGTCTTGCAAGAAAATACATATAAAATGAACTTATGAATGTGTCTGTATCCATCTGTCACCGTCCATTTATAATGGAAACCCCCACAAGCTGCAAAAGGTAACATCAGTGCACATGTCTCTATCTGAGTGTGTGCGTGTTTGAGAGAGAGAGACAGAGACAGAGAGTTAATCTCTTTTGAATGTGTAGGAATCTGCACTTCACATCCTTATATGAAGGTGGAAGGAAATTAGCATTACCAAGGAAGGACTGCTGCGTCTCATTTTTTGGCTCATCTGCTGACTGCTGGTTCCGATCTTTGACGTGGATTTGGAGTCAAGTCTGATAACTTGCTGCTCTGAATTTTCTTGATATCCTGAACCCATCTGTTCAAGAGAAGTTGTATTGTTCTTGAAATCCTCGCTTACTGTGGCACATGTCTTGTTAGGGGCATTGGATGTTAGAACCTTATTGCAAGATCTGTCACATGCTGGTGAGTCTTCATCTATACATCTCGGCAAACATAGATTCTCGGACAAGGTCATGATAGCAGGAGGAATATCTTTGTCCAGTGGCACCACATTCAAACTGGGAATATGCAACTTCTTTAAGGAATCAGTACAATTAACCCTCCTTCCCCTAAAAACACCCCATAGGAAAAACAACATATTCCAACCTGCCAATAACAGAACAAATTTCAGCAGATATGCGATTTCAAGTCCAGGACGCATTAGTGCAAAGAAACAAGCCAAGTTACAAAAACCGCAAGGATGAGGACTTCAACCCTAGGCATGTACCTGGAAGCATAAAGCTCAAGTGGGAACATATTTGAGTTGATTGAAATCCAATTCAAACACGTTGAAGACCAAAATATTTGCAAAAGAGAAGTTAGAAAGAAGTGCATTATATGCCGTAGAAGTTCAAAATAACATTGCCAACGAGAAATCCTCTATCCCGGTGCCCATTTTCTGTTTCCTTTCATCTAGTTCTTTATCCTAAGTTACTAGGCAACATACTGTGAATTTTCATACCGCTGTCTTCTTTTCAAATGAAATCCTAGATCAGGGTACGTTTCCTTATTTCTTAAATGTAGATCTCCTTTTTCACATTCTCATTCTCATTTTCTCCCACTACCCTCCCACAAGTTAGCCCATTAAGCTTAAGGTGTATGAGAAATGTTTTGACCCTGTTCTGGTGTGAGAATCGCTTCCTTAACTTTAACTCACATAAAGCAATCAAAACTTTAAAAACCAACAATTAATTTATTTTGGGCAAGAAAAAATGGAACCTAGCCGTATTGGTCAGAAGAAAAAATGAATCTAGGCATATCCTGCATCTCTTGTCCATATATAAACTGAATAAACATCCATGTAAGTAACCTGCCCTCGTAGTGCATGCCTTGTGTCCCCAGAAACCCAACTCTTTGAGCCTCACATTAGCATAAACCTCGAGTAGTAAACAATAGAAGCCTAGGAAAGATATTGTCACAAGATACCACAATGTGTCCCTAAAATAAACCTTCTAAGTAAGCCTTACGCTGTGACTTCTCAGGAAGCTGGTTGGATGAGAATATCAGAAGCTCAACGCCATCAAAGTTCCCTTTGAGGGCTAAATCGTTCTTGATCATAAAATCCAACAGGCTCTTGTAGTTTCTCTCATAACTGCATTGCAAGCAGCAGAAGATAAAATATTTATCACAATTAAGAAACAAAGAGAGATTACATAAAGAGGAACACTTTAAAATAGACATATACACATGTTCTTACCTCTCAAGATCTTTGGCAAAAAAGTATAGAGCAATGTTATCCTCTTTAGCACCGGTTTCATAAAACTGGGATGGCCATGCACTCAAGCGAGGTACTTCATGCAGGGGAATTTTGTGTGGAAACTCGTTCACCACTTCAAGAACTTTAGGTGATGCACAAGTTGATAGATGCGCTTGAATTCCACCACATAAATCTGGAACTTTCCCACCTCTATGCACTTCAAAACCCCCCCTGCAAGTGAATCACAAAAGCTTATCTATAAGACACCTTTCAAATTGCAATGGATGATGAACGACAAGGCAAATAAAAATAAATGACGGTGAGAAATATTATCCCTCCAACAGAAGCAGAGAAATAATTTACAGAAATGTAAATGAATCTTACTTCCAGATGGATTCATATTCTGGAATGGCTGATGTCCTCAGAAGAACAGACATCGCTGTGGAAGCTTGACTATGAATTTCTCCTATTGTAGGCTTTCCAACAGAAACAATGGTGGAATCTGAGACCCCCACTCCGGACAAAAAAAGATCGGTTGGGGGCAAAGCAAACTGTTTTGAACCATTGACAGTAGCTTGTTTGCAAGAGTCCGAGGTAGAGCTACCAAGAATAGCTTGCCTTTCGCGAGTTCCTTCAGTAGAGGAAAAACTCTTTGACTTATTTAACATAATCAATTGATCCTGAGAAGCTATTTCACAATTCAAATCTGTGCTTGACATGGACAACTCATCAGGCTGATCAAGTGCTTTTTTTGTCCTGAAAAAGTCAGGTCTTCTAAGCAAAGCAGCATCAATTGCAGCTTTCAACTTATTGCCTCCGCGCGTTTCCACTCTAGAACTTCTTGCAGCAGATACATCAATACCAGAAGCCTGTGGAGTACCACTTGTGCAGAACTCAGTAGCATGCCCAGTATCTTTACATTTTTTACAGAAAACAGCTTTTGAAGCACTAGTAGCAGTAGGCCTTGAGTGAATACTGGGACTCTCCCTAGTTTTCTCACACTGGTTTATTTTTTCCTCTGACAAAGGCAACCCATCCTGCACAGTTCCGTCAGCATTATTGGATGGTCTCTCAGCATTCATAGAAGCATTGGACAACGGTTCATCTTTAGAGCCAACTTGGCTCAACTTTTGTTCAGAAGCAGGACTGCACATCCCACTAGTAGATGAAGCGCCAACTGCATTAAGAGAACATGAAGAGATGTCTTAGCTAAACTCAATCCACAAAGGACAAGGAACAAAAAAGCATAAGAGGAACCAATGAGCATGAAGGAAACAAATATAGATCACCAGAGTCCCTACGTAAAGAAGGCAAGATCGTACCTGAAGTAACTGGAATTTCTACGACCCTACGACCTAGACTGCTGGTTACTTTTGATAAACTTAATTTTCCATCAGACTGGACAACCTTTGATTCTCGGTTGTTGCTTACAAATGAAGGCAAACTGGTTTCACCACGAGGTGCAAGCTTTTGATCAACCTTCGGTGTCGAAACGGTGGAACTCGCTGTCGTTGAACTGACCAAAGGGCGATCCAATTTAGATAAAATATTCCTTTCAATCGTACCACATTCTTTTGCTTGTTTCGATGCTTTTAGATCTCGAACAGGGTTAAACTTCGATGGAAGCATTTTAACTTTGGATTCAGAAGCATTTGTACGTCCTGAGGTTGCGTACTTAAATGACATAGACTTGCTTATCTTTCTGGCAGGAAATTCCTTCGTATCAATGGAAATATGTTCTCTGGAGCCCTTCTGCTTTTGGGGAACTTCATCTACAGGTTTAACTTTTGGTTTGGAATTTAAGGTGCTGAATGAACTGGATTTTAACAAAGTACCTGTAAATGCAGAAGCAATCAAATTGGTGCTTAAAGTAAAACATTACAAACCCAAGAAATCAAGAAGTCAAGAATAAGATGGGCATTCCAATGAGTGATCCGTATCTTGCACAAGGAACTATCGAAAGGGAAAGGGAGACTAGGGCAAAGAGAGAGAAAGACATAAAATAAAAAAACAAAAACAGATAACTAACATGTACACCCACTGTAAGCTATTTCCTTACCCTTGGGTGTTTGAAGCCGTGGACCTGTTGTAGGAGAGCGTGCAGTTTCCAGAATATCATTAATGGCGAGATTGCCAAAAGACTTTTGATGAACTGACTTTAATATCCCCTTATCTAAGCTCTTGAATGAAGAATCACGAGATAGTGCAACCGGTCTGGTGGGACTCAACGGCTTTGGCGATCCTGAAATTAAACCACTGGGACTTGATGGCTTTGGCGATCCTGTACCTATGTCCAGCTCCTGCCTTTTAGCTGAAGCCACTTCCATATGTTCTGCACGCCTCTTGCCAGAAACATGTGTACTTGAACCAACTTTATTTGTTCTTTTATCTTCAAGTTCCGAACCTTCAAATTAAAATTTTACCTCTGATAAGTGCAATTTTCATAAAGAGAACGTTTACAGTTACTCAGTCCTGACTTTTTTTTTTCATTTAAGCTAGTTATTTAAGCTTCACCTTGCTTCTGGCTTTCAGATTCCTCAGCAAACTTGCATTCTTCACACAGCCAATCACCCTCAGGAACTTTTTTGAGCATTTCTCGCATGCAATAACTGATTGATAGCAACAAAACTGTTAAGAACTGTCCTAAAAACAAACTTATAGGTCAACATACACATGCAATAGCTGATGATAGGTTGTTCATGCTTACGTGTGCTCTGCACCGTCACTGCACCTACAACATATTGCAAGCAAATCCTCACGCCCTGCATCCCCACAAATATCACATACTTTTACCTGTTCCAACATCAGAAGCCAGCAAAGCTGTTAGTTTTCTAAATAAACATGTGATAGTAAAAGCAGATATCAAAGTGGAAGGGGGGGGGATCTTTTGTATCCACAGGGATGGGGAATTGGGCAAGAAGAAAATAAGATGAGGAGGAACACAAGATGGAGCACACAAGCTTCTACTTCTCTGAAGAAAATCTCGTGAATAAAATTAGCTCACCAAGAGATGTGATGACGGGACCTAACCAAAACTCATACAAATAAAAAGGCCCAAAAGGCCCTCTTCAGAATGATGTACGAAATTCCAACGACTCTGGTTTCTATTTTATCTCATTTCCTAATGAGGACATCCATTTCTATAATTAACATTAGTCCCATTCAAGCTACACGGTTTGTGAGATATATTTGTATGGATAGCTTCCTTCCAAAATAGTAGAAGCGCAACACATCTACAATTCATCACTACCTCATAAACACATGCTAAAAAGAAAGCACGATTAACATCCTCCTCATGACCTCGACGCTCACCAAGAGATGTGATGACGGGACCTAACCAAAACTCATACAAATAAAAAGGCCCAAAAGGCCCTCTTCAGAATGATGTACGAAATTCCAACGACTCTGGTTTCTATTTTATCTCATTTCCTAATGAGGACATCCATTTCTATAATTAACATTAGTCCCATTCAAGCTACACGGTTTGTGAGATATATTTGTATGGATAGCTTCCTTCCAAAATAGTAGAAGCGCAACACATCTACAATTCATCACTACCTCATAAACACATGCTAAAAAGAAAGCACGATTAACATCCTCCTCATGACCTCGACTGAGGCCCCAACGCCTAAATACCTTGCTTTCTCAAACACCAACCTGTTATAAAAGGGAAAAAAATCTAAAATAATGATAGATCAGGCTTATAATGAGACCACAGATGTGCGCCCCATCAATCAAGATGTTAGCTTTCTAAATATCTTCCAGCAAGACACTGCATCAAGCATCTTTCTTAGTTAAGACTGTTAGATTCCACATTTCTTCCCGAAATGGATCACGGTCTTGTTAATAATCATAATCAATAGAAAAATATATCGTGATACTGATGTTCCAGTGGGGAACTATCTAAAGAAACACATTGTGGACAAAAGTGCCACTGGACTTCACAGATACAAGTCAAAAGTATATAAACAAAGTATGATCAGATTAACATGTTTTGGGTGTGTGTCGGTGTCCATGGAGGGTTTGAGGGGAATTTTTTTGCAGTCCTTGTTCTTGTGGGTGAATGCTTTGTTGGGATCTCCCTTTTCGGAGTTTTTTTATTTTATTAGTATTCTAGCCTGTTTGGTCTAGAGGTCTTAATATATAGTCCCTTGTACTGTTTCTTCTTTTTTCTTTTTCTCTTAATAAAATTGTCTTACTTATCAAAAACAAAAAAACATGTTACACACATGTATCTTCTCTGTTTGGAAATTAAAGTAGGAAAAGAAGAGAGGGTCGGGGGGAGGATAATCACTACTCACATCTTGCTCCACAATGTCCGATTCATCACCCTCGTCCCTAGAAACAGATGGCAAAGGAGGCCCATGGATGTCAGGTAACTCAACCAACTCATTGGACTTGTCATTGTGGTCAACTTCGTCTGAAGCTTTCAAAGTTTCATCTGATGGGTCCCCTTTATCATTCTGAGCCTCAGCTTCTGACTTTGGAGAATTTATCATTGAAATGTCAGATCTGCCACCAATAAGGCTACCTTTATATGCAACAGATTTCTGGGCAGAAGCAATATCAGGTGCTGCCTCTTTGGCTGAATTGATATTTTCCATTGAGCATTCGAGAGCTTTATCCTGGATATGAAAAGATGGAGTGTCTTCTAATCCTGAAAATTTTGTATTGCAAGACAGAGATTTACAGTTATGAGCATGGGAGTATGGACTGCACACCTTCGGTGAACTACTGCTAGCATCGGCATCTTTTGAAGATAGAATCTCTGATGAGCCTGATTTGTTGAATTGCGTTGCCTTCCATGATCCCTCGAGAGATAAAGAATTAACTGAAGCTGTACTACTGTTTATGTTTCTGTTATGGTTACTAACTGCAGCATTTGCATCATTGGGTCTACTAACACATGAAATGTCATCATCATCGCATTCTACTCCTTTAATTTCATCATACTTATTTGAGAAGGTTCTCTGATCCAGAACACACTGTGGGTTGGAAGAAAGCTGATCCTCAGAGATACCTTCTCCAGAAGTGGACTTTGGAAGCATCTCAAGATCTTCTGAAGCATCAGATATCACAGACGACCTTAAGGTTGCTTTGCTATCAGCATTTTCAGATAAAGAATCATGACTGGAATTGACACTGAGTAGGTTACTTGTCTCACTGGTGGTATGCTGTAGGTTATCAGATGCTATACTCCTAAGAGAAGATAAAGTACCACTCTCGTTAACAGAATGCTGACTAGCCACATTTACACGACAGCTTTCATCAGAAAACTCCTCAGTCTTTGACCCCATAAGAGCTCGGTTCAGATGCATACAAGATGAACAAGGAGCAGAGCACACATTACAAGTACCAGACTCGCCTCTCATGCGAACTTTCTTTCTCATGGAACACTTCCCAAAATTTGTTTCAGGTGGAGAAAATACCTAATAAACCAAGGCATCAAGAGAAAAAGAAAGAATCAAGAAAGAAAAAATGGAAAAACTACACCAGATGAATACACTTTTCAGATACAGATTCTACCACCCTAGACAATACATAAAATGAAGGTGAGAGGAGAATATTGAAGGTAAACCTGACATAGAGAACATAAAAGAATATACACTAAAACCCTGAATAACACTTGAGTATTCTGGAGCCTAGGAACTCATGCACTAATCAAACGACTTTTGGTTTAACTCACTTGGAGTTCATCTGCTTCTCAATATCTATCAGAGGCCTGGATAATGAGACATACTGTAGACAAATCGTCAAGGAGACCAATCCAAGTCCAGTTTGACATGGTAATTTGATTCAGTTACTCATATATTGTTCGCAACTTTAAACTCTGTTTACTGAAAAAACAAAAAACCATGAAGAGAGTTCATAGTCTCATTTGCTTACAGCCCTTAAACAAATCTAAACAGAAAAATATCTATGCTTAAAATTTTCATTAAAAGGAAAAGACAACATAGAATCCAATAACTTTTCTTTTACTTATAAAAAAAAAAGAATCCAATAACTTTTTTTTTTCGAGAAGGGAACGAAGAAGATAAGAACAACAGATGTAATTACCCTGTTATCTCACCATATTCTTCTCAATATCATGCTTCGTCTCATCTGCCGGCCCTTGCATCTGATAACTCCCTCTCAAGACTGGTGTTATCTAAAAAGCACAGCCAAACTCCATCAATTAATACCATCAAAATCTCATAACAAAAAAAACAGAGGCTTAATTCCACACACCTCCTAATTATACGAACCAAACAGCAAAATTCACTGGTTGCAACCAAAAGGAATATCATGGTGAAAGAAACCACAAAACCCAACAGGCAAAACACTTAAATACATGCAAAGACCTTAACACCTTCAACTAATATCCTCAGGTTAGACACTCGGACATATATAGTTATGTTCAGATACGCAGATTGGAACGGAAAAATACCGATTCAAAGCAAAGGAAGATCAGACAGTAAATTCAGGCACATTTCCTCATGACCCAAAACCTTAATACCTAGTACATAACCCACGAACCCCTAAAACAACTAATACACTTTGCTCTTTAATAGAACATTCATGTTATATCAATCCCAGAACAAAGTCGATCAAAAAATGTTAGTGTAAAATTAAAATTACAACCAATTAAGACAATCACAATCAGAAACAACCAAAAGCAAAACCCTAATCTTGAATTTTACATGCCTCCGGTTGGGCAATCGAACCGGTCGCATTGTACAACTCCTCGACAGTCCGTTCTCTCCGCTCGGCCATTCGCCGCCGCAACGACAAATCGGCAGCACAATCGAACGTGAACTCCGATATCCCAATTCCAAACAATCTGTCTCTCCGGATAATTTCCCTCTAGTTGCAGATACAATCTCACGCTTTGATTGCTACGCAGCAAGTTGTACCCCAATTACAGGTTGCGGACAACACAATCAGATGAGCTTCCTAGTTCCTACTATATAATATTACCAAGGATCTGATACATATATACCCATTTGTTTTTTTTTTCTAAGCTACCCATTTGTTACGTGTAAATAGAAATAAAGAAAGATGTAAATTTATAATCTCTCTACTTCCTTTCTCTCTCTCTCTGTGATCTGACGAAGAAAATCTTGAAATTAGTCTCTGAGAATTAATCTTAATGGGAGCTTAAATTGCTCCTCTCTCTTAATTTTTTCTCTCTAATACGAGGGAAAATCTCTCTTTCTCTCTCCACTTTTCTCTGTTTCTCGCTCTAAACAAAAAATTTCCTCTTTTAAATATATTTTCTTTCCTTTTTTTCTCTCTATTTTCTCGCCGGTGCTCTTTAGATTTTCTGAGGAAAATGATTAATGAGATAAACATTTGTAGATTTGCTTTTTATGAGGCTCTTCCTATTTCATAGCCTAGGAATTTTTTAACAAAAACAAAACAAAAAAATAGGAGGCTATAAGCGAATTGTCGCGAGCGTGCCATGTCGCACGTGCGAATCTGCTATGCGGTTAGCCTTTGGGTTACGTGCGGGGGGTGAGATTTCCGTGCTACTCAGCGAGTGAGACGGTACACGTGGAAAAACCCCAGTGGCCAGAAGGGGGTCCACGTTTGGCTATCTTGCCCCTGTGGCGTGTGGCAGTACTGGTGTGCCCAGAGTTACATTTCAGTATTTCACCACCAACAGTCCAACACCTTTCTTTCTTCCGGAGGAAAAGGGATTTTGGAAAAATATATTAAAAAAATCAAATAGGTAGCGATAACGACAAGGTTACACGCGTATTTTGAACTTTGAATTTTTTGAATAAATGGTAGAATTTGAAAATAATTAATTAATTAAAAAAAGTTGAATTTTTGCACTTTTATTATTACTATTATTTTTGGTTGAAATTAATTAAGGAGTCTTAACTCAGAACCAAACGAAAGATTAGGAGCATCAAGATTAAGAGGCCTTTATTATCGGCTGCAGGAACTGTTTTCTCATACGTTTTTGAAATGTGTAGTATCACGTTAATTAGTAACGTGGGATGTTGAAAAATATTGGTTTATAAATAATTCTCATATAATTTTTTAATTAAATAAGTGAGAATATTAATAAATTCATTTTAATATTATGGATGTCTCACTTATCACTGCAAATAATTTTTTTCAGTATAAATAATTTTTGTATTTCTTACATGGTATTAGAGGCAAAATTTTCGGTTTTTGTCCGGTTATCTTCTGGCGAACATCCGGCTTAGTACCGGCAACTTCTCAGCTCAGTACCGGCAACCTCCTGGCTCAGTACCGGTAATCTTTGTTATTATTTTTTCCTATAATTTTTTTTTATTTTGTAACTCCAAACTCAAGGTTTGCTCACCTTGAATTTGCGGAGAGTATTGAAATGTGGTGTAGTCCCACATTGCCATGCAATGTGGGGTGTTGGAAAATATTGGCTTATAAATAGCCTCCATTTCAATATTATGGATGTTTCACCTAGCCGTGTAAATAATTTTTTTTCGGTATAAATAATTTTTTATTTCTTACCTACGTCATTCGCCATTGACCAGTCTTCGATTCTTTTTTTTTTCTAAGCGACCAGCTCACAAATTCACAATCTTACTACGTTTGTCAACAAAGCCTAGCTATCCAGAATCTTCTGTCCACAATTACAGTTGCAGCATCGACTCTCTGGTCTTATATATGTTCAGCCTGGTCTCTTGCTGTCCCAGATTCAGAGCCCATCCTCCGGCTGGTGCATATGCCTCGTCTACATGCACCACTCGGGCTCCTAGCTTGGGGACCTCTGGCTGCTTACGGCTGCCAGGCAACAGTTCTGGTATTCTCTGAGCAGTTCCTATATGTCTAGTATCCGGTGCCTGCAGAACACATCTCTATGGAGAAGTTCTGGGTGCCTCGCCGGCTCACCCGACGCCCATGATTGACGAGGAAAGCTGTACGTTAAAAGTCGACCTCGCCACTGTAAATATCAGTACTTCCTGTTGGAGTTGGCCGGGGAGTGAGAGTTTGTTCCTGCATGCTCTGACGTTACTTGGTTTTGAAACTGCCGCCGCCTCTGCTAGTTGCTACGTCTTTTACAAACTGGGAGAAGTCCATTATTTGAAGTCCGGGGTCAACACGTCCTTTGGTTAGCGAGCCAGCATTTGGATCATGAGATCGGTCGGCCATATTAATATAGTATTAACAATGCATCTGGAAGAAAGTGGTTTAAGTCGTACGTGAAGCCGTGCTCTTTTTCCGATACAAGGAGCCAAAGAGATCAGCGCAAAGTTCTCTCTCCCCCTTCACTATATATATCTGCTATCGAATCCAAGGGCATGACGGCAACCAGCTGCATGCAATCATTCACACTAAAAGTTCGAGTATCGCTGATGAAGATTAGCAACCAAGAATGAAGCATTGTTTGTCTATCCATTATTTTTACGTCTGTCAAGTCGAAACTTCTTTCCTGCTCCGCCTAACATGCCGATTTCTCCTATAACATCTTTCCCATAATTCCTGTCTGGAGCCTATCAGTTTGATCAAATGTAGTGTGATTTTTTCAGCAAGAGCAATTATCCCACGCTTCTATTGCACAGAGGGCATGCAGTTATGTTGATTAGTGAGTAAACTTTTTGAGACGTTGCCTTACTAGATAACAGTACCATTAATGCTATGGCCATGTATACCCTCTAGAGAATCATAATCCACGTTTTGACAGACTTAACCTGCTTGGCTGCTTGTATTTTACTCGTGTTTAATTTGATAAACTTCAAATTCGATATTAATCTAAAACGAGTGCAATGCTTTTCCACGTAAATGGAGTTCGAGCTGATCAGAGGTTCATTATATAGATATCACAATAATTGGGAAACAAACCAAGCAGGATCATGTGCATGCTTAATTCGCACATTAGACATGCTTTTCAAAATAAGCTTGCCTCGAAAGATCCATGAGGCTGATATTTTATGAAAAAATGAAAAATCGAGTAAAATGTTGATCACCAATAGGAGGGACAGATCTGAAATCAGGATTTCAAGAACGAATTACAACTCTACCGAGCGCACGTAAGAAATTAATATCACCTTATATTAAAACTAAAACTAAGATCATATAAAATAATGCATTAAGAAAATACCTAAAACCCACTATATTATAGGCCAAATTATTAGGTATTCAAGAAATTAGAAAACGTACTTTTTATATTTTTTGGGGGCAAACGACGAGGGTTTAGGAGGCAATTAAACCTCAATACATCGTTTCAGATTATGTTCGCGATCAAGTGGATGAGGACTTTTTCAAGACTTTGGAGAGCCAAGAAAGGTATATATTTTCAAATTTCAGTTAATAGCCAAAAGGGTGATAATTTCTCAGATTGTTGAGGAGGGCCATGCTTGGTCCCTTTCCCTTTGTGGACCTTATGAGGGTTTGAGAAGTCGATTACGATTAGATCAATATATAATATATATAAACAATAATATTTTACTTGTAAAAACTTTTTCTCTTTTAGTAGTACTTTTTCCCCGACCTCTTCTTTCGAAATTGATATACGCCTCTCATAAACTATATATATAATATAATAGAAGCATACGGAAAACTTGACAACTAATTACCTTCGCATAATTAATTAGCATGCAGTTTAATCTCATGGAAATTGGCAATCGGCCAAAAGAAATGTGAAATTCCATAAAATATTGTATTTAGTAATTCAACAAAGCAAAAAACGACGGCGTTTTTGGTCATCTGCTTAAACGTCCTTTTGTTATTGGGGAAAAAAAGTCAACCAACTCCAAGAAATTGTATAAATTAATTTAAGAGGAAAAAACATATATTTTAAAGAAAATAGTAAATGCAAGAGTGGAACACGAGGAATTAAGTGACGTGCACGATTGGGCTTGATATCCACATCCACGACCCAGATCATCACGTACGGATGCAATCCTTGAATTTTATGGATCACATGTTTATATATCTTCCTCCTAATTAATTATATTCCATTTGTAATTTATTTACTTTTCTCTCTATATTTCAACACAAACGAGTGGGAAAATTAGAAAATCAATAAAACAAGCAGTCTAGAAGCTGGCCGGACGATGATAATAATAAGTCGCACATTAATTAATGGACTGTACTATATAAATGGGTTCAAGACCTACGTATACGCGGATTCAGTGAGAGAAATAGTTACTAGTTAGTTCTATGTTTCGTCCTCAAAGACGTGTCATCGACCGAAATAAAGACTCATGAATCAACGCTATTGGCTTTCCCTTCTAATTAGTGTACGTTTAACTTATAAGCATTTATATATGATCTAAGAAAGAGAAAATGAGGTAGCTAGCTAGAGTTTGTTGAAAGCTTAGAGCGTGTAACCTATAGAATAATTTAACGAAGGAATTTTGGTATGTGAAAACCACGCAATAATATATATGGGTCGCATACTTTTTTTCTTCACAACTTTGTCAAAAACAAGAAAATAAGTTTAGTGCGAAAGATTCAAGCAGTTGAGGTGGAATTAGGTTTAGAACTTCCTAGTCAACAATGAGTTCTTTGTTCAATAATCTGTAAGTCACGAGGGGGCCTGGCGCTGTCTCTCCTCTTTCTCATGGTGCAACCCGTCTTTACATGAAGTTTCCTTTGAAGGAGTTGGTTCGTCGCTTTGCTCATCATTCTTCTAGCATAAGCCGCCATCGCTTTGGGCGCTGGTTGTGTTGGGTTTCGATCCTTGTGATCGGCTTGTTTTTGTTTTATGTGTTGGCCTTTATAGTCCATTTGTGTTGGCTTTGTGTGTTTGCCCTTGTGGCTTGGTTGTTGTTCTGGTACCGGCTGTGTTGTTTGGTTTGGCTACCGGACCTTTGGTTTCGATTTCTTGTAGGACCTTTTGGTCTGTTTAGGCCTTCCGCTAGCATTCGAGTCGGTTTTATGTTTTGTACTGGCTGTATTTTGCTCGATTTTTAATATATTATCTTTGTTGTCTAAAAAAAAAAGTCACGAAAAGACCAGTGGTTATATATATATATATTTAAGAAGCAAGAGATTCTTGGGATTTCTTTTGCCAGACTGGATGTTGAAAAGAGCTGGATATTTAATAGTTAAAAATACTTATTCCAATTGCAATTTGGAAGTACATGCAGACCGAGAAAGAATTAATATAATTGCAACAACAAAAAGAACGTGGAATTCATTGAATGCATTTGGTAATCCTGCAAAAAAACAAAAGTGTCGGTCATTTCTCTAGCTACCTAACCTCCACAAGCTTACTTGTACTTTGATCTCATGGAGATTGGGCCCCAAAAAAAACAATATTCAATGGGCAACAACCACGTACGAGAACATATAATTAGTTAACAATCAATATAAGATTTTGGCTAAATTAATATCATTATTTTAAGAGATAAATATATTTAGTACCTTCTAATTATACGGGTTATATCTAAAAATATTCTTTTTATCACATTATAACTGCTAATTAATTATTAATTTTAAATATTTTGCACTCTCTAAGAAAGTTTTTCATCAATTTAAGCATAAATTACTTTTTTGTTTGACATACGAAGTGATGATTTTACCCTCACAACTTTGTCATTCCACACACTAAAAATCAATGTTCTTTCAAATTGCCGAAAATTTTTAACCTACGATGCAAAGAGTCAGAAATTAACGGGTAATTTGTGTAATATAATAACAAATAGTAATTTAGAATAAAAAACGTACGTCAAAGACTTTCGTACTCGGAAAATGTAAAAGTATATTCCATGACTTATGTCAACATATGTAGGCGTAAGCCGCGTAACCCAGCCGTTGGCTCTCTACTCTCTAGCTAGCTAGGTCGTGAATTTTAAGCTAAACGCAGCATTGATTTCTAATTCCTTCCTTACAACGGAGATGAATGGTATATATGTAATCACTTATGAGAAAGCATGGCAGCTTGCATGAACAAAAAGTAACTTAGAAGGCTGGATGATATTGATAACTACTCATCTCCAACGAAACTACAAATGGAAGACAATTAGAGTACGGGCCAGGCGGGGGAGAAAGAGCAATTAGAAACAGATCATGCTAATCAATTTTATGCTTTTGCACTCAATTATGTGCACGTCTGATATGCTTTGTTAGCTGCCCACTGGCGTGGCGTGTCTACTGTCTACGGTCTGCCATTAATGCTGCGCGCGCGAGCAAACAAGCTGTCCTTCAAAGTTGGTCTTTCCTTCTAATGATAAACCTAAGCAGCATTTTTACGTGACTATCATAAGAAAGAGTCAATCCGCGCAGTGCCTACAGCCATGCATGGTGGCTATATAGGCAACTATATATTATGTCCACCAAGCCCTATGATCTCAGAGGGTTGAATAAAATGAAAAAGACAGATGCCAAAATACTGATCAATTAATTATGGATCCCTCTTGGATTGTACCATTATATCTAAGGCCTCTAGTCTCTTGTTTGTTACATCAAAGAAGTTTAATTAGTTGGTTCTCTAATGTTGCTATCATTATCACAGAACTGCGCCAGCACGCCATGTGCCCCCCATGCTTATTTTAGTTCCAGCTTTTCCGTTTCTTGTACTTCAATCTACAAAACAAGCAACTTTATTAGATTGGCAATTGGGGGTTAATGGGTGTTTAGTTTTCTTAATCTAAACACCTGTACAAATTCACTTTTCCCTGAAAAAAATGGGAGTAGATTAATCTCAACGTACGGTACGACAACCAGTATATATAGGCAAACGGGACTCACGAACTTGCAGCCTCTCGAAAGTCACTGCTGGGTTGTCTTTTCGGACTTCCGACTGAGCTTCTTCTGGGTTGAATTGAACCTCTGCCAGCAAGAACCAAACCAAATGGGTATCTACAGACTACAAGACTACAACGTCAGTAGTTTTCAAAGCTTAATTTTATTTTATTTTTCTAGGCTTTCAAAACTTAATTACAATGCTTATGAATTATGATCCAAACATTTCCCTTTCGGAAACCATTTTTAACGAGAAAATTTGTGTTTTTAGTGAGAGTATGTAGTGGTTTTTATAGCTGATATTTCTTGTAGTGACGATCGTTCTCGGTGTCGGATTTAATGGGTTTGGATGCTTAGAGGTAGTCGGACGGCCGTTACCTCATTTTGAAGCACAGACGTCATTCCAACGAAACTAGGGGGGGAAAATCCAGAAAGTGAATCCCTAAAAAGAGTATTATTAGCCTATGGTGAGAACGATTTAGTTGATAAACCTCCTGTATTAGTAATTAATTAAAGCAATCAATGCTTTATAATTAAAATACCAAGTAATTTGGACCTTACAAAATTCAATAATTATAAAAGTAATTAAAATAAAAATATTATTATTAAATTTTTGAAATCTCTCTCGAAATTTGATTATATATATAATTTAAGCTTCAAATTAGAAATTAAAGATATTGATCACTGTTTTACGTTATAATTTATATTTTTTGCATATATTTAATTAATATATTTTCAAAATAATAAAAATAGAGTGAATATTAAGTCTCAATAGTTTAGTTATGTGAGTGAATATTCAAGAATTATCAAGATTTTAATTTTGATTTTTTTAAAAACTAAAAAAATCCCTCAAGGATGGACTATTATAAAGCCAAGTTTAAGTCTACCACATCTTAAATTTGGAAATTTCATATAGTGGGAAGACCACCAAAGCATAATGAGATCACTACCGTGATTCAAATCTTCATTAAGAGCAAGTCTTGGATCCTAACTCCTAAACACAACCTGCACACCATTAATTCACTCTCCTTAGCGGTCAAGATTTTGATTCATTAGTAGATAGTGCCATACTTTTTATGGTACGAACAGGGTAATCTTGCGTGTGACAAAGATTAAATTCAGAGACACATGTCCAACCAACTAATAAGTTGTGCAATATTTGGAGCACGAGCACAAATTTAGTTGGTCAAAGTCTTGCTAGTTCCTCGATCGTTAATATCCAGCCTTGTGGCCCTCGTATACAGTTCACACATGCCTTCAAAGATTACCACGATATTGGTCAAAATTCTAAGCCTGCAAAATATTTAGTTTACGAATTTATTTTTATTTTAAAAATTAGAAAAGGTCTCATTGTAAATTTTCATCTTAAATCTCTACTGCCTCTAAAAAGTACGGGATAAGAATATTCTAATATTCAAATTGTATATTATAATTTAGAGATTGATACAACCTCTAGACTCCACACATTACAAAATAATATTAAATAATTGAATTAAAAATTATATAAACAGAAAATTATAAGGATTATTATTCTAAAATAAGTATCCCAATGATTCAATGTATGTGGCCGGATTTGTGGCCGTTGTCGACGTCGTAATAGACTTTGAGCTTGCGTGCTCCCTCCCTTGCATAAATTGAATTTTGAGTTGTCGTCTAACATTGTGGGGCCGTCTTCTTTTGGACTGGACTTAATCTGTTAGAGTGGGCCTCGGTTGAAGCCCACGAACCAAATAGGACGGGCCGAAAAGTTATTGTGCAGGAGGAAAGCTACAAATTACAGATCTACGAACTTTGAATGTCTTTCGTAAGCCAAAGAAAAGTTGGGGGAAAGAACAAAAGAAGAGAAAGAGGAGGAAGAAAAGAAAGAAACGGTAGCTGCTTGCTTGGCGTTGAGAGAAAGCTCAACAGTCTAACACATGTAATTTACAAGGCCATCACAATCGGTTTTACAAACACGTAGACATGGATTGCAGAGACCAGTTTACACATGTTTGGGCCGAATCCTCAGTGTTCACACCAACTACGCTAGCTGTTACTAAGAAGCCAGATAAGCGTGCTCCTCTGCTTTTAATGCTTTTTGTTCGATCCATTTTGGGTTTTCTTTTAAGATGTTTCACCATTTTTAAAAATAATAAAAAAAATTGGTTAGAGAAAATGTCAATCTAAATGGACTGGGATTTCCTGAACAAATTGCAGGAGCAATTCAGTGAGAGTGAGAGAGAGAGTTGTGTGTCTCGCTAGAGATCCACACTTGCTCGGATAAAGGTGCCCTGTTCGAGTAGGTGTAGGTCTCGAATAGGACTCTCTTACCGAATTGTAAAAGTGCATTTGAGATTTTAACCCTCGAAATTAATACGAAGAAAAGAAAAACAATGCTAAAAAAAGGAATTACTAGATCATTGAATTAATAATTATAAAGTAGTTGTTAAAAAGTTTTTTAATTCAAATAATAAATTTTAATTTTTTTTAACGAATTAAATTTTGGTATCAAATACAAGATCCGAAATATAAGACATGACTTGATAATTTATTTTGTATATCTCATTAATTATTTTCAATTGAAAGTAGGAATTAAAACAATTCCATCTCGTATATTGTTTAGGAATATTTTGGTTATCCTCGTGTATATTAGAGTGAAATTAAGTCGAGTATTCAAGTTTTAGGCCCAATTTCTTTATTTTCAAGCGTGAGCTAAGCTGACTCGACTATATCATCAAGTTAGGTTCCTTGTTCAAGCTTTTAGCTTGGTTGATAAATTCTTTTAAACGAGTGTGAACTACTTGATTTTCACTAAAACTTTATATATCATTTTTTTAAGAGTACACCATTTGAGTTAATTAAGATAACATAAATTATTAATGATGAGTCACATGTTAATTATCATGTTGTATCTTTTTATCTTAATCAAAGATTTGGGTAAACTCATAGTTAGCCCCCTATGTTTGGGTAAAAATCAAGTTAGCTCCCTATTTTTCAATCCAACAATTTGAGACCCATAACTTTCACAACCTATCAAACTTAGCCCCCCGTCTAAATCAGGTGTTAAGTCCGACGGAAATTCATGCAAAATGATCGAAATGCCCCTCCAAAGCTAAAATTTAAAATAAAATAAAATATAAAAATAAATTTAAGAAATAAATATATTATTGAAATAGAGTTTCAATATAGTTTTATTTAAAAAATATTAATTTTTGAAAAAATATCATTTTTTATTTTTAATGAATTTTTTTATTTTTTTTAGTAATTTTATTTTGGAGGGGTATGTTGGTCATTTTTCATGTTTTTCCGTCTGATTTAACGTCTAATTTAGACGGAGGGCGAAGATTGATAGGTTTTTGAAAGTTATGGGTATCAAATTGTTGGATTCAAAAATATGGGGCTAATTATGATTTTTGCCAAAATATAGGGGGCTAACTATGAGTTTACCTCTAACGATTTTTTTATAATTAAATATCAAATGTGTATGTATGCACATTTATTTGTACATCAAATTATCGATGGTATATATAGAGAAAAAAGCATCAAAAAGAAAAAATTGTATTCAAATATAATATTATAGAGATATATCATCTTAGTCCTGTAAAAGAACTCAGAAAAAAAGAGTACGGTAGAGGGCAGTTGGGCAGTTTGACGAGGAAGAAAAAGAAAAGCAAAGAAATAAAGAGATGAATAAGAGTAGTTATATACACCACACTCAAATTATATTTTTAACTGATTTATGTATATTTTTTATTTATTTATATATTTTTTTAAAAAATAATTGATAAATAAAATATACAATTTAGATGATGTCACGTATAAATAAGGTCGATTGAAAGTCTGATTTTGAGTGTGTTGTATATCATTTATGGATAAACAGAGAGCATGATGAGTAAAACAAGGAAGGAAGCGGTGAAATAGAAAGAGAGGAGGAGAGAGATTAATTAGGAAATTAGAAAATGAGGAGAGGAAGCAAAGGTAGCAAACGTTACAAATAAAGAAAACAGTGGTAGTGGTGGGAGTAGCAGAGAGAGCATAAAGAGAAGCAGAAAGGAACCAAAATTGATTTCCAATTCCCGATTCATTTCCATTCAATTCAATGGGATGAAAACAAAAACCGCCCCAACAAACTCAATAAAATTTCTCCTCTCACTCCCTGCTTTTCCTCGTTTCTCAGCATCCGACTCCGCGTATAAATATGCGTTTCTGCGTGAATAAGATTCTCAGATAGGTGTGAGGTAGGGAGCTTTGGTGGGAGAAATGGGGAGGTAATATCCCCTGAGGGAGGAGAGGAATAGAGGAGGAGGAACGGAGTGAGAGGGTTAGGGCTGGGTTGGGAATCTTAGGTTCTTACGAGGTTGGATCGGCGAGGAGATCTCTGATTCAGTGAGCGGCTTGATCCGTGCGCAAGGTGATGTTTTCTTTTTTCTTTTGTTGGTTTAAGTTATGCTGTGATGCTGAATTTGCTGAGTTGCAGGTTATTTTGTGCAATAGAGTTCCTGTTTTCGATTTTTGCGGCTCTTGGTTTAACTCTGTGTTGGACTTGTTGGAATTTTTGGCTGCATCTTAATTCCGATGCTGCTAGTTTTGGTTTCTGGAGTATCCAGCTTAATTTGCTGAGTTTCTGTTTGTTTATGGGATTCCTTTCTTTGATTTTTTGGGTATTGAATTCAGTTCTGATGTTGCTAGTTTTGGTTTCTCGAGTATTAATTTAATTGCATGGTGATTTTTTTTATGTGCATTTATACCGCCAAGCCATATCTATCTATGTTTGGTTTTCCCTGGAAAATCTTTCAACTGGAAGTGTAAATTGATAAGATTTATATTATGCATTTTATTGAGGTTGCATGTGGACTTACCCTTGCTGCATGGCATGATATAAGGAAATTGATCTCTGCATTATACATTTCACTGAGCTTGCATGCCGATTTTCCCTGGCTGCATGGCATGATATACTGCATGGTTAGATGTACGGGGCTATCACTTTCCGTCTTTTGATCTATAAAGGGGAAAATTCTCATGTTAAGATTGATCATGTGACTTACCACAAAATAAACAAATAAAAATCTGGCAGGGACGGAAAAAGTTCAGCATTAAACATATTTCTAAGCTTGCAAGGTATGTTTTCCACTGTCTGCATGGCATAGTATTATGTTTTTTTGAGATACATGCAGCCTTTACATCTAGTTTGTCAGTTTAAAGAGTGTATCTGCTCCCATGCAAAATCAGCGGAGACATTATGATGTCAAATCATTTTAATTGTTATTTCTACTCTGGTCTATGCTTGTTCAAAAAAATGATTTTTCTTGGAAGGTCTCCTCTTTTGGTCATAAACATATTATTGCGGTTGCATGCTGGACCGTCCCCAAGCTGCATGGCATTGTATTAGAAATTTCGACGTTTGTCTGTTTATGGAGCAAATTGGTTACTGGCTTCATGGAAAATGATTGTAGAGACGTGCATTTGTTAGGCTTTTGCCTTTTTGACAGTCTGCCTCTTAATAGAGAAATACTTTATTACAGATACAGCCAGTGCCGGAAGATAGAAAAATTCCGTGAGATGTGGAATAGATAAATTGTTGTGAGCTGACACATTACATGATTGAGGGGGATTTGGAGTTTGATTTTCATTGCTTACGGTGTTAGGGTAAAAAAGCAAACTTTTGGGCTACATTTGACTATGAAAATGTGTTAATTCTGGAAGGGAAACTTCATCTGAAAAAATGCCGAGAAAGGATATAGTTGTAGTCTTGTACAGATAATTGAAGTTGTGTTGCTATCTCTTTGGGCTGCATTGTTGTGTCTGACACCTGTTGAGATTTACGGAGCCTTAGATATGGTTTTTCAGTTTATGTAGCGAAACGGTTCTGACCTGTGACCATCCCAGAAATGATTAGATAGATAACGTTCGAGGGTTCTAATCATTTAGATTCTGCCAATGGTAACCTTTTAGGACAGATGCTGTTTTGAAGATCTACTTTTCACAAGGAATATTTGTCGGCATGAAGGATATTTATGGTACTCTCCAGAAAATTTCAGAGAAGAATCTTCTTGTCAAATATATAGTGGTGGAATATGTCTTTTATGACTATTTACGGAAAGTACAACACATGCCATGTTATGACACCCATTTGGATGTAGACAGCCTAGTACAGCTTTGTCAACACCCGCTGTGATGTATGGAGCCTTAGATACGGTTTGTCTATGTAGCGAAACGGTTCTGACCATCCCAGAAATGAGTAGATGGATAACGTTCGAGGGTTCTGATCATTTAGATTCTGCCTTTAGTAGCCTTTTAGGACAGATACTTTTTTGAAGATCTACTTTTCGTGCGGAATCTTTGTCGGCATGAAGGATATTTAGGATACTCGCCAGAAAATTTCAGAGAAGAATCTTCTTTGTCAAATATAGTGAAGGAATATGTATTTTATGACTATTTACGGAAAGTGCGCCGCATGCCATGATACGACATCCATTTGGATGCAAACAGACGTAATACAGTTTATGGAGCAAAACGGTACCCACCATCCCAAAAAGGTAAGATAGATAAAATTCAAGGGTTCTAGTGATTTACATTATGGATATTAACCTTTTGAGGCCCTCACTCTTATCTCTGTCGGCATGGAGGATATTTAGGAAAAATTATTTTGGAGGGGCGCAAAAGTTATTTTACGTGCTAATCATACTTTCTTTCTGTGTGGATTTTAAATGGATGATATAGTTTGCATGATCCATTCTCTTTTTGCTGCATGGAGAAGTAGAACCAGTACTTGACGGTAAGTTCTTAAAGGCTGTCTTCGCACTTGGAACAAAATACAGTGCTTCTGTAACCAGTGTTTAAGGAGTTTAAACCTCCGACGTGACCAATTATCACCCCCACAGGCTAAAACTGATACAAACTATTCGTGGAAGTCATCACCATAGCTGTTATTGTAATTTTTCTGTGTATAGTTTCCTGTTATAATACCTCGTTAATGCCCTTTTGAGGCTAGCTGTTATGGTAGTCTAACCTATGTGACCTTTGTGGATGCACGGCAACAATAAGGACAGAATGCTTAGAAGTTATGGGGGAAGAAAGAGTATAACAATACTGCAGGAGAATATTGCTTGAATTGAAAAAACACTGTGGGTAGAAGAATAAATGCGCAAAAACTGTAGCAAAAATAGTAAAAAACCTGAGTGATTTTTGTATCTAAATGCTTTGCCCATGTTTCTTCATCCTCTGTATTTTGTCTAGGGTTCTTAGCATGTAATATCTATTCTGCTTCCCCCCACCCTCTCTCTCTCGTTCTGCTTTTGTATGAATGCCTGACTTTGTTTTAAATCTAGCAAGCAGAAAATCATTTGTTAGGTGAATATTCTTTTACACTTTGTTTTCTTTTGCATTGATGAATGTCATTAAACTGGAGACTTGTTTTTGAAAAGGAGGGGGTAAACCTGGACACGTATACTTCAATGGTAGAATCATCTTCAGCTGTCTAATGATTGAGATTTTTATTGCCCACAAATTTTGCTGTTAGATTCATTATATCATGGCCTTCTGACAATTTTTCCTTCAATATTCTTCCAAATTTCTCATCAAATAGTGTCCTCGACTGCAGGTTGTTTAAATGGTGCTCAGATATTCTCTCGGGGAAACAACAAGGAAAACGGAGGGAGCTGGTGGAGAATCACCAGTTATAGTTGGTGCTCAGGCTTGTGTTGTAAAACAGCTTACTAAATCCTATGGTCAAGATCTGCCAGCACATTCTCCGTTGGTCAGGCGTAACAATACCAAAGAAGTTGGGAAACGCTTGCTTGACAAGGAGATGCGTACTCCTAATTTGGGCCGAATGATTATAAAGAGAAATAAACCAATGACCAGGGCAAGATCTGGAGAGAATCGGGATGGTGAAGCATCAGATGACAGCTTCCTGCCAGGTCTTACTGATGATGCGGCCTTAGTTGTTTGGGCCTGGAGCTGTAGATCAGACTTCCCAAATCTGGCCTGCTTGAACAAAAAATTCAAGTCCTTAATTGAGAGTGGATATCTATACAAACTGAGGCGGCGGCTTGGTGTAGTTGAGCACTGGGTTTATCTAGCCTGTATACTAATGCCTTGGGAATCATTTGATCCTCTCAGAAGGAGGTGGATGAGATTGCCCAGGATTCCATGCGATGAATGTTTTACGTATGCAGACAAGGAGTCTCTTGCGGTAGGGACTGAGCTACTTGTATTTGGCCGTGAGTTGTCAGGATTTGCAATTTGGATGTACAGCTTGCTTACTCGTGATTGGTCAAGATGCCATCTGATGAACTTGCCCCGTTGTCTCTTTGGTTCAAGCAGCCTTGGGGAAGTTGCTGTTGTAGCTGGGGGAAGCGACAATAATGGCCGTATTCTGAAATCTGCTGAACTATACAATTCTGAACTGGGTACCTGGCAAGTTTTGGCAGAAATGAATGTGCCGCGTAAGCTGTGTTCAGGCTTCTTCATGGATAAGAAATTTTATGTCATCGGTGGCATGTCAAGCCATACAGATCGTCTAACTTGCGGTGAAGAGTATAACCTGGAGACAGGGACATGGAGAAGGATTGAGAACATGTACCCCGTTTCTGATGCGGGTGGAGAGCCAGCTATGTGTTCCCCTCCTCTAGTAGCTGTTGTCAATAATCAGCTTTACTCCGCTGATCAAGCAACAAATGAAGTCAAGAGGTACAATAAGATCAATAACTCATGGACTGTTGTAAAGAGGTTGCCAGTTAGGGCTGACTCATCTAATGGGTGGGGGCTTGCATTTAAATCATGTGGAAACAGCCTGTTGGTGATTGGAGGACACAGGGGACCTGGCGGTGAAGTTGTTGTCCTCCACGCTTGGGAACCAGATGATGAAAACCAAGACTGGCATATCCTCTCTACCAGGGAGCGAGCAGGTGCTTTTGTGTACAACTGCGCGGTAATGGGCTGTTAATGCTCTCTCCTTTTTTTTTTTTTAATATAATGTGTCTGCTTTTAGTGCAATCTTAGACTTGTTGAGAAACCCAAATAATTTTATCAATTGGGACGGCAAAGCATGTTTTTCTCTGGTATCGTTCATCTGCAGAGGTTATGTTGCATGGTTGTGCATTGTTCTTCTGTCTCTGGCGCTTATCGATTGTTGCTTTTGCCGATCGGTCTTTTCTTAGGAACATAATTTCCAGACAAACCAAAACAAGGAACTTCTTAATGGATTCATATTAGGGCTTAGTACCTAAAGCTTTCACTGATCATCATTCGTACCTCTTTTAAAGGTTTTCTTTCATTTCGGGGCGGCTCGTAATCACAGCAGTACTTGGGGAAACAACTCTTGTTTAGAGTTCTGAGAAAACACCCTTCTCACGTCTTCCAAAAAAAAAAAACTTGTGACTGAAGTTCTGGGCCAGCCTAACCAATTTAACGTAGCATTTAGTCCACAAAACTCGATGGACATGACGAGGAGACTCCTAGAATCGGTCGTCCAGACCTATTCGCCTTGCATGATCGGTGCAAGAGTGATGTCTTCGAGTCTTTGTGCTCCATTGTATAACCAGAAGTTGATTTAGTAGTAAGAAATTTGAAAAGCCTCCTTTATTTACTTGTATAAACAGCTTTCAAACTCAAAAGCGATGATTCCACCGCCTTTTGGAGTTGGAAGTTTTAAAAAACTTCAACCCACCCATTTTTGTTGGAATTCAAAACTATACTTCAGCGTTAGGGAGTGGATCCAAGAAATACATAAATAATAAAAATAAAAATAAATAAATAAAAAGTGGATACATGAAATATATCAGGAAGTTTTGCATCCGTTTGCACCCCCCCCCCCCCTATTAGGAGCAGCATTGGCAATTTGAATGAATGAATTAACGAAATCAAATATCACGCAAACACTTACATTTATCAGAGTATTTGGGTACTGTTTTCCATACGAAAAAAAATTTACACGGATAATCCTCCCTCCATCGTGAGCCACTGAGCCTTGCGTTCTTGGAATCCGCTTCTTTGTAATTTCCCTTCACTATAAAATCGTCCTCTGATTGCTCACAAAAAGAATTATTGTCTTTAGTACCTTGTCTCACAAGTAATGAAGAACTTAACCTGCAACAATAACTGGCATTTGTGACCACCTTTGTGTCGAAGGAGAGGAAAAATGTTAAAAGGAGATACAAATGAAAAGGTAGTTGTCCTTGGGAATTGGGAAACATCACGGCTATGAACCATTTAAGTTGCTGAAAGAGTTAAAACTCCGTAAACATACTATGAAGATACTGATGGCATTCAAGTTCATGCATGAAACGCTATAAATTTGCCGATCTAGAGAGGGCCAATATCAGTGTTGGAGGTATGATACCTCGTTGGTATTCGCATAGCATGTTAAAGGATAAAATCTGGTCTGGCATAACACCTCACATGGCCAAACACAAAAAATCAACCTAACCTTTTTTTTTTTGTGTGGAAAAACATCAACCTAACTTATTAAAGCAATGATCTAGCAAATTGTACCAACATCAACTGGTTATCCTCCTTTGTGATGCTACTAAAGTGGCAAAATTTCACTCCAAGTCCAAAAATTAACTTATGCACCGGGCTTTGACCTCCTAATTGCAAATCTTCACCACCGTTTGAAACAAATTACCCTTTGTAATCCTACGAAAATTTTAATATTACAAGCATCTGTAATGTAAAGCAAGTAAATGTAAACTTCTGGCATATTTCCCCTTTCCTGCACCCCAAAGATTTTATATCAGCTGGAGCATCACGATTCAACAAATATGGTGACGATATATTTCAAAAGCCAGATCCCCTCGTACATTTGCAAAGGGGAACTGCACATAAGATAATCTACTTCGAAGTCTGTGTGAGCTCTGAGCTGAATATACCTTGTTTGGCTCTGACACTGTAACATCGTACAAGTAAGCTTCCTGATCTATATAATAAAAACAAAGTAAAAAATGAGATGATTCAAGTACCCAGATAAATTGTGCAGAACTGAAGCTCTGATTGACCAAGTATATGAAATAAAATTAGGTAAGACATACTTACAACAAAATTACATTAATCAATCGGGTGTTTGTCAGCTTGGCGAGATGTATAATGGGCAGAAAGCAAAAGAAGGGAAAGGAAAGCACTGGCCACAAATATAGCATCAAACCAACGATGATAAAAATCGAACTGAACATCTCCCCCCAATACATCAGTTATAATCATCCTGCCAAAAGAAACCAACCCAGATAACTCAATACCATCAAAATGATCTAGTAGCTATATGGATTATCACATTGTACAAAAAAATCAATTAGGGAATTAAGGGTTAACATATACATTTTGCTTGCACTTCCACAATTTATTTGTTCGAGACTCCAGAAAAACAAGGCAGCACACATATTATGACCTTTTATTTAAATTTCTTTAATTGCAAAAACTGCAGAAAATGTTTTTTTTTTTTATAAGTCGAAACTGCAGAAAATCTCGAGTAGATACTTCCATTATATGAATGTCAACCACGCATATAGTATTGCCTTCATTTGACAAATGGCATGGCAATCCGATATGACTTTACACAGCATATATACACTAGCTAGCAACTGGGTCCTAACTGTCGAACCCAAAATTCTTACTGATGTACGTCATCACACTTAAAGCTTAAGACTTTCCTTTTTCAAAAAAGAAAATTGTTGTTTAGCTATGCAATAGATATGCACCAATTATCTCGTTCAAATTGTCCGCCTAAAATCTGGGGGTGGATTGACATACAATGTCTGCAAAAAAATATTTATGCACAACCAGGGCAATCATGTATTCCCAATTGTCTACTGAAAATGAAATCCGTAACTCTCAGCCTCTGCAGAATCAATAGCACTCGCAAGGAGATCTTTGAAAATATACCATACCAACTTCCCAAAAAGGAAACCCAACGATATATAGCATAAATAATAACCATACTTGTATTCAGTTGCTAAACTCTTCCTTATCAAAAGAAAAGAAGACAGGAAGTACACTCCCATAATTTCAGACAGAAAAAGTACAACATTGCTTGAAGATCCACTCCCAACTCTGGAAACTGCAAAAAAGAACTGCATGTAGCAACAAACTGCAAGTAAAGCTTCCGAATTATAGTAGCTACCAAGACACCACTGGTACCAAAGTACAACTTAGGGCAAGAGGAAATCATCCTGATGATCTGGGCACGTATCCTTACTGATCATTTCAGAAAGCTATCCTATTCACTTATCTAAATAGAACGGGAAGTGAACCTGCATGCTCCGGAAAGTAATGCAAGTAAACCAATGAGGTCACTTCCAACCATCCAAAAGGTCATAGGCTTTTCAAATCTTACAATGATGTGAAACTATGGACTACACTGGACCAATCAAGACCTTGGCGTCCATAAGCTTCATGAGTTTTGTTAAGGAGAAATATTTTGGGTGATTTGTTTGAGTGTTATGAGTTGATTCTTTCCTTATATGTTAACCGTACATATGGAATGCGGTAGATTATTCCTATAGAATGGGTAAGTACAATGTATCAACCGAGCAAACCTTGTAGATTTGTCTATAAATAGAGAAGCACCCTACAGTGAGGGGTATTAAAACCAATTGACATGGTATCAGAGCCCCTATTTTGATTTTCATCTCTGTGTGGTCTTAATCTCTGGTGTGAGATTTTCGTCGCAATCTTAGAGGGGTTGTAGGTGCTTCCCAGTATTTTTTTTTTTGGAGTTTAGGGCTTTTGATTCTGTGGGTCGCTTTTGGTGGTAGTTCTCTGAGCTTCTTGAAACTGGGTGGTGGTGCTCTGTAGCTGTCGGCACCTTCTGTGGTGGCTGAAGGTTTTGTTTGTGGCTGTCGGTGCATCTGGGTGGCTGGGTGGTGGTGCTTTGTCCCTGTCAGCACTGTTTGTGGGGGCTGAAGTGGCTGTCGGTGCTATTTGTGGAGGTTGAAGTGGTTCCCGACCATTTCTGTCTGTGCTAGTTGGTGTTTTTGCCGGCCATTCAGACCAATTGACAATTTTAAGAGTACTGGACAGAAACTTTTAACGATTTTGGTATTTAAGCTTGCTTTTCTGAGAGCATTTAGCTGCCTGCATCATTCAGGGCTGAATCTTTTACTCTCCATCAGCCTTAAATCTTTCATGCAATGGAACAATTGTTTTGTTCACTTAAGGAAATTTGGCCCAACCACCCGTAAATTAGAGTGTGTTTGTCACCAAAAATTTCACAAAATATTTCACCAACCCACAATAAAATATTACAATATAATCTCTCTCTCTCCCATCAAAAAATATAAAAAATTACAAAAATATAAAAAATTACCTCTCTCTTCACTTCTTCATTAAACCCAATACCAAAAATTTTACAACACAAATTACCCTTAGTCACGTTCTTTAACATGAATCCAACGAGCACAAAGTAAATGATAGTCATCTAAATTAAGCAAGCAACAGATTGAACTTAAAAACTATCAGAAAGCAGGATTACCTTCATTAGATTTGTTAGGAATCCCTGAACCGATATAACAATCAATATTCCGATGAACAACAAGGAAATATACTGCACAACAATTAACAAAAAGGGGAAAGAAGTATCAGCCAATGCAACAGACATAGGAGCAGCTAAAAGTTGCATATAACAATACCAGCAGCAAAAAAATGCCAGGAGGTTCTTTTGATTATTGCCATTAAGCCATATGAACTGGCACTGTGCCTTTCATTTTTGCACACAAGTACCAAACCGCATGTTTATAACCTTGAACTTTCTTTGTCAAAATGCACCAAACACAGACACACAACCACGTATCGACATAAACACTAAACTATCATCAATCTGGGTTCAAAAACCAAGTCCTTTTCACTTTTATGTAATGTACATTTCATGATACCTTCCCAAATGAAGTTACAGTACCCTTTGACCAAAATTCAGGTAAAATGGCAACATATGCAGAGCAAATATGCTACACTTAGACCAGAAATTTAAAAATAGTTCACGATCAGTTGATCCCTTCAATAGAAACAGGACTATAAAGTCCTTGGTATGACATGCCTGATACAAGTATTTACTTGGAACAGAATTTCAATCTCAAAGTTTGCCTTCGGATTTTATAGCTATGAAACAAAGCATTCATGATGAAAAGTTCAAAACCGAGTAATTCCAAAATCCCAGTCAATCTAATTTTAAGGTGGTTGACACAGATATACAATACAGACATTTAAGACATGCACTGTACTAAACACATAATGACTCAAGGGAGAATGAACCCTGATTTAATGGATATTGTGACCGTCCTTCTCAGCACAAGATGCCAAACAACAATCCTACAATATTCACTGCAATATAATGAAGGTGATGTGCTAAAATGATCGGTCAAATTGTTCATTGGTCATTTCTTCAAGTTGTCTGTGACTCGGTCTGTACTTGCAGTCAAATTATGTAATACTGTTTAGTGTTGCAACCCAAATTTGGCAATGAAATGACAGCATTGAGGAATAATTCACACTGCAAGAGTTGCCGAACTATATCAAACAGAGGACAAATAACAGATAACCCTTTTGAGTCAATAGAAAACAAGTTAAATGAAAAGGACAGATTCTGAAGATTTTGAAGTCAGCTTTTAAGGCAAATTAGAATTGATTCAAAAATATGGCAAACACTAACCTGTGACAGTAATGCAGCATCAATTCCTATATCAAAGAACTGCAAGAAATGGTTATACTCCTAGTCACAGGATCAACTGAACCCGCCTGCCAAAGACAGATAATCAAGCAATACAACAAGAACAAGACTATTAGTGTTTCATCTATGAGAATGCATTATTAAAGATTCTGTAACAAATGAACAAAAGGTAACATTGAGTGATGATAAAATTACCTCCTTGAAAACAACACTTTGCAAAGACTGCACATTAAATCAATCAGGCACCTCACTTTCCATGCATTAAAAATCAATATCATAGAAAGGAAGGGTACTTTAAGGGCATAACAAGCAACATACTTAAAATTAGTTATCATCAGAAAAGTTGATGCCAACTTTAGATGGTAAGCAGCATTGAAGAAAAAAAATACAAGGAATACCATTTACCATCAAGTCACTTCTTCTGCCCCAACAGAAATGGAAATAAAGAACTTTATTATCTCAATCACAAAAATTACTCGACCATCGATCATTGGTGATCATTTGCTTTAAATCACACCAGAGAGAGACTAACACAGGGACTAAACCTCTTCTATTTGAGTATGGGAATCAATATGACCATATCTGTACTTGCTACAGGCACTATTGGTGCACTTGTATACTTTATTAAGCTTAATTTAAGGGCCCATTCTAGAATGTGTTGCAGTCAGACTTCTGCTATCTCCCGCTTCATATTAGGCCACCAAAAGGCCTCCTTTATATCTCGATACATCTTTGTGCCTCCTGGGTGGATAGTATAAGGCGTAGTGTGAGCCTCTGCTAAGATCAAGTCCTTGATTCCCTCTGTGCTTGGCACACAAACTCTGTCTCGGTATCGTAACAATCCATCCTTATCCCCAAAGTCAGGGTCCTTTTTTCCAGCGTAGGTTGCAACGAGAGTCTTGCTATTGAGACAAACTGATCGGCAATGATAAGCACGATCTCGGCCCTTTCCAAGTCTTTCATGATTCCCTCAGGCACCACTTCCATTGAACTTGTCTCTGCCGACTTCCTACTTAGTGCGTCAGCCACCACATTGGCTTTTCCTGGGTGGTAGCTAATTGTGCAGTCATAATCCTTAATCAGCTCCAACCATCGCCGTTGCCTCAGAAGTGATGTTCTCATACATTCTGGTTGTAAAAGGTGAATGTTTTATGGCACCCCTTGATTTCCATTAGACCTAAGGGGTTTTCCTTTTGCATGAACATAGTGATAGCCACTAGGTCAAAAGCATAATTTACGAACTTCCTCTTAAATCCTCAGTACTAAAAACATTACTACAAGGTATAACTGCTGTGATGTGTTTATAAGTATCTATAAAATTCTGGACAACCTTGCTGTTGGGTAACAGAATTAATCAAACCACCTGAGTTTTTTTCTCTAGTCAGTCCTAGGAATGAGGATTACTTGTACATCACAATTGGAAAAATTGGCAGTTTGAATCATCTTCTACTCCTCCAGAAAACCCCTAAGAAACCATCCAGTCAAGACCCAGCCAAATATTTAAAGACAACATTAATCAGACGCTATTTATATTTTTTTTTCAAGACCGTATGTTGAGTTAAAATCACAAAATATTGGATTGACTAGATTAACAACATTGCAGTCTAAATAACTAGTTGAAGAAGCCACCGGCCAGGCTGAATGCCAATATTTGTCTAGTGTTCAACTGATCAGAGGTCACCTCTCGTTAAATGCAACAGAAAAACCCCTAAGAAATCATCTAGTCTAGACCCAGCCAAATATTTAAAGACACAACATTAATCATAAGCAATTTATTTTTTTGTCAAGTCTGTAAGCTGAGTTAGAATCACAAAATAAGCATTTGAGACAAGGTCGAGCTTGATAGATGGAATTAATATCGAGAAAAACGGCTTTATATTGCCTCATCTCCATGAATAAAAACAACAAAACCAAGTAGGTACATTGCCACATCTCCCTGAAATGAACATGCACCCCTATTCAAACCACAAGTCAATTAGATAAGCACATCTACTCACGGCTTTATATTCCTTCTAGCACAATCAGAGGTTAAAGGTTTCAATCATGCAAGAAGGCTATTAGCCAACTACAAACTCTAATTTGAATACTACGTGCACTGATTTCCCACATAATTTCAATCGAATAGTAATTAGTAAGATTTTCCCGCACACACACTACTAGGTGATGTAACAGCACTCTCAGACCTGCATACCACCATAAAACTAAAATATTGCACACTTCATAACGCCAAGGTATGCAACAGGAGGATATCCAGCTTCTGTACTTAACTAAACTCAAACCGAATCCCATTTAAAATATTTGTTCTCGATGGCCACTTACGTCACAATGTAATGAACAAAGAAATGTTGCTCAAAATAATCAGCATAAGAAATACAGGTCACTATTAGAGGAAAGAAATGAATATCAGTTCAGCGCAAAAGGTAACTTACCACTGTTGCGAAGCATCAAGTAACAATGATAATAAGGCAGCATAAAACCAGCAACAGTATCAAACAAAATAAATCCAGCTTCCAGTTCATCCATCTTGCCCTATAGAGAATACGAGATAATGAGCCACTTCAGAATAATTCCACGGGAAGTTAATTGAAAAACAGTCAAATCAAACTCAGGAACCAAACAGAGAGGTAGAAGAAAAAAAAGGGAGAGGTGCGTACTCTTTGGAGAGGATAGGGATGATCTCGAAGAGTACGAGCTGGAATAGGTTGCAGGAGAAGGCGAAGACGACGCTGAAGATGATTTGGACCAATACGCGCTTCTATTCATACTCCTTGTAGAGCCTGCGGTTTAGGAACCACAGCACTGCCCAACCCAGTAGGCAGAGCGAACCCAATACGACGACACTCTCATAGATCACCCATCCCCACCCCATCTCTCAGGAATTCTTCAAATCGTTCTCTCCGCCCCTCTCTCTGTCCTGTCTTCCAGGGTTACATAAAAGTTCCTTTTCAACTTTTTTATAAGATTAAAATTAATTTACAGAATTCCTAGTAAATATGTTAAGAATTCAAAAACAAACATTAATACATTTAATATAATCTCCAATAAAATTTTATTTATTTGTTTAACATAAATTTTCTCTCTATACTTTTTCATATAATCCAATACTTTTTTATTAAACAATTACATCAAATCATTTATCTCTTTATTTTACAAATACATCCATAAAATACTATTCAACATAAATATTTACAATTTTTCAAAATCTTATCATTTTTTCACCGTACGAACACCATGAATGTTCTCTTTATATATATATATATATATATATATTTAATTTTCCTCGATCCTTTCCAATTTTTCTTCCGAGTAAATTTTTTTTGCTCTTTCACTGAATTGCTTTTGTACATGAGACAACCAAAAAATAATAAAAAAAAACAAAACAGGTAACCCCATATATTTATAAAAAAACAAATAATTACTCTTAATTTTTTATTTTATAATTTAATATTCATTCTTTTTAAAAACCTATAAATCTTAATCCATCTAAATCAGTCATTAAATTAAACAAAAAAATATAAAATGTTATTAAAATACTTTTTAAGATAAAATTATTAAAGAAAATTAAAGAAAATATTTTTTACATAAAATTATTGAAATTTTATTTCAATATTTTTATTTTTATTTTTTAAAAAAAATATTAGTTTTATTTATTTATTAAAATTTAATTTTATAGAAACATTTCAATTATTTTATATTTTTTATTGAACTTAACTATTAATTTGAACGGTTAAAGAAGATTGATAAGTTTTAAAAATTATAAATCTCAAATTATGAAATTAAAAAATAAAGATAACTATTTAATTTTTTTCCTAAATACATAGCATTAACTAATATCTGTATTTAAAAAAAAATCAAAGAGAAGAAGACAGCAGCGTGTTTCAGTAACCGGATACTTCCTAGGACTGTATCTCGGGCCTGCTCCACCAAACATTTGTTTGGGCCCAAGCCCAAATTCGAGTTTAGTGATATGACTGAGGCCCATCCGAAGCAAAGACGTCATGGAGGACATAAAGTAGTGGGCCTCGTGGTTAGCTGTGACCTTCTTTCCTTTTCCTTTTGGGTCCAAAACTCTCCCCGTACATCCCTTACTCTGTCCCCGAAGCTACCCCTCCGGCAGAAGCCCACCAGCCATACACGTCATCCATTGGATAAGCCCTCACTGCCACGCAGCCCATAACAGGAGCCCGTGCAAAGTATCGTGCTGACACCTGTCTACGGAGGCGGGAACATTTCTTGGGACTTACGTTGTACCATGTCCAAACGGATGAACTCCACGTGAACAGATAATGGGCATGTTTGAGCCCCAAATATTTAGGTTTAAAACTAAAAAATTCATCGTATAATTTTTTATTATTATAATATTTATTAAAAATCTTCTCTCTTCACTTTTTCACCAACTCCCATAACATTTCGATACTTTATAATATTTCACAAACCCCAATACCTAAAATTTTCACACTCAAACATCCCCAATGTTTGGTTTCGAAAGAAATTTGTACGATTATGATATACTTGTGAATGATTCTGATAAAATTATGAATATTTAGGGGATGTTAAATTTGTATTGTCATGTGTATAGAAGTTATTAAAAGTGATTGATGTTTATAAAAAATTTTAAAAAATATTATATTAGAATACGTGTATTTTATCATGTTTTTCATATAAGTATAAAAGTAAAATTCAAATCTTAAAAAAAAACATTTAATTGTCTATTTAGTCGCTGTCTTTTCACTTATTTTTAATAAATAATTCTTGAATTTTTAAATTGATTATAAATTTTTTTAATTTTTTAATTTTTTTTATCAATCTTTGTATTATACTTTATCTATAGAATTAATTATTCAAATCATAAATTACTACGTATAATTTTAAATTAAAATAAATTAAGATAAATTATTTTTAAAAATTAAAATATTAAGAAAAAATTTAAAAAATTATAGGTTGTGTGATTTTAATTTTAAAGATATTGCGGACGAATTTGACTATTGTGTTAAATGCTATTGTGAAAGTTATACTTAGTCACTATTGAGATTAAAACATTAAAAATTGACCGTTATAATTAAATATATTATCTAAACTATTTTATTTGATGTGATGTAATTAAAATATTTAAAATGCATAATTAAATTTTAGAGAAAGATCGTAACTATCGCTCGATATGCTCAGTAGTCAGTACTGCTTAGTGCTTACCACGATAACAAACCCGGGTGCGGATATCGAGAAGAAGGGGAGGAGGAGGAGGAGGAGGAGGAGTCCGGCTGCGGACTTCCGAGCCGTGGGGGCCCGTTGACCAGGACTTTAAGATGACGTGAGCGATTTGGCATTGGTACAATGGGAACTTCGGGAAAAATGAAAGGTGACAAGGAGTGACGTGGATATCCTCACAAAGCGATGCTAGTGTATGGTAAAAGTGCTACACGCCTGACCACGTGATGCCCCTACTGACACTAACCTCGCAGCTGTCTTCCGGGGCCCACGAGAATGGCGTCACCTCGCTCACACTACCCCATGTGCACGCTGGCCGACAGGCCTTTTCAGGAAAAATTGGAGAACAAACGAGAGTATTCATTAAATTTATATTTTTAGGCATATTTATACAGCTGAATATTAAATTTTATAACACGTATCAATATAATTTTTACTATTTTTATACGTATACCAATAAAAATTAAATATTACATAAATATTGATATTATTCTTAAAATTCAATCACTTTTCTCAAACTATATATAACAAGTCTATGCTACGGATGTGCTCGCAAAACACCTTAACACTCACCAAAATTTTATAATATTTCAAAATTTTAATTTAAAAATATAATTAATTTAAAAATTTTATCAAATAAAATAATTTTTTATTTTTCATCAAATTATTTTTTATTACAAGAAATATAAAAAAATTCAGAATCATCTTTTTCATTAATTTTTATAAAATTATATTTCTCTTTCCTCAACTATTTTACTAACTAAAATAAAATTATACTGCATTCATTACTTTCTTACTTTTTTTCAAATTAATCTTCACAATATTTTTTTAAAATATTTTAGTTAATTAAAATTTGCAAAAACACCTGTTACTTGCCCAAAGTTTCTATTTCTCCTTCTCCATCCTTATTTATTTTTTAAAATTATTAGCGCGACTCAGGCTCTGTTTGCACACTAAAATTTTATTCATGCTAAAATTTTAACACAATAAAAAATTACAATATAATCTCTCTCTCCCCCATCAAATCACTACTTTTTCACTACAAAAATATAAAAAAATTACTTATCTCTTCACTTTTTCATCAATTTCAATACCTAAAATTTTAACAACCTTAAAATTTTACTTATCAAACAGAGTCTTACTCGAATACGAGAATAGCTAATAGCTTAAAGCCTCTTACTTCGAATCCACGACATCCTTAGAAATAAATAAATAATCCACAACTTCAAACTCTTTACATATTTCTTACTATTTTTCCTAGTACTAGGCCACCGTTTTGAAGGCTCCAATCTCTTTATTTACTTTATGTCTAGTATAAACAAATTGTAAGACTTTGTAATATGTTGATAAAAGACTTTATAATCAAAGTTTCTTTCGCTGGAGTTATCATAAGTTTTATAGTTTTTTCGAATTATATAGATATATCTAAGAATTAATATATTATAGTATTACAATTTTATATAAAATAATTATTGCAAAACTTTTTTTCCCTTAGCAAGAACCTTATAAGGTAAGTTCATCAGAGTGAGTTAAACTAACACACAGATAAACCCTTAAAAGATTATTGTGACAACTCAAAACCTTTTACATAAGTCACTAATTTTATTTTCAAAATGAGTCGAATCCAAGACCGTCTTATCTACAAAGTTCTTAATTTACAAATAAATCATGAAAAGACTAATAATCATAGCCATTCACATTAGCCACTAGTTTATTCTTAAAAAATAATCGAATATGAAACCGTGTGTCTTATCCACACAGTTCATGATATACAAATAAATTCTGAAAAGGCTAGCGCAACAGCTCACAGCCCTTCACATAAATCACTAGTTTTATTCTCGAAATGAATCGAATCTGAGACCGTGCTTCTTATCCACACAATTTATGATTTACAAATAAATTCTGAAAAGGCTAGCGCAACAGCTCACAACTCTTCACATAAATCACTAGTTTTATCCTCGAAATGAATCGAATTCGAGACCGTGCATCTGATCCACACAAGTATTGATTTACAAAAAAAAAATCCTGAAAAGGCTAGTGCGACAACTCTCAACACTTCATATAAGCCACTAGTTTTATTTTCAAAAGGAATTGAATCCAAGACTATGCCTCTTATACAATTCCCAATTTACAAATAAATCTTTAAAAGACTAACATGACAACTCATAACCATTCACATAAAACCACTAGTTTTATTCTTAAAAAAGGAATCAGAGACTGCATGTCTTATGCACATAGTTCTTGATTCTTGATTCACAAATAAATACTAAAAAGGCTTGCGCAACAACTCACAACGTTTCATATAAGCCACTAGTTTTATTATCAAAAGGAATTGAATCCAAGATCGTTCCTCTTATCCATATAGTTCCTGATTTATAAATAAATCTTGAAAAGACTAACGCAACAACTCATAGCCCTTCACATAAAACCCCTATTTCTATTCTAAAAAAAAAATTGAATCCGACACCGTGCATTTTATCCCACAGTTCTTAGTTATTGATTCACAAATAAATCTTGAAAAGGCTAACGCGACAACTAACAACCATTCACATAAGCCACTAGTTTATTCTTAAAAAGATTAAAATTTGAGATTGTGCCTTTCATTCATACAGTCCTTGATTTGCAAATAAATCATGAAAAGACTAGCGAGACAACTCACAGCCCTTCACACAATTCACTAGTTTTATTCGCGAAAGGAATCGAATATGAGACTGTGCATCTTATCCACACAATTATTGATTTACAAATAAATCCTGAAAATGCTAGTGCGACAACTCACAACACTTCATATAAGCCACTAATTTTATTCTCAGGAGGAATTTAATTCGAGACTGTGCTTCTTATAGAGTTCCAAATGTACAAATAAATCTTGAAAAGACTAGTGTGACAATTTATAGTCCTTCACATAAACCACTAGTTTTATTCTAAAAAAGGAATTCAACTGTGCGTTTTATCTACACAGTTTTTGGTTATTAATTCACAAATAAATTCTAAAAAGGCTAGTGCGACAACTCACAACCCTTCATATAAGCCACTAGTTTTATTCCCAAAAGGAATTGAATCTGAGACCATGCTTCTTATCCATACAATTTTTGATTTACAAATAAATATTGAAAAGCCTAGTGCGACAACTCACAGTCATTCGCATAAAACCACTAGTTTTATTCTAAATGAGGGATCGAATTTGTGACCATGCCTTATCCACACAGTTATTGGTTCTTAATTCACAAATGATTCCTGAAAAGGCTAGCACGGCAACTCACAACCTTTTACATAAACCACTAGTTTTATTCTAAAAAAGGAATCAAATATGAGACCGTGGGTCTTATCTACACAGTTCTTGATTAACAAATAAATATGGAAGAGGCTAGTGTGACAACTCACAGCCTTTCACATAAATCACTAATTTTATTCTAAAAAAGAATAGAATCCGAGACCATACGTCTTATCCATAGAGTTCCTGATTTACCATACACGTCCAGACAAACTAAGGCGGATTATTGTCATTGTGCTACAGTAGTTACATAGTAAATCATAACATTTTCTTTCTTCCCTTATATATTAGAATTAAAAGAAAAAGAAAAAAACAATTAAAAGCAACATAGGATTTTTTTTATTCTCTTGGCTGATTGGATATGTTCATTTATTTCCAGTATTTCTTTCCGCCCACCTAGGATTTATTTTGTCATCACCTAGTCAGCCCTCCTTCCTGTTCTAGAGTTTACTTACCCTTTTTCCAACTTGGCTCTTCACCTAGGTATCTCAAGTTTGGTGTCCAGTTCTTGAGCCAGTAGCTGCCTAGTTCCGCGAAGTAGTTCCTGTACAAATATCTCATAGGAGTTCATGTTTCATTGGGAAATTTCTAAGCATTTTCTTTATGGTGCAATATATAATGACCTTTATCAAGCAAAAGTCACGTTCAGCATGAACAATCACTACACGCTTTCCTATCACTCTCAAAAGTGTGGCGCCTCTCGCATGCTGAAAGAACCACAACATATTTCCAGCTCACCAAGTTTGTTCTCTATTTAAGGAGACACCAGAAAAAGAAACATTGAGTACAGAAGTGGACCACTTGAAGCTAACCGCATTGAATTAGTGCGTTTTCAATGATATACATAGAGAAATCCTCACTTCTCAAGTTCTCTCTCTCTCTCTTCTCCATTCTTTTCCCAGGCAAAACAACCCAAATTGAAGGCAAACATAAATGATGAAACAGCTAGAGGCCACAACAGTAACTAAAACTGTATTACAATCATAAGAGCTCCCCATTTCATCATAATGGAGGGAACTTTATCTAGAAGAATAAGGGAAGGAAGCAATCAAAGGCAAGCCAAGAATTGTTTCTTTTTGAATAGCACAACCACAATGTTCTGGATTTCCCAGATACCGGGCATGTTTATCTTATTGATACCTTGAGTTTCCAAATGTAATTTTACACAATAGGCCTTGCAGAAAACCCACAACCACAGAGCTACCAAGGAAAATGAAAGGATTTCAACCGAGTCTTTGAGGATACTCAAGTCAACATGCTATAACTTGTCTGGGCTTGAATGATAAAGCTGCAGAAAATTCTAAACCACGCTCCTCTCAATTATCTGCAATTCAAGATACAGTTCAGAATAGATGGAGATTTGCAGGAAACATTCCCCTAGATTGAAACTCACCATGTGGAGATTGAGAACTTGTTGCAGACAAGTCCGGCGTCGTCATTGGAATGGACATTGAGAGCTGAGTTGTGGAGAATGAGGTCTGGTTGGATCTCTCATCCTCAAGACCAGACCAGGAGTCCCTAGTTTTAGGCCACTCAACAAAAAAAGGTCGAAGAGACTGACCCTCCTGTTTCATCGGCTCTCCTGAAGCGAAATCATTGGTAAAAAATGAGTGCTGGGGATAATCATTCTGCAACAAGGAACTGTCACTTGATTTTGATGCAGCAAATGAGGTAACTCTGGATGGCATCAGAGGCCATGTGTTGTCTAATGGTGAGTCCATCTGAAGATTACTATTGCTGCCTGACGCATTGGAAAAGAAACTATGTTCACCAACCTCAGGTTTGAGTCCCTGAAGGTACCTGTATATTGTCATTGATAAACAGAAACAGATTACTGATCCAATTACTCGTCCTTGGAAACAGTACTTACCAAATTATTTCTTGAATTTAACTACAAAAAGTAAAGAAAATAATACATTCATAGCATACAGTATAAGACCAGGAAAGGAGTGAAAATTTTGCTAGACGAGGGTTTATTATTTAAGGTAGTGACAATCGTAATGCGTGGGGCGCGTACTGACATCTCATAATAGCAGTTGAATGAGTTTCTTTCGGAACAACATGGAAATTTCAGAACTCCAAGTATGATGTGATCACAACCCCTTTATCTTTGGCACCTATAGATTCACTGTTAAATGCCAACAATTCTGTGTCCAAATCCGACGCATCAGACAAAGATTAATGCCCAGCATTCCCCTTACACAAATGATGAATCAAAAGCATTGACAGGCATTAATGTCAAACAAGATTACCTTGTACAAATTACTGACAATAATTCAAAATTTAACTAATTTTGTCCCAAACCTTACTTCAAAGCTGTTGTACGGGTTCCTTTATTTCAACTTCGAACTTATAGAATACATCCTTACATTGGTCCCAACCAGGTAGAGAACAAAAAAGAGCTAAAATTCCTGTCTGTGACCAACGTCCATGATCAGTTCAAACTTATTTATAATAGTATAGATCGGCAGATTGGATAGCAGAAACCAGGAGGGAGGTACTACCCTAAAATTGTCAGAAGTAACAACAGTAAATTTGTGGCTAATCAAACATACAGTCTCATGGAACAACAAGAAAGAGTTCACAAAAAGTAAAAAGAGAATCTTCATGTTGAAGAGAGAAATTTTTCCCCAAACCAAGGACATGGTTTTGTTCAGAGATATGTAGTAGCCTATAAGCATATACAAAGCTGATCGTTAAGCTTCTAAATAGAGGAATCTGTTATTGCAGAGAGCGAAGTTCTGAAAACCTCATTGGAAACTATAAGACCAAAAGGATGAAATGGTCACTTCTCTGTTTCAAACTGGAAGTTATTCTTTAAACATCAAATTTCTGCAAAGCCAATTCTTTTTTGACAGAGACTTCAGAGAGCCAGTAAGATGCCAATAATTGGCATTGCTTAGGACAACTTCAGAACACTTCTCAGATTTCTGCAATTAAGCTAGTCAAGGAAAGCCATAAGCAAGGAAGCAGACCAAAAGATGATTTTTTTTTTTATAAGGCAGACCAAAAGATGATTGCTGCAAAACACACAGCAAGAACCTTGGATTTCATTCAACTCGTCCTTGTGGACATCAGGGCCCACAAGCCTCATTGTAGAAGAAAATCAAAAAGTCTATGTAACTTATCCAGTGCTCAGATGGCAAATAAATTTCAATATTACTCCTGCCACACAATTTCATGAAGTAGCCCAAAGTTAAAGCTTTCCTAAAGAGCAATATGCTTAGGTACCAATAAAAGAACATAGGAAACAGTAGCTAGAGATGATCACATATGGGAAACATACTTCAAGTTTGGACTATGAAATAGACGGGTGAGTGACATATGGCAGGCTCTGAGCAAAATACAGAAAATACAAGAGAAAAGTTCCCAACTCTCTACAACCATATTTAAAACCACCAAAATTCAGGAAGAGACTAACACCTTCCTTTCTTCAGCTATATCAGGCATACTTGGACATTAAAAATCTGCAAAACCAGTAGGTCTATCATTCCCACCATTCACTTTGTGCAGAAACTGAAGACAGCAGAAATCTTCCCAGTCATAGGATGCTGAGGACCATTTCTAATGGTTGTCAGACATTTAGGATAAATGTTCAGTGAAAACAGAAAGAAAAGTACCAGGAAACTTCCCAAAACTCAGGTAAAAACATTAAAACTCCAACAGGAATATCCTTATGGACATCAGGGTCCAGAACCCTGGATCTGGCAGAAAATTGCTAACGATCATCTGACAGTTCTAACAACCAAGCAATTCCTGATGCGTATCAGGAAGGAATTGGTCTGAAGGCTATCAGAGATTCAACAACAGTGCAAATTATTGTAATCAGTTACACTACACATAAAACTTAAGAATAAAAAAATAGTATTAGAACTCTAGGAAAGTTTGACCTTTAATGTTTTAAGTGCTTGTCAAGTACTGAAATTTCATGTCAATATCCAAACACTCCTATGGAATAGTCTTTCTCGAGTAATTAAAGAATTGAAAACTGTTAATTTCTTAAATTTTCAAGCATTTTCTAAGAAACCAAATTGAGCAAAATTACAGAGAATGCGAAACCTGTAATCTTTGCTTGGGATTCCATATGGAATGGAGTCCAGTTGATAAGGGGATTGGTTGGTTCCAGAACCAGCACCTTGATGACTGCCGAAGGCGCTCAACGGAAGGCTCTGGAAGCTCCTATTCCCACTGCTACTTCCAGTGGCTGTCAGTGATGTCACAGTGGATGATGATGACTGTGTCATGGTTTGTGATTCCACAGGCTTTCTTGAACGGTTGCGGCCACGATGCATGTGGCGCTCACAGTACTTAGAGTCCGGGTACGCATCTTTGGAGCACCTCCACTTCTTGCCATCGGTCCTCCTGCATCGTCCAGGCTCAGGGTCCACCTTCTTCCCATAGAAGGAGCAATAGCCCACTGCAAAATTTTACCAAGGTTTTACATACACTATCCATCTTCGCCAATTCCAGATAGTGGAAGAGATCTAAAATATTTTAAGCTAAAAGGAAAATATTTCAAGCTAAAAGTAACCTATCACTTTATCATCGATGCCGAAATTGCTGAAGCCAAGGGACAGGATTAGCCACAAAAATCTTCTGATCTCAACAATATAATAATAAACACGTTATAGAAAGAAGGATATAGTCGATGGTCTCAGGAAGTTTTTTTCTTGATAGCAACAATCACAAACCCAGAAGAACTAGGAAAAAGTACCGTTGAAATCTTCTACTTAAACTGAAGAAGCACTGATAAACAGGCTAACAGCAATGACTTCAGCTTGAAATCTTTTTTTCCAATAAGATTGATTACAAAACCAAATGGAATAAAGTAATACTTTTTCGTACAAATTTCCAAGAAATTGCCAAGGAATGAAACTAACTTTTTCACCCGTGAAATATGACCCTATTCATTGAGGCATAACCTAAAAACTGGAACTGAAGTTCAAGTCGATAGATTTCAGGGGCTCAAGGGCGTTTCACCATCTGTTCCAGGCGAATGGAAACTACTGAAAAATAGCACGACTCTGTTCGTTTGCTTCTGATAGTTTTGTAAAAAAGCAATGGAACGGATCATAAAATCGGAGAATAAATTTTAAAAAGAGAAAACACTCCTATATCCTGCTCGTGGATAATCAGTTCTCTCTCTACATTACCATCACGAACATTTCTTTTTCAAGAAAAAAGTCCATCTGAAATGCTTCTCTATGCTTATCAACAAAAACAAATAAATAAAGGACCGCAAAGACTCATTTTTATTGTTTGAAAGAACGTGAAAACAGAAGACTCCTCCAATAAATTACATACCCATAAACTGAATCAACAAATAAATCTGGAGAGAGAGAGAGAGAGAGGGAGGGAGAGGAGTGGAGTGTAGGGAAGGAGGAAGGGGGGAACTTACTGGTGGGATGGTGGAAGAACCTATGAGAAATGGACTCGAAGCTTTTCTGAATGGGGAGCACGAGCTCAGGTGGCACAGGCAAACCAGCCACCATATACTTGAAGATCAAAGCCTGGTGCTCCAGCTCCTGCCATTGTGACAATGTAAAAGGATACCTTATCCCTGCCAACATCCCTGTCCCCACCCCCGCACCAGTTCCCCCACCCCCACCGCCACCTCCACCGCCGCTATTCATCTCCAATGCAACTAGTACTGACCCCTATAACAACTTTCCTCTAGACCCACAAACCTCAAAAATGCCCCCCTGAGACAGAGAAAAGCATGGGACAAGGATCAGCCTCTGTCTCAACCATTTAGATTTGCTCTCTCAGTGTGTCGCACTCTTTTGTGTGTTAGTGTGTCTGAAAGTGTGTGTGAGTGTTGTGTTGGGAAAGGGGGGCAGTGACTGTGGAGGAACCCCAAGCGACAAGGTTTGGCCTCGTTTTATTGGGTGAGGCAGTCACGTCCTTGCTTAAGTAATGGGGTTTTCAAGTTTTCAACGAGTAACTGAGCTTCATTAGTAATCCTGGGGCTTGTCTGAAGATTTGCTCTTGCCTCTTGTGTTTAGTTTGAACAATATTGTTAAGAGTTGAAAGGGCTTTTTGTGTCTGATGCCACTAGTTGTGAGCGTTAGATTTCTCAGCCAGTCAACTCTGAGCAGTAAAAAAGTAATCTAGTGGGGTTATTTTGATAAATTGTTCTTTTGGCTTGGTGCTGGGTAGGGTGCATCTCATTGGGCTTGAAAGTTGGGAAAGAAAATTATGAAAAATGTTCTTGAAGATGATTTAACAAATACCTTATAAAATTCTTTAATATTACACTAAGCACATGTTTCACTTGAGGTTGTATTTATATGACTATAATATATTTTTATTTTCTAATGTTTAAGACAGATATGAAAGAATTTATTTTGTAAAAGAGTATCACTTACCACCTCTTGTATTTCGGTTTTTTTTTCCTGATTATCCACTTGCTCTTTAAAGTTATTGGTAGAAATTATTGGTGAGATAATTGAACAGTCTATTTATATATTAAAAAAAATTATTCGCAGTCATTTTAAACACAACTGGTTAAAAGCTAATGAACAGTAAAGTGTAACCCAATTTTTTTTTTTTTTTTGCGCTTTTTTTAAAAAAACCGAGTATTCGAATCAATTTACACGCATCTTAACTATTTATAGGTACATACAATCCTTCTGTCCCATACAAACTGAGTAATTATTTAATCAAAAATCTTGAAAATGAATTTAAAAAGTTGGTAACACCGAAGTTTTGAACTTGAGATATTTGAAGAAGCAAACCACAAACGCCCAAGTCTTAACTATAAAGCCAACCCCTTGAGATTTTTTTATTTACGAATTTACCCCACTATTTACAATGCATCGAATAAGCATGAACCATATACGGAGATATAAATGTACTGTGTTTCCAACTCGGGACATTTATATGAAGTGCATGTGGGAATTTTTCCTTGCCATATCTTGGGTAGAATTAATTTTCAGATATCCTGTTTAAGATATCTTGGTGTACACCATTTGAGAGTACAAAAGAGAAGGCAATGACAATAAAACCAATGGTTGCAAAGCTGTACCGGGACCCCATTGTCCTGGCCGAAAATTTTCACTATCCGTCCCTACTCTTGTAGCTACCTTAAGGGCTCCACAGAAGAAGTTCCCAAGCCCACTTCTTCATCGGAGCAAACTCTCGCCTAAACCCCTTTTATTTCTTGAAGATCTATAAAGCTTGGTGATCAACGGAGTCCACATAGCACATATCGGTTGCTTGAGGAGGTGTGATTCAATGTGTAAGTTTGATAATTTATGGTACAAAATGTAAAGGAGTAATAATTAAAGGGTACAAATTATAATTCTCTAATTAGGTTGGATCGGGTGAAAGAACCGCGCGACCACCAAAAGACAACATATTGAAAGCAAACTTAGGGTTTAACCCCTACAACAACTACTTGAATGTCAATAGTATGTAAATTTTATTGCGTCGAACCACCTGCCCGTATAAGTTTCCAGTTGGTTCTGGGACGAGATTAAATTCCACGTGGGGGAAATTAACTTATTAATTTCGAAGGTTTTGTCTATATTCACAGCGATAAAAGCTCATCGATCTGTTTCTAGCTAGCAATTCATGGTGATCCCAATCTTGTGATAAGACTAGAGAGATTCAAAACCATTAATGTACCTTTGCCCAAGTACAAACCATGAATCCATGTAAGTTTTGCTTTGTCCTGATCATTGACTGCGAAACTTGATAGCTAGGGGAGGTAACAAATCTGAAATTACCGTACTCATACTTACGTCTTCAATTATGGTACCAACGTGGCAACGTCTACCCATTACTTAGTTGTTGGTCGTGCTTCCCGAGTGCATGGTACTATATATTAAGGATGAAAGACTACAGATTTTGGGACTCTGGGAGTAAAAAGTTTTTTTTTTGAGACTAATGTGTGTGGGAGTAATTAGAACGGTAGAGGTCACGATATTAATAATTAGCTCGGTAGATCTTCACTTTTAACCCATAAACTTAGATAAAAATGTTAGAGAGGTCCAAATTAACTACCCAAGCCGTCACATGTAGCCCCGAAACTATCAAATTAAATTCATTTATGTTTGCCTTGTTATTGGAATATCCAACCATTAATATATATTGTGTCACATAGCCTATTTTATGTTAAAATAGATTGAAATGATGATAATGCTCTCGACTCACTTTTGCATATGTTTAGGGTATTATTGTCAATTCACAAGGTTATTATCGTCATTTTGAAGTGGAAAATAAAACTCAATTTCTGTCCAATTAAATTTGATTGAGGATGCAAATTAACATGCTTAATATTGGTAGTTGAAATATGTAATATCTTAAAATTGGTAGTTTATGATGCAATGTGTCAAACTTTTTGTAGTTAATGAGTGCAAATTATATTTATTTTTTTAATCAATGTTTTTACTAGTCAAAATCATACGTCACTACCAGAAAATAAGGAAAAGAGAATAAGAATTCTAACATTTATGTAAATTGTAGTGTATATTGCTCTTTTTTTTTTTTGGGTTTAGGTGAAAATATTATATCAAGCTCTTCTAAAACGATATGATCCATTAGAATTTTAGGAGTACCTTTTACTATTTAGCTACAGTACATTCTAGTTGAAACTTGAAGAGGGTTGGGTAGAATGGAGTAAATATTACCGATGGCAATGGCAGTCAAATCTCATGTGGTCATACATAGTGTTTGTGTAAGTAAAATTTTAGGATTTGTGAAAAAGTGAGGAGAGAGAATGAAAACGTGAAAAAATTAGTAAAAAGTGTAAAAAAATTAGATAAAAAGTAAGGAGAGAAAATGAGAATGTAATGATGTTAAAATTTTAGGGTAAAATTTATGTTCACAAACACTATAATAATATATTAGATGAGGTTAGCATGCATGAACAGATATTTCGATCACAAAGAACACGCGGAGACAATGGGGGTTGCAAAGTTCTACCATCTGCATTAATTATGCCTATCATGGGAAAGGATTTCATATGAACGTAAAATGGTTACTTCGCTTTGAGAGATTTTCTTCTAATTATCAGTTCAGCGAATCCATGAAATTGACGTTTCCTTTGATTAAAACCCTACTGTGTGCACCCACATGCACCAGACGAACTCTTGACCAAACTTTATGGCTCCACCTCTGATATGCCCCCGTTATACTGGCCCTGCAACATGGAGTAGCCTAGCAGAACCTCTCGAACCCTAATCATTTGTCCCCTCACCCACCCACTGCTACCTCCTTACCTGACAGCAACCTCACGTGATGTGCTGGATTGAGATCACACCCCCAAAGCCCAAACCAAGGACTCGACACCTGCAGTATCCGGTAAATCACCAGGAAATATACCGGTTGCTTGCCGGAATGCAGGTGACACTGGATATGGGGCTCACAAACTGGCAGAGGGGAAAGAAAAGAAAGAGCCAAGGTCAGTGGGGTCCAAAACTTTTACTACTTTTGGGGCTCTGTATCATTTTATTAGTGGGACTCTTGAGCTATGGCCGATCATAATCCTTTGGACCACACATCTTGAATTTAGCACCACCTATCCTTTTGAGTTTTGCTAAACCTACCGTTGCTCATATATCTTGCAGAAAAAGGAAGAAAAGAAAAGAAGTGCTTTAGCGGAGTGACTTAATTAGTGTGAATAAATCGTCCCACAGGTGTGGAATATTGTAGTTTCTAAGAAAGGAAATATGATGGTCTTTTGCATGATGATGAATAGAAACTATGATGGTCTTTTGCATGATGATGATCGGTTCTTGGAGAAGAAAATGAACATAGATGGAAGTAGGTTGTTGCTTCCTAAATGTTCATGAAGAATAATCAAAAGCTTTCCACTCTCATCAAAAGTGGTCGGTCATACAGCCTTTGCCTTTTAAGTAATGTGTTTTCTCTTTTACAGGATATATACGTGAGATCTAACAAATTATGATGGCTGACAGATTAGATCTAACAAAGTTCTAAACAGTGCAGACCTACGTCGACGTTTAAGATGGTGGAAGGAACGTACCTGTTCCTGTATTGCAAGAGATGAGGTTAAGAGATAAGTTAGCATTGTATTTTTTACCGGAAGGAGACAGTAGGAGTGTAGTCTCATGAAATTGTGAGACAGGGAGAAACCCTGGGGGCCGGGCTAAGATGGTATAACAATTGGGTGTATCATTTATGTGCCTAAAAATGTCAGACAGATATTAACGTTATGTAAAGTTCAAACAAGTCCCAGATATGGTCTGGTGCATCTTTTGGCATCCTAGTGGCAGTACATGGACAGCAAACGTTTGGGACTTTTGTATGATCTAAAAATCTAATGTGAGACAGGTTTTGTGGTGCAAGTTATGCCACAAATGACAGCTTTTGGGTACAGTGTGTTGGATTTGTGTTTCTCAGTACAGCGGCAAACAATCACGCACAGGCACATTTACAGGCAATGAGAACCATATAAAAGCCCTCGAGTCCTCAAAATTTTGACCATAAAAATCATAACCTTGAGAGCAATGAAAGGCAAAGCCTGTCATTGATTCTTCTCTCAGCTGGATTGCTGTTTTGACAAAAGCCACAAGAGCACGAGCTTCACAAACTTCCAGATTTAGCCCCCCAAATCCACTCCCCCCACCCCCACCCACACACGCACACTTCACCCTTTTACCAATTTGAAATATGCAAAATGACAAGTTCTTTCCCACTCAAAGATGTGTGGGGGAAAAAACAGTCCAAGAGAAACTGAATTGACCTTTCACCAACCATTACTAGTGGCCATTGGCCATCCCACACTACAGCTAAAGTGAAAATTTGAATCTGCTTTTGAGATTTGAGAAAATAAGAAATGCTCTATCTCTAGCAGTGAATACATACCGACTTACTTATCATCAAAAGCAAGATATATATAATATATAGTTGCGATTTTTCTGGTTTTTGTTTTTCTCTTTTTAGTAGAAAGGACGGATATATTTCCATAAAGCAGTGTTTGAGTCATAAATGATCAAACTCTGCTGTATCCAAGATGGAATAAGGCAGAATAGGGACATTAATAGTCCATGTTCATATGCAAGAGGATGTGGACCCAGTATCACATGTTCATGGCGGTGATGGGGGAAAGAGAGGGGCCGGGGTTTTATTTGTATTTTCACCCTCCCAACTGTAAAATGGGGACAAAGCTGGTCAGCTGGGGAGAAGTGGAAGCATCGGATTCACAAAAGGTGTAAATTGGTCATATAAGAATTTATGATAGGGGAAGATAAGTACTACTTGGGCTTATTTTTGAACAACACTGACAGACAATAGAAGATTTTTTCGAAGAAAAAACTTATAAAATGAATTGATTTATTTCCCCTTTAATCAAAGAGATAAAATAAGTTGATTTCTTCGAGTCTTGGCTTGAACATGTACCCTTCTATATGGTTCACTTGGGACTAAGAAGTAGGGGATTTATATATTATTCACTTGGGACGAAGAAGTATAAGGTTCATGATCTATAGTAAAAAGATTCAAAATAACATTTGCCCTTCTAAAGTGGATAAGAAAAGTGCAACAACTGCAGTACAATCATAAAGCTAACACATGGATGCTGGTTTATGGCTCCCCCTTTCCTGGTACCATTTGAGTCCATGCATTACTTTCTGGTATATATCTTCAGCCATTAGTTAAATCAATGAAAGCATTCTGATTTATTGGGAATCCAATGAACCTCCGCTCTTACCAGCTGCTATTAATAGGTCTCTTGGGTAGGGTACTGTAAGGCACTTTGCCAACATATTTGACATCTAGTCAGGTCGATCGGCAATAAATTTTCCGTCCTCTGAGGATTCCCCCCACCCCCACATATTTTGACCGGTCCGGTCCCCGGTTTCACCGGTTCGGTCTGGGCCGGTTTGGGTCATGCCATTTTGGGCCGGTTTTGGGGTGGGCCGTGCCATTTTGGGCCGGTTTTGGGGTTGGGTTGTGCTATTTTGGGTTAATTTCCTATTTGGGCCGGTTTAGAGAGGTATACTCAGGTCTAAGTCCGGTTTTCCACATGGATAACCGGTACCGGACCGGAGTATACCGGTCTCGATCCGGTTTTGACCAAAACCGGTCCGGTTCTGGTCCTGGTTGTCCGGTCCGGCCGGTTTGGTGGACAGGCCTAGTTACGGTTATAAGATACATGGGAGAATGCTGCAGATGAGATATGACAAACAACAAACTTGAGGCGTACTTGAAGATTTTGGAATTTATTAAGCAGTGTAACTTCTTGATGTTAGGTGTAGATCTTGCTTTGATATCTTAACATTGTAGGACAAATTATTTGTTCACTAATAACTAACTGCTTGGATTGGGTGTGGAGCTCTTTAAGACTTACTTATTAGCTAAATGAGTTATGGTCTGCAAATTTTTATGATTGTATTAGATTAAACCGATCCAATATTTGTTATGCTTCTGTCTTGTTTTTCTTTCATGGGAATATTTATGCCTTTTGGACTCCTTTGTCACCTAAAGGTTGACCTAATCTTGATAAGTATTTACCCAGTCAATTCTTTTTGCTTCGTGTATGAATTCTGAAATTTGAATATAATTAGGGATCTTCCAACAATGACGCTCAAGCAGTTGCTAAAGAGTTGGAAAAAGATTAGTCTGGACGTTCTCGAGGTATGCTCATAGTTTTGACAAAGTTGAGAAGTCTTGGGGCTTGCTTGGAATACTAATCTATGTGTAAAATAACAAACCAATTTCTTGCTACTAGTAAGACCATTTTTTTAAACTTCTCTCTTTAGTTGAAAACTGTTTTGCATGTGACAAGCCATTTGGTTCTGTAGTTAGATCATCAATTCTGTCCACATCAAACCATTTCCTTCAATTGAAGCTACTGGAGAACTGAAGTGTTATCAATTTATGCCGCGTATTTGCATGTGGTAAAGCTGCTTCTGTGGTCATACTTCTGGAAGGGCTTTTTCTTTGGTATGCCTTTAATGGTTATCCAGAGCAGGGTATATGTTTCATCCTGGGCTTCTGTTGGAGTTATGAGAAACAACTCCTATCTGCCTCACCCTCCTTTGCGCGCAACACCTACCAGCAATAATAGAATAATAGTTGATTATATAGCTTCTCCTATTTTTTCCCTGGCTCATCCAGGCATGAACTGTAGTCCCCTTTTCAGACTGTATACTAGTTTATCCTCCATTCACTTCCTATCGCTACAAACAGCTGCAGTGTTTATAACATTCTGTAAATGATTTTGTGTTTAAAATACTGGTTGATCAAATCTAACTTGTGAACTTTGTGTATGTTGAATTAAAATGCTTTTGAGCTTGACTATCCATGTAATCTATCAATATAGATTAGTGGTTCCTTATGGTCCTTATTGTTTTAGAGACTAGATAATCATAGATGAGTTGTAGTTGTGCCTTAATCGAGCTTACATCTATCAACAATCATCTTTATGTTTCTTCTTGTATTTATGCAATTTTTGTATTGCGCTTCACATCTTTTAATTTTTAACCCATGACGTGGCCAAGCTAATTGTTATGAATAATGTGTCTGTGATAGATCAATGAAAAAGTGAAGGACTTACAGTCTGTGTTGGGATTTGAGGATGGACAGTTGAAACCAAATGTTGATGACATATCCAAGTAATATTCTACTTTATCTTTTCAGGACTATATCACATTATGTCTGTCACATATTGGTTATGCAATCCATTATGCAATCAGATTGTGAACCGATTACTAATGTTGTGAAGCAAATTAGTCTCCAGTACTTTGTAAGATCTTTAGTTATAGTAGGAAAATTTGATTGTTAGTTGTGGGACTTAGCAATGTTTGAAGCCTAAAGTAGAAGGCTTGAACTCAAGGGAGAACAAGTCACTGCATATGAGTGGGTGCTTGAGAAAGGGGCAGGAATGAAAGGCAAAATAATGGTACTACGGTTCTCTGATTTGGGTGATGGCATGCCTAAGATTTCAGGTAAAAACAAGATTTCTGATTCAATTGCCAGTGCATACATTAAACTCAAATAGACGGTTGATTAGAGCTAAATGCTTTAGTTACACTGAGAAGTCTATCATCTATGCTTGACAAATGTGATGCATCTAAGTGCCGAAGGGACTGCAAGCGTTAAGGACTCTTACATTTCTTTGATTAGGATGCAAAGCAGTCTTTCCTTGATTATTAACTCCTCTGCCTCTCTGATTAAACAAGATGTTTTTGTTTCAGTCATTAGAAAGTTTAAGTCAAAGAGTCGAGGAGTTGCTTTGGCTGTCACTAAATAGACAGTTGTACAAAATGGGACTATTTCTTAATAAAGTTCTGGCATTGCACTTATCAAAAAAAAAAAAAAAAGTTCTGGCATTGCATGTTGCAATAGCCTACTTCACCAAAAGCATTGCGATGCTTAATAGGGTAGTACTACAAGTGCATCTATGCCCTATAAAGACATAACAACGCATCACTATAAGAGTTGACAACCCACTTTGGCGCTGCCTAAGATGTGCTAAGATTACCAACTTGGGCCTCCAAGATTATTTTATGTGGATCCGGATAGGCTTCCAGGTAGCCCGTGCATAGATCGGAAACAAGAGGATCTCATTTACTGTCTTTTACAGGTTACATTTTGAAGAAACTTCTGATTTTGAGCAGGCAAGAGTTCTCTAGTTTATTCTGTTTTAGTTTCTTTTCAGTGGGCTGATAGTCTCTGTTGAAAGTTTTAACTGATTAGGAACTTCTGTTTGGGTTAAGTTATTAGAAAAGAAAAAGCTTATGATTTGTTTGTATTTATATGTACATCAATGATAACCGAGACTACATGCAAAAAATAGTACTGGTGTTTGCTTTTTGTGGAATATAGAAGATACTATTTCTTCGCGGATCAGGTCATCATAAAATTGATGGTGAATTAAAGTTGTATGGATCATTTATATTCCAACATGTGACATTTATAAGGATAGCCATTGGAACAGATATACTTCAAGATGCCGGTTGGGATCTATAGCCAATGTCCTTATGCCATTTTTCCTTCTCTTAAGTTTTCATCACATTGCTTTTCTCCTTTCAATACAGAAATGCACATGTGCAAACCTATCCGTGCAGATATGTGTGCGTGTTCATGCTTGTGTAAAACACAGATTCTTGGGGCTGCAATGTAACAGTCTTAATGTGACAGGAGACATTCACCGTGGAACCCTTTAAATAGTGAGCAAGTATCAAAAGCAATAAGCGAGAAAGCTGTTTCATTAATAGATTGGTTGGTTAGGTAAGGATGTTTCTGCCCTACCTTTTTATTCTTTTGTAGATTGGAATAACTCTCAGTCCAGCCCTTACATTCTTAAATTGATATTCTATGCTGATTAGGCTCTCAGAAATAAGCTGTTTAACCCATATAGTAGCCTACAGAAGAAGAAGATGACTGGACCAGGGCAGTCATGCCTACAATGGCAAAGCAATCAAATATAGGAAGGAAGGTGGTCACACCCTTGCTGGAAATTATTGGCATTTAAACTACAAGAAACTAACAAATAACAAGGTTTAATTTATAAAGGAAAAAAATTTCACCAGTAAAGCAAGCAAAAGACTAGCATTCGAAAAAGAAAACACGTCTACCTAGGATTGACAGTTGTTGCTAATGCACTTGAAGGCCTTAGTTTGTTTTCTGCAAATGAAAGTTCAATTACCAGACTGTGCGGGAGCTTCTTTTTCAATTATTAGATCCTTAAACTGGTGTATTGACGTGCTCATTTTAATGAACCAGAATGATAATGGACTCCCTGCATAGCTCTTACGTATTCTATTTTCTATGATACACGGCACCTAAAAGAGACCTGAATTCTTTCGTGTTGCTTTGAAACAGGTAGTATTTGAGACCCATTGAGTGCATACCTTTGCACGAAATTGTGTGAGAAACTTCAATTGGTGAGCACTTTTAGGATCATTCCAAGAAGCACATATGGCTTTCCTGTTTCGGATCCCGGGGGGGATGAGGAATTTTTAAATAGGATTCTTGCTAGAGATGTTCATTGAATTTGACCAAAATCTATTGAAGAGCATTACTTTTACTTGTAATATGATGGATTATTAAGTCTGTAATCCTATGTTCTCATTGTATTTATGAACTCACTCGTCCTAGGCTTTAATTGGAGACCCAAGAAGAAGGATTCAAGTTGATCTTCTGGAGTTCCACAAAATTCTGAAATGTAGTTGCTGCAGCCAGAGTGGCAACGTTCTGTTGCCTTCCATGCATGATACTTCCATCATGTAAGTATATCCTTGTATGAAGCGGTCATATAGCAATTGCTTTTGGAATGACATGTTACATAGAAAGAGTTTGGGGCAACATTTAGCAGGAATTATATGTACAACCTCAAAAATTGCAGAAACAAGCCATTTAATAGCTTTGGATCAACCTCTCTTTTCAGATCTGCTCTTTGGAAGAGTGTTAATGAACTGAAAGGAGGATTGCTCCACTTGGGGGTGTTTATCCCTTCTTTGCCAGATCTTGAAACTAGTAAATATTGCAATCTGACAAGATCAGCTGTTAGTAGGATATTTTATCAGCAATAAACTTTGTAATTACTAGTCAGAGACGATCAGTCCGGACAATAGGATCTATAACTTCATAGAGTATCTCTGTATAGTTATGACTTTGTTATTTCATTACATAAGCTGTATGACATATTAGGACCTTTAGATTCGAAGCACATTAAAAGCTCTTTTATCACTTGTATGAGTTAAAATTATTGTATTTGATAATATCTACGGTACTCTATACATGTGCTCTCACCTGCGCTGAAATTCATGAGCAAACCAGTCCTTGAGTTCTTCAAAGTCATTATTGAATTTATCTTTGCTTTCACTCTGTTTCTTGACTTCCTTTTGAAGCTGAAAGTTCGCTACTTGATAGATGTTCATGTTTCTCTCTTGTTTTAGGTATACTCTAGCTCAGGAGCATGGCGATCTTATTAATCTCCATGATTGGTTCCAACCTTTCAAAACAGTTGTTCTTCGTCCTAGTACAAAACGGAAACACAAATCGAAACAGGCTCCATTACCCAAGAAACAGTGGCGGAACCAGGACTCAAGTTGAGGGGGGGCAAACTCCTAAAGCGAAATGACAAATTTTTTTCTTACTTAATGCAAAAGGCTTTTTAGAGTTAAAATAACGAAAACTAATGAATAAAAACCTTAAAAATATTGAAATACACTACTGTAACTCCTTAAAAAAAATTCTTACTCATAATTTTTGAATCATAGCTCTCTAAAACCCCTCATTATTTTCTTATATTGCTTATTGATTTTGAACCATAACTCTCTAAAACCTCTCATTGTTTTCCCATTTTGTTTCTTAGGAAAATCATGACCAACAAGCCAAGTGATTGACAAGGAATTTTGATCAAATACTCCTTACGAATTTAATCTCCAATCCCAACATCATATTCTTCAATGAGTTTACGTAACCTTGAGTCAGCAATAATATAATCCAGACTAAACAAAAGACAAGGTCTTTTCGAACTAATATTCGCATCAAAAGTAGGAGTACTAAGTGATTCCACATTGGCTGACTTTTTTTTATCCAAAACTTATCCATAATCTAAACAAAACAAAATGAAAATTCATCAACCAATTCAATTCACTAATCAAAATTAAAAACAATAAAACTTTAAACACCAACGTTCTAATCTCTTCAAATATACAACATTTATATGTCTACTAGGTTACTATTATGTTCAGCATATTAAGTAATCAAAATATAAATGAACAAAGATTTATAAACTCCATATCTCCTCTCTCCCTCTCTCTTACGCATGGGATGTGAGAAATTTGAGACAAGTAATCAACATGTAATTCTCCTACCTACTCTACCGCTGAACAACTCTTCAAACTAATCTAAATAAATTTTCCCCAAAAACAATGGAATTATATTGCCAGATTTTAGCACTCTATAAGTAGAAAATATGTGTATTGAATATATTTTTATAGTAAAATAGATATAATGAACAGAAACAATAAAAAAGCCATAATGTTGAAAGACTTGACTTATAAATCACAACACATTAAACTATATATATAAAATAGATAGGAAAATACATATATATATATATATATATATATATATATATATATATATATATATATATGAACCAGGGGGGGCAGCTGCCCCGGCTTGACCCCCCTTGGCTCCGCCACTGCCAAGAAAAGAAAGGATACGCATGAATCTGCAGACAAAAGCGAAGCGTCAATTCAGTATCCTATTGATCTTTCATTAAAAGTGCATCATAGTCTTCTTAGTCATATAGTTGCATTATAGGTGTATATGTGTGTGTGTATTGAAATTATTGATATCATATACAGCTTCAGTTATGGCCACGTGACCTTACTAAGCATTTCAACTAATATATGAATTGTTCTGTTCTATTTGTCCTCTGTTTTTGCACTTGCATCAGGGCTCTCCTATGTTCACCTTAGTTCTTTTTACAGTATCTCAATGTTTTCTTGAAAACCATTTAGGGGACCTAAATTCTTCTCTTAATCGCAACAGATTTTTAGTTTTACATGAACAACCCTTCCCGAGCAACTTCAGTCATCTTGTTACCTTTTTATTTGAGGTGTCTACGAGTATGAGTTGCTGCAAATGTTGGGCTAAATAACTTCTATTTACCCAGCTATTAAGACATCGGTGAAGGCTGCATTAATAATTGTGCACTCATGTTACGGAACTCCCCAAAGGTCTCTTTCTTGCAGGTCTTGTAGGAATTAACGATTGCTGTTTTATTGCATTTATTGCAGGCTTGTTCTTATCCTGTCTACATTAACGATTCCTTTGTCTCCTTCTTGCCTTGCTTCCGTGTTCCTTGAAGATCCTTAACCCTTTTTTTCCTCAGAGCAAGGTTTTGTAGCGCAGTTACAGAGCTGCAGATTACTGGTCTCATTCGGATGCCTAGCAGAAGACGCCCTGACTGCGTGCAGCGAGTGGCCTTTGGACTCTTAACCATTGCAGCCATTATAGAAGCTTACTCGGCCTTGTTTTGATATCTTTCCTATGAAGGTAGCCTTATCTCGTTTTTGTGCACTTGTGTGGTTGAACACACGCAGACACGCCCGACACACGTTGGAAGCGGAGAGACTAGCGTATATGCATGAGCCCGCACGCGCATACACGTCAGTTTTGTGTTTTTGTTACCAAACAGAGCAGGCACGACGCAGTACGCACGAGTCAAATTACCACAATTTCGCAGATCTATCTGGTTTCTCTCTCTCCGAAATGTAATTTTCACATCTGCTCTATGCTCCCAAGTACTCAAACAGTAAGCAAAGGCGAATTTTTTTTGAGATAAATGTAAAATTGATCCCAGTGTTATTCGTAAAAATCGATTTAGTCCCTGTGATATGAAAAATATCGATTTAGTCCCTGTGATTCTATTTTCGTTTGTTATTGGTCCTCCATCAGGGACTGATTTATCACTTTCTAAAATCATAAGGACTAAATCGATGTTTTTCATATTACATGGACTAAATCGATTTTTACGAATAACACAGGGTCCAATTTTACATTTATCCCATTTTTTTTTTAAACTGAAATAAATAATTAGACTACAAAGATGTATAAAAAAAAATGCGACGTGTATAATTCTTTTTTTTTTATAAGCGACGTGTATGATTTACTTACACTAAGATCAAAAGGCGATTCCCTCGACCCTCGTTGTCCAAGTTGGTAACAAAGGGCTTGGGTGTCAGAACTAGCCAACCAAATCCCACATACTTAGGGGTGTTTGTTTTCTCAAAATTTTAGAGTTCGAAATTTTTAACAAAATAAATACATTCCAAAATTTTTAACTTTTATACATATACACTCTACTTTTCACAAACCCCAATAAATTTCAATAAAGTAAAGATTCCCAAAATTTCGAGAATATTACCTAAAATTTCCACAGACAAACGACCCCTAAATTCGTTTTTGTCTAAAGATGGTAACCACTTATTTTCTGCGCAAGTTAGAGTACTAGTCGTCCCTTCCTTTTTTTCGTCGGTGGACTATACTTTTTATACGTGACGGATATCTCATACCTTCACGCGCTAGCTTTAAGTTGATGATTTAGACTCGCTACTATCTGCGACCGATCCCGGATCCTCCAATTGAATCTTATAAACAAAGGCTGCGTTTGTCACTAAAATTTTACCCAAAATTTTATCTCTCTCCTAATAAAATACTTCAATATAATCTCTCTCTCTTCCATCAAAAAATATAACAAATTACAAAAACTATAAAATAATACATCTCTCTTCACTTTTTCACTAAACCCAATACCAACACTAAACCCAATACCAAAAATTTTACCACACAAACCCACCCAAAATCTGTTGTATGTGGATGTCAAACAGCGTAGCGAGTACCATTTGTCCATTGAAGAAAGCGGGTAGGCCATGGAAAGAGGAAGGACAGCCCATTTCTTCTTTGGCTAGCATGCAAATGATACCATGATTTGACAGGATTTGAGAGGGACAGGTACTGTATATTTTCTTCGCTGAGTAGTAAGTAGCACGTGACCTCACGTGATGTGAGACACGAATGAAAAAGGTGCCAGCTTGTCGTTTCTTTTCCTATGGGCCAACCTCGACGTATTTATATAACCTACTGGACGAATTTGGCCATTATTTGCATCATATTATTTTTATTTGACCTTAATTAGTTCTCTAGTATGTGTAGCATAACCAGATTACAAACTGTTCTTAAGATTTATTTTATCTTATATTAATTCTGGAATTCTTTGTATTGTGAGGTGATCATTTTATCAACTCAGTTGGCCACTTCAACTTAAAAATTTCACGTGATTAATAAAGACACATCATCAACAATCACAAGTGTAACTCCAAATTACTTGAGTTGCATTATCTTTTACAAAAGACTTGTCCAACAAAGCGTTATGAGCTAACATTTTATGTTCGGTAGAGTTGACGGTTTAATGTGAATTTTAAATTAATAGCCATTAGTCTAATTTAATATTTTGAGTGACTCGAGGACACCTGACTACTTGCGATTAGCAGTGACATGTCCTTGTTAATAATGTGAGATTTATATTGTTAACAAGTGTTCCCAATGTTATTTTTGCAAACAATTCATATTTTATTTTGATGATAACAAATAATTTTAAGGCTGCGTTTGATACACAAAATTTTAGCCTTCTAAAACTTTTACATAATAAATAATTACAATATTATCTCTCTTTCCCCATCAAATCATTACTTTTTACTATAATAAATATAAAAAATTCATTCAGATCACCTATTTTCACTTTTTAACCTCCTTAAAATTTAAACACTCAAACACAACCTAAGTACTTTGAAGACTTTTAGATTTTAACTTGTCAACCCACTATTTCTAAAATATATTTCAAAGGATTGAGGTTATCCTTCTAAAATATTCTAAGTGGATTTCAACACCATAACACAAGTTAATGAAAATCATTTCTCATATTGTAAGTGCTTTAAGATATGTTGAAATGGATTGGACACCTTCAAAGATCGAATTTTTCTTTCCAGCACTTATAGTGTCGACACATTGAAGACTAATGTTGACACATTACACTAACACCAGAAAACTAAATTCATGGTGTTGACACATTGCACTGACACCAGAAAAAATGAATTCATGGTGTCGACACATTGCATTGTCTCCTGAGAGAACAATTTCAGACCAATTTTTGAAGTGTCTACACATGCTACGATTTTGCAGAAAAACTGAAACGAGGCTAAATCAGTTAAAATACTCCAAAAATACATGGGTGCACTTCCAACACTTTTGATGGCTTTGAAGATAGTTGAAGTCAAAGAAAGTTTAAATAGAATGAGATTAAGAGAAAATTATGAGGAACTCACTTGCAATTATTTTACGACCTAATTTGTAAAGAGAGAAAGTGCTTTGAAGAAGAGAGAAGACCACACCTACCAAGAAATTGTGTGATTTCCCCTAATAAACTCCAGCTTTCTATTGAGAATCTTGTCTTCTTGCACACATAAATATCTCATATAATTTAGGTTTTTTGGTTCATCTGGTTTAAACAAGTATATATAAAGAACTGGAAAAAAGTGAGGAATAATTCTTTTTTATCAACATAATTTATAATTAATGCTGCTGGTATTGTTAATTAACCATGGGATTAGCCGACTGTTTTTCAATTGGCCATATGTTGTCGGTCATGCAGCTGGCTGTTTACACGTGTAACTCCCATCAGCTACAGGGCAGGACGAAAGCCGTGCCTCCTGCAGTCAACTTACTCTGCTTCCATTCCTTCGGTCCCCCTCCTTTCCTCCTTTTATAGTTTATATAAATATATATATATATGGGTATACTATTACTTCACGACACGTCACAGCTCAATCCGCGCTTTTACGCTCCCGCTTCTCCCCCTCTCTCTCTCTCCCTGAGCCATTGAAGAGGACTATAACAGGGTGGGGTATTCCTGGATCAAAATTTCCGAGAAAGTCAGAGAAATTCCAGGAAAGACAGAGAAGAAACGGAGACGATAGTTTTCTTCTTCAGGATCTGCATTTTGAACTCTAGGTTCTCTCTCAAATTATGTTTATTATCTTTGGGCATCTATTTTGTTGAGCTTTTGAGTTATTTTTGTTTTCCTACATTTTCTCTGCTACCAAACTTCGTTTTAGTGCTTTTCCTTGTCTGGTTTTCTCTATCATTCGCCTCGCAGAATAATGCTCATATTTGTACGTACTTGTTCATTTCTTAAGAACGCAAATCACTGAGTTAATTTTTTCGTGTATACAAAGTCTTGCTGTTTGTTATACCTGATTACCTAGAAACTAGAGTGATCTCTGTTACTTTTAGCTGTAAAAATGAGTTTTCGTATAATGGACACCGATTCGACACCTTGGTTTTGCTCAATTTCATTTTTCAAACAAATCGACGAACAAAAGGCATAGGTCCATTTTTCCCTTCTTTTCGTTTTCTCCAATTTATTGGAAACTAAACAGAGGATCATGTTTCTTTATATTTTTCGTTGCTTGAATTTTGGTAATATCTCCTTCATTGTTTTACTGAACTTTGGAATTCTTTTGTTATTCTGAACAGTGAGGTAATATCCATCATTATCTGCATGATGAGTATGAGAAATGGGAAGGTTCACTCAGTGACTTGTAATGGAGCAGATGTGAACAAACCCTTCAAGATCTTCGTGGGTTATGATCCACTAGAGGATCTTGCCTACGAGGTCTGTCGCCATTCAATCTCGAAGCGGTCCTCGATCCCTGTTGAGATCATACCAATAGTACAGTCAGATCTGAGAAAGAGAGGTTTATATTGGCGTGAAAGAGGCAAATTGGAGAGCACGGAGTTCTCCTTTTCTCGGTTCTTGACTCCTTACTTGGCCAATTACGAGGGTTGGGCAATGTTTGTGGACTGTGATTTTCTGTACTTGGCAGACATTAAGGAATTGAGGGACTTGATTGATGACAAATACGCAATTATGTGTGTTCAGCATGACTATGCCCCGAAAGAGACAACAAAGATGGATGGCGCGGTGCAAACAGTGTATCCAAGGAAGAATTGGTCTTCGATGGTGCTGTACAATTGTGGCCATCCCAAAAACCGGATCCTGACACCCGAGGTTGTGAATACACAGACGGGTGCTTTTCTTCATAGATTCCAGTGGCTTGAGGATGAGGAAATTGGGTCGATCCCGTTTGTTTGGAATTTTCTTGAGGGGCATAACAAGGTTGTTGAGAATGACTCCACAAATTTCCCTAAGGCGATACATTATACTCGTGGAGGGCCATGGTTTGAGGCTTGGAAGAATTGTGAGTTTGCGGACCTGTGGTTGAATGAAATGGAGGAGTATACTAAGGAAGGAAAGAAGAAAATTCAAGAGCAGATCGAATCAGCAGGTGGCATCTAAGAACAACCTTTCATGCTTTTATTCTTTATGTTGAATTTGTTTTAGTGAATCCTATAGCTGATGGTGATTTCGCCGAGACTAGGACCATAGGCGTCGAAGGATGCAGCATATGTAATTCATTTGTGGTATTTGTTTGCACTAGTGTCTACCAAGAATTGCTGGCATACATATATGCCTTACATATGCTGATTGTTTATTTGTTTAGCCACCACATTCCGGTGGAACTTTCAGCTGCTTATCCGATAGAATACATATATATTTTTTATCAACGGGATTTCAGATCTTCTTTCCAGCTTATTATTGATTTGACTTCGATTCATAGATTGGTTGAAGTGGTAGAAATAATGAAAAACTCAAGGTATTTATAATGCTTTACTCAGTTCACTAAATTTTTCTCCTTGCTGGATTTAATGAACTTTTTGACATGGAATGTAAAATCTAGGAGAGCGATCCTAGCCGTAAATGATGGGCTAGATGCTGTCGGTATAGCTGTGCAGCTTCTTTTTGGGTGCAACTATGGGGAAGAAAGACCGTGGCCAACTGCCCTACCAATCTGAACGAATGACTTTTACTTTCCCTTTCATACTGAAATGAAAGTTAGGCACGGGTAACTTTGCTAAGAAACACAAGTATTAGCTGAATTATCTCCACTGCAATCCGATGGATGATCCATGACTCGCATTATGTATAGAAGGCACATATGTGGAAGCTGAAGATAGGTGTAATGCCTTTTTGAGTAATGGATGTTATTCAGTGTTTTGAATGGAAAGAAGTCACTAGAGTAGTTTATGAACTCTCTAGATCAATTTATGGTACCGACACCCTACTCCTTTAAGGGGCTGCTAGGGGAGTGCAACTTGAAACCATGAGCCTCACTTCGCAGGACTACACTATGATTTGCATATTTTTGATTATAGGACTTTCAATGTGATCACTCGTGACAATATGGATTGCAAGTGGAAACTATCATAGATTAGCTGCGAAGTCCAAGGATTCTATCATTGGTTGTATGCTTTCGTAATCCTTGGTGGAAAGTCGATTAGGTTAAGTTGTTGCTTAACCTAATGAGATTGGCTTATTCATAAAAAAAGAAGTTACGTTGTTGCTAGCACAGTGAGGAGACTGCTTTTTCCAAATCATAAACTATGCAAGGAATAGATCTTTTTGAATCTGTCCCCTTTCCTCATGCCAGTTTTATAAAAAAAGTACAATTTTCAATCACTAATACACGTATTTCATTTGTGCGTTATCCACTTTATTAAACACCCGCCCTTGGTGTTTTTCATGCACGAAGGGCCTTGCAAGTGATCTCTGTAAGCAGGTGTTTTGTCATTTAGTGTCATGGCATTCTTTAGCAGTTTGGTTATTGAGGCTAAGACTTTTCGATCGTCAGTGAGTTCTGTATTGTCACGTTGATTGAACAAAATAGGAAATTGCAGTCCTATTCACTTTGGAAGATACTGTGGAGTCCGTTGACTGAGGATTTTTCGGAGAAATTTAATGAATCCTTGCGCGCGTTTCTAGCCCATAAATGCTCGAATAAGAGTGGAAGGTACATAGCTCTGGCAGAGTTCGGGGAGAGACGTCGGCGAGGGGTGGTGATGATACCTGTGGGGAAGTCAGGTGTTGGGTGGTAGTCTTTGTTACACTTTGTGAAGAACTCGTTTCGGTTATTGGCGAGCTTAGACGTAGGAGGGAGGGGCCTGTGGATTCTACGGTAAAGAAAGACATTTCCTTTGCTGATATGACAAGGTTGGCTTGCTGGAGAAGAAGGCGAAGGGGAAGAGAGAGTTGCGTAGTGTCCTGGGTAACGTGGGTAGCGCACAAGCATATGTCGGTTGAGTTTTCTATGGAGCCGCATGCTAAGTGCGATATAGGGCTTGTGAATTCCCAGACTAATCATTTAAGGGGACATACTACGTTGGCAACTAATTCTGATCGAGAGATATGTGCGCATTTAATGAAAATCAAAGCTGAGTTGGATAGTATTATAGGGCTGGCGAAAAATAAGATACGGCTTTGGGGCCCATGCTTGATGACAAAACACATGTCATGCGGTGGAAGCCCAACGTATCTCTGCCTCTTCTGGTAGGTCACAAGAAGTGGGTTCAGGCTCTAGTTTAGGAAGGACTGACCTGGGTCAGTCGAAGGTGGGTTGTGGGCCAACAGCTGTGTCTAGCCCATCTTCTAAACACGCCCAAAAGCCTCTAATGGAGCTCGTCGAGGACTCTGTCTCGCCTGGACTGGGTATCATCGGGCAACTCTTTGCCCAGGAGGACTCAGGTGGCTCGGTGGTGGTCAAGTCGACGCCAATGAACTTTGTGGTAGCAACCGTGGACTTGGTAGCTACATAACCAAATTCTGGTCACGATGGGTCGACGCAGGCTAGGGTTTGCTTGCTGTGGAAGTTTCGGGAGGCTCGGTGGATGCCATGTCGACGCCGGTGACCTTTTTCAGCGGCAAACTCAAGTTCTGGGTCCACGCAGGCAAGGGGGTCACTTGCCATGAGTGACTCCCATGTTGTCTCTATGGATTGAAAACTTGTTTTCTCTTCGGGGGGTGTCCCTGTATGTGGTGAGGAGTTGCTAGTGTCTGGCAAGGGGCTTTCAGGGGGTTCTCTCAATGATGTGGGAGGTGTATTCTCTTCGGGAGGATTGGTCCAGGCTCTGGAGTCCTGCACTGAGTCTCACCAAAATCCAGCGGCTTTGATTTTTTGATCTTCTTTCGTTCCCTGTTCGGAGGCTCAGTCTTCTCTTTTTTTATCAGCCTATTTCTAAGGAAAGGTCGAGTGGGTAGTTGGTGGCTCTCGAGGGAGGGGGAGCCGATATATGTGCTGAGCCACTAAGGATGTTGCATCCAGGGGTTGACAGGTTTGTTGGTGAGGGGTCAGTTAAACCATCTAGGTGGGTGTTGGAGATGATGTCGTCCTTTAGACACTTAGTGGGGGTTTCTTGTGATGATTTTTAATATGATCTTATGAATCTTTTTGCTTCTTTGGAGATAAAGAATGAGATTGTCAGCAAGTCTCCGGGCAGATCAGCTCAAGGCTTTGGAGAGTTCTGTGACTTACGAAAGGAAGGTTTCTAGCTCTATATGGAGTGGGAAGGTGGGAAGAGCTTTAGTTAATTCTTTATGAAGCTGAAGATCATTAGTCGGAATGTGAGATGATTGAATGATAGAGAGAAAAGTAAGAGAGTTGATAATCTTTTAAGAGGATGGAAGGAGGACTTAGTTTTTCTTCAGGAGACTAAAATTGCTAAGGTGTCTCATGCTTTGGTGAGATGATTACGGGGGTATTTCGTGTTTGTGGGATTCCCGTTGTTGGAATTGATTGAGTCTTGTGTTGCTACTTTTTCATTGTCGCTGATCTTTAGGAATGTTGAGAATGATATCCTGTGGACTTTTCAGGAGTTTATAGTCTAAATGATGACTGTAGTAGGAGGATTTTGTGGGATGAGTTGACAGGTATTTTTAGTTGGTGGAATCTGCCTTTGTGTATTGGAGGGACTTCAATGTGACTTGTTTTCCTAGCGAGTGATCGAATGATGGAGGCTTGAGAAGTGCCATGATGGAGTTTTCAGAGTTTGTTTCCGATCAAAGGTTGGCGGATCTCGAGTTAGCTGGTGGTTTGTTCACTTGGTCCAATGGTAGATCTTCTCAGTCTTGGTCGAGGATTAATCGGTTTCTTGTTAGTTCAGAGTGAGAGTCTTTGTATCTGAAGCTCATTCAGAGACGTTTGACTCGCTTGTTTTCGGATCATTTTTCGATAGTGTTGGAAAGTAGTAGTTTTGAGAGTTTTAAAAAGTCGTCCCGCTTTGATTTCAGGGGATCTCGGAGTTTTGTGCTTAACTCGAAGTTAATGACATTGAAAATGAAACTTAAGGTGTGGAATAAGGACGTTTTTGGTGCCTTAAATGCTCGAAAGTCGACACTATTGAGCGAGCTTGTGTCCCTTGATGTTTTGGATAAGGGGGCAACCTTGATGAGGGGGGAATGATAGGAGGATGAAGGTTCTAGGGAGTTGAATGACTTGATTGCTTTGGAGGAGGTTAGCTGGAGGCATAAGTCTATGGCTCTATGGCTCAAGGAAGGTGATAGTTGTCCTAAGTTATTCGATTGTATTGCTAACTCTCATAGGAGAGCGAACTTGATTTCTAGTTTGGTGGTGAATGTAGAAGAGTTGGAGGATCCAGAGGTGATTGCTGAGGAGATTGTTGATTTTTACTCCTCTTTGTACGTAAAGCTCATTAAATGGCGCCACTCTTTGTACGAGGGAAGAGGCAGATTGGACTGAAAAGCCTTTTGATGTGGACGAGGTGACCAAAATGGTGCATAGTCTTAAGGGTGATAAAGCGACGGGTCTAGATGGCTTATCCTTACCTTTTTTAAACTTTTTGGAACGTTGTTAGGCATGGCGTTATGTTGATGTTCAATAAGTTTGTTAGAGATGAAAATTTTGTTCGGAGCCTAAATTCCACTTTTATTGTGCTTATTCCCAAGAAGCCAGGGGCGGTGAAGCTCAAGGATTTCTGCCCCATTAGTGTTGTGGGGGGGAGGGTCTACAAGATCTTAGCCAAGGTGTTGGTTATGTTGATGTTCAATAAGTTTGTTAGAGATGAAAATTTTGTTCGGAGCCTAAATTCCACTTTCATTGTGCTTATTCCCAAGAAGCCAGGGGCGGTGAAGCTCAAGGATTTCTGCCCCATTAGTGTTGTGGGGGGAGGGTCTACAAGATCTTAGCCAAGGTGTTGGCTAATAGGTTGAAGAAACCTTTGCTGGACAAGATTATTTTTCTGTCACAGAATGCTTTTGTTAGGGGGAGATAGATCTTGGACTCGGTGCTTATTGCTAATGAGTACATCGATTCCAGGTTGAGGTTGAGGATGTTGGTCATGCTTTGCAAGTTGGATGTTCAGAAGACTTATGATAATGTGAATTAGAGGTTTCTTTTGTACATTCTCCATAGATGCGGTTTCGGTAAAAAATGGTGTAGTTGGATCTCGTTTTGCATCTCAACGGTGAAGTTTTCAGTTATTGTCAATAGCTGCCCAAAAGGTATATTCAGTAGTTCCCGTGGTTTGAGGCAAGGAGATCCTCTTTTTCCTCTCCTCTTTGTTTTGGTTATGGAAGCCTTTAGTCGCATGATGAGGAAAATGGTTGAATATGACGACATTGAAGGTTTTGTGATGGGAAGGAGGAGTGTGAGCATTTCTCACTTGGTTTTTGCGTATTATACCTTAGTGACGTGTGGGGCAGAGGTGAGCCACTTTCAGAGCCTTAGATGCCTTTTTTGTGTTTTGAAGCGGTCTCAGGTCTTCAAATTAATTTGTCTAAGTCTGAGATTATCCCTATTGGCAATGTTGACAATGTTCAGGAGTTGGCGGAGATTTTGGATTGTAGGGTGTCCTCCTTGCCTATGAAATATCTTGGGCTTCCTTTGGGAGCTAGTTTTAAAAGCGTCCATATTCGGGACGAGATTTTTGAGAGAGTTGAGAGAAGGTTGGTGGGATGGAAGCGTCTGTATCTTTCTAAGGGCGGAAGACTTACTCTCATTAAATCCACTCTTTCGTGCCTTCCTACCTATTTTTTTATCATTGTATACTATTCCGGTTGCAGTGGCTAATAGGTTAAAGAAGATCCAGAGGGATTTTCCTTTGGGGGTAGTGCTGAGGAGATGCACAAATTTCATCTTTTGAAGTGAGAGTTGGTGTGTTCTCCATTTTCTAATGGGGTTGGGGTTTCGTAGAATTACGTTGTTCAATAAAGCCCTTTTGAGCAAGTGATTGTGGCGTTTTTTTCATGAAAGAGATAGGCTTTGGCAGATTGTTGTTATTGAAAAATATGGGTGTGCAGTGGGGGATTGGAGAACTTTACCAAGTAGAGGGTCTTACGGAGTTAGCCTTTGAAAATTCATTCGTAAAAGGTTGAGAAGTTTTTAGCAACCATGTTAGATTTTTGGTGGGCAGAGAGTTAAAGATCAATTTTTTGCATGATTGGTGGTGTGGCGATAAGCCTTTATCTTTGGCTTTTCCGGTTGCATACTCGTTGTCTAGGTGTAAGGAGGCTATGGTGGTGGAGAATGCTAGTCATGTGGTGTGGGATGTCCCTTTTGTTCGATCTGCTAATGATTGAGAGGTGAGAGATTTTTCTGCCTTTTTTTTCCTCTTGTATGGTTTGGGGTTCAGGAGAGGAGAGGATGATAAGGTGTGTTGGATTGGTTCCAAAAATAGTGTTTTCTCGGTCAAGTCTATGTATAATTCTCTTGCGTGTGGGAATAACTTGTCTTTCCCTTGGAAAGAGGTGTGGAGGTCGAAATGTCTTATGAGGGTTTTTTTCTTTGTTTGGGAGGCTATGCATGAGAGAATCCTCATTATCGATAATATTCGAAGAAGAGGTGTTGTCATTGCGGAATGATGTTATCTTTGTCGTAATGATGGGGAGTCGGTGGACCATATGCTTCTTCATTGTTCTGTGGCACGCACACTTTGGAATCATGTTCTCTCTATAACGAATTTCTATTGGGTGATGACTGAGAAGGTGGTGGATGTGTTGTGGAGTTGGAATATGAGGCTTACCCAATTGCTAAGGCCATTTGGAGAATGATTCATTCATGCATTTGGTGGTGTTTTTGGAGGAAGAGTAACAATAGATGTTTTGAAGATGTTTATTTGTCTTCGGTGAACTTGCAAGGGTTTTTGTTTCTTTCTCTTTTCTTTTAGGCTAATGCGGTGTTAGGTTGACTTTTTGTTGATTTCAATTATTTTTTTAGTGTTGTTGTATGTTTGGACTAAGCGTCTTCAACTATTTTTCGTTTTTTTAATAAGATTATCTTACTTATTAAAAAAAAAGGAAGAAGAATAGGCGGCTCCTTTTATCATAAGTTTCTTGATTGTTAGCATGGAGCGGGTCATTGAATTGCTTCACATGTGATGCCAGCTCCGCACATCATTGATGACAGTCAAGATTGGTGTTCTTTTCATGGCCTGCTGTGTGGTTATTCTTCCTTCCCTTACTTGCCGCAGAAAAAGAAAAAGTAGCTCAAGTGGCATTCCATACCGAGACTTGCGGCTTATAAGCTTGCCTTTCCCCCAGCAAAAGACACGTCCTTCTATGGTTGGAATGTAAGCCTCTGTAAGCTTTTTGTTTGTGCCCTTTCGCTGCGTGGTTATTCTCCCTTCCCCTACTTCATAAAAAAAAGAGTTGATGTTCTTTTCATCACTTTCTTCTTAGAACTATACCTACTTGAGCCGAGAATTGAAGAAGGGGTAGTTGCAAATTTGCAATCTGCTCAAAGGCCTGTTCCGATGTGTAAACGTAATTAGTGATCACATAGGTCCTCCCTCCTCAACCCCATTGATAAGCTTTTTCCAGCATGACCTTCCTACTAAAACTGCAGATAGATTATAGCTGTGAGTATCGATCATGGAATTTCAGAGTTTAGTATTATTTTCCTAGAGGCCCGTTTGGCACACAGGATAGGCACTTGCAGAGAATCCCGTATGGCTGCAGAGATGCACATGCTAATACTTGTCTCCGGATGAAATCCAAGTCTGCATAAAAAGAACGCCCTTTTCTGGTTACAGCCCTGTAGTCCTCTTCCTACTAAAACGGATACCAACAACTTTGACTTGGTTAAAGGTTATGCTTTTGGACAAAAATAGTCTTCAAAATTGCCCCCAGAAAATGCAGATAACCAATTCACTTTACTATACAATTTGGAACCTTTTTCTCTACTGGCATTAAACAAAAGAGCAATTTTTGTTTGAGTTCTTTAGTCCAGCTCGTTACAAGGTGATTACAAAAGGTCAAGTACTCAAAGGGGGTTAAAAAGAGAGTAAAATCATTGACTTCCATAGGAGTGTCATGAGAAAACCTCCCCAAACTTCTTGAACTTGGCAATGGATTAGGATTCTATAAATTTCAGACAATGAATTTTATTTACTATGTCTATTTCTCTCCGTATTGCACCGTGTAATTCAAATAAAAAATTACAGAGAATTTTCATCCCCTAATAATATTCCATAAATGTTCATTTTTAAGAATGTCATTTCTTCAAGTACATGTTCAAAGTCACTACTAATTTTTTTTCCCTTTAAACACATGAGAGAAATGAATTTACTAAGGAAATGTAAGCTATGTTTGGTTTGGTTTTGAAAATATTTTATGTGTTTTTATAGGATTAGTAAAAATTTTGTTAAAAGTTGTTAGAATTTATAAAAAATTGTTGGAGTTTATAAAAATTATTAAATTAATAAAAAATAATTATGAAATTTTTTGAGAGCAAACTAAACATACCGGTAACCTTTTATTGAGAAAATGTAAGAAATTATTTATTTAAAAATCAAGCAGTAGTCTGAAAGATTACACAATACGGGTACTAAAGAGGGCAAATCTGTCCAATTGCTAGAAATATCTCAAGTCCCTATCATTATCTCTATTCATCAGACCACTCCTTCCTCCACTTCTTGGCTGCAAGGTGAGTGAGTGACTGAGCCAGCGGGAGAGAGTCTGACACTTCTCGATGACCACCAAATTCCCTCCCGCTTGTCAGCTCCCGCATCAGCACGTCCACACGTGCCAGCTGAATCATCGCCTCCTGCTCCTCCCTCGTGCTCTAGTTCCGCCCGGTTCGAGGAGGTTGACATTTACTTTGGCGGCGACGGCACGTGGGATTGAAACAGAGGAGAAGAAGGACGGGGGGCTTAAGAAGGGCATATCAGAGTTCTATGACGAGTCTTCGGGGATATGGGAGGACATCTGGGGCGACCATATGCACCACGGCTTCTACGACCCAGGTTCCACGGTTTCGGTTTCGGATCATCGGGCCGCCCAGATCCGCATGATCGACGAGGCACTCCAATTCGCTGGGCTTTCGGGTCAGTTTCTCTCTCTCACAGTTCACAGTTCACTTTTTTGTTAGACCATTTCATGCGTTCTCTATGCATATTTATGTCCTCGTGCTTAGGTTTGTGGACGAAGATGAGCTTTCAACGGCCTGTTTTTTCTTCTGTTTTGCAGAGGACCCAACGGGAAGGCCTAAAAGTGTAGTAGATGTTGGATGTGGGATAGGAGGCAGCTCTAGATACCTGGCAAGAAAATTTGGGGCCAAATGCCAAGGTATCACCCTTAGTCCGGTCCAGGCACAAAGAGCTAATGCACTTGCTGCTGCTCAAGGACTCGCGGACAGGGTAAATCGAAACTTTTTAATTTCCTAGGCATTCGCCTTATCATGTAGTTGCTGTATATGTGTGCTAAACTCGCGGACAGGGTTCGTTGTGTCCGTATAAGTTTCTGAATTATCAATCCCTTGTCCAGATAAGAGTGTTGGTTCCTCCCTTCTCCCCCTACAAAGGAAAGAAAAAACATCCGTTTACTAATCGATTTTAGTGATGGCAGGAGATATAAATCCATTCTAGTAGTTGCTGTATATGTGTGCTAAACTCATAATTGGATTGTTTGGGCTCATTTTTTGTACTTAATTCCCCCCCCCCCCCACCCGCAATAGCGTTTTTAGTTAGAACTCTCATCTGATTTATTGGAATGTGTGCCTTCCGCTGGAAGACCTTTGCTGCCGTACCTAGTTTCTGATCCCTTGGTTGACTTTGGATAAACTAGGTGACAGTGGCAAGCACATGTAGAAGTTCTTGTTATACTGGGCGTGTTCTTTTACATTTCTAAAATTTTGGGAATATTTTGAATGTTAAAAGTTACGAGGTTTGTGAAAGGTAGTGTGTATGTTTAAAAGTTAAAAATTTTGGAGTGTTTTTTTTTTTGGAAATTTTCATACCCTGAAATTTTGGGGAAAAGAACACCACCACTATTAGGTGGTCTAGTTTTTTGTTTTTAGTGTTTCATATTTATCTCCAATTAATGTTGCCTAAATATATCTGTTACTGGAGAGAAGTATTATACAAATAGTATTTTGATTGTAATAATTTTAACACGAACAATTAGCAGGTTTCCTTCCAAGTTGCAGATGCTTTGCAACAACCATTTCCTGACGGGCAATTCGATCTGGTGTGGTCAATGGAGAGTGGTGAACACATGCCTGACAAAGCAAAGGTTATTTCTCTCTTACGTCCAGACAAGTTCAATTCTTTTGAAGGTTGTAGCTAGTTCATGGTTAAATTTTCTCTCTCGCTTTATTTTCGATTATTATCTTGTATTGGTCTTAATTTCCTCTCCGTCTCTCTCTGACTGGCAGTTTGTTAATGAGTTGGCTCGAGTTGCAGCCCCTGGAGGAACGATAATCATAGTAACATGGTGCCATAGGGATCTCGCTCCCTCTGAGGGGTTTTTGCAGCCGTGGGAGAAAGAGCTTCTGGACAAGATATGTGATTCTTATTATCTTCCGGCATGGTGTTCAACTGCTGACTACGTCAACTTACTGCGGTCACTTTCTCTCGAGGTAATTACCTACCCAATCAGGTGGGAAAAGGGGAAAGCTTGACACTCGACTTTTTGAGCTCAACGATTATTTAACTCCTTGCGTAGAGGCAGAAATGAGCTTGATAAGAAAATAACCTATTCCAAACCTAGTCTCTGTGTCCCTGGTTGACTGATTAAATTAGCGAGTCAACATGACCTTGGATAGCTCATGTTTAGGTCCTGTCCTACCCTATGAAAATGAGACAACAATAAGTTCTTAAATTGTCATGGCAGGATATTAAGGCAGCAGATTGGTCCCAGTATGTCGCCCCATTTTGGCCAGCAGTGATACGGTCAGCATTGACATGGAGGGGCCTCACATCGCTGTTGCGAAGTGGTAAGTTTGAGAATAATCCTTTTGGCACTTAGAACTATTCCTTCTTAAGTATCTTGAGAGTGTTCATTTTTTCAATTGAGTAAGCTATACACATGTCAATGGATTTTAAGCCCATAATCTCGCAGTCAACGATTTCTCATAGGGATGAAGTGCTGAAGTGCCCTTTGAACCTGTACTTGTTAACACATTTAAGTTTTATTTATGTCAATACTGAATCTCTCTGTAGTATAATATTCAGAAAAACCTCCCTGTCCTTAAACTAGATTAACCTTAAGCTACATGTTAAATCTCTACATGAAGAAGATTTTTCTCTACCCTTACCCAAAAAACAAAAAGATTTTTCTCTACAGTTCTCTTTAGTAAATGATTCCAGTGCAACAAAAAGAGCGTTAACTGCCACCAAATCCAGTTTCTTAGTTTGCCTTTGACTGTGAGTTATCAGGACTAAAAACATTAAAAGGAGCTTTGGCAATGCCGTTGATGATCGAAGGATTCAAGAAGGATCTCATCAAATTTGCCATCATTACATGTCGAAAGCCTGAATAAGTTACAAGCGCTTGGAGGAAGCAAGAGCACGAAAAAGGTATTCCACTTTTGCTGCGAGATTTTTTTTTGGCACAAGTTTCAGTGGATGTTTTCCTTATAGGATTTTCTCCTCGTTGTTTCTTTGTTTCCTTCTTTCATTCTTTGGAGTGGTTGTTGGAATGGTGCATACTTTACTGCAGTATGACATTCCCCTCCATTTTGGATTTCGTGATGTGCATCAGTGCATGTCCTTTTCTCTGCAAGGAGCCATTTTTACGTGCAAAGCTACATTGATTGCACGTCTGTGAAGTAATTTCAGGCTCAAGTAATTTATTGTCGGAGCAGTCAATAACTTGACTTTTTTGTTCCAATGCTAAGAAGTTGGGAAAATTACCAATTACTCACTAGGTTTTAAGACTTTTAAAAAATTTACTAGGTTTTTTAAGTTTTTTAAAATTCTGAATTTTCGCGGTTAGTAAATTAGCTCACGAAACCTAACTCCGTTAGATGAAAATTTATCCCGCTCAATCGCATCGTGACATCTGTAAAAATGTTTAAATTTTGTATTATTTTAATGACAGGTTGCGATTAGACGCGATAAAATTTCTGTTAAATAAGTCTAACGGAATTATGTTTAATGAGCAGCGAAAACTCAAGTGAATTTTAACAAATTTTTTAAAATCCAATGAATTTTTAAAAAAGGCCTTAAAACTTACTGAGTAATTTGTAATTTTCCCTAAAAAGTATTTGCAGTGAGCTCTGACTCTCGGGCAAGGCAAGGAAGAAAGTAAGGGTATAAGTGGGGCCATGGCCCCAAAAACCAAGAATTTTTTTTTTATTTTTATTTCTGGGCTATATTTTTATTTTTTATACAAGCCCCCAATAACTAAAATATTCTAGTTTGGTCTTCCAAAACTGGGTTATGATAATATTGTGACTTTATTAGGTTCTTCTCTGGCTGCAACGAGAAATATGGATGGGTACTAATTAAAATAGATGAAAACGATATGCTTTTCTTTTCCATCTTCCCCTTTTACCCCAGATCTTTTATGTAACAGGACAACACCCGAATGGATGGTACAAAATCTTCGAGCTTTTTCATATGCCTGGGGATCTTCCGCAATCTTCCTACGTTTTCAGATTTCTTTCAAATGACGCGGAAAGTCATCTGGTATTTGAAGGGAAGATTTTCTCGCATGCAAGAACTAAACTCAAAACAGGACGGCAGTGAAGGATATGATGTGGATTTTCTATTTTAAATTGCTCATTACAAATTTGTAAAGAAGAATATGACGACATTAGAAAGAATAAAGCCTGAAACTGCCCTTCCCAGTGAAGTTAACGATAGCATAATGCCCGTTGGTTTCCCCCAACTGGACGGCAGGCAGGCGAATAAAGCTGTGAAATCACTGAAAGTAATCATTTTAAACTGAACCGAATTTAGTACAGAAGGTGATGTTATCAATCAAAACAACAAATTTAGCTTAGAGAGAAGAGAATTCGCAGGAGGCTTTTCATAGTTTCCTAAAAGTCCAAGATGGTTGTGAGCTTACCGCTTACGTATGCGTGAACGCAAAATTCTGCAACGGGACATATATTTGAAAGCAGATTCAACAGGCTTTAATGGAGTCGTCAATGTGTAGCGAGGACACCCCTTCCTGGTATCTTGCAAATGGTCTCATTCTCACGTTATGTTGTTGATACATAACGTGAGAATGAGACCATTTTGCAAGTAAATAGGTGGCGGGTGGGTGGATGGATTGCTCTGTATTTCTATTATTTAACCTTATCATGTAATAATGTGGCCTGTCGTTTCTCTCCTATTTGCTCAGCTCTCACTGTATTTTTATAGACGCTGAGCGAGGGAGCCACAGAGTGACCGAGAGAAAGGGGCTCTTGACCGTTCTCCCTGACCACCATCTCTCTCGCCCCACCCCGTGACATCTACCAACCAAGGACCTCCACGCGTGCCGCCAGAATCCTCACCTTCTTCCTCGGGTTCCGCCCTGTACGAGGATCTCGACATTTGCGCCGGTGGCGACGATGACAAGTGGAACGGAAGCAGAGAAGATGAAGGACGGGGTGCTTAAGGAGGGGATAGCAGAGTTCTACGACGAGTCATCTGGCGTATGGGAGCGCATCTGGGGCGACCATATGCACCACGGGTTCTACGAACCGGGTTCCACGGTTTCAGTTTCGGATCATCGGGCGGCCCAGATCCGCATGATCGATGAGGCACTCCGATTCGCCGGGCTTTTGGGTCTGTTCCTATCTCTCTCTGTCTCACTTCAATCTACTTACCGTCCAAAGACAAGACTCTTTCAAAATAAAAAAACGCACTGTTCACTCTGCGTTAGATATGGACATCATTTCTGGAGTTGATCTGTTAATACCTTGTCTTTGTTCCAACGTATGTGCTTGTGCTGTTGGTGTTAATAAAGATGAACTTTCAAAAGCTTGTTTTTTTATCTGAATTTGTTTTTGCAGAGGACCCAGCAAAAAGGCCTAAAAGTATCCTTGATGTTGGTTGTGGGATAGGAGGCAGCTCCAGGTACATAGCAAGAAAATATGGGGCTAAATGCCAAGGTATCACTCTTAGTCCTGTCCAGGCTCAAAGAGCTAATGCTCTTGCTGCTTCTCAAGGACTAGCAGACAAGGTAAGTCTGAACTTTTTGGGATTCCCACAAGTTCAGCTTATCATGCATAATGATTTTCTCTCTCTCTCCTGAGGTTATTTCTGATTAAAAAGTTGGGATAAATACGAGATTCATCTTGCTCGAAAATCAAATAAGTTTTTATATTTTAATACTCATTGGCTCGGAAATCAAATAAGTCCCTATATTTTAATACTCATCAAATTAGTTCATAACGTTTTAAATCCATCGAAAATCAAATAAGTCCCTATATTTTAATACTCATCAAATTAGTTCATAATGTTTTAAATCCAGTCTTCAAATACGAGTGTTTTCAAGTATTTATCCCTAAAAAGTTCCATTTGACGTACAACAACATTTGCATTATGCTGAAAGACTTGGGACAAACAGACTTGAGACTTGTCACTAACAACATGAAGAATTAGCAGGTTTCCTTTCAAGTTGCAGATGCTCTGGAACAACCATTTCCTGATGGGCAGTTTGACCTGGTGTGGTCCATGGAGAGTGGTGAACACATGCCTGACAAAGCAAAGGTTCTTTCTCTCTTCCATCCCGATGTGTTGATTCTTTTCAATGCCTGTGTTTGACCTGTGAAGTGGGAAACAGTATATGCTTGAATTATATTGTGTTAGAAGATTGATCTCGATTTTCCTCTGTCTCTCTCCCCCTCCCTTGTAACTTGCAGTTTGTTAATGAGTTGGCTCGAGTTGTAGCTCCTGGAGGAACTATAATATTGGTAACATGGTGCCATAGGGATCTTGGTCCTTCTGAGGAATCTCTGCAGCCGTGGGAGAAAGACCTTCTGAACAAGATATCTACGGCTTTCTATCTTCCTGCGTGGTGCTCAACTGCTGATTATGTCAAGTTACTGGAGTCCCTTTCTCTCCAGGTAAAAGGAGCTCGAAACTCTGCTCTTCTAGCCCAAAAATTGATTTGACTCCTCGCATTATGGCAGAATTTCCAAGGAGAAAGAGAAAGAGAAAAAAAACTACTGAACTGACTGATTGTTTAAAGTTGCGAGTTTTTATGTCCTTACAAAACAAAGAATTTATACATGTGGCAACAATAAGTTCCTTAGCTGCCATCAGGGACGAAGTCAGGAATTTGTTTCGAGGGGCCGGAATACAATTATAAATAAAAAAAAATTTCGGAGGGGCCGGAATACAATTATAAGCACTAAAATATAATTATGACACTTTAAATATTAAATATTAATACTACTTTTTTTTTTTCAAAATCTTTGGGGGGGCCATGGCAGGACATTAAGGCAGCAGATTGGTCTCAGCATGTCGCCCCATTTTGGCCAGCGGTGATACGGTCGGCGTTGACATGGAAGGGCCTCACATCCCTGTTGCGAAGTGGTAATGCTCAACAAATCATCTAACCATAGAGGATTTTGCTAGATACAAAAAAGGGCATTAACTTTCACTAGATCCAATTTCTTACTTTGCACCTGGCTACGAGTTTATCAGGGCTAAAAACCATAAAAGGAGCGTTCGCAATGCCGTTGATGATTGAAGGATATAAGAAGGATCTAATCAAGTTCGCTATCATTACCTGCCGAAAACCTGAATAAGTTACAAGCGGAAGCAATATTCACGAGCATGAATAAGGTTTGCTACTGATGCTGAACCATTGTTTCGTTACTTTCAGAGGGTTTTTTTTTCTGTCTGGCCCATTTCTTCTGATTGATTTTTCTTTTTCTCTATTTTTTGGTTGGTGTGGTGGGTAATTTAATTATTGCCTAATGGTCCTTATTTCTCTCCATTAGGTTTTCATGAGGTACATCGTTTTTCTTCTGGCTACCAAGTTCTCTGTGCAGACTGTATTGGATGCAGTCTATGGTGTAATATTTCCTGCTCTAGTCTGGGAAATGCTTAAGAAGTTAAACTTGTTTTCTTGGTTAAGAAGTTTTTTCCCACTTGAAAGTTTATTAAGAATTTTTCTTTGGCTGCAATGAGCAACATTGATTGATTCTATAATGATGGCAAACCAACTCCTTTTCTTCCTTTTGGTCCCCTTTCTAATTCAGGTCTTTGATGCAACAGGATCAGTTTCCCAGAGCAAATCATCAGGAGTTTGAAGAGGAAGAATTTCTGGAAGGAGAGTGATAAAACTCAAAAGAGAAGCGTGAGACATCAGACAACAGAGTATGTAATATTGATGCAAAGCACTGTCTTAAGCTTTGCCAAGGATATTTCTGTAGCTTTCGCGGGTTTCCAATTAGAGCCTAGAATTTCAATGGAATTGTAGCTTCTGCAGTACTCATTTGATGAATTGCATTATAATAAATAAGAAAAGAAACAGCTGCTTAAAGCTAATGGCACCATCCCACTCCCAAACATAAGAGTGACGCATGCGGTGGATAGTCGAAGGCAAGAGGATCTTCACAGGAGAAATTCTAATGAATCTTCATCCTTGAACTCTAAATCTCGAACCACACCATGTATGATTCTTGCAGGACCATGACCCCGGAGATCAACTAAAGTTTCTCAAACTCAGATATGACACTCGGCCATTAGAAAAGCATGTTTAGCCACTCTTCTCTAACTTAAATTAGGGGTGTTCACCTACTTAGGGTATGTTTGTTTTCCGAAATTTTGAGAAATATTCTCAAAATTTTAGGAATCTTTTAAATGTTGAAGTTTATTGGGGTTTGTGAAAAGTTTGAAGTGTATATGTAAAAGTTAAAAATTTTGAGCCCCAAAATTTTGGGCAAACAAATATATCCTAAGTGGTAGTCGGATCCAGTTAAGCAATATTCAATTCCGACTCTGACTCCGATCAGTGGTAGTCGAACTGTCTGGACTTTTGCAGTCCAGAGTTTTTGTTAGTAGCCCAAATATTAATTTTTTCTAAACAAATTAAAGTACTTCTAGGGTTTTTTTTTAAAGAAAAAAAATCTTCGGGCCCAAAACATCTAACAAACAAGAATTTAAGATTAGTAAAACGACACCTTGTCATTTAAAGGGGATAAATATAATTTGTAAAATGTAAGTTAGAGTAGGGTCGGAAGACTTCAAATCCGACTTCGACCAGTCCGACTACATCATATTAGAGTCGGGTTCAGAGTCATTTTGCACCACCCTAACTTAAATGGGGAAGAAGACTATTGAAGTAATGCTACATTCAAGGATAAAAGGACCCTCTAGGTGGTAATCTAATTAAGTTTGCTGGAGCACGTTGGAAGTAGGGCTGAACAGAATCGGACCACAGACCGGACCGGAAAACCGGACCGGATTTGCGGTCCGGTCCGAACCGGATTTATGCGGTCCGGTCCGGTTTATACATTTTTGAAATGCGGTCCGGACCGGACCGGACCGCATTTAATAATTTTTTTTAAATATATTAAAAAAGCTCGCATAGCACTGCGCTGAGCTACACTGCACAGTGCGACTAAGCAGTGCAGAGCCTGCTCTGGCTCTGCACTGCGTGAATAAAATTTTAAAATGTTTTTTTAAAAAAAATAATTAAATCCGGTCTGGACACTTAAGTGGTCCAGACCGGACCGCATTTTAAAGGTCCGGTCCTTTATTATTGAAGGACAGGAAATGCAGTCCGGACCGCATTGCGGTGCTTCAATAATAAAGGACCGGACCTTTAAAATGCGGTCCGGTCTGGACCACTTAAGTGTCCAGACCGGATTTACATTGCGGTGCGAAAATCGGACCGCATTTTTGGTTTTCACCTCTAGTTGGAAGTACAGGAAAAGGATACTGCAAATCATATTTCTTTATACCTTTAGCGCGGTAGAATCCCCACAAAAGGGGAAAAGAAACAAGGAGGAAGGATATGAAGTAAAATCTTTGTAGCCAAAAGTGGAACCGGAGATAACACGGCATCTTCAAGTAGAGAAAAGCAAGTGCAAATTTGGGGGGAAGGAGAAGAGGAAAACAGAATTCTTTGCCGCATCTGTCAGTCAATCCTGTTGAAGCAAACAAAGTGCCGAAGAAAAAGGTGGAAGAAACCAACTACAACAAGGAATGATAAATGCTTACACGATACATATGATATGAGTCGTGGGTCGATTTGGATTATTATAAATTATTTCAGTAATAATTGAAAGACGAACCACTTGGAATCGTGCTTAACACGTCCAAAGTGAACAGCTGAGTAATACTCATCAACCCCCACCTTTCCCTTTTATGAAAAGCATCAAATCTCCCCCACCAAAATACCTGAAAGCTGTTCGGCCAAACAAAATCCTCAGATTTTTTTGAATTCTCAGAATACAAAATATTCTACAACCAAACATCATTTTTAACACTACATAAAAAATAACTACAACACGCATACCAATAAAGTTAACCTCACATAAAAATTCTCAAAACACAAAAAATCTTCAAAATACAACATTACCGAACAACACCAAATATTAAAAAAATTCCAACTGCTCCATTCATGTAGGGATTTTTTTTGTTAATTTTTTTTTGGAATTTTCTAAGAAAGGAAAAAAAACAAAGTATGAGGGAATTTGTATTTTCGCCCCTAGCAGCTTCTAAATAGAATTTTGTAAAATAAAAAAATAAAAACAAATAAATCAGTGAATAAATAAATAAGTATAAAAGTAATAAGAAACAGTGTAGCGGAAGCAAGCAGAAAAGGGTGATAATGATTCACGATGAAGAACATTTTTATTGATTAAAAAAAATAACATTTTATTTTTTATTTTTTTATCACTCTTTCTACTGGTCACAGGGAGGAGAGGCCCCTGCGTGGAATAGTATCTTCTGTCGGCAGTCGGCACATGGAATGGACATCCACGTGTCACTATGACGTGGCATTATTTATATCCCTCCAAAGATCTCCAGCATTCCCCAATCCCCACCCACGTTATTTACGTACTCTTCTAAATTTTCTGAGCTCTACCACTCATATTTCTAATTTTGGGGTATTTATTATCGTAACGGAAAATCGTGGCAAACAGAAGCCGCCATTTCAAAACCCTCCACTTCCTCCCCAGTCAGGTTTATACTTTGTAATACAGGGGCAGAGAGAGAGCGAGAGCTAAGGACTAGAGAGAGGGAGAGTGGTGAGAAAGACGGAGTTTCCCAAGAGATACCAAGTCCAAGTCGAGGAGAGATAATCGGAAACCCTAATCTCTCATTGAATGAGGTTCGTTCTCTCTTTCGATGAGTCCGGAAACCTCTCGATTTTGATTTTTCGTTTGTAAAGTTTGTTCTAATCTCGGTGTTGTGTTGTGGACGAATGGTTGATGCGGTCTCTGGTTTTGGATTCTATTTTTAACTTTGAAGCATTATGCGGTTTTAGGTTCTCAAAATGGTTCGTTGTTTACCTTGAATGTTTTGGTGTTGAGGCTGTGATGGAGTACACTGGACTGTAGCTGGTACAACTCTGAGCTGCGATTTTCTCTGTCTTTTTTCTCTCCCCTTTTTTCTTCCTCGGGGACTGTTAAGGATTAGCACAAATGTAATTTTTTGTGAAATTCCCGACAAATAATACTGTACAATGGGCTTTCTTCTCCAACAAATAAAACGCATGTATTCCTTAACAGATGTTTATGTATTTATGAATCTATATAAGAATATATTGCGTTCAGAAGCGCAAAGAAATTGCTGGTACAATTATTCACGGAGTGAAGGGCGAAAGGCAAGAGAGCTATTGGATTTGGACGAAACAATGCTGAGTTGAAGAGGTGAGATAAACTATGACAGATTAAACAGCTGTGTGAGTCCTGATTTGCATTGGTCTCAGAAAATATGATAAACGGACAAAACCCCTAAATTCTGGGCAGTTTCCAATATGTAGTTGAGGAAGTTTTTTTTTGGGTAAGTGTAGTTGAGGAAGTTTAAGAATGGAACGGAGCTAGGTTTATGTAGGAAGCAGAGATGGTTTATACCAAAGTAAGTCTTATGGAACTGGTGGTGAGGTTGGACCGAAGTAAAATCTATTGAGAATATAGACAGTGGGATATAGTGAGTGATAAGTCATTTTCAGGTGAATCTGATTCAACTAGATGCTTAATTTCAGGTTTGGGAGTGCCATTAGCAAATTAGGAGGTACTTGTGTTACCAATGAAATAATATAACAAACCATGTATCTGACTTCTATCCTTCTTTACAAAAATAATAGTAACAATCTTTTGTTTCTCTTGTGTGGTCTTGGTCGGTGGAGGATCCTGAACGGTGGCATTTATCATGGAATGATTAGTTATTTCTATAATTAAATTCATAATAATTTGAGTTTTCTTGTTCATAGTTTTGTTAACACTTTCTTGGCTGGATCCATTTTGTTTGCCTTTCTAGTCAGTGGCAGCTTTTATGTTTCTCCTCAACTGAAAAGTGTCAAAATAGGTTAAATTTATCCCTGTCCTGTGCAGTTTCAGTTAATTTGTCTGAAATAAAGGCGGAAATTGAATTTGGGTGCATTGTTGATGTAGGTCACATTTTGAAAATTCTGAATTTTTCCCTCCAACCTTAAAATGAAACCAAGAGCAAATGGGGTACCTAGAGCTCAGAAGTCACAAAATCTTCAGGGTGAAGGGCCAAATTGGATTCTCATTGCTGGTGGTGCCTTGTTAAGTACGTTATCAATTCGCCTTGGTTACAAGCTGAAGCAGGTGCTTGACACTAAGCAGCAAGAGAATGCTAGTAGTAGTTTGGAAGGTATTGCAATATGTACGGCTTTTGCAAATTGCTTCTAGATGTACCTGCTTCTAACTGTGAAAGATGTTTGCTTCCAGGAAATGGAAAATCCTCCTACAGAAGGAAGGCTGCTGGTTCCCATTTGCATTCAAACATGTATTCCTTTACTCGAGAAAATGATGGCTGCTTCAATTTCATTTCAGGTGTGAGCCTCATGCATATTTTAAATTTCTGAAGGCTTAAATATAAGTTAGACATGTTGGTGATGAATTTTATTTTGACCTGTTTGGTTGTCTGTCTTTTCTTTGTGAGAGGATATTGATTTTATTATATTTTTGCCGGTATCCACATATAGAATTGAGGTTTATAGCTTAAAAAGTGTTAATCCTCGTCCATTTTGGATGTGGGGGAAGATTGTGAGGAGGTAGAACCATTTTTATTGGAGGGGAAAAAGAATTAGATATGAATGGTAAATTATAGCTCACTGCAATCTTTTCGCTCTTTGCTTGTTGAAAATGGCTGTGATGAGATCGTTTATCTTTTTTGTAGGGAACAATATTGAAAGACTTTTTTATCTTTGCACCAGGCATGTTGTGCGTGATAATTAAATGGTGGTCCAAACTCTCTTTTTTCTGGATGAAACTTAGTATCCTGTGTTGTACAGCCATTGACTGCAATTTTCTTTTCCGTTCTTTAGTTATTTGCATGAAGGAAAGACAAGCAGGCCAAAATCCTGAGAAAACAAGTGCTAGAAAGCACATGAAGAAAAAGAGTGATCATTAATTTCTTTATAAAATTGACTGTGTCCCGCTCTGTACCTCTCTTGTCATTTTGGTACGAGTCAGTCTACTTCATTGCTCACTGTTCGGTCCAGTATTAGCAAATGTTGTTTTGGCCCCTTTGATGCCATTGGGGAGTAATACGACACATTGCCTAATTTCACTTTGCTGACAAATCTATCTTAAAGAACACTTTCTATGGTGCTTCTGAGATTGTAAGCTTAGAATCTCCTTTACTTTGCTTTAGGTAATAATTGCTTTGAAACAACTGAAGGCGTGATGGAGATAAAGTGTCCACCCAACGGTCAGATGTTGACTGAATCTGATGGGGCTCTTCCTTTGGTCACAGTTCCCACTTCAGAATTTAACAAGGAGAATGGTGTTATTTGGTCATCTTCTCCTGATCGTCTAGAATTGCCTCCAAAGCCTTTCCACCATTCAAACTGCTCAGACTCTCCTTGTGTCTCAGAATCTGGCTCTGATATTTTCAGCAAGCGGGAAGTAATACACAAATTGAGGCAGCAGTTGAAGAGAAGAGATGATATGATACTAGAGATGCAAGATCAGATTATGGAGTTGCAGAATTCACTGAATGCTCAGATTGCACATTCCACACACTTGCAGTCACAGCTTGATGCCTCAAACCGTGACCTGTTTGATTCTGAAAGAGAGATCCAGAGGCTGAGGAAGGCAATTGCAGATCACTGCGTGGGACATGTGGGCCCCAATGACAAGCCTTCCGTTTGGCCTCCGGAAGCAAGAAATGGCCACGCTAATGGCTATCTTGATGGGGAGAACAATTTCGAGTTGCCAGAGAAAGGAAGAGGAACCGGGGAGAGAATTGAGATGCTCAAGAGGGAAGTAGGAGAGTTGAAGGAGGTGATTGACGGAAAGGAATATTTGCTGCAGAGCTATAAGGAGCAGAAGGCAGAGCTATCCACGAAGATTAAAGAGTTGCAGCAGAGATTGGATTCACAGCTTCCTAATATTTTGTAGGCACTGTCAGTTTTTGTGTATTCAATTTCTGCTCTCTTTTTTCCTCACCATATCTAGCTTAGGTAAATTTTTTTAGTGCTGTATTGCTGGTGTACGCGTGCAACTGTGGAAGACTACTGTGTTGGCTTGGAAAGTTGATAGGCAAGCATAGCGGTAGGGTCATTATCTTTGATGCGAATGGGCCATATTTTCTTGTTTGCTTTCTATGTAGATAACAGGCAATGTCTAAATAGTTGAATTTTTTCATTAGTAAAAAAATATGTTGCACAAGACAAGGCATGAAAGACCAAAGCCATAAATATGCCTATCATCCAACCTACTGAACTACATCGTTGCTCAAATATAAAAAAAAAGAACTACATTGTTAACCACCGCAACGATTCTTCCGACTCAAACCCCCCCTCTTTCGTTCCCCCCCCCGTCTCACCGTTTTCCACGAGTCGATTCCAACGTGTTGCATTCCAGGGAAGACTCGTATCACACTCGAAAACGAGGCTCAAGCCGAATGATTCTTCCATGTCACTGAGACAGTTCAACATTCAAGTTCAAATACATGCTGCCGTGATCAAGGTCTTTCCACTATTGCCATCCCAGGTATCATCTAGAATTCAAATCAAACTCCCCAGCCTCTCTCCACCCATCCTGCATGCCTGCTTCTCCATTTTCAGTCTCATCATCATTCAAGAAGTCTTCAGATGGCTCCTTCTCATCTCTCTGGGTATTGTTTCCCCATCCATTTAACATCTCATTTGCATTACCTCCTTGCTCACGCTCTCCCATAATCGCAGCATCGTTGACTTGGGACCCAAGTGCACTCGCTCTTATTGGGCCTCGAGCCATCATTTCGGCATGAGCCTGGGACTCAGCTCGAGCTTGCTCTGCCTGAACCATGGCCATTCGCAGTTTAGCCTCATGAGCTTCACGACCAGCCTTCTCTCTGGACTCGATCTCTGCTCTAACTTCCAACAAGGCTCGCTTCTCCTCTTGGAGAAGAGCCTGCTCAATCATCAATCTCTCCTCAGATCGAAATTCCCCCACAGCTCGTTTGCGGGATATTATGTTGAAGGCAAGGGCCTGCTTCTCAAATGTGGCCGTGAACTCTGCAACTTTGGCAGCAATGTTATGATCCCACTGTTGGGATCGAGAGGGCATCTGGCCTGTTGTGTCAGAATCAAGGATCCTATCATCCTCTTCTGCTTCATAGTCTGCCACAACATGGTAAGGAAGCAATCTGTATACATTTTTGGGAAGAACGGGGAAATTAGACATTCTACCCAAGTACTAAAAATTCAAATGGTCAACATTCAATAAGTTCATTTTGTCCCTAGGCCAAAAAGGGCATAATGTAAAATCCCAATCCAAATTAAATAGAAAAGGAAGGCATTTTGCATCATGTCTCAGACAACACAATCAAGCGTTACAAACTACTACTCAGAAAAACAGAGTTACAAACAACTCAGACCACACGAAGATCAACAGATCCAATAAAATGCATGGCTACTCAGACACAAATTCATTGGTTCTCCTTATGTTTCAATCTAAATAAATACCTAATTTGTTGTACCAAAGCACAGCATCAGAAAGCAAAAACTTGAGACAAAGGTTACTTTCTTGTGGCAAAAGTAACAGAAACTTCCCAAGCTGACTACAGTGATTTACCCTCAAATACTACGACTACACCAAACATTCATGTAATTGCTTGAAGAAAAACAACAGAAACTTTCTTCTGTTCACTTTATCAAATGAAAGATACACTCTTCTTGACATTCTCGCATATTTCAAAAAGCAAATATCTGTCAAAGCAAAATAGACATTACACACTTTAATCCGTGATTGAAACTGCAGCACTAACAATTCCAACAAAAACTCCAGACAAACTAATCAAATGTTCCCACTCCGAGCAAAAAGTTGGCCATTACCTCTATTTTTTTTTTTTCCTTTAAACCGTTAGTGCATATTCACTTTTCCACACATAGAACACAGCCCACATACAAGTCATACAGAAAGTATAGATAACAAGGCTGTCCAAAATAAAACCAAATAGTTCTACACCATATGATACACGACTCCAAACACCAAAATCCACATTCATTTTCATCTAACTTTGCTTCCTGTTATTTAGGGAAACCATTTATTGGCAAACCAAACTACAAAGATTTCCAACTCTCACTCTGCCCCATATATCAACAGGAAATTTAAGCAAAGAACACCCGCCATTCATTCATACTAAAGAGCATTTGCCATACAAAACAATTTTCTTGTCCTTAAGTACATAAATTGTTGTATTCACCTACCCAAAAAAACAGAAAAAGTAATATTTTGGCTGCTTTATGCAAAGTGTAACTAGCTTGATTCTGTCTCTATCAAGCAAGCAACAGATCCCAGAGCATTCACCATACAGAACTCCAACAGCAGAGTGAATACCTACCTGCCAGATCCAAATGAGATCTCCAGTAGCCCACTCATATCATGCCACATACACCATTTTGCAGACCAGGATGCTGATGCGGCAAGGTATGACCAAGAACCAGCAATCGAAATCTAATACAAGCAACCTAGTCCAACAAATTTCCACGTATGAACACCTTCTTGATTCTACTACCATAATCAGTTTTACTTTTCAAGACAATCCGCTTGGTAAGTCTATGAACATATCTTTCTACTCGAAATCCAGACTTAACTTGCAATTCTTCAACTGAACAATGTTAATTAACACGCAATTGCCTTCTGATTGTCCTTGATAATGCGATCACACAACAAATGCAGAAGCCTGGGTAGAACCGCTCCGAGGCGTAACGGTATTATCGAAATAAAACATACAAAGTAATCAAAACGTTCGAAATACAAACCCCTGAATACACGCAAAGAACCGTTATAACAAATTTTCTAAGCAAACAAACATGGAGTCAAAAACTTTCACTCTTCACAGGAATAACAAATGAACCCCAATAAAAAAGAACGAACCTTTCGCAGGCGTCTTCGAGAGATGTGAAGGGCCGCTTGAAGTCCGGGTGGCAGACCCGCCAGGCGTCCTGGTACGCCATTTGGAGCTCCACCTGGTTCCCGGGTCGGATCGCCCTGTTCTGCTGCTGTTGCTGTTGTTGCTGCTGATGTTGTTGTTGCTGCTGCTGCTGATGTTGTTGTTGCTGCTGCTGCTGTTGCTGTTGTTGCTGCTGATGTTGTTGTTGCTGCTGCTGTTGCTGTTGTTGCTGCTGATGTTGTTGTTGCTGCTGCTGTTGCTGTTGTTGCTGCTGATGTTGTTGTTGTTGCTGCTGCTGCTGTTGTTGCTGCTGCTGATGTTGTTGCTGCTGCGGGGTCGGATTGCTAGGGTTTTGCTGCAGATTAGCGATATGGTTGTTGGGGATGTTAGGGTTATTAGGGTTTGGTGGCAGATTGATGGGTCCGAGTGGGCGCAGGTGCGCGTCGATGTTCGATGGGAAGCGCGAGATGGCAGCCGCTTGCTGCTGCTGCTGCTGCTGTAATTGTTGTTGTTGTTGCTGCTTTTGTAACTGTTGTAAAAGCAGGAATTGTTGCTGCTGCTGCTGATGTTGGTGGTGTTGGTGTTGTAGCATCATATGTTGTTGCTGCTGCTGCTGCTGCTGTTGGTGCTGTTGAGCCAATGCCTTTGCCTCCTCCATCTCTTCCTCTCCCAATCGAAACCAGCGAGAGTTAACACCACAATCTCAAAAACTCCCTATGTCTCTTTCTCAAAAACCTGACCACTTGCCTCTAACTTCCAACAAATTTTTTGATTTTCTCTCTATAGAATCTAAGATCCGTGGCTTTCGCTCTCTAGAACAAGTGGCTGGCGTGGTTGGGACGTGAGGGTCTGGAGGACAAGAGGGTCACGCAGAGTCTGGGAAGGAGGTGATGTGTGCATCTCTCTTTTTTGCACTATATGGTGGTGAAGACAAATGCGCAAGGAATGAAACAAATACTGTATGGGCTGGGCTGGGCTGTGCTGGGCTGGGCTTGGATATTTTTATATTTTGCTCTCTGAAATCCAGGTCCAGGGAAACTAAAACCCTCCTCACGTCCCCATCTAAAACCCTCTATCTCGTCATTTGCTAAAACCTTCTCCATTTGTCTGAGTCTCTGCATGACTCCGTCTTTAGTTGCTCTCCAAACTAGGGTTTCATTTGATTTCTGGTTCAAAGACGCACAGCGTTGGCGTGAAAGGAGATGAACTTTACATTGAGAGCCCTGGACTCTCTTCTTTTGCTAAATTAAGGGCATTATCGGAGTCCCTATGCTTCGGAGTTCTCAAAATGTTGCTCGGTCAGTCCCTTTCTTTTTCTCTCCAATTTACGATGTTCCACTCTTCGGCCGTGAAGTATGGTTTTTTCCGCAACCATCAAAAAATTATTTCACTAATTACCCCATTTTTCGGCTCTTTTTGACTTCACTGAGTATATTTTTGGCCTAAAAACAACTCTCTTGAGGAACGACATAAGCTATTAATTTGATGGCTAATCCAGAGTTCGGTGAGGAGAAGACTTGAAGTACAAAAATTGCATGTCAAATCAAAATTATATGAAAAGTTTGTGAATGTTGTAAAAATTGAGGTGGATTGGAGTTTTATTGGATTTTGAGAAAAAGTAGTGAAAACGTAGAATTTTATGTTGGTGAAAAAGTGGAGAGAGACGTGATTTGAATGAATTTTTTTATATTTATTATAATAAAAAGAGATGATTTGATGGAGAGAGAAATAGATTATTTTGAAATTATTTTATTTTACCAAAATTTTGAGTTAGTTTGCAAACCAAAATTTTGGAATGGAATGAAATTTTGGGCAAAATAGTTTCAAATTATTGCAAGGAGAGGCATTTCTGGGGCTTCTGGCTAAAGTTTATATTGCATCCTCTTACCCTTGCCTTCTAGGTAGCCAGACAAAAATCTAAACTTTGGTACTATTAAGTGAAGCTCAAAAGAGTATACCATACATATTTATGGCCAGTGCCAGCTTTATGAATGGTCTTGCTAACGCCACACTCAAGAATTTTGGTTTGCATTTGTTTGTGTTGTTTATATTTCTGGCAGACATTCGAGTGGGAGAACGAGCAGTCTTTGCCTGTTTCTTAAGTTGAATTGTTTTTATCTCTCCTCAATCAGATGGATTATGTTTGATCAGTTTAAATGGTACCTACACTGCCTTTAGGAACAAAGTAGGGGGAAGTCGTGGGTTTAGGATCTACCAGTTGCTTCTGCAATTTACCAACATAAACAAAAACAAATTTGTGATCTTTCTTTAACTCCTTGACTGAGTTAAAGCATTGACATTTTTGTGACCTTTTATTTGTAAGAATAGCTGCGACATCATACTTTTTAGAAAACAAATTCAGGTCACTTTAGTCTGGTTCTGGATCTTGCAGATTTTATGATGGTTGTTTTGGTGGTGTGTTATGTTTGCCAGCATATGACATGTTATAAAATGCCTGTTCGCTTATAGATGTTATGATTTGGACTAGCTCGTGATATATGCATATTTTTTGTTACTACTTCTATACATTCTATTTTTTCTCCTACTAATGTTTTGCTTTTCTTGGGCAGTGAAGAATTTGCTTCTTTCTTTGTCCTTGTTGTCAGGCTGCCATATCAGAAGAGCAAGAGTGGCCGTTGCATGGGTGTACTCTTTATTGGTCATAGCAATAGTAGGACCTACACCACCCCAATTCTAAATCATCCATCTGAAAGAATATTTCGTCAACCTGGTCGTCCTCTAAGATTTGCATCTGATGAAACGTATTCTGTTCTTCAGTCAAGTGGGCTTCAGCACTGGTTCAAAAACTGGCAAGAACTGAGGAAGCATAAATTGACGGCAAGCACTTTTGCTGGGGCTATTGGTTTTTGGCCTCGTCGAAGAGTCCAGCTGTGGTTAGAGAAAATAGGGGCAATTGAGCCTTTTTCTGCAAACCTAGCTACCTGTTGGAGCAATATTAAAGAAGAGGAAGCACTTGAAAGATACAAGCTCATAACAGGAAATTCTGTTTTGTTTCCTCACTTTCAGGTCCATGGTGCGAGAAACCCAGAAGTTGATTGGCTAGCTTGTTCACCAGATGGAGTAGTTGAGAGTCTAACTTATGATTTACCTTCCCGTGGAGTGTTGGAGATAAAGTGTCCATTTTTCAATGGAGATATGAGCAAGGCTTTCCCTTGGTCACGAATCCCTCTTTACTGTATTCCCCAAGCTCAAGGTTTAATGGAAATAATGGACAAGGATTGGATGGATTTCTATGTTTGGACTCCTAAAGGGAGTAGTCTATTTCGGCTCTACAGAGATATAGAGTACTGGGATGTTTTGAAAATAGCACTCTCTGATTTCTGGTGGAAGCATGTCCAGCCAGCCAAGGAGTTGTGTAGGAAATCTGTGATCACAGATCCCCTCACTCAATTACGATCACTCAGGCCAGCACCAAGGCATGAATTATGTAGTTATATAGTTTATGAAAGCAAACGTGCTGCTGATAACTCCAAGTTGTTGTTGCGTGAAATTCATGGAAAACTCCAAAACTGATGCACCTCACTGTGCACTTTTTTGGTTGTTGAGCGTTTGTCATGGATGGGAGATCCAGAAGCTCTAATGTTCATCGTGATGGAACGAGATTTCTTCAACAGAAAAAAAAAGGTTGCAGAAAGGCAGTTCCTGGTTATGATTATGAGAATGAATATCTCTCCCTCTATTATGGGCATAGTGTGATAGATAACAAACAAGACATAGCAGAAATCTGAAGGTTGAGAACTTTATCAGTTTCACTGGCCACGCTCTTGTGTCTTGAGTACATGTAAGCTTCACTTTTGTTAATCCCTTTTTATGCTTGTGGTCCAGGAAAAGAATCCATGTCCATTGTCCAATGTTGAACAAGTAGTGCATGGACCACTGGATAGGACCCACACTGAATGAATTTGACAGGCCCTCCCTTTCAGCACTTATTTTATCTGTTTCTTTGGCTTCTCAGGTGACATCAACATCCAAAACTGAGGAAAAAGAATAGAGTAGGTCTTAGAACTAAAAAACTAGGAGGTTTTGGCATTGAACAAGGTGAGGCTTCCACTTTGGCACTTATGTTACATTGAAGGCTAATGTAAGATTTCAAAATAATGAGAGAGAGACGAGTATTGGGACTAGGTGTTCAAATTCTCATTCAGTCAATATATATGAATAATACAAAGGCAGAACATTTCCTTTTATACAGGCTTGCACGTTGGAAGGCTTGAAACATAATAACTAATTATATACAGCAAATGAATACAAAAGAATAATTCTCCAATGATTACACAGCAGAAAGAATGTTCTCGATTAACCAACACCAATCTGTTGAGCCAGGCAAGGTCTTTGTGCTTCCAGCTGCAGAGAAGATGGTTGCGAGCTTGGGTGGCGAGCTGGAATATCTGAGCTGGAGCAGCTGACATGTGGCTGCACTGTTGGCTCGGTATCTGACAAGGAAGAGCTGAGATGTACTGAGTCTAATACCCCCCTCAAGATGGAGAGTAGATATTAGATACTCCCATCTTGAGCAAATGTTCTCGAAAACTTGTAGAAGGCAGGGGTTTTGAAAGTATGTCAGCAAGCTGGGAAGCAGAGGGAACATGAGCGGTGGGAAGTGTACCATCAGCAATTTTATCACACACCAGGTGACAGTAAAGCTCAATGTGTTTGGTATGTTCGTGAAACACAAGATTAGAGGAGATGTGTAAGGCAGCCTTGTTGTCACAGTAGAGAAGAGCAGGCTGCGGGTGAACGATGCCAAGATCAGTGAGAAGGTATCTCTCCAAGTGAGTCACAGGTAGCAGTAGCCATAGAGCGATCTTTTGCTTTCTTTCGAGCTGCGGGAGATAATGGAATGCTTCTTGGACTTCCAAGAAATGAGGGAATGGCCAAGAAGAACACAATATCCAGTGGTAGACTTGCGGGTATCCGGGCAAGATGCCCAGTCAGAGTCATAATAACCTCAGTTGCAGGGGAGAAGCAGCAGGGAAAAATAAACCTTGTCCAAGAGAGCCTTTCACATATCAAAGTATCTTGTGAGCCTCAGTAAGGTAAGAAACTCGGGGCTGTGACAGAAATTGGATGAGGAGGTGCACAGAGAAGCATCTGTCAATTCCAAAGGGGTAGTCTTGCTGCATACCCCCAGCATTTTAGTGTCAATTCCTTAGGGAATCTCTCTCCCATAATAGGAGGTGGAGAAAATTGGTTCAATCCTGCGCTGCTAGGAGTTGATTGCGTTCTTGTGAGTGTGTGCGGAGAGCACAGGTAAAACCAGTTAGCTTCACTGTTGTATCTGCCTCGATGCATTTTGCAGTCTTCAAGTTTCATGTTCTCAGCACCTCTTATGTTATAGCTTGTCAATGCATAGGTATTTTTAGTTGTATGGATTTGTCTTTATTTGAACTAGTGTTGAATCAGGTCAGTGGCTTCTGTGCTGTTTTGTTCAGTTTCTTGGGTCTTCCTGTGTTCCTTAGCTACATTGATCATTGGTTGAGATTACCTTTATAGTTTTGTCATTTGTTACTACCATTTTCAGGAGCTTACTTTCTAGTTATTTCAGTTTCAAGGACAACTATAACAACAGTCAGGAATGAGTTCTATACCCTGCTCAGAGACGTGGAAGATTCTTGAATTTTCTTGAAGGTTCTTGGAGAGGTTTGTTTATCACTCTAGTTTTGAGTGCATCGTTTTTCTTTTATAAGTATATATATATTTCTAATTACATCTTTTTTGCTATATTGTTGCTTAAGAGAGTTTGCATTGACATTCATGCGTGTGCTAGTTTGAAACTTTAAATGATTCCAGGGAAAAAAAAGAATGGAAATAAAAAAGAATCCTCTAATGGATCTGTTGGCTACGACAGAGCAAATGTTTTCTAGCACAAAAATAGTTCTCGTTTGGTCTCAGACACTGATGATGCACGTAGGAACTAAACAGATTTCAAGGCAAAGAATTCCATGGAAAGGACCGTACTAGTCTCTCTCTCACACTCTAAGGATGACTTCTTGCTTAATATTTTTTCAGGCCTTTCTACTGCTGGAGCTTGTAGATCATGTAGGGCATCAATAAATCTCTTAAATTCAAGGTCAGCTCATCTATCCAGCTGTCATCAAGGATGAAGTCACCAGTAGCTCTGAAATGAAGCTGGCAGGAACTGGTGAGAAGTCCTCCCAACACTTACGGTACAATATCTTTCCAAGCCTCGGCCAGAAGTTTAGTATCTCAAGTGGTCCAATCTCAAAAGCAAGCAACAATGAATGTCTTCGATTTCCTTTATCTGGGTCTCGCTAAGCTTGTCCCCGAAACACATGAGGACTAATGGGCAAAACATGGCGCACTGGAAATTGTCAATCAGGATGAGGGGCTTAACTTTGTGATTCAGTCACGGAGCGAGATGCGACACGACTGAGGAGAATGTCCAAGACCCATTTGCGCGAGAGAGAGTAGGACTTCACGCACGGAGGGTGGAGGATCTTGCAAGTGAGGTTGCACTGATTGCTAGTGAGTATCTTGTCAATGAGGCCGACTTGGAGGGACCGCACCGTCCTGGACTAGGGCTTGGTGTGCAAGAGAGCAGTTAGCGATAAAGATGGCCGGACGGGAGCTTGTAGAGCCGGCTCGAGGTTGGAGGGTCTATGAAGCCATAAGAACTTGCCGAGGATAGGGATGGCAAAGGGTCCTGGAGGGAGCTTGTGGTTGTTGGAGATCTGCTTGATGATCAGAAGGTTGAGGACTGACGCGCATAGGGATGAGAATGATGAACCAGACCTCCTCCATGTTAATCTTACCTGACCAATATGATTATGGGAAAATCTTACCTGACCAATATGATTATGGGAAGGACGAGGTTTTTGAGTGTGGCATGCTGTGCTGATAAGGTGTTAAAAACGACCTTAACAGGTAATCCATACGGAAGACGAAAAAGAGGTGAAAGAAATTGTTCTGCGTTTCATGTGAAGAGTATCTTTCCCTCTAGGCTCTAGCTATTTGTCGATCAGCCTTTCCCCCTTTGTTTTTCTCTTTTCTTTTTATAACCTATTAATGCTTATTAATTAAATATAGATTTTCTATCTTTGCCCAATAGGCACGGAAATACAATAATCCAATAGGGATACAAAAAAAATGGAGTTCAGTGGAATTCCTAATAGACAAAGGATGGATATTTGTCACGAATAAATAATTCCACAATTTATAGATCCATTCTGATGGAAAATTCGCACAAAACATAATTTCTACCGGATTTATAAATAATATCCAACTCTGTTCCTATGAATTGCGAAAGTTCTACCGACTGTTTACTCACAATGGCTTGAAGGACGAATCCGACAGTTTCTATATTGTGTCAATCTCCATGATGATTAGTCTTCTCTAAACTTTTCCAAAATCCTAAAAAAGTAAGGAAAAGAAAAGCTTCTTAAAAAGTAAATCATTTTTCTAATTAAACGTTTTATTATATGGTGTTAAAAGTTTAATCAATTTTTTTTTCAAGTTTAACTGATACTTATTTTAAAAAATTCAACAGATTTTTCTCAATAATGCAAGTATTAGATTAGATTACAAGGAGGCTTTATTTATAAGGCAATGTGAGATTGTACAACGAGAGAATTATAAATAAAGCATACTTACACTATTGAGAATACATTAGTATTTCAAAAAACAAAATTAAAACTACCAAAACAATGTGTTTTGGTTTAGGGTTACTTCCCTCTCAAATTCATTTGATCTCTCTCTCACCTTAGATTTCAGCTCTCTATTTTCTCTAAGTGTTGGACCTGATTTGCAGCGCCACCCCGCGCAGCCTCTCTCTCTCTCTGCCTCTTGGCTCTCTCATTATTCTGGCATCCGGTTCTGAAATTCCGGTACTAACATTGCCGAAATTCTGGCAGGGTCGGACTGGAGGCAGATGCCCCTTATCGGTGATATCAGTACCCATTCCTAAGACCAGACTAAACAAAGCCTTAAGAGGTGAGATATGGGTGTTTCTTCTCAGCCTTGATAAAGGCAAAGTGAAAAAGATCAGGACAAGACGTGAAACAATCTCTTGCTTTGGGTGAGATGTGGACTGCCTATGTCGTATTGGGACTTGGCTATTGATCTTGTGCGGTGTTTATTTGAAGAATATTGGCTGGCTGTTCACGTGGCTACGATAAGGAATCAACTTTACCCCAATTTTAGTGACAATGATGGCATGACAGTTACGTTAGACGGGTATATCACCCAATCATGAGTCGGAGCTGTTCCATAATTTCTAATGTCAAGAGCATCTTACTTAGCATCTATGGATCATCCCTGTGTCAGGTTTTCTTGAAAAGCAGAAGTTCTAAGACCGTCAAAAACATGAAGGAATCGTAAGAAATCTGCAACCAGTTAGTCTGTAAGCATTAATTCCATGCATCTCCAAATTGACAGACGGGCGAGTAAATTATGATTAGAAAGTGCTAACGCCCACCTATATGGACAAGATCTATAGGTGCTAGACTCCATAAAATAAGGTAATTAGACTTCAAACACGAAGCCATTGTTACTGCTAAAAAGGTAGCCCTATTTTGCCCTATTTTCACCAATATCCTGTCTGTTGAGCTGATCTTTTACTGAATCTAAACGTGGATGCTATGTAATAAGAACAAGGATGCATCTAAACCGCTTGCATTCGAATCTACTTGTTTCGGACAATTCATGCTACCAAACAGGCAGAAAGCATAGCCATTTAAGGCGTTTTAGTTTATCGAATTATAAGGCTCACTAGGGAAACGGCTTAGATAATCATGTACAAACAGAAAGCCAGACGCAGAAACAGGGGCATCTATTTCATTACATACAGCTATATGGTTTGATTCAAAGTCATGCATTGACACCTTACCTGTAGATTTATGAAGTATTCACAACGATACAAGAAAACCCAATTATCCATCTAAGACCTCGGAGATAGATAGGCCTTCAATGGATACTTCATAACTATAGTGAACTCCTGCTTCTCTGACAAATCAACCTCATCTCCATCCACAGCCTTCCACTCAAAATTCGACACCAAATTGGCCACAAAATACTCTAAATGAAGCATCGCCAAACCGAACCCAGGACAAATCCTCCTGCCCGCCCCAAAGGGCATCATCTTGATCTCCCTGCTTCCCGTTATATCAAACACTTCCCCTCCTCCATCTTCACCTCCACTCAAGAATCTCTCAGGCTTGAACGCCATGGGATCCTCCCACACCTTCGGGTCCCAACCCATCTCTGCTACCATGAAATTCAAAGTGCCATTCTTAGGGACCAAATAGCCGTCCAAAACCACATCCTCTGTCACCGCATGCGGCAACACAAAGTGCCCAGGTGGGTGCCGCCTTAAACCCTCCAAAACCACCGCCTTCAAATAAGGCATCTTGTGCAAATCATCCTCCTCCACCTCCTTCTCTCTATTTTCCCCCACAGCTGCTTTTATCTCTGCAAAAAGCCTCTCTTGGACATGTGAATATTTCACCAAATTCGCCATGATCCACTGCAACGCCGTGGACGTAGTATCCGTGCCCGCGTTCAGAAACTCCGAGCACAGGCCAGTCATTTCCCCCGCGTTAAGCTTCCTCTTCTCATCCGGCAACTCCAAATCCAACAACGTATCCACGTACGACAATACAAACTCATCCTGCTCCTCTTGCAGCACGTCCTCATTTGCCTTGCTTAGTCTCTCTTGCTTCACTCTTTTCCTCGCTTCTATTAACGGCATTAGTATAGCCTCCCGGTCTCTACGAAGGTTGAGCAACTCCTCCCAACGCTTACGGAATAATATCTTTCCAAGCCCCGGCCAGACATTGAGAATATTAAACCGGCCAAAGTTCAAAAGCACGCGACGCTGGACGGCTTCGATTTTCTTTATCTGGGTCTCGCTGAGCTTGTCCCCGAAACACATTAGGACTAACAGGCAAAACATGGCGTACTGAAAATGGTCAATCAGGACGAGGGGCTTAACTTCGCCGGATTCGGTCCGGGAGTGAAATACAAGGCGGCTGAGAAGGATGTCCAAGACCCACTTGCGCGCGCGAGAGTAGGACTTGACGCGCGAAGGATGGAGGATCTCGGAGGTGAGGTTGCGGCGGAGGAGGCGCCACTTGGGGCCATAGAAGGCCGAGCTAATGTTACACTGGTTGCTGGAGAGGATCTTGCTGGCGGCGGGAGCGGGTGGTCGGTCGGCGAAGACGGCGCCGTTTTGAACGAGGGCACGGTGGGCGATGGAGCGGTTGGCGACGAAGATGGCCGGGCGGGAGCCGATACGCAGGGTGACCATGGGCCCGTACCTGGCGTGGAGGTTGCGGAGGATGGGCTCGATCTCGGAGAAAGACCTGCGGAGCCATAAGAACCTGCCGATGATGGGGATGTTGACGGGTCCAGGAGGAAGCTTCTGGTTTTTGGAGAATTTATTGGAGATCAAAAGCTTGAGGAGGACTGAAATGCACAGGGAGATGAGGATGATGAACCAGACCTCCATGCTGTCAGTGTCAGAGTCTGTGATGAAGAAGGTGCGTACCGGAAAACCGCAAGAAGGGAGAAAGAGAGGTTATGAATATCTGTTCTATATTCTTTGTTTAGTCAGTATATAACAATTGATAATGAACGAGGAGACGTACACTAATATAACAGGTAAAGAGAATCTATCTATCTTTTTTTCTGATTTAACTGCATAACAACTTGGAGAATACGCTAGAATACATAATATGAACTATACACGTGTCAGAGAATATTAGCTAGCTAGAGACAGAAAAGACGAGTCAACGTACATGATCTTGTAAAAAGGCGTGGTCAACATTGCATGCCGACCTTAATCTAGAAAAGAAAAGAAAATGATAGATAAATATTAATATTTTAAAATAATAAAGTAAATCGATATGTTAAAAAAAATTATAATAAATAATCTGTAGCATAATTTTTTTTTTTACTTTTTTATTAAAGTAATTATCTATTCTAACCCAAATATTAAAATACAGAACCTGTTAGGAATGATCGCGGGCAATACAATATTATAAGGCTTCTGTGTGTTCTATATCAAAAATTGTCGAGAAAACAGAAAAGAAGAAAAGACGTGAACCACTGTACTACATACTTTTATAATATGGATAATGGAAAGAAAAGAGGCAGGATTGTGAAACCTATAAAATGTGTTTGAGAGGAAGATTCTTGTGTTAGAAAATGTGTTTATTTTAATCTTTTTATTTCATATAGAAAAAATTAAATACACTTATTTATTTTATCATTATATTTTTTTTTTGGGTAAGTAAGATAGTATTAAACATAACAGAAAGGTTTGGCTAACACAGCTTACAATAAGAGGGGTCAAACATCCCCAATCCTACAAAAATAAACAGAATATCATAGCAGCAAGCAAATCAGGCCATATGACTAGCAGACAATTAAGGAGCATCAAGTTGTTTCAGAGCAACAAGCACTATCGGAGCAACAATCAATTTTCAGAGCAGCAAGCTGTTCATTTCCAAATAGAATCCATCAAACCCCAATTACCCGCAAGTTCTTCATCCCGTGGAGGCCTCCAGAAGCCCCTAAGGGAATTCATTTTAGACTGCACTGCAAATTCAACCTCCTTAAACACAAAGATCATTTTCTGTGTGTACTAATTGGATTCGGGCATATTGTGTTAAAAGGTAGGAGCTTATGGGAGGTGGAGACATTTGGGGATTGTTCTTGGAATTGGAGGAAACTATTAGGATTGAGGAAGCGGATGCAGATGGGAGTTAAACACAAAATTGGCAATGGTCTTAATACCTTTTTATGGTGGGATGATTGGCATCCTATTGGACCTCTTAGTGCTCATATATCCAAGAATTCTATTTTGGAGTCTAGATTCGGGTTGGATGCTAGAGAAGCAGAGATTATTGGTGGGGTGGAGTGGCAGTGGCCATGTGATAGCTTCTGGCAAAGCATTAACGTGGCAACACCACCTAGTGTTAAGCCGAACCCTATCAACGAGGATGTTGTTGTATGGACTTCTAATCTCAATGGCAGGTTTTCAATTAAAAGTATTGTAGAGTTAACTAGAAGAAGAAGTGATAAAGTTCATTGATATCATTTGGCATGGGGTAGAGGAGTTATCCCTCGTCATGGTTTCATCCTTTGGCTTGCCATTAAAGGTAGACTTTCTACCCAACAACGGTTAAGGGAGATTGGCTTGTTGTAGGAAATTGGATGTCGATTTTGTAGAGCACACGTTGAGGATTTGAGCCACCTTTTTTTTCAATTGTCCCCCAATTCAGCGTATTTGGTTTATGTTATCTGATAAATGCTGCATGCCTAGGATCTCAATTAATTATCATATGTTTTATACTTTGCACCCTAAACTACCAATTTTGATACATTACAACCTCTAACTACCAATTTTTGACACTTTGCACACTTTTCAAATTTTGAGACTAAAATGACGATAATGCCCTTGGCCCATTTTGTATATAGTAAAGATATTGTTGTAAATTTATTAATTTTCAAGGATATTATTGTCAAATGGAGGGTGCAAAGTGTTTAATATTAGTAGTTGGAGGGTCTAATGTGTCAAAATTGGTAGTTTAGGGTGCAAAGTGTCTAACATCGCTAATTTGAGAATACAATGTTTTAAAGATGGTAGTTTGGGGTGCAATGTGTCACTACCCCGGTAGTTTGTGGGTGTGAAAAATGTATTTTCCTTTTTTTTGTGATTGGATACTATTACAGTTAGTTTTTAGAAAAAAAATTCAAAAACACAAAATTTGTATATCTATACATTAAAATCTCAAAAAATTTATATAAATTTTAACACATTTTCACATTACAAAAATTAAATCCGAATATTCTCTCTTTATTTTTTTTAACAAACTTCATTATTTGTTATTTTAAAAAAATTAACTTTTTTCTCCTTATTTTTTAATAAACTCCAAAAAAATATCTATAATTAAATATTGTTCAATTTTTTCAGTAGCCGTTTTCACAAACCCTCCATAATCACGTAATTAACGGATAGAAAGAATTCCCAAACGGTACCGTTAGAAACGTTCAGCCAAGATATAGTGAGATAAACGTTTATGGAGCCAAGATAAACGTTCGCAAACCCGGATCAGACCCTCCTTACGGTGCGTTTGCCAACATAATTTTTCTCAAAATATTATCTAACTCCTAATAAAATAATTCAATATAATCTCTCTCTTTCCTATCAAAAAATATAAAATATTACCTCTCTCTTCACTTTTTCACTAAACTCAATACCAACACATATTCTCATACCAAAAATATTACAACACAAAAAAAAGTCACGCCAGCTGAGAGCCTGAGCAAAGGCTCCCGTTGTGGCGTATGTGCATTTAGTGAAACATATTGATGCGCGTAATTCCAACTTTCAGACATGTCTCAATGCACGCGTCGAGATAAACTTTAACTTAGGGTACGTTTGTGTTGTAAAATTTTTTGTATTGGGTTTAATAAAAAAGTGAAGACAGAGTTTTTTATATTTTTGTAGTAAAAAATTATGATTTGATAGAAGATAGAGAGATTATATTGTAATATTTTATTGTGATAGAGTAAAAATTTTTGTGAAATTTTTGGGTGCAAGCACAACATTAAAAAGTTATCAAAGATTCAAAGGCTGTTTTTTTTTTATCTCAGAAAATAAAAATCGTCTGGAATGAATCATCATAAAGTTAATTTAAAGCCTACCTTCACTTAAATTCAATAATTTTATATAAAATAAAAACTATTAAAACATAATGAAAAGAATACCAGTCACACCCGCATACTAGCTAATAAGCTAGCTACCATCTTAGTGGTCAAAGATTCAAAGGTCGAATCGACTGTTTTATTTTAGTGTTTGATTTCCAGGCAGGTTGAATTGTCAACTCAATATTAATTGCCGTGAAAATCTGCTTTTTGTAATTTGGAAATTTGCAATAAAAGAATGCACTTGCGCCATCACCAGCTGTGTGTAAGGGAGTGCCATGTAAAAACTGTGGGAAAACGTGGCTAATTAGCAAATTTTTCTGAATTATTCCAATTTTGTTATAAAATAATTATGTTGTCACTTGGGAAATTGGCTCATGATTAAAGTGCATGGACCGTTTATTTAGTTATTGGTTTTACTAGGATTACAAGTTCACTAAACCTGGTGAACAGTACAAGACAGAAACTAAATTATCGACTACAAAAAAGGAGGAGGAAAACTACCAAAAAGAGATCCTCTTTCTGGGCTTTCCCAATTGAAATGGAATGTACTGGCTCTGCAAGACCTACGGTGGTAGATGTTATAGATGACAAACGAAGCAGCATTTCATTCAAGATGACGCCTTGTACACCAGTTATTGGCCACGCATGCACCCTCATAATAGTTCATCTCTATTTTTTTATTCTTGGAGACACATGGGCTCGTACTGGATTCTTCATCACTACCAAGAACTGCTCCTTCTCCGATAGATCAACGTCTTCTCCATCCACTGCCTTCCGCTCAAACCTCCAAACCAAGTTTGCAACAAAGTACTCCAGAAGAAACAGACCGAATTTGTTCCCTGCACATATCCTCCTCCCAGCACCGAAGGGCATCATCTTATAAGCTGTTACTTCCGACACTTCTTCGCCGATTTCATCGCTGGTGTACAACCTTTCAGGTATAAACTCCATAGGGTCCTTCCACTCGTTTGGATCGCGCCCTATTAGTGACGTGACGACGTTCACCATTGTAGCTTTCGGAATAGTGTAGCCACACAGTTCCACATCTTCCATGACTGTGTGTGGTCCCAGGGAGGTACTCAGAGGGTGAATTCTCAGACACTCCAAGACCACCGCTTTCAAATATTTGGCCTTGTTCAAATCCTCCTCCTTAACCTCTTCCGCATCTTTTCCGACAATTTCTGTGATTTCAGAAAGAAGCTTGGTCTGTACATGTGGGTACTTCACTATATATGACATGATCCACTGCAACGTCGTTATGGTTGTGTCAGCGCCTGCGTTGACTAGCTCTCCGCACACGCTCAGTATGTCGGATTCGTCAAGCGGACCTTCCTCACCCGGGATTTGCAAATCGAATAACGTATCTATGTAAGCCACCTGCAAGTCCAATTCCTCACCTTTCTCTTGCTTTAACTTCTTTCGGGCTCTTATTAGAGGGAAAAGTAGATCATATTGAGTCCTCAAAAGATTCATGTAGCTTTTCCAACGATTTCTATACAGGAACTTCCCCAATCTCGGCCAGGTACCGAACACGCTGTAGTGCTTGTAGTTGACAAGAAGTTTATGTTGTACGTCTTCAACTGCTCGAAGTGCACTGTCACTGAGTTCGCCAAAGCTCATGTTAATAAACAAGTAATATACGGCGTGTCGGATATGATCGAGCACAACGACGGGCTCTTTTTTCTTGGAAGATTGACTGAAGGTCTCAATCATTATTTCCAAAGCCCGCTTGCGTTCCGGAGCGTAAGATCTCACTCTAGTAGGGTGAACAACTTCAGAAATGAAGTTACGACGAAGAGTACGCCAAGTTTGCCCATAGGGGGATCCGCCAATATCTTTGTGCTTGTTACTAAGAACCGAGCTAACAGCGACAATCGGTGGACGATTTGCGAAGGTCACGCTGTTTCGAACTAGGGCTTGGTGGGCGACGGAGTAGGAGGTAATGAAAATGACGGGTTTAGAGCCAAAATAGAGTGTAATAATAGGGCCATACTTGTGGGAGAGGTTTAAGAGGACGGATCGAAAATCAACCACGGATTTGGGAACTAACAGAAGGTTTCCTATGAAAGGAAGAGGCCTGGGTCCGGGAGGGAGCTTGCTTTTTGATTCATTCTTTTTGGAGGTATAGGAGGAAAAGAGAAGAGATGAGAGGGATTTTAGGGAAAAATATGCACAGAGCGAGACGAGGATGATGAACCAGACCTCCATGTCTAAGGGACTGGGCCTGAGCTGTGTGGCAGTGTGGGTGTATGAGCTTCAACATATCTGCCTATTTATATAGTTGAATCATGCATGCAAACGAAACCACAGCGCCCTACATATTTAGATAATCTAACGTAACGATAGAGATCATCGCTTGACCACGGATTCTCTACGCCGTACCTCTTGTTTGATTTTTGAATTTTTAATAATATTGTGACTTTGAATGTGACGTCTATATCAACAAATTTTGACTGCTGACCCAGGGAAAAGGGAATGGACCTTCATCAATACATATCAAGAGCGCCAACTTTTGGTATCCAGATCGCAGTTTACGTACTAAACTATCGAGAAAAAGTTTTAATTTCTTTTTCAAGAAAAAAATACTACCATTTAAATTGTACCTAGCTAGTTGTTACACTTTCACATAGATACGTACTATATATACTTATTTCGCTTTTAACAAAAATTTAAAGCTTTTATCAATTACTTACATCATTAAATTTTTTAATTTGAAGCATAATTAATAATTATATTTAACTCATTAGGTGGAATATCATGGCTTACGTCCGTGCCATATATTAATATAAGTTTAATTAATCCTAGATACGGCCTTCCACGAACAAGAAGTAGAACGCTTCTTCAAAGATTTTGTCGTTATATAAGGTATCGGTCAATTAAATCACAAGTATAGATAACTTTTTTTTATATAAAAATATATAGTAGCGTGTCAAATAGCTTAATTTGGCAAAAAAAAAAGCTTAATTTGGTAATTATATAACAAATCAACTCCATTTCCATCCCCATCCCCATCCCGATCCGCCCATCCTCAGCCTACCACTCGAAATTCAACACCAAATTATTAATTAAGATATATACGACGACTTCGATTCATCATGACGACCACCGTTCGATTTCTGCTATATATTCCAACGAACCCTATGATCATGCGAGGGTAGACAAAATCTCGTAACTTGTCCCTGACCCTTAACAAAGTAACTGAATCAAATTGGTCGATGATGTGTCAGGTTCTGAAATTAACAAGGTGGGGGCGTTTCAAACAATGCCAGGTTCTGGCCATGGAAAAGGTGCCTGATTCTGCTGTCTATTACCGATCTAATGGAACATTGATAAGTTCAGTCAAGAGTGTGCAGAAAATATAGTTAAAATTGTGGTCAGTGAGAATGTAATATAAAATTGGAAAACTTTTTATTTATTATCTTTCAAAATCGACGTACATTCTAATTTAAATTACACTAGTAACAAACTATCCTAAAAATTAGACATCATTATCTCCTAAAAGTTTGCAACAATTCAAATAAACAACTGAAACTTTAACAACTAAAATCAAGTAAGCTAAAATCATGGAAATAGATCACGCAATCTCCTTGTTGTTAGCACCCACTTTAAAGTTAACTTATTTTTCACTGACTCAACCTATCAATTACCCCCTGAAGTGTAGCCCTGTCCTCAAGGCGGTTTTGTTCTTCCCATCTTACCTGAATAGTGTAATAACATCTCAGACTCAGTAACTTCTTCTGGCATTGCATCATTGATTTCTTCACATACTATTTTTCCCGTCCCTTCAAGAAGTAATAATTGTGGTCTTTGACACTTGTGGCCCGTAGTGAATTTCTCGTTGCAGTTGAAACAAAGGCCTCGTGCCCGTCGTTTTTGCACATGCCAGTTAGACTAGCCGCTCAGAGCCTGTCCGAGGAGGAAATACTAGATCGGATTGCCTTTGGCACAAACGAGTTAGACCAGCCTCTCGAAGCCTGTCCTAGGCAAGGGTACTCGATCGGAGTGCCTTTGACACATGTGAGTTAGATCAGCCGCTTGGAGCCTGTCCGAGACGGGGGGTACTCGATCGGGGTGTCTTTGGCACAACCGAGTTAGACCAGCCGCTCAAAGTCTGTCCGAGGCGGGGGTACTCAATCAGAGTTAGACCTAGTTCTAACTTGAATATTGGCGCTTTGTGGAGATTGACCTGGTGCCTTCATTATCAGATAAGATAAAACTAAAGGACAATTATATTATGTAAGATAACAAGATTATATGTTGAGATAAAAATGAAATTATCAAGTTAGATAAATAGATATTATCAGAAGGATAAATTTAATTCGTGCAGAACTTTCTCATTTCCTTGCTACGAAGTCGGTCTCACCGAGGGGAGTCGTGTTCGAGTATGAAATGTCGTAGGTTTCCTTCATGGAGCAAATACTCGATCTGTCACTTAAGTTCCCAAAAATCATCTATGTTGTGCCCATGATCTTCATAAAAATCACAGTACTTGCTCCGGTCCCCTTTTTTTGGTGGTGCCCTGAGCTTTTGAGGTCATTTTACACTCGGGTCGTGTTTGATTTGCATTAGAATCTCCTGAGGGGTAGTGTTAAGAGTAATGAAAAAGGAAAATAGGTGTCTCTCGCGAGTGGCTTTCATTATGCATGGGTCGAGGTTAGCGGCCTCTGCTGGTTCACCGACGTTGATCTCTATAACGTTGTCGATCCATATCTCGATCCCTTTTGCCTCTATCCTGCTTGGGTGGATTTGAATGGAGACATGCAGTGAATATGTCCTTGCAGTTCATGTATTTTGGGCTTTGGTCATAACGTCGGTGAAGTTGGTTGGGGCATGTGCAAGCGAAAAATCTTCAGGTGATCGCAAGGATCTCTGTAGCCAAGGAAAATGTCGATCTTAGGTGGTCGAAAACTTGGGGGTAGTTGGCATGTGATCACTTTTAATGTAAACGGGGAACTACCTATGTGTAAAGGCAAGGATGAGCCAAAGGGTGATGCTGAGATATGTTTTAGAATATGTTTTTGTCAAAAAATTCTCACAGAAGACACCAACTGATGATGTCAAGAATTACCAAAAATCAGGAGACAATCAATCCAGCAAGAATCACTGAGGGAAAAGGGCCTCGGACCAAGTCTCCGACGACAAAGTTAGATATCAAGAAGATGTTTAGTGCTTAGAAAATAGAATTAAGCATAGGAAAATATAACGGATGTACCCGTCATTTATAGGAGGTGGGGCTAGAGTCCGAAAGATAGTCTAATGGTATGTGCTTCATGACTCCTTATGTTACCTGGAGTCCTGGAATCTCTTAGATAGATAGGAGAGAAGATGAATGGATTAATTCTTATTAAGAGTCAACCACTCAAAGTGTTAAGTCTTGGAGTCCTATTGTGAGTGTTAGAGCTTCTGATCCCAATGACACTTATTGAGTGTTCGACTAAGAGTCTAGGCTTTTAAGGAGTTTTTGCTAGGGGATAATCAATTAGGTCGAGTGACCAACGATAGATCAGGCTAGGAGTGATCAGGTTTGATATGGGTCTGACACTTTATAGCCTATCAATAGCATTACAATCTTACAAATTTGAGAGTAAAAATAGCACGTGCCGGTACTTTAGAGCGTAGAGGACGAACAAAGCAAAATAAAGTTGCAAAAACGGAAGAGGACAAATTATATTCTTTTTTTTTTGCAGCATCAATCAGAAATAAATGTCTAGAGAGAGTGTGTGTATGCCCTCTCTCTAGATACCCTCTGTTTCTCTTGCCCTCAATCCCTCTCTTTGGTCTTCAGCGACGGGAGGAGCAGGAGCTCCTCTATATTGAGCACATATGTACTTTTTCAGGTGAAATAAAGTTTCACGTTTGGGTTGGACAAATTATATCCAAATCAACGTAAATTTTAAGTTAAATTTTCGAAGTCTTTGACATTAACTATTAATTTAATAAGTCTATTAAATTAAATTTTAAATTAGGTTTTGGGACCGGCTGCTATAGCTAGAGTGGCCCCTTCTGTCTACCTTTTGTACGAAAAGGAGACATGTGTCACAGGCTCACTCAGTACAATAATGCTATTCATTATGCTCAAAATAATTGCACTTGCATATCACTATCTAGCTTTGGGGTGACATGTTGAACAAGTTGCAACCGAACCAATCACAGAAGGTTAAAATGCCCAACTAATTATCTGTCTCGTAGGTACTCCAATTTGGAAAACTTTTAATTGTGGAGTGGACTTGTTAAGGACATTGCTCAATTCCCTTAACTGAAACTGAAGTCAATAAAAAGACCTATAAATATTGATTTTGTATATTCTACTCGTTTCGAATACTAAAATGAATATCTGACGAGGCAAAATCATCTAGTACTATGATCCCAAATTGATGGCTCAACAAAAATATCTAACGATATGCTTTTTACCTGGCAAGACTACCTAACGATTGAATGAGAAAACTAACGATTGAATGAGAAAAAATGTACCTTTGAAGGTGTAAACACATCCCTAAAAAGGATATTTCCTCGAAGCAATTGATTAGAGGTTTCACTTGATGCATTAGTTGTGTGTGTGTGAATATTCGTGTTCTACGTTTTCCTCGATATCATAGAAGCTTTTAATTCGTTCCATGTTTGGTTTGTGTGAAATCACTACTCTTTTGAACAACTTGAATCGTTCCCCCTCAATTATCATCCAAGCCTAACAGTAGACATTTTTTTTTCTAGATGTTAGTTGTGCTTTAAATACTGTTCTAAGCTCGTGGTAACTTTTTGTTCTTAATTTTGTTGTGTGTTTTTTTTTTGGTACTTTCGTTGCGGCAAAAATGGCAATCATGTCGTGTAACTTGGGATTTTGTCTAGTAAGGTGACCTCTAGAAGAGTATAGACTACGTTTATGTGGGACTTTTACGTACATGGAGCTTTCTTACTAACCCACAAAAGAAGAAATTGATCCGTGTTTGGTTGCCAAGAACATTTCAGCAGAAGAAAAAGGAAACGGTTCTCAAGTTAACAAACCGAAGAAAATGGGTCTTGATAAGCTTGAACTAGTTCCAAATATTCGTCTTTTTTCTTCCTCTTACCTTACGCCCAATGCGTAGAAGTTAAAACAAGTACCGTTGCTTTCCTCTAGACATGATCAAATACTACATCGCAAACTTTCGCAGTAAGAGTATCAATTGATGTATGGAGATCTAACTAAACTTCAATATATATATATATCAAGAAGAAGTTTAGTGCTTAGAGAATGAAATTAAGCATAATAAAATATGAAGGGGCATTTGCCTATTTATATGGGTTTAGGAAACATACCTCTATTGGAAGTTTAACTCTTAACTGAGTCATGAAGTTCTATTAAGAGAAAAAGATGGTCTCTCGTGCATGTAGAATGTTTAATGCCTTCGAATATACAAGTGCTCGGTTAGGAGTTTAAAGCCTCTAGGACACTTAATAGGAGGTCAAATGCCAGATTTAATCGGTCCATCACAAAATTTACTGGGTAGGGAGCCTGATGGAATTGGGCTAAAAACTTAGCATGAAGAATGGTAGAGAACCTGCAAAGTTGAGGAAATGGTGAACTGGGCTGCCCTGTGGGTCAGCCTCTGAAGCCCAAATTAGTTCTTAGTAATAAATCATGAGAAAGAAGAATAAAAATATGTATTTTTGTCCATTACCGTCCTTTTTCTGGGCTGACTGGGTGTTAGTAGGAGCAGGTCTCACTGCAAGCTAATGTGCTTTTTGGCCAATGGGATATGACTTTGCAGACGAAGAGATCTTTGGAAATTTGTCCATATACCTAGTTTGGGGCTATTTACAGTTAGGCCTCATTTAAGTGTGTAGAGCATCACATGTGTTGTGTCTGCTAAATGAGCTGAAAAATCCTACCATATATATATTCATGAACAGTAACAGTAACAGTAAATAGTGAAAGCAGCCAAAAGTAATTGACAAGTCACTGTTCATCCACAATAATAGCGCACGTGATTGCACAGTATCTACGTGATTCTACAGTCACTCTTCTGTCTTTAAAACTAAAAGTTCGAATTCAGTTGAGATAGGAATTCCATTTCAAATTGTTAAACTCTCTCCCTCTCTAGGATAGAAAGACTCAGGGATAGTAACTCTCTTATCCCGAGTCTTTCTATCAATTTTATGTCTTTGAGTAACCATGTATTCAAACATGTATTTCTTTGTTAGTAACTTGTGTAAGTATTTTCTAAGTAAATGTTTATGAAGTAACATGAAGTTATCTCTTTGTCTTTCAATCTCTTTTATCTGCAAGCATGCATATCGCCAAATTCGACGGTTCTAAATTACTGCAATTATGCATTATCGCCTTCATGGCTGGTTTAGTTATTTTCTGCTACATTATTTTTTTAGACCACTACAAGTGGACACCGGCTTGACAATGCATTCATGTCGATTGTTGGTTCAACGAAGTTTGTTCACTTCACAGGGGGTCTCAAGTTTTAAGTTAAACTTTTATTTATCTGTTGATCCTCTGATCTTTCTTCACCGCTTCCACCCTTTCAAAGTAAACACCTTGGTCACCAGTTTATCTCTTATGGTATCGGAGCCAAACCCTGGTAGTAGTGATATGTACCTCTTTGTGTATCAATTTTTGGCTATTTGGTCACACTATTTCAAGCTTCTTAGTAAATTTTCAGTCTGCCCGTCTAAGTTAAACTCCAACTTTAGCAGTCTAAAAACATTTCTGAACAGTAAGCATAGAGTTCCAAACAATAAGACCCAGGTGAGGCATGAGCGGATAGCCGTGAGAGCGAATATATTTTTGGTTTGTTAAGTCGAAAAGTTGAAGTCTATAGGTTTATTGTAGGTTTAGTAATTTGTTTGATTTAGTTTGGTTCCTGTGACCAGAAGTTAAACATGAATATAATGTTTAGATCCACTAATTCCACGAGTTCCACCCATTTTCGGGATAGTAAACGAAGAAGAATATGAACTCCGATAAGTCAACTCAAACCTTCAGGATTGGAACATTCCTAAGGTTCCCAGTAATGAAATCTACTCCGAGTCAAGTTTCTCTCATTTATCTTTCTTAGGAAATTATCATGTCAAAACCATAGAGCAAGTTTATGCTCATAGTAAAACTCATGAGAAATGTCAAGTTTTGTCTCCCGATGTCCTTAAAAAATATAGGAAAAAAAGTTTCAAGTACATTCACATAGGTTTAGTACAAGTTGCAGTTAAATCATTAACCCGAAAATAGGTTAATGATTTTGTTTTGTTGTGTCTTCGTGATGCTAGGTTCACAGATTACAACACAAGTATCTTAGGTATAATCAAATCTAGTGTCCACAATAGTACAATTCATTTTGATTGTTTTTTCGATTTTATCCTAAGTTTAAGTGACAAACATCTTTTAAAAACTTTAACCTTGAACATTAAAACTTCAGGTTATGAGATGTTAGAAGGAAGTCAACCTTTAGCTTTGATCTATCGAATTTATTATAAGTGCATCCAAACCAATTTGAATGTTCATACCTTGGTAAAAAGTCTCAAAGATCAGACCTTGCTAATCCAAAGTCATACCAATGATGCCAACATCAAGGTCCCCAAGTCAATTATTTGGAAAGATGCCACCCTTCCTAGTGAATGGATCTTAGAAAATGAGAATCCAACCAAACCAGTTCATAGTGATATCACCAAATTAGATTTGATCCAACATAGTGAAACCAGGTAGTCGATCTACTAGAAGATCTACCACTAGTATCTCTGAACCCGCACTTAGAGACTTTCAGCGTAAGCTCAAAGGCGTTTAAGTAAATTCTCAGGTTAGTACTCCACCAAGTCTCAAGTAACAGTTGAAGAAGATGATAAGGAGGATTCTCCTACTCAAACGTATTTTGAATCTGTCATCAAGCCTCAGTTAATGACCATAAGTAAAGCCTTTAACCCGGACATGAAACCTCTAGAAGATGAGTTTATGTGTACAGCAAATAAAGTTAAAAGGAATCGGTGTCGTGAAAGTAAAAGCCGAAGAGAAAGTCATTTATGATAACTGACAGGAACTTATGTTTCAATTAGGTACAAACATAAGTTTCTTTGAATATTTGGAGAAGTATCATCCGATGAACTTGAATTGTCAAGTGCTCACCAAAGTAAAATGGACTACCTCTGACAAGAAGTCAATCAGTGCTAGTCATCCTCCTTCTGAGACTATCATAGTATCCTATAAAGGATCTGAAGTCAAAGCGTTACCCTTTAAGATTCCAGATTCAGATAGTAAGAAACAACTAGATGAACAGAACAATTACACTACCCAATATCTCCAGAACATAAATCATCAGTTAGACAGGATTGAACTTAAGTTAGATGGTCAATCTCTCATCTCTGAGAAACCTTTACTTCAATTGCCTAGTAAACCAATAGGGTTAAAAACCTCCTTTACGGATCAGACAGCCCTTGGTAAAGTTTGTCAGATATTAAAAGATTTAGCTACCGCCGAATCTATGACACCTGAAAAAACATTATCAAGTAAAAATCTCTCTTCTTCTCTCCAGGTTTCACTGGCTCTTTACGCCAATGGTGGGCAAGTGTTTTTTGTTTTGAAACTAGGTTTTTCTATTCATTAATGGGCAATATATCTTGCTTTCTTGTTTGTTTTTTAAGTCTAAACCGGAACAAAATGTTTATCAGACGGTACATGAAAACCTAACTAATAAGCCTCAGAAGTACTACAAGAACGCACAAGAATCGCAACGAAGAGAGAGGTGAAGATGCGAGATTTGGGTGATGGAGGTGCTAACAATGGGTGATTAGAGTTTTCTGTATGGCTCTGGAAGATATGAGTATCCGTATTAAATTAAGGAGGGAACATTAAGGCTCGAGAAGTAAGGGAAACAGCTCTAGGATGGGGTTACGTGTGCGCAGGATTTTGATAATGATTTTAAGAGCAGGTATATTGGGCTTTGGCAATGAGCAAATGGAGAAATGGGCTTGGGCTTGGGCTTGGGTTTGGGCTTAAGGACTACTGGATTGTAAGGAGTATTGGAAAACTTGGGCTTAGGAGAATCAAATGTTAGATGAAAAACAATTTTGTGTCTATAAAATTGTAATTTTTTATAACAAAAAATTAATTTCTGTCAAAATTAATGAAATTTTTTAACCAAGAATATAAATTATCTGAAATAATTAGTTAGTAGCTGTAATGTGATTAAAAAAAAAGTATTTGAGAACTTTAGTGTAAATATTCTCATAATTAGAATGTGTAAAACGTATGTCCTAAAACTAAAAAGAGGGGGAGAGAGAGAATATGGTGAATCCAACGTGAAAGGTAGTATACGATACGAACAAGTTGTGGACCTCTGGCTTAATGGGCTGGTAAATCCAGGCCCAAAATTTGTTTGCAAAGGAGATACGAAAAAGTGTAGCTTCGTGATGGTTATTAGACCTAACAATGTTTTATATTGGTCCGCGTCGCATAGAGAAGGGGTTTTCTTTATTGAAAAGGACTCGAAATGTCATCACTAAATTATAAATGTATTATATATCTATGGGATACTTTGTCAAATGCATCCAGCAATGTCTGCAGGGCGGCTAACGTATTTGAGCCCGAGGCGATATCCCTTTGGCAATCATTTACAAAATATTAATTAAATATAATTAAAACTTATCCTTCTAAATCTTTTCAATGTAAAATAAATTTTTTAAATGTAAAATTATTTATTCTAAATTTTTTAATATATTGTTCTTCATTGATGGTATAATTAATTCATTTTATTTTTCTTGTTTCATAATCTATCTTAAGAAATATTTTATTACTTTTAGCTTTGAGAAACTTATTTCTATGTAAGCAACATTCTCAATAATATTTTATAAAAAAAATACTTGTTGATGGAGCCATTTTTAACTGGTATCACAACATCCATTGGGCCAAGAGTCCGAAGAAGCTATGTTTAAAATCCAGCACTTGGAATGGGTTAAAAGGTGCAATATCTCCTTCCTTCCTACTACAAGTAAAGTAAACAAGTTAGTACTCAGGGTCCTCCCCGTAGGAAGATTTATCCGATGTCGTTGTTATTTGTCTATATCTTTTGTTTACTAGTTTGATTATCAGTTAAAGAGAATATGAGAGAGAATAAATGTACTTTTCTGCTTCTTTCTTTCTTTCTCTTTCATTTATGGGTCGGGCTTGTTGGACCTCGGTTTGTTATCTCCCTCCTCCTTTTTTTTTCCTTTTTCTTTTATTACGATTTCTTTTATCATACATCCTCTACCTCGCATTAATTAAGTGTGACTCAAATTTTCCTTCTTTTCTCCTCATTGATTCTCACGAAGGCTATTATTGTTTGCTCATTTTATGGCTATATATTATTCTTTTTAGTATCTTCTTTGTCAATGAATCAGATAATTAACCCCCCTTATACCTCACATTTTCATGTTCTACGTGACCCACATTTAAGAGGATTGCTGATGTTTTCCTCAATAGTGATCCGCGGTTGATGAAATCTTGTCGGTATTATGAGGGGGTCTTTGCCTTTTATGTCCGGCTCAAGGCCCGTTTCTTTTTTTATTGGGCTGAAAAAATCTTCCCATCATAACCTATCCAAATTAAATAAAAAAATAACATTTTCAATCAACGAATAACTTGATCTATATATCTATACTTCTAGTTTTTGAATCAATTGGTAGCTAGTCTTAATTAGACTTTATAGGTGATTTTATAGACTTTTCATTTGTATCAATTGACAATTAAGGCCAAGCTTATCATATATTCGAGCTTAAAAAAATGGCCATCGTATTTTTAATTAAAAAAGGGAAAATGAACTTCTTTCTTTCGTTCATAAGTTAAACATGAACAGCATGCAGCAACATAAAATAATTGGAACCTGTACTGCCTGAACAGAAACGTCTACGATCGCGTGAGACACGTACGGCGAGCAAACAACGTGTTCGGGCCAGAAAATTGGTGAAACGTACGGCGAGCAAACAACATGTGCTCGGGCCAGAAATTGGCGGGTGGGTTGGTGGCAACAGTGCCTCCCAATAATTCAGCACAAAGATCCAATTCCACGTTTTGTCCGTGTATGAAGGACCGACAGAATTCCACTGGCTTAAGTATAACAGAGGGCATCTCTAACTTAGCATTTAGGTTTTACATTAATAAAATGGTGAGTTAAAAAAATAAAAAATAAATATATTTTGCACTTTCTAATTATATAATAGGGATCTTGACAGTTTTCATCCTCAATTATTATTTTTGTGACATTTTTAATTTTATATAATTTACACAATAAGTTAAAATTTTCGTCAAGTTGAATTAAAATTGATTTTGTATGTATAAAATTGTAACTTTAGATAGTAGAAAATCAATTTCCGTCAAACTTAATGAAAATTTTTAACAAAGAATATAAAATATCTGAAATAATTAAATAGTGGCTGAAATATGATAAAAAATTATTTGGAACATAGATGGTAAATATTTTCATAATTAGAATGTGTAAAATGTGCCCTAAAACTAAAAAGAGGGACAGAAAGATAATATGGTGGATCCAACGTGAAAGGTGCGTGCGACAGTGCACGATACGAACAAGCCAGGCCCAAAATTTGTTTGCAATGGAGATGCGAAAAAGTGTACGCTATGTTTGGTTTAGGTCTTGAGATATGTTTTTGTGTTTTTGTTTTTTTGAAAATAGTGTAAATTCTCTTGTGATTGGTGATAAGTGTGTTAAAAGTTGTTGAAATTTGTAAAAAGTTATTGTATTGAAATTGATGAAAAAGTGAGTAGCAAACGTTTTGAGATATGAAACAAATATAGTCGTAACTTCGTGATGCTTTATTACACCTGAAAATGTTTTATATTGGTCCGCGTCCATTATTTGGTAAAATACATTCGGGTTCGGGTACACATTGCGGGCCAAGTTAAGCCACCAAGCCTATGAGAGCTATTACACTGTTTGTAACCTAAAATCATTTCAAAAAATTTGGTGAAAAAATAATTATTATAAAATAATTTGTATAACCAACCGAATATTCTGTAAGCAATATTAGTTTTTGTAACGGGTTCTAATCTCTCTATATAATTTAATGTTTTTAATTGTAATATAAATCTCTATTTTTAAAATATAGTCTTAACACTTTTAATTCTAAAAATAAATATGAATCATGGTATCAACATGATCATGTTTTAGAACATTAAGTATAAAACAATGTTATTTTCAAATCGTTCTCGTCAAAAGATTTTAATTTTACCAAATTAAATAAAAAATAAAAATATTTCCGTAGGTTGTAAATTGTTGAAACTTATTTTCAACTGACGGAGTATCTTAATACATATATAATATTATATTCTTCTAGTCTTAATTAGACTTTATAGGTGATTTTATAGACTTTCATTTGAATCAATTGACAGTTATTCTCTTTTAAATATTAAGATTTTATAGGTTTGATATCTTATGACTTCAATTAATGAGATTTTTTATAAACAATATCAAAAAGTAAAGAATCAATGATTATTAGGATATTTAATAAATCTCTATAGAATAAAACAAATTAAGTAGAACTCTACACAACTTAATGTAGCTTTTTAGCTAAATTTCTGAGTCTTTGACATTAAATTATAAATCAAATTTTAAATTAGGTTTTGGGGCCTTTAGTCTGCCTAAAGCCGGCGTATAGCAGTGCTTAAAAAAATGGAAGCCAGAGTATTTTTAATTAAAAGAGGAAATTTCTTTGTTTTGTTCAGAATTTATACATGAACAGCATGCGCGCAGCAACATAAAAGAATTCGAACCTGTACCGCTTGAACAGAAACTACGATCGCGTGAGACACGTACGGCAAGCAAACACGTTGGGATGTTTGACCCCAATTATTTGAGTTTAATAATAAAAAAGAGTTAAATGCGTGTCATTCCCCTGTGGTATGCGTTAAAAGTAAATATGCCCTTGAGGTAAACAAAGTATTTTTCATACCCCTGAGGTAAACATTCAGGAGCAAATATGTTCTTCCGTTATGTGCCGTTTGAAACACTAACGATAACGGTAAATGCTGACGTGTCAAAATTAGACACGTCAGTACCAATCATATCGCGACACATGGCATATTAAAAAAAAAACAGGGAGAACCCCTCGCGCGACGAAGGGAGCCCAGATCCTGTCGCAGCCGCGGCTCCCCTGCTCAGGGGTGGCTGGCAGCCACCCACCTCGGCGACGGGGAGCCCAGATCTGGGCTCCCTTCGTCGCGCGAGGCGGCTCGCGTCGCGAGGGGTGTCCGTGAGCCACCCATACCGGCGACGGGGAGCCCAGATCTAGCTCCCTTCGTCACTCGAGGGGTTCTCCCCTTTTTTTTATATGCCACGTGTCGCGATATGATTGGTGCTGACGTGTCTAATTTTGACACGTCGTCATTTACTGTTAGTGTTTCAAACGGCACATAACGGAAGTGGATATTTGCTCCTGAACGTTTACCTCAGGGGTATGAAAAAGACTTTGTTTGCTTTAGAGGCATATTTACTTTTACGCATACCACAGGGGTATGCCATGCATTTAACCCTTAAAAAAATTCATCACATAATTTTTTATTATTATAATATTTATTAAAACTCTTCTATCTCTTCACTTTTTCACCGGCTCCCATAAAATATTTTTATCTTATAATATTCCGCAAATTTCAATATCTAAAATTTCCACACTAAAATGTACCAACATGTCGCGAGAGAGTGGTGGGTTGGTGGGAACATAGCCTAGTCCCAATGGCAATAATTCAGCACAAGATGTCAAGATCCAAATCCACGTTTTGTCCATGCACTTGAAAAGGACCGACGGAAATCAGAATTCCACCAAATGATTGGGCTACCTTACTTTTTTTTTAAAAAAACCCCCGAAGATTGGCGGAGCAAGTCCATAAAAAAACGTAACAGATTATCATGTGTTTCGACTTTCGAAAGCCTCACTGTGATCTAGGAGGCCCTCGATCACACTAAATGGTACTCTCTGTAAATTGGATTAGTGAATTATTGGAATAGTAAATTAGAAAATATATCTTCCCTTCGCTTACTTAGTGACTGTTGATGGTCATGTATTGTGGGCACGTGATTTTACTTTGAAATAACGTTCTTTTAAGGTGTCAAATTTGACTGCTCAAATTTCCAAAGGCCAAATTCATCGACATATCTTCCACGGCAAACATATTTCTGACAATTCAACATTTGAAATTAATGGACCATGAAATATCTAGTCTGACCACACCACTTATGTTCGAGTCTATTCGCTTGTTGGTCAGTCTCGACTATCCGACCTTGCATAGGAGTCTTGCATCCGATCTCACGTAGAAGTCTAACTGTTTGAGGACTTCTCGTGTCAACTCAAATGGTCGGCGACACTCTCTAATGCAATTATACGACTCCTCCAAAAGGCAGTTTTACGATAGGTTTGAAACTCACATTGGTATAAAAGCTAAGGTATGTTCTTCAATAATTACACGCTCAATTCTATTCTCTAAATACTCATCACCTTCCTAAATATTTAACTTGGTCGTCGGAGTCTTCGAACCCGAAGTCACCCTCGCAGTGATTCTTACATATTTACTTAGCTTCTAAATATTGCAGCGATTCTTGACATTATCAGAAATTATATATATATAACGTTGAAGTTCAAGTTCAGTTCGTAAGCTGATCTCGCGATACTTTGGTAGAAGATTAAAACCGCGATGGTCAAGCACGGCGTCGTATGCTGTTGGAAGAAATTACGTACTTTGGTTGGATTTCCACGTCTAGGCGTACGTTAATTTAATGTAGTACTGTAGTAGTAGAAAGGGAACCGACGTCGGGGTTTTTTTTTCAGATTAATTAATTCGTAGACAGGATAAGTATATTTTTTAGACAGCCGGTGAAACAGGGGATGTGGGGGAATTCAACCCCCTATCTAACCGTCCCCGTAAAATAGAGGTGTCAGCTGAGCTAAAGCTTATTGACAGGACAAGTACTTGCATGTGAATTGTGAGGGCCATAGAATAGAACGCAGCATACTGCCCTTCCCCAAAAGATCAGGATACTGCTTCTACGTGAACTTTTATTTTTTAATGCGGGCGGCGACATCGAATGATAGAATGTTAAGATTCTCATATGCTATATTTTTCTTATTCCGAATTAGATTATCGACGTCGGTAAGCAAATTAGAAGAAGTTCTTCTCGTGACAAGTACATCAAATGATTAATTATAATTATTCTAGCTTAAATTATTAATCGATTCTCATATACTTTACAAATTTTAACTCATTCCCATAAACTATAGTTTTATCGTGATTTCATCCTTTAACTTACTGAAGTTGTTATGTTAAACGTCTCACATATCACGTGAACGACATGTGACATTCTTCTTATCTAAAAAGTCAAATTTGACCTAACTCGATTTCAAGTAGAAAAAAACTAACTATATATTATTTATTAGCTCTGCGAATCGCTAGAAGCACTACAAAAAGTTATAGACGACTCAAGTGAGGGTGAATTTATCTTTTCATATAAGGAGAACGGTCATGTGTTCTTTAAACTTGTAGAGTATTGGTAGATTATTTGAGAATTAGATGGTAGTTTGTGAAATGAAATTATAGTTAATTCTAGATGAAATTATCCAAATTTATTATCAAATAAATCAGTTGTTGGTGCGAGATTTCCTCATTAAGGTGGCGTTGGGTGCATTTGCAGTAAAGGGCTCTCTTTGAGAAAAATAACAGTAAGGGAACATGGACCGTTTATTTAGTTATTTATAATTATATAGATAACAGGTTCACTAAACATAGTGAACAGTACAGTACAGAAGCATTAAAATGAACAACAGAAAAAGACGAGTCAGGCAGAGGGATTTCTGGCCTTGCACTTCTTTTTTTCATGGAACTTTGTGGCCTTGCACAATTGACTGGAATGCACTGGCTGATCTGCAAGACCTGGGACAAATACACGCACGTGCGCTCACAGTCAAACTCTAGTGTTTGATTCTAGGAGAAACATGGGCTCGTACTGGATTCTTCATCACGACCAAGAACTCCTCCCTCTCCGATAGATCAACACCTTCCCCGTCGACTGCCTTCCACTCAAAATTCAATACCAGATTCGCAACAAAGTATTCCATAAGAAGCAGACCTAATCTGTTCCCCGCGCACATCCTCCTCCCAGCACCGAAGGGCATCATCTTATACGCTGTTACGTCAGACACTTCTTCACCGCTAGTACCTTCGTTGTTTATCAACCTTTCAGGTCTAAAATCCAATGGATCCTCCCACACATTTGGATCTCGCCCTATCAGCGATGTCACGACGATAGCCATAGTATCTTTCGGAATAGTGTAGCCACAAAGTTCCACGTCTTCCATGACTGTGTGTGGTACCAGCGAGGTACTGGGAGGGTGAATTCTTAGACACTCCATGACCACCGCTTTCAAATATGTTACCTTGTGCATGTCATCCTCCGTAACCTCTTTTGCATCTGGCCCGACGACTTCTCTGATTGCAGCATACAGCTTGGCTTGTACACGCGGGTACTTCACTAAGTTTGCCATGACCCACTGCAACATCGTTATGGATGTGTCAGCGCCAGCATTGACTAGCTCTGAGCACAAACTCAGAACGTCGGCTTCATCAAGCGTACCTTCCTCTCCTGGGATTTGCAAGTCGAATAAGGTATCTATGTAAGGTACCAAGTCGAGCTCCTCTCCTTTCTCTTGCTTCAACTTCCTGCGGGCTCTTATTACAGGGAAAAGTAGATCATATTGAGTCTCCAAAAACTGCATGTATGTTTTATAACGATTTCTGTACACTAACTTCGCCAATCTAGGCCAGGTACCGAACACGCTGAAATGCTTGTAGTTGACAAGAAGATTATATTGTATGTCTTCAATTTCTCTGATTGTACTCTCACCGAGTTCGCCAAAGGTCATAAGAATAAACATGGAATATATGGCTTTTTGGATATGATCGAGTAAGCGGATGGGCTCCTTTTGGTGGGAAGATTGATTGAAGCTCTTAATCATTGCTTCCAAAGCCCGCTTGCGTTCGACAGAGTAAGATCTTATTCTAGTAGGGTGAACAACCTCAGAGACGAAGTTACGACGAAGAGTACGCCAAGTTGGCCCATAGGGAGATCCGCCAATATCTTTGCGCTTGTTACTAAGAACTGTGCTAACGGGGACAACTGGAGGACGATTTGCAAAGGCCACACTGTTTCGAACAAGGGCTTGGTGGGCGATGGAGTAGGAGGTAATGAAAATGGCGGGTTTAGAGCCGACATAGAGTGTCAGTATAGGGCCGTACTTGTGGGAGAGGTTACAGATAGCGGACCGAAGTTCAACCGCGGATTTGGGAATCAATAGAAGGTTACCTATGAAAGGAAGAGGTGTAGGTCCGGGTGGAAGCTTGCCTTTTGATCCATTCTTTTTGGAGGTACTGGAGGGAAAGAGAAGAGGTAAGAGGGATTTTACGGAAAAAAATGCACAGAACGAGAGGAGGATGAGCCAGACTTCCATCTCTAAGCAACAGAGCATGTGCTGTGCGTATGAGCTAGGTATGAGCTTCAACATTTTTGCGTCTTTATATAGTTAAAGCTCACCAACTGCAGCGCCCGCATACTTTGATACTTCACGGCACGTTGGATATCATCCCTTGACCGCGGGTTCTAGATAATTCCGATCCACCAAGTACCATTATTTGTGTTGAAAATTATTATATCATTAATTTTTTATATTTCTATTTATAATAATTATTTTCCAAATTATTCATGCATATATGTCAGCTCACTTAAGGTACTATAATTGTTCATTTAATTACCAACTCAATCTGGAGATTCAATAATTGTTCATTTAATTACCTGTACCATCTGGCCAATTGTTCTTTGAGATTGAAATTCCTTATGTCCTCCCTCCTCCTCATGAATACATATAGTAATATCTTGTTGCATGTTTCTCCTTCAAAAAATCTATGCATCTCATATGGGTACCCCATAAGACTCCATTTTCCCTAGATTTTCACACCATATCCAAAACATTCCATTGGCAAACAGCCCTTAATATTGTTTCTTGCTTTTAACTTGTAACCAGAAAGTATATATGTATGATATATGTTCAGTTGTTCAACCAGTCATCTGATTGTGAGTTGGCCATTTTTTAGTTGCTGAATGCATTTTTAAAAAAACAGTGAACTATTTTGTACAATTTTTTTTTTGGCATATGAACGAGAAACAACTCCAAAAAGCAAGAGATGCAAACGGATGTGGCCAAGTTTGAATGGAGGGTAAGCATCAGAGAACTAGCCCATCACCCATACTAGTCCCATTTAAGTAGGCTCCAGTATAATCCTTGTGAGGAATCGAACTGGAACCGTGCACCTCATCTACACATGCCCATATATATTCGCCCAAACTACTGAGGCATACAACCTGGTAATGTGTATTCGACTCAAATTCTCTACTACTCCGTCCCTTGTAAGAATTTGTTATGAGCCACTAAAAGGTACTTTTTTTCGGCTTAAATGCACCCCATGCCCCTGGGATATGCGGAAAGAGCAAATATGTCCCTGAGGTAAACAAATTCATTTTCATACCCCTGAGGTATACTTTCAGGAGCAAATATGCCCCTCCGTTATGTGCCGTTTGAAACCCTAACGGTAAATGCTGACGTGTCAAAATTAGACACGTCAGCACTAATCACAATTCGAAATTTTTTTTTTTTTAAAAAAAAAGAACAGAGCAGGGGGAGAACCCTTGAGCGGCGAAGGGAGCTGGGCTCCCTTCACCGCCGCGAGGGGTGGCCGGCAGGGGCCACCCCGGTGAAGCCCCGTCGCGCGAGCGCCGCTCGCGTGAACGGCGCGGGCGACGCCCAGATCTGGGCTCCCAGCGTCGCCCTCGCGCCACCCCTGAGCAGGAGAGACGCGGGGGTGGCTCTAGGCCACCCCTCGTGGCGCGCGGCCGCGTCGCCCGCGCCGTTCGCGCTACGGGGGAGCCCAGCTCCCTTCGCCGCTCGGAGGTTCTCCCCCTGCTCTGTTTTTTTTTTAATTTCGAAAATGTCATGTGTCGAGTTGTTATTGGTGCTGACGTGTCTAATTTTGACACGTCAGCATTTACCGTTAGGGTTTCAAACGGCACATAACGGAGGGACATATTTGCTCCTGAAAGTATACCTCAGGGGTATGAAAATGACTTCGTTTACCTCAGAGGCATATTTGCTCTTTCCGCATACCCCAGGGGCATGAGGTGCATTTAAGCCCTTTTTTTCTCCTAACTAAGCAACAACTTAAGGCAAATGCTGGCTTGGTCTATGAATTTACTATTTAGTCTTGTGTAAATTCGGTGTGAGGGTATTTAAATGTAATAGTTAAGATATGGTTGGTATAGACTGAACTCATGAGGAGAGTTCAGTCTAAACTTCTCTTGTTTAAAGTTGTTCTCTTAACAATAAATTTCTTTCTCTGGACTAGCTTTTCTATATATTGTTCATGATCATTCTCTTAATTCTTATTTGTTTTAGTTGATTTTTGATCGAGGCAGTCGGCTAACTGAGAGATTTCAGCAGTAAAATAACTGATGAATATAGATAGCTAGGGTCAGGGGCGGCTCCAATTATAGGCAGTATACGCAGTTGCTTACTGCCCCAATTTAATTTTTTTTTAATGGTATATTTAAAAAAATAATGTCAAGGTCTAAAAATCTTATTGATAAAGACTAAATTATTAAGAGACCTATTAAATATCCTTGATTGAATGAGCATTAATAACTTTCCAAATTTAAGAGGCTCTAATATAAAATTTTATATTTAAAAAAATTAATGTGAAGGCCTAAAAAACTTAACATTAAATAGTATATTTATTGAATAAGCCTATTAAATCTATTTGATTGAAAGAGCATTAATTTTTCACTTTTTGTGGTATTTATAGTCGCCGTTTACCCTATAAAATTCTATTATTTAAATATATAATTGCAATTAATTCAAAGAAAATCATAACTGTTTCTTTTTTTACAGTTAGATATTACTAGCCCTTTAAACTTTAATTAACAACTAAAAATTTATCTTTAAAAGGGCTTAACATCATAACTTGTATATTTTAGGTGAGACAATATCGGTTAAGTATAAAAAATACCTAAAAATTATCTGTCAACTATTCCATTGTTTATTATTATAATTTATTTTTGTTTCTTAACTCTTATCTTTGGCATCAAGATCACTTATCACTAAAGATAATATTATTATAAAAAATTTATTTCTATTTTATTTTAGGTTGTATCTATCTTAGTTATTATTATTTGTACTGTAATCTTATTTTAAGCTTTTATTTTCATTATTTTATTTTGCAATAATTTATTATGATTAATAAAAATAAAATAAATTAGCAATATTATAAATTTAAAATATAACACTTTGATAAATAATTTTATATGTAAAAAAATTAGAAGAATAATTTTTAACTAAATTTTATTTTTAAAATATATTATTTTATAAATAATTATGTAAGAACTAATCTTAAAGTTTGCCTAAAGTCGGAATTATCTTAGGGCCGCCCCTGGCTAGCGTTACGTTTGATATTTTGACCGGAGAAAAGGCAAGGGGATGGAAGCTGCCAACATCAATCTGTTATCAGCAGAACATCGCCACAGTGACACTGATGGGCACCGCGGAGATTAATGTGGTGTCGGAAGACTAGAGGTTGGAATTCAACATTCATGATCTGTTTATATATAAAACTCCGACGACTGACGATTGCGGGTCTATATAGGCGTTGGAGACTTCAAAGGTTGCCGTTCATCACGTCCAAGTACGGCAAGGCGACAAGGGAGGCCAGAAATTTCCTTCTGAGACGTTCTGGCTTTTTCTCTATAGGCTAGTAGACACGGGCGCTGCATTTATCTTTCCCGAACGTCACTGAACGCGACTAGTCCTGGAAGATTTGTCACTGACTACCGTGTCATGAGGCTGCAAGATTTTTAGTCAATTAACTTCTATTTTATTTTTGCCTTCGGATGTGTCTGCGCGAGGTTACCCCGTTACCCGTACATGAAGTGGGCACCACATCCATGGCATGCTGCATAGTGCATTCAATTTCTCCTGCGTACTTATCCAAAAGAAATAAGCAAATAAACATAAATCTCAAACATTCCATTCGTTTTTGGTTCTTTGGACTTTCAAACCCTTGCAAGGAAGATTAGAACAACAAATTAAGTATCCAGCTACGTTAGGGCGGTGTTAGATATAATATGATATCAAATCTTACAGCTCATAGCTATCTAATTGTTTGATAATTTATCTTCTCAATACAATAACTAGGGAATTATTTGATTAATTTATCTAGGATTTCATATCTATCTTAAAGAAATAATTATTTAAATGCTCTCTATATCCAAGTTCAGTGTTGAAATAAAGGGACTTTTCTACCTAATCTACTGAGAAAGTACTAGAGATTTAATTTGAATTCTACTATCACTTTCAAGAAAAAAAAAAAAAAGAATTCTACGATCACTTAATTGTGTCACGCGTTCCAGAAACTCTCCACTTTTAGCTGTAACCAATATGGTCATTGGGGACATTTCCAACCCATATGAACCACCACCCAAAACCGCAAGCCCATATGATTCCTGTCGTCCGTCTCAGATGGCCTGTTTAGCACTCCAACGAAATGTGTCATCAACTGGGTCCATGACATTAAAACCACCAGGCCCATATTTAAAAGATGAGCATACAAAATCGAGTGAATCAAGGACAGCCCGTCGTCAGAATTCCTTGGCCCAAACACACGGAATAAGGAGTTCATGACCAAGCCAGCCCAAAGGGCGGACAGGGGATTTGAACCGTTGGGTTGATTTTATCCAAAACTTGTGCACTTTGTTGTCTTCAATGTCTTGGTCATGAACTCCTGCTTCTCTGACAAATCAACCCCATCTCCATCTACGGCTAGCTTTCAACTCGAGATTGCCAAACCAGCCGCTGGGCAGCAAATCCTCCCTCCCCCAATGAACAAGTGGATTTTACACCCATATTACACTACAGCTTGGAGGCTTTTTATTGTTCTTTTGAAGTTCGAACCCCCCCCCCCCCTACAGCCATGGGCCGGTAGTAAAATTTAATTCACAATCAACAAACCAAAACGCAATTGTACCTTTTAGGCCATCACAACTTAACTTTGTTTTTTAGCATATTCCTCACAAGTATATATCTTATCCTCTTCCACAGTTGCATAGTAGTTACTGATTACTGACCCCCCAGGCACCCAAAATAAAAAGAACGGAAAAGACAAAAGGCATTGACATAATTGACAGTACGTAAATTTGGACAGTTTAATTACTAGAATGGCATGCAGCTTCTTGTCCTTATTGGTCAACTCGGATTAATGAATTATTTGACTCTTGGAGATACAACGGCGCGCAGTGGATTCTTCATTACCACTAAGAACTCCTCCTTCTCTGACAGATCAACACCTTCCCCATCCACTGCCTTCCACTCAAAATTCCAAACCAAGTTTGCAACCAGGTACTCCAGAAGAAGCAAGCCTAATCTGTTCCCGGGACACATCCTCCTACCAGCACCAAAGGGCATCATCTTAAACGCAGTCACATCAGACACTCCTGCTTCGCTTATATCATCGCTGGTTAACAACCTTTCAGGCTTAAACTCCATAGGGTTCTCCCACACGTTAGGATCTCGCCCTATTAGGGATGTCACAATGTTCACCGTAGTGTCTTTGGGTATAGTGAAGCCACAGAGTTCCACATCTTCCATGACTGTGTGTGGTATCAACGAGGTATTTGGAGGGTGAATTCTTAGACACTCCAGGATTACCGCTTTCAAATAGTTTACCTTGTGCAGATCTTCCTCCTTAACCTCCTCTGCTCCATGTCCCACAACCCCACTGATTTCGGCAAAAAGCTTGGCTTGAATATGTGGGTGCTTGACTATATACGCCATGACCCACTGCAGCATCGTTGTGCTTGTGTCAGCGCCTGCATTAATGAACTCCGAGCACAAGCTCAGGATATCGCCTTCGCCGAGCTTACCTTCCTCCTCGGAAACTTGCAAATCCAGTAGCGTATCTGTGTATGAGACCAAGTCGAATTCTTTGCCTTGCTCTTGCTTCAACTGCTTTCTGGCTCTTATTAGAGGAAAAATCACATCATCTTGACTCTTCAAGAAATTTAAGTACCTTTTCCAACGATTTCTAAACAGCAACTTTCCCAATCTCGGCCAGGTACCGAACACACTAAACTGCTCATAGTTGACAAGAAGTTGATATTGGATGTCGAGGACATCTTTAACTGCAGTCTCACTGATTTCGCCAAAAGCCATGAAAATGAAAAGGGAAAAAATTGCATGGTGGAGATGATCGAGTAAACGGACGGGCTCATTGTTCTTGGAACATTGATTGAAGCTTTTAATCAGTGACTCCAACACCCGCTTGCGTTCGATAGAGTAAGATTTCAATCTAGTGGGGTGGAGAACTTCAGAGATGAGGTTACGACGAAGGACACGCCAAGTTGGGCCATAGGGGGATGCGCCAATGTCTTTGCGCTTGTTACTAAGAACCACGCTGACAGGGACCATTGCGGGACGGCTGGCAAAAGCAGCACTATTCCGAACAAGGGCTTGGTGTGCGAGGGAGTAGGAGGTAATGAAAATGAGGGGTTCAGAGCCAAGACGGAGTGTGAGAATGGGGCCATACTTGTGGGAGAGGCTATAGATGACGGATCTAAGCTCAACCATGGATTTGGGAAGCAAGAGAAGGTTTCCTATGAAAGGAAGAGGTCGAGGTCCCGGAGGGAGTTCGCCTTTTAATTCATTCTTTTTGGTGGTTTTGGAGGAATAGAGAATGCTGAAGAGGGATTTCACGGAAAAACATGCACAGAGAGAGATGAGAACGATGAACCAGGCCTCCATCTTTCAGCCTGTTCGGAGTGTGTGTACGAGCTTGAATATACTTGCCTATTTATAGGAAGAGAACCAACCACAATACTGTACTACCTAATTATTAATGGATTGTATAGGCAAGTAGTATGCATGGATGAAGGACGACCCGCATAGCCCAGGTCAGCAAGCCGCCTCTGATTTCTTTTCTTTTCTTTTCTTTTCGTCGAAGCCACCTCTCTCTCTTCTCTATCTTACAAACCACTCTCTTGCTCAGGGGAAAGGAAAATATGATACCTTTTATCTATAGCTGGTGGATCAGAATAAAAAAATAAAATATATATGTGCCTAGCTATAGTTTCTATCTAATTCGGCAATTGCCCTTGATCATGACCTATTTGTACACGAAACTTAAGTTCATGAAGGATTAACCTCCATTTTATTATGTACTTATATATTTTTTTTAACAAGGGTACGTGAAGCTTCACTCGGACTATGTACTTATGTCTTGAAGTGGCTGCAATGGATAATTGTTAGCACTTAAAATATTTCGAACTTGAGATATGACAGTGAGCAAACTCTCAAGTCTCAAACTTAGACCACTGAGCCAAACCTTTAGAGTTTTAATAACTTTTTTTTTTTTGCTTCAATTGAAATCTTCATTCTTATTCAAACTAATAAAAAATCTATTAAATAAGTGAAAAAAGACATAAAACATACCCTCGATGTGAATGCTATGCTTAGCATTAAAGTTATTTTTGTATTGTACGCATTTTGTAATTATTTGTTTACATGATTTGATTTTACATGTTTATTGATTAGTATGTTGTCAATGTAGTACAATCTATTGGAGGTGATTATTTTTTTGGGTGATGTTTGGGAATCAATTTTTTTTTTAAGAATTTTAAATTTGTATAAGAAAATTTTGAAAGTTTGACTTTTTATAAGAGTTTGTAAAATGTTGATGAACAAATTTAAGAATATTTGGTTGTAAAATGATTTTTATCAAAGTTTGTTAAAAGGTAAAAAGCGAGAAAATTTGATGATATTTTTTTAATAAAAAAGTAATATAATTATTAAAAAATATTATAGTGAAAATATATTGAAATTTGTGTGAAAATTTTGACATTTTGACATTTGGTTATAAAAAAAATTTGGCTTTTTTGATTTTTTTTAATTGAAATTTTTACAAACTAAACGTCACATAGAGATCACTACATTCATTGAGATGATGATAGTGATGGGCCATGAAATAATAGGCCCGACCAGACCACTTGGGCTCGGGCCCATTAGCTAGTTGGTCAGTCTCGACTATCTGACCTCGCATAAGAGTACGACATCCGATCTCACATAGAAGTCTAGACATCCGAGGACTCCTCATGGCAACTGGAATGGTCGGTGACACTCATAATACAACTCTACTGCCTTAAGAGAAAGTCTCCTAGCAGGACCACGATGCCGGTACATGTATATATTTTTCAGGCTGGATTGTTCTTCTAATACTAAAATCTTATTGAGATCTAACTGAGTCATCGGAATCTCCGGATTGGAGGCCACCCTTTCTTCTTCTTTCTTTTAGGTCTGGTCTAACTCCACTGAAAACCCTTTTCGGGGCGAGATCTTAGCAACAGTCGAACTTCTCCAGAGTAACCTACTTAGGGAGAGATCTTAGCAGCGGTCGAGGTATAGCTCACCCCTATGAAAAGACAAAAAGAATGCAGTTCTTCAGGGATTCTCTTCACGATTAGGGACTGTCGAGCCTTCACCCGCTTAGACCACACTTGCTGGAAAGACTGACCACGCCAGTAAGAGAGCCAAGACAGGGCAATAGGACAACTGACTCGATCTTCGGTCCGACCTAAATCGTTTTTGAGGTTGAAAATGGGGGAGACTACTGATGGGCCATGAAATACTAGGCCAGAACAGACCACTTGGGCTCGGGCCCATTAGCTAGTTGGCAAGTCTCGACTATCTGACCTCGCATAGGAGTATGACATCCGATTTCACATAGAAGTCTAGTCACCCGAGGGACTCTTCATGACAATTGAAATGTTCGGTGACACTGTCCTAATATAATTCTACTACATTAAGAGAGTCTCATAGCAGGACTACGACGTCGGTACAAGTATAAAAACTCAGGTATTCTCTTTATTGGGGACATGCTGAATCATACGCGTAATATGAACTCTTCTTGATATTTAACTTAGGCATCGGAGTCTTCAGACCCGATGCCGCCACCTATTCTTCTTGATTTCAGGTCTGATCAGCTTCAACTCTTGATGATTTTGACATCATCATATAGTATTGAAGTTTACAACCAATGAGGATCGAAAGCCCTAGGGGCTGTTCGGTATACAAATATTCGGAAGATTTTTTTGAATTCTTAGAATATAAAATATTCTAAACCAAACATCATTCTTAACACTACATAAAAATAAATAAAACACGCATACCAATAAAGTTAACATCACCTAAAAATTCTCAAAACACAAAAAATTCTCAAAAAACATTCCAACCCCTCCTAGTATAGCTAGGGATAAATATGGAATAGCTCATGTGAAATGTAGTATTCCTCAAACGGTGAAAGATATAAATCCATATTCAATCTACTGTTCCTTTTAAATTCTGAATATATTTTGTGATAGTAAACAGTTAAATCATGAAAATATATAAGAAACGAAGATCTCGTATCTTTTTCCGAATTGTTTGCTACGCCGTGAAAGTTTGCTGCGCCCGCCGCCTCTTTATCTTCTATTCATTCGAGTAGACATCGCTACATTCGCAGGGCCAGCAGTCTGGCACGTGTATAGTTTGTCGCCGTGTTGCGAACACTTACGTCAAAATCATAGCAGAGAGAGAACTTTATTATTCTCGAGCAGTCCCATCATAAATCGAGTCCACAAATAAAGCGCCAAGAAAAATCTTTGGAAATATCTTGCGAATTTTCTTCCCGGAATATTACTGAACTCTGAACAGAATTGTCGAGATGGAAATTTTGCCCATTTAAGTTCGCACCCAGCTAAACTGTAGGCATCTATATATCTATCTCTTTTTTTAAAAAAAAATTAAAAAATCTCCTATATATTCACGATGGTGTTCGGTTAGTATGTATTTTGAGAATTTTTTGTGTTTAAGAATTTTTAGGTGATGTTAACTTTATTGGTATGCGTGTTGTAGTTATTTTTAGGTGATATTAAAAAACATATTCAGTTTATGTATTTTCAAAATTCAAAAAATCTTAGAAATACAAACAAAACGAACAACACCTCGAGACTTCTAGAAAATTAAGCTGGGCATATAATTGATACTTAGCCAGGTATGCAGTGGGACTGCTGCAAGTGGGAGGCCGGAGTAGGTGGAGAAAGCTACACAGTGACTTACAACTTAGAAAAAAAAAAAGACTGCAAGTCACTGAAGTAGTTTTCTCTTATTTTCTTGCTTATTCATTTTGCTACCCTTTTCCTAAAGTTAGTGGAATTGCTAGAATAAATGCATCGCAATAAATTTGATATGGACCGGCCACAAATTAGTTGTCGGTAACGCGAGCAAAGTCAGATGATTTGGGGTTCAATCTAAATCACTGACTAATGTTCAATGGCCATATATTCTCTTCAACGACAAGTACTTAACGCATGATCAGTTATTAATCTTGGCTGCACTTAATCTCTGTTTCCGCTTCTTTTCTCTTTCCTTCCTTGTCACTTGCGTCTTAATTAATGACTAACTAAAGGGATATATAAGATCACAATGCTTTTGGAGAGGAGGCTATCTATCTCTCTAAACGAAGAAGTATTTCCAAATCCTGAGTCCAGACGAAATTTGCACATTAGACATTCATCAATCTTTTCTTCGTTTTACTGTTCTCTTGCGACAGAAGACAAACCAAAAAAGAAAAATAGTGCACGCAGCTAAGACGATGGTGACCCAGTAATGTATGTTTGACATGGGATTGAGTACCGGCCCTTGGATCCAACACATGTAAAACAGCGTACTACAGCGACCGTTCATAGGATAATTTATTTGAATATATAATTATGGAGCACCACAGAAATTGCTGTCATATCATATGTCGCTTCTTCTTCCTCTTTTCATGTATCAATCATTCAAAACAGCAAGACTTTACCTAACACTCGAGTCTCTTTGAACTTCTATCTTACCTAACCCTATCTACTGTTCGAGGATGTAGAAGCAAAAGAAAATGTATTTGATAGTTGATACCCTAAAATGGGAAAGAGAAAATGTATACTGTCACGTCGGAGGAACATTATCTAATTTTAACGTATCTAGACCTGTCCAACGACTCAACTTTAGAACTTAAGCATAGAGGGTTTGGTTCAATTATGCTACAATTTTTTTTTGTTCACATTTTGAATCTAGAAAAATTATTCACGCTTATAATACCACGCTATACTTTTCCCAATGATGCATCTTCATGTATTCCTTTTTTTCCCCTAATGGGTGTTCATATATACCAGTTTATATGTACTTCTAGGCTAAAGGTCTTGAGAGTGAGACCAAAGAATTGATACCAGTTATACAATTTTAAACTTAAGACCTGAAAGAGAGTATACCAATAAAACTCCAAAACCTTAATAAGTATATTAACCTTTAGAATTGCACCTCCATATATTCTATTCAACGACAACAGTTCTAGAGTTGAACTGGGATGCAGTTAATCTCTGTCTCCCTTGTTTCTCCTTTCCTTTCTCGTCACCTTTCCTCTTAATAACAAACTAGAGAGATAAGATTGCTATGCTTTGGCAGAGGATGCTATCTCTAAAGGAAAGAGTTCTTCGAAACGAGATAGAGTCGAAATTTGCACATTATCATAGTGAAAAGGCGGTTTGGATATTTCTTCCAAGGAGAATGGTTGAATAGTTTCAACAATAGACTTCCATTTCTAAACAAATCTTTTTCAATGGGTACTCTAAATTGTACCACCTACGAGCTTGAGTCTTTGGTTTGATTAATATTTTGGCTTTGGTTTCGTTGGTTCAAACGTCCAAGATTTACCTTTAATTATTCTCTCAGTTTCTTCAATGTATTTTTCAGTTAAGTGAGGTCTATCTTAATCTAGTGAATAAAATCAAATATATTGAGTCTGAGAACCAGTTATAAGTGTCCAAAGTTTGACATTGCGTTTTGAGTCCTGATAGTATATTTTTTAGTTGAATTAGATATATTCGAACTTAGTGTACAAAAATAAGTGTAACAAATTTCTCTCGTTATTCAAAGAATACAGAAAACCTATATCTTAATAAAATTTAATTTGTCTAAGATTATCATTGGGTGCCTATATGTTAGCTTTATCCATTTAGAACATTCTTCAACAGCTTGGACCTAAATGTTCTCATTAATGCTTAAATTTTTGCAGCTCTGATCTGTCTAGAAGAGGTGAACGAGGATGGCTAGCTAAAGGGCTAAGTGGGGGTCGATATTAGAGGTGAAAACCGAAAATGCGGTCCGGATCGCATTTCCGGTCCTCCAATATTAAAGGACCGGACCGGACCACTTATATGTGTTCCGGTCCGGTCCGATTTTAAAAATACGGTCCGGTTTGGACCACTTGGTCCAGACCGGATTTAAATTCTTTTAAAAAAAATATTTTCGCAGCAGAGCCGCACTGCGCAGTGCGATATTAATCTTGTCATGATTGACAAGATAAAACAGCTGCTTTACGACCATTCTCTTATTCTCCCATGTTGTGGCCTGTGCACCGTTTTACTCATAGGATAGGTGGGAGGGGTTGCTTCGATTTTTACTGCAATCTTCTACCATTAATTGACTAGACGGGCCTAGAAAAAAAAATTGACTGGACGGATGGCCGACAAAATATAATTTTTTTAAGAGCTAAAAATTCAAATTTTAGTCATTCAAAATTTTTGATTTTATAAAAAATATTTTTTTTTCAATTTGTTTATCTGATGTCAGCTACGTGTAATGGAGTTATTAGTGCGTTGAGTTTTGAATCTGATGGCGTGGGTCCCTCTGGCAGCGTAACTGCAACGGCAAGATCTTGGTTCCACTGGTTGAGAAATATTTCGGATAAGACCTGCGTCATTTAATGCACTACAGCCACTACTGGGTCGAGCCGCTTTACGCATAATAAAGTTGTCAGCTTAAAAGCAAGTGCTTATTTACCAAAGCGGGCAAACACATCACATCAAGATTGCCGACGTCCCAACTCTTCTCAAGGTAACGAGAAATGACATATTTGAGGTTGGCTCCAGTAAATTAAGAAACACATCAAGATCTTGCAGATAGTACTGCGCAGAGCAGTAGGCTCTGCGCAGTAGGCGCACTGCGCAGTGCAGATAGCACTGCGCAGTAGGCCGTATTTATTTTTAAAAACTTAAAAAATAAAAAAAATATGAAATGCGATTCGAACCGGACCGTATTTTTAAAATTAAGACCGAATTAAACCACAAATTCGATCCTATTTTCCGGTCCGGTCCGATCTGCGATCCGATTCTGTTCAGCCCTAGTCGATATGCCTAAGGTTGTTAATTGTCCGTCTTCATACCGAGCCCAATCCAATTATCCAATTGCAGCGCCAAGAAAATGCACCCGTACCATCCCGAGGCAAATATTGCACACGTGTTTGTTCTTCGGCGGAAACTTGGTTCGCAAGTTGTCAAAAGGGAACAAAAGCGAAAACAGAGACTAGCCGCCTACTAAAAGGCTACCGAAGAGCCAGCGGGTACGTTGCACCCCGACCAGCGAGATGGCTCATGGCAGGTCTATTGACTTGATACGGTGTTCGAATATTTGTATAACGATGTGGGTATGTTTGACCCTGAAATAAGTTGACCTCAAAATTTTAAATTTAAAAATAAAAAAATTATTATAATATTTATTAAAAATATTTTCTTTTTACTTTTTCATCTCCTGTAACATATTTTTATTTTATATATTTCTCAAATCTAAATACTCCAAATTTTTATCCTCAAACATACGATGTTTGTTTGGAAGGAATTTATGGTATTTTTAAAAAATTATGAATATTTAAGTGATATTAAAGTTGTATTGATATGTATGTAAAAGTTTTTAAAATGGATTGATGTTTATAAAAAAATGTTGTATTGAAATACGTGTGTTTTGTGATATTTGTATTGTAAATATAAAAGTATGATGTAAATTCTAAAAATTTGGTATAAACGTACCTGCTCTAAATATATTCTGTCTGTATTTTTCAAACAGCATAATTAAATAGAAAATAAATAAAAAAATCTCAAACCTCATTTTCAGAAGGGAAGTTGGAAACTTGAGATATACCACAATTAATTAATTTATTTTTCCATTTAGGTGCACAAGACGATAAGGGCACAGTTACAAATCCTTTAGGTTTAATAAAAAGATCGCGTTGGAATTAGGCCAAATTAGCCACTGAGTCAAAAAGCAGAACTTAATGGAAAATTGGCTGCCGTTGCCTCATTGCATTTCGAAGTGCCGGTCGACGTAGAGTACCGATTGGCAGCCAGCTTGGGTGAGAAGATTTCCACCTACTTTCTACCTTTTTGTTTCCTATGGGGCGCCTACCACCAGTCGAGACCAAAGGTAAAGATTTCTATTTACCTGTTAATCTTCCGGCTTTGTAGACCTGTAATGGAATTAGACCCTCCCATTTCCAACTTTGTGGAATTAAACCAAACGTGCAAGAAAAGCTAAAACGACGGCTTTCCAATTGGGCATTGGCTTTCCATTGTATAATGCATGGTGAGCTGGATGAGCTGTTATGTTCACATGGGAGTATTTTACATAGGGAGTGTTTATTTTTCCAAAATTTTGGGGTTTGAAATTTCTAACAAAATAAATACACTCCAAAATTTTTAATTTTTACACACACACAATCTACTTTTCACAAACCTCAATAAATCTCAATAAAGTAAAGATTCTCAAATTTTCAAAATCAGACTAACCACCAAAAAATATTTTAGACTGTTTGAGTCTCAAAATTTTAATTTATAATTAAAAAAATTACAAAATAAATTTTCTTCTTATTAAATTATTATTTTTCATTATAAATCGTGACTAAAGCTTACCATTGAGAGAGATTTACCCTTAAATGATATTATACCCATCGGCCTCGCAACACGTGCATTTATTAGTAAAAGGACTCGTTCGCTAAATTGTTAATTCATTACGATTCTCTTGTTTATTTTGGATCCATCCCTGATCCCCCATAACGTACAGGACAAAGCAACCTCGTCCCTATTCTGTAGGGTGAGGGTCACTGAATCAGCCGCAGATCTTCTGTTTTCTCAAAAGAGTGGAGTTCATTGACCCAATCACATAAAACTATATGCACCTATATGCTCTATGGGATGAAGCCATTCAAGAGTAGCTTGTGTGTGTTGGGATAATTCCTTCCACGTGAAGGAAAGTTCAATTGCGATTTTTTTATTAAGGTCCAAAACTTATTAGGGTTTTACCTTTAAACTATAAGTATGTGTTTTGTACGGATTGAAGAGAGAAATATAAGAGAAAGAGGTAGTTTTTTTTTTTCACTCACATCCAAGTTTCATCAAGGCCTTGATCTCGCTTCGTCTATGATCCGATCAAGCTGAAATTTAGAGGAGACGTTTACAACACAAGGAGCTATAATCTGAACGGTGGAGATCGGATTTCGAGCTCGAAAACTGGAATTAGTGCACATAAACAATAACCACAAATTTTTGATATTTTCTCTCTTTTTCATTGTATTTGTTAATATTGATATTATCTCGAAGATATATGAGTTGTAACCTCTAATTATTACTAGAGAAGAGTTTGTGTACCCATCATTTGGTTGATAGTGAAGATTTTGACTGAATTAGGTCCCGTGATTTTTCTTCCTCACGTGTCATAATTCGATTCCGACAACCTCAAACTCTTAAAAGTGATATTTTTTTGTTGTTCTTTAACTATAGGCTACCTTCTTATGCCCATTAAGACATATTTAACAAAAAAACAATTGTTGTGTATAAACTATTAAGGTTCTAATACTTTATATTATGAATTATGAATTTTGTTATATTCGTCCTTCAATTGTCAATTATGTACATTTTACAACTTTTGCCTGTTAATTTATACGAAAATTGATATTATTTGTTAGTAAAATAACTCCTAAACTCACACACAATATAAAGGCAACAAATTTGAAAGTAAAATAGTAATTTCATTGATATAAAAATATCAATTTTCATCTAGATTAACAAGGAAAACCAAAACGTGCATTCAATTGACAATTAAGACGCGAAATGTATGCAACATATAAATGCACATATACTCCTTCCTACCCTACAATTCAACTCTACTTTGGGCTTTAGACCCTGCTATGATATGCCACTAGAATATGTCATGTCAAACACCTCGCGGATGCAATGGTGCACTAGTCATATTTACGGGAATGTTTGAATGTGAAAATTTTGGGTATTGAATTTTGAAAAATATTATAAAATAAAGATATCTTATGGGAGTCGGTGAAAAAGTAAAGATAGAAGATTTTATTATAATAATAATAAATTATGTGATGAATTTTTTATTATTAAACCCAAATATTTGGCCCCAAATAATTGGAGCTCAAACAAGACATATTGTAATTTCTTAAAAATAAAAATAAAAATGATAAATCTCAAATTGACCAACTACTCCTTTTCTCAGTATTCATTAAATTTTCTCAATCTACATGTGGCATTATTGTTTTTAAAAATATTTTAGAATATAATATGGTTTAATAAAATTTTAAAAATAAATATCCAAAATTTTAAAAATTTATACACAAATATCAATACATTTTATACAATCTCAAACAAATTTTCACACAAACTTTAATATTTTTTTTAAAAAATTATGATAAACATTATCTCTCTGTACTTTTTCACCAAACTCTAATATTTGTTATTAAACAATTACATCAAATCATCTTTCTCTCAACTTTTTACAAACTTAAATAAAAATTAAATATCTTTAAAACTTTTCACTAACATTTACATAAATATGGACAATTTTATCCAAATACAAACCTCTTACAATTTTTTACAAAAGCAACGTCCCTAAATTTGTGTGAAAACGACGTAGTACAAGGTCAAGTGGTAATAACATGGACTCTCACTCCATCCACATATTGTATATCCATCGAGGAATGACGTGGCAAAATCATATGCATTTTGAAAGTTTAGGGACCCAGTAATTAAATTAATTAATTCAAATAATCTCTTATTAGAGAAGAGAACCGAAATTCAAAAAAATTTGAAGTTAGAGAGAGAGAGAGGGAGATGGCGACGACCTCAGGGAACATGAAGGGATTCTACAGGCAGAGGAAGAAGAGCGACATCACTAAGCCGAAGGCATCAAAGCCTTCTTTGAAGACGAAATCGCTGAAACACGCTGCGAGTTTCGGCTCCGACGTCACCCAGCACCCGACCCTCCTTTTTCACGGCTCACCTGAACTAAAAGGTTTCCCTCTATTTCTCTCTCTATTTGAACTTTAGGGTTTTGTGTTGGGGTCCACACCCATAAGAGATAGACTTAGAATAGAAGTAGAGTTATTGTGGAAGTCTACTTGCTCCCTACTTCTAGTTTATCTAGGATTCTCTTAAGGTTTTCTCTTTGTATTTTTCCCTATAAATAAGAGGCTTATGTTATAGAGAAGAGGCACGTGAGCACGTGAGATCGTGTGCATTGAGCAAAGAGAGAGGAAGAGAAAGAGGGTGGTGTGACTATTGTATTGGGGCGGGCAGAGTAATTTTCTTAGGCTTTCTTAATAAAATTGCTCTGGGGTGGACGTAGGCCGGATTGGGGCCGAACCACGTAAATCTGGTGTTCCTTACTTTGAATTTTCGTGACGCTTTTCCCAACAAGTGGTATCGGAGCCTGGTTCGAGGAGCCGGAGTAGTTTTTCGGGAGAAGCGGAGTAGGTCCGAAAATTCAAAGTGGTCCGATCTGAGATTGGAGAGCACCAGCCTGCAGAGGAGATCGAGACGAAGCCGTTGGTCGAAACCACGTCGTCAGAATCACCGGGACGCGCCGCAGGAAGAAGAAAAGGCGCCGCCACGCGTCACACGCGCCGAACAGAGAAGGGCGAGTGGGCTTCACTCTCTCCACGCGCCACACGCGCCAGCGACAGGAGCCTGCCACGTGTCCTGTGACGTCAGCATCCACGTCATCGCCACGTCAGCAGTGGGTCACAGGAGATCTGAGTCGGTAGTGCCACGTTATCCGCCACGTCAGCATTGCCACAGGGTCGGCGTGCCACGTCAGCTTTGCCACGTCATCAGAGAATATTCCTGAGGAATATTCCGGTTTTATTTGTTCAGTGTGGTTTTTTGGCCGGTTTAGGGGCTTTTAGGCCGGTTTTCGAGCAGGTCAGACTGGTTCCTAAGGTTTTAGACCATCCCGGATCCATTGGTGCAGTCAGAATTGTGAAATTCGGCCTCGATCAGTGTGAATGATGGCGGAGAATATGATTACCGGTATGATGATGTTGACTGCTGCAAACTACATGAGCTGGAAGCCACGGATGGAGGATATCCTTTATGCAAAGGATATGTATGATCCATTGGAGAACGAGGGAAAGAAACCGATGGGGATTGACGAGGCAAAGTGGAATAAGATCAACCGGAAGACTATAGGGTTGATTCGACAGTGGATTGGGCCAGAGGTATTCCATCACGTAGCCAAAGTGACGAACGCTTTTGAATTATGGGAGAAGTTGGAGACAATGTACCAGTCAAAGACTTCGCGGAATAAAGCGCTGCTAATGAGGAGGCTAGTGAATATGAAGCTGCGAGACGAGAAGTCGGTGGCGGAACATACCAGTGAGTTCCAAAACTTGATAAATCAATTGAACAGTGTCGAAATGACTTTCGAAAATGAGGTTCAAGCTTTACTGCTTCTGAGTTCCTTGCCGGATAGTTGGGAGACTCTTGTTGTTTCTCTTGGAAATTCAGCACCGAATGAGAAATTGACCATGAAGTTGGTCAAAGACGCTCTATTCAGTGAAGAGGCACGAAGAAAGGAGATGGGGACTTATGACTACAGTGGATCACAAGCTCTCATCACAGAAAGAGGCAGAAGAAGCAGCTGGAATACAGGTGGCCGGGATCAATCCAGAGGAAGAGGTCGCAAGATTATCTGCTTCTATTGTGACCAAGAGGGACATATCAAGCGGAACTGTCCAAAGTACAAAGCAGAGAAAGGGAATTCATCAGAAGCCTCGGTGGTGACTGATGATTCCGGCTTCCTGTAGCACACGAAGGTGCTTGGTACCAGCTGGAGGAGATGCAAGAGCAGGGGGAGCTACTGTTCTTCATGGGTCCGGCTGTACAAGCTGGGGATGCGGGCACCCTATGCGGGGGTGCAGGACACTCGGATGAGAGTGTGGTCGTCTGGTGACAAGGACGAGGTTGGAGTGCCAGTAGAATAAGGTTGCAAGGGGTGGTGAGCAAGGGGAGCAACAGACACTAAGTTGCCGGAAGTTTCTACTGTTGAAAACCCGGGTAGCACTCAACCGAAAGATGTCAGGAACAAATTATTCTCTTATGGTTATGGAGGGGGAGATTTGTTGGGGTCCACACCCATAAGAGATAGACTTAGAATAGAAGTAGAGTTATTGTGGAAGTCTACTTGCTCCCTACTTCTAGTTTATCTAGGATTCTCTTAAGGTTTTCTCTTTGTATTTTTCCCTATAAATAAGAAGCTTATGTTATAGAGAAGAGGCACGTGAGCACGTGAGATCGTGTGCATTGGGCAAAGAGAGAGGAAGAAAAAGAGGGTGGTGTGACTATTGTATTGGGGCAGGCAGAGTAATTTTCTTAGGCTTTCTTAATAAAATTGCTCTGGGGTGGACGTAGGCCGGATTGGGGCCGAACCACGTAAATCTGGTGTTCCTTACTTTGAATTTTCGTGACGCTTTTCCCAACATTTTGTTGGGGGTTATTGTACATTGTCTTCTGCCCTGTTGGTTAGGGTTTTAAAAATGCAAATTCTCTCGTTCAATGTAATCGGAGATCGTGGAGTTTTCAAAACCTTGAGTTTTTGGCTTTTTCAATGTGTTTGGTTTTCGGGTGATAGATGAGCATGACGAGCACGAGGAGATGGTTGGGCAATTCGACATGAACATGGCGTACGGACCGTGCCTCGGAATGACCAGACTGGCGCGGTGGGAGCGTGCTCGGCGTTTAGGCTTGAACCCTCCTGAAGAAATCGAGCGACTTTTGAAGGCCGGGAAAGTTGGGCCGGACTGCTTGTGGGATGGACGCGTTTAGAAATTTCGTACCGCTCTTTCCGGTTATATTCAAATGTCATGCTGTGACTGAAAAACTTGCGTTTTTCACTTCAAGTGTGTTCAGCCCCTGGCTGCACTGTAGGGTATCGTTTAGATGATGTTTGTATATGCTCTGATTTGCTTGACAGTTTGCTAATCTTAATCAAGACCTTTTGTCTATCCAAACTGGTTAATTAGATGTGCGTGTCTAAGGGTCTTCCTTGCTCTGCAACTTCTTTGCTGCATTGCTTAATTGACATTATAAGCAAAGAATAAGCATGCCTCTGGTTTTGGGGATTAAATCTTAGGGAGTTAAAGATGGTTTTTTTTGTTCATCTCTCTAGTGCAGTATTCCAGGTTGTATCGTGTGATGTTTGATTAAGGTGCTCGACAAAGCACGTCTGATTTATTTCTCTTAAATTTGGGTGTCAAATGCAAAAATCAACCGTGCATCAGGTTAATTGGTCTCTTACTCTCAACATTTATACATTTGTCACTCTTTGTTTTGATTACTGATTCATACATGCATTAGATATCCTAACCTTAATTTTTGTCTTCTTTTCTATGGTGTTAAGAGAATATAGAGTATGGTTAGCATCAGGCCTGTTTGTTATATAAGCAATATCATGTATTCTGACTTGGATATATGTTGATTTGCTCTGTAAATCATCTTGAAAAGACAGCGACGGGAGAATCCCATCTTGTGGTTTGAAATAGTGCTTTTTAGTCTTTCATTATTTTTCCAACTTTAATTACATGTTATCTCATGATGTCTTGTATTTTAAGTTTTGCATTCATAACTCGTGAGGAGATTATAATCTTTTATATTTGTTTAGTGCACAAAATTTGGCTCGTAGAAATTTCTGGAAACGTGTCTTTCTTTAAATTTTGGGCCAGGCATTGCTTGAGAGCTAAATTTTTTGGCTGGTATTGTGTGTATGTTATAGAAATATGTTAAAATTACATGAAATAGATGCTACGATCTTGGTCCTGATCGTTCGAATATGCATTAAACTGCTACATCTTCTCCAGTGTCCCTGCCTTATACTATATACAACATCTTCCCCAATGCAATATTTAAAAATCTGATGGCAGAAGAAGCAACTGCTATGCTAATGTGGGCTCTCTCTCCAGCAGGGAGGAAGTTAAAAGTGGAAAATTTCGGTACATACGCTTAAGTCTTCTGCGCAAGTTACGCATATGCTGCTTTGTCCTGAGGAAATCTTGTGCGCAAGTTATGCATATGCTTTGCCCCAATGAAGTCTTGTGTGCAAGTTCTCTTTCTCTCTCCCCCGCTTTCTGAGACTTGATGCATGGATGACGGACCCCCAAGAGCCACCGATTAGCGTTAAAAAAAAGGGGGAAGAGATTAAACCCATTCGTCTCGAATTTCAGCTTTTCCTCTTGAACGAATGGATGAAAGTTAAAAAAAAAAAAGGATGAAAGTTTTCAAGGAAGCGAAGATATTCGAATCGATACAACTCAAGAAAAAATACCCGACTTTGATACAAGTATTGAACAAGCTACTAAAGCTTATTCGCTATCGGAACAAGAATGCAGTAGAATGAATATACATGCTATTAAGGAAAAGGAAAAGGAATTCCAAAGAAAAAAAAATGTTGATACGGGTCTTCTCTTTGAAAATACTATTAGCACAAAGTTACTCTGTTTTCCTCCTGGATTTGGATTTCACATCATCATCAGGTATACACGACGACCAATAAATTGGCAAGACTGTGCACGCTGCCTGTATAAGGAGGGCAATTGGAAACCCTGAAAAATCGTCTCCTGTAACCCCAACGAATGACGCAAGTGCAACACCAAGGAATCCACTCACTATGAATGCAAGGGCTATAGCAGACATGACAAATGCCATAAGAGATCCTTCGCATCCTGGAGGGCAGAACTGAGGAATCAGAACACTGAATGGCAGAATCTTGAAAAAGAAGAGAACCTCCAATAAGCCTGAGAATATCACAACATAGACCGAGTCTGGTACACCAATTGTTTTGTAGAACCCCTTCACAAACAACACATCTGATAACATGAATATGGCCATCAATACCTGAATGGCTGAAATCAGTTTCCTAGGTGGAACTGACTTCAAGTGACGATTATAAATGATGCTCCATAGAAGCATTGCCGCCTGACCAAATACCTTGGAGAGACCCAACACTGAGGAGTCCATCTTCAAATATTCTGTCTGGTAAAAGAACATGGTGCCTGTTAGTGCTGGAATTGTAGCATAAGATGCTGCAAACCATGTTAGCGAGTAAGCAATCTCAGGTTTTCTTAATGCAACTGAGAGCTCTGAGAGCTGTTTTCTAATGCATGCATTGGCTTTGCTCTTGGGAAGGTTAAGAGAGCTTTCACGAACGGTAATGGTCATGAAAAACTGGAGAGAAATGAGAAGCCCAAAAAACAGGAACATAGTTTGTTGGGAGAATCGATCCATCATTATGCCGCCAAGGAAGTTTCCAAAAACTCCACCTGCAGACGAAGCCATCCAAACATATGACTGGAGCTCTCCCGAGGAAGATGGTTGAGAACTTTTGGAAGAGGAAGTCGGTTGTTTTCCTACTTCCGCAACAATGGCATCATTTGCAACCTCAGCTATTGAGGCACCAAGGTTACTGAGGAGAAGACAAAGGCTGATGGAGAAGATTGAGATGCTTGATGGGGAGAGTACGGCTATTGCTAGCCATGACACTGCTTGTAACAAAGCTGCACCAACAAATTTGTTTCATGAATTAGAAAAGCTGCACCAATATTCTTGATTCTACTCTTTGCAGCTTTAATTGACTATGAAATCATCATCACTAGCCTCATGTCTTCCTATTTTTTTTCTTCATTATATAAGCATCTTCAGAAGTTACCCACAGTCATCACAGCATTTCATGGAGGGGATCGACAAAATTGGTTTCAGGATAACAAAATCACCATCAACGTCACAAAATTTATGACTTCGTATTAGTTTCGTAATTAGCCAAGGGTCCTAAGAAGGCACCCACAGTCACCAGAGCATTCTCCGGAGTGGTTTGGGCAAATTCAAGCCTTCAGAAATTTTATGGTGAAAAATGACTTACTAATTAGTTTGCAAAAGCAGAAATTGAAGGGGAAGAAATTGTCGCTTCAGCTCCCAAAAGGAATACTATACAACAGTAAGTAAACGAGTTTTAGCTTCCAGAAGCAACTAGATTGTGCTTCTTGATTCATGACTCCGTAGATATGATTTGCGTTTTCAAAGTACTTAAACAGCGAGGAGTAATTGACCACCCAGGAAATGAATAGTACATTTGACTTGGTGTCCACAATAAACTCCCAGGAAAGATATACAAGAAGCCAGATGCATCATTTGAAACTAACACCTCAAGAAGCAGATCAGAAGTGTGCTCTCTTCGAATCACTACTGGAAGAGTGAACCAAGTAGATTGTTTCCATTTCTGGTTTCCCAGAAACCATTGGCCCCTGTTCTATATGATCTAAAGTATCAAAAAGGTGTGATAGTTCTTAAACAGAGTCATCAATTTGGCTAGACCAACATACTAGATATTCCTTATTCCCTACCTTACTAATAAGAAGTCAGAAGATTAAGAAGAAGAAAAAACGGAATGGTAGCGAATAGAGTATAAACAAACATTGAATATTATGATAAGGTAAAGCAGAAAAAAAATTCCAAATACCAATTAAAGGGTTGATAACTACTAGTATGTGTAGAAATGTTCGAAAGTTGGGAGTTGGGAAAAAGAAGAATTTGCGTTCCATAAAGAAACGAGAAAGCTTTCAGGAATTACATCTCTGCTAGTTTCGCTTTTGCTCAGCGAAGAAATACAAACTTTTCAGTGGGGATCTGGTCAATTAATATGGAATTAGGAAAATTATTAAGGAAATTCATTTGCGCACAAAAATCTTAGTAGTTAAAACAGCCATCTTCATTTCAGTTTTCTTTTCTTTTCTTCTTCTTTAGTTCTTAAAGAAGGCATGAAAACTAACCACTCCTCATTTTCGGATCGCATCACCATTGCTATTTCGTTTATTCTCAAAGCTGCCACCACTTTTCCGATGGATGAAAATAAGTCGAATCTCCGCATCAGCGAAAATGGAATCGTTCGGTATTCCAATGTTTATTTTTCAATTAGTACGATTCAAAGAGGTATTACCGTAATAAAAACAACTCAAGAAAGGCAAAAAGGAGAAGCTATCATTTCATTTTCCATTACCTCCGATGGCGATGTAGGGAATGCGATGCTGGCCACCGATGTAGACGGCGTCGGAAACGATGCCGTAGAGGGGCTTGGCAACCATGGGGAGGTTGGCGGAGTTCTGGAGGAGCTGCAGCGTGGAGGGGTCCACATTGATTCCGTCCTTGAGAAAGAAGTTCACCGCCATCCACGGGAAGCACCGGAAGCCCTGCACCCAGAACCCGAGCCCGAGAAGCTTCCGTACAGGGTTCGGGTCTCTACCCTCAGCAGATACCATTTCTAGTGAGAGCTGATTCGATCGCTCACTGTAAATGGAATGGGGGGGGCTCATTTCCGTTTGCAGTTTTGCTCTCCAGATTTACATATAGTGAGCTGAGTTGTAAGGAAGACGGTTATATTGGTAGCGGCATCGTGCGACACGTGGCTGCCTTCCATGTTGCTTGTCGTCATTTGCTCGTGCTTTCGGCTTCTTTTCCTCCGGTTTTCTTGTATTTGTAGGAAGCACTTTTTTCTCTTTGAATCTCTGTGCTGATGACGTCGAATATTCATTCTCCTTTGGTTTTGTTACTCCTTCTGTGGAGTCGTTTCTAGTGGAAGAATATCGTTACACAGAAATAAATCATTGCTGAAAAAAAACACAAAAAATATATATGTAATTAAATAAAAATTAGTAATAAATAAAAATTGATCCTTATGCTATACGCAAAAATCGATTTAGTCCCGTGATATTAAAAACATAAATTTAATTCTTATAATCTCACAATAGTTCAGAATAAATTAATTTATACTTTTAATATGAGATTATAAGGATTAAATTTATACTTTTAATATCATTAGTTGATTTTCGCCTATAATAGGATCAATTTTATATTTATCTTTAAAAATTAACAGTTTACACGTGGCCATTTCTCCATTGCATATAAACTCGGAAGGCTCTATCAAGTGCCGACTGCCGAGGCACAAGATTTATATAATTTGTGACCACACCATATTTTGAAAGATACTTTTTTTTTTTTTTTTTGTAAAAAGAAGATTTATATAATATGTGACCACACCAACTCGTCGTCCATGTGAGAATCTAAAGGGGATAGATCTGTGGATCAGGGTCAGAATATTCGGTAGCATTTGTCTGAGAAGTTAGGAAAATATCCAGGTACGGCTAGCAAATACTTTGATTACAGCACTAACAAAAGCGTTCAACTCACACAGGTGGGTGTCGGCACGCAGAAGAACTTTAATCACAGGCAAGTGTTTCTCTTTTATTGTTAAAAAAATAAAAATTAATTACATTTTTCAATTTTTTAACTATCATTCATTTAATGATTATATTTTAATAAAAAATTAAACAAAATTAATTATCTAACTATTAATACAATTTTAATTAAGAGACTAAATTATTAATCTTGACACATTGAATCCTTCAATTTTCACAATTAATCAAATATAAATAAAATTTAATGATCAAATTCGTATCACGTTACTAATTTATAACACACTTAGCACGAGTTTGATGATTGAATCATTTTTAAAAATATAAATTGATGAAATTTAACAATTCTAGGCTTAATATATCAAATGTAATATTGAGAATATTTTTGAGATTGCTTTATTAGTTTGAAGATTCGAAGTAAATTTTTCCTTAAAAAATTAGACACATGACATCATCTTAACAATTAAATTATAATAAGATAGGATGCAACATGTAAACATATTTGAAATTTATGATGCAATATCTCAAGTTTTACAATTTGAGATGCGAATTATAAACTTTTAGTAGAAGTTACAGAATATAAAACTCTCCCTCATTTTATTTTTTCGAAACAAAACAAAGGACTTTACCGAAAGTTGAAGAAAAGGGTGACAGAAGGAGACTATGGGGCTGTTCGTTTATAAAAAATTCTCAGGATTTTTTTGAATCCTCACAATTCTACAATCAAATATCATTTTTCACACCACATAAATATAACTACAACAGGTATACCAATAAAATTAATATCACATAAAAATTCTCAAAACACAAAAAATCCTCACAAAACACCTTAACCAAACATCCCCTATGTTTGGTTTAAATCTTAAAATAATTTTTTGTATTTGTATTTTTTAGAAGTAGTGTAAATTCTCTTGGGATTGATGAAAAATGTGTTAAAAGTTGTTTGAATTTATAAAAAGTTATTGGGATTGATGAAAAAATGAGTGTGAGAGTTGGATCGGAGTCCTCTGCAACTTGGGTGACCAAATTGCAGAACAATTTCGGAGAGAGATAGAGAGACCCCGCTCGGGCCCACACCTACTTGAGCAAGAAAGCCCTGTTTGGACAGGTGTGGGTCCCATTCCGAGCAACCCCAAATGGCTGCTTTCCCCAATCTCGGTCCAGAGATGTTCTGCTGAAAAGAGTTGCAAAATTTTCTCCACTACCCTCTTATTGGCAACAACAAACCTACAACATTCTTCCCTTCTTTCTCTTCAACTCTTGATGGTACAAAATGTTAAAATATAACATAACCGAAGAGTTCTAGTTCAAATAGCACTTCCTCGCATCGTGAGAATATGATGAAAGGGCAGTACATATGTAACCCTTCCCCCCCCCCCCCCCCCCAGTTAGTTATTGTCTAACTCATAACTGAAAGAACTCTTTATCAATGGAACAAAAACAGAGAAAATAAACACAGTGGCCAAGAACTACCACAAGGGTGAAAAAAACAAATGAACAAATCAAATATGTAACAAAATCTGCATATTCATCATCCCATATGCAAAGGAATGCAACCTTCTCTGACATTCAAGGAAGCATTACCACATTACTGGACGCAATATTGCAGTGGACCCCTTTAAAAGAGCAAAGCAAAGCTATCACAACAAGTACTTCTCAACAACCGTCCGGCCAAACTTTTCCTGGACGTCCTTCGGAGTTTCGATCTAAAAAGTTCACACAGAAGGACAGCTCAGCAAAAAAAAATCAGAGAACAAGTCAGTTTAAAAGCATAAAAAAATACACTGCAAGATGGGCTTTACCGCATTGAGAGCCTTGATGACAGCCTTAACAGTGTTGTGAGGATTCCTTGACCCAACAACCTACCAAGAGTTGTCATGGTTAGAGAATACCAAACTTGCTGGAAATATTCTTGTGACAAGGATTGGGTTAGTAAGTACTTACCTTACACTTGATATTCTTAAAACCAGCTAAATGCAAAATGGTTTGGACGATTTTTCCTGCTTTCATTCCCGTCGTAGTGGGTGCAGGCCAAAGATACACCTGAAAGCACATATAGGTTTAAACCAGAGCTACAACTGTGTTCAACATCCAAGGAAAGAGGGGGAAATAATTGACGGTATCAGGCGTACAGAAAAAATTACGGAAAGCAGATGAATACCTTGGTCTTTTTATATGCTGTTTGTATAGCATGTGCAATTGTATCCTCCTCATGTCGTTTCACATAGTGGAGATTCTGAAAGCATTTCTCATATGGCTGGTTGTTTTTCAATCAATCAGATCATACATACAAAAAACTTCATGCTAGTATCATAAGCGAGGGCACCTGCAAACCCACATTGCCTCATTGTATTGGAATGAGAATACTTCATACGCTTTAAGGTTCTAAAACAAGAGATTTTGCACACAAGAAGAAAGATTAGAATTTTCAAAAGGGAATAAATACAAAATTTGTCCATGTGTTTTGAGCAAAAATCAAATAAATCTTGAATTTTAAAGCCCATCAAATCAGTATCCATGTTTAAAATCCTTCACATTTTAAGGGTTGTGGAAGGACTAAAGTCTTGATGGATTTTAAACTTCAGGGACTAATTTGATGAATTTTAAAGTTTAAGAATTTATTTGATTTTTAAGCAAATCATTGGTCAAATTTTGTCTTTATCCCTTTCAAAAAAGCACTAGACAGTGGCAATAGTTACCATTTCCAGAGGTTTTATTCATTCGTCATTTTGCCTTCATAATCATGGGAAACTAACTACACTTTGTACAGGAGTGGCTGATGCAGGAAAATGTGAAGGAGGCGAAAGCCTTGGAGAATGTTTACAAAGAAACATAAAACTACAAACTAACAAGATACATGGCTTTAGTTACCCAAAAAAAAGATACATGGCTTCATGCAGAGAAAAAGTAAGATGGAGATCATCCGTCCAACTCCTAATAGATGGAGTAGGAAGGTTTTTTTTTAGTTCTTTAAAGCTGCACCTATCCATCTGAGTTCATCCGGTTTTTTTAATAAATGAAGTTCAACCACGTGGCATTTCCATGGGATTGTTGTGAGGGGATCAACACCCTGCATTGGGCTTTATTGAACAACGGCGCCAGACCAGGAGCTTCTGGCTTCATCAACAACGAGATGCGGATGACACTCTGAAAGTCGAGAATCATTGTGGTGGCAGTGGTGTGATTTCTGTCTTTCAGATTTTGGCTTTCTATCAGATTTTGGTGTAGATCAACTGGTTTTATGCATGTGTTCTCTTCCATGCCCTTATTTGGGGAAATCGGAGCTTTGAACTTTGTTTAGTGCTTAGAAAAGTGAAGGCATTCTGACACCTTCATATTGGCCTATGATATTTTATGTATGTTGTCCTATTTTTCTCTAAGCTGATTAAAGTTTTTTTCTATATCACACAGCATTAGAATTTGGCCATTACAACTCTTGCTTGGTCCTTGTTTTTTTTTATAAACTCTGAAATAAGGTCAACAATGGGGTTGAGCTGATTTATAACTTTATACAACTTTCACTCTCCCCCTCACCCCCAACCTCCCCTCAAATTTCAATTCCCTAACCACATATGTATTTCTATTTGTACTACCAATTTCCCTTTTTCTAAAGCATATTTCTACCAATCGCTTGAACAAACTGGCTAGTTTAGTGCCTTCCTTCATGCCCTGTGATTTTACTGTAGGTTCTAGTGATGTGTGATCATTGGTACTGTTGTTTGGTGGTAAGAACCTCAGGAAGTACTATTGCCTTTCGTCCCTTACCTTCTTCCCCAATTCCTCACTTTCGGAAGTTTTTCAGAAACAGCTGCAGCCAATATCATTTTCAGCAGTTTACAACCACCATCATGTTGTTCTTTGAGTCCACATTCACCTTCCCTTACAGTACGAAGTTTATTCAGCACGTCCATGAGTTGATTTGTATTCTTTACAATTGACTTCTCTTTTTTCTGATCTCAAGTCCGAAATTTTCAGGATGTCTTAGATATACAACCAGTATTCAACCTAGGTCTAGATCTGATTATGAATTATGAAATGTTGCAACCACAAGGACTAGAAAGGGCAAAGAAAATGTTGTTTTAGACTATAACGGGAAATACTATGGCTTCTACTTCGAAGGACATGGCTCTATTCTGTTTTGGAAATGTTCCTCTTGAATGGATGGAACTGCCAAAGTTTTGAAGTTTCCTGTTGAAGTTCTAGGAAGTGCAACCTTTTTATACTTGGAAAATCCGTAGGGCTCACGATACTCTTTTATTTTAGGTTCAGACACTTTTCTCTCAGAGGCATGACTATGCTGTTTAACTTTCAGCGCATGATTTCCTTACTATTTCAGAAACCATCAGTTTCTTTTATGCTCTCTCTCTCTCACATGCATGCGCGCACTCACACCCCAACGCACTTGCAAACTGGTTGTTTATCCTATTTATATCCGTCTATAAATTTGAATTCAATTATCTTTGCAGTGAACAAATTATAGTATCTGGCTAATTTGGATTCTTGTTGATTCTTTGTTGCATGCCTTGCAGAAGTTCGTCGTCAGGCATTCCTCTTGTACACACATAGAAAGAGGGATCCAAAATTTTGACATTTGCACCAAATATGTTGTTTTTGTTTTCTGGGGGCCGGCGGCAGGGTCCTGATGGTTTCATGTTTAGGAGCTTACATCGATGGGATGATCAGCTCATGGCTATTCATAATGAATCAAATTGAAGACGGTCTGAAATAATTCCACTAACATTACCTGCATCAGCCGGACAGAAACCGCATCTCTTTTGGCACAAATCAATAAATTGCAGAAACAGCAGGGCATTTGTCCCTCCTTAGAGTGAATACAGAGATAGAACACTCAGAGAGCACTCAGTGCGTTGAATCGGACATATTATTGTAAGAAATTATGCTATATTTATTTGTAACTGCAGGAAAAAAAATTCCTGAGCACAGCTCCTCGTGAGTTCAAAGTGGTTTCAAAATGGATTAAAAATCCTTATATATTTCTTCAAGAATTGCGACGTCCTCATTCCGGTACAACTCTCTGGATAAAACACGACAGCAACTGTGACACAACAGGCTATGTGAAATGTCAATCAAGCACCAGCGTCACAGCAGAGAATGTTTCCCTGCATTTCACGATCAGGATCTAGAGAACAGTACCCTTCAGAATAAGCTGAGCTCCATTTGCAGCATCGCTGTGGGTTAACCAAAAACCAACTCTTTTAAAGATGTCAAAGGTGAATCATGACCATATACCACGGTGTCTCTCCACAGAGCCATTCCTGTTATGGGTCAGAGATCTTTTTCACGTTCAACACTATAATCAAGTTTAAGCAAGAAAAAGTTGATAGCAATTGACTAATAGCACTGCAGAGGAAAACGGACAACCTATCCACAAAAACAAACCAGCTGTTGCTGCAAAGAAGAATTCCTTACTGATCGCGTTGAAACTGCAATCACAATACGTTTTAGTGTTTCAGCTGAGATTGAAACTCTGCTCAGAAAAACCTTAAATAAACATAGAGAGAAACATAGAGAGGGACACTAAGTCTGGAATTTCTTACCAGTACAAGCACAGAACATTCCCATATCCATAAAACAAAGATGCCCATGTTGAACCAAGGAACCTGTAATCACAGTTGGACCAGCTTTTTACTTTTTATTTACCAATCCTTAAATGCATTGTCAACAAATAGGTTCAACTATAAAAGGTCTGATCGAGAAGCTGTTCTTCTTCGTAGGTATCTAACCTCCTGGCATTAGCTAAAGAATTTGAATGATTTATATGTTCGATAATCATGTGACACTTCCCATTTCTACCTAAACTATGTCAAAAACATATTTGACATTGATCCCGGATGATAATCGATAGGAATTTTCTGGTGATGGGACTAGCCATTTGGCAGCTCCTCACCTAAACACCCCTTCTCTTCTCACCAAAAATGTGAATTCTAAAATTTCCGGATTTGCAACTATGCCCTAGGTCTAGATATGAAGCAATTGGTAAATTTCCACCAACTGATTAGAGCCAATAAACATCACGATTCAAACCAAATAGATAATGAAAATTGAATGGTCAGCGAGAGAAAAGAAAAGAAAATGGAGACCTGAAAACAAGCAGAATTGATTCATAGGATGTACCACTTTTTCCACCCTCGGTAAGACTAGTCTTTGCAATATATATAATGACAGGAATTGTTAAAAACAATACCATGTAGATGACAGGCAGTAATCTTAGTAATGAGCTTTTAAAGACAAGGAGGACAAAATTATGCTTTAAGAGTTGAAACCCAAGGGTTAACGATGCTTATCTAGTATCCTATTCATATCACAAAGAGCCTGTAAGGACAAGAGTGTTACCACATAAAATCACGAACAAAAAGAGCACGTGGGATCAAAAGTCCATTTCCCATCATAGCAAGCAACATAGAGAAAGCCGATAAGCCTTTGATATTATCTGGACTTAGGAAATTTGTCCACTGAACAGGAGCAAAAGTTGTTCTCAGTGTACAGAAGAAATAGATAAACCAGTTGGATATGTTGCAATTGTAGGACAGCAAGACAGGCTTCGCTTACCATTTGTGCCACGGGCATCCACATGAAGAGAAGGGTAGCAGTCCATCCAGATATTGCACCGACAAACTTCACACCTTTTTCAGAGAGTTTGCCCATTCTTGCCTGCAAAATTTAGCAGCTTCTTGTTTAAAACAGGGTGAATTGAAAATTTCTCCATCAAAATCTGAAGATAATTAACACAATGAACATATATATATAAAGAAAAACAGTAATTCAGACAACAAACCCGAACTAATTGTGTCCATGTTAGTGAGAAAATTAATTTGACAATAAATTTTAAATTTACTTTTGTCTGAATGGAAATGTAACAAGATAAGACCCAACGATGAAAACGAAAACAATAGAAGTGAAGTTTCTACTATTTTCTTTTGTGGTAGTAACAGTGGGAAGAGAGGAGAAAACAAGTGTTAGAAAATAACTATCGTGCATTAAACACTTAACCAAGGTTGTGCATAAACCTTAAACAAGTGTTAAGACAGTACTGGTTGTGTTGCACTTAACTGGTACAATATGATTTAAATTGTGTGTTAAACCTTCCTTCCGGTGGTCATCAAATATATGCAATTTGAAAGAAGGTATGATCAGGCCTTTTGCCTCCATTTCTCTTTAATTCTCTCCTCAAATACCTAAATGTGAAATGAGATCACAAAAATACTTGACACAATTCACTTCTCCCAATCTAACAACATGGAATTACATAAACCATGTACCATTTGAGACAATCAATGTGCTTAGTAAAGGTCGATCATCAAAACAAAAGACACTTGGTTTTTACGACCTTAATGTCCCTGGTAAAGGTTACCCACATCTTTGAACTGCAGCCATAGGGTGACTGATGTCCTTTACATCAGCACACTGCCATTATACACTCCTTTGAAAACAACTTTAATTCCTATCGTGAAAGACTTTGATCTACATTACACAGACATGGCAGTTATAGAGAACTTTAGATGGCTCAGGTAAACACCTAGAGGGAATGACCTCAAAGTTCATTTTTGGTGCTCTTGAACACAAAAGTAAAAGATCATAGCACACACCTACAAGTTATGGTTAGGACTGTACTGGATGAGGCCAGGTCACCTCCACATATACCAGATTTGGTTCACTGATGGAAGGTTAAAAATGAACATGACATTATTTGTGAGATCATGTTCTGATTGGAATGGTTGTCCTAGTTTTAATTGGACGACGCTTTTGAGATTGAGCAACCTTGCTTAGGGTTTATCTGTTGAGCACTGCATGCATTTCCATAATCTATATTGACATGAAGTCCATAAGAACTACAAGAGGAAACCCGTTTATTAGTGATTCTATTTGCCTGGGAAAGAAGAGGGGTTGTGCAATGCCAAACTTTCTTCAAGAAAAAGAGAAGAAACTCCTTATACTTTGGAAATGATTCTAGAGTCTTATTTGATGAGGTTCAACAATGAGAAAAGCAAGGTAGACTTCTGACCATAAACTATTTTACTCAAAAGGCATATACCAAGGAAGAGTTTCTCAGTTTCCTAATTCTCTAAGTGGAGAGATTCATTGGAAGAGTCAGTGCACAACTCTTAACTGCATTCTTTCTCATGTTTTTTTTTTCTTTTCAGTTTTCTCCATGAGTAGGATATTAATTTACCACACCAGATAGAAAAGAAGGAAACTGTATGCATCCAGAACTAAAATAAGATTCATATGCTAATGATTTCCTCGTATATTAGATTGCAACAGACTTGCATGAACGAAAGCAAATAAACTGTCACAGGTTGCATAAAGCTTACCATGATAACAGCCGCCATAGCTATCACAAAAGCTATTGCCCCTGGCAAGACACTATTTGGAATATAGGGGACAAAAGTAGACCACATAATCTGTATCCAACATGTATAGAAGGATCAGAAATCATAAGTGCAAAAAATAGGAGTAATTAATATCTGTGCTGGTTGATGTGAAACCTACAATTAAGAAGTGAACTAATCATCTAAATTAGCAAATTCAATATCAGTACATGGATGCTTGTGTGTGTGTTTGGGCATTATAATAGAAAGATAGACAGATAGCAGGGGGCGGGAAGGAATTACTTGGGGCAGGACAGATAGGCCACCAACAGTAATAAAATCTTCCCAAAGGCACCAGATTCCATCATTGAGCCAACCAAAATAATACATGAAATTCAGGATAAGTCCAGCTGCAACAACAACCGAAGTGGCCACAAAATAAGGCAGAGGCATGGCTTCTGCAAGTGCAAGTTGTGCAAATACCACATATTGCGACACCGCACCCAATGTTTGCACGACGATCACCTCTTTCTCCCTCTTCTTCGTAAAGTAGGAGAGAAGCGAAAGGTTTCCAAGCAAACCAGTAAACATCCCCTGCATTCTCAATATCCCACCCCTTAGGTTCCAAAGGCAATGCATTGTATGGATGATAGTAAAAAAATAAGAAAATGAAATATGTTGAAGTCTCGAATCCTAGATTATTTTTGTCTTTTTTTTGGAGTAATTAGAATCATAGATTCTCCCTAACATAAAAATCAAAGAGATCAAAGAACCGAATTAAAAAAAGAAAGACCATGAAACTGAACATGTTAATTTATGCTTTTGCCTTAATATTCTCTGAGAACCTAACAGAGGTTTGGTTAGACAATGACAACACAAAAGATTAAAAAGAAAACAACATTGACTGTAAATGATTAAGTAGCTGCTGCCATGCTTTACCAGCCATGGGACCGCCAAAAGGGCCATTTTGTTCCCTGCCAAAAGATTGCGAGCATTGAGGATGATCTGAGGCAGCTGCAGTAACAGAAATGGGATATTCGACGCTCCAGAGAACTTTGCTGTTAATGAATCCCATTGCTCAAACCTCTGACTGCTCTCATATTTTACTGATCCCTTTCAAGCCCCCAAGTAGAAGCCATCAGTAAATTGAACTCAAACCAAGCTTTATAATGCACGTTTTACAAGATAAGGGGGAAAACACAATTGCACAATCATAATAGGACAATATTCTTTGGTTCTCAAAAATGGGATGATACTGAGCTTCTGTACACATTAATCAAGGTCAACTATGTTGAGCTTTCCTTGAGAAACCAAAGACAGGACCAATAATTAGTATTTCGAGGACATCTTCGACTATACGTGAAAGAGAGAGAGACCAAAGAATCAACTCATCAAACCAAATAGATATATATCAAAGCCCCAAAAGAATAAAAATTCCTATGACCAAAACTTTAATTGTCACTCTACAATATCTATAGCTTTGCCGTTAGGATCCGGTCATGAGAAAAGGTGAAAGGAAAATGAATGTTCTGAAAAGGAGAGATCCAACAAAACTAGAAGTTCAAAAATTATTTTGCTCAAATAAGCAAGTTTGATAACCTTTCTGTTATCATGAACCACCAAAAATGAAATCTTAATGATAAGTTTTCTATCGTATTAATTTCTAGAGATTGACAGTCAGATAAGGAGAAATAGGCTTTCTTCCATTACGCCCTTTAGCCGAAAAAAAAAGGGGACAAAAGTACAGGATATTGGAACTTTGGGAAAAGAGAATCCAAGTCTACAAAGTGTTTCAGCTTAGCTTTTAGTAACTTCTGAAAAATGGAACATATATATTCCCCAAGTCCGCCAAAAACAAAATCTTAATTGGCTACTCATTTTCCTTTAAATTAAAGATTTAAAGAACGAGAAATGGAAGAGTCAGAAGCAGTTTGTAGCTTTTCTTTCTATTTCAGATATATACACTGTACTTCTAAGTTCATATAACAAGAAGACATAAAGAGCTCGGAATGTGGAAGTACCTCGTGAAGGGGATGCGGGCCGTCCGATTCAAGAGCGGCAGGAGCCGGGCAACTGAATCGACGGGGAAGTAAAGTCGTAACATATTTCAAAGATAGAGGTTTTTGGAGAGCCGATGTCAAGAAGCGCTTTGACGGTGGAAGAGAGTGGCAGTATTTTGGATACAGAGAACGACGTTGAAGTCCAACCGGTGCCTGACTACCACCACAGGATACCGCGAGAGAATTAGCCATTGAAGTAGGATCTGTTCTCTGGGTCCTTTAAATCGCTGATAAGACGTGCAGAACCCAAAAAAGAAATAGAAGGAGACAGAAGGTGGCACTGACACTCTGACAGTGGCAAAGTGTTCACTGCAGATTGGGTGTTGGAAAAATGGGAGTCCGGAGAGGTCACGTGGAAAGCGTATTGATGTTGTCTGCTGAATTCTTGTGTTGGTGCCCTCTATCATGTGGGGATCGTGATCCACATTTTAATGCACGAAACGGAACAGCGTGGAGTGGACTTTGCTGTTCTCTCAAGTACGAGAAGCAGTCTGCGCTGGATCCGAAAGAGACTGCCGACGGTTCACGCGTGAGTTGTGATGGGGTCAAAGTAAAATATTTGAATCCATAAGCAAAATCTCATGGATCCTATGAATTCTATGATAATTTCATCGCAGATGTATGATGGGGTCAAAGTATTGTGTTAATTATTAATCTTTTTATTTTACATTTCAATCAACGTAGATAGACTTCTATAATAATTAACATGACTTCAATATTTGTCATAAATCTTTTGGGCCTGTATAGTCCTTTAATTCTATACATCCCGAACAATTATTAAGCCACGCAAGATTCTCAGGTAGGTCCAAAAAAGTTATTGTGCAAGTGCCTTTCACAACACATGTAAAATGTTATTGTCATAAATCCTACATCCTATGGTAACGAGGTGGGTTTCTTTTATGCAGCTTTTGGATTTGCCAAATTTAATGGCATTATAATTGATGGATCCTATGAAGAATTTTCAAGAGGCTTTGATGTGGACCGTATGGAACCATTTTGATATTGCAACAAAGTTGATGCTTTTTCTTTCGCACCCCCGATATTATGGACAAATTATTATTATTTTTTTATAATTTAAAAATTATGGGATTTTTCATATTATATGTGCCTAGTTCTGTTGTTGAATCTAGGTTATATTCGTTTTGAGTAAAAATGTAGGATTTTAGAGAAGTTGTGAATTTTTATGTTGAATAGTGTTTTTATTGGTGTTTGTGAAAAGTAGAGAGATAAATGATTTGATGTAATTGTTTAATAAAAAAATATTAGAGTTATGTGAAAAAGTATAGAGAGAAAATTTATGTTGAATAAAAAATTTAAAAATTGTTGGAGATTGTGTAAAATGTATTGGTGTTTGTGTTTGAATTCTGAATATGTTCGGTGGTAGATTTGTGAATATACTTAGAATCCTGAGAAAAGAGTGAAAACGAACATAACCCTAGTAAATGTTTCGGGGTTTCTTGTACACCAAATTTGGGCCACCGGGTTAGCTATTCTGGCCCTGGTCCACAAAAAAAGTTCGGTAGAAAAGCCCAAGCCCATTATTTCCGGGAGATGGTTTGGATCCGGTTAGTCCCGCATTCAACTTGAACGCCACAAGACAACAATTTTCAATTTTTCAGGCGAGAAAGTCTGATCAATCCCAAATCCCAAATCGCCCACCCGTGTCAAGATTAGGGATAGGGTTTTGGTTCTTTGGAACTTCGAAATCCTCTTTTTTTTATTTATTAGTTGTTTGGGGTTTTTGGTCAAGATGGACGATTACCAGGAGATGGAGAAGTTCGGCGTGGAGAACGACTTCGAGGGCGGGCAATGGATCGGCGGCGAGTTCTATTACCAAAAGCGCAAAGAGAAGCGCAGTCAGACCAAAGACGACGCACTCTACGGCGTCTTCGCCGACTCAGCCTCCGACTCCGATGGCGATTACTCTTCCTCCAAAAAGCGACGAAAAGATCGCGATATTTACAAGAAATCCGACCTGTCGAAGCCCGTTAACTTCGTCTCCACCGGCAACGTATTACCCACTGAGGAAATGGATCAAAATTCCAAGCAAGAGAACTACGGCGATGAGATGAACGGCGAAAATAAACCCGGCTCGGGTCTCGGCTTCGGCTCTGCTAGCTCCGGGACGGGTCTAGGGTTCAATTCGGGTTCTAATGGGGTTCGCAACAATGAAGATTTCGGTAATGGTAGCAAGAGCAACGGCGGTGATGACGATGGTTTTCTTCCATCGGCGTTTGGGAAGAGGATTAAGGAGGGGGCGATGAGGAGGGAGAGGGAGAGGACGGAGAAGTCGAAATTGGATAAGGGGAAGAGGGTGAAAGATCAAGTGTTTTTAAGTGGGAACGATGTCGGTGGGTTTGAGAAGTACACAAAGGGGATTGGGATGAAGTTGTTGGAGAAAATGGGGTACAAAGGTGGCGGACTTGGGAAGAATGCGCAAGGGATTGTGGCACCGATCGAGGCAAAGCTGCGACCGAGGAATATGGGCATGGGGTTCAACGAGTTTAAGGAGACGGAGAAGTTGCCTCCGGCTTTGAAGGAGTTTGAGGAAAAGAAGGGTTCGATTGGGGTGAGTGAGAATGTGGGGGGGAGATCGAAGGAGAGGCTGTGGTCGAAGCAGGCAAGGAAGAAGAAGAAGGATGAGGAGTATGTGACGGCGGAGGAGTTGCTGGCGAGGAAGGCCGAACAGGGGTTCAGTGAGGTGGTTCAGAAGGTTTATGATATGAGGGGTCCACAAGTCCGGGTTTTGACGAATTTGGAGAATTTGAATGCGGAGGAAAAGGCGAGGGAGGCGGACGTGCCGATGTCTGAGCTGCAGTACAATGTGAGGCTGGTTGTGGACTTGGCGGAGCTCGAAATTGAGAAGATAGATAGGGACTTGAGGCACGAGAAGGAGGCAATGGAGAGGTTGAGTATGGAGAAGGAGAAGTTTGTTGTTGAGGCCGAAAGGCAGAAGAAACAGTTGAATTGTATGGAGGAGATATTGAGCGTGCTGGACCGTTTGGGGGAAGAGAATTCGATGGGGACATTGACGTTGGACTCACTTGCGGATTGTTTTGGTGATTTACGGAATAAATTTGCTGAGGATTTTAAGTTATGTAACTTGTCCTGCATTGCCTGCTCGTACGCTCTGCCTCTGTTTATTCGAGTCTTTCAGGGATGGGACCCTCTTCAGAATCCTTATCACGGGTTAGAGGTTGTGTCTGTGTGGAAGTCTTTGCTTCAGGATGAAGAGTCTCATGATATCTGGGACTCTGCTTCTTCGCCTTATACCCAACTGGTATCGGAAGTTGTTTTACCAGCTGTTAGAATCTCTGGCATCAATACTTGGCAGGCCAGGGACCCGGAACCAATGCTACGGTTTTTGGATTCCTGGGAAAAGTTGTTGCCTTCTTCAGTTCTCCACTATATATTGGATAACGTAGTGATGCCAAAATTGACAAGTGCTGTTACCTCTTGGGAACCGCTGCGGGAAACTGTTCCCATTCACATATGGATGCATCCATGGTTACCGTATTTGGGACACAAATTGGAGGGTATGTATCAGATGATACGTGTCAAGTTGAGTCAAATTCTTGGTGTTTGGCACCCTAGTGATGTGTCTGCTTATACTATATTGTCACCTTGGAGGACTGTGTTTGATTCCGCAAGTTGGGAGCAGCTTATGCGTAGATTTATAGTTCCAAAATTGCAGCTTGTTCTGCAAGAGTTACAAGTAAATCCCGCAGAGCAGAAGCTTGATGAGTTTTACTGGGTTATGAACTGGGCTTCTGTTGTACCAATTCATCTTATGGTTGATATGATGGAGAGGTTTTTTTTCACCAAGTGGCTACATGTTTTGTATCACTGGTTACAGACAAACCCAAACTTTGAGGAGATAACAAAATGGTATCTGGGTTGGAAGGAACTTCTTCCGAAGGAGCTTCTGGCCAATGAAAGCATACGGCATCAGCTTAATCTTGGTCTTGAGATGATGAACCAGGCTGTTGAAGGATTGGAGGTGGTTCAACCTGGTTTGAAAGAGAACATCAGCTACTTTAGGGCTCTTGAGCAAAGGCAATTTGATGCTCAGCAGAAAGCAGCAGCACAGCAAGCCGCTGCAAGCTTCAGTGGCGTAACCCATAATGATAGTATGGGTGGTGCCATCGACATGAGCTTGAAAGAAGTTATTGAGGCCCATGCGCAACAGCATGGGTTATTATTTAAGCCTAAGCCTGGCAGGATGCACAATGGTCACCAGATATATGGCTTTGGCAATATAAGCATAATAATGGACTCTCTAAATCAAAAGGTGTATGCACAAACTGGGGAAGCATGGTCCCTTTTATCCCTCCAAGATTTGCTGGACAAGCACTATAGTTCTCTTGCAAAGAGACGCTGAGTTTTAGAGTGTCCTTTGGTAAGTTGTTAGGTTGTTAAGTAACTCTTTGAAGAGGTGGAGCAGTGTTTCTGGCTCGGAGGCTGTAGCCATCATGCATAGATTCTGACCTTAAAGGATAGCTTGTCCTAATTCTTCCAGCTTGGGGTATCTAGGATTTTTGTCTTAAGAACTGAGATTGCAAATTCAATTCTCCTTGACAGCACAGTAGCATAGTTTTTCATCTCCAGTTTCTCCTGCTTTATGATCTTGTAAATATGGATGGCGACGTTAGTAAACAATCTTTTCACTTTTAGCCGGTTGGTAATGAAGGTAACTTGTTCTATAACCCCCTTCTAGTGCTGTGACTTGAGCGCCATCTCTGCAGTTTGAATAGTGTTTTCAAAATACCTGGTTCTATAATCCTGCTATCCATTAAGGATTTGGTGGCGCACATACTACTGTCTACACATACATGAGCACGCTCACCTTGGACTTTCATGTACAGTTCCTTTTCGTTATCTGAATTTATTTTAGATATGCAGATTCAATCTTTAGTAGCAGAAGTTGGAGGGAAAAGTTTAACTAAATAGATATGCGTATATGAAGCCTTTGCAATTGGTGGAGGTATCATTTTTGACGAAGTTCTTAGGTTTACTTCATGCAGATAATGGATGGGGAACGTTGTTAGGGACGTTGACCAAATCATGCAATACTCTTCTAGCTGAATGAAGCAGATACTTGTACAAGTGTAGGAAGCTTTTTCCGATTGGAAATACTTTGCCAATCCAGTGATACTTTCCTTTTTTGAGCTTCTGCTTGTATGGCAATTGGCAAGGCAGATCTTAAGGATGCAATCTAACCATGCGTAGAGCGCGGTTGAATTAGGTTTTAAGACTTGCACGATCCTACCTTTGACTACAGTTTCCTTGAGTCTATGGTGAGTTCCTTGATATGTTGTGCAATAAATCCTCCTAAACCTTTGTAGCATGACTTAAATAGTTGTATTTAGTGGACTTTGGAATTGGTTCTCTGTTCTGCTCTCGATCTTTGTTTTAATTCTGCAATCTTTTGACTGTGAGCCGTTTGGAGCCATTTTCTTGACAAGTTTTACCTTGCCGTTGGAACAGTGAGAGGAAAGGAAACAGTCTTACTGATGCCATTGTTCCTGTAATTTTTGGGCTCGCGCTAAAGCGGTTTGTTTTTTCTCATTATAATGGTTTGGAAAGGATTAATTTAGGTAAAATGTACCTTTTGCCATAGATATTCCCTAAACACACAAGGAATTACCTTGAGCAAAGGAAAACGAGAAGGATCTGAATGTAAAAACAAACCCCTTAGCGCTAGAGAGAGAAGCTCTCTGCTTCTCACTCTAGCCGTTTCATACCCCCTCGGCCTGACCCCCCTCCCCCTTAGCAGATCTGAGGTTTCTCTTCCCTTGGCCAGGCTTTCTATGACCGGTTCTTGTGCTACTTCCATTGTTTCCGGCCTCTTTTTGGGTTTTGCTCCGGCAAGAAGGGTGGCTAGATCTAGGCGTTTTGGGCCTCCAAAAAAGGACACGCACACCACAGATGGACAGATCAGGCGCCGAGCTCTCCTTCTAGACTGGTTCGGCGATTACCGGCCGTCGCGTGTTCCTCCATGCGCCGATATCACGGCAGCGCGTGTGCCTCACGCGCTTGGTTTCCAGTCCCTTTCTTTGTCGTTTTCTACCTTTCGCTTGGAGCTCTTCTATGCTCCTCTATCCTGGACTGTTTCGAATATTTTTCTCCGGTTGCCGCACCGCCTCCAGCCTTGGCCGCCGCTCTTTTGTGCTATTCGGAACTTCCATTATCTTTCTCCCTTTTGCAGCTGATATATGCACAAAAAGTTCTTCGTGGGAGTTGGATCGCCGCTTCATCCGTCCCTCCTCCAGTGGAAGCCGTCGCCGCCTTGCGCGGTGGTTGTGTTGGTTGTCCGACCTTTGTGGTCTTTGTGTGTTTGTAACTCGGCCTTTGTGGCCATTTGTGTTTGGGTTGTTCCGGGGCTTTTGTTCCCCTTCTTCAAGGGCTTTTGTCCCTTTGCTAGGCTTGTAAGGCTTTTGGGTCTGATTAGGTTTTTCACTGGCCCTCTGAGGCTCTCTGTTTTCTACCGGTTGTAATGTTCTCGGATTTTAATATATGTTTTAAGGTTTGCTTAGAAAAAAAAAAAAAAAAGAGAGAAGGATCTATGTCATCTGCTTGGCTCCTAACCATTTTGGGAGCGAACTGTGGTAGTGAGCAGGGAGGGGTTTCAGTCGAAGGAGGGTGGGTGAAATTCCAGAGAGAGAGACTCGAGAATACATGTGGTTGGGTATGGCAATAACATCGATTCAATCGCCAAGTCTTGTGTTTTCAGCCTTCAATGGACAAGGTGTTAGAAGAAATCTCCTCTGCCATTTTGTTACCTCTGGTTAGTTTTTGAAATGCCCTACAACTATGATCATTAAGGGCGTCGACAGCACAAGTGTGTCCGCTTTCACCAATTAGCGTGCTGCGAGTGAATGCAAATTTGTAATGTGGTTTTTAGTTGGACCCGCTCGTTGCAGAAATTGGGGCTTTTGGGGGAGGTGCAGTCATGCTTGTAGAGGTATATAACCTTCTAACAGTATCACAAGGTGAGGCACAGCCTAAACCTTTTCCTTTGCACTGATTGGTTCACCATGCCCATTGTCATCTCTGGCTATTTGAATCCAGAAGCGCAGACAGAAGAAGATTGTCAACTCTGAACCATACAAATATGGCACATAATCACACATAATGAAAACATGGTCGCACCAGATCTCTCTGTTTCTTTGTCCCTCAGTCACATACAAAGACAAAAAATCATTACCATATAACTTATGAAGAAACTGATCAGAAGTAGTTGGGAAATGGCTCTGTTGATTCCAGTTGTATAATGTTCCTTGAAAACAAACTCCTATGAACTCGTTGATCATTCATTCAGACCACTCCTGTGGTAGCATTATATAGAAAATCTTGTAATGGTGACACAGGCAAAGTTCTTTGATAACAAGACTAACTGTACCCAGAAAGATAAGACAAGAAGCGAACTTGTAGTTCAAGGTCCTAAGAGGAACTTCGTGGTTCATTATCATCATCAAAGAAAAGAGATCTGCTTCGCATAAGAGATTTCATCTACTTTTAAGTGTCACTTGAAAAATTTCCGCTCCGACTTAAATGCTCTTAATTGATGTTTTCTGACTGTTGTTACAGAAAGAAAGGGTTCTAATCCCTCACATAATCTCCTATAATTATCTCTGATTAGAAAAAGAAAAATGAAGGTGTTTCTTTCCTGTGTATATACAGTCATCTTATGTTGTCTTTGATGAAGCACAGCAAAATTAGTGTTTCACTAGCATAGCCTCCATCTTCTTCTTCCTTGCCGCATGTTTTAGTTTCTCTAATGCAACGAGCCCAACTTGCCTGACTCTTTCTCTGGACAAACCTATGCTGCAGAGTAACCACAGTAATCGTTAAGTCAACTGAATATAAAGCTAATTAATGCAGTTCTGAATGCAAGAAGAGTCCTGGAGGCATAGAATCACTTGACACTGCAAATGTCTGATCTAACATTTAATTTTAGAGTCTAGTGCGCCAATTAGAGGAAATTTAACCCAAGAAAACACTTCTTCTATGAAAGAGTAGCTTTTCAATCAGACAGCTAGAAGTCATCTGCTAGATAAGATTTTATGAGTACAGGAAATATCCTGCAGGTGCGCTTATAAATGGTAAAGGTAAACATGTCCACTTTGTTTAAAAAAAAATCCAGATGTACCCAAATAGTTTTCAGTAAGAAAGAATTAGACTTGGTGATGAAATTGTATCATGCCACTTTTATTTATGCTTTTGTACCACTATCTAGTTTGCACTTACCGTTTACTAATATCCTCCCATGTAAGGCACTCTTTATCCAGACCGTGGTAAAGACGTATAATCTCTCTCTCCCGTTCTCCTAGTGTCATATCAAGGAGCTTGTTTACTTCATCCTGCAAAAGTGTTGCGCATAATAATATTAGTTTTTTTCTTCACTAGCCTAGAACACGAATACTGTGCTAAGAGTTATCAGACAATCCATCATTCAGGTAACAAGCAAGCAGATGCCAGACATACACACACAAACTCACTCACTCAGCCTCTATCACTAATGATTTACTTGTTGAATCGTGTATAAAGTTGAGGTCAATAAACTACTTGAGCAATTATTCACAGAACAATTGATGTTAAAACTAATTCCTGGAGTAAGGTTAAGGACTATAATATTAAGAAATGCGATGTTTTATAAAATGCCATACAGAGGGATGTGAATGAAATGTGAGTGATGGTGTCAATATCTAGGTCCCCTGGTCGACTTGAGCTCCAAGATCGAGCCATAAGGTTTGAGGTGAGAATCAAAGGATTAAAGTAAAAGAGTAAGAACCTTTTTCGCAGCTTACAACAATTGACCTCGACTAACTCATTTTCATTTGGAAAAGTTTCACCGGAATAATTAAAAAGCCTTTTGAATTACTGCCTGCCAACAGACATCACTTTTCCCATTTTGAGTTTTGAACTTATTTACCTTCAATGCCCACTCGTCTACTACATGCCAGGGGTTATTCTCAAGGCAGTTATCTGCAACGTACTGAAATAGCAAAACAAAACAAAAAAGAAAAAGTGAAAATCTATACCATCTGGCAGCAGTTTACCATATTGAGGAAAAAGACTCCACAAATGTGTTCACAGAGAGTATCAACAACCACACTTACACTATGATGAGTTTCTCCTGGAAGACCATTCAAAGAAGGAAATGCTTCCCTATCAAGAGAGATGACCTTACTGATTGCCTACATAAAATGAAACCATAAAATGAGTATGGTTATACAATTTAAGCAAGTATAATGTACCGAACAACAATATAATAATTTCAAACATTTGGTACCTCTGTAGCATTTCTGACTTTCTTTTTTGACATGTTCAGGCATTCTGCGATCCTCTGAAAAAATTGTGGAAACAAAAAGATAATTGAAGATAAGATGAAAATGACATACATAAAGCATCTTAGTTTGTGCCTCATTTATGATAAGCGGGATCAGGCATTTTAGGCGTGCTCACTGATATTTTAGTATGCAGTGCAAATGTAGTAAATGTAATTAAACTTACATCAACTGATGGAGTGATTCCTTTCTCTTCCAGTCTAACCTTTGCATTCCGGATTAAACCTAACCTTTCATGCATATGAGTAGGTAATCTTAATGTTCTGGAATTCTCCACCAGTGCTCGTGAAACACCCTGGTAAGAAACCAGTGTTAGTTTCTAATAACTATTAAAGACATTGATTTTGAAGTCATGAGCTGAGAGAAAGAAATTTACACTAGAAATCAAATACTGCAATGAAAATCTCATAGAATATCCCATCAACTTGTTACTCTGTTTAGAATGGCAGGGGACCCAGGAAAAGATGTGTAAATCCTCTGGTTCTTATATATCAGTTCCAAACATGATGGTCAAAGGAAACAACTGGGTCAGCGTCTCAAGAATTGAGGATATCTCTCTGTGTGAACTTTGAAAATGGATGCAAAGATGCTATTAGAGCTTTGCTTGTGTTTGCAGTGGTAAAATGTTTGCTTGAGACAGATGGAAAAATGGAATACACATAATGAAGGTCTCAACATGGAATCGATTCTCCTTGTATGGAATCTATATTGAGAATATCTATGCACCTTGTTTCATTTAATGCAGATAGTTAGGAATCCCCATGTTGAGCAACTTATTGATTCAAGCATAGCATGTTTAATCAAAGATTAAACTTGGTTGGGTTATATAACAGTAAGCATGTCAACATATGAATGATCAACGTGAATTTCAGTTTATTGCTCACGAGAGTTTGCTACAGGTTACATTATTGACAATCTTAAAATGAGTCGTACCTGACGTATCCACCAATAGACATAAGTTGAAATTCTGTACCCTTTTGAGGAATCAAATTTCTCAATTCCACGCAATAGTCCAATCAAACCACCCTAGAAAAGGAAAATAACAAGTTTTTTTTTCATATCAGGGGTCTATGTTACATTCATAGTTTTGATTGTGATACATTAATGTCATATTTGAAGTCAAGAAAGAAATAGAAAACCACCTGAACAAGGTCGGCCATTTCAGCACCCATGTTTTCATATCTTTGAGCAATAGACATGACCAGGCGAACGTTACTCATTGCCAGCTTTTCTCTTGCTAAAGAACTCTCAATCAATTTTGACCTTAATTCGGCTCGAGGAATTTTCATTGATGTTGCAAGTTGGTCATCAGAAGGCTCACTTCCTAACCTCTCCTTCAGTCTGGATTCCCAATTACAAAAATTAGCAAGAAAGATGTAAGAGATTTTCTACTGCAGGAAACGTCAGAAAATTCACAAGGTTTAAAATAACAACAGCCAGCCATCAACCAAATAACTTCTGGAGGGATAATCTCTCTCTCCTTTCCCCCACTCCTGCTTGTAATACAAGTTTCAATACTCGGTGATCTTAAAGGGCTTCTACGAAACAAGTTTACAAGTGCAGGAAATATTATTTGTAATGTTCAAGTAAAAGAATAAGGTCAATATATTCTATGCAAAAGCTAGACATAAAAACGGAACAACTCAGGCACTCTTGATATTGCTATGCAAATAAAATTAATATATCAGCCATATATATTCTGCTATTGGGAAAGCTAAACATATCATAAGGGCAGATCATCATAAATTATAGAAGGCTAAGTTTGAATTGATGGATCAATAAGTAAAGGAGAAAACAGATCTTCATCATTCATTTTACTTGAGATGAGCAAATCAGTCATTTCTCTATGTTTTGCACTTCTACATGGCTGAAATTTTACACTCACAGAAACTGTTAGCCAAAAAATTGTCACATTGAGAGAACATGTAATCACCTCAATTTGTGCTCCTCCAAAGAAAGACCAGTATTAATCTTCTTTGACAGGTACACAACATCTGCATGAGTAAGCAACTCTTCGCTTACTACACCCTTAACATAACCCTTTGGACGATTGTGAAGCAGCACTGGAATGATCATTGATCTCAACTGCTTTCTGGCACAAGGCTGCATCACATGACCATTTTTGTTCAGAATTTTCTTCCTGGTACTTATTCTCCTTTGCCGAGCCGATACCCCAGAACAAGTAACAGGTATCTTCCTGTGAATTTTTCCTCTTGGTGAGTCAGATAGTACTGTCCACTCAAAAGAAAGATTCCATTGCTTTTCCAGCATTGACTTTTGAAGCAAAAGAAGTGCCTCCACAGAATAATCAAGATCAGAACTGTCCTCTTCAATGTTGTCGGGTTTCTGAAACCATGGCTCTGCAGTCGAAGGAGAAGCGACAATATCCACATGCTCTTTGACAGCCTTGATATATTGCATTTGCCGATTAGCTGATGGAAAACTGGGGCTCAAATTTGATGATTTTTTTGCATTCACCACTTTCTTAGTTGAAGATATTTGACAGTGTGCTTGTGCATGGTCATTGGCATACAAGAGCTTTTCCGTGAGATCAGAATAATAGTAGGAGGAACTCAGGAACCTCTTCCCTGCACTAAGCCCAATTACTGCAGCCGTGGCCATCATATGGCTTCTTCTGATGTATGTAAATTAACATACCACGTCTTTAACAATCTCGCTAGACCAAATACATATTATATATCTTGTGTACTGTTCTTCCTTCAACAGACCCTGTGAATTGCTTATATTGCTATCCAAGTTTTATCCTTACAACTTTGTTAGACTTCTGCTCAAGCCTGCGGAAAGAAGAAAAAAAAGAAACATAATGGCAAGTACTCTTCTGACAAAGAGCTTGTTCACAAAATTGGTCTGAAACATTAATAGAAGAAGTGGATCCGAATCAAGCACATCCTTATGAGGTGAACTATGAGTTTGTATAACCAGGCAACTATCTTTTTCCATAGGCAGTTCCTAAGTGAAATATGTCCAGGGCATTACAGAATTAGTTCTCCAAACATCTGCAAATGGTTACTGAATTCTTAACAGAAACCAACATCTACTAACTGAATAGTTTTGTTATTCAAAATCAAGGGAAGTTTAATATAAAATACGGATATATGGGAATTCCATACTATAATTACAAAGTTCCTCTATCTGGGTTTTTTTCTCTTTACCACTCAACTTGATTATGAAAACAAGGAAGAAGATCCAATGGGTTCATCGGGCAAGGAAAACGAAGATGAGCTAATGAATGTCGACAGTCTTAGCATTTAGGCTTGTAAGTTGTGAAAGAAAATAACTGACGTGGTTGAGACTAAATTAAGTCTCAGTTCCCATTTCGAAATGAGTTAGACAAATATAAAAGTGAAAGCTTGATGGGGAGTTTCAAGAATGGCATACCTGAATCCGCTTGAGAGAGACACACACACAAAATGGAAACTTTTCACTTAGGTGAGAAGAAGAGGAAGAGACGATGAAACCGAAGTGCATTGAAATAGTAGGACAGTCACTGAGCTTCAACCGACTCTGTTTTATTCTATTTTTATGAATACAAGTTTTATTTTATTGGTTATTTTGTTTTCCCGTCATATATTATCTTTGACAGCTTTTTCTTTATTACAAAAAAATGAGAAGATAGAAAAAAAAAGGGATGGGTTGTAGAAGAAAGTTAAGAGATATGGGAGGAAGCAATACCATTGGCTGGAAGAGATATTGGTTCCAGCTTTGAGTGGTGCACAACCAGTGCTGCCCAATCAGGGCCGGGCCAATAAAGACGGAGCCGTAAGGCGACAATTCAGAACGAGGCCTTTTCAATTTTTGACATAGTTAAATTATATAAATTATCGTATTAATGTAAAAAAAATCTAGAACTTCTAAGAGTTCAAAATATGTTGCTTTCGCCCTCTCTCTCTTCTGATTCTTTTCGATTTTGGTTGATTTTTTTGGATCTGTCACTTTCTCTTTCTCAAGCATATCATACGCAAATAATATGTTTGGTATTTGGTGAGCCACACAGCACCTAAAAACAATGAACTTCTGCATTCGATCTGAGCCATAACCGAAGACGAGTGGGTCCACTCCAAACCCGGCATCATAAGACGTCACAGTTGAACTACCCACCCGTCTCTTACACAGGCACGCATTCCCATCATGGTTTCGTTCGTTTTTTTCCTGCAGATGTTGTAATATAATATATGAATCTGTTCGCGGAAGGAATAATATAAGATCAAGGGATGATGGACGTCAGGTTGTTACCAACTGTTAAACGATTCCCTTAGCCCAAACAGAAGCAGAAAAAAACAAAACAAAAACAAGTTTTTAAGACTTTGAGCATGCAGAAAGGACACTCTCTAGCCGGTCCCAAAGAGATTAATTAAGTCAATCTTCCGTTCTGCAACAGATTTAGAACCACAGATTTGCGTGCGTATTATGGGGGGGATGATTAACCAATCAAAAAGTCTTTTTCCAAATCGAAAAAGAAAAAAAGAGCATAAAGCAACAGGAGATATTTCACAAAAGGGTTTGAGGAAAGATTTATCTGTATTCAGCACTGTGACAGAAAGAGAATCAATCAACGATTGCAACTGATAGTGATTCCCAATCAGGTAGATAGCAACTGAACACAAAATTCTAAAATGGACGAAATTTGGAAATTTCTTTCTTCCAGTTTCTTCCTCACTAGAAGTATCCAGAGCAACTTGACTAATACCCAAGTGACCTCTCTCCATTTGCTTGTTCTATATTCAGTAGTCAGCACTGTCTGGGAATGGGGGCTGCGTTTTCATTTTAATGGTTAAGCTTGTCATGACAGTAGATGAGAAAAGTAGAAACAGTAATATCAGAAATCAGTTCTTTCTCCCTCGCAGACAGTCTCCTTTATCCAAACTCCTCATCATCATATAGCGTAAATAAAAAGAATAGAATAGAAAACTCATACAACAAGAAGCTTGGCAAATTGGATTTAACCGGTGGCTAGGAAGATTTGTAAAAGCACACCCTGTTTGGCTTGTCACCCCCAGAATTATAAATGTGACAAATAACTCTGTAAAAAAAATAAAAAAATTGTCTTTACAATCCCATCATCTGGATACTCCTAATCCACTTACACATTGTCGCTATTCTTTTCAGCAGCCGCAATGTGAATACTCGAAGGATGAGGTGTTGGGGGGAACACAATATTTAGACTAGAATAAGCATTGAGGAATCGGATCGGGAGGAAAAAAGAAAACAGAGGTCCTTGAAGGGTCATAACTGAAAGTCTGAAAGAATATTGATTGCAAGGATAAGTTATAAGAAGACGAGAAAACCGTAATAATAATTTAGAACTATGCAAGCACAATGAATGAGCAAGGTTCGGATGACAGTTTCTCTTAACATCAGCCCACTAGGCAGCTGAACTATCCAGTACAACTTTCTTGCCAACTCCCTCTCGGACAAGATCCCTCATGGTAAAAAGAATAAGCTGATTCAACTTCAGGAAATTCTTCCATAGTCTTTCCTTCCTCGGGATGTTGGCGGAATGCTTGTGATAGGGTGATTGGCCCTGCGCCCTACAACAGAATGTCAGGATCAGTTAAGATGCTTGCAAAGGTCATCCCATCCCCTCTATTCACCCTCACATAGACATATATACTTCAACTTGAGTATTTTTCGGTCACAGATATTTCCGATTATAATTCATTGAGCATAAAGAAAAAGAAAAGAAAACGTTGAGATGGATTGACATAGTCAAGTCAGGAAGTACCCCATGACATGCCATTGTTGTATGTGCTATTTCCAGGAGAACGTGGGCCCCCAGAGTTAAAGTTTGAAAAAGAGGGCTGAACCTTCATATGATTCCATTCACCGACCCGACTGTTGGGGGGTCGTCCATAATTAAACCGCTGAACTGGTTGCTGTCCCAAACGGCTAGGAGAATTTTGTGAGATATGAGACACATAATGAGAAGCCTTCGACATGGGGGGGATATATCCAGGATGTGGATCATGACCTGAAGGAGGGCTGCCCACCTCCATATGTGAAAATGCTTGAGCAGGTCCATTTGGTCTAAAGCACATCAAGTTTAACTGTAAAAGGATGAAGAATCGCAAAGAAGGCATTTGAAAGAAAACCCTCATTCACCAATTAACTCTTGCCCCCTGCCCATCCTTTCTTGCCCCAAGCAATTCAATTTGCAACTCCCTAGATCCATCCCTGACCCCCCAGAAAAAAAGCACAGCGAGAACACAAGATTTTATACCCTCATGGTTGAGAATATTCGATGTAACAGTTTTTTTTTCACATGGATTTATCAAAATAATGGAATAACCATGTAAACTGCATTCAGAAACTGTTAATGCAGACTGTGCTACTTCTGACACACTTGTGTTTGGACGCATTCTGAGCAGTGAATCCCTAGAACACCTACCTTTGCGTGGACAAAACCGAAATTGTGCCTGACACATGGTTGAATCTTCCAACCCCAACTTCTGCTGATCCAAGATGCATGCCTTTGCCAAAGTCTGTTGTCATGGTAGTTGCATCCAAACCATCCTCTTGCAGAAGAAGTTCATCACTGTAAAACAGATATCAAAATGTCAAACTATAAGCTAGACAACCTTACAGTTGTCAAAGGACTTCAAAAATCCAAACAAACCAACTCCTCGAATCTAGGTGAGCCCCAGGGGAGAAAGCCCGCTGAGCCAATATTTAATGATTATGTGATGATCAAAGTCAACAAGCTCTTTGCATCTGGATGAGGATAACAATTTCCATTTTTCTTACTGCTAGTTGCTCTTTTCTTTTCATGTTTCTTTTGAGAAGTATACAACACCACTCATGAGCTTCATCAGACGTGTTATAAGCAAAAATTCCTGGCCACAAATCTGCTTTTGCCCCTCCATTTAAGTTATGATGCAGTCCAATGATCAGCAATCTGCCTCCAACTGGGAAAAGAAGGGCAACATTTCTTCAACCAAAATTTACTCCAAACTACTCACATTTGAAAGTGCCCCACCACTTCAGCAGGAGCAAATTAGTCTTAGTAAATGCATCATACTAGCGTAACACAATAAAGAACCATGAGCTGGAGTCAAATAAGAAATTATTCATGACCACAATGGCATTGGAATAGAAATGTTTGCCGTACCTCGGCAACAAACACCATTTCCTCTGGCAATTGAGATTATCTGATGTGCAGTTAGTGGTTCAGGTCTGACTTACAAAGATGCTTTGAGTTCTCTAGGTTATCTAAATTTATGAAAAAAATTTCGGTAATTTTGCCATTGATTCTGTCCATAATTAGAACTTTTTTTTTTTATAAGTAAGACAATTTTATTAAAATAAGCGGTAACAGTACAAGGATCTATACCGGAAACGCTTAATACAAACACGCAACAAAACTAAGGAAATCATCAAAGTCGGCAAAAATGCCTCCTAAAATCGCATTAGCCCAACAAAATAAGGAAAAAAGCATAGACCCTTTCAACGTCACAATAGACAACGACACATCCTCAAAGCATCTATTCTGTCCATAATTAGAACTTTGTAGGCATTGCTTATGCACCCAATAAAATGTTGTAGCTGAAATACATCCTAACGCCAATAAAACATGCATATAAATGTGCAAGAAACAGATGTATCTATTGGATTCATACATGCAAGTTTACATTGCGATCTGAAATATCTCATTTGCTTACCTATAGTTGGGATCCCAATCGCCAGGATCAGGCAGTGAGAGGCTAGACTCAGGCTTCTCATTTGCAGCTCCTGAAGTTTGTCCCAACTGCATGCTAGAACCAAGTGTGGAAGAACCCGGTACAGCTTGAAAGGCAGAATAGGCAGCAGAGATTCCAGTGCCTCCTCGATGCTGCTTCCAGCTTGTACCACTAGAATTTGACTGCAGATGGGATGGTGAACCACCAAGTACTTGAGAATTTCCTTCAGCTTGTGAAGCACTGGAGCCATCAGGAAACTGCCCTTGCCAACGAGAAGATGACAAGCTCTCTTGAGATGGAGAATTTCCAGAATATCCCCAACTTTTTCTTCTATTGAACTGGCTGACTGCAGCCATCTTTCCTAAAGGTGATCCATGACTGCCTCTTGCTGGAGAGGTTGGACCAAAGTGTCCAGGAGAGCCAGCAGAAACTTGACTATAGGAGCTTGGTGGAGTAAACTGTGAGGGGCTAGTGCCAAGAGGCAGCGGCGCAAAATTACCTGCTGAGGGACTCACACCAAGTCCATTTCCAGGTGGGAATTGTATTACCCTTCTTCTCGCATCAGGACTACTTCCCAGCATTGACGCATTGCCCTGTGGATGCATGTTCATCCCAGATGGACCGACGGGAGAATAATATGCAAACACATTACTACTGTCTCCATAACTTCCATAGCTGCTTCCAAGCCCTGTACCGTCATTATAGCTACCGTAGCTTCCAACACTGCTGTAACTGTTGGCATGTTGATATTGTACCAGCTGAAAGTGTGGGCTGTTATGAGGAGCAACTCTATTCCTCCCTGGAATCTACATGACATACATATACTTTAGTGAGGGAAAAATCTGCTAGGCGTGATCTAAGACAAAAATTAGCGATAAAAAATCTCCCATAATTACAATGAGAGCATAATTAGATGGACAGCAAGCTCACATTAGGAGAGAGACCAGCAGCAAACCAATGCCCCCCACCTGGATGGTGGTCCACCTTGATATTTTGGGCAACAGGCTAATCACACACACACGGACAAGAGAAATACCAGTTAGATGCAATCCAGCAAATAAGCATTCCAAATAAATCGGAACAGTTAAAATTACATGAAAATAATCCAATTGAGAATGTATACTAGTGGTATTGTAAATAAATAAGGGAATGCGACGTGGTATAAATAGTGAACACCAATACTTAGAAGAAAAAAAAACCCAATAAACCATTTGTAAAGTTAAAGAAAATAATTTGCAAATTATGGTTTGGGTGCATTAGCAGGAGTGCCAAAGTCTACAAACTCGGAGTTAGAAAGGGATCAGAATGACTATGAAGTCCTTAAAGGACTCAATCCAGCAAACACTTTCCTTATATAACTAAATAATTAGAGGAAAGAAAATGACAAAGGTCTTCCAAAAAGAATAACAACTTAAACTTCATAAATGCAATGAATTCTGAAAAAAAAATAGAAGTGGAAAGGATACTGCATTTAGCATCCATTCTCAACTATGATTGGGTTATGCCTGGGAAGGTGGTGGATGTTTTGTATTGTTGGAAGAGGAAGTTTGAGAATCCTATCGCCTTGGCCATCTGGAAAATGATCCCGGCTTGCATTTGGTGGAGCTTGTGGAGGGAAAGAAATGAGAGATGTTTTGAGGACAAGGCCATGTCTTTGGATCGTTTGGAGGGTTCTTTGTTGCATTCTCTTTTTACGTGGGCTAATTCGGTCTTAGGTTTTCCTTTTGAGGGTTTTCTGGATTTTCTTGTACTGTTAGGTCTCTTTTTCATTAATAAAGATTAACTTATAAAAAAAGCATCTATTCAATCACACAATGGCCCTGAGGAAAATACTTAAAAAAAGGTGGTAAGGGTGTGCTCAACGCCTTTTAGCATTCGATTATACTACTCTCCACTTAATTAGGCATTAACCCCAACTAATCAAAGTCAGCTCCATAATTCCCTGTCAGTTCATTGAGATATAGTTCAACATCAACATTTCAACCATTCTATCCCATCTAAAGTCATACACCATATCACCTCTCTCTTATGTTATCGCGTTTTTCTCCACTACTTCAACCTATATTATCTAAGCCTCCTGCTAATCCTTATTGTTCCAAATTTATCCATATCTCTTTCTCATTGGATCAATTGGTCATTCGGGAAACCAATAAATCTCTTCCAATTCGAAAGATCAAATATCACTGTAATTAACTTGCAAGTTTTATCCATAAGAAAGTAGGAAAAAGCAACTCAAAAGATATTATTTCATTGCGCATTCCAATGGAAATAATCATTGAAAATGTCGAACTGAACACACCAGACATTTATCTTCTTTTATCTGTTGTTGGGCAAAACACATGTCGTGAACTAGTAACAGAAAAGTAAGTACATAAATTTTATAGGGAAGCAAATTGAAAAAATAATAAAGAGGAAAAGAAAGTTGATAAGGAGATCAACTTACCATACGAGGGGTCTCAAGGGGAGGTTTGTATGGGCATGTGAAAGGTTCCCCTGTGACAAAAGGGTGTTTTGAAGCCTGCATGGACATAGATTTCAAATTCGGATTTCACAGTTTGAACTTTATGTTGCATGCCATCAGAGCTCAATATAGGGTATTATGACGAAAGTCAATGGCTGAAGTGAAAGTCAATAAACCTGTAAAGGCGACCACCGTTTTGCAGGATCAAACTCAACAAGCCCCCTCAAGAAATCAATCAAAGCTAATCGTATTTTCCTTTCTGTTACAAGTCAATTATAAGACTATAGTCAGTGTCGTCTTTAAGAGCTAGTAGCGAGATTTAGATAAAATGTTGCTGTCTGCCACTTCAGACAGAAAATTTGAGTCTCACCTTTAATTATATCTTCCTGAGGCAAGTTCTTTCTATAGGGGTAGCTTGTGACAATTGCTTCGAGATTCATATGTTTGAAATACTCTTTACCAATCACTGGCTTTTTCTTCTCCCTCTGAACGGCAACCGGCAACACACCAAATTGGAAACGTATGAAGAATATCTTTCCAAACAAAGCATTGCAGAGGGTTTTTTCTTTTTTTGGAGGAGGGGGGGGGGGAATGATTACACAATTACTATCATACCTTCAAACATGGATAAGTCTGATAATCATTATTTTCACTTGTATTCTAATTTCCCTCTTAGCTAAAAAACTGTAATGTGAATGCTTACAGCTTCATATTCTTCTTCTGTTAACACTTGGTAAGCACTTCTGCCATTTGTTGAAACTTCAGCACTCTCTATATTGTGGACACTTCCGATGCACTTAAAAAACTTGCCTATGTTTTTTGCCTCCTTTAACACGTAATCTGGGGGCTGTCCTCTACAAAATGTTATTATTTATCAAAGGCTGCTTGATGTTTGAATCAATCAAAACAAAATACAACAAACTAATGGGTAATTTCTAATAAGACATTTCATTCCACAGACATATCCAACAACATTTTTTTTTTCTTTTGAAACAGAATAGAAGAAAAAGCCAAAACTTCTGATAAGGAGCAGTTTACGTAAAACAACACCAAAAAAAGGAGGGGGGGGGGGATGGAATACAAGTGGCAATATTCACTGTAAAAAAAAAGTTGATGAGTATTCCATACCTTCATTTCTATCTTAGTACACAATTAGTTACCTACAGGAGGCGGAATCATAAAAATAACGATATTATTTATGCATTAGATTCTAAAACATTTTATATTGCCAAAAAAAACCACTAGTCTGAGTCAAGTCAAGATGAAGCTCAAATTTATTCAACTACAATTTATTTCAATCAATAAGCAAAAGTAGATAAAAACGTTCTCACACGTGGCTCAAGTATTGGCAAAATGTTCACAGTTCAAATGATTCAACATTGTTACCACTTTGAGGACATCATAATCCAAAAGTACTCCAATATACCTTTTTAATCAAGACAAATTTGTTGATAGCTATTCCAATTAACCGGATGAACATCGAGGCCAGATAAATCAACAACAGTGGAGCAACCCATAAAAGGGGGCGCCACCACAAACCAACTAAATGGCATAAATGACATAAAAAATACTCGAGAACTTGCCCCAACCCTCTCTGAGGCCACTCCCCTCCATTGATCTCCATGGTGGAGTAGCCAATTGCTGGATGACAAGCTCCCCTAAATGGCCAAACTGAATCTTATGAAGAGATTTTAGACCAAACTACATTTGGGACATATTTTGATGAAGGAAGAAAAGGGAATTCCAAGGTATAGACATAACCAAACGGTCAAGACCAGAATGACATACTATGTATACAAACATCTTCTAGACATAAAAGACTTGCAGGCTGATATCTGAACCTGCCAGAAGAGGGCTCAAATGTCACGAGGCCGACAATCTCACAGCTCTCATACTCAGATGAATAGATCTTGAAGCCATCAGAGCCTGTTCAGGCCAAAGATATTAGACTAGATGATTGGTTTCAACGAAAGAACATCCTATCCGGTATTCAAGTAAGACGACACAAAGGTAGGCTCTGGTAGAAAGGCCATAGCCATCTGGTCTAGATAGGGCAAAGATTGCGTCGTCCTCTTGGTCCTTACAAATACACTGCTACAATTTTATGCTTGATTACTACGAGAGAAAAAGGAGGGAGTATCTAAACCATCAGATGACATATGCATGTTTTTAAAGAACCAGAGCTAGAGAATTTGTAAGTACATCTTCTCATGATAACTCCTTCAGATTTGACTCTGAATCAGAAGCAAATTATACATACAAAGCAACTCATCCTTCAACATTTCCTTAATTCACTTTTCATTTGTTTTCCCTGAGGAAGAACATCTCAAATACCCTAAAAGGCTGAACCCATCAACTGACCCACCACCCTTTCTTATGGGGCAGGAGATATCATTTGGTCCAAAGCCCATTTGTCTTACACTCTTCCTGCATGAATTAAACAAGAGCCAAAATACTTCACTTCAGGAACAACTCTGATTTAGAAACCTATTTCTGAACGAAAAAGGATGCAGTTCGAAGCTTGTCAGGTTCCTTAAAAAACCTCAAGATCTGGAAGGAAGAGCATATCAAGCTTCTATATCACTTGACGGACCAATACATACTTGCTTAGTCGTACACCAATTTAACTGACCGTGGGCAAAGGACTGCTTAGAAATGGTTTTGTCCCATATCCATTTTGACTATTGAAAGTCCGAAGCACAAAGAGTGTATTTTCCCAACAGAATCATGCACTCAAATAGGGGTGCAAGTCCAGTCCGGCGGAGCTCCGTTTCCGGTTCCAGGAAGTTGAGGTCCTCCCCTTCCCGGAACCGGAGGTGGATTTGGATGCTTCCCGGAAGCGGTAGTTTCCGCCGGCTCAACGGAAAATCGGTTCCGTTAGTTTTTTATTTTTTAACTAAATATTAAAACGACGTCGTTCTATTTAAAGTAGAACGACGTTGTTTAGTTGTTTTAAAAATATTTTTTTTATTATACCGTGGATCAACACGGTGTCTTTTTGATCCAAGGTGAGAAGCCCTACCCCCCTCTCCTTCGACTCGCGACCCTCACTCCTCACTTTCACTGGTCACTCTCTCTTTCTCTCTGCTTCATTTCTGATTTTGGGTTTCTTTCTCTATAGGATCGGTGCCCATTTCTACAGTTGTTGTACCGACTGTAAGCATTCCCCTTTGAAGCTATAGTTTTGCCAGGATTTGTAGTGACAGGTGCCTAGTTGATTACTTCATGTTATAATATGTCAATTTTCTTGTCTCCAATTTTACAGTTGTGGCCTTAGAAAAAATTTCCTCAATGTGGCTCTCTATGAACTCTCGATTGATAGTGGAAGTGTGGAACAGATTACAGAATGGTATAATGTTGTGAACAATTAGCATAAAATGTTGACTTTACATATTTTTGTGAACTGTTAGCATAAAATGTTAATATCTATATTGTGTTAGTCATTCGGCTATAATGTTATTATAACTATTATCATCAAATTATTCTGTTACAAACTTATATTTTGTTAAAGTCTATTGTGTTAGTCATTTGGCTAACTGTTATATTGTTGTGATTGTGAATCTGTTTTTATTCATTTGTTAATCTAGGTTGTTCAATATCATGCTTTAATACGTGAATTGTTTAGTTATTTTTAATTTTGCCTCTGATTCATTTTCTGCTATCTTAGGACTTTGCACTGTGTCTTTCTTTCAGATGAATCATCAAACTCCAATTGCATCTCCGCAATCCAGAACCCCCAATTTACCTACCCTTGCTTCTACGACTACACCTACAATTAGTGAGATACCAATTATAGATGTAGAGGCACAACAAACTGAGACAATAGACTAAGCCCCCAAAAGAAGGAAGGTTTCCAATCCATCCCCGATGTGGAAAGAGTTCACTAGGATACTACCAGTAGTTGACCCAAACAAACCATTGGCCAAGTGCAACCATTGTGGTCATAAAAATTAATATGATTATAATATGATATGGTTGTATTAGTTTGAACTTTAAAGGATGACCAACATTTTACTCCAAAATTCAACTCTAATCACTTGGTGTCTTGGTGAGTTGATGAGTTGATGACTCGATGTGGTGCACGTGCAATGTAAATTCTTAATTTTCATTTGTGTACTTGTTGTGTTCATTTATATAATTGAGATCTTTGTAATGAATTGAGAAATGTTCTTATAAAGATCGGGTTGTAGATTTTAATTTTTTGATATATCAGAGATATTTGTATTTGTCAATTGTGAAAAATGAATAACATCTTTATTTTTTGTAAAAAATGCTTAAATTGGCTAAAAAATATTGCCCAAAACATTGTCGGAATTCCGTTATCCGCTTCCGCTAAGTCCGCTAAGAGTCGGAAGCGAAAACGGAGTCCATTTTGGTCATCCACTAGTTAGCGAACCGGATGCAGGAATGTTGAATTCCGCTTCCGACTAGTCCGCTATTCACCCCTACATTCAAATGTCTTTAACCATACAACTGTGATGTTTCTCATTTTCTTGTTCTTTTTTTTTTATCTTTTTCTTTTCCCCCTTTCAATGTTCTACAATTGTTTAAGCTACCAACAAAGTAGAATTACCCTCATTTAGAGGGAAATAATTTTGACCTCACCCTTCACTTCAAAAAACTGATACATGTAGTTGCCTTCATAATTTTCCAGAGATTTAAGAGAGGATATGTCATAAAGAATGACCATAGAAACTATGACACATGCATCTCAGAAATTTGTTTACTTTTCTCTTCATATTCCAACTTTAATCATAGTCGTCAGTTGATGATATATCATCATCTTTTGGCCGCCCAATCTTGACACTTTTGCATTGGGAAAATTGAATAGACATACTTCAACTTCTATATAATATAAACCATAGAAGTTTGTTTATCCTATCGTACAACCTTCATTCTTATATTTGCCATGCATATTATGGGTACCTACCAAAAGTATTTGAATCTTTCCTTTCTTTTTAACCATCGGCATGAGCACACGCACAACACAAACAAATAGGGGAAGAGGCAATCTACGCCATTAGGGTAGATTTGCTCATACCGAATAACAAAGAAAGGAAACATTTTATTTTTATTTTTTTTAAAAGGCGAAAGGAAAGAGGAAAAAGGAGGAATTTCAAAACTTTCAGCACTTGATTCTCTGGCTTTATGGGTTGGCAATCACATCAACATGAATCCTAGAGTAGATTTTGGGAGAGGAGAAAGCATACACCCCTTCTCAAAGACGAGACATTCATTTCAAACTTCTGAATGCTAAAAGAATTTAAAAAATAAAAGAACGAAATGACTACTTCAACATTTCGTAATTGCAAATGACAACAACTAGCTTCCCTACCTTGACTGGTTATTTCATTCTTTTCTTTTAACCAGAAAACAACTGCAAAAGCATAACTGAAAGCAAACATCGGGACTAAAGCCCCAGATTAACTTAAGTAGACCTGCGCCAAGACACTTACTAATGAACCAACAAGGAAAAAGAAAAGCATACTCAAGAATTTCAATCATCCGACCAAGGAGATCAAATTCTGAAGCTCCTGGGAATAGAGGCAATCCTAGAAACAATTCCGCAACTATGCAGCCAAAGGACCACATATCTATAGCTGTAGTATATCTGGAGAAATGGTTAGGGACCAAACAGAAAACTTGTGACAATAGGATGAAATAAGAAACAAAAACACAAACCATGGTTAAATTTCTAATACACTGGATACAAAATTCCCCTCTTAAACAATCATACTTAACAAAATAATAATATAACAATTACCTTCAGAGCATAAATCCTATAATGGATGGGTTGAAGGATCTTCTCAATTGAGAGACCCATATATGTATACGTCACATTATTTTGATTTTGAGCCTAACAGCCCAGTGTATAAGTGGCCCCCAGTTGGATTAACTTTAGTCAAGCAAATCATTCAGCCTTTATAACTAGGATAAGTAAAAGCTTCTAAAGACTATGAGGTCTTTGGAGGCCATTCATGATGCCACACCAGAACCAGTCCTCTGTTGGAGTGAGGTTCTATCTTCAACTAATTCCTAACCTAGACAGGGAGAATTTAGCTTAAGCTAGCTAATCAGTTTGATTCCAACAAAGTTGGACAAGAAGAAAGTACACAGGGAGGTAAAGCCGCAAGAACTTGGCAGAAATTGAAATCGCTGAAAGAGACAAAAGTGCAATAATTGGAGCAACCAATTCATCGACAAGGATACTGATACCCAAGAAGAACTTCAGGCGACCTGTAGTACCGACTCTGCAGAATAGGCGCAAAAAATTATGAAACTACGGATCATACACCACTGATAGGAATGGCAAAAAGCATAACTGCAAACCTGAATATAGGAGTAGACGGTGCGGTCTTCCATGCATGCTGATCCAAAGTCAATTATTTTGATTTCTGCTGGCTTCACACTGTTGTTTGTGAGACACAAAAATCAGCTTTAACATAAAGAAATCAATTGCATAGTTTGAAGTCCTGAACCATAACTGAGAGTAACTTACCTTGTGCACAAAAGAATGTTTTCTGGCTTCAGATCACAATGAATGATCCCAGCATCTTTTAATAGAGCCAATCCACATAAAATCTATTTGAGAGAGAGAAAAGAAAGGAGCATAGAATACGATCTAAAACCGATGAAGAAATGCACAAAATTAACCCATAGAAGATACGTCGCAGAACTAGATCCAATCACAAGCAAGAAGTGCTATACCTGTTTGGAGAACATCTGGACAATGCTCAAGGATAATCCCCTAAAGTGATTTAATTTTATAAGCTCATACCTGAAAGGAAGATATACAATGTCATAACCATGTAGTGTAAACTAAAACAACTACTGTATATTTCCTTAGCTGAATAGAGGATAAGATATCCTTGTAACTTACAGATTTGTGTCGAGCAATTCAAAGCAGATGCACAGATGACGTTGATAGACAAAGTAATCAAAAATACGAACAATATGATGCTTGTCCTCAGGATCATACTTCTTATTTAACTGCACAAGGCAAACATCAATGCAGAAATTTCACTACACAATTTCCTTTGATATATGATACAGAAATGTCACCAGTGATAGCACTTTACATGGGAAACATCTAGCTAAGGGAGTATAATTACCGTTGTCAATATAGATACTTCAACCAGTGCCTGTTGATAGTAAGCAGGTTGATTTTTGATGATTTTCACAGCAACAAAACTGTTGGTCTCTGCAACCCAGCATTTAGCAACCTGTCCAAATGTACCGTGACCAAGGACATCTTTGACAATGTACCTGCAAATGTCACATATACTTAATTATTTTCCATTTATTGATAATCAATAATATCTATTTATTTCCAGTAACTGAAGTGTGGCCCTTCATTAGCCAGAGATGCTACTATAGGACTGCAAACACACATACACACACAAACTTCAGAAATTTACAAGTTTAGCCCCAAGGGAAGTATTATGATGCCAGAACAAACTTATGCTTCATACATTTCTCAGCAGCTAAACCATCATATCTTCACCTACTATGCCAAGTACAGAACTGATCAAGTGCAAACAACAGTATTTCATACTTCTGGGATGACATTAACCATAGAAGAACTCGAGCTTAGCCGTAGGCATGGAGATCAAACATTTTTTTTGATAAGGAAACTTTATTGAGATAAAAAAAGAAAAGAAAACAAAAGGAAGCGGGGCAGTACAAAAGGCTGTACTGAACCAGCTACACCAAACATGGCTGATTATCTCAATGCGTACTTTAAGATTATTTCTGTTTCAAAATATTAAACAAAAAACAAAATAAGTTCTTCCTGCTTCTCTTTATTTATCCAATTGCAGCGACGCCACCCCCTAGCTTAAATCAAGGTTCACTCCCAAAGTTAATTTCCCAGTTTGCAAAGAGGCACAACCCAAAATCAGTGTGTCCAAAGTAGATTCAATCATTCATAGCCGAAAAGAATAATAAAAAGAGGTTTTTCAAACAAAAATATATCTTTATGCTTGCTATCTTTTAAAATGTCTAACTTCAAATTTTCTTAAATCCACTTCTACTTATGATGTTTCATAAATTGGTCTATTTTTATAATATGCCTCTTTAAAGTGGAATTCATCTCCTCTTATTCGGTGGATTACTCTCGTTCTTGTTTGGTCCCCTTTGTTTCGTATGTTGCATCTATTTCTACATCTCTTTCTTCCTCAATTTCTCAGCTCTTCTGAAGTTTCTTTCTGTTTCTACTAAAAAACATACTCTGGCAAAATAGTTGACACAGGTAATAAATAAGAAAAAAACAACCTACTCGAGCTATAGGGCAAAAACCAGAAAAAAAAGGAACTCCAGTTCATATGCAGTCGAAACCCTTTGATTACATCTATATGAGCTCGCTCATAGAAAACCGAGAAAAACGGAGAAATACCGCATCCGTGAGTTCAAGTGTCAAAGTTTCACATGGGAAACAGAGTGGACACTCACAATCCTTGGAGTGTAATTCCTATATAAACCAGCAATAGTACCACCGAGGATAATTGTCCTGCTGACAACTGAAGTTGATATATAGCTTCAACAGATTGAACCTAAAATATGTCGTCATTAACAAAGTTGAATAACAACACCGACTGACAAGAAGACAACCTCAGTTGCTTTCACTTCTAACCAAAAATCTCAAATGCCCTTTGTAGTGGAAAGTTGTATGGTTAGAGAGGAAAAATACGCAATGGATGGGAATAAGATGGATTGCACCATATATACATATATAAAAAGGGCACGATTAGCAAACCTTCTTTGTTGTTCTGAATTGATTAAGATGCAATTCACAGTCAGGATAAGATCCGAATTCACATTATCATGGCCATCGTTAAGGACTCCAATGGATGGACTGGTCAGGTATCTCTTCGGATTTAGTTCCTCTGAATACTTGAACTGCGGATTGCATAATTGATACGTTTCAACTATGTCCTTGGTTAGTCTTGCCACCCACTGCACAATTGAAAGCTACACATCGTCACAAAGATCTGCTTCGAATCATTAAGATCTAGACATTCTTCTAACCACATAGAATGTCAAATGATGCTATAATACTAGGATTGTTTTTGTGTGTGCGCACGCGAGTCATCTATGCATAAAAATAGAAACTGATTTAATTTTCACTCTGTAAATACCCAAAATCAAATATCCAAATTGTAAGAAGATAGTTATCGCAGCTGGTCAAATGTCGGAGATCCCCCAAAATCAAAATCAAAAGATGCCCTTGGAGATAGGGGTAAAAGTATGATTTTGCAATCACACTCAGCCCAATCAAACAAACCGAATGGGCCCTTTAAGCCATAACTACTAGTTTCAATGTGATTCAAAATGGGGATTAAGCTTTGAGGGATCATGTAGAAAAACAGAAGTTGGATGATAAGTTGCCTCTCCAAATGTGTAAGAACATCAAATTCAATATTTTCGAAGGCCCATAGAGTTTCCGAAAGAGTACATGAAGCACGATAGTTGCTTCTCGTGCAACCTACTTAGACTAAACAGAATGGGACGGCAAAAAGCTTCAATTATCACTGCTTCAACTTTCCATATGTATAAAGACTGTATCAACTGTCTTCTAGTACAATAAATTTCAGTGCTACCTGCACCAGTCTGGATCATGTTCAAAGAGAGTTCTTGAGGTAACAGGGGGCAGGGGAAGGGAATTTATATAATGTGGACAGATGTTTCTAAAACTGCTACATGTAGTACATCAAGCCTATTAATTGAAAGGTTCCTCGAAATGATCACATGGGACATGATTCTTGAAAGATATTATTCTGTAATGAACTGTTTAAAGCACACTTTTTGGAGCAATTATCAGCATAGACATACTCCTCCTATGTTTACCTTTTCTGTAGACACCATAGGTCCAATTGGAGCAGAAAGTTATTGTAATTTGAATTGGGATCGTGTTGCAATTGCCAGCTAGACAACCCGAGGTCACCTTTTCTTTCTTTTTTTGATAAGAACAACCCGAGGTCACCTTTGGATTTTACTCCTTTTGTCTTGTATAGCACAGTTCCTCTAAAACCAATTTGCCTTCCTATCTTGAATCTTGAGTAAACCTTTCTTTTCTCTCTATAATGCCATTTTTTTATGCAAAATGCAGATAGGGAGGCTACTTATTCAAATATCTTTCTCTTAAACAGTATTCCGCATTGAGAGAATCACGCTGATAGCCTTTGGGTGAAATGGCACTTCCAAAACTCCCCCCCCCCCCTCCCCAAAGGCCAAAACCACCCACAAAAAGAGAGAGGAGAAACCATGGCAAGGTGGTGAGGTCACAGGTTCAAATCCCATTAGCGTTTAGGTTACTAACCAAACATACACCAAAAACAAAAAAAGCAGGGAAAAGGAACTACTCGAAAATAAAAGCAAAGTATTGACGTCATAACTAATTGTTCTTGGAGTTTATGCAATTAGTATAGGGATTTTGGGCATTTTATCTAGCTGACATTAACTTTATGATTGAACACCAGAATTTTACCATACTACATTCTCCAAAGGATTTGTCCTTTAGCTGCAGTACTTTAACAAGGCTTCATTTCAGATTTTCTTTTTCTTTTCCTGTGTTGTCCACTATAAGATTGCTGTTTAAAGAACGAAGTTAGATGGAAAATAAGTATAATTCTTCAACTTGCATTCTGGGAATTGGATTATCCTAAGCCCTCCCCATCAAACCCACTCCTCCAAAATTGACCCAAAGATCATTTATAAGGGATATGCCAAGGAAGGTTCCACAATATAACCACATTAAAGGTTCTCCTTTTCCCCACTAAGTACCAGCAGACTCAATACCCAAAACTCATATTTGAACATGAAAAAAAAAAGAGAAAGCTAAAGAGACTTGCAACAGAAACAAAAAGCCGAAACACTCACAGGTTTTCGCACAACAACGCGCAAAGCGTGCGACTTGTTCACAAGCACATAAGGACTAAACACGAGCTCTCTCGGCCGCCAATTGAAACCCTCAGCTGTCGCTGCCGTCGCCGATGGCGATGAAAAGTCATCGGCACCAACCCCAAGCAATTCTTTAGGCTCATTTCTAGGGCTGACCTCATCCATGACCCAGACCCAGAAGCCCCAAAATCACGCTCCTACCCAGAAATTGACCTCGCCCAATGCCTCCCGCATCGATTCCACCAGCCCTTGTTCACACGCAACGCAGAAAGAAATGCAACAATCAACCGATCAGCGAACGGACCGACCCGCCAAGCAGATTGACGAACTGGGCATCGAGCTCCTCTTCCAATTCAACGAAGCCAACCCCAACCGACTCCAATCCCATCCTTCTTCATTCACAGAAATTGCTCTCAAAGTCCCAAAGGATCAGACACGACGATCATAATCTATCCGATTGATGATAAATTCACGAACTTTATAATCGACCCGAAGCTCTCGAAGAGAAGATTGAACGAGAAGAATAACTTGATTCGATAATACCAGAAAACAGATATTAGATAATATAGGATTGCGAAAAATAGAGAGGTTGATAGGTGAAGGAATTCCTGGGGAGATGAAAGAGAGAGAGAGGAGTGCGGGTTGTTTGTTTGTTCGAGGGGACAGACACTTTCACTGTCTTTCTACGTCCGAAAACTCCAAAGGGGAAACAAAGGCCGCTGCTGTTTAGGACTAAAAAGCCATTCTCTCTATCCTAATTTCGTTGTTTACAACTTTACATTGTGTTTTTGCTCATCACAAGCCTGCACCTTTGACTTTGCTTTCTAGATTTCTGCTCCTTCCTGCCGCACCTCAAGGCATGCTATTTAACCACGCCACTTCAGCTCCAAACCAATCAAAAAAAGAAATTTGTTTTAGGAATTTTCGTAGGAACAAAAATAATAATATACAGTTGCGTAGATTTTACACATAATAGGTGTGCAATTTCCACTATTATATTGGTGGTTGAGATATCATTTCCAAGCAATTCTCTTCTGTTGAGTTTAGGTAACTTGTATCATTAATTCCCTTCAATTTCAAAAAAATCTTCGAGAAAGAAAATTTTGTAGTATTTAAACAAATTTACGGATCTAAGACAATTTTTTTTAATAAACCAAGATTATTAGTAATTCTCAACCTTAATTTCAAAAGAGCATGTTGATTCCATAAGGTCCATATTAGAGATAATATCATAATTAATCTATAAAATTTGATGTGATGTTGTCGAGGTATCATATATTCATGAGATTCAAGTTTAAATATAATAATATATTTTCCTTTTATGTGTTGTATTTTTTTTATAAATAGAGATAAATACAAAATGCATCCATAAATAACTTTTACAATTGATATAGGTATCAAACCATTTAAATCTTTTGTCTCTCTTTACTATTTCTCCTTTCATCTCCACTACTGGAAACCTTATATGTACATCATTAAATTGTGTAAGGTCTATTAATTGTATATATCTCTATTAACTGTATAATTTGGGGCAGGAAAGTGTACAATATCACGACTCCGTTTTAAACCTCAACCACTAATGTTAAAAAAATTCCATTTTATCAATTGAGCCGAGATCAAACATTGTTAAGTACGAAAATTAGGTTCAAGTTACCATTACTCTGTTACAATTTAGGGACCCTTGAACCCCGCGTGGGAATTTGTATGCGTGGGGCTTGAGCTGAGCGGTGAGACCTCACAAATCACAGACTCACATGGATTTGTTTTATGAGCAACACGTCAGAGTGCTTCGACAACTATAACAAAAGAAGCATCAATGGTGAAGCACTCCAAGTTAGACGCGTTGCGAATTTGGTGATCCCTACTGGAGAGAAAGAGCAGAGAATATGGGGGTTATAAGTATCAGTATCGGTGTCTCGGTGCTCGTCGGAGAGCTCTGTATAGGGGGGCATGAACTTCGCCTGTATGTTTATCCGAATTAAGACGCACAGAGATGCGGACTGTAGCGATGGCTGATCAGGCCGAAGAAAAGGACATCCAGTTCTCTCCATTGGTAACTGTTGTTGTGAGATCGGGGGGTGCAGGAAGAGCTTGAAGCGGCCGGCCCGGCCCTGGTACCAAGTGTGTCCGGGTGATTTGGGCCTACCGGCCTAGCAGCACGGAAGTACAGCGTGAAAAAGAAGAGAGAGAGAAAGCGGGTCAGCGGGTCTTGAACTCTCTCTAGGCTCTTACCCGACAAGAACAATCAAGTTATAGCCCAAACAAACTCTGGTAACTCGTGCCACGCCCACATATTCTGTCCAGCCCATTTAATGTCCCAAACGCACGTGTTGTGCTTGTAGGCGAATACACACCGGATCACTCGCTAGCTTAAACATTTACGCCGACTGTACGGCATTTTGTTTTAGGGATATTGCCTCACACAGTGCATGTTTCCTGGACTAAAATTTTTAGAATTTAAATTTAAATTATTAATATTATTTTTATACGTATATTAATATAATTCAACATTATATTTTTTATTTTTATTATACGTAAATATATTTTTCTTTTAGTTTCCATGACGATTCCCTTTTTATTTTCTTTTCTTACATAAAGTATTTCCACACCCAGATGCCGTTTGAGAGAGAGAGATTCATCCGGCGTATGTTGTATTGAATATATATAGGCAATTTAATTTGATGGGTCCCAACTAAAAATTAAGCACGTCCCAGTTGTTTCCAAAGTTTGACTGAAAATAAAAAATTAAAGAAAACAAAAGTTTAACAACTAACCCGTTGGAGTTCTTGCCCGCGGCCAACCATATTTTTGTCTTCGATCGTTAACATGTCATTTATTAATACTAGGACATGTTTATTTGTCTAAAATTTAACATGTCATTTATTAATACTAAGGACATGTTTATTTGTCTCAACAAAATAAAAATATTTCAAAATTTTCAACTTTTACACATGTATTTCAAATTTTTCACAAATCTCAATAAACTTCAACATTCAAAAGATTCCAAAAATTTCAAGAATATTCTCCAAAATTTCGACAAAAATATACACATAACTACTCTTTGCTTATCCATTCTCATATATTGCATGTCTTGTGAAACAATATACTAATTAAAGGACCATTATTCCAAACTTAAATGATATGGAATGAAGTCTCTATGTGGGAAAATTCCAAAATATGTTTTAATTTTCTTCTGTTTCTTTCTATTTGGATGCAGCTAATTGGAAGCATCGATGGAGAAGAAAGAAGGTCCATTCTTTTCTGGTGAGTGATCTGTGTAGACGAATTTGATTCCAGTAGACAAGACCACCACTCCAAAATGGGGTTGTTAAGGCGATATTTTAAACCTACGTATGATATGGAATAGAGTCTCTATATGGTAAAATTCCAAAATATGCTTTAATTTTCTTCTGTTTCTAATTTCTATGTGGATGCATGCAGCTAATTGGAAGCATCGATGGAGAAGAAAGAAGGTCCCCTAGCTAGCAAGCAAGTTTTGACAAGAAGATTACTGATCCAACCCTAAGTGTAAAATCCTGATGAGTACTAATAAATAGTTTTCATTCAGCTACGGCATTGATAACTTTTATTGACGGCCCATATCAAATTAGTTAACACATATCTCTGTATTATGCAACAAAAGGATAAGTTATATTTTTTCTTTCTCGCGAATCACGGTAGCAAAAGGGTTCACTTGTCTAACATCTATTTGTCTGCTATAATTATTAATGGAGGCGGATCGATAGAGCATATTACGGTGGATGAATCATATGACTATATATGTTTGAGATTGTCATACTTGAGGAATTACAAAGCCATACTATGAATTAATTATGATGATCAAGACAGTAAATATCATAAACAAAAATATAATCAGCCTATACTTTCGAAGAAGCATACTTAAGCGCAGATAATTAGTGGAAATTTGGTGGGGCCGGCAATAATGATCAAGAAAATAGGACGAAAATAATGAGTAGTTGCAACGAAATTGTTGCCCAAGTGTGAACGATTGTTTTCTATTCGGTCTGTCGACCTTTAGGCCGGGTCACCGAGAAGACTCGGGGAATTCTCCTTAGTCTTCTATTTATTTATTTATTTATGAGATGGTTTTTAGGGTTTAAAATATCGCCTTAACAACCCCATTTTGGAGTGGTGGTCTTGTCTACAGGGAATCAAATTCGTCTACACAGACCACTCACCAGAAAAGAATGGACTTCCTTTTTAATTTAGGTCTTCTCTTTTATCCTTTTTCTATGACAACCTACGTTTAGAAATATTAACCTTTTGTCACTTTGTGGGTACAAACTGGAGCCAGAGACAGAGATGATCACTCAAACAACTTTGTGTTAGATGTATACCCTCAAAATCAATTATTTTGTATAATTATGAGATAATTATTGTTATTGATTAATTACTTGTATATTATTTTGGGAACATGCAATGACATAAGATGTCATATTATTGAGCAATATTCTAGAAAAGTCAAGCCAATTATTAATGAATCGGAGGCGGAGAGTATGACTTTTCGGATCCTTGTTGACATGCTTTGTTTTAGATCGAGACACATGGTAATGTACAAATAGGTCTACACTCGTTGTGTCTCTATGAGATATAATGATGGAATTCGTCATTGAGGGGAATGATCTTAAGCAAACGAGTGAGTGCAATGTAAGAATACAGGCACTGAACCGGATCAAATATGAATACCTTCTGGAAACGATCATTGATGTAGAAAATGATATTCAACACAATTAGCTTATGTTGTCCTTAGACCTGAGAGAGTTATGCAGGTTGCTTGTTGTGTGTTTGTGCTTTGACTAAGTCATTTGATGATGATCTTTCACACATCAAATATTCTAGATAAGGTTGAGTTTTGTGCATAGTAAGTGAATTTGTATAATTGTTCAATATGAAATCCACCAGTCTCTTAACGAGAAAATATATTCATTTTGTCTATATATTGTTGGACTCACAAAAAACGCTGCGCAGCGAGATTTGGTGAAAAAGTGTTTTCACGGTTTTTACTTATATAATAGATTAAGTAAATATTTGCGAAAAATGATTTTTGAAAGTTTTAGAAGTTCAACTAGGAACATACTGAGAATTAAGAATTATATGAGTTAGGGACTTAATCGGTGATATTATTTTGGTTCTATTAGCTCATGTGGAATATAGTATGGTGAAATGATAAATAAGCGTATAATTGTTAGCAAAAGAGATTTTACAAAAACAATCTCAATATCTCGGGAGTCAATTGTGATATGTTAATGGACATGATCACAATTTGTAGAAGCCCATAAATTCGGAATACATAATATAAGGGAGTTTAATGAAAAAAAGTTTTTCATAATAATCCCACGGCCGAGATTTGAGGTCCTTAAAGATTTCACGCTATAGCACAGTTGAGTTCTGAGCTAGTCATTATAAATAGCTCAGAAACTCAATTGAGAGAACAAACAAATTCATTTTCAACGTGAGAGTTTCTCTCTCTAAAAAATCTCTTTCAAAGTTGTGTGCGTGGATCTGAAGGAGACAAAACGTTTGAGCTACTTCGATTCAACGATCCTCTCCGCTGCGCTCTCACGGTTCCAACACTTTGATGATGTCAAAAATCACCACAATGTTCGTAAACCTGATGAACCTGCAAGAATTACCGAGGGGGTGGTCTCGGATCAAGTCTTCGACGACCAAGTCAGTGTTTAAGAGAAAAGATAAATATTCTGAAGACAGAATTCAGCGTGGGTCTAACGAGAAGAATACCTGAGTTTTTATATCTGTATCGGCGTCGTAGTACTGTTAGGAAACTACACCTTAAAAGGTAGTAGAGTTGTATTGTGAGAGTGCCCTCAACCATTTGAATTGTCATGGTGAGTCCTCGAGTGGCTAGACTTCTATGTGAGATAGAATGTCAGACTGTTATGCAAGGTTGGATAGTCGGAACTGGCCAACAGACTAATGGACCCGAGCCCAAGTGGTTTGTGCCCATCAGTAGTCTCCCCATTTCAACCTAAAAAACGATGCATGGAGGAGGCTAAAATGATGTCAGGCTAATCGGATTAAAAATTAGGATTAAATGCATGTCATGCCCCTGTGGTATGCGGTAATAGCAAATATGCCCCTGAGGTAAACAAAGTCTTTTTTCATACTCCTGAGACAAATATTCAGAAGCAAATATGCCCTTCCGTTATGTTTACCTCAGGGGTATGAAAGGGCATATTTGCTCCTGAATGTTTACCTCAGGGGTATGAAAATGACTTTGTTTACCTCAGGGGCATATTTGCTATTACCGCATATTTGCTAATTTTTACAATATTTCTATGTTGTAGGCCTTTCATTAACTTATATTTATAAAGTTCTAGACTTTTTTTGTCAATTTTAATTTTAGAAAAGTGTTTCCTATTTTATATAGGTTATAATATTAGTTTTTTTTCAACTTTAATTTTATAAAGTGTTTTCTATTTTCTAGGTTATATAATATAAGGCTTTCTTAATTAATGATTGTTAGGCGATTATCTCATTTACTTCTAGAGCTGATTACCAGTAATAGCAATGGTCACCGTTCCTAGCTTAGTAGGGGGCAGTTGCCATTTTCACCAATTAAAATGGCGGTAGAGACAGAAACGAGAGAGTGGGAGAGAGACAAAGAAGTAAGAGAGGAGGAGGGTGAGAGGGTCCTGGAATCGTGAGAGAGAGAGAATAGAAAAATAAGCATGATTCCTAAAAATTACCTCGATATCACTCCAACAAATTAACAATTTCTTAATTTGCATCTAAAATGAAATTCAAATTCAAATTCAAAGACAACACAACACAACAAAATTAATTTTGGATTGAAAACTCGCCTACAAATTCTCTCTCTTAACATTTAGATTCTTAATTTGCATTTAAAGAGAAGTGAGAGGGAGGGAGAGAGAGGAGAGGGAGAGGGAGAGAGAGAGAGAGAGAGAGAGAGGGGAAGGAGAATAAAAAAATGAGCATGATTCCTAAAAATTCCCTGGCTACCACTTCAACAAATTAACAATTCCCTAATTTGCATCTAAAGTCAAATTCAAATTCAAATAACAACTCAACAAAACTTATTTTATAGTGAAAACTCACATAAAATTCTCTCTTAATTTGCATTTCAATTCCCAATTTGTAATTAAAGGGAGAGTTGCAATAATTATAAATTTCTCTCTCATAGTGGTCCTACTATATAGTAAACGTTATGAGAATTTAATTTTCTGAACGTTACTTAATTAGCAATAATGTAGATAGTTGCGGTTATAATTTTTTTGAGAACTTGAGTTAATTAGTAATAAAATAGATAGTTGTGGTGTTAGATTTTAGGAGAAAAATTTGTCGAAAGTTGTCCTATTATTTAGTAAAAGTTATGATAATTTAATTTTGTGAACTTGACTTGATTATCAATAAAGTAGACAGTTGTGCTTATAGTTTTTTTTTTGAGAACTTGACTTAATTAGCAATAAAATTGATAGTTGTGATGTTAATGTTTAGGAGAATAATTTTGTAAAAGATTGACCTATTATTTAGAAAACGTGATGAGAATTTAAGTTATTTGATAACTTGTGTTAATTAGCAAATAGTTGTGGTGCTAGTTTTGATCTTGGATTTTTTATTTTCAATTTTAATTTTGTAAACTAATTTTTACAATATTCCTATCTTGTAGGCCTTTCATTAACTTATATTTCTAAAGTTTTAGACTCTTTTTTTCTCAATTCTAATTTTTGAAAAGTGTTTCCTATTTTATCTGGGTTATAATATTAGTTTTTTTTTCAACTTTAATTTTATAAAAGTGTTTCTATTTTTTAGGATATATAATATAAGGCTTTATTAATTAATGAGTGTTAGGCGATTGTCTCATTTGCTTCTAGAGTTGATTACCAGTAATAGCACTGGTCACCATTCCTAGCTTAGTAACGTGGGTGGTTGCCATTTTTACCAATTAAAATGGCGGTGGAGAAGAGAGGGGAAGAGAGAGAGGGGAAGGATGAGAGTTCCTGGACTCGTGGGAGATAGAGGGGGGAGGAGAATAGAAAAATAAGCATGATTCCTAAAACTTATCTCCATATCACTCCAACAAATTAACAATTCCCTAATTTGCACCTAAAATGGAATTCAAATTCAAAGACAACTCAACAAAATTAATTTTGAATTGAAAACTGGGCTACAAATTCTCTCTCTTAACATTTCAATTCTTAATTTGAATTTAAAGCTAAGAGAGAGAGAGGGGAGAGAGAATAAAAAAATAAGCTTGAATTCCCTAATTAACAATTCTCTAATTTGCATCTAAATTCAAATTCAAATTCAAATAACAACTCAAAAAAACTCATTTTAAAGTGAAAACTCACCTAAAATTCTCTCTTGATTTGTATTTCAATTCGTAATTTGCATTTAAAGAGAGAGTTGCGATAATTCAAAATTTCTCTCTTAAAGTATTTTTATTGTAATTGATATATTTGGAAAATTATTAATGAGAATTTTATTTCATCAAACTTAGTGAATTTTTTATTTCGTAATTAATAATAATATATTTGGAAACTTATTAATAAAGCATTTTATTTTGTAATTGATCATGATGAATTTGGAAATCTTGACCTTTTTATTTAGTAATTAATATATTTAGAAAGATATATGCTAGTTTAGTACTAGGATTATAGAAGATTTTTAAACTAGGTAATTTTTAAACATTTCATTTAGGTAGTTTTCTGCTCTCCTTCTCTACTGTTCTCCCTCTCTCTCTTCTCCTCACATTCTCCATAGTCCCTCTCTCCCTTTCTCTCATCTCTCTTTCATGTTCTCTCTCTCTCACTCACGCATGACTCTCTCTCACTCACGCATGACAGGTTAACCGCCACCGCTAGACACCGATGACCGGTGTAACCGATGCCGGTAGCGGTTTAAAATATTAAGAAATCATCATAGGCAGTGTTGGTGCCGGTGGAGGCCATAACCGCTACGACACCGCCGATGCACAGTCTCATCTGCCACCCATATGAGCCGCTCTTGTGTAAAAGACGACCTTCTAAAAATAAAAGATTAAAACTTTATGTTTCTCCTACAATTGAGATTTTAATTAAGTGGTTCCTTTAATTAAATAATTTGCGGGTTTAATCTATCACATTGTCGTTAGGTAGCTTGTTCTCTGGCAAGCATCGGAACTGATGTGAGAATAATAAAGAGGTCATGTTTTTTTTTTCATTCTATTTTTATTATACGCAAATATGTTTTTCTTTTAGTTTTCAAGACGGTCCCGTTTTCATTTCCTTTTCTTACGTAAAAGTATTTTCACACCCAGATGCCGTTCGAGAGAGAGAGCTTGACGTACACGGCATATCCTATATTGAATATATAGGCAATTTAATTTGATGGATCCCAACTAATAAATTAGGGCCATTTTGGCGTGGTTGTCTTGTCTTGTGATCTCCTGGAATTTTTCGCCACATATACCTCACCAGAAAAGAATGGACTTCTTGTTAATTTAATTTTACTCTTTTATCCATTTTTTCTATGGTTACCTACGTTTAGAAATATTAACTTTTTGATACTTTGTGAATTGTGGGTATAGACTCGAGTTAGAGATGATCACCCAAACAACTTCAAACTTAATTCACTACCAACCACTAGCGGATTCAGAAATGTGTTTTAGGTGGCTATTGTAAGTACAGCTAACTGTTTTAATTTTGATTCAATATTTGGTTGGGATATTGCAAGTACAACTAACTGTTTTAAACTAACTGTTTCCTAAATGTTAGAGTCCCACATTGATTAGAGATCATTTAATCTTGTGTTTCATATACCTGTTAGGTCACCTTTTCCCATTGTTAATTGGTATTGGGATGAAACTTGACATGATATTAGAGCCAACTATTTCTGGGCTTGGCTCACTTGTTTGTGTTCCCCATTTGTTGTCCACGTGCATGAACCATGTTCATTCGGCCTGCACGTGAGGTGAGGGGGAGTGTTAGAGACCATTTAATCTTTTGTTTCATATACCTGTTGGGCCGGCCACCTCTTCCCATTGCCAATTGGTTTTAGGATGAAACTTGACACTAAATATCAATTTTATTCCAAAGTTGCCAAGTGCAGCGGTGAACAGGCCTATGAAAATTAAATGAAATTTGAAAAGGTTGCATGCCCACCACTCCAGGGCCTCCACTACAGCGAAGAAGTAGAGGAAGTTGCCCAGTGCTGCGGTCCCGGCTCTACTACGTACGTTTGCTTCACATCCAAAACGATGCCCACACCTTACTGCAGTCCGACGTAGTCTGTCATCTACCATGCATGAAAACCAAATCAGTCAGGTCCTTGCCGTGTTCGTCAAAGTGTCAGAGTATATGTGGTCACGTACCGTCCATTATAATTATCAATTGTTTTCTATGAAATGCTATTAGAGATTTTAAGATGTCAGACACTTCTTGTTCAAATCGTACGCAGTTAATTAAATTCGAGAACTTGCATCACTAATTCTAGAGCACGATCATGCATGCCAGATACTGAGATCAACCAAGCGAACCTCCGGCAAGAGGCATGGGCGCTTAAACTTCTTAAAGCAAAACAAAAAGTAATTAGCCTCCAAAGTTCGGCTTCTTCTTAAACATATATATATCCACAGTTTTCAGGAGATGGAAGTCTGTCTATCTCCCAAGAAATTTTTATGCATGCCTTAATTTCTTAAATTTAACATAATAATTTCGGAATTACTAGTGCGCCTTTCAAAGGTAAGCAAACTTTGAAATGTTGGCCAAATTGATGTGCCTGCATCAAAGGAATCCTGACAAAGTTGTAAGTAATAATTAACAGGGGTGGATCCGGGATCAAAATTTAAGGGGTCGAACTTTAAAGGTAAAATGATAAATTTTTTTCTTTCGTAATGAAAAAAATTGTCTTAAAGTTTGAATATCAAAAATTAAAGAATAAAAGCATTAAAAATATTAGAATAGTACCGTACTATGTGCTACTACTAAGCATTAAAATTATTTTTGCTATGCAGTTAAGTCACTTAATACAAGAAGAACTATATTTCTCGGGACAAAAAAAACATTTTTTACACACTAACTACATAGTATTTTAGCACTTTGTATTGAAAGTTTAAGTTTTTAAAAAAATAAAAGGTCAATTATGTCTTTAAAGAAGTCAAATTGGTTACATTTAAATGTCATGAGGCCTTAGTAGTCCCTCTATCTAACCCAGGGCTTGCAGTAGATCTTGACCTTAGTGATGTTTGGACGCATAAATTTCAGGGTTTTAACAATTAGGGGGACACATTACAATGCCTATCTGGAAGAATCCCCAGTCTTTGATCATCTCTGAATAAATCAATAGTCTCAACTTTTTCTTCTCTTTCTATATATACCACATCAAGCCTCCAATCCGTCGCAGCACGCACTACAACAACCACATCAAATTCCCTCACTTTCTCTTTCTGATCAGATACTATTTTCTTGTCATGACATCCCTCACTAGTTCTCTGGTGTTCACTGTTCGTAGGTGCGAACCAGAACTGATTGCTCCGGCCAAGCCCACGCCTCACGAATTCAAACAACTTTCTGATATCGATGACCAAGACGGTCTTCAATTTCAAATCCCGATGATACAGTTCTACAAATACGATCCTTCCATGCGAGGGAGAGACCCTGCGAATGTAATCAGAGAGGCACTTGCACAGACACTCGTGTTTTACTACCCGTTTGCCGGTAGGCTTAGGGAAGCGCCTGGCCGGAAGCTTGTAGTGGATTGTACGGGTGAGGGTGTCATGTTTATTGAGGCCGATGCCGATGTCACGCTTGGTGATGCTCTTCAACCCCCGTTCCCATGCTTGGAGGAGCTCCTTTTTGATGTTCCAGGCTCTGGAGGGATTCTAGATTGCCCGCTGTTGCTTATTCAGGTACATCATGTTCTGCTAAATAATTCTTTGTTTCTGTTGATTTGACCTCAAAATAATGTGTTGATGGGTTGAATCGTACGTTGTATATATGTTCTCATAAAGGAAACAAATTCCTCAACCTGTTTCCAATTAATTATGTATTTCCTGATAGGAAAGAACTCTCGAAAAAATTGTACTTTCGCCAAAACCAACAAAAAAAACACGAGCTACTTTTCCTAGCCAAGTTCATCCAAAGTAAAATCCTCACCGTGGACATTCATGACTTACAACACTCTGTGACTCACAAGACTACTAATTAATTAGTCCCAACCCATCTATTAAATCGAAGTTCAAACTTTTACTTTTGCAAATATAATAAATTAGTGTGTTACCGACTAGGTTACACTCTTCCTGGCGTACGTTGAGTGAATTATTGAATTGCCTTTTTGGTAATATTTTTGGTCTGATGAGGGACCTGATCACCACACAACTCAAGGGACTTCCAACACAAACTGAGTCCATATGCGTCGCATAAAAGTGGACGGGGAGTCGGAGACCATTTGCACAAAGAGATAGAACCATCATCTGCTGATTGAAGGGATATATATATAGCACCTGATCACTCTTCGTGTTTTCCGACATTGAACAAAAAAATTACGTACAACAAAAATTTGTTTTTTGTTTCTCATATTGATAAAAATAAAATAAAATAGAAAAATAGGAGAAGTTTTTGTTTTTCTGACCAGGTGAATTCTCTAATTAACAAAGATGTGACACGGTCGCTTTGATTGGTAGGTGACTCGCCTCAAGTGTGGTGGTTTCATTTTTGCCCTGCGCTTCAACCACACCATGTGTGACGGGACTGGCCTGTCCAAATTTATGACGGCCATAGGCGAGATGGCTCATGGGGCACGTGCCCCTTCAGTCCCACCTGTGTGGCAGAGGCATCTTCTCAGCGCGAGGGACCCACCGCGCGTGACATGTGCCCACCGCGAGTACGAAGAAGTGCCTGACACCAAGGGGACCATCATCCCACTTGACGACATGGTTCACCGCTCCTACTTCTTCAGTCTTGCTGATGTGGCCGCGCTCCGTAGATTTGTGCCAAGACAATTGAGCAAGTGCACCACATTCGAGGTCCTCACCGCGTTCCTATGGCACTGCCGCACCATGGCCCTCCAGCCTGATCGGGATGAGGAGGTGCGTATTATGTGCATTGTCAATGCGCGTGCCAAGTTTGACCCCCCATTGCCGACCGGGTACTACGGTAATGGTTTTGCATTCCCCGCGGCGGTCACCACGGCAGGGAAGCTCTGCGAGAACCCGTTGGGTTATGGTTTAGAACTGGTTAAGAAGGCCAAGAACGACGCAAATGAAGAGTACATGCGGTCGTTGGCTGATTTGATGGTGATCAGAGGCCGGCCCCACTTCACGTTGGTACGGTCTTACATGGTGTCGGATTTGACACATATCGGGTTTGGAGAGGTAGACTTTGGGTGGGGCAAGGCTGTTTATGGTGGACCAGCCAAGGCCATCCAACTGGTAAGCTTTTATATTCCTTACAAGAACAACAAGGGAGAAGATGGGATCGTGGTGCCAATTTGCTTGCCAGGCCCGGCCATGGAAAGATTCTCCAAAAGGTTGGATTACTTCTTGAAAGACAAGACAAAGAGTGGCAAGAAACCCACCTTCATTGCGTCTAACTTGTGAACCCAATTCGGCAATGGCGAACTATATGCATGTACTGTAGCCTTTTATGTACAACTTTCTGTCTGGTCTGTCTTTCTAAAGCTTTTTTGTGGCATTGTAATTGGAAGCTGGAAATGTTCTATTGTAGTTCGCTTTGGATAAGATAAGTTTTCACCAAAAGTTTGACACTGTGATGCTAGTGGCACGAGTGGCCCTATTTGATTTGTGTTTTGTAGCACCACATCAAATGGCAAATGATTATGCAGAAGGCTAGAAATGCGCTCTTGTGAACTCTTCTAGCAAACAACGGCTAAAAGAGTGTCCTCTTATAATGTCAATGTTGTAAAATTCAATAATATATTGGAAAAAGATAAAATATTTTGCTCAAAGGTGGCTCAATACTCTTTGTATATTCCACTGTATTTATCTTTATTACTTCGTGAACGTTCCCATATTGAATACCGTAGAGACATGCCTCAAGTTCACACACACAAATAGGGGAAAAAATATTTTGAGGCCTTTAACTACTAATTTAATTTCAAATAAGGCAATCTTGATACATCTAGTCATCCAACTTCTAGAATTAATCAAATTAGATCAGAAAATAAAATTCAACAGTCAAAATCGTGCTACATATCATTTATAACAAACATGACTCGTGTTTGATGATTTGATGTTTTTAAGGATGCGAATTGATGAAATTTGATATTGATTTTGGGTTTGATGTGTCAAAGTTGGAACTTGATACACATGTTTGACATTACTATGATAGTTGAAGGGCTCAAAGTTACTGTTTTCTAAATATCATCTAGCTATTGTATTAATGAGATGAGAGTTAATGTGTAAATGGCTGAGAAGTCATCTAGTTTAAGGGCTCAAAGTTATTTTTTTTCTAAATATCATCTAGCTATTGTATTAATGAGATGAGAATTCATGTGAAAATGGCTGATAATTCAACCACTATCAAATTATCTCAAATTCAGAAAGAAAAGAAGAAGAAGAATGATAAAAATTCATCTTCCTCCAAGTGCTTATTTTAGGCACAATAATAGTTGATATTATTAATTGAATACACCCTCCAAGTGAAGGCCCATCCCTCCTCCTCGTTCGTGGCCGTCATTTGTTAGCGATTCGGCTACCGGGGAACTCCAGACTTGGAGACCAAATCAGAACAATGGCCAAGACGCTGATGGTGCGTCCGTACGTTGTGGCAGCCTCCTCACACGCGTTGTCCTGCAATCTGGTTATTCGCCTAGCTCAGCGGCGGAAATCATAGTCCCAAGCACATGCCAATAGTTTTTGGGTTTCGAAGCCGAAATGTAGTCCAAGTCCATCTCACAAGGCCCGAAGAAAGTTACTCTTTAGGACCCAAATTAGGACATGATATGGGATTGCGACATTTCGAAGACGTCGGAGCTTTGTGGAAGCTTGTTCCAAAACATTGTGAAACAAATCGTCTTTTGGTTTTTAAATTCATTATAAAATTCTTTGAATTTGCAATTCTTGTCTAACAAGTCCTTTTCCTTAAACTTTTATTCATAAGGTTAATAATTCACACAGATATTTTCAATTTCAATTTTGTAAACTAATTTTTACAATATTCTTATGTTGTAGGCCTTTTATTAACTTATATTTCTAAAGTTCTAGACTTTTTGTCAATTTTAATTTTCGAAAAGTGTTTCCTATTTTATATAGGTTATAATATTAGTTTGGGTAAAGTACATAAACAGTCCATGTGGTTTCACGTTTTGACAAATTGGTCCCTGTGGTTTCAACTTGAACATATTAGTCCCTGGGGTAAGCATCATGTAACAAAAAAGTCCTCCAGTTAGATTTCTGTCAACCCACTTAACGGTCAAAGCTACCGGGAGGACCTTTTTGTTACATACGCGTTCAACTTGAAACCACAGAGACTATTTTGTCAAAACGTGAAACCACAGGGGACTGTTTCAGTACTTTTCCCTATTAGTTTTTTTCAACTTTAATTTTATAAAAGTGTTTTTTATTTTCTAGGCTATATAATATAAGGCTTTCTTAATTAATGAGTGTTACGCGATTGTCTCACCTACTTCTAGAGCTGATTACCAGTAATAGCTCTAGTCACTGTTCCTAGCTTAGTAGCAGGGGCGGTTGCCATTTTCACCAATTAAAATGGGGGTGGAGAGAAAGACGAGAGAGGGGGAGAGAGACATAGAAGAGAGAGGAGGAGGATGAGAGGGTCTTGGACTCGTGAGAGAGAGAGACAAATAAGCATGATTCCTAAAAATTATCTCCATATCACTCCAACAAATTAACAATTCCCGAATTTGCATCTAAAATGAAATTCAAATTCAAAGACAACTCAACAAAATTAATTTTGAATTGAGAACTCGCCTACAAATTCTCTCTCTTAAAATTTCAATTCTTAATTTGCATTTACAGAGAAGTGAGAGAGAGGAGGGGGAGAGAGAGAGAGAGAGAGAGGGGGGAAGGAGAATAAAAAATAAGCCTGATTCCTAAAAATTATGTGGCTATCACTCCAACAAATTAACTATTCCCTAATTTGCATCTAAAGTCAAATTCAAATACAAATAACAACTCAACAAGACTAATTTTAAAGTGAGAACTCATCTAAAATTCTCTCTTAATTTGCATTTAAAGAGAGAGTTGCTATAATTCAAAATTTCTCTCTCTTAAAGCCTTTTTATTTGTAATTGATATATTTGAAAAATCATTAATGAGGATTTTATTTCATCAAACTTAATGAATTTTTTATTTGGCAATTAATTATAATATATTTGGAAACTTATTAATAATCATTTTATTTTGTAATTGATCATGATGAATTTGGAAATCTTGACCTTTTTATTTAGTAATTGATCCTAATATATATGGAAAGATATATGCTAGATTAGAACTAGGATTCCAGAAGATTTTTAAAGTAATTTTTAAACATTTCATTTAGGCAGTTTTCTGCTCTTTCTCTATTGTTCTCTCTCTCCTCCTCACCTTCTCCACGGTCCCTCTCTCCCTTTCCTCACCTCTCTTTCATGTTCTCTTGTTTCTCTCTCTCACACACTCATGACAGGTTAACCGCCACCGCTAGACACTGGTGACCGGTATAACCGATGCCGGTAGCGGTTTAAAATATTAAGAAACCATCATAGGCGGTGTTGGTGCCTGTGGAGGCCATAACCGCCACGACTCCGCCGATGCACAGCCTCATCTGCCACCCATATGAGCCGCTCCTGTGTAAAAGACGACCTTCAAAAAAATAAAAAATTAAAACTTTATGTTTCTCCTACGATTGAGACTTTAATTAAGTTGTTCCTTTAATAAAGTAATTTGCGGGTTTAATCTATCACATTGTCGTTAGGTAGCTTGTTCTCTGGCAAGCGTCGGAACTGATGTGAGAATAATAAATAGGTCACGTTTTTTTTTTCATTCTATTTTTATTATACGCAAATCTGTTTTTCTTTTAGTTTTCAAGACGGTCCCGTTTTCATTTCCTTTTCTTACGTAAAATTATTTTCACACCCAGATGCCGTTTGAGAGAGAGAGAGAGCGCTTGACGCGGCATATCCTATATTGAATATATAGGCAATTTAATTTGATGGGTCCCAACTAATATATTAGGGCCATTTTGGCGTGGTTGTCTTGTCTTGTGATCTCCTGGAATCTTTGGCCACATCTCACTCACCGATGTCTTGTCTCCTGGAATTTTTGGCCACATATAACTCACCAGAAAAGAATGGACTTCTTGTTAATTTAATTCTTCTCTTTTACAGCTAACTGTTTTAAACTAACTGTTTCCAAACGTACTATTATATGTGGTCACGTACCGTCCATTATAATTATCAATTGTTTTATATGAAGTACTATTAGAGATTTTAAGATGTTACACTTCTTGTTCAAATCGTACGCAGTTAAATTCAAAGGATTAATTGCTCAAAGGAAATTGTAACAATGTTGCCGTCAGTAAGTTACGGGTTCCTTTCACCTATAAGTAGCCCCATGAGATAAGAACAATCGGAGCAGGGGACCATGCGAGAGGGCCTGATTTGACAAGTCGAAGAAAATGTCATATGGGGGGTCACCGCCCCGGGCAGGTAATTAACCTGGTTCATGTTGTAGACCCAGGGAAAGAGCAATTTAGACTTTTCTATAAGCAATATTAATGATATTCCCAGTTTCGCCTCTTGAAAAAGTACCGGTATTAAAACAATTTCTGTAATTTTATGTTTACTAAGATTTGAAAAAATATATATAATATATAAAATTTATGGTAGAATTTATGCTATTTAAAATTTTATATTGATAAATATCAAATGATATATAAAATCTACACGTGGTGTCTATCTTTTTATAAAATTATACTATATAATTCACGTAAATAATTATAAATAATCTCAATCGTAAACTAGTAATAGACAATACAATCATGGATGCATGCATCACGTTTTGAATGTCATTTAAGAAGACGGCCCGCGTCCAAGCAAAAGAAAGGTAAAGTTGGATTTTATAGCCTCAAATTATAAAAAACGTGGAAAAGTACCCTCGACACATTCTCTTCGTGGGTTTCCATTTTCCACGTTTTGTATAACTTTCAAGTGATCTGTGGGGATAAGTACGGAAAAACTAGCTAGCTAGCTAGAAGCTGGATCAAGAACTTGCTTCACTAATTCTAGAGCACGATCATGCATGCCAGATACGGAGATCAACCAAGCGAACCTCCGGCAAGAGGCATGGGCGCTTAAACTTCTTAAAGCAAAACAAAAAGAAATTAACCTCCAAAGTTCGGCTTCTTCTTAAAAATATATCCACAGTTTTCAGGAGATGGAAGTCTTGTCTATCTCCTAAGAAATTTTTATGCATGCCTTAATTTCTTAAATTTAACATAATAATTTCGGAACTACTAGTGCGCCTTTCAAAGGTAAGCAAAATATGAAATGTTGGGCCAATTGATGTGCCTACATCAAAGGAATTCTGAAAAAGTTGTAAGTAATAAATCAATAGTCTCATTAGTACTTTTAAATATGAGAAAACTACCCATCATTGGATGCCTGAGTGGTTAGTGGGAATATAAGATTGTGCAAGATAAATCACGAGATTTCAGGTTCCATTCTCCACAAGAATAATGTTGAAACTTAGAGCATGTTCGTTTAGGTGATGTTTGAGTTTTATTGGTATGCGTGTAGAAGGTATTGGATTGTATTTATGTGTGTAAAAAGGTAATAATAAGTTGTATTGGAATGCGTGTTTTGTGATGTTGAGATTATAATGTTAAAAAATATGATGCAAATCCTAAGAAAATGTTGAAAACGAACATGCATTTAATTAAAAATTATGAGGGTGATGAACTTGCCTTAGCACTTCGAAATTTACCGTTACTCTCTCAATACCAAAAATACAGGAGAACCTATTCCATGTCATTGACACAAGATATGAAATAAAACGAGCCCTTTATGCTAAAAGCTTATGCTAGAGTAAAGCCAAATTATAAGATATATTGGATGTTGGCCTATTTTTGTGTTAATATTTGCTTACCCATTTTTGTGGAAGAAAAAGGGGCCACCACGACGAGCTTGGCTACCAAAAAGGGGGAAACCTCATACTTAGAAAAAAAAAGAGAGGGGAAATTAACCTCTTGAAGTTCAATTTTTTTTTTTCTAAGAACAAAAAGTCTTAAAACTTGTTTGTGTTGATATTAGTAACGTTAAAGCTGGTACCAATTAACACTTGCTTCCAAAATTTACTGAGTTAAGCTAATACCTTAAAGGAGTGGAGCCATAAGCCGTAGACTAGGCCCGAAGGAGTGGAGCCATAAGCCGATAACTATAATCGGTCAAGTCCTTCAAGACTAAGGTGTTTGTTTCCCCAAAATTTTGGGGTCCCAAAATTTCCAACAAAATAAATACATTCTAAAACTTTTAACTTTTACACCTACACACTCTACTTTTCACAAACACCAATAAATCTTAATAAAGTAAAGATTTTCAAAATTTCAAGAATATTCTCCCAAATTTCCACAAACAAACACCATCGTTAACTCGTGTGCACAGCCTTTGCAGCCAGTAAAATCCAGTATACACTTTCTCACAGCTTACGCTGTACGGACGTACCCATCACTAATAATTAAGAAAACAAACTACTTTTTTCTTCTTTCTATAAATACCACATCAAACGTCCAATCCGTCGCAGCATGCACTACAACAACCACATCAAATTCCCTCACTTTCTCTTACTCTGATCAGATACTATTTTCTTGTCATGGCATTCCTCACTAGTTCTCTGGTGTTCACTGTTCGTAGGTGCGAACCAGAACTAGTTGCTCCGGCCAAGCCCACGCCTCACGAATTCAAACAACTTTCTGATATCGATGACCAAGACGGTCTTCGATTTCAAGTCCCGGTGATACAGTTCTACAGATATGATCCTTCCATGCGAGGGAGAGACCCTGCGAAAGTAATCAGAGAGGCACTTGCACAGACACTCGTGTTTTACTACCCGTTTGCCGGTAGGCTTAGGGAAGCGCCTGGCCGGAAGCTTGTAGTGGAGTGTACGGGTGAGGGTGTCATGTTTATTGAGGCCGATGCTGATGTTACGCTTGGTGATGCTCTTCAACCCTCGTTCCCATGCTTGGAGGAGCTCCTTTTTGATGTTCCAGGCTCTGGAGGGATTCTAGATTGCCCGCTGTTGCTTATTCAGGTACATCATGTTCTGCTAAATAATTCTTATTTCTGTTGATTTTACCTCAAAATAATGTGTTGAATGTTGATGGGTTGAATCGTACGTTGTATATATGTTCTCATAAAGGAAACAAATTCCTCAACCTGTTTCAAATTAATTATGTATTTCCTGATAGGAAATAACTCTTGAAAAAAATACTACTTTTGCCAAAAACAAGAAGAAGAAAGGAACACGAGCTCCTTCTCCTAGCCGAGTTCATCCAAAGTAAAATCCTCACCGTGGACGTTCATGCTGGAGTGAATTATTTTATTATTAATCAAGAGAAAGTGGAGACATAATGTTCAATTTGAGTCCTAGTTACTGATTTTTGAGTGAATCCATCGTCATAAGACTACTAATTAATTCAATTCCATCTATTAAATCGAAGTTCAAACTTTTACTTTTGCAAATATAATAAATTATTGTGTGTTACCGACTAGGTTAAAGTCTTCCTGGCGTTGAGTTCATTATTGAATTGCCTTTTTGGTAATATTTTTGGTCTAATGAGGGACCTGAATCCTGATCACCACACAACTCAAGGGACTTCCAACACAAACTGAGTCCATATGCGTCACATAAAAGTGGACGGGGACCATTTGCTCAAAGAGATAGAACCATCATCTGCTGATTGAAGGGATATATAGCACCTGATCACTCGTTGTGTTCTCCGACATCGAACAAAAAAATTACGTACAAAAAAAAATTGTTTTTGTTTCTTAGGTTGATAAAAATAAAATAAAATTAAAAAATAGGAGAAATTTTTGTTTTTCTGACTAGGTGAATTCTCTAATTAACAAAGATGTGACGTTGTTGCTCTGATTGATAGGTGACTCGCCTCAAGTGCGGTGGTTTCATTTTTGCCCTGCGATTCAACCACACCATGAGCGACGCGACTGGCATGTCCCAATTTATGATGGCCATGGGCGAGATGGCCCATGGGGCACGTGCCCCTTCAGTCCCACCTGTGTGGCAGAGGCATCTCCTCAGCGCGAGGGACCCACCGCGCGTGACATGTGCCCACCACGAGTACGAAGAAGTGCCTGACACCAAGGGGACCATCATCCCACTTGACGACATGGTTGACCGCTCCTTCTTCTTCGGCCCTGCTGATGTGGCCGCGCTCCGTAGATTTGTGCCAAGACACCTGAGCAAGTGCACCATGTTTGAGATCCTCACAGCGTGCCTATGGCGCTGCCGCACCATGGCGCTCCAGCCTGATCGGGACGAGGAGGTACGCATTATGTGCATTTTCAATGCACGTGCCAAGTTTGAGCCCCCATTGCCGACCGGGTACTACGGTAATGGTTGTGCATTCCCCGCGGCGGTCACCACGGCAGGAAAGCTCTGCGATAACCCGTTGGGTTACGGTTTAGAACTGGTGAAGAGGGCCAAGAATGACGTGAATGAAGAGTACATGCGGTCGTTGGCTGATTTGATGGTGATCAGGGGCCGGCCCCACTTCACGTTGGTGCGGTCTTATATTGTGTCGGATTTGACACGCGCCGGGTTTGGAGAGGTAGACTTTGGGTGGGGCAAGCCTGTTTATAGTGGAATAGCCAAGGTCATCCCTAGAGTGGCAAGCTTTTATATTCCTTATAAGAACAAGAAGGGAGAAGATGGGATCGTGGTGCCAATTTGCTTGCCAGGCCGGGCCATGGAAAGATTCTCCAAAGAGTTGGATTACTTCTTAAACGACAAGGCAAAGAGTGGCAAGAAATCCACCTTCATTGCGTCTAACTTGTGAACCCAATTCGGCAATGGCAAACTATATGCATGTACTGTAGCCTTTTATGCATGATTGTCTATCTGGTCTGCCTTTCTGCGGCCTTTTTGTTGCTTTGTAATTGGAAGTTGAAAATGTTCTATTGTAGTTCGCTTTGGATAAGATAAGTTTTCACCAAAAGTTTGACATTGTGATGCCAGTGGCACGAGTGGCCCTATTTGATTTGTGTTTTGTAGCACCACATCAAATGGCAAATGATTATGCAGAAGGCTAGAAATGCGCTCGTGAAATCTTCTAGCAAACAACGGCTAAAAGAGTGTCCTCTTATAATGTCAATGTTGTAAAATTCAATAATATATTGGAAAAAGATAAAATATTTTGCTCAAAGGTGGCTCAATAGTCTTTGTATATTCCACTGTATTTATCTTTATTACTTAGTGAACATTCCCATTTTGAATACCTTAGAGACATGCCTCAAGTTCACAAACAAAAATAGGGGAAAAAAAATATTTTGAGGCCTTTAACTACTAATATAATTTCAAATAAGGCAATCTTGATACATCTAGTCATCCAACTTCTAGAATTAATCAAATTAGATCAGAAAATAAAATTCAATAGTCAAAATCGTGCTACATATCATTTATAACAAACATGACTCGAGTTTGATGATTTTGATATTGATTTTCGGTTTGATGTGTCAAAGTTGGAACTTGATACACATGTTTGACATTACTATGATAGTTGAAGGGCTCAAAGTTACTTTTATCTAAATATCATCTAGCTATTGTATTAATGAGATGAGAATTCATGTGAAAATGGCTGATAATTCAACCACTATCAAATTATCTCAAATTCAGAAAGAAAAAAAGAAGAAGAATGATAAAAATTCGTCTTCCTCCAAGTGCTTATTTTAGGCACAATAATAGTTGATATTATTAATTGAATACACCCTCCAAGTGAAGGCCCATCCCTCCTCCTCGTTCGTGGCCGTCATTTGTTAGCGATTCGGCTACCGGGGAACTCCAAACTTGGAGACCAAATCAGAACAATGGCCAAGACGCTGATGGTGCGTCCGTACGTTGTGGCAGCCTCCTCACACGCGTTGTCCTCCAATCTGGTTATTCGCCTAGCTCAGCGGCGGAAATCATAGTCCCAAGCACATGCCAATAGTTTTTGGGTTTCGAAGCCGAAATGTAGTCCAAGTCCATCTCACAAGGCCCGAAGAAAGTTACTCCTTAGGACCCAAATTAGGACATGATATGGGATTGCGACATTTCGAAGACGTCGGAGCTTTGTGGAAGCTTGTTCCAAAACATTGTAAGGGTGATGAAATCATCCGCCGGAAACCGGAATTTTCGGTTCCGGTACCGGAACCGGAACTATTTTTTAGGAATTTACGGAATCGGAACCGGAACCGGAAATTCCGGCGGAAATGCCGGAATTTTCCGGTTCCGGTTTTTTTTAAAAAAAATGAAGGGCTCAAACGACACCGTTTGAGCCCTTGTCTAAAACAAAAAACTGGAGTCTCAGTCGACTCCATCCAATTTTCGACTTTCGTCATCTCTCAAGTCTCAGCCGAAATCTCCCCCCCTCTCGCTCGACACTCCCTCTCTCTCGCTCACCCCAGAGATCTCTCAGCCGCGGTGCCGCCAGCAACAGCCCCCCGGCCCCCCCACCCCACACTTGTGAGTCCAGCCTCCGTCCCTCCCAGCCTTTCCTGTCGAAATCTTCATCTCTCTCTCTCTCTCACTCTCACAGATATCTCATCTCTCTCTCTCTCACTCTCCGGCTCACTCCCTCTCACTCTCTCAGTTTCTCTTTCTCTCTCTAGAGATCTCTCTCATCGCCGACTCCAGTGCACTTTCCACCATCGATTGCTGCCGGCCCGCTGTGATCCGGTGCTCTTCCAGTTGTGTAGGGCAGCAGCCGCCAGTACGTATCCCTCTCTCAACTCCCTCTCCGCTAATTATTGATTGATTGTGATTATGTGAATTTGTGATTTGTGATTATGTGAATTTGTGATTTGTGATTATGTGAATTATGTGAATTTGTGATTTGTGATTATTTAAATCACATAGTTAGGGTTTGTTTTTGTTAATTACTTAATTTGATTTTAGGGTTTGTTAATTTCTCAACTATAATATGAGTTACTTTATATAGATTGTTGATTGTTTGCTGATTGTTTGATTGCTCATGAGAATAATTTGTGAAGTTTGGCCACACACCAGAAGACATAAATGTAAAATTTTCAGTCTAAGTGTCGATAGTGTCGACACCATGGTATTATGTGTCGACACTATCGATACTTAGACTGAAAATTTTACATTTATTTTTACATTTAGATATATTGAGTCATTTTACATTTATTTTTTGTTATTCAAATGAATTGAAAATCAAATATTTTTAATGTCAGATGGATGAGATTAGTATTACACATACTACAAATGTAGGGTCTTGCCCTAGTGGTGGTCCAATACCTGATGAGTCAGTTAGTAGTCCTCAATCTGGTGGTGATGAGGATATTACCAATCAGTCAGAAGAACAACCAAGTAAAAAGAGAAATAATACTCGCAAGAGTTTTGTGTGGGATCACTTTACTAAAATTTTGCCAGTTGTCAAACCTGAACACCCTGAAGCCAAATGTCATCATTGTAAGGCCAAGGTTGGGTGCCACCCTGAACGCCATGGGACTTCGGGTATGAGAGCTCATTTGAGACGTTGTTTGCCATATAAGAAGCAACAAGGTCAATTAGACAAGACTCAATCTAGGTTGACAATGGATGCTTCGAAAGCAACAGGGAGTGATAAGGGTGTTTTGAAGTTGGATACTTATAGTGAAAAGGAGGTGAGGAGGTGGATTGCTGAATATTTGATAATGGATGAGATGCCTTTTAGGACTGTGCAGAGGTTATGGTTTAGAAAATTGGTGGAGAGACTTGAGCCCCGCTTTAAGATGCCCAGTAGATTAACGATCATGAAGGATTGTATGGAGTTGTATATAGAAGAAAGGACTAAGCTGAAAGAGGCGATTGTCATAGAAAGTCCTAGAGTTTGTTTTACCACTGATACGTGGACTTCAGTTCAAAATGTGAACTATATGTGCGTGACAGCCCACTTTATTGATAGGAGGTGGTGTTTACATAAGAGGATTATTTACTTTCGCCGTATAATTGATCATAAGGGGGCTAGTATTGGGAAAGAAATAGAGGGATGTATGAATATTTGGGGGATTGACAAAATTCTCACAATCACGGTTGATAATGCAACCAACAATGATGTTGCAATTGAGCAAGTGAAAAGAAAACAATTAGGAGGTGGGTCAAATGTTGTGTGTAAGCATGATTTCATTCATATGCGATGTGATGCGCATATTTTGAATCTTATAGTTCATGAGGGTTTGAAGGAGTTGGATGATTCCGTTGCAAAGATACGGAATATTGTGAAATTTGTGAAATCTAGTCCTCAAAGGCTTGCTGGGTTCAAGAAAGCCGCTGCAAATAGATTGTTGTCTGATAGCAATTTCTTGCAAATGGACGTACCAACTCGATGGAACTCCACTTATATAATGTTAGAAAGGGCTGAAAAATTTCGGGAGGTTTTTGAGGATATGTTGGATGGAGATGGGAACTTAGTGATGTATTTGAATGAAGATAGTCATGGGAGGAAGGGATTGGGGTCACCGGTATTTGAGGATTAGGAGCACATTAAACTGTTTGTGAAGTTTTTGAAAGTGTTCTATGAGGTCACCCTACGCATATCAGGATCTTCATATGTAACTTCAAATGCATTTTTTGAGGAGTTAGCAAGAATTAAGTTTCATTTGGAGACCTTTGTTAATTGTTCTGATATCTCACTTCGTGACATGGCTAAAAAGATGCAAAGTAAGTATGATAAGTATTGGGGGGATTTGAGGAAGGTGAATAGACTTTTATTTGTAGCTGCGGTATTAGATCCTCGCTTTAAACTCATCACTTTAGAGTATTGGGCTATCAACAATTTTGGAAAGGATAAGGGCATGGATTTCACTGCTATGGTGCGAGGTACTCTAGAAAATATGTTTGAGGAGTATAGTGGAGGTTTCATAGCCCAATCAGAGCAGCCAAGTGGAAGTCACAGTTCTTCAAATATGGATGAATTGATGAATATTGATCAGCATTTATGGGGAGGTCTTCCTACTTATCGACAGCAACAAAACTTGCTAGATAGTAAGTCTGAGGTGGAGAGATACTTGATTGAAGATGTGGAACCAAGGGTGGCGCATTTTGATATTTTGTTGTGGTGGAAGGTGAATTCTCAGAAGTTTCAAGTTCTTTCTCGCATTGCAAAGGATGTGTTAGCTATCCCAATTACTACTGTGCCATCTGAGTCCGCTTTTAGCACTTCCGGCAGAGTGTTGGATGCTTTTCGCTCTTCTTTGGCGCCTGGTACCTTGGAGGGCCTCATATGTGCACAAAATTGGTTGCATGCTACTCCTATACTTGATGAAGATGATGCCGACATTGATGGTGGAGATGATCCATTGAGTTACAAACTAGATATGGGTATACTTTTTATTTTGTTAAATTTTTTGCTTTGTTAATTGATTATTTGGTTCTCTTAGTATTTCTCTTATAATTGTTTTGTTTTTCTTTTGTAGAGATGGAGAACTTGAGGATATCAGTTGGACAAGCACAATGATCTATTTAGTATTTTAGTGGCTGGTATCCTATTTCAATTAACTCTAGCTTCGTTTATACATGATTGTATTTATATATTTTGGAAAAAATAATTAAAGAGACATTTGTTCAGGAAAAAAAACAGCCAAATTTTGGCTTTGGGCTTTTAAAAAAAGTTGGGCCTAAACTAAATATATTTTTTTAGGCCCATATAAGGAACCGGAATTTCCGGTTCCAGAAATTCCGGTTCCAATTCCGGTTCCGTTCCGGTAAATTCCGGAATGGAACCGGAATGGAAAATCCCATTCCGGTGAGTACCGGAACCGGAACCGGAATGATTCCGGTTCCATCCGGTTCCGGTTTCACCCTTAAAAGATTGTAGTAGTACCTCACCCCCGAGTTTATTTCGGAAAAACCTCAGATTGGTTTCCAAGTTTGAATCGTGCCTTAATTATAATTTACACAAAATCAGTGTGTACTCACCCGATTTGTTTTTGGGGCAGAGCTAATATTTGTAATGATTTATTTTTTTATTCTTTACATACTTTTACATTTTCTTGTTGATATTGTGAAAAAAATATTTATAGTGTGAGATGGAAATAAATATGAATCCTCAACCCGAAGCTGCGTTTTTTTGTTCTCTCAATAAAATTAGAAAAATAGGAAGTAGTTAGAATGAATTCAGGTTGAGTGTGAAAGGAAGATGCAAGTCTAGATATGAAAAGTGAAAAAGCTTTTTTTTTTTATAATAATTTTCTTTTTTAGTAATGATGGAAAATTCAGGTAATTTTCTGTTCTTTTCTTTTTGTCGCACTTAACAGCTCAACGCCGTAATAAACACATAGACATGCAGCAACCCATGCATCATCACACGTAGTTTGAGTCGCAAATTTTGTTCTAAAGAGTCAAATAGTGTCACTCTGCTTATTAATATTAAGGATTTTGTCTTTAGGTTCCGAACTCTTTTAACAAATCGTCTTTTAGTTTTTAAATTCATTATAAAATTCTTTGAATTTGCCATTCTTGGTGAACAGGTCCTTTTCGTTAAACTTTTATTCATAAGGTTAATAATTCACACGGTAATTTCAATCATAAATTGATACGTGTTATTTAAAACTAAAACCATGTGACTTATAATTTTTTTATATTTTTAAAAATAATTTAGTTTGTTTTTAAAAATATTAAAAATATTTAGAAAACGTTATGAGAATTCAATTTGGTTGATAACTTGAGTTAATTAGCAAATAGTTGTGGTGCTAGTTTTGATCTTGGATTTTTTTATTTTCAATTTCAATTTTGTAAACTAATTTTTACAATATTCTTATGTTGTAAGCCTTTTATTAACTTATATTTCTAAAGTTCTAGACTTTTGTCAATTTTAATTTTTGAAAAGTGTTTCCTATTTTATATAGGTTATAATATTAGTTTTTTTCAACTTTAATTTTCTAAAAGTGTTTTCTATTTTCTAGGCTATATAATATAATACTTTCTTAATTAATGAGTGTTAGGCGATTGTCTCATCTACTTCTAGAGCTGATTACCAGTAATAGCACTCGTCACCGTTCCTAGCTTAGTAGCAGTGGCGGTTGCCATTTTCACCAATTAAAATGCCGGTGGAGACAAAGACGAGAGAGGGGGAGAGAGACAGAGAAGAGGGGGAGAGGAGGATGAGAGGGTCTTGGACTCGTGAGAGAGAGAGACAAATAAGCTTGATTCCTAAAAATTATCTCCATATCACTCCAACAAATTAACAATTCCCGAATTTGCATCTAAAATGAAATTCAAATTCAAAGACAACTCAACAAAATTAATTTTGAATTGAGAACTCGCCTACAAATTCTCTCTCTTAAAATTTCAATTCTTAATTTGCATTTACAGAGAAGTGAGAGAGAGGAGGGGGGGAGAGAGAGGGGAAGGAGAATAAAAAATAAGCATGATTCCTAAAAATTCTGTGGCTATCACTCCAACAATTGGCATCTAAAGTCAAATTCAACTAATTTCTGTGGCTATCACTCAACTATTCCCTAATTTGCATCTAAAGTCAAATTCAAATACAAATAACAACTCAACATGACTAATTTTAAAGTGAGAACTCATCTAAAATTCTCTCTTAATTTGCATTTAAAGAGAGAGTTGCTATAATTCAAAATTTCTCTCTCTTAAAGCCTTTTTATTTGTAATTGATATATTTGGAAAATCATTAACGAGGATTTTATTTCATCAAACTTAATGAATTTTTTATTTGGCAATTAATTATAATATATTTGGAAACTTATTAATAATCATTTTATTTTGTAATTGATCATGATGAATTTGGAAATCTTGACATTTTTATTTAGTAATTGATCCTAATATATTTAGAAAGATATATGCTAGATTAGTACTAGGATTCTAGAAGATTTTTAAAGTAATTTTTAAACATTTCATTTAGGCAATTTTCTGCTCTTTCTCTATTGTTCTTCCTCTCTCTCTCCTCCTCACCGTCTCCACGGTCCCTCTCTCCCTTTCCTCACCTCTCTTTCATGTTCTCTCGTTTCTCTCTCTCTCACACTCATGACAGGTTAACCGTCACCGCTAGACACCGGTGACCGGTGTAACCGATGTCGGTAGCGGTTTAAAATATTAAGAAACCATCATAGGCGGTGTTGGTGCCTGTGGAGGCCATAACCGCCACGACTCCGCCGATGCACAACCTCATCTGCCACCCATATGAGCCGCTCTTGTGTAAAAGACGACCTTCAAAAAAATAAAAGATTAAAACTTTATGTTTCTCCTACGATTGAGACTTTAATTAAGTTGTTCCTTTAATTAAGTAATTTGCGGGTTTAATCTATCACATTGTCGTTATTAGGTAGCTTGTTCTCTGGCAACCGTCGGAACTGATGTGAGAATAATAAATAGGTCACGTTTTTTTTTTTCATTCTATTTTTATTATACGCAAATCTGTTTTTCTTTTAGTTTTCAAGACGGTCCCGTTTTCATTTCCTTTTATTACAAGTATTTTCACACCCAGATGCTGTTTGAGAGAGAGAGCTTGACGCGGCATATCCTATATTGAATATATAGGCAATTTAATTTGATGGGTCCCAACTAATATATTAGGGCCATTTTGGCGTGGTTGTCTTGTCTTGTGATCTCCTGGAATCTTTGGCCACATCTCACTCACCGATGTCTTGTCTCATGGAATTTTTGGCCACATATAACTCACCAGAAAAGAATGGACTTCTTGTTAATTTAATTCTTCTCTTTTACAGCTAACTGTTTTAAACTAACTGTTTCCAAAGTATCAATTTTATTCCAAAGTTGCCAAGTGCTTCGGTGATCAGGCCTATAAAAATTAAATTAAATTTGAAATGGTTGCATGCCTACACTCCAGGAAAGTGGCGGAACCAGGATTAGAAGTTAACTATAGCGAACTTTTAAAGTAAAATGACTGAATTTTTTTTTCTTACGTAATGCTAAAAACTGTCTTGTAATTACAATATAAAAAATTAAAGACTAAAAATACTAAAAATATTGAAATACACATATTGTACTATGTACTACGACAAAAATGGGGCAATTGGATCCTGCGTTTCTGCATCTTCTGAAAAATGTTACAAAATGACTTCGTTCTCTATAGTTTCAAAAAATTTTCGCTCGATGTACACTATCATGCAATCACTCATCCAGTCATCTCTCATCCTATTACGCAAATCAATATTGATAATCTTCCTCACAGAGAACACTCCCAACAATTGCAATTGCAACTGGTAAGATCAATGTCAACTCAATAAGCTGATAAATTAGTTGATACAAAATATTCTTTCTGGTCTCAATCATCTTCACAGCAAAACCTCAAATATCTTGAAGCACATAAAAAAACATCATGCAATCTAACATCTCTAATGTAAGTGTCAAGCTGATCTCTAAGAAACAACTTCTCAGTTGTTGAGAAATATTCTGGATAAAACTCAGCAAGATGACATAACTTATTAAGGGCAAATGTTGAGAATGAGTCTCTTGGATCAAGACATGCTATGCAAAGAAGTAACTACGTATTTGCTTCTGTGAAACGATCATTCATCTCTTGAACAATTAAATCAATAGCCTGACAAAACACTTCTATACAAAAATAATGCAAATAAGTAATTATTTGCCCTCCACACCTCGAACGACCGCGAGTTGGTATAATATATTTCATATTGGGCACATTGATAGAATTATTAAGAAAAAATGTTTTGACTTGTTCTAAAAATTCATCTCATCCTATCTCCCTCAACTCCTGCAACCGTTCTCTCACAACTCTAACCAAAATCATAGCATTAACAATGTCTTGATCCTTTTGCTGTAAAGTTTGTGACAATACATTTGTAAGATATATAGTTAAATCAATCAAATAATTTCTCCCAAATTATTAGTTGTCTAAGATATATAGCTATATCAATCAAGTATATCGAATCATCTAAAATTAAAGAGAGAACCTGCAACTATTCCTAGACATTGACAAAAAGAAAGTTGCTGGTGAAAAATTAAAATGCAAAAATTTTATTTTATTTATAATTATTTCTGGCTAACGTGCCCTAATTTGGAATCAAAACATAATTCAAGATAATTACAAATTCTCAAATCTCAATCATACAGATTAATTTCACAAGATAAGATAATCATAAACTGAACAATTTCAAAATATAAGGATAAATTAATTCACACAAAATGCACTTAAATTCACAATTTCACCCAAAAAAAATCATTGGGGGATTGGACATTGATCAGCCCTTCAAAATCAAAATTATCAAATCCAACATAATTTATAATTTTATTACCTCTTAGGAGTGGACAACAGCCAAGAGGTCTGTGGCGCGGCAGACGGCGTTGGCTGCACGGTGGGGCAGAAAGAATTTGAGAAGTGAGGCCTGAGGGATAGAGATAATCATATTTAGAGAAGTGAGAAGAAATGAATGAAAAGTTGAAAGTCATACCTAGGCGGTAGCTGGTGGCGCTGAGACTTGAGAGAGAGCGAGAGAGGAATTGCTGCACTGGTACTAGTACGTTAACGTCGTTGTCGTATGTTTGTGAGAGAGGGGCGCTGAGACTTGAGAAAGGCACGAATATAATTTTAGAAGGTTAAAAAAATTGAAACTGTCTTTTTGTCTTCAGTAGTTTGAGAAAATCTATTAGAGAGGACCGAAAGAGAAAATAACGGTGCGTGCAGGCCATGAAAAAACAGCAAATACATGTAAAAATTTATTTTGGCTTAGGCCCTGGGCTCAACCATTACGGATCCAAGACAACCTATTTATAAAAAAAATAATGAAAAAATTTATATATAAAAAATATTTTGGGCGGAACCAACTTCTTAATAGCTTGGTTCTACGGTTCTACCCATGCTCCAGGGCCTCCACTACAGCATAGACGTAAAGGAAGTTGCCCAGTGCTGCAGTCGCGGCTCTACTACGTACGTTTAAGCTAATTATGGCCTCATTACTTACTTCCCTAGAGTTCGCACGTGACTCTTTATAGTCTGTTTTTGCTTCATGCAAAACGATGCCCACGCCAGACTACGGTTGTATTTGTGTTGTAATATTTTTTGTATGAAAATATGTGTTGATATTGGGTTTAGTAAAAAGGTGAAGAGAGAGATAATTTTTTATATTTTTTGTAATTTTTTATATTTTTTGATGGGAGAGAGAGATTATATTAGAGTATTTTATTAAGAGAGATAAAATTTTAGGTAAAATAACGTTTGCAAACGCAGCCTACGTCAGACGTCTGATGTAGTCTGGCATGAAAACCAAATCAGTCAGGTCCTTGCCGTGTTCGTAAAAGTGTCAGATTATATGTGGTCACGTAACGTCCATTATAATTATCGATTAATGTTTTCTATGAAATACTATTAGAGATTTTAAGATGTTAGACACTTCTTGTTCAAATCGTATGCAGTTAAATTCAAAGGATTGATTGCACGTCTGACGTAGTCTGGTGTGAACCAAATCAGTCAGGTCCTTGCCGTGTTCGTAAAAGTGTCAGATTATATGTGGTCACGTACCGTCCATTATAATTATCAATTAATGTTTTCTAGGAAATACTATTAGAGATTTTAAGATGTTAGACACTTCTTTTTCAAATCGTACGCAGTTAAATTCAAAGGATTGATTGCACGTCTGACGTAGTCTGGTGTGAAAACCAAATCAGTCAGGTCCTTGCCGTTTTCGTAAAAGTGTCAGATTATATGTGGTCACGTACCGTCCATTATAATTATCAATTAATGTTTTCTATGAAATACTATTAGAGATTTTAAGATGTTAGACACTTCTTGTTCAAATCGTATGCAGTTAAATTCAAAGGATTGATTGCTCAAAGGAAATTGTAACAATGTCGCCGTCAGTAAGTTATGGGTTTCTTTCACCTATAAGTAGCCCCATGAGATATAAGAGCAAACGGAGCAGGGGACCAAGCGAGAGAGCCTGATTTGATAAGTCAAAGAAAATGTCATATGGGGTCACCGCCCCGGGCCGGTAATTAATGTGGTTCATGTTTTAGACCCAAGGAAAGAGCAATTTAGACTTTTCTATAAGCAATATTAATGATATTTCCAGTTTTGCCTTTTGAGAAAGTATCGGTATTACAGATTTTTTTGTAATTTTATGTTCAGAATAATTTTTTAAAAATATATAATATATAAATTTTATTGTGTAATTTATGTTATTCAAAATTTTACATTAATAAATATCAAATTACATATGATATTCACCTGTTGTATTTAATTTTTTTAAAATGCTTAATTACCTCGCCGGTCCATGTGGTATCTATCTTTTACAAAATAATTCCTGTGGTATGACTTTCAACAAAATGGTCTTTATGGTATAGTTTTGAGACAAATTAGTCTCTGTGGTATGACTTTCAACAAAACAGTCCATGTAATATAATTTTGAGACAAATTAATTCCTTCGTCCGACTGTTGTTAATTACCCACTTACGGGAGAGTGTTGTACATGTCACTTGTCATTCACGCGTTGACACGTCAGCAGCCGTCGTGGAAGATGAATCTCACGCGTTTATTCCACCGGATCGAACCAATTGAGTCTAAGGCTTAGGCTGAGACTAATTCTACGAGCTAAAAGAAGTGTAATTTTTTTTGCTTCCGCACCTGCAACCACTAGCGGATTCAGAAATGTGTTTTAGGTGGCTATTGTAATACAGCTAACTGTTTCCAAAATATCAATTTTATTCCAAAGTTGCCCCAGTGCAGCGGTGATCAGGCCTATGAAAATTAAATTAAATTTGAAAAGGTTGCATGCCCACCACTCCAGGGCCTCCACTACAGCGAAGAAGTAGAGGAAGTTGCCCAGTGCTGCGGTCCCGGCTCTACTACGTACGTTTGCTTCACATCCAAAACGATGCCCACGCCTTACTGCAGTCTGACGTAGTCTGGCATCTACCATGCATGAAAACCAAATCAGTCAGGTCCTTGCCCTGTTCGTAAAAGTGACAGATTATATATGGTCACGTACCGTCCATTATAAATATCAATTGTTTTCTATGAAATGCTATTAGAGATTTTAAGATGTCAGACACTTCTTGTTCAAATCGTACGCAGTTAATTAAATTCAAGAACTTGCATCACTAATCCTAGAGCACGATCATGCATGTCAGATACTGAGATCAACCAAGCGAACCTCCGGCAAGAGGCATCGGCGCTTAAACTTCTTAAAGCAAAAAAAAAGTAATTAGCCTCCAAAGTTCGGCTTCTTCTTAAACATATATATATCCACAGTTTTCAGGAGATGGAAGTCTGTCTATCTCCCAAGAAATTTTTATGCATGCCTTAATTTCTTATTTAACATAATAATTTCGGAATTACTAGTGCGCCTTTCAAAGGTAAGCAAAATTTGAAATGTTGGCCAAATTGATGTGCCTACATCAAAGGAATCCTGACAAAGTTGTAAGTAATAATTAAAAGTGGTGGATCGGGGATCAAAATTTAAGGTGGTCGAACTTTAAAGGTAAAATGACAATTTTTTTTCTTTCGTAATGAAAAAAATTGTCTTAAAGTTCGAATATCAAAAATTAAAGAATAAAAATATTAAAAATATTAGAATATATGTACTGTACTATTTGCTGCTACTAAGCATTAAAATTATTTTTACTATGCAGTTAAGTCACTTAATACAAGAAGAACTATATTTCTCGAGACAAAAAAAATATTTTTTACACTAACTAGATAGTATTTTTGCACTTTATATTGAAAGTTTAAGTTTTTTTTTAAATAAAAGGTCAATTATGTCTTTAAAGAAGTCAAATTGGTTACATTTAAATGTCACGAGGCCTTAGTAGTCCCTCTATCTAGCCTAGGGCTTGCAGTAGATCTTGACTTTGGACGCACAAATTTCAGGGTTTTGCAATTAGGCGAACACATTACAATGCCTATCTGGAAGAATCCCCAGTCTTTGATCTTCTCTGAATAAATCAATAGTCTCAACTTTTTCTTCTCTTTCTATAAATACCACATCAAGCCTCCAATCCGTTGCAGCACGCACTACAACAACCACATCAAATTCCCTCACTTTCTCTTACTCTGATCAGATACTATTTTCTTGTCATGACATCCCTCACTAGTTCTCTGGTGTTCACTGTTCGTAGGTCCGAACCAGAACTAGTTGCTCCGGCCAAGCCCACGCCTCACGAATTCAAACAACTTTCTGATATCGATGACCAAGGCGGTCTTCGATTTCAAGTCCCGGTGATACAGTTCTACAGATATGATCCTTCCATGCGAGGGAGAGACCCTGCGAAAGTAATCAGAGAGGCACTTGCACAGACACTCGTGTTTTACTACCCGTTTGCCGGTAGGCTTAGGGAAGCGCCTGGCCGGAAGTTTGTAGTGGAGTGTACGGGTGAGGGTGTCATGTTTATTGAGGCCGATGCTGATGTTACGCTTGGTGATGCTCTTCAACCCTCGTTCCCATGCTTGGAGGAGCTCCTTTTTGATGTTCCAGGCTCTGGAGGGATTCTAGATTGCCCGCTGTTGCTTATTCAGGTACATCATGTTCTGCTAAATAATTCTTATTTCTGTTGATTTTACCTCAAAATAATGTGTTGAATGTTGATGGGTTGAATCGTACGTTGTATATATGTTCTCATAAAGGAAACAAATTCCTCAACCTGTTTCAAATTAATTATGTATTTCCTGATAGGAAATAACTCTTGAAAAAAATACTACTTTTGCCAAAAACAAGAAGCAAGGAACACGAGCTCCTTCTCCTAGCCGAGTTCATCCAAAGTAAAATCCTCACCGTGGACGTTCATGCTGGAGTGAATTATTTTATTATTTTAATTTTAATCAAGAGAAAGTGGAGACATAATGTTCAATTTGAGTCCTAGTTACTGATTTTTGAGTGAATCCATCGTCATAAGACTACTAATTAATTCAAATCCATCTATTAAATCGAAGTTCAAACTTTTACTTTTGCAAATATAATAAATTATTGTGTGTTAGCGACTAGGTTTAAGTCTTCCTGGCGTTGAGTTCATTATTGAATGGCCTTTTTGGTAATATTTTTGGTCTGATGAGGGACCTGAATCCTGATCACCACACAACTCAAGGGACTTCCAACACAAACTGAGTCCATATGCGTCACATAAAAGTGGACGGGGACCATTTGCTCAAAGAGATAGAACCATCATCTGCTGATTGAAGGGATTTATAGCACCTGATCACTTTATTCTATGGCGCTGCCGCACCATGGCGCTCCAGCCTGATCGGGATGAGGAGGTGCCTATTATGTGCATTGTCAATGCGCGTGCCAAGTTTGACCCTCCATTGCCGACCGGTTACTACGGTAATGGTTTTGCATTCCCCGCGGCGGTTACCACGGCAGGGAAGCTCTGCGAGAACCCGTTGGGTTACGGTTTAGAACTGGTGAAGAAGGCCAAGAACGACGCGAATGAAGAGTACATGCGGTCGTTGGCTGATTTGATGGTGATCAGAAGCCGCCCCCACTTCACGTTGGTGCGGTCTTACATGGTGTCGGATTTAACACATCTCAGGTTTGGAGAGGTAGACTTTGGGTGGGGCAAGGCTGTTTATGGTGGACCAGCCAAGGTCATCCGTAGAGTGATAAGCTTTTATATTCCTTACAAGAACAAGAAGGGAGAAGATGGGATCGTTGTGCCAATTTGCTTGCCAGGCCTGGTCATGGAAAGATTCTCCAAAGAGTTGGATTACTTCTTGAAAGACAAGACAAAGAGTGGCAAGAAACCCACCTTCATTGCGTCTAACTTGTGAACCCAATTCGGCAATGGCGAACTATATGCATGTACTGTAGCCTTTATGTACGACTGTCTGTCTGGTCTGTCTTTCTAGAGCCTTTTTGTGGCATTGTAATTGGAAGCTGGAAATGTTCTACTGTAGTTCGCTTTGGATAAGATAAGTTTTCACCAAAAGTTTTGAGTATTGAGGGTTTAGAAATATTATAAAGTAAAGAAATATATGTTATGAGAGTTGGTGAAAAAGTGAAGAGAGAATATTTTTAACAAATAATATAATAATAAAAAATTATGTGGTGAATTTTTTATTATTAAACCTAAATTTTTGGGCCCTCGGGGCTCAAACATACGAAGGCCAGAAGAAAGTTACTCCTTAGTACCCAAATTAGGACATGATATGGGATTGCGACATTTTGAAGACGTCGGAGCTTTGTGGAAGCTTGTTCCAAAACATTGTAGTAGTACCTCACCCCCGAGTTTATTTCGGAAAAACCTCGGATTGGTTTCCAGGTTTGAATCGTGCCTAAATTATAATTATTCTAAATCAGTGTGTACTCACCCGATTTGTTTTTGGGGCAGAGCTAATGATCCATTGCAATTGCAATTTGAACGAAAATATGAATCCTCAACCCGAAGCTGCGTTTTTTGTTCTCTCAATAAAAGAAAAATAGGAAGTAGTTAGAATGAATTCAAGTGAGTGATAAAGAAGCTGCCTTTTTTTGTTCTCTCAATTCACGTAATTTTCTTTTTTTTTGTCGCACTTAAACAGCTCAACGCCATAATAAACACATGTACATGCAGCAACTCATCATCACACGTAGTTTGAGTCGCAAATTTTGTTCTTCTAAAGAGTCAAACAGTGTAACTCTGCTTATTAATATTAAGGGTTTTGTCTTTAGGTTTCGAACTCTTTTAACAAATCGTCTTTGTTTTTAAATTGATCATAAAATTCTTTGAGTTTGCAATTTTTGTCGAACAAATCTTTTTCGTTAAACTTTTATTTATAAGGTTAATAATTCACACGCTACTTTCACTCATAAATTGATACGTGTCATTTAAAACTAAAATCATGTGACTTATATTTTTTTTTTATGTTTTTAAAATAATTTAGTTTGTTTTTAAAAATATTTAGAAAATGTTATGAGAATTTAATTTGTTTGATAACTTGAGTTAATTAGCAAATAGTTGTGGTGCTAAGTTTGATCTTGGATTTTTTATTTTCAATTTCAGTTTTGTAAACTAATTTTTACAATATTCCTATGTTGTAGACCTTTCATTAACTTATATTTCTAAAGTTTTTTTCAACTTTAATTTTATAAAAGTGTTTTCTATTTTCTAGGCTATATAATGTAAGGCTTTCTTAATTAATGAGTGTTAGACGATTGTCTCATCTAATTCTAGAGCTGATTACCAGTAATAGCATTGGTCACCGTTCCTAGCTTAGTAGCGGGGGCGGTTGCCATTTTCACCAATTAAAATGGCGGTGGAGACAAAGACGAGAGACGGGGAGAGAGAGAGAGAAGAGTGAGAGGAGGAGGATGAGAGGATCCTCGTGGGAGAGAGAGAGGGGGAGGAGAATAGAAAAATAAGCATGATTCCTAAAAATTATCTCCATATCACTCCAACAAATTAACAATTCCCTAATTTGCATCTAAAATTAAATTCAAATTCAAAGAAAACTAAACAAAAATAATTTTGAATTGAAAACTCGCATACAAATTCTCTCTCTTAACATTTCAATTCTTAATTTGCATTTAAAGAGAAGTGAGAGAGAGAGAGAGGGGGGGGGAGAGAGATGGGGGGAAGGAGAATAAAAAAGAAGCATGATTCCTAAAAGTTCTCTGACTATCACTCCAACAAATTAACTTTTTCCTAATTTGCATCTAAAGTCTAATTCAGATTCAAATAAGAACTCAACAAAACTAATTTTAAAGTGAAAACTCACCTAAAGTTCTCTCTTAATTTGCATTTCAATTCCTAATTTGCATTTAAAGAGAGAGTTGCAATCATTCAAAATTTCTCTCTTAGTGGTCCTATTATTTAGTAAACTTTATGAGAATTTAATTTTGTGAACATGAGTTAATTAGCAATAAAATAGATAGCTATGGTGTTAGGTTTGAGGAGAAAAATTTGTCGAAAGTGGCCCTGTTATTTAGTAAAAGTTATGTAATTTAATTTTGTGAACTTGACTTAATTATCAATAAAGTAGACAATTGTAGTTATAATTTTTTTGAGAACTTGAGTTAATTAGCAATAAAATAGATAGTTGTGATGCTAATGTTTAGGAGAATAAATTTGTGAAAAGTGGACCTATTATTTAGAAAACTTTATGAGAATTTAATTTTTTTATAACTTGAGTTAATTAGCAAATATTTGTGGTGCTAGTTTTGATCTTGGATTTTTTATTTTCGATTTGAATTTTGTAAACTAATTTTTACAATATTCCTATGTTGTAGGCCTTTCATTAACTTATGTTTCTAAAGTTCTAGACTTTTTTTTTCAATTTTAATTTTAGAAAAGTGTTTCCTATTTTATATAGGTTATAATATTAGTTTTTTTTCATCTTTAATTTTATAAAAGTGTTTTCTATTTTCTAGGCTATATAATATAGGGCTTTTTTAATTAATGAGTGTTAGGCGATTGTCTCATCTACTTCTAGAGCTGATTACCAGTAATAGCATTGGTCACCGTTCCTAGCTTAGTAGTGGGGGCGGTTGTCATTTTCACCAATTAAAATGGCGGTGGAGACAAAGACGAGAGAGGGGGAGAGAGACAGAGAAGAGAGAGAGGGGGTCCTGGACTCGTGGGAGAGAGAGGGGGGAGGAGAATAGAAAAATAAGCATGATTCCAAAAAATTATCTCCATATCACTCCAACAAATTCACAATTCCCTAATTTGTATCTAAAATGAAATTCAAATTCAAAGACAACTCAACAAAATTAATTTTGAATTGAAAACTTGCCTAATCTGATTATGATTTAGGGACAAGTAAAGATCCAGTTTTGTTTTTACAAGCCATTGAAAGTAGTGATTCTGAAAAATGGATCAATGCCACAAATGATGAGTTGAAATCAATGGAATAAAATGAAGCTTGGGACGTCATTGAATTGCCTGAAGGTTTTAAGACAGTCGGGTGTAAATGGATCTTCAAGACCAAACGTGACTATAATGGCAATATCGAACGACATAAAGCTAGACTTGTTGCGAAATGTTTCACTAAAAAAGGAGGTGTTGATTAATAGAGACGTTCTCTCCTGTATCGAAAAAGGATTCTCTTAGAATCATAATGGCAATGGTGGCTTATTTCGATTTAGAATTACTCCAGATGGATGTGAAAACTGCTTTTTTGAATGAGAATTTAGATGAAGAGGTCTACATGGATCAACCTGAAGGTTTCTTGATTAAAGGAAAGGAGCACATGGTATGCAAATTAAAAAAGTCAATTTACAGACTTAAACAAGCTTCCAGACAATGATATCTTAAATTCAATGATATCATCACATCCTTTGGATTTAAGGAAAACATCGTTGATTGGTGTATATATCTCAAGGTCAGTGGGAGCAAGTTTATTTTCCTGATTCTGTATGTTGACGATATATTGCTTGCTACTAGTGATCTTGGTTTACTTCATGAGACCAAGAAATTTCTTTCAATGAACTTTGAAATGAAAGATATGGGTGAGTCATCCTACGTGATAGGAATCGAAATATTTCGTGATAGATCACGTGGAATGTTAGGATTGTCTCAGAAAGGATATATTGATAAAGTTCTTGAAAGATTTAATATGGTTGATTGTGCAGCCACTCCTGCTCCTTTCAATAAAGGAGATAAATTAAGTGCAAATGATTGTCTATAGAATGCTACGAAAATGATATAATAGAAACTATTCCTTATGCATATGTTGTTGGAAGCTTAATGTATGCACAAAATTGTACAAGACCAGACATTAGTTTTGCAGTTCGTATGTTTGGGAGATACCAAAGTAATCTCGAAATGGAGCATTGGAAAACTGCAAAGAAAGTGTTAAGGTACCTGAAAGGAACAAGACGCTACATGCTCACGTATAGAAGGTGTGATCAGTTGGAGGTGATTGGCTACTCCGACTCAGATTTCGTCGGTTGTGTAAATTGTCAGAAGTCAACTCTTGGTTATATGTTTCTATTAGCTGGAGGAGCAATATCATGGAAAAGCGCCAAACAGACTATCATAACAACATTTACTATGGAAGCTAAATTTATGGCATGCTTTGAGGCCACAGTTCATGCTTTATGGCTAGAGAATTTTATCTCAGGACTTGGAATTGTCGATAGTATTGCATGGCCGCTGAGGTTGTATTGTGATAATTCCGCAGCAGTCAGTTTCTTCAAGAACGACAAATATTCTAAAGGCGCTAAGCACATGGAGCTCAAATATTTAGTCGTTAAGAAGGAAGTTCAGAAACAAAGAGTGTCAATAGAGCATATCAAGACTGAGCTCATGATTGCATATCCTTTAACTAAAGGGTTACCACCAAAGACTTGAAGGAACACGTTGAACGTATGGGTCTTAGGTACGAACCCTGAGGTATGTTTTGGATCTTTATGTTTTTCGCTCTAAGACAAATCTAGAGATCTCATTGATTGTGTTTCTGTTTCTTGTTTACCATCAATTACATAATTATGAAGATGAATTATCGATAACAAGAACCGTCTTTTGACAAAGACATTATAGGGACTTTATTGGTACTTCCCATTATGGATCATAATTGAGTTATTTACTAGTATTGTATTGCATGGAAGGGAAGATGTCACTTTAATGATGTTTACCACCATGACTCGTATTAGTGAATTATTTAATTATGATATTAACGTAATCACACTAAGGTGCAAAGGAGCTGATATTATGCCCATATTATGTTTACCTTATAAATTCAAGTAATTGTCATTGTTACATGGGCCAAGTGGGAGAATGTTGGATTTAATGTCCCACGTGACATATTTAATGGGCAATATTTGACGTTATTTGAATTTTAAATAAATAAGGTATCAGCTCTATAGGAAGTTAACGGACTTTCACTTAACGAGATTTTATAGGGGAAGTTGTTTTCCATTTGCCCACTCTGATGGGGAGTGGTGCGCTATTTTTTAATGTGGGAAAACTGTCATCTTTCTACCCTATTTAACTGTCAGGATACCAATTAATTTCTGTCAATGAAAGTTCAAAAAGTTAAGTGAGAGAAACAGTTTCCACGTTATTATTTTACAGGTTGAAACAACAGAGATAGAGAGAAGGAGAAATGAAAGTAGAAGATATGTCATCACATTGATTCTGGTGTGTCTATTATTGATGATTAATTCCGCATTGTGATTATTGATATATGTGAAAGACATGATAGTTGAAAATCCGATTTAGATTATAGATCAAAAGTAATTTACAAAGGGTTCACATGTCTAATTGTGACACCCCGAGTTATTTGATCTATTTACATATTATTTCTTTATGATATTTGTTACGGGAAAATTCACTTTGCACCCCTGAACTTTGGGGTCATTTCTAAGTTGCACTCACTTTTATCGATTTCGTTAGATCAGTACTTCAAAGTTTATGTTTATGTTGATTTCCACCCTGGATCTCAAATTACCGTTACTTCTCACGGCAAACGAACCACGTGTCGTCCATATGATAACTTAACGATTTCATTTCCCGTTCTGCCCTCATCTCCTTCGGTGTTCTCTCCATCCAGCTTCAACGTGTTGACGCCGACACCATCTTCAGCCTGTTACTCGCAGCAGTCTCCAACTCTCATAGACCTGACTCCCTCTCCTTGATCGAGAAATGCCTGATCAAGCTCCTCTTTTTTTTCCTCTTTCGACCAAACACCACCCCTTCCTGTCTTTGCTCCCATGCCTTCTCACATACGGGTAATCCCTTCTATCCATCCTTTATTGATTGAACAAGACAAACCCATTACTTCTCACATACGTCTCCCATAAGCCTATCTGGGCCTATCCCCTCCTCGTCATGAATTTTCTCCATGCTCTTGTAAAAGCTGAAGTTTGAGACTTCATCAATTTTCTCCCTCTTGCAAAGTTCCCTAGTATTTTCTGATTCATTGACCATTACCAGGAGGAACTCTACGTCGTTGCATGTACGACTGAGCTCCACCATGAACGGGTAGATTTTACTGCTTTGTTTTCTCTGCCTGGCCTCGTACTCTACCACAACGAGCTTGTTTTTGGCCACTCAGAGGGCTTCATCGAATTCTTCTATGCTGTGGGCTTGCTGCGCTCTTTCATCTGTTTTAGCAGCTTGTTTCGTGCCAGATGCGGCTGTGGCCTCTGTCATAAAGTGAGTTCGCTTAGATTCGAGCTTTATTCGTAAAGGCTTAGGCTCAGTCAGAAAGGGTAAAAAGGAGTTATGAGAGCAAAGCTGATTCGTTTTAGGTATAGTGGCGAAAGACGAGAGTGGTTTGGATAAGAAAGTTGTGAATGTGGCCATAGTAATATGGGAGGAAGGATCTAGGTTTTTCTGGAGATGGGGGAGTTCAGATATCAAGATGTCAAAAGAAAATGGCAAACAACTAAGGATTTTGGCATGGATGGAGAGAACATCGAAGGAGATGAGGGCAAAACGGAAAATGAAATTGTTAAGATATCACGTGGACGACACGTGGTTGGTTTGCCATGAGAAATAACGGTAATTTGAGGTCCAGGGTGGAAATCAACATAAACATAAACTTTGAAGTACTGATCTAACGAAATCGATAAAAGTGAGTGCAACTTAGAAATGACCCCAAAGTTCAGGGGTGCAAAGTGAATTTTCCCCTATTTGTTATTAAAGGATTTGGCATGTGTATTATGTTTGCTTAACCTTCAATTATTTTTCAGCTTATTGCCAATATAAAGTACGAGATTATATTGTTGAATATTTTTCCTTTATTTTTTTTCATATACATTTTTATGAGAGTTTTCTTGTTTATGTCATTTAAATTCCTATTCCTATTGTGAAGTTTATAGTCTGTTTTTATCCTGACCTGGCAGATGTAATACCCCTCTCGTGTTTAATTTCTTTATGAGATAAAGATTTTGTTTAATGTCTAAGGTATAGTTTTTATGATATAAGTACGATTATATTTCATACGTGTTATTTTACAAGAATAGTTGGGAAGGAAAGGTTGTCAGGGGCAAAGCTGTAATGACAAGATAGTGGGTAACCTGAATGCCAGGGAAAGTTCGGTGTTATATATATATCAGGGCTTGTCTAAGTTGTCAGAAAGTCTAGTATAATTTCACCCCGGGGTAGCTGAGAAGTAATTCCCGGGGTAAATAAGCTGAAAGGCCCGGGGTCACTAATTTCTAGTGTCCCAGGGTAGCCGAGTTGGCTATTCGTATAATGTCAGGGCTGTCTGAAAAGATACCCTAGACCCCCTGGTCTGGTAAAATCTGAGCGACCTGGGACATTTAGAGAGCTGCCTGGGGCGATGCCCTGGACTAGGGCGGTCTAGAACCCGCGAGTCAGACCTGCGGTCCGGGCAAGCTAAGTAGAGAAGTCTGGGAATAGGCCTGACAGCTGGGTATTGCAAGGCTTGGGTGGACCGGGGACTCCGGGTGTTTTGAGCCCTATATGCCCGAAACCTCTGAGAGCTAAAAGCCCGGGGTAGCTGAGAGCTACATGCCCAGGGCTTCTTTTTGTCATGCACGTGATGACTGCCCCTTATTTTTCCTGTTTTCTTTTCCACATGCCTTATTTGGATGGTGAGTATTAATGTGCATTAAATGCACTCTTATCTTGTTTTAGCCGAGCATATAGATAGAGCTTTGTCATTGGTGCCTATTTTCATTTACCACGTTTAAGTGTTACGAACTGTAGGTGGCTGCTCATGACTGGCTGGCAGATGATTTTCTGCGGATTCTCTCTAGCTCTAGCCTAGGGTAGTAGACTGGCCAAGAGGGTGTATCTGTTAATAAGGAGAGAGAAATTTACTCGACTAATTACCAACGACACAAGAGACATTCCAGCTGATCAAAGAGAGAAAAGGAGGGAGAGTAACGTGAAATTCTTGTGACTAAAGGAAGAGGAAACCGAAGGAAAAAAAGGGAGAAGATGGTAGAGGTGTATTTAAAGGAAAAGCAGTGCATCAACGAGGTAAGGGTGAACTAGATTTACACGGGGGTTGATAGTAATGGGACAAGTTTGAACCCGGAGAGTTTTATTCTTTATCTTGGGAATAGTCACATGCGTGTAGGAGGAATAATCAGGGCTTTTAGTGAAAAACCTTACTGTCCAAAACTACCCTAAGAAATACTTGGATTTTTCCCTGAAAATTTGTGTACGTGTAGTATATAATCACAGTAGGCCCCAGTAAAAATTGCAGGGCAATATGAGGTCAGAAAAGGTCTAAAATACCCCTTGATGTCTCTAAGAGTAGTTGCAACATTTCTCAAAACAACCCTATGAAATCCTTGGATTTTTACCTTGAAAATTTGTGTACTTGTGTATTATAGGAGAAATTAGGTTCCAATAAAAATTTCAGGGCAATCCGAGGTCTGGAAATGTTGAAAATGCCTTTGGAGGTTTCAAGGGCAGTTTCGACATTTCACATTAAGCGTTAATGTAAAAAAGTTCTGAACTGGAAAAATGAATTTATGGCTGTGTAGATCATGAAAAATAGATGGAGAAGCCCAAATTTAAGCCCAAACTGACATGTTTAGAGGGCCCAAATCACACGGCCCGTTAAGATTCACAAATGGACCCTTGAGCCCGATACTTCTAAATAGTTTTATGGAATCTCTTGAGTTAGAAATCTGATCTATCAGGGCTCAGGGAGGGCTCAAACAGTACACAATTACACTTGTAAGGGATTTAGTTTGATTTTTTAAAGGAAGGGTGGAGCCGAGAAGTCTATTTGCATGTTGAGAAACTAAAATGTGATAAGGGGATCTGGGTGTCTTTTGGTCTCTTATAGTATATGAAATATTGACATTTATAAGTGAGCAGATCGTGGATGTTGAAGTGCGTACCCCTTTCGTCGTCTTTTTGTTTGAAGAAGGTGAATCAAAATTATTTTTGATTCTCTGTAACTCAGTTGTATAGGCTAGGAGGACTATAGGATTTTGTATAACCTAGGCCTATTTGTTTGTATTGAACCTTTTGTATCAAACCGTAGTTGTTTAAAGGAAGTTTTTATGTTGATTCCTTATTACAAGGTTTTCTCCTTTTTAAATCTCTTTCCGATACCAACCAGTTTTTAACATAATTCGTTATGAGATTTTCCTAAAATAAGTGCATACGATTTTGATACGATAGTTTGAAGATTTTTGTCCTCATTTTTGTCATTAATCGCTAAAAGTTTTCCTTACGAACATGCAATATACCGATTTTAATACTTTGTAATTTCACTTATCTTGTTCAAAGTTTCTAATCTGTCTTACAGCTTTTCTTTTATCAGTAATCTTTTTAATTAAACCTTCCGCTAAGTAAATTCGATGGCATTTAAGCGATCTTAAGACTTTTTTATCGTGCGGTAATCTCCGAACTTTGTGCATGCGATTACTATACGCGAGCCGAGGGGGTAAGTACCAGCACGGGGCGTGACACTAATACCTATTTGTCTGCTATAATTATTAATGGAGGCGGATTGATAGAGCATATTACGGTGGACGAATTATATGACTATATATGTTTGAGATTATCATACTTGAGGAATTACAAAGCCATACTATGAATTATGGTGATCAAGAAAGTAAATATCATAAAAAATATATAATTAGCCTATACTTTCAAAGAAGCATACCTAGGTGGCGTTTATTGCCCGAAATGTTGGATGCCCAACACTTGGGTATATTATAAAAAATTATAAATTAATAAAAAAAATTATATCGAATAATTTTTTATTATTATAATATTCACTTAAATCTTCTATATCCTCACTTTTCACCAATTCCCACAAAATGTCTTTACTTTTTTCACAAACCCCAATATCCAACATTTCCACAAACAAACATCACCCTAAGCGCAGATAATTAGTGGAAATTTGGTGGGACCGACAATAATGATCAAGAAAATAAGACGAAAATAATGAGTAGTTGCAACGAAATTGTTGCCCAAGTGTGAACGATTGTTTTCTAATCGGTCTGTGTCGAACTTTAGGCCCGGTCACTGATAAGACTTGGGTGGTGTTCGTGTTGGGAAAAAATGTAGGATTTTAGAAAAATTGTGACTATTTATGTTGAATAGTGTTTTATAGGTGTTTGTATAAAGTGAAGAGATAAATGATTTGATGTAATTATTTAATAAAAAAGTATTGGAGTTATGTGAAAAAAGTATAGAGAGAGAAAAGTTGTGTTAAATAAAAAAGTCAAAAGTTGTTAGAGATTGTGTTAAATGTATTAGTGTTTGTGTTTGAATTCTTAAGATGTTCGGTGATAGTTTTGTGAATGGATTTGAATCCTAGAAAAAACATGAAAATGAATATTACCTTAAAGTTCTCCTTAGTCTTTTTTTATTATTATTATTATTTATGAGATGGTTTTTAGGGTCTAAATATCTCCTTAACAACCCCATTTTGGCGCTAGTTTTGATCTTGGATTTTTTATTTTCAATTTCAATTTTGTAAACTAATTTTTAGAATATTCTTATGTTGTAGGCCTTTCATTAACATATATTTCTAAAGTTTAGACTTTTTTTGTCAATTTTAATTTTAGAAAAGTGTTTCCTATTTTATATAGGTTATAATATTTGTTTTTTTTTCAACTTTAATTTTGTAATAGTGTCTTCTATTTTATAGGCTATATAATATAAGGCTTTCTTAATTAATGAGTCTTAGGTGATTGTCTCATCTACTTCTAGAGCTGATTACCAGTACAGACACTGATCACCGTTCTCATCTTAGTAGCGGGGGCGGTTGCCATTTTCACCAATTAAAATGACGGTGGAGACAAAGATGAGAGAGGGGAAGATAGACAGAGAAGAGAGGGGATACGAGGGGTTGTGGACCTGTGGGAGATAGAGATGGGGAGGAGAATATAAAAATAAGCATGATTCCTAAAAATTGTCTACATATCACTCAAACAAATTAACAATTCCCTAATTTGCATCTAAATTCAAATTCAAATTCGAAGAAGACAACACAACAAAATTAATTTTGAATTGAAAACTTGCCTACAAATTCTCTCACTTAACATTTCAATTCTTTATTTGCATTTAAGGAGAGGTGAGAGAGAGGAGAGGGAGAGAGAGAGAGAGGTGGAGGAGAATAGAAAAGTAAACATGATTTCTAAAAATAGCTACCATTCCAACAAATTAATAATTCCCTAATTTGCATCTAAAGTCAAATTCAAATTCAAATTCAAATCACAACTCAACAAAACTAATTTTAAAGTGAAAACTCACCTAAAATTCTCTCTTAATTTGCATTTCAATTCCTAATTTGCATTTAAATAGAGAGTTGCGATAATTCAAAATATCTCCCTCTTAAAGCCTTTTTATTTGTAATTGATATATTTGGAAAATTATTAATAAGAATTTTATTTCATCAAACTTAATGAATTTTTTCATAATTAATCATAATATATTTGGAAACTTATTAATAAGCATTTTATTTTGTAATTGATGGTGAGGAATTTAGAAATCTTGACCTTTTATTTGGTAATTGATCCTAATATATTTAGAAAGATATATGCTAGTTTAGTACTAGGATTCTAGAAGATTTTTAAACTATGTAATTTTTAAACATTTCATTTAGGTAGTTTTTTGCTCTCCTTCTCTATTGTTCTCCCTCTCTCTCCTCTTCACGCTCTCCATGTTCCCTCTCTCCCTTTCTCTCACCTCTCTTTCATGTTCTCTCTCGTCCCTCTCTCTTGTCCACCTCTCTCTCACACACACACACTCATGACCGGTTAACCGCCACCACTAGGCACCGATGACCAGTATAGGCGGTGTTGGTGCCGGTGGAGGCCATAACCGCCACGACTCCGCCGATGCACAGCCTCATCTGCCACCCATATGAGCCGCTCTTGTGTAAAAGACGACCTTCTAAAAATAAAAGATTAAACTTTATGTTTCTCCTACAATTGAGATTTTAATTAAGTTGTTCCATTAATTTAGTAATTTGCGGGTTAATCTATCATATTGTCGTTAGTAGCTTGTTCTATGGCAAGCGTCGGAACTGATGTCAGAATAATAAAGTGGTTGTTCAAGACGGTCCCGTTTTCATTTTCTTTTCTTACGTAAAAGTATTTTCACACCCAGATGCCGTTTGAGAGTGACGCGGCATATCCTATTTGAATATATAGGCAATTGAATTTGTTGGGCCCCAACTAATAAATTATGGCCATTTTGCCGTGGTTGTCTTGTGATCTCCAGGAATCTTTGGCCACATATCACTCACCGATGACTTCTCTCCTGGAATTTTTGGCCACATATAACTCACCGATGACTTCTCTCCTGGAATTTTTGGCCACATATAACTCACCTGAAAACAATGGACTTTTTGTTACCTACCTTTAGGAATATTAACTTTTTGTCATTTTGTGGGTACAGACTCGAGTCAGAGATGATCACCCAAACAACTTCAAAGTTAATTCACTGTCAACCAGTGGCGGATTAAAAAAAAATTAGGAGGCTAAGTAATTTAATATTATCATTTAAATAAAATAAAAATATGTAATTTCATTTATAAATTATAACTTATAACAAAAGAAAAGTAAGTAAAATATTTTATAGCAACTTTAATTTAGATACATCATAAAAACAAATACACAAATTTATGATTTTATAAATCTCTGGTCGTAACTGAACTCGAAATTTTTTTAAAGAATTTAAAAAATATTTTTTTATTAATTATGATGTAACACAAATAATGAATAAGTACCAATAAAAACGTTCTATGGCAATATATGCTTTGAATATTTTTTTTTTTCAAAAGTTGTCCAGTGCTGCGGTCCCGGCTCTACTACGTACGTTTAAGCTAATTAAATGGCCTCATTACTTACTTCCCTAGAGTTCGCACCTTACTGCAGTCTGACGTAGTCTGGCATCTACCATGCATGAAAACCAAATCAGTCAGGTCCCTTGCCGCGTTCGTAAAAGTGTCAGATTATATGTGGTCACGTACCGTCCATTATAATTATCAATTAATGTTTTCTATGAAATACTATTAGAGATTTTAAGATGTTACACTTCTTGTTCAAATCGTACGCAGTTAAATCCAAAGGATTAATTGCTCAAAGGAAATTGTAACAATGTTGCCGTCAGTAAGTTACGGGTTCCTTTCAGTACCTATAAGTAGCCCCATGAGATAAGAGCAATCGGAGCAGGGGACCATGCGAGAGGGCCTGATTTGACAAGTCGAAGAAAATGTCATATGGGGGGTCACCGCCCCGGGCAGGTAATTAACCTGGTTTATGTTGTAGACCCAAGGAAAGAGCAATTTAGACTTTTCTATAAGCAATATTAATGATATTCCCAGTTTCGCCTCTTGAAAAAGTACCGGTATTAAAAATTTTCTGTAATTTTATGTTTACTATGATTTGAAAAAATATATATAATATATAAATTTTATGGTAGAATTTATGTTATTAAAAATTATATATTGATAAATATCAAATGATATATAAAATATACACGTTGTGTCTATCTTTTTATAAAATTATACTATATAATTCACGTAAATAATTATAAATAATCTCAATCGTAAACTAGTAATAGACCATACAATCATGGATGCATGCATCACGTTTTGAATGTCATTTAAGAAGACGGCCCGCGTCCAAGCCAAAGAACAGGTAAAGTTGGATTTTATAGCCTCAAATTATAAAAAACGTGGAAAAGTACCCTCGACACATTCTCTTCATGGGTTTCCATTTTCCACGTTTTGTATAACTTTCAAGTGATCTGTGGGGATAAGTAAGGAAAAACTAGCTAGCTAGCTAGCTACAAGCTGGATCAAGAACTTGCATCACTAATTCTAGAGCACGATCATGCATGCCAGATACTGAGATCAACCAAGCGAACCTCCGGCAAGAGGCATCGGCGCTTAAACTTCTTAAAGCAAAACAAAAAGAAATTAACCTCCAAAGTTCGGCTTCTTCTTAAAAACATATCCACAGTTTTCAGGAGATGGAAGTCTGTCTATCTCCTAAGAAATTTTTATGCATGTCTTAATTTCTTAAATTTAACATAATATATAATTTCGGAGGTACTAGTGCGCCTTTCAAAGGTAAGCAAAATATGAAATGTTGGGCAAATTGATGTGCCTACATCAAAGGAATTCTGACAAAGTTGTAAGTAATAAATCAATAGTCTCATTAGTAATTTTAAATATGAGAAAACTACCCATCATTGGTTGCCTGAGTGGTTAGTGGCAATATAAGATTGTGCAAATAAAGCACAATATTTCATGTTCGATTATCCACAAGGATTATGTTGAAGCTTACTTAATTAAAAATTATGAGGGTGATGAACCTGCATTACCACTTCGAAATTTACCGTACTTCTCTCAATACCAAAAATATAGGAGAACCTATTTCATGTCATTGTGTTAATATTAGTAACGTTAAAACTGGTACAAATTAACACTTGCTTCCAAAATTTACTGAGTTACGCTAAAACCTTAAAGGAGTGGAGCCATAAGCCGTAGACTAGCCCCGAAGGAGTGGAGCCATAAGCCGATAACTCTAATCGGTCAAGTCCTTCTAGATATTGACTCGTGTGCACAGCCTTTGCAGCCAGGGAAATCCAGTATACACTCTCTCACGGCTTACGCTGTAGCCTGTACGGACGCGGGGCGTACCCATCACTAATAATTAAGAAAAGAAAAACTCAACTTTTTCTTCTCTTTCTATAAATACCACATCAAACCTCCAATCCGTCGCAGCATGCACTATAACAACCACATCAAATTCCCTCACTTTCTCTTACTCTGATCAGATACTATTTTCTTGTCATGACATCCCTCACTAGTTCTCTGGTGTTCACTGTTCGTAGGTGCGAACCAGAACTGGTTGCTCCGGCCAAGCCCACGCCTCACGAATTCAAACAACTTTCTGATATCGATGACCAGGACGGTCTTCGATTTCAAGTCCCGGTGATACAGTTCTACAAATATGATCCTTCCATGCGAGGGAGAGACCCTACGAAAGTAATCAGAGAGGCACTTGCACAGACACTCGTGTTTTACTACCCGTTTGCCGGTAGGCTTAGGGAAGCGCCTGGCCGGAAGCTTGTAGTGGATTGTACGGGTGAGGGCGTCATGTTTATTGAGGCCGATGCTGATGTTACGCTTGGTGATGCTCTTCAACCCCCGTTCCCATGCTTGGAGGAGCTCCTTTTTGATGTTCCAGGCTCTGGAGGGATTCTAGATTGCCCGCTGTTGCTTATTCAGGTACATCATGTTCTGCTAAATAATTCTTTATTTCTGTTGATTTTACCTTAAAATAATGTGTTGAATGTCGATGGGTTGAATCGTACGTTGTATATATGTTCTCATAAAGGAAACAAATTCCTCAACCTGTTTCAAATTAATTATGTATTTCCTGATAGGAAATAACTCTTGAAAAAAATAGTACTTTTGCCAAAAAGAAGAAGAAGAAGGGAACACGAGCTGAATTACGTAGAACAATTTTTTTTTTGTTTCTCAGATTGATAAAAATAAAATAAAATTAAAAAATAGGAGAATTTTTTTGTTTTTCTGAACAGCCGAATTCTCTAATTAACAAAGATGTGGCAATGTTGCTCTGATTGGCAGGTGACTCGCCTCAAGTGCGGTGGTTTCATTTTTGCCCTGCGACTCAACCACACCATGTGCGACGCGGCAGGCCTTTCCCAATTTATGATGGCCATGGGCGAGATGGCTCATGGGGCACGTGCCCCTTCAGTCCCACCTGTGTGGCAGAGGCATCTCCTCAGTGCGAGGGACCCGCCGCGCGTGACATGTGCCCACCGAGAGTACGAAGAAGTGCCTGACACCAAGGGGACCATCATCCCACCTGACGACATGGTTCACCGCTCCTTCTTCTTCGGCCCTGCTGATGTGGCCGCACTTCGTAGATTAGTGCCAAGACACCTAAGCAAGTGCACCACGTTCGAGATCCTCACCGCGTGCCTATGGCGCTGCCGCACCATGGCGCTCCAGCCTGATCGGGACGAGGAGGTGCGTATTATGTGCATTGTCAATGCGCGTGCCAAGTTTGACCCCCCATTGCCGACCGGTTACTACGGTAATGGTTTTGCATTCCCCGCGGCGGTCACCACGGCAGGGAAGCTCTGCGAGAACCCATTGAGTTACGGTTTAGAACTGGTGAAGAAGTCCAAGAACGACGTGAATGAAGAGTACATGCGGTCGTTGGCTGATTTGATGGTGATCAGGGGTCGGCCCCACTTCACGTTGGTGCAGTCCTACATTGTGTCGGACGTGACACACGCCGGGTTTGGAGAGGTAGACTTTGGGTGGGGCAAGGCTGTTTATGCTGGACCTCCCAAGGCCATCCCTAGAGTGGTAAGCTTTTATAGTCCTTACAAGAACAGGAAGGGAGAAGATGGGATCGTGGTGCCAATTTGCTTGCCAGGCCCGGCCATGGAAAGATTCGCCAAAGAGTTGGATTACTTCTTGAACGACAAGACAAAGAGTGGCAAAAAATCCACCTTCATTGCGTCTAACTTGTGAACCCATTTCGGCAATGGCGAACTATATGCATTTACTGTAGCCTTTATGTAGGAATATATGTCTGGTATGCCTTTCTGTGGCCTTTCTGTGGCATTGTAATTGGAAGCTGAAAATGTTCTATTGTAGATTTGTAGTTCGCTTTGGATAAGATAAGTTTTCACCAAAAGTTTGACACTGTGATACTAGTGGCACGAGTTGCCCTATTTGATATGTGTTTTGTAGCACCACATCAAATGGCAAATGATTATGCAGAAGGCTAGAAATGCGCTCTTGTGAACTCTTCTAGCAAACAACGGCTAAAAGAGTGTCCTTTTATAATGTCAATGTTGTAAAATGCAATAACATATTGGAAAAAGATAAAATATTTTGCTCAAAGGTGGCTCAATACTCTTTGTATATTCCACTGTATTTATCTTTATTACATCTTGAACGTTCCCATATTGAATACCTTAGAGACATGCCTCAAGTTCACACAAAAAATGGGGGAAAAAATATTTTGAGGCCTTTAACTACTAATTTAATTTCAAATAGGGAAATCTTGATACATCTAGTCATCCAACTTCTAGAATTAACCAAATTGGATCATAAAATAAAATTCGACAGTCAAAATCGTGCCTCATGGATTATTTATAACAAACATGACACTAGCTTGATGATTTGATATTTTTTAAGGATGCAAATTGATGAAATTTGATAGTCGTTTTGGGTTTGATGTGTCAAGTTAGTACTTGATACACATGCTTCAGATTACATGATAGTTTAAGGGTTCAAAGTTATTTTTTTCTTCTAAATATCATCTAGCTATTGTATTAATGGGATGAGAATTCATGTGAAAATGGCTTAGAATTCATCTAGTTTAAGGGTTCAAAGTTACCTTTTTTTCTAAATATCATCTAGCTATTGTATTAATGAGATGAGAATTCTTGTGAAAATGGCTGAGAATTCAACCACTATCAAATTATCTCAAATTCAGAAAGAAAGAAAAAAAGAAGAATGATAAAAATTCATCTTCCTCCAAGTGCTTGTTTTAGGCACAATAATAGTTGATATTATTAATTGAATACACCCTCCAAGTCAAGGCCCATCCCTCCTCGTTCGTGGCCGTCATTTGTTAGCGATTCGGCAATCTTGAGTCGCAAATTTTGCCGTTCTAAAGAGTCAAATCGTCTTTTCTTTTTTTAAATTGATCATAAAATTCTTTGAAATTGCAATTTTTGTCGAATAAGATATTTTTGTTAAAATTTTATTTATAAGGTTAATAATTCACACGCTAATTTCAACCATAAATTGATTCGTGTCATTTAAAACTAAAATCATGTGATTTATAATTTTTTTATTTTTAAAATAATTTTGTTTGTTTTTAAGAATATTTAGAAAACGTTATGAGAATTTAAATTGTTTGATAACTTGAGTTAATTAGCAAATATTTGTGGTGCTAGTTTTGAGAGGAGGAGGATGAGAGGGTCCTGGACTGGTGGGAGAGAGAGAGGGGGGTAGGAGAATAAGTTGTTTATCCAATTAAAAATTTATGTTTATCCTTCAATTGAGATTTTAATTAAGTTGTTCCTTTAATTGAGTAATTTGCGGGTTTAATCTATCACATTATCGTTAGGTAGCTTGTTTCTCTGGCAAGCGTCGGAACTGATGTGAGAATAATAAAGAGGTCACGTTTTTTTTTCATTCTATTTTTATTATACGCAACTATGTTTTTCTTTTAGTTTTCAAGACGGTCCCGTTTTCATTTCCTTTTCTTACGTAAAAGTATTTTCACACCCAGATGCCGTTTGAGAGAGAGAGCTTGACGCGGCATATCCTATATTTGAATATATAGGCAATTTAATTTGATGGGTCCCAACTAATAAATTAGGGCCATTTTGGCGTGGTTGTCTTTTCTTGTCTTATGATCTCCTGGAATCTTTGGCCACATATCACTCACCGATGTCTTCTCCTGCAATTTTTGGCCACATATAACGCACCAGAAAAGAATGGACTTCTTGTTAATTTAATTCTTCTCTTTTACAACTAACTGTTTCCAAAATATCAATTTTATTCCAAAGTTGCCCAGTGCAGCGGTAATCAGGCCTATGAAAAGTAAATGAAATTTGAAAAAGGTTGCATGCCCAGGGCCTCCACTACAGCAAAGAAGTAAAGGAAGTTGCCCAGTGCTGCGGACCCGGCTCTAATACGTACGTTTAAGCTAATTAAATGGCGCCTCATTACTTAATTACTTTCCTAGAGTTCGCACGTGACGATTCTTTATAGTCTGTTTTTGCTTCACATGCAAAACGATGCCCACACCTTACTTCAGTCTGGCGTTGTCTGGCATCCACCATGCATGAAAACCAAATCAGTCAGGTCCTTGCCGTCCTAAGTGTAAGATAAGGAGATGTTTGTTTCTTAAAATTTTGGAAAACATTCTTAAAATTTTGAGAATCTTTTGAATGTTGAATTTTATTGGAGTTTGGAAAAAGTTTTAAATGAATGTGTAAAAGTTGAAAATTTCAAAGTGTGTTTGTTTAATTTGGACAAACAAATATGTGGTCACTTACCGTCCATTATAATTATCAATTGTTTTTTATGGAATACTATTAGAGATTTTAAGATGTTTGACACTTCTCGTTCAAATTGTACGCAGTTAAACTCAAAGGATTAATTGCTCAAAGGAAATTGTAACAATGTCGCCGTCAGTAAGTTATGGGTTCCTTTCACCTATAAGTAGACCCATGAGATAAGTGCAAACGGAGCATGGGACCACATATTTGTTTGGGATCACCCGCCACCCACCCCGGCAACAGGGAGCCCAGATCTGGGCTCTCTGTTGCCGGGGTGGGTAGCTGCCGGCCACCCCTGAGCAGGGGAGCCGCGGGGGTTTATTGTGAACAGTTAGCTGCTCTATGTTTGTAAAGGGGTTAAACGAGAGGATGGTGCTAGAATTAGAAACATATGAAAGATTTATGTGAGAGAAGAAATGGTCAATGAGGGATAAGAAGAGACGTTAAAGAGAAAGTCGTAAGAGGGAAAAAGATTAAAAAGCAAGAGAATTTCCTGTACGAAGACGGAGTCATCCCCATATGGTTCTTCAAGGAATTAACACCTTGAAGTAGGAAATAGATCATCATATTGGCATTTATAGGAACAGAAAGATCTCTTTATCCTGGTCAAGAAAATTCTCCATTCTGGACTAAAAAATGTTAATTACCACAACAGGTAGACAGGGATTGAATCGAAGCGAATGAATTAGGATCACAGTTTCTAAAATGTATTCCAAATGGTCTTACAAGGTTGCTATAAAAGGCCTATTATCTTGGTTAGAGAAAGCAGTGTGAATGTTGAAAAGGCATTTCCATTTAGGCTGCAAATATCCATCTGGATCAAATTTGTAGTGAATAAGCTGCTAGGGTATGCTTCATCTCCTGGAGTACTACCATCATTTGTTGAGGTCAGAGAACAATTAATGAACGATGCAGAAAAATCACTGCAGTTACCTGCTGGTGGGAAATTGGAGATGGAGGAATGGACTTTTTTATATGCGACGTTGGTGTGTCTGCTTCTGAAACACACAAGCACAGACAGAGAGAAGGAGAGAGGAGGGAGGAAAGGAGAGAATAAGTGAGGTGCTGTCCACTGCTGAAGATCAGAAAGCAAAGAAGAGATGCACAAAAGTACACTGGCCATCATTTGCTGTGCTGGAGTTGGAGATGTAGGATAGAGATGAGACTTATGTTATTTACTTGCCTATGGGTGTGATGTTGAAGGGAGATATATAAATTATAAATGTGGCTAGTGTTGAATGTGGCACTTATGCATTGGGTTAAAATCCCTATGTGCAGACTTCATCTTTGGGAAAATAAAAACGACAAAACGAAAGAAATGAAGGGAATAAAACAATGATGCAAGAGAATTATGTGAATCTGTTTCATTGTTTCAGTTGTTCCTATGTCATCCCCCTTTTTTTCACTTTGGGGGTGGGTGGGGAGAAAGCGCCATCATAGTTTTTTTATCAACTGTTTCTGTTTCTTTCGAGAGTTGATAGTGCTGGTTTGTCTTCATAGTAATTTTCGTCCAAATTAACGATATGGGTGCAAGAGTAGACAATTGGTAGTTGAGGGGTGAAATATAACGAAATCGCTAATTTGAGTTGTAAAGTGTCAGAGCCCCAATAGTCATCCGGGGGGAAGTGTATTTTTCTTCTTATTTTCCTCTCTAGTACTCAGACGAGTGATGTTCGGCTAGAAACAAAAATTCATCATTTTGAGTTAATATTTTTTTAGCTTAGAAAAAAAAGAGTTAATATTTTTTTATAAGTATTTTGAGTGAATATTTAGAAAGCAAAAAAAATCACAACCAAACATCCAAACATCTAAAAAATTCAACATCTTTTCACACAAACTCCAATAACTTAAAAAAAAAATCAAATCTTCTCTCTATACTTTTTCATCAAACTCCAATGCTTTTTATTAAAAAATTTCATCAAATAATCACCCTCTACGTCTTTTACAAACTCCAATAAAGATCAATTTACAATCAAATATCTTTTAAAAAATTCACCGACTTTTTACAAACCCAATAAAACTCCAATCTACCTAAATATTCACACCACTATCAAATTTTCTACAAATTTAGAGGATTTTTTGCAACCGAACATCACAAGTCACCATCCCTTTTGATTCTAATAATATGTTGCACTTTCAACAGATCAAGGAGCATCTCAATGCGGAATCAGTCTCTGTAAAAGACGCTTATGGTGATGGTCGGCATGTTAGGTAAGTTCATCTTCTTGCTTCTTATGTTTAGATGACCAAAAAATTAGATCAGTTCTGCTATCTATCTATTGATTTATGGCAATTTAGTCTATTCAATAATGAACATTGCGGCTAATATATGATTAATGTCAGTCTCTCATTTATAAATATATGACTTTGTATTAATGTGGATATCCAAATAAATATGTCATGAATGATAACATTAAACTTTCCAGGTGTTATATTGATGCCATGCTGTTTTGGCACTGCAGCGATCTCATTATGGGATAAATACCTGAATCACCTAATGAGCCTCAATAACCAATAATTAGCAATGTGATTGGTGCCCCCCCAAAAAGAATTTTCAAAATACCATTGTACTTTCGAAAAATGAATTCTCATGATTCACATGCATTTACATTCTTGATGCTGTCAGAGTAGCATACACAATAGACATCAGAGACGCTTAGTTTGAATAGAAGCCTTGACATATTAATGCAACCGCGTGAATGTGTTTATCCCTTCCTGCATTTCCGTACTCATTGTTCAGCATGTAGTGATGCAGGTCGTAATAGAAATCTTTGAGTTTCAAGTCTGACAGGATTGAAAGATCATGCTTGGCAATATCTTATCGATTGCACTCTCCACCCAAACATTTATCTATTGTTATTAGGAAGCATTTTATTTCCTTCAATCATGCATCTGCAAAATTACGCAGTGATGCTATATATCCATTTTTCTTTGAGCAAGGACGAGAGATGCTGGTAGTTGGATTTAGTGGGAAACTAGTCTCCTTGGCAAAAAATGGGTTTAGGCTTGCTTGCGGAATATGCTTGTAGACTTTCTTGTGCTTTATTCTCTCCCTCTCCCCTTTTCAAGTTGGAGGTCTTTTCAATTGGTATGTTACCGCTGATCATGAACTAGAGGCATACAGATTTTCCAGGTCTGGCGGCATCATTTTGTCCTGAGGTTTATACTCCTGTAAAGGATTCTCTAGGGTCACTTTTGGTAGTTTTCGGAGGAGGCAGCGTGGATCGAAAAACCTTTTGATGTGGAGGAAGTGACCGGGGTTGTGCATAGTCTTAATGGTGACAAAGCCTCGGGTCCATATGGGTTCTCCATTGCCTTCTTTCAAGCTTGTTGAGAGATTATTAAGGATGATGTTTTGTTGATGTTTAATGAGTTTGCTAGGGACGGGAAGTTTGTGCGGAGTTTTAACTCATCTTTTATTGTCCTCATTCCTAAGAAGCCGGGGGAGGTTGAGCTTAAGAATTTTCGTCCCATTAGCCTTGTAGGGGGTGTGTATAAGATTTTGGCCAAGGTGTTGGCCAACAGGTTGAAGCCTCTTTGGGGAAGATTATTTCTCCTACGCAGAATGCTTTTGTCAAAGGCCGGCAGATTTTGGATTAAGTTCTTATTGCCTACAAGTGCATTGATTCTAGGTTGAGGTTGGGAGTGCCTGGAATTTTGTGTAAGTTGGATATTCAGAAGGCCTATGATCATGTTAACTGAATGTTTCTTTTATATATGCTGCGTAGGTGTGGATTTGGAGAAAAATGGTGCAGGTGGATCTTGTTTTGTGTGTCTTCAGCGAAGTTCTCGGTGATTCTCAATGGTTGCCCGGAAGACTTTATTAGTTGCTCTCTGGGTTGAGGCAGGGGGATCCCCTCTCCCCCTCTTATTTGTCATTGTTGTGGAAGCTTTCAGCCTTATGATGGGGAGAGTGGTAGAGCATGGTGGTTTGGAAGGTTTCAAGGTGGGTGGTGGCCCCGGCGGTGTGAATATCTCTCATTTGCTTTTTACGGATGACACTTTGGTGTTGTGTGGGGCGGAGGTATGTCATTTTTGGAGTCTTAGATGTCTTATTTTATGCTTTGAGATGGTATCTGGACTTAGGATTAACTTGTCTAAGTCTGAGGTTATTCTCATTAGTAATGTTCATAACATTCAGGAGCTTGCTGGTATCTTGGGGTGTGGAGTATCCTCGTTGCCCATGAAATATCTCGGTCTTCCTTTGGGCTCTAGTTTCAAATGTGTTCATATTTGGGACGAGATTCTTGAACAGATGAAGAGGAGATTGGCTGGTTGGAAGCGCTTGTACTTGTCTAAAAGGGGTAGACTTACTCTCATCAAATCTACTTTATCTTGCCTCCCCACTTATTTTCTTTCATTGTTCCCTATTCCGGTTGCAGTGACAACTAGGTTGGAGAAGCTTCAGAGGGATTTCCTTTGGGGTTGTGATGGTAGTACGCATAAGTTTCTTCTTGTGAATTGGGATTTGGTGTGTTGGAAGTTCAGTATGAGGGGTTGGGCTTCGTAGTATTGTTGCTTTTAATAAGGCTCTCTTGTCCAAGTGGCTTTGACACTTTGCTCTTGAGAGGGATAGGCTTTGGAGGGTGGTTATTGTTTCTAAATATGGGTGCTCGTTGGGTGGGTGGGGACTCCCTATTGTCGGGGACCTTGTAGCGTCATTTTGTGGCATTCATTAGCAAAGGTTGGGATGTCTTTAGTAACCGTATCAAATTTCTTGTGGGTAATGGAGATAGGGTCAGATTTTGGCATGATGTATAGTGCGGTAATAGACAATTGTCTTGTGTGTTCCCGGTTGTTTATTCATTAGATCGCTACAAGGAGGCTTTGGTGGAGGAGTGCTTGGTGGAGAATAATGAGTTTGTGGCGTGGAGTGTTGCTTTCGTTAGATCTGCTAACGATTGAGAGTTGGAGGATTTTTCTGTTTTTTTCCCTTTTGTATGGGATGGTAGTTAGGAGAGGAGAGGAAGACAAATTGTGTTGGAAGGAATCTAAGGATGAGGTTTTTTCGGTGAGATCTATGTATGCTAGTACTGCTGATAGGACTGGTTTTTCCTTTCCTTGGAAAGGTGTGTGGAGAACGAAATGTCCTTTGAGGGTCTCTTTCTTTGTCTGGGAGGCTTCGCTTGGGAGGATCCTTACAACTGATAATCTTAGGAGAATGGGAGTGTATATCGCCGATTGGTGTTATCTTTGTTAGTGTGACGGAGAATCGGTTAACCATTTGCTTCTTTATTATTCTATGGCACATGGGCTTTGGAACCATGTTCTCAGTATTGTCAATTATTGTTGAGTGATGCTTAAGAAAGTGGTGAATGTGCTGTGGAGTTGGGAAAGAAAGTTCACTAGCCCCTTCGCTAAGTCTATTTGGAGATTGATACCCGCTTGTATTTGGTGAAGCCTTTTGAGGGAGCGGAACACTAGATGTTTTGATAGTTGTTCTGTGTCCCTGGCCAAGTTGCAGGGTTTTATGTTATTTTCCCTTTTCTGGTGTGCTGATGCGTTGTTAGATGACTCATTTGCTGATTTTGACGATTTTCTAGTTTTCTTGCTTGTTTATACTAGTGATTTCGGTATAGTCTCTTGTACTGTCTTCACCTTTTAATAAGATTGGCTTGCTTATCAAAAAGTTTTCTTATACAGGATGTTTTGGTTGAAGTTCTGCAGTCCTGTCCACGACTCCTTTTTCATGGCTCCATATTCCCAGCCCCCCCCCCCCCCCCCCCCCCAACGCACACAAAAAAAAAAAATTGCACTGTACACCCGCATTAACATTTTTTTTTCATTTAGCGTATGTAGTCTTCTTCATGTAAGCAACAATTCCCCCATGTGGCATGTGTAGTGCTTATTGTCGAATGTCTTTGCATTATGGTCTGGCTTGAAAGGAGATACATTTTAATTCAGTGAGGAGACTGATTTGATCTGCAATTTACTTGCAGCATAGATGTCGTCTCTTCATCTTTTGAGGGACAATCGGCTGTTAACAGGCAGAGGATGGTGTATAAATCCATTTGGGAGGAGCTTCAGAGCACAGTGCATGCAGTTGACCAAATGACTACCAGAACCCCCAGCGAAGCAGCATCTGGAAAGTGATGAAGCCTTATGAGAAGCTCTAGTCCGGGCTAGACTCCCTGTAGTTGACTTCCTTGTTGTATGTCTCATAATGAAAATATAAGTCTCTTTTGCCGGTTGCAGTAACATCCTCACTGCCTTCCTTTTATCTCAAGATCTTGGCCTTCACAGGGAACATTGCTGCATCAGATATTAGTATCCAGAATGGGGTGTACTGTTGATTCGCCTCTCTGCTTTCATTTTTGTTCCTTCTTCTTTCTTTTTGTTTTTGAAATGTGTCTCAGCCTATCCTTCAAACTTGCACGATTAATAAAGATAGTTTCTGGAGGCAATGTTTTGGACCTTCTTCTGACTTTCAGAAGTTGACAATAGCTGTTTGGCCCTTAGGGCCTTTGTTGGGTTATTGAATCTTGGGATCCTGTTCTGGTTTGGGGTCTTTTGACCCGTTTGTTTACACTTGTGCTTTATGCCCCTTTTAGCTGTTGTCAAGGGCTCCATGCCCATGTTTCTTCTAGCCGGCCATAGGAACCTCTCACCATGGTCCATGGACGCGTTATAGCTGGCTGATAATCGTCTGCAGAGTGCTTGACCGAAATATTTCCTCAAGATTGCGTAATGTGTCGATCAACGGGCTTAGCGAGTCGAACCTTTAGAGAAAATGACAAAACGAGAGAACGTACGTGCCGCTAAACCAAAGGCAGGCAGGCTGCAAATTCTTCTACAAAACGCAACTTTTAGTGCCCTCTTCATTCCCACATCAATTTGGGGAGTAAAGTTCTGGGTAACAACCACGACTTGTAGTTTCTGGCCTTAAAAAGAGGAAAAAGAGAGTGGAGTACACAATGGGCCAGCAGCCATGAATAATTGTTCAAAAGGCTATTAGTACTTTTAAAAGGAAAGGCCCGCTCTCCCGTGAGAGTTCTCTCTGGAGTTTTATCTCCTATCCGCTCGTTTTTTTTTTTAACGAGTTCCTCTTACGTTTCTTTAGTTTCTTCCATCCCTACCTTCTCCCTCTGTAATACTTCGATTTTACTTCTTTGTTCTTTCATCCCTTCATACACCTTCCTTTTCCCTGTCATTCTTCTGCTTTTCTTTTTCGTTTTCTAGGTCTTCATGAGTTCATCGTCGGACGCAGCTTTTATGGCTCACGTAATGGAGGATCTTTCGTTATCTCAATCACCGAAAAGGATTTACTTTAGATATATATAATTGTGGTGGGAGTGCGGAGCTTGCTCGCCCTTTCCTCCGGTGTTGGACTCTTCCGCTTGTGGCGGAGCTTACTTCGGGTTCTTGGACCCGTTTCAAAACTTTGGGTCTTTTGGCCCTCTTTTATGCAGCCTTTGTAGCTATTAGGATTCAGGCCGTTGTGGCCAGTTGTTGTATGGTCCTTCGGGACGTTCAGATTGCTGTTATGGGCTCTCTTGCCCCTGTGCATTGTACCGGTCTTGAAAGCTCTTTTGTATTCGGCTCTTCTGTATTCAGCTCTGCTGTATTTTCTCCGGTGAAATGAAATTTCTTGTTATTTAGAAGAAAAAAAAGTATAGAGTGCTAATGGGGTACTATTTTCAACGAGAAATCCCCAACAAACCGGAAAGTAGTAGGCTGCAAACTCTATCCCTTGTTCCAAACGTAACTCTTAGTGTGCTGATCTCGACTCCCTTTTTTTTTCTTGGCAATCTCGACTCCCATTTGATTTCAAGTAGTTGGGTTTTTAAGTTATAACGGCGATTTATTGGTCCTAGTTTCTTTTTTTTTAAGGAACACAATTAAATAGAAATAGTGGGAGTTTTGATGAAGTTGAATGTGTACGTATACTCCTTGCCATGGTTGTAGATTACTGTGGGGAGAAGAAAATACACTCATTTTTTCCTTTTATTGCGATAACCTGAAATTTTGGTACATCTTACTAATATATCAAATAGCTCATAATAGTGTCGTGTCGTGTCATGTTTGCAAACCAAAATCTATTCCAAAATTTTGGTATATTCTTAATTATAGATTGTATCGCCTACATACCATAAAGTGGGAGAGTTTGTTGACTAGCTAGGACACATGGAGGATGATGACAAATCTCGTAATTGGGTCATATTCGCAAACCAAAAAAAAAATTATTCCAAAATTTTGGTATATTCTTAATTACAGATCGTCGCATATATAAACTGTGAGAGTTCGTTAACTAGCTAGTACACGTGAAGGATGAATAGCAATGGCTATGATGATTTTTGCTGCCTGTAGCCTACATCATTATACCTCGGATATGTGCTTCAGGTGATTTAGATATTATCAAGAGCTAAGATCATGATGGCATGGGCGCCCCCAGCTGCCATATGCGGGAATATAACAAAACTTAGATCTTCTTTTTAAAACTTTGAGCCTATGATGGATCCTTTGTATTGAACCAGCTTAAGACGATTTCATTCATGAAAGATAAAACGCATTTTCTTACTTTTCCTTGTTTAGCTATCAAACGATCCTTTAATTTGCATGAAAATGTAGCACCAAGAAGAAACCAGAAAACAAAGCTGAAATTTCAACTACCAACAACGAGCTCTGTAGAGTTGAAGACTTCACCTCAATTTTCTACATGTTGATGTTTATCTTTGTTCAAAAGTCATGGCAAGACTTCCTCACCGGCCTTGGCCGAGCCCGGTGGAGTGGTGGAACACCGCCAGGAGCCATCTGATTGTGTCGTTTTGATGGACCAGAAGGTGGAACTGGTGTGGCCTTTGGGAGGAATCCAAATATTGGGAAGTGAAAATCTGTGCTTGCTGTGGACAGAATGGCCTGCACGACCCGTTTCTTGAGCAAGGTTGTCGACCTTCAGGCCTTCGAGGTGGAGGGTTAAGTCGCGGATTTCGTATCTTGCTCCATATCCTGTACGACAGTATGGGGGACAAGGTGAGCAAGCAGGAGAAGGATCGGCACAAAGAACTTAGAAGCCATGAGAGGAAGGATTTGTGGCCCTACTAACTGAGCTGAGCTTATTATATACACTGCACTAACAGTATGTATGACAACTCTGTTGACAATTGAGAGCAATTCTTTCCAAGTTGGTTCACCGTAACTCAAGCTCCAGCTGTGTCTCTGTCACTAGCTGTACAGAATCATTAGGATCCCTGCAAATATGTGATTGTATTTCCTGTAAATATAGCTTTCCTTATACTTGTCGATTATGTCCAAAACTATGGGATCTGAATTGTATACTGTGGCTATTTATGCCAATCGGGTACTAGTGGAAATATCATCGAAGTCATTTATACAAACGTCCTGTTTTTGACTTGGTATCAGAGGCAGGTTTTCATCACCTAGTAGCTTGAATTCTCATATACCCCACGCATCATGACTAAATCTCAACCCGAATCACCTTCTGAAACAGTTATTCATGTTCAATCAGAAAACCCCAGTTTCACCACCAATATCACCCTTACCGAAGTTAATTATGATGTCTGGTCCCAAATCATGGAGATGCAGATCGCAGGGCGTGAGAAACTTGAATACCTCACGGGTAAAACACCTATTCCACAGGTTACTGATGCATCCTATACAAAATGGTATGCTGAAAATCAAAAGGTCAAAGGATGGTTGTTGACCTCTATGTCACCGGAGATTATGAAGCGCTATCTTAGACTGTCTACTGCCCGTGACATCTGGACTGCTCTTGCTAAAGCTTTCTATGATGGGTCAGATGAATCACGACTCTTTACACTGAATCAACGGGCATTCTCCACCAAACAGCTTGGTCGTCCGCTTTCCACCTACTATGGTGATCTAGTAGAAATCTTCCAAGAACTAGATCATCGTGATAGAATTTTCATGAAGGATCCCGAAGATGTTGTCGCCTATAAACAATCTGTTGAGAGACTGCGGGTGCATATCTTCTTGAATGGACTAGATGCAGACTTTGAACAGATTCGAGGTGAGATTCTCAGAAAGGATCCTGCACTCGATCTTGAAGCAACTTATGCATATGTTCGTCGTGATGCCGTTCGTCGAGCTGTACTTCATGGTGAACCTGAACACTCTGAATCTGCAGCTATGGTGGCCCGTCGAGGCAAGCCATACCACTCGCAAACGTACTCGAAACCAGATCGCATGTCTGGTTCACCGAATCACACCACTGATCAAAATCGGTCATCTGGACCACAACATCGTAGCTATGAGATAGGGGCTACCAAATCAGATTGGGTATGTACTCACTGTGGAGAAACAGGGCATACAAAGCCACGTTGTTATGAATTAATTAGATATCCAGAATGGTGGGATCCAGCCAAGGCCCCTCGCAAGCGAAACTCAAAATCAAACCATCATGCTTCTGTCGCTGTGGCTGAGCCCTCCACCAACATCAATACTGCTGCAGACGCTTCTTCTTTCATTGCTATGTCTGGGAATGTTGGTACGTGTCTTCATACCTCTGTCCCTGTTAGTCATAGTGAATGGATAATTGATTCAGGTGCCACAGATCACATGACTTTTGATAGGACATATATTCAGTCCATGAAATCCTCAGACCAACATATAGTTTCCACAGCCAATGGCACTCCCTCTCCCGTGGTTGGAGAAGTTTCAGTTTCTCTTACCCAAAATCTGAATTTGGAATCTGTTTTAGTTGTTCCTTCTCTCAATCATAACTTGTTGTCGGTTGCTCAAATAACCCTCACTTTGAATTGTATTGTGATCTTTTGGCCTAACTCTTGTGTTTTTAAGGACATTCAGACTCGAAAGACAATTGGTTGTGGTACTAGGAGAGGAAAGCTCTACTATCTTGATTTACTGCCAGCAAGCTCAAATCAGTTGGCTCAAGTTTTTTCAGCTAATAAGTCGGACACACAGCAGAATTCACAAGTTTGGTTATGGCACAGGCGTTTAGGTCATGTATCTTTTGGATATCTGCAGAAATTGTTTCCTAACCTTTTCTCTCACTTCAGTGTTTCAGATTTTAAGTGTGACATTTGTGAAATGGCTAAGAGTCACCGTGTTCCATTTCCCATTAGTATGAATAAAAGTCCGGCTCCTTTTATGGTTATTCACTCTGATGTATGGGGACCTGCAAATACTTCTTCTTTAAGTGGGGCACGTTGGTTTGTGTCTTTTATAGATGACCATACTCGCATGACGTGGGTTTGTTTAATGAAATCTAAGCATGAAGTTAGTTCTCTGTTCCAGCAATTTCATAAAGTAATAGCCACCCAATATCAATCAAATATTCAGGTTCTTCGTACTGATAATGGTGGCGAGTTTGTCAATCAAGACTTGAAGCAATACCTGACTTCACATGGAATTGTCCACCAAACGACTTGCCCTTACTCCCCTCAACAAAACGGGGTAGCAGAGCGAAAAAATCGTCACCTTCTTGAAGTGGTTCGTGCCTCCTTGTTTGGGGCCCATATGCCTCTTAGTTATTGGGGAGAAGCTCTTTTAACCGCAGCCTATCTTATTAACCGTGTACCCTCTGGTTCACTCCAGTTTCAGACTCCCTTTGATGTTCTCCATACTACTGTAAGTGCCCCTACCATACCGAATCTGTCCCCCAAGGTTTTTGGGTGTGTAGCCTTTGTGCACCTTCACAAACCCTTACGAAATAAGCTAGAACCTCGTGCCCTTCGGTGTGTCTTTGTTGGCTATGCCTTACATCAAAAAGGCTATCGGTGTTATCACCCTCCGTCTAGGAAAATGTATGTTACACTTGATGTGGTCTTTCACGAAGCTGATATGTATTATCCTCCCTCTCCGTCTCCACTTCAGGGGGAGAACCAAGATGAAATGGAGACTTTGTCTTTGCATCCTTCTCTACCTTTGCATCCTTCTTTGGAGTTTGATCTTATCCGGGGTGATAATGTGGACATTGGGGATGAAACTACTGATGGTGACACTATAACTCATGATGATGGTTCAGCTAGGCCGCCAGTTTTGGAAAAGGAGGTTCCGGATCAACTGGATGTAGAACTGCCGTTGGTGTCTTCCCTCTCCAATGATGTACCATCAAACCAATTGTCTTCTCCAGCCGAGTCCATGCATGAGCCTCAGGTAAACTCTACACCTGCACCTCCCTTAAAATTGCTACCAGACCGAGTCACCAGAGGGAAACCCAAAGTCAGCTATGAACCTGTTCTCAACTCCAAATCTATGTATCCCATAAGCCATTATGTATCCTACCATAGACTGTCAAATGAGAATAAGGCATTTGTGAATCAATTATCTGTTGTAGCTATTCCTAACAGTGTGCAGGAAGCTTTGAAAGATTCTAGATGGAAGGAGGCAATGAATGAAGAAATGCAATCTCTCCAGAAGAACTCAACGTGGGATGTTGTTGCCTTGCCCGAAGGGAAGATACCTGTTGGATGTAGGTGGGTATTCTCCATTAAATACAAAGCTGATGGAGCCATAGAACGGTTCAAAGCAAGACTTGTCGCGAAGGGATATACTCAAACATATGGAATTGATTATATGGAGACATTTGCACCAGTGGCCAAAATCAATACAGTCCGTATTCTACTATCTCTTGCAGTGAATTTTGACTGGCCTTTACATCAATTCGACGTAAAGAATGCATTTTTGCATGGAGATCTCCAGGAAGAAGTATATATGGAGTTGCCCCCTGGCTGTAAGTTGCAGACTAAAGGAAATAAGCAAGTTTGCAGATTAAAAAAATCACTATATGGCTTGAAGCAGTCCCCTAGAGCGTGGTTTGGAAGATTCACTAGCTTTATGAGGTCTGTTGGTTACAAGCAAAGTAATTCAGATCACACTCTCTTCTTGAAACATAAGGGAGAACGAATCACAACCCTCATTGTTTACGTGGATGATATGAAAGTTACTGGAGATGATCCTGATGAAAGGAAAGCACTACAAAAGCAGCTGGCCCGTGAGTTTGAAATGAAGGATCTTGGGGAGTTAAAGTATTTCCTTGGAATTGAAGTGTCAAGATCAAATAAAGGTATTTTTCTATCACAACGGAAATATGCCTTAGACTTATTGAAGGAAACTGGCATGACAGGATGTAGTCCAGCTAGCACCCCTATGGAAGAAAATCTGAAGCTAGGTGTACACCCGAACCAAGTTCCTGCTAATAAGGAGCGCTATCAGAGATTGGTTGGTAGATTAATGTATCTTGCGCATACTCGACCGGATTTAGCTTATGCACTAAGTGTTGTCAGTCAATTCATGCACTCCCCAAGCGAAGAACATATGAATGCTGTCATCCGGATCTTACGCTATCTGAAGTCATCTCCGGGAAAGGGAATTTTATTCACAAAAGGTGATAGCTTGGATGTTGAAGGTTATACAGATGCTGATTGGGCTGGATCGATTGAGGATAGGCGTTCTACATCAGGCTACTTCACATTTGTAGGAGGAAATCTGGTTACTTGGCGAAGTAAAAAACAAGAAGTAGTTGCTAGATCCAGTGCTGAGGCGGAATACAGAGGAATGGCTAAGGCAATATGTGAACTGTTATGGATAAGAAATCTGCTGCAGGATTTACATATGAAGCATGTCGGGCCTATGAAGTTATACTGTGATAACAAAGCAGCATGTGATATTGCTCATAATCCGGTTCAACATGATCGGACTAAGCATGTTGAGGTTGATAGACATTTTATCAAGGAGAAGCTAGAAGCAAAGTTGATTGAAGTTCCCCATGTCCGATCTCAAGACCAGCTTGCTGATGTGCTGACCAAAGCAGTATCAAGCCAAGCATTTAATGGCTGTCTCAACAAACTTGGAATGAGTGATATCTACTTACCAACTTGAGGGGGAGTGTTGACAATTGAGAGCAATTCTTTCCAAGTTGGTTCACCGTAACTCAAGCTCCAGCTGTGTCTCTGTCACTAGCTGTACAGAATCATTAGGATCCCTGCAAATATGTGATTGTATTTCCTGTAAATATAGCTTTCCTTATACTTGTCGATTATGTCCAAAACTATGGGATCTGAATTGTATACTGTGGCTATTTATGCCAATCGGGTACTAGTGGAAATATCATCGAAGTCATTTATACAAACGTCCTGTTTTTGACTAACTCAAAAGAAAAGATTGGTGCATTTGGTAATTAAGCTCTTTGAGGAGATCAAAACACCGGAGAAAATAAAGTTACAAAGCCGCGAAGTTCTCTCTCGAACTGTGCATTAATGGAGTTAGAACATGTCAAAGTCTCACAGTGTAACGGACGCTGATAGCTAGAGAAAAGCAAAAAAGAGAGAGTCGAATTAAAGTGGTTTCGAGGGAATGTAACAAGAGAAAATTGGGTGTATTCATTGAAGCAGAAACGGGTTTGCAAGCTTGAAGACAACAAGAGAAGAAGAAAAAAAACAGCCTTAGGAGAATCTCATTAATTAGGTTGTTGCCTTATATCGGACGAAATCTCTCTCTCTCTCTCTCTTCTCTCTCTCTCTACTCTCTCTGTACTCTGTCTTTCTCAGTTGCTCACTCACTGGTTGACTAGCAGAAATAGGCACCTGTTGCCCAAGAAATAGGCAATTATCGTGTATTCGCAGCCATAACAAGTTAGCTCCATATTTCTTTTATAATTGCTGAACTTCCAACTCTTTTCCTCCTAATCTTTGGAAATTTTCATCTCACAATATTACATATTGAGGGAGTAAATGAAAAACGGATATTTTAAAGAGCCAGTGGAAGTTTCAGAGTCAAATGTCAATTAAAATGGAAACCATTTTCTTCAATAATATTCGAAGCATTCGAAATGTGTAAGTTATAATTCCAAAATGTGTGTTGTTTATATACAATTTTAATCAATGGACACTTGTGGAACTATAATTTATTTTATCTATTGACCAAATGGAAGGCCTGCTGTACATGAATTTTTTGTGGAAGCAGATACTGACAGGAAAGTAGAGAAGGCATCTTCGTTTCAGCTGTGCTTCCAAATAATCACCAGTCGGAAGGAATACGAAAAACCATGTAGTGGATCCACCCTATGAACGTTAACTAATTGAGGGTAGCATTGGGTCCATGCCAAGTCCAGATCCCCCAAAACTACCAGGATCTGTGTGCTTCACCCTGCCAAAATAGCGGATATGACGCAACAGCCTTGCCAGGAAGGTGTTGTGGCATATTGTTGAGCTATCGCAGACCACAGCTACATGTTTGCGTGCCCTAGTTAGGGCAACATTCATGCGCCTACTGTCGCCAAGGAATCCAACAGCTCCTAAAGTGTTTGACCGCACCTAATACAAAATGGAAAACAAGCATTATACATCATGTCGTACTACAAACATGAGTAGGTGAAAAAATGTGAATGGCAAGAGTCAGACATGATTTTGGAACTACCAAGACTTGATCCTTTTCTTTTTTTTTGAAGATGTCAATGGTACACCATTAATTACACAAGATTTGGACCTATGTATCAGTTCACAAGAATTGCCTTAACTCATTAGTTCGTGAGGTGATTACCACAGACCTGACTTGGGAATCTCGTGGTGCAATGTAGTAGATCTTCGACACATGATACTAAGACACAGTAAATAAGATTTACGTTGACAAGACTGACCTGGAGTAACCAACTATATGGCACCAATGGTTTAACATGATCATAACATAGTGGACATGATAGAATTAGATAGACATCACAATTACATAGTAGGCATGATTCACTGATTCAGGACAATGCACAGGACACAATAAGAGAGATTGTGATTAAACATGGCGTTTAGTTTACTCATATTGCAAATAGGACCATCCATTCATTAGTCATCAAGCAAAATACAATGACTGTTAGCACCCTATCCGCCTGTTATGTTAAGCATGTACACCAAGTAAATATCATTTGACATAGAGGATGGAATACAAATCTAATGGAACTCAAGAACATGATACACTTTTGCAGAATATCCTTCTGAGAAAAAAGGTTCATTAGACGAAAGCATCACAAGTGCCTCTCACCACTCCCCAAAGAGAGAGAACACCAATGAGCAAAGATCTCTAGTGGCTGTGAACAACTATCATACTCTTTTGGGACAGGCAATCCACATTATTATGTTGGTCTGAATAAGAATACAGCATAAAAGTATTCCTAAGACTGCAGTCAATAAAATTTGAAGGCGACGTTTAAGGAGCCTAAACCTGCCAGATTGTCCTCCACGAAAGCACAAACCCAGAAGACCCGGACAAAGCCCCAAAATAAGAGTTGGTATCCACCACACCCATGTCCCCTCAACCTCCAACGCATTCCATCAACTCCACCTTACAGACCAAGCTTCCCTAATATTTGACCTCCCCCACCAGATCAAGACTAGTTGCAACTTAAAGAACACTGTCAAGAACTTTATCATATTTAGTGGCATTTTAGTCCTATTAACAATTTTCCTGGTCGGGGCCCCAGGGTTATTTCTAAATGTGAAAAGTAGATCTGAACACTGAAAATTAAATGGATAGGTTGTTGGAGAGTTGCAACTGTTTGTTCCTGTATAGCGTTTGTCTGCCATTTGTTTTCTACTATTGTTCTAAGACACCAGAAAATGGATTTGGCAGACCATACTTGGAAAAATTTACAAAATTCTGTGAGGTGAATGGAGATGCAGAATCAGGTTAAGCAGCATTTAGACTAACAATGAAAGGTTTCTAGATGACGCATCAAAAAGAGAAATACTGCTTCATTAACCTAGGATTTTGGGGTGATAGAACCATACCATTGATATAATTACTGCATCAGCCTCTCGGCCTTGAAAGCTATCAATAGTAGCAACCTCAACACCTGTCGCCTCTGGAAGCTCATCAAGCCTGTCCCTCAGGAGTTGTACTTGAGCTACATAAGGAGATTGTACTGCAATAGCTGCTGGGCTAACACCTGCAGAAATAATTGTAGGTAAATATGAATTAACCTGGTCACCCAAAAAGAATAAAGCCAGTTAAGGAAGTCCATCAACATCGTCAGCAGATCCAGGCATTAATTTGCTTTATCAGATAGCAAATAAGGCAAAAAACAAAAAAAGAGGCTACAACAGCAATTACTTGGAAGCTCCTTGCATATGTGAGCTGCAACAGTGTGCTAAAAACATAATACAAAGTATATGTTAAGGGAAAACTATAGACGTCAGTTCTATAAGAACCATAACCAGTGAGCCATGTACCTATATAGAGAAAGGACATAAAGTCCTCAGTCAAATGGGATAACCATAAGAATTATAAGGAGTGGGCATTCATCATGTTCTCTAAAAGCACGGGCAACAAAGCTTGCATAGTTGCCTAGCAAGGCAAACATATGAATAGCCCTTTCAACCCAAGATTCATTTTTCCTTATGTCATTATATAAGAAAGTATTAGAAGGCAGAGTTCATCATACAACTGAATGTTAGGATAACAGCAAAAATACAGGAATATACTAGTACTTAATCCCTATTAAAAAGACCATGAATTTTTACCAGAATAAATCAAAGAACAGACATGTTGAACAACAATATCAGCCTCCCCTTCATTGTAAAATGAGCCTGTGCCAGCAGGATCTAAATGCTCTTCACAACCAACTGATAAACTTCCGTATGGCATTCTTGTGTCAAGCAAGAGCAGTGGGCATTGGGTTATCCAAGTTGGCTGCATTAGCATATGGGAAAAATTTTAAGTGGTACTTTTCACATTAGAACTAAAAAAAAGACAAAGAAAATAATAAAGCAAATGAGGTAGAAGGTTTTATCAACAATAACTTCAGCAATGATTCAATGAAAGCTTTTAAGAGAAGTTAAATTCTTTATTGTTTCATACATGATTTTCTAAATCACTTTGTACTATACATAGACTGTTATTTGTCCATGGAACTGAGATCTACCGACAGAGATTTCTGGCATTTGTGTGTGTGAGTTCCGTTTTCAAGTTGATCATGCAGTGTTGTTAGATTGTAGCTCAGGGAAAAGTCTTTTAATTTTCAACCATCCACGACTTAGTAGGACCCAAGAAGAACTAGTAGGTTCAAGCCACTCAGATTGTGTTAAATTGTCAGAGTTGCAAGGAGTTGGTTAAAAGAGGCTGAGTAGGGCTGAGTCCCAGAACTTTGCATGTTTAAGTGGGACGAGTTCAATATAATAAACAATTCAGCATGGAGAACAGATTGACTAGTTACTTATTTGACCAGAACCAGGCTTCTTTCCATACTGAGGAAATGCATTCTGCAATCTTTCTGGGTTGTAAGACTATTTGCAGTGGATATATGGACTGACATCTCCACCCTTTTCATAATTGCATTTAGGTTTTGAATAATAGAAAACTATTAGACCAATATAATATATTCCACAGAAGATATGTTTAAGCCATCAGTGACTTCAATACAGAAAAACAGAAACGGAGAACAAAAAAGAAAGCTGCAGAAAGCCAAAAACTATGGAGAAAACAGCAGAAAGTCCTTTACACAACAGATTTGGTTTTTCCATGAAAAAACTAGAGGAAGTTTATGATAAAACTTTCTTCACCTTTAATTAATTTCAAAGAGTTCGCTAGTATTTTGAGAAACCAGTGCATATAATACTATATCCCAAAAAAAGGCAAGGATGGCCTTGCCTAAGTGCTGTGGCAGAGACTTCAGTTGAGGGGGGATAAACAAATATATCCCATAAATGGACAACCTCAAGATTAATGTCAAACACAAAAGAAAGAGATTACAGAGTTTGGTACCTTAACAAATGGAGAATCCACAAGAAGATGAGAATAGACGGTTAAACAGGATTTCAGTGATCCACCATACATCTCTTTTGATGCCCAACTGGCAATTGCATCATTCATACGGTACTGTGTTGTTAACTTGGTGGCAAGAATTCCATTATGCAAAGTCGCAGCTCTCTCTAGCAGTGATACTCCAAGACCACCTTCCAAGGCTTTTCTAGATAAGATAACTGGTGCTAGCTGACATTGGTCACCAGCAAGAATACAGCGCTTTCCCTGCAATATTCCAATCCAGCAAGACGGTTCAATTGCCTGGGCTGCTTCATCTATAACAACCAGGTCAAAAGTATTCAGTCTTCGAATCAATGGATCAGCTGCTCCAGTGTTGGTGGCAAGCACAACTTGGGCACTGGATAGTACTTCCTTCACAGTGTCCTTTTCCTTCTTCTTCAGAGTCTTTCCCAGCTGTTTTAAAAGCTGGCGTATCCCAGCAGCTAAGGAATCATCCTTTAAGCAGTGTCTGAGGTCTTTTCTTAGATCCGACTTCTTCCTTTCAACCTCTGTTTTAAAGATAGCCAGCTTAGAATTCACAATTTCACCCAAAGACTTTGATGCCACTGTTGTTGATATGCGTGCTGGATTGCCAACCCGCACAATTTTCAGTCCAATATTTGATAGTTTTTCGACCATATTGTCAACAGCCGCATTTGTTGGTGCAGTCATGAGCACCCTTTCACCTTGTTGAACTGCAAGTACTATAAGTTCCTTAAGCAAACCTGTCTTTCCTGTACCAGGTGGCCCTTGGATTATCAATACGGGCCGCTTCTTATTCAAACCTACGGCAATTGCTTTTTGCTGAGAGTCATCAAAAGTTCCAGTCCTTAAAACTCCATACGATTCTTCTCCAGCCCAATCTATCAAATTATTCTCCTCCAGCCATGTAACATCCCCCTTGTCTCCAAATAGTGTAGCCACAATGGCAATCGAAGGATTTTTCTTCTGCAAACCATTCTTTTGAAGCAGCATCAGGGCTTCACAATTGCGCTGCAAAAGAGAAGCTTACAACAAGGCAGTAAATACATAGCAAACTATACAAGGACAAAAGATAAGACAATCTAAGAGTCAATGTGTGATGTGAATTTTTTCAGCAATAGCATCAGGGAATAGTGGACTCTTTGAATCAAAACTAGGTGGAAAAAAGAAACAGGGAACTGTTTTATACTGTTCAGGTTGAATTTCTGTGTCGCAACTCAAAATCTGCGGGTTTCAACTAATCTTAGCACGTGAAACGGAGAAATTTTTGAAAAGAGCGATTCATGGAAGTACCTCATATGTGAGTGTGTCAGCCAATCCAGGGATACGATCAATGCGCACACTCTTACCAAAGAGCTTCGAGAAGGTAGGATCACCATGGCGAGACTCCAGAGATACACTGATGCTACATCCGTCCTCCCCCAGGTTGTTGACGAATCCTTGCATGCAAGAAGTTGCACCTGCACCCCTGCTATCACATGTTCTCACGCACACCATATCTCCGGGAGAAAGAGTAGTCGGCGGTAGCCGGTGGCTCCCCTCAACCCTGAACAACACCAAATGCATTCCACCTAATCCTGCTTACAAAATCCAATTCCGCCCTCCTAAGATAACAAACTCGGACATTGAAGTCACAATCATAAATTGAAGGCTGCTATTCTGTAATGCCAACTATGTACCTAACCATTTATGCGTATGCATTTGTATATAGATGTTTTAAGAGACCTGTAGATGTGCTGACAGCATTCAAATTGCAGATGGTGTCGCAGAGCTCTTGCTGAGACTGGCCATGGCTAACTAAGAACTCGATCGGTTTGGAGGAATCCGAACTCTCGACCGGTGTAGGAACTGCATCCAACTCCTCCTGCGTGAACTCCAATTCGGAATCCCTTTCTATTCGAAGCAGCTCCGACATTCGCTTCGAAAACTCGTCGATCCTACTCTGTATAGCCTTGGCCTTCTCCAGCTCCATCCCTAACACACCTTGCACATTCTTCTTGGGCTGCACCACCTTCCTCGCCATCGCCCTGTGCTGTGCTGCAAATTACACACTAGACTTCAGCCAACTGATGCAACAAAAAGATTGCAATTTGAAATGAGAGAAACGGAGAGGGACCTGAATTGGCAAGCTCCTTGAGCAGCTTCCAGGACTCGGTCTCGCACCAATTCTGAACCAGTGATTTGCGCTGGAGGCCTTGGAGAACGTCGCGGAGCTCTCTCTGGAAATGGTCGAAGAGAGTTGGATAATGAGTGCAGGACTTCAAGCAGAGGGCTTCGAGACCGAGTGGCATGGGTATTGCGTTGAGGTAAGGCTGGGCCTGGATGACGAAAGTGAGACCCGGCCCCATCCGCTGCCTGAGCTCCGAGAACTCCCCCTGCATCTCGGCCAAAGCGAACTCGGCGGCCATGGCCTTCATGCCCTGCTGAATCCACGTCACCACGCTCTTACCGAGGTCCCTCCGCCCAAGTGGGTCCCCATTCTCGTTCAACCCGCTCACGCTCTTCGTCGAAACCAGCTCAAGGGAGTTGCTTTTTCTCTTGCCACCGTTGCTGGGGCGCGTACTTCTTCGTTTAGTAGTGTTGGCTGTGTCGTTTCGAATTATAAGGCGTTGGAAACCGAGGTTAGGGAAGGAATAATAACGGCGACAAATGGCATGGTTAAAGTGGCCGTTGAAGAGGCAGGCATTGTGACGGAGACGCAGGCTGAAGTTCGGTAACGCTTCCATTCCAATTTCCGAACACCCGCAGCTCCTTTATTTTCCAAGTACGACGACCATCACCGCTGCTATTTCGTTCTTATTGACATAACAAACAGAGTACCGCTAAGAAGCGAAGTCATAGTTCCCCATAGAACTCAACCATAACTGAAAACGCAAGCACTGGAAGCGCTTATATATATAAGTTTGAAAGAAATGGACATTTTCAGTGCAAAGAAATGAAGAAGGGTGTTTTAATGAGAGCCGCTAAGAGTATCTGAGGCAAAGCGGAGACTCCAAGGAAAATAGACAGGAGATATTCGAGGGAGAGGCGGAGAGGAAATGGAAAGAAGAAACGGGAAGTAGCCGTCACGTAACATTAGATTATTACGGAGATCCCAGAAGTCGTGTTCTGATTGGCTGCTTTGATTCTTAGTCGTTCTGTGGCGGGGGTGGCTCTGCCTCTGACTGGCTGCTGCTCATCCAAACGTGTTCTATTACTGTTCTATCCTCTTTGAATTTCCTCTTTATTCTTTTGTGGCCAACAAAATCGTTGGGCAAAAGACTTTTGGCATAGTTTCGAAATTCCAACCTGGAAGTCGTGTTCCTCATATCCGCCATGAAAATAGAGGTTTTTTTTTCCATTTTCTGGAATTTTATATAGAAGGATCAAAAAGGCCAGCAACCTCGCCTTGACCTACTCTGCTAGAAGTGGGCCGGGTCATAAGAAAACTATCAGGCTGTACAACTTAATTGGGCAGTACTGGACGCGCACAGTCACTGTTCAGTGTGGTTCTAATTTTATGGATGTCCCCAGGGCCCAGAGGAACGAGCAGAGACAGTTCAGTGAGTTCACAGTAGCTTAGCCTTACAATATTGGAAGCGGTGTGAGGAAGAGAGGAAGAGAGAGAGAGGCGAAATGATGAAATTGTTCGACGCGCACCGTCACCTTCAAGACCCAAGAATATTGAATAAGGCGCCACAGCTGATTGCAACAGCACTCGATGCTGGCGTTGTTCGCTTTGCTGTTAATGGAGTTTCCGAGGTATCGTATCCACCCTATTCTTTCTTTTCTGTTCGTTTTTGGCTTCTTGTAGCTTTTTAAGATGACGGTTTGTATTAATCAAGTACATTAGCTTCGCAATCTTGTAGTCATGGTAGTGGCGACTCTTGTTGTTGCCGCAGAAAGACTTGCATTTGGTGAAGCAGATGGGTGAGAGCTATCCGAGTGTAATCCCATGCTTTGGAATCCACCCCTGGTAAATTTCTTTACGCGATTAATTAATTGCTCCTTTTTCATGCTTTTTCTCTCCACACGAGGTTTTCATATTACATGTTGTGACACAGTGACACTGCGTTGATTCGATAAGCTTCAGCCCGATTTTTTTGAAACATTGGCGTAGAGTTGTTGCTTTCACTCGAATTTTCCATCATTCGTTGTTTTTACTCGTACTTCCGATCACAGGTGGAAGGCCAACTACTTCAGAAAGATCGATTCTTTGGGATCCTTCCTTTCTTCAAACGGAACGAACAGAGATAGAATCAGACCGATTTCCTAAATGCCTTTCTGGGTATTCCATTGCAGGTATGTTGCGGAGAGAACACCCAACTGGTTCAACACGCTAAAGGAGTGCCTTGAGTGTACTCCCTCTGCTGCTGTTGGAGAGGTCATTCTCTCTACTCTACCTTCCCCTCCTGTTTTCGTTTTTTAGCATTTTAAAGGAAATTAAACACAAAATTTTGGACATAGATGAATTAAGGAATCATGGTTTCCTTGGTCACTTTGGAGTTTTAGATTGCTTATCATTACGAGTCCTGAACTATGATTTCTTTATTTAGTAACTACTGGCACATCGGTTCCATAGAAATGCACTATTTTTAGCATTTTAGAGGAAATTAAACACAAAATTTTGGACAGAGATGAATGAAGGAATCATGGTTTCCTTGGTCACTTTGGCGTTTTAGATTGCTTTTCATTACGAGTCCTGAACTATGATTTCTTTCTTTAGTAACTACTGGCACATCGGTTCCATAGAAATGCACTATTTTGATCGATCTTTTCACCCTTGTTTCTGTAAAAGCTAGTCAAAAGATTAAGAAATAGAACAGTTTACTCTTGAGAACCTTGAAATGATCATCATAGCTCACTCTTCTATCAACTAGCGCTCCTATTACATTTTGAGTCTCTTGGTTTCAGATTGGATTGGACAAAGGTTCACGGGGGAAACAGATTGATTTCACGGATCAGGTTTTGCTATCCCAGTTCTTTGTTGCTTAATGCTTCTGTAAGCTTTTCGCTGCTCATGGGCTCTGATGCTTACAATTTCTTCACTCATTGGCAAATCCAGAATTGGGATTATTTTTTGCTCTCTCTCTTCTCTGGGCTGGTACATCATGCATTGATGGATAGAAGGGCCAATCCTATACAATTGTTAACTTACCCCTCTAGATTGAAAACTGGATTCTATTCTCTTAGTGGAATACGCATTGTTTTACCTTTTTGTAGATTAATATTTCTAGGATGAATAAAACTATTATATAATTGTCTCTTGCTTTCTTTCCTTCTTCTTTTTTCTGCTTAACTTTGGATAGAATATAAATTGGTTTGTGTAAGAGATGACTGCTGAAGGGTTTACATATACAGCTATTTATTCCAGATTGAGGTTTTCCGGCAACAACTTGAGCTTGCTAGAGAATTGAAAAAACCAGCATCTGTTCACTGTGTTCGTGCATTTGGGGATCTACTTGAGATAATGAAGTATGCTTCTGAATGATATTTATATTCAATTGTAGATTATACTCAAGGATCGCTATGGGAAAATAGGGAATAGTTCCATGGTGTTAACCTATGTGAGTTGAGACAATTTTCGATCCTTGACATTAGGTTCAGATCTCTATAATACAACCTTAGATATGGAATTTAGTTGCTTCATAGTGGTTTCTTGACTGGACAACGGTATCAATACTGAGGTGTTTTTTTCTTTCTTAGATCTGTGGTTTTGAGACTGCAGTTGCAATTTTTTACGTCGTTTTCTTTTTCATTCATTGTTACCTTCTCGAACTTGCACTGTCGAGATCAAGTTTCTAATTTTCTGTTTTTGTTTTATGGGCGTTCTCTTCCTTTGGGTTTTGTCGATATATGCTTTTATCTCTAATCTTCATAATGATTCTCCTTCATGATCTCTGTGAAAAGCTTTTGTTGTGACACAGAATAAACAAACGTCATCAGATTTCGTATAACCATTCTTTTCTTCTTTTGGTTTTGTCGATATGATTTTTCATAATCATGATTTTTCCTTTATATTAGTTTCTTAAGGGACATGTTTCTGTGGCAGTATGATAGTAAATGCATAAAAGGGTGGGAATGGTCTTGGTTCAACTGTTGTCATTGGCCGGTACTTTTTATTTTTTCTATTTGAAGGACATAATTTCTATGAAACTTTGTATACGCTTCAAATTTCTAAGCAACAATTTGGCAGAAGGGGCTTCTTTAGAAATATGGCATTTTGTACTTACTGACTGCATGATCTGTAGAATAAAAAAAAAACTGCATGATCAAATTTGAGATCTTTTTATTAGTCTCTCTTAAATATATAGGTGCTATATTGCACCTGTGTCATAAGGTGATCTCATTTCAATCTGGTTAAGCAATAAATTGCAAAATCAGGGGAGGGTGAGGTGGAATGGTTTTGTTAAGAGTTTTAGGCAATCTGTTGTCGTTATTTAGTTGGAAACTTGCTTTACTGTACACGTTCCTTTGATTGACGTGGTAGTCATCAATCTATTGGTTAGAAATATAGAGTAGGCTGCGTAGCACAGGTTTTGTTCTGATGTTCATCTTTTTTATTCAAAAAATCCTTGCTCATACGGGCTCTTAGAACCTACAGTAGTATGACCTTTGTTTTCCCCTCCCCAGTCTCATTTTCTGATCAGTGATCTTTGTTGTTAGGACGGCGGTTAAATGATTTTTGTTGTTTTCAAAATACTGACTAATAATAGGAGGCATTGTTTAACCCTAATTTGCCTGTTTTCTTCCCTTGGATGAGGATATTTAACTTAGGTCAATAACCCACCAACGTTTCTATTCTGTTTTTGTTTTGAGCCATCAGTATTATAGCTGAACCAAGACCTATTCTTCTTCAATGCGCTCCTCAATAGATCCTAATGATCCCTTGTTTCTTTCTGTATTTCTCCTATAGTAGTTGCAATAGCATCAAAATGGCTCCAAGCTGTTCATTTATTGTGTTTTTAGCCTGTACCACCATATTGTTAACAACTCATGTTCTGTTTATTTTTAATTTTGCATCTTCAGATCCATGGGACCCTTTCCTGCTGGCATTATTCTTCATTCGTTCCTAGGCTCGGCTGAAATGGTGCCAGAATTTACCCAGCTTGGTGCTTACTTTTCATTCTCTGGATATCTTATGTCCTTGGAAGCACGGAAAGCAAAGAAAATGTTAAGGATAGTATGTTGATCTCATCCCATTTTTTCTTACTGAAGAGGAATTAAGATTAATCAATCCTAGAAGCATCGGAACTGTCTTTTATGCAGAAAATTTTGGAAAGTCCAATTTCCTGTTGTAGGTACCTTCTGACAGGATTTTATTCGAGTCAGATGCACCTGATGCACTGCCAAAGTCAGATCTAGATACACTGTTTATGGTTGACGGAGACCCTTCCATCCCTGAGGAGATCCAAGAGCAAGGAGGAAATTTATCTTCCAGTGTTGGCACTTCTAGTAATTTGTCCCGTGCTGTGAGAGATGCATCAACACTGCCAAAAGACATGCTTAATCACCCTGTGAAAATTCAGATTGTGAGCCTCTTGTTCGACCCCGATTTTTTTTCTTTAATACAAACTTGTTCCTTATTTCTGTCCCTGTATAATTACCATCTTTCACTGGTTGGAGCATATTGAGTTTTAAGTTTTGTCTTGCTTTCTTGTAGCTTCATGCATTTAGAAGTGTAGATAATGACAAGGGTGTAAAAGAGGCTGTTCATAAAGTCTTTAGTGCCATATAGTAGTACGCAAAATTATTTGGCTGATTAAGAGATTAGAGATTCATGAAGTAGGTTGGCCTGTTCTTAGAATGTGGTGGTAAAAATAATGATTGTTTTCACTGATATAGACGACATAGATCCACCGAGCTTAACAAGGGCAAAAGAGAAAATTAGAATGAAAAGAGGAATAAAAAGCAATCTTTTGCTATACATAAAACTACAAATTGCTTTTTTTTCCTCTCTTGCTCTCTCTTTGTTCTTATTAGTGCATAAGAAGAGTACTTGAAATTACTTCGTGGCAAAAAGGAAATTGGCTCAGCCAACCTCAGGTAGTTGGATGGTCCGAGCATTTTTCAGTTAATTCTAATTAGTTGGTAATGAATGAATAAGAGTTGGAGGGTGAGGTCAGTGATTTGATCCTATTTGGATGTGTGAGTGGTACATTCCAAATTATGTATGGTATTAGGACAGACTTTCACTTCACTTTTCTACAGTATTTCAGGTAACTTACATGTATTATAATCTTGTATGGGATATTTGCAAGTGCTAAAGAATATGGGTTAAAGGTGAAGTTGAAGTTGAAGTAAAGGAACATTTTCGGGCTTCATGAAATTACTTGGGTGGTAATGAGGTCTCTCCCATAATGTTTGATACGAGGGTATTGCATCAGTTCACTTTCCAGGTATTTAGATTATTTCCTCTGCATGCTTGTATAACATGTTTAGGAGTGTTGACCATAGGCTTTGTATGTTGTGTTCCTTTCTTCATGTTATTTATTCATACAAAATATTTGTACGACTATCATGGCTAAAATAGTTTTTTTTTTGTTTCTGCAACAGGTACTCAGCTATGTAGCATCCTTCCTTGATATGACCAAGGAAGAACTTGCAGAAGTTAGTTACAAAAACGCAATGCGCCTGTTCTCTTATGATGGTTCAAAAGTACTCCAAGAAAATTAACACTCGTCCTATGTAGTACTGGGAACATAATGTTTTTCTTGTTTATATAGATTATAGATTTTGTGGACAATATCTAATACATATACCAACTTTATTGTTATCCATTTCAGTAGGTTGCATTAGGGTGTAATTGTTATTTCGTTTTTTAAGAAGAAAATCAATTTCTGTCCAATTTGACGGAAAAAAAATAGACGAATGATGCAATATGTTGGAGATATATAGTTTGTGGGTATAATGTCTTAAATGTAGTAGTTTATGGTATAAAGTATAAAATATAAGGTAGTTTATGGACGAAAAGTGTATTTCCTGCCTTTGAATTTTGTTTAATTTTAAGAAGATGAAGGTCGATCTGGAAACTTCCAAGAACTTAAAGCTACTTGTACTGTCGTCGAGTTGTTTTCTGTGTGATTGCTTACAAAACCATAGTTTATCCTCAAGGTGTTTTATTCTCTGAGTTGTTATTTCCTCGTTCCACGATGCTTTTTGTCGTGGCCTAATGTTGTATGGATACAAGTTTTTAATGCTTCAAACTTTTTTTCTCTCGACCATGAGGGGATTAGATTCTAATTTTATTTTTACTGATGTAAAATATGATATAAAGCGTTCTTTCCACAATTTTACCAGAGTTATTTTCAAATTTTTACCACCTAGTCGATTTTGAATTTAACTTCAAAGCAATTGACCTCTTTATTTGGGGGATCAGTACATTTTTTACTCTCCAATTGTGTTTGGACATTTTGTATTCTTATTTATTATTTTTGTCACATTACATCCATCAACTATTGATTTTCAACTCTTTTCACATTCCATTACAAATTCCAGTTAATTTGAATAGAAAATGATTTTTTGGCGCACAAAATGATATTTTTGTCTTCACAATTTTTTTTACATTTACCATTTTATGAGGATATAATTGTAATTTTAGAGGTTAACAAACGGAAAATTTTAATAAAGGGTACATAGCGTTTGAAAATTAATAATTAGTGAGTGAACATAACAAAAATAATAAATGTAAGTATAACATGTCAAAGCTTCTATAATTGGTGAGTTTAAAATGCATTAGTTATTTTTTGACCTACGCTCATAGCATCCTTTCCTTAATGATAAGGGACAAACACTTTTTCTAGACAATTATTGGAATAGGGGAAAAAATTCACACTTCCCCTTTTATTTTTCTAGACAATTATAGGAAAAAGGAAAAAAAATCCACACACTTCTCCTTTTAATTGTATAGAAAAATTAAAAAAAATGATTATCCTATATCCGTAAGGAAAAATGATCCGAGATTGAATTTAAAACTCCACAAACTCCATCACTCCTTCGAGAGCTAACCCTTTTGAAGATTGTGTTAATTGGTCTACCATTCTCCGTTGCCCTTCTGATGTATGAATTTCCTTTTCACTTTCCCCCATCATTGATCTTTCCTTGAAAGTGCGTGTAGAATACCAAATAGGGTTATTCATATAGAGTAGGGGTGAGCCAAAAACCCGTACCCCGAATATCCGACCCGATCGGTGCGGGTTTAAGCGGGTTCGGTTTCGGGTTCGGATTTAAAACGTTTAAAAAATGAATTTCGAGTTCGGGTATAGTACTATACCCGATATATTACTCGAACCTTACAAAATAAAAAACTTAATACCTTCAGCGAGGGTATTTTCTGCCCTTAAGTCATTCACGATCCCCCCGACGGCCTCTCTTCACATCACAGCCCGCTTACCCCCTCTTCAAAAATTTCCCCTCCAGCCGCACCTCTTCAAGCCCGACCTCACTATCTCCCTCCGGCCACCGTGCTCCCCCTCCTACCGCTGTCTCTATGCTCTGTGGTTCATATTGTTTTGCTACTTTTGGCCTTCAGGAGTTGATGGATCCCTTGTTTTTCAATTCACTGTGATACTTATGTTGAACTAATTTCAGGCTTTCATCAAGAGACAATTGTTTGAGATCTGTATGTTCCTTTCTTCGATGTTGACAGCAAAAAACAAAACGAAGAACTTTGATTCATCTTGAGGCTGTAATAAGGAAAAAAGGAGGGCAAAAAGAATTTGCAACCTGGAAATATGTAGCAACACGGAATTATTGACATTAGAACTGGCTTGTATGCCTTGCACTGTTTTTTCATTAGAACTTGCTGGATTCCTGAATTTGTCTGCTGGGCAAAAGGAATGATCTGTTCTCAGAGTGTTAGGCTGTTTTCATCAAATGTGCTTATACAACATGAGTTAAAGAGTCATATACAAGAGTTATATACAAGAAGATATTTTATTTACATAAATATTTTGTTTATTCCTATTTCTCATGTGATATTTATTTTCTATTACAGGAATTCAAGATAGAGGATGTTGATGTGTCAAAGGATGAAGATTTTAATTGGTCCTTGCTTATTGTGTTGTATTTGAATATTTTAGTCGGTCCTTGCTTATTGCTATTTTATATTAGAAACTTGTTACTTTTTAGATTACTTGTAGAGATTCTTGTATTTGTTGTAAAACGTTATTAATTAATGATGAAGTATATTTGGTTTTATTATCTTTGGTCTTTAAGTTTTTACATCCAATAAATTATAATTATTAAAATAAATTTGTATTACCGATTAAAAAAGCTTGTATATGAAAATATAGGGAAAAATTAGTAGTGTATTAAAAAAAAGCAAAAAAAAAAACGCTGGCACAGACCTATAGCGGCGGTCACGACCGCCGCTAAAAGTCTGTACCAACGTTTTCACAAAACGCTGCAAAAAAATCAAAATTGCGTTCGGGTCTATAGAACCGAGGTCTTCACCAGCGGTTCTGAAAACCGCCGCGATATATCTATCACGGAGATATAGCGGCGGTCGCGAAAACCGCTGCTATAGGCCAAAATGACCTATAGCAGCGGTTTTTTGGCCTATAGCAGCGGTCGCCGACCGCTGCTATAGGCCCTTTTTTTTGTACTGACAGCGCCTCTTTCTCGCCCTCTCCTCTATACTCTCGATGGCCTTCAGAATCCAGCCACTCCTCTCTCTAGATGTAGCTGACGGTTATCTCTAATAATTACCGGTAAAACCGGCACCGACAAGACTGGTTATTTTTGTCTGTCGTGCCGGTGTCAATCTCAGTTTCTTCTCACCATCCGTAACGGTGACGGTACCGATTTTGGCCAAAACGGTACCTATATAACCATTATCTACCCCTAGCTACACCATCATCTATAGTCGGATGTCACTGTAGACGGATTTTTTCCTTAAAAAAATTTAATTCTTTGCCTTTTTTGTTGGGGGAGGGGGGGGGGTTTCTAGACGGATTTTCACTGGTAGGGTTCATTGCCACAGGCCAGGATTTTGATACTTTTATTGTTGTCAGATTTTCCTCTTTTTAGTTTTTCTTTTTCTCAAACGAAATCATAAGACAACGGACGAAATCAAGAAAAGCTTGGATTCTAATCTTGAAAAAAATTGGAGGAGATTAAAATTTTAATAGGTTTGGTAAGAAAGTAAAGAGAAAAAAAAAGTAAAATTTTATAGAATTTGGTAAAAACATTAAGAGATTTAATTTAAGTGAATTTTTTATGTTTATTATGAAAATAAATCATTTTGATTTTTTTAATTTCAGAAATTAAAACTATATTATTGTGTCCTTTAACTGATGTAAAATTCGAAAATAATTTTTGACAAAATTTATATTTGTATTTAAAAATCTTTTTTAAAAAGTTTTAAAATTTTGACAAAATTCAGATTTGCAAACGCAGCGAAGCTTCTTACAACAGACGAAACAAGTGGCAGGACACATTTAGAAGCAGTGGCATATCTAGGATATAGAATGAGTGAGGTCGAATTTCTAAGGGAAAATGACAACAAAAAATTTTCACATAATGTAAAAAGTGTCTTAAATTACAATATCGCAAATTAAGAACTAAAAATGTTAAAAATAATGAAATACACTTGTTCATACCAAGAAACAATTTATAACCCATATCTTGCAAACAATTTATCTATAGCAGTTTTTAAAGACTGATAGCATGTGTCAGTAACATGTTCCACACCAAGAAACCGTTCAATCACCTATCCACTTTTGTTCACATATCTCAAAATCACTGTCATTTGCTCATTCACTGAACTATGTCGAGACTCATCAACCATAAGACAAAAAAATTCATCCTCAATCAATGATAGCAAGTGTGGTTTGTGCTGCACAAGTCAATAGATTTATGCAACCCTAAGTCAGAAATAATATCAACCGAACTCAACAAAGGGCGAGATCTTTTTGAACTAGAATCCTCATTAGAAGTAGTAGCCACATTATGAGTATTAGACGACTTCATGCTTCGTGGCTTTTTTATCAAAAATCTATCCATTATCTAAAAAGAACAAAACAAAACAAAACAAAATGTTCATCAGTATATGAGGAAGACAATTCTTAACACCCATAAATAATTATGGAGTTTAATGCCTATATGAAGATAAAGAATCTTCTTCTGTCAAAAAGTATTGGTGTACTCAGCTATTTCTCGTTAAAAATAACCTTAGTAATAAATTAGATTAATCAAAAACAGTATTTATGTGCTTTCCTTTCTAATTGGCAAATGATAAATTAGTGAGGACCTACATAATTTATGTATTAGTGTAATTAAAGTGATAATGGACCAGTGAGAGAGACTGCTAAGGCGTGAGGGCTGAGAGAGACACGAAGAGATCGCAGAGTGAGAGAGAGAGGCGTGAGTAATTTTTTTAAAAAAAATTAAGCAATTAGGTCACACGGACTGGGCCAGTAGGTGTGCCCCCGCTGGTCTTGGAAGCAGGCTGGAGAGGCTGGGCTAGTGGGGGTGGGCCTGCTTCTTAATAACCAAAACAAATTTGCAAAGAATTTTGGAGCCAGTGGGGCGGCCGCCCCCGCCCGCACCCCCTGAATCCGCCCATGTTTAGAAGGGTCAGCAACCGCATCTAACACGTGAAATCGTCTTACTGCCCTCACGATGCCAAAAGAGACATCTTCCTAAGGGGAGGAAGAAAAAAAATGTCACCTCTAAGCATGTTACTGCGTCGTAACTCGTAAGCAATGACGTACATAATAAACCTTACAACGGCTTTTACAGTACATTCTGAATCATTATTTATTCACCTTACGTTATTGATTCTAGATTTAAAAATAGCGTCAATTTGAAAGAAAAATAATTTCTTTTTGCACAAAATATTAATTTTATTCCCATAATTTTTTCATACAACTATTTTATGAGAATAAAATTGTAATTTTAGATGTTAACATTTACTTAAATATATAAGTATCTGACATTAATAATTGATTAGTGCAATTTGAAAAAATAATACGGTAAACTACAAGCTGTGAAGTGTAAAATATGGTCAATGGGTCAATGAAACTTTGCATTTATTTATTTTTACACATTTTACCTTTGAAGTTTTCGTTATTGACGACTTTCACCCTTGGTTCAAGCTAGCCGTGAAATTAGACGGAATCTTTGATCACGTGCCAAACGAAAATCTTCAATTTCTTTAGTAAAGTCCTCAACTTAATTGCTCTTGAAAAATTTGCTGATATTTGGTCAAAATTTTAATATTCATGTAAGTGTAAAGTGTATTTAACTATAAAAAGAATAATTGAAGAGTGTAAAAGTATATTTATCTCTAAATAACATCTATGGTTGTAGCCAAGAAAAAAAAAACATCTATAGAGGTCAAAGCTTTAGTTCAGTTGGCACCTCCTCTCTTCGAAAAGGTTTAGGTCCGGAGGTCGAATCTCCTTATCCTACGTGCTTTAGTCCTGCTTCTAAAATTTGCTTAGAAAAAAAAGTGGATACAATCTCTATTTTCAAATTCGTTTGCAACGAATATTTAAATTGTTTGTTTCCTTCCGTAATTTACTTGGCAACATAAAATATATGGTTCGATGATGAGTCGAACTTCGATCCGTCCGTTACTGGTACAGTTTGCTTCAGTAAAATTTAGGACATAAAATACTTTAGTAAATCTAGCTATATTAATATTCCAAACCCAAGAGGTGAATGAGTTATGAAGGAAGTTTCTATGGACATGTTTATGACATCTAACGATAAAATCAGAGAAAGTACTCAATAAAGAGATAAAGGGGAAGATAAGAAAGGTTATTTCATTTCTGTGTGTATTGCTATGATCTGTACAGCCCTATTCATACATATATGAGTGAGACAAAGAATTAAAGGGGATTGATACATAAATATAATGCAGCGTAACGAAAAATCAATTAGTGGCAATTAGGGGATAGTGGATCCCTAAATTGATGCTTGATTGCTTGATTGTAGTTGACTTGCTTGATGGTAGGGATTGGATTCCATGAGTTGTCCTTGCCTTCCTTAACATTTACTTTTACGAATATCTATTGCTTAAATAATGAGAAAACAAATCCAACCTGATAAGGACCAAAAATTGAAAGAAAGAAAGAGAAAAAAAATTAAAATATTCAGCACGCTTGAATGATTAACAATATAAACTCTTTTTTGTGTAATTATAATATAAACTCTTGTTAAAAAGCAAATCACACATTAACACCTCTAAGCTGTCGACAATCTCGACAACAGAACCCTTCAATACCGAAGAGACAAAATGTCCAACAAGAAAAGCTTTCATTAATTAAACGAAGATTGTGGAAGTCCCAGATTGTAGGAATGATTTTGTTTTTCCTTTCTTAATTTACTTTGGCTGAGTCACCAATCACTCACCATTGGGTATGTTTAGTTATTTCGATTGAGTTAATTGGTCGTGATTCCCAGACACGTGGGGAAACCCCAACTAAATGTCTCAATCAAATTACACCACATGATTATAAAAATGATAGACAGTTCGTTTTGGTGAGATTTTTAAAATTTTATTGATTTTTGTGTAGAAAATGTTGACTTATATTGATGTTTTTAAAAAAGTTAATATTGAGTTATATTGATATTAATGTAGAATTAATGTTGTGATTGTAATGTTAAAAAGTTGAATAAAAATTTTTAAAATTTTAACAAACTGAACATGCTCGAGTATCAGAACTCTCGATACTTTCTTTATTCAAAATTGGATTATAATATATTTGTTAAGACTATCTGAGATTGTCTCTATAGTTTCAATTTTGAGATTATTTGTAATTTACTATTAAAATTAGGGAAATTTGCTTTTTAGTCACTAGGTTTTATCCTCTTTTCATTTTTAGTCCTCAAAGTTAATGAGTCAAATTTTAAGTCCTTTAATTTTCATCCCGTTTAAATTTTAGTCATTCCGTTACCCTCCGTCACCCTAATTAAAGGAATAATTTTACAAGTCAACTTCCATCTAACAGGTCACCTTCATTTTCACGTCAGCCTCAACTAATTGAACGTGATTTCTTAAACGACCTGTAGCTTCTATTTAATTGAAACTCTACATAAAACTTAAAGTCTCAGCCTCGTCCTTCTCATGTCAACCACAAGATGCCCTTCAAATTTCAACTTCACCACTTCATCGGACCTCCACTTCTCGTGTATAGAATCCACCAAAGCCTGTGTAATACCTGCAACTCCCACCTTTGTCCTTTCCAGCATCCTCAAAGATACATTTCTTAGTCTCCTCAGCACATGCTCCGGACGCATCCTCTTCGCCAACTCCGTGTTGCTCCTTTTCCTTATATCACCTTCCCCTTTCTTCCATGGTAACCTAATTGAGCCACCCTTACCTTCGAGAGAACTCTCCATTTCTTGAAAATGTAGACATTTCCCAAACTTTTTTTCCCGTCGAAGTTACCGCATTTCTGCCAATCAAATGTCTCCCCGTCTTCTGAAACATGACTTGCATTGAGTGCATTTTTGCCAATCAAATCTTTTGTCTCCTCGCTCTAGTTTTTTCACAACTCTTGTGGATGGCTTCAGATTCAGAATCTACTCGAAAATTACGGGTATTACTTTCATGAACCCAATGAGCCGGAACTCGGAGATTACAGTTATTACTTCCATAAAAGCAAAACAAAAATGAAAAAAAGAAGAATAAAACCATACAGATTGTGTATGGTTCTCAAACCGTATCAACCGCAATAACCAGAAGAAGGGCCTCACTGAAAATTCTCCGGTTTTCTGGTTATCCAAACACCCAAAGCTCTCTCTCTCTCTACGGAGACAATAATGGTCTCAAGCTCTTTGTCAATACTCTCTTCCACATCTTCCTTCCCATCCACTTCCAACAGTGATTCAGCTTCCGCTTCCACTCCCATTAGACCCGGACCCTTCTACTCCTTCAAACGCAGCGTTAATTTCCACAAACCCCCCAACTTTAATTGAACGCAGAACAATTCCATTGCGGAGTTCATGAGGTTCAAGAGGGGTGTGGATGGAGGCCGCGCGGAGGACTCAGTTTTATTGTTTTTCTTGTTGTTATGGTTCCTCTCATGGAAATTTCTCTCTCGTAGGACTCAGTTTGAGGGGCTATTTCTCACAGATTTGCTCAAAGAAGCTCGACTTCGGCTTCCTTTTCTTCTTTGTGGTCTCGAAAGCTGCTACTCGTAGTCTCTGAGGTTGCTGGGTGTCAACCTGGACCCTCTGATTAGAACACGAAATTCTGAAGAGTTCGGAATGCTCAAAGAATGGGTTTCGAGTTGGAGGAGTTAGAGAGAAGGGGATAGAGGTAAGTTCAAGCAGATGTGGAAGCACAATTGTTCAATGAAAATGGTGGGAGCGCCATGCTATTTGCGCAAAGTCGCAAACTATTTTTTTTTAGAAATTATGGTGGAGGTTGTCGTGGAAACGAAGGGTTACATGTTAAATTGAATCTGACTTAAAAATTATTAAGTTAATTAGGGTGACGGAGGGTAACGGAAGGACTAAAAAATAAACGGATGAAAATTAAAGGATTAAAAATTTAACTCATTAAATTTAAGGACTTAAAATGAAAAGAGAATAAAATCTAGTGACTAAAAAACAAATTTCTCTTAAAATTAGGTGATATAATTTGAAAAAGATAAGACATAGTAAATAAAGTATTGTATGATCTATATATTGACAGATATATACACTTGATGGTTGCTTGTCACTGCTGTGATGGATTTTACCTACGATGAGTTGGGTAGGTCATAGGCGAATCAAATACCTTGAATTCCTAGATAAGTGGAGGACCAGAGAAGTTGGATGACCGAATAGAAGTTCAAAATAAAAAGGGAATTTGTTTTGTTGGGACTTTTAACCCAAATCGATTCGGTTTGATTCAATAATTTAGCCGAATTAAGAGTTTGTGTGTATAAAGTGTACTGTTTTGGATTCAATTTCTTTTAAGGATAAAATCGTGAAGTTCTTTTTGGAAAAGATAAACTTTCTACCTACAAACTACCGGGGTAGTGATACATTGCGCCACAAACTATCATTTTTAAGACATTGCACCCTCAAATTACCAATGTTAGACACTATGCACCATAAACTACCAATTTTGACACATTACACCCTTCAACTACTAATATTAAATACTTTGCACCCTCCATTTGACAATAATATCATTAAGAAATTAATAAATTGACAACAATATCTTTACTATATATAAAATGGGTCAAGGGCATTATCGTCATTTTAGTCTCAAAATTTGAAAAATAGTGCAAAATGTCAAAAATTAGTAATTAGAGGATGTAATGTATCAAAATTTGTAGTTTAGGATGCAAAGTGCAAAACCTATAATAATTTATGAGTGAAAATATATTTTTGCCTTTTTTTTGTGGACCACGACGAAGCAGCAAAGCTGAACCTTAAAAAATAGGGTTAATGACCAAAATAGTCCCTGTGTTTTATGCTCATTATCGATTTGGTTCCTGGGTTTTAAATTTGGTCACTCAAGTCCTTAGATTATCCTCATTTATCGATTTGGTCCTTCCGTCTAATTCCGTCTCCTCCGTGCACAGTCAACTAACGGTGGGTCACGTCACCACCAATAATATCGCGACACATGTATGATTTTTTTTAAAACACGCCCACCTGTCATATTCGTAAAAAAAAAAAAAGAAAAAAAAATCTCGAACGGGGGAGACCCCCCATTCTCGCGACCAAGAGAGCCTAGATCTGGGCTCCTTGTCGCCGGGGTGGGCGGCTCCCCTGCCCAGATCTGGGCTCCCTCTCGCCCCACCGCCGCGAGGGAGCCCAGATCGGTCGCGCGAATTGGGGGTCTCCCCCGTTCGAGATTTTTTTTTATACGAATATGACAGGTGGACGTGTTTTAAAAAAAAATCATACACGTGTCGCGATATTATTGGTGGTGACGGAGGAGACGGAATTGGACGGAATGACAAAATTGATGGACTTACGTGACCAAATTTGAAACCCAGGGACCAAATTGATAATGGGCAGAAAATTCAGAGACTATTTTGATCATTAACCCTAAAAAATAAAGTCGAACCTCATTCCTGTAAAGTATAAATTATAAAACTACATTTTACTTGTCAACTTTGCATTTAAGTCAACAATGTTAATTATTTACTTATCCTTAATTTCGATTTTGCTTTTACTTGTGGGACTACCCCCCGATAGCATCCCACTTCGTTGGCGAAACGCAACCCAACTTCTTAATTGTTAAACTGATGGCAAATTTAGATGAGAAAAGGATATCTAAATTGAAACGCAACAGAGAAAAAAGTTTAAGAGAAAATGACTAGATACATTGAACCTCTAAGGAGGAGGAGGAACGAGGAATTGGAGAAGGAGTTGAGGGAGAGCCATAAGAGGAAGTAGCAGATGAAGAAGGAGTTGCAGAGGGCTTGGGAGAGGCTCCGAGTTGCCGAGGAGGCAGAGGAAAGGCTCTGCTCCCAGCTCAGGGAGCTAGAGGCGGAGGCCGTCCACGAGGCGCGAGATTACAACGCTCGTCTCCTCTCCCTCGTCAACCAGTTCTCTCTGGCCCACCAGGCCTTCCCTCCGCAAATCTCTGTATTATCTTCTAGCTGCGTCTGGCAAATCACGTGTGTGACTCATATGCAGCGGAGAATCTAAAACGAATTATATTTTTTTGTACATTTTTAATTTTCTCCGCTTTTTTTTCGGTGTGCGTGTGATGTTAAGGATGTGGTTACGTTGTTTTCGTAATCAAGATCAATTTCTGTATTTAAAAAAATAATTGTTGATGTTTATTCAAACTCTTCTTATCTTTAAACGCCAGATCAAATCCGTCGAGGGCTCGAATTTTCATGGTTTCTGATCTTCTTTAGTTTCGGGTTTTGTTTGTGTGGATCGAATCTGTTTTCGGTGTCCGATGGCCCAGAAACTTCTTTGGTATGTCATTAGACACCCCATTTGATTCAAATCTCTGAGACTGATGAAAATGGACTGCTTCGAAAAAGGCGAAGAGATAAGAGAGTAGTGAAACGAAGCCGACCGTTCCCTAGCACAGGCCTGATGTTGAGAAACTAAGGAAAATTAGTGAAAGTTGGAGGGCCACGGGGTAGGTGGGTGGGTGGGTGGGTGGCAATAGCTAGGGTCTCTCTTTTATCTTCAATTACTGGAAACAAAAGCAGTGAAGGAGTCAGTGGACCAGGGTTAAGTCACTATGAACGGCCCGGAAAGCCTTGAACGGACTGATGAGACAATTGGGTCCGGGAAAGAGGAAAAAAAGAGTAGCGAATACTTGTTTGAAATCTGAGAGATTAGCATTCAAACTAGGCGATTAATAACTGTGATTTTTTTTTCTAGATTAATAACTATGTGATCACCCTTCGCTGGAATCTACATTTTCACAATCCATTTAGGGGGAAGAAACAAGGTTGTGTTTGGATGAGCAAAAATCTTGTATGGTGAATTTTTTTTGGCAACAAAAAAAACAAACTCTTCTACTTTTTCAAAGCCGCCCATTTTCATTCGTCTCAGAGATTTGAAGACCTGGGGTGTCTAACAACGTGCCAAAGAAGTCTCTAGAGTCTGGACCATCGGACACTGAAAACAGATCCGATCCACACATACAAAACCCGAAACTAAAGAATACCAAAAACCATGAAAATTCGGGCCCTCGACAGATTTGATCCGACGTTTAAAGATAAAAGGAGTTTGAATAAACAACAGTAATTATTTTTTTAATATAGAAATTGATCGTGATTACGAAAACAACGTAACCACGCGTTTAGAATCACACACACACACCAAAAAAAAGAGCGAAGAAAATTAAAAATGTACAAAAACAATATAATCCGTTTTTGATTCTCCGCTGCATAAGAATCATACACGCTTGATTCGCTAGACGCAGCTAGAAGATCATACAGCGGTTTGCGGAGGGGAGGCCTGGTGGGCCAGGGAGAGCTGGTTGACGAGGGAGAGGAGACGAGCGTTGTAATCTCGCGCCTTGTGTACGAACTCTGCCTCTAGCTCCCCGAGCTGGGAGCAGAGCCTCTCCTCTCCCTCCTCGGCGACTCGGAGCCTCTCCCAAGCCCTCTGAAGCTCCTTCTTCGTCTGCTCCTCCCTCTTATGGCTCTCCCTCAACTCCTTCTCCGGTTCCTCCTCCTCAAAACCTTCTCTTCCTCACCGCTCTTCTCCCTCCTTCCTGCAAAACCCACCATTCTCTTTCTCTCTTTTCTCTAGCCGTGAATGTTTTAGCAAGAAGTCCCAAAGCTCCCGCTGGCTGTGCCATTGTTTGCATGCTTGAGGCGCGAGGACGGCATTATATAGAGGCCGAAACATGTATGTCCAGGTTCAATGCATCTAGTCATTTTCCCTACCCTCTCTAAGTGCTCTCTGTTACGTTTCAACTTAGATCTCTTGTTCTCCTCTGATTTGCCATAAGTTTGACAATTCAGCAGTTGGGTTGGTTCAATGTATCTAGTCATTTTCCCTACCCCCTCTAAGTGCTGTTGCGTTTCAACTTAGATCTCTTGTTCTCCTCTAATTCGCCATAAGTTACAATTCAGAGTTGGGTTGCGTTTCGCCAGCAAACTGGGAGCGCTATCGAGAACAGCCCACAAGTAAAAGCAAAACCTGGTTCTTATTGGCTCAGACAAATTAGATAAATCATTGCTATGATTACTGTACGAGTTCCTCGACCTCGGTCGAAGTTAAGGAAAGTTATCCTTTGGATAAAACTTGTTTAATATAATTAATTAATTAACATTGTTGACTTAAATGCAGAGATGACAAATATAATGTAGTTTTATAATTTATACTTTACACATTTTGAAAATTCAAAATTGAGGTAAAGCTCATTTTCTTCTCATTTTTGTTTCTTTAGGTCTGATTTTTTATAGCCCAAGAGATTAACTAATTTTTAATTGTCTTTCTTTAAAGGTGGAACTTCTTTTCCATTGTAACGTTTGGATCAGGTAGATATATTTCTTTAAAATTTTAGTCATTGATAAAATCTTACCTGTCTTAATTTAGCCACGTAATGGGCACTTTGAAGTACGATTTTTTTTTGTTATCTAATTTTGTAAGGGGAGTAGAATAATTACGTGGATGTTAAAATTGAGTTTTTATCCAATTCTTTTTCCATTATCATTTACCAACTATGTATTTTCTCCTTGGAATTACAAGTTATTTTGTTGTTGATAGAGATTCCACTCTTGAGAAGCATGTGTTCAATAGAACTGTCACATTAAAAGACAACTACAGCAAGGGTTGGAAGTAGCTCTATGCCATTGGATCCTTTGGATTTTTTTTTTCAAAGTGCTTCGTTTTGCAATTGTTGTATGTCAAGAATAAAAGAAACACAATAATTGTTTCTTTTTCTCATTTATGTGTTTTGTTTTTCTTTTTGTAGATCCCAACAAATTCAGCAAAACTTATTGATCATATGACACATCCTTTCTGACAGCAAAAGTAAATACTTCATTTATGGAATTGAAGAGTTATAGTGCTGAAAATGCTTGTGAAAAACTTTGTTTCATTTATGTGTTCTATTTTACTAAGAATCTATATAAATACTCTATTTGTGTGATTAGTTGGTGCTCTATTGGTCAATTGCACAACAAGAATTTAATCTTTAATGCTATTACCACTGATTGGTTGATGATTTTTGTTTTCTTTTGTTTTCTTTAGATAATGGATAAGTTTTTTATAAAAAAAACCAGTAGCGTGGAGTCCTCTAATACTCCTAGCGTGACTACTAGTTTGGAAACAAATACTAGTTCAAAAAGACATCGGCTTTCTATTAGTCCGGATGATATTGTTACTGACTCATGATTGCGTAAACCCATTGAAGAATATGATGTTGAGATTAATGATCAAATTCGTAGGGAATACTTGATCAAACCTCCTTTTCAACCGCACGACCTTGATTTTCCCAAAAAATCATCTGGAAAAATAATGAGGGGTTTTAGAAAGTTATGGTTCAAAGATTATGAGTGGTTGGTATTAATGTTCTTGACAAATTTCGTTTCAAATTTGAGATGTAAATTTTTGAATTATTTAAATAAGAGTTTGTTTAAGTGTTCAATATGTGTCCTAAAAGGATTAAAATTGAAAAGGATTTGAATCATGAAGATTAGGATAAAAAAGCATTTGAATCAAGAAGATAAAGATGAAGTGCGTTCGAATTTTGAAAAAGAAGTTCAAATTCGCAAAGTGTGATCCGTTCCAAAAATTTCTCAAGTGTATCTCCGGAATAGGATCTTTGCCCAAACTTCGCTTATGCGAAATTGGTATTTTCCTCACAGTATATTTCGCCCCATTTTTGCCCTATATTGGCTCGAGCGAAATTGACATTTTTCTTTATAGTGTATTTCGCCTCAGCTTCGCCCTAGCTTGGTTTGAGCGAAAATCCTTGTTTTCAAATTTTCTTATCATTTTCGATTTAAAACATAATACATTCGCCTGAAAGACTTACCCAATTTATTTCTTTCATTCCTTGACATCTTATGCTTCGGTGAAATATTTTTTGAGACCTTTGCACCTAAAGTTTTTATATTTTTTCTCTCCTACATCAATCACCCCAATCACCGTTGAAACCAACCTCCTGTGAGAAACCTTCAGAGAGCTTAAGGAGATTGGCAGCAGGAGTTACCAGTGTTGAAGAGACTTAGAAGAAGAACATCAGAAAGCTGAGGGTTAACCGCAAGGGAGTGAAGTCTAGGTTGGATTACCTAGATTATTATTTCGGGGTTGTCACAGTCAAGCAATTAGATGTTGTCAGTGTCTGTGTCACCGGTGTAAGGTTTATCTTCTAGTGAATTTTTGGTGGTTGCTAACCCGAAGTGGTTTTTCCTTTGATAAGAGATTTCACTTCGTCGTCAAATCTCTTGTCTTGGTGTGTGATTTATTTATTATTTCTGATTGATATTTTTCTTTGATATTTGTTTTAATATTCCGCTGCATATTTTTTGATTGGTAAATATTATTCAGAACTAGATGAGAGTCTTTTAAGACTTGTTCTAAATTTGTTTATTTGTAGAAAAAGAAAGTATCAACACCTATTCACCCACTCTAGGTGCTCTTTAGGGTCTAAAACAGTTTTTCAGTTGGAATATAGTAAATCAAAAGATGCGGCGTATTGCTTGTGGTGTTATCTGTTTAAGTCACCTAGAGGTGCAAGATCTGAGGAAGATGTGTTTACGTCTACATGATTTAGCAACTGAAAAAAGACAGTGGAAATTTTTGGTGAGCATGTTGGTGTTGTGAGTAACGCTCACAATGATACTAAAAGACATAAAATTTTAATAACATTTAATACCACTTTTTTTAACACCAACATAAAATTTTAATAACATTTTGATAAAATTCGGTAACACTATTTCACGTATTGGATCAATGGATGCGGTTGCCTGACCCTTCTAAACGTGTCGTCGCTTGTCTATTCTGTCACAAGAAACTAGAAACTTCGAAGGATTTCTTAGCCAGAAAATCCTGGCCTTTAGTTTTGGCAATGGAACCCAATCAGTGAAGATCCGTCATCCGTCCAGAACCCGTTAAAAGAAACAAAGAATTTTTTTTAAAAAAATCTGTCCAAAGGAATATCCGAATATAGATAGATTATGTACCCCCATCGATTCCCGAAAAGACACTATTGAAGTTGACTTTAGTACAGCTGGGGGCTGGAGCCTTTTTTTTTTTTCAAAATAAAATAATGTGCAGAATATCAACTTCATACCTGGCCAATGCATGGGAACCGAAAGTGGAAGAGTATAAAGAAAGAAAGCTGCTTCGCATCGCTATCAGCTGCGCCTGATTCCACTAAACTGCCGTCCAAAATTTATCAGATAATCATCTGTTTCTTTAGAGTTAAAACCGTAAAAAGGAACACGGAGACAAAAAGGATTAAAATGACATCGTGCACATAGAAAAGGAAGTAACTACGAGCTTATATGTGGTATTTTAGGTAATATATACTTATTATTATTTCTAATAAGTCGGCATGGTTACTATCGAAGCCTGATGGCAATGGACTAATCCTGAAATTAGCAAATATTTGAGGATATTTTAAATTTTAAATATGATATGAATATTTAGGTTATATTTAAGAAGTTATTAAATTGTATTTATATTTATAAAAATAATATTGAGTTGTATTTAAATTCTAAATTTTTTAACTAAACATATATTAGGGTTGTACACGGGTTGGACCGGGTAGGTTCCGGGTGCGTCGACGTGTCACATGTCGGGTAACTCGGACCGACCCGACTCACCCGACCCGGATGTGATTGATGATTGAACCCGACCGAATTGGGCGGGTCGGGTTTGGTCGGGTTGTATTAATTGGGTTTTACTTTGAGGCTTTGAGATAAGCGAGTTGGGCTTCACTTTTTTGTTTTTTGTTTTTCCAAACTTTGTGTTTGCTTTTGGCTTCCCTTTTCCAGTAATTTCCTTCGAGTATTGGGCTTCACTTTTTTTGCTTTTTTTTCCTAACTTTTTGTCTATGGGCTTCCCTTTTCCAGTAATTTATTTCTTTAGTTTAATTAATTTCTTTATTGATGAAAGGTCATGTCCATACAGAGGAACTTTGCAATCACCATGATGTTATGGGCTTCTAACTCCACCGTACAAAGCTTTCTCCTCAGCACTCTTCTTTGCCTCCCTCTTCGCTCAACTCTCTACCCTTGCAGAAGCATTAGCCTGTACTTTCTCCATTACAAGTACTGAAACCAGGAATTGTCCGGTCAAATTTGTTGTAAACTTTGACGCTATAAGGTTGCAGAAAATCTTATACAACCTCTGCAACAAAAGAAACCAGAAAGGGTTAACCAGATTATAGAGGCATGTGTGTACTAAACAGACCAGCTCCTGGAGTGTGATCAATTTTGATAGTTTGATAGTAGATTTAAGGCTCAAAGAAGAAAATAAATAAAGTTCCAAAATTTTAGATGTTATATGGAAAGACCAGCTCGTGGAGTGTGACCCAGATCTTGAATTGCATTTTCTTCTCCTTATTGTATGGATTTTTGACTGACTGCTCCGACTTTTGCTTATTGTTTTTAAGAAAAATAATTCGACTTTTGCTTATTGTTTTTACAGAGCTCGTGATTTGCAAAGAAGCTACTAATTTCTTTATACTGCTGTTGACGAGAATCAAATCAGGTTAGTATTTCCCATTTTACTAAGTTACTGTTAGTTTATGATAGAGATTGGAAGTTAGGATTATATTGGTTCTGTGGAGATTGGAGGTCAGGGCTGATTTGATGTTGGATTTGGATGAATTTAAGTTTAGTTTTATTGGATGATTTGCTCATTTTATGTTGTTGGAATGTTTGACGATTTTATGCTATTGGATTGTTTGATGATTTTATGTTGTTGGATTGTTTGTTAATTAATTTATCTAGTCAATTATAATTTATTTTAATCACAATTTATATTTATGTATATTAAATTCCTTTGATTTGTTATTTTTTTCAACAGTAGAGATCCTTGGACCGTCCGAGAAGCGCCCAGTTGACGATTAAATGTAATGGAAGTTGGAATATTTGAAACTTATTCTAATTTTAATTTTTTTGGTTGTTGTAATTTCAATATATTTGTTCTTGTTAATTGTTAACTTGTAACTTATTTATCTTTTTTTTTTTTTGGGTAGTTGATACTTGTTAGGGCTAGATGTTAAATAGCCCATTTGTTTTTCTTATTTTGTTTTTTTTTAAGTATGTTGTTAAGTTGTTAACTATTATTTGTTAGGAGTCTTAAGACCCATGCGGCATGCACAGCCTGCACAGCTACAAAATTAACCTTGCATTATAATGTGTTAAATCATGTGAAAGATTTGAAAAAATGGGTAAATTTTGGCCACCGGGCTGAAAAAAGAGAAAGTTGGGCTTTAAAAAAATAAAATAGAATTTGGGCTTTTAAAACAATTTAATTTTGGGCCCCTTTTTGGGCCCAACCGACCGAACCGGGCCGACCACCGAACCTGGTCGGCCCGGCCGGTCCTCCCAACCGACGGTTCGGCCGTCGGTTGGGCAAGGGTGAAAATCGAACCAGTCGGTTCGGCTAAGGCTGTGCAAATGTTCCGGTTTTAACCGGAACATCCGGTTCCGGTACAGGTTCCGGTATTCCGGTTCCGGTCACTTCCGGTATCGGAACCGGATCACATATTTCCAAAAAACCGGAATCGGAACCGGAAATTCCGGCGGAATTGCCGGAATTTCCGGTTCCGGCATATCAATTTTTTAAAAGAAAATTCAGGGCTCAAAACGGTACCGTTTTGAGCCCTGTTATTAAAAAAAAACACAACTCCTCTAAGACTTAAGAGAAGTCGACCTTTGACCTAATTTCACTCCTCCTCCTCCCAATTCTCCTGAGTCTCGACCCCGCGGCGCCTTCAACGGTTCAGCCTTCTCCTCCTGCCGTCAGCGACTCAACCCCCAGCGGTTCAGCCTTCTCCTCCTGTCGTCCTCTCTTCCTCAGCCACCCGTGTGCTGTACTTCTCTCTCCCTCTCTCACTCGCCCTCCACCCTCCCTGCTGGATTGGTCCTCTCTCCCTCAAGCCTCAGCCACCGGTGCTCACGATTGGCCCGATTCTCTCCCTCAGGCCTCAGCCGTTATTAAGGTATGCCACGGTCACGGCTTTGAATATTTGGTAATGAAAATATTAAGTTTATGGTAGTTAGTTAGTAGTCGCTTTCGATTTATGATTGTTTGTTTTGGTAATGAGAACTTAAGATTCGTATACTAGGTTTTATTAATCTGTTGGATTGCTTCATTTGTAGTATTTCGGGTACAGTTGGATTGCTTAATTTATTATGGTAGTTAGTCAGTTGGATTGCTTAATTTATGATTCTGTGATGTTTAATTGCTTATTGTTTGGAGAATCACGAAGGGGCACTAATTGTATCTGCTGATTCTGCTGGACCATTTCTGTTGGATTGCTTAATTGCTTAGACAAAGAAATTGAATCATTGCTGTTGGATTGCTTCCAAATCGTATCTGTTTGGGCACTGATCTGGGTTGTTATTTTAACTTATTACACTCAATTGAATCAATTTTCTGTTGGACTTTGGACTTTGCTTTTATGCTGTTGGGCTTTCAGTTTGGAGTTTGATGCATGATGCTTAGCTAATTTAGACTTTATATTTAATTTCATTTTGTTGTTTATGTTTAGATGATTTATGTTGTGAACATAGCTGTTAGAGTTAGATAGAATTTCATTTTGTTGTTTATGTTTAGATGTTTTAGGTTGTGAACATAGCTGTTAGAGTTAGATAGAATTTCATTTTGTTGTTTATGTTTAGATGTTTTAGGTTGTGAATGTAGCTGTTAGAGTTAGATAGATTGAGTTATTTTGCAATTAATTGTTACTGATATGAAATTAATGAATTGAATATCAAATGTGTTTTGTGTCAGATGGATTCTATTAGTGCTACACCTACTACAAATATGGGGTCTTCCCCCGGTATTGGTGGTCCATCGGCATCTAACCTAATTGATGAGTGTGTTAGTTCTCCTCATTCTCTTGGAGATGAGGGTCTTATTAATCAGCTAGAAGAAGATCAACCTAGTAGAAAGAGGAGAAATACTCGCAAAAGTTTTGTGTGGGATCACTTCACTAAGATTTTACCAGTTGTTAGACCTGAACACCCTGAGGCAAAATGTCATCATTGTAAGGCCAAGGTTGGGTGTCATCCTGATCACCATGGGACTTCGGGTATGAGAAGTCACCTCAAACGTTGCTTGCCATATTTGAAGCAACAAAACCTATTAGATAAGTCTCAATCTAGGTTGACAATGGATGCATCGAAAGCAAAAGGGAATGAGTCGGGAATGTTAAAGTTGGACAATTATAGTGAAAAGGAGGTTAGAAGGTGGATTGCTGAATTTTTTATCATGGATGAGATGCCCTTTAGAACTGTACAGAGGATGGGGTTTAGGAAAATGATTACTAGACTTGAGCCTCGATTTAAGATGCCTTCTAGATATACGATCATGAGGGATTATATGGAATTGTATGTGGAGGAGAGAGACAAATTGAAAGATGCAATTGCGAGGGAAAGCCCTAGAGTGTGTTTTACAACTGATACATGGACATCGGTTCAAAATGTGAATTACATGTGTGTGACAGCTCACTTTATTGATAGGAGTTGGTGTTTACAGAAGAGAAATCTTTATTTTTGCCGTGTAATTGATCATAAAGGGGCAACTATTGGGAAAGAGATAGAGACATGTATGAATGGATGGAGGATTGAGAAAATCCTCACGATCACGGTTGATAATGCAACCTCCAACGATACTGCAATCGAACAACTGAGAAGAAGGCATACAAGACTAGGGGCGCTAGTTGTTTGCAATCATGATTTTATTCATATGCGTTGTTCTGCACATATTTTGAATCTTATTGTTCAGGAAGGATTGAAGGAGTTGGATGATTCCGTTACAAAGATACAGAATATTATTAAGTATGTCAAATCTAGTCCTCAAAGGCTTGCTGGGTTTAAGGTTGCGGCTGATAGAATGTTATCTGAAAATCATTTCTTGCAAATGGATGTTCCCACTCGTTGGAACTCCACCTATATTATGTTAGAAAGGGCTGAAAAATTTCGGGGTGTTTTTGAGGATATGTTGGAGGGAAATGGGAACTTGGTGATGTTTTTGAATGAAGATAGTCATGAGAGGAATGGATTAGGGAAACCTACATTTGAGGATTGGGAGCATATTTACCAGTTTGTTCGGTTTTTTAAAGTGTTTTATGATGTCACCCTACGCGTATCAGGGTCAGAATATGTAACTTCAAATGTATTTTTTGAGGAGTTGGCAAAAGTTAAATTTCATTTGGAGACCTTCACCACATGTTCTGATATTTTGCTTCGTGACATGGCCAAACGGATACAAAGTAAGTATGATAAGTATTGGGGAGATTTGAGGAAGGTGAATAGATTTTTATTTATAGCTTCAGTATTTGATCCTCGTTCTAAACTTATAACTTTGGAGTTTTGGACTATCAATAACTTTAGGAGGGAGAAGGGCTTGGATTTCACTGCCATGGTGCGAGAAACTCTAGAAACATTATTTGAGCAGTATAATGGTGGTCTTGGTGGAGGTAGCATAACTCAAGCAGCGCATAGTAGTGGAAGTCAAAGTTCTGTAAGTGTGGATGAGATGAGCATTGAGCAAAGACTATGGGGAGGTTTTGGTAATTATCGACAGTCTCAAAACTTGCTAGACACTAAGTCTGAGGTTGATAGATACTTGATTGAAGATGTGGAACCCAAGGTGACAGGTTTTGATATTTTATTGTGGTGGAAGGTCAATTCTCAGAAGTTTCAGACTCTTTCTCGCATTGCGAAGGATGTGTTTGGCTATTCCAATCACTACCGTGCCATCTGAGTTTGCTTTTAGCACATCTGGTCGAGTGTTGGATTGTTTTCGCTCTTCGTTGGCACCTTGTACTGTGGAGGGCCTCATATGTGCACAGAATTGGTTGCATGCTCCACCTATGCTTGATGAAGATGACGTCGAGGTGGATGGTGGAGATGATGCATTGAGTTACAGACTAGATAGAGGTAAACTACTAAACTAGATGTACGTTTTATTTTGTTAATTGATTATTTGGTTGTTGTAATAATTTGCTTTTAAATAATTTGTTTTGTTTTGTTTTTGTCTTTTGTAGAAATGGAGAACTTGAGGATATGCTAAACATTATCAAGCTTGGAGCCTTGAATAGTTGAGTCTTTTTATTTGGTTGGTTTTCTCGTGACTCTTGTCTTGGTATTTCTCTCATAATTATTTTGTTTTGTTAATTGATTATTTGGTTGTCTTATTACTTCTTTTATAAATGTTTTTGTTTTTGTTTTTTGTAGTGGGGGAGATTGGAGAAGCTTGGAATGTTACATGAACAATGAAGTTGAAGTTTGAGATTTTCAATTTGAATGTCCTTTAATGTTTATCTTTTAATTGTTTTTTTAATTTCAAAGAACATTGTAATTTTAATTTAGAGTTTGCTTCTTTGAATTTGGATTAGTTCATGAATTTTTTATGTTTACTCGTTTAGTTGTTTACTTATTTAGTTATTTGTATTATATAGTTAATTGTTTGTTTAGTTTTTTTTTGTAATTTGAATTTACAGTTTATTTAGCTATGTTTATTTTGTTCTGTAATTTATTTGTTAAGCTGTAATTTTAATGTGGAGTTTATTTTGGTTTTGGAGTTGGATGAAAAATTGGCAATTCATTGGGTCTGTTGGACCGTGGTAGGCTAAGTCTTTGATTTGGTTATGTAATTTTAATGTAATTCAATTGGAATTTGTAGTGTTGAACGACATTGTTGCATTGGGAAATAGGCAAGGCAATTACGCAGTAGGCAGGCTGGCAGCAGATTGTAAAACTGAAATTTTGGGCCAATGGGCCCAAACCAAATCTGGGCCTTTTAGGTCCAGATATGGAACCGGAATAAAAAAACACGTTCCGGTGGGAACCGAAACGGGAACCGGAATGGGCAATTCCGGTTCCGTCCGTTCCGGTGCCCACCCATAGGTTCGGCCCACAGTTTGGGCCCAAACCCGAATCGGCTGGTCGGTTTTCACCCCTAGATTTGATGAGGCTTCAGCTAGGAGTTGGGAACTAGAAGTGGGAGATCACGGTCATTTAATAAAAGATGCGGGCTATTCTTTGGAATTTTTGGTTGCTTTTTGCCCAAGGTATTTTCCATTGTATGTTTGGTGTACTTTCTTGCAAGTCTCGTAAAAAGGACGAGGGTGTTTAAAAGGCTAAAGAAGATGTTTGGTTGTCTTTTGTTTGAGGGATCATTGTCCAATTTTAAGCCTATGTTTGGATGCCCCACAATCACTCACCTTTAATACTGTTTTTACAAATTCAAATAACTTCTTTTTTATAAATTCTGATACTTCTTTATAAATACCAACTATATTTTTCACAATCTCAAAAAAATATACAATACTAATAAAAGAATTTAGACAAACTTTTTACATATCCAAACAAAAATCTTATTTCTTTGCACAAACGGCTTCCACCAGCTATATAGATCGGTGAAAATGTACGAGGTTGTTCGGTTAGGAGTTTTGTGAAGATTTTTTTTTGTATTTTGAGAATTTTTAGGTGATGTTAACTTTAATAGTTATTTTTATGTGAGGTTAAAAATGATGTTTGATTGTAGAATTTTTTGTACTTCGAGAATTCAAAAAATTATGAAGATTTTTTTATTTTTTTCTTAAACGAACAGCCCTTGTAGATTCTAGCTAAGGGCGATCACAGAGTTATTGATCGCCTAGTTTGAATGCTAATCTGTCACATTACAAATAAGTATTCGCCAGTCAGAGGCGGAGCCAGGGGGGTGCCGGTGGGGGCGGCCGCCCCCACTGGCTCCTAAAAGTCTTTGATTTTTTTATTTTTTTTATTTTTTTTATTTTTTTTATGCAGGCCTGCCCCCACTGGCCAGGCCTGCTTTTTAGGGCCAGTGGGGGCGGGACTGGGCCAGCGGGGGCGCACCCGCTGGCCCAGTCCCGTGTGGCCTGTTTAGTGAGATTTTTTTAAAAAAATCTCACGAAGCCCGTCTCTCTATTTCTCTCTCACTCTTCTCCCCGAGCTCCCCGGCCTCTCACTCTCTGCGTCCTGCGATCTCCCTGGGCTCCGGCTCTCCCGACATACCGTCGACGCCGCACAACCCAGCACCCAGGTAAGCCCACCTGCCCAGTGCGGCAGACTGAGAAGTGCTCAGTGCTCTGCTCACCCACCCTCTGGGCCTTGCCGCCCTGGCTCCGCTTCTGCTCTAATTCTCTTGTTTTTTTTTATTCCCAATTATCACACGCCACTGCTCTGCTCTCAGGTGCCGCCCACAACGAAATGACTTAAACTTTTTCCCCACCGGCACCCCCCTGGCAGCGTCTCTGACTCAAGCCTCAACTCTCAAGGTGAGATTTATGCAACTTCTCAATCTTTGGAATTGGGTGACCCGTGACTGGGTGAAATGACTTAAGTTTTTCTATGTTAAAACTCCAGTGACTTAAGTTTTTCCCCACCGGCACCGCACGACGGCACCCCCCCTGGCAGCTCCTCTGACTCAAGCCTCAAGGTGAGATTTCTGCAACTTCTCAATCTTTGGAATTGGGTGACCCGTGACTGGGTCTCAACTCTCAACTCTCACGTTTGACATAACCTAAGTCCCACCACCTATATGAGGAAATGCCTTTTACACATACATATTGATATTATGGAATTTATGGTCCTCTCAAGTCTCAAGAAATATGCTTGCAGCTTACTTGCTTAGTATTACCTAAGTGGTATGAAATTGAGCATATTTTTTGTTCGATGTGCTGTCTTATTATTGATACGTCATACATACTTATGTTTGTCTATTGGGCTGTATGGTTGGAGTGAGATTCATGCAAGGCAGTGAAGACTGAAGAGAGGGCATTCTGGGAAAGAAAAGAAGAGTGATATATTTCTGTTTATTGGTTTACTTGTATGGTTTCACATTAGAGGGTAGCAAACCCAGGAAGACAGTTTTTAGCATAACTGTAGTTACAATTTACAAATTCGAAAGATGAAGGGCATGATTAAATTTTGCATTTTATTTGGTTATTTGCGTAGAAAAAAAAAACTGAGAGAGGTGCTTTTTATTTGGTTATTATTTGGTTGGTGTTCTTATTCTCTGCAGTTACTCTTGTCTGAAAGAGGAAGCTTTTTCCCAGTAAACTTTTTCTCTTGTTCTTCTGAATTGAGATCGCAGAGTTTTCCAAATTCAGTAGTAAAGGAATCTTCGGATTGCTGAAGAAGTGCATTACCATGTTCTGCGAGTAGATCTTTGTATAATATGCATGTATATATTTATATATATATAGGAGATCTGTTATGTTTGCACATTACAGACCTCTCTGCTGCATTAATCACTAGACGGCCAACTTTTTTTTAGTAGATATCTCTTGAAGATAAAGATGAGTTCTTGGCCATATATTTGCATACATGTCTCTGCAGTTGTATTGTAAACCGAATAGCCATCAGGTAACCTGAGAATAATTTTGAACTGTCCAGAGTCACCCAGTCATATTAATTTCCCTGTCTTGAATGATTATGAAGCGGCCCCCACTGCAAGTCAGATTGGTACATTGCCAGCAATGTTTCAAACTCCACTGTTAATATGACAGGCTTTCTACTAAACAACAATGATTCTTTTCTTATACAATTTTCATTAATCATTTATGGAACATGTTTTCCAATGATTAAATTTTATTTGGTTAAACAATGTTGGACTATTTAGTTTAGTTTAGTTTAATTTAAGGTTTGTTGTTTTGTTCTTTTTAGTTCTTAATTTGTGATATTGTAATTTTAAGACATTTTTTACATTATGTGAAAAAAAAATTTGGACTTTGTTTTGCCTTAGAAATTCGACCCCCCTCATTTTATATCCTAGATACGCCACTGTCGCCAGTCATCCTCTTTCCCAGACCCAATTTTCTCATCAGTCATCAGTCAGTCCAAAGCTTTTCGGGGCCGTTGATAGTGGACTCAATCCCCGCCCACCGACTCCTACACTGTTTTTGTTTCCAGTAATTTTATTTTTTTTAATTAACAAAAAACTGATTTGATTACAAAAATAAAGATCAACGAAACCACGCGCTTAACATCTCAAACAAAAAAAAAAGGAGAAAATTAAAAATGTACAAAAAATATATATATAATCCATTTTCGATTATCCGTTGCATATGAAATTACGAATAAAACGCGTGATTCGCAGAGAAGATCATGCAGCGATTTGAGGATGCCGGATGGGAAGGCCGTCATACTTTAGATAAGGATGAGTATCAGATTGAATGGAATGTGGGTCTTAAGATAGAATTTATATCGTGCCTGGCGACATAATAATGACTGTTACCTTACATTATCGAGGTACATCAGTTACATTATCGAGGCACATCAGTTGCTGAACTATTTATTTGTAACATGTCATCCTTTTCGTCTGCCATAACAAACCTCTAAAATTTAACTGAAATTTTAAGCATTCTAAAATTTTAACATAATAAAAAATTAAAATATAATTTCTCTCCCCCATCAAATCACTACTATTCACTACAAAAAATATAAAAAATTATTTATTTTCAGTTTTTCACTGAACCTAATACCTACAATTTTAACAACACTAAAATTTTACAACACAAAACACACCCTTGAACATGTCCTTTTCGTCTGCCACAAGAAACCTCTTCGCACTCCACGGCTTTCTTCGTCTTTCTGAGCAAACAATCAAACATGCTGGTCCAGTTCGCGAGGCCTGGAAATGACACAGATTGATTGCCTGGAAAAAGTGGTCAGTTAAGTTTGATATGTACAGCCAGTACAGGAGCTTTCCTTTTCTTTTCTTCAAATGCAATTATACAATCCAAAGGCTGAGTCCCCTAATTTATAAACGAACCCTTGTTTTCGAATTGGGGTGCGTTTGTGTACCAAAATTTTACTCCCTCTAAAATTTTAACATAATTAAATATTACAATATAATCTCTCTCCCCATCAAATTATTACTATTTATTACAAAAATATAAAAAATTATCTTTCTTCACTTTTTCACTAAATCTAATAACTAAAATTTTACAACACAAACACACCCTTAGTTATTCTTCGACGATTTTTTTTTATCCACCTACTTTATACCATAAATTACATATCTCCATCTCTAACGTATTGTTATAAAATTAGATAAAAATTAATTTTTTAGGCTTAATTGTACAGTAAATCCATATAGTATTATCTATTGACAAATTGATCATTGAGGTATTATTTTCGACAAATAAGTCATTAGAGTTATCTTTTTGGTGAAAATTGATCCTTAACGTTAATATACTAATATAGTAACATTTTTTTGATGACGTGTAAAAAAAATCACGTCATCAACAAATAAAATTAAATCATGTGTCTTTAAATCTCCACAGGACACCTACTTAAAATTCAGGCCAAATTCATTTAATAACCTTTTGATACTCTATTATTTAATTTCCTAACCTCTAGTTATTTCAAATCAGGTTGTCTAATCTGTCATACTGGGACTGAGAAGTTTGGTTGCGTTACGCCAACCAATTGGGGGGAGTCACAGCCGAACGCAGTCGAAACGATGGTGATTGATTGGTGACTCAGCCACAACCTCTCTTTTTTTAACCCAGACCCAATTGTCTCATCAGCCCGTTCAAGGCTTTCCGGGCCGTTCATAGTGACTTAACGCTGGCCCACTAACTCCTTAACTGCTTTTGTTTCCAGTAATTGAAGATAAAAGAGACCCCAGCTATTGCCACCCTCCCACCCACCCACCTACCCCGTGGCCCTCCAACTTTCACTCATTTTCCTTCGTTTCGCAACATCAGGCCTGTGGGGAACTGTCGGCTTCGTTTCGCTACTCTCTTATCTCTTCGCCTTTTTCGAAGCCGTCACTTTTCATCAGTCTCAGAGATTTGAAGACGTGGGTGTCTAAGGACGTGCTAAAGAAGTTTCTGGACCATCGGACACCGAAAACAGATTTGATTCACACAAACAAAATCCGAAACTAAAGAAGACCAGAAACCATGAAAATTCCGGCCCTCGATGGATTTGATCTGGCGTTTAAAGATAAGAGGAGTTTGAATAAACATTAGTAATACATTTTTTTAATACATAATTGATCTTTGATTACGAAAACAACGTAACCACGCGCTTAACATCACACACCAGAAAAACAAGCGGAGAAAATTAAAAATGTACAAAAAATATATAATTCGTTTTCGATTCTCCGCTGCATACGAATCACACGCGTGATTAGCCAGACGCAACTAGAAGATCATACGGCGGTTTGCGGAGGGGAAGCCTGCTGGGCCAGGGAGAGCTGGTTGACGAGGGAGAGGAGACGAGCGTTGTAATCTCGCGCTTGGTGAACGGCCTCCGCTTCTAGCTCCCCGAGCTGGGAGCAGAGCCTCTCCTCTGCCTCCTCGGCGACTCGGAGCCTCTCCCAAGCCTTCTGGAGCTCCTTCTTCGTCTGCTCCTCCCTCTTATGGCTCTCCCTCAACTCCTTCTCCAGTTCCTCGTTCCTCCTCCTCAGAACCTTCTCTTCCTCACCGCTCTTATCCCTCTTTCCTAAAAAACCCACCATTCTCTCTCTCTTTTCTCTAGCCGTGAATGTTTTAGCAAGGAGTCCCAAAGCTCCCGCTGGCTCTGCCTTTGTTTGCAGGCTTGAGGAGCGAGGACGGCTTAATATAGAGGCCGAAACATGTATGTCCAGGTTCAATGTATCTAGTCATTTTCTCTTAAAACCTTTTTCTCTATTGCGTTTCAATTTAGATCTCCTTTTCTCCTCTAAATTTGCCATAAGTTTTAACAATTGAGAAGTTGGGTTTCGTTTCGCCAACGAAGTGGGATGCTATCGGGGGGATAGTCCACAAGTAAAAGCAAAATCGAAATTAAGGATAAATAAATAATTAACATTGTTGACTTAAATGCAAAGTTGACAAGTAAAATGTATTTTTATAATTTATACTTTACAGGAAGGAGTGCGGTTCGACTTTATTTTTTAAGGTTCAGCTTTGCTGCTTCGTCGTGGTCCACAGAAGAAAAAAGAAAGAAGTTCTTGAGTTGACGGAGGATCGCACCGCCATGATTTGGATTCTTCCTTTTTACTTTTCTTCTCTCTTGTGTTCGTTTTCTTCGTCAGGAATTATTATGTGAAAGATGCTTATGGAAGGAGACGAGAGTAGACGCCAAAAACATGCCTGGGTAGCTGGCGGGGAAGACAAAGGGATCCCAAAAACATGCCCGCCTGAAGCTTCAATGGTTACCAAATTTTGATTTTTTTTTACAAAATATCCCTTTGCTAAATAAATTTAAGACCAAAAGAAAAAAAAATGAGACTTTGCTAGTGTAAAAATTCATACAAGATATCGCAATTAAAATAGGAATCTGCTTCAATGTCTTTTAATATATAAGCAGAAATGTTTTTACATCGTGCCTTGGGACATAATAATGACTGTTTATTATCTTGTTTTTTTAATCCTTTTGCAAGATGTTTATCTTGGAAAGTAAAGTTTGTTAGGGCAAGGTGCATTAGCTAAGCACGTAAGTTGTTGTACTATTAGACAAGTTTTTCTTTGCAAACCAAATTTTTTTTAAAAAAAATTATAAATATTGTGAAAAATTTGGCTACATTTAGTTAAGGGCCTTTAAAAGTTTTTTTTTTAAAAAAATAGAAACGTTTTTCAATCCAAACATGATTTTTTCACATTAAAAAATCAATCTTCAATAAAATTTCTTATGAAATCTTTTTTTTTTCAATTTTCTGACAAACAACACAAAAAAATCATAAAAACTCATCTCAAACGAATTTTCATTACAAACATATTTTCTTTACACCTCTTTTTTGTGTATGTAATATCTCAGACATAATGAAAAGTACAAAATTTATAGTAACTCGTTAGAGGAGCATTTTGGTCATTTTGCATGATTTTTCGTCGGATTTAACGACTAATTTAGACGGGACTAGAATTGATGATGTTTAAAAGTTACGAGATTTAAATCGTCAAATTAAAACTTAAGGTGACCATTTGATTTTTGGCCCAACTTATGGGGTTAACTATGAGTTTACCCCTTATATTTTTCTTGACTTATACTTATTTGGGAACATCAAAACTGATTGTTTCATTGAAACGACGAGAGTACTAATCAATTTTACATCTCTTTTTTTTTCAGTTACCAAAAAAACAACTTTACATTTTTTTGTTGGACCACACTTAAAAAAGATTGAGCAACAAGAGTGGATAGTTGGTTTCTATAGTAATTGAATGCAAAACAGTACACTTCATACACAAGCTCTTAATTCGGCCAAATGATTGAACCAAACCGAATCGTTTTGGGTTAAAAGTCCAACAAAACAAATTCCCTTTTTCTTTTGATCTTGTATTCTCTGGTCCTCGACTTATCTAGGAATTCAAGGTATTTGATTCGCCAATGGCCCACTTTGATCACAAGCATGCCTCATTAATGGATCCTGGTCCCCTCAGGATTATAATAGCTTTTCGTGCCTACAAATACGCCGCCGCAGCCACTCACTCCAACGACCACCTACTCAACTAATCGAAGGTAAATACATCACAGCAGTCACAACCAACCATCCGAAGTGTATATCTGTCAATATATAGATCATACAATAGACTTTATTTATCATGTCTTATCTTTTTCAAATTATATCACATAATTTTAATAGTAAATTATAAATAATCTCAAACTTGAAACTATAGAGATAATCTCAAATAGTCATAACAAATATATTATAATCCAATTTTGAATAAAGAAAGTATCGAGAGTTTTATACTCGGACATGTTCGTTTTGTTAAAATTTTAAGAATTTATATTCAATTTTTTAATATTATAATTACAACATTAATTCTACACTAATATTAATATAACTCAATAATAACTTTTTTTACAACAAGTAACATCTTCTACACAAATACTAATAAAATTTAAATATTATCTAAAAATTATCAAAACAATTTAAATTTTAAAAATCTCACCAAAAACTAATGTGTATATAATTTTTATAATCATGTGGTGTAATTTGATTGAGACATTTGGTTGGTTTCCCCACCTGTCTGGGAATCACAACCAGTTAACTCAATGGAAATAACTAAACATACCCAATGGTGAGTGACTGGTGACTCAGTCAAAGTAAATCAAGAAAGGAAAGACAAAATCATTCATACAATCTGGGACTTACACAATATTCGTTTAATTAATGAAAGCTTTCGACACTTTTTAGTTCCAATGTTTGGGTTTAAATATAAAAAATTCACTACATAATTTTTTATTATTATAATACTTATTAAAAATCTTCTCTCTTCATTTTTTCACCAACTTCCGTAATATTTTTTTACTTTATAATATTTTTCAAACCCCAATACCCAAAATTTTCACCCTCAAACATACCCTTTGTCTCTTCGGGATTGAAGGGTTCTGTTGTCGACAGCTTAGAGGTGTTAATGTGTGATTTGCTTTTGAACGAAGAGTTTATATTTTAATTACCCAAAAAAAGAGTTTATATTGTTAATCATTCAAGCGTGCTGAATATTTTACTTTTTCCTTTTTTTTCAAATTTTCAAAAAAAGAGTTTATGTTGCCAAGTAAATTAAGGAAGGAAACAAACAACTTAAATATTCGTGCAAACGAATTTGAAAATAGAGATTGAAAAATAAAAAATATTTTTCTTTTAAATTGATGATATTTTTTAATCTAGAATTAATAATGTAAGGTGAAAAAATAATGATTCAGAATCTAATGTAAAAGACGTTGTAAGGTTTATTATGTACGTCATTGCTTACGAGTTCGGACGCAGTAACACACTTAGAAGTGACATTTTTTTTCCTCCCCTTAGGAAGATGTATCTTTTGGCATCGCTAGGGCTAGGACTGAACAGAACCAGACCGGACCGTAAAATCGGACCGAATTTGCTGTCCGGTCCGGTTTCAATTTTAAAAATACGGTCCGGACCGGATTTAAAGGTTCCGGTCCGGTCTGTACATATTTGAAATGCGGTCCGGACCGGACCGGACCGCATTTCATAATTTGTTTTTTAATTTTTTAAAAATTACTAACGCACTGCGCAGTGCAGAGCCGCACTGCGCAGTAGGCTTGCGCGAATTTTTTTAATTTTTTTTATAAAGAATTTAAATCCGGTTTGGACCACTTAAGTGGTCCAGACCGGTCCTTTAATATTGGAGGACCGGAAATGCGGTCCGGACCGCATTTCCGGTTTTCACCCCTAGCTAGGGCAGTAAGTTAGACGATTTCACGTATTGGATGCGGTTGCTGACCCTTCTAAACGTGTCCTAGTCTGTAGTAAGAAGTTTTGCTGCGTTTGTAAATCTGAATTTTGTCAAAATTTTAAAACATTTTTAAAAAGAATTTTTAAATACAAATATAAATTTTGTAAAAAATTCTGTAAAGGACACAATAATATATTTTTTAATTTCTGAAATTAAAAAAATCAAAATTATTTATTTTCATAATAAACATAAAAAATTCACTTAAATTAAATCTCTTAACGTTTTGACCAAATCCTAATAAAATTTTAATCTCCTCCATTTATTTCAAGATTAGAATCCAAGCTTTTCTTGATTTCGTCGGTTGTCTTATGATTTCGTTTGAGAAAAAGAAAATCTAAAAACTGTTAGCAGGAAAATCTGACAACAATAAAAGTATCAAAGTTCTATCCGACTATAGATTATGTTGTAGCCATAGAAACCCGAAAAGAACAGTTACTGTTGAACATGACTCCACTGCAGATGGGGCCTCGAGACCCTAATAATTGACCATCGATTCATCGCCTCACGTCCTGCTAATTGCTATCCTGGTCCACATTCTGTCTTGATCCAGCTTTTTCTTTTGAGGTAACAATTTTAGAGCTTTTTTGTTGTGTGCAGGATATCAACTTCAAGTCTTCATAGCCGCCGGCCAATGCATGGAACCGAAAGTAGAAGAGTAAAAAGAAAGAAATTAAGCTGCTTGGCATCACTATCAGCTGCCCCTGATTCCACTAAACTCTTGTACCAGATAATGAATAAAGAGACCAAAAAAAAAAAAAGATTAGCCAATTGCCTCGTCAGTTGCTGTAGTAAACTTTAAAAAATGACATCTTGCACATAGATAAAGGAAGTCGGCGGCACTTACATCTTGCTTGGAACCTCTGTTGCTGTCTTTAGTACTAAGGCTGCGTTTGCTAACACAATTTTACCTAAAATATTCTCTCTCCCCCTATAAAATACTACAATATAATCTCTCTCCCATCAAAAAATATAAAAAATTACCCCTCTTCGCTTTTTTACTAAACCCAATACCAAAAATATTTCGACACAAACACAACTAACTTGTAATAATTTCGAAACTTTTATTTAATATGTATCTGATTCGGACAGATCGTATTTTACTTGGATTTCACTCCTTGAGCCTTCAATAATTAGGAAAGTGCCATCTTTCTAACATTTAAATAAATTTATTTCTTGTTCCCCCCAAAAGGCGTATTTTACTTTTCCGAAATCAAAGTGGGGTTTGTGGACTTTCTGCAGCAAATCAACATGAGCCTGAAGAAGGAATTGTTGATGTCCTCTTGGCATTTGATGCTGAAATTACACGACAGCACGTCCACTCCGCACCTGAATTTTTATTAACTGAGAAATAATGGAAAATATCGTTAGATTTTAATAAAAAGATAAACAGTGGAATACACCATGGCTCTATGCTCTCTACGCAATCCTTAATTATTGTTGTATTGAGCAACCAATTAAGTTTCACTTCCTTGTTCCCTTTTTGGAGTAAGTTCCATATCTAATTATCTATATATTAGCAAAAAAAAAATCCCTATCTCTAGGACTCAATCTCTCTCGTCTCTTTAAGGTTTGGTTATTCAATAAATGTGTTCTCAATCGTTTGCTGTTTTGTTTGTTTGTTTGATTAATAGCATTGCTCCTGCTGAAATCTTTGTCCTGCCGATTTTTCGGAAACCCAATTCCTTGATCTGTTGCTTTTTTTAGTTTACATGGCTTATTGCTTGGCATGATTTGTTGCCTAAATTAGTGGGTTCTAGCCTTTTTTTTTCTTCTTTCCGTTTTGAAGATTTTATCTTCGTTCTGTGTAATTTGGATATGGGTAAGTATGGATCATTGACATGTTGCTTTGTCTCCGTGTACAGATAACGCTGACTGGATGGCTGGCCCTTGCATCGTGAAGGATAATTCTTGAATTTCTCACTCATCAGCCTTTCGAATCTGGGATACACAAGCATTAGGTTTGTGTTTTTCGTTGTTTTCTTCTGATTCATGGATCTGTGGGAAGATATGGTTGGTTTTTCATGCAAAAATAATCGGGATATTATTTTGGTTATCAGTAACTAATTTTTGGCAATTTGGCGAAGTGTATATTTATTCTTAGTATTGATAGTTTGGGGTGGGAATGCACAGTGAGAGGGATTGGGAAATGGGGATGCAGTCAGACATGTTGTTGCCGAAAAAAGATGGATTTGCAGAATTGCAGTGTTTCTGATCTAGAATTTGGGATGTAGTGAGTCATGTTTTTGCTGAGGAAGATGGATTTGCAGAGTAATTCTCAGCCAGAATCGGGGAAGTTGGAACAAATCGTTTCCCAATATCTGTTAAAGAGCTTACACATCATTCTTGACTCAAGAGTTCCTTCCCTTCATCGTCATGGGTTTAGTGGGGACCTGTCATCGGAAAAAGAGTGACAAATGGTTCAACTTAGTTCTAGGTGACCGCCCTACAGCTCTGGATAACTTGAATTTCTGGCACAGAAATCTGATGGATCCAATGATAATTGATGTAATACTTGTTCACGAAGGGTCTAATTCAGCCGGGGGAGCTGTTGAGACAGTTATAGAGAGGTGGGTTGTTCAGTATGAATATCCACGAGTGATCCATTCTCAAGGGAGGAAGAAGAGATGATGGACGAATACAGTTTCACTCCTGTAGAGGCCTTCCCTGGCCGACTGCGCATATCTGTGAAATACCGAACAACGCTCTCCTATTTCAACCTTGAGCCTTCAACCTCACTGCCACCAAAGATTATCTCAGATTATGTTGGTAGCCCCAACACTGACCGTCTGAGGTCTTTCCCCACTTCAGAGAAGGGTGTTCGTGCAATTTCCTTCCCGTTGAGAGGAGTACGAGCTCCATACCCTGCACGCCCACGCAGCTCTACAAGTGGCTTCCACAGAGCAGCTTTTCCTGCACAGAATCGACCCATTGTTGGATCTCCACCTACATATCGCCCACCTGCTATGCCATATGATTTTCCATCTCCACCTACTGAAATACATAGCCACAGAGTTCAAAACTACAGAATGCCAATCCATCAAAAGGCCATCAGTTATGATGATTATCAGCTTTCACCTCCATTCTCTCCATCTCCATCCCCATCTTCCCCATCATACAACGCTGGAGGTAATCCTGTGCAAACACGTCTACGTCCTGAAACTGCTCCCGTGAGCATACCACTTCCAATGACAGGCAGAAGTTCTAGATACCTCTCTCCCTGTTCTTCTGATCCAAATAGAAGTTCCCTTCAACCTTTATCTCCAAGAAGCAGCAAGGCTGATCCTTCATCACAGGAGTCTTTAAGGTCTGGAGATGTGCAGAATCATTACCCTGGTCCCAAGGTAGTCCTAATCTTAAAATCCAGATACATTCTTTTTCTACATCCCCACTCTTTAAGTTCTATTGCTACTTTTGTGGTTTTTTGATAAGACCAATTACTTTCTGTGATAGATGACCAGAGACAGCAAAGATGATTCAGGGCGGTTCTCAGGGTTGTTATCTTCCAGTGACTCACCACGTATTGGATTTTCCAGAAGCTCCAGCAGATTATCTTTCCAGGATGACTTGGATGATAATGACTTCTCGTGTGCTTTTGATGTTGATGACGTTGATAACATTGGATTTTCAAGCCAGGTACGTCAATTCATCTTGTTACATTACAGTTATAAGTGATGTCCTAAATCATCTCCAGGCTTATTATCATTTTTTATGCCAGTAATATTTCTTATTTTTTATCCTCCCAGCGACTTTTCTTGCACACAATATAGCTCTCCAAATGTTGGCAAATAGGCAGTGGCGGCAGGAATTAGGAACACATATCGAACTGAAGAGGCAATGTCGAACAATGGGACGACTTGAAGAGGCAATGTCGATCACATATATCGAACAGAGGCACTATCAGTGCGAGTGGTGATAATTTCAGCAATCTTTTGCAGAGGCAATGTCGATGGCTGAAACGAATTTCAGCTTAAGACCCTCGCAAAGTGGTTCTTGGCATTTAGAAAGAACATGTTCGGGTATTTACCTCTCAAAATTCAAACAATGGGACGAATCCTTTTAAAAACTTAACCAAACAGTTGGTGCGCTTGCTTTCTTTCTTAAAAAAACCAATTATCACACACCAATGACCAAACAATAGACAGACATGATCTACCAGCCAATAAACACCACACAACTGAACAGGCTCCCGATCAGTATACAAAGTATTCCAAAAGCCTAGAGCTGGATGTCGTAGCGACAGAGAAGAAGGAAGGAGAAAATCTACCTTAGGGATCCATCGTTTGGTCAAAGTTCTTGCCGTGGGTTCATTAGGAGTTAGCAGATATGAGAGCATGAACTATGTCAATGGAGCTCTTATGGCATACACGAACAAATGGGCATCCTCCCCTATACTTGTTCATCACCTGCATGCACGGTTAAAATACAAAATTAGTTGGTGTTGGTTTATAGGACTACATCTTACGGCGACCAAATTGGCTCTTATGGCGCACATGGTACATCCAACGAACTACTTGTTCACCTAGTCTATGCACTTGATCCGAAGAAGTCTAGTAATTTACAAATATTTTAAGCTATTAGTTTTCCTTCTGAAAATTAGTTTTAAAACTGATCTTATAGGATTACGAGAATAAATTATAAAGAAAAAAAAACCAAAGAAAGAAAGAAAGAAAGTAGCAGCCGTAGCAACTAACTGGTCTTCAGTGGCTGAGTTAACACTCTTGCAGCCCGCATGACATGACAAGCGAATGAGACAAGAATGGAAGCGTCCTAAGCAACAAAACAACAGCAAGCTCTCTGCTATCATGGAACAGAGAATTATGAGGTAGACAATTGCTTAGGGTGGGTTTGTGTGGTAAAATTTTTGGTATTGGGTTTAGTGTTGATATTGGGTTTAGTGAAAAAGTGAAGAGAGAGGTAATATTTTATAGTTTTTGTAATATTTTATACTTTTTGATGGAAGAGAGAGAGATTATATTGGAGTATTTTATTAGGAGAGAGATAAAATTTTAGTGACAAACGCAGCCTTAGTCCATGAACCCCCCTCTCTCCGCCCCTGCAAATAGGGGTCGATCTTCTAGAACTGCTTGGTTACTACCTACATTACCATGTAGATCATCGCACAAGGAATCCAACACAACCCCCATCTCAGAGAGTGCAGCACTCAGCTCTACCGGGCACGCAATGCTCCGACCTCCCTGGAGTGCAGCACTCAGCCCTACCGAGCACACAGTGCTCCGACCTCCCGAGCACGCAGTGTTCAGACCTCCCGGGAGTGCAGTACTCTGCCCTCCCGGGCACGCGACACCCAGCCCACCCAGGAGTCTGGTCGGACCAGTTTTAAAATTAAATGAAATAAACATTTATCCAACTTACTCACATTACAAAATACTTAAGCTCAAATAAAAATCAAATACCTAAAATAATAAGAGTAATTTAGGAAAATAAAATCACATTAATATAGGAAAGATAATTTATTAAAATCAAGGTTAAAAATACAATATTTAAACAAAAGTGAAATTCGGCCATATACTAAAAATTTAACCAACTTGTTCTAAAATATTTGAGGAAATAAAATGAAATTAATTAGAAAATTTAAACACATGGATTGTAATAAAAATAGTGATCGTAATTCAAAGATTACAAATTGAAGGAAATAAATTCTATAGGCAATCAATTAAATCGTAAATATTAAACAATGTATAAATTTAGAAAATAAAACAAATACTAAGGAAAAGAACATCAGTACTGAGAATATTTAAAGAAAAATCTTAACACAAGAGTCTTAAAAGTAGCTCAAAAGGTTCGGGGTATTACAGACAACTACTGGACTTTCAGAACATAAACAATGACTACCATGAACCACCTATATTAGAGCAATCAACACCTAAAAAACCCAAATATGATGGTCTTCAGTCGATTTTCCTTCGAAATGTGACATTGCAGTTGTGCATCCACCAATTTAATCTGTTCAAGCACCCTATGAAATTGATCGTCTATTCGTTTTTTATGTTCAACCACCCTTTCGATCTGCTCGTCCATCAATCATACGAATGACTTCAACCATATCTTTGGCGTCTCTTGAAGAAACATTTTCTTCTTTCAGCATTTTCTCCGTAAAAATTGGGGGTCTAACCGTTGACAGAAATCACATCCAACCTGAGTCTACATATCACAAGTTTATCATATGATACTTAGTGGGGGGAAAACTATCAATATTGAAAAATGAACAAAACCCAAATGTGATAATGAGACATTTGCAAACCGTTTTTCCATATCGTTGGCATCCATAAAAGTGTCGGCGTGAATTTTCACTAGTCAAGCTAGTCCATAACTTCGCTGGAATCTCACACTTACACAATGGCTGAGGCAGCACCTTAGCTGAGACACCATCATCGTACCCAGCAAATGAACTTGTTGAAATAGTGGACGCCATGCTAGAGCTCGAGCAAATCCTAAGGGCTGGACAAAAGGTACTAAATCTATAACTTATTCTGATGGGTTTGTGGCAAAGAAGGTAGACAAGAAAGAGAAAAGTTTGAGAATGGAATTCGGTGGAGCTAAATAGGTTACAAACCTTCGAGGGAGAGAGGTTGACTATGTCTTCGACAGAGATTGCTAAGGACGTTGCTGGCGACAAATCTTGGAATTCGGTGGAGAAAAAGGTGACGAGAGATTAGGATTCGTGCACACTTTTGTTGAAGACTAAAATGCAGCAGTTAATTTGGGGGGGGGGGGGAATTGAACAACCTGGCGTGTCTCTTGCGGACGTGGCGTGCTGATATGACATTTATACACATGTCGAGATCTGAATGGATAATGACCTGGATTAATAAGCCACGTTGGTGTTCTCTGTCACGGAGTTGGGCCTGAGTTGATGAAAAGACTTGAAAAAAAATTGAAGACAAGAGCACAAAGACTTCTGTGGAACGAATGAAAATCTTGGACTAGTTTGAGAAAAATTCAAATCCTAGGGACTGACAGGTATATTAAGCCAATAAAATTATTAGAGTTTGTAAAAATGTTATTTTAATTGGTAAAAAAGTAATGGAGGTGGTGAAAAAAATTGATTATGAGGCATCCAAACATAGGCTTAAAATTGGAGAATAATCCCTCACACAAAAGACAACCAAAACATCTTCTCGAGCCTTCTAAACACCCTTGTCCTTTTCCTGAGAGACTTCCAATAAAGGACACCAAACATCCTTGAATTTTCTGGACTCTGAATTGAAATGATGAAAATCCGATGCGGAAAAAAAAACTTTATGCAAAGAAATCAAAAATTTCAGAGAAAAGAGCATTTTGAATTAAGGTAGTGTTTGAGTGTTAAAATTTTAAGATATTGAAAATGATAAAAAAGTGGAGAGAATTTATTTGAATGAGTTTTTTATATTATTTAAAATAAAAATTAATAATTTGATGAGGAAGAGAGAGATTATATTATAATTATTTTATTATGTTAAAATTTTACAAATGAAACACAGCTTAAATTACCATTATGTCCCACTTCCACTGACTTCTGGTTCCCAACGCGAAGCTCATGCATCATCAAACCACCATTCCACTCCCTCACATAAAATCTTAAAAATATATAGCCCCTGGATAGTCTATAATGTTAACAAGGAAGAGTCTCAACCGGTTCGTTAAGTCTCTCCAACTTCATTCTACCCGCTCTTCTCTGTCCTCCTGCTTGAAATCTTAAACATCCTAAAATATTGGCTCATATCAGGATTACTCCATTGCCATCTGGCTCCTATCGTAATCATGCTGACTTATTAGAAATAATAATGAGTGTATATTACCTACAATACCACATTTAAGCAGCTAAGCTCCTAATCGTAGTTACCCTCCTCGAAGATTGTAGTTACTTCCTTTTCTTTGTGCACGACGTCATTTTAATCCTTTTTGTCTCTGTGTTCCTTTTTACTGTTTTAACTCTAAAGAAACAGATGATTATCTGATACAAGCTGAATTTGTAAATTTTGGACAGCAGTTTAGTGAAATCAGGGGCAGCTGATAGTGATGCCAATCAGCTTTCTTTCTCTATACTCATTCTACTTTCGGTTCCATGCATTGGCCGGGTATGAAGTTGATATCCTGCACATTATTTTATTTTGAAAAAAAAAAAAAAGCTCTAGGCCCCACCTGCAGTAAATTCATCGTCAATAGTGTCTTTTGGGGAATCGATGGGGTACATAACCTATCTATATTCGGATATTCGTTTAGACGGATCCCTTTTTTGTTTGTTTTTGGTTTCTACTTTCTAGACCGGATCTTTCACTGGTAGGGTTCCATTTCCATTGCCTTCGACGTTTCTAGTTTCTTACGACAGACAAGATGAATGCCAACATGTTTAGGAGGGTCAGGCAACCGCATCCAACACATGAGATCGTCTTACAGCCCTCGCGACGCCAAAAGAGACATCGGAAACGAAGAGGGTGGCAAGGGGAAGAAAAAAACAAAAACTACCGGCTAAGCTTCGTTACTATATGTTAATGACGCGCATAATAAACCTTCCAACAACCCATTACATTTTTTTATAATTTTTTTTTGGTTTCACGTTACAATAATTAACTAATAATTTTAGATATTTTATATTTTCAGTTAAATTTTTTTTATTATTTTATTTTTTACAATAAAATAATAATTTTATCCTCAAAAATTTTATTAACACTTATATTTTATGAGGGTAAAATTGTAATAGATGCTAATAAATTACTTTCAAAAATAGCATAAAATATCTCGAATCAATAATGAATGAATGTAATGTGATAAAAATAATAATTAAATACACTTTGTAGTCCTCACATTTAAAGTTGCGTTTGCAAATTCTAAGTAAGTGAAATATTTAAGTAATGTTGTGAAAATTGAGAAAAATTGAGTTTTATTAAGTTTTGAGAGAAAATAGTAAATAAAGTAGAATTTTATAGAAGCTAGTGAAAAGGTAAAGATAATTTGATGTGGGACAGATAAATTATTTTGAAGTTATTTTATTTGATAAAAATTTTGAGTTAGCGGTATTTACAAACTAAAATTTGGGAATAGTGAAATTTTTTGGTGAGGTTAGTATTTTACACATGCGTTTCTGGGTCACTATCACTTTGTGCCTTCTTTTTTCGACACATTTAAGGGGCGTTTGTTTCCCAAAATTTCTATTCCTCAAAATTTCCAAACAATCATAAAATAATACCTCTCTCCTCATTAAATTATAAAATAATATTATACTATTCAATTAAATCTTCTCTCTCCTCACTTTTCTATAAAATACTATACTTTTTCACAAATCTCAATACCCCAAAATTTCCAAAACCCCAATATTTTCACAAACAAACATGCGCAATTAACCTCTGGAGTTTTTGTTGTTGTCGGACTTGCACCCTCCGTCCAAGTTGGATGGAACTTCAACAAAGTGTCAAACTAAACCTTTAATTCCTTTAGTGACGGTCTCAATGTAATTGCGCATGCAAGATTTATTGACATTTGATTAAAGTTTTAACAAATGTCAATAAAGTCCCCGTGTTAGCTCGTGTGGTACGTCCTCCCTATGGGGAGGGTCCTTTCCGGGGTTCGTATCCCCGTGTCCCCCAATCCCTGCAGGCTTGCCTGCTTTACCTAGAAAAAAAAAAAAAATTAAAGTTTTAACATTCTTGGGCATTATAGGAATTAAGTCAAACGGTCGGGAACCAATTAACATGCGGGTAATTTTGTCAATAAAGCTGAAATGGAGGGACATAATAATCATTTTAGGAGAGAGTACCTCACATAACCGAGGATTTCTTCCAAGAATCCAATTTGACAGCCCCATTAGAAGGAGGGTGCAGATAGACGGCAACGAGAATTTTAGGGTTTAACGTGTATTTACAAAGTTTCAATGATCCCAAAGTATTAGGGGTTTAACGTGTATTTAATCTTAAAAATAATAGCTTAAGTATATAAGTATATTTATCCCTAAATAATATCTATGAGTATTCAATCTCTGCAATTAAATTCGTTTGCAAGGTATAGTTACCTTGTTTGTTTTCTTCCTTAATTTACTTAGCAATATAAACGATATGGTTCGATCCGTACGTTACAACTTACTGGTACCGTTTGCTTCAGTTAAATTTACAACATTAAATACTTCAGAAAATCTATCCTATATTAATATTCCAAACCCATGACGTGAATGGGTTATCAAGGAAGTCTATGGTCATCTTTATGCCATATACGTTTATGAATATTTAAATAAGGTGAAATTGCACCTACGGCGCTTGAGGTATTTAAAAGTAACAAATTAGTCATTTAACTCTATAGAGTAGTGATTTCCGAAAAACTATTCTTAATGTTAAATGTTGATATGTAGAAATTCTATTGAGTTTGAGATTTTGGAGTGAGAACGTGGAAGGTGGTTTGCGGGAATGGGTAGGGAACAAAATAAGCATTTTTTTGGTGTTTTGTAAGCTTGCCTGATGTGACAATGACGTAACGTAAGTGGCTAATTGGAGACGGCGTTAACGTGATATTTATGGGCTAATGCGTTTAAATTGGGCACATGATGCAATTTGATTGAATTGATGTAATATTAATTTGACATGTCAGTATTTACAGTTAATAGAGAGAGACAGAATTTGAAGAAGTTTTTTTTTCGAAATCATTATCTCATAGAACTAAATTACTATTTTATTACTTACTAGATTCAATTGCAACTTTTGAATTCACGAAATGCTGTGAGTGTAATTTCGCCTTTAAATAATGACATAACAATCCAACCTGACCCGGACCAAAAAAAAAAGGAAACGTAAAATATTCAGCACTTTGAATGATTGAAAATAAAAACTCTAAACAATTCCAAAGCAAATCACATATTAACACCTATAAGCTGTCATCAAATCTCGACAACAGAAACCTTCAGAATCATTTAAAAGAAGTAAATCCGAATTCCGAAGAGAAAAATTGGCGCACTTGTTCGGTTTATTTAAATTCTTAAAATTTTTTGAATTCTGAGAATACACAAATCGAACATATTTTTTAACATTACTTAAAAATAACTACTGCACGCATACCAATAAAATTAACATCACCTAAAAAAATTTAAAACACAAAAAATTCTCAAAATACTCTATAACCGAACAGGGGAAGTCCCCGATATTGTAGGAACGATGTTGGTTTTTCCTATCTTAATTTACTTCAGCTGAGTCAATGTTGAAAAGGTTGTGGCTGAGTCACCAATCACTCACCATCGGGCATGTTTAATTATTTCGATTGCGTTGGCTGTGATTCCCCCCAGGGGCCCAGTTGGTGGCGTAACGCAACCAAACTTCTCAGTCCACAAACGTATGACAGATTACACAACGTGGTAAGAAATAACTAGAAGTTAGGAAATTAAATAATAGACGATCAAAAGGTTATTAAATGAATTTGGCCTGAATTTTAAGCAAGTGTCCTACGTGGATTTAAAGACATGATTTAATTTATTAGCTGATGATGTGATATTTGTTTACACGTCATCAAAAATTGTTACCATATTAACGTTCATTGGTTGGAAGGATCAATTTTTACCCAAAGGATGACTTTGACCTAATTATCGAAAATGATACCTTAATGATTAATTTGTCAAAAGATAATATTATATAGACCTACTGTACCATTAAGCCTACATGCTATTTAAATTTTGAGAATTTTATAATTTGGTCACTAAATTTTACTATAGTTGAGAAAATAGTCATTGAAGTTATTTTTTTTACTTTTTGGTCACTGAGAATACGTAGTGGTGACTTTTCACTCTATCCGTCAAACCTCCGTTAATTTTTAAACAGAATAGCAGTCGACCGCTACTGTTCACTCCATCGTCAACGTCAACTTGCTGCGGTCAACCGCTTACTATTCCGTTAAAAAAATAACGAAGGTTTGACGAATGAAGTAAAAAGTCACCACTACATATTCTCAGTGACCAAAAAGTAAAAAAATAAGTTTAGTTATCATTTTGTCGGCGGTATTAAAACTCAGTGACTAAATTTTTAATTTTTCTTAAATTTTTTTAAGGGTATAAGTAACATTTTGTATTAAAAAAAATTAATTTCTATCTAATTTTATAACAATACGTTAGAGATGGAGATAGGTAATTTATGGTATAAAGTAGGTGGATAAAAAAAAATCATCGAAGAATAACCAAGTTGAAAACAAGTGTCCATTTATAAATTAGGGGACCAGCCTTTGGATTGTATAATTGCATTTGAAGAAAAGAAAAGGAAAGCACCTGTACATATCAAACTGACCACTTTTTTCCAGGCAATCAATCTGTCATTTCCAGGCCACGCGAACTGGACCAGCATGTCTGCTCAGAAAGACAAAAAGAAAGCTTATTACGGCAGCCTAAGGTTGTGTTTGATAAGTAAAATTTGAGTATTGTTAAAATTTTATGTATTGAACTTGATGAAAAAGTAAAGAGAGATGTAATTTTTTTTAGAGTGAAAAAGTAATGATTTAATAGGAAGAAAGATATTATATTATAATTTTTTATTGTGTTAAAATTTTAAAATAAATAAAATTTTAATGTGCAAACAGAGTAAGAAGGACATGTTTAGTTGTACAGCAACTGATGTGCCTCGATAATGTAAGGTAACAGTAATTATTATGTCGCCAGGAACTATATAAATACTATCTTAGACCCACATTCCATTCCGGTGAATACAATTTCGGCTCCATCTGATACTCATCCAAAGTATGTCGGCGTGATCCTCCATCAACTCAGAACTTGGTGGATCACAACCAAGTTGCAAAGCTGAAACGTGAAATAAAAGTACAAACCGCACTCATGTAAAGTTTAAATTATAAACTACATTTTACTTGTCATCTTTCCATTTAAGTCAACAATGTTAATTAATTATCTATATTAAACAAGTTTTTCCGAAGGATAACTTTCTTTAATTTCGACCGACGTTGAGGAACTCGCACCTTAATTACCGTAATCAGAACAATATTCTCTCTAATTTGTCTGAGCCGATAAGAATAAGAGCATGTTTGTTTTAAGAAAATTTATTAAATTCTAAGAATTGTATATATGATATTTAAACTTTATCGATATCATGTAAAAATTAGTTGAATTGTATTAATTCGTGTATAAAATAATATTGAGTTATATTAATATGTGTATAAAAATAATATTAAAAGTATAAATTTTAAAAATTGTATTCAATTTCTACCATTATTTATTAGCCAAACGAAAACGCCCACGTTTTGCTTTTACTTGTGGGCTGTTCTCGATAGCGATCCCAGTTTGTTACCGAAACGCAACCCAACTGCTCAATTGTCAAACTGATGGGCCTATGGCAAATCAGAGGAGAACGGGAGATCTAAGTTGAAACGCAACAGAGCTGAGTTAGAGGGGGTAGGGAAAATGACTAGATACATTGAACCTGGACATACATGTTTCGGCCTCTATATAAAGCCGTCCTCGCTCCTCAAGCCTGCAAAACAAAGGCAGTCATTCACACACAAAAAAAAAAAAAACAAAGGCAGAGCCAGCGGGAACTTTGGGACTCCTTGCTATAACATTCACGGCTAGAGAAAAGAGAGACACAGAGACAATGATGAGTTTTGTAGGAAGGAAGGAGAAGAGCGTTGAGGAAGAGAAGGTTCTGAGGAGGAGGAACGAGGAACTGGAGAAGGAGTTGAGGGAGAGCCAGGTGAGGGAGGAGCAAATGAAGAAGGAGTTGCAGAGGGCTTGGGAGAGGCTCCGAGTCGCCGAGGAGGCAGAGGAGAGGCTTTGCTCCCAGCTCGGGGAGCTAGAGGCGGAGTCCGTCGTCGAGGCGCGAGATTACAACGCTCGTCTCCTCTCCCTCGTCAACCAGCTCTCCCTGGCCCAACAGGCCTCCCATCCTCAAACCGCTCTATGATCTTCTCTGGCGAATCACACGTGTGATTCGTTATTTCGTATGCAGCGGAGAATCGAAAATGGATTATATTTTTTTGTACATTTGTAATTTTCTCCTTTTTTTGCGTGGTTTCGTTGATCTTTATTTTTGTAATCAAATCAGTTTTTTGTTAATTAAAACAAATAAAATTACTGGAAACAAAAGCAGTGTAGGAGTCGGTGGGCCAGGGTTGAGTCCACTATCAACAGCCCCGGAAAGCTTTGGACTGGCTGATGAGACAATTGGGTCTGGGGAAGAGGATGACTTAAAAAAAGTAGCGAATACTTATTTGCAAGCTGACAGATTAGCCATTCAAAACTAGGCGATCTCTGTGATCGCTCTTGGCTGGAATCTACATTTTAACAATCCATAGAGCTGGTGGAAGCTGTTTGTGCAAAGAAATAAGGTTTTGTTTGAATATGTAAAAGGTTTGTCTACTGAATTATTTTATTAGTATTGTATGTTTTTTTGAGATTGTGAAAAATATAGTTGGAATTTGTAAAGAAGTATTAGAATTTATAAAAAAAAAAAAAGTTATTTGAATTTGTAAAAAAAGTATAAAAGGTGATGAAATAAGTGATTGTGAGGCATCCAAACATAGGCTTAAAATTGGACAATAATCCCTCAAACAAAAGACAACCAAACAACATCTTCTTTAGCCTTTTAAACACCCTTCTCCTTTTTATGAGACTTGCAAGAAAGTACACCAAACATCAATGAGTTTGTGGACTCTTGAATTTAAATGATGAAAATACAATGGAAAATACCTTTGCCAAAAGCAACCAAAAATTCCAAAGAATAGCGGGCATCTTTTATTAAATGACCGTGATCTCCCACTTCTAGTTCCCAACTCCTAGCTGAAGCCTTATCAAACCATTATTCTACTCCTTCACATGAAATCTTAAAAATATAGGCACTGGATAATTTTTAATGTCAACAAGGCAGCGTCTCAACCGTTTCCTTATTAGAGCATATTCGTTTAGTTAAAACGTTTAGAATTTAAACATTACTGTTATATGCATATCAATATAACTTAATAATTTTGTTTATAAATATAAATACAATTTAATAACTTTTACATATATATTAATAAAATTTAAATATAATCTAAATATTCACATCATATTTAAAATTTAAAATATCCTCAAATATTTGCTAATTTCAGGATTAGTCCAGTGCCATCAGGCTTCGATAGTGACTTATTAGAAATAATAATGAGTATATATTACCTAAAATACCACATATAAGCTTTTAGTTACTTCCTTTTCTATGTGCACGATGTCATTTTAATCCTTTTTGTCTCCGTGTTCCTTTTTACGGTTTTAACTCTAAAGAAACAGATGATTATCTGATAAATTTTGGACAGCAGTTTAGTGGAATCAGGAGCAGCTGATAGTGATGCGAAGCAGAGCTTTCTTTCTTTATATTCTTCCACTTTCGGTTGCCATGCATTGGCCGGGTATGAAGTTGATATCCTGCACATTATTTTTTTTTTGAAAAAAAAGGCTCGAGGCCCCACCTGTAGTAATGTCAACTTCAATAGTGTCTTTTCGGGAATCGACGGGGGTACATAATCTATCTATATTCGGATATTCCTTTAGACAGTTTTTTTTTTAAAAAAAAATTTTTGATTTCTTTAACGGGTTCTGGACGGATGGCGGATCTTTCACTGATCGGGTTTCATTGCCAAAACTAAACGCCAGGTTTATATTGGGTTTGAGAATTTTGGTAGAATTTAGAGTATTTTGAGGATTTTTTTGGTGATGTTTGTTTAGAGATTTATGATTTGTATAAAAGTAATGATGATGTTTAAAGTTTATTTTTTATTTTTTATTTTAAATTTATTAATTTTTTATTAATTTAAATATTTAAAAGTTACAAAAAAAATCAACGAAAGCCGATCCTAAACTACAGCAAGGGACTTTCCGAATATAAATTTTTAAGATTCGAATCCTAGTGAACATCACAACGTAAACATCTCCGAGGACTTTCTGGCTAAGAAATCCTCCGAAGTTTCTAGTTTCATATGACAGAAGAGACAAAAGTGCCAACACGTTTAGAAGGTCAGGCAACCGCATCCAATACGTGAACTCGTGTTACCGAATTTTATCAAAATTTTATGTTGGTGTTAGAAAAAGGTGGTATTAAAATTAGTGAATGAATAAAAAAATTAAAATTAAAATTTTTAAGTGTATTTGATAGAAATTAAATTTTATTAAATTTTTTGTTTAACAAACTTACAGATTGAGTTGATTTTTTTTATGCACTAAATGACAATTTTATCTTCAATTTTTTTTTTTTACATTTACCATTGTATGGAATTAAAATTATAATAAATGCTAAACGTAATTCCGCAAGCAATATTTAGGCTGTATTTGAGAAGTAAAATTTTAGGGTTGTTAAAATTTTAGGTATTGAGGTTGATAAAAAAGTGAAGAAAGATAATTTTTTATATTTTTTTAGTGAAAAAGTAGTGATTTGATGGAGAGAGAGATTATATTACAAATTTTTATTATGTTAAAATTTTAAGATGAGTAAAATTTTAGTGTGCAAACGGAATCTAGCGACCTTCTATCAAAGTTTCTAACATTCTTAGGCATTATAGGAATTAAGTTAAACTGTCTGGAACCCATTTAACATGCGGATAATTTTGTCAACGAAGTAGAAATTCAGGGGCAGAATAATCATTTTATAAGAGAGTACCTCACCTAACCGAAGATTCATTCCAATTTGTCGGGCCCATTGAAGGAAGGGTGCAAATCAACGGCAGCGAGAAATTTAGGGTGAAACATGTCAATAAATATATTAACGGTACAAAATGTCAATGATCCCAAATTGGGTGTTTAAATTGTATTTAAACCTAAAAATAATAGTTAGAATATGTAAAATGTATTTATCCCTAAATAATATTTATGAGTATTCCATCTCTGTTATTGAATTAGTTTGCAACGGTATAGTTATGTTGTTTGTTTTCTTCCTTAATTTACTTAGCTAGAAATATAAAAGATATGGTTCGATCCGTAAAATACTTTAGAAAATCTAGCTATATTAAGATTATACCAAACCCATGACGTGAATAGGTTATGAAGGAATTAAGATTCTATGGGCATGTTTATGGCATCTACTTTTATGAACATTTAAATAATGACAACAATCCAACCTGACCCGGACCAATATGTATATATATATATTAAAGGGAAAAGTAAAATATTCAGCAAGCTTGAATGCTTGAAAATAAAAACTCCAAACAATTCAAAAGCAAATCACGTATTAACACCTATAATAAGCTGTCAACAATCTCGAAACAGAAACCTTCAAAATTAATTCGTCTGAGTCAAAATTACTTTATCGCAAAGAACATTCTTTCAACAGTTGTAGTTGCAACTGGTAAGATCAATATCAACTCAAAAAACAAATAAACCGATGAATATAGAGTATGCTTTCTTGTCTTAACAATCTTCACAGCAAGACCTTCGATATCTTGACGCCCAAAAAAACATTATGACTTCTCACATAAAAAATGTAGTTTCGAAGTTGATCTCTAAGTACAACACGATCAATTGCTTAGAAATCTTCTGGATAAAGTTTAGCAAGACGAAGCAACTTAGCATGATCAAATGCTGAGAATGAGTCTTTTAGATCAGGACGTGCTATACAAATAAGTAATTTGTACTTACTTCTGTGAAACGATGATTCATCTCCTGAGCGATCAAATCAATAACTTGGCAAAACACTTCCACACGAAAACGATGCAAATAAGTAATTATTTTCCCTCCATGCCGAGCCCGACTGTGAGTTTGAATAATGTCTTCCATATTGGGTACAATGATAGAATTATTAACACAAAAGCTTTTGACTGGTGAATACAAAGTCGAAGCTTTGAATCTTATCTAATATACTCAGAGCTGTGGATCTTTATTCTGTGCAAGTGTCATCCTCTCCTACGTTTTCAAGCACATCCAACATTGCTGAGAACATAGTGAAGAGACGCATTATTGTAATGTGGAATGAACCCCAACGAGTATCACCTGGTCGTACAAAACTGGTTTCTTGATTTTTGCCCCTTCCACTGACAATTTCTCCCTTATCCAATAGCTCCATTATCTTCTCATGTTGACTATGCCGAAAAGAATCTTTCTTTTTACAAGAAGCCCTGATTATATTCACAATCATCATAGTGTAAGAGAAAAATCACAAACTTGAATATTATTCTTTGCAGTAGCCATGATAACCAATTGAAGTTGGTGAGCAAAATAATGAATATAGGTCGCAGAAGGATTATCCCTCAAAATGAGAGACTTCAACCCATTGATCTCGCCTCGCATGTTTGATGCTCCATCATACCCTTGACCTCTCAACCTGGATATTGATAATTCGTGTCTTGCAAAAAAATTGTGTATAACATTTTTCAAATATTGGGAGCAAGTGTCAGTAACATGTTCCACACCAATAAACCTTTCTATGACTTGTCCATGTTTGTTCAAATATTTCAAAATCACTGTCATTTGCTCATTCACTGACGTATCTCGAGACTCATCAACCATAAGTGAAAAATATCCTTCCCCAATATCTTTAATGATGGCAAGTGTGGTCTCCCATGCAGTATCATTCGCAAAATCCTTCTAAATTTGTGGATAAGTCATTTGGTTGTTTCTCGGAGCATAAAGAAGAGTTGTCTTAACAATTTTTTCATTACGTAAGCTGTATCATTCTAAGAGCTCAAGAAAATTGCCCTTCCTCGTTTAACTCTTGGACTCGTCATGACCACAAAAAGGTAATCCTTGCCCCAAAATGCAATGAATACATTCTAAAATCGATGTCTTACGAATGCGATAAGCATTCTCTACTTGTCGTCCTTGTGCGGATAACATGTGAGACACACTTTGACGCTGATTTATGAGTGTTTTACATTGTCTTCTAATATCATTATGAGCGCTATTCACAACACCAACATGCTCACCAAAAAATTCATTGTCTTTTTCCAGTTGCTAAATCTCGTAGACGTAAACACATCTTCCTCAGATCTTGCACCTCTAGGTGGCCTAAACAGATAACACCGCAAGCAATATGCCGCATCTTTTGATTTACTATATTCCAACTAAAAAATCTGTTTTAGACCCTAAAGAGCACCTAGAGAGGGTGAATAGGTGTTGGTACTTTCTTTTTCTACGAATAGATAAATTTAGAACAAATTCTAAAAGACTCTCATCTATATCTAAATAGTATTTAACAATCAAAAAATATGCAGAGGAAAATTTTAAAAAAAAATCAAAGAAAAATAATAAATCAATCACGCACCAAGGCAAGAGATTTGATGACGAAGTGGAAAACCTTATTAAAGAAAAAACCACCATGGGCTAGCAGCCACAAAAAATTCACAAGAAGATAAACCTTACACCAGTGACAGAGACACGGACAACATCCAGTTGCTTGACTCTGACAACTCCGAAGTAATAAGCTAGGTAATCCAACCTAGACTCGTTCCATTGCGGTTAACCTCAGCCTTCTGAGGTTATTCTTGTAAATCTCTTCAACACCGGTAACTCTGGCTGTCAATCTCCTTAAGCTCTCTGAAGGCTTCCCACATGAGGTTGGTTTCAATGGTGATTGAGGTGATTGATCTAGGAGAGAGAAAATATAAACACTTTAGGTGCGAAGGTCCCAAAGAATATTTCTCTCAAGCATAAGACGCCAATGAAGGAAGGACATAACTTGGGTAAACCTCTTGGACGAATGTATCATGTTTTAAATAGAAAAAGATAAGAAATTTTCAAAACAGGGATTTTCGCTTGAGCCAAGCTAGGGCGAAATACACTATAAAGAAAAATGTCAATTTCGCTCGAGCCAAGCTAGGGAGAATCACACTGTGAGGAAAATACCAATTTCGCTCGAGCCAAAATCAGGCGAAGCTTGGGTGAAGATCCTATTCCGGAGATACACTTGAGAAATTTTAGGAACATATCACATTTCACGAATTTTAACTCCTCTTTCAAAATTCGAACACATTTCATCTTTATCTTCTTGATTCAAATGTTTTTCAATCCTAATCTTCATGATTCAAATCCTTTTCAATCTTAATCATTTTAGGAGACATCTTGAACACTTAAACAAACCCTTATCTAAATAATTCAAAAATTACATCTCAAATTTGAAACTGAATTCGTCAATAAAATTAACACCAACCACTCATAATCTTTGAACCATAACTCCCTAAAACCCCTAATTATTTTCCCATATGATTTCTTGGAAAATTCATGGCCACGCGGTTGAAAATGATGTTTGATCAAGTATTCCCTACAAATTTGATCATTAATCTCAACATCATATTCTTCAATGGGTTTACGCAACCCTGAGTCAGCAACAATATAATCCGGATTAATAGAAAGCTGAAGTCTTTTTGTACTCGTATTTGTTTCCAAATGATAGTCACTCTAGGAGTATTAGACAATTTCACGTTGGCTGACTTGTTTATAAAAAACTTATCCATTATCTAAAGAAAATAAATGAAAACAAAAATTATCAACCAATCAGTGGTAATAGCATTAAAGATTAAATTCATGTTGTTCAATTGACCAATGAACCACCAACTAATCACACAAACAAAATATTTATATATATTCTTAGTAAAATAGAACACATAAATAAAACAAAGTATTTCTCAAGCATTTTCAGCACTATAACTCTTCAATATCTTAAATAAAGTACTTACTAAAGTGAACCTGTTCAAACTGCTAAGAAAAAAAAAGCAACTGTTCAAACTGGCTGCCAATCAGCTCAACAACGATAAAGTTGAGAATCTACTTATATAGCCAAATCACGAAACAATCAAGATAATTTACGTAAATAGAGTCGAAACCTGGATAAACATGTTATATACTCATGAAAAGTCCCTCTTTTGATACCACTAAGGCTCTCGGATCTTTGCACAATGTCCAGTACTGGGTCAACTTAATTCCCCATATTTTCTTGTTACTTTTCTATGTTCGTTTCTTCTGCAAGCAAAGCGAACTTCGACTTGTCCTTGCTCAAGGAACAAAGCGACTTGTCGTTGTTATTTCTTCACGATGCCGATGAGGGCACCTGTAGAACGCATTCCGGACCCACCAGCAGTCCAGCACCCAACCTACAGATACACATCAAGAAGAACCCGTGGAGTCGGATTCAATTCAATATGGCAGAAGAAAAATCAAAACCCGAGTCCAGCAGCCGGAGCTGGACCATAGTAATAACCACGTGGTCCTTAGTCCACAAAGTGACAAATTGGACCCTCATCCATCTGGGCCCACATGTCCTGACTATTTTTTATCCTCAGTTTCTGGGTCCCACCGACCTTATCGCGTTTAGTCCGACAAACCAAAAGCGCAAATAGGTTGCTGGCCTGGAAATAAGGCTTACTTGGAAAATAATTTCGTTAGTTAGACTAATTGAAGGAAACAACCTGATTATTTTTTTAAGTATATAAAAATAAAAGATTAAAAATTTGAAACATTAAATTTTAGGACAAAATAAAACAGGGTAAAAATTTAGTGACTAAAAAGTAAATTTTCCTTAAATTTAACTTTTAAATATTCTCCTTATAATAAATATGTATTAAAATTTTAAATTTTATTTTTAATTAAAACTTTAAAACGTGTTACGTGCAAAATTTAATTGATATTAAAATAATATTTACATCTTCTCTTCTGTATATGAGTGTGATATCTCGAATCCCGCATGGAGTGGGAAAAGAGAATGAATGAGAGATGAGTTCTATAAGGGTCAAATCTCATATTGGGACCTTACTAGGTTGAGCTGAGTTTTATAATGACCCAAGGGGCTTCAAGAGCAACCTTGACTAGTCATTTTGAGGTCAAAGCACATATATGACTAGTATTTGTCCTTATGTCGTTAAAATGGTATCGGAGCGGTCCTAGTAACCACCAATGTGGGCTTGGTGGGCCTTGACGAGGACGTCAAGGATTTAAGGGAGAAGATTGTGATACCTCAAATCTCACATGAAGTGGGAGAAGAAAATGAATCAGAGATAAGTTCTATAAGGATCAAGTCTCGCATTGGGACCTTACTAGGTTAAGCTGTGCTTTATAATGATCCAAGGGGCTTCAAGAGCAATCTTAACTAGTCATTTTGAGGTCAAAACACAGATGTGACTATTGTTTGTCCTTGGATCGTTACAAGGAGTGAACAATCGAAAATTCGGTCTGATTTTTTGATCGAAAATCTAGTCGGACCGAATTTTCGGTTGTACTTAAAAGTAAGGACTGGACCGCTTTTTTATATTAAGCTTTTTTTTCATTTTTAGCTCACATCTTAAGATTAAAAAAAATTGTTACAAATGTCTTAAAAAAACTTAAGTACCATAAGTCAAAATAAAAAAATTATAAGTGTAAAAAATGTTATGTTTGTATTAAAAAACTTAAAAATATATATTTATTAATTATATTAAAAAATTCGATCCGGACTAGATCTCAAAAAACATAAATTATATATAACCGGTTTTACAAATTCAGTCTAACCATTAAGACCATAAATCTGATTCGATCCGATTTTTCGGTAAGATCCAATTATTTTGTGCACCCTAATTCCGTAAATATCTTTATCATATAATTGCACGAAAGAGAAAACGAGCATAAATAGAAAGAAAAGTAAAAAAGCAAGAATCCAAAGCAGGGCGGCGTGATCCTCCATCAACTCAGAACTTAATGGACCACGACGAAGCTGCAAAGCTGAAACGTCAAATAGAGTCGAACCGCACTCCTGTAAAGTATAAATTATAAAACTACATAATACTTGTCATTTCAACATTTAAGTCAACAATGTTAATTATTAATTTATATTAAACAAGTTTTATCCGAAAGATAACTTGCCTTAACTTCGACCGAGGTCGAAAAAACTCGTACAGTAATCATAACAATGATTTATCTAATTTGTCTGAGCCAATAAGAACCGGTTTCGCTTTTACTTGTGGGCTGTTCTCGATAGCGCTCCCAGTTTGTTGGCGAAACGCAACCCAACCGCTGACTTGTCAAACTTATGGCAAATTAGAGGAGAACAAGAGATCGCAACAGAGAGCACTTGGAGGGGGTAGGGAAAATGACTAGCTACATTGAACCTGGACATACATGTTGAGGCCTCTATATAATGCCGCCCTCGCGCCTCAAACATGCAAACAAAGGCACAGCCAGCGGGAGCTTTGGGACTCCTTGCTAAAACATTCACGGCTAGAGAAAAGAGAGACAGAGAGTGAATGGTGGGTTTTTTAGGAAGGAGGGAGAAGAGCGGTGAGGAAGAGAAGGTTCTGAGGAGGAGGAACGAGGAATTGGATGAAGAGTTGAAGGAGAGCCATAAGAGGGAGGAACAGACGAAGAAGGAGCTCCACAGGGCTTGGGAGAGGCTTCGAGTCGCCGAGGAGGGAGAGGAGAGGCTCTGCTCCCAGCTCGGGGAGCTAGAGGCGGAGTCCGTCCATGAGGCGCGAGATTACAACGCTCGTCTCCTCTCCCTTGTCGACCAGCTCTCCCTGGCCCACCAGGCCTCCCCACCGCAAACCGCTGTATGATCTTCTAGCCGCGTCTGACGAATTAAGCGTGTGATTCGTATGCAGCGGAGAATAAAAAATGGCTTATATTTTTGTACATTTTTAATTTTCTTCGCTTTTTTTTTAAAATGTTAAGTGCGTGGTTACTTGATCTTTGTTTTCGTAATCAAGATCAATTTATGTATTAAAAAAATGTATTACTGATGTTTATTCAAACTCCTCTTATCTTTAAACGCCAGATCGAATTTTCATGGTCTCTGGTCTTCTTTAGTTTCGGGTTTTGTTTGTGTGGATCGGATCTGGTTTCGGTGTCCGATGGTCCAAAAACTTCTTTGGCACGTCGTTAGACACACCACGTCTTCAAATCTCTAAGACGGATGAAATGGACTGCTTTGAAAAAGAAGAAGAGTTTGGATCAAAAAATTACATGGGTAAGAAGGGAGCGAGTCGAAGCCGACCGTTCCCAAGCGGGCCTGGTGTTGCGAAAAGGAGGGGAATTAGAGAAAGTGGATCCGGTGGTTTGCAAAAGTATTGAATGAAATTTGTAAAATAAACATTTAAAATTTTAAAAATATACATAAATATTAATGTCTTTTATATAATTTTAACTATTTTTTTCACAAATTATATCAAGTTTTTATTTATTTTTCACTTAATTTTAATATTTTTATTAAATAATCATACCAAATTATATTTCTTTAATTTTTTTTTATAAAAGATAGTAAAAATTAAAATTTTTAAATTTTTCCTTAATTTTATTTAAAAATTTACAAAATTTAAATTTATATAAATATAAAAATTTAGATAGTAAAAATTAAAAATTTTTAAATTTGTCCTTAATTTTATTTAAAAATTTACAAAATTTAAATTTAAATTTATATAAATATAAAAATTTTAAATTTTTTTATAAAACAAACACCACGCGGTAGAGTTGGGTATTCTTTTATCAATCTTTGGAGAGAAAAGTAAGTAGTAAAGCGGACATTAAAGTGCAGTGTCAATTGGCCAGGGTCAAGTCACAATCAACGGCCCGGAAAAGCTTTGAAGTGATGGATGAGACTATTGGTATGGGAAAGAGGATGAGTAAAAATAGAAGAAGTTGACATTTTGATCGTTGATTTTATATCCTTTGTAAACGAGTCTTTCATTTTTTATCTTTAAATTTTTAGTTTTTAAATTTTACGAAATAGTCCTTCCGTCAGTTTGTCATTAATATGCTTAATGAACCTCTTTGACATGTCAGTAAATTTGAAACGGTCGATCGATACAAATTTGCTAACGTGTCAGAGAGCTCCGTTAAGTATATAAACGACAGACTGACGGATTAATGCTTTTATAAAAAAAGAAAAAAAAATGAATGACTAAAAATTTGAAGTTTGAAGTGAATGACTAAAACAAAAAAATAACAAAAACTTAAGAACTAAATTGTTAATTTTCCTTAAAAAAAAGGGAATACTTATTTGCATTTGAGCTAGGTGATTAATAACTATGCGATTACCTGGAATTACATTTTCACAGTCCATATAGCTGGTGGAAGCTGTTGTGTGCAAACAATTCTAGGCTGCGTTTGGATTATGTGAAAGGGTCTGGTGGAATTTTTTGGGAAGTAATGTAAATTTTTTAAAATCCGTCAAAAAGTGTAGAAATTTATAAAAATTATTAAAATCTGTAAAAAAAAAGTGATCTCTGGACTCTTGAGCCTTCTAGACATCCTTTTTTCTTTTTTTTGAGAGACTTGCACAAACATCCTTGAGTTTTCTGGACTCTGAATTGAAATGATGAAAATCGGACGTAGAAAAAACAAAAAAAAAACTTTAATGCAAAGCAACCAAAATTCCAGAGAAAAAAACAAGCATCTTTTATTAAATCACCGTCATCTCTCACTTCCACTCCCAGTTCCCAACTCGTAGCTTAAACCTCATCAAACCACCATTCCACTCTCTCACCTGAAATCTTAAAAATGTATAGCCCCTAGATAGTCTTTAATGTTAACAAGGCCGAGTCTCCACCGGTTCCTCAGGTCTCTCCAACCTCATTCTTTTGGCTCTTATTTGTTCTCCTGCTAGAAATCTTAAACATTTCTAATATACACAGTAGGGGTGTTCACCGATACCAGCAGTGGGCCGGTTAACCGGCACCGCCACTGGTAACCACCCCCGATTAGTAGCGGGGGCGGTACCGGTTGCTAATTTCACCCAAAGGCGGTGAAATTAGATGTGGAGGTGAAACCGCCAACCGTCGGGCGGTTCACCGCCACAACCGGGTTTTAAAAATAAAAAAAGGTGGGGGACAATGTTGTTTTGTTTTACGACTGCTTTCCCTTTAGGGATCCCGGATCCCCATTCCTCGCTCACGACGCTCAGCAGTCAGCCCCCCGGCCCCTCCCTCGACAATCGACAACTCACCGCCACCGCCCATGCACAACCTTAATACACAACGTATAATACGCTCATTTCAGGATTACTACATTGCCATTTGGCTTTGATAATAATCATGCTGACTGATTAGAAATAATAATGTGTATATTACCTATAATACCACATGTAAGCTCGTAGACCCTACCGTTTGAGCCAACGTAGCACCAGGAAAATCAAAACTACATGGCCAGAATTTTTACGGTAGACTAAAAAATTGTCATATTCTCATAATAAAGACAAGAATCCTATCTTTTCTGCGGTTGGACGGGTAAGGAATAGCTGGCAGCAAACTTGAACGACAGTAGATGATCAACGACCACTTCCTCGCCTATCTCTGATCTCTGGGTCCCTGAAGTTGAAGATATAATAGAAGGTGAGTCGAGTTTGTCAATTCAAGGGACAGTAATAACATACATGCAACATGAGTCCGACCTCTGAATGTGATCGAGAATGAGAAGCCTCGGTCCTGGAGGGATTTTCACATCTCTAAGAGCACTGAAATGCATCATGGCAAGTCAAAGGTATCAATACATAGATATTATGGCTGAAATATCATAGCCTAGAAAAGCGGTGAAAGAAAATACCACAACGTTACTCAATGATGGTCAAACTACGTGCCTGTCCGTGAGAAGAGGCAATGTGCTGTCTGATAACAAGCCTCTTTTGAAATTTTTCTCGTAATTTTGCAGGCCAAGGTTAGACAACATGAATCTTGTTTTAGTATAAAAAGGATCTTCACCTGGTGGTTGAGAGAACTTTTCCCCTACCTGTGCAAACACATGGTAAGCGCTCAGGAGATATAGGTAAACACAGGAGCATATGGTGTGGTATGGCCCACTGTCACCCATCGTGAGACCATGTATTGACTCATATCATTCACAGCCATCTACGTCAAGAATTTTTATTATTCTCAAGAGTTTCACAACCTTGATGTTATATGATGCTATATAAAATGTTTTACGTGACAACAGAGAAACCATCGATAGCAGCAGAATTTCCAAATGCATTTTCTTAATGAAGATGGCCAATTTTAGATGGTCATCTTTTTATCCTCATTGTTTGTTATCAGTCAGAATAGGTCAGTAACTTATTGGAGGTCCAGATTCATGGAAAAATATTAGACCAAATCAGGAAGGAAATGCAAGAACAAATGGCATGTAGAGCTTGTTGCTCTGAGGTGTATGTAGATTTCTCAACCTTCATGCTTTGCATTGCTTTTATTAACAGTTAAGGACCAAGAATAAGAGCATGCTGTAGAACTTGAAGCACTTTTGAAATGATGAATTACTTCCACTCAATGCGCACCTTGAAGAGTCCACCTTGAACAAGAGCAAAAAAGAGGCCAGAAGTGACTGCATTTGCAGCCTGATTCGGGCCACCCATGCCACTCACAAAGGAAAATATGGCTCCAGAACCAAAAGCTGCCACCATGCTGCAATGATAAGCTCTAATTGTAAGAAAGTCCATGACTAAAAACAAGTAAAATACATGACAAAAAACTAAGTTGGCAAATGACCCCTAGGAAGAGGTTTCAGTCAAATCTGAGCCCTAAATTAGTAGTGAACACTTGCATAAAATATAAATGAGCCATTCCTTTGGATACATCAGACTTTAGATGGGACGGACTCTGTCAAAGGTCGCCTCTGGATATAAATCAAGGAGATTCTCATATCCATTCCAAGCATTTACACTCCTCAATTTCCCTTAGGATTCATTAAAGAAAAAGATCATATCACGATCTAAAAAGAAATCACAACGTGGATTTGCTGCCAGATATACATTGAAACTAGCCACTGTATTCGGTATTTCCATTGGTACTGGAGTGTCACAAGTTCAACAGATGTTTTTCGTTAAGTGACTTCTTTTCTGCATCAATCTATGAGAAATTATGGAGGAACAGACGCAACTCAAATGAGTTCATTTGCTTTAGTCTGTCCATTCTCATTGTTGAAATATCATAGCACACTATAATGGGCAATTACAAATGTCAACAGAGTTGGTTTCCCACATTGCATCTGAACCAAAATCGAAATAGAGAAAAAAAAAATTGACAAAATACATGCCACATGGAAACGCATGCAAAATTGAAGGGCCTGCCAACAACAAATCATACTCTAGGATTGTGAATAGCATTCAGCAAAGGACTAAGGAGAAATGTTCGATTCCCACTCATCATGCTTTTACTTCAAAAGTCAAGAGTAAAAACCTTTGCATAATCAACCTTGACATTTTCACAAGTAACTCAAACAAGAGGAGGTAAATTACAAGCTTCCCAAGGGACTATAAGCAGTTGAGTAATAAGTAAAGTCAATGCTTTACGTGCAAGAAAGAAAGATATATAGACAGAGGGAGGGACTTTGAAGCTTCTGGCCTTTTCCGAACTCTCTTTAAGCAAGGAAAAGATAGTCCTCAGAAATTGCTCCTAACTATAATGAAGACTTCTGACCAAAGGTACTATCAGATAGCAAAGGCTCACATTTTCTTTTTGATGTAACCTTTAAAAGAATACAGAAGAAAAAACAAAATTTGCAGCTAGTGCCATCAGCAAGGCCTCCTAGAATCATCAGAAAAGCTCTATTCAACAATGAGTTCTGTGAAAGAAGGATGGATACGCCTCATATTTAATCACTTGAATAAGATTCTGAAGTGAATTATCCAATTTCATAAACTCTGTAAAATGTGTCCTGCTTATCAATGGAACTAACAAAATATTTTAAATTTGCAAAGAAAAAGTGATCCTTCCACAAAAGATAAGGTGGTTCTTTCCATTCATTGTACTTCTATTTGCTGGTGGGATCTTTTCATACACCAGCAAGCAAGAACTCGATTTACAAATCCTCCTAATCAAGGATGGAGGTAGAGATTTTATTTGGAGGTACAAGTTGGGGGCGGGGGGGAGGCCTTAGGAGTAGAAAAGCCAAGGTTTATTTTTGGACCATAGATGATAGAATAAAATCTACAAGGGAGCTTAGGGCCTCAACCCCTTCATTCACCTCACACAGGCCAAATATAGAATCTTTCCCTCGTGTCCGAACGCCAAAAACCACTTCAGAAAGCATACTGGCAGCTATGAATTTCACAGAAAATACAATCATCCATTTGATATTGGCTGCCAAGACAAACTAGAAAATAGGGCATGGTAAAAATTCTAACAACCTCAAGATGCACTGGAACGCCACGTGAGAGTAATTAAGGACTTCTTAAGCAATAAAACAAGTCAATGAAGCCCAAACTACATCTAATTGTGGTTTGCACATCATGTGCATACAGGAGGAAGATAATGAAAGTTCACCTAGACTGGACATCCTCCTTGCCTCTCAGTCGTTTCATGAGACAGGCTATGCCAGCATTGACACCTGTTATCACCGCAAAGTTGCGAGCTTGTACCATCGGACCCCCAGCAAGAGCCTACAATCAAAGCAAAACATTTCCCATATATCAAGGAACACTGTTTTCTTATGTATCAATGAAACCCTACATTTTCTAACAACTGTCACTATTTCAATTACTCAGAAGCTTTTACAATGCCAATCATGTATTGACTTTAGGACTCACTAGCAACTATGAACTGGTTATCCATGAGTAGAAGGCATAATTCGGACTATGCCTACAAATATCTAACCCAAGCGACCAAAAAAACATCGTAACTTTTTTTTACTAAAACCAAATCTTTAAACTCTAATCGTTTTGTTTCCTTCAACTTTACTCTAATCGACCAAGCCAGAAACCTTTTCTTTCTTAAGTTTTTCACTAGAACAAGTACGTCTCGCGTCTCCAATATAAGAAAGCAAAATAACAAAGAGGGTAATTGGGAAAACGGAAAAAGAGTGACGCCAACCTGGGCCTGCTTGAAAGAGGCCATGGCTTGGGGGTTCGCCTGCGGAGGAGGATTTGGGAGAGAGGAGGACATGTCGTTGGTGAGAGTGCCCATGAGTGCGCCTATTGCGGCGCCCTGGGCGGAGCTGGTGACGGTGACCAAGGCCACCTCCACCGGGAGGGACTGCTTCGCCAACCACGCCCTGAACCCAGTCTCCAACTCCTTGAAGCGCCCCTGTATCTGCTGTAACGGGTTCTTCTCCGGCATCAGCTGCGCCACCACCATTCCCTGTTTCCCTTGCTCCATTCAGATCCTTCGTTTCGCTTCGTTACTCTTTAGTCGCAGAGTATTGTGGATAACCGGTAACAGTTGGGCTTTGTCCAGATTTTCACTCTCTTCCTGTTTGGGAACCCCTTAACACCTAATCAGCTTGGGAGAAAAAGAAAAAGAAAATAGGCCTGAAGCATGGATATGACCAAACAGACCCTAACGAGTTTTCTTTATCCAACGTACAAGCAAGGTGTAAAAAGACAATCAAACAAACCTTATCCGTGGCAAGGATAGTATTTCCTAAACGAACAAACAAAATGCTTCTAATTTCCTTCCCCCTTGACTGACAGTGAGGAGATTTCTGATTAGCGTGCGATAAGCTACTGTAGTTTTGGTACAGTTTCATTCCTCGCCTCAAAACCCTAAACTCTGTACCCTGCAATCCGTTGTTTTATTTCTATAGCTCCTCTAAGCTCGACGCAACGATGTGTTTCGTCTCGGGAAACTTAGGGCTGTGTCTTCTCAAAATCAGTCAACGGTTCCCGATAGTACAGTTTTAGATCATGAGGTGGTATCCAACTTTAGTTCATTTTGGAATTCGGCAAGATTAACTAAAATCAAATGAAATTTGTGTTTCATCACAAACCATTAGATGTTCTTATATGACATACAGGATGCTTATGTAATTTACTTATTTTTGGTTTACTAGAAGTAGATTATACTGAAGCAGGCACGGAGTCGGACCGGAAGACTTGGTAGTGGTTTGGCAATAAAAGCTGTCATGAGCTGCTCGAGGGAACAATCTCCGGATTGGTTGCGCACGTTCCAGGTAACGGAAGAATCTATTTTTAGTGTGTGATCACCGTTTGTCATGGATTAACTTCCCTCAGAATTCTGGAGGGTACTACTGAATTAGAATGATTTATTAGCGGGAGCAAAATGCATTTCTTGTAGAACAATTTAAAATGGGGGCCGTGAATATTGATCATTCACGCTATCGCGAACTATGCACATTCAAAAATTCATACGTTTCACTTGGGCAGTTCAGAAACTCAGGAACCAACAGAAAAACCTCATTTTCTGATGTTTTTTTTTTTTTCCAATTGGAACAAACTTCTGCGAAACATTTGAAGTGCGGGTGAAGATTCAAACTTCATGATAGTGGCGGGCAGGCTCGTTGGTTATAAAGATATCTCTAATGATACACTTTTAAAGCATTACTGGTGTAAGCCATGTTTGGAACAAGTAGTTGTTGAGTACATACAGGTTTTGCCGGAAAGCTCTTGCAAAATGCCCCAAGTCAAAGTTAGTTACCAGTTCCAAATCGGATGTATCAATATTCTTCTTCAGATATATATTGCACCGAATTATTATCCTCAGCTCTTTATAGGAATGGGATTCTATTCACATAATTGACACCGTGGGCTTTCTAAGTCATAAGGTTGCGATCGTCAGATTCTTTTGTTCATGTTCATTTTCAACCCAGATGATGGAGCTACTGGACCACACTTACGGTGTGTTTGCAACATAAAATTTTACATCCTCTAAAATTTTAACACAATAAACTATTACAATATAATCTCTCTCTCCTCCATCAAATCATAACTTTTCACTACAAAAAATATAAAAAATTATCTCTCTCTTCACTTTTTCACTAAACCCAATACCTAAAATTTTAACAACACTAAAATTTTACAAAACAAACTCACCTTAAACACCTTTCTTTTTGTACTTTGGTGTGGGCGCTGGCCATAACATTCTTACTTTCCTGACCAGGCACCAACTCATTCAATGATGACATTATCTTCAGATTCTCAATCTTCACCGAGAGGCAGCACTTCAAGGGAGGACAGAGATGATCTTGAAGAGCCATCTACTTTCAAGTCATGTAAAATTACAGAGGAAAGCAACAATAAACCTATAGTTTTTGGTGAAAGTGGTGTTGAGTCTCCATCCAATAAGTCATCAAAGGCAAAGTCTCCAAAAAAAAGGCTGAAAGTAGAAGATCAAACACTCAGGCAAAAAAAGAATACAGCCATCAGGAAGAGAAAAAACAGGTACACTGGGGGAGCGTGGGAAGTAGTTTTTATTCAGAATGCTGAAATTTAGAGGTTTTAAAGAGAGGAGTCACACAATCCCTAATAATTTTCTCAGGAGATGATCAACTTATTGGTCTAAGCCTTTTGATTGTGATGTTGACAGCTTTTCGCTTTATAAGGATTCGTAACTGGAAATGTATTCATTGGAAGTTCCATAATTTATATTGATGATACAGGGGCTGAGAGTGACAGGATGGTTGCTGATGAAGTAACAATTGGGAAGCATATAGAGCCTTATGTAAGACGCATTACCTGCCATCAATTCATGTCCTTAGTTTGGTGAAGTTACTTTGATATATAATAATTGTCAGTTTCCTCCAGTTTACTTTGAGTGCTCAAAGTTCATTACACATAAATGGTAACGTTGTTATATCTCCATGGGGTTTATTTTTAAGCATTTATTAGCTTGGTTTCGTTTTGTTTGCTGATGACAAGAGTATATGTTATCATATAGGAACCAACTCATTCGGTTTGGACATTGTCATCAGACTCTGAGAAAGATTCTGGAATGGAGGATGATATTCATCATGGAGACCCAGCTGGACGTGATAATGTCGTTCTTATTGTCAGTGAGGGAGAATCTCCATCTAAGAAGGCTTCAAAAGAAAAATCTCCAAGGAAACGGCTAAAAGTAGAGGATCGTACACCAATCAAGAGAAAAAAATAAAGGAGAATGTGGAAAGGAAAGGTATGGAGGGGCCTTTTCTACTGGTGTGAGTGGTGTTAGCTCTATAAGTAATAAAATCTGTAACAAAATTTAGAACGAGAAGCAGTGAGTATGGTTAATATTAAACCTTTTCGTGATGGATTCAAAATGAGACTGTCTGTGTCTCTCTCATAGAGAGATATGTACTCTCTTTTGATTTATGATGCATGTAGTGTTTGTTCATGGTATATGAAATGATGGCGATGTGGAAGTTGCAGACGAAGAAACATCTGACAAGCATATTGAACCTCGTGTAAGAGTTATGATTAGTTGCTATGATGCTTGTCTATGTTAGTCATCGGCTGAATGAAATGTCTTGCAAACTTATAATATGCAGGTATCTTCCTCAAGGTTGCCTTTGGTGCTTCCTGAGAAAGTCCACCGCTCAAAGGTAGACTTCAAGGGTCAACTGTACAAAAGGAAAAAAAGAAAGTAACTGAAAAACAGAAGTATGAACCAAGAGCTTTGTCTTCTGTGCAGGCACTAGTTGAATGTGAAGGGGGATTCCATAGATTTGAGTGGTGATATGGGTGCTGTAGGACGCGTAGTGATTTCAGATACCCCATCAGGGAATCATGAAATGTATTTAGATTTAAAAGGTTGGTTTTGTTCAAATCCACTGGTCACTTGGATTGATAATGATCCTTCAGCCTTTTCCAATACTTTGTTTATATGTGTAGCAAAAATTCCCGTCTATTTACAAGATTACTTTAATGTACCTTAAGAGTATTTCTTGTTGTCTATTAAAAGATTTTCCTGCCTACTAAAAGAGAGAGGTTGAAACGTCATCCTGGATGACCAAATTTCGAAGAAACCTGAATCTTTTCTCAACTTTCTATTTTTTTTATTTATTTGTCACATGACACGTCTCAGGTTTTATGCCTTCGTGACCTGCTCTCTTTTTTTTATTTGTTCTTGTTGACCATAGTTTTCCTTGTAGCATTGTAGCAGCCTACTTCTAACTGGTTTAATTTCGGTTACTCTTTCAGGAACCAGATACAAAACAACAATAGTACCATCCAGGACGTTTTGTGTTGTACGTCATCAATCTCTGCCTAAATATTCTCAGTGGCATCATGGTTTCAAAAGTCATGACTAGTATCAATGTTTTGTTCAAATCAGATATCTCTATCATGGTGGCACATAAGAAACTAGTCTTCGAATTTTTAATCCTTACAAGTGAAACTGCTGAGTTATTCTTCTCTTATTCAGGTTAGCTTTGGCCAGTCAGAGGCAAAGGTGTGTTAATTGTTTGCTTAATATCTCTCCTTCATAATGTATAGATGTAGTTGATGAACTTTTACGATTGGTTTACCTCATTATATGTCCCGTCCTCGTTGGTAGTTACCGTGAAACATGGCAATATACTAAGAGGGTGTTTGTTTGCCAAAAAATTGGCATGCCAACATTTCAGGTTTATTTTAAAAAATTATAAAATAATATTTCTTTTTCCATCAACTAATTCTTTCTCACTATAATATTCATTCAAATCTTCTCTCTCTTCATTTTTTCACCAACTCCTATAAAATATCTTCACTTTGCCATCAAGCCCAATACCCAAAATTTCCACCACCCCAAAATTTCCACAAACAAACACCACCTAAGTTTTATCTGATCTATTCGCTCAGCTTTGTACGTTTCTTGGTCAGATAGAGGCTATCATGGATGACTTCATTCAGCTTACACCACAGTCTAACGTATATGAATCTGAAACAATGGTTGAAGGTTAGGAGATTCCATTATGGTGTTTTATCTCATTATATTCCTTTTTTTTCCAACATTCCGAAAATTGCTTCCTTCACATCCATCATTTTGCTTGAGTAGGAACACTGGACGGTTTCTCTTTTGATTCAGAAGAGGAGGCTGACAAAATCCCTAAAGCTTTTGCTCATCAAAAGGATCAGAATGAGGGTGTTGAAGAGCAAACCAATGGGAAAGCAAAAGGGAAAGCTGAGAAAACATCAGTATGTTTCCAGACTTCAATACTCAGAAAGAATCTTAACTTAATTGAGTTTAGGCTGCTTCTGTTTTCATGGATTTCATCACTTTGCCTGTATGCTTATTTGATGAACTTCTGGATGCAGGGGATTGTGCGGAAGAGAGGTAAACCTGTGGGAGGAAAGCCACAAGCACCCAAAAAAGTAAGAAAGAAAAATCAAGTTTCAAAGAAAGGCAAGACCAAGAAATAAGAGATAAATGTATGGTTAGAGTTTGTTATACATGCCATAAGATACAAGCAACCGGTGACTAGTATTAGTTCTAATTGCCGGCCAGGCTAAGTAGGATCACCCTATATTAGTTTCAGCTGACTGATTGTAGCATGGGAATGGCCCTTAGGGCTTCAAAATTTTCAAAAGCTGTCTTCAAGGAGTACATTTATTATTATTTACTTCAATTTGGCTGTGTTTTAGGTTGGTTCATGGATTACTTGCTACATTCAACAACCTATGTCTGCTTTCGCATGTTACAACTACATTGATCTTACAAGGAATCTATAACTTTTTTCCCCCATCTTTTTATTTTATCGAATTTGTTTCTTATACCAAATGGATTGTCTCAATTACAGTCTGCCCACATGATTTCCATTGACATTTTTAAACTGATTCCATTCTCGCTAAAGACCATAAGTCCATGGATCAGTTACTATGAACATCTTAAATGTTCCTAGTTCTAATTTGTTGCTCCTTTTTGCCACCTGCGTGCCTGATTCAGTCATGTTTCCCTTCAAAGGAACAAGTGAGGTTCTACTCCAGCTTCGATATAATGCTGTCAAAGGCCTTAAACTGATCATTTGTGTTAAGAACAAGTTTGAGATGACTAGAAGGATTGGCATCAAGCTTTTCTAGTTACAGACCCACGTCTTCAGGCTGAGAAGGGATCCACCCAAGGGCCAAGAACAGGTTTAAGGTGACTAAAAGGATTGGTATTGGAAGAGGTAGGAGGATGTTTGATGACGAAACTATTCCACAACCTTCCCGTTGCTCTGCTCGAGTTGGAGCTGTGAAGACACTGGCTGATTTATCCATCCTGAATGGCAAATTGTCATCGAGTTTCAGGTTTTATGGCGGGAGTTGCCGACCGAACACGAATTGGTATTTTCTCTTGCTCTAAGCACCAAAATTTATATTAAGCAGTTGAACTTTATCAGAGGAGGTAAGCTTGTACCCGTAGACAAGAGGACAGAAAACAAAGGCATAATCGAAAGTCTTGCATGTAAAAGTGCTTGTGCCATCATCAAAAGCATAGCTATAAGCCCTTGGACAAGCGCTCTTGAAAATGGTCGAGTAAAAGGAGGGCTGGCATGTCGTTGGGTTGCCAAACTCTCCTCTGCAGCAGTACTATTCCAACCCAAATGCCCCGCATGCACTCTTACATGCAACCACCCCTCCATCGTCTCCACCTCCCCCCGCTACCTGAAGCTCCTTTGGGCAACGTGTTTCATTTCAATAGCGGAAGGCGGTCTCATGTTGGATTTTACCTTCTCCTTTAGAATCGGATAGAATGACCTAATTGGAAAGAGACCAAAACTAAAAGGGGTTTTAACTCTTACCGATGTTGATATCGGCGGCACAGCCCACGGCATTACATGCTCCGTTCGCCCCACTTGGTGCGGCAACAAGGGGCAAAGTGTAGCCATCTACAAGGCTGATATCATAGAATTTTTTGTCGTCGCCGTTTCCCAGGGTTATCTCAAATAGGGATGCAGGCAGAGTGGCACCGTTGCCATCACATGACACGTCTCCCGCCACAGTCCCCTGTTTGACATCATGACATGTGCCAGCACCCGACCCGTCAAAAGTGCAGCCTGTCCTTGCCCAGATTCGCCCTGACCATCCAGTAGTAGATGGGATTCTAGCACTCTGGGCGGAGTACAACTGGAACTCGGTTGTTCCAAGCTAGCTGAGGCGTGCCTGAACCTGCAAGCGTGCTGGGCCATATAGTAAAGAGGCAATTGTTAGTTATGGTGAACGTGCAAGAGAAGAAAAAAAATGAACATGATAGGTCCCGTACTATTCCTCGCTAAAATAAGAAACTGAAATAGAAATGGAAGAACTGAAATTATATGGTTCTGCTTAGGGCCCGAGAACAAGCCATGATACAATATCTCTAGGTAAAAAATAATCTTTTTCCAGTCAAAAACTACTGTTATTTATATAACTATTCTAGGAACTAACATAACGAAACTGCAGCAGCTATCCTAGGAACAAAGCCAACGAAAAAAAAGCTTAACCAAAGTCACTTGCCAACGACAACCTTATTCAAAGCTGAAGACTAACTCTCCTTAAACTAACTGCTATAATAACGGGAATTAGTCTTCCGAACACGACAGTCTATCAGAAGACAACACAGAAACTAGGTAACATCCACCAACCGGTCATTGGCATTGTTGGAGAATCCTTCTCGGTTCTCCTAAAATAGGAAAGGGGTGAGAGCTACAGATATGGGCAAAATCCTTCATATTTGTAACTCGAAGAATCTGGGAGGCGAACAGGGAATACAGAACCAGATGGCTACGTTGCTTTGATGGACTTCTCAGCCGCAAGATCTCCTTTTTGGGTTTAGCATTTCTTTCATCTTGGATGGCCTTATTAAGAAGCAATTCTTTTCTTTAGCAATTGCATGGGACATGTTATACGGGATGAAAGCTTAGTGATTGCTCTCTGACAAGAGAATCTCATTAGTTTCCTCCCAACGAATCAATTGAGCAAGTTCAGATTCGACCCTATTACCGTAATCAACAGGATGGCCCTCAAAAAAGTGACCGGATTCTTCCTGTTCAAAGAAGGCAATATTCGTTTGTAGACTTAAAAGGAGGATTTGTCTTAAACATGGAGGAAACCAGGGGTTTGGGGGTAATGCTTATTGGAGGAAGAAGAGGGGGTGATGAGTTCAGTGACGGCGGTCTAAGTGTGAGGAGATATATTTTATTATTTGAATTATATTTTCTAATTGTCTATTAAGTGTGAGCTGAACTCTCATTTGATTAGAAGCTCCAATATATATAATATTTAATTAAAATTTGGGTGAAATACTGAGTTGGATCTTGAACTCAAGAGTTGACTCTGATACTATGTAAATCTACCTGACGATGAAATGTAAATTTTTATTGAATGAAACAGCTCATTTGGAGCCGTTTGGATTAAATTTGAATGACGTGGCAAGATATAGACAGCAAATAAGAGAAAACAGGAAGAAGTTTAACCGAAGGTGAGCCGCCCGACATCACAAAGCCTAGCTAACTTGTACCACGAGATTTTTTTTTTTTTTTTTTAACTTGTACCACGGGATTGAAAGTTGGAGCATAAAAACAAATGAGGCCCACCACAAGAATGAAGCCCAAGAACGGCCCATTGCTAGTTCAGCTAGAGAACGAACGTCTGGAGGCCCAAAGATCACGTCAGTTTGGAGCCCACCAGCCCTCTTCATCCTCCACTAAACGACAGAGTAAAGTAACGTTACGGAACCGAGGATGACGGTAGTTGTTAGCATCGTGGCAAGTGCTGATTAGCTTATAAAAGTCCACGTTCCTCATCGAAGAAAGAGCGCGTTTAAAAACGTTAAAAAAGGACGAGACAGAGATATTATAGACTGGAAGAGAGAGAGAGACCTTTGGGGGACAAGTGACGAGCAAACGGATAGATTTGAACTATGAGGTCCGTCACAGTCGTTGTCCCGTAGATTATCCCACCAGATTACAGGGGAGTTTGTTTGTGGAAATTTCGGGGAATATTTTTGAAATTTTGAAAATTTTTACTTTATTTAGATTTATTGGGGTTTGTGAAAAGTAGAATGTATGTGAGTAAAAGTTAAAAATTTTGAAGTGTGTTTTTTTTGTTGGAAATTTTGAACCCCAAAATTTTGGGAAAACAAACACGTTACTGAAACAAAGCACGGGAATAATATAAAAATAAAATTGCATTTGCACCCGCAATTTAACTGAAATTTCACGTGCATTTCATTTGCATTTTATTTTTGCCCAACTCCCTAACGTCTTCTCTCTTTTCTCCTACTCTGACGTCAACCCCACCCCATAGTGTCTCTATATCTATAAATACCCAACCCACTCCTCTCTTCACATTCTTTTCCCCTAACCTACAGGCACTGTGCGCAGAGAGAGAGAAGAGGGTGTTAAGGTTAGGTATTTTTTGGTTAACAGATTCTAAGGAGGCTTCTGCTTCACTGTTGGAAGGATAACAACGTAAGTTTTTACCTTTCTTTCTATTGTTAGCCAATTCTGTGTACATCTTTGTTGCTATTTTTGTGTCAAAATTCCTGCTTTTGTGTTGGTGGGTATGTTAATATTTTTGTTTCATGTTTTTGTGGGAAGATAAAGTGCTAGCCTTCATCTCATATTCATATACTTGACAACCCATAAGCCATTTTCAGTGCATTTTATCACTATTTTGTTTTTGGTTATATTTCTGATGTTTGCTTTATAGGAAAGTCAATTAATGTTTGGTCGTAGTTCAGATCTGATGCCAAATTTAGTCTCCCTTGTTTATCATGATTGGCTGATGAAAGGCTGTGATTTTATGACACTGTTAGCGCTTTGGAGAGATTTTTTTTTAGCAAAAGACAAATTTATTGATGTAGAGAAACATTTTCGAGGTCGAAACTCGTATTGGTTCTACAGTATCGATGGTGTCGAACATGTTTCCTTATACCTCACCCGTATGCTGTTTTCCTTGTATTTTCCACCCGGGTAGAATTCACTGACTACTGTAGCTTCAAAGTAGAAAATTGTTAGTCAAAGTGGGGTTCCATAAGCGAAGAGACGAATATTTATATGTGTTTTAAATCAGCTGTCGCGACTTTGAGGTGGAGATTACAGTATATAAAGATCTTGAATGGCAGGCATTTTAGCTTACTATGAACTCTGTGACTTATATAGGAGATCAGGTATCGCTGGACAGATTTTAGTGTTTGTAGATATTTATCGGAAATAATGCTGGGGGAAACCGCCTAAGATGGAGATTTAATCATTCTCCTACTATCATCTCATTAGAGAAACAATTTTGACAACTTTTCTATATTGTGTGGCCTCTGCAGAGTGTTTGGCGCAGAGGTGTTTGAGTTTGGAATCTATAAAGGTTGAACTTGAGAAGTCGATTTGGAGAAGCAATGGAGGTATATGGAAAATCCATGGTAGCAGGACCCGCAAATGTTATTTTTCTGTCAACTATACTAGGCCGTGATGGGCTGATTCCTGTTCACAAATGCGACTGGAAATGTGAAAATGAACATGTTTGTGGAAACATGTACCGTTGCAAACTAACTGGACTGACTCACATTTGCGACAAAAACTGTGACCAGAGAATTCTGTATGATAATCATAGCTCCCTTTGCAGAGCAAGTGGGCAAAATTTTCCCTTTACACCATCAGAGGAACAGGCCGTAAGAGGCGTTCGGAGGAAGCTTGAGACAGAGAATTCCCCCAATGACAGCTGTGCTTTTAAGCGCAAACGGGATGCACAGTTCCATCCATCTCCTTTTGAGAGATCGTTCTCTGCTGCCTCTCCAATCTGCAGCCAAGTTGGAGATGGCATGGATATGAGCTAGATATATATTATAACTGGAAAGACTATTATCATTCTGCTTAATCATGTTCCTTTGAATTTTTTCATTTCCCTCGCGTGGGACAGTTATGGATAATAGAACCTAATTTGAGTAGCTTAAAAGTGGACAAGATGTGTCCTGCCTGTCTGTAGGAACACTATATTTCTAGTCTAATTTAATGCAATTTAGCTCTTCCACTAGTTTCATTGTTGCGTGGGAATGTTAAACAGGCTCTGATTCACTTGCTTATGGAAGACAAATGAATTCTGTTTCACTCTCTGCTGAACTATGACAGCTAGAGTTCAGGGCTTTAAAGACAATCTTTCGACGATGCAGTATGATTTTAATGGTGTACTTAAATTTGATATCTTTCTGTATACATTTGTTGGCTTATTTTTTCTTCAATCTCTAACTCTTAGCTATGTATTCTGGAAATGCAGCTGAGTAATAAGCATTGCATTTAGCTATAAGGTTACCCTTGTTTTGAATCATTGATATTGATAATTCTTTTTTATTCATTTGTATTCGACGGCCGTTTCGTTGGGATAGTTATTATATCTTAATGTTTCAGTGGTTCTTGTATAATATGGTTGAGCCCTCCAGCATTAATTTTCCAGTGTATTAGTGGAATTCTTGTGTTACCATCTGCCAGCAAACTTGATTTGGTTATGTATACCATATTTTGCCTACAATTGCAGGTTGGAAAGGAATAATCCAGTTATATATGTTGTCTTTCTATTTCATTCGTTTTATGGATTTTCTAGTTTCCTCAGTTTTAGTTTATTATTGACTCCTGAAGGAATTTTTAATTTTGCAGGTTTCAAGTGTGTGCTATACAGGAGAGTTTAATGAATGCTTGTTGCTTTAATGAATGAATGCTTCTTTGTATGATTTCTCGGCTCATTAGAAAAACTTTCTGATATATGATGATTATTCCTCGTGTGTAGGTAATTGTACCCTTTTCCTTGGTGGAGACAGAGCTGCACAGGATAATGCTGATGAACTGAAGAAAATGGTATCATGCCTGGCTGATTCATGCGTGTAGGTTGCTTGTAGAAACAATAGTTGGTTCAGCCTACAACTGAAGTTGAAGCTAATATTGTTAATGATTTGTAGCCATATTAGAGGATCCTGAACAAATTCCTTAGACCCTCTTTGCGCATCCATTTTACTAAGGAGAAATCACCGAAGATCCTATGCTTGGGTATCTATCCTTGGAGTTGTCTGTGATATTGCACATTCCTTGATTGATGGTAGAAGTATTTTTTGCTGGAGTCCAGGTTTCCTGACTGGTGCTCGCTTTGTGGTGATACTGAGAAGCTACAGCATTTCGTTGGACTAGGTGGGAATAAGGAGACATTTTTGTCACCACTTAAAGCATCTGCGGTTGTCAGTATGGCTTTGGCTACAGGGAATGGGTCTGAACGAGGTCATGCGTTTTTTTATTAGTTTTGAGTCCATCCTGTCCCAACCTTTGTCCACCTGTTTATTGGCTACCTCATCTGTTTAATAGTATGGCAACTCAGGTTCTTTTTTGGTGGGAAGTCAGCTGCACAGAAGATATATTTATTGATAGATTTGCTGTTTTAACCAAAATAATCTAAAGCTGATTTTCCTTAAGCTAACGAAGGAGGTCATCCATGTAGCTGATGTATTGAAGAGCTATCAATTGTTAATTCTAAGCAGGCTATCCAGCATGGTTCTTACATCTACTGGTCTATATGATGCTAGTGGAGGGGTCAAAATGATGTAAATTATTGGTCATGATTGGCCTTAAATTGTGTTTTGACAGTTCTATTGGCATTAGTGTGTTATTATTGATTGAGGGAATAGATTATTGGTCGGCATTGTTATCTGTTCTCTGCCTTGCAGCTGCTTCTGTTTTTGTGGATGTGAAATTCAGTCATCAGGCAATTTAATCAGCATTGTGGACAGTCTGATCCATTCCCTCTATTATTTCAACATCCAACGGATGATTCAAAAAAGTCTAGCATACCCATCTCCTGGGAGATTAGATTTGATATTATTCTCCATATTTGGGAGGTCTCGGGAGCGGCGGCTCACCTCCCATGCGCTGCCCTCCTGTGTTGGCTGCCGTTTTAAAACGCTGGCTTTGATAAAATCTGAAGGCAAAAAATTATTTTTAGTCTTTGAATTTTACATCCTTTTCATTATAGATCTTTGTATTTTAAAAATAAAAAGTTTAAATTATTAAGTTTTACACTTTTTTTCATAATAGGCGCTTAGGTTTTAAAACTTAAAATTTCAGTCCTTGAGTGTTGGACTGTAAAAAAAAAATAAAGTTCTCCTATCAATATTCTATTGAACTGTCTAAGATGATTTCTTATTAATTTTAAGAGAGTTGTAAATCTCCCTCTCGTGTTGTTTAATAACACTGATTAGTTCTGTATGGCGTCTGTTTGATAAAATACCTGAGTGACACTGATAATTGATAATTTCTTGGTTTCCAGCTTTCAGCGATTTTCTTTTATTTGATGGACAAGGGTTGTGTCGATTGAAGTTACTGGAAAAAGAGAGAAATGGAGAGGAAGAGGGGTTCAGAGAATCAGACATTGTTGGCCTTCCCATCGTCGTCTGTACATGTGTCAGCATCCTATTTTAAAACCGGAGTAAACAAGAGAGAAGGGAAACGGGAGGTGAACCGCTCCCTCCTCCAGTTGAGGGTTTAGGTTTTTTTTTCCACGAAACGCTGTCGGAGGGACGTTATTCCGCCAGTTTCGAAAAGATCCCTTTGCTTCCAAAAGTCAGCTGCTTTATCGATCAATTTGGTGAGCCTTCAGTTCTGTTACAATGGGTGATTGTTTTAAAAATATTATAAATGCTTACGTTTGGTTGCTGAGAAATTTTGGGAAATTTTGTTTTTTTTCAATCGAAGCGAAATTTCCCGTCTTTAACCCAAATATTGCTTGATCTGATTATTTGAGTGTGTTGTGTGGTCGGTGAAGAAGGATCATCATGGTGGTGGGATTCAAAAATAGGTACCTGGTTGTGGAAGTTTTCTTGGACCCTAATGGTGATCTTAAGGGGGATGACCCCATTATCATAACCCAATTCAATGTGTCGAAGGCAGTCAAAGATAGCATTCTTTTGAACTTTGGAGAGTGTGGTCTTGCTTCATCACTGAGATCCTTCCAAGGTAGGCTGCCTATGTTTTGCCAGTTATTGTGGTACTTTGAATACCGTGTTTCCTGTCTCTTTCAATTTACATTTGAACTTGTGGTGGTTTTGTGCAGTGAAGTACGTGAATCCAATCACAAAGCTTTGCATCATTAGGGCCTCCAGGGAGGAGTACCAAAAGGTTTGGTCTGCGATTACCATGGTTCGGAGTATTGGAAATTGCCCTGTGATATTCAACTTGTTGGATCTGAGTGGTACGTCGAACAATTCCCAGATGGAAACTATAACGGGCTTGTTGACTATGCTAATATAATTATCTCTCTCTATTGTCGCCCGTTTTGATGCTGTCAACTATGTTTGCCCTTTGTGAGTTTCTTCCAGTATACTTCTTCATAGTTTTCGATAAGTAGTAGCACAATGCATTGCTTGATATTAGTCAGACCATTTTTTATGATATATTGGATGAATACATCATAGTTTTACTTCAACAAACTATGTCACTTCACTATTACAATCATGAAGATGCAAACCGTATTCGATGATTAGGGCAATTGCTTAACGTTTCTGTTCTGTCACAACTGAAATTTTGATACCAATTTATTTTGTCCCTACTAGGAAGTATAAAGGCTTGTAAAAATGCAGCCGTGAAGTGTGATGAACTAAAGTTTGAGCAGTACAAGCTTGTAGTTGGGGCTCGTCTCTCGGCTGATACTACTCAACAGATGCAAAACTGCCTTGACAAAATCAAAGTTCTGGAGCATTGATGTAATGCATCTGTGGTGACCAACTACTCAGCCATTGCCGTATGATAGTATTTGCCTTCTGATCTCTCATTGGTTGCGATCATTCCTGATGAGCACATTCTTAAGTTAAACATAGCCAGGAGCAGGAGCAGCCAACGCTTGGTGGGATTTCCAGTCGGTATATAATCTACCTAAGAACAACGGACTTAATGAAGCTGACTTTCTTTTTTCTTGACCAGCCCCTGACTGAACAGAAGTGAGTGGCTTCATCACTTGTTTTTCGTACACTTGGAGAAAAAGTTGGGATAGCAAAACCCCTCCTGGCGGAGAGCCTACCGGACAAGGCTCGAAGTTCTTTGAGCATTATTTGCTTGCTTTTTAGGTCTAGTTGTCTTGGAAGAACTTAGGTGTAAGTCTTACATTCAAATGTGGAGATATGCAACCGTTGGAGGAAGATGCAAAGCACCTTTTGTCACACAGCTGCGAAAGGCTTCCATTCGGTTCTTGTTTTAGGGGTTTTCTGGCCCCTCTTGATCTTATTCACTTTTGATGTATACTGTCATTGCTAGAAGTTTCTGAGGCACCCTTTTTGTACTTCTATCCAGTGGAGGAACTTCTTTCTGTTTCTCCTGAATTTTATTTTTGTAGGCTCTGAGAAGTAACATTAGTATGTAAAAGAGCTTCAACCCCAATTTCATTGTGGCACACCCTCTCACCAAACAACAACAGCCCCAACGGGTGATTGATCATTGACATACTGCTTGGTCCCCCGTCCCCATGTCTGCCTGTCAAGTTTTAGAACTTCTTGCCGCGGTCCTTTCTGCCTCTATTACATGGGCAATACGGACTGGTAGAGACAAAGTTGTGTATGACCAGCAAACGTCTTTCTGGACAGTCTGGGTTGCTTGCTGCTAGTCTTGCAGATTGCAATCAGTAGGTAATATGAACTATTTTTTGTGAGTTTGCGGTGAGTATAATCAATTAATAGGGACTCGTGGACTTTTAGTCAGGCAAGCAAGGCCATAATGGGTGATGAACAAGCTGTTGTCATTTAGGCAAGCCAAGCGTAATTAATTTGTCGACTTTCTTTGTGAAAAGATGACACTAAAATTATTAGCAGCAAGAAATTAAATTGAAGGATCCCAAATGCTAACCATCGTGGCATTACAGAACTAATTTGCTATTACTCCTCTACTGCCTACTGGATCCATTGTTTTGGCTGCTGGAAATATTTGCTCCCGTGCGCCCCTAGTAATGAACAAATAGAAAAAGAGCAATGGAGCCGTGAGATTCAGTTAGCGACAATTGGGGCGTGACTCAACGAATGGATCCCAGAATCTCACCCCGACAGTACGTGTATCACGTTTAAGCCTCCCTCTTCCTTCCACTTCGTACGTGTTCACTGCAGAACAAAGCCCTTTAGTGTGTCGTGTTTGTAAAAACCAAGCCTACCCTGTTTTCTCCTCCTCATTTTCACTACTAACCATGTCCACGCTCGATACCCATGTCAGATATCCCACTTAGAATCGCATTTTATAACAGCCAAAGAATTGTGCACTTAGGATCATTTTGTCTTCGCTGAAACCAAACAGGAAAGGCGGGATTTGGAGTAGGAGCAGAAGTGGAGGATTGAGAGTTGAAAAGAAAATAGCTGTTGACCATATAGGGAAGGAAGAATTAGAGCTTTCCAAAGAAGATAATTGTCTTTGGCTTAAGCTTAACTGTAACCAAGTTATGAAGGGTGATAGGAGTCGAGGTTGAAAGAGATTGGGTGTTTGTTTGTTATTCCCCATATACTGCGCACATAGTTTCTTGTTCATGCTAATGGAAAACAGAGTTCGATTACACGTTGGTTCCTTCAGGCTGTCGAATAAACTGGACTGAGACAAAGGGACCACCACTTACGCACACCACATTTCTTCGCACGTCATTCTTAACACAAGGTGCTGTCCGCACTCAAAATTTTGAGCATGATTTAAATTATTTTTTATTATAATATTTATTTTAATTTTAATTTTTCAACACCTCCACCAGAGACACCTCTTCCTTTTTTTTATAAGCAAATAAGTCGGTCATAGAATTCTGACATTGTTTTTTCGACTTTCAGAAAATTCTGATTTGTTTTTTTTTCTTCTCCAAACATTTCCTCAACATCCAATCCAAAGATTTTTCTAGATAAAAACAAAAGTAGATGAGTGTAACAAGTGCTATTTCTAATGTTGGCATATAAATTTTGTTTGAAAAAGCGGGACGAAAATTAAAAAGAAAAGAAAAAACAAGAATTTACGTGGTTCAGTTCCAATTCGGCTTACGTCCACCCCAGAACAATTTTATTAAGAACGCTTAAAAAAATCACTCTACCCGCTCAATACAATATAACTCACACCACATCCCTTCTCTTTCTCTCTCTGCCTAAGACACACGTCTCACGTCCCACTTTTCTCCTATAACATAATCCGGTGTACTGCGCTCTCCAAGTGTGCTTGTTCCCCTCCTTCTTCCTTACCATGGCAAGTCTTTGTGAAATAACTCCGATGAGAAGAAAAAAGAAGGCGTTAAGAGGACCCTCCTGGCCCAACCCTAGACACTATAAGATCCTTTTTCAAATCAAACCTGCTCCCATTTCGAGTCAAGAGATAGATAAATAAACACATCCCATTGCACTGATCGGGGGCGTTCGTAGTGACTGAGAGGGTCGAAGACCAAGAAGTGAAAGTCTCTATTTATAGGGAAAAATACAGAGAGAAACCTAAGAGAAAACTATAAACTTTGAATAGGGAGGAAGTAGACTTTCACTATAAGTCATCTTTTATTCCAAGTCTATTTCATATGAGTGTGAACCCCAACAAATGTATGGTTCTTCTATAGTATTTTGATTTTTGAGGCACCCTACATCAATCGCCGGTTGTGGACCCGCACTTTTTTGATCCCTTGATTTTGCATACTTAAATTTTGCAATTGAAAGACCTTGAATAAGTTAAAAGAAAACCTAAACTTATGCCATATTTACAGTTTGTCAGTTTGTAATGCAAAGTTAACAAATTTACACGTCATATTCACATATTACAGGTGTCCAGTTTGGCGCACTCTGCATAACAACTGTTCTTCTCGTACTTGTTCCGGTCTTTGAGTTACACCTGATGAAAGCGTCGTCAATGATCCCAAGTTGTCGAAAGCTGTGACATACAAGCCAGATGATTCCGGCATAGTAGAGGAGAGATTTAAGAACGACCAACGTTGCTGGGAAATGCCACGAAATTGTTTCTAAACTGTTTTTGCAACAATTTCTTGATATATAATCCCTCACCTTAAAACCTGTATCCGCCATGAAAGATAAGTGAAAGAAAAGAAAATAATCAAAAACTAAATCACCATGCTAAAAACCCACTAATAATTAGTGCCTAATTCCTAACGTGAAAAGGGTAGCTGGTAAAGAGGAACGATGGAATAATATTACGTACAGTGAAAAGGACAGTAGCAGCTAGCCGATAATATATGTGTATATATGTGTTGAGGTTAGTTCCACATCGATCGTAAAATTTTCCACATCGATTGTAAAATTGATTAATAATCAATTTATATGTGAAGAAAAATTACTTCTCAAACTAATTTTTGGAATGGGAAGGCCTAACTTTTAATCTAATATCTGATGTGTCAGAGGAAAATTGTTGAAGTTAAGTATCATCCATAATAGTCGGCCATGGGATGCGTGTCCTAGTTGGGATGGAAGATGGTTGGAGCACTACGGGGAGAGGAAGGTAGAGCCTTGTAGAACTTACTGGGTATTTTTTTAAATTGTCAGTGGATGATGATTGAATCGAAAAAAACATTAATTTTCTATATACAATTTCCTCTGTTTGGTGGGTGCGAGAAAAAAAAAAAAGAGAACTTATTTCATTGAATCATATGCCACCACTGAAGAATCCACAGATTATAAAATAGAGATGTAAACAAAGTGCTTTACTTCTAAGTTCATCTGGATTTAAAAGAGATATTTGTCCTCACACGTGACAACTTTTCTATATTCTTTTTTAAATATTAGGGCATGTTGATTTTGAAATTTTTTTAAGAATTTAAATCTAATTTTCTAAATTTATAATCATAATATTACTCTTACACACATTCTAATACAACTCAATATTACATTTTTTACGAATATCAATACAAGTCAACACATTTACACGCATGTCAATAAAACTTAAATATTAAGGTTGTGTTTGCTAAAAAAATTTTACAAAATTTTTCACCCTCTCACAATAAAATACTACAATATAATCTCTCTCTCCCATCAAATCATAACTTTTCACTACAAAAAATATAAAAAATTACATCTCTCTTCACTTTTTAAACCCAATACCAAAAATTTTACAACACAAACCAACATTTAAGGATGTTTACAAATATCAATAAAATTCAACACATTTACACGCACTCCAAATAGCAGATGGGGAAGAGAATTTGGATCTCGATCAAGAATGTAGGGGGAATAACAAGCTCTCGAGGACAGAATACCCAAGGGAAATCAAAACCAAAAGAGAGCACGATAACTTTTGTGACGAACTAGCAGCGCCGCTGCTGTTATTTATTATATTATAAATATATTTAATAACTGCAGCTGCAGGGCATCAAAATTCCAACTGTCGTAGACACTTTTTTCTGCACTTCTTCTTTCCTTCTCCTTTAATTAAGCGCCACTTGGAGCTAGGTGGGCGATAGTGGGTTGGGCGTGGTTCAATGGTTGGATCCCAGATTCTCAGCGCCGCCCGCCCATACGTGGAACCCATTTAAACTCTTCCCTCTTCCCTGCACTATCCCTGTTTCACGTCATACGTATACGCAAAAGCTCAAAGCCATATGTGTCGTCTATAAAAACCCATCTACCTCGTTTTTCTCCTTGTGATTTTCCCAATTGTATACCGTCCACACACTGTACAACCAACCAACGTATTACATTTGGCCTCTTTCTTTCTGTTTGAGTCTTGAAGAACACCCAAAGTGCAGAGTTTATACAGGGAGGAGGAGGATAAGGAGAATTTTCGAATTTTACTAATGGAGATGATACTTCTGGATTACATATTAGTTCCTTCTGGCATCATTGTAATGTTGGCATATCACTTGTGGCTCCTCTACCGAATTCTGAAGCACCCCAACAGGACTGTCATCGGGATCAACGCCGCCAATCGCCGCTTTTGGGTCCGGGCTATGATGGAGGTAAGTTCTTTCCCTTTCCCTTTCCCTAGGGTTTATCGTTCTTGTGGCCTTTCTTTTTGCCACATGCATGGTTGATCGGATTAATGTCAAGATATCAGAAATGGGAAATCAAAAATTCAAATCAATGTCGAAAAAAGGATATAAATTTCATGCATGAGGGTGAATAGCTGTAAATATGTTTAAATGACTGTGCAGGAAACGTCCAAGAACGGTGTTCTTGCTGTACAGACACTGCGAAACAATATAATGGCATCGACCCTATTGGCTTCGACGGCTATAATGCTTAGCTCCCTCATGGCCGTTTTGATGACGAGCGGTGGCTTGGACAAATCGGAGCTTCTTGTGTTTGGAGACAGAAGCAAGCTTGGGTTTTCAGTAAAGTTCTTCTCCATATTGGTTTGCTTCTTGGTTGCGTTCCTGTTGAACGTGCAATCTATAAGATACTACAGCCATGCAAGTATGCTCATCAATGTCCCCTACAAGAAGATGTCATCGGATCAACACTATCAGGATATCACAGCCGAGTATGTTGCCAGAACACTGAACAGGGCAAGCTATTTCTGGTCTTTAGGCTTGCGTGCCTTCTACTTCTCTTTCCCTCTGTTTCTGTGGATCTTTGGGCCCATCCCCATGTTCTTTTCCTGCTCTGTCCTGATCCTCATTCTCTATTTCCTGGATGTCACACTTGAACTTGGGTGGAATGTTTCTGTTTCTGCTGCTGATTACCACCAAAAGGATGAGGAAATCGAAATCGGTATAAGGGGAACTTGAAATTGGCCACTGATGCGACGGGTTTTAAAAATGTTTTTTTTCTTTTTCTTTTTCCAGCAATTTGGCATAGGATGATGGCAACAGAGTAGTTCCATCAAGTTCTAATAGTTATAGGGCAATAGGAAGATACTCAGAGCAATACCAATTCAACAAAAGTTGAATTAAGTTGCACATCCAATTGTAAGTTGTAGCCTGTTCTATATATTACCTTAACCAAGCGTATCTTTTCAGGATGCTTTTTTGGTTTTAGTGCCTCTTCACCAACTATGTTCATTTTTATCCTGTTTTGCTTAGTTAAACAAGCGTCTAGTTCTTCACAAAAAAACACAACGAAGAATTTATGCCTAGTCCCTCCACTGTGGGTTTCTAGACGAGAATCTCACTTGTTTAATGGATATTCCTTGGTTTCAAGGAACATTTTGTTTGATATATGCGTACACATACCATGATACCACTCAAAAAAGCACTATGCACTCCCAAAGTTTCTTTAGTAGTTGCGGACTTGCAGTCGAAATTAGATGATAATCAATATATATATATATATATATATATTCATTTTCTAGGGTCACTATTTTGATGAGTGGGAAATCTTCTCAAAGATATCTGATATTCTTCCAAAGGACCATCTGGGGGAGTGTGGCGAAAGATGTGGAAAAGTCTAGTGCATGAATTTTTAAGAAGCAAAGTCATGACAGAAATATATAATGGGAGAGCCGCCACTAGCTACTTGCATCGCACACAACGCATACCAAAATTTTTGTCCTCGGTGACTTGGTGGGGGAACATAAACAAAATACCCATGGATGATGGAACAGATCTTCGTGTCTGATGACAATTCAAATTACGATCATTAAGCATTCAATGGGTGTGATTTGTCAAACGAAACCTGACCTCTCTCTCTCTCTCTCTTGCTCTCTATGTCTCTCTGAGCAAGAAACCTAAGCTTGGAAGGTGGTAGTGAGTCCTTGGATGATTTGAGTATTTTAGCAGAGGGAGAATTTTTTTGTGGAGATATGCTAGATTACTCATAAAGAATGCAAATCCGCCCTTGGATTCGATCACCGCGTTCTTTCCACGCTGATAATGCCACTTAATGGAGCTTAGGCAGGCACATTCTGGAAGAAGAGGAAGAAGCATATAGGGAAAAGAAAGCAGCGACTAACTCCTACCTGAACTTCCCTTGCTTTAAGACAAAATAATTAGGGATCTTGCACTTTAGCTAGAATTTTCATAGCTTGCCTCCCTTTACCTTCAGACCCAGTGAACCTTCACTTGTGCATCTTACCAGCAAGGAATTGTACATCCTTACAAGAAGTAAAAATGTAAAAAATTATAAGGAACATCAAGTTCATAAAGGTGTAATCAAAATTGAATAGACTTGAGAGAAGGGTCGAGTAATCTTATGCATATGCTAGAAAATCAAAAAAGAAATCTTATGCTACTGTTTTACACGCATACATAGAGCCAAGTACTTAGCTATGGAGCGCAATACTTTTCAAACAAAAAAATAAATATTTTTCTAGGGAAAGATCAAAGACAATTACGTGTTTGAATGTTCTTAGGCTCTCGTTGTACTATTGTCAACCTTTTTGCACAAATGAAGTTGCCTACCTAAATTGTAATTTGTCGCCAAACAAAGGATACACATGTTGACACGGATATAAAATTAACCATTCTATTGATTTAAGACATTTTATTTATTTATTATCTTATTCAGACCCTATTATCACTTAAAGAAGGGTAAATGAGTAAATATATATTACCTCTTTATTTAAAATTTTAACAATTCTAACAATTTTAGAACAAGTCCTAAAATTGTTGACTGAATAGTCAATCAATTTTTTTTAGATGTGGACAGTTCCTTGTTTTTATCTCTTAATCTTAAAGATGTTATTATCCTTTCAAATTTTAAAAAGACTCCTTAATCTTTCGAATATGTTGACTAAACTTAAAATGTAACTTAATTTAAATTTAAAATTTGATACGAAATTAAGTCAACATTAAAACACTAACAACTTGAAATTACCCTCACAAAAAATATCAATGCAAAAAAAATAAGATAAAATCATCATTTCACTGTCAAAAAATTATTTCATGTTAACATTGATAAAAAAAATTAATGGGAGGTGTAGAATATGTCTAAATGAATTTACTAATACGATTTATTTTTTTAGTGAAGACATTATCACTGTCTATGTCACTTTTTTCTAAATTTAATCATATAATTTTTATATTAAAAAAAATTGAGGCAATATTTTATTTTTGAAAATCGTTACAGATACTACAATAGAATATATCTCACGAATTCAAGAATATAAAAAATTGCTTAGAAAAAAAAAGAATATAAACAATTGCAGATCCGACAACCATTAGGGGTGGTTAACGGTAATGTAGGTGACGGTTTGGCAAAAACCATCACCGTCACCGCAATTGACGGAATCACATAGTTGACAACGTCACCGCACCACTAAGGCACAATAACCGCCCTTGCCGGTGACGGTATTAACGGTAACGGTTATACGATAACCGCTTAAACCGTATAACCGTTGCGCAAAAAAAAAATTTCCTTAAGCTTTTTCATTTTTTTCACTGTTTTAGGCTGTTTAAATTTCCAACATAATATCATAATCAATAATCATATTAAATGAACAAATATCATAACATATTCAAATATAATATCATAATCATTAACAATCATAACAAATATAAAGTTGTCCAAAAGTATAACATAATATATATTCAAACATAAAGACTAAAGTCTAATAAAAGTGTCCAACAATGTGACGTAAACCAATTAACATATTTCAACAAAAGCCCAACAAAAGTATGTCACATAATCAATAATCATCTCAAGTCTCAACTAGGGGTGGTTAACGGTAGTGTAGGTGACGGTTTGGCGAAAACCGTCACCGTCACCGCAATTGACGGAATCACATATTTGACACCGTCACCACACCGCTAAGGCACAATAACCGCCCTTACAGGTAACGGTACCGGTAGCGGTAGCGGTTTTAGAGGTTAAAACAGTAACCGCCGGTGCAAATAAACACCCTAACGACCATGCTTTCAGCATGTAAACGGTTTTCACGAAATTATACATTATCTTCCACACTCCCTAATTATAGAGAACAGTTGTTGCCCATGGCTGGACCAAGCACAAATTGCTCCCCATCATAGTCAATGCATTACTTCGCCCATTCCTCTTTAACCTCCACGTGATATCCGGATATTGTATCCCCCGAACTCCAAAACACTCACTCTCTGATCAAGTGATCCCCAATTCTCTCACACTTACAATCTCCCAATAACCTCGGTCCAGAAATCTTAATGGGTTCCAATGGAGATGAAGAGTCCGCCAACTCCCAGCAGGTACCGATCAAATCCATGTGGAGGTACAACTCGCCTTTCGTCCAAGTCTCCCTCATTGGCCTTGTCTGCTTCTGCTGCCCCGGCATGTTCAACGCCCTCTCGGGCATGGGCGGCGGTGGCCAGGTCGACCATACTGCCGCCAACAACGCCAACACCGCACTCTACACCACCTTCGCGGTCTTCGGCGTCCTCGGTGGTGGCATTTACAACATCCTCGGTCCCCACCTCACCCTATTCTGCGGTTGCTCCACTTACGCCCTCTACGCCGGCTCTTTCCTCTACTACAACCACCACAAGGACCAGGACTTCGCCATTGTTGCCGGGGCGCTGCTGGGTGTAGGCGCTGGACTCCTCTGGGCTGCCCAGGGCGCTATCATGACCTCTTACCCACCAACTTACCGCAAAGGGACCTACATCTCCCTCTTCTGGAGTATCTTCAACATGGGGGGTGTAATCGGCGGCCTTATCCCTTTCGTTCTTAACTATCATCGTGCGGAGGCATCTTCGGTTAACGATGGCACCTATATCGGCTTCATGGCCTTCATGGCAGCTGGGCCATTTCTTTCGTTGGCTATCTTGCCACCGAGCAAGGTCGTTCGCGACGATGGGACTCGGTGTTCTAACATCAAGTACTCCAACGTTAGGACCGAGGCGGTTGAGATTCTTAGATTGTTCCTAAACTGGAAGATGCTGCTCATAGTGCCTGCCTCTTGGTCTAGTAACTTTTTCTACACGTACCAATTCAACAATGTAAACGGGGTGCTGTTCAATTTGCGGACAAGAGGGCTGAATAACGTGTTCTACTGGGGTGCGCAGATGCTGGGCTCGATTGGGATTGGATACATAATGGATTTCAGTTTTCAGAGCAGGAGGCTGAGGGGGTTAGTTGGAATTGGTGTGGTTGCGCTTTTTGGGACTGCTATTTGGGCTGGTGGGCTCGCCAACCAGCTCGGTTACTCCCGCAGTGACAAGCCAGACAAGTTGTTGGATTTTAAGGACTCGGGTGCGGATTTCGCGGGGCCATTCGTCTTGTACTTCAGTTATGGGTTGCTGGATTCCATGTTCCAGAGCATGGTTTACTGGGTTATTGGAGCCTTGGCGAATGATTCTGAAATCCTTAGCAGGTAATGTGTGTGCGTATATGATGGATCATGTATTGCCTATTGGGCTCTAGATTTACTGTCTCCTAACAATATCTGCGTTATTACCGTAGTCTTTGTGCAAGAGGATTGAGGAAAAACATTTGAAGGCCTTTGATATAGATATTGATCTTAAAATTGGCCGTGAATAATGCTAGAAATCTTCCTTCTTGTATTGCAGGTATAGTGGGTTTTACAAGGGAGTGCAAAGTGCTGGGGGTGCAGTTGCTTGGCAAGTTGATACACATAATGTGTCCTTTAGTTCCCAGTTGGTTGTGAATTGGTGCCTCACTACAATCAGTTATCCTTTATTGGCAGTTCTTGTCATGTTGGCTGTGAAGGATGACAAGAAGGATGAACAGGAAATTACCAAGGAGGCTGCTAATATTTCAGCTAACCCTGTGAATACATGACAACTATGTCGTGGAGGGGTTGAATTGCTTTCTCCGACTTGGTTCTTCTGCTCTCGATTCGAAAATTTCATCCACAGCCTAACTGCTAATTGGGTTACTGTAATTAATCAAGGTACTCAGGGTAATGGAAGCTCGTTTTGTGCAGAATATTTGTTCCTACCTTCTGTTACGAAGTGATGCATTCATTTCTCTATACGAGTTAAAAAAAAAAAAAAACTGAGACACTGCTCACAGCTTCAATGCCTTTTCCATTATGAGACACATTGTAAATGAAGTACTTTGTTGCTTAGTATCATAGATTTCGAAGTTGCAAAATGCTCGAAAGTTGTCTGCTCATTTTGCTGTTTCTCCTGGATCATCCGTAGGTTGTCATTTGAATTATCAGTTAGGAGAGAACTAATGACTTTTTATGGAATTTAGGCATCTATCCGGGAAATAATGAAATTCAGAGGCCCATTCCAACTCTTGGAGTTGGTGAGTAATTTAGTCTCTTGACAGGAATAAAATTGTAGAGGATCCTAACAGTGCATTGTCAAAAGGACCACACATTCCAAGGGAATCAGCCAGCCCAATGTGCCCTGGATTCTGCCTTCTTTTTACCCAAAAGGATGCCCTTCCATGATGGTATTGGTAGCTCTTCTTCCCTATTCTTTGGTCTGTTGGAGGTAGTGGTAGGGACTTGCGAGATGGATTTAAGAATGTGACCAACAAGTAGAATGTTGGTGTACAACTTAAATCAGCTGTGGGAAAGAAGTGCTGACGATGTGCCGAAGGCTACCAGCAGGCAGCAGCTACCATCTCGTTTGAATCTGTTGCTGCAGTATAGTCTTCTTCTGTAATCTCATCTTACTCTCAACCATCATGATGCATCGATGAGAACCATGAAGATCATTCATGTTTGCAAGCCAAGATTTTTATTTTTTAAATATTTTAGGAATGTTGTGAAAAAATTAGATAGATTAGTCATTAGAGGTTTATTGAATTTTGAGAAAGAGTAGAATTTTATGGGAGTGATGAAAAAGTACTAAGTTTTTATATTTATTATAATAGAAATAAATGATTTGATAGGGGAGAGAGATTAATTTTTAATTATTTTCTTGACCAAAATTTGAATTAGTTATGTTTGCATTTAAAAATTTTAGATGGATCAATTTTTTTTTAATATTTTGAATTTGGAAACATTCTCAAAAAGAAGCTACTACTTTTGAAAGATGGGTCCATGGTTAGAAAAACAGGTTTTAACAGAAAAAAGTAAAAGATAGAAAGCAAAAAGGTGGCTTCCCCTCTGCCATTTTTTTGTAAATAATGCAGCTCTAATTGCAGTGCATAAAAATGGTAGGCAACTGAACAAACCACCATCTAACAATGGCGAAACAAAGCCAAATACCAACAAATAGAACCAATAGACAAACCTATTAACCTCTTATTGCTCAACATCGTACGCTAGGAATCCAAGTCTGTCCATATGCAACAAACCACTCAGCTGGCTTGGAATTTCATACTGACTGTTACTTTGTATATTTTCTGGTGTCTCCAGATGTATGAGTTTAGGTGACCAAAGTTGGCCTCACCTACGTCCAATTTCTATTTAGACAAACAAACCTTTACAGGATCTCAAACCTGCGTCGAATTTCTTTTCTTTTTCTCTTGCTGTGTTTTCGTTATAATCAGAATACATTATTTCAATACATCTACTCTGCTACTCTGCTAAAATGCCGATCTAAAGGAAAGAAATGATGGTAATTGTTCTAGTTACTCTTCTGCATAACATGTTTCATTCATAAGATCGGATAAATGGATTAGTGTTAATGAAGCAACAATTGATCACGGACATGCGTGTATATCTACAATTAAAAAAGAATTTCCAATTGTTCGAGATATGTTTGCATGAGTCCAACAAACCAAGGCTCAAATCAGACAACTATCATCACTATTATACAGCTCTGTTGCAGATTATACGGCTAGCTTTATTGTTTGTGTCTATTGTTTTGGAAGCTGTCATTAGGCAGTGACAAGAGGTGCATCAATTTTGTTGTCTGAGAGTGGAGCAACGTCTGATTTGTCAGCAATGGCCTCATCTTTCCCCTCCTTGGCCTCAACTTTCCCCTCCTTGGCCGGCACTGGGGTCTCATCACCAGACTCAACGGCCTTGTCCTTGGATTCACTGACAAGGGCTTCAACTTTGTCCTCTGTTTTCTTGGCTGTCTCTTCACCTGCCTCCACGGAAACTGCTGCTGAGGCTGCTTCAACAGTATTTGGTTCAGACTGGGGGTTTCCGGCCTCTTCCTTGGAGAGTTCTACCAAGGATGGTTCAATCTGACCCTCACCTTCATTGTTGTTCTCCTGCAATCAGATATCAGCAAACAGGAAAACCAGAAACAAAGTGAAACAGTATCACAAAAAACCAAGCATCTCCATAACGAAACTCAAGATGATCTACGCGGAATCAGAATGCATGCAATGCCTACTTGAGCAACAGTCTCTCCCTCGGCCTTGGTGGTGACAGCAGAATCCTCTGCCGGGAGTAACTCCTGGCGGATGTCAGAGTCCTTGGGCTTGGTGACGGCCTTGGTCGCACAGCCACCCATTAGTAAGATGATGGATTTAGCGTGACAGGTGAGAGTTGTGGAGGTGGGTGGCTGAAAGACAAAGTATTAGATATATGCTAACCAAAGAGGACGCTTGAGGCTGAGGAGAAGGACGGATTGAAGACATGGGAGGATAATATAGCCAGCTGGTGCAGGTATTTAGGGGCGATTGTTGGTTCTGCAAAGAGCTTGTTAGCCTGGCAAATTATGGGTTTTGTGGCTGAAAGTCTGTGTGTGACTCGTGCATACGGACACCAAAGTTTGCTTTCGCGCCTTTCATTGTGGCCTTGGAGTAACCGTTGTATCAAGCCACGACAGTCCTCAGAAATTCGTGGTTGCCGGCCTGCTCTTCTTGCTCTAAAGTTAGAACTCTGAATGACGAGGTGGTTGACTTTCTAGGATTCAAATAATTCCGAGGATGAAGGAGAAAACAAAGAACAATCCTATGACAGTGAGCCCAGATAAACTATTTTTAGTCTATTTATAGGATTCAGGGCTCTCCAATGGAAATGACTCTTATTTTAGGTGCATTGCAAAGCAATCCATGTTTCCTTGTCGACCATGCCATCACATTGCTTTGAGGGGGAAGTATGCAAATTATGCGACTCTCCTATCTACATTCCTGATCTGAACGACCCCTTTTTTGTCGTGCAGGGTCCCAGAAATACCATTGAAGCCATACGTGAAAAAGCGTTGTATATAGGAGATACTTGGCTAAGTGAGCTGCTTCTAGGAAGTTTTTTTAGAAGTATTCCTTTCAACATTTTACCCGTATTCTCAGACAGCAGATGGGTTTTGATCCCCTCCAAAGGATCCCTTTATTAATAAAACACCCTTGCATAGAAAAATAATAATTAAACCACTCCGGAGATCATGTTAAAATTTATGAAAACAAGCCTGAAGGGGTAGGCTTGAAGTTGGCTTGTTTGCTCAATAAATATCATTTTTGACCGATTTAGTTCAAATTTATTGGGGGCACCGACTCTCTAGCCCTTAGCGATTATATGCAATTAGAGGTGTTAGTTTTAGGGGGCTTAATTAGTTTATGTTCTTAGAGTTTGATTTTTTTCCCCAATTTAATCCTCATTTTGTCCTATAAAATTAGAAGAAGATCTAATTTTGATCCCTCCCGTAACTTGGACCAAGCGAATTGACGGAAATAAATGATATGGAAGAAATGTGACATGTGTCCACGAGATATTAATTTACTAAAAAAACCATTTTGAAATTATTAAGAAATTAAAAACTTTTCAAAAAATTAAGATAAATGAAAAAAAAATTACTGTATCCAATGAGCAACACATCTGACATGTATCAAATATGATTACAGATAAAAGAATAATGACTCCTGCAAAAAAAGTTTACTGATATGGTTAACTAATCAAGATTGACCCTAACGAGAACAAAATTTTCTTCATCTTCTTTCTTGTTGTTAGGGATGTTAAAATTCTGCCGTGATTACTGGTTATGGTAATAATCGTTACGGTCACCGGATGAGCCAATTTTTAAATATTGGTCACAGCTACTACCACTGTTAAATGCGGTAACCGGCCTTTGGCGAAAACGACTTTAGCGATAGCGGTTCCTAGTTACCGCCATTTATATTGAGCCATTTTTTCAGTATTTTAAACACTTGACTCAATTATTATTTTTTCCTTTTTTTAGTCTATTGAGATATCAATAAAATCTAAACTAATAAAATTCAAAATCAATCAAATTAAAGAAAATATTAAAAGATAGTATGAAAAATCTAAAATAATAAAATTCATAATCAATACAATTTTTGAACTTCTTATTATAGGATGAAAATCTAAAGTTAAAACAAATAAAATTTAAAAATTAGAAAACTTTCTAAGGATAAATGGATATAAACAAAATTTAGATCAATGTTGATTGCTCCTTCTCAACTTCATTGATTTAAAGCTGAAGATAGGCTCCTCAAGCCAAGACTCAAATGTAAACTGTGAGTGAGAGAGTGCAAAGGCAAGATTGGTAGTTGCTTTAATTTTGGGTTAATGACTTTTTTCGTCCTTAGTTTTTGACCCCTTTACCAATTTCGTCCTTGGGTTTTCTCATTTATCACACGTAGTCCTTGGGTTTCATGGTTTTGTCAAAATGGTCATTCCGTCCTCTTCCGTCAACAAATTGCCCAGTCAACTAACGGCCTACGCGTCATCACCAATCAGCCAGTGACACGTATCCTTTTTAAATTTCACGTCACTTTTTTTGCCACATCAGAAAAACAAAAATTTTAAAAAATAATAATTGCGTCAATTTTTTTTTTTTTTAAAAAGAGTCCTCCCTGGAAGGGGTGACCGGAGCCACCAGCCTCCCTTTGCTGGGTGGCTCCCGGCCACCCCTTCTTTAGGGGAGGCCGGTGGCTCATCGAGCCACCGCTCGCGGGGAGGCCGGGAGGAGCCTGACATTTAAAAAGGACATGTGTCACTGGCTGATTGGTGATGACGTGTAGGCCGTTAGTTGACGGGGCAATTCATTGACGGAAGAGGACGGAATGACCATTTTGACAAAACCATGAAACCCAAGGACTACGTGTGATAAATGAGAAAACTCAAGGACGAAATTGGTAAAGGGGTCAAAAACTAAGGACGAAAAAAGTCATTAACCCAAAATCCAAATACCGATTACAGACATATAACATATGGAACGAAAACCACTCCAATGATGATTGTTGCAATTCTCATAAATTTGCAAAATTATGAGCAACTTCTTAAAACAACTGCAGCAAGTTTATCTTCTATCCGATTCATTTCTTGTGCAAATACACTTAAAAACTTTGGTTTACTCCAATTTCTGAGGTATAAGTCAAAAACATACATATCTTGGAGTAAATGTAGGTTCGGATTGGAGAACATTCTTAATATATAGCGATTAACCAGTCAAAAAACAAACCCTGCAACAAGTGTTTCGTGTTTCAACTAATCTTTTTTTTTTTATCATCCACTTTGCATGAAATCGCAAGTGCATTTTGTGTGGGAATTAGTTACATGACTTTGCTATGAGAAAGCATGAACTTTTACCATACAATTTATTTTCTTTTTTATTTTTTAAAATATTCAGAATGTAGGGATTTTTTTTAAAAAAAATTCTAGTTCAGATTATTCCTATTAGGACAATCTATCGTGCAAATGCTCTAAATTATTCATCAAATTTTTTATGGTCAGACATGTTGTATAAATTATTGTTTAATTGCAACATTTTAATTAAGCAAGTAGGGACTAAATGTTGTTCTTGAAACTTCTTAAAAAAAGTATTACAAGACACAATTCAATTTAATAAAGTTTTAAAATGAGACTTAATCCTTATAAAATTTATATTTTATTCTTTCTCTTTCTCTCACTTCTCCTCAAATTCGGGTGTCACAATGACTAAATGATATTATAAAGGTGTATAAAAAAACCACTCACATTGGCTTAGACGAGCAACTCTAGCCGACAACCAGCTCTGTGTTACCCTTTCATCTCTATGAAAAGAAAAAAAAAATCGAAATCGGTGAAAAAATCAACCAACTACCTGTATATGCTTCAAAGAATATACGTAGAGTTAAGTTTAGTCCTCTATGTTTGGATAAAAATTAAATAATTATCTCTAATTTTTAATTCTATAATTTTAGGGGTTAATATACGCACATACCCCTGTGGTATAACTTTTTCCTGAATATACCCTTAGGGTAATTTTTATTGTCCCGCCACCCCTGTGGTATATCCATTTTTCCCGTTATACCCTTTCGACAATATTACGTCTATTTTTTGACGGAAATTGATGACGTGGACTAAGTGACCACGTCACACCCTGTGGAAATCTTTTTTTTTTACTTATAAAAAAAATGCAACACGTGTGAGACTATGTTGACCGGACGAAATTCTTTTCCAACTCTCACTCCTTTCCATAGAAATTTACCGAAATGCCCTTAAACCCCAAAGATCAAATAGCCTCGACCTCTCCAACACCAACGTCGCCAGCCCTTTTGGGGCCAACTTGACAAAAATCTTTAACACCTTAATAACGACCCAGTTATTCTTGGAATTGACTAATATCCTATAAAACTCGGGGGCCAATGGAAGATAAGATCCAGGATCATTGGAAGCGAGCTCGCAAAAGACCTCGACAACCGCAGACAAAATCTGCTAGTCCGGACTATCTAAATTCTCAACCAAACGCTTAAAACACACTCTCACCGCATCTGGGTCCGGACTATCTAAAGAAAGTCTCCACAATGGAAGAAGAAGTGTTGCCCGCCATTTTCTTTGGAGAGAAAGAACCCCCCAACGGGCCGGTCTGGTATTCAAGAGATTTCAATTTGCGATTCAACCTCTTCTGTTTGTCCAAATACGAATAATTTTAGGAATTCAAGAATATGTGAGGAGGGGATTAGAGGTTGGAAAGAAGAGTATTGCGAAGAGCTCGCTAGAAATTGGGCATTTTAGGAACAAGAAAAGCGTGGACATTGTGGACTGTACGGGATTTTAATTGGATTTCGTCCAGTCAGTGTACTCTCACAAATGTTGCATTTTAATTGGATGTGACGTGGTTATTTCGTACACGTCATCAATTTCCGTCAAAAAGTAGAAGAAATATTGCTGGAAGGGTATAACGGGGAAAAGAGATATACCACAGGGGTGGCGGGACAACAAAAATTACCCTAAGGGTATATTCAGAAAAACGTTATACCACAAGGGCACGCGCGTATATTAAGCTTAATTTTAGATCCATAACTTTCAAAATATATTAATTTTCGTCTCGTCTAAATTAAACTTCAAATCAGACGGAAAATTATGAAAAATTAACAAAAATATCACTCCAAAATAAAATTATTAAAAAATTAAAAAATTAAAAAATTATTTTTAAAATTTTATTTATTTAAAAAAATTCTTTGATGGATATTTCAGTCATTTTGCATTATTTTTCGTCGGACTCAATATTTAATTTAGACGAAAGAAGAAGATTAATAGATTTTGAAAGATATGAGTCTCAAATTATGAAATTGAAAGGGAGGATAACTATTTATTTTTTATCAAAATATAAGTGATTTAGTATGATTTTACCCAAATAATATATTAATAACATATTAAAATAAAAATAAACCAACTGTACAAACGGGACAACAACAAAAAAACGTCGACAGTCACAGATGTACCCCACCACAGAAGAAGACCCTAGACCTTTTCCTCTGCTGACGACCAAGATCCTCTCTTTACCTCCTCTCCGAATTCCAAACATCTCTTTCTTTCTGCCTTCCTTCCTTCCCTCCCTCCGTCTTTCCTCAAACGCCCAACCTTAAGTTCATCAATTAGGGTTCAAAGTTGAGGTTCAATCGGGTTCACATTTGACAGTTCGGAATTGCTTCGAAACGGTGTGCTTCTGGGCACTCGATTCCGTTAGGCGCGCCCTCCAGTGCTCGCCTATGCAAAATTGAAGAACCTCATGGCCAAATTCCCGAAATCTACATTCTCTCTCATTTTCATCACGATCGCTGTATTCTTCACTGTCGGATCCATCCCCACAGTCCGATCCGAGCACCACTCCTCAAATATCCGATTACCCTCCGAACACGACGACAGTAGTAACGCTGATCTCTGCGGTGGAGGGCCCCTGCCTACCTCCTGCCCCGTCAATTGCTTCCGGGCCGACCCAGTCTGCGGAGTCGACGGCGTGACGTACTGGTGCGGCTGTGCTGACGCTCTCTGTGCCGGCGTCAAGGTTGCCAAGCTGGGGTTCTGCGAGGTCGGCAATGGCGGACCGGGACCTCTCTCGGGCCAGGCCCTCCTCCTGGTCCATATCGTCTGGCTCATCGTCCTCGGCTTCTCCGTCTTGTTCGGGCTTTTCTGATGGTTTGGACTTCATGTCACTGATTGATTGGTCAGGTTTTTCTTTACATTCTTTTTCTGTTTTCCAGGAGAATTTGTGGCTGAGTGGAGAGGGAAGTTGGTCCATTTTCTTTGTTGTGTACGTAAGAGGCAGATATAGTCTTATAGACGGATATTGATCTGTGTACCTTCCTATTCTTTTTGTTATATATAATATAAGCTCCCATTCTTTAACTTTGTGATGGTTGTGGGTTTGATCTTGTTTTCTTTCGTGCTTTTTGTATGCATTCTTTGTGAGTGAAGAACGTTTTTTAATCAAGGACGGTGAATGATTTAGAAGAATCGTCGTCCCAGTTGAAAACCTGATTGAATGTTCTATGATTGCCACAGCTAAGTGAAAATTGGGCGTTATAGAAATTACCATCAGGACTCATTAATTTGAGATGAGTGTAGAGCCTTTGATCCGGATTTCTTTAGTACTTTATGTTTGACCAGTCTGTAATAAGAAAGCTAAGAACTTCAGCATGGATTTCTTCGGTTCTTCCATTTTGGTATGTGAATTTATCAGGAAGTCAGGGACTGACTTTTTTGAGAACTAGAAAATCGTTTTTCAGATTTTGTAATGACATTGACATCTTAATGTTTAATCCTCCCTCTGGGATGTTACAAATTATCAACTTCCATTTGGTTTCCAGATCTCCTATCTCCTCTCTTTATGTGATAATCATATGCATCCTGTAATGTGATGGCTTTTGGATTTTCATTACGCATCTTGTCGCGCACTCGGACACATTGAACCCCATTTTCTGATCCGTCATTTCTTGATTATTAGATCATCAGTGGATCTTGTTTTGTGTGTCTTCAGTGAAGTTTTCGGTGATTGTTAATGGTTGCCCGGAAGGTTTTTTAGTAGCTCTCGTGGGCTGCGGCAAGGGGATCCTCTCGCCCCCGCTTGTTTGTCATTGTTATGGAAGCCTTCAGTCGCATGATGGGGAGAGTCGTGGAGCATGGTGGTTTGGAGGGTTTCGAGGTGGGTGGTGGCCCCGGGGGGTGTGTATATCTCATTTGCTTTATGCGGATGACACTTTGGTGTTGTGCGAGGCGGCAGTGAGTCATTTTCGGAGCCTTAGATGTCTTCTTTTGTGCTTTGAGGCTCTCTCTGGACTTAGAATTAACTTGTCCAAGTCCGAGGTTATTCTCATTGGTATTGTTCATAATACTCAGGAGCTTGCTGGTATCTTGGGATGTAGTGTGTCCTCGTTGCCTATGAAATATCTCAGTCTTCCTTTGGGCGCTCGCTTCAATTGTATTCATTTTTGGGATGAGATTCTTAAATGAATGGACAGGAGGTTGGCGGGTTGGAAATGCTTGTATTTTTCTAAAGGGGGCAACTCACTCTCATCAAATCTACTCTATCTTGTCTCCCCACTTATTTCCTTTCATTGTTTCCTATTCTAGTTGCGGTGGCAACTATGATGGAAAAGATTCAGAGGGATTTCCTCTGGGGATGTGATGGTAATATGTTTAAGTTTCATCTTGTGAATTGGGACTTGGTGTGTTCTCCTTTTCAGCATGAGGGGTTGGGGCTCTGTCGTATTGTTCTTTTTAATAAGGCTCTTATGTCTAAGTGGTTGTGGTGTTTTACTCATGAGAGGGATAGGCTTTGGAGGGTGGTTATTGTTGCTAAATATGAGTGTTCGTTGGGTGGTTGGAGGACTCCTCCTTGTCGGGGCCTTACGGTGTTAGTTTGTGGAGATTCATTAGCAAAGGTTGGGAGGTCTATAGTAACCATATCATATTTTTGGTGGGTAAGGGAGATAGGGTCAGATTTTGGCATGATGTGTGGTGTGGCGAAGGACCGTTGTCTTGTGTGTTTCCGATTTTTTTCTCGTTGGCCCGCCATAAGGAGGCTTCGGTGGAGGAGTTTTTGGGGGAGAACAATGGGTTTGTGGCTTGGAGTGTTGCTTTCATTAGAACAACGAACGATTGGGAGATGAAGGATTTTTCTGATTTTTTTCCCTCTTGTATGGGATGGTGTTTAGGAGAGGATGACAAGTTGTATTGGAAGGATTTGAAGGATGGGGTTTTTTCTGTGCGATTTATGTATTCTAATCTTGCGGGTCGGACGAGTTGGTCCTTTCCTTGGAATGGAGTCTGGAGGTCGAAATGTCCATTGAGAGTAATTTTTTGTGTGCGATCTATGTATATTGCTTATTGGTGTTATCTTTGCCAGAGTGCTGAAGAATTGGTTGACCATTTGCTTCTTCATTGCTCTATGGTGTGCGGGCTGTGGCGACGGACCGTTGTCTTGTGTGTTTCCGATTTTTTTTCTCGTTGGCCCGCCATAAGGAGGCTTCGGTGGAGTTTTTGGGGGAGAACAATGGGTTTGTGGCTTGGAGTGTTGCTTTCATCAGAACAACGAACGATTGGGAGATTAAGGATTTTTCTGATTTTTTTCCCTCTTGTATGGGATGGTGTTTAGGAGAGGATGACAAGTTGTATTGGAAGGATTTGAAGGATGGGGTTTTTTCTGTGCGATCTATGTATTCTAATCTTGCGGGTCGGACGAGTTGGTCCTTTCCTTGGAATGGAGTCTGGAGGTCGAAATGTCCATTGAGAGTAATTTTTTGTGTGCGATCTATGTATATTGTTGATTGGTGTTATCTTTGCCGGAGTGCTGAAAAATTGGTTGACCATTTGCTTCTTCATTGCTCTATGGTGCGCGGGCTTCGGAACCATGTTCTCAGTATTGTTAACTTTTATTGGGTGATGCCGGAGAAAGTTGTGAATGTGTTGTGGAGTTGGGAGAGGAAGTTCACTAACCCCTTAGCTAAGTCTATTTGGAGATTGATACCCGCTTGTATTTGTTGGAGTCTTTGGAGGGAGCGGAACCATAGATGTTTTGATAGTTGTTCTTTATCCTTGGCCAAGATGCAAGGTTCTCTGTTATTTTCTCTTTTCTGTTGGGTTGATGCGTTGTTGGATGACCCATTTGTTGATTTTGATGATTTTCTTAGTTTTCTTATTTGAACTAGTGATTTCGGTATAGTTCTTTGTACTATTTTCACCTTTTCTAATACGATTGTCTTGCTTATAAAAAAAAAAAGATACCATCTGGCCCAAGGATTGTTGTCATATAAATGTCTTCCTTTAATTACTCAGTTACTTCTCCTGCTAATGTTGTGACTATAAATTTGGAAAATGAGGTGCAAGGAATGTGTCTGAATAACCCTCCTCACTCATAAACAAGATACTTTGTAGAAACAATAGCTAACTTGAGCTAACATTAGTTCTAAAGTAATTGGTTTATCATAGGAGTTATACTGGTTGATAAGGATAGTCATGCTCTAGGTGGGGAAGGAATATGAAGGAGGAGAAGAAAACAACTCATCAAGTTATGCCTGGTTGGAAAAAAAAGCTAGAGCACTCGCTCGACCTGTATTGCCTTGATTAATTCTGTAGTTAATGATTGAACTTAAAGGAAAAGGAAAATATAAGGGTGCTCTTTCATGTTGACTTGTATATTCTATCAGAGATGTCTCCTATTAAAATGTATTTTTTCTTCTAGGCTGATGGCTTCTTTTATTTTTTCTTTTCTGAGCAACAAAAATAGTATATTAAAATCTGAGAAAGATACAACCAATACAAAACATAAAAACAGCACGAAGGCCAGCGAAAAACCTAAGCGGACCTAAAGACCCTACAATAAATCGGATCCAAAGATCCAGTAGCCAAGCCGAACAACAAAGTCGGAACCACCGACAGCCACAAAGGCTGTAACACAAACCCCAGAACCAATCGATCACAAGGATCCACAGACAATACAAACACAAAATGACCACAGGAGTCAGTACATAGTACAAACAAAAATCGGTCACAAGGGTCGAGACACAACACACAAAATGACCACCGCTCAAGGCGATGGCAGCTTCCGCTAGAAGAAGGGCGATCAAAGCAGCGATCCGACTCTTTCGAAGTAATCTTCATGCAAAGACTGGCTGCACAAGGGGGAGGAGAGAAGATAGCTTCGAGCTGCACAAAACGGTGACGACAAGGAGAGCCACAGGAGAAAAACGGCCAGATCTATCCACCAAACGGGGGGACGAGATAGAGGCGGGAAACATGCCAAACGAACCAACCATAAGCGTTAGGAATAAAAAACGACGCGCGTATAGGCATCACACGTGCACAAGGCTGTGTGTGGCCTACACACAAAAAAAGAAAGGCTAGACCGAGGCAGAAGAGACCGCCTCAGGGGGTCAAGCACGGCTGGGCAGCTCAAGACTGTCGAAAAACACACAAAACAACCAAGAGGGAGGCAAGAGAGCTCGGGCGCGTAAGATCCCTAAGGGCTGCTTCTTTGCTCTAACCTTGGAACCAGAAAATGTGCTATCAAGTGCGACTTGCACTTGATAGCACATTTTCCTACCATGTCGTGTTAAGCTTATAATATTGTCAGAGAACTGTATGAATTCCAAGTACAACAAATTGGGGGCAACAAATAATGTTGGTGGTGGGTTGTTGCCTTGTGGGGTGTAACAGGCGCTTGCAACTATACGAATCCCCTTAAATAATTGAATGGCTTGTTGATGAGAAAAATCAGGAGCTGGAAAAGAAGGTTGAGACTTTGGTTTCAGAAAATGGAGAATTCAACCGTTTTATTGATGAGAAAAAGTGGGGGTTCTGTCATTGCAATGACAAGTGAAGTATTTGGTTCACCTCACATGACACGTAAAGTATTTGCCTCCAGTCCCAGTTGTATAGCCTCCAGAAGTACATCCGAGATTTTATGAAAAGTACCATGACATCCCAAGGAAACTGAACGAATGCATTTAGTTGCCCTTGGCTTTAAGAATACCATCACCATTGAAGAGTTCAAAAAAACCCATTTCTTGAACTTCAGATTAAACGTCATGGAAAATAAGCTAAAAATCTTTCAATTTCTATCAAACGGTTGTGATCCTTTTGGACTCGGTTTGTGCGCTTTGTAAAATAAAATGAAAACAAATACAATTCTGCTGATAAGAAAGAGTTTTATTGTCAGAATCAACGAACACAATCAATTCGCAGGTACGTGCGCGGACTGACAGAGAAACAGTAATGCAAAATGCAACTTTCAACTCCGACACAACTTATCAATTTCGTTGTCTAATTTTGCCGGCACCAAAGAGAAGATATCTTAATTGCCATACGACATGGACAAATGCTCTCCCAAAACTAGTCATCCTGCATCGACATCAGTTTTCCTCTCTTCGAATCATTTAGAAACTTGAGAGTAGAATTTGCGCGACGACCACAAAACTGATAAAAATCCAGCATAGGACAATGTGAATTAATTCCAGACAAGTTTGGTTGGATCAACTCTATGCTTCTTTATCAGGGCTCTGAAGCGAAAATCTTGGTTCGCTACTGTCTAGGTGACCTCTGTCAGCTGAATTAGCAGTAGTGCCACTCTCATCCCCAGTTTCTCCAGAGGAAGCATTGCCCTTTACACCTGTTGTCAACGCAGGGGAAGAGGTTTCAGGCGACCCATCCCTGGAAACATTACCGATCAAGCTTTTGTACATAGTGAGTGCCTGAGCCATCATGCTGGCGGGATTGGAAACTGCACTAGGAAGCAACATTGTCGTGCCCTGTGAAACAACAGAAAGCGCAGAGAAAGAGAAGAGCAGAGAAAGAGCGTAAGTTCAGTAGAAACAACTGAGCGTCAATTTACTTGCATGTAATGATAGAGTTCTGTTCTTCACCTCCTTGGCAACATTACTGAAGGCTTGGATGTATTGCTCAGCAACTCTCAAACTTGCTGCCTGCAACGCAAATGCATAACATTAATCCCCAACTCATTATTCATTTTATGTATTTTCATGTACATTCAACTGCTATGCACAAGCCATCCTTTAGAAGAAACTAAAATGACCAGAATCAGCCCCTTCCGACGTCTATTCAATTTCTCGAGGGTACAAGAAAAAGAAACCTTTTCGTTCAATATTGAAGTTTCTTAAGGAATTACCAAGTAGAACTCCACTTAAAAAACAAGAATACTTAATTTCTTGGATATCCTTGCATCAAGACAAGCTAGAAAGCTAACGGCTTATTGCTTTCTTTTTTCTGGGCCCACCTGGAGAGGTACAGCTATATGCACAATGGATGCGGATGTGTTTAGGATTTAGAGTTGAGGTGAAGAATACTTTCCACCATGTGTTTAGACTTGTCAAAAAAGTCTAGACAATCCCTAAAGTGAAATGCTAACGACGACATAGCAAATGTAAAAAATTCTTAATCAATTTTGCTTGTGCACTCATGCATCAGCTAAATAACATTGTTTCTTATTATCCACATCTAACACAAGCAAGTTTAACACACATCAAAACAACATTGATAGGGAACTAAGAAACATGCAATCACACCTTTTTCCTAATTAGTGTCAGTTGAAAGATATATAAATACACAAAAGAACAGCAGCATCTATCTCAAAGAATATCAGAATGGCTAAGTCAATGTTGCGGTAAGCATGGCCTCAAAATCTCTGAAATGGATTAACAGAGTAAACAACATTACAACTTGTTAAAAACACACCTCCCTCGAAGAATCCTATGGAGACTCGCCCATTTTACATCGACAGCTCACATGCTGCCAAGCATAGGTACCTTAAAATGCAGCATGAAACTTTGGAACTGCTCCAGAGAAACAATGCATTCACTCGCTCAACAAGTAGAATGCACTGATTGCTCTAACATTTAAAAGCAAGCAAAATGAAGCATTTTGGAGCTTGAATGGACTCCAATAGCAAACTATCTGTATCAATGTTGTTAGAACTAGCATCTAATGGTGGAAACCATATTACATACAAACGCAAATGGAATGGCGACCATCTTTTTGCACTCCAATATAGTTATGAATCTGCTTTCTCCACGTGAAAGAAAAAGAAAGCACACGATGTGGTTGGCATGCACTAGGTGTAGTGTATACAATATTGCCTGTTATGCACCCAAAAGCATTAAATGAACGTACCTCTACTCCTCCATTCTCCTTAAGGGACTGTGACACCATGGCAAGTCCTTTGGCTGTTGCTTTTGCTCTGGCAAGGATAGCTTCCGCTTCACCTGATATAGAAGTACTGTTTATAAGAATGAAAGATGTCTATGGCAAAAGCAATTGATCTACCCTAATAAAAAGGAGCATCACCATCAAGATAATGTGTGCGCCCCTTCAATTTGTGGCCATATTAGGCTAGTGACAGGTCAAGAAAAAGAGGGCTTCAGCATAGCACTTTACAAATTGAGATTGACAAGTCATGGAGGAAAGTGTGAATGAGCCCCTTCAATGAGACTTTTTTTTTTGATAAGCACCCCTTCAATGAGACTTGTTCCCAACCAATCAAAACTTCCTTTCACAATGCTATACACAGATCAACTTACTCGTGACAACTCTTCCAACAAAATCACTTTAGTATAATATAAAACTTTTCTCAATCCTTCACATGTCATTTAAATTAACTTTAAATTAGACGCTATAAAAATAACCTTGTGCCCTGTTAATTTGATCCATCTTTGCAGCTTCTGATTGTAAGATTACAGAACTCTTCTTTCCATCAGCAATATTGATGTTGGACTGTCTTTCTCCTGCATATAATAAAGAGGTGTTCATACAGCTACCTACTTGAGTAGCTAAAGGTGCTACACTAAATCAAGTTCACAGATAACAAGAAGGGAGACGCCGGGTGGGGGTTAATAACTCAATCTGTACACTGCTAAAGGTTAAGTAAATTATTTAACCACTCAGGAAAACTTGACATGTCAAACGGACTTCATTACCTTCAGATTCAAGAACTTGAGCTCTCTTCTTGCGTTCTGCTTCTGCTTGCATCTCCATAGCTACCCTCACACCACGGGGAGGAGATATATCCCCTGAAGGAAGAAGGAAGCTTATGAAACAATCTAACGAAACATCACAAAAAAAGACCAAAACAAGAGGAAAAGTCATAAAGGACTTACTTATTTCATATCGGAGGCACTGCAGGCCCCAGTCTTTTGCGGCCACATTGATAGACTCCTGTAAAAGTGTCACTATTAAAAAGAGCTGTCACACCTTCTGAATTAAGTTATGAAACCATAAGAAAGATCTTGAAACTTCAGAGAACCAAATTCAATATAAGCTTATTTAAGATGAGAATTGTAACTGATACAATAGATTAGAAAGTCCTACACCCCTCTAGACACGGTAAGGGAGAAGCAGACTGGAGGGGAAAACAAACATATTGTTAAACCACTTGTTCTGGCTTTTTTGTAAATCCCATCCCTTCAGAATTTTGACAATTTCCTATCATTATACTAGGATAGAGACATCCTAATAATGTGACTAAAAATTCACATTGTCCCGCGAAATAAAAAATCAACTAACTCAAGTTGTCATAGTTCTACAAATCTTGAAACTCAAAATGATGAAAATTGAATTTGAAGTCACTTCTGATTGAGGATAAATAGGATTCTGATCCTTTTCATAGGATTTAATGAGATCCAAAATCTACCTATTTTATTGTCAATACACAAATGACCCCAAGTTGTATTTCATGTGGGAATATTTTGTGTTAGAGGATCAAAGGCAAAAAGCCTACTAAAATAAGGAACCCAAATTGGTGGATCTGCCGAGTGTTGCGGCACTTGATACCTGATTTGAATTTGTTCAGGATAATTGGCTTCCTTCATGTACCAACTAATCAGCCATATGAGAGGTTTTATGAACGTTAGCCCATTTTACATAGGTCTTGGCCTAATCTTCAACCATATTTACACAAGTCTTCATTACTGATACCCATTTGCTTTTGTTCCAGACAAGAAAGAAATGCGCTCACAGAAGTATCCATTCCATCAGCTCCCAACCACAAAAGAAATATCACGGAACCACAAGAAGGTAAAAGGGAATATCACATTGAAATATATTAGGTAGAAGATCCAAAATGCTATATGTCCTGAGGTTGATTAGGGGTATCAGTATCAGGATCATTATATAGCTGTTTCTGTTGTATTTTTCAATTGTATCAGCAGTGTGCTTTCATGTTCGATTCCATTTCAGTCAACATTTTAGTTATAACCATTATCACAACCCACAAACTCACCCAAAAATGTATGCTCTAAAAAAACAATAGATGGATGTTTCATTTTTTACAATAAATTCATAGAACAACTTGAGACAATCAAACTAACCACTATCTTTTCGTTCAGCGTGTCTCTTTCCTCAAACGTCTTGTCGAGAGTGATCTTACCAAGCTCACTACGCATTGTTGTTTGCGCAAGCTGAATCACAGCAAATATGGGATTCTCAACACCATAAGAGGCCAGCTTAGGGTCCACAATCTGCAATAAACGCATTTGAACTGAGCAGCTCATTAATGAACAAAACCAAATGACGGAAACCCAGCTAATACCAGCCCAACAGGTTCAGACCAAACAACCCATATAATCGACGGCCCAAACAAGACAATCCAAGATAGATATTCAACAGTAATTGATGAAACCAAATAAAAATCGGTAGACCAATATACCAAGATGGCAAAGACGCAATTAACAAACTTTCAACAAGTACCTTGATGTAGAGCACCCCATCGATCAAAATGTTAACATTGTCCTTAGTGATAGCGGACTGGTCAGGAATTGGAATGGCCTCCTCCTTCAAGGAATGCACGTAGGCAATCCGATCGACCAGCGGAATCAAGAAATGAAGTCCCGAAGGCAGAGTCTTCACATACTTGCCGAATCTCTCAATCACAAACGCCTTCTTCTCCGGCACTATCCGAACTCCCCAATTTACCGGCGGCGTAATCTCGTAGCTTCCTCGCATCAAAACCCCCGACAATCACCACTCACATAAACAAAAATTCCCGAGAATCCACCAACTAGGTATGCATCAATTGTAACATAGGCATATGAATGTCTCTGTGTTTACCTGATGCCTGGGTCACCGCGACCAGTGCGGAGAAAGCGGACTGGGATAGTGGAGGAGAAAGGGGATTGGGGAAGCAGAGAAGCTCTAGAAGAAGGACGAGCGGTTTGTTTGAGAATCAAAGATGGGGAAGCAGTTGACAAAGGTCTGGAGGCGGTGCCCTGAATGTTGGATTGGATGAGGTATCGGAGGGATCTCGCTGAATTTGCTTTCCAAACACTCATTTTTACCTTGCTGGGTTCGCTGTATCCTTGGGATTTTAGGCAGTACCACTGCAGTACTCTTCCGCAAGGTTCTTGTTGTGGTTAGGTGTTAGGCTTTTCCTGGAAATGAAAAGCCCTAAGTAAAACCTTTCCTCTGTGATTTTCACTCGCTCTATCTCTCTCTTCGGACCTTCTCTTCTTTCTTTTTTTTTTCTAAGCCTGCGGACCTTAATCCATTTTGGTGGCTAATCCTATTGGTGTGATTTGTCCGCCGGTATACTGAATTCCGGTACCAGCACTTTCGAGCTCCGGCCATCGTATACCGGCCGGATATAGGAGCCGAAACCGGTATAGGTATTTAGAAAATATCGGTATCAGAATTCCACCAGTACTTGGAGGAATGCCAGTTCCGATTTTTTATTTTTTATGTTTTTAAAAATACAAAATACACAGCTTTGGCCTCGTCCACAACGTGTGTTTTGACCTAGTCCAAAACGTGCTTTGATCTAGACCAAAACGTGCATTTGGTCTAGGGTTTTCAAAACCCACGCTCTCCCCAAGCGAGTGAGTTTGTCAATGTGATCCCTGAGTCGCCGTTGTCCTGCCCCTATCCTCTCAAATCTGCCTCTCTCCGACCTCGGTCTCTCGTTTCTCCTCCGCTCCCGGCCCTTCGACCTCCCTTCCCCTCTCACGACCTGACGGCTCTCTCTTGAGCTCTCTCTCACAGTCTCACTCAACTCTCTCTCTTGGGTCGTCGCCGTCTCCACTTGCCTTCGAGTTTGAAGGCCGCCGGCCTTGGCCCTCTCATTCTCAGCCGAATCACTCATCTTCTTTTTTTTTGTTCAATTTCATTTTCGTATCATTATTCATTATAATTTATCATTTGTTCAATAACCATATGCTTCATTTTATTATCTGTTAATATGAAAAAAAAAATTCTTTGCAGGCTATTAGTAACTTAGATTTTGAGGTGTGTTGTATTTTATTCTTTTTTTTAAACTATTTTGTTCTTTTTTTTCATGATGGACATGGTGTTGTGCATATATTTCATAATTTTTATTATTTTGTAAAATTATCATTTTGATATTGTGATGTTTCATTGTTTTGAAAAATGAGAAGTAAGCAATTAGGTATTATGTTCTGCATTGGTTGAAATTTAAATTTGTTTAGTAATTAGTGAGTCATTGACCAATCTTTTGTAGTTGGTCATTAAATATTATGGGCATAAATAAAAAAGTCATACAAAACTAACACTATTATAATAATATGATAGTGATGTTTTGATTAAATGGCCAACATTTTATTCCATCAATTCAACTATTCAATTCGTAATATTTGTAGTTTCTTTTAGATGATGTAAATTTATATTATTTGTAGACTTTATGTATATGTGTAACTTGTAAATTTATTTCTATCATTCTTCTTTCATTGATGTATGAATATGATTTATTAATTTAATGCAATTGAAACAACTATAGAATTGTAAATTTGTAATTTTGGAACATGTAAATTATTATTACATCAAAAAATAGTGGATCCAACATCATATTAAAATTCTAAATTTGGTATTTTTGATCCAACATCCATAGTTAAAAACTTACTTATTAAATCAAGCCCAAGTTAAAAAGCCCGACAAATGTAATAATAAAACAAGCCTAAGTTAAAAAGCCCGAAAAAATAACAAAACAAGTCCAAGTTAAAAGTCTTAAAAAATTATGATTTTAGGCCCAAAACGGGTCCAAAATCAGCCCAAATGAACTGCAGGTACCGGATGCCGGAATTCCGGCAATCCCAGACCTGAATCGGATACCTAAATAAGCATCCGACTAATACCGGTACCCTGCCCTAGCTAATCCACATTTTTTTGCCTGAAGTAGTTATACACCGAACAAGCGTGCACCGCACGGGTCTGGGTGGGCTTAAGTAATGTTAATTTCAAAGAAAGTGATGGGCCGGGCTGCATCATGGCATTTAATTTCACGCCCAACTTCTTTTTGTGCTTAATCCATGAATAAATTGTCCACAAAGAAGGTCCCGAAAGCCAGCTATTTGACATTGGGCTTGCAGCCCTTTACGTATTGAGTGGACCTGAGGTCCACATTCCACAAGTGAGCCCATAGACCCACAAACAAAATGGGCTCAAAGGCCTGCAAACCCCAACTGAGTCTGAAGGCCCACTAACACGAACTAGAGCTTCTGTTACTGCATTTGTGTGAAAGCACTCGGATATACAGTAAGCCAGGGGTTACTAATTTCAATTTGGCATCATAAATGTTACGGATAAGCCACTCGTAGGTCAATGTACTCAATCATTCCTCTTTTAGAAACTATATAAATATTGATTAGATTATCTACTAGAGGTCGTTTTAGCATCTTACTTATTTAGTGCAGAAAATTACGTGAAAAGTATTGCAAGATCCTTGTAAAAGTGTTGGGTGGAACCCAGGATACAGAGAAAATATCATCTCCTGTCCGACCTAATGCCGACCACACCTTTTAGGAGCCAGCACTTTTCCTCGTCATCACTGCCTTTTTGTGTTCGGCAGTAGTCAAGAGGGTAATCGCCACTGCCTTTTTCCCCAACCAGTAAGAGTACCAGATTAGTAATCAGAGGCCAGCCCACTTGTAAAAGCAATTTACACTGACGGACCAGATTTTTAAGGTACTATGGATGACAATGATAGGTAGCGTGGCAGCAGGTTGTCTTGTACCTAGCTTGGCCATATCTTTAAAAAATGCTAATCGGTAGGTGCGCATAAATGAATGTCCGAATTTCCTTTGTTACCGAAAAATAATAATGGAGCAACAATTTTGAGAGGTTAGGGATACGCTGAAAAATGCCCTCTATTCTTACATATTAGATATTCATGCTCTTTCCAATTTGCACAATTTAAGTCTTTCTTTGGGTGGTGGTTTTAATTTGTTTATGCTTGGTTTTTTTAGTGTAGCCGACCAAGTATTGTTGTTATCACGGTATTTCTCCACCAGATGTGAGAGTATCTAATAAATTATGGACGTCATCCTTTAATTAAAAAAAAACCCACCTCAGTTAGTGCAATACAACACACTAACATTTGCTTGAATCAAGATTTTAACCCAATTACCAATGGATCCATGATCTAACCAAACTTATAGCTGAAGAGGAAAGAGGATATGATACAGATGTTGAAAACAACTTGGCTACACGATCGAACATATGCACTAACTTTTAAAACTGGCTTTCAAATGCTATCACTTACCAAAGAAGGCTTTCATATATCTGGTAATTTTCTGCTTAATTTAGGACAAAACATAAAATGTTGTAGCATGAACCAAATCATCATCAACTAGTCATACTTATGTGGAGTCACTTGAAAGGAGTACAAGAATAACCACTACAAAGGGCTGTGCTGCTGTTGTAGGGGAACAAAGCAATAGGTCTGGTTCGTGGCATCTCAGGAATTGGTCTCTCCGTGCTCACAAACTCCACCACCTCCTCCATACATGGCCGGCCTTTGGTCTCATTTAGTGTACAAAGCAAACCAATTTCCAGAACCCGAATTGCCTGCTTCAAGTTGATAACCGAGCCCATTCTTGCATCCACGACCTTTGCTTCCTCATCTATCTCGTGCATCCTCCAAGCAAAATCCAACAAGTCCCTCTCCTTGGGATCTACTTCCATGTCCAACCTCTTCCTCCCAGCAACTACTTCCAGAACAAAGACTCCGAATTCAAACACGTCGGCCTTTTGACACACTGCTGATTCGAATTGTTTCGAAGCATTCTCAGAAAGGACGAAACCAAAATCGCCCAATACTGCTCGGAAACTCAGATCAAGAAAGACACTACTTGTTTTCATATTCTTATGGGCTAGTTGCTTAGAGTGTAAGAAACTGAGGGCGTCGGCCACATCTTTCACAACCTTGAACCGCCGACTCCATGGAAGAACACCGACCCCGAATAACCATTTATCGAGGCTTCCGTTGGTAAAGAACTCATACACAACTATGATTTCGCGATTATCTTGACACCAGCCTCTGATAGGCAACAAATTTGGGTGGCGAACACGGCTAATAGCACCAATGTCTTTCAACACTCGTCGCCTGTCTAACCCCTGAGAGTTCAGAAACTGGGCTGAGAATCGCTTCACGGCCACTTGGCAGCCATTGGAAAGCTTTCCTCTGAAATAAACACCCCTTGAGTCACTACCCAATATTTCAAACTCGCTGAAACTCCGAGTTGCAGAGGAAATCTCAGAAATACTGAACCGGTGAGGTTTATTAGGAGGCGTTGGACGTTGTTTTACCTCTGGCAACACAATCATATTGCTTGATTTATCATGTCTGCGCCTACTGGTAAGGAACAAACCGAGCAGGACCACAATAGCCAAGGCTGCCACGGCCACAAAAATCAAGAAGCTGCCGCGTGGTTCAGCACGAGCAGTCTTGGCAATCTCACTATTCTCGAGGATCTTACTCTCACATGTTTCCGCTGAAGGGATACGAAGATAAGCTTGGCTTGTGGACGTGAAGTTCCATGACAAAACATTGTGGATTTGAGTCAAATTGCCTGTGGAAGCTGAAAAGCCTACAAACATGTATTCTTTCAGAAAAGGTGAAAGATCAAGTGCTTCGGAGAAGATAGGTTTAGCTGGGTACTCTTCATCGTCCGATGCTAAACGGATGTCCATCCAACGGCGTGGACCGTCATAGGAGATCCAAGCTCTGTGAACGGAACCATCTTTCAAGACTACACCAACATCAGAAGCATCGAATGTTCTAGTGGAGACGATGCTGCCTAAGTTTATTCCCACATGGTTGTCATTAGGGTCTCTGAATCCGGGACTTCGATGTGTGTCAAACTCCACAGCCACTGACTTGTAGTTGTCCTCGCAAGCGTCATTCATCATGGCAAGCCACGGCCCAGACCGTCCCACAGTGAACTCATCCGGAGCGACGATGAAGGCAAGGCCACTCCCGCCACGGCCAGTATCAGAATTGATGTGGGTAACATTGTTTAATTGAAAAGCAAAGGTGGTTTCAAAGGAAGCTGGGGTTTTAGAGTGGGGGTCAAAAAGACGGATGGGAGAGGAGTAGAGGGCTCGGCCTGCTTGGTGTCTCAGATCAACTGCTTGGGATTCATCAGGAATTTGCAGGGCACCATTTTCATTAGAGAATATGGCACTGCCGAGGAGCCTAACATCATGGGCATTTCTGGGGTTACTATTGAAGCTGAAATCTGAGAAAGAGAGATGCTTGGTTACGTTGATTACAGGTCCGTCAAGCTTCTTGTCACCAGCAGAATCAACAAAAACCAGGGATTCTTCTCCTAAAGCCAGGACGATGGATAAGCATACCAACCAGGGGCTACGGCAGAAACCCATAGCTGAATACAAAGAGCAAGATTGATATTCTGATCAAGTTTTGTAGAAGAAAGATCTAGTGGTACGTATGTTGGTGTCGGCAACAAAAGTAGAAAATCTAGGAAGAAGGTAAGGAAGGGGGGTTTGGGCACGTCCTGCTTTTAGGTACGCAGCTAAACAAGAGCCCTTTTGTTGGTGAGCACAGCACACGATAGGATTATTAGGAGAATGGTGCTCATAGATTGTCTGTTAATGTACCAGAAAAAAACAAAGTACACATGCAAAGATGATCATGTAGACCCAGCTGAAGAGGATTCTCATCTCAGTGTTTGTCTCGGGGTGAAGGCGATGGGTCCTTTCGAGTGGTAGGATTGATTGTTCCGTGGGGTACACTTAAGTCAGCGTTAGGTGCGTAGTAATTTCTAGGTCCTCGTCTCTGGACCCAAAGTTGGCTCCGTCTTTACCACTGAATACGACCCTCACTTTCAGTAACGCGTACGAGAACGTAGGGACATCCAAAGCAAGAGGTTTTTCCCTTCACTTCTCATCACAAAAGCAACATGTGGAGTATCACGATTCTTCCACTATGGTTGCATTCCATCAAGGACGGTGCTAAGCCAAATATTTGATGAGCCCCGAAGAACGTCATGGGGACCATCACAGGCCGGCACCTGATAGTCATGTTGGTTTGGGGGATTGTAGTCGTTTACTGCTCTGTGTATTGTTTATCAGTTTGAATGAAATTAGGAGTTGTCTACTTTTCCATGAGAACTATACCATTTCCCCGATTGATTCGGGAACGCATCAAAGGTAACTGCTAATGCCTTAAGGGGTACGGGAGAGAGATTGCGAGAGGAAACCAAAGATAGTGTAATGGTGTATTGCAGAACAAGGACAAAGTAACAGAGATTGAAATTCGATGCCCCCATTGAAAGTGTCCAAAGCAAAAGGCCAAGAACGATAAAATCCATGTGGCTAAACTAAAACTCCAAGTGGTACCATGATCATGACAGGAAATCTATATGCCACATCAGAAACTCTTGAGGTTCCAAATATCAAAATTTGGATTTTGTGTTTGTGTTCGGGAGAAGGTCGACAAACAATTTATAGGCACGACCAAATTCTCAGTTTCAATGTCGATAACACATTCAGAATGTCCTTTACGATTGTGATATCACTGGACCCGATTTTGCTTTACTTATTTTTGAAAAACAGGCGTGAGATTTTACCAGAGCTTGCCACGCCATTGAAATTATACTCCATGTCTCAAATTTATGACAATCAATGACCATAAATAGACAAGAAAAGTAATTTGAAAGCAATATGAGCATAACAAAAGGTTGCATATGGCAGTAACCACAAAGATAATTTGAACGAAACTTCCACAAAACACAAATGGTCGATATCCAAATCCAAACAAACTCAAAAACTTGTCCACCAAGTTGTTGATGAAAAGAGCTACCAAAAGGTATATGAAAAAAAACTAACAGCAAAACTGAGAACAATATTCCTCAACCCTCAATTACTCCTCTTCAAGGATGGTTCCCCTCTCGCTTACATAAATACCGTCTAAGAACTTCCGGATATCTTTGTTCTTGACATGACATTTCTGTAAACCAAAGACAAAGACAGATTGGATGCGTGAGTGAATGGAAGTTGCATCATACTAAGAAGATTGCAATGGTTATGGGAAGAGAAGTGGACCTGGTTTATCAAAGCAGCTGACCGAGAAACCAATTCTATGTCATTCCCATCAAGTACAAGCTCATCTTTGACCTTTTCGGAGCGGAGAATAGAAACTCCATCAAGCATGTCCACTTTTCTTACCTGATGCACCAACAAATACAAAACTCAATGCAGTCCTCACAAGGAAGTTGAGGTTTAACATCCATGTATCTAGGCCTTGGCCATTAGCCACATTGAAAACAATAACAAGGATACTATCAATTCATCTACATGTTCTATTAGGCTGAATCCAACAAAACCAAACAATGCGCCACCAATATGTATAATCTGAAACTACACGATGCATAGACCTAGCATAGTGCAGTACTTTCTGTAGCCAAACTAGAGTGAAGAGAGAGAATGGAAAATAAAGAACCAGATGGTGAACTATAGGAAACAAATAAATCTACGGTAGTCCAATGAGCAGCTTCCTCTCAAGTCTCTATACCATTACTATTAGAACAAGTATCCACACAAATGATGTGGATCAATGTAAGAGGCAGAACTGAATGAAAATTAGGCAGCAAAAATGGAGTCTCTCAGTCTGCCCTAGCCAAGTTGTATAGGACGGTTGAAAGGCAACAATACTCTCCACCTGTACTCTCTGCTATTGACAACTCCTAACACTAAGAAAGCCAATTCAAATTCCCCATCACCTTTTGCAAACAGAAAAATAAGTAAAACCGTGAAGAGTTTAAGACGCTCGACTAGAAGAAAGAGAGATTTCTATTGATAGGAACGGAACTTCTTAGAAAAGCAGCGAAGACGGGACTAGTTTCAAGCGGAAACCGAATAAAGAAAGGCAGGGCTATAAAGAGCCCCGGTTGACTCAATAGATCACTTTCGCTCTCCTCTAGGAGCGAATTCGTCTAACGAGGTAGGAGCTGCTTGCCCAGTCAGAAAGCTAGGCTCCATCTCAGGCGATGGGCGATATCTCAAGGAAGGAAGCCACTGATTAGAAATTGCACGAGTCTAGTTATAAAGGGGATTCCGCAGAAGGAGGAGTGGGTCAGATGGGGAAGGTAAAGAGAGAGTCTATTGAGCCACTTGGCACGGGATTAGTTCTGTGGCAGAATCAGTCGAAGTTCCAATGGAGTGATCTGTAAGTCCTCACTGAAGGAAGTCCGTAGCGAACCATGAGAGTCAGTCATTTTCTAGGGAATGTATTTCTCTGAAGGAAGTCAAGTATCTATCTAGTACTACGTGAGCCAGTCAACTGATTTTCTCACTCTTTCTAGGGTCCGGCAACACTATGAAATGTGTTGTGTTTTCTAAGCACTTAATGTTCTGGTGAAATATCTGAGCTTCATCCGAGACTTCTAATGCGGGTGAACCAGCCAAATTGGAATAAAGAATATGAATAGGAATAGAAAGGTGTACTATCGATCAATGCCCGATCCCAGCTCCTTGGCAAAGGAAGTGCCATTGAAAAGAAATCTTGTAACATGTAAAGCATAAATCATTACCACAAATATCAATACATCTTACTCAACTTCCTTTTATAATTCAATAGATTCTTGGGAATTAACGGGAAGCTCAAATAGTAATTAGTCCCGTCATCTCAAATCAAACGACAAATCAGTTAAAACATCAAACAGAATTGGACATTATCCCATAAATCACGATTATGAACATCCCAAATTCAAACGAGTAGCAGCCCAAGCACTATAACCGTTGCAAAGAAACAGGTAAATCATGAATCACCAATACTGATCCCTAACCTACATTTCCAGTTAAGATTCAGCATACACCAAGCATCGAATGCATCAAGCGCGATCATGAGAATGAAAATCGAAATGTCATAAACCAATCACAACAGACCAAGTAACCATTTATATAAAACAAGCCCCACGAGAGAAACAAACATGAATTAACGTAAGGCTTCATAATCCAAACAAGGAAAACCCAACTGAAAACAGCAAAATATACCTTCTTTTCACCCAGAAAGTTACGGATCTCGATGGACTTGCTCGCGTTGGTGATGCTAGCGTTAATGGGAAAGTGAGCATACACAAACCTCATCTTGTAGCGGTAGCCCTTGGTAACGCCGGTGATCAGGTTCTCGACATGGCTGAGAGCAGTACGGATGGCGGCCGAGGTCTTCCTGGTTCCGAACCAGGCCTCAATCTTCAGCTTTCGCTTTCCGGTGGTCTCGTCGGTGATGAGATCAAAATCCAGATTGAGGTGCTTAAAATTGCGGATGAGTTTACCACGCGGACCCTCCACCTCGATGATCTTGGCGTTAATCTTGATTTTGACTCCCTCTGGGATATCCATCGTCTCGGACGAGAGAATGGTCTTCATTTTTGCTACCTTACTCTTTCCCTGTCTCTGGGTCTAAGCCAAGTGAAGCAAAGAAATGGAGGCACTAAAAACCCTAAAAAGAATATGACGTTATATAGCAGTGATCAGTGACGATGCAAAAACCTAAAAACCCTAACAAATGTTCTCCCTTGAAGAATTAGAGCCCTAAGAGGTTGGGCCTGATATTGCATGCTGTCTTAAGGGCCCAAGCATGTTGAAAGAGTTGACAATTTGGACCGCCCTTCCTACGACTTACTAAGGTTATGTTCGGTTACCAATTTTTTTTATGTGTATTCTTTTTCTTTTTCAGATTTATTTGAGCAACTCGTTTTTTTTCACACTTCACTCGGTTCGCTTTGGGCTGGAGGGCGGGGAATATTTTCTAAAATGCGGATCTCACAAATTTTACGGACCCGAGCAAAAACGAAAATGTAATTTAGGGAATGTTTGTTTTGTAAAGATTTTTAAAATCTTCAGGCCAGGCTGTCCCTCAATCTCCAGGATCTCTACAGCAGAGGCCATGATGAACTTCACCGTCTCTTCAGTTGATTGGCCATCGGGATACCATGGAGTTGAAACCATACTGGGAAGGACTCGATCCATCGGGATACCAGATACCATGGAATGAACTTCACCGTCCCATTCCATGGTTGCCGCTCATACACGCGGTCTCTGGTTTCTTTTGAACTGAACTCAAACAGAGAAACATGGGCATCTAACTCCTTAATCTCCACCTTAGATCGAACACCCAGGCCTTGATGAGGATTCCTTTCACGGCATGCACTGGAAGCACTTTGTGGGTAAGATACGGCCCACTAGTATTGTGTCTGAAACCTCCTCCTCTGAGTGGGAACTCTGACTAGATCTCTTATGTCATCCCTGAACAAACCGATTTAGACCCAATTATGCGGAAAATATCTAGAGGAGGTGAATAGGTATATTAAAAATTTATCAAGTAAATCTTTTTCTACGACACAAACCTATTATTTGAAAAATAAATCAACCACACTGTTTTTCAATATCAACCGATTTAGACTCAACTATGCGGAAAATATCTAGAGATGGGTGAATAGGTATATTAAAAATTAATCAAGTAAATCTTTTTCTAAGACACAAACCTATTCTTTAAAAAAAAAAAATCAACCACACTATTTTTCAATATCTCAAGACACTTTAAAGATCAGCAAAACGATTATATGTAAATCAAATTCTAGTTTATTTGGGTTTTCTCTTTGTACTTTTCCCTATATATAGAGGCTTATGTTATAGGAGAAAAGTAGGACGTGAGACGTGAGTATTGGGCAGAGAGAGATGAAGAGAAAGAGGGTGATGTGACTATTGTATTGGACGAGTAGAGTGATTTTCTTAGACATTCTTAATAAAATTGCTCTGGGGTGGACATAGGCCGGATTGAGGCCTAACCACATAAATTTTGGTGTTCCTTTTTTTTAATTTTCGTGACGTTTTTCCCAACAGGAAGAACTTCAACTAGTATAGCAAGAGAATGAGAGGAAATTTAGAAAGAACCAAGAGCCAGAGGGCCTACATAGGGGGAAAACGATCTCAGACAGGAGACGAGGATGTGAAACAGCAGGCAACGCCGCCCATGGTGTGGAGGGCACCACGGTGGAAAAATCTCTGACTCGGCGGCTGGAAGAGCGTCGAGACATATTTCCAAAGCAAAAGTGGACTTACTTGGACAGGGGCCCTAAAAAGGGTATGGAGAGCATTTTTTGCTCACTTTCGTGGCAGAGTTAATCATATCTTCACCTTGCCCCTTTTTGAAACTGTATTCCATTTGTGTACACTAAAATTTTACCAAAATTTTAATATCATTACATTCTCATTCTCTCTCCGTACTTTTTCTCTAACTTTTTTTCATTTTTATTAATTTTTTCACTTACTTTTTTATTCTCAATTCCTACTTTTTCACACTTTTTTTACTAACTTTTATACTTTTTCATTCATTCTCTCACTTTTTCACAACTGCTAAAATTTTACCCCAAAATTTTACTCACACAAACGTCATGTTAGAGGGGAAAAGCCCAAAGCGTAATTAGTTCCTGATCTAATGGTCATCCTCCATGCACTACATTTCCTTCAAGTGCCGCGGCTATTTCATCTGTATTGATTTTTGAGAAGGATATTGCTCCTCGCTTTAGATCCTCTTACTATTTGGGTCTTATGATATATATACATATATATATATATATATATATATGAAAGTCTCTTAAAAGCCAAGAACATACATTGGAGGGCCCGTGCGACCTTTTAATCCAAGAGTCTAACCTTTGTTCACGCTTGTAGGGCCGGTCAGGAACTTACCTTTTGGATTGCAATTTCAGTATCTCATAAACAAAGTTCTTCTACAGTTGTAAGGAAACTTTGGCTTTTCTAATATCTCATAACACAAAACTCTCTCTAAAATACATATTTAGGCCACGTTTGCGTAAAATTTTATTATTACAAAATACTCTCTCTTCACTTTTTCATCAATTTTCATACAATTTTTTTCACTTTTTCATCAACCCCAATACCTAAAATTTTAACCACACTAAAATTTTACTTCTCAAACACAGCCTTAATTTGAGTATTAATGGAGTCCAACCAGGACTCTATATAATGGTTTCTTGTGTTCAATATATATACCCACTCTTTTATGAAGTTTCGGACTAATTGGAAGCCATTCAAAAGATTGATAGAGGAGGTGATTATATTTGAAAGAGTCATGCAAATAAGTACTCACGTTAATTCATCATGGATATAAGCATGCGCTCTTGCACCCATTTTACATGACTTGTAATTTAAGTTTACCTTGCCATAAGGTACGTGAAAGGCTTGAACTTGGTGGTGAGTTTGGAATCTACTTTCCAATTTTTTTTTTCTTTTTTAAGTATTTGTAATTCTGTTAAGGAAAAGGAAAAATATATACAAGCTTTAGTAGTAATGACAAAAAAAAATAAAAAGAAAAAAAACAGCAAAACAAATTAAATTATGATTGTTGGCTTGGAGTTGACTATAGCGTTGTTTGTTTATCAAAACTTTAGGAAATATTTTCAAAATTTTGAGAATCTTTTGAATGTTGAAGTTTATTGAAGTTAGTAAAAAATTTGAAATATATGTATAAAAGTTAAAAATTTTGAAATATGTTTATTTCGTTAGAATTGTTGAGACCCCAAAATTATGGACAAACAAACATGTATAGTTTGTAGTCCTTTAGAAACTCCGAGAGCATGGGAGGCACGAGGCAACTGGAGCTGGTCTTTTATTTTTTGGGGCTCGTGACGAAGCTGGGCGTAATTGTTAAATGGCCCATCACGCCTTGGAGGGGACTGTGGGCGCCTCTCCTTACCGCCTGCCGGGTATTGATTTGCACCCAATCTATACCTATGAGGAATTCGAATGTTGCAAATCTGTCCTTCTAGTAAACAAAGTTATTTTTACGTGAACCTGATTGGCATCTTAAGTGGTTAGAGTGGGACCTGAATGACACACGGCACATTTTGATTCGAGCAATCGTAGTTGATTTTTGCCACATAACCGGTTCCTATTAGATTTTGAAACAGAATCGAACGGAGGGATATTTTTTTAAAGTAACAACTACCCAGGGATGCAAAAACAATTTTGTTTACCCAAGGACAAATTTGCAATATTCAAACATCACTCACGAATGAGTTGCATTTAAGCCATTTTCTTGTTTACTGTTTTTCCTCAGTAAATCTTTGTGTAAGCTGATTGAAATTCTCTTTAATTTATTACAAAATTTGATGCTATAATTAAAATAAAAAAACATGTATTGAACGTTGTACAACTCATGTTACATAGTAATTAATATTGACAACATTAAATGTTATAGGATTCACATTTAGTGTCTATCCCTCTTCAAATTTAAAATTCTCTTTAATTTATTACCAAATTTGATGTTACAATTAAAATAAAAACATGTACTGAATGTTGTACAACTCACATTACATAGTAATTAATATTTACAATATTAAATATTGAAGGACTCACATATTATATTTATCCCTCCTCAAATTTGATTAAATATTAAATTGTACTATTGCAGAAAATGACAAGAGGAGATATATTTGTGTATTTTTAAGGGATATAAATGGACTAGTTTTCTTGATGGTAATAGGTCAAAAATTGCCTTTTGAAAGTTGTTATCGCTCTTTTTTTAACAAATACATCACAATTTTTGCTTAAAAAAGTATCAGACACATCTCAACCTAAAGTTTCCCACATTTACCTTTTTAGTTAGTGTTGGAAAAACCCTAAACAGTGCACGAACTTTTTTGAGATGATCAACCTCTGAACATATTTTAGGAAAAGTTCAAAAATAAGAACTTCCCGAAGTTCCTTTTGTTAATTTTCTGGTGTTTCCTTGAAAAGCTGAAACTGACATGTTCCACTTACCAAAAAAAAATCGTAGGATTCTAGTAGAATTGTGAATATTTATGTAAAATAGTGTTTTATAAGTGTTTACGTAAAAGATAGAGATAGATGATTTGATGTAATTGTTTAATAAAAAATATTGGAATTAGGTGAAAAAATATGGAGAGAGAAAATTTGTTATAATTTTTTTAAAATGTATTGAAGTTTGTGTAAAAATTTGTTGAAAATTGTTTTAAATGTATTGATATTTGTGTTTGAATTTTTAAGATGTTCGAATGATAGTTTTGATAATAAATTTAAATCTGAAAAAAAAAACTTGAAAACCAACCTTCTGTTCTTTAACTTTCTGGGTTGCCAACTGGCCAAACACTATTTCTAAATTCTCTAGTCTCCTTGTTCTGCAGGAGTTGCATCTCATCACGTCAATTTATTCCTGTTTTGCCAGACAGACAAAATTCCTCAAGACACAAATATGGGTTAGAGTTCTGAATTGGGACTGAATCTTTAGCATTGCAAAACTGTTCATTCAGGTTCATTGCACGCAAAGTTCTCCACCTGCATCCCCTTCTTGACTGGTCACTTTATAATATATAGTGGGTGGTCTCACGAAAAAGAATTTCAGAACTTTAACCCATAACTGATGGATGAGAATTGATAACGATATAGACCTAAAAGCAAATAAGGGAGACATTAATCATTCATCTCAAGCTCATGGCCCGCCTTCACGGCGTCTGTTAATATGATGAAGTAGTTGCTTCAAAAACTCTTCCTCCTTTTGCTACCCATTACAATGAAGATATCCCACCAGAGTCCATAGTCCAGAGTCCTCTTACAAGCGTTTTACCCACTAAAGAAAACCAAAGAAAAAAAGGGAATTCACCTAAAAAAGATCAAGCAAGATGCGAAGTGGGAGAACAAAATCAGAACAAAAACAAAAAGATAAAGTTGGAAAGCGTGACCCGGAAAGCATATATGTATATATATGCTAAGCTTCCTAACCCATGATTTCGAGGCACTTCAGGCCCATATGGATTAATTGCAAACCTTTTATATATGCGGCCCCAGTGGGAAAGGGAACCACGGATCATGAAGTATTACCGTTACTGTTCAGTATAGTCAAAACTCACATAAAGTATGTGAAAACAGAGTTCCGCTGTCTAGTGGAGCCATCTGTGCGAAAATTAAGCTTACAAGCACCATGCCCCTGTCATATGCGCAGATTGCATATATGCTTATGTGGTAAACAAAGTTATTTTTATATTCTTGAGATAAAATTTGAAGCGGGTGAATCAAGGTATTACTTTTGCGAAATATGTGCGGACAAGAAAGACGGACCAGATGTTCAGAAACGAGAAGTGTACTAGGCGAGGAGGATAGAATTGGAGAAGGAATCATGGTTGGGGTAGAAGGGGATTGGGGATGAGCTGAACGGTGTCGTTCAGCTTATCCCAAATTGAAGCTTCTGCTCTTTTTTTTTTTCAAGTGATGAAGTGTCTAAGAGGTAATGATGTGGTATATGATTGGGCAAGTGACTCGGTAATTATGGGTCCAGAAAATATATGACGTCATCTTATTGGTGCTGATGCGTTTGTGTTTATGTTTGTCACGTTATCACGTATAGTTAGATTTTCAAACAGCATGTAAACGGAAAGGAATATTGTCAATTCAAATTTTACATGGCGAATATAAAAATTACTTTGTTTATCAGATGGAAATATCTGCAATTCGCGGCATTTAATCCAGAAAATTATACAAGAGAGCAACAACGCTGAGGCTAAAGCAAATGCATGGAAGCCAGCGACTGGCTGACACAGAGAGTCTTCTTACGCTGGGCATATAGAGCAGTTCTTACCATTTTCCAACTCTTCGGGTTTTCCAAGGCATAGGCCTAAGGCCTTAGTGCATTTATTACTCCGCTTTCTTTTCTTTGACTTATTTTTATCTTTTAGTGGAATCAGAGTGTACAAAATCCCACCAATTACCCACTCAGGACCAAGCCGTGCACTTTTTCCATCCACGTTTCTCTCGCAATATACAGACACAGACGGACAGGTCTGTAGGGAGAGATGGATATGGCCACGGTGAAGAACTGGTGTGCGTGGTCAAAGGTGGTGGTGGGGATGATAATGGTGCAACTTTTCGCAACCGGTCTTCAACTGCTCTCAAGGGTGATACTGAGCGAGGGAACCTTCATTTTTGCATTCTTGGCGTACCGTCACGCTGTTGCTGCCATTTGTGTCGCTCCTTTTGCTTTCTTCTTCGAAAGGTGATGACCACCTTGTTGTTCTCTTAGATTCATGTTTTTTTTTTGTACTTTCTCTTTGGTTTCAGATTACGTTTGAACAAGTGTTTACACTAAATGGTGCCGTGGCGTGGTTGCAGGGGTAACGCAAAGAACTTGAGCTGGTCAGTTTGGTCCTGGCTCTTTCTCAGCGCCTTAACCGGGTAAGCAACGCATGCTTTTTCAGAAACGAAAACATTATGGAAAACGAAACTATTTACTTCGGGTGTGTTTGGATGGATGCTTAAGCCATTGAAACTCACATGAAGCAATTGGCCGAATCTGATCTCATACTGTGATCATCATCTTTAAGGACAATAATGGCTGGCATTCCGCTGGCGTTTAAGATAGAATATTACATCACGACTCGTTGCAGAATTCCAAAAGGAGTTTAGAGTTATTGGTAAAATATTAAATATATAGTTTAGGAGACCAATGATGGTCCTGCTAGAGATGTGAATTCAGTCCAGCTTATAAGACTCTCGAGTCTTGAGAGGTGGCGTCCTTGGTGCGACGTGTGGCTCTATTTAGAGGGATGCAATAAATGAACGTACAAGTTTGCAGTAAATGCAGAGAAATTTTTGGTGAGGAACAGGAACAGCAGTGCTGCTTCCTCTGTATCCTCTGTAAATTTACCAAAATTCCATAAAAATTGACTGCATTGTATTATTATTCGATTCGAACAAGATAGAGTCAGGAGCAGTAAAATCTTGTCGGAGCCAAATCTTGTCGGCGAGCCTTGACATATCAGATACATTTTTAACTTTTACCTCTATTTATTTTAATTTTTATAAATTTTAATAAAATAAAAAATTTTAAAAATATTTTTTAAAATTTTGACAAACAAACGTAAGCAGCAGAATGATTAGTACTCGACAAGATCTTAGTGTTAAATCTGATTCTGCTTTATATATCGAATCAGAATCCAACACGTACGTCTGAGATGGGATACGATTTTAGTCTAATCTTAGGCGCTATAGCCTCTATGGCCGGTTTTTTAATCGTAGTTCTTGTGATGCAGTTTCTAGTAGGGAATAGCAAGTGGTGTAGAAGATCTTTTACCAATTGAAAAAATAGATGGTTTTCTGTTTTTCTTTCTTTAGGCGAAGTATGACAAGTAAAATCTATTTTTAGGAGAAAAATTGAGTCTTACCTTTTTTTTGGGTTTGTAAAAGATATAAAAAATATTGAAAAATATTTTGTTGTAGAATAATTTTACATTTCTCACCCACAAACTAACGGGGTAGTGACACATTGCACCTCAAACTACCTTATTTAAGACATTGCACCATCAAAGACACTTTACACCCTAAACTACCTATTTTGACACATTACGCCCTCTAACTACTAATATTAAACACTTTCACCCTTCATTTGACAATAATACCCTTAATAAAATTAATAAATTGACAACAATATCTTTAATATATGTAAAATGGGTCAATGACATTATCGTAATTTTAGCCTAAAATTTTGACAAATGATGCAAAGTGTCAAAAATTGGTAGTTAGAGGATGCAATGTAACAAAATTGGTAGTTTATGATGCAAAGTGCAAAACCTATGGTACTTTGTGGGTGAAAAATATATTTTTTCTAATTTTTAATAGAGTTTGTTAAAATGTAAGGAGATTGAAGATCTTATAGAAATTTTTGATTGAAAAAGTAATATTTTTTTTAAAAAATACTAATAGAGAAGATTTGTTGAAATATTTTTATGGAAAAAGTAATAAAATTTGTTAATTAAAAAATAAAGAGAGAAGATTTGATAAAATTTGTTAATAAAAAAATAATTAAATTTGTTAAGAAATAAGGGAAGAGAACATTTTATTATTTATTATTTATTAATTAAAAACATATTAAAGTTGGTGCGTAAATGTGTAGAAATTTGTGTGAAAATTCACTTTTATTATTTAAATCATATTATTTTACCTCGAATTCAAAACCACTTTAAAAACTGTCATCTAGCACATAGACCATTCCTGTACGAAGTATATTTTTTCCTGTTCTCGTTGAGAAAGGATCCTAAGTACAGAAGAAAAAGGTGAAAAATGAAGTGGGGAGAGAAATAGTAACAAGAGACAAGAGATTTTAAGTGGTTCGGTCTAGAAGACCTACATCCACTGTGAAAGTCCTCTATGGCTGTATTTTGTATTATCAGTCCATGCAGATTACAATTGAAGATCTCTATTTATAGAGATAATACAAAGCATAATAGGAGAATATCCTATATTTAAATTTGAATCTCTACATTTGAATTTGAATTTGAATTTGAATTTGAATTTGAATCTTCATAACAATATCAAAAATTTGATATAGTGATAATCATAATATCATATCAAATCTTTAAGATTTGATTATGATATTATCTCTAACATCCTCCATCAAACACAAGATGGAGAAATCTGAAATCTTGTGTTTGAAAAACGAGATCTGAAGGTGATTGGACCTTGAAGTCATAGATCCTTGCTCCCTTGCTGATCTTTGCTCCTTTGCTGAACAGATATTTTTTTTTTGAATTTGATCGGACCTTGAAATCATATCATAGGCACACGACCTTGAATACAGGCTGAAAGTGATCGGACCTTGAAATCATAGGCACACGACCCTTGCTAAACATATCTCTGCTCTGTCTTTTTTCTCTCTTTCTTTCACTCACCTATTTCTTTTTTCTCTCAAACGGAGATTTGCTGTAAGTACAGCGACGGTGAAATTCACCTACTTTTAAGGATGCGGAATTTTGTTCCTCTGATACCAAGAAGAAAAAGGTGAAAAATGAAGTGGGGGAGAGAAATAGTAACAAGAGACAAGAGATTTTAAGTGGTTCGGTCTAGAAGACCTACATCCACTGTGAAAGCCCTCTATGGCTGTATTTTGTATTATCAGTCCATGCAGATTACAATTGAAGATCTCTATTTATAGAGATAATACAAAGCATAATAGGAGAATATCCTATATTTAAATTTGAATCTCTACATTTGAATTTGAATTTGAATCTTCATAACAATATAAAAAATTTGATATTGTGATAATCATAATATCATATCAAATCTTTAAGATTTGATTATGATATTATCTCTAACAAGTACCACCTACTTTTTCTCCCCTACCCCCAAACTCAATTGACTCAAAAATGCAGGATATCAGTGGCTATGGGACTGTACAATCATGGACTTCGAGATACAACAGCTGCATACGCTACCAACTTCCTCAACCTAATTCCAATAATTACCTTTGTCTTCTCCACAATCGCAGGGTACGTATATACATATGCGCACTGCTCAATGGGAACTCATTGTGACACTGCATACGAAAATCCTATGTCTATAATCAGCCAAGGCAATATATATGACAAAGATTTTGACATTTCTGAATGTTTGTTGATATAGAATAGAGAAGCTGGGCCTGAATTCAAGGGCAGGCAAATTAAAGACTCTGGGAGCAATTGTTTGTGTAGCAGGAGCACTAACTGCTAGTCTTTATAGAGGAAAAGCTTTCCATATCAGTCATCAGAGTCTTCACCCCGTTCTTACTGTGAAGGCATCTAAGGCTCATTGGGCTCGCGGAACTTTCATGCTGGTTGGCAGTTGTTTATCGTACGGTATATGGTTCATAGTTCAGGTATAGATCTCACTATGATTGATTTCTTGTTTTCTAGTGATTGATGATTACTGTAGCTTCTTAATGTCTTGAATTCAGCCCTTGAATTTCGAATGTCGATCTTTTGAAGGCTCATTCTTTTAAGTGTATACGAACTCTGTTTTCTACCAGGTTAAGTTGCTCAAAGTTTTTCCATCCAAATACTTGGGAACAATGCTCACATGTATCATAGCATCAATCCAATCCACTGTGATAGGATTGTGCATTGATAGAAATAAGGCTGCCTGGCTGTTAGGGTGGAATCTCGAACTTCTCACTATAATTTACTCAGTAAGGTTACCGATTCATCTTCATTGATAAGCATAGTACTACTCATCATAATTAGATCTCCATAAATCACTGGTCAAGCTGTTGGTCATCCAAGCTAACTTGAATGTGTTTCAAATTTCTAATTGGAATGAAAATTTGTTCTCAGTACTAGGATTGCTGACAGTAACAATATTTCTGCTGTCATAATATGGAGCACCGTGGTTCTTCGAATGGAAACTTGCATTCATGTATAGCTAAATGATTTTTGGTCATTCGAAGCTAAACTACCCAAAATCTGTTTTGTTTGTTTGAAGTGAGCTTTAGACATACCTTGATCACCTATACCAAAAGAGAAATTTTGCATAAGGTACAAACTCCATAGGTTGACGACTAAGCCTTATTTTTCGTGGAAACAGTTGCCAACACAAAGAGCAGGTCAAAATCTTTTGATTAACTTACTGATTCATTTTCTTTCTGCAAATGGTCAATATCTCAGGGACACCAATTCGAAACCTAGTGTTATGCGTAAATGAGTTGATTTTTCATTGTAGTTATGATGTTAAATGCATTTTATTTGTATAGGGAATACTCACCACGGCTGCAACATTCTGCTTAATTTCATGGGCAATTGCAATCCGGGGCCCCACTTATCCTCCAATGTTCAACCCACTGTCACTAATTTTTGTGTCCTTATCAGAAGCAATCATACTCCGTGAAGAGATCAGACTTGGAATGTTCGTGTTTTACTTATCTTTTACTATGATCAAGAGATGTGGCCTTTGAGCAAATTATTCTGCTTGATAATTTCTTTTACACCACACCCCTTATGTTACTGCAACCTCATTTGGATGAACTTTTATTGCAGGGTGATAGGCATGATTCTGATTATATTTGGGCTGTATTCCTTCTTGTGGGGAAAAAACCAGGAGATGAAAAGTGCTTTACCAGAAAAGGTGTAGTGCAGTTTACTTTGATACATCTCATCATCTAGAACTACTTGCTTCTTTAAAGAATCCTAGTATGCATATTTTTTCATTTATGATTCTTTTGAATCCTCCTCTCTGCAGGCACAAACATGTGAATCCCAAATTCATGGTGAATGTTTCAAGCAAAACATGGTGGTCTTAAACTGTGAATAGCTAAGCTATAACCAGGTGTTCCAGTGAAGACTTTATATTTGTTCCTTTGTGTACTTTCCCTTGAAGGAATTGAGTTAGAAAAAATATCAAAGAGCAGAGGGAAGGCTAACAGTGTTGTTTCAGATGCAAATCAAATTAGTCAGTACAAATTCCACCTTCATTTGCAATGTTATAACGTTGACATACTGAAGCAAATTAAGGTGATCTTGAATGCACAAAGTGATATCATTTTACGGTTCTTTTGAAAGGTCCCAGTGTGGAAAAATGCCAAAAATCTTTTCTGCGATATGGGAGCCAGAGGAAAAAGAAAACTGTCTTGTTGCGTTTTCATCCTTCAACAATAGTATCATAGGGAGTCAGAGAACTGGTAACACGACTGAGAAAACTACAGCTAAAGAGTAATCCTCCAAATCTGTAACTGATTAGAATTCATTTCTGACTCGATACAAGTTTTTTTGATTCCTCTATATAAGAGAATAGGTAGACGCCTTAGAACATTTTTGGAAATGCACCACAAACTGAGAAATGCATCTGCGATAATCTTAGGAACCTCCGGTGAGTTGAGAGAAATGTAACAGTAAACCAACTCCTCTATGTCACTCCAATCACAAACTTCGGCATCTTGAATCATCTCTGAAATTGAATCCCTCATATCCATAAACGGATCTGTGGAGTACTTAACTGCACAGATACTACCTGCAAAAACACCACAAACGTCATCAGGCAACCGAGCTGAAAAACTAATGCTGGTATTCCTCTTCCGTGGATTTTTTTCTTTTTTGCTTCTTGTTGGGCTCCTTGCTGACATCCATGGCTCCGGCAACCGGTGTTTATGCACCAAGAAGCGCAGACCTCGGTGCATGAAGTCGCTAGACGAATCAAGGAATGGAGTAGGAATTTGGTAAGCGCTAGATCAGGACAGTGGGTTTTCCCTGTGTGAAGAAGTGGCCAGGAGACAATGAATGAATGGTAGATAGAGTAATGTCAAGCCAGTAAACCATAGCCATGAATGCAGCCCTGACAGCGTACGTACCCAACAGATGAAACTTCATGTGAAGGTGTTACAGAAGCCATATGCTTCATTTATGGATCACCAGCTCCTTCAAAATCAACTGAAAACCAATGCCCATATAAACAAAGAAAATTAGTTCAGTCCTGTTAGGCAGCTAACAGATATTTCGAATACCGTGGTGTGGAAAAAATGGCCTTCCAGTTGACAGAACTATAAATAAATAACGCGTATAGTATCGGCAGATTCGGAACTACCTAACGAAGAAGTCATTTTAGAACGATTACGTGGACAAATAGCAACATTCTAGAATATTGTATATGTTGCTGAATCATCCTAAAATAGGAAGAGGCAGTTGATCCTTTGGCATAACCAAAAGCCAACTTATAATGTTTTCTGTTGGTCTCAGGTTAAGTCTTGACTGCCCTGTTCTAAAAAGAAGGCGCAGCCTAAACCTGTTGTTTGGTAGCTTTGAGAGGGTCGTTGTGGCATGCGTGCGTTGGGGGGGGGGGGGGGGGGGGGACGAACCAGAGAGAGGGTTGGCTGGTGAAGAGTCAGATTTCCAACCTTTAATAAATGTTGTTTTTCATTACGAAATAAACGAGAAACCACTGTGATTTAATAATAGAAGCGAGACGTGTCTTCAACAACCTTCCCAGAGGTCGTTGGTTTATGTTTTCTCTTGTTCTTTTTTCTAGAGAGATAACCAGCATCGATGGTCACAGATATTCCTGTCTCTTGGCCTTGAGACCCCACAACTTTGGTAAATCTGCTTAGTCAAATTAAATAAACATGAAAGCAAGTTTCATCGTGGATTACTACTTCCACCATAATAATTAGAATTTAGCCTGTCCTAACCAGCCTTGCTGCAGTTGTTTCATGTTTGTTACCTGTTTGCATGCAGCCTTCCTTGTACTGCTCGAAACAAGACCATCTAGCATCATCTTGGTACAACCAAAGAACTTGTCACTGCTCAATAAAAGACAGTCAAAAACTTTTCTGCACGAGGCAGAGGAGAAAACTATTCAAATGGTCCTGTTCAGTCATAGTCTTTCTTGAAAGCTGAGATGCAGAGGTTAAATGATTTAACTTAAATTCAAAGCCAAACTAACCGTTGCACAACAATGAGGATTGTTCAGTGGCATTAGATTAATACCAACGGCTCAAATCACACTTACAGTTGCAATTTGCATTTGTTTCTCGTCTCGTGGGAAAGTATGAACCATGACATCTCACGTCACAAATGGATTAAAAGCTGAAAGCAACAGGCACGTCTCATGCCTCGTGTTGGATCTTCTTCTTCAATTTTACTTAACTGGCTCTCACTACGGCCACTCGCTCATGCTTCTCACTAGCCCACGTATTTGATTCCTTCTTAAGGGTCTAGACTTGACAAAATTCTCTACGCCCTTTGCCACTCACAGCAAGAAAGAAACAAAAAAAAAACACAATAATTTTGATGGCTACTCCAGGGAGATCAGCCTCCTCAACAATAAATACTGCATTTTGTAAATACTAGTGACTGAATTTATTAAAACCAACCAGAACAGTTTAAGAAGAGCAATTAAAATAATAAGCCTAAGAACAGTCTCTATTTGATAATACTTCTCCAGCATCATCTTCTCGTATGTAAGCTTCAATCATGAACAGCTACCTGACATCTGCATGGCCTGGTCCAAATTTTTTGTTCCATTTAGAACATCATGGCCGTTTTCTTCGCGAGTGTTAGTCTCTAATTTTTCGATAAGATTCAGCTAATAAAACTTTCAACTCCTTAATTAAGACCACTCACAGAGCAATCCACTTGCTTTGCATCTGGTATACCTCCTATCTTTGCTAGCAGCTCTCTACTATTGAGCATATTGTTTTGTCAAATCCTTCCATGCTAAAACTGAAACCTGCATGGTTAAGACTGGGCAAAGGTAGGAGTAGAATTTAGGGGGACAGCTTCACTATAATACAATATGGTTTTCACTTCCAAGGGTAAAGAAAAGTCCAAATTTTTTTAAAGAATTTTTTTACTATGCTCATCTTTGATACGAATTTTTATAACCTAAAACATACTATTAATTTTAGGCCATTAGGAAGTCACAGTAATATATCAAACGGCTGCTATTCTAAAAATAATGAAGCAATATTATTATAGGCTTAAGAATACTAATTCTAGTAATCCTTTAACAGGGACTCATATATATATATCAATGATATAATAACCAAAGCAATAATAATTCATAGTTGTTAAAAACTATTGAAAGTCAATGACTGAATTGATAACAACTACTGACTCTTGAGTTTAAACTTCTCACAAAAAAAAATATAACTGCAATATTTTGACATTTAAGAGTAAATATCAAGCTGACTACTACACGGAGGACATTTATATCAGTACACCATTTTTCAGATCTTAGATAAGTTCATATGTTCCAATAACTCTATTAAAATTAAACATTAAAGAAAAATAACTTAGACTAAAGGAAAAGCAGGAGAGTGAAGATTTAAGTGGTTCGGTCCATAAACCTCTATCGCATCACGATGATGAGATTATAAGAGAGCTTTATTTATAAGCCCCCGATTATGAGAGCCCATATTGCTTTAAGAACGTGCGGCTCTAATAAACTCCATCCATGACTCATGAGTCCATACTGCCTGCCTCCTGCAACTTGAACAACCACTTCTATTTATATATCGCATCCAACCTCTAACCCTTTTGCTGATTCGTTTTGTGCGGGTAATATCTTACCTTAACTCTTAACGCCATGCAAACATAGACACGTTTATGAGAGTATATTCTGATTTCTACATTTAGAAACTGTTATGGACCATTTGGGGAGTATGAGATCCGTCCCACATTGGTAGTATGGGATGCCAATGTGGGGTTTATATGCCTTAGGCTCCCTTCCCTCTTGAGCTAGCTTTTAGGGGTAAGTTCTCCTAAGGCATGTAACAAATGGTATCAGAGCCTACATTATTCTTCCGAGTTGCAATCGTGCGGCGCTGGGGTGACGTCGGTATTGCAGTGTTAGCCCGGGACTAGGAAAAACTTAGTGCACAGCCAGCCCGCGTGGGCGCCGGGATTGCGGAGCGTGGTAGAATGTTATGGACCATTTGGGGAGTATATGATCCGTCCCACATTGGTAGTATGAGATGTCAATATGGGATTTATATACCATAGACTCCCTTCCCTCTTGAGCTAACTTTTGGGGGTAAGTTCTCCTAAGCCAGGTAACAAAAACCATTTGCGATCTTTGGCAGGGGAAACAACGTGCTGGCTGGCCTATTGTTTCGTATGCACAGTCCGAAGTATTGAAACTTCTAGCTGCCACTAGATTGGTTCATATTTGCGCAGTGCAAATATCAGATGATATGATCGACATATCACATCACGGGTGGGCCGAAAGTGGATGGCACTGCGGCACCTGACTTTTTCTCCTTGTTGGATAAGATTTTGGACGTTTTATTCAGTCCCTTGTCCCTTGATGTTAATAGGCAATCAGCCAATCTACACTCAGGCAGTCAATTCCCATAGATTTTATTCTAAATTGGAACTCATTTATTGTATGAAACAAAACAGCCGGCTAAGCTTAACCAAATGGCTTACCCACTGGATTTTGGCGTCCCACAATGCTTGACAAGACCCCCTTCAATCTCTTGTGAAGAGTGTGTGTACTTTGAGCTCATAAATGTTTCGAAAAAAGAAAAAAGAAAAAAGCGCAGGCACTTTGTGCTCGAGAAGGTATACAAGTATGTTTTTTCTTCCTCGGATACACAAAAAACCAATATCTTGCGTAGGAAACTGAAAGTTGTAAGCAGGGCAAAGGCATTATTGTCCATAACTGAATGGGTTCCACCAGTTTTAGTAGCAAATATATGGGTTTTTCTTAATTACCCACTCAAGTAATTAGGCAGAAAAGGAACAAACAAATACCAAATCAAGAAACAGGGCTCTGGTAATCAGGCAAAGAAGTAACATACAGAAACAGAATAAAAAACATGGCTCACCTTCTAGGAAATAGGCAAGCAGGGTGGTATAGATTGTATATATGTCAAATAAAAAACATGGCTGTGGTAATCAGGCAAAGAAGGAAAATTACAGAGATTGACCCAAAACCATGGCTCCGGTAATTAGGCATAGAAGGAAAATATAGCTATCGAATCAAAAGAATTGCTCTGCTTACCCATTTAGCTTTTCAACCAAAGAAAAGGAGAAAAAAATGGAGAAAGTGTAAAGCCATGATGTTGCTCTTTTTGTATCCAACCTCGTCGAGTAAATATGTACCAACATTGACGTGAGGCTCACAAGTCTCTTCGTTGTTTAGAAGTAGCTACTCCACTTTCTATGACCTTTGGTGGGCAAGAGATTAAACCATAAGCTATTGGTGTTCCGATGCACCAAAACTTTCATTCCATCAAGATTATACATAGATTCAAATAATTAACTAAATGACCATATACTAATCCATTTAGTCTGATGATTTGTTTACTCCGGGTATCAACATTGACATCATGAGAAGAGTTTATTGATACAAGTAAACTGAGAACAGATTCTTTTTTGCACATTGGTGAGAACAGATTCTCTTATGCACATTGCTATTGGTGAGAACAGGTTCTCTTATGCACATTGCATGATACCCAAACCTATTCAATGCAAAGGGTCACCTGCCCATCCTTCAAAGCTGATCATCATCAATCACTTTGAAGTTTGAACGCTTTAGGCACAATAGCAAGAACAGATTCTCTTATGCACATTGCATAATACCCAAACCTATTCAATCCAAAGGGCCACCTGCCCATCCTTCAAAGCTGATCGTCATCAATCACTTTGAAGTTTGAACGCTTTAGGCACCGATATTTTTTAACTTTCGGCGGAGAAAAAGAGAACAAGTTCTGTGGGTTCTTCCCTATTGCTACCAAGTACTATTCCTTCCCTAATATCCTCCCACCTCACATGGATACATATGAATAACTTTTTGGTTTCCCTAAGTTGATATATGAATAATAGCTTCTTTGAGTAACTAATGAGTATATACCATTGATGTTAACTTTTGGGGTATAATATAATCAAAGGGCTCCATATACTATAGTTGTTGGTGTAAAATATAATCAAAGGGGAAATAAAATGTCAGGAAATAATTAAGCGAAAGCAGAAGTAATTAAGCAAGAGCAGAGGAAGACAGAAAACAAAGATTTGTGAAGAAAAGGGTCGTTATAGCGTAGGCGCGAATGATGCGCGCATGTTCCTTACCATTTTGCCAACATGTTGACCCTAAAGAGTAAAGATGCCAACTCGGCTTCACCAAGAACTATATATACATATGTATGCATAGATACACAGCACAAACAAAGCAGAGAGCACGTAGTGAATTAAAATATGAGGTTGTCTTTCTCTCGTCCCCAGCAGGTAAACGTACTCCGCCGCTACCGGTAATTTCCGATATAATCTATATAGAAATGTAAAATAGGTAGAGAGAGAGGACGAAGAAAGAGTTCGCATTATTGAGAATGAAGACTATCAATTTTGTATAATCTGCGTAATTTCTCATTAAACCCAAGTGCAGTGAGTATAATCGTCTAAAACAGTGAGAAAATACTTATGACCATAGGAAGTGGTTGTGGCAAAAGGACCTCATATGTAACAATGTATTATATCAAATGGTTTGGAAGTTTTTATTGAATTAAGAGGAAATGAAGTACGATGTTGCTTAGCCAAAGGCCAAACATCACAATGATTGTGTGAAGAAATATTGTCAATAGGAAGAACATCTTGTAAAAGAGACATTCAGGAATGTGACATATGACCTAATCTAAAGATGTTGCAATGTATTAGTTTCAGAACCTGAAAGACAAGACAATTTATTGGACAATACATAAATTGCAAAACTAGAGAAAACAAATGAAGGTTTGAACAGATAGAGACTATTCAGCTGATCAGCCACTCCAATCGTCCTCCAAACACGCAGGTCCTGCACAAGGCACTTATTAAACAAGAAAATTAATCCTATATCACCAGCAGATGTAATTTTACTGGTAGAAATAAGATTAAAAGTGAAACTTGGCACATATAAAACGTTGTCAAGTACTAAATCAAGAGAAATGACAACTAAACCAAATGTGAGTAACCGAAACTGTGTTGCCATTGAGAAGATGAACTAAAGTGGGAGCAGATTTATGAAAGCCGGAGAAAAGAGATAAGGAACAAACCATATGGTCTGTAACTCCACTATCAAGAATCCAAAAATTTAAAGGATGAGAATGTGTGAATGAAGAATGACAGTTGACAGTGTTAGTAGAATAAGAATTGAATGGTATACCTGTCATATTGACAAAGCTTAAAGGCTGAGATGGAGGTGAAACATGCAAGGGAAATCTGGTAGCTAAGCTTGGAGTAGGTTCAGTAGTTGTTGAATTTGGTCTTGAGAGCCAAACGAACTTGAATGATTACCAGGAACTTCCACAACTGAAGACACCAGGTGTGCAGAATAAGGAGAAGAAGCAAATCGTGAATCAGTGACTCCTTTCTTCCTATGTGCACATCCAAGAGGATAACCATGCAATTCGAAGCACTTTTCCCTTGTGTGACCTTTGCGGTTGCAGTAAGTACATAGAGGCCTTTCTCGTTGACTAAAATTATTGAACACCTTCCGTTGAACAACATGAGCTTCACTTTGATTTGCTGCTAACATGGCCAAATTTTCGTGATTAAGAGAAGGACTCCTAGTAAATGACCTATGTCTTTCTTCTTGTATGATCAAGGAGTAGATTTCATTTAGAGAAGGGAATGACTTCATAAGCAAGATGTTGCCTCGAGTAGAGAGATAAGTATCATTCAACCCCATTAGGAAAGTCATAATCAGTTGATTATTCTCTCGATCTATTATAGTCTTCAAGACCTGACAAGTGCATTTGTCACACTGACCACATGTACAAACCATCAGAGGAGAAAATTGGTGTAATTCATTCCACAAGGATTCCAATCTTGTGAAATATTCACTAACTGAAGACTGACCTTGAACAATGCTATTAATTGCTTGCTGCAGCTCAAAAATCCTAGGTTTGTTGCTCTGCTCATACTTTTCCTTTAACACTTTACACATCTTTTCATCATATTCTAACAGAATTACCTGTGCAATTTTCGGAGATACGGATGCACAAATCCAAAAGGATACCTTAGATTGCAGCGATACTAACCACTAAAATTAACATCAGTAGAAGCTGGTCTTTTGATGTTGCCGTCAAGAAAATCGAACTTATTCTGAGTTCCAATGGACATCAACATTGCACAGCTCCAAGAATAATAATTCTTGTCGTTCAACTGCGGAGATACTATCAGAGCATTGGATGTGTCACCTGAGGTGATTGAAAACGCACTATCAACAATCATATTTGTGCGATCTATTCTTGAGACTTCAGCTTCAGCATTGGCCATCAATCTTGGTCATTTGAGCAAATAAAGGAATTATAATGGAAGAAACAGAGTATGAAGAGGTGATTGAGAAGAAGGGTTTAAAGTTCAAATACTATGTAGAAATGTAAAATAGAGAGAGAAGGGATGAAAAAGAGTAAGTATTACTAAAAATGAATTCTAACTGATACATTACAATAACTGGTATACTACCTTTTATATAGAAAAGGACCGAAGTCTCGTAAAGTAATTAAGATTGTGTTTGAGTGTTAAAATTTTTGGGAGGTTAAAATTTTAGGGTATTGTATTTGGTGAAAAAATGAAGAGGGATAATTTTTTATACTTGTTATAGTAAAAAGTAATAATTTGATAAGATGAGAAAAATTATATTTTTTATTATGTTAAAATTAAAAAATAAATAAAATTTTGAATTTCAAACGCAACCTAACAAACAAAACAGAAGAAAGAATAATAAAAATTACATTTAACTCCCAATAATCTACCGGCCCTTTATGGGTCTCCCCCTGAAAAATCTTATTCGCACCAGCTATTCCCATTCTCATTGGCCTTTTCCCTCTCTCTCTATCGATAAACGAAACCAAAATCAACCAGTTCCGTTTCCGTTACATCCAAAACCGCCAAATCATCATCGACTTCCCAGACCAAACCCATTGTTTGTCGGGTTAAAGGGCCAAAACAAGTTTTCAACTTTGCGTATTATTCTTCGTTGGGTGTGTTTCTGTGTGGCTTTGAAACTGTTTGTTCTGGATCCTGTGGGTGTATATATTGTTGAGGGAGAAATGAGAAAGGATAGGAGGGTTAGTAAGATGAAGGGAAGGATATCAAAGATAGGGAGTTATGCAATAGCGTCCTCTATGAGGGACCGGCATCAACAGCCTTGCATTACTTGCACCACCTTCAACATCCTTGCTCCAATCTACAAGCGCCTCAACCGTGAGGTACCCTTTTGCCATTTTTCACAGGGAGAATGTGGTTTTTTTGTTTGATTTCGTGTCCAACCAATTTCGTGGGTAACGTTGGGTTCTGTCTTGTTTCCATGTTTTCATTTGAGTTGACGTATAATTTTGGGTTTTGGTTGGGGTGGAAGCAGGATCCGAGTTGCCGTGAAAGTGATTATAGAGTGTATTGGCTGGCGAGGAATCATACGATATTGGATTTGTTGTTGCAGGAGAGATCTTCCATCATTTGTCTTCAGGTGTGCATTTGCTTATCTATGTGGGCGAGGGATTCAAATCGGTTTGGATCAAGATTCTACAAACTTCTTTGATTGACATTTGTAAATATGTGGATTATGTGTATATGTAGTAACTTCTTTCGCTTGGTATATGGGTTCGCGCAGGAATTCTGGGTGGGCAATGAAGAACTCGTTAATTTGTATGAGAGGAGACTTGACCATGCCGGATATGTGCTTTTCAAGCTTGGACGGACGAACAACCGTGGTGACGGTATGATCTTTCATTCGGATTTTGGATTTATAAAGGTGCCATTAGAAATTTAGGTCTTAATTTAACTTTTCCCACACAAACCAATTATTGAAAGATTCCCTTCTATGACATTTATAGTTTATTTAGATTGTATCGAGCTAATAGAAATTGAACTTGATTTGGCTGGATTTGAATGTAAGATGATCAACATCGTGATTTTCTTACAAAAGCTGCTATGTCATGGAGATATATTTGAGGAAATATGTGTTTTCTATTTCTATCGAATGACTACAAAAGTTTTGCCGCTTGCATTTCTAGCACTTATATAATTTGTTAACTTAAGACCTCTCAGCGGCCTTGTTGAAGGGAGTTAGGTAGGCCTTTTTAACGGACTCCTTAGTGGCATGCCTTTCTAGGATCTTTACCATTATGTGATTGTCCTTCTTCTTCTTCTTCCTCTTCTTCTGGAGTATCTGTCTAATGCCAGCTATATATTATAAGTGCTAAAGAGAGAGTTATATCCAAGTGGTAAATAGACCACCTAACCTGGATTATATGAAGCTCATTTTGCCTCTCTATGACCTGGGTTTTAATGCATTCTTGCTAACAGCGAGTGTTTCACTTTGGTCTTTAGGTCTGCTGACTGCAGTGCGGAAGGACTATTTTAAAGTTCTCAACTATCGAGAGTTCCTTTTCAATGATTGTGGAGACCGTGTGGCTCAGTTGTTGCACGTTGAACTATCTGCTCCCTTCTCACAGTCTCGGAACAGTGATGTACGGCAAGAAATTCTCATTGTGAATACGCACTTGTTATTTCCTCATGATTCAAGCCTGAGTCTTGTACGACTGCATCAGGTAAGTTCATTCTTCATCTCATAATCATCTTTTTCTTTCTATACAGAAGTAATATTTAAATTTGGTCATCATTCATGATGCCTCACGTTGATTCTCTCTTGTATGTCTCTCACTATAGGTCTACAAAATCCTGCAAGATGTCGAATCTTATCAGAAAGAGAATAAGCTTAATCCAATGCCCATATTACTCTGTGGGTAAGTTTACAATTTCTTTCCATTCAGACAGGTTTATTTTACTCTGTTGATTCAACTGAACAACCATACTCCAAAATCAGTTTTATCTTGACATGTGTTTTGTAGCGACTGGAACGGAACCAAACGTGGACATATTTACAAGTTCCTTCGATCACAGGGATTTGTGTCATCATATGATACTGCTCATCAGTACACTGATGCAGATGAACATAAGGTCAATTAACTACCACTGCGAAATGCTTTGTTAGAAGATCTGGCCAGTGTTTGTATGTTTTTTTTTTCACATTCATCTTCTCTGTTGTATTTTGAATGCAGTGGGTAAGCCACCTAAATCATCGTGGGAACATATGTGGTGTTGATTTCATATGGCTACTCAATCCCAACAGATATCGAAAGCTACTAAAAGCAAGTTGGAGTGAAGCAGTATTTGACATGTTCAAGGTCAGCTATTTGATTTTTCAACTGTAGGCCTTTTTTAGGAATCATTGTGACACGTTGTCAGATCCATCGTTCAGTACTCTGTCTAATGGTAGAACTTTCCAATTTTCAGAATCTACTTCGAAGAGCATCACTAACGGAAGTCGATGCATTTGCCTTTCTAAAGGCAGACAACCATGGTGATTACATTACCTACTCATGTTTTTGTGAAGCACTTAGACAGGTATGGTGCGATTATTGGGCCAGGGGTAATGGACAATGATTAAATTTCCTTTTTTATTTTTTATTTTATGCTTATAAAAAAAATCCATCTTTTTTCCTTTTATGGTTTCTGAGCAGGATGGACATTTGTTTCAGAGAGTAAAGTTCTCTACTGCTGTTATGTGATTTTCTGCAGCTTAATTTAATTGGCCATGGCCATGGACTGAGTGTTGAAGAGACAAGAGAACTGTGGGTTCAGGTAGACAGAGAGAGAAATGGTGTTGTTGATTATAAAGAGTTTCAGGTAAATTATAAGTTTGTGTTAGCTCTCATCTATATGTATCTTGCAGCAGTAAAACAACACAATTGATTTATTTTGTAGTAGAATGTGTTGTAGGCTTTAGCTGCCGACGCATTCTGAGATTTAAAACTATTATAATTGTAAGCAAGAAAAATTTTACTTGCTTATGTCAACACTGTGCTTGTTGTTAGATATGAGACTTCTCTAAAATCTATGGCAGCACTAATAAACGAGATAGATAAATGGCTGTTATGGTGTTCCACCATTATTTGTTTTTACGTGCATAGCCACTTGCCCAGGCCACAAGCCCATTAGACCATTGTTTTTCCTCTTTATGTCATATTTATGACATTCATGTTGGGAATCTTGGCACAGCAGCAGCGAATTTGGAATCCTACGGGGTCAGAGCAAAGTGATGAAAGTAGCTACGAGGTCCTAGATGCTGGTTCAAAGGGTTTTCAGGTGCAAACCATTGGTTTCAGCATAAAAAATGCGGTTCTCTTCCCTCCTGAAGTGGAGAAAGGAAGGTGGCCAGAAAATTACTTTCTTTCTGATCATGCACGACTTACTGTGGTTTTCTCACCCATAGGAATGCCATGCTCCCAGTCATATCCAGTGTATCAGACAAACATCTAGTGTATCAGAACTTTAGGTGTTAGACTTGTGCAGAAAGAACCCAAATAAGGATGGGGATAGGTTTGGGGCTACATATAGATGGTAACAAATGGATGCAAAAACAATCATCAGAGTTCTTTGCCGGAGAGCTCTTTTACTTTTTATTTGATGGACCGACTTTAGATGATTCTTGTCTCGTTCGTCGGAAACATGAAGTCACTTATACTCTTCTAGTCGAGAGTTACTCCTATCCCTTTCAAGTACTTTCAAGACCCTCAGCTTCACAGTTGATAAAGTGGGACTAGCTGCATTGCTCTGTTCTGCTCTGCCTTCCATTCGATTTGCCCCTCGAGCTGGAAAAACAAGCAGGAAAAAACTCATGTAAGAGAAACAAGCTTGACACTTTTGAATATAGATGGTCTAGGAACCCTCACCTTTTTGTAGTATGGTGAGAGATACACCTTTTTGGAGCCTCGTGTATTTGGAATGCATTAAAGAAAAGTATACAGAATTATCTTTTAACAGATTCTGCTCTTAGACAACGATCTAAAGCAGGAAATATAATTTATACAGTCTCTGTCAGATGAGCTTTACATCTAAATTCCTGTGCAATGCATGAATGTACCAATTTATTTTCAAGTTGGGGGAAGTGTTATCTTTTTAAAACCAAAACAGGAGCATCAGTGTCTTCAGAAACATACTTTGGCTCTTCGTCCTGTAATAACTTGACTACATTTTTTGAAGAATTTTCCAGACTTATCCATAGGATTTGACATCATTTGAAAGAAAACAAACCCATTTCAAACGCTGAAATTAAAGAAAACTACAAGTCTTTATAGTTTGGCTTCTGGTCATATAGCTTTCAGTGCCAGAAAGTAGACAAACAAGTCTATGATTATGGCAGCTCGGTACTCGAGCTTGTGCCTGTTAATAGAGTGAAGAGTTTTCAGTCTTACACTATGAATGGGAGGATCGGTGCCCTATGATTTTTGGCCATTAGGAAGGTCGTGGATTCCACTTTCCAGCCTGATATGGGTTGCTCTCATGGACCAATTCAAGTCTCTTGAAAGAAGCAGTGACTTCAGAAGGAAAAGAACAATAACTCGGAGTTTAGTTAGACAAATTGTTTACACAAAAACAATCCAGGGAAAGTCCCCCCCCCCCCCCCCCCCCCCCTCCTTAAGAATTTAGAACTCCAAAAGACAGTGGACTTCATAACTCCTTATAATTTAAAAAAAAAACCCTAGAAAAGAGGAGAAAAGGGTAATCAACTTGATAACTTCATCCTGCAAACCGTACAGTAGGTGGTCTAAAATTCTTATCAGACCTTTCCGTACAACTTGTGATGGAAATGTAAAAGTGGGTGATGACAGATTCTCTTTCTTGTTCTTAATTCTTAAATATTATTCTCTTTTCTAAATGGTGGCCACTAACATTATTGGGAAAAAAAGTAAGCTTTTCTTCCTTTTCTTGGGCAGTACCTCCCAAGAAAACTACTCTATTATGAGCAAGGAGGCAAAATTAAACATTTTTGTAATGCCTGAGATTAAGGTGGGGTCTCCCCTTTATTAGCAAAGAGTATTGTTCAATTTGCCGACCTAATCTTAGATTAAAGAAATAGGTCCTTTTTTAAATTACAAGAGAAAATTATGAAGAAGGCTTCCTTATGATTCCACTATTACTCGTATATTCCAAGACTCTTTTTTAAATAAAAAAAAACAGATGGGCCGTATATTCTAAGATTCAATTACAACAATATAGTAATGTCCAATTTGCTTGAAGCTTTAGGTAGATCTCGTGGGACCATTGTATCCCAGTTCTTCACCTCCCTTGTCGGTGCATAATTGGAAGAAGGTTTCTAATCGATTGTTTTTTTTTATTACAAAGGACTGAGGTTCTTTACACCCCGGGTCAAATTATTCCTCTATTTATATACCAGGAGGAGAGAAAAAAGTAATAGAAAAAGGAAAATTTTAACCCAATAAATAATTTTAAAATAATCACTCAGTGAAATCATCTTTTTTTTTTACTTTTAATATTACTTACCAAGAGGAAAGTCTTACTTTTAATATTTAATATTTCACTTTTAATATTACTTCTTTTTTAATTTTTACTTTTAATATTTAATATTTCACTTTTAATATTACTTACCAAGAGAAGGAAAGAAAGCAATAGAAAAAGGAGGAAATAAAAAAAAAAAGCTTCCTCCTTTTAATATTACTTACCAAGAGGAGGAAATAAAGCAATAGAAAAAGGAGGAAAGAAAAAAAAAGCGTGGACGGCAGGATTCGAACCTGCGCGGGCAAAGCCCACATGATTTCTAGTCATGCCCGATAACCACTCCGGCACGTCCACTTGTTGTTGTACTTTTTCATTAAATCTTAGATCAAGCTAATTTCGAAGAAACTCCAATGGTGAAATGTTGAAGTTACATATCTGTTCAGAAAAAGGTCGGTGATTGTAATACAACGTATAAAAAAAGCTGAGGGAAAAAAATATCCCTCTCGACATAAATGGTACTACTTTATCCACCACCTCCACTTTTTGGTATAATCCTTTAATTAACTCGCCTTTTGCTTTCTCATCAATCAGAGACTCGTTGGTCATAATGGTTGTACGACCAAAACTTGTTAAAAATTCCTAATGTCCCTTGCTGGCAAATACAAATGTCTAATAATCAAGTTATAACATGCTTGGAAAGAGTTCAAAATAAGCTACGCCAAGGAGCGGGAACTTTATTAACTGAATTGATGAATCAATTGATTTACGATCAACACGTTCGAGTAAATACATCTCGATCTTCATGTATATTTTTTAAAAAATACAAAAATAACATCGGGCACCGAGATTAAAACTCTCTGATGCTTAAGTCAAATTCTCTCTTATATGTATTTCGTAATTTTGTTACTTAGAATTCACTTAAGCATGAATTCACTCATTTTTTGGTTTGACTCCTTAGAGTAATAATTCTTGTGACTTACTTATTACGTGTGGTAATAAATCATTGCACGTGTTAGGAGTTTGTTGGTCATCAAGTAAGTCTAAAAACATGTTCGTTTTGAGAAAATTTGTTGAATTTTAATAATAGTGTGAATATTTAGTGATATTTGAGCTTTATTGTCATGCGTGTAAAAATTGTTAAATTGTATTGATGTGTGTACAAAAATATAATGTTAAGCTATATTAGTATACATGTAAGAATAATATTATAATATAAATTTAGAAAGTTAAATTTAAATATTAAAATTTTTAACCAAATCAAACATGCCCTCAGTCGGACTAGGGGGCTGTTCGGTTGTATAGTATTTTGAGGATTTTTTTGTGTTTTGAAAATTTTTATGTGATGTTAACTTTATTGGTATGCGTGTTGTAGTTATTTTTATGTAGGATTAAAAATGATGTTTGGTTGTGAATATTTTGTATTCAAAAAAATCTTAAAAATTTTTTGTGGCCGAACAGACTCTAGATTTGCCCACTCAAACGTGCCGCAGATTTCTGCTGATACCCAAAAAAAAAAAAGTGGTAAAGAGTTTATTTGCAATTTGTTGGCTATTATGTTTAGGATTCCAGCCTGACGTGAGTTGCTTATGGATCAGCACAAGAATGTGGAAAGAAATTCCTATCTCTTCTAAAGGAAACAGCACTAATTACTTTCCTAATTAAAGTGCCTTTACAAAGACAAACTTATGGAAAGTTCTTTTTTTCCTGAATTCGTAATTAAAGGAAGATCAATGTCTTGGAAGAATAGACTATTGTTATTGTACGGCTTAACCAGTATACAACTTTGCTGTGTAACACATACACATGGGATGAGATCGATCATGGAATTATCATGTTTTGTTTGATTACGCACCAGGCCAATGTATGTATACGTACGTGTCACTCAATGGGTAAACCTTTCCAATACAAATGGAAAAGATTGGTTCAAAAGCAAGCTACATTTCAGCTGATATAATGTGGGAATGTTGCATGTTTATGTATCTGTATGATTCGATTTTTAAAGAATTTTTTTTCCTTTTTTTAAGAAAGAGGACAGTGTTTTAAAATTTCATTAAAAAATTAATGAGAAATAATAGGAAACACGTACAAAGATTAAGTGGTTACCACCAGCATGGTAGCCCAAGTGATATGTAGGTCTGAAATAAGACACTCAAGAGAGGGTGTGGAGGGAGATCTTTGGATCGAACCCTCCCGCCTCCACTATCACTTGCATGCTGGTAAAACTGTGGTGACGGTCCTCCCTCTCAAAGATAGGTAGCTAAAGCTCAATCCGAACATTGTGTATATAGTGAAAGTTTCTCTAATCACGTGAGAGTAAGTTAGCTACATTGTAGCCCCTTCCCCTCTTTTTGCTTAGGAAAAAAAGAAAAGAAAAGTGAATTAAGTGGTTTGTCCTGAAAAAGTTGTACGACTCCGTCCCTGACAAACAGAAAGCTAAAAGCAACCGACCTGAAGAAAGCTTCCCGGCTTCATCTCACTTATGCTTTTGTTCTTTAATGGGGGTTCTGCCTTTGTCGTGGAAAAGGATATGCTGAAACTAACACCACTGAAGGATGAATATTGACTTAAGCAAGCAAAGCGAAGCATTTTTGTATTGCATAGGTTAAGGTGGCCGGATCTTCCCTGCATGCATGCAGCTAACAAATTGTTAATTTTCAATTTGTCCACTTAATCTTGATAAGTTCACGGTATCTTTATTTCTTTCTCACAAACAAAGTTATCGAAAAGCTCAAAGTTGAAAAGGGCCATAAAAAAATTACGGAAAATGACTTCTGGCCTTATGATATGATTCCACTAGAACTCTATTGCCTTTCTTTTTTCGATATTCCTAGGTGATTATTATATTGCTTGCACCCAAACTAGCATGAATTTAGGAAATTTACCCAATCTTCCATCCATATTGTATATATATTTGTATTTTTCCCTCAGGCCTTCTCTCTATACTTAGAAGGGAGGATGTAGGGATGGGCAAAAACCCGTCGATCCAATCTTTCGTCTCAAAACTAATTCAAAAGGGTCGGGTTACATCGAATTTAGATTTTAAAACATGAATTTTGAGAGAAATCGAGTTTAAGTCTCTAATATGTTTTTTCCTCTTGTGTCCTTAACTAAACGATGTTGTTTTACTCATATTTAAGTGTTCTATCTTATAACTCAACTTGAAACTGACCCGAACCTGACGGTGTTAACTTTTTTTTTTAGGATCGAGTTGCAAACTCCTCGTTGCAATTCCTCAGTTCGGGATGGTGAAAACCGACCCTAAACCCGATTTGAACAGCCCTAGGAGGATGTGCTAATTGAACCCAAGTTTATTGGTTTGATATGGCTACAACAAAATAGAACGGGCAGGGATAAGAGGGCTTCAATTGTCAGTCAGTCTAATGAACAGTGAAAGAAGAGAAAGGTGTGGCAATGTCTTCCGTTATAGTAGATCCATTTTTGTAAGGTTGTGCACATCAACGGTCTGACTCAGATATGTTCATCGATGTCGTCCTAATTCGAAACATTTTCAAGCAAATTTTTAACATATTGGATTAAGGGAAAGATCCAAATTTTTTGTCTAATTCAACCTGATATTTTATAGATAGATTAAGAACTTCTATAATTATTTATCTGAATTATATAAAGTAATGCAAAAAAATTAAAATAGATGAACGTCCACACTATTCAAAATTTCGCACAAGTAATCAGCCTGTTCACACTACTTTTCTTTGTATTCTTTTTTTTTTTTTTTTTTCTGGGGTGGGGGGAAAGCAGCCAAAGCTGCATACACCGGGATTCAAACCCGGGATCAGCCCTTCCCAAAGGGAAGGAGGTGCCACTCGAGCTACGAGCTCGCTGGCACTTTTCTTTGTATTCACACAGGCAGGAAAAGGAAGATAAGGATGTCTACCAATGGTGAGCACAGTAAGAGTAGAAGAAGGCGTGGGAAGGGAACCTGTCAAGATTGTTTTAGTTTAATACAAATAAAAGTGGAGTGCCCTAAGGAATCTTGGAATTTCAGAACCGCGTTTACAGGGACTGGTATCCTACCGAATTGCACAGTGCTACCTTCAGGTATTCTTTTAGCTTGTCTTTGTTTTGCTACGATCCTGGGAATTTGTTTCCCCAAAATTTTGGGGTTCGAAATTTCCAACAAAATAAATACACTTCAAAATTTTTAACTTTTACACACATACACTCTACTTTTCACAAATCCCAATAAATCTCAATAAAGTAAAGATTCCCAAAATTTCGGGAATATTTCCCGAAATTTCCACAAACAAACGCCCCATAATGGAGGTCATAAAAATTGACTATTTGTGTTGCACTTTTGTCCACCACTTGAAGGGCTGTATTTTGAGGATTTTTTTTGTGTTTTGAGAATTTTTATGTGATGTTAACTTTATTGGTATGTGTGTTGTATTTATTTTTATGTAGGGTTAAAAATGATGTTTGGTTGTGAATATTTTGTATTAAAAAAATCCTTGAAATTTTTTGTGGCCCAAACAAACTCCAAGGTATATATGATGTTTTAAAAGCTTTCCAAGACTCCTCTCGTAGGACAAGGCTACTCTACAATACTTAAGTATTAAAGAGAGAGCAATAGGTGAGAGAGTGAGAGCGGATTATGGATCTCGCTGGAGACAAAATAAGCTTAGAGGATATTTTAATAGCTAAAAAAATAAACATAACAAATGAATCCCATTCTATCGAAATTTAGCCAAAATAAGTGAACTTTATTATATGACAATATTTTAATAAAAAGAAGGGGACAAAATAAGCTAAATTTGCGCTTCTTTGGTTCTGTTTTCCTGTTCGTTTATTTTGGTGATAACAGCTGTGGGAGCTGAAGTCACTATACAGCATCAGACGACCAAGTCGCATGATACCCCAGGAATCGATGCTTGAGGCTTCGGATTTAGATAAAGGCAGATAAGGCAAAAAGATGGAGGATTAGAATTATTTATTAGAGGCCTTGATTACAGGGGAGAGGCTCTGCTCCAGTTCAATCTGCGCTTTGTTGGCACGGATTGAGGACACGTGTCAAAACTATTTTAAAAGAAGGTTTAAAGTTTTCATCCTCCACACCCGGCTATGTTTGTAGAGGCCAGTTATTGTGTGAGTGAAACTATTGTGTGAGTGTATGAGTGGACGAGTGAGATTAGAAGTTGAGAAATCTAACGGCTGACAAAATGTCACGTCAATTAATGAAACCGGGTCGGTTGTGCGGGTCGGGTTCGTGGGTCGGGTTCATTAATTGATGTGACATTTTGTCAGCCATTAGATTTTTCAACTTCTAATCTCACCCGTCCACTCACACACTCACACAATAGTTTTACTCACACAATAACTTTTGCCATGTTTGTATCGTGTCTGAGACCTGTTTTTTTATTTTCTTTCCGAAACACGTTTTGTAATGATGACAAAAACGTTTTTTTACTAATTCCGATGAAAGCAGGTCTGAAAAGCATATTGTCAAGTCTCTTCTCATTAAGCTGCCAACGGTCACAGAAGGAGAGAATTGTAATTCTGCATATAAGCCTTCACTACCATCGCAACGGAGGGACACGAACTTTGAACCAAAGAGCTAAACCGATTTATGCTTCTGCTTATAAGCCGATTTATGTTTGTAACGGGTTGCTCACCGATATCATCTCAGTTCTTTAAACATCAATCACTGTCATTATGATACATAACTCCACTATCTACCCCTTTTCTTTTCCCAGGGTAATCTGGCGTTGTACCTGCAATCAATCGTCTCATCCATTTTATTTCATACACCGAGTCAGGATCTGGAAGTTCAATTCAAGAAGATTTACACATCGTTTCAGGAATAGGAAACCGCTTAACTCGAGGAACTTGAGCTGCTAAATAAAGCCACATATCCGGGCTGAGTGAATATGCGGAGCCGGGTTTGTGCGGAGAGGGATAGAGCAACAGAAGCACCTTCTAGTTCGCAAGTTGAATCAAGGACGGGCCCTATCAGAAGCACCTTTTAGTTGGCTTTGGTACTTATTTCTACAACATATGTTGTTATGTCAGGTGAATCCTAAACAGCAACGGTTCAAAGCGAAGGGTTGTCCCCATTGCCGCATTTTGGGATATATATTAAATCGGTTCACTGCTACTGGTGCACTGGCGATGCCATGCACGGTGTACCCGACGAATAGTGATGAGGAGCAACGCCTCAAACGAACTCTGATAGATTGCACTGTCTATATTGATCTTGACAGTCCGCAAAAGTCAATGGGACCCCTGAAGCTGGACTGCAGAACAACCAGCCACCTCCTGCTCTGTATAAGCGCATGAGTCATGGGTCATGCAGCCTTAGGTCGAAAGGGAAGAAAGCAAAGTTAGAGTCCGAAATGAGCGATGCGTGTCGCGCTATGACGAATTTATGCAATTCGAAGGAGGAGAGGAGTTCTTCTAGTCGTGCGTATCAGCGGGAACCAACTATAAACAAGTGCATCCACTGGCTAAGCAACTTGGATCCGCCTTTGACAGAGGACGAGTATGAGAATGCAGTGGATCGTCTCATCAAAGACGAGAACCTCCAGAATGCATTGATGGCAATGCCAATTGAGAGGAGGATGGTGCGACTACGTCGACTTGTTGGAGGTGCAGACTGACCAGTATTGACGGTGTGGGTAATGTGTTAACTCGATTTCATTTAACTATGCTATTATTTCTGTTTTTCATATTTTTGTCGGACAGCCAAATGATTATGCAAAACTTGCCAATTCAAGGTGACTGCGTACGCAACACTTTGAGTTATTGTAATGATATTTTTATGATGATTTTATGAATTTGCTTTTCTTATTTATCTAGCATTTGAAATCTCTAGGTGGTTGATCGGTTATGTCTATATATAAAATTATGGATAACAATATATATATGCAGATGACAAATTCAGCAATCAGCATGTATATGCCTTTTAACTTTTTAGACCAAATTCTGGTTGTCCGACACAATTTGATTGACAGTAGATTCACTTTTGTTTTTGGGTGAAGTGCTTTTTTGGTGCACTTCATCAACAACGAATTCATTAATTAGTGGGGCCCCTACTGCATTGGCCACCCACGAGACCGGATGATATGAGGCATCACAACCACGCCGTCGAAACATACAATAGTGTTTACCTCGAATTTGTAGCTTGATGCAGGTCCGCATTGATTCCGGTTGACCATTTAGTTGACATTGGGAAACGCTGTCTGTGCATAGGAGGCGTGAGATAATGTTTCAATAAAAATGTTTGGATGCCAAAACTGTCTCGAGATACAAAAAAAAAAAGTATCTCAAAAACGTTCTTAGACACTATCCAAACATAGCCTTCCACCTTTGGTTGCTTTAGGTGGATCCCTTACCGGTTACCAGGGAATAGGGATAAGGGGAAGCTCGAGGAGCCAATAGGATCAAAACGGGGACTTTACATTTTAATTGATAATTAAAATTAAACAAGGGGGCTTTTTTTTTGGTCCCATAATATAATGCCTTTTTTGAAATAAAATTTTAGAGTGATTAAAATTTTAAATATAAGAATTAGTAAAAAAATAAAAAAAATATGAAAATTTATAAAATAAATATATAATTTATAACAGTTAATAAAATAATAATAATAATGATTTTAGAGAATTAAAATTTTGATTTATCAAGCAGCTTGAGTTGTGTTCGAAAAATGCACCAAAATAAACTAACAGAAAAACAGAACCAAAGAAGCGCTGGGAAATAGGGAGTGACATTCCCGGCATCTTCTTTTTTGTCATAGTCCTCGTAAATCCCCACACGCTGAAATCCAGCAGGCCACCACTTATGCAGGTGAGTCAGGTGACGCCACCATCCCACGTGTCAATGCTCCATTCGCTTGCCAGCACAAGTCGAACGTAAACTTCCTTCATAAGCTTCCGTCCTCTTCCGACTCTACCCCTACCCTTTCCAGACAACCATCCGCATCAGTCTCGCCACTCGCCACTCGCCACTCGCCAACTTTGGTCCTTTAACAACGGCAATACCGTAATTACTGAACAATAACGAGGCTAAGCATCCCGGCGCGGTATATACGAGGAATTCTTCCTTCCTTCCTTCCTTCCTTCCTTCCTTTATTTTTTTTTTTGGAACACGGTGTAGAGTATAAATGATGACCGTCGAACTACCAACTCACTCTCTCTTTCTCTGCTTTTTCACTCTTGGTTTGCTTAACCATCAAACAAATGGCACAAACCCCCCAAACCTTTGAAGATCTCTTTGATTCCTAATACCTCTTTTGTATTCTTTTGTTTTCTTTTTACGGTTTTATAGAAAAGAGGTCGCTTCTCTCTCTTACTTGGACCCTGTCTCCGCATGGTTGTGTGATGGATGTCTTGTCGTTCAGTTCTCTGCCACTGGGGTTCAGATTTAGGCCGACGGACGAGGAGCTGATCGACTACTACTTGAGGTCGAAGATCAATGGAAAGGGGAGGGATGTTTTGGTTATTCGTGAGATTGATGTTTGTAAATGGGAGCCCTGGGATTTGCCCGGTACGACTCTTCTTCCTTATCGTCATAATCATACGCTCAAATTATTACGTTTCATGGTTTTTTTTCTCTTTAACTTCTTCAGTGTTGGATCGGTAGGAGAATTGGGGATTTCAGTTTTGGTTGGTTCAATTTAGCCATTTGATTGTTGCAATTATATTCTAGATTCTGCTGAGTTGTTTTTGTATATTACTATACTAATTTAATTTGGTATTTTTGCGTAGATGATTGCTGTCTCTTTATGTGAGGATTTTTGTTGAATTGGTTTCGGAATTTTAGCCCTAAATAAATGGTATCGGAATATGGAGATGACAAATCATTTGTCATATCTTCCTTGGACGATCTGATATCTCATTTTGCACCTAGAATTTTGTAAACTTTAGTGTTTTTTTAGTTGACGGATGTCTTATATTAGCTGAATCCGGTATTAGCATTTCCGGAGTTTCATTTAGAGTGATGAAAAAATGTAGTTGCTACGTAACATGAAGTTGTTATCGATTCGTTGTTTAGCAAGTATTTAATGTTCCCATGTGATTTAACATTTTGGGCCTCAACTTGGCGCTTATTTCCATTGGTGTAGATTTATCAGCGATCGAGACGAAGGATCCCGAGTGGTTCTTTTTCTGTCCACAGGACCGGAAGTACCCAAATGGCCATCGATGGAACAGGGCAACAATTGCTGGGTACTGGAAGGCAACTGGTAAGGATCGGAAAATTAAGTCTGGAGCAAGCTTGATTGGAATGAAGAAGACCCTGGTCTTTTATATGGGGCGTGCCCCTAAGGGCAAAAGAACCAATTGGGTAATGCACGAGTACCGCACTACCCTAAAGGAACTTGATGGCACTAACCCTGGTCAGGTTGGTTTTTCTCTTGCCGTATTGCTTTTGCTGTTCATTTTGCGTGGTAAATCGATTAGTGATATTTAATTGAGATTTTTTCTTGAGTGAAGGCTCAACAATTTGTTAAAATTCTAATCGCCAATGGGGTTTTAACATTATTTCCTGATCTGCTAATTAGTGATATAAGCGACTTGTTCTTACTTTCTAAGAAGTAGGTGTTGGTATGTGTGTCCCATAGAAATTCACCTAGTGCACGGTTGTTATCATCTCATGATATGAAACAAGAATAATTTGAGTAGGTCACCAAACGTTTGAAATGCAAAAGTCATAGTTTTCCATGAAACATGTTACCTGGTCTCTAGATTTCTGTGTTTAGCCAAGTGAATGACAATTCAGGAGCATGGATCGTTTTCTTTTTCTCCTGCTCCCCCCCCCCCCCTTTCTCTTTTGATTCATACATTTGTTGATGATTCTTTTTATTCTTTTTTTTTTCAAATTTAAGTAGATGCCTCTTTCTTCCTTCTGCTATAGAAAAGGTGCTTCTTGAAACACCTAGAATACCTCAAATGGCTTTGTAGAACAACCATCTACATTTTGTTAATGTTAGTTTTCTGACACATTCCCAATTTGCTATGCAATTTTCGGCTTTGCCCTGACACTGATGTTATTTTACCTACCCTCACTTTGTTGGTTAAATTTGCGCAGAGTGCCTTTGTCCTCTGCCGTTTATTCAAGAAGCAAGATGAGAGTATCGAACATTTGAATGGTGATGAAGCTGAACTAGCTGTTTCTTCTCCTACAACAGCCAAATCTTCACCTGAAGATACGCAATCTGAAGTAGCTCTTGATCCAGCATTTCCGCCCCTAGGAGTGCAAGCTAAAAATAATAAAGCAAGAGTTGACTGTTCTCCTGCAGAAAATTCTGACGGAATTTCGTTTGACACCGTAGCACCTGTTGAGTGTAACAGCAATGACTACAAACTGGAAAATAAAGCGGCAGAATTGCCAGAGGTTAGAAAAAAACTGAGTAACTGCTTAGAATAACTTGCATGTGACTGGAAATCAGATATACTGGTAACTAAATAAGTACTCATCATGCTTGTTCAATGTTTCTTTCCGCAGGTTGATCTGCAGTTGGAGGAATGCTTTAACATGTTTCATGACCCACTTCCGGGGGAAATTGATTGCAAAATTTTCTCTCCATCACACTCACAGATACAGGAGCTAGGATCTTCTGTCGTGAATTACCTTACCACCAGTGACTTGAACAATGATCATATTGGGGTGCAGTTTCTATATGGCTCAAATGAGCCAGATACCTATATCTCGGAGTTCCTGGATTCTATTTTAAATAGTGACCCAGATGAACACTCATATGATGGATCCAGCAATCAAAAGAATCTGGCTTTTGCAGGTCAGACCCCAATGAATGTTGTATCTTTTAAGGGCAATGGATCATGCAGTGGGTCAGATACAGAAGGGGTCAATTCACTGGTAAGTTGAGGCTCTTAAGACGCTATAGAATTAAGTAATCTTGCATATTTCCGAAATATTTTTAGTAACGTCATTTGGCGGCTGAACTGCCATGAGTTGCTGTGCTACTCTTTGGATACATTTCAATTCAATGTGGGTTAGTTGTGTTTTTTGTCTTGATTAAACTGGTCTATATTGAGTAACGTTGCATTTGTCGTTTTTAATAGCTTGAGCTGCAAGGTGCTCTGTGGTCTGAGGAGATAATTGGAAAGGCTTCATTAAAGGTGGAAACAACTACTCCAGAAGATTACGGTGCAGTGTCTTCTGAGTATAACGTGGATGACCAAATTAGAGGTCTGGCTTTTCGACATAATGAATCTTACAAGCCAGAAGCTTTCTCATCTACTGCTGCTGCTGCTGCTGCGGACCAAATATATGATTGTTGTCTCTTGGAATCAAGCAATCATTTGGGTGCAGTTGCTGGTGGGGAGATTGGAACTGGAATCAGGATAAGGGCTCGCCAACCACAAAATCAGCAACACATTGAGAACACTGTGATGCAGGATTTTGTAGCACAGGGCACCGCCCCAAGAAGATTGCGTTTGCAGCGTAAACTGCAAATGCAGTCACCTAACCGCAGCCCAATATCTTTAGATTTGAACTGCGCGCCAGAAGACCAGGAATTAAAACCGATTACTACAGAGGTGAGAATTCTGTTCTGTGAAATATTTTAAACTTACGATGATAGATATACATGGTATGTGGAGTTCATTGAAAGGTAAATGTGCAGAAGGGAAAAGCTTCAGAAAAGCTTGTTCTTGTTTGCGGACCTGGTGATGCTGCTGCTAGTCGTGCTTTGAGTGAACCAAAAAGTATCATCCATTTAAAGGCTGGTCGAGTTCGTCACCAAATCTGGTCGATTGCTTTTAAGGTAGCAGGGGTCGTAGTGTTGTTCATAGTCTCCGTTAGCATTTTGGGAGGTCTTAATTTTCATGATACTTGGAGACCACTTTTGTGCATATAGTTGGCCCCAGTTTTTGTTTTGTTTTTTTTTCCTTTTGGGGTTGGGATCTCTAATTAGGCTTACCAGGATAGATTTATTAGTAGGTTTTGTTAATGTAGTAATTATGAACTACTGATGTAATACCCAGCTTAGACTAAAAAGTTCCATCTGTGTATGTATACCACCTTCACTTGCGGCTTTTTTGTGTTACTTGAAATAAAAAAGTTTAGCTGCATATGAGAGCTATACAGATATATATATATATATTTTGCTTTCTTTCATGATGTGCTACCAAATTTGTAAACGCATGCTTTGGTTACCTCACACGGTCTCATTTAAGCAAACAAAATGCTCTTATAACTATACAAGATCCACTAGATTTGTGTTTTGTGTTTTGGGTACAAAAATTCACTCTACCCCAGTGGCTTTTAATGGAGCCCGTCTCATATCATATAAATAATCTAATCAATGACAGACACGTGTTTAAAATTATACTCAACATTATTTGATATCCCGTCTGCGACGCCGTGCTCGAAGTCACACGCAATCAACTCGATGCCATCGTCTTTTAATGAATGCCGTTGATCTAAATTAAACCCCAGTCATTCGAAACCACCCAGAATCGTTCGAAACAGTCGAGCCCTAAAATCGCGCGTGTTTGCAGGTACTTTTCTCCTTGGCGATTCCTTCGAACTTAAGTTTTGTGTAGTGGCCAGTGGTCCCTCGCTTGCCCACCCACTTTTGATTCCGTTGTCCGTCGTTTTCAAGCTCTGTTTTCGTCCCACTCTAGCATGGACTTATTGGTAAGCTTTTTCTTCTTTGCTCTTTACTTACCAAAAATGAAAAACGAAAAATTGGAAAAAAAAATACTAATCCGAAAAATTAGAAGGTAAAACTTGTAGTACAAGTTTCAGGAAGAAACGATCCCACTACTTGTCGTTTTCTGTCGGTGTACACTGTACACAGTGAATGTTGGGTGTTTTTATATAGACAGCAATTATTCCTCTTACTGTCGTTCCATGCCCGTATACAGTGAAAAGTATTATTGGCTCTGTAATTTTTTTTTCTCAAAGAAAAACACTACAAAGAGTGTTGCTAATTTTCACTCTCGGTCTGAAAAGATCCGGTTGAATTTTGTGGATGCCGCGTGAATATAATTTATTTATTTTAGACGAAATTGACCTCAAAATTTTGAGGTATTCAAATGTTGTAAGTGAAGGTAATAAATTAGTCATTTAACTTTTTAAAGTAATAATTTCAGAAAAAAGAGTCATGTTCGTTTTCTAAATTTTTTCAGGATTCAAATGCATTCACAAAATTACGACCGAACATATTCTGAATTCAAACACAAACATCAATACATTTTACACAATCTCCAACGACTCTTTACTTTTTTATTCAACATAAATTTTCACTTTATAATTTTTTACATAACTTCAATACTTTTTATTAAACAATTATATCAAATCATTTCTCTCAACTTTACACAAACACCAATAAAACACTATTCAACATAAATATTCACAACTTCTCTAAAATCCTACCTTTTTACTCAAAACGAACATCTCCAAGTGGTTTTTTCGTTGACCTTTGTCTCATTAGTTAATGGTAAATGCTGACATGTCAAATTAATGCAACGTCAATCCAATAAAAATTGCATCACATGCCAAATCTAAACAACTCATGGCCCACAAATGCCACGTCAGCATCGATCCAGTCAATAACTTACGTCATGTCATTGCCACATCATCAAAGCTTACAAAAAAAATATCTAAGTTTTTGTCTTTACCCGTCTCTGCAAACCACCTCCCACATTCTCCTCTCAAAGTCCCAAATTGAGTAGAATCCCTACATTGGAGTTGGACGGCTGGGTTTTTTATTTTAGCATTTGGGTCTTCAAGAAACAACTTAAAAATGAAATAACTAAATTGAAACTGAATATTGTGGAGTTGGAGTGTTGGACGACAATATGCATCATGTAAAACTGCAATTTTGGGCCAATGGGCCCAAACCAAATCTGGGCCTTTTAGGCCCTGATAAGGAACCAGAATAAAAAAATCCAGAACTATACAAACTAGAGCTGTCCACCAAACTATTGAGTACTTGAATCGGAACCGGAATGAGCAATTCCGGTTCCGTCCGTTCCAGTGCCCACCATTATGGTTAGAAGTGTTACAATTTTTTAGGTCGTCTTTAAAGCTTGTAGTTGATAATTATGTAATTTGTGTTTAATTGGAGAACTGCACAAACTAGGGCTGTCCACCAAACTGGCCGGACCGGCTAACCCGGACCGAAAATCGGACCGGTTTTGGCCAAATTCGGCCAGAATCGGACTAGTTTTGGACAAACCGGACCGAGACCGGTATAATCCGGTTCGGTTCCGATTTACCCATGTGGAAAACTGGAACCGGACCGGAGTATACCTATCCAAACCGGCCTAAACCTGTAATCGGTCCAAAATGGCAGGGCCCAACCCCAAAACCGGCCCAAAATAGTATGACCCAACCCAAAATGACATGGTCCAAACCGATCCAGACCGGATCGGTGAAACTGGAGACCGGACTGGACCGGACCGAAAGAATGACCGATCCAATCCAGTGTACATGCTTCATAAAATATCCGATTTAATGAACCGGACCGGATCAGCCAATGGACAGCCCTAGCATAAACGTTGGAACAAAGCTCGTGATACGCTTTGCAGTGAAAAAAATAAGAAGAAGAAAAGATCATTTTAATAATATATCTCTAAATTTCAATAAAATGGAAAGCCGAAATTTGTGCCTAGACATGCGAACTTCTTGGAGAAGTTTTATTTTTTTTCCTTTTTTCTCAGCAACTTCCTGGAGAAGTTGAGCGACAAGGCCTCGCTGTTTATATAATAATATCTACTGCTACCGGCTGCTTTCCCATAGGTCGCGATGGATTCCAAGAGTTCGTATAGTTCCTAATAGTTTAGACAGTTTCTGGTTTCCTCTCCGTGAAACTCGTTCTGTTTCTGTGAGTTTGTGTGTGTGATGGCTGTGTTATCTCTGAATCGGCTGAATCTGCCACGGGGATTCAGATTTAAGCCGACTGACGAGGAGCTGATCGACCACTTGAAGTTAAAGATCGCCGGGAAAGATGAACAAGTTTCCTTTATTACCGAAGTTCAGTTCTGTAAAAACGAGCCCTGGGATCTGCCAAGTAATAGTCTTATTCCTTTCATCACGTTGCACATTCCCCTGTACTTGTCATTTTTCTTTGGTAATCCTTTGTCGTGAAAAGTAGAAAAACGCAGTCTTTTGTTAAAATTTTGCGAGAGGTGGTTGGCATCATTGGGTTCCATCTTAGTAAATTATCTTGCATTTACTCTATGACTATTTTTATTTTGGACCTTGAATTAGCAAGTTCCTTGATATATTTTCCTCTGAATATGTTTATGTTTATGTTTAATGCTTGTGTCTTAGCAGTCATATAAAGTAATTTTGTTACTTTGGCCATCAAAGTTTTTCTTTGAATCTGGTTTCTTTAAGTGTAGATTTATCTGGCATAGAGACGAACGATCCGGAGTGGTTCTTCTTCTCGCCACAGGACCTGAAGCATCAAAAGGGAAATCGGTCGAACAGGGCGACCCATGCTGGGTACTGGAAAGTGACTGGGAAGGAACGGAAAATCAAGTCCGCAGCAGGCTTGATTGGAATGAAAAAGACGCTGGTGTTCTACAAAGGGCGTACTCCTACGGGCAAAAGGACTAGTTGGGTAATGCACGAATACCGCACAACCCTGAAGGAGCTCGATGGAGTGAACCCTGGTCAGGTTAGTTTTCTGTCTCTTTTTCTGTCATGTTGCTTTCGCTACATATTAAGTTCTTCTAACTGGTGGTTTCGTGATGCTATTGGCTTGACATATGCGCTCTTGATTGCACAGCTGGATTTTGTGTAAATTGCTTTTGTTTTGAATTAAGATAGTTTTCAGGAGCACAACATGTAGAGCTCATGCTAAAGAGGATTCAAACCAATTAGCTAGAAGCCTAGAAGTGTGGAAAGTTGTCGAATCTGCAGTGAGAGTTGAAATAACTAATGTGTTAAGGAAGTCTTGTGCTTATGGGACAAATAAGCATCGGTTGAGTGCATTGTTTCTGTCATGAAACTACAGGACAAACGCCTGTGTTCATGTGTCATTATTTTCCATCTTCATGGTAATTCAATTTGTTGTTCTGATTCCCTCATTTTGCATTGATGGTCATCTTTATGCAGAATGCCTATGTCGCCTGTCGTTTATTCTATAGACAGAAAAAGAGTATCAAGGGTAAAAACCTTGATGAAGCTGGACCTCCTGTTTCAGTTCCTGCCTCATCAAAATCTCATCCCGAAGAATTTACAATGTGTAAATTAGCACTGCCTTCAGTATCTCCAGCATCTGCTGTGCAAGCTGAGAATTATCAAACAAGCAATGAATGTTCCAATGCTGAATATTCTGATGAAATGATATCCAAGGCTACAGAGGTGAGAATGGCAATGAATTCCTGTTTAAAACTATAAGCTGTCTCACATATCTCCCTCATTTATGTTTCTAACATCAGGCAGATTTGCAGCTGGAGGAAGGCTTCAATATCTTTGATCTCTCTCCAGAGCCACTAGATCGTGACTTGTTCTCTCTATTGCCCTCACAAGAGTCACAACACCAAGAAGAGTTAGCCTCTTGCTGCAATGACTTGAACAAAGGTCACGGTGGGGTGCATTCTCCATATTGCACCAATGAGCCAGCCAATACCTCTGACTCAGATTCAATACTTGATTACTTTGTGGACTCCATCCTTAATGATCAGGACGAGTACAGTCATAATGATTTGGGATATGGTATGGACAATGGATCATGCAGTGGTTTACATGCACTGGTAAGTGGAAACTCTCAAGTATGGTCATAAAAGCTTGTCAACCCAAAGTCTTCAAAGCCCCAAACTTCGCAAAAATAGTTATTTCTCAACCCTTCTTCGACATCTTCTCAAGGAAGTTTCTCAGTATCTAAACCAATCTTGATTCCAATTCTCATTTAAATTCTTACCTTTGAACCAAAATTCTGGGTATCTAAACATCAAACCATATTACTGCTTTGTTAAGCTATTCCGGTCTCAGTTCCAATTGTAATTCTGCCTTCCCCTCTATTTTCAATTCCATGTTATCATGACCTCTGTTCCAATTCCAATCTCCATTCCTATGATACTCTTAGGTTCTATTACACTTTGAATTACAATACATTTCTGACTTCTGTTTTCAGTTTCAGATATACTTTTCTTGCTTTAGTCAGTCAAATAGGTAAACCACCATTTGCATCTGCTTTAGCCTCTGTCAGTAATCCTTATCAAGTCATTGAGGCATTGCCTCCGGTCCAGTCTCCGTTAAGACTACAACATCCGGCCCAGTCTCCAGTTAAAAAACTACAAAGTAACACTCCTTACATCCCGAAGAACCCTTCTTCGTTTGTATGTAAGTCGTACAATTTTAACATGTTCCGTATCGAGCCATGCCCCAATTACCGGCTCGATCTAAATCAAATAGTTACCTTCAAGGGCAGCCAACAAGACAAAGAACTGCTCAAAAATATCCAAGTCATCAATCTTGTCCAAGCCTACTTGCCACCCAAATGACATTTCATTCCAGATCATCCCTAGAAGTCAATTAGCTTTTACAAGGCTGTCATGGTCAGAACAGGTTCTGTCAAGATTGATCCAATTTTAGATAAATTTGATCATTCTCAGAAAAATGTCATCTTCCATAAGTTATTCATAGTCAAAATCCTGTCTTGTAAAGAATGGGGATCACACCCTCCCTGGTCCTCCTATTCCCTTAAGTTATTATGAATTTACTAATGCATGGTCAAAAGTTTTATTCTACCAAAATGAGTCTTTCACTCATTATTGGTTCCTTAACTTTGATAATCGATTTGTTAGTCAATTTCCTTGGTTCCATCATTGATGGCAAATGTTCGGTTTTATACCTAACATTTTTCCTCAACCACTTATCGATGCCATGAAGGTCTACTCTTCTAGATACAAAGTAAATCACCATTAAAGTCAATTCCCCATTATCTCCTTATTCTCAAGCGAATATGAAATCTCTTGGATTCTAAAATGGGAATACAAGATTTGTCAGGATATCTCCACCCCCAGATTTTATGTAAAATGGTTGGACAAATTTAAATTTGATCTCATCGTATCTCAAGGTATTGAAGATTTCCTCCTTAAAAAAGGAAAATATCTCAATTCATGGCCGATAAAGCCAACCTCAAGACTGCTGTTGTTTCCGCCATGGCCCAAGTCTAGACCAAAGAAGATCTTCAAGATCTTTGCCATCAATTGCAATTACAAGTCACCAGATCAGCAGATAAGATGAGCTCTCTCCAGCATCATCTCATTCGTCCTCTACAAGTCAAGGTAAGCCCCTCCAATACTTGGATCCCTTATTCCAAGATAGCCAAGACCCCTATGATTTAAGTGAAGATTTTTGAAGTCATGTTACGACAAGTCTTTGTCGACAAGTTACAACAAAGTTAGCCGAAAGTTACCAGACAATACTATTCATATGCAGTACAAAGTCAGAAGTAATATTCATGAACAGTAAAAGCAGCAACGACTGTTGTTGTTTCCGCCATGGCCCAAGTCGAGACGACCAAAGAAGATCTCCAAGATCGTTGCCATAAGTTGCAATTACAAGTCACCAGATCAGCGGACAAGATGAGCTCTCTCCAGCCTCATCTCATTCGTCCTCTACAAGTCAAGTCAAGTCAAGCCCCTCCAATACTTGGATCCCTTATTCCAAGATATCCAAGACCCCTATGATTTAAGTGAAGATTTTTGAAGTCATGTTACAGCAAGTCTTTGTCGACAAGTTACGACAAAGTTAGCCGAAAGTTACCAGACAATACTATTCATATGCAGTACAAAGTCAGAAGTACTATTCATGAACAGTAAAAGCAGCAACGACTGTTGTTGTTTCCGCCATGGCCCAAGTCGAGACGACCAAAGAAGATCTCCAAGATCGTTGCCATCAGTTGCAATTACAAGTCACCAGATCAGCGGACAAGATGAGCTCTCTCCAGCCTCATCTCATTCGTCCTCTACAAGTCAAGTCAAGTCAAGCCCCTCCAATACTTGGAATCCTTTTTCCAAGATAGTCAAGACCCCTATGATTTAAGTGAAGATTTTTGAAGTCATGTTACGGCAAGTCTTTGTCGACAAGTTACAACAAAGTTAGCCGAAAGTTACCAGACAATACTATTCATATGCAGTACAAAGTCAGAAGTACTATTCATGAACAGTAAAAGCAGCAACGACTGTTGTTGTTTCCGCCATGGCCCAAGTCGAGACGACCAAAGAAGATCTCCAAGATCGTTGCCATCAGTTGCAATTACAAGTCACCAGATCAGCGGACAAGATGAGCTCTCTCCAGCCTCATGTCATTCGTCCTCTACAAGTCAAGTCAAGTCAAGCCCCTCCAATACTTGGAATCCTTTTTCCAAGATAGTCAAGACCCCTATGATTTAAGTGAAGATTTTTGAAGTCATGTTACGGCAAGTCTTTGTCGACAAGTTACGACAAAGTTAGCCGAAAGTTACCAGACAATACTATTCATATGCAGTACAAAGTCAGAAGTACTATTCATGAACAGTAAAAGCAGCAACGACTGTTGTTGTTTCCGCCATGGCCCAAGTCGAGACGACCAAAGAAGATCTCCAAGATCGTTGCCATCAGTTGCAATTACAAGTCACCAGATCAGCGGACAAGATGAGCTCTCTCCAGCCTCATCTCATTCGTCCTCTACAAGTCAAATCAAGTCAAGCCCCTTCAATACTTGGAATCCTTTTTCCAAGATAGTCAAGACCCCTATGATTTAAGTGAAGATTTTTGAAGTCATGTAACGACAAGTCTTTGCCAACAAGTTACAACAAAGTTAGCCGAAAGTTACCAGACAAAATACTATTCATAAGCAGTACAAAGTCAGAAGAACTATTCATGAACAGTAAAAGAAGTCAACATGTCACTATTCATCAACAGTCAAAGTACGCGTGATTCTACAGTATCCGCGTGAGTCAAAGCCGAAGTGCTAAGTCATTAGAAGTCAGATTTCGATCTCGAGAATTCCCTTCTAGATTTATGAAGTTCGTCCCCTCTCTCTCTCTCTACCTAGTCTTTCTTCAGTCATCTCCCCTTGAGTCCAAGTCTTTCCTTTAACCATGTATCCAACCATGTTTATCTTTATTAGTAACTTTTGTAAGTTCAATCCAAGTAGACTTTTATGTGTTTATCTTTATTAGTAACTTGTGTAAGTTTAATCCAAGTAAACTTTTATGAAGTAATTTGCGTATCTCTGTTTTTAAACTTCATTATTATCTGCAATCACGCATACTGTAAGATTGGATGGTTTTAAGTCTCTACAAACATGCATACTGTCAAATTGGACAATTTTAAATTACTGCACTCATGCATTTCTGCCCTTGTACTCAATCTTAATATCTGTAAGTTATTTTTGTATTTTTTCAGATTTTTCAAAATTATTTTTCCATTTTTTATTGTACTAAAGTCCCAAAATTTGTATTTTAGTTTTTTAAACGTTTCTAGATATTTATATACTTTTGTAACTATTTCAGTAATTTTTTTATGATTCGTATAATTTAATTTTTCTTCCTTATTTTAGTATATTTCAACAAATTTAGTTTTAAAATTTTCCAACCAATGTTCTGCATGGTTGATGTCTGATGCCTCGCAGTTGCCGCGTTACTCCTTCGTCGCTAAAAGGACACTCTTGGAATATTTATAATATAGTTTATTTGGAGTATTTTCCTAAATAGAGAATAAAACTTATTTTATGTTTTTTTTATGGAAACTTATTCAGAGTATGATAAATGTTCGTTTTTCAAATATAAATTAATATTTTCTTTAAAAGTCTTGATTGTAAAAATTTTGGGTGATAAAAATTTTAAGATATTGACCCTATAATATTTAAAGAATGATTATTAAGTAGACTTTATATTATTTATGTAAAATTTCTAATTATATATATCTTATAATAAAATTCACATATTATGTTTCTTCCTAAATTGCATCATATAATTTAAATAAAAAATTACATAGAATCAAAATTTATAGTTGTCTCATCCTATTTTTTTTAAAAAAATATAAATATAAATTACTATTGTTTTTTTTGGAAAAAACAAAGAAGTTAAGAAATTAATATAAAAAAAATGCATTTTATATATCATTTTATTTTAAAATTTTTTTAAGCAAGACGCAAAATATTTAAAAGGAGTCATGACAAAGCATTTACTATGCTAAATTATTTAAGGTGATGTTTGGTTAAGATGTTTTGTGAAGATTTTTTATGTTTTAAGAATTTTTATGTGATGTTAATTTTATTGATATGCCTGTTGTAGTTATATTTATGTAAAGTAAAAAATGATATTTAGTTGTAAAATTTTGAAAATTCTAAAGATCACGAGGATTAGACCCTGAGATAATGGATGATTATGGACAATCCCATTAATGGAGGATTCTATCCACAGAGCATACGCTATATCTGGTCAAGATAGACAGCTGCACTACCGACAAAAAGGTTAGTTACGGGGGTCCCACACTGTTGAGTGCTTGACTTGCAGATTTTAACCGGGGTCAATGACGCAAGAGAAATATTCCGTTCCTTTCCGTTACTCGATAAAATTATTTCCTTCTTTTTATAATTTATATTATATATCTTGTAGGATAAATATGATCTTCTGGAATGTTCTCCAAGTGCGAAAAAATACAGTGCATAATATATTCGCAATTTGTTAATTAAATTACGGAAATTTGATAAATCATGCAAAATAACTAAAAATTGTAAAAGGAAATATTAATTAATCTTCTCGAATATTCTGAGCCCTAAACCTTTTTTATTTTTATTTTTTATAGGTGAGACCAAAACCTATTTACCGTAGTCCCACTTGCTCGTGCTTTTTTCACTGCTATTCCTGTTTTTAGTTTTTGAGACTAAGGGGTTGTTCGGTTTGTTTTTATTCTCAAGATTTTTTGAATCCTGATAATACACAAACTGAACATGTTTTTTAACATCACCTAAAAATAACTACCGCACGCATACCGATAAAGTTAACATCATCTAAAAATTCTCAAAAAACAACCCAACCGAACATCCTCTAACTATAAAATAAACGAAAACAAATGGATTCGTTTGACATTAACGATTAGTTTAATAGAAGGATGATGTTGACAACAAATTTATCATTCTACGGTCCAAATGAACTATATTGTTCTCTGAAGAACCAAACTGATATAATGATATTTAATAAAACTCGGAGGACTTAATGGCAAACTTCCTTCATAAGTTGGATAGCAACTTCAGATACCAATATAGTTCATCAGATATCAACTTATAAATAAATAAAGATTGTGCTTAGCTGAAAAAGGCCCGAATACGTGCTTTTTTCACTACTATTCCTGTTTTTTTTTTTTTGCTGACGAGAAAACCCTCCGAGGCAGGACCTGATTGGCCCACTACAAACTCCGGGTGTGCCCCACAACACCGGGTGAGTCCGAGTTTGATGACGGCAGGTGTCGAACATGGGAGGGAGACCCCATGCACCAGGCCCGGCACCATCCGAGCTACCCCGTGGGGGCATTCCTTTTGTTTTTTCTGATCCTAGAAAATTAGAAATTTAGAAAATCCCTTCTTTAGTGGAGCCGGAGGAATCAACTAACGAAAGTAGGAATAGGATGTCATCCAACCAAGTTGTTGGGACAGGGGGTCCCAGCTTCTGCATGGTTGATGTCTGTTGCCGCGTTATTTCTTCGTTGCTAACAGGACACTCTCGGAATATTATAATATATAGTTTATTTCGAGTATTTTCCTAGAGAAAAAAAAAATTATTCGCAGAAAACTTATTCAGAGTATGATAAAAGCTGTTCGTCTGCTGAAAACTGTTCCAAAGAACAAACAGAGAATAATAAAAGTTTTATGGCAGAAGGCTTTATTTCAAATTCAATATAAATGCTCACCATTCAAGGTGGCAGTGGAAGCGGTAGCTCAGTCTTTATGGCCTCTGTGCTTATGAGGTCATTGGTCAAATACTTCCACCTAACTCAGGTACCTTGAATATTTAAGGGAGGATTAATAACTGGATCAATAAGGTTGTGTTTGCGTATTAAAATTTTGAGAAGGTTAAAATTTTAGAGTATTGAATTTGATGAAAAAGTGAAGAGAGATTATATTGTAATTTTTTATTATAGTGAAAGTAATGATGTGATGGAAAGAGAGATTATATCGTAATTTTTTATTGTGTTAAAATTTTTGTTAACCAATAGATTGAATTATACACTGTTTTTTATTATTTATATAAAATTTTGGACATAGTATTCCACATATTGCATATATGTCTCTTCAAATTGTCTCATATAATTTAAATAAAAATTTACAGCGAATCATAATACATAAGATATTACTAAAACGTTAAAGGAGTTTAGGATATTAATAAAAGAATGCATTTTTATATATCCTTTTATTTTAACAAAGCAAAATATTAAAAGATCAGCAGCATGAGTCATGACAAAGCATTCAGTAACCTAAATTATTTAAGTTGAGAAAAAGGGAAGATTCTAGACAGTCCCCCCCTGGTCCACAGAGCATACGCTAACGACCATCTGGTCAAGATAGACAGCTTCACTACCGACAAAAAGGTTAGTAACGGGGGTCCCACACTTTAGACTGCTTGACTTGCAGATTTGAACCGGGGTCAATGACATAAGAGAAATATTCCGTTCCTTTTATTTTTTTCCTTCTTTTTATAATTTATATTATTTATCTTGTATGATAAATATGATCTTCTGGAATGTTCTCCAGTGACTCTCTTACACGAAAAAATACAGTGCAGAATATATTCGCAATTTGTTAATTAAATTACGGAAATTAATTCACAGTTGAAAAGGAAGGATGATGTTGACAACAAATTTACCATTCTAAGGTCCAAATGAACATATTGGTATCTGAATAACCAAATTGATATTTAATAACAACTAGGAGGACTTAATATGCAAACTTACTTCATAAGTTAGATGGGTCATGGGTGTTTGGTTTTTAAGCAGGACCAGATGCTTGCTCTCATTAGCGCCTTCACCTACTTCTTTCCATTCTTCCTCGCTTATAGATAGTTTTTGTTCTTTCTTTTTTTTCTTTTTTTTTTTTTTCTTTTTTTTCCTTTTTTTTTAAAGTGTTTTAGATAGGTTTTCTGGGTTTCTCAGTGAAACGTTCTCTTTGCATGAAACTAATTCGTTTTGTGTGAGTGCGTGCGTGAGTGTGTGAGATGAGTGGGTTACCCCTGAAACTCCCGCGGGGGTTCAGATATAGTCCCACGGATGAGGAGCTAATCAACTACTTGAGGTCTAAGATCAGTGAGGATGATGAAGATCAAGTCGACTTTATTCCCGAAATTCCGTTCTATAAATCGGAGCCCTGGGAGTTGCCTGGTAATCTTCTTATTCATGCTATTGCATACCCATGTTCGGTTTCCTTTTACCATTTTCCAGCGAGTTTCTAATTCTCTGGTAGTCCTTTGTCGCGAAGACCATGGAATGTTTTTAGTCAACATTCTTTGTAAGATCACTCTCTCTGTCTCTCTCTCTTTTCTCTCTGATGTTTTTTTCCCAACTCTTTTGATCTTATGTGATTGTACCTCTCACATTTTTTAGTAATGAATTTGCTTACAGGACTTTCCTCTTGTTTTGGAAACTTCATGTTGTGCTCATGTCAGTTTATCTGCGGGCAGCTAAATCTAGCATACCCACCATGGATCGGCAGTGTTTCTTCATCACACAACCAGAACTGAAGCATCGAAGAGGGAATCGGTTGAATAGGAAAACTAAGACTGGGTTCTGGAAACCGACCGGCAATGATAGGAAAATCATGTCCGGATCACGGTTAATCGGAAAGAAAAAGACTCTGGTATTCTACGAAGTGCGTGCTAGTAAGGGCACAAAGACCAGTTGGGTAACTCATGAGTACCGCACAGACCCCTATCAGGTTGGTTTTTGGTTTCCTCGATCCTTTGCCATGCCTGGTTTGATAGGTTTGTCTTAATTATTAGATCAGTAGAGTGACATTTCTTCTTGATTTCACATTTGACTTTTGTTTAATTCTGTTCAAAAATATTAATCAGCTGCCAATTATACGCTCCCTCATTCACTTCGTTGATCACCTGTATGCAGATTAATTCCTATCTACTCTATCGCTTATTCGATAAGCGCGAAGGTCCGAATGTTGCTGGACCTTCTGTTCATTCCCCGATGACTTCCCAATCTCATCTTGACGGAAAAAACTCCGAAATCGCTCTGAGTTCCGTATCTCCATCATCCATAGTCCAAGTTCTAGATTTTGGAATTCGAACTATCAATGATGGTTTTCATGCAGAAAATGCTGATGCCGCAATATCTGACGCTACAACACCTATTGAGAACCAATCGGCACAAGATACTTTTGCTGAGGTGAGAGAGTAATTAAGTTTTCAGTTTGAAATGGATGTTTAAGTTTTGCTGGAAATTTAAAAGCACAACAAATGAAGTACTTATCTTGTTCATTCATGTTTCTTCCATCAGGATGAACAAATGAGCCCGAGTGAAGGAGATTTCGAACTTCTCGAAACCTGTCTGCAAGAGCCCGTGGATGCCACTGAGGTGAGTAAGGCATTGAATTTCTGCTTACAACGAATAAGTTTCAGTATTTCAAGGAGAATTTAGTCCCTATCTCGTTCGTTTATATTCATAACATCAGTTTGATTTGCAGTTGAATGAAGGCATGAATCTGGAAAAAGTGTCACCTGCTTTCCCCGAGGTTTCCCCTGTCACCAATGACGTATACAGCAGTCATGGTGGGGTGGGTTTACAGAATGGCATGAATGAGAATGCCGCTTATTCCCCTGAGGACTCCATTTCGCTTGCTGATCTAGATGACAGCTCTCATAACGTGTCTGGTGGTCAAAAGAATCTCGTTTCTGGCTTTGAGACCACGATGAACATTGGTGAGGACAATGGATCATGTGGCTCAAATGCAGAACATGGCTGGGTGCCCAGCCAGTACTTGGCAAACAACCTTGTGGCCTATTCCCCTGAGTGCTGGGAATCAGTATTTCATAATCCGTATGTTTTCCCCCCAATAGAACCGTTGGGCGGAACAAACTTCAAAATCGCTCTGGGTTCCGTATCTCCATTATGCGAAGTCCAAGTTCCTGATTTTGGAACCCAAACTATCAATGATGGTTTTCATGCAGAAAATTCTGATGCTGCAATATCTGACACTACAACACCTGTTGAGAACCAATCGGCACAAGATATGTTTGCTGAGGTGAGGAAGTAATTAAGTTTTCAGTTTGAAATGGATGTTTAAGGTTTGATGGAAATTTAAAAGCACAATATATGAAGTACTTAGCTTGTTGATTCATGTTTCTTCCATCAGGATGAACAACCGAGCCCGAGTGAAAAAGATTTAGTCCCTATCTCGTTCGTTTATATTCCTAACATCAGTTTTGATTTGCAGTTGAAGGAAGACATGAATCTGGAAGAAGTGTCAGCTGCTTTCCCCGATGTTTCCCCTGTCACCAATGATGTAAACAACAATCATGGTGAGATGGGTTTACAGAATGGCATGAATGAGAATGCCGCCTATTTTCTTAAGGGCTTCATTTCGCTTGCTGATCTGGCTGGCAACTTTCGTAACGAGTCTGGTGATCAAAAGGATCTTGCTTCTTGCTTTCCGATGAACGTTGTCTCAAATGCAGAACACGGTCGGGTGCCCTGGCAGTACTGGGCAAATGACCCTGCGGCCTATTCCACGGATTGCTGGAAGTCAGTATTTCATAATCCGTACAATGTTCTGGAAAAAGTGTCACCTGCTTTCCCCGAGGTTTCCCCTGTCACCAATGACGTAAACAACAGTCATGGTGTGGTGGGTTTACAGAATGGCATGAATGAGAATGCCGCGTATTCCCCTGAGGACTCCATTTCGCTTGCTGATCTGGATGACAACTCTCATAATGTGTCTGGTGGTCAAAAGAATCTCGCTTCTGGTTTTGAGACCCCTATGAACATTGGTGAGGACAATGGATCATTTAGTGGCTCAAATGCAGAACATGGCCGGGTGCCCTGCCAGTACTTGGCAAATAACCCTGCTGTCTATTCCCCTGAGTGCTGGGAATCCGTATGTTTTTCCCCCAATCGAACCGTTGGGCGGATCTTCCAATCAGTATCTGGTTGGGTTCCCAAAGAATAATTGACTGCCAATTATTCTTTGAAGACGTATCTTATTATTGGATACCCTTGAGAACTTAATCTCAAGAAATCTTTTTATTATTATTATTATTGGTCTGTCGGAAACCAAAAATCTGCAGACCTTCGAAAAAACCATCAGTACCCACAAGTGTCCCAAAAATGCCTCAAACACCTCAACAAATCTTGGCTCCTATCTAAACCCCTTCCAAAGAACTGAATCATAAACCTCCATAGCCCAACCACTTCTTATCGAGCTCTAAAGTCTCTGACTCGACAAAACACCTGGGCGAAACAATCCATGACCCAATTCACTTCTCCAAAACCCCACTCTGTTCAACACTAGAAATTTCTCCCTGTTTCTCCAATCCAAATGGATAATAGTATCATTGATACAGTATCACTGATTTATTATCTCAAAAGAATTATTAGAACCAATTTTGAAAAAAGAAGTTCTAATATTCATGTGGATGCTACCACATAATCATATAGATGATAACATATCAAATGATTATAAGAACCTGTTACAAACGGGTTCTCCTCATCTGAATGATATCATGTTAAATGATTATCTCAAATAGGTACCTGAGAAAAGAGGTTCTGAGAATCATTGAACCTCATGAATCAGGATTCTACCAGTTTTTCCGACAGTATTGGTTTATCGGTTGGATTATGACTTTCACCAAGTCAGCCAAGACCGGGTGTACCAACTCTCAAGAACTATGGAGTAATTCTATGCCGACGTTTATGGCAGTGAGTTAAGTAATGCACTATGCCTTAAGCGACCATGGAAGGCTTCAAACCATGGAAGATTGCCGTTTATTATGTCATTTTTCTTGTAAGCAGACATCTACTATGTTTCAATTTACTTTATCTTGTGTAAGTCATTTTGGTTTGTCCTTTAGTCAGCAGAGTCTGTAAATATTGTGGCATTTGAGAGATGGGTTTAGCGTCGAAATTCTTCCTCAGAAATTCGACCTTGAAAAGCTCTGCAATTTGTAGTGAGTTTGAATGACAATCCTCTTCGCTCACTTTGTATTGTAATATAAGTTTACTTGTCATAACTTCGAGTTAGGAGAAGAACAGAGGAGACATCCCTTTATAGAGAGAGATCGACAATGCATTCACTGTTTAGATGTAGCACATCCCAAGTGTTCGAATGTACCTTGAACATGGATTTTACGGACCAATGTAGAGATATCCAGGATTTACTCAACGATCTTGAACTTGGTGAGAGGTTGGCCAAGAATAGACCATATCATAACAAAGTCCAAGGAGTAGGCCTTGGCATAGAAAATGAAGAAGTAATATTTTGTGCCGGGCCATGGAAGAGATAGCAACGATCACTTTCTAAGGATCTTTCATCTGCCCAAATGTGACTTCGGCAGGGAGAGATGCAACCTCCGCAACAGTTCTTGAGTTGGTTTATTGATAGTTGAAGTGCCTTTGGTCCTGATGTGCAGATCGATCGGGTGTACTGCTTTGAAAAATCGGGAAGCATTGCATCCTTGTAAGGATTCTTCTTATAAGCAATGGTTTTATAGTCATCACCCACAGAAGTATATATTTTCCTCTATACTCTCTCTCTCTCTCTCTTCGCCTCTTACTACCTTTGTGGCTGTCTTAACCTGTTCTCCTAAAACGTATCTTTCAACTCCAGAATATTTTGGTATAGCTGCCGTATGTTATGGCACATTTTCTTTTGTCATCATTACTAACTATTAGAGGAAGTCTTCAAGCTTGTTATTGGTCTATTTCAAAATCATTCAGTCAGCTGTTTGGCTATGCAAGAATAAAATTTTGGAAGATATAAAGCATACAAATCATCCACTGGGGGCTTACTGCTGATAGCTAGTTTGTATGATGAAGGTGCTTTCTGTTACTTATGTCAGAGGTGGTACTGCATTGAATGTGATTCCACCATATGCTGAATTTGGGGGCACTTTGAGAAGTCTCACAGCTAAAGGCATTCACCAACTTAGGCATCGGTTGAAAGAGGTACGTGCTATACCTCAACCTTATCATTTTTGGCTTTATATGAGAATGATTTTGCTACTCTGTCGTTCACAAGTTAAGAAATTAGTCTCTGTAAGGTACACAGAAAGAACCCTTTGTGTCTATTGAAAATTATTGCGTTCATGTTTTGTATTTCCTTTTAATCCTCCCTATTTGCTCTGGCTGGGATTGCTATATCTTGTGTCTATATCTTGGTGAAATCAAGCAACTGAACTTGGTAACATGGAGATAACTTTGGCATTTTTCCACCTTAACAACTAAATTTTTGCATTTTTTGAGTGTTTCCAGATAGACCACATAGATGTGAGTAATTTTGTTAGCTTTATGGAGTTGACTTAGCTTCCATGCACATTGTTGTCCCCATAGCTTCTCTTATTTATGTTTGAATTATTTGCAATGGGGCTTCATTTTATTGATTTTAGTTGTTCATCGGGTCCATGCCTACACATTTGTTTCACATGTAAAAATCTTCGCTTGAGTGAAGTCAGTGGTTTCAAAGTCAGTGATGTCCATATAAATGGGAGCTGGTTGTAGGTTATAGAAGGGCAAGCAGCTGTACACAGATGTATTGCATATGTTGACTTCAAAGAAGATTTTCCTGTATATCCTGCTGTTGTGAATGATGAGAGCCTGCATCTGCATGTGAAGAGGGTTGGCAAACTTTTGCTTGGCAGTGAGAATGTCAAGGTTGGCACGAAAGTGATGGCAGGTGAGGACTTCGCCTTCTATCAAGAACTGATTCCAGGAGTTATGCTTAACATTGGAATTAGAAACGAGGAGTTGGGTTCAACTCATTCCCCACATTCCCCTCATTTCTTTGTTGATGAGGATGTCCTTCCAGTTGGTGCAGCATTAAACACCGCTCTTGCCGAGTCATATCTGAGCGAGCACCAAAAGTCAGTCATGCAATAAAGATTTCATAGCACTAGAGAGTACTTCCATGACACTAAGCTGTGAAACTCTCTGGATTTGAAGGAAAAAATTTGTATATACATTGTATGAACAGATACAAGTGGTTTGGATATCAAATGGATAAAATAGGTGTTTGCAGATTTGGTTTGTTTAGAAAACTCACTACATGTGTTTAGAAAATCGTACTGCCTCTCATCAGAACAAAATTTAAATTCACAACAGACCTTTGAAGTGGTACTTTTTCTCTAAGCTAAAAAAAAAAGCTGGTGAGAACTTTTCCTTGTAGCTGCGTAGAACTCCCTTGTCCTCTAGGGAATGGGCCTTGTCTGGACCTATTTGGAAAAAGTGAAAAACATAAGTTACAACTATTCTTCTCCCCCATCGAAACTGGGCAAGTCATAAGTTAGGTAGCCTGCCTAATCGAGTTGATGCCGCAATAATGTAGCCCGGAGTTGGACCCCAAGGGTAGGCCAGGCTTTAGAGGCTGAGGCCTAGGCCGCATAGATAGCTACAATCATTCCCATAAATTGTCCATTCTGTTCCAGGGTCCAATGATTGGAACACCTTTTCTCTAATCTCATGCTGTGGGTCTCTCCTCTTTCATAGGGGCACCTTGCGATTGGATTCCTAGAAATGTTGCAGAACTACCACTAACACAGTGGACCATGGTGTAAAGAGCCCGGTATGGGACAGGTGGAGATCCACCTCGCATGGACGATCCGACATGTACACACTGCAGCTATATCCCATTTGAACCAAAACAGAGGCAGGTGAAGGCCACGAAGTACTCCCATTTTGACAAAAACACAATAAAAATAGCAATAATTAACGAGTGAAAACTTCACTTTTCGTCCGTAATTAACAAATGGCTCCCTTGACACGAAAAAAACATGGCACTTTGTCCCTTTCTATTCTCAACCTGTATAGATCAATGAACACTCCTTCTCTCAGATTAGATTTTCTCTCATTTGCCTTGTCTCTCTTTTTTTTTCTTGTGAAAACTAATTTAATTTCTTTACTCTTCTTCTGGATTTCTCTCAGTTTCTTGATTCACATCTTCTACCTCGGTGGCTTGAAGTGCTTCCCACAGAGAAGTTCTACAACACGTGCATAATTCATGAAGGGGCCAAGAAGAATGAAAAGAACGTATATTACTTGGACTGTTACATCAGCCTCTGCCCTCCCTGTTTGTCTCCCCACCGCTCTCACCGACTCCTGCAGGTTTTTCCTTTCAAAATTCGAAACAACATCATTGAAAATTCTCTACTCTCTTCCTCTAAACACTCCTGTTGGCTCATCACCTTGGTTGGCAAGATCATTTCTCAGCGTATCCTCAATAAACAAGCTATGCGTGACATTGTTATGCACTCGTGGAAAGGTGTGGCTGGTCTGGAAGTTGAAGACCTGGGGAATAATGCTTTCATTTTCTCCTTTCTCAATAGCAGGGTTCGTGACCGTATATTCAATGGAGGTCCCTGGAGTATTAGGGGTCAACTCCTCCTCTTGCAGCCATGGTTTCCAAATTCTACCATATCTGAGCTTGAGTTCCATTCCACCCATGTGGATACAAGTTCATGGGCTTCCCCTCCTTTGTATGACTGAGCGATGTATAACCAACATAGGCAAACTAGTGGGTCAGGTTATTGCTCATGCCTTTCCTATTTCAGCAGGTACTTGGTGCTCTCGCTTTTATCGTATGCAAGTCAACCTGGATGTTCGTAAGCCTTTGGTGCCTGACTTCTATCAACCTCGTAGGAATGCTCCCTCTTGCTGGGTGCAGATTAAGCACGAGAAGATTGCTAAGTTTTGTTATTCTTGTGGTCTCTTGGGTCATACTCAGAATAGTTGTGAAGTGCATTTCACCCCGCCGGATTCCAACTTTAAGTTTGGTCCCAGGATGAAAGCTGATGGGGTTCGGTTATTATGTTGAGGATTAATATGCTGAGCAGTGATGAGCGACCGCTAGGATTAAAGCACAACGATCCAGTGGTGTTATGGTCTGCCACGTCATTTAAAACATTTGACCCGCTTTTAAGCCTTTTTTTTTTCTACGCCGCTTTTAAGCACATACTAACCCGTTTTAAGCAAATACCGACCCGGTTCTTCTTCACCCGCGACTTACCCTTGAAATCATCGCCTGTTTTTCCTCCTATCGCTGGATCACTCTGCAACCTAATTCTCCCTTTTGTCTTCTTTCTCACATAATTACTTCCTTCTTCTCTCCTATTTTTTGTCCTTGTTTCCACTAAAATCACCTTATTTTGCTCTTGCTTTTGGATCTGGGCTTTACCGCTTTCTTAGTTCAGCATGAATCAAGAAGCTCTTCTCAAAGAGCTTGAAGAACTTACTCAGCGAACCCAGAAATATTAACTGGGATGATAAAGATGCTAACTTGGAGAAGTTCCACGAGGAAACAGAGCAAAAAGCTAGTTGCGTGCTTATTGGAAGGGTTGTCTCTCAGAAAGCGATTTTACTCCAAGTTTAATATTCAGCTGTTTGAGAAACTTTGTCTTCCAGAAATCACGGCTAAGACCCAAAAGATCCTCTCCTAGGGGCCGCTTGACTGCTGCGAGGGGGCTGGGCAGATGACAAAAGAAAGCTGCGAGGGGCAAAAAACTAGCTAGAAACCTCCTTTCTTCGTTGTATGAATCAGGAGTCCAATCTGTGATTCTAAAATTTTGCCTGAGGTTCTACCTGTAAAGTTCGATATTGTGAGTGAGAGGAATATGAGGGATTTGCATATATAATGATGCCTGGGATTGGATCAGAACAGTGGGGATCAAAATTGATTTGGATTTTTGAACTTAAAGCTTCGTTGTAACTTGTACGTCGTGGCAAAAGGAAGTTCTAAACATATTGCTTCAAGTTACCAAGCAACAGGACAAGGGCTGGGCGATGATAATGCGACAGAGGGTGAAGGATTGTTGTGCGAGCTGGGAGACGAAGTGGAAGGGTCTGAAATCGTGAAATTGAAAACTGAAATAGCAGGTGAGTTACAAAATGGGTGGGGGAGATATGGGTAGTCGGGTCAGGCGCGGGTGATTTAATTTTAAATGATGTGGCGTGTTTTGAGCCGCTCGATTGTGAAGTTTTGATCCTGGTCGTGGATCAGCACCGCTCAGTATATTACTACTCAGCATAATAACTGATCCCCCACACCCTATGACAACTGGCATGACTCAAATCCTCCTCTGATTAAGGACGCTCCTAGTTTGGTGTCCCATGAAGTGGTGCCGTATGAGAAAACCCAGAGTCGTCCGTTCAGTGCATTCCTTCCGCCGGCAGCTGGTCTTTCACAACCCTTACCGGCGTCCTGCGAGGGATATCAACGATTCAGGAGGCTCCTCTGTCAGCCCGACAATGCTCCTAGAGGCCTCAACCACTTCATCTCTCTGCAGGGCATGGAGGACATGCCTGACGTGACCAGAGAACAAGTCAACGTGTATCAGACCCTAATCTTGTCTGACGGCTTGAGATTTCCTTCCAAAGTTGGTGCTACATTTGGTTCAGTGGCCTCAGAAGCCATTTCTCTTTTTTCACCTGTCGGACCCTTTTTTAATGATGTGGACATGGTTCCCTCTTCCCAATCTCCCTCTTTTTCTCTTCTCCCGCAGGGCCTTACTTTTGTCAAACCTTTGTCGCCTACCACCTATTCTGGGCCATCACATCTCTTTTCAGGATGATGATCCAGCCCATAACAACCACATTGTCGGCATCCCCTTCTCCCATTTTGAATCGGCCGAAGATGTTTCATCTGTATTACTTCACTTGGACTGGGCCCATGACCCTTTCTCCTTGATGAGCCCACCCATTCCCCTTTCCCTGCGTCCTAAGCTTCCCGTAACCTTCTTCCAGTTGACCCTCTCATTAGCAGCAGATCTGATTCTCTTATTATCGATAGCTTCAAATAAAAAAAGGAAAAGATGTGGAATCCTCTCTACTTTCTGATGAGCCTCCTGATTGTACTTTGGCGTCTCTTCGCACTAGAAATCGAATACGTAAAGGCAAGGAAGCAGTGCTGCCTGATATTGGTTTGGGCATTGGTGGAAATTTTCGCTCCAAGAGGTTTTCAAATCTCTGGTTATTGAGAATGTTACGAAGAATCTTTTGGTTGATCTTTCTTCTAAGGATAGGGTGGCGGGCCCTTTACTGCCCCCCAAGCTCCATGACCCTCTCATTAGCAGCAGATCTGATTCTCTTAATATTGACCGCTTCATGTTGGATTTAATGTCCCACGTGACTTACACAATGAGAATATTTGACGTTATTTGAATTTTAAATAAATAAGGTAACTGCTCTAAAGGAAGTTAACGCACTATCACTTAGTGAGATTTTATAGGGGAAGTTATTTTCCTTTTGCCCACTCTGATGGGGAGTGGTGAGTTATTTTTAACATGGGAAAACTGTTCTCTCTCTACTCTATTTAACTGTCAGATACCCATTAATTTCTGTCGATAAAAGTTCAAAGGGTGAAGTGAGAGAAATAGTTTTCTACGCTATTATTTTACAGGTTGAAACACCAGAGATAGAGAGAAGGCCAAAGGAAAGCAAATGAGGTCTCATCACATGGATTCTGGTGTGTCTTATTATTGATAATTAATTCCGCCTTATGATTATTGATATATGTGAAAATCATGATAGTTGAAAATCCTGTTTAGACTATGGATCCAAAGTAATTTACACTTCAAATAAAAAAAAAGATGTGGAATCCTCTCTGCTTTCTGATGAGCCTCCTGATTGTACTTTGGTGTCTCTTCGCACTAGAAATCGAATACGTAAAGGCAAGGAAGCTGTGCTGCCTGGTATTGGTTTGGGCATTGGTGGAAATTTTCGCGCCAAGAGGTTTTCAAATCTCTAGTTATTGAGACTGTCGCGGAGAATCGTTTGGTTGATCTTTCTTCTAAGGCTGGGGTGGCGGGCCCTTTACTGCCCTCGCAAGCTCCATGAGACTCTTGCACTGGAACTGTTTGAGCTCTTCGAGCCCAGATCAGGACTCTTAATCTTGATTATATCTTACTGGTTGAAACGAAGATCCCTTATGTGGGTGATGTTTGTCGCCATCTTATTTTTTTTTCATTTCCTAGAATAGCCCCTATTGGTCGCAAAGGGGGTCTTGTGTTTGCTTGGCGACCGGGTTTTGATTTTGATGCGGTTTTGTTGTCTCCATATATTATTAATCTTTTGGTATTCTCTGATCCGGGTCATGTCCCGTGGATGTTATCATTGCTCTATGGTCCAACAGTCTGGCAGGATAGGTCTCGTTTATGGCAACAAATGGATTCTATTGCTTCAGATTTTTTGGGAGCTTGGCTCTGCTTGTGAGACTTTTAACTCTCTCACTTCGCAACATGACAAATTTGGAGGGAATTCGGTTTCTACCTCCTCCTCAACTGGTATGCGTTACTTTATGCTCTGCTAAGGTTTGGTTGACCTTGGTTTTTCAGGTCCTCGGCTCACTTAGAGTAACAAGCAAAGAGGGCAGGCTCTCATACAGGAACGACTGGATAGAGGAATCGTCAATGGGGAGTGGCGTATTCTGTTTCCCCGAACTATTGTCTAAAACTTCCCTCGGGCAGCTTCGGGCCATTATGCTATCTTACTTGATACCTTTGGCGATAACTATTCAGGACCGAGGCCATTTCGATTTGATTTGATTTGTTATGGGTTCAGTCTCCCTCTTGTGGTGCGATCATCCATCAATCTTGGAATTCTACAGTTCACGGTTCTCCAACTTTCTTAATCTGTCAGAAAATCAGACCTCTTAAGTCGGAGTTGAAAAAATTAAAATTTGGAGACCTTTGGGTCTATTCAATGTCAAATACGGCACTACCAACAGGAGCTGGTTCGGATTCATTCTAGCACTCCTTCGGCCAATAAGGTTTTGGAGAAACAGATTCAAGTTGAGCTACAAGAGGCTTTGAAACGGAAGGACTTATTGTGGCACAGTCGGGTGGATTGGTTCTCGTCTTTGGAGTTCAATACGAAATACTTTCATTTGTCTACGGTTATTCGTATACGACAGAACTGCATTGAAGGTTTGAAAGCTGACAGTGGATTGTGGCTTCATTCGTGAACTGATATTGGTAATTTCCCCTATGATTCATTTCAAGATTTATTCACTTCCTCTTTGCCTTCCTTTCATGGAGAGATTCAACAACTTTTTTTTTCCAGTTGTTTCGGATGTGGATAATGATTTATTGTGTTCTATTCCCGAGGAAAAAGAAATTTGGCTTGTTGTCCGATGTCTTGGTGCTTCCAAATCATCAGGCTTGGATCGTATGACCACATTATTTTACCAAAAATATTGGCATATTGTGAAAGATGGTGTTGTAGCTATGGTTCGTTGTTTTTTTTTAGGCTTAAATGCACCCCATGCCCCTGGGGTTTGCCGAAAGAGCAAATATGCCCCTGAGGTATGCAAAGTCATTTTCATACCCATGAGGTATACTTTTAGAAGCAAATATGCCCCTCCGTTATCTGCCGTTTGAAGCCCTAACGGTAAATGCTGACGTGTCAAAATTTGACACGTCAGCACCAATCAGACGATGACACCTGGCATTTTCGAAATTAAAAAAAAAAAAACGAAAACTGAAAGAGGGGGAGACCCCCGAGCGGCGAAGGGAGCTGGGCTCCCTTCGCCGCCGCGAGGGGTGGCCGGCAGGGGCCACCCCCGGCGACGGCGCGGGCGACCGCGCGCCACCCCTGAGCAGGGGAGACGCAGGGGTGGCTCGAGGCCACCCCTCGCGGCGCGCGGGCCGCCTCGGGCGACGCGGGGAGCCCAGATCTGGGCTCCCCCGCGTCGCCCGCGCCGTTTGCGCGACGGGGTGGCCCCTGCCGGCCACCCCCGCAAGGCGCGAGCCGCGGCGAAGGGAGCCCAGCTCCCTTCGCCGCTCGGGGGTCTCCCCCTCTTTCAGTTTTCGTTTTTTTTTTTTTTTAATTTCGAAAATGCCAGGTGTCATCGTCTGATTGGTGCTGACGTGTCAAATTTTGACACGTCAGCATTTACCGTTAGGGCTTCAAACGGCAGATAACGGGAGGGCATATTTGCTTCTAAAAGTATACCTCAGGGGTATGAAAATGACTTTGCATACCTCAGGGGCATATTTGCTCTTTCGGCATACCCCAGGGGCATGGGGTGCATTTAAGCCTTTTTTTTATTCGGGTTTCCTATTGAAATCTCTCAATCATACCAATCTTGTCCTCATCCCTAAAAGAGATAATCTCACCCTTTCATCTCATTTTTGCCCCATTAGTTTATGTAACGTGCTCTATAGAATTATTTCGAAAATTCTTATTGCTAGACTTAAGCCTCTCCTTCACCTTCTCATCTCTCCTATGGAAACTAGTTTTGTGCCTAATCGCCATATTCATGAGAATTCAGTTCTTGCTCATGAATCCACAAGAATAAACACAAAAAGGGAAAGGGGGTATTATGGCGCTTACTCTCGATATGGAGAAAGCGTATGATCGTATTGAATGAAGTTTTTTTTATTGAAGTTCTTCATTGTTTTGGATTTTCTCCCGCTTGGATTCAATGGATTTCTCAATGTGTCACTTCTGTTAAATACTCTATTTTGTTGAACGACTTTCCCTATGGTTTTTTCTTCTCGTCCCATGGTTTACGGCAAAGAGACTCATTTGTTGGCTTTTATGCACAATCGAGATTTTAATGATTTCAATAAATGGATCCAGTTTATAAAACGGACATCTTCAAAGACAAAGACGTTTTGATGAAAGAGCCAAAGACTTGAAGAAAAAAGATCAAGAAGATACAGGGAACTCAAAAGTGAAGTTTCAAGACCTTAGGGTATAAACCTTGTAACTCTTAGTTTCACTTTTGACAAGGATTATGAATCACACTTGCATATCTTTCAAAACGTGCATAAACTTATGGGAAGTAAGTCTTTAAAATTTGGTGTTTAAAAGTGGTAAAAAATGATTTTAAAAGAACCGGACTATGTGGTTAAGTTAAGGAGGTCGACCGGTTGATTTTGTAAATAGATCCGTTGAGTTTATGATAATGTGATCGTTGTGTAACGGTAACTTGAAGCAGTCGATTGGTTCATGTAGCGGTCGACCAGCTCGTTTTAACAGACGACTCTCAACGACTATAAACGGTTAGTTTTCATATGTGACTTATAAATACACCTTCATAACCTCCAAAACAAATACACAACGACCACATATCATTTCTACTGCTTGAGAAATATTACAAACCTTCATATTCTATATTTCTCATATCTTGGGTTGCTTTAATCCGACTTACACCTTTGTCTCTCTTCCTTTTCATTCTGTGCTCTGAGGTGCTGACTCGACTTTTATTGAGAGCTGAGCAAGATCAGATGATTAATGGGATTCAAATATGTCGGGGTGCTTCTTCTCTGTCCCACCTTATGTTTGCTGATGATCTTTTGATCTTCAGTCAAGCAAAGGTGAATGAAGCTACTAACATCAAGACCTACTTAGCACGTTACTGTTTGGTCTAGGCAGAAACTTAATAGCAGCAAATTGGGAATTATTTTCAGTGGTAATACTGCTCCTAACTTAAGTTCTGCTATTTGCTCTACCCTGCACCTTAGGCGATCTGCTATTGAGGACAAACATTTGAGGCTTCCCCTTCATATACCCCGGTCCAAAAAAGCAGCCTTTAAAGATATTCATTCCAAAATTTTAGCTAAGTGTGAAGGTTGGAAAACTAAATGTTTATCCAAGGCGGATAAACTTATGCTTATTAAATCTGTTGTTGCTATGATGCCTTCGTATGCTTGATCTTCGACGCATGTTTGATTCCAATAGGGCAATGCTTTCCAAACTTGGTTGGCAATTTTTGCAGCATCCTGAAGATTTGTGGGTTCGGTGCCTTTCAACAAAGTATTTGGGGAACTCTTCTTTCTTCAGTTGCAAGATTAAGCCTCAATCATCCTGGTTTTGGCAAGGTCTTATGGCTGTTAGGTCTATTCTTTCTCGAGGACTCCTTTTTCAGATTGGGCGTGGTAGGTCAGTTCATCTTTGGCATGATCCTTGGATTCCGGGTGTGTCTCATTCATTACCCAAGCTTAATCCTCTCTCTCCCTCTCTCTCTAACTTTGATTATGTTTCTTCCATTATTGACCAAGAGGCTGGAGCTTGGATTGATGCCCGAATTTATCGACTGTTTTCTCCTGCTTGTGCTGCTGCCATTTTGAATATTGTTTTGCCTTCATCCCGAGAATCTGATATCATCTCTTGGACCCCAGACCATTCAGGAGTTTTTACGGTTAAATCCATTTACCTTTTGGACCAATCTACTCGACTTTCTGCCCCTGTTACTCCACAGTTCAATTGGTCTCTCATCTGGTCCCTAAAAATCCAGTTCTGTCTGAAGTTGTTATTATCGAAGCTTGCGGCTTAGGCTCTTCCAGTTTGTTCGAAATTGTTCTTTCGTTCGGGTAGTGTTCCCGATGATTTCTTCCCTTGCCCTTTGTGCAAAGCTGAACCTGAATCTCTTGAACATATGTTTATCAGATGCAACATAGCTCATACGCTATGGAAAGAAGCTAAATGGGATGCAAGATTTGGACATTGTGATTGGAGCATAGGTTGAATGAGATGCAAGATTTGGACATTGGCTCTTGGTTAACTGCTTTATTGCATCATAATTCTTCTCTTGGTATTCACCGCAAGGATGGACGCAACTTCATCCTCCAGATGGCTCTTATTGTTGATACCCATCTGGTTCTCTCGGAACCAACTTGTCCACTCGGGGGTCCTTTCTCCTCCTTTGGAGCTTTCTCGGTCTCTTAATGAGCGTCTCTTAGCTCATCTTGCTGCTTGGCAAATTCATGATAGAGAGCATAACCTTGTGTGGAATCCTCCTCCAGAGGGTGTTTCAAGTTTGGAAGTTGAATTTTGATGCTGCTATCCAGGGAGATATTGCTTGCATTGTTATCATTTGCAGAGATTCTTATGGTGTTATTAATCAAACTACTATAGATTTTATTATATGCAGAAACCCTCTTTATGCTGAGATTTTTGCTGCTCTGTTAGCCTGCCATGTGGCCTCTTCTCTTTCTCTGCAGTCGGTTATTTTATAGGGTGATTCTTTGATTGCATGCAGGGCTATCAATGAGTCTGACTTGCTTGCTGAAGGCCCCTAGGCTTCTCTTCTGGGCGATATCAAGGCTGTTATTTTTCTCACCCTGGTTGGAGAGTGCCATGGACCTCTCGGCGTCCGAATTCCATGGCGCACCTTTTGGCTGCTTGGGCTGCTGCCTGCTCGTTTATGCTATTTTGGTTTTATTCCCTTGCATGCTCTTCCTATTCATGTTTCCAGTGCGAACTTAGTTTTTGATCCGCCTTGATGTATTTGGATTCTCTTAGATTTAATGTAGTTTGATTAGAAAAAAAATGGAAACTCCAATCAACGCGCGCACACAAAAAAAAACTCTCTTTCTAGTTTCTATTGCTGTTTACTAAGAGCCCACGTCCCATAGAGCCTTATAGAGCACCTTGCATGTTTGCTCTCACAAGAAATGCCATTTCATGAAATGAGTCCGTCCTAGCGTTCATGCACTTGAGACGGATAGCATTATTGGTAGAGACTATGTAGCTTTCCATAATTTTACCTTTCCACAAAGTGCAAGGTTTCAGAAGATTTCGAAATCCCAATGATAGAGGAATTATCGGTTATCCCTGCAGAAAGAGCAGAGCAAAGTTCTTCTGCTAGGAAAAAGTGAAAGGAACTCAACACCAAACGTTGAATCAAAAGGCTAAAAAGGCACTCATCAGTCTATTAAATATAAACAGAGGTCGTTTTCCTAGTTTTCGACACATTTCGAGGAGTTTGAGGTCAATTGAAGTGGTAGGTTTAGCATTGTGGTCCTTGACAAGTAGGCTCTGCTCATTGGTTTCCATTCGTGAGGTTGAACTTTATAGACCATGGACATAGGTCTAATCTTTCTCTTCAAAATTTTCCCTTTCTTCATGCACGTTTGACAGCAAGGAAGAATTTATGGTACAACTTTCAGCTCAAATCAGCCTAATACGTTGGGCAAAGAACTTAAGAGCAATCCTCTGTATAGCCAGGGCTAAAGCTGTGTCCTTTTGGGTAATCTTTTAATGGAATACATTTGGCTATTCTAACAATTTTGGTGAACTAAATCATTCATATTTGGACTTCGAAACATGAAAGCTAAACTAATGGGTGGTTGAGTATGATTGCACTCGCAAAAGAAATACAGGTTGAGTATGATTATTTTATCAACTAGGCAGAAAAATCATCTAGATTCTTCTAACCGGCGATCCCAACAATAGCATTGCCGGCACCTGCCCCAAGAATCTCCTAATCAGCTTCTCTATCAAAGTTGAAGAAGTGAATCTAATGCCTTAATAATCTAAAGAATTATCACCTTTTTCAATGAAAAAGGAGAAAGATGATCTAAATGGTGGTCAGCCTAAATTCAATGGAGTCTGCCTTCTTTTTGCTGGACTTTGTGACACTGCATCAGAAAGAAGATATGTTGGTTGTTGCAATTTCTTTGCCGTAATAAATTTTTGGTGGTTGAGATATTAAACCAAACCTTTCATGGTAAGGGTTCGGTTAGCCGTTAGTGTCCTATATGCTGAGTCATTCCCATGTGTTACCTGGCCCCTCAGAAAGTTGGAGCGCTCTTCTTTCTGCATTTGCACATAAAACTCTTCCTTTTGGTCCAATGTTTCTTTATCAAACTTTTTAGAACAAACCAAACCAGAGAGTAGGAGCTTTCATATTTCCTTCTTCAAGAGCTTGCTGGCTTTGATAAAATGGAAAGATAGTCCCCAAGTTGGCGCAGTTTGGTAAGGTGTTGAATGTGATGTCTGAGGGTTTATAACTCTTTTTATTACCATTTGAAAGATAGAATGAGAGGGCATTGGCAAACCCAATAGAAAACTTTATGACAACCCGAAAGAAAAGCAAGAGGATGAAATTGACTAGGGGAAGAACAGAGTACATTAAGCTTTTGTGATCTGAAGGGCAGAAGCCCATGTGAGATCAACTTTCTAGTATGCAGATCTTTACACGCAAAATCTAATACATTTTCGTAATCCCCACGTTTCTTCCATCCCAATTCCAAAGTCATGAAAATTGCAAAGCGCTTTGCTTAAAGACTAATTTGTTGGCAGAGTACATGATCAATATTTTATTAGTTAAGGACAGTTTGAGAAGGCAATACATTAATTCTTCTATTTTATTCTATTTTTAATGAATTTTTATTTTTGTTATTGTTAATCGATGTCCTCCAAATTTTTGAATATCTATTATACCCCTTTCACAGGTAATCCCTAGGAAAATCTTGTTACTTGGACCTTGAGTTCTTGTCATTTTCTTATACTGTAGGATAATACTCCCCATACCCAATGGTAGTCCAATATCATGGAAATTGCAGAAAAAATTTAACTTGTTTGTTGTTTCCATGGACAAACTATTGGTGCCATGCCATGCCATGCCTCTTTGCCTATGCATGCATCAAACCAAAATTCATAAGTTATCTACGTACGTTTTTGGTCGAATAACCTTTTGTCTATTGGTGCAAAAGATTTAGTTGTTCTTTTACCAAAACAACTGGAGACAACTACTAATGGAAGACAAACTCAAAGTCATGAGTACATTAACACAGCGAAAAACTTAAATCCTAACTGCAAGGGGTTGACCTGGTGATCTAGGTTTGAGACTTTGGAGGTTTGCTCCCCTTCAAAGTCTTAGATTCGAAACTTTGAGGTGCTACTAATATTTTGGTGCCACTTCTAGAGCTTGCGGCCCTGTAATTATCCAATTTGTGTGGGACATGAGACTGCACAAGCCCAAGAGATTCGTCCGAGCGAAATTCTAAGTACCTCTTCATCTAAAAAAATCCTGAGCAAGTTCTTTTCATATTTTCCCACTACTAAATTGATAAAGTTTTACATTTGTATATATACAATATCCCGAAAATCACTTGGAAGAGCTACATGCTTAGAGTCTAATTGAAGTTTTAAATTTCCCCCCAACTTGCCAGATCACCTTGGGTCAGTTGTTGTAACTTGTCTAATAGCCATTACCTCTCTTGTCTTGAAGGGCTAAACGATGTCCCACAGCAGATCCATGCTAAGTCCCAAATTAGAACCCAAGACTCAAGTATCCAGGTTGTTCGCATATAAAGGTACAGTACATGTCTGACGCTTCACCGCCTTATGCAAATTCTAGCGGTCGGTGGGTGATAGAAAGTGTTACCATCCTTTTTCAATGGTTACTTTTTGTGTTTTCTTTCGGCCTCAACCATTTCCCTCCCCTCCATCTATAAATCTGCCAACCCTGCTCCACTGGTCTTTCTCTCTTCTAAGGCTCTACCTCTTCAGCCTTGGAGTCCGAAAAAATTCCTAAAAGAAATAGTAAAATAAGAGGCTCTTTGAACATTTAGTGGCACTGCATGTGCTCAGGAATCACACAAGAGTTCCAGCTTTATATGGGAGTAGCCCCACCGTCCATCCCTTATACTTCCACCGTGCACATATATATATTCATTCTCTTCTCATTGATACTCCTCTCCCTTCTTCTACTTTCTTTTGCCGTTTAGATTCTTCACTCCAATTTGAAACTACGTGACTTTGCTCTCTTTGTTGGTTAATATATGGGTGAAGAAGCTAAATAGGTGCGGTTTCTCATATTCTCTGTATTGCAAGTGTTTCGTTTATTTCTGTACTGATGGTTATTGTGGGGATTCGTTATTGATTGTTTTTGTTTGTCTTTAGCCGGAACAAGCTAAGGTAGAGGAGAAGAAAGAGGAGAAAGCAGAGGAGAAGATAGAAGAGAAAACAGAGGAAAAGAAGGAAGAGAAGGCAGAGGAGAAGAAGGAAGAGCCAAAAGACCCACCTCCATTTGTCTTGTATGTGGACTTGCATTGTGTTGGATTCGCCAAGAAGATTGAGAAGTCGATAATGAGGATTAGAGGTCCCCCCCTCCTTCTCTCTCTCTCTCTCCCTTTTCTTTGTAAATTTACATTTTCATTTCTCTCTGTGTTGGCACGTGTGTGCTATAACCCTGTTTATTGTTTGCTATCAGGAGTGGAGGGTGTTGTGGTAGACATGGCAAAAAACGAAGTGACTATAAAGGGAATAGTGGAGCCTCAAGCTGTGTGCAGCAAAATCATGTAGAAGACTAAAAGAAGAGCAAGAGTCTTATCTCCATTGCCATCATCTGAGGGTGAAGCCATCCCAGAAGTTGTAACTTCACATGTCTCATGATGTTCCTTTGCTTAAAATCAACCAAAAAAAAAACAGTTTACTGAACTTTCCCCAATATATTGAAGTGATTTGTTTTACTCCAGGTTAGTGGATTAATGACAGTGGAACTCAATGTTAACATGCACTGTGAAGCATGTGCTGAGCAACTCCAGAAGAAAATACTCAAAATGAGAGGTATTACTACTTGCGTCACATTTTCCCCTTCTGTGAAACATGAGTAAATAATTGTCTTGTGAGGAGCCAACTGCATGAAATAATGAGAAAGTTCACCAAGGAGTGCTTTCTCAGTCATGATTTTGGCTCTCTTCGCCCGAGGGGGTCTAGGCCCACCAGGCTTAAACCTATCCAGTAACTAGCATGAAGACTATGCACAGATATCGCTAGCCATGTTGTCCGAGAACTAGTCTTAGGCTTCATGTGGATTTGAAATCCATTTGTAATGTTTGTGTTGCAGGAGTTCAAACAGCCACGACCGAGCTCAGTACGGGGAAGGTCATGGTCACAGGGACAATGGACGCAGACAAGCTTGTGGAATACGTCTATAGACGCACCAAAAAGCAAGCTCGAATTGAACCACAGTCCGAGCCTGAACCTGAGAAGAAAGAAGAAAATAAGGAAGCAGAGAAGCCCGCTGAAGAAGCAAAATCCGAAGAGAAAAAGAACAGGAAAAATCACCAGAAGAAGCTAAGAAAGAAGAAGGTGACAAAGGTGAAAGTAATGGGAATAAAGAAGATAAGGGTGATGAGGAAAGCAAGGAAGAGGCCAACAAGGAAGGTGGAGAAAACATCTACATTATTGGTCATGAGGAGGGTATGAAGAAGATGATGTACTATTACCAGCCACTCTATGTGATCAAACGGATTCCCCCTCCTCAGCTCTTCAGCGATGAGAACCCCAACGCCTGCAGCATTTCATAATACCATGATCTCAAATTATTATAATGTTCCATAAAATGTGATGGTAATGTGAAGTTTTCAATAGCATGAGCGCCACTCGTGATGAGGATTTAAGACAAGTACGTACATTCTGGAGCTGTCAAAGTAATGGAACTATATGCAACTGCAGCCCTATATATCTATCAGATATCATCTGTATCGTATCTCGTATATAATATTTTGAATATATGATCATTTGACATAATAAGATTATTCTCAGTTGAGATATCTGTCCTTTGTATGCTTCTTTAATTGTGTCATTTGGGGAATTCTGTATCGTCAAACACATGTCAGCGACTTAATTTATCATCACAGGGTTGCACCTTTAGCTAAATTCTTTTCCAGAAAGACTCATAATTAAAAGAAACCTGTGAGAATGCAGGGGAAAAGACAATTAACTTGCGACTGCTGTTTGATGCCCGCAAGTAGCTAGACGATGAGAATGGGCGGCGCCACATCGCGTGGTAGGCCACAAGCAATAACAAAATTCCCCATGTGATGACATGCTTTGTTTCGATTAAGCACACCTACTGCAGTCTGCTATATCACAAGGCGCTAACTCACATGATTTCTGTGAAGCGCGTCAAGCAAATTTTGAGGGAATTGGTAGCTTCAGTACCTAATAAAGAATCTTCTTGCACCCTCTTGTTCGGGCAAACTGAGCAAGAGTGCATCATTTTGTCGACATAAATAACGATGTTTTTGGATCACATGCATGATTCTAAAATGAGAGATGAGTTTTGCGCTCTTTACTTGGCGGATATTCGAATTATTTGTTCTTTTAACCAGACTGTAATGCGTAAAGAAAGAGATAATCACAGCGTACTAGATCAACTTTAATGTTTAAAGGCATAAAGAACTTGGACGAATGACGTCGAATTGCTTTTCTTCAAGGTTTTGGTGCTGAAGCGGATTAGATGGAAATGAGTCCCACTGCAGAAGTCTAGCTCTTTTCTCTCCCTCTCTCGGAGTAATGCAGTCCCACTGCAGATGGATTTGATTTGGAAAGGATTGGCAAAAGGAGGAAAAGCAAAGACCATTATGGGGTCCTGTAATGGCTTGAGTTGAGTTGCAGAACACTGTGACAGGCGTACCTTGGTAATAATCATGGTACTCCTGCAATCCGAATATCCGTCTTTCTAGCTGGGGTTTTTTTTTTAAGTGGGTAGAAGAGTCATCCCAAGGTTTATATGCCATAGCTTTTCCAAAATTTTGTGGACATCACATGAAAATAAAGTAACGGATAAAATTACTGATAATGGGGGTTCGAGATTCCCTCAGACAAATCAGAGACGTGGGTTTCACATGGTAGTGGAGCCCCAGGCCCCCACTGTATGTTTGAGATCTTAGGTCATCTTGATAGTCCAAATGAGACACCAAAATCTACGTCAATGGAAGTCATCACGTGGCAGAGGGCTTCGGTGCTGATGCCATCACACGGCTTCTGTCTGTTTGCCCTTTTGTCTCGTCACATACAGTCATATTCAGAAGCTGATCAATACAATGTATGGTGATAAATGGAAAGAAATTGGAAAAATTATCCTGCTGAAGTCATACTAAGGATTTAGTTATCGAAAATAAAAGATCCAATAGGATCCAAAAGTGCATATGGAATTCACCTGAAGATAACAGCATATAGAACAACCTTGTTGACTAATGTTAACCAAATTAAAGTATCAAACTGCTTTTCTTGACTTGATCTACTAAGAATTTTCTAGTACTTGGAAAGTGCTATTCAATTTTTGGTTCCAAAAGTTGGTGCTTCAACTCTAGCCCTATAACAAATAGCTTGTCCTTCATAATTGATCTTGGATTATGATACTAATTAGCTAAAACCTTCGACTTTCATGTTTAAGAAAACAAAAACAAAAACAAAAAAGCTCCAGAATATGTCTAAGGAAAACTGTCTGTCGTAGGAAGGAATGTCCATGAATCAACGTCGTACAAGTTCCTAATACGAATATAAAATTTACAGATAAAGAGGAAGCTGCATCGGTTTCGGCCTTGCAAATCTAAGAACACATGCATGTGCATGGCGATAGATTCAATGAGCTGCGAATAAAACGACGATCCCTCGATCGAGTACTTCTGCATAATATATATGACAGCTTTACAATTACATGTATGAAATTAAAAGGCAACATCATCATAGTCTTTAACTTATTCTTTTGTTTGCAGCTCGTAGACGTCGTGGTAAAAGAGAACGGCCGGACTTCAATTATTATAAGTTGTAATTGATCTTAAGCTCCCCAAATTCCAATCTCTCAGAGGCAAACTTCTTTGATAAGAAACACAACCCACATGGGAGCCAACATCCCACGACTTTTCGAACACTGGTGAAAAAGAGTAAAAGACAATACAGTCAACTTTTAGGTAAACCAGCAGGGATGCTGACACAGGTTTGCACTCGTCCAAGTCACAAGCCCATGATCATATCCATTGAAAACCGAAATTTCCCTTAAGCAAAGTATCTTTTAGGACATAATCCTTTTCAACCACCTCAAGCGGCCGGTCATAGATGTTAAAGGAAACGTCACCAAGAAAAAGAATGTAAAGGAAAGAAAGGACAGGGAAAAAAGATTACTGGGGGAAAACTTTCTTCCTTATCTCGTGGGAATCCATGGATTATCTTTTCTTTAGAATGCCTCCCTCTACATTCTATAATTCCTATATAAGGCCTATTAAATCTGACATAACGATCAACCCACTTATAGCTCAGAAGCAACAGGAATCCCAACCGCTGTCAATATATATCAAACCCAAAGCAGCTATTTGAATGGTAACTTGGAGCTTTCAGTAATGGGGGAGATGCAAATTGTTCCTGCTTCCAAGAATGTGGAAGCTCAGTACGTGGAGATGATGGTGCCTCTGTATTCTTTTGGGTGCGAAAAGAAAATAAAGAAGACCTTATCTCATCTCAAAGGTAGAGCATGTCCCATATTTCCATCTACTCCTATACTCATTGAACGTATACAATGAAGAATTCTGATGAGTCATGAACTTGGTTGAACAATTTTCATGTGCCATTTCAAAGTTTTGTTTCTTTGAGCACCCTATAGATTATAGTCTTAGGTTTATTGCTTGCCTACTTTTATTTTCGGTTACATTCAATTTAAGCCCCAAGTAATTCCTTTCTCTTGTTTGTTTTTGGCTGATCCTGGCGGTCTAATCCCTATATTGTTTACCAAGACAATCAGACAAGAAAAATTCCACCTGTACATATGATGTTATAGTGTCCCCATCTGGTCAATGAATCGGGAAACTAGCAGATATATTTCATTCCCCATATGCATTGTGGGATTGGACCACTTCCTAAGATAACGAATAGATCCAATATTCCACATGCATGCACTGACACATGACACGAAACCTGCCCAAACAGCATTGATACCAGATGCCCCCCCCCCCCCCCCTCCCCCACCCCCCACCCCCGCGGATTAAAATGGGTAACATATGCTCTATATAGAGATACTGATATCTGTTCGAGTTTTGTTCATCATGATCTGTACGATTCACGCATTTTATACAATATGGCTCAGTAGAAAACTCCATGCATGCGCCTGCTGCGAGTTCCATTAGCCCACTCGTTGAGGAAACTCCACCCAAAATTGAGGCCTTAAATCATAAGGCCTGCCTAATGATCAGATCTTGGGCGCTCACTTTACTAACACAGCTAGCTTCATCCCCACATTGATCCATGTCTTGAACGCGCGCGTGTATATATGAATGTGCAGAAGAATTTCAACATCACCGGCCGGGCCCACCCCACAAAAACTTCAAATAATAAAACAACGCATCTTTCTTTTAATTTTAAGAATAAATACATTATTTCATCGTCACAGCCTACTTTGACACTGTATATCTAAATTTATTATTTTAATCACACTATTTACACTAATTATTAATTTTAGACATTTTATACTATCCGTTAAAATTTTTTATCAATAAATGAAAAATATATTTTTTAATTATTTTATTCTTATATTTTTTTACATAAATTTTTTATGAGGGTAAAATAATAATTTTTTATATCAAAACTAAATTTCCATCAAAATTGACGGAAAATTTAGGCTTAGGGCAAAATGTTTGACATCAATAATTGGTGAGAACAATGTGATAAAAATTAATAGTTGAAAGTACAAAATATCACGACGCTGGTAATTGGAAGTTACAAATTATATTAATTATTCATTTTTGAAAAAAATTGTACTCGTTTTTACATATACTATTAGATGAAGTTAATCAACACACTACTTGGACGAGATATTCAGATATTCGAATACCTAAATTCTATCGTACGTGTCTATAGCAGGTATATATTCAGTCAGCGTGGATTACAATCAACAGAAGGTGACGGTGTGGGGAATTTGCAACAAATACAACGTGCTAGCAACCATAAGAAGCAAAAGGAAAGAAGCACGTTTTTGGAACCCTGAAGACAACACCACATTAGAAGAATCGTCACCATCAACACCACCACCTTCGTGTCCTCAAAGAGACTCCAATATTAAGCCTTCTCTGGCTTTGACTAAGGTTCGGTCTCTAAGCTGGAAAGCGTGGAAGAAGGTTTTTATCATTAGATCCTATTCCTTCTGAAGGAAGGAGATTCAATTAATTTTGGAAGAAAAAAAAAATGCTTTCTCCTAATCAAGCGGAGACTGGATAGAAATATTATTTGTAAATTATTGCTTTTAAAAGCATTAGAGTACTGTCTTTGTCCCTGTTCTAAACAGAACATGGCCATGTCTCTGTTTTCCTAATTGTACGTGTCGTATCAGATTTGAACAACTCCTTTCTCCTTCTTTGAACGTAACTCCAAAGGGTCAGCTCACAGCTCACGCAACAGGAGGTAGTCTTGTAAGTCATAGGGTGGATTCGTGTGGTAAAATTTTTGGTATTGGGTTTAGTGTTGGTATTGAGTTTAGTGAAAAAGTGAAGAGAGATGTAATAGTTTATAGTTTTTGTAATTTTTTATATTTTTTATGGGAGAGAGAGATTATATTGGAGTATTTTATTAGGAGAGAAATAAAATTTTGGGAAAAATTTTACATGCAAACGCAGCCATACTTGTTAGGCATGATCCAGGAGACGTTGGGAGGCTCCAAAATTTTGGTCCCAATAAAATAACTATACAAAATTCTCTCTCTCTCCCCATTAAATCATCACTTTTTATCTTCACTTTTTCACCAACTTCAACACTGATTTCTCAAGTTGATTACAGTAAACTAAGCCTTTCAATCTGCAAAATGGAGGCAGTGCACATTGAATATCAGGTTTTCGAAAACTCATAACTTCAAGTTGGGTGATCTTGGACCTTCTTCATCACAAAAGTTCGTTTAAGAGCTGAATTTTTCCCCTCCCACTTTTAAATGCACCAGAATCACATTTGAATATTTACACTCACGCAAGGGGTAATTGGTGTATGATTAGCATTTGGAGAGGCAGATGCAGAGTAACTCAAAGGTTCCTTCCCATATAAGCCATCCACATTGTGGCGTTCTCAAAATCAAAATATAATTCGAAAACCCTCCTCCCATGGCAGATCATGTGTCATTCTCCTGTGTCCCTACTGAGCAGGTTAACAGGGTCTGATGATGCCAAAGCATATATCCCATTATTTTTCATGTTACTTTGCTAAATAAAAACATACTTTCAAGCCACTACATATCCAGCCAGAAATATCCCTCCAATAAACTTGTCCCACATAAGCCATTAAAACAAAAAGACAAAAAGAAAAGGAGTTGCAACGTGATTACGCAAGTCACTCAAGACAAGACACATCTTGGCAAACCAGAACGTGGTTAATGTAAACCTTAATGGTTAATGTAAACCTTAATGATGACCAAAAACACGATTTGGGGAGTCATGAGTTTCACCACATGATGTGCCTAACCCCCGCTCCCTCCTATATGCAAAATCAGAAAGTTGGCCTTTCTATCCCACGTTCCCACTGGGTTATAAATTTGGCTTCTTTTGGTCACCACCACCAAAATCAGTTTGACAGGAGAGCAAATTCTCCGTTTGAAAATTTGTAAGGTTGAACTTTGAAGCCTGCTGCCTCTTCTACGGGTGCTTTTTTCATAAAGAAAGAGGTGCGAAGATGATGATGGTGGCTATCGTGGCGGAGCTCTTGGAGGAGTACACAGCGGTGCTTAAAAGGGTGACCGAGAGTCTTCTACTACCAAGGCGTAGCGTACGTTTCCATGGCCTCATGAATCTCCGTCTGAGCTTTCCAACTTCCACCCAAGACTCCTCCTCATTCCTTCTTTACTTTTAGCTGTCTGGTTTTGTTGATCATCTAGTTTTAGGCCCCTTCACAGTCCCTTCTGATATTCGTTTGCAAGGTTTGATGCTTTCTTGGTATGAGATTCTTTTGGGGGAGGTCTTAGATCTGTGATTTAGCATATGTTTGGGTTCACCGGATTCTTAAATTGTTTCTGATTCATTCTTTACCTCAAGAAGCAATAATGCAAGGTTTGAATCAGCTTTTGTGCCTCTTTGAAGTCTATATTATTTCCTTTCCAAAGGCAATTCTATCAGTACAGTGTAGAATATTGTGAATTTTTTGTGAGAAGATGTCTGCAAATTTGACAAAACTTCCAATCAAAACGACTTGCAATGTTTCTAATCCAAGAAGTTTGAACGGCAGTGCATCTACTTTAAGATTTTTGTTCTTCTGCACACAGCATAACAGTTTATTTCTGACTAAAACGACAAAAAGGAAATTGTAAACGACCAAATGATGGAGGCCTTGTGGGGATCTCTCTAAATTGATGTCATTATTAGCAACGTGACAAGTTTACTGGGACCTATATCTTTCCTCTTTGATTGTCCTACCTCAAGAATTTTTTTTTTTGTTTTTTAACGGATGTCCCCGAAGGAACTCAAGAATTGGCTTTGTAGAATAATTACACCATTAATTTTAGTCCAATCCAATCTCTTTCCTGTTTGATTGCTCTCTGCCTCCTGAATTATTTTCCTCAAGATATATTAGAGTTGTTTAAAAAATCCGAGACACGATGCCCTAACCCGTTCCGACCCGGTTAGATCGGCTTAAGTCAGGGTAGAGTTTTATTTATTCATTCCGACAAGTTTCGAGTCGGGTTCGAGTTTACGAAGCACATTCCAAAAAATCTAAACTCGACCAAAATGTTATAGTTATATGCATTATTCTAAAGCCCAAAACACTCAGCCTAAAAAAATTAGCCCAAAATGTTTTGGGCCTATAATATAATGTTTTTAAAAAGCTCAATGAAACTCGACTCTAAGCCTGACCTGAATAGCTAGGGGCAGCTCGAGTTTGAAGGTCAGTATGGGTCAGGTTCGGGTTTCATTTTCTTTGCCCCGATTGAGTTGGGTCAGGTTTAAGGTGGGTGGAACTCAACCCGAAACCCAAAAAGCCCAACACTAAGATATATGGCCCAGATGATTCAATAACCAGTATCCAAATATGTAAATCCTTTGAGCCATATTTTCATTTTATCTTAAAAGTCATCCAATTTTCCTTTAGAAGCAATGCTGGCCGGTCCATTGCTTCTAGTCCTAGACTTCCAGCTGTAAGCTCGGCACCCATTGATCCAGGCCAGGACTTAGAATTTGAGATGGGCTATTTTGATGTCTGAAGAATCAGCCCATGAAATGCTTACCCATAAGGTATCTGGATCCAAGGAAAAGTATATGGGCATTGTCCCGTGTTCTGTCTGAGAGGCAGCGTTCGGTGCAAGCAAATGTCATATCATTATACTGGGATATGTTTGATTTAAGTAAAAATATATGGTAGGATTTTAGAGAAACTGTGAATATTTACTTTGAATAATATTTTATTGATGTTTATATAAAGTGAAGAGAGAAATGATTTGATGTAATTGTTTAATAAAACAATATTTGAGCTATGTGAAAAAGTATAGAGAAAAAATTTATATTGAATAAAAAAGTAAAAAGTTATTGAAGATTGTGTAAAATGTATTGGTATTTGTGTTTGAATTCTGAATATATTCAATGGTAATTTTATGAACGTATTTGAATCTTGAAAAAATTATAGGAAACGGACATTACCCCGGTATGACATCACTCAAAGTCAATGCACCATTTAGGGCCAGTTTGAAAAAGGGTTTTAGTTTTGATTTTTTTTTTTTTTTTTATTCAAAATTTAAATTAAGTAATATTATTTTTATAATTATTATGATATTCAAACAAATAAAATACAAAAGATATTTTTAAAAAAAATAGAAAATATATAATTCAAAAATAAGTAAAAAATAGTTTCATTAATATAAAAAATGTATTATTAGATAAAATATCAAACAATAAAAAATATTTAAAAAATATTCTGTTGTAAGGAGAAATATTACTGTGTGAGATTTAGATAACCACAAATAATTAATTATATAAAGGCTTAATTGCCATTAAAGTACTAATGGTATTACTTTTAAACAAATCGATTTTTTAATGATCAACGTGGATCAAAATTCAAATATCTATTTTCAAGATTAAATAGCTTATGCTAAACTTTATAGCCCGAACTTACATTTTACCATCAACAATTAATATTGGATAAAGCTAAAAATATTAAAATGCTAACCTGGCTAAGGATTATAATAAAAATTTAATTATTAACATATAAATTCAAGAAAAATAGGATAATATAAAAAATAATTAAATGAGAAAAATAAGAAAAAAATGGGAAAAATCTACAGGTATGACCCTCCACCCCTCGAAAGAAATATAAAAATATTAAATAAATAACTTGAAAATACAAAAGAAAAGGACAAAAATTATAAAAATAGAATTCAAATGAGAAAAATATTAGAAAATAAACAAATGATAAAAAAATAAAAAGGAAAAGATTAATATTAAAATAAATCCTAATATATTTGTAGTCTAGTTTTGGTATCTCTCTTACCATTCTAGGTTTTTGTATATTAAATCTATATCCTATAAATGAATTAAAGCAAAAATAGAAATGAAGTACAAAATAATAAAAGGAAAAAGAATTTGATCAATTGGATCAGGGGCGTCGTTGTAATTTTTTAAAACCGCTGACTGCTGCTTTTTTCTTCGGTAGAAACAGAGACCACACTGATACTCTCTGCCTCTGGCTCTGGCTCTGGCTGTCTCTCTCGCTCTTGTTGGTCTTTTGGTATGTATCTCAGTAATCCTTTCAATTCTCTGTAAAAAATTTCCGCTCGGTATCGATTTGCTTTCATAGATCTAATACTATGTCTCTGTGAGGAAAATATACAACACGTTTATGGTATTTGATCATTATCGTTGTTGTTCATATCCGAACATGGTCCTTTTGTTGCTTCTTTCCACAAAGCTTTGATTTTTTCTTTAATAGACCTTGGTTTGATATAGATTTTGCTGGGTTTTGAACGTTTGATCAGGTTGACTCAATCATCTCTTACCACCAAAGAAAACGAAAAAGATGATGGGTTATGGGATGATGGGTTACGGGTTTTATGGTGAAGGAGGATCTTCACCATCGTCTTCAAGTTTATCGGCTCTGGCCCCGCCTTTTACCGTTGTTCCGAAACCCATTCCAAACCCGCTTGTGGATATGACTGAATCCCCTTATGGTCCTCCCTTGAATTCTTCTCTGGACAATTGGCTCCGTTCACCCTATTCTAATTCTGGACCCAGTTTCTCTACGAACCACAACCTTGAATTCGGTCCGATGCGTTCACCGGATGCATATAGTTATCGGGGCTCGCTGGATTTTGAGTCACCTATTTCCCATTTGCCTCCAGCGACAACTATTGCCTCAGCTTCTGCCAATGCGTACTGGTATGGTCAATGCTCGGATGGCATGGCAACTAATACTATTGAAGCCCCACAATATTATTCTGCAACCGAAGACCGTAGTTCTTTGGTGGTCCCTGAGGAACCTTGTAGTGATTCGTTTTCAAGTTTCCGTGTTCCCACCTTGGATGGATCCTCCTATAATGATTTTACTCAATCCCGTCGGGATCATTCAATTGATTGGGGTGGGTCGTGGACTGGATTAGTAGACTGTGAGCATGGAAAGCAGGTGGCGCCTGAAGGGAGTTTCTGCTCAAAGGCGTCAGGTTTAGCTGGTTCATCATCTATTTACAAGAACTATGTGAATCAAGGTATCTCTACTTACCTTAAGATATAGATTCTTGTTTCTTGTCTTCAGGAACTATTCATCTTATCATCATGCTTCTGGTTGCTAAATAATATCATTCTCAGTTTTATTATAATTGATGATCATTGGTCAAGTTATTCAATGTGAATTTCATGTGTCCCCAGTTCCTAGGTGGTCGCCCACTTGATCTTGCTTGTTCTTTGGGTTATGTGGCTTGTTTCTTGGACTATACGCTGATTGAAAAGTCTATTTTGATGCTAGTTTTAGGAACTTTCTTGGTTGCAACTCTTTTCTTGTTATCTGTAATTTGTTTGTTGATATCACTTGGCTATTTTTTCAATGGACTAAATTTAACAACAGGAGGACAAGAGCAAGCTAGCCAGTTCCGGGAATCTGCTGTGTACTCTACAAACTTTAATATTGGATCTTGGATTAAAACTGCAGACAATACATGGTTGTAAACATCCATAATGTGGTAAAGACTACGATAGCAAACCAGTCTCAACCTGCTCTCTCTCTCTCTCTTCCCCCCACCCCCCCCCCCACCCACCAAAAAAAAATCTCTTTCCAAAAAAAGGCCTCCACCTTTTGCATAGCATTCCTCATCTATATGCCCATTACATCTATTAGCATACAAACAAAAGGATTGTGATGTTCGACATTGTTGGATGTCTTTCTGTTAAAATACAAGTGTATGAGTTTATCTTCTTGACCTTCGCTGTGTTTTGGGAATTCCTATCTAAATTAGAACACCATATTGTGATTGGTATATGTTTCTAAATTGTTTTTACGTTGTGATTGACTTTCTTAGAGACTTCAAAATTGACCCTTCCTTCTGGAGTAATACAACATTTATTATTTTATTGATTTTCTCTTTCTCTTTTCTGGTGGATTCCAGAGTATCTCTTGTGGAAAGGTGTAGTTAGGGATGTTTCTGTACTTAACCTTCCCCTGTTATTTTGGGTCTTCAGTTCGACCTTTTTCCCGATTGTGTAACAAACACCGACATTTCAAGGATAAGGGGAAAAGGTCAGCAATCACATGGGACTGGTGAATGGTTAGCCAACTAATCTGCAGAAGGTTGAACTGCAAGGGGGATCATGTTAAATTGCTTTGGGTGATCAAAGTATTTTCCTGCTGTCTTCATTTATTCCTTTGGCATATGATGTCTTAAGCGACTTACCTCCTCAACCTGTACCACCTCACGCACACTGTCCTGCATGTAGATAGATTGTTACGATGCACGCGTTGTTTATATTTAATGAAACATTATTTTTGGATTGCGATAAAACCGAAAGGGGAAAAGTAAAGGATAAAATATAACGAGTATCTGTTGTAGAAGGGTTGTCTGATTTTTCTCCTTACTTTTTGTGATTGTTTGTTATGCACAGGAGCTCATGCATCCAAGGTCTTGAGCACATGTGAAGAAGGTTCTGATACCATTGACATGTTAGGTTGGGAAAAGTATGGCGGTGTGAGTATGGGCCAGCGTAATGAAAAATCCTTATGGGAAATTTCTAGAGTGAGGTCTGTTGATTATGGAAAACCATCTGTCTTGGGTTTACCTCCCCTACTTACAGAAAAGCAAAATAAAGCACCATCCTTGAAACCGGTCACAAATATCAGGAAACATGAAGTACCATGCAGCTCTCCATTTGAGGGCCACTTAACGGAGAGTGATGCTAGTCTGAGCAGTAGTGCATCATTGACATCTTCACCTTCACTTGTCTTTAGGCAACCAGATATTGGCACCAGCTTGTCTGCACTAAATAAAAGTACACTAGAGGATGCGTATTCTGGGACTGATGCAGCTGATCCAGATCTTTGTGGTAATAATCCCTCCAAGCTAACCAAAATCTGTCCCTTTATAAGTTCTGAACGCGAAGCTCGGTTTGATAAAAGGCTACTCAGCATTCACCTAGACACAAATGATCCCATTCATGTGGAAGCATTCTCAGCCAAAAATGAAGAGCTGTCAAAGAACAAGGACGTTCCTGAGGACACCTTGGATCAAGTTTTTAAACCTATTCGTGTACATCAAATTTCTAAGACAAGTTCAGATGGGTTCAATTTGGCACTGGATTTTATTGAAGCCATTGATATTGTCGAGAATTATTCTGAAAGCTTGGATCATTTTAATCCTGCTGTGGATTCACCATGCTGGAAAGGAGCACCGGTTACGTGTTTTTCACCATTTGAAGCTTCTAAAGCTGTCAGTTCACAATATATGAAGCAATTAGAATCATGTAATACTTCAGGTTTTCAAGAGCATGAGGTTTTCCCTTTCAATTGTGATGATGTTGTGAAACAATCTTCAGAAAATCCAAATGGGGAAACTGTGTATGTGGGAAAAGGTTTACAACCTGGGCTGAAGAGGCCTTCAGACGCTAGCTCATTATTTAGAGAATTCAGATCAAATGATTCTTCAAAAGCTGGATCCTTCAATTCAAAATTTAACTCTAGCAGTGAGTTTCAACTCTCTGATAACAATGGTGAACCAGGGAAACACCATGCCTTGCCCAGCAAGTCCATAGGTGACTCACAGTTGAAATCTTCCCTCACTATGCGCCAAAATTTTGAAGCAAGTAAAATGATCTCTGAAAAGAAGCACTTATCAGATATGTGTGTTGCAGATACGGGATATTTGCACTTATCAGAGATGTGTGTTGCAGATACGGGATCAAATATCAGTGCTCCTTCAAGGTATGGTTCATCTAATCTGCCATTCCATGCCACTGAAAAGGGCCTGTCTTTGGCGTCGTCAGTGGAAGATGCTTCTGATAAGCTTAATAAACTGCATGAGGCAGGTTCAACCCCAAGAATAGATGTCCTGATGCTGGTTAATATAATGCGTAATCTGTCTGACTTGCTTCTATTTCACTGTTCAAATGATTCACTGGAACTGAAGGAAGTAGACCGTGAGGCCCTTAAAAATGTGATATTGAATATTCACCGATGTATATCAAAGGAGGAAGAGCAAATGATTGCAACACAAGCATCACTGTTTGGCCAGGGCATATCTCAATATCTTGAAGAGGTGTCTATGCCTCCAAAGGTATGTTGTTTTCTTCCATTTTAATTCCATAGAGTCTTTATTCTCCGAGGTTAGGGATTAGTTTTTCTTCCATAAAAAGATTGGAATTGCTAATCTATTGCATTTTTCTGTTCTCTTTTGCCTTCATTGTTTTCACTTTATAAGATAAGCACATAATGACCAATCTTGTAGCAAACTGCAAGCTTTTGTATAGGCCGGTCATGAAGGAGAAGTGACTTTTTTTCTCATAAGGGGGTACTATCTTACAGCATGAGAGCTTTTATGCATGGATTATTAAAGACTCTCCTGCTCCCAGCTGCATCTTTCTTATGGGAACAGGTTTATCCTCCTGAGTAAATCTGTCTTACCAGCAAGCTGCATGCTGATTATTCCTTGAAACAACTTGGATGGCTATGATGTGTTCAAATGCAGCTCATTGTTTATAAAAAAAAAAACCCCCAATTGTTTCTTATAATAGTTCTTTTTTTCCCCGCAATTTAAGTTTATCATTTTCATTTAGATCATGACATAAATCACTGTTTCCTTTTTACCAATCTTCTCATTTCTGCGGATCTGTAAGCTTGTAGATTGCTCACACCTTCCGTTCCAGATTGTATTTGCTTTTTTTTTTTTTTTTGCTGTTTTTTTTGTTCCTTTGAAAGTTGGATCCACTGCGTGTAAATAAATAAATGTGTGCTAGAATGCTTTTCTAATATCTCATTGAGCTGGATGGATAATGTCTACTTCAGGAAGGGAGTGTGGACAGAACTCGATCGACAAAGGAAGCAGCTTTCATTGCTTGGGATCGGCTTGACCATAAGTTTCCCCATGAGGGAAACAATCATTATATTGGGTCCAGCGATAAGATGGAGATGTTATCGGATTCTCTCTCTTTGAAGCGTGATGCTGAAATGGTGAATAACATGACACAGGTACTTTTTCTGTTTGGTTTTGTAAAATAACCATAATAAAGTTGATCTTTATTCTTGGAAACAGAAGTGCAAAGGGAAAGAAGAAAGAAGAATAAAATTTAGTTTCTTTCTCATGGATCATGATTTACAGGCTATAAAGGGAGTTCTCTGTGAAAATTTTAATCATGAAGAAGAAATGCAGCCAAAGAGCTTCTTGTATAAGAATTTATGGCTTGAGGCAGAAGCTGAATTGTGTTCCGTCAACTATAAAGCTCGCTATCATCGCATGAAATCTGAGCTGCACAAGGCGAAAGGTTAGAATTATTTTTTGAGATTTGAGAAATCAGTTGTACTTTAATTATTGCTTGACCAGTTGACCTAATATTCTCTGCTTTAGATGTGTCAGAAAATACGATGGATGTTGAGAAAAGACTAAGATCCAAGGCCTCTTATGATTTAAACATGGTTGACAAATCAGCACCTGGAGTTATTTCCACCCATGATACCACTTCTATGCGGGATGTTATGGCCAGATACGGTATTCTAAAACGCCGGAATGACTACTTTAATTCCACTACTGACTTAGAGGAAGTGTCAAGCTCAAAGGTGCATCTTGATCTGAACAAGATGGACGAGCTGGCACCTGAAACAACTGAGGCAAAGCGTCTTTCCCAAGATATGTCCATCCAAAATTCTCCAATCATTTGCACAACCTGCCAGGAAGAGGATGTGATGGCAAGAGTTCAGATTCTAAAATGCCGAGCTGACAACTCAAATTCTCTAGAGGCTAAAGATGTCGAGGAACCATCAAGCTCAAATTGTTTTCTCGATCTGAACGAGGTTGATGATTCAACATTTGAAGCAACAGAGGCCAAGGGCACTCAAATCCCAGATATTTCCACTCAGAATCCTCCCCTTACTACCACAAACGGCTACCCAGATGATGTTGAGGCTTCCATCATGGCCAGATTCCATATCATTAAAAGCCGGGATGACAACTTGAGTTTGATGGATGGGAAAAGGCAAGAACTGGCAGAGGTTGTTCACTTTGGATTTCCAGGTGAGAGAAATCATAGGCCAATTATTAGATATAGGCCAGAGGATGTTAGTGGGGATGTAAAATTGGGACCAGCTGCGATGGAGTCTTCTCATGATGATGATGATCATGTGAGTCAATCTCTCCAGTGTAACAGGCTTGAGGCCTCAGTATCTGCTGTTTCGTATGATAGCACTTCCTCAGATTGGGAACATGTAACGAAGGAGGAGCTCGTGGGTTAGACCTGTTAACCTCAAGTTGGACTTGAGCTCTTTCGGTGAATGGCTCCATATCTTCTGAAAGAGAGTCATATGCACTGTCTGTATGAAAGTATGGAAATTACTTCTAGGATAGAGTATGAGTGCTATTTGGAGTTGTAAAATTAAAGCTTTTAAACTTAAATCTGGATTTTAGAACCTATGCGTTTTTTTTTTTTTGGCTAATTTTAATGTAGCAATTTGTATAGTTTTGTGATTCTTAGCCTAAGAATATCAAAGTAAATATTGATAATGCAAGGGTTTTGCATGATTATCCTATTTATATATAATGCAAGGTTTTCGCATGATTTTCTGTATATATATATAAATAATAAAGAGAAACTATTGATAGCAACGATCACTTTTGTATACTTGTACTCGAAATTGGAAAAAGACTTATAACAGTTAAATATATTATTTCAATCGGGATTATTATATTTTATACTTTAAACTATTATCATTTTATTTCACCTTCAAATTGATGCTTTGCACTTTCTAAAATTAATTTTTATTAAATTGAAAGGAAAATTGGACCAATTATATGACAGATCAGCTTTGAAAATTGCTAGTCCAAGAAGTAACAATTAGACTTCTATCATCAAATCATTTATTATTTATAAATCTTATTATATAAATATCTTTACAGGGTTTATTTTTACTATTAAAACCTGAGTAGTTTCTCTTTATTATTTTTGTTCGTTATTTTTTGTTTAAAAATAAATAATTATTTTTATTTAATTATTTAATTCATGATTATTTATCTCATAATTTATTCTCTGTGAATTGTACCATGTTGAAACACTTCATAGATTAAATTTAATAAATAGCTTTTAGCGGTTGGAAACTGATCTGAAACATCACCTGTGAATCCGACGTTGGTTCGAATCTTGGAAAATCGCTTGGGAATCCTTACGCCGTTAGAATATACCCGGATTTAAGTGGGCCGAGAAGACACCACCAACCCCTACCCCGTTGTTATCCCTCGTCTGTGCCAAAATTTGTCATGTTTCACGTAGCGACCCCTATTTCCAAGCTGAAAGAAGCGTCCTTTCAATCTGATTCGTCCCTGTTTATCGGTGATTCGTCCCTGTTTAGCGGTTCTGATGTCTCTTCAAAATTCAAAACGACGTCCTTGTGGCTTAGAAAAAAATAAATAACGACGTTCTTGTGGACGCTGAGTAAGCACCGATACAGAGAGAAAAAGAAGGAACACTGGCACCTGAATATTCAATGAAGAAGTTCAAATCCACGACACGTCAAATTTTTGGAAGTTCTGAAAATCGTCAAAGATTGACCCTCGTACTATCTCAGCAGTAGCTTTAACGTTAAGCATACAATACATATATTGACAGATGCCAGATTCGTCAGTAAAGAGCAATTATAGCAAACCCCAGCAAATCTGGCTTTATGAGTCTCTGTTCATCTGAAATATACTCTGCATCGAAAGTTCTTCTAAATGCTCATACAACATTTGGTCGAAATACATCCCTTTACTGCAAAGTCTCCCACGAATATATCGTAACGTCTTTAGTCAACAAATGAAAGCCATATCTGTGGAATTGATATATAGAATAAGCACCTAGCGGTAGGTGTTGCCTAAAATAGTATTCAAACGCATTTGGTTTATAATCTCTTCGCACAACCGTCGGGACCCAAAATCTTTTTGGAAAAGTTTTTGCCCGAACAGTATGAAAGTAGGACTGGAATGCTTCCAAAATGCATGTTTTCGTTCTTTCTTTATTCTTCTGTGAGGTAATCGAATCCTCCATTGTAAAAAAATACGGGACTGTGAAAGGCTTTCTCCGAAACGTGGCCAATGGTCTTCTAAGATGACTGGCTTATTGAAACTTATCTGAAGCCACTTGCGCGAGAGCAGGGGTTTTGAGATGTTCCACAGTGCACGTCAATTGTCTTGGCAATAGAATGCTCACGGGTCAGAGTAATTTATTAAAGTTCTGAGATGCAACGTTCTCCCAGAAGACTTAAGAATGACTGCCCATCCAAATCAATTTAGCTTGGTGTTTCTGCCACTCTCTTACCCATAGAATATAAGAAAATATTCATCTCTTACAGCTACCTTTGGATTTTGTTGCACTCAAAGACAAATAATGAGGTTGATTTATTTGCATATTTTAAGTCCACCACCCGCGTAAACCAAGCTGTTTACTGGCCTCTCAAAGAACACGACAACATATATAAGAGTGTAAACATACCCATCAAAACCAACCCCCGTTGTCCTTTTTTGTACTTCCGCCGATCAGCTGTTATCACTCTCCAGCCCTTCGCTTTCTCACTCGGCACTGGATGTCTTAGGCTTTTCCACTATAAATAATCTTTCACAAATCACAATGTCATATGCCTTCAAGTTGTCATTAGCTTCTGAAAAAAAATGAATACGTGTAAGCTATCTGTTCTTTTAGTTGTGGTTTTGTTAAGTCAAAGTGTGCATTCTGAGCTTCAAGTGGGGTTTTATGCACATTCATGTGAGTCAGCCGAATTCATCGTTAAGGATGAAGTCATGAAAGCGTTCTTTAAGGATCAGGGTGTGGCTGCTGGTCTTTTGAGACTCCACTTTCATGACTGCTTTGTTAGAGTAAGTAGATGTGTCAAATCCCGTTTTTTTTTTGTTCTTAAAGTTATGTGGCTTCTTTCGTCTCCTTCTTCATAGCTTCTCTCAAATTTCTCAAATGGCCAACCGCAGCACACAGCATTTCCAGTGCAGTCTTTATCGGCATTTCCAACAGATGACTGTCTGGAACTTTGATCATAAATTAACCAGGGTGCTCTGGCGGGTGGCATAGAGGAACTCGGTAGAAGCTAGCAGGAGAGATGATGCCAAAATATTTAACTCAGAGCTATATAAATAAGAGAAACTAATGCTATATGCCTTACTTTGTAGGGTTGTGATGCATCAGTGCTCATTGATTCCACTCCATCAAACAAAGCAGAGAAAGATGCTCCACCAAATAACCCCAGTCTACATGGGTTCGACGTTATTGATAATGCCAAGGCCAGTCTTGAAAAAATATGCAAGGGTGTTGTTTCCTGCGCTGATATAGTCGCATTTGCAGCAAGGGATAGCATAGAGCTCGTAAGAGATACCTGCTTATCTTAAGACAGTTACTAAAATTTTATCATCATTACAATTATTCTTCTCTCTTCACTTTTTTACTCACTTTTTCATCAATTTTTTCACTCTCTCTTCGTTTTTTTACCAACTCCTAAAATTTTACTAAAAGTTTGTTCTCAAACGCGCTACGTAACAATTCGCTTAGCCATTTATATGAAACATCATTTTCTTCCTGCAGACAGGAGGTTACGGCTATGAGGTTCCTGCAGGGAGAAGAGATGGTAGAATTTCTCTAGCTTCAGAGGCATCGAAAAACTTACCTGCCCCTACTCTCAACGTCAACCAACTCACTCAATTCTTTGCAAACAAGGGTTTAACCCAAGAGGAGATGGTTACGCTTTCTGGTAAGAACTTTCAGAATCTCGAGGGTATCCAAATTGGTTTACCGCAAAATCATGATTTGATGCCACCTTTTGATTTGTTTGACATTAAATTAATGATATTCACAAAGTGAAGCATGGAAAGAATCTACTTAATAAAAAGAAATGTCATAAACAGGAGCACACACCATTGGCCGCTCCCATTGCTCTTCTTTCCGCAATAGGTTGTATAATTTCAGTCGAACAACGAGCCACGATCCAAGCTTAGATGCCAAGTATGCAGCTCGGTTGAAGCAGCAGTGTCCACAAGGCAGCAAAACCTCTACAGTGGTGGTTCCAATGAACCCTGCTAGCCCTGCTATCAGCGATGTAGGTTACTACATGGACATCCTAGATAACAGAGGGTTGTTCACATCAGACCAAACACTCTTGACAAACCCAGCAACAGCAAACCAAGTGAATCAAAACGCAAGGAACCCCAAGCTTTGGTGGGGCAAATTTGCGGAAGCAATGGTGAAGATGGGTCAACTTGGTGTCCAGACAGGTGATGCTGGAGAGATACGAACCAATTGCAGGGTGATAAACGGCTAGAGAGGATAGAGAAGCTCCATAGTACACTTGGAGCTAAAACCTTACCCGCTTATCGTTCTTCTACTTATTTTACTCCCAAGCAACCAATAATGCTTCAAGGCAACTTAGTTTGCATTGGTTGAAGCCATGTCAGCTGATCAAATCAAAATATCGTCTACTTAGTGATGATAAGGACAACCTTCTTGTCCCCATTTCCGACTTTCATGTATCAAGCTATGTTTGGCTGAAAAGCCGTGTTTTGTTTGTACCACAAGCTTTCATTTTGGCTTAATTTTTCTCTTTTTTTTTTCTTAGTTCAATTTGGCTTAATTACAAGGTCAAAGGGTCATTTTGGCTAACCAACGGCCACATTTTTTTCATCGTTCGGTTATAGGTAAAAACCAAAAGATTACTTACCCAAAAAAAAAAACCAAACTATTGAGGTAAACAGTATATTTCCCTGACTGAGCATTTTGACCATATCATCATGATTTGGATTGCCAAAAGCCGGCCTCGTTGGGCTTAACATCAGGCGGAATGCATGGAAGCTCAAGCAGGCTCAGATTTAGTTACATTAGACTTCTTAGATGGACTCGTGGTAGAGAGAAATGTTGCTATCCAAACTATATTTATGAAGGAATCCACAAGCCAGCTTGTTGGGATTGAGGCTTAATGCGTTTTGGGCAGCAAAAACCAGTAGCAAAATCCTTAGGATTATAAATACTCAGCAGAGGACACCTCCCCCCCCCCCCCCTTTTTTTTTATAGGCAATTGGTGGAGCAGGACAGAGCCTGCGGGTGTGGAGGGATTCGACCCTCAGTACCAACCCTCCCCAAAGAGGAGGTGCCAGAGGACACCCTTACTATGACTGAAAACTGGCTCAAGTACAACAAAAACAGAAAGGTAGAGCCAAATGACTACAACTTAAACTAAACAATGACATAAGTTCCAAAACTCCTTCCCAAAAAAGCAACACTGCAGGATAGAATATAGAGACCTATTTAAGTGGTGAGCTCCATAATCGCACTGACAATGTCCCCATTGTGAGTCTTGAGAGCCTTGACGGCCTTGCTCCTTGACACACTGGCCTGTGTCATGAATAAATCAATATCCCGGGGCTCAACCCCAGTTTCATCAACCTCCTCTTCCTCAGCTGCCAGCATTCCAGCAGAGGCAGAAATGTCTGATTTGGACATAACAGATCCCATGTCTGGCATCCTGAACTGCTGTGCAGCCTGTGTCTGCAACTGTGAGCTCAAATCCTCTATCTTTGCCTCCCCAAATATGACAGGTCTCAGAATGCGGGCTTTTAAAGACATCGGGTTTTGATATGAAAAATAGTATCTGAACAAGAAGAAAACTTTAATGAATTACCATCCATCAAGTACACAATTGACTACATGAAAAGAGAACCAGGTAATAGCTCACATTTTTCGTCCTCTTGATGGTGACTCTGCTAACACCTGTAACGGATTTCATACCCAGCTTCAACATTGCCTTGCGACTCTTCTTCTCACTTCTGCTCTGTTTAGAACTCTCATTCGCACCTGCACCTCATTTTCCAATCAACAAACTTTAAGAAAGATATAGAAACTATTAAATAATTAAATCACCAAGAAATACCCTGACTTTCTTTCAAGCAATGACTTAGATAAACATCTTAGTTAAATAATGAAACCAAACTGAACAAAGTAATTATCATTTAGAAAGCAGCTGCAGAATCCCTGTTCAGACAAAATTACCTTGAAAAGAAACAACAAAAAGATAATAAAGGTCAACAAGAAGAAAATGACACGATATGCACTGAGACAAGACTAAAACATGGAATTTAAAAACATTGGTGAGAATATGGGAGTTCTACAATGGCCCAATGTGTTTTTGCAAATCAAAAGATAATAAGACGTGAAAATTGTCGAACAATTAAGTCTCTTCTACCATCTCAAAAGTCTAAAAGTCCAATAAAGAACACCAAACCATTTGATCTTCAAGGGTGATCTACTTCCGTGAAAATTTAATTTGTATTCAATGTATCAAGTGATTGGGTATTGTCTCGATAAAAGAATCCTTTCTTTTGCTTATGGAAAATCCACGATTAACCCAACCAAGAACCTTTTTTTCTCTTTTAAAGAATTAAACTTTCTCGGGTTCTCTAGACTCAATGCATACAAATCAATCGCTACTTTCTTTCTACATTTTCTCAAGACCGCCAAGAAAACAACACATTTACAATCACCATGAGAAACCTATCCGAGCATCTTAGAGAGTCTCGAACAATCTCCAAACACCAATACCAACAAACATTCCGACCACGCCCAATGAAGCAAACTCCAGTTACAAAAAAAGAAGGTAAAAAGAAAACCAATTATAACATCCGACAAATAATAGAAAAATACCACAGGGATAACCCCTCGAACTAACCAAGAAAATAGAGAGGGTAAAAACAGAAAAACAAACCTTGAGCCCCATCCTCGTCGTCCTCATCGTCCTCGTCATCCTCATCATCCTTCACATCCTCGACGACAACCTCCTCATTCTGACAAAGCGCATAACAGAAAAATGAGATCATATATAGAAAAAAGAAAGGCCCAAAAAGCGGAAGAAATTCATGCACATTGAGAAGTATTAAATGGGGGACCTGAGGTTCAGAGTTCTTCTTGCTGAGTAAGCCGCTTTCTGTGGGGGCACTAGGGGTGAACATGGTCGGTGCGGTTCGGTTGGAATGCATTTTCCACATTCGAACCGACCATGGTCGGTTGTCACTATGTGACAACCGAGGCCGGCCGAATAGCCTGTGATGGCCGAACACACCGAATGAAATTTTCATTCGGTCGGTTCGGCCGGTTTATTCGGTTGGGCCCCTGGGCTTTTCAGCCCAGACCCAATTTTTTCATCAATCGTAATTCTTGGTCCCTACAATTTTTTCAACACCAATTAAAGATTCACAACACAACCAATCTAATGTCCAATTCAATTCATAAATTTCACCAATTCACAATTTCACAGATTCAATATCCATAAATTCAATTCAATTCAATTCACAATTCAATATCCATTTATATAGAAGAAGAAAGAAATAGAAAAAGATAAAGGAAAAAAAACCTCAGAGGCGGTGGAATGGTGCAGCAGCCAGGCGCCAGCAGGGGAAGGATGAGAGCTCAGAGGCGATGGAATAGTGCGGCAGGGGAAGGATGAGAGCTGGAGGGGGAACGACGCAATGGAGAAGCCTGAAGGACCGAAGGGGGCTGCTTCAGAAACGACTAAGACTAGGTTCGGCGGGGAAAGGCAGTGGAATGGTGCGGCAGGGGAATGATGAGAGCTGGAGGGGGAACGACGCAATGGAGAAGCCGAGAGGGGGAACGGCGCAAAGGAGGTTGGAGAAGCCTGGAGGACTGGAGGTGGGGGGCGATTTTTCGACTGAGGGTTAGGGCTACACGAAGTCACGAATGGGTAAAAAAACATAAGCTGTCGGTCGGTTCGGTTTTCGGTTAACCAACCCATATCACCGAAAACCGAACCGATTCCTTCGGTTTTTGAAAGGCCTGGGCCGAGGACCGACCTGGGCCATCGCCCAACCGCCCGCGCCGATGGGCTTCGGTCGGTTGAGGTCGGCCGGTTCGGCCCACGGCCCAATCATGTTCAGGCCTAGGGGGCACTGTCTAATGTCTATAAAGATAAGAGTTTTCTTCAGAATTGGGCCAAGTTTGAGCTCAACTGTCACGGGCCCATCTTTAGTCCGCGGGCCTAAAACAGATAATAATTTATTCTTCTTTTTTATCATTATCCAAATTTTAGTACACGGTCCACGTTCATCCAAATTCGGTGAGTCGGTGCAAGACTGACTGAAACAGATTTGTTTTTAATTAAAAATAATTAGTATAAATATATAATTATTCAGTTTCAGATGTAATTTTTTTAATCATGATTTTGTATACAAAATATAGCATATTTCTTCAAAAAAAAAATTATTTTGTTCAACATTTTCAAGGATAAATGACAGCATTGGGGTCCAATTATATGGAATATCTAACACTTGATTATCAATATGGTGCATCTTAACAGAGAGTAACTATGTTGGATATAACTTGCTATTTTGCTTGCTTGGTGACTCTTTGCAAATTCGTGACATTAAAACCAATTTTTTTCTCAAGAGCACATCATGGGAGCAAATGTGATGTTGCAATAAGGTCAACTTCTTTTTTTCAGTGTTATTTAAAAGGGATCAGATTCACCTATAGTGTTTATCTTTCTCCAAATTATATACAATGTAATTCGAGCAATAAAATTGCAAGATCCTAATCCACCTAAAAGAAAGTGTCAATTTAATCCGGAAAGCAAAATTGGCACATTTATGAGGCTACTCTTTATTCTTTAACACTCTATAAAGGAGTACTAGGCCTTTTACTTACCCTACAGTCCTACTGTTGGCAGCTAATTGCAGTTGGCGGTTTAACATTTATAGTAGACATCCTAATCGTCCTTTGATCTTCCTTTAGAAACGTAAGGCACCACCACACCTTCAATAACTTGGGGCACCAATCACAATATTGTTTGAGAAGTGGAGTACATCTTCAGAGATTTTTGTAAACAGCTTTGAACCCAAAAGTTAACTATTTGAGTCTTTTGTATGGGCATCTTTGAACTCCCTCATATGCGTCATGGACCTACTAAAATGTCTCAATTATCTGTCCCACTAACTATAATACTCGTCGAAACCACACCTCATTTCTCCCAATTGACTAGCGGCCAAACAATAACTGGACACCATCTCCCTCTAATTGTTTCCATGGAAGTGATACACCCCCAAGCCATTTCCAGCAAAGGAAGCAACGGCACTGTTTGCAATACCTATGACATCAATACCACTCTAGACCTCTAAACGCAGAAGAAAGAAGCAACAATAAAGATGGAAGCATCTGGTAAATAAATCACCCCTCATTCAATAGTGACCATATCCCATTCAGCTTCTGAATTCGTTTAAAACTCCTGTCATTTGAGTTCCAAAGCAATATCATTCTTCAACTTAACCCTCGTTTGGTCATTCTCATGCACCAAGTTTAAGGTAGTATTGGCAACATTATCTTTGCAATAACTAAGAAATACGACAATTCCAAATTTCCAAGCGTGGCCATACTGAGCTAAATGCTCCAGTGAAAAATGCGGCCCGGGAGAGAGCCCCATAAGGGCATAGAAAGATAGTGAAAATGCTCCACTAACAGAATACAAGCATCTAGATGGAGAGTGCACCATAAGAGTTCACCTCGTGCATCAGTCATAAAGTTAAGTCCACCAACCTGAAGATAAGCTAATGGTATTTCGTTCATTTGACTCCATATTTGTACATCCTTCAGAATCAGTATATTTAAATATGTAATGAGAACAACACAAAATCAAGAAATGAGTTCTCTGTCTTCCTCGGGGAATGATAAGGCTTCACTACAAAACATTCACTGACCCAAAAGTATCAAATTCTAAGCATGAATTCGACAGCCTAATAGCAAACTAGTTTACCTTTCTCTGCCATATAACATTAACTGTGATACAGTGTGAGAATCTAAAAATTATTCATTACAAACCGCTGATAGCTGTTTCCTAAAATTCCTTTGGTGCTCCCAATCTCCAACATTCTCTGAAGCATGGCAGTGTGCTGGTGTAGGCTCTGTCCAATACTTGCATGGAGCAGCTGAATCGCAAACATAACAATAACACTGCAATCAATCCATAAACGAAAAGTCATTATGTTATGTGGAACAGAGGTAAATCATACACATTTAAACATTAAATTCAGTTACCAGCTCGCAGAAGTTCTCATGAGCCGTTGTCTCAAAGGGGAATATCAGACAGAGATGTCTTGAATGTGGATAATCCCTACAGGCCACCTATTCATCATCAACCAAAAATGAAAAACTTCAGAAAACATGCACATAGACAAAAGATTTTTAGTAAAATATATGTAACTGGAAGACAAAAGCAAGAAGCACCCCAACTTGGGCAATCCTTTTAACAAGTACCAAAAAAAGAAGTAATCACGGGCCCTTTAGCCCACTACTCGTTTAGAAGCACTCCAACTCATTTGCACGCATCTTTGATCCACACGACACACACAAACACCTGATCTCCTACCAGCAGTTGCACCGATCATGATGCCACAAAAGATAAATCCACAATTTGGGTCTTACATAGATGCTACCTCTTCACCCAATGACACCTATCTTTTCAAATCATTTCAACTGTTGTCTTTATCACTCCTTACAAGCTTCTGCATTCCCTCAAGGAGTTGTGAACCCTTGCTGCCATCAGCAATCACCCACACCCATTCAGCTGGTACTTTATCGTCACTGAGCTTATTTGCATCAGCTATATTGCCAATACCCGCCATTATTGCTTCACTTTATTCACTTTTAAACCCTCCCAAAAAAATAATATAAATAAAATAAACAACCCAAACCCAAACTAGAAACAAAACTCAGCCTCCACACAAATAAATTGCACATGGTGAGAAGCTCAAGAACAGTGACACCTACAGTAGACCTGTTACATGTAAGTACAGAGACGTGGACGAAATGTTACCCCTGTACGGTTCACTACTTCACTCAAGCTTCAACTCTTTAAGACAAAGTTTCTCCCAGACTTCTTACACGAAGCTATCTACTTCTTGATTTAAAGAACATAAGCACCCAAGATGTTTTATTTAAATCCACCAATCCATGATCCCGAAAGTGTTAGGGCAATAAAAAAATGGAAAGCTATTGGTAACATAAATTACAATATTCATTTTTGCATTTCGTTACCAAAAGTTATAAGGGACAAACCTGGCCCTTTTCAGCAATAACAGAGAGATCATTAGAACCATCAGCATCTGTCTCACTGGCATTGCAGTTTATAGAGAGGCTGGAAAGGTCGATGGACTCGAAGGGGTCGAACTCCAAGATGAAGCAGTCCTCCGTCTCTTCGATCCGTTTGATGTCCGTAACGCTCTTACTCTTTAGACAAAATACGGGTCTAATCGGAGTCCTATCTTCCTCGGAAGAACAAGAAGAAGAAGAAGAGTTTGCCATTGTCGAAACAATCCCTCCTCTTGACTCTTTTTCAGAAGAGGCGGGCGATATCTCTATAACCTCCGAGTAGTTCTTCCCCATTTTCTTTCTTCTTCTTTCTGATTGGTTGCCGAGAAAAAACAAAGGAATTCCTGCGAAGAAAGCTCTGTTTAAACCGGAGAAAGATGAGGACGGTACTCTATCAGCGGAGCAACTCGACGTTTCCAATTTTGGGGTCGGAAGTGGACCGTTGGGAGTTCCATTAGAATTTTTTTTTTTAAAAGAGGCTGAAGCATACGGCGCCGCTTTTATTACTTTCTGGCTTCCCAAGTTCCCTGTACAGTATAGTTAACCCTTAACTGTACAGTAAGGCCAGAGAGGGCTTTAGTACGACGATATCTCTTTGTATTTGAAGTCAATTACGAGAAATTGACAATTTAGTCTCTAGGTTTATACCATATTGACGATTTAGTCATTATGTTTCATTTTTTAACAATATGGTCACTGATAATATATAGTTGTGACGATCTGGTCTTTCCGTCAAACATCCGTTAAATTTTTAGCCGAAATAGCGGTCGACCAGTTTGTTTATCGTTGCGTCAAAGGTAACTTGTAGTGATCGACCACATTCTATTTCGTTAAAAATTAACAGAAATTTGACGGAAATACCAGATCATCATAACTATGTATTATCAGTAACCATATTATAAAAAAATTGAAACGTAATGACTAAATTATCAACGCGCTATAAATATAGTGACTAAATTTTCAATTTTCCGTGAATTAATTTACACCTTTCTATTTATCAAAAACAAAACTTGATACCTTTCTAGCTAGGAGTTAGGACTTTTTTTTGGGCTTGGAATAAAAGGCTTTTTCTTTTAGTCATTAGGTTAAGGGCCCAAATATTTCAATATCGTTAAATAATGTCACTCAAGCCCAAACTTGTTGTCCCAGTCCTAGTCTACCCAACACATTGGGTTGGCCGAAGCCAGAAAATATGGGAGGTTTTACTGTTTGATTTTAAAAACAAAAAATAAATTTTGAAATTTTGCACAAAAATTAAGACTTTTCAGGGAAGAAGGGAAGACTATTCTTTGAGTTTGAGACTTTGGGGGCCACCAGAAATGATGATTTTTTTTTTCTCTTTTATTCGTTTTTCACGTGGGCATAACAAATGAAATATATATATTTGCAAATTTCGAAAAGATTTAACTTTCTTATCCTGAAAAAAACACTTATAAAATAATTAAGAGGTTTTATAAAAAAATTATAAATTTTTTAAAATATTTAATAGAATTATAAATATTTATGTAGATTAGAGTTTTTATATTTTTGTGTAAAAATTAATTACATTTTTTTAATATATTTAATTTTTATTGAAGAATGTAAAAAACTGTAGAAAAAAGATAATTTGATGAAGTGAAAATTTTGTTGAAATTTGTGTTAAATGTATTTATATCTTTATAAAAACAAATTGATATTTTGAAGGTTAGTTTTATAAATTTGCTATATTCTATGCGAAATCACGTAACTGCAACCAAAATTCACATTCCAAATCACATTCGTTTTAACTTTGTTCACATTCCTAATCATATTAAAAAAAGTCTTTTACTAGAAGGAAGAGTCAGATGGACTCGAATTCGGTCTCGACCGTACGGGTCCGGATACGTCCAGACCCACAGTCGGGATTGAATCCCGAGAGAATGGACGTCTCCAGTCCATTCTCGTTGGTACGTCACACCGGTATTGTAAGGGTCCGATCGGTACCCCGATCGAGAATAGACGAGAGCCGTCCATTCTCTCGAAATTCAATCCCGACCGTGAATCCGGACGTATCCGGACCCGTACAGTGGGATCGAATCCCGCTCCGAGTCAGATTTAAGGTTAGTTTTATAGAGATTTGAAGCCGCCTGAAAAGACCCCAGCCGGTGGTTGACAAATGGTACAACCCCTGCTCGCTGACACAAGGCTTAAAAGAAAAATGCAACCAAAATTCTGACCTTGTTTAATGTTTTTGTATAGTTAAATGTATTTGGTGGCACGTCGACCCAGCTGCTTACCCAAATATTATTATAACATTAGAAGCACCTTTAGGTTGGGGCAACTAATCAACGGCAGATGTGACCAAAAGGTGGTGTGAGATTAGAGAGTTTTATGGGAGATTGAAATTGTGCCGCGGTGCCAGATTGGCAAAAATGTGGAGAAGATTACTCGAGGGTTGGTGGAAAAGTAGGTGAAGACTTGGTACCGTTCGGTTCTGAATTTTCTTTGGGTCTCATCTCCAATCTCCATAGTTATAGACCCATAACTTGCTTCCAGAACAAGGGTGGTGCCGAGTCAAGGTTTTGTCGTACCTTTCCCTTTCGTTCAGCAGTGGCAGCCATTTTCTCAGTCAGTCGAGCTTTAGGTGAGAGGTTGTCCCGTTTGAAATGTCAATCCCACCCAATCAAGAAGCCATACTTGTTCACATGGAACTGGCTGCGCTTGTGGCTGTGGTTCTAATCATCCAGGCCATTTGTTATTTATTAAGTTTGAATTAATTAATTACATTTTGAACCTACGTTCCGTTGTTTATTTATCCATTAAAACGAACAGAACATCTCACTTTTTTCTAGAACGGAATATATAATATCAATATTCTTAAATCAGGTACGTGTAAAGTATAATTAACTTTTTTTAAAAAAATTATTTTTTTTTATTTTTTTTATCATATACTCTCATTTATCTGTCCAAATCCAACGTTAAAAAGAATAAGAAGCCTCAATGCTCGAGTAATTATCATAAAGATGAACATCTGCATCATAAGGTGGGGTTAAGTGGATTGCAAGATTAATCAATAGACAAGGAAAAGAATAAGAATGTTTATTGCAAGATTAATCAATAAACATTCAATTGTGCCTTCTTACTTCTCAAACCCACCTGTAAGAAGGCACAATTGAATGTTTGAGGTTCAAGAAACGCCCTGATATGATCCAATATCATTATACAGATCGGGCCCACTCACCAACTTATTTGGTTCGTGGTCGCAGGTTGGAATGTGACACTCTGTATAATGATGTGATCCAATATATATCATTATACAGAGCGTGTAAAGTATAAACGATTAGTAATCAAGAAATAAAATGTAACAAAATTGATACTCTATATTGTAAAATCTCAAAAGACAGGAACGAAAAATACATTTTTTATTTTTTTTTCTTTTTATAATGATAAATTTGTTATTTCATTGAACTAACATATCAATTTTTATCTAAATTAACATGGGTGCAAAGCGTATACCAATGATAGTTGATGGACAAAATATCACGAAATTTATAATTATGGTGTAATGTGTCAGTATCTCAACAGTTAGTGGACAAATATATATATATGCTTTTTGGGTTAATGACTACTCTAAGAAATGATAGAAACTCATATATCTAAGAAATTTTTTAAGTAGGGATCAGTTAAGTTAATACACTACTATGGAGTGATAACAATGAACTCAATCATTGACATGTCATAATTGAGTTCTAAGTTTTTCAACTCTATACTTAACTGGTGTTCTAACGCGTTGTTTGATTGTTTTTTTTGAAAGAAGACGACAATTCTCACTCACTCTACCGTATAATACACAGTACAGGAAAAATAAAGGAACAAAATTATGGACATCCAAATGCGCCCCTTGTGTTTATATTTACAAATAACTCACTGAATTTTAGCGTCTTTTTAAGAAACTCACTAGATTTTAAAAAATTTCAAAACGCTCACTGAGTTTACAATTTTAGAATCAAAACTTACTGGATCCAATGTCGTTAGACCTATTTAACGGAAAATTCATCTCGTTCAATCACAATGCGACACGTGTCATTAAATAAATAAAAAATAAAAATATTATTTAAAAAAATAAAAAATGTAAATTTAATAAAAAAAAATAAACATTACTAACTAAGTTTTAGCGCCTTTTTAAAAAAATTCACTGAGTTTTAAAAAAGATCAAAACGCTCACTAGGTTTGTCATTTTGGTATTAAAACTCACTGGACTCAACGCCGTTAGACTTGTTTAATGGAAAATATTTCTTGTCCAATCACAATGTAACACGTGTCATTAAATAATAAAAAATAAAATAATTTTAAAAATAAAAAATAAATCTAAAATTAATAAAAAAACATAATTATTTTTTTATTTTTAAAAAAAGATTGGGGATCCCTCATCCTTTTCACGGTGGAGGGGGAATCCCCCTCCTCTGGTCGCCGGGGGAGGAGGATCTCCCCCTCCACCTTTGGGCGGCCAGAGGGAGGGTTCTTCCACCCCGGGCGGTGGTCTGTTGTGATTGAACGTGATGAATTTTTCGTTAAATAAGTGTAACAGTATTGGGTCCAGTGAGTTTTGATACTAAAATGATAAACTCAGTGAGCGTTTTGAATTTTTTTAAAACCCTGTGAATTTTTTTAAAAGGCGTTAAAGCTTAGTGAGTTATTTGTATATATATATATTTTAAAATTACGTTTTCTTAAATTAATTTTTTATTTTTTATTTAATAAATAATACGTGTCACATTATGATTGAATGATATTAATTTTTCATTAAATATATCTAACCACGTTAGGTCAAATAAATTTTAATACCAAAATAACAAATCAGTGGTTAACTGAGCGTCTTAAAGTCTCTTATATTTAATTAAAAAGCATATTCACAGGGGATTACAAGAGGACATACTTTCGAGAGAGACATGTCAGTATGTGGTTGACACTCGTGCAGCATCAAAGTGAAAGGTTGTGGTGTGGTGTGGTGTGGTGTGGTGGGCGAGCCGAAAAACCATATATATTACCACTTCGCAGCTCTGTCCCAGCAGACCCAACTTTCTCAAACCTCTCTCTCTTCCTTCTTCTCCGCCTTCTTTCTACATCTGACAAAACCAACCCAAGCTGACAACAAAATGGGTTCAAACGGTGAAACCCAGATGACTCCAACCCAAGTCTCCGACGAGGAAGCTAACCTCTTTGCCATGCAACTAGCCAGCGCCTCAGTCCTTCCCATGGTCCTCAAATCCGCCATAGAGCTAGAACTCTTGGAGGTAATTTCCAAGGCTGGACCTGGCGCATTTTTGTCGCCATCAGAGATAGCTTCCCAGCTCCCTACTACAAACCCTGATGCCCCAGTTATGTTGGACCGAATCCTGCGCCTCCTGGCTAGCTATTCTGTTCTCACTTACTCTCTGCGCACACTCCCTGATGGCAGGGTCGAGAGGCTATATGGTCAAGGCCCTGTGTGTAAGTTCTTGACTAAGAATATTGAGGATGGTGTGTCGATCGCTGCTCTCTGTCTCATGAATCAGGATAAGGTCCTCATGGAGAGCTGGTAACCATTCTCTTCTTCTTCCTTTTCTTCTTTCGTCCTTTTCTTCCTGTGATGGAATAGATGGGCACCACATACGTCTCAAACAAACCACCCTTCACCTACCACGAAGCCTTATTCGAAGAAGGTAACACGTTTTGGTTCTGAATGTCCTTTGGCTCCCCTTACAAAGGCTGCCATAAGTTCAATTATTGTGCCTCTAATTTCTTTTATACACCAAATCGTGGCAAGTCGTATATGAATGATCTACATAGAAGAAGAAAAAGTTCAAAATTAAAAGATCAAAGAAATTAATCTGTTTTGTTTAGTGTTTTCAAAAACGTATCAAAACCAATTTCTCATCCAAACACAATTTTTTATCTTAAAATTGTTTTCAATCCCCAATAAAGATTCCGTAAACTTTCCTCTCACAAAAAATTTCCTCTCCAAACATATTTATGATAATTTTCACATTCTACAAGAGAATATATTTAAAAGAAATTTCTACCTTGTTTTTAGTAAAAAAAAAACAAAAACCCTTAAACTATTCTTCTCACAGCAACTTTCTTCCCAAACATATTTGGATAATTTTTACATTCTTTAAGAGAATATATTTAAAAAAAAAAAAAAAAAAATCTTTGTACATAGGTTGTAGTTTTGTACGAGGAGTATTTCACCGAATTTTGATTTCTACAGGTACTACTTGAAAGATGCAGTTCTTGAGGGCGGCATTCCCTTTAACAAGGCCCATGGAATGACCTCATTTGAATATCATGGGAAAGATATGAGATTCAACAAGGTCTTCAACAAGGGAATGGCAGATCACTCCACCATTACCATGAAGAAAATCCTAGAGACCTACAAAGGCTTTGACGGCCTCACATCAGTGGTTGATGTTGGTGGTGGAACAGGGGCTGTCCTTAGTATGATCGTCTCTAAATACCCCTCAATAAAGGGCATCAATTTTGATTTGCCTCATGTCATCGAGGATGCACCATCTTATCATGGTAATGAAATCACAGAGTTCACTAGTCATAGGTAGTTTGCTTAATTTGAAACACTTGGCTATTTAGACAGACCTTTTTCAATTTACTATATTCTCGACCTAAAACCCTCTGGGCGAACACATAATAAGTTATTCTCTTTTTTTTTCCTGGGTTTAATATGATCTAAGGGATAGAGATGGTGGCTGCAGGTGTGGAGCATGTTGGGGGAGATATGTTTGTTAGTGTTCCAAAGGGAGACGCCATTTTCATGAAGGTGGGTTTGAACCTATCTGGAATCCTTTCACATTCTTACCTACCCCCTTACTTTGGCTTTTAGCTAGATCCAATCACAGCAATCTACAGTCTTGCTATTGATTGATTGTTGACACAAGCGGTTTTCACTAAAGAGAGTGTTTGATTTTCAAAGAACCTTCGAGTAACATCAATTTTAACGTAGTAGTAGAATAATGTCTTTAGATTGCTGAATTTTCCTTTCACTGAAAAGGGAAGCTAAGTGAAGAGACTAGTTCTAAGCCAGAAGTGGAAAAACTTCATTGTGTGAAAGCAGTGCAAAACTATTGACTAATAGCTGAATCATGAAGAGATAATTAAATGTATGGAAAAATTGACTAGGCAAATTGAAATTATACCTTTGATTTATACTCTTGACATGTGAGCCCTTCTATGAACAGTGGATATGTCATGATTGGAGTGATGAGCACTGCTTGAAATTTTTGGAGAACTGCTACATGGCTCTTCCAGACAATGGTAAGGTGATTGTTGCTGAATGCATTCTTCCCGTAGCACCGGACACCAGCCTTGCTGCTAAGGGAGTTATCCATATCGACGTTATCATGTTGGCTCATAATCCTGGTGGGAAGGAGAGAACAGAGAAGGAGTTTGAGGCCTTGGCTAAAGGGGCTGGATTTCAAGGCTTCCAAGTAATGGGTTGTGCTTTCAATACCTATATCATGGAATTCATCAAAAAGCTTTGATTCCTTGGCTTGGCTTGGGTACATTCCTTTTGTATTTTGGTTTGGAGGTTGTGATTGTTCTGTTACAAGCAGCTTTCTGAAATGTGAAGTTTAGAGAAAAGCAGGAAAGGAAAAACAAAAATATTAGAACAGGACAATTTTAAAATGATTGTATACTTCTTGTATGAAATAAAGTTCTTCATTTAAAATTCATGTACATGGATTTCTTGAGATCCTGCAACACGATAGGGACCTTAATTGGGAAAAATAAAAGTAAACAGATGAGATTCTGCATGTTCTTTCCTTTTTCATGGAGTTATCCAATCTAAATGGAAGTCTCGCAGGAGTTATCCAATTTAACTTGAAGGCATATAACTGGAAAAATCCAAAGAGATCAGAAGGTGAATAGATGATTCAAGAGAGCTTAATCTAGCAGATCACTCATATGTAAACACATTGAATAGGAAAATGATACTTGAACGAGCAATGGGTTCATGTAGGTAGAATTACAGAGATAAGAGCAGAGCAGCAAAACAGAGACTTGGGATAATAGACATACTGGGCAATGTCTCTTTACTTTGGCAGCAAATCGAGCTTCACGGTATTATCCAGAAGGAAGAAAAAGGCTCTTCGATTTCACATGAAAGGTGGACTCTTGCCCAGCACCCAGAGTTTAGATAGTAAGCTGTAAGGGTTAGGGGTGAATACTATTGTGCATATATCAAGGGGCGGTACTATGTCAATTGGGCGTTCGGTGAGACCCTAAACGAGGCCTTTGTAATAAGTTATAAATATTTTATGTAAATATTAAGTATTAATAAATTTTAATGGATGGAAAATTACCTAACAAAATTTTGTTAACATATCATTATCAATTGATAACATTATTAACCCATTTAATCTTTCTTCATCTTAATAAATAGTTTCTTAAGTGTAAAAAATTGAATAAATTAGGTGATAGGTTTAAATGTATGAACGGCTGCAAAACGCAAGTAATTGTAATGCCTTTCAATTAAGGTGATTTTACAGGTCTTCTTGTTTTTTTATACAAAGCTAATTAAACCTCGACAATAAGTTAATTATTTTTAAGTTAAAGACTTGTAGGTAATGTTCGACATTATTTTAAAATATGGACAATTAGGAAAAATATAAAATTTGAGGAACTTTCTATTTTGGGGACCTTAGCCTAAGCTGCCTACAATCTATTAATCTAAGCCGCCCCTGCATGTATCCTCTGCACTTTTCAAGCACATATTCGTGCTGGGTAACTATCTATGGGTTGTTTTTTATCAAAATTTTGGAGAATATTCTCAAAATTTTGGGAATCTTTTGAATGTTGAACTTTATTGGGGTTTGTGAAAAGTTTGAAATGTATGTGTAAAAGTTGAAAATTTTGAAGTAAGTTTGTTTTGTTGGAACTTTTGAGGCTCCAAATTTTTGGGCAAACAATTGTACCTTGTTTTTATTCTAAATTCGACAACAGAAAGTCCCGGCCCATTTATGGTGATGTATTGGAGCTTCGAGAAGGATTGCAGGCCATGAGCCTAGCACATGCCAGAACATAGTGGGCGTTTGGTGTGGGCAAGATTGCAAGAACCATAAACTCAGGCAAATATCAAAGCTTCATTCACAACTGTTATGGCAATATTGGCATGACTTATGTGACTCATTGAATTAGGGGTTCTTTTATCTTTTGTGATGTTTCTAGAAGAAGAAAGTGAAGAGCTGGACGTATGAGTGTCTAGAGCCTTCATTAAGGGCTTTTTGTCATTTCCTATTATTCTAGAAGAATTTAGAAGAGAGCTGAACTGCTTTTGACTCCTACTGGAAAAGAAAACCAGATATGGAATTTTGAGTGTAGTGTTTCACGCGAGCTTATTTTCATTATGTTGGCTTCAAGATTGAGTGGGTTCAAGTGTATAGATCTGCTTCGTCTCTGTCTTGATGATGGTGTGTTGATTTCGTGAAGAGCTTCCTTGGTGAATATTGAGTTGATGATGAGGATTTAGAGATGATTATCGCATTCCCCCATTCGACTTTGTGAAGTTGAAAATTCAGAGATTATGAATTGAAAAGGCTGAAGGTTTCAACCGTGACCCTTGATTGTACAAGGTTTGTGCATAGAGATCAAGTGTTGTTCGAGATTGTGGTTTCCTTGTTGGACGTAGAGGTTCTATATTCGGTTGAGATTCGGTTTACGGTAAATCGAGTTCGATTCAAGGGTTGTTGATAGGCTAGGTTAGTCGCTTCAATAAATCACCTTGTAATCAATCGGAAACTAGTGGATTCGAACGGTCTACGGGCCCGAAGAGTTTTTCTCCTTAAGGACGTTCCTTAGGGAGTTTCTCTTCGTCACCATTTTCGGTGTTACGTCTCTTTCATAGTTCTTGCTTTGATTTGTTATTCTTTTACTAACCAAGTTTGCTATTTGTGTTGTGAGTATTCAATCCTGAGATTCGGTAATCATAATCACTGATCTGGTTGGTAAGTGTCTTAGTGATATTCTGGTTTCAGGTATAATTGTTCAATTGATTGTGTTTTGATTTAACCAAGTTTGTTATTTGTGTTGTGAGTATTCAATTTTGAGATTCGGTAATCATACTCACTAATCTGGTTGGTGTCTTAGTGATATTCTAGTTTCAGGTATAATTGTTCAATTGATTGTGTTTCGATTGTTTGAGTGAATCTGTAATTTTCGTTTCTGTAGTTTCTTCGGATTCCTCTGTTTTACATATTTGAGTTTTATTGTTTATATGTCATATATTCATATCTGATTGGTAATTAGGTATTTCAATATTGTTAACATTGTGTTTGAGTTCATATAATTGAGAATAGGTTGTGTGTGTATTAAAAAAAAATTTATTTGATTTTTAATATACCTATTCACCCTCTCTAAGTATTTTCCTCATAGTTGGGTCTAAAATCGATTTGTTCAACAACCTTGAAAACAATTCATCGACACACCGCGACTCCAGGTCAAGCGGAGCTTTTTATCTCAGTGATTAAATTTGCCCAATGCAAAGTTCCTATGTCGATTCCTATAATCAATGTGAAGGAATTTGAGGATCCACATCTTGAAGCGAAGAACAGAGCATAAAATTGTAGGGTGAAAAAAGTATGCGGGCAGCCTTATCTCTTTCTTTCCATTGCAAGTTCCTACAGGCTACATGGATTTGGAATGGAATTCCTGATAATAATTCAGGAGGGAAACGAGCGGAATCCAGAGGAAAGAAAGAGTCTGGTTCTAAGTTTAATTAGATAATTGCTTAATAATATACACAAAGAAGTGACAGATGAACGCCTTTTATTTTCATACAACCACCATTTCTTGAACCGCAAAAATTGTCTGACATATTACAATACCATAAGAGAAGTTACAACCTCACATAATATAAGCTTAGGCCAAGAATCAAGCAACCAGCAAAAGTCCTTCAATCTATAGGAGAGCACATCTTTCAACCAAAACGGGGGGGGGGGGGGGGGGGGGGCTGTTAGCCATGCTCATGCTATGAAAACTTCTCCTTATAAAAGGATGGCAGTGCACTTGGCACATCATTTGCAAGATGGACAATGAAATAATAATAACAGTACACGAAAAAAAAGGACGAGAACTACGCATTAAGGCTACTGTTCTTGAAAAATTCCAAACAGTTTTCTTTTTCCAAGTCTCTATTCCAGAACTTCTCGTAATACTCTGCATATGTGAAACCTCTGAATACCGCTGCAGATCCATCATCCGTGAGCAACTCCGGGGCCCTGATTAACGCGCTGTTGCACGGGCAGAGGAACGAAGCTATTGATAGCCTTGGCTTGTCAGCATTGACTATGGCTCGGTGCCAAACACTCCTATATAAACCATTACTCACTGCCTGCAATCACTCATTCTCATGTTAGATTCCCACAAAACTTGACACACTAGCTTCAGTTTCAATATAAAAACGTCTAAACCACCAGGAGAGCTTCCCTGGTGGCCTAAACGTGCTCGCAGGTAATTCTCTTTGGGTGGTGTGCGCAGTGTAGGCCCGACAACCCTATGAATAGTTAGCATGGAACTTGCCTAATAGATGGAGTATCAACTCCAAACCCATGTGACTCGAATTTAGTACCTCGAGCACATGGAGGGCAACCTTCACATAAACATGTTATTGACTCAAACAAATCTCGATAACCAGCTTTCATGCTGCAAGCTTAGTGGGCAATTTGAGATTAAAAGAAAGTACAAATTCTGCAGTTTTGTAGAATCAAATAGAGTTTTTACCTCTAACTGATCGCCAATGTTGATGACAAAAGCATTTGGGTGAGGATTAACTGCAAGCCACTTGCCATCCTTGAGGACTTGAAGGCCTGCCACTTGTAGGTCTTGAAGTAGAATTGTCAGGGCATTGGGGTCAGTATGCCCAGGCAATCCATAGGTGAGTTCTGGTTCCGGACAAGGTGGGTAATAGTTGACAGCCATATGCTGTCCTTGTTCTCCCAATATATTCTTGATGGAATCCTTTTCCACGCCTAAGCTCTCTGATATCAGCTCTTGTAATCTGTACCCAAGTTGCCTCACTTCCATGCAATAGTTACTCACAATTTCCCTGTTAAATCATGACCAAAAGTTACATTAGCTTTACAGATACATCCTCACCCTGAGCCGGCCCATTTTGGACCCACAGCTAATGATGGTATCGGGTCGGACTCATGTGGAAGGGTTGAGTGCTTCTACGATGCTCGATGTCACGTGATCTTAGGAATTATGGACATAACAATATTAAATAATTTATTTAAAAAAAACAAATAACAGATATTAATTTTCTATGCATTGATGACTCGAAAAACTTCTCAAAGCACGTTCTACCGGTAGTGATTGACTATGAAAGGAAGCTAACAAAGGGAAGCACGTCTCTTTTGAGTAAATAATAATAATAATGACAAATAGTATCACGTGAAAAAGAAAAGAAAATAAAAATGGAAGCACGTATTGTTTGTATTATTATGTAATTGTTCAAAATCACCGACCACATGAGAAATAAGTACAACTTTTAGGGGGCCACCTGTATATTCCACCAAAATTTGTGCATATGTACAGGATTTTTCAATAATTTGAGGCACTACGGTCCAACTGTCACACCCAAATACCACAAAAGGCTGTGACTCTAGGAAACCACACTAAAACTATTTTCTTAATTTTTATTGTTTTTTTAGTAACTACCGCAGATCCTAAGACGCGTATACAACACATATAGAGGAAGCTGAGTCAACAGCATGGGATTATGGGATTATTATATAGTAAATTATAGTTTCCGTGCACGACGGAATACAGGATCACACCTCACGAATCAATCACGGACAACGTGATACGATTCGGCTTACGTCAACGCGTTTAGCCTGTCGACGTCAGCAGAACCACCGGTTGTGTTTGAGATGTTAAATTTTAGGAAGTTAAAATTTTAGGATATTGAATTTGATGAAAAAGTGAAGAGAGAGATAATTTTTTATATTTATTAGAGCGAAAAGTAATTATTTGATAAAAAGAGAGATTATATTTAAATTTTTTATTGTGTTACAATTTTAAGAGATGTAAAATTTTTTGTTGCAAACGTAACCTGATGTCGTCAGCTCTGTATTGCAAAGCAGGCGTCATCACGGTTCAATTTTTTTTGCTAGATTCATCACCGTGCAATTAATTGAGGTAGAATTTAGGAAAAAAATAATAATTGGAGGTAGAAAAAGCCCCCCCCCCCCCCCCCTCCCCCCCCAAGCATTTCATCAGCCCTGACGTTAGTTTCTGTACAGCAAAACCAGCGTCCTCACCATTCAATTGCAGAAGAAAAAGTCTCACGTTGGTATTTAAATCCCCTGCCTATCTCCCCAACAACGCTATATATATATTAAAATTTAAAGTGGATCCCATCTGACAAGGTCCACCCAAGACTCTAGAGATTGTAGGCTGGCAGCATTGACTGCTAAGTGTACGATAGGGATACATGTGGAATCCATGTCTGAGGTTTGAGATTGTCGGACATTGATTTTCAAAAGGAAACATGATTAATTTTAAGCAAAGCATGTTAATTAAGAAGATTTTTTTAATTATCATTTATCTGAATTTTGAAACTAACTTGTTTGTTTAAGCAACATGGGTCATGGGTGACAGGATAAGAGCTAAATTAGATACGGTCCAAAAAATCAGGATTTGGTGGAAGTCCTCTGAAGAATACAATTGGGAAACCCAATGAGGTGGATTCCTTGAGAGGATGCTTTCTGCCGCATCATTCAGATTCTTCGTACAATAATCTTTTTGGGATCTGTCATTCTAATTCCTTGTATCATAAACTTTTTAGATAGTTCTGTTCTGACATTGGCCTCGTGACAAGGAATGATTCTATGACATAAAGGTTTATTCCTCAATACTGAATACAAAACGTTTGGTTCTCTAAGGAAAATGCTATAGCAGTAAGTTTTTTTGTTTGGTTATGGAAGCAAGGCTGAAATCTATAGTTACTACAATAATACAAATACCGGGTACTTTATGTGAACGAAAGGGACGTAACAAATTAAATTTTCAGCAGTGGCCACAAACATGACGTTGTGAAAGACAGGAGAGAGAGAGAGAACTTACTTGAAGGTAGGAGGATTGGAAGGCCACTCCGGCACATACTTCTCCAACGGGTAACAATGGAGTCTAAGATAGTCTCTCCAGTTGTGAACCTTCTCCTTGTTCACGTTAAAACTAGTTGAAAGTCTCATTGTTTTTGATGGATCGTCTGAGTACAACTTCAGTTTCTCCTCCACCGGCAGGCTAAAGAACTGATTGGCGACCTCGAGCATTTTTGCCACAGCTTCCAAAGGCACGCCGTGATTGACCACCTACTTAAATCACCGTATATATATATATATATATAAAAGATCAAAACTCAATCTAAAAAAAACAAAACTCTCTCTAAAGTCAAATGTTTATGCACCATACAGGAACATTTTGTTTTATTACACGCAGAAACTGACAAACTAATCGTACACTTTTCAAATGGAGAAGCGAGAGAGCAGAGAGGAGTGAACTACGCATGATATGATTTACCTGGAAAAAGCCAAAGAACTTGCAGGCATCACCGATTTGCCTCACAATTTGGCTTCTATCCTCAATACCCAAGTCGATAATCGGAACATCTTCGCAATCAGAGACTTCGGATAGCCGGGGTCGCTCGGACTCTGGCCGGATATAGCTTTCCGGCAAGTTCAAGTATGGAACCCCGGTGGATAGGACCTTTGTCTCCATGTATCCAAAGACAAAAGCAATCAAAAAATTATCTACGCTCGCAGAAGGGCTGGGTGCAGCCTTCTCTGCTTGGACTTTGTGTAGTTTCCTGGAAGGTGAGCACTACTCACGCATCACACATAATTTATATAGTAAGGGCAGCAGGGCGCAGGCGGCCGTTGAAAAAAAAGACAGAAAAACTCTGTGGATACACGTGCCGTGGGCCCGTGAGCTTTGGTTGTCTGTAGCTACATGTCCAATTGACATTTGTAGCCGTATAATTGATGAAAGTATTTTATAATGAGGAAAAATATATTTTTCATCAATCAATTATTAGATCTTTTAACACATTGTATTTTCTAATTATTAATGTTAGACACTTTATACCTTAAATTATTAACTTTTACACATTACACTCTCTAACTATTAATGTTAAATACTTTGCATCCTTCATTTGATAATAATACCCACAAAAAATTAATGAATTTATAATAATATCTTCAGTATATGCTATTAATGTTATTGACAGATTCCGTTTTAAAATTTGAATTGAGTTTGTTTAAGTGTTCAAGATGCCTTAAAAATATTTGGATTGAAAAGATTTTGAATTATGAAATTAGAATTGGAAAATATTTGAATCATGAAGATAAGATGAATAGCTTTCGAATTTTGAAAGAGGAGTTCAAATTCGCGAAGTGTGATTTGATCAAAAAATCTCTCAAGTGAATCTTCATAATATGATATTCGCTTGATCTTCGCCTAAACTTAGCTTGAGCGAAATTAACATTTTACCATACAATGTATTTCGCCCTATCTTGGCTCGAGCGAAAATCTCTGATTTCAAATTTCCTTACCTTTTTCTATTTTAAACGTGAGACATTCGTCCAAGAGGTTTACTCAAGTTATTTCTATCCTTTCTTGGCGTCTTATGCTTAAGAGCAAAATTTCTTGAGACCTTTGCGCCTAAATTGTTTGTATTTTCTATCTCCTACATCAATCACCTCAATTACCGTTGAAATCAACTTCCTGTGAGAAGCCTTCAGAGTGCTTAAGGAGATTGGAGTCGGAGTTACCGGTGTTGAAGAGATTTACAAGAAAAATCTCAGAAGGCTGAGGGTTAACCGCAAGGGAGAGGGTGTAGGTTTGATTATCTAGATTATTACTTCGGGGTTGTCAGAGTCAAACAATTGGATGTTGCCCCGTGTCTGAGTCATCGGTGTAAGGTGTATATTCTAGTGAATTTTTGGTGGCTGCTAGCCCGGAGTGATTTTTTTCCTTTGATAAAGTTTTCCACTTCGTCATCAAATCTCTTTTCTTGACGTGTGATTGATTTATCATTTCTAATTGATATGTTTCTTTGATATTTGTTGTAATATTTCGCTGCATATTTGTTGATTGTTAAATACATTTCACATCTAGATGAATCTCTTTTAGTACTTGTTCTAAATTTGTCTATTCATAGAAAAAAAGTATCAACACCTATTCACCCCCTCTGTGTTCTTTAGGGTCTAAACAGATTTTTCATATGCAAAATAAGTTAAGAACATTATCGTCATTTTATTCTAAAAATTTGACAAATGATATAAAATGTCTAGAATTGATAATTAGATAATGCAATGTGTCATAATTAATAATTTAAAGTTCAAATTACAAAATTTATGATAATTCGTCCTTCATATTGCATTCGAGATTCAGTTAAAACTCTAGCCGTTGAACCGTTGAAGACGTCAAAATATATATAAATACTTTTTTTTTCTTCTATTTTGAAGTCGATATATTATATACAACAGGGTTGAAGTAGGTGCAGGGCCTCATTAAGGACTAGATCTCTTTTATTACCTCATTCTCTGTAATAAATCCTCATATTATACTATTACAGATCACATATTATATTTCTTTAATTATTGTTCACTGGAAATATTGATTTGATAGGTTCAGCATAGATGTCTTGTAGGGTTTAGATTGACGCTGGAAAGGGCCGTGCACGTGATGTCTGCGAGCGGTCTGTGGGCACCACGAATGAAACTGAAACTGAAAGCTCATAAACTTGAAAGAACATGATAAACCTGTGGCTGTTAGGATTGATATTCAGAGAAAATGTGCTGGGAATAGAATTAATAGAAAAGCTGGCCTTAATTTATAGACTTCAGAGGTCTAAGGATAGGCGAATAGACATTGCTTCTGTTTTTGTTGCTGCAGAAGATACTAATTAAGAACCTAAAAGGGGCATTAATGGGACCCAATAAGGCGTCTGATAATTCCTAGAGGGAATAAAAGAGCGTACTCCCACATCACAATAAAAATGTATTCATAAAATTAATATTTAAAATTTTAAAAATTTATACACAAATATCAATACATTTTATATTATCTTCAACAACTTTTAATACAAATTTCAATATCTTTTAAAAAAATTATAACAAATTTTCACTCCCTATATTTTTTCACCTAATTTCAATAATTTTTTATTAATATATTACATCAAATAATCTCTCCTTACACATTTTTATAAACTCCAACAATAATTAAAATATTTAAAACTTTTCACTAACCTTTACACAAAAACCTATAAAACTCTAATCTACGTAAATATTCACAATTCTACCAAAATTTTACAATTTTTTACAAAACGAACACTTCCTTAGTTCCTGTGGGGATATTGCTGAAGTACCCAAAAGTAAAATTAACTCGAAATTATTCAGTCCATACAATTAGCATCTTTCGGGGAGCCCATTACCCTATTATCTAAATCAAGGATTTAAATTAATTAACCTAATTAAATAAAAGACGTCATAAGCTTGTGTGGTTAATATGAGTATAGTACTGGAATCCAATGCAATATATTTTATATTATAATCTTACTAAAAGACCTCTTAAAAAAAGGTTGACTTTATAAAAACTAACACGTACATGACAGCAAACTTTAATTGGAAGGTGCATGGCATTGATTGAGGAAGATCTTGACTACCTTCCTTTGAGTTTTTGGTCAGGCAGATCCATACGTTCTACCTTCATGTGCTCCTGGGGAAAATAAATTATATTTATTTCTCTTAAATTTGTACTGTTTTAAAATATTTGCTATTAGATTGTAAATTTCAGAAGTGGGAGATTGATTAAATAACAATTAGGCCATGTGAATGCACATTTGAAGGTTCATAGGACAACTGATGAGCTAGATAGCTAGGCAGATGGAATGTCTTACTTATGAGTGATCGGGTGATCACTTGGAAATAAGACTTAACTGGTGGGTGAAGTAATCTCTCTTTGCATGATGCCATTTAAAACGACTGACAGTTTCCCGATATAATATATATGTGAACGACAATCACCAACTTGCATGGTTAATCCCCCACGTACCCCTCACTTGCCAGTTTGGCTAAAGCTGGATACCTTTTCTTTTTGCTATTATGTGGCTCAAAAGGTTATCACAATCAACTCCAAATTAGTTTTAGGGTTCCTCATGTGTGATAAGTTTATGACGTACGCGGATAAGCTTTTTATAGAGGTATAAGTCCTTCCTTGTCTCATCAATATTGGAAGTATTAAGACTAATACAAACAATTATTATGGATACTATTTATTAGATCGCCAATTATCGTAAAAATTAAAATTCGTGAAAAAAGGGAATTGGATTAATTCGTAAATTAAGTTTTGAAGTCATTTTTAGATGCATTAATCCAAACCCTGATCTCCTTAATAAGTGAAATCTAATTGTTTGATTAACACTCTAATAATTATTAACCTTACGTGTGATGTACTTAGATCATTCTTCACGAGTAAAAACTAAACTATTATATTTATAACTATAGTTTAACGTACCTAAAAATGGGGTAAAGAGTGGACGATCGCGACTTGATCATCTTAAGACTATTACATTGATATCGTGTTAAATTATCAAATGTCTCAGAAATTTAAATTGATGGAAAATCATGAGTTGGATTACCGAATAAATAATATAACTTAGATTTAGCAGTATTGGGTTTTTGCCCCTTTTGTACATTATGCATGCGAACGTAATATCAAATCAAGGCGATAATAAAGAACTTCTTAAAATGAATTAAAAAATTCGAGAAAACAATATAATTGTCAGAACTTCTTTGAGCATCGTAAACGTCACGGCTTGTGCATTTTGACGAAGACTTTGTATTTGGTCCATGTTAATATACAATGATGCTTTTAGATCAAACTCCACACCAAGTTGGTGCCAAAATTAGAAAGACCGACAAAGACTGATAAGTTACTGGTGTTCATATGCTCTTGCCTCTCAAATGTTCCTGCAGGATTCGTATAATTTAGATGCCTCGGGGGGAATTTTCAATTAAAAATGACAAATTGGAAAGATATATCATAGAAGATGGTATCAACCTCGCTCCTGCCTCTCAAATGTTTCTGCAGGATTCGTATAATTTAGATGCCTCGGGGGGGGGGGGGGGGGGGGAGTTTCCATTAAAAATGACAAATTGGAAAGATATTATATAAGATAGATGGTATCAACCTCGCTCTACAGGCCATTGGTGATGATGTCCCACTCATAGCTCGTTCCTTATGATCTGATCCCGTGTCCAAAAAGAGAAGGATGATGGGTACTTCTATGGCCCTCCATTGTGAGGAAAACGCGTGGTCTGTTACTGAAGACGTCATTCTTTTTATGAGTTAAAATTTGGAGCAGAAAAAAACGTTTTAATTAAGAAATATCACTGAAAACAAGATGCGGTGGGAAAAATCATGATAAGCAAAAGCATATATTCGAAAGGCTTTATTTAGAGCTCATTCATTTCATGAAACTCAATTCCAAACGTACGTGCACGTTTATTGTTCGGAAGTAGATCATGTTCTGGTTTTTAGTACTTATTTAACGTTTTCTAGAACTTTATCCATACAATATTGATCCATTGGCCACCTGTCCCAGTAGAGATGTTTACCATGGATATTTATCCTGATTTGATTATTCAACTTTAATTACTTCAAGTATTTGCAATTCATTGGTTGAAATCAAGCTAATCTGTATCTTTTGAAAATGTTGCATATATATGCCAAAACGAAATTTCACTTCAAGGCTTAGAGTCGTTGCTCCTTATTCAGTGCAAGACTTTGACTTGGTGCATTGAGATTGAAGGCATCCAGATCGTATTGTCGGAGGCGGAAATTAACAAAAACAGGGCGGTGCATGCAAGTGGGCATGCAATGGGTGGTTCTCATTGAGCAGTCGGCATAGTACGGTGATGCAATGGATCCGCACCAGATCGTATTGTCGGAGGCGGAAATTAACAAAAACAGGGCGGTGAATGCAAGTGGGCATGCAATGGGTGGTTCTCATTGAGCAGTCGGCATAGTACGGTGATGCAATGGATCCGCACGAGCTAATTATTATCCATGTGCCAATCTTTTAATGTGGGTCCTGGTAAGTGCTCGACAAACTTTCAAAAAATTTGCTAGTCCTACCAGTGTGCTTTCCAAGTTGAGCTGGTAGGTCTTCATTGAAAACCTAGCCTAGCTAAGATGTACTGTGTGGTCCTGCAACCCAACAATAGGAAAAGCTGACCTGGTAGGTCTTCATTGAAAACATAGCCTAGCTAAGATGTACAGTGTGGTCATGCAACCAAACAATATTCTGTTCGCCCCCAAAACTTAGGAAAAGCTGACCTGGTAGGTCTTCATTGAAAACATAGCCTAGCTAAGATGTACAGTGTGGTCATGCAACCAAACAATATTCTGTTCGCCCCCAAAACTCTGTTGGAGGAATCCTAAAATTTTATCAGAAGACACTTGTGAAAGCATTTATGTATGACAAGGTGTTAGGCTATGCATTGATAGAAAATATAATACAGATCAATTTCTTGAGTGATGTGGCTAATGCATCCCAAACCATTCGTCATGTCAAAGCTTCTATTAGTATTAGGGTTCTTAAGTGCCAATGACTCCATTATCGACACCGAGTTGTCGTTACTTAATTTCATCAAAGTTGGTGCCGATTTAGGATTTTATAAAAGTTACGGTGGTATTATAGGTTCTCGAGTTATCCGATATATGGGAGGCTTAATCTTTAGGTACATAAAATTTAAAGTGGTTATCTCGTGGAGCGAGTCTGAATATGATTATTAAGATTATTAAATCGTAATTATTAGAGTTAACAAAAATATTTTATGAATATCTGAATTATCGTTTATAAGATTTTATTGGTAGTAAATTTTGACAGTCGCCAAACTCATATTCACGCTTTATTTAAGTTAAAACTGTGGAGAACTAGAAAATTACATCTAACGTATATATATGTCGCTTTTCAAAACTAGTTGCAATGAATATTGAGTACTACGGAGAAAAATGAGTGGCGCGGTGAGAGGTGGGAATGTTTGGCATTATTGATTACTCGTCCTAGCTAGCTAGTCCTCCTTTTCCAAAGCCTCGCTATCCAGTGGTTTGGTCCGCCATTGGCCCATTGCAACTTAAGATTGTTATCCAAATTCCCACAGAAAATTCTCCCGGTCAGCTCTGTCTTTCTACTTACCCCTTTCGGTGGGTTGGCTTGGCCACCCTTTTCATTTAATTTTGTGGTCACATATCAACACATTGTTGAGGGTTGGCACAAAAACGTTCGATAGCCAACATTTTAGACAACACTATAAATGCAGTTCACACGGGAAAAATAAACCCAATACCAAAGCGTGATCACTTTCAATCTTTTGGCTGTTGATAATGCGGGTCTCTAAAACATTATTTACATTTATTTATCATGAAAAATGATCGCAGACTACAATAATTGCCGACATTTAAATATTTAATATTCCCACACAATTATTATAATCTAGATTATTTAACCATCTAAAATCATTACTTACAGGGTAAACTACAATTTCTTCCCATAAACTACCATTCGAAACTTTAACTTGTTATAACTCACCTTCTCAAAGTATGCTTGATCTCGTTGCGATTCCACTCTCTAATCCGCTGGAGCCGTTATGTCGAACGATTTTTGTCTCATATAAACGGAACGTGACTTTCTCTTTACGTTCTTATAGAAATTTGAATCCATCTGAGCCATTCAGAGCCTTTCTCGCAATTTGGACACCCAAGAGAAGTAAGCTAGCTATTTATTATTTCTTGGGTCTACAGATCGCCAAAAACATTGTAGAATGCTGGAAATGATTTAGATGGATCCAAATGTGTATAATCATGTAAGAAGAAGGCCACCTTCGATTTACAAGGGACAAAAACCGTTTGAGATAAGGGTTCTATCGGACTGAGGGATGAAATTACGATGAGAAACATATTTTAAGTGAGCGAATTGTAACGAGTTAAAATTTATGAGAGTATTTAAGAATTGAGTGATAAATTGAGGGTAAAAATTATAATTTACCTTTACTTATATATGTCCCATGTAGCTTATAATTAGAAATCTGTAGAAAATTATCATGTTCGAACAAATTAAATGCAATGCAAAAGGTTGTCTTCCAAATACAAATAATCATTGTTAAGTGGATGCTTAGAAAAAAAATCATCGTTAAGTGGGTCATATTTCCAATCAATCGTGCATAATGATCAAATGAAACACAATAATCCTTGTAATTTGTTAAAATTCGAATTTTGCAAAAAGCCATTTTCTACAGTACTATTTGGTTATATTTCCAACTCTCGGGTCTTATCCGGGACGCAGAAGAAACAAAAATCATCACAGAGAAAACAAAACGTCAATTCAATAAGCATGGTCTTATTATTATTGTAAGATATTAGTGGGTTACACTTTTTTGAAAGGGTCGACCTAAATATCTAACCGTAGGACCCCCACCAGCATTGAATCGAGCCCCGGCCTAAAACCCGAGTTCAAGAAGAAGTGGTCCTGTGGTGCCGACAGGTAGGATAGTCCTTCTACTTCTAGTTTTTTTTTCCCTAAAACAGTACTTCTACTTCTAGTTACCTAAAACGAAAGACACCTAACCCTAATCTCTCTGCTGCGCCTATTATAGAAATACCTTAACCGATGCATGTGCTAGGAGACTGACGTTATCCTGGGGCATTTTTTGTGCGTCATCGTGTGACGTAGTCTTGACCGTTCTCTAAGGACAAGGGCAACTTGCGTGGAAAATATCGAAGCACCTCGATTGGCTGGAGATACAAACACGGGCGCGGAGATCCGATTGGGTTTGAGTGGTTTGTCTCGTATCTGTGTATTCCCCCAACAATTCGAAATTTACGGAGATCCGCGTGCCTTCTTTTCGTTTTTCTCAAAGGGTAATGAAATATATATTTACTTATTTTAACGAAGAGTCAAGTCAACCTAAATATTATTAGACTTAATTACCTTACGGGCACGTGATATCTAACTTTTACTTAGAAAAAATACGCGATATCTAATTTTTGCAAAATAGTTTTTCGGTACAAATCACGCGTTGACACGTGTTTTTTTAGTATCGATAACCGAATCACGAGTGATATACTTCTTTTAATCCGTAGAATTAGTCTTTGCTTCAGCCTTAGATTCAATTGATTCGATCCAGTAGAATAAACAAGCGAGATTCATCTTCCATAACGGATGCTGACGTGTCAACGCGTGAATGACAATTGACATGTACAACACTCTCCCGTTAAGTGGGTAACGACAGTTGGACGAAGTGATTAATTTGTCTCAAAACTATACCACAATGACCATTTTGTTGAAAGTCATACCACATGGACTATTTGTAATAGTTGGATTACCACAGGATCGATGAGGTAATTAAGCTATATTATTAAGATTTACTAATAGAATTGGTGGTTTAGTAGTCTACTTACTGTGTTTAGGGCTTACAACTTACTCTCAACAAAATTTTAAATCATATTAGTTGAATTATGTGGTGTTTGGGATGTAAATTTTCACCTCTCAAAATTTTCACTCATTAAAAAATTATAAAATAATCTCTCCTCATCAAATTATTATTATTTATTATAATATTAATTTAAATCTTCACTTTATACTTTTTCATCAAATCTAATAAAATCTCTTTACTTTTTCACAAATCTCAGTACCTTAAATTTTTTTCTACCAAACACACCTTATATTTTGGTGATATTCGCATTAGTTGAAATTCTTAAATTTTTATATAGTGGTGGGCCTAAGTGTGGGCCCTAGCTTCATGATTCCATCTTCTGCTATCATTTTTAAAAAATAATATATATATATATATCTATATTATTAAGAGTCACTTCAAAGTAATTGTCTTTATTAGATGGGTCTATATAGGGATATGAATAAGCAAATAACTTAATCCAAAGCATATATTGAATCATTTATTTATTTTACTATGAAATAATAAGAAATTATATAATTTATTTCCAGTAGGTATCAGTGTTACTAATAATTTAGGTATTTTATAATTTATATTCATTGAACTGATGCTACGTTGACGTTTACTTGTCGGACAAGTTTTGGCCGTTCGCGTGGAAATCAAATCTTCTAGATTAAGGGATAAAATACTCTTAAATCATTTGAGCTAAAAATATATAATTTTATTCAATACGATTAAGAAATGCTCCTCGTTCTCTTTGATACTCTATTTTATAGCATTTTTTAAAAATAAAAAATAAAAATTACATGTTGTACCCTCTACCCACCTCAAGTCTTCCAATGCAATATGCATTGCTTTTCATGATGATAGTGACAATCGGATGTTGGGCTTTTCATGTTGGGCTTCGAAGAAAGTAAAAAGCAAAGCACAATCCATGGCGAATTATGGCACAGAAGATGTCCCTCGTACCCTAATGGGTCGGTTTGTTGCCTTAGCTGTAGACATAAATACTTGGGCCTTCACAGGCTCGGGGCATCCTTCACAGGCTTGTGTTTCTATTGTTTGTACGAGAATGCTTGTATAGAGAGTGTATGACCTCCAATGGTTTAGGGAACTTTGGTTGTATTGTGGGGCTAGCTTTTTTTGCACATTTATACCAACAAGTTACATGTTTACCTTTTTTTTTAAAAAAAAATTATAAGTTAGCTGCTTAGTAATTGGCATTTAAGTTTTTGTTTTCTCTATGTTGTCCAAAAGAGGATTCCCTGATGTAATTTGTAATGTCTATTTTAGTGTCAATATTCTTGTTGGATGAAAAATAAAATGAATAAACATAAAGTGTTGGGAGAAAGAAACAACTTGGAAAGTATGCAAGTGGGCTCGTAATATAGTATATAGAGACACTACTCAACTTAAACTGTTAAACTTATGGGTTAGAGTTTAATTATGCTATATTAAAAACCCGCACTTATGACTTATTTCAACATGGGATAACATTTTTATCCTCTCACACGTGTATATTCAACAATTTTCCCATCACACCCTTTAATATAAGCCTGATCAATTGATCGAAAAAATTTTGTTTGTGCCAAACACGCCCTTAAGAATCTTCCACTTTTCTAAGCTATAAAAAAAGGGAGTTGGTTGCCCTGCTGGCAACGAAGCTGCAGTTTCTTCTGGAAAAGTGGAGCGAAGCAATCCTGGACTATTCGTACGAGTTTGGCTGCCGATATTCACGAGTCTGGAATTTGTGAACGAACGAAATGAATTATGGGCCGGGCCGGGTCGGGCCCAACATCTAAATATATAATCCCAACATTCAACAGAAATTCTGAGAGAGAAACTAAAATAGTCCACCACCAAGGCACCAATGTGAGCTGGGCCCAGCCACGGTCTGTCCCCTTCGTCACATGAAAACGACGCCGTTGTGTTTTCGTCAACCCAACTCGTTATCCACTTTCCTGGAGAAACCCACAGGGGACTCTATAGTCTATAACCAGCACCTTCCCCTCGATCCCCCAGAAGATAGCGAAGAAAACTGTATCGAAAATGGAGCATTCGAGCCATGAATCCCTGTTGAAACACCCCAACTCCATAACCTACGAGTCCCCATTCCCACTGTATGCACTCGCTATCTCACACTCCCCTTACCGTGTCGCTGTCGGCAGCTTCCTCGAGACCTACAACAACCGCGTCGACATCCTCTCCTTCGACCCGGACGCTTTGACACTTAAGCCTCACCACCCTCCTCTCTCCTTTGATCACCCCTACCCACCCACCAAGCTCATGTTCCACCCCTCCAACCCTAATCTCCTTGCCTCTTCTGGCGACTTCCTTCGCCTCTGGGACCTCCGCGACCACTCCATCGAACCCCTCTCCGTACTCAACAACAGCAAGTCCTCCGACTTCTGCGCCCCGCTCACCTCCTTCGACTGGAACGAAGTCGAGCCCAGGCGCATCGGCACCTCCAGCATCGACACCACCTGCACCGTCTGGGACATCGACAAGGGCGTAGTGGAGACCCAGCTCATCGCCCACGACAAGGAGGTATACGACATCGCCTGGGGGGAGGCTAGGGTTTTTGCCTCCGTCTCAGCCGACGGATCGGTTCGGATTTTCGATCTCCGAGACAAGGAGCACTCCACTATCATCTACGAGAGCCCCCAGCCCGATACGCCGCTTCTTAGACTAGCATGGAACAAGCAGGACCTCAGGTACATGGCGACGATTCTGATGGATAGCAACAAAGTCGTAATTTTGGATATCCGATCGCCGACGATGCCAGTGGCTGAGCTGGAGAGGCATGCGGCGAGCGTAAATGCAATCGCTTGGGCGCCCCAGAGCTGCAGGCATATTTGCTCGGCGGGGGATGATACTCAGGCCCTCATATGGGAGCTGCCGACGGTGGCCGGTCCTAATGGGATCGATCCCATGTCTAAGTACTCGGCCGGGTCAGAAATTAATCAGCTGCAGTGGTCAGCGGCGGTTCCCGACTGGATTGCCGTCGCCTTTTCCAATAAAATGCAGCTCTTGAAAGTTTGAGGTGCGGCTGAGATTTATTGCATTATTGATATCGATATTGGATTTGTGGTACTTGCAATTTTTTAGAATTCCTGCTTGCCAATGATGCTTAGGGTTGAACCAGTTTTATTTTGGGAACTAGTAAAGGAGTTGTTGCGAAACAATGAATTTGTTCTCTTTCAAATTGAAACGACAGCTTCATTTTTGGTTGGCATTTGTGTTTCTATATGTCACTTCTGAATGGTTAATTGTTTCAAAGACTTAGAAATCTGATACATTGTGCTTTTACTTTATACGTCATGGAGAAACGTCTCTCTTCTTCAGAAGAAAAGAGGAAAGATAAACAAGTGCTTGAAACTCTTTCCCTCTTTTGCTAGTGACATTCATATAATGTATATATCAAATTTGTCGTCAGTTCTGGAACTTGATGATCCTTCTTCGGTTACGCAATGAGCTTTTTTTGTAAGTTTTAATTCTTGAGAAAACTTGCACTTCATAGATAGCTATTGGCCCTTAATTCCTTTTCCTTTTTTCTTCTGTTGGCCTTCACACTTATTGGTACTTTGAGTTTCTTGCTTCTTCTTCGTCTTCTTCTCCTCTCTCTCCCAAACCAAAATCCCGGAAAAGAAGAAAAGAAAAGAAGAAGCAACTTAATTTCAGTCTTAGTCTTAGACTTCGGCTGTCTGAGTGTTCAAATCTCATTCCTTTGCCATCCTTGCTTCACCCACTAATTTTGGCCTTAATCTTGGTTGGCAGCATTGAGTTGGCTCATCTACACCTTATTCATATTACCTACTACCTTTGGAAATCACTCAGGCTGGGCAAACGTGAGACTTCCTTTCTTGTTGCATGCGTTGGAAGTCCCGTATATGCTGATATTGAGTATGTCTAGAGTGATGAACATATTGGTACGAGAATCTAATCATGTAGAGCTTATAAAGTGCAGCAATAGGACTTCACTTGCAAGGAATAAAAAGTGCTCGAAGTAATACTGGGCTCGCCAATCTGACATCTTAGTCGGATTTGTTTCGAAGCTTAAGTCAGTGGCGTGAGTTGCAATGTGGAACAAGGGACGTTCTTGTTGTATTTTCATATATGACATGAACCAACATATGTGGTGTTCATATGATCCGCTCAGAAGGTCCTACTTTGGTTTACTGATAAAACTGTATCTTCATTTCCTTGCTTGTTTGGATGAGTAGGTCCAGATGATGTAATTGAACTACCATGGAGAATGATTCTACACAGTATTTATACTTTGTTGAGTGTCTTTTACGATATGCGCTCTCTTGCTGAATTTGATGAGCTTTACAATTCCTTCTATGCAGATTCCTTGATCACGGAAAGGAAAGTTGGCAACCTAATGGCCCTGCTCTAAGCCCACGTGTTTTCTTGGACTAAACTATACCTGGTGTTACGCAAAATGGCCCTTGTGTTACTTCTAAGGAGTGTTCTAGCATGTTGGGAACGGATGCCAGCCTCTTTTGTGACCATCTAGTTCCCATCAGTTTATTATATAGGTAGGAGACGCACTTTCGCATGTATTATTGACCTGTGTAAGCTAACTAGTCTTCTCATGTATTATGGACCTATGAAGCTAACAGACCATTTTTACTTTCGATACTGGTCTATTCCACTTGAGTTGCCCGTTGCCATTCACCCTTCTGATGTATTACTGCCGTTTATTAGATGTCAGTTCTGGAGAGAAGATATCTGATAGCACCCCTTGTAGTAAGCTGGTTTCTGGACTATCAAGATCTTATTAGACTCGCCTAATTCTGTCTGGGCTGGTGGAAAAGTTTACTGTTGGGCGGATGAAATTGGCTTTCATTGTAATTGAAATATAGTACATCAAGAAATTCCCTGTACTTATCTTTAACAGAAGAAAAAAAAATCGTGGAGGATGAACTGACCTGGGCTAGATGTACAGTGACAAAAAGACATCAAGAACGAGTTATATGTTTGACATATATGGAATAACTACCTCTTGACAAATGGAAAGCCAAGTGGCGAGCGGCTATTCAGCAAACATGGTACGAGTTGGGCTTCCACCACTGGATCACTGAGTCTTCTGCATGTTGCTCAAGATTATTACTCGACTTACCTTGTTTGGTGGGAAACTAAAAATCAACGAAAAAGATATGCATGTGATTGACCAGTGTTGGAAGTCCCACATTGCTAGAAATACTAGTCAATGTGCTCCTTATAAGGTTGTGGCATCCCTCACTCCTTAAGGCGTCTTTTGGAGTTGAGTTAGGCTCACCTTTCACATATTATGTAAATTCTAAAATGGTATCAGAGGAAAAATTCCTAGTTTGTGGTCCACCGTCACCCGTTTCCACGTGTTGGCTTGGATGTCCTCCCGCCACACGCGAGGGGGCGTGTTGGAAGTCCCACATTGCTAGAAATACTAGTCAATGTGCTCCTTATAAGGTTGTGGCATCCCTCACTCCTTAAGGCGTCTTTTGGAGTTGAGTTAGACTCACCTTTCACATATTATGTAAATTCTAAAAACCAGACTTCATGGGAGGCAGTTGTGCTGAACAATCAACGTTATTAAAAACTTTTGACCGAGGCCGAGGGAGTGAAACAGAAGTCAAGGAATTACTAAGGGGCTGTTTGGCCACAAAATTTTTTTAAGATTTTTTTGAATACAAAATATTTACAACCAAACATCATTTTTAACCCTACATAAAAATAACTACAACATGCATACCAATAAAGTTAACATCACATAAAAATTCTCAAAACACAAAAAAATCCTCAAAATACTACACAACCGAACAGCCTTAGTCTGCGTTCGACACTTAAAATTTTACTCTCTTAGAATTTTAACATAATAAAAAACTACAATATAATATCTCTCCCCATCAAATCATTACTTTTCACTACAAAAATATAAAAAATTACCTCTCTTCACTTTTTCATCAATTCCAATACTTAAAATTTTAACAACCTTAAAATTTTACTTCTCAAACACAGGCTAAGAACATTTGAACGAGAGTCATAATCCGTATTGATTTCTACAGCCGTCAATCCCTCTACTCTGCATGTGCAGTGGTGGAACCAGGATTAATATTCAAGGGTGTCGAACTTTAAAGGCGAAATAACAAAAAAAAATTCCTTCGTAATACAAAAATTTTCTTAAAATTACAATAACGCAAATTAAAGACGAAAAACATTAAAAATATTGAAATACATGTATCATACTATTCCTAACAAATTCAAATATTCAATCATTTCAAAAATTCAAATCAATTTCAATTCTAATACATTAGAAATAACATCAATCCACAAATTAATTGCTTTCATTGCCACATACTATAGAAAATTGAAAGACCCTAGTTGCAGACACAGGCTGCGCAGCAGTTCAGGATGCCAGACATGATATCTGTTATGTCCAAACCAGACATTGCTGCCTCTGCTGGAATGCTGGCAGCTGAGGAAGAGGAGGTTGATGAAACTGGGGTGGAGTCCCAGGATAGGTTAGTCACTAGCACTAGTTGTTATAGATTTGATTGCAATTTCTTCAGTCTGCTTAAGGACAAAATCATCAAAAGAAATTCCTATCTTATAATTCTAGATAAAGCATTTTTTGTTTCACAAACACAAGAGCCTTAAGATCCCTGCATTATAGCTATATATTACTTCAAAATTCTTCACACTTCAACTTAAATCCAATAAAACCACAGCAGAGCTCATTGTCATCAAGCGAAAAACGCATCGCCACTCCCTCCCTCCGCCCCTGTGCATGTGTAATCCTCTGTGTTTGACTTACGAGTATCGTAGAGACAAAAGGGAAATGCTTGGAATCCCGATGAAATCCGGATGAAATTTCGATTTACGCTTTCCGCCCGAGTGTCGCTCAACAACCGCTCGAGCGCTCTTTGAAAATTTGGATGGCAACGGATCCCATCGGGATCCCAAGCATGTACCGAGACAAAAAGCTTATTAGTAGACTTTGCGAGGGAAGTAGGATATCAGGGAAAACAATCTCTTGATCAATCATTATTACACTTTTACGCAAGATGGAAAGGATGACGTTATTGAAAGGAGGGTAGAATGTCAATCTTAAAGCGGAAATTAATTTCTAATGGTAAAAGCAGTAATATGTTCTACAGAGCAGTTAACACGTCTCGCTTGGAAAAAAAAAAGTTAACACGTCTCGTGTCACAGTTTTAAGGACATTAATATTTAATATGATATGATCCCAACTTGTCTTCCTTGTGGAGGATTGTTCCTCTCCTCTCTACGCAGGAAAGAAACAAATTTCCTGCGTTATCTTTCATATTCCAGACGATCCTGCATTGCAAGAAGTTGTCAGTAATTTCGACTGTTTCTTGTTTTTTCAGAGTCAATATCTATCTTATTTGAGTGATTCTGTTGATCTCCATATGTTTCGGCAATTTAATAATTTAGATGTTTGTACTTGGACCAAACTAGGGTTGGCATTAGTCTATTATATATGAGAAGCCGCAGCTGATCGACTTGCTCACTGAATGAATCTTGCAGCCCATCAAAACTTGGTTCCTATTGCAGTCAATTAACTACTTCTACATCATCTCCTATGCAGATCATTGTGCCCTTCCATAACCCATGATGCATATTTTAGGGTTTTTTTTTTCCAGTCAACATATATAATATTATAAGCTATCTATCAGGGATTATTCTATCTGTCACAGATTTTCCTGAGACGTGCATGCATATGAGAAACTGCGCTTTCACAGATATTGACAAGAATTAATGTTGCGACTACTCTGTAATTCCAATTGTTGAGGTTATGCTTCTTGTTTTGCAAGGAAACTTCATGTAATTCCAATTGTTGAGGTTATGCGGGCAAGTAGCCATAATTCTGAAATATGAGAGGAAACCCAAAGTTGGAATCACTAGACTAAATCAATGCAACCTCTCCATCCTTCACGTTTCTATTTGTATATATCATGTATATATCAAATAAATATAAATGTTGTTTAGAAAAAAAATAAATATAAATGTCTCTTTCATATGAACATTAGATTAACCCAAGCTAGCTGTTAGGTTAACGTCTCTTAATTTCTAAGACTTAAATGTTTGACAGTTTCAACTACAGGGGTTCAACCTCTCCAAGACAAAGAAATTAAGATCGAGGTAATATATCAGTTTTTCCTATATACTTTACTTAATTGGATAGTATGTTGATTCTTCTCCAATCAGGAACCACCATAATTTACACATTTCACGTCAAACATTATAAACTCATGAGGTATTATACTCCTATATATGAAACCATATATATATATATATATATTATTGATTTCTTGGCAGCATTCCGAGAAGCCCCTCAACCCTAGAGTTCTGCCTGAGGAAGCAGGGCAGCAGTAGCTGCTGAATCTTCTACTGGCACATGGACGACTATGCAGAGTCACAAACCCATGGACTTGCTAGTCTTGATATCGTTAAGTCTTCAACGAGTCAGTATATATTTTTTTTTCTAAATAAACTTTATTAGACACCAGAACAACTCAAGGTGGAAACCTCGGGTTCACAGGTGAGAACAGAGGAAGGGATATTCCCAACCAGGTTTTCGGCTAAAGCCCAACTAGCAAGTTGATGGGCAACCGAATTAGCATTACGCTTTACATGGTTAAAAGACCAAAATTTGTGACTACAACTCAGGTGCAAAATATCTGCAATAATCGAACGGATGCGCCAGTCTGTAGACACGCCACCATCTGAAATGGCATCCACCACAGTCTTAGAATCCCCTTCAAAGATCACGCCTTCTTGCTGTAAAAAAGACGCCTCCTGAACAACAAATAATGAACGAGTCAGTATATCAATAATTATAAGACTTATCCTTCCTTCCTTTTGCAACTTCTTCGGTAGCTTCATTTTGTTTTTTGTGGATTCCACATTGATTTCCTCCAATATATCAACAACATTAATTTGCTGGCAAATTTATGAAGATTGAATAAGAGAATTCCATTTTTCGTACTTTAAGAAGTTCTGTATTTGTTAGGACGGAGGAAGAGTAAAAGAGACGTGAGAAATAAAGAGTGAAGAAAAACAGGATGGAGATGTAACATGTTCATCCTCACCCAGACACGATAACGACGTCTTTTTCAGACAGGGTGCTTGGTGGGCGGGAATTGCTTTCGGTTGGGGGATATTCTGCAATTTTCTGAACGGATTATAAGGTGCAATTCGAAAAGAGACGACTTCATAAATTTCTTTGTAGGATCCATGTTGCTCGAAATTTTATATGGAAAACATTAAATAAGACTGCACAATTGAAAATCCGGTCCGGTTGTACATAAAATGAAGGACCAGACAGGTCCAAAACTGTCCGATCTGGACCACTTTCTGAACCTTTTTTTTGTAAATAAGAGGAAATTGAGGACTTAATTTCGAAGGGGAAGACCGAAGGGACTAGGGTGAGTGTCAAAATTCATAGTTTTGATTTAAAATTTTTATTTTTTAAGGTTAAAGTTTATATTAAAATTTTTTTTAATTTTTTTAATTATTTAAATTAATAAATCCAGTCTAGTCCGGTCCGGTTCAGACCGGATCCTAAAAGGCCTAGACCAGACCGGAAGGCCTAGACCAGACCGGAAGGCCGAAGGGACTCAAGGGACTAGGGTGAGTGTCAAAATTCATAGTTTTGATTTAGGGTTTTTATATTTCAAGGTTAAAGTTTATATTAAAAAAATTTATTATTTAAATTAATAAATCCAATTTTGTCCTGTTCGGTTAAGACCGAATTTTAAAAGGACTGGACCAGATCGGACCGAATATAACCAGTTTTTTAAATTCGGTAAGCCTGTGATCCGATTCTGGCCATAACATTAAATGATGTAATTTTTACTAATAAATCTATCTCTTTTCAAATTTCAATAGAAAATTAGATAGATCCTAATCTTAACTAATATAGAGGCGCTGCCGACGTGTCTTGTCAGAGGGAGGGAGGGAGAGGTGCAGTGAGTGGTTCGTGTTCCGAAGTTCAATAAATGCTATGGAGTCTGGACCGCTGGACCTGAGAGATTAATTTTATAATTTTTAAAACCCAGAGACTTATTAGTTAAAATTATATACTAGAGTGACTAATTTGATATTTAACCCTTGTTCTTGTATCGACGAGGCCTGCTGTAACAAATTTCCCTGTTGTGTCAGTATAACTGTCCACGCCACGGTTGGCGTCAAGGAAATAAACTTTTGCAGAACCCACATCTGCTGGATCCAGTTGCCATCAAGGAAGGTCCAGATCCACCAGACGATTTTGTGAACCAAAATGGAGCCCAAGAGGGCATGACCCGAATGCCCAGAGAACCAGAACAAAGCTCAAGGAATATAAAAACAGGAATAATCTGATTCCCCCCGACCAAAGCCCACCTCTTATTTCCCAGAAAAACCCCGTCCTCCTATCCGCTCCTTCCCTATTTTCTTGTTCTGGGTGATGGAGCTGATTTTCTTCGAACACCATAACCCATTTCTGGAACTAAGCAATCACAACCCAATCCCGCCCAATCACCTCCGTCCTTGACATGTCACCGCCGCTACCACTACCTCCGCCACCCTTTCAACCAATCACCAACTGCCACATCACCACCACCCTCAAGCTCCCTACCGTTCCTGAAGTCTTCTTCACGGCGCTCTCCCTCTGCGTCCTCTTCCCTTCCAAACCCCTTTTCTCTAAACTACCGTTTCTTATCACTTTTCCTTTGAACCCCCGCCGGTTCTTCAAAATACCCAGCATGTCGCGAACCCACAAAACGCAGCACAGCAACAGCTTCAACACGCCGCAGTCACTATCCGAATGGCTCAAGCCCCGCTTGCCCTCCGACTCTTTTGCCTCTTGGGGAGTGAAACCCGGGACCAAGAATGTTCACAACCTCTGGCTTGAGCTCGCCGAGGGAGAAACCTTCCTCGCAGACTCCACCCCTCCGATTCGTACTGTCCAAGTCCTTACGGTTCGAATCATTGACCAACACAACCGGGTTCTCATCGAAACCCGCCAGGAGTTGTCTGACGGTAGTTTGCGTGACCGGTACCGACCTTTATCGGAGAAAATGAAGCCCAACGAGACCCCTGAATCGGCGGTTTATCGAGCGGTGAGAGAAGAGCTCGGTTCGATAATAAAAGGGTCGGTCGGCGATTTGGAGACTCAGAGCTTTGTGCGAATTGTTCCGGGGTCGTATCGGCAGAAGGTGGAGGAGAGAAATTCGGCATCGTATCCAGGATTGCCGGCGTGTTACGTGTTGCATTCGGTAGACGCGGTGGTGGAGAGCTTGCCGAAGGGGGAGTTTTGCACGGAGGAAGAGGAGTATGGGGATTGCGAGGAAACGAGGATGAGAGTGGTGGCGGATGAGGCGGTGTCAGTGAAGAAGCATTATTGGGAATGGGTTAGTGCTGATTCGATAAAATTTTGATGCTGTTTTAATTGAGTTCAATTGAATTGTTGAACTTTATGACATTAAAAATTTTGGGTTTTTTTTCTTCATGTTTCGTCTTTTATTGGCATTGTGTGTGCCTGTTTACTGTAGTCAATCATGATAGTGATACTTTATATGAAAGATTAGTAGTGTCCCTTTATGGCATTTGGAAGTGCTTACAATTTTGAGGTTAATGCGAGTACACCCTTTCTGGGAATCTTAGTCCATGTCTTACTATATTTTCTGGATCATGATTGTGGTTGCTTCAGTTATGAAACTTATCGCTTCAATTTCCAGCTACACGTTTTCTTTCAATTTTTAATCACATAGGCATGTGCGTGTGCAACTGTCCAGGGAAGCAGATCCATTGCTACATATTCTTCAGAAAGTTACATAGTCTATAAGTAATGCTTGGCTGAGGTGGGAAATTCTCGTTTTTCAGTGATTATGAGGAAATTGTAGTTGAATACTTGGTCTAGGGAAATTTTGGGGAAAGTTTGAAATGGTGATAATTGCCTTAAAATGTTTGCAATGACCAATACTGGGAAGAAGTGGAAGGTTGGGATGATAGTTGGGACCTGTTAATATAGTGGCTATGCAGCTAGATGAGCGAAGTAGCACAAAAGAGAAAATAGTGTGAAGTGGTATAGAAAGTTTGCCGAATTTAATTTCTGCACTGCCAAAAATGTACTACCTCTTTCTAGTTAAAATCACATATTTATCCTAAAAACCTTCCAATAGAAATGGTCATTGCCCACTTTTGATCCCACCAGCCACATCTCTTTTACAGGTTACAGCACTCATTTTTCCTTGGCTTTCTTCCGACAGGAAATTGGCCCGTGTCAGCCCTATCCATGTGGGGTCTTGGGATGGGTGGCGTTGGTATAATCTCACCATTCAGTTTTTTATGGATGGAGTGACCATTCTCAAGACTTAAACCTGGGGCTGGGTAATTGTGTTTCACTTCTCAACAATTACTATTGCATTGGAAAGTTGCCCCTCTTGGAAACCTCCCAACATTATCACCAAATTGTCTCTGCTAGAGACATGTAAGCCATGGCTTTCAGAGATATTGCCTCTTCGACATGTGTTTAGAATTTACAATTCCACTTTTCATGGTGTCTTCTGTCTATTGTTAACAAACTAAGCTGTGGAAGAAGGCCCTACTTCGACAGCTCATTGAAGACCTCTTACACCCTCTTCAAAGTTTAATGTCCTAATAATGCTATATCTTTATTAAAGCTCAGAAATTTTCGATGTGCCAGGATATTTAGTGAAACGGAAATCTCAAATCATTCCTCACCTGCTGTTTTGCTATTTAGAGAATATAGCTTAACTGGCATTTGGAACCTATTCAGGCAGGAAAAAGCCCATTTGTTGGTCTCTCGGCCCATGGCTTATAATTTTTGGCACATAGCTCAAAAAATATCACAGCTTTGGCGTTTAGACTTTATTCAGTAACCTATGTTCGAGGCCACGTGACTTGAACTTCCTTGCACCTATGACTTGTTCAACATGAATAGCGTGACATTCAACTGTCACTTCCCTAATTCCAGACCTGGTGACAAGTACATGCATGCCTTTTTGTGTCTATTGTTGTAGCCTATTCTTCTTTGTGTTTTGAACTCGATCTGTTTGTATGGACAATAATCCTATTGCTGTAAAACAAATACCTCTGCAATTCCTGTGCATATGTTTCTAGACAAATAGATCATAATCAATTTTGTAATAAATCTGCATATCTTGCAAGATAAATGACGATGAAGCTCCTATCTGTTTTGGCTTAGAAGCTATCTTGCGTAATGAAAAGCAATTCCAAGCCTTTGGTATAAAAAAGAAAAAGTATAGGTGTTTGAATTGCCTTCTGCCTAAGCAGCATTTTAGTGATGCTTTTCCAGAACCACAATGTTTGCTTCCCATTGCCGCTTATGGGCAAGTTAGAAAATGGGTTTAATGCGAAGATGGGGTGCCGAAAGTAATTGCAGATGATGAGCAAAGGACCTGTACAGAAGCCAAGACCCCTGCAGTTCTGTTTCTTCCCCTTCCTCTGAACAACTCTATTTTGATAGCCTTTGTCAGCTTCCCAATTTCAATTTCCAGTGTCATTTGTTAAGCAGATATATTGCACTTTGGTTTCTATCGAATATTCTTGGGCATTTACATGTTCAAATATACTTGGGGATTTACATGTTCAGATTATGGTTTCCATAAATTTGGGCTTCTAACAAGAAATTCAGATCTTGAGTTGAAGACTAGTAACCTCAACTTGTTTTTCTCATGGATTCTCATCATGCAACGGTATTTTGTAATTCAATTCTGGCATTTTTTTAATGAAGCAGAAAATGTCATTTGTCAACAGAAAATCTGGGTTTTGTTGAATGTGGTTTGAAATGTTTGCATCTATTACACCAATATAACCCATCTTCTATCTGTGGTATTAACTAATGTGATATTGTCTTTTCTTGCTATGTCATGCTTTCGTTTGGGTTCTGTACTTCTTTGTTCTTCCCTTAGGGTATCAGATGACAGATTTAAGCTCAATGTTCTTGCACCGAGTAAAGTCGTATTCTTATGTGGGTTAAAAAACGGTGCTGGACCTTGGTTGATATTGGTTTGATGTTAACATGCGTTTGTAAAGCAAAATATTGAAAGGGCGAAGTGTCACATGCTAGTTGAAGAAGATCCGTTGCCATTAGTTAGAAAACAAGAAAATGTTGCGATTGCCCCAGACAAGAAGAAATCATAACGACTTTGTTTGATACATATATTCTACAAACTGAAGACAACTACATGTGTACTCAAAAGAGGGCATCGGCTGGGCAAAGCACACATTTGTAAGATCATCTGGCATACAGACCGGAGAGCATGGACTTTATCATGCATTGTTTAGCAGCCAACGCGTACCAAGTGCAGGCTAGTGGTGAGGAGAGATCATGCTCCTTGAAAGGATGAAACTCCCGATTAACATGATTCCTAAATTGTTGTTCTTTTTGCCCTTCTGTTTGGTTGTGACTGCTCTGTTTTCTGGAACAATATAGTCACTTCTTATTTGCAGTGACAATATAATCCTTGTTTGTTTTCATGGTAGAAAATGCCCTACTAAACCCAGGTTTGCCTGCATATTCGGATCTGGTAAAAAGTATATGTTTGGGTACTATAATTTTTTGTGTGGGTATTTTTGTTTGATTATTGAGGGGTAAGAAAAAGAGCATGAGTTGTCTAGTGACACCATGACTTCTTGTCCTTGAGCACCTGAAATGTCAAATTTTCAATATTGGAACTGTCTAATGTCGATATCTTAGCCATGCACTACCTTTGTCCCCAGATAAGCCATATTGACAAACAAATGTTGGGTCACATCTTCAGCACGACATAGAAGCCTTTTTGAAGTTGTTTCATAAACCCAGGTCACAGTTTTGCCTAAGCTTGAACCTTCTGTTCCGCTCCCCCCCCCCCCCCCCCCCCCCCCCCCCCCCCCCCAAATTACTGGCTAGTGCAGTAATAATATGAAATCAAAGATATTCACTTTTAAAGAAATTTTTCATAACCAAACAGCAAAATCTCAAAATTTATACAAATTTCTTCATGAGTTTTAACCAACTATTATTTTTTATTAAATATTTCGTCAAATCTTATCTCCTTACTCCAACAAATTCTAATAAATTTTTTTACACAATCTAACCTTTTAAACTTTTTCTAAACTTAAATTCTTAAAATCTTTGGCCGTACTCTTCTCTTTCACTCGTGGTTTGTCTGCATAGTTACTCTGTACTCTCAACGTAGAACAATTGATTAAAATAAAAACGTAGACAGTACTTGAGGCTATACACAGACATATTGTAGTAAGCCATGCAGTGGCTTTTCAATTCCTTGAAAAGTTGTTTAACTTTCGAAATTTGTGGCACCAGGTTTTTCTCCCATCTTTATATTTCTTTCTGGAAAGCGAGGGTGATCATAATGTTGCTTGCTGTCCACATCTGCCTTTTCCTTTCTCTTTTTCGTTGGCTCTTTGCGAAATAGCTGCGTAACCTTTACGCTTGTTCCCGCACACCAAAGAGATAATTTCCAAGCTGAATCCCTTCATCATGAGTTGCTAAAATCATTTCTTTCCTTATTTTTCCCTGGCAATATCCACGAGTTTACATATAACTTTGTTCTGTGAAGTCAATTGTCAATAAAAAAAAGGTGCATGGATCGCAGTTTTAACTTCTCATGTAGTTATTCACGTATTTGTCCATATTCCTTATCTTAGCTGCGATGCTTCGTTTCAAGTGCGTCTAGTATGGAGTTCGGTTATTGTGCCATGCACCATTGTGCTGAGCATATTGAGCGACGATTGAGATTAAAAGTTGGAGATCCAACGAATGTAATTATCATTTAAAATATTCAAAACATTTTAATTGATATGACGCGATCTGGACCCTTGAATTTGAAGTTTTTAATCTCAGTTGTCGCTCAGCATGCTCAGCACAATAATTCTTAACACAATAACCAAACTCTCTTGTATGTGCCTTACAGTCCACGCGCGCTTGTGGTGCAGTATAATGTCACGCATTATAGTAAAATAAATATTTATAAAAGTTCTCCATTACTAAATAATTTCTCACTTTGTCTATAAAAATTAATTTTCATTTTCAAAATACTAGTTATAAATAATTATATTTTAAAAAACTTTAACAAATATAATCAAGAAAAGCATATTGGAATCACAAGTATGTTACCAGTTCTTGAAACAGAAACATATCCTTCTTAGAGGGAATTCTCCAGTATATTCGTTGTATTAAGCCCGTGGTGGTATATTTCACAAGAAGGAAACAACAGATTCAAAGACCTAATGGTACATAGAGATTATTCCATAGTTGCGGCTACTAGTGCATGGGGACCAAGACTGACTTCCATTAAAGACTAATCATTAAAGGTGAGTGGTTGACATGTAAATTGGAGATTCCTTAGCCAAGGAGCAACCAATTTTCACCCTTCTGTTTCTTTTTCTTCTTCTTTTTTTTTTTGTTGCCTCTTCTCCTCGGAATCTCCCCTATCATGCACTAATCCTGTCCGCCAACCTTTCTTGCTTCTTCCTATGAAGAGGTAAAGAAGCAAAGGGTATGGACATTCCACCATCATCCTTAATCCCTCTTGAAAATGAAACTACTCAAAAAATTCCTTTTTCTGCTGTTTTTTTACCCATTACATGCAAAGCAAAGCCAAAGCTGTGATCAGAGCTTTGGCATAAGAAAAATAAGATAATAACATAACATTTACCATATTCCCAAACAAGCTTTTCATTCTTTCAATCTTCCTTATAACTTACAATCCTATCAAGCGTAATTGATATTCAACACCTACAAGTACAACTAGCAATACGTACGCTCACAGCAAGCCAAGTGAAATCAAGAAACAAAGAAAACAACTCATTAGCGTTTAACCATATATGTTAGTAAATTCAGACAGTAGTAGAACACTGAGTCCCTTGCTTTGAAGTCAGTGGACCAGTTGGGATGGCTGGTCCGAAAGGCATCACTGCAACGCAGTTAACATTAAACCGGTACCTGCTAGAAACCCAAGTCCCCACTTTCCACCGGAGCTGCCCATTCACCTTCAGGTTCAGAACTAGTTTACCAGCTATTTGGTCTCGTCCAACCTCAAAACCAAAAGATGGAGCCACGGGCAGCCCTATTCCGACCAAAGAAGCTGTTAAGAGATTACTATCTCCCTGCCCTTGGTAGAAAGGAGGAAGAGAGGTATAGGTTGTTATCTGTTGTCCCTTATAAGCGGCGTAAACTTGCAGCTCATCGTAGTAAATGCCAACTTTCTGATTTGGGTTCTTGGAGAAGAGGGTAAGTTGGACTGAGGAGTTGAGAAGGTGACCGCCTGAGAGGTTGAGAAGGTAGACGTCAGCTTCGGTTAGGGAGAAGTCGGGCTTTGCGGGGCGCAAGATGAGCCAGATAATTAATATAAGCGAGAGAATAGAGGTGAATAACGTGGAGAAGGCTAAGAATAGCTTCTTGTAGTGCTTGTCAATGTTCAGTCCTTGCTTGGCACAGTGTTTGGGAGACTTTATGAAGACTTGAGACATTTGCAGGACAGAAACAGAGAGAGAGCTCAGGGAGACGGGGGAGAGAGAGATAGAAGCAACGTCGACAAGGCTGAGGAAGGGGAGGTGATAGGGTTATAAAGAAGCACCGAGTAGCAGAAAGCAGCAATTATTTTGCTCTATAATGCTTTTGACTGGCAGCTACTCCTTGTGGTGGCAGGTGACTAATAGATATTTGCTTGTAACTTCTGGAGTGCACTTTAAAACCTAATGAGAAAGTAGATTTATATATTAATCATACTTCTGAACGATTAGATCAGGAGATTGCGCCCCATACCTGGAAACAATGTTGCATGCACGCCTTCTCGTGGATTCAACAAACGGGCAGGATAATTCCACTATAAAGACCAAAGCTTCGGTGGGACAAGCCTAGCCTTTTCCCAAAAGCAAGTAGACTTGCCACATCCATGCGGGTTCGGATTCAGTCCAGACCGTACGGGTCCAGACGCAACCAGACCTGCGGTCTGGATTGAATCTCCTGAAATAGACGACGGGGAGGCCTCCACGTCATTTAATGAGGTCTTCCCGTCGTCGGCTCGGCTCAGCTCTTTGCTGAGTGAGTCAGGGTGCGACCAGGCTCTCGTTTTTGTCTCCACATCTGTACCGGTCGGACCACTATAATTTAAGTGCGACCACACTTCCGATCGGTACAGATGCTGCTTCAAAATCCCGTGACGTTTCAAAATCCATTTCAAAATCCTTCACGTTTCAAAACCCATTTCACCCACCTCCGGTCCAGACGCATACATTTCTTCCAAAATCCCTACATTTTAGTTTCTCACCTATTTGGAAATCCCTCTCATTTTGAAAGGGACGAAATCCCTCAAATCTCACCCTTTTTTAGTTTTTGTTTGAAGAGCGGAAGAAACCACACATTGTGGGTGAAGGTGTGGTCTTTGGTTCTATCTCTGCCTCTCTCTCTCTATGGCCTCACACTCGATTTACTAACAACTTTTGTTTGATTTTGTTTCCTGTTAGGTTCCAATCTTCTTATGAAGAAAGTGGAGATTTTTCAAGTGAATTTTGAAATGGTAATGTTTGCGGAAAGCTCCGTTCTTGTGGTCAGAGTCAGCTTTTGTCTTTTAATAGAGTTCTCTAAATCGTGGCACTGCAAGGTAGTGGATTTCTTTCTTATTGAGCTGAATTTTAGCGTGATAGGATTTGGTGTCCTAAATCCTTTGGGTTGATCAGAATGTTGAACGATTATGTTAGAGTTGCTGAGACATGTACTTTGGTTTCTGATTATTACTTGAAAGTAGATCGTGTTTTGGGTAATCGATTATCCCTTTTTGTATTGATTTTTTGTCTTAAGACTTGATGTTCTTGACCTCTATGGGACCTCAATTCTCATGAGTGCAAAATTAAAACCAGGGGAAGAGAGAGAGAGCCTTCTTAAGACTTGTATTAATTTTTCTGCTTGATTGAGATTTGATTAACTGTCTGATTAACTCTTCTTTGGCTATACTGTTTGAATTCAAATCTTCTTCAGCTATTCAGATTGCTTTTTTGAACTATACAAGTGGTGGTGTTAAATTTTGCTGAAAAACTGATTAATAGTTTGAAGAATTAGAGGATATTGTCGTTTGGTCTAGAAATTAATTTTTGTTTTCTTTGCTCTAGAAATTGTTGATTATTGGGGTCACATTTTGGCGTTGCTTTTATCTCATTTATCTATTCCTATGGACATTGTTGTAGCTGTATACATGGTTGGGGCTGTAATGTTCATTTTGGCGTTGCTTTTACATATTGTTTAACTTTTAGTTTGATAAGTATTATTTTTTTGTTGCTCTTCTAAATGGCATGGCGCAGAGTTTCCTTTTCATCTTGTCTTACTCCAGAATCAAAATAAGCTTTGTTATTCATGTCATTCCTACTCAGTCTATCTTTGTGGCACGAGATAATACCTTTTTTGTTCAACTGCATGTTGTTTGTATAATAAATGAGTGATTACTTAATTGTCGATTTCCAAGGATCCATCCAAGTTAGTGTTATTCCCTCCCATTTCGAGTTGCATATTTTATGAGTACTTGTAGAAACACCATATGGGTATCAGTACTAAACAAGAATGTGACTTCAACTTGGATATCCTGATAGCTTGATTCTTTCACTCCAAGCAGTGCTAATTGGAACGCCAATTTTTGTACATTTTGCTATGCAAAATAGTGGACATCTCCATTAAGTTTGCACGCTTCTTTATTATATTTCTGATGTACTATTTTCCTTGAAATTGCAGGCAACGAAGACGAGGTTGCAAATGAAGGGGATTTTACTGAAGTATTTTATAATTGTGTTGTATTAAATATTTACCTTTTAGCAACTTGTAGAACAATTTTTGTATTGAATATGTATATGTCAGGAACACAGCTCAACATAAATCGTGTACTCTGATCGCTATGCATTACACCTCTTCTTTCCAATCCAAGTACTTCGCAGATGTTGCTTTTGCCAGATTTACATTGTCTGCACTTCATGCATTCTCCAATAAATACTGTGAGCACGCTGTCTCCCTCTTCACATTCGCAAGTGGGGTAAAGTTTACAAATAAGAAGACTGCAACAGTCTTCATACAATCTTCAAATATTATATTTTTTTCCAAGCAATCGGTCAAACAAAACTGAAAAACAAGTGTAAAGGAGGGAGAAGAAGAGAGAGACAGAGAAGAGAAGGGGAGAGGAAGTAACACAAGGATCACAGATTTATTATGCAAGCTGACCTTCGATTCTTTAAGATACAAGCTCAGTAACCCTACACGATTTATTGCTAAAATCTGGTCAAAAGATATTGTGCAGAAATAGAGGCCTCCCCGTCGTCTATTTCAGAGGATTCAATCCAGACCGCGAATCTGGATGCGTCTGGACTGAATCCGAACCCCATCCATGCTCCCTATTCGATTGTAGTCGCAAAGGGATGTTAGTTTTTTTTTAGCAAGTATATTGACATAAACTCAGAAACATTACAAACGGAGGGGGCGAGGAGCGTAGTTTTTTCTTTTTTCAATCTAACGAGGCACTCACGTATGAAACGTACAGAGATCAAAAGACATGACAGCAATTTCAATGTCATTATTAGAGATTTTTTGTTACTTTCCCAGTCTTTACGAAAAAAAACAGTCCATGTGATTTGTATTTGCACTTTTTACCCACACAGACATGCAAAGCTGGATGACTTGTGGTAAATTACAAAGAAGATCAATTCTCGTGGAATATATATAAACGAATGACTCGACGTCGTAGTTACCAAAATCTACTATCATATTCGGAAACTAAATGCCCTCACCCTCACAAAGTACTGTCATGGAGTCATCTAAGACATCTGCGTCGTAGATTTCCTATCACTTTTGTGCGTTTCCTTGTGCTTTAGTTTGGAGCAATCAAGGTTGCTGTTGGTTTCTCAGTTATTCAAGGCTCAAGCAAGCTTCAACCTCGGCCAATACTCAATAGTACAGTGGACGGAGCCAGGGAACAGTGGCTCAAAAGCATGCAGGTATGCACGGTCTACCAGTCCAACATATGGGGCCAACCATCATTCAGGGCCCCTTAAAACTTCCTATAGAACCTCTTCTCACATCATGAATATGCGTGCACCATGCTGCAGGCTTTGACAAGTGCCATTCATATGCTCGTTAATTTCCCACGTCATAAAGCAGAGATATTTACTATATATTATCCCCTTAAAGAGGGAAAAGAGAAATAGATCGTAATATTGGTTATAAATGCAATTGAGAAGGGTTGCAGTGGAAATGCGAAAACGAAAAAGGATTGTTTGACAATTTTTGGCAATAGATGAGACAGCCAGAGATCAGAATGTAGGCTATTATGGTAGCAAGTACATAATATGAATATCTATCCTCGTGGAAAGCAGAAGCAGAGGATACGGGATATCTTTGCTACCCAGTATCTGAGAGAACTAATACTTTTGCAATAATTGAAAGATAAAGCCCTCAAAAGAGCCACAGGAGATAGGGTAACCAATAGCCTTTGTTCATGATTGGAGATAAGTGAGAAAATGATGCACTAAACGAGTGGCATGGATCATATATTGCTGGTGCATCAAGTGTTGAACTTCTGGGTGTGTACAATTAATTCAGCTGCGCACAAGAGTTTCAAAAAAAAGGAGAAAAGAGACAAGGAGAATCTCTGAATTGGCTTTTTGGCAGCCCCTGGGATAATTTTAATAATTTCTCTTGCTTCAAGTGTCTCATGCAGCTTGCTTTAACGTTAAGGAAAGGGCAAATATGATGGAAGATTGTTAGTTGTTGGATGTCCTTCAAACTGGGCCATCTGATATGAATAGCGCATCAGAGTTTTTAACACTTCCAGTAGGTAAGTGCCATTTGATTTGTACCATGTGTACCAACCTGTGGGAGGCGAGGTGAACCAGTTTCTTGGTTTATCTTCGGGGCACTGCTGTCTGCTAAAGAGCTCTATGGGTCCCGTCCTAAGTAGGATCTTCCAGAGGAGTTTGAAATTAAGAGTTTTTCTCTTTTGCTTTTGATCAGTGATTATTCAGCCCTTCAATGAGGAGAGGAGAAAAGTTAGGAGGACCCCAACACCTTAGTGATTTCACATCTACTCATCTTTGCTTCCAAAGATCAATTTTCTTAGTTCTTTGCTTTGGGACCAAACAAGGCCTATTTTATGACTTAATTTTTATCAGAGCCATCTGGTTCTCTCCCATGGACTTTACATGGTGGCTCTGAACCCCCATTAGCTTTTGTAACATCTTTTTATGTTATTCATGAATTATCTTTGCTAAAGAAAAAGGGTACACCTTAGGAACCAACATGAGAATAGGACAACTGCAAGAGTATGATGACAGGGTGTGCACTTTGCAGCAAATCTAGACCTTGGTTATTAAAAGTATGTGAAAAGGGAGGATCGTTTTGTTTACATTTGTGGGTTAACAACCAGTTGGAAATGAAGGGTTAGGGCCTAAAGTGATATTGAAATGAAAGAAAGTTACTTTTATGCCACTTTTTGAGAAATTTATGCTGCATTGACCAATTTCATCTCCTTTGATCATTTTAATGTAAGCCTGTAATTTAAGGGTGAATTCATGAGAATCATAACCTTCAACTTTAATTAAATTGTTCAGCCTTTATTCCGTAGTCTAGATCATTTAATTGATAAAGTTGCAAGAATTCCACCGTGAAGGTTTTTTTTGGGTAATTGTCAATTCCAAGCTATATTATAGAATAGATCTAATTAACCTACTCGGACAGCTCAAGTGGTAGCAGGAGCTCTTTGAGAGTGTGGGTTAAACGTGCAAGTTCAAAATCACCACTTGCATAAAAAACTCGCGATGGGAGGTCGTCAGTGGGTCGGTCAGTCTCTCCTAGGTTTTCCATGGCATCGAACGCAACTCATGCAAATACTATGTCAAATCTGTCTGAATCCGATACATGTGAATGAGTGCTCAAATTTTCCTTGTTACCTAGAAAAAAAATAGATTTGATTATCTCATAAACAACTTAAACTAATTCAGTACTTTATTCTTCATTCGGGACTTCCTAGTTCTGGTTTGTCAAGAAACAAATCAAAATCTATATATGGGTATGCTTGACTCGTTCTTGTACGAGTCAAAAGTCATAGCAGAGATCAGTCAAAGTAGGAAGTGGCAACTGCATGAATCTGAACTGTATGACCTGAGTAAACTCAGGTTTTGAAATCCCATACCGTAAATCTATATCACTAGAAGAATTTGAGAGAGAGATTATAGTAGTCCAAAGGAGTAATATAGAAGAACTGCCATATTTGAGCATAAGGGCCCAGAGTTTGCCGGAGTTCCATAAATTTCAGACGAAAACATGACCAAACTAATGTTTCACTACCAGCCCCTTTGTGGGTGGTGACGCCCGTGACTTGAATTGGTTTCTAGCATCTGGATTTTTTTATACCAGCATCTCTGTACCCCCAGTGTTGATCATGTTCTCAACATTTTCCTGACCTTTTAACGTGTTCTAAATGAACTTTGATTGCCACCGTTCATTGGTCCGAGACTCCGAGGCACTTCAGTCGTTTTTATTCATTTTGGCTGAATCTGCAAGAGTCGTTTCAAATCGGAATCTGATCTTCAAATTAGAAGCTTCAGATAGGCATTCATAGATGATGCCAATTTGTTTGGTTTCTCAAATAAGACGTTGATTGCTCAAAACTCTGGCGAAGCCATCAAGCACGGAAAGATGGAAGTGTGTGTCTCTGAAAAGCTGAGGCACAGAAGAAAGATGGGAAAAAAAAAGCTTGAATGTGGCCCACAGAACACTCACTGGAACTTTTTGCACTGAGCTACCATTCAAATCCCGATATATATTCAACTTAGAAAAAATAATAGCCATTGTTTGTGGGAACTTGTGCGTCTCAACGTTAAACGGTGGGAGTAAGACATTGTCACTCCAGAGAATTTGTTTACTCAACCCATGCGCTGCTGCTGCCGACACAAATATGGGCTGAGACAGAAAATGGACAAAAGACTAGAAAGATCTCTCATCACGGTGCTGTTTATTCTCTGAGTTTCCCCTTGAAATCAAGGCGCCCATATTCAGGTGTCCCTTTGAACTCCTTAATTGGCAATCCAAATATACATTGAAAAAGAAGAAGCAAGGGCAATGCATATACGAGAAAAAGTTTACTAACTAAAACTTTTATAACAACTCAACTGTGACTAGGCTTCGAAAAAAAGAAAAGACTAGGTTGCCTCCTACCAACTACGAAGGTATAGAAACTAGAACTCCATATTACAGCAGAGAAGAGGATCATTTGAAGCAACATCCTAAAAGAAGGTTAATATGGAAGTGGTGTTAGAAAGCATCTTTGGAGTTGTGTTTAGTCCCCCCTCATTGCTACTCGGCCTTCAGTAAAAAGGCTAAGGCAGATATGTACCAACCAATTTGACTGTCACAAGCTGAATAGCTAACCATCAAAGGAATCACCATCAGTTTCTACAGGTGGGGGATGAATGTTCACGTGTCGAACAAACTGTCCTTTTACTCTGGGACGCTGCTCAGCGAGTTTTTTTCTGCTCTCATACCGCACCTGTGGAGGTATAGTTGGCGTTAGCATACAAGAAAATCGCTATTGGTTGCGCAGAGAGATAATAGTAATGATGACCATAACAAGTTACCTTCTTCTCATAGCATCTTTCTTTCCGCTTCAAGCGAAACTTGGTTAGAGCTGCTTCTCTTTGGATGGATCGACTAGAATTGGGGGTAAAGAAACCTTCTTCACTCTTGCTCTCTGAAGCAGCCTTGACAAAAACAACGTGATCAGCGTTGTTGTTGCTTCCACAAGTGCTTCCGTATCCAATGCTATTGTGATGACTGACACCACCATTACAGATACTACTACTTCCACTCTGATCATTGTTGGCTGGAGATATTTGTCCTCGATCCTCCAAAGCATCCAATTTGTTTTCCAGCTTACGCAGAGTCTGGTTTGCACCATTGTTTGTATTTTGACCCAGTGGGTTATATGGCTGATCAAAATTACTATTTCCAAGATTCGACTGGTAGAACATATTCATTCGAACGGATGTTTCCTCCTGGGCAAATGGACCAGGGCTTGGGATTTGCGATACAGATTGTGAACAAAATATGGGAGAGAGTACAGAACTAAAGTCCTTGCATGGACTATTAATTCTTTTCACTGGTACTGGAACAGGAAATACTCTCTGTTGAGAGCATGATGTTGCAACTTCAGATTCTTTAGATTGACCAGTAGCCAGAGTGACAATACTTCTCTGTGTGCTTTGTGTGATACCAGGAGTATCAGAAGCATTTGTGACTGTTGTTTGTGGGAGTTGTAATGGCCTGTTAGTGTACCTGCAAGGACTGAACTGTCAGTACATAATCCCAAAGATAGATAAATGAAATTAGGCAAGTTAAGCAGCAAAACAGCAACTTGTCAAATAAGTCACCTATTTGACAATTTCTGAGAGGAACTGATGAGAAGCCAAAAGCGTTGAATCCTGGAAAAGGAAATCAAACCTCACCTCTTAAAGGCTGAGGAATTAGAATGCCCAAGGGTACGCCTTTCTTCTGTATGTTGATTCCACAAGCCACTGGGATGAGATCTTTCCAAGGAAAGATCCAATTGCGGTGAACCACCAAACTCGCAAGTGCCTTTACTACTGTCATTCGGATAGTTATGAAATGCTCCAATATAGTCGGTAGTTTCTCTAGAAGGGTTGAAAAGGACATAATTATTGTTACAAGCCTCATCACTGATATTAGCATCCATCCTTTGACTTTCTGGTCTTACATCCTTACCAAGAGTGGTTTTGCTATCATCCTTGCAGGCGTCAATCACTGGTCCTAGAAATGTTTGAAAGTCAGATGCTTCCCACTACGCAGAGGATATAAAATGAAGCCAAGTGCAAGATCAAAGATGCTTACCCCCAGCTTCTCTCTCATGCATACGCAATTTCTGATCCAAGTGGAAGTATGCTTCATCCTCCTGTGATATTCCATCACTTGGAGAAAACTTGCCCCATTTTGGCTGAGAGAATTCCTGCATATTTTCCATGGGAGCACTTTCAGCTTCCAACTCTGGTTTTGTACAAGAGCTCTGCAAGAGACAGAAAACATACAATGTCAAAGCTCATGTATCCAGACTAGACTCAGAGGTAACTCCTCCTGAACATAAGCAGGATGCAAAGGACTGAATTTCTGGAGATTCAATGGTGCCATTTAATTGCTTAGGCAGCTGTGGAGGAGATTTTAACGGAGAATGCATCACTACATAAGTAAGACTAATGACAACTAATTTTGGCCAAGGCTAGTATGTCCTTTCTCAACTAAAAATAAATGTCTTCTTTTTTGGTCATGCACACCCCCAAAAAGAACTATTATTAATCGGCAACATAATAACAGAAGTGCTCTCGCAGCTGTAAAATCAGCATCAAGCTTTTTAAAGATTATACCACAAAGCTCAAGTTCTTTCTCTCTCCTTGTCTTAGATGATTCATTTCTCTTTATCCCAATAGTATAGGCTGCTGATCCAACTAGAGCTGCAAACATTCTCCAATCCAGCTGAACTACGTGATATAATGGACACAATTCGACAGTACAGTAACAAAATCCAAAAGTTTGTCGATAAGCTGTCAAACTCCCAGACTCAAATTACCCAAATGGAGCTTTTTTTCCCCTTTTAAGTTCTACTGGCATTAATTCATTTCCACACAACGTCATGAAAGAAATGCCAAAGTAGTTACTAAATCATGAACTACTGTCCTCCCCGATGTAGCATACTAGTACATTCAGATAGATATAGTAATATGGCCATCAGCATAAATAAGACACTTCGGGGAAAAACTAAACAAACGACTTAAATATTTTATGGAGATTTTATAATAATCCAAGTACCAACCTGACTATCACCCCGTTTCTCAATTTGTCCGTTATTTCTCAGTCCACGGGTCATTTGACTACTTGGCCTGTTGCTTGCAGAATTGCTTTCAGATGTGGCTTCTTCCTTATCTTGCGCAACACTGTCCTCTCGGGGATTATTTAAGCCAACATTTGCCTGAAAGATCAATATAAACACATCGAGAATGAGAATAGTGACTTGTAACTTTCAAGACTTGATGAAACAAAGAAAATAAGATGTAACCAATAGGCTTACTGATTGTCTTCTCCAAACATGCTGCCACAAATTCTTCAACTCATTTCTCCTAATAGGCTTAACAAGATAGTCGGCAGCGCCTCTCAACATGCATTTATATACAGTACTTATTGAATCTTGTTTGGACATCACTGCAGAAATCAACGAGCATTTACATCATTAGTTTCTTAAATTTAACATAGTGCTCTACAAAATCAGCAATGTTTTAAGACTCAAAGCTTTTATTCTACAATCCATACTTATAACTGGGATCTTTTTGCAAATTTCATGCTCCGTGATTAGAGTAAGGAGAGCAAAGCCCGATATTGAAGGTAAATCCACTTCTGTCAATATTAGGTCTATGTTATGGGCTCTTCCCTTCAGTATCTCCCACGCTTTTAAGCCATCAGAAACTGCAGCAACTGCTCAAAGAAAAATAAAGCATTTTCAGTTCCAAAAACAACATGGATATAAATTTCAGGTTTCAAGCAAAAATCAATAGAAGGATTTCAGGCTTCAAGCAAGCAACAACAGGGACCATCTACAGGAAACGTGCATCCTTCCAATTATTTTAATTTTTCGGACTCCTTGACCAAACACCCTTGAAGATTTCAAAATTCCGCAGCCAGAGAGTAATTAGAACACTAATCCACAGAATAGAAAGCCTTCCCGCTCTGTTATTTGTCTTGCTCCAATCTTGGAGAAGCCACCAAATGTTGGAAGGCTAGAGACATGGATAGTTAGGGCCCATTTGGCGCATTTTATATCCCTTTTGATTTGATCTTGTTCCTTTTGTAATGTGATGTGTTTGTGGTTCATCGTGCTTTCTAAACAGAGTTTTTTGTTTACAAATTTGCACAGATCTTGCACAGACCATAATTTTTGTTTTTCTTTTCTTCTCCCACTCACAGACTGTACCAAGTTCATCCAGACAACTCACAAACACATAATAAAAAAATAAACCAAAAGGAAGGATACTTCAGGCCAAAATGCTAGCTGGAGAACCAAAAAATTCCACCGATGACCCTGCGGGTTTCATATTCTACCAAATATCACCATTTATATTCTCGTCTGTCCGTCAGATTTGAAGCAGTTGAACATAAAAGAAACTCATCTTCTCAATAAATTCAACGAAGACCCTTCCTTAAATTTGTGATAGAACCAGCTAAACCATGCCAAACAACCAGATCAACCTTACAAGCAAAATAAAAATTATATGCAAACGCCACACTCGAAACTCTACAACATAAGCCAAAACCCACCAAAGCCAAGTAATTGGACAAACAAAGCTGCAAAATCCAAGAAATTAGACATATTCGGACCTCTGTAGGTACATTTTCTGAGAAGGGCAGCGATAATCTGCCTCGTGGAATCGTCAGACTCAACCAGCAACACCCTCAGCATCATCTTCGGCAAGAACCTCTCCCACCTGATGATCCTACTCGGACTCTCACCCTTGCTCTTTTTCTTCTCTATGGCACAGCTATCTGTCTTACCCTTGTCCTCCCCAACCTCCTCCTTCTCTGTCTCACTCTCTACCCTCATTTCCAGTTCGTCGCTGCTTAATTCCACCTCACCCATGTCTCACACTCTCCGTCTCTGCTCTCTGTATCGGGGCGAAACGGCGTATCCGCTAACTTCAGCGAAAGCTATAGAGAAAAAAATCTGATCCCCTGCTACATTTGAAGCCTTGAATTGAAGCTGAAAAGAAAAATATCTGAGACGGAGTTCTAATATCTCCGTTGGATCGGACGGTGCAGGTACCGAGCCCAGTGCTCGCCGACTCAGATCCAACGGCATATTATGAAAACACGAACTACGATCCAGCCAAAATCTCTTTTCTGTGTTGCTCTATTTTGCCACGTCAGTGTCTCGGTGTTATACTAGCCAGATCAAAAGGAAAAGGCCCATTGGACCCTGTGTAGCACAGATTGTGTGGCGCAGATAAAAAGTTCGACAATTTTCTGATATTATTGGTGCGACACCTGGCTGTTTTGCATGCTGTGGGTCCCATGTCGAGTTAAAAGAATTGGGGTCCACTTTGCAAAGATATTTTTGGGAGCAGTGTGTACGGTGGGAAACAACTGTCTTCAGGATCCCACTAGACACTAGAGTTCTAGAAAAGAGATATTTATGAATTATGTTCGATTTTTTATCCTTCGTTTAATCATTAATGAAAAGACAGAATCCAAAGCGTACGAAACATGAGCTTTGCTGCGAAGCAGGACATAACTGATGGAGAACAGCGTGACACGTGGAAGGATAGTGGGATACGGTTGATTTTGTGGCTTCGAAATTGTCGAAAATTTTCCACTGTCTCTGTTCTACTCGCTGAGGTTTTCAAAAGGGCCAGAACTCGCTTGGCCATTGAACGAGCTGACACTATCTTTTTTTTTTTTCTTTTTTTTTTGTGAGTTGGGAGTTTTTTCTTAAAGCATGTTCATTTATAAAGAATTTTTTAAATTTTTTGAATTCTCAATATTCTACAACCAAACATTATTTTTCACACCACATAAATATAACTATAACACGCATACTAATAAAGTTAACATTATATAAAAATTCTCAAAACACAAAAAATCCTCACAAACACCTTAACCGAACACACCCTTAATTTCGTCTGAAAATATGAGCAACCACGAATAATAGTTAAACTATATTATATGGATTGAATAAATTCAAAAGAAACTAGATTTTAAAGTACACAAAAAAAAAGATAAAGATAAAGGATAATTATCGAGAAAACGAACATATAAGAATATTGAAAAAATTTGAAGAAAAAAAAAAGAGAAATGGGGTTGAAAATAATTTGGCCTATATATTTGCTTGAGCAAATGATAAAGAAAAAAGGTTGCTCTAAAGTTGTGAAAATAAATTCTATTTTGTGATTCTTAAATTTAATTAAAAATTAGGGTGCCCAAGGTTCTTTCTTCAAGAGTTAGCCAAAATGTAGGTGATTTTAAGAACTGGATCAGACATTTGTGTCCGAGAACCCCAGTCCCCAGATCATTTGGAAGAAGAAACTTTGAAGGTTCAAGGGTCGAGAATGACTATCAAACCTATTCGAAGCAAAATCAGAAAGAAACAGAGACACGAACGGGAAATATTACAATCATTCACATTCAAATGCTGTGTTTGGTTGCCGAGGAAACCAAGAAAATACCAAGCAAACGCAGGAAAATAAATTAGTAAATAACTGTACATATATTAGTGACTTCCCTGAGCCAAGAGATAACGAACATGATGCATATGGAGGACAAGATACAGGTCGGGTAAGTTAGAGAGAAAAAAGTCGAGGACTAGGACAATTTGACGACGTTTAGTCTGCACATGAGTTTTGGGTGCTGCATTTTAAGCTAGTAAATTGACATCTTTAGATTTATTGATGTAAAGACGTATCATTTTTATGAGGTAAGGTGTTCATGTGATTTGACCTTCAAATAATGTCACGTGTCGAATTAGTTGACGTGTCAGAGAGTTCCGTTAAGTATATGAACGACAAACTGATGAAGGTGTGTTTTTATCAAAAAAATAGTTTTAAAATAAGATTTTTTTTAAAGATAGAATTTTTATATATATATATAAAAGAGAAGTAGAGAGGTATTTTCCGTTATTAATAGAAGAAGGGGAGATGTTAAAACAATAATATCAGAAAAAAATATAAAGAAATAAAAGAAGAAATGGATTAAAAGGAAATGCAACAAACTACTTTACAGGTAGCAAATCAGGAATACACTTTCATTGCTTGCCATTTGGGGGAAGGTGAGTCTTTTGTGACTAGAACAACATATGTTCCAGTTATATGCGGCAAATGCTCTTTTTTTTTTTTTTTTTTTTTTTTTTTCTCAGTAATGGTGGAGTTCATTGCAGAATGGATCGAACTACAAAAGCTGAATACAGAGCCAACCAGGGCCGGAAACGTTTAAATGGGGCACAAAAGCCCACTACAGCATTTTCAAGGGCCCAAAGGGCCAGACACCTTAAGGCCTTAAAGGCCACAAACCAATGGACCGCAAGGGTCCCAACACCACTGGCCACATGGGCCGTACCAAATCGGGTCAAAAGACCCACCAACTCAACCCGGGTCCACAGACCCGGGGCACAACACAAACACAGATACCGTCGCCGGAGTAGGACGTGAGCCTTGAACCTACTTCCCCGGAGAAGCGCCTGCACCAACACCTGCAGCAAAGGGGTACCCGTGGGAGAACCCCGGCCAAAAATGGAGAAAGAGAGGGCGGCAACCCAAAAACCACAGATCTGGAAACGAGGATGTGAGGACAGGGGCGACATCGTAGATCCGGAGCTGCTGCTTGCCGAAGAACACCCTGCCGAGATGGACACCACTCTCTCTTCACCAGAACAAAGATCCAAAACAAAAAATGAACAAGCCACCGTTATTAGGAGGAAAAACAAGGGAAACAACTCCTGCCTAGCTGGGGGTAGCCAGGCAGGAGGTGGGCAGACGGAAGGAGAAGGAGCTCCTCCCGTCGCCCAGAAAGGAGAAGCACGCTGGAGGGAAGAGGTCAAAAGAGAAGGGTGGGGGAGTCTAGAGAGAAGGGAGACCCTCTCTCTCTAGACGTTCGGTTTTTTCTATGCTCTTGATTTAACATGATGGACTGCACGAAATCATGTGGTTCACGGGGGAGAGAAGATCGATGCACTGGTCCTTAAGGGTGCGACGCCTTACCATGGAGCACTATGCAGCATGGCAGAAGAAGCTCCCAAGGGTGCATGAATGGATGCCTCCTCCTGAGGACAAAATCAAAATCAACGTTTATGTGGCCATTAGGGAGAGGTTTGCAGTCATTGCAGCAATAGTTCGTGATTCAAGCAGCAAAGTTCTTGGGGGCAAGCATAAAGAAGATTAATGCAGTGGAGGTCATAGTTGGTGAAGCCGAAGCCGCACGCCTTGGGATGGAATTGGCGCACTCAAAAAGGGATTTCGGGAGGTCCTACTTGAAGTTGATTCTGAATCTCTGTTATTAAGGCTATCAACTCTTGGCCAAAAATTGTGGAGTGGAGGATTCAATCACAGCTGCAGGATATTCATGACTTACGAACCAAATACATCAGCTGGAACGCAAATCATGTTTATAGGGATGCAAATTCTTCGGTGCATCTGAGTATTGTTTAGTTGGCACTCCTTTGTAATAGTGAGTATTTTCTTAATTTTGTTCTGGAGGTATGCCGGAACTAAACCTCCTTGGCCTTTGGATGCTATGAGGTGGTTAAGTTGTGGAATAAAATGCAATGATTAAAAAAAAAAAAGAAATCACACAACTTGGTCGGTATTGCTGTGTCGGTGACTAAGGTTGCCTTTGTGTTGTAATATTTTTGGTATGAGAATATGTGTTGGTATTGGGTTTAGTGAAAAGGTGAAGAGAGGTAATTTTTTATATTTTTTTATGGGAAAGAGAGATTATATTGGATTATTTTATTAAGAGTAAGAGAATATTTTTGGTAAAATTTTGTAAGGTTGTGTTTGTGTTGTAATATTTTTGGTATGAAAATATGTGTTGGTATTGAGTTTAGTGAAAAATTGAAGAGATAGATAATTTTTTATAGTTTTTGTAATTTTTTTATATTTTTTTATAGAAGATAGATAGATTATATTAGAATATTTTATTAGGAAAGATAAAATTTTGGAGGAAGTTAGCTTTTCAAACGCAACCTTAGTGAACGCAGCCTAAAAAGATTCAAACAAGGTGGTGTTAAGGACCCATAAATCATTGACTCCTCAGATGGCTTCCAAGTGTCCACACTCCACATATTAAACGAAGGTAAGTCTCGTTCTATCATAATATTATAATACCCACATCAAATGCTGTAAAATTTGGTACAATTGTTCTCGCTTAACATGGGATGGGTAGTTGGTACTTGTTTCTTGGTTAATACGGAAAAGGAAAAAGGAATAAATCTCGAATAAGTATATTTATTTGAGTTAATCCACACCATATTCATGAGGTAACTTTTGAAGAAGTGGTCCAACCTTATAAACTACTATCGCATCATTTATTTTTACAGTGGGTCTGTTTTCAAAATTTTATTAAATAAAAGTAAAATTTTAAAGTATTTGATAAAAATAAAATTTTATTAATTCTTTTATAAAATAAACGTACTGTTTATGATGTAAGATATTTTTTTTGTTAATTAAGAGAAGAGAAAATCAATCTGAGTAATTTCATTCCTCATAGTTCTAATATCATTGAATAACTGAAACTTTTTATCTACCCCATTTATTTATTTTTAAATAATGAGATATTCGAAGATTAACATTACATTAAGGTGATGTTTGCTTTCTCAATAATTTAGGACATAAAAATTTTCAGCAAAAAAAATATACCCTAATATTTTTAACTTTTATATATAATACAGGAAACAAACGTAATCTAATTTATTTTTTTAATAAAATAAAATAAAATTAGTACTTGAAAAAATAGCCTCGCTAATTTAGATGGCCCCACGACTTCTCGTTTCTTTCAAGGGGACGAGATCCCGGATAAGGCGATAGGGACATAATCCATATCCAGTCCCTCTCTCTCTTCTCTTAAAAAACCTCTCAAAACCCCTCTACTTCACCTCATTTTCCCTACACGTCCAAACACACTCGTAAGTCCCAAGTTCTCCACTTCAATCGGGAAATGGCTCATCTACTATCCTCCTTTCAACATACTCTTCACCTTCCCCATATCCCTTCTTCATCACCACCACCATCGTCATCGTGTTCGTCTTCTTCGGCTACGGTCTCTCTTCTCAGCTCCACCACCTTCTACACGAAACCTAAGAAGTCGCCGACCCTCACATTCTCCTCCCCGAAGTCCAGTTTCTTGTCGAATCTCAAATTAATTTCGCTAACACCCAGAAAGAACCATGGCAGTGGTTGTGCGCTCTCTGTTCGAATGTCGTGGGACGGTCCGCTCTCTTCCGTGAAACTGATCATACAGGGCAAAAATTTGGAGGTATTTACACCATCCCTTCTCTTGGAAGCTCAGAAAGCATACAAATGTCTGACCCTCTTCTTGTTGCCAAGGAAAAATTACAATACAACTGAGTTTCATTGTTCCTGTTGGTCTTTTCTTTTTCTTTTTCTCATTTCGTAACTGATTACGGATATCTCAGTTTCATGGTTCCTGTTGTCATGGATGAGGCTAGGTATTTGTTTTAGGCTGTTAATGTATTCAGATAGATGCTGTACTATGTGAAATGAACTCACCGTTTGTCCCAAAAGCTGATAGGAAGGGTAGATTTTATTATTTAAATTATATTCTCTAACATTGAATATATTGTTCGCTTGATGGAGGTTTTTGAAGAGAAAGACTTGGATTTCAGTTTTTGGTTTGAATAGCTAAAAGGAAGTGCAAAAGGTACAATTTTTTGTTGTTATTACTGAAATCCATGGATGGATAATTGCATATAGGCCTTGTTAATAGGTGGAGTTCGAAAGATAAGATGTAAGATGGCATTTAAACTCATAAAAAAATGCTTTATTGGACTAAAATAATCAAATCTCAGATGCGTAATGCTTAAACATTCTATCGAGTTATTTATAGTAGCAGCTGGTCTTCCACTCCGCTGGCCGTAAATCCTTAAACCCAAATGCACAGTAGTTTATTATGGGATTTTGTTTGTTTTCTAGTTGCTCATTTGATTATTATATAGCTTGGGGAATGATGTGGGACAATATTTATTGGTGCATATAGTTAACGGACACTGTGAAGAACCATGTGGAAGAGAAGGTGGGCAAGGCTATTGCTAAGCATAGTCATTTGGTTATGGAGGTGGATGTCAGGTTGTCACTATGGGGTGGAGAGTTGGGGAAAGGCCCGAGAATTCGGAGGTGCGAGGTATTGCTGATTACATTTGCATTTTAGTGTTTTGGGGGTATAGGTTAAATAGGTTTTTGTTCTGAGTGCTTTTGTTTTTTGTAGGTTACCTTGTATTCTAAGAAACATGGAGTGATTCGAGCGGAGGAAGATGCTGAGACAATGTATGGGAGTATAGATTTGGTCTCATCCACCATACAAAGGAAGCTGAGGAAGATTAAAGAGAAGGAATCGGACCATAGGCGGCACATGAAGGGATTTGATGGATTGAAAGTCCGGGAACCCACAGTACAAGCAGTGGTGGAAAAGGCACACAAAAATGAGGAGGATAGTATTCCTCAAGAAGAGGACGGAGATATTATTGGTCAAGTTGGTACCTGGCTTTTCTGTTTCATCTACTATTTTATTCATCTACTTGGCTTTATACTTGATTAATAGTGTTTGGATACATGGCTTTGTAAGATCAGATGCCTCTTTTTTTTCTCTATTATTATATGACGTTAATGCTCATTTATCTAGTTTTGTTTCCCAAATCCTGGTCTTGACTTTCCAGAGTTTTACTCTATGTTACCTATCTTTATCAGAGTAGCACTTTTAGATTAAGGTCGTGCATTTCATCTTGTGGAAAGATTGCCTCCAGAGCATTGGATTTAAAGGCTAGGAACTTTTTCTTTTACTTCTCAAATTTTATACAGCATTTAGATCTAAAAATGAACATATTGCTACCCATTTCAAATTGGAAAAAGCATATGCTGGAAGCAAAAGTTGGTTTCACATTTCTGGAAATTGTATCTTAGAAATATTTCTGAGGCTTCCCTGTGTTTTCTTTTTTCCTTTTAAGTTGAGAAATTCTCCGCCTGATTTTTTCATCTGTATGGGAGAGATGAAAAGGGGAATATTTCATATGCTTTTTCCAGTTATATATTCAAAGAAATGAAATTGAATCAAACTGAACTTGGTGACTCGATATACGTAAAGTACTACATGTGTTCCTATCTCTCTAGTTTAACTTTCTACTAGTAGCATGATGTCGAAAATCCCATTACTCGTTGGGTAGGAAATTTCATTAATCTTCTTGCCAGAATATAATCTGTTCCCATTGAGATCTGTATCAGTGGAATCATGTCATCTGTTGCAAAAGATATTTTGTATCTTCTGATAGGTGTCATTTAACTGCTTAGTTAGACATATTATTCCTTTCTAGCGCACTGTACTCATTCTCTGTGTCTTTCCTTTCAGATTGTCCGCACGAAATACTTTGACATGCCCCCTTTGACTGTCGCCGAAGCAATTGAGCAGCTGGAAAATGTGGATCATGACTTCTATGGTTTCCAAAATGAAGAAACTGGTATGATCCCGGCTCTCTCATTTTCTCGTTTAGCACCAAGCATCAAAGTCATACAGGGGTTTACTTTTCCTTGCCTTTGCACCAGGAGAGATTAACATCATATACAAAAGAAAAGCAGGGGGATATGGTCTAATTATTCCCAGAGAAAGTGCTAAAGCAGAGCAACGATAGTGCATGGTGGTAGAACCAGCTAGAGAACGCTTCTTGGCAGACTAAATGTGCCTACCAATGGAAGACACTTCTCTGAGATGATTTTAACTTGCTGTGTCTTCAACCTAAGGGCGTTGATGTATTTTCAGGCCAAGGCATGCTGAAATGTTCCTGATTTATGGCTCAATCCATGGAGGAAAAATTTGAGAGGCATTTTCATGCCTCGGAGGATGATATAGCAGATGCAATGCACCCCGTGGTTTCAAACAGATGCCCACAATATTACTTGTAACTACCATGACGACTGTATATTGAATGAATGAACTAAGAACTTGCTCGATGCTACACCGCCACAACTTGAAAAGTGGCTCTTCTCTACTCAGATGTCATTTCTTTTAAGTTATTTGTTGTGCTTGAAAAATGTGCTTTGATCTGCCTCCTAATAACTGATTAATTAATCGGGGTTACCAATCTTTGGATCGATGGCAAAATCAATCCAACTAGATTATTTAGATTTAGGCTTGTAACTGAGGTACAGTAAGGAGTATCAGAGATGCAGAGTTTTCGTTTTTTATGTTTTCTGTAAGGCGGAAATGCAGTGCTGTTTGCTCGCATGAGTGAGGTTCTTAGCGAGTGGTGCCTTTTCTTTTTTATTCGATTTCCAGTACGAAAAGCTTACAATAAAAATTGGACGTGCTTGTCCGTACAAATCATTAATCCCCCATCAATCATAAGGTTCTACTATCTCAGTTCTGACTGATATTGGACTTCTTACAGCGTGCACTCCATCAGTCCATGTCAAGCTTCCAAAACTGTATCCTGTAGTCACTTTGTGAGAAGAGGAAACTGCAACGGTGAAGGAGATGGTTTTCACGGTAGAATTGAAGATCAAAATATGAGGTTTTACTGCTATAGCTATTCCAAGGGGAGGCTCCACAACGGCCACGTATCTGGAGTTAACAGGACCTACATTTGTGACAGTTCTGGTGAGAGTCGTTGAGTTCCTCAACATTGGAATGGTTATGGATGGGAGATTTATATTCAGAACCGAGGGCTCTTTTACGGGACAGAATGTGGGATGACCTGTGAGCAGAGAAATGGCAGAATTATCATACCCCATGGTGCAGATGTAATTAATATAATCTGCTGTCCCCATGTCATAGATAAGGCCAGGATCTGCTGCACCTCCAAAATCAAATGGATCTGCAAGTTTGATTGGCTTCCCATCTGCATATACTGGCTCTCCAGATGGATCAGTAGTCCATGCTGCAAATTGGGACGCAAAAAAAGAATTAGTAGAGAAAGGAATCTACGTTGCTTGAAAGGAAATATCTAATATAAAGTACCTGTGGTGAGAAGTGCGGATTTGATAGCAGCAGGGGACCAATCTGAGTGCAATGATTTAAGCAACGCAACAATGCCTGAGACATGGGGAGCTGCCATGGACGTTCCTGATAGGAACTGAAAAGCCATTGCTGGATTAACAGAAGGAGCTGCTGCTAGTATATTTACGCCTGGGGCTGCCACATCTGGCTGTGCCATTCAGATACCACATGGAAGGCCAAGAAGCGAGAGTTTAGTGGTTACAAGAAACCCACTTCACTGGTTTTCTTTAGTTGGAACTTGGGTGAGTAGTAAGGAAATACCTTCAGTATTGCTGGGGCAACAGAACTAGGTCCACGTGATGAGAAGTATGCCACCTTGGTCGACACAGGTCTACCAACATGTGTTTTAGAAGGCCTAATCCTAACCAGTGGATTCCTGCAACAAGCTTCTCATTAAATGAGTTTGATGTCAACCATAGCAACGATATTGACTATTACAGCATCTTCCATAGCAAAGATGACAGTACCTGGTAGAGCGAATGTAGAAGAGTACCTTTGTGCCAGTTTCATAGCTTACTTGAACACACGGGAAGTTGTCCATGCATGAATACATGGTATCGCTGGGATTTTCAGCGATAATTAATCCCAAACAACCAATCTCTTTGACAGACCATGCAGCATCTTCTACTGCACTCTGACCAGAATCTAAAGTAAAGCACAGCACAATATTTCCAGCTGACCAAGTATCAGTTGGCGAGAGGGATTCACATGTACTGCATAAACATCTTGTTAAACTCCAGGTACGAGGAAAGTGAAAAGCTGAAAATTTTGCAATTTTCAAAGTCATGTCTGAATTAAGGTTTTCGTGAACAGTTGTATGCCACAGATGCTCATCCAAGGGAAGAAGCACAATTCCTTGCAGGGACTACAGGGATCTAGAAGATGCAGCATTGATCAGTCCCTCATATTACTTATTAAGGGGATTTATTTATTTTTTTCTCTTCTACCTATTATTGGCCCAGCCATTAGATAACAGGAAAAAAAGAGGAGTTCTTTTGTACATGGTACATCCAATGAAAGATCAAGGCTTAAAGCAGCAGCAGGTGTTCTCTGTAGGATATATTTACCGAGGGGATAGGAGTTCTGAGACTTCAGGGTAGACCAATTTGGTGAACCCCGTACCCTCTCCTGTGAACTGAGCTTGACCCTACAATTATATTCCACTCATCACAACAGTGTAATGGAAATAATTGCGCTGAACAGGTTGTGGAGAATTACCATTGTAGTCCAGTTGTTTCCTAGTGCGATGGATGTAGGGAATGACCGATCTACAGTGCTTGCTGCAACAGTTATGACCCATGGTGCTGTGTTCTGTATTGTTTGTGCACTTGGACCTGCATCAGGGGCAATGGACAGTGATAGCACATCTACCCCATCATGTATGGCTCTGTCAAAGGCTTTCAGAATATCAGCAGCTGCACATACTCCTCCATACAGCTGCCAGCAGACTTTATACATAGCCAGTCTGGCCAGGGGAGCACCACCCCTCACTGTTCCAGTACCTAGTCCTTTGTAGCTTGCATTGGCCACGAAGTAGCCACAGGCTGTTGCAGATGTGTGGGTGCCATGCCCAATTGAATCTCTTGGGGATAAGCGGTCCTGGTGTTTAGAAGTGTTGTATGGCTGTCCCTACTCAGCTTGGAGCCCCTTGATGAAATAACGAGCTCCTATTAATTTTCTATTACAGGTCTTCCTTGCATTGAACAGCTCTCCTGACTCGCAAACACCCATCCATCGAGAAGGGATAGGCCCTAGACCTTCATCTCTGAAAACTTCAGATTCTGGCCATATCCCTGCTTATCATTCATTGGGCTTAGTTTGTTGAGAGACAGTCATAGCATTCGTGCACGTATAAGCCAACATACACTCACACCCACCATTCAGGAGGATAAGGGAGGGAAGAGAGAAGACTCGTACCTGAATCAAGTAGACCAATGATGACCCCGTTGCCCATTTGGGACTTGTGCAGGAGATTTTTTTGAGAATACCAAGACAGTTGAAGATAGTCCCAGCTTCTAGTTGTTTGCAACTTATAAAAGCGATTGGGTATGACTTGAACCACAGTTGGTAACTCTACAGCCAAACAAGAAATCTAGGACAATGCTGAAATCCGTAGCTAAGAAGCATATTTCCAGCTATTAAGGGGATCGGTTACTATGCTTAGCACTAAGGTGCTCAGCATAATAACCCGTTCCGCTATTAAGATCTGAGAAGTATCTCTGCTTTATGATGTCTTTGGTGTCATCCCTTTTATCTCTGATCTCTTACCATCGTAGTACACAAAAGGCTTCAGAGGTTGCAGCCTTGAACAATCCATTGACAAACTGTTGTGGAATGGGAGGCAAAAAGTTTTATAATGACTGTTGTTTTTTTCTCACTTGGAGCTTGTTTGATAAGGAGTTGTTCTTCATGTCACATTAGGCTTGGAAAGGTATATATAGATTGCAGGGTTTCAAAAGAGTAGTTTGATATCTAGAACCCTTTTCAATTCTATGCGAATCTCATGATTTAAATTTTTTTATGATAAATGAAAATCTTGTTGCTTTATCCTCACTGGCATTTGCTTTGCTACAAGTGCTTAGCACGTAACTTATGTTGATGGTCATGCAATGAAGATGAACTTGTGGGGATGAAGAAATGTGTTGTTAGTTCACAATAATGCCTATCCGTCATAATAGCACGGCCTCATCGTGAAATGAATGTAACTGGTCAAAAACCTGAAATCATCTGCGCTTGAATCCCTGTTAGCTTGGCTGCAAAACCAGAGAAACCATGTTTGTAACTGTAGACCATGGCTTCTGCAGATGCTTCTTTGCTGCATAAGTCAACAGTGAACAACTGGTTCTGGCTCAAGCAGTTTCCAAACTACAGTCTACCAATCATGTTAGTTCTCATGTTATACCTTCCAAGGACTCTAGTGAGAATTTCAAGGTGCGTTTCTGCAAGGACCTTTGGGTCATGATGCTGGCCTTTTCCCATATAAACAATGTGAACCTGTTAGTTCTCCCTGCATAGTTAGTTGCTGAAAATGGCCCTGGCATAAGAAGAAAAGGAGAAAAGAATGGTGTCGGAGATCATTGGAAAACACACCTTTCTTTTGGCTTCTGCAAGAGTGAGCATGGTAAGTTGCCCATTTAGAAAGAGAAGAAACAGGAAAACAAATGGGAGAGTTATGTTGCTGTCTGAGCTCATAGTGTGCGCGGACATCACATGAGTGGGTGAGAGAGAGAGAGAGAGAGAAGAGAGAGAGAGCAAGAGAAAGAGAGAAGAGATATGGTTCCCTTGCAGTCACCTTCTTTAAATGGAGAAAAAGGACGTTTTAACTAGTTTTGTTTTCTGTGGATTAGCGAAAGCTACTATATTCACACGAGAAGACCCACTTCTGAAATTTGAAGTTTTGAACAACTACCCAAGGGCCTAGGGTCACGTCAATGTCTTCCATTTCCAAAAAGACTTACCTCATAGCGCCGTTAACTATATTGTATGGCTGCTATTTGTCCTACCTCATTCCTGAGGGTAACCCGATTGCCTTCGTGATGGAAAGAAGGTAAGTTTCGAACTTCCATTGAAGTTCTTGAAATTTATTCCTTCCTGCAGTTGCTGCGTTACAAAGTGCTCCGGTTTGCCACTCCGCTTCCATTTTCGAAGGAATAATTGTTCTGTTCCCACATTAAGCGGCTGCTTTTCGTATGCATAAAGCTGGTGATGTCCCAGTTACCTCGGAATAGTTGACTATGAGTGGGTTGTCCTTTTGAAGCAACGAAGAGGAAGGCATCCTTCATGCAAGAAAAATTAGCAACAAGAATTATTAAAAATTGTAGTGCGGCCATACCCGGGACCCAATTTCAACAAAGAAACGCCTGTTCATGCTTAAAAGAGATGTTCCTTTTACATCAAAGAAATCGAAGGCAGTAAGGCACACCTGGGACCAGAATGATTCGGTAATTATAGGAGTTAAGGAAAGGTGGTGATTGACTGTTCAAGTCAAAATTTTAGACTAATAAAATAATTACAAAATAATTTATCTTTTTATTAAATTATTTTTTATTATAATAAATATAAAAAATTTATTTAAATCGTCTATTTTTTTACTTTAAATAGTATTTCTTTATTTTAAATAGTAACCTCCCATCATTAGTCTTTACTATCGGCAACTTGATTTGAGATTACAATTTTGTTCTCAAAAATTCATATGTGATGATGATGAATGGCTGACAAGATTCAAGCATTGTCTCCCACGACTCACCCTCCAACTCTTGTTCTAATAATCTAATTAGAGAAAGTAGTCAAGGTCAGACATCATGAGATGCTAGCCCAATGTCATGAACTTGACAGCACCGCATGATAGTGCAGACATATGACTGTTTTTGTGTAAATAGAACTGGCTATGAGTTGGCTCCCAACTTATACAATCAAAATGTGCCAAAGGTGGGGTGGGGTGGTCCAGTTGTGGCTAAATATTCTTCACAAGAGCCAAGCATTTTGCTATTTTTTTTTGGTAACAAGGATGAATTTCAAGCCCTATGTGTACAAAGCTCGGTCGGATCTGATCCAATTTTAACGCACAAAAGATAAATGACTAAAACAAGCTCCGGATACGATAAACGTATCGTGTGAATTCTGGACACGTCCAGAGGCCCTTCACCACTTGTATCAAATCGATATTAAGGTGATGTTTGATACCCAAAATATTGAGTATTAGAATTTCCAACAAACCAAATACATTCTAAATTTTTTAACATTTACGTAAATACTTCAAACCTTTCATAAATCCCAATAAATTTTAATGTCCAAAAGATTCCCAAAATTTTGGAAATATTCTCCAAAATATTGGCAAACAAACATCCCCTTAAAACTGGTAACTTTCACAAACATCTAGAAGTTTTTGAATCACTGCCATTGTATTTACTATTTAGCATCATCCTTCAGAATCTGTAATCCATATTAAAGAAAAAAAGAGGAGCTGTAATGGATGAAAATAAGGATGTGAACATATTCCAAAGAATTTCGTTGTCAATGGCAGCTCGAAGGAAATGAAACTTAACAAGCTAAAAAGAACGAAGAAGAATGCAGTTTCATGCTATGATTTGAGCTATTTAGGATAAAGATTTGAGCATATCAAATTTTTTCCCAGAGCAAATTCCCTATCTCGAGCTTCAGGCCTTTCAGCTCTTCAATTGTCAGAACAAATCGTTTCAATCTTCTAGAGCTTCAAATTGTCTGCAGCAGCTAATAAAGCTACCATGAGTGATTAAAACACTCGAGGAATATCCAAATTCTATCCTCCATTGCCATTCAGATTCTCGATCATGTGTAATACCTTTTTCCCTTTCTTCTTTGTCGAGAATCTTTCGGCCGAAACAGTTAACAGCTTATTAAGAGACATTCCTTCCCCAATAATCATCTTCTTAGCCTCATACCTAGCCTTGATTCTCTCATCAAGCTTGTAGCCAAGGAATGCAGGAAAAGCCAGTAACTCTTCAAGTTCACGACCCATGTCCTCTATCAAGTACTCCACCTTCTCCTCCAACGAGCTATGATTGTATTGCAGTATCTGGGGGTGCCTCTTGCTCATAGAAACAATGTCAGCACAAGAAAACCCGTAACTCAAGAATAGTCCAATTACCTTCTGCAAATTCTCACAGCTTGTTCTGGTTACAGATCCCATTGCCGTTGCCATATCCTTTGTTCTATATTTATACCCAATCTTCACCAAAAACACTAGTTTATACCCGAGGTTTTCAAATGACAAGCCTAGAAACAAGGGGGCTTTGATCAAAAACTTGAAAATATCATCGGTTTCCAACCCACATTGCTTGAGAAACTCTATCCTAGGACGCAGTTTCCTCTCTCTGCTGGCACTAACCACACTCGGGAACACACGGAAAATCTTGAAGATCTCCTGATCAGTTAGGCCAACAAACGACCTCAAGAACTCTACATGGCCCTCCGTATGCTTCACAGTGTAACCCAAAATCGCAGGGAACTTTAACAGCACATTCCCGGTGGCATCCTCATCTCCCCCGCTAAGATTCACAAGAACCTTAATTCTCGGTATCAACTGACCATCCAAATCATAATTTAGAATCACTGGACGCCTTACAATCAAATCAATGCCACCATAGCGGCTCAGAAAGGCCACAGTCCTATCAATTTCTTCGACCGGCTTAAGACATAAAGCTTTAGTTAAATTGACATTGTTGAGCACATAAACGATCTTTTCACGCGGAACTCCACTTTGAAGAAGCAATTCCACTTTTTGATCAAAACCCACCAATAATCTTGGATCCGCGGTAGTCAAAACGCGCTTGAGCTGCGCAGGCTCAATCTTAGCTTCCAATTCGTCGCGCACAAAGCATATAAAAGCATCAATTTCCTCAGCTGTCAACACACTGGGACATTTCGTGATTAAGTAACAAAGAGCAAGGCTATCAACTCCAACGGATTGTAAGGAATGAACCCGAGCACGTAATGAGTCCAGAGATGTCAATGCAAGAGGTGGGTGCTTTTCCAAGAGTAATTCAGTTTCTTTTTCGCCAAGTCCAATTTCTCTAAAGAATGGAAAGAGAAACCCTGAGACCAAACAGAAGAGTACATTAACGAGAGCACTTCAAAGGCTTATATTGTGTTTGAGAAGTGGACTCTGAGAGTTACTCACCTATATCAACTTCAAGAGTGGAGGGCGAGTTGATGCAACGGACTGGAACACACTTAGTGTATCGGAGACCAACTCGATGATGTAGCGGTTGGAGTTCAATTCTTGAGTTTTTACTGCACTTAAAAAGAGAGAACCATTCATGGGGATGGAATGTTGAAACCGAAGAGAGTGAGAATCGAACAGTTGAGGAAGAGACTAGCTGGTGCTGGAAGAGGGCAATAGAAGAACAAGAAGAAGAGAGAGAAGGAAAAGAGTTTGCGAACGAAGTGAGTAGAGCAACCATTTACCCTTCGCCCAGTCACCCGTGGGTCGGCAGTGTTGCGGTGGGTGTTTTAGGAGGTGAAACTGACTCCGAGAATTAGAAAAAAAGAAAAAGAAAAGAAACTGTGGACTCCGAGAGCAGAGAGAGGTAGACGAAGAAATTGTAGCGAATGTCTGGACCTGCCCAAAATGAGGTCTTTTTAACCTTCTACGGTCCACCGAGTTGCATATGGGGTGTTTGTTTTCTAATTTTTTCAACCCTTGATATTTTCAAATAATCATAAAATAATACTTTTTCCTTATTAAATTATAAAATAATATTATATTATTCAATTAAATCTTCTCTCTCCTCAATTTTCTATAAAATACTATACTTTTTCACAAACTCCAATACCTAAAATTTTCAAAATCCTAATATTTCCACAAACAAACGTCCCGTACCCTTCAAGGCCTTCTAACTGAAGCATTATAGCCCAAGCCAAATAAATAGACTATAGGTTATATGAAAGTTGGACCAAATAAACAATTTTTGTAACAAGGTTTTTCCGCTATGGTAAGTTTATTTTCTCATAAAAACCAAATACATTGGACCCTAATGCTTCAGAACTGAGTGCAAGTATAAGCACTGCTGCATTTCTTAATCTTCATCCATACCATTTGACCCAGAAGACAAAAAAGAAAAAAATCATTTGACCCAGAAGAGAGTAAATTATCGCCCAAAATTACTTGAGCTCTTAAATTTCCGATTCCGTGTAAGTTGACCAAAATTTAGCCAACTCTCCTAAATGTTACCACAAATAGTGTTGTCCAAACATCTAAGACAGCCCTTAGAACTTTGGTACTTTTCCACTAAGTTTAACTTGCTGTCATAGAATGGCACCCTCATGTCGCCCACTTTGGTTGGCTGGTTGGAGCTGATTGTAAGTAAATCCAGTTGCAGGTGAATGTCAACAAACCTGACAGCCAGTATAAATGATTATCAAGAGCAACAGCACCCTTGTAGCTGACTGGTATGAAGAGTCAAAGAATGGACATGCCATCTGGTTTTATGCTCTCCATGGATGGAAGCCAATCAACAAAGCTCTAAAATACAGGAGAGTATGAATAACCCAACCTTTTGATTGCATCCCATTCTCTAATTCATCAAATGAGGTCGACATGAATAACAACACTTAAGAAAGCCTGCTGGCAGGCAATGGTGATCCTCCCACATTAACAGACAAGATAAACATTCACAAAAAAAATCGTTCGGTTAAGCCACTCGTATGGAGAGAGGTTTAATGCCATTGTGAGAGTTGACCTCGAACTCCTTCGCTTCTTCCAGATGAAAAGAAAGTATTTGTCAATGGGACGAGATGCTGATAGAAGAGAATCGTCAAAATGGGAGGTGACTCATAGATGATTAGCTGTCGCCAGTCAAAAAATATCAAACTGCATTGTAATCAGGCCCCGAATTATCTTTAAGCGTCCTTGTGACATTTTCTGAGGAGCTTTTCTTCATGTTTCTTACCAGTAGGAATGCCTTTAATGAGGATAACAGAGGAGCCTCCCTTTCTTGATTTTCTGGGTGACCTGGAAAAGTGAAACCTGCAAGAAAATCATATTACCATATGTTTGCGATGGACATATAAGCAGCTCTTAACAGTTGGGAATCAAATAATGTCAGAAACCTTATGCAGCTAGCAAGTGGACTTGCCTCTTTTTAGGAACTTGGGTAAGATCATCGGGTGTGTCTTTACTAACTTCTTCCCTTGTGTCATTCTGAGGACGACTCTGTCCCTGCATAAGGCAGTAGAAGCAAACATAGAATTCTTAGGCCCATACACTGCGATATCTCTGTTAGAACCAGTAACAGTGCATAGTGTGCTAGATTCTCATAAAGGAAGATATTATCTTCATTTTTGAGAATTAAAAAAAAAGGACAATCCGAACTTTTAAGAGACCACAGCATTTTTCCTTTTCTCGAAGATTCAATGACAGGAGCAACCCCCTCCATGCACTAATGAGTGAGACTGTCATTGGTATCTTTACTACCAGAAGGCACTAATTAAAAGAGGGATCATACTTGTATCCAACTAATTTAAAAGATCAGTACGTCCTACGGAAAATGGGTTAATTCTGCTACATATAACTTAAAGAACAAGCATCTCTACAAGGAAGAGCCATATATATGCAAGTCGCAGCATTTTTTTCTCTTGTTTCTCGGGTAAGTATGACAGCAAAATTCAATGCAGTTATTACCACGGTTACGGTGATCATTACTGAGTAGAGAGAAAATACTCCATTTTTATTTCACTAATAGAATACGGGAACAGATAATAACTTTTAACCTAGCGATACAACCAAGTCAAGTGAATATTTTGAAACTTGGAAAGTCCAATCCTGTGTAAAAAACCAGGGAATGATACAACAATTAAAAGGAGGAGATGAGAGTCAGTAGCGGCCTTGAGCTACATATGATAAAGCAAAGCTGTTAATTCATCCACATAACTATTTACTTGAAGAAACATAAAATATTAAACCAGAGAGAGGGATGTCTAGGCTTTTTCCCTTGGGCCTCTTAGAATAACAAGCTCAATATGATCCAAAAATAACACTAGCACAGTGAACAACACAGGCATCCAAAAACCCATGAAAATCTCCAATCCACAACAAGAACACTTATCAGTGCTGAACACATCTTTGTGGACACCTCCACCAAGTTCAATTTGACTTAATCCATTAATATGAAACCAAAAGCACTTGATCAGAACCAAGACTGAAGAAAGTCCTTAGAATAATAAGGCACCACAATAATACAAAATAAAATTTATCATAAAAGAACTGCTAGAGCAGAGGTGTCATACATTCAGAGCAGCATAAGGTAACAAAAAAACATATCCGATGCATGAGGTTCATCTCAAAATGAAAAATAATTAAAGAATGTTATGAAACAAAATGCCCAGAGACCCTCTGTAAATAAATAAATATTTCAGAACAAGGGTCACCTGCACAGTAGTTGCTTATTACATCCAAACAGTTATCATATAGAATTATTACTACTCACCTCATCAATTGAAAACATCCAAAGAAATCTGCAACTGATATTTTATCATCGCTATCAAAAATCAAAGTGAAAACGAATTTAAAACATCTCATGCACAAAAACTCTCAACAACGCTGAAGTGAATGAAAGCCACTAACTTGTCCACTATAAGAAATATAACGGGAGAACAAACCATTGTCTTGTTTCTGATGTTTGTAAAGCTGAGAAAACAATCACCGAAGATGCTTTGCAATGCACATAAACTCTCAACAACACTTATGAAGTGAATCAAAACAACTAACTTGTCCACTATAAGAAATATCAAGGAGAGAACAAACAATTGTCTTGTTTCTGATGTTTGTTCATGACATTCCAACAGATATCTGTATGATGAACCTTTCAAAACTCCAAGCCTTTGTTAGGCACTTCTCAGACCTTTGTGTTCATTGATGTTGAAGGGAAAATTATGCATAAAATACAAACAATTAAAAGAAGATATATATATATATATAAACCGACAATTCTTTGTTTGGATAACTACATGACAAAGCCAAATAAATAAACTAGCAATTAATCTCAGACTAGAGAGACGACTTAATGGTTCAAAATGATTTTGATGTCCAATCACAGTTGAAATAGTTAAAAATGCTTGCATGAAATTTAGATAATCCTCTTGGATATGAATAATGACACACCGAATCATATCCAGCTTAAGTCATTGTCTCAAAACAGGCACCAAACCCAAGGCACATGCCAATGCAAGATGAAACGGAACGTTTCTAAGGGTTAGAACTTTAGCAGCACAAGTGTAATCCAAGATGCCGCCAGAAAATACAAAGGCGTCAACATGCAATAACAACCTCCCCTACAATATTAGATTTCGACAGAAACCACGACGACACGTTCACTGAAACAGAATGCCGTTCAAAATGACAGAAAGTAAACATAACTTTGAAACTGCACGTATTATCATCATTACATCACCAGCATACATACAATCAAGCATAAAAAGTTAATAAAATATCGTACTTGATTCAAAGCCGCTGCAGACTCCGAACACGAGACCTTGGCTTTCTTCATCGCCCCACCAACATTTTCATCACCACCATTACCATCATTATACCCACCGCTCCCTTTCCTCTTTTTCCTCCCGAAGCTCCTCACTTTCCCTCTCTTCTCCCTAACCTTCCACACGTTCTTCCTTCTATACACCACCTTCTCACTCTTCCACACCCCGAAACTCGTATCGATCACCGTCACCTCACTTCTCGAATATCCAACTAGCTCTCTCACCTCCTCCTTCTCGTCGTCCTCCCCCATCTCTGCTTCCTCCTCTTCCACATTCCCGACTTTCGTTTGTTTCATACTGTTATCGGAATTGAACGATGCCGTTGGCCCGGCATTCCTCTCCGCAAGGCTCTTCTCTTCTTCTTCTTCTTCTTGTCGTGGGACATGAGCGTCACTATTTGTTGAGGTGGTTAGAGATTTGGGGGTCGCTTGTTTCCTGGGAAACTTTTTCCCAGAAAGTTTGGAGCTTTGGAAGTGATTATCATCATCCATAAAAAAGAGCTCGGAGAGGACATTCCTCATGAGACTGTACAGCTTTTCTTTCTTATGTCCATTTTTGTGCGTCCGATTAGCGACTGGTTCGTGGTTGGACTGAGTCGAGCTGGGGTTCGAGCGCGTCGACTCGATAGGGTCTTGGTTGTGTAGGAAATGGTCAAGGCCAAGGCTTTTGTTGTCTTCTTCTTCGGCGGTGGTGGTAGGGAAGCCCTTGTTAGACCGGAGACGGTCGAGCCAGTTCGAGCCGGACTTGCTGGGCGGCGGGACCGAGCAGAGCATTTTGGTGAGCCGACACGTGGAGATAAGTGATTGGGGGTATGAAGTCGGAATTTTGAGGAGCTTCCTAACCGAAGAGAACGCCTTGAATCGGAAAATCGGGGGAAAGCGTCTGAGTCTGGGAGAGATATAGGGTATTGAGGAGTTCAGTTATGGTGCTGAGATGTATTGTGCTGGTGGATGCTGGTGGACGGCCCAGATTAAAAATGGGAGATCCAACCGCTAATATCGCGACACATCATTTAAATGAAAATGACCCGGACCCGTTTCACACATCCGACCCGCTTGCCATATACATCTCCACACCGGTTTTTACGACAGGTTCACATTCGAATGCCCAATACCAGCTCCACCTCCACCTCCGTCGCTCCCAACTCCACATCCGTCGCGACCAGCTCCACCTCCGTCGTGCCACCATCGCCGTCGCCGTCCCGACCAGCTCCACATCCGTCGCGACCAGACCAGATCCGGAGCTCCCAGCCCAGATCCGGAGCTCCCCCACTCCAGGTGTTTATCTCAACCCACTCCAAATTAATTTTGCCAAAACAATCTTATGCTTCGATCCCCAGGTTCAACGTTGTCTACGAGAAAATCTTGATTGGTCCAATGGTCTTGTTTGTATGCTTAAAAAGATTGATGAACAACTTTGAAGGCTGTAGGCAAGGGAGAATTGGCTGAAGGCAATTTTAATTGGCTCTTGGGCTATGTTCTTAGGAGTGTTTTTGGTTAGATGTTGCCGATAGTTATGTGTTGTGGTCTCCTAATAGGACCTGTAATGAAGTTGCTTGAATTTTGTAATGTTAGATCCAACGTTACATCATAATCTCGGTTCAATTGATTTTGATGATAATAAATCATTTATTATTTTATGAAAGAGATTATCTACTCCTAAAAGTTTGTTTTTAGAAATTTCAATCTTATATGCCCCATGACCTGTTTATAACAAGATGGAATAAAAATGGAAGACAAGGTTGCTGACAAGGATAAAGGAGGATTAAACTAAATCTATCGGGGGGTCTACGAACCTTAGTACAATGTTTGAGAGGTGTTGGTGCAGCTGTTGAAACAAGATTAGCAGCTGATGGATGAGCTTGAGGTGGCACGGGGAGTGCTGGAGGCTGGTCTGGTGCAGCTGACGATTCGTATTTAACCACCTCAAAAAGTTAAATGCAAGCACGTCTATGAGCCCCACGCGAGGCTGGCCCATAAATTGGAATTTTCCATATGCGTCATTTGGGTCAATGGGAGTAGTTTTTACTTGTACCGGTTCCACTTGAGTCACTGCATTAATTGGAATTCCACCACGTCTTTCTAAGCTGTAATTCCACCATAATAGTGTATTGTTTAGAGTTCTTACACATTGAAAGTAATTAGGACTGTGTGGCTTGAGAAATTAAAACGGGGAAAAATAATTCGCATTTATGTGAAGCATAAATTCACTGCACAATAAAAATGTTTGAACCCTCCTGGAGTCTTCATAATTTTTTGGTTTTAGTGTCAACGTTGTTGTTGGTAGTATCTGACTGAATTTTGTTATTACATTGAAGCTGCAGGTCCCTGCAACAAAGGGTGCTTTTTGTTCGAAAAGGCATTTAACAGCTGAAATAAAGGTATCAAAAGAAGTGTCTAATTTGAAGACGCCTTTGGCAGATAACAATCTTTGGACAACTTGTTGTATAATGTTTAGCTCTCATAAGTCCTATTAGTATTAATCTACCCTTTGAATTCGAGCTGTAGCTCATTGGGGTTGTAATGTTTTATTTTTATTTTTATGTAACATGAGACATGGGGTTCACCTTTTATGATGTATCTATTTTTTCTTTTTCCTGTAGTGAATGATTTTCCTAATTGATTTAATGGAAGATCAATTCTCAATCAATGATGTACAAAAGTTTGGCAAGAGCTTTAATGTTATTAAAGGGACGTACGTGTCACGAACTGAGTTCTTATTTTACTTCCCCAACATCATCTTGGTTTGAATATAGAGCATATTCTGTAGGCCGAATTTGTTATTCGTTGATTGAACCAATTTTTATAAACTATGAGCGATCATGTTACCAATATTGAATTTTTGACGGGCTAATTCATGTCTCAATTACCTCTGAGACAATGCTATATAATATTCTTGAATTTTCATGTATGTTGCTTTATTTAATGTTTGTGCTTGCAAGACTCAATTTTAGTTGTTGGTTTGATTTATATTTAGATTATAAGGAGACAATATGGCTGAAATGGAAGGGATCAATCCCAATATCACTAGACGAGGGTCTGCTAGTACTTCTAACTCAGAGGGTGAGTTGGCTGTCGTTTATCTGAGCGGTTTAAATGGTATTAGAACTTGTTTAATCCTTATCTTTGACTCGTACGTTCAGGTGACATGGTAGAAGCTGACAACGAAAAGATAGTAGATGTTTGGAGCCTAGAGTGGAATGACGTCGAGCATGCGTACGATTGGTATAATCGATACGCAACAGTCAAAGGTTTCAGCATTCGTATACATACCGGCTTCAAGCACAAAGAGCATGGGTATTGGACAAGCAAAGTTTTTGTTTGTAGTAAAGAAGGGATGAAAAAAGACAAAGATTTACTTGTGCCGGTGAAGCGAGTTCGACGAAATACGAGATGTGGGTGTCTCGCAAGTTGTACTGTTCAGCGGCAGCCTAGTGGGAAGTATTGCATCTTCGATTGGTGTTCGCAACATAATCATGCGTTGGCGACACCTTCGAAAGTTCACATGCTCCGTTCTCAAAGACACATGACCGAGTTGCAGTGTGCGGAGGCAGTGGCTTCAGATAGAGCAGGCATTCACCCTAAATTGGCCCACGACTTAATGGCGGCCCAAGCTGGGGGTAGACAACATTTGGGCTTCACTCATCAGGATTACAAAAATTATCTGAACGGTATAAGAACTAAGACAATGGAGGTTGGTGTAGCGGGTGTTCTTGTTAATTGGTTTGGTGATCAGCTGAAGAAAGATTCTGAGTTCTTTTTTCGGGTCATGATGGATGAAGATGAGCACATTACTAATATCTTCTGGTCGGACCATTCCATGCAAAATGACTATGCCATATTCGGGGACTTCGTGTCATTTGACACCACATACAGGACGAACAACGAGCACAGGTAATGACCACATTTAATGTAATGTTTTTATATTTATTTAGACATGATCCTTATCTTTGATAGATTAGTACTTAGAATTTTTTGTATTAGGTTTTACATTATTATGTTATACATGATTAGGCCATTGGGAGCATTCTTAGGGGTGAATCATCACAGACAATCGGTCGTGTTCGGGGCATGCTTATTGTTTGATGAGACGGCACAAACATTCAGTTGGTTATTTCAAACATTTGTTGAGTGTATGAATGGGAAGGCTCCCGAATCTCTGTTCACGGATCAAGATACAGGTATGCTGGCTGCAATCCCCTCTGCCCTACCAGATACACATCATTTTTTGTGTGCATGGCATATATCTCAGAATGCATTGAAGAATTTGGGACCACTGTTTGGCAACAAAGCCATATTCGGGGACTTCGTGTCATTTGACACCACATACAGGACGAACAACGAGCACAGGTAATGACCACATTTAATGTAATGTTTTTATATTTATTTAGACATGATCCTTATCTTTGATAGATTAGTACTTAGAATTTTTTGTATTAGGTTTTACATTATTATGTTATACATGATTAGGCCATTGGGAGCATTCTTAGGGGTGAATCATCACAGACAATCGGTCGTGTTCGGGGCATGCTTATTGTTTGATGAGACGGCACAAACATTCAGTTGGTTATTTCAAACATTTGTTGAGTGTATGAATGGGAAGGCTCCCGAATCTCTGTTCACGGATCAAGATACAGGTATGCTGGCTGCAATCCCCTCTGCCCTACCAGATACACATCATTTTTTGTGTGCATGGCATATATCTCAGAATGCATTGAAGAATTTGGGACCACTGTTTGGCAACAAAGCCATATTCGGGGACTTCGTGTCATTTGACACCACATACAGGACGAACAACGAGCACAGGTAATGACCACATTTAATGTAATGTTTTTATATTTATTTAGACATGATCCTTATCTTTGATAGATTAGTACTTAGAATTTTTTGTATTAGGTTTTACATTATTATGTTATACATGATTAGGCCATTGGGAGCATTCTTAGGGGTGAATCATCACAGACAATCGGTCGTGTTCGGGGCATGCTTATTGTTTGATGAGACGGCACAAACATTCAGTTGGTTATTTCAAACATTTGTTGAGTGTATGAATGGGAAGGCTCCCGAATCTCTGTTCACGGATCAAGATACAGGTATGCTGGCTGCAATCCCCTCTGCCCTACCAGATACACATCATTTTTTGTGTGCATGGCATATATCTCAGAATGCATTGAAGAATTTGGGACCACTGTTTGGCAACAAAGGCTTCAAAAGAGACTGGTCGAGGCTTCTATTCGACCATGAGGTAGATGACTTTGAACAGTCTTGGAGTAAAATGATTGAGGAGCATGAACTCCAACGCATTGAGTGGTTGCAGAAGATATATGAGAAACGGGAGAAGTGGGCGCCAAAGTACGTACGCAATGTCTTTTGTGCTGGGAAGAAGACAACCCAGTTAAGTGAAAGTTTCAATGCGACATTGCGTAGGTACTTGAAAACAAGTATGAATATGGATCGGTTCCTACAAAATTTTCAACGAGCAGTTGATGAGTTGCGATACAACGAGTCACGAGCAAATTTTAAGATGCTCGATACAATATATACTAAACCATTCGGGGATTTTCTGTGTGATCATGCAGCAGAAGTCTACACGCCCACTATGTTGACTATTTTTCTGGAGCAAGCACAGAAAGTTGGTTATCTTAAGTTTGATTGTCGGAGGCAAAGTGTTGAGACTGAAGAGGTTGAGATGCACATATGCAGTCGGGATGCCACTCATGATTGTTCAATAGCGAAGCGTTATGTGATCAAGACAGAAAATGGGTTTCACCAGTGTAGTTGCAAACAATTCAACTTTCTGGGTGTCATCTGCAGTCACATTATTTGGGTGTTGAAACAAAAGGGAGAGTTGTGTATTCCTGATGGGTATATTTTGGCCAGGTGGAGAAAAGATGTTAGACAGATAGTTGCGCCAATCCCCAAGTCACATGCTACAGCTGATCCAATGTTGGTAAAAGTGATAAAACGCAGGAGATATATAAATCAGTACGCTTCCACTATTCAGCGTTATGGGGATAGGAAAAAATCTTGGCCAATATTTGAGAGTCATCTTGCTGGACTGGAAAATAGCCTTGCTCAGTTGTCGGATGATGATGATGAAGATCCTTCTGCACTTGTTAGCGCGGGCACTGGAATGGACGTCGATACGGGGATTGTCGCAAAAGGTTTTAAAACGCGGGAGCCAAAGCATAAAAGGAATAAACGTTTAAAGAGTGGACTTGAACAAAGGAGTTCACGTGGTCGTGGTCGTGGCAGTGGGGTTGGTCGTGCTTCGTCACAACCAGTGTCTCGTCGTTTGCAACTATTTGATGAATTGGAGGTATGTTCTTTAATTTGATGCTTAGAGTTGAAATTTAAATTTATTACTGTGTAACATTTCACTATTTTTGTATTCCACTTTTGTAGGAGGAGGAGGACGAGGAGGACGAGGATGAGGACGAGGACGAGGACGAATCACTAAGTGGACGATTTAGGAGCCTTGACGAGTTATAGATGTTTGATGATGTTTGATGATGTTTCAGTCTTTTGATTGTAAATGTTTGTGGTCTATGTATTTTGTTTTTCACTTGTACTGTACAGTCTTTTGATTGTAAATGTTTCCCCTCTATGTATTTTGTTTTTCACTTGTACTGTACAGTCTTTTGATTGTAAATGTTTATGGTCTATGTATTTTGTTTTTCACTCGTACTGTACAGGTGTTCATTGAACTTACTAGCAATATTTTGAAGAAACTTTAGCCAACTAAACTATGTATCGACGATTTGTAGCAATATGCTTCAAGATCTGTAATTGAATGTTGGCAGCTCTGAAAGGAAAACATGCTTACTGGATTGTACTTGACTCCAATATATACAGGGTTATAAATTAGTCTGCCAACAAACTAGTACAAAAAGTTCCTTACATAACTAATTGAGTACATAACTAATTCAGTACGTCATCATCCTTACATAATTAAACTAAACCAAGATAGCCCAAAAAAAAAAAAACCCGCACACAAACAAATCAACATCATCCTCAGCATTTTAGAACGTTCAGTCTCTTTCACACGCAGTTCTTCTCTTAATTGAAGCTGCGCTTCTATCACTCGCATCTTCTCTTCCATTCTTTTTAGTAAATCCTCCATTCGTGCTAGGAGATCTTCCATGGTGTTCAGTCGGTGATCCATTTTCTTATTTTCCTCAATAAGATCGCGAATGTGTACATCTTCGAGCTCTGAATCAGATTGGTTATACCACTTAAAAAAGTTGCAAGCGGTTTCGTTCTGCATGATTGAATTTAGAAATTTAAACGAGAGAGTTACCAACAATATGTCCAAAAAGTACTATTACGAACATGAGACATACTACCTGTTTTCCAAAATGGGGACAACCATAGAAACGACGTCCTTTACTTTGCGGCGTCTTGCTAGTCTTTATTTGAGCTGGAAGGCCACACTTGCATTCAGTAGGTGAAAGGCGTGGAACGTTTGCACCAATGCTGCTACTACCATAAGACAATACCGAAGACATCTACCTGAAAAATGCATTCTTTACATGGTTTCCATTGAATTTAGTAATGTAAGTAGGTAACACCATTCTACAAGTCCTTGCTTGAATGAAAATAAAGTAGTCACCTAAAATCTTGGAGATCACATTTACGCAGGAAAAGAAAAGGGAAAAGTTTTAACTTGTACACAATCAACACATTGGTAGGGATAGCAAGCCAATAAGTGAACGTAACTGATTTGCCAAAACTGCATTCTCAACAAAAGCCAGACATGTCAATCTAAATAAAATAAATCAATTTTCTGGATAGAAACAGAGTGATTAGGTATTAATATATGTTACAACCACTTCGCTAAATGAAGTCTCGTATATATTTAAACCGATGGGACTTTTTCGTTGACAACAACTAATGGTGGAATCTTTTTCTAACAAAAAAAAAAAGGCTTTTCAACTAGAAGTCCCAAGAATTTGGAACGAAATATGCAGACCAATTCAATATCTCCCCTCAGAGAAAGTAATATAGGTACCCAAAATTCTGGTTGACACAGTTAAGACAGACTGGGAAGTCCCAAGAACCTTGCAACAAAATTCTTTCAAACTGAAAACTCAACTTAACAGCCTCCAAGCTTCTGATTGTAAACAAATTTACAACCAACCACACAAATCAAAATCAGCAAATCACTTACACAGCAAATCACCTACACAGCAAATCACCTACACAGCAACTACAAGAACAACGAATTTACAGCAACTCCAAGCTTCTGATTGTAAACAAATTTACAACCAACCACACAAATCAAAATCAACAAATCACCTACACAACAAATCACCTACACATCAACTACAAGAACAACGAATTTACAGCAACTACAAGAAAAAAAAAAGAACCACTGCTAGTGTTTTCAAAAGCATTCCACTTTCTACACGGAACACCACAAACACTTCTCAAAACTAAGCTATAGGCCGACAATTTTTACAAACTACTTCTCTTCTCTACTGATTTTCATTTTCCTTGCTCACCACACAGGTAGTTTAATTGCTCTAAACTAAGCAAAAATCAAAATGAAAATCAGCGATAGCTCACTGTGCCTCATCAACCACATCAGAACAGGTGAAATCGAATGTGAACATATTAATATGTTGGGGGCAGCAACCTATCAAACTTACCTCCGTCGTACCGCTATAGCTCACTGATTTTCATTTCCCTTGCTCACCAGGAACCATATTAAAAAGAACTTAAAGCAATCAAACTTACAGAGGTTGGGAGCGACGGATCTGGGTTGCCAGCGACGGAGGTGGAGCTGGTCTCGACGGCGACGGCGATGGCGGCAGCTGGTCGCGACGGAAGTGGAGCTGGGAGCGACGGAGGTGGAGGTGGAACGACGGAGCTGGGAGCGACGGAGGTGAAATCGAATGTGAACATGCCAAACGAAAACGGGTCATACGGTTTGATATATGGCAAGCGGGTCGGATGTGTGAAACGGGTCCGGGTCCGGGTCATTTTCATTTAAATGATGTGTCGCGATATTAGCGGTTGGATCGCCCATTTTTAATCTGGGCCGTCCACCAGCATCCACCAGCACAATACATCTCAGCACCATAACTGAACTCGGGTATTGAGTATTCCCGCTGAGACGGACAGGAGTTTGGGAGCGAAGAACTTGAAACGCCTGTCGCGGATGGAGGGCGACATTTCCTTCACGGCCACGTGGCAGAGTTTGAAAGTCTCGCGAGTTAAACTACAGTTGTCCGTTGGGAGTTATGGAGAAACGCGTTCGGGGGGACTACTTTTATCAAATGCTTCACAAATCCCATGATTTCTTCCTGAGTGTTCATAAGTATGTTTTTTCCCTTTTAATAGTTGAGTTTTTTTATAAGATATCGGATTAAGTACTTTAATAATGATCGTTAAAAGGATTTAAATCGATGAAATTAGAGAACCCTTAAAAGATTGATTGACTGATGAAGTTCACCGTCGTTTATTCCCGACCACAATCATAAGTACAATTGAAGGTAATTTATGGACCACATGGTAAAGGGCTTCTTAGTCCAGTCTTAATCGTTAGGTAGAGGGAAAGATATCTTCCAAGTTCAATGTTTCTAATATTGCACTTAATAATTCATCTACTTTTTTATTTATTAATTATTAGTTCTTGCCCTTCTCTTTCTCTTGTGCGGATGGAGATTCTCTGTCTGCTCTAATTATATAGTATAATCTAGAAATAAATAGATATAATAAGTTAGTCATATAGTAGGACTCGTATTGTTTAAAATTTTATATAAATAATATTAAATAGTATAAGATTTAATATATTATCTATCTCTTAATTATACTGTATAATTTAGACATAAAATTTAAAGAGAATTCTATTCTCTTTCGCGACTTGTGTATATGTTTTTTTATTCAGTTAACATCTATTATGTCGCTTCTAATATGAGTATGTTTGAGGGTGCAAATTTTGGGTATTGAAATTTGAGAAATATTATAAAGTAAAAAAATGTTATGAGAGTTGGTGAAAAAGTGAAGAGAGAAGATTTTTAATAAATATTATAATAATAAAAAATTATGTGGTAAATTTTTTAATAATAAACCTAAAATTTTGAGCTCAATCAATTGGGGCTCAAACATGCCCTACGTATTACGATAGCTTAATAGTTAAAAGACGGATGTGCTTGTTGGACCAAGTGTATTGAAATAGGTATTGATTGAATACGCCAGCGAGCTCGTAGCTCGAGTGGCACCTCCTTCCCTTTAGGAAGGGCTGATCCCGGGTTTGAATTCCGGTGCCTGCAGCTTTGGCTGCTTTCCCCCACCCCATTGCCTAGAAAAAAAAAAAAAAAAGGTATTGATTGAATACTACCGTTCACGCGTACGAATCATTGACTTACAATTACATATTTTGAGGTTGGTTCGTACAATCCAAGCCAAGGGAAGCTTTTGAGTGGGTGCAGGATTTAGCCTTTAGGCGTTCTAGTTAGAAAAGTACGCTATTTTCCATGTTATACTATGGCGTTCATTTGATTGTAATGGAGGCTTCGGCTCATGTGCTCCATGCTATGCGCAGGTGATATTCCTGTTGCCTGCCTAGACAGGAAGACTGTTTGCTAAAACCAGTAGAACCTACTGTCTAGGAGTATCAACTTTCTAGACGGTAGTTCTCTTCCTCCACTGACGACTATCTGGGGGCGTAACTTTCTGACCCATCAAACGGCGCAGTTTTATGAGCCTCAAACCTGCCTACCCCTTTTCCGTTCCAACCTCTGCCCGCCTCTCACAGTCTCACGTCCCATTCAGCAGCCCCCACTGATTACTAAATAATCAAGCTCCCAGCCTTTTCTTTGGAGTTTTTGCCTAAGTTTACGTGATATTTTTTGTCTTGTTGGTCTATTTTGTTTTCTTCTGTAGCGCCCCTTCGATAAACCCTCAGACATTTTTTTTACTTCAATCTTTTTCATACCTAATTCGATCAAAGTTCTAAGCTTTTTGACAATCCTATTTCTTTCCCAGTATTATATGTTCCTTGTATTTTTTTTACAGATAGCTTTGATCCGTTTTTATGGCTTTGATTCAGGCTTTCTACCATGTTTTGGAGAGGCCAACAATGTTAGGAGTTTGGGCAGGAATGATGCTGTTTCTGGTTCCTATTTGGATAGCCTTTGCCATTGGAATTCTTGTTGGATGGTTTTGGAAACCCCAGTGGGCAAGCAAGGGAACTGACAAAATGAGCTGTTCCGTTCCAAAAGCTTCTGCTTCATCACCGTATTCCTCGTCCTCGTGGACCGCGGATTATGGGAAGGATAAGGGACAGCTCTCTGTATCACCCGCTGAATATGAAGATTGCAGGTACTTGGGAATTATTGGCCCTCTCTCTCTCTCTCTCTCTTTCTTGTATGTACGCTTGCTGTAAATTTAATAACCGCCGAATTTACTATGCAGCGGATGCCCAAATGCGCGTTGATATTGTTTTTTCTATCGTATAATCAATTTATAATTATATTTGCCCAATTGGATTGTTTGTTTGTCTCTGTGAGAGATGGAAAGCTTGATTTGAAAGAGATATCTCACTGGGTGATTCTACTTGTATAGTACGTCACAGCTCCCTGAAGAAAAGCCTAACGTAGTAACTGAGGACGATTTAGAACATTTATGCGAGCTTGTGGAGATGAAAGATGGGGGTCCTCCTTGGATACAGATGATGGATCGTTCCACCCCAAATATGAGTTACCAAGCATGGCGAAGAGATCCCAAGGTAGGGATACCTTTTGTTTTGTTGGAAGAATTTTTTCAAACTAATTAATTGGTACTTGGAGTTTTCACCTTTAACTGGAATATTAGGTCTTGGGCTTTACCTACTGTGTCAAAGCTTGTCTTTCTCCTGGGGATTTCTTTTAATTGTGTCACTAAACCCTTAGTTTTATTGGTTTCGGTTTTGTTGGGGTTGTTAGCAAGGTCCTCCACAATATCGTAGCAGCTCTGTCTTTGAGGATGCCACACCAGAGATAGTTAGGGACTTTTTCTGGGATGATGAATTCCGATCCAATTGGGATGACATGCTTTTATCTTCTACAACTATAGCAGAGTGTCCCACCACTGGAACCATGATAGTGCAATGGACACGGAAGGTGAGACTTCCTTATGGTCTTGACCAATCCATTTTTATTCTGGTTTTTCCTGATAGGTTGTCTTGGTGGCATGTGCTTACCTTTGGCAATGATTTGTGGTGCAGTTTCCATTCTTCTGTAAAGACAGAGAATACATAATTGGTCGTCGAATATGGGAATCAGGAAGAACATATTACTGCGTGACACAGGTATGAGAAGGGTAATCTTGTTTGAATGTTGATTGGGTTATATAACAGTTGTGGTAACAGAATCATGTGTACTTAAGTAGGACTTGTCTGATTTCTTTCATAGCGACTGCATGTCTTCATTAGTGGAACTTGTATCGGGGTGTTAACGCCAATGTCTTAGTTCAATCAGGTATACCAAGGAAGTCATTGCCATAGGATTATAATGAGGGACAGAATATACTTTTCGGGTGTTGTAAAAGTGACTTTCATTGTTAGATGTAAAAAGTTAATTCATATGAGATATGCATTTGGGGACTATTTTGGGAACCCAATTATCACCATGATCATGTGACCTAGAAAGAAGCTAAGAACGGAGGGAAGTGGAGAACAAGCTAGAAGTGATCTAAATTGTGAGGTTTCGCTGTAGAATGCCAATGTATCACAAAAGGGAGTGGGAATAAGTGAGATAACCCAGCGAGAAGAAGCAAGTGATCAGATCTTGGAAAGCGACCAAAGGAAAAGAGGAAGGAGGGTCTTATATTCATATCCAACAGAAGTGTTGTGCAAGTCCTCGTTCATTTTCTCTGAGTTTTTTCTCATTTTGATTGGTATTTATTTCGTGTCTCAGGGAGTACCTTGTCCTTCTGTCGCAAGGCGTGACACACCAAGACGTGTTGACCTTTATTACTCAAGTTGGTGCATTCGAGCTGGTAAATTGTGGTTCTTTACTCTACTTTCTTGTGATCCATGAATTAGTTTTGTTTTCCTTGGCAATTTAATCCACACACCCAGCTGGATTAGGACTCAGTTTGAAACCAATCTGAAGGTTTGAGTTGCCATAGAACATGCCATTTTGATTTGGTTGCCGAAATATCATGCTATGTAGTCCTGGACTCACCGGTGGATTGTTTTAACAAGTTGCTCTATAACGTATTTCAAACAGTGGAATCGAAAAAAGGTACTGGCCAACTGACTGCCTGTGAGGTGCTGCTCTTCCATCATGAAGAGATGGGTATCCCATGGGAAATTGCAAAGCTTGGAGTCCGGAAAGGAATGTGGGGAACTGTCAAGAAGATTGAGCCTGGTTTACGTGCCTACCAAAAAGCAAGAGCATCAGGTGCACCACTCTCGCGGCCAGCGTTTATGGCCCATATCAACTCCAAAATAAGTTCAGAGTACCTGAGATCCTTTGGAGGCAATGACACCTTGGCAGGGACTCAAATATCGTCTACATCTGACAAACCATCAGGGAGAAATATTTCAAAGCTCCTCATTTTTGGTGGGGCTGTTTTGCTTGCATGTAGTCTTGATCGAGGGCTCTTGACAAAGGCAGTAATATTTGGTGTGGCCAGAAGGTTTACAAATATGGGTAACAGATAGGAAGTAAAGTGCTAGAATCAATCTGAAAATTTTCCAGCGGTTGTTATATCTTGTATGCTTTGCTTCGTCCTGCTCTAGGGAGACGCTCTATAAAAAAATCTGCCTGGCAAACTCATGTAGGGAAGACAAAAGGTTTTACATATTTATTGTGTTTACATTGGAACCCGTTTACACTAGAGTCCATTCAGAATACATACAATGCCAGCACTTAAAGCAGAGATTTTATCAAAATAACAGCTTGCCCAGTTGGGTTTGTACCTATGTGCCTCACAGTCTTTTGGTTGCTTATGTTCATCTAGCTTCATCTTCATATCAACTTTTTTCATTATGCACACTAACAAACATTGTAACTGTGTTGCACTTGAAGCTTTACTTTCTCCACTTGGATTTATTTTCCCTCAAATGTACGTACAGGGGATCTCATCAAATTATCAGATTTGATGCATTATTTGAAGCAACCTGAGGGCATTTAAATATGTAAAACAAAATCTTTGTACTTATAACAGGTCCTTCGGATGGATGGTCATGCCTCCTTGCTAAAATGCCTTTATTCAGGAAAGCAGTCATTATCGCTTTGATTGCATAATATAACACCTTCAATTTGAGGTACTTAGCTTCCTTTTAAACTAATTTCTCTTCACATTCGCTAATTAACAATATGGCAGAAGTGTTTGAGATGAATAAGCAAATAATCTTTTATCAATTGTTACCTGAGATTTTACATAGCAGCCATTGGAAGCGCAATAGATTTTACATACATGTTATCCTCAAACGAGATGTGCCTTTGACTAACTATCTGGAATCATGGTATTTTATGTCGTTTAGCTGTTGATATCCTGCCATAAGTGCCCAGTTTCCTGGCAGAATGATATTATCATCAATCACGCTACCAAGCAGAACTATCGACCCACCAAGGTTTCAAAGCAATGCAACCCATCAAACTGTGGTGCTAATTTTGGCATCCCGGTGGTCTCCATCCCTTCCTTTGCTTTTGCCACCATATGTCCGATATATGCCCGAATCCCTGCTCCATGTTCCTGAATGAGAAAATCACATAGCTTTAGTATAGAAGCACCATTACCAACAAACGGAACTTGGGAGTGACATGATCTAAGACGCTAGAAATTTCCCCATTCATATACAGAGGCAGTGGGGGTCGGCCTTTGGGGAAGGGGGACAGTCGGGGGATTCTAGAGCCTCTCTCTCTCTCTCTAGAACGGCAGCACAACGCTCGTATATACAGAGGCTTTGTTACCTTAGGTTTAGAATGGTTTCTTTCGAAGAAATAAATCCCAGCAGCGGCTACAACAGCAGGAACTGTTGCGTAGATAGTACCAGAAGCCATTGTTGCTTGAGAGCTTTTTCGATTCTTTGAAGAGAAACTGACCTGGCCTTCTAACGAGACATATATAGGTTATATGTGCGTTGCGGGAGAGAGAAAGTAAAGCAAAGGAATGTAGGATGCCTTGGAGGAGACGTTAAGCAAGGAATGGTGTGCAAGGAGGAAAGTATGGCCAAAAGAAGAGGCAGCACAAGATAAAATCAGCCATTTAGCATAATCCTTCCAATAACTTTTACCTATTAGTACATGTAACCCGGAATATTTTCCCTAGCTTATCAAATATCAAAATTGTATCTAAGAGTTGAGACTGCTTGGCTTGGCGTCGGCAAGAAAGGGATAACCTTATCTGGCTAGGCTACGACGACCAACATGGCAGAATCAAAGTATAAGCCACGTTATACGAGGTGCGCCGACCACATTTTCTTTCATTTCAATAAGCAACTTGCGGACTGATGCTTTGGTTTTTGGTCAAGATTTTCATATCACTTCTCGCCAATCATATATGTACATGATGCTGACTAAGGGCACACAAAACGCATGGCTTACTTTTTGTAATTGGTGGGTAGCTAGGAGCTCTGTCGTCCGCTAAACATCATCAATGGAGATGAAATTTCGTTGACCCTTTAAGGTCTGAAAAACTTTAGAACGTGGGAATAAGGAGGAAGAAGAAGGAAGATAACAGGAAAAAAGAGAAAAGTCACTAGTTCTGGCCCCACATATATCTAAAACAAAATTTCAGAGAATTTATGTTTTTATTAATCTCTGTTGTATGAAAGTACATGAAAGAGGGAGGACCGACCGAACAAAAGGGTAAAATTACACGGTTAACACCTTCAAACAAAAAACACAAACTCAGTAAAGTACTATGGTTTCGAAAACGTGGACACCGTCCAACTCCGGTGCGAACCTCGGCTTCCTCTGTTGCTGTTGCGGTTGCCTCGTTGGTCTGCTGACGTGCTGGGGGTTGTTTGAATTCCCTTCTCTGTCCATAGGATTCGGCTTCGGCTTCGGCTCTTTGGCTGGACCCATCGACAGGCTCACCTTCTGGCCTTCGGATTCAGCGCGGAGCGCATCAACGGTGCTGAACATCGACATCATGGTCGTGAAGTCCGATAACGATTACAGAAAGAGCTGCGCTGAGAGCTCACAGTTCAGAATTTTAGCGAGGAACTGTGAGGTTTTGACTGCAAACAGAGAGCCTTGGTGTACTTTGAGCCTGGTCCACGAGGAAGGAAGAGCTCGATAGAGGACGTATTTAAAGTGGGAGGCAAAGAGTTGGAGCTAACCGAGGGAGATAAAGAGATAGAAAAATCTTGAATGAAGAACCGTGGCCGTGGTGTTCTAGGTGAGTACTCTGTTTTATGGAGATAGTTAATCTTGTCCGTATTAACTCGAGAGTGGGACGGCCTAACTAATGGATTCTACAGCCTGAAGACTCTTGCTTTTTGCATGAAGAATAATTTCCAGGCTTAAACGAAAGGGCGTGTAACTTTCCCAGTTCCCCACACGTTTCATTTTCTCAGAGACTACCATGCGGTTCGACTGCTGGCATACAGGTGCCTTCACGGAGAGGCTGGGATTACTTAGGTCTCTGTTACGAATTAACTCAGTTAAAGCCTATTCACAGTGGGAAGAAAATTTCAACTTTTCAATCTGGGTTAATTGAATCTATTGCTCCTGCCCCACTGGGATAAACAGATGACGAAACCAGAGAAAACAATATCTCTGTATTCTCTAAGCTTGACGTGCTAGTTAGTAACACTTCGGGTTCATATCTCTGAAAAGTATTTGTAATGCTTTCATATCCTTATTGATATTTATTTTGTTGACGTTTCTAGACTAGATGCTATATTACTTTCCACTATCACGTGTTTGATTCACCACTTGCAGTGTTCATGGAACACATGGCTAACTTTTATGGAACCCGACAGTGCGGAACCAGAACTCAAGTGAAGGGGGGGGCAAATTCTTAAGGCAAAATGACATCTCAAAAAAATTTCATACTTAATACAGAAAATGTCTTATAGATAGAATATAAAAAAATTAAAGATAAAAAATATAAAAAATATTGAAATACATGTATTGTACTATGTACTGTCACTACGAGGTCACCTTCCAATATCAACCAACAATCTAGTGGAGCATTTTGTAAATTTCTAATAAGGTTTATTTACAAATTTTTGAGAGTTTGTAGAAAAGTAAGGAGCTATAAGATAAAAAAAATCGAATGAATTTTTAAATATAAAAGTAATAGAGTTTCTTACTAAGGAGAGATAAAATTAGATGGAATTTTGTGAAAAAGTAAAGAAATAAAAGATTTATATATATATTTTTTGAAAATGTATTAAAATTGGTATAGAAAGACGTTGGAATTTATATGAAAAATGCATATATATATATATATAAAGATTTTTATAAAACCAAGGGGTGGCAGCTGCCCACGCTTGCCACCCCCTCGCTCCGCCTCTGGAACCCGATGGGTAGCGCTTCGAATAGAGGCCACAATCGATCGCACCACTTACACTCATGGAACACACGGCTAACTTCATGGAACCCGATGGATAGCGCTTGGAATAGAGGCCACAAGCAGATCGCTTGGGATTTAGGAAGCTCTGTCGTCCGTCCGCTCATATTGCTTACAAACAGGGGCGGAGACGGGGGCAGGGGCCATTGCCCCCAAAAGGTTTTAAAAACTCCCCTGGTTTTCTAGGGACTAGCCCCCAATCCCCCTCCCTCGGTCCCTCCCTAAAGAAACTTCTGCCTCCCTGAAATCCTGCTCCCTTATTAAATTTGGGTTAAAAGACCTTTTCAGTCCTTACGTTTTATGCCCTTTATCAATTTGGTCATTGAGTTTCAAACTTGGTCACATAAGTACTTAGGTTATCCTCATTTATCGATTTAGTCATTTCGTCCAATTCCGTCTCCCCCGTGTACAGTCATCTAACGGTAGACACGTCATCACCCTCAATAATATTGCGACACGTGGACAATAAAAATAAAAATAAAAAATTGAACAGTGTTCGGGAACCACCCTGCTCGCCAGGGGAGGGTGGCTCCCGGCCACCCCTACTCGGGGGTGGCTCGTCGTGGCCGCGAGCCACCCCGACCGGCTACGGGGAGCCCAGATCTGGGCTCCCTTGGCGCTGGCTGGGGTGGCTCCCGACCACCTCTTCTCAGGGGAGCCGCGAGGGTGGCTCTGGCCACCCTCCGCGACTCGAGCCACCCTCTCCTGGCGAGCAGGGTGGTTCCCGAACACTGTTCATTTTTCTTTTTCAAATTCTTCCACGTATCGCAATATTATTGGGGTGACGTGTCTACCATTAGATTACTGTACACAGAATTGGACGGAAGGACTAAATTGATATATGTGGATAACCTAAGGACTTATGTGACCAAATTTAAAACTCAGGGACCAAATCGATAAAAGGACATAAAACCCGAGGACCAAAATAGTTATTAACCCATTAAATTTTGCCATTTGTTTCTTATTTTCACACGTGTACATGATTTTATTACTTAAAAATGAAATCAAATTCATTATATTGATTTTTTTAATGAGATTTATTGTGTATTCTTTAAAATAGACCCAAATTATGGGTGGCCTTTGGTCTTTGTCATATCTTCCTATTTTGTTTTTTTGAAAAATTACACCTTCAGCTTCCTTTTGCCCTATGCCAATATTCAAGAAAACTTATCGGATTTTCACAAAATTTGATCAAAAATTCTCCTCTCAAATAAAATTTCATTTAGCCTCCAATAAATTTGAAATAAACATGTTTGTCTTTAATATATAACAATAACTTATCATTTTTTTATTTTGGAGGATTTTAAAAAAATTCAATATTCAAAAATTGATAATTTTAATCGTGAAAAGTTCTGAAAGTAAAACATACATATTTTAAAAATTAATATGAGAATTTCCTCCTTTCATTGAATCTCTTTAAACTCTTCCTCGTTTATATCTATATATATACTTTCTATTATCTTTAGAGCATCTTGATACTTAATAAACTAACTGGATAAGTACAATTATTTTTTTATAAATCACGATTTTAAACTAATATAAATATGCACTATATATTCTAAAGCCAAGAAAATCAATTGATAATATTTTTCACAACCGGAATTATGTTTATATTAATATTTTCATATTTTATCTATAGCAAAGTATATAATATAAAAAATAAAAAACATTATAAGTGTGTTTGTCTATTGTTTTTAGTGCGTATTATTTCTAACAATTTAACCAATTATTACGGTTGTACTATTATCTTGAGCCTTTAACAACCAAGACAAACTAAGTTTTTTTTTTTTAAAATAAGTTAAAATATTAAAAATTGAAATGAAAATCATAAGCAGCAACTTACAAAAAAAAACACGTCTAATTAAGAATAAAAGTTGGCTTCTGCTTGTGTTGGAAAAGAAAAAGATAGATTACTACACGGTAGTTTTGTTTTTCTTTTTAACTGACTTTCGCACAAATCGAATAATTACTAAGTTAAAAACACAAATCGAATAATTACTAAGTTAAAAACCATGAGGTGGCTCCAAAGAGTTGATAGCACTTATGAAATTTTGAAATTGTGACATTTTCTCTTGCCTAAGAAACTAATAACCTCGTTACTAATTTGTTAGAATGGCACGCACATCTTGAAGCACAAATTGCTCAATTTCCAATAATATTTACAACGATTGTCACTACAAAAAAAACGGTCTATAGGCCAAAAAAACGCTGTTATAGGCCATTTTAGCCTATAACAGCGGTTTTTTAGCTGCGGTCGCTATCGCCGCTATATCTTCGTCGCAATAGATATACAGCGGCGGTTTGCGCGACCGCTGGTGAAGATCGAGGGTCTATAGCAGCAGTTGGTTAGCGGCGGTCGCGACCGAACGCACTTTTGCATTTCCGCAGCGTTTTCGTGAAAACGCTGGTACAGACTTTTAGCGGCGGTCGCGTCTGTGCCGACGTTTTTTTTCAACTGCTTGCCGACTTATTGGCACATTCAACTCATCTTGCTTTCAACTTTTTTAATACTCCTTTTTCTTTTCAGTGTGTTTGGCTTAATTGTCTTGGTCCATATAGTTTTAACTTTTAACATTTTAGTCTGAGGTACTGATCTGAATTGTAGGGTCCCTTTTGAGACAAACAGATCCTTTGTACAATTGCCATGCATGGATTTGGTTACTTATAGACTGCTTGCACTAACCCAAAAAACACGAGTACCGTGCCGGGGCAATAGTTGCCCCGCAGTCACGCATTATATCTGTTGCAGCAAAATTGGCATCACGTGACATTTGCATTAAGGGGCTTATTTGACATTTGTGTTGCTTCTAGAAGAGTATTATAAAGAGTCTGCTGACTTGGTCTCTTAAGATTGACGTGGGGTTGCCTTAAGGGCATTTGTGACTTTTCCTCATTTATCTAGAAGCTTGAGAAGGTGCTGGAAGTATGCAGAAACATTGTACGCGTGAAAGAACTAAACTGAAAAACAGAATGGGTATTTTGGAATAAATACGCAGATATGAGTTTTTACGGGTGGTGTTGTCTTTCTCCTTCAAAAGAAATAGATTGCTCCAAGATTGAATAGCGTCAAGATTGTGATGCTCCAAGATTTCATTTTATTGTTTGATCTACGTCTTGATGCCTAGTTGCTGATTTTGTCAAAGGGGGATAAGAAAACTAGATCTGGAAAATTGGAGAAGTGGACTTTTATGCAAGATTTAGAGATTTGGCTTTTAAGATTCGGTGAACTCCAAGATTGAGAGAGCTCGTGTGTAGTGATCTGATTCGTCTCCTTATTGATGATGAAGTGCTGATTTCGTGAAGAGCTTTCTTTGTTGATTGAGTTGAAGATAAAGATTTAGAGACGATCACCGGAGTTCCCCCATTTCGACTTTGTGAAGTTGGAGATTCAGAGGTTCTGAATCAGTGAGGCTGAAGGTTTCAGCCTTGGCCCTAGATTGCACAAGGTTTGTGCAGTGAGATCTATTGTCGTTCATTGATCGTGGCTTCCGTGTTGAACATAGAGGTTCTATGTTCAAGTGGTGATTCAGCTTGGTAAACCAAGTTTGATTCAAGGGTTGTTGTTAGGCTAGGTTAGTCTTCAATAGATCACCTTGTAATCTTTGGAAGCTAGTGGATTTGAACGGCCATCGGGCCTGAAGAGTTTTTCTCCTTAAGGACGTTCCTTAGGGAGTTTCTCTTCGTAACCATTTCCGGTGTTATATTTCTATCATTGTTTCTTGCTTTGATTAATCACTATTTTACTAACCAAGTGTGTTCTTTGTGTTGTGAGTATTCAACCGTGATATTTGGTAAACATATTCACTGATTCGGTTGGTAAGTATTCTTTGTGATTTTCTGATTTAAGGTTTAAATAATCAATTGATTGTGGTTCGGTTGTACGAAGTTAATCTGAAAAATCTTGTTTCTGTCAAGTGCAGTTTCTTCGGAGTCACTTGAAGTTTCTTCAGTTATCCCTGTTTTCAAATTTGTGTATTTACTGTGTATTTGTACTTTGTTCATATCTGATTGGTAATTAGGTATTTGAACCTTGTTAAAGAGTGATTGTGTTTAAATTTCAGAGAATAGGTCGTGGATTGAAAAAGGAAATTGTTATTGGATATTTTTTTTAATATAACTATTCACCCCCCTCTAGGTATTTTCCTCACATTTGGGTCTAAATTAGGTTGTTCAATATCAATATGCCTGCTACGGTAATCCATCGATTTAAAACCTCGATGAATCAGTCGCGCGCGTAGTCCCCTCTCTCTCGTATATTCTCTATTAATTCTAATACGTATTATATCTCATATATATTGTGCTTTGTTTTCTCCTTTGAGTTTGGTCTTGCAAGTTCTCCAAGCACCATCTGCACAACGTTGATCTTAACCAGAGGCGGAGGGAGGGGGCGAAGGGTATCGGCTGATAGATACCCTTCACCCCCCAAAAATAAAAATTTTACATGGTATTTAAAAATAATAATAAGTAGACCTGGCCGATACCCTTCACCCCCAAAAACAAAATTTTTACATGGTATTTTTTTTAAATAAGTTGGCCTGGGCCGACACCCATCAGGCTCAGGCGCAGGCCAACTACAAACATGTTTAGTCTGGTCAATTTTGTCATAGACCCAGTTCTGGTTTGTTACAGTTCTCCTTTGCGGTGGCTCTTTGCGTCTGTCAGATTAGGGAAAATGTTGGACGAAAGTTGGTGTAGGTAAGTAGAACCTTTGGGAATTATTGCAACTTGGCAGGGTCTTGAAGGTGACAAAATCATTATGCATCTTCAGCTTTGTACCTAGGATTTCTTTGATCTGCCTTTTGATTTTAGAAACCATGGGCTTTTGTGAATTCTGTCCAGTTTGACGACAAACCTAGTATTTCTTTGCTATTTGCCGCATGGAACATGAGGTTCCTAGGGTTAACGACTGGGTTTTGAAATAGTTGTAAGATTGTAGCTTTGTCTGAACAATTGCTTGGTTGTTCCTTGTTAGGCAGCGTACTCAGCTGGGTATGAAGCCTTTTTATTCCTATTCGGCACTACGACAATGCTATTTGGATTTCAAGTGGATTTGTGCTAGCCTGAAGTTCTGTTAGCCTCTTCTGCTGCTTTCTCTAAAATGGCTGCAGATAATCAATATTTCGTGGAGTGGAAAGAGCACTTAGTGTCGCAGGAGCACTTTAGCTTTTATTAAGTTAGCACTTTACCTTCAAATTCATGTGTCTGTTTTAGCTCAAGATGTGCAGTTGATTTTGCTATGCTTGGATTTGGACTTTTAGCATAGTTTTGTCACTTTTGTGGGAAATCTAAGCCTTCATTGCTCTGAATAAAGAAATTTATAGTGTTCTTCTGTGTCACTTTACCTTCAAACAGAGATGTTCATTGTTTAGAAGAGATTCCCTTCACATTAAAAAGATATAAGTTCCTTGACAACCCAACAAAGAATCTGTAGTTTTGGATTTTTCCTGGATCATTTTATATTGCAGGCATTTATTTTTCCATGTATTTTGCTGGTTAAAATGAGAGTGAAGGTCTATCTAATGTTGTCGTTTGCCAATGTTTTGTTTACAAAGTTTTATGTTTTAGATTTTTCTGGCTCCAATAATTACTTTATTTGTTTTTGTCTGCCCTGCTATCTTGGATTTAGAGTTGAAATTCTTTGGTGGTCTGCACTTTTCAAAATCACGGATGCTTCAATTTTTTTAAAATGTTGAGAAATAGCTCCTTAGTTCACATCTTTGCAATAGTTTATGCATACTCAAAAGGATTGTTGGTCACTCATTAGGCAGAGGCACTATTGACACAAAAATCACATTTTCTTGGACTCTGTAGCGATGATTTTAAAGCTCATTCAGCATAGATAACAATGTTTTGGGCGTGTAGACAGCCATAACATTTTAAATCCCAGCAACTAGCTCAAATGACTTATTTTAAATGTCTAAATTTTGAATTGTTTTTATTTGGTTTTTAGCTCAAATGCTCTTTTGGTATACTTGTGCTTGCAGATCTCTGACTCAGAGAGCATTGATATAGCCACTCATGGTTTCGCAAATGAGGCAATCCCTGAAGCAAAGGATGCTGTTAGGATTGATGTTGTAGGAGGCTTTGCTTTGCAAAAGGTGACCTCAGAAAGAAGTTACTTCCGGTGAGTAGCTGTTGATTGCCAATCATATGTAAGTGGTTCATTTAAAAAATCTAATTTGTTGGATATGCAGATTAAGTGGGCATGCAGTATGGAGATTTAGATTTGTAATCAACCCAACCCTATGTGCATCCTATTTGTTTTGATCTTATATTTGGTTGTAAATGGCCAGAACCTCGATGATGTAGGGCTTTATTTATGGATGCTTTCTGTTTGCTACTTTACTTGATTTTAAATGGGTCTAATGACTTCTGCATTGGTAGCTTGTATTGCTAGTGGAATTAATGTATTCAGTAACTTGCGGGTTAAGCACAAATTTAAGTGATTGGCTTTCTACTAATTTAAGTGATGGTACATCATTACTTGCCTTGTTAAGCTCTCCAATTTTAAAAGTTTAAGACCTCTTAATTTTTGTAGGACAATTGCAAATATGGACGTCAAGCTGGACTTTGTCCCTTCATCCCTTATAAACTTTATCTCAAGGCAGCTCATTGGCAATGGTTTCAGACTCTATCAAAAGGTCGGATGTTTTTTCTTTTATACCGAACACATTTTGGTTCAAAATATAGTTATCTTGTCCATCATGTCTGCAATAAGACCAAGTCATGCAGGAATAATACGTAGGATGTAATTGTCATCTTTTAGTCGTAGTACATAGTACAGTATTTGTATTCTAATATTTTTAATAGTTTTAGTCTTTAATTTTCAATATTGTAACTCTTAAGACAATTTTTTGCATTACAAAGGAAAAAAAAATTTTTTGTCATTTCGCCTTTAAAATTCGACTCCCATGGATTTTGATCCTGGATCCGCCACTGATCTTAACCGCGTTGTCAGCTGAAATTCTGTGTTCCGTCCTCCCTCAATTTACTGAAAATTACGAGCTTTTTTTATTTAAGCTCTTACCGAAACATAACGCATGTGTTTGAACCTAAAGACGAACGACAAAAACGAAGGATATAGTTTATGCGTAAGTAGTTCATCTTGTCTTTCTTTTATTAATCTCTCTTTTCTGTAAACTCATGGTGAACAATGGAGGAAGGCCTTTTGGCCACGGGACATTAATTAAAACGACATTGACTGACCGTTCCGATTATAGGACTCACAAACCATTCCGATTCGAGCGGTCAGTAACTTCAAACTAGAAGACAAAACTCAGTAAGGAAGTATGGTTTCAAAACAGTGGATACCATCAATCTCCGGTGCGAACCTCGGCCTCCTCTGTTTCTGCAGTGGTTGTTGCGGCCTGCTCTCGTTCTTGGTGTTTGTGGATGTCCCTTCTTTCTGATCCACCGGCTTCGGCTCTTTGTTGGAACTCCTCGACAGGCTCATGATCTTGTGCCCTTTGAATTCGGTGCAGAGCGTATCGAAGGGGCTGAACATCCACATCCTTGCGCGAATACAAATGAAACGGCAGTGATGAGAGATTGCCGGTTCAGAATTGAAGCTAGGAACCTTAAGGTTAAGATTCCAAGCAGAGAGCGTGTTCGTGCTCTCTGAGGCCGATGATAGACGAGGAGGAAAGAGGACTAGATGGAGGTATTTATACAAAGGAAGTGAGGATAGAGAACCGGAGGAAATTGAGAGTCGTGGTGATAGGGCCGGAAAGAGTCGTGGATCGCATCAAGAGTAGTATTGACTGGCGATTAAGAGAAGGCGTGCCCTGAGGTACTGTTCTGTACAGGTCTGACAAGTTCCCACTTCCTACACAAAATCAATGTCAACACGTCTCGTCTTCTGGGAGTCCTATGTTTTCTGGCGTTCGACGAATTGTGGCCGAGGATGTCCGCTTCGTTGGGAAGGCAGGGACAGCATTAAAATATCAAAATTAACGATTAAAAATATTAAAAATATATTATATTAAAACTGAAAGATAATAATTAGATCTTACGGATTTTTATATTTTGAAAATGTTGTAAAATAATTTTGTTCTCAATAGTTTTAAAAATTTCTCTCAATATATGCAAGCTACCATATTATCATTCATTCAGTCATCTCTCAATGGTTATAATGACAATTAGTAAGACCAATAAAATTTTTTATGCGAGTGTTTCATACTTAAGTTGTCCCCTAAAACGCAAAGATTACCATAATAGTCCCTCTAGACATTCGAACGTCTACAGAATATTTAGAATTAACATATTTTTATTCTTGGCATATTCTAAAATGTAATGAAAGAATTAGTGATGGTACTGGATAAAAAACATGATGAAATTTGTGAAATCCATGAGTAAATTTGTTAAGGCTTTTAAATACATAGAATTGATGCGCAAATTTTGATGCCTTTGGGTTGTCTTAATGAGCTTTAGTTTTTTTTTTTTAAACAAGAGACTTTATTAATCAAAAGAAGATCCTTCAAGGCAGATCAAAAGCCATCAATTGTCCGAGAATGGAGGGGGGTAAAAGATCAACAGAAATGCACCCCACAAACAATCTAGCAGCAGCCCATTTAGCCAAGTAATCTGCAAAAGAATTGGCTTGGCGTGAAATCTTGGAAAAACTCCACGATGGGAAGGAAAACGCCATATCACAAATGGCTTCAGCAGAACCACAAATCTCCTCAGGAACAGGAGAAGCCGGATCCAGAATACTAGAGATAGAGATGAGGGAGTCACTCTCGAAGAGAACCTTATCCAGACCTCTTGATGAAGCTTCACCAGCAGCCATCCGGAGAGCCAGGCTTTCAGCCAAAAGAGGCGACATCTTTGGGAAGATTTCCGATCGGGACCAGAGAGCAAAACCATTGGAATCAAAACAAATGCACACAAGTGCAACAAAGGATGGATGCACAGCCGCATCGGTGTTGATCTTCACGAAACCTTCAGTGGGTGGAATCCACACCTTCAGATCCTGCTGAGCTAGATCTCTCCAGGCCAAAAGCTGCTGACGAAGGCTGGTTTGAACCCTTTTGAAAATCTGATTCGGGTTAACTGGAGTAAGATTGTGAATCTTCTGGTTCCTCGCAAACCAAATTGTGTCCATAGCAATAGCCGCAAACAGCATGAAGGCATGTTCATCAAAGGGGAGCAAGATGAGAGTCCTGACGGGGTTGATAAGAATCTTAATCCAGTCAACAATCGAGAGAAGGTTAAGAGCTTCCAAGTTAAGGGCCCAAGGAGTTTGCCGCCAAATACTGAGAGAGAAAGGGCACTTCAAGAAAAGATGGACCAGATTTTCCTCCTCTAAATCACAAAGAGGGCATAAAGGAGAAATCTGCATAAATCTGGACAAAAAGGATCGAGTTGGAAAGGCATTCCACGCCACCCTCCATAGGAAGTGTTTGATACGATCTGGCATCTTCATGCGCCAAAAAACCTTCCACTCTTCTGCCGATAAAATTCCATAAGGGGGAGATTGAGATTTTAAAATTTCCAAGTAGGCGCTTTTCACGGAAAAGCATCTGTTAGGGGCAGGACTCCAATGGGCAGAGTCTAGTGAAGCAATCCGAGGTGGAGGAAGGCATAAAATGGCATCGGCTCTCGGCGTCAAAAGTCTCCCGAATGAACTCCTCATTCCACTCAAGAGAGTTCGGCATCAAAAGGTTCCGAACTTGTAAGTTTGATTGAAATGCCTCTGCATTGCCACGGAAAGAAGGCTTACAGCTCTCCAAAGAAGGGACCCAAGGGTCCGTCCAACAATTAATCTCTGAAGCTTCCCCAACCGAAAAAATCAGTCCATTTGAAAGCACAGGCAGGGTACTCAAAATGCCCTTCCACAACCAAGAGCCAGAGCGATAAGAGCTAACAATACTCAAAGCAATTGGATCACAATATTTCGCCCTCAAAAGCTTTACCCACAGTTTCTCCTTCTGGGTGCAGATCTGCCAACTCAACTTGGATACAAGAGCTTGGTTGTAGTAAAAAATTAGCTGAAAACCGAGACCCCATTAACTTTGGGCCAACAGATAGACACCCAAGCTCTAGGGATGACATTTCGCCTCTTATCCTGTGGGAAGCCCCACCAGAAGCTTCTCAGGATTGCATCCAGCGCCAAGCAGTAGCTGTTAGGCAGTAAGAAAGAAGACATAAAATACGTCGGCAGCGCTGAGACCACAGATTTAATAAGACAAGCTCTGCCCGCCTAAGAGAGTAAATTTGATTTCCATCCAGAGACCCGCTTAAGAACTCTCTCCTTCAAAACAAGGTGGGCTTGCCGTTTGGAACGAGGAATGACCAAAGGCAAGCCTAAATAAATACCAGGATGATCAGATTGGGAAATCCCAAGAGAGTCAGCAAGAGAAGAAACCAGAGGCTGCGGGACATTTCTGCTGAAAGTGACTGATGATTTACTGAGATTGAGCTCCTGCCCGGACCAACTTGCATAAGTTGCCAGCAAGTTCGTAATAACAGTCACCTCAAAAGCCATAGCTCGCGAGAAAATCATCGTGTCGTCAGCGAATAACAAGTGAGAGATTGGAGGGGCTGAGCGACTAATTTTGATGCCGTGAATACATCCCTACCTTTCAGCTCGGGAGAACATTCTGGACAATACTTCCGTGCCCATGATAAAAAGGAAAGGGAAGAGCGGATCGCCTTGGAGTAAGCCCCGAGCAGGAGAAATTAAACCAAAGGGAGACCCGTTAAGGAGGATAGAATAGGAAACCGAGGATAAACACTGATGGATGAGATGAATCCATCTCTCAGAAAAGCCATAGCATCTCATCACTATCATAAGAAAGCTCCACTCCATTCTATCAAAGGCCCGAGCCATGTCAGCTTTGATGGCCATCAAACCTATCCCTCTCCGTCTAGTTTTCATGGTGTGAAAAATCTCATGAGCAATAGAGGTATTCTCCTGGATGGTCCTCCCGGGAACAAAGGCGGCTTGCATCGGGGAGATGAGACGGGGGAGAACATACTTAAGTCTCTCAGCAAGAATTTTAGACACAATCTTATAGGATACGTTGCACAGGGAAATAGGGCGATAGTGAGAAACTAAGTTCGGATTATCCACTTTGGGGATGAGGGTGATATTGGTGTGAATAATCTCCTTCAAAAGAAAACCCGTCCGAAATACATTTTGGACCATAGCAATAACTGAAGACTTCATCGTAGACCAGAAATGCTTATAAAAGAGAGCTGAGAGACCATCAGGTCCAGCAGCTTTCCAGGAACCAATCTGTTGCACCGCTGCCCATATTTCCAGTTCAGATGGTATTTGACAAAGGTCCAGATTTTCTTGCTCAGAGATAATAGGAGAAATAAGCCCATCTAAATCATCCGGAGGCCGCGGATTGTTCGAAGAGTATAACTCTGTAAAATATTCCACAAACAGCTTTCCAATATCATCGCGGGAGTCCAGCCAACTACTGGAAGGATGTTTAAGAAGTTCTATAGCGTTCTGTCTCCTTCTAACAATCGTGGAGATGTGAAAGAATCTTGTATTCAAGTCCTTTGAAGTCAACCAAAGAACTCTTGATTTTGACCGCCAGAGAGATTCTTCTTTACGTTGTTCCTCAAGAAGAGCAGTACGAAGAGAAGTTTCCAAAAGACAATTTGAGCAGAGGCCTGTGCAAGCTAGATAGTCTCTAACTCAGTATGGAGACGTTGAATATGAAGATGTAGATTACCCACCCACTGCCTATTCCACTTCTTTAAAGCGGTTTTTGTGAATCTGATCTTTTTACAAAGTCGCAACGCAGGAGACCCAACACAGGGGAGCTGTCAAGCATCATGAATAATTTTAAGACAATCGGGTTCCTGCACCCAGAATTCCTCAAACCGGAACGGCGAAGCAAGAGCATGGCTACCGCCCACTGTGTCCAAAACCAGCGGAGCATGATCAGACGAGGTGATCGGCAAATTTGTAACATAAGCTCTATGGAAGAGTCCCCTCCAGTCAGGATTCACAATACACCTATCCAATTTTTCGCGAACATTCGCTTGCCCGAAACGACAATTGGTCCAAGTATAGGACAGACCCGAAGAACCCAAATCAATCAAACCCAATTGATTCATGAATGAACGTAAGTCACCAACCGACGAGGACCCGAAATCTCGACCCCCTTGTTTGTCTTTAGGGGAGAGAATCGAGTTAAAATCCCCGACGCAGAGCCAGGGACCATCAAAATCTTCAATCACTGCAGCTAGAGAATTCCAAAAGCTTGCTTTTCGGCCCCAGTCCGACGGAGCGTAAACACCCGTCAACAGCCAAGAGTGATCAGGGGGATCCGAATGCACCAAAACACTAATAATATTCTCAGTGCAAGAAACAACTTCCACATTGACTCCATTCTTCCAAGCCAAAACTACCTCACCTTTCCTCCTGTTTGCAGGGTATTCCACAGCATTCACAAAACCGAACCGATTAAGAAGAGAGAAAGAAGACGACACCTTTATTTCAGAGAGGAAGACGATGTCTGGAAGGAATTTCCTCTCCAATGCCCTCAAAGAACTTGTTGACGCCGGTCGGGCAAGGCCGCGACAATTCCAAGCTATCAACCTCATTGGTCAATTGGGGCGTGCTTAGGCCCGCCTCCTCAGCCAAAGTAAGTGAAAGTGAAGGAACAAGAGCCGAAACTACATCTACAGTAGCAATGGCCCCGGTTCGCCCCCCCTCCCTCCGCCTGTGATGGACGTTAACTGTCTTTTATTTCTTTTTTTCTTTTATGTTTTGCTCATTTTTTTCTTTATTTTAATTCTTTTAAAATTATATTTTATATTCTTTAGTTTTTTATTTATTTTATAACTCACTCAAAATTATTAAACTTACACAATTAAAAAATAAATAGGGAAAAAACTTACATAAGTAATTTACACAATTTAATTATTAGAATATTTATAAAACTTTAAGACACAGTTAAGCCTGACAGTATGACCAAAAAAAATATTTAGAAAAAAATGTGCTCGATACCAAAAAAATATTTACCGGAAAAAAAAGAAAGAGAAAAAAAAAGGAATTAAAGGCACGAAAATAAGTGAAATTAAAGAATTTCAAATTGAATTTTTTCTAAATTCCAACTTTACAAAGCATTATAGATGCAAAAGTACAACTGCAAAGAACTCAGTACGGTACAATGGTTTTAAAGCAGTGGAACCCATCCAACTCCGGGACGAACCTCGGCGTCCTCTCTTGTTTTCCTTGTGGTTGCCTTTGTCCGTTGCCGTGTTTTGGAGGGGTCGGATTCCCTTCTGGAGCTCTTTCCTTCGGTTTCGGCTTAGGCTTCGGCTCCTTGGTCGGACCCATCGACAAGCTGACCTTCTGACCGTAGGATTCGACGCAGAGCGCGTCGAAGGAGCTGAACATCGACATCATCATGGCGATGGCTTTGATAGAAAGAAGTCTGAGTTTCGGAAAAGTAGGAACCGTAAGGTCTTGATTGCTAACAGAGAGCTTGTTTGAGTATTGCGAGGCTTATCCACGAGGAAGGTGGAGGTTGAGAGAGGAGGTATTTAAAGAGAATAAGAGAAACCGGAGGGATTGAAAGACTTAGCTAGAAAGATCTCGAAGGAAGGGCAATGGGTGCTGGGCGTTAATGGGTTTACGCAGTGGCGGAACCAGGGCTTAAGTGGAGGGGGGCAAACTCTTCCGGCGAAATGGCATTTCAATTTTTTTTCTATGTAATACAAAAAATGTCTTAGAGTTAAAATATCAAAAATTATTGACTAAAAATATTAAAAATGGTAAAATACAAGTACCGTACTATTTGCTGAGACTGCTAGGTAACAATTGGATCCTAAGGTTCTGCATATAGAATATGTTTTCTTGTTACAGTCGCAACTGGTAAGATCAATACCAACTCAATAAGGAAATAAACCAATGAATATAGAGTATGTTTTCTTGTCTCAACCATCTTCATAACAAGACCTCCAATATCTTGAAGTCTTGAAAAAACATCAGTATTTCTCACATTATCAATGTAGGTTTGAAGTTGATGTCTAAGCATCATACGATCAGCTACTGGGAAATCTTCTGAATAAAGCTCATCAAGACGAAGTAACTTAGCATGATCAAAATTAACTTGAAAAAATAATTAAACAGTGTCTGAAATTTTGAGCAAATAGCAATATAATCTGAAATATAAAAAATTAAACAAATCAACAACAGTATCAGTGTCAGCGTGGTCCTAACTTCAATTGAGAAAGATAAGTCGAATTTTCATACAAAAGAAATAAAATCAACATAGACTTTCATTCGTCAACAAATCAATGAATATTGATTTAGCAACATATTCGGCAACAAATCAATAAATATTGATTTAGCAACATATCAACGAGACACATTTAACCCCCAACAGCCCACTGTATATTTAAAAAAAACAGTGTGAAACTTCTCAAAGTATAACAGAAAGTGCAGTAGGAACCTCAAAGCCTCTCGTAACAATCACCAAATCCCATCAACATCAAGCCTTTAGGCTTTTCAGGTGACCAAGAACATGGCGCTCAGCCTTTTCGGTGGCCGACGAAGCAACATCTTCGATCCCTTCTCTCTGGACATCTGGGACCCCTTTGAAGGCTTCCCCCATGATCTCGAGCTCTGGCGCTGGTGCTCCCTCCGCTGGCCGCGAAGCCTCTGCTATTGTCAACCCTCGTATTGACTGGAAAGAAACCTCGGAAGCTCACGTTATCAAGGTTGATCTTCCAGGGCTGGGGAAGGAAGAGGTGAGGGTCGAGAGAAGGAGGACAAGAAAGAGAAGTGGCACAGGGTTGAGAGGGTCGTCGGCAAGTTCGTGAGGAGGTTCAGGTTGCCACCGTGAAAGGGGGGCGGGCTGGGTTGGGTCAAAGGGGTAGGCCTGGCCCCCTGTTAACAAATACATATATAAAAAAAAATTAGAGAACGAAGGGGTGGCAAGCGCCCACCCTTGCCACCCCTTGGCTCCGCCACTGGGTTTACGGATGTTCAACCCTGGTGCATGTGTCTATTTTAGCCAAAATTGGCACTTGCATCGAATAGATCAATTTTTAAATAATTGTCACCTACACTATCATTAAGGCAAAAATCAACTCTTAGCGGTGACAGTTTTCGGTTATCTTATATCATATTGGACCATTTGTTTAGCATTTTACGCACTTGGCCCCATGTATTTTTTTTTTGTCCATTAATCACATATCAATAAAATCTAAACTAATGAAATCCAAAATCAATAAATAAAATGATAATTTAAAGTTAAAACTAATAAAATCTAAAATCAATAAACTTAGAGAACATCACAACAAGATGAGAATCTAAGTCTCAACCACTAAAATCCGAAACAATAAACTCAGAGAAGTAACTATAAAAACATCTTAAAGATGGGTAACTCCTTTAAAATCTCTACTCCTCGATCTCTGTCGCCAAGATGAGTAACTCTACACAATATATTTAAATACATCAAGTTATAATAAATAACAATGAAAATATTATTCAAACTAATATACTAATAAAAGTAGAAATAAAATTACCCGAGTCAATCGTATAAGTTTGTGGAACTTCTCTCATATAAGAATTCATGTCCTCCTCCTCCACAATAGGTTCGTATCTCATCCAATTTTGAGCACAAATCATACCTTCTGCAGTTTTTGGGGCCAATGAATTCTGAAAGGGATCCAATACCCAACCTCCAATGCTAAATATTGAATCAGAAGGTACAGTGGTAATGAGAATTGCCAAAACGTCCCAAGCTATACAGGCAAGGATAAGATACTTATGAGAGTTAAGGTTCCACCAAAGCAAAATTTTAAATGAATGAGCCTTTGATTCTACTAACTCTGATAAATATCTCTCCACCTCGGATTTGGAGTCTGAAATTTGGCTAACATCCATTACAAGATCAAACTCATCTCAATCTTCGGTATCCCCCAAAGTCACACTATCACTGCCAGCCACCTCCCCGACACTACAATGGTTTCCATTGTTATATTCTGTAAATAACCATTCTAAAGTAGCCTTCACATTCAATGTCATAACTTTGTCTTATGCTTCTCCCAATACTTTCTTAAACCAATAATTCAGTACAACCATATTGTTTTTTTGGATCAAGCAATGCTGCAACAAATAAAAGTCTATTTACTATCATCAAATCACCTCAATATTTGTCATACTTCGTTTTCATGTGGGATGACATCTCTTTAAGCAAAGTATCATTACTAGAAGAATACTTATCCAAATGGCTATGTATCTTAGCCAACTCCTCCAAGTAGACATTAGCTGTAAACACATTTGATCCTGACATTTTTATTGTTATTTCATAAAATAACTTCAAGAACTTTACAAAGTGGCGGATATGCTCCCAATCCTCGAGTGTGGGAGGACATAATCCTCGTACAATATAAAGTGTTCATCCTCATCCAACATCAACTGAAATGTCTCTCGATACTTCAAAGCCACATCCAACATCAAATAAGTTGAGTTCCAACAAGTGGTAACATCAAGAGTCAAAAATTGAGTAAATGTAATCTCTTTAATCTGCACACATTCTTTAAACTTTCTAACATTTGGGGTGATGACTTAACATACTTGATCATATTCCGAACCTTAGCAATTGACTTATCAACCTCTTTCAACCCCTCAGACACAATAATATTTAAAATATGTGCACAATATCTCAAGTGTAGGAGTTTGCTTCACCACTGACACATGGACATCAGTCCAAAACATGAATTATATGTATGTCACTGCACACTTCATTGCTTATGTAAGGTGTTAGATCATAAGGGTTCGACAATTGAGATTGAGTTGGAGAATTGCATGTCGGAATATGTGATTGATAAAATCCTTACAATCACTGTCAATAATGCATCCTCTAATGATACTGTCATTGAGCATGTGAAGACAAAATCAAGTGGATAATCATCGGGTGGCCCACATATTTTATCATGAACTTTATTGGGGCCAAACAATGTATATAAACCCCCATCTCAACTCATCTTGTTATCCATCGTGAGATTTTCAGAACAAATCAAAACTTTAATGGTGACAACAAAGAAACTAAGTAACCAAAAAAGATATAAATCTTTCAAAAATCTAAACAATCTAACCGAAAATCATAACAAACTTGTACTCTTCAATGATCTAGGGTTTTAGAACTAACTAACCTTAGCAGATCTGGGTTGCAGTCGGTCTAATCCGCCGAAATGGGCACCGCTGAGTCGTGGGGCCATTGGATCTTCAACGTTCTAGGGCTTTAGAACTGATTTGGGGGAAAAAGATGATACAGACGTTAGTTTTCATTTTGTGGATTTTAAGGGCATTCCAGTAAACTACCACGGAGAGAAGTGACATGGATATAGAGGTGGAAAAATAATTTCGTCCAGTCAGCAAGTACAAACACGTATTGCGGTTTGATTGGATGTGACGTGGTCAATTGGTCCACGTCATCAATTTCCGTCCAAAAATAGACGGAATATTGCAGGAAGGGTATAACGGGGAAAATGAGTATACCACAGGAGTGGCAGGACAACAAAAATTACCTTGGAGTATTTCTAAGAAAACATTAAACTCCATGGACACACGTGTATATTAAGCCTATTTGAAATCAAAAAGTTAATTCAGGAATATAAAACAAACTTTTCTTACCTCAATAGCATTTTTGCAAAATAAAAATATCATAAGGGTATATGATGCATTTAAGCCTAAAATATTTACAGTGCAATAGATAAGCTTCATCTAGCTGATGTGGGATGCTCGCTTAGACAGGAGCGATAGGGTGGGGTTCACGAGGAGATCAAAATAAAGTTGCAGCCACTGTGAGTGTTGGGACATTAAATTTTAACCTGCAGAAAAAGCTTGCAAAGAATAAAGGAACCCCGTTTAAGAAAAAATGGTGGTGAAAGCCCAAAGGATATATGTATTTGCAAAATGGTGGTGCTATGGAAACTGAGGCTTTGACACTTAAAATTTTACATCTCTTAAAATTTTAATACAATAAAAAATTACAATATAATATCTCTCTTTATCAAATCATTACTTTTCACTATAAAAAACTATATTTCTCTTCACTTTTTCATCAACCCCAATACCTAAAATTTTAACGACTCTAAAACACAACCTGACTGGGCTTCTGTTAGGCTTCTTTTCTTTTAAAATCTGAGAATGACGTGATTAATAATTATGCTCAAAGTACATCTTGCTGACGTGACAGTGACTATTTTTAAGTAGATAAACGAAATCCGAACATAAGGGTTCTTTTCTAAAAATAAAAAATTGAAAGACTAAGGGCATCTTTATTTTCTAAAAAATTGTTGGATTTTGAAAGAATTGTGAATATTTACGTAGATTAGAATTTTATAGTTTTTTTTGTTTAAAAGTTAGTGAAAAGTTTTAAAAATATTTAATTTTTGTTGGAGTTCGTAAAAATGTATAAAAATATGTGATTTGATGTAATTATTTAATAAAAAAAGTATTGAAATTTGTGTTAAAAGTTATTGGATATTATATAAAATGTATTGATGTTTGTGTATGAATTTTTAAGATTTTAGATATTCATTTTGTAAATTTTTTTATATATATCTGTATTCTAGAATAACTTTAAAAACGAATACGACCTAAAATTTTAAAAATTGAAATCTAAAGAGTGAAAAGTAAAAGGTGTTAAAACCTAAGATTAAAATTACAATTTCCTTAATTGAAGGAAGACTGAGTTTCGGAAAAGTAGGAACCGTAAGGTCTTTTTTTTTTTAGTTGGAACCGTAAGGTCTTTGTTTGCAAACACAGAGCTTTGTTAAGTATTGTGAGGCATATCCACGAGGAAGCTGGAGGTTGAGAGAGGAGGTATTTAAAGAGAGGGAGAGAAACCGGAGGGAATTGAAAGACTAGCTGAAAGATCTCGAAGGAAGGGCGGTTGCGGTTGGCTGTTAGTGGGCTAGCTGCTCATGAACAACCGTGACGTTATGTTTGGAGACAGGAGATAGTTGAATCTTGGCCGTCAGTAACTCATGGTGGTGGGGTCGGATGGCAACGTGGAATTGTTCGATGCTAGTTGGACGGTCCATCGAGGGTCAAAGAGTAATGACGCGGAAGCGAAGCTTCGACGGGTCCGGTTGTGTTCTGGACCGGGCGCGAAGCTTCCTATTTTCCCCCGCACCCAACGGATGATTAACACGTTTCATTTATTTTCTTTAGATATTTTTTTTTGGGTTTTCTCTCTTTGGATAGATAAGAAATATAAATAGAAAACAAGTTTGCATTTGTATACGTGAATTTTTTACTTCTCATGTGCGCGTTTGTGTACTAAAATTTTACTCACTCTAAAATTTTAACACAATTAAATATTACAATATAATCTCTCTCACCCTATCAAATCATTACTATTTACTACAAAAAAATATAAAAAATTACCTCTCTTCACTTTTTCACTAAACCCAATACCTAAAATTTTAACAACACTAAAATTTTACAACACAAACACAACCCAAGTCCATTGCCTTCTTATGGGCCTTAAACAAATCAAGCAAGCCCATCTAGATTTTCTTTCCTAAATTTTGCAAAGCTAGCCCCATTGATATGTCTTGGGCTTGATCAGGCAGTTTGAGTGTTGTCACTTGCTAGTTGATTATCAAGAAGTCTCCGAAGCCACCGTAGAGGCGTAGAATGCCCGCTATGCCTCTTTGCTGAAAAACACAACTCTCGTAGACAGGGACGGGGCAAGGGGGAGGCCAGGGCATGGCCCCCCCAGCCCCCCAAGAATCACCGAAAATTATGCGAGCTGCATATTTATTTAAGATCTGAGTGAAACACAACGCATTTGTTTGAACCAAATATGAACCAAGGAAAAAACAACGATAATTTTATGCGGAAGTATATCATCTTGTCTTTCTTTTATTAATCACTCTCTTTATTATGTGTAAAGTCATGGCGAACAAAGGAGGAAGGCCATCTGGCCAAAGTAAAATAACACGAGATTTCTACTCTCGGGGAAAATAAGAGTTCTACTGTATTATTGGCTAACCTTTCCGACTGTATGACTAACAAACCATTGGAGAGGTAAATAGCTTGAAACAAGAAGACAAAACTCAGCAAGGTAGTATGGTTTCAAAACAGTGGATACCATCAATCTCCCGTTATCTCCGGTACGAACCTCGGCCTCCTCTGTTTCTGCAGAGGTTGCTGCGGCTGGTTCATGCTCTTGGTGGTTGTGGATGTCCCTTCTTTCTCCACCGGCTTCGGCTTCGTTTCTTTGTTAGAGCTCGTCCACAACCACAGGCTCATCTTGTGCCCTTTGGATTCAGCGCAGAGAGCATCAAAGGGGCTGAACATCGACATCATTGCACGAATACAAATGAAACGGCAGTACTGATGGGAGATTGCCGGTTCAGAAATGAAGCTAGGAAACGTAAGGTAAAGATTCCAAGCAGAGAGCGAGTTCGTGCTCTCTGAGGCCGATGATAGACGAGAAGGAAAGGTTTAGATGGGTATTTTATATAAAGGAGGTAGGGATAGAGAACCCGAGGAAATTGAGGCTGCGTTTGTCACTAAAATTTTACCCAAAATTTTATCTTTCTCCTAATAAAATACTTCAATATAATCTCTCTCTCTTCCATCAAAAAATATAAAAAATTACAAAAATTATAAAATATTACCTCTCTCTTCACTTTTTCACTAAACCCAATACCAACACTAAACTCAATACCAAAAATTTTACCACACAAACCCACCCGGGATATAAAGGCTATGTTTGGTTTATATCTCAAAACAGTTTTTGTTTTTTGCTCTTTTGAAATAGTGTAGATTCTCTCGGGATTGGTGAAAAGTGTGTTAAAAAATGTTGAAATTTGTAAAAAATTATTGGGATTGTTGAAAATGTAGTGAAATTGATGAAAAAATTATTGAAATTAATAAAAATGTATTGAAATCGATGAAAAAGTAAACAAGAAGTTTTTGAAAATTTGTTGAGATATGAAACAAACGTACCGAAAGACTCGAGAAAGATTGGGAAGGGAGGACGGCGGATACTGGGCAGTAGCAGGATTCGGACCATGCAGCTCCACGACCAATGTTCTCTGCGAGTATTATTTTATTGGCGATGCTTTCTATAACTCGAGGTGGTAGGGCCGGATAGAGTCGTGGAGCGCATCAAGAGTAAATACTCGCGATTAAGCGAAGGTGTGCCCTGGGGCGTTCTGCCCAGGTCTGATGTGTTCCCACTTCCTACACAAGATGAATGTTTTCTGGTGTTCGACGATTCGTGGCCGAGGATGCCTGCTTCTTTGCGGGAGGCAGGGACAGGAATGCCTCAGTTCTAAATGCACTGGGTAAACCTATTATGATCAAGCGACACTGTTCTGAATCGTGTAGTTTTTTTGGAACAGCTGCGTATTAGCCAGAGCTTAATTATTTAGACCTTAGAGCTTAGAGAAAAATTACTCTAGCAAATTGTCGGTGTACGTGATGGGTCAATAGTTGACTAGCTAGAAGCCTAGAAGGCTAGAACAAAAGGAAAAAAAATCATAAATAACAAACGTACGGAAATGTTGTTATTTTTTGTTTTTCCGCCGTGCTCTCTTTGATTTACCAAAAAGAACAACAAATTGACTTACTTTCTATTTAGGAAGACAAAAACCCCGTTACTTCTACAAGTTTACAACATGGCAATGCGCATGAATGCGGAAGCTCCGGCCAATTCCTCCCCGTCGGACGGCAAGACAAGTGTCGAATCATATAATTTTGAGAGAAATATTCGCATCGACTATTTTTTATAAGATTTATATTGTTTAAAATTTTTATATAAACAATATTAAATAATATAAAATCTACTTATTATATTTATTTTTCTTCAATATATACTATACTACTCAGATAAAAAAATTACGGAAGATCGTAATCGTAAAAACTTAATAGTAGTCTAGTCGACATATTTGTAATCTTATAAGCACCTTTGAGTGTCTTTGATTAATTGGAGCCGGTAAAAACCTCTACAAATAAGTGGGGAAGAAAAAGTACATCACAAAAAAAATATATTTTCCACTCATAAACAGCTGGAACTGCCGAGTCTGTAACACATTGCACCCTAAACTATCAGTTTTGACACATTGCACCCTCTTCCGACATTTTTCATATTAAATTACTCATTTTGAAACATTAGACCTTTCAACTACCAATATTATACATTTTGCACCCTCTTTCGACAATAATATCTCAATACTAATATTTTCAATATATTCAATAAAATTTTGATAAAGAGTGCAAAGGTTGAAAATTGATAATTAAAGAGTGCATTGTCTCAAATTTAGTAATTTAGGATGTAAAGTGTAAAATTTATTATAGTTTATGAATAAAAAATATATTTTTTTTAAATAAAAAATAAACAATGTGCGTGAACATGAAAGAAACAGTATCGACGCGAATCCCTCTAACCAGACAAGGTACAAGTAAAAGCAAACCTACCACCCTTTTTTATAAAGCGGACCTACCAAAAAAAGTTCACTAAAAACTTGTAAGAAATAAAAATTTAAATTTTGATAAGTGAGACAAGATATTTAAGTGGTTCGATCATTGACTTACATTCACTGTTGGAAGGCTCAATTGGACATTAAGTTTTCTCACTTATATTTCAAAATAGTTATATTGGGCTTATTTATAAGCTATTAATTTCAATTACCCACATTGCTTTAGCAATATGAGACTACATTTTCAACACTCCCCCGTAAATTTAAAGTGGACATTTTCTCCTTGAGTTTGGACTTACAAAAAACAGGGAAAATAAAATTGTCGAAAATTCGCCAGAGGTTCACCGGGCTCTGTCGGTGGTTGCTGATCTGAAGTCGGGAGGTTTTAGAAGGTAACCAGACTAATACCGAAAACCTTGCTCCGATACCATATAATAAATAAAAATTTAAACTAAAGAAAAAAAATATTTATTCTGATAAATGAGACATCTATAATAAAATAAATTTATTAATTCTTTCACTTATATCTCGTTAAGATTACATAAAGGCCTTTTTATAAACCTTTCATTTAGCAACGTGGACTAACATTTTCAACGAAGAGAACGAAAGATATGGGCATGTGTAGTCCCAAACATATTCTATATATATATATACCAGACAACGTAAAGTAAAAGCAAACCTACCACTCTTTTTATAAAACACTAAAGCAGACCTACCATGACAAGTTAAGTAAAAACCAACAAAGAGACCGAAAGATATATAATGTAAAGTAAAAGCAAACCTATCACTCTTTTTATAAAGCAGACCTACCAAGAAATTTTAAAGTGAAAACCAACAAAGAGAACGAAAGATATGGGCCTGTGTTGTCCCAAACATATTATATATATATATATATATATATATATATACCACAATGTCAAGTAAAAATTTCGAGTAAGGGAGTCAGGAATTAAGTTGAATTCTCTTTTGATATATTTAATATCAAAATTAAAAATAAATAAAATACTTTGTCATCAGGCAAATTGTTGTTTGGAAAGATGGTTTTTGATATCTTTAGGAAGAATATCTTGGACTAATTTGCAATCAACACCTATCAGAAATTTTTGGTTGAAAATTATCTTGAAATTTGGAAATACAAATTATGATAGACAAAACTTAATTTTTGAAAGTGTTGTATTTTTATTGTGTAGTATTAATCCATGCAACAGAATGAAACCTTACGATATGTTCTTTATCAGTGATACGAATGCGTTGTTTGAGTATGCCACCGTACCCTGATATCTGGTGCATCAGTTTCTACTATCTTGAATGCAGCTGGAGATGCAATACCTATACATGACATATGTTTGTCATGCTATTTTATATGTTTAACAATATCAGTATGAAAAGAAGTCCATGCAGGGGCTTCTTTCGAAGTCTGTTAAAGAGTGGTTTACATAATTTACGTAGATCTTTTATAAAAAAATGTAATTCAAACTGCCTAAAAATCTTTGAAGTTGAGTTTTATCAGTGATTTGATCAGCAAATTCAATAGCACGGGAAATAGGAGTGATAATTCCTTGGTAAATATTATGGCCAAGAAATCTTATTTTTGTTTCGAAAAATTTGATTTTAGGAGCAGAGACAACAAGATCATTATCTTTAATAATATTAAAGAATTTTCGCAAATGAATCTAGTGTTGTTTCATATTTTTAGAAAAGAGTAAGACATCATCTATATAAAACAATGGAAAAAGAAGAGTATGGATTAAAAATATCATTCATAATATTTTGAAATTCATAAGGTGCATTTTTCAAACCAATTGGCATAACATTTTATTTAAAATGACCAAAAGTAACAGTAAAAGCAATTTTATATCTATCGTCTTCTGCAATCTGGATATGCCAAAAACCCGATTTCATTTCAAATTTAGAAAAATAGTAACATCATGTAACTTGGTTAACAGGTCTTTTTTGTTGGGGATTGGATAACGAATCCACTATACAACTTTATTCAAAGGTTTACTATAATTGATAACAAGTCAATGAACTACCCGTTCTAATTCAGTTTGTTTATGTACATAGAAAGCGGAACAGCTCCAGGGTGATTTAGATTTTCGGATAGGACCTTTTTGTAATAAATCAGAAATATATTTTTTTGCAAAATTCTAAAATATCTTGATTCATTTGAATTGGCCTAGCTTTCATAGGAATATTTTTCTCTGAAAAATATTTTCCATAAGGAAAGAGTAATAATGTGTTTCTTTAGATTCCAAAAAGCCGTGGGGAGAGAGGAACAAATTTCAGTTTTAATTTTGTTCTGAAAAGCCTTAATATCTTGAATAAGGGTCGTATCTTTCAATTGCTCGTCAATTTGTTTGAAAAGAACTTCGTTTTGTAAAGAATGTAAATGTTTCTTTTTTCGGAGAAATTTTTTTTCTGAGTGAGAAGATTGATTTCCTCTTTCACAAACATATTTTTGAGAAAGTGGATATCACGAGAAAAAGAGGATAATAAAATTTGAATGTAACACCATGCCCTAAAACCCGTGATGTGATTCCATCCTCAGTGACAATAAAAAGATAAAACATGCGAGGAATGAATTGCCTAAAATTAATTTGGAAGATAAATTTTTTACTAAAACAAAAGCTTGGGAAAGGCGTTCAGTGATTTTTTCAAAATATTTGGAATCAATAAGACCTTCTTGGATGTAATTAAGATCAACTTCAGAATCTATCAATGCAATAATATTAAAAGTAAAATCTTGAATATAAATAGTAACTTTCAGCATACCATTTTTGGAAAACAATTCTATCAATTAGTTGTCCGAAATTATCTTCAGGTATTGATGTAGAAGGTTCAAAAGTTGTAGGGATCCCAGAGAGCTTTAATGGAGGTGTATTGGTCATCTTGAGAAGACAGACCAGCAAAAGTTGATCAGTGATTTTTTTTTCGTAATTTTGCTGAGTTTCTTTTAAAGATGTCACTTCTTGCTTTAAGGATATGTCTTTTTTTTGAAGGTCTTGTAAGGTGACAGGAATTGTATCTTGAGAAGAAAATCGTGCAAGAATATCTTTATATTGTAATGAATATCAAAAGAGTTGAGGAAGGCTTGAATAAGAGGATGAGGGTAGTTCAGAAAAGATTTCTTTCATTTTTAGAAGATAATCTTGTTGTTTTCCTGAGTCATGTATCTAAGTGACTGCTTCAAAAAGTAAATGTCCTGCTTTAGTTAAAACAAAAATTTGTTTGCAAGCACTGTATCACCTCCGCAGCCACAAAGCTTAACCTTATCAGAATCAGAAAGGTAAGAAGAGGAAGAGGAAGAGGAGGAAGAATTTGAATCTTCATCAATTTGTTGGATACAAAATTCTTCGTGGAATTAAGAAAAATGAAAAAAAAACCTATCTTTAATATCAGAGGATAAATCTAATTGTTGAATTTGTTTTTTGTTAGAACATTTAGAGGCAAAATGGTCATGCCACATTTCCAACAAAAGCTTTATTTTTGGAAGATGATTTTTTTGGAGGAAAAAGATTTGGAAGAAGAATGATGTTTCTTCTTAAAATATTTTCGAGAAGAATACTTATGTTTTTTAGAATGTTTTTCAAATCGTTTCTTTTGTTCAGAAGAGGAACAAGAGAAGGATAACCATATTGTTCACAAAAGGATCTCAACTCTCGTTTGGAGTTTTTCTTGTCAATTTCTGAAATCTTTTTCAAACGCAAGTCATTGCATATCCATAATCCTGTCTTATTGATGATATTGATAATATCACCAGAAGTAAGACTATATATCATAGTGAATAAGACCATTAGGAGTGACAAGATTTATCCGGACTTTTTGAGCAAAATAATAAGGTAGATCGGCAATAAAAGTTTCCTTCTAGTAAGCTTGGCTACAATCATCACGGTGAAAAACTTTGGAAAGGAAAACATCTTTATACCAGCGGAAATAAGAAAGAGTGAGACATTTTAAATTAACAAGAAAATCAGAAGTTTTATCTTTGTAAGAAGAGGGGTCACCAATAATTTTTTTTTTGTAATAGTATAAAAAAGAGAATTAACAGCATCATGAATGAGTTGATTATTATGCATTATAGTATCTTCATTAACATCCAATTTGACAGCTGTGAGCCTGTGAGGATGCGATTTTTATTGACTTGGGATAAATATTGATCCCACCAATGTTTTAGTTGGCCAGTGAAACCAGCGTTTCGATCCTATTGCATATATATATATTCTACTTTCTAATTATAAGAGTTTTGACATTTTACACTCAAATTTTATTATTTTTGTCACATTACACTTATTAATTATTAATTTCAAACACTTTCTATTATTTTTTAAAAAATTTAAGCTAATTTACACACAAAATAATTTTTTAACATGTGAAACGATAATTTTGTCTTCGTATATTTTTGTTGGCATTGATATTTTTGGAAAGTACAATCATAATTTTTGAGATTAAAATATAAATTTGTATTTAATTGATAATTTTTTTTAATAAAAGTGTAAATCAGTATTCAGTATGATATGACAAAAATAATAAATTTAAATAGAGAGAGTTTAAAATGTATTTATCTCATATATATATATATATATATTGGAAGCAATTACGCCAGATCTCTCTTATCTAATTGTCATTGTCTCATTAATTGCTCCACAATGTGAACGGGCTTTTGGTAAAGGAAGGACACAATTAAAAAGCCTCTACGCACGTACAGTACTCATTGCCTCTTCCAGCTTACTGGTTGACGTCTTTACTCTTTAAGTTAAGATCAAGACAAGAAAGTAGGACCCTTTTTATCTTAGGAAATCAAAAGTATTTATTTGCTGTGTTTTATTTTCTGTAGCAGAACATATTCCGAAGCGTTTCTCTGGAAGTTGAGAGGACTTTTTTTTGGGTCAATACATCAGAGGAATTTTAGAAGGCGTTTGGCTGTCAAAGACTCAAATGTAACTCCTTTGCGTTCACGAAGTATTTATTTTGAAAAAAAAAGCGTTCACGAAGTATTTCTTTTGCAACATTCTCTTGCTGAGAAAAGAAAAGAAAAAGGGTGTGTTTGAGAGTTGTTTTTAAGTGAGTTTTTCATGTTTTAAATCTCAGAAACACCCTTTCAAAGCCAAACAAATAATTTTGGCCCCTACGGAGAGATATGGCCTATGAAATTTTTTGTCCGGCCCAACCACTTCATCATTTCTATTAATAGAAATTCTCATTTCATCCGGCCCTACCGCTTCATCGTTTCCAACCTAACTTCTTCGCAGACTCTTTCCCCCAATTTCTACCACTGCTTCATTTTCAACCTAACTGTTCCGGCCCTACCACCGCATTTCTTCCGACCCTTCTCCTTCCTCTCCCCAGTCAGTGAGCCCGAAACTCTCCAACCTCCTCCACGGTGAATGAACCCTCAATTGCTCCTGCCTCCTGCACCGTCACCGAATTTTTGATTTTTCGGAGGCTGTGTGGGAAATGGGAAACAGAGGAGGAGGCTGCGAGGGCTTACGATAAGGCCGCCATTGAGTTCCGGGGGGCCAGAGCCAAAGTCAACTTCCCATTGTCAGACTATTCAGAAACAGAGCAAAGCGCAGAGCATGAAGGTCACGAGTCTAAGCCCAATGTAGTGGCCGAGTCGAGAAGCACGTAAAAGGTCATTCATTTGTCGCGCACGGCCCGCGCGCAAGCCAGACGCGCGACAAATGAATGATATAAATCATTCATTTGTCGCGCACGACCCGTGCGCAAGCCGCGTGCGCGACAAATGAATGATGTAAATCATTCAAGGCCAAGTGGCCTTGAATGATTTATATTAAATTAAATAATATTATTTTTATTTATAATAGATTTTTTTATTTATAATGATTTATATTAAATTAAATAATATTATTTTTTATTTATAATATATTTTTTATTTATAATGATTTATATTAAATTAAATAATATTATTTTTTATTTATAATAGATTTTTTATTTATAATGATTTATATTAAATTAAATAATATCATTTATGTATGACAAATGAAAACAGATTAGGGTACGTATAATAGCTGAAATGTGTTTATATGTATGTATGATATATAGGTGGCAAAGGAAAAAACATTAACGATATATATTTTTTATATTATATAATAATACTTTTTTATTGTATTGATAAATTAACAATTAAACATAGATTAACCTTACGGGCCAAGTGTTAACAGTTTTCATTTGAATTTTTTCAGACTTTCCAAACTACGGTATTCACAAACTCCAACAATAAAAAACACTTCTCAAAATCACTTCTCAAATTAATTTCAACCCTATATATCTACTTGCACCAACTCCGATAAAAATCAATCTCAAACATGTTTTGAAATAGAAATAAAACAGTAACTTAAAAACAACTCTCAAACACAGCCACTTCTTTTGCAACCTGGTTTCCATTTCTTTTCCTTTTCCTAAGGTTTCCGTTTGGCTCGCAAGCTGTTGGAAAAGGTGCAAATGTGTAGATCCATTCCTCTTGATAATTAATAATGCTTGTGCTAAAGATTCCTAGGTTCTCTTTCAGTTCATGTTCTTTATCTTTATCTTTTGGTTTTTGTTTTTGTCTGAGCGTCGTACGTAACTTTTCTTGCTAGCTAAGAATCCAGTCCCTTCCTTTCTAACATCTTGCTTTTAAGAATTTAAAGTAACATGTGAACTCGGTTTTTGATATCGCATCCATCGTTCATATTGCATGCAGATTGAAGTAAACAAGAGTTTGAGAAAGGTGTTGGAAGAGTGGCAATGATGGAGGGGGACGGTTCGGACGAGAAGGGAGCAGTTCCTGCTGCTCATGATGCGTTCACAGATATTGTGCTTTCTTGGTCCCTGGAAGAAGTCTACGACAAAAACCTTTACAGGAACGAGGTTTGCTGTGTTCCAACTGTCTGTCCGTACGTCTTGATTTAGTTTACTACAAGCTAGAGATTTTATAGCATATTTCTGTATAATGCACCGCTTTTAATCATCAATGACGAAGAAACCGATGAAAAAAAGTTTTATATGTTGTTCTTCTCTTTCGCCACAGTGGATATCAAGACCAAAAGATCAAACAAAATGAAAGAAAGATAGTGTGCGTCATGATCTCGTCGTGAGAAAAGAATTGTATGTTCAGTGATAAGTTGGTTTGTCAGCGGCTAATTAATATTCCGTCTTTGTTATTTGTTTGACGTTTCAGGTCAGCTACATCTGGATATAGCTGATCTACTTCAAATAAATGCTCTTCATTTCTTTATTCCGGAGTCGAATTTTAGCTTTTCTAAGGAAAGGGTCTAAAAACGAATCTAAGGAAAGACGAGAAAAATCTAACTTTTCTTTGTGTTTGATTACTTGGCTCTCAATACCTTTTAGGTTCTCAGAGTTGTTTGTTTTACTAAGTAATAGAAGCTATTGCCATACAACAGCTAGTTGAGGATATGAATTTGAGATTCAGTGTTTTTGTTCCTGATGGATGGGATATTTCCTGGATGAAAAAGTAAAATCTTCATGACATTCATCAACTTTAGAAGTTGGTATCACATGATATTGGTTAATGCTGGATCAAATTGTGTTAGTATTCTAAAAGGTATCTCTGGAAATATTTCAACCAAGAAGAAAGACTAGTGGTAGAGATTTTTTGTGGCATGTTTTTGTAGGATTCCCACAACCGCCACATAGTGAGAAAAGAAAGAATAAAATAAAATGCAATGATGAACGAGAAGGGAAACTGTCATATTCTTGAAGTGTTGATTAAACCTGTAGAAGATTTGCATCTGTTACTATTACTATTGATCATAACGCATCGGAAATTATCATTTTCTCTTGTTTTAACTGTATTTTTCCGGCAAATAATTTGTTTATTTGTGCTATTAACCCCAAGGTTTTTCTCTGTCGTCCTTTTATAGGTAGAGAAGATTCCACAATCCTTTGAATCAACTGAGCAGTATTTTGGGTCATATGTTTACCCTTTACTGGAAGAAACTCGTGCACAACTGCATTCAAGTATGGAGATTATATCAAGAGCCCCTTTTGCTGAAATACTGGACTTACAGGAGTCGAGGCCATATGGCTCAAAATTGTACGATGTTAAGGTTGATCACTGGAAAAACAGGCACAATGTTCGAGGTGAGGAGCCTTACAAGACATTGCCAGGGGACATATTTGTTTTAGCAAATGCCAAACCCGAGGATTTACAAAGAATAGGATCACAATGGGCTTTCATAGCTGTCACTAAAATTCCAGAGGATGAGCATGAGGGGAATAGCACAACTACTCTATTTAAAGTCAAGGCGTTGAAAGACATTGAAGTGGATGCTGGGATCAGTAAATCGTTGTTTGTGATTTTCTTGATCAATACAATACCTAACAAGAGAATTTGGAATGCATTGCACATGCCTCGAAATCAAAATATTATCAAGAAAGTTTTGTCCGCTGATTCTTTGGTAAGTAAAATTGGGATCGTCTGTTCTACTCATATTATGAATGTATGAAAAATGGAAGGGAAAAAAAATATACATCCTGGCTCAACATTAGAATGCCCAATTTTACCTAGTTATCCCAAGAGCTTAACTAATAGGAAATGTTAAATTCAATCACGTAACCATTGTTTTAATCTCTTCTTTCTATCTATTTTCACTTGCGAAAGGCGATCTGCAAGTGTTTCTTTGTTTTGCATATGCATCAACTATGACAACAGATACTTGTTTTGGTCCATCATTTGTCTTATTGACATTTATTTCCGACTTCATGTGATGGATTTCTTTCTTTCATGTTGAAAAACAGATAGAGGAAGATTGTGATCTCTGTTTTGAGCAGAGTGATAGCAGCTGGGATGGGAAATTTGGGACCAGTGTGACTACTGGACTGGATAAGTCCCAAACCAAGGCAGTTCTTGCATGTCTTCATAAGATTCATTGCAACCACAAGTCAGCAGTGGAACTTATATGGGGTCCCCCCGGTACAGGGAAAACAAAAACCACTAGTACACTGCTCTTTAATCTTTTAAGAATGGGATATAGGACACTTACCTGTGCCCCAACAAATGTTGCAATTAAAGGAGTGTGCTCCTTTTTACTAAATCTTGTGAAAGAATCATTCGAAACAGACTTTGGGACTGATGGTCTTTCTTGCTTAGTGGGAGATATTATCCTATTTGGTAGTAAGGAGCGTCTCAAACTTGGTTCAGACATTGAAGAGATATATTTGGATTATCGGGTCCAAAGGCTTACAGAGTTCTTGGGGCCTGGGACTGGTTGGAGGCATTGTTTTGCTTCAATGATTGATCTTCTTGAGGACTGTGTTTCCCAATACCGCATATTCTTGGAAAACGAATCTATGAAAGCAAAAGAACAGAGCAATGAAAAAGAAAGCAAAAAGAGAGAAAGTAGGGATGACACTGATGGTAGCAAACGAAAGTACGAGTCATTTCTTGATTTTTTGAGAGAGAGATTTGTTTCTATTTCATCACTGCTTAAAAATTGCTTTCGTGTCTTTTGTACACATTTACCCAAGAAATACATCCTGGAAAACAATTACCAAAACATGGTCTATCTTACTGGCCTACTTGAGTCTTTTGAAGAATTATTGTTTCAAGATAATATGGAGTCTGTAGTACTGGAGGAGCTTTTTTCTCATTTAGAAATATCTGAAGATATTGGGCATCCATTCATCGATGATCATCTCAAGTTGCATAGGAGGAGAAAAGAATGCCTTTTGGTTTTAAAAAATCTTCGGAGTTCGTTTAATGAACTTCACCTTCCAAGCAGTACGGACAAAAGGTCAATAGCTGAATTTTGTCTTCGAGCAGCTTCCTTACTTTTTTGCACTGCTTCAAGTTCTTATAAGCTGCGGTCAGTGGCAATGGAGCCTCTGAACATTCTGGTTGTTGATGAAGCTGCACAGATAAAGGAGTGTGAATCAACCATACTCCTGCAACTTCCGGGTTTAAGACATGCTATTCTTGTCGGGGATGAGTACCAATTACCAGCAACGGTGGAGAGCAATGTGTGTGAATCCTCCCTTTGGTTTAAGGCCACTTTTTTTTTTCCGTCGTTGCATTATTATTTTTTTATTTAATTTGTTGCTTGTAGATTTCTGGTGAAGCTGGTTTTGGGAGAAGTTTATTTGAGAGGATGATCTTGCTGGGTAAATTGAAGCATCTTCTGAACATACAGTACCGAATGCATCCATCCATAAGTTTCTTTCCAAATTCAAATTTTTACTGCAACCAGATCTTAGATGCTCCAAATATTAAGAGAAAAAGCTATGAAAAGCACTATCTTCCCTGGCCAATGTTTGGTGCCTATTCTTTCATAAATGTAGTAGGTGGAAGAGAAGAGAAGGGGGATGTTGGGCATGGTTGGAGAAATCTGGTTGAGGTTGCTATGGTTGTGAAAGTATTGCTGAAATTATACAAAGGTAACTGTACCACCATTTCACGTCTCATATTCTTATGACCATCTCAAGACTGTTTTTGATTGAGGTCAAGGCTAATCAGTTTCTATGATATCATTGTTCTATTTGTGCATGGTAGCATGTTACAGTTATTAGTAGGATTGTCTGATTAATATCTATTTCCTTAGATGTTATAGTAACAAAAGGAACGAGTTTAGTCAGAATGATTTAGTGATTTAGACTTTTCCAAATTGTAGTGGATGAGGTACTTGTAAGGGCCAGCTTGTATATTTGGATTAATATTATGTTCTATTTCTTCACGTTAGCACGTTGGAGTCATTAGTAGGATGGTCTGATTAATATCTATTCCTTAGATGTTATAGTAATGAAAGGGATGAGTTTAGTCAAAAAAATTTAGTCATTTAGACTTATCCAAACTGCAGTGGATGAGATACTTGTAAGGGCCAGCTTGTATATATGGATTATCTTATCATATACATGGGTGATTTTTGCCTGTCGAGCATGATGCATTCTGATACATAACAGGTATTGCTAATTTATCAGATGGTAGGACCAGAACATTGGATAGAGAAAAACACAAAATGAAATCAATGTATTGAATCATTAGAAAGACGGCAAAATACATGTTTCTGTCATCAACGGTGGTCTTTTTAGGTCTTTATCCATTTATATGGTCTTTCTTTCCAGATCTCTCGATGATGGAACTTCCTCTCTTGTAACTCTTTTTTCGTTTTTTATAATTTTCCCCTCTTTTGTCTTTCACATTGAATCAAGCTTGGGCTGGTTCAAGACAGAAGCTCAGTGTTGGTGTAATATCTCCTTATGCTGCTCAAGTAGCTGCAATTCAAGAGAAACTTGGTCGGAAGTATGGTAATATTGAAGGGTTTACAGTGAAGGTGAAGTCAGTTGATGGTTTCCAAGGTGGGGAGGAGGACATAATAATCTTATCAACTGTAAGATGTAATAGGTATTCGTCAGTTGGTTTCATATCAAAACCTCAGAGAACTAATGTTGCTCTTACAAGGGCTAGGTAATACATTATGTGATCTCGTTTGCTTTTGTTTCCGTTTTGACAAGAATGGTGAATAAAAATTGGCGCAATAATTCCTTTCAGGCACTGTCTATGGATTGTGGGAAATGAAAGCACACTAGCAAATAGTGACTCTGTCTGGGAATCCTTAGTCCTCGATGCTAAGAATCGTCAATGTTTCTTTAATGCTGATGAAGACAAGGATTTGCACAAAGCAATTTTGGATGTGAAGAAGGAACTTGACCAATTTGATGATTTGCTTAAGGGGGATAGTATACTTTTCAGAAGTGCTCCTTGGAAGGTACTTGGAGTTTAGTCCTTATGCTGTTCACTATAAACCACTCTACCTTATTAATTTTGACTAGCAGCAATGTCAATGCTCTTTCCTTAATAGGTAGTCTAGTTTTCCTTATAAGATTTATAGATTCTTACTTTTGCAATTTCAACAGGTTCTTTTCAGTGATAATTTTCTGAAATCATTTCGGAAATTGAAATGTGTACAGCAAAAGAAATCAGCTATAGACCATCTGCTTAAGCTTTCCAGGGGCTGGAGACCCAAGAGGAGTGTAGATCCAGTTTGTGAAAGTTCTTCACAGATGTTAAAGCAATTTAAGATTGGAGGCCTTTATATCATTTGTGCAAATGACATCGTAAAGGAATGGAGTGACGTAGTTGGGGGATTCAGATACATTCAAGTATTTAGGATTTGGGATATTTTACCTGCAGAGGATATTCCGAAATTAGTAAAACGTCTTGACAGTTTGTTCAGAAAATATACAGATGACTTTCTTCATCGTTGCAAAGAGAAATGTCTTCTGGGGTATGTCTTTTGTTTTACATTTATAGAAGATCATTAGGGATGCTGCTGAATTTTCAAACTTGGGTCAATGCCTTATTTGGATCTTTAATTTTTTTTCAGTTTGTTTAACTTTTTTTTATTAATGCCTTTTGCACAGGGATTTGGAAATTCCAAAGAGTTGGTCATGCTCTTCGGATATTGTACGTTTTAAGAATGGTGCTAATAGTGAAAATGAGAGCGATTTAAATAGTTCCTCTGCTGATGGTAGAAGTTATGTTGAAAATGCAATGGTGAGTGAGAGTCTGATGCTGATGAAATTCTACTCTTTAGGTGTATTGGGCCAGTTGCTTTCTACTAATGAGGATGTTGAATTGGATCTTCCATTTGAAGTAAATGACGAAGAGCGGGAGATAATATGTTTTCCTAGAAGTACCTTTATTCTTGGACGGTCAGGTACTGGGAAAACTACTGTTTTAACTATGAAGTTACTGGAAAAAGAGAAACTCTTCCATATGGCAACAGATCTGTTCTGTGGTATCAAAAGCAATATTACTGAGCCTAATCAGGAGGTTGAGCAGAGCATGCCAGAAGCGACAGGAACTATACTGCACCAGATTTTTGTGACAGTGAGTCATAAACTCTGTTATGCTGTGAAACAGCACGTTTCTAACTTGAAAAGGTGAGTAGATTATATCATACAATTGTTGTTCCAATCTACTTTTGCTCCTTTAATTTTATCATTGGACTGCATGAAGCGAGGAGTTTCATTGAGTTTGGCAAAACCTTTTGAATCTTTTTGCATAAATTTTTGCCAGATAATATGACCTAATGTGCATTTAGTTCCCTCAGTCTTTAGAAATTCCAGTTGTATTATATTTTTGGGATGCATATAAACATCAATAAACCATGAGGAGGCCCTGTGGCGTTTTTTTTGTTACTTTTTTTATTGCAGGCATGTTGTTAATATGTGGTTAAGAATTTATATTCGAGCCAAACTTTTACATGAAATTCCTTTTCTTTATCCGGAGTTGTTAGCCTTCCTTATCCTACAACCCTCACTTGTGATCCTCACGGAACATTCCTCTATTTTATGTGCCTGGTAGTATGTTTTTAGCTTATGTTAGCACAGAAGCATGGAATAAAAATGAAGTCTTTGTTCTATCAGAAGAAACAAGGGGAATATCCATCTCCAGCGAATGTTTAGGTTCTGCTAAGTATTACCTGTTGTCTTAATAATGTGAGAAGCATCTCAATAAAATCTCATGGATTTGTTGTTTTGTTAAAGAAATATAGACCTGCACTTCTTACTGCAATAGAGCCGTTTTCTATCTACAGATAGTCTTTTTTAACTTCTTTCCTTCTCTTTTTTGTTTTTTTATAATATGTGCAGCGCTGCCTGTGGTGGCAATTCTTCAAAAGGAAGCAGTTCAAATGCTCTTGATGATTTTGATGATGCAGCTCAATTCAAGGATATCCCAGATTCTTTTGTTGATGTTCCGCCCAATTTATACCCTCTCGTGATAACATTTCAAAAACTTCTGATAATGCTTGACGGAACTTTGGGAAATTCGTACTTTGAAAGATTCCACGAACTGAGGAAACTTTCTCTCGGTCCAGTTAGTGGTAGATCAGTTGCCTTACAGACCTTTATGAGAATGAAAGAAGTTAGTTACGAGAGGTTTAGTTCGTCATACTGGCCCCACTTCAAAACTAAGATGACTAAGATGCTTGATTCTTCTCGAGTTTTCACAGAGATTATTTCTCACATAAAAGGAGGTGCGCAATCCATAGAGGCAAGTGATGGAAAACTCAGTCGTGATGAGTATATTCAACTCTCAGAGAGCCGTGTTTCCAGTTTAAGTAGACAGAAGAGAGAACTAATATACGATGTGTTTCAAAATTATGAAAAATTGAAGATGGAAAATGGTGAGTTTGATTTGGCTGATCTTGTGATTGATCTTCATCGTCGGTTGAGAGTCCAAAGATATGAGGGTGATGAAGTTCACTTCATATATGTAGATGAGGTGCAGGATCTTACATTGAGCCAAATTGCATTATTCAAATATATCTGCAAAAATGTAGACGAAGGCTTTGTTTTCTCTGGTGATACAGCACAAACAATTGCGAGGGGAATTGATTTTAGATTCCAGGACATACGATCTCTATTCTACAATAAGTTTGTACTGGAATCAAAAGGTAGTGGAGATGATAAAAGAGGAGGGAAAGGAATAATCTCAGATATTTTCCATTTGAGACAGAACTTCCGTACTCATGACGGGGTTCTTAAACTTGCCCAGAGCGTTATTGAACTTATTTATCATTTCTTCCCTCAATCTATTGATGTTTTAGAGCCTGAGACTAGTCTTGTCTATGGGGAAGCTCCAATTTTTCTTCAATTAGGTGACAATGAAAATGCAATTGTCACTATTTTTGGAAACACTGGAAATACTGGAGCGAGTATTGTTGGCTTTGGTGCAGAGCAGGTAATATTGGTACGAGATGATTCTGTTCGGAAGGAAATTACCAATTATGTTGGGAAGCAAGCTCTTGTTCTTACTACTGTGGAGTGTAAGGGGCTTGAATTTCAGGTAATTAGCACAGGGTGTTCTCATTTGTTTATGATGTCTTCTTTCATATTTGCTATAATCCAAATGTCAGAAATATTTTTTTCGTTTGAAGCATTATGTCATAGTGTATTATTTACAGAGGTTTAGCAAACAGAAATTGAATTTTCTTTATCAGTAATTGAGTGAGTCATATTTTCCTGCCATTCTGATTCTTATTTTGACCACGTGCAGGACGTCTTGTTGTACAACTTTTTTGGCTCATCACCTCTGAAAAATCAATGGAGGGTGATATATGAATATATGAAGGAACAAGACATGCTCGACTCAACTTTGCCTGGCTCCACAAGTTTCAATGATGCTAAACACAATGTCTTGTGCTCAGAATTAATATCAGGTGGATTTGGAGAAAAGCATTAACCTTGTCAATACAGTTATGACTGAGCACCGTCGGAACAATATTGACCACAATGATGAAATCACATTGGAGGAAGTGGCGAGGATGCTTGATGAACTGAAGCAACTTTCTGCTGCATTGGATGTGAGGTCAGTATGTACATAGAATTTGGCATTCCTTGCCTTTATAACCTCTGTTCAAAGGGGTCTTTTTCTTTTATGGTAAAATATTGACAATCATGTTAAATTCTTAAAATGACTTCAAAGTCCAAGCGATCCGAGTTGCGCACGATCTCAGCCATAGAATATCAAAATCTTGGTTTTGTTTCCTAACTTGCTTTTACATAACCTTTTCAGTGAACCGGAACCTGGAAGCTCCATATCAACTATTGGCGAACTTTCGAGGAGATTGCAGTCAAGAAGGCCAATTGTTGAACCTATCTTGAGTCGGCTATTCGTGCAGCACGGCTCAAAGCTTGTTGTGGGTCATGAAAAAGACGGTGATAGCAGGGCTGAGGTAAATGACGGTGCTAATAAGGTTGACTCGAAGGCTTCAGAAGCTGGTGATTTGCCAGGAGCCAACAGCGAAAGCAGCAGGGAAGCAGAAAACAAGGGGAAAGGGAAGAAGGACAAGAAACAGAAGAGGGGTAAAGGAAACAGGTCGAAGGCTTCAGAAGCTGGTGATTTGCCAGGAGCCAACAGCGAAAGCAGCAGGGAAGCAGAAAACAAGGGGAAAGGGAAGAAGGACAATAAACAGAAGAGGGGTAAAGGAAACAAGAAGTAGCTGTACAATAATGATGTTTCAAAACGTTCCTTTGTCGGCACGTGAAAGGGTCGAACTCTACATAGTTTTGTGACAGTTCGAAAATAGGATCTATGTTGAACACTAATTGTAACGTGAGCATGCTTGCTTCAAACTCTTAACCCCTGAATTGGAAATTAGACTTCTGGCACAATTTGCAGCGTCAACTAGCTTCCCAAGAATATATCTAATTCCCAAGATTTGCCGCTTAGGATAAAGCCTTTCATACCAGCAAACCTAGTTCCTCAATTCCCGGACCTAGTTGATTAAGACTTGTGCCACCGTTAACTGTTGCAGAGGTCGATGTCCAAAGAAACATACAAGTAATTTCCTTTTCTTTTGCTTCTCTTTTTACTTTTATCTACAACATGACTAAGGCTGCGTTTGCAAAGCCGATCTTCCCCAAAATTTTATCTCTCTCCTAATAAAATACTCCAATATAATCTCTCTCTCTCCCATAAAAAAACATAAAAAATTACAAAAACTATAAAAAATTACCTCTTCACCTTTTCACTAAACCCAATACCAACACATATTCTCATACCAAAAATATTACAACACAAACACAACTTAAAACCAATAAAGTATGTTCGTACGTAGTAGACGTCAATTGGGGTGGGGGTTCTAAACTAGAGCAAAATCTATTGCACGAAATTCAGAGGGAATGAAATTTGATTAAATTACTAAAATGAGAAGAAAAAAAACCCAAAACTTAACAAAATTCACGATATTTAAGCTTAGCTGTAAATCAAAACTCAACCAATGTATTGAATGATCATGTCACCTTCCACCGCTTCAAAATTGTTGTAAAATAAGAAAAACAAATCCAACTAGGTGACCCCTCAGGTCCTAACCTCCTAACAATGAAGACAACAAAAACAACCCGTAGTAGAATAGCCTAATCAAACAAGCTAAATCCCATGTCATCATCTTCGCTCTCTTCCTTTGGCTCTTCCTGTTCACACCAATCAAGAAAAAGGGACTTGATCAGACGGATATCACAAATGAAAGGATAGTATATGCCCCATGTACTTGGGAACACAAGGACCAGCATGATAGATAATCTTTTCTGGCTATTGCAAGGCCAGTTAAGTGCTCAATTTGAGAGAAGACCTTTGCGCATGGTCCATCAGGGACATTTATCCAGTAATAGACTAATATATGCTCGGTCAAGCATAATGCAAGCGAAGCACCATAATTATCACTGGTAGAGCAATTTATACCTTCTTTTTTTCCTCAACTGCTGGAGCAGCTGCGGCAGGAGCAGCTCCACCGCCAGCAGGAGCAGCCACAGCTACAGGAGCAGCACCGCCGCCGCCAGCAGCATTCAGAATCAGATCCTCAATGTTCCTTTTCTCAGCAAGCTTGGCAAAAAGGCTAGGCCAGTACGACTCGACCGTGATACCAGCTGCTTTCACCAATGCTGCAATCTTCTCTGACTGTCAAAATTATATTCAAATCAGAAAATAATTTACAAAATGCCACCAAGTTTGCACCAGAGAACTGCATGGATCTATACAAGGGCTTCAACTTCCTCCGAAAATCCAACAACATTTCATCCAAGTCTAATTACCACAAAAAGAAAGCATCAACCCACGTTAACCTAGGGAAGCAAAAATTCCCAACATAGTTGAGAATTATTTAATAAGACCAAACAACATTATAGAGCATGAATATAAATTAAAAACAGCCCAAGAACTCTAATCAACCTAAAATCTAAAATAAAATTACATGAGATAAAATAAATCAGCAATACGATCTTGCTTCTCTCCGCCTTCCCTCAGAAGTTTTATTGACTTTAAAATCCGTATTAACACGAATCATAATTTTGCTTCTGTCCTTAAGGGGCAAAAAAATAATCAGTTAACTCAAATGGATCTAATCTAATTTCATATTTCTTAGCCGACGTAGACATCATTCCGTAATATATTTAGCTGCATACGTATATGAATAACATATTCGACAAATTATTCTAGAAAGTTGCAATAGGAAAAAAACGCAAAACAGAGAACTAAAATTAGGCTTACGGTGATTGCGATTCCATCGTCGTGGAGGAGCAAAGAGGCGTAGGTACAAGCGAGCTCACCGGTAGACATTGTAGCAGCACTGAGATTCAATCGTACCCTTCAAATCAACAAAAGAGAGTTTAAGGGACACCTGGAGGAACCTTGAAGAGATTGAGACTGAGAGAGAGGCTGGAAGAACCTTACACGGAGAGAGAAGACCTAGCAGAGCAGGCACTTCAGGGGCTGATCTGATCTTCGGGAGCACCTAGGGCTTTGGTAAGCTTTTATATATACGCTGAGAGTGCTAGGGTTTTTATCTTGGAAGGGCGGAGTGACCTAATGGGCTTTTATTTTTTGGGCTTCTTATTTTAGTTTGTCTATTGGGCGTCAATAACTATTTCATGGGCCAATAGGCCCAATCTCATATATTAGCAGACCGACTCTACCTTTGTAATTGAAGTATTGAACCCTGTTCTATTTTTCTAAAATACGACGGCTATCAATATTAAATCCGGTCCTACCGGATTTTCAGTTGTGTTTGTTTGGAGGATCGGACCGTTCGGACTTCTTTTATTTTTTTAAAAAAATATTAAATTTCTCTAAATTTTTTTAAAAAAAAGTTAGGTTAATTTCAAAGGCGAAAAAGCATATAAAAATTGTAGAGTTTTAGTTTAAATTAAAATTAAAATTTTTAAATTTTATAATTTGTATTAAAAATTAAAAAAATATATTTTTTATTTATATTAATAAATCCAGTCCGGTCCACAGTCTAATTTTGTTGAACCCTAATTTCCGGTAATTTCAAAGTAGGAAAACGAAACAAAAAAGTAGAAGCATAAAAAATAATTGTCGTTTGGATTGCTAAAGAAGGATCCGGATTGCACCACATGTTGCACGTGCAAAACCTTGAAAGGTCATCTCCATAGAACAGATGCACTTTGGGATGGTGCCTGACTGCCTGTGAAATTATCGCTATGTTTGGTTGTTTTGAAAACGTTTTTTTTTTATAATGATTAAGAAAGAAGAGTTTTGATGGGTTATACTAAAAAAGTTTTCTTTTTGTGTTGTTTTTCAAACAAAATTGAGGTGACTGATTACAAAAAAAAATTATTAAAAATTGAAATATTTTTTATGAGAAAAAATCATGTTTAGATTGGAAAAGGTTTTTAAAATAAAAAAAAACGGTTTTGAAGACATTTAACAAACCATAACCTCTGTTTGTGGGAATGGATGCATCGTCTCTCAAGCTGTTGGTCTCAACTCACTGCTGCAGTTCCTACCATTTGGAAAATTGAGTAAACACTTCACATACACAGCATATTTGCTTTTGCGGAATCAAGCTGAACCCAATCAATACCAAGAGATTTGCACAGCCCAAGAGTATGTGTGGCTGTCACCATCTCCAGAGAGATCACAACAGTTCAACAAAATGAAGAGAACGCTTCATATTTAGAGTAGAATCTCCCTGTCCGTGTCCTCTCCAAATAAATTTTGTTAATCACTTTGAGCAGATTCGATATTCAAACTTCAAAGTATCAGATGCAATTAAAACTTCAACAAATAAATTCTTCTAAAGATGTGTCTCAATAATGAGCAGAAAAATACTTGTTAACAATTTCTTCAAACTTAAGATACGAGAAAAGGGCAAGCAAAATGAAAAAAGAACAAAAGTTCAGCTCTACTATTGTTTGACAAAATTCTCATTGACAACATTATGATCATGAGCAAGACAAATGCGTCCACATATTCTAGGGTAGTCTTCATCAAGTTCGAATGTAACATCAGAGCAGAATCAATTCTCTAACAAGACAAGTACATTTGAAGACATCTTGCAGAAGTTTATTTGCAGCACTAAGTTCGACCATGCCTGGACCAGTTCCTTGTATTACTGCTCCATCAACATCCGCCATCAGGGCTCCCACTATTCAGATACGACGTCTTTTTTTGAGTCGACAGCCATTATGAGCACGTCTAGTTGTATCTTCAACGTATACAATAGCATTCTTATCCCCTCGAGAATTAGTGAAGCCCTCTCTCCAGCTCATGATTGCTTGCCTTTTCCTTTTAAAATAAGTAAAACCTTTCACCTTCATCACAACTGATTTCAACCCCATATTCCGGGACATGCGTCCCACATGTTCTGAAGTTGCTTCAGCAGCATATCGAGAGAGTTTAGCTCCGCCTTTCATTTCTGGCAAGCACCCTGCTGAGGCCTTACATTTTGTGTTCCCTTTAGAATCCGTAACTGTAATAAAAGTATTGTTACGCAGCATCTTTATGTGGACAATATCAGCATTTTGCTCAACGTTATACTGGGGAAATTGAGAACGCCCCATGAAATCCTTTCCATCTCGCTCAATAATTCCCCGAACGAAATTCATGGATCTAGAACTCCTCCCTGCCTCAGTGTTTCCCCCACTGGCAGAATAAAAGAAACTCCGAAAACTTAAAGCATAGGAAACAGATACATCCTTTGTTACATTCTTCAAACCAACGCTCAACCCTGAAGTTCCTGCAAAACACCCTCTTGCCAAATGTGGAGGAGAATGAGAACCACCATGGATACTCTCAACACAACCTGCGAAACCCACACTGCCATCGTCACTGACAAACGTAAATTCATATAGTTACTTATGAGCAAATGAATAAGTTGGCATTTTCCCACCCCAATTACAGGTAGCTTTCCAAACCAGACTAGTTTTCCTTGTTCATTATCTAGTTAGAAAACCATTTTGGTAAAATTAACACAGATTTTTCAACCGAAGATCAACCTTGTTTAAAAGAGCCCAGATCAGTGAGTTTTTCAGATAAATGATAAGTTGCAGATACAAATGTACACCTAAAAAACACTCCTACTTTTTTTCCTGAGTGAAAAAAAGAGTACACAGAATACTCCAAAAGAGGACGAGAAGCCTCAAACATATCAGAGTGAATGCAAATCCTTGCATTCTTTAACTAGGTCATAAAACTGCGAATGCCACCTATAATTTCTCGGTGACCAAACAGAGCATAAACCCACACGAAACAGTGAAGCTTTGCAATGTTTGCGGCCTCTAAGAAGTTTGGTGGAATTTGTAAAATCCTACAAATCAATAAATAGACATTTTCAAGCACAAAAAAGATACTGCACAAAATATTCCCATCAACCCAACGGCCGAAACCTAGAGCAGGAACTCACCGTGTACTCGTGGCGAATCTGCAGAGACAGACTTGGCTTCTTCCGATCTCGGGGCAACACGGAGCTGGCCCGAGCCGCCATAGAATCGAAGAAGTGATACGGATTTGGCTGCAAAGAGAGAAATCAGCGAAGACGAGGGGTAAAAGGCAGCAGAACAAGAACGAGCTGTACCTCGGCAGCGCAGAATGGAAGAATAGAGAGAATATGGGTACATCTTTCTTTCTTTCTTTCCTCCTTTCTAGGTTCTAGCTCTTATTATTCTTCCCTCTCCGGATCTTTGACACTCGAATGGTTCTCTTTAGCTATCGCCGAAGCATAAGCCGCTGGTCTGCCCTGGGCCAAGCCCAGGCCCGAGTCCTCTGTCAATAACACATTGGAATTTATATTATATTTTTGTTTTTTTATTAAGTAATTGATATATAATTTTTATTTTAGTTGGACTGGTGTTTGATATAAAAAATATATTCAAATTATCTTTCTTCTCATTTTTTTCATCGATTCTTAAAATTTAAATCTATTTTTAATCAATTTTTTAAAATCTAAAGTTTTTAACATACGAGAATAAATATATCAATAGCCTAAAGTGACTTTTAGGTGAGGATATTTTGATAGGGCTAAGGCCATGTCCCCATAAATATTATAATTTAAGTGAAGCTGGTTTTATCACCATCTCTACAGCCCTTTAATTAGAAAAAAAAAGGGGATAATTTCGGTGATTAAAAAAGTAAAGTAAAATTTGCGGTTTAATAATTCTATTGGTCCCTGGAGTTTAACATTTCTCTCAAATACTAATTCTTGGGCTCTTTCATGTTTTTTATCTAATCTATCCGTCAAGTCAGACCAGATCTTTAAAGAGGAACGTCAACGTGGCAGACGGAAGCCATTTCAGGTACGATAAAAATATCGATACGTTTCCTCTAATTTTTTCTATTTTCAATAAAATGTTAAGACTTTGGGCCTAAATTGATAGATAGATTGGATGTAATACTTGAAAGAGTCTAGAGATGAGTGTGAATGAATTGAACCCTAAAAACTAAATTGAGGAAAGTTAAACCCAGCTACTCTAAGAGGACTATTAAGCCAAAATTGGCGTTGTTGTTTTAACTTTTTACGTAACGGTCAAAAGGAACGGGGCCTGTAATACGCGGATTATCAAGCCCAAACCCGCTCGATCATTTTCCAGTCCACAGCAGATCCAGTAGTACCAAGACGTAGATCCGAGTCCAAAATACCATTGTATGAGAAAGAAACCAGTCGCACAGATAAATATCATCCCTTCCGTTAGGCGTTAAGAGCCCTAGACCTTCATTTAGCATTTCGGCATCGCAGCAAAGCGAAGGCCAAAAGTCTAGCTCGCTAGTTCCTCCCACAGCTCAGACACGCGCCACTTGGTCGTCGTCGTGGCCCGCTCTCGATCCCTCGCATCTTGGGTATAGTGCTCATCAAATGTTTAATGCTTATATATGTGGACCCTTTTGGTATATCAGCTAATTTTGATTTTATTTTTGGATACCCTTCTGGAACGGTCTTTTGTCTGAGTTTCTGGGATCTTTGGCGTTGTGCCTGGGAGTTTCTCTCCGCGGATATACGGTGGAGGAAGAGACAGTGGGCTGTCTTGTCCCCTTACTCCTTTTAGGATCTTCCTTGTTTGATTCTATCCCAATTGTCCTCTAATGAAATCTAAGGCATTGGTATATGTATGTATGTATGTATCGTACACATAACAAGTTAATTGAATGGAGACTTTGATTTTTGGGGAATGTGTTGATTGGAGCTGTGTCTGAAAGTTAAGATTTCAAGCTTGTTTACTTCACGATGTTTATTGAGTACTGCTTGAGCCGTACGCTACATACCTATAAAAATGGATATCTCAACACGTTTTTGTGTGTGCGTGCACTCGCCCTTCTTACACACACAAACACTCGGAGACAATGGAAGGGTTATTAGTAATTAATAAGCTGGGAAATTGGCGTGTTTAATGGAGTTGTGATGGAGGCTTTGGAAAATTCCAATGGGTTTTTGCCGCACGTAGTGGTGCTTATTCTACCTTGAGTCTTTTCTACTCTGCCTCCTGGTAGAAATACTTGAACCCAGTGGTTTATATTTTTGTGCAGCGGTTTGGTACCTACAGAAGCTATGTTTGTTTTGATAGAGAAGTTTCCTGGGCAAAAAATAACTTAGTGGAATGGAGATGCATAAGACACTTATTTTAAACTGTGTGGTAAAGTATTTTTGGAGATAATGGGAGTTCTTAGCCTCATGATTGATTTAGGCGCATAGAGTGAACATCTTGGAAGTGATCCTTCTTGTCCTGGCATCTCAACAAAGCATAGGGATCACCATCTCCCCTGCCTCTGTCTCTCTCCCCATGCTTGTCATTCCAAGGTAATGTTGATCAGCAGGTGGATGTCAGTTACGATGGCCATTCTATGCGTATGGATGAGGTTAATGTTATTCGGATTGCCCTGCAGGGCTTCTCTCTCTGGGATAAGGTGGAGTAGGATGGGGTGAGGGATGGGTGGTGGGGGAAGAGGACATTATTGTAGTTGAGGAGAGTGATGCATGGATTGGCTAAGTCTCAGTTTGACTTTGATAATGCTAATAATTGACTCTTACAATCCTCTTATTTGAATGGAAGGTAAAAGGATTCATTCTCAAGTTCATCTGCATGTCTCAATGATTTTGTGCTAAAAGAAACGACTATGCTTTTAACCTTGTTTTTTGCCGTGAATTCTGGAAAGATATGGAGTCTCTCCGTGATAGCATTTTTTTCCCCTTTTCCAATTATAGCTGAAGGTTATTGTATCTTCCTTTTCCTGAATGTGACTTTAAAAAGAATATGTTAGCCAACAAACACATCAAAGATTATAACATTGTATGAATCCGGATTTTTGCGATGATAGATTTGAGTGTATGTGGTTGTTATTGAACTTCCTATGAGAGTGGCTGGAGAGATCTATGCTGAAATTCCTTTACCCTAGTGCAGTAAATGAACATAAGTGAACTACGGGTTGTGTTACGTATTTTCCAGGATTGTTTTTTCAATGCTGTTAAAGAGAGCTGAGTAAGGTAAGTCCTGAATATATGTCAATCTTACTTGATCTCATGACACCGATGCTTTCTTTATGATAGATGACAAGCGCTTGGACAAATATGAGCATTGCAATCATACATAGGGATATAGAGAGGGAGTGGGAGAATCTGGGTGGAGTTATGTGTGTTATATATTATTATTGGAGATTCTTGCTCACTCAGAAGATCTCTACATCTGCTAAAATTCTGGAAAGGATGAGGAGGTCAAATTTTATTTCAATATTATTATAGCATTGGAGCATCTTGGAGCAAATGAGCTATGGAGCTTGTGGAGCACGGCTCACTTCGAGGATTGCTCTCTTGGTTTGCTTCATTGTTTTGGTTTTGCTTTACTTTTGATATTGCCAACAGAGCTCATCCTAATGATAATTTGACATCGCAATACCTAGAAAGAGTTAATTTTACGGGTTGAGAGATTGTTACTTTATTGATTGGCATTGTTTGTTTATGCAGCAATAATCTGCACTATAATCTTCCAAGTATCAGACATGAGTGGTCGCTTTTCTCGCACAATCTATGTTGGCAACCTGCCATCAGATATAAGAGAAGGGGAAATTGAAGATCTGTTCTACAAGGTTTGGTTGGAAACAATTTTGTTCTTTTCTGCCATCAGATAAAAGATGTTTGCTGTTGCAGAAGTGCTTTGAAAATGTCGTAGGGGTTTTGCATTGTAAATGTCTCCCTCTTAAGCCTTGCGGTGATTTCTAGGCTTTGACCTGACTTTTCTAGGAGCGACACACTCGCACATGTTATTGGATTTGGTTCCAAATGGCTTCGCGCTAAAGTATGCTGTTTTCCATGGCTCAATGATGTTGATTTCCCTTTGCAGTATGGCCGTATATTGGATATTGAATTGAAGATTCCACCCCACCCTCCATGTTATTGTTTCGTGGAGGTAACTGCACGCAACTTGATTTTTGCTCAGATATGATGAAAAAATTCAATGTCAATAATCAATTTTTGTTTTCCCTTTTGTTTCCAGTTTGATAATGCTCGTGATGCAGAAGATGCAATTAAGGGTCGTGATGGCTATAACTTTGATGGTTGTCGTTTAAGGGTAACAAGAGTCGCCACTTAGTTTTTAGGGGTACTTTTTGCTTTCTTCTTCCTTGATTGATTTATCATTTGTTCTTGATGCAGGTTGAACTCGCTCATGGAGGTAGAGGGCCTTCTTCAAGTGATCGTCGTGGTGGCTATGGTAGCGGCGGCGGCAGCGGTGGCGGCAGCAGTGGCGGGGGCAGATTTGGTATCTCACGGCATTCTGAATATCGAGGTGAATCAATTTGGAGAGTCTGTCTTTGCCAAAAGGGTTTAGGAGAACATGATGGCCTGCTGCTAGATATTTATATCTTTTGAGAGAGAGTTTGTGTTAGGTGTAATTTCGTGACTCTGATATGTGTTTGTGTTTGGTCTGCAGTTATTGTTCGTGGACTCCCTTCTTCTGCTTCTTGGCAAGATTTGAAGGTGTGGAAATTTTTACATTGACTAGCAAGTTGCAGAATTTTCCCATGCTTCTTACTTGTAACAGTACTGGTAAACCTGGTTTCAGGATCATATGCGAAAAGCTGGTGATGTATGTTTTACTGAGGTATCCCGAGACAGTGAAGGTATGCCTTCTTGTAGAATATGTCACTTTACTGATTGGCTATCATTTCTATGAGACTAGCTTTGTTATTTCATTTTCTCCTTTTATGTTTTGGTTTTTTTTTTGGGGGGGGGGGGGGGGTTAGATTGCAAAACAGCTGTGTGGGACTTCCTCGTTGCATTTATCGAGAAATGCAATTTCTCTCTGGGAAAGTTTTAAATGTTGCTCCAACTCTCTACAATGTGTTGTGTATGTGAATTATGGGTTGCATTTGGGGGGGTTGCTTTCATCTTCTTCCATTCCATCTATATAATCAAAGGGGTGAAACATGAGTTGGGGTTCGCTGGTGCTGACAAATAAGATTAGCTATATCAAACTTTCTATATTAGCTATAATCACTGGACATTGTTATATATGCCCGTATCATCGGTTTTGTATTTTGGGAAATGAGTCCAGTAACAATAGTTGTGACCACTTTACTATTGCCAGTGTGTATGACATCTCATATGAACTCTGCTTGATAATGCTTGAATGGTTAGATTTAACATCTTAGTAGTTCTTATGTAAGCCTGTTACTGCCGCTTTCAATATTATGAACAATTAAGAAGCGAGTCTAGGTGAATTCAGACTTTTAGGTGAGTCTTTTAATATTCTCGTATTTGTGAATTCAGTACTCATATTACAATTGCTGTCTCTCCAGGGACCTTTGGTGTTGTTGATTACACTAATTACGATGACATGAAATATGCTGTAAGTTATTGACAGATAGATAGCACTCGATTTGCTGGTATAGTGCTTCAATCTGATACGAAAGCTAACATGTTATCTGCTTTTCAGATTCGGAAACTAGATGACACTGAATTCAGAAATCCTTGGGCAAGAGCCTATATACGGGTATCCTTTTCTTACTATCATTTTGACTACTTAGTTGGATTATTGTTAGCTATAGTATATATTTGGTCCCTGGTAGGTATGTGCCAATTTGGTGCCTAGAATTTAGAATGTTCCAATTTTATCCTGAAAATTTTGATTTTGAGCAATGTAGTACTTCCATCCAGTAAACTAACATCACATCACAAATTTTTGATGTATTAATTTGGTTGGAAAGATTAGAATGGAAAAATTTAAAATCTTCAGGGATGAAATTAGAACATTTCAAATCCAAGGACCAACTTGGAACCGAATTTGTATTGTCAGGGCCAAAATTTGAGTGTATCCCTTTATTATTTTTTTTGGATGTTGTGAGTTGTTTACTTATCTCTAATATTCTGCTGATGTATGTCCATTGTATGATCTTTACAAATGCTCACTTCTAACTTTAAGTTTATTTATCAATCCCATACCATTTTTTGTGTGAGAAATGAGAGATACCAAGTTCTATTGACAGGTGTGGGGGGAGTTCTTAATTGTTTTACACGTGTTTACTTTTACTTAAACTGGGTCAGGTGAAGAAGCATGAGGGCAGTCCCACAAGAAGCCGCAGCCGAAGCAGAAGTGTCAGAAGGGACAGGAGGTACTGGCTTTTTACTTGTCATTTTTCTTTTTTGTGCCTTTTGCATATTGTTATATGTAGGTAATCTGTGATGTTTCTTTATGCAGTAAATCATTGGAGCGGTCTATTTCTAGATCTGTATCAAGATCCAGATCTGCATCTCCTGTCAAATCGTCCAGGTATCTGGGGTCTGCTTACCCTGGCTCTGTCATGCCTCAGTTTATCCGAGCCTGTTTTCTTACCTTTCTCGATGGTATTTATTTAAATGTTGCAGGCCAAGATCAAAATCGAGGTCAGGATCTCCCCCCCAGGTAATTAAACTGTAGATTGTATGGTGACATTATTGAGTGCATGCATGTTGGCCCTTCGTTACTGCAGTAGGAGTTACACTGGCTTGTCCTCTCCCTAGGGTCTACAAATTTTCTGGTCAAAAGTGAGGCATGCAGCTCTTGAATATCTATTTGTAGGCTCTGGTATTCCCCATGAATGTTTAGGTCTGTTTGGAACTTCAGAAACCCTAGTTCATTTGCTTTAAGTGAACTCTACCTTGTGTGGAGTAGACTCACTTTTATGAGAAATCAATCTCTTTTCCAATGTTTCTCTTGTATCATCAGTTCTTTTTTCCATCTTTTGGTGCTCTTCCTTCTTTAAGACCAGCGTTGCCTTTTTTTTAATCCATTCTCAATTGTATCAGAAATCATTTTGACTTTCATCATGGTTATTACGTATCTTAATGAATAATTTCAATAATTCAGATTTTGGTACCATATTTTAGATATAACAAGATAATTAGACAATTGCTTAAGATGTTTCTGTCCATTGGGCTTTCGTACTTGGTTTCCAAGACCCATCATCATGCTTACCAATCAAAACAATTCTTTTATTAATTGAATAAAGGAAGAAGAAGATAATTGAATCGCTCATTTTCCGAACTGCTTTTTTCCATGAGGAAATCATGTTATGAAAAATTATGGGAAGCTTATGTCAAGTTTAATCTCTTTGTAGGCACGGTCCGGTAGTGGCTGATTTCTGCACTGGCATATGTCGAAGCTCTTCCAGGTCTATTCGGTAGAGTTTGAGGAGAAATTTTCCTAGATTTAAGTGGTCTTTGTTGGAATGTAGTAGTAATTTTCCTAGATAGACAAGGAATGGACTGTATGGGGTGATATTATCCTGAAAGATGTGGTAGTGCATTTTGCCGTTTTCATTCTACTTTAGCTACAATCTGGCGTGTGGGTACGCTTTGTTATTGAAGTATGAACAGAGGTCACTATCTTGGAGGTTTGTGGCTTTTTTACTTTAATTATGGCGACTTTGTTGGTTTGTAGGTCAATGATTTGCCCCCTGTTTTCCTTGATTAGATTCGGAACACGTTTCTAGAGATGGATCTCAATTCCATTTGGGCTGAAAATCTCAAGTGGGCTTTATAAAATGGATGCTTTTCCTTCTGGGGTGGGCCATTTGTGGTATTTCCTCTTTAAACAGTAGTCAAGTAAGTGAAGAAAAGCGACTCCAAAAAAAGTATTTAAATTAAATATTGTCTCACATCATCTTTAGGTTTTCACTTTTAACATTAAAAATTTAGGGTATATTATAATTTTTTTCTCAAACTGCAATTCGATTCTCGAATTATATTTCTTATTGTGATTTTATCCCCTGATTAGAACTATTATGTTAAATGATATTTGTCCCATGTATTGCTCAAGCCTCAAGGTCATTTGTACTGTTTGTGGTAGTGAATTATAATGAATTAAAGTTTGTTAAGGTATTTGATAATTGAGTGAGTTGTAATGAATTAAAATTTATTAGTGTATTTGAGAATAGAATGGTACGCTCCTTAAACAAGAGCCGCTCTGGCTGAATATTTTATGTATCATGAACGACACATTTTAATCATTTATGATGATCCTTCCAAACAAGTGCAGGTTTATTGCCAAATGTCTTTTCTATTACGAAGACCATCGGGTCGCGAAGCTTATCTGGGAGTTGTTTTTTATTTGCATTCACGAATTTTAGAAAGAGCCGCTAAATCAAGTTCTCCTTTAGTTATCAAAAAAAATTATAATCATTTTGAATACATTGGCACAAAAAATATTTTTTATTCTCCATATTTAAGGTGTAATAGAACATCATTTTAGTTTTGATAAATGTTTTCAATTTTAATTTGATTTGTATGTATTTAATATTAAAATTGATTTCAATCTCTCGAAATATTTTTTTTTTCTTCTCATAATTAGCCTAGGTTAAAAATCACAAAAATAAATGTCTTAAACTTATAAATCAATTAATCTCACTAAAATCTTTCTTTCAAATATATTTCACTACTTTCATAATCTCCAAGATAAAATATTCCAAGAAATTTCTCTTCCAAAATTTCTCTTCTACGTATAGCCACTTTTATAAATATTAAAAAATAAAAATAAAAGTTTCAGTTGGTCCAATCGGAAACTCCTAGAAGGCGACATTTTATTTAGAAATAATCGCGTAGAAAATATTTATTATATTTCTTTATTTTTGTTACTAAATTTTCAATCATATATAATTTTGCAACATAATTTTACAAGCAAGCCGAAAACATCTAGTGAGAGTTTCGTTGGACTGAAAATTTTAAAATTTGAATCCAACTTTCTAAATATATATTACTAATATTACTAATATATGCATACTAATAAAATTCAACATTATATTTTTATACAATCAATACAATTTAATAATTTTTACACGCATGTCAATAAAACTCAAACATCAACTAAATATTCACACTATTCTTAAAATTTTCTCAAAAATGTCAAAGATAATAAAATAAACCGAGCCGAGCCGGAAAAAGAACCGTCCAGCGTTGAGCTTACCGCGAAGGCCCGAACCGAGCCAACACAACGTTACAATCCGCTTCCTCTGCGAGAACAGAAACCCCTAAAACCCCACCCCATCCCGATTCGAACCAAGGAATTTCCACGCTTCCTTTTCTTTCAGCTCCATGGTTCTCAAAATTTCCCTCCAAACTCCCAACTCCCTGAACGAACCATAGACCACCAACAGCAATAATGGCTTCGCGCTTCCAGGCCGTGGCGTTGGTGGCCTCTCCGTCATACCCAAACTCCATTGCCTGGTCCGACGAGAACCTAATTGCCGTCGCTTCCGGTCACATCGTCACCATACTGGTAATTCAAACAAACCAACCGCATTCACAACTTGGTTCTCGTTTTTCGTTCAGATTATTTTTCTAGTATGAGTTTTAGTAACAGTAGCAAATTTTTGGCCTTGAGGGCAAGGTTTATATCCAGTGAAAGCCAAGTGTTATTCATATCTTTTGCAGTCCACCTCGTAATTTACAAGTTGTTTTATTGTCACTGATTATGTTTAGTTCGTAAGACGTTTATTCCGAAACTCAAAGAATTTATAGTGATATACGTCCTGAGAAAATTGCACTCTCAGACGTATCCTTTCCATGGAAATTCATATTCTGATTAGAGGGTGAATCTTCCTCAATGCCCAGGCAGTCTACATAATAGATTACACCATAAAATTGTTAGAGGAACTGCTTTTATTGGAAAACCCAGGCTTTTCTTTATTTGACGATTTTTATTGTTCCTTCTTAGAATCCAGCATTGCCTTTTGGACCGCGAGGCCTTATCACAGTCTCCGCTGGTGAACCTTTTCCGATTGGGGTTGTAGATAGAAAAGGTATGTGTGGTACTCGAGCTGTGGTTCTAACTGCAAGTTGGCAAGCTTGTATTTTTGTAAGTTGTGGGTGATCCGTACTTCATGATCATGGGGGTTTCTACCCATTTGTTGTCCAATTGCTAATTTCTGATGATAATATATTAGAACCAAATTCTAGTACGGGTAAAAGTAACTGTGCACTGTGGTTGCTCCTGCTAAAATTTGTATGTGATAGGGTTTAACAAATGGATGAGACCTCAGAAAAGTTCTGAGATGCTTACAGCACACAAACTTTTTCAATGTGTACTGGTACACTACGTCAGATGGGTTCTGTCTTTCTATGGTTAATCGTGTGGTTACATATTATGGGATGTCTGCAGATTTACTCTCTGGTTGCTTGTTGCCCACCTGTTTATCCCGGGATCGTCGACCTTGTGTTCGATCTATAGCATGGTCTCCTCTTGGAATGGCTCCTAACTCAGGGTATGAATGTCAGTTTCTGCTAACTGTATGACGAATTTTCTTTCTATTTGCATCTTCGATGTCTAGTAACTTATTTTTATGTAATTGGATGCCTAGAACATCTTATAAAAGTTAAATGTGCTTGCATATTACCTTGGTGCAGATGCTTGCTGGCTGTTTGCACCACAGAAGGACGTGTGAAGCTTTATCGTCCACCATTTTGTGACTTTGGTGCTGAATGGATAGAGGTATGTATTAGAGAAGCACTTCTTGGTTTTGCTAGTGGACAAAATAATAAATGTTATCATCACTGAAGACTATAATTTTCTTGGTTCCTGGAGCCCTATGCCTAGGGATAGAAACAATTCTGTTTCAAATTTAAAACCATCCTTTATTTTGTAATGTGGTGTCAATATCCTGAATCCTGGTTCTACAAACTATTATTCATACTCAGTTGTCCCTCTGCTGACCTGCTTCAGGTTATAGATATATCAGACAGGCTTTATGGTTATCTTGCAAGTATCAACTTTGGGGAGTTAGATGTTTCTTGCCCAGAAAATACTGATGTAAGTACTTTCTTCCACCGATTCATGTGGATATGATTTTCTTGCTACATTGTTACTTGGTGCATTTTCTTAGGTGTTTGTGTAGCTGAATCAGCTCTAATTGTAGTTGGCTATTTGTGGTATCTGTGACTAAAAGCAGGCAACAGAATATGGAAGTGCAGAAAATCCGTCGAATTTTATTTCAAAAAGGGAGCCTAAGAGAAGAAAAACGTTGGTATTTTCATGTACATAAGAATTTATTTTTAAAATAGATGGTTTTGTAGTACAGGAAGAGCCTTTTATTTTTCCTTGCATGGTCTGCTTCGAGTAGGTAGCAAACCACAGTTACACACATCAAAATATTCAATTCCTACACATTTACATGCATTTGTTTTCCACTTCCTGTGGATCACTTTACATGAACTTATCATTATTTTGATAAATTTGCTGCAGCAATACAGGCTCTGGAACTACTTGGGGCCTACTGCCATGTCCAAGTAAAAATAGGGATTCCACTTCTGGGTCTGCCCTGTATATCGAGATGGACGACGGACAAGGAATGAAGGAGATGAATAAGGTGAGGGCTTAATCCGTACTAAGTGTTACTCTGGCAATTTGTCTGCTTGAAACATTGGTCTTCCCTAATTTCCAGATATGGGTTCATTGAATCATTATTTCTTTCCACTTTTACTCTATGTTTAGGTATATGAGATTCATTCTGACCAGCTGGAAGATGAAACTTTACACCATGTTGTCCCTGTGTCAAAATCTAAAGCAAACTCTTTCAACAAGATAGTAGAAAAGTGCACGCTGCCGCAGATAACTGCAAATCAATACGCTTCTCGCAGTGCATTGTTATCATCAATTGCTGTTGCCTGGTCACCATTGCTGCAGTTATCATCTGAGCTCTGTGCAGTGCCTCAAACTGGTTCATCTATTTCTCTACTTGCGCTTGGTGGCAAGTCTGGCAACATTTCATTATGGAGAATTTATGTACCCAAATACTACTCTGTCGACAATAGCAGGGTTCCAACTACAGCAAGCATAGTTGGGCTCCTTCAAGCACACACTTCATGGGTGACATCAATCAGTTGGGCTTTAGATGCTTCTGATTCTTCAAATCCTCAGGTTTTATTGACTGCTGGGAGTTCAGATGGAAGGTGTGTTCGGTATTTGAGTATAGTATTCATAGTTCCAGTAATTTATCAGTGCTATTGGTGTATGTACTTGATTTTTTTGGTTTATTTTTTTCTCATGGACATGCTTTATTTGCTTCATGTCTTAATATGTAATGGAATTCTTTTCAATTGTCTCCAGCAAAGTTTCTGCCGCCTGGCACCCGAAAAATGAAAAAGAAAGAAAAAAGTGATTTCTATGTGATGTTTTTTTGGTTTGATGGTATTATCTCGTTTATCTAATTTTCTATGTTCCACATTGACTTGCGAGGAAAAGTTGTCTTTATGATTATCTGGTTACTTAATATGAACATCTATGTTTTTGTCTCGGTGCATATATAATCTTAGTGATAGATTGGTGTTGCAAGTGTATAAGTTGCAGCAAATATGTGGATACTTTTTGTTCGGCAAGAGAATTATGATCTTTGTTTTCATAGCTTTTGGAGTTGAGTGGTTAAACCAAAGAAGGTGATAGATGTGTATCTTAGTTGGTAATGGCTGTTTGGAAAGCGTAAAGTAGTTCATTTGCAAGGCTGCTGCATTTTTCCGTAGACAGACAATTTGGAGAGAAAATAGATTGTTCTTGTGAAGGCATTGAAAAATTAGGTGCAGTACAAATCCTTTTTTCTTGTGTTCTTTGTATACATGCTGTCTGCTTGAGTTTCTTCTCATGTATATAAAATTTTATAAGCTTATCAACTTGTAACTAGCAAATTGGTGCTCATTGGTAGAATAGTTTTCTAAAGGTTTTAAACAGCCTGACGGTGGCCCCATTTCTGCTTAGTTTTTGTGTGGAAGGGGGGAACTTGTAAAGCTATTCACTTTGGAATGTTTATTGGATAGTTGACCATGCAGTTGTTTTCTTAATGGTATTTTTATGAATCAAGGGCCAAAACATCTTTCAATTATGGCTTTAAATAAATATGTATAGTAATATCAGAAAGTGTGTCAACTTCTTAATAGTTGCATGAGCAGATCTTTCTCAACATATGGTCAGAATCAAGACATTTTATATTCGTGATTGCAATTGCTATAAAGTTGATCGTTAATCTTCAGCGGTAACCAATACCTGGAGACTTTTTATTATTTTTTATGTCTTTTTCTGTACCTGGAGGTGGAAGATGCATTTTTATGCCCAAACTTTCAAGAGTTCTGGCCCCTTTTCTCTAAGCAATATTCTTGCCCTTCCTTTTAGTATTTGAATTTTGTAGTACAAAACTGCTTTATATTTTTTCTGAAAGAACTGAAAGTAATAAATTGAAATTGGTTTCTAAAGTTCTGTCTCATGATTTTCCTTCACTGGTCTTTCAGTGTAAGGATCTGGGTAGGGAAGATTGAGGAATTGCTGAACTCATCAGAAGTAAATTGCACTTCCCTTTTCCTATTGAAAAAGGTAGTTCTTTCTTTTGGTAGTACCTTTTTCTGCATTTTTTTTTATGTTGGTGGATCAAATAATTCCAGTTTTTTGAACTTCTATATAGGTTATAATTGCTGATACTGCCCCAGTTTCAGTACTCTCACTTAGTATGCCAGCAAACTCCCTTAAAATGCTCTTGGCAGTTGGCAAAGGATCAGGATCTTTTGGAGTTTGGAATTGTGACATATCTAGTGACAAGTTTGAGAAAGTTGGCTCATATGATGCTCACGACCATGTTGTAAGTATTGTGTTCCTTATTAATCTTTAGGTACATACCAATCTTAAGTTGTTCAATAATAAATTCCGTCAGGTTACAGGCTTAGCTTGGGCATTCGATGGATCTTGTTTGTACAGCTGCAGCCAGGTATTTTTAGTCAATGAAATTTGGTCACATGATAGTATTTTTATTCGACTTCCATTCACTTTTTATTGTCAATGTTGCAGCGCTGAATCAATTTTGATGGAATTTACTTGTTCTATTATGCTTATAAGTCTTATCTGGAATCTTCTGCCTATTATAATACCTGAACCCGAAATATATAGGTTGTTCGCACATATAATGTAGCTCTGGCAGATTATCAGTCTATGTTTTAATATTTGCTTGAAACGACTTGTAGCAAGACTTCAGTGTTTTGGCAAAATCACATGGAAGTACCAGTAGTTTTTTATACTGGCACCCAGTAGAACTGAAATTTTTTTGCTGTACAGCCTTCAAAATTTTCCAGAGGGAATAATCAATTAGATTATATTAAAACACCAAATACACAGGGTTCGCATCATGAAAGTTTTTCTAATAAGCTAGACAGAAAGAATGAAACAGAGAGGTCAAGTGCGCTAGTACAATGATAATTATGCTTGCTCTTTGCTACATGAACTGATCCTAAATACACCATATCATCTTCAGGATGTTCAGATGGTTGATCTTTTGCATTAGACAAAATTGTAAACCAGTATTTTTAAAGATTAGTTCCCTTCAGAACAAGTAACTTGGAAACAGTGGGGTGATTTATTGCCTGCCACTGTAGATATCAGCCGGCTATACATGACCTGACCAAATTTAGCACACAATTTAGGAATTCCTAAGCTCAAAATAATTCCAAAATGTACATGGAACGTGAGTACGACAATTTGCTATTTTGTTGCTCCCCTGTTTGTCATGGCAACAATGTTGCAAAGTTCATTCATATGCACTTTTTACTTCCCTCACCTTTCCTAAGTATTTGATGACAATTTGTTCTAAATGATGGTGGTAGGACAATTTGCGCGCAGCTGGATTTTACATGGGAATTCCCTATATGAAGTACCCATTCCTTTGAATACCCCCCGTGTTAGGAGCTCGGCTGATGTATGTTACTACCTTTTCTGGTCTCCTTTTTTTCCTAGATTGTTTTTATGTATTTCTGACATAATATGATAACTCCGTACAGATTCCCGATGTCTTTAATTCATGCACTGGTGTGGCAGTGTCCCCTGGAAATCTTGTGGTTGCTGTGGTATGACGTTTCCCCCCATATTGTTTCTCATTATTTGCTTTTTATGCCATTAGTTTCCAACCTTTACATATTCGGGGTGTTTAGTCCTTTTGGTCACAGTTATCTGAATGATTAATTCAAACCTGGGTATATCCTTTATCTGTTTATTGTTCCTATTTGCCTCCTTTTTTTATCTTTTTTTACGTGAAAAATATCTGATTTTCAAGATGTTGATCTTGTCATTTCATGTGATATGGGGCCAAGGATGGAAGCCATGCTGTGAGTGATTTAGATGTATAGATTTCAGTTCCTCTCAATATCCCACTTTCCCCTCCTGAAAACAAATAAGTGAATGAATGGAATCCATTGCAACCTGCTTATGCAGTATCAGTAGGGAGCCATACTAATGCAATTGCTTATGAATCGATACGAAAATTTATTCTATTTGATCTTTCAGCAGCCAAAATCTTCATTATTGCTGTAATTTGATAGTAACAACTAACACATTGTCTTTGACATGTGCTTAGCATTTATGTTTTCTCAATGGGTTATCAAAAAAAATGTTTTCTCAATGAATCGCATAAATTAGAATGTTTCCTTATTATATGTAGAGAGATAACAAACTCCAAAATTACCCTTAAGAAAAGGAAATTCATAAATGTTAGTGATCTTGTTTGCAAAAACTTCTCCATCCCTTGTTTGTTGGTATCTCCTCAAGACTATTATCATAATTTTGACACATTTGAAGGAAATGGTTAACTGTAGAAGCCTATGCAAAGGCATAAAGGTTTCTACTTTTACTTGAACATATCAGTGTGACTGCTTTCTTGTTGTTTACTCCTCTAGGAGGGATCTGTTGAAACTATGGGAAGATAAGGGGACAAAGGATGAGGATGCAATCCTGGTCCAGTAGATTGAGCTAGTAGATTTATATACTTGCTTGTGTAGCTCTTTTTTCCTTTGTGTATTAATTAATACTCAGTGATACTCATCCTGAAATTGGGGAAAGTATATTTCTGTGTACTACATATCAAAAGGCGATGATTTGTGCATAATTGTTTCAGGTGCGCAATTTGGATCTCGATCTATTGGATCCAATGTACCAGGCAAGGTAAGATATCACCTGTTGTAAGTTGTCTATGCTACATTGCTTCTTGTGTATTTGTGGTTGCAATCGTATGAGCGCATTCTGGAAAGCGAAAAGAAACATAATTTGAAAAGGAGGACGCTCACTTGAGTTCCTTTAGAAAATGAATAGAAAAGTTGACACCTTAAGAAATTGACATACTCTACACATTCTTAGGGCTCATAAGGCAGTGGTTGAGTTTTCCTGGATTGGGGGGCAACAGCTGGATCTTTTGTCAAACTGTTCCCCTCAATTTGATGTCAATGAATTCCCCAGCTTTGCTGAGAAGGAATTGACCTGTTGGGAGTCCAGTATTCATTGATCATTGAAACAATGTGGACATTTGGACAAGCCTCTGGTTCCTTGGGATCTCATAGCAGCATTACTGGCTTTCAAGCAGACTGCTTTGAAGTTTGTAGAACGCATACTACTTAAATGGCTCTCTTTTTCATATATGGTGTCTGATGTTGACCTTTCCACCGAAAAGATTTTGCCACACGTCTCTAGAAGTTTATCAAAGGTTAATTTTCGTCAGCTGCACCTCCTAAATATAATCTGTAGACGTGTAATGCTACCTGGGATGAAGGTCGATCAAATAAATAACAAATTGGAGAGCTTGGGCGGATTATGTGATGCTGAACGGGAGCAACTGACTATGTGGGCGGAGGTACTTTTCAGCAGTGAAAAAGAACTTCGTGAGAGGCCTGTGGGTTTTAGCTTTTCCACATTTATAACTCTTGGGTCCCATTTAGCCTCAACTGCTTCTCGACCTGGATATTGGTGTCCTGTTGGATTAGCACAAATGGAGCAGTGGGTTGCCCTTAATCGTGAACATGTAAGGGATAAACTGAAAGTCCTTGCATCAGAAGTTGGAAGGCATGTGGGAAGGTATAGATTGTTTGTGTCCTATATGCTACGAATTTTTTCACCTAAATTATGTCATGATTGCCCTCTTTTATTTTTTCTAGTACAACTAAGAACTACGCTGGTCATCTAATCATTTGCTTTTCCTCAAAACAACAGACTTCAATTCAGCGAAGATGTAGTAGCAGAGAAATGTAGCTTTTGTTCAGCATCAGTACCATTTGAAACACCAGAAGTCGGCTTTTGCCGAGGTATAGAGAGTAACAATGACATTGGTCAGAGCCACGGCCTACCAAGGTGTGTGGTCTCTATGCAGCTTTGCCCGGCTACTCCCTTATGGTTCTGCATCTGTTGTCATAGACGGGCTTTCCGACTGGCACCCGAGACTCTTTTCTCAATGCTCGGATACCCTTTAGAATTTGAATCTTCAAGCCAAACGTCTGTTGTAGAAGTACGCTCAAAACCTGTGTCCCTTTTGTGGGATACTGCTACAGAGACCACAGCCAGACTTTCTACTATCTGCATCACCTGTGTAGAAAGAATATTTTCTGCGTCACCAATGGAATGATGGCCTTGGCCACCTACGCTATTTAGGGTGTGTTTGTTTTGTAAAATTTTAGTGTTAAAATTTTAGGTATTGGGTTTAGTGAAAAAGTGAAGAGAGGTAATTTTTTATATTTTTGTAGTGAAAAGTAATGATTTGATGGGGGAGAGATTATATTGTAATATTTTATTGTGTTAAAATTTTAGAGGGTGTAAAATTTTACACCACAAACGCAACCTTAGATTGTTGATAAGAAATTATCATCAAGCGAAAACCTGCTTGAAGCAGCTGGGCATTTAGATTTTTACATAGGCTCTCTCCAACGCCAAGGAATATAGGAGCTCTATATTGGGACACTCTGTAATTTTCAGTCCTCATTGCAGAGTACAATTTGAAGAGAAATATAAATAACATGTAGAGTTTCCGGTAGTATGGGCTTTATAATAAGATTTACCCGTTCTGTTGTGTCTTATTTCTTTTTAAATTGCATGCAAATGAGAAATTACGTAAAATCCGCATCCCATCCCTCCATATTGAACAATTTAGGGGGCGTTTGTTTCCCCAATTAATCGGGGTTCGAAATTTCCAACAAAACAAAAACACTCCAAAATTTTTAACTTTTACACCTACACACTTCACTTTTCACAAACCCCAATAAATCTCAATAAAGTAAAGATTCCCAAAATTTCGGGAATATTCCCCGAAATTTCCACAAACAAACACCCCCTTAGTAAGGTGTTTGTGTAAGTAGAATTTTGGGGTAAAATTTTAGTAGTTGTGAAAAAGTGAGAGATAATGAAAAAGTGAAAAAAAAAAAAAAAAAAAAAAGTTAGAAAAAGGTAAGGAGAGAGTGAAAAAGTGAAAAAGTTTGAAAAAAGTAAGAGAGAGAATGAGGATGTGAAAAAGTTAAAATTTTAGTAAAATTTTGTGTGTAAACAAACACCATGTAGGTTGTGTTTGCATGAAAAATTTTACAAAATTTTTCACCCTCACAATAAAATATTAAAATATAATCTCTCTCTCTCATCAAATCATAATTTTTCACTACAAAAAATATAAAAAATTATCTCTTTTCATTTTTTTACTAAACTCAATACCAAAAATTTTAACAACACAAACCCACCCAGCCTGGAGTAGCCTCGTGGTTAATTGACATTGGGAGATCCTTATTCTTTGACGGATTGCTTTATGGCCCAAATTAAGTTATCAGTTGTAAAGCCTGGGCCCACTCAATTGTGTTATGGCCCGGCTCTAAAATAAGGCAGGTCGGCTCACAGTAATGGGCTTTTGAAAATATTGTCAAAACACATCCCCTCTCTCTCTCTCTAACATCTCTGGATTTTCATGGGCGAATTCTTGCTTCTATATGTAAATCTACAGGCCCGTCCTGGTTTTTTGCGACTGCTTGATGATTGCTTAGTAAGAAAAAATAATTACTACTTGCTTAGAATATATATTATATAAATGATATGAAAATCTTGGGCAAGGACGCTCATCTTGACCCTCGAATTTTTTTTTTTTTTTAACTTTCTGCTGAACTGAGTCAAATCATATAGACTCTGACCGAGACAATCGAATTTCGGGTTAGTGCACAGCTTGGTTGACAGGCGTGCTTATGAATTCTTGGGAGCAGAAAGGACAGAAGCCAGAGAAAACCATATGTTCTTTGACCGACACCAATATTAATGCTTTTACCAATGTTTACCATGCTGCCAAGAATGTTCCTCCCCGTTTGCCTCTCCTATTTTCCTCTCTTCTACACCTTCTTCTAACTTGGGTTCTCTCTCAACGTTGGTCAACCCCTTTGTAATATTCAAACAACTGTCCATAGCATTTGGTTTTGGTTTGGCTGGGGAGAATTGACTCGGCTCAGTGTTGTAACGAGCCCATTAAACCCTTTGACTGGAAAACAGAGGACTCAGCTCCGTTTGTCTTGCAGCCACGAAACAACTCCGCGAGGGGATGGGTTTTGACCCACAGGCTAGAGTTCCGTAATGTGGTGAACAAGTTGATGGCTACTCACGCCCCCACGCATTTAACAAACAAATTCATGCACCAACCACTTAAATAATCCCATTTGAAACGTGCCTTTTTAGCTCTTTTTCTTTGGACCCCACTTCTGGATTGCTTGCTCATAGTACACCCATCATTTAAATATCTGCTGAAAGGGTTCTTCGAATACGACGTCGATTAGTTTAACTAGTCAAGTCTTTTATATGGAGGTGTTAACGTAATAGAAGCTCATGCATGTCGCGGGTGGCCATGGTTATTGTGTGAGTGAGGTTATGGTGTGAGTGTGTGAGTGGACGGTTGAGATTAGAAATTGAAAAATTTAATGGCTGAAAAAATGTCACATCATTTAATGAAACCGGGTCAGTTTTGCGGGTCGGGTTCATTAAATGACGTGGCGTTTTCTCAGCCATTAGATTTCTCAACTTCTAATCTCATCCGTCCACTCATACACTCACACAATAACCTCAATCACACAGTAACTTTTGTCGTCGCGGGTTTCTGGTAGTGTTTAGAATTTATCTGTATTTGTGTGGTTTGTCACATAGGTTATAGGTTCGATTTTTTATTGGGTGAATATCGTGATTCACTTAAAGGAAAATCTCAGTAATTTAGATAGATTTGCACTAGCTCTTGAAATTTACTTGTGCGTTAGGTGAATACACTAAGGACATGCATAATTTTCCTTTGTTATCCAAAAAAATCAATTGACTAGGAAGGAAACTAGAATTAAACTTTTAAGGAGCCAATTACATAACAAAAACTTGAGGAGTCAAAATATGAAAAAAGAAACAAAATAATTGTTAATAATCCATCCATGAAATGAATAATGTGAACACATTTTTCTTCCTCTTGGGTTGTACAGCGGATCGTGTGGAATTCGTGCAGTAAAATATTTAAATAGTTCTGCGGGTGATAACTCCTCAGTGATTGCCATGTTTCTGTAGACCTCCGATTTATATGTTGTCAGCTATCAATGATTCGACCATGAAGAACTTTGGCATCAATTATATGGCCTTTTAAATAGAAGCCATTCGGAGAAAAAGGAGTAGCTCTTTGTTATTTGAGCCCACGACTCACGGAAAACTATTGGCGTTCGTCTTCCGTTTGCCTCGCGTTCGTCTATCGAATATAATATTATTATTTTTATATCCAACAACAATAAAAATAACAATATTATATTCGATAGACGAACCCCAATCATATCCCACGACCCACCCACGTTTCTTAGGACTTTGAACTCGTCCAAACTCTCTGGGGAAATCGATTTTGCACTTCCCAAAACAGCAGCATTAGCTGTTTGGGCTAGCACTAGACGTTTTCCTGGTATGTTTTGGGGTTTCTTTACAAACATAATTGACCCGAATAGGAGAAGTGTTCTAAAATGCTGGGTTAGATAAGCTTTGGGTTCTCAAATTCAAACTCTTGCCTAAACACAAGTGTTCTGCGTCTAATTTTGAAGCCTTTGAGCAGGTAATATGCTACGTCTTCTTCTCCTTTTTCTTTAGAAATAAATCGAGTGCCATCATTGGCACCTCTGGATAACTGAAGAGTCTGAGGAGAGAGGACTGAGACTGTTGAGAGGGTCAGTAAAGTTTCAGGCCCGAGAGGACCACTCCGTTTTGTTCTTTTTCCAGTTACTGCACTGCAGAAGGACTGCACTCTGCAGCATCTCCCTTTCTTCGTATCATTTTAAGCAAACTGTGCTTCGTGAGAGTACTGGGAGTGGTAGCTCAGTAGTCTTTTACTGATATACGGATAAGACCTTTGCTTTAATGGCTACTTCCCTTGAGCCCAAAATTGCACCCACTGTGAAAAGCCTGCTGCGCTCAAAATAGGTGCAAGTGCAACCCTTTGTAGTAGCTCAGTAATCTTTCTGACCCCTAATTGTAGAAGCCCTTTAACTTGAACACCAACATCTTTTGAAGATTTTTGGCAAACACAACCAGCTATAACTGCACCCGCGGATCCAAGGGGTAGCGGCCCAGGCGGCCGCCACCCATTGGATAAAAAAAAAATTTAATGTAGTTTTTTTTATTCATAAGTTGGCCTGAGCCTATGGGAGCCCGACCCCTATTGGCCCTTTTAGGCCCAGACCCTGTATTTTTTAATATGCATAGGGTGAAACGACGTCGTTTCATTCTCTACCTTAAAAAAATAAAATAAAAATGGTAAAGCCTCTCGACCCCCCTCTCTCTCTTCTCGACCCCCCTCTCTCTCCTACTGTTGCAGCCCACACCGCACGTCGCTGACCGCACCGCACCACCACCTTGGCCACTGCCCCGTTGGCCTTTGTCCACACACACCGCAAGCGGCCACGCCGCTGGCCCACTATCTCTGCCTCTCTCTCTTTGGACTCTCAAGTCTCAGCTCTCTCTCAATCTCATTATTTTGATTTTTGAATTTCAATTTTTGTAGGATCATAGAGATTTTACACTTGAAAAATTGCTGGACTTTCGACTCTTAATATGTCTCTCTATCCAAGATTCTCTCTCTACAATTCAATAGAAGAATTAATTTATTTAGTATGCTAAAAATGCTTTAGGGTTTGAAATTTTGTGATTTATGAAATTGTTGGAGTATGAGATTGAATTGGTTTGGATATTTGTGGTTGGTTTGTGAAATTATTGGAGGATAGGAATGAATTGGTTTGGATATTTGTGGTTGGTTTGTGAAATTATTGGAGGATGAGATTGAATTGGTTTGGATATTTGTTGTTCGTGAAATTGTTGGAGGATGTGATTGAATTGGTTTGAAATTTTGATATATGTGATTTGTGAAATTGTTTATTTGAATTGGTTTGTGAAATTGTTTTCATTTTTGAATAATTTGATTGTAATGTCAATTGAATGCAATGTAGTTAGATTGAAATTTGGATTTGAATTAGGGATTTTGACATTTTGTGAAATTGAGAATTTTTTTGGTAGTATCATTTTTAATTAATTTGATTGTAACGTCAATTGAATGCAATGTAATTAGATTGGAATTTGAATTTTTGAGTTGTGAACCATTGTGAATATGTGAATATCTAAATTTAATATTTTTTAATCAAAATGTTTTCATGTTTCGGTTTGGTACTATAGTTTTATTTATGTTTCGATTGTGATCCAATTGATTGATTGTATTCACTTTGTTTTATTTTGTTTAAATAATGGATAATTTTGTGATAAAAAAGCCATGCAGCGTGAAGTTTTTAAAACTATTGAGAACAAAGTCATTTTGCAACATTTTATGAAGATGCAAAAACGTAGGATGCAATTATCATTTCTCAGTCGTAATATATAGTACGGTACATATATTTTAATATTTGTAATACTTTTAGTCTTTAATTTTCGATATTGTAACTCTAAGACAATTTTTTGTATTACGAAAGGAAAAAAACTATTGTCCTGGATCCACCACTTGCTATAAGAACATTAAAACTCAAGTGGGCTTGCTAGCCTAATGTTTGGGAGATCTTGTTATGAAGACTCATATACTAAATTTGAGTCATGTGGGCGTAGGTTGATACTTTTATCATTAGACAAGTTCCAAACTTACCACGCACAGTGCTCTCGAGCTAGTTTTGTGCACACCGCTCTGGAGAATTTACTATGTGGGACAGTTTAGGCCAACAAAGTAGCTGTCCTCGTGACTTAATTTTTTTGTTGTTGCATAGACTTAAACAAAAAACAATCAAAGGCTATTCAAGACTTCAAGTTTTGGTGTGCCGTGGGATTTATGAGATAAATAATAATAATAATAAAAAGGCTGAGGAGATTTAAATTAATTCCCATGATTTACATAATAATAAATAAGAATAATATTATGTAAATCACCTTTATCACACTTTTTATCATGATTTTTAGATGCCCTGCATTGTGTGTTTTAACATGCTTCCATATACTTACACCTAACACGGTTGACGGTTTGAGGAGAAGGTTTTATTTAATTATAATATCAACAACCAAAAAAACCCAATTTAATAATGTAAAATTCATGATTGGACTGATTTCGAATATGTACTATTTTAATGAACAGAAACCAAAGATTCTCATCCACTGAATATTTATGTTTTTTTTATTATTACAAAGTTTCAGTGATACAAATTGCATTTTCTTTTGCTTATATGGCTTAATTTCCTCAGGACCAAATATTTGTATAAATAGTTAATCCACTCATTTCCGATTTGTCCCATTTGAATTGCGGCAAAAGTTATTGTGTGAGTGTGTGAGTGGACGGGTGAGATTAGAAGTTGAAAAATATACTGGATGAAAAAATGTCACATCATTTAATGAACCCGACCCGCAAAACCAACATGGTTTCATTAAATGACGTGACATTTTTTCATCCATTATATTTCTCAACTTCTAATCTCACTCGTTCACTCACACAATAACCGACTTTTTTGAATGGTTAACCTGTTATATTACTTGGGTGGCAATATTTTTTTTTTTTCTGAATTGGGTGGCAATAGTTTGCTGTTTAAAATGCGCTCCCATCACATCTTTGGTCCACCGGGAATGGATGGCTGAGATGAAACATTGGAGCATCATAAGCTGGTTGGTGGGGTCTACAGATGAAAAGCCCCACCTTTGGCCATGGACATAAGTTTCCTGAAATTACTGATTTGTGGGAATCAGGTTCACTGTCATTGTGCCAGAAAAAGCTCCACTGATTGCATAGATTCTTACTTGCTTTTTCTAGCTACCCATTGTAATTATGCACTACCAAAGCTTATCCAGACAGAAGCATCACAAAAATAAACCCACTACCGTGGATACATGGTTAGATAGATTGGAAGGTTATTAAGATTTCCAATTGTAATTTCTTAACCTAATTTTAGTGTTAATGTTATCGACAATTAAATATTCTATTTTACAACGTAAAAAAAACGCAACATATGAATTTTATTATATATATATTTTTAAAAATGTATATGTATTTATCTTAAAAATTTAGGTCAAAGTTAATAGTATAATATTGCATACAGGGTAAGTTTGTTTTGTAAAATTTTAGTGTTGTTAAAATTTTAGGTATTGGGTTTAGTGAAAAAGTGAAGAGAGAGATAATTTTTTATATTTTTTGTAGTGAAAAGTAATGATTCGATGGAGGAGAGAGAAATTATATTGTAATATTTTATTGTGTTAAAATTTTAGATAGTGTAAAATTTTACAACACAAACGGAGCCCTAGGTGAGGGAACGACAAGTTGACTAATCCCAACAAAAGCTCGAGTCCAAACTCTAATGTTTCATTAAAGTTACAATGCAACTAACTAAGAATCAAAATCTATTAATCTTTTTTGAGTAGGTGAGAACCAGAGAATCAGTTTTGGAACCTATAGAATCACTATACTATACATCTCCCTATGCTACCTACAACTTTATAGGGGATTAATTTGCATCCCATTACTAGGTAGCAGTAGGTTTAACATCACAAGCTCCAAGCACGAGTAACGGTCACTTACCATCAGTATCAACTAAGTAGGTAGCAGAGTTTTTTTTGTTGCGAGGAGTTGAACTAGAGTTTGCCTGTCGATAGATGGTACTCCTGATCAAATTATTTACACCTTCGGCTCCCAAATATTTCTACCAAATATAGTTGGAAATTATGTGAAGCCCTAACATATTTGGACTTTTCTAGATGAACAATCCAATTTGATCATACTCTCCCAGGTATGCATCTTTGTCTTAGGGCTGCACAAAATCGGACTGAACCATAAAATCGGACCGGATTTGTAAAATATGTTATATCTGGTCTGGTTCAATTCATGTCTTTTAGGATCTGGTCTGGACCGTATTTCTTAATATAATTAATAAATATATATTTTTTAATTTTTTTAATACAAACATAACACTTTTTTACATTTTTATAATTTTGACTTATGGTACTAAGTTTTTTAAAGACATTTGCAACTAATTTTTTGAACTAAAAAATAATAAAAAATAAAAACTTAAGAAAAAAAAGAAACCGATTCAGACTACTTAAGTAGTCCAACTAGATCAATTTAGACCGAACCAGACTACTTATAAATGGCCCGACCTGATTCTAATCTAAAAATCAGACCTAATTTCCGATTATTCATCCATACTTTGTCCAGAGTCTTTTAAGTTTGTCCAATTTTCTTCTTTATCATAAAATTTTACACAAGTCCAGTTTGTTCTATCGGAATGATTGATTTCTCCAAAACAACTTTGTACGGCGCCGTTTGGAGATTGGTTATCATTTATCTCTACCAAGCTAAAGTGTCTTCCTCCACTAACCGAAAATGACACACGGAGCCGAACCGTGGCGACTTGTAGCATTTTCTTGCTGTGAGGAAGCAGTGCGCCCCCTAAGGTTGTCTTTGGTCCGTATCCGACGATGCCCTTCTCAAGAAAATACTGATCTCTGTCACTGCAGCGGATAATAACAACCCTGGTAACTCTATCAATTAGCAACCAGACGCCACGCACACGTAGCGTGGGATGTAGACGTTAACTACCATTCGTCTAATGGACACGCATACATGCTATTATTGCCAGTAATTGTGCGCCCCAGTCCCCCCACGAGTCATCGCCGATGCAGCCTCATCATCCATGCCTAATGTATGTTGTAGGCATGCACATCGTGCCATGCTTGCCTGATGATGTTTCTAGAACCTTATCTCTATGGAAAAGCTCTTAGAGCATTCCTAACCAGCTCTCTATTTTAATATTTTGGTTAGAATAGAAATTTAACCAAAAAGTCAAAAAAAACTCCTCAACCTCCTCTCTATTTTAACAAATTTCAACAAAAAATTTAAAGAAGTAAACAATGACTCTCTATTTTTAGAGAGCCACTATTCACCTCACTATCTTAAAATATTAATATGTATCTTCTTTTTTTCTTTTTCTTTTGTTTCTTTTTTATTTTTTATTTTTTAAAAAATATTGTTCATTTCACCATCTTAAAATTTTAAAAATTTCAACGGTTAGTCAAATAAAAAAATTAAAAAATGATCTTTTAAAATAAGAAAAATATTCAAAAATATGATTGTTACGATAAAATGAATATTCAAAAATATACATGTTAGAGAAACAATAAAGAAATATTTAAAAAATAATATTTAAATAGAATAGTAAAAATAGATGGTTAAAATAGAAAAGCTGCTGAGAATATTTTTTAAAAGTTGATAGTTAAAATAGAGAAGTATATTTTTTGGTTAAAGTAAAGAGTCAAATTTAAAGAGGCGGCTAAAAATGCTCTTACTGACTAAAGTTAGAAATTCCTTGGTAAAAAATCCGAACTAGTGTCCTAATCTTTTTAACAGTAATCTCTATTATCCGGATAAGTTTTGGAGCCTGAATAATTTTGCTCTAAATTAATTGCCTTTTTTTTAATTATGGAAAAATTTTCAAATAAAATTTTCGTGAGGTGTAATAAATGGATCACCGTGAATTTTTTGGTCAACATAATAAATGCTATTTAACCTTTTAACCTAGTAACAAAAAGATAAATACACTTTATATCAGTCTTATACTTTATATCCCAATATATTATTTTTTTTATCAAATTGTACTATCAATTATATGAATTTTAGACACTTTACATCATCTTTTTTAAATTATCATCAATTTAAATGAAAAGTCATATTTTTATCGATCTTCATTTCACTGGCCAAAATAATGAATTATTGTATTTATCCTAATGAAGAATAAAAATAAAACATATCATGCTAACAACTATATATATTAACTACGACGGTATTTGTTATGTTGTAATCTCATTTATAGAAAGTATTTTCCTCACTTTCAATGTTTGGAGTAAGAGTGGATACTAGATGGAACGAAACCAAAATTGCCTATTCTGGTTTTCGTTCCGATTCCCAATGGAAATGTGATTTTTATTTTGGTTCCATTTCGGAATTGCCGGAAACGGAACCGAAAATTTCGGTTCCTTATTTTGGCCTATAAGGGTCAGATTTTGTATGGGGTCATAACCAATTATGCAAAACACTTACATCTTTTACCTGTAGTCCAAGTCCAAAATAAAAAGACCCAACTACCATATAAAATACTACCATCCAATTCAAATGCCAATAATCCAATTACCAAATAATTAACAAAAAATTAACCATAAACAAATAAACAATACAAATAAGTAAATAAACAAGACTTTCTTCAAACTACAAAAGAAAAACTAAACAAACAATTAACTATACAAATAAGTAAACAAGAAAAAGATGAACTCTAAACAAGCAAACAAATAATCCAAACTCAAAAAGGTGAACTCTAAATTAAAATTAGTTCTTTGAAATTTTAAAAAACAAGTAAAAGATAAAGATTAAAGGACATCCAAAATTCCAAATTCAAGAATCAAAATCCCAAGCTTCCTAATTCATCAAACATTCTAAACTTCTCCAATGCTCAAACTCTAAAAAAGACAAAAAATAAAAACAAAAACAAAATAAGACATTTATAAGAGAATATTAAGAAAATCAAGTAATCAATTAACAAAAAAAATTACTTAGGAGAGAAATACTAAGGCAACCAACCAAATAAAAAGTCAAACTATCCAAATACTAAGAAACCCAAATAAAAATATATTAAAAAAATATTTTGAAATTTCCCTAAAATGAGATCCGGTTCAGGTATTGGCCGGAACACCGGTACCGGAATCGAAAATTCCGCTGGAAACAGGATAATTTGCCCACCCTTAATTTAGAGACTCAAAGGGGTGTTTGTTTTCCCAAAATTTTGGGGTTCGAAATTTCCAACAAAACAAACACACTCCAAAATTTTTAACTTTTACACACATACACTCTACTTTTCACAAACCCCAATAAATCTCAATAAAGTAAAGATTCCCAAAATTTCGAAAATATTCCTTGAAATTTCCACAAACAAACGCCCCCTTTGGTGTGGTCATTCGAATTGAGATTGGGTTCACATTAAAATTTCAAGCTATATTTCCGAAAAGTAACTTCCCTTCCAAAAATTGTGATATTATTTCAAAAATCTTTAAATACTAGTAATTGTCACTAAAATTTAACATTATCTCTCTATCCAAGTCTTCTCTAACTTTGTGGAATACTTTAATCTTTAAAAAAAATCAATCCAAAAAACATATTATTTTATCTATAATTTAATTTTTCGAAGACATTTTTTTATTTTTTTATTTTACTAAAAATATCTTATTCTATTGTTATATATGTTATTTTTAATTTATTTCAAAAAGATATTAAAAATTAAGTTTACTGATCGTATGAGATGTATCAAATATTTAAAAGTGATTTTCAATAAATTAACATGTTTTGATGTAGCAACCAAATATTGAAAATTACTTTACTTTACTGGAACAAAATTAACTTAAAATTGCTCAACATTATAAATAATTTTAAAAGAAATGGAGCCTAATTGTAGTTTTGAATCCTTCATTCAACAACAACAAACTCAATTGGCAAAGACTTTACTTAAATAATAATCTTTTATAACGCTAGAATAACACTTTTCAACATCCATGATATTGAAACTTCCAGCAGCAGCTTATTTAAAATTATGTCAAAATGTAATTTCATTTACTAAAGCACACATTTTCTCTCCGAAAAATTATAAATTAGTGCGAACACAAATTAAAAAAAATACACACCTTTATTATATTTAGTATTGGAAAGTTGTGAGCATTTGCACTAAATTATTGTCGAAGCTAATATATATTTGTACTATGCACAATAATTCCTTTGGCACTTTTGTATTTAAATTGACCTTTCAAAGAATAATGCCACGTCACAAAACACAACTGGAGATAATAATTAATATTAAAAGAAAAAAAGTATTGATATGTTGAGAGTTATTTGGGGGTGATGACAAACTAATAAAATAGGACCTCAATTTCCAAGAGAAAGGATTCTGATTTTATTTAATTGAGAAATGATTTACCCCCATTATTATTTGAGATTCTTCCATGAACAACTTCCCCATTACCTTAGTGTGGACTGAAGAAGGGAATATGCCCCTGGCCTCTGAGATCATATTCTATGATGCTGAATAATCTTTAAATATATGTTTAACAAAAGGAAAACGGATTTAGCTGCGCATGGGTCATCACTATCATCCATGTATGCATTATGTCATGTATGACATGGTGGACGCGTATATGGGCTATTCCGGAATTACAGAATAAGTTGGATTTTTTGGGTCTTCTTCAGCTATGTGCATCAGCATTTTGGGTTCTTGTGAAAGAAAAGTTCAAAAAAGGCACTGCAGCTTAGACCGACGATCCGAAGAATAAAACACCCATTTCATCTCTCTTTCTCTCTAAAAACATCCTCAGTAAACACAATACTGGTCATATATAATTATTTAAAGGAAAAAAGAAAAAAAGTTGTGCTCTGTTTCATTTCAATCACTTTCTTATCATTCCGCTGAGTATTATATTTTTGGTTCTTGTTTTTGGGTTCTCGGTTTATAATCTCTTGCTTAAACGATCTTGAGGTGGGTTTGGTCCTGTTTCAATGGAAATGCTTAGATAAGCCAGGTACGTGTTTCTTCATGAGCTTTATTCTTCTGGGTCTTACTTGAAAAAATTGCGAACTCTAAATCTTTATTTATCTCCAAAATCATGGACTCTGATCAGTCGTTCGCAAAATTATTACAGAGAAATCTGAGAAAGATTGGAAGAACAATTTTTTGGTACAAAGGGTCTCTGTGATCATGGCAGTTGCTGAGAATGGAAGTCAAAATTTTGAGAATACTACTACTACGGTGGTATCATCGTCTGAGTCGAATGCACAGAATGATCTTGAAAATTCAAGACCCAGAAATGATTCCATGGAGAACAAGAATGATCAGAAGGAAAGGCCAGTGGCGGGGACGGCGGCAACGACTTTCTCAGTGGCGACAGGCAATTACAAGGCTCAGATGAGTCCGATGGCAAATGGGTTTGACTCCAATGGGGTCAAGAGCCAGCAGATGGGGGTGGTGAAGTCTGGTGGTGGGTATGGAAGTAATAATCAGAGGGCTAACGGGGCGGTGGCGAGGAATGGAGAGGATGGGGGTGAGAGTTTCAAGAGGGATATGAGGGATTTGGAGGAATTGTTGTCCAAGTTGAATCCCATGGCTGAAGAATTTGTGCCTCCTTCCCTTGCCAACAATCATGGTTACTTTGATGGGGGTGCCGGTGGGTTTGGGTTTACTAACAATTTTGTAGTGCAAACTAATTTTGGCAATGCTAATGCCAACGGATTGAATGGTCGAAGGGTATGTCCTTGTTCACTGTCGTTTTCTGCTGTTTGGTTGCTTAGAGAATGGAGGACAAGTAGTGATAACAACGTTTTGAGTGTTTTTCTACCAAAAGAAAAAGAAGCTAATCTGAGTTTGTGTTTTTCATTTGCTTTGGTTTCTGAAGATGAAAAATACGGGACTCAAATATGTCACAGTTGAATTTCCTCTAGGTGTTTTATAGTATAAAGGTGTTAAAACTTCCATGCCTTTTCTTTTGCACATTCTCTCAGGATCCAAGTAGTAAAAAGGTGCTCTGTTTTTAGCTTTTTGTTTTGTTTTCTTGATACTCTGTAGAGGATGAATGGCTATAGTCAGGGGAAGCGTAGGGTGAACGGTAGAATGACTCCGGCACAGAGAGAGGCTATGATTAGGAGAACTGTCTATGTGTCTGACATTGATCAACAGGTGAAGAGTTATATCTGGCTGTCTGGATTGGCTCAACTATATCATTAAGTTACGGTACTTATGTTCTGCCTTTTTCATTGTTGGAGATTGATTCTCTGTATTGTTCACGCAGGTTACTGAAGAGCAGCTTGCAGCTCTCTTTCTTAATTGCGGACAGGTAATGGTACTTCCACTTTTCTCACATGTATCAATCACAGTTCATACTAATGAATTGTGCTGATCACGGTCTTCTGTATTTTTGGGCCAAAGGTTGTTGATTGTCGTGTTTGTGGCGATCCTAACTCCATCCTCCGTTTTGCCTTTATCGAGTTTACTGATGAAGGTATTATCATTTAAGGTACACGCTTCATTGATATTTATGCTACACTCGAATTATATTGATTAATAGTAGTATACTTGCAGACGGTGCAAGGGCTGCCTTGAATCTGTCGGGGACTATGCTTGGGTACTATCCAGTAAGAGTGCTGCCTTCCAAAACAGCAATTTCCCCAGTCAATCCAACATTTTTGCCAAGGGTGAGGACTACATATAATATTGTTTGTTTGTTCATTTGAATAAGGAATGTATTTCTTCTGCATTGTGGTTTTGAAAAACAAAACATCAACTTGTGCTAATTCTGTATTTATTTTCTTTTTTGGTGGCTTCTTTTATGTTTTAATGATTGATAGTCTGAAGATGAACGTGAGATGTGTTCAAGGACTATCTATTGTACAAATATTGACAAGAAGGTAATTTTGGAAATGTCTGAGATAATTGTAATGTGACTAAGGGCCATAATGGGCCGATTATTATGGCCTCAAACCCATGGTTCAGTTGTTCCCTAATTCTTTCTTCATTTGGTTCAGCTTACCCAAGCAGATGTCAAATTCTTCTTTGAGTCACTTTGTGGAGAGGTTTGTAGCGTTCCTTGTGAAAAGAGCGTTTTTTCGCTTAAATTCTTATCTATGGCTTATTGGATGTTATTTTCATAGGTTCAACGCTTGAGGCTACTTGGAGACTACCATCATTCAACTCGTATAGCTTTTGTTGAGTTCACAGTGGTATTACCTCCAAGCTCTTGATGTTTTTATGTTGACTATTTTACTACTTGTGCGTCCTAGCTATTTGAGGTCTGATAGATACATTACTGTTTCATAATCTTTGAAGTTGTTTTAGCAGTTCTAGCTTGACATTTTGGTTCATTTCTTCTCTTTTGCAATCCCTTTTCTTTTTGTTTCGGGTCTTTAGTTAAGCACTTGAGCACTTTCAATTATATTCAACTTGCATCTCTTTGTTTGGGTGCTCACATTTTTGGGTCTTTTGTTTCAGTCCTTAGATACATGATGAGTCGTTATCAAGCATGCCTAAGTTCTAGTATGGCAACCTAAGCAGCAGTTTCATGAACGGGAAGTATTTTCTCTTATAAAGGGAAATAAAGAGAAATCTCAGTTTACGCTTTTCTCTGTTGATGGAATAGTGAAAACTTAACACAGTCATTTAGATATACCGTGGTCTCGGTTCTTTTTCCTGTCATAAAGATGCACACTTTGCCCAATTGTGGCAATGATGGGGTTTGATATATTTCCAACTGTAGACCTAAAAAATCATCCCAGAATTGAATCGGGCTACCATTACCCTACCAAAATAGGACTTTTTTTATTGCCTCCAAAGAATTTTTTCAAACATTTCTTTACCTGATTTATATTATGATATTGTCAGTGTTACTCGACGAGTGCGCTCACTTTTAGAAGTAATTAGTTCCATAAAGCTTACTTCTTGATGGAAGGAGGCTCACTATATGTAAGCATGGTTCCCGCCACTTTGGTGATCTGAACCCAAAGAGTATTACAACAGCATTGTATAATAATTCGTCCTACGAAGATACCCAGCTCATTCTCGATTGAACTAGAAGGGTGCATGCGTTTCACTTATAGTGACTGTCTGCAGTAAGCAATTTAGGTAATTGGAGTTATTAGGAGAACATTACTTTTCCATTCTAAGATGTGAAATGGAGTTGCAAGTGGATCTTGGGGGACCAAATTTGGTTCTGTTGGAAAGTAGGGGGTAAGATAAAGGACTGGTTCTTTCACCTCATAATTCAAGTCTTGACCATACAGTTACAAGTATGGTACCACTTGAGCGATTATGTACATTTTTGACAAGTTTGGAATACCATGGTTGTGAGAAAATGAGGTGTTTCTTTATTGGCATAGTTCTCCCGGCCTGTGGAGTTGTTAATCTGTGAGTCTTTGACCTCGGAATTTCTGCATCATGGCTACTGAGAAAGCTCTTTCCTTCTTGGCTATTTTGAAAATACCTCTTCCCTTTAAGATGGCTCAAGATTGCACCTGCCAAAGGGAGTCCTTTCTTCGGCAATGGAGGACTCTAAAGTCATTAGCTGGCAACTGGATTGTGGCAACTTACCCTTTTTGTTAAGCACCATGATTCCATGATTAAACAATGCCCCCTGGTCCCTGTCAGCCGAGAAGAGCTATGATCGTTAGGAAATTTCTCAGCTGATCATTAGGAATCGGTTACGATTCCTTAATCACACAAAAGAGATAACTAGGGATATTATGTGATTAGTTGTTTATTCTGGAATGATGTTTTGGAGGTCTTAGCAGCTGTAGTGATATCTGGCTCTTAGGCATCCACCTTGTGTGGAATCAACATTTGGCGCTGGAATAGGAGATGGGCGCTGGGACCTCTTTGGTAGGCTATGTGTTAGTTGGCTGGAGGATGCAAACAGCACCATGCATCTTTTGCTCTTTACTTTGAGCTAAAATGCCGTTTTTGCTGCAATCACTGGTCTTTCCAACATTGCTAGATACTTTTATGTTATACCATTTGTCCTTGTTCGGTGCCACCTCTGGCTTCCTACACTATTCATTTGCTTTGCTCTAAGTTCATCACCATCATCTCTGCCATATGCTTCGTGATTTCCCAGCTTACCATAAAAGATGAGTGACATTCTATTGCCTACCAATGTATTGTAAAAAATGAGCAAGTCCTTGTTTTCTCATAATATCTTTCCTACAGTAGACGCTGCAACCTGTTGATACTCTTTCCTTGATTGCCTAGCAATTTCTGTTTTAGAATAGGAGTGGCTTTTTTTTTTTGTTTTCTCATAATATCTTTCATGATATAGACTTGTAACTTTGAACTGTTAGAAAAGATGAAAAAAATTTTTGGTCTGCTTATAACCTGTGGATCTTCTTGCACTTTATACTCTCCTCAATCACATCATCATACTTTTCATCCTTTGCTTACTAAAATGATGAATAGGGGTACTCTTGGCTATCATAGGGTCAAATTTTCATATTTTATGCATATCTTGCGGTAGTAAATGTACGTTGCATATGTATGATTACTCCAGAGATTTGACTTGGACTAACCAAGTTCTATGTATTTTATTGCATAGTTGAGCTTCTTAACAGTCGGAAGGATATAAGGCTATGATTATCTGTTTTGGTGATTGGATATATATGCTCCTAAAATTTTAAAGAATGGCTTTGTATGTTGTGACAGTAGTCGAAAATCTGTGTTTCTAATTAACTTGGTTGTCAGAAAGTGCCTGCATGGGAATCTGGTGTTAGATTTTCGAAATATGTTGACTCTGCAAAGCTTGTGATTACTTCTGCTGAAATTGAAGTACCAAATAAAGGGGCGCTGCACTAGTTATTGTCCATAGTTTCCTAATGCATTTTGTTCCATCTTTAACTTGGCTTATGAATGAAGTAACTCCTTGGAGGAATGGATACGAATTAGAATTGTATTGACAAATCCATAGTTTCCTAATGCATTTTGTTCCATCGTTCTTGATTCTCCTTCCCTTATTACAATGCCATGGGGCGTTATCTTTTGTCGATAATGTAATAAAAATGAACCATAATGTATTTGATACATTGTGACTTCTATTTTGGGCTGCATAAGTATATTGCTCATATCCTTTCGAAGGATGTTGTTGTATGGGAATGTGATGCAAAAAGTTTCTTGGACCATGCTACCATCATTTTGCCAGGAACAGTCGCTGTCCTCTTTATGATATGATATTCTTAAGTTTTGCTTGGGTCCTTGCTTTCAGTTTCCTTGCTAAATTTGTTTTTATGAAAGAATTTAACTGGGCATGCTTTTTGTCTGCAAAACCTCAAGATTTTACCTTTCATTTTACTTGATGAAATTTTGCTGGTGTGAATTGGAGAGTGTATAGGTGATATCTCTTCTATGCAAATGATTGTCTTGTGTGGGGAACTCTTGCAGGCTGAAAGTGCAATTGCAGCGCTCAACTGTAGTGGTGTGGTTTTGGGATCATTGCCGATAAGGTGGTGTAGCAGACTTTTTTTTTGCAATTACGGTCTTTGTCCTTTTCTATTTCAGTTTCTTCTTTCTAGATTTCTGTATTTATCCTTGTGTCATCCGTATGCAGGGTAAGCCCGTCAAAGACGCCTGTTCGGCCCCGTGCTCCTCGTCCTCAGCTGCACTGAATCACCTTTCATGTTTCTTGGACTGATTTACTGCTGATAGTTTATATTTACATATATACATAGTTACAGAAAATATCTCAAGGCACTTGTGGCACTTATATCCAACCTTTTTTGTTCCTTGCATTGCAGTTGGGGATCTTTGTTACCTGAGGGAGTATGGGTTCTTTGTTTAGCTTTGTAGAGTTGGATGGGATTACGAGTCTCTCAATGGTTTAATCATGCTGGAAAATGTGATGAATTCTGTAAGGATGGTCCTGAGTAATTGGTCGTTGCTAATGACTTGAAATTCTCTGGAAACTTCTTTTTTCTCCGGTATTCGTTACCTCTTATGGTGCTTTTGTATTGTTGGTAATGTGAATGTTTAGTTGGGTAATACTTGCTAACCGATCCTCTATTTCACCTGTAAATTGCTCCCTTTCACAAGCATAACTACCACCCTAACCATATCACCACCATTCCATCACTCCCATCACCCAGTCATTCATTGAATTGCAAAGTTATCACCCTGCTGCTATGTTGGCTTTTTTCACTTCTGCTCCCAGCTACCACCAGGTTTAATTTCCCATTTATCAAAGTGCCTTTGACCGGTCTTTGGTTCTTTCTTTTGTGACTTCCTGTAGTTTTTAAAGTTGTCTGTAAGAAGCCTTATTCATCGACAGTGCATCTTGATGTGGATTGTATTGTTTTGTTTAATGCATTATCCAGTCTCGAATGTGTTTGACCTGTTGGAATGCCGACCAATTAGCAACCGATATCTCAAGTTAGATATCTTGCCCTTTGCGCGGTGTGAAAATACTAGTCAGAATTGGCGTGGTCATCTTGGAAGAGGTCAATTCTCCGCCTTTGTTACAATAGGCTGTAGTGGGTTTTGCGGTCAAGATTAGGCGAATTTGGGCTAGTTAATTAGGATTCAGATGACGTATTTTCCTTATAATATCTGGATGAAGTTGTTCCCATTGATTTCTTTCAAATGACAGAAAATAAAATCGAGGAAAGAGAGTTTTATGCACGGGAAGTAGAAAGAAAACAAAAAAGATTGTTCCCTTTCTGCCTTTCTGGTGCAAATTCTTCTTTTCGTTCTCTTTTTCTCTCCAGTATTTCGTGGAGAATTTTTGGTTGGTCCAAAAGGAAAACAAAGGGAGCTAGGTTTGAAATGATCGCTATTGTCAGCCGGGGGAAGTTCTTTGACCAACCACGAAACATTTCATTGGTAGAGACCGTGTAGAAGATATAGGTAGTTCAATCTAGGAGGACCAGGCGCTCCTCTCTGATAAGCACGCTCCAGGTGACTGACATTTGGATGTCAAGTGCTCTTCTCAGTCTTTTACGACTACCAACAGGAGTGGCGCATGGGGTCCACACGCGCGGTTCTCACGCACTAGCCCATTTTGTCTTTTCGTCGGTTCCTCTCTTCCAATTGTTGATTTTGCTGTCGACTTTCATTTTCTGCTGGTCTTATCGGTTTGTTGCTTTTTGTGGGTTTTCCACTGGGTCTTTCCGTCCGTTTGGGCTTGACTGTGTAAGGCCATTAGGTCCCTTTGCTCGTTGGCCCGTTGCTTTTACGGAGAGTCTGAGTTGCCCCTTAAAGCATGTACAAGAGGTTTTCAAACCTTGATTTAATGAGAGTGAGCTGTTTTCACTTACCAAAAAAAAAAAAGAATGTTTGCACAAAATATTCATCCTAAGCAAGCTGATTAGGGAAGAAAAAAAAAGGGGGTTTTCTAAAAGAAGCCCTCAATGCGCATAAAGCAAGGAGTTAAGTGGCCATACATAGTCAAGGGAAAAGTTTTGATTTGCTTAATTTCGAAAGAGATAAGAAGACTTTTGGAAGCCAAAATTTTGGGGCTTCAAAATTTTGACCCCAATAAAATAATTATACAAAATTATTTATTCTCATTAAATCATTACTTTTCACTCCAAATAAATAGAAAGAATTCATTTAAATCATCTCTCTTTACTCTTTCACCAACTCCAACACCTCAATTTTTACCACCCAAAATTTTTACAATCAACGTTTGTCTTCCCGTGAGAATACGGAGGAAGCGTTTAGCACCCACATTGCTTTTCCCAGTCACTAAAGATACATCATGTATGGGTCGCATGAACTTAGTTTGATCACTAAAGGCCTATACACTCTCGATCCTCTCTGTTGGAGCTCATTGGGATGGAGACAAACACAGCAAATCCAAATGGAAAGTTCCCAAAGTTGGATGATGCGGAATAGTGGTCAAAGGAAAGTGACTAGAAAGGAACTTTACATGAGGAGTACTCTCTTGAATAACAGGCACGAAGCCACCCATTTTTTTGGCCTTCAATGTACTTACATCCAGTAACAACCCATGAGGACAAAACCCTTCAACCTCTAGCAACGAATATGAAGAGCTAAAAGTACAACTAGTGTGAGCTTTGGCATTGCAGCGACAAATTAATGCTGGCACTGCGGTCCAGAGATATAGACGCAATCTCCTGAACCACTATATAATTGGAGGGCATGGGTTGGAAAGTCTGTATCAAAATCAGTTTATATAAAACTATATTAATCCATTGAAATCTACATGGAGAATAAGAAACTAGAAGAAGACTTTGATATAAATGCAACATGAAGAATGACAGGAGAATGAATTTGGTTCCTAGTTTGATTAGTGGAGCAGTCTCTTAGTTCCAAATCACATGTCCCCCTCGATGAACTACAAAGTGTCTTCTATGGTTTGGTTACTTCTCCCAGCACACCACCGTACCACCTGTTCCTTTCTTTTATCTGGTATCTGTAATCTGTCTCTATTTAATCTTTCCTGCTGTTTCTGTCGACTCTTATACTGTTGTGATGTATGGAATATTGCTCATGAAAAATTACGCAGATGAACTCTGTTCAGAACCAGTTCTTGGCACTCCTGCTTCAGCAATTGGTACCGTGACTGGGTTTCCTGCATTCGTGTAGATAAGAGAGGTTACAAGTAGATTTCTAAAATTAAGTGATTCGAGCATGTTTACAATAGAAGAACTGGGTTAGAGACTCAACCAGTGGATGTATTTGATGGAGAAGCTGAAGTAGTAACTTGAAGGCCCCCAAGTGGACGGTATTGCTGCTGATACCAATAAGGATTTTGTATGATTTTGGGGTTGTAAATGGCACTGCCATCTCCATGTTGGGCGTATGGATAGTAATCATAGACTTCATGAGACCCGGATGCTATAAAGCCGTTACTATAAGATGGTAAATGTTGGCCACCATATGCATTGTAAACGCTCTGCACAAAACACCAATAAATTCACAAATGTTACCATACACTAGTATAGATGAAGCTTTAGGACCGAAACCTTTTTTTGGAAAAACATACCATCAAATTCATGTCTTGTAGGTAATAAGGACACCTGAGTTTTGAAAGGAAAACGTTTAGAATACAATTAGCTGCTAAAAAGAACAGATGCGTATGAATTGTGAAAAACACTACAATTGCCTTCAAATCTATTGTTTACCCATAGGGTGAATATGGAAACGTGTGTTGGGGGATGTGTGGATGGAAGTATGTAGGGGGGCCTTGAAAAGGAACAGGTGCCATGGTTCGCAAAGATGGTCTGAATTTCTCCATTCCTGCAATTTTGAGAGTTATGTTCATAAGCAACATCACAAATTGTGGACAAAAAGCACCGAGAAACAAAAAGTTGAGGACAAAAGGCAGAAAATTTGCAACCTCTTGATGGAGTGGTTGGATAATTGTTTCGTGCACCAAAGGCAGCAAGGTTACAATTAGCTCTTCTTCCATCAATCACGGGATACTGGTATCGACAAGCTCTCCTGGCTGAATCCGGATCCTTGAACGTTACCTAACAAGCGTAATCAAAGCAGAAAGTAAAAGGCAAACATAGATATTTTCAAATCAAGCTATATATAGAAGTTTACAGAAAAAGGTGGTTAATTTACAAAGCCGTAGCCTTTCGATCTTCCTGTGTTCTTGTCTACGATCACAGCAGCCTCTAGGATATCTCCAAACTGCTCAAAATAACGTTTCAGTGTATCCCTTTGCGTCTCCCAAGCCAACCCTCCAACAAAGATCTTGGTGTAGGTCGTGTCACCGGACCCTGTGGCATTGTTTGCGACCGCCGTATTACTCTGCCTCTGTCGATACATGTACACCACAATATACCAAGCCCCAGATAACTTCTTCTGCCACTAAACCAGCGAGACCTCGGACAAAAACCAGACCCCAGAAATTACCAGAACTAGGAAGGAAGACGACTGTGAATACGAGTTAGAATTAACCAATCAGTCAAATGAAACCGATGAGGAATTTTTTCACCAATATGTGCCTTTGTTGTACTCTGCTTTTTGTTATTCTCTTTCTAGCAAAACCCTACTGGATTTCTAGAGTCACGTCCTCTCAGATTCCACAAAGGTCAGAGGATACGTTATCGAAAAACACTAATCAGTTCTATTTAGAGGATGAAAAGCAAAGGAGAGAGGAGGGTAAAAGACGAATGGGAAAAAACAAAAGGGAAACGCAGAAGTGAAGGAAAATATAGGAAAACTTGCGTATAGATTAAGGACTTTTGGAGTTCCATATCAAATAGGAAGCCGAAAAAAACGAAAGGAAACAACAGAAAAGGTGCAAGCGGGCAAAGGACAAAAGGTTCAACTGTACAAGAAATTTCCAATAGAATTTCAAGGGCTTTTTTTCGTTTCCATAATTAACTTCTGCCGTATCATTGCTTTGGAAACTTTTTAATGGGTCCAAAGATACGTGCCTCGCTGTAATCAACTTTATCACCTCTTTCCAACACTAAAATATTCACATATTCGTTTTCCAATTTTTTTTTTAAATGTCTATCAAAGCAGCACATAAATTATATTGCACATAAGAAAGAACACCTCGCTATCCGCAGAATATATGTTTATCGGGATTCCATTTTTGGGGCGGCTTTGGACCATTCCGTGAAAGAACGAAGATCCATTGACTGCCGCTTTAAACTACTATGATTGAGCAGTTGGTGGTTCCGGCGCTTCCTTGGCAGCCGGATCTTTAGATTCGGCGTATCGTATAACTTTTAGGTTCGTTTAGGTTTTTAGTTTGTCTTTTTAACTATCTTTTATTTTAGGAGTACAGTTATACTTGAATTATAAATATGTGTAAAAATCAAATTGTTACCTATAATTATCAATTCGGTGATTTGAGACTTATAACTTTTGAAAATTATCAATTTTAGTTTCGAAAAATCATGTAAATTGACCAAAATGCCCTTCCAACACTAAATTTTTTTAAAAAAATATATAAAAATTTAAGAAATAAGTTAAAAAAAATATTATTGAAATAGAGTTTCAATCGTTTTATTGAAAAATATTAATTTTTAAAAAAATTATTTTTTAATTTGTAATGTATTTTTTTTAATAATTTTATCTTGGAATGACATTCTAACTATGACTACCACTTTATTTTATGTATAGACTGTATTATTCTTGAATATTAATATATATATTTCACAGAGATTGAGCAGAGATATTCGGAACGTGAAGTGATTTGGTTCTGCTATGTGCATGAGACAAGCCCATCTTTTGTTCTTTTACAATGAAATTATTGTCATTTTATTCTAAATATTTGAGAGAGACGTGGATGAAAAATATAATTTTCCTCTAATTTATATTTATCTATTGTAATATTAGTTGGTGTGATAAAAATCGATGTCTTTTGATTTTTAAATTAAGGTGAAATTATTCAAATGATCCCTGTAGTTTCATTTTGTTGCAAGTTAATCCTTGTGGTTTCAACCTCAACGATTTGGTCCTTGTGATCACCAATATGATGCACAGAGGTCCCTCCGTCCCTACCTTCGTTAATCATATGACGGAATACGCTGACGTGCCTATTTTTAAACAATTGGACAATGTTGACATATCAACATATTTCGTCAAAGAATTTTACGAAGGTGTGGATGGAAGGACCTCCACGCATCATATCGGTGACCACAAGGATTAAATCGTTAAAATTAGAATCACATAGTCTAATTTGGAATAAAGTGAAACCACAAAGACTATTTAGAAAATTTTTTCTAAAATTAAATTACAGATAAAGGGTAGGATATAGAAACTTATATTTGTACAGTACCATGTACAATATAAAGGAGGCTATTACCGTAATTTGAGTCCGTATCACATGCTCTTGCGGGGCGGAGCCCATATTAGTGCTCCCCCAGGACTAGTACGTAGCCCAACTTTTAATCCCCGAGCCCAAAGTTTTGTGGTAAAATAATAAGCATCTTCGGAATCCAAGATGGGCTTTTATATTAACAATGGGCCTCGTGGAACGATAAAGAGGCAACCACAGGGATTGTTCTAATCTTGGAAGTGGGGGCCTTACATGGTAATCATATGGGCCTCGTTGTGCAAGACTAAAGAGAATCGGGCCAATAGGGCGTCCTGAAGTTGGACTAATGGCTTCCTTACCCTAATTCAACCCATTCTGCATTTGGAACCCAGATTGGCCTCCGTGATTTGATTAAATTATTAATTTCCTACTTAAAAAAAATGCGTCCTAATCCTTGACTTAAATTCTTCAATCACTTGTATCCGGTTAATTATCATATCTATATGATATCAGTTTTGTTGGTGATCATCTCTCTCCTTTTTTTTTTAATAAGAGGAATCATACCCTAATTGTTAGATGGTTAGGAACGACATTCTCTAATTCTCTTCCGAGTACTCCGTCAGAGTCGAGATGAATTGTCTACTACCTACTATATAGGACCTTTACCAAGGCATTCTATCTTGGTCGAATCCGAAACAACCACTATTATATTATTCTGCACATTTTGAGCGATATCTAGCCACAACTTCCATATACAGATGATGTTGCCGGATTTTTAGTTCGATCCAACAGTGAGCAATGGGCCACGACCAAGCTTTCATTTAACTTGAAGTGAGGTTTGGACCTGTAAGGAAAGCGAGCTGAAATGGAGCTTCTCCGCGGGTAAATCTCCGAATGCTTAAGTTAGCTTTGGAGAAATTTATCTTGAGAGGTAGTTTCAACGTGTGTTGAGATTTTGAGCAGTTGGGGTTGGGGGTTATTATAGGAGCGTACTGGCCTATATCATGCTTCTTCTTTGTGTGAAGCTTATGGTGCACGACACTTTTAACTTTTGCGGTCGATAAGATTTAACATGATAGAAAAATCTTTACTCAAGTGCGTCTCTCTTCGTGCTAGTAAGTGAAAAGGAGAGCTTTCTGTTGTGGCTTTTGAGCAATTTTGAGGAGTGGCGTCAGTCATGCTGAGGCCTTTGCAAGCAAGGTATGGTCTAGCGGGTGTGCATCTCTTTTAGTCTGTAAGATTTCTGGTGTTTTACTTGGGACTGACCGGGTCAATTGAGTCGATATTTACAATTCCATCAACAGATGATTCATGTACTTGATTATACTCAACTAATGGAATCACTTGAGCATAGAAAGCTCATTTCCTCTTTTATTTCGTGGGTCACTCTTAGTCCAATTTGAATAACTTTCGGGATCAACAAGAGCATACAAAAGTCCATACTCTTTTTGGAGTTCTCTCTTTCATATAACATTTTCCATGTGTGCTTGAGATCCCTTGTCCTTCGAGGCGAGGATAGAGACATGTTCACCACAAACAGCCATTCGTAGTGGGACTTCAATTTCCCTTTTAACAACCCAATCAAAATCAAACACTTGGGCTATAGCTTACACTAGGTACTAGATTTCCTCTAACAACCCATTAGAAATCAATCCCAAAGCTTAGTGGAGGGCCTAAAGAAGACGACAAGGGAAAGAAAAAAATGAACAAAACGTGTAGGGATGTTCCTCTTTAGGTATGGGGAAGAGATCACTTGGACCAAAAGAGTAAAACCAGACCAAAAAGCAGTAGGAAAAGGTCATCGGAAAATCAGAAAGTTTCGAGTTTTGGGCGGCAGTTAAAAAGTTAGCACAAATCAACAGTTTCATGCTGTGGCCATGGCCCATGGGATCCGCCGGATTCATTGAACTTAGCTGCTTCGATGTAGCTAGTGGAAATTAGGGGAGCGTTTGTTTGTCGAAATTTTGAAGAATATTCTTAAAATTTTGGGAATCTTATAAAAGTTTGAGAGTTATTGGGGTCTGTGAAAATTTGTTAAATTTATAAAATAAAATTTGAAATTTTTTACCGTGTATTAATCGAGGAATGATTGCAATAATTGTTTTGATTGTTTTTTTATTATTTATTGTTTTTTTACGCCCCCATTGGTAACTGACTCATGCTTTTGCTGACAGAAGCAGTCCGATTGCCTTGATGTGTGTTCTGTTTTGTTACTTTTTTTTTGTCTTCTTTCGCTTACTGCCATGCCGTGTCTTCTGTGACGTTTTTTTTTCTTATTTCGCAGGTGTTTGTCAGGTGGCTGCTCAGAGACGTGACAGACGCTGCTTTGGTACGGTTCAAATCGTTAGGCTTTGCAAATTGCGTTTGTTTTGCTCGAAATTTCGGGCAAACAAACGCCCCCTAGAATTGACAATAGAGGGAGATAGATGGGAGTTACTGCACCACTAGGCCTTCCTACAACCATAAACGGTCCCACAATATCTATGTTTGTAGGGTTCGGTATACTTCCAATTCTCTTGATCCTTTCCACTCTCTGTAGTTTACACTCGAGTCATCTTCCTACCCAATTTTTCAAAGCCTAGTGATTGTGATTTACATATATCTGCATAAACTGTGGCTTACAAGTCGCATTTAATTTGATTTTATTTTTGGGTGATTTTTAATTTATTCCCATATGATAATTATTCATGGTATTTTAATGTGATCTCCATAAATAATATATAATATAGATTGAATCCCAGTTTGCTTCAATCTCCTTTTGCTGAGAATTGGAAAACAAAATTTAATTTGTCTTCCTAGCTAGATCCTTGAAGATCAAGTTACTTGTTCCACTCGGCCCTTTCCCCCTTTCATGGGCTCCATTTCGTTGGGATATTTTTTCAAGGATCAATGCTCCTTTAACCGGCCAACAGACAAAGTTGTCTTTTGTGCACCACATGGCAGAAAATTAGTTTACTGGTCCTATGAACCAATTGGTCTCTTGGGGGTGTTTGTTTTATCAAAATTTTGGGATTCGAAATTTCCAACAAAACAAATACACTCCAAAATTTTTAACTTTTACACACACACAACTCTACTTTTCACAAACCCCAATAAATCTCAATAAATTAAAGATTCCCAAAATTTCGAGAATATTCCACAAACAAACACCCCCTAAACCTAAAATAAAAATTGGTCTTACTTGTTTTCAAGATTCTAGTCATTAAGTCGTCAAGATTTATTTGTGGCATTTTGTGAGCTAAAAAGATATGCTTTAATAGGTATAGTGGGAAAAAAAAGAAAAAAATATTAAAGAACCTAAAGAAGGCCCAGCTAGGGCTAGAAAGGAGGGTTAGGTTCGTGGGACAGGGATGTGCTGTACTTAAACAGACTTAGCGAGTCAACCATTCCAATAGACTAATAATTAGAGGCTTACTTTTGTGGACATAGGGAAATCTTTGTCGTACGATTCCCCCCTTGCTTTCCCCGGATGTGATAATGATATGTCATAGTGGAGTCCCCAAATGCCTTCGAGCACTTTCAACAAGTAGGTTTGTTTATTTCCCAGTTGAGATGTAGTGGGTTGTCATTAACTCTTGGAAATAATCTATGTATTCCAACTTGGATGCTGCATAATTGGCGCTTTATGTATGCAGAATTTGAAGGCTGATGACTAAAATATCTCATATTCTACCTGTCATATTGGGTAAAGAGATCTGGAAATCTTTAGTATTACAAAATTGTAAGTGGGAGTTCCTCGAAAAAAAAAAAAGGTAAAGTCATAGTTAGTCATCTATGTTTGGACAAACATCAAATAGTTACACATAACTTTCAATCCCACAATTTGAGATCCATAACTTTCAAAACTTATCAATCTTCGCCCTCAGTCCAAATTAGGCGTTAATTTCGACAGAAAATCATGCAAAATGACCGAAATGTCCATTATAAGGCTAAATTTTTAAAAATTAAATAATAATAATAATAAATTTAAGAAATAAATTAAAAATAGATTATTGAAATAGAGTTTCAATAGTTTTATTTTAAAACAATTTTTTTTAAAACAATATCAATTTTATTTTAATGATTTTTTAAATATTTTTAGTAATTTTATCTTGGAGATGCATTTTAGTCATTTTCATATTTTTCCGTTTGATTTAACGTCTGATTTATAAGGGAATGAAGATTGATAGGTTTTGAAAGTTATAGATCTCAAATTGTGGGATTGAAAGTTAGAAGTAGCTATTTAATTTTTGCTCAAACATAAGGGCTAACTATGACTTTACCAAAAAAAATTGTTAATTCCAAACAAAAGCAGGTAAATCAAGAACTAGGAGTGCAGCCCTGCTGAATTTGACCTATTATCAGCTGGTTGGGTAGCAGTAAGCTTAGAGGTGCAACTAGAAGAGGAAGCTGCGTATAAGAAGAAAAATTCAATCTCAACGATACAACGGGACTCTTTTCTGAACTTTGACCAATGATTTTTTAGATTTGCAGCTTATTTCTCTTTTTACCTCTTTGGCATCAAAACCTGCCAAGCTCTTTTACCCTCAATCCATTGAAGTACCATGCTCTGTCCCGAAAAGAGAATAAACTTATGTCGCAGTTGGCCTTTTGCTAAGGGGCACAGCTCAACCAATAAGCCCCAACTTGATAACCTAAACCATGTTGTCTCAACTGCACCTCCGCAGAATATTCAAAGGCAAAGAGACCTTATCTTCGATGACCCAAAACAATCAGATTCTTCTACTGCACTGCACCCTATAGGATATTTTTGGTTTTAGAAAGGGACTAGTGAACATATTCTTGGAATTGTGGAAAGAGTTAAAACAGGGGAGGTTCATGCACAGTAGTCCCAGTGGATTAAGCTTCCAACTCTAGGATCATCATATTTTCCCTGCCCCTTCATTATAGGGAAGAAACCAAACAAATTTCCTTTATGCTCCTTTGACATCACCAAACCCATAAGGATGATGCAAGAACAAAATAAGAAAATATAAAATACATTTAAACGAGATGGCCTAAAAGCATATGATATCAAGAAGCTCTTTTTACCCTTTAAATCTGTTCGTGAATATTTCATTGGCCCATGCCCCTTTCGTGACCGACTTTAGGTTAGTCTAAAGTAGTGCCTATCCTGTTACGTTACGCCACTTGTCCAGTCACAAAGTTCATTTACAACGAATGGGGCTCCTTGTGACACAGAAGATAGGGCTTCAGCCTTCAAGTTGTACAAATAAAGCTGGAGACCAGCGTGTATGAGCGATGCCAATGCGCAACCTTCCACTAACCGACCCCTTTTGCATGCGTGTTGACAATTTTTATCTTTTTCCCTTTCTTTACGCGAAGTTTACATCCCATTGCCTCCTTGCTTTGGCTTAAGATTCAATTTGGCTACTTGTTCACAATACTTTTTCTTTGGTCACAGAAAATTCTTCCATCACTCCAGTCCTCGACAAAGATTGTGTTTGTGTTGTAAAATTTTAGTGTTGTTAAAATTTTAGGTATTGGGTTTAGTGAAAAAGTGAAGAGAGAGGTAATTTTTTATATTTTTTTGTAGTAAATAGTAATGATTTGATGGGGAGAGAGAGATTATATTGTAATATTTAATTGTGTTAAAATTTTAGAGGGGGTAAAGAGACCCATCATTTTTCAGAGAAACCATCAATATTCCATTCATATAACTTGTCGCTGTAGACAGAGAACTGACTTTGAAAATTCCTTTCTTCGAATTGAAGATATATATATATATATATATATATATATATACCCTCTTGCCTTCGCTGCACACTCATGAAACCGTAGCTGCAGATCTCTCCTCTTCTCTCTCTCACATAGACCAATAGACCATACCTGTCTTGTTTTGTAGTTCTTCATTCAATTACCTCTTTAGCTGTTTAACACCTGCTTAACCTTAAAAGAATCACTCCAATTCCTCCTTGAGTTGTCTCTCTCTGAGGCGAAATGGGGAACTGCTTTGTTCTTTGTAAACCATGTATAGGAATGGTTGCAGCAAAGCATGGGAGAGTTTTACAAGTTGTGAAGATGGACGCAAAGATTTTAGAGTTCAGCATGCCTATTCTTGTTAAGGATATCTTGGTGAACTTTTCCGGCTTGGGTATTGGTCTGTCCAAGGAAGCTTCAGAGCATCTCCCACCTAATTATGAGCTGAAGATTGGCAAAACTTACTACATGCTGCCTTCCTTAAGCGCCGTTGGTACCACTAGCCCTGCAAATATTTCATCTGCTGCTGAAACCGACAAAGCCAATGGTGTAAGGAGGATTAAGATTGTTATAACGAAGCAACAGCTGCAAGAGTTGTTGAATAAGCAAGTATCAGTTGAAGAAGTTCTGTCGGGGCTCGAAAAACGAACGTGGAACCCTGTCGATTCCTCGACAAATTGGAAGCCGAAGCTTGAATCTATCCCTGAAGGATGCGAGTAGCATTCGCTGCATTCCAGTAGTGATTAGATAGGTGTTGTAGTGTTTTGCCTAACCGTTAGCTTCACTGAAAGATAAAGATGGATAGGAAAAAAATTGCAGCCACATTATTGTAATCCAAAACAGAAGGAGTTGAGAACTCTTCTCATCCACTTTGGGCTCGATGTCTTTTTTGTCAGTCAAATCTTGTATAGTACACAGCGAGTGGTTTGTTTCGATCTTTCTGGAGTTTTTAGGACACCATTATTAGCGTTCATCAAGAGACCAGTTGATAATTAACAAATACCACTACAGGTGGTTGCCATGCACTCTTTCCGCTTCTTGAATCAGTAAGAAATAAAGTTTCAACTTCGCCCTCGCAATGGGATTTTCATGATTTCTATTGTCATTATTAAATTAATATTTTAAATACGCTTAAACGTTTTCTAAAACTCTTTGAAGGGTTATGTTATTTCCACGAATATCTGGAGAAAAATTCTGGAACAGATGATATCAACTGAATATCGTGAAGAATTCCTCTGTTTTGGACATGGTCCTTTCGAGTCCTGAAGCGTTCCATATCACTTCTTGTCCCTCCCGATCACAAGCTGTTGTCCAAGTTCAGTGCCAAATCCAATACCCTTCTGCATAATTTAAGACTGAGAAGTCGTCAACCAAGTTGTTCAGGAAAAAAAAAGAAGTAATCATGATTCTTAGGGCTGTGCACCGGTACCGGCGGTATGCCGGTTTATCGGCACCGCCACTGATACCGGTGCCACAAACCGCTCCCGACCCACAGCGACACCTGTAAGCGGTTTCCACCGCTAAAACCGTTTTATTTTTTTATATATTTTATACAAACAACGACATTTCTCTTTAAAGAGAAACTTCGTCGTTTGAGGGGCCCTGAAACCTTAAAGGTTTCGAGGCCCCTTTCTCCTTCCCATTTTCGCCGACGTCAGCCCCCTCCCCGATCGACGCGACGACACCTATCTCCTCCACCATCATTGCGATCTTCAGCGGTGGCTCTACAGCAGATGAAGATATCTCGCTTCTCTCTCTCTAGCATATACGTTGCTTTTTTCTCTCTCTCTTTTCCCTCTATGATCTAGTTGCATTGATTCGTTGTTGGGTTGATTTCGTTTAGGGATTTGCATATCTGATAGTTTTTTTGACTGGTTGATACTTGATTAAGTTGATTTTGAATGTGATTTGAAAGTTGTTGGGTTGATTTCATTTTGGGATTTGTCGATTTAGGTTGATTTTGAATGCGATTTGAAAGTATTGGGTTGATCTGTAAACAATTGTTGGGTTGAAAGTTGTTGGGTTGATTTCATTTTGGGATTTGCCGATTTAGGTTGATTTTGAATGCGATTTGAAAGTATTGGGTTGATCTGTAAACAATTGTTGGGTTGAAAGTTGTTGGTTTCGTTAATTTTTTTTGGCAGAACTAGTTTAACGGTGACGGTTGCTGTGTTCATTTTTGGATAACCACCCATAACTGTAGAGGTGGCGGTGGAGGGCATAACCGCAACCGTTGATGCACATCCCTAATGATTCTAATAAATGTTGCAGTTCTAGAGTCTTGCAGTTTCCCTCAAGTTGCTAATGTTACGTGAAGAAAAATAAGGGTGAAAGTGTTCTGTCAGCTTCATGCAATTCTTTGTAGAAAATGATGTAAAAGCTACCAATCGTTGGTGGTCTATCCTGATCAAGCTTAGAAGGGCCAAATTGACCATTAGCCGGGAGACTGACAATTGGACAAACAGATCACTGTGCTGAGTCAGAGTCAGCTACCACTCCCACAGTAGACGTAATTATCAGTGATTCGTATACAGGGGTGACCAATTTTCAGGTTTCAAAGTCCCAGATCTCAAATTTCCTTTGTAACCAGCAACTTCCTTGCCAATGACTTAGGCACTATGTTTCCGACCAAACACACTAAAAAGTTGCGTTTTCATTGCTGTAACCTCATTGATTCCATCGAGTCCAAACATTTGTGTATCTTTAGTTTCTGATTCCCATAACACTAAATCCAAGTAGAAGTTACCTCCATAAGATATGATATGTTATATCCGACAATATACATTTAGGGAAAGTATTATACATTAGAGACCAGGGGGGAAAAAGCAGTAAATTCTAAAGGAGCACAAAATTCGTGAAATCTATGTAGCAGCAACATTATACGACATACACCTAATTCACTGAATTTCCACGGCCATGACCTTGCGTTCCACTTGGGTCTTCGGAATTGTAATGTAAAGGACACCATTCTTTAGCTCTGCCTTGATCTTATCCTCTCGCAGTATTCAGGAAGCTTAAGACGCAAGTCATAGGAACTGACACTCTTGCTATAAAACGAGTCATCCCCACTTTCCTCTTCCTTCTGCTCTCCTTTTATGAGGAGCACATCGTCCTCCACTGACACCTTAACATCATTCTTATCGAGTCCAGGCATGTCAAATCGCATCTTAATCTCATTCTCCTCTTTTATCTCTCAAGGAGCGCGCACTTCCCCTGCCGATCGGTTCCTGCCAGGGAACGTCATGGCATCCTCGAAGAGACGGTCCACTGTTTCCAGCATCTGGCGCATGGTCCTCATTGGGAACAATGGGTCCAATTGAGCTGCGTATAACAAATTGCAACATGTTTAGTTCTCTGGGTTAGTTTAGAGCAACTGGATTTAAAGATATCCTTTTTTTGTTGCAGACGATGATGCTATTAAAGATTTGTCACTTGAGCTTAGGGACACAACAGTAAAGGTTAAAGCTATGGACAGCCTTGGATTATTTTTTCTTCCTTTTAAAAAAAATCCTTTAACCATTCCCAACATGAGTTCCCAAGCTCTTGCATTTCTTGAGAGAGCATCACTTTGTCAAGAACATAGGAGACATAACTGCAAAAGCGACCAACTCATTACAAAGCACAACCGATGCTGTTCTGGCGTCCAATAGAATAATACTTTTTGTTCCAGAATGATCCAACTAGCTTTCTCTTTTCCATGCTTTTCTTTCTTTGTTTGGCTTCTCTCTTTTGTCCTCGATTCAGCCCCTACTATCTTTTTCTCTCCTCCCGAAGTTGGTATAACTTAAGGTAGCAGAAGTATGACCTACCTAAAACTCCAACTCTTGATAATACACTAACAAAAAAAATAAGGGTTAATGTCTTTTTTAGTCCCTAGATTTTGGGGCGGGATTCTTTTTAATCCCTAGGTTTTATTTTTGTTCAAAAAAGTCCATAGGTTATTTACGTTTGTCTTTTTACTCCTTCCGTCTAATTCCGTCACTCCCGAACCCAGTCCACATGGGCCAATAGAATATTGCCACGTGTACTAACTTTTTTAAAAATAATAAAAATGTCCACATGGGCAAAACGTAAAAAAAAAAAAAAAAAAAAAAGCCAAGGGAGAGGTACCCGTGGCCACCATCGACGGGGAGCCCAGATCTGGGCTCCCGCTCGTCGGTGGCCAGACGGGAGCCCAGATCTGAGCTCCCCGTCGCCGGGGTGTGTGCCCCCGGCCACCCCTGTCGACGGGGAGCCCAAATCTGGGCTCCCCGTTCGGTGGTGGCCACGGGTACCTCTCCCTTGGCTTTTTTTTTTTTTTACGTTTTGCCCATGTGGACATTTTTATTATTTTTAAAAAAGTTAGTACACGTGGCAATATTCTATTGGGTGTGACGTGTCACACTGTTAGCTGACTGGGTTCGGGAGTGACGAAATTAGACGGAAGGAGTAAAAAGACAAACGTAAATAACCTAGGGACTTTTTTGAACAAAAATAAAACCTAGGGATTAAAAAGAACCCCGCCCCAAAACCTAGGGACTAAAAAGGACATTAACCCAAAAAATAAAGGAAATCCCACGTAGATGTGAATTTTCTCTTCAGTCTTCCTATTCTAGTTTATATGACCTTGCTTATGCAGTGCTCTTGTCTTATTACTATCAGTGTTCTTTGAATTTCTCGCTAATTATTGTTATTATTAGGGCATAATTAAAAGACTTAATCACTTAAGCGTTTTCTTTCCCCCTTTTCTTGAGGCAGGTGAGTCCAAAACGTCACCGTGCCTATGAGAACCCCACTAAACTTGCACCAGTTTCTGAGTCGGCAAGAGATGGAGACAAAAAATACGAGAAAAATGAACGAACAAGAGTTGCCTAAGGTTTGGTGTGAGGAATTAGATCACGCTTTTAAGGATTTTTGGTGGTATTTTAATTCCACTAAAAAAAGGCATTTTACTCCTAAAACATGGTCATCTATTTGTCATCCGCGTGTGGGGGTCTTGGTTTAAGGCTGTTGCATGATGTGAATGTAGCTTTAATTGCTAAGTTGGGGTGGTGCTTGTATTCTAAGCCTGATAGTCCATGGGTGCAAGGTATAATAAGTTGGGGTGGTGCTTGTATTCTAAGCCTGCTCGTATTGGTTGGCAGGCGGAAGGATGGATTTCTGATATTCGGAGTTTTTTTTAAACTCATCCGCAACATTCTATTGATTGGGTTTCATGACGACGAAACAAAATGGTGCACCGACTTGCTAAATGGGCTGCTGCTAATGATGTTTTTGGTTTTCTTAGTTTACAATCTATTCTTGCCTTTATTTTGGATTCGGACTCTGGTTGTAGTTGAGCTGGTTTTATGCTTACTTAGGAAAAAAAAAAGTAAACTACCCATAACTTTAAAAAAAAGAAGTACACTACCCATAACACAACTCCCAGAAGCTTCCCTGCCCCAAAGCATGTGTATAGGCGTACCAATCTGCTTATTGCAAACATATATTAAGAGTTACCGAAAGGTGAAACTGTTAGATGTATGCCCTCAAAACTAATCATTTTGCATAATTATGAGATAATTATTGTTAATGATTAATCACTTGTATATTATTTTGGGTACATGTAATGACATGAGATGTCATATTTGCAACGACATAAGATGTCATATTGTTATTGTAGAAAAGTCAGGCCAATGATTAATGAATCGGAGGCGGGGAGTATGACTTTTCAGATCCTTGTTGACTCACTTTGTTCTAGACCGAGATACATGATAATGTACAAATAGGTCTACACTCGTTGTGCCTCTATAAGATAGAATGATGGACTCCGTTATTGAGGTGGCCGGTGACCCTAAGCAGACGAGTAGGTGTAATGTAAGAGTACATGCACTGAACGAGATCGAATATGAATATCTTCTGGAACTGATCACTGATGTAGAGAACGGTATTCAGCACAATTAGCTTATGTTGTCCTTAGACCTGAGAGAGTTGTGCAGGTTTGCTTGTTGTGTGCTTGTGCTTTGACTGAGTCGTTTGATGATGATCTTTCGCAGATTAAATATTCTAGACAAAGTTGGGCTTTGTGCATAGTAAGTGAATTTGTATAATTGCTCAATATGGAATCCACCAGTCTCTTGATGATGCAGTATATTCATTATGTCTGTATATTGTTGGACTCTTGTAAAAACGTTGCGCAACGAGATTTTGTGAAAAGTGTTTTCACTAGTTTTACTTATATTATATATTAAGTAAATATTTGCGAAAAAGTTTATCGAAAAGTTTTGGAAGTCCAACTAGACACAGACTGAGAATTAAGAATTATATGAGCTAGGGACTTAATCGGTGATATTATTCCAGTCCTATTAGCTCATGTGGAATATAGTATGGTGGAAGGATAAATAAGCATATAATTGTTAGCAAAATGGATTTCACAAAACAGTCTCATTATCTCGGGGGTCAATTGTGATATGTTAATGGACATGATCACAATTTGTAGAAGCCCATAAATTCGGAATACAGAATATAAGGGGTTAATGAAAAAGAGTTTTTCATGATGTTCCTACAGCCGAGATTTGAGATCCATAAAGATCTCACGCTATAGCACAGTTGAGTTCTGAGCCAGTCATTATAAATAGCTCAGAAATTCATTTGAGAAAAGAAGAAGTTGATTAACGAGAAAGTTCGATTTCTCGAAAGAGAGTTTCTCTCTCTATATGATTCCTCTCTCTCAAAGTTGTGTGCGTGGATTTGAGGGAGGCAGAACGCTTAGACTGTTCTGATTTCAATGATCTTGTCTTCGGCTACACCGATCCTACGATTCCAACAGAAACATCAACAACCAATCGTCTAGGCCTCCTCTCCACCGTCGATCCTACGATTCCAACAGAAACATCAACAACCAATCGTCTAGGCCTCCTCTCCACCGCCGTCCCTTGGTTACCCTGATTCACGACTTGCATGTCCACAGATGTGTCCTTGTTATCTCCACCTGCCTGAGCTCTCACCAATGACAACCTAGATGGCTTAACGCTACCAAAACTCCTTGATGGGAAGGCAGCGGAGCAGGGCACAGTGTTGGCTTTAATTGAAGGCCTGGCTTTGTGGGCTGATAGTAAATACGAAGATGACCAAGCTAATGTTGCAGCCATATTGCTCTTATAGAGGTGGGACTATATGTAACGAAAGAAGTACAAGACGAGTGAGAGAGAGTGAAGTTATATGACAGAGACCCTTTGGAAAATGGAAACTTAGAATATTTGATGATCAATTTGAGAAGCAGGGACAGAAATATATAGGCAAATTAGGGAAGTTTGGAGAGGAGTCCTGAAAGTTTCAGTGTGAATGTTCTAGACCCGTTAATTGTCACCAACCAAAAAAGAAATGACGCATTGCTGTTTATAAGTTTCTCATTCTTTCGGGAACGATCTAGTACAAATCCTATCGGGGAAGGGAGGAAGTTTTGCAATTTGACCCTTGTATCCTTCTTATTTGATAATAGCCCCGTACTTTCTAAAGAGTTGATAAATTGCATCCTGTTCACCAAAGAATAAATTGGACAAATAGGAATTATTTGTTTTTTTTAAGTAATGAGAGAAATTCTGACACGTATACAAATAGGAATTACTTGTTTTTTTTTTAAATAATGAGGGAAATTCTGACATGTATTTACATGTAATGTATCTAGTTCGGACGGATCTTACTCAGTATCTCCACGAGTTGAGTTCAAAGTTACGACAGACCTCAGAGATATTGACCGATCTACTAACCAATCTCTATTTAAGTCGCGAATTTTTTACGCAAATGGTAGTTTGAACTTTGAACTATGAGTGTGCTCCTAATCCATATTATCAAATACCTTCCATTGCCATTTAAGCTGCCCAGGTGGATTAGTTGTTAATTTTCCCTGGGATCAGGCCATAGAAAGTGCCATCCCCCAAAACTGTGCTATTTTCTCCATACTTCCCGCCACATAATCCAATTGTTCTAGCATGCATTTGACTCCTCTCTCTCTCGGGTATTTGAGACCCCTCCTTTTTAATACTGGGCTCTACTGGGCTATCCAGGTGTTACAATTGAAGTCATCCGTGAGATGATGGCCTTTAACCCTTCGTGAAGCTTTGTTAAAATTTCACGCCATGCTACTTTCGATGCAGATTACTTGAGCAGCTGCTAGGCGTTTCTTTGTTGTTATTCCTTTGCATTTAATTCCTTTCTGTTTTGTTGCGGCAATATTTATGTATTAGACCCCTTGAGACGTGGGTCCTTTTTATGGTTGAATGAAGTTTCATTGCTTAGGAAAAAAAAAAGAAGCATTTGTCTGACATGTTTTAACCCGTGCCTTGCCCTACAGACATGCTTAGGCAGAAAAAAGGGTTAAAAACCACCCTAGACTCGACATTTTTTTTTTCTTTTTCTAAGTAAAGATGTATTATTTATCCCAATACATCAAGGTGGAAATTTTAGATTTTTACTAACCATACAAACAATATAAATACAAGACGAGGGAATGAGCCCCTTCAAATTCAAACTAGCTGCCCAATGAGTAATCTTGTGAGCTATGGCGCATTCCATTATTCCGAAGTTCTGCTAGTCAGGCACTCTACCTATGGCAAAAGTTATTATGTGAGTGAACTTATTGTGTGAGTGTGTGAGTGGACGGGTGAGATTAGAAGTTGAGAAATATAATGGCTGAAAAAATGTCACGTCATTTAATGAACCCGACCCGCAAAACCGACCCGGTTTTATTAAATGACGTGGCATTTTTTCAGAAATTAAATTTTTCAACTTTTAATCTCACTCATCCACTCACACATTCACACAATAAGCTCACTCACACAATAACCGGGGCCTATAGGTAGCATTTGCACCAGTGGCGAGGGATTCGCCCGGATTAATACTACCTTCATAAGCGTCGGTACCCAGCCTTGAAAGCAAGTTCCCTGCACATAAGGCCTGCTGTGCTTCTTGTGGGCATACTCCTAACGTCCATGCCTCCAATAGGCCACCTTAACATTACACCATGTTGCGCCTGCTGCTCATAAGACCTACATTCTCCGTTGTGCAATACAATGATTAGCCTACACTATGCTCAGGCAAGGCCTACCACTGCTGGAGCTAATCCCTAAGTCTTGAGCAAATATTATGCAGTCATCCTCGAAGCGTGCCAAGATTAACATGCTTGAGATGGCACTGTTTTTTGTCAACCTCTAAGCATCGACTCAGAACATATGTTCATATTATACCTTCCACATTCACGTGGTAATAGAACTGACATTGATGAAAAGTGTCACCTTCTGTCACGACCATTGCAGCCGAGTCAAGTGACTACCTGTGTGACTCCGGGGGAACAAAGTCCAGCATTGAATGCACTTAATATTCGAGAAGAAAATAACCACAAAAATTATAAATCTAAGCAGGATTACTGTAGCCTATAATTAAAGCTTGCACTTGAGGCACTCGGTATCAATTATAAGTCAAAACAGCAGAGCCCTTACAGTTCCAGCGTGTGATCTTTGAAAGTGACTCCCTGAGTGAGAGCTTGCAGGATTGTCAATGAAGATAATTTCCTGAGGGTCCTTTGGCCGACCTTTTAGCTGCCTGGGGATTGCCCGAGTTCATTCTTTTGATTTCCTAGCCGATGCAAATATAGAGCAATTAAATCATTTTTTTTAATGAAGGACGGCGGAACGTCCGAAATTTATTAAAATATCCTCACGTGTGGCGGAGAAAAACCGTGGTAACAAAAAACTTGACCGGCTACAATGAACCACCAAAAGCCAAGCTAAAACCTACTAAGACCAGACAAAAAACACAACAAAAAAAAACCCCACAAAACAACAACTAAAAGAAAAGCTAGGAAATTCTCAAATAAGGCATACTGAGTTTATCAGTTCGAAGTAAACCACGTAATTTCAAAGGGACATCCGCCATGTGAATCCAAGATTCTGAAATTCCTTGTGCACCAAGATTAGCTAAATAATCAGCAGGAGCATTCCCCTCTCTAAAAACGTGAGTCACAGCATAATCAAAGTTAATAAGAACAGAGGTAATCTCATCCCAATAATCCTCCAACTACCAGACTCCACATCTCTTTTGATTAAGCCAATTAACAACAATATGAGAGTCTGTTTCTACATCAACCACGTAGATACCAAGCATAGGTGTAGTAGCCTTAATAAATAGAAATAGTACAGTTCAGAAAGCAACAAGAGAATCCAATACTGTTTTGACTGGTCTACCAGTACCTGATGGACAACCAGTTCTATCCTACAAGAATAAATTAGATTCTATAGGAGTAGGAGTTCCTCCTTTTTTTGAACTTTAAAGTTCCTTTTGCTTCCACATAGATAATAACAATAAAATTCTGAAGTTACTTCAAACACTTCAAACCCAGAATGCAGCACCTCTCATGACCCTTCTCAAACTGCCTTGAATGACTATTGGAAGATGCCAAACACAGACATTATTCATTATCACTCTCTCTTCTCTCACAAATCCAAATCCCCAAAAACGATCACCACTGCTCACTGAAAATCTTTCAAAGCGTGAAGCCATGAGAATTTCGTACTAATCTTTTACAGAAACATAAAAAGTAAAAGCGCCCCCCTCTCTCTCTCTCTCTCTCTCTGCTGCAGCTTTCATTAGTCTCGAGAAGAACTCTCTCCTTTATGTTGTTTCCAACTCTCTGCCAAAATACTCCAGAAAGTGTACCATGCCACAAAAAAAAGACACTCATCTCTTTTAGCATTATGTACTGAAACTATTGGCGTTACATTATATACCCTGCAGCCGGCAGCTTCTGCTCCGACATGCATGTACTAGCAATAACAACTTCAAGACTCAATAATTTGTTATTCTCCCCTCATTTATATCTCTGGCTTTTCCATTTAAAGACTCCAACTACTCGAGGAGTTCCTATAAAGTAAAGAAAACCACACTAGTCTCCGACATGCTTGGTGAATGTTCCCATGGGGAAGACTGGGAGCAGCTCGTGGTTCACTGTTGTCAAAAGGGCTTTCAGGTCTCCTATCAAAGAGAATGAGAAGCGAAGCAGTAGAAGGAGAGAAGAAAATGAACAGGAGGAAGAAGAAAAGGTAAAAAAAAAAATTAAATATTTCTTCAACGCTTTGTTCATTGCCTCATAAATTAGTTCTCGGAAACATATCAATGTGGTTTTTACTTCAAAATAGTACACAAATATGTTATCAGGTCTCTTCAGCAAATTATCTTCAGGATTCAGGGAAGGCCTAGAAAAAAAAGGCTTTAGAGAAGAAAAAATATGTATTTTACTTCGAATGGTTAATCCCCATAACTCATTTTCCCTTGAAACAACCAGAGTCAAAGAGATATATTTCCCTTTTGTAAGTATATAATGTGTTTCTGGGTTTGTGCAGAAGAGAGGGAAGCGAAGATGGGTTTTCCGGAAGTCTTTGAATCAGGAAACTGTTATACATCACTGCGAACCAAGGACCGTAACCACTAACGCTAATATCACAGGAACCACTAGTGTTGTCACTAAGGCTACTAATCCTGTTTCTGAGGATGCAGATGCTGAGCAAAGACATGCCTTCGCAATAGCGCTGGCAACCACAGCTGCTGCTCACGCGGCAGTAGCAACTGCCCAAGCAGCTGTGGAGGTTGTTCGGCTCACCAGCCCTTCCATGGTTGGGAGAGAAGAATACGCTGCTATTGTTATTCAGACTGCCTTCAGAGGATATCTGGTCAGGAAGAGACCTCTGTTTTCTATTTTGGGTTAGTTTATTAAGCTATAAGCAAAAGTAGTTTCATTGATGTATGGTTATCGTTATGAAGGCGAGGAAAGCTCTTCGGGCACTTAAGGGGCTGGTAAAGTTGCAGGCCTTGGTAAGAGGCCGCAATGTTCGAAAGCGAGCAAATATGACTCTTAGATGCATGCAGGCTCTAGTTCGAGTCCAAGCTCAGGTTTGTGACCAACGGAAGAAGCGGCATTCAAGTTCAAACGAAGGGACCAAAAATTCCGCCCTCAGTGAGCCTAATAGCTTATGGGGATCTCATTTTTCTAAAAGGAAGTCCACGGTACAAAGAACTTAGTGTGAAATTTTTTATATTAAGTTTTGGCTGCCTATTTGTAATTTGGTTTGCCTTGTTTTCTATGCAGGCTGGAGACGAAAGCAACTCCGTTGATGATTGGACCCATTGGGATGATCATCCACGAAAAATTGAGGAAATTCGAGCGATGCTACAGAGAGCAAAGGAAGCTGCCTTGAAACGCGAAAATGCCTTGGCTCATGCCTTCTGTCACCAGGTTTTGCCCCCTTATTCTGTTCCTGTCATATACTCCCTATAAATCTTCATATGCTGCATTACTTAGGTCATCGCTACACTTTTGGGCATGATTGCATCAAAGATGTGGAGAACTGGTAGGGACCCAACTGCAAGTGAGGAAGAGCTAGAAGAGATGCCTAAATGGCTTGATCAGTGGACAACAAGGAAGCAATGGGAGGGCAGAGGCAGAGTGTCATGTGATCAAAGAGACCCGATAAAAACAGTTGAAATTGACACTTGCAGATCATACTCCTACTCTTCCCCGAATTCGCAGAGACCTCATAATCTACATCATAGCTACCAACCGCAGAGACCCAGTTCATTTTCTGTGGGCTCTCCTGTCCATAGAGCCCACAACAATCTCACTCCCCACCCACCAATCACACCATCCCCTTACAGGACAAGGCATCTCCAAGTGCATTCGGCTAGTCCTCGATGCTTAAGAGAAGAGAGGAATCAACCATTGCCTCGGGCGCCTAGCCAAACCTCCACTTACAAGCATGTAATGGGAGTCAATGGAGGTTCTGGGACCACAACAATGCCAAACTACATGGCCTCCACTGCATCTGCCAATGCTCGGTTTCGGTCACAGAGTGCACCAAAGCAGAGGCCTTCAACCCCAGAAAGAGAAAAGACAGGGTGGTCAGTGAGAAAACGCCTGTCATTCCCAGTTCCTGATCCATGCGGTGGTCTTGGAAATGGTGGTGGCGCTTTTGATTATGGCTTGAGGAGTCCAAGCCATAACACCATTCCTGGGGGACATCTCGGAATGGAGAAGAGGTCAAACATGTCATTTTATTGCACTGACGGCATTGGCGACGAAATGTCTCCAACTTCAACCAATTATCTTACGAGCTTCTTGAGGTAGGTGCTCTGCACATGAACGGACTCTCATGGCAAAGATGATTACTGGTATGACTACAATGATGATGTCTAGCCGTCACGCATTTTCTACTTGAAAAAGTCTGAACTGGAGGTAGAAGAAGTAAGATGTGAGAGGAGGAGCTTGTTGAACGGGAAAAGTGGACACAAATATCCTAGTCATCAATGGATTTCAGCACTCTCATTGATCTTTGTTAGAAGGAAATTAAACTTTTATCTGTTTCAGTCACCACATCCAACGATCTTGTTTTGTACACTTCTGCTACATCTACGTACTCTGCAACTTAATCATCCAAAGTGGCCAGATGCAGCTACCCAGCACATGGGCTTAACGCCACCTAGGCCCCAGCTAACCACAAATAGAGCTTTTGTGCACATAGTAGGACAAAGTAGTGAAACTAAAGGCTAGAGAAAAAAGAGAAACCTACAAACACATAGCCCTCTGTTCTCTGCAACTTTTAATCTGCTTTGTTCCCTAAACCCTTTAAATCGGCTGTGTACCGTGTTCCACTCCTTGACCTTAATCCTTTCTTCACAATCACATTCTCCAAAAGTAGATGGGATGCATTTTTCGCTTATTCTGTTAGTTAATTTTAGCAGCAGGATGAGGGCATGAGTACTCATTTGACCACACCTTTAACAAGGTTTCAAAGAGATTCTTCGTGTGGGATTGTGTCCACCTTCATTCTTCAACAAATTTGAGGGCAGAAAAGAAGTGAAGCTTAATGAATTGTATAAATGCTAAACCTATAATTTAGTAGGGAACGTCCCCTTCCTCTCAAAAAATTGCCAATAGGAGGAAAGATGTACCAGATGACGTAGAGAAGAGAATTAAGATGTGATTCACTATGTTTTTTTTGGTAATCCAGATGGGTTCACTTCAGTAGAAAGTCAAAGCCTGCAATCTCTAGCTTAATGACAACGGTAAAAATGTTGTCTTACTTTGGAAATAAGTCAATTAGTGATTAATATAGCATAGTTGGACCCCCGTAGGATTAAGTTCAAGCTTTTAAGCTTAGTGATGTCCCTGTATATTATATTATGATCCTTAATAGGAGACTCCTGAGGTGTTCAAATAACACTGCGAGGAAGTGGTTGACTTACCTGGCGCTGGCTGGAGGTTCACATCTTTGTTGAGTACCACCTCAGTAGACATGCCGTAAAGGATTTCCAAAAACTAACCCGACATCTTGAGTCCTGTTGAGAGGAGTCCTAAACAATGAGATGCCTATCAGTCACGACTATCAGGTGGCCCATAACGTTGCAGACCAGAACAATAAGCTCTTGGTAGAACCCACAATCTCAGTAGATGGGCTCTATCTACCTGGAGTTAATCTGCTGGTACTGAAAATACTATTCCCTAGGTGAAAGATTACATTGACTTTGAATCTGAAGATCATTTGTTTATACGACGGGTACGCTTGGTTGCCAAAATTTCAGAGAATATTCTCGAAATTTTAAGAATCTTTACTTTATTGATATTTATTAGAGTTTGTGAAAAGTAAATTGTATATGTGTAAAAGTTAAAAATGTTAGAGGGTGTTTTGTTAGAAATTTTCATGTCCCGAATTGTTGGAGGAAACAAACATCACCTACATCATATTCAGATCAAGATTCTTTGCAATTCTCTGCCCGAATTGAACGGTACAATTTGAAGAGAGACAAATACAAGTAGTACTCACATCATTTAATGTTGTCCATATAAACTTTTGAACAGCAAAAATTCTATAATAGAGATCACCTCGTGTTTGTCTCTCTTCAAATTGCACAGTACAATTCGAACAGAGAATTGCAGAATATCTCTATCCTACCAAATCAACCCGCAGCACCACCGCCGGGGACAGAGCAGGGCACTAAAGCTGCGGTTACTCTGAAAAAATCTATAGGTGGTGCCGCCAATACTGAACCAAGTGATGAAATTAGGAGAGCAAATGCATCAGCACATCAAACTTCCAGCCGCTAAGAGGGCATTGCTGTTGCTCCTGAAGTCCGGACTCCGGAGAAGATTCACGCATCATCAATATCTTCTTTCTGAGTAAGTGGGCATAACATCATCCATATCTTGTGACTGCACTTGCAGGGAAAGTCATATAAAGATACAAAATCCCAATAGTGTTTAGATGAGAGAGAGAGAAGAAAGATATTTTCCAGGACGACAAAGATGAGCCTCACGTACAACCCCCAGTACTGACAGAACCGTATCCTTTATTAAGGCTGCGTTTGTGTTGTAAAATTTTACACCCTCTAAAATTTTAACACAATAAAATATTACAATATAATCTCTCTCCCCATCAAATCATTACTTTTCACTACAAAAAATATAAAAAAATTACCTCTCTCTTTACTTTTTCACTAAACCCAATACCTAAAATTTTAACAACACTAAAATTTTACAAAACAAACCCACCCTAAGAAGACCATACGACATCCTCCTCAGAAACAAAGCAATACAATAATAGGCTCTGGAGAACAGAAAAAAGTACAGGCGGAACGGTAAGCTGATGAAGAAGACCTTAACTCTTAAGGACATCCCCGTCAGAAACAAAGAACACAATAATATGCACCAAGGATAAAAAGAACAGAATAATAATCATTCTCAAATAAATACATACCCAAATCGCTCAAACAAACAAAAAATACATAAACTATTCATTGTCCACAACTCAAAATAGATGTCCCATTTAGAAATTACAGAAATGTTTGAATTATCCAAAAGACCTCCTAATTATCTCAAGATCGTACTTAGAAGTAACCAAGGAACTTTTCAAAAACCTGCCAACCTAAAGAGAAAAGTAACGATATAGTCCATCAGGTTGATTCGAGAGGATCATGTTGCAAAATCACTCTTGATTCAACCAAAGCATGGCGATCTCAGGAGTGGTCCTTGAACTCCCAAGGGTTGGGCTGCTATTACCGCTACGATCAGACAACGAAGCAAATGTTTTCTGGAGCACCCCAGATGGTGATGAGACCATAGTCACTGCAGAACTACTTCGATCACCGTTCCCAGCAATCGGAGAGGATGGATGTGATGCCGCGCCAGGGGTGATAGCAAAGGTACTTGGCCTTAGAACCTCTGCTAATGGCCCACCTGGGGTGGGAGCAACTAAAGAAGCAGGAGCGTGCCAGCTTGAGAGACGGGATCTGCCACCACTTTCATTATTTTGATCCCTTTCCATTAGGCCTAAGCCCATTTGGATTTGACCCATTTCTTCGTCAACGGAGTTACTGCCACCCATTGACAGAGTGAGTGAAGAGGGTGACAGCCCATCTGATGAGACAGAGCACAGAGTGCTCGAGCTGACCATGTTTTCCTCTGTTCCTGTGTTAGACCATGCATCAATGAAACCACTTGTGGCGGTGCGAGACTCTCGTGTAGAAATCATATCTGGCCCAAGGAACAAGGGACAGTCTTTGCTCTGTGGATCTTCGCAGGTGCTGAAATATGCGTCTGTATTCAGATTCGGGGACTCCTCTGGATAGTTCTGTCTGAAGACAGAACCTTCGGTCTGAGAGAGCGTCACAGGAGTGAATCCCATTTTAGTTTGCATCAGAGGATACCACTGTCGTTCAGTCGTAGCCATCGGAACAGGTTCTCCGTTCACCATCCAGTCCAAGCTCCTTTAAAAATGCAAACATAGCAACATCAGGCACCCAAGGCCAAGAATGCCCATCAAAGAGTTCAACAATAATACTACCTAAACAAGAGTTAACCTTCAATTCTTGCCACCTGAGAAAGCAGTCGAAATTACAGGACAACAGAATACCTTCAGTTTTTCTACTTTCATTGGCTCCTAAAAGTCAAGAAGATCAAACAGGCTAAGCCTTATTCCACTTTCCGAGATCCAAAATAACAAATGATTATAAATCTTTTCCCTTTCCTCTTCTCATGCATTCGCACCAACCAACCAGTCATAGAATGACAGACACAATGGGTTCCCGAAAGATAGAAAGTATAACCCACCTCGGTTCCTTGTGTGACGGAATGGAGACCATAGAAGGCTGGTGGAATGGCTGGCCAGAAGTAGGTCCAAAAAAATGAGATGAAGGCCCATTGGTGTCGATTGTAGGGTTAGAACTCGCCATAGTAACAGAGCAAGTAGGAAGAGCATTATAATCTTCGCGGCGGATCCTCTTGATGTTGCTGCTGCTGTTGTTCGCATGAATTTCCACAGGCTTTCTTGAACGGGGACGGCCTCTGTGCAAGTGGCGCTCACAGTACTTCTGATCAGGCGCCACATCTCTGGAGCACCTCCATTTCTTCCCATCCGTTCTCTTGCACCTCCCCGGCTCAGCATCAGTACTGCTTGACAACCTCAGGTTCAAACCACTATTGCCCACTGCCCACCAAACCATAAAATCACAAACCAAAAATTGAAAATTCTAAGCAAATGGTGCATAAGGTGAAACCCGACCACAACAACTAGAGGGGAATAGAAATTAACCGATAAAGATTGGAGGTAAATAACCAAAGACACAGACTTCAACACACAGACACCCTGAGCAAACGCACATCAGACAGACACAAAAGACGATCATTTGTGAAAGACAAAGCACTCTTGAGCTGAAGGAAGAATAAACTTTGTGCTCGTGTCTCTGAGAGAGACAGAGGGAGAGAGGTAGCGAAACTCAAAACGCACATATCAAAGAGCAAAACCACCCATCATGGAATATCAAAGAGAATGAAGAAGCGGGACTCCATAGGCAGACCATAGTGTCTGTGTGTTCATGTGTGGAGAGAGAGAAAAGAAGGGGGGAGGGGGGAGACGGAGACGGAGTTAAACCCCATCAAATCATTTAGGAGGAGAAAAATGAAGCACCTCATCATGAAATCAAGCATAGCCTGAAGAACAAAAGTAAGAAAGAGAAAGGTCATTACAGGGAGAGAGGGAAGCAGCCGGGTCTGCGGGAGTTCTGCTAATGGGAATGAGGAGCTCAGAAGGAACAGGAACAGAAGCCATCATGTACTTGTATATCATAGCTTGTCTTTCAAGCTCCTTCCACTGTGCATTCGTAAAAGGAAACCCCAAAGATGCTGCCATCCTCCCTGCTACACATGCCACCAAAAACATACACATCCTTAACGCCTTGAGACAAAACCACCTTTGCTCTCTTTTCAGTTCATATAAATGGGGAGCTCAGCTAAGTGCCTCGCTTTGCAATGACTTGAAAGAAAAGAAGCACAAACCTGGGGATTTGGAAGCGAGGTGAGGAGCAGAAGTGGAAGAAATGTCAAAAGGCTGCACAGCTCTTACAACTGCACCACCACCAGTAACAGAAGCACGAGAACAACCAGAAACAACATAGTATGCATCAATTGTTATAGACCCGCTGGTACATGTGGGACCATCACCATCACGGACCTCGCTCTCACATGATGGAAATGGACGGTGGTGATTTTCATGATGAAACATAATCGTCTTGTTAGTAACCCGTTCGATGCTTTGCAGCCTCACACCCAACTTTGGGACATCACCACTGTTCTGTTTTGCTTCCTTGTCTAAAACGTCAAAGCTGTCGATAGTCAGAATAATAATATAACCACTTTCCTCAAATAGAAACAGTCCTCACCCCACGCTACAGCGCCCGAGACCAACCTTTTTATTTTTCTGCAAAGGCAAACTTCTAAGAGACCACTATCATATGACCCGTCTTATGCAGTTTTACCTCTCGCTCTTCTGTATCTCTCTCTCTCCCTCCCAAGCTGAGTAAGATTTTTTTGATCAGAAGTATTGTGGTATTGGACCAGGCTGATGTGAGATTTATGACCGTGTTAATGGGTTGCCGCCATTCTCGGCCTCTGCTATTATGCTTTTGCTTCCATGCTTCCAACATTCGCACCATACTAGCTAGTAGACAAACTATTAAAAGCGACCTTTTTTTCCCTCCTCTCTCATATTATTGCGGCATCTATCGTTTTCCCTAACCCGTACTAAATCCTCCATTGGGAAATGACCATAGTATTACGGCACCCCATGCCTTTTTTCTCCGTCTCCGACACCCCCCATTTCTTACCTAGGAGCATCAGGGAATGGCTCAAGGTTGCCTTTCTATGACCCTGCTAAAAGGAGCCGGTGCTTGACGAGGTGAATTCCAATTATAATAATAAAAAATTATGTGGTGAATTTTTTAGTAATAAATTTAAAATTTTGAGTTCAATTAATTGGGCCTCAAACATGCGCTTAATAGATTTAAGTTGCCTTTGTTTATAAAATTTTAAGTTGGTGTTAAAAGATAAAAATAAAAATAAAATTTTAAAATATTTAATTAAAATTTTACTCCCATATGCATTGTTAGTTAGTTTTTTTTTCCTTCATGTGTAAAATGATCGGTAGATCAGTACTACGTTTTACTTACCAAATTAAGGACTAATAAATATATTTCTGGATGTTTATCTGAAGATTAACGAATAAGTATGCTTCTAACCAATGAGAATGTTGTTATAATTATATTCAATTGGGAATTTTAGCCATTTGAATTAATAAATAAAAATTCGACCATATTTTGTTATGAATTAACCAAAATTATTTTTTCGTATGTATCGTACTTTTTTTAATACAAAAAATAATAAAAGATTCATTTATTGGGGCAGTTAATTGCAAGACTTTGGAACAAGTGGAAAAAAAAAAACGCCTCCAAAACGGTGATACTTTTTTCTCGTTCCGAGCACCGTTAGGCTTTTTGGTGTCTCGGGGGACGCAATTCACTGTTGCGCTAACTAAATTGCCTTCTTTATTAGTACAGCGGAAAACCACTCACTTAGTTAAGCGTCGGAGCCCACGTCGCAGACAAGTGTCTCGCACCGCTGTGCGCGTAATTCAATTCGAGAGTGCTCTGCAAACGCAGTCATGGAGCGTGTGGGACAGTTTATGGATGCGTGGGGAAATTAGGATGAGATGTGGACAGGACATGAGGTGGGACTATGGATGACAAAGAGATGAAAATCTGGGCAGCTCGTGTAATAATGCGGTTTTGATTGGAGTCGTATGGAAAATATAAACAATACTGCCTTTATGACGGGGGCGGACTGGCTGCTTGGAGCTCATTGGGTAAACAAACGGTTGTTGATTTGGATTTTGGTAATGAATGGTTTTCTAGCAAATTGTTATTAATTAATTAAACCTTTCTAACTAGATAGAACCGTAAGAGAAGATCCAAGCACCTTACTAATTTTGCAATTAATTACTAGAGATATGGCGTTACATGGGAGTATTCAATGACTAAGGCTCCGTTTGTCTTCTAAAATTTTACATTCTCTAAATTTTTAACACAATTAAATATTACAATATAATTTCTCTCTCATCCATCAAATCATTAATTTTCACTATAAAAATATAAAAAATTACCTCTTTCTTCACTTTTTCACTAAATCCAATACCTAAAATTTTAACAACACTAAAATTTTACTTCACAAACCCACTAAGTCAGTAATATTTTTAAGTATTAGCATAAGAATTAGTAATAATGAATTAATCTTAACAGGTACATACCCTACTTTTATAGGTTTAGAAAGTTATAATTTAACTAGGATTTCAACTACTTAAGACAGTTAGGACTCCCAGTCCTACGTGGGTCTGATGCATCTTTTTGAGTATTTAACTTATCAGATAAGATAAATGTCTGAGATTAAATTTTGCCAGAGAGGTTTGTCTCTTTTGATGGGATATTATGGATTGTTTTGATTTGATAAATAAATAAATATATATATATATATTTCAAAATACTCTTCGAATATTATTTTAATACTTTCAAAATTTCGAGCAATATAAACCCTATTGAGGTTCACATATTTTGTTTCTTTCATCCGAAATTGTACTATAAATTCACAAGTAAAATTTCTAAGAATTTTTTGAGTTAGTAGAATTTTTTTTGAATGTATCTGTTTATGGAGATTTGTTAAAAAATTAAAGAATATTTGATTGTAAATTAATTTGTATTAAAATTTGTTCAAAAGATATGAAGAGTGGTGATTTAATGAATTTTTTAATAAAAAGAAATAGAGTTTGTTAAAAAAATAAGGAGAAAACATTTGATGTAATTTTTTCAATTAAAAATATCTTAGAATTTGTATAAACATTTGAAGATGTACGGACTTGTTTGAGCCCTAATTAGTTGGGACAAATTATTTGAGTTTAATAATAAAAAAATTCATCACAAAATTTATTATTATTATAATATTTATTAAAAATATTCTCTCTTCACTTTTCACCGACTCCTATAACATATTTTTACTTTATAATATTTTTTAAATATTAATATTCAAAATTTTCATACTCAAACATCAACGTAATACTGACTTTTTTTAAAAAAAAAACTTCGAATATATTTGCTTTCAAACATCTGCTTAGGAAAGTAGGGGTGCAAAACACGTGGTATGGAGACAAAGGAAGAAGGCATCGAAGAAAGGCCAAAAAGGGTTGGGGGAGACAGCTGGAGACGCAAATGGGCTGTCCCCATCAGCTGGACAAAACAAGCCGCCCTCTCTTATCCCCTTTCTGCTAAAACCTTTCCTTTCTCTCGCAATTAGTTACAAACTTCGAGTTGGAAGCGTGACTTGTACTCCAGACACTCCTCCCTCCGTATTTTTTATTCATGCTCCATTCAATCAGGGGTGTTCATTTTCACCTGTGATAGCAGTTTAACCATCATCGTTACCGATATCGTAACCGGTAAGAGCGGTTATTGTACCTTAGCGGTGCGGTGGCGGTGTCAAATATGTGATTCCGTCAATTTGCGGTGACGATTTTCGTCAAACCGTCACCTACGGTCCTACACTACCGTTAACAACCTCTAGTTTAGACTTTAGATGATTATTGATTATGTGACATAATTTTATTGGGCTTTTGTTAGAATATGTTAGTTAGTTTATGTCACATTGTTGGACACTTTTATTAGACTTTAGTCTTTATGTTTGAATATGATATTATGTTGGACTTTTGGACAACTTATTATATTTGTTATGAGTATTAATGATTATGATATTATGTTTGAATAAATTATGATATTTGTCCATTTAATATGATTATTAATTATGATATTATGTTGCAAAATTTAAATAGATTATAATATTTGAATGATTATATTTATTGCTTATATATGGACATCAAATGGTCTCAATGGTCCAAAAAAGCCCAAGAAAAATAGTCCAAAACAGTGAAAAAAATGAAATGTAAAAAAAAAACTATTTTTTTGGCCTAACGCTTACACGGTTTAAGCGGTTATCGTCTAACCATTACCGTTAATACCGTCACCGACAAGAGCGGTTATTCTGCCTTAGCGGTGCGGTAACGGTATCAAATATGTGATTCCGTCAATTGCGGTGACGGTGACGCTTTTTTTCAAACCGTCACCTACACTACCGCTGACCACCCCTACATTGAACGACGAGGACACGTGCTTTGACAATCAAAGTTATTAACCAAATAAGGTTTTATAATACGAGCCTTTTCTATTTTTCACCTTGACAAGTGGACCCGCCATTACTTCTCCCAGGGTTCCCCCAACTACTTTCTTATCTTGCCACAAAAGCCAACACACTCACTCTACCCACGGCACCAGCCCACTCTTAAGATATACATTCTTCCACATAACCTAATGAGAAGATTTAATAACAAGGTTTGGATGCAAGGTATATCTTTTGGTCTAGAATTCAGGTCTTTATCAATTGGTAGTATATACGTCTTTTTTAGGTCGTGTGGTGGCTTGCATGAACCTATTTTCTTCGATTTTATAGATCCGGTACGGGTCAGGGTAGGCCCAAATCCGGTGAAAGCCCCCTATAGAGACCATGTGGGAGACACAGACGACGAGGACGTCAGTGGCGGACCCAGGCCCGGGCGAGCCGGGGCAGCCGCCCGGGGTCCGCCCCTAATTTTTTTTTTAATGTATTTTTTTTAAAAAAATAAAAATTAATGTATTTAAAAAAAAAAAAAAAGTTGGCCTGGGCCGCCCTGGTTGGCCCAGGCCAACATAAGCCTGCCCGGGTGACTCTCTGAGTAGTAAATGAGAAAACGAACATCGTTATTGAGCTTTCACTTTTAATGGGAATATGATCTGCAAAGATAAAAATCCATTTGAGAAAACATCTATAAAGTAAAGGCGAGTGAAATTGTGGAAACTTGTCACAGACTCACAATTACCACCATTCGAGATACCGCGGATTCCAGATGTGTTAAGGCCTCCATCAAATACTGGAAGTGGTGAATTTGAAGTTACGTATCTCGATGCAGATACCCGCATTACCAGAGGAGACAAAGACGAGCTTAGGGTTTTTGTTATTGCGTAATACCTTTGCATGAGCACTTTCTGCATTCTCAGTTCCTGCTTCTGCTGATACTGTAGTTTTTTCCCTTCCATTTTATAGGAGCAGTTTTTTTTTTTTTTTTTACTTTTTTGGGAGGGAGGTGATGTAGTACAATTAAGAATAATTTACCCATAGTACTATTGTAAATCTATCATATATAAATTGAAACTCTACCTTATATTTATATGCAGTTCTAATGACTTTCTTTTCCTCCCCATTTTCCAGTAAAACGCATATAGACTCCCTAATATCTGGGTAGATCACATTGATTGTTTGGGTTTTCAATGTTTCTTCTAATGACATCCATATAGTGTGAATGTGTTTTAATCAGTCACTTTCATCCCTCTCTTATAGTAAATTCCTATTTATTTCAATTATGCTTGCATTTTTTTTATTATTATAGATAATTATGCTCGCACTCAGTTATTATTCTTTATAGATAATTATGTTCCTACATTGCTGGGAAATAAATTATGTAGCAAATTAAATATTTACTTGTTAACTTATTGTTCTTTATGTGGATTTTGTGTAGTAAAGATCAAAATCCATTGCTGGAAGCACATTTGAACTTTGCCAATATACTTGCTTATTTGCTGGAAGGACATTTGCGGTAGGTAATTTCCTTTCTTTAAAACTTTTTTTCATTTCTTGCTTAACTCTAGGTTGGATTGTGAAGGAAACCGGAGAAGGAGATGTTATTTGTGTAGTAGTTTTTAGGTTGGATTGTGATGCTGTTGAGCCTAGGACAACCTTAGTTGAGCCCAATTTTTAGAAAAAGTCAAAAAAATTTGTCTGAATAATTTTATCAATGTGCCCAATATGGAAAACATTATACAAACTCGCGGTCATTCGAGGCGTGGAGGGCAAACAATTACTTATTTGCATTATTTTCGTGTGGAAGTCTTATGTCAGGTTATTGATTTGATTGCTCAGGAGATGAATAATCGTTTCACAAAAACAAGTATGAAGTTACTTCTTTGCATAACATGTCTTGATCCAAGGGACTCATTCTCAGCATTTGATCTTGATAGATTATGTCGTCTTGTTGAATTTTACCCTGAAGATTTCTCAACAATTGATCGCGTGGTACTTAGAGATCAGCTTGACACCTGCATTAGAGATGTTAGAAGAACTATTTTTTTTTTGGGCTTCAAGATATTGGAACTCTTGCTATGAAGATGGTTGAGACCAGAAAGAATATTTTGTATCCATTGGTTTATCTTCTTATTACGTTGGCATTGGTCTTACCGGTTACGACTGCAACCGTTGAGAGTGTTATTTGCGATGAAAATTATTAAGACTGATTTGTGTAATAAGATGAGAGATGATTGGATGAATGATTTCATGGTAGTGTACATCGAGCAGGAAATTTTTGAAACTATTGAGAATGAAGTCATTTTGCAACGTTTTCAGAATATGCACAACCGTAAGATCCAATTGTCTCATCTCAATCGTAGTACATAGTACGGTATGTGTAATTCAATATTTTTTTTTATGTTTTTAGTCTTTAATATTTTGATATCGTAACTCTAAGACAATTTTTTACATTACGTATATAAAAAAATTTCCGTTATTTTACTTTAAAAGTTCGCCCGGATTAATTTTCATTCCTGGTTCCGCCACTGGAGGACGTTGATCTTCGAATGATAAAGGATTGTTGAGATCCCACATTGTATAAGACAACTTAATTAGAGAACTTTAATAACTCTAACTGCAAGACATGTCTTTTGATATAAAGCTCAAGTACTCATCACCTTCCCCTCTCCCCCTCCGTCTCGGCTGAGTTGTCACGCATATCAACATGTTTATTTATGTTCTTAAAAACATGTTTTTAATGATTAAAAAATGTTTGAAATATATTTTTGTAGGTGGCTATAAGGTTGTGTTTGCAAAACACAACATTTCCAACATTTTATCTCTCTCCTAATAAAATACTCCAATATAATCTCTCTCTCTCCCATAAAAAAATATAAAAATTACAAAAACTATAAAAAATTACCTCTCTCTTCACCTTTTCACTAAATTCGATACCAACACATATTCTCATAATCAATATTTTTCGACACAAACACAACCTAAGAATGACGAGATCTATGGAATAAATGATTTGAAAGAAAAAATGTGTTTGTTGAGCTTTGCTTTCTCACATAAATTTGCAAGCATCCATACGATTCCAAATTCATACACGTAAGGCGCTCGAGAGACTGAAAGCGACACATCCCCGATCGCTTGGTTTGTGTGCCGAGTAGCTTCCAAGTTACCGCCGTCAAATAAATACCGCCTTAATAGTGCTCGAAAACCGCTTCTATATATATATTTCGGTAACTCGGTTTGTGCTCGAAATTATTTTTTACCGACACAATGGGAGTCTGCGTGCCGTACCAGTTTATCCACTGAATAGGCTTCATCCGGACCTAGGAATGGCTTTTTATATTTGTTTTTGCTTTATTTTCTTTGGGCTAGGATCTATTTTATTTTATTTTATTTTATTTTCTAGGACCTAGGATCCGTACAAAGTTTTATTAAATAACGTTTTGCTTTATGGAACCACTCTTAAACCTTTAGTCTCGTAATTATCTGGTTTAGTTTGTGTAGAACAGAAAAATTGTACATATTTGGAAATGAGTTGAAGTGCGCGGTTGACTTATATACTCTATTACAAGAAAACAAATGATTTTTTTAAAAAATTAAAAGATGGAAGATACAAGATATAGAAAACTCGAGTTTTATAAATGACACGACAAGATCTAACTTCTCTCGTGATTTGGATGCATTTGTAAACTTCAATCATTTCAAATATTTAGGAAACCTTATAAAAATTGAAGAGATTGGAGCTGTTTTGGGTATCGTGAGAGAGTAATTAGGTTGTGTTTGTGTTGAAATATTTTTGGTATTGAGTTTTGTGTTGGTATTGGGTTTAGTGAAAAAGTGAAGAGGGAGATAATTTTTTATATTTTTTATATTTTTTATGGGAGAGATAGATTATATTGTAGTATTTTATTAGAAGAAAGATAATATTTTGGGTAAAATTGTATATGCAAACGCACCTTTAAAAAGGTACAATTTTATAGAAGTCAAATGAAAAATTAAATTAATTAACCCCAAGGTGTTAGACTGAGTGGTGAAGGCTTGGGGCCTAGGGGTTTGCTCCCCCTGTGGTCCCAAGTTTGAATCCTTTCAGGTGCAAACAACTCATTGGGGTCACTTCCTCAGCGAAGCTGGACTTAACTGACATGTGTGGTTTGAGAGGGCAGCACGGCCCGGGGTTTGCCGTGGCGTTAAGCCCACCTCGGTGCACGTGGTTGGGTGCCCGGATTTCCCTCGTTACCAAAAAAAAGAAAAATTAAAGAAAGATAAATATAATTTTATTGAAGTTGATGAAAAAATAAAATGAGTGATGATTAGAGTGAATTTTGTATGTTTATATGAAAAAATGATTTGACGGGAGAAAAAGATTATTTTGAAGTTTATTTTATTTGATAAATTTTTTTGAGTTAATTGTATTGGTAAATTAAATTTTTTTATTTTATTTTTTGGGATAGTTGGTGGTTTGCAAACACGCCCGACGCCTCATAATTCTCGATGACCATCATGTAATCAACATGTAATGGAAATAAAAATATATTCTTAAGATTTTAACTTTTATTGAAATTAGTAAAAAGTTTAAGGATATTCGATTGTTGGATGATTTTTATTGAAGTTTGTTAAAAGTAAGAAAAATAAGATTTTGCTGTTTGGTTACAGAAACTTTTAATTTTTTGTTTTAAAAGTGAAGATTTTGATTGTAACTAAGAAATATTTTTTTCTCTTTAATTATTATTTGCTGATTCTTTTCTTATATTATTGTGCTTAAAAAAAAAACTATGCAAGACCAGTTCATGCAAATCAAACAATGATCCGCGATGGCATGGACCGCTTGGTTCGCGTGCTAAATCCATTCCAAGCTACTATCGGTGCGTAAAAGTTAGAAATTTTGTAGTGTGTTTGTTTTGTTAAAAATTTTCGTACCCCAAAATTTCAGGAAGAAGAACACCATATTTGTATTCGAGTACTACTCCTGGAAATATTTATAATTTATTTGTTTCCTTTGTTTTTTTAAGGCATTTTATACTCTCCATTAGAATGTTACATAAGGGCGAAAATTTAATAATTGGAAAGAAAATTTTTTATTCTCAGACCAAATTATTGACACCAACTAGTAGCTATTCATTGGAGAGTATAAAATGCCTTTGAACTGATTATTGACACCAATTATAAAATGCCCTTTATTGACATCAAATTATTGACTTAATGGATAGTCGGATTGTTAGATAGGTTACTTCACTATTACTCTCTCAATTGGTCAGTACAATTATGAGTCAAACATGTTCAAGGCTCAATACACAAATGAGTAAAGCGGAATTCTCTAATTCTCTCGTCACCTAAAAAAAGAAAAATGTGAATTTAATACCATATTTCATGGGCCTTTGTCAATTTGACAAACTTTGACGACCATGGATCATGTTCAAAGCAAATGGGTTTAAGCCCAAATGAAGCTGACTGCCAATATCTGTCTCGTTCGTTTTCGGGTTTGGGTTTGGTCTTCCTTTTAAACTTGACTGGCTTCAATAGAGCACGTTAAGGAACGAAACTAGTGAGAGGCCTGGAGGTTTGGAAAATGGGCCAAAGGGCCCAATAGGACAGACCAAAGAGTCCTGGAATTACCTCCTTCATACAGATTACAATTGAATATCTCTATTTATAGAGATAATATAGAGCATAATAGGAGAATATCGTTAAATTTAAATCTCTACATTTGAATTTGAATTTGAATCTTTCTAACAATATCAAAAATTTGATATCGTGATAATCACAATATCATATCAAATCTTTAAGATTTGATTACGACTCCATAGATGGATAAGATGGTGGAGGAGGAGAGCCAGCGATATGCAAAACAAGCGAGCCAAAACGGGGGTGTGTTTTATGCCAATAGGCTGAAATATATTGGGAAGTATCTTATTGGCATAAAGCTTATGTACATTGATGGAATCACATTGAGTGCGTGTAAAAGATGGAAAGAGAGAGAGAGGATTGGCTGTGGAACATAGAAAACATCATGGAACTAATCAATCACATTTCTTTTTCGTCGTGCGCTCCGTGGCTGCTCGCCAACCAGGCCCATTATAGAAGCTTTTCTTTGAATGCAAGTGTGGGCGCATTCTCAGTAGTGAGTATTCTGATTCGAGTGTGGAGGACGACACCACCAAACTGAGATGGTGGGAGCTATTTCTTTCACATCTGCTGATGTTCTGTGGACAGGGGCGGCTCTATTTTAAAGTGCTTTTGAAAGTCGGGCCCCACCGCACCGCTCAAATAGAGCATCCCAGTCTGACTCTCCCTAGAAAAGCTGTGGAATACAATCAAATATTCATCCAAAAACAAAAGAAAACCAAAAGAAAATTGGAAAACCATGCTGATTCATTCAAACCATAAATTGCAAATGCCTGGAGTATCATATCACAACCCATGAAAAGCGAAGTCCTCTGTTCTTTTACTGTTTTTATATTATAAGTAGCATGTTCTTTTTGCTCCGCAACAATGTTTAGAAATTGTACCATGCTCTTGCTTCTTTCATACTATGTTCTCTCCTCTATTGGGCTTCTTTTCGTTTACTCAGTCTCATTGCCTCCATCAGCCATATACCTTCTCAAATTCCGCCATAGCCTCCCCAGATATTCTCAGCGTTTCGTGCCATGGAATGAGTTTGACTCATCATCTTCACCTTGCCTATGGCCGGGAGTTCGTTGCTATCCCAACAACAGCTTTCAAGTCAAGACCTTAAATCTTTCAGGCTTTGGACTCTCTGGTGTCTTAAACAACTCTATTTCCTATCTCTGCCTTCATAAACGTTTGCTCTCTTGACCTCAGTGGCAGCAGTTTTAGCGGTGGCATCCCTCAGCTACTTGAGAACTGTGGCCAGCTTAATACTATTCTTCTCAATGACAATAGCTTCCAAGGACCAATCCCTCCGGAGCTTTTCAGATCAAAGCAGCTTTTACGGCTTGATTTGCGTTATAATTCTCTCTCTGGTAATATTCCTCCTCAGGTAAGCCTCTGCATCCACCTTGAATACATTGGATTATACGACAATTATCTGTGTGGAGAGTTTCCAAGTGAAATCTTGTCTCTACCACATTTGAAGCATCTTTATTTGAACACAAACAACTTTACAGGGTCTTTACCAGAGTTTCCAACTTTCTGTTCAATATCTGATCTTTGGATTCCTGAGAATGAATTGTCCGGATCTTTACCTCCTTCTTTGAGCAATTGCCATAACCTTACAATGCTTATTGCATCGTATAACAACTTTGGAGGGATATTCTACCAGAGATCTTCAAGGGTCTTATGCAACTTGAGGTTCTCCATCTTGATGAAAACAATCTTGAAGGGGAAATACCAGAGACTTTGTGGGACCTTGAAGGATTGCAGGAGCTTGTTCTTTCAGCCAACAAGCTAAATGGAAGTATACCTGAAAGAATTGCTCAATGCCATTTGCTGACAGATATTGCCCTCTCGGGTAATAAGCTGGTGGATCAGATTCCTCGTTCAATCGGAGATTTAAAAGGTTTGGAACATTTGTTTCTCTTTGATAACATACTTGACGGCCCATTACCTCCTCAGCTTGGGAGTTGTGCTTCACTTGTTGAACTTAGACTGCAGAATAACTTCATCGGAGGAACAATTCCTCCAGAAATTTGCAATCTTGGAAATTTAGAGGTCCTTTTTCTATTCAATAATCATATCAAAGGCCATATTCCGCTACAGATCGGTAGAATGAGTAGTCATGTGGAGTTGGCCTTGTATAACAATAGCTTGTCTGGAAGCGTCCCACCCGGTATTACCCAGTTGACAAATCTCACCTTTCTGTCCTTGGCTCACAATGATCTCACGGGCCAATTACCATCCGAGTTTGGCAAGAACAATTTCCCTGGTCTAATTAAATTGGATTTAACCGGGAACAACCTATATGGACCAATCCCTTCCAGTATATGTTCTGGCAATAGGTCTTTTAGTTTTGGCACTAGGGAACAACCGTTTTGATGGAAGTTTCCCAATTGGCATTGAAACATGTTCGTCTCTTAGGAGGTTGATTATTAGTAACAATCTTTTGCAAGGGTGTATGCCTGCCGATTTGAGTAAGAACTCTGGCATTTCTTTCCTAGACGTTCGAGGTAACTTGCTTCATGGAACAATACCTCCATCATTGGGTTATTGGAGCAATTTAACCATGCTTGATTTTTCAGAAAATAAATTATCTGGCACTGTACCTCCAGAGCTCGGTAAACTTGAGCATCTTCAAATCCTGAGACTTTCTTCAAATAAATTGGCTGGAAGGATTCCCTCTGAGCTGGGACACTGTGCAAACTTGATCAAACTGGACCTCGCCAAGAATGAACTTTCAGGAAGCATTCCTTTGGGGATTACCTCACTTGGAAAACTGCAAAGCCTTCATCTTGAAGAGAACAAACTCAGTGGAGCTACTCCTGACACTTTCTCTTCATCTTCTAGTCTGTTTGAATTGCAGCTTGGAAGCAACTTGCTAGAAGGCCCTGTTCGTTGCAGTTTGGTTAAACTTCATCACTTCAGTTCAGCTCTTAATTTGAGCAATAATAGGCTATCCGGTAATGTCCCAGTATGCCTCGGCGATCTAGACAAGTTAGAAATTCTTGACCTATCAAGCAACAGATTCTCTGGTGAGGTACCAACTGAACTAAACAGCATGATCTCCCTTATCTTTGTGAACATATCATTCAATCAACTTTCAGGAAGACTCCTTCTGCTTGGTTAAAATTGGAGACTTCATATCCAGGGTCTTTCCTTGGAAATTCAGGACTTTGTTTGCTCAGCAATGAAGAGAAATATATTGTGAAGAAGCTAGAAATAATCATACAAGAGGGCGAGCATGGGCTGCTGTGATTATTGGTGTTGTAATCTCAGTGACCCTACTTTGTGCTTTAGTTTATGTGATAATAGCTAGAGGCCTTGGGAAGAGATCTACTCCTGGTCAATCTCCTCTTCCTGATTGTCGATCAAAAACTGAAGATTTACCTCAAGATTTAAGGTTTGAAGATATTATGCGTGCCATGGAAGGCTCAAGCGACAAGTACGTGATTGGAAGAGGCAAACATGGGACTGTTTACCGCGCAAAATCTGCAAACTCCCGAAATGACTGGGCAGTCAAGAAGGTGGACTTGTCCAAGACAAGCTTTATGCTGGAGATGAGGACTTTAAGCTTAATTAGGCATCGCAATGTAATAAAGATGGCAGGGTATTGTATCAAAGATGGATATGTTTACATTGTCACCGACTACATGCCAGGAGGTACCCTTTTTGATGTACTGCATCGGAGCCAACCACGCTTGGTGTTGGACTGGGAAGCTAGATACCGTATAGCTTTTGGTGTTGCACAAGGCCTTTCCTACCTTCACCATGACTGTGTGCAACAAATAATTCATAGATATATCAAAACAGATAACATTCTAATGGATTCTGAATTGGAACCAAAGATAGGAGATTTTGGGATGGTGAAATTGGTTAATGATTCTGATTCAAGCTCCACAATGTCTGTAATTGTAGGAACCTTGGGCTATATGGCACCAGGTTGGTCCCAAATCAGTAGGTTGACTTCATTTTTTTTTGGCTATTATTGAGACATTGTGTTAAGCGGGAGGGTATGAAGCCGCGTGGAGCACCGGTCAGGATCTTCCCGTAGGCCATCCGAAGGTCCACAACTTGCCACCGAATAAATGAGGCCAAACCCGGTTGAAGTTGAGCAACCCGTATGCAAATCAATCCGGTTAGACCGGGGCAGATTTCGAACTAGGTTAGGGATTCGATTTTGAATTCCCCATTTCGCATCTGCTCCCGATTGTCTATTCCTGCTTCTGGCCCCTGCTTCCTCCCGATTTGTGTTGATTTGGGCTATCCAGGTATTTTGTTGCAGCCGGACAGACCTCCTTCTCTCGCTTCTCTCCGCCTGAACCTCGCCGAAATTCCTTCTCTTCTCGTCGGAACCTCTCTGTCGCTCCTCTCCTCGCTTGAACGTCGCCAAAATTCCTCTTCTCCTTGTCGTATTCCAATTGCAAGGACAAGTGATGCAAGTATTTCCAGATCTGTGGATGCTGTTGTCTAATAGGAGTCAGTTTGGCTAATCTGCTCTGCTCCCTGCAAGTATTTCCAGATCTGTATATGCATGCAGTGCCAAAGATGAGTATTTCCAGATCTGTCCCTCTCTCTTCCGTTTCATTTTTGAAAGATTTGTAATGCTTGTGATGGAATTTGTGATCTGTGCGCTGGCATACAAGCCAAAAGGGGTTTCAAAGGGTACCTAAAGACATTTGTGAAGTGTTCATCCCGATCTGGGTTGTAGGGGATTGAGTCATATCTTATTACCTGTATGTTTTAATTTGTGTCCAGTGGAATGAGAAACATTGTTCTTTGCTTTTGGCATAAGATTGCTCTTACAGTTGAACATGGTTGATTAATTAATTATTATTATTATTTTTAGGACTTCTACCCTCTGCTTGGTCAAGCTTGATTGTGGTCTTACATGGTTTTGTGCAGATAACACTTTTTCAAACTTCTGAATGAGATCAGATTGTGGTTTCCTAATTATGTGTAACTTTTTTTTATGGGGGTTGTTTCTTTGAGATAGGAGCTATTGTTACTTGGATGCATTGCAAGCAGATGGTTCCCTTACTATGGTTCCCTTACTATTCTCGAGAATATGAAGCAGTGTAAGGAATTTGTGATCGAATGTTTGATTCGTTTGGTTGCTTACAAAGATGAGTAAGGAATATGTCCATGTGATAGATTTCCTTTTGGGGTCTTAGTAGTTGGTGCGATGGGCTGAGGGTTGGCTCTCTACTGATTGCAGTTGATTTCCTTTTGCTAACATTTTTTATTTGTTTATATTCCTCTCTGCAGATCAAGTTAAATCATCGGAAGTTACTGGATGGAATGTTGGACATTTGTGGAGTGCCATCAGAAAAGTTCAGAACCATCTGTTCAAGTATTGACAAGTTAGATAAGCAATCTTTTGAACAGATAAAGAAAGAGATGGTAAGAGCAGCTGTACGTATATGGTCTGATCTTCCGTATATATGTGACATAAGGCCTACCCTGCTCTTACTTGGAGGTAGCAGGCTGGAAACATGTATTGAAGACCTAATAAGTTGTATTTTCTGTGGAAACTGTTGCAGTATTTTCCATTTTCTTACCTTTATGAGGGTAACTGTCAAGAATAATAATGGACCTAGTAATTCAACATTTCCACTAGGAAGCATTATTCTATAATCTATTCTGAGCTCTTTGTAACCATGTTGGTATAATATATTTCTTACATATTCCTTTTGCTTATTATAGTATGCCGTTTAAATGTTTGGTGATACGTATTTCTTGTAAATTATTGCTAGGTGGATGAGAAGGGCTTAACTGCTGAGATAGCAGATGCAATTGGTACTTTTGTGAAGGAAAGGGGATCCCCTTTGGAGTTATTATCTAAACTGAAGCAGGAGGGATGCTCTGAATGAACTGGATATTTTATTTAAAGCTCTTGATAAGTCCAAGTGTATTGATAAAGTGGTTTTTGACTTGAGTCTTGCCAGAGGTCTTGATTATTATACTGGAGTCATATTTGAGGCTGTGTTTAAAGGTGGTACACAGGTAATTTGTAAGAATTGCCTGGATTTTTCATTGTTCATCTTGCTTTCTATGGAAATCTGTATAATCAGAAATGTAAAAAATAAAGTAGAGCTACATATGCACCAAAGCCAACAAATGGACCTACCGTGCAGAAAAAGTTGCAGTATTCTCTTCCAACAACAAGAAAAAGGCAAATAGTGAAGACATAGTAAAACTACAATGATAAGGACACAATTGCAAGACCCTGTTTGTGGCACAATCAACTACTTGCAGTTAGAGGAGGACATAATCTGGTGGCTGGATAAGTCACAGTAGAAATGATGCAAATGCCAGGGAGCAGTTCCAAGATGAAGACAAAAAAATGATGAATTCAATAACTAGTCATCAATCTATGAAATTCAACTCCACTTAGTAACTTCCAGAGTGAACTAGTTCAGAAACACACAAAAAAAAATGGAAGTACAAAACAATAGATTACCTTAATTTGAACAGAGAGCTCACTTGAACAGAGAGCTCACTAGTCATCAATCTATGAAATTCAACTCCACTCCAGAGAGCTCACTTGAACAGCCAGGCTTCGAGTTCAAAGAGTCCATACAACAGGCAAGAAAATATCAATCTAACAGAGCATTAGTCCATACAACAGGCAAGAAAATATCAATCTAACAGAGCAAAATTTCCTCAATCATGACGAAACCAGTTTGCAGAAATACAGGGCTTCAAGCATTTTATGCAAGCAAGTGCTCAGATAACTTCATAACACAAGATTGTAAATGGGCTTTTAATTCTGGAACTTTATGTAATGGCATATTAATAAGCTGATTTTGACACCTACAATATTTTCCAAATAGACTGCATCACCAACTGGTATGTTGGGATTCAGGAAGAATAAAGGAAAGGAAACAATAGGTAGAGGGGGGGACCACAGTTGAGGAAAAACATAATTTAAAATTGAAGCCACCACTACTTTGGTTAGTTTCAGATCCTTCGTAGTTTGGATCTCAATTCAAGTTCAAAACACCTTTTAGAAAAATGCAAATCCACAAGGTTTTCGACCAGTAACCGCCCGAAATCCTAATTATATTTCGATTCCACTAAAAAGCTCCAGATATTCCACACAAAACCAACGAAAATTTTTACAGATCCAACACAAGGAACAAAATAATATACCGAAATTAAAATTTTAAACCCGTCACTAGAAAGAAGCCCCATATATAGTAGAGAGAGAAACGGGAAAGGTGGATGGACAGGAAATGGAGAAAACCTTTTTTAAGATTGGGCCCTTGTTCACGCGAGCATGGTATCCTCAGCACACACACCAGCGGCTTTCCTCTCATCCCCGACCTTGTTCATCTCTGTATGTGGTGGTTTCCAAAATCGGGAGCTGGAGTTCGGATTTCGAAATGGAGGAGGAAGATCTTGGCCACGAAGTGGGGATTTTGAATTCGAATCCCTAGTTATAAACCGAAAATTGATGAAACTGGTTTAATTACAACCGGGTTGGAAAAACCGCTTCACACCGGACCGGGTTTGAAGGGCATAACTTCATTAATGTGCTGGCAAGTTGGGGACCGTCGGATGACCTCCGGTGTGATCCTGACCGGAGCCTCACACTGCTTAATACCGGACGGCTTAACACCATAACCGAAACAATTAATTCTATCACTGTAAAAATTATTTGGAGTTCATAATTTTTACAGTGAAAGACTTTCGAAAATAATGTCTAATTACTTTCACTACCAAAAACACACACTGATCACACAATATAGGCCAAAATAATATCCAAATAATTTTTACAAATAATAGAATACGAGATAAACCTACAGGAAGTCAACATAGGCGCGGTACGAATTATAACGTACTATTTTGTATCCCGCTTCTTGGAGACTCAATTCTCTGTGCCCAACTTTGGATCTCTACGACAGGGCCGGCTCAAACCAAGGCCTAAGGCTATATAAATTATATAAATTATACTGATTTGGCACCAGGTTGGTCCCAAATCAGTAAGTTGACTTCATTTTTTTTTGGCTATTATTGAGACATTGAGGTTAGAAGCTTACGTTCTGCCTACTTGAACTGACCTATGCTTTTCGTTTAATATTTCAGAGAATGCATACTCGACTCGGTTGACAGAGAAATGTGATGTCTATAGCTATGGAGTCGTACTACTAGAGCTTCTTTGCAGAAAATTGCCAGTCGACTCCTGCTTTGAAGACGGCTTAGATATTGTCTCCTGGACAAGAAAGAACCTGCAGGAAAACGATGAGTGCATTTGCTTTCTCGATGAGGAAATCAGTTATTGGGGTAGAGATGGACAACAAAAGGCATTGAAGCTGTTGGACTTGGCGCTTGACTGCACCGAACAAGTGGCAGATAGGAGACCCTCCATGCGAGACGTAGTAGGATTCCTTACGAAGTTGAACGATAACCATGCAAGAAGTGTAAGTACCAGAGAATGTTAAGAGAATTGATACAAAATCGCTTACTTCTTTCATGAAATTTTCGCTGGAGTAGAAAAAAAAAACAACCCATTTCGTATGGTCAGATGCCTCAAGTATATGCCATATCACGTTAAGCAGAATCCCTCTAATCTATGAGCCACCTAGCTTTGACAATTTGCAATAGAAATGTTTCAAGATGGGCAACGCAACTGGTGAAGACAGTGTTGCAAGTAGAGAGGAAAAAGAGCTAAGCAGTCCCAGACAGTGTACGTAGGAGAAAGAGCATTTGATAGTGCCAAAAGAAAAGAGCATTTGATAGTGCCAAGTGCCAACCATTAAATCTAGTGGACGAGGTGAAACAGGGTAAGAAACGAAAGACTCTCAAGTCTTCCAAATGGAACTTGTAAATTCCTCCGCAAATGAACTGAAATCTCCTCGCAATTTGCTACGTAGTCTCCGCCCATTCATTATGCCGAGACTTCTGCGCAGAGCGTAGGACATATGTGATATGTCCAAGAGTGTACGCCTTTTTTTTCACACAAAAAAAAAGTGTGATTTTTTAAGAACTTCTGCCAATGGGTAATTAAAGTCTTGTCTTTGAAGGAATCACCAAGTTAATTTAAGGAATAACGTTCTATTTGCCAAATTTTATATTATATGAATATTTGCTTTTCTTCTTTTACATTTTACTAAGAAAAATGAGGTCTCTGCCGAACACAAGATTTACACAATGCACTATATAACGGTTTATCTTATCATACGATATCTGTGCCTCAACTTCTCTCTCACAATTTCAGAATGGCCATCATACAATTAACGTTTTTGGAGAACTTTTCTTATACTCCCTGTTCATTTTTGTGCGTATGGCCGTCAGTATAAGTATTGGCAGCTGGCTTGTGGCACATTTCATAAGATCTTGTTAAAGTTCATCTACCACAATATTCCTTTCAAAATCTAGACACTTCCAAGACTAGCTATCCCTCTATGGCACTTATATTATGGAGATATTGAAGGAAATTAAAATGAAATACTTTTTGATTTTCATATTAGAATGATGTCTTTCATTGGTTGGGGCTGTAGTATAAACAAAAGGAGCAGCATCTACACTGCTTGGACAGGCAGTGGTAACTATATTGCACTTGTTCTTGCTGTTATCTAATCAGCATCTCTATTGTTTGGACAATTGTCATTTCTGCTATCTGAAGAACATCTTCATGGATAGTGATAACTATATTAAACTTTCAATTTAAATCTTTATTTTGGAGTTTGGAGAATGAAAGCACTTGATAATAGAGAATCTACTGTGGTTGTAGCAATTCTCTTGGATAATTCTAATTGTTGATAGAATAGAATATGAAATTGAAGTTGTACTGATTGATCTCCACTAAACGTTATTGTAATAAAAGAAAGAACAAAGCCAAATTGGAGATTTGGCTAACCTCCATAGAATTGAGAGAGAATTGATAGAGATGCTATTGGGTTCTTTGATATCCTTCACAATGATAACCGTCACCCAATATACTTCACTAGTAATCCATTGCACTTCATAATCGTTAGCTGCCAGATCCAAGCCCATTAACAGAATGCGTTTAACCCACTACCAGAACTCCTCACCTCAGTGAACCCATTACTTCTCAGCCCATCATATCAAAAAGCCCACTATTACATTACTAACCATTCCAGCTCAAAGTGTCCAATTCGTGGCAGAACCTCTGACTCTCGAAACTTCTAGTGTTCTGTCCCTCTTCGGGTCTTCTTCTCTCATGCCCAACTCCTTAACCCTAACCCTTCAATGCCAGCTGTGTTACAATGGCCTTTGTATTCTCATTCACTTAGGAACTTGATTGGGTTAGGATTCTTTTTTTCTTCTTCTTCTTCAAACAACGGAATAACAGAAATATCAACAAAACCAGAGAGCTTACTGCTTAGCACGTGCAGCCCATTGAGCCAATAAATGGGCTTGTTGATTGGGTTATGATTCCCTTGTTGGCCCAATCTGTATTATTGGGTTGACCTGTTGGTTTATCCTTTTTGCAGCTATTATTATGGAAGATATTTGGTTTAAAACGAACCAGGTTGTGCATAATGGAACGAGTGTGGATGCATGGGTAACTGTTCAGGAAATGAAGAAGAGTCAGACATGGAGCATTCACGTCAGCACATAAAAATCACATGACTCAAAGACTTATTAGGCATTGCTTTAGCTTAACCGGCAGCACACAAAAATCATTCACATGATTCAAAGACTTATTGGCATTGCTTGCTCCATCATTTGCTGCAAGTTAAGTGTAATTTTGTTCACTATAAAAAAACTCATCAACCAAAACAGATAAACTCCCAACAAATACTACTTGAGTACAAAAACTCAACACAATTGAGATGCTCCGAACATCAAAACTCGAATTAAAATGATCATTTTCATCAACAGATTGAGTATGCTGGAGTGACAACTTGGGATTATTTCTTAAAGAAACAGGGCGTGGGTGAAAAAATTCATGCTTGGAACTACAATATCAAATTGCAATAGCGTGCCTCAAGGCACCTAATCTGTTGTACCCATGTGTTCTGAAATTTCATTTTCTTTCAACTTTTCCAAAGCTGAAATTCGCTGATCCAGTGAGTCAGTGAGGCCTTTCACCTGAAGAGAACCGAAAGACTCTTAATTAAAGACCATATCCATGTTCTTTCACAGAATGGCAAAACACAAAAGAACATTGGGGATTTTTTTAAGCAATTGTCCTATACTTCATCCTTGCAAATACAAGAAACCTTAATGAGTAAAAGTGGTAACGATCATGTCCTTGTAAAACATGCTTTACGTCATGTCAAAAACAGGGCATAAACCTAAAGCAAAATGAACATAGAAATATTTCTTATCTGGAGGGAAAAATCCGTCTTTTCCTTTTTAAAGCTCAATTACAAGCCTACTTTAAGGGGGAGGGGGAGGGGGAGGGGGGAAGAGAGAAGAAGTTTCCTGACCATTTTGTGTCAGTATAATTTTGGCGATGTCAAGATATTAGAATTTCTGGAGTAATTTACTCCCATTTTGTGTTTCCTGAAATAATTCGATCATGGGTGCCTCCATGTATGCAAGCAATGTTTTAGTGGCATGCTCTCACGGCTCCTATGAGTCACATTGTTTAAAAGAAAAGTTTTACAATCACATTACAACCAAATTCGAGCCTTGAAATGCTTAAAAATCATTTACACAGGCAGGAAACAAGTGTAGTTCATGTATAGTGAGTTAAACTTCAAATTAGGTAGCTCAATTTCTCATTGTCTGAAGATGAATGTAGGTACACCAAACCTAAAGAGAGAGAGGGTAATGCAATAACAGTCTGCAGTTAGATTTATATGAGGAAAGCACCATATCATCTTCATTACCACTGGTCCACTGTCATAAATATCAGTAATCACAATCAAAATAATGATGATGATGCTGACAACAAGAATGTTGATGATAACAACAATATTGCTGCTTCTACTTCCAACAACAGCTCATCGACTGAAAAGATTGATTTTAATGTCTTAAGCCAAAACACCTTATCAGGGTAGTTCAGGAGAACTCAACACACTAGAACCTCCACAATAGAATTACATTATACATATATCATTCTACCTCTTCCCAATGTGATCATCAATACCAGGAATGCAATTTTAAATTCGAGATAGAAATCTCACTTATCTGTCAGCCACATAATGGTCAATGAGTTTCAGTTTTATACCATTGGCAGTTTGACCATTTAATTTCTTATATGCCCGATAGAAGCAGAGGAAAGGAGTATAAACAAACCTATGAGACAAAAACCACGAATTTGGACCTTCAAAAGGTTGAGCAAAAAACCTATTTATGGTCCACTTGACAAAACCTAAAAATCCATGTTAGATTTCTAAGAAATGCTCCAAGATGGGCAAGGTAAGAGCTGAAAACGTTGAAGGAAAAAAAACTTGAAGCTTGCAACTAGTAGAAGACCTTTGTCCTAATCAGGCTGCATATGAGAAAGAGCATTTGAGCTAAAAACCAAATAAAAACAGTTCAAAATTTAGAAATTTAAAATAAGCCACTCAGGCTAGGGATTGAAAGGATTTGCGACCTATTGCAACTAGGGAAACTTCTAAGCAACATGGCTTCGTTTCCATTGCCCCAAATACCCAACCATTCCAAAACTCCAAATCGCTCCTATTCATCCAGAGCGGTGCTTTTTTTTCTTGGCAATCCAGCACAATGCTTGCTTTCTATCCCCTTGGATAAAGGACAAAACAGTACATCCCCGTTCCCAAAATCCAAAACCTGATTCGGTTACCTAATTAATTTTAGACCCCAAACTCCTCTAAACAAAAGCAACCAACTTGCGTGTTTCATTTCTCACAAATGTCGGGATCAAACCAGAAGTGAAAAGTATAAACATGCTATCGGAGTCCACGCTATTTTTTTTTTGATGAGTGTCGGAGTCCACACTATGGTCCTGTTAAATCATGGCAAATGAACTTTTACCACCTCCAAGCTGCTACCAAACAAAACAAATATGACATACACACTTCTCCTATGTACTCGAATTTTAGTAAAAGATTTCGCATAGACTAACTAACCGATCTAGCAACAGCTCCTGAGGATTATCTCAAACACTCAACAATCGTTCTCCTCCATGATCCCACCTATCTAGCTCAAATAGCTTCTTCAGCATAAAGCATACCATTAATCTAATAGTAACTACCCAATCGTTTTATGAACTGCCAAAATTACAGTAATTTCTACCCTTTCGAATATCTAATTTCTAACTCGACGAAATGGTTTCCGTGAAATCCACAAAATAAGCATTATTTGAAACCCAGATTCAAATTCGAACTTAGAAATCCCATGTTTCATTCATATAGTTAAATAAGTATAAATAAATCACAGTCCCAACAGAAAAAAAGAAAAAAAGAAAGAAAGAAAGAAGTGATAGTTATTTTAGGGGTGGAACAGTACCTGTTGGGAAATGGCCTCGTGAGCAACTTTGTAATCCCTGTGAAGAATGTAAAGCCCCACAAACGACGCCGCTGCAGCTCCCATGAAGAACGATGCCAATTTCACTCTCAGAACGTAACCCATGTTCCTCCTTTTCCCTCTCCCGCTATCGTCTCTGCCCTCTCTGATTCTATAGCCCCCGTTTCGGTCTATTTGTGATCAAAACGACAGCGCTACAAGTCTTTCTCTTTCTCTCTCTCTAACGACGCCGTATGTCCAAAAGAACGTATTTTACGTGCACGTAGAAAAAAATATTGCCTTTGCAACAGTGTCTTGTATACACCGTAGGTCTACAGGGAGACATAAACAGTGTCACCCTGTGGGTCCCGTGGGTCCCTTTGAAGGTCCCACTGTTGGCTGGAAAACTTGGGCAAAGGGTTAGAATTTGTCAGAGTAGAGAGAGGATAGAGAGATGCAGCAGTCACCACAAATGCTGAATGGGGCACCTTCAATTCCTCCCACTATTAATGTTACAACCGAACAGATTCAGAAGGTACCCATTACTCTTTTCTTTTGTATCTGTCCATGTACATGTGTGTATCCGTTGAGCTGGTGATGTATTATTTCTGCACGTGTGTAGAATGTGTGCATGCGTTGGTGAAAAGTGGGTCTTGGGACATGCAATAAGATAGTAAGTTATGCAGTAAACTCAGAACGAAAATGGCTTTTTTGTTGTTATGAAAAAAAGTGGCTTCTTTGTTGAACATTAATCAGAGGGGCCAATTTTTCAAAATTGTGATTGTTGGTAATGCCAGAGACAAATGAAATTGGTCCTGAAGTGTTTGATACATTGATTGAGTAAAGAATATCTACCATCTTTGGGGCTGGACATTGTCTCACGTGCAGCAACTTGGACCATGACTTTTCAATCAATTCCTTAGGTTTGATAACAAGCAAGGTTAGTCTGTGGCCGGGGATATTTGATGGAACTAGCCTGCAAGGTTGTGATTTGTTTCTGCCTTTTTCGTATACAATAAAAGGACGTCATTCTCTCCACATTGAATATCTTCAAAATATATTTTCTACGCTTTTGAATAAGGTTATGTCGAGGCATATGGCACCTGTGAATCATCTTAGAAGCAGCAATTTTCACCAAGTTATGGGTGTCTTAGCATTCATCTTTCTGTTTGCATCTGAATAGGTTATGTCGAGGCATAGTCGAGGCATATGGCACCTGTGAATCATCTTAGAAGCAGCAATTTTCACTAAGTTATGGGTGTATTAGCATCCATCCTTTTGTTTGCATCTGAATTTTTATTTTTTGTAAAGCGGATGTACGTGATGCTTCCTATCGATGTCTTTATCTCGATGTTTATAAGTAAATAGCAAGTATGCAGAACATTAGCATGTTATGGAGGGCGCTGTTTCTTCCCGTCTTATCCTTCTAATGAACGGTACTGAATATGACAAGCTTTTGATTATAGCATAAGTATCATGCTTAGGGAGTACGTTCTTCACTTTGATACATGTCTGTCTAGCCTTATTCATGATCCAATCTAACAGACATGTTTCGGTACAAGTCCAATTTGTAAACGTTGATTTGTGGGCCTGCTTCTTAATAGCAAGTTTCACTCTTCCTGAAGTTGAACAGGAAAAAGAAATCCTTTTACCCACGGATTTAAAGATGCTGATATCTTATGCTTGGTGCAGTACCTGGACGAGAACAAAGATTTGATTCTGGCGATAATTGAAAATCAAAACCAAGGAAAATTTGCAGTGTGCCCCGTAAGTGGTAAACAGACTACAATGTTTTTCTGCCGTTTGTTTCTCTCACTTAATGGTACATTCCACATTCTTTTTAAAATTTTATTGTGAGCAATTGCCTGCCTGGCCAGCTTTAAGCAACCTTGGGACTTCCTGATTATTTCAGCCTAAATTTGAATTCCTTGAAGTAGAAGGCATTTTTTTCTCCCTTTTCAGTTGCGCCTATATAGCATAACATTTTGCACTTTCCATCGTCTAGTTCTTCGACGAGAGTGGAAGACTTTTTATTGGATTGGCCTTTCTGGAACCTTCAATGGTCCATTCCTGGTGGAGCAATTATGTTGGATTAGTTGTGATGGGAGTTAAGAGAAAGAAGATCTATTACTCTATGGTGAGGAAGCAGTGGCATCTCACCTCTGGCCCCAACAAAAGAGTATTTGTTGAGCATACCACAATTAGGTCTCTTTTTTGTCAGGGATAACATTCTAAAATAATCTGACAGCTATAAAAGACTGCAAAAGCGAATAGAGACGTATATTATGAACATATTATCATCTTCTCATTTCAGACTTGTATCTTTCTCAAGTCCTGCATCTCTCAAGCCAGACCTTTATTTATCCAGAAAATCTTAAATATTTTTCGTAGTAATGTACAAGTGTTGCTGGGAAGTTGAATATCATAAGTCAGTCCACTTATGCTTGAAAATGAGTCTTACCATGCAATGAAGGGAGAAATTTATTTAGTATAGACCAAGATATGAGATAAGTCATAGAGAATCAATTGGCTGCACCCTAGAGAAAATTTAACCTACAAATAAACTCTTTCAATTGAAAAGTTCTATAATCATCTGGAATTTTTGGACTAGAAGAAGATTCAACTAGCATATCAAGTGTTTGAACTACCCGAGTAGAAACAAGCAGAATTCTTCTTGTATAAGATTTGACTATTGAATTCGGTCTTCTTCCAACAATGCTTACAGGTGAACAGTTTGGAGAGATTATGCTCTACTTTTATATACTAATGACATTGTCTCAGTTTACAAATCCATTGTGAGGTAAATGCTTCTCAAAATAGTAGATAGAAGTCCTAAAATGACAAGGCCAAAGATGCTTAAGGTTAACTATGACTTTTATAGGTGATTAGTGAAGGAAAAAATCTTTATCACTATAGCGATTATCTTACCATCATGAAACTGCATATCAATAAAATGAGGTAGAGCTTGGTTCGTGAGATGGGCCAGTGGTGGGAAAGGAAAGGATGAAAGTAGGGATGAGTGCATTTGCTCAACTCTAAATGTAACAGCACTAAATGAACTCTTGGTATGAAACTAGGATGAGATGTTTAGTCAATGTTTAACAAATACCAGTTTCTTTTCAATCAAGGATTGCTGCAAGGACAAAGGAAAGACACCTAATCCTTGAGAGAAGACACAAAACCTTGTGGCCTATTAATTATGACCGTAAATTGAGTGCATTGTCAAGGAAAGAACTTGTGTATTACAGGTTACTGGGATAAGGTTTTCTGTGGTTGTACACCTATTTTTGTCTCCACTTTTGTACGTCGACATAAATCTCTGCAGTGATGACATTTTCATTTAGTTACTCATGGTGAAATTTGATCATAATATATCTACGTTGTAGGTCCATAAGTTCACCATCTTTTTCGCCTCATATGGCCAGTACTTCACCATATGAACAGAGAGCTAGAACTTTTTCTAGGATGTTTTCTGATGTTTGAATCCCGAGTCAAAATTCAAATGCTGCAATCTTCGATTTCTATGGTAGCCATGTTTTTTTTTTGCTTGATTGGATGAACTTAGTAGAATTGTGTTGGCTTAGTGTCTTCTCAATGCTGTCTTATCTTTTCTGGGATCATAATCTCCGTCATAGCTTTCCAGTATGAAGATTTCTGATCAGCAGATGACATTTTGGTTTAGGTACCAAGCCCAGCTTCAGCAGAACTTGACATTTCTAGCTGGAATCGCAGATGCCCAACCACAAGCACCGACCACGCTTTCCCAGGTGAATTAGCTCAAAAGTCAAAGCATTGAAACCTATCGTTGAATGATTGCTTACCTCCTTGAAATATTCGCAGATGCCCGCACAGTCTGCAGCGCAACAAGGGCTTGTCATGCAGCGTCCCCAAGCTCCTATGTCTCAGCAACAACAAGGTCCTTTTATGCCAAAGTTGTCATTCCAGTTGAATGACCAGCAGCTGAAAAAACAATCAGTCTACCTCCAGCAACAGCAACTTCTCAAAGGGCAGATGGGCGCGAGACCAGGAGGAACAAGTGACGTGTATCACGCCACTCATAGTGGCCTTGGAAACACTTCTTTTGGTATACAGGGAAGCAAGCAAGATAGCTCAGAGGCCAGTGCTGGAGATTTTCTTGGAAAGTTAGGTTCCAGATATGATAGTACAGAGCAGTAGGCACAGTACCTCTGGGCCTTCAGAGTTTTCCTTCTTTTTCCTTTTGAATACCTACTATTTTCAATCCTCTGGGCTGCTGCGCTAATCATTTCAGTTGGCGAACTTGTCTCCTTTTCCCCTCGTCACCGAGAGTAGTCCTAGTAGGATATACACAACATTCCTTCTGGTGTAGTCTTTTTTTGGCAATAACAAAATTAGGCAAAGCACTTCCGTTTCTATATAACAATTTTTTCAGTTCTGCCTTCATCTATTTTTAGTTGGGCAGCATAGGCGAACTACTAATGTAGGCGGTAACTTTTTTTTTCTACAACAAAATAGAAGCATATCCTACGATGACCACAAGCTACATTTTAAAATTTCGGCTGCAAAGTCGCCGTTCCTTCTTCATTGTTTTCTCACGCCACAGTGAAGCTTCGATTGCATTACTTGTTAGAATTGTTTGACGTGCGATTGTGCTCCTGAAAAGCTAAAGCCCGTTCAGCTTCCGCTGAGGCGAGCTATTGCATTGTTTCTTTCCTGAACAGAATGTCGGAAAGGAAACTGCAATTTTTTATACTTGGAAAACACAAGGAAGCTGAGCCAATGAGTATAAGCTATCAGATGCACAATTGCAATTGTGTGCATGAATATCATTGCCAAGGGCAGCGAATTGGCTTTCGAGTTTGGATAAACACGCACAAAAGTAAAATTGAAATTCCGACGAAGCAGAATGAAGAAAAATAAATCAAAGGAGACCAAAAGAAATATACGATAACAATTCCAATAAGAGAATTCAATATGATGCAAGCTGACAATTGTATCAGCGAGAATACATTCTCCAGCAGATCCTATAACCATCCCCCAAACACCCCAATCAGGCGACTAGTGCATATTCCTGGTCATGATATCATCCAACTGATTCCATGCATCCCGTGATCTACAAAAGATATTCATTAAATGACCATCGCAAGACCAATTATAGGAAGTAGAAACACAACATCAACAAATTATGAGATTACATTCAAATATACCTACCACGAAATAATAAATTATGTTACACAAGCTGATTGAATTTCTTTTAACTTTATACAATGTACACAAGCTGCCAACTTATCTGAGCATTGACAACAAGTGACAAATAGTAAACCCAAAAATCTCAAGGAATTGCAGAATTACTTTCGCCGCATCTACTCCAGAATTTACAGAGCAGATTTAACATAATTTTGATCATGAATAACGCTTGTGGCTTTTGGTACTCATAACAAGATAGCACACTTCCAATATACATATAGCTGGACAGCAATCCCCAAAATCAGTGTAGAATATGTAAATGCACATAAGTACATATAAGCATATCATATGATGATCGGATAAACCTGTATTCATTAAAGAGTGGGTGGAAGATCTGTAAAACCTTGCACACAAACAGATGCAAAACGATTGGGTATGCAATTTGGTCCATTATCTAAACAAGATCGTCCGCAATACATTGGCAGAACAAGTATCTTCAGATGCAGCAAACAAGACATATGGACCTCAAATACACTCAAATGTAATATACCATCCACATCACTTATAGGATAGCAGACACAAGATGCCACAACCCCTTTGATTCTCAACCTTCAAATGTGACACGAACAGGTAGAGAGATAATTGCTTGTCTGATTATATTAGTGAAGACTCAGGAAATGTACTATTTAAATTACCCTAACCTAATCTGTTTGTTCCAAAAACATGATAATTAGCAAAAGAGCAAAAGGTGAATTCAAAATGAATATCCAACTAGAAGATACTGCAAGCACATATAAAATTACTTACCCATGAAAGGCATACTATCTATCTTCTGGAAGGAAATGCAGCACCAGACATCCTGTGAATTTAAGATAGTATTAGCTTCAAGCTTCAATGACTATAAAAATAAAACCCTATGCATAAATTTATAGAGGTTCCAGCCTGCTAGAAGGTTTTTTGCTAAACCTGCTCCGCTGTTTCCCAACAAAATTCAAGTTAGCTCTCCCATTAGCTGAGCCTGTGCTTTGGCTAGTGCTCAAATTTGATCTATTAACATTGGATCCATTCCCAACTGTCGCAAATGCAGACTGCCTACTTTCAGGGCCATTTGTTTCCAGAGGATCTTTAGGCTTGCTCAAAATCTTTATATTTGAGAGACTCCTAGGAAGACCAAAACCAACACCATTTGGTTTGTGATTCTGCATTACAGAGAGCTGTGATGGCTCCTCAATTGAATTCAGAGAGACGATTGCATATTCCTTGAAAGCTGTCTTGTCAGTTTTAAAATTTTTGGAGTCCGTGGATGGAATCTTTCTCAGTCGGTGAGATTGCGCCACTGGAGTGACAGCCATAGAAGGCAAAAATGAGGAGTACGGAGATGATGCTGCAGCTGCCGCAGCAACTTTAGCCACAGCTGCTTCAGCTGCTATCATTTCTTGTGCGCCTTCTCGAAGCTGAATATAGTCTCCCTCAATGACAAATAGCTGAGATCACATTTCAAGTTTTCTCAGATTAAATAACACATCTATATCAACCAAAAGAAAACAAACACGAGTATTTGAGCATTCTGAATTTCCAATAAACTCACTTCTGGGTGACCAACCACGAAGTCATCAAGCTTTCCATATTTTCTCTTGTAATCATGCCAGTGTAAAGGTGCAAGCATCTTGCCCAGCCTATTTGGTAACTGTAGGCAAGATGAATAACATATGTCATCAACTCAACCAATGTTTGAAAAAACTAGTATTGCTCACTACGATAGCCAGAGAGTTAAAACGTGTAAATGCACTAACTGTTGAACTGATCCGAATTCGACCCCCAGCAGGAATTGTGCGAACTACACAAGCCAACAGCAATCTTTCATCAAGAAGAGCAGGCTCTGAAGCCTTCCCCACTGTTAGTGCACTTGCCTGCCCAGTTGAGATAAACGATTCGGGCAAAGCTGCAACAGTGGCATTGTTTGCTGCACTTTCACCAAGATTGACAGAACGAACTGAAGGATCAGATGCTGATGGGTTGGCAGCAGAACTTGGTTGTTCTGCTGTTGAAACTTGGCCCTCTAATCCATTTGAGGTCAGGACATGCTGCTCCTGTGCAGTTCAAGTCCAAGAGAAGCTTAGTCACTGCCCCTACTTACCTGCTGCTGTAAAAAGTAACCAGCTGACTCCGTAGTACCAGAAGTAATGGGAAGAAATAAAGACAAACCTTGTTTTCATTATTTTGGTCATGAGTATCCAATCTCAAGGCATCATGAAATTGGGAAGAAATTTGTTGCAGGCTCTGCTCAGATTGGGGTACCAGATACGCCCTGTCAATTGATTCAAGAACCTGAAACAAAAAATTTGGTGGGTCCAATCAACGTTGCTAAACAACAGCACCTATTTTCCAGAGAAGCAACAACTAAAAAGACCTGTTGTTCCCCCGCAGACGATGAAATTACAGAATCAGGCTTTGCCCCTTGGCTGATAGGAACATCCAGATAGTCTTGATGAAGAGCTTGTCCATTAACTGACATTTCATAGTTGTAGTTCGAATCTGATCTCATTAGAGCTTGATCAGTTTGGGATGGTGGAAGGTCATTCTGCGAAGATATCTGTGAACCCTCTGATACAGCCTGTAAAAAAAAAAGACAGCACAAAAAACAGCAAGGAAGAAATTCTTATATGACCTCTATAATACTGATACATTACAATAACAGAAAAATGTTTTGAATTGTCAGAACCTGTTGGTTCTGCCACTGTTGGAGGGAACCCATTGCAGCTATTGAGTGAAAATGCCCAACATGAGATGGAGGGACATGTGATGGCAAAGAATCGGGAACCCCCTGTTGATGCATAACATATGGATGCAAAGCAGTCACTTGTCCATTTGGAAGGTAGGTAGGCATTCCAAGCAGAGACGATGGAGCAAGTGGAACACCAGGAACATGGTCGGTCTAAAAACAAATATTGAATAAATCAGCCATTGTGCACACATCTATGAAATTACTCATTTCACTTCTAATCTATAACTACAAAACTTCATTCCAAAAGGATACTTTGATGATATAATATGCATAACCTGTTTCGTGTGCATAGTAGGGTAGAACTCTGTTTCTTCTTTTCCAAATCAGTTGAGCTAGGGCCAGTGGGCCACACCATTTTTGATAATTTAGGAAACTTTTATTAAATGTTAAATAAGAGAGGTTATCCACCCTGTGCGTTGAAAATCTATGGTTCCGCCCATGAACTTCATATTATGGCATATGAAAATGATAAATTGGACAAAGCACCAGTCTTTATAGAGATTAATAACAATGACACTCCAAGTAGAATTTACCTGGGCTGGTGGATTGCCAGTTGAAGCAAAAGATGAAACATTGTCTGCATTCCCATTCGGAAGGACCCCGGGATTTCCACCTGACGTGCCACCTCCTGTTGCATCTAGTTGGTTTCCATTACTCTGACCAAACTGAGATACATCCTTTGAATTTGTTTGGGATAAATGTGACTCATCATTGTAAGCTCCACTCCTTTCACGTGCATCAGACAGCTCCAGTTGGAGCTGCTGTACAGTATGCAAATGAAGTCTTTCCATCTCTGCAAACTAGCACAAAAAAACCCAAAAGAAAAGAAAAGTTATAGATGACACTCCATCTTAGGTAAAATCAAGTCCATGCTTAACCCCAAAACAGAAATCTCGAAATAATTGCCTGGAACAGATTATACTTAGCAGAAATTAAACAGCATTGTATTGTTTCTACTTTCTAGCGTAGCATATATTAGCCAGTCGGAGAACTCAATATTGCTGAGAAACATAGAGACAGGTAAAGAAAACCAAAGATCAACCACAGAGATCTAATTCGAGCTTCATAAGAAAAAAGCACAGAACACGTGCTTCTATACATGCATGTACATCTACATACCATCCAAAAAAGTGTCAACACTCAGAACTCTTCTCTATACTCTCAAACTTCATGCACTTCCTAAAAGAGCATGAGAGAATAGCAAAGCAAGCTTACCTGTCTTTGACAACCAAGCCACAGCTGGTTATATTGTTCAGTACGCTCTCGCAATTCAGCTTGCAACGAATGGTTTGTCGTTGATTGCAACACATCCATCTCCTGAACACGAGCAATCCAGGCTTGGGCTTCCCTTAATTGTTCATCTTTATAAAGAATGGTTTCTTGAGCAACCCTATGCTGAAAGATAGTAAAATTACAGGCAGTGAACCTTCTATAAAATGGCAATGATAACTTTCGCGAAGACTATGAGAGGAAAAGAGAGAAAATAATCTTGAAGGTAATTCTCAGTACGATAATATTTTCCAAACAACAACATTTGTCATCATATATCTTGTTAACTTTGAAGAAGAGACCAATGCCTTATTCAACATAAGTACTAATTATAAATGCATTAGAAAACTTGAAGTTTTAACTTCCACTTCAAAACCACAACACAAGCACAACATAAACACAAATAGGCAGACCTGTTCCTGCAACTCAATAAGCTGCCTCTCTTTTTCTTGCATGTGCTCTTGAAGGTCATGTATCTGCTTTATATGTTGGGCTCTTTCAGCTTCAGAATGATCACGCTCTCTTCTGAAAAAGGACGATATAAGAATTTGTTGAACAGGTCCAGGCCTCAGTTACAGAAATGGCAATTAATAACACATAAAAAAAATGGCACTCGCTAGTAAATAGCAGCAATATTGTAAGACAGCCATTTAGACCATAGTAAAATATGAGGAACCTTTTTCTTTTTCGTCAAATAAATGCCCATAAGCAACTGCTGTGAAGGATAACAAAAAAAAAAGAACAAACCAAATAATGAAGAGCAGAGGAATAAAGGCTTGGATAAAAGGGCCTACAGCATAAAATAGAGATGTTTTACACGCAAATTCACACCTGAAGGATGCTAGTTCTTTATTTTGTTCTCTAAGAAGGCCCTCTTTAGCCCATGCCTGCCCAGTCAATTCAAAGGAAAGAATTCACAACTTATTGTAACACCTCAGTCAAATCAATGAAGAACATATAAAACAATCAAGCACTCAACAAACCGCTTCATTGTCCAATTTAATTGCATGCAGCTCCCTATCTTTCTCTTCCATTTTCCTTTCCAAGTCATGTATGGCCTGTTCCCTTTCGGGCAGTTGCTCCTGCCACGTAAAACCAAATTCAGAGGAAGAGAATTACTGGCCATTAGTAGCCTATTTAGAAATCTCCTCCCAGAGATCAAAGCTTGACTCAACATGTGATCGCACTAAGATAGATTCCTTTAAAGCAAAAAAACAGTCCACCTATGTCTTCACATGAACATCCAGTCACGCCGGTCTCATTATATAATCAAATTGACAAATAATGACATGAACCACTTAACATTGTTATCTGCAAAGACTCTTAACAAGAAAAAAATCCCTCCTCTCAAGTCGCGCTACAATAACAACAATATTGTAAACGCATTATATTATAAATTGAATCAAAAGGTCAAACCTGAAGCTTGGCAACAGCATTAACATGCTCTTTGATCTGAGCATCAAAGTTGCTTCGCATTCTCATTACCTCAGATCGTGCAATTATTTGAGCTCTAAGTTCAATCTCCACCTGTTGCAATTCCTCTCTTTGTCTACCCACATTATGAAGTCTCTGTGGCAAAAGGTCACCTTCTAAGGTACTTTCCACTGTGATTGAACAGAAGTCAACATCAAGTGGCTCCCTTCCCTGCTGCACCTTGATTGAACAACATACCATCTTCATTATAAATAATTCCTTGCTATTATTTAAAGGAATTTCCCACATCAAAATCCTTACCTCATATATAGTTCTCTCATCTGAGTGCCCTAACTTTGATCGTTCCAACTCCTAGGCAACAGAAAAATAACTACTTAATGAAAAAATAATTAACCATTAAAATCAAAATCTTGATGACAAAATAGTACCAAACTTTCAATTTGACTACCGAAGACAATGTAGGTAATGGGCTAGATAGATTTCAAATCTTGGATTACTCCATTATTTCTGACTAAGGAAAACTGACAGTTCTGTTTTCTTTATCCTTACGTTATCTAATTTAGATAACCCAGAAACTCCAGAATCGTGCATCAATTGAAACATAGACAAGCAAAAAAAAAATTATTTTCAAAAGAGTTTAATCTCAACTTTACAAAATCAATAATACCAAATATTTTCTTCCTAAGCTCAGTGACTCCAGGTTCGACACCAAGAAGAAACATAGACAGCTAAACCTAACATCAAAAAATAATCATCAAGCTCAGAAACGTTGAGACACCCACGGTGAAGCAGCGAACTTAGCATAAAACCTGAAACAAACAAATGCGTTTCCTTGTACTTTCCTTTCCCCATTCCCTCATCCATCATACCAAATGTAATATTCCACTTGCCAAGAAAAAAAATGTAATATTCCACTTACCGCAGAAATGTGACACGTAAGCTTATGCCCCAATATTTTTTTTCCTTCTACAAACCTTAATCCCATGATTGCTCGCTTGGAAAACCGAGGAAATTAAACTTGACATGTAAAGAAACGAGCGCACTAACGTAAGCGATGAACCCAAACTTTATTTGTCGATTGCGTAATTTATGTCCAAGACTACCAAGCAAAGGTTGTCACTTCCACTAATCACTAGAACAAATGTCCAGAACCCTAAACTCGTACTTCAGTTTCGTTTTCCTTTTCACACATTATCTCGGAAACCAAACAACCCGTAATGCGGCAAACTTTTAACGAGACCACTACCTCGTCCCCAGCGTTTCGATGCTCTGGAACGGTCCTCCACTCTTTGCGGTTTGCAGATGACGACGGTGGCAGCGGCATCGAGACAGCGACGCCACGCATGGGTGCGGAGGCGGAGACTCCGGCCGAGGCCTCCATGGAATCAGAAGCTCCGAGACCGCTCCAACTCTCTCAGTCACTCACACAGGGAAAACCCTAGGTTTCGAAAGGAGCCAGAAGAAAACCCTAGCAACAGAAAAATTCCCGATGATGGACTCGAGCGGTAGTGAAATGGAACTCGAAACGAAACTAAAAGGGGGGTGGTGTAGATTTTGTGGGGCGGATGCTGGAAAGGTTTTGGGATTGGAGGGTTTTTGACGGGTTGGAGAGTAACTAGTGAAGAATTTGACGGGGGACGGAGAGATGCGCAGTTCCGATTGTAACCTTTATAGCTCGGGAAAAATATATTTTTTACCAGAGTACCTTGTTACACACCAAATTACTATTTTTAACGCTTTGCACCCTCAAACTATAAATGTTAAAGATTTTGCGACATAATACACCTTACAATTATTAATATTAAACATTTTGCACCCTTCATGTGACAATAATACCTTTAAAAAATTAATGAATTGACAACAATATCTTCAGTATATGCAAAATGGGTTAAAGGCATATCGTCATCTTAGTCTAGAAATTTGACAAATGGTGCAAAGTATCGAAAATTGGTAGTTAGAGGGTGCAATGTGTCAAAACTGGTAGTTTATGGTGCAAAATGTAAAAATAGGTTGTAGGTAAAAAATATATTTTTTCCTTATATTTTTGTTTTGTTTTGATGTTCTGTGTGTTAGAGACGTTATTTGCTTACATAGTGTTTGTTTACACTAAAAATTTTACTAAAATTTTAACTTTTTCACATCCTCATTCTCTCTCTTACTTTTTCCTCTTATTTTTTCATTTTTCCACTTACTTTTTTATTCTCTCTCCTTACCTTTTTCTAACTTTTTTTCACTTTTTTACTAACTTTTTCACTTTTTCATTCTCTCTTTTCACTTTTTCACAACTACTAAAATTTTACCCCAAAATTTTACTTACACAAACATCAATATTTTAGGAATGAAATTTCAAGCAAATTAAATATATTTTAAAAATTTTAATATCTACATAAATATATTTTAAATTTTTACAAATTTGGATAAATTTAATATTTAAATTTTTAAAAAATATTTAAAAATATTTTCCAAAATTTTGACAAACAAACTCCACTTATATTTTGCTAATTTGTTTATTAAAAATAATAAGTTGTCACTTTTTTCTCCTTTTACGGAAATAAAATTTGCGTAAATTTTATACAAGTAGCAGTCCAAAACACTGCATAATTCTGAGATGTATAATCATCAAGGTGTACCTTTAAAAATTAATTTTAGATTATTTTGTGAAATGTATATTTACCTTTTAGGACTCATTCATTTATTCAAAATGGTCAAACGGATTTTTCCCTGTATTTTTTTTTTATAGAAAATTATGCCTTGTTTTGTAAATTAATTTGCTTGTGTTATCGCCCTCTCAACCCAATAAATAAGTCTCGTTAGATCAAATATATTCAAATTTGGTGTACAAGTAGGATATAATTGATTTCTCTCATGAATCTAAAACACATTCAGACCATTTTTTTTAAAGCAGAGATTTATAATCAAGTCAAACAACTGGGTTTCATGTTTATGAAAATTTAAGGTTTAATTAGTCCACTAGTCTTTAAGTTATTGTTCAATTTTAAATTGGTCGCTTGAGTAAGTTTTGTTTTAGATTGGTCCTGAAAAATTATTATTATTTTAGGTGGTTATTTTGTCAATTCAATTGACCCTGTAAATTGAAAAAATCCAAAACATGTATTAACCAATTATTAATAACTATGTGTCCTCCTAAATTTTCATGTATGATTGATCCCCATTAATTTTATTTCACCTAAAATTCTTTCCATCATATTATTAGATCAACTCAATTTTTAAATAGTCGTCTCTAACAGGAAAATAATTCTTACTCTTACTCAAACACCGAGTTGATCCAACCCAACGTAAAGAATTTGAGGTGAAATTAAAATTAATCGAGACCGGTAATACGTGGCACGCTAGTTGATTTTAGCAATTAATGCATACATGTGGTTATTAGCAAATAATGAACACATGTCCCCGTTAACCAAGTTGAATTTTTTTTTTTTCCATTTACATAGTAATTTGAATTGACGAAATTATCACATCACGACAAGAAGCATTTCACAGGATTGGTCTATAACATCCTTATCCTGAGGCCAGTTTGAGATTAAACAATACCTCATAAACTAGTGGACTAATTAAGCCTTAATTTAAAAACAGAATAGTTTTCAACTTTCTAAACATAATGACTTCCATATATAATAGGGTTCATGATTCCCTTCTGCGTTGTAAATATATGAAGTTTTAATATTTTGGCAAGAAGTTGGTGTGTATATTCTCCATACTTGAAATCCTCCGGCATGCTTAACAAGGAGAACACTTTCTATATCCTAAGGTTTTTATAATATTTAATGGCGGAGTTGAGCTACGTTCTCTTGTTTATACTTTATGCAAGGCTTGAAAGAGTCGGGACCCGTTAGAAAATACACTTAAAAGGATTAGAAGCGAAACTACAGACTCATACACTCCGAGTCGTCCCATATCTTAATAATCATAAAGGTTTCGTATTATCAAAAACTTGGTAGTATTTAATTAGTGGCTAGATACTTCATCTTATTATACATGGATTCAAGTGGACAAGATACGTTATGATATATATATATATATATATATGTCTTACCAAAAATTAAGTATACCCAAATGGATAAATATTATTTTCAATTAGCTGCTTGAATTGGATAGTTCAATTAGAAGAGAGATAAACAAATCATATGATCCCACAATTGATTTGTTTATAATATTTTAGGAATGAAATTTCAAGCAGATTAAATATATTTTAGGAATGAAATTTGTTTATAATCTATATTATATAATATTTTAGGAATGAAATTTCAAGCAGATTAAATATATTTTAAGATTTTTAATATCTACATAAATATATTTTAAATTTTTACGCATTTCGATAAATTTAATATTTAAAATATTTAAAAATATTTTCTAAAATTTTGACAAACAAACTCCACTTATATTTTGCTAATTTAATTAGTAAATTACATTACATAGTAATTAATACAATATTAAATTTCGTGGAATTCATATGTTGTGTTTATCTCTTCTTGAGTTAGACCATGATTCAAATTGTAAATTGGAGAGATAGAGAGAGAGAGAAAAAAAAACATATGGGTCTCACCGCGAGTTCCTCACTGCTCGGTAATTAATACATCGTGTAGTATTGAATGCTATGACGTTTATATCTATTTCTAAGTTGGATCATACAATTCAAATAGTAAATTGAAGGAAATCCTGATCCCAAATAAGAACATTTGTTCTGTCCTTTTGAAATTTTAATATGTATATTAATAATTTGGATACATCACATTTTTATTTTTATTTTGTGAATATGATACATCACATCTCAACTAAGAGACAATTACAATTAGTGCGTAGGAAGAAGAAATCAACACAATCTTGAAAGTCGTGTCTCAACCAAAAAGTGTCTTTTATAAATATTCACCCTGTAATTTTTGTTTCAAGAACTGATAAAAAAAATTAAATGCAATCAGTGAACTAAACAGCCTGCAGAGCAAGCGACCTTTGAATCTAAACAACCAACTTAATTAATTAAGTGTCCCTTCAATCCACTCGGTGTTTGTTCTTTGATCTCCTTCCTTTTCTAGTCGGAAGCAGAGTTGGTAATGACGATGACACAATTTTCGGCCACATGCCTTGCCACCGATACCGCTGGCTAAACTTCAACAAAGCATTTCAATGGCGTAGTTTTGGTTACCTAACTCTTGGATCAGCCCGATCAGGGTCAACCTCTTAATCCCTTCCTAACAGGAAAAACCCAATAAACAAATCATCATACTGCTGCTGCTAATTCCTTTAACCAGTTTCGAAACCCTCCCTTTTTTTTAACCGAGCCTTACAAGTATTTATAGTCACTTCCTGTTACACTTACGGGCTGTTCGGTTTTCCTATATTCTCGGGGTTTTTTGAATCCTGAGAATACATAAACCGAACATGTTTTTTAATATTACCTAAAAATAACTACCGCACGCATAACAATACAGTTAACATCACCTAAAAAGTTTCAAAACACAAAATTCTCACAAAACTAAACAACCGAACATCCTCTTAGTCTCTCGTGGTGAATTAGTAATATATATAGCATATAAAGACACCACTTAATATAGATGTTTAAACCTTTAAATTTGAGTCTAATTATGTTTTATTAATTATTCAGATTTATGACATTTTTTTTCAAAATAAGACAATCTTTTTTATTCTCTCACACAAGTATACTCAACCATTTTGGACAATAAAAAAAGAAACCAACAGCCAAACAGAGAGAGATATTCAAAGAGAGGCCTACAAACAAGGTGACCCTTCGAAGCTCTAAGGCAAATGTGTCTTTTTATATATTCCAAGTACAAATAGATAGAAAGAAAGAAAAAAAAAAACAGAAAAAAGAAAGTGAAAGTACGAAACTGCCATCTGCATGAAACTTCCTACGAAATACTGCTGAAAAAACGCGTTTTCCGCTGAACAAGTTGACCATGCATTGCGTCTACAATTAATATGTCTAATCCTCTCGAACTAAAACAGCCTGTTACCATTTGTGCTCATGGCTCCAATCATCGTCGCAATACTTTTCATTAGTCAATGGAATTGGGGAATTTTTTAGTGTATATTAATATAGGCAAAATTTATTAGCACATATCAGATAAAGTCATATATATATTATTATTTTTCTTGGTCGTATATTTTATTAAGAAAAATATTTTTTTTTATAACCCAAGAGTTTCCAAAGTCGGGTCACTTCGTGTATCCAGCCCTATAAGCTAACATAAGGCATGTGTCAGGACCTCACCCAACACACCAGATAAGTCAGGGGCGATAATGACGTGTTGAGACTCGAACTTGGAACATGTGAGAACCCTTACCACTAGACTAAACCCTTGGGTGTATTTTATTAAGAAAAATATAACCTGACAAAGATTATATATTATATTCTAAGGGCAATTTCTAGTTTGCAGAATATATATTATAAGGACAAATATTATTTTTCGCACTATAATTATTTGACAAAAGTTATTTTATGATCTAAACTATCAATTTTATCACATTAATCCGTTCTCAAACTATTAAAATTTTTCAATATACCATTTGCCACAGTAGCCTATTTTCGCTCATTTGAACCTTTATAGATAATCTTATTAAAATAAATAAATTGATGAATGTAGATAGTTTGAAGGTTGAATGTTATGAAACTAATAATTTATATTTAAAATAATATTTGTCCAATAGTTTAGGAGTAAAAGTATTTTCTCATGTAGTAAATTGTTTTTTCATAAAAAAAATTGTACTGAAGTGGATGATCTTTACTCAAATGGGGAGATTTTGAGCTAAATTTATAGAAAATCATAAATTTTAAAATAATAGGAGAAAAAGGGTAAGCTTAGCTCCATTTCTTTTTCTTGTACTTTTTTTTATTTATCTCTTTTTGGGAAATTGTCCTTTCATCTAGACACGTGTAATGACATTAATTGATAACCTTATAGAGGTTTGAAACATTGAACTTCACCGCCAAATGCCCTTTTGGGTGAATTAAGAACACTTATTATTCTTTTAAAACAAGCCTTTGGACTCGGTCTTTACTTAATTGATGGTAATTATTTTATATCCTATGCAGAATACAAGTGATTATTTTAAAGAAAATAATTGGAGAAAATATATATATATATATATATAGAGGAGATACTTCAAGACACGCAAGAGGATCATGCTCTACACATCATATATTTATTGTTTATAGTAATCAACTAATAACAATTATAGTCTAGCTAGCTAGTTCCCCACTTTCCAATTATGAATTAAGGAGAGTAATGTACTCAAAGTAAGATATTAAATAATAAATTTCCATTTAAAATATTACAATAACTTACACCGTTCTTGAAACTATAGTAATTTATTTTTCAAATAACTATTAGTAAATTATAACATCTTCTTGAAAAGCCCACGAGTGTGTAATACTAGGTTATGCTCGTTTTTAACTTTTTTTAAGGATTCAAATACATTCACAAAACTACCACCGAACATCTTAATAATTCAAACACAAATACATTTTACACAATCTCCAACAACTTTTTATTTTTTTATTTAACACAAATTTTATCTCTCTTTATTTTTTCACATAACTCCAATATTTTTTTATTAAACAATTACTTCAAATCATTTCTTTCTACACTTTATACAAGTACCTATAAAACACTATTCAACATAAATATTCACAACTTCTCTAAAATCTTACATTTTTACCCAACACGAACATATCCCGTCTCATTCTCATTGCTTAGCCTGCTACTATTATAATATTTTTTTAAATTGGTACGAAAATTACAAATTTTAATTCCATTTTTACATTTACCAACTCTAATTAGTCCACAAGTTTCCTGACCTGAAAGTAGGGGTGGGTAAAAAACTCGAGACCCGACAACTCGAACCGTCCCGACCCGATCGGGTCGGGTTTATACGTGTTCGAGTTTGCATGTAAATAAAAATCAATTTTCGAGTTCGGGTATATGAACAAACCCGAAATTAAACCCGAACCCGAAAATATAATGTCATAAACTTGTGACCCGCCTTTTCTGAACAGGACCGACCCGTTTCGATCCGATATTTTCGGGTTTATACGTGTTCGGATTTCCTCATAAATAAACTCGATATTTTTGAATCGGGTTCGGGTTCGGGTTCGGGACAGTGCAACCTGAAAGTAATAAGTAAAACAGATGGGTAAAATTAATGATCTTCGTTGTAGTGCCTTAATGATGGTAGAGTTGAAGGGGGCTTTTTTTTGGGGGTTAGAATAGGGGAGTAGATCTGAATTAAATGATAAAGATAAATGCATTTTATAATAAAAAATCGGAACTGCTGACTGTTATCTTATTATAATCTACGCGGGGAGATGTGACTTTCACTCATAAATGCCTGCACCTAACTGGCACATTAGCTTTACTCTTCAACTTTCGGAAAGTTTATAAAAACATTGCAGTTTCACCGTTAGCAAATTTTCAACACCCTCTCCCATCGCGCTCCGTCTCTCTCTCACCGGCGTAAAATTCTAAAACTCTCCAGCTAACGTCTCCCGCCGTCCAATGCTTTGACTGCCACTGGTCAAAGCTCCAAAACTCCTGAAAATCAAGAATGGGCCATTGCTGCAGCAAGAACGTCTCCGCAGTCGACACCGACGTGACCACGGGCATCGGGGATCAACACTCCATTGCTCAAGCGGACTTACCACCTCTATCCGAAAACTCAGGGGCCGGCGATGCCCGCTCCGGAAGGGCCACGCCAGCGTACTCCCTTTTCGCCAGCCCCTTCCAGAGCCCCCTCCCGGCTGGAGTGGCCCCGTCGCCTGCGAGGACGCCAGGGAGGAAGTTCAGATGGCCGCTGCCCCCGCCGTCTCCTGCTAGGCCGATCATGAAGATTCTCCGGAGGCGCGGTCCGACTATGCCTCCGGAGGGTCCCACGCCGATACCGGAGGAAGGAGGGGTAGTGGAAGGAGGGACAGCGCTCGATAAGAGCTTCGGGTTCTCGAAGAACTTTGGGGCGAAGTACGAGCTGGGGAAAGAAGTGGGGCGAGGGCATTTTGGTAATACTTGTTGGGCAAAGGGAAAGAAAGGAGAGCTTAAAGGACAGGCTGTTGCTGTGAAAATCATATCTAAAGCTAAGGTGTGTATCATGGGTATGTGTTCGAATAATTTGTGTCATTCGTCATGCACGTATTGAAGGTGAAGTGGGTTATTAGTAAATTTATTAGTTTAAGCTAGTTTATGTTGTATTTCTTTGAGATTAGTGCAAAGTTGGGGAAGTTAAGGTCTAGTTACAGATTCTTCTTTACGACAAATTTGGCTATATTTGGATTTGTTTACAATCATTTTTTCATCCATTTTAATACCTTTTACAAATTTTAATAATTTTTTATTAATTTTAACATATTACAAATTTTAATAATTTTTTATTAATTATAACAACTTTTAACGACCAAAAAAATCTATGCTAAATCCAAAAAAAATTTAAGACAAAAAATAGTTTTAAAACCAAACCAAATAAGCCTAGTAAAGGTTATATTTTAGTTAGACTTATTTGGTCCGGAAATATCAATGAACCCGTTTAGTTGGGGAAGTGAATATTCAGTTAGATTCAGTTAATTTGTTGGGGAAGTGAATATTCAGTTAGATTTAGTTAATTTGTTGGGTCGTGACTAAATAAAAAATTGAAGTGGGAAACTATTAGCTTAGTCGGTCTCATTCAAAAAAAATATTATAGCGCTCTAGTTTATATTCATATAGGATGCTATGCTAAACTTTTCAGGGTGAGGGACGTACTTCAAATTGTGACTGGGAGTGCTGAATGTTGCTTTTTGGATATCATACTAAAATTACGGGAACAGCCCTAAGACTCTACGGGCTAGCCGGGCCTTCATTTGGATGACTCACGAGCGTGTCTCTACTTTTGATTAGGTCTTAGGAATTAAGTGCTTTTAGCTGAATATACAGGAGACTGGTTGTGATGAAGGGATTAAAAAGCAGAGAATTTGCTGGATAGATTTCCCTACTGGGCTTGTCTCCTATGTGTTTTGGATCATTAAGAAGGAATGAACAACCAATTACACCACTTGGTTTGCTTTTCACAGGGTGGAAACTAAGGGTGGGTTTGTGTGGTAAAATTTTTGGTATTGGGTTTAGTGTTGGTATTGAGTTTAGTGAAAAAGTGAAGAGAGAGGTAATATTTTATAATTTTTGTAATTTTTTATATTTTTTGATGGAAGAGAGAGAGATTATATTGGAGTATTTTATTAGGAGAGAGATAAAATTTTGGGTAAAATTTTAGTGACAAACGCAGCCTAAGTTAGGTTGACAGAGGTTGCCATTTTTCAGCTGCAGATGCAGCATCATGTTCTGCTAGGATGAGTTGGCATGCTAGTTATTTGATCTTCACGCTTAAAATAAAAGATGCACACACTACCAAAGGTAGTTGTTTTTGGTTAGTGCATGGGATGAACAGGAGATGATTGGAATTGTCAGAAATGCACTACCTTTGAGTAATAATTAAATGAGTGAATTATTGATGAAACTTTCATTTCCTTCTCGATTATTAGTGACAAACATATGAGACATTTGACGTTGGTTCAAACTTAAGAAATTGGTGCAGACATGGTTCAACTCCCACAGGCACATCATCACCATATTTGGGAGATAATCATAACTCTATTAGACGTGAAGATCAGAATAATCTTTAATTCACTTCCCATTTTGTGAGTCTTGGAAGCAGAGAACTAAGAGCTCAGTTCAATTTAAGGGTATTGATTTCAGTACAAGTAACAATAGCTCTCCGTTATGTCCTTGTGGTTGAAGTATATAAAAATCATGGCAGTTAGTTGTCTTGTGCTCGCTGATGTTGTTCTCTGAATCTTTTTTTCTTCTTAGCCATTTGGAGGAAGATTATGTGCAAATGAGACTGATTTGACTTGCTTCATTGACTCACTTTTCATTTATAAGCTAAGATTTTAATCAGGCTTTAGGTTCTATCAGGGCCCAATGCTCCCAAAAAAAAAGAAAAAAAAAGATTATCAGCTAGAAGGAAGTTATTGATGGATGTCTACTTTTGTGCCATGGATGTTTGTAGTCTCGTAGATCCTTTTTCTCATGAGCCAAGTATTTCCCTGGCTGTTTAGTCTTCTCTCTTCTCTCTTCAATCTTCCAGTTACTTATTCTCCTAAATTTTTAAGCACAACAAACATTTTGGCACAATTTACTGCTGCATGAAAACTAATTGATTTATAAAGTTGATGCCTGTAGGTTTTGGTGTGCTCTGGTCACTAATACACTGTTATGTGGCAGATGGAAACAGCAATAGCGATTGAAGATGTTCGCAGGGAAGTGAAAATATTAAAATCCTTATCTGGGCATAACAATCTGGTCAAATTTCATGATGTGTTTGAGGATACCAACAATGTCTACATAGTTATGGAGTATGTATATCTTCATCCCTGCTCTTAGAATAAGAAGACCTATTTCTTGGAGACAATAGTTTAGCTTCTGGGTGATTATGTGGGGAAATTTTGAAGACATTTCAGGGCCACATGGATGATTAACTTTTTTCAGCAATCCTAAAATATTGCAAAGAATGTTCCTCTGTTAGCTGAATATATAATGGGCTAGTCTGTGCATTTTATTTGTATTGTTGGCCTTAGAAGTGTGTTCTGAAGTATTTGGATTTTCTTTGACCTGTTAGATTGTGTGAGGGTGGAGAGCTGTTGGACAGAATTCTGTCAAGGTAAAAATGGACTACTTCATTTTGTTTGTACAAAAAAGGTTTCTTTTAACGTGGTCAATAAGTCCACTTATGTTTCCTATGAGTTCAGTTTGATGATTGCACTTGTTAAGCTTTGTTATCCTTTAACGTAGAGGTGGAAGATACACAGAGGAAGATGCTAAAAAAATTGTTGTGCAAATTTTGAGTGTGGTTGCGTATTGTCATCTTCAGGGTGTTGTCCATCGTGATCTGAAGCCAGAGGTATGGCATTGCTTACTGACTAATAGTCTTCCTCCCCAATATACTATTGCATTTGGAATGAATGTGCACGTGCATATGCATGTCCTTTATTTGTGTTTTCATTCCAAATTCCAATGGTAGCTTTTTATATGACTGCTGGCAGAATTTTCTTTTTGTCACAAGAGATGAGGACTCTCCAATGAAGGTTATCGATTTTGGTCTATCTGACTTTATTAGACCAGGTAACATTTAGAGACCTCTCTCTCTCTCTCTCTCTCTCTCTCTCTCTCTCTCTCTCTCTCTGTTTGTGTATGTGTGTCTTTAGAGATGATATATTTGGACTTTGATGGTCGAACAAGAAGTTCAAGCTGCCACAAACAATTATCATCCTTGATAGGCTTTGCTTCCTAAAAACTTAACTGGGTTATTACATTTTCATTTTTCATGTAGGGTAGGAAATGAAAAGATTGGGAATTAAGAAGTATAAAAAAAACGTGGACCCATTATTGTTTCCCAGTTGGATGATGCGGCATGATGTACAATATTTGACTTCTGTCCAGAAAAAGGTCTTTGCTTGGCTACCAGCTTGCGTCAACCCTGTTCATGAGTTCTTCACTGCGATGGAGTTGAACTTTCCCTGTGTGAGTAAGTCAACATTGCTATGGGAGTCTCCTTTATGTGAATGTGTCACTCATACTCACCCTTTGGTTACTCACAACTATTCTCAAGAAAACACATTCAACGCCCATGATCGTGATGTTTGGTCAATGGATTCCCTCAATTACCTCTGGTGATGGCGCCTGTGACTATCATAACTGCCTTCATAATGCAGTTCCATTCCGGGGTGGACAGAATTTTATAAAATGAACTATTTCAAGAGTTATCTTGTTGCCATGGTCATATTTCAAGCACATAAATATTTCACTGCTGATTGGCTAGTTAGCTGGCCAAGTCAAATAGTCATAAGTTCCCTCGGTGCTTACTTATTAACAAAAGGGAGAAGGAAGTTTCCTATGATGCAGAGCATCCTGTGAAAATGGTGGGATGAGATATGGAGTAAATACATTTCTGTCGCAAAGTACGTAGTGGTGGGACTCATAAGTTTTTTGGACAGCTGTGCATGCAAGGAAAATGCCAAAAACTAGCGTTAGGTTTATTTTCTTCTTCCTTTCCCATTCTTGTCACTCGTGTGGAGATTGTGATTATATTATATGGGGACTAAATATCTGTAGACATTGGATTTGCTTCTTTCAATATTGTTTATGGTTTTGTGTCTTAGCTTTTATACACTGGCAAATCCTTCTCTTCTATACAACCCTTCACTGGTTGTTTGCCTCTTATTAGTTGTCATGTTGGTTTCACAGAAGACCTTTTTTTGTTCATTCGCAGATCAACGTCTCAGTGATATTGTTGGCAGTGCATACTATGTTGCACCTGAAGTGCTTCATAGATCTTACAGTGTTGAAGGAGATTTATGGAGTATTGGTGTCATAACATATATATTGCTGTGTGGAAGTAGACCTTTTTGGGCACGTACTGAGTCAGGAATATTCCGCTCTGTGCTAAGAGGTAATCCTAATTTTGATGATTCACCTTGGCCTGCGGTGTCGCCAGAAGCTAAAGATTTTGTTAAAAGGCTTCTGAACAAGGATCATAGGAAAAGAATGACTGCTGCTCAAGCTCTAAGTAAGATACGTTTGAATTATGAAGATGTCTGTAGTTTAACTATTAATTGTTAAAAAAGTGCTCTCTCTCTCTCTCACCCTCCCTCCTGTTTCTATTACAGTAGAATGTCTGAATTCCTATCACTTTATCTCAATACTCCCTGATAGTTGTATGTCTATAAAATTTTGAAATTTTTTACAAATGGGAAATAATGATCACCTCTATTTTTGCAGCTCACCCATGGCTACACGATGAAAACCGTGCTGTCCCTCTAGATATTTTGATCTACAAGCTAGTCAAGTCATATATTCGTTCCACACCTCTCAAACGAGCAGCATTAAAGGTATTGCCCACTTTTCAGTTGTGAAAAAACTCAAGTCTTTTATTTATTTATTGACAACTTGAAATACACTTCGAGTCAGCGAATAACCGCTTCCCGAACGGAAGAAGGCAGAGTACAAAGATTCGTAGCACACCAATTCACTAACTTGTGAGCAGCTTGGTTGCACGATCTCGGGACCCAATTGATTGACCATTCTGTGAAAAAAACTCACAGTTGCTTATAGAAGAAGATGCCTTTCATGCCCCTCTAGCCCCAAACCAAAAGGGAAAAAGTGCCCCTCCACCCAAGAAAGAGAACTACCAAAAAGAAAAAAAGGAGAACCAACAGGGTGGGCTGAGATTTGATGCGTGTTTGCCTTTACATGGAACTTTAAAGTGGCACATGGCCCACTTCTTGGGGCAAGGAAGCTTTTTACAGGGTTTTACGAGTATGATTTTGCTGGTCCAATTTATGCGATATTTCTTTTTGTTTAATTTGCAAAATAACTGCAGGCTCTCTCAAAAGCATTGACAGAAGATGAGCTCGTGTACCTGAGGGCTCAGTTTAAGCTATTGGAACCGAAAAATGGACGTGTCTCCCTCAATAATTTTAGAGCGGTTAGTTGATGCTTGCTTATTTTTCATTCTTTATGACATTTAAGTATCCATTTGTTTAATGGTGTAACACAGCTTTTTGTTTAGGGGAATCCAGTTTGGGCTTAAGTACTAGAATTTCATATATTGGTTATTGTTTGTGATACATTGCAATTTATTGTGAAGAAAAGTGCAGGCTCTCGAGAGGAATGCTACCGATGCCATGAGGGAGTCGCGCGTTCTCGACATTTTAAATGCAGTAAGACATCTTGAGGCATGCTAATTTGCTTTTTTAATACAAATATAACACCGGATTAGCTAATGGCATTTATTTCATTTCATCGTTGTTGTTTTTCCATCCTAATAATTTTCCTTATAAAAAAGTGTAATGTTAGTACAATAACTCCTTTTAGTTTCTGCCTGGTTCTTCGCTCTGGTGAGTCCTTGTAAAGTTTGAGACGAGTTAGACATGCATATGCAGCCTGGTTCCGTTTCAAAGAAAATGGTTCTACCTGTATCTACCCTTGGAATTCCAACTCTTTCTATACTTGTTCCATTGCTAGCTTATTTTCTCTGTTGACATTTTTAACCTTCAATGCAAAATGTTTAGGGTCATCAACAAGATCTGTGGATATTCTCTCTTTTAGTTTGTCGACTTGAATGCTTGTGATACTTTATGCTAACAGTTGTAATGATTAATTGAAGATGGAACCACTCTCTCACAATAGAATGGACTTTCAAGAGTTTTGTGCGGCCGCAATCAGTCCGCATCAGCTTGAGGCTCTTGAAGGATGGGAGAACATTGCAAATACGGCTTTTGAGTACTTTGAACAGGAAGGGAACAGGGTCATTTCTGTGGAGGAATTGGCACAGGTATGGACATCCATTTCCCGGAAATCAATATACTGGTTCTCACTTACAGCCACATAACAACAAAACTCTTTTTTCAGGAATTGAATGTGGGTCCTCAAGCTTACTCTATTCTCGCGGATTGGATCAGAAGTGCCGATGGAAAACTCAGCTTCCTTGGATATACCAAATTTTTACATGGTGTGACCATACGTAGTTCTAGTACAAGACAATAATAGCATTTATAAACAAAGTTCAAATCTTTAGCAAAAAGTTTTGTGCCACTTTTTTTTACTCCCCATGTTAAAGAAAAATTGGTGTAAAGATGAATGCCGAAACAGGTTGAGATTGAGGCAAATATTACTTGATGTCACAATTTGTTTTTCTTCCAGACAGTGCAAGATCTTTGTAACCTTTTCATAGAAGTACTGTAGATAGATCATCAAACTTCACGAGATTCTTGAGGCAATAAAGATGAAAATATTCATTCAATTATATCTGTCTGAGTTTGTCATCCTAGTTTTAGGTACCCACAAAGTCAAGCTGGAGCTCGAGACCACTAGTGTGTGCTTGAGTAACTTACCAATCCCCAAAAATAAACAAATTTGCAGACCTCCAATTCACTAAACTGTGAGAAACTTGCATCAAGAGTTGTAAAAAAAGCGCACTCCAAGATCAAGCTAGTTAGACTGCCCAGGAAAAGAGGGAGGAAACGCAAAAGGTGACAGAAATTATACTTTTAAATACTAGAAGAGGGTACATAAAGGACCTACCCAAGCAACTTCCACAGAAATGGTCATGAAAATGCACGATGTTTTGTAGATGATGATGATGTCTACCTACTGCGTAATATAAATTAAGGATCAAATAGGGAGACATTTTAGTCAAGAAAATCAAGTTCATTCGGGTAGTTGCACAGCCAGGCTTTGGCTTTAATCGATAAGATTTAAAAATGTCAACTGCCTAGTGCCTACATAGATAAGACCTTAGCCTGCACTAGTTGTCGGTATAGTTTAGTTGTTCAGGTCCTTTGACCAGTAAAGCTCATTAACTCCGGCAGTTTCGATCTATTTTTATTTCTTTCAACGCAAGCAACTGATCACTAAATTCTGCTCGACTTAACTGGTAAACTAATCCTACCTTCAAGGAAAGTGACGACAAATCTGCTCAATCAGAACTTGTTCACCGTAGTTTAACTCGAAAAAAAAAATCAAAATAATTGAAGTGCTTTCTCGCCCAAACAGGGACATAGGGGAATTTCCTGTTTAAGGATGCTTTTTTCTCAGTGATAAGAATGTAGATTTTACCAGATTTTTTCCGGCTTAGGAATTATGTCAGCAACATATCAGAGAACATCCAATTTTTCTGGGGCCGAAGGGTCTAAAAATCTTGGTGCCCATCTGAAGAAGGTTTGGAGAGGGACAAATGTGAATGACTGTGGAGCCCCACGCTCACAACCAACAATTCTTTGGTCCACACCTACATTCCTAACCTGGTGCGGTATCATCTGTGCACCAGACAGACCGCATCATGAGGGACCGAATGGAAGATTTTTAATTTGGTTGAAGCCTGAAGGGACTTCGTTCTTAGCCATGGAAGTCTATATGCCACCGCAGAACCATCAAATTTCAATGGCCCTAAGCAAACCCTTTGCCCCCTTCCAAGTCCCTACCGTGTCCTACACGTTTATCTCTCTCTCTCTCTCTCTAACAAGGAGTACTTTTGATGCTTTCATATCTTCACCTTAACAACGGAACTTTGGGGATAAAGGCGAGAAGAAATAAAGAAAAAAGAGAAGCATCTTGAGATGTGCTTTTTCTTCGTTACACTCCAAATATATCAATAACAATAAATCTTATCATCCTCCTTCTGTTCATCATCATCTACAATATCAATCTGGGTATTCTATAAAAATATTTGAAAAGAAATAAACAGAAACGGAAAAAGGAAAATAGATTTACATGACTGCAACACCAAATCAAACCCTAAAGCACAAAACGTGATGGTGGTGATGGTAGTGTGATTTTTCTTCGTGATCAATCATGCTTTGAACGGTGCGGAACTCCTCGACGTGGCAAGGGATGGTGATGGGACCCTTCTGATCGAATCCATATTCTGTCTCCGCTTCCTTCAATAACTGCATGAAGAGTGGATGGTTGATGTAGATCACGGGGATCATGATCCTCTGTTGCTCCTCACCCTGACCCACCAAGATTGACAAACACCCTTTAGGGATGTCCTTCGGTTCCTTCTTCTCCTGGTGGTGAAAATGAAGTTGCGGCTTATGGATGTGGAAATTCAGGCTGTGTTTGTCTACACCCATTCCTATTTGCAAGAAAACCCAGAAAGCCGATTGAAAACCTTACAGTTACAAAAACAAGCTCTGGTCTCTTGGTTTTTCCTCGAGGGTTAGAAGAAAACAACGGAGAAAGGCCAAGGGTCAGAGGAAGATATGGCGAGGTTGAAGAGGGTTCGAGAGGAGTCTGTTAAGGATCTCGGAATATTGCTCATGATAGCTTCAACTCAAAGATAACCCACATATGAACAAGAAAGGTCGAAAGATAAGATGGAGAGGGGGATTTTAAAAAGTTGGAGGTGGGGGTATATATATATAGGATGTCTATGGGGTTAAGGTAACGGATGCTTCTAGGGCTTCCTGCGTAACGTTTGTACACAAAAGGTTTATGTGTTCGGTGTTCCCCAGAAGTAATTGTTATAGGGCTGAAATATTAGTCGTATCTTGGGTGGGTTTTACTATCATTGCCAGAGGGGTCCGTAAAGCTTTTGATTTACAACAGGAAGTGTGAATGGGCTACGTACATTACAAGACTAGCTAATTGCTATTTCCAGAGACTGCATGATATATATTTTGTTATTTTGACTTCCTTACCGGTAACCTCATGGCGAGACTTAAACATAATCCAGATTAGGGAAGAGATAATATATAAAAATATATATTATATATTTATGGCTTTCTCTTTTTACATAAATTAAGGCACTTTCCATATTTTAGAGGGATACATGCTAATATTGGTCGATTTGACACTTAATAGTGAGATTTGGAGAGTAAATCATGGTAAAATATTAAGGGATACGGCAAAGATCTAGATGAAGTTATCTAATATGTGTTCTAGCCAGCCTCTAGGCTTTTCAGGAGGTCTTTCCGTTGAATGAGTTGAGTTGAGCCAAAAAAGAAAGTTAATTATCTAAATTTATGTGAAATTTTACGGGAAATATTTTTCTATCAATTTGCCCCCAAAGAATTCTGCACTAATTCCCTACCATAAACAGGTTGTACTCGTGGTTATGATTTTCACCAGTATAGACCATCTTGATGTGTATATAACTAACTATATATGAACCGTTTAGGCAAATGCAGTTTTCCAAACTATGAGCCAAAAAATGTTTTTCTTTATTAGGTTGAATGTTTTGACACTCCTTTAAGTTTAAGATTAGAAGTATGAAGACCCCCCTGCAACTCAGGAATATAGCATAAAGCTGATGGATGTGACAGACAGAGCTCACCTCCCTTCATCTTTCGGACCAAATGGAAAAGGCCAAAATCAATTTGATGAATAAATCCAAACTACTCAATGTCAAATAATGGGTTAATATATATATTTTTTATAACAAGAAAAATCTGCTACACTCAAATCTATATGTATCACACTCGAAATGATCTGACACAATTAAGATGCGCGATGAGGCTAATTAAGATGGTGTTTGTAAACATAAGTTTTGGTTTATGGGAGTGTCCAAAATTTTAGTTTATAATAATTGATAAAAAAATAGAGAGATGATTTGAATCAATATTTGATATTTATTATAATAGAGAGATGATTTGATGGAGATATAAATTATTTATTATTATTTTCTTGATTGCAACTGCAAATTATGAAGAGCTACTCAAGCTCATCACCCAGTGACTCCCATTAAGGGGTTGTTTGTTTATCAAAATTTTGTGGAATATTCTTAAAATTTTAAGAATCTTTTGAATATTGAAGTTTATTGAGATTTGTGAAAGGTTTGAAAAGTATGTGTAAAAGTTAAAAATTTTGAAGTATTTTTATTTGGTTGGAATTTTTGGGATCCCAAATTTTTGAGCAAACAAACATGTCCTAAGCTCCCCGATAATTTAGTTAATAAACTTTTTATCAAATTGAATTAGCCAAGAGCCCAAGTTAAGGTTGTGTTTGTGTTGTAAAATGTTGGGTATGAGAATATGTGTTGGTATTGGGTTTAGTGAAAAGGTGAAGAGAGAGGTAATTTTTTATAGTTTTTGTAATTTTTTATATTTTTTTATGGGAGAGAGAGAAATTATATTGAAGTATTTTATTAGGAGAGAGATAAAATGTTGGAAATGTTGAGTTTTGCAAACACAGCCTAAGAAAGAAAGTTTTCATGTACTGTACTAGGGGTAGAAACCCTGTCAAACTCAATCACCTGCTTTGATCTCATTTAATTATAAGTAAACCAACCATTAAATAAAGGGGACCTGAATTGGGGACTGCTCGTAGCAATTTTGCTGATGGAAGTACCACGCAGTTTTGATTTTTCTCGCTGGGCTGGTAAAGACACGTGGAGAACGAGTGGCAACTCTTTTGCCGCGTCAGCAAAAGTGGGGTCGGTGGACGGTAGAACTTACGGACAGTGATGTCAACACACCTCAGCACGGAGGGAACATCCAATAGCAGGTCTCCAACATATCTACCTGGATATGAAGGTGATGTCACACCAGCTTCTTAATTGTTTTTTTTTTGTTGTAGTTGTGTTATTTGGCCATTAACAAAACGTTTACTTTTTTTCATCTTCTTCTTCTTCTTCCAGTTATTACTATTAATTTTCGAAATAAATAATTGCTTAAGGCTGCATTGCGCAATTGTGGACCCCAAGATAAGCTGGCTAAAGAAATAAACAAACCTTCGAAGTACCAAAATTGCCCCTACTTTTGAAGATACCCCCACACGCCATCCTCTGGTGAAAGTTGTTATTGCGCCGGATTTTGTGGCCAAATTTTTTCCGGTAAGTTGTTGACCAATTCTTAGGGTTAAACAAAATCGGAACTCAAATCTACCGTATTTATTAATATAAATAATATAAATATATATATTTTAATATAAATTTCAAATTTAAAAAATTTAGTTTTAATTTAAACTAAAATCTGCAATTTTACATGTCCTTCCTCAGTTCGAAATTAACCTAAAATTTTTAATTTTTTTTTAAATGAAAAAAATGAAACCGATCCATACCACATTACCACTTAAGTGGTCCGGTCCTGCCATTTATGTACAACTAAGGCTGTTCACCGGTATCGGCGGGGCCGGTTGCCATTTTCACCAGGTGGCGGTGAAAATGGCGGTGGCAGTGAAACCGCCCACCGCTAGGCGGTTCACCGCCACCACCGTTCTCTCTCTCTCCTCCTCACATTTATCTCTCTCCCGCTTCTCTCTCTCACTCTCATGGTCTCTCTCTCTCTCTCCCTCCCTCCCGCATCTCTCTCTCACCGCACCTCTCTCTCTCCTCGTCCCTCCACCACCGTTCTCTCTCTCTCTCTCTCTCACACACACGCACTTGGCCGGTTAACCGCCACCTACCCCAGTATAACGGGCACCGTTAGGCACCTGTGTAACCGGTGCCGGGGACGGTTGGGGATTTTGGACAACCACCCTAGGTAGTGGCGGTGCCGGTGGAGGCTTTAACCGCCACCAACACTGGTTATGCACATACCTATGTACAACCGGAAATTCGGTGCGACCGGATTTTCAGTTTTACAGCCCTACCAATTCCTATTGCTTTCCATTTGTGCACCTGAGAATGTGTTGAGCAATTGTTTCCCTTTTCTCTTTCTCATTCCCACCAATATTTTCTTACCTTTCATATAAAGATAAAATCATCCATCAATTATCCAAAAAAAAATAAAATAAATGTAAGATAATAAAATGATTTAATTATAATTTTTTCTTTAAACTATCACCTGATTCTCAAATACCCTCACAAACTTTAACTTGTCAAATTTGTCTTTTCAAACCCTTTGATATAACAACTGAACTAGGTTAGATGATGAAATTGCAACGAAAAGTATAATTTGTGAGTGTGAGTTTCAACTAGTCAAAATTTGTAGGGTTATTTAAGAATCGAGTAATAATTTGAGGGAAAAAAATTATAATTAAATTTAATAAAATAATAAGAGAACATATATTACCGGCCACAGAGATGATTAGGTAAAATCATTCATCCTTTTGTGTCTTATTCTTTTCAAAACAAATATTATCATCAAAAACAAAATACTAACCCATGTCTGGTTGTATTGGGATTATGACCCATTTAAAATTAGGGAATTTGATATTTTAGTCCCTAGATTTTGGGCACTTTTTTATTTTAGTCCTTGAGTTTCAACTTTCAAATTTTTAGTCCTTGAGTTTTCTTGTTTTGACGAAATGGTCCTTCCGTCAGTCTGCCGTCCATATACTTAACGACACATCTAGCGGTTGACCGGGTATATGTGTAAAAAGTGAGCAGTCGACCGCTACATCAAGCGGTCGACCGCTACATAAAGCGGTCGACCTCTTCATGTAGCGGTCGATCGGGTCAAAATTGATGACGTGTCAGAGAGCTCCGTTAAGTATATGGACGACAGACTGACGGAAGGACCATTTTGTCAAACAACGAAAACTTAAGGACTAAAAATTTGAAAGTTGAAACTCAAGGACTAAAATTAAAAAGTGCCCAAAACCTAGGGACTAAATAGTGAATTTCCCTTAAAATTATGTAGTCAGAAGTACGGACCCGAATTAAATTCTCACGGCCATAAAACTTATAAATTAAATGAGAGTTTAGACGGTGAGTCATCTAATCGTTTTAGAATTTACTCGTGACACTAAAACTTCAAATATAAAGATATCTGAATCGGGTCAAAGCTTTCACCAACCCCTTCACTTTGATTTGAACATTTAGGGTCCGTTTGCTACAAAAAATTTCACAAAATTTTACACCCCCTCACAATAAAATATTACAATATAATCTCTCTCTTTCATCAAATCATAACTTTTCACTATAAAAATATAAAAAATTACCTCTTTTCACTTTTTCACTAAACCCAATAACTAAAATTTTAATAACACACAAATTTTACAACAAAAACCCCCCCTTAGTCAAATTGAGTGCTATAACAGGCAAACTTAGACTTTTTCCTGGTCAACAAAGCACTTCAAAGCCAACGGTGGTGATTAGGACCATCTCATGCGGCTCGAGGAGGGCAATTTGGTACTTAACAATATGAACTATCTTTCATATTTGGTCACCGATCGAGAGATCTAAATTGAGTGATTGAAGGAATAAAGGCAGGCAAGTTTCACGAACGAAGCCCGTGGATAGGGCTGTACAATGCCACCGGGAAATTCCGGTGGCACCGGCACCGGCACCGGTACCGGTACCGGGTTTCCGGTTTTTGGTCTAACCGGTGCCGGTGTAGGTTTGGTTTTTTGAAAAAACCGGTGGTTCCCGGTTTAAACCGGCACCGGGTTTCCCTGTGTAGGATAAACCGAGATTTTTTTTTTTAGTTTTTTTATTTTAATTTCTACTCAATAATTTAAACTTTAGTTTTACCTCAAGACATAATATTTTAGAAGCATGACAAGGTTTACTCAATAGTTTAGTTTCACTTGAATATTTGAGATTTGTTGTTGGTTTTGTCTAATCAAATGCTTACATTCAAGTTACCAAGAAACTTGCTAGGTGAATGAACTAGTTATTTAGAATTTTGGTAGAAAAATTACAAATTTATTGTATTTAAAAGGGTATATATGAAGGCATTGAAATCATAATTAAAGAGTTTAATGTCAAACTTTGGTAAGTACATCGCATAATATAAATCAAGAGGTCGAGATTCTACCACAAAAAATTTTAAGATGGTGTTTGTAAACATAAGTTTTGGTTTATGGGAGTGTCCAAAATTTTAGTTTATAATAATTGATAAAAAAAATAGGGAGATGATTTGAATCAATATTTGATATTTATTATAATAGAGAGATGATTTGATGGAGATATAAATGATTTATTATTATTTTCTTGATTGCAACTGCAAATTATGAAGAGCTACTCAAGCTCATCACCCCGTGACTCCCATTAAGGGGTTGTTTGTTTATCAAAATTTTGGGGAATATTTTTAAAATTTTAAGAATATTTTGAATATTGAAGTTTATTGAGATTTGTGAAAGGTTTGAAAAGTATGTGTAAAAGTTAAAAATTTTGAAGTATTTTTGTTTGGTTGGAATTTTTGGAATTCCAAATTTTTGAGTAAACAAACATGTCCTAAGCTCCTCGATAATTTAGTTAATAAACTTTTTATCAAATTGAATTAGCCAAGAGCCCAAGATAAGAAAGAAAGTTTTCATGTACTTTACTAGGGGTAGAAACCCTGTAAAACTCAGAGTGCGTTTGCCACCAAAAATTTCACAAAATATTTTACCAACCTACAATAAAATATTACAATATAATCTCTCTCTCCCATAAAAAAATATAAAAATATAAAAAATTACATCTCTCTTCACTTTTTCACTAAACCCAATACCAACACTAAACCTAATACCAAAAATTTTACAACAGAAACCCACCCTCAATCACCTGCTTTGATCTCATTTAATTATAAGTAAACCAACCATTAAATAAAGGGAACCTGAATTGGGGACTGCTCGTAGCAATTTTGCTGATGGAAGTACCACACGGTTTTGATTTTTCTCGCTGAGCTGGTAAAGACACGTGGAGAACGAGTGGCAACTCTTTTGCCGCGTCAGCAAAAGTGGGGTTGGTGGACGGTAGAACTTACCGACAGTGATGTCAACACGCCTCAGCACGGAGGGAACATCCAATAGCAGGTCTCCAACATGTCTACCTGGATATGAAGGTGGTGTCACACCAGCTTCTTAATTGTTTTTTTTTGTTGTAGCTGTGTTATTTGGCCATTAACAAAACGTTGACTTTTTTTCTTCATCTTCTTCCAGTTATTACTATTAATTTTCGAATTAAATAGTTGCTTAAGGCTGCATTGGGCAATTGTGGACCCCAAGATAAGCTGGCTAAAGAAATAAACAAACCTTCGAAGTACCAAAATTGCCCCTACTTTTGAAGATACACCCACACGCCATCCTCTGGTGAAAGTTGTTATTGTGCCGGATTTTGTGGCCAAATTTTTTCCGGTAAGTTGTTGACCAATTCTTAGGGCTAAATAAAATCGGAACTCAAATAGACCGTATTTTTTAATATAAATTATAAACTTAAAAAGTTTAGTTTTAACTTAAACTAAAATTCTGCAATTTTACATGTCCTTCTTCCATTTGAAATTAACCTAAAATTTTTTATTTTTTTTAAATGAAAAAAATGAAACCAGTCCATACCACAGTACCACTTAAGTGGTCCGGTCCTGCCATTTATGTACAACTAGGGCTGTTCATCGGTACCGGCGGGGCCGGTTGCCATTTTCACCAGGTGGGGGTGAAAATGACGGTGGCAGTGAAACACCCACCGCTAGGCGATTCACCGCCACCACCGTTCTCTCTCTCCTCCTCACATTTATCTCTCTCCCGCTTCTCTCTCTCACTCTCACGGTCTCTCTCTCTCTCTCTCTCTCTCCCTCCCTCCCTCCCGCATCTCTCTCTCACCGCACCTCTCTCTCCTCGTCCCTCCACCACCGTTCTCTCTCTCTCTCTCACACACGCACTTGGCTGGTTAACCGCCGCCTACCTCAGTATAACCGGCACCGTTGGGCACCGGTGCCGGGGACGGTTGGGGATTTTGGACAACCACCCTAGGCAGTGGCAGTGCCGGTGGAGGCTTTAACCGCCATCGGCACCGGTTATGCACAGGCCTATGTACAACTGAAAATTCGGTCCGAACCTGATTTTCAGTTTTACAGCCCTACCAATTAGGGGTGTTCACGGAAGTGATAAAGCCGACTCGACCCGACATTCCGAACCGAACCGAACGAAATCGGGTCGGCTTTCCGAATGTTCGGGTCGGGTGTCGGAATAAAATGAATTTTTCCGTAAATCTCGGGTCGGGTGTCGGAATAGGCAAAAAAATTTCCGAAGTGTTCCGACCCGACCCGTGATATATATAAATAAATAAATAAATAAATATAAATATATATATATATATATATATGTGTGTGTGTGTGTGTGTGTCATTTAACACTAGTTTTGATACACATTTCAACACAAAAATTAGATAAAATAGGCTAAAAGTTAGTTGGGCCTAATGAAATAGCCCTTACATTGAGTTGAAAATTGGCATACCTCATAAAAATTGGGTAAAATGGGCTAAAATGAATTGGGCCGAATGAAATAGTCATTAAATTAGCTTTAAAAAATGATTTTGGGCTTTTCGGCCCATTCCGAATTTTGACCCGAATTTACCCCTTCATTCGGTTCGGGTCGGAATACTTTTTTCTCTTCTGTTTTTACCCGGGTCGGGTTTCGGAAATAAAATTTCCGACCTGTCGAGTCGGGTGTACAGCCCTACTACCAATTCCTATTGCTTGCCATTTGTGCACTTGAGAATGTGTTGAGCAATTGTTTCTCTTTTTCTCTTTCTCTTTCTCACCAATATTTTCTTACCTTTCATATAAAGATAAAATCATCCATCAATTATCCAAAAAAAAATAAAAAAAATAAATGTAAGATAATAAAATGATTTAATTATATATTTTTTTCTTTAAACAATCACTCAATTCTCAAATACCCTCACAAATTTTAACTTGTCAAATTTGTCTTTTCAAACCCTTCGATATAACTTCACCAGGTTAGATGATGAAATTGCAACGGGAAGTATAATTTGTGAGAGTGAGTTTCAACTAGTCAAAATTTGTAGGGTTATTTAAGAATCGAGTAATAATTTGAGAGAAAAAATTATAATTAAATTTAATAAAATAATAAGAGTACACATATTACCGGCCACAAAGATGATTAGGTAAAATCATTCATCCTTTTGTCTTATTCTTTTCAAAACAAATATTATCATCAAAAACAAAATACTAACCCATGTCTGGTTGTATTGGGATTATGTAGTCAGACGTACGGACCCGAATTAAATTCTCACGACCATAAAACTTATAAATTAAATGAGAGTTTAGACGGTGAGTCATCTGATCGTTTTAGAATTTACTCGTGACACTAAACTTCAAATATAAAGATATCTGAATCGGGTTAAAGCTTTCACCCGCCCATTCACTTTGATTTGAACATTTAGTCAATTGACTGCTATAAAACTTTTGCGTTTGCGTCCTAAAATTTTACACACTCTAAAATTTTAACACAATAAAAAATTACAATATAATCTCTATCTCCCCCATCAAATCACTACTATTCACTACAAAAATATAAAAAAATACCTTTATTCACTTTTTCACTAAACCCAATACCTAAAATTTTAACAACACTAAAAATTGACAACACAAACACACCCTTATTATCTGTCATATTTGGTCACCGATCGAGAGATCCAAAGTTGAGTGATTGAAGGAATAAAGGCAGGCAAGATTCACGAACGAAGCCCGTGGATCGTCCAAGAAGGAAAACAAGTGTGGATGGCGAAGGGGTTTTGATTTGGGACAAAGTAATGATGAAAAAACCCGAGCGTTAGCTAAGTGGTTACCTCCTCTCTTAGGGAGGGTCCTTCCAGAGTTCGAAGCCCCTTATCTGCAGGCATAGTATGCTGCCGCCTATTGATTGGAAATTCTTTTTTGCCAAAAGCTTAGAAAAAAATAAAATAAAAAAGTAATGCTGAAAAGACTGAAGTGTCAAGCATTGTCTGCCTATTTCGAATTTTGCAATTAATTTTTTTGGGTATTTAACTTTTTTAATGATTGTGCTGTCCACAAACCTAATTACATAATAATACATCAATTTTTTCCCATTAGAATCTTTTTCTTTTCATATGGGCATCTAGCACATATCTAATAGATTAGTTATGTCGATGACCGGCTGTGCTCGACATGTCTAACGTCGGATGTTTATGACGCGCAATATTCACTTTGTTTGTGCCGATTGTGAGAGATGTGTGTGTCTGTATCTCTTCAGGAGGTCCCGTATAGATAGTGCCAGTGCAAGAAGGAAAATGAACCTTGAACCTTCAAGAAATACCCCCTTTCTTGTTTCTGGGTTTCGAGAAATACCACCTTGCTGACCAATTAGGATAGTGACTCCCTATGTAAGGCTCTCAGTTTGTGTCAAAACCGCTCGCGGTATTCTGTGGCGCATTCGGGTTCAAACTGTTGCGTGGTATTTTCTAAGGTCAACTTTGATACTCACCAAATAAAAATACAAGTATCTTGGTTTTGGTATTGATAGAAAATCTGGATATGAACTCGATCATCACGTGGACCCATTTCGATACTATTAGAAAAAAAAATGATACTAGTAGGAGCGAATCAGGAAAACAAAAACGCTCACGGTATTCAATGGCAGCTTTGGGTTCAAAAGGTCGCCTGGTATTCTTCATTTTCTTAATAAATTCTTGCTTGGTTTCATTATCTGAATATAAAATTGGGAATTGTTTATTTGGTACATCTGAGGTCAACTTACCCAACAAATAAAAAAATATCCTAAGTACTTGGTTTGCTATACTGTAGATGGTTTTGGTGGTTTTAGATTAGGATAGACATTTCATTGTATATGCATTATCTTAGTCAATCATGTTTCTCAAAGTTTAGAAAATAATTGTTTCCCTATACTACAATTTATAGAGTTCGGATTCCATCTGAACTCCCTCCCCTCTGACCGGATGACTGAATGCCATCCAGTCAACACTTGGTTGATAAACTGAGTCCCGGCCGTGACGTAGTTGATGGCCAAGTTGGGCTGTCTCCAACATCTTCTATCAGTCTGTAGGGTGATGAGGATAGAAAAGGCTTGAGAGGCATTTGTAAGGACTCAACTTCTCCTTCAAGCATTCCTATAACTTCGTACATTGAAGGGCGATAGTTAGGCTTCGTCTGTATACACCACGATGCAACTATGATCATCTTTTTACAATTTTTCTTTTCTTCCTATGTCACGTTATCAATTTCTATATCCTTTCCATCTTGCAATTGGTCAAAGACCCAAATAAGAAAATAAAATCGGCTTGAATGGTCTATTGAAACGTTCAAATTCTTTCTTCTGCTTGCCATTTCCATTGTTCCTATTGATCCTTTGGGCATGAACTCGTATACAAGAGCTGGTTCTGATCCTTTAAAGCAAAAGCCAACGAGTTGCACAATATTAACATGGTGAATCCTTCCAATGGTTACAACTTCGCTGATAAATTCTTGCCCATTAGCTTTTGGCCTTCCCGAGCATCTTTACAGCAACAAGTTGGCCACTTGGAGTGTTCCTTTGAATACTGTACCGTAGCTTCCTTCACCTAGTTTCTCCTTGAAATTATTGATCATCTTCTTAATTTCTTTATAAGAGTACCTTATTGGCTTGAGGTTATTGTGGCTTTGCAGAAATTCTTCAATAGCATCATATATTGAGAAATGCCTCCTACACCATTTATATATCAACAAAAAAATCACACATGGAGTCCCAAATACAATTTTTGCTGCAAACTGTGCTCCTGCATGTGCAGGAATATAATTAATCATCAGAACAATAGAAAGACAAATATTTTGTTTACAACAGTACTGTAAAATTTTTTTTAGTTGAATTCGTCATGAGTGTACGTAGTACGTCACAACTTATAACTAATTGGTGTCTTTGTCTTCTTCAAGCAAAAGTCATTTTACGTTCAAAACATGCACTTTCTCCACTACAAAAAAAGGGATTTAGCAGCGGTGTGCTATATGACCGTTACAATAAGTTATAGCGGCAGTTTTCGAGACCGCTGGTGAAGACCGTGATCTGTAGCGGTGGACGAGACAGACGCTATAGACCCAAAGCGCAGATTGTGCTTTTTTTTTTTTTTTTTTGCAGCGTTTCTCAACTACAGGTATTTAGTGGCGTTTGTAAAACATCTACAACAGCGATTAGTAACCGCCGCTAAAGGTCTTTGCCAGTTTTTTTTTGGTATTTGCCAGCATTTTTAAAACACCAATAAATCATTTTTAAAAACCTACATTGTTTCTTATTTTCCTATAATAAATTTTAATTAATTGATGTAAAAACATAAGATGTGTAATAAAACAAAATATATTTCATCATTGACTAAATATCTACGTCTTACAAGTTTTGCAATGAATACAAAGAAGTTCTAGAAGTTTCTAAGTAGTCTAAAAACAAGTAATGACATTTAACAACAAATAACTATAAATTTAATCTTTAGCAACTTCAAGGCTCTAGCACCATCTGCACTAGCACTATTTGCACCATCATCACAATCATCAGCACCATAATCATTGGCTGGAATTGGAATATTGAAAATTTATTGGTTATTTTAACCAAAAATCTAATACATACTGGCTTCTCAAAAATGAAAAAAATAGCATTTAAAAGAAAAATATATGCATATATCTTTAAAAAATAATAATTGTATCATCATGACAAAGATCAGAATGCAAAAAATTGACAACGGTCACCCAAGACCTAATGTACTCATGTTTATTGTGCATTAAGGAATTCAGATTTTGCTAGCTATTTTTTAGGTCCATTTGTTCTACAGCTTTCTGGCCTATTGAATGATAAGAGTAAGTGGTAGCATAGGCCGAATAGCAGATACAATTGCAACAGGATTTGAAAAACAAATAAAAACAACAAACACAAATCTTACCTTTGAGTTATAGTACTTTAGTTCTCTTCTATGCTCGAGAGCCCCTTCTAACTTTTCAATGGGATTGATGAGATTTACAAAATCAACAGGTGGCGCCTCAGTTGAGCATAAAATAAATCCCATTGACTCCACTGCATGGCATGGAAGAGTCACACGAATGAGATGATGTGACATAACCACAGCAATTACTAACTAGGAAAATCAATTTGGTTGGAAGCAATACTGAAATCAGGGAAACCTATTTATCGGTGATTACTAATTAATGTCCAAATGTCCAAGTGAATTTTAGCAAATTGGGAAAAGCAACAATGACACTAAGCACAGTGCCAGGCCAATAAAGAGAACCAAAAGCAGTGATCTGTTTCTGTCAATAGAAGATGCTGCTCCATGATTAGCATCATCACTAGGAAATGCTGCCCCATCATTTGCGTTGAGGAGTACACAAAAGCAGTGATCTGTTTCTGTCAAGACCTGCATAGATGGTCAAGATAAATCCAATGATAAGAGTATTGTAGTGGTATGAAAGTCGATCAAACAAGATAGCAAAAAAATTGCCAGCATCGAAGAACTCAAAATGTAATACATTATTTCATTTCTCTACCAATACCTTCTACTATGGTCCTACCCCAACAGGCATGCCCTACATCTGACTCTAGCAAGAGAACATTGTTACAGCTGCTTGCTATAGATGACACGACCAAGCATTTTTGAATGCAGCATGCAAGATTATAGGGAGACAGAAAAAAACACCGTTGTTAAGAAGAGAAGATATTATCTCATCAAGAAAAATGGGAGTTTGTTGATATGTTCTACTCAGAAACAAGCATCCCAACCTCTCTTCAATTTGACATATTAATAGAAAAAAAAATTTAGATGAAATTTAAACCATTGGATGAATTCATTAATGTGTTGTCATCCATCCAATGGCTTGTTAGGATCTCTTAGGTAAATCCCTCTTAGGAGGGAATCCAAGTCCTATTAATAGTGTGGTTATATCAACCTAGGAAGATGATTGCAACAGCCAGAACAGCATCCTAAATAATCTTCCAGTAAATAAAACTAATACAAAAAAAAAACTTTAACTGAAGTTCACTAAATCAGTGCAACAATGTGTGCATTTAAACAAACTCATTACCACCGCGTCAAAAGTAGAATCGAAGTTATCAACCGCAAAACAGATATCTGGATAGGCAGGTGTTGTCTCTAATTCGTGAATGAATGGGGCACCTATACAGATGCTTCAGCGTGCAATCATCATTCTCGAGTCCAGTTCAAGCAATAACATCAAAAAGAATTTTATCTTCTTGGGCAAAAAAAGTTAAAAGAAGATTGTGCTTCTGATAACAAAGACACTTAATTCTCTGAAGTTATAAATCCTTCTAATACTGGAAAGGAGAATAACTAACCAACAGAAACTGCCTCCTCTTGATAATAGATACAACATATCCATCGCTTAAAAGATCATGAATACCTTAAATTTCACGCAGAACAAGAAGAAACAAGAATTGTAGTAGCAAGGTCCATAAAGAATGGACGGAAAAAATGTTGGCATGACAACATTCAAAATGAAGAACTAGAAAGTGACTATTATATCTAGGAAGCAGCAATTCGATTCTGATAGCTATAGGACAGTACGATCACTGCAACTCAAATTTGTTTTCACTATCAGATTAACAGGTGCGCATGCAACCCTATGAGCACTTTAAAGCCAGTGAAATACGAAGACTCTTTTTATCTCTCAACTTTTTATTTAACACAAATTTTATCTCTCTATATTTTTTCACCTAATTCTAATATTTTTTATTAAACAATTACATCAAATTAATCATCTCTATCCTTTACACAAAACCTATAAAATATTATTTTACATAAATATTTATAATTTTACAAAAATCCTATAATTTTTTACGACACGAACATGACCCAAAGTGTGGATGGCGAAGGGCTTTTTGCTTTGGGACAAAGTAATGCTGAAAAGACTAGTGTCAAGCATTGTCTGCCTATTTCGAATTTTGCAATTAATGTTTTTGGGTATTTAACTTTTTTTAATGATTGTGCTGTCCACAAACCTAATTACTTAATAATACATCAAATTTTTTCCCATCAGAATCTTTTTCTTTTCATATGGGCATCTAGCACTGTAGTGTGTTTCTTTTAATTGTTTTATGGGTTATTTATAATTATATATGTTCCACGAATTCCGAATTATGTTGACTGCCTCTTACTATTTGTTCTATTAAAAAATATTAAGTTGACTATTTCTTCTTACGCGTGAAGCCATCGTGGAAGTATTCACCTGTTCCCCGGTTTCTCCCAAGTTGCCAAAGAAAGAAAAAAAGAACAAGTTGACTACTTCTTTTCCTGGTGCTTTAAAAAGTGATAAATCATTGTGATTTCCCATAACTTGCTGTATAGGCCGGCCCTCTACAATTAGGTGTTCTTTTGAGTTTTTTAACTTTAGGACTACGAATATGGGCCCAGGAAAATCTTTGTGGCTTCAAAGCTTTCACTCACTAAGTGGATAACTGGACCTGTAACCTTCCACTGTCCCTTAATTTTCTCTACCGTTGGGCCTGACAAGATGACCCCCAAAGGTTTGAAGCCCACCGTCTTAAGCTAGGACTTGGTTTTGACTTTTGAGAAGATTGGTCGTACAAGAATATTATCTTCTTAGTTCTTAGCAGCCGCGATTAACAAGATAAAAATAAGATCCAATTAGTTAGAAAGAAAATTTTACTGAATTTTTGGGACTAATATATATTTCTTCCACTTTCCCTTCTGTTTTCCAGTATATATTACTGATTATTAACTATTATTCCCACGCTCTGTTCTTCTAATGCTTCCAGAAATTAAAATATGTTTGGTTCAATCCGGTATGCCAAATTGCCAAAGTAGGATGACTGATGCAAATAAAAAGAATAGCTGAGTTAATTTAGATGTAACATATATACGTTGGAAGAACAAGATCATAACTGATCAAATGAAAACTTCCATATTAGTTGAATATATTCCACCAACTATATATGTGAAGACTAACTGTTCTTATTGATGCAGATATTAATTTTCCCCAAGAGGTACATTAATTGTAATTGACATCTAAAACTTGCTTGATGGTCTCGGTATTTTATTCACCTGTAGTTGATGACCAAGTTGAGCTGTCTCCAACATCATTAGTGGGTCTTTCTGGTGATGATATGAAAGGCTTGGGAGGCATTTGTAAGCATTTCAATTCTCCCTCAATCATTTCCACAACTTGGTGCATTGAAGGACGATAGCTAGGCTTCATCTGTATACACCACAATGCAACTATGATCATCTTTTTACAAACTTCCTTTTCTTCCTCTGCCACGTTGTCAATTTCTATATCATTTCCATCCTGCAATTGGTCATAGACCCAAGTAGGAAAATAAACTTGGCTTGAATGGTCTATTTCCACATTCACATTCTTTCTTCTGCCTGCCATTTCCATTAATAACATTCCAAAGCTATAAACATCAGCCTTATAAGAGAGGCCTCCAATATTTTTGTAGAATAACTCAGGAGCCATGTATCCTAATGTGCCTCTTACAGCAGTCAAAGAAACAATGTTGTCATTTACTGCATACAATCTTGCTAGGCCAAAGTCAGAAACCTTAGGAGTAAAATTGTCATCAAGAAGATTATTATGAGGCTTAATATCAAAATGTAAGATCTGCATGTCACATCCCCGATGCAAATATTCAATTCCATGAGCCACTCCTAGAGCAATATCATATAGTTTCTGGTAGCTTAAGGAGATACCTTCCTCTTCAGAAAAAATGTATTTATTGAGTGACCCTTTGGGCATAAACTCATATACAAGAGCTCGTTCGGATCCTTTAACGCAAAAGCCAACGAGTTGCACAATATTAACATGGTGAATCCTTCCAATGGTTGCAACTTCGCTAATAAATTCTTGTCCATTAGCTTTGGCCTTCCATAGAATCTTTACAGCAACAAGTTGGCCACTTCAAAGTGTTCCTTTAAATACAGTACCATAGCCCCCTTCACCTAGTTTGTCCTTGAAATTATTGGTCATCTTCTTAATTTCTTTATAAGAGTAACTTATTGGCTTGAGGTTACTTTTGGCTTATTCAGTTCTATATTTGCATTTTCATTCTCATTTCGACCAAAATTTGAGCTCAATATGTGATTGCCTCCAAGATACTGCATTGCTTTCCTTTAGAGGCTGATCAGAAACGCTCCTGAAAATTGAGATAAACATTTACTTTGAGATGGAAATTCCATACTTCTTCTTGTTTCTTGTTTTCATCATCATATACCAGGTTGAAGGACAGAATGGGTGTTCTGTATCACAGTGTGGAGGCCACGGCCCAGCCATTCGATTTCCTTTCCGACTTAAAGACACCCAGCCAGAGCCAGTGGCGGACCGAAGGGGTGGCAAGGGGGGGGGGCGCTTGCCACCCCTTAGATCTGTAGTATATATATTTTTATATATGTAAGTGTTTGTCCCCAGCCAGGCCTGCCCCCTTGGCCCATCCCAGCCCCCCCTCGCTCTCTTTGTGCGCGTGTATGTGTTTTTGTTTGTATGTTGGCTTGGCTCTTTGTTACATTGTGCATTTTCACTTGCAGTTTAACTACTCGGTGAATTTCCACAGAGATAATAATTTCAAATGTTGCTTTTGGTCTCTTGAATTCTTCGTACGCTATTGCAACGTCAAACTTATTCGAATTAGATCTCTTGCTAGTTGCTATATATTAGAATTTAGAAGTCCCTAAGCATTTTTGAAGATGTTCTTGCCTCTTATCTTAGATTTTTTTTATCTTTAAATTTGATAAAATCTTGTTCTAAAATACTAGACCATTCAATCCTATTATATTGTTTGGACAAGTGACTACGCTGACATTGTTGTTGATTTATTTAATTTTTTATATTTCAGATTATATTGCAATTTGCTCAAATTTATATTTCAGATTATATTGCAATTTGCTCAAATTTTCTTTGCATAGTATGTCTTGATCCAAAAAACTCGTTCTCGGCATTTGATCATGCTAAGTTACTTCAAGAGGGAATTTTTGAAACTATTGAGAACGAAACATGATAGTATACATCGAGAGGAAAATCTTTGAAACTATTGAGAACGAAACTATTTTGCAACATTTTCAGAATATGCAGAACCGTAGGATCCAATTGTCATCTCGTAGTCTCATCAAATAGTACGATATATGTATTTTAATATTTTTAATGGTTATAGTCCTTAATTTTCAATATTTTAATTCTAAGTCACATTTTGCATTACGTAGGAAAATTTTTTGAGATGTCATTTTGCCTTAAGAGTTTGCCCCCCCTCCACTTGAGTGCTGGTTCCGCCACTGGCCAGAGCACTGTGGTTTTCCTGGGTTTGATCTATCCTGCACTGATACAAAGGATGTAGTGCTCGAGCTCCCAATTTCAGTCAAGCTCTATGTCAAAAAGATTGACTACAAGGCTCAGGTGATTCACCTATATGACCCACATCCTCACTCGCTTCCATGCCAACTTCTGGGGCTCCACTTATCTTCCTCGCCTTTCAAATTCGAAGAAGATAAATACCTTGCTGAATATACTTTATCCAATTGTTCCCAAACAGAAGGAGAACGAGATTATAGTCCGGTCTCTTGCCTTAGTGGCCCTAGCGGCCACCAGGTTTATGCCTTCTTTTCTTCTACTCTCATCATCGAGTTGCCCCTATCAGCTTGTACAAAGATGTATAACACCCAATCAATTCCACCTATTATAATTAGCGGTATTGATGATATTCTTCAGTTGAAATGGTCCAGACCTCTGTGCGGAGATCAATGTGAAGCGAACGGCATGAATTGTGGACTTAAGAATAATGCAGCCTCCTCAGAAATTAAGTGCTTCCCCAGACACCCAAAAGGTACGGTCTCGTATCCAAGGTCGGCCTAAATTAGTGCTCAATTACTTCCCAATGTTTAAAGCTAACACGCATTGATTTGGTCAACCTTACTTCTCTTTGAAAATGCTCTTCTGAATTTACGAAAACCGAAAAGAGACTAAAAAAATCACTAAGGAATTGAAACAGATAATTTTTCTTTGTTTTTCCGAAAAGCAACATAGGGAAGCTAATTATGTTATAATCTTTTGCAGGACGAAAAAAATCAGCGATTGAAATTGGTAGGTTTCTCGCTGGCTATGGCCATTTCAAGTTTTCATTGTTCGGGATAATGGATATGGAAATCGCTTATATTTGACGTGCGATTGTGTGCGGTGCAGGTACCGTCTTTGGATCACTCCTGGTCCTCGCGAGTTTTTCAGTCTACCGTGTGTATAGGCATGATAAAGTAGAAAAAGAAACTAAAGCAAAGATAGAATTTTTTTTGGAGGATTACAGAAGTTTTAAGCCTGCAAGATACTCGTACGCTGATATTAAAAGGATTACAAATCAGTTCAGTGATATAAGTTAGGGGAAGGATCCTATGGAACAGTCTTCAAAGGAAAGCTTTCCAGTGAAATATTTGTTGCCGTAAAGATTCTGAACACTTCTAAAGGAGATGGGGAGGAATTTATAACTGAAGTGGGAACAATGGGTAGGATTCATCATGCTAATGTGGTTCGGTTGGTTGGCTTCTGTGCTGATGGATTTCGACAAGCTCTAATTTATGAATTCTTACCGAATAATTCACTAGATAAGTTCATATCTTCAGCAGATTTCAAGAACCACTTCCTTGGATGGATCAGGTTGCAAGATATTGCTCTCGGTATAGCGAAAGGAATTGACTATCTTCACCAAGGCTGTGACCATAGAATCCTCCACTTTGACATCAAACCTCACAACATTTTGTTGGATGAGGATTTTAATCCTAAAATTGCTGATTTTGGTCTTGCCAAGTTGTGCTCTAAGGACCAGAGTATCGTGTCCATGACCACAGTCAGAGGAACTATAGGTTACCTGAAGTTTTCTCTAGAAACTTTGGTAATGTGTCTTATAAGGCTGATGTTTACAGTTTTAGAATGTTGCTGCTTGAAATGGTAGGAGGGAAGAAAATTGTCGACTCTAAAGAAGAAGACACTAGTCAAGTCTACTTTCCAAAATGGATCTACAACCTCTTAGAGCAAAACAGAAGATCTACGAATTTTTATTGAAGATGATAGGGATGCTAAAGTTGCTGAAAAACTTGCAATTATAGGGCTTGGGTGCATCCAGTGACACCCCGTGAATCGTCCTTCAATCAAACTTGTGCTTCAAATGTTGGAAGCAGAAGATAAACTAACGGTGATCTGAAAGCCAAAGACTTCTTGGTTGCAATTCATCACAGTTGTCGGTGATCGAAATCTCTTTACCCCATTTCGAACTTATAATCCCGAATGTTAAAATTAAAATAAAAGGGAAAATAATTTAATCTAGACTGAAAAAAAATGAGATACAATATTTAAGTTGGGAAAGACTTTTGTACTCACTATATATGTAAATATGAGATTACGTACAACGGAGTTTTTATTTATAAATCTCTAATTACAATTAATAGCCATATTACTTTAACAATTTGGGAATACAGAAAGAATTAGGAAGCATGATATGGTCATGTGAGGGTAATTAATCGTAAAAAGAAATAATTTGGACACTCTTCCCTTCTAATTAAAAGACAACCACGGAATTTTCCTGAAGCCTTCCTATGACAGAGACGTACTTTCTTTGACTTGCTTTCAATCATTAACGACTTTGATCTGTTCCCAAACTTCCCATCCTCTATATATATATATTTGATCATGATCTCAATAATCTCTACACACATATTTTCTTCTTTTAATAAATAATCATCTCCTATAATATGACTCGCTACTCCAACTGAGAGATGAAAGCAACGTGCATACACACGTATATATACTTCTAATGCAAACAAATTAAAATAGGAGATGATTATTTACTAGAAGAAATTAATATGTGTGAAGAGATTATTGAGATCATGATCAACGACCTGTGAACTAAACAATTAAATGTTAAATCAAGATTTAGACTTAAAAACACTTAGAAGGGGTGAATAAGTGCTTTAAATGTAAATAATAGTAAACAAAATGAACAAAATAAGTACTAGAAAATTAAATCAAACTCCAATCACATAAAAAAAGCGAAATTTTATTGATCATGAAATGAAAAACTTTTGAATCACCCTTCAAATTAAAGAAAAACCTTTTGGACTATCAGCGTCACCTGAAATCCATTAAAAATTTGAAATCTTACAAACCTGATTTAGATATTTAAAACTCCTTTGTTCATGACTCTGACAATTTTGATGTAATAATCCGAATAACTCTATTCGCACCCGATCCGTGCGACAATCACCTCAGTCCCCAAAATTTTTTCTTATTCACTCTTTACGAATGATCTCGTTCTTCAAAACCCGTACTCCGGCGGCCAAGCTCCTTTAGTATTTTGAAGGTTTCACAATGTAAGATTGATTTTCGCCATGATTAAATGAGAGAAAAATTTAACAATTTAGATCTATAATCTTTGAAGTCTTTTTTTCTCCCAAATAGAGGCTCAAATAAATAATACACGTACCTCGTACATAGAGGGTATTACGGAATCAAGTCAATATGACTCGACTATACCCTAAGAAAATGCAAGATTAACCACGCTATTTATTAGAGTTTATTAGAGTCTCACATTGCTAAAGCAATGTGGACTATTGTAATCAAAGGCTTATAAATAAGCCTCTATGTAATCTCTCAAAGACACACCAGTGAGTATACACATCTGCCCATTTGGGCCTTCCCACAGTGAATGTAGGTCTATGGACCGAACCACTTAAATCTTGTGTCTCACTTCTCTCTTTTCTCTTAGTCTAAATCATTATTATCTCTTTTATTTTATTCTTAACATGGTATCAGAGGATTTCGATCCTGTGGCCCATTTTGGCTCAGGCTGGTCAGCACTCTTGTTGGCTTAGCTTGGCCTAGTTTAAGTCTAGTCTAGTCCGGCCTATTTTAGTTCTTCTCTTGGGCCTTTCGGCGCCCATCCGGCATCATTCCGGTAAACTTCCGGCATCTTCTCTAGGGTCTTCCGGCGCCCCGTCCGGCATTCCTCCGGCGACCCTCTCAGGCAATCTTCAGGCGATTGTCGGCCTCTCCCGGTCAGATTCCGGCCAACTTCCGGCGACTGTCTACCCTTCTTCGACCATCCTCCGGCGCCATTTTTTTTCTTATGGGAATTTCTTTTTGTAGTCCAAACTCAACGTGTATCCACCTTGTGTTTGCGGGGGAGTATTAGAGTTTATTAGAGTCCCACGTTGCTAAAGCAATGTGGGCTATTGTAATCAAAGGCTTATAAATAAGCCTCTATGTAATCTCTCAAAGACACACCAGTGAGTACACACATCTGCCCATTTGGGCCTTCCTACAGTGGATGTAGGTCTATAGACCGAACCACTTAAATCTTGTGTCTCACTTCTCTCTTTTCTCTTAGTCTAAATCATTATTCTCTCTTTTATTTTATTCAACACTATTAGACTCCCTTGTTTGAAATTCCGTGATAAAAATTAAATTAATTAGTGCCACCGCTCCAGACTTTTCTTGCTTTGCAGCAAAGACACGTTTTCAGCTAGCACTGTTTCTTATGTTTGACCATAAACCTTTGAAGACGTAATCCATGGCGTATTTGTCTCCATTATTTTGGTTTTTCTACATAAAATTCCTTGCTAACGTTAGCTCCTGGAATATTTTAAAACAAAAAAAATTTACACAGACAACGCTATATACGACAATCACCAACCTAACACCACTCCATTGCATTATTATAGTATGCAGGTCGTGGTTGTTGTTGGGTCTCCAGTAATTCTATATATATACATACACAAGTGATTAAAATACGATCTCTCATTAATTATTTGTTTAATTTGGTGTATAATCTAAAGGGTCCAAACATGGCATACCTTGCACTGGAAGAAGCTTTATCCATTTTTTCAGGCCCACTATCTTGCCCAGCGGAACTACAATTTGATCCATAGAGCCGTGCCTGATAGGGATCCACTGCCTTTCCAATTCCTGATAGTGATCCATCGACGTTAAGCGCGGTATCAACTATCAAGCATATGATTAGTATCTTTCTTTTAAATAAAAAAGATAACGGAAGCTATAAAGTAATTTATAGGAATCCGAGATTAACTGAGACGAGGTTAAGAGTTGTTACAGGAGATGGCTCCGATATTTTTGTAGAATAATTCATGAGTAGTCATATATCCTGATTAACGTTCCTCTTAGAACAGTCTACGATACAATGCTGTCAGTTTGCTTAATACATTTTTGTTTGGCCAAAGTCAGAAATTTTAAGAATAAAATTATTATCAAGAACTGTGTTTGTGGGGGAATGTAAAATCTGCACGTCAAATCCTAGCTAGCTCCATGTAAATTAATATTCAATTCCATGAGCCACTCTTAAGAAAATATCATGCAGTTTTTGGTAGCATATATATATATATATAGGAGGAAATTATAACCTTTCTTTGTTACAAAAGTGTATTTATAAGAGATCCTTTAGGCATGAACGCTCATATACAACAGCTCGTTTTATCCTTCAAAGCCAATACTTAATCAGTTGCGCAATTAGTATTATAACATATAATCATGATGGTGATCTCCTTCCAATCCTCACAAGTAGTACTTAATTTCCGTTAATAAATTCTTGATTATTATCTTAATTAATTTGAACTTACCTAGCATTTTTATCATGACTACAAGTTGGCCACTTTTTGTTCCTGAAATTGATAGTCATCTTCTTTAATTTTTGATAAAGAGTAACTTAGAGGATTGAGGTTTCCTTTGGCTTTGCAGAAAATTTTCAATATCTTCCTAAATTGATAATTAATGTCTTATACCCCATTTTTATATCACCAATAAAATCACACGTGGAGTCCCCAATGCCTTTCAATTTACAACAATACAAATAGCCGATAGTTTTCCTTTCCCTTACCTAGCCTCAGTGAAACGGTTTGGTGAACCCGCGGCCGCCATGCATGCATGCCCGGCCTTTGCAACTTTAAAAACAAACACTCTATTATTTTATAATTAATTATCTGAGCAATTTTTGTATTATAGAAGGTCCCAATTCCTGCAAATTCAAATATTTTGCTTTCCTTGATGACATTCCCAAGGTGATCAGTGTGGATAACAAGGTTGGTATGATTAGCATTAGGACTACTGTCTTTGAGTACCCCTTAATGGGGCTACAGAATTGGCTAGCTAGTAATTTCCCTAATGATGTGGTTAGCAGGAAAGTTAATAGTTAACCACCGACCTAAAACAAATATGCAGGTTAATTTGTGTTTGTTATTGGGTCTCTAATCATACGGCCATATATAGCATATCTGCATAAGAGAGATTCAAACCGAAAAGCACAGACAAGGAAAATATCAAATATCTCTCATTCATTGCTTAATTAATTTGGTGCAAAATATTTCCTCTTGAAATAAGCTTGAGGCCGGGGAAAGGTAACCCCAAAAATTAGGAAAAGGAAAAATCTGAAGGGTCCAAACAAAGCAACCATGTGTGCTAATAAGCAAAATGAATTGGAGGCCGTTCACCTCTGCGAACCCGTGTAGTGCGCGTGACCAAAGAGATTAACACAACGAAAATTGACCGAAGTGTTCTCCAGTCGACGATAATCGCAATCGTGTCATTCTAGACAGGTCCATATTTCACAGCCGAAAACTCACCCCCCCTCCCGGGTTGAACGGCCACAGGGATTCCACCGGCAACAATCTCCCCCGGCAGCCATTGCGTCGGTGATCGGCTTAATGATCAGAATGCCCTCCCCCACCGCTGCACACAACAATGTACCTATAAATGCGACGAGTGCCACACCACTATAGGCAGGCTCTTCAGGTCGCCACAACACGGTCAAGCCAAGTCCCGCAATTTGCATCGGCAACGCTACCAAAACCGTGAAAGCGAGCCCATAGGTTCGAACCCTCAAGCCCTTGTTGATCACTAGTGACACCACCTTCCCACAAGAAAAGAAGAAGCATATGGAGTACCCGATGCCAAAAGCACCAAACACAATAGTACTCAGCAAAGGGTATGTGCACAAAACTGTGTCTCTGTCCCCAAAAACATTCTCAGAAAGAACGGAGCTTCGTGTGAAAAATACCGGTAGTTCTGTGTTCAAAGGTACAATAAACACACACATTATTTGTAGCATTAACAAGGGCAAGCATGTAAAGAGAGCGAAAGGAATAGCCCACATGCCGCACGGTGTTTTTTTCTTGATCGAAACATTAAGGAGGAAAAGTAGGGTAACCAAGAAAGCAGGCTCCAATAACCCTAATGAGAGAACCGCTTGGATTTTGCAGAGATGGGCTTGTTCGGAGAGGGTTGGGGAAGGGAACAGAGAATAGAGTAGATACAGATGAAAGAACGGTATGCGGACGAGCTCGTTGAGAGCCCAAAGTGTGATCAGGGAGACAAGAGAGAAGCGAACGGACCAGAGGGAATTGAAGTCATGTAAATGGTAAAGGGTACGTGACTTGAGCCGTAGCTGGAAGACGAAGCATAAGGACAAGAGGGAGAGGAGAAGGAGGGCAATGATGAGGGAAAGGGTCGCGTACTCAAAGGGGGACTCGAGGAGAGGCAATAAAGGAAAGAAAAACATGGATCTCTACAAGACTTCAACTCTCTCCCTCTCCCTCTATCTCTCTCTCTCTCCTCTGTAATTTTGATAACACTCCCTTGCGTTTCCTACAATAAGGAAGGTTGATAAAAATATACGGTGGAGAAAAGATATTATGGCGGTGGTGGCAAAGGAGGTGAAAGTGGCGGCAAGTGGATGAGAATATGCATGGAATGGTAATGGCGAGGAAATATGACATTTGGTGATCACCGGAAGGGGATGGGGGAGAGATAGGGATCCAGAGAGAGAGAGAGAGAGAGAAAGTTCTAAGGGTAATTTATCTCTCCCCTATTCCCTACCGGCGGGAGAAAAAAAGATGGTGTTCAAGATACAAATGATCATTTGGATCTTGAAAGAGACGCAGATAGCGAGAGACAGATGGGCGAAAATTGTGGAGCAGGCCCTTTGGTTTCGGGTTTGTACGGTTTAGAAGTTTCTTTGACTTAACTGACCAAAAAAGAAATTCTTGGACTTAATTGAAAGGTATTTTCTTTGGATAATTAATTAAGATAATATACTATTTTAATTGCACCACACCCTTGCTTTTCCATGGGGAGAGCTGTAAACAGACACGTCTTCGTAGATCGTAACATGGTCCTTAATTATAATATACGATTCATAATTAATAGGCATATCGTTATCGATCTTCTTAGCTGTATAAAATTAATTTGCATATATCCATAATCTATGCAAATATATTGACTTGATCTATATATATATATGTATGTATGTATCTTCTATAATTTCTTATAAGTATCGGAATTGACAGCTTGCACATATATATATTCCTAAAGTTTTATCTATTCTATCAAAAGTTGCAGCTCGTTTCTTTTTCCCCTTGGTAATTAGTTTTTATCTAAAGTTTCTGTCCTTAAACTAAATCGGGAATATATCGTGTAATTGCCTGTTTCAGTACTCTTCCAGATCATATGCTACCCCGGCAGAACAAATCCCATAGGAAACACGAGTGCCTAACGGCAACAACAAACATCGTTAGTACACAAATCCCGAGCAAACCAACGTCCTCTAACATTAGAAGACTAAAACCATTTCTGACATCCAATTGAAAACAACAGTTGGTCGGTTGGTACTAATATAAAGTCAATCGTTGAGAACAAGCTTGAATTATATTATGCCGTGACCACAGCTTATGTTGCTCTCCAGTTGATATGCTCACGCACACCGATCGCTAAACTATTCTTTATAAAATAATCATATAAAAGCACTTATTCTGATACCCTAAAGATTTCGAACCAAAGTTCTGTCTTAATTTTTTCACGAGTGATGACGGAACATAGGCCACCGGCCTCCTCCAAGTTATGAGGCATACATTTACCTTCTGCGCGCTCCATCTCCCCTTCTTCTCAGCTTTGCCATCGCGAGAAATTAATGGCCAAATTACATTTTTCAGGGATCGCGGCGTTGAGTTTGGGGGTATATATATTTTTTAATTGTGTATGGCAAAATGCATCAAGGCACAGTTCATGTTCCATCGACTTGACTGGCATTAAAAAACCTCCATGTCCAGACGTGATTACTTTCTGTTCTGCCTAAAGAAAGAAAAGCTCCTCTCTCTTCCTTTCTCTTTGCGCAGTACTGCACACCTGCATCTAGGGGTGAATAGTAGATTAATCGGAAGCGGAATTTGACATTCCGACATCCGGTCCGCTAACTAGCGGATGATTAAAATAGAGTCCGCTTCCGCTTCCGACTCTTGCGGACTTAGCGGAAGCGGAAGCGGACTTAGCGGAAGCGGATAGCGAAATTCCGCTAAGTCCACTAAGACAATAACAACCAAATATCAAAGACAAGAATAGCAAAAAAAAAAATTCTACGTGACCAACTAGAAAAGAGAAACTATTTAAACAAAGATGAGAAACAAACAACTACCTTAGAAAATGATTTCTTCATGACAAAACATGGTATTCAGGAGTTAGGCTCTATACACAGGAGAATAAGGCATATGGAATTTGGAACCAACAACAGATGGTTAGGATAAACTACACTCAATTTTAGCAGTACACCTTTGAGCAAGATGAATGCAATCCAATTAACAGTAAATGACATTAATCAAATGAAATTTGAACAGAGTACTTCTGATGATTTTTCCAAGGCGCATGCACACCCCAAGAGACTGAAATTCCTAATGAAAACTGAAAGCAATGTATTTTCCTTCGTCAAATGCAAGTAACCTTACAACACAAAATGCAAAGCCACCATTTCAAACTTAGAAAATACTAATCCGAGAGTGACCATCTGCTTTGCAGTTCAAACAATGTGACACCCAATTATCAGGAAATGACAATTTGATTTCCAGAGACTACTGAATTTCACCTGTTTTAATAAGTTGTTGATGTGACGAGATGAAGGGGATACGTAAGAACCATCTGTGCTCTCCAGGTTCTCACTACGGGAGAATTTAATCTTGAGCTCATTCCAGTTCTCCAATAATTTACTGATGCCAATGCTATGCCTTATAAAGGAAGCATACATATTTTCGAATGGATTTAAAGGCATGCAATCAATATCCTGTGATGAAAAATGTAAGATACCATTCTATCCTTTTAAGAACAATAAAAAAATGATATACAGGATCACATATACACCAAAAGCACTGCAATCAAGTAAAATAGTTAGCAGTAAAACCGTCTTATCCAAAACAAACTTGAGAAAGAAAAGACGTACGAAATTTCTCCAATTCTCAATACAGCAGCACGCAAATACATTAACACATTCACACAGTAGCACCCAAATTGACAGTAACAGATTCGCATATCCAACTTCCAAGATTCGCTAATTTATTGAAATACAACTCAACTAGTTCCCAAAGGATTTAAAGCTTAGTTAAGGCTAAGGATGAAACTTAGTTATGCCACACTATTATACATGCCAAATGCTAATATGATGTTGAGCATATACTGACTAAGCTTCTGAAACGAAATGTTGAAATCCAAGAAACTCACCTCTCTAGGTCAGAGAAGGCTTGTTGGACCTGCACAGGAAAGAAAGCAGTTGTATAAAGCGTTTGCACACTGACAAGTAACACGGAACATATTGATCTAATTTATTTATGAAACTGGAGATAAATTACGAGCCATTGAAACTCCTAGCAAGAGTTGCCCGTTAACACTAAAAAAATTTATTTTCCAAGGAACATAAACAAGTAAATAAGGAAAGTGATATCTTGGAAATGTCCAATACCTTAAGAAGGAACTTGTTGAGTGCAACGAATTCTGAGAAAGAGCCAAATTCAAACCAAATTAGAACTCAAGTCTAAGCACGCACTAAAACCAATCAAAGTGAAGAAGATTATCAATAGTATGATAGTTACATGAGATTTCAAAATTCGCTTACCATCTAAGCTCATAGTGTCATTTCCGTCAAAATCGTACATCCTGCAACAAGCACCATACAACGTCAGTGATCATAAATATTATGTACAAACTTCATACACGGATAGAAAAGACGAATTGGAGAGAGAATGCGGACCTGATCATCTGTTGAATGACAGTGAGAGGGAATTTGAGGTTCCCAACAGCAAGAGCTCTCTGGTAGTGGGGAAAAGCTGGCGTTTAGATTAAAATCGAAATCAGTTGGTGGAACAGATGTTTTGGAACAAGGAAAAAGAACCTTGAGCTGAGGAGCAGTGACGCTTCTAGTTTTCTCCGTGTCCACTCGCCTGAACCACTCCTTCTGGGGGGTGGGGTTTGGGAAGAGTCAGGAAGAGGAAGGGAGAGTCGGGAAGGGCCGAAGGGGAAGGGGAAGGGGAAGGGAGTCAGAGTTTCATAAAACCCGCCTGAACCACTCCCATGCATATTCTTTCCTGTTTCTTCCACATGCTCTATGACAATCTTCTTTGAATACTTAGAACGTACACCAAGAGCTTCATGACTTAGTTCTGTACGCATGCTAGGCGCTGATCAAGCCTAAAGATGCGGATTAGAATCTTGGCGTCTTTTCCATCAAGCTCTCTCTCTCTCACGCACCCACGCACACATACACATTTTTCTTTTCACGGATAAACTTGGCCTTAATTGAAGGGGAGGAAGGATTCGAATTATCATCAGTACTGACTACGAGGTTAATCAAAATATTATGAGTTACATGGAACATTGATCAGTACTTCCCACATTAATTATTCTGTTTCATGGGAGTACTGTTACGGAACCAGCTAAACAATTTACAATGAATGCCTGTTTGTAACGAGTTACATATATAAAGATATATTAAAAGTAATTAGAGGCCAAAGATTACTACTGCTTAATCACGTGTTTGATTATATAATGAATTTGAATCCGCCATCAATATTATTTATATTGCTTGCGCGAATCTCGTGGATATATATCTGATGATCAGTCCTTTAATTTACCTTCCATGATATGCATTATATATGCAAAGTGAATAGTATTTTCCATTAGAACCTGAGCTCTATTGAGAAATTGAGATGAAAGAGACGCTCTTAGAGTCCCACATTGTTGGGCTCTCGTAATCTAAGCTTATATATAAAGTATCTTTTGTAATATCATCCATACACCTTAGTATGCAAGTGTACATCATGGATTGAGCTTTTCTACCTCTAGTCTATGGACCGAACCACTTGATCTTGACATACCCTCCAGTTCTATAAACAAGTGAAGTTAAGTATAGTCTTCTCAATTATCCTCATCACCGCATATTCAAATAAATTAGACTCACTTGATCTTGACATGCCCTCCAGTTCTATAAACAAGTGAATTTAAGTATAGTCTTCTCAATTATCCTCATCACCGCATATTCAAATAAATTAGACTCTAACTGGGGTTCATAGATCAGGGAAGGTGTATACTACTACTGTTTCGTGCAGCAAGCTTAAATTTGCGTACCTTGAGGACTGATCTGCTCCTCCAATATCATTATTCTAACTGAGTTCTTTTTTCGGATTATTAATTGTTTTAAAACGAACAAAATATCAATTATCAACCCCATGAAAGAAGTGAATATTCTTGTTCGATCTCTCATTGAAAAATGACTTAATTCATAACTTTTCTGAACGTATGCTAGCTATTCGTTGCTCATAACTTTTCTGAACGTATGCTAGCTATTCGTTGCTAGGAAGACAACTATATAGATGTGTCGGAGATTTGACCGGTGACAGCATACACATGCATATCATGAATTGCTAGATAAAAGAGGTAAATAGATTAACAGACGCAGAAAAATATATATATATGAGAAAATGGTTTTTCTTTTATATATATATATATAAAAGAAAAATTTTCCACCTGTTTTAGAGAGAAGGCTGCCTCTCTCTCTCTCTAGAACTTTTCTCCTCTCCTTTAGCCGTCGCCCCCTTAGCATTCTTGTTTCCGGCGGTGGGAGGAGCTTCGGCTCTTCCCACCGCCGCCCCTTTCCTCCCTCTCCCTCTTTTCTCATTCCTCTCCTTCTCTTTTTCTTCTCCCTTCCCCTCTTTTGTCCAGAATCTTTGACGGTTGATCCTGTGGCTCTTGAGCCTCCTTGGTGCACAACGTCCTGTTAGATGCCGTCTCCGCCTCCCGCCGAGTATTTCAGTCCCAGGCCCGCTCCAATCGGACGGCGCGTGGATCTCACGCGCCCGTCTTGGGGCTCCCTTTTCGGGCTGTTTCCGACTGTTTTGGTGGCCACGCGCCCCCTGAGTGGATCCGGCTCCCCTTGGCGAGCCCAACGCCACACTGTTGCTGCCTTCCGGCGGCGCATGCCCACCACGCGCCGCCGCCTCCTGTGGTTCGGCCTCCCTGCTCGTTGGTGGTGGTGGTGTTGATTTCGTCTCTGTTGTTGTTGTTGGTTTCTGGTTTTGTTTTTTGCTGGTTTTTTGTTGGTTGTGTCTGTTTTTGCCGCCTCCTGCATAGGGCTTTCCGATCCCTTGTGGATCTGTCCTACCCTTGTTAGGGCTGTCTGTACCGGGTTGTGGTGTTGTATCTGTTGGCAAGCTTAGGTCTGGTAGCTTTGTCTACTATGTCCGGCCACCGCTCCCACTGCTTGATATGGAGCATATAGTGACTTCCTCCGATCCTTTTAAGGATCCCGCCGACTTTAATCATCTGGTCAGTATATTTCGATTCTTTTTTGAGAGCTTGATCTTCAAAAAGAAAAAAAAAGGAAGCTTTAGCTAGCCATTACCTATAAATATCTAGCTAGCCATGGAATCGAGAAGGTATAGCTAGGTAGCGTTAGAAAAGAAAAAGAGGAAAAATTAAAAGAAAAAAGATTTTCAAAAGATAACAGAAAGATACCGCTTTTTATAAAGAGGGAGACACGATAAAATAGAATCAATTCTACAGAATATTTATGCACACTGTCAGCAGCTAGCTAGAAATCCCTAGTGCAGCTCCATCTAGCTAGGTCTCCCACTAAACATATATACCCGCAAAATCTATCTAATATATGCATTAACAATAACAAGCCTTGGTAAAGCTGAGAAACGTGGATCATATATATATATATGTGAACGAAATCTAATTGGAAGGAAAAGGAAAGGCTAGATACTTGGCTAGCGAAAGAGCAACAGAACTTTTAGTTGCCGGATAAAGTTTTCGTTCTGTTTTTCAAGTTAAATAATAATTTTGCATTTGGTATTGGGGTGGGTGGATCTGCAGAGCTGTATATATATATATAATACCTTTCCTTTTCCTTCCAATTAGATTTTCTCTAGGATTTGAAAGGCGCTAAGTAGCCTCCTATTCTTAAACCCAAGGGGAAAATACGAAGTTACAGAGAACGTTGAAGGCAAAACCTAGAACCGAAGAGGTAACTTGAAGCTATCATGAGAAGAATCTATTCGATGATAACCCAAAGAGGGATGATAGCCGCATTGAAAATCCTGAGAGGAGATTTTAAAAGCAATAATGAAAATTGTCTGTCTACCTTTCAGAACAAGACTAAATCGTCAAAGCTTTTCATCATTACATGCACAAATCTGATAGCAGTTGACTGCATTGATTTCTACAACGACAAGAACCCATGAAAACAGACAACTTACAATACCTACATTTAATGATTGGCCAAAAGTCAGAATTGAAACAAAACCAACCTGGAGATCATGCAGCTCATCGACTGATTCTGTTTGGTGAAAGGGAAGCAACAATTGAGGGGGATGAAGCCTGGTCCGAGGACACTGCTACATATCTAATCCTCGTATCCAGATAGGTATCGAAAGGACCTGAAAGAAGAGGAGCTGATGAGAGGGCCTTGGACCAGGCTGCATTCACCTCAACAGAGAAAGCTTCCTAGTTCCTAGCCGTCCTTCCTCAATCTCTCTGCAAGTACTGTCTTCTTTGATCTTCTTCATTTTGTGGCAATTGTTGTCTCCGACTGTGCAAATAAACCTTCCTTTATGAATGAAATGAGGTTTGAGTTTTGGCTATGATGAAACTATAATGATGAAAATCATCATTTCGGTTATAGGAGAAAGATAAAGGGTGGCACAGTGGAGGGAGAGAGAGAGAAAGAGGGAGGATGCATGGGGGTCCGGATCGTGGTCAATTCTGGAACCCAGCTGTGGGGTTGCGTTGGGGTTGGGTAACTTGGGTTGCCTTTTGTCTCTCCTTCGCATATAATTCAGATGCACACACTTCACTCCCCATATATATTATTCCGCGTCAACGTCAATTATTCGCGTTGGATCATTATGATCATGATCTCCTCCTATTCTCCAATGCCTAGAGTACGGAAAATAGAAGAGAGACTCATGATATTGTGGTGGGTGGAATCGTTCTATTGCAAAGACACAAGGGGAAAGGAATTTATGCTTCTTCTTTTTTCAGAAATCCAAAACCTCTTTAATGGACGTTTTAATCTCTCATAAGCCAATTAGCACTTGGAGTCATTAATTTGAGCGTAATTGGATACTTGAGAATCGAGTGACCAACAAAAAGCAAAAGAGCGCTGAGAATCAACAACGAAACGTACTTATGATCAATGAGATTTATTTTTGGCAAACACTAAGGTGGTGTTTGGCTGTCAAACATTCATCTCAAATATTTGGTTTAATAAAAAAAATTCAAAAAAATCTCTCTTTTATTAAAATAAACATAAAAATTTAACTCAAATTATTTCTCTCTTAATTTTTCACCAATTTTCATACACCAAAATTTTGATAATTTATATCCTTATCAAATCATATATTTTTATTAAAATAAATATAAAAAATTTACTCAAATTATCTCTCTTATCACTTTTTCATTAATAATATATTAAAAAATTTTAAACTCTGGAAATTTTGACCACCAAACCCACTCTCAGTAGGGTAGTACGAAGGAAAGAAACCAAACTTGTTTGGTTGTGGGCCAAAATTAATCACAGACGGAGGTTAGTTCATATCCATTGAAGCCCATTAATTTTTCCAAGGACTCCTTGAGTTCCAACGCCGTTTATCGAAAGCCCAAATACTGAACACTAATGGGCCCTATAAGTTGATATGGGACAAACTGTTAATCAACCAATGTCATTTTCCACGTGTCGTCGCCGTTACGTTTGTGAATTTTCGGTATTTGCGGTAATGGCTTCACTAAACTGTTAATCACTAATGATTAGATGACGAATTTACTAACTTTAAAATTAAAGGAACAAGAAATTGCCAGCTAATTGTGGTCAACTGGGGATGACACCAATGTTTTGTTGACACGTGCCTTACAAAGCACCTAATCAAATTAGGTGGCATTTGAAACCACCTTGGACTTCTTGGATCATCCAGAGTTAATCATAAGGGAAAGAAAAGCTAATCATGCATGGCCGTCTAAGACAAATAATAGGTCATTTTCAGAAGCAGTTGAGTGTTGAGGGGATGCATCCCTTCACACGCAGTTTCCAGCCAAAAAAGCAGCCTACTTCCTGGACGTGGACAACCAATTCTTGACCCACAATACTTACTCGGTACATAGCAAGACACCTTAGGTTTGCTAGTATAGAAATGAAAGAGATATGTACGTAGCCTTGAGCACTTAAAAGGAAAAGCCATCTTGCTTTACCGAATTGGTCCTCCAATTTTCCCCCACTTTCTATTGTCTTGGGTCACTTTGGTTTTATCTCTTATCCTTGTTATTTTTTACAGAAGAAAAAGGGTGAATCTTCGCTTCTAGCACCGGAATTATCAACTAAATGTAGTTTTTAATCTCCAAATTATCAAAATACAGCAATATTCAGCTTTTAGTAAGATTATACGTACAGTTGAAATCTACTGAAAATAGACTGACACAATATTGACCGTTGGATCTAATGACGTGACGAATATTGATGTATTTTGACAGTTTAGGAAGTAATTATGATGAAATACGTAGCTTAGACCAGTAAATACATTTAAGTGATAATTCGATGACAGAGTGAAAATTTCCGGAAAGGAAGTTTCCAACAGTTTGCAAAACTTTAACAAGCAGCTGTCTGTTTTAAATACGTATTCAGGTGTTAATTTCCAGTCTGTTGTTTTAGTAAAAACAGGGGTTCTGGGAAAACGTTTTGGGAAATAACAACCAGAGGGCGAAGTGTTTGTGGCCAAATTGTCATCTACAAGTGCTCCCGTAGCGTGCAAGGCAGGTCCAACCCGACGGGAGTCTTAAGCTTGTTGACCGACACCTATTCTTGCTCGCAAGACACTTCAGTCTTCACCAACTATGTGGACACGGCAAACTTTACAGCCATTCTGGACAATCAAATGCCACCACAAATGAACAGAACTTTGCAAAATTGGCCCTACATACCCAACTCGATAAGAAGTCGTTCCAATACTAATCCCCGAAAGCAAGTTGGATATGAAATGACCTCTGATATGATTAAAAAGCTAGCTTTCCCTCTCTCTCTCTTTTTTCCTTTGATTTAACTCGACAATCCATCATTTGTTTGTCTGTATTAGGCGACTTGAAAGTGATCCTCATCTAGTCCTTCGGAGTTATGATGAAGTCTCAGTCTTGTACCACTTTCTTATCCTGTCCAAACGACAGAGATCAATAATATATGACTTAAAACTTCATGACAGAGATTGCAAGCAAGAACCTAAAACGGTTTGTTTGGGAGTGAAACAAGAGCAATAGCTCAATTAGATCGTTGTTTGTAGACGTAGAAATCTTTTTCTTTTCTGAATAAAAAGTGGAAGGGGCGACCAGCGTAACCTACTCTTTTAAGCGTAATTATAGAAATCTCCACTCCACGTATTCGTATTGAGCTATAGCTACAACTCATGGGAAAGATTAGTGTCATCACAACTCCACAAGAGTGCAATTAGTTTTGGAAGCGGGAGGTTCAATCCATAGATTCACAGGTAATTCCATACCTGCTCGAGTTTCCTTTTTCAGACCCCCGAATCAATTGGGTCACTACTCTTGTGTTGTACACGGAGAGGCGAGGTTTTTTTTTTTTTTAATCATATTTCTGTACGAAAGAATTGAAATGATCCAAAATGCTTCCGGGCTTAATTTAAACGATGAGGAGCTGATAGCCTTCAACATCTTGCTAAACTTTAGAATAAAGAACACTTCATTATTGTGATTTGTGAGTAAGAAACACGCTCTCTCCTTTTGTGTATGAGGTTGATTAGTGACAACAGTGCTAAAAAGCTAACAACCGCTCCTGTCACTCAATGCTAAGCCCTACTGAATTGAAAATTTGAAACCATACCATACAGCCTAAGATACAAGACATGATTCACTAATAAAGGTACAGACACATATATATATATATATATATAGAGAGAGAGAGAGACAGAAAGATTGACGGAGAGAGATGAGAGAGCGTGGTATTTTTCATCCTCAAAATTTCCAAACAAATAAAAATTAATCTCTCTCCTCATGAAATTATAAAATAATATTATAATCTTCAATTAAATCTTCTCTCTCTTCATTATTCTATAAAATATCTATATTTTTTCACAAACCTCGATACCCAAAATTTCCACAACCCCAAAATTTCCTAAAACAAACACCACGAGTGTTGGTTCAAAAGTTCACTGCCAAAACTTGAATTGGAAGTTTGCGAAATATTTATGGACTATAAATCACGTGAAAATTCAAAATATTGTTAATTAAAAAATCTGGTCTGAACATATAAAAAGCTTAAATTTGTCTACTCAGAAGCCCATGGGAAATTATTTTCATAAGCTAGCCAAGCATAAGAGTCAGAGCTAAGAGTGTCCATACAACACAGACAACAAGAGATCAAGAAAGGATAACACCCATTGGACATTTTCCCTGTACTTGCAGCAGAGTGATCCTTAGTCCTGGTTGAAAAGTGCAGACAATGCACCCCATACAAGTTTCTGCAGCATGCCTTTTCTTTATAGTTTCCTTTATTTATTTTTTCCATTTTCATTTTGATGTATTTGTATCATTTTGACTGTTCTGAGCAACCAAACACATGAAGTGCAGTCTGCAGACCATCTGCTATTTCTCCATGCAATAACAAGATAGTTAGCGCCTTCAAAATCATTGCATGGATTATGGAGCGTCTCTTATTTCTTTCTGAAACCAGTTCGAGATACTAGACTTATCTATCACGCAGCACCCTGCATTGGGTGAAAGAGCATCTGCGTATGTGTCACACCGTCCCAAACACTTGTACGGGTTAAAAGATCAAGAGCTAGTGTAATTTTTTTTCCCATAAACTGCATATGTTTGTCCTTTTCATCTTTTCCATTTAGAAAAAACGCCAAAGTTGTGTGCTTGTATAGGTGACTAGTGTCCAGTCTAATTTTCTTGTTTGCATACCATGGCCCCTTGTGGTGGGTCTTGGACAAAGAAATAGCCGGAGTACAATGTGAAAATAGCAAGGGGGAGAAGATAGAAACGTCCACAAGGCACAAGATGGAGAAGGCCTTACGAAACTCACTCCCATTGGTTGGGGATTGTCCAAGAGTGTCGAGTGCCAATTACCTCAAAGCAACAGCCAAAGATAATTAGCCCAAAAAACTTTTTTAAAAAAGGGCCAAGACTATTGCTTCATGGCCTACCATATATCCTACATCCCGTCCTCTTCAGTAGTTTCAAAGCACATTAATCGAGATCGAAGATTGAGTGATATCATCTATCCATAGTAGCTGAAACAGTTTCTTCAGTATAACTCCCCATCACAACAGAAACAAAACGATGGAAGGAAGAGAGTGCACTTGCGCTGAAGCAGTGCCAGAAGGAAGACATGAAACCTTCGCCTGTCAACAGTCACCTCCAACTCCAAGAACGAGGAAGAACAAGATCAAGAACAGTAGGAGGTTCAGTGAGGAGCAAATTCAGTCACTGGAATCCATATTTGAGTCAGAGACGAGGCTCGAGCCTAGGATGAAGTTGCAACTGGCAAGAGACCTTGGGCTGCAACCTCGCCAGGTAGCCATTTGGTTTCAGAACAGAAGGACTAGATGGAAGTCAAAACAGATAGAGCAAGAATACAGAGAACTCAGGGATAATTATGACAAATTAGCATCCCAGTTCGAGTCCTTAAAGAAAGAGAAGCAATCCTTGCTCCAACAGGTAATTTTTTTGAACTTTTTGAAATGTGGAAGACATTCCCATATAGAGTGATATAGTCAACAGAAAAAATACTTTCTGCAAGTCATAAACATGAGCATCTTATTCACTTTAACTGCTAGTCGTAAACATAAGCCTCCTTTTTACCTTTCAAACAGTTGCAGAGCCTAGGTGATCTGCTGGAAAATACTCGTGATGGGAACGGGGAGAGCAAGGATTTCGGAGGAAATAGCGCAGTCTGTAGATCCGATACTGTAAGTACTAATAGTGAGCCTGAAGCAAAGCCTAGTTGCTTGACGAAAGAACTGGAACTCAAGGGACAAATGTGCCTGCATGAAGATAAGAACAGCGTTGGAAGCTTTGGGGGACAAACATACGGACATCTTAACATGACAGAACCATATGGTCCCTTAGCATCACTTGAAACATGGTACAGTCACGATTCAGGTGGTATGCTTGATCCGTCGTGTAGCAGTTCATACTGGTTGAATTCTTGGAGTTGAAAACATGGACCTGCTGTAAGATGAACCCCCCCCCCCCCCCCCAAAAAAAAGGAACTCAGGAAACAGGGAATGTGAAGCAGATGGCTCAAGTTCTTTCAAATTTGTCCCCTAAGCATCCCAACCTATAGTAATTTGAATTTCTCACTCCGATTTGGCCGGGAAGATCAAAGTTAACTTATAGAACACAGGGCAAGAGAATCCACCGAAGGAGTGACAGGTTTGTTCAAACATGTATACTTGCTTTTTGATTATGTTCATATGTTGTGAGGCAACACCGTCAAGCATCAACACAGATGGTTTAAGATATTGCTTGAAATGATGAAGTACTTGTGTGTTGATTCGCACAATAACTGAACCCTGCGAACCATGGCTTAATTTTAACTTCCTTCTTTGGAATTATCCTCAAGACATATGTGAGGTTACACGAACAAGCAACTCAAGTGCGAAAGCTTACTTCTTATTTTTTGTCTGAATAATGCGGATAAGCTTATATTGCATTAGAAACCATGAAAGGATCGAAAATGGAAGCAAGGAAAAATACGTAGCAGAAGATTATTGTGAGAGGGCAGAGACTGAGAGAGAATGAGAGTTATGAGCAATTCTGTTGTATAAGTTGTTACTCAAGAATATGAAAAGTGTACAGTATATATAAACAAGAAAGGAATCGCACCTCCTAACAGACTATGGAAGGCACTAGAATACAGAGAAATATATACGTCAGAAAAGAATACAACTATCTAGAAGAGCTAGAAGAAGCTTCGGCAGGTGCGAGTGTAGAGGCATGAGCTGACTCATCAGGGACATGCTGGACCGGAGATGCACCGCCATGCCGTAAGAAACCATATTACAAAGATTAACAACTATAGATCTAAGCAAACCATGTTGCTAAACAAGACTAGCGGGACTCAAAAAGAGTCGGAAGACCACCAAATACTCCAAACCAGATAAGAGAGTGCGTGCGGAAAACTACTTAATCCTCGTAATTGCAGACAAAATTACCTCTAGAGCACTTATCCTCAGTTGAACTTCAGAAGTTCTTCCTCACCTTTATTCAAGAGTATGAGCTCCAATCGGGAATGGATTCCCTCCGAAGGGTGCATTTCCGAAGGATACCAAAGGGAAGGTGAAGATTAAAAGAAAAACCAATCAACGGTTAATACATGTCCACATCATTTAATGAAGAGAAATACTGAACCATAACTACTCTCTAATTTTTTTTTCATTAAATGAGGTGGACATGTATTAACCATGAATTGATTTTTCTTTTAATCTCCCCCTTCCCTTCGGTAGCCTTCGGAAATGCACCCTTCGGAGAGAATCTGCTCCCGCTCCAATCATCAAAAAAAAGAAATGGTTATAGTAGTCTTGAGGAATTTTTTTCTATATTTTCTCTGTAGCACTGTTCGCTCTCAAGTTCAATCAAGGTTGTGGATATCGGGTATATGTTATTATCGCAAGTTTTAAAAGCAAGATCACTGAGCTCTTCGCAATTAGTTTTGTTAATAATGTTCAATTTTAAGCAGAACAAAAAAATATTCTAAAATCTAATCTAAATGGGTCAATTCTTCTGAATTACATACTATAGCACTGAAAAGGGTAATCACAGCTGAACTTTTCTCAAGGCATCAAAACATATTGTATATGATTTTTTTCTCTCCATGGCCGAATCAACGTGCACTCAAGATAGCCTCACAAAAGATGTTATAGTAGTTGCTGATAGGAAATTATTTTTGGCGAAAGCCATGATGATGTTCTTCATCTAATGGAGAAGTTTATTATGATCTAAATCACAACATATAACCCATCACATCAAAACTCTAAACTAATTTAAAATAAATACTTCTTGGGACTGTTTAAGGAGAGAACAGCTAGAAATGAGTTCCTGAGCTTGGTTGCGCAGAATCTATCTACTCACTTGGTCCTGGAAACAACCATGGGAAGACTTCAAGCAAGAAATTTTATATAGGGGCTGTTCTAAAAGTCTACATATAAAACGACCGAACCAGAAAATTTTTTTTAAAAAAGTAGATACTATTAGATTATATTAATAATTTAAATGTTGCCATTTAACAAGAAAAGGACAGTTTGGCCGAGTGGTCTAAGGCGCCAGATTTAGGCTCTGGTCCGAAAGGGCGTGGGTTCAAATCCCACAGCTGTCAGGTATATTTACTTTTGTGTTTTCTTCCTTTGGGCCCTCTTATATAACACTTTGGGCCCCAAATTTAGGTTAATATGGGCCAGGATCTTCACTTTAATCTGTGCTTGTCAATGATGGGATTGGTCTCTGCTGAGAGACGACCCAACTGCAACAGGCCCAAAACTAAAGAAAGAGAAAAAAAAATCATTAGAAAATGAAGAAATCTCCACGGTTTGCAAGCTGGGTTCGCAACATGCCACCACTGTTCGGCAAATTCCAAGTACGAGAACTTTTATAAATTCCGAGACGGCGAGAAGCCTTCTAGAATCTTGGGTAATCCACTATCTACGAGTTGATCCCAAACACAAATTTTGCCTAGTGAATCCCAGACTTAACATGGTATCTTGTTTTTAATTATCTTTTGTCGACTGTCCACATTCACAAGGGGCACTTCACAATGGGAAAGAAAACAAGGACACTACTGGGTGTGATCCTATCCATTAGATGATCGAAAGCCGAAAGGTCCCCCCACGAAAAGGCCAAGATCCAATCCTCACCGCATAACCAGCGACTCTTTCTCTCTTACCCAACTCCCTCTCGTGACCGTGGAGGAAGTCACTAATAATGGTTTTCTCTATTTCAACACCCACAGCCTATTTCAGTCTTCAAAACGAAATTTCCCTTTCTTCCTCACCTTTAAGCCCCTCAAACTCCCTCCCTATTGGCCATGGGAAAAGGTATATCCTTAAACGTTCCTCTATTCAGTAATTTTGTAGTATGCATTCGTGCGTCTGGTCTGTATTTTAAGTTAATGACTCAATGGTGCTGACAGGTGAAGATAGGCCCACTGAGTATGTCTCCTATGGGGTATGGAACGTGGGCATGGGGCAACCAGCTACTTTGGGTTTACCAGGAATCAATGGACTCTGAACTACAACAAACTTTTAACTTAGCTGTGGAGAACGGTATCAATCTCTTTGATACAGCTGCCTCTTATGGGACTGGCAGGTTAAACGGGCAGAGTGAAAAGCTTCTTGGGAAGTTCATCCGCGAGTTCCAAGGTAAGTTTTCCTTTTTCAAGTAGTTCCATCTACTACGTATTCAGTCACCAAGGGATTAGAAAAAAGTGGACTTTTTCAACCGGTTCTTGACAAAATGTGCCCCCCCAAGTCGTAAGTTTGTCAAAAAGTGAATGATCCCTTGGACTGAAGTTGCCACATTGCTTGATGTCAATGCTCCAATAAATAATTGAAGAAGATGGCAAAGATGTCTATAAAGGAAAGGGAAGAAGAGAATAGGTGCAGTAGCATAGTATGGAAAGGAAAAAATGGAAAACACCGAAATATATAAGTTAACATGATAGATCTCTTTTTTCTATTTATTAATAAATGAGGTGAAAATGCAATTTTCCCTCAATCAATGAGCACCGAAGGCATTCCGGTCAGAAGAACAGCTCATCCATTCTCTCCCTAGATTCCTTTTATCACTCTCGTCTGACATGTGATTGAGATTCTCCAAAAAAGGGGAAGAATAATGGAGTAGGCGATGCAGGCTGAGTTTTTGGTTTAGCTTTAATGCCTTTCAAGCTACTAATTGTGTCGCGTTTGGTATATCTGTATACCCAGGGCAAAAGCGGGTGCAGGATGACATTGTTATCGCTACAAAGTTTGCCGCATATCCATGGCGCTTAACACCACGGCAGTTTGTGAATGCTTGCAAGTACTATTTCTTTTGCTCCTTTCTAGTTGTCACTTTCATTTAGCTATTTTCCACCTAGTATTAACACCTAAGGCAAAAATCACCCAAAACTCCTAAAATGAATTTATATAATAAAGTACTAGCCTTTCGCACCTCCTGTTTCTATTGGCTTATCTCAAATGAAGTTTGATTAAGAATGGTTTTTAGGGCCTCCCTTTATCGGATCCAGATCGAGCAAATTGGAATAGGACAGTTGCACTGGTCAACTGCAAATTATGCTCCTTTGCAGGAGTTAGCTCTTTGGGGTGGTTTAGTGGCAATGTATGAGAAGGTTACCATTATTTATATAGAAATGGAAACTATTGCAGTCAACAAGATACTCTGTGATATTGTCATCTTGACCAAAAAATTGCCCCACTGTTTACTCTTTTAGCCTAGGAGTAGATTGAAGACTGCAAAGCATACGTTTTAGGTTTATGCAACTAATAAACAGTAAATAAGTATTGTTGGAGCTTTTGGAAACTACACAAAGACAAAGTCTTACTACTTTTTGAAGAACAATGCGAAAAGTCTTTTTTCTCCTTTGTATTTTGGCATTTGGATGTGTTTTCAAGATGTACCTTATTTTTTTATGGGAATTGCATGAAGTCTTTCTTTTGAATTACAATTTGACATTCACGCTTTTCCTCTCATTTAGTTTATTTTTATTTTCCCCCTTTTTCTGGAATAGTTTTTGTTCCCAAGTATTGGATTCCATTGATTTGAAGAACAAGCATGGTTGGTAAACCTGATTTGTAAATTCAACCCTTCAAAGTAAATCAGTATGTGAATAAGAATAGTCAAACTACGGTTCCATGCAGGGTTTAGTTCAAGCAGTTGGGGTGAGCAACTTTGGACCAAAGCAGCTTGTAAAGATATACGATTACCTGAAAGCCAGGGGAGTCCCCTTATGCTCGGCTCAGGTACATCTTAATACGTATGTATCTATGCTTATCTTTTGCAAGACATATTGGCCTAGCTTCTTTATGGTCCGTAACCATTTTTTTTATAAGTAAAACTTTATTAATGAAAAAGAAAGTGGACAGTACAAGAGATTATACTGAAAACTCTAGAGCATACAAGCTAAAAAAACTCAGAAAATCCGGAAAACCCTCAAAAGGAAAACCTAAGACCGAATTAGCCCACAAAAAAAGAGAATGCAACATAGAATCCCCCAAACAATCCAAGGACATGGTCTTATCCTCAAAACATCTCTCATTCCTTTCCCTCCACAAACTCCAACATATGCAAGCCGGGATCATCTTCCAAATGGCCGAAGCGATAGGATTCTCAAACTTCCTCCTCCAACAATAATACAAGACATCCACCAGCTTCCTAGGCATAACCCAATCATAGTTAAGAGTACTCAGCACATGCTCCCACAAATTAACATGGCTACTGCTAAATGTCTATCACATATATCACTCACTTTACCAAACACCTCTTTTTACTGAGAAAAGCAACATAAATATATTTTATGTTCCAAGAAAAGAATGTGAAACTAGTTTTCACCTTGATTACCATACAAGTATTGGTGATTACACTGGATTATACTGCCTATAGTAAAAAGACTTTTATGCTTTCCTGTAATCTTATATTCTACAATGTGCTGATTACAGGTGCAATTTTATTTGCTAAGCACGGGACAAGATCAGTTGGAGATCAAGAATATATGTGATTCTCTGGGCATCCGCTTGATTGCTTATAGTCCATTAGGGCTTGGAATGCTTACTGGGAAATATTCATCCAGTGAACATCCACGTGGGCCTCGGTAAACAGGATTATATGATATTCTATCTTTATTGATGCATATAGCTCTTCACTTAGGTAACCTTGTCCTTCTCTAGGGCCGTGCTTTTCAGGCAAATTCTTCCAGGATTGGAGCCTTTGCTGCGTTAACTGAGAGAAATTGCACAAAGAAGGCGCAAAACTGTGCCACAAGTATTTGCTTCTACTTCTTCACAAGTGCTTCAAATCTACTAGTTATTGAGATATAATTTGCTAGTTCAACAAATTACGAGATTCTACTGCTAATGTTTTTCTGATATACCCACGCGAATGGTACATTGCAGAAAGCATGATATGCTCTAAACTACTGCTTTCTAGAAATTAAGGATGGCAAACTGGTTTTATTGAACACAAGTCTAGTTATTGATAAAGTTATCAGAAGCTCGATTTTCTCGTTAAGTAGTTAATATAGACGTACTAAATCTATTGTAATTTCTTCCTTCCAGTGACTGCTAGATAAAGAAATTCTGCCTCAATTTGAGTAATAACAGACGAAGCCATGAGAACAACAGGAGGATAGATAAAATGACGGGTACTGCTACAATTTTTTTTTTCTTTTTTCTTTAATTGTTTCTTGTGCTTCTGGGAAGGTCCATAGTTACTTGGTGTTATATTGCTAAGCATGTTGGGTCGCCAGCAGGCTGCTGTATCTACCTGCCAAATGCCGTCCCCCAGCTGAAACATGTTTTTTTATGTTTTCTTCTGTCTCGATTCATGGGTGTCATTTTGCCCTTGTAGTCAAGGGCGTTTAAACTTGCTTCAATCCATTTTGGCAGTTTTGGCTGGTAACAGGGCAATACAACAGTTCAACTAAAGTTTTGCATCTGTATGTTTCATCTAATAGCTTAGCTTTTCTATGTGCCCTAGATACTTTGTTCTTCATAGTTATGAGTACAGTTAAACAGTCCTAGGTCAGGTCTTTCCATCATTTGGAGTTTGGAAGAAGCAATGATTGATGGACCTCTATTTTGCGACAATGACTTGTTCATGCATGCATAGACACGCACAATGTTGTCATTATTGTTTCCAGATAAACGCCAGTGCATAGTAATCTTCTTCCCTGCTTGTGATATGGGTCATTCCACATGTTAATCCATTCGGAAATGGTGAGCCAATTTTCACCTAACAATCTTTTCTCCAGGTTGCTATAAACTGGTGCATTTGCAAGGGCACCGTACCTATACCTGGAGTTAAGACAGTAAAACAAGCAGAGGAAAACTTGGGTGCTCTTGGCTGGCGACTCAGTTCAGATGAGTTGTTGCAGTTGGAAAATGCAGCTCGTGAGTCTCCTCAGAGGATGATTCAAAACATTTTTCAGACAAGGTGAATGTGTCATTCCGTGCAATACTTCGTTTTTGAAACAGGCACGACATGTTTAATATCTAAATTTTCTGAGCACACAACGTAATTGACTTTGCATATTTGACTGTTGATGAACAGATGAAATTGGATGAAGAAGAAGAGAGTCTTTCCTTCTCAAACAACACTAAGATCCAGGGAAAATACAGAATGCAAATATCAGCAAAGATTAGCATAAGACGTTTGCCTATAATAGAGGCAGGGAAAATGGTTGTATTTTCATCAGAAAGAGAAGGGACATGTATGGTAACAGTCTTTATGGACTAATGGAAATCCAATATGCGTTTATTCAAAACCCGTAGATTATTATTCCACGTTCTTAAGGGAGTTCTGTCCTTCCACATCAATTTCCAAATGCCAAAAAGCCGTGAGGATCAAACCAACCCAAAGTATTAGTTCGTTCCAAATCTGAAAGCCAATTGGCTAATCGTTGACATCAAAATAGGAAGAGTTTTGGTTCTAAAGTTTCATTCCTAACATGTCCTAACAAGAGTTGTGATGTTGCTAACACATTAATGAATTTTATTAATTTTCATTAATGAAATTGTTTAATGCAATCTGGTCATTAATGCAATGGTCATTGATAGAATTCATTATGCCTTGGCAACATCACAATTCTTGTTAGAACTGAAGCTTTAGGACTGAAACATTTTCCCATCAAAACAATATACAGTCTGCGGGTACCCTTGTTGTTCATCGGAATTAAGCTTGTGTATTAAAATGATAACATAATGCTCTGCATTAAGCCCTTATATGGAGACTTTCTTAGACATTTTGAAAAGTTGATTGTTCCATACCACCGCAGTGGCTCATAACACTAGTCTCTCTTAGAGAAAGCGGTTCGTGATCTGTTGCTAGGGTGCTTCAACAGATTTCATAGCTCTTCTCGAATTTTTTATTTGTTTTCTCTTCGTTTTGACTGGATTGAAGTACTTGATATAACAAATTTTAGAGGAGAGAGAGAAGCAAAATTAACAACATACTTGAGCACTTTGATCCCATGATTCTAAGGCTTATGAAGATATCTTCCTGCAAGTAAAGCAGCTTTCATGACAACAGTAATTACATCGATCACTTCATCAGCTTTGCATTCGTTCCCCTTAAACGTCGGGGCTCCTGAGTTTTGGAAGGCAGCCATACAGCTGAGCAAGTTTTGACTGCACTCCTGGCTTAGATAGTCATCTGCATCACAACACCATCACCATCATCAGTTCAAACCCACAGGCCACACCTACACTCAATCATACACGACTTACTACTAAAACAGCTAAAACCATCGTTTAATTCTCCTTGGAAAAATTATATATGTTTTTGATAAGTAAAAAAAAATGATATTCATCAAGGATAGACACAAATCTCCTTCTGACAGACACAGAACACCAAACACAATTTACAAATGATGATAGGATCCGAAGGCGTTGTCCAAAGAAACCAGAGGAAAACTAAAGAAATATACAAAAGAAATGTAGAAATGTTAAAATTATTGTTTGAATTGCCTGGCTGCCTACCAAAATATCGTCAGTCTATATCAGCTCAGTACTGAATGGTGATCAATTTATGATGGGTAGTCCCACTTGCCCACCTCCCTTTACTTTTTATTGTTTGTTTTTACTCGTGGTTCATGAGGAAGTTTTGGCCATTTCGTTTTTCCTCTATAGATTCCTCTGTACCAGGCAGACACTACAGATAATTTTTGTTTCTAACTCCAAGAACTGATAAATATCTGCGCCCGCCCCAAAACTAGTATATATGAATCTTTTTCGCATCCTACACACTGCATATACAATACAACAAAATGATTCTTGCAAAATCCAGATGCTGTCAATCCTTATGCTACACAAATGGAAGCTCTTCAGTTATTCCAAGAAAAAGAACCAATTTGTGATAAAAAATTAAGTTATTCCTAGAAAAATAACCATTCATTGACAGAAACAGCATAACTAAGATTGCTGGCTTGAAAGTCGATTTCTACAATTACTGTTCTTATTTGTGACACAAACATCATGCTTCATGCAGCAAGCGTCGAGGCCATCGCAAGGCTTCTCCCCCGGGCATCCACTGTATAAGAGTCCACAATACTTGCCATATCTTAACAGTGGTGGTACTATCATTCAAAACGAAAACAAAGAACCAAAGGAAAAATATGACTTAATTAGCCCCTAACAGAAACTTAAGAAAAAAATGAACAAATTCTTAATCCCAAATGCAGTCAGAAGTTATTAAACCCAAGAAAACAAAGCCCTTAAATGGGTACCTGTACAAAGTCTGACTCGCATTTGCTACTGCACTCTTTACTCTACGAGCAAGTAACAATGGTCATGAGTACAACAAAAACAGTTTGAGGCATAAGACGACAAGAAGGGAAAAAGAAAAGAATATCGTTAAGATGAGATAAGATAAATTGAGGAAGAAGGACTAACCACGGTCCACAGTGACTGGGCCATCTGCAGCTTGATCAAGGCCTATGTTAAGGGAATGGATGGGAATACAAAAAAGGCTGAGCACAATGAGGGAGCCTGGGAGGAGAAGAGCAAACTTCAATGGCGCCATTGTTGGATGCAATAGAAAAATAACTGACAGATGAGATCATGAGGCTTGGTTTTGCTTAAAGGCACTTACTTAGAGAGAGAGAGAGAGAGAGAGAAGGCATAGATGGTGGAAGGAGAAGAAAATAGGCAGCTTGCAAGGATAAACAAGAGGGTGGGATGTCTTTTAGCGGCTCGTGACTGCTTCTTTGTAATGTTCTTCAAGCTAGTCACCAAAACTCTCTTGCATTCCGATTAATAAAATGAACCCCTATGCCACTATCTAGTGCAACTTGCGGGTTAACCTTGAGAAGGAGAAATAATAATTTAGTTACAGAAATAGTAGAAATACAAGGGATTTATCCATGGGATTCAGAATCATAAGTAGCCGGGGAACAGAGACCTCTGAACCAATTTCAACCAAACTAATAGAGACTTCTGAGAGCTTTTTGATGATGTCTTGTGAAAAACTGTAACTTTATGCGCTCATGTGCAAATTTTCCAAAAAAAAAAAATAGAGCAAAGAATTTTCAGTGCTTATATAGGTACATAGATGCTTTGTTAGCAAAATGATGTTTATCGTTCTGATTTGGCCTAATTTCTTTGGATTGTTTGCTTGTCCTGATTCTAGTAGATTGCGCTATTATTGTAACCACGGTGTTCCTCCCCAGTGAGGGCTATTCAATTAACTCGGAGGCTTCCCACTCCTTTTTTTTTTAAAAATGGACATTTTCTCTAAAAGAAATTAGATACAGGTTTTAAGCAGGTTGTTGTCTTAAAAAAAACTATATTTTGCTTTATTTGGGATATTTATTACAGTTTATTTAGTCATAAATTTACAAAAATCGATATCATCCAAATATATGAAGAAGAGTCTTTGTACCTTTCTCGAATCATGCATACAGAAGAACAGAATGAATGTTATTTAGACGAAGTGGTGATCAAACCTGATTCTGTGGAGATAGTTGTGATCAAGCAGGGCAGTAATTAAAGTGACTGAAAGACCCTAGCCGTCCCGTCCCCTCGATGGCTCTTAGCCACTGGGTTAACCGGGACCCCCTAGTTATAATGGTTGGGTTGCACCGAAAAAACAAACCAGGTACAATATTTTCTTTACCTGACTTTTTTGTTGCATATTTATACCCGAATTTGAACAAAAATTCTTCCAGGATTTGAGCCTTTGCTGCGTTCACTGAGAGAAATTGAACGAAGGAGGCGCAAAACTGTGCCACAAGTATTGCCTCTACTACTTTACAACTGCCAGCTACAGATCTAGCAGTTATGGAGATATAATTTGCCAGTCCGACAAGTTAGGAGATTCTACTGCTAATGTTTTTCCGACATGCCCACGTGAATGGTCCATTGCAGAAAGCATGATATGCTCTAAACTACTGCTTTCTATAAATTAAGGATGGAAAATGGTTTTATTGAACACTAGTCTAGTTATTCATATAGTTATCAGAAGCTTTTTGTATTAAGATGATAACCTAATTCTGTATTAAGACCTTACATGGAAACTCTCTCAAAGATTTTGAAAAGTTGATTGTCCAAATCCCACCGCAATGGCTCAGCGAATTGATCATACTTCAGATCTCTCTTAAAGAAGTGGTTCATGATTTGTTGTTAAAGGGCTTCAATTTTATAGCTTTTCTCGAATTTAGCGGTCATTTCCTAAACGGAGTTTCATGATACAGTGTTAATTAGAGTCAGCTGCTAGCCTGCTACTGATTTCATAGCATTTCCCCGTCTAAGCTAGCTAGTCTACTGCTTCGACTCATTTTTGGCAACGAAGAGCTTCATGAGGAATTTTGATGTCTTTTACTTTGAAACCTTAAATGCCGGGAAACTCGGCGAAAGAAGATGGTAGAGATAACCCGTTTCCACTCCAGCACTCTTGACCCTTGCAAGGATTCCTAAGTCTTCTTTTTGTTTTGTCCCCTCTAGGATGTGCTGGTAATCATTCGGAACGTATATAATTTGGTTAAAAAGGACATTTTTTTTGGTTTAGAAGAGGAAATTTACCCACTGAACAAACAGAAGAAAAAGAAAACTGTCGCCTACCATGAAGTGAAATGAATGGATTGAAATACTTGGTATCACAACTTTTAGAGGAGAGGGAAGGAAAATTAACGACAAACTGAAGCACTTAGTTCCCTCTCCAGTCTTCCTGAACCAGCATGAACTAGAGGAACGAAATCCCATGATTCTAAGGATGATGAAAATATTTTCCTGCAAGTAAAGCGGCTTTCATGACATCAGTGATTACTTTGATCACCTCATCAGCTTTGCATTTGCTCCCCTTAAACGCCTGGGCTCCTGAGTTCTTGAAGGTAGCCATACAACTGATCAAGTTTTTGGAGCACTGCCGGCCTAGATAGCCATCTGCGTCACAACACCATCACCATCATCAGTTCAAACCCACAGGCATGGATGAATTTACTAAGATTGCCGGCCTGAAAATCCATTTCTACCATGGATGAACTTACTTTTCTTATCTGTGACACAAGCATCATGCTTCATGCAACAAGCGTCGAGGCCATCGCAAGGCTTCTCCCCAGGGCATCCACTGTATAAGAGCCCACAGTACTTGCCATATCTTAAAACTGGAGGTACTGTAATATTTTCAAAACCAAAAGAAAGGACTTAATTAGCCCAGTATAGAAAGTTGAGAAATAAATAAGCAAATCCTCAAAATCCCAATTAAACTATATATATTAAACCCAAGAAAGCAAAGCAATTGAAAGGGTACCTATACAGAATTCTGACTCGCATTTCCTACTGCAGTCTTTACTCTACGAGCAAGTAACAATGGCCATGAGCACATCAAAACCATTTTGATTCATAAGAGGACAAGAACGGAAAAAGAAAAGAATATCCTTAAGATGAGATAAGAAAGGACTGACCACATTGACTGGGACTCCTGCAACTTTATTATCAAGGCCTATGTTAAGGGACTGGACGGGGATACAAAAAAGGATGAGTACAATGAGGGAGCCTGAGAGGAGAAGAGCAAACTTCAATGGCCCCATTGTTGGATGCAGCAGGAAAAGCACCGACAGATGAGGCTGGGTTAGAGGAAAAAGCCAAAAAGACCGAACAGATGGTTGAAAGGACAAGAAAACTGGCAGCTTGCTAGGAGATACAAGATCGGGTGGGATGTCTTTCAGCGGCTCGTGACAGTTTGTAATGTTGTTCACGCTAGTCACCAAAACTCGCTTGAATTCCGATTAAGAAAATGAACCACTACGCCACTCTCTAGTGCAGCTTGAGGGGTTAACCTTGAGAAAGAGAAATAATAATTTAGTCACAGAAATAATAGAAATACAAGGAATTCATAAGCCTCCGGGGAACAGAGACCTTTGAACCAATTTCCACCAAACTAATAGAATCCACCAATAGTAATGGAATCGGGCACTTCCTAGTTTGTTGAGAGCCATGTGATGACACCTTGTGATATACTGTAAGATATCCGCTTTATGTGCAAATTTCGATAAAAATTAGAACAAATAATTTTCAGTGATTATATGGGTAGATAGATGCTTTACGTGAATTTTACTAAATTATTGTAACAACGATTTTCTTTCACCATAAGTGAGGATTATTCAATAAATTCGGAAGATCCGCCTTCCTTCATTAAAAAGATTAAAAAAAAATGTTACTAAATTATACTTAACTTCAAGGTGACAATTCCTATAAAAGAAATTAGTCATAAGTTTTAACAAGGCTGTTATATTAAAAACCGACATTTCACCTCTTTGGCATACTTACTAGAGTTAAGTTAGTAAAAAATTTACAAAAATCAATATTAATTTATCCAATTATATGAAGAACTTGCATTTTAATCTTTTGACTGATTATATATACTTCAAAAATTCTATTGATATTTTTTTTCTCGATTAATTGAATCAAAATCATTTAGAAACTAATTACTAAAGTAAAAAACACATAAAAATCCAACCCATGAAAGTCCCGTCCCCATGGTGGTTCTTAGCCCTTGGGTTAACCGGGACGCCCTGGTTGTAGTGCTTGGGTAGCACCGAAAAATCTAGCCAGATACAATATTTTCTTGACCTGAAAGAAGAGTGCTTGAGATAATGTAGGAGAACGGGAGGAGGTCGTGATGCCTTCCTATCCGTTTCATTTTGCCCGAAAAACTTGGGTTTGAACTCGCTGAAATTTTCTGCAGCTTTCCCTAGTCAGGGATGATTTGCCGTGAGCACCACTAGAGAAAATTTCAAGTATTGGGGGCAATAACCAATAAAATCTGCAATTGCACAGAGGATATGGGTTTAATGCCAACGCCTCACAATTGGCGAGTTCACAGCCCACCGACATTCTAAAAATCATTACCCAAAAAGACACTCGGTAAGTGACAGGAACACGTCACACAAAAAGTAATAGGTTTGATTTCAGACATCAAAAATTACCAACTCAACCTCAAAGCATATCCAACTCCAGAAAATGTTTCATAGCAAGTCAAAACAAACACATTGCAACCATCTCAAATCGTATAAAGCTTAAGAGCTACATGTCTAATTTCTTTCAGTCTACTAGCAATCCGTTTGATGCTACAACGGGTAAGAAAAAAGAAAAGACATCCAATAACGCAGTAGTATCAATGGCACTTCTTCCTCAAAACCAGTCTACTTGATCTTCTTCTTTGGCCTCAGCTGCAATTAAGTACGCATCAACTATTGTTAAATTTGTTACAACAGTTGAAAAATAAAGGCAACAAGAAAAGCAAATGAAAAAAATTATTGAAAAAATGCGATTAATCCGCGGATAACAAGGGCCTAAAATAACATGCCTGGTTGCTATGTCCACACTTCTTTTTTCTGCAATTGACAGCACGTGGGTGCAACCGGGCATAACACCTGTTAGGCGGAATTCAACATTAACAAACATCAGGATGAATGACGTCCGACACAACTACTATTTCATAAAACGAGAACATCAAAATAAGAAAAGTAATTATAATATAATAGAAGCCCAAACTAATTTCAAGTTGTAACAAATAACTACCTATCACAAAAGGAGGGATTGACAAGACACAAGAAAAAGTTATCAAGACACTTGAAACAATTAAGTGAGACATCTCCTACAGAAACTCCATGGAAGCCAAAAATTTCAAGTGGTACATGAAGATACAACGCTATCCAACTCAAGAATGCAGTGAGGCAATCTTTAAAGGGTATAGTAGATTAGACAAACACATATGAGAGTAAATATGACCCTTATAGGTAACCGATTGCAAGTATCCAGTACCTATCATGGTCAAATAAATTGGTAACGGAAACACAGACATCTATTCAAGAGAAAATTCATAGACTCAATACTACCGAACGAACTTTTTCTGGAGATAGGAAAGGAGCATTTTTTTTTTATAAGTAGATAGGAAAGGAGCATTAGCAATTGACTAGTAAGTAATACAATGTGCTATAATCAGCCCCAATGAGAAGCAATATTACAAGTTGCAAATTCTTTGTCGTGATATAACTCAGGCATTAAGTGTATGTGTAGAACTCCAATTATGAAACGGAGTTCCTTAAACAAAATATTTGACAAGGAGGAATTCACACCACTCAATTTAAGTTCATATATGAAACATGCAATTCACATGTCCAGGCTGAAGCCTAGAGAACCACAACTTCATTCTATTGTACGGCTCATAACTAATGTTAGCAGGTTATGAGTTAGAAATGTGAGCTCCAAATGGAAAAAAACATAGCAATTAAGATACTAAAAGCTTGAAGCTAAAACTTCTCTTAGAAAATCAGATGTTAAACTTACTTGCGGCAGATCATTTTGTCCTGGTTGTACTTCCTGGCCAATGCCATCAGAGATGGCTCAATAATGCCACCACGAAGCCTAAGAACAAGATGAAGAGTTGACTCTGCACAAGCATATTTGCATTTGAGCCAAATAACAAATAAGGTCCAAAAGATTAACCAAAATTAAAAAGCAAATAAAAAGCCTTGGACTACTCAAAATCCCTGGATCATATAATCAACCAAACCAGAAACAAAAATCAAAAGAAACTCTTTCCACCTCATCCTCAGATATGATTTCCGCAAAGCTTTACCATGATAAAGTAAGTTACTTTATGAACGACGAAAAAATCCCTGAACTCAAAATACATTCATCCATTTCTCCTAGTATTGCTAGTTCCCAGCTTAACTACCTTTCATACTATTGTGAAACAAATATATTGCATCTCTTTTCCCTATATTTTTATGAGCCTTGAAATTAATTGGTCGTTTTCACAAGCCAGCTAAATGAAATACAGTGGAATTAAACCGAGAAAGAATACTCTACAAACTACGGTTCTCGTTACATGTTCCTAGGATCATTGGTGGAAACCATAGAAGACTGAAATCGATGGCACTAACCTTTCTGGATGTTGTAATCAGCGAGAGTACGGCCATCCTCAAGCTGCTTTCCGGCAAATATTAGCCTCTGCTGGTCCGGCGGAATCCCTGAGAATTTCACACCGTTAAATCACAGACGAAAGATTTCCACGATTCAACTCCGTAGTTTAAAGAAGAAGAACTTTTTTTATTCGATCCACTACGAACCCATTCTTCTCCGATTTTTATGAAAGAGTATCATACCTTCCTTGTCTTGAATCTTGGCCTTAACGTTGTCGATGGTGTCGCTAGACTCGACCTCGAGGGTGATGGTCTTGCCGGTCAGGGTTTTCACGAAGATCTGCATTTTTCCGAACTCCCTTGTTCTCTCTTCGCTTGGGCCGTAACGGTTTCTTCTTTGTGAGGTTGTTTATATATGGGAGTGGAGATTAGGGTTTTTGCCGTGTGATAGGTGGTGCTTGGTTACAAGGTTAGGATTTTTTTTGGGGGGGGGGGGGGGGTAAAGGAAGTTTGGCTATAAAGTTCCGTTTGTTTGATAGGTCAACCAGAGTTGGGATAATAATGAGTCGGTGTTTGGGTATAGTTTTTTTTCCCTCGATAATGTAGAGAGGCTAACATGGTATATTAAATCCATAGCACAAATTATAATAAAGAAGTAGAAACTAAAGATCCAAACAAATTAAACTGCAAAAGGACCAACGAGAATAACAAAGGTCGATAAACCACATAATATTTCATGCCGAACAGAGAGAGTGGGTGGTAGAATACAGTAGACGGCAGCTATCGGAACCAGTTGAAGACTAGTCACTGAATTAAGAAAGAGCGGCAACCTAGACAATACAACAAAGCCCACAAGAGGGCTCGCAAGGCCAACAAGGGAGCAAAAACATCAGGACTTAGCCTCCAAGTCTCCAAGCAAAAACTGAGAAAAAAAGGAGAAGGAAGAGGAGATTTGGCCGATCCTGGTACAAAGAAAGGTGATGGGGAAGGAGGGAGGACGGGAGGAATCGGAGCTCCTCCGCCACCGGAGTTCGGGTATAGTCACTTAGTTAAACTTGCTTCTGTCATCATTAGTTAAACTTGTGTAAGTGATTGAAATTACAAATAACTCAGAACAAAAAAAAAAGATTAAAATTATAAGTAAAATAATGGTGCAGGGAAATCCTTAATGATTCTTTGGCCAAACTGTATTATAAAAGAGAGTAGGTACACATAAATGCTACTCATCTAAAATTTTAGACAGATATCAATGGGGTTGTTTATTTGCCAAATTTTTGGGGAATATTTTCAAAATTTTGGAAATCTTTACTTTATTAAAATTTGTTGGAGTTTGTGAAAAGTAAAGTGTGTAGGTGTAAAAGTTAAAAATTTTAAAATTTATTTGGCTTGCCCGAATTGTTGAGACTCCAAATATTTGCCCATATCCTACTACGTGACGCCGTACAATTCAAATAAGACGTTGTACTTAATCTTGATCTCTAAACTTTTTAGAATAGAAATAAAGTAGATTAACAATCCTTTTCCGTTTTCTCTGGTCTTGTTTTTTATCACCTATGTGCATGACTTACTACTATTATGGCATACTGTTAGAGGTGGGAGAAATTTCAAATATATCTTTTCTTTTTCTTTTGTTCCCTCACTTCTCATCCCCTTTGTATTTTTTTTTTATTCTCCTCTCTTTTTCCTTTGCTTGTAGGATTTTTTTTTCTAAATAAACTGCATTGAAACTTTAGTGGAATACATCCATGACTGAATTGTCACTAAGAGAAAGTCCAACCATCATGATTGTCACAGCACCGGCGAATGTCTTCAATAATGGGAATAATTTGCCATGCCACTTCCTTTCTCCGATGCTGTGTCAAGTGCACCACAAATGATGCATCATAGTCTCCACGTATTGCATTATAATAAATGCATATAAAATGTTTTTACTAATAAATGCATTCTCACAACTTCAGTATGATTGAATTGTCACTAAAAGAATGATTACGAAGATATGCATGAGGCGAGAATGTTTTCCCATTATGCTTTGGGTTGCTGCCCACTTTGCAACGTTGGTGGGCTAGTATATTGCATTTCTCTTTTTATTTTATTTTTTAGGTAATACAGGTCATAGCCTGCTAGGGGAGGGGAGTGGGGGTATTCAAACCCCAGATCAGGACCCTCGAAGAGGTGCCACTTGAGCCCTAGCTCATTGACATATTGCATTTCTCTTTACTTGTTGAAAAGTTCAACCATCGTGATTGTCCTATCCTCAATAATGGGAATAATTTGCCATGTCACTTCCTTGGTCCGATACTTCATTTCAAGTGCGCCACAAAAAGTATCTACGCCATACGCACATGTGATGCATTATAATCTTCACTTATTGCACTGTAATAAATGCATGTGAAATATCTCTATTAATAAAAACACGATCACTTTGTGGTAAAAATAAATGCATGTGAAATATCTCTAATGTGACACCAATTTTGAATCCCCTTCGGCCTTCCATCGTGACTCTTATCCTTAGAGGTAAAAATGAGGCCTCCAGATAACAAATAATGCTACCCTTGCCTTGCCAATGAGAGGCCGCTCGGAGGGAGTGCTCTTTGTCCGAGGATATGTCCTTAAATGTACGGCTTCTGGTCAAACAATGCTTCACACAAAGGTCATATCACCAAATTCCTCCCATTTGATTCACTGAACACATTATACACAGACACGTATCAGAACTTTCGACGTTTAAAATGATATGGGTCAAAATTATTATATCTTTAATCTCATTAAAGATACAATAATATAAGTTGAAGAAGAGAATGATGAGCATATATCTCAATTTATAAGCATTTTTTATTCGTTAAAGTAAAAAATAAAGACTTATTATCTAACAAAATTATATACTAAAAAGGTTTTACCACTTATCCAAATTCCAATATCAGAGGATAACAATAAGTAGCTCAACCTAGAGATTGGCTCTATCCTACAGATTTTCATAGAAAATAATTCACCTAAAAAAACGTGGAAATCCGAGGAACTAGCAGAATAATTTCAGTATCAAAGTCCAAATTATCGATAACATTGATGCCGGTGCATAAAGATTGAAGATTTTTTTAATTCGGAAAACCCACGCGTCCCTGGCCAGTGCGGCCCAGCATCGATGATGCCGCCAACTCACCCAAACCCAAATTCCCAGAAATCTCAAGGATCCGATACCCTTACCATTCCACCGATCGACAGTCTTAAGTCAAGTCCCGACCCCAACTCCTATAAGAGCCCTGCGTGCGCATGGCCGTTCTTCTAACATCTGTCCGCACGCTCTCCTCGTCCGTAATACTGTCCCACACGCACTATCCCCCTATAAACTCGCTCCGTGTAGTAGCACACAAGCCCGTCCTACACCGCAGCGCTTTCAGACCAAAAGGGGTGTCTCTGGTTGACGAGAAGAAGAAGTTGGGTGGTTGTAGAGCGAAAGCGTCAATGGCAGCGGAGACAGCTGAGAAGAAGAAGGTGGAGGTCTTTGATACGGAGGAGGATCTGGCTGTGTCTCTCGCCAAGTACACTGCCGATCTGTCGGATAAGTTCTCCAAAGAAAGGGGATCTTTTTCAGTCGTTTTGTCTGGTGGCTCTCTCATCAAGGCTCTCAGGTAACCAAAGAGAAAAGGCGTTACCTTTCTTCTCTCTTTTGTTTTGTTTTGTTTTGGTTTCTTATGCAGTGATTGGCAAACTGTAAGGACATGAAAAGAAAATGGGATTTAGGTTTATAACAAGAATGATCTATTACCTCTCTGTGCTTGATCACTATTCACTTGTGTGGACAAGCTGCTTTTGTTATTTGCGTCCATCCTTGCTATAGACCAAATGAAGCTGATGTAAGAATTTTCGTATTCGAAGTTCTATCTGACGGTTTACTTGGTTGTGAGTTTCTGAGGTTCGATTCTGTTGAGTAGTGTTGAATTCACAAGTGAAAATGACATCTCCTTTCCCTTTATGTGGTTTATTGACAGGAGGAATGTTTTTGCTAATTGGTTAACGTTGGAATTTCAGGAAACTTCTGGAACCTCCATACATTGACTCGATTGAATGGTCGAAATGGCATGTTTTTTGGGTTGATGAACGAGTGGTGCCAAAGGATCATGAAGACAGTAACTATAAACTTGCTTATGATGGGTTTCTTTCTAAGGTATGATTGGTTTTGGAAAAATTTCAAATGTGTTGGAGCTTGTAAACCACGAATCTAAGACCAACGGGTGCACCACTTAGGTGATGTTTTATTCGAGTGGAAGGAATTTGGGGGACACGAGGACAACAAAAATGTAATTGGGGTACCTAGAAACAACATAATTGTTACTGTCCTAATGACAGCGTAGTTCTTTTAAGAGAGCATAGTTCTTTTATGACTTTCTTGAATTGAAACCTGATTAGTCTAGGTTCAGGTAAAAAACAAAGATTTCGGTGGTGTTGGATGATGAATTATGCTTATAACATTTCTTGAAAATTTGTAATCCGCATACCATACTGTTTCCTGTGGCTGATATGAAATCATGCTCTCAATCTATTTTAGTTTGAAGACATTAGTATGTTCTGTAATTGATTTATAATGATCAAGTTTGATCTAGCTGTCCATGGCTTCTTCGTGATAGTCTCGAGTCAATGTGCACCTGTTAAACCTTTTATTTAATGACAGATACCCATGCTCCCTGGTAATGTCTATGCCATCAACGATGCCCTATCAGCTGAGGGTGCAGCGGATGATTACGAGACCAGTCTCAAACATTTGGTTAAGAACAATGTGGTGGATTTTTCAGCAGCTACTGGTTTCCCAAAGTTTGATCTCATGCTTCTGGGTATGGGTCCAGATGGACATGTAGCTTCTCTGTTCCCAGGGCATCCACTCCTTGAAGAGAATCAGAAATGGGTCACTTTTATTAAGGACTCGCCAAAACCACCTCCAGAAAGAATTACGTTTACTTTTCCGGTGATAAACTCATCTGCATATATTGCCCTTGTGGTGACTGGTGCCGGTAAAGCTGGAGCGGTGCAAACAGCATTAGGAAAGAGCGAGAGTTCCCACAAACTGCCTGTTCAAATGGTTTCACCAGAGGGGGAGTTGACTTGGTTTTTGGACAAGGGTGCAGCTTCAAAGCTGTAGAGTTGGCATTTCTATATCTGTGTGGGTTTATCCACATTTATAGCTTATTATCGTTGTCTTGTGTGTGCTTTTGATTGGAGATCATACATGTGTTCTCCTTGCTACTGAACTTCTTTCTAAAGTTTTCTTTGCCACTTCTTTATTGGGTCAGTGGTCTCTTTGTCATATCTAGCAAACCAGCAAAGAAATAACCCCCCTGCTGGTATTTGTGTAAAGTCTATTGTTTGTAATGTGGAGTGCTGGCTAAGTTGCTACATCAATATTGCTGATATAGGATGACTTTTTATCCTCCTTTTAACAATCTAGGAGGTTGATCCACATCTATTCCTAACTCATTTCCATCCCGTTGTTTAGAGGAAACTTCCTTTCTCTGCCATCGTTGTTTTAGAGTTTTATGATCTCTAGGAACATGGCCTTCCTTTCACATGGTCCTGTGGAGAGACTGACTTGTTGTCTGTCCTTGTTCCCGGAGATATCTGTTTACTACAGGCATAGGGATGTTCAAGTTTCAAAGGCATGCCTTCATTATGAGTACACTTCGAGGGCCTATGTTGTGGAGAATTTAGAAGCCTTACCCAACTGTTTAGGAGTGAGTGGCTACTGGCTAAGCTGTGTGTTGCTTTCATTCTTTCGTTGAAGTCCTTGGTTTCTTCCATCAATTTGGATGTGTGTGTATATATATCTATTTTAAAACCTTTAGCTCCATGTGTTAGATGCTCGAACACAACGAAACAGCTTGCGCTTGTAGTTAGATCCTGCTATCCTGTCCCATACTGACTAGAAAAAGGGGAGCGAAAAAGAATTACTAACATGAATAGTTACCTTCTAGTTTGAACATATATGAGTCTTTTCCAATTTGTGGGTTTTCATGGATTCGTAGCAAAGAATAGACTCCTACAGATATGTTCAAAATATAGATATTACCTGTTTTATTGGCGATTTTTTACACAGAACTACAAATTTAACTGTTTTTACACTGAAAGGTACTATTATACTTGTAGGAAAACATTCATCTCACTTGCAGATGAGGATATTAAGGTGGTGTTTGATCGTGGAAATGTTAGGGTAGTGAAAATTTTGGACTATGATTGTTGGTGAAAAAGTGAAGATAATTTAAAAAATGAAGAGAAAAAAGATTTGAATGAATATTATAATAAAAAAATTATTTAATGAGGAGAGAATTACTTTGTAGTTTTTTTAATCAGATCCGAAATGGTGCCAAAATTTCGGCAATCAAACGTCCCAATGCAATTGAATCTCTCATATAAAAAAACTACAATCAAAATTAAAAATATGAGGTTTGCTATTAAATTATATAGAAAAAAAACTTTGTGAAGTGATCAATTAGTTTGATTGATCCTCCTTTGCTTTGTGTTGATCTAAGCAGACTAGATTGCTTAATAAAACTAGCGAGACTCAAAAAGAGTGAAAAGATCACCAAATGTTCTATACTTGGAAGAGAGAGCGGTGTGGTCGGACACGGTTGGCGACATTATTGAAACCAAAATACTAGTTACAATACTAAATCGTCGAAAGCCCAAACAAAACGAAGCCCACTAAGTCAAAAGAACCATATTATTTTTCTCATTTTGGGGGTTTGTGTTTGCTAAGAATTTGGTTAGGGATGTGGTTATCTTCAGAGAAGGGTTGGTTCTAAATCATGCTTCTCTAATCTCCTTTTTCTCAATGTTTCTGAGCCTTTGTAACAAACTTCTTTTTTTTTATTCTTTGTTTTTTGAAAAAATGGTAAAGAAAGTAGAAAAATAGCTTGTTCGGGTAAGTCAAACTCTGAAATACTAAAACTAACATTCTACTAAACTTTTCTTCTCTGATACCCTATTACAAAGCTGTTGTAGGCTTATATAGCCTATTCTAACAGCCCAGTGATTCACATTCCACTAACTAACTCCTAACAACTAAGTTGACAGCTTAGCTGTTGATTCCACGTCATTTCCTTCTTCTAGTCGCCCTTAGATTTATATGTTACAATACCTCCCCCATTGAAACACCTTGCCCACAAGGTGTGAAAAGACTTTCCTTCAACTGCGAAAACTTCACCCAAGTAGCATCCTTTCAAGTTTTCCATCCTTTTCAAGCTACCTAGTCCATTGAATCTAAAAGCTCGGTAATAGCAATATTGTTAAAGTGCAAAAGTTCTTGATTCTAGTTGCTTATGTCTAGTCTTGTCACTTCTACAACGCATTACAACATTGAAATCTTCTAATGAATAAGAACCCTTGCGTTTTTTCTTGCCAATCTAGTATGTCTCAATGTAAACTTCAATTAATTTCTCCTTTGGCCTTCGACAGTCTATGCTTCTTCCTTTGCAATTTCAATTTCTTTTCATCTTTTTTCCTTTTTTGATTATACATTTCATACCTTGTCATTCTTATCTAAAGAAGCCCTAACTGAGATCTTCGAATACAAGTTCTCAATATCCCTTTGCTTAACTCTCCTAAAAAATGTTCTCATTCTCTTTTTTTTTTCAGTTTCCTCTTTTTATGGATATTTCTTTTTTGAAATCTTAATGCAAAATCAAGAAAATGAACTATCGCATTCACGAGTCATTCCTGATCTAGCTTGGAATCCATCTCCACATAATGAATGAAGAGTTTGAGCTTTTTGAATAATACTTGTTTGGACAGAATCTATTTCCTCATATATTATTTCCTTAGTTTTATTGAAGAATGAGCTCTTACTTTGTTTATGATTTGAAGTAGTTTCTTCATCCAGTACTGCTCCAATCTCCTCTATTTTTCAGCCTCCCCCAAAAGACCTCTTTTGCCTTCTTCTGTCTTTAGGTCTTTAAGCTCCTCTTCAAGTATTTCAAAACAGATACTAAATTGTTATTGCATTTGTTTATTGAGTTGTTGTTGTTAAGCATTGATTTTCTGCATCTGCTTGAGGAGCTCAGTGGTTTTAAAGCAATGTGTGAGTAAATTCACGTGTCATGATCGATGCTCTGATACAACTTGTAACAAACCTCATTTTGTGTATTATTTGTTTCTTGAGAAAACGGTAAAAAAAAGTACAAAAATAGCTTGTCCAAACCCCAAAATACTAAAATTGACATTAAACTAGACTTTTCTTCTCTGATGCCCTATTACAAAACTATTGTAGGCTTATATAGCCTATTATAACAGCCCAATGATTCACAGTAACTAACTCCTAACCACTAAGTTGTCAGCCCAGATAAACAACTAACTCAGCCCACTTGTCATTGATTCCACATCATTTCCTTTTTCTAGTCGCCCTTAGATTCATCTGTTACCGCCTTTTTCTGCAATCCTAGTAGTTGTCGATGGTTGAGACTTTAAAATCTTCTGCATGCATCTGTATACAAAAGAGAAAACAAACTGTCTTGATTGTGCTGTTTGCTTCAGTTTACACAGGTTTTAGAATAATCGTGTGAGCACTACAAAAAATGGTCTTTAGCGGCGGTCTTTTTAGCAGCGGTCGCTAAAAATGCCGCTATAGGTTGTCGTTGGCGGTGTTTGTCCACACACGCCGCCACAAACCACCTATAGCGGCGATCAACAACAAATTTTTTTTTTTTGCAAAATGCCGCTAAAAATTAAGTCTTTAGCGACGGTCAAGACCCCTTTTGTGCATTTTTCAAAAACGCTGCTAAAAATACCAGTGTTTGTAACAAAAATGCTAGTATAATTTTGGCACCTATAGCGATGGTCAAGATTACACCTTTAGCAACGTTTTTTTACACAAACACTGCTAAAGGTGTATCTATATCAGCGTTTGTTGACACTACTATAGGTATAAGTGCAAAAAAAATTATTTATTAATTATAAGTTATTTAATGTTAGTAATTATTTTATATATTATTTCACTTCTTTTAATATATAATTTTATTTTGTCATGTATTTGAAAAATTTTATTTTCAAGGACCTACTTAATAAAATATGGAATTAGAGGGAGTGTTATGAAAATTAAAGTTATTATATGATATATTTTAAATTATACCAATGGTTGTTATGACAATTGCATATTAATTGACTAAATCTAAGTAGTTTAGAAAAAATCTATTATCATACTTATAATGAGCATATATATTTTGAATAATTAGTTGTATAATACTATTTAATTATAAAATGCTATTTAATTTCAAGCAAAAAGATATTGTGAGATTAGTTTATGCAATTAAAGTACATAACTTAATATATGGTCTTAAAGACTATGATTTTGTCATTAATATATATGTACATACTTATAAAGTATTTAGGTTAATTAGCACATATCATGTATATGATAAATACATATAACAAATCATGCAATGTTATATAGAAAGCATTATATTTTTAAATTATAAGTATTATATATTATTACTAATAACTTATTTGAATTAAGATTATTATACTAGTTTTAAAAAAAGTGTAAAATAATATGTTATGTATTTAATACCAAGTACTAAGATTTTTAAATACTGTTACAAATTATGAATTACTATTATTACTAAGTTATTTTAGGTACTAAATTACTTTGACTAAGTAGTAAGTACTAGAATATACATTGTATTAAAATTACAAGCGAAGTAGTAATTAGGATATAATTACAAAATAAATTTTATATCCAATGAAATGAGATTATTGAAGTATAAAAAAACAGTGAACAAGTGAGAGGGAAAATTTCATTTTGCGCCAAATTCCCGCTTTTGCTCACCGCCATCTTTTAGGTCAAAACCTTTTTTTTCCAATTCTTCTCATCTCTCAGTTTGCTTTCTCACTCTCCGAATGGGCATCTATTATTTTTGGACTACATATTCGAAGCCATCAGTAAAGGAAACGCTTGGGGACTTGAAGACCGTAGAGGCTATGCTGGAGAGAGACCCAGCTCTCTTGCACGAAGCCACTCTCTACGATTGACACTCTGCGCTTCACATGGTCGTTGCCAATGGCCAGATCGAGGCGGGTGCTCTTCCATTCTATTATTCTGCTCTTTTTATTTGGCATTCTGGGGTTCTGATTTGTGGGTCTATCTAGGTTTTTGCTTTCTGGGGCGAGATTCATCTTTGTTCTATGCAGTTATTGGGTTCTTTTATCAACTATGTTTCTGTGTTTTGAGTATGTTGTAGATCTTATCTATGCTTTTGGATCGATTCGTAAATCCAGACGCGTTGAATCGCCAAAAGTAGGTACAAAGTTATATTTGCTTCATCTTAAATTTTTTTCCCGTATATTTCGATATGAATGTGATGTCTCTTTTTGCTTGAAAATGTGTGGTCTTGTGGTTGAGTTATGTTCTTTTGCGCCTCCTTTCACTGTGGTTTTGATTTATTGATGGAAATGGTTCAGACTCCGCTTATGTTGGCTACAATGCACAACAAGATCTCCTACGTGAAGAAACCCCTTGAAGCCGAAGCAAATGTTCATAAAATTCTCAATCTTAGTATTATACACCTTGTCCTTATCTTTATCGAATTGAATAAGAAAGCTAATATAGGTGATCTTATTCTCAGATATTGATGTTTGATTCTATTCACCGAAGAACCTGATTTCACTATGCTGCTTACTACGGCCATGCCGATTGCCTTCAAGGAATTATTTCGGCTGCTCAATCTAGTACAGTTGTTGTTTCTTGGTTAGTTTCTTCATTCAAATTGATTTTGTGCGAATTACAGGGGATTTGCACGTTTTGTGAATATTAGAGATTGGAGGGGAGCAACACCCTTGCACTTAACATCTCGTCAAATACGACCTGCATGTGTACATATATATCTGCTTCATCTTTCCATTTTTCTCTTTTATCTTATCAGCACAATACTAATGTTTTGTTGCTTTTTATCCTCTATGTGCAACTTTTAGCTATAACTGTCATGATTTTTGGAATGTGGATGAGCACTCATCATGATGACTGTCGAAGATCCTTCACTCTCCCTGTTTTGGGTCTCGATACTGTTGATGTTTGTGGTGTAAGTTTTATTTATTTTTTTTTAGGTATCAATTTTCTTTATTTGTAAGTGGACTTTGATTCCTTCTTTTACTTCTAGTCTTTCCATCCAACATTATTCCCTGAGATTAAATATATTTTTCATTTTCCTTCGAAATGTAGATCTATAATTGGGTTCTTTGGCGCACTCAAGAGAAACTTCATCCTCTTGTTGATAGTATCCTTTTTAAAGGAATTTTTCGGGCATCTACATAATATTGTTTGTCGTTCTCTTATGGGTGGACCTTGACCTGTCACTTGCAGTATCTGATCATGTTGTGCTTCATTTTGGTGGGAATTCTAGTGTTCACAGTATTGGCATAAGTGTATTCAAAACCGAAATTGATTTGTCATAAAAACTGAAGTTTATGATAGCTTTAGATAACTTTTTTGCCCCATGAAGTTACTTATCTATTCTGCAACTACTATAAAGCTAACAACATGTTATGTAGGGTTGTTCAGTGTCACCGAAAAATTCCGATGGCACCGGCCCTGACATTGGCACCCCGGTGTAGCTGCCGGTTTAGCAGTTTGGGGGAAACTCGGGGAACCGGGAAACCGGGTTTCCCACCTTTTTTTAATTAATAAAATCAAAATGATGTAGTTTCTCATTAAGAGAAACTACGTCGTTTTCTTCCAGCACCCCCCCCCCCCCCGCGTCACCCCCTTCCTAGTTTTCTTTCCCCATTCAAATCCCTAAACAACTAAATCTGCTCCGGCCCTCCCGACTCCCCCCACCACGTGCCTCTCTCTCTCTCTCTCCCTCCCCTCCCTATCATGCCGACCACCACGCCTGCTAGGTATGTTGTTAAAAATCAATGCATTTGTTAATTTTAATTTGTTCTATTAAAAATCAATGCATTTGCTTCACGTTTTCCCCATTGTTTGTTGTTTTTAGGGTTTGTAATTTAATAAAATTTGGGAAGTTAGTTCCTTAGTCAGGAAGCTCAAGGTCCAGCGTTCCGAGAAGGTTTTGAAGCATGGGTTATTAATCCTCAACGACCCCAAACAGTGATCCAGCCTCGGCCACGATAGAGAGTCTCGAGCTTGTTTGTTGATGATTCAAATTGGGTATTAGCTTGTTGATTTGGATCGGGCATGAATTATAATTGGATTGGATATTGCGAAGTGTTTAGATTCTGGATTGGTTTGGTTTTGTTTATTCAATTGAGTTTTGTCTATTTTGTAGTATCATCACATATTTATTGATGTGAATTGATATGAGTGTGATTGGCCAAAACCGGCACCTACACCGGATAGGCTGGTTTTCAAAAAATTGTCACCTGCACCACAACCCTAATGTTATGATCATGAAAGATATTGGGAAGAAGTTGAACATGTACAATAATCTGTGGCTGGAGCTCAAGATACAGTATGGTAAGAACAAGAGAAAATTGCACAACGAAGAATGCTTATTGTGTTGTATTTGAATATTTTAGATGCTCCTTACTTTTTGTTGTTTTATATTAGGATTTTTTTACTTTTTAGATTAATTGTAGAGATTTTTGTGTTTGTTGTAAAAAGTTATTAATCAATGATGAAGTATACTTTGTTTTATTGTCCCTGTTTTTTAAGTTTTTACATCCAATGAATTATGGTTATTAAAATAAATTTGTATTACCGATTAAAAATATATATATATATATATAGGAAAAAATTAGTGGTGTTTTTAAAATGCTGGCACATAAAAAAAATGTTGGCACAGACCTTTAGCTGCAATTGTCTAAAACGTCGCTAAAGGTTTTTGTGACCGCTGCTAAAGGTATGTACCAGCGTTTCACAAAACGTTGAAAAAAGGTAGAATTGCGTTTGAGTCTATAGCGGCAATCCACTGCTAAAGCTTTAGCGGCAATCCACTGCTAACCGTGCTAAAGCTTTAGTAGTGATCTTTTGATCTTTAGCAGCAGTTTCTAACCGTGCTAAAGGCCTTTTTTTGTAGTGGAGGAAGCACAAGGCAAATCCTTTTGAAAGAATGCTTAGAAAAAAAATCCTTTTGAAAGAAGCATCACTAAAAAATGTTTCAAATCTCCTGTCAAGGAGAGATATAGCCTTAAGATTCGATAATATTTCCATAGTGTTGATATTTCCTTTGGTTGTAATTCAAATTTCATAGCCTGACTATGTGCTCTTGAATGGACAATTGGAAGTTGGAACACCTCCTATTCAAACCATCATCTACTCTAGATCAGCTATGATTTTTGCATCTTTTTTATCTTCCCCGCACAGTAGGTGGAGGTGGGCTTGGTTTCCAAATTAGTGGTCAAGTCCTGAAAGTATGCCTTATTTCTCAAGCAATGAATGCTTGCCCCAAGAAGAAAATAATATCCTATAGGCTATAAACAAAGACTTATCTCCTCCTCTTTCTAATGGATAATGGTCCTGACTTTCATCCGCGGTTGAGAATATACGGTTTCTGTAACCTATGTCTCTTCGATATTGCGATTTTCTAAGCACGAGAAGTTCATCGTTTCTCCAAATGAAAGCCAATTGTGAAACAAGGGGGGATAATCGAACATGCGAACAAGTTCAATGCCGTGTGCGGCCTTGTAGAGGAAACCTGAGAATTTTAGGTGTGGGCCAAAAGTCAACAACTTGGACCGAAGGTAATTCTCTATAACTTGAACGAGTCCTCTTATGAAAAGCATAAAAAGGGAAAGAAAAGAAAAGAAAAAAAGATATCACCCTACAATTGATAGTTTATATTTGACTGCATGATCATGAAGATTCAAGAGAACCAACATAAAAAAGCTTCCTCATGTTTGATGTCTTGCCTCGTGGATTGGGCGTAGGCCTCCATCTGACACAAAAACTTCTGGCTGATGAAATGATATTCTGATTCATTTGTGGCGCTTGGCAGTTGGCATGACCATCGGTCCGTCCATCATTGCCAAACAGGTCGTACAAGCTGGCTGGAGTCGCAGAAGGGAACATCGAAGATGGTTAATAATCAGCGCTGATAGCATGCCAAGCTTTTCCAGAGTTGGAAAACAGGGCCGAGACAGTAATCTACCTGCACTCCCGAGGGACATGAGCATGACTCGTGAGATGTCACTGTTGTTGGGAAAAGCGTCACGAAAATTCAAAGAAAGGAACACCAGATTTACGTGGTTCGGCCCCAATCCGGCCTACGTCCACCCCAGAACAATTTTATTAAGAAAGCCTAAGAAAATTACTCTGCCCGCCCCAATACAATAGTCACACCACCCTCTTTCTCTTCCTCTCTCTTTGCCCAATGCACACGATCTCACGTGCTCACGTGCCTCTTCTCTATAACATAAGCCTCTTATTTATAGGGAAAAATACAAAGAGAAAATCTTAAGAGAATCCTAGATAAACTAGAAGTAGGGAGCAAGTAGACTTCCACAATAAGTCTACTTCTATTCTAAGTCTATCTCTTATGGGTGTGGACCCCAACAAATCTCCCCCTCCATAACCATAAGAGAAGAATTTGTTCCTGACATCTTTCGGTTGAGTGTTACCCGGGTTTTCAACAGTAGAAACTTCCTGCAACTTGGTGTCTATTGCTCCCCTTGCTCACCACCCCTTGCAACCTTATTCTACTGGCACTCCAACCTCGTCCTTGTCACCAGACGACCACACTCTCATCCGAGTGTCCTGCACCCCCGCATAGGGTGCCCGCATCCCCTGCTTGTACTGCTGGACCCATGAAGAACAGTATCTCCCCCTGCTCTTGCATCTCCTTCAGCTGGTACCAAGCACCTTCGTTTTCTAGACGAAGTCAACAATCAACCGGCCTATAACCTTCCGGTTGATCTTCTTCCACTTTGCTTCGTCAATCTCCTCCGGTTTATTTCCCTTGTTCTCCAATGGATCATACATATCCTTCCCATAAAGGATATCCTCCATCCGTGGCTTCCAGCTCATGTAGTTTGCAGCATTCAACATCATCATACCGATAATCATATTCTCCGCCATCATTCACACTGATCGAGGCCGAATTTCACAATTCTGACTGCACCAATGGATCCGGGATGGTCTAAAACCTTAGGAACCGGTCTGACCTGCTCGAAAACCGGCCTAAAAGCCCCTGAACCGGCCAAAAAACCACACTGAACAAATAAAACCGGAATATTCCTCAGGAATATTCTCTTATGACATGGCAAAGCTGACGTGGCACGCCGACCCTGATCCCTCTGCTGACGTGGCAATGCTGACGTGGCACTACCGACTCAGATCTCCTGGGACCCACTGCTGACGTGGCGATGACGTGGATGCTGACGTCACAGGACACGTGGCAGGCTCTTGTCGCTGGCGCGTGTGGCGCGTGGAGAGAGTGAAGCCCACTCGCCCTTCTCTGTTCGGCGCGTGTGACGCGTGGCGGCGCCTTTTCTTCTTCCTGCGGCGCGTGGAGGCGCGTCCCGGCGATTCTGACGACGCGGTTTCGACCAACGGCTTCGTCTCGATCTCCTCTGCAGGCTGGTGCTCTCCAATCTCAGATCGGACCACTTTGAATTTTCGGACCTACTCCGCTTCTCCCGAAAAACTACTCCGGCTCCTCGAACCAGGCTCCGATACCACTTGTTGGGAAAAGCGTCACGAAAATTCAAAGAAAGGAACACCAGATTTACGTGGTTCGGCCCCAATCCGGCCTACGTCCACCCCAGAGCAATTTTATTAAGAAAGCCTAAGAAAATTACTCTGCCCGCCCCAATACAATAGTCACACCACCCTCTTTCTCTTCCTCTCTCTTTGCCCAATGCACACGATCTCACGTGCTCACGTGCCTCTTCTCTATAACATAAGCCTCTTATTTATAGGGAAAAATACAAAGAGAAAATCTTAAGAGAATCCTAGATAAACTAGAAGTAGGGAGCAAGTAGACTTCCACAATAAGTCTACTTCTATTCTAAGTCTATCTCTTATGGGTGTGGACCCCAACAACTGTTGTTGGAAAAAAAGAGACCGCTTTGGACCTCTTTTTTTCTTTCCGTTGAATCCCTTTAATGATGAAGCTATAGCTGATGGAAAAAGGGAAAAAGTTTGAAAATGTGGACCTGCAGGATATATGCAAAGGCCTCTCACCATTTTTGTTATTTTGTGTATTTTTTTGTAATCCTTGCAACTTGCACCAAAATACCCAATTTTTCTCGTCTTTCTTTGCAGGGTTATCTGGTTATAATCTCTGCAAGACTGCAAGGATACCAGATGCTGGCCGTACGTGTCTGGCCGACCACATGGTTTGTCTTACATATCTATGAACCACAATCGCCTAAAAGATGAAGATGCTTCTTACCTAATCAAAAATGGCAAAGACTTGTGTTTTCGTGCCATTTGTGTGTGCCTTTGCACCATGCGAACATATCCGTCGCCCTTTCCCTTTTTCTTTTTTCTTGTCTAAAGCGCCAGAGCGCCTAACTTTGTTGACCAAATAGTTTGCTTGTGGCTTGCCATGCCATTCCTTTTCCCACATGCCGACCGGCTCTAGTTTGTAATTAAAACAATTGGATATAGTTTCCAAAACAGCAAAAATAGACCATCAACTTCAAAATGAAATCCTAGATAAGGCCCTCAACTTGTTAGAACAACTTCGAAGACTTTGAGGACCTATTTTCGGTAATTCTTCATTTTGGGTTTATTGTGGGACTTTTGGTGCAGTCCTGAAGGCTTCCAAATTGACCTATCAGTTGCTTACACTTGTTGATTGCCCACAACACCACAAAGAAGATTCTATTAAGAAAAAAAAAGTAATTGTAAATAAGAGGCTTCTTGCCTAAGGAATTGAAGAACATTATCAGTCAATGAAAAGAGTACTTGCCTAAGAAATTTCAGCGAGCAGTTATTCGTTGGCTGGAACATTTAACTGAAAATGAAGCATGCTGAAACTCCTTTATTACTTTTCTTTGGAACAAACCATTCTCTTTCTAAAAATTCATGGACACGCCATCTCCATCTCAACTAGAAAGTAAATGTCTTTTTCTATATTATTTTGGAAGATTATGCTGAAACTATACATCAAATGATTATTCATCTTTCCATCATTAGTAAAGTAAGAGTTTAACCTAGAGATGATAGAGAGTTTTATACTAAAAATAGATTCTTAATTTTATCATTTTTTTAATGAAGATAAACTTTCTAAATAGTTATATAGCGTTAAATTTATATATCACCTTCTTATTCAAGGGAATGTTCGTTTGGAAAAAAATTGTAGAATTCTGATAGAATTGTAGAATTTTGATAGAATTGTGAATATTTAGATGATGTAAAAATTGTATTAACATGCGTGCAGAAGTTATTAAAAGATATTAATGTTTGTAAAAAAAGTACTATAATATTATATTAAAATACTTGTGTTTTGTGATGTTTGGATTATAAAAAAAAAAAGTAAAATGCAAATCCTAGGGTTATGTTCGTGTTGAGTAAAAATGTAGGATTTTAAAGAAGTTGTAAATTTTTATGTTGAATAGTATTTTATTGGTGTTTGTGTAAAGTGGAGAGAGAAATGATTTGATGTAATTGTTTAATAAAAAAATATTAAAGTTATGTGAAAAAGTATAGAGAGAGAAAATTTATGTTGAATAAAAAATTAAAAAATTGTTGGAGATTGTGTAAAATGTATTGGTGTTTGTGTTTGAATTCTAAATATGTTCGGTGGTAAATTTGTGAATATACTTATAATCCTGAAAAAATTATGAAAATGAACATATCCCTAAAAAAAAGTTGTAAACGAACATTACCCAAATAAAGTTTCTATCAACTAGCCAAACTAAAGTTGTACTTTAAAAAAAAAAAAAAAAAAGAGAAGACAGATTACTTCCACCTTCCAAAACAGTAAAAAAAGAAGAAGATCACGAACATAGGAGTCAAGCTAAATCAACATTATTCCAACCCACGTGTTAAAACGAAAAAAAAAAACTTTTAAATTCGGATTAAAAGGGTAACTTGAAGTAGTCGTATTAGTATAATAATGAAGAAACAGGTTCAAGAAAAGCATGCGATGGGAACTTGACCAAGAGCCTGGCAAGCTTTCCCCACCTCAATCAAGAGTCTTCTGAGTCATGAGTGCACAAATTGCATTGTTTGGTGTGCGATAACAGCCCCTACCATATTTCACTATTTTTTTTTGTCTCTAATCATCCCACACCAAATGGTCCGATGATCACAGCGCATATATGAGATATATTGTGTGTACAAGTAAGATTTCAAGTTCGATTCCTTCCAAAATAAGAATGATGACTTAAATGGGAGATCATGGACTGTAATTATTTATGCCGTAGGTGAATTCTCCTGTCAACATTAAATTGACTCTTAATAATAAGCTACGAGAAATCTAGTTTCTCCTTAATTTACTTGGTCCAACAAAAGTTATGAGGAGTTTATGGGTAAAGGTGAAAATATAAAATACTTGTTTTCGGAGTACAATTCCCATCAATTTTGGTTATTAATTAAATTAAACTCGGGAGGTAGTTTACAGGAATGCTCCTAGCTAACTTATTCTGATCAGGTTATGTTCGTTTTGAGTAAAAATATAGGATTTTAGAGAAGTTGTGAATATTTATGTTGAATAGTATTTTATTGGTGTTTTTGTAAAGTGGAGAGAGAAATGATTTGATGTAACTGTTTAATAAAAAAATATTGGAGTTATATGAAAAAATATAGAGAGAAAATTTATGTTAAATAAAAAATTAAAAAATTATTAGAGATTGTGTAAAATATATCGGTATTTGTGTTTGAATTCTACTATTAGAGATTGTGTAAAATATATTCGGTAATAATTAAAATCTTGAAAAAAGTGTGAAAACAAACATAAATTTAAATGGTATAATTTAAATCATTGTTCATAGGACGTACAGATCTATGGTTATTTTATTTGTTATTAATAATATATTTTGATTTGGGAAAAAAAATTTAAAATATATTCTGTTTTTTCCCAGGGACGAAGCTTGTGGATATGAGCAACAACAGAAGAGAAACGACGTCGTTTGAAAAGGTCCTAAAGCTTATACCTTTTACATGTGATAGGGAATATGGTCTCTCCCTCCTCCAGTGGACTCTAGAGAGAGACAAAGAAAAAGACTTCTATAAGAAGAAGGAGAAAGTAAAGCGAAAGCCGAACCAAAGCAGTTAGGAAGAAAAGAAAGCAGTTTCGTTTCAGTTTTGTGGATACCTCGAGGTTTCTTCACTTCTTGGAGGAAGAAGGGTTTTCCTGTAATTTTTCCAGTCCCCTTCCTTCCACAGATCCATGTTCCCCAATAACCACCACCACAACGGTCCCACCATCTCTGGAAGCGGCGGCGGCGGGTGGTTCTGGTTAATGGCACGGGTGGCGACGACGGATGCGGCTGTGATTTTCACGGCTCTGGCCGGGGTCGCCTTGGTTGCCGCCGTAGTTCTCATTGCTCGTAGGTAAACAATGCCTGACCGAAAAAGAAATATTTTCACCTGCTCAGGAAGGACACACCTACTATAGCTGCGAAACCCTAGAGAAAAAATCTCGTAGGAATTTTCGTTGTTAAAATAGATGAAAGCTCTAAGACGAAGTCACACTTCGTCGTCGTCGTCTTCGAATTCGATCTCCAATTCCTCTCCTTCGTCGTCGTGGATTCACTTGCGTTCGGTTCTATTCATTGTTGCTTCTTCCTCACCAGCTTCTTGTTCTTCCTCTGATCGGTGAGTCCCTTTCTTCCTCTCTCTATAGCTTCTTCTTTAACTCTATCTCTCGCTGTCTCTTTTAAGCTCTTAGTTTCTGTAATTTCTTTAGTTGCGCTCATATTTCTGTAAGTTCGCTGATTCGATCCAGATCCCGATTCCGGAGTGCTCCAAATCGTATTTCCAGTAGCAAGCGTTAGCTCAATTTACTTGGTTTAGCCGGGGTTTTCTTTTAGGGTCAATTGGTCTTCTAGGTCACTTAGTTGCGTCGTCTTTCGTCCTGTTTAAGCTTGTGTTTGCTTACGTTCGGTTGGTTTATTTCCCAATTCACTGTCTTACTTTGTTTGTCGGTGGTTCTTTTTCTTTTTATTGGTGCTTCCGGTTTGACACGATGCAGAAGCTTATAAAACTAGTTTCTGAGTATAAGAGTCGAAGAGTTTGGGAATGAATGGACGAACATTTATCATGATCTCTATGCAACATTGGTTCTCATGCCTGGTAATACCATGTATCTAATGTGTTTTTAAGAAAAAATCCAGCTGCGAAGTTGATTGCTTTAGCTCATCCGGACTCATGCATCCCCTTCTCTCTCTCTCTCTCTCTCTCTCTCTCTCTCTCTCTCTCTCTCTCTCTGTTCCTCATTCACTCTCGGTTTCTCTTTTTAGTATTAAACATTGATTGGCTAAACTGTAATTGGTGGAATTGTGCTGATGTAGCCTATTCCGATATTTGGAATTGAAAGTTTTATGAGTTTGACAATATAATGCAAAAGAGTGGTGACCAAATTGTATATGATCATGTCGTTTGTTTTTTGGTTGGGGGCTTAATTAGAACTACAACGAAGTGCTTGAAGGATAAGCTAACACTTGTATTTCTTTGTTGCATAACACAAACGCTTTGCCTTTCATGTATTGAAAGTATCTGATTTTGCCGATGGCTCACTCACTGCAAAAGGTTTTGCAAGGAATTCAACCTGAAAGTTGTATGCTTTGACAAGCCTTCTTCTTTATTCTTGCATGATGCTTTCATTCATATATCTCCTGTAAAGTTTGTGAGATTTTTGGATACTCTTTGTTTTTGTATCAATGATAATTAATTTTTGTCATTCTTTCACTTTCAGAAGTCGTCTCAAGTCACCGTGGTCGCGCAGGAAAAGAAAACATGCCCTTTCACCTCAGCAATGGAAAAGTTTGTTTACACCAGAGGGGAAGCTCCGTGATGGCGGAGTTAAGTTTTTGAAAAAAGTTCGCAGTGGAGTGAGTTACCATTCTTCTCTTCTATTTTATATCTTTGCTCTCACGAATGTGGAATTTCTGACCTTTAATGTTTGTGTCACTATTGCTGATTATTCATCTTGCAAATTCATGATGCAGGGTGTTGATCCAAGCATTAGGACAGAGGTTTGGCCTTTCCTCCTAGGAGTGTAAGCATGCTCTACCCCTCTCTCTCTCTCTCCCCCTCCCCCTTTTCTTTTGGGCCTGTGTGTGTGAGAGCTTGTGCATGCAAAGAAGAAATAGAGTACAACTTTTATTTACTCTCCTGTATGGGTGTGACAGGCCTTGTTATCTCATTTGATAAATAAACATCCACAAATCTATTTTTCCTAGGACGACTTTGACCTTTGATTCCTGGCATATCCTTGGGGAGATTTTGGAGTTCCTTTTCCTCCTCAAGTCTAATGACTAATTGGTTGGCTGATGTATAAATATCCAACTTTCCTTGTGCATGCTGCTGTAGGAATCTGTACGACTCTATCTGCTATCATCCTGCTCAATCATTATTGCCCCTTGTCATCTGCAGCTATCCTTTTAGCAGTTGTTTTTTTTCATTTCCCTGGCGGTGCTTGATTTGGTGCAATTAGGTTGGCAGAACTATTTTTTTATATAACGTGGAAATCTACCAAAGCTGGCAGAACTACTTTGGAGACTAAAAACACTTTACTCCTTTCCATTTTCCCAAGCCGCTTGGTTGGTTTTTTTGGGGCTTACTTGGGTTTTCAGATTGTTTGTGGTTTCTTGTCTAAAGCAATTGGTTACCTTAACTGGAGGCTAAATAGTAGTTTTTCGGTAATTATAGCAATGTGTCAATCAGTTAAAGTCAGTCCTTGGTTTTTGGATGCTCGATCCATGGCTTAAGATTGAAAGCTGTGTATCTACCATTGATAAAGTGAATATCTTAAAACTTTAGAATCGTCTTCTCAAATTGATACAGAAGAAAATACAAATAACTGTTCACACTATTGTACATGTGGTACTGTAGCAACGCCACTGTTCACAGCATTCCTTGCATTAAACTTGGCTTCAATGTACACTTGAAGCAAGTCGTTGTCCTATTATGCATTTGAACGCATCAGCACCATCTGTAGCGCCACTACAAAGTGCTTTTCTGTTGATTAAAAGTTCACTAACTAGTTTATAAAATCTTATCTCAATCACTGCTGCTTTTTTCCTACCCCAGCCTTATGCTAATGCCTTTCACAACAGCATTTGAAGTTCTGAATCGTGGGCTTATACAACTTGTTTCCTAGATCATTGTGTCATTTTCACTATATTATGTCACTTATCATCATTTGAGCATCTTCTTCCACTTTGTGGTGCATATGTTCAGATGTGTTAAGCTGATTCATTATTATTCATGCATGTGTTGCCTTTGTGTCTTAGGGAGGTATCACACCTCCGAGTGCTGATTGAGTTTCTTTTCTCAACAGATATGATTTGAACAGTTCAAAAGAAGAAAGAGATGATATAAAAACCCAGAAAAGGTATGCATATGGACTTTGGTCTAAAGGTTTGATTTATTAATTCCGCCCAGTTTTATTCACCATGGATAATTTCAGTGGGGGTGTTATGCATATTTAGCTATTTTTCTTCTCCTTAGCTTCTAGTATTCATAATGATTCTGTGCTGATCTTTGGATGCAGAAAGGAATATGAAAAACTTCGCAGACAATGCCGGCGACTTCAAAAACGTGGCAAAGAGGGCTTTAGTTTTAATGAGGCTAGTAGAATCAGCTGTGATGGCTACAGCGAGTGTCTCGCTCAAGATGCAGATTCTCCTAGCTCTGAAGAAGTGGTTAGTGCCAGGGAATCCCTTTCTAGCGGGGAAAGGAGCCCAGAGATTGAATACTCCGACAACCATTCTGGTGCATTGTTGGAAAGTGATAGTGGAAGACGAATCACAAATGCTGATGCGTCTACCTTAGACACTGACTCATCTGACTCAGACTCCTCTGAAGAACAAGAAATCAGTCAGACTTTCCCGGCAATGGAAGAGAGTGATACTGACATGGCTTGCAAGGAGGATTCTTCTCCCTCAAGGACAGAAGTCTCATCAAAATTTCACAGTGATGAAGATTTTGCCTCCTGGCAGCGAATCATCCGCCTTGATGCTGTACGTGCCAATGCAGAATGGATACCATACTCCCCATCTCAAGCCACTGTTTTGGAGGCTAGGGCACGACGTTCTGCCGAGGCTGTGGGATTGAAGGATTATGATCACCTTGAACCCTGTAGGATCTTCCATGCTTCTCGATTGGTTGCCATTCTTGAAGCGTATGCACTTTATGACCCTGAAATTGGCTACTGTCAGGGCATGAGTGATATTCTTTCTCCAATAATTACTGTTATTACGGAGGATCATGAGGCATTCTGGTGTTTTGTGGGTTTCATGAGGAAGGCTCGGCATAATTTTAGACTTGATGAAGTGGGAATCCGAAGGCAACTCAGCATTGTTTCAAAAATTATCAAGTCAAAGGACTCCCACCTTTATAGGCACTTGGAGAAGCTCCAGGCTGAGGATTGCTTTTTTGTTTATCGGATGGTGGTGGTACTATTTAGGAGGGAATTAACATTTGAACAGACAATTTGCCTCTGGGAGGTAATGTGGGCTGACCAGGCTGCCATTAGGGCTGGGATTAGTAAGTCTGCATGGGGCCGGATAAGGCAGCAAGCTCCACCCACAGACAATCTGTTACTCTATGCAGTTGCAGCTTCTGTGTTGCAAAGGAGGAAATTGATTATTCAGAAGTATAGCAGCATGGACGAGATTCTAAGGGAGTGTAATAGCATGGCTGGGCATCTTGATGTTTGGAAGCTCCTGGATGATGCTCACGACTTGGTGGTGACCCTCCATGACAAGATTGAGACATCCCTTTAATGGCTCCCACAGTTTTGTCATAATTTTATATGGCTGCAGTTCCCTCTAGCGACTTGGTTCTTTAAAGCATTATAAAGATTTTTAGGCACTGCATGAAACAAGCGGCTGATGTGCTAGACGTGGCCCAAAAGGGGACGTCATATTTGCTTATTCTGCTTCTGCTCACTTTCGAGGCTCAGTCATTTGAACTATTACATTGTATGCAGCACTTCTCTTTTACCTTTTTTCTGCAACGACAGCCCTCCTAAGAGAAGCCCTCCTAAGAGAAGAATCACAGCAGGTAGGCCAGGGTCGGCGGATTGTCAATTAATATTTACACTATTTAATGAGGAATATAAATATGATCCCTTATTTATATTCTCATTAACTGTCTTGGAATTGGGGACTATATGCTCTGGTGTTGCAGGTAGTGCATTGTGCAAAACATGCCACCTTGCTTGTTAAATCTTCTGGTTATTTTATTTTTTAAAGATAGTTGTTGGAAGGGTTTTATCAACCCAGTGGCCATCTCTTTCTTTGTTATGCCTTCGTATGAAAACACTGCTTAGTTTGTGACTTAAGATCCCTGTGGGCGGTGGAAAACCGAAGACGTGCTCGTTAAATCTTCTGGTTATTTTATTTTTTAAAGATAGTTGTTGGAAGGGTTTTATCAACCCAGTGGCCATCTTTTTCTTTGTTATGCCTTCGTATGATAACCACTGCTTAGTGGTTAGACTTAAGATCCTGTGGGCGGTGGAAAACCTAAAACGGTTTATAGAGCTGCAATGATACGATTTCCGGATCAATCCCTGCCCAAAGGGTGGCGCCTCTCGGGCCAATGTTTAGCTGTTAGCATGAAAGGAATATTCCTTTACTTTTCGTATCAATTTGAGGCATCCAAGGAACGAGATTATTGTAATGAAAAGCATATTGAATTCTCCACTTTTTTTTAATATATAAATTCTGGTTAGTATTGAAAAATTATAAAGAAATCCTCGATATAAAAGTTAATAATAAATAACTTCATGAGATCAATAGTTTATTAACATCTTATAGACTTATATGTACAGAAAAGTCTGTTTTTAATAGAATAGTTGGGAGTTATTTGTAGTTTTTCTTATCTTGACAGTTTATTTATAATTTTTTGATACACAGAACTTTAATGCGATTATGACTTTTTCTAAGAGGATCTTCGTTTAAACAAAATTATCAGGATTTTTTTGAATTTTCAGAATACAAAAAATTTTACAACCAAACATCATTTTTAATACTACATAAAAATAACTAAAATACGAATACTAATAAAATTAACACCATCTAAAAATTTTCAAAACACAAAATTTTAAAAAAAACTTCCTAACCGAACACGCTCTGAATAAAGAGTGAATGCAGTGTACATCCCGTACCTATCGCGCTCGTCCTGGTCAAGATATGCAGCCCGATAGGCGCTGACGTCGGAAGGCTATAAGCATGGTCATGGTCCTATTTTTGTGTCTTGGACTCTTGTAGTACATGTGGAGCCAGAAGCCGTCGACAGGTAGGGTTGATGCGTGGCAAAGTTTGCATCCGCGTCTTCACCTACACCTACCGAAGCATCAGTCGCCAGAACATTGATACTTGAGATATTGGGGAAACACATGTTTATTAGTCTCGTATTACCTGTGAAAGGGATTAATGTTCAGTTTATAAAGTGTAAAAGAAAGTTGTTTTATCTCTTGAACTAGTTTTTTGAGTTGAAAAAGCTTAAGATCACTCAACACTTGTATCAAAGTCTAAGTTTATCAACAAGTTTTGGACCTAACAATCCCTGAGACAAATTGGTTGTCTCCTCCTAACCCAGGGCCGATGTGTGAGGGAGAGATTGTTAGAGTTAGTTCCACATCGGTCGTGAAAGGGGCTGGTGGTCAGTGTATAAGCGTAAGGGAAAATTTCACCTTTCGAACTAGCTTTTAGAGTTGAGATGTCCAAGAACACCCACCAAAATAGTTAACAAATGTTCACGTTCAACGTGATGGGAACGGTGGAGTCCACAAAGTTATCTCTAAAACAATTTGCTGTGAGCCTGTGATCAATGGACGATGAATAACAAGTTCTTCAGTTTCTTGAAGCTAAAGAACATGCCCCAAAATGGTGGAGAATGCTGTTGATCCTATTTGCTAGTTGTTTCGCCTTTCTTCTTCCATTCCTTCACGCAATTCTTTCTGTTTGACGAGTGATCGCGGGCCATTATTACACCACCACCATGGCGTGCGGCTTCTGGCTACACATGAACGGTGTGCGTTATTCTTCCTTTTCCCCTTTTTCTTGACAACCTATCGTATAATGCAATCGGCAACAAAACAATACGAGCTATTTCTTTTACTCTGTACCCGGATTGACTATCTTCATAGGCCATAGGAGACAAAAACCAAGACATGCAAATGCCACGAGGCTGGAACAATTCGTATGCCCACATGATAACAGACCAGTTCTACAATCATTTAGTATCGGAATAGTTATCACACTGCATCATTGCATGCATTCAGGGCCCTACCAGAGAGCCAAGAGGAAGATACCAGTACTAAGATACTGAGACACTCACGACAAAATGGAAGCAACATTTATTTCCCTCCAATAATAAACTCATGAACACCCCCTCCCTATGGGACAGTCAACCTTGAATTCAATTACAGACAGTAATTGCTACTAGAATTGCCCAACGATTGAAAACAGCCATCTTGCTTATCGTTCAGGAAAACTAATGAGAGTTCAGTTCACACATCATTGACATATCGGGATGGAGGGACTAGTGCTCAATTCTGACACGTACAAACATCACAGAGAAGCTAAAATACGAAAAGCAACAGTCACTTTTAATTGTTCCAATGTAAAATGCCTAACCCACAAAAGGGCATATTGCAACTAGTAATGGACTAACTACTCTTTCTTGGTAAAGTGTCGGACAGCAAAGGCTAAACCCAAGATCAAGAGGGGAAGCAGAAACTGTAAGATCTTGATAACGAAGTCAGGGCTCTTGTCAGGAGAGTGAGAAGCTTGCAGGGGCGGAATGTAAGTCCTTTTTTGCGGCACTGTGGATGCATCAATCTTGCCAATGTAGTATTTCTCCATCAGTTCTCTAGCAGAATCACTGTGCCCCACATCTTCGAAATCATTTGTTGCATCCTTCCCTGCAATATTCGAACAAAAATAATCTTTAACACGGTGTTCATCAAGTAAAATGGTCATTATCTTCTGTAACAATTAACAGAGTAGCCATACCTGTTGCAGACAAAAGGACTTCATCACCTCCAGGATGCTCCTCCATGAACGGTGTTACGTCATAAACCTAAAATTGGGTGTCAATGACTTTACAATAAAATATGTAACACAGCAAAATAAAGAACCTGATAAGTCAATTTGTCGATTTTTTTTTAAAAATATTTTCGAACTACCAGAAGCAATCAGAATTCTGCTTTCTTTCAATTTTCTCAGATGTCTCAACAATCAAACAGATATCTATTAGATCAATCCAGAAAATAGATCTTCTATATTGAGGGGAAAATCAAAACAAAACAAAAACCAATAAAGATCTGACCTTCCCAGAAATAATTAACCAACAATCTTTGGTCTTGTTGTGCTTTGCCACTTCTTCGAAAGGGTGAACCTTTGAATCTGAAGCCATTTTTCACTGACACCAGCCACGCAAACACAAAAACTTGAGAACCCATTGACGTTTACAAACCCAAAACCGAACAATATAAACGTGGGACAGATCTAAAGTACCTAACTAAAACACCCACCAACCACACAAACACCCGATAGAAAAGAAATAAGAGAACCTATCAAAGTACCTAACTAAAACACCCGATAGAAAAGAAATAAGAGAACCTATCAAATTCCATGGAGAAAAAAATCTCAAATTTATCGACAACAATCACAGAAAGGATCAGAAAAGATTGATTCTGAATCGGGATCAAGGAGATAGGGAATATTTCTTACCTACAGACACAATGATTTGAAAGGATCAGAAAAGGTTCAGGTCCTCTCTGCTCTTAATTGTTGTCAAAGTCTGACAAAACTCACAAGCTGTCAAAGATCTTACTTTATAGTCGAAGATCTTGAAGGATGTCAAAAAAAAAAAAAAACTGCTGACGATAGGGTTGAGAGACAGAGAACTGAAACACAATTGAGTTTTGGTGGTGGTTGGTAAAATTTTGGTCAATAACATGATAATATATTTTTAATTATAACAAAATTTTCACCCGACTCTTGTCAAAATTTTGATATGCAAATTGATTAGAGTAAGTGTGCCTCGTGATGTATTTTTAAATGCATTCGTTTTATCTAGTTTATTTTCCATGAAACATCTCAAGTTTTAATCTGGTTAAAAAAAATCTTAAATTTTTTAACCAATTGGGTTTTTACTTTTAATAATATAGTTTTGAAATCCCGCATGCGAATGCTTGGTAATTCTCCAAGACTAAAAGTAACACAATTCAAATAAGCTCCACTAAATGACTTGAACATATTGAATTTTACCCATTAACTAAAGAAGTGGAAAGAAACATCTTTGCCTATTTGGCAGGGGCGAAGCTAGAAATTTTTTTCCGAGGAGGCCGGAATACAATTATAAGCAAACAAAAAATTTCGGGGCCGGAATACAATTATAAGAAAACTTCAAAAAAAATCGAATATAACTTAAAAAATGTTAAATTTTTTTTTTTTATCAAAATCTTTGGGGGCCAGCCCCCCCCCCCCCCCCCCCCCCCGGGTAGATTCGTCCCTGCTCTTTGGTGCCAGGTAGCGCTCACGTACATGAACCTACTTATTCGGTGTGACACGATCCAAATGATCAGACCAAATTCAATGTCTAGTAAGAGCTTGATTTTTTAATTATATGTAAAAAAATATTAAAGTACTGCTTCGTGCATCGCATGTGTATAGAATAAGATCAAAAGGAAATTGAAATGGAACAAATGTTTTGGCTCATTCGAATAGCCACAACACTCCAAATGGATGAACTTTACCGAGATTTTTCGTCGATTATTTCCACCATTATTACATGGGCTTTATAATCATTTCTAAGTGATTCTGGGCCCAATTAAGGTTCTAACAGCCTATTGACACGCAGATTAGGACGCGTCGAGAAGAGGACTTGCTTCCGTTTGGATTGATATATAGAGTTGAGCTCCATGGACTAAGGTGGGTACCGGAATGGATACATTAGTTCCGAGTTATCTACCGAAACCGAAAATTTCATTCCATTTTCATTCAGAAATGGAACAAAATTCCAATTCTATTAACAGGTTAAAGGCCTAGATTTTGCTTCGGCCTTTAAGCATTTTGAGCCAGAAAATGGGGTGTTTTTTTTCCAGTTATACAGTATCATAAGACGGAGAATACAGATAAAATAAGTATATCATTCCATCAAAGGAGAAAAAAAATTAAAGTTGTATCCAATCATTCCATCCAAGAAAAAATAAATAAAGTTGTATCCCCGCAATCCACTAGGCAAGCTTTTTAAGCATACAGATTACACTTTACAGCATAACACGCCCAAGGGCTTGTACCCAGAAAGGAGCAAAAAAAAAAAAAAAGCTACAAGAGAGGACTAAAGTCACAGTACCTGCAGCAAATACTGATTCATGTTCACCACTTACCTCAACTAGTCCTGTAGCAAATTATTTAGTTAATAGCTAACGAAATAAACATAATCATCAAAATGGAGAAACAAAAAAAAAAGTTAACACACATACCCACAATAACAAAATGTTTAGCTTATCCAACTTATATCCTGAAGTTCTCCATCTTTACAAAAAAAAAAACAATACAAAACCATTATAAGAGAAATATAAGAGAAACAAATAATCAATTAACAAAATAAATATTTTAACAAAATAATAAGTGTACCTATATCTAGTATGTAACTCAAGGGATCATCTCCACCATCCACCTCGGCATCATCTTCCTCATGTATAGGATCAACATGCAACCAATTCTGTGCACAACCAATTCTGTGCACATATGAGAAAGAATTTGAAACTTATGAGAATTCACCTTCCACCACAATAAAATATCAAAACCTGGCACCTTTGGTTCCAAATCTTCAATCAAGTATCTCTCCACCACAGTCTTACTATCTAGCAAGTTTTGTTGTTGTCGATAAGTAGGAAGACCTCCCCATAATTGATGATTAGTATTCATTTCATCCATACTTACAGAACTTTGACTTTCACTTGTCTGTGCTAATTGGGTTATGACACCTCCATTATACTCCTCAAACATTGTTTCTAGAGTTTCTCGCACTATGACAGTGAAATCCATGCCCTTATCCTTCCCAAAATTTTTGACAGCCCAATACTCCAAAGTGATGAGTTTAAAACGAGGATCCAATACCACAGCTACAAATAAAAGTCTATTCACCTTCCTCAAATCCCCCCAATATTTATCATACTTGCTTTGCATCTTTTTAGCCATGTCACAAAGCAAGTTATCAGAACAATTAATAAAGGTCTCCAAATGAAACTTAATTCTTGCTAACTCCTCAAAAAATGCATTTGAAGTTACATATTGTGAACCCGATATGCGTAGGGTGACCTCATAGAACACTTTCAAAAACTTCACAAACTGTCTAATGTGCTCCCAATCTTCAAATGAAGGTGTCCCCAATCCCTTCCTCCCTTGACCATCTTCATTCAAATACATCACTAAGTTTTCATCTCCCTCCAACATATCCTCAAAAACCCCCCGAAATTTTTCAGCCCTTTCTAACATGATATAAGTTGAGTTCCATTGAGTTGGTACATCCATTTGCAAGAAATTGCTTTCAGACATAAATCTATTTGCAGCGGCCTGCTTGAACCTAGCAAGCCTTTGAGGACTAAAGATTTTAAACTTTTGATTATATTCGGCCGCATAAGATTCTTCATTCTAGTACTGATTATTTTGTTAATAATTGATGATTTTTACTCGTTAAAGGAATGTCTGGTTCTAAAATCCGTTGTAACATTTTGATTATAATAAAAATTTAAAGATTAGAGACTAAATCGATTTTTGCGTATAGCACAGGGACCAATTTTGTATTTATCCCTTTTTGTAATGACCCGTCTAAAATTTTTGAAGAAAGAACATCAGAGAAGAAATAACTACTTTATTAGTGAGACCTCCAATTTTAGAAAAAAATACTAATGGTCTTTTTTACTTTTCTCTCGCTATTTTTTCTAAAATCCCTCTCTCCCTCTTTTCTAAATATTTTTCTTTCTCTCTCTTTTTCTAGATCGTGCATTCTCTACTTTTCTTTCTCTCTATATCTTTTCTAAAATTCCTATATTCTTTCTCTCTCACTATTTACACTTTTATTGTTTATATTTTCTCTCAATGACTTCTCAAATTTTTTTCTCTCATTATTTTATCACATATATATAGAAAATAGCAAAATTAATATTCAATGCTTGGAATACAACAAAATTTTTGCTTTGAACACAAAAAAATTTCTATTCAAAGTTAGATTTCTAAATTTTATTACAAGTAATTATTATTGTCTTTTTTTCTAAAAACAAACTCATTTTATTATTATTGTCTACTTAAAATATTATTGCTCTATTTTTTTCTAAAAAAAATATTATTATTGCTCTATTGTTTATATGTACCTATATTATTTTGGCTAGATTTTAACATTATTTCGTGCCTTTGTTAATAACTTATGAGTCAATTATTTTAAAGATTTTAAATTTTTGATTATATTCGGCCGCATAAGATTCTCATTCTAGTACTGATTATTTTGTTAATAATTGATGATTTTTACTCATTAAAGGAATGTCTGGTTCTAAAATCCGTTGTAACATTTTGATTATAATAAAAATTTAAAGATTAGTTGAAATATACCTAAGATGACCTCGACACCTGGTTAGAAAAAAAAATAAGAAAAAATAATATTTGGCCCTCTAAGGGCAAATCATAGCTTTGTCCCTATAGTTAGAATTGTATATCTAAAAGATAGACATATATATTAAATTTATTGTAAGGTCTATATTATTTACAATTTTATTTGATAAATTATTAGTTTAAAATCTAATTATTGTATCTCTCTTCAAATTACAACATATAATTCGGATAAGAAATTTTAAAAAATAATGATATAAAAATTTCATTCTAAAATTTTCATTCACGAATATAATTAATTTAAAAGTTTAGTAAAATATAATAATATTAACAAATTTTTAAAATGATCTCTCATTCTATTAAATTAATTATTTTTATTATAATAAGTATAAAAAAGCACTCCAATAGTCTCAATCATCTCCTCTCCTTGTCTGTTTTTTTTTAGTGGATTCCGTTTACATAGGCAGGATGTAAGATTCCCCCCCAATCCCCATAGTTCACCTTCGCAGGTGAGTGGACGGGATCGTAGCGTACAGCAGATGTTAGATCACGTTTTAGATGCGAGGCGGCGATTCTTGGGTGACTGGAGGGATTGTAGGTAGCGTACAGCAGATGTTAGATCACGTTTTAGATACTGAGGGCCAAGAGAATCGCGGCGCTTTTCACGGCTTGATGTTATTATTTCTCTGTCCGCGGGGACTCCCCTCGAAGGAATTTGAACTATGCAAGCACTTTAGACAAGGCTTTGAACTCCCACTTTAAAGTTCTTTCATGCTTCTCCTCGATAACCCAATCAAGTGTAGTGGAGTCTGGACTTAAAAGTCCACTTTGATAAACGGTGAAATTACCTTCCAGTTTGTCCTACAGGTCTTTCCCTGTAATATTATACCAATCCGATCACAATCTTCCACCACAACTCTTTGTTCCAATTACACAATTTTGAGTGATAGAGGAGAAATTTTTCTTTACTACAAAAGCCTATTATCAGAGGTCCAAAAGAGGCAAATATCAGTTCATTCGATGTTGCAGATACCCTTCAGTGATTGGAGGTCCATAAAAGATAAAAGAGTATGATGTTTTATCCGGTAAAGAAGCCCACATAAGAAACCATGATGGCTTCATGTCCACCCATTGATACATGGTCCTAGGGCTGTTTAGTGCCACCGGGAAATCCCGGTGGCATCGGCACCGGAACCGGAACCGGCACCGGGTTGCCGGGGCACTGGCACCGGGGTTTAACGTTTTTGAGAAAACCCGGGGGTATTCCTGGTTCCCGGGTTCCCCGGCACCGGGATCCCGGGAACCGGGTTTTCCCATTTTTTAACCCCCCCTTTTATTTTCCCTTTCGACAGAATCCCTCCCCCCTCCCCGAATCCCTAAAGGCTTCAACCCCCTCATGCTCTCCAACCCCAACCACAACAAAACCCTAACAACCACCGGCGAAACGGCCGAGGAAGGAGGCGACGTCGAGGTGTGGGATGCCTTGAACCAGAGGTTCCGGCAAGTGCAGATAATTCTGGACCGGAACCGAGCCCCGATCCAGCAAGTGAACGAGAACCATCAGTCGAGAATCGCAGACAACATGGTCAAGAACGTGGCCCTCATCCAAGAGATTAACGACAACATCTCCAAGGTCGTCTCCCTCTACTCCGACCTCTCCTCGAACTTCTCCACTATGTTCCATCAACGCGAACCAAAGAGTGGTACCGACGACAGAACGCAGAGTCCCCAAGCTTGAGATTTTGTTCTATTGCTAGAGTAATTCTCATCTCTTTTATTTATTTTAATATGAAGTACTAAATCGGTCTGTCCCTAATAAGTTAGTGTTTTCTCAGTTCTATGTGTTGGTTCGTAAGAGTCTATGTGGTGTCTGTGTGATGCTTTTCTCAAGTAGCAAAGTAATGGGTTTCGTCTGTATTGTTAAGCTAATTTGTGGTGTGTTTATATTTGTATGATGATGTTGGGCTTTTAGTGATGAACCTGTGGTACATTGAATACTCAGACCGAACCCCACCTCAAAGGATCGTAAAGTTTTGGTATTTGGAAGCTTTTCATGGTGGTTTTCTTCAGCCGATGACAAATGTGAACCTACTAAGATATATTATAATTCCTAAAGATCTTGTATGGCTTCTCTGCGAGGTGTTTGAGGCATCAACCTTCAATTTGTGTTCTGCAACTTTTGGTACATAACATTGTTAGTTTTTGTACATTTAGCAGAAATTTAATATGTCTTTACCTTTGAACCTTTTCAAATTTTCTGGTCTCGTGCTTAATTATGAAAAAAAGGGATTCATTTCGGTCGCATTTCTAATATTACGCTTGCATCTTGCAGAATTTTTCCCAAAATATTTGATCTTTGCATGTTCGTCGCCGATCTCTGAGAGCTTTTCGAGTGGAGGAAACAGATCTTAGATCAGTTTTAAGGCATGCGCACCTAGTCTTTTGGTTCTGTTATTTGATTCTTTTCGTGTGCTCTCTCACAAGCTATTGACTTCTAGTTATGGAGCCTAACTTATGAGTTATGTTTTGTGTTGTTTAGATGGTGCACATGGTCTGTTTTTCATGTCATTCCGATGGTTGGTACTTTCTGCTCAGGGAAAGGGTGTTGAAGAGGACATAATGGACATGATTGATAGAGAGGCAGATGGTAGTGATAGCCTCGAAGGTTTTGTTTTATGCCACTCTATCGCTGGAGGAACAGGATCAGGTTCTTTACTTCTCTGCATTTACTGTTCCTATTCAAATCACAGTTCTAAAATGCTTTATGCATTTGCTATCAACACTTTATTTTTATAGGATTGGTGAGTAATTAAAGAATTCTGACATTTACTGTGGCATTGGTTTCATCGAAGATCAAAACTGAATCATAATTTAGAGAATGAAAAAGATAGCCCATTGTTTGTGCTGAAGTTGAACTAAATTAGATGGCTTTTGGCATCTTAAATACGGATAGAAAATGGAATTGCTTACAACCTTGAGCATCATGATGGTCATCAGGTTAAAATTTTACCCCAAAGATGGGATCTTTTGCTTCCTATCATACTTAGTAGTACTTGCATGATGGCAAGCACATGAGTTCAAAGTACTTGTTGTTTGTGTAGTTGTTGAGAGCTTTCACTTAAAATACCGCAGGTATGGGTTCATATCTGTTGGAAACTCTAAATGATCGCTACAGCAAAAAGCTGGTTCAGACGTATAGTGTATTTCCCAACCAGATGGAGACAAGTGATTTATGGTGGGAAATGCATCAGTCTCCAACTGTAGATGTCGATGTGTCCTTTTACTACGATGTCGGTAGAAACTAGACAAATAAATACAGTCATGTTTTATGGCTTTGTTTAGGGGAAAAGAGGTGTTTTGCATCATGTTGTCCTAAACACCAAACAAAGGTGGGTTTATATGTGTAGTCTAAAACATGTAATGTATCATTCAAGTGCCGTTTTTGACATTACCATTTTGGTGTGTTGCTGAGTTCACATTTCATGTTTTTTACAAAGTCTCCACATTATATCTACAACTAAACATTGTGAGTTTCAGCAGCATCTGAGCTTCTTTTAACTCCTCATTTAGGGACAAGTGCAAGTATGACAGTTAGGTAGATCATTTTGGTCAAGGTTGCAGTGTGTTCCATGGGCTCATATGCAAAATATTATTGCTCAAGGCAGTAAATAGATTGTCATTAATCCAGAGCTGCACTTTTAGTCCTATTTGTGTAACATCTTATCTCTTCCGGCTTTATGGGGTAGGAAAAAGAAAAATGAAGCAATAAACATAAGTACATGGCAGGATGGAATATTTTCCTAAACTCTTCATATGCTAAAAAATGGCTCAATATGAATGTAGGATAACCGGAAACCGCCACCGCTAAACCGTCACCGCTAAGGGCCGATTTTTGCCCTTAACGGTGTAGGTGTAGGTGACAATTATTTAAAAATCGGCCTACCCGGTGTAGGTGCCGGTTTTGGCCAAAACCGGCACCTACACCAGGGTTGTACAGCCCTAGATGGTCCAAAAGGTGGAAGGGAAGAGTAAAGAATCAGTTGACTGAAGCCAGTCTGGAGGAGACCAATTCTGATAACGTCGAGCTTCGGTGAAAAGAATGGATGGGACGAAAAATGTCTAAGGATAATAAGGTATGGAGGGTAAAAAGGGGCCCAAGAAGTCTCCATCCCAGGAAAAAAGGAGGATATAGGGGAAAATGGGAGCAAACAGTACGGTACGTAGATTCTCTCTCATACTCACCTACTCATAATTGAATAAATAAATAAAATATATAGAAAAATGGTAACTAACAAAAGCATCTAACAAATCCCCCTGCGAGAAAGACCCCGGATCTTAGCTAGTTTTCTTTGATCGTAAGAGGAAGAAGGAGAGCTTGAGCCTTTTAATTCATCCCAAGCGCTAGCCCTCAAGCCCAGCTCTCTCGGGTTCTTAGCCCAGTGGACACTGTGATAGACCGGTTAAAAATGGCTCCATCAGAAAAAAATAAAAAACAACAATCCTGAAAAAAGTTATATGACTCGTTAATAGACAGTGGAGGGAATATAATTTTTTTATCGAGTAAGTAAAGAGTGAGAGAGTTTTCTTTTGGGAGTTGTATGACCTGAAATTTATTGTGACGTTGAACTCAACTCGTGCGGACACTGAACCAAATATGTTCGAACATGGTACACGTGAATAGCGTTCGAATTTTCCTCATTACAAAAAAAAGAAGAGAAAGAGAGTAAACTACGAGAGCTTAATATAACAAATGTACAGGGAATTATTGATTCTCATGGATATTTTTGCAATTTTTTTTTTTTTGTCTTTCTTAGTATTTCTTTCCTATTACAATTGTCTTCGTTAGTGATTGGATATCAGGTTAATCTAAAACCATAGCTTTTTTATTTGATAACTTTAAAGTTTATATTAGCGTTCTCAAAATTTGAAATATCCGTCATCAGCCCAAACTCATGATCTTTTTGTACTTTTAGCTCCCCATGTCTCATTCCCTCAGCCAGTTCGACTCTGCATCCACACAGCATTGGACCAGGCCTACTCTGATCCCTATTTGGAAGCCCACAAGGAAGCCCAACCCACGCTCATCAACATTCTTATTTACCAAAACCATCCAATACCCTCGGGCGACAAACGACCATCCAATTAGGGTAGTATTGTACTTTGGTAACCTCCAGAATTCAGAGAACCTCTTTAAGAATCTTTCGTCATCCCAAGTTCTCCGCTTTCTCTCCGAAATTCCAAAACCCTAAACTGATATATTTGCACAGAGAACGAGAAAAAAGCCATAAAAAAGTACCAGAAGTAAAAAAAAAATGGGTGGCTCATCGGAGACAAAGTTCTTGCAGGAACTGGTTCTGTACGCGGCGAGCGCGGCTTTGAGCTGCTTGGTGTTGTTCGCGGGGCTCCGACATCTGGACCCGAATCGAGAGGCCTCAAAGAAAGCGCTCGAGCACAAGAAGGAAATCGCCAAGCGCTTGGGTCGACCGCTCATCCAGACCACCCCTTACGAGGTATGTAACCGCCTCCTCCACTCGAAAATCGAGGCACCGCTTAGTCTTCCTTGGTTCTTTTGGAACGCTCCATTATGTGATGTCGTTGTGCTGTGTTTGCTTGGAGAACCCGTAAAGTAATCACCTTTTTTGTTATTTTTCCTTTGGTCATTTGGATATTTTGCTGGTGCGATTTGGGGTAAGTTTTGAATTTTGTTCTGAATTTGAAAGATTTTAGATTGGAAGGATTTGGGATTCCTAAGTTCCTGGAATTTAAAGAAATTTGGGTTTTTGTCTTTTTGGATTCTTTTGTTGCATTTGGCGCTCAAGGGACATACAAAGGCAGTAAATTTCCACATTAACGCGTAATTGTATAGTCAGAATTTCACTTTTCGGAGTTCCTTATTATATGCGAATTGCGGGCTAAATGTTTACAGACATACTGGGCAGTGGCATCGTCTGTTATATTATAATCTCCCAGCTCTGGTTGAATATAAACGCCTATATGGGATCAAACTTTTAAAATCCCGTTGTTTTTGTTGTTGGTATATTTGACCAGCCTTTTTTTTAGTGAAATATACTTTATGAGGAACGTTAACAGCAAGAAGCTTCTTCTCTGTGCGAGAGGGAACTACGGAAAAGAGGTGGCTGCTCCTTTTCCTAAAATGACTTCACTTGTTAAACTGTGTCAAAGAGCCTAATCAGTAACATATATGAATAAAGCTAAAACGGAATCTGGTATGCTTAACTCACTAGGAATTTGGATCATTGCTATGAAAATCATGCTCGCCTAAACCATCGGTATTAGACTTTGGATTTCATGAAGCTGTCATTTCTGTTGTGAGAAGCAATTTTCTTTAATGGTACCTGGCCCAGTGATGGATTTGTGCAAGTGTGAACCTCTGATTGCAACGGAATGCCCACCCACTCCCTTATTTGACTAAAGCATGAGTTTTCAGATAGGAAACAATTTCTAATGGAGCAGACATAAACTTGGCAAAATGCCCTTTTGGTTGGTGTGGGTGAGGCAGGCTGCTAGAGGTGAGGCCACATGTTAGATGTGTATTCCTTGTAAATTAAGTGTATGCGGGTCAGCACTAGCATTTGGATGGTAATGTAAAGAGGGGTGAAGCTTATCTTTCCAAAAATGTTCTTTCCCTTTTCTAGTAAATGGAGCAATATGTTGCAGCCCACACAGAGAACTGGTTTCTAACTTGCTTCTTGTATGTCAAAATCAACCTACTTTCGAAATAGTTTTAGCTTTTTTATTATATGTTGCAACCTGCACAGATAACTGGTTTTAAAGTTCTTATGGTGTGTCAAAAGCAACCTCTTTCGAACTTATTCTTTAGCTTTTCTAGTAAATGGAGCAATATTTTGCAACCTAGATGCATAACTGGTTTAGAATTTACTTATAGTATGTCAAAATGCTCAAGAAGATTATTGTCAGACTAAAAATTCTTGGGATCTGTTTAGAAAGCAGAGTTAATCCAGTTTTCATGCTTGACTTCTGTTTCTCTTTAATTTCAGGATGTCATTGCCTGCGATGTTATAAATCCTGACCACATTGATGTAGAGTTTGATTCCATTGGAGGACTTGAATCCATCAAGCAAGCTCTATTTGAACTGGTGATACTTCCACTAAGGAGGCCTGACCTTTTCTCCTATGGCAAGCTTCTGGGACCCCAGAAAGGGGTCTTGTTATATGGACCTCCTGGTACTGGAAAGACCATGCTTGCCAAAGCTATTGCAAAAGAATCTGGAGCTGTTTTCATTAATGTGAGGATATCAAATTTGATGAGCAAATGGTTCGGTGATGCACAAAAACTTGGTGAGTAGAGATTATAGTTACACCTCCCCTCTTAGGTTGGGGGTTTTACTTCATGACTGATGCCCTCTCCAGACAATACAATTAAACCAAGTGTTTTTGGCCTTCTAGTTTTTTTTTTCTCATGCACGGGCAAATCGTGACAAAGTCAAACTCAGTTTGGCTCATGCTGTTGAACTGAGCAACAAAGAACAAGTGACTTACCTGATGTATTTGGTTAATTTAGCTGAAAACAGTAATACTGCACTTTAGTGAAACTAATTTCAAGTTTAATGAATTCCTGTGTTAGCTTTGGCATCATCTGATGATTGTTTTATGTAATTTGCGTTTTTCATCTGTGATTGTATTAAATTTCCCTGCATGGTGGCCATTAAAATAACCGGGGGTATGTTTAATAGACAAGATTTGGTAATTTCAACTTCAATGTTGTAGGTGCGCCTGTTTCCTACTTCACTACTATTTGAGTGTAATAGCGATTATGTTACTGGTGCATGAGGAAAAATAAATTCCAATCAAAAGGGTTGAATAAGGAGTCAGCTGTGTCATTATGAAGGTGTCCTTCAGCTCCGCTCTTCCAATTTAAGTATATACTTGTGTTTTTGGGAAACATTAGTTTTGCCTGAGGACCACAAATAGAGAAGTAGATTATAGGTTTTCTTAGTTGGGTTTCTCCTAGGCGTGGGGCTTTCATTTTGATGATCTATAATAGGAAAATCATGGATTTTTTTATGCTTTGCAGTGTCTGCTGTATTTAGCTTGGCTTATAAAATCCAGCCAGCTATTATATTCATTGATGAGGTGGATAGTTTCTTGGGGCAGCGTCGTAATACTGACCATGAAGCATTAACAAATATGAAGACTGAGTTCATGGCTTTATGGGATGGATTTACTACAGATCGTAAGTTTATTTGCTTTAAACAATGGTTAGTCTTACAATTTTCTATCTTAAGAATCAAGTTAAGGTTGTTTGTTGATAGGATTCGTGGTAATGATGTGATATACCTAAACAGAGTGTTTTTTGTTTTGATGATTGTATATTGGATTTGCAGAGAATGCTCGTGTGATGGTTCTTGCTGCTACTAATCGTCCATCAGAACTTGATGAAGCAATACTCCGCCGTCTTCCTCAGGCATTTGAGATTGGGATACCTGACCGCAGCGAGAGGGCTGAGATATTAAAAGTCATTTTGAGGGATGAGAGGGTTGAGCCCAACATTAACTATGACCACATAGCTAGCTTATGTGAAGGTTACACAGGTTCAGATCTTCTTGAACTCTGCAAAAAAGCAGCGTATTTTGCTATCAGGGACCTACTAGATGAAGAGAAGAACGGGAAACAATCTTCAGTGAGTATCTATCATTCTCTTAGTCCACCATTTTTTCTGAACTAAAGCACCTTTTCTTATTGATGGCATGCTTGAGGATGGCAAAGCTAATGAACATGGGACACACAATGTCATGTGATTGGAATTCTCTTGCAATATGGAGTAAATTCATCTCGCAAACTAAACCAGAGTGCCTTATGTTACGTTTGTTTTAGCAGCCATTTGTTGTCAAAGAGTTAATTGTTCAAGAATCCTCTTGTTTCTGCTCTTTGAACATTGCTTAATCTGTCTTCAAGTTTCCCTACACCTGAAATTCCAGTCTCGTCTTGGTAGATTGTATGCATAGTTATAATATCTCAATTCATGGTTTCATTTTCATCTTTTGTGTGCCTGCCACTAGCGAATATCACGGATGTCCATGGGTTTGGAAGTCCAAAGTTCAGAAGCAAGGCACAGACAACCCTCAGAAACATACAAACTAAAATGAAGGTCATTAAGGGACTTTTATTGACTCTTCCAGTGGTATTGTTGATAAAGTTCAATTTGCATGGGGATAGAAGAAATCGTCTATTCTAAACCAATTAGAATAAACGTCAATTTTATTTTCTTCTTTGTACCTTTACCAAAATAAAGGTGTATTATGCGGCAGACATAATTGAGTTTTGTTGTGTATGTTATCGACCGTTTTTTATCTTTTTGTCTCAGGCACCAAGGCCATTGTCACAGTCAGATTTAGAGAAAGTTCTTGTCACATCAAGAAAGACGAAGATAGCTGCCAGTGAATACACTGGATTATCGTCGCAGTCGCAGTCAACCGGGTGGTCCAGGGATAGAGAATCAGGCGATTACCAGGTCCAAGCAGCTATAAGTGAGCTTTCTAAGCTTGTGGTTTCCCAAATTTTGAACATTCAATCAGATGCCCAGGATCCATAAAATGCTCACATTGAAGTCCAGTACTCTGAAGCAAATATGATCCTTTGTTTACAATTACAGCAATAACTTTGTAGTCAGAGAGAATTTGCGTTACGTGTGAAATTTGTTGATGCATTTTCATATGTTCCTTTCTTAATGCCCTCTCTAAATTTATTTCCTGTTCTAGTACAGAATTGGAAAAATCAGCGGAATATAGCTCTGCTAACACAGTTTTCTCCACGATCCGCTTTTTGTTTTTGGAACTCCATCCTCTACACTTCTTTTTTCGCTTGATATTTTAGAAATATCAGTGATCACATCTGACGCTCTTGCCTCTTTAGTGCAAACCATATGTATGATTTATCTGAAAGCAGTAGAATCCTATTCCGAAGATATCAGAAAAATGATAACTATCTATGTGACTACCAGTGCAGTAGTCATATAAGAATAAAGATGGCAGAGGGAAAATTAAACTTACAGAACGATTACTCATTTAACTATGCAGTGGTTTCATTTTGGTCGTTCATGTTGGTTCACAAGCAAGTGGTAAGTTCTGGTAAATGACACTATAACGGGGTCTCAACTACTTGCATATTTTCCTCAGTTTCCTAATAGGGCCGGAAAGATCATGATTATCACTTATCAACTTCTTTTAGGTATGTAATTTCAAGGGGTTGCTCAAGTAGTTGAGGTTTAGACCTTGATAGTTTTCTCTCTTTTAAGATTCTAATTTTAAAATGTTATTGGTGCTTCTAACTCTTTGAAGCAACACTTAGGGCTTATAACTTGGTAATTGTCCGGTTTGAGTGGGACAAAACAAGTCACACAGGTTCCGAGTTAGTTGAAGTTCAGGTAAGCTAGTCTGGACACTCGGATACTAAACTTGCCATAGTGTGATGGTTCAAATTTTCCTACACCAAATTGAGGTTTTTAGACAAATTTCGAGTCCTATAAATAGAGGAAAAGACTAGTCTGCTCCGTAATTATACTGCCGAAATATCTCTCAAAAATTAAATTACTACAAATATTTAAAAAATCATTAAAATAAAAATAATATATAAAAATGTAATTTTAAAAAAATAAGATTATTAAAACAAATATTTATTTAAAAAAAAAATATTTATTCTTTAAAAATTTATCTTGAATAGGCATTTGGATCGTTTTGCACGTTTTTTCATATTACTTTTCTTCCGATAAATACTTTCGGAGGATGTTAGGCTCGGACCCCACTATCCCCCATTAACTTTGTGAGAATGCCATGATCGGAGAATATGAAGGCCCGAAGCCACCAACTTTGCTAAGCTATACGCATCGGAATTTCAGCCGGCTCTTCTTTTCTTAGCCTTCACAAATTCCATTGTCACTAGTCCCATCACCAAACCGTGTGCCCTGTTGCTAGCAACAAATTAAGCACCGAGCAAATGAGAAACTGTGTGGCCTGGTTAATGCTCGTAGTCTCGTGGCTTCTTTAGAGGGTCTAACTAGCCTTTTAAAATTTGTTTTGGAGGGTCTAACTAGTCTTTTAAAACCTATAACTGAGATTTTTGGACCTCTCAGTGATGAATTAGCTGTTTTGATAAAAAAAAAAAAAGCAGTTGTTTGCTGCCTCCAACTTCTCTATCATCTTCTTTCCCCTTTTTTTTTTCTTTCTCACCCAGAGTGACTTCAAGCTATTACGAAGAGAGCTAGAACCGTTCTTTCTTGGTGCCTCTATCCTTCAGAGTCAGCGGCTTCACTGCCCTGTCACCGCCATGCCAACAAGAACACCACTTCCAACACCAACCCAAACTCCACAACCCAAAATCCAGGCTCATTCGCAGCACCAATAAAGAGAACCACAAATTCCGCATGATTTTCATCTTGCTCGCTGGCTAAGAAGATGCACTGAAAGGAAGGGAAGTTCCCTCGTCCTGTGGTTTCGGAAGTGTTTCGTACCAGATAGTTAGAGGAACACCTATATATCTAACTAGGAATAGGAATGTAAATTTTCTAAAAGTATATGAGCGAAGAAAAAATGTCAGTTTTTTTCACTCATTTTTTAATTGTTTGAGGTTCTTACATGTGTAAGTCACTACAAGAAAAACAAGCAACGCTGACCTAACGCTTAATAGGGTCCGGATTCAGTCCAAATCGTACAGATCCAGACGCATCTAGACCCGCGGTCTGGATTAAATCCTATGAAATGGACGACAGAGAGGCCTCAATATCATTTAATGAGATCTCTATCGTCAACTGGGCTCATCTTCAGTCAGGCGCGCGTCTTTCATCTTCACATCTGTACTGGTCGGACAACTATAATTTAAGTGCGACCACACATGCGACCACACCTGCGACCGGTACAGTTGTTGTTTCAAAATCTCATTTTGAAAACCCATTTCAAAATCCATGGATGTCTCAAAAATCATTTCGCCCACCTCCTTCCCAAATCCCTACATTTTAGTTTCCCGCATATTTGAAAATCCCACAAATCCCACCTTTTTTTTCATTTGAATAGCGAAAGAAATCGCACATAGTGGGTGGTGTGGTCGGTGGTTCTCTCTCTCTCTCTCTATGGCTTCTCCCTCGTTTTACTAACTGTTTTTGTTTGATTTTTTTTTGTTAGGTTCTGATCTTCTTGTCGAGGAAGTGAGGATTTTGAGTTGTAGTGGCCACATTAACGGTAAGCCTTATATAATTTTTGTTTTTTTGCTCTAGAAATTGCTGATTATTGGGGTCACATTTTGGCGTTGTTTTTCTCTCATTATCTATTTTCTATGGACATTGTTGTAGCTGAATACATGGTTGGGGCTGTAATGTTTATCGTTTTCAGTGAAAACTTGTACATATTGTTTAACATTTAGTTTGATAAGTATTATTTTTTATTGTTCTTCTAAATGGCATTGGGTAGAGTTTACTTCTCATCCATGCTTTTCCATCTTGTCTTACTCCAAAATCCAAATCAGCTTTGTTATTCATGTCATTTCAGCTCACTCTATCTCTGTGGCGCGAGATGATACCTTTTTTGTTCAATTGCATGTTGTTTGTACAATAAATGAGTGATTACTTAATTGATGATTTCCAAGGATTCATCCAAGTTAGTGACATTCTATCCCATTTCAAGTAGGGTTGCACAATGTCATCGGAAAATTCCGGTGGCACCAGCACTGGGTTCCCGGTATCCGGCCTAACCGGTGCCGGTGTAGGTTTAGTTTTTTGAAAAAATCGGCGGTTCCCGGTTTAACTGGCACCGGAAAACCCGGTGCCAGTTTTTTTTATAGTTTTTTTAGTTTAGTTTCTACTCAATAGTTTAAACTTTAATTCACCTCAAGACGTAGTATTCTAGAAGCATAACAAAGTCTACTCAATAGTTTAGTTTCACCTAAATATTTGAGATTTGTTGTTGGTTTTGTCTAATCAAATGCTTACATTCAAGTTACCAAGAAGCTTGTTAGATGAATGAACTAGTTATTTAGAATTTTGGTAGAAAAAATTACAAATTTATTGTATTTAAAAGGGTATATATGAAGGCATTTGAATCATAATTAAAGAGTTTAATGCCAAACTTTGGTAAGTACATCGCATAATATAAGTCAAGAGGTCGAGATTCTACCACGAAAAATTGACAAATCACTTATCACCGTATGAGTTTAAGAGTTTTTATGAAATTTTAACCAATTGTCTAAATTTATAATTTATAAAATTGACAAATCACTATTAAATTTATACCATGCTTGCAAAATCAGTCACTCAACTACATTTTAGTTCAAATTTCTAATACATTTTAGTTCAAAAATTCAGACAAAGTCATCACGTTTGACTAGCGTTTGACATGCGCTCGAGCGCTCAGTTAAAATTTCAGATGGAAACATAAGCGTTTGACAAGCGCACGAAGGCCTTCAAAAATTGCTGAATTTTTGGATTTTCCTTGTGAAACCAAGAGAAACTCTACTAGGTTTTGAACATGTTTTAAAATTGTTATTGATTTTTTAATTAAAGGGAAAACACGTATTCTCCCCTCTAAGTGTTGTTAGGGTCTAAACTGGATTTTTCAAAAGATAATAGTTTCTACTTACAGTGACGTCTCTATTACTTTGAACTTTAAATTCTCATCTTATCTTTTAAGATGATCTTTAATTTTATTGATTTTGAAAAATGCTAAAAAAATGGTTCAATATGAATGTAGGATAACCGGAAACCGCCACCACTAAGGGCCGTTTTTTTCCCTTAACGGTGTAGGTGACAATTTTTTCAAAACTGGCGTACCAGGTGTAGGTGCCGGTTTTGGCTAAAACCGGCACCTACACCGGGGTTGTGCAGCCCTAATTTCAAATTGCATATTTCTCTCTCTCTCTACTCACACTGTCGCAGCAAATATATGAATTCAAACAACAAGCTATAGACAAGAAACATCAATGTTTACTCGGATTCTCTCTTTTAAGTGAATACATACAAACCCATTGATTCTCTCTCTTTAAGTGAATATATACAAACTAAACAACTCAGATAGAGACAAAACGTTTAAAATCAAGCTAAACATATACTTTTGAAACTCACCCAAGAAAAAGGAGAGAATAACTTGGAAGCAGAGATAATGGAGCTTTCTAACCCTTTTTGGTTTTGTCTAAGTCTAGGGATTCAGAGGTTGGGGATTACGAAATGAAATTTGAAATGAGGGACTTTGGAATAAAATGACTGAAAATGTATGTTCGCGCCACAATGGTCGCACTTAAATTATAGTGGTTCGACCGAAATATATGTGGGGACAAAAAATGTGCGCCTGACTGGAGCCGAGCCTGAGCCGACGACAGAGAGGCCGCATGACGTGGTGGCCTCTCTGTCTTCCATTTTGTGGATTCAATCCAGACCGCGGGTCTGGATGTGTCTGGACCTGTACGTTTTGGACTGAATCCAAACCCCGCTTAATATTTGTCACCAAAGAGTAGGCTTTTAGGGACATCACTTACAAATGCTTCAGCACTAATATCTTTAGCAACAAACAGATGATTGCCGTAGAGACAGAATAATACTGACGAAGTATATTTTATTAGAGACGATTTTGGTAGTCACTATAGATAGTCAACTTTTTGACATTTTGGGAGGAGGAAATTACGCTATAGATAGTCAACTTTTGAATAAGTGTTATCCTTCTATTTAAAAATTAATAAAAAATGTAAATTTTATACACTTTGCATGCTGAGGCCAATTTCTATTTTTTAGCTTTCAATTTTAAGAATATTCAAACTTTAAAAGACTCCTTAATCTCTTGAACATTTTGATCAAACAATTTATCCAAAATTTCGATTAAAAAAATATAACTCAATTTAAATTTAAATTTAATACAAAATTTTATATCACTCAAATACTTACAACAAGAAAAAAAATGCTTATGCAGCACTGTGTTAAAAGATGTGGACAGTCCAAAAAGATCTCTTTTTCCGAATTTGAAGATCACGGAGGAAGATTATGAAATATTCAATGGAATATGTACACTCAACTTGGACCATTAATTCGTATACCACATGACCAACCATGCCCACCAGTACAAGGAAGCCATCAAATTATATGCTTGTGTGTGCAAATCAAATCGTTCTCAGCAATCCACGAAAGTAAAAAACCCAAACACTCTCTGCCTTGTGCCTACCCCCGCAATATCGAGTCCTTACGGAGGAGGGGGAGCTCCGGCTCCTTCATCCCCTCTTCATTTTTTCTTTTCCTTTTCCACTCCCCTTCTTCCCTCTCCCATATCCTTCTCTCTGATCCGATTGGTTATGTTTTGGTTGGGTGGTTTTTTCGGTTTCCCTTGCAGGTGGCTTCCAAGCGGTGTTCGATGGTTTCCGTCTCCTTTGGACACGCACACTTTTAAACCTCCTTGATCTTTTATCAATATATATACTATTATGCTTAAAAAAAATCGTTCTCAGCATGTTTTCTGTGGCTCAATAGGCCAATGCATGGAGTGTAAAATCTATTGCATCTTTCGGCACAAAACAAAACAAATAGAAAACAACACCATTCTATTAATAACCCTACCCCTAAAAAAACAATAAGAGAGGCTCCGAATTGTGCTTTTTCCCTACCACCGCTTCCTCTCTCTTTCTACTCACTCTCTAGGACGTCTCTCCCTCCGATCCCGTCCCCGTTGTCCACACGGTGAGTCCGGTTATCATAAAACTGACACTACAAAGATCATTTTTGTGACCAATCGGTACTGATGTCGTTTCAATTTCTCTCCGCTGACTTCTAGCGATGTCAGATCGGGATCCTCTGCAGAAGGAGCAATTAGGAGAGAGAGGAGTGTGAGTCCTTGTCGGGACCCACACTGTCTGAACACATCCACACTGTTCGGGTAGGATGAGTCTCGACCAGGACGCATCCTTTTCTCTCCCTTTCTCTCTACTACTGCACCCAACGTGTCATGCTGGTTTTTTCCAAATCAGTACCTCCACCAAACACCCCTAATTTCCAGTGTAGGCGGGAATATCCCATTAAAAGGGAGGGATGAAATCGATGAAATCTTTGGCGACCGAAATGTCGGAGTGAAGATCAAAAGTTGGGAGCGATCCTTTGAATGGTCTATTAGAGATATATAAAAAAAAAAGAAAAAAAGAGAATGGTTTACTGGAGTCTAGGGGCTTGTTCGGCAATTGTGTATTTTCAGGATTTTTTTAATCCTGAGAATACACAAACCGAACATGTTTTTAACATCACTTAAAAATAACTATTGCACGCATGCCAATAAAGTTAACATCACCTAAAAATTCTCAAAACACAAAAAAATTCTCAAAATTCTCCACCACCGAACAGCCTCTAGTTGTACCGTACACAATAGACAGCTGAGAAAACTTGAAAAGTGAAGTTTACTTTGTTCAAAGCTGTCGACTTCCTAGCAATATAAGGACAGCAGCCGTTGATTTTGCAAGCATTGCTACCTAACCTAACTCACGCTTCTGTGTTTCTCAGTTACTTGCTTTACAAGGAAAGGCTGCGCACCCATTTTCAGTGCTATATAGCTAGAGTTTGTATCATTAGGCTAAGGGGTCGACAAGGGTGGGTAACATGACTAATATATCCCTTCGTTGAGACACCATTATACCACCACACGAAACGTACGTGTGGAGAATTATTTGTAAAATACCATTAATAAAATATTATATATACAAATTATGTTGCACTAAATTCTAATAGCTTCATTAATTGCCTTTTTTTGGTGTATTTTATCCTCCAAACAGGAGCGGTTGACAATAGAACCACAAAACATTAAAAAAAAGAATTCATGAGAGAGCATTGAATTTGAATCTTCTTGTTCGGTTTGTTTGTATTTTCAGAATTTTTTTGAATTTTGAGAATACACAAACCGAACATATTTTTAACACCACTTAAAAATAACTATAATACGCATACCAATAAAGTTAATATCACTTAAAAAATTATCAAAACACAAAAAATTATTAAAATACACACTAATCAAACATTCTCGAGTCCCAGCTGATTGATTTATCGCTGTTCTTATGGTCTATTAAAAAAAGTTATTCTGAGCATGGCCCCCCAATGATGAAAGAAAAAAACACCACCTACCCAAAAGAAGATTCAACGCACAAAGCTAGGAACTAATTAGGCACAAACCAAAAATTATTATTAAGTTGGACATCAAATATACCCATCAACTAAATAAAGGTGCATGACCCCCTAAATCCTGATTTATTTCTAAAAGTATTAAGCAAAATTTATTAATTCCTAAATAGATAATATATAATTTCCAAAACAACGAACATCACCTTCAGTCAAGAACATTGAAAATTTTGCCCAATACTTTTTAACTACTTTTTAATAATCATCCCCTCCCTAATGGTATTGGTCCATAGTCTTGAGTCGTACATTCACAGCCGCAGCCTAGCAAACAGGACCAAATCTCCCTCGCTCTTTTCTCCTGCCACACTTTGACCAATTAAACTGGCCGGATGGAGCCGGCTTCAAAGTCCTACCCCCACTAACATCATCCCCATTTCTGAAGCTCCAGTTTATATTCTCCACCGCTTATCCTCCTTTCTCGCCTCCCCTTTTCTCTTTATGTTATCTCCTCCAAATTCGCACCCAGAAAAGGGAACCAAATCTTAAACTTGGCATCCAACCCTTTACGGACAGGGTTTTCACGGGTACTTCTCCAGCTTCATCATGCATCTAGTTTTCTTGTTTGCTATCGTTTCTTTTCTCGTTATTGTTAGGTTCATGTTCAAGACGTCTATACTTCACATTTTCTTGAAATGGTGGCGATGTTTTGAAGATCGGTTTTACGTATATCAGTCTTACAAAATCCCGCAGTACAACGAGCACTACCAAGAAAATCAACTCTACCGGAAGATTTCCGTTTACCTGAATTCCTTAGCCTCTATTGATGACTCCGACCTCACGAACCTCAACCTGCTCTCGGGTTCCAAATCCACCGAGATCTTTCTCCAGTTGGACGCCAATCAGACTGTCTACGACACATTTTTTAGTTCCAGAGTGTCTTGGACGAACGAATCAGAGAAAAACGGTGACGGAAGTAGAAGATCATATGTACTGAGGATAAGGAAAAAAGACAAGCGTAGAGTTTTACGCCAGTACCTGCAGCATGTTCTTACAGTCGCGGACGATATTGAGCAGAAAAATAAGGAGATTCGGTTGTACATGAATTTGGAGCAAGGAGATGGACGGTGGAGGTCAATTTCCTTCACGCACCCGGCGACCTTCGACACGGTGGTTATGGACACCGATTTGAAAAACAAGGTACGGTTTGATCTTGAGCACTTTCTCAAGTCCAAGCAGTACTACCACAGGCTAGGCCGCGTTTGGAAACGGAGTTACTTGCTATACGGTCCTCCCGGTACCGGGAAAACCAGTTTCGTTGCGGCAATGGCGAGGTTCCTGTGTTATGACGTTTACGACATCGATATGTCCAAGGTTGTGGACGACTCTGATTTGAAGACGCTTTTGCTGCAAACGAAGAGCAAGTCGTTGATCGTGATCGAGGATCTTGAGCGGTTTTTCGCTGAGCATTATTCCACGGCCGTGAGCTTTTCGGGGATGTTGAATTTCATGGACGGGATCTTATCATGTTGCGGCGAAGAGCGTGTGATGGTATTCACGATGAACTGCAAAGATCAAGTTGATCAAGCGGCGATGCGGCCCGGAAGGATCGACGTTCACATTGAGTTCCCCGCCTGTAATTTCTCGGCGTTTAAGAGTTTAGCTAGTAGCTACTTGGGGGTCAAGGACCACAAGCTGTTCCCCCAACTGGAGGAGATTTTTCAAACCGGGGTGAGCTTGAGTCACGCCCAGATCGGCGAGATCATGATCTCGAACCGGAATTCGCCGACTCGAGCCCTGAAATCGGTCATCACGGCGCTGCAAACCAACGGTGACAGCAGGGGATCGAGTAAGTCCGATCCGATACTGAGCGGAAGTGGGTCGGGCCGGTCGACGGAGGACGACACGAGCGAAACCGCAGGCGTTCATACGGTGGGAGAGTTTCGGAAATTGTACGGGCTGTTGAAGATGGGAAGCCGAAGAAAAGACTCGGTGGATTTGAGTTCGGCCTAGAAGGAAGGGCATAGACACGACGTTTAGACTCGGCTTTTCAAAGTTGATGTGGAGCTCTAAAATTGGGGAATTATTTTTTAATTTAAGACCACCTATGGAAAAGGGATTATTTTCATGGTGATGTATAATTTAATTATTTTCCTTATTCTGAGTTTGCTCCGTTTTATATACAATTAAATTAATGATAATCGCATGAGAAACAAGCGATGCTCCACGTGACTTTTTGTTATTTTTTAAAAATATTAAAAGTATAAAAATTTCAAATATTATTTTATTTTGTCATAGTTTTTTTAATATATTAATGTCATAAAATCATCATAAGTTGTAACAAGATAGTGACTCATCAAGTTTGATCAAAATTCTTATAAATTCAGAAACACTAATGATAAGCTTATTAACTCATTTAGTCTGGGTGTGTTTGTTTAATAAAATAATTATAAAATAATTTTTATTTTCTTATCAAATTATTATTTTTTATTATAATAAATATAAACAATTCATTTAAATCATCTCTCTCCACTTTTATCGATTTTAATACCCTAACCACTCAAACATAGCCATGAACGGAGTTGGGCCTCTCTTAGGGAAACCGAGAGTCGTGAGATTCTATGGATCGTGAATAAGTTGGGCCTTGCATATCGAGACATAAAGTCGGGCCTGCAAATAGTGGATCCGGCCTTGTATTCTCTCCTCATTCTGTCCCTCTACAGTTCTCACGTGCTATCACGTGAAAGTGAGGTCGCTTGCTCGATGGGCGTTGAGTAGTCGTCCCCGTGGCCGTAGTGTTCTTCCTCTCCATTTCCTGAACTGTCGATCTCACATCGATCGAGGGGTTTTGCTTTCTCTCTCTTCAGCCTTGATTCCCAATTTCCCAGTCTAATTTTGGATCCGGTACTGTCTATTTGGTAATTTCTTCGTCCTCAAACTTGTAAGGTACGGAACCGATCTCTCAATCTCCATGCCGAACCGGACTTTGTAATGATTGGAATTGTGGATTGATCCTAATTTCAATTTGTTTGCGGTTTTGATCCGGGTGTCTTTTTGCCTTTCCTGATTACACATCTACTTCTTGGCGTACTCAAGAGTCACAACGTATGAGATTAGGAGGTTTTTATGTTAATGTGCTGTTGGCGTTTTAATTTGAAGAATCTGAGCTTGCTATGCACAATAAACTGGGAATTTTTTATGTTCACGCATCGACAGGCGGAGGGGAACACACATACATACACGCCTTTTCTATTTCTAGCAATTGAGAAGAATAATATGGCCCTCGGTGCTCATAGTAATTAGGCATTGTAGCTATTGTCGAGGTTTTTCAGCTTAATTTGAGCTTGGGTTCTGTAATTTTTCTGAGCTTGTAACGTATGTGTTTTGTGCACAGACGCATAGACTGATGGTCAAACATTGATTATGAGCTTATAGCATGCCTGCCCTTGGTTGTGGGTTTCAATTTTAGCTGTGAAAGGCTGGGTTTTTGAGCAACTCTAACTTGGAATTTGGTAATTGTGCCTGTTTTGCTAAAGCAATTGTTGTGCTTCCAGCTTAAATTTGACACTGAATTTCGCAGGTGCATAGAGGGTAAGGCTTTAGGTTTTGGGATTTGACTCTGATCAGCATGGTGAGTTTACATGACCAGCTCAGGATAAATCCAATGATTACGTTCTTGTGTTTTCTGATGCAATGCACGATTCAGGTCAATAAAAAGAGTGTTTTGACAATTTTGTTTATCCCAGAATTACCTAATTGGAGCTTTCAAGCCATCCTGCAATATTTCAATCACATTTTCGGATGGAAAAACACGCAAGCAGGTAGCTTGTAAATTTTGATTGTTTTCAGTGTTCTATTCGTAGCTCTAGTATGTTTGACTTCATTTAAGGCTGTGAAAGATTTTTGGTGGGAAAGAGCAGTTGGTTGATGTTTCCATTAGGTCATTGTATTGGGAATCAGTATATTCTCATTTTTTATTTAAGGCATGACGTGAAGTTAGAAGGAATGTATAACAATGACGCATGGACTGTTGCAATGCTCACTTTGGTGTGGCTTGACGAAGTTAACCGCAATGCATCTTACTATAATGTGAAGTTTAACTCCTTTTGACTGCTAAACTGATGGCTTTAACGCCTTTAACATCTGATGACTGCTGTTGAAGAACTTATGCATAATGTTCTTTTATTGTTTTGAGCAGAAGTGTTTTGGTTATGGTCTCACGATGTTCTTTTTTCCCATTTTTTATATGCTCGCATAGGTCCCGCTGAAGAAGGAAAATGGTCACACAGTCATGGTCCCACTTTTCCAAAGTCAAGAAAACATTGCAGGGAAGGTATATAATTGATAATAGTATTTCTGGATGATATGCATTCTTCTGCAAAATGAGAATCTATGGGAATTGGTTAGGAATGCTTGATCTTTAAAAACGTTACTACTAAAATTTGTTCTTCTTTAATTTCTTTGGTGCAGTTATAACTGATCCTGTGGTCTTATTTTCAGATTTCAATAGAACCAGTCCAAGGGAAGAAGGTCGATCACAATGGTGTTAAAGTTGAGCTCCTAGGGCAGATAGGTATGTTTTTGTTTTGAAATTTCAATGTGATACATGCAATGGTTTGAGAAAGAGGAGGTACTTCTGAGAGAATAATTGGAAAACATTTCTCTTTTTACCCCAGCTATTGATGGAATTATTGTTTGTAAAACATTTCTATTTTATGGGAACAATTACCCCTGTTTGGCTCTCTCCTTGGGTCATGACTTTCTTTAATTTTTTGTAAAGAATTTTTTCTTCATATACTCGTCTATTTTTGAATACTTCTCAAAGTGGGACATCTGTTGGTATAGCTTTCATATACTCCTCACACATGATTAGAAACATTCTATTATAATCCATGTGAACATATCACAATGAAGTATGCTTGAAAGTGGTAACTTATTGGCGATCTCAGGAGCTGATATCATTTGTTTGCTATAGATAACATGATACTATAGTTGGTGTAGCTATGAGAGATTCCAGTCATGGGCAGTGAAGGAAGCATCTTCTCCTCTATCTGTTTCATCATACTGTTCTGTTTGTTTCTCTTAGAAGTACTTGTTCCTTAGTTACTGGTAGAAATCACTTCCTAGGACTTATTTTCTTTCTTATTATCAAGAGGAATCTTCAATGAAATTTATTTTACTCACAGAGATGTATTTCGACAGAGGCAACTTCTATGACTTTACCTCCCTTGGTGAGTATACTTCCGCTTTGATTACAAGCTGTCAACAAATTTATTTGCTTTCAGTTTGTTTTTCTCGTCAACTATCAGTCTGAAATTTAAAAATTTGCGAGCAACTCAATTTGACAGGTTTATTTTCTTTTATTGCTCTTGTTTATAGTTCGTGAACTGGATGTTCCTGGAGATATATATGAGAAGAAAACCTATCCATTTGAATTCTCCACGGTTGAAATGCCATATGAGACATATAATGGGGTTCATGTGAGGCTTAGGTAAGCTATTTACCATATATAAGCTTTCATTGCCAACCTGTGCATTATACTTTCTGTTAGTATCTCCTTTGTCATTGGCACATTTACCTTTGGCCACTTCTCGCTATAAAGATGATTTAATTTGAGTACTTGAAGATATGTTGACTAAGATAGCAATGCTTCATTCACCCTTTTCCGATGCTTTCATAGGGGTTACCTACTATATAATCTGTCAACAATTTGTTAGGCTAATAGCCCCATCCCCTTTCCCTTTCTTAAGAGCTAATTAAATGCACCAGCATCCTTTCACTTTTTGAAAGATCTAAAATATATAAGTATAGGTGTCATGTGATTAAACTCCTTTCATGTTCCTGCAATGGAAGTGTAGTATATCTTAGCACAACCATATGATGCAGTATGTGGTTGATTCTTAGTTACTCTCAAGTCTCTTTCCAGACTTGTGGATTGCTGCTTGAGAACGAATTACCTGAATTTAAGAATTATTGTGTCTCCAAATGATTGCTCCATGGGGAAAAAAATAGTCATTTAACCTTTATTAGATTGCGTGTTGTTATGTATGACTGGAAATTATGATGTTCGTGTTGAGAATTTGTGAGTTGTGGATCACTGCTTATTCTTGAAATCTATTTTCTTTTACTGCATATTAAAGGACAAATCATTTTACTTGTTGTTTTTCTTGTCTGATAAGTAGATTGCCTTTTAATTATACTGCAGTAGTTAATGTGAAATACATTGTTAGCATCAGTTACTTACAACCTTTTGGAATCTCCTCTTTCCAGGTATGTCCTGAAAGTCACAATCAGTCGGGGTTATGCTGGTAGCATAATTGAATATCAGGATTTTATGGTAGTAGCTCTCTCTCTGTCCTCATCCCCTCCCCCTCCACCTTTTTTTTCGTTGCAGTAATTGGGGACTTCAAATCTGCTATTTTTTATCCTGCAAAAGTCTACCTGAAGTTCTACCTAGCTATCGCTTAGCTTCTTAAATTTGGTATATAATTTTGCTTTACTGAGTAATGATCTTGGAAGAGGAAGCTCTTAAATTTTCTTGGGGAAAAAAGAAATAAGACCAAACTGATGGTAATCACCTAAGAGGGATCTCTATTTAAAATTGAAAAAAAAATGGGGAATGAGGAGTCCTTGACCCACAACAGATAGAGGAAGAGGCTCATATTGGAATTGGGATCCAAGGGAAACTTGGGCATTTTAGGAGAGTAGCTTTTCTCCTGTCTGTTGTCGGTCATCCATCAGTCGCTTTCAACAATTACTTTAATACAATGGTCGCTATTCGTACTTAAATTTGTTTCTGTATACTGTTCTAAAATAGTTTCCCATTGTGAGATTGCACAAGTTATAACTAGGTACTTGTCCCAGCTGGTTCCTCTTAGAGCTTTTCACTAATGTTCCAGAAATTACCATTACGTGGCATCTCTTCTTATTATCTTTCTTTATGCACCAGGTTCGCAATTATTCCCCAGCACCATCAATTAACAATAGCATCAAGGTGAGGCAATAATATATGTTTTGTTTGGTGAAGCTTGTGTGTTTGTTTCTGTCTCAGCCTTCCTTGTTGTTTGTAATAGTCATTGATAGAGTGAATTTTTTTGCTTCCAGTAACCTATATGATTGTATATCATTTTGTCTAATACACTACAACGAGTGATGTTGCTGGGGATTCTCATAATTTTCTTGTTCCATGCAGATGGAAGTTGGAATTGAGGATTGCCTACACATTGAGTTTGAGTATAACAAAAGCAAGTATGTCGAACATGTCCTGAAACTGGGATTTTCAGTTGTTAATAAAGATTTTGACTCTGACTGTAGTTAGATCTGGCTAAACCTGTGTATATAGGTACATGGTTGCCAGTTCAGTCCATAATTCGTCTGACTATTGTGGAGTAGCAAGCAATTTAATTGGTTTATATGGATAACATGTTTATCATTGCTTACGTGCTTAAAAATATACAGGTATCATCTGAAAGATGTAATTATTGGCAAGATATATTTTCTCCTTGTAAGAATCAAGATAAAGAATATGGATCTGGAGATCAGGCGACGAGAATCGACAGGATCAGGGGCCAATACTCATGTTGAGACAGAGACGCTTGCTAAATTTGAGTTGATGGATGGTGCTCCAGTTAGAGGTATATGAGAATACTCTATGATTTTCTTCAAATTCCATAAATTTGGCCATAATTTAATGCACATGTAACTGTTGGGATTATGAGATCAAAGGTAAGTGAAGTTCTTATTAGATGAGTAATTAGGTTTTGATTTTACAAAGGACTGTTCTGCAATTTGAATTTCCTGCGCTGCTGCAATGGCTTATGTTCATGTGCTTGATTTTACAGGTGAATCGATTCCAATCAGACTTTTCCTTAGTCCTTACGAACTGACACCTACTTATCGAAACATCAACAACAAATTCAGCGTGAAGTATTTTTTGAATCTTGTTCTAGTTGACGAAGAGGACCGCCGGTACTTTAAGCAGCAGGAAATCACCATATATAGGCTTCAGGAAACTTCCTGATTACTTCTCTTACGTGGTCTCAACATTTGATCCTAGTTGAAAGGGAGAGGAAGACAATAGATTGTCTCAGGACACCTTGTAAAGCTTTATTAGGTTTGATTTCGCCACTGAGAGAATTTTGTTTCTATAAACGGTTAGAATGGCCTGTTACTCTCGCCGGGTGACAGCACTGATATGTCTTTGTTGCAAATGATGTACATGGGCCATGCTGGGTCGGGAAAGATCTTTGTTCACTATTTATTATAACAGTTCTGAACAATCTTCTGAAAACTAGCTGTTGTGACTTCCTATTGCGGCAAAGCTCTTTGCTTTGTCTCAACTAAGTATCTTGCATGTTGAGACCACGTAAGAGTTGCCCTAGGGATGAAATTATTACGGTATACTCGTGGTTCTCCTCCTCCCATTTATTGAGCTGTTTGGGATTTGGATTTGATTCTGTTTGGATCTCCACGAATTTTCTGCATGCTATTCCAACTATCATTGCACAACAAAGAAAATCGGATGTTCCTAAAATGGAGAAGCCTAGAAGAGGCCCACTGTACAGTTCTTTCTTCCAGTTTTAACTTTGGCTTCATCCATATTTGTTTGATAATAATAGCTAAGACTTCCTATTGCAGAATGAAAATAAGGCAAATTTACATTCTCAATTGTTGGGTTTCCTACTGGATTTGGATAAGAGCCTCCAGCATGATTACATCTCGGTCTTCGTAGAAAGAAGATAAATTTGGGAGAAATTTTAGTCAATCACCATGAGTCTTCCGTTGACATTCTCCTTTTGTGACAAAACTTGAGCTACTTCGGAAGCTCCATCCGATTCTTCACTCGTCTGAAACCGCTGGCAAGCCCTCTTTGGACCATGTGTAGAGGCCCCCTTCTAAGTGGAAGACATTGGTATAGCCGTTGAGGACAAGCAAGTAGGCCGCTATCAGTGACCTGTTGAAAAAGCAGCATAAATAAACATTGCATTCCCTCATTTTGGGCTTTGAATGTGAAAAGAGATACGGACCACTTTAGGCACTGAATATGCAAAGAGATGAACCGCCTATCGCTAGTGATGGACGCAAAGAAGTACTTGCCTTTGCGGCTTTGCCACAGATATGTGACGTAAAAGAATACACGAAAAGTGTATGGTTTGACCTCTTTGTTAGGGAGATCAGCATCCTCTTCAATTTGCTACTCAAACAAGGTTCAATTGGAGAGAGAGACACACACCAACATAAGGGTTCCACAACATTCAATACTGCCGTATTACTTACCAGGTAGTGTAGACTTCACTGTTGGACCTATATGTTTTGTTTATATCTCTCTAAATTGAATTATCTAATTCGAACAATAATTAGAGAAGATCTCTATCCATGTTTGGCCTTGTAGGCGATCACCATATGATGTCTGATCACTTCTAGATCTATGACTTTTGTTGTCTCTTCATTGATCATAGTGATATAAAATAATACAGGCAATGTATAATATATCTTCCCTTATAGATGCGATAGACTGTTTTCTTTTCTCCAACTATCATCATTAATTTATTAAAATGTGTTGAAGGCCTATTGTATATATATATATATATGTATGTTGATTAACTACATTTTAACGCACACGTGAAAATACCTGCAGTAAGGTGCAATGAAGTCTCAAGGGAGGAAGATATAGAAAAGTATTCATAAATAGAAGGATCGGATGACTACCTTGACTGTTGACCTTCTGGTAGACTTTGGGATGGTTTCATTGTACCCCCAGATGAGCAGGCTACTATTATTTTTGCAGTTTTATCCAATTTTGCTTCCACTCCTGTCAGCATATTCAAACATTATGATGCTTCTGCAACGCTGAGATTGTCTAAAATCATGTAAGAAGATGGAAGATTGGCTAACTATGCCATACTCTGTATGAACTCTGGATTCTCTTCTGTACCAGAGAAGATGCCAAAAAATGCAAATGCAGCACGTCTGGCAATGTCCCATGCTGTCCATTCCTTTATGAGCCTATATATTTGCACATTAATAGCTCCAGGTGGGTGAGCCTACAACCAAAAACATTATAAGAACACTTGGGTAGAGAATGAAATCTACCTAAGAATCATAGTTATTGCTCAGTTGGCCAAAACTTGGTCAGTAAAAATATTGCTTTATGGATTATGTGAAGTCCAGGTCCATCAGTAAGTTATATCCCAAGGGGGAGAGTTTTCAGAAAATTGTTAAAAGAACTTCCAGTAAGTCTGCTGAATTACCAAGTGTGCATACTTTCCTACATCCCCGAAGTTATTGGGCATTGGGTTACTACCCAAATCACCATGGAATTTACCCTATTTTTGTGGCTGCTATGTTGCTAAATTGGATGACAGATAGTGAGTGGATTACCTCTTTAAAGTCTGCTTCAGGCCGCACATCAAGGATCACAAAGTTGTTTTCCTTCTGAAGGCGTAGAGCTTCCTTTACATCCACACTCCTTACCTGCAAATTGGAAATAAATTAACCACGACATTCATCTCATATTCTGCTAAGCATCACCAAAATCCCTTGTGATCTGGCCTAGTACTTACCTTTTATTCAACCAAGGTGATAAATATCTGTTTCTAACATTTCCCTGAGGAAAAACAATTTTTTCCCTTCTAAGAAGTTACGAACATAATATATATGATCTCTTTCTCATTTTTTCAGCTCTTGATCAATCAGCTCACTATTTATTGTCCTACTTTTTCACTTCTTAATGCAGGTGAAGAACTGTTGTGATAGACATTGTTTTGTTAATCTTTTGTCCTCACAATTCTTTGAGAGGTATCTGATATAACATTAGACTTGGGTAACATTAAGGAATGAGATAGGACTGTCATGTGTCAACTACTCCAATACCAATTTTGTAATTACTGCTCTTGCTGGCAAAAGGAATTGTCGTTCTCTTTCAATGTGTTTATTTTCAGTATGTGTGCGCACGAGAGAGAGAGAGAGAGAGAGAGAGAGAGAGCTGCTGATGTACCTTTTTCTGCAGAAGATATTCTCTCTTAATCTTCCAGTCTTCTTCAGCTAACCCCTCCAAGAAAATCGTAGAAAAGTTGAAAATCAGTGTCGACTAGGACATAAACATATCAACACAAACTTGTTGCTATTCCAGTGATCATGTCGTCTTGAGAATCCCATCCCATGGAGATTCTTATTCATTAAACTTATCCTAGAAAAGACGTACCTGGTGACTTTGCAGGTTTGGTGGCTGCACTTCGGATTCTCAGGCCCTTTGGTACAGTCTTTGATGATAACCTTTGCTGCCTCGGTGCTTTGAACCAGCAGGGACCAGGATCATGAGTTTGTTTTGGAGAAAATGCTGGCGGTGAGTAATAGATATTAGGACGTAGAGATGATGAGGATGAGCGCAGGGTTATTGAACTCATACTAGCCATTCTTGTAAGCTTCACTTCAGCAGCTTTGGAATTTTCTAACTCCAAGTTGTTTCTAGTCTATAATTGCATCATTTGAGCTACCTTCTGCTTATTCTGCTATACCTTTCTTGGGAGTTGGGGGGGTACTTGGGGGAGGTCATGGTGTCAAGAGTTATTTTGGATATTTTGATCTGAGAGAATCTGAATTTGTGGTGTCTGTTTTAAATTCTGTTCCGATTGGATATCAATCGTCCCCACGCACAACTTTGTTTGGTTTTTTCCTGCAGGACTTCTTCAAACACCAATTAGTGCTCTTTGCCTTAAACTTCTAAATAAAGTGTTTTTCACGTTTCACCTTCAACTTTTTCTTTTCTTTCTTATGAGATCCAAGTTGCTGTAATATGGGATTATTCAACTGATAATATTGTCCAAGAATTGTTTAGACTGTTTGGTTTGTGGGTCTTTTGACCTATTAGTTTGCAGTGGGCTTTATGCCCCTTTTAGGCTTTAGCTGTTGTCAAGGGCTCCATGCCCATGTTTCTTTTAGCCGGCCACTGGGCCTCTTCCCATGCAGCACCACCAGTTGTATTCCCCTGTTTCTCTAATGGAAGTTGTGAGATTATCCAGGGGGAAAAAAAAATTCCCAACCATTGTTTAGAGACTGGTAGGTAGAAAAAAGGTTCAATTCTCCAAATAATACTTCTTTTTATCCATAAAAAAGTAGGTAGAAAATAAACTTACGCTTCAAACTATCAAGTAATTTACCAATAAAACAAGCACCAGAGCAAAAAAAGTACACAAGATTAGAAGTCCCTTGGTTGGTGATGTGCCGAACGTGGGTAATGGTATGGTAGGAACTAGGGAAATGTTGGCACCATGCCACTTAACCAAAGCGACTTCTTCTTGGTCAAACTTGAACCATTGAATTATGCAAAAATTCTGACCCTGACAAGCAAATGCTTCCTTGATTTGCGTTTATGGGCATCAATCTCTTTCCTGCTGGGAAGTCGTATTGAATTGATTCTAAGTGAGAGATCTCTTGAGTCCAGTCTTAAAAATGACAAATAAAATAAACTCCACCAAAGATTGAGCTATCTCTGTCCCACCTAATTACACTAACAAGTCTAAGACTGTTTAAATTACCAAGTTAATAAAAAAATCTTAAATTTTGCTACAACTATGAATTAAGGCTTATAATTACAAGACACTTTAATGATATAAATGAATAATTTATTACTAATTATATGGTATAATTTAAATAAGAAGTTACAGATCTTAACATATAGCAATGTGTTGGAACTCCGCCCACCACATTAAGGGACATGATCCAACGGTTCAGTGTATACTGACAAGTGTGTCGGTCCAGTATTTCGTCGCAGTATCATCTAAGAAGTGCTATTTTAGGAATTTCGTTACTGCCCTGAGTGCCCTCTTGCCACTCCGCCAGCAGAACCACCGACACGGAAGGATCCGATAGAAATGAATCAACCACGGTGGATTAATCATTAAAGTAATGGCAAACCGCGTACCTGAGATCGTATCCTCTACGACGCCATCTCACCCTCCATCATGCAACTCCGCACATCGACGGTTGTACATTCTTGTTCGTAGCCAATCTAATGACGTCTTCCACTTCAAGGAATGAGTTGAAAATGAGAGCACGTGTGGCTGCCCGCAATACAGTGCAGCTCAATCGTTCTATTGTGTAGAGCCGAAGTTAGGCGTACGACAATAGGAACAACCCGGGATTCAGGATTGCACGAAGGATAAAACCTGCACAAGATTAAAACCCACAATGTCTTCTACCTATATATATATGTGTAAACATAATTATTCTCTGCAAGTATATCTCACAGTATCTCAATTTGCATACAGAGGAGGCATTTGTCTTCTCATTTCCTCTGTATTAGTACGCTGCGAAAGCCCTGAGGAAACGGGAAAATGGAGATGTTCTACTATTTGGTGTTTGGGGGGTTAGTTGCGGTGGTGGCAGCTCTGGAGCTGAGCAAAACGAACAAGGACCGGACCAACACTTCAGCTGCTTTCAATTCCTTCAAGAACAATTACCTTCTCGTTTACTCTCTCATGATGGGTACGGTAGCATTTCACCACACCCCCTCATACCGATCCGATCACATTGATATATCATATCACAATGTTGGATCCTTACCTCCGTTCAGATCTTGCAATCTTTACTCTAGAACCCCTTAATGTGTGCTCATCTACGTCGACATTTAATTATGTGTCTCTGTTTAGTGGGTCTGGCGAATTTAGATCTGATATTATATCTTTAACATGGCGTTTGTGTTGACCATAGACGTCTTACAAACAGTCTCTAAATTAGGATTGCCCTTGTTCCCACGCCTCATTTTAATGGGATCTTGCTTTGTTTTCTGGGCATCGTTGCATTGCTTCTTGTTTCTATATTTTTGTGAATCTTGATTAGATCTCACCATCTCAATTTTAATAAGCATTTTGGGAGTGCTTTGCTTTTGAAAGCAAAAGGTTTGCAAGAGTGATGTTGGGGAGTTTTATTTCAGATATTAGATGCAAGAAGTGTTGCCTTTCAAAATGTAGCAAAATTGACTTCTTGAAAGTACGCAGCTTTGATATTGAAGTGGTGGAGATCAGTACCTCTGGATTTCATTTATGAAGTCGACAGTATTTGGTGCAGATCATGAATGGATCGTTCAAATGGGTTTTGTACCTCTGTGGTTTTATGTTGAACAGAGGGTCTGCTTGCATTGAGCTTTGTATTACTACTTGGTCTTCGTATTTTAAACATTTCATTTTTGAGGACAAACCAGACAGGAAGTACAACGTTTAGAATTTTGTTTTCTCTTTCATTATTTTCTTTGCCATTAAGAGGAGTATTGTCTTCTTCGGATGTCACATCCTCTGTTTTTATTGTTCCCCTCGGTCACAGGCAAAGCTCAAGTCTGAGGATTATGTTGTGACTTGGGGTTTATAATGCCAGTTGGATCTAGCTAGTTTCTCAGCCATATTAATTGCTTCCTTCAGTGGACATATTCTAATTTTGCTCATCTAAGTATACTTGTGTCGGTTACATTAAGCAATCTAAGGAAGGCCCTAACAGTAAGGCTGCATATTATACATGCGATTTAACAACCGTATCTTCGTAGTTTTTGAGATCAAGGTGAATACTATTTTTTTTAATCTACAATTATAAAAATTTATTCTGGTCGTAGTTGGAAAAGAAAGCTGTATATATAACTTAGTGGTGATAGATGTCATTCTTTATCTAATGATTACTTGTTTCTGCACGACAATAGCCGGGGATTGGTTGCAGGGTCCTTATGTGTACTATCTCTATAGTACGTATGGTTTTGGGAAAGGGGAGATTGGACAGCTTTTTATTGCTGGGTTTGGGTCCTCCATGTTGTTTGGGACAATTGTTGGATCTCTGGCCGACAAACAGTGAGATTCTCTCCTTACTTTGTAGTGATTTTTTCATTGCTTTATTGATTGGATTCGCTTTCTTACTATATTTTGACTTCATCCACTGGTTGCAGGGGTCGAAAGAGGGCATGTGTGACATACTGCATAACGTACATTCTGAGCTGTATCACCAAACATTCTCCTCAATACAAGGTTCTGATGGTGGGCCGCATTTTGGGGGGTATCGCCACTTCACTTCTATTCTCAGCTTTTGAGTCATGGCTTGTAGCAGAACACAACAAGGTGAGGGGTTGTTGCTTTATCCTTTCACTATATTACTAATTTTTAACTGACATTTTCATTCAGATGTATTGCCTGCATAATTTTTAACTGACATATTTTCATTCATATTCTCAGCTTTTGAGTCATGGCTTGTGATTTGCAGACAAAATCACAAAATAGAATATTTGATACTGCTGAATTTTATCAGGAATCGCTATAGTTATTTTCTTGCCTTCTTCATATAGTGTTCACTTTTTCTGTTTTCCTATTTAATACATATATTATAGAACAGAAAAAAACTAGAATGCATGAAAGGCTAAAACATTCTTTTGTTTATAAAAAAAAAACATTCTTTTGTGGAATAGTTGTAAATTTCTTAAGTATTTTAGTTTCTGCTAATCACATCAGATTAATCTGAATTTCATGTTTACTGTTTCTCTTTCGGCAACTTTACCGCTGAGTACATCATTCCAAAAGATGCTTGGCTTCATAGAAGAGATGGAAAAAAGTGCTAGTATAAACTAATATATGGAAACGTTGAGGTGAAAATTTATAAGGATTAACTTTGTACGAAGACCAGGAAGTGTCCTCATGCTCTTACTAACTGAATTTGTTTCTATGCGTTCGAAGGATGCAGTTCTGAGTCTCACTTTTTTTTCACTTCATCTTTGTGAAAAGCAACTTCCAATATACTCAGAATTGGATAGTCATATCTTCTAGAATTTTTATCTCCTCATATTCATGAATTTTAATTTCGCTTTCCCCGAAAATCTGTGCAGAGGAACTTTGATCAACAATGGTTGTCAGTCACATTCTCAAAGGCGATATTTCTTGGCAACGGTCTTGTTGCCATTGTTGCTGGGTTATTTGGTAATGTTCTTGTCGATACCTTGGCCCTTGGCCCTGTCGCACCCTTCGATGCTGCTTCATGCTTTCTTGCCATTGGTATGGCCGTTATTTTGTCATCATGGACGGAGAACTATGGAGACCCTTCTGAGAGCAAGGACTTGCTTACCCAATTTAGGGGTGCTGCTGTGGCCATTGCTTCTGGTAAAGTCCAAACTTTCGCTAGACAATAATTTGATTCTTCTAAATAGCGCCATAGCCAGTGATACTTAAACATAAACATTTGGGACTGCATATCTTCACTGCCATAACTGAGCTTGATCAAATGATCATTAGACTTGGATCCTTAAACATGGTACAAGATGACCCTGCATAATGTGGCAACAGTGCTGGGTCTTGAGACCAATTAGCAATTAGCATGGTTGACCAAGATATTGTGGTATACTTTCAAAGATATTGTGGTATACATCCAGTTGAGCCGAGTAAATCTATTACAAGGTTTTGTCATTGGGTTGCTTTTGGCAGGTCTATTTTTTTGTTTTCCTTTGCCCTGATTGTTCTCATGTGACTCCCATTGTGTATTTTCTGTTTCCTGGAAGTTTATTTCCGTTTCTCTGCTTCATTACTTTTGCTTCCTTATTCAGTAGTGCCTTCTGTGTGATTCAGATGAGAAAATTGCATTGCTTGGGGCAATACAGTCACTATTTGAAGGTTCGATGTACACCTTTGTGTTTCTCTGGACTCCTGCTTTGAGCCCAAATGATGAGGATCTCCCTCATGGTTTCATCTTTGCGACATTTATGTTGGCTTCAATGTTGGGAAGCTCCCTTGCTTCTCGGTTGATGTCTCGTTCATCACCAAGAGTAGAGAGCTACATGCAGATTGTTTTTGCAATCTCCTCTGCCTCTCTCCTCCTACCCATTTTGACCAATGTATGTTATGTTTCCATTAGACTTCTTTGGTGTTTGATATAAGCTTGAATTCTTCTGGTGTCTTCTAACTTTATTAGTTTGAAACAGTTCTTGGTTGCACCTTCCAAGGTGAGACATGGAAGCATCTCAGTTGGAGGTTGTCTTCAACTTCTTGGCTTCTGTATTTTTGAGGCTTGTGTGGGGATATTCTGGCCATCCATTATGAAAATGAGGTCCCAGTACATTCCTGAGGAGGCCAGGAGCACCATCATGAACTTCTTCCGTATTCCTCTCAATATTTTCGTGTGCATTGTGCTGTACAATGTATGTTGCATTCCTATAAATACTTCAATATATTGCTTGAGTTTGAGACTTTGGGGTTCCGGGGATGTGTAGATAGCTGGACAGACACCAGGGCCCTCCGGATATTTGTATTGGCTGATTATCAAGCATCTTTAGCCTACCCGAGTCCAATTGAACCCCTTTATTTTAACCTTTGCCTTGGAGAGAATAACCATTACTGGTAAATGATATGTCGAGTTGGACCATTTATGACTAAACCAACACATCTAGACCTTCTTTTTGAGCATATATGCTGAAAAAAAAAATTTGGGTGTATTTAGGGAAGCTTGAACGAAGCTCTCCACGTCAAGATAAAAGAAGCAGATCCCCCACCCCAACACAGAAAAAAGAAAAAGAAAAGTTTGCACTTGCCTGACACTAACTAGTTCTTTTGCTTTATCTATGAAGGTTAATGCATTCCCGATCACGGTTATGTTCGGCATGTGCTCAATATTCCTCGTTGTGGCATGTCTCTTGCAGAGGCGGCTTATGGTGATCACAGACAAGCCAAGTATAGTCCAGAAACTATACTCTTGCTACTTTTATTCAGCTTTAGAAATGGATTGGATTGTATTTGATTTGGGCTTGTGGTATATTGAGTGGAAACAAGTCGGGTTTTAGCTATCCAACATCGAGTCCACACATGACAACATAACTTGAATTCTAATCCAAGCTCTAAATAGGTGGACCTGGGTCATTTGACGCGCTGTTTTTACATGCTGTTTTGGTGCTAATAGTTGACCATGTTTTTATTTGTTACAGAGACAGTAGATTGGACAACATTGAAGGAAGGGGATACTGAGGCAGAGCCATTAAAGATCTAATTGATGTTTAGCTGACTGGGAACTAGGAATTCTTGGGAGGTCGAAACCATCACAGGGTATAATCATTTTAACAGTGAGGGTTATATTGTAAGATGGGTAATGATCTGTCCAGCAAATGTAGAGGCGAGGCGAAATGGAATTGTTTTATGGCTGTCACTAAATCAAAATGGTAGTGCACTAGCTATCTCTTCAACTGTTTTTCGGGAGGAAATATCTGCTTTTGTAATATGGATTGGAACTGCATTTATGACTCGACTTTTTAATCTTCCTTTCTGCATGAAAAATGTGTAGATGGATATAACCTATTATTTCTCTTTCTTCTTTGTAAGCGGATTTAGCGTATTCAATTCTATATCAGATGCCTTTTTTTTTTGCCCTCCACAAGGTTAGATCCTTATTTTATTTTTCTGCCCTAAGTATGCTTAGGTCCTATTAAAAAGTTAACTAGGGATCAAACTAGATCTTGATTCTTTGAGGGTTGAATGAAAACTTAACAAGCTTTTAGTAGCAGATAAGATTTAGTGCTATTGAAGGCTGATCATTCTCCCGGCTCGCATTCACGCCCCCGTTTTGACTGCCGCTCGGTTAGATAATTGTAGAAATGTTAGTCTTGTTGGTTCAACTGGAGATTATTAGGAGGTTGTTGGGAGTTTCTTTTGTCGAGTCAATTATGGTTTTCTTATAAGCATTTGTTGACAAATGTTGTACTTCTTCCCTACAGAGTTAGATTTGTTCACAATTATATTTTTCCAAAGAGGGAGGGCAAGAGGCCTATGTCTCAAGAGTACACTCGTTGTTTCAATCTTGAAGTGCATGGTGTGATGCATATATTTTGAACATTATCTCGGTAGACAATATTTTCATGAAATCTAATGTTAGTGCAAGAAGTGGTATACTGTTTGATGCATGAATTGTCAATGAGGGGTCGGGAACTATGGGTGTCTCCCAAGAGAAGAAATGTAGTTATAATGTCCTCTAAGAAGCATAATGATAGAGAAGCAGCAGATAGAGATAATGGCCATGAATCTCGTCGCTTAGCATAAGCTTCATGAAGACTCAAAACTGTTAAACCTCAAGGATTCAAGTTTCTATTACGTAGCAAATCACTCTATGATAGAGTTAAATTTGAACTTTCATTTTCTTTATTGATTATCACTCTATGATAGAAAGAGAGCAAATCACTCTATAATATAGTCTCGTTTTTGTTTAAAATGTTGACCATCGAATGTCAAGAAAATTGATTATCCCCTGTTTAGTTGGAGGGGAAATTGCAGAGAAAGGAATACATGTCTCATGTTACTATTATTCTCATGTAATCTCTTTGGACGGAAAGGAATCCCTGAAAAGGCATAGATTTTTTTGATAGGTTACCGTCAGAGCTATAGCAATGGAAAGAATTCTCTTTGGTGAGAATAAACCTCAAGTTGTTTGGATAAAAATATGCTTAATTTTATTAACGTTTCAAGGCAGAATTTAAATAAATAACTACTAACAACTTTTCTTAAACGTAGGACCACAACTTCCTAAAATAAAGACACCAATTCCTAAAATAAAGACAACGCCAAAATACTAGCTAACAAATACTAAACAGTCAACAACCACTATGATCAAGTCTTCAACAACCCACATCCCTCATTTTACTCTAGGTAAAGTTGGGATCGCCCTGGTCTATCATTTTTCCTCACAGATCCTTTCTTTGAGAGCCTTCTAAAACTCTCATTCAAGGAAATACGAGCTAAAATACACACGAATAATTCTACTAGATGGCCACCTACTGTAAAGGCCGAAAGCAGCTGGCACTAAAACGTTAGCGAACTACAAGACGTGTTCTGATAAAAGACCTGAGCAAAGTGCTTCATGAAACTTCATTTGAAATTCAATTTTTCCAGTATGTATACAATTCAGACACAAAAGAAACGTACATCCAGCAAGTATACAATTCAGACAGGAAAGGTATGCACATCACTCTGTGGTTACGACACTGATACGTTCAAGAGTAATGCCTACATACAGCAATTTTACAGTAAATTCTTTGTACTTGATACCTCGAAATCCATTTATAGCACCCGGCCACGTTTGCATCGGTAGAGGCAACTTCCAAATCCCCAATGAAGAAAAGAATTTTGTCCAGAATCCCTCTACAGGATTCCTCTTCTGGTGATCCTCCACTATTGACCTCTCTTTTTGAACTCAGAGTAGAGCTGCTTGCCACTTTCCTTTGTCTCCTTGAACCCAGATATCGTTGGATTTCACCTTGGTGAACAAGATAGTAGTCACAACCTTCTCGTATTATCTTCAGGCCCCTGAAGACATATTCAAGCGCTGACATTAAGTCTTTTCGGTGCATAAATGTAACTCAAGTCGCAAGTCAGACATGTTCATCTAACCGAACCCTCAGCTGGTGTCAAAAAATATATGCACAAAACAGGAACAGATCGAGCTACTTTTGATGCTTACTTTTGATTTTGAAAGAATCTCCCTTTCAAACAACCAATTTCCACTGGGTTTGAGCTTTACAGGGTCTGCCCACCTTTTAAAATTAACAGGACCAAACGCACTTCCATCCATAAGACTTAAAACTTAAACTTTGTCACCAGAATAAGAACTTAAACTTATAATTACTGTTTGCCTCTGTGTGTGTGTGGTTTTGTGGTTGGGTAGGTGCATGTGGCAAAGAGATGGGGGAGGATGAAGAGTGAAGCTGATGAATTTTAGTAGATAATCATGTTAACAAGGGTTACAACTCTTACAATCCAACTCGGTGACAGCGATCTTGAACCTCGTACACATCTTTCCATGACTTTGAACCAACAGGGGCGTTGAACACGGCATGATCTCCTCCCCATCTTTCCCTGAATAGGTTAGACCATATATTGTTGTCCGAGGCCAATGCTTTCCACTTCCTGCAAACTTTAAACAATGGCAGAAATTCCCATGTTCATAGCATATTAGAAACACAACACAACTCCACTAAAAGAGCAGCAGCAAAATCTCAGCTTTAAATATCTTAAAGCCGCAAGTTCAAAGGAAAATATAATGTAATTTTTTTCCTTTTTGAAAGATTAGAGAGTACATAATCTTATGCCAAGCCAAATCACTGTCCTGCAGAGCAAAAGCTAGGAACTTGCTTTGCCAAGTCAATTTTACCAGAGTTTATTTTTGTTTCATGATTGTACTTTCTGACTACTAGCCTAATGATTTTAGGGCAGTAATCCAGCATCATGCCGTAGGCGATTTGTATGAAATGGAGCTAAGCACTTAGACGGCTGTTGGAAACAATCCTAACATTTTGTTGACCACAAGAAGTAGAGGAATAATGGATGGTTATGAGACCAAAACACTACTGTAGAGTAAAGAAATCTGATCTACTACGAAACTGCTAATAAGGTATTTTCCCATAAAAAAGAACGAATAAGAAGGTATTGTTCATACAACATCTTTTGAGCCGTGTGACCACACAATAGAATGTCAATAACGCCAGTGGGATGCTGCAACTACTATATTCGGTTTCGTAGCCTCATCTCGAACACTAAGTAGTTACAAAACAAAATTATCTTTGTTCAAAGAAAAATGTCCCTGATGTATAACATATTAAAATCGCAGTTATGTGATCTTCATCAAACAATATCCCGGCACTGGCTACCGTGCTTAATGTACCATAGAGTTGATAAATGACTTTTTTTCTTTTTTCACTTTCTTTTGTTTGCTCTTTATGGCACCAAAAACATGAAATTGTAAATAGCCAGATTCCTCAATCTAGGCTCTGGATTCACAATCAGGTTTTTACTATTTCTTGTACCAATTCGGTAATCAGGCCCAGGCATTATTTTAGAACAAAAAAATGCCAAGCGGCCATGAAACTGATTCAATCAACACTTGTAATAGAAAGAGCAAACAAAAGTTCTTAAGACTCTGATCTACCCTGACTATTCAATCAAAAGGATAAGCCGATAGCATATCAAACACTTCCGTTTGACAAAATTAACGGACAGAAACAATCTTTTGTTTGGGGTGGGGGGGGGGGGGGGTGCGACTTGCGAGCGTTACTCAAGCATCAGAACCCAGTTCAGATCTAGTTAAAAAAATTCAAAAATTTCAATACCAACAAATTAAAAAGAAAAAATCGCTCGAACCATGGTTAGAAATATACAAAATTAGAACTGAGATGGAAAGCTTTTTTGAAGCAACTAACCTTGTTGTGCAATTGCAAGGTTCTGGTAGTCCAAGAAACAGAAAATCTGAAGGCAGATCTCCACTGGTAAAGTCTCCATATTCTTAGTTCAAGCTACACAATCTTGAGAACATTTCTTCGGCAATGTCAGATCGAGCCTGTGTCAATCAGGGCCTCGTGATATGCTCTCTAAGAACAGTTTATCAGTTCACTTTCCCTGGTTCAATTACTTGAATGTCCAGTTAACAGTTAAAACTACGCCACGTGTCTATGATTTACCGCGAAATGTTTGCTTGAGATTTGACAGCGAAACATGCGGCAACGCCGGCAAGTTGGAAAATAATTTCCTGTCATTTATCGGTGGAGCAATTAGTGGACCATCGTCAATAATTAACCCAAGTGGGCCACGGTTCGACAAAGCCCAAAACATTTAGGAAAAGGATTTCCCACGAGCTGGCATTCCATAGTCCACTGTTTTTGGACCGACCAAGCCCAATTTCGACTCCCGTTAAAGAAACTTTTTTAAAATTTTGGGCCCACAAATGGACGGGCAAGATTGAAAGACCATAAATAAGAAGTTCCCTTTTATGTATAACATATATGGGTTGCTTGACCGAAGTAAATTGTTGCTTTAAAATCAACAATGAAATTGTTTTCTCCCTATACAACTCCCGCTCCTCTTTCTTCTTTCCCCAGCTCAACAAGTCTTTCCATGATCCTTTATACAGTATTCTGTATGAATTTAGATGGAAAAAAAAAATGATTCCAACTCATCCTACATTAGAATAAAGCAATGACAGTGCAGATTGGAACAGATTTCCCAACTTTTCTCTGAAACTGGAAATGGTATTCTCTAATTGGTCACATTTCTCAAGAGCGAACACTTGACACGCTAATGCGTGAAGCTGCCTATCCATGTATCTTCTAAGAGTGGTCTCGGCTATGTTGATGAGACTGAATGATGCATTTGTGTGCATATATTTTGTAACAAGAAATCCTGCTAGAATCTGCTGATCTGCCTTCACAAGCTCGGATATGAAAGCAGGGAAGATAACTTTTGCGAAAAGTAATGAGTTGTCTCTATCTTTGCTCTTGCACTTGTTTGATTCTTTCTGCGTAACCATCAACACAAGTTTCCAACCATGTAGCATAGACAGGAGAAAGTGGTACCATAGGAAGATTTGGTGATGAGAGTTGATGTGATCCCTGAAGATAGTACAAGCATTAAAAGCTCATGGTCTCTAGCAATTGTGTCTGAAATACCTTCTTGTTTCAGTTTCTCCTCGATTGCATCCAAGCACTGCAATCTTATCGCTTCATATGGCAATAACAGCACCATCTTTAAAGCCACAAAACAATCTATCCCAATCAGAATCTGGCACAAGCTCCCAGCACCATCTTCATCAAGCAATAATCCGTTAGATTTTGACAAAGACTGGTCAATAAGTGTTAGCAGATCTCTTAGCCGGGACAGCATGATAAGTTTCCTGAAAGCCTCTGTCCAATAGGTATGTAAAGGGTTAATAATATGGAACTTCTCTTCATTTCTTTCTCAACAGGTTCTACTTCCTGAAAGTTTTCCCATCCCTCATCCCAGTTATCATTGGTCCAGTCATTTCCAGGATCAGAGGCTTCTGAAAAGCCCCTCCCACTCACCCAAAATGGAAAGTAAAGCATCAACATGGGAATCTGTAGTAGCAACTCCAGACAACTTCAAGAAGCAAGAAACTGTTGTCTCCACATTCAAGAGATTATCGGGAGAAATTTCTATGCTGGGTGAAATTGCTGCTGCAAGCTGAGATGATTTGAGGGCAACCAAAGTACTTGTAAACCTGCTAGAAGTATCTTTATCATCCAGCGATCCCTGATGGGCAGCAGTCTCACCATTATCAACTGTAAATTGCAAATCATCCCATCCTTCCCATTGCATAACCTTGGATTCCAACTCAGGAGAGAAACCCTTGATATTTCTCCCTGTGATGAATTAAATAAGCTCTAGAGCATACGAACAGAACTTGGCAGCTGCAGATTATCAGAAAACTTGGCCATCCTTTTCCAAACTAAAGACCTGGTCCTCTTCAAGTCCTCCAAATTACCTTCTAGTTTACTCAAAGATGACAATAGATGAAACAAATTCTGATGTTCATGGGATTCATTGACCAAATCCCCTAACGCGGGTTCCAAGATAGTTAAATACAGATGAGGAAGATCGTAACCTTCAGTTGCACCAGCTTCTGCCGAACCACTTGTCTGCTGTGATATCCTTATAGAAAAGACTTCTGCAATGGCTCCAAACCCACAACCAGAGAAAATCATGGCTTTGCAGAAAATGAAAACATCAACAGCCATATCACCAATCAAACCATGACTGACATAGCTGATAATGGTGGCCCAGCCCTGACTAGGTGATACAGTGTCCTCAATCACCAACCTCATAAAAATCCTCAGACAACCCATTATGCCTTCCGGATTGAAAATGGCATTTTCTCCTGGACTCTCATGCGAGATAATATCCTTCACTCCATCAATCAATCGAATCCAATAGTTCAAAGGATAATGAGGCAGCCTTGCCACGCTGAGTTATCCGGTAGACTCCCATAAGAACGATAAATGGGTGTTATTACTCTGAAGTACCATTTCATAGTGTCCAAAGCATCTGAAGGAGCCAGGAGTTTGATATACATTTTGCAGAAATCATAACTCTCCTCAAGTTGACTAACAAATCCCTGAAGGTTTTCAGGGCTTTTAACTCTAAAATCAGCAGTAGCTCGAATCTCCAAAGTTGTTAACAAATTCAGGACATGATGTTTGTAGACATCTTGCCAGGATATGAGGCCCTCGGGCAGTGGTTCAGTGTAGATACTGGCAAGGTTCTGAACCATTTTTGCCAGAACTTCCAAGCTACTTTCGTCGATGTTTGTATAGACTTCAGTACTGAAGCACTCCAAGTTCAAACCACCTAATCCAGCAATATTTTTAAAGTTCAAGTTCTTAAAAAAGGAAACTCTTCTGCATTCTTGCTCCATGAGCTTGTAGAAATAAGCAAACCTATGACTAGACATATTTGCTCGGTCTGGTTCTATCATAGGTAATGAGTCTCTGGTTTCTTCCAGATGCAAATAGCACTCAGAAAGCAGGCTGTATACATAAGAAAGCCTCAACTTGTTACACCCGTCAATTGCAGGGTATACAATCAAGGAGATAGTTTTAATAGTCTCTACAGCATGATCAATCAGTTCTGCTTTAAATTCTGCAATTTCAGCCATAATATCATCATTTGTCCAAACCTCGGACACAAGGAGAGAACTCAGGAACTGCAGTAACACCTGCAGGAAACAGAGGAAGATATTAGATTCTAAAGCATTGAATAGGTGTGCATTTGTCTTCTAAAATACTACTTCAAAGAGATATACTCGCACACACCCACATACCTCAGTATGGCTCAACCCGTAGGTATCAGCTATTTTCAAAACGTCACTCAAAATACTCTTATTCTCCAACTTTACTGATTTGATTAGGGAGTCAACAAAACCTTCAATGACCATGCAGAGGATAGGGCTAACGTCTTAACATCTGATAGGAAGCGTATTTGACATCCCTGGAGAAAAAGCGTTCAGTTTCAACCCCAGGAATTATTTTCTCCAGTGCTCTAGAATGATCTGCCACACGCTTTTGCTCTTTCCAATTTCAATTTCCACTCTTTCCAAAATGAGGATTGTGCTTTATCAATCTTCTCTATTTCATCTGAAAGCAAAAAAAATAACACAATAACAGAAGAGCAACATCATTTCATGAAAGAAGCTAACACCTTAAAAACATGAGAGAAAACTGAGGGGGCCCCTTAAGTATCGTAGAATTATATGCAGTATAAGAGCAAAATGATGAAGCTTGCCTGCACCAGAAGAAAGTGGTGTGTGCTTTTCCATAAATTTCCTCAGTAACATCTCCCTCCTCCCTAAGGGCCCCTCACATTCCAGTCCAGAGTTGCGTAAGAAACTATATATCATTCCCACATTCATGATGCTATAAATTTCTTCATAATCCTCCCTAGTTTTCAGTTGCTCTTCTATAACTTCTACCCCAGTAACTGCATCAGCAAGATTAAAGAGAAAGGAGCATCCCATTATGTCTTCCTCTTCAGTAACAGGAGGTTCAATAATTGATTTTACCAGAGAGGCAACCAGATCGTCTTGAGGAGCAAAACCATTCCTCGCCAACCAGGACAGAATAGTCACCACAGCCTGCGTTCTTACACTAACATACAGCTTTCCAGGAATTAAGTCAGGAATCGATTTCTTACCATGTTGTTGTTTCCTAGTCAATTCAAGCAACCACGGAAGTTGTAAAGCAGCAAAAGACAACAATTTTCCATTTTCTCTCAGAACACATTCTGAATTGTTCCCATTCTCAATGGGCAGGCTTTTCGCAAAAGCCGAAAGTACATTTTTTATGTTATCAAAATGAACGTCTCGATCATCACCACTGACTCCTTGAGCAAGTTCAAAGCGATCTGTCAAGTGGACAATATCCTCAATACTATGGACCGATCGTGAGATAGTGGAGGAACCTTGAACTGAAAAATTGGCAGAATTTGTCCCTGTCAACATCATCAATGTCTCACACTGGCCTTGCATATCTAGATCTTTCCATACATGTAGCAATTCAACTATGGATTCATTGTCACAGTGGCTCAAAGCAAAACCTAGAAGATGCTTTCGAGAACTTATATCCATGTTTTCAAGGGCAGGACCCCTTGCTAGAGCAGCACATAAGTCCCAAATGAGACCATGTCCTTTTTTAGCCAAAACAAGGCAAAGATCAAATGCTAATTGCAGATCACCAGCAACTGCAGCTTCTCTTGCAATAGCTTCCTCGAGGGCCGATATGTCTTCTGGAGAGTTCAATCCAAGAAGTTTGGCAACCTCAATGAGTTCCTCAACACGTAAATATGCACCAGTCTGACTTGTGATTGCCATTTTGATAATCTCCATTGGGTCCTCTATTTGCCTGAATTCTATGGGTAGAAGAGTCACTCCAAGATTTGGAAGTTTTACTGTAAGTGCATCAATAATATCAGCCTCTGCTTTCACATTTGCACTATTTGGGCATAATTTCAGACATTCTCTAGCCTTCCATATCTGAGACAAGTTTCAATGATTGAATCAATGGATTTACACAGAATATCACAAACTCTGGTTTGCCTGATAAAAATAAATATTATGAAGTATTTACATTAAGATGAATAGAAAATTAGATAGGTAGCAGCTAACATAAGTCCTCAAAACCAGCTACTAGGTTTGCTTTGAGTGCGTGTTAGGGGCAAGCATAATGATACACAATAGCTGTATGATCTAACTATTTCACATAAGAAAGAATGATGAATATAGCAATACAACAAATCTAAGCTAGAAGACTGGAAAAAGTGATGGCCATAATCCACAGGCATTCTCAGTTAACACACCCCACCTGGAAACTGAAGTGTATTGCAGAGTATTTGTCAACCACCCTGGACCAGAATAGTTGATAGAAAATGCTTAGCGAGGAGATTCCCCACCCTTGCCTTGGGTTTTAAAGGCATTGGATGTAGTTCAGATTGTTCTTAGCTTCATGTCTTGCCAATCAAACAATGGTGAGGAAAAAAGTAATACCAAATTATTCGTACATCTAACCATAACCTAGGATAAGATAGTGTAAAGAACTTTACTAGATTAGTTTGAGTCACTATTTCTCCACTTCCTACTTAATATATAGCAGTTATGACACCTGTCTGTTACTTATGCAGCTTGTGTCAGACATCTAACAACTAAGCCATTGAATGTCTAAATTATCATAAAAGTGAAGATTTCACCTCTTGTTTGACATTATTTCCAATCGTCAACATTACATTTGAAGTCAACTTATCTAGGCATTTTGTTTCATACAAGGGCAATAAGGATGGAAATATCGTGTACCTATCTGTTAATAGGTTAATCAGAATCTTGAATGAGCTACTACACTCGGAGATCTCTTCATCGATCAAAAAACATAACCATTCCAAATACTTACTTCAGGACAAGCGAGACTTGAAGCTGAGAAAAAATATTCCCTTTGAGCTTGAATCACAAGAGTTTCTGCCTTGTCTGATGCCAAAAAAACTGAACTTGCACCTCTTAAATACTTCCTCGCAAGAGAAAATTTCCCAGCGTTCAGCAGTCCTCTGCAGAATTCAATCGACATGTACTCCAGGTCCACAAAAGGAAATGCCTTCTCTCTCAGACATTGTAGGTCACGCCACATGTTTGCCCAGTCATTATCAGCATGGCCAGGCTGTCGACGAACGAATTTCGAATGTATCAGGCGAAGAATCTGTTTTACACCTTTTCCATCCGAAAATGACTCTAGGAAAAAGTTCATTGGCTTTGGGACCTGAATACAAACATGGATCACCAGAGTCTAAGTATAATTAACACAATTAATCAAAAAGTATGAGCTATAGAATTAAGCAGTCCACTGCCGGAATTGTCAGTTTCATCTACTCTGGCCAAAATCAAGAGTTCCATATCCCGAGCTTATGCTCAAGTAGGGCCAAAATTTTTATAAACCATCCTTCCACATATTCCCTAGTAAACTACCATAGAAATTCAATCATCTGTAAACAGTGTAAAAAAAGTTCATGCACGCTGCAGAGGAAAACAGCAGGTTCTAAATCTCACCCAGCCCCCAACAATAGATAGAGACAAATGGGAATACTCGAACCACGTCTACAAAATGTCAGTACCAATGAAAATCCATTTCTAAAACTTCACAAGAGGAAGGAATGGTCTCCAGAAACTTAAATGCCTTGTTTGCATACGGCTTTTAAAAAATTTTGCACATCTAAAACTCTTATCCCATCCAAACAACTTTTACTAGAAATAAATTCCCCAAACCAGTTTTTTCTCACTTTCTGTAGTGTCCCTCACAAAACTCAATAGTAAAAAAGAGACCCAACAAATGAAAAAACCCCAACCTTGAAAACCTACCAAAAAAACTTCTGATGCTATTACTCACTTTCACAAAATAGAAAAACCAATCTCAGCAACTCTATCCAAACAACTTTATCAGCCTACCTACTCATTTTCAAAAAACCAAAGATAAAATCAGCACAAAAAACTCTATCCAATCTTACGTGTCCACTTTTGTGAAACCCTAAGAAAAATCCATCTCAAAAACCTTTACAATAAAAACCAAAAAGCTGAATTCTTTCACCATTGAAGCATACCCTAAACCTATTTTTGGTTCATTTTTCTTTTCTTGATCTTCGTTTTCTTTTTACTAGGAGAATTTCATTTACAAATAAGAAACAGCCGCAAGAAGCCATTCTCCATGAAATAAAGAATATAAACCTGGTAAAATGCCAGAAGCCTCCCTGCTTCAATATGCCCTTCTGCCACTTTGAGTCTTCTCTTGAGGTCCTCAGTATCTGTGCATCCAACAGTAGAATGTCCATAACAATCTCACAGGCAGAAACAAATATATTTTAAATTAAAATTACCCATATATACTCCATTAAGAAAGCCAAAATCCCATTTGGGGTCTACCACCAAATTACCTCAATTTCCCCCAAATTATTTTAATTAAGACATCAATGTCAGGATCGTACTGAAATTTTAAAGCTTTATTTGTCGAATAAGGGAACCTAATCCTGATAGGTTAAGGAAGAGTCGAAGAGTATTGGATATTCTCAAGAAACTAGATTCTCATTGCCGAATATTGGATATTCTCAGTACTGAAACATGTTTGCCCAGTATGTCTCCCTCCTCATTCTTCTTCTTTCCACACTGTTATTGCTCACAAAATCTTGGACCAAGCTCAAACTACTTTAAAACCCTAATATTACCAATAACTTTAGCCATCAGCCTTAAAAGAACCATCCTAAATTGTCATGTTCAACAAGCACTCTGTTTTTTCAGCTTCTAATAGGCCATATATTCAAGTTTTTCCAAACCCTATTCACATTACGAACCCTAAATCCCCTTCTTAATCTATTAACTCTCTCTCCAGCTCAGACCTGCTCTCTCAAATAGTGAGCCCCTCTTCATCAAACTACGTAAAGTTGCTCCAAATCTATATAAGTTTCACCAGAAATCATGGAACAGAGTGATATTCTACTATTTTTGAGTAGAAGGGTTTACAAACTAAACTGAGTCTTCCAACTGATTAAAATAAAGTGCAGATTTGTCAAATGAATTGTATCGGAAGTGGAAAATCATCTTAGGTATGAAATAGAGATTGCCAAAACAGATATCCACAACTCATTCCGAGTCATATAGGCATAGGCCCCATGGAACATGCTGATAAACCATGCCAATCAGGAAATCTGAGAGATATTAAGACCTCATTTACCATGATGAGAATTTTAAGAAACATAAAGCACAAATCACCTTGTAGTTGGGGTAGTTTTGACAATATGGCTGCCATGGTACTCCACCTATCTGTTACTGTGCACCTATATATGCACTGCAGGGCACAATCCACAGCTTCAACCTCATCCTTGAAAAAACTGCTACTCTGGAAGTCTCCTTCCTCAACTGTCATGTCTCTACATCCTTCCTCAATGACCATCAAGCATATGTCCAATTTATTCTCCAAAGCAATTTCCTCCATCCATCTAACAAGAAATGACTCATCATTGTTGTAATCTGCAGAAAGATGGTTATCCGGCACCTGACCAGTAGAAACTGAGGCTGTACTGTTCAACCTATTATGCATGTATGGAATTGCTGTATCGCTTAATTGTTTAACCGCATTTTCCTCTTTGACTCCCTTGAGCATCATCCTGAATTTATCATAGTCCGATAATTGTTCCCACTCAACAAGCCTCGTATTGATACTCATTTCGGCAACACTGTCATCAGAATATATAAGTCGGTGCAAGTATGAGACATCATCTGTGAGCTGCTGCAACTCACAGATACCTTTGCGATAAGCAAAGTCGAGCAAGCAGAGGCAATTTTCTAGCTGCCCAGTAAAACTGTCAATATCTCTAGCTCTGTGCTTGTACCATCGCGAAAGTTCAGTTGTTGAGGGCCAAGCAAATCCCAGGGAACGCTTGACCATGGGTTCCGTTCTGATCTGGATGCCAAGCTCATGATTTTTGGGTAAACTGTTTACAAAGTTTACCATCTTCTCACATTCAACCCAATCTTCTTCCCTCGCAGCAACACTGGTAGGAGGAGAACTCCCGGGAAGAAGCTGCCCATATGTTTGTATAGGAATGGTTTCAGGAATAGCAGCCAAAATCTCCAACATGAAAGGAGTTAGCGAGTAAGGATGACGCCTAAATTGGAGGTTTAGGGCCCCAATTTTTCCACTTTCAGCAAGTGTAACAGCAGCTTCATTAATAGGCATCACACGAAATTCTAGGTACTCCTGCATAGAAAACCTGCACAACACTATGTCATTAGAACTGTGAGACGGCAGAAACAATGAGAGGAAATAGCAAAAAATCGAAGCACAAATTTTTTATCCCTGATAATCATGCTACAACAGTAAATATTAATGCAAATTTAACTTTATTTTTCAAGGATAATAAATAAAGTCTTCAATGATACAAAAGAAATTAATGAAATCCTCCACAATAGCAGAGCAAAAAAACTGAACCTCACAATAAGTGATGAGTATCAATAATCTGGTGATCAGTATTTGTAACAACAGCAAAAAGAAAGAGTATTCTAAGCTGGAAATTATAAGAGACACAGTATTCCAACACTTCTGCATAGAGTATAAGCGATAATGACAAATTAAAGTAAACATGAATTATAATTATCAGAATTATGGTTCTTCTTCGTTTAGTAAGATTTCAGTACTTGAAAGGTCTACTTTGAATTACTAATTTGTAGTCCGTAGCTGCCAAGATCTAATTATAACTAATGAGATGGCCAAATGAATAAAATTCACAATTTTTTAGGGGCTTTTCCTAAAGATCACAATGACGAATTGCTATTGAAATTAGAGTATCTGTTTAAAGTTCTACTACATTAAATTTGACATTGTCGAATGGACCCATTTGAAAAATTAAGATGATGACAAAATTACAAATAAAAAAAATTATTATCGACTCCTATTCAAGGAAATGACTCATTGCCACTTTTGGCTAATTGATTATGGAATCCTAGCCTCTAGGCTACAACGTCATCTCCTATCCATCTTCCACTTTAAGATAGGCTATATCCTGCCTTACTGCTCTAGATTGTGGTAAAAGGTTTAACAGCAATTAAATCCCTCCGGGTAAAGAACTTACCAATGGATGAGGATGTTCATTGAGTCATACAAAAAAGCTTAGCTCAAGAAAATGGATAAGCAAATATATTTGTATAATAAACATATCCTTATCTTCCATATATGTAGGCAAGTCCTCTGACATGCATGTGCACACACATAATAGCACAGGTATGAAGGGGAAAGACATCATATTCAAGTATAGGTTACACATTACATGATGACAACTATTTGTAAAATACCACAGTGCAACTAAGTTGTCTTGCATATACTATGATAAAGCTAAGGAATAAATAAAACAAAAAAAAATGATAAACACCGTGCAGATAGATAATTGTTCTCGCCCCCCCCCCCCCCCCCCCCCGTGAAAGTACTATGGTTTTAATTCAAAAATTGCATATTTCTACAAACGAAAAATATATGTAGATTCGGCAAAGCATAATACCTCCCCATGTTTATCCCAAGATATGTCTCCAGCCTGTCTTTGAATTGCAGTAACTGAAGTCTAGACAAGCGGAAATCCCAAATTTGGTTGCACTCGTGATCTTCTGGTTCTAAAAACCTATATTCATTTGTTACCCACAACCCATGTGCAAGTAAAGCCCTTGCAGCATCTTCTGTCGGCCCAACTTTATCTACACATTCAGAAATCACAAAAACCTGATCCTTTATCTTAGAGAAAAACACATTTATGTCATGTACGCCTTGGCTGGAATGCAACCACTGCGACTTTATGACTTCATCTTTATCCAGCCCATGAAAATCTGCAAAGTCCAAGGCAGATTGATACTTTTTCTCACTAATTAAAATATTGTACATTTCAAGAACAGATCTCTCAGTGAATGATATCAAACGCCATTGCAGCCTAGAAATATCACATTGATTAAATCTCTCTTCAGTAATCAGCTCCACATGATGCAATGCATCTGTTTCGACAAAACTGGATGCATTGTATCTCCCTTCAAATACTGTGCTCTCCAGTAGAAAAATTTGCCCTGCAAACTGCAGTCCTCTTTCTAACACAGGCATGGAATATACAGTATCATCCTGCTGAACTTTTGAACCACCTACAATATCAAGCATGGTGACAATGCCACTCCTTCTTGCCAAAGCAATGATATGGTCAGACCACCAAGCGAAATCAACAATATCACTTACAAAATCGCGAGTCACTTCTGAGTCATATATCCCTCTGCAATCAATGCCTGAAAGTGAAAACCATTCTTTATCCAGCTTGAAAATGTGAAAGCATCCTCTAATATCTAGGGTAGCAACAAAGTTGACTTGCGGCGAGATCAACACCTTTGGACGCGCTAGCTGGCCCACATGACCTTTGGGTTTAGAATATGAGCCCTCAAACTGAGTTGAGAATAGTTGCTCCATATCCAGTATTTCACTTCTACGCCAAAGAGAAATGCTACAGAACCCTGGAAGACAGTTACGAAACAATACATTAAATACTCAAAGAATGAATCTATGCATGTAATTTAGGGCATGTTCGTTTTGCAAAAATATTTTAGGCTACAATGAATACAAAAAATTCACAAAACGAACATCCAAAACATCAAAAAAATATTACACAAACACCAATACATTTAACAAAAACTCCAATACTTTTTATTAAAAAATTATATCAAATCATCTCTCTCTACACTTTTTTACAAACTCCAATAAAAATTAAATATTTTCAAAAAAAATCACCAATTTTTACACAGAAACTTATAAAACTCCAATCTACATAAATATTCACGATTTTATCAAAAATCCTAAAAATCTTACAATTTTTTATAAAACGAACATTGCCATATTTCTAGAAAGTAGAAGGCACTTTCTCCGAATTTTAGCAAGTGATGTATTTCGAAACAATGTCTTTATTCAAATCTTCAGGTACATATTAGCCCACATAGAGAAGTTGAGTATGTGTGAAAAGATGAAAAGTTAAATCCAGTAGTCTGATGAATCGCAACTGACAAAAAGGATTTTAGGCTTGCTCCACCATTTAGAAGATCAAAGAATAGTGATGATCAACTGCCATCCACTCGTCTAGATATGTTACCCAGTGGGAGTAGTGGGTGGAGTTGCCTTTTTCCCCCCTTTTTTTGTTCTGTGCATGAGTGCTCATAAGCTTCCCAATATACTAGTTGTATGTCCAGCATGAAAGAATTAATATGAATTGCATGAGGACCTATTTACAAACATGTTCAGCATAGACAATTGAATGATAAATTAGTACATTAACATACCAGACTTCCCACCAGAGTCTAGTGAGACGCCGATTAAACCACCAACGACGACTAGTAAAGAAAGCTCTGGATGGTAGTCAAAGCAGAAAACTTTGGTATAGAACTGCCTCTTTAGATTTAAGCCATTATCTGAGGTAAGAGTGGAGGAGATAGAGGCACTTAGCTCCTGACCAATCTCAATAAGCTGAAAGGAACCATCTGATGTAACAATAATGAAGTTGCACCTGGTATCATATCCATTACATTAAAAAGATGCCAAGTTGTATTCGCTTCCAGAATGATCAAACAATAAGACCAGAAACTCCCCATAAACTCCAGGTCAACAAGAAAGCACTCTTTGCAAGATTCTCTAGTAAAATTTCGTAAGAGAGGCTGTGGACAGAAAAAGAACACTTACAAGCAAGATTGCTGCTCATCATCAGAATCATTCTGTGCGATCAGGCCGACTATTGGTACAGAAATTTTCATATGGCTGCTCGTAATTCTTGTTATCTCCTCCCCATTAACCTTGATAAAATATAGAGTACCTGTATCATCAGCAACTCCAAGTGTATCATGAGACTCGGACCAAACTCCTGTAGTGAATGTAGCAAGACTTCCACCTGATACATGGAAATAAATGAGGAACAATAAAAACAGAAAAGGCAGTGATAATATACTTAATTATAGGTAGAAATATACTGTCATTTTCAAGGATTTGCTTCTGTAATCAATTAAAAAAACATTGATCTAACCACCAAAAGTTCTAACAAATCTCATTGTTTAAAGCATTAAGGATACAATGAAATGTGAAATTCCACATCAAAGATGGCACAAAATAACAATTCAATGAAATCGGCAAATGGATCTTACTTGTAAAAGTTCCACAGGGTTCCTGGTAGTCATCATCCTTCTGCAGAATTGTTATTTGATTTCCAGCAGCCACAGCAACACATTCGCCACTCGGGGAGATGAACAAGGAAATCAATTTTTTCAATGTTCTCGGTTGCTTGTATTCACTCCATTTCTCTTTGAGTTGACTCAAACCTTCAAGGAATTAAATAAAAGAATCATAAAACACTAAAATTCGAGTCTTAAATTAATTTTAGGGCGAAAATTGAAAACCATGAAAAAAACACAACTGAAAAGAATGTGGGTGTTAGAAAAATTATGATTCTTCACTCAAGACCTATTTCTTTTGGTAGGGCACAACTCATACAATCAACTTCACCAAAGGAATGCTAACTCCGAAACAACATAATAAACAGTGACATAGAAAGCACAATTGGAACATGAAAAAGTAGCAAATAGCTAGTCATAGAACTTCAACACTACCTCTTAAATGTGGCAGGAATAAACCAGAAACTTGCCAACCCACAAATGATGACTGTTGCGGGGACCAGGGGGTTGGTGCTTCTGGTAAGATGCCTTGGATATGAGGAATTCCTTAAAAAAGGCCAAGTCCGGTATTTGACAAAGATCTTTCTATCTAGCAAATACACTATTTTTGGTTTTGGATCTTCCAAATCATTCCCTTAGGAGATCTGGACCCTTTTTTTCTGATCCTTCGATAAAAGGATTCATTTTCTTCGTAAAAAATAGGAGGTAGAACCAATAAATATTTATTTTTCGATTCATCCCTGAAGTTGAATACCTCATTCAAGAATTTTTTTTATCCAATTTGATTTGGCTTATCATTCAATTACAGACATGAAGAAGAACGTGAGCTGATAAAGAATAAATATAATGTACATACCACCAACATCTCATTCACTTAAAAGCAATATGTCTCGGATAAATGACTCTTCATGATAACGTTCTAACGGACCCCTAAAACACCCAATTTTAGCGCACTTAAACCACCTAAAAGGTTCCTGCATATATTACTAGAGATTAGAGGGCACAAATTATCCCTTTCAGTGTATTGCTCATTATAGTTGGTAGACTGAGCAAAAACAAGTTCAATAAAATCCCATCAAAAATTTATTAAGAAGATGTCCTAGTCCAGTAATTTTTTTTTTGATAAGTAAGTCAATCTCATTAAAAAGCGAAAACAGTACAAGGAGCTATACCAAATTCACTTAGTCCAAACAAACAACAAAACTAAGGAAATCTTTGAAGTCAACAAAAGGGCACCCTAACATCGCATTAGCCTAAGAATAGAGAGTAAGTAACAAAAAACTTTGTAACTTATCCAAAGACAAAGAAACCGCCTCAAAACATCTAGAATTCCTCTCCCTCCAAAGACACCACCAAATGCATGAAGGAATCATTCTCCAAATAGCCTTAGCGAATGGGTTGTGGAGCCTCTTATGCCAACACCACAACACATGCACCACCTTCTCCGGCATCACCCAATGAAAATTCGCAATGATAAGAATGTGGTTCCAAAGACCACGTGCCAAAGAACAATGGAGAAGCACATGGTCAACCGATTCTCCATCCCCACGACAAAGATAGCACCAGTCAACGATGCAAATTCCTCTTCTCCTGAGATTATCGGTAGTAAGGATTTTTCCATGCATAGCCTCCCACACAAAAAAAGAGACCCTCAAAGGGCATTTTGATCTCCACACACTCTTCCAAGGAAATGACAATGACAATCTATTCACACCCGAAAAGAGAGAATACATAGAATTAACCGAGTAGGCACCTTTCTTAGTACCCGTCCAAAACAACTTGTTCAGGTTTTGGTAGATATCTTGGAGTGTGGGGTGTCGTCCCTACCTATGACATACTTGGGGCTTCCTTTGGAGGCCAGTTTTAAGAATGTGCATATTTGGAATGGTATCCTTGAAAGGATGGAGAGAAGGCTCGCGGGCTGGAAGCGTATGTATCTCTCCAAAGGGGGTAGGCTCACTCTCATCAAGTCCACCTTTTCAAGCCTCCCGACTTATTTCCTTTCGTTGTTTCGTATCCCGGTGGCGGTGGCGAACAGGTTGGAGAAGCTTCAGAGGGACTTCCTCTGGGGTAGTGATGAGAATGTGCACAAGTTCCATCTTCTGAAGTGGGAGTCAGTGTGTTCTCCTTTTGAGTATGGGGGGTTGGGGATTCGTAGAATTTCGTTATTGAATAGAGCTTTATTGTGCAAGTGGCTGTGGCGTTTTGCGTAGGAGCGAGGTAGTCTTTGGCGGGGGGTCATTGTTGCTAAGTATGGGTGTGTTGCGGGTGATTGGAGAATTACCCCATGCAGGGGGTCTTATGGTGCCAGTCTCTGGAGATTCATTAGTAGGGGTTGGCCCGCTTTTAGCAAACATACAAGATTTTTGGTCGACAGTGGCTCGAGGGTGAATTTTTGGCATGATTGGTGGTGTGGGGATAAACCGTTGTCTTTGGTCTTCCCAGTTGTTTATTCCTTGTCTCGTTGTAAGGTGGCCATGGTGGTGGATTGTTTGGCGGGGCAAGCTGGCCATGTTGTTTGGAACGTTCCCTTTCTTAGATCTGCTAACGATTGGGAGGTGGAGGATTGTTCAGCGTTCTTTTCCGTTAAACTTTATTAAAGAAAAAAAGAGTTGACAGTACAAGAAAATATACTGAAAACACTAGAGCATACAAGCTAAAAAACTAAAAAAATCCAGAAAACCCTCAAAAGAAAAACCTAAAACCGAATTCGCTCACATAAAAAGAGAATGCAACATATAACCCCCAAACAATCCAAAGACATGACCTTGTCCTCAAAACATCTCTCATTCCTTTCCCTCCACAAACTTCACCATATGCAAGCCGGGATCATCTTCCAAATGGCCGAGGCGATAGGATTCTCAAACTTCCTCGTCCAACAATACAAAACATCTACCACCTTCTTAGGCATTACCCAATCATAGTTGAGAATACTCAGTACATGCACCCACAATCCTCTAGCCACCGTGCAATGAATACAGAAATGATCAACTGTTTCTCCATCCCTCTTACACAAATAGCACACTACCCTCCTTCTTAAGTTGTCAATGGTCAGAATTTTCCTACGAGTGGCTTCCAAAACAAACAAACAAAGCCACTCTAGGGGGCACTAAATTCCTCCAACATTGACGCCAAGGAAAATCCTCACTGGAGCCCTCCAAAAGCAAAGAATACATCGACTTAACAGAGAAGACTCCGCACTTGGAACCCATCCAAAGCACTTTATCCTCACCCCCTCTTCTCCTACTCATCAAGTAAAGTAAGGAATAAAGCGTCGAAAAAACCTTCATCTCCCAATCATTGATTGTGAAAACCCGGTCTTTAGAAAAAAAAAAGAGAGAATAAAACATTGTTTTTGCAAGGCTGGGATTCGAACCCAGGCAATAAAGGAGGAGAGAGGGCGCTCATGACCACTGAGGCACCTTTGTTGTTTTTCCTTATATGGTGAAGTTTTATTTTATTTAAACACGTTTTGCTCGAATTGAATTTTTAAGTAAAACGGTGTGTTTTGATCTTCTTCTTTCCCAAACTTTGGAATCTCGATTTTTATGCCCTAGCCGCCGTTTTCAACCCTTCAGTTTCTCTCTCATCAATTTCCTCTCTCTCTCTTCAATTTCACATCCGTTTTAGCACCTTTTCGATTGATTTTCGTGGCCTTTCAACTTCATTGTTAGGATCTTAACGTTTTCTCAATAAATCAAGCGATTTATGGTGGTTAATGGAGGATTCCGAAAGGGCAACCATTTTGGGTTGTTACACTTTGATTCGCCCTATAAAAGGGGACCTTCTACTCAGAGATTATTCACACCTCTCAATTTCGACATCAGTCATTTTTGAGATCCATCTCTCTTTCTCTAGGTCAATTTCGGCCATTGTTGAGTTTCTCGATTTTCTTCGGTTCTTTTGGGTCACTGCAATACGTGGATTCTAGGGTGGTTCGATTGTTGAAGAAAATCTGGTAAGCGGAGCTACTATAATGGGCATGTTTGAGACCCCAAATATTTGGGGTCTCAACAAATCGGACAAACCAAACAAACTTCAAAATTTTTAACTTTTACACCTACACACTTCACTTTTCACAAACCCCAATAAATCTCAATAAAGTAAAGATTCCCAAAATTTTGGGAATATTCCCCAATATTTTGGCAAACAAACATCCCCAATATTTTTCTCCAAAAATTATGAACACGTTTTCATAAACGATTTTGTGGAAAATATTTTATTGCAAGTTTATGTTATTCTGAAAACAAATGTGGAATTTTAAAAGACCTACTGAGATTGTTTATATGATTGTTCTGAATTATTTATCAAAGATTCTGTATTCTGCTGAACATCATTTCTGATTTTGAATCTGAGTTATGATATTATATATTATACTGTTTTCAAACCCCGAGGCGATGTTCTGTTACTGGTTACTGATTACTGATTACTGCTGCTGTTGGTACCAACTCATTACTGATTACTGGTGCGCCCATTCTTTGGATTGGTTTCTGTGTGGGTTTCTCCCTGGTGCACACTTAGCGTACGTGGCTAAGTCTTAGTAGGGCAAACTCCACTTTCTGTTGGCTTAATTTGGTTTGGCCGCCGGTTAAGTCGTTGCACAACCCTGCCACAGGGGTCAATGTGGCTTACTGTTGATGTCAAGGGGATTTTTTGAAAAGCTATTTTATTTTCTGTATTTCCGATCACTGAATTGAGTATTATTTTCAAAGAAAAGCGTATATGTTTTTATTCTCTGCTTACTGAGTTGTTAAACTCACTCCGTTATTATTTTTCCCCACTTTCAGAGATTTTTGAAGAACGTGACAAGGATGATACTTAGATGGCATGCGGGCGGGAATAGTATTGTTTTGAAAATTGTACGAGTTTATGTTTTAAAGCATTGAAGTTTTGATGATGTTTTTATTTAGAATAAAGGAAATGATGTCTCAAAGTTGTTTTAATGAAAATTTCAAATGTTGATTTTTGGGGCGTGTGACATTGATCATCCACTCAAAATGAACATCTCACACAACTCTGGATCCCAACTCCATACAATCAGCCACCCAAGCATCCGTGCATCGAACTAGAGAGAATAACTGAGGAAACTCCAACTTCAAGGGTCTTTCCCCACACCAATTAAGCATATAAATTACGTAAACAATGTGCATTACAAACACGAAAGGGAGGGAGGGGGGGAGAAAAGGAACATTTTTACTAAGCATTTTGCCTCTATGCTGAATTAGCAAAAAAAAAAACAGAAAGAACATTGACTCAAGAAAACTAAACAGAAGTCAAAAATCCAACGTACCCCGTACTGAAAGCAACGACAGGAAGGTCCCTCTCTCACCTTCATTTGCCTGAATTCAGTGCAATATTTAAAAGAAAAACCAAAGAAGTTGAATAAATAGTAAAGTAAAGCACCTGCAATGATCATGATAGAAGATAGAACGGAAACCACGTATAGGAAAATCTGGACAAATCAGCAGAGTGTAAAGGTAGAGGATGTTTAGGACCTGTTGAGGAGGGTAATTGGAAGCGTACGGTCTCGAAGCGTGACGACGTGTCTCGCATAGAACTGGCAGTACATTTCGATTTTCCGTAGCCATACGACACTGCTTCTGCGTCCGTGTCTGTGTATCTTTGTCCTTCCCTAGAGATCTCGAACCCTAGACCCCAAAGGGATCAACGCACCCACATCTCGAGAATCTAGATCGAGAGAGAGCACAGACAGAGGGATAGTCACAGACAGAGCCACTGATGATTTGGTTCAGGCAAAGAACCGAACCGTTTATAAAATGGATTTTGGATTTGTGACCCGGCCTAAACCCAAGTACTACATACCCCGAAGCCCAAAGCACATTCAGGCTAGGCCTGAACCTTATCTCAAAACAAAAGATAAGGATCAGGCCCATCAATTCCTACTTCTGATTTGATTTGTTTTTCTATATATATACATTATATCTTGTCACGTCTCTCGTGTTCGTAATAGTTTATAAGCTCTCTTTGTAGTAACAGAGATGCATAAAAGGCGAGATTACGACACGTCTTTATCCTACGGATCTCACGACTGTAATATTATCCTTAAGATATATAAGATTACTGTGTAATAAGAAGAAACCAGTGAAAAACTTGTAAACATAACTCAGGAGATAAAATTGTGAAAATGGAAATCAAATTCAAATAAAATAGAATGATATACTGGAAAACAAGCAAAGACATGATATGAATAGGAAAAAAATCAGTACTCTGGAAAATAAGAGAAAAGAAAACAACCAAGCCATTGGGGTTAGGGATTAAGGGAGAACTCTAGGTCCTTACAAAACCTAGGACATGTTTGTTTGTCCAAAATTTTGGGACCCAAAATTTCTAACAAAACAAACATTACATCAAAATTTTCAACTTGTACACATACAATTCAAACTTTTTACAAACCCCAATAAACTTCAACATTCAAAAGATTCCCAAAATTTTGAGAATATTCTCCAAAAGATCAGTAAACAAATATATACCTATTGTTTAAGTTTAATTATAAGCATGACACACAAAGTAAAATAAAACATAAAACAAAGCATTTCTCAAGAAGAGTCTTCACCAGATGATACGGTAAGGTCTATCCAGTCTATATCGATGTGGTTTGCTCCCACATCGCCTTTCTTGTATGGAAACTCTGGTGGCAGATTCTTCAGAATAAGGTAGGGCTGGGAATCCACGAATACTTCTAGGCTGTTAGTTACTAATACTTGGACATGAATGACGAGTACATTAGTAGAAAGCTTGTGGGTAATGAAGGAGTCAACATCACCCTAATTTGTCTAAGTGAAATAAATGTGGACAAGGAAATAGAGTGAGTTTTAAGAACTCAGTAAGGGGAAAAATGAGCATGTGATGAAAAACATATAAACAGTACCTACATACTCGATAAATAGTTCATAATGCAAAGATAATACCAGTATAATTATATGCAGTATGCATGTCATGCTCATGTCTATAAAATCATTTGTCTTCCATATCCACTGTTTCACCCCAGAGACAGAGTTGTGCGTTCGATCTCCCATGCATTTTAAGACAGTTCTAGGCATTTTGTTGCCCAAGGACAATGGGTAAAGACTCATCTGCCTTCTACCCTGGGGTCATCCACTATCCAATAGTGATGATTGCACTCCCCAGTGATTGATACCATCACCTATAAAACTGTAAAAACTTTTTATTGGTGTAAATGTCATGCAAATGTCATGTCCTTTATATCATTGATGCAAATGTCATAACCATAACATCATTGGTGCATATTGAAATATGTCACTTACCATAAATCATGTGTTGTAATATTTCTTAAACTCGCTTATTTACAATATTACATGTAAACATGTCAAACGATAATTACAATTTCGTTATAAATCTTGTAAAAGACTTAACATTCTATCAAATCCATGATTTCCTAAGAAAAATAATACTTTATCACCTCTATATCTTGTATTTATTTCCAAAATAAATATCATTAAACTTATACTTATACTTAGCTAAACTAAAATCCTTAATCAATCATCAAGTGATTAAGGACTTAGTTTAAAACTTTCATTATTCAAATACAAGTCCAATATCTACATTTAATATAATTTCAAGTCTAATGAGGACTTAGACTTGGGCTTAATGACAAGCCCAACCCTTGACAAAATCAGTAGCTATGGAAGGCTACTTGGGTCAGCCCAAAATACTTAAAAAGAGGCCCAATACATATGGTCATTTAAGTTAGGCTTTTTGGGTCTAATAGGGACCTATCATTGAGATCCACTTACAAAACTCGTAATCTTGCAAAATTCATAAATATTCCAGCCCATTAAAACAATGCAAGTGATAAAAAAAACAAGTTCAATTCGTATAGCTATAGAAAATACTCGTTTTAGTGCAAAAACTTAGTTTTTATCAATAACTTATATTGATAACTTTTTCATCCTTACTCCAAATGACTCTAAATTTTAACTGAAGCTTTCTAATGATGTCTAGTCTAATCCCTCCAATGTTTAGATCAATATCTGATCATTTACTATATTAAATAATTTATTAAATGCACTATTATCATTAATTAAACAAAACTAGACTAGGTTTAACCTAATTAACCATGTCTTCCTTTATCCACGTAAATATTTGCATGAAACCTCTCCTATATGTTTTAAATACTTCTTAATCATTCAGAAGTAATGCCATGCAAGGCTCTAGTTATATATATATGAAGAACAATAGTGATTTTGGATTTTCTTGTTGGGGATAAAATCGTTATGAGACCAAATTATACCTTACTTCTCAACTTAGACACAACATATGTGGTTACGTGGTAAATAAGACAGATTGAACGGAATCACTTTAGCGTTAATCAAAAAAGAAAAGCATACATGACTCTTCTCGTTTTAATGCGGTCAACCATAATTTTATTGAGTAATAATTCTGTTTAATTTGGGATTTCATTCTACGGTCAAGGACAAATCATTTCTAAGTACTCAACTTTCTTGACCAAGTTTGAAAAAGTCTCGATTTATGGTCGTACCTAGGGCTGTTACTGTGTGGGTCGGGTCGGGTATGTGCGGGTTCGGTTTTAGGTCGGATCACATGTGAACACCCCTAGTCCTACCTATTACAATTGGGATATACTAAAAAAGATGTATTAAAAATAATCCTAAAGATTGTAATCTAAAAGGCTCCGTTTGTTTCACTTAAAATTATTTATAATGTAAGGTATTTTTAAGTAAATTTTATTTCAGTAATATATTCCAGTTTTCGATATTTGATTAGTAAACGTGATTCTTAATACCATTTTGAGATAAATTAAAAATAACATAATCAATCAAATAATATATTTTTCATAAAGAAGAATTTTTTTTTGAAAAATAAAAAATATAAAAATATGAATATATATCAAGATAATAAAATCGGGAGTGCGAGGAGAAAGAAAGAGGAGTACTGTGGATTCACGTGGAGTGGCCGGAAAATTAGAAAAAGAAAAATAAGATTACTTTATTCAAAAAGAGAAACTATTTTATATAAATTAATACTTATTTTTATGATTGATTTTATTTTACCAACCTTCTTATATACCGTAAACTAAGAAAAATATATTTCAAATATTAATTTACGGTGAAATAAACGGAGTCTAAGTTGAATATCAATTTTTTAGAATGAAAAATCTACAGCATGATATACTTAACTTCTTAAAAAAGCTGCTAATGATGATATGTTGATGCTTGATTTGGACCACAGTTATAAAGAACAATAGTAATTAATTTGGATTTACTTCCTGGGGATAAAATCCTTATGCGATCAAATTATACCTTACTTAATTCTCAACTTATATGTTTAAGAAGCTGCTAATGATGATTTTGGATTAACTTTGATTGTTTACATGTTAAAGAAGACATATTAATTAAAAGGGGCCACTTTAGCGCCAATTTTAGATTAAAAAAAGCCTCGTGACCACCAATATTTAGAAAAGAAAAGCACATGTGTAACGCCTCTCTCTTTTTCACTTACACATATATGATTTGATATATAAAAAATTGCTAAGTGGAATTTTCTTGTTTGATTTAGTACCTCCCTGTTATTTCATTATTAATTACAATAGGGGCTTTAATTTTATTAAGAGTCTTTCATAATGATATTTTTAATTTTATCTCTTGTTTTATATTCATAGTAATTAGCATGTTTTACATTTTATTAAATCTCGTAAGCCTATAGCCGACTCTTATGTACTTAAATAACTCGCTTTTAATCTTACAATTCTCTTGATAATTAATATTCTTCACATTTATATCTTAGTACTTAATGACTTTATTTTTGCATGAATTGTTGCATGGCCAAATAATGTATAAAAGCTAACCACCTTCCTGTTTGCTTTTTCTCTCATTCTTTCCCCTATTAGCCGACTGCATATACATGATGATTGGTTCCCATTTTTGTTGTTCTCTTTTGCATGCACTTGACGTTGGATGGAGTAGGTCAATCGGTGGTCAACTTTTTAATTTAGAAGATTTTCTTTGTGTGTTAATGAGTGCTTAGAGAAAGTGTGTAACCACATGGCAAATTTTGCCACAGTGGCGCCCGTATCACCTTATCCCCAGGTTTACTTCCTTTTGTTGAACTCTAGCTCATGATTGCTTAGGTATAGGATAGGTGGCAAGTTAACTCCTTAACTAGAGTTAAATCTATCCATTTAAAGCCTAACCCGATTTCATGTGACCATTTGTTTTCTTGGAATTGTCGACTTAGAGTGTGAACAAAGGGGGAGAGAGAGGGGGAGGGTCGTGTGAGGTTTCAACCGAGGAAGAAAACAATGGAAAGAAGAAGAAAGGAAGAAGAAAAGAGGAGGAAAAGAAAAGAAAATGACAAATAGAAAAGAGAAAGAAATAACTTAGAAGGTAAGCCACTTAGGGATTTTCGGCCATGGGAGAAAAACCACTCCCACGAGCCTTTCTCTTTTCTTTTTTTCTTGCATGTCTACCTTTTAATTTTGGTGGCTAATGGTGGATTTGGATTTAAAAAAAATCTTGGAGGTTCATCATCTTCAAAACAAAGGGGTAAGGGTGATAGAAACTTGATGGCTTTGGGGATTTAGGCTATTTAGTTGTGTTTTGATGATGGAAATCATCTTGGGGGCCACAAGTTGTAGTTGGTTGATAGCTTAGGTGGTCTTTGTGTCAAATAGATGCATGCATGTGGAGAAATGAAGAAGAAATGGGAACAGGAAAGTCATGTAACCGTTCACATCATTTTTGCTCATTCTTTTGTACTTCGGGTCTACCTCAACATTTAGATCTTGGATAACTCGCATGTTGGATATATTACAAAGAGGAGGTGAGTGACTTAGAATACCCACAGGTTACACTTGAGAGGAGGGAGTTGCATGCATGCTTGATTTTTTTTTTATGAACTTGATCTTGTTGCTTCCTTTATAGTTTTTGTACTTTATGAATTTGTGAACTTGTGAAATGAAAGATCTTGTTTTATTGGAAATGAGGGGCGCGACAGTGCCTTAGGATCAACGTTCTGGAGCCTTAAGGGCTGGAAAAATATCATATGGTTGACATATGTTCTTATATGTGAATGCATGGTGTTTTTTGAAAAAGGAAAAATTAGTGGTGGTGATTTTTATATGGTAATGTACTACTTCCGTCCACCCTGTTTTTATTTTGTTTTAATATAAATGTTCCAAATACATAAGCATACGTTAATTAACATTTAAATTCAAAAGAAAAAGGTGTATGCAAAACTACCCTAAGAAACCATGCTACCCGAATGACCTAAAGGATTTTACACCAAAAATGTCAAGATATGAAGTTTAATAATTATAGGTCTTATACTAAAATTTCAGCTAATTTGGATAAGTGGAAATGACCGAATTGCCCTTGGAAGCACCTGGGGGCAGTTTCGACATTTTGGAAAAAAGATAGGAGTAAAAACATCAGAGGCCAAAGTTTAGACCTACGATTATTATGGACTTAATTCAAGGGAATTAAGGTGGAATTTAGAGCCCATAACTAATACATATGAGGCCCAAAACACAAGGCTTAATGTAAAAATAAAACTGACCTATTAGGTTGAATATGATTTTAATCTCTTAATCAAAAAAGAGTAATGAAATAAAAATCTTTTAGTAATATTGAAATCCATAGAATGTCATTTAAATGCATACTGAGTATCAAATGGCTAAAAATGGATTAATTGTTAAGGTAGTGAACTTAAGACATGCAAGTTTAAGTTTTTGAATTAATGAGTTTAGAACCTAAATTATAGAATTGTTAATATTTCTCTTTTAATTGTGCAAGTTTCATTTACAATGTTATTTTGTTATGTGCATTCCATTGATCGTTTGTGGTAAATTAATTATCGATGATGCATATGATACATGTTGCATCAACATATCATGGGTATGAGGATTCTGATGACAGAAATGACCGAAATGAAACTCATACTCAGAGGTGGTCCTGAGATAGGGTGACGATGTCACTCACATTAGGATAGTGCAAGCCACCAGTGAGAGGATAGTGGTCAGTATCCATTGGCGATCGAACAATATACGCCTGATCGGGTTCTTGTGTCGAGGCAAGGGACAATCCAGAGGAGAGAAGGGACGTACAACCTGAACTCTGAGAGCTAAACAGAGCACAGAATGACACATCTATCGGACCGGAAAAGAAAGAAAGTAAAATGACTGGGAAACAGATACATCATTTCTGCATTGCATCGATCATACATCGTTATCCTGTTTATCATTATCGATGCTTATTTATTGTTTATTTATTACTATGATTGTTTCTGCTTATTTATTTCACATGATATGTCTCTTTTTTTTTCTTTATTGAGTCAATAGGACTCACCTCTTTTATGTTTGTTTGTGTTTGTCTTTTATTGTTAAACATGATATTTGATTGTTTCAAGATTGAATAGATTCTAGATACATGGTCTGTTTTATGGTCCCCTTTCATTATTTCTTTTATTTCTTTTGATGACAGTTTTTCAAAATTGTTTTTGATCATTTGAAACGAGGTTGTATAGGCTAGGTGGATAATAGGAAGCTGACATTTTTGTATAACTTAGGATGATTTTTTTAGTCATCCTGAATGACCATTTTGTACCAAACCGTGTTCGTTTATAGGAAATTGTGTATTTTTTTATGTTGATTTCTTGCAACAAGTTTTATTTATTTGATTTAATTATGTTTTAACCTTTTTACGACACAAACCAGTTTTCAACCTAATTCGTTAATGAGAATTTTCCTAATTAAGTGCATATTATTATGATACGTTACTTTCTATGATTTTGCCATTTTCATTTTAGTAGGTAACCGACTAAGGTTTTCCTTTGTAAAGTGAAAATATATCAATTTTAATATTTTGTGTTATTTCCCTTTCTTTGTTTAAGTTTTAAATCAACTTATGACCTCCTTTTAACCGGTAACCTCTTTAATCCAGTCTTCTGCTAAGTAAATTCAAGGGTATTTAAGCGATTCTAAGAGCTTTTATCGTGCGGTAATCTTCAAATTTTGTGCATGCGATTATTATAAGCGAGCCGAGAGGGTAAGTATCAGCACGTGGCGTGACAACATGTGACTCTTTTCTTTTTGGTGCAGTTAATTTAAATAAAAAATAGAAAGAAAATCCCAGTCTTGATATACTAAACTTAATTCATTACTGAAAAAGATAAATTACCTCATTCGGTATTGAGATGATGAATTTTTAAGTGAATGATCATGCAACATAAATAAAGCCCTGTGGATTTATTTATTTTTTGACAGAAGAATCCCCCTTTGACATGATTTTCTCTGTCAGAGCAAATGGAACTTACATTGTAGGGTATAAACTCTTCACACACAAAAATCATATAGTGCATGCCTCTATTAATTTGTACCATAGTCATAAAGTAAAATTATGATTTTGAATTTTTTTATTGAGATAAAATGTTTATCGAGAATGAAATTAATGAATAATATGTACCCCTCGGGGGTGCTACTAACTGCGAGACAATTCTTAGTAGTATCCGAAATTTACCTATGTGTTAATTCGGTCCCATTCCGATGATCCTTGTGCATGCATAAAATGACGTCCCTCGTTACTAAAAATAAATATATTATACCTTCATTTTCATTAACATGCATGTATAGGTAAAGAGGATAGATTGCTGAAAGGGACAACTTTTACATCAACCCCAGCCGTCTCTTCTGGTTTTGGTGAGGTTAAACTAAATTTTGCTGCATATTTAACCGTGGTTATTTAACGACTCCAGAATATTAACCCTCTGGGAATATATTATTGGGTAATTTGGGATTTAATTCTACCGCTAAAGACAATAACTAGTTTTTACCGTGTTACGGATTAGAGCAACTGCATTACCCTTTTGCTAGATCAGCTGATTGCTCCATGAACTTTTTCCATAAGAAACCGTAGTTAATATTTCATACCCTTAATTTATATTCCATAAGAGATCAGTAGTTCATATTTCACACACTTAATTTAATTATATTCCATAAGAATATATATATTCTTTGTTTTATGCATGAAAATGGAACTCATACCAAGATTAATTAAGCTCCATGCATGCTAACCAAACCTAATTAAACAAAAAAGAAAGAAAATTAAGCTCAATGCATGATGATATATAATAACAAATGGCTCAGCGAGTAGCAAAATAACTTATGAATCATTTGAACCACAAACATGAGATAAGTTAGGGCATGGAATTAATTCTGTCCTGCACAAGCCCCCGAAATGGTTTTGGACTATATATGCTATTTGTGGAGAGATTAATTGCCACTAATTTGCCGTATAATATATATTTGGAAATGGTCCCTTCGTTTTAATTATTAGGTTGAGGGGCGGTGACACTGTGCCTTCACCAAAAAAAAACTGTACTGAATCCTGTTACCTTCGAGAAGAAAATTAAAGGAAGCAGATAGCTGGCCGGGTCAGTCGTTAGGACTAATATATTGCAGGTGGCGTCTCAGGGAGGAGGAGAGACCTTAGGGAGAGGTTGGTCAGTAGTCTTTGTTCGTAGAGGTTGGTCAGTAGTCAACTACTCAACCAGGGCCAGTTGAGACCTACAAAAAAAAAAAAGAAGCCCGGTTGATCATTCGTCTTTTACAGCTATATAGAATTGTGGACCGTACTGGGATCGGCCTTTTGTATAACTTATCATGCATGTGCTCTACTTTTTGTCTTTTCATATATGAGCAAATATTTAAAAGACTGGAGACAGGACAAGCTTTCCCACGGTGTCAGACTAACCCATAGATCGTGCAATCTTATCCTTATAAGGGGAACTAAAAGTAGAACAAGTACTAGGAATATCAAAAGATATACTCCATCTCATGGCCGTAAGATTCCTCTGTACGTACCTGTAAATCTTCTTTTTTTCCCCCACTAGCTTTGGTGCCATCTAATTATGATTCGTACCGCATAATTATATACACCAAGCACCACCGAATAGGTTGAATTGCATATGGGTTTAGCTCAATGATCTCCTAGCCCGTACTTAATTAGTGCAAATTGACTGCTGGAGCTCCACTAAACGGGGCCATGAGCCATGACATGTGCATTAATGTTACGTCACTTAGGCATGAACTTCGCAGAAGCTCACATGATATTCGAGCATCGATTCCTCCGATGTACGAGGGTGCGTAAACAATGAAAGGGACTGCCCGCGCTGTGGGGTTCGTTTCTCTTAAATATTCCTTGGCATTGTTTGCAGCAAGCACCGCAGTGTTGGGGCTCAAAGACCTATTAGCTCTTTTTAAGCTTTCAACTCTCTTAAGTCTTACCCATTGAAGCTATAGCTAGCTGTAGGAGCTGGGAGTACCATGCCAAAGGGACCATATCTGGAGAAGTATACATGTGTGATATTGGCTCGGTTCGTCTTCTCGCATTAGAAGACGATCGACTAGCTAGATGAGCCGAACCAATATCACACTTGTATGCTTCTTCACATTCAATCAATCATGCTTTTGAAATGACGTGTATATATATGCTTGATCACGTTACGTACCTCTAGAGGCCCTAGTTCTCATATACTTTCTTCTCATTTTGTCCTTATGTTGGCAGCAAGAGAGAAGATGATTTCCCTCAGTGCTCCAGATCAAGAGATCAGAAAATGGACTCGTTTAGTCTTTATCTGTTGTAGTTATGGATGTAATCTTCCTGTCACAAGCAGTTGTCTCAGGCCGTTATACGTATTGAATCTATCGATCTGTGAGTTCTGATGATTCTGATTACTGTAGATCATCTTCTTCCACGTCTATTTGTAGACTACAGCTTCAGCAGATGATTTCATTTTCTCCCAGCTCGAAACACAGATATTGTTCGTTTACAGCATCACAGACAGCAATCATCACGATCTGCATGGCATGGCTGCTTCTCTTTGAATCCAGACTCAAATTATAACATCTTTCTGAGATTTCTTTCTGCCGAGAAAATACAAAGGTTAGGGTCGACAATATATGCTTGCCTAGTTCAATGCATGCGCATGGTGCAATATTGATCTTCCTTCAGCAATTATAAGTATCATATCTCCCTTGCTGCTTTCTCCTGATATCATAATATTGCTGGGCTTGCCCGAGATATGCACCCCAGTTTCTTGCAAACACTTAATGTATATAGTTGTTGAAGCTTTGAGAGACTAAAAGATGTATATGTTAGACCTGTACTGATGGATATTTTTTCTGCGCAATTGATCATGATTTTCCCCTCCATATGTCGACTCAAGCTCTGTGAAGAATCAAACTCAAGAATGATATGGAAATTAATTTAGAAAAGAGAAAAAATATAAGGCAAAAAAAGTTTTCCTAATCTAGATTTGATGGATGACAGAAAAGGGGTTTAATTCAATGTACCAAATAAAAGAGCTTTTCGAATAATGAAGCGCCAATAGTTCATGTCAATTCTAATTAAGAAATAGAAAGATAAGGAACAACAAAGTTTACTAGTTCTAACCTTTTTGCATTTAAGTCTTAACTAATAAATTATTAAGCCGTGTGTTTACTTTGGAGACAGTGCCACAAATTTTTCTACAATTTTTGTGATCACAGTCGTGTAGTTATCCCCTCGCACACCCATATGCAGATCCAAAATTAATTAACTTGGCGGATTCGGATTTTAATTCTGATCGTGAAGCTTTCCAACCACAAGTTCTGATCTCACAATTAATATCCCTTTCATGAAAAGCCAGCAAGGATTTGGAAGATCTTCGAGAACTGTTGAACGTGATGTCTAATGAAATGAATAAGATTTCAATTACCTTTTGGATAGAACACGTCTGAAGTTTCCAAACTGCTGTGGTTCTCACCAATTAATGCAAGCTTTTGGTCGAAGTCTTTTCCAATTAATTATTGTGTGCTGGAAACAGCAAGGATTTGGAAGATCTTTTTGATAGTCCTAGGCTCCTATCTCACGACTTTTTAAATTGACTGGCCACTGGAGCCCATTAGAACTATTCACGTACGCCACCAATATTGTATACAGCAGCATAATTTGTTATAAGTTATGTTAGTTTTGCAAATACTTTATACGATTTTGATAAAATTATAAATATTTATATAGATTAAAAATATTTAATTTTTATTGGAATTTGTAAAAAATTATAGAGATAAATTGATATAATTGCTTAATAAAAAATATTGGAGTTAAGAGATAAAGTATAGAGATAATATTTGTTAATTTTTTTAAAAAGTATTGAAATTTGTGTGAAAAATTATTAAAAATGAAATAAAAAATATTAATATTTGTGTATAAAATTTTTAAGATTTTAAAGGTTAATTTTATATATTTATTGAATACTATTATATTTTAAAATATTTTTACAAACAACCTGCCTTTAAAATTCGACTTGTTATCTCAAGTTAATAGGGTTCGAGATTCGTACTACTTCCAGACTTCCAGTGAACTTCCTTCTTATCTTATTCTTCATAGGTCAGAAGGGGTTTCTACCTTTTATGTCTTCTGCATGTGACAGCTGCCACAAACACTTGAGCACGTACGTCAGTCCAGGACAATTATATATATATACTTCTAATATAATCACTAGTAATATATAAAACAATGGAATCTCAAGACACTCACATGGCTTTAAGGACTTTCTGTACAAAGGTCCTTAATTAACTGGAACAAATGGATTTCAAAGTAGGCTAATTTACAAGTTGCAGAACTGATATTGGTTTGGTAGGGCAAGAAAGGGGAGATGGAAAAAGAGGTTCAAGCCAAGTCAAGGCCAGCTGAGACTTATATAGGACTGGAATATGCATGATAAGTGAAGTGGAAACCATGAAAGCTTTACTCAGGCTCCACCCTCGCTGGAGGGTTCAATGGACACCGCCGATGGAAATGGTTTGGCGCATAATCTAGCTAAATGGGGCAGGGGTCTAGACTGTCGAGGGGATGTGCCGTTGCAGATTATTACTTGTGATGACTGCTTTTTGTAGCAGAGAAGTTGTGTAAATCCCATGTTACTTGGAAAACAAAAATTGCATGATAGTTGAGGATCATATACACCTTTATGCACCTTTGTTTATAACCAATTAGCTGCGTCTTATATCATTGTGCTTTTCAACAGACCTGAAAATTTCTTCTTCTTTTTTCAGAGTTGCCATAGCTATTTCCTGCGAAATATATAATGGGTCTTGGTCAATCTTCTTATTAACTGAGGCTTCCAGATTAGATATTGCAACGTTGGCCAGCGACCCCATTTTGTCGCTTATGGATCTGACAGGAACGAAAATAAACGAGACAGATAGATTCACAAGCCCCTGTATGATCAATATGGTTTCAAGATCCTTAAACAAAATTGCATATGCTCAAGTTCCCCAACAGCAAATTTAAAGGTTTGGTGCTTCCAAGTAGTCGGAAGGCGAAGGCATAACATAAAGTCAACAGCAAGAACTAGTGAAGCTAGCAGCCATGAGCATACTCAGGCAAAAACATACTGAAGCCATGAGCTGCATGCGACTTTGACAAGATCCACCTCGGAAGAGAGGGAGAGGAGGGGAATGAGAGAGAAAAGAAACTTTCTGCTGTCTGCTCTTAGCTCCAGGGGTTATTAATTAACACAGGCCGTGGTCCGTTTTGTCAGTTTCACAAAACCATGAAGGGAGAACTTGACTTTATGCGCAAAGAAATGTTTAAAGTTAGATTAATCTGGAATTTGTGTAAAAATTTTGACATTTTATTATTTGTTCTAAACAGAATTTTACTTTTAAAACATTTCTTTAAAAATTTGAAAAATTCTTATCACCAAAACATCATAAACTTGAGATGAGAATATTCACCTCTTAGAACAAAAGTTACAGGTGAGAATTACTTTCAGCAGATATTGCCTCTAGGGCCAGCAAGAACATATTCAGAATTTAAACACAAAAATCAATACATTTTATACAATCTCTAACAATTTTTTAATTTTTTATTCAACATAAATTTTCTCTCTCTATACTTTTCACATAATTCCAATACTTTTTTATTAAACAATTACATCAAATCATTTTTCTCTCCACTTTACACAAATATCAATAAAATACTATTCAACGTAAAAATTCACAACTTCTCTCAAATCCTACAATTTTTTCTCAAAACGAACATAACCTAGGAGGTTGTAGCCCATTAGAAAGAACAAAAGGTCCTCGAGTCAAGTGGTGAGTGCAAAGGCCCATGGAAAACGAGTAAGCTACTAAGCCAATGGTGAGTGTGCCTGAAGGAGCGCAAAAAAGCGGGCAAGCCCGAGGTAAATGGGCTTGAGAGCCTAAGAGCAGTAACAACCAACGCACAAGATGTCAAGACCGTGGCGGCTGCCGCTGAAGGAGGGACAGACGTAGTCTCGATCCAGCAAGTCTCAAGTGGCAGCGGGTAGATCAACGGGAGAAGAGTCCAATGGAGTTGGTGATGGCCACCAAAGAGCACCGGAAACGAAAAACACAAAAACGCAAAAGAATCCGGTAACTACACCCCCGAACCGACAGGAAATCAGACAGAAGCGGGTGGGCAGAGGGAGGCGAAGCTCCTCCCGGCCACCCATGAGAGGGCAAGGGGAGGGGGCTAAGCAGATTGGAAAAGTCTAGAGAGAGAGAGAGAGGGCCTGTCTCTCCAGACTAACGGGAGTAGAGTTGCTGTCATTGACCTCCTAGCTAGGTTGAATGCATGGTCTTATGGCGGAAACGTGTACAATAAATACTTCCCATTCTTCGTCCTTTTCTTTTTTTGGCCTTTCGCTTTCCCACCGTAAGCTTGCCTTTTTGTCCACTTTCTGATTCAACTCAACTTTCGGGTCTGGATCTTTCGGCTACTTGCATGTTTTTTTTTCCTGAATTAATTATAAAACTATTGAACCCGTCCAAGTGTAGACGGATCCTCGGGCGACCAAATTTAAAAGGGCAATAGAAGACAAGCAGAAAGAGTGGAGTGGGTTCTGCCCGGAACTCACCCCTCTCTCTGCCTTTCTCCGAAATTGCTCTGTAATTAGATCCCGATCCTCTAAGTGGTACTATGGTAATCCAAGTTACCAGAAACGGAAAGTTATTTGCAACTTAGCCCGGATAGACGAATTAAAATTCTTTACCAGGAAAGGAAAAAAAAAAGCATGAAGAATTGAACAAAGATTAAGAGCAAAAAAATATATTAATTGAATTGTTAAGCAGGATTAGTACTCACCTGTCCTTTACCGTTAAATTGGCGCCATTTTCACCTTAAAGCCCTCAGAAGTGAAAGTATAATTCCAGTACTCCGGCAGTACTGTGTACTTGGTTCTGTCGGGCCCAAAATCAGCCACGTGGATAGAGAGGACTAGTACACAGCTGTTAGATGACGTGGGGAAAACTCATACCCTTTGTACATCATTCGGCATACTGAGGCATTACACATGAACACTTGGAATAGGTATGAGTCAAAACATGAACTTAGAATTTGCTCTCTTTCTAAGGACAGGAGTCTTCTACAAATATCAAAGAGCAGCTCTCAAAGCATATCATTTTTCTCAGCAAATAAGCAGATCTATCTCCCGGGAAAGTAGTGCCTGTTTTCCTGGAAAACCCACCAGAACATAGAGACTCGTTGTTGACTTGATAAGTCAGGTCAATTTCTCTCCTCTCTCCCTCTCTCTCACCCACACACATTTGCGTAATTTGGATTGTTAGATGTTCTTTAAGTTTACATGGTATCTCTCTGTTTGGTTGCTGAGGAAAATGCGGAAGCCTAACTGATAATGAAATGGTAGAATTTATTTTACATTGAGTGATGGTCTCTAAACAATGAAATCTTAGTCAAGTAAGCATGAGCGTTATTTTCCATTGCATACAGCTGAGAGAATGAAGTTTGGGATATGAATCAATTCGAGTTTCTTTTTCATGAATACTGTCCGTTACCAAACTGAACATAACTGGAGAGAATCTGAAATTTAACTTGAGAGCATCATTTTTTCTTTTGTTTGTCACGCTTAGGATACTTATAGCATCATTTGATTTTAGTAGGAAAAGGAAATAAATTGAGTTTCTGTGTCTGGATTTCTTTTCATTTTCCCAGACTTGATAGCGACGATATGGTTCCTCAGTTATTCTGGCTTAGTTCTGCTGAAGAATTCTGTTTCTAGGTAAGAGGAAAGCGAATGGGATGTTACTTTTTTGTTAACAACAAATAAGACATGAGGCTCAAATTCAAGATTTTCTTTTCTTCTAATTTATCGGGAGGTATTCACTTCTGCTTGTAAAACTTTTGCAATGTGTATATCTGTTTCATAATATCATACAAAATTCTAGGTCCTTGAGAATTATTAGTATCCAAATACTTCCTCATTTGTAAGTAGAAACAACAAAAGGCACGAAAACAAAGAGTTGATTGTGTCTTGTTCTATGGCGATTTTGGCAGGCATCTACCTTTGGTCGTTGTCATGCGTTTTATAGAGCTGAGGGACATTTTGTGTAATTTTTTCTTTGTCTGATGAGATGGCAAAGGACCAGATTAGTAGTGCCTCACCAGCTCCCGTATCAGAGTTACTCTCCCAGACTGTCCTTGCAATATCTGATACTGTACATGCAGCCAAGGAAGTCCTCATTCAGAAGGAGAATTTCCAAAAATTCTTGACTTACTTGGAGAAGATCATATCTCTCTTAAAAGAATTGTCGGTCCTAAACTTAGAGCATTCCAAGAGCATAGAAAATGCTGTGGAGATCCTCAATCGAGAGATTAAAGTTGCCAAGCAGCTGGCTCTTGAGTGCAGAAACAGAAACAAGGTTTATCTCTTAATCAACTGCCGGAAGATTGTTAAGGTTTTAGAAGATAGTACAAAAGAGATTAGCAGGGGGCTAAGCCTTATCCCTTTGGTCAATTTACATATTTCATCAGGTATAAAAGACCAGCTTAGTGAGCTGTCCAAGGATATGCAGCATGCGGAATATCGTGTAGCTGTATTGGAGGAAGAAATTTTGGCAAAGATTCAGTTGGGAACTCAGGAGAGGAATAATCAATCGTATGCAAATCATTTGTTAGTTCTAATTGCTGAGGCTGTTGGGATATCCACTGAGAATTCTGAACTGAAGAAAGAATTCCAAGAATTCAAAAGGGAAAGAGAAGCTGCCACTCTGAATAATGTCTCAGCAGAAGGTTTAAAAATAGAGCAGATTATTGCATTGCTAGAAAAGGCTGATGCTACACCATCTTCTGAGGAAAAGATGAAGGAATATTTTGAAAAGCGCGACTCTTTAGGAAGGCAACCATTGGAACCTTTAAAGTCATTTGATTGCCCCATCACTCATGCTGTTATGGTTGACCCTGTGGAAACTTCCTCTGGTCAGACGTTTGAGAGAAGTGCCATAGAGAGGTGGTTTGCTGAAGGGAATGATCTTTGTCCCTTGACCATGGTTCCCTTGAACACTTTGGTTCTTCGACCTAACAAAACTCTTCGACAATCAATTGAAGAATGGAAGAACAGGAACACAATCATTACCATAGCCTCTATCAAATCCTGCCTCCAGTCTTGTGAAGAGCAAGAAATGCTTCAATCCTTATGCAAACTGCGAGATATTTGCAAAGAAAGAGACTTGCACCGTGAATGGATAGCAATGGAAGACTACATTCCAGTTCTTATAGGACTTCTCAATGAAAAGAATTGTGAGATAAGAAAGGAAGCTCTGTTCATCTTATTTATGCTTGCAAAAGATAATGAAGACAATAAGGTACCTTTGACTCCATTCTCATTTATGTTTAATGGGGCTAAACAGATTATTCCATTCTTCATGCTATGCTACTTCACCTGTTGAGGAGATAGACATGCGCAGATTTGGTTTGGGGTGCTTCATTTTATTGGTTTTGCAGTGCTTCTTACTTTACTGGCTTTCTCATCATGGAGATATGCCAATCTCATTTTTTCAACTGGGCTGAGATGGAAATTTTCAAATGCTAATCAATCACACTCTTTTGGCAGGAAAGCATCTCAAAGATTGATAATGCCCTTGAATCCATCGTCCACTCACTTGCCCGCAAAATTGCTGAAAGTAAGTTAGCATTGCAGTTGTTACTGGAACTGTCTAGAAGTAATGCAGTACGAGGTTCTATTGGAACAGTTCAGGGCTGCATACTTCTCCTGGTGACCATTTTAGGCAGCGATGACATTCAAGCTGCCAAAGATGCCCAAGAGCTTCTGGAGAATTTGTCTTTCCTTGATCAGAATGTTATATTGATGGCAAAAGCTAGTCATTTTAAACCTTTGATACGGCGTCTTTCTTCAGGTATGTTGGGAACTCGAATCGGATAGTCAGATGCTTCACTCGTATGGTTTAAATTTGATCCTCATTGATTTCTTAGGAGTTGTTGGAATTGTTTTCTTAGAAAACGTGTAGATTCTGTAATGTTTAGTATTGAGTATTATGCAATGATCTGTATCCTTCAAGTATACATCACTCACTTATAGAACAGTTCACAGTTCACAGTTCAAAGTAGAGAACCAAGAAGATGCAGTTTCCATATAAGGATGAATAGCCTTGATCAGTAAGATGATACTGATAAATTTTAAGAATTCGGTTAGTGAGACGGCGCCCTAACATGGTCCTCCTGTGTGGGGAGTAGCCAAGTTGACAGCTTTAAAAGCTGAAGATACCTATATTTATTCTGATTGAGTAAGTAATAATTAATTACATAATATATTTTTTGTTTATTTAAGTTAATATGAAAAATCTGGTAAAGCCAAAAATTAGAAAGAAAAAAAAAGAAATGTAGACCCAAAACTTTTCTTTGTTTTGAACTAACTTAAAAGAAGGTTTAATTCCCAAATTAAAAGCCAATTATGGGGTGAAGCTTAAGTTAGGACTAGAGTGTACTCTCACGACTATTGTACTTCATCATAATCACTTCTATTCTTATCTGTAGCTCTTTGTGCCAGACCACCTAAACATTGTGTCTCCTCTGGAGGGTTAATTTTTTTTGTTTTCTCTTCTCTGCCGTGTTTTGATCAAAAAACCTACTTTGCTTTTGGCTTGTTGATTGATCAACTTGCTGTTTGAATAGCACTTTTAAATCTTATTGGTTATCCCAGTTTTGCTTCTATTAGGAGTTTGTGACACTTCCTATTGCTTTGTCTGTGAAGTTTGATGTATAGAGACTTGATGAAGATATGCTTCCAATCTTCACTGTTTGAAGGTACATTCTCCACATCCACAGTAGGAGCTTGTTAAAACTTTGGAGGGTAAAGCAAAGAAATTGGCGTTGATTTCAGCAAAGATTAGGGAGGTGTAAAGGAGATCTCTTGTGTGGTTTAACAGAATTCAGACCTAGTCGGACTTTTATTTTTCTACTAAATCTCATGTTGAAAATAGAGAAATAAGGAGGTGCATTGTAGCTATGTACCTCCTTATTGCTTTGTCTGTGAAGTTTGATTTATAGAGATTTGATGAAGATATACTTCCAATCTTCACTGTTTGAAGGTACATTCTCCACATCTACAGTACAAACTTGTCAAAACTTTGGAGTTTGGTGGGTAAAGCAAAGAAATTTGCGTTGATTTCAGCAAACCATTAGGGAGGTGTAAAGGAGATCTCTTGTGTGGTTTAACAGAATTCAGACCTAGCCGGACTTTTGTTTTCTGCTAAATCTCATGTTGAAAATAGAAAAATAAGGAGGTGCATTGTAGCTATGCAAGGGTGGTAAAATCTCATGTCGGTAAAAGTGAATGGAGAATTGTAATTCAAGTAATATTAATAGATATTAGCACTAAGTGCATGTGGATTCACCCCAATTTCAGCACCTTCACTCCATTTGTGGACTTTTGTGCATTAGAAGACTTAATCCAATTGGGAGACTTTGGGACAAGTGGGGCTCGAGTCCTTCTGTTTATGGAGTAACTTGATAGCTTTCTGGGCTAAAAGCTGCCCTCAAGGGAGTGAGATTTTGGATGTCTTAGGACCTAGAATTTGCGTCTCTCGCCATTATAATCCATATTTGTCATCAGAGAGCATCCTCTATCTTTTTCACGTGCGAACATAGACCTTATGTGTGTGCTGTTTTGGTTTTTCTTTTCCAATTTTTTCCATGAAGTTGGAACATAAAATACCTACATCTGAGATTGGCATATGCAAATGTCTGTATGAAGTTGGACATCCCTCCATTTAACTGATGACAGCTGGCTTAACATGTATATATCATAAACAGCGGTGTCTTGAATTTCATACTGCTAATTATGATGGTAATGATACCGACTTGATGCAGGACAAGAGGACGTTAAAATAATCATGGCCGAAGCTTTGTCTGAAATGGAATTGACTGATCACAATAAACTGTCCATAGTTGAAGATGGGGCATTGAGGCCACTTCTTCAATTGCTCTCGAATGGTGACTTGGAGGTGAAGAAAGTGGCTGTCAAAGCTCTTCTGCACCTCTCAAACTTACCACAAAGTGGCCTCCGGATGATTAGAGAAGGTGCAGTTGGGCCACTGTTTGAACTTCTATATCGTCACAGTTTATCTTCACCAACTTTGCGTGAGCAGGTAGCTGCCACAATCATGCACCTTGCCATATCAACCACTCTCCAAGAAGCTGATCAAGAGCAGGTTTTCTTGTTGGAATCTGAGGAAGATACTTTTAAGTTTTTTTCACTTATTTCCTTAACAGGACCAGACATACAAAGAAGCATTCTTAAATCCTTCCATGCAATGGGCCAATCTCCTTCTGGTATTAACATCAGGATGAAGTTGAGGCAGGTAAGCATCCTCGTTGAACTTCTAGGATCACTTGTCCTTCTTTATTGCGCTCAGCAGTTCTAATGTGATAGGTTTATTGGCAACAATCACTAACTGGAATGTTTATGTGATTCCCAGCTATCTGCTGTTCAAGTGTTGGTTCAATTATGTGAGGTTGATAACCACATTGTACGAGTAAATGCTGTGAAGCTGTTCCATTGCTTGACAGTAGATGGTGATGAAAGCACCTTTTTGGAGCATGTGGGTCAGAGATGCATTGAGACACTGCTGAGGATCATCAAAACTTCTAGTGATGTGGAAGAGATTGCTGCTGCAATGGGTATTATATCTAACCTTCCCAAGGAGACACAACTTACTCAGTGGCTTATAGATGCTGGGGCAGTTCAAACAATTTCTGCATATCTCACTGATGGAAACAAAAATGCCATAAACAACAGCCAGGTAATTGACAACGCTGTTGCAGCTCTCCACCGTTTCACTGTCTCAACAAAGCAGGAATGGCAGAAGAGAGTAGCTGAAGCTGGCATTATACCTCTGCTGGTACAGTTGCTAGTTTCTGGAACAGCAGTGGCAAAACAAAATGCAGCAATTTCACTTAAGCAGTTTTCAGAAAGCTCCTTTAGCTTGAGCAGGCCAATAAAAAAGTATGGCATCTTCCAGTGTTGCTTGGCAACTCCTGAAACTGGCTGCGCTGTACACTTGGGCATCTGTACAGTTGAGTCTTCATTTTGCATTTTACAGGCTAATGCTCTGGTACCTCTTGTAAGGATGCTTGGGGAGCCCGATCTGGGGTCTTGTGAAGCTTCTTTAGATGCACTCTTGACATTGATAGATGTTGAAAGAAAGGGCGGGAGTAAAGTGCTGGGTGAAGTAAATGCCATTCCTCCAATTATAAAGTTGTTGAGTTCCCCATCCGACAGATTACAGGAGAAAACTCTCATTGCTTTAGAAAGAATTTTTCAGTGCGACGAGTTAAAGCAAAAATATGGAACTTCAGCACAGATGCCATTGGTGGACATTGCTCAGAGGAAAAGTAGCCATATGAAATCTCTGGCTGCCAAGATACTTGCTCAGCTGAATGTTCTTGGTCAACAGTCTTCCTTTTTTTGATTGATGGTCTTGTTCATTTTTTTATGACACATGAATCATAGGAATCAAGAAGCAATATCATGTTCCTCAGTCATCGGTCATCACTAGACTCTAATCTAAGCAAAGGAACATGCATATCCGAATGCATTTTTGTGTTGCTGAACCAGATCAGAAGACAGGAAACCTCTCTAGTATCCTCACCTCCTTTTCTTGCTTGCTGGGTGTATAGTGTACTATTCTAAATGAAATCTGAGTTTTTGTATGTATGTTGTTAGAAAACACGACTGAATTTTCCTTCCAGAGTGTATTAATAGGAGAAATAGGCTTTTATTAAACGTACTTTTTGAAAAACTTAGTTTTTTTTTCCTTCCAGAGGGAATTGGATTTTTACTTTAACAATTGTAGAGGTGAGTGAAAAAGATTACCATTTTTTTTCTCGAAAGAAAAGGATTACCATTAAAGGGTGAAGTAAACATTGAATTTTAAACCCAAATCGTAGTAGTTAAAACTTTAGAACAAATAGGGTTTCCTTCCATTTAATTTTTGTGAAACTTAACCTAGTAGCATAATTACTGAACGAGCAGCTATTCTGTCAAAACAGATGTTTCTGTAATAAGGAACTGGCCAAGGATAATTATAAAAGGCATTCCTTAAACAATTCTGGCTCCACCCGTCTATGAGACAACTGGGCAATTCTTAACTATAATCCCTTTTTCACTTGGGCATGTCGCTAAGGGGCATCCATCCACCTTGTTCCCCCACCAGTCGACATTAATGAAGTTCCAATATTGCAGTGAAAAGAACAACAACAAGGTCATGAAGGCAGTTCCTGCATCAAGTCCACCAGAAAGGACGTAGTTATAGCGCGTCCACCATTCTGGCCTGTACGATCACAAATCCTGAGAAAAACCCAACAACGATCCAACTGGTGAAGTTTACAGCACTAGATGGGGGCATCATTCCCGTGGCACCCAATAGGACAGGCATGTTCACATGACTAATCCATTTTGGTTTGGGAATGCCTTGTGTATAAGCCAGACCAGAAGAGGAGCAATGGCTCCTCCAAGAAAGAACAAATTGACTTTCTCATATTCACCCAGGTCCCCAAAGATTCTGCGAGGTTCCAACAAGTCCCCAGATGACAGATGCGTCGAAGAGACAAGGTCCATTGGGCAAGTCCAGGGGCTGTCAGGTGGCAGCATGGAGGTATCACAAAGGTTGGGGATGCTTTCCATTAGCCAACATGACGTTCCCGTATATACCAGTACTGCTATGATAGTTCCTGCCACCTGCAGTACCAGGTTTGCTTTAGGATATTGTAGTATTACAGTGAAAGTTGAGACACCGATAAAGCAGAATGGACCTGTGCCATGAACTTTGTTCTTGGTGGAATTTTCATGTAGTGGCCAAGCTTTAAGTCTCCCAGAAAGGTTAGAGCTTGAATCATGCTAATGTATCCATACACCTTGAAGCACATGTTAGCGACAGGACGCCCTGGGTATAGGTAGCCAATAATGTATTCTGTTATAATGTTCAAACCTGGTGCCTGACTGGCCAAGAAGAGATGCCAATCGTAAAATTTCAGAAGGAAATTCATAAAGAAGTTGATGTAAACCAATTGCGCTTGATTTTTTGTTAAGTTTTGCTCATAAATTAGAGTAGGATACGTTTACCTGGTTTGTGGTGGCAGTGATGATACCAATTGGTAGAGTGAAGAAAATGGCAATTGCACAAGCTAGCAGAACACCCCACCAAGGTAATTGAAGCGATTAATTGTAATACTCGCAAGCAAACATGGTAGCTACAATGCTCACCACAAGAATAATGACAAACCACCATGTAGGCACTGACTTGTAGTTCTTCATGAGCCTCGTATGTATATCCACTATTTTATTCCTTCCAAAGGCTCTTTTGTTTTGCTTCAATGTCACTGCGTGTGGCAGGTGCAAAATGAACTTCAGATTGGATAATTTTTTGTGTTTTGGAACATGTAATCACTTTCATGAGTCATATATGTTCCAAAACCTCATCTCTTTTACAGGAAAGCTTCAAGATGTGATTACCTTCCATTAAAGAGTAGAACATGAACGACAGTGGCAGAAAGTGCAGCAAATCCAAGACCATAATTCATAGCGAAGAAAGTGCTGAGATGTACAGACCCTGCCTCCGCGTAAGCACCCCGATCAAGATGGAAGTTGGAATCAATGATACCCAGAATATTGTATGCTGAACCATTTGATGTGAAAAGGTTGGCAGAGTTTATTGGGAAGGTCTTGGCATTGTAGATGTTGAGCCAGTAAGTGAGAGGGATCATCACGTACATAACAAGGAAGAATCCAGCAGCAACATTGGCGGTGGCAAACCAGGGACTAGCAAGTGGACTCGCAAGGTGGGCAGAAATAGTAGCCCAATCTATCCCCAGGGAACAATCCCAAGGCCGTTTGAGCCAGAACCCAGTTGTTGGACAAAAACAGACTGAGGAGCGATACAGCAGACCCAAGAGAAAGATATTAAAGTAAGGAAAAGATAGCCTGGTAAGATGTAGTAAGCAAAGCTACAGATGAAGGCCAGGAGGAAGAATTGGGTACGTGTAGTGCCGCCTTTAGGTCCTTTTTCCTTCTCATGAAGAGCCCTGCAGTGGTAATAATATTGTATCAATCAGGGCACTGACAAGTTCATGAGAGTACCTATTTTTCGATTATTTGATATAAATTGCAAAGGCATAACAACCTGAATAATGCAACCTGAACCAGGTTAGAAGGCCACCACATTTCCCCTGGCTCAACCAGATATTTTCTGAAAAGACCTGCCCAACCAAAGCCCAACACCTACAGTTTAAGCAAGAAAACTACAGAATTGGAAGCTGCCCAAAGTATTCCATGCTAACATCTATACGTATAGAGCCGGACATTATATGTGTAGAATACGAAGTACTGGAGTAGATCTCTAGTCTTCAAGAAAGTATATGGAGGATTGGAAAACTCAAATGAACATTTAAATAACAAGCATCAAAGTATATGATTAGAATGGTCAAATATTCTGCAGCTCATCATGTATAATAAAATAAGCATCGATCAACTATTCCAAGCATATTGTTCGCTGGGAAAAGTAAGATATTAGTTAATAACCGCATCACTCGCTTCAATTTTATTTCTGCAAGCATTATCTTAACAGGCATCATCGGTAAAATATACATCAGCATTTATGATCTCTCAAAAGTCAATAGGAAACTTCATTCGGAATGAAAGAAGAAAACTAAGAGAACCTGAGTAGTAAGCATGACAAGCAAGGCCGGAATAAAGGTGAGGCTCCTCTTATAAAAAAGCTTAACACCAGACAAAATGTGAGAAGCATAAACAGTTCCAGAACCCGAATTCGCAAATATAGTGATCAAAACACGTTCCTTGATGTTAAACGGCCCCGGGTTCATCCTGAACTCAAGCCATGTTCCCACAAAGAGCAATCGCCTTGGCAACGTGAGTGCCCAATGGGAACCACCGCAATCTGAGCAGAAATCGAAGTGATCATAAATGGCTCTGTCCTGTACCAGAAGAACTGGTTCACAAAGGACAGGATGACACATGCAGCAACACCCAGAACCCACATCCTGAATGTGAGCACTGGGATGGTGGGATCATCCGTTTTGGGTACTGTTACATTCACTTCTCGGATAGGACACTCCTCGTTAACTTCAAAGGAATCCAATAACCTCTCAACCTCAAATACCTCGGCAGCCATGGTAGATTTCGGCTCAAGCTCTCGACATATAACTTATAAAGGAACGATTAGACGCAGTGGCAGAACCAGGACCAAAATTCAGGGGGGTCGAATTCTAAAGACGAAATGATAAAAAAAAAAATTGTTTCCTTTATAATGCTAAAAATTGTCTTACAATTACAATATCAAAAATTAAAGACTAAAAGCATTAAAAATACTACAATACATGTATTGTGCTATGTACTGCGACTGAGAGGTGACAATTGCATCCTACGATTTTACATATTTTGAAAATGTTACAAAACGGCTTCGTTCTCTTGTGACAAACTTATCCATTATCTAAATAAAATAAAATAAAATGAATGTATCAATATATTATATTTCAGTTACTAAAAGCCATGTGGAGATGCAAATACATGTGGAGATGCAAAGTGAAGTCTCCTGTTCATAAACACATGTGGAGATTCAAATAAACAGTGAAAAATAGATGGCAGCCAATTCCACAAAAGCAAAACAGTACAACAGTTGTCAAAATATAAAAACAAACAATTGCTGAAGTTCTAAAATTAGTGCTTCCCTTTGCTCCATGCAATGACACATTTGTCTACCTAGAAGTGCAAAATACTCAGCCGCCTCATGATATTTTGGCAATCAACTTTTTCTTCGTTTTTTTTTTCTTTCATTCTTTGACTAAGTTAACGTCCATACATAGTGGATATCTAAGTCCACATAATATTGTACCTCTGAATAGAGGAAACAACACCTCGCTCTTATGATCAGACATCGAGACTTTCACAGACACCCAGTGAGGGTATACCCAGGGAAGAAAAAAAGTGGGTCGCGGGAACAACCTGCAACCGTACTATCCAAATAATTGAACAATATTTTTTTTTTGCAAAAAGTTACAATAGGAGCTTTTAAGTTTTTTTTAATATAATATGCAAAAATAAGGGAAAAAAGCAAAAAATGAGAGAGTGAGAGGTGTGAGGACTAATGGTGCCAGTTTAGCTCATTTCTTCTGTGTGGACTGATAGAAAATGTCAGACGATGTTATTGCAGTTTTCTGGGTCAGGGGTATCGGGTCCAGGCTTTATGTGTAAAACATATGTATAGTTGGTCTGAGCCTGAGCTTCAGGGGTATCGGGCCCAGACCAACTTAATTTTTTTTTAAAAAAAATAATAAAGTAATGAAAAAAAAAAATTTGTGGCGTGAGGGGTAGCGACCGCCCAGGGTCGCTACCCCTTCGTTCCGCCTCTGATTAGACGTACGTTACCCCATATGCATGTAATATAATAAGCCTGAGCTGTGACTTGTGAGCATGTGCTAGCTGCAGAAAGAGAGAGGAGAACAAAGATGAGATCTGAACGACCAGCATTCTATAGCATATAATAGTAGACGTATTAAAGGTAATGCATTTCTATAATGTTCTAGAATGTTGATGCATGTTCTAGAATATTCTAGTACATATACCTTCTAGAATGTCCATGCATGTTCTAGAATGATCTAGAACAAATATCTTCTAGAATGTTCTAGAATGTTCTAGAATGATCATACATGTTCTACAATGTTCTATTACATGTACCTTGTATAATGTTCTAGAGTATTCATGAAGTTAATCTACTTAGGAAGATGAAAGGAGAATCTAGAAAGAATAAGATAGAATGTTCTAAGATTAATGGGTGGTTCTAGAAATGTCTTCCACCCACCTATAAATACCCTTCAAGGGGTAAAGTTTTGAAAAGGAAACCAAAAAGAAAGGAAAGTCATTCTATCTAGTGCATTTGGAGAGAAGTGCTTCATTCTGACCTTTCTAATTTCTGTCTCCACTTTTCTACAAACACCAAACCCCTTTTTCTAATCCTAACAAGAAGGGAAGGACTAGATAGGGGAAACCCATTTCGAAAAGTCAACGAATTCTGTAATATTTTTCTTTCTTTGAAACTGAACAACCATTTTTTATCCCTTTCTTTGTTCTTTATTCAAGCAGAAGACTAAGAAAAATATCACATAAACTTTCCAGTAAGTGATACCGCACTATTTGCATACCGAGTAGAAGATTCTGCAGAGTACTTTATTTTAGAGCTATTTGAACTCGTGTAGGTCTTCCGAATGTCCGGCGAGGATTCAGATTTGAAAGAGAGATACTGGTATATTGAATAACAGAAGAGTATAATAAGCCAACAAAGATTAATTAAGAAACGAATTTTTTATGAATTTAACAAGCGAGTCAAACTAAAATGACCTTCAACAATTCTTGTGCTAGAGAGTAGAGTGTTCTTAAAGCTATATAGATCACGTCTCGTACGTGGTTTCTTCTTTAATTGTATGTCGGTGAAACATTGCAGTATGTCGGAAAATATGATGTCAAATTTCTCCGGACGAGATAGTAGTTACATTGTAGACGAGATCTGTCTGTTCTACCAAGATATCGGGATAATCTTTTAGCAGAAAACAGAATCTCCAAAGAATAAGCAACCATAGGGTAACAAAGAACTTGAATCCTTAATCAGTGAATGATATCCCCGTATATCTCTGCATATTGGATCACTAGTCAATTTAAAGAAACATTTATGGAATGTTTACTCTTTCTTTTTGCTCATGTCCTTCTAACTTGTGATTCTCCTGTCAAAGCTCACACTACGTTCTACATCCCAAGGCTTGCAAGAAAAAACGACTTGGAGAGCCTTCCTGGCTTAAACAGCGTACGTGTACAAAATAAGGTATGACAGTGGGGAGTTTGAAGGAATTTAAATCCTCGTACAAGTGGTGTTCTGCTAGAGTTTGATTACGATTCTAGGATTATCCAAATGCATGTGACATATTGGCCATCTGACGCTTGCAGAAACCAGAAACTCCTTGGGGTACTGATCCATGCTGTTTTAACACAGAAAAGTGTCACAGCAAAGCCGTGAGCGGCCGGTACAAGGAAGGTGGGGGAGTTAGGGAAAAAGATCACTGCTGGCTATAGCATAGATCTGTTAGGAATCTCAGGACTGATGGCTGAGGTCTCCGAAGTGTTTTCGAGATATGCATCTACTTATCGTGTCTATCTCTATAGAGAACTCTGATCTCATCACCATGGGCTATATTTCTTTCTCTCTTTTTGGTGGGTAGGTTCAAAAAGGGAGGCGAGCAGGCGTCTAGACTTGCGCGATTGTCGGCAGGTCATTTTCCCTAGATATGCCTACAGAATGCAAATTACTATAAATCTTTTTTTTTTATGGATAAGGTAATTTCTGTATTTCTCATCTAAAATATACAAGGTTTGCCAGATATACAACACATCTCAAAGGAGACTTCGAATTACAAACACAGCAAATAGACTTCATGAGTCTGTAATGCATAGAGACTTGGTTCAAATCCAACTTTTGGCGGTGTGGAACAGAGTACTGCTGTACCGGTAGTAGCTGAAGCCAGCATTATTACTGTTCTGTGGAAATGGTTTCGACAAAGAATAATGTAGCCAGTTCACTAAAGCCAATTTGGAGAAAAGTAGCATTGGCTTGATCAAACAAACTAGAGATGCAGAGCACCGTGGTTTCCATTGCAGGAGAAAACACTCACAGCGAAAAATGTGCTTCATGAATAGTCTTTCTATTGTTTTCTTTTTCCTGGCAAGTTACAGGGCACTAAATAGGTTTTTAAATCCACGACCTCACCCTTCACTTTGTTTTAATTGTTGAAATGGAATCTCGCAGATTCGACTTACATCTATATCAGCAAGCATTACAAGTTAACAAAGTGAGCGAGTCTTTCATCATGTATTTCACATCATCTTATCCAAATTCAGCAGGTGGGCTTCCTTCAAAGAATCCATTGTTTAAGCAGAGGAATGGAACTTAAAATAAAACCGGACATCATTAACTTGAAAAGCATAATCACCTAAGACCAAAACAAATGTAAGAAGAATCCTAATATCCATTTACATAAGAGTGATCCAATCCAAGTTGAAATCGTGAAGGTGGAATACTATAGAGTTAAGAAACAACTGGACAACCATCAACTACAATCCCTTTGGCGGTTGGGCAAGAAGCTAAGGGGCACCCTTCCCCATTGTTTCCCCACCAGCTAATTTCCCTCGATCCCATGGTTAAAAACAGCAACACTGTCATGAAAGCAGTTCCAGCATCAAGACCGCCAGAAAGGACATAATTATAGCGATTCCACAATTCTGGCCGGTATCTAAAGATCACAAATCCAGATAGAAACCCTACAGCTGTCCAACTAGTGTAGTTAACGGCACTAGCTGGAGGCATAATTGAAGTGGAGCTCAACAGGACAGGGATGTGAATCATGCGAATCCAATTTTGGTTTGGGAATGCTTTGTGTGCCAGCCAGACTAGGAAAGGGGCAATTGCTCCACCAAGAAAAAACAAATTGACATTACCATATTCTCCAAGGTTTCCAAAGATTCTCCGTGGTCCAACAAGTCCCCAGATGACAGATGCGTCGAAGAAGACACGGTCCATGGGGCAAGTCCAGGGACTGTCCTTGGGCAGCATGGAGGTATCACAGAGGTGAGGAATGCTTTCCATCAGCCACCATGCGGTTCCTGTGTATACCATTACCGCTATGATAGTTCCTACCACCTGCAATGCCACCAATTTTGGTTTTTACATATTTTAGCACCTGCATGTGCTCTTCTATTAATTCAAGACAATGAAACAAAATCCGACCTGTGCCATGAACATTGATCTTGGTGGAATCTTCATGTAGTGACCGAGCTTAAAGTCTGCCAAAAAGGTTAGAGCTTGAGTCATGCTGATGTATCCATAGACCTTGAAGCACATGTTAGCAACAGGGCGCTCAGGATACATGCAGCCGATAATATATTCTGTGATAATGTTCAACCCTAGCATCTGATTCACCAACAAGAGATGCACAAAAATGTTAAATCTCAGCAGAACATCCATTTTTCAATAATGCAAAAGAAACAGGTGTGACAGAACAAAAATTGCTTGACAAGTACAGGTTGACATATATTTACCTGATTTGTGGTGGCAGTGATGATACCAATAGGCAGAGTGAAGAAAAAGGCAATGGCACAAGCTAGCAGTACACCCCACCAAGGCAATTGAAGGGACTCATTGTAATACTCGCAAGTAAAAATTATAAGAGCTATGTTCAAGAAAAGGATGACAAGAAACCACCACATAGGAACTGATTTGTACTTCCTCATCAGCTTGGTATGTATATCTACTTTTTCTTTCCCTCCAAAGGCGCTCTTGCTTTGCTTCCATATGTCACTGCATGTGGCAGGGGTAATTGTGTTTAGCTTGCCAAAATCTCTTACAATAGCTTACATTGTTACATACTCCTGCTAAACCAAGTAGACCAACACTTGGCAACTCTATGGGGAAGATAAGTGGTGTTCATTTAACACGGCCGATCGTGGGTGCTTCAACCATTACGGTACATTTAGAGGAGAGATATCCACTGTTTTCTTTGAACAAAAATAGCTAAGCATCAACTGTAACAGGATGAATAGAATTTGACACCATATGACCCATTCCCATTAGAGCAAACTTGTCATAGTCAGTTTTCAACTAAATTGATATCGCCAAAGAAAAAAGGGGATTGTAGGTAAACTATAGATATAAATGTAAAGCTCATACATACATTAAAGTTACAGAGAAAAGGGCAGGGGAGGAAGGAAAGCAATAGAGTCAAGCTATAAAAACATACGACCTTATATGCATGATCTATTTAGATATTCCTTGACAAGGAGTATGAAGTTTTCAGGGAGGAGAAGTAGTTACCTTCCACTGAATAGCAGAACATGAACAATAGTAGCAGTAAGCGTTGCAAATCCAACGCCATAAGTCATAGCAAAAAATGTGCTGAGATGTACTGGGCCCATCTGTGCATAAGTAGCACGATCAAGATGAAACTTGGAATTAATGATACTCAAGATGTCATATTCCGAACCATTTGATGTGAAAAGGCTGTTAGAATATATTGGGAAGGTCTTGGCATTGTAGGTGTTGAACCAGTAAGCAATGGGTGTCATCACATACATTACGAGGACGAATCCAACAGCAGTGTTGGCAGTGGCGAACCATGGACTAGCCAGTGGACTCCCAAGGTAGGAAGAAATAGTACTCCAATCAATCCCAAAGGACCCAATTCCAAGCCCTTGTAAGCCAGAACCCAGTTGTTGGATAAGAACGGACTTCGGAGCAAGCCAGCAGACCCAAGAGAAGGATGTTAACATAACGAACAGATACCCAGGTAAAACGTAGTAAGCAAAGCTACAGACCAAGACTAGTAGGAAGAATTGGGTACGTGAAGTGCTGCCTTTAGCTCTTTTTTCTTTCTCATGTAGAACCCTGCAGTAGGGATAACAAATCAATCCTTATTTTAATAAAGTCTTTGAGAAGTTGACTCATTATATATTTGGAAGCGACAAGTACCTGAATAATGCGACCTGGACAAGGTTAGAAGGCCACCACATTTCTGCTGCCTCCACCAGATATTTTCGAAAAATTCCAGCCCAGCCAAACCTAACACCTACAGTTTAAATAAGAAACTACATAATTATCCACTGCTAACGTCTATACCATCAGGACAATAAAAAATAGGCAACTCGAAGTCCGATAATATGGCTTTGACTTTTGCATTAATTCTCTCAAAAGAGGCAGGGGGAGTACGATAGCAACAAAATAATTTTGGATAGTTATTGCACATTAAGATCATACTGAATATTTATCCCTCAAATTGACAAGCTTAAGATTAACCACAAAGAACAATAGCCATGGTATCCTTAAGAGATTATTGAGCTTCTCTTCAATACAATTCTACGAATCATTTTTAAAAGATCTCAAAGAATAATCAAGAAGAATGACCTTATTCAAGAATAACACATTAACGTCTGATATCCCTATTATTTCTCAAATCTCAAATCCTCAAACTATCCATGTGCTGGATTTCCCATTCCTGTATGTGCTGCTACTGAATTCTAATGCCCCGGAACGGAAAGAACTTTATCAGTACCAGTTTATTCTGTAATTTTGCATGTAATCATTAAATAATTGATGATGAAAACTAACAAGAAACAAACCAGAATTTAAAGAGCAAATATAAGAAGAAAACCTGAGTTGTAAGCATAACAAGCAAGGCAGGAAGAAATGGGAGGCTCCTCTTATAATAGAGCTTAACAGCAGACAAAATATGAGCAGCATACACCGATCCAGCACCCGAATTTGCGAAAATAGTGATCAAAACGTATTCCTTGATATTGAAGGGTCCTGGATTCATAGTGAACTCAAACCGAGTCCCCTCGAAGAAGGCACGCTTTGGCAACACCCTAGCCATAAAGTGACCAATGGGCACCACAGCAATCTGGGCAGATATCGAACTCACTGACAAAGGCTGTTTTCTGTACCAAAAGAACTGGTTCACAAAGGACAGTATGCACATGCAGCAACACCCAGAACCCACATCCTGAATGTGACCGTTGGCATGGACGCATGGTGGGATCGTCTGTTTTGGGCACAGTTACATCTACTTGCTTTACAGGACACTCCTCGTTAAGCTCCAGGGTATCCGACCCCTCAACATGAAATGCCTCGCCCATGACTGTAGTGCAGAACCGATGTTCTTTCTCTCAAATACTCTTAAACACTAGGGACCAGAAAACCAATATTCAAAAACCAGTTGCAGAAGAAATTAGAAAAGAACCACCTAGAGGACTAGCATGAAGGATGGTACACAGAAAGAGCGAGATTCACGGTGAGGAGGTTGAGGAGTTAAGAATCTTAACTAATATCGTTGTCACTGTGAGATAAAGATACACAAGAACCCAAGAGGAGATTCGAAAGATTTACGTTAAGTCAAATCCGGGTGAAAAGGTCAGCGAAACGATAAATGCAACCCACAAGGACAGCATGAAATTGAAAACTGAAACGGGCATGTGTGGTTTTACAGTAGGCACCATATTTGTTATAGGCAATTTGACAATGAATACCTTTCCTTATCAACAATCACCATTCTTTTTTCATATCAGTTCACTTCCCGGACCCTACATGAGCTATTTTCGGTTCTATTGCGTAGGTAGCAACTACGACCTTAAGTGGGTCGTAGTTTTCTCCTAAAGTCATTGCCGATTTATGTGGATAGGAGAATCTTGTGCGTTTGTATGTGAGAAGGAATCCAGATCTGTACATTATTTCCGGCAGAAAGATTGATTTTTCTTGGTTGTAGACTAGTTGTTTGGGGTGGGGCTCGGGCTCATATATGTTATCCTCCCATACAGCAGCTAAAAGATACTAACACGCTCATATATGGTATACTCCCATACAGCAGCTAAAAGAGACTAACGCGCTCATATATGGTATCCTCCCATACAGTTTGAATAGGCATTAGCAACTGTTGCAGCCCCTAACCTTTATCTTAAGCCACTACAAATCGCATATCCACAGGGAGAAGCGTGCATACGTTGGTCCCATTGCATTAACTTAAATCTGAATGCTTTCACATCATTCTAGATCAAAGTTTCCCAAAACACTCAAAATCTTCAACTAATTATGATCTGAATGCTTTCACATCATTCTAGTTCAAACCTTCCCAAAAGCATTAAAAATCTTCAACTAATTATGATCAATGCCGACCAAAGCAATAATTTCTTTTTGATGAAAAATCATTTTGCCTCTTCAGACTATCATAATAATCTAAAACAAGTATCTTAACTACCACTTTTAATAGGTTGAACTTTAAAACTGTCAAACTTTATCAACTGCGCCCCTAAAAAAGATTCAACCGTCGAAATCATGTCCTATGTGTCAGGAGCGTCTCTGAGCATAGGCAACATGGTCGGTTGTCTAAGGCCCCAAAATAGAAAGACCTCAACTTCTTATTTTATTTAATATTTAATAAGTTATAAGCCCCTAATTTAAATATTTTAACTTATCAAAAGAAAAAATAAATCTCAAAATATCAGTTAAATTTTTTGAAATACTCATTTAGCAAAGAAAAACATAATTCAAAATTTCAAAGGAGATGACTTCAAACTTCAAAATTCAAAAAATACTATCCGACTTCCAATTTCAAAATTGAAAAAAAAAAAAGACTATGGGACTTCCAACTTTTAGAAATTTCTTAAGACTCAACGTGTGTTCAAAAGTGATCATTGAAACCCATGTTTTAGATCATTGATATATAGTTTAAGAGCAAAATGAATTGGTTGCATTTTCGAACAAAAACTCCAATCAAAGGGTATCATACAATCTAAGAAAATTGGTTGCATCCAATCTTTACACTAAATTCAGACAAACCTAACTTAAAATTGAAGGGTCATAATATCCGCCTAACAAGAAGTGTACCTACAGAACAAAACAAACAAAAACAATTGAACAACGTGAATTGATCAAACTGTTAGATTTGGTAACTTTTATGCAAAATCCGCTTCAGACCGTCCCGCATCCGGATTCCAAAGCATTATGCAGATCCAATGACAAGAACTACCACCTTATCCCTCTGCTATCGTATCTATTAGATTTATCTTCTTCTTTTTTTGTCTATTAGTTATGAATCCAGGGACATCGTCACTGAGAAGAGGTTGGATTGGATAAAAAGATGCAAGAAGAGAGAGATGTCGATGTTGGATGGGTTTTTATATACTTTACATTATCGCGTACCGTTGCACCACCTTATCTCCTCTCCCCACTGCACATTTAAAATACTTGTATCTGCATTAAAATACTGCATATACTGTGTATGTTTGGGGTTCAAATATTTGGGCCCAAAAATTTAAGTTAATCATAAAATATTCACCACATCATTTTTTATTATTATAATACTTATTAAAAATCTTCTCTCTCTTTACTTTTTCACCAACTCCCATAACATATCTTTACTTTATAATATTTCTCAAACACCAATACCCAAAATTTTTACCCTCAAACATCCCCGCAACCAAACAAACAAACAACAGTGGAAAAAATTCTTGCTTCTTCCACTTTCTCTACTTTCCCTTCCTCATCGGGAATGAGGAACCTACAGGCTGCCCCAGCGCCGGGGAAGAACCAAAATGAGCCTTCAATATAATACAATACAATAAAATACAAACTAGCGTCGCTTTGGCAAACGACAGAAGACGAGCAAAAGAGAGAAACAAGGGCAGTTGGCGTTGGTTGTTGGGCTAATTAATAATATAGCTCCATTTTCGCGTATATTCTCTTCCACGTGATACGAACGGCTGAAAGGTAAACCCGACAGGGCAGCAAATTGCAGCACTAAATCAACTGCGCGTGACAGTAGTGGCACTGCTTGGACCATTGCATGCCATGCCTACTCCAAAAAAAAATGTATCAAACTCCCAGATATCACGCACTTCAATGACGCGTGGAAATGAGCAGAAAAAACTCAACTTCACATCCCGAATCCCGATACAGCGACAACGACCTGTCACGGACTCCAATCCAACGACGCGTGAAAATATTAACTTACAGTTTCTCGTGACAACGTCGGTAACCCGCTTGATTAAAAATAAGGAAAATTAAAAATTTAGTCACTAGATATGTAGAACGATTTTATTTTTTGACAATATAGTTATTGAGAATATATAGTTGTATCGATCTAATTTTTCCGTCAAAACTTCTTTTAAATTTTTAGCCAGAATAGCGATCGACAGATTTGTTTACTATTGAGTCAAAGGTAATTTAGAGCGGTCGACCGTCGCATTCTATTCCGTTAAAAATTAACGGAGATTTGATAGAAAGACCAAATAGTCACAACTAGGGGTGTCCAACATCCGGTCCGGGCCGGTTCGGTCCGGTTTGGCCGGCCAAACCGAAACTTTTTCAAAGCATATAGACCGGACCGGTTATATGATCGGACCGGTCCGGTCCGGTTTTCGGTTTAACCGGTTCGGTCTGGGTCGGTTTGGGCCATGTCATTTTGGGCCGGTTTTGGGTTGGGCCATGCCATTTTGGGCCGGTTTTTGGGTAGGGCTTTGTCATTTTGGGCCAATTTCCGGTTTGGGCCGGTTTGGAGAGGTATACTCCGGTCCGGTCCCGGGTTTTCATGAGGGTAACCCGGAACCGGACCGGAATACACCAGTTTACCGGTCCGGTCAACCCGGTTGACTAAAAGTCAACCGGTTTGGGTCAAAACCGGTCCGGGCCGGTCCGACCGGTTTTTTGGACAGGCCTAGTCACAACTATGTATTCTCAGTGACCATATTGTCAAAAAAATGAAACCTAGTGACTAAATTGTCAGCATACTACAAACTTAGTGACTAAATTTTCAATTTCCCAAAAAAAAACAAAATCTAAAACCCACTGGATTAACTAATAGGAGAGAAAATACTATTGAACCAAACAAATTGAGTAGCTAGAGTTTTACACAGCTTTTGTGATTGTCTATCCAAATTTACATAGAAATTTGGAAAATAAATTAAAATCATCTCTAATACAATTCGAAGAGAGATAAATACAATAAATAAATTATATTATAAGACTTTATGCTACACAAAATTTCATATAGATAATATTAAATGCTGTAAAATTCATCTATTGTGTCTATTTCTCTCTAAAATTATACCATACAAAAGATCTTTATATTTTGAACAAAAATAAACACAATAAGTAAATTCTATAGATATTTAATGATATTTGAACAATATTTATTCTACAATTTTTTTATAAGTATATTTTACAAATATTTAATACTTCTCAAATGAAATTTTAAACATTATTTATCTATAATATGTAATATTTATTATATCTATCCCTTATAATAAAATTGTAATGTCCAATTCGATAGAGAGTTACAAAAGACTCTGATCCCGAGGACTTAATCTATCAAGTCAAACAGAAGTTACACTGCACGGTTATCATATACGGCCAATGTGCTTTCTCTTACTTATTAAAATTTTATCAGAAAAAACGACAAGAAAATTGTTGCAATTTACCGTCCCACAACTTTAGCGGTGACATTTTCTGAAACTAAAATTTTGATACGACAACTGAAAGGAAGTCGATGCAATTATAAACTCCCGCCATTTCTCTAATTATTACTTTTTTTTCTCTAATTACTTAGGAATCCAGAGGAGTTTCAGAATCACATTGGCATTCTGCAGTCCACAAACCTATTTGGTCGGACTAGGTAACAACCCTTTACTTTTCCTATTATTTTGGATCACAAGTATTTACTACGCTACGTAGTTGATACACGAACAAGTTGGTAAAAAAGAGCCCCGGCCACGAATCAGTTGGGTGATTGACAATAACGTGGGCAGTGGCGGAACCAGGAATGAAAATTAACTCGGGCGAACTTTTAAAGTAAAATAACGGAAATTTTTTTGTATATGTAATGTAAAAAATTGTCTTAGAGTTATAATATCAAAATATTAAAGACTAAAAACATAAAAAAAAAAAATATTGAATTACACATACTGTACTATGTACTACGACTGAGATGGGACAATTGAATCTTACGGTTGTGCATCTTCTGAAAACGTTGCAAAATGACTTCATTCTCAATAGTTTCAAAAATTTCCTGCTCGATGTACACTATCATGCAATCATTCATTCAATCATCTCTCATCTTATTACACAAATCAGTCTTAATAATTTTCATTGCATATAACACTCTCTCAACGGTTGCAGTCGTAACCGGTAAGACCAATGCCAACGTAATAAGAAGATAAATCAATGGATACAAAATATTCTTTCTGCTCTCAACCATCTTCATAGCAAGAGTTCCAATATCTTGAAGCCCAGAAAAAAAAAATAGTTCTTCTAACATCTCTAATGCAGGTGTCAAGCTGATCTCTAAGTACCACGCGATCAATTGTTGAGAAATCTTCAGGGTAAAATTCAACAAGACGACATAATCTATCAAGATCAAATGCTGAGAATGAGTCCCTTGGATCAAGACATGTTATGCAAAGAAGTAACTTCATACTTGTTTTTGTGAAACGATTATTCATCTCCTGAGCAATCAAATCAATAACCTGACATAAGACTTCCACACGAAAATAATGCAAATAAGTAATTGTTTGCCCTCCACGCCTCGAACGACCGCGAGTTTGTATAATGTTTTCCATATTGGGCACATTGATAAAATTATTCAGACAAAATGTTTTGACTTCTTCCAAAAATTGGGCTCAACTAAGGTTGTCCTAGGCTCAACAACATCACAATCCAACCTAAAAACTACTACACAAATAACATCTCTTCCTCCAGTTTCCTTCACAATCCAACCTAGAGTTAAGCAAGAAATGAAAAAAAGTTTTAAAGAAAAGAGATTACCTACCGCAAATGTCCTTCCAGCAAATAAGCAAGTATATTGGCAAAGTTCAAATGTGCTTCCAGCAATGGATTTTGATTTTTACTACACAAATCCACATAAAGAACAATAAGTTAACAAGTAAATATTTAATTTGCTACATACTTTATTTCCCAGCAATGTAGGAACATAATTATCTATAAAGAATAATAACTGAGTGCGAGCATAATTATCTATAATAATAAAAAAGTGCAAGCATAATTGAAATAAATAGGAATTTACTATAAGAGAGGGATGAAAGTGACTGATTAAAGCACATTCACACTATAAGGATGTCATTAGAAGAAACATTGAAAACCCAAACAATCAATGTGATCTACCCAGATATTAGGGAGTCTATATGCGTTTTACTGGAAAATGAGGAGGAAAAGAAAGTCATTAGAACTGCATATTAATGTAAGGTAGAGTTTCAATTTATATATGATAGATTTACAATAGTACTATGGGTAAATTATTCTTAATTGTACTACATCACCTCCCTCCCAAAAAAAGTAAACAAAAAAAAAGACTGCTCCTGTAAAATGGAAGGGAAAAAACTACAGTACCAGCAGAAGCAGGAATTGAGAATGCAGAAAGTGCTCATGCAAAGGTATTACGCAATAACAAAAACCCTAAGCTCGTCTCTGTCTCCTCTGGTAATGCGGGTATCTGCATCGAGATACGTGACTTCAAATTCACCACTTCCAGTATTTGATAGAGGCCTTAACACATCTGGAATCCGCGGTATCTCGAATGGTGGTAATTGTGAGTCTGTGACAAGTTTCCACAATTTCACTCGCCTTTACTTTATAGATGTTTTCTCAAATGGATTTTTATCTTTGCAGATCTTATTCCCATTAAAAGTGAAAGCTCAATAACGATGTTCGTTTTCTCATTTACTACTCAGAGAGTCACCCGGGCGGGCTTTATGTTGGCCTGGGCCAACCAGGGCGGCCCAGGCCAACTTTTTTTTAAAAAAAAAAATACATTAAAAAAAATTTTTAGGGGCGGACCACGGGTGGCCGCCCAGGTTCGCCCGGGCCTGGGTCCGCCCCTGAACGTGGGACTAATTTTTAGGGACCACGGTCTAAGCCACCATAACAATGTCAATTCCCGCCAAGTGACTCGAACTCGATCACCCCAATCGATCCTCCTAAACCGGTATCTGTAACACACGAGCTGTTTATTTATGATCTAACACTCAAAATGAAGAACACTCAAGTTATTAGCCTAGAATGAATCCCGATCAAGGGTTAATTAGCTCAAGAACGGGTACCCAAACTTGGTTATTAGCCTAGAATGAATCAAAAGTGAAAAAGTTATTAGCCTTGACACCAACTTAGCATATACGTGTCTATGTTTGGCCAAAACACTCAAAAGCACTCAGGCTCTCCAAGACTCTACTATTCTCTGAATAAATAACTCTAATACACCTAAGGGTGTTTATATAGACATCCTTAGGTGCTTACAATCCCTAATTGACTAAATCACAATTAATTCAAATCTAAATCAGATCACTGATCTTTAGGAATCAATCCCTCCAATCAAGGAGATTTGATATTACATGTCTAATTCAACAATGACATAAAAGAAAGGAATCTTCTAGAGTTTAGGAAAGGATCCCTAAATCTAGAAGATATGATTTGTTCAATTTAAACAGTAAATGAAAGTAACTCCTAAGATACTTCCATCAATATTAGGATCTTGCCGTCGTTCGCCGCCGTTCGCTGTGGCGCCGCCGCCGCTTGTACCACCATGGGTGGTGATGCTCCCCCGGGTCCCCGGACCTTCCTCTTCCATTCCCCACCTAGTACCGGTAAGGGTGGTGGTGCTCCGCCACTGGTGGTCATCCTGTGTCATGGCACTTTTCTGTCTGCTGGCATGCTGCTACTGCATAGCTTGGCTGGTGGCCAATGACTTGTTGTAGCGTCGTGTCATGGCATGTGTGCGGCCGGCTGGCTGACATGCCAGGCATGGGCGTTGGTGAGGCGCAATGCCTTGTCAGGGACGCTGGGGCGCCTAGCTTGTGCGCTCGCGCTGATGTCATGGCATGGTTGTGGTGCTGTCGTCGTGCTCGTTGTGAGCTTCTCACGGGTGCCCGTGGGTGCCAATGGTGCCTCATCTCGGCACCTATCCTCACACGCATGGCTGTCACTGCCCATGTCATCACTGAGGATCCTTTCATTCTCCCTTCCATAAAGAGTACCTTTGACCCCAAGGGTAAACTTTGAAATTCTGGGAGTCATGCCATCATCATCCTCCCAAACCATCCCCTCACTTGGTAGCCCACCTATGCTCCAAGTAACCAACCTACCCCCAAGGGTGAACTCCATACTCCTTCCACCGTAATCAAGTATGATTTTGTCAATGCCTTTTACCCAAGCATTGCCCAAAACCACATCCAACTCATCCAAGGAAAATACATATAGATCAGCAACTAATGACATACCTTGGACTTTAATGGGAACCTCCTTCACCATCCTCTCACATCTAATCTTCCCACCGTTGGCAAGTTTCACCTCAAAGGCCTTTGTCTCCTCTCCATGCAAGCTCATCTTAGTAACAAGGTGGGTGTTGATGAAGTGTTGGGTAGACCCACTATCCACCAACAAGTTGACCTCGTGCTTTCCCATCGAAGCCATGAATGTCAAAGTTGAGTTTCTTCCAATGTCGATCATGGCACTAAGACTTAACTCACTATCACTTATGTGCTTCGCATAGTCATGCTCCTCACTCGATTCTTCTTCATCAATCATGAGCATGTGTTTGCCTCAACCATATCCTTATCAATTATAAACTGTTCATGAAGAGAGGGATTGAGATCCGATAGATAAGAACAATTTTATTTTGTAAGCCACATATTAGACGAGTGTGTGATTTGACATCAAAGGTGACCAGAGTAGATTAATAGACATGTGCATGAACAGGGGCGACTCTAGAATGAGGCCTTTTGTTTGCAGAAGTAACAATGTCTAATCTTTTTATATAGATTAATGTTTTCAATTGGAGTGTAAATCTCTCTTGACACTTTCAATTCTGAAAATAAATCTAAACCATCAATATCAACATGATCTTCATATTTTTAAACATTTTCAAGTACAAGACAATATTTTTCGAGTCATTCTCATCCAAAGATTTCAACTTTTTCAAATTAAATAAAAAAAAACCAAAAAATACTATGCAAATAATGATAACTACAACAAATAAAACATAAAAAAAAATTATAATAATAGCACCTGGACTTTAGTGACCACAAGTGATCTTGATCCCAAAGATAAGAGTTTGGAAGCACCAATATATGAGGAAAAAAAATTAGTATGGTTGAGAGGATTTTTAAGTAGTTTGTGTACTTAACAAGTCATCCAAATATTGTCTCAGGTATAGATTTTTCGTTGTTAATTAATGCATACGATTTAAAAATATTAAATAGATTAGATGATATAAACTGTTAGAAATTATTTTGTTTGTCAAATAACTGTAAAATAAATAAATGAATTATGTGTGAGATTTATAGGATTTATTGAATCAATTTTCAACTAATCATAAGGAGATTTTATATTATATTGATTTTATGCAATTTTGATTTGAATCAATTTGTAATTAATATCTTTTAAATAAATATAAATTATAGGTTGATTGATGGAAGGAAATTTATTGAATAGTTAATGATTCATTCAATTAAGAAGATTTAATAGGCCTTTTTATACAATAAAATTTAATTAACTAGACTTTATAGGGTTGATGATGCTCTAATAAGGATGAAAAGTTAATACTTATTTTAATCGAGAAGATTTAATAAGCTTCTTTATAGAATACAAATTAATTAACTAAAATTATATGAAAAATAACTTTAAGTTAAATTTTTTCGACCTTATCCATAAATATTTTTTAAATATACCTATTAAATAAATTTTTTAATTAGGGACCTCCCTAATTTGGGGGCCTTAAGCAACATCCTACACTGTCTATAGCTAAAGCCGCCCCTACGCATGCATCAACTAGGCCTTTTACTAAGGTATACTTTTTGTCGAGGTGAGATGACAAATGGAGTTTATTTTTCAAGAAGGACAAATCTAAGAATTAAAATTTTAAGTTTGAGAACTTAAAAATGTGTAAAGCTCAAGGATTTAAATTTTTAATTTAAAATTTTAAAGATGTATTATGAAAATTGTATAAAACCCAAGTATTAAAAATAACTTTTTTTTCCTAAGAAAATTAGAAATAAGCTGCACAGAGATATCAGTTGTGTATAGAGATTGGAAAAAAAAATATTTCCTGTTATATACTTTTTATTAAATGGATCAAGATGTTTTATAATTATTCTAGATAGAATTTTATAGTATATTTTGAGAAGAAATAGATTCAATAAAAATTAAATGTGGTATAACCAGTAGGAAATAGTAAAATATCTTATTTGAAAGAAATAACTCGGAAAGTAACAATTTAAGAATCAAGCATCAATAAAGGAGTGTTCTCTCTTATTCCATTCTCTGGATTTGAGAAGAAAAGATACAATAAAAACTAAATGTGGTAGAATCTATTGTACTGCACTAGGAAATAGTAAAATATCTTATTAGTGCTAATCTATTGAAATTGGTTGCAAAATACTACATACGGAAATCCTTGAAATAGATTATTACCACCACCTCAAGGAAAGTAAAGGCATAAAAGAATTATTACCTATGAAACGTTATATATATATATAAATTAATTAATTTCTTCATTATTCCTTATGATATTTCGAAATTCTAAATTGGTCGTTAAGATATTTTTGTTCTCTTAAAACAGTCTATGTGGAATATTAATATGTCAATACATTTCTTTTCGTCAACTCGCGCAGACAACGAACTCTTATATGACCAATAGTAGGGTTGTTCATTGGCCAGTTCGGTCCGGTTCGGCCAGCCTAACCAGATATTTTGTGGAGCATGTATACCGAACTGGACCGGTCATTCTTTCGATCTGGTCTGGTCTCCAGTTTCACCGGTCCGGTCTGGGTCATGCCATTTTGGGTCGATTACCGGTTTGGAGATGTATACTCTGGTCCGATTCTGGTTTTCCACATAGGTAACCCAGAACCATACCGGATTATACCGATCTCGGTCCGGTTTTTCTATTGAAATTGGTTGCAAAATACTACATACGGAAATCCTTGAAATAGATTATTACCACCACGTCAAGGAAAGTAAAAGCATAAAAAAATTATTACTTATGAAACACTATATATATATATATAAATTAATTAATTTCTTCATTATTCCTTATGATATTTCGAAATTCTAAATTGGTCGTTAAGATATTTTTGTTCTCTTAAAACAGTCTATGTGGAATATTAATATGTCAATACATTTCTTTTCGTCAACTCGCGCAGACAACAAACTCTTATATGGTCAATAGTAGGGCTGTTCATTGGTCGGTTCGGTCCGGCCTGCCAAACCAGATATTTTGTGGAGCATGTATACCGGACCAGTCAGGTCTCCGGTTTCACTGGGCCAAGCTATTTTAGGCTGATTACCGGTTTGGAGAGGTATACTCCGGTCCGGTTCCGGTTTTTCATATGGGTAACCCGAAACCGGACCGGATTATACCGGTCTCGGTCCGATTTGTCCAAAATCGGTCCGATTTCGGTCCAAATTGGCCGGTCCGACTGGTTTGGTGGACAACCCTAGTTAATAGGGACGTGTCTTATACAATATCATACATTCATGTGTTTATTTTTAATGGTAAAAAATTCATGAATGTTACCCCTGCATCTATGCAACCACATCAAACCAGAGAACTATTAATCAAGTGCGTGCAGACGCTAGTAGACAAAAAAAAAGCTATATTGAAACATTACTATTCTACTAGAACTATTTTTAAGATGAAAAAAAATCTTAGAGACAAATTTGGTAATTTCAAAATATCATACAGACCTAGATTAATTCAGCATAAAAAAAAAAACCTAGGATAGAGATATTCACGATGATGTAATTAAATCGGCGAACATAATTCGGAATTACGTAACTCTATAAACGGATCTGTCTTCTGGTGCAAACTCAAAATCGCCGTAAAAATTAGGTACTCTTTTTTATATTACCCAAAATATTGTTAAGACTAGGTTGGTCGCCGTGTTATGTAACACGGTTGACACGTCAAAATATGTGGAGTTGCGCGTGACCTTCGCAGAATGGTAAGCGCGTGAGTCCATGTACCAGACTGTCATTAACCCAAATTTTTTTATAAGTGTCATTAACCCAAATTATTGCAGAAAATCCTCCTCTTCTCTCTCTCTCTCAAGTTCGTCCAAGTTCTAGTGCTGCCGCCACGAACCCTATCAGAAAAATCGAGAAAAATATGCTCTATTTTAATCTGATTTCTTAATCTTTTTCTAGATTGGGCGGACTGCTAAGTAAACAACGAAAGTTTCTAATTTTTATTCTGTAAGCAAAGAATAAAACTTTCTTAAATTAGTTCCTTAGACCCTGATTTCCACCTCAGGTTCTTATCCATTATACATTATTATATTCACCGGAACAATTTATGGGTTTTCCTCTCCCTGCCTTCTTTTTCATGGATTTTACATCAAATTTCTCAACTTTTTTACATACCTGATAATTAGCCGGGTCTATTTTTTGTGTTCTTGTTGTTTGCTTTTTGATACCAATCCTGTCTCTATCAGACCCATTTCTTATTGACTTATTGAATACTGTTAATATATTTTTTGGAATCTTTTACTCAACCTTGTAATCCTCTTTGGTATTGTCTTTCACGCTAGCACCCCTTTCATGTTCTTATCTTTTTGGTTGCAGACTTTTGGATCATCATTGAGCTTGTTGTAGGTAAAGAAATGCTACCTACCTCTCTTTCGTCCACAGTTTGATCTCACAGAATTCTGCTCAAAATTGGGTTTCCACCTTCAAAGCTTTCTGTCCTGTGTTATTGATTGTTGTTGTCTCTTCTTGTTTAGCTTCCCGGGTTGGCAAAGATTGGTATTTGCGGGGCTTAAATTGTTGAATCTTTGATGGCGGAACTGATAGGGCCTCGAGTGTACAGCTGTTGTAATTGCCGGAACCATGTTTCGCTTCACGATGATATAATATCCAAGGCTTTTCAGGTCAGTCAACTTAATCTGCAGCATATATGTTTTCTGTTTTGGCCACAATATCTGTCATATTGTTGATATTTTTCGTAATCCTTCGCCTATTATTGCTAGTTGGAAAATGAGGTTCGTAATTCAAGCTCTGAAGATTGTTCTTGGAAAAATTGAGGAGGGGGGGGGGGGGGTTAAAAAAGAACTCTTAGATGGAGCATAGGTTTGAGGATCTCTATAGAATTCAGACCCAAATTAGTAGATTTGAAAAAAGGGGGCAAAGATAGAGAATTAAACTCAGAGCTACTTCTAATTTTTTTGGGGTGAATTGGTTTATTTTACATCAAAAGAGTTGTTCAACTTCAGTGCAAACTAAACTCTGAGAATTAATGGAGGAGCTCAGCAATTCACCTACAAAAACAAGAACTAGAAGTAATCATAACCGAGAGTGCGAGCAGGCATCTGAATAACCTTGCCAACACAAATCTCTGTAGGAGCCTTCCCTTGCTATGCCAACATCCTGCATACATTCTGAGAGAAAACTGTCATTCAGATATGAATGTGTGTGATTTGATGGTTGCACTAAAAACTCCAATCATGATTTCTCTTTTATTCTTGGTTGGTTGTGTCAAATTCAATGTTGGCTATGGTAATCAGTGTTGGGTAGATTTCCATCCAACATTCTCTTCCATTTTGTTATTAGGGAAGACATGGCCGAGCATTTTTGTTCTCCCACGCGATGAATATCGAAGCAGGGCCAAAAGAAGACAGACATCTCATGACTGGTCTCCACACTGTTGTTGATGTCTATTGTGCTGATTGCCATGAGGTGTTGGGTTGGAAGTATGAGCGAGCTTACGAGGCATCACAGAAGTACAAGGAAGGTAAGTTCATATTGGAGAAGTCTAAGATTGTGAAGGAGAACTGGTAGCATTACATTAGGGGGTTACTCATCCCACTCATTCCAGTGTTGATTTAACTTTGCAATGGTTGGTAAACTTCATCTTGTACAGGAAGTTCTACCCATTTGAAAATTCTCCATTGTTTCTCATTCAATCTTGCAATGTGCTTTATGTCCTGAAGTTGTAATTTGGATAATTCGATTTCTATGTTAATATAATTTGGCATTGTTCAAGTATGCGATTTTCTTACCTGATATGAGTTTCTCAAATATAAAAAACCTTAAACCTGTTTTGTTTAGTTGTTTGGAAGGCAAAGGAAAAAAAAAGAAAAAAGAGACAAAAAATCTGGAATCCAAATGCTTGTGTCCATTGGTGCCCAAGTGTTGGAAGTTTATTCATATGTTAATACAAGTTGAATTCTTTTCGTTATCAAAGAACTATAAACCCTTGGAATTTTTGATACTTTCTACTAAAAAGGGAAAAAAATTACACAAATTCTAAAAGCATTAATCCACTAAGCGTATGTAGCCCTAAAGCCTTGACACAAAACTTCTTTATTGACTCGTGAGTCTGGACACCAAAATTGGAAAAGTTTCAGTCTTTCATGAGTTGGATACTAGAATTGGAAAAGTTTCGATCTTAAAGTCTAAAATTGGAAAAGTTTCAATTAAGTTTTAGTCACTTGTTGTGATGTTGTCAGTACTTCAGTATGTCAATGAATTCTAACAATAGTTCATCACAACCTTTCACGGCGAAAAACTATTCGAGATAAAATGACCAGCAGTGCGCAGCCGTTTTAGTCATTCTTAAAACGCAACGTTTGAACTAACAGAAGACGGTCATTTCTAGAGAGAGAGAGAGAGATGTACCTGAAGAAGGAAGAAGGCCCTGTGGGCGGAGGGAGTAACAGCGAAGGAGGCGCCAGAATCCGAGCTGCAGCAGGAACCGGCGGCGACGGCGGTCCAGGAACTGGTGCAGTCATTGACCTGGCAGAGGTTGTACAGGGAGGTCACGCTAGCCCTGAAAACAGGGCTCCGCGACGCCCGTGCCGAGTTCTCTTTCCTCCGCGTCCGCGGTCTTCGTAGCCTCCTTAAGTTCCTCCGATCCGTTGCCGAGTCCGACTCAACCATCCAGTTCTTCTGCCAGACCCAGTCACTCCTTGAGCTCCATTCTCGAAGGTTCCTTTTTTCGTAGCTTCTTATCTTATTTGGAGAGCTCTGCTTCTGAATCCAAGTTTCTTTGTAATTCTAAAACGAAAAAGTCTGATGCGTTTATTAACTTTCTTCTAGTGACGAAATTAGGCGCTCTAAATTTTAATCCCGTCGGCTCAACTAACTATACTAGATTGCTGAAATGTGATTCTGCTTCTTGTTTGTGGTCGGACTTGAATTGCTGATATTGGGTTACGATGCAATAGTGGTTCCGGCTCTGTTTCAGCATTCACTGAGAGAACCAGAAGAAGAGAAAGTAGAGAATTTGGATCATATATTTGGTGTAGCGCCTTTGAAGATAACTTGTCCATCAACTGATGCCGAAGTAGCGCTCAGTGAACAATTTCATGGCTGACTCATAATTGCCGTTTTCCACAAGACTCGCAATGATACCGTTCCACGTGTATACGTTTGGCTCAAAACCTTCTCCATTCATCTTCTGAATAAGTTCTTGAATGTGTCCTTGCCTATCGCAGTATGCATAGGCAGAGATTAGAGCGTTCCAAGTTGGAGTATCCCTTTCAGTTACTTCATCAAAAGCCATTTGAGCTGCATCTATGTCTTGGCATTTAGAGTACATTACTACCAAAGCTCCACCCACAAAAGTGTCAGATTGCAAACCTCTAACAACCGCATGAGAATGGATTTCCTTCCCTTGTCTCAAACAAGCTAAATTAGTACAAGCACTAAGTGCGCTTCCCAGAGTAAACGAATCAGGCTCAAACCCTTCCATCAGTAAATACCGGAACATGCTCAAAGCTTCATCAAACAAGAAGCCAGCCACATATCCTGAAATCATTGAGTTCCAGGAAATTATATCCTTCGCGATGCCAGCTAGCTCCATCTGATCAAACAGCTCCTTGGCCTTGGAGATATCACCATCTTCGCTATAACCAACAATCATTGTATTAAATGAGACCACATTTTTCATTGAATACTTTGAAAATACCTTCAAAGCACTTCCCATATCAGCCATCTCCTATACATATCAACTAATCCGTTCACAACAAAAGGGTTAGACATAAACCCATGTCTTGTTATATAGCCATGGAGTTCCCGACCAAGGCTTAGCTTTTCCAGTCTAGCACAAGCAGGTAGAACACTTGCTAGGGTTCGTGCATTTGCTCCAAATCCTGCTGCTCGCATTCTGTAAAGCAGCTCAATGGCTTCCTCGTCATAACCATTCTGTGAAAACCCTCCAATAACTGCACTCCAAGAAACAAGATTGGGCATCAAATTATCAGAAGACATCCCTTGTAAAAACTCCCATGCCTCAAACCATCCCGTTTGAAGCACAAGCCGAGACAATAGAATTCCACGAAACAAGGTCCTTCTTGGGAATCGTTCTTAAAACCTTCTTGGCATCATCTACGCTGTTACATTTGGCATACATATCTATCAGAGCATTTCCCACATAGATATTTGAAGCAAACTGATACTTCACCACAATCCCATGTAACTGTCTTCCTAGCTCTACCATGCCAAGACCACTACAAATCTTGAAGACCACTGGAAACACGATTAACTCCAACGCGAACTCTATAAGCTGCAATTCTCGGAAGACGAAAAGAGCTTCCTCGAATAACCCATTATCTACATGCACACTGAGAATAGCAGTCCAAGAATACAAATTTCTATACGGCATTGTTTCAAACAACAAATTTGCACATTCAAAGCAGCCACATCTCCCATACAATCGGAGTAACTTGGTTTCTATAAACTCATGCCCACGAAACCCGGATTTAATCGTATGTGCATGTATCTGTCTTCCGAAATTTGGGCATTTACAGGATTCAAGAATTGAAGCATATGAGTTCGACTCCACCGGTTTATCAAGTATGGAGAGGTGGGTATGCTTGGTCGGCAGAGAAATGTTAATAGGTTTGTAGGTTGGTTCAGGTCTCTGAAAGGAGAGGTTAGTGGGTTACATGGGATTGTGGCTGACAAAAAAAATGGTATCCGCTAACGTCCAAGCAGATGCCTCTTAACGCCTTTCTGTTTTCTTATAAATATTTGGAATTTTTGGGGGAAACACGTTACTTCTTATATTTACGGGTAAAAATTAAATTGAATTTTATAATTTACAATTTTATTTTTTACTCCTCAGAAATTTTAAAAGACATCAATAATAGCCCTTTGTTCAATTTAGTCATTGAACTACGTGACAAAAAGATCGAAATGCCCATCTAAAATAAAATTAATAATTTTTTTAAAAATAAAATTATATATATATAATTTTAAATAAAAATATAAAAAATTATATTTAATTTTTATTCATTTTTTTCTTAGAAGTGACATTTTAATCAATCTATATTACTTTATTATGTGATCCAATTTGAATTTTTGTTCATATATATAGAGCGTAATATAATATTTTCCTGAAATTTTACAACAATATTTCAGCCTCTTATATATTTGCTAATCATATGCATCTTCAATTTTGTAAGTTCTTTTTAGGGAGAGTTATCTCGCACAACTTTAATGTTCTACTTACCCATTTAGTTTGACTATCTATGGGTACATTTTAGTCGAAGGTAGGGCTACTGAAAGTGTATGCAATATAACTTAGGGACTAGTCTAAGATGAAATAAATCTTAAGAACCCGTTTGGGATCCGGTAATACATCAGAAATTTATAAACTAAAATTAAGCCAAAATATATAGTATAATATAAAAATTAAATAGGTTCCTTTTCGAATTTCGCCAAGTCCTCAAATTTTATTCACTTGCTCCTAATCCAAGGCTATTAAAATGCTGAATAAGAAATTAGAGCTCTCACTCATTAATAGATAATCATCTTTCTTGCTAATTTAGGCTTCTTAGTCTCTTGCGACTAAGAAGGGACAGTAAAGAGATATTACACATTATATTTGAGATCTGCAATCAGTGTTATATATATATATATATATATATATATTTAGTATATGAATACGTACGTCGTAGATGGAGAGCCAAAGTATAGATGGCCATAATTTCGACTTCCTCAAAAGTAGAGCGTACATCAAACAATCCATGCAAATGTGCATGCAGCTCTGATCGGCTTAGTCAAAGGAAATCCGAAATCCGAGCTATAAAATTCCCGAAAATTGGAAAGAGCAGAAACTCAATCGAGGTTTTCTTTTATTTTCTCAATTTCTTCATTTTGTAATTTCAGATCAAAAACTTGAATGATGGTGACCCACGGCCTGAGCCAAAATCCATGAATCCAGTACCCTCCCTAACTTACACAAAATTCTTAGCACTGTTCCTTCAAGAGGTGAGAACGACTACTATATCAAAGGATAGAATCAGTCTAAATGAGGTTGTATTATTAATAAGTGGCATTATATGCTTCGAATAAACAATGCTCAAATTTCTTTCACTCGCCAGCAAAAGTACACCCATTTCATCCCATTTGAATACGAGTATCAGAATTATCTACAATTTTTTACCCGAATTACATGGTGCAATTCAATAAGAGAGACAATAAATAGAACATATAACAAACATTTATTTTTCCCTTTATTGTTTCTTAATTAGTCAGTACTCCTATGTTCTTGTGGAGTCAATCTGTCAGCAAAGCCACCTTCGTATTTGTTACTTCTAATTCTCCGAAAGTAATGCGAAAAAGATCTGATGATTTGATATCCTTAATTTGATTGGTTAATGGAAATGCAATAATCTAATCCAAACTTAAAAACACACTAATATTGTTGCAACTATGTGTAGTGCTAATTAACGTATTTATATTATAATTAAAATAATAAAATCTATATAATTAAAATATAACCGTTATAAAATATAATTAAAATAATAAAATCTATATATTCTGTTTAAGCTTTTAGGATAAAGTTGATTGTGTTAGACTTCCTAATTACATGAAAGTCCGACTCACACGCGAGCAAAGTGTTAAACAATATAATTCAAATAATAAAACGCTATTGTATTAGAAGTACAAACTCTCCAGAGATTTGTGAGATACTCAATGGACAATATATATTAACCCTTTCTTTTCATGAAATTATGATCGTAATTATTCACCCTAATTAACGCCGACAGTAGGGGCTGAAGTTTAGTGGAAGTATTAAATATTTTCACCCATTTCATTAATGACGAATGTGAGAGCAAAAGAGAGGTAGAGTAAAGGAGTAGAAAACTACGTTTGCAAGGAAAAGGACCGCCATGATGGGGAGATGTCCTCCCTTCCATCGACCACTTTACTAAACCCATAAGTGCTTAACACCATAATTAGGTTAAAAAAGAAAAAGCATATGAATAATGATGGAAGTTCAACGCTCTAACGTCATATACATATATAATATCAAAAAGTTAGGGTTCATATCACTGGAGGATTTGTGGAGTGGAGGAGATTATTCCACAGCACGCTTACCAAGGGGAATGTTTGTGGGACCCAAATCAAAGCCCAAAAGAAGGGTAATTCCAGTCAAGATCTTAGCTCTACTAGGGTTTTCTCTGCGTCTTTAAATGTGAAAGACGAGAAAATATGGGCAAGGAGAGTAATGATAATTCATGGAAATGGTGAGTGGCTGCAAAAAGAAAGCATTAGGTGAGGTGGAGACAGTTCAAACAGCGGGTTTTGAGCAAAAAACTACAGGGTTTCGGATTTTTTAAAGGAAATTAGGGCAGTGATCTTCAAATATTTTCATTAGTTTCTGTAAGATTTGTGTGTAGGCCGTCATGCATGCATTTGGGTCGTATGCTTTTTCTTCCTTTTTCTAGTTTTCAAAGTGGCGTGGGAATTGTGAAGACACGGTTCATGGGTCATACCTAGTCATTCTGGGTAGTTCTTCAGATCCTATTTGCTTCGTGAAGGTGGTGCTTTTAATGGGTGGAAGAATCTTTGCTACCCACATAGTGCTGATAAAAGACCTGACACTTCTGACCTGTTGGCAAGCAAAAAGAGAAAAAGAGAAAGGAAAAAGAGAGAAACTTTTGCCGTAAAGGATTGACAGCCATCATTCCAACTCACTTTTATGTTCAAGGAAATAAATAATCCATATATAATTACCAATAATTAGGCCGCAAATCCCAGTGTAATTAACAACCAAGTGAATAAGTCATTTGTCTATCATGTTTCGTACATCGACCCCTTTAGAATATGTAAAATACTAACTTGCTAGCTCATGCTACCAACATGGAACATTATTACGCAGTGGCAAAGATCGACAACAATGATACTTTGAAGCCCTTGCAGCGATTGAAGAAACATAAGAACGAAGACCATATATGGTGCAAAGCCAAGAACTAGGAAGTCAGGTTTCTCTGCCAAATTTCTGTGCTTCTTGTTCTATCTTTTACACAGCGTTCCGTGATACCCTTTTTTGAAGCCAACCTAAAATAGAGCTTCAAATATCCACATTCATGATCACAGTGCAAAGAAAGACAAAAGCAAAGGAAAGTACACAGAACGAAAGAAAATGAAAGCGGAAAAAGATGCAAAACAAATTAAGGAAAGAGAGAAAAAATAACCCCATTTACCCTATTTGTTAGTTTTGATTAACTCAAAACAAGTCACTCATCAAGTCGAAGAAAAACAAACTGAAACGCCAACTTCGAGCTCCTTAATCTTAATTCCATTTCGCTTTATTGGTCGTATTTACCATGATCCTCCTCCTAACATTCCATTCCAATAGCCAGTAGAATCTCCTTGCCCTCTATTCTGCTCAAATTCGCTTGTGTTTGGCACCTGTTTCATATCCACAACAGGAAACAAGAGCCTTGCACTAGTCTCTTGAACCCCATGAAGAGCACTCCCATACCCACCTTCAAACCCGTCCCGAGAAAAATTCAGGGTTGGCTTGAACTCTTGCAGACTAGGGAACCCAGTTGAATATATCGTGCTTGAATCTGATACCGACATCGGTATGAAAGAATTCAATCCTCTTGAATTAATCCCACTCTTGAGCAGTTCCATGGCTGAGAGTTGTGAGGAAGTAGAGGAGGAGCTAGGGTTTTGATGGTGGCCTTTGTTGTCACCATACGAAACTTCAACAAATTTAGATATGCTATTGTAGTCCTCAGCTGATGGGTATGCTAGGTTAAGATCTTGTCCTTGATGAATCTTAGGGTTTTGAGAAGCAGAGTTAGGAAAACCGGGTGGGGTCAGATCAGGAAGCTTCTTTGATGAAGAAGCAGGCGATGATGTTGATGATGAAGTCGATCTTTTGTTTTTCCTTGAACCTCCTCCAACAGGAACACTTCTTAAAGAACCACCTTCAGTCCAATACCTTCTACAAGTCTTGCAGAAATATCTTGGCTGAGAGAGACTATAGTTATTATAGTAACAGAACTTCGTATTTGTAGAATTGCACCTTGGACAGTTCAAAGCTTGATCCTTTTGAGGTCTTGCCCTCATAGGCCTTGAATCCTCCATCGGTTTAACCACTCCAATTCCCTGAAACTAAAAAGGAAAAAACATAGAAAGACAAGAAAAGGCCACGAGTTGATGATCGAAACAAAAGTATCTGTCCGAAGAGAAGAATTTAAAGACAAAGAAAGTGGAAGAAAGTAGTAGGAAACAAACAAGACAAAGAAAACAAGGAAGCTGCTTTACACTTTGAGGATTACACCAGCAGCAATAAAAACAAATTGTAATAACTTTTCTCGGTGCTTTATCAGAGGGTGAAAAAAGAAAGAAAGAAAGAAAAGTGCCGTACTTTCAAGAACAACATGAAAGATCTTAAAAGACAGCTACACAAATTCAAATATAAGTGGGGGACTGAACTTACAACATCATCTCATGCGAAAAAAGGGGGGTGGACTTTTAGAAGAAGCAAACAGAGAAAAAAATTGAAAACCCAAACCACAATTTTCTTTATTCATGCTTTGAAAACCCCAAGCCCAGAAGAGAATTTCATAATTTCATGAGGAAAAAATAGGAAAGTCTCTTTACCTGTGGCCACTGACCTGCATCCATGGAATAAAAAGGAGAAAAAGGAAGACGAAAAGCTATGGTCTTCCAGGAGATGAAAATCACCCGCTTTTCAAGCTGATTTTCTTAAAGCGAGATGGAACACCAAGACATGGTATATGTGGTGGTTCCATTATGTGTTGGCCAATTATACCTGCGGGCTGCGAGTAAGAGAGAGACAAGGGTACTTTTGTCATCTAGACTCTTTCATCGTACTCATCCTCCATTCTTTCAATACATGTGTACATATATACTTTTTTTTTTCCATTGGATGTTTCATTTATCTGAAGTATTTTTTTTTATTTCTAACATAGTATCGGAGCAAGATTTCCGGTTTTAGTCCGGTTACCTCCTGGTGACCATCCGGCTTAGTACCGGCAATTTCCTGTCTCAGTACCGACTTTCTCCTTGCTTAGTACCGCAATTTCCCGGCTCAGTATCGGCAACCTCCCGGCTTAGTATCGGCATCCTTCCGGCGCAATACCGGCGACTTCCCGGCTTAGTACCGGCAATCTTTGTAATTATTTTCCTGTAATTATTTTTTTGTATCTCCAAACTCAAAGTTTATCGGTTTGTCCACCTTGAATTTGCGGAGGAGTGTTGAAATGTGGTAGTCCCACATTGCTGGGGAGTTGTAAGTTTTTGGCTTATAAATAAGCCACCCCTTGTAACCTTTATTTCCATAAATAAGATATAATAAATTCAATTGAGTTTTCTCCATTGGATGTCTCATTTATCTAAATTAAATTTTTTTTTATTTCTAACATATACCGTGTGTTTTTTTCAAAATCATAGAATAGCTTGCATTAAATGACCGGAGCTGAATTTCTTATGGTCTCTTAAATCAGAAGCATGCAGCGCTTTATCCTTGTTAAAATATAGAATCTTGAATATTATTTGTTTTCAAGTTCTCTCATGTGGGAAACAGTACTGTTGAAGCATTTAAAAATTATTTATGATTTTTATAAATTTGGAAAATGGAATTTTTCAAAGTAATTTAAAATTTACTTTTACGTTTGTCAGAATATAAGAGCAGAAAAAAGTTCGATCCCTGCATGTTATCCAAGTTTTTCAGACAGTTAATTAAGTGCAACTATATATATTCCAAAGTTCCCTTTAATACACTTGCCAATTATTTCTACATATTATATTCCACATGTTAAAGAAAATTACAGTAATAAAAAATTAAAAACCTCTCGTGATAAAATAATATTTGTCTACAAGCGCGCATGCAGGTGCAAAAAAGTTGCCATACCTATGTTCATTTCCACATGGTCAATCTTATTCTTTGTGGGTGTCTTGGTGCTAGCCGATCATGACATTGGACTTTAGTGGGTTCCTTTTTCCTGACCGATTATTCCTCTGTTAATTCTCCAAATAATTTTTTTTTTTATAATTTGGTGGATGGAGAGAGAGAGAGAGAGAATTTGATGGCTCTCCCAAACTCTCTATGAAGCTATAAAGCGATACTCATGAGTTTTCGTTCTGTAAATTATATATTCAATCAGTACTACATTAGTGATCTACTCGTGGGGGTAAACTGATTTCCCCGGATTTCCTAAAATATGAAGCTGTAACGAAAGTCTCTTACGTAGCGTTAGGGGTGGGCACCGAAAATTTCGGATTCGGAAATGACCTATCCAAATTCGAATCCAAAATTTTTGGATACCGAATTTAATCTCCGAATCCGATTCGAAATGCACCAAAATCCGGCCCAGTCGGTCAAATCGGATTCGGATCGGATTCGAAAGTTATGTCAAGCCTGAGTCAACATATAGCTTCTTCGAAGTTCTTCCTGAGGACGTCCACAAAACCCACTAAAAGAGGGGATACTTCCAGTGCCGATTCAAGGCCAAACAAGAAAAGCTCATGAAAATCCACAACTTTGATATCGACAACAAGTTACAACTTTTCAAAATCAACTTACACGCACAAATAGCCAAATGTTTTATACACGCAGTGTATGCACGCACGAGTAAAGAAATTCGCTTTGAAAAGTCAACTTACAACGAGCTCCGCAAAGCCTGTAATCTGAGCCACTATGCCTTCCACAACCTGCAACCATTTTCGCCCTTCAATCTGCGAACTTGCGAAGGATTTCAAGCTCTGTATGGGCACAAAAATCGGCGACAGGTGAGGGGGAGGGGGGAGACTGGCGAGTGGCGGTGGCCGAGGGGAGGGGGAGGGGTGAGACTGGAGAGTGACGGCAGCTGAGGGGAGGGGGAGACTGGCGGCGGCAAAGACTTAGGTTTTTTCGAAGAGGGCTGGAAAGAATGAATCGCGATTGAGAGAGGGGGCAAAATTGCGAAGAATGGAAGGGGTGGGTTAAACGCGTCTAACTAACATAGGAAATCGGGTCGGATCGGATTAAATCGGATATATATCCGGATATCCGACCCGATTTCTTATGTTTCTTACCTTCACTATCCGACTCCTAATCCGGATCCGTCTCCATCCGATCCGATCGGGTCGAGTCAGGTCGAAAACAGGTCGGGCAGTCAGACCGAATATTTTTTGCACACCCCTACGTAGCGTACGTGTTTTGATTGGACAACTTTTACATGCCTTAAAAACATTCCCCGATTCTTCTGACTTAAATAATAAATAAATATTATACTATTGAATGCTATTTATATAAAATTTTGAACACCATAGACCCTTTAACGAAGTCTATTTGTTGTTTCATCACTTTCCAAATTGTACCGGTTGTTTTTGTTTTGGATGAGATTCAATCAGCTGATGTGTTAATTAGAAGCTCCCTTGTTTTAGTTCATGAAAGGGAGAGTTCTAATGAAAGAAAAAAACAGAGTGAATGCAGAAGGTCCCACTGGCTAAAGTAGGTAGACTGCAACGTAACTGAGAAAGCGACAATACCAACTACTTGTTGGACCCATTTTTAGAGTGTTGTGGCCTGTGCACGAACTTTTGTATCCATCGTTGTGGACATCCATCAGGGTATGCAGAATGCAGTGAATACAGTTCCCCAATCATGTAAAATTACACGCACCATCCCGTGGACTCTTTTTGTCATTTTGGTCCATTCATATTTAACTTCAAAGCTGCTCGGAGTCGACTGTCGAGACAACGAAGGGAAAAAAAAACAAGAGTAATTTTCAATGTAGTGTTAGAACTTGGATTCCCCTTTGCCATTGGCCGAGTTGAAACAGAGCTAACCCACTCGTGGTAATTGATGGTGTAGGCTTACTCGAGACTGTGAACAAGGCGCACAGTTTCAATTTATTAGTCAGTTACTTGAGACTGAATTTAGAATTGATAAAATTTTATTAAAATTTAGGAAGTTTGACAAAATGGTACTTAGAGCTCATACCCCTATGACAAATGGGTCCTTCACTTTTAAATTTCAAAATTCTAGTCCTTGAATTTTCGATGTTTGATGAAATGGTCATTCCGTCAGTCTACCGTTTATATGCTTAACGAATTTTAGCGGTCGACCGGATATATGTGTAAAAAGTAAGAGGTCGACCGGTACAAATTTGCTGACGTATCAGAGAGCTCCGTTAAGTATAAAAGACTGACTGACGGAAGGACCATTTCGTCAAACATCGAAAATTCAAGGACTAAATTTTTGAAATTTGAAAGTGAAGGATCCATTTGTCAAAAAGGTATAAACTCAAGTACCTTTTTGTCAAATTCTCTAAAATTTATAAAAGGGATAGATGCAAAATTGATCCTTGTGCTATACGCAAAAATCGATTTAGTCCCTGTGATTTTAGAAAGTGATAAAATCATCAATTTTATGAAAAACATCAATTTAGTCCATGTGATTTTAGAAAGTGATAAAATCAGTCCTTGATGGAGGAACAATAACAAACGAAAATAGAATCACATGGACTAAATCGATGTTTTTCATATCACAAGAATTAAAACGATTTTTACGTATAGCACATGGACTGATTTTGCATTTATCATTTTATAAAAAGTTATTAAAATTAATAAAAAAAATAATATTCTAAAATTTTTTTCCAGAAAAACAAACATAATCATAGATTCTACAGACTACAGAGAGCCGGCGGCGGCGGGAGTGGCTCCAACTCCGAGCCAAGCTCGAGGTTTCCAGCGGAATATATTGAACACGTGGCATAAAATGCAGGGGACAACTACACTAAGAGCCAATGAGCTGGCGAAACGTCTCTTGAGGTCAGTGAGGGAATATTTAGGTCTCCAAGAAATAAAGATATAGGGGGCCCACCCCGTCAATAAAGAGCGTCCGCATGTGCACACATGCCTGAGAATCTATCACGACCCGTCTGATGCGCGTCACGGGTGGACGTGGACACCATTGTCCTGGTGCGTCAGACGTCACACTTCATTCCCTGAGTGATTCTACTATCAGCCTTCCTCAACAGTCCGCAGATATACTACAAAAAGATAAAAGATTTAAATGGCATTTTATGTTGTCCAGCAAAATATACTTTTAACTACCTACCCAATATATATAAAGTACTTTAACCAAGTACAATCGAGTCATTGTAGGGCACTTAATCACGATAAATTGGTCTAGAGATTAAAATTTGGGTCTTGATAGTTTATTCGATCTTAAATTTAAAATCTTACAGGTGATATCAATTATTTAGAGTCATCTTACGATATTTAATTTGATAATTTAATACAAAAAAATACACAGATCCTGAGATTAGTCAAAGTATACGTATGTTGGTCCATACATCTGGTTAGAAAAAAAAGTAGCAGACTTCAAACACAAACCCAATACCAACATTTTATCTCTCTCCTAATAAAATACTCTAATATAATCTCTCTCTCTCCCATAAAAAAATATAAAAAATTACAAAAATTATAAAAAATTACCTCTTTCTTCACCTTTTCACTAAACCCAATATCAACACATATTACCATACCAAAAATATTACAACACAAACACAACCTTAAGTAGTTTAAGTCTTTGTCTTCAATTTAAGGATAAGAAGCTAATTTAAGTAAGAGTCGTTACTACAATGAGTCTCACAATAACCTTTTTGAAGTTGTCTATATATTAGGTAGATTCATTCCATATAATTTTGCCATACATGATTTCTCTGGTTGTTTAAAAGGGATGGATTTCAATCTTAGATGAATCGTATTAAGTAATTAGATATAAGTCCAAATCTTAGTACATGCGAGTGAGTTCGTGAGTTAATTGATAGTCTTATGTGAGATCGATTCTGAGTGTCTAGTGTACTCTCCAACCTTATGTAAGGATTAGATACACAAAACTCATATCTAATGCTACTTTGTTTCTAGCAATGCATGCGATATCCCAAATTAACTTCATAGGATTGTGCTATAACCATACATTTTATTTTGGAGAATAATATTTGGATTTAAGAGTATTTTAATTTAATTTATTTTTTAGGAGTGGTCCAAGTTGTCTTCGTAATAAACGGAGGAAAAAGCATTTGCAATCGGGATTCAGCTACTCGAATGCAGTGCTGCATAATTTTGGTGCACGTACGTACAGTACAGTACAGTAATGAGAATCCGTAACAGAGGTTGGTCGTATGTACCGTACAAATGGTTTAGAGAACATCTGGAGGGGGTAGGGTAAAGATCGGAGATGGGGGGTTTGATGGAGGAAGATAAAAGAGTGGAGAGGTGATTTGATTGGGTTCACATCACGGGACCCACCTGTCTGTGGGATAAATGCGATACTTTGGAAGAGGCAAAAAGGAATTTCTGTTTCCTTTTTCTTCGTACCTGGCACTGCCGCTGCATGCGCAATATCTGTCACGTGGCGCAAGTGCAAGTCTGGCAATCTTTTTCCTTTTCATTTGTGAAAAATCTGCCGTGTTCCTCGAAATTAGGATAAATCGGGTTTGCTTTTGGAGAGTGGTTTATGACTTTTTTGGTTTTGGTTGAATTTCACAGCCAACCCTATATAGGGGTGGGGTGGAAAGGAGTTTGACAATGGATTGTGAGGCTGGTTCAAAGTGTTCTTTTGCATAACTGAAGAATCATTTTGATAAATTTAACAACCTACCGTGTTTATACAAATTATACTCGAGGGGTTGAGACTTTTGAGACCCATGGAGAAATTTCCTTGTCAGAAAGAGACAACCATTCAAATTCCTTGACCTGAATCAACAAGGCATTCCTTTTGAAGTTCTTACTACAATATTGGCAGGCAGGCAGCAGGGTTCAACTCTGGTGGACCCCACCCACTGAGCAGAATTACCTGTGGGACCCACTCATTGAGCCTGAGGATGAAGGTAACCTACTCAGCCAAGTGGGTCAATATCATGCTGGTGAGGTTTCCAAATCTTCTTCTGTATCTTGCTTGCCTAACAACTGGTATTTGCTTCATTAGTTTAATTTTGGACCAATGACATTAAAGCTTAGTGCTTTGATGACCCAACTCAAAAGTAATGGGGTTCATTTGTATTCAGAAGACATTAAATCAACCCAACATAGCAAACCTAACAGGTCAAGCATATGTGCAGAATTCCAAAAGGGTCCAGGAGAAAGAGAAAGAGAGGGATCGACCTTTACTTGCATGACTGAGTTTTACAACCCATCTTTGCGAGTCAAATTAGTAGTAATCACCACAGAACATTCCTTTACTGAAAACCAGAACATTCCTGCACTAAAGCGACTCAGCCTGGTCCTCTGTCTCCTAACTTGTGGTATGCTCTGCAGTTCTAGTGTTAATGGCTAAGATTTTGATATCAATCTGACTTCCCTCGCGGGACATGGAAGTATACTCCATAGTCCAGAAAGTTCTTCTTCATCTTTCAAGTAGGATTGCGTCTGCAGCATGCAAAATGCCTTTCCCTACAGATAAAGATATGGACAGTAGTTTCTGCACAATAACAAGCATGATTTATTTGGAAACACGTTGGGTTGGTGTAACTCATTAAAATTTGAACGATATTATAGATAAATCTCATGCCCATACTTGTATTCAATAGTGGCAAACAGCCTTTCCACATAAAGACAAGGGTCCAGCAAGCTCTATACACAGCATCAACCAATACAAAGTGGGGGCATGTTGTGATTGTCTGGTAGATACGGATAACAAAAAAAACACATTACTTAAACGAAAGAAACTAGGAATAATTTACACAGGCAACTGGAAAAGCCCTTTACTCAAATAGGAGGTCATAAAGTGGCACCCATGCCATCTTAGTGCAAATTATTATGAACTCCAGATTAATCGTTCAACTTGCATACATCAATGAACCTGGACTGCATTGTGGTATTGGGTTCCCTGCAACAATGATGTGCATATTAAGCTGATGTTAGCAAAGTCCCGTGCCAACATTATCCACCAATGGATCACATCATATCAACATTACGATAAGTTCAAAGCTTTTATTTAAACAGAATGATCAGAAAGGAAAATATAAAAGCAGTAGCCCATTGAATAAACCTCAAAGGCAAACAGATCAATCTCCTTTCAACAGTAATCACTGCATGCATACCTCGAGTAACTGTTCATTTTTTAGAAGACTTTTGACCATACATATTTGATTGCTTATTAGATATTCATGCCGTAGCAGCTTAGAATCTCGTGTCAAGAGCACTCTCTTTTCTTTGAGTGCTTGTTTAATCAACTCCCTGAACACAATTAGAATACAGATTAATTCAGTTCGCATAAGAAAAACAACAAACTTAATACTACAAGGCAATTTAATGTGAGCAAAAATATTTGTTGACATGGCTGCTTAAAGATCACCTGGATTCAGGCTTTTTCGTATTCGGGATTGCAGCATCCATCCCAACACACCGTAGATGTTTTGCCAAGCCTTCGACCTGAGTAAATGGTCTATCAGCCACACGCTTACTATATAAACAAAAACATTTAATCGTAGATTGCAGGGAGGTAGAAAATCTAAGTGTTTCCTGTGCACTTTTACTGAATCGATCCTTACAAAAAGTTGATGAAAAGAAAGGGTCCACTGTTAGTTGTGCAGATAAAAGTACAAGAAACTGGCATTGGTAAGTGCTTTTCCTTCATTTTTTTTCCCGCAATTAGCATTTTACCATGTGGAGAGTAAAAACCTACAAATTTTTTGATTTAGAAGAAATATTACAAACAGAAATTAGTTGTACTCACCACATCACATAAAAATTTAGGGTTTCCATCACCCCCTAAGGACAAATCCCATGGTGGGGGGCCCTGCCAATCATCAGAATTTCCCAAGCGCTTTACGTTGCAATTCACACCAACAGATGTCTGTTTCTTCACTCTCTTTCTGGAGATTGGTTTTTTATCCAACTCCTTCAACAAAATATTTCCCCCATATCTTTTTACAACTTTTAAGAGAGATTCATCCATAGGCATGGTATTCCTCTGTGATGACCTTGAAACCATCCCTGAACTGTAGCTATTCTTTGTGGAAAATCAGAAGCTGTAGCCTGGACTATATCTAAAGCTTCACAAAATTTGGTCATTATAATTTTGCAACAAACATCATGCTTCTCAAGAACCTCTTTCAAACCAAGATTCACATTAGGGGGAGCCAGTTGGTCGGTATTGTGAGCATTGCTCCCTGAAACAAAGAGATAAGAACCTCTCATAACAAACTTGATATTGCCTCAGTAGTATTAAGAGGAGATAGATAGATAGATAGATAGATAGATAGATAGATAGATAGATAGATAGAGAGAGAGAGAGAGAGAGAGCGAGAGAGAATTAGGAGCTGCACGGAAATTTGATGTAATGCAAGCCGCATCAAACTTTGAAATGCACAGTGAAAGACATGTTTAGAAAGTCTGACGTGTCAGTATCATACAAAATAAAAAAGAATTTTTACGAATCTCAAATTTCAGTGCATCATGTACCTTCGTCAACAATCTTCTCATGGAAAACGTTGAATATTTTGAGCAAACAGTGTGCATCCATAGCTGCATATGTTTTCTGCTCTTCTGTAAGGGGACGATGTCGATGTGACCAATCACTACATTGAAGTTCCTAAAGGAGACATAGATTACATTAAAAGCTTGCACTAAATGAAACTCACATCTAGAGGCGTCTGGGAACAGATATTCCAACGAGACCACACATTTCGAGTTTAGCTGGGAAATGTGCTGGAGACATGCCTAACTACAGAAGCAGAAGAGAGTGCGTCTATATTTTGATGCACACTGTTTGCATAGAGTTTTCAAATTTATACGGTACCAACAATCATAAGCACAATAATTACAACATAGCTGGAATAGTATGACATTGATTAGCTTTCTGGTGACGTACTCTCTAGATCTCAAGCTCCTTATATAGTACGGAGAAAAAAAGTTTTGCATCAAAACTTCAAAATGTAGGTGACTCATATTCTGAAAGGCAGGAAATTCCCGCCTGCCTACTTTCCTTTAAATTGAAAACATTCTAATGTGGGGTGTGCAGACAGTGGAAAACACATTCACACAGATTACAGAGACTTTTGATTCCTCAATCGAAGACGGAAATAGCCAATGAATGTCCAGAACTTATAACATTATACAACCACCAAAGCATGAGACCTGTATACTGGAGATTGAAAATTTATATCATCTTTAAGCATCACGAGTCCGGACAGAAATGAGATTATATCATGGGTGCCCCTATTAGAGTCTCACATTGATTAGAGACCATTTAATCTTGTGCTTCATATACCTATTGAGTCACCTCTTCCCATTACCAAAATTGGTATTGAGATGAAACTTGACATGGTATCGGAGCCAACTATTTCTGGGCTTGGCCCACTTGTTTGTATTTCACATTTGTTGTCCACGTGCATGAACCATGTTCATTCAGCCTGCACGTGAGGGGGAGTATTAAAGTCTTACATTGATTAGAGATCATTTAATCTTGTGCTTCATATACCTATTGAGCCACCTCTTCTCATTGTCAATTGGTATTGGGATGAAACTTGACACCCCCAACAGGATGTATGCATCACTGTTTCTCTGCAGAATTAATGAGAATATCCGAGTCATTTTAACTTAAAGCTTTAGACATTGAAGACCTACTACTCAAGGTCTTTCACTTTTTTTTGCCCCCCCCCCCCCCAGTAAAGAACAATCATCAATTTACAGCAACAAAAATTGGTGATTCCATTGAAGCAAAAACAGTGCAGCAAAGTAACCTGAATTTACAAAATAACAGGCAACAAGATAGAAGAGGGTCTTATCTACAGCATTAAGCAAATAAACATGATAATAATTCAAGAACCGAACCTTTGAAAGCGAAAACCCCAAGACTTCTTCGCAGAGGGTTGCCAAACTCTTAATTTTATTTGATATCTTCCTTCCATATTGCTTATGTTGCAAATGATTGTATACACTTGCGATATCCAAAATGGGCTCAACCTGTTTTCCATAAATCTATGAAACATAAGTGCATAGTACACGCTCATGCAACTCAAACAATCAACAAAAAATACGTGGCACCTTCCTGCCAGCATAGAGAACTTCCCTAAACTCCTACCCTCTTCTGTTTCTCTTGAAGAACATACGCCAAAATTTGAATGAGAAGATCAAGACAACATGAAAAATAATTTGCTGCCCTAACTCCTTGAAGTTCATGCCTTGTGAATACATATGCAATGAATTATCCTTGCTGACTTCCTGATGAGTCAACTTTGTGTCTACTTTCTCTTGTCTTCTCTTATCAACTTTCAATATTGAAAAACTTAAACTTGAGACATTAGATAGCGTGAATAAAAAAGGAATAAAAGATTCAAACCAGACAAGTCCAGACAAATGGCTCGTTAACAGAGGCGGCATGCTTGCGTACTATTAGATGTGCTGAAATTTAATCTTAACCATCTATCTATAGTCACCAATAGAACCGTGTAGCCTATCAACAGGTCACACCAGAGTAGTTTACTCAGTTTTCAATTGGTCCATTTTTGACCCCACGGCAAAAGTGATATTTGATAGCAAATCTTGTATATTTCCCCTAATTGAATTTTGACTGTTTATTTAACTATAGAATAAAAGATATTGATTTAAATATTGCCTGCAAGAATGAGAGGGGTTTCTTTTCCGATGGCAATTTCGAAGTTTCTTTGTCGTTTACATACTTTTTGGCGGTACTTAGAAAAAAAAAACATACTTTTTGGCAGTAGGAGGCCCAGTATCAGGCCCAACCGAAGATGAAACGTAAAGAGCACCGTAAAAAAAACAATCGCGGTTTTGGACAGTGGCGCGAAGATCCCCTTTCCCGCGAAACCAAAATAAAGCGCGAAATCCCCTCATTAGCTCCAGAGATTCATAAATTCGCGTCAAATAAAAAAAGTAGACTGTAGAGCCCCTGAACTCGCTCTCGCTAGCTATGGCTTCCGGACCAGCGAGAATGGCACTGCGGCGCAGGACTCAAGCTCCGAAGCCACTCTCAACACTTCCGCTCCAAGAACACGACGACGACGTTTGCTGCGAGGAATGTGAGTCCGGCGAATTCGGGGCCAAGCTTCTTCTATGCGACAAGTGCGATAAAGGTTACCACTTGTTTTGCCTCAGACCCATTCTTGTTTCTGTGCCCAAGGGGTCGTGGTTTTGCCCTTCTTGTTGCAAGCACAAGATGGATTTGAAGTGTACGTTCTTGCGCCTTTTGATTTTGACTTCTCCATTTAAGAAAGATCAATGATTAGTAATTTGATCAGTCATTGGTATATTCTGTACTTATTATGCCTGGATGATTTATTGGGTGCCTATTTTACTGGTTGAATACTTGTTTGAAGCTCACTGTTTGATTAGTATTACGCTTTGATTTTATGATGTTCTGGTTGACACTAGCTCGGGGTGGTCAAAGGCTTTGTTTTTTTGATGATCCTGAAAGTTCTCTTTTTTCATAATAATTGTCGGGTTAGACCCAAAGCACCTAGAAAGGGTCGCCTTCCCCTTTGATACGTCACTTGGATTTTCCGTACTTTGTCTCGATTAGCTACTTTCTGTTTGAATAGATAACAAAAGAAAACCCTGTAACACTTGCTCAATGAAGCCTGATTGTCGTATCAAACTCCCTGAAATGTGAAATTCCTTTCGTAGAGCACAATCAGTCGCAACCTCTAATTGCTTTTCATGTGCAGCAACCTACCATAGTTTATTTCCATTTTTTCTGTAATTTGTTTCAGCCTCCCGTATCAATTGGTTTGTTCTATGATAATGTGCAGCCTTCCCCCTTGTTCAAACCAAAATTGTTGACTTCTTTCGCATTCAAAGATCATCGGACTCTGCCCAGAAACAAATTCTAGGTAAGGGAATCTTTAGTTATGGGGAAATCTTCTTTCTAAAGTTTTAAACTAATGGAGAACATCAATTTTTTGCTTCCCCATTTTGTAGACTACAGAAAGAAGCGAAAGCGGGCTAGTGGCTTAGTGATGTCAAAAAAGAGACGGAGGTTGTTACCATTCAACCCAAGCAATGATCCTAAAAGGAGATTGGAGCAAATGGCATCACTGGCAACAGCGTTGATGGCCAATGGGACTGAATTTAGTAATGAGCTCACATACGTGCCTGGCATGGCACTGAGGTCAGCTAATCTTGCAGCCCTTGAGCAGGGAGGAATGCAGGTAGGTTGGATAGCTGTGGCTCTATGATGAATACTCAATTTGGTTTATGTAAAATTGAACTCAAATAGGGGTAGTGTGCCATAGGGAAATTGTACAAATTTTTGGTCTAGCAAGATAGTGTCAATTCAATGACTTCCTGGAGGAGAAATTTCTGCACAGTTCATTTGCAGAATATATTGGTGTTCATGCTCATGGTTGGGCTAATAAATGTGTCGACTCCTGGAATAAATATGACCCTTTAGGCTTTAGGTGTGGATCTAATTGCCTGTGAGCCCATATAAGTTGATGTTAATAAAAATGGTAATGCAAATTAGGATGTAACCTTGAAATTCTCCCTTGTTGCTCAAGCTGACATTTAGAAAGTGATTGGTCTTTTTTTTTCTAAACTTAGAAAGTGATTGGTCAATGTCTAAAGTTATTCTTTTGTAACTGCAATTTTCAGGTATTGTCAAAAGAGGATGCTGATGCCTTAAATCTGTGCAAGAGCATGATGGAGAGGGGGCAATGGCCGCCTCTCATGGTCGTTTTTGATCCTCAAGAAGGGTAAGTAAATATTATTTGAATTTGGAGTATTACAGGCTCGGGTTGCTAGCTCATTAATCTTATTATTTGATTTAACAGGTTCACTGTCGAGGCAGATAGGTTTATAAAGGATTTAACAATTATTACAGAGTATGTTGGAGATGTCGATTACTTGAAGAATCGTGAAAATGATGATGGAGATAGCATGATGACACTGCTTTCTGCTGCCATTCCCTCAAAAAGCCTTGTCATTTGTCCTGACAAGCGTGGCAACATTGCTCGTTTTGTCAGTGGCATTAACAATCACACACCGTAAGCTCATCTTCCACCTCCATCTATATATGCTCCCTTTAATTTGACATTACCATCCAAATGGCCTCTACAATCATCTTCATGTTGCAACACGTAGATCAGATGGATGCATTGATTTTCATAAGATTGTCTTTTACTAGATGCTTATAACATCCTTAGCAGATGTTAATGTTGTTCAATGAAAATTCATTTGATGAATAATAGCATAGACAAGCATCCTAGCCCATGGATTGGGCTGTTAGTATCAATAAGGGATAGGAGAGTGCCATTAGTGGCAATGAAAAGAGAAGAGAAACCAGGTTACTTGGGATAACTCGTAGAGTAGGCTTTGTTCTTGTTCATGCACAGCATCTTTTGAATCAGTAATTAGCGCAAGATACTCCCCTGTTCTTTGTTTTTTCAAACTAGTTTCGACAATGAGACATCCGCTACGCATCATACTGCATATTTACTAAAGACCACCAATATCTGGCATAAAAATTTCTGTCGCAAGTTTTAGATATTCTTTGAAGGAAAAGCGGAGAAGCTTTTGGTGCAACTTACTGAAGGAAACTGATCTTTTTGGTGCAGGGATGGGAAAAAGAAGCAGAACCTTAAATGCGTAAGATTTGATGTCAATGGTCAGTGTCGGGTTTTACTAATTGCAAACAGAGATATACGGAAGGGAGAGCGATTGTACTACGATTACAATGGATACGAGCATGAATACCCAACCGAACACTTTATCTAACTCTTTTTCCTTGATACAGATCCTTTACACCAAGTTAAATGAAAGGCATGGCCACTAACAGGCTCATCTTATTCTCAATTTCTCCGTATTGCTTTTCCTTGAACTCCCATTTCTTGATTTTGGAAACTTTTCTAAGTCTTGTACTAGTTGTCATAATTCAAGTGCCAAATACTTGTATTTTCTGAATGGAAGTCGTCTAATTCCTTTGGAATGAACACGGACCAGGAGCTATACAACTTTACTACGATTATCTCTAATGGGGGATTTCTGTGGGTTGCTCCATTGGATCTTTTGGAACCTTATGTCAAATGGAAAAATGACTTTAAAGGAGTTTCCTTCCTCCTCTCCCCGTCCTGCATTATTGAGAAACTCTAGTCGATTGAGATAACCTTTTGAGCGAAATCAGAAGTTCCTCATTCCACGCTTCATTTTATAGTATCATGATAGCAACTCCTGAATGGCTGAATCTAGTGAACAATTGGTGATAAACGATACCTTGGCCAATGGTTTGTTTCTTATAAGAAAGCAAAAAAATAACACAAAACAAGTAGACAGAATAGAGACTGCATTCTTGGATCACCAATGGCTGGGTAGATCTCGATCTTCGAGGGCCTAGCAACACGACGGCCTATTCAGCTACAAAAGGCCTGGGGCCCTGGGCATGCTTCTATCCGTAAGTGATGGAAATCAGAAGTTTATAGGTAATGAAAATTTACCATCGCTATTGTTTCAACACCGGATCCGTGGCGCAATGGTAGCGCGTCTGACTCCAGATCAGAAGGTTGCGTGTTCGATTCACGTCGGGTTCAAACCCCCCGAATCTTAGCTACCGAGCTGGATCATTTTTATTTCCGTTTCTTTTTTTTTCTCTACTCTCCTACCATTATAAATATAACATATGCAATTTTTCATATTAAACCATTAAATAAGATTAAAATATTATATCTATTTTTCGCACTGCAACAGAAAGTTATGAAAAATCCAAATTCTCAAATTTAAGTCATACATGCTTTGCAAGCGTTAGGTGAATTCTGATGGACTTATCAGATTGAATTTCTCTTCATTATAAAAAAAAATAATCTAACTCATAAAATATAATTTATGTTAATTATAAATTTATGGAGTAAATGCAATTTTTACTTGTAAATTATGATGATTTTTGCATTTTCCACCATAAACTATCATTTTTGTTACATTTCACCCTTTAACTACCAATCTTAGACACTTTGCACGTTTTGTCAAATTTTTAGACACTTTGCACCTTCCAATTACCAATATTAGATACTTTACACCCTTCGTCCGACAATAATACCTCCGAAAATTAAATAAATTGACAGCAATACCTTTAATATATGCAAAGTGGGTTTAAAACATTATTATCATTTTAGTCTAAAATTTGACAGAGAGTGTAAATTGTCTAAGATTGATAGTTTGAAGGTGAAATGTAACAAAAGTGTAGTTTAAGATGAAAAAGTGCAAAATCTATATAAAAAAAATCTTGAGTAAAAATTATATTTATCCCTAAATTTATTATAATAATCAACCATTTTTATAAACTCCAACTGTTTTCTAGAGCTGAAAAAAAATTCCAATCCATTGCCCCCACTGGATCGATCTCCTCCCACGGAATTGAGGAATGTTTTACCATGGTTGAGACTTGGGAGTGAAGAATTTACCAGGCCACGAACAGCACCAAGTTGCACCAAAATATCAATACACTGTCAGTCCAGTTCAGAAGACACGCACATATATACCTTAACACAATATTACGTGTACCTCAAAATCAGGACCATCCTATTGTTGGGAAGACGAATGGCATCATAGGCTGGTCCAAACTTCGATCCGATGTACGCCCATAAAAGTGGCCCCACTTTTCTTTTGGCTGAAAAATGCCGTGACTGCTATTTGATTTGGATCAGATTTCCATCCCCCACAGGAGTTGTGGTCCAAGTAGAAGTGTGTGGAGGGGGTATGTTCTGAGCCGTGTACTTCAATTTCTTCTTTATTACAAGAGATATTATTTTTCAGCAGGATTCGGATCCAAAGCCGAGGTTTCTGTCGTTTAAGGAACCGTACGTTCATAGCGTCGGTAACCGTTTGGCCGTAATAAGGAGGTTGATTAAAGTTATCGCTCCAGACCTATGCATTAAATTCGGCAAAAAAAAAAATCCGCACAATCTTAAAGTCGCCTTTAGACTGAGACAACTCAGCTACGGGTGCTTCAAGTGAATGGTAGAGGAAAAGACACTTTTCACACACAAATTATCATAGGTTTTACCCTCAACTACCAATTTTGATACATTACTCTTTAACTACTAATTTTTGACACTTTACACCATTTTTCAAAATTTGAGACTAAAATGATAATAATGTCCTTGACACATTTTGTATATAGTAAAGATATTATTATAAATTTATTAATTTATCAAGGGCATTATTGTTAAATGGAGGGTGCAAAGTGTCTAACATTAGTAGTTTGAGGGTGCAATGTCTTAAAGATGGTAGTTTGGGGTGCTAAGTGTCAAACATTTGGTAGTTTATGGGTGGAAAGTGTATTTTTCCCTTAAATTATAGTTTGATTGTTGTATAAATTCCAATCTATTTCTAAATTTTTAATTTATTTTTGCTTTACCGTTTGATCCCAAAAACAAATGTGTAATTGCTCACAAGAATAATTTGTCCTTTGTTATGCAATTTATCACACGGTTACGATAAATCACAGAAAAACAAACAAATGCACCGATAACACTAAAATTTAAAGTAATTCCCTCAGTGTTAGGTATATCCACATGCAAAAACAAAAAAAATCACTAATCTCAAAATCAACAGTACAAACAAACAACAAAGAAATCACTCCAAATAACACAAATCTTAATATACCCAAAGCAATAAGGATTGCATCTACCGTCAAAAATAAAAATATTAGTTAGAGAATTTGAAAAAAATAATAAGAACTCTTGGGTTTGTTACTCTATCCAAAACATCCTAGGACCCACATAGTAAAATTCAAGGCAAACTCAACACCTTTTAATAACTGTTTAGAAAAAAACATCTTTTAATAACAAAAAAAATATATAGGAGAAATGAGAAATTAAACAACATAAAAATAGAGTGTAAAGGTGGGCATTTGTTTCGGTTTAAACCAGAACATCTGGTTCCGGTCATTTTTGATATCGGAACCGGAATCTGAAATTTCGGCGGGAAATAAAAATTCCACTTTTTGAGTCTTGTTTTTTTTTTAAATAATAATAAATATTTTGGAAGCTTGGATAGTTGAACTTTTTATTTGGTTGCTTGTCTTAGTATTTATCTCATAAATATTTTATTTTGTTAATTGATTATTTGGTTGTCTTAATATTTATCTTCTAAATGTTTTGTTTTATGTTTGTCTTTTGTAGAGATGGAAAAGCTTGGAATGTTGAATGTTGAATTGTTTAGTTGTTTAATTATTTGTACGGTTAATTGTTTGTTTAGTAATGTAGTTGTTTTTTTGTAATTTGAATTTATAGTTTATTTTGGCAGTGTTTATTTTTTTTTTGGAATGTAGTTGTTTAGTTGTAATTTTAATTTAGAGTTATTTGACAGTGTTTATTTTGTTTTGGATGACAGTGTTTTGAATTTTCAGAATTTGGAGTTGCACGCCAGTGCACTGCATTGTTTTATTTTGGCAATTGAGTCTTAAAATTGATGCTCATACCAGTGTTATTTTGGGTGCAATTTTGCATCTCACACTACCGTAATTTTGGCCCACAAAACACAACTTAAAAATTGAAACCAAATCTAGGCTTTTATGCTCAAATAAAGAATTTAAATTTCTGATTTCCGATTCCATTTCGGTATATTCCAGAATGGAACCAGAATGATCAATTCCAGTTCCATTCGTTCCAGTGTCTACCCTTAAAAGAGAGGGGGGGAAAAAGTGCAAGACCCACGCTTGAAGGACTACCTAGAGATGTTCATTTTCTAAAAATGGTAAGATTTTTAGAATTTTGATAGAATTGTTAATATTTATGTAAATTAGAGTTTTATAGGTTTTTGTGTAAATATTTGTGAAATTTTTTAAAGATATTTAATTTTTATTGGAGTTTCTAAAAAGGTGTAGAAAGAGGTGATTTGATATAATTGTTTAATAAAAAATATTAGAGTTAGGTGAAAAATTATATAGAGAAAATTTGTTATAATTTTTTTAAAAAAATATTAAAAGTTATTTGAGAAGTTGAAAATTGTGTAAAAATATTAATATTTATATATGAATTTTTGAGATTTTAAATATTTATTTTATAAATTTTATTAAATATATTCATATTCTAAAATACTTTTAGAAAAGTAGCCTAGTGCGGCTGGTTGCTGGGGCGCCCATCCTAATAAACACGGCGCAGAGTAATGCAACCATCAGAGGCCCACCCCGCGCTTGTTTAGTGGAAATACGGCCTCGCGGCCTCGCCACCTTAACCTTTTTCCAAACACACTGCTATTACCAGTACGGTAGTGCGATCTCTGTAACTGTAACTATCCCACTTCAAGTTTTGGCTTTGTTCTGGTGTAAGAATTTCGTTTTCGAACCAGGTTATTATTTTATAATTAGAAATATAGATAGATAGTTTAATAAGCGACCAACCAATTATCTGTGACTTATTATTAACTCTGTGTCAGCCTCCAATTTGTGGAGTAAATTAGGACACCAATCATGTGCTTTACACAACCCATTCGTGAGCTCAATTTATTGGAGAGAGAGAGAAGTTTGGCTGGCTAGATGAGATGTATCCTCTCTACGTAATTACAAACAGAAGAAAAAAAATATGCATCGATCTTATCTATATACCGATCGAGTATTGTCTCTTGTACGACTCTGTGGATGAAGCACAAAAAAAGAGTGCAGAAGACTTCATCGGGATTAAAGTAAAAGTGGTTTACTTTACTGAACAAGGCGGAGTGGGACATGATATTCTTTTAAAGCCTATGAATTATGATCCAGAATGTTCACCAAAGCTAAGAGGAATGAATCTGCAGGTCAACTGTTAAGAGAATTTGGTGCTGTTTCAGAATTACAAACCGCCTTGGAATTATATTACAGTGGACTGTGGGAGATATCAAGGGCCACAGAATCTTGGGTGGAGGTGGGGGTTTTCAGAGAACGATTTGTTGCTTAAGTCTTAGTCAAACCGCATGAATAAATTATACACATTGCCATAACAGTAATGCTTGCTAGATTTACGTATAACTCGCACGCACCCATCAGAGAAGATGGCCGCGCCGGCTAGCCCTTGTCCACAGCCAAAAAGCACATGAATCCTGCAGATTTTTCTTCTCTCTTTCTGTAATATGGGTTTGTTCTTAGCAAAACTTTGGCCCTTACATGGCACTGTCGGCACTCGGCACCAACTTCTCTGCACCAGTTGAATACGAAACCATTGTCAGAAATAGCAGCACGCATCCCGTAACACCAACTTTACTTAAATCACAGGGTTCCCCCCTATGCATGCTTGCACAAATCATGGAATTTTTTTTATGCCTCTGCATAATCTTATTAATTGATAATTTGCTCCTGTAGAGAGGCTCGAGGCAAGTTTGCTCATGGATGACGATTGTGACCACAGACCACATATTATTGGGGTTTTGCTTCGTAGTAGTGCAACGAGACAAAGTTTGCTCGTGCCTGACGACTGCAATCACCTCATCCTAGCATCACTACCAAAAGCAAAAAACATATTGTAGAAAACTCGTAGTATTTATTCTAAAGGGTAAACAACCCATTAGTTCATTTGGAGTTTAATTGCTGCATTTACTACATGGTCTTGAAATTGGGAAAGGAGAGGTGAGATGATAGTACATTTGTTACAAGCTACTTAGATCGAGTCTTTTGATTAAACCACGAATTAGGCACTCTAATTTATGAAAATTTGTTAAAAAACAATCATGTATATAACTCTTTCGAGAAGTAAATCAAAAGAATCGAACCACTATAAACCCTTTTGTCCTTAAACCACTTTGTTCCACTTGTTTCACAAAACAACAAAAAGTAACTAAGATGGGGTCGCTTGATTCGCCCTAAGAGTGCTTAGAAAGAAAAACATAATGATTAACCCTAAGAGAAAGCTCAATACGTAGGTTTGTCCATCTACAATGCATTAAAGCAAGATTGTCTCCATGTTGGGTGTTGAGAATGACTTGTGCTGTTTGTGCAGACTGCAGCCCACAATCACGCAAAAAGCAATGAGAGAAAGTGGTAGCCGAAGCATTGTATTAACTAGGGCTCTGCTTTTTAACTGGTGGGTGATGATATTAATCCTCTTCGTAATCCTGAAAAAAAACAGCCTTTTCGAGGGAGCTTGCTCTCTTGTAAATCAAGACAATGACAAAACACTGACGATATATGAGAAAGTGAAGCCTAATTTGCTTCAATTGCATGGGGGAAATATGATTACCATGTAGGGTTATCTTCAAAGCAAGTGAAGTAAATTGCCCGGTCTATTGGGAGCAATAACCTTTTTTGCTTTTTTGACTTTACAGGGATTTATTTTTTTATGACTTTAATTGAGAGACATAAACCTAATATTGGTAACCTTGTTAATCAGTTTGAGTACTTACTATGTCGTTTCCTAATCCATGTTTTTACCATATTGCCACAAGTGTTGAAGATAAATTATCAGGTAGTTTCAACATGATTTTTCTCTTCTTTTAAGGATTTCTAATTATGCCCAAGAGGTCAAGATCACATGCACTCTCTTTTTATTTACACCCAATAATTATCAGAGTTGGCTGGACTCTAGAATATTACTACATGTGGATTAATATTCTCATAAATAAACACAACGTGTGGATATTAATACAGAATATGTTATATTGGAAATTATATGCTAACAACATTAAATAGAGTAGTATTTATATGTTTTGTTTATCTTTCTAAATTACACCTGACTTATTGAGATTTATTGTAAATATTAATAAAATGATAGGCTTAAATGCTTTTAATATAATTTTAATTAATTAATCAATCGGTAATTAAGAACATATAGGTGGTGTTTGTTTGTAGAAATTTTGAGTATTGTATTTTATAAAAAAATTAAGAGAGAGAAGATTTATGAATATTATAATATTATTTTATAATTTAATGAAGAGAGATATTATTTTACGATTATTTAAAAATTTTGATGAATAAAAATGTTAATAAACAAACGTTCCTGTGTAATAATTATTAAAGACAAAAATGAGTAACTATTCCCGCCCATAAGCAGGCCATGCCCCTCGTAGAGTAGAGTAGAGGTCTAGGACGGCAGACCTGCGAGTATGTCATATTGGGTATAACTCGAAAATTTATTTGTGCAATAATATTTAAAAATATAGAAAGAGAAAAAAAGTTCCCCTGCCCCTGCCCCTGCCCCTGCCCTGTGTAGTAGGAGGTGGGGGAAAGGGCGACATAGTTGACATTTGACTTGTTTTAATAGAGAATAAAAACAATGTATGACCCTTGACCAGTCCATCGGACGGTCAACAATTCCCCCCGTATTCACTTTAATTTATATATAAGGGAATATCAAATTAATTTCCCTTTCCGTTACAAAAGTTAAATTATTATTTTTTTCAAGAGGAAATTGCTAGTCAAAATTTTGCTAATTGACTTGGTTCCGAAGTTTAAGGGGAAAAAAAAAAATGTTGGGGCTGTCACCTAACACCACTTGCTATTTGGGGATAGAAGGGAGGAGAATCTTTGACACTTAGAGGCTGTTCGTTTACCATGAATCATCAGGATTTTTTGAATCCTCAGTATTTTATAACCAAACATTATTTTTCACATCACATAAATATAACTACAATACGCATACTAATAAAGTTAACATCACATAAAAATTCTCAAAACACAAAAAATATTCACAAAACACCTTAACCGAACACACTCTTAATTAATAATTTCAAAAATCTAAATTCAAATCAAAATGTTTTTTTGTTTTTTTAATTTTTTTATAATGAGAAAAATTTTAACTAACAAATCTACTGAATAAACCCTCGTAATGTTATCGGTTCAACCCTCAAGTCACACACATTAAATTAGTTTAACTGTTAAGGGAAGCAAAGCCTTAATCCTCCCACCTAAATTAACCCTTTAAGATTAATTCAAGCTAAACTTATATAGAATGTTTATCTAATTCATGATTTTGTAATTAAATTTATTGAATTTTAATGGGAAAGATTTACAGAAACATATCATTAAATAAATGTGCATGCTAGGTGTTAATTATTGGCCTTGACAACATTTATAATAGTAAGATTTTTTTTCTTATTTAAAATATAGTTTTTAGAATGGCAAACAATTTAATGTTAGGAAAGTCCTAATTTACCAGCATTATGTAGAGGATCTATTAGATTAGGCCTCTTTAATGGTTATCTTTTGAGTTGAACTTTTCTTCGTATTAATTTAGGTAAATTTCTAAAGATTGAGTCTTTAACTATAAATATTTTAAGATGTAAATTATACCAAGGGAGCTCCTTTTATATACCTATCTGGTTTTTTTTAATAAAAAAAATAAAAATAGACATAAAATATTACAAAATCTAATTCCTTAAATATTTATTTATATGTAGACTCAAACTCGTGAAATTATAGCATGATTTAAGCACTAAAACGACATCCACAGTCAAGTTGGCAACGTAAGGATTATGGAGACAGAAATTTTTTTGGTAAAGTTTTCGGGGGCCAGAAAATAATTGTCTCAATAATAATAAAAAAAGTGAGAGAGAGCGCACATTAATTATGGGATCCCCTGCAATTAGGAGAGAATGACGTGGGACCTACCCCTCTCTCTCACTCTCTCCTAATCGCTCCTCGTGTAATACTTATATTATTGCATAGGAGATTTTGATTATTGTACTAAATATTATTATGAGCATATTAAGTAATGGTTTAGATTAAAATTTAAAATTTAAAGAGCGCTTGATCGCGTTAAATCAATTAAAATATTTTAAATATTTAAAAAAATATATTTAACTTGTATTTTCGTACCGAAATTACTCTCCAAATTTCGTTACTCGGGCCATTCAATCACGAATATCGAGGAAATTATTCTTCTTTCTTGTTTTACCCCTGGCTCTTATAATTCTTTATTAATAATTAGCATATTATGCACAACCGAAGTTATTATTTTATCTGCATTTTCTTTTTCTCTGCACTGCTTCTCTGCTTCCTCCAGAGCGGGCGCGAGAGAGCTAGAGAGAGAGAGAGGGGGACGGAGGGTGGCATGGTCTAGAAAGCTCCAAATTTCAATGGATGCTTCTACGCCCTCCTCTGCTTCGAAGAAATCTGTTAAAGATGAAACACATGTAAGCCAAAATTTTTATGAAAATTTCAGAAAGGAATCGGATTCGTATTTTTTTTTCCCCGAAACCTCTTTTTGTATACAAGCACATGTTTTTACTGATTCATCTCTTCAAGTGTAATCATAAGGTCTTCAAATTCCGGTAATGGATTTTCTATTGTATGTGCTGAGAAGTGTATTGGGTTATTAATTTGCTGCAAAATTCTGGATTCCAATGAAGTTTGGTTTTCTATGTGGATTTGTTGGGTCTTGTTTGTGTATTAAATTTTGGATTTTAATTTGTGGCAGACCAGGTTCAATGGGTGTGTACTGCGATCCATGTTGGATCTCTTGGTTTTTGTTTTATTGTTATTGTAAGTCTACATAATACTTCTCTAACACTACTAATCCTGGTTTTTGTGTCTTCTTTTTTTTTTAATATAGTTTTGAAGGGGTTGCTTCTTTGGAGCGAATTTAATATTGGGGCATTGCCTAGGGGGCTTAAAATGCTGGTCTCTTGAGTTGAGGTTTCATGGGTTGAACTCGAAGGATAATGGGTAGTTCAAGTGAGGATGAAGAATTTAGATTTTTCGATGCTCAAGAGGCATCGGTGTCAGATGCAACTTCTGATTGCATTGAGATATCCGAGTCTAGTTCTCGGTTTGACATACTGGTGGATGTTTTCCCGTATGATATATGGACTCGGAGCCCTGGAAGTGTAAACGAGCGCCGGAGTAAGTTTTTGGATTGGACGGGGTTGAGTTTAGACCGCATTGCACTCGAGAATTCAGCAGATGCGTGGAGTGATGTACTGGATCAATTGGTTGATAGAATTGGAGAGAATAGTGGGGCTCCGTTCATGACCTCGGCTTTCAAAGATGAGTTTTGTTCGAGTCGGTCTTCGATGACTTGTTGCTCTGAAGATGATACAAGTTCTTCTGAACAGTTCGGTCCAAAGGAGAACCTTAAATGCAGAGACGGGAATGCTGGTGCAGAAGTGAGTTCGGACCAATCAGTAAGGGCTGAAGGCTCTGAGAACACTTCTGGATCATCCCCTTCATTCCAACAATCGAGACAGAGGGAAGTTGACGAGACAAACAACTTGGTGGGTTCGATGAGGAGAACTAAGAAGAACTGGTTGAACAGATTACGTTCGATGGCGTGCGTTGTTTATAATCAAGGGGAATCTGATCAACTAAGACCCGATGAGGATGATGCAATTCTACGGTCTAGGGTTCAGAGAGTCAAGGTTCGCCAATGCCGGAAGCAACTGAAAGAACTTTCAGCTCTTTATGTGGGACAGGATATCCAAGCCCATGATGGCCCAATTTTGACAATGAAATTTAGTCCTGATGGACAGTACCTTGCAAGTGCAGGGGAAGATAGGATTGTACGATTGTGGCAGGTGGTGGAGGATGAGAGATCTAATGAGCTTGACATTCCTGAAATAGACCCATCCTGCATATATTTCACTGTAAATCATCTATCTGACTTGAAACCCCTCGTTGGGGATAGAGAAAAAATGAGTAAACTGAAGAGCCTGAGGAAAACTTCAGACTCAGCATGTGTGATCTTTCCCCCTCAAGTCTTCCGTATACTGGAGAAACCTTTGCATGAGTTCCAGGGACACAATGGCGAGATCTTGGATCTCTCATGGTCAAATAGTAATGTAAGTGATTATGATGCCTGTTCAATTTTGGTGGAAAAAAGTGTTATCAGTTTTCACTGGAAATGATTTTTGTTCTATTGCAGCATCTACTCTCTTCATCAATAGACAAAACTGTTCGTCTATGGTCAGTGGGATCTGACCATTGCCTCAAAGTGTTTTCACACAGTAATTACGGTGCGCTCCTCGATGTTTCCTTTGATTCATCTTAAAACCGATTTGGTTTATTAAGGAACTGACAAAACTGTTCGTCTATGTCTTGTTATTTTGGTTTTCTTTCTGGCCATATGTTTATTTTGGAGTTATTAAGCACTATTCTAAACATGATTTCTTTTGTTTTGATGCAGTGACTAGCGTTCAGTTTAACCCTGTTGATGATAATTACTTCGTCAGTGGTTCAATAGATGGTAAAGTACGCATCTGGGATATTCCTGGTCATCAAGTTATTGATTGGACTGACATTAGAGAGATTGTCACTGCAGTGTGTTATCGCCCCGATGGGCAGGTTTGGTTATTTTCTTGTCCCCATTTCTTGTGGAAAGCGTGATCAATAGCAACTGATCTTTTATTAACAATGTTTTCCTTTCTACTCCAGGGGTGCATCGTTGGCTCTATGACTGGCATTTGTCGCTTTTACAATATATCAGGTATCCTACTTAATAAGTATTTCATGCTCCTCTTTTTGTATTGCTTCCTCTGTGGATGAGTTGCAGATGTTACTTAGAAATAATCCTTTGGATGAAACTGACAAGTTGTATGATAATCTATCTGTATGCTGGCATTCTGATTTGTGAGTATAATTGGGTGATGCTATATTAGGACTTGCTTGTATAATATCGTTCACTGGTATCCTACACAGGCTTGGTTTGTTATTCAAACGACCTTAATGAATTCAATACATACAATATTGGTAGTTTTTTAGGTTCTAACAGGTCTGTCTTATGCATGGAGTGAATATTGCATTGATGATAAGGGGTGGAGTTTCCAACTATAGAAAATTGGAGCTGTTTTTAGAACCTCCAATTGAGAAGGTTTTGTGATTTCTGTAGCAGACTAAAGTAGAAGAAAGTAATCAGGTAGGCATGCATGTGGATTACACTGATCAGGGTACACAAGATACTTTCTCGAAAGCGTGAATATGGTCTTTGCTGTCAACAGCGTCAATAGGAAGCCTAGGATTGTGGTGGTAGTCGCTTAGATAAACTAAGCTGGTTAAGAAGAAGCTTATGTGAAGTACATCATTCTAGCAAAAGTAAGTCGTAGCCTCAGTGATATGCTTACTAGGCATTGGTTGAAAATGTTGAGTCTGAGGTAGTTCAGGAACGGTTATTCATATTTGTTTGTGTTACTTTTTGTGACCTGCATTTGATAAGCCTACTTTTGAGAAGGTATCATTAGGGTCTATATGTTCCAATCTGGTCTTATTTGACTTCCACTGAAAGGCTATGGCTGACATTGGCTTGATAATTATGTTATGGGAATGATCCCAACTTAATAAGATCAGGTGTTTGGGCTCTATTAACCAATTTGTTCTCTGCTTGGATCAGATAATCATTTGCAATCGGATGCCCAAGTATGCTTGCAAAGTAAAAAAAAATCACTGTGCAAAAGGATAATTGGTTTCCAGGTAGTTATTACTTGCATTGTTCTTGATTTGCTCCTCTGGTCCTTTCTTTTATTTGTCTTTTATTAATCATTTCATTTGGAAGACACAGTGGTCCCTCATTTATCGTATTTTCCTTAAGTTTTTTCCACAAGACTCGAGCAAAATCATGGTTACATGTGCTGATTCTCAAGTCCGAATTCTTCATGGGCTTAACGTGATTGGCAAATACAAGGGTATGTTCTTTGTCCATTGAGCTGTTTCCCCTAAATTAATCTTTATAATAGATTTTCGTGGTTTCCAACACTGAGGCCCTTTACCGGCAGTTATTGCCGACTATAACTTGTGCAACAGTTATTTGCTTTTTAATTAATAGGATGAGAATCCTATCTTGTGATTGAAGTGAATCATGTTGGGTAATGTAGATGACCATATAAATTGGTTGTGTCAGGATTGTGTTATCAACTTGCTATTTCTACTGTTGTGTTCATAAACTCTGATCTCAAATGAGGGCTTTCTGATATTTTTCTCCCCTCCCTCAATATAGTATTATTCCTAAAGTTTTTTCTCCTTTCTCTTTAGGCCTTCGTAAGGTTCCCTGCCTTACGTCTGTGGCTTTCACTTCAGATGGGAAACACATTGTTTCGGCTTGCGAGGATTCCAATGTATATTTATGGAATTTCAGCAGTCAAGAAGATGCTGCTCTCCCCCAGGTCAAGAATACTAGGTCTTATGAACGCTTTTCCACCAATGTGTCAGTTGCAATACCTTGGTGTGGTCTGAAATGTGGGAACACAGTGAATGGAAGGCAATTTCCAGTCTTGCGTGAGAATATGGCAGAAACTCTACCTTTTTCTTCTCCTTCTAGTTTTTATCTGAGCCAAAAATACCTCTTAGAGTCATTTCCAAAGGGGTCTGCAACTTGGCCAGAGGAGAAGCTTCCTACTTCAAGGCCAATGGTCAAGTCACCTACAATGCATAAGTCTCAATACAAGTTTCTGAAAACTTCTTGCCAGAAAACATCCAGTTCTCATGCATGGGGTATGGTTATTGTGACTGCTGGCTGGGATGGACGGATAAAGTCATTCCACAACTATGGGTTACCAATACCCCTTTGAAGTTCTAGCGGTATGGCCGAGGTTTTCCAAAGAATGAGAATTTTGATGCCTTGTCTTGGTGTTTAAAATGTTTAGTTCAATATGAAGTCACTAAACCTGTTGTGATAGCTTCGGCTGACTACTACACGATGGAAATCTGATGTTGGGAAAGTCGACAAGTGACTTTATTTTTGGCAGCATCAACCACCAGAACAGGTTCTTGTTTGAACATTTAGTAGCCATGTGCAGTGGGGAGGATCATGATAAGTTTTGGTTTTTCAGTTGGCTCCTTGCCACATATCAGGTTATGATAGTGGATCTAGTTAATGACACATGGCATCAGTTGCCTGGGTGTAATAGAATTAAACTGGGAATCAGCCGGTGGCCAAGGTTGGCTTATCCAGATGCTTGGCTCAATTTCGCAACCTGATTTGTTAATCTAAAAGGTTTTGTCTGCTTGACCCAGAAAAGGTGTAAAGTCATGTGTTAGGAGGTGCCAATTTGTGATGGTATCCATGTATAATGCAGTGGGGCCTTGTATAACCATTTTTGTTTGTTCTTCAAATGGAAGAGGTATCTCAGAGCTGGTGGCTGGAATTCATTCCGGACAAAATGGTGGGGACCTTTGCCATGGTAATGTCTTGGCTGCTCTGAATGATTGGATACCTGTCTGCCATTTCCAATGGTCTTATTGTAGGGCCAGTCCTAACTGGGGTCCGAGGTGGGAGTGCATGGCTGACCATTTTCCACAATATGGATTCCTTTGTGCAGGCAGTGACTGAAGGCAAAATGTTGACACTTGGTTACTGAGAACATCTGTACTCTTCACTTCACTGCTGGAATAGCGATTGCTTCTTTTCTTTTGCTAACCATAACCTCAGATGTTATTGCCATCTTTAAGTCTAACATCACCTGGATTAGCCTGAGTTACCAGTGGCCTGTATAAGCTCGATAGAAGTGCCTTAGGAGTTACTCATTTATGTAACTATAATCACCTTCTGTAAATACAATTTTTTGGGTAGTTCTTTTAAGTGTTTATACATGTACGAGCATGGCTCAAAAGTAATAAGAGGAAAAAGAGATGATGGGTTTTGCCTCTCTATTTCTTGTTTAGTGAATGATGCTCTCTTTCAATTTGGCAGTTTGGATTCCCTATTTCTGGCTAAAAACATTCATTGTGGTTGGAGGATCTATCCTGAGCTTATCACAGTCTTCTCTCCATTAGTGTCTTATGCTTTCAAATAATTTGCAATCATTGTCAGGTTACCTGGTTAGGTACTGGAGAGAACGTTATTAACCTTGGCCATATTGGCAGTCGAGTAATTGGTGCTTCAATTATTTGAGAAACTTTGCATTTATATGGCATTTTTGTTTCATTATTCCAAAAAGTCTGCAGAAACTTAAAATAGGAAGCTGATGGTGAAATGAAACCTGACATTGAATTCCGAAAGGTATAATATAAAGATCAGGAGCTCAGAATCTGGTTTATGATCTTTCCATGGATTGAGCACCACCAAGAACATGAGTTTAGATGGCATGGAGCTTTTATAACAGTTAAAAAGTAGGTAAGAGAAACTTTAAAATGCTGCATTACAGAAATGGTGATGGGGACCTAAAAGAAATAATCTACAATATTGCAGTCACAACTCACAAGCCAGGAAGGAAGTTCATTGCGTGAAAAGCAAAAGAAAGTGAATTACTTTGATAGAGACAGGCAGGTGCAGGTCACATGAAAAGAACCAAATAATGAAACATTTACAGGCACAGAGGTACCGCAATTAGGAGACAAGGAGAACAAGAATGTATGATTAGGTTCTAAAGAACAAATATCAGTGTCTTAGGCTTAGCTGTAAGCCTACTTAAACCTGCTTTTCATTTCTTTCTTTTCTGTCTATGCCTTCCAAATTATCGGACTCTTGTACATGGGGAAGAACATTTCGTGCATAGATATCAAATCATAAAAATTGTGTGCGTGTACGAGAAGCAGGACAAGAACACAAGTTCTCGTCAGCTTGAGAAAGTTTTGTCATGAGATCCAAATGCAAATCACTGACAAAGAACGTGTGAGTGAGCCTTGTCTGTCCTCTCTCTATCTCATGTTTGTGGTTGATAAGATACTATTCAAGATCCTAAGCCCATTGTTTAAGAAACACTTGTAATTTATTACTCTTTGACCGACAAGTCTTTCCAAGTTTTGAGGAACAAGAAGATACAACAGATTTTTCTGTGTAGACTCGTCCAGTGCATGCACAATAATTTAATAGAACAATCATGGATGGTGCAATTGTATTTTTATTTTTATTTTTTGGTTGGATGAAAAGGGTATCTGGTGACCATTCAGCTCTGTTGCTCGATACTTGTGTGATCATCAGGGTCCGAAACCATTCCGTTTCGAGGCATTTTGGATTCGTGACCCTAGGAGTACTGATGTAGTGCGGAATGCTTGGGATGTCGATGTGGTTGGGTCTCCTGCGATTTGCCTTGTGAAGAAAATTCGAAGCACTCAAAATTCCTTGTGTGTTTGGAATCGCACTATTTTTGGGGCCTTACAATCTAAGTTACAAAGTCTTGCAGCTGAGCTTGATTGGCTTCAAAGTTCTGATGGTGAGATTTATCGTTCGGAGCGTGAGGCTTTTATTCGTCATGAATTGATGAATGTGCAGAAAATGGAGGAGGCCCTCTGGGGGTTGAAATCGCGTACAACTTGGTTGACAACTCGGGATCTTAATACTAGGTACTTTCATCTCTCAACTGTTATTCGTCGTCACCGTAACTCTATTGATACACTCAAGACAGCTGCGAGTAGTTGGATTAGTGGTAGGGAGCACATTGGGGATTATATTACACAAAACTTTAAAACTGCTTTCACTTCTGGTTGTCCTGAAATTTCTTTGTCGTTGGAAGATCTTATCCAATTGGTCCTATCTTCGGATGAGAAAGATTTATTGGTTGTTGTCCCTACTGAAGCCGAAATACATTATGCTTTGTTTCAGATTGGTCCTCAAAAGGCCCCTGACCCAGATGGAATGACAAGATTATTTTTTCAGCAATTTTGGGAAACGGTGAAGGTTGACCTGATTGGGATGATATTGCGTTTTTTCATACTGGATTCCTTCTTAAAGAATTGAACCATTCTTTTATAGTGTTGTTGGCTAAATGTGATAATTCGGTTCGTGTGACTGATTTTCGTCCTATAAGTCTTTCTAATGTAGCTTACAAAGTCATTGTCAAACTTATGGTTAATCGAATGAGGCCTATTATGTCGCAGTTAGTAACTTTTAACCAAGCTGCATTTCTACCTGTTCGTTCTATTTAGGAGAATTCAATTCTTGCTCAGGAGCTCTTCATACCATGAAGCACGAAACTGGTCGAAAAGGGATTATGACTGTTAAAATGGACATGCAAAAGGCCTATACTAGGTTGGAGTGAGGTTTCTTGTTCAAAGTGCTTCGTTATTTTGGGTTTCCAAAGATATGGGTCCAATGGGTGCAGCAGTGTGTTTCTGTAGTATCATACTCGCTTCTTCTTAATGGTAGTGCATATGGTCACTTTTATCCAGAGGAGGGGACTTCGGCAGGGGGACCCACTGCCCCTCTTCCTTTTTATCTTATGTTTGGAGGTTGTCTCACATCTTTTGTTGCGTTCTGAAGCTTGGGGGTGCATGGTATACCTGTGTCTAGAGGTGCAATTCCTATTAGTCACTTAATGTTTGCTGATGATTTGATTCTATTTTGTAGAGCAAATATTCGAGAGGCTAGGGAGGTGTTTGAGCTTATGCAACAGTATTATACTTGGTCAGGCCAATGCATTAACTTGCAAAAGTCTTCTGTTGCTTTTAGTTCTAATACCAATTTGCACCTTAAGGAGGCTATGTTGTGAGCTTCAGCTTAAAGAAATGCGAGGTGGTAACAAATATTTTGGTCTCTCGCTTTTCATCCCAAGATCAAAGAGGAAAGCTTTTTTGGGATGTTAAGGAGAAGATTTTTGCAAAATTGGCTGGCTAGAAGTCTCGAGCTTTATCTCAAATTGAGTGTACGGTACTCATTACGAGTGTGGTTGCGACCATGCCTATGTATCACATGTCTAGCTTTTTGTTGCCTAAGGTTTGGTGTGAGAAATTGAATCGTGCTTTTAAGGATTTTTGGTGGGGGTTTTTACTCTACTAAAAAGATGCATTTTACTCCTAAAGCATGGTTAACTATTTGTCATCCTAAGGTTTGTGGGGGTCTTGGTTTGAGGTAGTTGCATGATGTGAATTTAGCTTTGATTGCTAAGTTGGGGTGGTGTTTGTATTCTAAGCCTGATAGTCCAAGGTGCAAGTTTTACGCCACAAATATATGTGTTCAGCAACATCTTCATTATGCTGATATGAGAGTAGGGGCTTCGTGGCATGGTTAACTATTTGTCATCCTAAGGTTTGTGGGGGTCTTGGTTTGAGGTAGTTGCATGATGTGAATTTAGCTTTGATTGCTAAGTTGGGGTGGTGTTTGTATTCTAAGCCTGATAGTCCAAGGTGCAAGTTTTACGCCACAAATATGTGTTCAGCAACATCTTCATTATGCTGATATGAGAGTAGGGGCTTCGTGGGTGTGGCAAGAGATTTGGAAGTGTAGGGAACTACTTGCTCGAAGTATTTGTGCCTTGTCAAGGTGTGGATCTGGTATTAAAGTTTGGAAGGACCCGTGGTTGCCAATGGTGGAAGGGTTTCAACCCAATCCTAATAATTCCTTGGTGATGTCTAATGAAAGTGACCTTACTGTGGCCGATTTTTTTTTATTGTGAAGAAAATACATGCATCTGGAAACTCTTAATTCACTGTTTGATAGGGATACAGTTATGGTTGTATTGAGTCTACCCAATCTTATTCCATTTTCTGATGACCAATGGATTTGGACAGTTGATTCAAAATGAATATTTTCCATAGCAAATGCATATTCTATTAATCGTAGATGGTCTGGAAAAGATCATCTTCCTTTTCGAGTTAAGGATTGGGATAAGTTTTAAAAATTCAAGTACATGATCGCCTCAAGTTGTTTATGTGGAAATATATACATTCAACCCTGCCTCTTTGTAGGTTAATTGCACGTTTTCAACCTCTAGGGGATCCGTTGTTGGTTGGTTGTCCTCTTTGTGAGATGGATATTGAGTCTGTTGAACATTTTTTTATCAAGTGTCAAGTGGCTCAGGTGGTTTGGTTGGAGTGTCCTTGGCTATTAGGGTGGATTGTCTTCTTGTATACCATTTTCTGATTTCGTTCACCATCTTACGTTACCTTCTCGGTATTTTGGTGTGGGCAAAGATTATCAAAGGAAGTTCATTTTGAATGTTGTCATTGTGTTGGATTCTATATGGCTTAAGCGTAATAAGGTGATTCATGATAATTCCTCCCCTGGTCCTGGGAGGCTTCTTGGTACGGTTCATAAAAGGTATGATGAGCATGTCTTGGCTTGGACTAAGGTTTCTGTGGATTCTAGTTTGGGTTGGAAACCTCCTCCTGTATGGTCCTTTAAATGCAACGTTGATGTTGCTGTGAGGTTTACTCACTCGGTCTTGGCAGTTGTGTTTCGCAACCATGAAGGCTCCTTCTATACTGTGTATACAAAGCGTATACCTTCAGAAGTTTCTCTTCTTGGTGAAAACTGTTGCTCTATCTATGGCAATTCACATTGCTACTGATCAACCCCTTCCTAGAATTCTATTTGAATCGGATTGTTTAGTTCTTTTCCAAGACATATTTGACCAGGTTGCACGTATTGGTTGGCAGGCGGAATACTGGATTTTTTATATTATGGGTTTTTTCCAAAATCATCCGCAGTGTTCTCTTGGCTGGGTTTCACGTTGAGGCAACAACTGGTGCATCGACTTGCTAAATGGGTTGCTACCAATAATTTTTTTTTGTTTTCTCAGTTTACATTCTATTCTTGCCTTTATTTTGTATTTAGACTCTGGTTGTAGTTGAGCTGGTGTTATGTTTACTAAAAAAAAGGCATCTGGAACTTCGCTCCGACTAATCCTCCGAACATGTGCAATCCTTCCGTCCATACAAATCATTTAATATCGGGTCATAGCACTGAGGGCGATCTTAAATGATTAGTAGCACTCGAGAGATTTTGAGACGTAGGAGAGAGCAAATCAATTGAGATTCTACATTGGTTAGGAGTACCTAAGTAAAAGACTTAATAAAAAGATTTGGATAACTCTAACTTTAAGTAGCGTTTTTGGTCAAGTGATCCTCATCAAAATCCTCAAATCTCAAGTCTAAGCCAGGACAACTCTTTGGGGTTGTGAATTGTATTTTATCTCAGGTAAAGAACATTCCTTCCAAATGGCTTCGTGAGGATAATTTTCTTTTCCTTTCGTGTTTTCCAAGAAGTTTTGTTCGGTTAATTTTGTGGGTCATTTTCTCTGAAGAGCCTTATAAAATTATATCTGGGCCGACACAATCGAATTCTGATCCACCAGGGAAAGTACAAGTCTGCTTGGAAGCGCACTGCTCCAAGTCTCCGAGTCCGTGTACTGTGTCTAATGTCCAAACATCTCCGTTCCATAATCTTACGTGTCACGCCACGTAGGATAAACGTATGTACCTGACAGAACCGTCTTAAGGGATAAGTTATGAAGCCTTTTCCAAACTCGAGAGAAAGAAAGCCCACCAAAAGCTTCCGCAGATATAGAAATGGTCGCTCTCTTAATGCCAGTCCCCCCCAGAAGCAGTCCGTGCCTCCTTCGAAACTCCTTACCAAAACGCCAAGTTTTCTCCATTCCGGAATTCCACTCACCCATCAGAATGACCTGCTCTGGTATGATTCCCACACGTTAATTTAAAAGAAAGCTAAAAAATTTGCCTCATCCTCTCTCTCGCATCATCAATGAAATGAGACCGAGAAGCTTTATTATTACACAAAAATCATTTGAAGACCTCTTGCTTTTGCTATGAAGTTTAAAATTGTCAAACAGATGGATGCTATTGATGTTTTGTGTGCCTGCAGCAGCCACAGATGGTTCTGAATCCAAGGGAAGCTTTTTTCAGTGTAACGAACTCAAGAGTGTAGCTTGTGGCATTCTTGCTGCTTGGGCTGTGACTGCTGCCTCACCTGGAACTGGAATTGCTGCTAATCAGGTCAATAGTACCGTTCTAATCGAAATATTTCGTATAGCAGTCAATCATATGATCGTTGATTTTTTTTTTTTCCGTATAGGCCATTCTTCGTCAATTTAGGGATTTCAACGTGTATTTATAACACGTTAACTGAATTATGCATAAAAGTTATGAGAAATTACCTTTTATCCCAAAAACTTGACCTGAGAGATAAGAGTAGACTCAAGGCTCGATCTCAGGATCTCATATCACCATACTGAGTGTGGTATATTGTTGCTCATCCCAGAAAGGAAATATAAGCCAAATTGTAGATTTTATCTCATGATTAATAGTCTAACTTGCTGGAAATTAGAAAGTTTGTCTCATTTTGGGTAGGGAAGAATATGGAAAGATATTGTTGGATTCTTAGATCGATTATGTATGATACACGTGGAGAATTTATCAATGTCTTTGATTAACATCAGATCATTGCCTAATCCTCATCATTGAAAGAGCTACGGATATACTATTGCCACATGGTTTAAAATTCTCAGATACCCCTCCAAGAAGAAAGGGGCAATAGATCCAACTATTTGCCTCCATCTCATTGGTTAACTACTGCAGCAATCAAAGATATACCCATTCTACACGTCTATTATGGATAGTCAACCTCAGAATCTCATAACCTACACGTCTATTATAGAAAATGCATTTCTTTTCTTTTTCCGCCTGTAAAAGGAATTCAAATGTAACTTCAATGCTGTTCTTCTATGTGTAAGTGATCTCTTGGTACACCAGATAATAATTTGCAGGTTTTTGATCCCACATAAAGTTCTTTGTGGTTATGAGAGAGAAATATTTGCAGACAGACAGTTCAGTAAAAGGGAAGTGGTTAGTGAAGTGGTTGTTACATGATTTGCATCTAGAGTTCATGATCATTGTCCGAGCTATGGCTTCATCCTCTGATGGATTGAAATCTTTTCACTTTATTGGTTTCTTGATTTATGTACTTGTTAGTATCTGCAGACTTGCTCTGGCCTTGCTAAGACAGTAATCATAACTACCACAAAAATTACTGATATAATAGCATGAAAGAATACAAGTTTGAGTTGTGAATGACATGAACAAATGTGTTATATACTTGGCATGCAGAGGCTGCCTCCTCTGTCAATAGAGCCCGATCGGTGTGAGAAAGCTTTTGTTGGGAACACAATAGGTCAGGCAAACGGTGTTTATGACAAGCCAATTGATCTCCGCTTCTGTGATTATACAAATGAGAAATCCAACCTAAAGGGGAAGTCTCTTGCAGCAGCACTTATGTCAGATGCTAAATTTGATGGTGCAGACATGACAGAAGTGGTGATGTCAAAAGCTTATGCTGTCGGAGCTAGCTTCAAGGGTAATGTCCTATCTCATCTTTTGAGAAGTATTTATTTGAAAGTTTTGATTCTGTAAAACAAACAACACCAAACAACCAAGTAGAAGTAGTTGGTTTGGCTGTTTAAATCATGTGTATGCATATCAGGACATATTTATATGCTCAAATGTAAGATTCCCAAATACATTCAAATCTAAGGATCAAATGGTATGCGTATGAGCTAGAGAGTGGGTTTCTCATCATGACTTCTTTTGAAGCTTTGGAATTAAAGTAGAACGGGTTAAAATTAGATATACTTGAAGTTCCCACGCTTCTATAGGCTTTAGCAGGGTTCTCTTAATCTGAGATTGTCATGACAATCTAATTAGCGGAGCTATGGGCTTTAGAGAAAAGCTGAAGGGTTATAATGAACAACAACGAAATGTCTAGTTTCTGTGAATTGTATGAAGGTTTTCAAATCTGACTCACCTTTCACACACAACTATCTCATTGACATTTTTCTTAGTTCTGGGAAAGCTATAAGCACACAGCCATTCATGGATACTAGAGGTCAATAGCCAAGAATCCCTGAAATCAACCATCAATTTCAAGGAAGAAAGAATCCTATGGGGACTGTATGTGCTAGAGTCATAAAATGAAAACCAGAATTGTATGACAAATTGATGTTGACTAATACTGATCTCAGTTATATGTAGGTGTTGATTTCTCAAATGCAGTTTTAGATCGTGTTAATTTCGGGAAAGCTAATCTCCAAGGAGCTGTATTTAGGAACGCTGTACTGTCTGGCTCCACCTTTAATGAAGCTCAATTGGGAGATGCAGTTTTTGAGGACACCATCATTGGCTACATTGATCTTCAAAAGCTGTGTACAAATACGACGATCAATGCCGAAGGAAGAGCTGATTTAGGATGTCGTTCATGACCTGCTCTAGTCTAATTTTTCCTATTTCTTCTTCAATAGAGAGACAAAGGCTAGCTGCTACGTTGTGTCGAAGAGATTCGAGATAGGCACCCCAATAATATAAAAGGAGTAGGAGATCGAGATTTTCTGGAGGAATTATGTGTTCAATGTTCATCATGGATGTATCTCAAGATCTTGTAATTTGCATCGATTTTACACTGTTACACATACAACTTGAGGTGGAAGCTCAAGCTCTTCAATCTTTATGCTTCGTGACTGTATGTTCTTTTATTTATTTACTTGGGGGTAAACTCATAGTTAGCCCCATATCTTTGGGGCAAAATCAAGTTATTACCCTTATTTTCCAAACCAACAATTTGAGACCCTTATGTTTCAAAATCACTCAATCTTCGCCCCCGTTTAAATTCACCGTCAAATGAGACGATTTTCGTGAAATGACCAGAATACCCTTGATAAGTGATTGATGGATGACCAGACTGCCCTTGCTCTCTTTTTGTGCCCAGACGAAGAACAAAGTTTTTCTTTCTTGGACTAAATTTCTCTGAAGTTCGAAATTCCAGTACGTGAACTGTAAGTGCTGCAGAATAAATTGCACGTAGGAACTTTGATTGGAGAGAGAGCTCAGTGATTTGCTGGGCTGAATGGACCCCAAGACTACCAAAGGAAATATAAAGTACGGACTCAATCGGCTGCTCGTCTAGCCAATCCAAAAGTTCATTCCTCGAAGCAGACGGTCCCACAGGTTTGATCAGCGGTCCAACAACATACACAGATACCGATCCGAAGCCTTCCTCCTCTCTCATGGCCTTAAGAGTCCTGGTATCAAGATCTTCCCACGTATTCACCAAAACCCCATCACTATGATGCATCTCTAATCCCACTTGAAGGAACGCTTTGTATTCATGCTTTGTCCAGTCCAATAGCGGGTTGACGACATCTTCGGGCTGAACCGATATGCAACCCGGGACCCTCAAGGGCTCCTTTTGATCGACGTATTGTCCTTCTACTTCCTTGTCAAGGATTGGAGCATATAACATCAGTGCAAGGGGCCACGCAGAGGTGACAAATACGTACTTTAACATGTGAATCTCATCGGCGACTTCCAATACTGGAGTTCCAAAGGCATCGACAACGATGGCTGTCGGGCTAGGCTTCAGGTCGAAAATTGCGGAACGGAGAGTCGGCCGGATTTCGACAGTTATCCGAGTGAAGATCGGAGAATTAGGTCCAACTTGACCGGAGACGTCCACTGGAGGTAGTACGACAATATCTAGGAGCTTCTGTGCCATGGCTGATTGGATGAGTTGGGATTCATCAGCTGAGGCTTCAGATTCAAGGACGACGAAGAAGGTAACGTGGAAGTTTTGATTGCCGACGAGGCGATTGCCCAGTTCAAGGTCACAGACAAGGTGCCCAACACCAGGGCTAGAGACAATTACTGCGTGAGGCTTTGAGCTCTCCATGGACACTACCACGAGTCGAGGATGAAGCAACTGATCACTCTTTCTTGCAGCTTGCTTGGTTTTCGTTGCAAAACCACACCAGTGAATATGATATTTTTAGAGGTTATGGATGGCGTGCCCCCAGAAACAACTTCACTTTATATAAATGCTTATCGCAGTGGCCTTTTGGCCAGAGAATGGAAAAATAATTAATCGAACTCGAGATTATGATGGCACAATACTTGACTTTTGTCTGTAGGTGTGACGTCTTTTTTGTGGCAGTGTTCATCTGGGTGTAGCTTTTTGTCTTTTGCAGGAAGTACTGTGAGTCGTTTACTTGTGTCAATAAATTTACAGGGCATTTTGGCAGCTGACGAGAGTACCGACACAATTAGAAAGCGTCTAGCTATCATCAATGTCGAGAACGTCGAGTCCAATCGCCAAGCTCTTCGGGAGCTCCTTTTCACCAGGGATTGTGTTCTTGTCTGGTGGACAGAGTGAGGAAGAGGCAACTCTTAACCTTAACGCAATGAACAGGTTGGAGGTGCTGAAGCCGTGGACTCTTTCTTTCTCATTTGGGCGAGCTCTGCAACAAAGCACGCCCAAGACATGGGCTGGAAAGAGGGAGAATGTGGGCAGAGAGGCCGATGTTGAGTGGGGGAGAGCTAAGGGCAGATTCGACAATTTGGGTGGAGTAGACACACGTGCACGAAAAACCGTCTCATTTGACGGTGAATTTAAACGGGGGGCGAGAATTGAGTGATTTTGAAACATAGAGGTCTCAAATTGTTGGTTTGGAAAATAAGGGTAGTAACTTGATTTTACCCCAAAGATATGGAACTAACTATGAGTTTACCCCTATTTAGGGAAAATACATTTTCACCCACAAACTATCATAGGTTTTACACTTTACACCCTAAACTACCAATTTTGATACATTGCACCTTCTAACTACCATTTTTTGACACTATGCACCCTATGTCAAATTTGTAGACTAAAATGACGATAATACCCTTGACCTATTTTGCATATATTAAAGATATTGTTGTCAATTCATTAATTTATTAAGTGTATTATTGTCAAATAGATGATGCAAAGTGTTTAATATTAGTAGTTTGAGGGTGTAATGTGTCAAAATTGATAGTTTATGGTGTAAAGTGTCTAACATTGGTAATTTGAGGGTGCAATGTCTTAAAGATGGTAATTTGAGGTACAATGTGTCACTACCCTAGTAGTTTGTGGGTAGAAAGTGTATTTTCCCCTTTTCATTTTTCTTCTCCCATCATTTTTCCATCTCGATCTGGCCCTTGAAAGCTCGGTGGGCTACAAGAAGTATACTTCCCAAATCCCATGAGTCCTGACCATGAAAACACTACTTAGCGACCAGTCAAATGTGCCAAAATATGAGGAACTGAAAAAAGTTACGAATTGCTCTCTTGTCGCGAGATCAGTTTACCAGGCTCAAGCCTTAATTACAAGTTACAAATTTCATATTATTTTAATATTTTCTTCTCGCCGGTAAAAGCGCATCTGGTGTACGTGGTATCATAGTACCCTACCCTGCCCTCGATCCCACGGTACGTACTAACCGGGTTCCGATTCCCCGGATGCACAGCCATGAACCAATTGTGATTTTATCTTTTCTCCTTTCGTTCGATCATTAGTCATGCCTTGGATTTACTCCTCTGGGTTCAAACATGAAAAAAGCCAGCACAGGTTGAATCTTGTCAGCCACATCATTGAAGAGGACTGACTGACTCTCTCCGATCAGTCCCGATCACCCACCGAGCAATCCTCTCCTAACCCAGCACTATCAGCAGCTTCTACCGCAAATCAACGGCCCCATGATTTGCCCCTACGGGCATCCATGCACATGCAGCTTCCGTTCTCCCCACTGAAAAAGTATCGCTCTCATGAAGTGCATATAGTGGTAGAAAACGTACATCTTCAGCCTAATAACCTAGGCCAATCGAAGTTTTTCCCCCCAGTAATATTGGTAGTTATACGTCCCTGTAGGCTTACCAGGACGACAGGGACATATATTCAGTGGCGGAGGCAGGAATTTTGTATAGAGGGCAGGAATTAGGAACACATCGAACTGGGCCGTGGTGGGTCATTTGAACGAACACTTGGTGGTTGGAAAAATCCTCGAATTTATGAAAGTATAGATAAGGACGTAGTGAACAATCGCCATTTTGCTTCCTTTATGGGCTAAGTTTCAAATTTGAAGCCAACCAAGAGTTGGGAAGGGTACAATAGACATGATCCTTTTAAAACTTAACCAAACAGTTGGTGCGCTTGTTTTCTTTCTTAAAAAAAAACAATTATCACACACCAATGACCAAACAATAGACAGACATGATCTACCAGCCAATAAACACCACACAACTGAACAGGCTCCCGATCAGTATACAAAGTATTCCAAAGCCTAGAGCTGGATGTCGTAGCGACAGAGAATAAGGAAGGAGAAAATCTACCATCCTTATTTGGCAAGAAAGAACTACTGTAATGTATATGTCGCTTTCGTCGTTCTATTCCCGTCACCGTCACCTTCGCCTTCAGTATTCGGTTTTACCATTTTGACAAGGTGAACAAATTTTGAAAGAAAGATAAGACACTGTCCTATAATACATTATCTGTATTTATGATGGACAGACCATAAATTTGATGGTGCTCGGTATCATCTGCCTGCCATAGGGATCCATCGTTTGGTCAAAGTTGTTGCCGTGGGTTCATTAGGAGTTAGCAGATATGAGAGCATGAACTATGTCAATGGAGCTCTTATGGCGTATTCGAACAAATGGGCATCCTCCCCTGTACTTGTTCATCACCTGCATGCACGGTTAAAATACAAATTTAGTTGGTGTTGGTTTATAGGACTACATCTTACGGCGACCAAATTGGCTCTTATGGCGCACATGGTACATCCGACGAACTACTTGTTCACCTAATCTATGCACTTGATCCGAAGAAGTCTAGTGATTTACAAATATTTAAGCTATTAGTTTTCCTTCTCAAAATTAGTTTTAAATCTGATCTTATAGGATTACGAGAATAAATTCTAAAGAAAAAAAACAAAGAAAGAAAGAAAGTAGCAGCTGTAGCAACTGACTGGTCTTCAGTGGCTGAGTTAACACTCTTGCAGCCCGCACGACATGACAAGCGAATGAGACAGGAAAAGAATTGCAACTGAGGGGGCACGAATTGCAACTGAGGAGTGAGGGGTAGGATACCGATAAAAAAAAAATAGAACTGAGGGGGGCGGCTGCCCCCGGCCCCCCTCTCTCCGCCCCTGCGTATATTGCAAAGTGACAAATTGTACCGAGCATCCATGAGTACTGGGGGACCAAGTTATAACAGTACTGGTGCCACTGCCCCAAGCCATGGATGCCCACGATGAGATTGTACCAGTGCACAGGCCGTACTTTTACCGCTTAATTAATTCACATCCACCAACCAACTTTCTAAACTTATTTTGCAATGTCGGTTAAATGATAAATGCTTAATTATACAAACAATTCTTGGGGATAACCTTTTGGCAAAAAGGACGTTGTAGTAAATTAAAAAAAATTGGCAATTTGGTCACTAAGTTTTAGTACTGTTGACGATTTAGTCATTAATTTTTTTTTTTTACTAAATGGTCACTGAGAATATATAGTTGTGATGATTTAGTCCTTCCATCAAACCTCTGTTAAATTTTTAATCGGAATAGAAGTCGACCAGTTTGTTTACCGTTGCGACAACGGTAACTTGTAGCGGTAGACCAGTTCTTGTAGCAGTTGAAAGAACCGGTCGACCGGTACATGTAATAGTTGACTGCATTCTGACGGAAGGACTAGATAGTAAAAAAATGAAACCGAGTGACTAAATCGTCAGCGTGTTATAAACCTAGTGACTAAATTACCAATTTTCCTAAATTAAAGTTTGAACAAATTCTTCCTTCAGTGTATAGTAACAAAGTAGTCTCTCCGTTTCAGTTCTATCATCTCTTTTAATGTTCGATATTGAGTTAAATTAAATCTTCAGTCAATGATCGAGTTATATGTTACTAATCCAAAATTCAGCATCAGGCTTTAAGGAAGATATTGAAACTGAAATGAAGGATTATTTTGTTACTATACACTTGAGGGGATGAATTTATACAAATGCATAAGAGCCTTTTGTCAAAAAGTTAAAACACATGAACCGTTTGTATAATTAAGCTTGAATGATAACATTTCGAAATGTTGTACCCATAAAATGATCAAAAGGGTATGGATGCCATGCATGATCTCTGTTTTTGAATTTTGTCATCAAATCTTCAAATTGTGAAATTAGGATTGATTTACGATGATGCTGTTTGAATTATATATGCAATCGAATAGAAACTAGTACCGTGCAGTTGTCTTCCATCATGGTCAATTGTCATTAATTGTCGGCAACTTTCCTTCTTTCTCGCCGACTTACTAACTTTTTCACCTTTTTCGGCTGTTTTCCTAACTTTCCTTGGAGCTCCCAACGCCCAAAGTCCAGGCTGGTCCATATTACATGACTTGCTAATGCCTAATATACGACTTCGTTTTCTAATAGAAACAAAAACAGGAAATAAATGATTGAAGTTTTCACCTTTTTCGGTTGTTTTCCTAACTTTCCTTGGAGCTCCCAACGCCCAAAGTCCAGGCTGGTCCATATTACATGACTTGCTAATGCCTAGTATACGACTTCTAACAGTATTGTGCAATTGTCCACTGCATACGCAATCAGTGGCGGAACTATAATGAAAACTAACTCAGGTGAACATTTAAAATAAAATGACTGAATTTTTTTTCTTCGTACGTAATGTAAAAAATTGTCTTAGAGTTACAATATCAAAATATTAAAGACTAAAAACATTAAAAATATTAAATTACACATATCGTACTATGTAATACGACTGAGAGGGGACAATTGGATCCTACAGTTGTACATCTTCTGAAAACGTTGCAAAATGGTTTCGTTCTCAATCATCTCTCATCCTATTACGCAAATCAGTCTTGATAATTTTCATCGTAGAGAACACTCCCTCAACGGTTGCAGTCGTAATCGGTAAGACCAATGCCAACGTAATAAGAAGATAAACCAATGGATACAAAATATTCTTTCTAGTCTCAACCATCTTCACAGCAAGAGCTCCAATATCTTGAAGCCCAGAAAAAGCATTAGTTCTTCTAACATCTCTAATGTAGGTGTCAAGCTGATCTCTAAGTACCACGTGATCAATTGTTGAGAAATCTTCTGGGTAAAATTCAGCAAGACGACATAATCTATCAAGATCAAATGCTGAGAATGAGTCCCTTGGATCAAGACATGTTATACAAAGAAGTAACTCCATACTTGTTTCTGTGAAACGATTATTCATCTCCTGAGCAATCAAATCAATAACATGGCAAAATATTTTTCACACGAAAATAATGCAAATAAGTAATTGTCTGCCCTCCACACCCCGAATGATCGCGAGTTGGTATAATGTCTTCCATATCGGACACATTAATAAAATTATTCAGATAAAATGTTTTGACTTCTTCCAAAAATTTATCTCATTCTTCCTCTCTCAACTATTGCAACCGTTCCTTCACAACTCCAACCAAACCTATAGCATTAACAATATCTTGATCCTTTCACTGTAAGGCCTGTGACAAATCATTTGTAATTTCCATTATTTTCTTCAACAAATGCATAGTGAATGCAAATTCCCCTTTACACTAGAAATCTCTCAATTTTCCAACCTCTCCACTATCTTCTCATGTTGACTTTGCCGAAGATTATCTTTCCTTTTACAAGAAGCTCCGACCATAGTCACAATCAAAGAAGTGTAATTAAAAAAAATCACCAACTTGAAAATTATTCTTTGCAATAGTCACAACTGTCAATTGAAGTTGGTGAGCAAAACAATGAATATAGGTAGCAGAAGGATTATCCCTCAAAATGAGCGACTTCAACCCATTAAACTCGCCACGCATGTTTGAGGCCCCATCATACCCTTGACATTAATGGCCCACTCACACTCTTTCCTAATCTTCATTATTAGGCATTCATCAGTTGGTGTTTGAAAAGAAAAAGCATTACCCAAAAGGGAATGACAATGCGAAAAAGAAATTAAACAAAACCAACGAGAAAACAAAAAGATTTTAAATCAAACTGATAAGAGAACAGGAGGATTACTTGAGATAGAGTATCTTCCAACAGAATAGGTTGTCTAAAGTTGACCCCGTCCGACCATTAGCATTATCTACATTCTATTCATCCATGCCCAAGGGAAATATTTATAATCCAACAATAAAACTAAGTTTTTTCCCTAGATTTATAAGAAAATCGATTTAGGGCAATTAATAGATTAATATTACAACTAGAGAATACCAAAGTGATAATTATATTTTTTTTACGTTTTTTTAACTTATCTTTCTGAAAGTCGACGAAAGCACAAAATGTGAAAAAAATTTACATGAATTTTTTTTTCAATGGCGGACCCTGGGCGGCCGCCCAGGTTCGCCCTGGCCTGGGTCCGCCCCTGTACGCAATTCAAGAAAGAAAAAAAGTCCCTTGCATACGCAACTTCAGGTCAAATTGTCGTCAGCAGTTTCGGCTCTGTTCTTTCGGGTCTTGCCTCAGTCGGCTGGTCAAATTAACTCTTCTTGCAAGCCTTCTCTTGATTCTAGAACAGGACTTGATCTTATTGGTCCATTTCAGCCTTCTCGGATCTCGGCTGTACTCTTGGATGATTATAATCGGGATATTTCGACTAATATCAGTTCTTCTGACATTGTTATAAATCCGCATTTATTATCGAATATGGCTATATCAGATTTAGTCGTCTCATCAATTGCTAATACTAGTCCTAAATTTAGCTTGACCGGTCCTCCACCTCGAAGTTGTGAACACGTCGGCTCTATCTCCTCAGACTCCGACGTTCCTCCCCGGTCTTTTTCGGGGCTTATGTTATGCTTTTGCCCGTTTGGGCCAGCCTCTCTGTTTAGGGCTTATTTTATGTTATGCTTTCGCCCGTTTGGGCTAGTCTATCTGTTTAAGGCTTGTTTAGGTTTAATTAGGTGTTTTTTACTATTTGCAATTACAGCTGAGATTGCATGTTTAGCGCTCTACTGAAGTCGGCTCGCCAACTCTGTTGGCGGTCCTTCAGTGACAGTTCTTTCACGGGTTTTCCTTTTTCCTAGGGCTCTCGGGTCCTCTCGCTTCGGACTTCGTGTCCGCCACCTCTGAGGATCTTGTGTCCTCTTTAAAAGTCACTTTATTGTTGGCCCATCTGCTGTCACTTGTAACGCCCCTTTTGGGTTCTTTTCTTTGTCGAAAAGTTGTTAGAGCGTCACCGGACTAATGTCGAAAACCTCACTCTTATACCATGTTAGAAACTAAGAAAAAATATTTATACTAAGAGAGGGAGAGAAGAGATAAGTGAGAGACACAATATTTAAGAGGTTCGGTCTATAGACCTACATCCACTGTGGAAGGCCCAACTGAACTTATTGGTTTTCTCACTTATATTTTTTATGAGATTACATGAGACTTTATTTATAAGTCTTTGGATACAATAGCCCACATTGCTTTAGGAATGTGAGACTCTCAACTTTAATACTCCCCGCAAACTCAAGGTGGACACAAATTGAGTTTGGATTTATAAAAATAAATCAAAGGAAAATGATAACGTTGGAAGATGGCTGGAAGGTCGCCAGAGTGAAGTCAGAAGGTTACCGGACTGAAGCCGAAAGATTGCCGGAATGATGCTGGAGGGTCACCGAACTGATGCCGGAAAGTTTCCAGACTGAGGTCGAAAAGTTACCGGAAGGTCACCGGACTAATGTCGAAAACCTCGCTTTGATACCATGTTAGAAATAAAAAGTATTACTAAGAAAAATTATTTATACTAAGAGAGGGAGAGAAGAGATAAGTGAGAAACAAATTTAAAACCTCTGTGGAAGACCCAACTCAACTTATTAGTTTTCTCACTTATATTGTTTATAAGATTACATTGAGGCTTTATTTATAAGCATTTGGATACAATAACTCATATTACTTTAGCATCGTGAGACTCTCAACTTTAATACTTCTAATCAAAAGAGCTTGACCTCATTTTCGACTTGAAACAAAAGCTTTCAGTACTCGTCTCCCTCAAACTTTGCATTTTTTATTTGAAGCAGAAGTCATCTTTATCTCGTAACATCGCGTTATTTTAGAGGGAGGCGAGTGGACAGTAAGATTTGGAACATATTTAGAAATTAAGGTTTGAAATGGGGGGATTTATAAATAAGGGATGTTCCCGTTGTACCGGTAAGATCGAGCATTAGTCACAAGCAAATTTAAGCGATCCTACCTAAATGACAAGGGAGGCGAAAAAGGAATCAAGTCTAACTTGTTTCTGGCCAGCTCAATACGAAGCTGAGCTAAGCTGAGCTGAGCTGAGCTGAATTGGTGCAGATCAGACCTCATTAATTGAGTTAAGATGATCTAGACCGTAGCTTTGGACCGAATCTTTTCCCGAAAGGACATACTAGAAGTTTTAAGCAAAATCAGTCGTCGGGAGATTTTCTCCACCTTAATAATTGTTACCCTCGTTGTTAGGTGGGTGAAGGATCGCAAGGTTTATAATAAACGATGGCCATACATATGCTTCTCAATGAAGTATATGAAGCTTCCTAGACGAGGCAAGTGTGAATCTACCACTCATCCCAAAAGCTTAAGCTAATAGGTTGATTTTATTATTTGAATTATATTATCTAACACTCCCTCTCACGTGTGGACCAGACTCCCTTTTAATTGGGAGGCCCAACACGTGTAATATTTAATTGAAATTGAGGTGAAGTACAGAGTCAGGTCTCGAACTCATGACCTTGGCTCTGATACCATGTGAATCTACCACTCATCCCAAAAGCTTAAGCTAATAGGAAGATTTTATTATTTGAATTATATTATCTAACAGCAATTGAGCGTCCTTAGAAGACCGACCGACAGAAAAATGGCCATGACAGCTACTGAACTGCTTGATTTGAGTCTCTTAACGAATATTTAACGCCCCACTTGATGAATGGATAGGTGCTGAGAGCAATGAATTAAAGAGGGGATTTTCTCCATAAATCCCATCGAAGTATGAAGAAGATTTGATTTCTGTTTCCATTCGACATTTTGATGTATATTTTTTTTGGTGGAGAAAAGAAAAATTCTCAGTTACAAGTCGTGTTGCTCCAAGGATGGTTTTGTTTTTATTGAAAGGTCATCCATTTGCAAACTATCTTCTGTAATCACCTGTGAATCTATTGTATTTTGTGAATCTGTTGTATTTAGGTCATTCGGTTGTATTTAGTTACTCATAGATTTTTTAGAATATTATTGCACATGTAGTGTTTGCTAGAATGCTCGAGAGTGATGAGCAAGTTTGTTAGACATTCTAGTATAAGGAGCACATTCTGTAATAGTCATTGCAATGAGATATACACGTAACAAGTTAAAAACAACACAATAGTAAAGTATAACAATTTTAGCTTCAAAGAGATAGTAGCATATGACCTCAACTCAAGTTCAAGAGTTTGAACAATGAAGTGAATAGCTTGAGTTTAGAATTCAGTCTTGTTTTCATCATCGTCAATTGAAATGAGTGTTTCACTCTCCTCTTGTTTTTTGGTTGAATCTCATCATTCTATGTTTTTTTCTGCGCATCTTTCTCAGTTACATGCCCACAATTGGCTTTAATTCCATTTATAATTAGCCCATACGGTTATAAGTTTTGTTTCAAGTGGAAACAAGCGGAGGGTCACTACTTTTATTCTAGAGAGAGTCTCTTCCCTCTCTCTAGAACCCCCTCCCCTTGTTTGAGAAAACTCCCCCCTTCATCTTTCTTCTGGCCACGCCGGCGGCTGTCTTTTTCTTTGGATCTTTTTCGGCTTTGTTTTTTTCTTCGGTTTGGAGGTTAGATCCCGGTCTCTCCGGTGCTCTTTGGTGTGTACGACATCCATGGTGGGTTTTTCCTCTTTTCGGCGCTCAGATCTGTCCAGGAGCGGTGGCCGTTTGTCGGCGCGTGAGCTCTCACGCGCGCCCACGTGTGGATCTCACGCGCCGAAGCTCTCTTGCCTCCCTCTTGGTTGTCTCGGGTGTTTTTCGGTGGTTTTGAGCTGCCATGCCGTGCTTTGCCCCCCAGGCGGTCCCTTCTGCCTTGGTCCAACCTTGCTCTGTCGGCGCGTGTAGGCCACGCGCGGCCTTGTGCTCGTGTGCTGCCTGTCCGCGCGACGTTTTTGTTTGGTCAGCTCTGGCAGGTTGTCCCCGGTGTCTCTCCTAACCGCCACCATTTTGTGCCACCTGACGTTGCCTCCTCTCCTTCTCCCCCTTGTGCAACCAGTCTTTGAGTGATGATTACTTCGAAGGAGTCGGATTGCTACGATGTGCGCCCTTCTTCTTGCGAAAGCCGCCACCGTCTTGTGCGGTGGTTGTGTTGTGTGTTGTGTATAGGCCTTTGATGTCGGTTTGTGTTTGTTTTGTGTTGTCTCTTGTGGTCAGATTGTGTTTGTATTGTATGTGGACCCTTGTGGTCGGTTGTAGCTGTCGGAGGTTCCAGCTTTGTAGTTCTGCTTGGCATATAGATCGTTGGATCCGCTTTCTTGTAGGGCCTTTAGGTCCGTTTAGGTCTTTCGCTGGTCTTCGTGTTGTTTTTACGTTTTGTACTGGCTGTACATTTCTCGATTTTTAATATATGGGTTACTTTGCTTAGAAAAAAAAAAGTGGAAACAAGCGGAGTCAATGAGAGCTTTGTTTCAAGTGGCACATGCAATGTAGTTATGATCTTTCCCGTAATAATATTTTGATAAAGCATGGTGCTATCCAACTCCAATCTTTACTCAAATATATGGGTAAGACTACACATTCCCACACCTTTATACTGTTTGAATACATGACTAACAAGTATGCAAGAATAACTAACATAGTGCTTAGAAAAAAAACTAACATGGTGACTCAGCCCGTGATTCTCGAGCATTTGACCGAGCACCTAACGTGCGTTACAAATTCAAACTTTGACTAATGTTGTTATGTTATGGAATGAGCGTCTCAGTACAAGAATGACAACAAACAATCATTTACATAACAAATACTCTTTGAATCCTAGGCTAATTGCAGAGCTTTTGAATACGTAAAGTTTTTGAGCTGGAGAAACTGAGGTGGCTGCTTGTGCTCTGTCCCCTAAGGTTCAGCTCCTTGCTTGACACTCTCGTCTCCCGGAATGTAAAAGGGTACAAGAAACAAAAGAAGCAACGGTTGGTTAGATCAGGAAACAAGAACTGTTAAGAAAGATAGGGCAACCGTTTACAACATCAAGCATGTGAAGGAGCAGAAGATTATCCTCTGTGCAATCTATGAAACACACGACTTTTGTTGCTCAAAATAATGCGATATGGGAATTTTGCCCTCCAGTGAGAAAGCAGAACTTGAGATTGGCTTTGAAATTGAGACTAAACAGCGTCTTCGTCGTAATGGTCAGATGACTGGTTTCACTTTAGTCTTATTGGTTCAACCATATAATGACGAGGAACAATTAAAAAAAGGGAGCCGATCGCTCCAAGTTAGCCCGAGATAACTCGAGTTGAGCTTGAGTCGGCTCCCCCCATTTAAATGATGTGGTGCTCTTAGAGGCGCCAGATATGTGGGAATGGATCCAGTCTGTTGGTACCGTCTGGACCGAATCCATTCCCTCATTTGACAGGGACATGTAAAACGGGTGGTCCAACCTCACCCGGCCGGATGAAATGGAGGAACTAGCCAGGAAAAAAAGATAGGGGAAAGAGCAGCTACAGAGAGTGAGGATTTCATCTAACCAACGCGTACTTAAAGGGTGAGCTGCCTCTTGAATGCGACAACGTTCTCTAAGGGGTTGTAGTTTGTCTAAACACGCAGAGGATGGAAACAAATTAAACTCCCACACATGCAGACAAGTCGGACAAGGAAATTACTCCAACGAAAGAGCACCATATTCACTGTTACTACCGATTCCTTTCACAACATTATTCAGAGAAAAGTACTCTCTTGTGATGGTTCTTATTTGAAAAAATAAATTTAATATTCTAAAGTTGGCCGCGATCCGCTTAGAAAATTGAATTTATTTCTTTCAATGATAGTGGTGAATTTGCATGATTGGCTTGGCTTAAGTCTGTTAATTATATAATGATGATCAATATTATCAGATTTTGTACTTTATGGCACTTCTTTACTGACTTATTCCCACATAAACCCCAATAAATGAATAAATTAGTATGTGCTACGTGACGAACGTATATCCTGCAATTTTTTTTTGTGAAGAGGGAAATTCGGGCACCCAACCACGTGCACCGAGTTTAGACAAACCTGACCCAGTATACGCACGAGGTGGGCTTAAAGCCACGGCAAACCTCGGGTTGTGCAGCCCTCACAAACCACACATACTAGTTAAGTCCAGCTTCGCTGAAGGAGTGACCCCAATGAGTTGTTTGCACCTGAGAGGATTCGAACTTGGGACCTCATGGGGAGCAAACCACTAGGCCCCAAGCCTTCACCACTCAGGTCAACCCCTTGGGGCTTATCCTGCAATTTTCTAATATATAGAAAAGTCATTTTTGTGTGCGCCCCAATTGCTGTCATGATTATAGGAAGTGGAAGCGACAAGTGTTGGTTTCATTTTACCTACTTCTAGTGATACTGATGCAGCAAGGCATTATTTGGGTGAGAGGGCCAGCCGGACATCCGGAGGGGAGGCAATCCCCTTCCTTATTTGGGTTGCCGAAAGAATGGCCAGTATTCGATCTTATTATTAATACGGCTTTCTTTGGTTGTTGAGCTCAAACCCATCGTCTTTAGCTGCCATTCCATCAACAACTACAATTCCTTCCATTGAGTGCTCTTTGAACCGTCTCTCTCAGCTTACCCTTTACTTCCCTATTTACACCATTCGAAGTCCGTATTTTGAAAACCCATTATACCCCTGGAACAAATGATAGAGGGTATACTTCTAGTTTTTTATTCTAGTTCTAAGTGCTCCCCTACCAAGATATTTCTCCATGGCATTCTTGCCATTTGAACTTCTCACAAGCCTTCAAGCTGGCCTGCCTGCTATTTATAACAAGGCCGGCCTAGATAGGACTCGCATACCCAGTTATGGGCGCTCTGTGAGAGATGGATGGATAGATAGGGAGGGGGGGGGGGTGAGGGAACTAATTCTGGAATCCTCGAATCCTCTTTGTAACGTTTCTTGCTCAAATGAGTATTCCAACCTCAGCTGCACATGCTAATTATGGGTCTTTCTATGACCATGATACTGCTGCTGCTGCTGTCTCTGAGATGCTCACTTGAGCAAGCAATGTTAAAAGTGGAAGTTTTACATTCGTGGTTCTTCTCATTTTTATGGCCTACAAAAATTTTAGATTTGATCACTCTATTTTCAGATTGTGTTCTTTTTCTTTTTCTTGCTACTCAAACTAGCATCAAGAATCCATATATATGATTCTTACCAACCAAGAGCTTTCTAGCTGGTAAGTTTCGGTTTAGCTGCATGAACAGCCAACCTTTTCGTTGTTTTCGTTTTCCTTGATGTTCTTATACTCTTTTTTTTTTTTTTGCAAAGAATTGATGTTCTTGTACTCAAAGTCGAATTTACCAGCACTTACAGAGTTTTATTAGGCTATCAGGTAGCAAACTTCACAGTCCAAACTTTATCCCTGCAACATCATGGTTGTTTCTACCAACAAAATGATATATTAAGAGGGATTAACTTTTTAACCCTTCTAAAGTACTCAAAGTCAAATTGCTTGATTCGAACGCTCTATAACCATTGGAGGCATTTTGCGATCTCCTTTTCTGAAGTGATATTATATATATATTATATGTTTAAGTATCATTCAAACTATTATCCTCTTCGATCTTTAGCATTAATTTATTACATTGATAAAACGGTACTTAATTACATCTAACAGTCTTTGGCAAGGTTTTAAACTCCAGAAATATAGATGCTATGAAGGGGGTGAGGGATGGAAAAAAACCATCTCATGCTGGTGTATTTGAAGAAGGTGCAACGCCCGTCTTCACTGATATCGATTTCATCGAGTCGCTCAATGAGACTCAGACAGTCCTTAATGAAGCCGTTCGCCCTTTCGTATGGATATATATCAGATCGATCTTACCGGCCCGATCGCAGAAGATTTTGTTGCCTTCAAGACCATTATCATGTTTAGGACCACCCTTCATGGTCAGGAAATCTTTCCAGCTAGATATACAAGGCTTCAGTCACCAGCTGATCTTCTTATGTCTTCCTGCAGGAACTTCTCTCACGTACACACGTGAGTCGCCGGTTGTCGTTTTTTTATTTCTTTTAAGATGCTTTTTTTCCCTTCATTATTTCTGAGTTATGATCAGTATGTATAATCTGATATTTTTCATTTTTCCCCATCTGGCCTTCTTCGCTGATCTGTGGCAACCTATTCACTTATCACAACTGTGCATGCATTTCCTAAAGATCAGAGAGAGAGAGAGAGAGAACGAGGATTAATTTCTGTAATTTCTTGGTGAAATGAAAGAAATTAAGCTCTATCAGAATAAAAAAAATTACCATGATCAGTTTTAGTGGGTGTGAGGAACAAGAGATCAGCTCCAGCCCAAATGTCAAATTATGATCTCTTCATGATCAGGTAAGGTGCTAATTAAAATGGACGCGGTTCAAATGCATTGGACAATTTAGCATTTGGACATGCATGATGCCTGATGCATTCAAGGCATGCCAGCAGAAATTAGAACAAAAAAAAAACACAGCCAGAGCCTGATAACCAATAATAAATTAATACATATCGAAAAAGGTTGATTAATGTTGTCCACCTCCCGATTAAATTCTTTCCTGATGGTACGCGGGAATTCGTCTGAATTTGTTTCAAAACTGATTGATTAGATCTTTGTAAAAGATTAAGATCAATTACGAATCTTTTTCATCTCTTTGAATGGACCCTCATATATAATACGGAACAAGATGATCTTTGTGTGCTTCTTCATTTTGAAGACGTAGTATACGCTTCCATATCTAAAATCTAGTGGCCTTCTCCTTTGATCAGCATATATACTTGTTCATGAATATAATATCGTTCTCGATCTAGGCCATAGCAAAACTACCTTAAAAGGTGATCTTTAACATCTCTTAGCTTGTACACACACGGGCGGGAGCTAGCACCACACACACGTGACACAGTACATAAACCAGACATTCAAAGTACATCGATGGATGCTTCAGTTTGTTTTGAAGTACTGTTTATGTCTTTGTTTTTCTTTCGTACGTAGACAACCTCATTCCCCAGTACCCTTTTGGCCCTTCGCTGCAGCACAAACCGATGCTCAGAGAGGAACTAAAACCGCCTGCGGCAGGTCCTCGTTCGTGGTAATTAAAAGGGGAAAATACATTTTTTTTCACCCACAAACTACTATAGGTTTGACACATTGCACCTTAAACTACCAATTTTGACACATTACATCCTTTAACTACTAATTTTTGACACTTTGCACCATTTTTCAAAATTTGAGACTAAAATGACAATAATGTCCTTGACACATTTTGTATATAGTAAAGATATTATTATAAATTTATTAATTTATCAAGTGTATTATTGTCAAATGGAGGGTGTAAAGTGTCAAAATTTATAGTTTAGGGTGTAAAGTGTCTAACATTGGTAGTTTGAGAATGCAATGTCTTAAAGATAGTAGTTTAAGGTGCAAAGTGTCAAAACTATAGTAGATTAAGGGTGAAAATTCCCCTAATTAAATGAACCGTATAAGTTGTTTTCGAATGCGCCAGATCTAGACTTTAAAGCATATATATCACCCAAGAGGAAAAAAAAAAGACAGAAGAAGAAGAAGGAAGAGATCATGTGTAAGATATTTTATTAACAACGTACGTAACCGAGTAAAACACGGCACTGTGAAACCTAGGATGTGACTGATCAATAAACAATGGTTGTTTTTGTTATTAGAGCCCCTAATTATAAAACTAAACTGTTCTTACTTAAAATGTGGATAGCTGATTAGGAGGCTAAATTTAGCATTAGTTTTGTTTTGTAGTTAATATCCTACCAGCTTCTTAATTTTGGCCTTTTGCAATGATTGGTACGTAAATTCGTAATACATCCATAAAGAGACCTTGCAACCACCGTTCTAACCTATAAAATTGATTTTGACTTAACAAGCCCAGGTAAAAAGTTCGGATTTACCAGGATTAAGCCCTAGGTGATGTTCGTTTTGAGAAAAAATGTAGGATTTTAGAGAAGTTGTGAATTTTTATGTTGAATAATGTTTTATTGGTGTTTGTGTAAAGTGGAGAGAGAAATGATTTGATGTAATTGTTTAATAAAAAAGTATTTGAGTTATGTGAAAAAGTATAGAGAGAGAAAATTTATGTTGAATAAAAAATTAAAAAGTTGTTGGAGATTGTGTAAAATGTATTGGTTTTTGTGTTTGAATTCTGAATATGTTCGGTGGTAGAATTGTGAATATACTTAGAATCCTGAAAAAATTGTGAAAACGAACATACCCCTAGTCTACTCTCTATATATAAATTTTAATAGATGTCCTTGGGAACTACGCCGTGAATGGCTAAAACTTGTGGGTGGGTTAGGGAGAAATCAATAGAGACACGTGGGGAGTTCCCGTGTCAAATCCCCTCAGGATCGAGGCTAGCTGGCCGTGGGGTTCATACTTGACTTGAGGGTAAGGTATGCTTTGTTTATTCTCTCGAGGGGAAGTGCGTTCGTATGCCTAATCTCAGCTTCCTCTCCTCTTCCATTATTCCATACTTGCTCTTTATTTATACATCTCTGAGATAAAAAGCCCCGCTCTGTCAAGTAGATATGTAAATTTTTCCCGTCACTTTCGTGAAGATGGCAATACTTTTATGCAGAGAGGGGCCTTGAGATGACATAACAGTTCTGGTTGGTCAAATTTGATGGGCTGCATGGAGACCATACGGCGATATCGATGCATGCACATTCATATATATATATATAGCCTAGATCATATTAATTTGTCCAGTTTTTGGCAGTAAGATTTTGGTACTTTCTATACATTTAGCGTACGTATAGTTTCACCTCATAATCACATAATGACAGAAGCTAATAGTTTTAGATAGGACAATAGCCAAGCTGTGAAGACAAGGTTAATGCTCGATCGCTTTCTGTCTCAAAATAATATCTTACCGTGTTTGGTTTGCTGTGAAACCGAAAGTTAAATCTGAAGCTTTAAAACCATTCTAGCATTCTAACCTACGTAGTCCAGAAAAGAAAAAAATATTCTAATTAATGATGTAGAGGCATGATGATACAAAGATCATTAAGATTTTACTGTACATTGATGCCTGATCTAAATCTTACTGCTAAGTGCATTACTTATTGAGGAAATCAGGCTACCTGCTTTACAAATTAAGAGATCAGTGACTCGATAGTCGGGTATAATCTCTACAATTTGTAACAAAATGAAAGCAAGTTGATAGCCTTTGACAAGGAAGAGTGACCTCTGTTGACCTACAGTTTCATACCTTATGGCCCTAAAGTCATTTTCCCCGGCAACATGAACTTTAGTCTACAAATATTTTAAAAAAAAAACTTGGACAAATCTAGCATTAAGTTATCCTTTTTGGTATCCCTTTTCCATCGCTGTAAGAAAAGATCATTCTCCACCCTATCCAACACTCAAACTAAAGCAAGATCTGGATCATGAGATCACTTACAAGCATGTTGGCTTTAGCTGCAGGCAGCAGATTCTCTAATTTCAACTATCAACTGCTTTGCTTATATTCATATATAATATAATAGGGAATAATTAAGCTAGCACACCAACCCGTTATCAGAAAATTTGTTTAAAAAAATCCCTCCCAGAAAAGCGAAAAGATTGTTGCAGAACAGATTCAAAGGCAAAGCTTGCCCAACAAATCAAGTACCAAAAAACTAAAGATTTCTTGCTACGCATTCAACCATTAGCACCAAAAACTTCCCGTCAGAAAGCAAAGAGTCTCAACGTTACTTCTTCAGCAATGGCTTCCCCCATTGCATCCTACCTTTACCATCTCCACCTCCCACGAACGTCATGGACAAGGGCAAGTCCATCATTGTCGCTTCTATGGTCAGCAAAGTCTTACTTCTCCTTGCATCAACTGTCTTCCAAGGTAACAAAAAACCTTATTTAATCTATATTGGTGTCTTTGAATAATAGAAACTAGTGGATTATTTATCCTTTGTGACACACTAAGTTAATTTGTGATAGCTTTCTAGGCTTGAAATCTAAACCTGTCTTCATTTTGTTTCCAGGAGTGCAAGGAGCAATTGGGGTAAATTATGGCACAGTGGCAAACAATCTTCCTCCTCCATCCCAAGTTGCACATTTATTTTTAGAATCGACCACTATTAACCGGGTCAGACTCTTTGATGCCAACCCTGGAATATTACAAGCTTTTGCTCATACGGGGATTGAGGTCACAATCACTGTCCCTAATGACCAAATCCCCCAGCTTACTAATTTAAGCTTTGCTGAACAATGGGTGAAAACCAATGTGGAACCTTATACACCTGCCACCAACCTAGTCCGAGTTTTAGTAGGCAACGAAGTATTATCCACAGCAAATAAGTTGCTCATTGCAAGTCTAGTCCCGGCCATGCAGACCCTTCACACAGCACTTGTGTCAGCCTCTTTGGATCAACGTATCAAGGTCTCCACGCTCCACTCTTTGGGCATTTTATCAGGCTCAAGCCCACCATCCACCGGTAGATTTAGACAAGGCTATGTCGACACTCTTGTGCTCAAGCCATTGCTTGCCTTCCTTAGGGCCACCAATGCGGAGTTCGGACCTCCAGTCCGACTGGACAGCTAGAACGTAAAGTTTTCGTCGTCCAACGGTCAGGATTGGCCGACACCCACTGTTCGGGTTTACTGTCTAATTGATTTTAAATCTTACTGTCTAATTGATATTAAGGATTAAATACATTTTTGTACCAATTAATAATAAAATCTTGAAACTTTATGTTCCAGCTGTTCGGTCGGACGGTACCGAGTTCGGATGGAATCCGAACTCCACCAATGCACCTTTCATGGTAAACTCGTATCCATTTTTTGGCTACTCATCCGACACACTGGATTATGCACTTTTTGGACCCAATTCAGGGGTGGTTGATGAGAACACTAAACTTCGATACATAAACATGTTGGATGCAACATTCTCAAGCCATGAAATTGTTGGGGTTTGATGACCTTGAGATTGTCATAGCCGAAACAGGATGGCCTTCCGAGGGAGATTCGTCCCAAGTTGGTGTTAGCCTAGACAGGGGTTCAGTTATTGTGTAAAGCCTTATCGTGTGAAGCCAAGTGAAGCAAGCGATGAGATTAAAAATCAGACATCCGATGGTTGAGGGAGGGTCACGTCAATTAATGAAGTTAACCCATTCTTCCAACCCGTTTTCTTTGCCAGACCGTGAGACCAGATAGCATTCGATTCTCTCTCTCGTTCGACTCTCTCTCTCTCTCGCACACTCGATCGACTCTCGCACAGATCGCACAGTTCCTTAAGCAAGCTCAGTGGTCTAATGCGGAATGTTTGCAATACATAGGAAAGTGAGTTCTTTTCCAAAGGTGGGATTCCAAAAAATCCATTTTCAAATTGGTGGAAAGGCAAGGCTGGGCTCTATGCAATTGGGTTCACAAAGAAAGGTCTCTCTGGTGCATCTCTGGATGCCATAAGCGTAGTAGATGACATTGCCAAAAGCTGGAAAGAAGAAACAAGGCAGAACAAGAAATATATTGCCATTCGCCATGGGAGATGCATTTCACATTTCTAAAGTCTTAATCTCGGACTCATCCTTAATAAGAGTGATTTTTGGTCTGTTTTGTTTCTTTGTTTTTGTGACTGATCAGTCCTCAGTTGAAATGGCCAATGCCTTTTTACTAAATCAGAGACGAAATCCAATTAACTCGAGAATCTGGTTCGGCAAAGGATCAAAGCTCTAGCCCCCCCCCCCATTTTGTTCTGAACAATATTTCACATCTCTGGAAGATGTTGCTTTTCAATGCCGAGTAGTACTTTTGAAACGGGGTGCTCTGACAAATTTCTTGAACAAAATTTCTCACATGAGGCTGGAACTTCTGAATTCTAGAGAATTGAAATTCTGAATTCCAAATTGGTTAATGAGCTGGCTGATGCCAAATTATCCGCAAAGCGATATATGCAGGACTACGTAAAAGAAAGAAAGGCCAGAAAGAGAGAGTCTAACTATATATAGAGAGAGAGAGAGACGACCTAGAGAGAGAATCCACTGCGATCTGGTCTCACGGGTCTGGCAAAGAAAACGGGTCGGAATAATGGGTTAACTTCATTAATTGATGTGGTCATCCCTTAACCGTCGGATAGCTTATTTTTAATCTCATCCCTTGCTTCACTTGGCTTCACACTATGATGCTTAACAAACCCCCAGACAATGCTGTTGATTTCAATGGAAATCTAATACGACATATGACCTCTGGGGACAGCACGCCGCTCATGCCCAACCGGACATTTGAGACATACATTTTCGCACTGTTCAATGAAAATCTCAAGCTTGGACCAACATGCGAGAGGAAGTTCGGGTTGTTCCGACCCGATATGACACCCGTTTATGATGTTGGAATCCTACGACCCACGGTAGCTGCTGCCTTCGATTATCACCGTAAATCATTATTGTTAACCATCCTTATGCTTGTGCTTTTTTTTTTTTTTCTAGATATGCTTGTGCTTGATTGGTTTGTGGACTTGGCTCTGGCAGGCTACATCATCTATCCCTAATAACCGAGGTCCTGATAATGTAAGCCCAGGCCCAGTTATTTCACCAATCAGCCCATTGCCACCGGTTAAGGGAAAAGGACAATGGTGTCTGCCCATATCAGGGGCTGACCCAGATGATTTATAAAGCAACATGGATTATGTTTGTGGGCTGGGCTTGAACTATGGGCCGATCCAAGAAGAAGGCCCATGTTTTGATCCGAATACAGTTCGTGCACATGCAGTTTATGCCATGAATTGGTACTATCAGTCCACGGGAAAGTTTGACTACAATTGTGATTTTAAACAGACTCGAGCCATCACTGACGTGGATCCAAGTATGACAATCTAGGGCTGAACCACATTCCGGTCCTAGTATATTAAAAGATCGGATCGGACCACTTACTTATAAGTGGTCTGGTCCGATTCGGTTTTACTAAATGCGGTCCGGATCGGTTTTAATTTTTTTTATTTTTTAAAATTTTTTTAGGTTAATTTCAATGGGGGAAGTGCATATAAAAATGTTAAGTTTTAGTTTAGATTAAAATTAAACGTTTTAAGTTTATAATTTGTATTAAAAATTAAAAAATATATTTTTTTTAATAAATACGGTCTGGTTCCGTCCGGACCGTATTTATTAAAAGAGAAGACCAGACCGCAAATCCGGTCTGGTTCGATCCGCGGTTCGGTTGTGTTCACCCCTATGACAATCTTTTCTCTCTCTCTTTTCCTCATTTATTCCTTTTATATTAATCTTTTTTCTTCCTGGAATTAATATTTTTTTTGTTTGATCATTCATGTTTAAACAGGCTATGGAAGTTGCAAATATTGAGCAATGAAGACTCGCTTGCTGGAGATCCATGGAGTAGTAATATGTGTTTCTAGGCTTATAGGTAGAAATATTGTTGAAGGAATCATTGAGCAATTAATTAAAAATAATTATTATTATATTTTCAGCTCTCTCTCTCTCATGTTTACAAATTAATTAAGTTACTATTATAAGTGCCCTTTTTAAGGCTTGTTCGAGTATGCTATATCTGGTACGTTTTAGATTTGAACTACCAACTACTTCTGAATATAGTTTAGTATATTTGTACATTTTAGATTAGAACGGACGCCTACTTCTTAATATAGTTTTTTTTGGTAAATAAAATTTTTATTTTTCTAATTATTGAGCATCCTTTGCAACTTGAATACTATCACATATGGTTTACTTTTTGTTTATGCTACAAATTTCAATCGTTGCAGGCTCTTGAAATTGGGCAATTTCCTTTTTTTGGAAAATAGAAAAGAAACAAAATATACTTGTTACTTACCAATTATGAAGTGATTTACCAATTATAAATTATGTATAAATACAACATTGGTCCCTGTGATTTACTCCAAAATCAAATAAGTCCTTAAACTTTAAAACACATAAAATTAGTCCTTAAACTTCAAATAAGTCCTTCAAAGAAGACAACCTCTCTATCTCCCGCTCCGCCACAACTCCCGAAATCCCGTACGACCGGATAGGGCGCGGGTCGGGCCCGCCCCAAGACACCGACTCGGTGATCGCCGAGCAGGGCAGCGTCAGAAACGACAGCGTGCCCCCTAGCGATGTGGAAAATATTGACGAAGATGACGACGATTGGGAGGGAGTGGAGAGTACAGAGCTGGACGAGACCTTCAGCGCGGCCACGGCGTTTGTGGCGGCGTCTGCGGCGGATCGGCTCTCGGAAAAAGTCTCGAGCGACGTGCAGTTGAAGCTCTATGGTTTGTACAAGATTGCCACTGAGGGTCCTTGTAGCGCGCCGCAGCCCTCGGCTTTGAAAATGACATCTCGGGCGAAGTGGTATTGCATTTACGATTGGATTTCATTATTTTTTACCCCTTTTGTATGTGTTAGTTACATGGTAATTTGCGTTTTTGTTTTCTATTGGACTTTACGAGTGTTATGGGTTTCACGTGGGATGCGAATGCTTAAGCTTGGCCATGAGGATAATGGGGTGTAGGTCCTTGTTTGATTGAAATTGGAGGTAAATGTTTTAAACTATTGGATTTTTCGGTCAATGGGTTATTGGATATTGGGTATTCAGATTGTGCGTGGAGTTCTCGTGGTCCATATCAAGCAACAAAGTTAATTAAGTTTCTGAAAGGTGATATATGACTTACAAGCGCATTGCAAATTTGCAATCTTGATGTGTCTGACTGTTGCCGGTTTAGAAGTATAGCATGTGAGATATTTTTTTGGGTAATTCTTAATTTTCTTTGGGTAATTGCATGTGAGATTATTATCGTTTTTCTCTAATCTTGTGGGAAGAAAACTGGCATTGGTTTGGGCGTTCATGTTCAGATGAGAAATGATCATGTTAATGTTTTAGTCACAAATACATTTGCCGTGAGTGACACTCTGAAACAGGTAAGATAGAAGAATTTGATTTGTACATAGAGTGGCGTGAGTAAGAGGTTTTAGGATGGTGGAAATATTTTAGGCAAGATTTCTTTCAACCCTAAATTGAGGTAACTTGAGGAGGAGTCTGTCGCGTGATGCTAAATCTACATTCGACATTTGATTACTTGTATTGGGAAAGTTTCAGAGACAATTGAACGACTGAAGGAAATATTGAGTTCATCATCAGTGACTTGTCCCCTCCCCTCAACCCTTCTCTTTTCCAATTTCTCCTACCAAACAGTGTTGGAGTTGGTATTTTTCTGACTTTCATTTAAATTGCCTGGACATTATACTTCTTTAGAGCTACAAAAATTGTGTTTTCTATTTTTGGCTCTGTGTGTGATTTTTTCTTCGGCCAACTCTTTCGTGCTAGGCAAGCATGGCAGAAATTGGGTGCTATGCCTCCAGAAGAAGCTATGCAGAAGTACATTGATATTGTGACAGAGATATATCCTTCTTGGTTGGCCGGTTCAACTCTGGTTAGAAACTTTATGTTTTACCATCTTGCTTTTTCTTTGATACTCGTGACCACATGCGTACTCGCTATTTGATTGTTTTTTGACTGATGGATAACTAGAAGAGCAGAGGTGGAGAAGGTGATGCACTGAGTGCTGATACTAGACCAATGGGACCAGTTTTCAGCACTTTTGTCTATGAGGAAGAAGCAGGAAATGAGTCGTAAGGTTCTTGGAACTTCTTAATTTAGAAGGTTTTGTGTCATCATTTTAAGCCCTTAAAAGAGTTCTGTAGCAGTCAGTTTCATGTCCGTTTTAAGTAATGTCTATTTGTATTCTGACAGACACATATATTGTGTGCATGTAAGTCTTGGCTTGGCTTTGATGTGGCTCAGCTGGAAGCTGAGTATGTTCTGAACCTAAGAATGCCCTACTATGCTGATTTTCAATCTTCTGCGTACTTTCCAGGAAAATGGATGTTATTCATGCCTTTGCCAGGGAAGGAGAACTGGATAATTTGCTCAAGTGTATTGAAAGCGGTGTTTCCGTAAATACGAGAGGTTTGTTTCTTTGTGGCTATGTACATTATGAATTTTTTGTACAAGTTTTCCATGATATCAATTCTTTGTTGAATTCCTATGACAATGGTTGTTGAGATGCTAGGCTTTTGTACAGAGTTTTAATTGAGTTATTGGAGGTTAATTTAAACAGTCCAAGCTGCTTCTGTACACTTAGGCTAAGCTTTTAAGAAGTGAATTTACCCATTCAAGGAGCCAAGCTCGAGCTTTATTTTCAAACTCAGAATGTTTAAGAAGAAGCCAACGCTTGGGCAAAGTTAGGATCGACTCTGCTAGATAAAAGGGTTAAATACACTTTGCACCTTTTAAATTTGGGGATCTTGATACTTTGCACCCCTATCTATTATTTTTGTCGCATTGCACCCACTAACTATTGATTTCAAATTCTTTGCACCCTTCATTAATTTTTTCCATCAATTTGGATGGAAATTTATTTTTTTGTCTCTAAAATTACGATTTTACCATCATAAAATAGTCACTGACAAAAAATTATGATATAAAATTGTCATTTCGCACGTCCAAAAATAATTTTCCATCCAAATTAATTGAAAATTATAAGGGAGGGTGCATAGTTTGATGGTGCAAAGTGTATTTAACCCTAGAAAATATTACAGTGGACCTAATTGGCAAAAAATAATGAGTTCGGTTATTGTGCAAAGTACTATTGTGTTGAGCATGTTGAGCGACGGCTGAGATTAAAAGCTGAAGATCAGACGGCTGTGATTAAACATCATTTAAAACATTCAAAACATTTTAATTGATGTGGTGCGATCTGGGCCCTTGAATTTTGGAGCTTTTAATCTCAACTCTCGATTAACATGGTCATTTGCACCTTTTAAATTTGGGGATCTTGATACTTTGCACCCCTATCTATTATTTTTGTCGCATTGTACCCACTAACTATTGATTTCAAATTCTTTGCACCCTTCATTAATTTTTTCCATCAATTTGGAAGGAAATTTATTTTTTTTGTCTCTAAAATTACGATTTCACCATCATAAAATAGTCACTGACAAAAAATTATGATATAAAATTGTCATTTCGCACGTCCAAAAATAATTTTCCATCCAAATTAATTGAAAATTATAAGGGAGGGTGCATAGTTTGATGGTGCAAAGTGTATTTAACCCTAGAAAATATTACAGTGGACCTAATTGGCAAAAAATAATGAGTTCGGTTATCGTGCAAAGTACTATTGTGTTGAGCATGTTGAGCGACGACTGAGATTAAAAGCTGAAGATCAGACGACTGTGATTAAACATCATTTAAAACATTCAAAACATTTTAATTGATGTGATGCGATCTGGGCCCTTGAATTTTGGAGCTTTTAATCTCAACTCTCGATTAGCATGCTCAACACAATAGTGCTTAGCACAATAACCAGACTCAAAAATAATTACTACAATTCAGTATTCGATCTAGTATCTTATAAAATCTGGCTTCATTGGTGATGGTAGTAAACTTGGAAGTTGACAGAAAGAAAACAGCTTGAAGAACATACTCAAGTTCTGATAAAAATTAGCTGAAATAGCTAGGAAATAGTGTCTCATTGTAGCTCAAGGTCAAGATTGACATAAATTCAACCAAGCTGATTTGAAACTCCCCCGTACTGAACTTAGAGTGCGTTTGCTACAAAAAATTTCACAAAAAATTTCACCGACTCACAATAAAATATTACAATATAATCTCTCTCTCTTCCATCAAAAAATATAAAAAATTACCTCTCTCTTCACTTTTTCACTAAACCCAATACCAACACTAAACCCAATACCAAAAATTTTACAACACAAACCCACCTTTAGTTGTATTTGGCATGGGTTCTTTAGCCCCAGAATAGATTCTGCTTGTTGGAGTACATGTATGAGTTCGTCAATCGTTTGTAGGTGGATCTTTCCTGCTTTCTTGTGTTCATTTATTTTGTTAACCATGTGGTTTTAGATCTCCTTGGATTTAGAAATGCTGCTGCAACCTTTGAAAGAAGCTTGTTAGGATATCAGTGAAATTGGTTAAGACACTGAGTGATTTATAGTAGCTTTGACACAGGAGGTCAGTTTTGTTCTGCTGCAAATTAATAAAGCTTGTAGACTACTAGGATACTTCTATCAGTCCTACGTTTTATGTGTAGTGTATGGTTTCTGTCTAAAAAAAGAAGAGCACAAAGGAGTTGGTCTTTTAGCCTAACCTTAATTTATGTCCTAGGATAATGAAGACTTATGTTCCTTTTTAAAACAGTATACCTAATTAATTGCAGATAGCGAGGGTCGGACCCCATTGCACTGGGCTGTAGATCGTGGCCACCTTAAGATTACTGAATTGCTCATTAACAGAAGTGCTGAAGTAAATGCAAAGGTACTTCAAATGACTTTTTCCTTTTCAGTTGGCCAGACAGACATAAGTCGTCTTACACGCTACCTTGTTACCAGATTTGGCTAGAGTGGAAAGGAACTTTTAATGGTTTTCCTTAAAGCATTTGCCCCATTAATTTTAAGGATTTGTCCGCCCAGTTATTTCTTTGCCTCATCAACTTTTTTTATCTGTAATTAAAGTCCTCTTTTGCCCTCTCTATTGGAAGGACAATGATGGCCAAACACCATTGCATTATGCTGTCATGTGCGAGAGAGAAGCCATTGCCGAATATATTGTGAAGCAAAACGCAGACAGAGATTTAAAGGACAACGAAGACAGTTCCCCTTCTGATCTCTGCGAGGCAAACTGGCCTTGGATGCAATGTGCAGGGAAGCAGATTGACTGAAAGTTTCTTGGCTTTAGGTTACTTCCTTGCTGAAGTTATTTTTGACCATCTTCTGTTGGATGTATATGTTTATGTATAACCCTTAAAACTTCTTATATCGCTCAGATGTATAACTTGGCGATTAAGTTCGTGCTACCTGGGCCCCTGCCCCGTTACTTTTTCTTTTGAAAATTCTCTTCACGAGATTGAATTGAAAACATGTGAACGCTGAATTCAACGGGCAAAACACCATGTCTGGGCATTCTTTTGTTATGGAATTATCAAAATGATTCACGAACCTTGCTCCCATGGGATGGGAGCCTAATGTTGCAGAAAGAGAGACATTTTACCGAGGGAAGTAACTGCTAGAAATATCTCTCTGAATTCTTTTGGCTAAGGAAACGATTGTCCCTGTCCTAGGGAAAGCCATCATATTTGGCTTTCATTCCACTCTAAAAAAAACTTTGCGCATGCTACATTGCTACTGTATCCGGTACACCATTAAGATTGGATTTTTTTTCCCAGGTCACTCAAACTGGTTGGCCAAAAGAAGTTGTGTATTACTTCCCACGGTGAGGGAAAAAAGCACAACATTTCTAATGAAGTAAATCCGTATAATGTCACCATCTCAAAATTGAACAGAAGGAAATGGAACAGGAGGTAGCTACTTCTTTTCCACATAGTTTCCTTCTGCCCTATGGACCAAGCACCAAGAAGGAATCAGCTAATGCAAGATCTTGTTTTGCTCTATACTTCAATTTTCTTTGCAAAATCTAATGATCCTAAAGTTCATCATGAGAATCATCATCTCCACCATCTGATCCGTTGCCAGGGGCTCCTCCTGACCTCTGGTAGACAGCAGTGATGATTGGGTTGCAAATAGCCTCCACCTCTATCAGCCTCTCCTCGTACTCATCTTTCTCAGCATTCTAATTGTCATCCAACCACTTAAGGGCCTCTTTAACTGTTGTGTCAATCTTTTCCTTCTCCAGACTCTAACTTGTTGGCAAGTTTGTCCTCGTCATTTATCTGGTTCTTCATGTTGTAAATGTAAGTCTCCAAGCTATTTCGGGCATCAATCTTCTCCTTGACTTTCTTGTCTTCCTCGGCAAACTCTTCAGCCTCCCGCACCATCTTCTCAATCTCTTCCTGACTCAGCCGACCCTTGTCGTTGGCGATGGTGATCTTCTCAGACCGCCCTGATGCCTTATCTTCAGCCTTCACATTTAGAATACCATTGGCGTCGACCTCGAATGTGACTTCTATCTGAGGAGTTCCTCTGCTCAAAGAAACAAGCGAATTCTAGTAAGTCGAAGTGCACACAAGTTTTGACAGAGAGGAAGCAATTGAAAAGACGCATGAGAACAAACCTTGGTGCTGGAGGAATTCCAGTCAAATCAAATTTCCCAAGCAGTCTGCAGTCTTTTGTGAGGCTCCTTTCCCCTTCGAAGACCTGTTAGAGAGAACCGATTTGGGATCACAATAGATGCAGAGCAGTTGATTAAATTTGCACAGAAGCCCGTTTGCATACAAACTTCCAAGATTACAGTGGAGAGATGGTTTCCTCCCATTCATTATGCAATGAAGCAATCATCCAAAAAAAGATTTTGTACCTGGATGGTTACAGTTGTCTGCTGATCCTGGTAAGTGGTGAAGACTTGAGATTTCTTGGTTGGGATAACAATGTTCCTAGGAATCAGCTTTGTCATCACTCCACCAACAGTTTCAATACCAAGAGTAAGGGGGGCTACATCCAAGAGAAGGATATCTGAAAGAATTCAACCGGGAAAACTAGTCAGTGAACCTGCAGATATATTCTTAAAAGATTGATCATAACGAATCACTAATGGTAAATATAAAAGTAAAAAGTACCTTTGGTTTCATCACCACCCTCTCCACTTAAAATGCTTCCTTGTACATCAGCACCATAAGCAACAGCCTCGTCAGGGTTCACACCCTTGTTGGGTTCCTTGCCATCAAAATAGTCCTTAAGAAGTTGAACCTTCGGAATCCTTGTGCTTCCACCAACAAGGACAAGTTCATCAATCTGGTGCTTCTCCAATCCAGCATCCTCCATAGCCTTCTTAACAGGTCACATCGTCTTTCTGAATAGATCATTGTTCAACTCTTCGAATTGAGCTCTAGTAAGTGGTTCAGAGAAATCCACGCCGTCAAAGAGAGATTCAATCTCCACATGGACCTGATGCTGGCTTCTCAAGTCTCTCTTGGCACGCTCACATTCCCTCCTTAGCTTCCCAAGAACCTCGTTGTCCTTGCTAATGTCCTTTCCATGCTTCTTCTTTATCAATTTGATGAAATACTCCATTATTTTGTGATCAAAGTCCTCACCTATAATGAATGAATACTAAACCTTCAGTTCTTTGCCAGATTAAATTGATCTCTACCCAGTACTCACTCGAAATCCATGGTTACTCTACAGAGAGATATAGCACAAGAAATGCGACACTAAGCAGGATACTTTACCTCCCAAATGAGTGTCTCCATTCGTGGCAAGAACCTCAAAAACACCACCGTCGATTGTCAAGATACTAACATCAAATGTCCCAATGTTATTTGCTCGGCCCTATATGAGATATAAACAAAATTATAGACAGTTTGTATGTTTGTTTGCCAAAATTGGGAATCTTTACTTTATTGAGATTTATTGGGGTTTGTGAAAAGTAAAGTGTGTATGTGTAAAAGTTAAAAACGTTGTATTTGTTTTGCTGGAAATTTCTATGTCCCGAAATGTTGGGAAAACAAACATCACCAAAGTATCTGCATAAAATTATAGAACTTGTTCATTTTGAACATAATAATAATAATAAGATAAATTATCATGTGATTATGTAATCACGCGATTATGAAATCACTTCCCAACTTTAACATTCATCAATTTATTAATGTACTTACTTCTAAATTAAATCCATCTCCTTTATCTTGTTCATGTGGTGCTCAAACTTGGTTCTATTTGATGACATCTGTGTACACTAAAGCTGATTTTTGATCGCCTTGTCTTTGAAACCCTTCGACTTAAAATTTGCATGAAGATGTATTTGTATTATTGTATCGAAGGAATCTTGGAAGTCCTAAACATTTATAAAACACATATTAACATATAACACTTATATTAGTTATAAATAACAAAAAGGTACTTTTTTATCTGTTAGAGTTAAGTTTTTAGATGGATCGGAGACAAAAGGACTTGATTGGTACCAAATATGGAGTAAATTGATGAAAGTTGATGTTGCTTAAACTATAAGGACCGGATGATGATTTATTTCAATAATAAATTCCTAACAAAAAGCCATGCTCAGCCTATTACCCAGGCCCTCACTTCTAACCGTCACCAACCGTTACTCCCACCACCCAGCTGGGTTACTGGGACCAAAGGCAAATAAACAAATCCACCAAATCTTCCCATGCCACTCTTTCTCCCTCGGGTGTAGCTCTTCCTCTCCAATGGCGAAGGCGGTGGTGTACACTCTCAAGTCTCATGGCCTCCGCCTTCGTCGTCCTCATGGTCTTCTCCCCCTCCAAGCAACATCTTCGTGATCAGCGTGGCAAAAATCGCCGTCTTGGTTCCCAGCCACATCTTTCGTCACACTAGTCATAGAAATGGAAAGATTGGCTGAAATTCACGAACCTAGGAACCCCATTAACCCGCTGGATTTGAAAAACGATTCCTTTCTCTGCAATCTTGCAGATGCATACGAGCATTTTAAAAAAAGGAATAAGTTTAGTTCTAAACCCCATTTTTAATGATAGAATCTTTTTGGAAAACAAGAAAGGCACAAGAGGAAAGCAAGCGATGTCCAAGTCGCTTCCTTTGTCTCTGCCGAACGCAGCTTTTGTTGTTGATGGAAAATTGAATATAACTCTGAGGTTGAAGATTATGTTTCCTTTTATAGACAAGCACCGAGTGATGGCCGGGGTGGTAAGTTTCAAGGAGCTAGGGGCTTGGATGGCAGAACAAACGCTTGAAAGATTGCAGTATATGACAGAGAAAGAGTTGGCATCTCGTGACAGGGATGGGGACCAAGCCATATCTCTCAGGGAGTATCTACCTCATTTTTCCAACGACGACATAGGTAGTTGATGAATTCTTGTACATTTAAGATGAATGTATGCTCCATTTGATTGCCTAGAGAACGAACGGGGGGTAAAATAAGCTTTGGAATTTACTGTTCCTTCCATTTAGAATGTGATGTACTACAAAGGGAAACAAAAATTAAGTTGGTATGACATGATCATGCATAAAAGTTTTTCCAACGAAATAGTTTGTGTCCCATTCCCGTCATCAGAAATTTTCTTTCCGTTTCCTTGTTTTCTTGGTAAGCAAATGGGGCAAATAGATATTATATTGGATAGAATTTGACATTCAAGAGTGAAATAGAGAAAAACGGAATGGGGCATGGTGAGGCTGGATGGTGGAAGGAGCAACTTGTTCTTAGCTTTGATGAGTTCAAAGAGTAGAATTTCTTTTTCCTCACATCTCCTTTTTTATCTTATTCGTGGGTTGAAATTCAGAAATCAGTTTTTCTTGCCGTCGAACTTGACGAATGTAACCCATATTTTCATTCAGCTTTTTACACCCAGAAGACAGTGACAACAATAGATTAATCCAGGAATGGCTTTTGAAAAGAAAAAAAGATACAGTAAGTTATTTCTTGATTTTGTATTTATACTGTAAGTCAAGCATTCGTGAGCTATATGGTACTGTGCCAAGAGATCAATGACAGGTATTTTTAGAAATATTGCTCTTCGAAAACTTACTATTAGCTTATTGCCTTCACATGACGATTTCTTTGCAGGCATATGGACCATGATGGTGATGGGAAACTCAATTTCATAGAATTCTATGAACAGGCTTATCATGTGTTCAAGAATTATATGGGATTTGAAACTGCTGGGGCTGATTACCCACGGCCGAAGAGAAGTTTTCAGAGCTTTATGTGAACAAGGACAGGTATGCATTCCTTGAAACTTGATACAAGTTTTTCATTCAAAATTCTACTTGATTGGAGAGTTTATGCTCACATGCTTTCGCACTCTATGGGATTATATCTTTAGGGTCAATGTTAAAGGTGGATTAAGCTAGCTGCTATCTTGGTCATTCCGTCACTTCTTGTCTGACTTGCAGATTCTTGGCAGTGGAACAATTGAAACCAATATTCCATTACCTTCACCCAGGAGAACTGTCTCATGCAAAGTATTACACTGGTTACCTAATTCAGCAGGTCAGTTGCTATTCCATCACTGTAGCCTCTGCATTTCCAAAGTAATTGAAGTAACGTCATGGCATAATAAAGCCTATAAATAATCTATTGGGATCTAGATTATAGAAAGAATAACAGATCCAATGGGCCTAACCAATGTCTGCTTCAGAAGGAAAAAATGAATTGCAAATATGGGTGTCAATTTCTTCACTTGTGGCTTTGTGTCATTCAGGCTGATGACAACAAAGATTGGATGACAACAAAGATTGGATGACAACAAAGATTGGAACTTATCACTTGATGAGATGCTCAATCACGAGTATGTTTTCTATAGCACAGTCTATAATGAAAGCAATGGAGATTATGACGAAGACTACCACGATGAACTGTGAAGTGTGATCCCCCATCTTTCTTTTCTCAGCACTCTAGTACAGAGGAAAATGGGCAAAAGAAAAGAAAGAAACCAGAAACTCTGTGTTCTTATCTCCTGGACAGTGCTGAATCTTTCATTTTATGCAGAAGCGCCTAAGTAGCTCTCTCCATCATACAGGGATTTCATTTATTCTGAAAGAAGGTCTACCTCAATGAAGACACCAAAACTTTGGTTTGCAATTTTTTTTTTTCTTCTCTTTTGATTTATTTTCCTCAAATATCAGAACTGGAGGAAACATCCAACAGCTTTAAATGTACTGAAATAGAATGAATATAGGTTAGGAGCCTGATCTGAGTGCTGCATCAGAAGGCTACAGTTTGGAAGTGGGAATTGCTTTTGACATTGTATATCGGGAAAAATATAGCACTTTGTTTCTCACTCCTATATTCTGAGTATTGTAGGAAAAGTGTTTTTCTTTAGAGGAGGCTTGGAATTGAATAAGGTGGCGTGGTATTGAATAAGGAGATGATTGTGTTTGGTTTAGTGGACGGCCATTGTTATTGATCAATTCACTTAAGATGGATTTGTTTTATTAGCAAAGCTTTTTATTTTATTTGCCAAGATTCTGCCACTATCTGAAAACTTCTTATCTTCTTTGTCTTTCTTTCATCACTTTGTGGGCACTCAACATAAAAAGAAATCTTATGGATATTACAATCCTTTGGTCTAATCATAAGATAAAAAAAAACCAAGAAAGCAAAAGAAGAGAAAATTCAAAAAAAAAAATACTTGGCGCTCTCAAATTATGGGCTAGCACGATTTTGAGAGTTAAATTTTATTTGAGGATGAAGATTAATAAATTTTGGTAGTTTGATCGCTCATGACGAATCTTGTATCTCAGACTCCTAACATGTCATTAACCATATAGTTCGCTGATACATAATGAAGTTTCTCGTAGTAATAAAGATATATGGTTATCAACATTAGCATACCATAATTCTCATTTCTTCGAGATTAAGGTTTTGTTTCTCATTAAAAAAAGAAGACAAAATTTTGTGCATCCAATGTGAATTCTCTTTGTTTCGAAAGGAAAACTTAATGGAACAAGTAAATCAAAACTGATTGATCTTCATTATCAACGACTGATCTAATTTCACGGAGTTGACAGTTCAAGATAATTCTAAGTTGATCTGTGAATTCAATCAATTCAATTGTTTTAATATAACCAATATTAAGTTAGGTCAAATGTTAATTTTTATTAAGAAAATGCAAATATTTTATGAAATTGTATTAATAGTCGGTCTAATATAAAATATTAAAAGCTGATAATGAAATAGCCACGGGATATCGACAGCATTGTGCCAGCCCATACCACACATATCGACTTCCTTCATCGAATAAATAATCTTTAAACAAATCCGTTATAGGCTGACGTTTTCTTCTTCTTTTTTTCCACTTTTTTATAAAAGAATAAGCCTTTATTATTTTGGTAATAAAATTATGGAATAAATGTAAAATTGGTCTATGTGTTATTCGTAAAAATCGATTTAGTCCTTGTTATATGAAAAATATCGATTTAGATCTTGTGATTTCAGAAAGTGATAAAATCAGTCCCTGATGGAGGACCAATAACAAATGAAAATAGAATCACAAGGACTAAATCGATGTTTTTCATATCACCGGGAGTAAATCGATTTTTCTATATAGCACAAGGACTCAACGACTGATTTTGCATTTATCTCGAAAATTATGGACTCCAAATTATAAAATTATTTGTGGGGCCTACGTGACAACGCACACCTTCTGCCACGGCAATTTTCAAGAGGAGGACGCAAAAGCCAACGGTTCCGATCTGTTTAAATTGGTCTGGTCGGTTCCGATCTGTTTAAAATAGCACTGGGTTCCCAAAGATAAAAGTTTCTATTACCAAAATTTCACCAACGAAAAGAAACGTTTAGAATAAATGAAATTGTATGTTTGACAGATCTCTCTCTCTCCGGACTCTGGGTGCCTACTGCCTAGGCTCTCTCTCCCTCCCTCTCTCTCGCTCTTTCTGGGGTTCAGAGTGCCTTTACGCTTTTCCCGGTCAGTGACCGTACTATCTCCCTCCCTCGATTTCGTCAACCAGCAGGTAATTTTGTTATTACTCACCCAAACGGCCGTGTTCGTTAACGTTTGTAGAGTAATTTGGAGATTCGAACTAGGTTTTACTGATCTCTGGTTCGGTTCCTTTCTTCTTCCATTTTTTTCATATGCTCGAATTGTGATTTATTCCTGGCAGTTGTCTTAATGTAATTACTAATTAGTGTGCTATTGAAGCGCATTAAAATTTTGGTGGAGTTGTCTGCGATGCTGCATTCAATCTGACTTGATCTGTGCTTTTCTTCAACTTGTACGTATATATGGTTATGCTAGGTTTTCAGATAGAAGGACCTAGAATGAGGTTTTTTCATTGATCGGTGTGGTTCAAGTTAGTGTTTCTAGTTTATTGATTTTGGTTTAGAGTGGGTTACGTGGGTTATTTTGATGTGGATTTATATATATTTTGGGTGAACTTTGGGTTTCTGATTTATTGTGTATCTGTGGCTTACCCTAAGATTGTCGAAGAATTTATAGCCGGACAATTGAACAATAGAGTTTCATTTTGAAAAGCAATGAAAAAGGCGTCTCAGTATTTGTTGCTGTAGTTATTTAGTGCACCTCATTTACTCCTATGGTTACAATTCCCAATTGATTAGGCGTTGTCTCCAGGTATTTGTTTGATACTGATGACAATCCTTTCACAGTCCACCTTAGAGTCTGGACTTTCTTGTTGGGATCTTTCATGGGTAGTAGTTATTCCTGATTTGGGTCCATGTAATCGTTTTATTTAAAAAAAAAAAATTCTCTGCACCTGAAAATGTATTTTACACAGTTATGTTTCGTTTGACCTTTGGTTTGCCTTGGAAAATGATGACATATAAAGGAATTCGAAGATCATATGCTTTATGCAATTTGGTTCAGAAATTTGGAGAAATGCACATAAGACACAAGAGTATATCCAAGCTAACGAGCAAATTATCTGTGTTTCTTCAGTTGGGTTCTGTTTTACTTTAGTTAGGGAACTGAAATGTTTCCTATAATTTTTTACTTCCTTTCTCTTCCTTCTACTTTCTCTTTGGTTTGATTGCACTGCCGTCCCTTCTTAACTATGTTATTCAGTTCTTAATGGAAGTCTTCCTTCTAAGAGACTTGTATGTTATGTGGCCTTAATAAGCTTGCTGATCTTTAATGTCTCTGAGTATTATATTTGATACTTCCAGATAGTATATGGCGATGGAAGTTACCCAGATTCTTCTGAATGCACAATCGATTGATGGAACTGTGCGGAAGCATGCAGAAGATAGTTTAAAGCAGTTTCAGGAGCAAAATCTTCCCAGTTTCTTTCTCTCTCTGTCTGGAGAGCTAGCAAATAATGATAAGCCTGTTGAGAGTCGTAAATTGGCGGGTTTGATACTTAAGAATGCCTTGGATGCTAAAGAACAACATAGAAAATTTGAGCTTGCTCAAAGATGGCTGTCACTGGATGCCACCATGAAGGCCCAGATCAAGATGTGCTTGTTACAGACCCTCTCTGCTCCTGTTCCTGATGCTAGGTCAACAGCATCTCAAGTCATTGCAAAGGTTGCAGGCATTGAGTTGCCTCAGAAACAGTGGCCTGAGCTGATAGGGTCACTTTTATCAAATATTCACCAGCTACCAGCTAATGTTAAGCAAGCCACTTTGGAAACACTTGGGTATTTGTGTGAGGAAGTTTCTCCTAATGTCGTGGATCAAGATCAAGTGAATAAAATACTTACTGCTGTAGTTCAGGGTATGAATGCATCTGAAGGGAACAATGATGTTAGGCTTGCTGCTACTAGAGCACTGCTTAATGCTTTGGGCTTTGCTCATGCAAATTTTAGCAATGATATGGAGCGCGATTATATCATGAGAGTTATTTGTGAGTCAACATTGTCCCCAGAATTGAAGATACGGCAGGCAGCTTTTGAGTGTTTGGTCTCCATCTCATCAATTTACTATGAGAAATTAGCTCCTTACATCCAGGACATATTTAACCTTACGGCAAAAGCCGTGGGAGAAGATGAGGAACCTGTCGCTCTTCAAGCAATCGAGTTCTGGAGTTCAATTTGTGATGAGGAGATAGATATCCTCGATGATTATGGGGATGATTTCACTGGGGACTCTTCCATTCCTTGTTTTTACTTTATCAAGCAGGCCCTTCCTGCCCTTGTCCCTATGCTGTTGGAGACACTCCTTAAACAAGAGGAAGATCAGGATCAGGATGAAGGGGCTTGGAATATTGCGATGGCAGGGGGTACATGCCTTGGTTTGGTTGGGCGTGCAGTGGGAGATGATATTGTCCCACTTGTTATGCCGTTTATTGAAGAGAACATTACAAAACCTGATTGGAGGCAAAGGGAAGCAGCCACATATGCTTTTGGTTCAATTTTGGAGGGTCCGTCCCCTGAGAAGTTAATACCTCTGGTCAATGATGCTTTAACATTCATGCTTAGTGCTTTAACAAAGGACCCAAGTAACCATGTGAAGGACACTACTGCTTGGACCCTAGGGCGAATCTTTGAATTTCTTCATGGTTCAACCATGGAGACGCCAATAATTACTCAAGCAAATTGCCAACAGATCATTACTGTTTTGCTTCAGAGCATGAAGGATGTTCCGAATGTCACTGAGAAGGCCTGTGGTGCTCTATATTTTCTTGCCCAGGGTTATGAGGAGGGGGCCCCATCATCTCCTCTAACTCCCTTTTTCCAGGAAATTGTTCAAGCCCTTCTCGCTGTTACACACAGAGAAGACGCTGGTGAATCTCGATTGAGGACTGCTGCATACGAAACATTGAATGAAGTGGTGAGGTGTTCAACTGATGAAACAGCTCCCATGGTGTTGCAGCTTGTTCCTGTCATCATGATGGAACTGCACAATACTCTTGAGGGGCAGAAGCTTTCTTCTGATGAGAGAGAGAAGCAGAGCGAATTACAAGGCCTTCTTTGTGGGTGCTTACAGGTCATTATTCAGAAGCTAGGGTCATCAGAGCCAACTAAATATGTTTTTATGCAGTATGCAGATCAGGTGATGGGTCTATTCCTGAGAGTTTTTGCTTGTAGAAGTGCCACTGTGCATGAAGAAGCCATGCTGGCAATTGGAGCCCTTGCTTATGCTGCTGGCCCAGATTTTGCAAAATACATGCCTGAGTTTTACAAGTATTTGGAGATGGGTCTTCAAAATTTTGAGGAGTACCAAGTGTGTGCTGTAACTGTTGGTGTCGTGGGGGACATATGCAGGGCATTGGAGGATAAGATTCTTGCCTACTGTGATGGGATTATGACACAACTCCTTAAGAATTTATCGAGCAATCAGTTGCACCGTTCTGTTAAGCCTCCTATATTCTCATGCTTTGGTGATATAGCTCTGGCAATTGGAGAGAACTTTGAGAAATACTTAATGTATGTCATGCCCATGCTCCAGAGTGCAGCAGAGTTGTCTGCTCACACATCAGGTGCTGATGATGATATGACAGAGTATACCAATTCTCTGCGAAATGGAATCTTGGAGGCATATTCTGGAATTTTCCAAGGCTTCAAGAACTCTCCTAAAACCCAGCTCTTGATTCCCTATGCACCTCACATCCTCCAGTTCTTGGACAGCATATACATGGAGAAAGACATGTGAGTTTCTTTATAAAACAATGTTGATTTTTCCCTTTATTTTGATTTGAAATGTTTCTTTTCATGTTATATTTGCTGAAGTCGTTTTCTTAAATTTATTTGTAGGGATGATGTGGTGATGAAAACTGCTGTTGGAGTCCTTGGAGATCTAGCAGATACACTTGGAAGTAATGCAGGTTCTTTGATACAGCAATCCCTGTCAAGCAAAGACTTTTTAAATGAATGCTTGTCCTCAGATGACCATTTGATTAAAGAATCTGCTGAATGGGCCAGATTGGCCATTGGTCGCGCCATTTCCGTTTGATGCTACCATCACTTGATGTTCTCATTAATTTCGGAAGTCCCTGCATGCATTTGGGTGTGTTGAGTTGGGGTACAGGATCGCATGTGTCGAGTCATCATCATTTCCAGACAACAATATGTCAGTCTTCAAGTTGTCACTAACTCTTACATCATCACCAACAGTTGGTTCTAACTAATGCATGAGCACCATGGGGTCGGGTTCTAGTTTGTTGTGGAGAAAGTGGGTAGTGATGGCTTCACTGAAATGGGTGGAGCCTCTACAAAAAAAATCAGCTGAACTCTTGGGCTCATGGAGGAATGACAGATGGAGAGGTATGTGTGAGATGATAATCGACACAAGTGTAGCTGATTGATCTTGGTTATTTCACGGGACCCTTCTAGAGTAGTCCTGATCGAACCTGGTGGTTGTTTAATCTCAAGGGGTTACTGGGTATTGAATGGACGAATGTGAGCAGATTGTTCGGTGGTCGAGACATCTCATCTCAAAAGCGCGCAGGTGTCATATCCCTCAATTCCTCCTTCCTTCAGCAGGATTTCATTCCTGATTTCTCCTTCCCATAGAAGGTCTTCATATCTAATTTTTCCATCATTAGCAAGTTGTCATTCTTTTTGTGAAGTTGTGTCTTCATCTGTTCATCATAGGTCCATCATGGTTGGGTGGTCTTTAATCAATTTCTTTTCCTCTTTTTCCCCATATACTTTGGCATGTGGGGTTGGGGTCATCCACATACCGCTGGGAGTCACCCACGGACTCCCTTGAGATCATTTCATCCTGCATTGCATTGATTCATCCTTCATTTTTGTCAGTCTTTAGGTGTTTCTCATGTCAATGTTCAATTCCATGCATTCATGAAATCATTGGTTGTGCGTCATATATTACTTTTGTCGTTGGGTATTTGTTTGTTTTTCCCTTTTGAGTGTGTAATCATAAATAGATTATCTCCACTTGTGGAGAGTTGTATCTAGATGTGAAAATGTCACAAATTGTGATGACATTTAAAGGGCTGAGTTAGGATTTGGAGTTTCACTTGTTTGGAGAGGCAGTGTATTTGTGGTCTGGCCTCGGTTGTTATCTTTCAAGTGATTTTATAGAAAATATGAATATTTGTGAATTTGGAAAGATTTTGTTTTAAACTTTATTTCAATTGTTTTTTCATTTTCTATTTCTCTTATACGAGATGCAATGTTGGAGGTTAGATTCTCTCTGGCTAATCTGTTTAGCATTATTGTTAATTGGTCCTATGCATCAAACACAATTTAGTTCTCAAAGGCCTTCAATAAATTTACATCAAGATCTGATATCAATATCTGCCATCTGGTGCTCTTCAGTGCAAAGAGCACCAAGTTTGTCATTCAAGAAAGCTCAGGCCAATTTAAGGATTTGTTTGCTAATTGGATCGCCCCAACCACTTGACTAGAGGCTAGAAGTGTGGGATAAAGGAAGGCCCATTTTGGGTTTATTTCATTGTGGACTTTCTTCACGGGCCCACCATTGAGAGGTTCAAATTTTGTTCCTGGTAATCAATACGGTATAATTTAGGGAGAGTTCGTGTAAGAAATTATAAATATTTGCTTAAATTTCAGATAACATCAGTTCTATTTCGTTTAAGAAATTATAGAGAATTATCGGATTCGGATTCTGATCCAGGACCACCACTGTAAATACGATGACCTGAAACTCTTTCCTTTCAAATTCCAAAAAAAAAAATAGATACAATTGTAATTACTTGTAAACCAAAGGGGACATTTACAAAGTGTGTTGCTGAAAGCCAGAAGATTGGTTTTACTTTTAAGGTAGTACAGAGGAAGTTCTGTGATATGACTTCCACCTTCCATATCTAACAAAGCAGTGGAGATTGATAAGTTTTCCTATTTGTGATCTTCTTCTTTTTCCCCTGATAGTCCTCCTCTATCACTATTTGCGCTGACCCCCCGTCCTTGAAAATACACTGAAAACAAAATCCAAATGAATATAAATGATTGGGCGGTACTGGGAGAAAAAATTGTACAAAGAAATATTACATGCAGTAAGCATCCTGAATGAACAGAACCAACCACTTTGAGCAGTCGTTTAGTGACCTTCAAAAGGAAGTATCTTTAACAGGTGATAATTAAAGACAAGATCTTACAAATGTGAAAAGTATGCAACCAGCACATGATGCCAATGTGCTCACTGTATAAACCATTATGGTGTTACTATTTCATCACAAATAGAGGCTTCACATGCATGGCAAATCACAAAATTTAACCTTGTGATCATCTTGTTTATTAATTCTCATTTCATAAGATTTGCAAATGCTTCGCATTTGTGTGCAGTACCGTGCAAACTTTCTACTTTTATAGCGCATTTTCTAATTAATGATCAATTGTTGTCCGAAACGGAGTTTTAGTTCGTTTATAAGTCAATCACAGCCTTGTAAACAATCATCATTACAAACATATGGTATCAGGGAGGATGGTTTGAGTTTAACTTTTGTTTTTTGTTTATAATGCATGATTAAAATACAATTAGTGTGTTGGGAGTTCAGGATGTTGAGTTGTCCCCGGCCCTTTTGCTAGTGCTCCTACTGATGGTCCTCCAACAATCAACCCGCCCTAATGCTTTGTATCTATAGCCCACTCTTGATGTTTTGTCTCCTTCTATTGACTTAGAAAGTGATGAAAGCCGAAATATGAGGACCAAAAGCACCATACAACATAGTGGTGTTTGGTACCACGGATATCTTCAGAAAGAAGTACTCCATGATTCCCCAATGTTTTATATATATATATGCAGTGATGAAAATTAAATCACTTTCGGAATAGTTGTTTGTTGGAAGTGTCACATACAAAGAATTAATGGTTCCTGCATGCCACATTCACATCATAGTATGCTTTAATAGTTTAATTTCTAAGTGGTCGTTTTCATAGTCTTTTTGTTAAAATTAACAATGTGCGTCTGAAGTACTAAACAAGATGATCAATATGCTTTTAGAATAATGGGGAGCCTAAAGTATATATCCAAATGCAAAAGATAAAAAATATGAGCCTATGGCACAAGTTGGTGTCATGTGGAGTGAAGAAAAGTAATTGGCTCATATAAAAAAGGTGACAGACACCCCAAAAGCCAATTAGCTGGAAGTGGCTAGAATTTGAGCTAGCCATGCAAGGAATTGTTTGCAGTGCCACATGCATACAAATCCTTCTTTTTTGATGCAAAAATTAAACAGTGCAGTTGACTTTGGATTTGTGGCTAAAGGTTAATGCACTTCATCATCATGCTGTTGCTATTAGGTGGGGTGCACCATGAAAATAGTTCTCATGGCATATCCTCTACCACCGAGCTGTAAGCATAAAAGCAGACCCTCCCTCTCACACCTTCCCGGCTAAAGCCATAGCTCACGTTATATCAAAAAGTTAAAAAGAAGGAGACGAAGGAGAAGAAGAAGATCAGCAATGGCTTTTAAAATCAAGACCATTCTTCTACTGCTCCTGATACTACTCATTCCATTGTCTGGTGAGAAAGTTCTCTATAACCAAACTTTGTTCCAATTCCAAATATCCAATTACCTTAGAAATTAGTAACTGAAGCTCACGTTCCTTGTAGGTATGGTTGAAGGCTTCAATGATCGCGTGAACCCCAATGATCACTCGCTTAATTACAAGGTAGAATACAAACTATACAGATCCACGTATAGTAGATATGGAGATACATTGCGTAATCATGAGTCAATACGTACGTGTAAGGGTAGTGATCTCATAGGAGGATGAAGAAGAGCTAGAGATATGAAGACGAATAACGATTTCTTTCCCAATATATTATATTGTTACTCTCTTTTACAGTGCGCAGATATTTTTAGAGGTCGTATTCAATGGTACCAAGTCATATGAATATCCAAGGTTTTAGGTACATCTGTCATACTTCTTCTATGTTAACAAATGTTATTTATTTGTGAAGGATGTTAACCGAATCAAGTTGAGGAAGCTTTCGGGGGTTGTTCTGGTGGATTACGATGACGCAGGAGCCAATCCTAAGCATGACTACCCTAGGAAGAAACCTGGAAATGGTGGTGGCAGGAACCCTTAACTGCGTTTTGGGCCCTAACTATATATATAGTCTATAGACCTGGCCTCTAATCTCACTCTCTCTGGAGGTTTTGTTCAGGAATATTATATGCCGACGTAATATGTAGCATTCTAAATGAGTTTCTTTGTTATAATGACATGTATGACCCTAGTTGAGGGCGTAGTACGCGGCCTAAAAATACATATGACCTGCCCTTGTATACCAGATGTTTCCTATGTAAGCAGTTCTGCTGCTATTGCTTGTCCTGGATATATATATATGAAGTATGAATAAAAGAAGTTTCTGCTATGGCTTTAATGCCAAAACCTAAATTTAAATGAGAAGAACAGACAGTGCAAACGTTTGCTGCCACTCACACACACACATATATATATAATAGGATCCGAGTATGCAGAGGTTTACTGGTCGGCCCATCTTAACGGTGAATTTTACTGAAAACAAGCGAAAAGCCGTGGTGATGATCAGTGGATGAGGCAATTTAGAAGCTACATGCAAAATATGCAAGCATGAATCTGAACCCGGTCGGCCCGCGGTGGTTTGGAAAACACTTCAAAAGTTAATTCAAGGAACAGCCTAAAACATTATTTTTGTTGAAAATTATACTTGCTTCGTTCAGCAAATGCTCTAAAGAAGATCATGTACAGTGTAATCCCAGCTGAAAATAATGTACGGATGCAGATTTTGTGGCTATAAGACAAGGTCAGAATATAGAGGCATTTAAGCCATATAATTATAATATACAGTTCTAATTCCCATTTCTTAATTTTTACTTTTAAGGATTCTTTTCTGGTTGTGCGAAGGGGGAGGTTCGGGTTTCATGAGGTTCCAGAATCTTACGAGTGTCATCCAAGCTGAAGATCGGCACTGTTGAAATCTGGTTTTGGCATTCATTTTTCTGAAATCTTTGTTCTCACCGTCCATAAATTCCTTTCTTGCAATGATATCATGGTCTGACTAGCCATCTGCTTTTGTATTCTGGATCTCATCAGCAAATGAAGTCAAAAATACATCCTTGTAATTTCTATACCACACTGAAAACAAAGGTGGGTAGTGTAGTGCCTGGAAGATAATGGAGGTGGGGGACCCAACCAAGTGAAGCTTCCTTTTGGCAATTAGGTAGTAATTCCATCCTCTTCCTCAAAATGATTAAATGTTTGACTATGTCCCTATTTGACGGTCAAAACCTGGGAGCTGCTTCGTTCACCAATACATGGTAGGTAAAATTCTATATATCTCCCTAATAATATTGGCCCCGTTTCCAAGTCTAAAGTTGAGAATAATATACCAACCGCATCCCTAGTCAATTTCAATGCATAAATATATATATTCTAAGGGCCAAACTTCTTATCATGATCAGCAATACATTTGAGACTCGTTTCTTCAGAGGTGCTGACTTCATGAGTTTCCTCTTTTTCCACCCGCGGCCCTCCTCTTACTGCCTAATTGGTAATCTGACATCATTCAACTTCACTGTTATATGGCTGACCATAGCAGGCTTAACAGAAACTTCCATAGAGCATATATATATATATATATATATATATATATATATATATTTAAATCTTCTCCTTCCATTCCAGAATATTTCTCAACTGATTTAGATTAGTATCAATCCTTAGTCTATGCACGATCATGGATTAAAATTTTATGAGTTACAAGTCTTGATGCATGGTTGCCTCAAAACTGCATCCCAGGTCTTAGAGAAAAAAGGATTTTCTATTTCCGTTTTTGTTTTTGCTTGAACATGAATCCTTATGGGACTTGAAGTAATTCTCCGGAGTCCTGTAAACCCATTTGATTTTGGGAAGATGTCAGTCCTCTTCTTCTAGCAAAACACTTATTTCCCTCTCTATGGGTTGACTCAAGGACATATCCTAGCACCAATGGAAGGATGCAGAGAAAGTAAAAGCTCCAGAACCAACTACTCATTTGATGGCTTACCACGAAGTCTTTTTATATATATATACTTTGGTTAAGAAGTCAACCATTGATATGTTTACGTCACAAATCCTAATCTTAGGTGTAGGCAATATCGCTAGTAGAACGAATTTTGCAATTGAATGATTTATGCATTTTTCTGTATCTGGAGAAGTAATTACAGTTACTGAATTTCAGGAAAGTGAAATACTTAACATATATAGATCATTGCCTCTTCTTTAAGGTTATTCTAACTATATATTAAACCAACATAACGGTGTGAGACATTTACAATGTCATTATACATACAGAGTGTGGGAAATCTATGGTGATTTATACACAATGCCAAAGGTTCCAATTTATAAGGACAGCTGAGCTGACATCCAAATTCCAACTGACACGATACCAATAGTAGCAAAAGCTTGGCCCAATTCATGTACAAAATTTTGCCGCTGAAGTGGCAAATTTTTCCAATCTGTCCTCCTATGCATGAGTCAGAACAATGACAAATAAGAAAGGTTAGCCAAAATAGTCAGAAGAAGTAAAGTTTCATTTCTAAACAGTCAAACAAGAGAATACCAATAAGTTGCATAACAGCTGAAGATGATCTTTTGAACTCTTGCTTGTGGTATTTAAACTTTAAATTTGAAAAGAAAATTTAAGTCTGAATCTTGACAATTATCATTTTAATGATGAAAAATACAGAAGTCAGGTATGGACAAATTGGTGCATACCCTAAATCAGCAATGACGATGCTGACGTTGTCCTGTGATCCTTGGTCCTGCAGAGCAGATGCAATTTTTAGGTCATTAAAACTGCCCACGCAAAATATATAACCATCCATCTAGAATATAAAATGTCCATGCAATTCATTACCAGAACTGCTTGCGCAAGGGCTTCACAAGCAAGCTGAAATCAGAGCAAGAAAAAAATTAATATTGCTCATGACTGGAATAGCAGTGAAAAGAACAAAGAAATTGTTTAGGCTAGGTTTCTAGGTTATACCAGTTTACGAAAACAATACATTAACACAGGCATAATATGTACCTGAACATCTCCATGCTGTCTGAGTTGATTCCTAACAAAAGTAACTGCATCTGAGCTGAAAAGCAAGAGCAAATATATTAAGTAACTCCATATGAGCGAAAGAATAGCAAAAATGCTGAGTGATTCTCCTCTCTGTTAACCGACTGCATAGTGGAATAGCCTATAACTAACAGGAGGGCCAACAGACCTGCGCATGTAATCCCATAAGCCATCAGATGCTAACAGTGCAAACTCTGCATCTGAACCAAGAGCTTCTTGAAAAATATCTGGAGATGCAATCACCAAGTCTGCTTTGAATTCCACACTGACACAAAATAAAGGGTTCCACTGTCAAAAATCTTGTAAAGCTGTGGGATACAATCAACCACTACACACTATGCAAGGGATATCCCGTTTATGTTAGTAATTCCACCTATATTTGAAAGCAGTGCTCCTATCTTTTATAATTGACAGAAGAGTTAATTACAAGAATATTCCAGTAAGCACCAGCCAAATCCTTGGAACTTTAAATCATATTTATTCTGACTTAAGAAAATATAGGTATGAATTGTTTGACAATTCAGATATTAGTCAATTTATGGATCTGGTTCCCCTTCCATCCATTCCAGCCAAAAGGAGAGAAGAAAAGAATTCTGGGATATCAATCATTCAATTGGAAGTCCATAGTTACGAATTCAAGCTCAGCAAGCACTCAAAAAGTGACCTAATCCAGTAGGACTTTAGGCTAAAAATGATCATGTAGTACTTGAGGTCGACAACAAATGAAATATTGTGTTTAATTCGATGCAACATCATGATATGGCCCAAAAGTTTAAACTTAATGGTGAGGATGAGACCCACTTCAGATGCATAACAATGACAAAATAACAATAAGGTGATCCCATGTATATGAGTGAAAAACCACATAATCAAGAAATGTATGAGGTTACCTACCGAGAAGCAAATTTTTCAGACCATCTCCCTTCTACTACTCCTTTATTCAGCATCCTTTCCATTTGGAAGAATAGAGAAAACCATCAGGATTCCCATAGAAGGGTAGGCCATTCATTTAAAAATCATGTAAAAGAATCCTGAGCTGTGCTTAAGCTAAGATGAAAAAGAAAAGAGAGTAGAAAGACAACTCGTTCTTCTTTGTCTTGAACCGCATGTCACCAAAAGCACGAGCTACAGCAATGTCTCCACAAATCCTTCCATTGTTAATCTGTGGAAACCATAAGAAAACATGTAATAAGAAGTGCAATGTGGATTTCATATGAGCACCAAAGGAACTAATCTGAATCATTGAAAGATACAATGTCCAAATCAGGAGATGTCAAAACAGCAAAAAGCCATGAAAATTTGCCAATTGATCAAAACCTAGCGTCTTCAAACAAGAAGGCAAGTTTCACTAATTCGGGGAAAGAAGAGGGCCCAAAATGTCTATTAACATTGAAACAAACCAACTTACTAGGATATGGCAAGCCAAGATATACTGTCTTCATAGACTTCCTACCAAAGGTTAAATAATTGGTGGCACAAGGCAAAAGCAGTAATCATGAGTTGCCAATTCAAACATTGGTCATCAAGCTAAATGGATTTCTGCATTTTCATAGTGATTACAATTTGTTTTAGATATGGAAGAAAATGAACAGAAAAACACACCCATCCACCTGCATCTCTAACTCTTTTTATTTCTTGTAATGAGGCCTTGTTGCTTCCATAAGGTCGATGAGGATTGGATAAGACTTCTGGTTTTCCAGAACGAGATAGGACCTGCATCAACAAGCCGGCTGAGAAAATATAAAAAATCATATAAACCCTCCAATCACCAGTTTCATTAGCTCAATCCTATTCCTGAAACTTTATAGAGGTAGAAGTTCTTGGAGACAGCTACTTCTACCACACTCAACCATACTACTATCTGATTATTTTTTTTTTTTAAAAAACATAGAAGGCCTTTTTGTTGTATTCCCTTTTCCTTCCCCTATTGGTTTTGGCAACCAAACCAGAAGCAATTGAAAAGCAATATAAATTTCTTTCAGAAAAAATAACAGAGGAAAAGAACCATGAGCTCCACGCATCTGAAAGAAATATTAGGATTGGATATGTACCACACATGAGTCACCAACATGTGCAATAAACAGCATATCGTTTCCAAGGAACATAACAGTAGCTGTTGATCCAGATTCGTCTTCCTCCTCAGATATTTCAAGCCTTTACAAAATGAAACACCATCTAAACCTTCAACTCAATAATATACAGGATACAATCATATTGAGACTATACATGTTAACCAATGCATATCTTTGCCTTAAAACATCCATGCGCACCTATTTAACAGCTTCGTATCAGCCTTTGCAAAAGCCTCCTGTAATGCCTCTGTAATGGTTTCCAAATCCTTCCCACTCAAAAGCAATCCACCTTGTAAAGCGGCAACACACTCTTTATAGAGCTCATCCCTGTGGTTGGTACATAATCAGATAGGATCTTGCAAAGAAAACTTAGTTAAAGTAACATATCATGTTGGATACTTGAGATTAGTTGGATGCAGTTACAGTCCTCCAAATGCACCAAGGACAATTTTTGCGCACTTAAACAGAGAAAGAAAAGATCAAGGAAAACACTGCAATTTCAACTCCTATTTTTTTGGGAAACTAAATGTATTTGTCAAACAAATGCGTATGTCTCGAATACAATCTAATCCAAGCATGCCAAATAATTGCACCACAACTGACAGAAGAGATTAAGAAAATAGAAACAAGCTTGGCAACCCACTACTCCGTGAAAATAAATGCTGCCCCGTACTCCATGAAAAATAAATCACACAGAAAACCATACAGACAAGCAAGGAAGAAACAATCTTCTATTTTCTCGTCGAAGAGAACGTCCTGCACCAATTCTATTATTTCCATTTGGCCAAACCTGAGGAACTTGACTGAAGAGAGCCCACCATGCCCATCAAACACTGCTGCAAAAGAGAACCCGTCAAGTACATCGGACCGGACGACGACATCGTCCTCCATCTCTTCCCGGGGACCCTGCCGAGTTGTTGACCCCCATCGAACACTTGAAAGACCTGTCACTGACGATGGTGCATCGATAGCAATAGCCGAGCAACATCGGGTTCTTGCTTTGTTGGGACAAGTATATTTCTTGGTTGGCTTGAAGCCCGAGCTAGTGCAAGTTTGGAGCTTTGTCGAGAGGAACTTCTGCAACTGTGGGCGTACCAGTGCCATTAAACAGAGTCTGAACGGATGGGTTCCGAGCCCGTGGAAAAGTTTCGGACTCGGGGAAGTGGTGGAGGTGGTGTGGCGTGGTGAAGGATAAGAAAGAGAGTGAAGGAAGGCCTCTAACTGATTTAACGGATTGGATTCCAGATGGAGTAGGATTTCTAATTCACTGTGAAAAAGTGATTGGACATAGCAAGGGTTCAGATTTTGCCACATCAGCTGGGCCTCTAGATCACTTGTGATCCACAGGGCTATATGAATTGTCAGACTTGATTTAATTGCTTTCTTTTCTATGAAATCAATGGCTGTGGTTCATCTGTCATTTCTCCAAATGGTAGAAAACTGCCCGGCTTATGATGTGGACGAAAACTGTAATGAATTAGGCCCCAAGAGCCCAAAAGGCCGACCAGAATACCACAAGCCCAACCTAAAGGTATTGGGCCTAAAGGCGATAGTTAAATAATGGGCCTTTAAGTCAAGCCGTTAAAGTACGTACATTCAAACCCATCTTAACTAAGGAATATCGGGTCAAAACACCGCGGGTCTGTGGGGATTCGATAAACATTATAAAAGGAAGCTTTTTTTTTTCTTGGCCATTATAAAAGGAAGCTAAAGGAGAAAAATGTACGCACTTTTTTATCATAAAAAAGCAAACTTCATCCTTTCTTAATCCTTACTCCCTTCTAACTTAAGCATAGGAGGCTTCTCACAACTTCGAAAGCTGCTTTTTCTTTTTTGCAAGGATAAGAAGATCCAAAAGGCGAAAAACTGTTTAATATGTGCCTGAGATTTCCGGTTTTACTGGAGATCACTGCTAACAATGTTTCCTTTGTATGCATTTCCAAAGCAGTTTCCACAAACTTTCAGACTTAAATTCGAGTGCGAACTCCGCATAAAAATACAAATGTTGTGTACCCTAGAAAGGTCAAGGTAACATAAGAAGGTATCAAAAGTCTTATCCTTTAAAACTTTCAGAGACATGATATTTTCAAGTCTAAGTCTATGTGAACTCTTCTTTCAAATAATCAGGCCCGGGCTTATAGGGGTCTGATTCCTCATATGCATCTGGTCGGTAAAACCCAGCATCGTTCACCCGGTTGCTGAGCACCTGAAGGATAGCCTTTTTCTTACCTCCATACTCATCACGGTTGTTCTCCACATATTCAATGGCCTCAGCTGCTACCTCATTCACAAAATCAAACCTGTTATCCTCTGATAGCAACAATCTTTCAATGTCCATAGTCAAAATCTTCCCGGTTTCCTTTATCTTCCTCACCTGCTCCTCGAGGAATGGAATTCGCTCCAGTTTGTACCGCAACATGTCATCCTTCTTTGTCTGAAACAAGGAAAAATTCTGCATAACTACTTCTAGGCAATGCTTCTGAGCATTGAATCGGGAAAGGTATTAATCATAACATAATAATTATGATTATTATCTCATGAGATTAACTACAAAAACTGCTGACCTAGAACTTCGTGTGGACGAACATATTTCATTCATCAATAAAGAAGTTGCTCTCTTTGGTTACAGGCAAACTAAAAACATACTATGGCTTAAAGCAGGTCAATCAAATTAAACTAGCAGTGAAAAAGGCCCATTTCTTTTTGGTGGAGGTTTAAGTATTCAATAGCAGCATCCAGTTTAGTAATCCAACTTGCCATTAAGTCCACACTGATGAGTCCTTCACTTGCACTGTAGCTGATTACGTCCTATCTTGCTCATCAAATGGCAGGTTTGACATCAGATTCCACTCCTTAACATCCGAATTTTTTTCCCTCCCAAGTTTTAGAGACCGTTAGTTATACAACGAAAGTCTTGGCTAAGTAGAAGTACTGTGCCCTTCACCACTGTAATGACAAAGCCATTTGGCATTTAAACTTCTGAAGATTCTCCCCATTCACAGAAGGTCAAAACAGCCTATTGCACTCTCAGAAGTATTTAGCTAGATCCAGGATGTAGGGTGAAATACCCAGCCAGCCATTTTGAGAAATATCCGATGTGCTCAAACTTCTTAACAAAAGCATGAATATCAGATCAGCAGCAGGAATTAATCAAACCATATACTAACCAAGGTCAAGAACAACCTCTTATCAATCCGATTTCGGCCTCTCTTCACCTCTAAGCTTTCATCTATGACATGCTTCTTCATAACCTTGTAAATCAACCCAAGGAACATCTTGAAAACACAGACGGCTACTCCTTTCCACCAGTTCAGACTACCTTAAAACAGCAAATTTTGTACTCATTTCTTAACAAGCAGCACTACCCCTTGATTTTATTGGCCAAAAATAAAATGATCATCCCTTATCTTACACTAAAGATCTCCACCTACAGAGACTATTTCCTAGCAAAGTTAAAGCTATACGTGGACCACATTGAACAATAAACCAGAAAATGATGCAATAAAGTTAAATTATGAATACTTCACTGTCCTGTAACATTCAAATTTACACCATCTTTACCCTTTAAAAGAGTACCTATGCTACTAATGTGAATTATTGCTCGAAACGGATTAAAAGCAAATAATCAAAGAAATAGATTCGTAGGTATAAAGAAAACAAGGGGCTCTCTCTGTACCAATTTCCTTCGCCGCCAAACTCGACGGCCGCGACCATCCTTTTGCATTTGGGACATAACCTGCAAACGATTTTTATTGGCATTGAAAATAATTATACCTTTAAACACAAAATTGGCAGTCTTTCGAAACTAGATATTAACCTGAGGGCGAACGGAGCAGCTCGGCCCCCGTGAACTTCCAACACTTAGCTCAATCCTCTACATTTAGAAAATATAAATTCAGGAATTAATATGACGCCAAAAAAGAGTTCCAATATCCTGTTTTGTTCCAGAAACACATACTAAAAGTTAATGTTTTCCATACTTTTCTTTTTGATAATTTCCTAGAGAAACAAACGGCTATAATTTCAGGGAGAGCGAGAGAGAAAAATCACAGGTGAAGCTGAATAGAGAGCGAAGGATAGTGTGGGAATCGCCATGGCCGTAGTTAACCGTGCTCTGCTTTATCTCTTTCGCTTTACTTCTCGAGAGAATGCCACCGAATTCTTGACTAAACTTCAAGAATACCATCAGACATTGAGCTCGAGTACTCGACCCGGTAAGGTTTATAATGTGAACCGGACCCGATTATAATTCGGAGGAGGGGGAACCAAACAAATAAAAAATGAAAAAAGAAAATGCAAAGGAGTTTTCCTCTCATCTTCCCTTCCCACCAAGCTTACCTCAAAAAAACCAAAAGCAATAACATATTTTGACTGATTAACGTTGTTTAAAATGTCACGTTTCAATTAAATGATATCTTATATAATAACTTATTTTCATAATTTTAATTAATACATTTAGATCGTAAAAACAATTAAAAAATTTAAGAGCACGTATACTGTAAAAAGCAATGCTTTAAAATAAAGAATGAACTCTTCCCGTTCAAAATCCTTCTAGTTCCTCAGGTTTTAATTGAGAGTTTTGCCACCCGAGTCAATGGAAGATCAAAGAACTTCAGGCGTTTATTTGCTTTAATTAATAATTATAAGCAAATAATAACATTGAAGAAAACAGTGTTTATTTTAAATGAGTTAATTATAAATAAAAAAAACCAACAAACTTATACCTCAATCTCAAATACTCTCATAAATTCGAACTTGTTGCAACTCGCTCTCATAAATTATATTTTTCGTTGCGATTTCATCCCTCAACCTAATGAAGTTGTTATATTGAACGATTGTTGTCTTACTTTAACGACAACTGATTTCTCTTTACTTGAAAAGACGAATTTATCATCGTTTGAGTCCTCCCTAGTCTTCTACAATACTTTTAGCGATTTCGTAGAACTAAAAAATAATATGTAGTTAGTTGTTTTTTTTTATTAAAAAAAAAAGATGACTCACTTAGAATCAAACTGGTCAATTTTGTCTTTTCAAGTAAGGAGGAGGTCACGTGTCTTTTAAATAGGATAAAAACCGTTCGATATAACAACTTCAGTAGGTTGAGGGATGAAATCGCAACGAAAAGTATAGTTTGTTGGGACAAATTATAACGAATTCGAGTTTTTGAGATATTTGAGATTGATGTATAAGTTCACGAAATTTTTATAATTAACTTATTTTAAATTTATATGCATACATGGTTACTAATAAAATAGCATTAAGAGATTCGTTCAGGGTGTATAAAACTTTTTCCCTTACCATAAAGTCAAGCATATATACACGGCCAATAGTTATCCTTATATATATTTTTTGATTTATTTATTTATTGTTCCATGCCACTATCACTATTAACGCATAAAGTATAGAAAAAGATCCTCCTTTCTCATAAATAAATAATAAATTAATGAGAGAAAATATTATTTTGAGTTCTCGAACTATCCAAATTTATTAATATACATCCATTCATAGGATGTACTATTGATAATATGTTACCTAGTTTATTTTCGACATATTTTGATCCTAATTTTTTACTAGATAGTGAACATTAATACGTTTTGATTGTTTGAATGTATGAGATCAAATTCGTAGTTTATGTGATGTTTGTTTCTCCAACAATTCGGGATATGAAAATTTTCAACAAAATAAACATACTCTAATATTCTTAAATTTTACATATACACACTTTATTTTTTATAAACTTCAATAAATCAAAATAAAGTAAAAATTACCAAAATTTTGAAAATATTCACCAAATTTTTGAGAAACAAATTTTGAGTGATTTTTTCGTGGTCTTAAAAGTAAATATTCTTCTTAATTAAAATAGTCAAAAGAAAGCCTCCAATTTTCCCTTTTGTCGTCGAGAGAGATTTGGTTGGGGGTAAAAGTAGAAAAGAAGAACCAGACCAATATTTTAGCATTATTTGGGAATCAAATCTTGTCCTCCGGTTAGTCATGGAAGTTAGAGAGATTAATGGATATAGAATAAATCGCATCTTACTTTGCTTTGAAAGCCAAAATATTGACAAGAGTATAGAATAAACAAAAATGCTGCTTTCAAAAAAATGAAAAAAATAATACAAATTTGACTCAATTCTTTTTTTTTAAAATACTTATATATATATATATTTTTTTTTTGTATTTATTTATTTATTCATTGAGCTTCTCAAAAGCCAATTTGGAAAGTCTAAAGAATTCACCGCATTTGAAATATAATAATAGCTCACAATGCTTAGGTATCCCTCTCATGTAATAATTTGGTAATACTATTTTTTAATATTATTTAAGAGAATGTCCTTAATTTTGTTTACATATGTATTTTCTTACAGCGGAAAAAACCTTATGATTATAAATAATTTTATGGCATTAATTAATTATATCATTAATTATGGATGGAAATTATGTGGAAATTAGTTTATTCTCAAATTTGGAGTAATGATCCATCCTTAGCCTTTACGCAGCAAGTCTAGTAATTTGGGTTGGGAATTAAATGTAACGAAATGGAAGTAAGAACGTTACATTAAGAGGCTGTTCGATACACAAAAATTCTCAGAATTTTTTTGAATTATTATAATACAAAATATTCTATAACCAAACATTATTCTTAACACTACATAAAAATAACTAAAACACGCATACTAACAAAATTAACATCAATTAAAAATTTTAAAAACACAAAAAATTCTCAAAATACACACAAATGGAACATCCTTTTAACCCTAATCAGTCTCATAAGTTTACAATTATTATTTATTTTAATATCATCGTTCTTAAATTTTCCAATCAAAAATCCCAAAAAGCCAAAATATTATATTATTTTTCTCAAACTTTTCAACCAAATTGTCTGCTGACGTGGCGACATGTTATCATAGTGAAAACTGAAAAGCTACTACTACAGTGCAAATTTAGGAATTCACGCTCACGCACACAGTACTTTACCTTCCCTACCTCGAAACTTTTACTAACATCGACCTGCCGGAAACGATGCCGTTTCGTCATCTGTTTTCCGAGAGTCCGCTGCCTATATAATGATGGACAGTAATGTGCCACAGTCAAACCGCCAACAGTCTTGCAGCTCAAATCTAGAGGCACTGCAATTCTCTTGCTCAGTTGCTCCTCTCTCTCTCTGTGATTCCGTCTTCTAGGGTTTTCAAAATTTGAAACTTTTGCAAACAGGAACAGAAGAAAACAAGAGTAGAGAAAACGGAAAGCACGAGGACTGAAAGATTCAGGAAACCCTAGAAAGATTCAAGGAACCGTAGCTCTTTACACTTGGACAATAAATCCGAAGCGAAAAGACCTGGAATTCCTTCAGTGACAATGTGTGGTAGTAGAGGACTCTGAGAGAGGTGACGGTTTGGACCCCCAGGCTATTTTTGTTTGTTGTGGGATGGAGAGGTCAAGATCTAAGAGGAGCTACCACTATGACCAGGACTACGATTCGGAGACTGTGGGTCGGACGAGGCCTCGGTATAACCACCACTACGCGGCCACTCCTACTCACCACCGACACCGTGGCGGGGCGGGGCGGGCATCGAAACCCCAACCGGACCCGTCACTGACTGTGACGACGACGTACCGCATCCTCTGTCACGACATAAAGGCCGGGGGTGTGATCGGCAAGTCCGGGAGCATTATAAAGTCGATCCGGCAGCACACGGGCGCGTGGATCAACGTGCACGAGCTAATCTCCGGAGACGACGAGAGGATCATCGAGATCTCCGACACGCGCCGCCGAGATCCGGAGGGCCGCATGCCCTCCTTCTCCCCCGCCCAAGAGGCCCTGCTCCTCATCCACGATAGGATCCTCGAGAGCAGCGACGAGTTTGGCGGCGGCGGCGGAGATGAGGGGTACGGAATGGTTGCTGTGGGTGGTAAGAAGGTGGCGACGAGGCTAGTGGTGTCGAGAATGCATGTGGGGTGTTTGTTGGGGAAAGGAGGGAAGATTATTGCGCAAATGAGGATTGACACAAAGACACAGATTAGGATTCTGCCTAGAGATCAAAATCTGCCCCGTTGCATTTCCATGTCTGAGGAGATTGTTCAGGTTTAAACAGGATCTGGCATTGCATATTGAAAATACAAGTTCCATTTGATTGATGAAGTTTGGGTCTTGGACGGTTAGACTAATTAGTGACTTCCTAAGAGTGACCTATTTGGTTTGAGCATAATCATTGCCCTTCTAATAGACGAGCAAAATAAAGCAACACAAATGATTTGGAGCTTAATGCCCTATTGACATTGTAATTTCAAATTTGAGGAAGCAACGATGTAACTATTAAGCTCAGATGTGGAATTATGCTGAAGTTTGGGCTTGCCTTGGTTAGACTGAAAGTATTGGGACAGCCAGTGACCACCTGTTGTTCTATTTTACTGCTTTGATATGGGACCTAAAGGACCAAATCATTGGCATCTTAACGTTGTGGTGACTGGTGTACAATATTTCTGATGGTATATGAGCTGCTGCTGTTATTTGATTATAAAGTGGTTAATATAATTAGGACTGGAGTTTGGTTTTAGAGAACTCCGTTTTGATTGCAGAATAACAAGAACCTGATTGTTACTCAGTAGTGCCATTAATACGACCAAAATTAATCTATCATTGGCAGGTCACATCGTAATTACTGGCCCATGGGACCATCAAAGGTACATTGTCAGTACCTTTACAGAACAAGGGAACTGAGTCTAGGCCGATTATATCTGAATTTTTTTTTAAAGTTCTTGTGAAGTTACAAATGTGCGATTAGCTTGTTGTTTGTGCATCTGGAAATGTGTATATATTACAGTTGTTTTCCCTCTTAACACTTCAATCGGTGATTATATTGTAGGAGTATGTTTTAAGTTCTTTTGACACACTATCATGTTGAGCACCTCATATTTGCAGCTCTTGTCTATTGTGCTAGACATTTTATGGCAAGGCTTTGAGAAGCAGCTTTGTGCGCTTTATGTATTTCAAACTCCAGATTGTGAGCATAATGCTTGATGTTGATTTCTCCAATGTCATGCTCGTTTATTCTTCTAGTTTAGCAGCCATGATGGAGGGTCTGACTATCTGCTCACAGTATTCCATAGTTACTTTTTATGTTATTGCAGTAGATATGGCTATGTATGTTCGTGGCCAACTAAAGAACTTTTTATTTTGGTTCCTTTTATGCAATTTGGTAGTGTCTAGTAAAACATTCTTGTTTATCTGAAATGGCCATGTAGAATGTATCGTGTATAAACATTTTCTGAACCTATGATGTTGTATTCAGCCATTTTTTTCTTGTAAAGAAGTTAATACAGATTTAAATATGATGCTACTCTTTTCGCTCCAGGTTGTAGGTGAAGTGAATTGTGTAAAGACTGCAATTGCTATGATTTCGTCACGCTTGAGGGAGAGTCAGCATCGTGACCGTAGTCATTTCCATGGGCGACTACACTCGCCGGAACAGTTTTTTCCTCCCGACGATGGTTATATTCCTCATGTAAACAGTGGATCACGCAGATCATCCATAAATGGAGCGACATTTGGGTCAAGATTATCTGGCAACCATATGAGAAGCAACAACTACACCCGTCCATCTGGTTTTACAATTGAACCTGGGGCTGTCTCCATGGTGGACAATGTGCAGCCCTTTGATGGTGAGGACATTGTGTTTAGAATGCTTTGCCCAAGTGACAAGGTGGATTGTGTTGTTGGAGAGGCTGATGGAATATTAGAATTGCTTCAAAACGAAATTGGTGTGGATGTTAAGGTTGCTGATCCTGTGGTTGGTTCAAATGAACATATTATAATAATTTCTTCAGAGGAGGTACTTGTCATTTTCCATCTTTATGAAGTACTATGGATAAATAATATTGAAACCTGTGGAGGTCCATAATTTTCTGTTTCTGCATATTCTTGGAGGTGGTTATAGTCTTTCACGTTTACTCTTTTGGCTGATGAGTTCTCTGATAAACTTTTGGAAATAATTCTGACACCTTGTTACATCTAAACAGTAAAACACACACACACACACATATATATATATCAGTTGCTGTTGGTTAGCTTTCTAGTATGATGTTTCTACTTTAGTGGCTTATATCCAACTTTAGCTTTGTTTCTATTCTTAGGGTCCTGATGATGAGCTCTTTCCAGCTCAGGAAGCTTTGTTGCATATCCAAAGCTGCATTGTTGATCTCGTTCCTGATAAAGACAACATTGTAACAACTAGGTTGGTTGTCCCGTCTAGTGATATTGGATGTTTAGAGGGAAGAGATGGATCATTGTTAGAGATGAGAAGATTAACTGGTGCAAACATACAAATTTTGCCGAGGGAAGAAATTCCTGTGTGTGTGTCAGGGAGTGATGAGCTTGTACAGGTTTGTTGTTACACCTAAATCTTTGGCATAGATTTTTCAAATTTGTTGGTGCCTTGGGCTCCATATGGTCCAGGTAAAATTGGATGCTGAACTTTATAGGGAAGATGAGTTCTCAATTCTTTTGGCATCCTCTTGGTGCGGATGGGCACAATGGTTTGGGCATGTCTGATTGGCTTATTCATGTAATTTACAGATTGTAGGGGAGATAAAAGCAGCTCGAGATGCTCTTGTCGAGGTGACATTACGACTGCGAAGTTACTTATATAGGGAGTACTTTCAAAAGGATATGACTCCACCTTCTGTTTTGGCATCCGGCACGGTGGGCAGCAGTACAGGACTGGATACATCTTCTCCCAATAACATGACCCTAGTTCGTGAAGGCCATGCTAGAGTTGATGCTCCTACTCCAACCTATCAGGGTGTGCAAACTGTGGCAATAGCTCAGCCATCAAGGGTAACTTCTTTCCTTGATAGATTGACAAATTCTCTGTTTCTGTGCCTGTCAGTATCGGCTCCCATTATTCTGCTTTTCCTTTGTCAACAGCTATCAGTTGTGCAATTGCTTGGTTATCTGCCCTTCTTTCCTTTCTCAAACCCTGGTTAAATGGAATCTCCCGCCAGGCAAACAAATCATTGGTTTTAATTGTGCAAATTTTTTTGTGGCAAACAATACTTGTTATGTCAACTTTCGGGTTATTGCCTCGTTTTGGTTGACTTTTGAGCTATGTTTGGTAGCAGATTTTTGCCATTCACATGACCTCTTGACTTGTTATTCTAATACCTTAATCCTCAATTTTTTTAGGACACTGGAGGGTCTGGCAGTGAAATGCCAAAGCAGAATGAAAGTCTCCGCCATGAAGATGTTCCAATTGGGTTGAATAGGTAGTGAATTGCTTCATGTTACTATTTTGTGGACTCTATGAAGCTAAATCTTATTCATATAGTGTCTTGTCGTCTTCTTGCATTTGGCTCTAAATGTCCCTCCTGCTGATCATGTTTGTATTTGTTTATTCTTTTAGAATTGCTGTACCACTGGTCACTAGGAGTACACTTGAAGTTGTCATACCAGACCATGCAGTTCCCAAGCTTGTAACGAAATCAAAGAACAAGCTTGCTCAGATAAGTGAGGTATAGTCTGACTGGCTCTCTTTCCTATTTACCCAACCAAATTATTGAAGTTGATGACCAAGCGGAATGCCTTGTGACCCTTGTTTGGATGGAACAGTTGTCCGGAGCCAATGTAACCGTCGTGGAAGATAGACCAGAGGCGATGCAAAAGACAATTCAAATATCTGGTACTCCAGAGCAGGCTGAGAGAGCCCAGAGCCTGCTCCAGGGGTTTATTTTGAGCAGTAAGTCTCTCTTTAACATATGCGCATACACGCACATCCATAGGTTCGTGTTTATGTGCACCCGGACTCCCCTATAAATTGAAATGACAGCTACACCTTTTTCCACTTTCAGCGCAAGAGGATGGTCCCTAAGTTAATGTGAGAAACGTGCCTACTGAAAGCTCCCTATACAAGGATCCGGGATACGGCCACTTCAGTTTTTGATACGTGATCTCCCTGGATGTGTTTTCATTAAAGAGCAAGGGGGCCTTTTGCTCCATGGTCACCGGATGGTTTGTATATCTTCCACCAAGCTGCTGTTTTAGGAGTATGAATGTTCATAGTGAAAGAAACATTCCAATGTAAATGTAATTATCGTAGAGAGCTTTAATGATTGCTTTTCTGCTATGCTGCAGTTCGTTTTATTGCCTTTTTTTTATTTATTAAGGTTTCCTTTTGGCATTTATGATTTGCTCTCCATTTTCCAGAGTGTTTTTTTTCCTTGTTGGCCAAAGTTGTTTTGGCAAAAGAAAAGTAGAATTTTTTTATGCTCTGTTAGGTCGGTCCAGGCACGAAGATGAAAGTGATGGTATTTGAATGGGCCAGCATATGAGTGTTGTTGGTATAAAAGCAGTAAGAAAATGGAAGAGATTATGTGATTGTTTTTTCGTTTAATAATATCATTTTGCTTTTCTCAGTAGACACAATGTTAGGAGCCTATTTGTTCTTTGTCGAAAGTATTGCAGCTTTTGAAAAACAGAGAGTTCTTGTAGCTCATGTGATCTGTCAATTTTACCCTCCCGTTTTCTGCTTGATTAACTGGGTAAACATCTTTCCAAAATACCACATTCTAAGCAATGCTAGGACAAATCATCCAAATTTATGAGAATATTTTCATTACACAACATGATTTTGAAATTTTATGAGTAACATTAAATGATGAGTATTTCAGAAAGAGATTTGGTAGATTTTATTGTAAAGTTTATGTTATTTGAAATTTTATATGAACAATATTGTGTATGAAAAAATAAAATAATAAAATAAAAAGAAAGAAAGAAAGTGGAAAAAAGAAATTAAAGAATGAGAATAAAATGTAGCAAGAAAGAAAAGACTCGGGCGAAATAATAACGCTTAATTGTATTACAAGTCCTTGTGGTATAGTTTTTTTACAAATTCGATCATGTGGTATCATTTTGTACAAACAGGTCTCTGTGGTCACCCTACTAAGTAAAAGTTAATCACTTCATCTATCAAGCGTTAATACACTAACGGAATGAGAGGCGGTCGATCGCTACAAAGAGACAACTTACATCGGTCGATCGGTTCGTGTAGCGGTCGACCGACTCGTCGTTAGATATGCGACATCATTTCATTTGTTGCTGACGTGATTAATGTAGAGGACGATTAGCTCGTTGTTAGTGTGTTAACGCATGATGGACGGAGGGACTAACTTTTACCTAAAAGGATGATCACATGGACCTATTTGTACAAATGATACCATATGGACGAATTTATAAAAAAGTTACAGGAACAACCGCGCAATTAAGCCAAAGAATAAAAACAAAAAATTTGGGGGTATTTCAGGTATTTCGCCACCAAAACCCATAAGCCCCTTCTTTCTCTGGAACTGCAACAAACGAGCACAAAACCCTGACCAGTAACTGCTCTCACTCCGCTGGCGTGGCGTCTCTCCGACGTTCTAGACTGTACGAGTTCTTCTCCTTTCTCGTTTTCATTCCTCTTTATTGTTTTCCTTCTTATTTATGTATAGCTTCTTAAAGCTTCGAAATGTGGTTTTGATTAAGATATTTGGGTTTTCTTTAATATAGATACAGGCGTTAGATGGCTTATATGCAATATGGCAGAAATGCTCTTCGGAAGATTATTACAGACACGAGCCTCCAGAGCAGTGATCGCATGGTGAATCCACTGCTATATGCTAGTCAAGGGCTTCGTTATAAGAAGTTGGAAGTTATTCTAGCGACGGTTAGTGGAAGGATTTAACGATTTTTTGCAAAGTTATTTGTTAGTCTGGTTTTCATTAACCAAGTAGCGGTGATACATTCAGAGCGTAGAGAAGCTTGGGAAAGCTGGTGAGACAGTAAAGGTTGCTCCTGGATATTTCCGTAACCACCTTATGCCCAAGTTGCTGGCGGTCCCAAATATTGATAAATATGCTTTTCTGATCAGAGAACAGCGCAAGGTTCGTTTCTGTTGCACAGATCTCATCAGTAGATAGTATTTTTTTTTTTTGCGGTTATGTTCTAGACGCATACAGATGAACTCCTATGCAAAGATTCGAGCAAACATGCGAAGTTGTGAATCTGTGGGTAGGATGGAATAGGTCCTGGGCATCAGAAATGCCATTAAACTAGTTATAATTTTGTTGCATGCCATATACTATGGCATATCACTTTAGATGTGATTTCTCGCCTCATAGAAAAACAAAGAGACAACAATGCCCTTTGACCTTTCTATGTATGCAATCAATTGCTGACGATATGCTTCTCACCTATTTTCTTCAGATATACCAACCTGAGGAAGAAGAAGAGGAGGTTACAGTGGTTAAAGAGTCTAAGGAAGATAAGATGAAAGACTATGAGAAGGCAGCGAGGCGTCTAGATAAATCTAAACTGGTTTGTACTTAAAGTCAATTCTTTTAAATTGTTAATAAGCTCACTAGATGAGATTGCATTCCATTTCGTCTATAGATATGAATTTATGTATGCATCCCTTTGTGTCTGTTGTTTGGCTAGTTACCCTACATAGTTGATCTCCTCATTGAATTAATTGGTGATGGTATCTGATAAATTAATTAAAAATTTTGATTGCAATACATCAGGAATTGACATGTATCAGATTTTGCAGGTATTGCGGAGGTTGGTCAATGTTGAAAAAATTCGTTCAAGCGCCACAAAAAATGAGCCCATAGAATTGCGTTCACCTGTAACAAAGGATGATATCATAGCTGAGGTTTGGCTTTTGTTCTACATGCTAAACAGATTATTCTATTAAATTAGACTTTAACGCCTAGTGAATTTGGGGTCAGCTCTTTGGATCCTCACCAGCTAATTTTGTGGGCCACATGGATTCCTTTTACACCGTTCTATTGCCTCCTTAATAAACATGACCTTCTTCATGTCTTCCACCCATATTATTCGATGTCTCCTTGTATCTCTTTACACATCAGTAGTTTTGAAGCTAATTATTCAATCTTGTCAGTGCATTATCTTTTATATATGATCAAATTCAAACCATCTTATGTGACACACCTCCATCCTTTGCTCAATGGGAGTCACTGTTGCCTTTGGACTGATGACTTCATTCCTTATCTTATCCATCCTAATAATTCCCCTCACCAATATTATCATTTTCATTTCTGCAACACCCAAGAGGTACACATGCATTGTTTCTTAAAAAACTTAACACTCCATGCCATAAACAATTGGGTCATGGTGGTACTTATTGTAGCAAATTATTCCCATGACAAAACGAAGGGGGCTTTTTGGTTATGCCCTTGGATTCCTCTTAAGTTTTGAGTACTATTTTTTCTTTGAGCGCCTGCAGTTGGTTTAATGCACCTTGGCGGTTCTTGAATTTTAGAAAATATGTGGTTAACCTTTTGCTTTTAATTGCTGAAAGCTGGAAATCTATGAAGTAGTTTGATATTTATTGATGTGTAATTCTTTTAACTCAGCTCACACTGTGATTCCTCTTTAGGCATCATATGTTTTCTATGTCCATCTTGTTTTGTATTTTTCTTAAGTTGTGTTTGGAATTGTAATTTGCTTGTTATCCTTTGACTGAAATGATGGATTCTGGGTAAGTAGGGGCAATGGTATAAGTGATCGAGGATCCGATGGAGATTGCTTCGTAAAAGACATAGCTTTTTACTGTCTGATGTGACTTCTCAAAAGCTAATTGGACCTGGTATGCTTGGAGAACGTAATTTTTTTCTACACAGAAGAAAAAGGAACATTTGATTCGACCTTGCTAGTCTAGACCAACAAAGTACACTAGGTTGTGGTTCTTCTTTTGCTGCATATAATTTGATAATGAAGTACGGATACACTTCACAGATATGGGGACTAACCATAAATATCTGAGATGAGGCTTGGGAGTCGGCTGTTTTATTTGCTGTGTCTACCCTTTCCCCCCTGGGTTTCTGTTTGGCCCGCTAATGCATTTTCTGTGCCATTTCAGGTAGAAAGGCAGCTGTGTGTGCGTCTTGCTCCTGAAAACGTGCATCTACCGTCTCCTTTAACAACTTTTGGCGAAGTTGAGGTGCCACTACGCTTCCCGAAGTCTATCCCAATGCCGGAGGGGAAAGTTCAGTGGACTACTGCTGTGAAAATCCGGGGTAAATAAACATCGGACAACACCCTAATTTTGAGCTCGGGGATGCTTCCAATGAAAATGAAAATATGAGTTTCTCTCATGTTTTTGGGCTATCGTCCCCATTTCCCACAGTTCATTTGAGAACTTTTCTCTCTGCTTCCACTTTTAGCTTGATAAGGCACCTTTTAGCTTGATAAGGCACCCTTGTCCCATAAGATCTTGGGATGGTTTGGCTTAACTTTGTAATTAATTATTTTGGTAGTGATGCCTTGTAATTTAAAAGTATTTGATTTTGTAATCCTTGCTTGATTATCTGTCTGATTATATGACAGAGCTGGTTTCACAGTTATGACTTCTGTTGTCCAAAGAATAAATTCGGTTCTCTTAACATTTATTTTGATTTTGTGCTGAAAAGGTTTATTGGACCATAGTAGAAGTTCTGTTCGGAGGACGCACCATTTTGCCCTATGTGGATGATTTGTGGTGAGAGGAATAATTGAGTAAAAGTTACTTTACCCCTTAAACTATCGAAGTAACCTCAGAAAATGGTTCGGACTCACATTTTATCCATAAATGAGCATTGCGATTCTGACTGTCAGATTTACAAATTGATTGATTTTGAAAGTTTAAAGGCCTAATCTATGAAGAATTTCACTTTTGTTGATGTTGAGTAGACTAATTTTGAGCTAAAATCTTTTTTCTTTAGAGCCCTTTCTGCAAGCATAAGGTCCCTCGTTATTGTAACAAAATTTCTTGAGTTTCTTTTTCCAAACGCAATAAGATTTCTTGTTTGAAAAACCTACTCGTTCTTTTTTTTTTTGGGAAATTTTCTTTTTAGTCCTTAGGTTTTGGGTCCTTTTTAATTTTAGTCCTTAACTTTCAACCTTCAAAATTTTAGTCCTTGAACTTTCATCTTTGTAAAATTTAGTCCTTCCGCCGGTCTACCGTCAATTTTTGTACTGGTCGACCGCCAATTTTGAAGCGGTCGACCGGATATATGTTTTGAAAATGAGCGGTCGACCGGTATATGTAGCGGTCGTCCACTTCATGTAGCGGTCGACCGGTACAAATTTGACGGCAAACTGACGGCAGACTGACGGAAGGACTAAATTTTACAAAGATGAAAGTTCAAGGACTAAAATTTTGACCCTCTAAAATTCATGACTAAAAATGAAAAGGGGTTAAAACCTAAGGACTAAAAAGCAAATTTCCCTTATTTTTTTCCAGAGAAAAACTACTCATTAACTTTCTGGAAACTACTATCTCATCCCCTCCAATTATCGGCTTTTGCCAAGTCGTTAAGGAACTGGGATGTGAAGTCTGAGATTTTAGGGAACTCTCAGAAATTCGAGAAAAAAAATAATACGGAAAATATCAATGAGGTTGAAAATGCTATTTGTAATTTGAGTAAACCGAGTCAGTCAAAAACATTATTGAGTTGGACCATAATATGCCAAATAATTGTTTAACATTAGTGATGATGCCAAAATTCAGTCTGGCCCCAATAGATGAGCGAGGGGCCGTTTCTAACTCTTTCTTGAGCCTTTGATACGAGGGCTGAAAACTGATAGTCGGTTCGGTTTTAAGCCCAAATCGAGAACTAAATCGAATGACTGGTTCCATTCTAAGGAATTCTCAACCTTGGAAGAACCAGCCGGGCCGATCAGGTTCGGAGGTCGGCCGGTTCGGTTGCGTGAGAATATGTCGCTTATGTTTCTCTCAAAAAAATAATTCTGATTTACTTTGTCTATATTTTAGTGGGTCGTTATTATCATTAAGCTGCGGGCTCATATAAAGATGGGCTTGATGGATCTCACGTAATCTAGTTTATCTTGGGCTCCATGAATTCTGAGCCTACCTGATTTTGAAGCCCTAGCCCAGCCCTGTCATCCTAGTAACTCGCTGAGTCAACTCGCCCATTCTGTTAAAGTTGAGAGCTTTCATTCCACCAGCCATTACTCGAGTTTCTCTGCTCTGCAAACTCCTCCATGGCAACTTCCCTACCTTTCCTCTCCCCCTCAGCTGACAGATATAGGTACCCTCTCACTCTCTCTCTTTATCTTTTCATGTTTACCATGTGTGTGTCCTGAAATTTAGCTTGTTGAAAGGTGTGTGGTGTTAATATGGGTTACTAACTCATTGCTTTCATCTGGGATTGTTTAGTTTGCTATCAGTGCAATTTTTCTTGGACTCTTTTGTAATGGGTTTTTCTCGTGCTAGCTATATGACATCAGTTTTTATTTCGCTAATTGGCCTTGCTTCCGCTGGCTATACTAAAATTAAGTTTTTGGCTGAAAACGGACTCATTTTTCAATACAAATGTCGGCTGTGTTGAAGTTTCTTCAACATTCTTCTGCTCTCATGTTCTTTGCTGTTCTTACTCGAACGTTTTAGGATGAGCCAAGCGTGTCTACACGTGCAATCAGAACATTTACGGAAATCTACAACATGTTTTCCAGTTTGTCTCCGAAAGAAGAAGTGCAGCAGCAAGATTTACATGATACCCATCAAAACAATTCCCCATCGCACAGTCCTTCGACCTTCTGCATCAGTTGGCTCATTAGATGCAAATGTGGCAGGCCGTGAAAATAATGCTTTCGGTGTTTCAACTGCAAAAGACTTTCAGAGGTGGGATAACAGAAGTAATTGCTGCCGTTTTCCTGTAGTGAGCATTGTTGATTTAATGCATGTTATACCTTCTTGGGTCCTGGATTTCGGAGGTGTAAACTCTTCTGAGAATATATTAGTAGTTGATCTAACAATTACTGGATACAAGATCTAGTGTCACACATTCAAAACATGCACATTTCATGATTTAAAACAACATTGACGGATATTTATGATTGACAGGTCTAAAATGCCTTTTGACCAGACAAGCTACGCCTTGGACGACATGAATGATTTTGTGAAACAGTTACAAGAGTTGTTTGATGAAGTGAAAAGAATGATTGTGATGGGTAACAAAATCGATGCCGCAGATCTACTTAAAGCAAATTATGAAGCTGTGAAAGAACAGATGAATGAAGGTAGAAAAGGCATTGAAGAAGCTTCTCTTCTTGACATCATCGCCCTTGGTTATATGGCGGTTGGAGATTTAAAGTTTGTTGCTTCCCTACTGACGATGGTAATTATGTTCTCCATTAGACGTTTGTCGCTTCCGTACTGACTATGGTAATTGAATTTTCCATTAGCATTGTACACACTCTGATGTCATACATTCTGAGACTTTGTATGGTTTCTTGTATAAGCTCTTTCTGCCATAATAGAAGGAAAGAATAGGGATCATATTGTTCTTTTTTTCAAGCTCTGTATACATGCTACCCATTACAAAGGTTAAGATATGTGGGGTTTAGAATTCTTGTCAGTGTAGAAGGGTATCGGAGAGGGAGAAGAGACATATTCAATTGGCTTCTCTTCCTTCCTTTTCTTTTTCCTTTTCCTTTTTTATATTTCTCTGCTGGTTGCTTACTTCCTTTTTAATTCTAAATGGATTCTATGATGATCAAATATCAAAACAGACAGAAAGTGTGTCCTCAACAAGCACATGTTCACCCAGACTTGGTCTGGTTTGAACATTGTAACTGTGTTTCTTAATGCAGACAAGCATGTGCCTCTTTAGGTTTGGATAGTCGCCGTATTGTTTCATTCTGGTATTTATAGCAGATTATTGCTCACATTTGTAAAACCTGTGGGGGATGTGTTTGGTGCAAAGTTTTTTTCAAGGTGTTTGCATTTCTTGCTGATGGCAGTTGAGGGAGATTGTTGACAGTCTAAAGGACAATGAACCACTTCTGGATGTGGTGCTCGTGCATATGGGAAGTTTGTATTCAGCTTTGAGGAAGTTTGACAAATCATTGCTTGTGTACCGGAGGTCTATTGATATTCTGGAGAATAGATATGGTAATTGGTGCACGTTTATGTAGTTATTGTTACTTGAATTGGCTGCTGTTTTGTAACAACTTGAATCACAAATAGTTGGCAGTTCCAGGTACTTAATTTTGATTGTGAAATAGTTTAAGTTAGTGTTGTCAGACTGTCTAAATTAATATCCTAGACCCCTTGACTGACTTTACTTTCTAAATTACCAAGTTGTAAAATTGGGTAACTATTTTTTTTATTGCTACTCTGCAAAGCACAAGGCTGAAGTTCAGTGTCCGAAACACCTTTTACAAATCCCTATTGGGGGAAGACCACCTTGGATGGACAGAAGCACTGAATCCTTAGAAACAATGCTTATATATAGGCCTCTATTCCTATTCCTCGGTGGACAAGGGATATGTGATTATTTCCTTGACAAGGAAAATACTAGCAAACAAGTTTCCCAAGAAAATTCATGTAATTAATCAAGTCAAAATAAGAATTTGAGACGATTTCCAACAAATGCATAGTGGTTTAGAGGACATCTCATTTCTTTTTCCACTTTCAATTTTTAGTCAGTATAATGATCTGGAGACTCTTCCGTTTCCCAATGGAATGTTAGAGAGAAAACAAGGTGGCCTCTTAATAATGATGGAGACTATATCATTTCCACAAATTCCTCAAGCCAGGACTGTGTTCATTATTTTTTTGCCTTTTCTTTTAACTAGTTGTGGCTGCTAAGAAACTATTTCCATAAATCTAATGTCAAGTTCATTATTTTGTTCTTTTAGCTTCTGTTACTGCTGTTGCATGTTTGATATTTACTTTGTTGTCCAAATCATTGTGAAAGGAGCAAGTCAGAAACTTAATGGTTGCCTTAAAAACTTTTCTTCTAGGGAAAAGTAGCATTTTTCTTATCACCCCATTGTTGGGGATGGCAAAAGTACTTGGATCCACTGGCAGATCAACAAAAGCAATGGAAACTTATCATCGTGCCATTACTATTTTGGAATTGAAAAGAGGCGCTGAAAGTGAGGATTTGGTTGTAGCATTATTTGGTCTTGGCAATCTTTTACTCAAAGAAGGAAGACCAACTGATGCAGAAACTCATTTTATTAGGTTAATTTCTTGATGTGTGTGCATAACTTAGTTTGGTTTCTTTCGTGTTGACTGGATTGAACTGAGCTTAGAATTGATTATTCACTTTTGTGTTCTAAATCCTTTGTAGGATTTTAACGTTATATAAGAAGTTATATGGAGAAAATGATGGAAGAGTTGGAATGGCTATGTGTTCCCTGGCCCATGCGAAGTGTGCAAAAGGTGACTTTATCTGTATCTCTTTCAATAATTTTTTTTTTCTTTGAGAAAGTGTCTCTGTTCCTTTCTTTCCTGCATCGATCCTTTTAGGACTTCATGCATTAACTTTTCATAACATGCACTCACCATCTCCCAGTGGATTGAAAATGTGCTCCAACAAGGGAACACCAGTTTGACTATATTTCGTTGTTTTGATAAAAAAAACTATGACAGCTAGTGATACGAAATAAGTTTATTCATGGATAATGAGAATCGTACATTGCTCAGAATTCTTCATTTGATCCTGTGACAACTGTGAAATTCCGAGACCTTTTATCTAAGTCTCTAGGTCATTAAATCATTTATGTTTCATCAATCACTCAGATTCTCAAACAGCTTATCTCTTCTGTAAATGTTACATAGGAATCCCCGATGAAGCCATTCAACTGTATCAAAAATCTCTTCAGATCATCAAAGATTCAAACTATATGGCTATAGATGACAGCATAATGGAGAAGATGAGGATAGATTTGGCAGAGTTACTTCATGTTGTGGGAAGGTGAAGTCTGATTCTTGTTCAGACCCAGTATTTCAAGTGATTAAGTTGTGTGATATACTGTTTTCCACATAGTGCTACTTTACTAATTATAAGTCTTTGATCGTGATTAGAAGTACCCATTTCATCTCATTGATTTCAGGGGAAAAGAAGGCCGAGAAATGTTAGAGGAATGCTTATTGATCACTGAGAAGTACAAAGGGAAAGAGCATCCCAGCTCAGTGACGCACCTTCTGAATCTTGCAACATCCTATTCACGCTCAAAGAACTTTGTGGAGGCTGAACGCTTGCTGAGGACTAGTTTGAAAATCATGGAGAAGACAGTGGGGCCTGATGATCAAACTGTCACCTTCCCCATGTTGAATCTTGCAGTTACTCTCTACCATTTAAGGCGGAATGAAGAAGCTGAGCAACTTGCACTGGAGGTTTTGCGCATCCGTGAAAAGGCATTTGGAAAAGATTCTCTTCCTGTTGGTAAGCTTGGTTTGTTTCTTTTTGCTTGATGTTCAAATACTGTCCATTTCGTCTTTTATCCTCTCCCTTCGGGTTGGATATGTTGGTTATTACTTATTAGCCATTACTTTGTTTTGCCTGATCTGGCCGTGGACAAGGATTTTGAACAGTGTCCAAAAGCATTTACAATATTCACCTTGAACTTCTTCTCAGAGCTGATCTGTTCAAACTTGAATGGCAGGGGAGGCTTTGGACTGTTTGGTGTCCATCCAGACTAGCTTAGGGAAGGATGACAGTGAGCTCTTAGATCTGCTCAAGCGAATTTTGAGTATCCAAGAGAAAGAGTTCGGCTATGAGAGTGAAGAAGTCATGGAGACCCTGAAAAAAATTGTGTACTATTTAGACAAAGTGGGTCAGAGGAACGAGAAGTTCCCTCTGCAGAGAAGATTGTCCATTCTTAGGAGGAAATACAAACAGAGGATTCAATGTTAATTTCATTCCATCGTGATTTGAGCTAGCTATATTATGTTATGCCTATATTTTGGTTGTCTTTCTTATGGTCTGTATCACTGCTTGTGCGTAGACTTCAGATTTATAGGATTGTTGCACTGCTACACAGAGCGATACAACAGCATCCTTTTCCGGGTGTAACTTAGGGGTGCTATTTAGGCAACCTAGCCAAATCCCAACTGAACCCAACCTGGACTTTTGGGTAAACTTGGGTTTAGATTCCTAAAGCCCCAGTTGGCCTGTACCAAAGTTGGAAAAGCAATTCGGTCTGGTTACCCAATCTATAAACCCAGCCCATCGTTCCAATGCAAACAGGCAGACACAGACACAGTTGCTCATGCACTTAAAGTCCAAAGATAAGGGTCTAGTCATTGGGATGTTGGAAACACTTGCTAAGTCTGAAAAAAATAAACCATCCATTTTAAACATTTTTTTTTGTTGAAACAATCATGATGATATATTGAAAAAACACACATAAAAATTACAAGCTAGAAAAACAAGGAAAATAACCCAAAAGGGGCATTACAAGCGACAGCGGAGGGGCCAACATTAAAGTGACTTTAAAAGAAGATACAAGGTCCTCAAGTGTGGCAGACACGAAGCCCGAAGTGAGAGGACCGGAGGGCCTAGGAAACACATAGGCCATGCTCCAGTAGAGCGTTAAACATGCAATCTCAGTTGTAATAGCAAACAGTAGAAAAACACATAATTAAACCTAAGCAAGCCTTAAACAGAGAGGCTAGCCCAAACGGACGAAAAGCATAATATAAGCCCCGGAAAAAAACCAGGGAGACTCTGGCCAGAACAGGACCGGAATTGTTGTCGGCGGTGGTGGCTCATGCAGGGCGGAGGAGGAGAGCCAGACGGGGAAATGGAGGGCAGGAGCCACATAGGCCATGCCGGTGGAGAAGATCAGGATTCGGGCGACTAAGGGGCGGTCACGCGCGGCCAAGAACAGCCACGCGCCACGCGTGGGGCGCGTGGATCAACAACCTCCACCATTTGGACGCCAAAAAAGATGGGTTTCGAAGAGTTCGACTGACTGAATCCAACCAGCATGTGTGTGCTCTTCGAAAGGGGGAGGAAACCACCATGCGCTTCTTGGAAGATATCTGCAAAGCAAAACCAAAAAATCAACCAACCAACCAAGCTCACCGGCCAAGCACACTAGAGAGGAGGAGAGGGAGGAGGGGAAAACGAAAAAGGATGAGGGAGCCGGAGCTCCTCCTCCTCTGTAAAGACGTTGCCGGCTAGAGGAAAACAGAGAGCTTTTTAGAGGGCTGGGGAAAACCAGGGGTGAGTTATTTTTTTATCCATTCTAAACATAAAATATACTTGATGAATAAGAATATAAAGTCATAATTTTATAACTCAGTTTAAAATAAGATAAAAATTTTGTTTTTGTCGTCACCACATGGCCTTGATAGTCTGTAATTTGTGATTTCAGATATATTGAGACACTAAACATGCATAAATAAATTAAAAAATGATTAAATTTCTCAACTAATTATTATGGAGAATAATAATTTCATGACCTAACTCTTTATAGTGCCATAGCCTTAGGCTGTCACATCTACATAGCTGGAAGATAGACATGGCCCCAGGGATGAGACTTAACAGGCCTATTCTGTCGTTAAAAAATAAAAATTGTATTCCACTGGGAAAACATGGCCTGAAACTGAAGGTTGTGTTTTCTCTCCTTTGGGTTTGACTTTGACCGTTTGATGGAATAGTAGTTGAAAATGATTGAAGATTTTCACTTCTAATTTTCTTCTTGATAATGTGCCTCTTGTTTAATTGCGAAAAATGCCCGAAGGGATATCAATAGTTAATTACTGAATAAAAAGATTAAGAGAACTAATTGTCTAATATAAAATAAGTTTTCCAACAACGCCCTAAGTTTTTTCCCATCATCCAAACAGCTGAAACCTACATGATGGTGACAGTAGATTTCACTTCTTAAGCCTCTGGCCTCTAGCATGAAATCATCCCACCATTAAAAAAAAAAAAAAGATCTTTATTGGATTTTTAATTTAACATATTACCTGAAATTTTTAATGAATTTATAAATATTTTACACAAACTCTAACAACTTTTTACACAAATTCTAATATATTTTTTAAAAAATTAATAACAAATACTATTTTTATACTTTTTCGCCTAACTCTAATACTTTTTTTATTAAACAATTAAATCAAATTATTTCTCTATATATTTTTTACAAATTCTAACAAAAAATTAAATATTTTTTTTAAAAAAATTACCAACTTTTATACAAAAATTTATAAAATTTTAATCTATATAAATATTTACAATTTTATCAAAATTATAAAAGTCTTACCATTTTTTATAAAATTAACTAAATTTTTGGAGTTTTACTTTTGGAGGGTGTTCGGTTAGGAAGTTTTTTTAGAATTTTTTATGTTTTGAGAATTTTTAAGTGATGTTAACTTTATTGATATGCGTGTTTTAATTATTTTTATATAATATTAAAATAATATTTAATTGTAAAATTTTTTATATTCTAAAAATTCAACAAGATCCTAAGATTTTGTTTAAAAGAGACATGCTCTCGTAAAGAAAAATCTCGTACAGATATTACCGGGGATGTTTGTTTGCCAAAAAATTGGGGAATATTCCCGAAATTTTGGGAATCTTTACTTTAGTGAGATTTATTGGGGTTTGTGAAAGGTGAAGTGTGTAGGTGTAAAAGTTAAAAATTTTGGAGTTTGTTTGGTTTGTCCGATTTGTTGAGACCCCAAATATTTGGGGTCTCAAACATGCCAACCATGTGGACAATGACGTAAGAGCTAAGAACGGAGGACGACTCTCGGACCAAACTCCTCTCTTAAATACATATGATATTTTAGCGGCAAATCCGAGAAAATCCCATTTCTTATAAGGAGGTAACCTTCTGTTCTTTGACCTCGAAGTATGGACTCTCTCCTTCTGTTCTTTGACCTCGAAGTATTTACGCTTTTACTGTTGCCCCTGAATCAAAAGATTCTGAATCTGCCTCGCTTCGTTTCTGAATGTCTCAATTTCTAATCAGATGGTTGTATATCTGAGTTTCAACGGACCTATGAATTGTATTACTTACATATTTCACCTTCTGTGTTGGCAGTTACTACCTGCTTTATTTGTTTATGTATTTTGTATTACTTAGAAGATTTGAACTTGACGGACGCTATATGTATTTGTTTATCTTTCCGTTTGTCCTAGTTTTCAAGCGGATTCGCGCAGAATTACGTGATGTGGGTCTTGCGTCCATTAATAAGTGATATAACCTGGAGTTTGGGTTTCGGGTTTCGTTGATCGGATGAAATATGAATGGGTTTATTTGTGACTCTAGTTTGGCTTTTTACGGGGAAATCTGAACTTGCGAATTAAATTTGTGGGTCTGCTTGCTGTGTTATGTATTTGGTCATCATTTAAGCTTGCTTAGAGGGCTTTCAAATTTGCTTCATGATGCCAGTTGGCGTACTCTTATGGAAATTGCTTGCTTTTGAACCCTGATAGAACATGATACCACTTCCTGAGAAGTTCTCTCTGTGGGTAAATGTGGGTTAGGTAAGCATGATGTTTGCTATTAAGGAATACATCAGGTAGGGTTATAGTAATTGCGCAACTTCTGAATATTATTTGCTTAAATGCTTCCTTATTGAACTCAAGCAGGTCTTAGTATGAAATTGAGCATGTCTCTGGAATTCTGCTTTTTCTCTTGTGACTTTGTTTGTTAGTATGCACCATGTGGGTATTCCATGATCTGAGTTCTATCCAATTTTGTGAAGTGTTAGGATTCATGGCCCAAATAATTGCGGCAGGCTTTGGTTAGTCAAGCGTAGTCATAGACAATTGTTAAGCATTGAGCTTTAATTATAAACTCAAAGGAGTGATCTACAGATACTACCGTATAAGAGATTCTGACTATGTCAGTCTGATCTAGAGGTTGGTAAGGTAATGGCTCGTGCAGAAGCAAAAGCAGCGAGGCACCAGTACTTTTTCCAAGAAGATGCCAGGAGAGATCCAAAATTTTCTTCCTCCCAATCATCGTCTTCCTCAAAATCAGAGTCTGATGGTGCACCCAATAATGCTGCAAGTGGACCAGTTCCTCCCTCCCCTACCAACATGAAGTGGTGGTTGAACCGGCAATTGGACTTTGGGCAACACAAGCATTTTACATATGAGCATCTGAATACTTTGGAGGCTGAGCTCGAAGTTTTGAGTTGTGGCTTTGTTAATAAAAGTGCAACAATTAGTGAGGATTACAGATCCAAGGAAGATTTTTGTAATCAGTTTGTTACAAAAGATTCTGAGTATTGTTCGGTGGAGAAACCTTGGGAGTTTTCTGCCACTTGTGTGAAAAATGAACATGAGACTGGCAATCCTGAATTCAGGGCTGTATTTGGTTATGATTCAAAGAGAACTCCTAAGAAAAAGGACTTGGGAGAGTTATGGTACTTAGATGATAAGTTCATGTGCTTGGATTCTTTCAACTGCTTGTTCCCTGAGCAAGCCAAGAAGCTTTCTTCTGATCTTGGGTCGGATTGGGTGGGTTCTGACAAGAGTGAACGTTGGTGGCGCTCTGCTGGTCAAGATGAGTTGGCTTCCTTGGTTGCTCAGAAGTCACTTGAACATATTGTGAATTGTGATCTTCCACGACCACAGGCCAAGCAGTTTAGAAAGGGGCCATCTGCTCGTACAGAGTGTTTTGATCATGATGAGATTTTGGCTTCATCTTTAAATCAGGTGGCTGAAAAGGGATTCTCCAATCTGGAGAAGTATACCTGTGAAAGCGCTACTACTGATAACTCCCTGCAGAATACAGACCAGCCTTTCAGGTAATGCTGTAGATTGTTCCCTTTCAATTCTTTTGCGGTTTCACAACAACCAACACTGCCACTTTTACGTGGTGTATTGATGCTTCATGAAGCCATCCATTGTTTTGCCGTACTTTTAGAGCATAGGAAACAATCTAGGATGGGATGAGACCCAAATGGAAACCTCATTTTTTCACATCAGTTAATGATAATATGTCCTCTGGAGCACTATTTTGTCTCTTGTGGTATCATCTTTACTGTTCCATTAGAAGATAATTCAATAATGCACCAACCAAAAATGATCATACTTTTTGAAAGACAATTATTCTTTAGTTCATACAGGAGGATCTAAATGTCTAAAAGGGTCTTCAATGTCACATGGGTCCACAATATTGTAGACATAGTAATCAAGCCCTTTCATTTTGAGGAGGTCAAACAGTCACATAATACTTAGAGTACACGATTAGAGTCTATGTAACAATCCAAAATGAAATATAAAGGATGCAATTTATTTGATCTGTTAAATTCCCTCATTTCAAAACTGAAGGAATTGTAGACGTACAACCTCCTGCTATTTTACTTGTCTACACTGCTAGAGAACTAGACAAAGTTTTTTCTTTTTTTTTGCCATTCAAAAGGAAAAAACAGAAGTCTTGTCATTTAAAATCTGTCTTCTGATAATAATTTTCTGATCACCCTGCCATAAGCAACCAAATTGAAGGAATTTATTGCCTATACAATGATTATGGTGACGTTTCACACAATATTTGATCCATTTTTTGTTTTTCAGTTGCAAGAATATGAATCTGCATTTTTGGACACCCAGTTGTGAAGGGACAAAAGTATTGGGGGTCCTTTCTAACACATTTTCAAGTATCTTTGTTTTTCGCAACCTATTCTCAACTAACAGGGAAGAGAATTATACTTGCTATTTGATTTGCCAGTAGCCATAATTTTTGGGGCTTACCTTTAAAAATGGAAGCTTTTTCTTTTTTCTCCTCTTATCTTTTCATTTTGTAGATAGTAGTGCACCATAGAACCTCTTTTTTTCTTTTTCATTGTTGAAATGTCGCATCCTAAGGCTATTTCCATACTGTCCCTATGGCTCAACCTTAAGGCTGTCCTACTTAGTCATTCTTGCAGCTCTCTTGAATGATATCTTTCTGATTCATTTTTAATCCTATGTATTCTGACAGTGAGCTGTTAAACCAGTCAGTAGTGTAATTGATTTCATCATCTCCCTGTTATTCTACTGTGATAAATTGCCTGATCTTCCTGTTACACCTACTGTGAAACTGCCAATTTTTGAAGGTGTATTGATTTCACCTAAGAAACTGCATTATATATGATTTGCTAATCTACCAATCACAGAAATTGTTCTTTACTCTAAATTCACAAAATTCTTGGAAGTTATATTCGTTTCTACTGGCTTTCCCATTTCTTGTGATGTTTCAATGGTTCAAATATCATGTGTTCAGATTTTTAGAGTTAATGCCATTACTGTATCAGTGTATCTAGTGGCATGGCAGTCTTGGAGCACCAGTTTTGAGACTTCTCCTACTTTTGCATGCTGATGAAAACATTGTGTATTGAGTTTCAATTCTTTGCCATAAATACTACTTGTGTTTGCTACAGATACAGTACTGGTAATAGTACAAGCAAGCATGAGACTGACAATGATCCTAGCAAGACTGAGTTGTTGGAGGCACTGTGTCATTCTCAAACACGAGCAAGGGAAGCTGAGAAAGCAGCACAGCAAGCCTATGCTGATAAGGAGCATATTATCATGCTCTTTTTCAGACAGGCGTCACAGCTCTTTGCTTATAAGCAGTGGTTCCAACTGCTGCAGCTTGAAAATCTCTGCCTTCAGCTTAAGAACAAAGATCAAGCTATGTCCAGTCTTTTTCCAGTTGTTTTACCTTGGATTCCAAACAAAGGCAGGCAAATCAAGAAGGGTCAGAACAAGGTAGGAAAGCGAAAGCGCAGTACACAGAAGCGAGAGATTAGGAGATGTGCAGTTGCTTTTGCAGTGGGGCTGGGTCTTGCCAGTGCAGGTTTGCTCCTTGGTTGGACTATGGGGTGGTTGTTTCCATCTCTTTAAATGCCTCGATTATCGCTATCATTCGGTTCTTGTGCAGTTGTGTATCATGTTCTCAATGGACTTAGCTTTTTCATTTAGGCTATTCAGTTGCATGGGATGCATGTTTCACATTTGTATTTAAACTTCTGTAAGTATGCACGTACTCGTTTAGGTCTGTTTATAATGTAGATAACAGTACATTGTATGTACAAAAGAGTGACTAGTTTTTCTGTTTCTGTTTCTCTTTTGTGATCTTCTCAAGAGATTTAGATGTTAATATGCATATCATGAAGTAAATTATGTGGAGAATAGGTTATCAGCTTTTTATTCCCTTTTTCCACTGGGATTCCTCATTGGTTTTACCTGAAAACAGGGCTCTTGGAGCAATTTCTTCAGTGACATATACTGCCACTCAATTTTTGATAGAATTCTTTATGGCGCTGCGATTTATAATATATGTCGCCTGCCTCAGAGATCCATGAAGTTAACTTGCATAATTCAAACCTCTTCTAGAAGCCATCTAGATGGAGCTAGCTTGTCTGATTAGGCAAACGATCCCAAATGGGCTTGTCAACCAGCAAGAAAACAAGAAATCCTTGGTTTGCCACCAAACCCAGTTTGATTTGTGCGTATCTGTTCCTTTGTCGATCTTAACAATCATCCTCTTATCCGCAGCAAAGGCACTCAAAGTCCTAGTGGAATTCAGCTCCCTGTGTAAGAGTGCATAAAAAAAGTCTTTAAAAAAATTGAAAATCTTTTAGAAAATCTCTTTCGCAGAAACACGTTTGGGGCCAACATTTGAAAAAAAAAATTAAATTGAAAATTTTTTAGGTGCCAAACATAGGCATACTGTAGCTTGCCTAAACCCAAAGGGGTCGGCTTGTCCCGTCCTCTTTTTGAAGAAAGAGCCAAATTGGCATTGTTGGGATCAGGCTGGGCATGAGATGGCTGATATCTTACTCACCGAAAAAGGAAGACGAGGCGAATCTAGGACGGTGCAATGTGCATATTCGGTCAGTGGCGGAATCAGGATCCAGTTTGAAGGGGGTCGAATTCCTAAGACGAAACGACAATTTTTTTTTCCTACGTAATGCAAAAAAGTGTTTTGGAGTTAAAATATCGAAAATTAAAGATTAAAAGCATTAAAAATATTAAAATACACGTACCATATAAAAAAAAATTCATCAACAGAAAAAAATGATATATGCCAATGATCCAGTTGATAATATATGTCAAGTAACATCAGCAATGTGTCAATATGTGATTCAAGCTTATGCGAAATAACTTGAGGAATAAAAAATAGCTAGCTAGCCTATATAATCCATTTTTCCTGTTATAAAATATAAACGTCTATTCTAAGATATGGTAGATACTTCTTTCATTCATGCATATAACACGAAAAAGAGAGAGAGAGAGAGTCTTAGCAAAAATTCAGGTACAACTCAGCCTCATTTAAAAAAAATAGAAAAATTTTAAAAAAGTAAAAACATATCACAGCTTCATTCATTGTTAGACACAACATTCGTAGAGAACTAAAGCTAGATAAATTCTTAACGAGTCGGCAAGAACTGAGAATTGAATGAGAGTGAAAGGGCAATTACTCAATCCTGAGAAGTAAAAGAACAGAGGACATTTTTCGCCTTAGGGGATGATGTTTGACATCTAAGCATTTGCAGAGTTATTTTTTAAGTACATGCAAATTGTTTTTTTTTGGGAGCAATGGGTGTCAGCCGACACCCTCCGCATCCCCTGCTTTCGCCCCTGTTTCCAACCTAATTTTTTTACCTGTAATTTTACATTCTAAGACAAATGATAAAACAAACATAAAGCTGATTCATGGAAGTTAAAAATCAAACTCTGTGGTGACATTGGCGGAATTTCTTAAACTGCCATTAGTGCATTGAGCATTGAGTCATTGACATGTTGGCAAAATTTGAGTTCTATTATGTAGGTGTTTGGCAAAAGAAGGAAATATGCGTTTATGTCTGCCTTGAATCTTATTGTCCGATCCTAGTGCATTGCACTACGTATTTTCAACTAACTTTGTTATCTCTTATAAGGGATATCATCCTCCTGTTGGACTTTGTCTTTGCGAAACTGGACAGCTCAGAAATAATCACAATATCAGACCAACCAAACAAAAAAACTAGAAATAATGCTGAATCTGTTTTCCAGCTGCAAAATAATGAACGTTGTCCTGCCCTTTCTCAATGATTAAACAGAATCTTGGAAGAGAAACTTTTTGATCTAGGTCATGCCAATGGTGGAAATTCAGTTGCAGCTGTTTGACCTTTTCTCTATAATGCATAACATTTCTGTCAAGCAGAATCTATACTGAAATTTGTTATCGAGAGATGCAAGAGTTCACCGACCAGATGACGATGTGCTTAAAAATGATTGAAGTTCCTAGCTTCTTGAAGTCACTACAGATCATTATCATCAAATGGAAGATTTTCACTTACCTGAAATGACTGAATCAATCCCGGTTGAAAAGGCTGCCATGAACGTTGTCTGGACGGTCAAGGTATCCATGCCAAGAAAGAAATATTTTTGCAAACATCATGTTTGTATTTTTTTTTTTTTTAAAAGCTATGTAAATTTTTTTTTGGGGAGGTGAAGGGTGCCGATAACCTTCGCCCCCCTCCCTCCGCCCCTGTATCCGGTTGTGGAGCCGGTACCGTCACTGTTATTGACGGTTACAAAAGAACGGGTATTGCTCCCAATCTCGTTAGGAGCGGCGATCGTGCACCAATTTTAAGGGATAAATGTATAGAATTTATTCCACAATCAGAATTGTTCATAAAAGTGAAAAAGGAGAGAATAAAATACACTTTTGCCCTATTGGCTATCAATTATTAAGGTCATGTTATTTTATATCACAAAATTATCTATTACTTTATATTTCATCTTTCAAATATCAATATTTTATACTTTATACCTCTTTAAATAAAATATTTTTGAGCAATAAAATGAAGACTTATTTATATATATTTTAGACTAAAATATTTTTTACGGGATAAAGTTGTCATTCACTGAAACAAATATAGGACATTTTTTTTATAACGTGGAAATCCCTCAAAGTTAGACCTGTTTGGCTCAATCCTGAAATACAAACTACGGCCAACTGGACCGATCCCACAACCCAGGGAGCGGATAAGTCAAGAACTCGTCCAGTAGCAGGAAAATGCATCTCTCACCTTTAAGATTCGAATTTGGTACGTCGAGCCCCAAAAAGAACGTCTCTCCTAATCACTAAGTTATGCTTTGGGGGTAAAATATAGGAAATTAGCCATTGAGAGTTTGAAATATAACCGAAATAGTTGGGTGAAAATTAAGTGTTAGATTCTAATAATTAGGAAGAGAGAAGTGTACCTGAAGGAGAGAGAATCATATTGGTTCATTTTGCATGTGTCTAGCAGATCATGTGAGTGCGAATACACGTGGAAGATAAGTTGTGACATTTCTCACACGTGATATGCATGACATCCATTGGGACGCAAGTGTTTCTTTTTCAAGACAATCTTATCCCTTAAAAGGGAGGACCTCCCCCACTTTACCGAATACCGAAATAGGAGAGAATCTGCCATCTCTGGCTTTCAGCAAGTAGCAGCTGTGTCATCACTCTATCACACACTTGCATGTGGGCAGTCACCCATTAAACAAGACAAAACATATAATATAATGAGATAAATGTAAAATTGATCTTTGTGCTATATACAAAAATCGATTTAGTCCCTGTGATATGAAAAATATCGATTTAGTCTCTGTGATTTTATAAAGTGATAAAATGGAGGACCAATAATAAACAAAAATAGAATCACAGAGACTAATCGATACTTTTCATATTATAGGGACTAAATCGATTTTTGAGTATAGCACAAGGACTGATTTTGCATTTATCCCTAATATAATTGAGTTTAAACCTATAAATTTAGATCTTTAATAATTTTTTTAACACGTTATATTATGATTTCATTTTTTAACAAAAAGTGCATCGAAGGCTGTTTCTATTGGATTCCGATTCAATACTAAAAGTACAATTTAATAGATCCTAATAAACAATTTTTATTCAGTTTTTATACCATTTCCATCGAGGGTTCAGATCAAATTAATTAAAAAGAAGAAAATATAATAGTTGAACCAATAAATTATAATGCGTACTAATTTAATTTGGATTGTCTATGTGACTCATGTTAATACTGTTGTTGAATGCTAACTGTTATTAAGAATTGTTGATTATAGTGAAAGGGTAAAAATGTTATCTCACTTTGAAAAAACGTCATAAATGTGGGTGATTAATATAACATAATTAGACTCAAATCTATAGCAAACTAGTTGTGCAGTCTGATGGCACAAGGTGGACTTGAGGAGAGAGGCCCTAAGAAAGAGAAAAAAAAAGGTCTATGGAATAGGGAGGCTTCTACTTAAGGGGAGTGTACTGTTTGGAATGATCTATAAGGAGATCTAAAAAAAATAAAAAAAAATTCTCAGAAAGAAAGTAGATTAATATGACGATAGACTCATACGTTGGAGGACATTGTTAAATATAAATACGTGAGATAGTAAAAATATTGTTCTTATATCTTAAATTATGAGCTACCTAGCTAGAAGTCTCTCCGAAGTGTTTACCTCCCCGACAAAATCTATTAGGATTGTAATTTCTGAACATAGGGTATGTTTGTTTACCGAAATTTTAAAAAATATTCTCAAAATTTTGAAGTATATTGGAGTTTGTAAAAAGTTTGAAGTATATGTGTAAAAATTGAAAATTTTAAAGTATATTTATTTTGTTGGAAATTTTGGACCCCCAAAATTTTGGGCAAACAAACATCTCCTTGTCATTTCCACTACCCAATAATTAATTTGTTTGAAAGGACTCTTTCAAGTTTCAACCCTTTATTCTGAAGATTTCAACCTGTATCTTCTAATTTATATGGTACCTTCCAAACCGAATATGAAAATAATGTGTCAAAAAGCAACGAGAATGGTGGTGTCATCCATGACATCGTTGTCATATATAATTATGGAGTAGGAACCAAAGAAAGGAGCGAAAGTCGACCCTGACCACAACCACAACCACTGCAGCCGACCCCCAACGCCCCTCCTTATCTGCCACACGCTCCCAACCATATTTGGAAGGCCCACCAACCACAATGGCAGGCAGAAGTAGGGCTGTACAACCCCGGTGTAGGTGCCGGTTTTGGCCAAAACCGGCACCTACACCGGGTAGGCCGGTTTTGAAAAAATTGCCACCTACACCTACACCGTTAAGGGCAAAAACCGGCCGGTGTAGGTGGCGGTTTTAGCGGTGGCGGTTTCCGGTAATCCTATATTCATATTAAACTAATTTTTTAACATATTACGCACATAAAAAATATAAACTCTACACTAATACAATCCAATCCAAACTAATATAATCCAATCCAATCCAATCCAAAATCAATAATACAATTTAAACTAATACAATCCAATCCAAAATGAATAATCTAATCCAAACTAATACAATACAATCCAAAATGAATAATCTAATCCAAACTAAACTAATATTATTTTCCTCACACACATGATGTTCTTACAGTGGTTTATCGACCAGATGGAAGGCAATTGGCTTGCTGCACATTAGATGGACAGATTCATTTTTGGGACCCAATTGATGGTTTGTTAATGTACACTATTGAGGGCAGTAGGGATATTAAGAGTGGTCGTCTCATGACTGATCGTAGATCTGCAGCTAACTCAAGTTCAAGAAACTACTTCACAACCTTATGCTACTCTGCTGATGGAAGCTACATATTAGCTGTTGTGAACCATTTTCATGATTCAATTGCTTTCGTAAGCTCACTATTGTCTGCCTTCTACATATGATATAGAGCTCTCAAAACCTCTACTTGTAGCGTGGGTGATTGTGGAAACCTGACAAAGAGCCTTGTGGAAGAGATTTTGTAATGTTACTGTAATAAACTAAAGAATAAAATTTGGCTGGTAATTAACAAGGACAATGAGCAGAGGCATTTCTGGTAATTGGAGGCAAAAGAACTTACTGACAATACAAAACCTACCACGACATATCTTACAGCTCAGCCCCACAGAAAAAGAAGAAAACAGATCAAACTACAATGAGAGGGTAATAAAACATCAAAATATCTAAGAGTTCAGAGAACTATTGAAGTCAGCTTGACAAATATTATTTGGCTGATGCTAGCTTGCTCACCGAAAAAGTAACATCTATGTGGATGATGTGTAATTTTCTATAAAAAAAAAGTGCAAGGAACGGTATGTTGCTCCTGCACTGCAAACATATGCATAAGCAGTTAGAGGTCATGAAACACAACAGGTTGGGTATTTTTGGCCTCTAAATGGGTTGCTGAAAGATAAATCATTTTCAAAATATAATCTATAACATAATGATCCAGTTACCACATGATCCATCATAACTTTTTTTCTAAACTTAGTGCTAAAATAATCAAGGAAGCAAGACAGAGAGAGGAGCAAATCTGATCCTCTAAATGCAAAGTACCCAATTGCTCTAAATGCATTTTAGGGTTCTTTTGCCACCTTGTTTCAAATTGTTCACAACAATATTTAGGACACAATACCCGATTCCCAATTTTTTTCTTTCCATATTTCTAATAATCCCCAGAATTAAAAATAAAGTACGCAAACGGGGCATCCCTCAAACCAAAGAACAAATCAAAACCAGGAACTCTTATGAAAATGCACAAACGGTATATCCCTAAAACCATAAACTGAATCGAAGCAGGTGTTCTCTTAACCTCTTACCCTTCCATTCTCATCCGCATTGATCACAACGAACTCATTCCTGTTGTGAGACCCAGCAACGAGTCGACCCTTGGTGTCCATCAGGCTTAAAGCAAAAGCCGGCAAATCCAAGACCAAGTAAAGAACACAAAGCCCAGCTTATCAAATCGAAAGCCTCAATCGGGAAATTGATCTCTAAAGAAAGAAAACATACAAAAGAAGAAAACATACAAAAGAATAATGGAGTGGAGCTCGACGAGTTGGCTAGGCGCAGCGCCGCAGGAGAGGGAGGGGAGTGGGACGTCGCCGGCGCAAGGATGAAGGAGGAGTTTTTAGAATTTTAGGGATTTGAGAAATGAGGGCTGGGGGGACTCGGGGAGGGGTGTGGGGGTGGGGGGAAGAAAATGAGGGAGACCCGGTTCCCGGTCCCCCGGGTTCCCGGTGCCGGGGAACCCGGGAACCGGGAATACCCCCGGGTTTCCCCCAAAATGGCAAACCGGCACCTACACCGGGGTGCCGGTGCCCCGGCATCCCGGTGCCGGGGCCGGGGCCGGTGCCACCGGAAAATTCCTGTGGCACTGAACAGCCCTAGGCAGAAGCATTTACCTTCATACCTGTTCCAGATATTGCCTATTCATATTGCACCTGTCTTTTCCCTCTCTAGAAACATTACACCATAACTTACCAATTCTGGGATCATTAGAATGTTTTCCGTGCATGGAAAATTGGAAATTGCAGTTTCCATGCGTGCAGGTTCTTGCTTTAAGCACCGCCAATATAGGGGAAAAAAAGGGAAGTTCCAGGCATGCACCCTTGAGAAAGACATCACGTGATTTATATATTTACAGACCAAAAAAGTGCAATCCCAATTTGAATATATTTTCACCATTTGGTACCTGCTCTTGTCCCAACTTCACAATCTTTCCCACGTCGTCGTAATGGGAAAAGTATAGAAAAATAGGCAAAATCAGATACCGTTAAAACTGCCCCTGAAATTATTCAAAAAAGTAACAATTTTTTTACCAAATTAGCTTTGAAATTTACGCTTGCTATACCCTCAAAATTTCTAAATAATCGTAAAATAATTTCTCTCGTTATTATATTATAAAATAATATTATAATATTCAATTAAATCTTCTCTCTTTATTTTTTTATAAAATATCTATATTTTTTCATAAATTTCAATATCCAATATTTCCACACATTCAAAATTTCCACGAATAAACGACACCTGATAACTACACATTAGTTTAGCTGTTTTAAAATATTCTTACCACAAAAAACCAAACAGGTTGTCTTGTGTCTCCCTTCTGTTTGGTTCCAAAAAATGCTTCGAAGTGCATGTCTTCCTTTTTCGTGGTGAGTTTTGACTTTTGATACGTTTATTAGCCGACCATCCAACGTAGAACCAGCACACCACTCCTGTTTGGCCACGCGTTCCCAGCCAAACCCTTTAAAAGCACTCTCCCAGACTGTCCCTGCTCCCTCTCCTCTCTCTCTCTCTCTCTCCTCTCCCTTCCGAATTACCAGTAAAAAAGAACACACAGAGGAACCAAACGGTCCGACCCGACATCCCTTGTTGCCTGTCTCTTTCATCACGACGATGCCATTTTGCACGGTTGGGACGCAGCAAGGCGGCGTCGACGACGACACCAAGCTCAAGAACAGTGGATTCAGAATCTTTTACAGAACCTACGGTCACGGACCCACCAAGGTCCTCCTCATCATAGGTCTCTCATCAACATTTTCATTTTCATTTTGCTTTAAGATTTACATTTGTTATCTTTGTTTCGAAGTGGGTTTTGGTGGAACGTTTCTTGGTCTATTTCCCTAACGCTCCATGTCAATGGGATGAGCTAGTTGACATAATTTTTACAGAAGTTTTTACCCTTTAAAGAAAAAAATGAAGAAAGTCTGGGTTGTTGATGATTTGGGTGATAAATGGTCAGGACTGGCTGGGACCCACGATTCATGGGGTCCGCAGATCAAGGGGCTAGTGGGGACCGATACACCCAATGACGATGAAACGAGCACCGGCGATTGGAATTCAGATGACAATGAGAGTGGCGGTGGTATTCAGATATGTGCGTTCGATAACCGTGGAATGGGTCAGAGCTCCATACCCACAAAAAAATCCCAATACACGTGAGTTTTATTTCAATCTCATGTGCTTTGAACGTAAAGCAATTTCCTTTTATTTTCTGGGTGCGACATATCTGGTTCTCCACGTTACCGTCCCAGCTGATCTTTGTTTGTTTAAATTCGTGTATTTTCTGGGTTTTATAGTGTTTGGTTTTTGCATCCGCATTTGCATTCGAATGTGTGTTGGCGCGTGCGCTTTTTTGAGTTGTTGTACGAGTTTGTATCGATTAAAGTGAATATTTGGCTAAAAATTTGTGATTTTTGTTTACTTTATAATGGGTTATAGATATCTAGGGAACACACATTTGCATGTATTCTGCTCTATTTTATTGTTCGACTTCAGTTTAGAATAGGAAAATGGTAAGTGAATATTTCAGTTATATCTCCACTTGCGAAAAACATAAGCCTTTACTTAACTGCGCTAAAAAAAAAACTATTAGAATTCAGAGTCAAACAGGACAAACTTGAATCAGATCTTTTCTTTTTAATGGTTTCAATTTCTCAATAAAAAACGGTTCTGTTACTAGAACATAAATGGAATCTCTAATTCACGGCCTGTGATTTTTGGGTGCAGAACAGAAAACATGGCAAAGGATGCAATTGCTTTATTGGATCATTTGGGCTGGAAAAATGCCCATGTTTTTGGACATTCAATGGGTGAGTTTTATGACCCTAAGTTTTCATGTTTAGATTCTGACAATGTTTTCCTACAGGAAAACTTCACATTTCAGGAATCACTTCGATTATTTTTTTCTAGTCTCACTCTTGAGTTCTCATTTTTACAGTCTGACTAGGTTTAACGTACAATTTCTCTTGAATTGGAATCTTGCATTTAGGATAACTTAAATTGAGCTCGTACTCTTGCTAGATTATGCAGTCAGGAGATAAAAAGAAAATGTTCAGGATTAAATTTGTTTGAACATTTGAAATTCAACTTATGATTCCCTAAATGGTTTGTAACAGCAAGACGAACAATAATCAAAGCGAATGGTTGATTTATATAATGCTTTGGAAACATAAAGTAGATTCATACTGCAGGAAAACAATTCTGTTTGATTGAAAGTGAATCAAATTCATTTTAATGTTCTTTCTTTGTACTATCAAACCAGGAGCTATGACAGCTTGCAAGTTAGCAGCAATAGTGCCTGAAAGAGTTCTGTCATTGGCTTTACTTAATGTAACAGGCGGAGGCTTTGAATGTTTTCCCAAGGTATTGTACACATTCTGGCACAACTTAGCTAATTAAATAAATGTCGCTGCATACCCATTTTTGTCTAAAGGGTGATCTAATTCCTGTAACTAGAACTGCAACTACGCGATTCAACAATCAAGTCTGAATTCATATATTTGAAATCAGGTGCATTACTGTTGTAATTTGTCTCGTAACAAAAAATAATTAAGACGTGTTATTATGTACACCGAAACTTCTTCAGGTTGATATAGACCTAGGTGGGGGTACACATCGAGTGTTATTTTATTACCAAAACAACTAGATATGTCTCCGCCTTGTCATCTGGAGGAGATTAAACAGTGAGTTAGGAGGAGCAAAATCAAAAACTGCTTGATTTCTCAAGGATTTGCATGTTCTTTTCTCGATATTATTTTCAATTTCCAGCAAGAAGAAGCCATAATCAATCATGTCAAACTTCCAAAGTTATTTATTTTGGCAATTTTGCACAATGAACTTCAATGGCAAGGGGGCCTAAACTAACCATTTCGATTGATCAACTTGCATATCGTTTGACATATTAAAATTTTTGGTTAAGTTGATGCATAATTTTCATGGTAAGAAGATATTATACGATACAATTGAAGTTCCTAGTTCTATCAGCAAATGTTAGATATAATGTCAACCTTCATTGGAGTCCATATGAGAAATCTGATAGTTATCCAGGTGCAGGACACATTTTTATGAAACAATAGGGAGGTGACGCAGAAAAATCTTGGATTCATTGAGGTTATGACTTGTCTTACTAAAGAAGGGTGGTGGGTCATGTTTGTGACTGCTGGTAAACAGCGTTTTTATGTTAAAAGCTGAATTATTTGTGAGAAAAGGAGGCAGAACTTAACGAAATTGGAGTTCAGGGGTACACAAGTTGCCGGTTTCAGGATGCTATGAGTAGGGCCTGGTGGGAAAGGTTTCGGGATGAAAATAAGATTTTTGGGTGTAGGAAAATAATGAAAACTAGTTCTGCTTGTGATGTTACTGGAGAATTAAGTAGTATAGAAGTTGAGGAAAAGAGGAAGAATAGGGAAACAGATAAGGTTGCACGGATCAAAAGAGAAAGAAGAGGAGAAGAAGAAAGAGAACAACACTCACTGGCAAAACTTGTAAGTTGATGAATATCACTTGCGTATCACTACAAGATGGAGTTAAGCCTTTGTAAACTAGAAAAGAATATTGTAATCCCTGACTCAATTAAATGCCTAGAGTGCTCAGAAAAGAAAAACTCGATGAAGTGCATAATGCCATGGTTGTCACGGACCAATGATATCTCACTTGATGCGTCCTTGATTGGCACAAGGGCCAAATTCTTAATCTTTGGCTTCTACAAAGAGCAGTTCTTCTCTAGCCATCTAGAATCTAGGTCATTAGTCAGAAATAAATTTCATTTGGTTTCATCAACTATGAGCATATGCTTAATTCAGCATAAGTGATACCAAAAAGTTTTCAGGGTGCAAATAATCAATTGGTGTTCTTTTACGGATACGGTAAATTTGTGTCTATTGCAGCTCTCAAGGGCAATTCATAGGTTATACTTATGAGGATCTGCTGGATATCGTGATGAAAAGTTAACTTTAGAGCTATAAATTGTAAAGCTCTCTCCTTGATATAAGATTTAGAATGTTCAATTACTTGATATGCCAATGAACTTATTGTCTGAAGGATGGTCAAATTATTCTGTTTCTTGCAGCTTGGCCGAGAAATACTATCTGTTGCAATCCGTTTCTTACGGGCAAAAACTCCAGAGCAACGGGCAGCTGTTGATTTGGACACCCACTACTCTAAGGTAAAAATGCTCTCAATTTTGGATTGAGATTTGCTGTTAATGTAGACTGGGCATTTGACTGCTGTAGAAAACTGTTAGTCGAAACATTTGGTAATGCAAGAATCTGTTCCGACTGTGGTTGGTATCTTCAGAAATTCGCACGTTAAGAGTTTCCTGGCTCTAACTCAATGAACTTTTAATAGATAAGACGATCTTGATATTTATTTCACAATTTTTTACTCATTCACATCCATTTTATTTTGAATGACAGGCACAATTTGATTCTTTGGGTGGTTAACTCGTTTAATTTCACTTGTACATGATATGCAGGAATATCTTGAGGAATGTGTTGGACATTGCACAAGAAAAACAATCTTATATCAAGTAAGGCTTATCAATCTAATTCCTTGCCTGATGGTTTTGTTTACAGATGAAAGTGGAAAAAGTCCCTTCCTTTACCATCATTTGCAAAATCATTCAAGTCACCTAGTTGTAAGCATCATCACTTTTCTTTAGGGGATACGTTCCATTTGATGACTCAGGAAGTGTGTGGCGCCACTACTAGCAGCACGATAATAACAAGAGCACCAACCCAAATCATCCCAACAAGAATAGTACCATTGCTTAGTGTTTAGGTTAGACGTAGGGTTGAACACAGCAGATTGGGTCCGTCAGCTGTTGTAAGAGCAATAATTTGTTCCTGAAGTTTTTCCGTAGACATTTACATTAAGCTGTACCTAACTTGACCAACGTGCATGCTGCAGAAATATGTATCGGCTATATCAGCAATCGGGATGCAGTCTACGAGTGGTTTTGAGGGTCAACTCAATGCTTGTTGGACACATAAATTGACGAAAACAGAAATTGAGCTTATCCGTTCTGCTGGATTTCTTGTTTCGGTCATTCATGGCAGGTGCGCAGCCATAATAATTGATATGTTACATAAAAACTTTACAAACCCTTTCCTCGTTGCACTTAAGCACAGTTGGTACTCTGTGTTCTCTATCAAGAAAAAAAATATATGCCTTTTCTTTTCTTTTCTTCTTTTGGTAAGCAGTACATATTCCTTTTATACGTAATGACATATCTTGTAACATCAAATTTGTAAGCTGGAACTGTGATGGATTTACAGCATCTAACTCTGAAGTTCATCAATGTATGGTTTCCACTCATGACTACTGTCTGAATGTATAGGCACGATATAATTGCACAAATATACCATGCAAGGAGACTTATACTCTACCTTACAAGGAACAGGGAACCTTATACTTTACTTTTCCCAAATATAATAGGTTAATCAAGCACTTATTGAGTTGATCAAGGCATCAGAAGTGAAGATAAATCCTCATGATTGGACTAATTTGCCAAAGAAAAGCTCCGGTAAGTATTCAAGAATGAAGAGAAAAGCTTCTCTCTGTCTCTCTCTCTCTCTCTCTGTGTGGCTGGGTTGATATCATTACCCTTAGCTGCAGCAGCTGAGTCCTCTAGGTGTTATTAGGGTATAAACGAGATTTTTCAAGTAGGATCATTAGTCAGTAACCATCAGGTACCAAACTCCCTACTCCCATGAACATGTTCCCATACGTGGAGTTTATGAATTAGGGTCGATATGCATGTCAGTGGGAAGCATATGCTGATGTATGATGTTCTTTTGGGCATGGTGGACAGGGACTCGGATCTTGTTAGTCAGATTAAGCGTGGAGGTTGGAAACAATGTCTCTCTCCTGTTTTACTTGGCAGCAAAACTGCATTTTTGCTTGCTATACCTCTGTGGTCTCTTTGTTTTGGCATTCGACTATGGACGGCGGTTCGTAAGAAGTTTAAAACCCATCAGGGTTGGACCTTCCCTCACAGCAGACAATAGTCAATAATCACTAATTTCTTGACGGTAATTCTAAACTTTGACAGTAGCCCCTCGTTCTTCATGTCTAAGAGCACGCGGGAGAGAAGCTCAACAGTTTTTTGCTCATCTTTTGCAGGGGTTCAATAAATTTGGCACCCTTCCATTACATTATATATGAAGAAACCGAGGTGATGAATGCACAGGATTCTCGAAACTACATATTTATCGAAAGGAGAGAGGACTTCATATTCGGCAATCTATTTTTTCACAACAGTTGGGAGGCACAAATGGTGGGAGATTGGGACAACCAATATTTTAGACAGATCCCTCTCCCCTGCAATCGGTTCATTTTTAGTCTCAAACATGATGCTAAGAGATGCCTCCACTTATGGTGGGAGATTGGGACAACCAATATTTTAGACAGATCCCTCTCCCCTGCAATCGGTTCATTTTTAGTCTCAAACATGATGCTAAGAGATCCCTCTGTATCTCCAACACATCCTTTACTCACTACACCTTTTTTGAGTGAGAAAGACGAAAAGGCTTTTTGTGGTCGTTTTGTTGCAAATCCTTCCGGTTTGAGTGTAAGTTTCCAGATTGAAATGTGGTCACCAAGAACAACAAAGAAACTCCGACCAACTCTCCTGAAAAACTAGTTAAGTCTTTGGTACAACCATCTGGGCTTGTTTATGACAACTCAAATATTAATATATGAAGAAAAAAACAAGAAATGTGTTTTGTGGCAAGCAGCAATCGGAAACTAATCAATAATAACCTGTGAATCTTTTGAAAACAAAGGCAAGGCACTAATAGAAGTTTTGATTCGATTAATCGAAGATTCCATGGTAAGTTTTTTTTTCTAAGCAAGCTGGGACAATCAAGGAGGAATTCTTGGATTGTCACTTATAGGTAAAAGAGAACTGCCAAGGAAAAAAAAAAGTAAAAAGAGAACAGTTGCAAGGAAAGGACAGCCTACCCCGTTAAATATTGCATAGGTAGCACTTCAACAGAAACTTCCAAGAGACGAGAGAATGTACCTGGCTCTTCTTTCTGAAGAATAAGGATGAACATCTGAGAGACCGTCATTTTTTTTTTCCTTAGCAAACATCTTGCTATTCATTGAAACGGCACGCTCATAGTGGCGGCATAACCATCATTCGTTACATCAGAAGGCAAAGAATCAAGCCTGAAAAGGGCAGAGTAATGCTGATTCATACATCAGTGGGCTAGTTCAGCAGTATTGCCCTCCCTAGCGTCCACACAAAACTCCAATCGTGGTGAATGACCAATAGACTTCAAATGGTGTTCACTTCCCCGGCAATTTCCCAATCCGGTATCCTGTCACGATCTTGCACCTGGTTCACTAGCTCAAGGCAATCTCCTTCGATGATCACCGGGACCCCAGCAAAACAATCAGCACATGAACATGCTACTGCCTACGCGGGCTGCCTGAGAGACCGTCAGTTTACTTCGCTTGGAGAAGGTGTTATAAAATCGAAGGAAGAGAGAAAACTTGAGAGGGAGAGGGAGAGAATCTCTAAATGGTGCTGAATGATATAATAATAGCCGTACTGCCTATGCAATGAGATTGATAAGTATGCAATCCAATCGGGTTACGGGCTATGCCAAATATACCGCGAGAATATACCAATTACATGATGAGCACTATTATCGACGGTGATGTGGCAGGAGGGATAGGTGGATGAACGGAGAAATCCGTCCTCAGTTTGGATAGTAGGCTACAACTCGCCTGCATATTTGTTGAAAAAATATTAAGAGCTTTCGATTGGGATAGACGGATGAACGGAGAAACCCGTCCTCAGTTCGGATTGTAGGCTGCAACTCGCCTGCATATTTGTTGAAAAAATGTTAATAGCTTTCGATTGAAAGTTGTACCACATAGATTAAATTGTAAAAGTGGTATATTTCATGGACCTGTAACGTAATTAAGTCTATAATCTATGACTATCTAATGCTTAAACTCTTAAGTTTTATACAACAATATAGATTCACTTGTGTTTATGAATGCCCTCTCCTAGAAACATCTAATCTACGATTGGAAAACAAAAAGGAGAGAAGATATATATAAAGTTCATCCATGTTATGTGAAAATTTGAAAAATTTGATTTAAACCCTATTAACACTTAGAGGAGGTAAATATGTGTTACCATTCTATTTAAAAATTAATAATAATTTTAGAAGAATAATTACCTTTCAAAGGAAAAATCATTCCGAACTAACAACCACTAAAAATTCACTAAGAAGTAAAATTTTACAACTGTGATGGTTGTTTAACCTTGACTACTCGATGCAAAAACGTAAGTAATTCAACTTAAACCCACTCCCTACAGTTAATCATCAGTCCTCTAAGGTTCTTCTTATGAGTTATTCAAGAACGTCATCGTTCTTCAATACGGGGAACTCTGGCAACTAAATTCCTTCAGCACTTGGAGGCTTCACACAAGACGTTGGTTACAATGATTATTGAATTTGTAGAACTAGAGAAAATCTGAATTGTTTAAAGTGTAGAGTGACCTCTGTAAATTTTTATAGTCTGTCTCTCTATGTATTTTTATAATTAGATGAGTTTCAAATGAAATTATGGAAAGATGGAAATTTTCTAAAAGACGGAAAAATATTCAAAATTTAAAATTTGAAAAATTGAAATTATGAAAGGAAGAAATTATTTTAAAATCGAAATTAGTCCATATAAAAATCATGCTTTTCGGGTGTGGATGAAATGGAAGGGTACATGCCTTCACAACGGGAGGTCTTTGATTCCAATCTCTGTAGGAAGAAAAATATTGTAATTTAAGTGACACACTAGTGGCAGTGATGAGACTCCCCTAGACATCCAACATTTGTTGTTGCTTTAGGCTTACGGTAACCTTGACTCCAAACAGTTCCAGAAGCCCAGAGCGCCTTAACTTGTAACGACGCCGTTGGGCTCATCTTTAACGGTTTAACCCTGCCAGGCCTGTTTGCCCTAAAACCCTAATTCTTTCGGACACGCAACATTTGACGATTGTTCGTTTTGCAGAGAGTTGGGGGCCATGGCTTCTGTAGTTGCTGACCGGGCAGACCCTCCAACGGAATTGGAGTTCAGTTGGTTACTCTCTCTCCCTCTGTTTCTCTCTTTTTCTTCTGAAATATGTTGTCTTTTTGTTTGCACATTTGGTCTTTGTGCTACAAATCAGAGTGTCAGCTGGGCGTTTCGGGGTTCTGACTCTATGGCAGTGTGCGAATGTGGGAAATCATCTTTTTCAGCTGTTTCTTCAAATAGTAATTTCGTTTGTAGTCTAACGCGACTTGAAATAGTAAAATGTGAGAAATATGATATGTCGCACTTGTAGGCTGCTTCTAGGCTGAATGTTCATCTCTCTCCTGTTTTTCACTGGTGTTGTTACTCATTTCATTCCTAGTTGTGACTTTGCATAGGAGAGAAATATACCAATCAGTTCAACTTGGGAAGACACGTATCTAGCAGTAAAATTGGGAAAAATTATTGGATACTTTTACTTTTTGCAAAATGATGGGATGCACGGTATCTGCCTTTGGGGATTTGTTTCCTAAGTACAGTACTTGAGTTTCTACGTATATATTAAGTTTAAGTTGAAAGAATTATATGCAGTGACTTGGAAGTAGACTATGAGTCTGAGGAGCATGCTTCCATGGTGTATGCAGCATTAGCTGTTGATAAGGAGGTGATCTTTCATGATTCTCAGACCAAATTTATTTCTCTCTTTCCTTTTCTAAATTTTTTGGCTCTTGTTCAATTCTGTTTCTAATTTCAGTTGCAGCCAGACAAAGTGAAAAGGCAGATGACACATTCTAATGGAAAACTTGCAGTGTAAGCTTTCTTCATCAAAGAGTTATCAGCATCATTGAGCAATTAATTCTTTTCCTAAAATACAGCTAATAAACGGAAAAGAAAAGCTGATGTTCAAGCAGGATACCGGAATTTTCCATTTGAAAAAGCGGGGGTCAAGTCCAGTATGCCTGCTTGTATTAGTTGTATGCTGAATCGGTTTTTATTGTATCTTTATAAGAGCCCACTGATACCCTTATCGAACTTCTGATCTGTCTTCCTGTACAGGCACTTTGAGGCAGTAGAGGCAAGATTTCTCCGTGCATCCTTTAGTGCTTTTGTAGACGTCCTTACACTTGCTACAAAAACAATTGAAGAATTTGGATATGGGATGGAATTGTGACATCTATTTTTCATTCACGTACTGGCTTGCTAGTTTCCTTAAGATGAGCTGTACAATTATCAAGATTAGGTGGTTATGATGTCTTCTTAAACCTTAGGCTGTAATTTGTCTTTTTGATTATGATTTATGAAATGTTTATTTCACCCTGAGAAGCTGTACTAGTTCTTTTACTCTGAGTGATGATCAGCTACTGAGATTGCTCAAATATATGTGCAAATACCAAATACACGATTTCATATTTACCAAAGAGAAGAGCAAGAAAAAGCAGAATATAATAGCTGACGGATGGTGGAGATAAGTGGACAGTGGTGCGAGTTCACTGAGAGTCTGAGATCGTACTGAAAATGCTGCTCTCTTTGGTTTTCATGCCGTCTCCCCATCTTAATTGCTGTGACAGGGCATTAAGGTTAGAATGACTACCAACCATTTTGTGTTGGTAATTGAAAATTCATATCCAACTTCAGCTCTGTTTTTGGCTGCACCAGCATCCATGGAGCTTGACACTATAAATTAAGAGAGAGAGAGAGAGAGAGAGAGAGAGTCACGTAATATAATTGCATAATCAAAGATAGATTCCTGTATGATCTGCCATGTCCAATGGCACGATCAAGCAACATTAAGCGAAGAGAGGGAATGAAGCTCTGGCAGCTCAGTTTGGCATCCAACAAGCACTCCATCACAGTATCAAGAGGCTGGTGCCGGAGGGTGATTCGCAGGTGGTGGTTGATGCATTCAAGCAAGACTTGTCGCTGCCCTTGGGTGATCGAGCCGATCTATTCTGATTTTAAACATCTTTTTTCTTCTTTTTATTCCTGGAATTTTCTCTTCCCGTAATGTCAATTCTTTAGCGTACAATATTGCTCGTCTGCCGTCTCCTCTGTTTTTTAGGAGAGTATTTCCTGTGATCTTGAGCTTTTTGTTAATTTCCCTTGGGTGTATTCAGGAGTGGATCCTCCTTATTCTATATTTCTGGTTGGTTTTTTTCAATGAAGTATAAAGCGAAGAGAGGGAAAAAAAAGGTTTATGTTGGTGTTCTTGTTCTTAATGAGATGCATATATGGACTTTGAACAGGAGTTTATCATTGTGTGGATACAAGTTGCAAATTACAAGCATTTTCCGGCAAATACTGCTGCGAAACTTAGGGGCTGAGGAGGAGTGAAACCAGGGTTTATGGCCAACATCTAATACGCTATACTCTCAGCCGTTGCACCTTCAAGGACAGGTCTCTTGACGCTGTCAATAGATTCAATGCTGGCAAAAATTCAGTTTGTGTTCTTTAAACCTGCTTCCATGAACGTAGGTTGCCCTCTTGGGGAAGAATCTGTAATCAATACGAAATGGTGGCTTTTCGGGAAATAAATTGTATTGGGGCACTGTTGGTGCTGGGTACTTGCTTAAAGAAGGAACTGTAGCTTTAACCTGTTTAGAAGAGTATCCAAGCTTTATGATCGTTTAGTCAAGAATCTACCACATACAAACTTCAAACACGTTAAAAAAATGGACTCAGCGTATAACTATTATCAAATCCATCCATGGAGAGGCAGAGGCTGACCTGTTCTGATATAACCGAAATAACTGTTTAGCTTTCCTTATCAGTAACAATATTGTTTGTGCTCAACATTATACATATTGCACAAAAAGAAAACGCAGATGATGAAATACATTACTACAATATAACTAGGTATATAATATTACCAAAGAATTGCTTGGCAGTTCTGAAAAAAAAAGGGAGAAAACAAGAGAAAATACTTCCCCGTATAAACCTAGCACTTGAAGAATCAAAAAGTACAAACAAAAAGACCAAAATGAAAGGGATAGTCTACGGGTATCCATGCTCATGTCCTTCATTTTCAGTCCAGGACTTTATCAGTATTCATCCAAGTAAGTGTATAGCATGTCATCTTTCTTTGACTTGCGTCGGCTGAGCAAGGCTTTCAAGAGGCGTTTGCTTTTGCTAGGGTACTGTTCAGCCTCTTTGCCATTTTCTCTTTCTGTAGGTAATCGCATTGAAGCGGATTTTCGAGGCTCTGAAGGATACTGGTAAGAATAAAAAATTCCAACTTTTCAGTCTCAACGAAGAGGTTGCTTGTTTAAATTTTTGCTACTATTATTTTACTTTAAATCCTTACTTCTTTTTTCCTTTTTTATATGCTGGAAAATCAGATGGTCAGTTGATGGTATATTAGTGTGGATTAAACCGTCACGGAATTAAAATTCAGGCGATATAATCATTTACTCACCCTTTGTCGAGCTTTTGGATTTGGAGTGGTCGGCCTACTTGAGTTTGCAGTGGTGGGCGGAAGTGAATTTGGAGTCTTTGACCTACTTGAAAGAGATCCAGAACGTAAAAGCGGAAACCGATGTGGTGAAACTGTCCTCTTCTCTGTTTAATGGCATTGTCATTAGAGGAATGATAATAGAAAGCACATGTAAATATATATGGCCATGTGTACAAACCTAATTCCTTTTTGGGCATGGTAGCAGTGAAGGAAAAAATTGCAGATCGTTGGGGAGGTCGTGGAGAAGGTGAAGGAGAACGCCCTCTACTGCATGAAACATAGTGCATACAATCATGATCTTCGTAACAAAACAGACCAAGGTTATCCATTAATGCACATGATAATACAACATCATTATATACCTGATTGTAGGCGTCGAGATTGTAGATGTAGGGGTTTCCCTTATTGTAGCTCGAACAGCTTTGGGAAATCAATCAGGTTAGAAGAATTAGATTATGATAACATCTTTCCCATAATACATGATATAGAGCAAAACAGATCGTAAAGCACACCTACCATTTCTAAACTGATGCCAGTCATCTTCATCATCTAGGCTGCAACCCTGGTATTTTGATTTTGTACGGTTGGCACCGTGCATGGTCTCCCCAACTGAGTGAGTTCGGAATAGTAAGGATCGACAAACAATTTTATTAAACTGATAAGAAACCAAAAAAGGAGCAGAGATTTGCAGTATATATATCAAAATGAAAAACGAGGGAGTCTATATTTGCCTGGCAAGATGTACCGCTTGTGGTACTTTGGAGTATTTATCACCAGTGATTGTTGGGAAAGGCCTTCATGATCAATGTACTCTCGGCATGTCCGTAATCTCTAACAAACCAAATTCAAAGTAATGATGAAAGTAAGTGACACGCATATAGTTCGCTTTCATTAGAGTGAGAAGTGTAGCTAGTGACAGCATCAGTTCAATTACGTTCTGCTATTGTGCAAACATCGAGTCACTTGTGTCCCATAATGGCAGTATTGAGGTCGGATATAAAGATTGCTTCTAACTGGTTTGTACATGGCATATTTTTGGGCATCCATAATCGGTCTGTCAAATCCTACATTTGAGAATGCTAGCAATGTTTGGGTATGAGAACCAGCTGAGAGACCTGATATCCAGAAATAATAGTAAGGCCGTTTGTTACAGACATCCTATCTAGGTCAAAATCAGCCTCAATTTTAGTGGCATGGAGTAAAATTTTAAAAAAGAACAAGTTTATTAGCCATATTTAACTTAGGACAATGGATTCGACTATTTGCAGACAGGTTTACTTCGCCTTCAGCGTATGCAGGCTGAACTTTAAGTAGGACAACATCTCAAACTGATCAATTTATGGCATTTATATGACGCACATCTCTACTGAGTAAAATGAGCTGAACTCTTTTGAAGGGGTCATTGCCATTCTGTACCATCTTGGGTTAAATGCCTTTCAGCCACAAACACTCAAAAACAACTCTCTCTTTCATTCTCCACAAGTGAAAATGGTTACTTCAAACCATGTAAATCCTTACATGGGGTTCTCCCCTTGAGTCTACTGAAGGAAACATAAAGGGTTCGTATTTACAGATAATTCAACTTCTGTTTCAGATTGCCAAGCATATAACAGGTTAGCAACTTCTTAAAGCAGTTAGGGAAGTAGAACATCCAGATAACTTATATGTTTGATGGGATATGTCGCTTCTCATTATGTGGTGTGAAAGCCACTTGATTAAAAACTTCTTCAGTATCTCTAGATACGTAATAAACGAGAATCACTCAAAGCAAACAGCTTATTGCTAAATATAAGGCCTCACCCAACTAAAACACATCTCATCTGATGCTCGGGATCCTATTTTGAACTTAGTGTGACTTCGATGTTTTCTCATTTCGATATTCCAAACTCAATGATTGAATTAGTATGAACTTCCAAAACTAGGAACTGCCTTTATACCATTATTTCCTTTACTAGGGAGTCGTTGAAGTAGGCAATAAAAGAAGAGAACTGACTTGCAAAGTCTTCTCTATAGATGATGAGAGACAATTTATCTTCCACTGAGGTGCAGCAAAACAAATTTCACTCGGCTTTCAAAATCAAATATCATCATTACCAGCTTGTTCAAGATAAACTCAACACATAGGTCTTTACTTAATAACTGCGAACAAGCAGCCCTACAATAAATGTTTGTGTAAGGTTTTTTCTCTGATAAAGGAAATAATCCAATCTCACCTGTTCAATGCAAGATACACGGAGCTCTGTTCCAGAAACTTCATCAACCTTCTCATCCAAGAGATCATTAACCTTATATGTAACAGAACCCAAATGGTCCACAGTATTCACAAGCGCTTTAATGGCATAATCTTTTAATGTCTCCACCACTCTGCACGCATACAGGATAGTTTCTTCAGAAGAGATATCAACATGTAATAAAAGAAAGGGAATTCAATTTAAAACACCAGCAGTAATGAATGAGATAACTCACATCTGTTTTTGGTCATCATTGGTGTACGATAGTTCAAAATACTCTGCTGCCGAGTATAATTGTGTCCTCAAATTTTTCAGATCCTGAATAACCATGTGAAATGAGAAACAGAGTTGCAAAAGTAAAAGTTTAAGAAGCCTAAGACATAAAGTTCATATTTCTCGCAAGGCCTAGCTTACTGCTGCAAATTCAATTACCTTAATAAACTAAACGGGTGCACCTAAAATTCAATCTTTGACAAGAAAGAGAATATTTGAAATTTTGAGAAAGACCATAAAGCTCAAATGGAATTAATTTGCAGGCCTGATTACTAAAAAAAATTAATACCTTGAGACTATCAGAGAAAAGCAAGCTCTGCTGCATGGAAACCTCATCAAAATTAGATGCTTCATGAGGGACCAGCAGAGTAGAAGATGTAGTCATCGTCCCCATGAAAGAGAAATCGGAAGTCAGGATAACTTATCCTGCAACAACCAAGATGGCCAATTTAGAACAACATAAAGAAAAAATGATAATAATGAGCAAAGGGAACAGAAAGAGCTATAAGAGAAACAGTCCCGTTTTGTAGTCAACAAATTATCGTTTCTCAATTTTCACAAGCCAGACCTTATTTTTTCCAAGAGCTCAACGACAAAAGAGCATAAAAAACCTGAGAAAAGGACTTACAAAAACCCGTAAGAACAATGCTAACAACAACGAATGTGTCTATGGGGTTGAGACAGAGTCACAGCTCGCGACCAATAAAATAACGGAAGCCTTTATTTTAATATAACATTTTGCTGTATCTGAGATAAAAAGAAGATAATCCAACAGCATAAAACAGGTAGTGCTTTGCCATACTTCTGCAATTATCGCAGACAGGAAAATGAAGAGACTAATAAACTAAACACTGATATTCCTTAACATCGCAAAAAGCGCATTTTGTCTGGAACTTCAAAAATACTCACATTTTATTAAATTTTGAAAAAGAAACCAACATAAAGATTAAAGGACATGACAACCAAACCTTAAAAACACCAAAAGCTGTAAAATTTGAGAAGCCTCTTTTCAATTGCTGAGATACTTGAGGTAAGGAAAATAAAATCTTATGTAAAAAATGAAAGAGTCGTGTATTAGGATCAGCTGAGTGAAGTCTGTTGTTCTCTTGGGTTAATCCCTTCCCCTTTTCTCTTGGTTCCCAGAACCAACCAGAGATAAACCAAATGACAACCAGGGGCGTAAGCGAAAAATGAAGAGACTAACCTGGTGCTGCTTACAACTATCACACCTCCAGACTGAAAGACAAAACCCACTTCCAGTTCAAAAAAGAACACAAACCCACTTCAAAATTTCAAACTTTGAGGACCGAATGTGAAACCCAAATGGTGAAGGCGTCCAGAAGAGTCGCAGTACATAGATAAGCCACTCTGACGACAGTGACTAATGTGGTTTGGTACGAGATTTTGACTAACCAAGGAAAACGACAACTTTAAATTGTGCCTATAGGATGTAAGGAACAAAAAAGCAAAGACTTGCAGAGATAGTTGAAGAAAAGAGGAACAAGCATCAAGGTGGTGAGCACGTTGGTATAGGTAGGGAATCTGGAGGTTTGATTTTTAAGACAGCCAAAAGTCTGCTCCAGCCTCCTTTTGGAAGCAAAAACTGGTATTAGCCATTTTTTTTTTCTACGCAAAAAACTGGTCTTATTCCAAGCTCAGTTATCTAATCGTTGCCATTAGTAGTGGGACTTTTCTATTCTTTTTTGGTACGGTGGCTCCACCCCTTCTGGTTGTTTGTACCTGAGCTACATTAGACATTGTTTGCTAACTCGGAAACAAACAATAACAGGGTTTCGTTCTTCAGCACCTCATCCATTTATTGGGTGTCCATTGGTTGTAGAGGGACTCAATGGACGATTAATTCTGTCCGCTGGCTTGGTGGGTCCTCAATAACACATGTAGGTATAGGCCGTGAAGTTTGAGAAACCCAACACTGAAGAAAAAGGAAAAAACTATAATAAGAGGATCAACAACTTTAGTTATGAAATCTACAATTGAATATGTATTTGATTGGAATTTTTTAGACTCAAATTGTATAAAGGAATATATATATATATAAAATATATATTAGGGCAGTAATGAGGACTATTGCAGTATAATATATGTTTATATTTACTCCTGTAGATTAAAGTAATGCTCTATTTTATTTTTTGAATAAAGTAATGATCTGTATTTAGTACTTCAACGCCACTACCTTATTGGGTCCCCATCTTCCTCTCCTTTCCCAGTAATTACGGGGGAAGCTAATTGGGTACCGCTTGATTTAATGCGATTTATCATCTAGTACTGTAGTCCCACCACGCGCTCTTTAGTAGGCGTGCACCGCCCTTGAAAGGCACCGATCGATGTTTGTTTTATAAAAGGGAAAAATACTCCGTACGTCTCTGGGGTATGACCCTTTCTCAATTTAGTCCTTAGGGTATGAATTTTCCTTAACAAATCCCTGAGGTTTGACCCTATTCCCCGAATAGTCCTGCCGTCAACTAAATGGACGGAAATGCACACGTGGCTGACGACGCACACGTGGAAACTGACAGCTCGATTACCAACCAATCGCAGTGCGACACGTGTCAGTGAATAAAAAATAAAAGATTTTTTTTTAAAAAAATCAAAAATTAATAAAAAAACTATTTTTTATTATTTAAAAAAAAAAAAGAGGAAGGGTGAACAGACCACCGGCCGGTGGGTATTTTGGCCGCCCTCCACAACCATTGCGCCACTGATCTTCCTCTTCAAACCCTACACCACAACCCCTCCCACTTACATCCTCCGTGATGTCTCTCTGACTGCCTATCCCTCTCAAATCTTGGCGATTGTTGGCCCCAGCGGTGCTGGAAAATCCACGCTTCTAGACATTCTAGCTGCCCGAACTTCACCCACAAATGGCACTCTTCTTCTCAATTCTTCCCCTCTCAAGCGTTCCTGCAGTGTTACTTCTCGACGAGCCCACTTCAGGCCTCGATAGCTCGTCGACGGTGGCAACTGTATCATCGACGACATTGTGCCGGACCCTGACGAAGAAGACATACTCTTCCTCATCAACCTCTTCTCCGGACCTACCATTTCTGGCCACACCCCACCATCCCCAACTTGAAACACAAACACACCATGCCCATTTCCATGAGCACTGCTATTGTCGTGACAATTATGAGTATCGTTATCATTGACCCAATTGAACACATCCCAGAAGAATTCCACTTCAATGCCTCCGACGTAGATTTTCTCATTCCCTCTAAATTTCCACTCCAGCCTTTTGACCACAAGGCTTATGGGTTGATGGGTGGAGAGAGATGGAAATGGAGCCTGGACGATTCCAAAAGAAGGAGAAGGTTGATGGGTGGAGAGAGATAGAAATGGAGAAAGAATCAGTAGCGTAGATGGTGAGGGAGTGAGAGAAGAGTGTTTTTTTTAATAATAAAAAATAGTTTTTTTATTAATTTTTGATTTTTAAAAAAAAAATCTTTTGTTTTTTATTCACTGACACGTGTCGCACTGCGATTGGTTGGTAATCGAGCTGTCAGTTTCCACGTGTGCGCCGTCAGCCACGTGTGCATTTCCGTCCATTTAGTTGACGGCAGGACTATTCGGAGAATAGGGCCAAACCCCAGAGATTTGTTAAGGGAAATTCATACCCTAAGGACTAAATTGGGAAAGGGTCATACCCCAGGGATATACGGAGCATTTTTCCCTTTATAAAAAATTGGAAAGATTTTTAAGGGTTTTTGTATAGAATTGTCAGCACATAGGTAGATTAGAATTTTATATATTTTTATATAAAATTTGAAAAAAATTAAAGATATTTAATTTCATGATCCCTGATCCATATGGTCCACATCTTACTTTTAGCTTTGTTTATCAATTCTAATTGGTTCTACTCCATATAATTCTAATAATAATTGGAACTATCACAAATGAATCTAAGTAGATGGTTCAATTGAGACTTAATTAAAACAAATATTATATGATTCACATCCACTTGGATTAAAGAATTTGGGAGCATCACATATAAAACACACATTTACCAATAATAAAGTAAAAGAGATTCAAAATTTGCCAATGCTGCTGAATTTGGATGCACACAAAGGGTACGTTTGTTTATCGAAATTTTGGAGAATATTTTTAAAATTTTGAGAATCTTTTGAATGTTAAAGTTTATTGAAGTTTGTGAAAAGTTTGAACTGTATGTGTAAAGTTAGAAATTTTGAAATATTTTGTTTTATTGAAAATTTTGGGCCCGACAAATAAACATGTCCAAATTTTTTTAATCACAATCACTTTTTCACTTACTGCTATACTTTTTTTTATATATAAATTCTAATAACTTTTTATAAGCTTTAATAAATTTTTTCTAAATTCTAATAATTTTTTTATCAATCTAATTAGATTACTTCCAATTGCCCATTAAAAAAAAAAGAAAAAAAGAGAGAGAAAGAGATAGATAGGATAGAAAAAGAATCTCAAGAGGACGTGAATCCTGCTAAAAAGCAACAGAAGCTAAATAAGGGCCCACCAGAAAAGAGAAGGTTTAAAATTGGGGTAGAATGCTTTTAAGCTTTTTGAATCCAAGATTTGCGGATGATTCCCTGCAATTCGGTTACAATTAGGAGCGAGAGAGAATTGCACCCACATTCTCTCTTAAGGAAATATTGGGCATTCCGCTCTGGGATTAATGTAGGGCCAGCATTTCTCACATGAAGAAATTGGTGGGCCTTACCTCCGCGTCACCAGCCTCTTAATTGCTCTTCGTACAGTATCCTAGGTATCGCAGACAAGCCTATCCCAGATCTTACTCATTTAGTCAGATTTTATAAAAAAAAATCAGTGCCGTGATTGGTGCGAATGGGATGGGTCCCCATTGACAGAACATTGAGAATGATTGCGGGATTCTATCGCGTGTGCACAGATCTCCTTGGGCTGCCTGCAGACGCGCCTTGCCGAATCGAGCATTCTCCTTGGGTGGCCTTTAACTTGGGCCTAATCAGCCCAAAATCCAAACATGGGCCTTATTGATCCTAGATATCGCAGACAAGCCTATCCCAGATCTTACTCATTTAGTCAGATTTTATAAAAAAAAATCAGTGCCGTGATTGGTGCGAATGGGATGGGTCCCCATTGACAGAACATTGAGAATGATTGCGGGATTCTATCGCGTGTGCACAGATCTCCTTGGGCTGCCTGCAGACGCGCCTTGCCGAATCGAGCATTCTCCTTGGGTGGCCTTTAACTTGGGCCTAATCAGCCCAAAATCCAAACATGGGCCTTATTGATCCTAGATATCGCAGACAAGCCTATCCCAGATCTTACTCATTTAGTCAGATTTTATAAAAAAAAATCAGTGCCGTGATTGGTGCGAATGGGATGGGTCCCCATTGACAGAACATTGAGAATGATTGCGGGATTCTATCGCGTGTGCACAGATCTCCTTGGGCTGCCTGCAGACGCGCCTTGCCGAATCGAGCATTCTCCTTGGGTGGCCTTTAACTTGGGCCTAATCAGCCCAAAATCCAAACATGGGCCTTATTGATCCTGAATTTTTGATGGACTTGGGCTCTATATTGATCATTTCTTTTCTTATCTAATTTTCACATACCAATTTGTCAACATCTCCTTCGAGTTTTTTTCTTTCTTGGCATCCCCTTCGAGTTTTAACTTGCATGTACTCGGACGAATAACGACTTACCGGTTAACACCGCACGAGACGTTATCTTCATTAAAACTTTGAAATGGAGATCATGATACACTTAACTTGCTTTCTAAAATGAATGTGCTGATTCATAGAGAAATACCAATATACATTGAATGTTGTATGATTCATACTGCGCACGACAATTAATACAGATGCTAATGTAGGACTCATACTTGTGTCTATCTCTTTCTAAAAGATAGAGATCATCTCCAATTCACCGTTCGAATCAGATGGTTAAATTCTGAGAGAGATAAACACAATACATGAGTCACATAATGGGTCTCCACTGTGCAGTAATTAATACAGGAGATATTGAATATTATGAGACCCATATGTTGTATCTATTTATCTCCGAATTAGACTACGATAGTATAATTGAAAAAAGATCTTGATTCCTTTCAAAGACAATAAATTTGCGAGGATGCATCAATGAATTGGTGGAAGAAGGGCCTAACTTGTACCTAATTAATCCTTTCGTGGCAGCTCATACATTATATACACCGTAAGTATGAATAACCATGATTAGGCCTTGCCAAGAGAAAGGCCACATATTATATATAAGTATAATTCAAAAACCGACCTTTTGACATATCGTTGTCATTATCTTCAGAATATTCAATAAGGCCGGCCTTCCTTAGTCTCTCACTCACCAAGACAATTTTGGTTTTCTTTTTCCTTTTATGGGGAAATTGATCACCAATATAACCAAGATTAATTAATTACTCATATGATCCAATCATATATATGTTACTTACGTTACAGATTATAATGACTTGCATATTGAAACACCGATCAATTAAAGTACGACATTCTTTTCTACCGTTTTAGTAGCCGCCATCGTCCATCAAATTTCATAGTGTACAAAGTGATCAAGATAGTAGGGAGGAATAATGGATCACCAATGGCAGCTTATGACGGCTTCCTCCGGCTCCGTTAAATATTAATGCTTAACTAGATAACCCTAAAACGGAGTTAAATTTGACAAAGATAGTGAAGATGGTAAGTGAACTGATCATGTACATTTGTATCATAATTAATTCATTTTTATGCGAATCTATGCATTAATTTACCTTGATAATTGTTTTTGTAATCTCTAGTTCTAATCATAATATCTCTCGGCATGCATGCATATATATATGTGCGTATGTGCAGTAATGCATCATGCATATGCCAACCTTAGGATGCTTGCATACTAGTGGAATAAATGTTTTTAAAAAGAATAAATTAAACCTAACTATAATATGTTGAACTGTTGAAGTATAGCATTTTTTTTTTAAAAAAAAAGTCCGAATTTGAAACCCAAAAATAAAAGTAAATATTTCTGAGGTAAATGGTATGACAAAAGATGTTAGATGGTTTGAATTGCTTATGTGGAAGTATTAAATGACGGATAATTTATTAGGGAAATTATATATATAACGTGATATTCGAAATATTTAGAATATTTTTTGGCATGCATGCATGCATGTCATATATATATATATATATATAATGGGGATATGTGTGAAACCAATCTGAAAACATCTGAAAGCAGTAATGAATACTAATTATGCAACGTACACTCTTCTGTGATTGGTACTAGTGGTTCCCTAATTAAATATGCATTTAGTAGATTTCACCGAAAATGTAACCCCCCAAAGGACGTGTGCACGAACTTCGACTATCCATCTTATCTGAATTCTGATCTAATTCTCCTAATTTATACCTTCTATTTTCTATTCAATCTCACGCCATCTCTCTCTCTCTCTATGATCTCTCAGATGGATTCTGGCCAGCTAGATACTCCCAAGGTTGAGAAGAACCCACATGAATTTGACTGGTTCTCTGAAGAAAGTTCTCATGAGTAAGAAACAGCTAATTTCTTTATTATGCGTGGTACATTTATATATACACGTTCTTTAATATATATATGCTTCTTGGAAATTATGGGACAAGGGTAGAGGAAAATGTTGGTATAAATTTTAAGGAACCAAACAATCTTAATTATCTATTTTTAACAACTCTTAAAGAACCAAAAAGGTTTAAAACATTGTTTAATTTATGTTTGTTTGTTCTGCTCACAATGGAAGTTGTCTGCTTCTGGGGTGTTCTTTTCTGCAGAGTACTAGAACTACCACCGCTGGACAGTTTCTTCGAGTTCGACCCGCTTCCATTGCCATATAATACGAAGCAACTATCCCTCTCTGACTTCCAAGACTTTGAGGATCTGGATTCTATCTTTTTCTTGGCTGAACACGACCTTCCATTCCCTAATGAGGATGTGGTAGTCGAGCAAAGACCTGCAAACTCCATAATAAACTGTACTGGTTATTTTGACGATCTTGGAAATGAGTTAAGTGAATCTTTATCTTCAATGATAATTAAGAGTGAATGTGCAAGTTCAAATACGACTGAAGAGGAAAAAAGGACGTGTGGGAGGAAGAAGTCGGCCACTGTGTTAGAGTTGGATGAGATACAGAGGCACTTTGATGTCCCAATAACCAAAGCAGCTAGGGAGATGAATGTGGGACTCACTGTGTTGAAGAAAAGGTGCAGGGAGCTTAACATCCTGCGGTGGCCTCATAGGAAGATCAAGAGCTTGAAGTCCCTCATCGACAATGTTAAGGTACGTCCATTTTGGCTACGATAATCCTTGTCCACATACAGCAACATCATGTCACACGTTATGAGAGCGACCCAATAAGAGTTCCATATCAATTTTCAAGTAGACAGAATAAGTACTCTGAACTTGTCAATATTGGTTATAGCACAGCTTAATTTCAATTTGGTCAACATTAAAACTCGGTTTTTGACTATCAAATCTTGTTTTTTTGTACTCAAGTCCCGAGAGGGGAGAAAAGGCGTGTAGAAATCATGTTCTACGTATAGGAAGAATAATTCACAAATAGTTGCTGTTTTAATCTGTGCATGTTTTCCTTCTTTCTTACCCAGAGTCTAAAGTGGTTGGTTTCATTGTAGGAATTGGGTCTGTCAAATGAAGTAGTGATGTTGGAGGAGCACAAGAGACTTCTAGAGAAACTGCCAGATGTAGAGCTGACAGAGGGAGCCAAGAAGCTAAGGCAGGCATGTTTCAAAGCAAATTACAAAAAGAGGAGGTCTCTGGCCATTCAAGCTTGACTTCCTTGTCATTTGACATTAGCGAGAGAGAGGGAGAGAGGGAGAGAGAGAGGGTAGTTAGTTAAGTAGACTATATCACACATTTATGACCACACAGTACTTTTTCATGTTAATTTCATGAGGAAAATGAATTGGATATGTACTACGAACTTGTTTGGAATTTGAAAGAAAGGATATTTAAGTTTCTGGGTTACTGTGGGTTACAGGTGATATTGATGTTAAAAGTTAGCTAGCTGTGGTTTTCATGGTACACATAAATATTCTAGTCATGGAGAACTGCCATCGTAAAGTCCTTGGTGAATACTCTTCTCAGGTTCTGGAATTGGAAAAGCAAAACATACTCACAGACTTTTGGACAAGTCAAAACCCTATTTATGTTGGTACCAATATCAACCTAATCTCTAGCAGAAGGGTCGGTAGCTCTAGTTTTCAATTCCCACAATCAACAGAAGCCTATTGGTACACATGCATGGGATAAGTATCAATATAGTAGACAATGCTTGGCCAATTATAATACTACTTGGATTAAGAGTTTAATTAGCTAGACAAATAAGAAAATGACTTCCTATACGCCTATAAATGATCTTAGAAAATTCTATTAGAAATGAGAATTCAGACTAATTGTCAATGATAGCCGTAAATGTTTGAGGGAGAGCTCTCAATGAATTTCACACACAAACACATTGCGAGCAAGGTGGCAGCAATTACGGATTTTTATGCAGAATAATGCTCTTAGTGCATCATCATATAAAAATAATAATATACACTGCATCTAATGATCTAAAGCAAACATATTGCTGCCTTCTTTTTGAGCTGTACAAGATATCCAACTAGAAACGGGAAGCATGATTGGTCAGAGGGTGTGGCAGCTGATGATCAGGAGCCCATCTTTTTCGGTCTCTCTTGCCGACGTCTCCATGGGACCACTTGCTTAAAGCCTGCATAAATGCTGGCCTGCAGTTGTATTATGCAGCGAAGTCTGATTATATACCGGATTAGATCAATGATTAGAGAAGTCAATCAGGTTCATCAGAGATAACATTTTTTATACATTGATTAATATTTTTTATATTTTTCGTCTCCTGGAGAAGTTAAAAGGTTTCCTCAACAGAACAGAATAAATTAATTCTCATGATCAATTGGGTAGCTAATGGGATGAGAACTAAGATATTTGCTGGAAATCAATTTCAAGTATGATTAATCTATGCTTATATATATATGTATCTCGGCTAATTGAAAACAAGAAACGTCATGAAAAGTTGCCTATGGCAAGAGATTATTACTAGGGCCGACTCTAGCTATAGGCAACATAGACAGTTACCTTCCCTCATATTTAGGAGGCCTCCAATTCAAATTTTTTGTAATGATATATTTTTTTTAAAATTTAATAATAAGGCCTAAAAAACTTAACAGTTAAAGAGTATATTGATTGAAGAGGTCTATTAAATCTTTTTAATTGAAGAAGCATTAACTTTTCTTCAAATTTAAGAGGCCCCAATTTAAAATTTTCTGTATATTTAAAGAAAATTTAATATTAATACCTCAAAAACTTAACTTAAAGAGCATATTGATTGAAGATGTCTATTAAATCTCCTTTCACTTTTTGTGGTATTTACAAAGTCTCCCCCCATAAAATTTTCTTATTTACGACATTAATTGCAATCTATTTATTTATTTAATTTTTGTTTACCTTAGATATTGCTAGCTACTTAATCCTTAACTAACAACTAAAAATCTATCTTTAAAAGCACTTAAACTTACTTGATACAATATCTGTCAAGTACCAAAAATATCCAAAAATCATCTCTCACCCATTCTGTTTTTTATTCTTATCAATTTTTAGTGCTTCTCAACTCTTATCTTTGGTCAAAGTCATGAGTGCTATTATTCTAAAAAAATTACTTTAATTTTATTTTATATTGTATTTATTTTAATTATCATTAAAACTAATATTAAGTATGACCCAAGAAAGATTAAATGAATTAGTAATATTATCGATTGAAAACGATATATTAATACATCTAGAATATAACACTTTGATAAATAATTTTGTATTCCAAAAATTTATAAGAATAATTTTAACTAATTTGTATTAATATATTTTTTTAAATATACTATTTTATAATTATTATAAAAGGCCTCGTTTTAGAGTTTGGCTTAAGGCCCCAATTGCCTTATAGCCACCCCTGATTATTACTATCTTATCGTGTTCTGGGCTAGTTCAGATGGGAATATCTACGTGAGTGTTATGAATTTTCCAGGATACAGGATGTTGTTGTCATGAACTATAAAAATAACTGAAGTGATGATCAAAATGATCTAAGATCAGGATAAGGAGACCTTGAATTAATGTTTGAGTTGTTAGCCTGAGCCCTGACTCTCATGATAATTCAAGTTCTTTGACTGAATTAGTCTCTGTGAGCCTATGTCTCTAATCATGCATATTGCTTCTTTAAATTTCGATCAGATTGAAAATAAGTGCAGAACACAAAGGCCAGGTAACCGTTGGCTTGGCACTTACCAAAAAATTTGACTTTGTGTCGGAGATACTTAAAAAGCTCCCTCTCCTCCTAATCCTTGTGATCTTCACCTTAGTATAGACGTCGCCACCAATTACGTCAACCACCCGCGGAGATGAGAAGTCGAAACTTGCCTGGTGAACCTCCTTGTTCTTCCTGAAACTCCCCCACCTCATGGACCCAAAAAGACCTCCCTTCTCCTTAGCGACTTTCCTGCCGTGGTCCTCTGGGCTTTTGAAGGCAAACCTGTGGCTGTGAGATACAGACAAAGACCGGCCGAAATAAGGCCCCTCCAAGACAGTCGTTGGAGAGGATACGTTAGTAGTTTTACTCTCACTTAACAACCTGGGAGGCAGTTCCAAGGTTCTTGCATTCTTGGGTTTGGATTCGGTGGCGCATGGCCTCGGCTTGCCTGGTGCTTCCTCCCACTGAAACGGAACAGAAGCCGTGCTTCGGAGCGGTGGTGTTCGGATTCCTGGAGACTCGGGCGTCTTGCCTGGAAGCGAGAACAAAGATAGCTGTGGTGTGGAGCTTGCTTCGTACTCTGGTTCGGAACCCATGTTTTTTCTGTCTCTCTGATCTCTCAAGGCTTTAATCTTTCTCAAGAAACTCAAAGATCCTTTTCTCTCTGCAGAAAAACATGCATACCCAGTTGATTTTTGGTCACTTTGTGAGATAGGTAAGTTATGACTTTTTATAGAGAGAGAGAGAGAACTGGGTCTGGTTATTTAGAGCGAGCGAGAGAGAGAGAATGTGAATTGTGACGGTCACAGCAACGCTCCAGGCGCTTCTTCTTCACAAGAAATGGCAACAAGTTCTCTTCATAACATTTACCTTCTTCGTTACGAAAGCGCCTCCGGTCCCACCTTAAGAGGTCCATAGCTTTTATTGGTAGACAACGACCATCAACGTTAATTTGCTTATTTGTTCTATTGAAAAGTCATAGTTAGAGAGGGTTTCTGCATTAAGGCGATCGAATAACCCAAGAAGGAAGTGTGTGGGAATATGCAAGGGTTAGGTGAGGGTCACGCCATTTATGTGCTATGTGTGTACGAAATGCTAATTCAGCCATTTCTACAAGTAATTAATCTCCCATTTTGTTTTCTTTGGTAAAGGTATCAGGAATCTCTCGGTAATATATAATCCTCCTGCATGTCAAAGTTCTTGCAAAATCATGGGAAAGCCGGCAATTGCATATGATCAGTAGCTTCAAACAGAAGTACAATAATGTCAGTTTCTGTGTATATTTTGGTTTTATGGCTGTCCATGAAAGTGATAGTTGCGCAGGGAAGAGCAGGGTGAAAGTGATGCTCCGCAGAAAACTAGAGAGCGTTTAATTGTATAATTACTTGAACTGAACACCAAAAACTTGTGACCAGTTGAATTGTATTAATTTGTTTTGCTCTTTCAACAAGTGAACTTCATGAGGCCTGATCGTGTTATGTTTTTTGGATTAAAATATTGCTTTAGTCTTAGTTTTGAATTTTCCATGTTTGACCTTCATTTTCATAAATTTAGTTATAGCCTATGCGCGTCAGATTCGCTAAATGAGACTATTTTTTCTTTTTCTTTTTTGTTTTGGTGTGAAATGAATGCATTACTGTAACGAGAAAAGAGACACCTTTCTCTCTGTTCGGCACCGAGTATTCGTGGTATCCGATCCATTCGGGGTTTCACTAGTCTTTGAATCTGATCTGCATTCGTAATTTTTTTTTCTAAGTAACGTGAAATTTCATTTAACGGAGAAGAAACAACAGTGCTGATTACAGAGGAGCCATCAAGGCCGGTACAAAACATAGGGGCAAAAGAGCTCATAACAGCAAACTGAACATCCCGAAAGACCATACAATAACTGGCCACAAGGGCCTGAATCCTAATAGCCACAAAGACTGCATACAAGGGGGCCAAAAGACCCATATTTTTAAAAAGGGTACAAGAACCCGACATAAGCTCCGCCACGCGCGAAGGAGACCAATACCAGAGGAAATGGCGAGCAAGCTCCGCACTCTCATTGCCTCGACAACCCATCCACACCAGCACATACAAAAGGAGGGACAAAGTGAGGAGCTTCATTGCTGCATGAACACGCCGCACCAACCAAACATCCACGAGATCCGTCCCAACACAAACCAGAAAAATGAAGTTATTAGACACAACACTACAAACACAAAATACACAGCAAAGAACCCTTGGACCGAGAAACAACAAGCCACAACAACCCAACCAAGGCAAAAGAAGGGCGGGTGCGTGAGATCCACGCGGGCCCACGGGTGCGCGTGGAACCGCACGCGCCGGTGCAGGAGCTCTGGGAGAATGGTCAGAGGAGGGCCGGGAGCGAACGAGCACAGCCGAACGGAGCGTGGCCACCAAAAAGTCCCCAAACCGCCAAGATCTACCCATGAAGAACGCCCAAATGAAGGAGCATGCGGAAAGGGAGAAAGGGGAACAAAAGGCCAAGGGAAAAAAAGGAGAGGAGAGAGGGAGAGAGAAGGGAAAGACGGGACGAGCAAGAGCTCCTCCCGTCGCCGGATAGGGCAAGGGGGCGGAGAGAGCAAGCGCAGAGGAAGAAAATCTAGAGAGAGGGCAGAGGCCCTCTCTAGATGGAATACGAGTTTCTAGACTTCTCCTCTGTCTATTGGGCAAGGAACTGTATTATTCAGACAAAAAAAGAAAAAGAAAAAGAAAAAGGGACACAAAAAGGTCATTGAGACAGTCATACGAGACTGCCTGGTTATCTAGCTCGCACTTGAGGTGAAGGTGGCAGGTGGAAGAATATGACTTTGGAGTGCATTTATTCTCCATTACTGGTCTCTCTCAATTATTTTCCATTGTACTTCAAGTTATACCCAATGTTGGGTGCCATTGATTTCCCTAAATATATAATAGGTTAACCAGAGAGGACAGGAGTCGCAATGGAAACACCAGATTGCTAGATGGGCTGTAAAGTTGTAATTGAAAGGTCTTTGGGGCCCAACTGAAGACCCCGAATTTACTTTTAGGCCCTTATTAGGTAATCTGTTTTTAAGTATTTTGGAGCTATAATTATGTAATCCACGACTGCGAGGTCTCTTTTTAGTGGCATGTGGTTTCCTCGACAAATCTTTTTCTCTGGCAGCCTGGCTCTTTTAGAAGTGTGGCGTACGTTATGAAAGCTTGAAAAGGGATGAAAAATAAGGAATCGCTGCCAAAAGTCTCCAAAAGCGGATGTTTTGAGGTCAAACATAGAGGGCAAGTCCCACAAAGTGATTAGAATGCATTCCCCCATAATCAGAAGTAGATAGAAGCAGGTTATGAAAAATACAACTAAAAGAACTATTTCTATGCAATCTTTTGTTTTTTGTTCAATTCTTTCTCTCCTGTCCTATAACGACATGAACCATCTTGGATGCATTGGGCTCACCTCTTTTGGTGTGTTGACACCTCCAGTAATCAAGTTGTTGACCTCTTTGGGCGCTAGGAAAAGTTTTGAGAGCCTCATGGTGCGTTTGTGTACCAAAATTTTACCCTCTCTAAAATTTTAACACAATTAAATATTACAATATAATCTCTCTCTCCCCATCAAATCATTACTATTTATTACAAAAATATAAAAAATTACCTCTCTCTTCACTTTTTCACTAAACCCAATACCTAAAATTTTAACAACACTAAAATTTTACAACACAAACACAACATCAATCACCTCCAGTAATCAAGTTGTTGACCTCTTTGGGCGCTAGGAAAAGTTTTGAGAGCCTCAATCACCTCCAGTGAGTCGCCTTCCACAATAATTGCAGTAAACCCTCCCTTCACAGCCTTTTCAACTCCTAGCCTGACAGCTTCTGCCTCTTTGAAAGTACTATTTGATTCAAATACTATTAGCCCTACTCTGTTCTTCAGTCTTTTTGTGCTTCTTCTTGGACTCCATTTGGAGTCTAAGGGGTAATTCGGATCTTAAATTAACAGCTTTATAGTTTAAGAGCGAAACATTATTAACACTTTGTAGGCCAGTGTAATTATATTTAGTTAATTTATAGCCAGAATTTAGTTGGAAGCACGAGAAAGAAGAACCATTAGCTGCAAATACAGTGAATCTAAAAGTACATCAAAATGGTTTGTGTTTGTTCCCTGTACAAATTCAACTATAGCAATGAGAATAAACACAGAAAATACTAGTTGACCATCTAACCCATATTGGACCTCAGCTTAATATTATTGGTTTTCTATCACTACCTTCTCAAATCTATCATCCCCTCACGAGCCAGGGTCCCCTCAAGTTCTCCAATAATTCGAGCTATCCGAACCTCAAGACCCCTCTGAACTTCCTGAAAGAGAGTTCTAAGACTATCAGCAAAGCACTTTATGTCAAAGCTAGCATTCTGGTTTAGCTCTTCAGCCACGCCAACAAATCCAGGGGCAATGTTGGATTGAATTTCCATCAGTCTCTGACCTGTTGCAACTATATATCTCTGCAGCTGAAATGTTTCATCGAGGAATTGCTCTAGAGTCTTTGTCTCTCCCTTTGTTCTTGCTATTCTAGCATCTCCACATTTCACAGATAGATCGTTCTCGCGCTGAAATTATAAATAATAAGGAATGAGTTTAGGATTACACTTTCAAACTGCCAAAAGAGATGTCAATGAGACTGTCATCTAGTGGCCAAGACCAATGAATTTACTTTTTGACACCAGTTGAGGACCTAATTGAAGTCAAACTGAATCACCAATATTTCAAAAGCTTTGCAAGATTATATGGAGAGGTTTGTTAAAAATTTCAATTAACAAAAAGTCAATTTCAAGGACAGAATGTTTTGAACTGAAACTTCACTGAATCCATTTTTACCGAATGATCCAAGCTTACCTTCCGTTTGCAAAGGTCATCTGCCTTTTCTTGAAGGGACTGGTACCTGCCAATTTGCTTATTCAGCAAAGACATTACTGAAAGAAAAGCTTTCATCCCAATTTGCCTATTATCTTGAATGCTTTCTGTATCTTGAATGCTTTCTTTCTTTCCTGTCAACCTCTCGAGCATAAACAGCTGGTGCTTCAGCCTTTTGATCTTATAAGAAACTCCAAGAGCATAAATATCCACCCTCCAGAGGGTAGTGTTTGTCTTACTCGAGGCTGGGCTAGGTGTGTTCAACTGTTTAGCAGTATCAACATCCCCTGGACTTGTACTCATGTCTTGGACAGGATCCTCATTCGCAAAATCCTCATCATGTTGTAAATCTTTTTCTGGAGATTGGACTGTTAACCCTACATCTTTGAACTGGTTAAAGGATGCCTTTTCTTCTACTTTCTGAGGGTCTTCCCCTTGATCCATGTCCACCGAACTTATGTTTGTTGCTTGTTCTCTCACCCAGGGTTTTCCCTTCATGATCTTGACTGGAGAACAAATGGCATCGTCAGCTATTGCTGGACTACGTAGAAATGACTTTAAGTTGATCTTCTGGCTATTTAGGCACTTCACTTGTGATGCTAGTTGCTCCTTAAAGGAACTCATTTCTTCTTCTCGCTCCATTAACAGGGCTTCCAATTTCATATTTTTATGTACGAGCTGGGACATATTGTCGTTCAGTCTCTCAACATGTGACTGAAGCCGCTTTGATTCTAGTTCTGTGCTCATCAACTGCCAACGAAGTTCTTCTAATTTCTCATCTTTGATTGTCATTTGTTCCGCAAAAGCATCTATTTCTATGTGATGCCTCTGCTGAATTACAGCTGCATACTTCTCCGCTTCTGAACATACCCAACTTTCCAATTGCTTTACATCAGTTGTGATTCCTTCAAAAGCAACAATGTGTAAGTATAATGAAAAGAAGAATCTAGAACAGATCCAAGATCAAGGACGTATAGACATCCAAATACATACTTATATACAGACATATACATGTATGACTTAGCTATCACTAATGTTGGCTAAAGAAATAGACGGTATACATTAAATTAAAAGGGTAACTGGGAAATTTCTCCTTACCCAATTCGTTATCCCCTTCAGGTAAGAAGCTATGGGAGAGTAGAGAAATAAATTCTGGCTCCTTCCCATCCTTTTTAAACCCAAGATGCCCATACCCAAATGCAGAATCAGTTGACTGTGATCTTGTCTTTCCAGTGTTAGATGACCCTGTTGCATGAGAATGTACCCATCTTGCTCCTGTGTAAACATCCTCCTTTAACGAGATTCTTTCATGTCTAGTCTCAGACGCTCCCCTCCACCTTTCAGTTTCTAGTTCAGCTTGCTTTCTCTTGGCCTTTGATAATTTAACCTCCTTTAAAAGCATCTGTTTCTCTGCTGTGTCCAATTTAGACTTCCTAAGCATTGCTGACAGAATTTTGTCTTTCTGTTCCAAATCCTTGTGCAGCTTTATCATCTCCAGCGATAGTTTTTGAGCCATCGAGACTGCCACCTCTTTCTGCTCTAAGACTACATCGAGTTCTTGTTTTGTTGCTTCTACTTGCCTACGTAAGCGGCCAATTTCAGCTTCAAGCTGCCTTTGGTTTGACACAACTTCAATGAAGGCTGTTTTGTTCTTCCAAAGCTCAGAAGAATGCTCTTGGGCTTCACGGTTTGCAGTTTCTCTCAAGTCTTCGACCGCTTTATCAGCCTCTTTTAGCGTCTCTTCTAACTCGGTCTTCTTCTGCTTCTCTTCCTCCAATACCTTATCCTTCCCCTGCACCATTATCTCCAGTTCTTTGATCGTTTCATTCAATTCAGAAATAGTTTCACCCTTCTTTTTCTCAAAAACCTTCATTACATTCGAAAGAGCCCCAATCTGCTGTCTCAGCTTCTTCCTTTCATTCAACCAGCCCTGCTCTTGTGCAGCAAATATGCTGACGACTTTCTCGTTCGCTTTTGCATCTTCTCGTCTCGTCTTCTTCAACTCTTCGATCTCTTTCTCAGCAGTTTCCAGTTTATGGGGAAGCTCACACTTCACTCCACTGGAACCTCTCTGAACCTTCCACACAAGCAGCCCAAGGAGATGGGCACTTCCTTGAAGCATTTTGTCACATATTGTGGACCATCTTTCATGTTCCACTTCAGATTTTGACAAGAGTTGGTGGGCGTAGAATGCACAAGAAACACCGAAATACATTGGATACAAGCTATCACTCTTCTTCACACATTCAATTGTACACAAACCAGAGGTTTGCTTCTCAACCATCATCAGGAATTTGCTGCTTCTCCTTTCTAGAGGAAATTTGTGTTAGAAAACAGAATTGAAAAAACAGAAATTATTATTTAGAACAGCTCCAGGAATTCACATTCATATCAACCAAATTTAACGAAAACATCTCAATAATTCGAGACCCACATAAGCATAGAAAGAATAATTTCACGAATAAACCCCTCGAAATTGAGGAACAGTGATGCTTCATCACAATTATCCAGAAATCATTTGAAGATTCTTCCACGTAATCTGAGAATATTGTTGAATATAACAGAATATCAGAGCATTGTCGTTTTATCCTTCCCAGCTTTCTGTTTGATAGTTAGATGGTTAGTTGCTGTAAACCGAATACAGTTCAGTGAACTGTTTTCATTATAATCTCTATAAAGGCTTTTTCAAGATGAATAAAATTAACTGAGAGAGTAATTCATATGCTCTACTCTCTTTACAAAATACAGACCTTTCATTTCTTAACAAATATAGCAAAACAGAACTTACAGAAGCAACAGGTCCAGGGCTCCTTGAGATCAAAACAAGAGAGCATAAACTACTTGCGGGGAACAAGTTTTAGCTTAGAAGGAGCAGAGTTTCCAAGGACATCCTAAGGCATAGGCAACACACGACAGCACAGAACATTTATGTGTGTGCTGTGGAAGCCATCTGGAATATACGGCTATCGAATGCCAACAGCATAGCTCAGCACGTGTCTGGACTCTGGAACAACGCAAATTCAGTTAGAAAAGTACTGTGATGAAACAGCATGGAAGGAAAAGCTATGGATATTCTTTCCCTGGGTTTCAGTGAAAGACTGACCCAGTTAACCCCACTTGCTCTTCTTTTCTTCTCCTTTTTTCTGTCTCTGGTCACGACTGTTATAACAAGCAAAATCACTAATTCCTGGTTGTTTGTCACCATTTTACCTATAAGAACTTGACGTTGAGGGGGGGGGGGGGGGGGGGGGGGGGGGCAAGCAGTTATCAGAGAATTGTACCTTCCCAGAGTGGCTTATCTCCTTCCTGTACTAAACTAAAGGTGTAAGAAAGTAAAACACAAAAAGGGTATTTTATTTCCCTCTTTTTCTTTTTCCTTCACGAAAACAACGTAACAAGCCTAGTTGAGAATGTGATAGATTACACCTTTTTACCAAACCTCTTATATTAGGCAATGAAAACCATGGATGATACTAAAATATCCCTTTTATTCCAAAATCTAATAAAACAGGTCAACCTGGGTCACATTGTTTGTGTAATTGGACGATTAAACTGCCTATAAACAAAGGTCAAATAGTTTCATAACCAAAAAATCCTTCAGAAAAACCTCATCAGAAATTCTGTCATTCGCTAATCACTTAAACCCAAAATACACACTAACCCATTGTCAATTACAAAACATTAACCAGAAAGACACACCCAGAATTCATACATGCACATATATTCTATGACTTGGAGCTGTCTTAAGCACCTGTGAGAAGTCCAAGTGACTCACACATTGGATGAAGAGCATTTGTCCAGCATAACAAAAGGCAGCCATCAAGGAAATCACAGTCAGTCCCCAGTAATAATAATTAGCCACCTAAGAGACCAGATGTTAATGGTCCAGAAAGATTGACCTCTCTCTGCAGATTGCTGCGTCGGCTGAGACCTGTAAAGTAGGAATCTATTCAAGAAAGACTATACAAAAATCAATCTTTATTCTACAGGGGCATTGGAAAACAGAGGATTAAAGGTCACCCACATTTCGCCTTTAATATTGTAAGATCTGCCCTTGGAATCAGGACTTGTCATCCTTCATATAATTGATTATATCGAAAGCAATCTCTTTCTTGAGAGCCACAAACACACGCACACAACAAGAGAGAGAACTAAGGTCACAGTCAAGTGTAAATGATTAGTGGTCACAGCCCATGTTCTCTCTCTTTCTCTTCCTGTACCAATCCATTATTGAGAGGAAAATATGAGATACACCCACATGAACAAACAAAACATGAAGAAGAGAAAATGAAGCTTGGGTCACAGTCAAAGTGTGAGCATTTTTGGCGACAACCCACGTTCCCACCATGGATTTGCAATAAATGATAGGATCTTCTTGGCCACTTAGGTCCCGTTTAAGTTGTCTGGTTCACTAATTTTGATTTGCAGCTCTTATGGATTAGGTGAAATCTTCGTTTCTTAAGGATTGATGTTCCATAGATCTTTATTCTTTGACATCAACAACTGTAAAGGTTGTAAAATTATGTATTTACATTAAAAAAATGAAAGAGTAATATCAAAATATCAAACATTTTATCCAAAACCAGACCCTCTCTCCTTTACTTGTTTGAGCATACTAGCTTTATAATTGGATCTGAAAACCAAACCCAAGCAGAATACACTTGCTAAAATCTTCACCAACCCAGCCAACCAGAAAATCAGTGATCAGAAACAAAAAAGACCCTCTTAAACATAATGGCATCTACATAACTGGGTTGGAAAGTCTAGACCAGGACCATGGAAGCTTTAGCAGAATCATTAACCCCTATAACAGATTAAAGAGAGAGAGAGAGAGTAGCACTTAAGCACTACACAGATTTGGCTGATTAGATGGTTCCCAAGAGGGGTCAAATCCATTCGGTTTAAATTAAGGAGACAAAAAAAAATTGTTCTCCTTTTGCGAAGTTTCCAGGCAGAACTGCAATTATTATGTTTTCTTATCATTGTGGTCAACTGAATTAATATAAGCCTTTCAAAGTACAAAGGAGTAAAGAAATGTCAATAAAAAGCCAAACTCAAAAATGCTTTTCTCAAAGCTGTCTGTACATAAGCAGTAATAGTGCCCATAAGAACCATTCCAGTTGAGAAATGATCGGAGAAAATTAAGGGTGCGTTTGTGTACCAAAATTTTACCCACTCTAAAATTTTAACACAATTAAATATTACAATATAATCTCTCTCTCCCCATCAAATCATTATTATTTACTACAAAAAATATAAAAAATTACCTCTCTCTTCACTTTTTTACTAAACCCAATACCTAAAATTTTAACAACACTAAAATTTTACAATACAAACACAACCTAAGTCTGCATCTATATAACTCTGATAAACCAAACATAGATTCCTTATCTCACTTCAGGACTTCAAACCAAAATGCCGTCATTGACATCTTCTTGATAATCAATTCAAGCGATATCCTAATATATATATATATTTATAGAGGAGGCGGTTTCCAATCCCACATTGTCTAGACACGAGCTCATTGATTTCGTATATTGGAAAGGGTCACTCCTTACTCGAGCTACCTTTTGTGATGCGAACCCCGATCTTGAATTTTTCAAACGAAATTTGCATAATTCTGCCAACTATCGGTGTCGTTTGTTTATCAAAATTTTGGGAAATAGATTTATTGGAGTTTGTGAAAAGTAAAGTGTCTAGGTATAAAGTAAAAAAATTTGGAGTTGTGTTTGGCTTGCTCGAATTGTTAGGATCCCAATTTTTTGTTGAACCATAGTATTAACATGAAACTCTAGGAACCAGAAGTTTTATTTAAAATAAAATAACAATAAAAAAGTAACAAATATCATCCTTATGAACGGTATAATTCCCTTTTTGCCCTCTATTCGTAACTAGCAATAACCATGGTTTGCGATGGGCCGGGTTGAATATGGATTGGGAGACAGAGCCGGGTCTAATTTTCGGGTCGGGACCAGGTACATTAAGGGTGGGTTTGTGTGGTAAAAATTTTGGTATTGGGTTTAGTGTTGGTATTGGGTTTAGTGAAAAAGTGAAGAGAGAGGTAATATTTTATAGTTTTTATAATTTTTTATATTTTTTGATGGAAGAGAGAGATTATATTGGAGTATTTTATTAGGAGAGAGATAAAATTTTGGATAAAATTTTAGTAACAAACGCAGCCTAATTTATTAACTACCGACGTTTTTAGCAGTGGCAGACTGCCGACTGGCAGTGGAACCGCAGTGTTTAAATATTAATTTTTTATTTTAATTGACAAAATGACGTTGTTTTGAAAGATTGTTTTATCCCATCCTCCTCCTCTCCTATCCCCGTACTTCTCGATCATTCTCCCTCTCAACACGAGCTCTACTCTTCGCACCTTGGTTTCCCTCATTCTATCCTCCCCAAACCTACTCTGTAAGACTCTTAACTCTCTCTCTCCCTCCCTCTTTTGTGCTCACTGATCTTTATTCTCAAATCGGCTCTCAGGTTCACCCCTCCGCTCTCAGGTTCCCAATTTCTAGGGTTTCGATTAGTTAACTGTCCGGTGAATGCAAAATGGAGGACTTTCCTCTCCCAGCTGTCTTCGAACAAGCCCGTAAGATCCATTCATCTGCGACAGAATCCAACGCCGATCAGGTAAGCTTATCCAGACCTATAATTTCCCGAACAATGTACGCTAAGGTTTTATTTGAGGTGTTTTCTTTTGGATTTTGTGGGGTATTTGGAAAATTTTAGGAGCTGGTCAGGAAGGGTCTCGAGGCTCTCGAGAAGTGTGAGCACATGGTGAATAAGTTGGGCCTGTTCTCGACAAATGAAACCAAGGAAGATATCAGCACTACCAATCTCAAATATCTCCTGGTAATTTTTTTTATTTCGATTTCATTTTGGTATGCTTGGTTCTTAGGAAAGAAAAGTTAAAATGAAATAGAGCAAGAAGCTTGTGGTCTGTTTGTTTGCTGAGAAAATGTGGAAGGAAGTTTATCAAAGGAAATAGAGTGGTTGAAAAAAGGTATGAAGGTATAGTTATAAGAACCGTGATGCTTCTAACTAGTGCGTGAGGACAAAAAAAAGATTAACTTGGACTGAATATTCTGCCAGAAGCAAGTGAACTTAATAAACCGTAAGATTGTTGAGTTCCCGCTTAAAAGAATCAAGATGAAAAGAACGAAGCCTTTAGTGATTGTTTCAAACTGAGGTACTTAAGTTTTTGTAAATAAGTCCTTTTCAATTCTTATTCGACAAAAATACAGTGTAGTGGAACTGTATTTATATTTTTGACTTTGGGATGGTTTTTGAAATTAGGCTGCGGGACCACGGATGTTCTTTGGAAAAAGAAGGGAGTGTGGGTAGGGTAGATTCCTTTCAAAAGTAGAATTACACTACTAGTATTGCCGGATTAAGAAAAAATTGGGTGACTCTGTTGTCATTAACACTGAATTTTGATGAAGAAGTCCATTTTCTCGTCATCAAATTATGGTGGTTTGAGTCTAACCAGTGTCTGTCTAAAGTAACCTGCAGCATTCCTGATTACCGACTGAATTAATGTTGCTAGTTCTTATTGAGTTTGGTTGCCCTCAACTATTGGCAGCTCTCATGAATTCTTTCCTGCAGGTACCATTTTATCTTGCTGAGTTAACTGAAAAAGTGTCACAAGGTGACAGGATACAGATTCTTAGGGCTTCACAGGCAAAGCTAAAGGTGAATGATCTTCAATACCTGAAAAATTGGTCGAAATGCGTATAAAAAATGGTCGAAACTCTGTTATGTACAAGTTTTCTATTGACACTTATTGGAATGACAACGCTTTGTAGGAATTTATGTCCTTTTGTGAGGCAATGGAACTTGTACCAGAAGATGAATTAGAGACGTCTACACAAGGGGGTCCAAATTCTCTTGTGGATCGGAGGGCCCGCAAGGTAGTATTAACTTTTTTTTCTTATTTCAATACTGTTTAAGCCATGAGAAAGCATGAATGTAGATATTATGACTTGAACCCCTAAAGACTCAAAGCCTATGAGATTGTGCTGTTTAACTCTTTTTTAATTTCTGAGACATGAAAGTTGCATGTGCAATGTACCGTGGCGATTAAAAATGTGAAATTGGAAGCTTCTCTTTGAAATATAGGGCTTAATCTTCCTGTGCCTGGATCTAGATTGCTCGATTCAAACGCCAAAGAGCTGCAGAGATGAAGTTGCTGGAGATAAAAGAGAGGAAGGAGCGGCGTAGACGTTCTAGTAAAGCAGCTGCCTTGTCCACTCCTGTTGAGGCAGGAGAGGAAGATGTGTTGGATGATGATGGAGAGGAAGAACGAGAGGTGAGCTGATTGGTAATTTCTTTGATCAGCTGATTGGTTATTTCCTTTGTAGAGGATTGAACTTGCACTCCACTAGTATCTGTTGCCATGCATTGTGGGTTCCAAACATACCTAAAATACATGGACCTCATGTGAAGTCAACTCTATGACACTTCCTTTTAATAGAAGCTTTTCTTTTCACAGAAAAAGGAAAAAAGAAAACACCAATTTTGTTGTACTAGCTCTAATTGTTGGTATCTTTAAAAAAAATTATAGTCGCGAGCTTAAAGTTGTAATTGTTGTTAGAGATTGTGTTTTGTCATTCTGCCTGATTGTGCTCGTCTCGTAGTCGTCACCTCATGCCTTGTTTGGTAACTTTTTTGTTCCATTTGAATTGAAGTCATATTTCTTTTATCTGCTATGTATTTCCATCTCAATGTATATCTAGTGCAGTCAGATCTCTATAGTTATTTGAATGCAGATGCCTTTGCAGACATTTTAACAGTTCTTCTTTAAGTGAGTTCTAGTTCAAGACTAGAAAAAAGGGGGGAGAAAAAAAGGAGTTCTACTATTTGAATTGCGGACCATTAGCAAACCACAAGTTTTCAGCTTACCTTCAATATAGGTTATAGGTTCTAACTCATGTACTTTCTAATGAATACATGTGTTGCTTAGTCTTGTAGATGGGATATAAATGTCATATCATCTAGTAATTCTCCAGAACAATGGTGTTCTGATTTCAATTTAAATCCAAGATGGTTTTGGAAATTACATTTTCTGCTGGCGCACTGAAATTGTTTTTGTTTTCTCTCCTTGACCATACCAGGAGTTTAATTTGTCTAGAGTAATAATTCATTATGAATGTTAAAAACTATACAACTAACGAAATGATTATGCCTGGCGTGTTTTGTTGAATATCAGTTTCAATTTTTTTCATTTTTCAAACCATTGCAGTTTGACTAAAACCCTCTTATTCTCCTTGTGCAGGCGTGGGTTACTACAATCTCGTTGGCAATCTGTAAGGTTGGTTTCATGTCTTCCATATAATCTGCCAAGTTCAATTATATTTTTTAAAGCAAGATATTAATTGGTGTTCCATTTGACAATTTTCAGGCTTTTGATCTGCTGGAGATGCTAAAGAAGGAGGAAGAAATGCTCTCTGCTATAAAGGAGAAACAATCAAAGGTAATTAGTACCATTGAGGAAAGTTGGCTAGTCTGTAACTACGCATAGTTCATTAGATTGTTTTACTTTTGCATAAGTAACTTTCGCTCGAAGACTGTAAATATTTAGTGTATTATCTGCAGTGTATGCAGGATCATGGTTTGCTTGTACGGTTTGTATACTATTATAGATATGCCAATGTACATATTGTTTATTTTTTCCTTTCACTTTCCTTTAGTGTTTCTTCTTCAGTAGTCCTTTGTACTGTTTCTTCTATTCCCTTTTTCTTTCAATAAAATTGCATTACTTATAAAAAAAAAAAGAGATTTAAGGTGTAGTCATACAAATTGATAGATTATCAGCTCTATGCAGCTAAACTTTGCACATACAACTGCCTTGTGGTGTGTGCGTGTGTAGTTTCTTGGTTTATTACTTTTAACATCTGAATGAACTCCACATAATTCAGGAAGGGTACAAGGAGTTGTCTCAAGATGGTCTTGATGATCGCACCAAGAGGGCAGAAGCTTGGCATCGAGATGCTGCTGTTAGAGCACAGTATACTAAACCAGCAGAGCCTATCACGTGCGCTACATTTGCACAAGATGTAATAGAAGGGAGAGCAAAGGTGTCACAGGCACATGACCACAAACACCAACCCCTGCTATTTGGGCCAGCGAGTCTCGTGGGTGGAAGCCTAACAAGTGAAAGGGAAAGGATGGCAGCTCAGGTTTTCCAACCTTCTTATAGGTATATTTCCATTGCGGATAAGTGAAATATTCCTCAGAGCCTGATTCTTGTAGGGGATACCCTTTGCTTAAGTTTTGTTTGGAAGCGGAGGAATGATTGCTGAGACAAATTTCTACAGAAAATTGATACTGCATGCTGGTATTTTGTATTTTATTGGAGTTATATCATTTCAGACATCTCATTTTGAGATGCTAAATTGTATATTATGTCGAAGGTTGCCAACAATGAGCATAGAGGAAGCTGGTCTGAAGGAGATGGAGATGATGAACAATTGGCAAGAGCGGAATGCAAGACTTATGGAGGAAGCCAATTCTTCGTGGTACAAGGACAATAGGAAGCCAAAGCCAGGTGAAGGTGAAGAGGATGATGAAGATGATGATGATGCCCAAGAGAAGGCAAGAGCTTGGGATGACTGGAAAGATGATAATCCTCGGGGTGCTGGAAATAAGAAGCTAACCCCTTGTGGGTAAATGTGGCATGTGTTTTTCTGTTTTGTATTCCCCCCCCCCCCCCCCCCCGGCAGCTAATAAATGCTGTTTTTACCAACATTTTTCTAGTTTTTGGCTAATTGATGTTGGAACACAAATTTTGTAGTTGTTGTGGTGTCCGGTGTATAGCTGTACTTATCTGTAGTATTTAAGAGATCAATATTAGGATAAAGATTTTTTTGAACTCTCGCAAGTTTTGGTCGTTGGAGTGGCTTCCTTGGCTCTGGAAAGGTGGTGTTTCATGGGTATTGGTATAAGGTCCTCACCTAGTACGAGTGTTTGGATTATCTTTTAAGTTCGTCATTTACAAACGTTGTATATATAGTCTGTCTAGCAGATTGAAATGGACCGGTTCCCTTTTTCCAGACAGTTTAGAGAGGCAGGACCCAAGCCGGCAGTTGAGAGGAATGCAGTTGAGGGGGGAATTGAGTGAATCGAACTATACAGTTCTGCCCATCCTTCCACAGTAAGAAATAAAAATCTGGCCATGGCTATGTGCCCAAAAGAAAAGGAAAAAGAAAAGGAAAAAGAAAAAGAATCATTGGGTCCCTTGGTATTAGTTGAGAGGAATGCAGTTGAGGGGGGAATTGAGTGAATCGAACTATACAGTTCTGCCCATCCTTTCAAGAAATAAAAATCTGGCCATGGCTATGTGCCCAAAAGAAAAAGAATCACTGGGTCCCTTGGTATTGGTGTCTGTGTGGTTCGTTTTCTATATGTTTTGTCTAACGTCACGTAGGTAGATTTCTCCTCGTTGCTTGAGTTCCAAATTCTGAACAGCACACTTGACACTACCTCACTATAGTTTTTGGTGCATTCTTCTTTCTTTTCTTCGTCTTCCATTCCGTCACACCCTAGTGTATGATTGATTTCGATTCACTTGGGTACGCTGGAATCAATGTGTATTTTTTTTTACACTTTCAATTTTAAGGGGTAATGTCATTGTTCCCCCTTGATTATGGGTCAATTTCAAACTTGCCACATAAGAGCATTATTAGCAACTTATTCATATCTGGATCTCTATTTTAACCAAAAAGTACACTTCTCTATTTTAACTACTAACTTTTTAAAAACATCCTCAGCAGCTTCTCTATTTTAACCATCTACTTTTACTATTCTATTAAAATATTATTTTTCAAAGATTTCTCTATTCTTTCTTTAACATTTTATATTTTTGAATATTCGTTACTATCATATTTTTGAATATTTGTTTTATCTTAAAAATTCAAATTTTTTAAATTATCTTTTTTTAACCGTCATATTTTTAAATTTTTGTTTTATTCCAACTGTCGTATTTTTAAAATTAGTGAAGAATGAATTTTTTTTATATTTATTATGATAAAAAATTATTTATTAAGAAAGGAAAAATTATTTTATAATTATTTATTAGACTAAAACTTTAAAACGGTTTGTGACATGCAAAAAGAAATGGGGGAAAAATATAAATTTATGAGAGAGTGGAAGAGAGAAATGAAAGAGAAATTATATTAGTATTTTAATATAAAGAAGTGAACAGTAGTTATCTAAAAATAGATAACCACTGTTCATTTGTTAAATTTTTTGGTTAAATATTTTTAAAATAGAGAAGCTGCAAAACACATATTTTTAGTCATTTGACTATTTTGGTTCTCTATTCTAACTAAAAAGCTAGAATAGAGAAACTACTAATAATGCTCTAACTATGAAAATGGCTATTTACGTCCACTAACTTTCGAAAATCATCAATGTATGCTTTCCGTCCAAATTAGTCATTAAGTGAGAAGAAAATATATATAAAAGGACTGAAATACCCTTCCAAGACAATTTTAACAAAATAAATAAATATTGCGAGAAATAAATTAAAAATATATCGATTACTAAGTTTCAATATTTTTATTTAAAAAATATTGTTTTTTTAAATATCATTTTTTTATGAATTTTTTAATATTTTTAGTAATTTTGTCTTTGAGAGACATTTTGGTCATTTTACATGCGTTTTCATTTGATTTAACGGCTGATTTAAACGGACATTGATGATTTTCGAAAGTTAGAGGACGTAAATTGCCGTTTTCATAGTTAATTGGCCAATAATTAAGGAGCGAACTACCCCTAATTTTAATTTCGATATTTATCACATGGTCTCGTCAAGTGCACTGTTTGTATTCTCCACTGTTACCAAGGAAAGGAATTTTTTAAAAAAAATGCCTTCAGGGTGGGGATGAGTTGGTGAGGGATACTATCAGTCGCCGACTCGCCGGCCCTGATTGAATTTCACACAGCAACTTAATTGAATTAATCTGTCAAAAGGATCAATTGTTACTTAATTGAATTAGCAATTAAACAATAATTTATACAATATGTATGACCACAAAAAATTGATGAATAATCTAGACTATTTGGATGAGAGATTGCTCTGATAGGAATAATGTAAATTATAATTTTTTTTTAAAAAAAAATAACCTTCATCCTGAATAAAATAAATAAATAAATTGTATTGTAAAGTTCATTCATAGCACAAAAGTCGTGTAACTGATTCCTACACAAACTGCACTTGCAATTCATGCAAAGTGGATGATAAAAAGATTATTGTGACTGTTACAACTCAGCATATATAGTTTATAACTACATTATTAGTTGAAACACGAAACACTTGTTGCAGTGTTTGTTTCTTGAGTCTTGACTAACTAATCGCTATAAATTAAGAATGTTCTTTAATCCGAACCTGACATTCAGTCCAAGAAATCCATATATATGAAGTTTTGAAACCATTTAGTCTATAAGATAAGATATGTATGTTATTAACTTTTACCTCAGAGATTGGAGTAAACCAAAGTTTTGATACAAGCTAGATGTGTTGCTCATTCTTTGTCGTGTAATTCTTCTAACATGGTTAGAATCTGTGTAACCTACATTTTCTCTTACTTTCTTCGAAATTCTGATTTTATTTGCTTAGTTCCGTTTTGACCATAACATTACCAATTTCCCCTCATAATTTCTAATAATTCTGATTTCACACTCGGCTCTTTTATTTGATGGATTTTGGCAGGCTTTTGATCTGCTGGAAGTGCTAAAGGAGGAAGAAATGTTCTCTGCTGTAAAGGAGAAACAATCAAAGGTAATTAGTACCCTTGAGGAGAGTTGGCTAGTATGTAACTACTCATAGTTCATTGGATTGTTTTAATTTTGCACAACTTTCACTCAAAAACTGTAAATATTTAGTGTATTATCTGCAATGAATGCAGGATAATGATTTTCTTGTATAATTTGTATACTTAATATAGATATGTCGATGTACATATTGTTTATTTTTATCTTTCACTTTCCTTTAGTGTTTTTTGAGATATATGGTGTAGTCATGCAAATTGATAGATTATCAGCTTTATGCAGGTAAAGTTTGCACAAACAATTGCCATGTGGAGTATGCGTGTGTAGTTTGTTGGTTTTTATTTTTAACATCTGAATGAACACAGCCTAATTCAGGAAGGGGAGAAGGAGTTGTCTCAAGATGGTCTTGATGATCGCACCAAGAGGGCAGAAGCTTGGCATCGAGATGCTGCAGCTCGAACACAGTATACTAGATCAGCAGAGCCTATCACATGCTCTACATTTGCACAAGATGTTCTAGAAGGGAGAGCGAAGGTGTCACATGCACATGACTCACGGACATCCACATCATTTAACGAAGAGATCTGGCTCAGCAGCTCCCCTTTCTTCCTTGCGTGAGCCTTCACCTCCATTTTTTCCTCCCCAAAGGGGCAAAACTTTACCTTTAACTTTTAAAAGAACCTTGCCGCTGGACCTACTATTGGCTACTACCATTCAGGTGAATTATTCACTCTAATTGACTATGTTTTGGGGGATTTTTTATTTTTTTTATTTTGGGCGAAACTCTCAAATATGAGATGTGTTCTGTATGTGTGTAATTGGGTTTTTCCGATTGATTAATTTTGACATCAAGATCAATAGAATAGTGGAGTTTTCGTGGTTGAATCTTGTGTTTGATTTCATGGATGTTTGTTTAACTTCTTTTTGTTTTTGTTGGTAATTATGTTCTGTGCTTGTACTGGTAAGAAATTCCAGAATTATTCTATGTTTTATCTGAAACACCAAACGTATTGTGATTGCAGTTTCAATGCGATCAGTATGGAATTCCTCTTTGCAGCAACGGCTGGTTTTGTTTTGGTTTTGGTTTTGTGGATAGGTTATCTTTTCCTCTCCAATGCTAGTAGTCAATCTCTTATGAGAGATAGAGATAGATAGAAACTAATAACCTTCACCTCTCCCTCCCATCACCTTTTTCTTGCTTAAACTTGATTATAGTGTCAAATGTGGAAAAGATCGATGGCTTTGTGGAGAGACACTGTGGTATATGGTCATGGCTCACCTTTGACGCCTTTAAAAGAGTTGGTTTTTGGTTCTTAACCCACAGTGATCACAATTAACTATTTACTCCTTTTTATGCAGCTTTTTTCTTCGTATTGAAGTACACACTTAATCACTCATTTTCATGACAAAATTGCAGGCTGCTTGAAGACAGTAGCAGAGCCGCCATTGCTGCTAGAGTTGCTTTGTCAAAACTGTCCAAAACGCAATGAATAGGAAGTTTTGCAATACAAATGTGTTTTGTCTAATATTGTAAATCTTACTAATTTTTAGTATGTAGAAGTTGTGCACCAGAGCCAAAACTCATCCGAACATAAAAGGGGAATGTTTTAGATTTTATCAATCACAATCTAACTTGTACACCAATTACATCAATGGAAGACAGAATTTTGAAGATCAAATGATTGTCTTCTCTTCTGCTTTTTTCATTCTTCCTTATCAATGTCACAAATTTATCAAAAATATGAACTGGTTCCTGTCAGCAATTATCGGCATTTCACATCAGCCCCTGTTATGACATATGTTGCAGGGCACCCTCTGGACTTTTCTAAAGGGAGATATCTTCACCTTGAAGCAGACATAATGGCTACCTATCAGAAATTGATGAAATTCACCGCGAGCCAGATCCCTTCATTAAATGATGTGCAATCCGTCCAATCAATTAATTCAGATATCAGCCCTTAGGAGGGAATCCATTTCCAATATCAGCACCACCAATCTCAAATATCTCCCGGTAATTTTTTAACTTTAGTTTCATTTTGGTATGCTTGGTTCTTAGGAAAGAAAAGATAAAAAAGGAAGTAGAGGAAGACGCTTGTGCTCTGTTTGTTTGCTGAGAAAATGTGAAAGGAAGTTTATCAAAAATAGATGGAATGAAAAAAAGGAATGAATGTATAGTTATAAGAACCGTGAATCGTGATGCTTGCGTATCACAAGTATTTAAGGATCAAGTAGGATGACATGAATTGGATTGCAACGTTGTACTGACAAATATTTCCTCTCATTGGTAATTTCGTCTAGGTTTGCAATGTGGAGCCTAAAGATTCAGCTTGCGCAAGGAAGAAACGAAACAACCACAGACGACTATCACAAGTCGTGCGGAGCCTGACGATTCAGCTTGGGCAGAGGAAGAAGCTAAACCACCAGGGACGACTACCACAGGTCATGTGGAGCCTAAAGATTCAGCTTGCGCAGAGGAAGAAGCGAAACAACTAAAGACGAGTGAGTACTAGCGGTGATGTGGAGATTGAACCAAGTGATCTAAAGATTTGCATAAGTGGTTCTGTACTTTTTTCGTAAATTTTATCCTTTGTCGTTTCTATTGTAATTTGTAATTAATAAGCTTGTTTTTGGTATAACAAAGATTAACTTGGATTCAAACCAGAACCAGAACCTGCACACCTTATCCAAACAAGCCCTAAGAGGCTTGGATGGGTTTCAAAGGGAAATGAGAATCCTACATGTAGCGCAAGACTAATTGAACCAATCGACTAATTTGAACCTATTCTGATAACCATAAGGAAGGTAATAACATCAAATTGCTTCAAGAGGGCAGAAGCCAACACTTAGAGAGAAATCCATCACCAACTAGAAGCAATAGAAAGAGGTTTAGACAACAAGCAATAGAAGGAGAAGACAATAAGACGCAATGCTTGCGCATGTAATATCTGTAGGGTATACACAATTTGATACATTACATGAGAACACTGCTATAGATAAACTGTATAACAAGAGCTATATTGCTTGTCTTGAAACTAATACAAATATTTCAGAAGAAAACCATGTAAATTACCAAAAGTAGCAATCAACAACACTTCCTTATGCGCCCCATCATAAAGCGATTGCCCATGTAAAGTCTCTGTCATAAAACCAGCCCAACCTCCCCGGACACCACAAAAACAGAAACTTAAAAGAGCATTCCCAACTCAACCATTCAATGCCAACTTAACCTGCAACGCAGTTAAACCCCCGGCAAACCAACAGCCATATAGCAAACAAAACAGAGCACACAAACAAGTCCAGCGATAACACCACCCACAAATGTTTCCTCCAAATTTGCTTTGCCTTTTGCCGATCATTATGGACACTCTTTTGCACCGGCAACGAAAAATCCTTGCACACACCATTCATATCATGACCAACATCAACCTTATTCTCCAATGCACCACCTTTAGCATCCCAATTACTCTCCCCACACATCCTCTTCTTCTTCATCAACCCTTTACCTGGGTTCGAACCAAGCAACGGTGTCATTGCCATCTTCATCGCTTTTTCCGAGTCCAAGCTCAGATTTCGACTACTATTGGATTCAGGCCCAGGAGAAGAGTTCACCAAGCTCAAATCCAATGCCAGTGTTTCTCTGAAAATGGGATCAAATTGCCTCTGGAGGAAATGAGAGCTAAGATTATCCCAATCGACCCGAAAATCCCCGTCATCGATAAGCTCCTTGAAAGCGCATTTTACGCGGTGTAGGAACCAAAGGCCCTCTGATTGCACCAAGTCCTCATCGAAGATTACGAAATAGAGAAAAGGGTCTTCGATGAAGAAGGTGTATGTTCGTTTCCTAACGGTATGGGAGAACGTTGAGTGGTAAGGTGGGGTTTTCTCAATGCATTGTAGAGCGAAGGGTTCGAGATCGGGCTTTCGACTGAATTGGGCGAGAACCGTGGTCCCTTTAGCAATGCAGGCGTAGAGGATGAGGTTTGGGTTGGAAATCATTTGATGCGTTCTCCAAGGAAAACGAGGAAATACAATTCTTATAGAGTGGGGTTGAATGAAAGAATGAAATTTGGGAATGGAACTGAAGTGGGGGGAATTGGCATTGCAAATCTGAGCTTCCTCTCCTCCTCCTCTACTCCTTGGGGTATCTCTCAATGAAAATTTGATTGGTTTCACAGGAATCCAATTCAAGCAAAAGAGAAATCTTGAAATCTTTCCGGCCCGAAGAAAAACTGTCTCTCTCTCTCTCTCTCTCCACAAATTCTAGGGTTCGGGATTAGGAGTTAAAAGAAGAAGTAGGACCCATTGGAAGAAGGAAATGGGAAAGAAACAGACTACTGAGACCCTTTGGCACGTATAATTGAACCTTTAAAGTTTAAACTACGGGAATACACTTTGGTGCACGTTAAAAGGTTCCGAATAGAGAGATGCCGCGTGGAAGAATTCCGGAGGGTTCTGACAGACGCAATCATTTTTTTTTTTCTAAGCGACGCAATCATTTTTTTTTTGGTCAGTTGAGGCAATAATTTGTCCATAAAAATATTGAAGTATTTTGGGAGAAGATGTATATAAAAAAAAAAGTTTTTATAATGATTTCTGTACATTCAAAAAACAATTGCATCTGGGGATCTACAAACTGGATGCAATTTTTTATTTATTTTTGTGAAGGCTACACCTAAGTGCAGCAGAATGGGGAGTGGGTTTTTGATTGATGTCATCAAATAAAAAAATACAGATAAATAGATGTTATCTGCTTGTTATTCAGAAAAAAAAACGGAGAAATGTCATATGTTATGTGGTTATTTCACTGTATAATCATGAGGGTTAAGTGTTATTTGCTACAGTGGGATGCTCTTTTAATAAATAATCTACTGGGTTGACTTGAAAACTCAAATCAGTTGTGGGATTTTTAGTTTGGAATACAAATCTGAGGACATTGCCAACTTGCAGGCATGCAGCTTCGCAAAGCTCTTTGAAGCCAGCCAAGGCATTACCTATTGCTGACTTGTTGGGCCAGTTGTAATTAGGTAAGCATGCGTTTTTCTCAGTATGGCCTCCTCTGGGAATGTGTCAAAAGATCATGGTTCCTACTCCCAAGATCAACCCCAAGATGATGGAATCCGAGTAATGAAGAAAAAACACAGATTTCTCAAATTCATTTTCAGTTGCTCCCAACAGAAAGCTCTCTAAATAGAAATCTTGCTTTTTAAAAGAATGATGGAAGACAAGTTGTCATCTTCCAATTATTAATGCTGAATGGAATCAAAGCAATGTGAACAGCAGCCCAATCTTTAACCTAGAACAAGTTAAAACCAACAAGCATGCATACTTTTGGTGTAGTTGTTAAGCATTTTGAAGATTGAAGTCAATGGTCACAGGAGTCATTTGAATGGAATATGGTCTTTTGATCCATAGAAACAATAGCAGAGTGTGAGACATGATGCTGCCGGATATACCACGTATTTTCTCAATCTGTTTTCTTTCTGTAAACAGAAGGACATTACAATAGTATAGAAGAATGGGTGCCATTTAATTGTGCATTGTACCGTCCAAACAAAAAGCATGGCCAAAACCATGTAAAAATTTATACCAACTTGCGAGGGTGGTGAAGGAAAAAACTTATTTTGCGTGTACTCTCCAAATAGGTCCCATGTAAAGTTTGAGCGTGGAAAAAGTTGGCGGTTCGCCACTCAGATGACATAAGGTGGATCACTGAAGGCCCATTCAAACACCTGTTCATATTGAATGGCAGCATTTTCCCATGAGCAGGGCCTCTGCATGCCCCTTTTCATCAATCCCTCCCAAGAAGACTTGTGCTCTCTATAAGTGCCAATAGCAACTCTTAGAGCCTGCAGATAATAAATCAGTGAGTAAAAACGATAGTGAGTACAAGCACCCCACACACCCCCACAAAGTAAGTAAGAAAAACAGTAATTTAGATCACTTTGAATGATTATTTGTATCTGATACGAAAAGTGAGATCGTGCATGATAGGTTTGGAATTCCAATTGACAATCTAGCGGGTGCCATGCCATCCCTTTGGAAGACTAGCAATCATAATATATAATTTCCAGGCAATAACAAGAATCGTGTATTAGCATTGTTCCGGACTCATCGGGTCAGTCATAAAGCTCGTTCTCAGAAATCAAATATCAATAATCATCATTTTGGATCCAATCCACAAGACACATATTACTTATTCCGATACTAACCACAAGTTTTTTGCCCTCATCTAAACTCCACAGAAGTATAATGATTGTATTATCAAAGGCAATAACTTGGTTAAGTTGAAAAACAAAAATGTAGGCAGGATGTTCCAGTACAAAATCAACAAGCAGTTCAAGACTGTCTCCTCTATAGAGAAAAGTTGTGTGGAAAATGAGGAATTACTGTAGACAGAGACATTATGGAGCAAGTTTGTCCACAATGAATTAGCTTACCGCCAACATACTTTCTTTTGTTAATGGAGTAAAAGTCCACCTGCAACACATTCCCCAACAATGTCGCAATTTAGCTTTGAAGGAAACTAGTCATCATTCATGAAAAACTCAGAATGAGCATTATTGACAACAGAATCATAAGAAGAAGAGAAGCATTATGCACAATAATGTGGTAGCAGTACTCTTAAGGTGGTGGAAAGAATTCCACAAAAATGAGGTGAAAAGTAAACCACGACTAAGAAGAAGGCTTATCATAAGAGGCACAGATAGATAAGTCACAAGGCACAAAGACAGCTTCTTTTGATAGTGTAAATCAACATATATGCACACAACCGGCAATGCAAGAAACAGGGAAACACCATTTCTCACCATCACAACAAACTCTAAAGGAGGCCAATTGTAAAAGCTTTGTAGAGAAAAAATTATCTTAGAACTCGAAACAAGTCAACTCCTTTTGTTTGTTTAATTCTTTTCTGATCCATCTGACAAGTGAACTAAATATGCATGACTTAATATTCTGTGATACTTGCAGCCATCTGCAAGATTTTTTTTTGTGTCAATTGTACAAAAGTTCTTCCGGAAATAGATACATTTTCACTATTAGACTTGTATTAAAGTATCAAAGGCTCCATGACACATCAGTATGCTGGTCTTACATCCAAAACCTCGAAACACGAAGCCAAGATTTTCTACTTTTTGTATGTTCTCATAATCAACAAAAAATCATCATACAAAGAGCCAAGGAGGAATACATACCCTGTGCCTTCATCACTGCCTTCCAGAGAATATGGATTGAAATTCTTTATGGTATCCTGAGATTCAAACAACAATCGAATGGAAATGAGCCTTAACAACAAATAAGTGCATTCAATCTCTTTGTTTTGAACTTACTCTGAGTCCCCCAGTATCATGAACCACTGGCACAGTTCCATATCTCATTGCATATAATTGATTTAGCCCACAGGGCTCAAACCTTGAGGGCATCAACAGTATGTCACAGCTGTTCATTTCAAAACAACAGTGAGTTGGTGCCATGAATTTCCGAAGGAACATGTAAACCAAGAAATACAATTTCTGAAATACCCTGCAGTTATCCTGTGAGAAATAGGAACATTAAATCCAACCCAACCCCGGAATTTGTCTTTATAAGCTAACTCTGTTGCTCTCATCCAGCCTTCAAACTGGGGATCACCAGAGCCAAGCATAACCTGAAACATATTTGATGACTTTACTTATGAACTGAAAGCAACGTAAAGGGAGTGACTTTAATCAGTAGAAAAATTACTTGACCATTTTCACTAAAGTTCACTTACAAATTGTACATCATCTTCCATTATCTCTGGGATTGCCAACCGGATCAGGTCAATGCCTTTCTGGTAGTCTAGTCTCCCAATAAATCCAATCTAAAAAGTTAAACTCAAGCCAGTAAGAAGCGGGATCATAAAGTTTGCAACCAAGCCTATGTGTAAAAAGACATTAACGTCTTACCAATGGGCATTCAGGCCTAATGGGAAGACCAATTTCTTTCTGCAAAGCAGTCTTGCATTGAACCTGCACTTTATAGACAAGTGATGTAAGAGACTTATGCTGGTGTGTACTCCCAGATCTCAAAGCAAAAGGCTTAGCCACCTTGTCATTAAGATTTTCAACAGAATAATGGCAAGCAATATGCTTGTCTGAAGATGGATCCCATTCAGCAACATCGATGCCATTTGTGATCCCTGGTTATTATGTACCACAAATTAGTTGTCTGCAGTTAAGATCAAATAATCTAAATAGAACAACATTTTTTCTCTGTTCATCACTTCCTTTTTTTTAGGCTGATGCAAACACATGTAGACAGCAGTGTAATAGGCAGGACACATGAGGAATTATGAAAATTGGCAAAACCCCTCAACAAACATTGAGACTGATGTGTTAAAGAAGAACTACTTCTTCATGGGGCTCTGTAGAGCACGAATCAGAAAATGGGAAAGGCTAGCAAGTGACTTAAGGAATTCAATAAATTGACAGAAACTGCCAAAAACTGCTTAATAGATGATACTTGTACCACAACCACCATTTGCAAGAGTGAGGCAGCAAGAAGGAGATCAGAAGCAAAGGAACACACAGCAACAAATCCAAATCAAAAGATTGTCAGAGCTTCCTCAGCAGAAAATCCCATATCCCCATGCATTTTTTTAGGATAAAAAAGCTTGTACATTTAAAAAAAGGAACCCATACATCTCTAGCAGAAAGATATACTCCTAATCATGTGTCCTTTCCTCCAGCTTATGAAAGTACACTTTAAGACAAGTCGCACAGACATACCATTAAGAACACTATTGCGGCTGCTCAATAGCTCATGCAGTTCATATCCACCTTCAATTGTTGTTATTTCCCAAGAATAGCCCTGCAAGTAGAAGATATCGATTTCATTGGAAAGTACCATACCGCCTCCCATTTGTTTTAGCAACTTATCGTAAGGTTGGAAGGCATTTGTGTGAAAGAGCTATTGTTACTATACCAACATTATCAAATCAAACTGACCTAAACGCTATTTGATCTGCATTTTCAAATTAATTTATCTCCTAAATGTGGCCAACCAAATATAGGGTTCTGATTCTAAACTTCCAATAACTATTGAAAGCATAAAAATGGTCATTATATAGTGATCTTCACACAAATTCCATTTATATAAAAAAAAACATATAATATATCTCATGAAATGCCTCAGAACATTTAGTATAGCATCATAACCTCGCTAACTGTCAGTATTCGATCAGCTGTCACAATTGCACCCTTCAGAGGATTGACAGCTTGGCCTGTGTCAAGAGCATGCGTCCTTGCCCATGTTGGAAATACCCATTCCAGGGCTCCATACCACTCCAAAGGTAGTCCCAAATTCTTGTATGTTACTGCCGGTTCGACTCCCTTGCATATGCAAGGCAATAGTTTAGATTGGTGGGTAAGTGCCAAAAAAAGGCATATATACAAGAAGAGTACTACTAATGATTACTATTGGTTTGAAAGTAATGATCTTGAGTTGCTTATCACCTCTCAAAGGCACATGCATTTGGTGAAGGAAGTCGCAGACATGCAAATGCTTCATGTGTAATGTTCTCTACAGTTTACAAGGAAACAATATATAACCTACCAAGGGTGCTCTAGTTAACATATAGGAAGAATCTTTGGGGCATCCCAGGGGTGTTCTAGAATGAAAAAGATCACCTTCCTTTTGTTCAGAGCCCAATCTGACCATGGTTTCACAGCTCCATCCTAGTCAGAAAAATTTGACCCAGAAAGTTCCTTTTCACTATGATATTAGGATCAGACAGTGTCTTCTTAAACATCATGCAGAGCGACCTCTAAAATCAGATCCATTAATTTCTACTTATTTCTTCTTCTTTTTTTCCCTCAGGGATGCAATTGTAACTGTTACTGCAAGAAGTGACTACTTAGAAAGAAATGGATTACAAAATTGCAAAGAGAAAATTGTTGGTTTTCCTTCTATGTTCTAGTATACTGACATTTTAAGCCATTCTGTACATTCTACAACATACAAGAGTCTCTAAGGAAGGATACTACCAAATCGTTGAAATATTATCCAGGAACCCAATTATTTTTAGGAGCACAGGGCATGCAATGCTGGCTTAAACAGGTGAGATTGCAAGCCATTTAATGTGCAAATGTGCTTCTTTTGTATTTGACAAAACAATAGAATCCATCAAGAAAATAGCATCTACCTGATGTGAAAGGTTATGGATTATAAGAATACTTCGAGCATCTTTATATACTCCATATGGACGATACTTGGCCGCCAACAGTCTGCATCACAAGATTTCTAAAGATCAATCAACGCCTTACTGGCCTCATTAACTTTACCAGCGATGGCTGCAATATATAAAGCTCACGAATCTGTGATACCACACTTAAATAAGATGCATCTGTCTTAATGAAACCTCTAAGTTGTTCTTTCTCCTTACAAGGCAACATTGTAGGAAGAATATCCCAAACGGAATAATTCCTTGTCAATTACACCGCATCAGCAAGGAAATGGGAGTTCCTATTTCCCAAAGCAATATGTTGCTTTCCCTTAGCAGGGAAAAATTCCAGCACAGTAATCTATTAAGTTAAGAGTGGGGTGGGGGAAAAACAGCAAGATAAAAGAAAGATGCCAATAAAGAAACAGAAGAATCTTAATCTAAGAGAACATAGAAAGCTATTGAAGGAAAGCAAATAGGAAACTGTGAAAAATTGGGGATTTAGAAAATGAACAAAGTAATAATCCACCAAACATAGGAAGCAATCAGAAAAGACCACTTACACTGGCACAAGGCTTGCATGCCAATCATTGACAAGGAAGAGACATTTCTCCCCATAATTGAAGCCTCCCAATGGAAGTACTAATGGCGCTTCACATGCTGCATGGGAAAGTAAAGCGAACCGGAACTGTAAACCATACAAGAAATTTTTTTTTGTCAGTCTGTAAGTAACACATAGAACTCCATGAATCCAATCTTGTAACTAAGGAGGACAAAATGCACTGAAACCTCCTAAAACCTTCTAACCACATCCTTGCTACCATTCAATTGTTCTAATCAACTCCTCTGCTCCTGCATTTGAGTTAACAACAGCTTATATCATGCAGCTTGGCTAGTGCTGTTCTGATTATTATTATTAGATTAAAATATGGAAGACAGTGTTTGAGAATGAGAATCATATTTACAAGAAGTAAAGAGGCCTTAGGACTGAAGCGCAAGTGAAATGCAGAGGAGTGGAGTGGAGACCATGGATAAATCAATTTCATGTCGGCAGGGGTTGGGAGGGGGTCAAAATCAAATCATAGGCCGGGGTGCAAACACACTATCCCATGCATGACAGGAGCTGATTAGAAAATTAATTACCATAGGGGTGGAAAATTTGAAACCCCATGGATCTCAATGAAACACCATCAAACCACTAGGGATGGTCCCGCATTTCACCCTAACAAGAAACATACCTGATTATCACCAAAAGCACCATAATGGTCACCGTATGGATTTCCAGGTCTATGGTACGAGGGGTGGTCAACAAATACCTAAAAAGAGAATGGGAAGAATTCTACATCATCATAATGATACTCCCACACCATGGAGACAAAAATAAATAAATAAAGAAAGATAGAAGAGTTACTGTCCTAAATCACTACAACACACTTTGGTTTTAAGTGTATATATATTATTGAAACACCCCAAAGGCAGATGTATAAAGCCTACTAAATTTCTCACCCAATCAACACCATCCCTATACTCATGGAAGAAGCCAACATCTTGCACCCCTCCAAAACAATGTATTTTGATTGGGCAATCTAAATCAACAGCACTAGCAAATTTGTCATCTGCAGGAGTTCCATTCTGATATCTAGGAGAGACAACCATAACATGGTGTCCACGAGCTGCTAATGCGATAGGCAAAGAGCCACAAACATCTCCTAAACCACCTGTCTTTGAGTATGGTGCTGCTTCAGCAGTAACAAAAACAATATTGTAGGTTACTCTTGTCTGGGCCTTCTCTTCTACTTTGATGCCTTCAGCTTCTTCTGTGCTACTGCTAACTGTTGTGAAAGAGTCACCAACTTGATTGGATTTAACTTCACCTGCAGTTCAAAAGTATAAGATTTGCAGTACCCTCTTGGACGTCTAGATAACAAGTGAAATGTCAAGAAGAAAAAACACAAATTCCAAAACCAAACAGAAAGAACAGTGAAAAATGCATACCTATTAAAGAAAGATGCATTACTTTGCTAATAAAGGAACAAAGTTAAGAATACATTCCACTTTAGTATTGCATATCACACTACCTCTTGCAAGATTAACCGGGATGTAGCTTTCCGAGGGAAAGAATATTTTCATGTACGTCAGATGATTTTTCAGCAAATACTTTTAAGCAAGATATGGGAGCCAGACTTTTATAGTCATGCCATAATGGTGGAGATTAGATTGATCTGCAAATACTTGAGTTGCAGGTCCACATAAACATTGAAACCTCAAAAAGCAAAGCTACCCAGAGGACAAAAGTAGCGTCAATGGAAGTACCTGAGTTTCAGATGATAAATATCCCAATTTTCAAATCAAAATCACACCGTCTTCCCCTTGCATCCGTCTTAATATAAATTTTAGTCAAGAACCATCAATCACATACCAGTCCGTTGTACAGATTCTGGACCACAGTATTAGTGTGGTCTAACATAGCTGATAATGTGAAACATCAAACAGTTTCTCCTAATTGGTTGATCACTCCATCTCTCTTTCTCGAATGGCTAGGATCATCTCAAACAGCTAAACTTGAGCATGCAACAGAATCTAAAAGTCAATGTGTTCATAAGAAATTCCTATCCAACATATCCACATCTCTTATCATATTCCAAGGTTTTCATTACTACTGATTTCCACTTATCAAAGTAGGATGTTAGTTTGGGAGAAAATTGTAGGATTATGATAAAATTGTGAATATTTAGGTGATGTTAAAGTTGTATTGGTATGCGTGCAGAAGTTGTTAAAAGGGATTGATGTTTGTAAAAAGGTAAAAAAAATGTTGTATTGGAATACGTGTTTTTGTGATGTTTGGATTGTAAATATGAAAGTAGGATGCAAATCCTAAAAATTTAGTGTAAACAAACAAAGCCAAAAAAAAAAATTTACTACTGATTTCCACAGCAGTGAGTGCCTAAAGTTTTGCCGGCAACTTTAAGCAAGTCAAGCTGAATGTGTTTGTGAGAGAGAGAGAGAAAGGGGGAAGAGAGAACATAATTCTTTTTTTTCTAAGTAGAGAGAACATAATTCAATGCCATACTTATAGAAGTACCCCCATTGACGTTATATACGACATATAAATAATTGTTACTTTCTTTTTGATAAATGTCAAAATTTAAGAAAAAGCATAATAGCGCAAAGCATATGAAGTGTCACTGGGTACAAACTGCCATTAGATAATCATCAACCTAGGGCTGAACAGAATCGGACCGCAGACCGGACCGGAAAACCGGACCGGATTTGCGGTCCGGTCCTAATGCTAAAAATCCGGTTCGGTTTATAAATTTTTGAAATGCGGTCCGGACCGGACCGCATTTAATAATTTTTTTAATATATTAAAAATCGCGCAGTGTGCAGTGCACTGTGCGAGCCACACTGCGCAGTATAGCTATGCGCTGCGCGAGCCATTTATATTGCACTATTCCTTGCTACATCACCAAAGGATACAGCTGACACATTCAAGGTTTTAGGATACAGCTACCTCGAAAACACCAAAAAAAACAAATATGAAAGCAACCTTTCGTTGAGCCAATTCTTCATTCAGAAGTCGAGAACATATAAATGGCTCGCGCAGTGCGAAATAATTAAATCCGATCCGGACCACTTAAGTGGTCCACACCGGACCGTATTTTAAAGGACCGGACCGGACTACTTATAATCGGTCCGGTCCGATCCTTTATTATTGAAGGACCAGAAATGCGGTCCGGACAGCATTTCTGGTTTTCACCCCTACATCAACCAATCGCTGATACAATTCACAAAATCAACGATAGAGGTACAAAATCGCAAAACTACGACAAATGAAAAACAAACTACTCCACAATATAAAGACATGTACCAGATGGAGGAATCAAGTGAAACCCAATAACAGCGCTGGAATCATCCTTCTCGGTACCCAAAATAAGACCTTTTTCCTCCTTTTCATATTCAACAGCAGAAGACCCATCCTGTGAACTACTAAGTCCACCGTCTGAAACTGAAGCTCTGAGTGTCAAACACCTAGCTCTACTTCTTATCCCCCACAAAGGAGCAGAACTGACTTGTCCAATCACTCTGACGTTGTTAAATTTAGCTTGTGGTGGATTTAACGATGATTTGCACGAATAATGTTTGGGTGTCATCAGGAGAGACTCCATGAGAGATGGAGCGAAGTCCAGTGTAGGAGGGAAGGTATCTTCAATTGCATTTAAAAAGGCAAAGAAAATCTAGAAAGAGACATTCGATAGTGGAAGACACGAGACAAAGAGAGCAAAGTACAAACAGTCAGCCGATTAGATCGTAGCGAGAGATACACAGTCAGAGAGACAAGAGAGTGAGTGGCGTGAGAAAATCAGATCCATAAAAAGCGCGAAAACCGAAAAGAGATCCGCGGTGAAACCATCCCGTTCTGTAAAACATCGATCTTTGCAACGTTATCATCCCACTTAATATATTCGATCAAATGTGATGTGGCACTATCATGACGGAGCACTGCAGCTGTCTACGCCGCCAAAGATTTTTTGGTATGAAAGTTGACGCTTGATACTTACTTCCAGGTTGGACACACGGCAATTCGTGAGAACGCCACGTTGAAAGCTTTCAAGTACATTCGACTTTACCAAGGGAATCTCGCACTCTGTTTGGCCGACAATACATAGAGATATTTTTTACTTTTTATTTTTAGTTTTCACCTTTAATAACAAAAATATAAGGAAAAACAATATATATTTGAATAACAAATATATATAATTTAGCTTTTCTTTTAAAAGTCGTAAATATGCTACTTTGATTCGGTTAGATGAATATAACCTGAATTTCAATTTAAGGTAAAAAAAAAATAAAAATATTTATGTATACACAATATTAAACTTTTAATATATCAATTTTTGTAGTAGAACTTTGAAGAAAATAATTATTATTTTCTATTTTTTAAATGAAATATATTTACCCACAAAATATTAGCTGATTAATAAGAATGAGATTAGAGATAACCTATCAAATAATAAACATTCAAATCTCGATTAATCGATTAACTTTTAATAGACGAAAAGACACATTCAAAATTATATAATAACACAAGGCTTATAACAATAATTAAATAAAAAAGAAAGTAAAAGATTAGAAAATATAAATATATATTATTATCCATCTTCACATCAATAAGATAAAAATTAATAACAAACGTATTCACAATGCAGAGTACTTATCCCACATTAATATAATGCCATAAATACTCAACCCAATTAACCAAAATCATGTCTCCAAACATGACCAGCGAGAGGCCAGTCATCCGGGCCGTGAGAGTTTGGGCTACAGACCGTGGGCCGTCTAGCTTGAAGGCGAGACCCATTATGTTTTGGGCTTGGGCTCCTTGGGGGCTGATAGGTTGCTGTTCCTCCTCCTGAGCTGGAGGAGTCACAGCCCAACTCAGCTACCGAGACTCTTCTTGTTGATGGATTCCATTGAGGCACAATAAGGCTGTGCTGTTTACTCGCACCTTGGTTCCGTACTTTGGCCTTTGCGGACTGGGTTGGGGCCATGTAGCTAGGGACATTATTCGAGCTCACCTGTCGCTGCTTAGTTAGGTATGGGCCTGACTCGGGCGAGTCTCGGCTGAGCATCGAGTGCGCATGGATGTCCATTTCCACCGTTTTCTCGGACACGTCATCAGTGACGGTGGTGACAGTAGTGGTAGGAAGAGGCATATAAGGGGTTTCCTGGTGTCCTGTATTTCGGGCATGGTATGGCTGCGACGACATCCAGCGCTCGAGCCAATTCCATCCCCATTGGGCCTTTTCGTGCTCGTTCGCATATGGCACAATATCGTTAACGTTGAGGTCCGATTGGAAGAGTTGCTGATGCTGCTGTTGCTGTCAATAAAACATAAATTTTTTAAAATTTGTAAAAAAATTAACGATAGTAAAATGATTTTTATTAAAATTTGTTAAAAAGTAAGGAGAGGATATTTTATGTATTTAAAATTAAATGAGATAAATGTAAAATCAGTCTCGCGAAAATCGAATTAGTCTCGTTGATACTAAAATTATAAAATTAATCACCTATTCCACTTTCGTTTGCCTTTGATCCGCCATATGGGAGACTAATGACTAATTTTATCTTTTTATTATCACAATAATTAATTCGATTTTCGCCTACACTAAGTAGACTGACTTAATATTAAAATTGGTGTGAAAATGAGTTCGAATTTGTGTAAAATTTTTGAGCTTGGTTTGGTAGTCAAAGTTGAACATGTTTGAGATCCTTTTGGATCACTCTTAAAATGGCAATCAAAATGTTCACTAACCTGATAGCTATAAGCATAAGCGAGGGCTCTCTCCCTTTTCGTTATCGCTTCATGTCTCCTTGAAGCATTTTCCTCAATTTTCTCCGTACTTTGACGCCTATTATCCCAACCTTCCATTTCATACCCTCTAAGTGGGCTCTTGAGCTTTGGTTCTTCTTCCTCCAGTCCTCTCTGTTCTTCTTCTACTTTCTTCTGAAGCTTCTCGTGGGTCAATTGGAGTCTGCGTGCGCGTACTCTTGCCTGTACTCGCACCAGTGCTTGCATGCAACGCATTGTCATTTGTGCTTGCTTGCGTACATTATGCCCCCTCACCAATGCTTGCAGTCTCACCAACCCCTTCAAAGCTCGCAAAGCCCTTCGAGCCTGCAAAACGGGACAAGTTGGTAGGCTTCCAATGGTTGCATATGACAATATTCTTGTTACGTGCCAAAAGAAAATGTACCGATCTATTCTATAAAAACCCCTTGTCATTAGACTTGGTGCAAATAGCCCCCCAGGGCCCAGAGAGGCAACATGGCGGTATTGATTGATTGGTCTCAGGGACCTGATTTGGATGTGTGGCAGACATCATTTGAAAAGTACCATTGGGCCAGACAATAAATGCCCTACACACGTGCAACTTATTCACCCCCATTCATAAAAAGCCATTGCTTTCTGACTTATTCGTCTATTCTGTACAGCCTTATAAATAAACGTACCTGGACTGCAAAGCCTTCAAAAGGTATGCCTTGTAATCCTTAAGGATACCATAATAGACGAGTAAACTTGACTTGAAAAACCATATCAAATTCTGATATTACTTTCCCCAGTTTTTAATGTGTAAGTTAATCAAGCTTTGAATGTATGAGAGTATGAGATAAGGGCATTACTAGGTAGCCCCTGTAGTAGGACTGTATAAGGGTTGCAGCCCAATCTTCCTTAGAGTGGCGTCCATAACCTGCCAACCGAACAACTTTGGCCGCTGCTTGAGCTGCTGCAACTGCAGCTTCTGCAGCTGCAGCAGTTGCCACCGCAACAGCAATGGCATGATTTCTGTCCTCGGTCACAGGACTGGATACAGTGCTCTCATCATTTGTGATGTCCGCTGAGCTTTCTGTGGGAAAATGTTCAAATGACACGACCTCTGGAGCATCATGTTGCCATTTCTCCAAAGTATCCTTCTGATCAAAATTATGTAATCGCTTAACATTAGCACTCAATAAAATTAGCAATCAACATTTCATCCAAAAAAAATGAAGGAAATAATGAGGACATTTAGAGTTATATCAATTATTCTGTCAACACATTTTCTCAATCGAATCAACACAGAAAAAGACAACAATTCTGGGATGATGGAGATATAACTTAACAGGCACATGTTGATCAAGGGGATGATGTGACAGCTTAGGTGGCATGATAAGTGTATGCCATAAACCTATCAAAAATTCAAAATTATTGGGTCATGCTGTTAGGGGACCATATGCACTTCTGTAACATTGAAGGGTCCCAAAGTAAAAGGATGTATCATCTTAAAGTGGTTCCTCCACCTCCCCCATGTCATCCTCCAGCCAAAATCATAGTTTGGATCCCCATACGGCAAACGAATGGTCTTGATGATCAGACTAATTTTCCAGTAAAGGGGGTGATGCCCTTTCTAAATAAAATCTTCCCCTTTGGATAGCATGGTTGCTCTCATTTATGTCTCATTCTCATTAAAACTACTCAAGTTTCAGAAATGGAACAGGGGAGGGAAAGCAGGAAAACGGCTGCCTGCAAGTTTGTTTTGTTTTGAATTTGAGTCTTTGTAATTCCCTATTCTAGACCACTAGTAGATACTAACACAACCCGTTAAATTCAAAAACACTAAGAATAAGAATCTAAAGGGTAATTATCACGTTAATTGCTTTAAATCCTTAATTACTCTCAATAATGCAGGTTAAATGCTGCTGGCACTGCTGGGTAATTACAGTCAAAATAATGTAAATATGTATAGAATTAGTATCGTATTAGAATTACTAATGATTTTTGAACTGCCGATTGCGGATTATGTGCACCATGAAAATTAAGGAAGCTTAAAAAGGGAAGAAAAATTGACAATTAAACGTGTAATTTTTTTAACAAATAATAGAAATAAGTACCTTTCTATCCGGTAAGTCCTTATTAGGAGAGAGTTTGAAAACCTTCTTCACCGACGAGATCCAGCTGCCTCCTTTCTTTCCCATCTCCGGATAATAGAACGGATTCTGACCGGCCGGCCATCATATCAAAGAAGTCCTCATTATCAGAACTTGAAACCACAGTTTCAGCCATCCATAAAAAGAGCAAAGAACATCAATGACAGAAATACAGCTTCTGTCCCGGACTGAAACCAGATTAAGCATAAACGAAAATATTCTAAAAGATACTTACAATATCCTAAAGATCTAAAACAAGGAAGAAAAGAAACATGTATGTCGCCATGAAAAATAGATGATGTGTGCAATCTGGCCGGCCGTGTTTTCTCTTCCTAGCTAGAAATCTCAGGCGTGTCTAAACTTCTATACTACGCAGCTCAGGTAGAAAACAAAAAAACAAAACAAGGAGAATACAGAGAAAGAAAAGAAGACGCAGTACAGAAAAAAAAAAATTCACCCATAAATATCACTAATCAAGTAAAAGAAAAAGCCCATAAAATGCCAGAAATTAATGGATTGTCACGATAAAACTTGACAGAAAGAGCCCCAGCTATCTGGAAACCTCTGTATTACATTGTCATCTTCAACCTCAACAATGTTTAAGCAAGCTGTGATATCACACGCACTCACACAGACAGACACGTAACGTGAATATATACAAGTATATGAATGGATGAAGAAACTTTGAAATGGAATCCAAACCTGAGGTGCTAAAGACTAGAGGATTTTGGATCACTTGGCTTGGGTTTTCATGTCTTCTCCCTTTCATTTTACTCTCATCTCGAAGAAAGTTTTGGTTTTGAGAAGAGAGAAGAGAAGAGTAGAGCGTGTGAGACTAGTAACTACGAGCCCGCGCGACCGCCGTTGATATTTAACAAATTCACGGGGGTGCGACCTCGCAATACTTTTGACACAGTTAGAATGGAGCCAATGGGTTTATGACACGTGAACTCCCGTGCTACTGTACTTTGCAAAAATTGAACCACTTTATCTACCCAGAAAAAGAAAAAAAAATAGAACTACTTCATCTAACGAGAAAAAAAAAAAAAACAAAACACAAAAAAGGAAATTGGATTACGTATTATGGGAAATGGGACAACTCCGGCCTAGGAAACAAAAAGGAACGGCTAAGGAGTTTGGTTAAAGAGATTAATGAGTATTATTGTCTTGAGGAACGATTCAGATTAAAAGTTAGAGATTCAATAATTGTGGTTAAACACATCATTTAAAATATTTTAATTGATGTAGCGCGATCTGAACCCTTGAATTTTAAAGATTTTAATCTCAGCCGTCGCTCAACATATTCAATACAACAGTACTTAGCACAATAACTAGACTCCGGCTCAAGGTTGGAAAATGTTGTTTAATGGAAGAAAAAAAATTTTCTTTATCTGCCTAGTGTACAACACATCAATTTTTTTCTTTCACTAATTAGCACGAACAAGATTATAAGAAGCTCATGTTGATGGTCCTTTAGCCATGATGTTTGGTATTTCAAAAGCTTTTGGTCCTGCAGACGTTCATAAACAATAGTTAAATTGAGGGTATTTTTCTTATCAGTTATTAGAATTTTAACACTTTACCCTTGCAGTTAATTTAGAAAAAAAAAATTAACATTTACTACTAATAAAATAACTACCTACACCGAAAAAATTAGACATAATAGAAAGAGTAAAATATATAAGATTGATAGTTGAATTACGAATTAATTAATAGTTTAAATGGCAAAATGTGAGATGAAAAATATATTTAATCCAGAAAGTTAAGACTTTTGCCTTTAAATTGATAACGTCAGGATTATCTTACTAATGACTGTTACAATGGAAGAGAAAAATACTGATGTGTGAAATGTGCATCCCTTATGTGCCAAATTGTGCAAGTTGGCCCGTCCTTTTGCGACTTCTTCTGGTCCCGCGTGATGATCAGTCTCATCATCACTGTAGTAATATTTCCGTAATACTGTTGCACCAAACCTACTCAAAGCATCAGACAGTCTTTATGGCGAAAACAAGTAAATATTCATTGGCCAGTTGAAAAGTTTATAGAGTTTTTCAACGGGAATTCTTCTGTTTTAATGATAATATGGTCACTATAATCAAAGGATTCAAGATAATCTACGATGGAAAATCATTGCAGGTGCTGCTCAAGACTCTGCAGAAGAGAAAAATAACAAAAAACGAAAAGTACGTGCTCATGAGAGCCTACTTCCAGTTATGATTTTTCCCTTTGTCTTTTGGGTGATTTGTGCTGCTGTTGAAGGTGAGAGATTTTGCATGGAATCGGGAATCCAAGTTGTATAGGTGTTGTCTGTTTCATGGAACCTGCTCTGTCAACAATGGCATTTATCTTCGCGTAGTGCCCATTACCATTTTAATGCTCAATGCATATATCCTGCTGTCACCACTTACCCCAAACGAAGCCATTTTAGCTTCCACATCTCTCACTGCACGTCTCTCACTTCTATTTTTGTTGGCTGAGCCGCAGCTGCAAACATCTCGAGTGCACAACAACTAGAGACAAAAACAAGTGGGGGTACCAAAAGTGAATGCCTGCTCATAGTTTGTAACGCTTTGTTTCTTTTTCTTTTTCTTTTTCTTTTTTTTCTTTTGTCTTTTGTCTCAAGTTTAAGCCTTTTCAAAGCCCTCAAACTGAGGGGAATACGTTTCCACCACATAAGTGATAAGTTCCTCTAGCTTCTTGCTTGATGAGCTGTGAAGGTCTTTATGTCACCCACATTTTGCAACCTCTGCAACGGTTGAGACTTAAAAAGGTGAAAAATAAAAGAGTTTAGCAAAGGTAGATGGGCTATTGCTTGCATTTTAAGGGAAACTGAAGCAAGGTAAAGGGAAGCATTAGGGAAGGAGACGGGTCTCAGTTGTGTGCCTCCTTTTAATGTGACTAATTTGGTTTGGTGAAGAGTCCCTTTCAATGTATTTATGATTTTTGCGGAACACTTTATTGTGAGAACTGGCTTTAAGAGGTCAGAGCGGCATTTTGCACATATGAAAATAGTAATTGGGACCATTGCTCTTTTCAGGCAAAAGGAAATTTAAATGCAAAAGATGGTTAGAGCTATCTTTCCGAAGGACAGAGGATTATGGGTAGAACTCTATATGACTTGGTATCAAACTCTCCACATGGCCGGGAATCCAAGGCCACCCGATCGACCAAACCGCCCGACCTAGGGGTGAGGAACCGGCCGAGGCCTATTTCCACCAGGCTTGGTCGGGGTCAGGTGACCTTAGACTCTCAGCCATGGGAGAGTCCGGTACTGCCCAAACCTGACCTCTATCGAGTCAAATCTTTGCATTTTGAGTCAGACTTTATTTATTTTGGGTCTTACCACGACCGGACCCTGCATATGGGTGTGAACAACCTTGATTATGGATATGAAAATCATTTGTTTCATTTAAGCTTGAGATAGAAGAACTATTTATATGGCAGCTTAAATTGCTAAAATATTTTTTGAATATTAGAAAATGGTTTAGAATCCTCTCTAATTTGATGTATGAATTGGATTATTTTTAAAGAGAAATACACACTACATATGTCCAATTCAAGCATCAAATTGGCAAGGATCTTGATTTCCAAAAAATTAATTGTATCTACAAGTGCAACGTAAATTCTAGTCACTTTAGCCGATTGGGCGCTCAGAAATGTGTACTATAAGCGACACATGTAACTACCATCTAACATACGGTAGCAAAGAAGGGAATGGGATTATGAATTGTGGTCAGCTACCTAAAACAAGATATCTCAACAACTTACTGTAATAATGAAACATGAACATTCCTTTACATTTTGTTAAGGTTCGGTACAACTAATCTAATAAGGCAAACTTTTTTGTCCTCTGTTTCTTGCTTTGTACTTCTGAATATTACCTTAAGGTAGCAAGGAGAAACAACAAGTTGGTAATCTGTGAATTGCTCGTATGTGAAGCGAGTAGCAATATTAGTTGGGCTTTGCCCTAAAATCAATCTGTCAGGCCCAGACCAATCCCTGTTCTTCTTTGGTCCTAAAATTGTGGCATGTTATATCACAGGCCCACAAAGATTTTCATCTAGCGACTTAGGGAAAGATATAAAGATCGGGATGTTAGGGAAACAATGAAGTAGTAATACATAAAGATCGGGATGTTCGTTTGGAAGAAAATTGTAGGATTCTGATAAAATTGTGAATATTTAGGTGATGTTAAAATTGTATTGATATGCGTGTAGAAGTTGTTAAAAGTGATTGATGTTTGTAAAAAAAGTAATAAATGTTGTATTGGAATACGTGTGTTTTGTGATGTTTAGATTATAAATATGGGAAATTGGCAATTTAGTCCTTGGGTTTTGACCCTTTTAACAGTTTAGTCTTTGAATTTCAAATTTCAAATTTAAAGCCCTTAGATTTCATACTTTTGACAATGAGGCCTTTCCGTCAGTCTGTCGTCCATATGCTTAACGGAGCATATAGCGGTCGACCGGGTATATGTGTAAAATATGAGCGGTTGACCGCTTCAAATTGCTGACGTGTCAGAGAGATCCGTTAAGCATATGGACGGTAGACTGACATAATGGTCTCATTGTCAAAAGTATGAAACCTAAGGGCTTTAAATTTGAAATTTGAAATTCAAGGACTAAACTGTTAAAAGGGTCAAAACCCAAGGACTAAATTGTTAAATTTCCTATAAATATAAAAGTATGATGCAAATCCTAAAAAAAATGGTAACCAAACATGCCATAAATTGTTACATCTTTGTCATTTTAAAATTCAAATTATCAATTTTATCACGTTTCACCCTCAATTGTAATTCATCAATTTGTGTCTCTTAAATAAGATCTTACAGTTGAAATGAGAGGAAAAAACAAAGACTACATGACACAATCTCGAAAATTAAATATTATCAAATGACATATTAATTTGTGCTAATTTTGATAGTTTGAAGACAATGCGATACAATTAAATAGTTAAAACCTTAAAATGATGTTTGTCGAGGACCTGGAGTACCTGAAGAAGCCCCAAGAGTACCTGGAGAGGTAACAAGGAAGAAGGCTCAGTCCAATTTGAAACGACGATGGATTATGGATATCTTGATTCTTGGGGTGCCCGTTTACGTTCTTAGATAGCGTGTTAGGATCCCTGGTCTAGGAACCCAAAACAAGCACCGACTTTCCCAGTACCTGATGTACTCTGATACTATAACGATCCTCCCGACCAACTGTAAGTAACACACGAGCTATAATTTAGGATGTAACACACAAAATAAGAGAACACTCGAGATTTTATTTATGAGAACGAAGAACGTGGTTAAGGGTTAATTAGCCCAAAGACCACAAGAACACAAGAACAATCCCGATCAAGGGTTAATTAGCCCAAGAACGGGTACCTAATCTAGGTTGTTAGCCTAGAATGAATCCCAAGTGACAAAGTTATTAGCCCTGACACAGATTTAGCATATACGTGCCTATGCTCGGCCAAAACACTCCTAAAACAGTCAGGCTCTTAAGATACTATTCTCTCGATGATCCCCTTCCTAATGCTCTTAAGGGTGTTTATATAGACATCCTAAGGGGCTTACAAACCCTAACAGACTCCAAACAAATCAATTTAAATCTAAATAAAATTAGTTTCTTAAATCAAGAAGATTTGATATTACAAGCCTAATAAATTGAATTCAAAAAGGAAATGATAATTTTCTTTTTTTTTTTCTTGGCAACATGAGTAACAAAACTGAATACAAGAACTAAAACACATCAAATGATCTTCTCCGCATCAAACACCGAGTGAGAAGACAAGAAATATCAACAGACCCAAAAATATGAAAATCAGCAGCCCATTTTGCAATATTATGAGCAACCTCATTCTGAGGCCGAGGTACCCAAGATAGAGAGCACTCAGAATTGGACTCAAAGAAAACCCTGAGAGCCTGCACCTGGTCATCCAGAAGAGGTCCCGAATCCAACAGAGGATCCATAACCAAGCGAAACAGCATCTGGCAATCTGTTTCAAAGTCAATAGCCAACCAGTTACGACAAGAAGCGATATTCATAGCAGCCACTAGCGCCGAAGATTCTCCAAAAATAGAACTATTGCTAGGAAATTGCTACGTGTACACATGATAGAGGGAGTCATTCGAGTCTGAGAAAAAGACAGCCATAAAACCTATCTGGTTACATATAGCTACATCAGTGTTACATTTAAGTCGACCCACAGCTGAGGGACGCCAACCATGCTCCACCATAATAGTTGTAGAACGCAGAGCTAATGAATGTTCCGAATATCTACGCTGAAGCAACCTAATAAGATCTCACATTAAAATCTTCATCGTTATGAACAATTTTATTACGCCAATACCATAGAGAATCCAACACCAGAGCAGCATTAAGAGAAAAAGCTCGTTGATCTGCACAGGAAATGCCAAGAAAAGACGCATACTGAATCACAACTCGAATAATGTCTGCCATTGATTTATAAGAAACACCCTGTCAAAGCATAGGCCAAGTCGACTATCTCCATAAAGCTTGAGCAACAGGACATTGAACAAATAGATAGACACCCTCTTCTTTTGCACCCTTACACAAAGGACATAAATCCCTCTCTTCCTCCACTATGCACATGACTTCACTCAATCTACCTCTGAAAGGGAAAACATTATTCCCACATCTCCACAAAAACAACTTCAGTCGGTCTTGAATTTTCAACTTCCACAGCAACCTCCATTCATTTTCCTCAAGCACACTAGAAACCCGATTTGATGCTTTCAAGAGATAATAGACCGACTTAACAGAAAAGATACCACGTGGGTCAGGCATCCAAATCAAAACATCATCATGTCCTTCAATAAGAGGTCGCAACTTACATATGGCTTCAGCAGAGGAGAGATCAAATATAGAATGAATAAGTGGTGCATTCCAACTCCTAGATTCAAAATCAAACAAATTTGCCACAGAGAAATTAGCAGGAAATACTTCAACCTCAATCCTTTTAACAGGATGACTATCTTCAAAATCAAGAACCCAAGCATCTGACTCCAAATCAATCAACCTTCCACCCATAGGAGAATACCCAATCCCTTGTGGCAGCAACTCACGAATCTGCAATAACCTCTACCAAGTCCAAGATGAACTTCGTCCCCCAATACAATTCAGAAAATTTTCAGACCAGAAATATTTTGCCTTAAGAACCTGAGCCCAAAGTTGATCAGGGGATTTGACAAGTAACCACCCAAGCTTTGTAAGAAGAGCTTGATTAATATCAAATAATCTCCTAACCCCCACTCCACCCCATTTCTATTTATTGTTGTTTACCGGGTGGTGTGTGAGGGGAAATTTTTCTTCTCTTGCTAAACACAATGAAACTGTTGACGTAAACCCTACTCTGCTAAATTAAGCTGCACTTGTGACTCTAAATAGCTAAAAAATTAACATGTAGATGTCTAAAACATCCTGCTAATAATTTGACTGCATTTAAACTAATATTTTTTGGTTTGTAATTCGATACCTATACCTGCTCTCCATATTTGACAAAAAGCTCGCATATTCCAGTCAATGTTTAGTTTTTCTGTAGTGCCTGTAAGATTTAAGTTTTATACTTTTTACATGCTCATTAGTCTCTTCCAATTTTAAAAGCATCTGTTACAGTTGTAATCTTTTTTTTTTTTTGCAACCACACAAAATACATGGTTTGTAGTATAAATTTCACAACAGGTCGCATCATACTCTGTGATTGATACCGATACATACAAAGTATATTCTGAAGGAGGTCAATGATGTAAGTTCACCATTTATTAGCAAAATATGATTTAAAACCATCCATCTGCCTTGCCCTGCAGTTTCACTTTCTGTTCTGAGTGGCCATGAAGTTGTTTTCAAGCAAGAGTATCAAACAGAAAAAAGGGAGATGAGATTTCGTCAAACGTTAGTAATGCCTTGCTTCTGTCCTTTTTTCCAATTGTATCTTGCCCGAATAAAAGTTGATAAGGCATATGATTTTAGGTACCTGAGTTTTGTCCTGCTGGTAGTGAACTGGAAAATATTGTGTTTGAAATTGTCAACTCTGAGGGCGATGTTGGCGAGACCATCCATGACGAAAAGAAGTATGGGAAATTTCACACTCTCACTATAAAGTCAGAGTCATTCAATACTTACGATTCTATCCAGTACACTTTCAAACATGGGCGCTGCACTGTTTCTGCTCTTCCCCTCCCTAAAATAGAAGGGAGTTTTTGCTTTGAAGCCTCTCACTCTTCTAACCCAGAGCTACATCTGAGTGTTCAGGTCACCACACAACTTTGCAGGTGACTGTTATTTCGTCATGAATTTGATATTGATGATTGTAGACCTCTACGTACAGGTGTACCTTGTGGAAGCCCCAAAAATGAAGTTTGATGAGATTCAGTCTCCGTCTTCAGATGGAAAGATCATGCTCCTTCCCGATTCATCCTCCCTACAACAAGTAGAAAACTTTATGGTGCCAATGATAACTATTGAGAAGGTACAGCGACTTAATGCGAGCTTTATGATTTCAGTAGTGCTGCTCAAAAGTGTTATCTAGTGTTGTTATTTGAGTTCCGGGAGCTGGCTGCTTCTCTATGCAGGAACTTGAGGATGAAATACACAAAATTGGTATACGAATTGGAATTCTGGAGCATGCACTGGATATGCTCAATTATAGGAAGGCAGAAATAGAGCAAGACCTGTCTTAGATGCAATGTTTTGGATAATTAGCACATATCATCTACTTTTAATTCTGAATTAGGCATATAGAGTGCTTGAGAGAACAAAGCGCATCCAAGTTATCCCATAGAGAACTAAATATGAATTACCAACACATTACCTGGTGTTTTTAAGGTTCCTAATTTTCTACTAAACTTTCTCTTTTTTCACTTAAAAAAAACCTAAACTCTCTTTTTTCTTCTTCTAAAATTATGACTTCGTAACACCAATGAAGCTTGAAGCTGAAAGGACTCAGGTCCATTCCTGGAATGGAAACTGCATCTTCATGTAGTAACTTTTCTTAGTGAACCTTTCTATTGTAATCTGAACACATTGATCTTGTAGTGAAAAAAACAACACGAAAGATCTATTCTGAGTACATTTCAACGGGATAATGTGCTCAGAAACTATCTCTAAGATAAAAGTTTTCTTTTATGGTTATTCTTAGTTCTTCATGGATATTATGTTGACGTAGCATCCATATTCGAAAGAGTTCAAGGATGACGATCTCTATTCAGATGAGAAATCGATCATAAGTAACACAATATGACACTTCAGTTTCCGCTAGCCTGAAGTTGTAAAGCAGATTACAGTAGGTTATGATTTGCTGAGTTCCATTCTTTTAACATTTTCTTTACTGTTTTATGAATTTACCAGAAATTGCATGTTTTAGACGGGAACCCACTGATGTGAAAGCAAATATTTTAAAATTTTGTTTTTTCTTCCTAGTCAAGCCAACTGGTTGATAAAGACCAAATGATGCATCTCATTAAAAATCTATGTGATCTATAATTTGAAATTTGAGAGGCACTTTGACAAGTTTCTCTTGGCATTATATTTTTTTAATGTTAAGTTCGCTGAGTTGGTCACTATAAGTTCATGCAATGTTCTATGGAATATTGTTGATTCCCATAGCTAAATAACCAACTTGGTGATGTAGACCAAGCACTGAATTGCATGGGCATTGCGTACTCATGACTTAGCTGCTACCATCTTCTCCAGAGTCCTAGGCTCGCAATTAAGTGATACTGAAATTAATGAAATGTCTCAGATTAACTACCACATATGAGTGTTACATTTTGTTTACTGGTGCCAGAGTTTTAGTACTTATTAGTACTTTTCCCGTGGATAAGCATTTTTTCAGAATACAACACTTTCATATGCAAAGTAAACTTGAAATGCCAGTGAAAGTGAAATTCAAAAGCAACTGTTGTCTAGTGAATAACCCGAGCTACTTTCCCACAAAAGAGGAACTGCTAAATCAGATACAAAGCACCAATCACTCTGCAGCTGTTGTCCTCTGCAGTCTTTCTGAAGAATTCACATTTCAAAAGCAAAAAAATCAATTTGCGGAAGATATAGTTGGCCTGGTTGCACTTTTGGGTACTGTTCGTCTCGATAAGCTTAGCAGGTCATTTCCGTTTTATTTTTCTGACTAGGCATTTCTTGAAAAAGTCCTGTTGTCAACCCTTCTCTGACTTAATTTTTTCCCCTTTCTGCACTGGTCTATATGCAGGATATTAGCAGAGTACTTGGGCGAAGATCAAATGCTTGCTGTTGTCTGTAGATCCTTTGCAGCTGCAAGTGCTTTTGATACTTATGAACAAAATGGAGAAGTGCATTGTAGACATTCTCTGCATGCGGAACCATCTGCACTTGGCAAATCTATAGATGGCCGATTTCTTGTTGTGTGCCTTGAAGCTATAAGGTATTATTTTCTATTGCTATTCATGTAGCTTGGTGGTTACTTTCATAAAATCATCTGATAGGTTGGCAACCAGCATGTATGTGAATACATGAAACACATCCCGAAGTTTTGGTTAAGCATTGCTCTTTTATGCATGGATTCACCAAATCCTCCATTTTCCTCTGTAGTGCCCGGTTACTGAGGGTAGCTGTGCTTTTTATGCAGTTCTCACTAGTAAGGAAGGCATGCAAGTTTTTAGTCTTTGTATTGTGACTATCTCCCAGTGGGACATCAATGTTTGAATTTTTCAATCAATTCCAGATTGTGATATCTGTTCTTATCATCATCCTCCCTCATGGTAGCAAGTTTTTATTTTTAACCAAGAGAAAATTAAATATCAGGTTTGTAGGATAGAAGGTTCTGTGTAATAGAAAATTGGTCATGTATGAATTGTTTGAACTGTTTGGCAGGCCTTACACAGGGGAGTTTGAAGGTCCTCAGAGGAAGCTGGCCTTGCCATATCCTACCTTCTCAAGTGGGAATGTGCCAACAGGTTTCATTGGATATGCAGTTAACATGATTGACTTAGATGTTGGTCATCTACACAGAAAAACTGCTGCAGGCCATGGTCTGCGGGAGACATTATTCTATAGTCTTCTGGGAGAGGTTCAAGTTTATGAAACTGCAGGATGCATGTTAGAAGCTCGACAATGTATAAAGCATGGTGCTGTATCTCTGGATGGTGGGATTTTAAAAGACAACGGTGTCATTTCTCTTGGATATGGGTATCTTGCTGTCTCTATGCATGTTGAATGTGAGTGAATTTGTGTGTTTGCATGGCATGATTTCTGTCACGAAGTTTTTGTTGACTTGGGCTCCATGCCTCAAGCAAGGATGGATATCCTTGATTGGACGTCGCGACCTTCAAGCTGGTATAATGATTCCAGCTCCTATTCCCGCGCGCACATCCTGTGTGTACACATGCCAGCTGGGCCTGTCTTATTTAGGGTAGTACTACTAGATTCACCTTTTTGAGGAAAAAAACACAAACACAAGGTTAGCCTTGTTCTCAAAGTTTGTGTGTTTTTTCAGAAGAGTTGAGATAGAAAGGTAGGGACAGATATACATGGTGAATCCATGAATGTCATGTAACAGTTGGTTCTGATTTGTCAGGAAGATGGGTACAATTTTACCATGTCTCCTACTGTTTTGAGGCTACCAAGTCCTGAGACACTTCATTTCTTTGCCGGGAACAGAGTCTAGTCTTTCAAGATATAGTTATGTCGAAATCTTACACGACCAGCAAAATTATTTTAACTATTCAGTCTACAAGCTTATTGATTGTATGTGACCTGGATTTTCTATTCATCCTTTTCAGGAATCTGCTGATATGTTTTTCTGTTGCGACACCAGAGAGCGAGTCCTGTACAGAAAATCTGGAGATCAGGAAGCTTATGGAAGAAAACATGTTAGAGCTGAGGAAGATCGTCAATGACATAGAAAAGGCCACTAGATCACATCAAAAATCTCTGAAGAATTTCAAGAAGAAGAAAGAGAAGTATGTTAAGTTAATGGATAGTATTGGCAGTGAAAGACATTACCTGGAATTTAAACCCAGCCTAAAGAATTCAGACACCTCACCTTGCTGATGTGCTTTGTCCTTGTTATCTTCTGTAAAAATGTTAGTGCAGTAAATCTTCAGAATGCTTGTAAATGTCCATGGCATAGGTTTATGCATAGAGAATAACTTCATAGTTATAGGTGACATGAAGGGAAATGACAGATTACCTCAGAGTTACCAAAATACCAAGGAAATATAGAGCTAGCAAATCTCCAAAACTCATAGAAGCATCATAGCAGTTCAATGCATCTGTGTTTTTTTTTAAGCTAAATTGTAAATAGCATACCTGTGCTTTTAGGTAATTGGGAATCAAGACCCGTAATCTTAATTTTTTTTTTTTTAAGACCTGTGCAACTCTAACCGTTAAATTCAAGCCCCGTACTCATGTTATTTGCAATTTAGCTTATTTTTTATTTACATTTGATGTTAACAATGTCCTAGTGCAACTGCAAAGCCAGGAGTAGCATGCTAGTCGTGGCTCTTTCACCGTTTCCCAGTGAAGTTTTAGATAGAGAGGAAAAATTATGTTAAAAGAATAAAATAAAATAAAATGGTGTGATCTTGATTGGGCCGTCTAGGAAGGCGGCCCAATTCAGAAGGCTGCTGTCACTGTCGTTTGGTCAGATTATTATATTTTTTTTGTATTTTGTAAACTTTTTTTTTTGTATTTCCTTGTAAACTATATAAGACTAGGGTGTATTTGTGTTTTAAAATTTTTGTGTTGTTAAAATTTTAGGTATTGAGCTTAGTGAAAAAGTGAAGAGGTAATTTTTTATATTTTTTGTAGTGAAAAGTTATGATTTGATGGAAAAGAGAGATTATATTGTAGTATTTTATTGTGAGGGTGTAAAATTTTGTGAAATTTTACATGGCAAACGGACCCAATATGAACGTTTCAACCAAACAATAGATCAATAAGAATAAAATTTTACCATCGATTTTAATTAGCTTAATCTATTGCTTAAAAGTAAATTAATACACTCAATTGACAAAATCAGGTAAAATATTTTAAGGAGATTCTTGCTTGCCAATGACGTTTTTGGGTTTTACTTTAGAAAACATAAGACAAAGAATTACCCATATTTATTAGACCTACCATAAGTCATACTTTTCTCCCAAATAATAAGAAAAATAAATTGCACAAAATAATCAGTTTTCTTTTCTTTTCCTTTTTTATTCTCTGAGTATTTTTAGGAAGAGTTCATATTAGCATAGAAAATAAGTATTATTGTTTTCTACCCAAAACTGAATTAATATTATAAGAAAGAAACATTTTTGGGGAAAAAAATCCCTATGAGATGATATTTTTTTCCAATAAAACAAAAAAGAAATGCTACAAATTCTTCTTGAGTTATTTTCAGGTTTTTCTGGAAAAGAATTGACGGCTCAAGATCTCTAGGTGTATAAAGTTCACTTCTAAAATGAATCCTAAACCGTTGGATTATGAGAAAATACCAAGTATTTCTCTTAAACAAAATATCAAGCTAGTGATTCTCCCCGTAGATTTTTTTTTAGGAAAACATAAAAAAAGGATTCTTAGGTGATGTTCGTTTTGAAGGTTTTTGTAGAATTTGGAGAGTTTTGTGAATTTTTATGTGTTGTTAAAGTTGTATTGATGTTTGTGTAGAGATTGATGATGTGTAAAAAAGTGATGATGATGTTTAAAGTTAATTTTTATTTAATTTTTTATTTATTATATTTTATTAATTACTAATTTTTTAAAGGTTAAAAAAAACAAAACAAAAAAAGCAAAAAAGTAGGCTGATCGAAGTAGACAAGCTGCTGCGCATGGCGGAAGAGATTTAAAAAAAAAACAGAAAAAGCAAGTCAGACGTGGGCCCCATGATGTCGGCGTGGATGCTGAATTTGCCGAACAAAATCTATTTGTGAATGCGAATCCTGCGGAAATGCAGAACACGAACATCGCCTAGGTATATATGCTGATATGCACATGTGCGTGTGAAACTGGCCACAGAGAGAGAGAGAGGGCGTTAGCTTTAACGATGTTTCAACCCAGTAACCAGGTGAGACCCTTTTCCGTTTCCGACTCTTTTTTTCTGAGTCTGTTTGGCTGCTGAGAAATGTGGGAAGGCGCAAGAGTAAAGGAATATCGAATACTTAACCAGTGTATGTATTTGCTCCTGACAGGACGATTCCATGTTTCCTTTTTCTTTTATTCTCTTTATTTTCCCACATTTCTCAGCAGCGAAACAGGGCATTAGGGTTTCCAATGCATGGCTCTGTTCTCTTCTGTACGGGTGATTGGAGCTTTAATTTCCAACAAAAGCTAAATTATAGTCTTTGACTCTGCGGTCTTCTGCTTGGTATTGTTATTTTTTGAGCTAAATTTTGTTCTTCATAGTTTTGAAATGATCGTAAATAAGCTCCTGAAATGTAATGAAATTGTAGCTGAGATATGTAATGGTTAATACATAAATCAAACAATCCACCTTTTCTAATGCATGTACGCATGATGTTGGAATCAATGTAGAGAAATAGAAGTCCCCAACACCGCCTTTATCGCCCTGACTTATCTGGGGTGTGTTGGGTGGGGTCTTGACACATGCCCCAGGTTAGCTTGTAGGGCCGGGTACACGAAGTGGCCCGAACCTTGGGAGCTCCTGGGTTGTCAAAAAAAAAATGTAGAGAAATAGAAGTCTAACAAACAAGAAGTATCCACTCTCTTGCTATTAAGACGTGCTTTTTTTTATTCTTTTTTGGTTGGAGCATTTTTGTTCATATATATTATCTCATGTGTCAGAAGCAATTCAAAATAGAAAAATTTACATGGGTTTGAGAGAAAACAAAGTAAAAAATGAGAGGACATGGCTTTGTTCATGCAGGCTGTTTCCATATTTAGTGTTTATGCTGTAACTGTAAGAAGGACATCTTTGAATACTAGGACCCCTCTTTTTGCAGCTTTCAACTCAAACAAAGTCGTTATCTGCAAAAGACACATCAGCATTGATGCAAGTTGATGGGAATGAGACCAGTATAGTTGTGAGGGATGAAATCCAAAATGGAGGATTTACGCATGCGGAAACCATCATATTCTATTCTAAGGTATCGCAGAGCTTCTTAAATAAGCAGTTTTCTTTCTCTCCTGATAAAAATGAAGGATCTTTTGTTCTATAGAACTGGTTGAGGTAATGACAAAGACGCAAAATTTTCTATCTATTCCTCAGTTCATGCCACTGATCTGTGCACCAGTCACATCTTTAATCCTTGCAGGTGCATTGGATGCTTATTCAAGTAGAGAAAAAAAAAATGAAATTCAAGTTACATATAATATATTCAATACCTTAGTATAGGTCAGTGGTGATGTGGCCAAAAAAAGGCTTTCTTTTCTGGTAAGTTAATGGAACTAACTTATCAAATAACTAATCTGTGCAGAAACTTCAAGATGATCTACGTATGCTGGGGATGAAAATCAAGGAGCATGAAGACAATATAAAATTACTGAAGACTCAAAAAAGAAAATTAGATAACTCCATTCTCGATTTGGAAGGTATAATCATTTTCTTATTTTTTGATAGGTGTCAATGCCATTGCTGAACAAATCCATTCCACACAAGTGAATGAAATCCAGACAAATAGCAAATGGCCAGTTTCATAAAAATAAAATTCTGCTTAGGAAGGGTATCGTTATAACTACCACGTAGTTATTGCTTGTCAAATAAGATACCCATGACAGCCATTCCTTATTGTCAATGTCATCGTATATGGTTAACTAGAAAGGAAATTAGTGAAGTTTCTGGATGTTATAAACTCACGGCAAAGTGCTTGGAAGTGTTAACTGTTAAGTTCAGGCCCAATATAGTTCAGCTTCAATGGCGAACTAATTCATACAGGAAATTCAAAAGTGTCTAAGAGGATTTCCTGTTTCCATAAATTCAGTTACTTACAACTTTCCTCTGAATTAATCTAGCCAAGTGTCGATCTTCAAGCATTCCAAAGATTGAAAATGAGGACAACTCCCCACTTCAGACTGAAGAGCAAACAACTGAACAGATTCTACAGCATGAAAAATCTGCTGCTGGCATTTTGTGTCAATTGAAGACACGGCATGGTGCTCGAGCTTCCAGTCTTCCATTGACCAAGGATGTGCTGGGTATTGTTGCTACACTTGGAAAACTAGAGGATGATAATCTTAGCAGGTTTGTTTAACTTTGCACTTGATTTGTTTTGCATCTTTCTTTGTTTTTGGTATTTCTCGTTTGTCATGATCTCATCATTGCCTGCATTTGATCATAATATGGATTAGCAAAAGTAGATGACAACCTTTTATTAGCTTCATCAGTGAAGCTTGGGGCTCTGTGAGTAGTTTATACAAGATAGACCGAATTTATGTGCTGTAAAATATTGCAAGAAAGACTTACTGATTATGAAGATCAAATGAACGAGCTGACCTGTTTGTGTACCTGCCTAGGAATGGGGTATCTTACTTGAGAGTCATTGTCACAATTGACTATAAGCAGTCATACGCGTTATGCTTGAGATAAGTTTCCTTTCAACTTATTTGGCATGCAGGCTATTTGCAGAGTACTTAGGAGTGGAGACTATGCTGGCAATTGTCTGTAAGACTTATGAAGGTGTTAAAGCTCTAGAAACATATGACACGGAAGGCTGCATAAATAAAAGTTCTGGTCTTCATGGACTTGGTGCTTCCATTGGGAGGACTTTGGATGGCCGATTTCTCATCATTTGTCTTGAGAATTTAATGCATGAGTCTCATATACTCTCATTTTCTTTGATAATGCAGACTTTTGCTTTGTAAACCGTCTAAAAGATATTTTTGCCCCTTTCACAGACCATATGCAGGGGAGTTTGTCACTGATGACCCACAAAGAAGGCTTGATCTTATAAAGCCAAGATTGCCTAATGGGGAGTGTCCCCCTGGTTTTCTTGGGTTTGCTGTTAATATGGTCAATGTGGACAGCACAAACTTATTTTGTCTCACAGCGAGTGGGTATGGCCTCAGGGAGACACTATTTTATAATCTCTTCTCTTGTTTGCAAGTATATAGAACAAGGGCAGAGATGTTAATCGCTCTTCCATGTATACGTCATGGAGCCCTTTCTTTAGATGGAGGGATTTTTAGGAGTACCGGTGTTTTTTCCCTTGGGAATCGGTAAGAAGCTCTCCTATTGCAAGTGAATACATGTCTGTCATAATTTATTCCATTTGGACAATCTGTCTTCAAAACTTGATGTTTCCAGTGTTATTTTAATGCTGATACGACCATGAATAAGGTTCTTCTCTTTGTTTGTGGGAAAATTTTGGTTTATCTGGTTAGATTGTCGTGTCAGATGCTTGGCCTTTCCGGCGTTCCACAAATTAGATCATCAGTATTAGAAGCGTTGTAGTTTTCATGTCCTTGTTCATTATCCCGTATACAAACTGTGAAGACCTGACGTTTGGGTCACTGATGTTAGTTGTTTGTTACTTCTCTTAGCACGCTGACCTTTTGTGACTAAAAATAAAATGTTAAATCCTTTATACCAAAACTACTTCATGTAACTTGATTTGGAAAAATTAGAAAGATTCTTGTTATACTAGTATCACTGAGGCGTTAGCACAATTTTAGTATGTTCAACTTCATGAGCTTACTAAGATTTGTGTGTATTTATAAACTATGGGTGAAAGTTCACAATTACACCCTTTTTACAATCAAGCTGTCACACAGAGTTGCAGATTAAAAGATTCAATTCTGGACATTATTGTTCTGTATGTCATTTATTAATCGTTGGGGTTTTGTTTGCTGCTACATCTTAGATTTAGAATTTGTCTGATGTTAGGGAAGACGTAGGAGTGAAATTCCCAAAACCCTCAACGACATCAACTCTGCCTGAAAGCTACATTGAAGTGGAGAGGCAGGTCAAGGAGATGAAATGGAAAAAAGAAAAAATGCTGGAAGATGTGAAGAGAGAACGGGAATTATTGGACAATGCAAATCACAACTTTGGAAAGAAAAGACAAGAGTTTCTCAAGTTCCTTGCTGAAAGCTCATCATATGCAACCCAGGTAATTGCCTTGGATGGATCCAGAGTAAACATAATTTCTAAGCATACGTAAGTAACTTTTCCTGCTGTAAACAGTATTCTTTCCTGGGACAGACAAAAAGAGGGATAGGGGGAAGGGGGTGGGGATGAGGTTTGAATCTCTTTTCTTATTCATGGGGTATGCAATTAACTTGATATTTGGGAAAACATGTAGACTTTTCCCTAGGTTTTGAGCACGACCATATTTCCCTGATTTCCCTGAACGAATATACAACTGCCTAAGTACATAAAATGACTTGAAAGGCAGCAACATTCCAATCATAGGGATACCTTATCGGCCGATTTTCTCTATGTTTAGTTTCTACTTTTTCTGAGCTTCGTGGAGTACGTGGCATATTTTAGAAAGCCAAATGGGCACAGCTTTGTGGTATCTTGCTTTTCCTCTTCTTTTTGTTTTTTTAAGTTTCTCTTCAGTTGTCTGGTGTCTTTCTAGTTTGTGGATGACTTTCTGAAGTTGGTCTTGATGTAACTCAGGCAGCACCAGACAGATTGGCTCCAAGATGATGCATAGGCTGAACAACCAAGCCTAGATTAGTATCAATCGGAGGAACTGGAGGACCCATTGGAGCACTGTTTGTTAGGTGGAGCACGGACTGAGTTCCATGCTCCATACCTGGTTTTGGGAGCAAGAACATTGCTGGTGGGAAGGGAGAAGCATGCCTTTGCAGTCCAGTGAGAGAATTTTGTTCCTTCAACTTCTAATGCTGCAGAAGCAGCGCTGGCTTTTGAATCCCTTGGTACTGAGTATGCTCTTGGATAAATTAATCTCAGGTGCGGACATTGTAATGCAGGATTAAACTCTTGAGGACCGCAGTTGTATTGGAAAAAAGGCCCACCGGGCATTATTGCTTTTCATTTCTTTGGCTGTGTGCTTGATTAATTTTTCTTCCCTCGCATTTTCTTCTTTAACCCTTGTGCCTGATTTTGGTCACCCTACACTTTAGGCTGTTACTATTAGTGTATAATTTGTGGGTGCTTTTCTTTCCCTATTTTATGGGCAAGCTTCTATAGTATTAATAGGAAGATAAAATATAACGAAGGTAGAGGTGAGGCTCCTTGGTATCTACCCCAGCAAAAACCACATAAAATTGGGAAGGAAAAAAGAAGAAGATGATGAAACTGAGGCAATGACTAGCATCAAGTTCTAAAATGGAACATGCCAGATCAATTTGCACAATGGTCCATAGAAATGTATATTACAGTCTGTGCCCAATTCTTGAACAACCTTAAAAATTACATGTAATTCCTTAAACAACATGGAACATAAAAATCCAAAACAAGTTTTACAAAAGGTCATAAAATCTTCTCACAAAAATTTTATTTTCAAACGTACTTTTTAACTTCCACATTCTCTAAGAAATTAAACAATTTCTGCAAACACCCAAAAAAAAATATTTCAAAAAAATTTCTTAATCATTACCAAAAAAATATATATATTTCGAAACAGTTTTATTCTTGCAAGTTCTCCGAGAAAAAAAACCTATGCAAAAGTCAATTATCTATAACGGTGATATCTCCAGATTTGGTTTGGTTGCTTTCACTTGTGTATTGGTTATCTGCATAGTCCATGAAATGTCTCCTGTTCTCAATATAATTTAGGCTTTAATTACTTCGCTCCTGTTCGTTGGTCTATTGTGTATCGCGAGTTCTAACTTGGGCTCCACGGTATTTTTCCGACATGAATTAGTTATTTCCATCGTCCGAGGATAACAAAATCCAATCAAATCTTCTCTCTTCAATAAAAATCAGTTAACAATAAATATTTTTAAAACCTTTTACCGAATTTTAATTAATATTAATTATATATTTTAGGTGACTCAATATTTTTAATAAATTTTAAAAGATTTTTTAAACCGAACTTCACAAGCTGAGTTTTCACCAACTATAAGGTGATGTTCGTTTGGAAGAAATTTGTAGGATTCTGAATAAATTGTGAATTTTTAGGTGATGTTAAAGTTATGGTAAATTATTCCACCGGTCCTTGGGGTTTAACGTTTTCCCAGATTGGTCCCTGCGGTAATTTTTGTCCTGCGGGTGTGATTTCTAACACTTCCCATATTAGTCCTGCCGTCAGATAGGTAATCACGCTTTGCTGCTGAGATGCATTAATGCATGGCTGAAGAAACGCGCTCTCTGACTCTCTCTCTCTCTATTAAAACTACTTTCTCTCTCTAAACCGTTGATTTCATTGAAAATGCGGAAGTTATCTGTTTGATGTTGTTAGAGTTTCGTACCAGTAGAGAGAGAGAGAGAGTCCAACGTGAATGACATGTTGGAGGCGGGACTCACGTTTTTATAATGTTTTTAATGATGTGGTGTTTTTTGACACGTGTCAGACATGTATTGGTTTTGACGTGGTCTCCGTCAGCCACGTATGCAAGTTCCGTTACCTATCTGGGGGCATGACTAATATGAGAAGTGTTAGAAACCACAGAGACACCGTAGGAAAAAAATTACTGCAGAGACCAATCTGGGAAAACGTTAAACCCCATGGGACTGGTGCAGTAATTTACCCTTACAGTTATATTGACATACGTGCAGAAATTGTTAAAAGAGATTGATGTTTGTAAAAATAATAATAAAATGTTATATTAGAATACATATGTTTTGTGATATTCGACGTGTAAATATAAAAGTAGAATGAAAATACTAACAAAAATACATAATATCTTTTTCCTCGTCACATCATTACTTTTTACTATAATAAATATTAAAAATCATCTCTCTTAACTTTTTCACCAAATTTAATACCCTAAAATTTTAACCTCCCTAAAATTTTAACACACAAACACAACCTAAATGTCCTTAAGTTTCTTTTTTCAAGGCCTCATGAATATATATATATATATATATACACACGTGTGGGGGTGTGAGTGTCTGACAGAGAGTAACGCGTCGTTACAGAAGACTACTGATATGCACAAATTATCATAACCAAACGAGGCTAACTCCACATGTCCGCACATGAAACGAAGGCTATGTTTGGTTTAGTTCTCAAAACAATTTTTGTTTTTTTGTTTTTTTGGAAGTAGTGTAAATTCTCTTGGGATTGGTGAAAAGTTAGTTAAAATTTGTAAAAAGTTATTGAGATCGGTGAAAAGGTATTGAAATTGATGAAAAAATTATTGAGATTGGTGAAAATGTATTGAAATTGATGAAAAAGTGAGTAAGAAGTTTTTGAAAATTTTCTGAGACCTTAAACAAACATATCCGAAGAATCCCAGAATTCGGATCTAGAGAAGAAGAGCGCCTGCAATTTCTGGGGTATTGCAGGGACACAATTCTTTAAATCCTCACCGTTCCATCAAAAGGCTTAGAAAACGGGCGCTTCATCTTGACCTTAATATTGAAGAAACGGTGAGGATTTAAATACCCCAGAACTCGCAGGGGATCTGATCCCAGGATTCCACCCGCAACCCTGGACGCGAGGTTTTGGAGTCTTGGACCACAGCTGCTTGTCCGCAGTGCTCGCAATCCTACCATTAAAATATACCTAAGCTTTAGGTGCTATGGGTGACTTTTGGACAAGATTTGGGACATCCGGCAGGTTATAGTAGACAGTCCCAAACTGTAAAGCCAGTAGTGTCCTATAGTTTTGTGACGGGAGACTGTCGTCACAAAGACCAATAAAGTGGTCCCCTGAATCTGATTCCCCGTCATTATTGAAAATAAAAACGTACAGGGAGCCGTCCCTTCAGTTTTTAATGTAACCCACTAGTCCTTTTTTTTTTTCTCTAAAGACCAGTCGTTACTGAGTTGAGTAACCTGGAATGAACCATCACATGGGGTTTCTTTTTAGTTAATATCGGCGTTGAAAGCTTGGAATAGTCGCAGAAGTATTCGTTTCTAGAGGGTGATTGTTTTTGGTTTGTGAAATGTGAAATGGAGGACTCGTCTGGTCAGGACCAGAGGTGCACGAGAACTGGGACGCCGAATTGGAGGTGTAGCGGAAGAGCCTTGGATGGTAAGACTTTCTGCGAGAAGCACTACCACTATATGGTACAGAGGAACAACATGAATATGATGGAGAAGGTTGCCGGTGAAAATGGTGGAGGGAAAGTGGCTCACAACTGACTTATTGTTTCAGTTCCAAGAGTAAGGGTGTGCAAATGTTCCGGTTCCAACCGGAATTTTCGGTTCCGATACCGGTTCCGGAATTCCGGTACCGGTTCCGGTCATTTCCGGTACCGGAACCGGATCCCATTTTAGGGAAATTCCGGAACCGGAATCGGAACCGGAAATTCCGGCGGAAATACCGAAAAATTCCGGTTCCGGTATATTTTATAAAAATTTAAAAAATATTATAATTTTAATTTAGAGTTTACCTCTTTCAATTTAAATTTTTGATAAATGTTTAGTTGTTTACTTATTTGTATGATTAATTGTTTGTTTAATAGTTTTTTTGTAAATTTAATTTAGAGTTTATTTTCATAATATTTATTTTGTTTTGAAATTTAGTTGTTTAATTATAATTTTAATTTAGAGTTATTTGGCCCACAAAAAACAACTTAAAAATCCATTTTTGGGTCAAAGGAACTAAACAAATTTTTTTTTTTTGTCCATATAAGGAACCGGAATTTCCAGTTCCGGTTCCGGAAATTCCGGTTCCAATTCCGGTTTCGTTCCGGTAAATTCCAGAATGGAAAATCTCATTCCGGTGAGTACCAGAATCGGAACCGAAATGACCCATTCCGGTTCCATACGGTTCCGTACTCACCCTTATCCAAGAGATGTTTTTTTTTTCTCAATAACATGGGATTCATCGAACTAGGGAGACATACAGTCCCCTTGATGATCATCACTCCTTACAATAGCAGCCGGAAGATCCTCCGCGTTGAACGTTCCTGTGAGGTTGTTTTGAAGACCCCACCTGGCCACACGATAAGCTAAACAGTTCCCTTCCCGAGGAGTCCACCGAAAAAGCCACTGAGGATGAAGCTGCAAAATAGCTCGCATCGTTCTAATCTCGGCTTCAATAATCCAATCCGGCTCTAGATCGCCATCCACCACCTGATTAATAAGTAACTGCGCATCCCCTTCAATAATGACCCTCGTATACCCGAACTCATCCGCCATTACACATGCCAGACGCGCAGCCCCTGCTTCCCCTTTGATGGGACTATGTCCTCGGGGACGGGATTCAGTCCAGACCCGTGCGGGTCCAGACCGTCCAGACCCACGGTCTGGATTGAATCCCGACCAGATCCAACGGCTCACGGAGCGAGTTTAGTTTTAGTGGTCGGACCACTAAATATACTGGTCCAACCACTAAAACTAAACTCGTCCCGTGAGCCGTTGGATTTAGTCAGGATTCAATCCATACCGTGGGTCTGGACAGATCTGGACTGAATCCAGACCCATGTCCTCGTGCCTGAATAATTTTAACATGTACAATCTCCTCTTTCCAATTCATAATCTCATTTCTCCTGCGTACACGGGGAGTGCTTTAAGATTCTGCATATTGTTTTCATCCAATCAAAATCAGGAGATCTCCAAATTTCATTATTATGCTGCATCATTCCAAAAAATTTCATGATGGGGAATGTAAGAAATTAGTCAAAGTTCCAAAATGTAATAATACGAGGGATCATGTGAAACTTCTACTTATCTCAAAAACTTTAAGCTTATAAGAAGAGATAGATTTTATTATTTGAATTATATTCTTTAACACTCTCATTCACGTGTGTGTCGGACTCCATTTTTATTGGGAGGTCCAACACGTGTAATATTTAATTAAAATTGAGATGAAGTGCAAAGTCAAATCTCGAATTAAGGATATTAGTTCTGATACAATATGAAACTATTACTTATTCCAAAAGTTTACTTAAGTTTAGAGAAGAGATAGATTTTATTATTTGAATTATATTCTCTAATACAGAAATCATTACCAGAAAATAATTAGCTGAAATCGTTCAAGAATGTTAGCTGGACTGTTCGAGTGGTGAAGGGATGAGTTGACTTAGCTTGGATATCACATTCATACGTTTCCTGTTTATTTTCTTTTGTTTGACTTCAAATATTTCTAATCGTTAGAGACAAAGCCAAAAGGGAAAGTATTCAGATCATGTCTGCACGAATCCAAATTGCTTCTGACCAGCCTTTGTTGCTGAACCTCATGCAATTTACCGGATCATTTTTGTTCAGAACTTGTAGGTTCCAACCCCGGAAAGGACACACTCGGGAAAGCTTCTAAGTCCAATTTAGAGATAAATGACCATAATTATTTCTCAATAACGAGGGATTTTCAGTAGTACCTGCTCGTTAACAAGTATGGTTTACAAGATGAAATCTTACAGGTGTGTCTAAGAAATATATATGGAAATTTAAATGTCTTGTTCTTCATTCCTTTCTGAATGAATGCTTATAGATTGATGATAAATATGTGAATCACAATTGGTTTTGGCTTTTTAACAAGTAAATGGTTAGAATTTGAACACACCAGCCTTTTATCAACTTTAACATATATTCTAGCTAACACCAGGATCGAAAGAGTTGAAATAATGACTGGGAATCATGTGCCTTAATTTCAATTATGTCATAGAAAACTAAATATATTGGATTCAAGTATCTAGACCCATAATATGTCCCCAATTAAAAATTTGGATTTCAAAGGTTGTAGCTTTTGCTGGGGGATGCTTCATGCCACTAAATAGTTCCTAATAAATGTAGAGTTCAAATGCTTAACTAAGACCAGCTTATTAACAGGTTTAAAACAAAGTATATATATGGTAAACGTGACATCTCAACCTTAATTTTGTCTTAATACTATTTATGTAAGAGTGACGGAGAAAAGGTTGATCATATCCTTCTTCATTGCACGATGGCAAGAGGATTGTGGGCGCATGTGCTGAGTACTCTTAACTATGATTGGGTTATGCCTAGGAAGCTGACGGATGTCTTGTATTATTGGAGAAGGAAGTTTGAGAATTTTATCGCTTCGGCCATTTGGAAGATGATCCCGACTTGCATATGGTGGAGTTTGTGGAGGGAAATGAATGAGAGATGTTTTGAGGATAAGGTCATGTCCTTGGATCGTTTGGGGGGTTCTATGTTGCATTCTCTTTTTTTGTTGGCTAATTCAGTCTCAAATTAAGACTAGCTGCGGAAGAGCAAAACGCCATTAAAAAAAATGCAAAATCAGTCTCATGTGATATACGTGAAAATCAGGCTGGCGCATTATTGTTTGAAGATTAAACTTTGACATAAAAGTCCAGACTAAAACCTCGACTTCTAGAGAGAGAGCGTCTGCCCTCTCTCTAGACCCTCCCTCTCCAGAGTCTGAAATCCTTTCTTCCTTGCATTCTCCAGCGATGGGAGGGGACCTTGCTCCTCCCGTCCCTCCTGTCTCCATCCTTCTCTTCTTCTTCCGTTTTCCTTATGGCCGATCGTCCTTTCCTCCCCTCTTTTACCGCAGCTCTTTGCTCTTTCATTTGGTCGTTCCTTGTGGCTAGATCTCGGCGATTTGGAGGTTTTTTGGTGGCCACGTTCTACACGATTTAGCTCCTCAGCTCCCGGAGCTCCGCTGTTCATCCTCCTAGTGCTGGTGCGGCGGCGCGTGTTGCTCCACGCGCGCACGCCATGTTTGGGCTTTGTTGGTGTTGCTTTTGGTGGTCTTTGTGGCGTACGATTTGTCCTTGGGTTCTTGGACGTGTGGTTTGTGTTTCTGTTGCTTTTAATAATTTCATTTCTCTGGCTTTTGGTGGGAAGGGGCTCCTACGGCTTCCTCCTTGGTGGTGCTGTTATGGACGAGTTACTGGGGAAGTAGGCGCTGGGTGCATGCTCACCCTCTCCTCCGACGATCGACTCTTCCGCGGGTGGTGGAGTTTGTTCCGGGTCTTTGGACCCATCTTAAATCTATAGGCCTTTTGGCCCATCTGTATGTGGCCTTCATGGCCCTCTGGATATCGGCCTTCGAGGCCCTTCGTTGTATGGTCCGTCGGGCTCTTTTTCTTGCTATTAAGGGTTTTCACCCTCTGTTCCTTGTAACTGGCCCTGTGGCTTGTTTGTATGCAGCTATGCTGTCTTTCTTCCGGTGAAATGATATTTCACGTTGCTTAGAAGAAAAAAAATATACGTGAAAATCGAATTAGTCTATGTGATACTAAAAGTATAAAATTAGTCCTTGTAATTTCACTTTTATTTCCTGTTAATTCTTTCACTATAGACTAATTTTATGTTTTTGTGTGATCATAATGACTAATTCGATTCTGATTTTACATTTATCCTAAACAAAATTGTCTGCAACAACAGCGAAAAACAGAAACTACCGAAATGGGCCCCACATGCTAAGCTCGACGGTGTCGCTTTAAAAGATCTACTCTTTCCTGCAGATGAGTAGATATTCTCAAGTTCTTTGGGTAGAAGGAAACAAAAATAAATATCCGAGTTCTTCGTCTTCTTCTGTAATCCTTTTACATCTACCAAGTTCTCCAACCTTGCATGATAATCCCTAATTCTGAGGCGAACCCATTTCGATTAGACTCCGATTCTCTCAAACTCCTTTCGGAAAATTTCATGTTGAGTCCTCTATGAGCCCCAGAATTCTGATTCTGCCAGCCTAAACTTTGCCTATAGTTTCCTTCACTTTCCCGGGGTGAAAAAAAAAAAGTTCCCGCGCCCCATGGCTGCTCTCAGATACAAACCTTCCAAGGAGACGGCGTCGTTCACGTTCGCCCAGTTCCGCGGCTTCATATTCAACAAAATGCACGCGGGTCGTGTGGCCAGCTCTCACTGTACGCAGCGTACCAAGTGGGATGACCTCTACATGAACACCCCCTACCACTTCACTGCCTTCAAACCCGTGTCTTTATGTGGAGAGTTCATCGAGAAGTGTAACCAGCTGCCAGAAAATAATTGGAGAATTAGTCTGAGTTGTGACTTTGATAAGAAATGGAGCGACAAATTGGACAGAAGGTGTAGTATTGTACTGAGCTCCGATGGGGACCCGAGGGAGGTGTGGTCCGGGGAAGGGATGGTAATAAGGACAGGCAATTCAAGCTTGCATGTGGTTAGAGGGGGCGGTGGCGGTACGAGCCCTGGGTCGGGCACTGGGGGGTCTGGGTCGAATTCCAAAGATGGGGCCGGGGGAGGGTCCAATTTTAGAAATAGTTTTCCGACGCCAAAGGAAATACGTATGGGGCTTGACAAGTTCGTAATTGGGCAGGACAGGGCCAAGAAGGTGACTTTTGTTTACGAGTAGTTGGTTTTGCATTGCTTTTACGGTTTCCTCTATAGGAAGTGTATTGACTATTGCTTAATTTGTGCTGATAATTTTGTCTTTATGATCATTTGTTGACCCTTGATTTGAAGCTTATCTGTACTTTTCTTGATTGTGTTGTTAACGTGAAGATGATGGATGTGTGTTTCTGGAACAAGATGTGATATTCTGTAATTGCGAGCTGACAGAATTATTGTTGGATATTGTGGCTTTGTGAGCACTTTCCCGGGGTGTGGTTTGGATTTCCTTTGTCTGTCTAAAAAGGAAACATGTGGTTGATATTGTTCTCAGCTAATTTTGTACAGGAAATTGTGATTGTGGCCGAAATTTGAAAAGTAGTGTGATGAGTCAGTTATGTATGAATTTTGATGACTGATGCCCTTTGGTCTTGATCTATTTCATGTCACTGTTGTGTTATAGAAATTCGCTCTTTCACGGTTCTAATTGTATTGCTGGAATACAGGTGCTTGCCGTATCTGTTTACAATCACTATAAGAGGATATATTATGAGTCAATTCAAAAGTGGTTAGTTTGATCCCTTCAATCTAATTACCTTGTCTGAATCTGTGTCCTATTTCTTTTATTTATCTTACTACTAGGAAGGATAGATGGTAATGTGGTTGTTATTGAGTGAATTGAGTGGTCTTATATGTGGATGCGATGGATAGTAGTGGGGTGCGATGAAACTCTTTCAGTCTTTTACCATTGTTTTCATACTGTGAGTCATAGCACTAGCTGTTAATTTTCGCATAACTTCACTGCTGTTGTGTTTTCAGCTATGCTTTTCGCATAAATGTTGCCAGAGAAATTCATGATTAATATTTGTGTCATCTGTAATCTTCATACAGAATAAAGCTATATCAATCTTAATGCTCAGACCTATTGGGAATATACAGTGAATCTTTGATTTTAATATGAACGATATTGCGTTGCTGCTTATAGCTTTTTATTTTTTCGTTTGTCTTAGTTAGTCACCTTTGCTTAAAGAAGTCAAACTCCTGGTTGGTGTTCACCCTCCATAACGAATAAGTATATATTTGGTGAACAATGAAGAGCTATTCCCCTTAAAGAGAAGAACAGAAGATGGTTTTGAAGGGATTAAATAGTAATTATATCATTGAACTTATCCTTGTCTTTATAAATAAAGCTTTTGGTTCCTTTGCCACATGGGTTATAGTAAAATTTCTCATGTGCCTTCATGGTGTTGATGCATACAATTTGAGGAGTTAATGAATGAATTTACGCTACATTTGCACCCATTAAATAGCTATGGGATGGCTGCATGCAGGGGCGGAGCTACAGGGGACCCATGACCCCCCAGCCCCCCCAAAAATCATTAATTTTTTTTTAAAAAAGATTTTCTTATGTTTTTTCTGTTTTGGCCCCCTCAAAATTTATTTTTCTGTAACTGGCTCTCCCTTAGGTTCAATCCTGGCTGCTGGACACCTTTGGATTACAAGCCAAATAGCTCGTTGGTGGAATCTTGTGTGCATTTTCTGCTGGTAGCTCCAGTTCAAATGATATCTAACATGTTGCTAATATTGGGAAGTTAGGCCGGCAGGAGAGTCAAATAACAAGACAACAGATACAGTAGATGATGATAAAGTGGAGCTGGAGAAGAGTAACATCCTTCTAATGGGGCCAACAGGCTCAGGTAATTTAGCGTAGCCCTTACATTTTAGCACGTTGAAGTTTGGAACATTTTATGTTTTCCCTTATGTCCAAGACCGGTATTTTTCAGAGTTATGACCATATAAAGTTGTAAACACTTATTTGTTGCTGCTGCTAGTTTTGCTTATTGTCCCTAAATGCTTTCAAGGACAGGGAAGACTTTACTTGCCAAAACTTTGGCCCGGCTCGTGAATGTTCCCTTTGTTATAGCAGATGCAACTACACTGACTCAGGCAAGTTGATGACTCTTTGTTGTCCTGTAGATGGACCTCATCTCTGTTCAAATTAGTCTTTCTGAAGATTGTAACTGAAATAATTGATTCAAACTTGGAGAGAATGCTTGAAGCACTTTTTTAGGAACTCTATGTACACACAATTTATTGTAGTTAACGGGCGCTTACTTGCCTTGCTGGTTTGAAATTTAGTGGCTCTGTTAAGAGTCGCAACATTGTTGAATGAGATGCTAGGGGTTGTTGATTTGATATGGATCTCCTTTTGTTGTTGTTTGCAGGCAGGATATGTGGGGGAAGATGTGGAGTCCATATTATGCAAACTCCTTATGGTAATACTCCCAGGTCTATTCCACTATGCATTGTAAATCGCTGAAATATTGATGTGTTCTGAAAATTCACAACTTCCCTGGGGTGGCTGTGCTTGTTATTTGCGAATTATGCTTTCAACCAAGAATTTTGGTTTTAGATTTCCATGAGAGTGGAAATGGAGTTTGTCTATACTCCAGGGACGGAAGTTAATAGTCAGAGAGAGAAGTTAAATTTTTAACAGTTTTCTGTTGGCAATCATGTCAAAGCAACCGGGCATCCTAATGGTTAGTATAGGAGCTAAGAGACGTCCATACTTTAAACTTCTTAATGGGTCACTAGTCCGTATTGGGTTTTTCTGGTGCCTCATCCACTTGTATGAGTCATGACCTTGTTTATGCTTTCTGTATTGGATCTGTCAAACTGTCTGGCGTTGGAATTACCATTGCTAAATAAAATATTTAGCCTGCAAGCCTCCTAGTGAATAGTTAAAGCATGCTGTGTTTTATCTCAGTTCTTACCAATTTATGTAAATTTCTTTATCTATCCCATTCAAATTTCCAGGCCCCATCTAGAACCTCAGGTCCTGCTTAGTTATTATAATACCTTTTTTCCAAGTAGGACAATCTTTCGCCATCTTAGGAAACCACTTCTTTCTCTCATGTGGGTGCATGGTGCTGCAGGAGTATGTACTATTATTTTAGATAGTAAGAGTGTAATTGCTGCAATATGAACTTATTAGTACTAGAAGATCTGGAACTGTTTGTGCTACTTTTATGCTTCATATTGCTTTCATCAAGTTTAAATGTGGTACTTGGTAGTGCTTTGTTCTGTAATTGTAATATGTGAAAAGTGATTGCACTGGAGCCACTTCTTTTTTTGCCCTTGAATGATTGCATGAACTTTATTGGACGAAATGTTGCTACTATCCACTTCTATGCATCGCTTGGATTGATGAGCATTAAAATCTCAGGTTGCTGACTATAATGTGGCTGCTGCCCAGCAGGGCATTGTCTACATTGACGAAGTTGACAAGATTACCAAAAAGGTTCCCCTTACTCTTTTCTGGTCAATTATCTCGCCATCTTTCTTTTTTATTGAAAATAACTTCCTCCCATTTTTATGCTCTCTACGTCCTCCATTTTTCACTTTGCAGGCTGAGAGTCTTAATATTAGTAGAGATGTGTCTGGGGAGGGTGTTCAGCAGGCATTACTTAAGATGCTGGAAGGGACAGTAAGTACAATTTTTTATGTATATTGAAGATATTAGTTCGTTAGTGGTTCCTCATAAGTTACCTGGTAGACACATGATGGAGATGGTGTGCTACTTTTGACGTATCCTCCTTACCCTTTTGTAGAGGATTGTAACCCTTAGTCATAGATGAGTGCATAAAGTAACAAGAATTTTCTAAAGTGTTATTTGGGACAGTAGATATATATTTCTATACTGTCTGATCTGTGAACTTCCATACCGTTCTAGGTTGTCAATGTTCCTGAGAAGGGAGCTCGAAAGAGCCCTAGAGGTGAAAACATACAGGTACAGGCACTGTGGTATTCTTTTCAGAGATCAGTTTAAGATCAGTTTGTAATTGTTCTTGCTGTTACTGTTTTTGCATAGATTGATACAAAGGATATTCTCTTCATCTGTGGAGGTGCTTTTATTGACTTGGAAAAAACAATCTCAGAAAGGTTAGACAATATGGAGATTAATCTTTGTGGTACTTGTTTTCTGGATGTTCCTTCTTCACTAAAAGCTTGATAATCACTTGGAAGTGTTTTGCATCCATTCCAGGCACCAAGATTCTTCGATTGGGTTTGGTGCTCCAGTACGTGCCAACATGAGGGCTGGTGGTATTACAGATTCTGCTGTTGCATCGAATTTATTGGAGACAGTAAGTGCACACCAGTCTTCAATTAACAAGTAATGGCTTAAAGGCTCCTTTTTTTCCAGTTGGAATATATCTCAACAAGAAACTCTTGTTAACTTTCTGCCTGGCTAATATTTGCAGCAGTTTTAGATATTTGGGTACTATAGCAACTGCTTTTTTTCACAGGTCGAAAGTGGTGACCTCATTTCATACGGGTTAATACCTGAATTTGTTGGACGATTTCCCATCCTTGTGAGTTTGTCAGCTCTAACAGAGAACCAACTTGTGCAGGTGATATGTTGTACTTCGTTTCTCTTGCTGTGAAGATTTTTATGTCTGACAATGGCTCTCACTCAAATATGCTTAGTTTTCCTCCACTCTGCCTTATATTATGGTATGGTTAATAGGATTTATTATCTATCGATCAAGCCAAGATATTGATGGGAGATAGCTCGCCTAACTTAATGCATTAAAAATCCTATTGTAGTGGTGTGTCTTCATGTATAAGTTTCAACACATCTGGCCATATCTTTTGTCTGTATACTCTTTATAGTTTCCATTGGGCTGTGTGGTTGGATATATTTGTTTCCTGTGATCAATCCTTGTAATTATACCTATGAAAACTGTTGTTAGAACATTTTCTTAGGGATTTGGTCAGTGCAAACAATTTCAGCTTAAATTTAACTTGTGGTAATAATGTTTTGTAGGTCCTTACTGAGCCAAAAAATGCCCTTGGGAAACAATATAAAAAGATGTTTCAGATGAATGATGTAAGTTTTCATCAGAGGCCCCTTTTTTGTTACATTATTTCAAGCTCATCATCCATTTGAAGTGATTTCTTGCATGTCTACTAGTATCTTGGTTCGTGTCAGACTTGCAGAATCCATTGCTCATTGTCTTTTGGCGAATGTTATTGGCTTTCATGATCTGCAAATGCAATTGTTTTTAGCTACGTTGATATGATTTTTACTCCTCAGGTCAAGTTGCATTTAACAGATAGGGCCTTGAGATTAATAGCTAGGAAAGCGATAACTAAGAACACGGGGGCCCGGGGTTTACGGTCATTATTGGAGAACATACTGATGGATTCCATGTATGAGGTATGTAAATGTTTTCACCTTCTTTACCATTCTTATCTCTGTGTAAAGTTATAGATTCCAGTAACTGTTGGGTGTAGTATTGCAACATAAGTCCTTGTACAAAGTTAAATGTTGTGACAAATGGATAAATCCGGGACTTCAGCTAGTGCCCACAATGCTCCTAGTTCCTGATTTTCTCGTTTTTCTTTTCATTGTCGCTATGCACTATATTGCCCCATAAAATGTTAGTAAATATCAATTACAGAAAATTCAAGTTTTCGTTTTTGGATCTTTTGCAGATTCCTGATGTTAGAACAGGTGAGGATATAATAGATGCGGTTGTAGTTGATGAAGAGGCTGTAGGATCTGAGGGAAAAGGGTGTGGAGCAAAGATCCTTTATGGCAAGGGTGCTTTGGATCGATATCTTTCCCAACAGAAATCAAAAGATTTAGAGGTGTGTAATTAGGTAGCAGGATGTATCTTAGCTAAGATTTTACATTGTTGACATCCTTTTTGTGTCTAATGTTTTGACTTGGTGTTACAGACTACCGTGGAGGGGTCCGACAGAGAACCTGAAGTGGAAGTCGAAACTCCTCGCATTGTTGCCAGCATGTAACATTTGGGGAAATTTATTTGTATTCTTGAGTCCTTTGTACATAATAAGAACATATAATTAATAATTACACAATAAGCAATTGTATTCCATTCCATACTCTTTCCATGCTTGATTCAATTATGTGCCTATCACCTCCATCAATTGAACCGGACCTTTGTTGGGGGAAATGTTTCAAAATATTACCAGAGCTGGTCATATATCAAATATGCAACTGCCTGGCATATTTGATGGTGAAAATATTGCCTTCTGCGTATATGGTGCTGGAAATGCCCCAAGAAAGCTTGCTTAGTTTAAAGCTGTGGATTTGAATTTATTGTCCTATAGACCAACCAATTATTCAGGCATTACTATTTGTCACATGTTATACACCCCCTTAAAACTTTAAAGCTGTGTGATCTATTTCCTTGGTACATTTATCTGATTCTCTCCTCTTTTATCTGCGTGGCAGATTTATTATAAAGTTTTTAAGTGCAGTGAAAGCAAAGAACAGAAAGATTTGAGCTTTCTCCTCGCCAAATAGAACTCTCTTAACTTCATGTTCAATCAAAGGGCAATGAACAAGGATAATTAATGTGATTCCCTCCTATTGACTCGTGAGGTCGATGCTTTGCTAAGTGGGGCATTGTCATTGCAAAGTCACATTACATAAAGTTGAAGAACTTCCCATGTGCCCTTTAAAGATAGTATCTTTAAATTTTATTCAAAATCCTTACCTATGATGGAGGATTACAGTGATTACATTCAAAATTCAGGATTCTAAAAGCTAAACAAAGGATTCAAAAGCACAAAAAAAAACCTACAAAGCAAAGCAAAAATAGACCTAGAAGTCTAAAATCTAATATTAACAAAACCTAACTTATCAAGAAGTAGAATACCAAGCATTCCATAAGGCATAACATCAAAACTCACACATTGAAATCGATGATCAACAGGCTGCATAAACTGATAATCTTCACAGCCACCAAAGTTGAAATTCCTTCTTTAGCTAATAATCGAAAATTAAAGCAGGAGAGCAATCATTTGTGCCATTTGCAGCTGTACTTGCATGGTACATCCACAGCCAAAGAAAAACAAAATGCAAAAGGAGAGGCACATGAACAATTTTATAAACAAATAGATCATACAAGCAACAAGCAGATCATGAAATAAAGGATGCTTTGGGAGATAACTTTTCAAGTCAGAATCCCCATAATAAATTTGCTAAAAGTTTCTCCTTCTTTATGCAGAACATGCATAGTGCTAAAGAAGTTTTGTTTGTGAAAAGTAAAAGGCAGAGGTTAAAATCCCCATTTCCTTCGAGGTAATCATGCAGAACAAGCAAAACCATCTGGCATCATTCATGCCTCCTGGGGATGCTATTCCCATATTATTCCTTGCCTCCATCATTAGTATTTAGTGCTGTCTCTGACCCAATTCGATCTTTAGAACTCCTGTTAAAACCACATAGAACTATCAAGGTGTCAGGCTTTTCCAAGAGAAACATGCCAAAGTGAAGTCAGTACAGAAATCAGTAAAAGTTAAATCCCACACATTTTAAAGCTATAGAACTAGATACTAAATAATTATTAATACCTTTCAAATAATATTTTTAATAAGATTGATAATAGCATGTATGAATTATCAAGTTTTTTTGAATAAGCGTATGAATTATGAACTTATTATCTTGCAATATTTGTTATGCCCAATAAATCAACAGGCCAGACAGACATTTTTCAGGAAAAAACAAAAAAATCGTCAAATGTTTTACAAAAAAATGATTACGAGTGTATAACCGTACGGGGAGATATTTTCTCTCGCTGTCCTAAATGGTAGAAGACTGGGGCTTGTTCTAGATGATATTTTGAGAATTTTTAATGTTTTGAAATTTTTTAAGTAATATTAAATTTTATTGATATAAGTGTAGAAATTATTTTTAAGTTAAAAAATAGTAGTAAACTCATACTTAGCCCCCTATGTCGGCAAAAATCATAGTTAGTTCTCTATTTTTCAATCCAACAATTTGATACCCATAAATTTCAAAATCTATCAATTTTCGTCCGGTCTAAATTAGACGGAAAAGCATGAAAAATGACCAAAATGCTCATTCAAAATAAATTTACTAAAAATATTAAAAAAATTCATTAAAAATAAAAAATGATATTTTTTAAAAACTATATTGAAACTATATTTCAATAATATATTTATTCTAATTTATTTCTTAAATTTATATTTTTTTAAAAAAATTAGCTTTGGAGGGGCATTTCGGTCATTTTGTATGAATTTCCGTCGGACTTAATACCTAATTTAGACGGGCTAAGATTGATAGGTTTTGAAAGTTATGAGTATCAAATTGTTGGATTGAAAAATAGAAGATTAACTATGATTTTTGTCCAAACATATGTTATGTTTTAAAATTTTAAATAATTTTAAAAAAAATCAAAGAAACTAAGAATCTCATAGAAGTAACATAAACAAAACAGCAAAACATAAGCAAACCGTTTGATGTGTTCGGATCGAATTTCTAGATTTCTATGAAGCCAAAAGGAAAATTTAACCCCCAAACCAACAGAGGAAGAAAAGAACCTCCTCTTGCAGAGAGAGAGAGAAAGAGGGGGAGGGTAGTTTGGTTCCCTCAGAAGAATGATTCCATCCATCCATCCGACCAACCATTCCATCCCATCCATCTCCCTCCAAAGTTTCCTACCCACTGTCTTTTTCTTCTTCTTCTAAAATCTCCCCAGCAACGCCAAGGAAAACTGGGGAGAAGAAAAGAAAGAGAAGGAAATCGAGAAAAGAGGAAGCCGAGAAAAAAAAAGAGAGAAAAGAGGAGGAAAACTAAAACTGAAACCCAGTGACTGTTTCCTCTATCTGTCTCCATTTTTTGGGGGGGAATCTGAATAGTGGGTGCTTTTGGGTTTGGGGGGTCGAGATGGACTTGGACAGCATCGAGTGCGTTTCGTCCTCGGATTTAGACGAGGATGAGATCCACCACCACCACCAACAACGCCAACACCAACAGCACCATGGTCTTCATCCTCATCTTCACCACCACTCCGAGTTCTCGTCCTCCAAGCCTCGCAATGCCAACAATGTTAATAACATTAACATTGTGGGTGCCACGGCGATCGCACCGGCCACCAGCGTCCATGAGTTGCTGGAATGCCCTGTTTGCACCAATTCCATGTACCCACCAATTCACCAGGTCTCTTTGTCTTCTCTCACGTTAACTGTTTTGGAATGTTATGTGGTTTCGTCTGTGTTTTCTCCATATGGGTTTCAGTTTTGGTTGTTGGGTAACCGTTTGGTGGGATGTGTTTGTGAGATTTGATGGAGATTGATCCGGGTGGGATGGAGTGGATTCATAGAATATGCCATATGGTTCGAAATAAATGAGTTTAGATGTTTCCTAAATTTGTTAGATGTTTTTTAGGGGATTAGCGCCTGAGATTGATGAGCTTCGGATGGGTTGGAGAGGATTTACGTGGACCTCATTTTTTAAGGATTTTTGGAAAGAGAGTTGTTGATTGTTTAGCTTTCTTCCTAGGCAATTAGTTTGTGCCATTTCAATCTCACATAGTATTAGAAATTACTTTTTTGGTTTAATTATGATTTCCTGATTTCTGAAGATGCTGAAAATAAACTTCAGCAATTTGCAATGAGTACTCTAGTATGTTTCTCTTCTTTGTCCAGTAATTTCAACCTATTGGGGCCTCCGTTTACAATGAAGAGAAGAATAAAAAAGATGAAACAACCTCCTCAGTATCCAGGGGTGAGTCATAGAATACCAAAGACTTTGTGTCTTAGGGACATATTGTAGGTTACTTCCTTATGTATACGATGGAAGATCTAAACCTTCCTCTTCAACGCTGAAACAGATGTAGCTGAAACATACAAAGGTTAGTCGCTTGAACATTTGGGATTTCATCTGCAAACACAGTTTATGGCTGACTGATATTGCTCGTCTTCTTTTTGCGCTAAGCATAAAGTTTGCCAGCCATACTATGAGTTAAACATTAGTGCAATGGGTATGGGCGGGGAATAGCACACTCCCCGGCGACTGTTGCACCCTAAAGAGTTGTCCCTTTTCCGAACCTAAAGACTAAGAAGATTGAGATTTCTCACTACTAGCAAACCATGTGTTTAAACAAGACTGCTTTATCAGACCAGAGAAGCTTAAGCAACAAGGATCTAATATTATGTTGGTACTGAGGATTGTCTATATCGAATCATGCCTAGATTTATTTGCTTTGTTTGGTCAGGTGGACTACAGGACATTGTGTCTCGTTTTAGGTATTTTCTTTGTTTCTCTCCATTTCTGACTTTGTCAATTCTATGATGAGAAGCAGATCATCAGCATGATCTTTAGAAAATGTTGTCTTGGGAATGCCCTCACTAATTTGGGCCTGCAACGGACTATGTAAAATCTTTGCTATAACGTAGATTTCTGTCAGATTCGTCATTTGTTAAGTGAGTTCCTTTTTTAAATAACAAATTACCCTTTATGCAGTGCCATAATGGACACACGCTGTGTTCTACCTGTAAAACTAGGGTACATAACCGGTGCCCCACATGTAGACAAGAGCTTGGAGATATTAGGTGTTTAGCCTTGGAGAAGGTGGCTGAGTCACTTGAACTGCCCTGCAAATATTACTCCTTGGGGTGCCCAGAAATATTTCCTTACTACAGCAAGCTTAAACATGAGGCAATGTGCAACTTCAGACCATATAATTGTCCATATGCTGGGTCAGAGTGCGCTGTTGTTGGGGATATCCCTTTCCTGGTTGCTCATCTGAGGGACGATCACAAGGTGGACATGCACACAGGATGCACATTTAATCATCGGTATGTGAAGTCCAATCCCCGGGAAGTAGAGAATGCCACTTGGATGCTCACAGTAAGTGTTATTATTGCATTTAGATTGTTGCGTTGTTTTTTCATAATTATTTCCAATGATGGCAGAGGAACTAAATCTTTGTGGATTAGATGCAGTACCTATATTCCATACCCTGCAAGTGCTTATAAATGAAGTTAATGAGAGAGATTTTAATGATGGTCATTCTTTAGAGGACTATTTTTGGCCTGGTTCTGTGTCTGTATGTCCATGTGTGTTTGTATTTGCTTTAGGTGGCAGCTTTTTCATGTTGCTTACTAGTCGAAGAAAATAGAAAATGGGTCAAAATATATATTTTTTCTGAGGCGTCAAAATGTAAGTGATCTAACCAAAATATGTCCAATTATAATTTTATGCATGAACTATAGATTGTTTAAAACGTTTTATACAACCCTATACAGTGACCTTTGCGAATAGTAGTTAATGGAGAGACATAAGGTATGTTAGGGACCATAAGGTTATTTTGTTTGTTTTGCTATTTTTATTAAATATTAGATTCATGTGTAATAATATCTCTGACTTTCTGAGTCAAGCATGTGGCCTAACATGCATGTTAGCATCGTAAGATACCGGAAAAAGAAAAAAAAAAATCAGTCATATCAGCAATTGCCGAAATACCAAACAAAAAAGTAAACCATCTTATATCAGGATCTCTAAGCTAAACTTTATTATTTGATCTACTATGGTATAACTTCGATATCTTGTGTCCATATGCAACTAAACAGGCATTTGATTATACGAATAATTGTTTCAAGATAGTGTTATAAAAAATAGGCTTAATTACCTTACAGGTCCCTGTGGTATCCAACTTTTACAAAATAATCCTTGTGGTATGACTTTCAACAAAATGGTCCATGTGGTATAGTTTTGAGACAAATTAGTCCATGTGGTATGACTTTCAACAAAACGGTTTCTGTGGTATAGTTTTTAGACAAATTAGTCTCTCTGTCCAAATACGCGATGACACGTGTTTTTAGCATTAGTCCAAATCACGAGTGGTATAAAAATCATGAGTGATATACTTCTTTTAGCTCGTCGAATTAGTCTCAGCCTTAGATTCAATTGGTTCGATCCGATGGAAAAAACGCGCGAGATTCATCTTCCATGATGACTGTTGACGTGTCAATGCGTGAATTACAAGTGGCATGTACAACACTCTTCCGTTAAGTGGGTAATGGCAGTTGGACAGAGGGATTATTTGTCTCAAAACTATACCACAGGGACCGTTTTGTTGAAAGTCATATTACATGGACTAATTTGTCTCAAAACTATACCACATGGATCATTTTGTTGAAAGTCATACCACAGAGACTATTTTGTAAAAGTTGGATACCACAGGGACCGGTGAGGTAATTAAGCCTAAAAAATATGCTCACGTTTTGTTGTAACTAGTCTTCGTTTTGTTATCTTATAGTGCTATATTGGTCCAACCAAAATTTAAATCCAGTAATTAGAGTTTATTTACTAAGCAAAAATTAAAAGAGCAGCCCAGAACAACCCTGACCGGCAGATTCTGGTTTCCCGTTTCTGTCAGGTCTTTCATTGTTTCGGTCAGTACTTTTGCCTTCACTTTGAAGCCTTCCAGCTTGGCATGGCGCCTGTTTACATGGCATTCCTCCGTTTCATGGGTGACGAGAATGAAGCTCGGAACTACAGTTATAGCCTCGAGGTCGGGGCAAATGGCAGGAAACTCATTTGGGAGGGTGCACCACGAAGTATCCGAGATAGCCACCGCAAGGTCAGGGACAGCCATGATGGTCTCATTATCCAAAGAAACATGGCCCTCTTCTTCTCTGGTGGGGATAGAAAAGAGCTCAAGCTAAGAGTTACTGGAAGGATATGGAAGGAACAACAGGATGCTGGGGTATGCATACCAAACCTCTGTAGCTAAAGTAAGACTGCTTTTAAGGCATCTTCAAGTTTTATCTATTTGGGACGGCGTTGTGTTCTTATTTCTTTTTTCTGGTATGTTGTAGTGGATGAAAGTGTTTAAAGGAGTCCTGGAATTTTTTTGTCACTTTGAGCTGTATAATAAGGTCACTCTTCTTCGCTTAACACTTGGCTGACGACATCATTAGTCACCTGGCTTTTGAATCTAGATTTAGGTACGAGTCAGTTGTGTACTCTCTGTTTTGTACTAGACACGCTTGGCATTTGAGAGGTTTCCTGCACTTCTGTGTTGCAAGTGTGTTTGCGTGCCATGGAACACACTTTACTCGGTTATGATGATAGGCAGTGTCAGCCTTGTGAGACCAAAATAGGTTCGTCATTTAATGCAGGGATGCAATGAGGAGCCAACGGAACATATACTCCTGACTACTTTTCTTATCGGGCGACCAGATATAGCCTACTCTCCTTGAGTGTCATCATAGTAACTTTCATTCGTTGTGAAATGTCACGAGAGTGCAATTCATTTTGATGTGGCGAGATTATTTGCAATTGCATACTTCCTGCCCCTGCACCCACTCCTGGGTGTCTCTATTTTCAGACCCACAAACAAAAGTGGTAGCTCATTAACCTGCTAATGACGGCTCAACTGAAGATATGCGGCCATTTTCAATTTACCTTTCGGGAAATCGGCGGACGCGTTTTTTTTGAAGTTGAGGATCGCTCTAAAATAAGTTCTAATTCCTCGTATCTCTTCATTTAGGTAGATGAGACGCAAACAAAATGAAAGGGGAAAGGGAACACGACCAAAGTCACCATCAATTGCAAATCATGACCAAGATAAATTTAAGTCCCCGCCAATGAATGATCAACACCAGACTCAAACAGGGATACTGCAAAAATAAAAGAATGTGGAGACTGATGACAAAGGTTGTCCGGTCAAGCAGCGTGCAATGGAACACAGACTGAACACGCGCCTTAGTGTGTGGATCGGCTACATCTTTCTTCTTCTGGTGGCTTCAACTTAGCAACTGATAGGGATTCTCATATACGTCCTTCCTTCGATTGCAATTACAGAGGATGTAAAGTCTAAGAGCACTAAAGTTATCCCGATGTTACAAAATACACAATACAACACAATTCTCACTATCTTCCTCTAAAGCACCATCATGCATTTAAGAGAGGCAAAAAGAAAGAGCGGGAGAAGGATTGAACTGTTGCTGCTTCAACATCTGGAGTTTGACACCCACCGTTGTACAGAGTCAAAGGAGAGTTTTCGACTTTAAAAATCTTTAAACCATATATCCACCAACACTGAAAGGAAACAAACTAATGAATAAAATAAACCATCATCATTTCCAACCATCCTAATTACTTATAAAATGACTGGAGTAACAGATACCATTACGTTCGTATTTCAGAAGAATTTCAATGAAGAAAAGGAACACAAAAGACGACCATTTCTCCATTAAGTCATCGCCAAGGAAGTTACACATTCAAGCCGTTACCTGCTCAGTTAGCTGCATCACTTTTTGCTTCTACACCAGCTGAACCCTCACCTTCTGTAACTGCTTCCTCTGCCGACTTCCCATCAGCATCCGCAGTAGCAGTTTCACCTAAACTCTTCTCTTGTCCACCTTCCGTTTCTTCATTCACAGAAGCAGCCTCAAATACATTTCCATTGGCCTGAGCCAACCCTGCCTTAGTTTGCTTGGCCTCCGCAGACTCTGTCTCACTGTCCTTATTCCCAAACAACTTAGATGGAAGTAAAGAAGAAACAGCAGCTCTTGCACTTCTCTTGGCTGCTTCTGCTGCTTCAGCCTCCTTCGCCTTAGCCTCAGCCTTCTGCCTTTCCTTTTCCTCCATCAGCTTCCCCAAATCATCCTCCCTCCCTTCCTTCCTCAACTCGCCCTTCACAAACTCCTGCAACTCCTCATTAAACTCAACCCCATCATCATCTAACATCGTATCAGCCACATTAAGCACCTCATCCAATTTCCCGACCTCACTCAATGCCTTCATTATAAACTCATAGCTTGCCACATCCATCTTGAGTTTCTTCACCATCAGATCAAAAAACGACTTTGCAGCATCAACCTTCCCTACCTTGACCAACCCATCAACCAACTTATTGTAGACTGCCAGGTTTGGCCTCAGCCCGGGCTCAACCATCTTCCTGAAATATTCAGCTGCATCATCAGACCTGTCCTCCTTAAAACAAGTATCCATCAACAACACATATGTACACTCATCTGGATTCACTCCTTTCTCACCCATTCCCCTATATATTTCCTCGGCTTCACCCAACATTCCATTATTACACAACTGCTCAATCAAATTATTGAAGGACAATGTATCCGGACTACACCTGTACTCTCCCATCTTCCTGAAAACGTCAATGGCATCCTTAAACCTTCCTTGGGCGCAATAGCCATCTACCATCACGTTAAAGCTCCCCAAATTCACAGCCAATCGTCTCGGCGGGTTGTGCTCCCCAATCATCCTATTGAACAATCTCAAGGCCTCATCGAACTTCCCGTTCTTAGTCAATGCATCCAAGACCGAGTTATACCCAACTGCGCTCATTTTCACCCTCGAACCTTCCCCAACCGCCTCCTCGTAACACTCCATGGCCTCGTTCTCCATTCCCTTCATGAAATACCCCTTCATCAACCCCCCATAAACCACCCCATCCTCCACGAACCCTCCCACCTTCTCCTTCAGCTCCTCGAAAAGCCTAAAAACTCCGTCCGCGTCCCCACTCTTCACACAACCATTCATCAAATGGTGGTGCAGAGTGGGGTCCGGGGCGAACCCTTTGACCTCAACGTCCTCTTTCAACTCCATGGCTTTGTTAAGCCTCCCATTATCAACCAACCCTTTGATGAGAATGCGGTAGGTAGTGGGAGAGGGATTGATTGGGGCTTCATTGATGAACTGGCGGTAGTGTTCCAAGGCGGTGTCGGGCTTACGGCAATCGAGGTAGGTCTGGAAGATGAGGTTGTGGGTGATAACATTGGGGGCTATTCCGGCCAGGGTGATGAAGCGGTGGAGGGAGAGGAGATCGGAGTACTTGGACTGGCGGAGGAGAGCGTAGAGGACCGAGTTGACGGTGTAGATGGTGGGGCGGCAGTTCGAATAGACGGAGTGGCGGGTGAAGAGGGAGGCCTCGTCGAGGTCATTCTCGCGGATGAGGGTGAGGATGCGGTTGTGGAGATTGAGCCGGTTACCGGAGAGCGCAGACACGGGCTCGGGGAGCTTGGGGGAGTTGGGGTTTTGTGGGATTTGGGATTGTTGGGGTTTTGGGGACTGCTGGGATTGGGTGCGGTTGAGGGAGGAGAGAGGAGGTTCGATGCGGAGCCGGCGCTTGCGGCGGCGTCGTTCCGCTGCCGCTTCTTCTGGGGATGAGAATGAGAGAGAGCGACGGAAGGAGATGAATAAGGCGGCCGATGGTGGCGGGTGGTGGTGAGGTTTGGCCAGCGTTTTAATGTGGGTGAAGAAGGTGGGCTTGGAGAGTGCCATCTTCGTGTGTCTTGGGGGTGTGTCTGTGCAACACACAGAATCAGAGACAGAGACAGAGACGAGAGGGTTTCGAGTTCTCGCAGAGAAATGCAGTCTGCAGATACTGAGATAGGGTTCTACAAGGGTTTAGTTGAGAATTTGATCAGGTGGCTTAATGGGCCTCATTCTCGAATTAAATGGACTTTGTAAAGAGGCTACCCCAGGCCTTTAACCTGCATAATAGAAGACCAAGCAGCAATGAAGATGTGCTATTCTATCAATGGCCTCTCCTCCAGGCACCAAGAACAAATTTGGCGCTCTATTAAAAAAAAGTGCTGGTCTCAATTCTATCCATTTATGCATGACAACCCAGAAACTCCAATCACACTTCTTTTTAAGTAAAGAAGCAAGGAGCCCAGTTGTTATTCTTTCTTTGTGTTGTTCTTCTCTAAACTAATTAATGTCGGAAGGGTGTTACTTAAATCTTTTATGACATTCAAAATCGCACTTACATGCGTTCTAAGAGCGTTTGAAAGCGATATTATGAAACTCCAACAGCTACAAAGATCAAAGAACTGAACAAGTTTAGCCACATCTGCGTGAGAGTTATAGTCCTGATATATCCTGGGTACAGTAAACCCATTTTGGTAGGATTATGACGCTGTACTATACTACTATATATCTCGACCCAAGATACTAACTTTGGATTTTTCCTTTGGTGCATGCTGGAGAAAAAGTAGCAAGCCTGCCAACCGCCGCTAAAACCACGAATGCAGGTCAGTACGTAATTATTTGTCTAACGTCTACCCACTTACTGTGTTATTTTTGTCTTGCTCAATGGACCACTGGGTTTTGACTATATAGCAATATTTTAGGAAAGTAAGGACACAAACGACCCAGAATTCATGATGTGTGCTCGACACTTAAGGACACAACCGTCCCATTCATGATGTGTACGTGCTCGACCTTACAGTTCAACATACATGGAAAGTGGGCGTATTAGGACATGTTGGGAGCATATTCGCTAGCTGCTGCAAGCAATCAAGACAAAATATCTTTAAAAAACACAAAAAAAAAAAAAAACTTATAAGGACGGCAACCACAAGGTCATGTGTCGTGGAGAGAAAAATTAAACCCGAAGAAAGATATTTAAGATAAATACCTCTGAGCCTGAGAGGGAAGATATGGTCCTAGCTAATAAGCTCCTTGTAGCTAGATATTTGTGAAGTTTACGGTGGTAAAAATTGACACCTACATCGGGATTGTGTAGCCCTACATAGAGGCTATGAATAACCGAGCATACATCGTCTTATTAACATTTTGTATAATTCCGTTTTTTTTTACTACCTATTAGGGAAGACCTCTAACCCTTAATTCATTGAGAGAAGTCTTCTTTTACGTGGTTTAGTACATGCCGATCCCACAACACGTACAACGACACATAATAAATTAACCTCACTGGCTAAAATCGGCACCTACACCGGGTAGACTGATTTTGAAAAAATTGCCCCTACACATACACCGTTAAGGGCAAAAATCGGCCTTTAGCGGTGGTGGTTTCTGGTTATCCTACATTCATATTGAGCCATTTTTTAGCATTTTACGTACTTGACCCAATGTATTTTTTCTTTTTCTTTTGGTCCATTAATCACATATCAATAAAATCAAAACTAATGAAATCGAAATTTCAAAATCAATAAAATTAAAGATCATTTTAAAAGATAAGATGAGAATTTAAAGTCCAAAGTAATAGAGACGTCATTGTAAGTAGAAACTATTATCTTTTGAAAAATCCAGTTTAGACCCTAATAACACTTAGAGGGGAGAATATGTGTTTTCCCTCTAATTAACAAATCAATAACAATTTTAAAACATGTTCAAAACCTAGTAGGGTTTCCCTTGGTTTCACAAGGAAAATCCAAAAATTCAGCAATTTTTGAAGGCGCTCGAGCGCTTGTCAAACGCTCGTCGAACGCTTATGTTTCTGTCTGAAATTTTAACTGAGCGTTTGTCAAACGTTAGTCAAATGTGATGACTCTATCTGAATTTTTGAACTAAAATGTAATTGAGTGACTGATTTTGCAAGTATGGTATAAATTTAAAAGTGATTTGTCAATTTTATAAATTATAAATTTAGACAATTTGTTAAAATTTCATAAAAACTCTTAAACTCATATAGTGATTTGTCACTTTTTCGTGGTAGAATCTTGATCTCTTGACTTATATTATGAGATGTACTTACCAAAGTTTGGCATTAAACTCTTTAATTATGATTCCAATGCCTTTATATATACCCTTCTAAATACAATAAATTTGTAATTTTTTCTGCCAAAATTTCTAAATAACTAGATCATTCACCTAGCAAGCTTCTTGGTAACTTGAATATAAGTATTTGATTAAACAAAATCAATAACAAATCTCAAATATTTAGGTGAAACTAAACTATTGAGTAGACCTTGAGGTGAAACTAAAGTTTAAACTATTGAGTAGAAACTAAACTAACAAAACTAAAAAAAATCCCGGTTTACCCGACACAAACCGGAAACCGCCAATTTTTTAAAAAAACTAAACCTACACCGGCACTGGTTAGGCCGGGTACCGGGAACCCGGTGTCGGTGTCGGTGCCATTGTGCAGCCCTACCTCTATCACTATGTATGCCACCATTAAACAAATATAGAAAACAACAAAACTCATTAAGATCAGGAATTGAAAGAAGATGTGAATTTACATTAACATCCCCAATTTCTCACATAAAAATGCAATTTATGTCTTTTGCGCAATCTATATATATATATATATATACACACAAATTTGTCATACCGGATCGTTTTCAAACTTCAAGTTGGAGGGAAGCTGATTATTTATCATTAAAATAAGTCAAAAAAAGATGAGACTGAAGTTAGTAGACAGAGTTTGATGAAACAATTGAAAGTGATCCCTATGAACGAATGGAAGTCAATTTGATCCACCTCACACGTAATAATTTATTTATAATAGCCTTTTTCTGATATTAATTTCTTCTTGTCGATTTGCTGGGAAGGTGGTTTTGCGACGTGTAATTCTATCATAATTTGTCATCAGTCGTAACCTTTTTTAGGAAAATTACAGCTGTTTGTCCCCCCAATATTGCATCAAACACTTAAAAAGGAAGTGCTACTTTTAAATTATGCAGGCAGAGGGGCTGGAAGAAATAGACTAATAAATAGGTTTAAGCTATGATGAGTTACAGCTATGTGGTGATTAGGAATCCATGATGACCAATTAGCACGTAATTTCCAAGGGACGACGTGGGAGCTTGAAAACTAGCAATCAGAGCAGCCCCACATGCAGATATTGCGACGTCTGCGCTGGGAGTAGAAATTTTGGGCAGGTAAGTAGCTACAAGCTTACAAGTTAGGCAGCGGTCGAAGACCTAAGAGCATGGTCAATTTTTTTGTGCGCCATATGCATGACATCATTCACGACTGAATGCCGCATGGACACAACTAGATTAGTCCCGCATCTTGACCTCATCCGTAAACGAAATTTTCTTGATGTTATTATCTGCGAGTAGACATCAAAAAATGTCTTTTCGCTCCTATAATTCGATATATTATACCTAGCTAAATTACTATTTTTGACATAATATGGCACCTTCTAATTAATTTTTATATCAATTTTATACACTTTCGTATCTTCTCACATTGAAATTTTCCATTGGAATTAAGTTTTTTTAAAAGTAAAATGACAATAATACTTATAGGATATGAACATTATATGCAAAGTGTATAAGATGCAATATTATGGTCATTTTTCTGTCTAATTTGATAGAAAAATTTAACCGAGTGTATAAAGTATACAAAATTGATAGTTGGAGAGAATAATGTATCAAAGTGAGTAGTTTAAAGTGTAACGAAACAAACTCGCTGTAATGAACGTGCAAAAAGTGTATTTATCCTGCAAATGAATAAACTCACGCAGGTGTTTTCCCATTCCTTTTTTGTGTTCACAAAATTCTCACCTTTACATCAGGTCCTACATCATATAGGTTATTTTTCGATAGATTGGATTCTTAGGTATGAAATTTTTTAATTAAGCGAAACGTATCTGACAAAATTCTCACCTTATATATTATATAGGTTCTTTTCCGAACAGATTGGATAACATTCGTAGGTATGGAAGTTTTTTTAAGTGAAACGTATCTGAACATATATATCGTACAGAAGAAACCCCAACTACAATGGTTGAGTGGAAACGCATGCATTGACATCATGCATGATCATATCACCGGCCTCTTTTCTCAAATTAAAAGTGCATGGCCCCTTTTTATGTATCAAACAATGGGGGAGAGATACATAAAACAATAGCAATTATTAGCTGATCATGTAGATAATGCGTTTGCTATTGATGATAAAATATATATAAGAGCAAATTTTTGCCCAAACACGCTTTATAAAAGATAGTGCTACTCGGTATTATTGCAGTGCAGGAGGAGCAAAGTATAGAATAATCACTAGGAAGAGGATCGAAAATATGTAAGATCCGATCTAGGACTGAAGATACTGGGCAGCTCATTCCTAGGACAGTTCTCAAATGGGGTAGCTAGCTATATTCTCTCTGTTGGGTTGAGTTGTGGTTGTTGGGATTATTGGGACGCAAATCTTAATCACTTATACTGGGAAATCATCATGTAAAGCCTCTTCTCAAATTTTAAATCTTCGAGTTGCCTACAAGAAACAACAGAAGAGATTAATAATTAGGCTCAACCACTGATAATTAGACTGCACTTTGTGTGTGCGCTGCAGATTTTAACAAGCAGAAAACACCATGATAATTAGACTGCACTTTGTGATACATATAGAAGCTGATGAAGAAGAGTACCCTTGATTCTTATGCTGAATGTAAATCATGTACGTCTACAATGATTTTTATTCCTTTCCTCGGTAAGGTCGCCAATGGTTGATGTCAAAATCCTTCACTTCCACTTAGCTTCCTTTCTTTTACCCCCTTGCCTTTTTCATAGGGAACCGAACATGCATGATGCAAGTGATCTCAATTATTCAACAATCGAACTGTTAATCTTTGATTTTAAGATATTTGTAGATTTGCTCTTTAGTTACTCCCACAAATCATAAACCACCAGATCGCGCTACGTGACAGACCGTGCGTACTCGATATCAGGAAGCGATTCGTACGTTGCTTTTCAACGTAATGGCAGAAGCTTTCAACTTTTATCTACCCTATCTTGGGAAGGAACTTTCCTTTTTCCACCTTCTTCTTTAACAAAGTTTTTTACTGTCGGACGGAATTAATTTCTCTATTAATTTCCAGCTTCCTATTACAATGGCCAATGTTTAAATTGCATTATAAAAAGAAAGAAACTTCCCTATAGTTTACCAGCTGGGGACTGTGACTAGGTCAACGAAACCGAAGGCATGAACATTTTCTTTTGCATTTTAAGAATTTTTTTAATCTTAAAAATACATCAATCCAATATATTTTTTAACATTACTTAAAAATAAATATAACACGTATATCAATAAAATTAATATCACCTCAAAATTAAAAAAAAAACACGCTAACCAGAATTTTCATCGCCCAAGAGTTGGTCAAATCTTGATCCCAATGCAGTAGTAGCTGCCATCCATTTATTGCACACAGGTAGTAACCCATGCCCCCCGTGACAACTAGAAAAGAAAAAATTGACCTTACGACAAAGAGACAAGCGACGCCATGATATTACGCAGGTTGTGGTCATAAACCAATCCAGCAATATCAAACAGGCTGTGACCCCCTCAATTGACAGCCACTAAACGTACATGCATAGCGCATGATAGGTTACGGCAACACCGTCCTAGATGAAGGCATAAGCAACCAGATGATGCTTCGAAAAGCAGGAAAAATGAAAATACCCAAGCCCTTGTTTGTACTGCGTGTCTCGTGCTGGATCATTTTTCGTGTGCCTCCAAGCCTTTCTGATCTCGTTTGTACTGAGAACCTTTGTTTTTGTAGTTAAAACTATCATTGTAAGTAGTAAGTAGTGATGTTTTTTGAATTTAAATTTTTTGTAATTTTTACATAGTATAGTTTAATTTTAAGAGAAATAGACACAACACGTGGACTTCATTTTATGACTCATATTCTCCAAAACTTTATATGAACAACATTTAATAGTATAAGATCTATATATTGTGTCTATCCCTTTCTAAATTGTATCATGCAAATTTGAATAGAAAATTATAGAGTATACTGACTTATTTCTTGCTGTCTAAAGTAAACAATGCACTCTTTACTTACTCCAATGTCGGTCTTGGATGGTATTTTTTTGAAGAATACAAACAGTAGTTAATTGACATAAAGGAGTTTATGCTTGCTTTTTCTTATTACATTTTTCTCTTTGTCCCTGGGCAAGTGTAAATCTCATCTGCAAAGACTTTGTAACAGTAGCATGCATTAAGCCATTAAGGTCCCTTTTGTTCAATAATACTACTTATCATCTCACGACGAAATGATCTTGAACCATTCAATGTGGTTTTTACTATTACATATAATATTCTTTTTACATAAAGAAAAACAAAAGGAAAATTGCTCATAAAAAGCATCAGATTCGCTCGAATCTGGGAGCTTCTGCAGCCACGTGGACCGACGTAATCATAATTGGAATGAAGACTAAATCCCGGCCTTTAGCCTTACGCCGAATTTGCATGCGCAAGCTCCTATGCCATGCTTTTGACGCGAGAAATAAAAAACAAAAACAAAAAAAAAAGTGGTGGATACAATTAACAGAAGGGCAGCAAAATGCTCGTGCTGCTGACGCACACGCGTCATCAGATTCCGCATCTGGGCTTCGTATGTCTCTTAAGTTCGAAATAACACGTGCAGAACACTGCCCGGTGACTGTATGCCCGGGGGGCCTGGTGTTAGTATCTTTTGATTTTTGTTTCCTTGGTTGGCAGGTGTGCGTATAAAATTCAGAATCTCCTGTAGCATGCCCCCGTAGATACTCTGTACTTTAGGTAGCTGATCTATTGGGTAATTTTCGTTTCGAAGAGTTTTGTGAATTTTTAGGTAATGTTAAAATTGTATTGATATTTTGTGTAGAGATTGATGATGTATAAAAAAGTAATGACGATTTTTAAAATTATATTTTTTATTAAAATTTAAATATTTAAAGGTTAAAAAAAGTAAAAAAGTAAATCACAATTCAACGAAAAGCAGCGTGGCATGTGACGCATGGCAGTAGATGAATATTTAAAGGTTTAAAAAAAAGCAAAAAATATATCACAATTAAACGAAAAGGAACACAAAGGACAACAACGTGGACAACATCATGGCAGAGGATTTTAGGCTGAATTCTTATTTTGCCGAAAAAGATCAAATTTTAAAATTCGAATGTGGACTTTTGTCACAAAACGAACATGTCCTTTTGGATCCCACACTCTTTCCTTTAAATATTTGAATTATTTGGAGACTTTAAAAAAAACATTTTATCTTTTGAGGGGCCTGGGGCTATGGCCTTGCGAGCGCCCTTAGCTTCCCCTGCTTCTTTTTTCTGAGATAAATAGGTTTATATATTTTGCTACTCCGGGGTCCTCTATTGGTCCTATGATGGCTACTAAAGAAGAAAGCAACGAATATCATTCCCATTAAATAGACCTCCACTTTTTTTTCTTGATTTTTACAGCAGATTCCCTCGACACCCACTTCCCAGCCATATTGTAATTACAACTCTCTCTCTCTCTCTCTCTCTCTCTCTCTCTCTCTCTCTCTATATATATATATATATATATATATATATATATATATATACCACCATAAAACAATAATCCACAGCCAACTTCCATTACATTCATGAAATTGTTTGAAGAAATATATGTAAATTCAATGATTTTAAATTCACTTTTTTTTTATATCCATTTATATGTTTTGGGTCAAATAGTGATTTACATGGTGTGGTAGGAGAGTATCTTGATTTAATTAAACTTCCACTCTATTTTATTGCCCCATTTGAATTATATATATTTGTTGTTTTGGTCATTCCTATTAAGAAAATATCCTATATATACTAGAGTAGAGGTTAGAAATATAAATCCAATAATTAAATGCACTCCTTTCCATGATCAATTTGAATTTTTTTTAAAGAGAGAGGGTGAATTAATACAAATGAAAGAATATAGGTCGTGGGTGTTGAAAATATTTAATTATGAATTTTCAGTTTGAGCTTGACCACGAGTCGAAAACAGATGACAGCTTGTCTTGAATTTTTTTCCCCAATAGTTCTTACATCTTGCCATTTGTTTTCTATTTTGATTTTTTTTTCACTTTATATTTACTTTATATTTTGTATAAACAGAACCAAAAATATATAAAACAAATATTATTAGATAGTATATGTCCTTTTAAGAGATTAGAATATTCTATAATTTTTTATATAAATTACACCGTGTAAATCGAAAAAGATAGACCCATACGATAAGCATTAAATCGTTAGAGTCCACGCTATTCTAACTGTATACTGGTAGTCTTAAACTATTTAAGGGTTGGGCAAGTCTCCGCACCAAGAATAGTTTATAACAAAACGATTGCTTAATTCCATTCTTAAATAATGTTTTATAGTTATTTAAGAATAATCCAACTGGAGATTAGTAAAACCAAAATAAAAAGGAAACGATGGACCAGGAAAGTCGTTGATGGGTTGGCTTAAAACCCGCCCGATCGACCCTGTTGATTTTTCTAACAAATATTAGAGGGTGTTCGGTTGAGTTGTGTTTTGAGAATTTTTAGGTGATGTTAACTTTATTGTTATGTTTGTTGTAGTTATTTTTATGTAGTGTTAAAAATGATGTTTGGTTATAGAATTTTTTGTGTTGTGAGGATTCAAAAATTTTTTGAGAATACTGATTAAATGAACATGCTCTTAATTTATTTTATACGAAGAAAATATTAACATACGACTAACAAGTAGGGAACAGAGTACGTCAGAACTTGTTTAATTAATGGAAATGAATGCGCCAGCTATTAACCCACCCACCATTGTTTGGTTAGATTGTAAAGATACAGTTAATTAAACAGACAAAAAGGCTACGGAGACGAAGCTTTCTGTCTCCATCCTTCTCTTTTCTCCACTAAGAAATCACCTTTCCAGTTTTATACGTTAAAGGAAGGAAAAAACACTATTGATGTTCTCCATTTTACTTCATGTTTTTTCTCATCATTTTCCACTATCTATATCCGAGTCATGGCGGCTTTCCCAATCTTTGTAGGCAGTCTTCTTATGTTGAATGTGTTGGTGTAATCACTTAGGTATTAAGAGCGCCGACTCTTGACTCATCAGCCAATCTGATAGCTTGTAATTTAAATGGGAAAAAAAGGTGTGTAAAGGTGTGTTTGTTAGGAGGAGTTATTCAATTTTGAGGAAGATTTTTTTTAATTTTTAATATGTCCGAATTATATAATACAATTTAAAGAAAAATAAATAATAAATATATTATGCAGCCTGAAACGTTACATAAACAATATTAAATAGTGTAATTTTATTTGTGCAGGAAATTATAAAATATCTTAATTTAAATTTTAAAATTTGAGACGGCAAAGTTTGATATGAAAACATTAAATAGTTTTATCTTTGTTTATTTGGTTTTGGTATTTGTATAACCATTTATTTACATTTATTATTTATTTTCACCTATTTTTTATTATTTATTTTTTTATTTCCACCTAACGAGTAACTAATATATGTAAATTTTTTATTTATCTAAAAAATTCAAGTTATTACAAAAAAGGTTTATTCTATTATTTGAAGTATATTTGTTTACAACAAGTAGAAAAGTCTTTTACTCTTTTGAGAGAGGAAAGAAGTTGAGATCATATGGTGTCTTAATGTAAATTGATCGGTATTAGGATTATCTTAGTGTAAGATTCTAATCTTTACATGGAAAATGGGGAAAAAAAACTACGTAAAGTAGTTACACGAACCTCTGAAATTACTTTATCCATTATTTATTGTTTCCTTAGACTGGACTTTTTTATTTTATATAAAAGTGCGAGTGTTTGATGAAATGAAGGCTGATAGGATGAGCTTAGAAAAAAAAGGCTGATAGGATGAGCAAAAGGATGTAGATACAGTGGGGTCAGCTGAAAATTTGGAGGAAGAGAACAAAATGTAGAGGTGGGAACTGGGAAAATTGCAAGCCTTCCTCTGTTTTTCTAGTAGTCCAAACCTTTCCCTCTCTCTGCTTCTTTCTTTATAAAAGTGAGACCCATAACCATTTTTTAAACTCAGAGCAATATACCTATTATCTTCCACAGTTTCGAGGCAGAGACACTTATTAAAGAAGGTCGGGAATCGAAAGTATCAAACATATTTGAGGCTTCCCTACGTTGACATTCACAGGTAATGTCTCTCTATCTCACATGCATATGGACATTTGGCGGTGTAGATATGTTTGGGGCTGGCTCTGCTCTTCTTCTTGAATTATGTTCTGTCTTTAAGGCATTTATGTTGTTCACGGAACAGAGTTGGGTTATCCTTTTTCATCGCCTTTTTTATATTTCTGGGTGGTGTGCAATTTTCGGCTTGGTTGCGAAGTACCAGTGAGAAAACCAGCGAAACTTTTAATCCCATGTTCGATCTCAGGCTCCGATATTGGAAAATCTGTAAGATTTGGAATAGTTGGATTTCAATCCGGGCATTCTAAAGTCAAACTGCTTCAAGATGTTCCAATTTCCGTCTTTTTTTTTTTTTTTTTTTTTGCAAGCCGTTTTCTTGATCTGCTTCCAAATGGAAATTCTGAATATATGATCCAAAAGCAAGTTCTTATTCTGCCTTTGGTAATACTTTTGATGGTTACCGGTGATTTTTCGTGTCTATCAACTGCAGCTGTAAATTTCTCATTCAAACAGCTTTGTGAATCATTTATATTGATCACATTTTGGCCGTGCTTTATCGGTTTTGGTTGGCACAGAAAACAGAGGAAAGAATTGGAAGATAGAAATCTTGAATTTTTGTTTAACTTTGACCCTATTTTAGTTTTTTTTTTCAGGAAACAAAAAACCGAGTTGTGGGGATGATTCTTGATGTCCATAAAGGGTCTCATTTTGGAATTTAATGTCTAGGCTGCGAAGTATATACAAACGACAGATTTTGATCAATATATATGCAAAACCGAAGTTTTGATGTTTGGTTTTACAAGTTGTGATTGCTTAGGAAAAAAGATTATAAGTTGTAACATCCCTTTTCAATGACTCCTTATTAAATTTGTGTTTGCCAATGATTTCACACACAGAGACACTCCCATATAATCAACAGTGGGGATGGGGGGAGGGGTTCAATTGCATATTGTTGTTTGCTATATTGGTGTGTGTGTAATTGACAAGCTTGAGTTTCTTGGATATCTGTAATGTATTCTGGGGCTGATCAGGGTAGGTTAGATCTGCAAATACATGATCTGGTGGTTTTTTAAGGGTTTTATTACTTGGCAGAAATTCTTTTGTTTTTGGAAGGTCCTGAGATTTCCACCACAGCTTTGCACTTATTCCTTTAAATTTAAGACACAACTGGTAGCTGAGATAGTTGTAGCTTGGTCCCCTGTGGATGTGTGGTTGAGAACATATATTCTTTGCTTATTGTTTTCACCATCTGCATAAGGCCATATATCGTAGTAGCTTGGCACTTATTTCTTTGCTTATATATGTGATATATACTGCATGTTTTACAGAATAAAGTGCTGTTATGATGTGGTGAGCAGTAGCTATATATATTGCGCAGGAAGAAAAGAAAGATAACTTATCTATAGAAGGAGTACTCCTCATGTGATAAAAATGATTTTTAAAATGAACCATACGAAGGGAAAATTTTGTCATTTTTTAGCTCAAAACCGGTGTTTTGGATGATCTGGATGTGTCATCTCTCTTTACTTTACTGTTAGGGTTTGGTACTAATATTTTTCCTCTTGCTATTATTGTTTTTATTTTAATTCTCATAATATAGACTACTCCGTAAATGGCCTTTAATGTGGCCTTGCTGCCAGAATTGCAATTTTTGTATGACCTTCACTCATCTCTCTCCTTCTCCCCCCCCCCCCCCCCCCAAGCAAAAAAAAAAAGAAGCCTGCTTGCTGTGGACCATAGAATGACCATAGAATACAGTTTTTAAACAAATTTCCCTGATAAGCACCTTCACTAGTAATTGTCCACACTGGTTAACAGCTTACATCTATGTTTCTCCAAGAAGCCATTTCGGCCAATCTAGGGGCTTGCTCCTTCTTTTTCCCCCCTTTTTGGCTAGTCCTGAGGAACTTTCATTAACTTTGTTTCAGCCTAGATCCATCTGCAACATTTCCTGATGCAAACAGATAACAATCACAAATTATACCTTTTGTTCCCCTATTTTACTCACCATGCTATGTGAACATTAGTTTATGAGGATAAATACCCAGGAAGGTTTGGAGGTTGGGAAGGAAAAGGGGAAGATCTTCAAGGATAGCAATGGCCAATTGTCCTTGGACAGCAGCGGCTGCAAAATTTTAGCATCGCTAGAAACCTACCAAAAGTATTGTGTGTAATGTCACCAATCTGTGTGTGGTTGTTGAAATATTAGGATGAATGTCTGTACTTATCCTGTCCGGAAATGTCTGATGTATAGTGCAGGGGTCTATCATGTAATTATCTATACTTGATCATGTCATAAGGATCTAGTTGGATGTGAGAGATCAAGAGGGATGTTTATGACTTTATGGATCAAGGACATGCAGCCTCAACAGTTGTTGACCTTAGAGGGTTCTAGTAACTTTGTCTTGTTTTCTAGCTACTTTCATAGTTCATTGGTGTCTGTGATAATCATTGTAATTTGGTCTGTCTAGTCATTGGGTAGGATTAAATACTCAATTAGTATGTTCATTATTATTAAGATATGGCAGGAGTGAACACTATCGCCGCTTTTGTGCACTATTCAAAGCATTTAAATGCATGCATTCTTCTTGGTCAAAATCAAATGGGACTACTGTATTCCAGATGGCTTGTGTTTTGCTTGTTATCATCTGTGCCGTCACAGTACCAGCAATGTAAAGCCTAGCCAATTATGAATTGCGGATAGAAGGCCACAAATTATGTTATTTAGTGCTCCTCAGAATATATTTCACCAAAGCATTTCATAGTATTTTTTTACTCGCTGTTTGTATGTGGTGCTTTATGATTGACTTGTTATTTTCTCTTTTGGATGTTTTCAGGTGGGACCTTTCCTAGCGGTATCACTGGTGTGAGTCTGATGATTTTGAAAATTCGCGAGTGAGCTCTACTAGTTTCTTTGATGGGCTGCTATCAGTCGAAGAAACTTAAAACACGAGGGTATGAGGAACCTGTCGTTCTTGCCTCTGAAACACCTTGTGAGTATGCACCTCAATCCTGGTTATACACTTGCAGTTCTTCACTTCAGTTATGAACCATCCAGGTCATTTTTTCCAACAGAGTCATTAATGAATCTGTATCTAGTCTCAGCTTCTTTTCTAGACCTCCGCTATCATGTGTTCCAAAACAGATAGAAGACTTTTAGCTAGACACTAATATTTTCATCTCAAAACATTTTATTTTGTGGCTCAGTCGGTATAGCATTGGGCTTTTGACCTACTAGTCGCAGGTTCAAGTCCTGTTAGTTACAGGACAACACATTACATTTAACTTGCCGTTTTGTTTGAGGTGGAGAAATAAGACCTGGAAATGTATGAAAGCATTAGAGAATGTCATAGGATGGTTAATTTAAGTTATCAAAAAAGATGACCCAGTGTAATTCTATGAAACTGCAAATGAGGAGGCTTTATAAGTTACAAGGAGGAGCATTCAAGTCATTAACGGCATTAGGTTAGAAAGGGAATGGAGTTCCAGGTCTGGTTTCAGCTAGATAAGGTTTTGCCATCTCAACTTCATATGAGTGCTGCTAAAAATCTGTCAATACCTTCTGAATCTGTACTCTCATGATTTACATGTCACCAAAATTTATGGTTGATTTTCAAGATTATATTCCATCCTTGCAGTCAGTGTCAGTGAAGTAGAGGCCTTACATGAGCTTTTTAAGAAATTGAGCAGTTCAATCATTGATGATGGCCTCATTCACAAGGTGAGTTTGATATGTTTGTGAAGTTCAGCCTGCCGGTCTTGGTCTTTTACTTCATCTGAAATAAAAATTTTAAACTTCTGGTCGGCAGGAAGAATTCCAGCTTGCACTCTTCAGGAATAGAAATAAACGAAATCTCTTTGCTGACAGGGTATGTGATGCTCATTACTTATCTGTAATTCTGTGATTCTTTGATTTCCTCTATGTGCTGCAAATACAACAAGCTATAACAAGTGCTTAAATACAAAAATTCTGTGCCTAATGATTCATAGATAACATGTTGCTGATTGGTAGTTTTTGAGTTTATTATTAGGAAAGTAGCTATGCTGATATCCTCAAGATTCTAAATTGCCATTGGTGGTAACAAATTCTAGACATTTTATCTTTTTTTGTTTTTGCTTTCATATATGGAGTTCACCTATATTTTGGATGGAGTATGTAGAATTATGCACTTCTCTTTACTGCTTTCTGAGCATATCAGCTTGGTTTTTCTTGTAGATTTTTTATTTATTTGATGTGAAGCGAAATGGGGTCATTGAGTTTGGAGAATTTGTTCGATCACTGGGTGTCTTTCATCCAAATGCACCTGTAGAAGACAAAATCGCATGTACGTCTGATATCTCATTTAGATATTTTGATTCAAATTTCAATATTTCTGCTGTAAGTTCAACTGGAATAGGGCTACCTAGTCATTTATTTTTGTTTATATGAATATTCTTCAAAGACTCTGATGAGCACATTGTCATCTTCTAAAATGGTGGAATCTCTTTGCAGTCGCTTATAGATTATATGACCTGAGGCAGACAGGGTATATTGAGCGAGAGGAGGTGAGTAGTCCTTTCCTTCCATCAAATTGGAGAAGAATTTCATTAATCTGTAAGAAGAAATTCCTTCTTGAAAGGACTTGTATTGTAAACCTCGGTATTTAGCTTTGGTCACTTTTTCAGTGGTTCTTACTTGTCGAATTTCATAACTAAGTGATGGGGTGGTGAATTATTTCTTAGTTTATAGTGGGTTTGTAGGGGGTGGGGGGAAGATGTGTTTCTAAATCTACCTCGAGCCAACCTTTGCTTACAATATTCTACTTATCTGACAGTTGAAGGAGATGGTGGTGGCGTTTTTGCATGAATCAGATTTGTTACTTTCAGATGATGTTATTGAAATAATAGTGGATAAGGTGTGCAGATTACTACCTTTTTGCATCCCACTCGATCATTCTCATTCAAGTAAATACTCTAAAGTACTTGTATATTTCCATAGACATTCAGCGATGCAGATGGAAAAGGTGATGGAAGAATCGATCAAGAAGAGTGGAAGGCATTTGTCTTGAAGAATCTATCTCTGATAAAGAACATGACTCTGCCATATTTAAAGTAAGTTCTGCTCTACGTTTTTCAATATCTAGATCATCCCAGTTTTAGCATTATGACTGCCAAAATTAACTTGCTCACGTCAGCCGCTTGGCACTGATTTTCTACCTTTATACGATTAGCTATATGTGCAATGATTTCATTAGTTTAACTCCTTGGCATGCCAATTTTTTCCCATTTTCCAGGGATATAACACTAGCCTTTCCTAGCTTTGTGGTAAGTTCAGAGGTTGAAGATTCAGAAATATGATGACGAAAAAAGAACTACCTTATGTATGATCGGATGCGGACTTTGGACAATATCGACTGTAGGACTCTACCCACGCCTCAAGATTTTGGGCGAGTTCGCAACCCGACATAGCACAAGCAGCAACTAAGACTCGGGCTTCACAAGCTGCACTTTGCTACCTACAAGTACTTTACATGTTCTTCGAATGCCAGTTGATACTGGTAAATTGTAGGTAGGTTTAATGTGTAGATTGCGTGGTTCCTATGTTAGCTTTAAGAAATTTTGAAACAAGACACTGAGAGTCGAGGCAAATATCTGTACTGTTGTTTCGTTGGATCCTTGTTATTACCATGAGTATCATCGTTGGAGACATCCATTTATTTACAGCATACTTAAAATGCAGGAAAGGAATGAGCACACTTTTTGTTATGCTTTAGATGGGAAGTTTTAATTGGAAAGGCAAGATTTGATTCGAGGAACGAATGTATTTGGGAAGAAGACCCACTTTATAGCCCTTATAAGCAATGCCTGACCTGAGCCTCTTAATCTGTTGAAGTCAGGCTCGTGGGAAAGCTTTTGTTGGTTTTTTTAAACCAATTCTAGACAAAGAATGCAGGACACATTCTTTATATGGTTTTGCTCGAGTTCTCGAGCTCGAGACCAGAAGCCACTGCCAAAATGGAAAACTTGCCCACCAATAGAGGTTCCTCTTAATAGGTGTCTGCAGAAAAGCCCAATAAAGGTGAAGTCAAAAGGATCGGTGCAACCCCACAGCCTGATCCCGTATGGTTTGATTCTGTCGTTGTCCGGGCCTGTGGAAAAGGACAGCAAGAGAGAGAGATCGAAACGACTGTGTATTACTTTCCCACGCGACACCTATCGCAGATGGTCGTACCAGCTCTCTCAAGATATACTAACAGTACGATGTACGAATCCGTATCTGACCGATGGAATCTTTAAATACTCGTTAGATCGAATAGAATGTTTAATGTAGGTTCGAGTCACGCATCCACCATCCTTATACTTATCTGCCCAATGGAGTCAATTTGCTGACCAAAAAGACTTAAACTTGGCAGCTCCTTATTGGCCTTTAGAAATGTAATGGCACTGTCCCGATCATCTAACAACCGTGTCGAGGGAGGGACAAAAGCTGTGCAACTTTGTTAGCAACACGTGGCGTGCGGACAGTGACTCAGCACCCAGCTGGTTTGGTTGCTTCTCTAAAAATCCACATCATTGTTCAATCTCAATAACTTTTTATAAATTCTAACAATTTTTAACACATTTTTTACTATTATTAAAAAAATTTATACTATTTTCAAAAAATATAAGAAATAAAAAGTTTTAAAAGAAGCGCCAACTATTAATATTATTAGTCAAAGTAAAGATATGCAGGTTTGGAACGTCTTCAAGTTTTAACGTAAGCTTTTTCTTACCAGTCAAGTAGTACAACAACTGTATCTTATCTTATAGCCCGACGCGGCGGGTCGCCTTTTTAATTCAGTAGATAGAAGAAACTATTAGATAGATAAAGAGTAGGTGAGTGAGTGAGTCCTCACTTACCTGAGCGATTTAGATCACCTAGCCAAGCTCCTCAACCATGTATCTCATGACAAAGTTGAACTCCATGACATGAGCATGTCAATTTATCTTCTCAACACATTCCCCCTTTTTGCTGTTGTACTTCCACAAGTAGTAAGGAGCACAACCAATAGGTTTCCCGTGCTGCTTGTTTCGACGGCAAGCCAAGCTATGGATCGGCCGGCTAAACAACAAAGACCGGTAACAATGAAAAATAGATTTAAGTAGCAGAATTTTGAACGTATCCCTACCTACCCTCTTGCTTTGGCGGCTGCTTTTAGTTGGTTTCATAAGGGTTTCACGCGGATACAGGATTCCATACATTTGATGTCAAGACCTTCTTTTACTTGCCAAGTAATAGCAATTACCAAAGATAAGAGAGGGTCCGTTAAAATAGGAGTTTTTTTTCTACAAGTGCTTCCAAGCACACTTTTATGCAATACAAGATCCGATTAAAATCAGATAGAAATCTGTAACTAAAATACAGAAATTCGAAACTATTTTCACTAATAATATAGGAATCTGTAACTAAATAGAACTAATATTCTTTATTTATTCTTAGATTATTTAATTAAATTGGAGGTAAACCTCTGTAAAATTGGTGTAGAACTCGACCAAACATAGTCGAAGGGTTTTGTTCCTTTGTCTTGTTTATCAATTAATTGCGATGCCTGAGACGTGGATCTTTCATGTCCAGCAAAAGGGACCTCTTGGCCAAAATTTCGCCGACTGAGTGTGAGATACACGTGACACCCATATCACAGATTCCCAGGTCTATTTTGCGGCTTGGTCCGTCCTCGACTTTTGTTCCCAAAGGATCGCCGCAGTCTCTTATTGAAAACATCGGGAGATAACTGGAGGCTGTCTTTATTAATACATTTATTTAAAAAATAAATGGTTGAACTGTGAGATCGTGGTGGACTTCATTAATCATTTGAGTTTTTTTTTTTCTTCGTGGTTCATCTACAAAAAGCAAATTAGATTAATATACAAACCCTTATGGGTTGTACTAAAAAGTATATTAAGCTAATTAAAAAATGTTTATAATGATAATTTCTTTTTTTGTTGTTAACAATTGTAATTTAGAAAAGGAATTATTGGAGGTGGGTTTTTAGAAAAAATAAAAGAAATGAGAGGTTGTAATTTATATAGATGGAAGTACTGGACTCCTAATTATTTGTTTAGTAATTTAGTCTTAATATTTTTGTTAGTCATTTTTGGAATATAACTTTAAACGAGATGGTCACTGTTGTCCATTTTTTAGAAATACAAATCCTTTCGTCTATCAAAAGTTAGCATACTAATAAAGACAGAGTCCAGTTTAAACTATTTGACCTCGGAAATAGATATCTCTAACTCTTAATTTATATCAATCTTCTGTTAATTGACTATTCTTTGATGTGTAAAAAGATATATATGTATGAAAAATGATCTATGATGATACAGAAACTGAATCAGTCCAGTTCAAATCAATTTAGACTGGATGAACATGATTACACGCACAAAAAGCCCAACAACAACACTAATCCCATATCACACCAAGCCCGAAACGAGAAGAAACCACTACATGTGTCATAAACAGTTATAAGCCAACTTATAACATGTAGCAGCCCCACGATCCCGAGGTTCCCGCTATTCAAAATTGTGAGTCTAAATAACAACCTAAGATGAAGGTTAATTGAGTTTAACAAAAACTTAACTCCTTTTTCGACAAAAAGACAGATCTGGAAAATACTCTTTTAACAAATAAAAATGCAGATCTGAATATGTTTATACTAAGAAAAATATAAACAATAAATGATAAAAGCATAAAACACCACAAATATGAATAAGGGACGAATAATGAGAGAGATAGAGTTAGAGAGACAACACTGCAATTTTAGGTGGTTCGGCCAACACTTGTCTACGTCCACCCTAAAACTATTTGTGAGAAACTATTGACTTCTTTGAGCTTCTTTCACTATTCTCCAAATATCAAATACGCGTTAGCTTTCTGGGTGCTAAGTAACCTTTACAAAGCGTTTTTTTGAGCTCACGCTTCAAACTCTCTTCACAAATTCTAAAGCCCAAAAGATTTCTTCTACTTTTACAAGTAGGATCAAGTGTTTATCCAACACTCAAGTGTTTCACAAAAGATAGGTACAACGAAATAACAAAATAATGACTCTCTAAGTCAAATAAGCAAGTGAAAGCACAAAACGTGTGAAAAAAACTTTAAGCCAAATCAGCAAGTGGAAACGCTCAATAGAGTGCAAGAAGACAAGATTCTAAAAGGAAAGATAAAATTTGGCAGGTGGGAGCACAAGCCTTTTTGATTGGGACATTCTTCTATCTTCTTCAAGACACTTTCTCTCTCTAAAAGTTAGGGTAAAGAGTGATAGCAAATGTGTTCTCTTCTTCAAGAAATTTATCTTTTGAGGCTATGTCGTCAATGATGAGCAAGAGGAGAAGATTTAACAATGAAAGCTTTGGTCTTGAAGGAATCAACAGAGGATTTCTTTGGATTTAACTTTCTCTCTCTAGATGTTGAATAATGATCGATCTCAACATTTCTCTCTCCATCTCGTTCTTCTTATAGCCCCTAGGATTCAACGGTTTTCATGTAGTTTTATTGTACCGTTGGAGGGGTTTCAAAGTCTTTTTGAATCATTTTGAATGAGTTGATGTCATTCTAGGATTTTCTGCAAAATCGTGGTATGTGTCAACACATAATTTGAATGTGTTGACACATTAAAACTTAGTATGAAATTGTGCTCTCAGAAGATAGTGCAATGTGTCGACACTACTCTTCAATGTGTTGACACCTTGAAACTTGGTCTGAAATGTTGTCTCGGGTGTCAGTGCAATGTGTCAACACCATCACTTAATGTGTCAACACTAGAAGTGCTGGAGAGAAAAATTAGCATTTGAGTGTCCAATCCATTCCAACATTTTTTTAAACACCCACAATATGAAAAAATTGGTCTTATCAACTTGTGTAATGGTGTTCAAGCCCACTTAAAAATATTCAACGGAGATAACTTCAATCATTTGAAATTCATTTTTAGAAATAATAGATTGAGAATATAAAATCTAAAAGATATCAAAACTTAGAATTTTTGCTATCATCAAAATCAATTATAGATTGTTTGCAAAACAACCTTGGGCTAACAAAAACAACTGCCCATTATGAGCCGTGCGAAGAGCACATCCCAGGACAGGATGCTACATAGGATCAAATTCCCTGAAAATGGGAAACACAAGGACGTTAAGAATGGGCTAAGAGCAGAATATCACGAAGAAGAAATATAAGTGATTCCTGACAAATTGAATAGAGAAATTTGAGAGACCAAATTACTGACTTAAGCATTGGAGGTACTTTACCTCAATGTTTGAGATCATCTTTGTTATTTTGCATAAAAAATTACACGAACATCGAAACGCATTTACTCTGAAGTGTTGAATATAAATCAATTGATTCGTCAGTTAGTGCTGTCTGAAATTTGAGAGACCAAAATACTGACTTAAGCATCGAATGTGCTTTACCTCGGTATCTGGAGTCATCTTTGTTATTTTGCAGAAAAAAATTACATGAAAATCGAGACTCATTTACTTCGAAGTATTGACTATAACTCAACTCGACGATTTCATTAAAAGTTATATCTCAAAAATTAATTTGTTAAAAATAAATATTATAGATACTGTAATTATAATTAAGTCTTTTTATTATGACGTGTAAAACCCATATGCATAAATCACGGATACTGAGACTGCTTTTGCACCAAATATTTTACAAAATATTTCACCTAACTCCCAATAAAATACTATAATATAATCTCTCTCTTTCCCATCAAAACATATAAAAAATTATAAAAAAAATACCTCTCTATTCACTTTTTTACTAAATCTAATAGCTAAATTTTTACGACACAAACATAAATTTAAACATCTGACATGCATGACGCGAGCAGCTTCCGCGTTTGCTGAACGTAACATCCAAATTTGGAACAAAAAAATTTGTAATTTTAGCGGATAAAGCGGAAAATAGTTCATCCCGGAGGTCCCTTATTATTCAACGCATCTCAGGTTCTCCCTAGCTATTATCAGAGAGACCCGAGAAAAGCCCAACAGAACCCAAAAGGCAGATCCCTCACTCGAACTCCGATTCTGAAGATCCAAAGAGCGTTTTTTTAAAAACTAAATCCGATAAAACATACATCTTTCTCGCTTACATGGACGATCTTTTTCAGCTCTTTCTGAGGTTTTGATTCCTATCAAAATCTTGTATTTAAGTCAAAGCCGTATTCAAAGTGCCTAATTTAGAATTACTTTTTACTAATCTCTTCTTCTTATTTTTTTGTGATTTTTGACGGGGAAAAGTTTCGGTTCGGTGCAGGTTCATTTTCCGTGATCGGTTTCGGTCGATGATTTCCGAGAGCTTTGTTAGGCAGCTGATTCGCGGAATTTCTTAGCAGGTTCGGATGCTTGAAACGTGTATCTAAATAATGAGTTGAGTTGGTCTTTTACTCTGTGCGGTCGCTGAGAAAATATGGTAAATCTATTAAGCACGAGAATTTGGTTTCTTTGTTTCTTGAACCTTATAATACCAGCCCATCGCCAAACTCAGCTTTTACTATATATGCTTTACATTTGCATATGAGAGGCTCATGCTGAAGTAAGCTATCGAACACAGTTGAGTTTATGCATATATATTACTTCCTGAACTGCATTTAATGAAGAATCTAAATTCTTCTCAACAAAGAGCGTGGATATAAGATTCAGTTCCTTTTGCCTCGTAGATTATATCAGTGATTGATTAATTTATAACATTCTCTAGGTTATCATTTCTGTTTCAGATTTATCTTGTTCGTGCCTTGTAATGCAATCAGCTGAAGAGGACAAGAAGAATCTGAAGCGTTCGAGATCGTCTTGTTGCGACATGCCTCTGACTGACGCGACCGTGACACCAACTCTTGATAACTGTACTCTCTTCCCTGTTGAGGAGATTGTGCAAAATCCATTGCCTGGTTATGTTGTCCCTACTTCTATCACTTTCAGCCCGGATGATAGTATAGTAACTTCTTTGTTTAGTCCTGATCACACTTTGAATAGAAAGGTTTTTGCTTTCGATCTCAAGACTGGCAAACAAGAATTGTTTTTCAGTCCCCCGGATGGTGGACTAGATGAGAGCAATATATCACCAGAAGAGGGGTTGAGGAGGGAAAGATTAAGGGAACGTGGACTGGGAGTAACACGGTATGAATGGGTGAAGACGGGCTTAAAAATGAAAGCAATCATGGTGCCTTTGCCAACTGGGGTTTGTTCCATTATCCCTTAACTAGTAGTATTTGTATTACGCCACAATGGAATTATGTCATAATTGGCTCTCTTCCCCTTTTTGAATCATTTCACTCTCTTGCAGTAATTTTTTTTTTTGCTTGGTTACGCTGAATATTGGGGAGGGGAGAAAGGAGAGAGGGGGGGGGGGGGAGGGGTGGGGAGTTCATGGAGGATCTCATGGAAGGCACCAGCACACTATGTCTGCCAAACACCATTTACTATACCTCATTTACCATAACCTCTTCTGACATCACTGCTATGACAACATTAGCTCTTGGAATTATCCCCAACATCAGCTCATGGTAGTCTTCTTGATGATACCGCACCTGATTTTGACACCACCAATAAAGCCATCTAACCTAGAATTGGATATTCATCATCTTACTGAATCTTCTGCTGTTATCCCCTGTCTCTGCATCATCACTACAAATTGTTTTATTAGTTCCTCTAGTGTAACATTATTCACCTTATGAGCTCCAGCGTTGTTCTCACACCACATAACTTAGCACACTGATTGGTTATGAGCTCCAGCGTTGTTCTCACACCACATAACTTAGCACACTGATTGGTTCTCTATTAGGGTTTCTTACAAATTCATGAATGGGGAATCGATTTGTTATTGCATATTGACCTGGAGTTGCTGGTATGTACATATATGACTGGTAGTTGAGGGAGTTGCAAGGCACCTGATATTCTATTCACCTCACATTCCTTTGGTTGTAAAGGTCTTAACATGGTATGTCTGTTATTAATCTTCCAAAACCATTGAGTATTTGTCCATCGATGCCATCAATGCTTATCAACCTTGTACAACCAGAGGTCACTTCTTTTATTACTATCTTGGTTTTTTTTTTCCTATCTATGTATTGGGGCTAACCTACTGAGGTTCTAGTTCAACTCGTACTAGCTCCATGAAAGTTGAAATAATGAGCTTCAGCTGATTATTGGTATTCTCCCCTTGAGCAGATCTATTTCCAGGAATTTTCTTGTTCAAAACCAGAGCTTAAGCTCCCAAGTGTACCGTGTTCACCAATTATTGATCCACATATATCCCCAGACGGCACAATGGTGGCTTATGTGAGGAACTGGGAGTTGCATGTTCTCAATCTCTTGTGCAATGAATCGAGACAGTTGACTTACGGTGCCAATGGAAATTCTTTGGTATGTGAAACTTCAGCATTGGATGTTTAGGAGATTGTTCACACTTCACACTGGATTCTATCCTCATCTTTTAACTTTCTTTGTGAACTTAATAGATGAAGCTCTATAATCCAAGTTCTTAATTTGGTACGCTAGTGAACTGTTTGTCCTAGTCCAACTAATTGATTTGTGATTTTTTTTGCTGGTGACCCAGTTAAAGGTTAGATGGTTAAATATGGGAGTCGATTATAGCCTGACCTAATTTAAGACAGGGAGCATTAGGTCCCAACAGCTATGTGTCAGACTCAGACCTATGTATCTAGTTCCATCCTTAGCTGTCAGGGCTTGGTCCTCTTTCAAATCATTCCAAAGTATGACTTTCCTCTTCACCTTGCCCCTTTTTGTACCTTTATCTGGAAAGTATAAATGTTCACTATTGGTTTCTTCTCATCCACTGCCCAGGAGAACACGGTTATAGTTGGCAGCGAATGAAGCATCTCTAAATTTGGGTGTGGCTCCACCTTACCTCATCCACTGAAACTCCCCTAGGCAGTTCCTTCTTTTCTTGGGGTAGATAGCTATAGAATATTTTCTTGTAGCTTAAAGCATAGTTGGACAAATTTACCCTCATTTTTCATCTTATATGTTATGGTTTGGCTGTGAAAACAAGGTCAGTTTCATAGGTTTCAAAGCTGCAAAGGACCAAATTGTCACAACAGTATATGGGCTTTTGATTCTTAGGTTGGTTATTGGTTGGATTACTCATGAGATTTCATAAATATACTTTTCCTTTTGATTTGTGGTGGATAGAAAAGTTGCATTTATTCTTGTCGTTTTGTCCATGTATTCTTCTTAATTATGACACCATGTTCTTGTGAATTGCAGACTCATGGCCTTGCTGAATATATAGCTCAGGTGAGAATTTCATGTGATCTTCATGGTCATGTTGTTCATCCGAAGTTAGGCAACTGTTTGGTTTCCTGCTTTTGAGAGTTGAAGTGTCCAAAAGAATTTTGCTGTCAGAAAAAAAAATGATTTAAAAAACTACCAAACTGTGTGTTTTTGTTTGTATTGTTTGATTTCTTCTTCTTTCCATTTAAAGGTTGTTGTTAACTGCAGGAGGAGATGGATCGGAAGAATGGGTACTGGTGGTCTTTAGACAGCAAATTCATTGCGTTCACAGAAGTCAATTCTTCGGAGATACCTCTTTTCAGAATTACACACCAAGGTAAAAGTTCAGTTGGTTCAGTGGCACAAGAAGACCATGCTTATCCTTTTGCCGGAGCTTCAAATGTCAAAGTTCGTCTCGGGGTAGTGTCTGCTGAAGGCGGTCCTATTGCTTGGATGGATCTTCTTTGTGGTGGAACTGATCTGGCAAACAGTCAGGAGGAATATTTGGCTCGAGTCCATTGGATGCATGGAAATATTCTCATAGCTCAGGTTTTGAACCGGTCTCACTTAAAACTAAAGATCCTTAAGTTTGATGTTAAAACAGGCCAAAGGGAACTCATATTGGTTGAAGAACAAGGTACTTGGGTTAATTTACATGACTGCTTCACACCTCTGGACAATGGAGTCTCCCGATTTTCTGGGGGGTTTATATGGGCAAGTGAAAAAACTGGATTCAGACATTTATATATGCATGATGCGAATGGGACTTGCTTAGGACCTATTACCCAGGGTGATTGGATGGTTGAGCAAATTGCTGGTGTAAACGAAGCTGCAGGACTTGTATATTTTACTGGAACTTTAGATGGGCCTTTGGAATGTAACCTTTACTGTGCAAAACTGTTCATAGATGGAGAGAAACCCCTGGAGGCCCCAGTAAGACTGACTCAGAGCAAAGGGAAACATGTGGTTGTTCTTGATCACCATATGCGGACTTTTGTCGATATCCATGATTCTCTTGATTCACCCCCTAGGGTTTTGATTTGCTCTTTGGAAGATGGAAGCTCAATCATGTCTCTGTATGAGCAGCCATTTACCATTCCGAGATTCAAAAGGCTTCAACTTGAGCCTCCAGAGATTGTTAAAATACATGCGAATGATGGGACTCCATTGTATGGAGCTTTCTATAAGCCTGATGAGACAAGATTTGGACCACCACCTTACAAAACCTTGATCAGCGTGTATGGTGGTCCATGTGTACAGCTTGTTTGTGATTCTTGGATAAATACCGTTGACATGAGAGCACAGTATCTACGACGCCAAGGCATCCTAGTATGGAAGGTCAGTAGTTTCCATAAATTTATAGAACTTCTAAAACTAGGGAAAAAGGATATGATAGATAGGAAGGTAATAAATTAGATGGAAAAAAGAAGAAGATATGTTTGTCTCTGCTCAGTTGACAAGAAACCCCAACAACTAAGAGATCCTCTTGAGGAGCAAGGACGGTTCTATTAATAAAAAATAATTTGAATTTTTAAAATTGGACCTTTAAGTGGTTGCCAGACAGAGATGGTGAAAAGATTATCCCTAAAATTAAACCTAGGAGGAATGCATCTAGTTGTGGTCTTTAATTATGCCTTCCATTATCCAGTTGAAGTTCTCTTGCTGAAAGTTTTTACCAGTTATGCTATCAATATGCTACTGGCATGGAGAAAGCCTAGGTTCGATGGATACTTTTGGAAAAGTGATGTCTGCTAAATGGATGTGAATTGTATCTTTGGTTCTGGTACATGCCTAGGTAATAAATTCATCTACTCCCCATATCTTGAGATTTTGAGACCTGTCTTCCCGTCCAACATCGGTGTGTCTTGCTTAGATGATTCCAATCCCAGATATTTTCTGATCAAGTTGGAATGGATCCTCCACATGTTTTGAAGTGTCAAACACGAGTCTGGAATGGATACTTAACATATTTTGGAGCGTCAAACTTATTTATAAAAGCTATCTCCCACCTGCTTGTCTAATAGATCTAATCTAATTTTCAAAAGCTGAAAGGGTCACTACTATGATTTTGATGTTTTATTTTTGTAACTGTTTTTACAGCTAGATAATAGAGGATCTGCTCGACGTGGACTTAAGTTTGAAGGCTCTCTAAAATACAAGAGTGGTCAGATTGATGCTGATGATCAGCTAACTGGAGCTGAATGGCTTATCAAACAAGGGTTGGCTAAAGTTGGCCATATAGGGTTGTATGGGTGGAGCTATGGTGGATATCTCTCAGCAATGACCTTGGCCAGGTTTCCCGACACCTTCCAGTGTGCTGTATCTGGTGCCCCTGTAACAGCCTGGGATGGGTACGACACATTTTACACTGAGAAGTACATGGGATCGCCTTCTGAGAATCTGACAGGTTATGAGAGCGGCTCTGTGATGCACCATGTGCACAAGATGAAAGGGAGGTTGTTACTCGTGCATGGTATGATTGATGAAAATGTTCACTTTCGGCACACAGCAAGGCTTATCAATGCACTTGTTATGGCTGGAAAGCCTTATGAACTACTAATTTTCCCAGATGAACGGCACATGCCCCGTCAGCATAGGGATCGAATCTATATGGAAGAGAGGATTTGGGACTTCATAGAGAGAAATTTATGAAGTTATAAGTTTTTGTTTATATCTTTGTCATTGAAATCGAGAAAAGAGAACAGAAGGGTGAGGTTCTTTTGTTAAATTTATTTTCCTGTTCTTGCCGAGTGAGATCTGTGTTCTTGGTTCTTTCTATTGCCTCTGTAAAGCATGGAAGACCTCTTTGGCACATTTCAGTCCTTGGGAATAAGCCGTAGAGTGAAATTCAGGCATAAAAAAGCCCACTTATGGAAGTAGGCGCTTAGGAGTCACTGTTCTCCATAAATGATCCTTTACCGTGAAGAAAAACAAAACTAGTCTGTTCTGGAACATTTGGCGAATTCAAGATGGTCGTCTGTTTTTATTTTCTCAGTGATAGATATCCGACATAGTTGGCAATCTGTGTCTCCCTGTTTGAAATTCACCGACACCCAAAAATTATGAAATTAAAAGTAAATACTTTTCGGAAATGGGTATAGATTTAAAAAGTGATTTGAATAGAGAGTTTACCCATTAGTCTAGTCGCGAATTTTTTTTTTAAAAAAAGAAGGATTTTAAGGGGAAAATGTACGCAAGAGGTCCCCCGCAGTTTCATCTCCAAATGGACTCATTGTTCTATTCTCAGTTGAGGCTGTTCCAAGATTGTCAAACCCCTTTCTAGGAGCTTCTTAAGTTAGCTTAAGGATTGAGATTGGGCAAGATGTTACTCAACTGAATGGGATCATGGGATCCCCAAGGATCTCCAAGACAGAGAATTTACTTGACCAGCTAGCTCCCTCAATACTTATATTTCTGATTCATCATGAGCTGGAAAAGTCCCAACTTTCTCAGAAACAAAAGTCAATTACTTGGTTTCTCTCCTTAGCCCTTGCCCAAGAGATATGCCTGAGCCAGATCAAATTCTGCAATCTCTGCAATATACATCTATTGTTCTAGCAATGTAACAAGCTAACAAGTTTAGGCACACCTTTGGATTTCGAAATAGGCACAAATATTAAGTGTAATTTCTATAGTAGAAGCTTATTATTCTTGCATTTTGAGTTAATTTCTTTCTATACTAATACTTACAGAATTTTTTGTGTCCTCAATTGATCATGCCTTAACTCACGGGAACATATCACCACCAATAATAGGTAGTGATATATTCTCAAGTCACTTCAATTACTAATTTAGACGGGTGGATATTAATTAAAAATTCACATCAAAGAGTCTACGCCTTCTGAACTTAAAATAGTATGTTAAAAAATTATTTTATAAAGCCAATACATCCTCGAAACCATATTTGACTATATTTTACTCTTTTACTTCCATATACTCCACTGGTCCATTAAAATAACAAAAACCCTCTCCCAAGAAGCCTTAATTAACTTTCCCCATATAAATTCCAGAAACCACCGTGGCAACAAATTTCCAGCTCACGAAATTTAGGGGTTGTTCGGTTGTATAGTATTTTGAGGATTTTTTTTGTGTTTTGAGAATTTTTATGTGATGTTAACTTTATTGGTATGCGTGTTGTAGTTATTTTTATGTAGGGTTAAAAATGATGTTTGATTGTGAATATTTTGTATTCAAAAAAATCTTAAAAAATTTTTGTGACCGAACAGACTCTTACTACCCATTCCCCCAACCTTTACTCTATTTCCTAAACCAGGCCAACCCCGAAAAATAACGTGTAGTTTACTCTAAACGCCGTTAATTTTGAGGCGGGCCTTTCGGTGAAGTTTAATGTGAATCTGACACATTTATTAAAATTAATAATTTTTACATGTCTTGTTTTAACTCTAAATAATTGAGATAAAATTAATATTAAAAAATTTATTTTATTATAATATTTATTAAAAATCTTAGACTTTCGAATTTATTGGCAATTATTTTTTTTATAAATAATAATATTTCACAAAATTAAATACACAGCCGCACCCAAAAAAACACCTGACACGCTGATTCACTCCGTACATATCTTGCAGCAGTGTCAAGGCCTCACTTCTCTCTCTCTAACTGTAACATTTTTTCGGGAAAAGCTAGAGAAGGTTTCCGATTCTCGGAAAACTTGGGAATAAATCTTAGGAGAGAGCTTAGAGAAGGCAACGAGCATATCGTTTTTCATTTCTCGTTTCATCGCCATCGTACGTGAATTACCTCGCCGATTTTCGATACTCCAGGTAAGAACATTTCTTTCCCTTTGTGTTAACATCCTTCTAATTTTCCTTACTTTGTGAAAAGTGTGCAAAAGGTAGAAAATTTTATTTCTAAGCCACGAGAGATCTCTACTTACCTGAGATTATCCAGTTCAGTCGAAGCGAAATAGCAATCTTTTTCTACAAGTACTCCAGAACTAACTACATTTCAGAGTCTAGTAGTCTCTAATTGGAAAGAGTCTTGATTCATAAGACTTTTTCTTATTTTGAACTTTTTAAAGATTAATTTCTTGTTGTATCTGATACACAAAATTTTCTCTGTTTGTAGGGAATTCAAATTCGCAGGAATGGTTTCGGCAGTTCTCAGCAATTTTAGAGTGACGTGATACCTTCTTTTGATGGTAATCGAAAAAATTGCAGAAGACATAATAACATACACCCGCATTTCCCTGAAGGAAGCAATTCAAGGCGTTATAAAATCCCTAATTTGGCTGAACGTATCTTGCTTAGCTTTTAGCGTTTTACTGATCGGACTTGGACTGGAAGAAAACTGTCTTCTCCATAAGGCTTTAATTCTTGGTTTTAGAAGCTTTCTTGGATTTAGACTGATTTTGGAGTTTAGTACTCTCAAAAGAACAAAAAAAAGGAGAAGAAAGAACAAAGAAAAGGGGATTGTCTGTTGGACTCTGTTGACCTATTAGATGGGCTTTCCCATAAAAAAAATTAGTGATCTTTGATGAGTTTTAGGGTTTAAAGCTTCTAGGCGATACACAACAAAAGGGATTTGACGGTAGGATAAGCAATGTCGATTGCCAGTGTAGCACTTAGTCCGGTGCTGGAGGAGTCTTTAAATTTTCTTGGTAGCTTCACTAGCCGGTATGTGCCACACTCGAGTGATTCAATCTTAATTTACCTCACTGTTGCTGGGTCTGTGATTCCAATGCGTGTTATGGAGTCAGATTCGATTGCTTCGGTGAAGCTGAGAATCCAGACATACAAAGGCTTTTTTGTGAAGAAGCAGAAACTAGTTTTTGAAGGGAGAGAATTGGCTAGAAATAATTCTCGTCTCGGAGACTACGGGTTAACTGATGGGAATGTATTGCATTTGGTGCTAAGACTCTCAGATCTACAAGCAATTATGGTTAGGATGGTTTGTGGGGAGGAGTTTAAGTTCCATGTTGAGAGGAACAGAAATGTGTGATATGTGAAGCAGCAGATTGCTAAGAATGGGAAAGGGTTTTTTGATCTCAATGATCAAGGGCTTATATGTGATGGTGTGGAGCTTGAAGATCAGAGATTAATTAATGACATCTGCAAAGATAACGACGTTTTGATTCACTTACTGGTTAGGAAATCTGTCAAAGTAAGGGCTGAAACTGTTGAGAAATATTTAGATATGTCTATCGAAGCACTAAATCTTAATGAGAAGGGGTCTAGTGTGGGAAAATTCCAGTTGGGGCTGCTATCTGTGGGACATCAGGCACTGGAGAGGAAGTCATTGCATAGAAATTTTCTTTTGGAACCTCTAATTGTCAACAGTGACATGGAACTGCCGTTAGTGGTTAGAGAACTGATTAACTCTGTGCATTGAGGGAAATTGCAGCATACATTTTGGATCATCCACCGGGTGGGCCTCGCTCATTTTATGATGAGGAGCAAGGCTTTGCTGGGGTTCCCCCCCACAGTTATGGTCAAGTGCTTGCACAGAGGATTCAATCATCCAGAAGGTTATGAATGTGCACCCAAGAATGTTAAGATTGTGTCACTTCAGATGTTTGTGAATAATAGTGGAAGTTGTGAGGATATGGGTCCTCGTGCTTTCCCAGTGGATGAGGTACACAAGATATCAGTGTTGGACATACGGTTGGCCAATGCAGATAGGTATGCTGGGAACATATTGATTGGCAAAGATGATGAAGATGGTCAGATTGTGCTTATCCCCATTGATCATGGCTACTGCTTGCCTGAAAATGTGAGTGCTTTATTCTTCTTCTGTCAATTCGTGATAAATATACTGGATAGCAGTTGGTTTTTGTTACTTATTCAACCTTCGTGTACTGTCATTGATTTTCAATTATACTTCTCTCTTGGTTACTTAGAATTGCCTCAAATATACCATTGCTGTTCTTGGCGGAAGTCAACGTGCCTGCAATATACTCCAAAGTCCTGAGCAATTATCTGTTAGACTTCTATAAGGCTTGTTATTTTGTCTGCTACACATGGGGATTATTATACCCTAGAGAAGCTTTAAAGCACTATTGGCTGATATGGTTATCCTAATTCTGTGCCATTGCATTATATGTTTTCATTTGCGTATCTGTTTTCGAAGGATATCAAACACTTCAACCTGCTATGCAGTGCTTCTTGTAGAATTCACATCCTCTTAATTCAGATTTTGCAATGCTACCTTTTCCATAAAAAGTGCAGTGTACATAAGTATATATTTTCCCAGCTGATATTAGAATGTCTTATGAAGAGGAACGTGTTAACTTTTCATTTGTAAATTGATTGGGAAACCATTCTACATTGTAGAACTTTTAGGCTGTATCATTGGTCATTACTCAAGTTTCATTTTTGCTCCTCACTACAGTTTGAAGATTTCACATTTGACTGGCTCTACTGGCCTCAAGCTCATGAACCTTACTCTCCTGACACGATTGAATACATCAGATCACTGGATGCTGAACGTGACATTGACCTTCTGAAGTTTTATGGATGGGACCTACCTCCCGAGGGTGCCCGCACCCTTTGAATTTCCCCCCTGCTTCTGAAAAAGGGTGCAGAGAGAGGACTCTCTCCCTTTGCCATTGGAAGCATCATGTGCAGCGAAACGCTTAGGAAGGAATCTTTGATTGAGCAGATCTTGCGAGAAGCAGAAGAAGCTGCACTTCCGGGTTCAAGCAAAGCTGCATTTCTTGAATCTGTGTCACTGTTCATGGATTGCCGCCTTGACGAACTTACTACACCATGGAACGTTGGCGTATCATGAATGTGTATATGTAATGTTGCATGTATATGCCCGTGACGAATGATGGCAATTCACTCTATCGTTTGAAGGACTACTGGCCGGTTTCATGTACCGTAGCTTGTAGCCGTGTTGCCATAACTTGGTTTCTGCATTTCCTTCTGTAGTTCTGTTCATATATCAAAATCAGGGGGCTTGTTCAGCAATAATCCTCCTTTCTATCCCTGATGTTTCTCCATTCTGTTACAGTTAGACAAAATATATCTTCAAACATGGACTGAAAAACTCTCTATAGAGTGCTTGGATATGTAGGATATCCTAATATAAATACATTTTATCGTGAAAGTACTTTTTTTTCCATCTCTTCAAGGCCCAATTTAAGTTTCAATCTCTATTTGAGGCTTTTATTTTTTCAAAAATAAATGTTAAGCTTGTACAGACGAGGATTTGGTCAGTGTCTCAAACGGGTTCTTGGAAGTTCGAAAAATACAGTAGTTTTAAACGAAATGGTGGTTTTCTTAGGTTGTGTTTGTGTTGTAATATTTTTGGTATGAGAATATGTGTTGGTATTGGGTTTAGTGAAAAGGTGAAGAGAGAGGTAATTTTTTATATTTTTATGGGAGAGAGAGATTATATTGGAGTATTTTATTAGGAGAGAGATAAAATTTTGAGGAAGATTAGCTTTGCAAACGCAACCTTAGTCCAATCAATGACATATATGTTAATAATGTTAAAAGTTATTATAAATAAAACTACACAGAGAAGTTAGCGAGTTGGTCAGTTTTTTCGAGGTTTGTCCTATAGTTAAACTCAACTCCTATTAATACTGAACTAGATTCATCCGAACTCTGAACACATTAACATTAACGTGTGCCTAGATTTTCCTTGTTACTAAAAAAAAATAAAATGACAGAGCCCTGAATCTGAATACAGAGTACTCTACATGCCACGGAGAAAGGCTATTTTAGAAAAGCCTACCCCTTCAAATGCAAGATACATGCTAAAGAGAGTGACCATTATGCAAAAGCCCAGAGATCCTCCCGTCTACAATGCAGATCAAAAAGGGGTCCCCTAGACACAGAGTTATGTGCCTTAGAGATGGCTGTGGTCCTTGTTTGTAGCCAAAGCAGTTCTAGTCTCTGTCAAAAATTGACGTACTTCGAAGTTAAAGATGGCTCGTGGATGGCGCCGGCGGATTGGGGATCTTTCGTATTTATTGACGGGTTGATAATCGCATTGAAACTTCCACAGGAGAGAACTTCTTTGACAACTGCGTAATATCAACTGCATAGGGTTGCCATTTATTCTTACTTAAGCTCTGTTTGAGTAACAAAATTTTAGCCACCTAAAATTTTATTAACATTACATAACAGTCTCTCTCCTCACTTTTACATTAATTTCATTTTTTCACCAACCTTTTTACTTTTTTACTAACTTTTGTACTCACTCTTCTCACTTTTTCATCAATCTCAATACTTAAAATTTTGGGAAATTTACTTTTTAGTCACTGAGTTTTACCCTCTTTTTATTTTTAGTCCTTAAACTTAATGAGTCAAATTTTTAGTCCTTTAATTTTCACTCCGTTTAAATTTTAGTCCTTCCGTTACCCTCCGTCACTCTAATTAACGGAATAATTTTACACGTCAGCTTCCATCTAACACGCCACCCTTTATTTCCACGTTAGCCTCAACCAATTGAACGTGATTTCTTAAACAACCTGTAGCTTCTATTTAATTGAAACTCTACATAAAACTTAAAGCCTCAACCTTGTCGTTCTCATGTCAAGGAACACAGAAATGTATCTTTGAGGATGCTGGAAAGGACAAAGGTGGGAGTTGCATGTATTACACAGGCTTTGGTGGATTCTATATACGAGAAGTGGAAGTCCGATGAAGTGGTGAAGTTGAAATTTGAAGGGCCTCTTGCGGTTGACATGAGAACGACGAGGCTGAGGCTTTAAGTTTTATGTAGAGTTTCAATTAAATAGAAGCTACAAGTTGTTTAAGAAATCACGTTCAATTGGTTGAGGCTAACGTGGAAATGAAGGGTGACGTATTAGATGGAAGCTGACGTGTAAAATTATTCCGTTAATTAGGGTGACGGAGGGTAATGAAAGGACTAAAATTTAAACGGAGTGAAAATTAAAGGACTAAAAATTTGACTCATTAAATTTAAGGACTAAAAATAAAAAGAAGGTAAAACCAAGTGACTAAAAAGTAAATTTCTCTAAAATTTTAACTACCCTGAAATTTTCCTTTCTCAAACACAGCCTCAGTGCGGTACATTTTCCAGCAGGTAGCAGGTTCTGCAGAATTTACCAACAGCCAGATGGTCATCAAGCAAGTCTTCCAATACGAAGCATCAATTGTCCCATTTTTTTAGACAAATGGTAGAGCATGACTTACCTACAGAAAGGAGATTCGACTCCGGACCTAACCCTCTCCAAAGAGAAGACGTGCCAGCTGAGCTAAAACTCATTCGCCCATCAATTGTCCCTATAGAACCGAAACTATAAGCTTTAGAACAAAATGGTGCGTCCCTACATGTTGCAAGAGGATCGAATAATCGAATCAATTGTCACTTTTAGAACAAAACGACAACCATTTTAGCAGAAGCTTTTGGTTCTTTGGGTGAGTGGAATTTTCAATGGTTGGTAGAGGTGGACGAGTGTATCGAAAGCCATGTGAGAATTTGCTGTTTGGTGGCTCAAACATGGATAATGGTTTCAGAATAATTTGCAACTTAAATGCAAAAGTTGCCGTCCCCACCCGGGGACCTGGTAGTTTCTGGCTTAGCTTTCGTATAGCAGCATAGGAGTATAGGAGGACCAAGGAAGCACTCTGTACTTGTCCAAATATATGTGAACAAAAAGAGAAGTAGCCCCTTTTATTGAGCAACAGAAGATGTATCTTTTCTGAGAGCCAAAAAGGCAAAAACAGTTGCATCCTAAAAAGTTGAAAAGTGATAAGACTTCGTAATGACTCTATTTACACTATCAAATCTGACAGTGGGATTTCAGTGCAGAGTTTGGCAGGTCCAAGTCATATATTTGTCATTTTTCTTTGTTTCTATTCGGGTATGGGAATAAGAGATAAAAATGCCAAAGTCTTGAATGACATGAAACGATTTTTCGTTTTTTGTTGCAAGGAGAGAAATGGTTCTGCCACACGTTTTGTTGGATGGACCAAATTCAATTTACAAATGCATTGATAGGATTGAAAGGGCAATGTCAATTCTGAACAACTGGAACCATGATACAAGTTAAAATATCAATTAAGTCAAGAAATCGCTCCCTTGAATATTAATAAATCAAGAAATCACTTTTAGACTGCCAGTTTCTAGATATAATTTGTCTTTTTTTATAGGTAAAAAGGGGTGTAGCAATTCTTACTAGATTAAATTATAAAAGTACATCCATTGCAGAATGTTCAGTTTGAGCTATAATTATTATTCATTGAGCGAGCCTATTACCACGTACAACACCAATAAGACTATCACTCAATCTTAATCTATTCACTAAGTTCAAGATCAAGCTTTACTTATAATTTTAACTTATTACTAGTATCTAGACTTTTAACTTATTACTAGTATCTAGACTTTTGAACTTGAGGCTAATAAATTAGTAGATATTACTAACTCGACTAGAACCCTGTTGGCACTAGAAAGGGAGTCATTTCAATTACAACCTTATTATTGCAGTCACATTTATAGCAATTTCACGAACAGATTTAGTGCTCTCACTTCAGTAGGCAAGATCATAACTTTTTCCAGGAAAATTTGCCTGTGCATCTAGACTTCTCCGTGAAATGCTAATACTAAGCCCAATACCAAAAATTTTTCAACACAAACATAACCAAAGTTATAAAAGTACATCCATTGCAGAATGTTCAGTTTGAGCTATAGTTATTATTCATTGGAACACCAATAAGACTATCACTCAATCTTAATCTATTCACTAAGTTCAAGATCAAACTTTACTTATAATTTTAACTTATTACTAGTGTCTAGACTTTTAACTTATTACTAGTATCTAGACTTTCGAACTTGAGGCTAAAAAATTAGTAGATATTACTAACTCGACTAGAACCCTGTTGGCACTAGAAAGGGAGTCATTTCAATTACAACCTTATTATTGCAGTCACATTTATAGCAATTTCACGAACAGATTTAGTGCTCTCACTTCAGTAGGCAAGATCATAACTTTTTCCAGGAAAATTTGCCTGTGCATCTAGACTTCTCCATGAAATGCCAAGGCCATACTTTGGATTTATCCTAAGAGAAAACTTTGTGGTCTACAAACTAGGGGCCTGAATTCAATGCAATTGAACTATAGTTTTAATGACCAAAGATGTGGGCCAGTTCTCAAATATGCCAGAGAATTTTCATCCTCCAACCCTCCACCGGCCACCACCGACACCAGTAAATTAAAACAAAAATCTTGTCTTCACTTAATTTACAAGTGGAACCTGCCCACAAGATGCACTGATGCAGGTGACCCCCAAGTCAAAATAACGAAAAGGTCAGCTTTCGTAGTCATACTTCTCTCCACTTCTTTTTTTTGGCCTTTTTCGTTAAAGAAGAAAGTCTGGTCTGACATACCCTTTCCATGCACAAGAAATCTGGTAAAATACGATAAACCATTAATTAATCATTCGCTTTTCTTGCAACTTTTAGTCAAATCCAAAAAAAGGGAAAAAAAAATTGACAGAGAAATTAAAACTTAGATATATATATTTCAAATGGTTATTTCTACATTAAACGTTGAAAATCATTAACTATATAATTGGAAAATAATGATACTAAAGTATCGTACTACTATGCAACCCTCGTTCATCTCTTACAATCCCCCCCCCCCCCCCCCACCCCCGGCCTATTTCCCGTGAGGGGTTTAGGCCGCCAATACATTATCTCGCCTATAATAATATGCTTCGGTACCCTTACGTACGTATAATTTGGTTTAGTCCGATAGCCCGGCTAAGAAAGCCACCCCAGTAGCCGGCAACCACGATGACCCATAAATAAACTGCGATACCGTGAACTTGCTTGCCTCCGCCGTCGAGTTAATGACTCGGTACCCCGGCCATTTAACCCGCTGCCCCACCGCCGCTCCCGGACCAGAATTCATGTACTCACCGTAGTACAGTGTATCTAAGGCAAAAGTTGAGTCCCACTCGAGCCACCCACGTGGCTGAATGTGGTCACCCATGTACGATAACATGTAGACGACCCTCGAGTAGAGCTTCCACGGGCGGCCTAGATAGGTTGGTATGCTGCCTTTAGAGGCCTCGAGATCCGAGGTCGCAAGGATTCGGCAAGCGTGGATGGAAATGCCGGTGTTCTGGTTAGGGTCTTTGCGGTTTTGGGCGGTGATGGTGTTCTTCTGATTGTCCATCGGCTTGCGAGCGTAGATGTTGCAGTTCTGGAACACCACCGCCGCGTTGCCGAAAATGAAGTCCACGGTGCCGAAGATGTCGCATTCGCGGAAGAACTGGCGATTGGAGTGGACGTAGAGGGTGTCCTGGTAGCCGATGACGTTGCACCGGAAGACCACCCCGTGGTCCGCACCGATACGGAGTGCCACTGCCTGGTGACTGCCTGGTCCTGCCGTGTTCTCGAAGGTCATGTCCCGTGCGATAAAACCTGCCCCGGTTGCCGCTGCATGTAGAGGAGGTCCACTGAAAGAGTTAAAGCTAAAGGGAAACCATAGCTTGGCAGTAATAAATGCAAGAGTAGCTAACTTTGAGAGAGTGTTAACTCCATTAATGGAGTAATTCAAAGGCTAGCAGATATACGGAAAATGACCTTCGAGAAACTCGGCAGGACCGAGCATACCCCAAAATTTCCACAATAAAACACAAAATATAAATACAAAATAAATAGTTGGGGGTGGAGTTTTAGGAGGGTAATTCAGTCCAAATAGACAAGAACAGATGTGGCACAGAATCTATAATAAGGTTGGTGGTAAGGATAACAGAAATCTAGCACAGCATGAAATGGACAGGTCACGTGCAACTTCTATCTCACGTACGGTGATGGGCCCACAGTCTTACAATAAAACTAACTGGTTAGTAATAGAATATTTACCAAATGATGCGGTGTGGAATGTCGTCATCTTCGTTGAAACACTTGCACTTCCTGAAATGACCGTTTTGTCCTTCCCATCTCCTATAAACATCAGGTTCGTCTTCTTCCTTCCCACCTTCAAGTTTTCCTCTTCGTACCTGAAAATACATACCACATTAAAAAAAAGGAAAACCCATTTAATTCCCTTTTATTTAATGGGAAAAATTAGCATGCATCTTCATGAATGCAAAAATTAAGGGAAAATAAAAGATCTTGAATGGTTATTTTGATAAGAGAAAATAAATTATACTCCCTATATCTTACATTTAATTATCTTTATTTCCATTAAATAAATTGAAAAAAAACATCTGGGATCTTGCATGGAGTTTTCTTTATTATCCTTAATAAAATGTAAAGATTCACAAGGAAAAAGATAGTAAAAATCAAGAAAATAACAAAATATATTCTTGGATTAAATTAACATCAAAATCAAAAGGGACTTGCTAGTTCTCAGACTGCATGGTGATTATTGGTGAAAGAAAAAGGAAGTTGATGATTAAAGCGTTGAAGTCAACGACATAATCAATACCCAAAACGAAACATAAAATACTTTCGGAAAATCTGTAACCAGCGTCATTTCAATTTCAGAATACAGCGACTTGCTGCAAAAAAAGATTCGGCGAAAAAATAGATGAATTTACCTTCCTGCCTTCACGTAAATAATCGTCCGCCGATTACTTTTCTCGGGGGCTGCCTTAATCGCCTCCTCGATCGTCTTGTATGTCCCGTTTCCATCCTTGGAAACAACTATGTCGGCTTGTATGGCCGATGCCGGCATATCCAACAGCCCCCTCTCCCTACTACTTAGCCATTCCGGTAAACCGTCGGCATTCTCCACATGAGGAAGCTTAGCTTCCATTAAACGACGCCTGTTCTGAATCGGAACTCCCGAGAAGTCTTCGGTTCCAATCCCCGAGAATATCGCCAGGCAATTGCTCACTAACTCCGACAGGTCCTTCAATCTCTGACCCATCTGATCCTTGACGGACCCGCTCAAGGCTTCGAACCCCTCCAAACACGTGTCCTGGTTAGTCAGCGCCGCGCTCAGCCACGTGATCACGTCGTCACTGGAGGCGGTAGTGGTGGTGGCGGAGGGCGCGAGGGAGACGAGAGAGCGTGAGAGCGCCTCCACGGAGTCGTCGAGGAGCTCGAGGCAGTCTTCGTAGGCGTACCGTACGTATGGTTCCATCTGGAGGTAGGATATTCCGGTGGAGAAGTAGAGGGCCTTGCTGAGGTGCTGCAAAGTCATGTTGAAGGAAATGTGGACGAGGTCATGCTCCGACGCGGTGAGCGACCCAGGGAAGTCGAGCAGGGAGTCAACGCAGAGGGCAGGGTAGAGGGTCTTGCTACAGGCCCGGGAGATGGCCTGAGTCGGCTTGCGGTGGATGGCCGATTCGTGAACCGACGACCGGTTCCGGATCACGACAAAAAGCGCCGCGGAGACAGCGGAGGCGACAAGTAGAGTGATTGTGAGAAGAGTAAGAAGGATCAGCTTCTTCCTCTTGTTGGGCGGTGGGGCGGGTAACGTGTCATCTTTTGGTGGATTGAGGTGGTATCTGGATGACCCACCCACATGGTCGTTCTCTCCGAGCTTACCATAGCCCATTTTTCCAACGTCGTCACTCTTCAAAGGCAGTTCCAAACTTCCAAATTTATCAGCAAGAAAACACAGAAACAGAGGAAGTATATTGAGGTTTATTTATGAAGAACTATATAGAATGTATATGCATATATATAAAAATATAAGAGCTCAGAGAGCTCGGGAGAGAGAGATAAAGGAGGTTGGTGTGCGGTCGATGTCTAGGAGGGCATGAGCTGGCCGCTACTTCCTGGTGTGCCCCCCACCGATGTGTTAGAAAGCGAGTGAGCGTGGGGGAAGGGTTAAAACCTCTTTACTTTCTCTTCTTTTTTTCGTGGCTCTGTCCTTTTATGATAATATGCTGAAAGACTTGAGGGGAAGCAATGGAAAGATAAAGTGAAGAAGTGAGGATTTGAGTAATCAAAGCGGGGTGGAAGAAGGGGATGTGATTCTCTTAACAATTAAGCTACGTGCAATCTTAAGGCTTTTGGTTAGTGGATTGGAAATTTGGAACTAAAAACCATTCTTCCTGTCTTTGTGATTTCACCAAAGTAAGGAGCTCTTTGTACCTTTCTCGACCTCTCAAGAGAGCGCTATTGTGAGGGCCGTCTCATCTTGGTTCTCTTATGTATATATGTAATGTAATATAATTTTGTCACCGCTAGTTGGGTGAAGTTAATTATTCCATAATGTGTGAATTTTGTTGAGAAGTAATTAATTACATTTTCTTGTTATCAAAAGGCAAATCTCTTGGGTAATTATAAACAATTACTACAGTGTATGCAGAGTTAAAGAAAAGCTAATTAATAAACATTATTTTATGCGGGACCCTTTAATTCTATTCTTAATGTAACGTATTTAGGAAGGTTTTGACACAATATAACGACCTCGTTTGAAATCTAAAATGAGCCTCATAATTCATAAGTAATGGAATCTATTCTGTGAGGGCACAAGGAGCTTAATTTGGTAGCTATCAATTTTCTCATAAACTCTATACTATTTAATATTATAATTTTTATTAAGTTTCGAAAAAGACGAGCCTATAATTATAGTGCCCAGTTCTAATAGAAAAGTACAGGGATCCCTCTCCAACCTTTGTTGTTGTATTGATAGTAATCGTCCTTGTCGTACATCGATCTCTTCTGTTCTTTAACTATAGTCGTTTTCGTTGAGGACCGCTGGCCGCTGCGGTGAATTAGTCATGTCCTTCGTACGGCCTTCCATAATTGTCTTACAGACCCGGCAACTTTCTAATCCTTTAGCCAATTACTATACATAAGAGAGGAAAAAGAGAGAGTCGCAGATTATAGTATTTTGTGGGGACAACAATGTATTATGTGGGCAACAGTTTTTCCCGGCAGCTTTAAATTCGCACATCCACCCAATATGACCATTCACAAAGAAGCTGGTAGCCCGGCCGCTGCATGTCATGCGATAAGATCCTCAATTTGTATCATCTAACTATACGTTGCGGCAGATATGGGTAGAGGCCGGTTACTGTGGGTCGAATTTATTAAATGTAGTGATATTTTTTAGTCATTAAATTTTTTAATTTCTAATCTCACTGGTTCTCTCACACACTCACACAATAATCTTACTTACATAATACCACTTACCTAGTATAAAATTCGAATTAACTCTTCTGTAATTTAAATATTACAATTCGCAGAGCAATATTTGACATCGTGTCTGTCTATCTTTTCACTTAAAAGTATGTCGGTTGATAAAAAAAATTTTTCTTCTGTTTTTTTAGATTATTAAATAAAAAATTGAAGGTGAAAGGTCGAAAAGGTTCGGCAATTACAAAAAAGCTGCAATTATTATACGTTGGTTCATAAAGTTTCTCCTGCCTAGATGCACGACCCTCGTCCATGCATGCACTATAATGGTTGCAAATCTTTTCATTAATTACTCTTTACAAATCATTATTTCTACCTGTTTTTTACACCTTTTTGTTTCCTTTTTCTTATTGGTCTCTATTGATTCTCGTTTCTTTCTAAAGTGGATTTCTTTTGCAAGATTGTCTCCTAAATAGTGGACTGACTATTCAAGCACCATAATTAGTGGACTAAACAAAGGGTTCGATACGCAGGCAAAAGAAAAGTGATTACCCAAATAAGGAGGGTAATCTCAAAAGAGCAAAAACTTCGGATTCTTAACTCTTTAAGATTAGTCCAATTAGGAGACAGCATGCAAGAGTGATCAGGAGAAATTATTATTACCATTTTGTTAAATTGAGGTTTTTAATCTTTTAATTAAGGGGTTAGGTCAGGTAGCAAGTTGAGATTACACGTACCCAAAAGATTAAACAAAATTTCAAATATATTTGGAAAAGTAGAGGTCGAGTATGATCCGCAGAAATCATACCGTCGACTTAGCATTCAGATTCACCGAATGAGTGTCTCATGCATCATCCATGTGAATTATATTTGAATCAGAGACCAAAGACGTGGACTCAAGGAAGTCTATGGGAGATAGGTACATGGCCAGGCAGGTTGACTCAGATCCAATGGTCTTGACACTGTTGCCTACTGTATCAAAATACTATGGGGCGACGGCCACGTGGTTGATTTTTCTTGACCCCTGTTTTTGTTTTCCCTTCCTTTTTTGAGTTCTACCATGTCAATATTTGTCAAGTTCTGCTACTACGGGGAAAAATATAAGAAAGGGAAGAAAAAACAGGAGAATGAGAAAAAAAGGGTAATTTCGTCATCATGAGCTTGGTTGCAACTTTCTTCACATAAAGCAGGGGTCTACCGAGAACTCACCGACAGAGTCGGAGTCCAGTAGTACACTGGATCGAAACAATATTATTTGACGAAGATTTGTCAAAAACGACGAGTCTACGAACATCGTTCTGCTATTCGTTAATTATAAAAGCGGAGCGATATATCCAACATTTAGAAAAATGCATATGATATGTTCTTGCATGTCCTCAGCTACATAAACAAACCCACGTCTTGTCCATACCTTCTGCGACAAAGACCATCACAGTTCTGTCCTATTTACGAATCGTGACTGAAACATGACCAATCTCGACATCTCGTCTGTGCGTACGTCTCAAAAAAAGAAAGAAGGTTGGAGGCCGGATCACTCCAAGAGGAAGATAATATTACCTACTTGAATATATAATCATAATCTACAAGCCATTCAAAGTGTTCCAATAAATGGAAGAGATTTTCTGGCTGGTGCTTCATCACGTTAAGTTGTGATATCAGTACTTTTTTTTTTCTAAAGATTAATGTGATATCAGTACTTAATTGGCCTCAATCCTATATATCGATGTATGCACTACAAAAAAAAAATCACCTTTAATGGCGAGCCATCGAAAAACGTTGGTAAAAGTCAAAAAAAGCTGGTAGAATTTCACTAGCGTTTTTTAGTGGCTTTTATAATACGCCGTAACAGGTGAGTCGGGAAAGTTTTAACTAAACGCTGTGAAAATCAACCTTTAGTGAAGATCATTCAATAGAGTTTCAGAAACGCTCATGAGAAAAATTCAATTACCAAAGTCTTTAGCCATCGATGGACGTAAATGATATATATATATGTACATGAGTTTCAACTGTTCATAAACTCTATAAATGCATAACTAGCTACAAGTGTAGACTCACATAATTATTCATACATGTTGAACTTCCTTGACCTCAAAAATATTTAGGTAATACTGAAAATGCATAGTAATATAACGTTATTTTGGTGAACTTATCATACCATAAGTTGCTATGTGGACAAAGAGACTTCCTCCAGCTCCCATTTGGATGGGGCCGGGTAATGGGTGAGGTGTGGGTTCCTGGGTGATCAGTACGTACGTACAGGGATTGGTTATTATGCTGAGCACCTATGGTGCTGAGGGTGCTGATGAACGGTGAAGATTACAATTTTAAGATCCAAGGGCTCATAACACGTCACTTCAATAAATGAATTTGATATGTTTACCCACATGTTCAGCTGTGAATGACCCACGCTCTGGTGTGGACAAACGGTTGATCACTATATGAACAGGTCAAACACTACATGAATAGGTCAAAGTCGCTGGTCATCTGTAAAACGAGTCAAATTCGCGGGTCAGATTCATTAATTGAGGCGACGTGTTATGAGTCCTTAGATCTTGAAAATGTAATCCTCACCGTTCATCAACATCCTCAGTACCATAAGCCTAAGCATAGTAACCGAACCCCGTACGTACATGAGGTCCAAAGATCTGCATATATAAAAGAAGAAAAGAATTTCTTACGTATATAAGGAGTTTTTCATTTAGAAAAAAAAGTATATAAGGAGTTTTTCATATAGTTTCCTTTTGGCCCACCAAAACGTATTGTTAATTCTACTGGCCCCACTAGCTCGATCGATTATAATCCTGACTGCATCTCTTTGTGCATGATCCGTGAGAAAATGCATAAGAGGTAACAAATTGGTGCACTTGTGGTGGTAGACCATCAAACAGTCTAGCTCTATGATTGAAGACAGATATATTATAAGAGGAATGGCGGTGACGAGAAAAAAAGAGTGCAAATAGTTGAGTTGAGGATAAAACAACAATGTTCATGATAATTTGTCAATGTCGGCAAAATAAAATATGGCTAGACCACACTTAAAAGGCTGTCTCAACTTGTCTTGTACACTTATTTTTTACTTGCTGTTCTTCGCACATCATGATCATGCTGATTACTTCCTACCTAGCACCGCGATCAGTTTACTGATAAGGTGAAAAATTGAGGCAGAGTATGTATACTAAAGGGATTTTCTTATAATTCCCTTTTTCCATTTGGCCAAACAAAAGATCAGAAGCGATGTCGTGTGTCAGAACTCAATCATTGTGTAAAGCTTGGGAAAAATTACGTCCAGTACTGCTTCTCGTTTATTCTGGCTCGCACCTTCTTGTCCCCTTACTGAAAAAGACCTTGGTGGGGTGGGGGTTAGGATTTCCGCTGCATATTTTTTTTTTTCCTTTTAATCACGGTCAAAAAAGAACTGAAATACAACATATTAAAAAAGAAATCGAAATACAAAAGATCAGGTCGAAAGAAACCGATAAGATCTAAAAAATATCAAAGAAAATCACTATATACTAATGCTAGATAATAAGAGTAGTAGCCAAATTCAACCCTGAGCGTTAGCTCAGTGGTTACCTCCTCCTCTTAGGGAGGGTCTTTCCGGGATTCGTTCGAAGCTCCTTGTCCGCAAGCTGCTGCCACTGTTGCAAAAAAAAAAAAAAAAAAGAAAGAAAAAGAAAAAGAAAAGAGAACAGTAGCCCAATTAGTAGACAAAATTATAAGACCTAAACGTGCCAGTAGAAAAAGCACGGCAACCTGTACAACAAGCCTCAAAGTGGCTGCATGTACCAGGTTTGAAACTGTCAACGTACTGCTTAATCTTGTGGCTGAAATTGACATTCTGATCAACTGATCACTTTCGTTGAAAGCCAGCAAAGTGGGTTCCTGCAAATCGTACGTCCATCCATGTTCATTTCGAGATCAGTACAATATTCGTACGTACGAATTAATTACCTCCTTCCATTTTTCAATTTTGACTCTTCTCCAATATCACACGTACACGTACACGTACGTACGTTCTGGAGTTTTAATTGCATACCACCAATTATTAAAAGGCCAGCGCAAGGATCACAGGATATCTATGGTTGCTTTTGTTTGCTTAAAATTTTAGACAAAACAAACACACTTCAAAATTTTTAATTTTTACATATACGCTTCAAACTTTTCACAAACTCCAATAATAAATTGATATTGAATGGCCAAGCTAGCTAGCTAACAAACAACTCCATTAGACGCGCATGTGCCCACTTCCATATGGTGGTAAGGGACACGGGCCAAAATGGCAAGCTGACCACATGCTTTGTTTTGTATGACATATAACAAATCTCTATGACATGATCAACATTAACTTGTCTCTTGTTTTTTTTCTTGGCACATGACTAGTTGTCTTTGATTATGACGGCATGGAGTTGTAGAAATTAACGTCGTACACAGAAGTCCCCACTGCACATGCAGCATTCCATGACCTTTAAATCAGTACCTCATTTACTTATATAATTAGGCGTCCACTTATAAGGACACTTCTTCTTTAGGCTACACCATCTAGAACGGTTGTGTACATGTAGATTCCTTACGCAAGTTGTTATATAATGGTTGCTCTGCTCATATATATATATATTCGGGAGCATACCACCTCCAATTAAATTTCAGCTACTTTCATATAATTCATAAGATAACAATCGTCAGTCATGCCGGTTATTATGAATGTGAACACGACTTGTGGACGATACCCATTCACAAGTAGATAAAAGCACAAATTACAATATCTTCACAATTAACAGGCTTTTTATATGTATATATACGCTTCTGTACAATATTGGCTCAGTGGTCACATGCATACCGGCCTCTGCGCCCATGTCTCTTGGATATTGGCTTTACATCATTGACTAATGCATTTTGCTGTCTTCAATTTGTCATCTTCTTGTTATTGCGTACTACTAGAACGCTAGCTAGCTGTTCTATAAACAGCTAGGCATCATATCGTCAACAATCTCTGCAACAAGAAGGGTAATTTGCCCAAAACCCTACGTTCGTTTGTCCATGCATACATAATTAATTTAGAAGAGACATGCTAATTGAAAGGCAGAACAATATATTTGATCAATGTCCACTGCTTGATATCCCAATACTTTTGATATCCAATGGTTAATTTGGGTCATGACTTAATTTTGTCTTTTATATGTATGGTGATCGATCTTGATTCTATCCCGTCGCTTGCTATATGTAGGTCTCTTTATATATGTATGGGCAAGGCATGATAGTCAATGATCCAAAACAAAGTTAATCATCATCACCTCTTAATTCAAAATAAAGTTACCTCTTCTTATGCGGTTGAAGTGTTAATTATATGTTACCCAATTCAGTCATCAAATTAATTTGACTTTTCTTGCCCCCTCCTACCACTAGATCTTCCCAAAGGCATGCACTTTCTTTAATTTCTAGAACATGATCATACTGTGCGAACACAGGGCCGGGCATGTATTCCGCTTGGCTCGGCTGTCATATTATTGTGAACCTCTGCTCGTTCCCTGTCAAAAGATAGCCCACCTTCACCTTTGATGGCCACGCATCACCGGTAGATTGGTCCAAAAGATGAAATTGATTGGCCAAGCTAGGGACTTAGAGTGTGTGCGAAATGACGTGTAAGTGATTTACATATATACAAAGTTAGGTTAATTTCTTGTTCTGGTGATCATGACCTGCTTTTTGGTTGGTAAAACAGGTCAATAGGAAATTTCTTTTTGTTACACGGAACTTTCATGCTGCTGCACAGGTAAATCATATAACCTGACCTGTTTCTCTTCACAAACTAGTTTACCTACCTTATAGTCAATGATGTAAGGTGCATATAAACCCATTGGTAGTCAGACAAGAGACATCCTTAAGGGACATGTACAACAAAATTCACTGTCTTAATTAGAAACTTAATAAAGTGATACAACTCTTATATACAACAAAATTTTTTGTCGTTTCAATTCATCGAAACGCTGACAAGACAATATGTCATGGTCAGCATTATTCCTAATCCGCAACTTTTCTTCGTTTTCTTTTTCGAATTCATTGAATGATTAGAATTTGTGGTCATTTTTTACGAAGGAAGTACTCTTCTTAATGCAAGGATCGTTGTTTCTGCAGACAAGAACAAATTCACTGTGAAGAACCCAATTGAGGCTAGTTGCCGATCGAGCCAAAAATTGATCTGTGTGGCCGACTTTGTATAATAATAATATAAAAACCGTGTTCTGAACGATATCCAATGCATGTTGAAAGCGCGGACTGTTGTGGAGTTTGTTGAAGCAGCATCTTAGATCCATCGCCAGGTCCTGCTCTATCGTGTATTTTTCCATCAGTGTGCCCCGAAAGGCAATGACATATTTCGGGATGTTTCCCGCAGGAGCTGGGTATTTGAATTCATAGATGGAACAGAAGCTGGGTATTTGAATTCATATTTCTGCTTTGGGGGCTTGGCAGGAGACGCTGGAAAATGAGCTTGATATTGCTCGGCTGGAGGACAAAGAAAAAGGAGAGAAGTGCTCTTTTATGGCGGAAGAAGGTTCAAGAAAGATAGCGCGTTATGGTGGGCCTACCCCTGGTTGGGCCTTTCGAGTTGCAAAATGAGAATTGTTTTTGACTTGAAGCTGGACCATGGACCTATTGATGGGCCGTTGGGTGGTTTGGATAGCATGGAGCCGAAGGCCTCTGCTAGAGAAAAAACAGGCTTTAATATTAAGGAGCAAAAAGGGCCTTCTGTTGGGTAAGGCGAGCTTGGTTCTAGGGAGCCCAGCTGTTGGAGCTAGGTTACAGAAGGCGTGAGAATGATAAACTGGAGGGGGAAGTGAGAAAAAAAGAAGTTTGAACAATTTTTTGGAACCAAATACCAACGAGATTCATGTAGTGGAACCAAAAATTTCAATTAGCGTTCCAAATAAAATTCATGGAAGTTTGAACAATTTTTTGGGACAAAAAATGGCTTCGTGCCAAAAAATTATTTCCAATTATAGCTGTTGGATGTAGAGTTCTAACAATAATTATTGGAAGTTGGAACAATTTTTTGGGACGAAAAGCCAAAACAATTATTTGCCGTTGGATGTTGCAAGCCTATAGAGTTCTTTGTTGCAAGCCTCTCAATATTTCCGGCTCCCATCTCCACCAATTTCTTCCTGTTCTCAAAGTACCAATATACTCTGAGCATATAGGATTAGACGGGTTCACAAACGGGTAAGGTATCCAGTTACATAACATAGCAAAAGAGTCATGTTCTTGGGACTCATGATGTTGGCGAACTGGTACAGCAAGGGCTACCACTACAAAAAAACAGGTTCATAGCGGCGGTCGCTAAAAAAGTCGTAAATAAATGTTTTTAGCTGCGTTTTTTTGCAAAAAACCACTAAAGGGGGTATATAGCGGCGGTCACTAACCGCCGCTATAAACCCCCCCTTTAGCAGCATTTTTTGCAAAATGCCGCTAAAATGGGCACCTATAGCGGCGGTCTTTATAGCGCCGCTATAGACCCCCTTTAGCAGCGTTTTGTAAAAAAATGCAGCTAAAAGTTGTACCTATAGCGGCGGTCAGTAGCGGTCACTGACCGCCCCTGTAGGTACCCATAGCATTTGTTAAAAAAAGCTGATAAAAGTAAAAAACGCTGCTAAAATTTCAAACAAAATTTCATTATTAGTGCTGCATATTATAATAATATAATTACGTTTATGAAGTACTTCGCAATTGAAACTCGATTAACATTAAGTAGTTGATTAGGGTGACTGTTTTGTGTCAACTCGTGTAATTAGGATCTTCTGTCAAGGATTTAATGAGATCAGAGATCTTGAATTCTAGTTAAAGCCTGATTAACTCAAGTTTCTAGTTTATTATAACCATGATCGAGCCTTTCTTTTTTATTCTAGGCTATGAAATCATCACTTATCTCAAAATTTTAAGTTGGGATAATTGATAATTTCACATAGACACTCGATCCTAATCGTGATGGATAATTTTGAAGGCTAAATGGATAATTTACCCTTTTAATTAAATAATTCTTGTTATACTTCATGACGTCACAAAGAGATAAATTTTCTGTTGTAAATGCCAATTTGATAAAAACTTTATTTATTGAGGAAAAATTTATAGTCTAAAAATATATCCTGCTCGAGATATATCTGTTTCGTCTGGGAGACAATTTTCGACCAGAAGATTGCTTCATTTTTAGAACTGGTGCAAGATGCGTGTGCAGTGTATTGTATATGAGGATTCCACCACTGCTCTATTGCATGAGCTCGTATAACGCTTGGTGATTTACCCAAATTAGTGGTTAGATATGCTGAAGGAAGGAGATGCAATGCATCTTCCAACTCCCTTCCCTTCGCGGTACACTTGATAAGATCCCTCATGGTATTCTGTGCTGCAAGCCGCTCGACGTTTCCAGCTCCGATTTCTTCAATTTTTTTCCTGTGCTCGAAATACCCGATGTACTATGAGGAAACAGGATCAGCTGGGTTCACAAACATGTGTGGGATCCAGCCAGCTAACAAGACAAAAGGGTTATATTCCCGATGCTTAAGAGCTTCTGCAGCAAGGCTGAGGCCTGCCTTGACAACTAGCAAAGCGGATCCCTGCCTTCACCCTCTCTTCCTTGATCCACTCTATGGATGCAGATAGGAACGGTGGATTAAACAGATATGTTTCAATAAAATAAGCCATCTTGAGGATCATGTTCTTTCCTGCGAGCAATGCTATGGATGACCCCAGAGAATGTCCAGCCAACCATACACTTGCATTTGTGGCCAAAGCAACCAATTTCTCAACATACTGCATCGCAAGTTGAAAGCGGAACTCTCGTGAAGTTCGTTGCAGAAGCCCTTGAAGTCTAACTTGATGTCCTGAGGCGCATTGTCTAATTGGAGGATTGTGCCCCGAAATGCAATAACATACTTTGGGATGTCTGGGGCATGATCTGCGTCTTTGAATTCGTAAATGGCACAAAATATGGTAGAATCAACACCGTCCTTGAGAACGTGAAATATTTGGAAATGGAAGAATTCCCACCAGGGGAGAGCAAGATCTAGAGGTCCATGGCGGTTCTTCCGACGGTCCCGTTCTAGACCATATACTCCTTGAACCAAGCTGGCAGCGACAGATCTTCTGTGGTGGGTATTTTTCCTGCAAATAGTCATCACCACGCAGACAACTTTTAAGCTTGCTTGTCAATAATACGCAATGCCTAAAATTATGACAGAGCCCTGCCTATGAAGCAGAGGCCAGTTTTGGCCATTGGTCACGATGAACACCTCGAAGACTGAGGATAAATTGAAATTCCCTTGCAGTCGATCAACACCCACCCCAAAGGTAATAATCACTTATTAGTGGTCTTACCAGTCAACAGCTGTGAGATGTGTAGGTCCTGAAAGACTGAAAATTTTCCTTTCAGGGCGCATTAATACAATTTGGGTCCCTCTCTTCCTGAGATCTTTTGGGACAAACTGACATGGTTGTTGGAGTTAATCTTAAGTTAGTTGTGAAAATGGTTGGTTGTAATGCCCCGGGCCAAAACTTCATACGGAAAGATTTCCGTATAAAATAAGATTTTTTTCATTATGGATAATGGAAGCCCCAATATTTCAAAACTAATTTATACAGCCTCAATAAAATATTCATATTTCTTAAAAAGCCCACAAATATCAATCTAAGTTCTAAAATTTACATTAACATATCTGATATTTTCTAACATTGGTGAAGATCTCCCAAAAGAATTACAATAAATACTTCTCCAACATTAATCTCCAAAAATACTCTTACAAAACACGCATTCGAAACACAATCCATTTGAAGCTCCTAAAACTTCTCTAGTTCTTCCAATTCTGAAAAATATAAGAATAAATGGTGAGCTACGATTAACTCAGTAAGTAGTATGTCAATAAGGGTTGAGGGAAATATAATTTTATCAAAATAACAGGAATCCAAAATAAAACACCATGAGCCGTACCGAAATCAAAATACAAGTTTGTAGCAGAAATATCCAAAGCCACGCAATATAAGGAAATCACCAATGGTCACACAGACCTCCAGGCCACAAAGACCTCCAAATACCAAAGTATCTATTTCACGGCCTGCCAATGAACTTTACCAGGATTGGCCATGTATCGACTGACAACATTAACGGCCTGTGAAATATCTGGACGCGTGCACACCATAGCATACATAATGCTCTCAACTGCACTCGAATAAGGAGCACGTGGCATGAAGTGTTCCTCCTCATCACTTTGTAGTGATAGTGATGTTGAAAGTTTGAAATGAAAGACAAGTGGAGTATTCACAGATTTAGAATTTTTCATACCAAAAAGTTTAAGCACCTTTTCGATGTACTTTTTCTGCGATAAGTACAACTTTCTCGCTTTTCTATCTCAGTGAATCTCCATCCCCAAAATGTTCTCTGCGGCGTCCAAATCTTTCGTTTCAAAATCTTCATTTAATTGAATCTTCAGTCTGCTAATCTCATACATGCTTTTAGCAACAATAAGCATGTCATCGACATAGAGCAACAAATAAACCAAATTATCATCTGGTGATTTCCGGTGATAGACACAACTATCATAGTTACTTCTAGAGTAACCATGACTCACCATAAATGTGTCAAACCGCATGTACCACTGTCTCAAAGATTACTTCAAACCATACAATGATTTCTTTAATCTGCAAATACGATCTTCTTTTTCTTCAATAATAAATCTCTCTGGTTGCTTCATGTAGATAGTCTCCTCAAGCTCACCATGTAAGAAAGTCATTTTGACATCAAGTTGCTCGAGCTCCAAATCAAATAGAGCTATCATGGCAAACAAGATGCGAATAGAGCTATGCTTCACAACAGGAAAGAAAACTTCATTGAAGTCCACACCTTCTCTCTGGCTATAGCCCGTTTGCAACCAAACGTGCCTTGTAACTAACATCTTCAACCCTTGAGATTCCTTCATTTTTCTTAAAGACAAATTTACAGCCAACATTATTTGCTTTCTTAAGCAATTTTACTAACTCTCACGTCTGGTTCTTGTGAAGAGATTCAATCAATCTCTTCCGCCATCGCAACAGCACACTGTGCATACTCATTGCTTGTGGTAGCTTCGAAATATATAGAAGGCTCCTGGATTCCAGTCTCCTTTGCCAAAGTGTGTATGATACCAAGTCTGCATGACCATATTTCTAAGGTGGCCTTATCTGCCTCCTTTGTCTACCGACTGCAATATTGTATTCTTGCTCCTCTTGTGCATTCTCATCAAAACTAGATTCATGCGCATCTGTAATAGGCTGACTTTGAGTTCCTTCTTGTACTATTTGTAGAGCTTCAACTTGTAACTCCACCTTCTTGCTATAATCCTGCTCCTTTCCTGTTTCCTCAAAAACACTGGACTCCATCTTCAAGTGAAAAGCATGGTAGGTTCATCAAAGACAACATCTTTGTTGATTATAAACTTGAGTGGTTTAGGATTAGTACACCAAAGTTTGTATCCTTTTACCCCACTAGCATATCCAATGAATATGCACTTATTTGCCTGGTTCAAGCTTACCATCATTTACATGATAATAAGCTGGGCAGCCGAAGATCTTCAAATTTGAGTAGTCAGCATGAGTGTCAGACCACACTTCTTCTAGAGTCTTCAACTCAATCGCAATTGATGGAGAACGATTCACCAAATAGCAAGTTGTATTGACTGCTTCAACCAAAAAAATAACTTGACCCGATTTGAAATGAACCGACCCGTTTCATTGTAGATGACCCATTAGCTAACCCAGCGAAAGCAAAAACCAAATCAGCCTCTTCTTTGCACCTCTTCCAGCCTCCCAGCTCCGTCCCAGACGCAAAGGAAGGAAATGTGGTTTTTGTTCATGTGGGACGGGAAAGAGAAGGAATTGGGGAGGCATCAAACGTCTGGGTCATGCCTTTTCTATGTAGGCAAAGTGCAAACCTTGGATGTTTATAGTTCGTGGAGCTGCTGTTTTCTGCACATATGCTTCTAGATCAAGAGAGTATTACTGCACTTTGTGTTCCAGGCACTTGGAATTGACCTACTAGTTTAGGAACATTGCTAGTGGAAAACAAAAAAAAGTTTTTGTTGGATATGATTTGTCTATCTTCTTATTTCATCTTCTTGCTTTTGTTGATTGGGCGAGTGATTAGAGTGTCATTTGATTCTCTAATTTGTCATGTATGTGTGAATTGCATATGAAAATGTCCATAGTTTTGGGTGCATTGATTGTCATGACTAAAGATTTTCTTTCAAAGCTTGAAGAGAAATTCAAAGATGGGTTTCATTTTCTCTCGTTCCACTAGCCGCTACGGGGAGTTAGGACGGAGCTGAGCGACTAGGTGGGAGCTGGGGGATGATTGAGTGAAGACGAAAGTTTGGTTTTGAATAAAATCACGGGGTCATCTACATGGGAGCTGGGTAGGTTAATCTAGAATTCGGGTCAAGTGGGCCAAGTATTTTTAATTGAGGTGACGACTTAACAGCCATTGAATCATGAAATTTAGATCCGGACCATCCATCAACACTCGTTAGCACAATAACCCTATGCGCAGTAACCGTACCCTCTGCCTTTGTACCACGTCTCCTCCATCCATTGGGGTTGAAACAAAGCCTGTCAGGCAAAGAGATGGAGCTACTCTTTCCCTGGCATACTAGGCCGGATGTACTCCTGTAGCCAATAACTAAATTACTAGTCGCATTAATCATCTTCCGTGAACTCCATTTTGGCATCCCTTAATTTCCAAGATGGTTGACATTCTTTGCTTTGCAGCGTGCACAATGTGTACAAATTCCAGAACTGGGTTGGACTGTTCAGGCTGTTTTAAGTAACTTCCGGACATTATACACAGGCGAAATTAGCCAGGGGTGGTGGGGGATAGCCGCTCCCTTCGCCTGAAAAATCTGTTAATTTTTTTTTTATATGGATTAAGCCCAGGCCTTCTCTGTTCTGTTTTGTTTTCCTGATCAGATGCGAAACTGAGAGAGAGAGAGGAGGGAAGGGGTGGGGGAGTTCGATTTGTGACTTACAGAGTGTGGTAAGGAGTGGCAGCCATGAAATGTACATATGCTTGAGGAGTATGGATGTGGATGTGTGAGAGAGCTTAGGGCAAAGAGAGTGAAAACGGAGGCTAAGGTGCACAGAGGGTAAAAGGGGGCGATAGGAGTCATTAATTGTTACTTTTTTCTCTGTTTATTCAGTAGGACTGATGAATAGATAAATAAATAAATAAATAAAAACAGGAGGAGGATGAGGGGAGGATAGATGTGCGGGCAAGACTGAGGTTGGTTTGTTTTTTTTTGGTAAGGAAAATATGTTATTCGTTCACTAGATTTACAATATTTTTATGATTTAGTTATTAGGTTTCATATTTTTACTAAATGGTCACTGAGAATATATAGTTGTGACGATTTGGTCTTTCCGTCGAACATCTGTTAATTTTTAACTGAATAGTATGCGGTCGACCGCTACAATTTACCGTTGTTATAACAGTAAACAAACGTCGATTGTTATTTCAGTTAAAAATTTAACGGAAGTTTGACGAAAAGACCAAATCGTCACAACTATATATTCTCAGTGATCATTTAATAAAAAAATGAAACCTAGTGACCAACTCGTAAAAGTTTTGTAAACCTAGCGACCAAATATCAAATTTCCCTTTTTTTTAAGTGGCATGGAGAAATTATCTAGTCTGTATAAAAAGTAAGGATTCTACCTCATCTTTTTGAAGTCTATTCAAGTATTTTTTTTTACAAAAATAAATTGAGATTTTATTTTTATTTTTAAAAGGTATAAAATTAATTAAAGATCCCTAATTCCATTATTATCTCTCAATCCCATTAAATAATAGAGTACATGTATTTTAATATTTTTAATTTTTAATATTTTATCTTTAAGATATTACACTGCATAGGGAAAAAAAATTATTTAGCCTTAAAATTTTGCCCTTAAATTAATTCCAGATTGTACCAATGACATTAAGGTTATGTTTGTGTTGTAAAATTTTTGGTATTGGGTTTAATGTTGGTATTGGGTTTAGTGAAAAAGTGAAGAGAGAGATAATTTTTTATAATTTTTTGTAATTTTTTTATGGGAGAGAGAGAGAGATTATATTGTAGTATTTTATTGAAAGTTGGTGAAATATTTTGTGAAATTTTTATCACAAACGCACCCTAAATATATCTCATTTTTACAGTGTGTTCATTAAACAAAAATTTTAATAAAATTTTATTCTTATCAAACGTATTTTAAAATTTTAATTCTATTTATTTTTTAATACCAAAAAAACAAAATTTTAAAAATAAACACAGTGTAACTTTTGGGTCGACTGATCTTCTGTTCATTATCCTTTCTGGATTATTAGTAAAACAGGTGCCGTTTTTTGAAAAAGCAAATAATAAAATGAGAACCACTTGATGAGATGCTTTTCATCAATCGCGGCATTATATTATTCGCCTGTTGAATTCGATCCGCGACGCTCTCAGGCCAAGATACGGAAACGAGAACATCTATATTATTCGGGAAGGGGAACCACTTGGTGAGATGCTTTTCATCAATCGCGGCATTATATGCACCTATAAAAGTAATCAGAAAAACCAGACTGGGTGTCTTAGACCAGGTGACTTGAAAGAGTGGTATGGATTCGATCTAAATCGTACGGATTCAAATATATTCAAACTCGTGGTCTGAATTAAATTTCATAGAAAATTATACGACAAATAAACCGTCACGTCATTTAATGAGGTCTATTTGTGTTGGCTCAGCCAAGAGCTAGCCAGTTAGGCACTATAATTTAAGCACGACCGCACTTACGACCGCTAAGGCTTAAATACGAGTTTTCATCTATTATATTCTTAAATCTCATTCCATTTTCAAAATCATAAGAATCTTTTTAATCCAACCAATTTTTTCTCAAATCTCCCACTTATTTCGAAATCCCTAAAATCCAAATCATTTCAAAAATCCCTAAAATCTCTCTATTTCAAAATTTCTAGAAGTCATCTCTAAACCAAATCCAACCAGTTTGTTCGTTTGGTCTAAACTCCCTTCAGATTTGCTTTTGTTAATTGCAATGACCATCACCAGTGCATCAGCTTGTGGAGATATTGAGACATTTTTTTTAGTAGCTTGTGCTGTTGTATTTGTAAATTGTTTTTTTTTCTTTGCAGGGGAGAACGTACCTTTAACAAATTCAAGTTTTGAAGTTGGACTAATTTTTTTTTGTAACTGATAACTCTCGTTTTAGGGAGGGAAAAAATATAGGTTTAATAAATTTTAAAAAATATTGGAAATTGGACTATTTGTCATTTGGGAACTGAAGGAGCACTTTGTTCAACTTGTTTAATTTAATACCTAAAAATCATAACACAAGTGCGAGGTATCATAAAATAAAAATCATGACACTCTATTTTACATCTAATGCCTGCACTTAATGTTGTGAATGTTCACTAGAGTAGATGCAAAATGACCCGCTTTGTAGGGATGAACTTTGCTCTAGCTACGGACCAAAAAATCATTCTACAATAAACTATTTTAAAGTTCGACCAAACAAATCAAACCAACAAACTGGCTGGATATTGTGATTCTTGTGGTTTTGAAATGGGTTTGAAAAGGGGATGAAATTTGAAATGAAGATTGGAGAATATAATAGATGAAAATGCTTGTTTGCGCCGTAACGGTGTAGATGTGGTCGCACTTAAATTATAGTGGTCAGACCGGTATAGATGCGAAGATAAAAAAGAGGACTGGAAGCGCGCTTGACTGGCTCCGCCAAGAGTCGAGTCGAGCCGACGATATATTGACCTCATTAAATGACGTGACGTCCTATCTATTTTCCATTTTGTAGTATTTAATCCAGACTGTATGTCGGGATGCATTTGGACAAGTACGGTATATACTACTATTGATAATTAGTTGTTAAAATCCCTTCGGTCATCACACATTTACACCCATCCAACCTTCACTTCTCGAAGATGACTCTCAAATGTCTTACAAAGGTTGAAGCTTTTTCTCTAAAGGGTAGCGGCCTGAAGAATATAGAGTCTCGACACCCAATGAAAATTGTCAAACTTAGGCAATTCAATGCCAACTCCCCTGAGGCTGAACAGGAGGAGCAGGCTGAGCAGCTGAGACGTACTGCAATTTTATTCCTTAAAGAAATGAGGCTTAGCCGACGTATATGGGTGGATAGCTGGACGGTACTGTTTAGTTCATAAATAAATAAAGTGTGGAAAAATTTAACCTTTTAAACTTACCTTTTATAATTAAAAAGTTTCAAGATACTAAGTGTTTGTGTTGTAAAATGTTGGGTATGAGAATTTGTGTTGGTATTGGGTTTAGTGAAAAGGTGAAGAGAGAAGTAATTTTTTTATAGTTTTTGTAATTTTTTATATTTTTTTATGGGAGAGAGAGAGATTATATTGGAGTATTTTATTAGGAGAGAGATAAAATGTTGGAAATGTTGTGTTTTGCAAACACAGCCTAAATACTAAATATTACTATAAAGTCCAGACTTTTATCCTCTTCCAATACTGGAGGGCGGTTTGCCATTTAAGACTGCTCAAGAGTACGATGAGAATAGTTATTATTTCTTTTTCTAAGTACAATTAGTGATTATGATTTGTCAAAGAAAGAAGAACATTTTTACTGCGCATTAATTTATAAATTTATCATTTCTCCGTATGTTATTTCCCGTTCTTGAGACTTCAGAAACAGCTTCAGTGAAAAAATGAAGGATACAATTATATTGTTAATACTATAAGAATCGGAATGAGGGACCGTGTTCCTCTTGTCCTCCCTGGCCGGTTACGAGGGACCGTGTTCGCTTGAGCGCGTCTTGCAGTTTCCCCTACTTCTCCACTCTCTACCCTTGTGAATAGTTGGGGAGGAAAAGAGGAGCCGTGGGATAGGAGAACCAAACCAGGAGAGAGAGGTGGGGACGGGGAAGGTGAGTTCAGAGACTCGGAAGGGTTGTTGAATAAGTGCGTGCGGTGGACGAGAGGATCAGGAAGGGCGAGTTTGGGATGCGTATCTGTTTGTGTTTTGGGCTATAGCAGATAGTCGTCTAGTTGCGGATGGATTTGACAGCGGTGAATTTGGTTGGCATGAGATGGGCTGTTCAGTTTGGGGCCTGGGCTATACAGCCCTAGACTAGTCAGGATAATTGACGGAATGTGTGTTCCATGTGTACCTGTGGTGACGTGTGTGGCTGTGACGATTGGAGTACACGGGATATGGGTGACGTTGCGATTGGCAGGAGTGCAGTACTGTGAGAAGGACGAGGTGTAAATGTTAGTGACCTAAACTTGATGAGCTGACTGCTCAGCGCATCAGTACTTTAGGGGTGGGTTTGTTTCGTGAGATTTTAATGTCGTTAAAATTTTAGATATTGAATTTAGTGAAAAAGGTGAAGAGAGAGATAATTTTATATATTTTTTGTGATGAAAAGTAATGATTTGATGGGGGAGAGAGAGATTATATTGTAATATTTTATCGTGTTAAAATTTTAGGAGGGATAAAATTTTACAATGCAAACACAGGTTGTTCTGAAGCAAAGAAAAAGGGTTAATGGACAGTGGGACTAGGGTTAATGGCCAATTGTCGTATCGAAGCAAAGAAAAAAACCAAAAGAAATGTGGAAAACGTTGCTCAAATTTCAAAATCTTGTTCTGCTGTTGGCAGAAGAAATAAATTAGAGCCATCGGAGGAGACTTTGACTCGAGGATGGACAGTGGACTAGGGTTAATGGTGTAAAGCAGTTAGTGAACAAAACGATTTAGGACTCACTACCGGGTGAATAGTTCTACCATATTTTTTTTTGGTAACTTTTTAAATTTAACTAATATTTCTGCACAGTACAAAAGCAGATTTTTTGTGGCCAGCGATACGGTATACCTCATCTTGCTGTTCAACCATTATTAACAATTAATTTCAACCATTATTAACAATTGATCAAGAATAATGTAAACTAATAAATTACCACATAAAGACATCAATTTTTGGTTATTAAAGGAAAATTTCTTGAAAACAAATTTTAAGAGACAAAAAGGGGCTCGTAGGCCGGGAAAAGATTTCATTAGTTCTTCAAATTCGAAATACATGGTAATCTATAGACTAAAAAATACTCAAATTTATAATCTAATACTCTTATTTTTTTACTTGAAATACACATTTAGATCTGCTCCAAAGTAGGGATTGAGAACCTCTCATCCATTCAAAAACTACGAATCTTTACCTCATTGTCCATATCTTGTCGTCCTCCATTGTGAACTCACAACAACAACCTCATGAACAGGAGGACTCTTGGACCTTCAAGATTTTCAGCAACTTTCAAAGATTTCAAAATTCTTTTAGGGAAATACAATGATGATTAAATCTGGAACTAAAAACATAAAGAGGGGGATTAATCTCAAGGCTTCATCGTTAGTTCATGCAACAATGACTCAAAAAAATAGTCTCTAGAAGGGGTTTTTCGTTGAAAGCACAAGATTTGAATTTTTCTAAGTACACAAATAATAATAAAATAATTGAGTTATAGGCTGAGGGTTATACACGACTAAAGGTGCAAGTTTGAGGTCTTTAGGGTCTTCTCTGCGTCCTTTAATTAGTTAGAAATGGTCTTATTAAAATCTATTATCGCAATGTTTCAAATGACTATTCTATCTGACTTGCATCTGACTTCCAGTCGACTTGACATCTCTGAAGAAAAACTCAATTTTTACTGCTTTCTTCAATTTTTCATAAAAACTTCATAACAGTTTGATATCTCAAGAATTACATATAAAGCAAATCAAGATTATTCCCTAACAGTTAGTAAGGCGGGAGATTCGGCAACTACAAGATTCAAATTTCCTCAACTAGTACAGAGGTCTACATCGAAAGAACTAAACCAGAGGCAGAAATAGATGACTATTGTTCTTACATTGAATTCTATCTGGCAATCAGTTTTTTTTGTGTACCCTTACGTAAGAACACGTGAAGTGCGTTAGCAACAAACGGGGAGGTGTAAATGTTGGCACCTTAACCTAATTAAACTTGCCGAGTTCCCACTTGTCTTGGCATGAGAATGGTCTTGATTAATGGTTCACAGTATCCGTCTAGTAACAATCTGTATGCGTAGGCAGGAAGAGTAGTTGCCTTTATTTATGCCTTCCATCTACTTACGTACAGTCTTAAAATCCTACGATAAACCCAATCTTTAATTTGCCCGTCAAGATCTTATCCAAAACCCAAACGGCGAGATGGGAGTAATGCGCGCAGTTGGCACCTTACTGAGCTCCTAGCCCTTCCAGTCTTGTCCATTTATGTCTTCGTATTGAAGCAAAGGAAAAAGGCAAAAGAAATGTGGAAAAAGTTGCTCAAACTTCAATTATTGTACTATACTGCTGTCAGCAAAAATAAAAACTAGAACTACCAAGAGGACGACTAGACTTGACTTGAGGATAGTCTTGGTCAATGGTTCATGGTCTAGCTAGTAAGCATCCGTGAGGGCATGCAAGAGTTGCCTCTATTTATGACTTCATCTACATCTCCGATTCTCCATTGCATTTACAAATATACAGCGTTAAAATCTTACGAGTCTACGACAAAGCCAATCTTTGCAAGCTACACATATATATATATATATGCTCCACAGTTACTAATTCTTCCCTGAAAACGATCAGATGTTTTTCATGTTTCTAGGCATTAAAAATCCAGCTTTGTAGAACTAGAAGAAACTCGATCGTCGGACGTTCTACGTAACCTGCAGTTTGGAGGTTTTTTATTCTTTGCTCGCCAAGAGATCAAGACGCTGATCATGATGATGAGGTTAGAATCTTCTTCTTTTTGGGTGCGCTTATTATTGTAGTAATTAAGTTTAATTACAGCGCCGGCTTAACCGTCAGGCCGTCGACATGTAATTGCATAATTTGTGATCGATTATAATTTTCAGCTAGCTGGTATATATTGTTATTTCTAAAATTACAAGTAAATATAATAATACCTACTTAGTTTTCAATGGATAATAAGACCGCTTTTATTTGTACATTTTGTAGGCATGCTAGCGTTTTGCGTACGTACTTCCTATATATTCAAGTATATATCTTAATTCACATGGTGTCTATAGGTGTGGAATAATTCCAATTATCCAAAACGTACGTACTTGGAAGTTAGCTTAGAAGCATTTTCATGGGCTTAAAGTAGAACATGAAATTTACCTTATTCGAAGAACAAAAAACAAAGAAAGAACATCTTTCATATATTCTTTGTTATTACATTGTGCTCAGGGATAGCGAGGAACATGTTATGCGATATTGTGATCAGCTTTCCCGGACGAACAGTACTGCTCTCGTGAGGTTGTAATTTGCCTCTTCCTTGTCTCTACATTTGCAAACTCTAAATAATAAATCGAGATGATCACTATTGCTGGATATTTCAGCCACAAAATGCAAATGGCCTGCATGCAGTTGATGTGACAAGACATTACGTAATAAATATTCTGAGCGAGTTTAATTTTTTTGTCTGGTAAATTATATATATTTTTCTCTTAATCTTTGCTCAGGGTTAAGAGTCCGCAAGTATACATGGTTAATGGAGATAAAAAAGAAGGAATTCTTCATCCAGAAGGATCGTTCATGAAAACCTGGCATGAGATTCTTTTAGTATCGTGTGTGCTTGCAGTGTTCGTGGACCCTTTCTTCTTTTATCTTCCTATGATCAATGATGATAGCAAGTGCATTGTGTTAGATAAAAGATTGGAGGTTGCTGCCATTTGCTTTCGATCAATCACTGATATGATTAATGTTTTGAATATCGTCTTGCAATTTCTCTGTCCTTGTAAAATCAAGGACCTCCGTGATATTGGACGAACACGAATACTCACAAAACCTCAGGAAATAAGAAAGAGGTATTTATCAACATACTTCGTAGTTGACGTTCTCGCTATTCTTCCAATCCCACAGGTACTAAATCTTAAAATTCTACTTTAATTTTATATATTCATGATATATATTAATAGGTTAAATGATTAACAATTTTTTTCTTTGGATTTAATTTGGGGAGGACCCTCTTTGTAGGAAATTTAAAATTTGCTACAGAATTATTTGAATTTTGGACTATTTTTTCGTTTATAAGATCCTTAAGTTTGAGTGACATGCATGTATGCGAGAAACCTACCAAAGAAAAATATATTTATGTGAGCAAAAGAATATAAATACAGATAACTAATTATTTGAATGAGTGAAATCGCGCGTCCTGTAACACCCCGGGCCCAAATTCCAAACGGATAGCATACCGCTTGAAAATATTATCCCAATCAAGAAAAAGAAATTCATAAAAATCTATATTCCATCTTCAATAGTCAAAATGAATCCCAACAGTTTAGTCAGAGCACTACTAAAAATATAAATCCTTAAATACTTCTCTTAACAAGAGTCTCAATAAACAATAAAACTACTAAAGTCTTTGAAATAAAACAATTATTACTAGAGTCTATAGATGACTCTTTATTCAAATATTCTGCATCTTGCAATTACTCTAAGAGATTTCAACTCACAATCTTTCTATCACTCGCTGCCACCAACCTCTAAATCTGAAAGATAGGAAATAAGTGGTGAGCTACAACTAGCTCAGTAAGTAGCAAGTCAATGAGGGTAGGGGAAAAAGACAATTTATCACAATAACCGAAATCCAGAAATAAAACACTGTGAGTCATACCAAATCTAAAAATATCAGTTTGTAACAAAAATTATCAAAGGCCGCGCAATATAGGGAAATAACCAATGGTCACACAGATCTTTAGGCCACAAAGACCTCCAGATATTAGGCCGGCCACAAAGACCTCCAAATATTAGGTCACACAGACCTCTAGGCCACAAAGACCTCCAGATATTAGGCCACACAGACCTCTATGCCACAAAGACCTCCAAATATTAGGCCACACAAACCACATAGATATATTGTCGGCGCAAAGACAATTTTCAAAGTATACTCACAAAATAAATATATTCCAACAATCCAACATTTCAAGTTTGATATTTCAAACAAATTCATGAAATTTAAGCCATTTCATCTTTATCAAAAATTTGTACATTTTCCCCATATAATGAATCAAAACTATATAAAAATAGTGCACGTTTTAAAAATCTATTTCACCAATGACAAGAGATTTAATATCGCACAAAGAAATATTTTTAAATCAATTTCATCTCACAGAATAATTAAATATTTCATGCACTTAGATTCCACAAAAGTTTAGAGGAATAAAATCTCATTGATAAGCCACTTACCTCGATGCTTAACCGAAGCTTAAGATTTCACAAAAAATTGCTGAAAAAGTCAATCAACACCTATAATCCATTTGAAAATCAGTCAACTCATCATTTAAATCCTCATACATCCCCAAAGTAATTTAATAATAGAATTCCAACAACAACACACCTGAACTGCAATAACTCTGTCTATTCCCAAAATCGTGAAATTCCTCAAAATCGTCTTTAATTACCCTACAATAAACCAAAAACTAAACTGGAAAAAATCTAGAATATTCAGATCTAAAACTCCATTGAAGGTCGAAACTTAGAGAAAAGTTCACACAATTGCGCCGACGAAGTTGAAGAAAAATCGCCTAATAGGTGAAGAACGACTCTCCAACGTCGTCTATAAAACGGCATAACCCAAATCAATCAAAAGAAATACCTCTCTAAACCAAGATTAATCAACCATACCTTCAAAATTACTCGGCCCCTACAAATTTCGTCTCCAAAAGTAAGAGAAAGAGAGTTTCAGGTAGAGAGAGAAAGAGGAGAGAGAGCTTCAAATGAGAGAACTCCAATATTAGGCGGAAATTTTCGCAAATAACCTAGATCTATAAGATCTCTAAATAAATTTGATCAAAATCCGTTCAAAATTTGAAGAGAAATCAAATTTTAAATGAAGAGTGAGTTGCGTTTCAAACTGACCTTTTCGTTGAGTATAGTGAAACTTGCGGAAGGGATAACTTATCCCTAACGCACCGTTTCACTTTTCAAACTTTTGATTTTTTTTATTTTTTTTTGGTATTACACGTCCTGCTCCATTAATAGATCTTACGTGACCTACTTTGTACTATCTATTCAGGTGGTGATTCCAATTACCTTTCAAGATAGGAAAGGTTTGAATTCTTTAAATCATAGGAAGTACTTGAAGGCTCTTGCTCTCTTCCAATATGTGCCGAGAATTGTTCGTATCTATCTCACATGGAGAAAACTCAACAAGACTTCCAACAGAATTCAACAATCTATCCATGCGAGAGCTGCATTGAATTTGTTTCTGTATATCCTCGCGAGTCATGTAAGTTTAATTCTCAACTTCGTAAAATTTGTATACCTGATCTTAATTTGTTTTATTATTTAGGTCTACTTTGTCATCTTATTTTGGATATTCTAGCACTGAAGGATACTACTGTAGAAAGTTCTCGTCAATACTTCGAAAGTTCTCCATAACTTAATCCAGCTATGGAGAACGCGGACGAATGCATACATGTGCATCACTGCATACATAAGTTCCTCAACCTCAACTTCAAATCATTTATAAACTAGGAGCACAGAGTATTTATATTAAAGTTTCTCAAAATCACAGTGAGATACTACTTGATTATTTTTTATATATTTCCGATGGAATTAAAATTGTTTTTCATATCTACAGAATTCTCTCTTTCTTTTCTTAGTTTACTCTGTTTTCGGTAGTGTCTGCAGAACGTACTGATCTTTAAGAGATTTGCTGGTCGTTAGGTACTGGGTGCCTTCTGGTACTTTTTCTCAATCGAACGGGAGATGGGTTGCTGGTACTTCGCCTGTCGAAAAGATGATGGCTGTATATTACCGGGTTCTTTTAGCTGTGCTGATCATGGTTTCGCAAATTACACAGTACTTCTAAATGAAAATTGCCCAGTACAAACACCCAATACAACCCTCTTCGATTTCGGAATATTCCTTCATGCCCTTCAGTCTGATACAGTGTCGTCCACGGATTTTTTGCAAAAGATAATGTTCTGTTTCTGGTGGGGACTCCGAAATTTGAGGTTTGCGCCTTATAGACTCGTTTTTTCTTGCACATTGAGCAAACTTCACAGTAGCTATTATCGGTTCCTGTTGTCCTTAAACATATCATGCTGTATTGAAATGCTTACACTTTCTCTCTTCCTGCACATTTGCTGAACCATGCATATTAACGTAACAGTTACTGTTGTTTTAGAAGAAAAAGGTAAAAATAAAGAGAGGAGAGAAATAGTAACAAGAGACAAAAGATTTTAAGTGGTTCGGTCTAGAAGACCTACATCCACTGTGAAAGCCCTCTATGACTGTATTTTGTATTATAAGTCCATACATATTACAATTGAAGATCTCTATTTATAGAGATAATACAAAGCATAATAGGAGAATATCCTATATTTAAATTTAAATATCTACATTTGAATTTGAATTTAAATCTTCATAACAATATAAAAAATTTGATACTGTGATAATCATAATATCATATCAAATCTTTAAGATTTGATTATGATATTATCTATAACATCGAAATCTGAAATCTTATGTTTGAAAAACGAGATCTGAAGGTGATTGGTCCTTGAAATCATAGATCCTTGCTGATCTTTGCTCCTTTGCTGATTAGATATATATATTTTTTTAATTTGATCGGACCTTGAAATCATATCATAGGCACACGATCTTGAATACATGCTAAAAGTGATCGGACCTTGAAATCATAGGCACACGACCCTTGCCAAACATATATCTGCTCTGTCTTTTTTTCTCTCTCTCTTTCCCTCACCAACTTTTAAGGATGCGGAATTTTGTTGCTCTGATACCAAGAAGAAAATGGTGAAAATGAAGAGAGGAGAGAAATAATAACAAGAAACAAAAGATTTTAAGTGGTTCGGTCTATAAGACCTACATCCACTGTGAAAGCCCTCTATGACTGCATTTTGTATTATGAGTCCATACAAATTACAATTGAAGATCTCTATTTATAAAGATAATACAAAGCATAATAGGAGAATATCCTATATTTAAATTTAAATCTCTACATTTGAATTTGAATTTAAATCTTCATAACAATATCAAAAATTTGATATTGTGATAATCGTAATATCATATCAAATCTTTAAAATTTGATTATGATATTATCTCTAACAGTTTCAATTTTTTCAGTTCTCTTGGTCAAAACCTTGATACAAGTTCCTATTTCTGGGAAAACTGGTTCGCAGTCATGATTTCGCTCTACGGCTTGCTTCTGTTTTTGTACTTCATTGGAAATTTGCAGGTTGGTGCTCCATCTTTTTTAAGCTTCATGGTTCATATTAAAGTAATTGTGTGTGAGACAGTGAGAGGATCAGAGATATATAGCATTCAATTTCTAACGTAGAAACGTCTAAACTTGTGTTATACCAGATGTATATGCAGTTGAAGACATCTAAACAGTTGAAGATACTCAAGAATGAGAAGGAAAGGGCGAGGATAAAAGATAAAAAAAAAAAACATAGAGTCGTGGATATACAGAAATAGGCTCGATACTCTAATGGAAGATATCATGTTCCACACAGGACAAAGCCTGGACGAGAAGGAGGATGTTAATATAGACAATCTATTCGATCTTCTTCCCACATATCTGAGAACGGATATTAAGCACCATCTCTCCTTGCCCCTGTTAGAGAAAGTGAGTCCCTATATATATTGTCTTTGGATAGGCAATGATATCCCTGATATCTCATTATTAATCAGATCCTCCCAATTGTTTCAATTTAGGTGCCAATGTTTCAAAACGGAAGTCAAAACCTCTTAAAGCATTTGGTCTGCGACTATCTCGAGCACGTGTACTACTATGAAGGCAGCTACATTGTTAGGGCGGGAGAACCACTTGATCGGATGCTCTTAATCACGGAAGGTGTCGTATGGAAGTTCGCCTCCAGTAATGAAGAAACCGTCTCCTCAGGCTGGGTGTGTTTGGAGAAAGATCAATTCTGTGGAGAAGAGCTTTTGGATTGGGGGTTCAAATCTACCAATCCCTCACCGAGTCTATCCAACCTCCCAATCTCTCCCATGACACTCAAAACCCATTCAAAAGTCGAGGCCTTTGTTCTGACTGCCGACGACTTGATGGGTCTACTGCGTCGATATTACATAACACCTTCTCCTTCACACGCATGAGCTAGCTTCTACTGATCACAATGGTATTGGTGAAAAGTAATATCTCATCTTTTATGCCTTTTGTATTAAGTCGAGTGCCAAAACCTCCACTTAGTTTTCCTGTGATAGAGTTGCCAGTTGTTTGAATTGAAGACGGTAATTAAGAAGATTTGTTGGGTAATATCACTCTGGATGTATCGGGTTATTCCCCGAAGGTGTTTTTCGTTTGCACAATTATTTTTTGCTACTTCCCGATCGAAATGAGATCACTTGAGAGTGGAATTGAACATAAACTTTAAACAGAGTGGTGAAAATTAATTTAACAAAAAACGAAAATAATACAAACCAACTTGGAAGAATTTCAATTTGGTTACTCGTTGGGGAACAAGGTATCGGATACGTCACTCTCCTCTATTAATGTACATAAGATATTTGACAGAAGTCCCCACCGGTCGATCCCCCTACTGTGCTTTCATCTTCAGCAAGTGTAGTCCTTTTGTCTTCCACCCGGTTCCTCAATCTGGCGCCGTGGTGACTGTTGGATGGAAACTAACTAGGAAATTGTGATCGTTATTCGAAAATATTTTCACAAAGTTTGGTTTTTTGGTTTACGTACACCATGAGAAATTTTTTTCTAATAATTTTGTGGTGCTTCAGCCATGAAAAGGGGGTGCAATGTTACCGAAGTGAGGAGGGGAAAGGGGGATGAGAAAGCCATTTTCTTTTTGGACCAATTTCAAGTTTCCTTGACAGCTAGTTTGCAGCTCCACCAAACGGCACTAAATGCTGAAAACGTTTTCCCTGCGAACGCGTTTAGCGACCAGAAAAACAATAAAAACAACTTACGGGGCTTGTCTTCTCAACATATCGATGCTGTTTTGCTGAAGTGAGCCCAATTCAAATTTTCGTGTGCGTTCCATTTTGTGGGCTGGGCCTATGCATTCGATCTCGCTCATACTCCGCAGTCCGCACATGACCTCTTTTATCATTATTGATGTTGTCCACTGGCCGAATGATACCGGTTAATAACAACCCATCAAAAATAATAATAATAATTCAGAAGGAAAAAGAAGAAGAAGTTAATTATAATTTCTCTCCTGCGAACTGATACCTCAAGTAAATATATCATACTGCCCCACAGCTTACCCAAGATAGTGCACATAGATGAGTCAGTTATATATAGGGAAAATACATTTTCCACCCACAAACTACCAGGGTAGTAACACATTGCACCTCAAACTACAATCTTTAAGATATTGCACCCTCAAAACTATCAATTTTGACACATTACACCCTCCAAATACTAATATTAAACACTTTGCACCATCCATTTGACAATAATACCCTTAAGAAATTAATAAACTGACAACAATATCTTTACTATATACAAAATGGGTCAAGGGTATTATTGTCATTTTAGTCTCAAAATTTGAAAAATGGTGCAAAATGTCAAAAATTGGTAATTAAAGGGTGTAATGTATCAAAATTAGTAGTTTAGGGTGCAAAGTGCAAAATCTATGATAGTTTGTGGGTAAAAAATATATTTTCCCCTATATATATTCTTGTTGATTTTTTTTTTCTTTCGACCTACAAATAGATATTACTTTTTCAAATCTACAGAATCTCCTCTCCGTCATTTACGATGTTACTTCATTATTTGTTAGCTGATCACCGCACGAGCCCCTATTTGCTTAGAAAAATAAATATAAATGTTGGTGGACCTACTTTGTACGTATTTATGTTTAATTAGTTGGAGGAGTTGAGAGAAGATGGGCGAAATTTCCCCGTCTCTGTTATCGATAATTTTGGAGTTAATGAATATATATTTGAATATTTGGGCCCTATCATGCGTTTAGCTGGCGAATTGACTTTATAGTAAATGGAATTACTATTGGATGGAGTTGGCTAATTAAGACATGGAATCTTAATCGCTGATACCCGATGGAGACTATACGTTTCATATTCATTAAGAAAGACTTGGGTTAGGCTTTATTGTCCCAAGAAAATATCGACAAAAGAAAGACTTGAGCTATCTTGGCATTGTTTTAGTCAATGGTTCAGTAGTACCCGTTAATTAGCTCTTCAACTCTTTGGTTCCATCAAATTATTTCACAATGTCAGGTCAGCTTGCTTGTTTGAGTTTATCATGAAACAACTTTGATTATATTATTTTTATAAGTAATTTTTCCACCAATTCCATCAAATCTACCTTATCTTGAAAAAAAAAATTTCACCGTGATTTATTTTTTTGACCATCCAAACACCTGTCTTACAAAATAATTTATTTCCATGTTAAATCATCTATTTTTCTTTACATACAATAAATTAAAAAATTTCATTAAACTCTTATGCTAAAATTTTGATATGCAAATTTCATTAAACCTACAAGCAAAGAGTACCTACTTCGACTAAAATAGATGAGAAGCATATATAAAAATGAACGAAGCCTTCTAGAGAGAGATTGGTGAAAATTGGAGAAGAGATTGTTCTTGAAGAATCAAGATTTTCATTGTTCTCTACCGTGTGCTGATAAAGAAATCAATCACCACCAACAAATTCCATTGTGGCAGTTGGTAAACATCGGAGTTTCGATGCTTGTTGATTGGAGTTCCATAAGGTTTCAACTGTTGGTCTATCAAATCAGATTGCAGCAAATTGCTCTTTACATGATGTAAGTAGAACCATTTGTACTTTGTAGTCTAGTATGGTTCCTATATCAATTCACCCTTTTCTGAATTTTTTTCGTTTTGGGTAAGAGTCATATCCCTCATCTAGAGTCCATTCCTTCTCGTTTTGGGTTCACCTTTGATATGGTGAGTTCTGTGACAAAAGCCGATGATTGATACTAAGGAGAGGTATCTTAACATGTCTCAGTTCTTCGTTTTTCCTCTGCATCATAGAAAAAGTTTGTGTTTTGTTTTAGTTGTCTGACTTCGGTAGCATAGTAGAGGACAATTTTATGGTCACCAGTCAGCATGCGTATTTAAATTCTTTTTGTTTTGCTCAAGATTCATTGAAGAGAGAGAGTGATTCAAAGGTTTTGGATTCTAGCTACCGCTTGGTGCAGGTTCAAGCGTGTCGTTCGAATTGCTTCTTTCGATATTTGTTAAGTAGCAAATGTTTTGTAGTAAACAAAGTCAACGACCGTAAATATATCTCGCATTTAGTGTATTCGTTCTTCTTCATATTAGTAAATTATTGCTGAAGCATGAGACGACGTTCTTGGGAGGACCACTGGAACTGGTTTCGAAATGTGGACCAGACTTGGGCAGTAGAATCAACACCAACAATGAGTCCCTGCACTTCATCAGACCTGGGCAGTAGAGCCAAGACCATTCTTTTTCCATGTAGCATATGCTGGAATTGGTGTCTATTCACTCGCAGTTTGGATAGTTGTTGATGGAATTGGTGCAGAGCCAAGGAGATCCTGACATTCTGACAAATCAAGGACTTAATTAATCTCGCCAGACAAGATAATTCTTTGACGTGAGTTTGATAGAAATAAAAGTGCCAAGTCACTGTGTGTGACAAAGAGGCCATGGATCGAGTTTCCAACTGTGGTAAAATGAGCGGAAGCGTACGTAGGTAAAAAAAACGATGAAAGTATGAGCCTTTAATCGTCTCATAAAATAAAGAAAGAGATGTTCATATGCATGTATCGCTAGAACTCTCAATGATGAGAGTGGTAGGATGAGTTTCATTGTATAGAAAAAGTTAGAACGGTAATATTGTACCGAATTTATTTTGCTAAGGAAAACTATGCTGATAAAGGAAAGCTATGGAGGCAAAGTTGGTAAAAGTGGACTTTCCGTTGGAGGAGTCTGAATAGCTAGCTGCAATGATCTTGCACGATTCTCGGCAGTCATAGTTTTGGTTGCCGTAATAGGAAGTTTCTTCCAGATCCAGCCCAGATTATCATAATGACCATTGGCCTTCAAGTCAATCATATAACCCCTCTATCCAGGTCAACCTACACCTCCTTCCTTTAATTAAAATGTTGCATTTATTCGGAACTCTAACATACTTTTGTCTTTTATTAACACCCGGTTGGGTAGCTTTGCTTATTACAGATGATTATAATTATGCATCGTGGATTTGTAGGGAATATGTGGATTCCACCATTGCTTAATACCATGATCTCGCATGAAATCTGGCGATGGATCACCCTGATAGAAGGTAGTCAGATATGCCGACGGAAGGAGATGCCATGCTTCTGAATCCCCTCCCAGCGCACCTGAGACTAGACTCTTTATAGAGTTCTTTGTTGCAAGCCTCTCAATAATTCCGACTCCCATGTCCACCATTTTCTTCCTGTTTTCAAAGTACCCAACATACTCTGAGCATATATGATCATCCGGGTTCACAAACAGGTAAGGTATCCAGTGAGATAAGATAGCAAAAGAGTCATGTTCTTGAGACTCATGTTGTTGGCTAACTTGTACAGCAAGGGCCACGCCTGCCGTGAAAAGACATTTTGCTAAGCGGACCCCATCCTTCAATCTCTCATCCTTGATCCAGGACTCTATAGGGGCAGGAAAGAATGGTGGATTAAAAAGATATGTTTCGACAAAACAATGCCTCTTCATGCACATGTTCTTCCCCACAAGCAATGCAATAGCTGACCCCAAAGAATGCCCGGTCAACCATATATTTGGGGCTCCAGCCGCAGCGACAATGTTCTGAACAGTCTGCATTGCGACTTGAAAGCGAGGGCTAAGGTGAAGTTTGTTAAAGGGGATCTTGAAGTTTAACTTGAAGTCCTGTAACATTGTTTTTTGTTTGATCAGTGTGCCCCTGAAGGCAATGACGTATTTTGGGATTTTTAGGGCAGGGTAAATTTGGTTTTGGAATTCGTAGACGGCACCGAATATCGAGTTGTCTTCAGGGTCTATGAGAACTTCCTTTAGTTGGAAATTGAAGGCGGTCCACCAGGACGGAGCTAGAGCTTGAGCAGGTCCCTGGCGCTTCTTCTGGTGGTCACACTCTTGGATGTAGACTCCCTGAACCAAGCTGGCAGCTACAGATCTTCGGTGATGTTCGTTGGACCTGCAAGAGGTTCATAGCTGAAGAAAAAGGATCCGGACTCTTTCGATTGGTTACATAAACAGGTCCTGGAAAAAGGACTTCGAAGATCTAAAATCTAAAGTCGTCCCGTGGTAATGTCATGACTAAGGTATGATGCTAATTAAATTGGACCCATTCATATATATCTGTGAGCAAGATACATCATATATATATTTGAAAAGTATATCATCCAATTTCCATAATTGTTGACCTAATATTGCGGCCTCTTAACCCTGCATGTAGTGAACACCCAGTTTTGACTACTGGCCACGGAACTGAACATATCATATTCATGCCCAGCATTTAAATTTTTGCAGTTAGTAATCTAGTACTATATTGGTTAATGGTTTTACCAGGAAAGGGCGTTGATCAGATGTGTTGGACCTGAAATGTTGAAATTTTCCGCATGATGATCAGAAGACATCCTTATGTTTCTTTCTCCCTGATATCCTCTGCAATAAGCTGCCATGTTGGGAGAAGAAAAAGCCTATGATATATTGGATGATATTATATGGAGTCCAGTATGTTCAACATAATTCCGGTTGTGTGATTAAGAAAAAAAATGGAAGTAAAACGGCTCAAAACTATATATACCCTAGCAATGCGTGATTCATCCACAACAAAAAATGGCACAGCAATATATATACCTTAAACAAGCAAAGAAACTCGCATTTATAATGTCACAAATTGGAACAGTTTTGCATGCGCTTGACAAAACTAATAGGACAAGTAGTGGGCAACCAACCTGTTGAATATAGGATCGAAAGAAGTGCCAAATAGATTTGTTAAACTCCGTCCATTTGAACCTCTTGCTGTTGTTATAGAGAGGGGAGGATCGACTTGGTAGGAAAAATTAAAGTGGAGAAGAACTGAGAGAGCTAATCGTCAAAGGAGGGGTCTTTTGGGGCCGGGACGCATGCAGAGGGGAAGAGCGAGGTACCGATTCAACCAAGGAATTCTTGAGTGGCACTGCTAAAGGAAGTTTATGATCCTTAAGTACTACTAATTCAAAAAATGCTCGGAAAAAAAATGACACAAGTTGCCCAAAATAATACGCAAGTTGCCAATATAATATTCCTATATACATATAAACATTCTGTACGTAACCAAAGTTCGTTAATTGGTCACTAACAATTCAGAGTTGAAAGTTTACAAATTATAGGCTTTATTCCCAATCCTAACGCTATCTAGCGAGGATATGTAATTGGTAGAAGCTAGACAATAATGTCAACTTGTACTTTTACATTAATTCATGCAACTCAATTAATTATTCCTGCAAAAATGAGTTGTTAATTTTCTTATATGGAAAGCAAGCACCAAAGTGGGTTGGGAATTAGCTTTTTGGAAATGTAGCTTTTGACAGTAAATAAATAAATATATATAGGATTTTTTTTAAAGGAACGACGACAAAACTAGCATGACGCAAACACCAAAGTGGGTATATTATATACGTACGTACATATATATATGAATCTCCTACCAATATTCAGAACTACAAAACTAGCTAGTTGACTTGTTAAGGATTCCTTTTTCTTTCTTAAAACAAATGATTGTTATGGTCGAATAAATTAAGGTTCTGCCCCACAAAAAAAAATACAAAACCGGTTGACTTGTATGTTATGTATATTGGCACCGCATCAGCAACGCGATCGATCTGTCCTGAAGCTGGGTGGTATAAGCCGACAATATTTATTCAAGTCCTTCCGTTGCTTCTTAATTATATGAGTTGTATGCATTTTGCCATGTGTTCAACTTTTCATCTTCAATTATTATGAAGTTGTTTCAATTCAGTATTCTAGTTTTCAGTATTTGGTTTTACTTCAAACATGTTTAGTTTTTTCAAAGCAGGTTTCTATATATGTTTGATACGAGTCACATTTTCTATAATGTTGTATATTATTGGTAAAATTGATCTTAATATCATTTTGGGATGAATTAAAAATAGGGAAAATGTCATAGTACGCCCGTAATTTTAGGAAAAAATCAATCTTGCGCCACTTTAAAAAATAAATCCAAAGAAATGATAGAAGTTTGCAGTCAAAGAAATGGTGGTCAATAAAAAATAATGCGTTACATATTAATTAAGAAAGACTTTTGGGTCGGGGTTTTTGTCCCGAGAAAATATCGACAAAAGAAATTATACTTGAGCTAGCTAGTCATTGTTTAATTTAGTCAAGCAAAACTAATGCATTAAGCTTCTCGTTATCAGAATCATTTATAATATATTACTTTGTCAAATCTGCAGAATCCCTCCTCTTTCGTTTACCATGTTACTTCATTGTTTGTTAACTGATGATCACCGCGCGAGCCCCTAGCTTTTGGCGGTACAACTTCCTATTATTGTTAGTGTAGCGACTTAAGGAAAGCATCAGTTATATATGTGCTTTGACATCAATAGGACCGGTCAAAGTTGCTCTTGAAGCTTATTGGATCATTATAAAACCTAAATTAACTTAGTAATTGAAGTGGAGGTTCAAGACCCGACATTATTGCCGAACCTAGAAGGGAGTTGAATATGTTCTGATTTTTCTTGACTATTATAACCACTTACAATATGGAATACCACATCCAGATCTGCCTCCTGCAGGGAACGAGGAACTCCTCTTCCGTTTGAAATTCTTGATACCGAAAAATCGAACTCTACAGCCAAGCTGATCTTTCCACACACCCACGTGCAATCAGTTCCTCTTGGTAGATCTCCAGCAACCTCTGGAGTTAACATTCTCAATCAAGCTTTATCTTGGTGATCAAAATCCAAACTGAGATGATGAGGGAAAGAAACAATCTCGCAGGGTTTCTTCTCAGTTTACACAGAACAGACTATAGAAATAGTTGCAGTGAATATTTCATGAAAAACTCTCAATAACTAGATCTCTCCAAATGATTTTTAAGGAACGTGTATAATGAATGAGAGAAAATGACTTTTATATTCTAGAAGGTCAGAGGGAAAGGATTCACGAAGTTTCAAGACTTATTGAATCTTGGGCGCTTCTGTTAAAGCTGTTATAACTGTCTTTCGCAATTCTTGAGCAAACTACGAGTGAACTCGGATCAAACTTTTCGGGCTCTCATCACCAATCATGTTGAAATGCTGGACTTTGAGCAGAGCTTCATTTAACCACGTATCTCAGGAATAAACGAAGACACGTCACGAAGTTTTACGCAAACTAAAAATACATTAACAGTAATGATGGTCAGAGAAATGGTGATCAATTAAAAATAATGCGTTACATATTAATTAAGAAAGACTTTTGGGTTGGGGTTTATTGTCCCGAGAAAATATCGACAAAAGAAATTAGACTTGAGCTAGCTAGTCATTGTTTAATTTAGTCAATCAAAACTAATGCATTAAGCTTCTCGTTCTCAGAATCATTTATAATATATTACTTCGTCAAATCTGCAGAATCCCTCCTCCTTCGTTTACTATGTTACTTCATTGTTTGTTAACTGATGATCACCGCGCGAGCCCCTAGCTTTTTGCTTAGAAAAATAAATCCAAATTACATTGGCGGTACAACTTCCTATTATTGTTTGTGTAGCAACTTAAGGAAATCATCAGTCATATCTGTGCTTTGACATTAATAAGACCGGTAAAGGTTACTCTTGAAGCTTCTTGAATAATTATACAATCTTGTTTAACTTAGTTAGGTTCTAATGTAGAACTTGACCCTTATAAAAATAATTATCTCTCATTTATTCTCTTCTCCCATTTCACGTGGGATAATTCGGGATATCACAATTAGACGAGTTGGTCTTCTAGCGAAATCCGCTGATCTCTCCCAAAATCCACTTTCTGCATGCGGCCTCTATTTGCTTTCTCAAAATCCGGGGGCTAGATCTTAATTTCACGCTGGACGTACTGACATGAGATCTAATACATTTTTTTCTCTTAATTAGGCCTAGACATTTGACTACATATTGTTTTCTTTGAAGTTTCGATAGATGCAGTATTCTTGTTGTTGGAATTAATAATCATAGTTTACCACTTCTGAAATCGTCATTAAAGTACAAAAAATCGCTTTCTGGGAAAATTTTAGTTATACAGTAAAATGAATCGTATAAAATATATTTATATTTTTAATATTAATTATTTTCCGGTTGGGAGAAGATCATGTCAACACTCTTCCAACATATTACGTACATTAACCATTGCGAGTTGCGATAACATTGGAAAAATTAATTCTCGCATCTCTGTGCTTGTTATCGAGAATTCTGAGTTAATGTATATTCGGATATTTGTGCAGTACGAGTTTAGCTGGCGAAATGAGTTTATAGTAAATGAAATTACGATTGGAATTAAGACAGGGAATCTCAATCGGTGGTACCCGATCGAGATCGACATATATAATACGTTACATATTAATTAAGAAATTAAGATCACATGGGTTCGGCTTTTTTGTCCTGAGAAAATATCGACAAAAGAAGACTTGTGCCAGCTAGGGTTGTTTTAGTCAAAGTTAACTAGTACATGTGTTCTGTTTTTGAATATTTTCCGGTTGAAGATGTCAACGCTCTTGAACATGAGAGAACACGGGAGAAATTCTTTGAATATTTTCACGTCTTTAGCTGGCGAATTGACTTTATGTGGAATGACTAATATTGGATGGAGTTGGCTAGTTAAGATATTGGTGGGTGATTGTTTACTGTCAAATTTTTAGCCTAATATAATAATTACAAAATAATAAAAAAAAATTATCAAATCATCTATTTTCATTATAAACATTATAAAAAAAAATCATTCAAATTATCTCTTTTCATTTTTTTCATCATCTCCAATAAATTAAAATTTTGATCACTTCAAAATTTTTAATTGCTAGTACGAAATGGAGATTATATACGTTACATATTAATTAAGAAAGACTTGATTTGGGCATTGTTAAGTCTCGAGAAAATATCAACAAGAGAAAGACTTGAGATAGCTAGGCATTGTTTAGTCCTGCGACAAAGCCAAGCTCTTCTACTCTTTGGTGCGATCAAATTCCCATTCTCCAGCCTGCAGCTTGTTTGAGTTTATTATGAAACAACTTTGATTAATCTTTTTGTAAGTACTAATTTCACAAGCAGCATGGCTTCTTATCCGTTATAATTTGCGGCAAAGTCGCCAAGTTGGGCTGTCTCATGCAGTACAGCTGGTAGGGTAACTTGGACTAAATTGAAATTAAATCGGTTGGCTCCAAAGACTATATTTTATAATAAAAAAAGACTAGAGAGATAGACTATATTAATGTGAAGACTATATATAGCTACTATATATAAAGAAAGACAAGAGGGATCACTATATATACTAATGTGAAGACTAGATCTACTATATATTCGTCATATTAATTAATCGTCTATCCCTCGATCTAGTCTTTTTTTATTATAAAATATAGTATTTTGCGCCAACCGATTAAATGTCAGTTTAGTCTAAGTCAATATATATTTATCTACATATAGTTGGATCGTCTAATGCCTAGCAGCATGTTCTTGATATTGATCAGTTACTTATAAGTAGATCGATGATCGTATTCTCTTATATAGATATATGCTCCACAGTCACTAATTCTGCCCTGTAAACGTTAACATGTTTTCCATATCTCTAGGCATGAAAAATCCAGCTTTGTAGAACTAGAAGAAACCCGATCGATCGTCGGTTCAAGTTTTCAACGGCCTGCAGTTTGGAGGTATTGTATTATTTGCCCGCCAAGATCGATCAAGAGGCAGATCATGATGATGAGGTTTGTCTTCTTCTTTTGGGTGTGCTTATTATTGTAATAAGTTTACGGTGCCGGCTTAACCGTCTGGCCGTCGATATCAATTGCATAATTTGTGGTCAATAATTATAATTTTCAGCTAGCATATATATATATATTGATATTTCCATAATATTAATTACAAGTAATTACATTAATAATCTCTAATTAGATATCAATGGATAGTAATGGGTACTACGTATACGTACGTACGTACTCCTAAGCCGCCGCATTATAAATCATTGGATGGATAATAAGAGCGCTTTTTATTTGTACATTTTGTCGGCCTTAACTGACAAGTAGGCATGCTAGCTTTTTGCGTCCGTAGTTCATATATATTCAAGTATCTTGATTCATATTGTGTTTCATGTGTGGAATAATTCCAATTATATATCCAAAACGTACGTACATGGATTTTTTTGTTACCTTAGAAGCATTTTGATGGGCTTAAAATAGAACATCATTTTTCTCCTTATTCGAAGAACAAAAAAAAAAAGAAAAAGAAAGAACATCCTTCATATATATATTCTTTGTTATTACACTGTGCTCAGGGATAGCGAGGAACAAGTTATGAGATATTCTGATCAGCTTTCTCGGACGAACAGTACTGCTCTCGTGAGGTTGTAATTTGCTTCTTCCTTATCTTTACATTTGCAAACTCTATAATCGAGATGATTGCTATATTGCTGGATACTAATGCAGCCACGTAATGCAAATGGCCTGCATGCAGTTGATGTGATAAAACATTACGTAATAAATTTTCTGAGCGAATTTAATTTGTTGTCTGGTAAATTATATATTGTTCTATTAATCTTTGCTCAGAGTTAAGAGGCTGCAAAGATCCTTGGATAATGGAGATAATAAAGAAGGAACTCTTCATCCAGATGGACCGTTCATGAAAACCTGGCATGAGATTCTTTTAGTATCGTGTGTGCTTGCAGTGTTCGTGGATCCTCTCTTCTTTTATCTTCCTATGATCAATGATGATAGCAAGTGCATTGTGTTAGACAAAAGATTGGAGGTTGCTGCCATTTGCTTTCGATCAATCACTGATATGATTTATGTTGTGAATATCGTCTTGCAATTTCTCTGTCCTTGTAAAATCAAGGACCCCCATGATATTGGACGAACGAGAATACTTACAAAACCTCGGGAAATAAGAAAGAGGTATTTATCAACATACTTCGCAGTTGACGTTCTCGCTATTCTTCCAATCCCACAGGTACTAAATCTTAAAATTTTACTTTAATTTTATATATTCATGATATATATTAATAGGCTAAATGATTAACAACTTTTTTCTATGGATTTAATTTGGGGAGGACAATATTTGTAGAAAATTTAAAATTTGTTCCAGAATTATTTGAATTTCCCCTATTTTCGTTTATAACATGCTTAGGTATGAGTGACATGTATGTGAGAAACTTACAAAAAAGAAGAAGACATTTTTGTGAGAAAAAGAATATAAATATAGATAGCTAACTATTTGAATGAAGGAAATCGCGCGTCCTACTCCATTAATAGATCTTACATGACCGACTTCATACTATCTATTCAGGTGGTGATTCCAATTACCTTTTCAGCAAGGAGAGGTTTGAATTCTTTAAATCAAAGGAAGTTCTTGAAGGCTCTTGCTCTCTTGCAATATTTGCCGAGAATTGTCCGTATCTATCTCACATGGAGAAAACTCAACAAGACTTCCAATAGAATTCAAAAATCTATCCATGCGAGAGCTGCATTGAATTTGTTTCTGTATATCCTCGCGAGTCATGTAAGTTTGATTCTCAACTTCGTATAATTTGTTTACCTGATCTTAATTTGTTTTATTATTTAGGTCTACTTTGTTATCTTATTTTGGATATTCTAGCACTTAAGGATTCTCGTGTTGAAAGTTCTCGTCAATACTTTGAAAGTTCTCCATAACTTAATCCAGCTATGGAGAACGCCGACGAATGCATACATATATGTGCATCAGTGCATACATATATAAGTTCCTCAACCTCAACTTCAACTCATTCATAAACTAGGAGCACAGAGAATTTATTTTCAAGTTCTCAAAATCATGGTGAAATACTACTTGATTATTTTTTATTTATTTCCAATGGAATTTAAATTTTCTTTTCTTAGTTTACTCTGTTTTTGGTAGTGTCTGCAGAACGTACTGATCTTAAAGAGATTTGCTGGTCATTGTAGGTACTGGGTGCCTTTTGGTACATTTTCTCAATCGAACGGGAGATGGGTTGCTGGTACTTCGCCTGTCGAAAACATGATGGTTGTAAATTACCGAGTTCTTTTAGCTGTGATGATCATGGTTTCGCAAATTACACAGGACTTCTAAATGACAATTGTCCAGTAAAAACATCCAATACAACCCTCTTCGATTTCGGAATATGGCTCCAGTTAATGTGTGAGTTTCAAACCCTGTGAGTGGTGTGATTACACGGTGGGGATTGTTCGGTTAAGATCGGACGGAGAGGAGCTCGCCAGCGCATTAATGAAGTATCACCCGATTGTTGACCCGCAACCCGGCTCCCGCAAAATGCTGAACGATCCGCGCTCCCCCTCATTTGAGCTTTTCCCCCAATTTTCGAGCTTCTCTAGCCCTAGCCTTCGACTCCTCCGGAAGACTCGAGCTTTTCCCCCAAATTTCGAGCATCTCAGCCCTAGCAGAGCCTTCAGCTTCGAGAGGGTTTTCTCTCTTTCAGACACTGTGCGAGAGTTTGCTGTCTTCTCCCACCTCGCCACCGATTTCCCTCGCGCCCACTTCCTCAGGATAATTAGGCTGTTCTGTTTAGATTCAATAAGATGACTTCGTCAAAAGCAATTCTTCTTTTGCAATGCGATCTGAGACTTATTCTTTATTTGTCTGTGAAAAGGATATTTGCTCTTTCTAAAGACTTCTCTTTATTTTGATTCCTCTTTCTTTTTTGTTCAGCTAATGGTAATGGTGGTGAGTTGGAATCTCTTCGATATAAAGAAGGTTTTAGAGTGGACATTGATGTTCCAGAAGGCACGTGGGCAGAGGCCCCAGCCCAGGACACTATAATCTCTTTATAATATCAGGTATTTATGTAGGTACAATGATTGATAATGCACTATCTCTCTGTTTTTAAGATTGCACTCCTGTGTTTTGCCCTGTATGTGGTGTCAAACGAGATAATGTTGATCATCTAGTTCATGGCATCCAAATAATACATGTAGGAAGTGGTTGGCAGTACAAGACCTCTATTTCTTTATCTTACAGAATTTAAACCATCGTATGGCCTTGAGCAACGAATAATACATGAGAACATTCAAGCAATGTAGATACGAATAATACATGTAGGAAGTGGTTGTAGGAAAAGTAAAATCCCTAAATTGACTGTAGATAAGAAACTTTGCAGGCTGATGAAATACGAAGTCAAGTGGTACAATGATTGATAATACGAAGTCAAGTGGTACAATGATCAAAATGTACACCAGTTGTGTTATTGACTCTTAATTTTCTACTTTATGCTGCCCTTGTAACTGTGGGTGTTTTGTTCAGCTGAAACAATTTTTTGGTGTGAGAAAGATATCACTGATCCCTTATTTGGCTGTTTGGTTCTTGTTGAATAGGTGGTGGGCTCCTTCAAAATTTGACCCTTTGAAGTCACCCATGCTAAGTAACAATAATGTCCTTTGTTCTTCACGTTTTATTTATAGGAAGTCTAAAACCTTGTATGCCACGCAGCCTTGTAAATAAAGACAGATTAAGTTGTTGTCTTTGAGATCATTAACTAGACATTTGGAAGGGACTTCAGAGCTACACATTGGTACCATTCTAAAGCGTGGGATTTCAGAGCTGCACATTTGGAAGGGAAGCAGCACATAGGGGGCAAGATCGATGATATTACCGTAATCGTTGGGCACATGAATAATGATTTGTTTATTTTAGATGGATAGGAAGTGCTTTAACATGTATTTTTGGGTTTCTATTCAACTTCTATGTGTGCTTTTGGTGTCATTAAGATAAGGTTATGTAAATCTGGAACTGAGTGTTTAAATATTGTTGGTTGGTGTTTTTCTGTTTGAGTGCTTTTTACAAGAACTTGTTGCTCTCCTGGAGAGAGGGTGGCTTGTGCAATGAGGTTTTTACAAGAACTTGCTGCTCTACTGTTCCAGATTTTGCTATCTAATGCTTGAAGTTAGAATCCGGATTGTTATTAGCTGTAAAATAGAAAAAGCAGAGCATGGTAAGCAAAAGCAAAATAGACAAAACACGAAAATATCAATCTTCCAAATGGTTTGGCTCAATTAGGAAGGCCAATGTAATTTATATATTACCAAAGTGTTCCCCACATGTGGAACCAACCCCATTGAGTAATTTATATTTGGCAGGATGCAGTTGATTTGCCATCCATCGTTCTATCACAAACGGGATATTGATCAAGCTTAATTTGTAAAAGGCGAATACCATGCACCCCAAAAGAAATCAATGTACGACTTCGAATTTTGGGGTACCAAATTGGTACTACCAATGCTTGAAAAGTAATTTACAATTCCAAAACCTAATATAAAAGTTCCATCAGTTTACCCATCAGATGATTATAAGTTCCACATTTCCTATATGAAACGAGTTGGCCGAAAATTACAAGAACATAGAATTACAAGAGAAATTTCAACCATCCTAAAATTACAAGAACATAAAACCACCATGAGGTGGAAAAATCTTCTCAGCTGCTCGACGAGGTACATAAAATCCACCATGAGTACTAGTGTCACTAGCTGTAAGAGTTTTGCAGAAGAATTCATCAGGTTGACTGCTTTGCTTGAGGCCCATGTCGGATGCTAGGAATGCTTCCTTGTCATATTGTAGAACAGATATTTCAAACGATGTCCCATATATGAACACAACATTACAAGACTCTTACAGCTTCTGGATCATCTATGCATAGACCTCATCAGTTTCTGGATCAGCCTAATCCAAAACATAAACATATGATTAAGAATTAAGAACTCAACAGGGTTTCTTTAATTCAAAACAATAGTGTCTTTTGAGAATGCAAATCAACTTTGAAGGAAGGTTAGGATAGTTGGGTTAAGCTTTTTCTTCTCCCTACATGCTCTCGGCAATCAAGTGGGAATACATGTTTAAAAACAGTGTTAAACGTAAACAGGAAGTTTCCTCACTTTTTTCTTTCATGTTTATGCCTGACAAGAAGAGCAGAACCAAAAGAACCTTTGCCAATCTGCTCTAGAATTTCATACTGCTCCATTGTACGTGCTACAACGAACCTCCCCCCCACCACTCCCGCTCCCCCACTTTAGTGCCCCAAAGAGCTTCCAGTCCTAGCCAGTGTTCACAAAACAAAATTACAGATGAAGGATAGTGCACAGTTTTGCACACTGAAACAGACATCGTAAAAAGAAGGAATAAGGAGCAAGCTACTATATTCTCTGATGGTAGACTACAAAACGAACAATTAACAGTGTTCACTTGGTAGACACCTATACACTATGGACATACATATGAAACCATGAAATGTGTAGACCAAGTTAAGAAAAGACAGAGTTACATTTTGTGAATAGAAATTGATAGAATTGCCAAGTGCATCACGCAGTCCAAAACCCACAATGCATCACAGTACAGCTCCCCAAATACACAACTATCATAACCATCCAATGAACTAACTCCAACAAACTGATTAGTTAAAAATTAATCATGGCAAAGAAATTCTAAGACTACTATATATATATATATATATGTCAATATCAAGGCAGATTATTTTTATGTATGGTCCAAACACATGCGAGTGACATTTCTGGTCAGTGATGCTATATAGGGTTTCCTAATTATTCTTGCATATGGTTTCTTGCAAATTAGTTTCTGGCATTACACGATTTCATGGCTGAACTAATTAGCGAGCAAATATTAAGAGAAATATACTACTAATACTCTAAAATATTAGGAAAGCTTCACACATGACCAAGCAACCTCAGCTCACATCACAATTACAAGGAGTCTTAGTGCAATTATTCAAACATATACATATTGAATCAGGTGAATTTCAAACTTACGTTAATTTGCAGTCTTCCACCACTATGTACAGCCAATTGATTTGGTCGTCTCTCTTGGTTCAGGGAACAAAACTGAACCTGTAAAGCAAATAGGTGAGAAACCAGAAATAACAGAAACGGTAACAGAAACGGTATAGCAAACCACACTAATCTACCATATAACAAACCTGTTAGGGCTTTGCAAAATTCGCAAACTTCGGGGGAGGCTCGTCGCGACGAGGGAGGCTCGAAATGGGGGGAGGGGGACTCTGCTAGGGCTCGAGGTATTTCGAAATGGGGGAGGAGCGAAGACGAAGGCGAGCGAAGTCACTTAGGCGAGCGGGTTGAGGGGAATTGGTTCGGGTCAGCCGGGTCTTGCTCATTAATGCGCTGGCATTGTCCTGACCGTCAGATGCAGCCCATTTGATCACAGCCTTGGAATCTCACCACTCACACCTTCAGCCACTCACACAGTAACTCGAGCCTTCGGAATATTCCTTCACGCCCTTCAGTCTGATACAGTGTCGTCCACAGATTTTTTGCAAAAGATAATGTTCTGTTTCTGGTGGGGACTCAAAAATTTGAGGTTTGCTCCTTATAGACTCGTTTTTTCTTGCACATTGAGCAAACTTCACAGTAGCTTTTATCGGTTCCTGTTGTCCTTGAACAGATCGTGCTGTATTGTAAATGCTTACACTTCCTCTCATAAGAGTTTGTGTTCCTCCTGCACATTTACTGAACCATGCAAAGAGAAATACAATGAAACAGGAGTTCCTGTAAAGTATTTGGCCACATCTCCTGTGCACTGTCTATGGATTCATCATTCATCTTCAGTAGTAGGAACACCTTTGTGGTTCTCGCTGTTGCTCAAGTCTAACGGTCATGATATATATAGTCAGAAAAACCCCAAAAAATGAAAATTTACCATAGAAGATAATAGTCCGTGGATAAGCAGATGTTCGGGAAAATGATTTCCGTTTACATATATAGTACTCCAATATTCTAAATTAATATACATTTTTGCAGGTGGAATTATTAGTTTAGATATTGTCGTTTTCACAGATTAATAGACGCTTCTAAGACAAAAGTCTCATGAGTTACAGTTGTTCCAATTTTTGCAGTTCTTTTGGTCAAAACCTTGATACAAGTTCCTATTTCTGGGAAAACTGTTTCGCAGTCATGATTTCCCTCTCTGGCTTGCTTCTGTTTTTGTACTTCATTGGAAATTTGCAGGTTGGTGCTCCATCTTTTTTAAGCTTCATGGTTTTTATTAATATAATTGTGCGTGAGACACTCATGAGAGGATTAGAGATATATAGCATTCAATTGCTAACGTAGAATCATCTAAACTTGTGTTATACCAGATGTATATGCAGTTGAAGACATCTAAACAGTTGAAGATACTCAAAGATAAGAAGGAAATGGCAAAGATAAGAGATAAAAAACAAAGCATAGAATCCTGGGTATACAGAAACAGGCTCCAATCTGTAGGTACTCTAAAGGAAGATATCATCTTCCACACAGGACAAATCCTGGACGAGAATGAGGATGTTAATATAGACAATCTGTTCGATCTTCTTCCCACATCTCTGAGAACGGATATTAAGCATCATCTCTCCTTGCCTCTGTTAGAGAAAGTGAGTCCCTATATATACTTCTTTGAATAGGCAATAATATCCCTGAAATCTCATTATTAATCAGATCCTCCCAATTGTTTCAATATAGGTGCCAACGTTTCAAAACGGAAGCCAAAGCCTCTTAAAGCATTTGGTCTGCGACTATCTCAAGCACGTGTACTACTACGAAGGCAGCTACATTGTTAGGGAGGGAGAACCACTTGATCGGATGCTCTTAATCACGGAAGGTGTCATATGGAAGTTCGCCTCCAGTAGTGAGGAAACCGTCTCCTCAGGCTGGGTGAGTTTGGAGAAGGGTCAATTCTGTGGAGAAGAGCTTTTAGATTGGGGGTTCAAATCTACCAATCCCTCACCGTGTCTATCCAACCTCCCAATCTCTTCCATGACACTCAAAACCCATACAAAAGTCGAGGCCTTTGTTTTGACGGCCGACGACTTGATGGGTCTACTGTGCCAACATTACGTAACACCTTCTCCTTCACACGCAGCTTCTACTGCACTCAATGTTATTTCTGAAAAGTAATATCTCATTTTTTATGCCTTTTTGCATTAAGTCGTGTGCCAAAACCTGCACTTAGTTTTCTTGTGATAAAGTTGTCAGTTGTTTGAATTCAAGACGGTAAGAAGATTTGTTGGGTAATACCACTCTGGATGTATCGGGTTATTCTCCGAAGGTGTGTTTTTAGTTTGCATAATTATTTTTTGCCACTTCGGCACTTCGAAATAAGTTCATTTGAGAGTGGAACTGAACATAAACTATAAAAAGAGAGAGCTGAAAATTAATTTAATAAAAAACAAAAATAATCCAAACCAACCTGGAAGAATTTCAAAGTTACTCGTTGGGGAACTAGACGTCAGATACGTCACTTTCTCCTCTACTAATGTGCATAAGATATTCTACAGAAGCCCCCACCGGACGATCCCTCTACTGTGCTTTCATCTTCAGCAAGTGTAGTCCTTTTGTCTTCCGCCCGGTTCCTCAATCTGCGCGCTGCCGTGGTGACTGTACGGATGGAAACTAACTAGGAAATTGTGATGAACCTTACTCGAAAATATTTTCACGTAGTTTGTTTTTTTGTTTTCCCACCATGATAAATTTTGTGGTGCTTCAGCAATGAAATGGGGGTGCTTCATTATTTGTTAACTGATCACCGCACGAGCCCCTATTTGCTTAGAAAAATGAATCTAAATGTTGGTGGACCTACTTTGTTCGTATTTATGTTTAATTAGTTGGAGGAGTTGAGAGAAGATGGGTGAAATTTCCCCGTCTCTGTTATCGATAATTTTGGAGATGTATATATATTTGAATATTTGGGCCCTATCATGTGTTTAGCTGGCGAATTGACTTTATAGTAAACGGAATTACTATTGGATGGAGTTGGCTAATTAAGACATGGAATCTTAATCGCTGATACATGGAATCTTAATGCTAGTTCATCCACCATTATATTAGCTTATGGACCACATTTCTAATTAACGACTAGCACCAAGAGTGGAAAAAGGAACACACTTGAAGTGACAATTTGAGGAAACCAAATCATATAAAATCTAATAGAACTAAACATGTTTGGAAGTAAAGAAAGAGATGTTAATATATATGCATGTATATATCGCTAGAACTCTCAATATGATGAGAGTCGTAGGATGGGTTTCATTATATAGAAAAAAGTTACATAGGTAATATTGTTACAGAATTTATTTTGTTAAGGAAAGTTATGCTCGCATTGTTGGTGTGAGTGGACTTTCCATTCCTTTTAAGGACCAAATTTTGCATTTATTTGGAATTCTGACATAATTTAGAGTAAGCTCGTTTACAAAAAAATTCTCAGGATTTTTTTGAATCCTCACAATATAAAAAATTCTACAATCAAACATCATTTTTAACACCACATAAAAATAACTACAAAACGCATACCAATAAAGTTAACATCACCTAAAAATTATCAAAACACAAAAAAATTCTCAAAAAAACACTCCAACCGAACAATCTCTTAGTCTTTTGGCTCTAGATGATCATAATGATGCAACGTGGATTGGGTGGAAAGATGAGGTTTCCACCACTGCGCAATTCCATGGGCTTGCTTGAAATGATCTGGCGATCGACCCAGATTGATCACAGTCACATTTGCCGAAGGAAGGAGATGCCATGCTTCTGAATCCCCTCCCAGCTTACCTGAGAATATACACCTTTTAGAGGTCATTGTTGCAACCCTCTCGATATCTTCGGCCCCCATCCCAACCATTTTCCTCCTGTTTTCAAAGTACTCAATATAGTCTGAGCAGCGGTGGATCCAGGATCCAATTTGAAAAGGGTCGAACACATAAGGCGAAATGACAAAAAAAATTTCAACGTAATGTAAAAAGTATCTTAGAGTTAAAATATCGAAAATTAAGGATTAAAAAGTATTAAAAATTTTAAAATACATGTACATACTATTTGCTAAGACTGAAAGTGATAATTAGATCCTACTAATTTGCATCTTATATATATAAGAAAATGATAGTTTGAGCAGCAGGAACTCCACATAAATTCAAGGGCATGAAAAATCCTAAACAAACAAAAAGTCAGCTAAATAATTAATTCGGGGCCCAAAAATATGAGTGAATTTCTATTTATTTTCGAAAAAAATTAAAAAAATTAGAAATTTCTAGGTAGAAACCTCTATAGCCCTAAGATATCCAAACCAATTCAATCTCATCCTCCAACAATTTCACAACTCACAAAATTTCAAATCCTAAAGCATTTTTAGCATACTAAATAAATGAATTTTTCTACTGAATAGTATGGACAAAAATAACTGAGAAGTATTGCATTATAATTCCTATAATAGTATGGAGAACATGCTTTGGTATCGTTAAGGTCAGATTCCTTTGAATGTTTTGGTTTTGGTCTAGAGACCCAAACTTTAACCTGATTTTTCTCAGATTCATGTTGCAAAACTCGACCTCAACCCCCAAAAAAACGACGTGATCGGTTTCCTTTGAATACTTTGATTTTGGGTTAGATACCCGAACACGACAAAACTTTGACAACTGAATATCATGGCTAAACAGCTTCTGCGACACAATTCACCATTTTTGCCACAAACTCTGTCGTGGAGAGCCCACTTTTCTTTTAGTGTCTTCTGGCATAATCATTCTTTTTTATTAAAATATTTATTCAATTTTTTATTATTATTATTATTATTTCATCAACTCTTATAAACTCTCAAAATGACTTATCAACATGAGGCGGTTGGCCCCAGCCTCTAAAATCTCCTTAAAAACAGATATTGTTTAGCGTTTTTTAATGAGTGCTTGAGCAATCTTTTTATATTTTTTTTTTTATTAGTTTTAGCTTTCAAAATATTTTTTTTATGTAATTGCCCATTCAGTAGTCAATGTCACCACTGTATCTGTCTCACCTAAGTACATTGATAGGGATCTAGAGTCGTAATCTTCGTCCCTACCTTAATTAATGTATGCTTTTTTTTTCTTGGTAGCCAAGAATTTCGGTGCTGGCCATGCATATTTAATCAAGACCCATGCATTAATTGTTCTCTAATAATTCTTTAACGTTCTGGTGGTTTTGGAAGGAAAATTGATGGAATATTCTAGTCTCTAGCGTGCATTCTTTTGTGTACCCTTACGTCGGAACACGTGAAGTACTGCGTTAGCAACAAACGGCGAGGTCATGTGATTAATGCAGTCGGCACCTAAAATTAGAGCTACCAGATTGATCAAGAGGAACAGTCTTTGTCAATGGTACTTCATCGTCAAGTAAGCATCTGTGAGGGCAGGAAAGAGAGTTGCCTCTAGCTATTTATGACTTGCATCTACAATTAATATCACTACATGCACCGGTGATCTGTTATTTGTACATTTTTAGTAGAAATTTGTCATCTAGAGCTTCGGTTCATCAAAACCTCGCATGGATCTTTCAGCATCATGTGTGTTTGCAGTGTTCATGGATCCTTTTTTCTTTTATCTTCCTGTGATCACCAATGAAGGTAACATGTGCATTGTGTTAATTAGATAAAAAGATCGATTGAAGATTGTTGCTATTTTTGTTTCTGAAGAAGGTTGTTGCCATTTGCTTGCGATTATTCATCAATATGATTGTCCTTATAAAACCGAGGACTACAGTGATATTAAACGAACTAGACTAATTAGAAAACCTCGGGTAATAAGAAAGAGGTACTTGTCGTCATACTTCACAGTTGACTTTCTCGCTATTCTTCGAATCCCACATGTACTAAATCTTAAAATTGTACTTGATTTTATATGTGCATGATATATATTAATAAGTTAAATAATTAACATGATATATAATTTATTTTATAACGTGGTGGGTGCATGCAGGTGCACAATCAAAACGTCTGGCGGCCAAACAAACACTACTATTAATTCAAATGGGATGAAGGAAAATCCCTTTCACAATATCAATTTGATTGAGTTTTGTATTGATGACAGCATTGATGCTCTGAAAATACCGTTCAGGCTTCCGTGAAGAATATATACATATATGTCATCGGGGCTATTACTGTCTTTCTAGCTACCATGCTTGTTTAGGGGCCGAAATGGAAGCGAAAGTATGGGTGCCAAAATTTTGGGAGGTTATAAAAAGCTACGTACACATTTTGAAGGAATAGTTCAATAGCCAAACGGGCCTGCAAAGTGAGAAAGCAACTCCCCGAGGCGTTTTTGAAACTGAAAGAACTGCAGAGAGGGAAGGAGAAGAAGCAACAATGGGTGATGGCGAGACAGTGAGAAGCGAGTGGCCGCTGAGTCCATCAGGTCGGTTGTTTCATTCTCCAGGCTTCAACTGTTATATCATCGCCGTCATGGGGTGCAAGACAAGCATCAATCCTGACGTTGTTAAAGCTGGTTTAGAGCAAACTTTGCTTAAGCATCCAAGGTTCTCCAGCAAGCAGGTAAGAAAAAAGTACAATATATAACGTATATATATATTCTTCTTTGCTATGAGGACGTCTTTGTGCGTTCCCTCTCTTGAGTTCCTACTCAGCATTTTTTTAATCTTTTTCTTTTCTTTCTTCTGGTGGAGGTTGTTCAGAACCAAAGTTCATTGCATTCGACAAACCAATTTTTAAAGAAAAAACAGTTTGGAGCCAGTTCGACCCACTAAAGATTATAAGTCAAAATTAATCTTGATTATCTAAATTTCAAAACGGCGATTTCGTCTCTTCTGTTACAAACATAATCAATTCTCGCCTTCCAAGACATATTTTCATTTTGCATGTGATTTGACCGTTAATCACATGTAAAATGACCGAAATGCTCAACCAAGACAAAATTACTAAAAAAATCATTAAAAATAAAAATGATATATAACAATTATTTTAAATAAAAATATTGAAACTCTATTTCAGTAAATTATTTATTTTAAATTTATTTCTTGTATTTTTTATTTTATCTTAGAGGGACATTTCGATCATTTTGTATTTTTTAACGTATGACTTGACTACCAAATCAAACTAAAGGTGATGATTGATCATGTTCAAAACATAAGGGACACAAATCATTGTTTTAAAACTTAGGGGGTATGATTATTTTTGCTCATATTTAGGGGGTGTACTATGATATTACTCCAAACAAAAAACAATATAGGGATTAGGGATGACTAAGGTGTTGAATATTCACGTGTGAGAAGAAAAAAAATGGTGTCCACATGGAAAAGAAGTCGTGATTAATATATATATTAATTTGACTCAAACTTATAAACTTTAAATTTTTACGTTAAAATGGTGTCTATATGTTATATTATCAACTCATTTGGAGACTCTCCAAGTGTTCATCTACTAAAAAAAAAGCAACCTATCTTCAAATTACGGGCAGCGACAATTTCTCTCAACAATTGTCAATATTTGACCTTTTGCTTGTAAAAAAGGGTGTATGATCAATTAATGTTTAGTGTTAGACTTTAAGATTTACCTATGTAAGATTATATAAAAAACTTTAAGAATATAATTATAATAGTCTAATTTTGATATAATAACTCAAAATATCACGGCAATTTTTTTTAAAAATCAATTGCAAAATATTCTCATGCGTTCTCATCTTAAACAAGATACTTCTTTCTCTTTATGATATATAGTTATTGCGATTCCTATTTGTTAAGAGTGTAATTGCTAATCGAATTTCAATTAAAATATTTTTGTATACTGCTTACTGCTCTCTAACTTCTTTGTTTATGACACAAAAGGTTGAGGATGATAACAAGCGCTTCGGAAAGAAAAAATGGAGTCGCACCACGGTAAATCTTGAAGATCATGTCATCGTTCCAGAAGTGGACCCGAAAATAGAATTTCCAGACAGATTTATGGAAGACTACATATCAAATCTTACCACAACCCCTCTGGACCTCTCCAAACCGTTGTGGGAAGTACACCTTCTCAACATTAAAACCTCGGATGCAGAGTCTGTCGGGGTTTTTAGGATCCACCACTCATTGGGCGACGGTGCATCTCTCGTTTCCCTTCTCCTAGCTTGTACAAGAAAAACCTCGAACCCAGACGCATTACCTACAATTCCAGTGAAAAAACGAGCAGGTTCAACTCATTCGGGCAGGTTTTGGTGGTTCTTACTAGCAATTTGGTACCTTTTAATGTTGATTTGTAACACTTTGGTGGATTTACTGCTGTTTGTGGCGACCATTCTGTTTCTGAAAGACTCAAAAACACCGATCAAAGGTGCAGCTGGGGTTGAGCTTAATACCAAGAAGTTCGTGCACCGGACGGTCAGCTTGGACGACATGAAGCTCGTGAAGAATGCAATGAATATGGTAAGTACGTTGGATTAAACTAAAGATCCAGTTGTTTGTAATGCTGCTAAATTTTATATGGACAGATATAAGCAGCATTAATTAATGAGGTAGGGTTTACCAATTATGTCTATCTCTCTGAATTCTACCCTGCACTTCAGACAGAAAATTACAAAAAAATCTTAATCCAAAGTTGAGTACGTGGCAAAAGCGAGATTTCCCAGTTTTAATATTGTATTTCTAGTGGCCATAATTCTCATTATTCAAGCTCACAAACTCATGATCCGGCTCTGCGCGTGACGTAGTTTTATGCCTTCATACTTGCTTTTGGTACTCTCCAATTACATGTCTTGGCTGGGGACCAGCAAGAGTGTTTAGGCCTTAGGCCTGCTTTTTTTCGTATTAATTTAAAAGTGTTGTGAAATTCGAGACTACTTACGTACCAAGAAACTGTGGAAACTTATGATCCTTGATAGGAGGCTATTTCTATGCATTTTGGACTTATGTTCATGTCAATTGACATTTTGCTCTATCTGCGTATGAGGAATATATACTTTTTGTGTCTTTTTCCATTTTAAAATTTTACTGTTGGTGAATTTTGTAGACCATAAACGACGTTGTTCTGGGAATAACTCAAGCTGGCCTCTCGACATATCTAAACCGTAGATACAGTGAGTATCAGTCAATTGTTATCCCCAATTCAGGGTGATTATCTTGTAGTATTATTGAATTATTTTACCTCCTTTATCCTCATTCATATTCCACTCGGCAGGTGAGGATGAGGAGAATGGGCAACCGAAGGCGCAGTGGAAAAGCCATACTCCAAAAAGTACCCGCCTTAGGGCATGTATTCTCGTCAATCTAAGACCAGCTGCAGGAATTCAGGTACATCATCTTCCAACATACTTCGGAGAATAGTACAAATCAATACGCTGAGATAACTCCAAAAGAGAAAAATGCAAATTCCAAATGATTCGTCAATGAAGCTCAAGTATGTCAATTACGTTTGCTAACATTTTTCTTTTTCTAGGCGCATAGTTGCAGCGATCTGGGAGACAATTTTTGTAATCGAAGTTTATGTTACTCACGTACTAATGTTGGTAACTCAACAGGAGCTGGCGGATATGATGGCCAAGGGAACCAAGACCAGGTGGGGCAATTTGTTCGGATATATGCTCCTCCCCTTCAACATTGCTCTACAAGACGACCCATTAGATTATGTGCGGCAAGCCAAGGCCACTATCGATCGAAAGAAGCTTTCACTTGAAGCCATGTGCACATTTGCGAGCTCTCAGTTAGCGCTTAGAATATTTGGAATGAAGGTACATACACCCGATCTCTTTAGATCTTCTCAGTAAGACAAATACAAATAACGTTTGTGAATCCACAACTGGCGTAGGGATTTGTTTTCTAGAACCTTTGTAAAATCAACTGAGAATCTTACTCCTAAATAGTTTCAACCCAATATCAGTCTTGATTGTATTGGGATTTGCTCATTATGATTAGCTCTTGATTTGTGTCCTAAATATGTTTCTTGGATAACAGGTTGCTGGTGCTATAACATACAGAGTTATCTCCAACACTACAATGGCCATTTCTAGCGTGGTTGGTCCGCAAGAAGAAATAAGCTTTTATGGCCATCCCTTGGCTTACCTCGCTCCTAGTGTTTATGGGCCCCCACAAGTAAGTCGTCCCGTGAAAATGAGAACCTTGTCTTCCTTATTAGTTATTATAAGAAATTTGATGATATTTCCAGTTGTGGCAAATGTAGATGGAACCATGTTCCTTGCAGGTCCTATATATAATGCTTTCTCTGTTCTTCCTTCTGTCTTTTTGGACATTTCGTCTGCAGGCACTGATAATCCATTTCCAAAGTTACGTTACAAAGATGACCATTGCAGTGGCAGCAGACCCAAATGTAATTCCCGATCCTCACCAGCTCTGCAGCGACTTAGAGGAATCGCTCAAACTCATCCGAGACTCTGTAGTGAAGAAAGGACTCATCAAAGATATTGTCTAAGAGAGCAATAATTCGTGGATAGGGAATTCTGTTTCTCAATGACAAATGTTACACCAAAACTATTGAATAAATTTAATGTATCAATAGCTTGGGTAGTTATTTCTTGGGAATCCACAGGGATTAAATTGTGTGATGAAGAACTATGATTTAAAAATTAAATAAAATAAAGAAAATTTATTTTGTTTATTTTTATAGTTAATTTTAAGATTGCCATTAAATAAACAAAAATAGCGGATGAAACTATAATAAAGAGAAACTATTGAGGTTTCGAGGATTCATTTAATAACTCGTGACATTTTTTATCAATTATACTCAATTGGATGAGAATGATGGATTTGATCAATTATACTGATGACGTGTCACTAACGTTTCTTAGAGTCAATGATGTGACATATGATTGTGCAAGTGACGTGGTATTTGTGGGGCCAGAGGACATGTGGCTTCATCTGATTGGTGCTGACGTGTTTATTTTTGACACATCAACATTTACCGTTAGGTCTTCAAACGACAATTGGACGAAGTGGCATATACTGAAATATAGTTTTATCTCAGGGGTATAAAATATAATTTGCTTACCACAGGGGCATATCTGCAATTCGCTCATACCACAGGAGCATGAGATGCATTTAAGTCTTGTCTTTTTGCAAAAAGCACAATTTCAATGTTTGAACAATTCAATCAAACATCTGGAAGCCCCCACAAATCATTAATCTTAACCGAGCTGACACTCCACTAGGTGTGAAACTAAAATCGAAAGCTCTTCACTTAAACTGGAAAAGAAAAGAAAGACAAACAAGAAGTTAAGGCACCTTCCGAGAAATAGAGTGAGATGGTCTAAAGGGAAGCTAGATTTTTCATTTCAACTGGCTTTTCGCATCCCATCATACTTTTGGCATTGCCACCAGCATTTAGTTATTTGATTCATCTGGAACCAGTACTCCTACTGGACACAAGACAAAGTCCATCTCAAGTGTTAACGGGCTTTCTGTCCTAATAAACGACATACGGATGACTTTAGCAGGGGTAAAACCCAGACCCAAACTGGATGCCACACCACTAGCATCTGAGGATCGTGTGGCACCTCTACTTTCAGTCCCTTAAAATTTGTGCTTCCCAAACACCACCGAACCCAGACTCAAACTGGATGCCACACAAGCATTTGAAGACGTACGGCACCTCTAGTTTCGTCCTGTGGGTCCCCATTGAAGACCACAGAATGAAACTCGAAAGCCAATATTACTACAGCTAGGGAATACTGACGAACGCCTTCAGCTGTCACCCATTACTGACGAACGCCTTCAGTTGTCGACGAAGAGCTGTGTCCACGCGGCAACCGCCACCGCTCCTCGACGACGAAAAGCCGTGGCCAAATGCCTTTCTCGACGGTTTTGAATGCTTTCTGCGACGACTACTACCGTGGTTGATGAACACTTTTCTTGTAGTGTTTGGTTCCTTTTGGTCGATTTGGGCATGGACAACAGACAGCAGTAATAAAGCAGCGTATCTTCGTAGATGCCATTCCTATATATCTCAATAAATATTGATGTTTCTCTTACAATAATTTTCAAATTAAGGCCAGATCAGTCAATTTCTCTCTATAATTGTTTATATTTGACATTTTGCTTTGTAAAAAGGATGCCTCAATTAATGTTTAATGTTAGACTTTAAGATTTATTTATGTAAGATAATAACTCAAAATCGGGTTATTACATCATGCACGGCAAATTTTTTTAAAATAATATGCAAATTACTTTAATGCGTTTCTTCTTAAACAAGACATAAAGGAATTATTAGAATAAGTTAAATTTATTATTTCTATTAGCAATTATAGTCTGAACAAATAGGAATCGCAATTACTTTCATAAAAGATAAGGACGTATCTTGTTTAAGATGAAACACATTAATAATGGAGGCGCACCACGGTAAATCTTGATCGAAGATCATGTCGTCTTGATAAAAATGAAAAGTTTACCGAAGAAGAGTATATTCTGTAGATAAGATGAAGCTCGTGATAATGATTTCCGTTTACATAGCACTCCAATATTCTAAACATGCAGTCTTAAGCAGATGGATTAGTTTAGATATTGTTGTTTTCACAGATTAATAGACGTTTCTAAGACAAGAAGTCTCATGAGAGAAAACCTTTTTGCATGTGAATTTGGATTTTTTCGGAGTCCAGGTGCATCAAGTGCTTGCTTGCATTGCTGAAGTTTCTAATTATCTTCAAAATTACGATTTATTTCCTACTTCATGTGTTCTTAACAATGAGAAAAAAAAAATCATGAATTCTGTGTGAAGTTACTACTCTTTCAATTGCCAGGCCACACAAGATAGAGGAGCTGTGTTTTGATCTATTTTTCAGAAGACATGTCGTTAGACCTTATCATCTCAATTCTGGAGAGTTCTTCCCAATTTTCTGCTCTCCAGAATCCCTCGAAGTTTTTTTTGAAAAAAAGAAAAAGAAAAATTGGGCTAATTCGACTTCTTTCCACTTACGCATATGATATCAGCTATAAGATCATGAGCATCAAACAATATGCGCGCATCTTCAAGAACAACGAGTGAAACAACCCAAAGAATTTTTCTTTGCTCACAAACTTTTAGAAAATTTACATTCCTATTTAGGTAGGTGTTCCTCTTAATTATCTCGTAAGAAACTTCCGAAACCACAGGATGAGGGAAATTCCTTCTAGTGCTTCTTAACCAGTGAAGATGCGGGATTTGTGGTTCTCTTTATTGGTGCTGCAAATGCGCTACGAATGAACCTGGATTTTGGGTTGTGGGGTCTAGGTTGGTGTTGGAAGTGGTGTTCTTGTTGGCATGGCTGTGACGGAGTAGTGAAGTCGCTGACTCTGAAGGCCAGAGGCACCAAGAACGACTTTCTTTCCTTAATAGCTTGAAATCTATTGAAAAAAAGAAAGAAGAGGAAGAAGATGATAAGTTCGAGACAACAAGCAACGACGTTAAACAGACGTTAGATGAATTTTGAACAAGTTATCTGGAGTTTCACGCGGATTGATGAAATAGCATTTTACGGACCTTTGATTTTAAATGCACGGTCTGGATTTGTTGAATTTTACGCCTGCAATACCTTAGGAATTCCAGGACGAGCTCGATCCACCAGAGGAGACTTGACTGAGGATAGTCTTGGTCAATGGTTCATCGTCTAGCTAGTAAGCATCCGTGAGGCGGTGAGGGCATGAAGTAAGTTGCCTCTATTTATGACTTGCATCCACCACTCCGATTCTCCATTGCATCTACATATATACAGCGTTAAAATCCTACAACAAAGCCAATCTTTGCCATTAATCTACATTCCACAGTTACTAATTTTTCCCTGAAAACGTTAACATGTTTTCCATATTTCTAGGCATAAAAAATCCAGCTTTGTAGAACTAGAAGAAACTCGATCGTCGGTTCTACCTGCAGTTTTGGAGGTTTTTTATTCCTAAGCTTGAATCTCTGTTGGCACCGCCAAGATCAGATCAAGAGGCTGATCATGATGAGGTTAGTTAATCTTCTTCTTTTTGTTGTTTATAAGCCGCCAACGAAATCAGTACTGGATATATAATAAGAGCGTCTTTTATTTGTACATTTTGTCAGACTTGACTGAAAAATAAGTATGCTTTTTGCGTCAATATATAGTTCATATATATTCAAGTATATATCTTGATTTACATAGTGTTTCGGGTGTACGAGGAATAATTCCAATTATTTAAAACTATATTTTTTTGTTATCTTAGAAGCATTTTGATGGGCTTAAAGTAGAACATGATTTTTATCCAGAAACATCTTTCATATATATTCTTTGTTATTATATTGTGGTCAGGAATAGCGAGGAACAAGCTATGCGCTACCCTGATCAGCTTTCCCAGCCGAACAACACTCTTCTCAAAAGGTTGTTAGTTGCTTCTTCCTTATCTTTATCTTTGCTAACTCTAAATCGAGAAGATTGCTATATTAAACCTATTGATTAGCTGCTGATCTTTTGGAACCCTGGACAGCTATACAAACGTGATTCTAGGAATCACTTGTTTCCAGGAGCTTGATTCTAGCTCACTAGGATTATGCCAAAGCTTTTGTATAACCAAACTATGTGCTGTAATTCTATTTACAGCAATCCTATGTAATAATGAAATAATTATTCAAGATTTCATACAATTATCAAATTCATTATGGTATCGAAGCCTTTCTAGTCTCTCACGAGCATCTTTCTCTTTTTTCCTTCACCATGTCTCAAGATAATAGTTTCGGTCTAGACCGAATCTCAAATGCCCTAAACCAAACCGAATTTGGACCACTAAAACCACAAATCCAGTCTAGTTCTGTGCAGCCCTACCCACACGTAAGTCGTCCTGTGAAAATGAAAACGTCATCTTTTTTTTCTTTTGTAAATCAAGAGAACTAGCTCTCATTAAGATCAAGAAAGTCCGAAAACCTCAAGTACATGCTCTAAAAGGCATGTCAGACACTCTGAAGAGACGATGAGCCAATGAGCAAAGGGGCCTAACGCCTTACACATCCAAGCCCAAAAGGGCGGGAAGAGACCCATAAAGGGTGAAAAGTTCATGAAGGGAAGCAAGCTGACAAGACCAACGGAAAAGGAAAGCTGATGGTGGAAGAGAGTGGCAGGACCAGCGCCTGAAGGCAAGGAGTCGGCCAGATGGGAAAATGGGGTGGCGCGTTCGATCCATGTGGGTCCAAACGCGCCGCCCGACCAGTTGTCCGAGAAGATCACGAGGTGCATCTGGGACGTCCAGATGCCAGCCACCTAGCACGTGCATACTGGAGAGGACCACATGTCGCTGAAAAAGAAGAAAAAAAGGATAGGTGTATGAGGTCTCACGCACTGTCCTGTCACATGCTAGTGGTGTAGAAATCTTCTCTGATCGATATAGATACTATCTCTGTCGGTCATGGTCTTCAAAAGTATTCAGAAAAGCGTGGCTCTGAGCCCTAAATCTGTTGGAACAAAGCCCCTGAAAATAACCGGAAGTGGGGGGTTATTGGGTTTCAGCCACAAAAGGCAAGATCATAAGGGGAAGGTGGGAGGAGAGGGTCAGTCGGCCAATAATGAGAAAATTCTAGAGAGTTGCCCTCTCTATGTAGAATACGCATGTTTTTTGCGAGAACCTCGTCTTCGTTATTATAAGAAATTGATGATATTTCCAGTCATTATTATAAGAAATTGATGTAATCATGTTCCTTGCAGGTCCTAATGCTTTCTATGTTCTTCCTTTTTTGTTTTTTTGGCCATTTCTTCTGCAGGCACTCACAATCCATTTCCAAAGTTACGTTAACAAGATGACCCTTGCTGTGGCGGCAGACCCAAATGTGATTCCCGATCCTCACCAGCTCTGCAACGACTTAAGAGGAATCGCTCAAACTCATCCGAGACTATGTACTGAAGAAAGGACTCATCAAAGATGTTTCAAAGAGGACGATAAGGAGATAGGGAATTCTGTTTGGTTGGTCCTAATAAAATAACTACAATTTTTTTTTCCTATCAAATCATATATTTAATTACTACAATAAAATATAAAAAATTTATTTAAATCATCTCTTCCTTTACTATTTTACTAACTGTAATACCTCGAAATTTTAACTATTAAGACGTTTGTTGGCTTTCTAATTGACATTCTTACACTGAGAACACAAATGAACGAGGAAAAAAAAAATCAATGCTACGCCTTCTACGGGACAATTCATTTGGCACCTAAACAAAACAGAGGCGAGATTTTGCTCTACTGGCGAAGCATTTTGTAGCGGTTTTTTTTAAATAACTTTTTGGGGAAAATTCACTTTGCACCCTTGAATTTTTGGGTCATTTTTAAGTTGCACCCACTTTTATCGATTTCGTTATATTAGTACTTCAAAGTTTATATTTACCTTAATTTCCACCTTGACATCAAATTGCCGTTATTTCTCACGGAAAATCAAGTACGTGACGTCCACGCTGCAACTTAATCATTTTATTTCTCATTTTGCCCTTCAACTACACTCTCTCCTCCTATCTTCGCGCCCTAACCCACCACTCTCACCTCTTTTTTTCTACGTAACCCACCACCCTCACCTCGCTGGCACAAAAACCTCCCTTAACACAGGCATCACGTTCAGGGCACCATTAAACCTTAGAGAGGCCGTTAATGAGATTTCTTTTATTTTTCTTTGTACAGCTTGACGAAGAGCAAAGATTTTTCGCCAGTTTTATTATGGATTCATGGTGATTTTTAGCCATGGTTTTATCTGTTTGAGATGAAAAACTCCTTATTTTTCGCCATGGTTTTATCTTTTTCGCCATGGTTTTATATGAAGCAACCTTTTCCAGGAGAAACTGCAGTCTTGTCAAGGAGCTTATTACATGAGCAAGTCCTCCCCATCGCCCATGCCAATATGGTTTTTACTTTTCGTTCGAAGTCAATAATCGGTCATCGATGAAGTGGACCGTGTATAAGGTGCATACCAACAATCTTGAAGTTTCTTGCTTGACAGAAACTTGGCAGAACACTCCTTCCCCCACTTAATATACTCCCTGCCCAAAACAGTAAAAAGATTTCTCTAAGATACACAGTACGCACCAATGCAAGACTTTTAACTTTCTTTCTTTTATTATTCGTAAGTCTCACACACAAAGAAAATGAGTCTGGTAGACTGGTACTCCAGGGAGTGGCCAATGTTGTTGAAGCCGGAGAAGTGAGGAGAAATCAATCGAATCAGAATTATCTTCACGCAGCGCAGCAGGAGTAGCTAGAAGCCAGCAGGGCGGTAGCAGATATGCTCAGACAGTCTCAAACAGTCAAACTCCAATGCAAACCCTGGCATCATGCCACCCCTTTACTCCACCCCGTCTGCTCTCCCCTCCCCCAAGTCCACACAGAATACACAGACGAAAGTATCCAACATGGCTTTAGAGAGAGAAAAGAAAGTATCCAACATGTGAATGCGGAGAAAGATCTTCGGAGACGGAGAGACGACAAGAGGGCGAGACAATTGATGTTTGACCTATAGCAGCCGAGAAAAGACCAGTCCATAAGTCTTCTTTCGACAGGATCATGAAAATTTGCATTGGAGTGGGAGCCCAAATGACATCAGAAGGCAAGTGACTGTACATGGAGGCGATGGTTGTATGGTAGTTACGGACCTCGTCCTCTGTAGGCAACCGGTGGTACGAGGGGTTGTTGAACGATGAGCCGATAACGTACACAGTCCCAACAGCTACTAGGGTCCCGCCGACCAGTCCGCCAACGACCTGGCCTTGTGGGCCTGCAAGCGAGATGGAGAAGCCGTTAGGTTCCGGGAACAACGTCGTGCCCGGAAGGAACGTGGGTGGATGAACTTCCGTAGCTGTACTGAGTGACATGGCTTCTTTTGGCATTGTAGTTGCAGTCTCCGATGAGGGTCTTGTGTGGGAGGGAGAGAGAGTGGAGGTGGTGGAAGGTGAGGGAGAAGAAGGTGGGAGAGGGAGAGGTCAGTAGAGCAGAGGTGGCGGTGGTTGTTTTTTTTACTGCTTCTTGCAATTGAACTTAAGCATAGGATATGTTTTTGTCAATAAGTTGTCCGGGGATGACACGTGCTTTTTTTACTGGTTATATTTATATTTCAGCGCGTTAAGGGCAAAAATGACAATTCAAATGTTAAGTTGTCACGTGGATGACACATGGTTAGTTTGTCGTGAGAAGTAACGACAATTTGAGATCCAGGGTGGAAATCAACGTAAATATAAACTTTAGAGTATTAATATGACGAAATCGATAAAATTGGGTGCAATTCAGAAATGACCCCAAAATTCAGGTGTGCAAAGTGAATTTTCGCCTAACTTTTTAGTGTTTTAAGCTTCCTTTCTTTGTTTCTTTTGTCCCTTTTCAATGCAAGAGATTTGATTTCACTGTTATGAAAATACGCTTACAAAAGTAGGCTAATCAGATTCCACTGTTCTAGACATTGAGGATAAAGAATGGTTAGTATGAAACATATTTACGGGCATAATCAGTCTCCTCTCTCAAGTTCTAATATGTTTTATCACGCCTTTCATATTTTAAAAATAATTCTTCCTTTTGATTTGGTGGTTAAACCACATATAAAATTGACAAGATATCCTAATAAGATAAAATTACTATAAATATTTAAAAATTCATTAAAAATTTATAGAAACTCTATTTATTTTATTAGTTATTCTTTTTATATATTTTTTTCTAATTTTGTCATTAAAAGGGCATTGTAGTCCATTAAGATCATTTTCTGTATGACTTAACAGCCAAATCAAACTAAGGACAATGATTAATTGTGTTTTGAAACATGAGGAGCATTATAAAATATTTTTAAACTTGAGAGAGTGATTAATTTTTGTCTAATAAATATAGAGCATATTTACAATAAATTAAAAAAAAAACAAAGTAATAACGACACAAGGAAGCTGTTTCCTTAAAACTTTATTCTTAAAAGTAGGCTAATCAGATGCCATTGGGCTAGACGAAGAGGATAGACCATGAACTCTCTTCTTTATTTTTTATTTTTTTTTTACTTTGGTTAGCATTAAGATTCTACGCTTTATAGCCTCTTCGAAGCTGCTTCTTCGAATTTATTTCTTTTACTTTAATAAAAAAATATACTTCTTTATTTTAAAGGAAATTGACATTTTAGTCCTTTAGTTTTGAGCACTTTTTCGTTTTAGTTCTTCACTTTCAATTTTCAAATTTTTAGTCCTTGAGTTTTCATTTTTCGACGAAATGATCATTCCGTCAGTCTGCCGTCCATATGCTTAACTGCACATGGACTAAAATGTGAATTTCCTTATTTTAATTATCAAAACTTCAAAACATTGGCATGACACATAGCCACGGGTGCGTTTGCGTCCTAAAATTTTACACACTCTAAAATTTTAACACAATAAAAAATTACAATATAATATCTCTCTCCCCCGTCAAATCATTACTATTCACTACAAAAAATATAAAAAATTACCTCTCTCTTCACTTTTTCACTAAACCCAATACCTAAAATTTTAACAACACTAAAATTTTACAACACAGACCCACTTATTTATACAGAAACACATAAGAGAATTCTTGTTGTCATATTTTACCAGAAATTCGCCAAGTGGTTTTTTTCGTTAAATTAATTACATTCTAGGTATCTTTTACGTTTATTACATTTAATTACATTCCATATTATTTAAATTTTTTAAACTCTCCTAAGTAAAATCCATGACCTTTTTCATAACTAGCAGTGCGAAAAAAATGGTAAGCCCAAATGAAATGACATATATGGACGAGGCTATTACTGCTATTCACCGCTTATTGCTGGTAAGTTATTGAAATTACGAAAGTATTGAGGCAATTTCTCGAACTCTCTGTGTACTTCTTGAACTACATGGTGCTACATTCAACTCCTCCGGCCTTAAACCCTCCAGACTAAGCAAACCCGAAAACCTCGAACTTGTGGCGATTCAACAACTGATCTGACTCAATACAGAATCCGCGTACTGGCTCACACGCGTACGGTCACATATGGCAATTATCTCTGATTTCCAAGAAGAGCAAGACAGCTCTAAACCTTCCTCTTCCGCATCAAGAACGGCTTTATTTAGCGCGACCTTGGATACATCGAACCCCCTAGGGTTTCTGGAGACAGTTTTTGACTTTCTTGCTGGAGAAAGCGACTTTCTTGAGAAGGACACGGCGGCGGCCGAAATCGAGGCTGTAGTGAGGGCTGCTAAGGAGAAGAAGAAGAGGAAGAAGAAGGCGGGGGAGGAGCTGCAGGCTCAGGCAGAAGAGAAGAGAAGGAAAGAGGAGAAGGCGCCGATGGAGGTGAAGAGGGAGGAAGAGAAAAAGGAAGAGGAGGAGGAGGCAGTGGAGGTGGAGAAGACAGAGGATAAGAGCGGCGTAAGAGGTACGGGTTCTTCGTTTGTAGTGTATCTTTCTCTGTTTCTGTTTTTCCCTTGAATTTCTTGTTCTACGTGTTATTTGAGAGGACTGAGGGAGGGATTTAGGGAGCGGGAGAGAGGAATATGTGTCTTGAAATTTTAAATCTGAGAATGTTGATTTCCCTGTCTCTCTCTTGAAATTTGTTGAATTTGTGATCGAATGTTTGATTCGTTTGGTTGCGTACAAAGATGAGTAACGAATAGAGGACAGATCAAATAGTCAAGTGGCTGAACATTGCTAGTTTAAACCTTTTGTTGATCTGGGTTCCTTGGTTATGTTGACATTCTCGTTTTGTGTTTGGTTGCTGTGAACTTAAACAAAATAAGAACAGAAAAACATGGAAACCGGGAAAATTCCTTGATTATGCTAATGATGTTCAATTATTATTGTTGAAAGCTCAGGAAAATTGGATAAAGAAACCTAAGACTGGGGATTTGATTTTCGAAATTAACCGTGTGGTTGATGTGTTTTGGGGTTTGCTTGGATCCTGGAGAAACTAAGAAATGAACTGGGAAGGAAAGAATCCGAGTTCTGACACTGTTATAACTGAAACTCAGATGGAACAAATAAAGAGGAAAAATAAAATCTTGTGTTCTTGAACAATGTGCATCCTTCTTATCAAAAGAAAAGGAAAAACCTATACACTCACTCAAGACGCCTTTGTACTCCTTTATTTCCATTGCAAAAATGTTTCATAGAAACACCGAGCCAAGCAGACCTTATGCCCTAAGACCAAAATGCATGCATCCTCCAATGTTCCATAGCAAGTCCACACCCAGTATCTGAAGTTACATGTCCAACTCAAGATTTCAGAATAAGTCTCATGGCTTGACTGTGGCTGTCTTCTACTTGTACACGTGTTTGGTTGTCGAAGTTACTTTTCTGATGTGACAGAACATAAAGAGCTATTAAACGGAATGTCCCAGTCTTAGTGGTTTGAATGCCGGACATGGACTAGCCATGGTGGAGAATTTCTTCTACGAATGTTATGGCCTTTGATCACACAAAATCCCGAATAAGTGCATGTAATTTTTGTTTTAATTTATTTTTCTCTATGGAATGTCTGGCAGTTCCAAATATGGGCAATGGCCTTGATATGGAGAAGCACTCCTGGACGCAGACGCTGCAGGAGGTCACCGTGAATGTCCCAGTCCCTACTGGAACTAAAGCAAGATTTGTTGTATGCGAGATAAAGAAGAACCATCTGAAAGTTGGACTAAAAGGACAGCCTCCAATAATTGAAGTTAGTCTCTGCTTGCAGGATTATCTTTTAATGTTAAAACTTGCAATTTAATTTGCTGTCTCTCTTTCTGATATGCTGTATTCAGCTTACTTTTTCCCTTGGCTCATGTGCTTGGAATACATGCAGGGGGAGCTTTATCAGGCTGTCAAGCCTGATGATTGTTATTGGAGCATAGGTATGTTAACATCCAAATACCTGCATTGACAAGTTAGTCCTAAAAGTTGAATTTTATCTACTCGAGAACATTTTTTTTTTGATAAGTATACTCAAGAAAAATTGAAGTCGAGTAAAAGCATGAATGCAAGAAATTAGTGGGAATTTCATAGTATTGCCACAAAGAACATGAGGAATGAAGTGGTCAAATGATCATATCAGTTTCAGGCATGTGTGCATGTGAGTGATGGGGTGTGCATGCACTTGCTCTCGTGGTGTGTGGGTGTGCATATGCAGATGTTTGGTTTGAGTCTGGTTGTGTCCTGTTGTAATAACAGTCACTTTCAACATCCATGAATGAAGTCTTTGAGTTGCTCATCATGTGTGCCAATAACTTCCCTGTTACAGAGGATCAGAGTGCCATTTCTATTCTTTTGACTAAGCACAACCAAATGGAGTGGTGGAAATCTGTGGTGAAAGGTGATCCTGAAATCGATACCCAGAAAGTTGAACCTGAGTCCAGCAAACTATCTGACCTAGATCCAGAAACACGGCAGACTGTTGAAAAGATGATGGTAAATCATTTGTACTTCATTACTAATTTAATCTGTGGTGTGAGTGCATGTGTTAGATCGGGCATGCATTTCACTTGTGCGTTTTCCCACCTTTTCATTTTGGTTGCCCTATTAGTATCAAGGCCATATTTTCTTGAGGGAGTTTTGTATGTGGTTGTTTGAATTGTTTTAAGAGTTCTTTGTATTTACTGGGAATCTTTTCATGTTTTTTTTCAAACAATTGAAGTTCTTCAACTTTGATTTATGGAGTCATATTTGGAACAAGATGTTATTGTGTAGATATTGAATAAATTGTTAGTACCTGGAGTAGGGGAGACTGATGAGACCTTGAAGCATGTTCTGATCTTAGCCTTAGTTGCCTACAGTAGATCGACTCTATGCTTGTCATGTCAAGTTTTCTGAATCAACAGTGTGGGTGTCAAATGTTGCTCGTACATTAAATTGAGGAATGTAAATCATTTAAATTATGTTCTGATCAAGCCTTAGTCTGTCGCATTAATTGCTCGAGTGTTCTGTATCAAGTTTCTGGAGTTAGTTGTGACTATCAGGATGGTACATGTGGCTCTAGCTGCTCTTTCTCTCCTCAAACCGCAATTTTTTCTATTTCTAGTTTCTGGCTTAGTCTTCTGTCTGTTTTCTCTCTCTCTCTTGCTTTCACTCTATCTCAGGGTGTGTTCACAACTATCTACCATGTAAGAGAGCTTGTATTGTGGTGCCGCTCTTCATTCGTCAAATTACTGGTTTGGTGTCTGTTTTGCTTATGATTTATAGTTTTTTTATTCTGGAGTTTCTTCTGCTTTTTGTCCAGTTTGATCAGAGGCAGAAGTCTATGGGACTTCCAACTAGTGAGGAGATGCAGAAACAGGAGATTCTGAAGAAATTCATGTCTGAGGTAAACACGAGCTTTTGAGTCTTTGACTGTTGGACTCCCTTCAGTGCCCAATTTGTACAATGGTCTGCTAATTATCCTTTGATTTGCTGCAGCATCCGGAGATGGACTTTTCAAGGGCAAAGATAGCTTAAATAGGACTTCTTCCAAAGTGTTATCTGTTTTGGGTGATCTGTGGTCCTGTAATGTACTCTGGCATTCTCATCTATATGCTGGTGGAACCTGTGGGCATTTTTTTTGTTATCATCTTTTTGGGGAATGTTCTTGGGGTCTCAGAGTGGTAGAACTTTGTTCATATTGAGTCTATTCAGAAGTTAATATGGACTCGATTAAAAATTTGCAAGATGGGTAGGAATATATTTTGGGATTCTGCTGCTCTGTGTTTGCGAAGTCTAATGAGGTTTCGGTATTTCCTTGTCCTTTTGTACGAAAGGACGAAAATGGATTCACTGAGGGTTTCTTCGCTTTATGATAGTTGGCCTTCGTGTTTTGCTGATTAACTTGATAATAATTTAATGTAAAAATAAGGGAAAATTAGCAACTACTCCTGTACTTAATCAAGTTTTGGTTTTAAAAATAGGAACTAAGTTTTTAATTTTGCACATTCAATATTTAGAATTTTAAAAAGGTTGTAATTGTCATGTCTGTCCGGGGAGTTAATGGAATTTTTGGAAAATAACTTATGGCTAATCTGTACTGTTGAGCTTTTGAGAATTCCGACCCTTTTTTTATATGAAGAAAAATTAGGTGGTCGACCATAATTGTCTTGGTCATAACCTGAAAGGATGTCATTGTGCCGCTGGGTTAGGAACATGCTGCGCATATTTGAGGCTGCTTTTAGAATGGGCTGGGGACTACAACGTGTGCATTAGGGCAGTGCACAGGACCATACCTAATTTGTTGCCCTCATTGTGTATTAAGCCACTAAGATCTTTTTCTACTGCCGTGACATGATACATCTTATTTCAAGTCTGCTCCAAAAACTTATTTTTCCTTTCGTTCTTTTTTTACCAATATTTTTTCAAACGTTCAAGTATAAGTGGAAGTGGCACATGCTTCTTGTTCTAGACTTGGACTTTCCAAATTAGGGAACTTTTCTTCTATAGTCTCACTGATTGCCATTCTCAACTGTGTGAAAACGAAACGAAGGAACTACACCAGTAAAAAGACTACACTGTCTGAGTGGGGTATACACTTTTGAATCCGAGAAAATGAACTACACCAGTAAATTCTTCAGAGAACTAACAGAGATTCGAAGCTCCAAAGATAGGATCTGTAAGATTAGTTCAACTCAAGCGTGGGCCAGAGGATTAGGCTCGTACTATTTCGGGTTACTATCAGGCTTGTCCACTATTGGCTGAATCTTTTCCCGATAGGTCGTGCTACACAAGACAAACGAAAGACAACTTTTGTGTATATATCGTGTTCCACAAACTGTGTCCATGGAGTCCATGCCCATGTTGCCAAATTCTGGCCCTTTGCTCGGTTCTGTGTTTTCTGTTGTCAATACGAAGTGCAATCTTGCTACTAACCCAAGATTATTTTTTCGTTTTCATCTCTCTTTTGCTCAATATCAGAAAGCAGAGTGAGGCAGTGGGGCAATTCCTTTGCTGAGCCATGCTGACAAACTCATCAATGAGATGGTCGACCTCTTGGGTGTTTTTGTTTATAGGTCACATAACCCCATATGCCTAAAATTAGGTACAGAACCACTTGTTCATTTACTTCATTTTTTAAATGGGCTTTGCCGATTATATTATTAAGTGCAACAATTATTTCCGTATTTGTCTTCCAAAATGGCACATCGTGTGGCACAATAGTTGGGTGTCTCCTAAAGTAGGGATCCCAATGACAGAGTGCATCGGACAAAACCTGAAAGTGAGAACAAAATACACCTGTCACTTCAGTCTCTGCATAATGCAACTACCGATGACACGTGTCTGAACCTGACACGTGGGTCACCTTCACTCTTCCTTTCCCCCAAGGGAAAGAAAAGGACTCTGTTTTGCAGCAAGCTTTTTCTAGAGTCTCCACTCTCCAGTTTCTTTACCCTTGATACCCAGAGGACCTAAGGTCCACCACTAGGCGCTAACATATGTAAACTGATTGTTAAAGAAAAACAAAACATGAATTGATTTCATATATAAGTTGATGTTGCATAGACAGAGGATTGGAAAACAGAGTGAATCATAAAATTTGGAGTCATAAACTGGGCAGGTAAATATCACAAACATCATTAAGAGTCTCTTTCTCTTACCGAAAATCCAAGTAATAACTATAAGAAGGGGCGAAAAATATGCAACCAAGTGCTGTTGATGACATCATTTTTTGTTCGTATATTGAAATGCAATCAATCTCCTTGTTATCAACACAAATGGAATCTTCACGACATTCATTTAGTAGGCTTAGGCGTCGCTTCCAGTTGGGAGTTTTCTATTTTCTCCCAATTGGGACAGGGGACAGCTAGCCTAATCAGCCCTTTAGACCCGTTCAAGAATTTTAGAAATATTGAGTCATAACTATTAAGCTAAAGTTGAACCTTCGTCACAGCTCCTAAAAATTAACTGGACTTGAGGCCGGAATGTTGGATCCTAAAAACTCCGACTCCGTACGTGCCTATTCTTGGGAATAACCCGCTGATCAATTGAGCCGACATTTTGTTGTTGCCTGAAGTTTACTTCAGTTATTCATGTACATATATGTATGTGCGCAGGCGCTGCATTCAACAGTAATGAGACTGACGACTGGCCCTGCGAGTCATTGCTGAAACATGTCGTCATCCGACTGAAAAATTGGGACCAAACGTGAGTATAATTTTCTGCGGCAGAAGAGCTGCTCACACCAAAAATGATGCTCATAGTAGCCACAATATGCACATATATTGCTCGATCCGAAAGAATTTAATGCAGACTTGATCATGCTAATTATATGAAGCAAAGACTCAAGTAATTGTATCCGCCTTCGTACGTTTTGTGCTGCTAAAACATGTTTAATCTTATAAATAACTTAGATAATAACCGGATATATGTTTCCAGGTATATTTTCTTTGGCCGACATCACTTTTACAAGTCCCTTAAGATAACCTTATAAAATGACGTACATTTTGGATCAGAGAGAGATGTGATAAAATATTGGTCCACTCGTATAAAGAAACCTGTGAGTTCTTCCTAGAGTTCTCTGTTTATGGATAAAGTAAAGGTCTTGCATGCATGCTGATACCAGCAAAGGATGGGTACTCCTGCAAAGATGAGTCTGATTATTGTGCTGGCTATGTTAAGGGACGGTTGAAATTAAAAGTTTCAAAATTCAAGAACTCAGATCGCGCCACATCAATTAAAATATTTTGAATATCTTAAATAATGTGTTTAACTACAGCTGTCAGATCTTCAGTTTTTAATTTCGGTCGTTGCTTAACATGCTCAGCACATAACCGAACTCAATTTTTTAAAAGAGAGAATTGGAAAATATCTAAGACCTGTAGCAATGGGAGGTTGAAGCATTAATGCATACCTACCCCTCTAGTACAGTAGTTGTGAGTCTTGCAGGCATTTTTCACAAAATTTTGGGGCAGAAATGAACCCGCAGTAAACCAGTAGCATACCCTTTTAAGGCTTTGCAAGTTACTCTTAATTAGAATCAAAACGCACAAAAAATGCTGTAGTTTGAAATGGGGGCCTGATCTTCTATCAGTTTGGGGGATTTTCCTTCTTATAGGATCTGATAGTGGGATTCGGCCGGCCAGTACTGGTGCATTAAGCTTCATTGATTGCCAGATTCAAATCTGCGAAAATGTAAAGAACAGATCAAGAAGAAGAAAGAAACCAGAGTACGAACAGAAACCTTTTACCAAATACTGGAAAAGACAACAGTTGAATGGGATATACACTGTCATCGTTTAGAAAATGAATGGAGAGCCCTTTCACCTTTACAGCTGCCGAAGTACAAACTATATATAGAGTTCTTTTTTCTACATGAAATCCTTAATGGAACGACCTTCTTACTTTTTCCTTGATAAGAAGAGACCACAGTATATGAATCTGTGGGTGCATTTAATACTGCTGTTACTCTGCGCAGGCATTTGTCAAAAAAAGAGCCCCAAGTGGGGGGATTGTAACTCTCTACCTGATTGTGCACACACTAGTAGAAATATCCGTCCAGGCATCTACCACAGAGAGCTAACCTAAAAAAGGGAGACTGCAGGTACCCTTTGAAAACAAAATATTAACAAAGCTGTAGTGCAGTGGAACACCATTGCAATATACAGATCACAAAAAGTGAATATATTCTTATCACTTGCTGGGAGAGGCTCAATTATTTAGCAATCACGCACCCTCAAACATTACAAGTCCTTTTCAACATCTAGTTTGCGATATTTAAGTGACCAAAGAATAGTTGGAAGATAACATATTATATGTTTTTTTATTCTTTCCATATTTCCAAAAGATCAATAAGAGCAAGGAGGGTGCATAAAGCGAGAAAATATCTCCTCAAAAACTTTTACGTACCTTCCACATGAACCATAACCACCTCTGCAATTAATATATATTATTCTAATGAAATGGGATGGGACATAAATTAATAAGTAACTGATCAGGGTTACATCAAAAGGTTTCTCTTATATCGTGAACAGAAAAAAGGATTTCTTTCTGTGAAAATTTTCTTTAATGTTTCATTAATTTATTGCTAAAAAAATTATATATTCTTTTCTTACTAATACGACAAGTGATCAAACATAAAGACATTTGTCACCTTCAAAAGATCCAAACTACGTCAAAAAGATTGTGAAATGATATCTTTATCTCACGCCTGGTCCGGTGCATAGGACGACATGTCACAGGTTTTGGCTAGTGACTGCACGCCCAAACAAAGTCTTAAAGAGCATGCAATATATTAAATTCATCTGGGCGTATATATTACATATCTTTTCAGCCAAAAACAAATGATCAGGTCCCATTGAAATAAGACGAGGAAATGCCAAACCAGCAAGTTGACAACTAGCTAAATGCATCATGCATTCATGCCCAGGTGGACATTAGAGTGTGATGTGGCATGCCACTTGTGCCTTGCTTTTAGTATATATATATACAAGTACTTAAGTGGATCTCCTCGGCCTGCTGGCAGCTGCGGTGCTGACTGCATTCGACGTCCATATATGCACCGACCCCATGTGTCCATGTCCAAGTAAAGCCTCGTCAGGATATTTAAGCCTAAACTATTTGAGTGCGCGAAATGTTTTTGTTTCTTTATTGTACTTTTTCTTCTTGTACTATATATTAAAGCACTTGAGACAATTTGTACTGCGCATATAATAAAAGATTCGTTTTTGGGAGTTGAACAAAAAATGGAATCATTTGCATGCGCTCTAATAATTAGGGCAAATTTAATTTTCATTTTGCTCTATTAGCCATAACATGTCATAAATCTTATGTATTAAAAATAATTTGTTTATGATGTTGTACTTTACATTTCATGACTTATAATATAATATTATACTTAAAATTATTACACCATCCTCTAGACAATAAGATTTCTAAAAACTTAAGGCATTAAAGTATAAAATTATATGCAATAAATTATAAATTACTTCATGAAAAATTATATGCAATAAAGTATAATTTCTTCTCTATAAAATTATATGCAATAAATTACTTCATGAAAAATAATCCTTATATGCATATTTAATTACTAGTATTATATATAGATAAGTTAACGTTAACATGTTAGTTGGTAGGTTATAAAGTATTAGTCGAATCCGCGCACATATTGTGATAGAGACTAAATTATTAGGAATTAGGGTTAAGAAATTATATGTACATATAAACTCATTATTATCAAAGGGATCAGCATCGTCAGATAGTTACATCTAATTATGACCATCTCATTCATAGGATCCCTAAAGATATTTACCTATAATTAAGGAATGAAAATGGAACTAAAATGCCATGAATACAAGAAATATTCTAACTAAGTTTTGACCAACCTGAAGGGGTGGGATTTGAACCTGCTCAAAGGGGGTTGGAAAAGGATTTATCAAATAAAATAAACCAACAAGTGGGAGGAAAAAACAGGAAAAAGAAACAAAAGGACTTTGGTGAAAGTAGCGCCATAGACCAACAAAAGCAAATTAAACCCTAGCTCTCGATCAGCAGGAAAACGGACAGGGATCATAGAAAAGAAGGCTTAATTATTTTGCAGTAAAATGAAGTAGTAATGGGTCTATTTCACAAAGCTTTTTAATATATTTTTTATAATAAAGCATAGATAAAAGGAAATTTTTTAATACCTCCCCGGCTCCCGTCAACGTCTCATGGAGGCCTGATCTGCACCGGTATGTCGTTGATCCTCCAATCCTCCTGCCGGCTCCGCTGGGTGTTTTCTTTGTGTTTTTGTTGCTGTTTTTTTCTTTCTTGTTTGTTTGTTTCTGAGTCAATGCTGGTTAACGCCTTTAAGTAGGTTATGCTCGTTGGGTCACCGCCTTCTTGGAGGGTCTGGTATACCCACTAGAGCAATCTCGCTGTATTTTGATCCTTCGTGATGAAATACAGATATCCGATCATTAGTGCTTAAAAAAAACATGGAACGTTTCTCAAAGTTTGACAAGTCATATCACCTTACTTTGTTTCTCCACTGAACCACTCACGTTTTATTGGACAAGAATCCCATCACTGTCATGATTTTAGTAATTTTTCATTAAACTTATGTTAAGGTGTGATATGGACATTATTTTTTCTTAAAAGAACCAAAACTCGGCCACAAGCTTTCGTTGTCCAGTTTTTATGTCAATTTTTACCTGAACCCTAGATGCATGCAAATCTGGTCTATTGGCTGCCGAGTTTAAATGTCGCACAGGTCAACATTAAGGCTCAACCTCACGAATACGCCAAGTCGTAATTTTCCTTGAAAAAAATTCCCACCTCAAGCTTTCTTATTCGACAATTAAGGCGCCTTCTGTTTCGTTGTAAAAGAGTAGGTAATAAGCTAACAATGCATCCATAGATAGACCGTAGACGTGTGTGTATATATATATTCTCTTCATAGGCGTGAAAAATGTGATGATCTCTTCGCTTTCAGGGTTCGGAGACATCCTTTTCTGAAGAGAACTTCAATAAGGAGGAAGTACTTCCTCCATAGTCGAAGACTCGAAGAAGAGAATACCCATTACAAGAACCATCACGTAATTTGAGAATTCAACTGGGTTACGCTTTAATTTCAAATTTGCCCTGTATGCATACGTGAAGTATTGCATAATTTGTGACTGAAAGGATTGGTTATCATGATTATGACATGCATACGTAAAGTAAGCATCAAAATTTTATTTTTCGACTAAAAATTCAACCATTTTAGGTATCGAAGAAACCATGGCGGATTTTGAAATATTCTACAGTTTAAATGACTAGACAAGTGTGGCACTTACTTTTGTCAATGTCAACCGGTTAAACACCACTCTCAAAACCTTCCCCTTCACACATCATTTCGAGTTTACACCCAAAAGAATCCAAAAAGTCACTTCAAGTTTGGGTCATATAAGGTGGTGCAAGAGGGACCCATCTACCAAAGCAATTTCAATCCCAATTCATCTAGGCGCGTTTCCGCTGTAGTTCGGCACGGATTTGCTGCAGTGTGTGAGAGAAAGGTGTGAGTCTCGCCCGGGACCCACATCTGCCCGAGCAGTGCAATACTATTTGAGCGGGCGTGAGTACCACCCCTCTCTCACACACTGCAGCAAATTTGAGCCCAATTCATCTAGAAAGATAAAAGCACTGTCAAACAATCCACTCCAGCTGTTTTTTTCTTTTTATTTAGCCCCATCATTTTCACTTCTCCTTTTTCTCTCACCGCATTGCTAAATTTCCATCCCTTCCCAGGCCAGAAGTTATGAGTCCATGAAAAAGGAAATCCTTTGAAACCCAAATTATAATTAAGAGTGAAAGTAGTTTTAAATTACCACTTCTTATCTCAACATTCCATTGCATTCATCATTCATGTACGTCTTGGTTAGCATTTTGCATGTCCTATGAGTCTCACAACGTCAGGTGGATCCAGTATGCTATCAAGGATATATATATATATATATATGGCTCGGAAATCTTTCATCATCTGATCATGGTCTATTACATAAGATCAGTGCCATAGCTAGCATGCGTGTCCACTTTGACTTCAGACATATGCATATTTCAAGGTTTATAATACCACAACCCTTTTGAATATAGTGATTTGATCATTAAGATTAGAATCTAAATTAATGGACAATCAAAGTGGGTGGCAGGGAGTACGTACTTTTTGTCTATAATAGAAGGAGTGGAGACATAAAAGATCAATTCAGATGCAAAGCTTGAAACGGAATGGCTCAATTCACTTCATCTCCTCCATTACCAATTGTTTTGGTTTTTTTCCTTTAAAAGTCAACCAATTACTTAAGAGCAAATTAATTGGGTTCTCAAATCCGAGTTCGACTTACGTACGTAGGTGGGCAAGCCCCGCCGTTTTCCTCTGATTTCATTTCAAATTATATGGTTGTGAATGAGGCTCTTAATCGTGGAAAACCCTTATAATCATTCACATATTCCTCAATATTACTGACCAAAGGGAATTAACCACCTAGCCGACCCAGGTGTGTGGCACGCAGCTGAATGATTTCTCATGGGAAGAAGCAAAACTAAAGACGATCTCTTTCATTCTTTGTCTGATATATTCTGCTGCGAAAATTCGGCTGCCAAGTGTTGCGATGTTAATGCGCCGTGTGTAGGCGACTAACAGGGTATCAGTCTATCACCCTTTTGACAGGGACATCGACAATGAGTTTTGTGTGTACCTTAGGCCTTTTGTGAAGCTTTTTCTTTGGAGCTTCCCTTTTACAATTTTCCTTTTTTCCTAATGTGGGAATTTAAGGTTTTGTGTTGCTAGCTAGCTAGCTCTAGCGAGCCAGCCTCAAAGTGCACATACATACCTTGCTACTCATTGCTCAAAAGAAAGAGGGGCATATACTTCACACTTTCTTTTTTGATGCCTTGGTTGAAATTCTTTGAGCCTTTTCCGCTCACTTTACAGCCCAACTCCATATTCGTCCCATAAATTTCTTTCGATCTTGAAAGCTATTTGACCCTTAATAATTATTCAAATATACTTCTCAAAAGAAACCCCATAGTGGGTTTTCCTATTTAGGTTTTGCGTTCCACATTCTCTTAGGATTTTCTACCATGTCCTCCAATGTCCAATCCCCTTCCCCACTTAACCTTTTAAAAATGGGAGGATACCCAAAAACACTTCTGAAACAAATCATAACTTTTCATAGTTAGAGAAGGATGAATATGAGTGGTATATATATTTATTTGTTTTCTGTTATTTGGCTTGTAAATAAGGAGAAAAGAAAAAGGAACAAAAGAGCAAATTATTCCATACGTTCGTAATATTTCTGTTTAAGGCTTGTTTACTATATATATGATATGTCAATATTCCATTTTCCTATCTTTTCCTCTTCACTTTCTGAGTAACCAAACGAAAAAAAAGGAGGAAACTAGTAGAGTTTGCCTTTTTCTCACCTCTTTTGTCTAGTAGTAACAAGTGAAGAGAACTCCAAAAGGCAAAACAAGGTGAAACAAAACTCAGGTAAAAGAGTGTTTTCACGTGAATCAAAGTTTTTTTTTCAAAATTTCTGTTTCAAAATTAAGAAAAGTTATTAAGTAATTAGCCTTAATTTAAGTGGGATCTCTCAGACAGTGGCGGAACCAGGACCAAAATTTAGGGGGGTCGAATTCTAAAGACGAAATGACAATAATTTTTTTTCTTTATAATGCTAAAAATTGTCTTACAATTACAATATCAAAAATTAAAGACTAAAAGCATTAAAAATATTACAATACATGTACCGTGCTATGTACTGCGACTGAGATGTGACAATTGCATCCTACGATTTTATATATTTTGAAAATGTTACAAAACGGCTTCGTTCTCTTGTGACAAACTTATCCATTATCTAAATAAAATAAAATAAAGTGAATGTATCAATATATTATATTCCAGATACTAAAAGCCATGTGGAGATGCAAATACATGTGGAGATGCAAAGTGAAGTCTCCTGTTCATAAACACATGTGGAGATGCAAATAAACAGTGAAAAATATATGGCAGCCAATTCCACAAAAGCAAAACAGTACAACAGTTGTCAAAATATAGAAACAAGCAATTGCTGAAGTTCTAAAATTAGTGTTTCCCTTTGCTCCAGGCAATGACACATTTGTCTACCTAGAAGTGCAAAATACTCATCTGCCTCATGATTAATCATAATCTCAGGCTTCTTTCTTCTCCCATCATCTCCAAGTTCTTACCCAAATTTCTGGCCTACGTTTCTCACTCCCTCCCAATGACCAGCCTTATTGACTAACCAATGAGAGTCAAGTCAAAACTTCCAAACCTTTTCAAAAACTATACTTCCTCAGGCCAAAAAAATATGGACCCCCCTCCCCTCTACAGATTTTCAGGGCATATATTCCTAAACCTTTCTTTTTCTATATCTCATTTTCAAGGGGATATTAAATTTTAAATTTTCCAATCATTTGGATCTACCATTGCATCAAACTTGTCATGTGATATTATTAGTAACACCGCCAAGCAAACCCATGATAAATGTTCACGATTGATTATTATTATTTTTCTTAGAAGGACAAAAAGAAAACAGCTGGCCATGATTGGCCAGTGGTAAGAATCTTGAAGAAGAATATTAATTGAGCTGAAAATCGGGAACCTTCATTCAAGAGATGATCAAGAAAAATTCAACTCTCAAGTTAGTTGCTCATTCGGCCAAAGAACCTTTTATGAAAAATTCAACAACATATCCCACTATCCCAGCACTTCCAACAACCCACAACATAACAACCCACAAAATTCACACATTTTTAATTCACAAAATTCATAAAATCTCTAATTCACAAAACTCATCAAATCTCTAATTCACATATTCCTAATTCAAAAAATTCATCAAATCCCTAATTCATAAAATTCATCAAAAAATCACAACAATAATTAAATTTGTAAATATAATTAAATCATGGTTGAGTGCCTAGACCTGCGACGGTGGCTAGTGTGGAAGTGGCTGAGTGAGAGAGTGAGAGGTGTGAGAAACAGAAAAGACAAAGGCAGGAGGCAGTGGCGGAAGGAAGGGGTAGCGACCCTGCATTTGTTCTGCAAATTTTGGCAATCAACTTTTTCTTCGTTGTTTTTTTTTCATTCTTTGACTAAGTTAACGTTCATACATAGTGGATATCTAAGTCCACATAATATTGTACCTCTGAATAGAGGAAACAACACCTGGCTCTTATGATCAGACATCGAGACTTTCACAGACACCCAGCGAGGGTATACCCAGGGAAGGAAAAAAATGGGTCGCGGGAACAACCTGCAACCATACTATCCAAATAATTGAACAATATTTTTTTTGCAAAAAATTACGTGAAAAAATGCAAAAAGTTACAATCGGAGCTTTTAAGTTTTTTTAATATAATATGCAAAAATAAGGGAAAAAGCGAAAAATGAGAGAGTGAGAGGTGTGAGGACTGATGGTGCCAGTTTAGCTCATTTCTGCTGTGTGGACTGATATAAAATGTCAGACGATGTTATTGTAGTTTTCTGGGTCAGGGGTATCGGGCCCAGGCTTTATGTGTAAAACATATGTATAGTTAGTCTGAGCCTGAGCTTCAGGGATATCAGGGCCAAGCCAACTTAATTTTTAAAAAAAAAATAATAAAGTAATGAAAAAAAAAATTTGTGGCGTGAGGGGTAGCGGCCGCCCAGGGTCGCTACCCCTTCCTTCCGCCTCTGCTCTCAGACCGAATATTGGAAGCTCTTCTTGCAACCAAAGGGTTTACTTCAATTCCTGATCTTTCACCATCTCGTGGAATGAGACTGATATTCTCTGCTTTATGCTTTGAGTTCGTGAAAGGGACGAAAGTTTGGTTTGACACTTCAAAATATTATTGTTTCTCAAACACAAATTGCAATACGGAGGAATAGGCCTCTCCACATTGATAGAGAATTTGAATAATTTGATCAAATTGGTGGACAGAATCTCTGGGCATGTTCGTTTTGAGAAAATTTGTTGAATTCTAATAATAGTGTGAATATTTAGGTGATGTTTGAGCTTTATTAGCATACGTGTAAAAGTTGTTAAAATGTATTAATGTGTAAAAAATAACATTGAATTATATTGATATACGTATAGAAATAATATTAATAATATAAATTTTAAAAGTTAATTTCAAATTTTAAAAGTTTTAGCCAATCGAATATGCCTTCTATCTTTCTTTCTCCCAGTTTTTACGGCTAATATTAATTTATTTTCTCTCATTACTTTTTTGTTCTTGGTCTTTTTCTATAAAAAAAATATATTATCAAGTCCGTGAACAAAACCCTCTGGAGCTTGTTTGGAAACCGGTTCTGGTTTTAAAGGTTTAAACTACTGTTTAAACCCAAATTTTTCATACGTGCCTTCTATATGTTTGAAAACATGGGAAAATAATAATAAATAAAAAAAATTTGGGGAAATATGTTTTTTTCATTAGTGTCAGACGCATTAATGGATCTGTCAGGTAATAGTGGGCGTGTATAATATGGCAGGGTGAGGGACAGAATAAAGCACTGGTTGAGTCTAGGTCCAACTTATTAAACCGAAATCATAACCTTGACCCTGAACCAGAACTTGAATCGGCAAGCCCTAGAGGGTTATGGTGGCTGGTTTTGGCGGTTCTAAGGCAGCTAGTATGTACATTCTGACAAGCTTTAAAGTCGGAAGGGGTAGGGCTGAACAAAATCGGACTGCGGATAGGATCGGACCGCAAAAACGGATCTAATTTGCGGTCCGGTCCGGTCCTATTTTTATAAATGCGGTCCGGACCGTATTTATTAATATAAATAAAAATATATTGTTTTATATTTTTTAATACAAATTAAAAACTTAAAAATTTTAATTTTAATCTAAACTAAAACTCTACATTTTTATATGTCATTTCCCTTCGAAATTAACCTACTAAAAAATTTTAAAAAATGAAATATGTCCTGACTGTATTTGATTGAACCGGACTACTTATAAGTGGTTCAATCATGTCCTCTATTATAGTAGGACCAAAAATCCGGTTTGCAGCCCGACGAAGGGGACCTCCCGTATTAATATAACACAAAGTTCTTTGGTGAAGCTTATTATAATAGCAAAAGTTAAACTACGCATAACTCTTTACAGGACTTTTTGGTACAAAACCAGCTAGATCTTCTCTAGATATTTTAGCATATCAAAACCCAGCTAAAATATTTATCATGCATTTAAATATGCAGAAACCACAGAAAATCTGATTAGGCCTCTGAATAAGACATCCCTAGCTAGCTTTGTTTTTTTTAATCACTTTCTACAGCCTACTTGGCTAACCATGAGGACTTAAGATCAATGCTGAAGTGAAATTTTGGCGTACTCGCTTTCAAGAAAATCCTTTCATCATCTTTGAACTTTTATGGCAAAACCAGAAAAAGTAATATTTCACCAAAATGCATGCGTGCTGTCAAAGTCATTAATACGTATGAGGTCAGAGCATATGTATTAATTAGTGAGGTTTGATTATAAAAATTTTAGAGAGTTAAAATTGGTAAAAAAATAGAGAGATGATTTAAATGAATTTTTTATATTTATTTAGAATAAAAAAATGATGATTTGATATAGAGAGAATTTTGGGGAGTTATTATTTTGGGATGAAAATTTTTGCTCTCAATCATCTCCAAAACAGTAGTTTCAAAGTAGGGTTACTTTAGTTTGAAACCAATGGATTATGATACTTTGTAATTTTCCATTCGAATTTGAAGGTGTAATTATAATAGATGGATCTCATTGTAGGATGCATGTTGTCCAAAACTTTATATAGACATCATTTAATGATGTATAGTTCATCTATTATATATGTCTATCTTTCTCCAAATTACATCATGCAATTTGGATAAGAAACTACAGATAATCTTAATTTTATTCCAGCAGCATTTACGTATGCTTACCTTTTTTCCTTAAATTTCCTAGCTAGGAAATTGCATCACATGGCTGGTTTCATCACCATCTTAAACTAACCTGTGATTACTTGGACCACAACTACGAGCACAAATAGTAATCATAATAACTATGATAGTATTACTAATTTACTAATATTAATAATAGTAAGAAGTAAAAATAAACAAAGCATAAACCAGCTCATGATAGGTCCATATTTAACTTATTAGGTAGTAGAGAGAAGCCAATATTGGAGTCAAGGGTACGTAAGGCATGCTCATATGTATGGTTGCTAATAACTTTCTTGTTTCGTTTTTCTTCTTCGTCTTCTTCTTCCTGTTCCTCACGTTGTGCTTCTTTTCTTTCTCTTTTTAGACTTCTTAGGTTAGGAAATATTTGTCATTTTTCATTATCTTTCAACGGCTCTATAATATGATCTTTGATTCGTATAACTAATGGGTAATTGAATAATAAGGACAAACAATATTCTATTCGGCCTTCACAAACCAAATTCAAATGATAATAATTCTTTGAACAACTATTCCCGCCTGCAAAAACCTAATTCAAATGTTAATAATTCTGGGAACAGCTAGTGCAGTAGTATTGGACGCCACCTGACCAAGGGAGCCTTTACTATGCTTAGTGGACAACTAAACTATACGCCTTATGTATATGTGATCCAAACTGCAACCCAATTGGAGGATTGACTTCCTTTCAACTCTATTAATTTACTCTTGGCCATCTGTGGAGAGTACTATGCCAGAATCATTGAGATTATTGCTGTGGAGAAATAAAAATAAAAATCCCTAAACATGATTACTGCATTTTGCTATACCAGATGATCGATCGGTTCAAACCTTCTCAAATTTTGCTGCTCCTCGACTTCATTAGACTCTTTGTTTTAGACCAAAATTGGAAAAAGAGAAAAAACACAGAAAGAAGAGATCATGTCCATTCCATCTCTGCCAGTACTTAGAAGTTTTCAGGGGCGTGCATCTCAAGTTGGGTAATAGTTTTCAGACCCGTTGAGCATATCCAGTAGGCGTAGAAATCTTAGAAACAGACAGACAAGACAATGATTTTCACCAAATCAATCTGCTAATAATACATCAGATTTAGAAGTTCTCTGTTCTAATGATGTATACTTAGAATAGATTCCCCAATAAGTCCATGATTGGGTTCGAGCTAAATCTGTCAACAGTGATAATCTTCATTACCCTCTCGTAAAACAAGTCACAGGATCTCAATCAGATCTTCCATTCAGATTTCATGGTGAATTAAAAATCCAAAGAGAATACACTTCTGGCTCCAGAACCAGCTTGGGCTCCAGCCTACAGGCAATTTGCTAATCCAGCTGCACAGCAGCAACAGTGGACTTAATATAATCAATTTGCCCTTTGTTTTTTCCAGAGAGATTGGAGCATCCTAACACTAATTGTTGAGAAAGGTGTACTCCCACATTGCTTAGGGCATGTGAGAATTTTGGCTTATAAATAAGCCCACATGTAATGCTTTGAAATATAAGCGAGTTAACATAATAAATTCAATTGAGTATTCTCATAATTGGATGTCTCACTTATCAGTGTAAAAATTTTTATTTCTAACATGGTATCAGAGCAAAGTTTTCGGTTTTAGTTCGGTTACCTCCCGGCTCAGTACCGGAAATTTTCCGGCTCAGTATCGGCGACCTCCCGGCTCAGTACGAGCAACTTTTTCGGCTCAGTATCGGGGCAACTTTTTTGGCTCAGTACCGGCAACCTCCCGGCTCAGTATCGTGGCAACTTTCTGGCTCAGTACCGACAATCTTTGTTTTTTTTCTCTTGTAATTATTTTTTTGTAACTTCAAACTCAGTTTGTCGGTTTATCCACCTTGAGTTTGCGGGAGAGTGTCGAGAAAGGTGTAGTCACACATTGCTTAGGCAATGTGGGCATGTGAGAATTTTGACTTATAAATAAGCCTCCATATAATACTTTGAAATATAAGTGAGTTAACATAATAAATATAATTGGATATTCTCATAATTGGATGTCTCACTTGTCCGTGTAAAAATTTTTATTTCTAACACTAATCTCAATACAAATATATATATGTTATATGTATTGGGTATAAAGGGTATGTTTGGTGGTTAAAATTTTGGGTATTGGGGTTTGGAAAATATTATAAAGTAAAGAAATGTTATGAGAGTTGGTGAAAAAGTGAAGAGAGAGAAGATTTTTAATAAATATTATTATAATAAAAAATTATGTGATAAATTTTTTAATAGTAAACCTAAAATTTTGAACTCAATTAATTGGGCCCAAACATGCCTTTTTAAGAAGGTCTAAGATTGCAAAAGATAAAGCTACTCTAAGAGTGTATCCCACACGCCTCCCATGAGCGTGGGTACTACTGCTGTGGACCAAACTGTACATTGATCACTGTGTAGAGCCAACAAAGCATGTCCACAGATTTTGCCATTTTGGCTCGATGCAATTCACCTGTTACAAATTGCAATATAAAAAAGCATCATGACAAGAGACACTGGAGTGGGACAGTGCATTATAAAATGATGATGTCCTTTTCCTACTTTGTCCCTACTCTATTTTCTTGCGTCATCACCTCGAGAAGAAAAAGGAAAAAGACAATCTAATTACCCGTTTATTATATATATATATAACTTCTCTCTCCACCTCGGTCTTAAATGAAAGCCCAACTATTGAACAACCAAGCAAGTACTCCAACCGTTTGTCTGGCGCTGCTCTGGTGTAGTGTCCCTGTTTGTGCTCTGTTCTCTTTGAAGCTACAAGTATCGGAGAAATGTATGCAGACGCTGGAATTTTGTTCCCTTATTTTCAGAATTTCTATCAGGAAGTTCACCAACTTGATGAGTACTGTAAAATCCAGAAGTCCAATGCTTCAATGGTACTTTCTCTTATGTTTCTCTCTAATTTGGCTTCTTACCCTTTGTGGGTTTGGTTGATCGGCATTTCTTTGACTGGTTTTGAACTAGGCCAGAGCTATCTTGCTGAAAGTTTAGTTTGTTTCTTTGATGTCCGCTCTTTTCTTGCTGAGAAAATGAGGCCAAGACAAATGGAACATTTTCTGTTTCCTTGAATTCGGAAGTTCTAAGTTTCAGTTAAATATTGCAGTTCCAACTGAATTTTCAGAGTTTTGTTTTGTTTTGTTTTCCTTGTTTACTTGTTTGGTCGCTGAGAAAATAGGGGGAAATGAAAAAGGTAATGTTAGTAATAAAAAGTCCAGTATCTTTCTATGTTTTATGCTGTTGGGTGCTCGACAAAAGTGACAAAAAAATTCTTTTGCTTTTTATTTTACCAAATTTGTCAGAACACAAATGGAAACAGCTGGAGTTTACTTTAGTGCCGGATCTGGAAAAGGAAAGAGAAAAGGAATATAAACAAGAAAAAAATTTCTCAGACACAGTTCCGTGTACTCTACTCTTTCTTTGATTTCCTCTTTGAATTTCTGATGTCAACTCTTCGGTGGAATTGTGGCTTTTCACGGCACACACAGAGGCTACGAGTAACTCCAGAAAAAAAAAATTCTCCACTTTTTTCTGTGTTCTTGAAGGCTAGGGGTCAAGAAAGAAAGTAGGGGAAAAGGGAAAGGTAATCTTTACCTTGATTATCCTGAATGACTTTGATCTAGTTTTAAATTAAAACAAGGAAAAAGCGAGGAAAAGAAGATTGCGCTCGAAAAGTTTGTTTAGATCTTTGCTTTTGTTAATAGTGGGTGATTTACATGGAAATTTTATGCTTTCAAGTGGCTTGGTGTTTTGCTATTTAAAGAAGATTTTACAGGCAACTTAATAGTGTTTCTCATTAATGAAAGTGTTTTTAAACATATGAACTCTGGTTATGGATAGAGAAAGTGGTTTGGGGTTTCAATATAAATGCTCATTTATGATGGAATTCAAAAAAAAAATTAGAGCGAAACTACTGCAGAATTCAACTGGGGATTGAAAATTAGCCGTCTTTTCTATGTCCTTTCTAAATAAATTATTGCTTTCCATGAATTTACGGGACAACAGTGACCTCTTGTGATTTTCTTTTTCCTGAAAGTTCTGTGTTTTGAGGAAAGTTCTTTGTTTTGAGGTAGAATTCATGTAACTCGTTGAATTTACTTCCCATTTGAGAAGTCGGTTTAGTTTGGACTCCCTTTGATACCAAGCCTATCCATCTGTACCTAGACCAAATGTAAAATTTCAAAACCATGCTTGTTTGCCCTGGCCTGAATTCACTTAGCACTACCTGCACAAATCCACATCCGGAATACTTGTATGATCAACACCTTGTATAAGCCTGATTCTTCTCTAAGCGTTTTGTTAGATGGAAGAAACTTGCAATAAGAGATGATTCCTGCCACCTGCTATACTTTCCTTTGTCTAACGACCGGAATCAATTTTATAAAGTACGCATGGCATTGTAAACCCACTAAACATCAGCACATCTGTCTGAGAATAGTGTCGATAGTGAGGTGTTTCTGCCAATAGTTTCTTCTTTGTTACTTTTGCACTTTGTTAATTGCATTGTCCCATTTTGTAATTCAGGGCAACCTGGCTCAGACCTCAATATTGGAATATGACCTAGGAGGAGAAGGGGATCTATTCAAAGCTCCAGAACCCATCATTGAAGAACCAGTTGTGAGCATTGATCCCATGTCAGCAGCCATTTCTATGATATCTTGCGGGGAAGATGTTATGTCCTCCCAGGGGCTCAAGGTTGCAGACATTGAGTCACTCCAAAATGACCAGCAGCTTTTGAGTGAGGTTTTCTATGAGTGCCGAAAGGATCTATTAGAAAAAACAGCAATAGAAACACCACTCTGTGAGGTTATGGATATAAAGATTCCTCTCTCAAGGATAGATGACAACCAAATTCAAGAAAACAAACTACTTTCTGATGTATCATTCCAGAAAAGTGGCAGCTCAGGATGTTTAAGCTCAATGGAGTGGATGCATGGAGCTGCAATGAAGCCAAATTTCCTGGATTTTCCTACAGTGGATTTTGGTTCAGTTTATGGAATGCGGAGGGCATTTAGTGAAGGTGACATTAAGGTCAGACTTAATTAATTTACATATGTTCTGAAAGAATATATATCTTGAGGTTGACGTTGTCATGCAACTGTGCTTAATAATTTGTTAATGGAAAAGAGGAAAATAAAGAAAACACGACACTTCGCACTAAAATATAAAGTTGCTTTTAACTCTGTGATATTAACTCGATTAAGTGGGTTTAAGACAGTATAGTTGAAAATTAATGATTAATTGAGAGGAGAATATTGGGTTGGGTTTACCAGGGATGACTTTTGTATCTCTAGTATACCAAAATAACAAAAACTGAGTCTAGGCTTCCGGTCAGTATCATTCGCAATGGAGAGATTTTCGTACCTGGCAAAGTTTTTTTTTCACCTCTATACAAGACATTTCTATGGATTTAAATTGGCTGTAGAGTCCTAGTTGAAGCAACTACGATAAACTGATAGGAGATCTGTTAGTATGACCTTTCTCTTCATAATTTTTGTTGTGTCTTTAAATCTGTACTACTCACAACTTCCTGTGAGATGAGAAGGGTCTCTTTTCTTTTCTTTTTCCTTTTTTTCGCCCTGGACAAGAAGGCTCCCCCTTTATGAATAATTAAAATAACCTCTTCTAATGAGATCTAGTGACTTACTGCATTTTCCAACAAATATATTTCTATCCGGTAGTGCATGGGCCTGGAGTTTCCCTGCATGAAGTTTCACACAAGAGAGAGAGTCAGTCTTGTTTTTCCTGTTGAGAACCGGTTAAATTCCTCTGGCCAGGGGTTGGTTATTTCATGAACTTCCTAGCCGTAAAAACAGCAATTTGTTGGCTTTCTCTATACTCTTTCTTTTTCTTCTTCTTCTTCTTCTTTTCTTGTCCCCCTTTTATTGCTTTCTTTGATTCTCCCCTTCTTACCATTCTCATTTGTGTGGTTTTTAAACTACCAGATTCTAGACACTTCTAAAAAAAAAAAACACACAGCATTACTTGCCTTTGTGACAGTCTACGAACTAAGAATTGTTTAGATGCTTCTGGTCATTGATACTGAGTTTTTTGTGACAGACTCTCGGTAATGGCATGAGCCTCATCCATTCTCCCCTTGAGCGACCATTACTTATCAGCAACTGTACTACTCAAGAACGCCGGGAAAAGCTTTCCAGATATAGAAATAAGAAGACAAAGAGGAACTTTGGCAGGAAAATCAAGGTAATATGATACTTAGACTGTGTCCCTTACTAGCAATTCTTAAATTTATCGTTCTTTAAAATTGTCGGAGTCAAGCCTTGTTCATAGAATCTGATTTATATGACTATAAAAGATAGGTGAAGAACGACAATTAAAGGGAGGTCTCTTTTACCTCATGAGCTGTTGGATTCCATGGCTAAGGCTTACTTTGGCGGGTTTTGGGTGAGGGTGGAGGCAGAGGATAGGGGGCGAGTGTGATAGAACCACCAGATTCTAGGGGAGTTGGTGGCAATCAAGTTCACTAGTCGCTTTCTGGAGATCATCGACAGAAAAATTTAATTGAATAAAAGGGAGCGACTAATTGACCTTAGTTATTACTCCCAAAGGCCTCAGAATTTCTTGTTGAATTGGTTGCTCTGCATCGTTGGTTGTTCCTACTCGCATTAAACCCTTGAATTTGAAATGCAGAAATTATTTCTTTCTACCATTTTGTAACCATTATCTCCAATTTTTAAGGCTATCATTTAACCATTTTGAAAATCATCGTGTGCGCTTCCTATTATCTTTGTCCAACTCAGGGACTGGGGAACTTCTCTGTTTAACCTAAATTTGTAAGCAATTCACAATTCCCATGTCGGGCATTGCTTTGCAGATCGGAGAACCCACAGAAGAACCAATACTCGACTCTCAATTATGCTTTCTTTTTGGACATTTGCTCTTCAGTTCAATATTTTCCACTAGTTTGCTATACAACAAGTTCGGCCTTTGACCTGATTCCTTGAACTTATGGTTTGGCTTTGTTATAGTATGCTTGTAGGAAGGCTCTGGCTGACAGTCAACCAAGGATTCGCGGGAGGTTTGCAAAGACCGAAGAATCCGATGCCAAGAGGCAATAACTGTTATCACTTTTAGTCCGAGGGAGTTTAGAGAAGAAAAGGCTAGCTTTGATTAGTCATTAAAGAGGCACGCACACCTGGACAATAGAGTCGGAGTCAATGGAAAGTAAGAATAGGTATCTCAATAAACCAGATCCCCCAACTCTTGTAGCCTTGATATCTTTAGTTTTAGTATGGACCGCCCTATGTAAACTGAAATGCTCAAAGTAGAGTTGTACATAAAGTTTGATAAATAAATGTTGAAGCAAAAATTTGTACTCGGTGCATATATGTTGCGAAATGGCAATGTTATCATCTCTCTGTTCTTGCTTCCTCTTTATAAATGATGTGATCAATAATGATATTTTCTCATACAACACACCCTCATGCATAAATAAACGCTTCTAAACTGGAATTTAGTTCATTCTCTCTTTTTTTCACCCATTCATAACCTGAGTTGGGGAGAAAGAGAGAACCCAGGGTGAAAGCAGGAACTTTCCCAGTATTCCTGGATGACAAGACAGTCACATGACCTTGTCATGTCTTCCCCGTAGGCAATCGCTAGCAATCCTAATGTTATTCGGCCTATGTGTGCACGGCGGTTGGGGCTAGATTGTCCTCGCTTAGAAGAATGAGGGACACTGCAGCCAAAATAGGCTACTTATGGTTAAATGGCAACTTTCGGATGAGATCTTCTTAGCCTCTTAAATGAGTTTTTTGTTACTTACCATTAGACTCTTGATATTTCTCAATACCTTTTTTGAGTTCTGAGTAGCCTCCCTCTTGGGTTGGCTCACTCCTTTTTTGCCTCTTTTCTTTTTATAGGCTATGCCCCTCTTTTGTGCAGACACTTTGCAGGATTAATATACTTGCCAGTTACCGAAAAAAATTCCACACTTTGCTGGACATGCTTACATGGTGGATACTGGTTAGAAGAACCTTTTCCATTTTGTCTTTAGATGAAAATAATAATTTCCTGAGCTATTTAAATTCTTTTAAGACCTGCCAAAAGTTGGGTTCCTTTAACCAGGGACCTTCTTCTCGAACCCAACTAGTCTAGTAACTGACATCCGCTTTTGGGGATGACTCCCTCATGTTGGGTCAGGGTTCACTCTGTGACATTTTCATTTTGGGCCCGTACGGGTTTGGATTGAACAAACGAAGTGACCTTACCCAAACCGTTCCGAATCATTGGATTGGGTTTGGGGTGATCCATTTTAGTAATGCCAGAAAAATCCTCACCCGAAACCCCTTGTCCAGTTCTTCCTAATCCAATATAGTTCTTGGGTATGGTGCTTTTTGCGCTGTCTTATTAAAGCATGCTCCAAAATTGATTTCGGATCAGAACTTTGCTTGGGGCATTCTTTCCTAGAGTCGTTAACATTGTTACTTGTACTCGTGTACTTTTGGGTCATTGGAAATCAAGTCCCCGAAGTTGTCTCGCTCAAACCTGCGAGGATCCTAAGCCACTTCAACGTAGGTGACAGATCGTCTAGAAATTAAAACCACAATTCGATATCAGAGCTTGCATTGGAGGAATGTTGATTTGAGGTTCTTTCATCCTTCGTCCCTGTGACGACTGGCTGCACGTCTCCGGTAGTAGTACCCTCCACTTCGGCCAAGGCTTGGTCTCTCGCAACACCGGACGAGGGTGTACTTATACACCATTAAGGGCGCTGCCTACACGCGAATTAGCTTCCGAGGTTGAGCAGTCTCAATTTCACTACAGGATTTGCGAATGAATGCTGGGCTGGGCCACCTCGAATGGCGTGAGCCGCATGCGGGGAGACCCGCACGTACGGTTTTTAGGGGAATCTGGTCGAAAGATCGGCGGCGCCCACCCGACTAGAGGGACTGAGAAATTAATAGAGTACAAAACTTATCTTCAAGCTTTACCTTATTCTGATCGTTCAGAGAACACAGCTTCTCAGCACGGTTACGAATCCAAAGGAAAACGGTTTCCAATCCCGGGACCCCTTTACAGGGGAAAGAGGAGGACCCAAGCCTTTTCGATTTAATTCTGGATACGGTTGGTTGTGAAAGAGGAGGACCCAAGCCTTTTTGATTTAAAGCATTTTGGGCTCGTGATAGTAGAAGCACTGCGGTTGTTCAAGGTGCTTGGGATTGTAATATTTATAGCTCTCCTGCGTTTAAGCTGGTCAGCAAGATTCGTGCTACTCAAACTCAATTGAAGCATTGGAATAGAGCTGACTATGTTCTTGGCCGCTCCATTCAAGAAAAGTCTATTATTGCTCAGGAACTATTCCACACTATGAAGCACAAATCCAGCCGGAAAGGTGTTATGGCACTTAAATTGGATATGCTTAAGGCATATGATCGTCTTGAATGGCCCTTCATCCTCAAGGTGCTGAAGTGTTTTGGGTTTCCTATGAAATGGATTGGTTGGATCCATCAATGTGTGTCTACTGTTTCCTTCTATGTTCTCTTGAATGGTAGTGCTTATGGTTGGTTTCGGTCTGGGCGAGGTATTCGTCAGGGGGATCCTTTATCTCCCTTCTTATTCATCATATGCTCTGAAGTTCTTACTCGATTGTTACATAAATCCATCAGCTCTGGAGTTATTCATGGTATTCCTGCAGCTCGGGGAGCTGTCCCAATTTCACACCTTATGTTTGCTGACGATCTCATCATTTTCTGTCGTGCCAATTGTCGGGAAGCTAGGGAGGTGGTATCTATTATGCAGCGTTACTGCCTGTGGTCGGGGCAAGTTGTCAATCTCTTAAAATCATCAGTTGCTTTCAGTGGCAACACCCACCCTGAGCTGAAGGCAGCTATTCTCTCTGATCTCCGGCTTAAGGAAATGCAAGTGGGCAGTACTTACTTAGGTCTTCCTTTGGTCTTACCAAAATCTAAACGACAAGCCTTTGCTGATCTTAAGGCTCAGGTTCTCTGCAAGCTTAAAGGTTGGAAGGCTCGTGTGCTATCTCAGGCGGGTAGAACTGTTCTTATCAAATCTGTTGCTGCAGCAATGCCCCTATATCATATGTCCTCCTTCCTTATGCCCAAAGCTTGGTGTGCGGAGTTGGATCGTCTTTTCAAAGATTTTTGGTGGGGCTTTGATCCCACTAAAACTCGAAATTTTACACCCAAAATATGGACTGGTATTTGTCACCCGAAAGAGCATGGTGGGTTAGGTTTGCGTATAATGTTTGATGCAAATCTTGCACTGGTTGCAAAAATGGGATGGAATCTTTACGCTCAGCCTCATAGCCCTTGGGTTCAGATTTTGAAAGCTAAATACACTGGAGGGAAAGAGTTGCATTATGCTTTGGTTAAAGCTTCTTCTTCTTGGATTTGGCAAAGCATTTGGAATTCTCGTGAGTTAATTTTTAAATGCATTTGCTGGCTGCCTAGACATGGTGCTTCCATTAGAGTGTGGTAGGATCCATGGGTGCCAACTTTGTTTGTCTTTCATCCTGAACTTGCCTTGGCTGATGGTATGCTTAACATGGATCTGCGAGTATCAGAATTATTTGATTTTGAGCTTGAATCATGGAACCTACCACTCTTGAATGAACTGTTCTCGGCTGAATCTGCCTTGGCTATTTCTAATTTGCCACGGTTGTCCACTCTCAGGGAGGATGAATGGATTTGGGCTGCGTTTGCGATTAAAATTTTTGAGTGATTTGTAAAATTTTAGCACTTTTTTTAGAAGAAATAGGTGTATTGAAGTTTGTAAAAAGTGTTAAAATTTTAAGATGTGTTTGTGTAAATGTTGGAAAATTTTGTGATAGTAATAAATAATAATGATTGGGTGTTTGTTTGATTGAGATTAGTGTATAGGAGAGAGAATATTATTTATTCGTTTAATATATACATAATATATATAAAAAGAAGTGGCAAAACGAGGCGCCAACTTCTTCTCCCGCTGGCGTGCTGGTCCCCCCTCCCTTCTTTAAAGTTTTTTTTCTGTTTCCTATTTTGGCCCTAAACAGCGTGTAGTTTCTAGTATTGAAACTACACATCGTTCCGATTTTAACTACACGCCCTCCCCCCAGCCCCACTCCTTTGCACTTTACGTTTTCTTTTGATTTTTCCTCACGATTTTTACAGGCATTTGAGCTGAAATGGTCCTAAAGAAAGCTCTACCGCCGTCGGCACTTTCCCTTCCCCTTCACAGTTGTTTTTTGGTTTTTTTTTTTTGTTCAATTTTTTTTAGACTAATTTTCTCACTTCCACCCTCTTCTTCTCTTTTCTTTTTCTTTTTCAATTTTTCCTTTTTTCTTTTATACGCAACTGGTGAAGCAGAACCATTTTCTGTTGTCTTTATTTTTTCATAAATGATAATGAATTCCGACATAATAGTAACGTATATAATCCGACATTTTCTAGTTAAAAATGTCAACATCATCTCTGCTTATAACATAAAGTAATGGCATTGCAATCCTACCATTTCACCGCACCTAAATTTGATAGGACATTAGACGAACTAAAATGCCATTAAGCATCGATCATACAAGCCAAAACAACGTCAACATCGAAACAAAGATGTTCAACTGATTCAGAAAAAAGGTCAACAAAATATTTCACCTACCCCCAGTAGCAGTCCACATATTCTCAGCAATGTGGTTGCGCATCGCTAGCATTAAAGGTGTATTCTCACTATCATCAACATTTACGTCGCCCCCGTCGTCATCGTCATCATCGCTGCTTGATGAAGAATCCGAGCCCACACCACGATTTGGGTTAGAATAACGACGAAAAATCATATCGTCCATATCATTCAACCTTATGAAGTTGTGAACCACACAACTTGCCGTGACCAGCTGTGCTTGCCTGTTCAATTCAAAATTACTTATTCTCTTCAAAACCTTGCACCGCTTTTTTAGCGCCCCAAAGCATCTTTCTATTACGTTTCGCAGCGAGCTATGCTTGCAGTTAACCAATTCCTTGGGTCCCCTTAGTGCTCCACCCCCAATGAATGAGCTCAAGTGATACCGTTCCCCCTTGTATGGAGGGAGGAATCCTTCTTTGCATGGATAACCTGAATCAACGACGTAAAAGTAACCTGCACAAAAACGCATTAAGAGGAGTTACGCTATATTCAATACTACTTTTGTACGTAAAGCTAAACGATGTTGAAGCGTTGTACCTGGTGGGGGGACAGGAAATCCTAATTCTGGCCTGGTGAGGGCGTCTGTCAATACGAGGTTATCATGTGCAGACTCTTCCCACCCTGGGTAGACGTATGTGAATAATATATTGAAATCACAAACTGCTAGGACATTCTGTGACAAATACTTATTCCTATTACGAAATGCATTATGTAGTTTCGGGGGTACCCCATCTGCGACCACATGTGCCCCATCAAGGGCCCCTATACAGTTCTGCACGTAAAATGTTAATCAGCACTTTCATGCAAATTCAACGCTTTTGAAAGGTATTAGAGATTGGGGATGTAAAAATCACTTACCCTGAACTAAGGGTAGTAATTTGGATTTCCATAAATGTGCGGGTCCACCACACCTATAATGTGTCGAGGTCGTATAATTAGATGGCTCACGTTATGGACACACTTGTTCACTGTTTGAAGCGAACAACAAAATCGATCCGAAATGTCTCGATGGGTGGTCCCGAATCCGATTACCTTCATACACATGGCCAAAGCCTCCTCTACAGTCACGCCTCGAGTAGGCTAGTATTGCCCTTCTTCTACAAGTGTATCGGCTAGTAGCTGAAATACACTCGGACCCATGCGAAACTGCCACCTGCAACTAGTTGGATTTAGGTTGTTAAGAACCTACTCAATATAGTCAGCACCCGATAATCCCACAGGCCACATACGCAACCTCCGTGAACGTCTTCTCCTACGTTCTGTTCGGAGATAAAAATCTGCAATAATCAGTCGTTCTCGCAGATCGTGGTCCGAATCATCATTCCTTCGGTTTGATCTGCTTGAGTTCGATCTACCAACATTGAAGGGGTTCGAGGTAGCAGCATTGAGTGGGTTTGAGCTTCCAGCATTGAAGGGGTTCGAGCTTCCAGCATTGAAAGGGTCCATGGATTTCGACTTTGAACGAAAAGAACGAACCTGCATAAACGATTAATGTGCATCCATAGATTTTAAACAAAAATAGATATAAAAGACAATATGCGTAAGGAAGACATCGTAACTAAATCGGCAACGATATTTAAATAAATACCTCAGATGAAATTTTTGAAAACGATTGATTTTTGACACACAAATACCTTACTCTTAATTCTTAATTCTGATTCCTCGCTGCGGACATAATAAGCATAAAAACGGACCGAACGTTATAAGATAATATGATAAATCGACATTAATAACCATATTGAGACAGAGAAAGGAACGTAACATAACAAATCCCCAAATCACAAACTACTCATCCAATTAACATGAAGGTCCAACATTTCACATCAAGTTCTAATGAAAAAAGACATAACAACCACATACATAACAAGCAAGTCTAACACATCAGAATACCAACAGGCCCAAATACAAAGGCTAAATACCACATAAACAAGTCATCGTAATAGCACATAAACGACTCATCCTAATAACTCGTGATCCAAACACAACGGTGACATCATTTGAGATAGCGTGCCCAACTGTACTTAAATTCGTCATCCATCGCTAGGAAGGCTTCCTGCAGTCACGATTCCCCATTAGATAACTTACAACCACTGCGAACTGTTCTACAGGCAACCTTGGTTTCAAATTCTGAAGAGCGGCAATGCACTCCTTCATACCCCCAGAATGGCTGCTACTGCCCCCATCGTCTTTGTCCCGGCGACCCTTGATAAAACCTCTCATCTCATCATAGTATAGTTCCTCAGAAGTGGGCTTCGCTTTACGACGATGTCGAGAGCCCGTAACTGAAGCGGATCCCCGCTTCCTGGAACCAGAGCCCGTGTCCATTGACTGCACCCCGCCACAACTAAGGTTGACACCACCACCGGAAGCGATATGCTCTGCATCCACGTACCCGGCCCCCCGTCCCTATAACGGATTGCGTGCTCCCGCCGCGCACATTCCTCAGGCGTAGGTGCACGCTGGACAGACGATTGGCGTAGGACCCCAGAAGCAATACCGGTACCGAAAAGTAGATGTAGCTCGGGATAGTTCTGAAAGCCCTTATCTTTGAACTTGGTTATGTTTGGTTGTTTCTGAAATAACAAAGTGATAGTCAAGTATGGTATTGAAATAAATATGCATTACCAACATTACTGAACATTTAAGGAAATGCAGTTATGCTATTGGCACGTCGTGAATGTATACCTCGGATTTCAGCACCCACCAAGCATCATCAACATTAACAGTGTCCTTTTCTTCATTCCACCCGACACCAGTTTGCTCTTTCAAAAATTAGAATGCCTTATAATCTTGTTTTAATGAATTAACTTGTCCCATCACTTGAGCTCCCGATAGCCATGGGTAGTTCGGGATGTAAAGTTTTTCTGCTATTTCTTGCCACAGTCTCGAGTCTTTTGGCTTTCCATCCACAAACGTCTTCGCATTATACTCATCTATCAACAGGTAGATCAAATTTTAGACATCTTCGGCCTGCCAACTGATTCGTGGATTCTATAGAGATACGAACAATCCAATATAAAAAAATTGCAACAACCCAACTAAATCCAACATACGAACATGCCAAAGGACATTATTTACCGGGACAACAACTAATCACATACAAACATGACATTAAAAAAACAAGGATCGAAGTAAATACACGGCGAGGATGCACAAATGTCTTACCTGGGTCATTCGTACTGAAGAAGAAGTGCTGAATGGATCGGAGAACGACTTCCTTGATCTTAGAAAGCACCGCTGCACATGGTTTATGGATGAGTCAGTTAGAAAAGTCTCGAGTTACAAAATCTTGTAATGTTAATTAAACACGTATGAAGCAATACAACACCCTACATATTCGATCCAAACCCATGGTTCCATGGTTGAAATAAATAAAAGATGAACCTTTGCCCTGCAACTAAAGCATTTCAAAAGTAAGAAGCAATAAAAACTAGATTTTTTATGGCAAATCAAATGCAAGAAATTCGTCTTACACTTCATTTCTTCACAAAGTACATGAGAATGGCTCATTTTCCTCATAAATACCAGAGCACTAGATGTTTTGATGACCACAAGTTCAAATGGGGCAAAATATGATGGAGTGAAAACATGAATATGTAACTGATAATCCTCCAAGCAAAGAAATAGATGTCAAATTAAGAAATGAAGAAGCAAGCAGGTCAGTTGACATTTTTTCATTGTTGTTGGATAGATTCTACACTGGTGTTATCTAAATGGTACTGATAAAATCTCATTCCTTCGTCAGGCAAAGAGGTGCAAGTGTGAAAGCTAATGCAGTTGATGGTAATCACCAAAGAGGAATCTCTTAAATTTTCTTAGGGAAAAAGAAATAAGACCTAACTGATGGTAATCACCTAATAGGGATCTCTATTTAAAGTTGAAAAAAATCGGGAATTAGGAGTCCTCGACCCACAACAGATAGAGGAGGCTCATATTGGAATTGGGATCCGAAGGAAACTTGGGCATTTTGGAGATTAGCTTTTCTCATGTCTGATTTCGGTCATCCATCAGTTGCTTTCAATAATTACTTTGCATAAATGGTTGCTATTGATACTTAAAGTTGTTCCTGTATATTGTCACAAAATGCCATTAACATTGTGAGGTTGCACAAGTTATAACTAGGTACAAGGGCCCCTATTTTCTTTATGCACCAGGTTCACAATTTTTCCCCAGCACCATCAATTAACAATAGCATCAACTACACCAAGACACCCTTACTGCAGGGGTTTGCCCCTGAACGAAATAAAGTCTTGCTGCCAACCAATTCGGGAAGCTGAAGAGGTAAATGGGATTTTGTGAATGAAATGTCGAAGAAACACAAAAAACAATAAACCAAAAATGAAATTCTATACAACTAAAACAATATAATAGAAGTCATGATGCTCTGTGTAATCCGAGTCCATAGTTAATTAATACGAGAAGAACTAAACTACTAAAGCAACAACTAGTTAGTTTCAGGAAATCCCATAAATACGAGATAAGCAAACCAATCTCACACCAATTCCTTAGCTACTGCCCCAAATCTCAAGTCTTAAAGCATGATTTCCCCACTAAAAAATTCGCAACCTCAACCCAACTCACAAACCGCTACTGCCCCACATACACTGGAAGCTGCCCCACATACACAGTTGAAAATGGAGACTCACCTGGACGCAAGCAGAGGAGCGGGTGACTGGTGTCGTGGCTGCCTTCCGAGTGGTGTCTGCCTTCCGCTTTCTAGGGTTTCGCAGCGTTCCTGCCTTTGTAATCGGATTCTTCAGCTCTCTCATAACCAACGAATGAAGAGGTTTATTTGAAGGGAAAGGTTGTCCAAACTTCATCTCACCACAAAAGTACGGACCTGGCGAAAGAGACCTCTCTGAACCAAGGCGAATCTGATTCTCCTTTGGTCACATGCGTCTCGAAATTTTGCTCTGTGCGACTTCAAAACTGTGTTCATCATCCCTTCTGTTCTGTACTTCTAATTTATTAGAGGGTAGATGTTACCGTTGTGAAACTTTAACTCTAACATGACATTATTGCAAGTGATATGTTAAACGGGCGGAAAAGAAAACGAGGCGTGCCTGCCTCGCCTGCCTGACTGTCCCCCGACAGTCAGGTTGTCTGTCAAATGTCAGGGAGAGCAAAACCTTTACCTGAAATACCCTTACACCATTAGAGGTCGTAATAAAGAGAACCGGCACCCTACGTAATTTTACTGTAAATTTGTAATAATAAGCGTCAGAATGGGACCCACCCGATTTTAACAAACCCGTTATTTCCCTTCGTGTTATAAAAGGTTGTAGTTGAGTGAGGGTCTAATTTGGTAGGTTAACACAGCACTTGTAGGGGCTGAAACGGAAACATTATGTTTTGTTGGAAATATTTTACACGGACAAACGCATTTGAGTTGAAATTTTTCAAGATGGGTAAAATTTTTCCACGCAAACGCAGCCTTGGGTTCCTAGCTCTCGAGGTTCCTTTTCAGTTATCAGTGCTTACTCTCTTACTCGGCCATGGACTATGCACTCCCATCATTCCTTGCGTGGAAAAGATTAGAACAAGCTTTGGAAGCTACAGTTGCATGACCGACTTAAGTTATTTTTGTGCAAGTGTTTGCAATCTGCCCTGCCCCTCCGTGGCTCCTTCTGTCAATTTTATTTCTGATGTTGAGCTTTTCTGCAAGCTTGTGTCCTCTTTGTAAGTTGGAGGTTGAAACTGCTGAGCATTTTTTTATGCGCTGCCAATATGCTCGTGCAGCGTGGAGAGAATCCTCTTGACCTCTTCGGGTTGATCTTCTTCCCCCTTACTACTTTGTTGATTTTGTACTTCAATTGCTATCTCCTCACAGGTTTTTTGGGATTGCTAAGAGTTCCTTGTAGAGTTTTGTTCTCAATGCTTCTCTGCTAATGGACTCTATTTGGTATCTTCGGAATGAAGTCATCCATGCTCAAGTAAATCCTGATTCTTTGCTGCTGGTTGCCACTGTTAGGAGGAGGTTTGGAAAGCACAGTTTGGCGTGGGCTGAGCTACATGCTGGTTCGAATGTTGGTTGGTTCCCTCCCCCAGTTGGGGAGTTCAAATGCAACGTTGATGTTTCCGTGAGATGTTCTCACTCAGTCTTGGCGGTCTTCATTCGCGACCATGAGGGCTCCCTCTGTACGATGTACACGGAGCGTATCCCTCACCAGGATCCTTTCGTTGGTGAAGTTGCTACCCTCCTTGCCGTTGTTCGTATTGTGTCCACTTCTCCCCTCTCGGTATGCCACTTTGAAAGTGATTGCAAGGTGTTGGTTGAGGATGTTTTGTGCTTGCACTCTAGAGAGGCGTGGCAATCAAAAGATTGGATGTCTATTATCCGTAGTTTCTTCTCGGATCACCAGTATCACTCCTTGCGTTGGATTGCTCGGCGTTGCAACAGAGTTGCCCATAAGCTTGCGAAATGGGCTGATTCTTCTGCTTCCTTTGGCTTTATTCCTGTTGGGCGTGTGCCCCCTTTGTTTTGAATTCGTACTGTGTTTTTTAATTGCTGGTTTTACCCTTATCTAAAAAAAAGACATTTGAGTCCATAGTCCTAGCCTCCTTGGCTCTAATGACAAAATTACTAGATCCCTTGTAGCAACAGTAGCTTGGAAACGCACCCAAAAAAGGCAAGAGCGGACCTATCTGCCGGAGCTTCATCGGAGCTACCCAAATACCATCCCAAAGTTCCATACATTCCGGACCCCCCGGGACAAAAAATCGCTTAGAATATCAGAAATTCCACTGCCATAACAAAATAGTCCAGTCTAGAATAAATGATTAACCTACATGATCCACAAATGTAATTGAAATGAAATGAAGAAGCCAAGGCTAAATCTCATGCAACTTTCATGGAAGATGCGCTTTTCACGCTCTCTGCTAAAAGGCCCATCTTTTTTTTTTTTTTATAAGCTGCTAAAATGCCCATCAATTAACCATGCCACGCTTTAAACCCAACCCTCTGCCCAGCTACCAGATTGCCGCCATGTGTGTCACACACCCTTATAGTTGTCGTCGTAAGCACGTCAATACGTCATACAGAGTTGAGAAGATAACCAGATTGCCGCCATGTTCGTAAGTTAATTGACGTAAAACTGACCATGGTTCCACGTGATCTGACATGTCCGCCCAGTTTAGGTCCTGCCAAGTGCCATCATGCTACCATACGCCAAAACAGAAAGAACCGGAAAAAAAACCCCAAGATTTTGTTATGTTCTTATCATCTAAAAATCAGAACTCGGATCTTCCTCTTATAATTGACTTAGACTCTGATTGATAGTTGGAACTGGAGCTGGAGCTTGATTTGTTGCTCCCCTTTTTCATTGCCTGGCCAATAGATTCAGAAATCTATCTACCAATGACAGATTAGCCCCGAGTTGAGGTCCCAAAGATATAGGTATCTGTTACAGAGTACTAACAGCCATGGCTCTGAGCCAGCTCATCTTCATCCTCCTCTTCTCCAAAAAGTAGTGGTCGAAAGGGATGGAAAGCCAACCACAGGTCCACAGTAATTGCCTTCGAAAATTTGTGCCATTTCCACTGAAAAGCTACCCAAATGAACAGATCGGGATGGTACCCAAGTGGTGCAAACTCAGGTCAGCATCTTATCGTCCCCATCTACCAGTAAACTCGTTGGATATGATTTAGGATCAAAGCTCTACGACTCAAAACAATTTAAAAGGAAAGATTTTTTTTAAAGACCAGAAGAAAATATTGAAAACTATGGAGTCAAAAGCCACAAAAAAATGGATCGAAATTGGCTCTGAAATCTGACTCCCCAGTCCCCACAAACCTCACCAGCTGCAGAGGCACCGAAAACAATAGCAATTCCATCAACCAAAAGCAGATCGAAACTCCCATCCACAAGAATACGTATTTTTTTAAAAAAAAATTGGGACATAAAAAGCTTCCAAGTATCAATCACGCCTCCTGCGACATCCTTCGATAACCCGAATTTGCAGAAATTATACGACAAATTATCGAGGAAGTCCATGGAATCGAACCCACAAACAATTTCTTCTAGACATGTGTCAACGACATTGATTCCCAACCAAAAACCGATGGATTCATATTTCAGAGCCAGAATGAGATGGCCCCCCGACCCTGCTTCTAGCTAAAATCTGTAGCGCTCCAAATCGACAAAGGAGCCCACAACGCAATCAACAAGTAGCAGAAACCTCGTCCCTAACGGGAAAAACAGTGCACTGCCATTTCACAGACCTACCCATTACAACTTCGGAATTGAAGGAAATCCAAAAGCTCAAAAAATATATATATAAAAAGAAGAAACAGACGTACCAACAGGGTCACTGGTTTCCAAAACCCATTTGACAAAACTTTAATTTGCAGCCAAGCTGCCTAAAATACCCCTTCAAGAAATTGGTGGGAAAATCCACGACTTCCATTGGTGACGCCTCTATGGTTCGAAGTTCAAACACAAAACACACCGCCCGGTCCGCCCCTCAAGTGCCAGTCCATTTACATTTACAAACCCATCGAGCAGAACCCACTCATGTTTATTGTCCTCAAAGGAACACCGCCATGGCTGTTCGATTTACAGACACCTTCTTGCCACAAAATCATCCACATTATTTCCCGAACCATCTCTCTCTAAGAATCCCAAGAGGTCAAGACCAGAAATCATAGAACTGCGCTATGATCTCCACCATTGGACTCGAAATAGCAACGCTCCGAATTAAACAAGCCCCGTGACAAATTTAACAGAGCAGGATAGAATAAATTAACTTGGTTCCAATCAAATGAACCCATATAATCCAAAAAACAAACAAAAGAATTTGGTTTTTTGTTCATGGTACATTAGAGTTCCAAGTTTCTCGGAACACTTGTTTCATTGGATTTCATGTTTTTCTTTCTTCTCACACTCTACACAAAGAACCCATTAGCTAAAACGCAATCCCAGTTGAAAACCCAGCCCACGTATCTCCATCGGCCATGACCCTCACACTCTCCCTCGCTCTTGACCTTAGAAAGAAGGAATTGCGCTCCAAACACGCTTTGGCGCACGTTAGCCTTCACCCCAATCGCCCCCTTCTGCCTCACGCATTATCGTACCAAAACTTTTACAAGATAACGCCGAGCCTCTCTTTCTCTTTCTTCGACTCTCTGTCACACCCCTTCTCTCTTTCTCTCTCTCCCTCGGCAAATTTCCAGAAATCTTGAAAAAAAATAGATTTTTTAATTTCATATTTCTGATCTCCGTAATCAAACATTACAAATTGTTCAAGATTTTTTTATGTTATTTTCCATCTCGCTCTCACTCTCTCTCCGACTCTGTCACCTCTCTCTTATTGGAAAATTTCGTAAATTTTTTTCAAAAATTCTTTTTTGAGTTCCATATTTCTGTTCTCCGTTACCAAACATTACGCTTTTGAATAAAACTGTATTATATTTGTTCTGTTCTCTCTCTCTTTCTGTCTCTCTCTTTCTCTCCTTGCTCTGAAGCAGTTAGAGGAAGAGCGAGCAGATCCCTATTGTCATAGAGTCCTTCTATTCGATCCTCTGGATTACCTTCTCTAACATTCTTCTTCTTTGATGTCTCTTCCGCTCGCAAATTCGTGTTTCGTTCTGTTTGCGTATCGGGAACACAGAGTTCTTTAGACCTACTGCTGCAATTGCTCTGTTTCTTGCGAATTAGGGTTTATGGGTGTTTTTTCCGGATTGGGGATTTAATGTGAAATTCAAGGTATTGGGAAAATCAAAATTCGAATTCAAAGTCGCGTGTTTGATTTTTTTTTCTTCGTTGGCGACAATGATAATCAAGCGTAATTTGAAATCCCAAATGCCGGGTCTGAAAAGGAGCAGACTCGGTGACTCAGCGGGTGAGGACGAGGAGAACTCGGCCGTGACTCGGAAGAAGAGGAAGACTAACGGCAACAATAACAACAGCAAAAATGGTTATTATCCTCTCAATCTTCTTGGCGAAGTCGCCGCTGGCATAATCCCCGTGAGCTTCAAAGGGATTATCAGCTCTGAAAAGGGGTTCGCTGCTTCGTGGTGCACCGAATTGTCGTGCTTCCCGGGAGAGGTCGAATCAAAAAAGAAGGTCCAGGATTTGTCAAGAGCAAAGGTGAAAAGTACTCACGTGGTTGCGGCTGAGGTTCCACGGCCGCCGCTGGTGAAAACGTCCCGGGGCAGAGTTCAGGTACTTCCTTCCCGGTTTAACGATTCGGTTATCGAAAATTGGAGGAAAGACAGCAAGACTAGCTTGCGGGATTATGGTCTTCATGAAGACACTGAATGCAAAAGAGATAAATTTAGCTTTAGAAGGCCCAAAATCAATAGTCGGGATGTGAAAAGAGCTCAAAATGACGGGAAAACCGAGTTTAAGAGTGGGAAAAATGCGACATTGTGCGAGGAGGAAGGAAAGGACGAAGGTTGTGTGGCATTTAAGAATTACCGGGATATTAGGAAGTATTCTAGTTCGCGGAGTACTTTGACATCGGCAAACGAGCAGTTGGGGGAAGATGAGAAATGCCAGGTTGCTGAAGTTGAGGAACTGGTTGAGCTTTTTGAGAATGGTGAGAGAAAAGACGGGTTATATGGGCCGGAGGACTTTTATTCAGGTGACATAGTGTGGGCAAAGCCAGGGAAGAAGGAGCCTTACTGGCCTGCCATTGTTATTGATCCAATGACACAGGCTCCTGAATTGGTTTTGAGGTCCTGTATAGCTGATGCGGCTTGCGTGATGTTCTTTGGGTACTCTGGAAATGAGAATCAAAGAGTATGGATTAGTTTCTATATGTAGCTTGTTTTTATTGGTTGGTTTTGTTCACAGAATAATGTGGGTATTTAATTGGCCATGTTGAATGATCTTGAGCAGGATTATGCATGGGTCAAGCGTGGGATGATTTTTCCCTTTATGGATTATATTGACAGGTGTGTAATTATTGGCTCTTTTGAACCGGCATTTTAATTGGGTTGTATGGATCGCCTTTGCACTAACAAGAGTATATGCTCGGTCTAGGTTCCTCGAGCAGTCTGAATTGAATGGCTGCAAGCCATGTGAAGTCCAGATCGCAATAGATGAGGCTCTTCTGGCAGAAAATGGGTTTACAGAGAAGCTGATAGCAGATATAAACATTGCAGCTGGGAACACAACTTGCGATGAATCTATACAGCTTAGAGGAATTCAAGAGGCTACTGGTTCAAACCAGGATCTGGACTGTCACTATGCCAACCCGGTAAGTTTGCCTTTAGCCATTAATTTCTTCTTTCCATTATTGTGTAACAGCCTAGAGTTGCTCAAAAATCATCTGGCTGAATATTTAATCAAAATTAAGATAGTAACGGAACCTGGTTTGTCATTGGAATAACTGCATGTGTACTTAATTGTGTGAGTTACCCATTGCTCTTCTCGAGAATGTAAAAGAATGAAACAGAAAAAGCTTCCAGCCTTACAGATATTTTTTATTTTTTATATTTTTGGAGAGAACGATTGTCATAATTAGTGAAAGTTTTCGTTTGCTAAGGAAGCCCATATAACATGAGCCTTAGGTGCCAATTACAATATGGTTTCCATTCCTCTGTTTTCTGTACAACAAATTGCACACTTAAGATTTTCGACTCATTCCGATTTTTTTTTAATAGGATCTTCATAATCTTGATATTTTGTTCCTCTATGCAGGATACATTAGGGAAGAAGAAAGCCTCACGCCCTTGTGAAGGCTGTGGCATGAGCCTTCCTTTCAAAATGACAAAGAAACTAAAGATTGCAATTCCTGGAGGCCAATTCTTGTGTAAAACATGTGCTAGGGTACGTATGACCTGTCTTTTCATCTGGTGCGCCTTGTATAAGTTTGGTAAACGAGCTTCCTTATTGAAAGTTTTGTCTGTGATTCATAGTGTTTATCAGTCACAGTTAATGCCATATTATTGCAGTTAACAAAATCAAATCATTATTGTGGAATATGCAAGAAGATCTGGAATCATCCGGATAGTGGAAGTTGGGTGAGGCAACCTACAATCTATTCCAAAGTTCTGATTTTTCTTCTCCTTTTGGTTACTTCTGCTGGAATATAAGAACTGCATTGCACAAGATTTTTATGTTGGGATGTCCCGTCTGAACTAGGTACGCTGTGATGGTTGTAAAGTGTGGGTGCATGCTGAGTGTGACAAAATTTCCAGCAACCTATTTAAGGTCTATCCCTCACGAATATCTGACACTATTCTGTTCTGTCTGAATACGAAGACGACAAAAAGAGGACTTAACTGACTATGGTTTATATCTGTGCTTTGTAGAATCTGGGGGGCACTGATTATTACTGCCCAACTTGCAAAGCGAAGTTTGATTTTGAATTATCGGATTCTGAAAAAACGGAGTTAAAAGTCAAGTAAGTCTCCCTTTTCCCCCCTTTAGTATGATAAGTTCAATTAAGTCTATTCTACCCTTCTTCATGATTGTTTTTTTCAAATAGCTCCATGGTCCCAATGAAGGTTGCAATTGCAATGAGGTTGATATGTTATTGACAAATGACAATGAATAGGGGCAGCTACTTCTTATGTAGCAATCTGATATTGAATTGTTCTCTTCACCTCTGTATGTCTTGTTATTGTGAAATTCTTGTTACAGATGGAACAAACATGATGGTCAATTGGTGCTACCTAACAAGGTTAATGTGTTCTGTAATGGCGTGGAAGGCGTATATTTTCCAAGTCTTCACTTGTAAGTATAAATAATAGCTTCATAAATGCATAGTCCTCTCTTTTCTTTTTTATAGTTTTTCATCTCTCTCTCTCTCTCACTCGTGTTTCTATGGTTGGATCCACTATCTCTACTTTAGTTTCCCTCATCGGTGCAAGGCTCTCAGGATTATGGCATGGAACATTCAGGCTAGGCTATGGCTTTCCTATTTTGGTTGCCCAATTGTGATTGTAAAGATATTTAATCTAGTAATCGTTACAGTAGATCCTCCACTATATTTTCTATTATTGGCATGCTTAACCTGTTTGTTGTGTTTACATGAGAGGCAATAAAAGGCAAATGAGGTTTAAAATTCTTTGGTTACACTAATAATTTGGTTAACGGACAAATGAAGATGTTTTCTTAAGTTTTTTTTTCCTGTTTCAGAGTCATCTGCAAGTGTGGGTTCTGTGGGACAGAAAAGCAAGCACTTAGTGACTGGGTAAAACATACGGGTTCCAAGTTGAAAAATTGGAGGACAAGTGTCAGGGTGAAAGGTTCCATGCTGCCACTTGAACAATGGGTTTGTGCTATGCTTCATTTGTTTTGTTGTTAATATTTCATATTGCTTCACCCATGTTGATCTTGACATGTTTTGATAGGTTCCTGGTATGAGAACTGAGAATAATGCTTTTCTGAGGAAAACACCAACTAATGATTGTAAAATATAAGTTTGTCAATCATATTCTTCAAAGTTTAGAACCAGTGTTTAAATATGCTATCCATACAGTCTACAACTATTCTGCACCATACACCAAAAAATGTGTGATATGTAGTTGTTGGAAGCCTTGGAAAAGTGAACAATCAGCAGAAATTTTGTCACCAGTTGGCAAAATCAACATAAATTGAGTCATGAACGAATCTGTTACTTATGTATAGTTGTAGCTAGTGGCTATTGTCGAACTTATATTTTGCCTACTAGAGGCTCTGCTTTATAGTTTATTCAGGCATCCTCTTGTATCGTATCAGACAGATTTCATGTTCTTATGTACTCTGTTCTATGTCAATAGGCTCCCAAGAAGGCAGCTATGTCATGTTGAAGTATTACCCTAGCCCCAAATTTATTTCACGGAGTCAGCATCCTATCTGGGGATTACTCTATGTCTCTTTGGAACCCCTTGAATTGCTTAACTATCCCAGTGTGTGGATGAATTATGATGATGTTGGATGAGTGCCTGGTCTCTCATTGGTTCCTTACTAAGTGGAACTGAGTTTATACATGACTTCAAAAAGCTTCACACGGACACACACACTCTCTGTAACCCCCCCCTTCTCCACCTGTGATGTTGCCAATTTGGTGTTCCGTATTGTCTTCCTAAGAGGCTTTGTGCTGCACTTTCCATTTTGAAGTTCAGCATATGGTTCTGGATTTTAGAATCTTTCTGTGGAATATGTGGTTCTTTTCCTGTTTACACCGTGTACTGCATAGGCAATTTTCTTAACAATAAGAACAATGCTTTTGCACTTTCCTTACCATCTAATAGGTCCTGATAAGTCTCTAATCCTCTCATATACTCTATATATACACACTAATGCATCGGCATTTGACTTTTCAGATGCTTCAGTTAGCAGATTATCATGAAAATGCTCTTGTGACTGTAAGACCTCCTAAAAAGCCTTCCATCAAAGAACGAAAGCAGAAGTTGCTTACTTTTTTGCAAGGTATATAGGTTCCTCAAACGGTGGGATCTCGCTCATCAATGAGTTGCACCAGCTGAATTTCTTCCGCCAAGTAAATTTACTAATTGCATTCTCAATTTTGCTGTGGCAGAAAAGTACGAACCTGTTTATGCTAAGTGGACAACAGAGCGTTGTGCTGTATGTAGATGGGTTGAAGATTGGGACTATAACAAAATTATCATCTGCAACAGGTAACATCAATGTCTTCCTTTATTTTCCTGATAATACTCATAAAATCATGATTGGAGACAGATCCTTGAATGCAACTGAGAGATGCATGCTGTGTTAAGAAGCGACATCAAGAGATTATGGACTCTTTCTTTGGGCATTTTCTTGACACTTATGACTTCTTTTTTCTATGTGACTGCCTCTTTCTTTTTATTTTGCCTTTTTTGTGGACCATTGTCTGGTACAATGGTGAAACTGCGAAGCATCCTTTTCTCTTCTTTAGTTGGAGTAGCAGTGGGTGATATGACCTTCAGTGACCAGTCATCACCCATTGGTTGGTCCTCTTATACCTGATCACTGAAGATAACTTTCTTTCATGGTTTCCTTCAAATGGAATCATAAAGAGAGACACTCGTTACTAGGGAATCTTGGCCGTTACTAGAGATTTCGTTATGGCAGATGTACGTACCGGTTGTTTCATGAATATCAGTTGATTTATTTTGTTTGTTTCAGATGTCAAATAGCCGTTCATCAAGAATGTTATGGAGCAAGAAATGTTCAGGATTTCACTTCATGGGTTTGCAAAGCATGTGAAACACCTGAAGTCAAGCGGGAGTGCTGCCTTTGCCCTGTAAAAGGCACGTTTGTTTAGATTTGAATTTTATAAGTTTGAGGTGGTAATTTTGCTTAGTTAAAGTTCCTTGCATTGGTCCAATATCATGATTGGCCAAGCTCTGTTTTACTTATTTCTTGGTAGTGTCCTGCAAAATAATCCACTGTTTCTTCAGCTTTGTGCATGCAAAATCTTCCTTCATTCCTTTTTGCGTTTAGCTGGTTGTTAATTTGAATGTTACTTAAACATGAAGTCATGTATATGATGGCAGCTTTCCTTTGACAAAATGGTTTTGTAATTCTTGCCCTGAGATTCTGTTGCCAATTGCATGTCACATAAATTCTATAGCTACATGTCAGTTGTAGGTAGATCAGTATTCTCAAGAATGTATAGAGTTTGGCTTCAACATGATATCAGGAGTTGATATCCTAATTTGTTCTGGTTATGTTTTTGGGTCCCTCAGGAGGTGCTCTAAAGCCCACTGATGTTGACACATTGTGGGTTCATGTCACATGCGCTTGGTTTCGCCCTGAAGTTTCTTTTGCCAGTGATGAAAAGATGGAGCCAGCTCTTGGAATTTTGAGTATACCGTCCAATTCATTTGTGAAGGTGCAATATGTCATCTACTTGTGGCTTCTTTATATTTGTACACAATACTCGTCTTAACTTATACATCTCAGTTTTTCAGAATGAAATTCCCACAGACATTTGGATTTTTCTTGAGATCGGAGTTCTTTCATCTATTAAACGACATTTCTAATGTTACCCATTTTGTGACTATCCTGATCCATAATTTGTCTTCTTCTTTTTTTTAATCTCAAAAGAAAAGGAAGGTTAAACCATTGATAATAATGAGAATGATTCATATAATACTTTCAAGATGAATACTGTTGTTTGTGATGTGGGTAAATTGGTTGGAAAATCTCATGTACTAGAAGTGATTTCAGTCCTGTTCAATTGTCTCAATTTGGTCTTAAGGAATGAAAGTTGACTGGTTTTATATTGAAATCTTTAGGCTTTTCAATCTAATGTGTTTCTCATTTTATTGAAATTCAGATTTGTGTAATTTGCAAGCAAATCCATGGTTCGTGCACACAATGTTGCAAGTGTTCCACTTATTTTCATGCCATGTGTGCGTCCAGGGCAGGGTATCGCATGGAGGTATGTTTGGGCAGTTGCTTCTTTGAAAAATTGATCTTTGAGGGCATAGTTGATTTTGTACAGAAAAGGGGAAAAAGAGTTTTGGAATACAGCAGAGTATTGAGATTTTTTGCATACTTATATAACCCTGTTTCCGCTTTTCTCAATTTCTGGTACCTTGGAGTTTCAAATTGAATTTATAGCGATTGAAGGATATTTACAGCCTTTATTTCATGTGCTTCCTGTAACCATTATTCTTGTTCATCTTCTTGTAGGATGATTTCAATTTTTTGTCTTGTCAAAAGCTTTCTTTGTTGAGTTGTAATGGAATAGTTCAGGCCAATTGTATGCGAATGGCCCTAATCAGTAGCCAATAAAGTATTCTGAAAGTTAGTTAGCACTGCATAATAGTTACTGGAAGGGAACTTGGAATTGTGAAAAACACCTTTGAAACCAAAGCTAAGATCAATTAGGGGCAATGCCTATAACATTTATCAAGCTGTGAAAAAGGTTTGCACTGAATATTCCAATAAGCCTCTGCATACGGTATATTAAACTTCCTTTGATTCTATTCAGACCATCAGGCTTGTAGATAATATAGTTCATCCAACTCTATCAAGAGCAACATTTCTCTTTCAAGCATTTGGTTTCTTTCTTATCCTGGTCATTACTTTCTTTTGGGTTAGATCTATGATCACTCCGCCAGTATATGATTCCATTTCTCTAATGTAAATTCCAGTTGCACTGCTTGGAGAAAAATGGTAGACAGATCACAAAGATGGTTTCTTATTGCGCCTATCACAGGTATAACCCTTATCTCTGAGATATCCCTTGTCTTTATTTTTCTATACCATTTGTGCTTCTGTCCAAACACTTGCGCACTAAGGTCAATATGTTTAGTCTACTCTCTCAGCCTTTGGTCTTCATGTTTTCATCTTCACTGCAGGGCTCCAAATCCAGATACTGTTTTGATTATTCAAACTCCTCTTGGGGTATTTTCTGCTAAAAGCCTTCTGCAAAATAAGAAGAAGGCTGGGTCAAGGTTAATTTCATCTAACAGGAAAAAGATTGAGGAGATAGCTGCAGAAGAAACTACTGATCTTGAGCCATTATCAGCTGCCAGATGTCGGATCTTTATAAGATTGAACAACAACAAGAAGGTACTTTGCATTAATTGTTGGTGTTCATGCTGATTATAGTTTGCCCCTGCAACCACTTAATTCAAATATAGGGGAACAGAAAGGGAGCTTTTTTCTGCTTTTCTTCTTGGGTCTTCTGGTACAGTGATTGCCCATGTCAGGAATAGTCTGAACGGTGTTGTAGGGTTAAAAGATGACAAATCGAATGGACCTAAGATGGATGGCAAATTTTTTAGCGTAAAGTGGATTAGTATACTGTTTTGTTCTTTCTGGTAAAATCGATTGCATTTTTGGCATGCTTTAGCCATTGTTGGGGTATAAGCTTCTCATTTTCTGTCCATAATTCTAACGAACTATTTTCATCACTTTATTGTTATCTTTTCTTTTATCCATGCCAGAGAACAGAAGATGAAGCTATTTCCCACCGAGTGATGGGTCCTTGTCATCATCCTTTAGGAGCAATACAAAGTTTGAACACCTTCAGAGTAATTTTCCCATCTTTTCTAAATTAGATGCTATTTTCTATACTTTCCTTCCTTTTTACTTCGGAGATTTGATAGAAATCAATCTAGAGTTGACATTCTTGTTTTTTTTATTTACAGGTAGTAGAGGATCCTAAAGCCTTTTCTTCTTTCAGGGAGCGGCTTTACCACTTACAGGCAAATTTTCATCCTCCTTTGAGTACTAATCTGTTTCTCGGATTAGGTTCCTGATTACTTTTGGGCACACATATTTTGATTGCAGAGAACCGAAAATGATCGGGTTTGCTTTGGTAGATCTGGTATACATGGATGGGGGCTTTTTGCACGTAGAATCATTCAAGAAGGAGAAATGGTATGTTGGTTTAAAGTTAGAATATTGATAAGAAAGCAGCAGAAGCATGTTTTTTCTGCTTGCCCTTTATGATTTCCTAAATAGAGAATGCAGGAATATGGTTATTGCTTGATTACTTTGTGGGCAACCAAAGTTCTTGTGATATGAAAATTACTTCATCGTGTTTTCCAACCATTGGAATGCCCAAAAAAGTAGAGAGGAATAAAAACCGCGGCGGAGAGTCTTAAGCCACATTTTCTTGTTACGTGAAATTTGTAAGATTACCTTGCGTCTGGAATGCAACACTGATTTCAAACTCTTATGTAACAACTGGTAGTTTTCTTTTTCTGTGAGCATGTAACAACTGGTAGTTTAGTTGATATACAATGTCTCTGTTTCCAATTCCGTTTAAAACACAACGGAAGGATTCAACCCAAGGGAATGTTCTAATTAACCGTGATTCTTAGTCTGGACTGGTGAAGCGATTTTAATTTATGATTTCTGCGTGTAAAGCCTGAACTTTTGAGGTCTTCTTTGCATCTTCTACCCTTTCATGTTTTTTTTCTTCCCATTTCTTGTTCCAGGCCCTGAGGATTCTGCTGTCGTTTGTTTTCCTTATCCAAATGCAATGTTTTGTCTTTAGTAACAAGCACGTGTATGTATGCAGGTTCTTGAATATCGTGGGGAACAAGTTAGGCGCAGTGTTGCAGATCTGAGGGAGGCACGCTACAGATCAGAAGGCAAAGACTGCTATGTGAGGGGTTAAAAAATAAATTGCTTTTTGTTCTTTTGCACTTTAGCTATTCTGATATATTCTCTTGCAGCTCTTTAAGATCAGTGAAGAGGTTGTGGTGGATGCCACGGATAAAGGAAACATAGCACGCCTAATCAACCATTCGGTGAGTTCTCTTGCAGTTCTTCCAAATTATTGCAATTTCCTATATATGATTTGATCATCACCCTTAAAACTTGCAAATTGCACGACACCCTCAACTTGTATGAACTGATGGCAGGCCTTCTGCAGTCTTTATTTTGAAGGAATCCAAAGTTCAGTGTTAAATTTATTTCTTCACCAAGTATCCCAACTACATGTGGTCAATCATTCTAATATGCTTCCCTTGATCTACCTTTCTTCCAGTGTATGCCCAATTGCTATGCAAGAATCATGAGCGTGGGTGACGAGGAAAGCAGGATTGTTCTTATTGCCAAGACTAATGTATCTGATGGTGACGAGCTAACGTAGACACTCTTCCACTCTTTCCCCCCCCCCCTTCTCTCTCTCTCTCTCTCTCTCTCTCTCTCTCTCTCTCCTTAATGCATTACTATTGGTTGCATTTTGCAGGTATGATTACTTGTTTGATCCTGATGAACCTGAAGAATTTAAAGTCCCGTGTTTATGTAAAGCTCCAAACTGCCGGAAATTCATGAATTAGGATACACAGCATAGCGCCATTGTTTCTCCGCAAGGAACACTAACCCCATCCCCCTTTCCTGTGGGATCTCACAGCTATACGATTTTTTTTTCCCGAGGGGAAGAAAAAGAAAAGGCATTATGTATTTTTTTTCTTTCTTTTTCCTTTTTCTTTCTTGATTTTCTTTTGACAATCTTAAAGCTTAATAAAAGCTTTAGATATGCCGGCCTTTTTGTGTAAATATTGCTTTTTCACGTTTCATACTTCTAATTAATGCTAATCCAATTTTTCTCCGTTAATACTCTCAATCGAGTTGTTTGGAGTTTTCGTCTTGCCTCGAATGCCCAAGGCTTGCTTCTTGGATTTAACGTCTCCATTGCAATTAGTAGCATTTGGGTTTTCTTACTAGTTTTATGAATATCAAAAATTTTGCAGGAACGGGGAATGGAAGGACTTAGTAGTTAAGCCCTCTCGCATAGTTGCAGTAAGATGAGTGTGACTTGTGAGGCGGTGGGACATGCCCGCAAGCTCAATGTATTATGGGTTGAGGACTTGTGGGAACGACGTCGTCAAAGAGAAGGAACCTGGAACTAAAGCAAAAAGAAACCGTACTTGTGTACGTACCTGCCTAAAATTTCTTATTGACTAGGGCTATTCAAATACTCACCAGCCTCTGGGCCGCCCCCGTCCTTATCAATTCTTGTCTAACGGCAATGGCCGAACCAAGTCATTGTTAGGGTCGGATGTTTGCAATGATTTAGTCAACACCAAGGGGGACACATCTATCTGTTTTTTTTCCACCCTACACAGACATGTTGCTTTGAGTTCTTAAAAAATACTTATTTAAATATTAAGACCACGTCGTTTTCATTGTGTTTTGTCCCCAAAAAAAATTGGATTTTTATTTGAAAAGAAAATAGGCCACAACATTCCCCCGTTCACAACCTTCTCCCACGTAGTGGCTCCTTCCACCCGCGGCCCCTCCCTCTGATATGCGGTTCCGACTGGTTGTGTGGACCAGGTTAGGAGTTTGGAATTGACAGAGGCCAGGTTGGAGATTTTCTTTGACCTCCGACTGTCATCTCTCACCTCTCGACAAGATCCGATGGCTAATCCCTGGGATTAATTTCAACATCCGGAGTCATATTTCTATCCCCTTTCTACATTTAAAACTTATCTCCATCTCCCTCTGGTTTAGTGCTCATGAACAGTCAAATATTAATTTAAAAGACCAAGACGCCACGGTTCTAACTTATACCCAAGCCCCCAACGAAATCCTGTCACGAGATCCGTAAGCGACTATCCCAAGACGAGCAGGATAGTGGCGTTCCGCCCCAATTTTTGCATGATCATCAGATATCCCTATCGCTTGGGTAGTCCAACTCAGTTTGTGTGTGCTTGCCCTTGCGTGTTATGTCCTACCATTTAAATTATTTTTCAAGCACCTACGTAATTTTGCAGAGCAATTCCAATAACGAACGGACCCAAACTAACTACTTAACGAAAAATCATGCACCTGGATCTTAAATCTACCCAGGTAAAAGGGGAGAATACCCACTACCCCCATCCAGCTGTTCGTGCTTATCAGCAGGCAAAAAAAAACTAACGTGCGCACGTGGAATAATTACTTTCAATGTAAAGCAAAGAATAGGAGAATGATTAGTGGAAATTGTTGTCCAATTCAAATGCAGGAGTACCTAAGCGTCCTAGTGGATACTATTCCTTTTTCCAACTACAACTCGAAGAAAATGATTTAAGGAAAAATGAAATTTAAGGTGCAGGAGAAGACATATACCTGATATTCTCAAGGATGGGCATCAACCGAGAACCACAGTGCACAAAATGCCAGCAGAGTCGCACCTCGAATTCTAGAATAAGAAAGGAAAGAGGAGACTTCTCCCCTTATCAGGGGACCAAAAGAGGAGACTTCCTTTTTTTATTTCCTTACTGAAGAGAAGCAACAAAAATATGAAGAGCAAAATTACCTTAAACCAAAAATGCAATAAAGAAAACAGAGTTATAGAAATGTCTCAATGTGTACTTTCAGGAGAATGATGTATCCGACTTAAAATTACCGACTCAGACTCATTTGACCCAGGCACCACAGCCTCATAAGCCCTGGGCGAACCACCCGGAAAACATTTAGGCCCATTTATGGCATCACCCAAAAGCCTTTCCTCCACACAGTTGGCAGAGTTACTGCCATTGCTCTTTCCAAGCCTGTTGATATCGCCATCCATGGTGGTCATCTGCGATTCATTATCAACCGTCAACGCACAATCCCCATCAACAACCTCGACATTAACCTCTTTGGAAGCCATCACAGCCTTTTTCTCCTCACTGGAAACTGGCAGTGGCTCTCCCGGGCTCTCACCGCCATACACTTGACCCAGCAGTTCCATCTTCACTGAAGGGGTACAAACATGATTCTGCACCTCCTGAGCGGGGGTCAAAAATGACTCCATATTCTCCTTCATGACAGCAACTGAAACAGCTTCCACTTTTTTCTGATCTACAGTTGGCAGGGACACGCTTTGCATCGCTGCAGCCAAATTTGGGACTGGCTCCTCAGCTTTCACCACATCGCAGATGGGGGCTTGCACTTCCCCTTTCTCCTGGTTTGACGCTGAAATAATATCCAATGTCACCCCAGAAACTGACCGCAATCCTACAACTTCCACCCTCTGCTTCTTGTAGAGGTCCATGGCTCTCTGCAAGTCAGAAAGCATGTCAACAAATGAGAATCTAGACACTGCATTCATACATTCTATAACAGCTGATAATCTAGAATAATTATTCATACACTATATATAAATTTTGGGCAAAATTTCCAACCTTCCATGACCTAATCAATATTGCACATGCAGCTAAGTTTCAGTAAACCGCGGTTAGCTTAAGGGTGAGAGCAAAAATGTGTGTCAAAACACAGAAGTAAACATTGACTCTCACTTTTTAGGAGACAATTAAACAGCTCAATATATATCACTTCCAAAAAACACGTTGTTAGCCGTAAAAGGCATGTGATTAAATGCATGCATCCCAACCACCATTTTGTAGTCCCCACAGATGAATGCTACTAAATGCAAACAATTACGAACACGTAACTGCCAAAACCATGAGGAGCTATCTTTCTCTATATCTATCCATCATAAACTTACCTGAAGAGCAGTATCCTTTATGGCAGGAAAAAGAGAATGATTCAATAAGTTATTGGAATATTTCAGACTGGCTCTTCCTCCGCCCTGTCACAGTATCAGAAAAGAAAGAAATGTTTATGCAACAGTTATCAATCAGCAGAAATTTGCAATGAAAGCAACAGAATTCTGTCGAGATTCTCTACCTCAAACAACACATCCATAGTGGTGTCCCCGTCCAAAGTTATACTTTGTTCCATATCCAATAAACTTATGCATTCCTTGTACAACTCTGGATGTGCGAGTTCTGCTGAAATATCGAGCTTAGAAAGATAAAAACGGGTGAAATGAGAAACATCGTGAGTTGGAAATTTAGAATGATCAGCTGCCTTCTCAAGAGAAGGTTTAGCCAGTGAGTCAGAAGTTTCTTTTGCTGGAGAAGTGCCAGTCGAACTTATTTCAATGGCTTTAGCCTGAACCTCATAGTGGTTATCTTCATGGTGAGACCTCTGGCCTGCCTTCACAGCCAAACCATCATCTACACGGGCCTGCACAGGGTAATCATCTTTCTGAGATGGGGATGGCAATTCCCTTTTCATATCACCCTCTTGTCCTTTCCACGTCTCAGCATTAGGCTCCCACCACCCCCTACCATTCATTGGATGCCTCTTCTGGTCCCATTCAGGGCCCCCATAAATATGAGGAGGACCTGAACCATTACTTCCATCCCATCCATGCAAGTGAGGAGGGCCTGAACCATCCATTATATTCTGCCAGCCAACTGGGCGCAAGTGACCAGAAAACCTGTCAGCTTCAGGGATATGATAATGAATCCCAGAGTGGTTAATTTCCACACCAGGTCTAACACCAAACAAATGTTGAGACGGAAACTGTGGGATCATTGCCTGAAAACCTCCATGAGGAGGTCCATGTTGGAAGGGAATGAAGCCATTTGGAACTGATGAAGACCAACTTGGGACGCCCCTCCAAGCATTTCCATGCCCTCGTCCCAGACCAGGATCATTACCCCTCTTATAACGGACGGCGGAGTTAAGTCTACCATCTTCTTCCAATGAACCCGCAAAGGAAGGGCTGTCAATTCCAGCTCTGAACACAGGTGGTGGGGGAATCAAAGAAGACGCGTTGCTCTGACTAGATCTATTGTAATAGGGTGAATCTGCCTGAGAGGAGTCATCAAATAAAGATTTTTCTGGTGGAAAGTCCCGATACAACCTGTCCTCAGAAGTAGAGAAGTCTCTTGGATCAACGGAAGCACTGCTCCTCCTTCCTGTTTCTTCAACATCAAGACTCCGCCTAACACTAGTTCGATTCATATACCTGCGGTCAATACTAGTAGATGAAGGAGATCTTTCCACCAAACCCTTCGGTGAAGCCTTGGAACTTGAAGACCTTTCTGTTGACAGCTCCCCGAGATGGGCTTCCTCCATTTTGACAGGTTTGTCCACAGATCTGTACTTAGCACTTTTCTCTGACACTCCAGAGAAAGAACTTACCTCTCTGGAGGAAATTGCTTTGGCTCTCTGTTCAGACTTATTATCCCTGTACTTCACATCTTCCAGATCTAAATTCCTGAGTGTGGAAAAGTAAAAAATAAAAAAGGACATCTATATCATAGGAGTCTACATATGCTCCCATCACATATAAATATATAAATAATTTCTCTGAATTCAATCTTGATCTTAGTGATTCTATCAATTTGTCTAGTTCCCGATAATAATCCTCAAAGTTTGATTACAACAGGCAATCATATCAAAATAATTGCTCCAAAGTGCATCGATGAGGATGCTAACCTGAGGCAGTTTTAATATGGTATAACAATATACTTCAAATATGTTCAATCACAATTGCCTTAATACAGGGGAAAAAATAGGTCTTACATAACCAAATAATCTAACCTTGACTAGATTACCACCCAATGGAGTGGAAGTAGAAAAACTACCTGTGGTCATCCATGCCAACATGTGAACTGGAGCTTGGTGAAGTTCTCCGTCTGTTGTTACTAATAGGAGCGTCTACATGAGCTTGGCGAGATTGAGATCTCCCCCTATCAGCATCTGATTCAACTTTATCACCATTCAAAGATTTCTTTTCCATATCAGGATAGTGAGCTTTCGCAAGTCTAGTTTTATTACTATTATAATCGTCATGGTCATCAGGAGATCTTTTCTTTCCCCTGCCATCTTTGTATCTACCACTTCGGTCATCAAAATGTAACCCATCACGGTCACGATGACGATCATGGTCACGATCTCGATCTCGTTCATGCTCACGCCCATGGTCACGAATGCGATCCCGACCACGATCATGATCACGATCTCTGTCACGTTCCCAATCCCAGTCATGATCACGGTCACGATCACGGTTGCGATCATGCCCACGGTCCCCATCACGTTCACTTTCATGTTCATGGTCATGAAAGCGATCACGATCCCGGCTAACCTCTTGGTCATGGTCACGCTCACGCTCACGACCGCGATCCTTGTCACGCTCTCGATCACGGTCACTGTCCTGAAGCTTGATTCTCTTCTGCCGTATCTCTGAAGCATCCTTTTCATCCTTTGCATGCTTGTCATCGGATCTGATGCAAGTGAGATCTTTCGCAGGGCTATCATCACTTTGCTTCTCATCACGGTGCATGTTATCCCTGTCCATGTCATCTCGGTACTTGTCTTTATATCTTTCATCCTTGCGCTTTTCATCTTTCTGTCTTCCATCCTTTCCAAGATCATCCCTAGATGATAATCGTCTATCAGTAATATCTCCACCATCATCTTGATGCTTTTCCCAATCACCAGAACCATCTCGTCTTTTCCTCGTTCGTCTCTCATACTGGTTTTCTTCAGGACTCCGCAATTCGTCCTCTACATTCAACTCTGCAAGAAGATAGAACAAAGATGTTAACTCATCATATATATGTATTTCCATATGACAGTTCATAAACCAAAGTCTCCATGTCTCATTTATAAGTCTTCTACATAAACTGAAAGAGTATTTAAATATCACTCTTCGGTAATCTCCATTCTTCAGCTCTTCATACAATTATCCAGCGATTACTAGTTCAGGCATTAACTTCATTTATCAGTGGTTTCATCTTCCTGGTTTATATTGAACAACATACTCAAGGTCATTCAAAGCTAATATATTTGAAGGATAAGAGTCACCAATTCTCATGCCTCATGCAGTTCAAGGATGTATTTTTTTCCTTGACTAATTTGGGGGAAGGGGAAAGGGGATCCACACATCGCAGTTCAAGGATGTGTTGAACAACTGGATTCAGCCTCCAACACGTTTGTGTAATTGCAGTGAGAAAAAAGACTATTCGCTTCAATGTGTCCCTCAAGCTTAATAATTACCCAACCAACATCAGACTTCTAGATACTTCAAATCATGGGATAGATCCCACAAAATAAAGTTATTCGAATTTTTCTTCCACCTAAACACATAAACGGCGGTAGAAGAGTATTTCAGGGGTTCTAATTAAAAAAAACACCTATGCTAAAATATAGGCGATGCTTGTGGCCTTGAAGCATGCTGCTGTAGTAAATGAATCCTACAAAAATATACCACTTAAAATCCATCGTCAGAAACAGGCAGGATAGCATCCGCTTGTTTTCAGTACATCCAAATTTGATGGCTATTAAAAAAAGGAAATGAATTGAAAAAGATGTTCTAGAACATAATAAATACTAAAATAAAGTTTTGAGGTAGCAAAGCATAATCATATACAGAGTAACCTAAAAATCATTCCACAAAACTAAACAAATGAAAAAGATAAGTTAAAGAGAGTAATTACTACACCTTTGTGTAGGAAACATTCACGCAATTACAGGGAAGAGAATGATACAGCTAGGTGTTCTGTATACGAGAAACCAGCAATACATGAACAAAAACCATAGATTGAAGTTATATGAATATAGTACTCACACCAGCAATCAAACCAAGCTAGTCACTTCGCAATATATGGAAAAATGAGACCTAAATCCACAAATCACAACTTAATGAAAGACCAAATATTTGTTTCCATATGCAAAATCCTTAATAATACTATGACCTGTAAATGAAAGATAACAATCAATTCGACTTCTAGTGAAATTACTTCAGCTTAATATCCCAAAAATTTAAGGTGAATCCACAAGAGATGCTATGAAATCATGTGCTCCAAATAGCTAAGGGAAGATAATAATAAAAAATAGATATCATAGAGAGAGAGAATGGAAACTCAATCAGCATAAAAACCAATGCCGGAACTCTCCGGCATTATAAGCATCCATATTCCAAAATAAGGCTAAAGAACTCAACAATCCACATGGTTATCAGTTTCTCTAAAATATAGTGAAACTGCACCTGAAGTAGTCTCCGATGCTGCTTCACCAATCCAAACATTTTCATACAGGAACGAGGTGATTGCTTTATTAAACTTCAACGCTGAACCATCTTGAATATTTTTTCAAATAAGAGAAGGTGTCAATCAATACTAGCATGTGCCTTATGACATGCTACTTTTGTCAATTAACCCTTGAAAGGATATTCACTGATTAATAGAGTCTGCATCTGTTGTGGAGCTGCCCCATTAAGTAAACTACAAAATCTTCACCACCCCAAAAAAAGCCACACGACTGCACCTCAGCCCAAACAGATGGACTGTGCATACTTATTATGTGCAGTCCAGTGGACTCCACAACAAAGATGGACTTCAAAATGTATGGAAGGGAAAAAAATATCCCTCTCGGCAGTCCACTTTATATATGACCTTCAAGACAATTCACGCTGAACACTGGAACTTTTAAAATGCATATATTGCAAACAGATTCTCCAACAATCCTTTTCGGGTTAAAGGTTTGCATTCACAGTTAACTTAATCATTGACCTTCCTTTTCGCTTAAATCAACACAAAATTTTTGTTACAACTGATGGAGCTTTCAACAGATATTCTATTATCATTACCTTTCCCAATCAGTTTCGACTTTTTTCATCTATGCCTGATAATTCGTCAGCCAAACTGTGCCCCACATTAACGTTTTCTAATGGTAATTGAATAAAAATAAGCGCGCATATAATTAACACATAAATACCGCATGATATAATCCCCCAAAGTGATAATCTTATCATAGCAGATTAACGTATCAGTTTCAATCCTGTCATTATTCAAATGCATAACCATTGAAGTGCTAGCCACTCATATTGTGCTTCCAATTCACATTCACCTTTCCAATTCTCTACAAATTCTATAAAAACCTATCAGTTAAAAAGAATGGTAACAATAATGATATCTTACAAAAAGGCAAGAAAAATAAGGAAAGATATAAAAACTAGCTACACTAAATTCAGCATTGTGAAATGCACGCAACAGCAGTTATTATCAATATATAGGTATTACTCTATTCCATTAAACTGCATGAAACTGTGTTTAAACAACATTAGAGGCAATTTTAACGCCCATTCTGGCTTATGGAGAACATTGAGGAGTAACCCACATTCTCAACAATTAGGTCACAGGAACAGAACACGGAGCTTCTAGGGCAAATGATCTTTATGAAGTCACGTGTAGTAACTGCAGATGAAGAACGATTTCAAACTTCAAGCGCAACAAAATTAATTAAACATAATCAAGCCCCTCACCTGTTGAATGGAAACAAATTTATTCAGGGTTTTAAAACTAGATCAAAAACCACTAATCTGTGCTTCTGATACCGGAGATCAGCACTCAACACTTCAAGGTCTTGCCTAACGACCTAACCAACCTCACATTCGAGTTCTAATGCTGTCTGCATAGTATGAAAGCTACGCCTTATGTTGGAAGACTTCTATCAGGGGTAAGCACAATACACAAAAATGTCATATTAACCAGCAAACCAATCAGTTACCTTACCAGTTTTTTCTACTGCCTTCTTTGTCTCGCGCGGTTCCTCAATATCAATGACGGACCTGTCAGTTTTCCCTTCTTTACTCTTCTTCTCCCTTTCAACGCCACCTTCCCTACTCTCTTTTCGAGCCAAATCTCGATGCTTACCGCTACTCTTCTTTGCCTCCTCACCCTCACCAGACACTCCCAGAGTCTCCTCTCTCCTCCTACTGCTGTTGACACTCTTCGATTCCGCTGAAGCCTTCGACTCCTTTAGCTTCTTCGAAACCTCATTCCGATCGTCCTCACCACCATTCCAACGATCAGTCACTCCCTCGCCAGCCCGCTCCCTCCGCCGCTTCGACTGGCCATGCTCTTCGGAATGCTCCCCATTACCAGACCCGTACATGTCCTTGGCATCCTTCAGAGATTCGACCTTCCGCTTTTCGGTAGAGCCAGATTCCTTTGGAACCCTAGAGGCACCGCCACTCTCTTCCTTAGTCTTTCGATCCTTCAAACTTGAATCTTTCTCCGAGTCTGAGTACTCTTTCGTTTCCCTCGAACTGTGTTTGCTCGACTTGTGCCGCGAACTCTTCGGCATCACTGAAAAGCTTAAAACCCTAAAACAACCTCCGTATCCAAAATGAACCCTAGTCTCGAAATCCACTAGCGAGATTTCGCCGTCAGATTGAAACTGGAAGCCCTAGTCTCGAGACCCCGTACGATAGCTCACTCATAAAATCAGAGACAGAATCTTAATCGCGAAGCTTCTCAATAGAATCGAGAACTCGAATCAGGAACTGATACCCTAATTACCCAACTTTCGGTGGCCGAACCGCACTCACCGACAAAAACACCCTAACAATGGACGACCGTCGGATAACCGGGCGGAGACATTCCGGAGATAACGGATCGCCGGAGATCGGGGTACAAAAATTGGAATCGAAACTACTCTAATTTACAAGAGGGCCACCAAGAGAGAACTGGGGGATAAATATGGAACTGCATTTGCTGTTTGAACTTTGAAGTGAGGAAAGAGAGTCGCAGGCGTTTTTGGTTTGGTTTTGTCCGGGGGCCGTTCGTTTAATAAAAATCTTAACGATTTTTTAAATTTTCGTAATATAAAAAATTCTACAAATAAATATTATTTTTAACCTCAAATAAAAATAATTATAACACGACGTCACTTAAAATTTCTCAAAACATTAAAAAAAATGGACGGTGGGTCTCGACATACCACTACTTCACCTGCTGTGTATTCTTCCCAAAGAGAGGTTGGTGGGTCTCGGGATTCACGTCTTAACTCCTTGGCAGCCTCTGTTGAGGAAATTAAAGAGGCCCAGCACCAACTGAGCATGAAAATGGACGGTCTCTCCTCTGACGTGAAGACGGGTCTTGAGGATATCAAGAAGTTGCTCGGGGAGCATCAACAGCGCATTGACACCGTCTCCGAGGATGTACGGGGTGTTCAGCAACAAGTCAACAAAAGCATCAAACTGGCCAGTGACGTCATTCAGACAACGGTGGACGAGTTCGCCTCGGCCTCTCAGGCCCTCAAGGAATCCCTGTCCAGCACTTCTCAAGAAGTGATCTCGGCTACTGAGCGTCATTTGGATGCTGATCGTAATCTTCGTCCCCGTGTGATCAATTGGACGTACTGGTTCTCCACCATCTGGACTAACTGGCTGAAGAAATGGGATGTCGCCTACGATCCTCCTCCACTTGGCCAATAGTCCCCGCCTTGTCTTCCTATTCCTCTATCCTTGCCTCTCCCTTGGTCTGATTTTGATGATGTCAAAGGGGGAGAAATAGATAGTTTCGTTTTGATAGGACATTCCTCTGTACTTATCTTTTGAACATTTAGGTGAATTTGTATTTTGGACAATTGTTGGATGAATGTATGGTTTATTCTTGGTATTATGAGCATTGTTTCTTATGAGCATTTCTTGGTATATCATTGATGTTGGTTATAAGGTTTTGAAAAGTTGTGGATATTTGAATCGTACTTCAGATAATCTCCTTGAAACTCTCCTCTATATGAAGTCTTGTGATCTGAAATTGAATGATGAAGTTTGGGGGAGTTTGGAGGATGTTATAGAAGTGTTTTTACAGGTTTTGAAAATTTGGAAAACCTCTATTTACAAAGGGAACTCTTGCAAAATTTTCGTAGAATCTTAAAGTTCTTTTTGCTAAAAACTCATGAAAAACTCCAGCCTAATCTCAGGGGGAGCTTTTCATTTTGGTATCAACGGTTTATTATTAATTGGGTTTGTCATCATCAAAAAGGGGGAGATTGTTAGCCCAAGGTTGTTTTATAAACAATCATCTTTGATTTTGATGATAACAAAGTTTTACAACGTGTTTTTAAACCTTTAGATTCTACTTTTGAAAATCCGTTTTAAGAAAATGATATCAAGAGTTTTCTAGTTGTAAATCGGCCTTAGATATAATCGAACACTCTACATAAGCTTACTTGTTAAACTTTACATTGTAGGTATTTTGGGATTGCTTGTTGGTGCCAGGAGAAACACTTTTCAGCCTAAGTGTTGAAGGTGTCGACACATATCATCATGGTGTCGACACATCAGTCATACACCAGAATGCATGTTCCAAGCCGAAGTGAAGGTGTCGACACATAGTGAAGAGGTGTCGACACATTGGTCATTCAACAGAAAGCAAGTTCCCAGGCCAAGATGAAGGTGTCGACACATAGACCAAGAGGTGTCGACACATTGCACTATCAACATAAGGCAAGGTTTACAGGCCAAAGCTGATGGTGTCGACACATATGCAATTAGTGTCGACACATTGCACATGCACCCGAAGGCATGTTTCCAAGGCATTTTGAAGGGTCAACTCTTTGAAGAGAAGTGTCGACACATTGGACATAAGTGTCGACACATTGGTCATACACCCGAAAGTGAGTTTTTAGGCAAAACTCCTAGGTGTCGACACATGCTTCGATTTCTCAGATCCTGGAGCGACGTCACTCACTTAAAAATGTCTCCAAAGGACCCAAATGACCTCCAACGGCTCCAAATCTTTACCAGAAGACCCCTGATGCCCTAGAGACTATAAATAGAAGAAGTTTGAAAGAGAAAGGGAGAGCTTTACACGAAAATCATCCTTGCCCTAATTTCTTGAGAAACAAAGCTCTAAGAAGAAAAAGAGAAGCTCTTCCATCCAATAAGGCTTGCATTCAATCTTGCAAATCCAGAAGCTTTCCTTGAAGATCGTATTCTTCTAGTTCACCTCAGGTTCTTAAACTTGTAGATTTGGCTTAGAGAGCCGTTTCATTTCTTGAGTTACCCACTTGTATATCTGGCTTAGAGAGCCTTCAATCATTGTATCCAAACCTCATAAAACATTCAAGTGTTGAGTGAACACTATATCCTACTCGTGAGAGTAGAAGATATCCCTAGGTTTTGGGATTTGTGAAAAGAGTTGAAGCGTGAGATCGGAAAATGCTTTGTAACGGTTCCTCAGCACCCCGGAAGCTAAGGTGTGTATTCGCTTGGAGAATAGTGGAGGAAACCCAAGGAAGTCAATAGCCTTGGGGGTGGACGTAGGCAAGAGTTGGTCGAACCACCTAAAAATACTGGTGTCATCTTCTTCACTCTCCTTGTTATTTCTTGCTTATATTGCTTGATTGAACTTGCTTATTTATTGTTCTTGATCTCATTGCTTGTTTACATAGAATTAGATCTGAGCTATTTTGGGTTTGTTTTCAAAAGAATTCAAAAGTTTTTGAAAAACCCAATTCACCCCCCTCTTGGGTTGTCATTTAGACTCACAAAAATCAAGGGTTTGAATCCTAAATTTCAACCAATCTAAAAATTAAAAGCAATCTATCATTTCAAATCATGGTATCTAAGAAATGAGTTAAACATTGAATAACCGAGGATCATTACACACCTGTGTAATGTCATCATGGTCCAATAGGATCTCAATTGATAAAATTGGTTATGTTGGTATTCAGGCAATGATGAGGGAAGTACTAGTGTATGTTAAAAGCGAATAATAAAGGGCAAAATAAGAATTTTCAAAAGATTTCAAACTTGTTATGTTCACTCGTATAATGATAGGTAAAAGGAGTGTGAAATGTCACTGAATTGATAATATGAAGTGCAAAGTGCAAGTATTCTAATAGTTGGTGATGAAAAGTATATTTTTTTTTTTCCAAATGGGGTAAAAGGGACAAAAATGTCACCATGAGTCATATTCGTGTCATGTGAACGCTTTTCTGTCCAATATGACAGAAATCTTGACATTTGGGTGTAACTGTAAGTCGATAGTAATTAGGAGCGAAATATCACCAAATTGATAATATATAGTGCAAAGTGTCAAGACTCCAATAGTTGGATGACAAAAAATAAATTGTTTCTCGGAAAAATTACAAATCATTCGCTGGGTTTTAGTGTATTTTTAAAAAACTCATTTGAGTTTTTTTTTAAAATGCTCACTAAGTTTGTCATTTTAATACCAAACCTCACTCAACCTAACGCTGTTAAATTTATTTAATAGAAAATTCATCTTTCCCAATCGCATTGTGATACGTGTCATTAAAATAAATAAAAAATAATATGTTTAAAAATAAATATAATTAGTTTAAAAATAAATAAATTGAAAAAACTGAAGAAAAAAAAGAGGATCGGGGAGTCCCCGATCCTTTCACGGTGGAGGGAGAGAAACCTCCTCTTCCCGCCGAGGGAAGGGGGGAGCCCCTTCACCCCGGGCGGTGGTCTAAGGGACCTCCCCCAACCGCCCCAAAGCTGGGGTGGAGAAGGGATTCCTCCTCCCTTCGCTGGTTGCCCAGTTCTGGTTGACAATGGATGGACTCCATCCATCTGTGCGGCGACTGCAAGGTGGTTGGAGGACCTTTGCAGGATTGGGGGAGTTCCCAACCACCTAGACCACCGCCCGGGGTGGAGGAGCCCTCTCTCTGGCAGCCCAGAATTGGGCAATCAGAGGTGGAGGGGGAGAGGAGTTGCTCCCCCACGTGGCTAGTGGTGGAGGGGGAATTCTCCCACGCCACCGTGAAAGTTCGGGGTTCCCGATGCTTTTTTTTTTTTAATTATTAATTACTATTTTTTATTAATTTAGATTTAATTTTTATATTTTTAAAAATGTTTTATTACACGTGTCACATTGTGATTGGACATCATGAATTTTCTGTTAAATAGGTCTAACGACGTTAGGTTGAGTGAGATTTGGTACAAAAATGACAAACTTAATAAGTTTTTTTTATTATTTAAAAAACCTAGTGAGTTTTTTAAAAATACCCCAAAATCTAGTGTGTGATTTGTAAATTTCCCTTTTTCTAAGAACAATAAATCTCCTTTTAAAGGTTAAACCAATTATTTTGGGTTAATAAATTTGGAATAATAAGGTATAGAATGGAAGCATACATTTTCACTTGTATAAAAGCCACTTAGAGCTGCAATCTTTAAAAAGTTATAAAGGAGAAGAAAAAAAAAGAATAGAACTTGCAACTATCAAAATGTTTTGCACATGATTTATAAACTATCAATTTTGACACATTGTATAATCTAACTACCATTGTTAGATAATTTGTACGTTTTAATTTTTCTTTCATATTACACCTAAAATGACAATGATCTCCACAATAAATTTATAAATTGACAATTAATACTCTCGATTGAATATGGACGCATGCAAAATAGGTAAGAGCCATTATCATCATTTTATGTCTTACCTAACAAAAAATTTTGATTGAATGTGCAAATTATTTAACAATGGTAGTTGAAATGTGTAATATATCAAAGTTGGTAATTTATGATATAATATGTCAGACCTATATAATTGAATGGTAAAAAGTGTATTTATCTCAATATATCTATGCTTTCTTACCCTACATTATTACTAAATTTACAATTTATCTCTTAGCGGGTTGACACATAGCAAGAAAGTTAACTCAAGAAGATTAATTGATAAGTATATTACTTTGAATGAATAGCAAATAAGGTGGGTTATTTGAGTTATCAAATAGTAATTTTTTTAATTAAAAAATAGTAATTTTTTTAATAATAAAAGCAAATGCTTTAGAAATTTGACTTCTAAGAAAGGGTATTAGACTTATCTAAGAATATATATAGAGGTATTTTCTCTTCTATGATGGCTTGGCAAATGGCACTAGATGCCCTATTGAAAGGTTTATGTTTCTATTTTATTTGTTTTTATTTTGCATGTCCTAATCACAAACCAATACTGATAATGCCATCGTCATTAATTTGTTACTGAACTGACACAAATTGGAGTTATTTTCTTCACCCATCTTTTTCCTCCTCTCTCCTCCTAATGTTTTTTTTTTTTGTCTTTTTCTTAGTAGGATGTGCTGTGCACCTACACCGGCTACACGTTTTATGATACTCTTTTTGTCATATGCGAATCCAAATTATCCAATTAATCGGTGCCATTATTATTGGTTAAGCGAATGGCATAGGAATGGTATGTGGAAATATTACAGAATTCTTATGCTTAAACAATATTGAAATATTTCGAGATTTATGGGTTGTGATTTTTATGATCGTCTCAGGCTATTTGAGCTAAACTTGGTCCGGAAACCGCGATACGGGCCTAGTAGTGTAGCCCATGATAAAGGAATGGATCTCAACTAAACTTTCACGGAGATCGAATCGCAATCCCGTTGGGCCTCGCACGAAGGTGGATGTTCTTAACGAGCCACCATTCGCAGAGGTGGCGCGCCCGCGGCCTGTCCACCTCCACGAGCGGGTTGGGTAGTGTTTTTTTAGATGGTTGAATTTGTCTTTTTAGATTTCTATTTTTTTGTTTGTTTGTTTAAACTTCTTTAGGTTGGCATATAAAATCTGATATGAATTTTTTTTTATTAATTTAAATTACACGAGTTAATTTTTTAATTAGAGATGACATGGCTTCCGTTAAGCAAATAGACTAAAGCAGTGATATTTGGGAGCTAAAATTTTAAAGGGATAAATGCAAAATTGGTCCTTGTGCTATACGCAAAAATCGTTTTAGTCCCTGTGATATGAAAAATATCGATTTAGTTCTTGTGATTTCATAAAGTGATAAAATCAGTCCCTGATGAAGGACTAATAATAAACAAAAATAGAATCACATGGACTAAATCGATTTTTGCTTATAGCACAGAGATTGATTTTGCATTTATCCCAATTTTAAATGACCATAATAAAATAATTATACAAAATTCTCTCTTTTCATTTAATCCAAAAATTTAACCTTAATAAAATAATTATACAAAATTTTATCTATTCATATTAAATCCTCTTTTTCACTCCAAATAAATATAAAAAATTTATTTAAGTCATCTATTTTTATTTTTTTACCAATTCTAACACCTTAAAATTTTAACAATTAAACACTAATTAATGACAAACAGATCAAAACTAGGACTAAAAACGTACTTAACTCTAAAATGCTGACATGGCACAATCCAAGCAATCAATGTAAAGATGCCGCTAAATCTTCTCTTGAGAGAATCTTTTCGGTCCGAGGGAAAATTGGATATTTGCGGAGGCGGACTTTAGACGTACGAAAATCCCATGGCGAAACGTTTCCACCGCTTTCTTCCACGCAACTCTCACACGCTACCAACGGTCCCCTGCTCTATTTATATAGCAATGCCACCATCAATAGCTTATAATAGCTCTCTCTCAATTAGTCGGTTCAATTGATGTCCGTTCTCCATTTCCTCAATCGGTAAGCTCAAGAATTTGCAGTTATTTCTCGATCTTTCTGTAACGTCTGTTTGTCTGCTCAGAAAAAAAAGGCAAGAAATGAAAAGAGAATCAGCCTTTTTTTTCCTTTGAACTATTATTTTACTCAATTATGAGATTCACTAGACTATCAGTCTTTTTTTTCTTTTTCTTTTTCTACGCCACTAGAATATCACTCAACGGTGCCTAAATCAGCTGCGTTGTTTAAAGTCTCGCACATACAAATTAGTTTTCTATTTCGGGAAGCTGAAAGAATGATAAGACGCAGAGTTCTTTTTCCTTTTTTTGCGTTCTATAAAAAACTGAATGCTCCATTCACTTGAGCTTCATTCCAAAAAATTGGCTTCGCTTGAGTCGGAACTGGAACAACGGGGAGCCAGAAGATTCAAGCATTTTCCTTGTTGGCTTCTCTTCCTCTTCCTCTCTCTCTTTGTGGAAGATTACTCCTAACCTGATTTCTCAGCAAGCAAATAGAACGCAATGTCCTGCTTGTTGGCTAAGGGGATTGGAGAGAAAAGAGGAAAATGTTGGAAGTTGTGTTAGATTGGGTTAAATTTGTTGCTGGAGGCAGCCAAAGTGAGCTTAATACTTCGTTCGTTTGACAAGAAAATTGGTGAAAAGAGAGGGAAAATGATAAAAAAAATAGTATTTTTTTGTTGCATTGTAAAGTAGGAAACTGAAAGCTTGGATTCTAATCTCCAAAACATAATTGAGGCGATCTATCTCATTTTAGGTACCAAAACAAAGCGGAACGAGGATTTGTTATTTTCGTTTATCGTGGCTTTTCTTTTTAAAATAATCCTTCATATTATCTTTCTTGTGTTCAGAGACCTTATCAATGGCGCTATGTGGACTTGGTTGGAGTCCGAGTGCGGAAAGCACTGAAATTGTGTATGTTAGTAGAAATTTGCTGACAAGACCGATCAGCACCTGCCCCATGCGTTTAACTGGGAAGACCTCTAATTCTAATAAGAGACAATATAAGGTTGTGCAGTGTTCATTGGCAAGAAAAGCTGTATCACCAACGGAATCAGAAGAAAATGCTCTAAGTGCTCTATCGGACTCCATGGAGGAAGAACTGGAGCATGTTACAAGGTTCAAGATATCTGATTTTAAGATTCTCGATCGTGTTAGCCTTGGCCTTGGTGGGCGGGTATGAAGTTCCTAAATTTCTTATTTGTTTGTGTGTACTTACTTAGCGAGAAAGGTTATTTTTTTTGGGTGTAGTAATGGATGTTATTTGGTGATATGAAATAAAATTGATTGAGTATTGCTGTAGGCTGACGAGGTAATTTTTGAAGCTACAGTAAAGGATACTAAAAGGTTAGTTTGTCTTTGTTTAAGTGATGTCATTTTGCAAAGAGAGTTGAACTAAATAAAAGGTACTATCAAATTTTCAGCTCTCTGTACAGCACCAGAATCGTGCTTCGAAGGCTTAGAAGTGCTCAAGCTCAGCGTAGAGGGAAAAGAGCAATACAGGTTGGTAGATTGTTTAGCATACAAATTAAATTGTCTTGATGAAATTTGTATGCTGCTCCTGGAAGCTTAATATGGTTGTAATTCCTTTTACTCCTTGGAATGTCTTTAGGTATTGAAGAAGCTATTTCGCCGTAGACTTATGTACCATTCTTACTCGATGCAAGTCCATGGTTACATTTTTTCGCCTACAAGTAGTGGTCGTGGTTCATTTACCCTGGTCCATGGGGTAGGTCCTTCCTTATATTATATGAGTTCTTATACTGCCACTCGTTAGCATGATAAGTCTCACCAAGAGTCTTATGTTCACTCTGCGTGCTACAGACAAACTGTCCTCTGCCAGTCTTTAAACTTATTGCTTATGAGTACCTTATGATTGATTTGTTCCCGCTGGCTGCTGACTACTATGTGAAAATTTAGCACTAAGGAAAGGATATTCTGACATGTTCACATAATTATAAATTTTGCTGCAGTATCATGGTAGTTTCTCCTTAAGACATTGGCTTCAACAATCAGACTGGCTTCCAACCCTAGAAGCTACTCTTGCATTGGATAAAGAGTCTGTCAGGAGGGTGGGAGATGATACAGTAGGAGGGCCTGCAGTTTCACGGCAATTGCGCCTCATTAGAATACTGATGAGGGATCTTTTGATTGGAGTATGTTATATTTTTACAGGCATTAAGGCACAATGTTTGAATTTGAGAATTGGAGGATTCGTAATGTTTGTGTTGCTTATGAAGTTCAGGTCAATTACTTGCACAGCCATGGGCTTGCTCATACAGAGCTGCGGCTGGAGACTGTGCACATAAGCCCAGTGGATAGACATATTAAAGTAAGCACCATATTGCATGTTCAATGTTAAAATATAAGTTTCCCCCATGCCCGGGGGGGGGGGGGGTGATGTTGTCAGTATCATGGGGGTAATTTTGTGCAAAATATATTCAAATCCGATGACTTAATAAAATCTAAGCATTTCACATGCACCCTCATGAATTCCTATGAACGGGGCTATACCTGGTGTTATGCTTACTGGGAAGTTTTTATTTTGCAGCATCATTAGAAATTATCTGAAGGGTTTTTGGGAAACAATTTTTATGGATGACCTGAAAGTGAAAATTGTGCTCCCCTGTATGAATAACTGCTAGCTCATGCACTATATATCGGAGGTCCTTATAAATCTTCAGTAAATATAAATACATAACTTATTTACTGGTGGGAAGATAGTTACAGCAGCTTATAGATTATTTATGGATTTTAGATAGTAGTTTGTTTAGCTACCATGTGCACATTCAACTCAAATATAATGGATTGGGCCTTCATCAGTTGATTGCATTCCTTAGGGGATGAAGATAGTTGATGATGAATGAGCTACCAAATCTTGAGGGTTTTAATTAAGGCAAGAGATACTGCAATCTGGTTTACAAAAAAATGTGGAGTTCTGATGTTACTTCACTTAGGACTAGCTAATTTAGTTTCCTTCTTCTATTTGTTGCCTTCTTTTGTATTTATTAGCTTTTAAAATTAATCTTGTCAGGTAGGGATATTGGGAAATGCAGCGGACTTTTATCAGAATGATTCAAATAGTGGCCCCCTAGAAAGCAACTTGGATAGGCGACAAATGATGATTGCATTTGACATGAGGTATGGCATGGAGAAAGGGAACTTAGATGGAAAATATATTTCAGATCTCCAGAAGATATCTCAATTTCTTATTTTGTTTTGTGTGTGATGCAAAGATGTGTTGGATTCATGATGGCAAAAATGGTGTTGCGGGAACTGATGGATCCTTTGATCTTTGCAAAGTTCAAATTGTTTCTCATGAAGGTATGACATGCAGAATTTTCCTTTTCAAATTCAAGCCTTTATCATATAATCCAAAATATAACTGAATCTCAGTGATGTGTTATGTTTCTTAAAATATTTTCACATTCAGTAATATCAGCTGATCTGTCATGAGTTGTGTAGCAACACGTGAGAATGTCTTATATTATGATATGTACATGCGACAGATGAACAGCGCTGCATGGATACCATTGATTGTGCATTATATGCCATAACTTTCTCATCACACTATGTGGACATAGATTCATTTATTGAGTGGTGGAATGATTCCCCATATCTATTTGAATAACAAAATGCTTTATTTACTATTGACAACTTCTTGTAACCGGAGAAACTGGTAGCCTGTCTTGCTTCTCCTGATGTATGTAAATGAACGAGGTCCCTCATCCATGGTTGGTTGCTATCTGGCCTTTATATTAATGTGTATAGCTGGACTCTCCATATTATGCTTACATTAATGTATCTGGCCCCAATAAATGGGTGAGATATTAGAATGAGTGACCTGTCTCAAATTTGTCCTTGTTAATTCTCAAACGTTTCAGCAAATATCAGAATGAGTTTTTGTGGTTTTTTTAATGCATGATTCACTTTGGGAGTTGTTCGAGTAAGAGTAGATTTTGCCCTTACTGCGGATTGTGTTTGAAGCTAAGCTCCTTCATATAGCATTATCAATCAACCAATTTTCGAAATATCATGTGCGTAGAGAGATGTCATTTAATATTTAATATTGCTTCTTTGACTTCTCAACATAATATCTAGGCTCAACATCGATTGGATTATGAAAATGGTCCTGTTGGATACTGTGCAATCGCTCAAAAAAATTATAATAAAGTAGTATAATTTTTGTCATAAATCTAACTCTCTCACCTACAACATGCAATTGCAGGGTAAGGATCCTTCATGCTTACGTGAATTTCTCCTGAAACTCATTTCTAGGAACTCCCCATTGGGAAATACTGGTCTCCAAGTAATTATTTGTTCCTTCAACAGAAACAGTTTCACTTTCCGTGTTCTTTTCCCTTTTTTGTATGATAATCTTTTAATTTGTTATCTTTCTTGCAGATACTGGATAGGAATTGGGGTGCAGGTTGGAACCTATTATCCTTATTGCTTGCAACCAAACCTTCCAAAAGGGCTAGGTATACTTGTTGTAAATGAGATTAAAGATCTTTCTAGAAAGGAAGTTCAGGATTTTCTTTTCATGAAGTTTTTTTAATTGACAATTGGGCAAACACACTATGCCTGCCATGTCCCGTTCAAACATATTGAATGATTTATTTCGGTCTGTTCAACTACCTGATTGAGCAGAGTAAAACTAACAATTAAAGATCGTATCTTTTTCTAGCTTATATCTTCTGTAAAACAAACCTATTTAGTTTAGTTTACTATGGTTACTCTATATATTCGGAAACTTCTGGAACATGAAAGCGGAGGAAGTTAATGGACTCTCATGTACATTTATATGTAATATGAAATTAATCTACACTTCTATGAAGAATGAGTGAACTGAAATGTAAATGAAGAAAGCCTTGTTTGGTATCTGTTGGAATTAGGGATAGGTTTTCTTCCTTCAACAAGATATATTTAGCTACATTAGCTACAAAGTAGGATTTGAAAATGTCTAGTGATTATAACGACTACATGATTATGTGCCTCATAGACTGCAGATTGCATCACTTTTTAGAAAATAAAGTCATTCATCATGGTACTTCTGAACTGTTTTGCAGTTGTTTAGATGCTCTTAGACACCCTTTTCTTTGTGGTCCAAGATGGCGGGTAGTCCCATCCATGGATATCATCAGATGGGGTCTTGGTTCTACTGCTGTAAGAATTACAGAGGAATACATCTATGGCCGACCTCAGGTTGTGGTGACTTTCTGAATCAAGTTTAATATTTATTCTTTTTCAGCATTTCTGTTGGGAATAGATTGTCATTGCAATGATTTGCCGGGTAGCTGGAGACCCTATCACTGATACAAATGTAGAAAAACTATGTTATACTTAATAATCTGATCAGTATAATATCTGTTTTCTGGAGACCTGTTCATCAAGTTTGCTTCCATCTGAAATGGTTTCCAATCTTCTTGTTGTCCTTCCCCTGCCAGGAGGAATACAACCACTCACTAATAATCATTTTTTTGAATAATTTACTTTTTATTGGGAAATATATCAATGATATTCTACTAGATTGTCTTGTCAGAACCTCTTGAATTCGTGAGATATCTGCTTTGATAACCAGTCTGGCATTTTTTTTTCCACAATAAGTCAATATGAAGCTGCATGACTAAAAATGATCTTATTTGAGTCTGAGAGATGAGGTTTTTCTGGAAGGACTGTCTTGTTGGATACCAGTAAAGCTGAAGTAAATTAGGTAAGGGATTGCATATTACTTGAAATTCCATATACTCGAGTCATCTCTGTGTACTATGTTATATGATATAACAAGTACGTGCATACTGTGTTCCTAAACCCCATCTGTATTTTGTGCTCAAACTTTGCAGTTAAGCTATTCAATATCTAGGAGTCAAAACTGTATATTCTATAATTGCAGAAGTTTGAGAGTTTAGAAGTGCACTGAGCTCCTTTGTTAAATATTTCAGCGTAGTAGGCTTGTTCACTTCATCGAGTTGATGGAAATGCTGAATCCTAATGCAAAGCCAAAGGTAATTTACCTGTAGTGTTCACACCTATAGGCACTTGATAGTTCGATAAGCCAAAGAAAGATAGGAATGCTTTTTTCCCAGGTTAAATCAATTTTATGGGCTAGGTTCAAGTGATCTCTAGTTCAACTCTTTGTTATGTTACATTAGTCAAAAACTTTTCATTTGATCAATATTTTGGCAGTGCCTCTGTTGGATTATGTTAATTGTTTCCTTTAGTGGTAATCTGATGCTTGATTCTTAAAAGATACCATCACTTGCTTGATACCGTGTTTCCCCAAACTAGGCCAACCTTGTATCCTTATTTCCTAGTGCTCTCTAAAAGTGCAGGTTGCCCCATGCATCAACAATGAGGAAATGATTTGAATCGCCATTTTTTGTGCCGTTATGATATATAACCTACAAGGCTAGCAATAGTTTTAGACTTTTCATTAGCACGACTTTGAGTGGTTCACGTCACTTGTAATTCTGAACATGCAGAATTGGCTGGAGTTGCTGCCTGGAAAATGGAGGTTATTGTACAGTACTGGGAGGCACATAGGGTTGACCCTCCGCCAGCCACATGCCCGAGTCCTGATAGGTGACGTGCACCTGACCGTTTCAAGAGCATCAAAGTTAAACACTAACTTGACGTTCACCTCAGACATTGGATTCACAGTCATGATTGGTTGGGATTGGCCCCATGACAAGACTGGTATAAGTGGGAAATTGCAAGTTGATTCGCTATTCAAATTAACAGCCGGGCGGCGGCTGTATCTGAAGGAAGAAAAGACCACAGGAAGGTTCACTCTGGGTCCATCAAACATTCAAGAGTCTCTTGCTAAAAAATTCTCTGGCAGAAGTTGGAGGAAAGCAATACCTTTTAAGGAGTTGCCATCAAGCCTTCCGGTGGCCAAACTTGCTTCAGGAGACATCGAGGTGACCATGAATCTCGGTGATCCATTGAATCAAGATATTGATACTGCAAGAAACGTAGTTCAGGAAGTTCGGACACAACTCCCGCCTGAAATGTTTGATCTGTCAAAGCTTGTATGTGGAACATATGTGGACTCTAGGCTGCTAGTCCTTCGTGGGGTGAGTGGATCAGCCCTCCTTTTCACAAGGTCTTGTAGCGAAGAAAGCAATACATAACAATTACAATTACTCAATGCTGAAAGAAAGTGGATGATTGAAAGCTAACACCAATTGTCCGAATCGTTATGTCCGGTAGACCAGAATACTTGTATAGAAGCATCCTAGTATATTAGCAAAACATGAGATGTGTCCCATTTAAGATTTGATAGTCACGAAAACGAACTGCAACTTGAAAATCTCAGAAGATAAGTAAGGTATTTCTTTTTTCTAGGCAACTGAAATATCATATTAATAATGAGAATAATACAATCAGTATAAAACAGAAAATAAGTCAGAAGACCAACGAAAAAATCTAAATGAACCAAAAAAAACCTCACAATATACTGAATCCCATGAGAGGAGCACAAACCAACCATAAGGATTTGGACACAATACCAACCGACTGCAAGGGTTGTGACGCACAAACCCGCCACTAGGAGAATTCATTCTGAATAGCCTGGAGATTGCAGGGGAAAGGGTCATGTGCTTCGTCTAAAAGCTGAAGGCTCAGAATAACAAGTGGCCACCTGAGAGGAGCGTCTTCAAGTTTAAAATGCAATAGAATCCCAAGGGAAGAATTAATTTTCTCCCTTGGACAATACAAAAAACTATTTTTAACAGCTTTCCTCAAATCAATCCCTGACGCTGCAGATCAGTGTATGTCTTCTTGTTATAGATATTGCCCTCCCTGTCTTCATATTCTTCTTCAAGTTCTGGACGCCACTTGTTCACTCCTTGCCGTTCTTGTATTTTCTTCCACAGATCTTTTGCTTCCTGCGTTAAAATATTTAGACATACTAGGGATTATCAAAATGAAACAGATAACATTAAGTAGTGCTAAAAAGAATTATACTTGCACGAGCATCTATATTCTTCAGTCCCTATGAAATATAATGGGAAACTAATATGTGCGTGGCTGTGTAAAGGGTTTTGAATGCTATGAAGTAGCCCTCTAGAAGTTTTGAAATTATGTTCATTTTGTGAAATTCTGGATGCCAATACCATTATACCCAGAGTTGGGATCAGGCAAGAACCCAAAAAGCTTTAATAAATTTACCAAGCCACCGGCATTTTCTCACGTTTCAGGATCTGATAACACAGCACAACTTTTCCATAAGCATCCGCGTTGGCGGTCCTTTTCTCAGCTGAACTTCCCTAATCTATTTTATATAAGAAAACCCAACCAGATTGACCCAGATGCCAGAATGAGGGAATGACAGTTGAGACTTTTTTTTTTTGATAAGACAGTTGAGACTTTTTTCAGCAGATAAGGCCATTCTAATTAGTACTACAAAAATGGACAAGGATGCTATTGAAAAGCATACCTCAATTGATGTGATTTCATTGAAGTTCTTGGTGTTTGGAATACCAAGGCAGCGCATCCCATGCTGATGGCGCCATTCCTTGAAATGCCGTTCAAAAGCCCTACGACCCCAATAACTGTAGTTGCCGCATATCTCGCACTTAAATTCCTGAAATGCATTAAAATATGCAATCACGTGACCCATAAAGGACCCACCAAAGATGCCAGTGTCTCTGACACTGGAGCCTAATATGTATCCCCCACCAACCCAACCCAAGAAGGAACTGCTTTTCAATAAGCTGGGGTCTTTTTTTTTCCGCCATATGCACCATGACACTGGAGCCTAATATGTCAAGAGATATGCATCCCCCACCAACCCAACCCAAGAAGGAACTGCTTTTCAATAAGCTGGGTCTTTTTTTTTCTGCCATATGCACCATGATGCTGGTTAAAAAGTAGATGGCAGCAGGAATAATATCTAATTTTCCAGCCTTCATGGTTTGGTCATCAATAATAAGAACAATATTGCCCAAATGAAACAAAGAATCTTCCAATTTTATTTAAACACAGAATTGAAGAGAAAATAAGGTGATACAAAATGCATCTCAAACAATTGGAACAGGAATCACAACCTCATAATACATACAATTCAATAAATACAGGAGGAAATATAGGTCAAAATGCTCTTACAATTAAGACAGCAAATTACCTGACCAAGACCATGAAGCTTATACAGCCAATAAGGTATAGGCTTCCCATCCCAACCCATTGGCAACTTGAGGGGATTATAAATCTGCTGCTCGTCGTCGTCACTTTCAGTATCAGCTTGTGTTTCCTCCTACTCGAACGATCAAATACGAGGGACCATTTCAACACAAACTAGATGATTACAAATTATAACCATCTCCAAGCGTATTTCAGCTCAAACCATGGAGGTATATATCTAGGAAAACAAGATTTGGATAGCAAGCAAAACTATGAAAGCTCATGCGTTTTTGGGTCAACAAGCAGATGCAAAGGTCCTGAATTTCCAAAAGAGAAAAAAAAAAAGAGAAAAGATACCCAATAATATTACAGCTTATAATGGTTTGTTTGGGGGGGGGGGGGCGTATGTGTTCACCAAGTTGGCCTTGAGCGCCAAACTAGGGGCTGAAGAGGAACCCATCAATATTGTGAAAAAGTTGTAATTCAAATCTTTACGTTACTCGAAGGCATTTTACGCAAACTTAATTTTACAATCTGTGGAGCAATTTCATTTTTCCTCACAGATATAGAAGCAGTTTAAGTTACAAGACAAAGTTGCCTTTAAGAGAAACATCATAAGCTCAGGACCACTTGGTGTATGCTCAAAGTTGGAAAAGATATAAAATATATAGGACAGGGACAGATTAACCATATGCACCCTCGAACTTGCCACCCTTAACGGGTGGTGAAGACATGCTTAATGTACTAGCAGTAAGTTAAATGTTCCATGCTAATCAGAATCTGAAGTTATACCTTTTAAACACATTAAAGAAAGTAATAAAGTTCTAATTACTAACCTCCTCTCGTTCTGCTTCAATTTCCTCATATGTCAAAGCCTGCTTCTTTACGATATTGTCTTTTGTTCGTGCAATTGTCTAGGCAAGGTCAGAGAAAATCCCCACATGTAGTAGTTGCCAAAAATGTATATTAGTTAGCAAACATACGAGAACATTTGGACATATGAAATTACCCACGCATACCTAAATGCTCCCTACGAAATATAAACTGAAGTACACATTAGGGACAAGCTATCAATGAATCAGTATGGAACATATACTAACCTCATCCAATAAATCACAGAGTTTTTTCATTTTGGCTTCCTGTAGGGCTATTTCTTTTGAACTGTCATCCTGTTCTGGATCAGCAGCAGCCCCGTTTTGTTCTAACACACGTGCACCTTTGGCAAAATGTTTCTTGTCCAACTTCTCAAGAGGTGTGTGCTGCAGAATCAATGAAAAATACATCAAATAAAGCCCCTGATATATATAAAGTTCAGAAGAAAGTGAGATGAATATTATATAAATTTGGAATTCCGGAAAGCTGCACAAGAGTGTGCATGAAGATGGATTCAGAATGTGTAAAACAATCTACCATCTATAATGGCTAAAGAAAAATAACTACCTGTTGAAGGTCCAACATTTGAACATTGAACAATTATGTATTACCTTCCAAGGCCTCTCAAATCATGGGATAAGCAAGTAATAATCCTATTCTGCTAGCCAAATTTATGCAATATCATCCTATCAGAAAGAGAATATAATTACAGGATATCTAGGAATCCCAACACATAACTGGTGCATATTCCAGATTAAAACACATTTACCATTCGCAGCAAAATTAACGAGCAAGTTTCCTCACTAGCCAGCCGATCCAGTCAATTTAGATGCTAAACCACAGACAGCGCATGCATTAATGTTTTAATTTTTTTTTTCCAACTGACACCTTATATCTGTTGCTCGGTGAAAACGCTAGTTCATGATTACCTTTGTAAGGAAAAGCCTTTCAGCACGCTGCTGAACAGTCCCACCCGTCTTCAGTCCTACAGCAGCTAATGCCTGCCAGGCAACAGTACAGTGATCAACAAAGGAAATGGATCCAAAACAGAGAGATGCAAACTTGGATCTTGAACCTCTAAAAGGACATGCAAATTGAAAAGGTTGATGTCACCCACCTCAAGGTCAAAAGTATTACAACATGTTCTGAAAATATGCAACAAAAAAAAAATTCAGGTTGATCCTTCTTTCTTTTGTTTTTTGTTTTTTGTCGTTTGTTGTTTTTTTTTTTGTGTGGTTTGGGGGGAGGATGAAACAGCTTCTAGCCAATTCTGGACTCTACTTGTAAATGTCCGGTGCTTCATCAAAATGACTAAAATTCAATCAATTCATTTAATCCCGTTATGTACCTCAACAAACAAAGAAACGGACTCAGAAACCTTACCCATGCTATATTGATAATATTTTCTTTAATCCTAAAACACTGTTCCCCTCAACTTCTGGCTGTTTTTCAGAACTTCCATTTCAGTTCCCTCAACCTTGCAGCTTGCAGTACCTCTAAAGATTCTTATTGGAGAATTGCTTTTCCCTTTATTTGTCCCCTAGCCTATGTATTGTTACTTACAAGATTATCTCAAAATCATGGCCAAGAGGTCAAAAGGGTATTGCACAAGCTCATATCACCCCTTCAAACAGGCAGGGGACAAGGGAACTTCTTCTTACTAAATTTACCCCCTAATGGGGATGAAAAACAAAAGATGATAACAAGAAATGCAATGACGGATTCTAAAGTTAAAAACTTAATAGCACCTTAAACACATCTTCTAGAATTTAAGGCTTTACAGCTAGAGGTTTGTAACTTTTATTTTTGCTTAAAGGAGAACTTAAGGGAGCAGAACGCTGCTGAAAATAATGACATAACTGTCAGATTCATTACCTCCTTTAATTTTTCAGGTCCAACTTCCATCAGCTCCTCAATTGTACTGTAAAAATCAAGATCGATTACTGTATGCTGAGCATGTCCATTTTCTTGACCCTCAGTCTCCCATCCTTGTACCTTCCCATTTGCCCATTGCTCTTCAAATTCAGTCACAACCTGCCAATAACCTATCACATTATATTTCGTGCAAAACACCAATAGCATGTTCCAAATCTAAAAGAAAGAGGTCCACAGTTGTGTAGATCCAACACTCTTGACATTCCATTCATAAATGGATTTACAGGAGCTTGGCAACAAACGTGGAACAGAACTCAAAATATGAAGCAGGAAAAATAATTATATATTGGCTTTTGGAAGGCCTTTCAACACATTTTAAATTGCACTTTTCAAGCGTACAACATTATTTATATCAAATTTGCCAACTATGAGAAAAAGGATTTGATATACCGCATACATTATAGATAATGTATTTGGTAGGTGCCTAATATGAAAACTTCAGAACTGCGTCTAATCATGGAAAAAAATATTCATATGAAATGTTTTGAGCACCTTTGAGAATATTCTATCAATATCCTGCAAGGGCTCTGTCCGCTGGAAACAATATATCAGATATTCCAACAGATTCTCCATATACTCCCTGTATTGCCTGCAGAAAAATAAGAATTCCAACAGATTTTCCACATGCAGGTCATAAATATGAACTAACACTGTAATATATTGAAGACACATAAATCTAGGGATTTACAATCATTCAAACTTTCAATTGAAGCACATCAACCATCCCACTCCATTGAGACAGATGTTCCACTCTTTCTTGATATGGCTATGACCATTTTTGTCCATAACTATCAAAACCTCCTTCACAAAGCCCCACCAACAGTTTCCCTTCAATTCCCTCTATCTCAGTGTGCAACTCTAAAGTGCCCCATGAGATCCTTAAGCAGAGACTCCTCTCAATTTTGATCTCGCTAGGCTCCCTCCTGCAACTTTCTAGATTTGGTCTCTCTCTCTCATCAATAAAAATCAGTACTCTTTAACAGTCATAGGGATTCTTTTTTCTTTTTTGTCTCCCAAAGTTTCAACTCCAAAGTGTTGGCCCCAACACCTCCACCATAGCTGCCAATAACATCATTCAGTCCACTTCAACAGCACCCATTCACCCTGATCTCTCTCTAACCAGCAAAGAATGGATCAAGGCATTACACTTCTAATCTTCAGTCTTCTATGAGTTGATCCCCAAAGCTGCCTGTCACTGAACGTAAACGCCCTTCTGCATAAATATACCCAACCAGACTTCTTTGTGGTTTTTCGGGGAGGATGGCAAACCCCTCTAGAATGTAGATATGATCAGACAATAGTTTACCTAGTTGACTTCAGTTTGCGGGGAATCTTATGTGGTTGTGAAAAAACCTCAAGGTAAGCAGAGTACTCCGTAGAAGGGTCCCCAAATTTGGAATTAATGTACTGATTGAATAATTCATGCATGTCTAGGTATCGCCCAAAAGCTTCCTGAAATTAAAAACTCAGGTTATCAGAAAAAAAGAGATTCCAAGGCCTTCAACCGAAATAAATAAACATGGAAATCAGATATACACAAAATTCCGTAACCTGTTTTGAGTTTAGATGATATCTAAAAAAGTGTTCTTATTCAAAGTACATTCACATGCGTCAACTGCTCTTCCTATAAAGAAGGGTGGATTTAATTTTATGAAGAAGGTCTGTAAAATCTTATACGATTAGGCTGGCTCCAGATGGGAGTGGCTTAATCTTCGGAATTTTCAGCTATCCTGCAGTATATTTTGGTTCAATCTACAAAAATGACCTGTAATATTTACAATGATATTATCCTCAAATCATCTTTACAAAACCAACATCTATTACAATATCAAAGCCCCTGAAGACAATATTAAGATTAACATACTTATAGAAGAACACAATTCGATCTCATAAACATGTAATGTACACAAAAAGCAGAATCATATAATTCTAACCAAGAAATTTAAACAACTTAAGAAATGAATATGTTAAAATATTTGTATTTATATCATTTACTTCGCTTCTAAGTATTGCTGGGAAGAATACGACATTCTATTGCAAACTTGCCAGAGAAAGTTCGGTGGATAATTGAGGCTGCATGGATTTTGGCTCTTGCTTATTTCATAGCATACCTTGAGACCTTAGCCATTTCCAATGTATGTGATAACACATTTTTCTCCCCGTTTTTATTGTCAAGATCTTTCATCAAACTTCACATAGTTTCGAACTAATCTTGATCCATAACATCTGAGTGGATAGCTGACGAGATCAGTTAGAATGCTTCAATGTGGGAAGTGAAGCGATAAATAAATACAACAGTCAAAACACTATATAGAGAGAGAAGCTCTCCCTTCTCTCTAGATTCCTCTCTTTCTTTTCGTGCTTTCTCTAGCTGTTGTCATGGTTCTTGTTTGCGGGTTGTATTGCTTCTAGTATTATGATGGGTTTAGATAGGTGGTTCCGTGTAGAAGCCAAGTCCTTTCAGGTGTCTGTTGATGTTAGGGGAGTTGTTAGATGGTCGGAGTGGAGTCGCAAGTCTCACAGTGCCATTTCGATGGGGAGATTAGGGGCTGCCTGGTTAGTTACTCTAGCCAACCAGCTTTTGGGAGTTGATGCTGCTCAGGATGTCGTGTTGCGATTCAACGAAGGCTCTAGGGTGTTCCTGGCTCAACGACATGCTAATAAGTCGGGAAGATTTGTTGCAGTGATGAAGTTTGGTGAAGGACATCGGAAAGGGGTGATCATGGTCCCTAAAGGTCGGGAGGGGGCTGGTTGGCTGGCTATGGCAGCAAGTTTCCAGGGGGTGGTCGATCATTTTGGGCTGGTAGGGGGTCAGTTGGGGTCGACGGCTGTTCCGGTCAGAGAAGGCTGGTCCTATGCCGATTCGGTGAAGCTTGGTTTGCCGGAGATGAAGGCTGGGGAGGTGGGGGATCTGAGTAGGTTTACGGAGGGTGTGGGTAGGCAGCAGCTGCATCTGACGCAGGGCTGTAATTCGCCGCAGCACGCAGTCCCAATTGAGGAAGGTGTGCTTCCCCAAGCTGCTGCGCATGCTGTGATGGGGGCTGAGGCCGACAGAGCTCTCTGGCAACATTTATTGAGTCTGCAGGCTGAGGTGGCTTGGGTGATGGGGCGGGTTAAAACCAAGTTGCAAATCTCGGAGCAGACCAAGTGTGTTTCTGCGTCGGCACCCTTTAAATGCTGCGTATGTGGCTTCACGCTGGCGGCCCAACAATCTCAGCAATCCATGGAGCAGGCCCAATGTCTTGGTGAGGAAGCCCCGGTCCAACATCTTATAACGGTGAAGGCCAAGTGTCTGGGTGATGTCGTGGGTGAAGAGGTCCAAAGTGCTGGGGCGGGCTCAGGTCCTGGACAGTTGGGGGTGGGCCTTTCCGTGGGCTGTGGGTCGGGTCAACCTTACGAGCTGTTTTCCCAACCAGCACCCGAGAGAAGCATCGATGTCGCGTCGTCCTCCTCGCCTGGGCTGGACGTCGTCGGCCAGAGACTTGTCGGTGACGACGCGAGTGTCTCGGTGACGGGAGTCTCGTCTCCGGCGATGGCGGTGGCTGTTGCCGGCGACTCGGAAGAGCGTGTTGTCGCGCCTGTCTCCGATCCCTTGGAGATTCCCTCCGGTGTTGTCCGGAGCACTAGGCCGGTGGACGTGCTTACCTCGTCGACCTGGTCTGTGGTGGCTGGGTGTGGTTCCGGCGACTCGCCGGTACCGGATCTGTCCTTTGTTGCTGAGGATGTTCCTGCCCGTGTCTCTTTGGAGGGGGGTCATGTTCAGGGGTGTCCTGGGCCTCTCTCTGGTGGCTTGAAGGGGGGGAAGGGTCCCGGGGGTTGTCTGGTGGTGAGAGCTCTCAACCAACTCCCGTGGGTGTGAGCTCTAGAGTGAGGTCTTCGAGGGGAGATTCTCCGGCGTGGATCCTGGACATGGTTTCCTCTGTGGGTAAGATGGTTGGGGTGTCCTGTGGTGGTCAGGAGGAAAAGATGAGGGAGCTATTTGAAGCTTTGGAACGTGATCGGAAGCCGGTTCATTCGAAATCTTCAAGAAAATTAGGGGGGAAGATGATCAGGGAGCTGAAGGGTTTGAAGTCCTCTGTCAATTATGACGGGTCATCCTCATCCGCTAGGAAGCTTGTGACCTTTGGTGCGGAATGTTAGGGGTCCTGTGTACGGGAGTGGGGGGGGTTTCTGGGGGGTGAGTTTTGTAGACCCAAGGGTCACGGGAGGGTGGGTCTTGTAGACCCGACGGGTGGGTGGGTTTTGGTTTCCTCAGTATTTTCTCTTGTACTGTTGTATTCCCGTTGTGTTTGGGTGGGTGGGTTGGGGGTTTTTTGATAATTAATAAACTGTCTTAATTATCAAAAAAAATGAATATGTTAACAAATTCAAATGATTGAATATTGGGCTATGGGTGCTCGGTAGGTCTTGCAGTACAGTTTGCTCTAGGGGCTTCAGCCCTAGGCCAGCCACAATTAATTCAATCTGTAATTTTTAAACATAATCCAGGTTTTCAAAAACCACAAGCCAAGTTCACTCAAAGCCCAAATGGCACTTGAAGTGGGCATAGCAAGCTTGCCCAAGTTGGCCACCCAATAGAAACAGCTGATAGCACTACTGTCAACGGAGATCATAGCTCATAGCTGGCAGCTAAATTCAAATTCAAAGTCGCAATCAAACGTTATTATTTACTTGTACATATTTACCGATTATTTCCTTGTATAGCTTGGTTGATATCTCTCATTTTTGTACATCTTTTATTTCCTTAGTTATGCACGGGATTAGGGTTGTAATCTTTCTATATATTGTGAAGTCTAGACTGAGACCATACACAGTTTTTCTGCAAATTCGTTATTCTTGACAACTACGTCTTCCACATGACTTTGGTCTCGTGTGTGAATCAAACTACCTAATTCTAAGAGGAAAAAACAAAAAGTGTTAGACAATTGATTACCATAATGTGCTGAACTAAATTAAGCCTTTGATTGAATATGCTGCATAAAGAGAGAGAGAGAGAGAACCTCTCCACTAAACTCGAGTGTAGGTTCTTCTTTAAGTAGTGTCTCATACTCCTCATTAGCATCGACGACCCGTGCAGCTGGATGCCTTCTATGATATTCACGAATCTGCACGTATAGTTGATATTACAAAATCTCAACCACTAAGCAGTCTAACAACTCAACCGCAAAAGCACGGTTTCAAGACACATGCACGCATGCACAAATAACTTTTACCTTCTTTCATATGCACTATGTACCGCAATATTTCCATGTACATTTCCTTATTGTGGACCTCCGTTTAGTCCGGTTAAGGACCAAATATAAACCTTACTTTCCTTATATTGTGGAGATCTAATAATGAATAGCAGATTATGAAACTAAAATTAGAGATAAAATATCCACTTTAGACATGAACTTCACAATGCTTCTGCAAGTCCGTAGGAAGTAACTCTAGCACAATGTCAAAATGCTCAATGACAAAGTCTAGATCAGTCATGCTAACCAGAAGTTAGAAAAGCTGTAAACAAGGATAGTTGTGATCTCAATTAGAGTTGTGATGACGTTTTGCTTTTTAACAAGAGTTAAATTCTGTGGTTACCTCTTTCAACCTATCATAAAATGCACTGAACACGTTAGTTCCTGTCGCAGTTTGGCCTCCAAGAGCCGCAATCTCATCCTTCCTGGCATTATCTTTATCTTCATAAACCTCAACCTGAAAATGTCAATAAAAAACAGAAAACTAACATTAGCACTTAATATACAAAACAAGAGATGTTCTGAAACTATAACAAACTAGTTCCAACAACCATCAGACTCATTACTAAATGCTACAACCAAACAGATAGCAAATGTTGCAAACTGAAAAAACTATAAATGTTGAATCATTTTGTTCTTCAAAGTTCATACACATAACACGAAAAGATTGCCAATCCTTCTAGCCTAATAAATCCCTTCTTCCTCAGATACGTAGTTCTCTAAGTCTCAAAAACCAAAATGACAATAAACATCAAGATTCAGAGTTTTGTTTCCTAATTTCGTATTTTCATTAAGCTCCTCTGACACGAGACAATGTGTCAACATTTTAAGTCAGTAACCAATAATTCTGCGATTACTCATTCAGCCAATGCTTGTCAGCATCAAGGAAAATAGATTTATTGCAGTTAAAAAAATCAACCACAAATTTACATGCCAAACTATTAAAAGTACTTTCGAAAACGTTATTCTGGTCTGGTGCTCGGGATTGCAAATGTTGCTGCACCCAAAGCAACTTGTCCTACCACACAACACACAACAGAGGATTCAGGCTTTCCTTTTCCCCCAATTATCCTAGCACCAGAACACTTCCCAAAATTACAGACAGATTTGCTTTCAAAAAGCCCTTCCAAAATGCAAATCTCCCTGTGCCTACGTGTTTCATGTGGATCTAAACAAATAAATATAGCAGCTATTCAACTCGACATAGTTTCGTTTCGTTTTTTTGCTCCAGTTTCTCAACCAAAAAACAAACACACAAAGAGATTGGACATGAAGTTGAAGAGATGAAGAATAATACAAGCTTCTCGGTAGTGGAAATGATAGTGTCGATCATGTTGCGGACACGGTGGCTCTGAAACAAGCGGTCCTTGCTAGAAGCAGGCTCGTTCTGCAGGTCCTTCACAATCAGCCTCTCCAGCCGCTCCACGTCTTCGTGAGCCGCCCTCGTCACCTCTAGCAACGTTGACGACATCTTTTCTTCTTTTTCTCTTCACTCTCACTCTCTCTGTCCTCTCTTTTCCTAACTAAAAGATCAAGTTGCAGTTAGGGTTTCTCTCTCAGTCTCTCTCTCTGGGTTTAGAAGGAAAAGAAGAAAGGGGTAAACAATTTTGTTTTTTGTCCAGTAGATATCGGCGCCACGTGAGACGGCGTTCTCAGATAGGATCAGTAACAGTTTTTTTTTCTTTTTGGGTTTCGCTGAAATGGTCGTTAAGATGAAAACGTGAACCGTTTCGGCGTTTTTACGATGAAGTTTTTGTGCTCACCCACCAAACTCGTCTATGGTCCGGATTTCGGAGTGTAGACAAATAACCCAATAGTTGATTGCCGCATGGCAGAAGAAATTTCACGTGCAAATCACGTGATGTTTATGATGGCGTGTCAATTAAGTATTGGCTTTTATTTACATATCAAAAGCACCGCACGTAGTCCATCTGCTCAGCAGCCGAATACGCATAGTCATTCTACTCATTTCTTCTCTCCTTCTCTTGTGTTCCTCTTGAGAGCCATTGAAGATCGGGAAAGCTCGACTTTTCGACAATGTTGAAGCTCAAGGAGTCTATATTGGGAGGAAATGAAGAGCAAGGAGAGGGCTTCTTGGATGAAGATTCAGAAGGGTTTTGTTCTCTCTCTTCCATGCAGGTACTGTGTTATTCGCACAACTATCAGGGTTTTCTTGCGTTTAGATTTGCTAACATTCACTGTTTTTGGTCTTTGATTATCCAGAGAATGTATGGGTTTGCCTCTTGTTTGGTCGCTGGTCTGGCTTGTATGATCCTGGTATGAGGATTCACTTGTTTTTTCTTTCTTTCTTTTTTTGGCTGATAATTGCCGAAGAAATGTGTGTATCTGCATTGTTGGATAACTTGGGTCGATAGTTTTCATGGGTAGTTCTCATTTGGACGTTCCAGCTTTGAGTTGAGTGGTACGCATTGGGCTGTAAGATGTTTTAGTTTAGTGTTTGACATGTATATGGCCTTATACAGGACTGAATGGTGAAAAGGGGTCTTATTTTGAAGAACCTTTAGGAGGTGGCATCAAGGCTTTGTTTCTTTTTCTTGCTTTTTGAAAGCAATAACTGCGGTGAAATTAGGTCACAAAGCTATAAAATTTAGGGGATATATTTATCAAATTAAGTATAGATAGAAGTGAGTTCCAGCGTGAGTGAAAAAAAAAAATCAATCACGTTTTCAGCAGTTATACTGGTGCCAAGGTTGCTTTTTGACCCCTTATGCTGCTGAATGGCACCATCCTGTAGTTATGTTAAAATTTCGAGGACTGGGAACATCCTGGTTGGTGATAGGATATGATTTTTGGCCATCCAAGCCCAGTGATTCTTTATTGTTTTTGTAGTTAGGAACTCCTTTACTGAGTAGAACTGGGCCTTATATACATTCCAAGGGGGGCTTGATTAATCCTTTTGAAGTCAAAGCGCAGATGTAGCTACCACATCTCTTGGGTCGTTACAAATGATATCAGAGCAGCCCGGTAACCACCAATGTGGACTTGACGAGCCTTGACAGGACGTTAGTGATTTAAAGGGGCCGGGGAGAGGGGGAGAGGGAGAGATTGTGACATCCTGAGTCCCATATAGAGTGAGAGAAGAGAAGAAATGATAAGTGAATAGTATAAGACCAAGTCTCACAGTGAATAATTTTTTTTTTTTTTTATAAGTAAGCCAATATTATTAAAGATAAATCAACTGTACACGAGGAAATACTGAAGGCCCAAAACATGCCTACAAAGGCCCAAAGAACGTCAAGAACAAAAGCACCCTCCCACCCTCAACCCACAACCCTCAACACCCAACCCTCAAATAACAACCAACCCTCAACCCTATAGCCACCCAAACGAAACCCCTACCAGACCAGCTCAACAAAATCCCTCAAACGAGACCCATTTCAGTCCAGCCCAAAGCCCACAGGCTTCCTAGTGATTGAAGAAGACCCTTCATAGTTAACCGAAGACTTCAAGCCCTTTAACTCCCTGATCATCCTTCCCCTGATTTTCTAGACGGTTTCGAATGAGGCTGCACTCAATATAACTAGCGCTCCCCTTGAACTAGGCCTTATATACGTTTCAAGTGGCTTCAAAAGCAACATTGACTGGTCTTTTTGAAGTCAAAGCCCAGATATAACTAGCGCTCCCCTTGAACGTTGCACGTTCTCGCTTCATAGATAGTCCAGGATCTCCTCTGCTGCTGCTAACACGCAGCAAACCCACTGCGTTCTCAGTCTGTGAAGCTACTAACACGAAGTTGACCTTGGTTTTTTTATTTTTTATATCTTGGAAATGGAGTACCAATAACACATCCTGTGCCTAGTCGACAACTTAACACTTTGAGGGATCACTTGAGAATCCTCTCTTAATGGGTGAGGCACAAGCTACAACCTTCTTATTGATAGGGAAGGATAACACCATCAGGCTGTCTCATGAAGATCAAGAACTTCCCTCTATCCTTGAGAAGGCCGGCACTTGTTGCACCACTGACAACAGTTCTGTACTTATTTGGACTGTCTAGGACAAAGCTCAGATTGCCTGTAGCAGGCTCCTAAGTGTCCCAGGCCTTTGATGGAGTATTCCTTCATTTTTCTGCATCTTAGTCTCATAGTCTCTACTTCCTTTTCTTCCCTCGTATGTGGTTGCTTTGTCTCTACTATTGTGCCCATTCTTCATTTGCCTGTCTCATCTTACTGCTTCATTCTAAGCATTTCGTGCAAGCTGTCCTCAACTTATCCTCATAGCTGGGTTCACCTGGGACTAAAATGTCACATTTCAAAGTGAACTAGTAGTTATATGTCTGTATCCAGAAATAACATTAGCTTGTACTCCTATATGCTTATGAAATTCATTTAGTCTCCTTGGTAATGCCAATGTGTTCTGTTTATATTTTGAGGTGGTGAAGGATTATAATGTAAATACACTGATAGCAAGACTTATGATACAGTATTTTTGGCAATTACACATTTTTTTCCAATAGGAAGCTAAAATCATTGATTGTTACTGAAAAATTTGTAACCCAGTTACTGAATGGCAACCTAAAACCATAACTGCTAAAATCCTCACAACATTTTCTTATTCTTCTCCTTCTTTTGCAGTCATTGATTGTTTTTGCCAAACCCATCAAATTTGCAGTGCTGTTCACCTTTGGCAATTTGTTGGCAGTTGGAAGGTAGGTTAACTGGTTATGGGGTCAAGGAATGAGTTTTCGAAATATGATTGGGGAGCAAAATATTAGAAGATGATGAGGATCAGATCTCATTTGATGGTTTATTTCTTATTAATATTATCCTGTCAGTCCACCCCCTTCCCTAACTCCCGAGAATAGACTTTCGGTGTCCAATGTACCACCTCCTTACTCTAAAGATTCACAATCTATGCTTCCAGATATCTGAGTTGAGAAGATAAGGCTCTTTTTTCCTTATATTTTTCTCTCTGTTTTTCTGTTCTTCTTGCCCTAGAATTCTCAATTTGTTTTAACTTAATTTTCCCTATTGTTGCCTAATGGCAAAGCTTGGGTTCTGGTTTCTAAAATCTAAATGAACTGAGTTTCTGACATGTCTCTGTTTGTCCATGTTTGAAATAAAGGCCTGCTTAGTGTTGCTAGTACAATATAGGGGAATGAACCCTAATTGTTTCATGAGAATATATTTGTTCTAGGTTGCAGTCCTGACATAGATAGCAACAGCAATTCTAAAGTCATCTCTAATTCACTTTTTTGTACCCATTCTCCAGAGATCTTTCAGATTCTAAACTTGTGTTCCTGTTTGGCAGTACAGCCTTCCTCCTTGGACCTGGGCAACAAATTGGGATGATGTTTGATTCTGTCCGTATCTATGCAACTGTCATTTACCTTGGATGTATTGTTGTTGCTCTCATTTGTGCTCTTTGGGTAAGTTTACTATCTTGATCCTACAAGATAAAAAAGGAGGGAAGTTAACTAAAAATGTGAAGGCTTTAAGTAACAAGTGAACTATCAAAACCAACCTTGTCCCCATAGGATACCTTATTGCTTGCAACCAAACCTTCCAAAAGGGCTAGGTATACTTGTTGTAAATGAGATTAAAGATCTTTCTAGAAAGGAAGTTCAGGATTTTCTTTTCATGAAGTTTTTTTAATTGACAATTGGGCAAACACACTATGCCTGCCATGTCCCGTTCAAACATATTGAATGATTTATTTCGGTCTGTTCAACTACCTGATTGAGCAGAGTAAAACTAACAATTAAAGATCGTATCTTTTTCTAGCTTATATCTTCTGTAAAACAAACCTATTTAGTTTAGTTTACTATGGTTACTCTATATATTCGGAAACTTCTGGAACATGAAAGCGGAGGAAGTTAATGGACTCTCATGTACATTTATATGTAATATGAAATTAATCTACACTTCTATGAAGAATGAGTGAACTGAAATGTAAATGAAGAAAGCCTTGTTTGGTATCTGTTGGAATTAGGGATAGGTTTTCTTCCTTCAACAAGATATATTTAGCTACATTAGCTACAAAGTAGGATTTGAAAATGTCTAGTGATTATAACGACTACATGATTATGTGCCTCATAGACTGCAGATTGCATCACTTTTTAGAAAATAAAGTCATTCATCATGGTACTTCTGAACTGTTTTGCAGTTGTTTAGATGCTCTTAGACACCCTTTTCTTTGTGGTCCAAGATGGCGGGTAGTCCCATCCATGGATATCATCAGATGGGGTCTTGGTTCTACTGCTGTAAGAATTACAGAGGAATACATCTATGGCCGACCTCAGGTTGTGGTGACTTTCTGAATCAAGTTTAATATTTATTCTTTTTCAGCATTTCTGTTGGGAATAGATTGTCATTGCAATGATTTGCCGGGTAGCTGGAGACCCTATCACTGATACAAATGTAGAAAAACTATGTTATACTTAATAATCTGATCAGTATAATATCTGTTTTCTGGAGACCTGTTCATCAAGTTTGCTTCCATCTGAAATGGTTTCCAATCTTCTTGTTGTCCTTCCCCTGCCAGGAGGAATACAACCACTCACTAATAATCATTTTTTTGAATAATTTACTTTTTATTGGGAAATATATCAATGATATTCTACTAGATTGTCTTGTCAGAACCTCTTGAATTCGTGAGATATCTGCTTTGATAACCAGTCTGGCATTTTTTTTTCCACAATAAGTCAATATGAAGCTGCATGACTAAAAATGATCTTATTTGAGTCTGAGAGATGAGGTTTTTCTGGAAGGACTGTCTTGTTGGATACCAGTAAAGCTGAAGTAAATTAGGTAAGGGATTGCATATTACTTGAAATTCCATATACTCGAGTCATCTCTGTGTACTATGTTATATGATATAACAAGTACGTGCATACTGTGTTCCTAAACCCCATCTGTATTTTGTGCTCAAACTTTGCAGTTAAGCTATTCAATATCTAGGAGTCAAAACTGTATATTCTATAATTGCAGAAGTTTGAGAGTTTAGAAGTGCACTGAGCTCCTTTGTTAAATATTTCAGCGTAGTAGGCTTGTTCACTTCATCGAGTTGATGGAAATGCTGAATCCTAATGCAAAGCCAAAGGTAATTTACCTGTAGTGTTCACACCTATAGGCACTTGATAGTTCGATAAGCCAAAGAAAGATAGGAATGCTTTTTTCCCAGGTTAAATCAATTTTATGGGCTAGGTTCAAGTGATCTCTAGTTCAACTCTTTGTTATGTTACATTAGTCAAAAACTTTTCATTTGATCAATATTTTGGCAGTGCCTCTGTTGGATTATGTTAATTGTTTCCTTTAGTGGTAATCTGATGCTTGATTCTTAAAAGATACCATCACTTGCTTGATACCGTGTTTCCCCAAACTAGGCCAACCTTGTATCCTTATTTCCTAGTGCTCTCTAAAAGTGCAGGTTGCCCCATGCATCAACAATGAGGAAATGATTTGAATCGCCATTTTTTGTGCCGTTATGATATATAACCTACAAGGCTAGCAATAGTTTTAGACTTTTCATTAGCACGACTTTGAGTGGTTCACGTCACTTGTAATTCTGAACATGCAGAATTGGCTGGAGTTGCTGCCTGGAAAATGGAGGTTATTGTACAGTACTGGGAGGCACATAGGGTTGACCCTCCGCCAGCCACATGCCCGAGTCCTGATAGGTGACGTGCACCTGACCGTTTCAAGAGCATCAAAGTTAAACACTAACTTGACGTTCACCTCAGACATTGGATTCACAGTCATGATTGGTTGGGATTGGCCCCATGACAAGACTGGTATAAGTGGGAAATTGCAAGTTGATTCGCTATTCAAATTAACAGCCGGGCGGCGGCTGTATCTGAAGGAAGAAAAGACCACAGGAAGGTTCACTCTGGGTCCATCAAACATTCAAGAGTCTCTTGCTAAAAAATTCTCTGGCAGAAGTTGGAGGAAAGCAATACCTTTTAAGGAGTTGCCATCAAGCCTTCCGGTGGCCAAACTTGCTTCAGGAGACATCGAGGTGACCATGAATCTCGGTGATCCATTGAATCAAGATATTGATACTGCAAGAAACGTAGTTCAGGAAGTTCGGACACAACTCCCGCCTGAAATGTTTGATCTGTCAAAGCTTGTATGTGGAACATATGTGGACTCTAGGCTGCTAGTCCTTCGTGGGGTGAGTGGATCAGCCCTCCTTTTCACAAGGTCTTGTAGCGAAGAAAGCAATACATAACAATTACAATTACTCAATGCTGAAAGAAAGTGGATGATTGAAAGCTAACACCAATTGTCCGAATCGTTATGTCCGGTAGACCAGAATACTTGTATAGAAGCATCCTAGTATATTAGCAAAACATGAGATGTGTCCCATTTAAGATTTGATAGTCACGAAAACGAACTGCAACTTGAAAATCTCAGAAGATAAGTAAGGTATTTCTTTTTTCTAGGCAACTGAAATATCATATTAATAATGAGAATAATACAATCAGTATAAAACAGAAAATAAGTCAGAAGACCAACGAAAAAATCTAAATGAACCAAAAAAAACCTCACAATATACTGAATCCCATGAGAGGAGCACAAACCAACCATAAGGATTTGGACACAATACCAACCGACTGCAAGGGTTGTGACGCACAAACCCGCCACTAGGAGAATTCATTCTGAATAGCCTGGAGATTGCAGGGGAAAGGGTCATGTGCTTCGTCTAAAAGCTGAAGGCTCAGAATAACAAGTGGCCACCTGAGAGGAGCGTCTTCAAGTTTAAAATGCAATAGAATCCCAAGGGAAGAATTAATTTTCTCCCTTGGACAATACAAAAAACTATTTTTAACAGCTTTCCTCAAATCAATCCCTGACGCTGCAGATCAGTGTATGTCTTCTTGTTATAGATATTGCCCTCCCTGTCTTCATATTCTTCTTCAAGTTCTGGACGCCACTTGTTCACTCCTTGCCGTTCTTGTATTTTCTTCCACAGATCTTTTGCTTCCTGCGTTAAAATATTTAGACATACTAGGGATTATCAAAATGAAACAGATAACATTAAGTAGTGCTAAAAAGAATTATACTTGCACGAGCATCTATATTCTTCAGTCCCTATGAAATATAATGGGAAACTAATATGTGCGTGGCTGTGTAAAGGGTTTTGAATGCTATGAAGTAGCCCTCTAGAAGTTTTGAAATTATGTTCATTTTGTGAAATTCTGGATGCCAATACCATTATACCCAGAGTTGGGATCAGGCAAGAACCCAAAAAGCTTTAATAAATTTACCAAGCCACCGGCATTTTCTCACGTTTCAGGATCTGATAACACAGCACAACTTTTCCATAAGCATCCGCGTTGGCGGTCCTTTTCTCAGCTGAACTTCCCTAATCTATTTTATATAAGAAAACCCAACCAGATTGACCCAGATGCCAGAATGAGGGAATGACAGTTGAGACTTTTTTTTTTTGATAAGACAGTTGAGACTTTTTTCAGCAGATAAGGCCATTCTAATTAGTACTACAAAAATGGACAAGGATGCTATTGAAAAGCATACCTCAATTGATGTGATTTCATTGAAGTTCTTGGTGTTTGGAATACCAAGGCAGCGCATCCCATGCTGATGGCGCCATTCCTTGAAATGCCGTTCAAAAGCCCTACGACCCCAATAACTGTAGTTGCCGCATATCTCGCACTTAAATTCCTGAAATGCATTAAAATATGCAATCACGTGACCCATAAAGGACCCACCAAAGATGCCAGTGTCTCTGACACTGGAGCCTAATATGTATCCCCCACCAACCCAACCCAAGAAGGAACTGCTTTTCAATAAGCTGGGGTCTTTTTTTTTCCGCCATATGCACCATGACACTGGAGCCTAATATGTCAAGAGATATGCATCCCCCACCAACCCAACCCAAGAAGGAACTGCTTTTCAATAAGCTGGGTCTTTTTTTTTCTGCCATATGCACCATGATGCTGGTTAAAAAGTAGATGGCAGCAGGAATAATATCTAATTTTCCAGCCTTCATGGTTTGGTCATCAATAATAAGAACAATATTGCCCAAATGAAACAAAGAATCTTCCAATTTTATTTAAACACAGAATTGAAGAGAAAATAAGGTGATACAAAATGCATCTCAAACAATTGGAACAGGAATCACAACCTCATAATACATACAATTCAATAAATACAGGAGGAAATATAGGTCAAAATGCTCTTACAATTAAGACAGCAAATTACCTGACCAAGACCATGAAGCTTATACAGCCAATAAGGTATAGGCTTCCCATCCCAACCCATTGGCAACTTGAGGGGATTATAAATCTGCTGCTCGTCGTCGTCACTTTCAGTATCAGCTTGTGTTTCCTCCTACTCGAACGATCAAATACGAGGGACCATTTCAACACAAACTAGATGATTACAAATTATAACCATCTCCAAGCGTATTTCAGCTCAAACCATGGAGGTATATATCTAGGAAAACAAGATTTGGATAGCAAGCAAAACTATGAAAGCTCATGCGTTTTTGGGTCAACAAGCAGATGCAAAGGTCCTGAATTTCCAAAAGAGAAAAAAAAAAAGAGAAAAGATACCCAATAATATTACAGCTTATAATGGTTTGTTTGGGGGGGGGGGGGCGTATGTGTTCACCAAGTTGGCCTTGAGCGCCAAACTAGGGGCTGAAGAGGAACCCATCAATATTGTGAAAAAGTTGTAATTCAAATCTTTACGTTACTCGAAGGCATTTTACGCAAACTTAATTTTACAATCTGTGGAGCAATTTCATTTTTCCTCACAGATATAGAAGCAGTTTAAGTTACAAGACAAAGTTGCCTTTAAGAGAAACATCATAAGCTCAGGACCACTTGGTGTATGCTCAAAGTTGGAAAAGATATAAAATATATAGGACAGGGACAGATTAACCATATGCACCCTCGAACTTGCCACCCTTAACGGGTGGTGAAGACATGCTTAATGTACTAGCAGTAAGTTAAATGTTCCATGCTAATCAGAATCTGAAGTTATACCTTTTAAACACATTAAAGAAAGTAATAAAGTTCTAATTACTAACCTCCTCTCGTTCTGCTTCAATTTCCTCATATGTCAAAGCCTGCTTCTTTACGATATTGTCTTTTGTTCGTGCAATTGTCTAGGCAAGGTCAGAGAAAATCCCCACATGTAGTAGTTGCCAAAAATGTATATTAGTTAGCAAACATACGAGAACATTTGGACATATGAAATTACCCACGCATACCTAAATGCTCCCTACGAAATATAAACTGAAGTACACATTAGGGACAAGCTATCAATGAATCAGTATGGAACATATACTAACCTCATCCAATAAATCACAGAGTTTTTTCATTTTGGCTTCCTGTAGGGCTATTTCTTTTGAACTGTCATCCTGTTCTGGATCAGCAGCAGCCCCGTTTTGTTCTAACACACGTGCACCTTTGGCAAAATGTTTCTTGTCCAACTTCTCAAGAGGTGTGTGCTGCAGAATCAATGAAAAATACATCAAATAAAGCCCCTGATATATATAAAGTTCAGAAGAAAGTGAGATGAATATTATATAAATTTGGAATTCCGGAAAGCTGCACAAGAGTGTGCATGAAGATGGATTCAGAATGTGTAAAACAATCTACCATCTATAATGGCTAAAGAAAAATAACTACCTGTTGAAGGTCCAACATTTGAACATTGAACAATTATGTATTACCTTCCAAGGCCTCTCAAATCATGGGATAAGCAAGTAATAATCCTATTCTGCTAGCCAAATTTATGCAATATCATCCTATCAGAAAGAGAATATAATTACAGGATATCTAGGAATCCCAACACATAACTGGTGCATATTCCAGATTAAAACACATTTACCATTCGCAGCAAAATTAACGAGCAAGTTTCCTCACTAGCCAGCCGATCCAGTCAATTTAGATGCTAAACCACAGACAGCGCATGCATTAATGTTTTAATTTTTTTTTTCCAACTGACACCTTATATCTGTTGCTCGGTGAAAACGCTAGTTCATGATTACCTTTGTAAGGAAAAGCCTTTCAGCACGCTGCTGAACAGTCCCACCCGTCTTCAGTCCTACAGCAGCTAATGCCTGCCAGGCAACAGTACAGTGATCAACAAAGGAAATGGATCCAAAACAGAGAGATGCAAACTTGGATCTTGAACCTCTAAAAGGACATGCAAATTGAAAAGGTTGATGTCACCCACCTCAAGGTCAAAAGTATTACAACATGTTCTGAAAATATGCAACAAAAAAAAAATTCAGGTTGATCCTTCTTTCTTTTGTTTTTTGTTTTTTGTCGTTTGTTGTTTTTTTTTTTGTGTGGTTTGGGGGGAGGATGAAACAGCTTCTAGCCAATTCTGGACTCTACTTGTAAATGTCCGGTGCTTCATCAAAATGACTAAAATTCAATCAATTCATTTAATCCCGTTATGTACCTCAACAAACAAAGAAACGGACTCAGAAACCTTACCCATGCTATATTGATAATATTTTCTTTAATCCTAAAACACTGTTCCCCTCAACTTCTGGCTGTTTTTCAGAACTTCCATTTCAGTTCCCTCAACCTTGCAGCTTGCAGTACCTCTAAAGATTCTTATTGGAGAATTGCTTTTCCCTTTATTTGTCCCCTAGCCTATGTATTGTTACTTACAAGATTATCTCAAAATCATGGCCAAGAGGTCAAAAGGGTATTGCACAAGCTCATATCACCCCTTCAAACAGGCAGGGGACAAGGGAACTTCTTCTTACTAAATTTACCCCCTAATGGGGATGAAAAACAAAAGATGATAACAAGAAATGCAATGACGGATTCTAAAGTTAAAAACTTAATAGCACCTTAAACACATCTTCTAGAATTTAAGGCTTTACAGCTAGAGGTTTGTAACTTTTATTTTTGCTTAAAGGAGAACTTAAGGGAGCAGAACGCTGCTGAAAATAATGACATAACTGTCAGATTCATTACCTCCTTTAATTTTTCAGGTCCAACTTCCATCAGCTCCTCAATTGTACTGTAAAAATCAAGATCGATTACTGTATGCTGAGCATGTCCATTTTCTTGACCCTCAGTCTCCCATCCTTGTACCTTCCCATTTGCCCATTGCTCTTCAAATTCAGTCACAACCTGCCAATAACCTATCACATTATATTTCGTGCAAAACACCAATAGCATGTTCCAAATCTAAAAGAAAGAGGTCCACAGTTGTGTAGATCCAACACTCTTGACATTCCATTCATAAATGGATTTACAGGAGCTTGGCAACAAACGTGGAACAGAACTCAAAATATGAAGCAGGAAAAATAATTATATATTGGCTTTTGGAAGGCCTTTCAACACATTTTAAATTGCACTTTTCAAGCGTACAACATTATTTATATCAAATTTGCCAACTATGAGAAAAAGGATTTGATATACCGCATACATTATAGATAATGTATTTGGTAGGTGCCTAATATGAAAACTTCAGAACTGCGTCTAATCATGGAAAAAAATATTCATATGAAATGTTTTGAGCACCTTTGAGAATATTCTATCAATATCCTGCAAGGGCTCTGTCCGCTGGAAACAATATATCAGATATTCCAACAGATTCTCCATATACTCCCTGTATTGCCTGCAGAAAAATAAGAATTCCAACAGATTTTCCACATGCAGGTCATAAATATGAACTAACACTGTAATATATTGAAGACACATAAATCTAGGGATTTACAATCATTCAAACTTTCAATTGAAGCACATCAACCATCCCACTCCATTGAGACAGATGTTCCACTCTTTCTTGATATGGCTATGACCATTTTTGTCCATAACTATCAAAACCTCCTTCACAAAGCCCCACCAACAGTTTCCCTTCAATTCCCTCTATCTCAGTGTGCAACTCTAAAGTGCCCCATGAGATCCTTAAGCAGAGACTCCTCTCAATTTTGATCTCGCTAGGCTCCCTCCTGCAACTTTCTAGATTTGGTCTCTCTCTCTCATCAATAAAAATCAGTACTCTTTAACAGTCATAGGGATTCTTTTTTCTTTTTTGTCTCCCAAAGTTTCAACTCCAAAGTGTTGGCCCCAACACCTCCACCATAGCTGCCAATAACATCATTCAGTCCACTTCAACAGCACCCATTCACCCTGATCTCTCTCTAACCAGCAAAGAATGGATCAAGGCATTACACTTCTAATCTTCAGTCTTCTATGAGTTGATCCCCAAAGCTGCCTGTCACTGAACGTAAACGCCCTTCTGCATAAATATACCCAACCAGACTTCTTTGTGGTTTTTCGGGGAGGATGGCAAACCCCTCTAGAATGTAGATATGATCAGACAATAGTTTACCTAGTTGACTTCAGTTTGCGGGGAATCTTATGTGGTTGTGAAAAAACCTCAAGGTAAGCAGAGTACTCCGTAGAAGGGTCCCCAAATTTGGAATTAATGTACTGATTGAATAATTCATGCATGTCTAGGTATCGCCCAAAAGCTTCCTGAAATTAAAAACTCAGGTTATCAGAAAAAAAGAGATTCCAAGGCCTTCAACCGAAATAAATAAACATGGAAATCAGATATACACAAAATTCCGTAACCTGTTTTGAGTTTAGATGATATCTAAAAAAGTGTTCTTATTCAAAGTACATTCACATGCGTCAACTGCTCTTCCTATAAAGAAGGGTGGATTTAATTTTATGAAGAAGGTCTGTAAAATCTTATACGATTAGGCTGGCTCCAGATGGGAGTGGCTTAATCTTCGGAATTTTCAGCTATCCTGCAGTATATTTTGGTTCAATCTACAAAAATGACCTGTAATATTTACAATGATATTATCCTCAAATCATCTTTACAAAACCAACATCTATTACAATATCAAAGCCCCTGAAGACAATATTAAGATTAACATACTTATAGAAGAACACAATTCGATCTCATAAACATGTAATGTACACAAAAAGCAGAATCATATAATTCTAACCAAGAAATTTAAACAACTTAAGAAATGAATATGTTAAAATATTTGTATTTATATCATTTACTTCGCTTCTAAGTATTGCTGGGAAGAATACGACATTCTATTGCAAACTTGCCAGAGAAAGTTCGGTGGATAATTGAGGCTGCATGGATTTTGGCTCTTGCTTATTTCATAGCATACCTTGAGACCTTAGCCATTTCCAATGTATGTGATAACACATTTTTCTCCCCGTTTTTATTGTCAAGATCTTTCATCAAACTTCACATAGTTTCGAACTAATCTTGATCCATAACATCTGAGTGGATAGCTGACGAGATCAGTTAGAATGCTTCAATGTGGGAAGTGAAGCGATAAATAAATACAACAGTCAAAACACTATATAGAGAGAGAAGCTCTCCCTTCTCTCTAGATTCCTCTCTTTCTTTTCGTGCTTTCTCTAGCTGTTGTCATGGTTCTTGTTTGCGGGTTGTATTGCTTCTAGTATTATGATGGGTTTAGATAGGTGGTTCCGTGTAGAAGCCAAGTCCTTTCAGGTGTCTGTTGATGTTAGGGGAGTTGTTAGATGGTCGGAGTGGAGTCGCAAGTCTCACAGTGCCATTTCGATGGGGAGATTAGGGGCTGCCTGGTTAGTTACTCTAGCCAACCAGCTTTTGGGAGTTGATGCTGCTCAGGATGTCGTGTTGCGATTCAACGAAGGCTCTAGGGTGTTCCTGGCTCAACGACATGCTAATAAGTCGGGAAGATTTGTTGCAGTGATGAAGTTTGGTGAAGGACATCGGAAAGGGGTGATCATGGTCCCTGAAGGTCGGGAGGGGGCTGGTTGGCTGGCTATGGCAGCAAGTTTCCAGGGGGTGGTCGATCATTTTGGGCTGGTAGGGGGTCAGTTGGGGTCGACGGCTGTTCCGGTCAGAGAAGGCTGGTCCTATGCCGATTCGGTGAAGCTTGGTTTGCCGGAGATGAAGGCTGGGGAGGTGGGGGATCTGAGTAGGTTTACGGAGGGTGTGGGTAGGCAGCAGCTGCATCTGACGCAGGGCTGTAATTCGCCGCAGCACGCAGTCCCAATTGAGGAAGGTGTGCTTCCCCAAGCTGCTGCGCATGCTGTGATGGGGGCTGAGGCCGACAGAGCTCTCTGGCAACATTTATTGAGTCTGCAGGCTGAGGTGGCTTGGGTGATGGGGCGGGTTAAAACCAAGTTGCAAATCTCGGAGCAGACCAAGTGTGTTTCTGCGTCGGCACCCTTTAAATGCTGCGTATGTGGCTTCACGCTGGCGGCCCAACAATCTCAGCAATCCATGGAGCAGGCCCAATGTCTTGGTGAGGAAGCCCCGGTCCAACATCTTATAACGGTGAAGGCCAAGTGTCTGGGTGATGTCGTGGGTGAAGAGGTCCAAAGTGCTGGGGCGGGCTCAGGTCCTGGACAGTTGGGGGTGGGCCTTTCCGTGGGCTGTGGGTCGGGTCAACCTTACGAGCTGTTTTCCCAACCAGCACCCGAGAGAAGCATCGATGTCGCGTCGTCCTCCTCGCCTGGGCTGGACGTCGTCGGCCAGAGACTTGTCGGTGACGACGCGAGTGTCTCGGTGACGGGAGTCTCGTCTCCGGCGATGGCGGTGGCTGTTGCCGGCGACTCGGAAGAGCGTGTTGTCGCGCCTGTCTCCGATCCCTTGGAGATTCCCTCCGGTGTTGTCCGGAGCACTAGGCCGGTGGACGTGCTTACCTCGTCGACCTGGTCTGTGGTGGCTGGGTGTGGTTCCGGCGACTCGCCGGTACCGGATCTGTCCTTTGTTGCTGAGGATGTTCCTGCCCGTGTCTCTTTGGAGGGGGGTCATGTTCAGGGGTGTCCTGGGCCTCTCTCTGGTGGCTTGAAGGGGGGGAAGGGTCCCGGGGGTTGTCTGGTGGTGAGAGCTCTCAACCAACTCCCGTGGGTGTGAGCTCTAGAGTGAGGTCTTCGAGGGGAGATTCTCCGGCGTGGATCCTGGACATGGTTTCCTCTGTGGGTAAGATGGTTGGGGTGTCCTGTGGTGGTCAGGAGGAAAAGATGAGGGAGCTATTTGAAGCTTTGGAACGTGATCGGAAGCCGGTTCATTCGAAATCTTCAAGAAAATTAGGGGGGAAGATGATCAGGGAGCTGAAGGGTTTGAAGTCCTCTGTCAATTATGACGGGTCATCCTCATCCGCTAGGAAGCTTGTGACCTTTGGTGCGGAATGTTAGGGGTCCTGTGTACGGGAGTGGGGGGGGTTTCTGGGGGGTGAGTTTTGTAGACCCAAGGGTCACGGGAGGGTGGGTCTTGTAGACCCGACGGGTGGGTGGGTTTTGGTTTCCTCAGTATTTTCTCTTGTACTGTTGTATTCCCGTTGTGTTTGGGTGGGTGGGTTGGGGGTTTTTTGATAATTAATAAACTGTCTTAATTATCAAAAAAAATGAATATGTTAACAAATTCAAATGATTGAATATTGGGCTATGGGTGCTCGGTAGGTCTTGCAGTACAGTTTGCTCTAGGGGCTTCAGCCCTAGGCCAGCCACAATTAATTCAATCTGTAATTTTTAAACATAATCCAGGTTTTCAAAAACCACAAGCCAAGTTCACTCAAAGCCCAAATGGCACTTGAAGTGGGCATAGCAAGCTTGCCCAAGTTGGCCACCCAATAGAAACAGCTGATAGCACTACTGTCAACGGAGATCATAGCTCATAGCTGGCAGCTAAATTCAAATTCAAAGTCGCAATCAAACGTTATTATTTACTTGTACATATTTACCGATTATTTCCTTGTATAGCTTGGTTGATATCTCTCATTTTTGTACATCTTTTATTTCCTTAGTTATGCACGGGATTAGGGTTGTAATCTTTCTATATATTGTGAAGTCTAGACTGAGACCATACACAGTTTTTCTGCAAATTCGTTATTCTTGACAACTACGTCTTCCACATGACTTTGGTCTCGTGTGTGAATCAAACTACCTAATTCTAAGAGGAAAAAACAAAAAGTGTTAGACAATTGATTACCATAATGTGCTGAACTAAATTAAGCCTTTGATTGAATATGCTGCATAAAGAGAGAGAGAGAGAGAACCTCTCCACTAAACTCGAGTGTAGGTTCTTCTTTAAGTAGTGTCTCATACTCCTCATTAGCATCGACGACCCGTGCAGCTGGATGCCTTCTATGATATTCACGAATCTGCACGTATAGTTGATATTACAAAATCTCAACCACTAAGCAGTCTAACAACTCAACCGCAAAAGCACGGTTTCAAGACACATGCACGCATGCACAAATAACTTTTACCTTCTTTCATATGCACTATGTACCGCAATATTTCCATGTACATTTCCTTATTGTGGACCTCCGTTTAGTCCGGTTAAGGACCAAATATAAACCTTACTTTCCTTATATTGTGGAGATCTAATAATGAATAGCAGATTATGAAACTAAAATTAGAGATAAAATATCCACTTTAGACATGAACTTCACAATGCTTCTGCAAGTCCGTAGGAAGTAACTCTAGCACAATGTCAAAATGCTCAATGACAAAGTCTAGATCAGTCATGCTAACCAGAAGTTAGAAAAGCTGTAAACAAGGATAGTTGTGATCTCAATTAGAGTTGTGATGACGTTTTGCTTTTTAACAAGAGTTAAATTCTGTGGTTACCTCTTTCAACCTATCATAAAATGCACTGAACACGTTAGTTCCTGTCGCAGTTTGGCCTCCAAGAGCCGCAATCTCATCCTTCCTGGCATTATCTTTATCTTCATAAACCTCAACCTGAAAATGTCAATAAAAAACAGAAAACTAACATTAGCACTTAATATACAAAACAAGAGATGTTCTGAAACTATAACAAACTAGTTCCAACAACCATCAGACTCATTACTAAATGCTACAACCAAACAGATAGCAAATGTTGCAAACTGAAAAAACTATAAATGTTGAATCATTTTGTTCTTCAAAGTTCATACACATAACACGAAAAGATTGCCAATCCTTCTAGCCTAATAAATCCCTTCTTCCTCAGATACGTAGTTCTCTAAGTCTCAAAAACCAAAATGACAATAAACATCAAGATTCAGAGTTTTGTTTCCTAATTTCGTATTTTCATTAAGCTCCTCTGACACGAGACAATGTGTCAACATTTTAAGTCAGTAACCAATAATTCTGCGATTACTCATTCAGCCAATGCTTGTCAGCATCAAGGAAAATAGATTTATTGCAGTTAAAAAAATCAACCACAAATTTACATGCCAAACTATTAAAAGTACTTTCGAAAACGTTATTCTGGTCTGGTGCTCGGGATTGCAAATGTTGCTGCACCCAAAGCAACTTGTCCTACCACACAACACACAACAGAGGATTCAGGCTTTCCTTTTCCCCCAATTATCCTAGCACCAGAACACTTCCCAAAATTACAGACAGATTTGCTTTCAAAAAGCCCTTCCAAAATGCAAATCTCCCTGTGCCTACGTGTTTCATGTGGATCTAAACAAATAAATATAGCAGCTATTCAACTCGACATAGTTTCGTTTCGTTTTTTTGCTCCAGTTTCTCAACCAAAAAACAAACACACAAAGAGATTGGACATGAAGTTGAAGAGATGAAGAATAATACAAGCTTCTCGGTAGTGGAAATGATAGTGTCGATCATGTTGCGGACACGGTGGCTCTGAAACAAGCGGTCCTTGCTAGAAGCAGGCTCGTTCTGCAGGTCCTTCACAATCAGCCTCTCCAGCCGCTCCACGTCTTCGTGAGCCGCCCTCGTCACCTCTAGCAACGTTGACGACATCTTTTCTTCTTTTTCTCTTCACTCTCACTCTCTCTGTCCTCTCTTTTCCTAACTAAAAGATCAAGTTGCAGTTAGGGTTTCTCTCTCAGTCTCTCTCTCTGGGTTTAGAAGGAAAAGAAGAAAGGGGTAAACAATTTTGTTTTTTGTCCAGTAGATATCGGCGCCACGTGAGACGGCGTTCTCAGATAGGATCAGTAACAGTTTTTTTTTCTTTTTGGGTTTCGCTGAAATGGTCGTTAAGATGAAAACGTGAACCGTTTCGGCGTTTTTACGATGAAGTTTTTGTGCTCACCCACCAAACTCGTCTATGGTCCGGATTTCGGAGTGTAGACAAATAACCCAATAGTTGATTGCCGCATGGCAGAAGAAATTTCACGTGCAAATCACGTGATGTTTATGATGGCGTGTCAATTAAGTATTGGCTTTTATTTACATATCAAAAGCACCGCACGTAGTCCATCTGCTCAGCAGCCGAATACGCATAGTCATTCTACTCATTTCTTCTCTCCTTCTCTTGTGTTCCTCTTGAGAGCCATTGAAGATCGGGAAAGCTCGACTTTTCGACAATGTTGAAGCTCAAGGAGTCTATATTGGGAGGAAATGAAGAGCAAGGAGAGGGCTTCTTGGATGAAGATTCAGAAGGGTTTTGTTCTCTCTCTTCCATGCAGGTACTGTGTTATTCGCACAACTATCAGGGTTTTCTTGCGTTTAGATTTGCTAACATTCACTGTTTTTGGTCTTTGATTATCCAGAGAATGTATGGGTTTGCCTCTTGTTTGGTCGCTGGTCTGGCTTGTATGATCCTGGTATGAGGATTCACTTGTTTTTTCTTTCTTTCTTTTTTTGGCTGATAATTGCCGAAGAAATGTGTGTATCTGCATTGTTGGATAACTTGGGTCGATAGTTTTCATGGGTAGTTCTCATTTGGACGTTCCAGCTTTGAGTTGAGTGGTACGCATTGGGCTGTAAGATGTTTTAGTTTAGTGTTTGACATGTATATGGCCTTATACAGGACTGAATGGTGAAAAGGGGTCTTATTTTGAAGAACCTTTAGGAGGTGGCATCAAGGCTTTGTTTCTTTTTCTTGCTTTTTGAAAGCAATAACTGCGGTGAAATTAGGTCACAAAGCTATAAAATTTAGGGGATATATTTATCAAATTAAGTATAGATAGAAGTGAGTTCCAGCGTGAGTGAAAAAAAAAAATCAATCACGTTTTCAGCAGTTATACTGGTGCCAAGGTTGCTTTTTGACCCCTTATGCTGCTGAATGGCACCATCCTGTAGTTATGTTAAAATTTCGAGGACTGGGAACATCCTGGTTGGTGATAGGATATGATTTTTGGCCATCCAAGCCCAGTGATTCTTTATTGTTTTTGTAGTTAGGAACTCCTTTACTGAGTAGAACTGGGCCTTATATACATTCCAAGGGGGGCTTGATTAATCCTTTTGAAGTCAAAGCGCAGATGTAGCTACCACATCTCTTGGGTCGTTACAAATGATATCAGAGCAGCCCGGTAACCACCAATGTGGACTTGACGAGCCTTGACAGGACGTTAGTGATTTAAAGGGGCCGGGGAGAGGGGGAGAGGGAGAGATTGTGACATCCTGAGTCCCATATAGAGTGAGAGAAGAGAAGAAATGATAAGTGAATAGTATAAGACCAAGTCTCACAGTGAATAATTTTTTTTTTTTTTTATAAGTAAGCCAATATTATTAAAGATAAATCAACTGTACACGAGGAAATACTGAAGGCCCAAAACATGCCTACAAAGGCCCAAAGAACGTCAAGAACAAAAGCACCCTCCCACCCTCAACCCACAACCCTCAACACCCAACCCTCAAATAACAACCAACCCTCAACCCTATAGCCACCCAAACGAAACCCCTACCAGACCAGCTCAACAAAATCCCTCAAACGAGACCCATTTCAGTCCAGCCCAAAGCCCACAGGCTTCCTAGTGATTGAAGAAGACCCTTCATAGTTAACCGAAGACTTCAAGCCCTTTAACTCCCTGATCATCCTTCCCCTGATTTTCTAGACGGTTTCGAATGAGGCTGCACTCAATATAACTAGCGCTCCCCTTGAACTAGGCCTTATATACGTTTCAAGTGGCTTCAAAAGCAACATTGACTGGTCTTTTTGAAGTCAAAGCCCAGATATAACTAGCGCTCCCCTTGAACGTTGCACGTTCTCGCTTCATAGATAGTCCAGGATCTCCTCTGCTGCTGCTAACACGCAGCAAACCCACTGCGTTCTCAGTCTGTGAAGCTACTAACACGAAGTTGACCTTGGTTTTTTTATTTTTTATATCTTGGAAATGGAGTACCAATAACACATCCTGTGCCTAGTCGACAACTTAACACTTTGAGGGATCACTTGAGAATCCTCTCTTAATGGGTGAGGCACAAGCTACAACCTTCTTATTGATAGGGAAGGATAACACCATCAGGCTGTCTCATGAAGATCAAGAACTTCCCTCTATCCTTGAGAAGGCCGGCACTTGTTGCACCACTGACAACAGTTCTGTACTTATTTGGACTGTCTAGGACAAAGCTCAGATTGCCTGTAGCAGGCTCCTAAGTGTCCCAGGCCTTTGATGGAGTATTCCTTCATTTTTCTGCATCTTAGTCTCATAGTCTCTACTTCCTTTTCTTCCCTCGTATGTGGTTGCTTTGTCTCTACTATTGTGCCCATTCTTCATTTGCCTGTCTCATCTTACTGCTTCATTCTAAGCATTTCGTGCAAGCTGTCCTCAACTTATCCTCATAGCTGGGTTCACCTGGGACTAAAATGTCACATTTCAAAGTGAACTAGTAGTTATATGTCTGTATCCAGAAATAACATTAGCTTGTACTCCTATATGCTTATGAAATTCATTTAGTCTCCTTGGTAATGCCAATGTGTTCTGTTTATATTTTGAGGTGGTGAAGGATTATAATGTAAATACACTGATAGCAAGACTTATGATACAGTATTTTTGGCAATTACACATTTTTTTCCAATAGGAAGCTAAAATCATTGATTGTTACTGAAAAATTTGTAACCCAGTTACTGAATGGCAACCTAAAACCATAACTGCTAAAATCCTCACAACATTTTCTTATTCTTCTCCTTCTTTTGCAGTCATTGATTGTTTTTGCCAAACCCATCAAATTTGCAGTGCTGTTCACCTTTGGCAATTTGTTGGCAGTTGGAAGGTAGGTTAACTGGTTATGGGGTCAAGGAATGAGTTTTCGAAATATGATTGGGGAGCAAAATATTAGAAGATGATGAGGATCAGATCTCATTTGATGGTTTATTTCTTATTAATATTATCCTGTCAGTCCACCCCCTTCCCTAACTCCCGAGAATAGACTTTCGGTGTCCAATGTACCACCTCCTTACTCTAAAGATTCACAATCTATGCTTCCAGATATCTGAGTTGAGAAGATAAGGCTCTTTTTTCCTTATATTTTTCTCTCTGTTTTTCTGTTCTTCTTGCCCTAGAATTCTCAATTTGTTTTAACTTAATTTTCCCTATTGTTGCCTAATGGCAAAGCTTGGGTTCTGGTTTCTAAAATCTAAATGAACTGAGTTTCTGACATGTCTCTGTTTGTCCATGTTTGAAATAAAGGCCTGCTTAGTGTTGCTAGTACAATATAGGGGAATGAACCCTAATTGTTTCATGAGAATATATTTGTTCTAGGTTGCAGTCCTGACATAGATAGCAACAGCAATTCTAAAGTCATCTCTAATTCACTTTTTTGTACCCATTCTCCAGAGATCTTTCAGATTCTAAACTTGTGTTCCTGTTTGGCAGTACAGCCTTCCTCCTTGGACCTGGGCAACAAATTGGGATGATGTTTGATTCTGTCCGTATCTATGCAACTGTCATTTACCTTGGATGTATTGTTGTTGCTCTCATTTGTGCTCTTTGGGTAAGTTTACTATCTTGATCCTACAAGATAAAAAAGGAGGGAAGTTAACTAAAAATGTGAAGGCTTTAAGTAACAAGTGAACTATCAAAACCAACCTTGTCCCCATAGGATACTTTGTTTTCTTGGAATGATTTGAATGTCCCTGCTCTCCTCTGTTTATGTGATATCTGAGATAGGAAAGTTATGCTCATTTTATAAGAATCATGTCTTCTGGTGACTTGGACTCATGGTGCATCCTGACCAGTTTCCTTGAAGATGGGACCTCTTCTGCATTAATCTCCTGATGGCATCCCTGTACATGGCATGGTCCCTTCCTGTGGTTGCACCACCCCATTAATCGTTCTTTGTCCTTCTTTCTGAACATATTTAGAGTCGTAGACACTGGGCAGTTTCAAAATTCTGAAGTCTCAGATGTGGGAAATAAAAGCCCCAAGTTTCATTCCCTCTTGTTACCCAATATCTGTGTCTCTGCAACATCCTATGACTTTTCAAGGCCTTCAGCTTAAAAAACCTATTTTGGCATTATCTTCATATCCATGAAACGATCATTATTGTATGAGTAGTCACTTTTCCTGTTTACTGTTTCTTTTCACCTTGCAGATCCACAGCAAGATCTTAACAATAATTGCAATCATAAGTGAGACCTGTGCCCTTATGTGGTGAGTTTGCCTTCCATCAAAATCAACGCTCTCTATCTAAGTTTTGTGGCTGAGGAGAGGGACTCAGCACCTTCCTCTCTACCTTACTTCATTTGTAGTAGGATGTATTGTCTAGCTTCTCTACTTCCGATATTGAAAAGACCTAGTTATGCTTTTGTGCTGGTTTATGTCAAACACTTAATGTATTGGTGATGAACTACTACAGGTACAGCCTGAGTTATATCCCTTTTGCACGGAGAATGGTTTCTCAACTGATGGTCCGTTTGTTCGACACTGAGCTCTAAACGATGCAACTTAAAGAAAATGATCGACCGAAAGACTTGAAATTTTGGGATGCGGCTTTCTTTGCATTGTTATGAATGTTTGAGTTTGCACAAAAGCTTTTCTGTTTATGTTTTTGGGTTTTGCGATTGTCATGGGAGAAGAGAATTGTATATCTGGTGGCTATTTATTCCCCACTATCATTTGTTATGTCTTGTTTTTACTTCACTTTTTTGGGTTAACAAGTTAATAAAGCTCTGTGTTTATTTTCTGTTTTGAGCCAACGCATTTTCTCTTTGTTTTTTGCTTTTTGGTGTTTTGGGTCGGGGGCTAAAGAAAAGAGCCGGCGCACGCCATGGTCCATGCTACTAGCTGGACGCTCATGGACTTCCATATGCGTTCTTAGGTCAAGAAGCCCATTTGGCTTCCACTTCTCTCCATCACAGTGTACTTACTGTGAGAGAGAGCCTTTTGCAAACCATCTCTTGTGCATCTACTCAGCCCAGATCAGAGTGGGCATCTTATATTAGTCCAGTTATTAGAGGAGAGGCGAGCCCAAAGTAATCCAACTTCTGTTAGAGAAGCTCTCAGTAGGATAAGGAGGAGATTAAGTCCCCAAGAACTCAAAGGACAAAGACAAGGTAGCAAGGCCTCGAAGACCGGAAAATTCTTGCATCTTCTTCCCTATTCTTCTTCTCATTTTCTTCTGTAAAGATCTCACTGATCTTAGAATCAAATGTCTTCTCCTATGGTATATGTAATTAACGAGAAAGCCGAGAGACTTCCCAGGAGTGTGTAACCCACCACCATATTAATAAAGACCATAAAAAAGGGAGATTGTTGTGATCACTGTCATTTTCCCCAACTAGCCAAATTGGGTGATTCCTCAGTCTACAACACAATTTTCTGACCATCCGGAGATAAATTTAACTCTAAAAGACATCTCTTTTCTGACTTTGTCCTATCCAACAACCAAATAATGATCTGTGATGTTATAAACTTAACACCAAAAGGCATGTGGAATCCGCACTCAACTACCTTAAAAGGTTGCCATCTACCGCCCAAAAATGTGTCTTGAGCTACCAAAACTTAAATGCCAAGTTGATGGAACTTTATAAATGTCACCATCTACTAACCGTAGTCAGTTTCATAGAGGGATCTGTCGCCTATGGACCATGTAATGCTAGCAACCAGACATCCTTTCTTACCCCAAAAAGAAAGGGAAAAAGAAAGAACTAGCCTTCGAATCCCTTTTTTGTGATAATGTTTGTAAACTGCAAAAAAAAACATCTTTCTCATTGCGAATTCTTGACTGTTGGAATGGCAATTCCAGGTTTTCAACAGGGAAAGTTCAAATTGTTACCTACAGAGATAGACTCTGAGAGATATGACAGTGAAATTAGCGCATGCCTCAAATTGATCTCCAAAAGAGAGAAATCTTTTGACTTGCATGAATCACATGGATGCATATTCGTTAATCACATGTATCTTGGGACCATCAAGAAACCCTGTAAAAATTATAGAATAATTTTGATTTGAAATTTTCCATCACCATATTGGACTTTAAACCAATTAATAAGCTTAAAGAACCCACTTTTTAGCAAATAAATAAATAAATATATATAATACTCAAAGGCATGGTTGGTGCTAGGAAACTCCAAGTCCCTAATATATACAAACATCAAAATCATTATTAGTAGATCATCATGTTTCCGCAAACTCCAATAGCCTCCTTTTCTAAGATTTCTTTTTCCAGGGAAAAGTTGGGAATCAATTAAAGAAAAGTAGGTTTTTGACTAAACAATATCTTAAAAAGCTTTGTTAATTAATTGGGTTGGTAGGATTAATAGTCGAATTACTTGGCGACTGATGATTAAGACCTTATTCTTTGTTTAATCAAATATTATACTCAAATGAGACTGCTACAAACAAGTTATCTTCCTTATTTAATACTTTTCAGCTACCCACTGAACCAGAGCGGATGGTCCATCAACCTACCACTATCTACCTCTTTCGAGCCCTGGAGTCAACAAAACCAAACACAATAAACACATTCACTGGAACTCAGAACAAAAGTGTTAGACTTGCAATCATAGATTTCTCAAATTTCACGAAAGTAGGGGAGTAGGAAATGCCCAGGAAACTTCTTTTGCACCTAAAACAATGGTTTTCAGATGGCTAATGTGATTCTCTCAGATTTTGTCTGTCAAAGGAAGCATGCATGTTCATGCTCATGATCATTTAGCAAAGCTTTTTCTACCTAATGGATAAATCTTTACTTTTTTTTACTATCACACTTATAAAGGAGCCGCCATGGGTTTTGTTTAGATGGAAAAAAATATTTGTAGCTAAAGAACGTTCGTTTTTTTTTTTTGTGAAACTTCAATGGGTGCCTCTTTTTTAAAAAAATATTATTCGAAGTTTTTTTTTTCCGATTAATTTAGGATTAAAGAGCTTTTTCATTTCTGAATTTTACACTATTTTTACAAATGGTCTCCAGGTTTTTAATATAATCCTAGCAATCCTTGGAGTTTTCCATTTTGTCAAATGAAATCCTTCCGTTATTTTTAAGTCCAGTCACCTAACGGTGATTATACGTCACGACCAACCAGGTTTTGACATATGTATAATTTTTACAATCAGGTGACTGTAAATGAGGCTAACGGAAAGAGACAGAAAGACCGTAATGATAAAATTAAAAAACCAAGGGACAACCGGTAACTAAAGTTAAAACTCGGGGACTATTTTTTAAAAAGGTGTAAAATTCAAAGAATAAAAAAGTATTTAACCCATTAATTTATTAGGCATGTGTAGTCTCCCGTCCCATACATGTATACCGAAAAATTATAAGACTTCCTTGGGAGTGGCCTCAAAGCCTCAAAATGATTATGCACAAGTGAGGTTTTTAAACTCTTGACTAGGGGTGTTCATTTGTACCGGTGGTGACCATTTTAACGCTAAAATCGTCACCACTACCGATACTGTAACCGGTAAGGACGGTTATTGTGCCTTAGCGGTGCGGTGGTGGTGTCAAATATGTCATTTCGTCAATTGCGGTGAGTCGGTGACGGTGACAGTTTTCGCCAAACCGTCACCTATACTACCGTTAACCATCCCTAGTTGAGACTTGAGATGATTAATTGAATATGTGACATACTTTTGTTGGAATATGTTAGTTGGTTTATATCACATTGTTGTGACACTTTTATTAGACTTTAGTATTTATGTTTGAATATGATATTATGTTGGACTTTTGGACAACATATTATATTTGTTATGATTATTAATGATTATGATATTATGTTTAAATATGTTATGATATTTGTCCATTTGATATGATTATTGATTATGATATTATGTTGAAAATTTAAACATCCCAAAACAGTGAAAAAATGAAAAAGTCTAAGGAGAAAACCCATTTTTTTGCACAACGGTTATACGATTTAAGCGGTTACTGTATGACCGTTACCGTTAATACCGTCACCGGTAAGAGCGGTTATTGTGCCTTAGCGGTGCGGTGACGGTGTCAAATATATGATTCCGTACGTCAATTGCGATGACGGTGAAGGTTTTCGCCAAACCGTCACCTACACTACCGTTAACCACCCTTACTCTTGACCTAGACTATGCTTTTCTTTGCATTTTACAAGAAAAGAAAGGTGGACCTACTTAGGCGGCGACAATATCAGTCAATGACAATAGTAGTATATTTTAGCTTCACCGTGGTTCTGTTTGGTTTGCCTGAGCAGCCTGCCCTTTTATTGTCTTTCATGATTTGTCCAGTGTTCTTATGAGTCGGTATTGTCTTTTACGTAATCTCTTTGTTTTTATTTAATTACTAGTGCTAATTTGTTGCATGCAGCTGCTGAATACTTCAAATAAATTAAAAAAGAAAAGCAAGATAAAAACTTAGAAAGAAGGGGTAACATCATAGTATGCACTTTACATGTGATTTAAAAATAAATATGTTACTGAAATTGATTTTCCATATTTTTTATTCAAAAAATATTAATATTTTTTTAATTATTTTTAATAATTTTGTCTTGGTGAAACATTTCGATCATTTTACAAAACTTAGAGAGTGAAATTGATTTTAGCCTAAGGAGTGTTCAATATTACCCCTAAAACCAAAGATTTGGCAACTTAATTGGAAACTAGTTAAAAAATTTCAAAAGAGCCGTTATGATTTTTAGGGCAATATTCTATTGGACGGATTTCTTTCCATTCCTGCTAATTCAAATTGAAATAGTAAGATCACCACGTACATCCGTTTTTTAGGGCATTCTATATTAAGGGTGGATTCCTTTCCATTCCTGCTATTATTTTCAAATTGACAATGGAAGATTTCACCACATCCGTCCTAATCACTTTCAAATTTAAATATTTTTCCCATTAATATTTATTATGTTTACTAAATTGACATTTAGAAGTTGAAAATGATAAGTGCAAATATGGCAAATCTCCTTCCGTTTAATAATTTGAAAAAACCAGAAATGAATCTAAAGAAATTCACCGTTACAATTCCCAAATTATTTGATAATTCGTTGATGGTTATACATAGTATTCATAATGCGCAAGAGATGGAAAAGTAAAAATTAAATGAGCTAGCTCTCGCTTTCCAAAGTACCCAAATCGACGCACGACCTTATTGGGTTAAGCAAGCATTGCCCTAGATAGTCGTCCGTCTTCTCCAGGTATAGCACACAAAACCCACTCGCACAAATCACTTGCCCAGCATTTATAGACACAGAGACTGTAGGAAGTTTTTAATTAACACGCCCTATTGTGGCTAAAATTTTTCAGACTGATATGATGTCGGTGGAGGTTAAAAATTTCCAGACTTACCTGTATCATATAGCAAGTAATTTGTTGATTATGTGTATAAAGTTTCTTTGATAATTCAGAGTTAAGATGCAATAGGTCGATCCCAGAAATGGAATTTAATTACTTTGGACATAACCAGTTCCTTGTTAGTGTTTCCTCCCTGGACCTTCTGACTGAGAGCAGCACTCTCGACTCTACTTCTATACTGATTGGTACGTGCGTGCTTGCTTGCTTTCCCAATCCACTTATAAGCGCGTAAAGCAAGGACTCCCTTGCTATAATAGTTACAAATACGACATGCTTATACCCTCACCCATATCGCACATGCATGAGAGTGGCTTGGCTCTTTTGAATGACCCTTACAGTACTCTCAGAAGGAGTACGCAACTCCTCAACGAACTAAACGGCCACAATCTCATTCTTTATTCAGATTTTGACCAATCGCATCCATTATATATATTGTAGTAAAATATTCAGTTTTATAGTTAAAAAATTGAAAAGTTGGACGTGATCAGGTCCATTTTTTAAGGTCTAAGCCATGCCATTTCGTGTACGTCGCAGCCACTGGCATTTGATCAAGACCGCCACCGCCAGACAGCGATAGGTTGTCAAATGATTTATATATATACAAGTACTGCTTCGAGAAGCCGCATGTGTTCGTCATAGTCTGCATCTTGTTTTCTTATATTCTGTGTGCTTGTTGATAAGTTGACTGGGAGAGCCGAGAGGAACACAGTAAATAACTAAGGTAAGTAGAACTCTAACCTCTGACTTTAATGGCTTACTTGTCGTGCCAAAGACGTCCATGTTTATCTGCTTTTACTTTCATACGACCAAGTTACCAACATATGGGCTTAGGCCTTAGAGCTTCATGACATGGGTGACAAAAGAGTTCTCGAGTAGCCAAGTAGGGTTTGGGGGGGAGCTAAATCTCATTTCGAGTTTTGTTACAGTACTTCGACTTAGAGTTGTGAAAAGCTGATCCATGGGACCACGGATAATAATTAATGGAGTGTGCTTCCAAAGCAATGAAACTTTTTGTGAAAGTGGGTTGGTCTTGGCATGGGAAAAGATAGATCATCCAGCTTACTTAAATGATGGCTATTCTGAAGGCTGCGTGGTTGTAAATAGTCTTAATCTTATACAAAAAAATTAAAAGTGGTTGTTCGGACTTTGGCCATAGAAGATGAAACCTTATGATATATATTATAGAAAACAAATAGCGAAGAGGTATAATACTACTACGTTCCGACCTTAATTTCTTTCACTAAAATAATAAGCACGACAATTTTGTTTGAGAGTCAATTGGGAATTAAGATTAATCCGTTCTATTGGCTTTTCCAGTCACCTTAAGGTCATGACCTCTTTGATTTGATATCCCATTCTAAGTTGTATATATATTTCATGCCGTTTTGTTTAGTCCAAACTGATCTACTTATAAGAAATAATGATATTTTATACCATTTTATATCCTCTGATAGAATGGAATAACTGCCATGAAAATAAACAACCACCAAATTATAGTAAGCCATTTAAGGGGATTACTTAATTTTGGTTAGTAAAACGCTAAGAATAAATTATAGGAGTTACATGTTTCTTCCTTTTTCCTTGATATATCACGCCTTCTGGCCCACTTGCCATGGTGCAGGATAGGTCTGATTTGGTAGTGCGCGCAGGAGAAGCTAAAACGACGATTAGGAGAAGTGAATCACGCCCTTGCTTTTTCCTCTTTCAGCTACCTATGTGCAGCTAGTGATCACCAGGGACAAGCAACTGCTAGTTTTTGTTTTTTGTTTATCAGCAACTGCTAGTTCTAAATTCATATAATAAGCTTGTTCAAGAGATCAAGTGTTTCCACAACTTTTATTTAATTGCATTAATTATGCTTCGAGCTAGTTGTGGCATAAAGCACGCAACTAGCATCGTCATGTGAATTTTTAGCAGCCCCAAGTGCACATATTTCCCACACAATCTACAGCAATATTTATTGCCTTTCACGGCCTGCAGCTACGATTTCTTGAGCTTGGTGACTTAAAATATTGGTTTTCTACGCAACTAAGCTATAATCAATTGCAGTTGCATGTTGCGATCGATATTCAACCTTTTCCCCTGTTATTCGGATTTCCTCCTTGGAGACGATGACACCAATAGACAAAGCGGAGTTTACAAGAAATTCTGAGAGAGAAATGACTCTCTCTCTCTCCTCTCTTTCTTCTCTTTTTGCTCTTCGTTTTCTTTATTTTGGTCGATGAAATATATGACGTACTGAGGAGCGCCAAAACCTATATCGTGGTTCGGGCATGCACTTGGCTAGGTTCCTGACCTGAAACTTTTACTAGCAAGGTTCGGGGTGGGGGAAAAGATTTTTAATCACTTGTTGCAGAGGAAAAACAAAGTATATATGTATAGATTCCAAACACTAAATTAAAATTGGAACGCATGAGAAGATTCTTCTTTATTTTCTTAATATTTTCTTGCGCTCTCATAGCAAAATAGCGTTTTAGTTGGCTTGTACCAATCGAAACAGCCTAAGATCAAAACGTGACTCGTTCTTTTCACAAAAGTTAATAGTTTAATACCTGAATATTTTGGAAATCAAAGCATACTTTATACTTCAAAAAGCAAGAAAAAAAACCCATTAAAATAAGTACAAAAAAAAGAAGGCTAGCAAGCTAGCTGTAGAGTATAAATACAGTATAAGAACGTAGATTCAGAGACAAAGATAGTGTACTGACTCACCAGAAACCTCAAATAATTGACTTTGGCTGCGTTTGCATGTAAAATTTTTCCCAAAATTTTATCTCTGTCCTAATAAAATACTCCAATATAATCTCTCTCTCTTCCATAAAAAAATATAAAAAATTACAAAAACTATAAACTATTACCTCTCTCTTCACTTTTTCACTAAACCCAATACCAACACTAAACCCAATACCAAAAATTTTACCACACAAACCCACCCTTAATTTGAGATTTTTATATAGTTTGTGATTAGGTAGGTTGAAGACAATCATGATCAATGATCATTTTTTTTTTTCTGGATCGTGATCAATGATCTTGCTGATGTTCATGCATCTTCACATCTTTTCTTCTTTTTCTTTAAAAAAGTTATGAAATAACTTCTATTAAACAAACAAAAATAGGTAAGAATCATTGTCACGTTATAATGAAGTGCGGAATCAATTTTTTCCTATACGGTAGAGTATAGTCTTGGGAATCATATTTTTTTTTTATCTATGTTTAAAGGTATTTAAAATAGAATAAAATATCAGGCGAGATACTTAGCAGCTAATTGTTATGGATGCACCACATGATCATAGATTAATTGGTTTTGTGGTCCAAGTTTGCAAGTGCACCAAGTCCCACAAGGTTATATATAGTAGAAGCTGGTTGATCGATCGATCACAGAGTGGCTAGCTATAAGCTAGCTGGTTGAAGATGGGGGCAGCATTTTATAAAAGATCATATATAAACTATTCCTTTCTCAAGGGATCAAGCCATCAAGGAAACGGGTAGATCTCTATTATTGTTTTAGAATAAAGGCCGGGTACTAGGAGATGTTTGAGAGTAGAAATTTCGGGCCCTCAAAATTTTCACTTCAAGAAAATGACTTCCCAAAATTCTCTCTTACCCATCAAATTATCACTTTTCACTCTAAATAAATATAAAAAATTTATCCAAATCATTTCTCTTTACTTTGTCACTAATTTTAATACTCCAAAATTTTTATACCCAATTTTTTTACAATCAAACATCATCATTGTAACCAATAAATATTAAAGAAAGAGACAACGCGGGGCTTAGAAATATATTTGCAGCGTTAAAATAATATGCCAGGGACCTAGATAGTTGGGAAAGAATAAATTTTGTGATTAAGATGCTCCACCTATTTTATTTATTGACTCCTTGATTGATGGAGGAATTCGAAATTCGTTCAATAATAGAGTTAAACTACTTATTGACCATGCAAATAACAACCCCACCAGCACATGATGCATACTTCGTTCATATTGGAGAGCATCTAGCCAATATACAGGAAAATACCTGAGGAACCATATTCAATAATTATACAGAATTACTCTCTTGCATTATGCATCTTATATATGTATGTTGAGAGAAAAAAAAAACGAAGAAGAAAAAGAAGTAGATAAGTTTCAAATGATTTCTGTAAAAAGTCATTTGCGATCACAAAATGACCCATGATGTCGATTAATCAAATTAATTAGGCCCAATTATCTACAGATTATGGTTATAATTAACCTTTATCAGAAATTAAAGAAGACGAAGTAGATTATTGAGATTCTTTCTTTCTTACTTTTTTTCGTACGTAGAATACCATGCACGTTTCAACCACGTGGACGATGATTGCGGAAGGTAGGTGGTGGTGTTTTGGTGGCCATGTGAAGAGTATGGGGGTACTTGAGAGGCGCCCAACCCACCCCTCGTGCTCTCATTGGTATACCGAAAAGGCAACGTCAGATCAAAGCACTGCAGCCTTATGACTTATAAAAGCCACCTCTTCTGACGAGTACCATCCCTCGTATGTTATCCGATCTTGCCGGTACATAACGAAAAGGGTAATGCTGGGCATCTAGTATTTTTTTTTAAGGGAAATTATTGGCCCCACCTCCACGTCGGCCAGCGGGACGTGTGGGCGGGATGTCCAGCATTTCCCTAAGAAAAAAAAACTCTCTATCTTTCAAAATCACTGTCTGCGTTCCGTATATTTCGAACGCGATCGATTTTCGTTATGGGATAAATGCAAAATTGGTCCATGTGCTATATGTAAAAATCTATTTAGTCCTTATGATATGAAAAACATCGATTTAGTCTCTGTGATTCTATTTTCGTTATTGGTCCTCCGTCAGGGACTGATTTTATTATTTTCTAAAATCACAGGGACTAAATTGATGCTTTTCATATCACAGAGACTAAATCGATTTTTGTGTATAGCACAGAGACCAATTTTACATTTATCCCTTTCGTTATTGCTTAAAATGAAAGTTAAATATTATTCTATGATAAAATAATTACAAATATTATTAAAATAATATTTTAATAAAATAATTAAAAATATTTTTAAAATAATATTAATAATTTAGTTATTTTAAACTTTTTTACATATTTTTTTTAAAAAAATTGTTTTAGAAGGATATTTTGATCATTTTTACATATTTTTTCCGTTTTAGAACTTAAGGGACAAGATTGATCTTAATTAACCTATATATAATTAAGGGACTTACTGCTACATTTCTCCATAATATTAATTACATGCAACGGACAGTAAAAAAAATACATAAAGAGAATGTTTCGGACACTGTTAGTTTTATCTAAATCTCTTTGAACTGACTAATCTAAACTCTTGCTTATAACACAAAAGACCCCTTTATTATAATTACTAATCCATCACAGGTTGAATTGAGAACAAAAAAAACTACAAAAAGAGAGGGAAAGAGCAAAGTTGTACCCTTTTCTTTAGTGCTTATACCCCCACAAAAGGATATCCCTTTTGTACTGTTAGGTAAATGGACCCAATAATTGAGTGTAACACATGTTTCACTCCCATAACCTTGACTTCCCGATCATGATCCATCATGTGCCAACAATATCATGACAACTTCGCATGCAGTGGGGTTATATAGTAATTGGAAAACACGAACCCTCCAAGAAGTAAGATTACAAAAAGGTAACTCGATCCACGTGTGCTTGGAATAATATTCTGGGGGAGTCATTTCAAACTCAAAGGGACCCTTAGTAGCTTTTGATATCTGAGAGTTTCCTCTTCACTGGGAAAGCTTCTTCCACATGTATACTTTGCAGCACCGTAAATGTGCATCATGACGATATTAATATGCTGTTAGGGAGGTACTTTATACAATATAGTTCCTTCGCTGGCTCGCCTTTATGCTAGAACAGCAATAGGGGCCTCATGATCTATACCGAATAATGCACTTTTATAGTAATTAATGGTGCTGGAATAATTAGGAATATTGAACTCCATGATATTTGCGAAAAGTTTTATTCAATATGGGAGAATTAAACTATATTTTATTCTTTTTTTATAAGTCGTGGTGATTTGTTAAGTATAAAATACCAATAACTTTGGAGATGGAATCAATCCCGCATTTGTTCCAGATCAAAGCTTTTAAAGCAATACCGTAAAAAGAGCAATCATTTTTTAAACAAAAACCTTACTGCAGAAGCTGTTAATTATTCGTTATTATTAACGTACCTTGTGCAACATTCGAATGATCCCTCCCCTAGATGCTAGTTATGTCATTTGTGAGAAGATTAGAATGTTTAAGAATAGAATATAAAGTTAAATGCTCGAGATAAGAATATTACTATTCTCCTTTCCGTGTGATATTTTGAAGATATAAGTTCATATTTGCTATTGTCTAGACATCACAAGATGAGCATCACGCTTGCACTGCTAGATTATCTCACAAATATACTAACCGAGGTATATACGGGCCACGGGTGGCCATAGCAATTTAGCTTGGGTTCAATGCAGGCATGCCGACTGAGACAGGAGGAGGGGGATGTGTGGAGGTCCGCTTTTAAACTCGAGGTGCCGTCGTTTTGTGGTTTGGTTTCTTGCTCGATAAACGACAGAGGAAAGCATTGGGTCTAATTTCTTTGCCCATTGGCTGTTTGGGACAGAACTCACAGGTCGTTTTCACCTCCGTATAGCTTTCAGCTCTGTCCTCTGATAAGTGCTTCTATTGTCGTTGTCTTTTAGGCACCATGTCTACTTCTTTTTTCTGTTTTATTTTTCCTCTCTGACGGGCAATCAATAGCCAGACCACCCACATTCAGTGATGCAACAAAGCTCTTATACTTTTTTTTTTTATGATTTCTCTCCGGAAATTTTAGTATTTCTTTATCATACCTACCTTTTCTAATTTTCATTAACAGTTCATATTAAATGCCTTCGGTACAGCCTACTTTCTAGATGCCATTGATATACAAATATTTCACTGATTTTTCAAAAGAGATTCTTGCTTGCGTGAATAGATTCAGCAGTTAAGCCCGTCTGAATTCAGTACTACACAACAATTTAGCAAATTATCTTTTGTTATTTTATATCTGATCACCAAATACATAATTAGCTTATAAAGATGTCAATTCTGTGGACTAAACAACAAAGTGATCACGATCTTATCCCTGAAAGATAAACTTGAAGAATTATTGGAATCATGGATCCAAAAGTCAATCGATCCATGCAATCTTACAACTATGAGTAGCTTACCCAGCTTTGGATCATTTTCACAGTTCGAACTTACTTTTCAATACAGAAGAAAACATGATCTGGGGTCCTTCTTATGTCTATTCATGTATGCCAGGGGAAAAATCCAAACAACCAAAACCTTTGACATCTTGTTTGTAACCTCCGAAACTTGCATAATTATTAATATAGGAACAGAAAAGTCAATTTCGAGTATGTTTGTTTCCACCAACATTTTGGGCTATGAAAATTTCAAGCAAAACAAACACACTCCAACATTTTTAACTTTTACACATACACACTTTACCTTTCGCAAACCTTAATAAATTTAAATAAAGTAAAGATTACCAAAATTTCGAAAATATTCCTTAACATTTTGGCAAACAAACATACACTTTATCTCTTATCAAGCTTCTCGTCCATTTCAAATCACGGGTTAGTTGTTAAAATTTTTCGAAAGGAAATAATTTAAATAGCTATTATTTTGAAATTGGAAAAATTTTATAGAAAATTTTTATGAAAAACATACACATTAGAAATCTCAAAATCGGAATACATTTATTAGTGAACACAATTTACATGCATTTGGTGCAATTAACTGTTCTAAATTTTCATCAACACTAGTTTAATTAGGCTCCTAAAGGTGGTTTGTAAATCAATGCCAAATAGTTTGAAAATTTTTAGTTTATAAAAATTAGTAAAAAAATTGAAGAGAAATGATTTTAACAAATTTATTATATTTATTAATTGCTCATTTAATTTTTGTTACGTGAGAATAATTGCTCGTTTAATTATATGCCAATAAGAATGGTTGGTTTTTTTTTATTTAAGAAACAAAAAACACTACACAACAAAGAACAGAATCACGGAAGAGCCGGGAGCCGTCCCTCGTACAGCTAAGTCAATGAAGAAAAATGCTCAGAAAAGACGGGATGCATCCGAGCTATACTTTGGAAGCGGCCCAATGAGCGAGCGAGTAGGTGCGCAGCCAAAGACGACAAAAACAGGTGAATTTGTTTGATGTATCTTTTTCCTCGAAAAGCCTGCACTGAACTGCCACGAAACCAGACCTGCCTGCAGCAGCATCATTATTTTTCTGTGCGTCTGACTAAATGTAGCGATAGGAAACCCAATTTGCATCTTGACTTTCACATCCCACGCAGGTCTCTACCAAACATACCAACCTTTTACCCCCCTTTCTTTTCCATCGAAGGAAGTTGGTAAGTGCACCTACAACCTCGTGTTCAACATAGCAGAGATTCTTTAAAATTTGGATTTTTTTTTTAAAAAGGGAGTCAGAAAAAATTACGATAAAACAGTGGGCAGCCGGGCAGGTGTCAATCAGGAGAAAACGACAATTATTTCTAATGGAACATAGGCTACATAGGGAAAATAAAAAAAAACATGTCTACCAAAGTTATCGCAGCCGCTCTGTTCGAGTTAACGAGGAAGGTTGAGACTCCGTACTTCTTGACAAATTGATAATAAGTAGTCCTTATAAACTTTGTTTGCAAAGTTTGCCCTAAAGAGTTCCCAAAATTTATAAAACAAGTACTTTTTAGCTAGGTTTGTTCTTGAATTTATGATTATTGGTAGGTGGACGATTAGACATGGGAGTAGGTACAGAATGAGTGATTGATTTCTCCTAGGAACGACCCACCAATTTTTATTTTTATTATTTGCTCGTAAACATTTAGGGTTATTACCATACTATTATTTTAACACCTTCTAGAATAACACCCGTGGATATTAGTATTATTTGTGAAAAAAATATAATAATATGTAATTTTTTATTCAAATTGCATGATATAATTATAAGAGAGGTAGATATAATAAATGGATATTATATAATCTATATTGTTCATATCTATCCAAATAAAATTTCAATTAGTATGAACTCTATAATAAAATTTCCATGTTATTTCTATCAATTTTTTATTTCTAAATTCTATAATGTAATTCAGACAAAAAATTGAAGAGGATCTCAATCAATATTTAATTATTCCATTTTTAAATCAACAAGTTTGTTTTTGATTAATTTTAATTAAATATTTTTTTAACAAGAAAAGAAATCTATTGGACCAATCAAAATAGAAGTCTAATAAAATTATACTGTATAAGAATACATATATAGATAGGAGGTAAGATTTATTTAAATGTTGAAATCATGATTATAATACTCTCTAGAAATTTGTACACCACAAATCTCTACTAACTAACTTTCTACGGTAGATTTGGATTTTTTTTAGGTAAGATGTAAAACTGAATCACCTACTGTTTGCCATTTATAATTATGATGACAGTAGTAAGGCGTTGTTCGGTTATGTTGTATTTTGAAGATTTTTTGTGTTTTGAGAATTTTTATGTGAGGTTAACTTTATTGGTATGCGTGTTGTAGTTATTTTTATGTTGTATTAAAAATGATGTTTGGTTGTAGAATATTTTATAATTTAAAAATTTAAAAAAATCCTGAAAATTTTGCTTGACCGAACAGTCCCTTAGAAAGATCCAATTTGTGTAACGTAATAGAGGTGTCAGTTACCATTATACTTTTTTTGTGTGGCATTTTTCTGTTTTACAGAAAACAAATTCAATTGGACTTATTTAGGGAAATGTGATAAAAAGCACTCACTTTACTGTTGGCCACATATAACACCAGGCAGCCTAACGTAATCGCTTTTACTATTGCCCGCGTGTTGCCGTAATTAGCATGTTACAATGTCCACTCCTACCGTATTTTCGTCATTCATCGCGTCACGTTACGCGCGCTCAGCCAGTCATCCGCCCACCGAACCTCCCATTTTCTTTACCAAAATACCCTCGTAAAGCAAATGCAATTTATTTCCATTTTCTTATTCGTAGGCGATCACATTCATTTGCAATTCTTTACTCTCGCGCAGGAGCCCAGCAGTAACCAGTCTCTCCCTCCCACGTCGTCCTCCTCTCTCTCTCTATCTCACGCAGCCCCCTTCCCCTCTCTCTCTCACGCCGACCTAATCGGGCCGACCATCGAATTTGATCGGCCCGACCAGTTCTCTCAACTGACTGTTAGACCGTCGATTGAGAGTTTACAAGAACCGACGACCCTCTCGGTTCAGTTCTCGGTGAAGGTTGAAAACCGAACTGAGGGGTCAGTTTTCACCCCTAGTACTCGAAATTTGGTCAGATTTATAGACTTTCGATCCTATTAATATAGACGACCGAACCGGTCCGGTCTAGTAGAAAGCAGTCTGATTTGAATCACTTAAATAGTCTAGATTGGTTTTATTTTTTTTTTTAAATAAAAAAAATATTTTTAATTTTAATGCCTATGCACACTAGCAAAGACACTGCTCAGAGCTTCTGGACAGGTGCGCAGAGTGCCTCTTGCGCACTGCGCAATGAGCTTTTGCACTGAAGCTTGCGCAGTGCTTGGCCAGAGCTTCTGCGCAGAAGGTTATGTTACTGCACATTATATACTTAAAAAATATGAAATGCGGTCCAATCCGGACCGATTTCTAAAAATCTTAGACCGAACCGGACCACATTAATTCGGTTTTATGAATCCGGTCCAGACCAGACCGGATTCATCTGATAAAAACTACAAAACTAATCCGGTCCAGTCTGCGGTCTGATTCTGCTCTGCCCTAACCAGCACCACGTGCAGGGAAGGTTAGATGTCTGTGTTATTTTTTGAAATTCTTAAAAGATAAATCGCTTGAGATAATTTGTAAAAAGGTGACAACAGAGAAATTTTTATAACAATGTTAAAATTTTTGTTTGGCGAAGGCCTTGTTAAATTTGGGATTTTGCAGTTTCCGTGATAGACCTTGGGGGAGGTTCGGAACCGAGACTCGCGTGGTTTGGAAAAACTAGAAAATAATCGGAACAGAAGCGGGGACAAAAAAAGATTGCATCAGGCTGTTTATGACTTTGTATATGTAAAATCTACTCGTCTTCTGAGCAAGAAGAACGGGACCCACCATGAGCGGCTGTCGCGTGCCGCATAGGGCAACTAACACGTGGCGATCGCTCAAATTTCAACCTTTCATGTCATCAAAATATTATATAATAGGGATGAGGTCCGACTGGGTAAAACGGTAATTGTAGTAGATATAGCTCTCCCCTTGTGATCTCGCCAAAGCCTTTTCTCAGTTCCTTTCTCTATAAAACCATATCCCACTCTCTTCGGAAGAGAGAACCCAAAACTAGTCTCTTTCTCTTTCCATCCCTCTCCCTCTCTCCTTCCTTTGTTTATTTTCCGGGAAAGGTGGCGGTTGGTTCCGTTTGGCTACTCGAAATCTTTGCACGTGACGAGGAGATTTCTTTAGCTAATTTATATTGTGATAGTGTTATGTATTTTTCGGCTGTGCATAATACCTGTATTTCAGATTTTCTTTGATACCCTCTCCAGAGCTGAAAAAAGAAAAAAAGCTATAGATTTTCGGTCGAGAGCGAAGCTCCAGCCGTTCAGATCTGTGAAATATCACGTAAAAATATCAAAGGAGATATTTGTGAAAATTTCAAACTTCCGTCTGTTCATTCTCAGATTTATGGTTTCTGGAGCAGACTCCTATTTGAAATTCGAGTTTGACAGAACCATAAAACTCAAATTTCTGTTTCAGAAATTAGTCTTCGTAAATCTAGCTGTTATTGAATTTTCGGTGAGCTTTCGAAAATGTTTTCGAGCTCTGGCTCATCTCTTCAGCTCCGAACCAGTTCTTCCTGTGCTCTGCCTTCTCTTAACAAGCCCTCAAACCAACAACGGAAACTCAATGCGGCTCCAAGAGCTCCAATAACCCGCTTTAATACGCAATGCTCGGCGGTGAAGAAGTCTCTGAATGTAATAGACAAGAGATTCTTGGGGACCCGATTGCGGGTGTCCGGATCGGAAAAGGTCCAACTTTGGCGGTCGGAGGGTCCCGGGAGGGAGCCGAAGCTCAAGGTTGTCGTCCGCTCTGCATTATCCGCTGTTCCGGAGAAGCCGCTCGGCCTCTACGACCCGTCGTTTGATAAGGACTCGTGCGGGGTCGGGTTCGTCGCGGAGTTATCCGGCGAAGCTAGTCGCAAAACTGTAAGATTACCATTTCGATTATGTATATATGTTGTAGGTATCTATAGATGGAGGGATGAGTCTATGTCTACGCATGCTTCTTTCTGGGTATTGAATCTATGAGTGTATTGTTCTTTAAGCAATCGACTTTATGTACTTTATATATGCATCTATAAATGTCTCTACATACGTGTATTCGCATGTGTCGAATTTTTTTGGTGAGTAAGTTGTGTCTGTATTTCGATTTTATATTCCCGTAATATCTGTGACTGGGATTGCGAAATTTCAATTTCTAGGCGTGGTTGTGTTCTTTGTATGTATGTGCATGTGTTAGCTGAGTGGGAGTTGGTTTGTTTATTTGGTATTGATTATTTGTATTTGTGGGTCCGTGTTGTGCGCGCGTTCCGAACTGGGTGTTATTTGTTTTTTGGGTCTTTATCTGTAGGTTACGGACGCCGTGGAAATGTTGGTGCGTATGTCACACAGAGGTGCTTGTGGCTGTGAAACCAACACTGGTGATGGAGCTGGAATACTTGTTGCTCTTCCTCACGAGTTCTACAAGGAGGTATTTTTTTGGTGCATCAAAATTTATTTTCTTTCTTTACGATTTTGATTGAACTTTTTCCCCACTGTGCGTTATTGTATTTCTATAGATGACAGGTCATGCATTCCATTCTCGGTTTCCTCGTTCGTTGGTTCCAGTTTTATTTTGACATTTTTATTCGTGAAAATAAACATCTTTTGTTAGCAATGATATTGTTTTAGACCAGACATCTTCTTTTTAGCCTTTCCCTTTGGTTGCAATTGATTTTTGTGGACAATTTCCTATCTACAAAAGAAATTCTCATTTTTTGGTTGAATTTCTGGAGTATATATAGTCTCTGTAAGAGTCGAAGTGATTATTTTCTTACATATATTATTTCTTTGAGTTGAACGAACCCCTCTAATGGTGGCGGAGTGAGAAATTAGTAATTCAAGGAATATTTATCATGGTTACGTTTTTTCAGGCTGCACAAGATCTTGGGTTTGAGCTTCCACCACCTGGGGAATATGCTGTTGGCATGTTCTTTTTGCCCAAATCTCAGGGTCGAAGGGAAAAGAGCAAAAATGTATTTACAAAGGTAGTTTCTTGTATGAAAATTTTCATCTGGATTTATTCAAGGTCCACGATGGCCTATGGTTTTTTTTATCCATTACCACTAAGTCACGTGTGATTGCTCCATGTGGTACATAATGCTTCACGTTGTTGGTCTAATTATATATTTTTGATCCCATGACTTCCTAGTTAGTCTTCAACTTCCACACAGACTTGTTTCACCAGCCAATTATACTTCTTAGTTGCATGGTGGCATAGGGCAAAAACATGTTTGTTCTAAAAAATTTCCCCACAAGATTTAGTGATATTTGAAATTCATTAGTTCATTTTGATCTAGCTCCGCATGGCTGTGCATCTCACTCTCTGTGTATACCCTGCTCCTATGCATATTAGTTTTTCTCTTTGTATTCCTTGGAGGATTCCCTTATCCTGTAATGTGGTTTCCACTAAATAATTGCTCAAGTAGTGTATTTTGTAATTTTTGCTTTCTTTGCTTGTCATTTGATCATTCTATGTTTAATATACTGAGGAAAATCTATTGATGACAAAAATCCTTGCGTGTCTTTGAAGGTCGCGGAGTCCCTCGAGCATACTGTTCTTGGGTGGCGACTTGTGCCAACAGATAACACAGGATTGGGAAAGTCTGCCCTGCAGACAGAACCTGTAGTAGAGCAAGTGTTCCTTACCCCTACTCCTCAGGCACAAGTTGATTTGGAGAAGCAGGTAGTTTTCCATTTGTACTATTCTACAAGTCAGTTATAGAGGCTCCCAGTGGGGATGCATAATTATTGCAGTGTTGTTAGAACAAGATTTTGTAGATTTCATTGATAGTTTTTTTTTTTGATAAGCAAGATTTCATTGATAGTTGTTTCTTCCAAACTACCAGTTTTTTGGCTTGGAAAAACAAACTCTCAGCTTTTTGAATGAAGCACGTGTCCAACCAGGGAACTTACATGGGAAATTAATAGGTTAATAACTATTCATATGATTTTAATGGTTCTCATTCTCCATTGCTTTCTTTACAGATGTACAGACTTAGAAGGGTTTCAATGGCTGCTATCCGACGTGCACTAAACCTTGAACATGGTGGTGCAAAGGACTTCTATATCTGTTCTCTTTCCTCAAGGTGAGCTTTTCGGAAAGCCATATTATTTGTTCTAGATAGGATATAATGTAAGTTCTTTTCAAAATTTTGCAACCAGATTGTGATTCCTCTTCCTTGTTTCTGCAGGACTGTTGTTTATAAAGGTCAGTTAAAGCCAGATCAGTTGCAGGATTACTATTACGCAGATATTGGCAATGAAAGGTTTACGAGCTACATGGCCCTGGTAAATATATTACCCATTCACTTTTCTTCTCCCTCCACTAACTATATACTCCAACAAACAGCATGGGAACAACCGGTAACTGAAGAGATGCAAGGTTGAGGAATGACTTCTGAGGCATTGAGGTTTGAATGATCTCTCAAGTTCTTCCACTCCCTTGATTACTGTTTGAATATGGATGCTGGAATAGATGCATTGGGTGAGTTGGTAAGAAAGCTTCATTATCAAGATAATCAATGTTTGCAGAAACTTGGTGCAGCGGTCTTGGAGAACTGTTGTGGGGGGATGGAAATTACCAATTGAGTGGTGGGGAGGAAATTGTGCTGGATAAACTAGCTGAGGGGTTCCAAGAATGATAGTGTCGTTGCAATCTTTGTTCCCAAACAAAATTTCATCTGTTGTCTCCATACTGATCCATTTCTTTGGTGAATATTACAATGTTGGTCCTTTTGATTTTTGGCGCAGATACACTCGCGATTCTCCACAAATACATTTCCCAGCTGGGATCGTGCTCAACCGATGCGTATCTTGGGCCACAATGGAGAAATAAACACACTCAGAGGCAATGTAAACTGGTATGTTGTTGAGTAAAAGGGCTCTTTTATGTTCTCAAGTATGTAGTGGGGATGGTTTTCTGTACTGTGGCTGATAAAGATCCTTCTGAAGATAATCTCTGTTTGGATGGCCAACTTTTTTTTGAATTTTTTTTCACAAAAATTGTCAATATTGTTGTGTTGCGTTCATAGTCTTTTGCACTGTGTGGTGATAAGGAACACAAGCAATTGAGGTTCGCTGTTGTCTACAAAGAATAGATAAACAGTTCTTGAGAAACCCCTTGCTAAAGAGGTCAAGTTGCCAACCATCTGCTTGTGCATTCTATCAAATGTACAAAATTCTGTAAAATGTAAGAAAGCATGAAAAATCACATTGCTGGTGTTTGTCAGCCTATGGATGTGAGTCAAAACTGGTTTTCTTCCTTCTTTGTTCAAAATAATGAGTAATGTAAGGCTGACCCCTTTTACGTTGTACTCAGGATGAAGGCGCGGGAGGGTCTATTGAAGTGTAAGGAGCTTGGTCTCTCAACGAGTGAGTTAAAGAAGCTTCTACCAATTGTGGATGCCAGTTCTTCTGATTCAGGTGAAATTTTAACTGGTATCTCTTTTGTATCTGCATGCAAACATCCTGTAGATGCACAGGAAGTCTTCAATTAACTAGTGTATTCTTTCCTTTTTCATTTAAATTGCTGACGGTTAAAACAGTAGATACAAGTAAAGCTCAAATAGTAGAGACATTATAAAGCTTAGGTATGGTCTTATCACATTCCAACTATTTTTCCTCTGCAGGAGCTTTTGATGGTGCCCTGGAGCTTCTGGTTCGAGCTGGTAGAAGTCTCCCTGAAGCTATTATGATGATGATTCCGGAAGCATGGCAAAATGACAAGAATATGGATCCTCATCGAAAGGCGCTGTATGAATACTTCTCTGCTCTGATGGAACCATGGGATGGACCAGCTCTTATATCATGTAACGGTTCTAACAATTTTAACTCACTCCAGAAGGTCACTTTACACTTCATCTGACTTTTTAGTTGCGTATTTGGGTAAAACCATTTACAGTTACTGATGGCCGTTATCTGGGAGCAACATTGGATCGCAATGGGCTACGACCTGGTCGTTTCTACGTCACCCACAGTGGACGAGTTATCATGGCCAGTGAAGTTGGTGTAGTAGACATTCCACCTGAAGATGTGTCTAGGAAAGGAAGACTAAACCCTGGCATGATGCTTTTGGTGGATTTTGAAAATCATGTTGTTGTTGATGATGAAGCCTTGAAGCAGCAATACTCACTGGCAAGGCCTTATGGCGAGTGGCTTAAAAGGCAAAAGATTGAGCTCAAGGACATAGTTAACTCAGTTCATGAAGCTGAAAGGGTACCTCCTCTAGTTGCGGGAGTGATTCCAGTAAGCACGCTTTGACTGTTTCTCTTTGATTTTCCCTTGTGGACAATTCTCATTCTGGTTCTTTGTTTGTAACTTAGGCATCTGGCAATGATGAGAGCATGGAAAACATGGGCATTCATGGTTTATTGGCGCCATTGAAGGCGTTCGGGTATTAAATCTTTGTCCTGCATTGCTGCTGCTTTTTGAATTCTTTGCACTTAACAGGAAATCATTTTTAATTTCTGGCTCCCCCGTGCAGTTACACTGTTGAAACCTTGGAAATGTTGTTGCTTCCCATGGCAAAAGATGGTGTAGAGGCCCTTGGTTCTATGGGAAATGATACTCCCTTGGCTGTGATTTCTAACAGAGAGAAGCTCACTTTTGAGTACTTCAAGCAAATGTTTGCCCAAGTAACAAACCCTCCAATTGATCCTATCCGGGAGAAGATAGTTACCTCAATGGAATGCATGATTGGTCCAGAAGGTGACCTGACGGAAACCACTGAAGAACAATGTCATCGTCTTTCACTAAAAGGTCCTCTTTTATCCATCGAAGAAACAGAAGCAATAAAAAAGATGAATTTTAGAGGTTGGCGAAGCAAAGTTCTAGACATAACTTACTCTAAAGACCGAGGTAGGAAGGGACTGGAGGAGACTTTGGATAGGATTTGTGCTGAAGCACATGATGCAATTAAGGAGGGGTATACCTTACTTGTGCTTTCTGATAGAGGTATCACATTCTCTTTTTACAAGTTTATTCAATTGCAGTCAATGGATTGAACATAGCTGGGTTAACATGTAGTTGCATTTAGTAGTTACTTAATGGAAAACCATGGAATATGCTGTTCACTTTATTGATTAGTGATTTTGTTTTCATAGCTTTCTCGCCTAAGCGTGTTGCTGTAAGCTCCCTCTTGGCCATTGGTGCTGTCCACCAACATCTTGTTAGGAAGCTTGAGCGTACTCAAGTCGGGTTGATAGTTGAAACTGCTGAGCCACGTGAAGTGCACCATTTCTGTACCCTTGTGGGATTTGGGGCAGATGCTATATGCCCATACTTGGCTATAGAAGCCATTTGGAGATTGCAAGTCGATGGAAAGATCCCACCAAAGTCCAGTGGTGAGTTCCTCTCAAAGGAAGAGCTGGTCAAGAAGTACTTTAAAGCAACTAACTATGGAATGATGAAGGTTCTTGCCAAGATGGGAATATCAACTTTGGCTTCTTACAAGGGTGCTCAGATTTTTGAGGCTCTGGGTCTTTCGTCAGAAGTGATAGCGAGGTGCTTTGCAGGAACTCCAAGTAGAGTTGAGGGTGCAACTTTTGAGATGCTTGCTCGTGATGCCCTTCATCTGCATGAGTTGGCATTTCCCTCTCGTGCTTTCCCTCCTGGTAGTGCAGAAGCTGTAGCACTGCCTAACCCAGGTGATTATCATTGGAGGAAAGGTGGTGAGATTCACCTGAATGATCCGCTTGCTATAGCAAAGCTGCAAGAGGCTGCCCGAACTAACAGTGTTGCTGCGTACAAAGAGTACTCCAAGCTTATTCATCAATTGAATAAAGCCTGCAACTTGCGGGGGCTCTTGAAATTCAAAGAGACAGGGGTAGACATCCCTTTGGATGAAGTGGAACCTGCCAGCGAGATTGTCAAACGCTTCTGTACTGGGGCCATGAGTTATGGATCAATATCATTAGAGGCCCACACAACACTAGCTATTGCCATGAACAGGATTGGTGGAAAGTCGAATACAGGTTTGTTCTGTTCTTCCTCCCCGTATAACTCCCACATGTTCTTGTTGGTAACTAAGGTACTTTTCATGCCTGGTCAAGGTTCAGCTATGTCACTTAACTTGATATAGAATAGTTTGGTGATGATTGAATCAGGTTTTCGATGTGATTATTGGTGCGTTTCTTTTGTGTTCTGAATGTCTTTAGGCATTTTCTCTAGTCAATTTTCAAAATTTCTTAACATGAATAATATTTACTTTAGAAAAGGGAAGTTGCCACTAACGTAGATTGGGGACTTACAGTTAGTGCTGAAGCTTTTAACTTTAAGGAAATGGTGGCGTTCTTTTTTCCAAAAAATAAAATCTTTTCCTGTTGTCCCATATATATGATTTATGGCCTTTTGGTCCAAGCAAGATCTTCTCTAGTCTAATTTCACAGTTTTAAGTGATTTCTTTTTCTCTCATTTTAATTTGATAGCTTTAATGGTTAACTGTTCCTTTGTCTTGATGATATTTTCAAATCATTGATTATTTCTTTCGCTGAAGGTGAGGGAGGTGAGCAACCATCTCGTATGGAGGCTCTTCCAGATGGTTCAATGAACCCAAAAAGGAGTGCAATTAAGCAGGTTGCAAGTGGGAGATTTGGAGTTTCAAGTTACTACCTTACCAACGCAGATGAATTACAGATCAAAATGGCTCAGGTATATTCAATATTTACGAGTGGACTTCTATCATTTATTTCTGTTACTCTCCATATGTTCGTACTTGGCCCTAAATTCCTATTGGAACAGAGGTTCCTCTTGTTTATGGATCTGTGTTCATGGCAGATGATGCTGTGTCCGCAAAGCACCTCTGGGTGCCTTTGCATCTTTAATTGATACCTACATTTGGCATTTGGTGAGGTTAAATATAACATAAATTTGTTGCTTTCTGTAATTAATTTTGTTCTTACTTTGTCTTCCATCATTGCTTAGGGGGCCAAGCCCGGTGAAGGAGGTGAACTTCCTGGTCACAAAGTCGTTGGAGATATTGCAGTCACCAGGAATTCTACTGCTGGGGTGGGACTTATTAGTCCACCTCCGCATCATGACATATATTCAATTGAAGACCTTGCCCAATTAATTCATGATCTTAAGGTATGTGTACATGCTGTTCTTAACCTTGTTACATTGGTGTGCAACGAGCCAAACGATATATATATATATATTTGGAATTGAAGGCCCTAATGGGGTACTTCTATCCCCTCGCCCATGTTCTCCTGAAAGGCCTAAGAAGCTGTTGTTTTGTATTTCTTGGACCTGACCCCTTCCTTTGTTAGAGTACGGCCTGGTTATGCTTTATGGTGAAAACGGGTGGAAATTTGGTTACTCTATGTTGACTAATTGAGTTGCAGACCTTCTGACACTTTCCTTTGATTTATAGAACTCCAACCCAGCAGCTCGAATTAGTGTGAAGTTGGTTTCTGAGGCTGGTGTGGGAGTAGTTGCCAGTGGAGTGGTAAAGGGGCATGCCGACCATGTCTTAATCTCAGGCCATGATGGAGGTACAGGGGCTTCTAGATGGACTGGAATCAAGAATGCTGGGCTGCCATGGGAGCTTGGTCTGGCTGAGACTCACCAGACGTTGGTTGCTAATGACCTTCGTGGCCGAACAGTTCTCCAGACAGATGGTCAACTGAAAACTGGAAGAGATGTGGCCATAGCTGCCCTTCTTGGTGCAGAGGAATTTGGCTTCAGTACAGCACCTCTCATAACACTGGGTTGCATCATGATGCGGAAGTGCCACAAAAATACCTGTCCTGTTGGCATTGCTACTCAAGATCCCATACTTAGAGAGAAGTTTGCTGGAGAACCGGAACATGTTATCAACTTTTTCTTCATGATAGCAGAGGAAATGAGAGAGATTATGTCACAGCTAGGATTTCGAACTGTAAATGAGATGGTTGGCCGCTCAGATATGCTTGAAGTGGATAAAGAAGTGACTAGAAACAATGAGAAGCTGGAGAATGTCGATCTCTCTCTTTTACTTAGACCTGCTGCTGAACTTCGGCCAGAAGCCGCACAGTACTGTATCCAGAAACAGGATCATGGATTGGACATGGCATTAGACCAAAAGCTTATTCCGCTGTCCAAAGCTGCATTAGAAAAGAGTCTTCCGGTATACATTGAAACACCGATCGGCAATGTGAATCGTGCTGTTGGAACAATGCTTAGCCATGAAGTGACTAAACGCTATCAGATGGCAGGGCTTCCTACAGACACCATCCATATTAAATTAACTGGAAGTGCAGGTCAGAGTCTTGGAGCTTTCCTTTGCCCTGGAATAACGCTTGAGCTTGAAGGTGACAGCAACGACTATGTGGGAAAAGGATTATCGGGTGGCAAGATTGTAGTTTATCCTCCAAGGGAAAGCAACTTTGACCCAAAAGAAAACATTGTGATAGGTAATGTGGCTCTCTATGGGGCAACACTTGGGGAAGCATATTTCAATGGGATGGCAGCAGAAAGATTCTGTGTACGAAATTCAGGGGCTAAGGCAGTTGTGGAAGGTGTTGGTGATCATGGATGCGAGTACATGACCGGAGGGACTGTTGTTGTGCTTGGAAAAACTGGAAGGAATTTTGCTGCAGGTATGAGTGGTGGTATTGCTTATGTTCTAGATCTGGATGGGAAATTCCGATCTCGATGCAATCTTGAGCTCGTAGATCTTGATAGAGTTGAAGAAGAGCGTGATATCATGACCCTTAGAATGATGGTTCAGCAGCATCAACGTCACACAAGCAGCGAGCTAGCCAAAGAAGTACTTGCTAACTTTGAGAATCTGCTGCCTAAATTCATTAAAGTTTTTCCTAGGGAGTACAAGCGTGTTCTTGCGTACATGAAAGCAGAGAATGCCTCGAAGGATGCTGTGGAACATGCTCCTAGAGAAGCAGAGGAACAGGATGAGGCAGAACCAATGGAAAAAGATGCTTTTGAGGAGCTTAAGAAGCTAGCAGCTGCATCATTGAACGAGAAATTCAGTCAGGTAATTCTCTCTTGATACTTTTTGCTTAAAGGCATTGATTTTTGTTTTAGTATTATCTCTCTCTCTCTCTCTCTCTGTTTGTATTTTTTTCGCGCACAGCAGCACATGAGCAGTTTATAGTTAGCTGGACCATAAATTCTATTTTAGTTTTATTGGTATATTTATCAGTTATTTTTTAAAGGAGTAGTGGTAAGTTACGAATAGGGGAATCAGAAAACCTTCTTGTTAAAGGTTGAGGATACAGCTGGCTGTAGTGATATCTTGATTGGGAGTTGTACCTCCCTTTGAATGAGTTTTCCACTATGCTTTAGCATGTCGGCTACCTTTTTTTTGGGTGGTTGTAGGTTTAGTTATCTAGCTCAGCGTCAAAAGGGTTTTTTGACGCTTTTTCGTGTGGGAGGCCATGCATGGGTCTATTCTTACTACCGATAATCTTAGGAGACGAGGGGTTTGTATAGTTGATTGGTGCTATCTTTGTCGTGGTGATGGGGAATCGGTTGATCATGTGTTACTTCATTGTTCCTTGGCGAGCGGTCTTTGGAACTATGTTCTTAGCATTGCTAATTTTCATTGGGTGATGACGGAGATGGTGGTAGATGTGTTGTGGAATTGGCATAGGAAGCTTTCTAATCCGTTTGCGAAGGCTCTTTGGAGAATGATTCCTTTGTGTATTTGGTGGTGTCTTTGGAGGGAGCGGAATTCTAGATGTTTTGACGATGTTTCTTTGTCTTTGGATAAGTTGAAGGGTTTTTTGTTACTTACTCTTTATTCTTGGGCTAATGCGATGTTAGGATGCCCTTTTGTTGATGTTCAGGATTTCCTTAGTTTTGTTGCTTGTTTAGATTAAGCGGATTCGGTATAGATCCTTGTACTGTTTTCGCTTTTTCTAATGAGATTGACTTATTTATCAAAAAAAAAAATTCAAGAAATGTTTACTAAACTGCTACAATTTTTAGCATTTCAACAATATCTGCATTCTCATTTCACTTTCTTTTGTCCTGCTACTTGCTTTTTTTTGGGGGGGGGGGGTGAGAGGAGGTGGTTGTTTACTTGTGTGCTGTATTGTAGTGACCTGTATAATTAATGTATGTTTCATACATCTGATGTGAGTTTTTTATATTGACAATAGGTAGAAGATGCTTATCCATTAAAGAGGCCCACTCGGGTTCCTGACGCTGTTAAACATAGAGGTTTCATTTCTTATGAGCGTGAGGGTGTTCAATACAGGGATCCTAATGTCCGGATGAATGACTGGAAGGAAGTTATGCAGGAATCAAAACCCGGCCCCCTTTTAAAGACTCAGTCCGCACGCTGTATGGACTGTGGTACTCCTTTCTGCCATCAGGTGAGAATTTATCTTTGATTTCCTATTTTTTAGACTATGTTTTCTTCTTTTTGAACTTTCATATGAGCTCTTGCTTATATTCAAATATTTTTTTCCCTAAAATTTGCAGGAGAACTCTGGATGTCCTCTTGGAAACAAAATACCTGAATTTAACGAGTTAGTGTACCAAAATAGGTGGCGTGAAGCATTAGACCGGCTTCTTGAGACAAATAACTTCCCAGAATTCACTGGCCGAGTGTGTCCTGCACCTTGTGAAGGTTCTTGTGTTCTGGGCATTATTGAGAATCCTGTATCTATCAAGAGCATTGAGTGTGCCATTATAGACAAGGCCTTTGAGGAGGGATGGATGGTACCTCGGCCTCCCCTCAGGAGAACTGGGTATGCCTTATCATGATCTATGGACAGGGATTGATATTGTATTTCAAGTTTCTTTTTTTGTTAAACAAGGAGATTCATTTTCCTTGACTGGCTCTCGATTGAAATGGTTTCGCTGGCCAAATTGTTGCCCGAAGTAGTTAGTTTTTTTTGTGTAGAATGGCTCTAGATTATGAAGAGAGATTCTGCTTGATAAGTGCCATTGCTACTTGAATATAATGTCATGTGTATGGTTTTGCAGGAAGAGAGTTGCGATTATTGGAAGTGGACCAGCTGGCTTGGCAGCTGCTGATCAGCTAAACAGAATGGGTCACACAGTGACTGTATATGAGCGTGCTGATAGAATTGGAGGGCTTATGATGTATGGTGTTCCAAACATGAAGACTGACAAAGTAGATGTAGTCCAACGGAGGGTGAACCTTATGGCCCAAGAAGGTGTTGATTTCGTGGTTAATGCTAATGTTGGGACTGATCCCTTGTACTCTCTTGATCGGCTCCGGGAGGAGAATGATGCTGTTGTCTTGGCTGTAGGAGCCACAAAGCCAAGGTAATTCATAGTAGGGAAGGATGGAAATAATTGAGATGTCTTCTGATCCTCCATATATACAATATTTCTATTTTCTCTATTTGTTAAACGGTCTGCTTTAGAGCATCTTTATAGTTGCTAGTTAATTTTGGTGCAGGGATCTTCCTGTACCAGGACGGGAACTATCAGGAGTCCATTTTGCCATGGAGTTTCTTCATTCAAACACTAAAAGCTTGCTTGATAGCAATCTCGAGGATGGTAACTACATTTCTGCCAAGGGAAAGAAAGTAGTGGTCATTGGTGGAGGTGACACTGGCACAGATTGCATAGGGACTTCTATCCGTCATGGCTGTACCAGTATCATAAATTTAGAGCTTCTCCCCCAACCACCACAAACTAGGGCCCCAGGAAACCCTTGGCCACAGGTTTTGACTTATCTTTATTCGAATGGCTCCTTTATGATGCATGTCATAGTTTAGATTTTTCCTTTACTTCCAATAGTCCTGCTCACAACCGTTAATTGTGATCTGCTTGTTTGTTGCTTCGTTCTTAGTGACCAAACTTGGTTGATGGTTTTTTGTTAATCTATAGTTGCTCGACAATCTCTTTTATGTCAGAGTATCTGCATAGAAGTCAATTTACATGAGATTAATGACTATTTAGAGTAACATCAGTTTATGCTCAGAAAAAAAAAAATAGAACATCAGTTCATGTTTGAATGTTGTTTTGAAGACAAGGGTCAGTGAATGAGCTGGCGAGTTGTGCTTATTTAATTAGTGCATTTTACATTGGCATTGCAGTGGCCTCGAATCTTCCGTCTGGACTATGGGCATCAGGAAGCTGCTGCCAAGTTTGGAAAAGACCCAAGATCTTACGAGGTATTGACTAAACGGTTTGTTGGAGATGAGAATGGGGTTGTGAAAGGCCTTGAAGTTGTACGTGTCCTCTGGGAGAAGGATGTCAGTGGAAAATTTCAGTTCAAGGAAGTTGAGGGCTCTGAGGAGATTATTGAGGGTGACCTTGTTCTACTAGCCATGGGTTTCCTTGGCCCTGAGTCGGTTAGTATCTTTACTTTGCTAAGATCCTATAATTAATTCTTCTTTACAATAAAAGCAGTGACCAAGCTGAGTTCCTTTCCTCGAGCACAAAGTCTGAGGGCAAGCAAATGGCCCAACTAAATTTCTGACTTAGACTTACTCAAAATTCATAGATTGGTGAATATTGGCTACATCAGAACTTCGACGCACTGTTTGTCCAAGTTATCTGGGAAGACACTTAAAACTCGATTTTCATGGATTCTAGAGAGAGCTGCTCACTGGTATTCTGCTCTTTGCTTTTGTAGATAGTAGCAGAGAAGTTGGGGTTGGATACAGACAATAGATCAAACTTCAAGGCAGACTATGGTCGTTTCTCAACCAATGTGGATGGTGTCTTTGCGGCTGGGGATTGCCGCCGTGGGCAGTCCTTGGTCGTATGGGCAATCTCTGAAGGCAGGCAAACTGCGGCACAGGTCGACAATTATCTTTTAAGAAGAGAAGAAAAAGACCTCGCTGTTAGCCCCGGGATCCAGGAAGACCTGCTCAACAGGCATAATGGCCTCGCCAAGAGGCACCAGGACAGCAGCAAACACACAGTAATGACATAGGCGACCTCGATTTGTTCTTTCACACAGTATTGAGAAACTAAAATTTACTTATGAAATCACCTTACGTGATCATATTTCTTACTGGCGACGGCAACAAGTGAATCTCAACTTCCCAAAATACTTGACTCGTGGGCAAAGATTTCTGAAAGATAGAGCAGAATGAAGTGGCTTGCTTGGAGGCAAGATTTTGCTGAAAGCAAGATGTTAGCTTCAATGGGGCTGGGTACTGGTCTTAGAATATTATGTTCGATTTACCTCCCTTTGTTCAAAAGGTTAGTCCATGTGTGTGCTATTAAGAAATAATGTACAGTTTCGTTTTGGTAATTATTTATTAAGGATTACAGGTGCAAAATCTTGTTTAAGGTATTGAATGAGGTCCTAAGAAAGCCTGTGCTTCATCATTTGTTTGGTCTTTAGAAGTCACATCCCCATGGGATTGGCCCCGAGGGAAGAGTCCAACTCAGACTTCGTTCACACACACTCAGGTGTGCCGGACCATGAAAAACCGAAAATTTTGGTCAACCAACTACAAAAATTCCAACTCTGTTTAAATTCATGTAACTTCTGCTCCCGCGGTCAGGTTACTCTGATACTCTCTCTAGTTTATACTACCCCCAACGTAATGGTCAAAATGGAAAAGCTTGCTGCTGATGAAAGTGTGAGTAGAGTTGGGGAAGTTCTAGGAGTCACGCAGCAAATGACAAGAAACTTCCGCAATTCTTGCCATTGATCAGCTTCAGTCAATGGAGATGGCTGGAAAACTAACCAACGATTCAGCGAATAAGGCTTTCAGGCAGAGTTTTATTCTTGTGTTTCCGTAATTGTAAGAATGTAAGCACATCAGATCAGTTATAGTCGACCTGTTTCTCTTAATGGTTCACTGCAGTACTGTACTGCATATTATTTCCGAGTATATAGCAGACATCCATCCTTAAAAATGTCTAGACGGATCAAAGCAGGTCCTTTTATCCTTCCCTCAAATCTCTGCATATATTCCAAGTCTCTACGCAAATCCCTCACGTTGACAAAGGAAAGCAGAAACGACTTACAGTTTGATTATTTAGCAAAATGATAAACAGTTGATCCAAAGTCCTGATCGCATTACACGTCAATGGATCTAATTCTTTGTCACATCAGAAGCATCCACCCAACTGCAAAAAGTAATAGGAATATAACAAAACCAAAATAACTAGATTCTCTAGTATCAAAGTTGATGGCTAGGAGGAATGGATGAGATATAATACAGCTTTCTGTACCTCATATAATGCCATGGCAGAAAATATTAGTATCAGAAGTGCTTCGAGCATATAATTTCCAATGAATACTGGTTCCAAGGCTTACTTACTAGGCAGGGATTTTGCCCTCAGATGTGGTGGAATTCTAAATAAAGCACCTTTTTCTCTGTGTCCATGTGTGGAGAACACCTTTTATAACAAATTTTCATGAATCGAGGATAAAGTTTTGCTCACCAGTACAGCCTCTATCTCTTTGTCTGAGACTGGTGTTCGTTTTGGCTGAAGAGAAGCTTTCCCTCCAACTGCAGTGTTTGTGGGTGATGCTGGAACATCTGAGCTTGAAATGGTAATGTTATGAGCATCCCTACTTGCTGATGCATGTTGAGCTTGAGATGTAGAATCTACACAGAAAATGACAGTACCGTTGATAAATGTTTTCTAAACAAAAACCTAGAAGCAAACTAGCAAAGCTGTTAAGAAAATTGTAACAGAGATTGATACAAGTAAATGCAACAACGATTCTATGGGTAGGGTATAATGAAAAATAGAAAAGTGGGGAAGGGAATGTGCCTTGTTTAAATTTGGTTGATATATTTTGTTGGAATTGAACACACTTATAACGAGTTTAAGTCGATCAAGAAAAAAAATTGGGACTGGAGGTGTTTGCTCGTTACAGTAACTTATAGATGATACCACTTAAAAGAGAGAAATTTCAAATCATGCTTGAAGCTTCTCAAAAAGAAGAAACAGCTTTACTTGCTCAACCATAAAATTCACTTTGCTACATGGGCATCAATCATTAAGCCATTCTGTGATGAATTCCATCAAGTAGTATATCATCTACCAAAGTAAAAGGAACGACCTTCAACCCACTTTTTGGCATTATCATTTCTACGAAAGGAAGACAAAAAGACAGGGGGAGGGGATTTGTTTGCGCAATCATCGGTCTGCATTAACGTAATATTGATAAATAATCATATGGAGAAAGGCAATGCAATGGCCAACAGGATATGCAAAACTACACAAAAAGTTTCATATAAATCCCATTCCAACACCATTGATTTAGCTCAGTTTCTTCAATATGAAATAAACAGTAGGTTTAAAAACTAGCCAGTACTTCAAGAACCTCTATTTTGTGTATGTGATAGAAAATTATGCTTGATTTCAGCAGATACATCTCGATCAATTTTGGCCCCACATAATCATAAAATAAAAATTAAATAGCACATTACTAGATTAACTTCATAGGAAAAAGCATCTTCCCTTTACTTGGGATAAAGTACACAACCTCCTCTTCTCCATTGTAACATACAATACATTCCTTATTAGCTACACCCGGACATCAAAATTTTTGGCCTTAACTTTTATTTTTCCAGTGCCCTCATCCAAAATTTACTGACAAACCCCATGACATTATCTCCTCTTCCTTAGCAGTGCAGTTATGGACTTTACCCATCTCCAAAAAAAATCTCAGCCAACACTTCTTACATTGTCCCCGAATAGTACCTACCGCCTGAATCTTCCCATTGATGCAGCAAAGCATCAAGATGGAGGAATTATAAGGTAAGTAAACTTACATGCTATCTTGCTTTATCCTTGTCCTCAAACCAGGCCTGTATAGGCCTCCCTTTCTCTTTGTGATGCCCAATTTATCGTACAAGTCAATATGAGTGCAGCCATTCTCACTACACTAATGTCACTTTTTCACCATCTCAGTTCTTTTTCTCCACCTCATTCTCTATTGCTGCTAAAACAAACTTGCGAGAAAAAACTATTTGAGCAGTAGACTACACAAATCTAATGCTAGTGCATCATAATAAATGCCATGCTTCACCATTTGTGTAGCTTCTATCATTGAAAATGAATAAACATGAGGTTTATCTACCCCTTCTCACCCTGAAAAAGCAGGGGCACCTAAGCCAGAGGTGCCTCGACTTTTGCACTACGTATTTGTTCTCGAAGTGAAATTGGATAAAACTTGAACACCACCATACATATTGTCATACATGGAGAAAATTACGAACCTGGTTACTCATAAGAACCAGCAAGGCCTACATTCCTTTACGTTGTCCCTAATTATTACTACCTTTGACTATCTCGACTGCGGCTACTCTCTGCCCAATGATATCATTCGCTGTCTCACATTTCTCTCTTCTCAAACCATGCACTTTCTGGAATCCTAGAAGCCCAAACAAATACAGTGCTTACAGACACATCAATCACTCTGCTATGATGCTTCGTATGCCATCATTTTTTTTTTCTTTCAAATCCTCATCACTCAAAACATCCTCATAACCTTCCATTAGTCGGGGTAGCAAGCTATTCATCCATATCTACTGCTGATAAACATATTATAGGATTGGAAATTAGACAATCAGAAATTAAAGATATTAGAGATGCCTTCAGGCTTCATCATCAGCAAGTCGGAGACTTACGGAAATCTTCATATTATACATTCAACAGAAAAAGAAGTACAAAATAATGACGCAGTATTCTATTTGAAAAAACAAAATAACGTACAACCCCTGAAACAACCAAATGTTGCATCTTAATCATATTATGATCCAAACTTCCTATCCAGGTACTTCTTTCTTGAACTATCATGTAAGTAGGAAGTTGTTAGAACAATTTATTAGATGCCACTTGCAAATTCAATACACATCAACAAATGAAACAAAAATGACAAAAAGCATAGAAACGAAGAAGGTATAAGAACAAAAAGAAAAAGAAAAAAACCAAAAACAAAAGAAAGAGAGAAGGAGAAAGACCTGAAGCTGAGGATTTTGGGTGTCTTTGTGGGAATTTAATGCGTGGAATTCTCTTCAAGAGCTGCCCTTCTCCCCCCATGTCGATCGTCCTCTTCCACTTTATCTCTCTTTCTCTGCTCTCCTTTGCTTGCGTGTAGGATAGTAAAACTTGGTCGTATATGGCCTGGCTTTTGGTCTGTTGCTTGAGGTAGCCTAGTACGACAAGGCAAAATTATTGGACTTGTACTCAAGTTTAGGACGGGCGCGTTTGGAGCTTCACTTGGGAGAGCCTTATAACGGTGAGTGGACTCGGTTGTTTTGTAAAACATTACTCATAATAATAATTGTTTGTTCTGAACAGGATGACCATTTGGTGTGATGCTTCCACATTCATGGTCCAAGAAATGCATTGAGTTTTCATTGATAGAAACAAAAAACTTTATAAAATAACAAAATTTTCCTTATTTTGAAATATAAAAGAAATACTTGTTTTAGTACTCTTTAGTAGATTGCAATACTCTATATTTTGCTATATTCAAGCATATCTTCTCATAGAATCAGCATAGAACGAACACTTGGGTATTGATATTTGAGTGGATAAAGAGTTGGTCAAATAAGAGATTTTGAAGGCTCTTAAATAAGATCTTGTATGATATATCTAAGAGGTTGTTTTGGACATTAGTTGGGTCTTGTATGAGGTAATATTTGTTTTTTGAGGTTTTATTTCCTTTAATTTTAGGGTAAGTTGAAGTATATGGGCCTTGTCCTCTCCTGAACATTGCCAAAAAAAAGGCCAATTGTTAACCTCAGGCTACGTTTAAAGTATATGGGCCTTGTCCTATCCTGAATATTGCCAAAAAAGGCCCATAATTAACTCAGGCCCATGTCTGTAAGTGGTCAAAAATTAGAGCAACCTGGCAAACTTTCAGGAACGGAGGAACCCACGTTGCAAACTTGAGATTGAACCACGTTGCTTCAAACGATACCGTTGGCATACGAGCTCAACTGCTCAAACCCTCGACCATCTGTCTCCGGGTTTTCGTGCAAAGCAGAATGGCGAGCAGTTTTGTACGTCTATTCTCTTCGATAGCTACCACTTCGGCTCCTAGGTTGAGCAGATCCGATCCACTGACTCGCACCGTCTCCAATTCGTTGAGCCGACTCATCTGCTCCGCGACTCAGCAGCCGCAACCACTGGAAGAAAACCCCGATAAGCGACGAGCAGAGACTGTCGAACAGGATCGCCAAGGCAAAAGCGAAGAAGATCATCAGGAAGTCGAGGAAGGGGACGACAATGACGATTCTGCGAACAAAGCGACCGGCGAGATAGGCGGTCCCCGGGGGCCCGAGCCCACCCGATACGGAGATTGGGAGCGAAACGGTCGGTGCTCTGATTTCTAAGATTCTGCTTCAAAAATGTGACTTTGGTTCAGATTCTCTGCCTCTCTCCTCCTGTCTTTGGCTTTGGTAGTTAAATATGTGATGCTATGTCGACGTCGTTGTGTGCGACTCAGTTTTTCGATGACTGTGTAGTGGGGTTTCATATTTTGAAGAGAGAACAATAAAATCCCCATGTATCTTCTTTTTAGAAAAAGGTTCATTAATAAGGAAAGAATGCTTTTACCTGTTGCCTGTTGATGCATGCGCATAGAGAACAAAAAGAATCACATATCCGTTTACCCGTTGCCTGTTACAAAGCTTCACTGGCAATGGAGAGAAATGAAAATACATCGACAGGGGGAACTTTCTTGGTTGAAGGGTAGTTCGTATTTGAAAATGGTGTATTGTAGTTTGTTACCGAGATATCTGAGGTTTTGGGGAGGCGGGTTTGATGATGTGGCAGAGTTCAATTGGGACCTATGGGTTGGTATGTGACATTTATATTATGCTTCAGTTCCCAGAATTTGTTATGCATCATTATATGGAAGTGGTTTGTTAGCCTAGGGCTGCACAACCGGGCTGGATTTCCGGTTGTGATTATATAATGGACACCATTCACTAGAGCCATCTTTTCTGCCTCTTGCTCTCGACACTATTGAGAGAGATAAATACAAATAAATAGCAGAATAATTTGTTTCTCTAGATGAAAGCAAATAGAGTGTAATATTAACAATTATACGTACTGAAAAATAATCTCAAGATCATCATCACACCAAGCCAGAACGATACAAAGTATTCTCTAGTCACAATTAGATGCTACAACTCAGATCTTCAAGATGATATCAATATTGGCAAATACAACGGAAAAAGAACGTAGAGAAAATATTAATCAATATGTGGCTACTGTTTACGTGTACGAACCACTTTTCTCGAGCTCATAATCTGATCTTCACCGTACAGATTGTAGCTCCTTGTGTTGTGAATGTTTCCTCCAAATTTCAGCTCGATTGGATCACAAACGAAGTTGGATCTAGCCTTTGATGAAATCCGGATGTGAAAGAGAAAAATTGTCTATTTCTTTTCTTTCTCTTATTTTAATCCGTACGTCATTAAAAAAATTATCCTTAGGGTTATAAGTTAAAATACCAATAGACTTTTGACCTTAGTAAAAGACCCCAATTGAGCTTTCTTTTACATATAAGAAATTAACCCAACAGGCACATAGCCATTAAACCAAGAATAATAATGACAAGAGAAGAAGAATAGATGATGATGGTGTTTGATAACGCTAATGCGACTCAACCATAATGATTCACAGCCAAGCTTTGTGCTATTTGGAGCAATCAGAGCTTCGAATTGTTCGTGGCTTGTAGCCGTTTATCTGGTGACCCGATTTTCAGGCGATATGGCTTTGGGGGCCCAAGAAAAAAAGGCTTTGGGGGGCTAAGGATAGATTTACTTAACCATACTAATCCAACTAGAACTACAAGTCCATACCTATTTGGAGATTAACAGAACATCTTCATTGGACGTCACATCATTCTTGCTATAAGCTCAGATTGAACGCCTCGGTAGATCTTTATTTGGGTTTGACTGTGGCAGGCTTCTTCTTTCTTGCTTCGGCCGACATTTCCATATTCCCTCCTCAAGCCAAGCCCACCCAAATTCACTATGACAATAAAATCGGAATAAAAAAGACATTATAAACATTTCTGAAGTGGGTTTGTTTTATAAAATTTTAGTGTTGTTAAAATTTTAGGTATTGTGTTTAGTGAAAAAGTGAAGAGAGGTAATTTTTTATATTTTTTGTAGTGAAAAATTATGATTTAATGGGGGAGAGAGATTATATTGTAATATTTTATTGTGTTAAAATTTTAGAGGGTGTAAAATTTTATGTTGCAAACACACCAACCGTGTAATAAATCATATTGGAAAAAGAGAAAATCATTAAAGAAAGGTCAATAAAAAAGTAAACACTTTAATATTTTGAGCTATAAATACTTAAATGACCAGCTAGACAATATCACGCAGTTATTGACATCTGCATATTGCTTTGGAGTTTGGGCTGCCAAAATTTTAGGAGTACGAGAATTGGTGAAAAAGTGAAAAGAGAGATAATTTGAGTGAATTTTTTATGGTTATTTTGATAAAAATAGATTATTTGACTGGAGGAGATATATTATTTTATAATTATTATATTAGGCTGAATATTTCTAAATATTTGCCAGTCAAACACCAATACTTCAACTTATTTACTAAACAATACTCCTACCACCAGAAAAATTACATTAGCAATTTTTTTCTAATGGTTGACAGAAAACTAGACGGGTGTCGAATGTAAAAGAAAAAAAAAAAGAAAACTCAAGTTTTAAATTTACAAAATTAGAAACTCGATTCTTCAAATCATATTCTAAAAAAACAATATAGGCTATTTTTTTCTATTGTTCCAAATTCCCCCTTTATGTAATAGAAAAATGATTTAGATTAAAAATTCAGTAAACATGTTGCCTAACGGAAAGAAAACGTACGTACTTCTCTACTTAGGACAAAAAAGAAGAAGAAAAACATGGATGCTGTAAATTATCATTATCTCCTGGTTCTAGGGAATTAGACTGCATTGGGTCTCGTTTAACGTAATAAGTTAGTTGTCTGACCTTGATCTTTGGGTTGGTTTTATTCTTTCAGCAAGGTTTAATATGAATCTATTAGGCCCGTTCTAATGGCGGAACCAGAACTAAAATTTAGGGGGGTCGAATTCTAAAGACGAAATTTTTTTCCCTTTATAATGCTAAAAATTTTCTTACAATTACAATATCAAAAAATAAAGACTAAAAATATTAAAATATTGCAATACATGTATCGTGCTATGTACTGCGACTTATTGGCTCATTACTTACTGCTTGATCTGTATACAAACCTCATAATATAACATTTTAAAAAAAAGGCTAAAAGCATTGATCTGTATACAAACCTCGTAACATGGCACAAGAAAATTCAATCTGAAATCATATATCAAGGAAATACACTTTTTCAGACTAAACATGTTTTGTAGTCAAATCTGGACTCACTATCGTCAGAATATGGATGTTTCCTTATCAAGGGTCAATTTGTTTTTAAAGCTTCATAATTGGGGACTTGGGCTATCCCTATATAAGTCAATGGGAAAGATGAGATTAATGCCTCCATGTCTAGTCCACAGGGAAAAATGGGAGGAGTGTAATAGAGAAGTCTATTAGGTACTTGCTTTGACTTGCACAAAATTACTAGATTTAAGAAATCCCTTCTGCTTTAGAGAATTGGCAGAGTTATATATAATCTGCAGAAGCACACAGAGAATAGACACGATCATTAATGAATAGGAGAATTTTCAGCATACGATAAGCAAAGAAGCTGTAATAGAGACGACAAATTTAAGGTAGAGCCAGATTTTTTACCCTGATATGAGAAAAAGATAAGAGACTAGAGAGTAGATTAGTGTGGTAGGTTTGAAACTTATTTGGGACATGAGACTAAGGATGAAGTCATTGTCACATATTGATAGAGGCGAGACCATAGCTTCAGATTTTTTTTTGGGTACTCTAGTGAGCAAGATGGCTATTTGTTTCTTATTACAGATAAGAGGGAGCAAAGAGACAGAAAAATCTAAAAGACTAGTGGTTATCCAAGAGAAAAAATGTCACTTCCCGTCCAATAGAGCGACATCGTTTTATCTATTTGGGTACATACTTGGCAGGTGTAAGGTGAGAGCTACTGACATGGTACCAATCCATACAGAAGCGCCCAGGTGTTCAATGAATTAGAGGTTTTTGTTCCTCTTAGCTGTAGCCGTTGTCTGTCTATTTATCACACGATTTCTTGTCAACAACATAGTGGAACAAAGATACTTTGCCTAGTTAGAACGCTTGGTCGAACATTGTGAGTCGATTACTTTACTATTGTTGTGGTCGAGAAGATAGTGCAGTTATGTGAAGCTTGACTTGCCATTGGGCATACCAAATACTGTATGATACTTGGGTTTGTCCTTTGAAATGACACTCTGTGTTTGTTCGCATCATAAATGTTTTGGTTTTGAAGAGGTTAAGGTAGGAAGAAATGGTGGAATGAAAAGAATAGGGAAGTAGTTGAGTTGTTACATACAGTTGGACAGTAATGAAATAGCTAGTTAGCACGTAAATGTCCTACGCTCCTATTGCTCTCGAAACAGGTTCTTGGTTAAACGCTTCATTTTTTTTCTTAGTTGGTCGATGCTTTCAACTGTACTTCCTTGTAATTGATAAGGTCAAGAAGATCTATGGGACACATTAACTTATTGTTAAAGCAGTCAAGAAGAAGAGGCAGGCCGCCACATTTCCTTTGACAAAGAGGCCTGCCTTGTTAAAAGAAATAAAAGGGCCTGGGCCAAGGGTATCGGCCTAGGCTTTTATGTTTAGAAATGACTATCATGTTGGGCAAGGTGAGCTTTCGATCTCGAAATGGTCGTTTGCAGCTTAGCTAGGTAGTGTAGAATATTTAAAGGCACGATGTCATAGAATTGCACGAGTTCTGCTTGTTGGCCAGTAATTAACCATCCCTGCGCAGACGCAGTAATTGATCTCATACTTAATTATCGAGTTACTTAGACACCAGAAACAATAAGGAACATGAAAAATTGCAAATTTTGTACGAAATCTATGCGTGGGCCTTCAACTTTTTTAGGTTACTTTCTTGATTTATAATTAATTGATTGCTCGTCTCATCATATCTCTTTGCAGGCAACCCACTGGAACTACTGATTATCATAATAGTCGACATTGGTAAGCGCCCTATATATATATATCTCTTGCTGATCCTCTTTCATCTTCTTTAATGTACCGTTAAAAGAATATTCATGAAGAAGCTTACATTTAAAACCAATAGATACTTATTGATTGCTGGCATCTAGAGAGACAAAATGTTCTTTTTTGGTGGTAAGTTACACAATAATTGACGTATAAAACAACACAGAATTTTTTTAGCTTAGTACAACAAGATAGCTGTTTATTTTCTAACAATTCTCGTGATGTTCCTGATCCATATATAGGGCAATTCGTAGCACCAAAGCTTATTCTGGGGACTCAAGTTGTGGTTTGGTTCCGAATATACACATGGCGTGGGACGCATTTGTCAATGTATGATGCTGTTGAAGAATCTCTGCAAAGCCACAATAACCTCATTCCAATAAGGTACTCTTACTCAGAAATTAAGAAAATGACCAAAAGATTCAAGGACAAATTAGGAGGAGGAGGGTATGGCACCGTATTTAAAGGAACACTTCGAAGTGGCGGACTTGTAGCTATAAAGCTATTAGGCAAGTAGAGAGGATATCAACCAAAGTTGCTCTTCTATTCAATCAGATGACTCAAGTCAATCTGCTGAATCTTAGATGCAAATTATTTGGCATTTCAATATATGTATTAAGACTTAAAAGCTAGTACCAAATAAGTGTTTAGTTTGTTCGTGATAGCTTTCTTTATTTACATCATCTTTCACTCCTGAGTCAATTTGCTGATTTTTAACTAGTTCATGGAATTTTAGTAATTTGAGAAGGTAAAGGCTATTATAAAATATGCATTGATCATCCTCCAGTGGGTTGTTGAATTTAGCATATTGGATTGCATAATAATTTATGCTTAGGGTACTGAAGGGAGTAGCCAAATAGATAAACAAACTAATTTTTGGCAATTGCTTCATGTCGAATGTTCGATCATATGGTGCTTTATCATATTTTTGAAATCCAAAGGGCAAAATCAAGATGTTGCAAGGTTGGTTTGTTGGAAGTCTCACATTGCTAGAGAAACTAGTCAATGTGCTCCTTATAAGGTTGTGACATCCCTCACTCCTCAGGGTGTATTTTGGAGTTGAGTTAGGCTCACCTTTCACATATTGTGTAAATTCTAATATGGTATCATAGCAAAACTCCTAGTTTGTGGTCCCACCGTCACCTGTTTCCACGCTCAACGCTTGGATGTCCTCTCACCACACGTGAGGGGGCGTGTTGGAAGTCCCACATTGCTAGAGAAACTAGTCAATGTGCTCCTTATAAGGTTGTGACATCTCTCACTCTTCAATGCGTCTTTTGGAGTTGAGTCAGACTCAACTTTCACATATTGTGTTTTTCGTTTTGTGAACCTATTTTAGAAATGTTCAAAAGCTAGCCCGTATAGCACGAAACCAAAGGAGGAATCATCAATATCTTATCTCCAGCCCAGAAAATACAAACAAGAAGAATGTGTCACTGAGGACTGTGGGTTGTGGGGTGATATCATCCATTTTGAGCGCGCAAGGTTTGATGTCATACATATGTCCGACGGCATAGACGCTGCAAAATCAGGCCACTTGCCGATGTTTGGACCCAGCTTGCATCATCGGTAGTTGACAAGGGGTGTCCAGTGTTGTACTCATTGGCGGATCTAAGGGGCCTCATGGTTCACGTTAATTATATATATAACTTATATATACTAATCAAACGGGCCCCCCCTTAAATCTCACTACAAGCCTTACCCACTGGTCATTGTCCAGCCACCTATTTGCAGCAGCCCAAGACTATTTGTCCGGCCCAAAGCCCATTCATGATTCACCCATCCCCAAGCCCATTTCGCAGCCTTTAAAAAAAAATTGAAAAGTTTTAAAAAAACACAGGGTGAAATGAAAGATATTTGAGACATTGCTGTGAAGATGATTGAGCCAAGGAAGCATATTCTATATCCATACATTTATCTCCTTATTGAGTTGACATTAGTTTTACCAATTGCGACTGCAACTGTTGAGAGAGTGTTCTCTGCAATGAAGATTATCAAGACTGACTTGTGTAATAGGATGAGAGATGAATGAATGGATGATGATATATATTGATAAGGAAGTTTTTGAAGTCAGAATATGCAGAACCGTAGGATCCAATTGTCATCTATCAGTCTTAACAAATAATACATTACTTTTTATTTCAATATAATATATTTTTAATGTTTTTAATCTTTAATTTTGAATATTTTAACTCTAAGATATTTTTGTGCATTACGTAATTAATTATTTTTTTTGTCATTTTCTCTTAGGAGTTGGCCCCCTTCAAATTCGGTCCTGGTTCCGCAACTGGTCGTACTCCATAATTGACGGAGGATCTAACAGTCACCCTTCTTCTCGTGTCTTCTGACTTCAAATATCAACACCATTATAGCCTGTTTTCCCCTACGTAAGCTCAAAAACGGGCAAAGCAGAGAGATCGAAAGACGAATATATATTGACACCTTAATAATGTTAACAATGCAACACCAATGCCATAAAATACACTAGAAACGGCAGCTTTATATCAGCAATTAAGTCCAGTGCTTCTGCACGCTCTTGTAGCTTCATGAAACAATCTGTTCATGCTGATTCAGTACCTTCACTGCAAGATTAATACCTCGAATCCTTTTGCATGCGCATAACATGATTTCATTCTATGTGGTTATTGCAAAACTCCACAAGTTTACATGTATTTATCCTAATTCTGGGATGCCTTCCAACTCTTGATTTAGAGCTCTTGTGGTTGTTCTTCCAATGTCTCTTCCAAGACTAGCAGAGGCGAAGGGATTAGGAGGCATGGTTAATTTATCTTCTTCTCTTTCTAACATCTGCAATACAATTTTCATGGAAGGACGATCTATTGGGTGCCATTGGATGCACCAGAGTCCCACAATCGCCAATCTCTTTGCAACTTTAGCATCTCCATCATCCTCAATGAAAATTCTTAAGTCATTCTTTTGTTCTAAGAGATTATAAATCCATTCTGGAAAGTAGACTTGGCTAGCATTTTCTCCATTGTTGCCAACATTTTTCCTCCCTCCAACTATTTCAAGCAACAATATTCCAAAGCTATAAACATCTGCTTTATAAGACACATTCCCAAAGTTCCTAGAGAACACTTCAGGTGCAATATAACCCATTGTCCCCCTGGCTGTTGTCATAGACACTGCACTCTGATCTTTGGAACACAACTTGGCAAGACCAAAATCAGAAATTTTCGGGATGAAATTCTGGTCTAGCAAAACATTTTGAGGCTTAATATCAAAATGGAGGATTTGTTGGTCACATCCTTGATGAAGATATTCAATTCCTTTTGCTATGCCGAGAGCAATATCTTGCAACTTGTCCCAACCAAGGAAATGGTTCTTGCCGTCTACTGAAGATAGGAATTTTTCTAGAGAATCATTTGGTAAGAACTCATAAACTAGAGCTCGTCTAAATCCATCAGCGCAATAGCCAACCAGGCGAACCACATTAACGTGATGGATTCTACCAATTATCCCCACCTCATTTATGAACTCTTCCCCATTTCCTGTGGAACTATTCAGAATCTTCACAGCAACATAGATTTCATTGGAAAGCTTTCCTTTGAACACTGTTCCATAAGCTCCTTCGCCTAACTTCTCATCAAATTGATTTGTAATCCTTTTTATATCAGCATACCAGTATCTTGTGGGCTTGAAGTTTCTGTAATCCTCCAAGAATTTTTCGATTCTGTCTTGGTGTTGTTTTTCTGCTTTATCATTCCGATAGGCACGGTAGAGTACAAAGACCACTAGTACTAAAACCACCGAGCCTATGATGGCACCTGCAGGTTAAACACTCGTGAATCAAGACCTCCCATCACCCTGTGACGGAAAAATTGAAATGGATAACGGACAACTTACCAGCTGCCACGAACTTTGTCGATGCACCTATAAATGGTTTTAACAAAATTAGCTTCTCACTATAAGTATCAGACAACAACAATTTATAATTGTCTGCATAAATTTTTCTTACGAATAGGAGCTCTGTATTCAGACACTCAGCCGAAGTTCTTTGATTGTAAAAGATCATATTCAGGCACATAGTTACTGAATGTATGCTAATCCTTAAAAACAAGTTTATTGCCGACAATTGAATCAGAGGCAAGGCCACTTTTTGTTCTCTGTTTAAAATTTCTCTTTTGGGGTGGAAAAGTAAATAAACTAAGCTAAACTTGAGCAAATCAGTCAGTTCATGTTGGCTAGAAAATAGTGAAAAACTTGAGCAGAAAGGTGGAATTTGGATGGATACTATACCTTTAGTGGGTTCGCTGAAGCACTCAGTCTCTGATTTGGTGCTGTTATTCTTCAATCTGCATTTTTTGCCTTTAGATTCACAGAGTCCACACGCTGGAATGGACCACTTCAATTCAAGAATATCATCTACTCCAGGTATTATAGGAAGACTCCGAAGATTATACATCTTTGTGCAAGATGCTATCGGTAAATCATTGATGTTGCTATACGAATCGAAGGTATAAACTTGGTAGCTCGGTCCACTAAGACAAGAGACAGGGTAGGCATACATTGAGTTTCTTTCCGTCGGAGAACAATTGTAGAAGGCAAATTCAGAACTGTATTCATATTTGTGGCGGAAAGGCGAGGAGGACAAATTGAGTTCTCTAAGTTGTCTTGGCAAGCAATGTTGTGGGTCATACAAATGAATTACCTGAGCTCTGTAGTCGATATTTTTGACAAAGAAGTTAACTAAGATTGGCAGCTGGAGCACTGTTTCGTTTCTGGTAGTGCACGACAGATTAAACCCAGGATAACCACATCGGTTTGGCTGGCTGTTAAGCCGGAAAGGAAATCGGATGGATGGGCCAAAGCCTCCACACTGTAATTCAGCACACTCATTTTGCCCTTCTACGTGGTCTATGATGGAAACAGCTAACAAGAAGGATGAGATTACCGTTCTGAAGGAAACATTCATCTCTCTTCTGAAGGCTATCCCGCAAGCAAGAGAAAATGAAGCAGCATTGAAAACAACTGGCTTCAATTCTCCATTCGAGAAATAGGCCTAGAGCTCCGTGCACCACGCTACACCCAAGCTGGACCCTTGGATAACACGCTTCAAGAGAAGTGGCGCAGACTTTGTTGAAATTTCAACTTCCGTGTTTGGAGCTCTGAGCACTGTAATGAACATGTGCGACTGGTCAAACAATGACCGAACTCTCTTGAAGTTTGTACACGCTTTTTCCTTAGAGAGAAAGCAAAGGCCCATTCTCTATTTCTTACAGAACATGATAGGCAATTATCTCAGTGGGATTTGCAGATACAGAGTACAACTAGGGTCGAATAAGTTTGACCACAACAAAATAAAATAAACAAAGAAAAGAAAAGGACACAAAAAGCCTACTCAACTTTAAGTCCTGGTGGACACACACGACAAGTTGTCACATGCAAAACAGTGACTAGTGGTCAACCCAAATTTCCTAATCCGGGCTGAAAAGCATGTGATGGCTGAGAGTTTGCCTGTTTCGCCAGCATGTCGTTTGAACTCATAATTGTTTTGAAATTTGTCAGCATTCAAAGCACCTATAGGCTCTCTTTTTTTTTTTGTAATACCTGTAGCCTCTTGCTCAATCCTCTCTGTCTCTGTCTCTGGCTCTCTCTCAATGGCCAGAGAAGTCCCCTTCCCTGCTGGTCTCACAGTCCTTTTTGTTCTTGTGCTCGTCCATCAATCTTGCAGTGCGAAGGATAGCCGTCACTGCGCTCCTTCTTCCTGCGGCAATATCCACAACATAAGCTATCCGTTTCGATTGAGAGACGATCCAGAAAACTGCGGCGACCAAAGGTATAACCTGTCATGTGAGAACAACAAAACCGTGTTATACTTACTTGCTGGAAAATACTACGTACGAGAAATCAACTACAGTAACTACAAAATCCGTGTTGTAGATTCTGCTATTCAACAAGATAATTACTCCTTCATCCCTCGTTATTTTCTGAACAACTACAATTTCAGTTCGGAGGATCCATATACCCCATATTACCCAATGGTCCAATATGGGCCGTGCACAGCCAAGTGGAGTGGGGAATTTTTGGACTTTTCTCTGTCGACAGAGGGTCTGGTTTTCGTGAACTGTGAAAAGCCAGTGAGTTCTCGATTTTATTTGGACGTTTCTACTTGCTTTAGAAAGGAAATATATTCTTCCAACTCTTCTGCGTCCCAATCCAAAAGTTATAGATATGTTAAACGCGGCTACACGAAGGCAACGGATTTGAAGGACTTGTGCCAAATAGAGCAGATGTCTCTGACATCGTGGCCTGGACATTACCCAATTTCCTGTACAGACGTTTACAATGAAGTGATCTACGGTTTTGAGCTTTCATGGTTCCAAGCAAACTGCGATAACTTCACAGAAGGTGGCTATTGCTACATCAGTAACGGGACTTCCCATGCTCAGTGCTACCGTCCTGGATCTGGTGCGTAAAGAATAAGAGGAAAATAAAACGACAGCTTTTAATTTCTGGTCATATATGTTATATGTTCAATAGTCACCATTTCGTTCTCCGGTTATGCCTGGGGTTTGATTGACACTGATCCCCTCAATATCCCATACATTTTGACTAATAACTTCGTAGTGCATAGTCCGTACCACATCAACGTAATAGTTTAATAACATTTGGAACATAATTATTATATTTTGAATTCTAAGTCTGCAGATACTAATGTTGTTCTTTTGTTTGCCAAAGCAGGATTCTTTGACAGACTAAATGAAACGTTGAGAAGTAAGTTTTCTATCTCAAATGGTTGTTTAATAAAGAAAAACAGAGTCACAGAGTGAAACAGAGTTGGATGAGTTCTGCCTGATGACAACATAAGTGGGAAACAGCTGTGTGCTTAGACATTGGTTGATCTCAAACTTTTGTGCTCTGTTTGGACTCTTTAGATCTAACAGTCACGAACTTGCGTTAAAGGAAGAATATGAAAACTTCCTCAGAAATGCTCCCTCTCTTGAATAATAAATTTCCTTCCCCTGCCCCCTTGTGTCTGTGGTTACGAAGGGCCATTGTTCTACTAATGTCTGCAAGTTAATGACTCGGCAAGTAATTCATCCCGGGGCCCAGCTATAGCTTAGAAGTACAATGATAAGATATAGAATCGAGTTCAACTGAAACTTAAAGCCTGTAAATCTTGAGGTCTACAAGGTTGTTATATTTGTGTCAGTAGGACCGCAGTTTTCAACTTGTTTAATTTTTCTTATAAACTAATTAACTCTGACATTGCTCTTTTCTATTGCAGGCTATCTATTCTTAATTCTATTGGTCGGTGAGGATCTGTACCTTGCCTTTGAGCTTCTTTAAGTCGTTTTGTAGCAGTCTTTCCTCCCGATTATAAAGCAGAAAATAGCTCAAACATGCAGATTAGACGAAACAAAAAGAAATCTAGTACAGGACTTAAAATTACTTGTGTTTGGGAAGGCAAATAGTTTGAAGTTAAGAATAGATTGCCGGCAAGAAGTAAATGTAGATTGTAGTGAAACAACGGGTATATTATCTTCTGATTATTTTGGTGATATTCCTTCGCAGTATTTTGCCTTCTGGTAAAAGGTGTACTCGGAAGTCCATGTATGATTGCGCTTTTGGTATATAAATGGCGGAGGAGGCATTTATCCATGTATGACGGGGTTGAAGAATTCTTGCAGAGCCACAATAATCTCATACCAATCAGGTACTCGTACTCAGAGATTAGGAAGATGACCAAGAGCTTCAAGGACAAATTGGGTGAAGGAGGCTATGCCACTGTATTTAAAGGAACCCTCCGAAGTGGGCATCTTGTAGCTGTAAAGATGCTAAGTAATTCTACAGCTAACGGACAAGATTTTATCAATGAAGTTGCAACAATTGGAAGGATTTGCCATGTCAATGTAGTGCAGCTTATTGGTTTTTGTGTTGAAGGATCAAAGCGGTCTCTCGTATATGAGTTTATGCCTAATGGGTCCTTGAATAAATACATTTTTTCACAAGAAGGAAGTATACTCCTAAACTACCAGAAAATGTATGATATTGCTTTAGGAGTGGCTCGAGGGATTGAATATCTTCATCGAGGATGTGAGATGCAGATTTTACATTTTGATATCAAACCTCACAATATTCTTCTAGATGAGAATTTTACTCCCAAGGTCTCTGATTTTGGGTTGGCGAGATTATATTCAGCAGATGATAGCATTGTTTCTTTGACTGCTGCAAGAGGGACACTGGGATACATGGCTCCTGAGTTGTTCTATAAAAACATTGGAGGTGTCTCATATAAAGCTGATGTTTATAGTTTTGGAATGCTACTACTGGAAATGGCCGGTAGAAGAAAAAACTTTGATACATTGGCAGAGCATTCAAGCCAACATTACTTTCCTACTTGGGTTTATGACCAGATCTACCATGGAAAGGACATAGAACTGAAGGATGCCACTAAAGAGGAAAAGGAAATAGGTAAGAAGATGATCATGGTTGCATTGTGGTGTATACAGATGAAGCCTGGTGATCGCCCTTCAATGAATAAAGTGGTTGAAATGCTTGAGGGAGATGTTAAATTATTGGAGCTGCCTTCCAAGCCTTTCCTTTCATCAATATCAGAGCCATCCATAGAGGATGAGGGAGACACTTCGAATCAAACCAGGTCTTCGATTCAATCAAGTGAATGTAGTCAACCAGCTGATTCCTAAGCAACACTAATCGGTATTTAGTTTATAAATTAATCATGGAAAGGTACCATGCCCACTCAAGTGGCATGCACTTCAGTGGTAGCCCAAAAGGTATTTGACATATTTCTGTGTAATTGACAAGCAGTTCTTTGACATATTTTAACTTTTCTGTCCAATGTTTCGTGAACATGACATTTTAGATTAGACCAACTCGAATCTCATCTGCAGGTGTCACATTTTAGCCTGACGATCACTAAGCAGAAAAGGGTATGCAGCCCACAAACCATGCAAAGAAAATATTTGCATCTGTGACTGTGGCCATGGGTATCTGCAACATAAATCAATCAGTGATGCTTTGAAATCTCACAGACACTGTAGGCTATGCATGATGATGATTAAACAAACAAAAGATAAGACGGAAAATAGTTTAGATTAAAAGAGAAAAAATAGATAAAAGTGATAAAATTTAAGTGTTTTGGTCTATATACTTATATCTATGTGAGAAGGCTTAGCGGACATATTTGTATATTCAAAAAGATGAGATTATAAATAATTATAAATATAAATCCTCAGTTACACAAACAATATTAAACTCTAAGAAGATATGACACGAACAGAGTTCTTCTTCTCCTTTCAAGTTCGCGATTCCAATTGAGCGAGTAATTAGCAATTTGGGTAACAACCGTAACTAGATGGAAAATATACCCAACTATTTATATTCACAACTTATAAGTAACTTGTAGGGATGTAGGGATGGATACGTAATTTTTACCATTCTTAACCACAAGCTTCAGTCTAAACCTACCTTTTTAATTATTTTTCCTCCCTTTGGCTTGGCAAGTCCTCCACGTGTCCAGCGACCTCATCCTCGCCGTCCACGTCTCCGTTTGAATAATCCAAGTCAAGTGGTCCTTGCAGGTCCATCTGTCCCCGATCCAGCGAACTAAATAAGCCAACGGCCGAGATTTCGGTTTTGTTTATATAGTACTGTGTTGGGATTCGGTGGTTTGACCTTTTCAAGCAAATGAGAGACAAGCCGAAACCGAAGTCTGATCACTTCCCGGTGGCAATGGCGATAGATTTCTGGAACGGGTTACGGTGACGAGGGTGCTGATGGACGACTACGATTATATTTTCAAGATCTAAGGGCTCATAGTACGTCACCTCAATTAATGAATATAACTTGCGAATTTAACCCGTTTTACTGTCGACCCGCGAATTAGAGCCGGTTGACTTCTACACGTATCGGTCGACCGGTTCACGTAGCGGTTGACCTTCATGTAGCGGTCGACGAATCTCATTTGTTGGTCAGCAGTAAAACGTGTCAAATTCGCAGGTCATATTCATTAATTGAGGTGACGTGTTATGAGCCATTGGATCTTGAAAATGTAATCGTGGCAGTCCATCAGCACCCATCAACACCTTAAGCATCAGCACCATAACCGAACCCTAGATTCCGCGGTGCAGAGCCAACTCACTGTGACCGGAGTGGAGAATACTCTTCTGAAAAGGTTGAAAGTCCAACGTTTAAATTACACGTGTCGAACGAAGATGAACGTCGAGACGGTGAAGCAACTTGAAGAGAAGAAGAAAAAGGAAGATTCCCACGACCCAGCAAAGAATAGGATATCATTTTCCAATTCCATGTCTTCAACCTCGGAAAAGGGCGTAGTTACGTCGTGCCAGAGAGACAATTCGGAGAAGTTTTCTGCTTACGGTTCAGTGTCGATTATAGGCAGGCGAAGAGAGATGGAAGATGCACTGACAGTGGAGTTAGGGTTCATGACAAAGAGTAATGATTCAAGAGATGGCACTTCTACAAAATATGATTTTTTCGGGGTGTACGATGGTCACGGAGGAGCCCACGTTGCGAGGGCGTGCGAGAAGAGGTTGCACGGGGTTTTGGTGGCGGAGGTAGGTGAACATCCGGGTGAAGGGGTGGAGTACTGGGAGAGGGTGATGGAGGGATGCTTTTGGAAAAGGGTCTGGATTCAGTCCAGACCGTACGGATCCAGACCCACGGTCTGGATTGAATCCAGAATGTATGAACGGCTCCCTGAGCGCGCATTTTGCTGTAGTGGTCCAACAATAGTGATCAGACTTAAATTATAGTGGTCCGACCACTACAGCAAAACGCTCTCGGAGAGCCGTCCATACAGTCTGGACGGGTATGCTTCCGTACAGTCTGGACTGAATCCAGACCCTAGGGAGGAGGAGGTGGTGGCGGCCAACTGTGGGGATTGCAGGGCGGTGATTTGCAGGGGTGGAGTTGCTTTGGCCTTATCTAAGGATCATATGGTATGGATTTTTACTTTTTCCCCGATTCTTTTTCTAGTTCTTTTTTTTTTTCAAAAAATGTACAACACACTATTTGGAAACAATAGTTGCTGGCTTGGGATGGAAATCCGAAATTGTCGTTTGAAGTTGTGGTATTTGGTGTCTTTAACAGCAGCTGTTACGGCGTTTTTTATGACGAGGAACCACCGCTTCTAACGGCCCTTTTTTCTCTTCTTCCAGTTATGACACCTTATTAAAATTTGTAAAAAAGAAAAAAAAAGTCAGTTCAAATAGGTTTCCGAACGTGAATCTTTGCAAGTATCATAGACCAAAGATTTTGCATGCGTCTGGAAAGATTCGAGAAGGTTACATAGGTTATATTCTAATAGCGAAATATCAAATCAGCTGACCCAATAGGTTCCAGCCCCGAATTCTCAATTCAGCAAGCCCACAACGTGCGACATGTCTAAACTTTTGAAAGCTTATTAACCTATCGTAATTATGTTGGTAGCTTTAGAAGTATAGCAATAGCGGTTAAATTTTACTTCTCTTTCGTTCGGAGCTCACGTTTGAAGTTATTCATTTTTGGGCGAAATTGATGGGACATTGGACAAAATTTCAAGGCCATTTTGTGAGTCTAGTAATGAGCCCACGGGTAGTGGAGGTTTCCAGAAATTTTAGGGTGATCGATCAACTACTTCTGTTGTGCACAATTATGGCTTCCTAGAAAACGTTTATTTGCTACGGGCATGTGTTTCATTTAAAGCAGCCATGTTGTGAGGCATACACAAAATTCCTCCAAAGACTCAATAGTTTAGTAAATTAAGGTGGTAAGACACTTGCAGAGTTCTGTATCAGCAGGGTGATCACTTTGTCACTGTAGCTACTAGACAATCCTCTAAACCGATATGAATTGTCACCAATTTGTGATTGATGACGATGTATAGAGGTATTTAATGTGAGTACCGGAAGTGGTGGTACAATTCAATCCCCAGGGGTTGAGGGGGAAAAGCTTGGCTAAGAAAACGAGGGTTAGAACTGCTAGCTTTCCTGTTAGTCTGAATGAAACTGTGACGCTAGCTGGTGGTGAGAGCATGCAATAATTATCCTTGTGTTTTTGGCACACTATTTTTTATTTGCAAATTTTGGTGGTGAAAGATTCCTCTTTACTTCTATCATTCACTTGCTTCATGGTAACCATGGCGTTCTCATAGTAATTCAGCGTCATGTGAGCATTACCTAAATTATATGAGTGACATCATGTCTTCTGCATGTAGCCTGACAGACCAGATGAGTTGAATAGAATTGAAGCTGCTGGCGGAAGGGCATAAACTGGAATGGACAGCGTGTTCTAGGAGTTCTTTCCACCTCCAGATCAATAGGCATGCAGTAAGTTCCTATGTTCTATCACACTCACTGAGACTGTAATACTTAATTTTCAGGACAATGATGGTTTAGTATGTTTGGGACTACTAGCGCAGTTTAGGAAATGAAACGATGCTTATTGTTACTGAGAATGAGCTCTAAATTATACATATGGTAACTGAAATACCACTACAGCCAAAAGTGACAACCACCAAGCGAACCGATAAAGACGAATTCCTCATATTGCCCAGCGATGGCTTGTGTATTAAATTTTTAAGTGTATTTTTTAGAGTTTTCTTTTTTGAGAATTGTAGTGACGTTTATGTTTTTGTGTGCTGACCCATTTATTATTGTTGGATAAATTGGGTCACTCTCTCACACCCTTCTACCCAACCATTGCAACATTTCTTTTTTTTTTTTTTTTTTTTTTTCTAAGCAACATGAAATCCATTTCATTGATACCCCAACAACCGATACAATGCTGATACAGACGACCCTACGAGGCCGGATACAAAGCACTTGGACATACAGCCCATTACAAAGAACGCCCGACGGGCGAGATAACCAATGGCCATAAAGGCCGCATAAGAACGGACCCGAAGGCCCGTGGAGACAAAGCGGGTCCAAAGACCCGAACTAAAAGCCGCCGAGGGTGGCGGTCGCCGGAGGAGAGGGTAGTCGCGCACCGCACTCCCACTTCCTCGAGAGAACGTCCACACCAGCACCGAAGGACACCGAGGTCCACTGCCAAAAACCAACGAAATGGACAACAACACAACCGAAAACAACAACACAACATAAAACAACAACACAACAGAAAAGAAAGACCAACACAACAGCAAACCCAACACCACAGAAAACAAAAGCGGATCGGAATCCGGCCAGAAAATATGGCCCCAAGACTCCACCCCAAACCACTGCATCAGGACCAAAAAAGGGGCGACCGCATGGCGGCCATGCGCCCGTGCGTGGCCGCGCGTGAGGGAACACGCTCCGGCCGATGGTGACCGGAGCACACTGGAGATGAGCGCCCGAAGTAGCTGATGCTGTCCCTGCCAAGCGTGGCCGCCGAAGACCCACCGGGAAGCCGGGATCTGGAGGTGAAAGCGAATCCGGAGGGAGGCCAAAAAGAGGGGGGGTTCGAAGGGGAGCCGGCCAAAAGAGGGAGGGGAACGGAAGGGGGACGGTGGGAGGAGCTCCTGCTCCTCCCACCGCCGGTGACTGGGAAGAAGGAGGGGGGAGGGCAGACGGAGGGAGGGGAAACGTCTAGAGAGAGGGGAGAGCCTCTCTCTCTAGACTCGGGGGGAATATTCAGTAACCATTGCAACATTTCACTTCTCCAATACAACCTTTCACTTCTCTTATGCAAGCCTTCATCTCCACATGTACATTCATCTCACTTTTTTTTACTAAATTCGAAATTTCTCCTTGGTCATGTGATAAGTCACATTTATTTTCTTGAAATTTCATGAGAAGTATCTAGATCCACTCCCCAAGTCCTATATATACCTTAGCCTACCTCTCAAGTCATTCATTCCATCATATCCCACCTAAACCCACAAAAGAGAGTGTTCCTAATTTTGTCTCCAATACTTTTCATATATTATAAATGTAGTCCTATCCAAGTTGTATTATCTCTTTTTTTCAATAAAAAGTGTGTTTTTCTTTTAGTTTGATCTCTTCTATTTTAGTTGTAAGTCCTTGAACTAGTATGACTTTGTTACACTATTTGAGAAGCCATTGTTCCAGTAAATTTGTGCATCTTATTTCTCAACGTTGTGGGCCGTTATCTCAAATGAAGTTGCATGCCTGGTCGTGAGGCGATGTCTTGATGGAAAAATGAAAGAGAGCATCCCTCGAGGTTGAGAAAGAAAATCGTGCAGCGGAAGCAGCAGCAGTATTGGCCGAGCTAGCCATGGCTCGGGGGAGCAATGATAACATTAGCGTGATTGTAGTTGAGCTACGGAAACCCACCAAAGGTTTTCTCAGGTCGTAGAGTTATCTTTATCTTCATTTCTTCCATGTGATCATGGCTTTCAATATTCTGGCTTGATTTGAGAGTGGTTTTTAAAAGAATGGATGATTGGATGGTACACGCAAAAGGCTTTCGATCCGGAAACTGGCCAAGGGATTCAGTGGGGAGGGAGTTAGATGGTTGGAAATTCTCTGTTACAGGGTAATCTTAGAATTTTATGAAACACGAATGTGTCATTCAAAATAATTCATTTGTTGCAGTGGTACCTGTTTTTTTTTTAAGAGCAGTGTTACCTGTTTATAATTGCATGTCTGGTTGGAAACAAAACGAGGAGGATGATCCCTCTGACTTTTCCTTCAGGGATGCCCTGTTTTGTTGTTTACTGTTAATTCATGCGACACGTGGTAGCTAAACCTTTTTCTTTTTACATTTAAAATATAATTTTTTATTGATCTAGTGCAGTATTCAGTAATATGGATCCCACCTCCTTGGGATTTGCATAGAGCTCTTCCCGCCATGTGCGACTCAGGTTTTCTGCACTGTGAACACACAGGGATTGACTGCAAACAGTAAATTTGCTCTGTCCAAAGAATATATTTGAAATGTAAAAAGAAAAACGTTTAGCTACCACGTGTCCCATGAATTAACAGTAGACAACTAAACAGGCCATGCCTGAAGGAAAAGTCAGAGAGATCATCCTCCTCGTTTTGATTCCAACCAGACATGCAATTATAATATCATTGTTATGGTTCGTGTTTCATCATTTTATAATGTATGTATCTTTTTGGGGTGTTCTTTTCAGATAACCCTCTACTACATCTCCTTGATAAAATAGACCAAAAGTCTTCCTGTACAGCCTTTTCATTTCTGCCATGATAGCTTCTTTGATTCTGCATACAATGCTTTTGGTTTGCCAATCGATTCAGCCCTTCTTTTAAGATTCTGCTGCATGGGAAACACTAGTACAAAAAGAATGTGTACCGACTCAATTAGTTACTTATTCAATCTTTTAAGCTATTATTCTGTAACTTTTATCAATTTTCCAGCTTATATTTGATTGGTCCAGCAATCCCAGATGATTAAGACCACTTTAATAATTTAATAACGTGGCAGATTTGTATTGTGGCAATTGAAAAAACAAAAACCTTCTGCGCATCTCTCTGCCACAAAAATCAACAACTACCAGTCGACCACCACCGTATTTTAATGGTGTTGTCCAACCTAAGATTGAAAAAAGATCCTCTTGGAGGACCTAAGGTAGAATTGAAGAAGCCAAAAACCCTTTTTTGTACCCCCTTCCCTGCATCTCTTTAACACCAAACATTACTAGGATCTTGAAATATAATTTTCTACATGCTCAAGAGAAAGAAAAAAAAACAGCAAAATTCTGGTTTAATTAGTCAGGACTAGGCTAAATATGATTGAACATTATGTTCAACTGATAAAGAAGATGTTCCATCTACAACTTGTCCTCCCCTTTTGCGTAGATTTGGCAGGATGGGCGGGTAAGGAGCTAGAAAAAAACTGGTTCTGTTACTGCAGCAAGCTGATCTACCCACCTCTATAAGACATTTGCCTTTGTTTGAGTGGCTGATTTATTTAAGCCTGAATTTCATTACGTGAAAATCAGTTGTCTGGCTCTGTTTTTCTCTCAAAAAAGAAGTTGAAAACAACCAAAAGAAAAAGAGAAGGAACAGTGCAAGTTTGTTCTTTTGGGTTATAAATAACCCCCTCATGTAAGATTTTAAATATAAGTGAGTTAACACAATTAATCCATTTGGGTATTCCCCTAATGGATGTCTCACTTATCAAGTATAAAATTTTTTATTTCTAACATGATATCAGAGCAAGGTTTTCGGCTTTAGTCCGGTTACCTCCTGGCGACCATCCGGCTCAGTACCGGCAACCTCCCGGCTCAGTATCGAGGCAAACTCCCGGCTCAGTACCGGCAATCTCCCGCCTCAGTATCGGGGCAACCATCCGGCTCAGTACCGGCATTCTCCCGGCTCAGTATTGACAATTTTTGTTATTAATTTCCCTGTAATTATTTTTGTAACTCCAAACTCAAGGTTTGTCGGTTTGTCCACCTTGAGTTTGCGGGGGAGTGTTGAAAGTTGAAGTCTCACATTACTTGGCAATGTGGGCAAGTTTGTTCTTTTGGGTTATAAATAACCCCTCATGTAAGATTTTAAATATAAGTGAGTTAACACAATTAATCCATTTGGGTATTCCCCTAATGGATGTCTCACTTATCAAGTATAAATTTTTTTATTTCTAACAAACAGAGTCATGAAAACGAAAGACTGAGCAAAAGGCTGGAAATGTTATCGATATCTTCATCTTGAGCCAGAGATTGAAGTGATACGCCTAGTAAAACAACAAAAAAAGGATATTGAAGAAGGTAGAGAAGACGGATCGAATTCCCCACAATAGGTAGCCAAGAGCTCACCATGTGATAATCGGGATGCAAACTTTTGTGTTGACGTGTTGTAAGACTGTTGATCACATTTGGGAGTGGACAACAAATATGACAACCAAGGTAAATGACACAAGGCCAAATGTGAAATGCCAATCCACTTTCTTTAAATTCATTGCCAGAGACTGAAGTAGATAGAGAAAGACCTAATTCCCAATACCTAGCCAGCGTTCCAAACTCTCTGGCCCCTGGGACTCAGCCATTCTGTAAATAACATGGAAAACGAATATGCACAGCCAACTCGTGGGTTAAGCTTTGTGGACAAACTGCTTAGGGAGCTACCCTGCTTTTGTTTCTCACATGGTGATGACGCGACGTGAAAAAGCATGCATTAATCCAAAATGGGGGGAATCCCCAAAAGCAAAAAAAGGAAAAAAAACTCATCCACCTCATCTTTCTTGTGGCTCCTTTTGTATAATCTGACAATGTGACTGCATGTGGGGATCATAAAGTGAAATCACTGATATGATTGAGGTCTCAAATTGAAGTCGCGAGTAATTATCAAAGATGGGCAAATGATGCCAAAAGCTGTTGCACGTTTTAGCCCTTTTTTAGGTACCAGAACATGTTATGCTTAGCCTTTTGAGGACTTGATTGTATCGCATGCAATTAGACATGGGAGGAAAACTGTGTTTGGGGGTATGAATTAGTTAGTGGCTTATTCTATTTCTTTGGACAGATTTAAAACCTTATGTTTGTTATTTATGTGAACCACACAAATCTTAAAATTAAAGAATGGGTGGTCATTGAGTGTTACCCGGTGGAAATCATCAGGAATGTACAGTTTTTTCTTTTAAAGTAACTCGACGGGGCATGAGCTACAAAAGAGTTTAAGAATTATTTTTCTTTTTTCTTACAAAAATTATTTATTTTAATTTTTTTGACCCCATGGAAAAGAAAGAATTCAATTCAATCTTATATCCCAATATAATTAAGTTTTTTTTTGTTTTCTTTGAATCGATATTTTCAAAATCGAGGTGTTTTAAAGTTTTTTCTAGGATTCAAATTCATTCACAAAACTATCACTGAATATCTTAAGAATTTAAATACAAACACCAATATATTTAATACAATCTCTAACATTTTTTTTCTTTTTTTTATTTAACACAAATTTTCTCTCTATATTTTTTCACATCACTCCAATACTTTTTTATTATACAATTATATCAAATCATTTTCTCTCCACTTTATACAAACACATATAAAATACTATTCAACATAAATATTTACAACCTCTCTAAAATCTTACATTTTTTCACAACACAAACACCACACAAATAAAAGGAAAGATAGAAATATAAAATTTATTTACGTGCTTTGTAAAAAAAAAAAGTCTTTAAATATGCTTTTAAAAAATATATAAGAAAGGGGATTTTTTTTTTGTATATAAATTGGCTTAATCAAACCAATTCCGTCCAAACAAACATAAGGCTTCAAAGGAGAGAGAATCGCGACGCAGAGAGGAGAGAATCGCGACGCCCTCTGTATTTCTTTCCCGCTCACTCTTTGCCTTCTAGGAAAGGAAATAACGGAGGAAAAAGGAAACGAAGAAATCTTCGCAACTATACAATATCACTGCCATCAACTCCAGGTAAGATCTTTTTTCTCTACCGGTCTTCTTCTCTCTATACCTGTCGTTCTTTCCGTCTGTCTCTTTATCCAAAGATATCTAAATGTTTATACTCTCTCTCCATCCGCACTGTCCTTTTATGGTAAGGATTCTCTTTTCCTGTTCTGTGGGCTCTGACTGAAATGTGAATTTTCTCTTCCTTCATTTGCGTCATGATTGATTGGTTTTATTTCATTGCCTAATTTCCCGAAGTAAAGCTTACGTTCTGGTGTTTGGGCTTTGGTAATTGGACAATCTTGTGTTGAACGAAATTTCGAGGGAAAATCGGATTGTTACACTCGATGCTGTTGGATATGGTTTAAGATGATTGTTCTTGTTCCCGTCCATGCCATATATCGCCTTGCTTGTTTTTCTTTTTGGTGAATTTCTTTCTCATTTTCAGTTCCCACGAAACCAAGCGGGTTTTCAGGAAGTTCGAGCTAACTTAATCCAGTAGGCAAGTGGAATTTAATCTTGAATCTGATTCTTTCCGTGGGAACTTCATTTTCTTAGGTGTTGCGTGGTTTGAATAGTTTGACACTTTACTTTTCGGCATTTTTGACCGAAAAGGGATTCTTTTTCCATTATTTTCTGCGCAAAAGTGGATTCTCTTGGTTGCTATGGAAAATTAGAAAAAGGAAACGATAAAACATGAATTGTGATCTTCTCATTTTTATTTTACCATTATTTGGGACCCGATAAAAGTAGAAGGCGAGCAAAATTGTCCGTGGTTATTTATAAAACAATATTACTCAAGTGAAAGGTGATTTTTTTTTCACTTTCTTTTTCTCAGGTGTTGATGATGGGATTGCATTATTTGATTTCCACTTTTGGTTCTTTATTACCTCAAGTAGCGAATGATGTAGAAAGCATTGTGGTTAGTTTTGGTGTTACCAGTAATATCTGTAAATCAGAATGTGGATGGTAAATTGGGTTATGTATGCTTTGGGATCATCTATGATTATAAGCTGTGTGCGATCACACTTAAAATGAGTACGCAATAAAACATAAATGACCCACCTTGAGCCTGTGTATGCCCTTCTGTCGCTATTCCATATAATGCACTTATGTTGGGGAAGGAAAATGAAGGTTGTATGTTTCCTTATAATGCACTTATGTTGGGGCTCGACGTACCAAGTTCGAGTCTCAAGGGTGTGAGATGGATTTTCCTACTGCTGGGTGAGTTATTGACTTATCTGCTCCCTGGGTTGTGGGGTCGGTCTAGTGGGCCGTGGTTTGTACTTCAGGGTGGGGCCAAACGGATCCGACTTTGGGGGATTTCCACGTTATCAAAAAAAAAAATTGCCGTCTTTGGTGATGACTGTGATGAAAGTTTTTGCCCCTTCGCCCTGAATTTTCTATTTGAATCACAAGCTGTATATTACCTTCTATTGAACGGAGGTTCTTTTCCAATTGCACTTGGTTAAAATAAAGATTTTAGTTTCTGGTCAAGGATGTGGATGCAAAATTGTCCCTTTTGCTTGGAATTGTCAATTTGAGACTTTGCCTGGTATCCTTTTTTCTCTGCCCTTTTCTCTTTTTTAAAATCTGTGTACGTTTTTTCTGTTGTATCTTCAAAAAAAAAATTCGCCTTTTTGTATCTTCAATTTCGCAGGTTGTATCATTCTTAATAAAATTTTGGAACTTGAGTAATGGAGCTGAATTCTTTAACTTCAAGGGAAATGGTCCTTCGTGTTTGTGTGTGTATGGGAAGGACTAACACCAGTTATAAATTTTTGGTGTTAGAGAATAAGAGTTATTCTTTACTGATATATTTTTGTATTTAGAGGCTGGAGCCGCGGAAGAAAAAATTAATATATGGAGGACGGCGCAGGAAGAGGTTTGGAATGCCAGAAGACTATGGAGGCGAAGGCGAATAACAGGAATGGCTCAGAGAAGGCGATCCCTTCTTGTTGCTTGAAGGCTAGGGCTTCAGACCCTGAGCTCGAGGCAACATGTCATTCTACTGTTGTTTCTGGGTGGTTTTCAGAAACTTACTCTTGCACCGGTCATTATCTATGATTTTCTCAACATTATCTATGATTGTTGACCATGGTGCCTAAGCTTTCCATGCACAGTGGTTGGTCAAGTATGTTTGTGTCACTGACCACTTTCCTTGTTTTTCTACTGCAGGGAAATCTAGCAAAAGGGTTTATTTTAACAACCCAATGTGGCCCGGTAGGCATGACTTTCGTACATGTTAGCTGTTACATGTTCTCAGCTTTCTAATTTGAGATTGTTTTCTCGATGAATCTGCATTTTTCTCCATGAGTAACCTTTTTATTATATGATCATGATATATGACTTTCGTACATGTTAGCTGTTACATGTTCTCAGCTTTCTAATTTGAGATTGTTTTCTCGATGAATCTGCATTTTTCTCCATGAGTAACCTTCATGTTTGATATATTTAAAAACATCAAAATTTTGAGCAAACCTGATGAAAGATACACGCCCTTTTTGATTTTGAGAACAGAAAATTGTGAGATTTTTTGTTAGTCTTTGTTAGTCCACCGTTCTCCCCACGTTTAGGTTCTTCTTCTCCTTCTCCTTTTTCTTTTGTTCTTCTCTTTCGTTCTTCTCTTTTTCTTTTTTTCTTTTTTTGCATTTCTTCAACCTCTAATAATTTAGTGGATACCCATATTTGTGTGATAGAAATAGCTATAGCCGATGTTATTTTGTCATATCTAGGAGAAGCCCATTCACTAGAAGTGGAGAAGGTTTTGTACAAAGGAAAGTCAGAGTTTCAAGAGGTCCTGGTTTTTGAGGTTTGGCATTCTTACTTTCGATTCCTTGTAACTGTTTTATATGAGTTTATAAATACAGTTTCTTCTGTCTGCAGTCCTCAACATATGGGAAAGTGCTTGTACTTGATGGCATTGTCCAGCTAACAGAAAAAGATGAATGCGCTTACCAGGAGATGATTGCTCATCTTCCTCTCTGTTCGATTCCATTGCCAAAAACTGTAATTTCCATCTAAAAATCATAGTTTGAACTCCTTGCTGTAAATAGTTTACTTGTTCTGTAGATTATAACTCACTTGCAGCCATTTTTCCATTTGTATACTGTGTAGAATTCATTAACGAATAATACATCTTTGAAGTTCCCCTAGATTTTTTAGGTCTGAGCTAATGCTGTAATGAGTTTCATAGTGCTACGTGATGCTGTTAATCTTCGCTCTCTTCATATATAAGAGAGGTAAATGTTATAAGAAAAAAGATTATAGCATTGACACCCTGTGATAACTGAAACTGGAACAGAAAATGGACAGTCTTGATAGGAAGAGAATGCAATGGAACTGTGACATCCATTAGACTGATGGCAAAGATCGTTCTGTGAATCTGTATTGAGCAGGAATGAGTAGACATCATTGCATTTGCCATACAACCACAATATCTATTTATCCTGGCACTTTGTTCTGAAATACACCTTGCATTGAAACGTTTTTGACCGAATAATTCTTTTCACCACCTGATCTGAGTGCTTTGTTGGTGTGTAAGAGAGGAGGAACCTATCTCAAGGAAAAGAAAGGGAAGTCTCTAAATCATGGCAGTTGATTTATTTTTAAGAATGTAGTGCTAGAAGAGAAGTGATGTTAGTTGTCCTATAGCTGGTTGGTGAGATGGATTGCAGGAACCATGATCGTTGCAGTGATGATTTGGTGGTTGCATGATAAGTTTTGCGTAGTACAGTTATCATTGGTACGGTGGTGGCACTGATGCAATGCTTATAGTTGGTTGGTAGTGTTCAAGCAGGAGCAGGTGTTGATGACGGCTTAATATACTTCTCTGGGATTAGTAGGTGTATTTATCAACATGGCAGCTCTTGCTCTTGATGACATGTTAAGACTACCACCTACTGCTGCATGTGTTGAGGATTTTAAAAAATGTGCTGCCATTGTGTTTAAAACTTTTGGGCCAATGTAAGTGACATTTTTCATTGTTTCATTTAACTGAGACCAGTATGTTGTAGCTTTCAGGTGAAGATTTTTTAAAAATTTATTGTCCTTGTTGATAAATTGAAATTATAAGTAGGGTGAGTTTGGATGCCTAAGTGAATCTAGATTTATTCTTATTGTGGGATCCAGGTGCCTCCAGTTGAATGAAAGCTACTTGAATATACAATCCAATGCATGAAGCTCAATGTACTGTATACTATGTTTATCTTCTGAACAAAAGTGCTATATACTAGGATCTAAGTTGTTACCCTGGAGATCTTTGAGTACTCTGAGATGGGAAGATGGTTTAGGAGAATCTGGTGGCCCCATGAGGATTGAGTGCTAGAGGCTGGATACTTTTTGACTGAGCAGGCAGTTGCCATATTTTATGATCTGCCTGTAGAATGGTACTTGTACTGTGCCCAGTAATTAACTTATTCGGGATGTATTTCACTGAATTAAGTTTTTGGCCATTCTATTGGTCTTGCAACTAGTTTGTTAGCACAATTCAGTGTCAAATCATTTGGAGTGAGAGATGTTGAATGAATAATCTTCTATGGAATTATCCAACGCTAATTTTCTGTCTTGGGTACTTCATCTGCAGCTAACAGTATTGTGATTGCCTTGTTTCATAATTGTTTTGGTTGCTGTCATTTGGAGAACTGGTTCTTTGACGTGATTCTTGGTCTTATTGCTGTCTTGAAATATGGTAAAGGAAAGTCCAAGCTAATAGTTCTTATTTATTGATTACTTAATACTTTTTGTACATTGATGAAGTTGTTGATAGCGTTAGGTACCTTTTACTTCTGGACAACTTTGCTTGTTGGTATTCTCTGTGTTGATATGATGCTCAGTGTTACAAAAATTTTACAGGTTCTGGTTGTTGGTGGTGGTGATGGTGGTGTTCTTAGAGAAATTTCTCGCCACAGCTCAGTGGAGCAAATTGATATATGTGAGATAGATAAGATGGTCATCGATGTAAGTGGATGATGTAATTCTTCATGTGATTGCTAGTTGAGACTTTTTTTTGTCTTTTGTGAATTAATCAACACATTGTCTTGGTTTTCTTTTCTGTTAGGTCTCTAAAAAGTTTTTTCCTGAGTTGGCAGTTGGCTTTGAGGACCCTCGTGTCCACCTATATATAGGTGATGGTATGTTCGAAATAGTGTTACTGGTGCTTTTCCAATTCACATGGGTTTTTCTTAATTGGTTTGAGTAAAGGCTGTACGCCAGTAGTTGACCTACTATTTATTTTGATAGCTGTTGATTTTCTTCGGCATGCACCAAAAGGGAAGTATGATGCTATCATTGTTGATTCATCAGACCCTGTGGGTATGTTTTCAATTCTTTCTTTGTAACCCATTTAACATATCAAGAATGGCATGCTGCTGCAGATTACTTTCTGTCTAAGTTTACTCTGATTTCATTGAAGAAAGTTGGTTTGCCTTAAGTTTGTGTCTGATTGTTTAGGGGATAGTTTAATCTGTGATCCCCCCCACCCAACCCTTTCTTTTCCTCTCTTTTTAGTCTTCTTTATGAGGTGAGGTCTGACATTAACCAAAACCTCGCACGTGGGGTTTCATTTTCTGTTTAGGTCCTGCACAGGAACTCGTAGAGAAGCCTTTTTTTGAAACGGTAGCGAAAGCATTAAGGCCTGGGGGTGTCCTCTGTAACATGGCAGAAAGCATGTGGCTCCATACACATCTTATTCAAGATATAATCTCTACTTGCCGCGAAACGTTCAAGGGTTCTGTTCATTATGCTTGGGCTAGTGTTCCAACATATCCTAGGTACTGGTGTTCCCTGTTTTTCTCTCATATTTATGTTTCAATATTTATGGCATTACTGAGAAGGCATTATATGTGGTCAAAATGAGAAGGCATTACTGAAGTTTAGTTCTCTTTATTGGCCTGTCACTGTGCTAGTGTCATTGTTGCTTTTCCCAATTTGCTAAAATTCACTTGGACATTTGAACATTAAGTAATCACCTATAAATAGGTTTCCCCGATTTCAGTATTGCTTCCAACCAAATAGATTTTCCTAGTTAGTAATGGCTGTGGTTATGTCACATCATCTCATTCATGTGACTCTTCCATGCCATGCAGTGGAGTCATAGGATTTATTTTATGCTCAACTGAGGGGCCACCTGTTGATTTTGTAAATCCCATCAATCCCATTGAGAAGTTAGAAGGAGCTCTCGAGCATAGAAGAGATCTAAAGTACTATAACTCGGAGGTAAGGTTTGTGTTTGCTGTTTTTTTATTTGTTTTTCAAATCCTGTTGTAATTGTATCTGCTATTCGGCCTATGCTACCACTTACTCTTATCATTCAATAGGCCTGTAAGCTGTAGAACAAATGGACCTCAAAATAGCTAGCAAAATCTGAATTCCATAATGCACAATAAACATGAGTACATTAGGTCTTGGGTGACCGTTGTCAATTTTTTGCATTCTGATCTTTGTCATGATAAACTGAATGCATCCTGTACACGTTAGAATCATGGCTTTAAAAAGAAGATATAACTTGAGACTAAATAGCATTCTTTTTATGACAGATGCATTCAGCTGCCTTTGCATTGCCAGCCTTCCTGAAAAGGGAGGCCATTTTGGTTCGTGTTTCTCCAGATCCAGCAGAGTGAATTTGCGGTTCCTAGTCAATTATTAGCTGGGGTCCGGTCTAGCTGAATTTTTTTTTCAGGTATATGGAATTGTTCCTACGTGGAAAAGTAGGCACTGTGTGATTATTGCACAAGTGTATATAGGGATATATGAGCTCTACTAGAGAATTAGCGAGGATTTTTAATCTTGTAGTGTAATCGTGTTGCTTCGGACAATTCTGTTGTGGATGGAACTTGTTATAGCTTTGTGAAACAGACATGATCTCTTGCGCGCAAAAAATCCTTGTTCCTTCAGTGAAGAGGTTTTAATCCTCCGATTCACCAGGTGTAGATGTAATTTGTTCCCTTTTCTCTTTATACAGCGGGTTGATATTACCTTTGCCTTCGTATGGATGGCTAGGAGTTCCAGCTTTGTTGGTTGTATTTATAACCTATCTTGGAATATTATTAACAATTTCATAAAGTACTAACAATAATAATTATTCTGAGTAATTACAATAATAGTCTTCAGCAAACTATTTTTCGTTCAGTAATAACATCGATCCCCCACCGTTTTACCCTTAGGCTGTCTTAAATGGCAAACACTACACCGCCCCAAAGGGCTGAGCGTCAGAACCTTCTGTGTCGGCTAAGCCTAATTTCTTTAAGGAATGTCAGGGGCGTTGATTTGTTTTTTTAGTGTGGCAATTTTCATCGGGTGTCGAGACTCTATATTCTTCAGGTCGCTAGCTTTTAGAGAAAAAGCTTCGACCTTTGTAAGGCATTTGAGAGTCATCTTCTAGAAGCGAAGGTTGGATGTGTGGGATGAGGAAAGGGATTCTAGCAAGTAATCAAGAAGCTCTTCTCCATATAAGTCACCTGGTTTCAGACACCCAGTCTGGTTTTTCTGATCAGTTGTATAGGTGCATATAATGCCACGATTGATGAGGAGCATCTCATCAAGTGGTTCCGGCCCCTTCCCGAATAATGTAGCTGTTCTCGTTTCCGTACATTGGCCTGAGAGCGTCACAGATCAACTTCAACAGAGCGTCGTCATCTTTACTTGCTTTTTCAAGAAGCGGCACCTGTTTTACGAATAATCCAGAAAGGATAATGAACAGAAGACCAGTCGACCCAAAGGATTAAAAATGAGAAATATATAATGTCAAAAAAGTTGCAACAACTTGCACATGAGTCTACAGTGGCGGAACCAGGATCCAATTTGAAGGGGGTGAAATCTTAAGGCGGAATGACAAAAAAAAAATTTCCTACTTAATGTAATAAGGTTTTTTAGAGTTAAAATATCGAAAATTAAGGACTAAAAGTATCAAAAATATTGGATCAGTTTATGCGCAGCAATATGACTAAAGAATGAGAGGATGGTTTTGTGTCAGTTCAATGTTAGAAGTTCATCAGGGTATCTGTTGATGAAATTCAACGCTCCAAATTATGCTGAAGGTTATGTACATCTGGTAGTTTCTATTTCTTCTCTCAAGTCCAAGCCTTTTTAAGTCAGCGTGCCCTCCCACCCTCCATTGCTTCCATCCTGGCGCTCGAGCCCCGGTTATCAACTCCTAATATTTCAATGCCATGTTGAAGTTGCTCGTATACACTTTCACGTTAGATTGCTGTACAGAAAGATTATTTGAGTTGGTGGTTGAGGTCTGAGTGCTGTTTTGAGTTTCCGCCAACATCTGAAAATATGCATGAGGTCCCCAACCTGCACATGTTACAGAAAGGCCTAAGAAACTCCTGAATGAAATTCTAGCGAATACTCCACTTAGAGAATCCACTTAAAGATTAAAAAGTTACTTGTTCTTCATTAGAATGAAGAAAGAAAGAAATAGTATAAGAGTGGACTCTGCTTCTTTCTTGCCAAGACTGAATAAAAAGAAACTGGGTTTTAGAACCTTGTCCAAGGAGCTTGAGCAAAGATGTGAAATCCTGTGCACAAACAGCTGAAATCTAAGAAGTGATAGACAACCTCCAGATATAGTACTTTACCTCTTTGTCTCTACAGTAACCTATTGATGCTCTTTGTTTAGTATCAACAATACCCAGCAAGCTAGAACAACCGAGTAATATCTGTCTTCATTTTGTAAAAAAATCATTCTCATGCAACAAAGTACATTGACACTTCAAAGCCCATAAGTAATGAATTCTGCTATCTACCAACTTCTGATCTAGATAAACGATAGGAATAGACATTCTGCTAAACAAATATTTAAAACTAAAGGGTATCGGCCATGTAAATTTTTTTTTTGGGGGCGAAGGGTATCGGAATAGACATTCTGCTAAACAAATATTTAAAACTAAAGGGCAATGTAAACCTTCGCCCCCCCCCCTCCGCCTGAGTCCAACCCAGTTCTGGAATTTTATAGATTATATCTTTATTTTTTTCATAGTGTATCAAGCGGTTGGTTTTCATCAAAAGCTCAACCTTTTTGCATCTTGTTTTTTACGCAGTCCATGATCCGCTGTTGCATGCATATCTTTTTGAGAGTGGATTGCTTCTGAAGGCAATCCGCTCCGGATGGCCGGATGGACGGCTGGATGTCGTCCATCCGGCCATCCAACGACTGGGGAGCCCGGGCAGGTGCTGCCCGTGCAGGTGTGGGCCCGGACGGGACCCACCCTGTTCCCGAGCTCCTGACCGTAGGATGTCCGGCTGGACGGCATCCGGAACGGAGGCAATCCGTTCCCTATCGCCTTTGATCTGGTTTTTGACCATCCACAGCTTTATAGCTGAGCTTTCTCTCTCATGTTTTGCTTAACCTTCTCGATTGTTTCAATCGCCAACTGCATGTATGTCTGTTACATGAGAAGTTTAGTTAATAATATTAACCAAAAACACCGAGGGATTGGGGGACGGGGAAAGAGTATATATATATATATATATAGAGAGAGAGAGAGTCTCAAATATATCTAAAATGCTTTTGGTTCTTTTTGGCCACCGAATACCTTAATTAGAGACAGCATGACTAAGAAATTGGAGATCGGAAGAGAACGAAAACAGATGATGATAAAAATAAAAATAAAAGATATTTATGATGATGTTTACAATTAAACTAGCTAGCAATTAGTATCATCATGACCGTCGACATCCCATGGATGCATGCAGCAAATAACTGGATATTTTCAATTAAAAACAAAAATAGTAGCAAGCCGCAGATCGAAATTAAGATTGCAAAGCCATTTCCCAGAAATTGTTACTTGTTTGTAGGTTTTGACCTAGGAAACTGCAAAATGAAAGCAGGAGCAGGTACAATTAATTTAAATCAATGCAGTACTGTAAGACAGTAGCATTAAGGTATATATAACGTCTCACTTGGAAAACCATAAATTTTCCCAGAATCAAGTTGTCCATGCATGCAGCTATAGGGTCCATCGAGTGGAAGAGAAACTCAAATTTGGGCAAGATATGGGCATGCAGTCCTTTTGATATAAAAGAACTAATAAAAACTAAATAGTGTGGAATGCCGAGCTAGCTGTGGAGTCTTGAAATAATACAAACCCCAAATTTCGCAATCCCCACCAGAAACATTGCACCATCTTTTCTGGAACATTTGTGGACGTCACGATACCAGATTGAAGGGCTCCGGTGAATATTCCAGAATCAAAGGCAGTCGAATTTGGGGTTTTCACGGGACAAAGATCATTTAAAAACGTGTAATTCCAGGCCAAACTGTCATGATTACAGCGAAAAGAACTTGGGGTACATCCAACTTGCTTTCGACAAGCCATGTACCAGCATGCCGCCACTCGTTCGACAGAAAATACGTACCAAAAAGCACCGATTACCTAAAACACCAGCCAATAATATAATGTTAAATGTTAACGGCCTTGGGCTTTTCTGCAATCAATTTGTTGTATTGTATTGTAATTTTGCTTTTGTGTATAGTAGTAGCCTAGGTCGAGGTGTAAAATAGCTTGCTGTTAGTCTGTTATTTTCTCTCTTTTCTGTTACGCTTTTGTGTATAAGAGACACGTCTCTAGCATTCAATACGATTCATGGAAAGAGATTCACAATTGCGAATTCCCACAATTTCTCTTTGTCGTCACTCGACTCTTTTCTTCCTCTGCTTTGCTTTTTCTACATGGTATCAGAGGCATAGTTTCTACCTATCATGGCTCCTGACAGTGATAAGTCTACGTCTAGCATCATCGATGATACAACGAGTCTCTATTATCTTCATCACGGAGATAACACAGGTTTACAACTCGTTTCCTTCATTTTGAATGAAGAGAATTACTCCAGTTGGAGCAGGTCCATGATTATGGCTTTGAGTGTCAAAAACAAAGAAGGTTTTGTCGACGACACTATCTCTGAACCTCCTTCTACAGGATTCTAAATATTCTGCCTGGCGTAGGTGCAACATGGTGGTCTCTGCTTGGACACAGCCCGACAGATTTGGGTAGATCTAAAAGAGAGGTTCAGCCAGAGTAATGGTCCCAGGATTTATCAGATCCAAAAGACCATCTCCTCTTGTCACAGAACCATGGATCTGTGATATCATACTATACTCGGTTGAAGGGTCTGTGGGAAGAGCTGACTAATTTTCGACCTCAACAATCGAATGCTTATCTGTCTGAAGAACATGTTATGCAATTTCTTATGGGTCTAGATGATTCATATTCAAATATTCGTGGTCAAATTCTCTTAATGGATCCATTGCCATCTGTTAACAAGGTCTTTTCTCTTGTATTGCAAGAGGAACGACAGAGAGAGGTTGCTACTATGTCTCGTACTAATGAATCTGTTGCTTTTGCTAGCAAGCTCTCATATGGTTCCTTCAATGCTGCTAATCCTCGTAATGAGGAGATCAGCCTTCCTGTTGCTAATGCAGTTTACAAACCAAATCAGAGGCAATATGGACAAGCTGCTAAGAAGGAAAAACCCACTTGCAGTCATTGTGGGAAGATTGGTCACACACAAGATAAGTGTTATCGATTGCACGGGTTTCCACCTGGCTTCACCTTCACTAAAAACAGAGGGACTTCACCTCATGTGAACCAAGTTTCGGCAGCCACTACTACACCATCAACACTCTCTCCAGATCTCTCTCAGCTCACCATTACCCCTGATCAGTGTCAGCAAATACTTGCCATATTGAGGCCACAACTGCAGACCTATAATTCCAACACCATGGCATCACACAAGACTCATTCTTCTGTGAATCAAGTTGGGAATCTACAACTGGAGAAATCTAGTGTTGAACACCCTTCTTCCTCTACTTTTTCAGGTATTTCCACTTGTTTTTCAAGTGTCATGACTGATTCTCAAAAGTCACCTCCATGGATTTTGGATACTGGGGCAACCGATCATATGGTGTGCTCCCTCTCTCAGTTCACTTCCATCACTGGCACTGTGAATACCACTGTTACATTGCCTACAGGTGCACGGGTCCCTGTTACTCACATAGGCACCGTGGTTCTCTCCACCTCCATCACCCTGATAGATGTGCTTTGTGTACTTGATTTTTCCTTTAACTTAATTTCTGCAAGTAAATTGATGCGTACACACTACTGCTGTCTCATTTTCATTTCCAATTCATGTTTTATAGAGGACCTGTCTACCTGGATGATGATTGGAGTGGGGAAGCTTGATAATGGCCTTTACTACCTTCAATTGGACCCTGTAACTTCAGTTTTTCCAAACAGCAATACCTCCACTGCTACTGCCCTTACTACGTCAAATGACCAACAATTCAATCTCTAGCATCGTCGTCTTGGGCATCTTTCTTTTCCTAGGTTTAGCTTACTTAACCAATATGTATCTGAAATACATGTCTCACATCCCAAACATTATAGGATCTGTCCTTTTGCTAAGCAGCGTAGGTTGTGCTTCCCTTTATCAACACACACTTCTACTTTTAGATTTGAATTAATACATTGTGATATTTGGGGTCCCTTCTCCATTGTCTCTATCAATGGTTCAAGATTTTTTCTTACAATTGTTGACGACTTTAGCAAGGCCACTTGGGTTTACCTCATGCAATCCAAATCTGAAACACGAACCCACCTACAATCATTTTACAATTTAGCCGACACATAATTCGCTACCAAAATAAAATGTATCCGATCGGATAATGGCCTAGAATTCCACCTCCCAGATTTTTATGCTTCCAAAGGAATCATCCACCGCCTTAGCTGTGTTGAAACTCCACAGCAGAATGGTGTTGTGGAGAGGAAACACCAGCATCTTCTCAACGTAACTCGAGCTCTACGTTTCCAAGCCAACTTGCCACTGTCCTTTTGGGGAGATTGCATTCTCACTGCCACTTACATCATCAACCGTATCCCTTCCTCTCTTCTCTCCAACCAGTCACCTCATAAAATTTTATTCTCCACCAAACCCTCTTACTCTCATCTTCTTGTATTTGGGTGCCTTTGCTATGCTTCCACCCTTCATCGTTCCCGTTCTATATTTGATCCAAGAGCTCGGGAGTGTATCTTCATTGGCTATCCACCTGGCATGAAAGCATACAAACTATATGACCTGAAAACCAAGGAAACCTTTATCTCCTGTGATGTCATCTTCCATGAATTTATCTTCCTTTTCAATAAACATCATGACATATCCACCAACTCATCCCCTCTGTCCTGCAATGATTCTCTCTTTTGTCCACTTCCAATTCTTGACACATATCCACCAACTTCTCATCCTTCGGTTTCTTTTGAAACCTCTGCTCCAGATATTGCTACTACACCTCCTTTATCACCTGAGTCACTCCTGCCCTCATCTTCTACCACTACTTGTCCACCTGAATCTCATCCTCCTCCCTTACCTCTACATCCCTCTCGCTCTCGTCGTCCACCTTCGTACCTACAAGACTACCATTGTCTCTTGGCCTCCAATGCTTCTCTTCTTCAATCAGACATGCCACAGACAACTCCCTCTTCAATTTCAGGTACTATTAACTCATTGTCTTCTTTTCTTTCGTATGATAAATTGTCTTCCTCTCACCGTGCCTTTGCATTCTCAATTTCTTCCTCTGTTCATCCTCAACATTATCATGAGGCTCGTCTCCATCCGGTTGGTGTGCTGCCATGGATGCTGAATATAAGGCCTTAGTCAACAATAACACTTGGACTGTCACCTCTCTGCCTCCTGGCAAGACACCAGTGTCTTGTAAATGGGTCTATAAATCTAAGTATCATGCTGATGGTACTGAAGAGAGGAAGAAGGCCCGTCTTGTGGCTAAGGGCTACACCTAACGAGCTGGTTTGGACTATCAAGAGACTTTTTCTCCAGTTGTCAAGTTGGTCCCTGTCAAAACCCTTCTAGCTGTTTCTGCCATTAAGAACAGGCACCTCCATCAGCTCGATGTCAACAACGCTTTCTTGCACGATGATTTCCATGAGGAGGTCTACATGAATTTTCCTTTGGGGTATGAGCAGCAGAGGGAGCATGGTGAACCACTTGTTTGCCGCCTCCACAAATCCATTTATGGGCTGAAGCATGCTTCACGACAGTGGTTTGAAAAGCTGTCCTCTTTCATTCTATCTCACGGCTTTGAACAGTTTAAAGCCGATTACTTTATGTTTGTGAAGAAATATGGCTGCTCATACACGACAATCCTAGTATATGTAGATGATATAATTATTGTTGGGAATGACATCAATTTTATTTCTGAGTTCAAGCAGGTGTTGATCAGCAATTCAAACTCAAAGATCTTGGCATTCTCAAGTATTTCCTTGGACTTGAACTAGCCAGATCTTCCAAGGGAATTTCCATTTGCCAACGAAAATATGCTTTAGAAGTGCTTGCTGATGTTGGCTTCCTTGGAGCAAAACCTGCAAAATGTCCTATGGCTCAAAATTTGAAACTCAGTCGATTTGAGGGGGAGCCCATTGCAGATGCTACCTCATTCGAAGACTGGTGGGAAGACTACTTTACTTGACCATTACCAGGCCCGATCTGACTTACTCCATGCAGGTCCTAAGTCAATTCTTGGACTCTCCAAAGCAACCACACTTAGATGCTGCCAATCATGTTCTGCGATATTTGAAAGCAACCTCGAGACAAGGATTATTCTTTCCTGCCCACTCTGAGCTGCACTTGAAGGCGTTTTGTGATGCGGACTGGGCTGCCTGCTCAGATACACGTCGATCTATTACCGGATTCTGCGTGTTCCTTGGAGATTCACTAATTTCCTGGAGATCAAAAAAACAACACACGGTTTCTAGGTCTTCAGCTGAGGCAGAATACCAATCTATGGCCTCCACTTGCTGTGAACTCACCTGGTTATGTCACCTTCTTGCAGATTTAGATGTAGCTCACCAACAACCATCTCTCTTGTTTTGTGATAACAAAGCAGCGTAACATATAGCTGCCAACCCAGTCTTCCACGAGAGGAGGAAGCACATCGACATAGATTGTCACATTGTCAGAGAGAAACTCCATTCTGGCCAGATTCACACTTTGCATGTTCCCTCAAATGCACAACTTGCTGAATTGTTGACAAAAAGTCTTGGTGCAACACAGTTCCACAACATCCTTCGCAAGATGGGAGTGCACAACTTGGACGCTTTATCTTGAAGGGGAGTGTTAACGGCCTTGGGCTTTTATGCAATCAATTTGTTGTATTGTATTGTAATTTTGCTTTTGTGTATAGCAGTAGCCTAGGTCGAGGTGTAAAATAGCTTGCTGTGAGTCTGTTATTTTCTCTCTCTTTTCTGTTACGCTTTTGTGTATAAGAGACACGTCTCTAGCATTCAATACGATTCATGGAAAGAGATTCACAATTGTGAATTCCCACAATTTCTCTTTGTCTTCACTCGACTCTTTTCTTCCTCTGCTTTGTTTTTTCTACATTAAAGATGATCACTCAGCAAAATAAAGTAACAAAGAAGGGATTTTGCAGACACGAGAAATTAAGTTCTACGTCCAACTATTAATTGAAAAAAAAAGCGATAAGAATATTAGTAACAAATTATTTTTATGAATGCACATATATATTAAGATCATGAATATAAGTTGGCTGTACTGATTAAGAAGAAATTCACAGGTAATATGAATAAAAAAAAACCAATTCACCAAGAAAACTTCCTGGTGGAAAAATTCACAGCAAAACAATATATTAGCAGACAGCAGACTGCAGATAAATTAAAATTACAGACTCATCAACCAAATTCTAATAACCCAATAAAAATGACAGAAAATCTATTTCATATTGCCTAAAATCCTTAAATACTAAAACAAAATAACTGAAAAAAGTGAAAGAACGAAAACTCACCAATCCGGCAATCTGAGACCGGGAGACTATCTTCGATTCTTCAACTAATAGGTATCGGGCCCAAGCCAACTAATGAAAAATAAAAAATAAAATTTACGCAAACAATTTTCTTTTGGGCGAAGGCCAATGGGTATCGATCGCCCTGGTCGATAACCATCTCCGTCCGCCACGAAACTTTGGTAAGTTTGAGTTTGAAAATAGCACCATGAGTGTGCTATATGGAAGTATGGATGTCGGTGACGGAAAAATAGGCCTGGGGAGTGTCAAAGCCAGAGAGACCCAGAGGATGACTGTTACGGTGGAAGTGAATCTTAGCAGCAATATGTGAAGCAAGGATGCTGAAACTGAACTGCTATGCCAAGTTGAGTGGTCGAGTGAAACTGCTCCATATTATCAAGAAGAGGAAGACCGCAGACATGAACTGCGCCATGACTCTTAATTTGACAAGCGGTGCATTCCAGGATCTTCAGTGCTAACACTCGGATGGATTTCTGAATTTTTTTCTATAGTACTGTAAGATATATGTTTCTATTGATATTGATTAATTTCGATGGAGTTGTTTTCTTTTCGCAATTGAATACCTTGGAAAATTTGTCATAGGTTACTATCGCTCCATGCATATTGGGTCATTAGGTAGTAGGAAGTGAGGAAGTGAGGAGGTCAAAATTGGACCAATTCAACTTTTTTTTTTCTAGATCATGCTCCAAAAAGGAGCCGACTAAAACCAGGCGAGAATACACTGGTAAGATCCAAACAAATGATCGGTAACAACTGATATATGCTCCATGCAAAGCAGAGGGAGCGGCGGCCGGACTAGGTAGACGCAGCTACCAGTACCTAACAAGCCAGGAAATACAGCACAACAGCCCGGTACCCAAGCCCACACAAGGGCTAGAAAGATCCACAAGGGATCAGACAAAAACCCACGCAGGGGTCGGAAAACCAACAAAAAAAACCTAAAACAACCTAAAAACAGCAAACAGAAAACAGCCAAAACACAACAAACAACAACAAGACGGAAGCAGCACCACCACAGAGCCGAAACAGCAACCAGGACTTCCGGAAAGGGAGCCCAAAGTCGTGCATGAGATCCACGCGCTCGCGTGGGTTGGAAGAGGCACCGTGCGTGGGGCTACACGCGACGACCAAATGATGCCGGACTGGTGCGATTGAAGTCGGCTGGAGGAGCAGACGACGATGAGCGGGCCGGTGACCACCGCTGATGAAGAGAAGTCCCGAGACCAGCCAGCTTCCGAACAAAAGAGAAAGAGAGAGGGAGAAGGAGAAAGAGAAGGAAAGGAGGAAGAAAAAGAGGGGGACCGGTGGGAGGCTCCTCCTCCCACCGTTGGCTACAATCGGGAAGACGGGGTTGCTAAGGGGGGAAGGGAGGAAAATGCTAGAGAGAGGGCAGAGCCTCTCTCTCTAGAATACACGGGGTTTTTTGGATAATTGGACCAATTCAACTTCAATTACGTCTAAAAGGATCTATCTCGCTCTTCTCTCTCTCTTCCTTTGATTTGTCCTTCAGGGTGGCAAAGAATTAATTGCAATTGCTGCTCACACTCTTTGAGCATCGTACTGTGTCAGGTGGACGACAACAGACGCAGTAGGGTAGCGTGCATGTGCTAGCAGCTATAGGGGAGAGGGATTTGGTTTTGGTGGGCGAGGGTCCTTGGGTCCAACTTCTGAACCAGGATTAGGCATACCTGAGCTCGTTTTCAAACAAGCTCTCTATCACATCTTTACTTTTCACTATAATAAATATTAAAATAATCTCTCTCATTACTTTTTCATCAAATCTAATACCCTAAAATTTTAACATACAAACACAACCTAACTTCTTGTAACGAAACCCACCAACACATTTGTATAGTCCATGAGTGTGCCAAAGCCCCAGCCCAAAATTCAGTAGCCCACAAGGCTTCATTGTAGGCACTTGCTAAATCGCATTGCACACTTGGTGTCCTTTCTAGGCTCGTTCGAGTTTTTGGCTTCAGCCTTAGTACGGCGGCGAAAGGCTGCTTGCAAGTACTTAACTGCAAGATGTTTCAGCTCGTTCTCCGCTTCAGGATCACCGGTCATTTGGCGGAACTTGTTAATTCTCCAATCGTTCCCAGATACTATATTCTTGAGGTCGCCAGCGCATAGAGAAAAGGCTTCGACTTTTAAATGGCATTTGAGAGTCATCTTCGAGAAGGGAAGGTTGGGTGGGTCGGATGAGGTAAGCCATCCCAACACCCAATTTACGAGCTCTTCTCCATAGAAGTCTCCTTGTTTAAGAAACCCAGTTCCATTTTCGTCATTGGTTGAAAAGGTGCACACAGTTCCCTGATTGATGAAGAGCATCGCATCAAGTACTTCTCCTTGCCGAATAATGTAGCTGTTCTCGTTCAGGTACACTGGCTTGAGAGAGTCGCAGATCAAGCTCCACAAATATTTATCTTCACTTGCTTTTCCAAGAGTTGGCACCTGTTTTACAAATAATGGAGAAGGACAAATGAAAAGAAATCCATAGGAAATACTAATTCGGCAACTGTCCCTTAGTAATCAATCCAATTTCTTCAATATTATTACAAATATTAATGCATTGGCAGTTCTTAATTTCACTTTATAAAATTCTTCCAAGCGAAATAAATATACTTTTTGATTGAACTGCTTTTAAGAAAATGAAGGAACTCACTTTCTCAAATAGGGATTTGCAGATACGGCGCTTGATGTCCCTTTTATGTTTGTGGGGAAGATGCAGAAGTAGTCTCTGTTCATCAAAATCTTCTTTTCGTTTTATGATGTCTCTTATGCTGCACATGATCTTCTCTTGCATACCTTTGTCTTTGATGCCATTATTGGATAACCAAAGCTGAATGTCGAGACGTTTATATTTCAGCTTTCGGGTAATCTTCTCCAATGTTTCAGTCGCCAACTGCATATAGGTCTGTTACATAACACGTTGGGGGGTTAAATGCAATTTAAACAGGATATAAATATTCTGCGACCTAAAATTGCTTTTGCTTTTGAAGGTACCTTGTACCCAAAATTTGTAGATAATTTGCAGCCCTATTATATAAAAACCTTCGAAAAAATAGAATCAAGCAAGTTATCTTACATAAGTTAACAAAGGCCAGTGTCTTCCCCAAACGACAATGGGTCTACTTAAAATCTATCTGAAAAAAGCTTCATCTATCTTAAACACATGTGGCGAATATTTGTTCGGAAGGTGCAGAGAAAAAAACCAGAAAAAAAAACCGTGCTTGATTGGGGGAAGCCAGGAAATAGTGGTTTGAAAGATAATACACCTCATCTATTGTCTCAAGAAATTAAGGAGTTCAAGAAGATTTGTATCAATCCGTTTCTATTTTATATAAACGCTTACGCCAATTACCCAAGAAAAGAAAAGAAGATTATGATTAAAAACCGAAACAAAATAGTTATGAGGATGTTGACAAAAAACTAAAGCTGACGTTTGGTGCTTCTATATATATGTATTTTGTCCCGCCGTTCTATGTCCTACCTAAAGAAACCATCTCAAATGCGCACAGTCTAATATTAAAACTACATAAATGAGGCGTGGATTAATCTTGGAAAATACGAGGGGAAAAAAAGCTGTAGAGCACCAACCTGCATATTTCCTATGAAACACAAAAATAGTAGCAAGCCCAAGATTGTAATGAAGATTGCAAAGCAACATTCCCAGATATCTTTACTTGTTTGAAGGTTTTGACCAAGAGAACTGCAAGCAAAAGGTGGAGCGAGTGTAATTCACGTATGATCAGATAGTACTATAAATAACATGTATATTATGGTTCGAAGTTATATATAATTCACTTGGAAAAGTACAAATTAAGAATCGAATTGTACATAGGCTCAAGATAATAGAACAGAGACTCCAGTTTAAATCACGAGCCAACTGATATAACAAGCGGCCGATAAACAACGAGGGGAAGCAAATTAAAATTAAGACGAGGAGATCTAGAACGAGAAAGGCACAGAAAACAGTGGTAAACTGATCAAGGAGCCGTAGTTTCCATGTCATAATTAGAGTGTTAGAATTTGAGCATGATATGGGCACTGACGATGACGAAGACATGAAAGAACTCAGAAATTATTGTGGAATATTGCTCACAGTGGAATGCCAAGGGGTCTATAAGAATGCAAATTACCTCAAACTTCGCAAGCCCCACCAGAAACATTGCACCATCTTTCCTGGAATGTTTGTGGATTTCACGATACCTGATTGAAGGGCTCCAGTATATATACCAAAGTCATAGACAGTCGAATTTGGTGTTATCGTGGGACAATAATCATTGAAAAAGGTATAATTCCCCAAACTGCGACTACTACAGCGAAAAGAACTTTGGATACATCCAACGTGATTGCTACAAGCAACGTGCCAGCAAGCCAACTCTCGTTCAACAGCAAATAAGTACCAAAAAGCACCCAATACCTAAAGGACGTGCAATTCTCTTAAACATCAATACGTTAAATGCAAAACATTTAGCAAAATACAGTAGCTCAGTAAAAGAAAGGGAATTCTCTAAATTGTATTTTTGGTCCGTAGATCACGGGCTCACTATGATATTTTTTCTAATCCAATCTATCTATCCCTAACTTAATTTTTTGGTAGATGCCATTTATATATTCTTTTAAAGAATATTACTAGTAACTTTAAAACTTTTGGGTAGATGGTCATTTAGATATTCTCTTAGAGAATATGCTCGACCACACATTGGATGTTTGAATATTCTCTTAAAAAACTTGTGTGCCCTAGCTAATTGGGTCATGTTTGCAAACCGAAAGTTTTATGAGAGTTCGTGAAAAAATAGTTAGAATTTTGCATTATGTTTGGCTGGATGTTGAATTTTTTTGAAATTTTACAGGAGTTTGAGGAAAATGAGGGGGAAGGATGATGTAAGTGATTTTTTTTATAATTATTTTGATTGATGGATATGATTTAATGGGAGAGAGTGATTGAAAAGTTTTTTTAATATATTAGAAATAAAAAAAAATGAGAGTAATATTGTCAAAATATAAGCAAAAGTTAGGGATAAAAATGTCAACTTAAAAATGTTAGTGAAAATTTTGTTGCCAAATTTTTTTCCTAGAATATTTACGTTTGCTTAATGAAAAATTTGTAATTTGCAAGCATACAACCATAGTACACAAAGGAGCTATATACTGATCAGTAACCTTGTGGTTAATGTCTAGATCTTGGGCAAATATACACATCTTAACAATAAAATTTTGACTAAAATATATTGGATTTCATTCCAAAATTCTAGTTTTTTTTTTGAACTATGAGCTAAATCACATCATGTAAAGATAATTTGCGCAGAAAATTCTTGAAATCATTAAGTAAACAAGATGATCAAGTTTATAATACTCCTTTGATATTTATGAGGATGAGTTCAAGCACTATTTTACCATTAGAATTGCTCCTAAAAACAAACAAAAAAACAAACACGGATGCAATTGTTTATGTGAAGATTCAAATTAATTTAGGGATATATAGGTATTTTGAAGATTTGTGTAATTAGGATTAGTATCAATTTATAATTATTACATTTTGTGATTGCCTCATTCTCCTATAAAAGGACGGCCTCTTGTAAAGTTAAGACACAACACAGAATATACAAAATATTCTCGACGTTTCTCTGTCTCCTCTTTATTTCAACAGCAATTAGTAGGGAACTGGTTTTTATTGATCCAATTAATTGTTGTAATTCTTGAAAGGGAAGGACTCTCTGTTCAAAATATGTAGTTAAACAATGTGGGCAAGTGAGTTTAGTGGCTTATAAATAAGTCCTCCATGTAACTTTTTAAATCATAAGTGAGAAATAATAAATTCAATTGAGTTTTCTCATAATTGAATGTCTCACTTATCAAAGTTTAAATTTTTATTTCTAACATGATATCAGAGCAAGGTTTTCGGCTTTAGTCCGGTTACCTTCCAGCGACCATCTGACATAGTATCGGCGACCACCCGGCTTTAGTACCGGCGACCACCTGGCTTCAGTACCGGCGACCTCCCGGCAACTTTTTAGGCGTTATGTTTTTTTCTTGAATTATTTTTTGTAACTCCAAACTCAAGATTTGTCCACCTTGAGTTTGCGGGGGAGTGTTGAAAATATGTAGTCCCACATTAATGCTTAAGCAATGTGGGCAAGTGAGTTTAGTGGCTTATAAATAAGCCCTCCATGTAACTTTTTAAATCATAAGTGAGAAATAATAAATTCAATTGGTTTTCTCATAATTGAATGTCTCACTTATCAAAGTTTAAATTTTTATTTCTAACATTCAAAAAGATGATTTGATTGCCTAAGCTTGTTGTTCTTTAACAAGCTTCTTAAGCGAAAGAAGTAAATTATAGGTGGATAAACGATATATACATCAATCGATCCTCATGATGATTTATCAAGGCTAGCTGATTCATTTTAAAGCTCAGAAGTAGAACTTTATAGGCAAATCCAACAAAACAGTGAAACGTCACACTTTTCTAGAAAACTCGGAACCAGAAATACAAAAAGCTAGATGGAAAACGAACTTACTTGACTGGAGAGTATATATAGGAAGAAATTGAATCCAGCTTTAATCCCTACTGCCATGACAAAAATGTCGTCCGTTCTGATAAGTTTTATCCATGTTAGATAGATCCGAAGAATCCTTGGCACATATTGGAACAGAAGAGCAGCGTTCAATAACCCCCTCTCATCCAGAAATTTCGAATCCCATTCTTTCGAAAACATGAGTGTAATCAGTACCTGATCATATATAGACTGTAATCAGTACCTGGTCATATAGGGTATACATTCTGCAGTGGTAGGGTATAACGATAATTTAGATGCAATATTATGCCAGAGTGGTATTTTACCATAATAAAATACAACATATATATACTTGCATTAGATACCTTCGAAATTAGAAAGTCTCTCTTACCTGTGGGAGAGGAAGAACGGCGAGAATGTCAACAAGTAGAAAGTTCCACCGCCTCCAGTGCATCCTTGCTTTTCGCCAAGCGGCTTTGAGTACTACCGCAGTTTTCTCTGCTTTTCGCCCTTTAGCGTCAGCAACTCCCGCAGTTTTCTTTGCTTTTGGCCCTTCAGCGTCAGCAACGACAGGGGATTGCCTCGTAAGGCATTCCCCTCCGGATGTCTGACTGGACGGTTGGAAGTCATTTAGTCGGACATCCAACAGTCGGGATTGGGAAAGAGTGTAGGTCCCGTCTGGGATCCACACCTGTCCGGGTATCCCGAACAGGACGCTGTCTGAGCATCCCGACTGTTGGATGTCGGACTGGACGGCTGGACTGGAGGGAGGCAATCCCCTCTCGTCAGCAACTCCCCCAGTTTTCTCTGCTTTTCGCCAAGCGGCTTTGACTACTGCCTCAAATTTCTGCCCTTTAGTGTCAGCAACTCCACCAGACATGTCACTTGTCTCATTTTCAGGTATAGGTTTGCGAGAGGTCTCTGATATTGCCAAAATCGTATGTGCAATATAAATCAAATCCGTGACCGATCGGACAAAAATAGCTGTGATATATAATCTTTTATCGAAAGATAGGCACTTTTTATCATCCTTGATCACAGGACTCTGAAATAGAAAAGGGTCCAGTGATACTCCAATCACAGAGGATATTAGAAAAATCCAATCAATCCAGATGACCATCTTCGCATAAAGTTTCTTCTTTTCTGATCTATCACTGCTGCTAACTTGACTCTCAGGATCTAATTCCTGATTCCTGAACAAACGTAACGAACAATGAATCGGGTTAATGAAACTAGGTATTTTTCTTCTCCCTCTCGAGCTCGTAATACTGGGATCATATGGAGCGTCTTTTTGTATCCCAAAACGTAGGTTCTCACTGCTCAGAGACACCCCTCCCCCATCCGAGTGGCCCCGGAGGCTCATGCAAGGGCAGGACAGTGAGCCCCCGATTGCTTCTTTTAGATTAGCCCGTCTGCTGAAAAAAAAAAAAACCATGAAGAAGAAGAAGAAAGGCAGAAACAAAACTAAACGAATGGGGGTCGGAGTGTGCCAATGATCTATGGCTCAACTGGCATCTCCTCCTCTATGGAGGGTCCTGAACTGGGGTTCAAATCCCCCACCTCCTCCCGCAGGCTTGGCCTGCTTTGCCTAGAAAAAAAAAGAATGGGGTCGGAGTGTGTCCTTTCATCTCTTTTGGGTACGTTTTTTACGAGCAACTCTTCGGGGTATCGGTTCTAGGGATAAACGTAAAATTGTTCTTCTACATGAAAATAAAATAAAATTTAAAATTCATCAAATTTGTTGACAATAAAGACGTCTGGTTGAAAATTGTATCGAGAGACTGATTTATTAAAAACAAATACCACAAGACTGCATGGTAATTAAATCTTTAAAGTAAGGCCATTCTAATATCAACGTAAGAATATAATAAATATCTTGCAAAAAAACAAAATGAAATTATTTCAATGGTAAATCAAGTATACCAACCTTTTTTTTATGAGGAAATCCCCCAAAGCCGGACCCTTTTGGCCCAACCCTGAAGTACAAATCCCGGCCCCCTGGACCGACCCCACAACTCAGGGAGCGGGTAAGTTAAGGGTGATAATGGGGATGTTGGTGCTCGAACTTGGGACATGTTAGAACCCAAACCGAAACCTTACTACCACACCAAACCCTTGGAGGTATATACGAACCTTCTTTTTTTGCTTGCACCTACTCTGTTTTTTTTTCAAAGCATAGAGGTTTTTTTTAATACTTTCAGCTACTGTTACTTTCTCTCTTTCTTTGTTTTTTTCTTTCTTGTAGTGCATATAAGTAGTTTGCATTTTTTGGGAGCCCCGACTCCTTGGAGGCCTTTGGCAAATAGGCATGCGCCAAAGCTGCCAAAGCCAGCTTCGTATATAGATACCTTAATTAGAACGTAAGGAGTAAGAGAAAGAAACAAGATACTAACTTCTTCCCATTCTGCTCCCGACGCTGACAGAGGTTATAATTACCGGCCATCATAACTGAAGCTTGTCAAATGTTTAACGTCAGAAATAAAGAATCAACCTGCAAACTCTTTGTAGACCCCAAGAACTTCTTCTAATGAGAATCTGAATTTTTTTTCCTATGAAGAATGGAAAACGGATTAGACAAACTTGTTTCAGGGCAGAAGCAACAATAAGCTGTTTCATCTACAACGGTGCAGCTTAAGACGTGATCATCAAGAGGCAGAGCTAACTGTTTGTAAAATTACCATAAACAAATATATAACGAAAAACCGTACCCAGACCAAGAAAAACATTGCCGGACATAATGTGTTATTATGTAGATAAATAGATCGGAGAAAGGGAATGCGTAATTATATGTCAGTGCGTAGAACCTGATAAACTAGAGCACGCCAGGGAGATTGGGGATTTGGACAAAATCCAGACAGCCACGGCTAAAGATTGGATTTGTGGTAGGATTTTAAGACTGTATATGCAATGGAGATGTAGATGTAAGTTCTATATAAAGGCAACTGTTCTTACTAGACTACTGTACACCGCTGACCTACTCCATCCGCAAGTCAAGTTAGCTCTAATTTTCAAGGGAAAAATACAAATTTTTCTTAGGCACTAATTACCATATGTTTTGCATTTTATACTTATGTCAAAATTTTAAACAAAAATAACAATAATGCCTTGACTCATTTTGCATATTTTGAAGATATTGTTGTCAATTTATTAAATTCTTGAGAGTATTATTGACGGATAGAGGATGTAAATTGTCTAATATTGATAGTTGGAGGGTGTAATGTGTCAGAGTGTAATTTAGAGTGTAAAGTGTCTAATATTAGAAATTAGAAAGTGTAATGTGTCAAAATTGATATTTTAAAATGAAATATGTCAAAAATCTGATAATTAATGGATGAAAAAATATATTTATCCTTAATTTTTATTTCTTCTGCCAAAATTAGAATAAAAATTGAAGTTTGAGCAATGTTTTCCACATATTCTTTTGTTTTTATTCGCTTCAATACGACAATTTTTTAAAATGCACTAAATGCTGTATACCAACTTTTGTTCACTCCCGCCAAATCTTATGTATCTTTTTCTTCAGAGCATAATTTATTTTAGTTCTTCCACTGGTTCTCTTTCTCCGCTTTTTGCATTAATGCGTAAAAGTAGATTGCATATTTGGGGGGCCCGGCCCTTTGGGGGCTTTAGGCAGACGCCGAAAGCTGGCTACCCAATGAGCTAGCCGGCGAGCTTTTTACATATAGATACATTAGAAGTTAGCACGTAAGGAGGATAAGACGAAACAAGATACTAACTTCTCTGCATTAGGCTGCCGGGCGACGCTGGAAAATGTTATATTTTGTGTATTTTTGTTTACCGAAATTTTGGAAAATATTTTTAAAATTTTAGAAATTTTTTTAATGTTGAAATTTATTTAAAATTGTGAAAAAATTTGAAATGTACGTGTAAAAGTTAGAAATTTTGAAATATATTTTGTTAAAAATTTTAGATTCAAAATTTTGAACAAACAAATATGTCCTTGTCACTACGTTTGTTAAATGTTTCTCGTCTAAAATAAAGAATCAACCTGCAAACCTTTTGTTGATCACTCCACGAACTTCTTCTAATGACAATTCGAATTTCGATTCCTATGAAAAAAAAATGCAAAACTGATTAGACAAAAGCGTACCCAGACCAAGAAAACTTTGCCGGACATCTAGAGCTTGTTTAATTGTGGGTTTAGGTCCTGATTCTGGGATTTGAGGTCCTGATTCTGGGGTTCAAACCAGGAGTTGAACCCAATAACTAGAACTAATGTTTGGCTTGGTCTAAGGTCCCAATTGGCGACTCACGTGTCACGCGTTAATTGGCCTAGCTTCTCAAAAAGACTTTCCAACGTCTACGTGCTACCAGACAAAATCTGTTTTCATCGAAATCTGCTCGGACCACTTTACACGACATTAAGACAAATATCTTGGATTAAATGAAAATCGATGTGAGTATTCTTTTACAGGAAGCCTGCGATCCGAACTCCCTGCGATCACCCTCAATGCCCTGCCGTCTGTTAGAGATAATATCTTAATCAAATCTTAAAGATTTGATATGATATTATGATTATCACAATATCAAATTTTTGATATTGTTATGAAGATTCAAATTCAAATTCAAATATAGAGATTCAAATTTAAATATAGGATATTCTCCTATTATGCTTTGTATTATCTCTATAAATAGAGATCTTCAATTGTAATATGTATGGACTCATAATACAAAATACAGCCATAAAGGGCTTTCACAGTGGATGTAGGTCTTCTAGACCGAACCACTTAAAATCTCTTGTCTCTTGTTACTATTTTTCTCCCCTCTTCATTTTCACCTTTTTCTTCTTGGTATTAGAGGAACAAAATTCCGCATCCTTAAAGACAGAGCAGGAATATGTTTGGCAAGGGTCGTGTGCCTATGATTTTAAGGTCCGATCACTTTCAGCCTGTATTCAAGGTCGTGTGCCTATGATATGATTTCAAGGTCCGATCAAATTCAAAAGAAAAATATTTGTTCAGCAAGGGAGCAAAGATCAGCAAGGGAGCAAGGATCTATGACTTCAGGGTCCAATCACCTTCAGATCTCGTTTTTCAAACACAAGATTTCAGATTTCTCCATCTTGTGTTTGAGGGAGGATGTTAGAGATAATATGGTCGTGTGCCTATGATATGATTTCAAGGTCCGATCAAATTCAAAAGAAAAATATCCGTTCAGCAAGGGAGCAAAGATCAGCAAGGGAGCAAAGATCTATGACTTCAGGGTCCAATCACCTTCAGATATCGTTTTTCAAACACAAGATTTCAGATTTCTCCATCTTGTGTTTGAGGGAGGATGTTAGAGATAACATCTTAATCAAATCTTAAAGATTTGATATGATATTATGATTATCACAATATCAAATTTTTGATATTGTTATGAAGATTCAAATTCAAATTCAAATATAGAGATTCAAATTTAAATATAGGATATTCTCCTATTATGCTTTGTATTATCTCTATAAATAGAGATCTTCAATTGTAATATGTATGGACTCATAATACAAAATACAGCCATAGAGGGCTTTCACAGTGGATGTAGGTCTTCTAGACCGAACCACTTAAAATCTCTTGTCTCTTGTTACTATTTTTCTCCCCTCTTCATTTTCACCTTTTTCTTCTTGGTATCAGAGCAACAAAATCTCCCTCTTTTACCAAGAAAATCTTAAAGAAAAATATTTGTTCAGCAAGGGAGCAAAGATCAGCAAGGGAGCAAGGATCTATGACTTCAGGGTCCAATCACCTTCAGATCTCGTTTTTCAAACACAAGATTTCAGATTTCTCCATCTTGTGTTTGAGGGAGGATGTTAGAGATAATATCTTAATCAAATCTTAAAGATTTGATATGATATTATGATTATCACAATATCAAATTTTTGATATTGTTATGAAGATTCAAATTCAAATTCAAATATAGAGATTCAAATTTAAATATAGGATATTCTCCTATTATGCTTTGTATTATCTCTATAAATAGAGATCTTCAATTGTAATATGTATGGACTCATAATACAAAATACAGCCATAGAGGGCTTTCACAGTGGATGTAGGTCTTCTAGACCGAACTACTTAAAATCTCTTGTATCTTGTTACTATTTTTCTCCCCTCTTCATTTTCACCTTTTTCTTCTTGGTATCAGAGCAACAAAATCTCCCTCTTTTACCAAGAAAATCTTAAAGAAAAATATTTGTTCAGCAAGGGAGCAAAGATCAGCAAGGGAGCAAGGATCTATGACTTCAGGGTCCAATCACCTTCAGATCTCGTTTTTCAAACACAAGATTTCAGATTTCTCCATCTTGTGTTTGAGGGAGGATGTTAGAGATAATATCTTAATCAAATCTTAAAGATTTGATATGATATTATGATTATCACAATATCAAATTTTTGATATTGTTATGAAGATTCAAATTCAAATTCAAATATAGAGATTCAAATTTAAATATAGGATATTCTCCTATTATGCTTTGTATTATCTCTATAAATAGAGATCTTCAATTGTAATATGTATGGACTCATAATACAAAATACAGCCATAGAGGGCTTTCACAGTGGATGTAGGTCTTCTAGACCGAACCACTTAAAATCTCTTGTCTCTTGTTACTATTTTTCTCCCCTCTTCATTTTCACCTTTTTCTTCTTGGTATCAGAGCAACAAAATCTCCCTCTTTTACCAAGAAAATCTTAAAGAAAAATATTTGTTCAGCAAGGGAGCAAAGATCAGCAAGGGAGCAAGGATCTATGACTTCAGGGTCCAATCACCTTCAGATCTCGTTTTTCAAACACAAGATTTCAGATTTCTCCATCTTGTGTTTGAGGGAGGATGTTAGAGATAATATCTTAATCAAATCTTAAAGATTTGATATGATATTATGATTATCACAATATCAAATTTTTGATATTGTTATGAAGATTCAAATTCAAATTCAAATATAGAGATTCAAATTTAAATATAGGATATTCTCCTATTATGCTTTGTATTATCTCTATAAATAGAGATCTTCAATTGTAATATGTATGGACTCATAATACAAAATACAGCCATAGAGGGCTTTCACAGTGGATGTAGGTCTTCTAGACCGAACTACTTAAAATCTCTTGTATCTTGTTACTATTTTTCTCCCCTCTTCATTTTCACCTTTTTCTTCTCCGTCCATGGATGCCAAACTAAATGAGAATTTATTTCGGCGGAGCCAGCTGCCCAATTCCTAGAATGGGACAGTGGGCAATCGCTCGCCCCTCGCGCATAGTTTTGGGATACTTCTTGACAAATATTCAAGGGGATTCTGTACCTTGTAGTAATTATCAGATTTAGTTTCTTGCTTCTTCGATCCAAGTTTCTGGTTGTGTACAGTTTTGTGCGACTTCTTGATCTTTCTTTTTAACTTTGTCAAGTAAATCCTTACGGGCCTGCTTTTTTCAACTGGTTTAGGGTGTGTTTGTGTTGTAAAATTTTAGGTATTGGGTTTAGTGAAAAAGTGAAGAGAGAGGTAATTTTTTATATTTTTGTAGTAAATAGTAGTGATTTGATGGGGGAGAGAGAGATTTTATTGTAATTTTTTGTTGTGTTAAAATTTTAGAGTGTGTAAAATTTTAGGACGCAAACGCAGCCTTAGCTTTTCTTTTCTTATCTTGTTGCAAGTTTCAGGCTATCGATCGTGTTATAATAAGATCGTTGCCTCTTTAAGTTTCTATTTTCTTGTTTAGAGTTTTAACTTCTTCATTTTCCATAAACTCAAAAGGCAACATTACGGACGCAGTTATGGTGCCATGTTCATCATCAGATCATCAATCAATCTCTCCCCACAAGCAATTGAAGCAAATGAAAAATTCAAGAAAAAGCGCTTGGGCTTTCAGTTCAAAAGCCACGGAAATTCACGTTCCCACAAACATCCAATATGGTGGCGGTCTCTTGCACCACCAGCTTCCTCCTCCACCTTTTTCTCTCATCTTCCTATCCCCGGTAAGAGTCTTGGCGCGGTTGATATTGAAAAGTTAGAAGGGTTTTCGGGTACTGTGTTTAGTCTTGCCCCACCTCCAAGTAGCTTGTCGCTGCCAAAGTTTTCTATGACACTGAAGCTCTGTTGCAACGCTGAGGCTGCCGTCGGGATTGACGCCAGTGCGACATAATCTCCAAAGGACGTTGTTACGCCTCCAGTGAAATCGTTGTCCTTTGGTGAGCCGCACCCTATTAAAAGCGTACCCAAAAAAATCGGAGCTTTTAATAACAAGTTGGGTTGTATTTCTGTAGGAGTCAGGTAAAAAATAATGCATCTGCGTGACCGAGGTCCATGTTTGTTTTGAAAAAAATTTGAGTCTTTAAATTATCGAGAAAATTAAAAATAGGATCCAAAATTATTAATATCAACACAGAGCTCATAAAATATTAAATTTTATTAAATTACGTCTTGAACTAAAATTTATCGGTTAAAATCATTAGATATGAACCACGTGGCACGATTTTAACAATTAAATTTTAATTCATAGCACGATTTGATAAAATTGTGTAGTTTATTGGTTTAATTCGTCAAAATTTATAATTTAAATTCCTATTTGTAATTTGCATGGTAAAAGTGACTTTATTCCTATTTTTTTTGTTGGTGTCAGACGAAGTAATGGCTCTGTCAGGCCATGGTGGACGACTGGACAAGTATAGCCCTCGTTGAGCCTGGGTCCAACGTATTAAAGGGTTGCGAAAGTACTTGTTTTTTTTTCTAGATGCGAAAGTACTTGTTCAATATTTGAAGCATTACCAATTTTATATCTCTGGGAAGAAAAATTAAATTATAAAGAAGAATAAGAGATGTATTAATCCAATATTGATCTGCCATATGAAATGGGAAATTTCAGTGGACATCACAGGAGGACTCCAGGCCTAGCTAACGCCCACATGCCCAGCGAATTGCTTCAGGAAGCATGCAGTAGCTAAGGAGACTGGAAAACCTTTTATTTTCATCTCTTTCTCACACTTATTACAGACTTTATTGATATAAACCACCAAGTAATGTAGACCGTTTTAAGGGCACTCGTATTTTTGGCCGTGTTTGGTCACCTCTGTGTAGCACTTGCCACATTTTTCTTCGTTACCAGATGTTCCTGGTGGAACACACTTGCAGCGGTTGCAGCATGCCGTGCATGCTCTCACGCAGGGTCTCTTCCTTCGATGTAATTTGCATCTTTCCTCACAGCGGGGGACGCATTCTGCGCATCAAATCAGGAGTACTTAACCCATTTACAAGAAAACAACGCAAAAACGAAGTATATATATAAATAGGAAAAAGTCATTTGGCGCCTTTAAATTATCAAGTAAATTATAAATAGGATCTCAAACTATCAATTTTGACACATTGAACCAACTAACTACCAAATTTTATCAATTCACGCCCTGAACATAAATCTAACGGTCAAAATCGTCAAATTTGAGTCACGTGACACGATTTTAACTCCCAGATTTTAGTTCATGAACAATTTAATAAAATTTGATAGTTTGTGGGCTTAATGTGTCAAGATTAGTAACTTAGAGCCCTATTTATAATTTACTTGACAGTTTAAGGGTTCAAAAATAACTTTACTAATGTATAAATATACCATGAAAAGAAAGGTTTTTTTTTTTCCTTTCTTGGTAGCTTTCTGTCCAAGGGAGAAAGATGTATTTACCCTTTACCGACATCACTGGGGACAATGGTGCAGGAGCAGGCTCCTTCACTGGCACCTTAGCAGGAGCTTGAGCTGGTACTAGGACTTTGCCATAATGTCACTACACAATTGCAAGGTCCAAAATATTTACTTCGTTATTTTGCTGTAAGATCAGCAGGTAAATTTAGAACTCCAGGTAAAAAACAGTAATTAATCGAGTTCTTTTGGAAAGTGATACATAAACTACAAGGAAATAAGAGTCAAGCAGAAATGTAAATCAATTTATTGTACCCAAATGTAAATATATAAAGAACCAAACTGAACAAAAGGAAAAAACAAAAAGGAGAAACAGAGATCATAAAAGTTGTCATAGCTACCTGTGGCGCGGGCTCGACATAGTTAGATGAAACCTACATGGCTGCCAACCTAAATGCTTATTTATTTCGGATCATCTTCTCCAACTGCCTCTTTAATACCCAACGCCTTCCTCTTGCTACCTTCTTCCCTAATAACTCCCCAGCCACCCTAATCTTCGCCGTACAGATTTCCCTAATCTATACTCTGTCAACCCAGCTTTATTCTTAACCAAATCTTACTGATGGCGGTCCAGGCCTGACTAATAGAATAATCCCGAACCCAACTCCTGCAAGCCTGCTAGCAGCTATCGCTCAACAAGCTGCACTCTCTACTCCAGCTGCTTCATTGCTTCCAAGCAATCTCGTACGCCCTATCTGTCTAACCATGACGAAGCGCTCCATGCATACACCTCCTACAAACCCGCTTATGGAAGAAAGGGAACATAGAATCTCAAGGAACATCACAACAGTTGACACTTATAAAAAAAAAAATAGGCTACGTCCTTGCCCTTCCAGCCAAAACTGGACGCCACCAACCCTAGCTGACCAATGATATTAGGAAGTGGGTGACTTGGAACTTACTTTGAATCTATCCCGCTTAATTAATAGTTATCTCGTGTTGGGCTTGTTAGCTGTTATATGGTCGCTGTAGTTATATTTTCTATGCTGTTATGTGCTTAATTTTAATAGTATCGTTGTAACACCGCGTGATCTACGATTAATGGTTCCATGACTGTGGTAAGTTCATCTCATTTACCTCATCACATTTTCCTTTCACAAGTCTACATCTTTCCGGCAACGTTAATTAAGTACAGATCATCCTACTGTTTTTACACAAAGCATCTGTCATCTGCTTTCGAATAAAGTAAAATAAAACAAAACGACATCGAAAAACAATTACCAACGGAAAACAAATTATGGGAGGTTAACTACATGGAGAAAAAATGTTCACATAAGGAAAGGCTTTCGCTTGAGGCTCGCGCGCGGGACCGCACACTCGACCTGCATGCCATTGTCCAAGTGCAAACAGTGGCGATTCGCTACAGGCTCGCACGCGGGCCTTTGCGTGCACTGTGTCAAACCTGGACATGGCATCCCATCCGCTCACGCGGGGCCGCGCGCGACACTCGATGAGTGCCCAGTGTCCCAGGAGCATCCTGCTGGCTTGCGCGCGAGACTGGAGCGAATTCCCACTGTCCACAATCGGGGGCAGTGTGATAGGATCCCAGTGAAGACAACGACATGGACTATCACAAGTGGGAGGATGAATGACAAGAGTCAGCGCCAGTGACCGACTAGTGCGCTCCTGACACACCCCGAGCGCGCACACCATAAACAATACCGACCGATCAGGGCAGGATGACCGACCAGGGCCGGCAAAGCAGGCTGACCGACTATGGCAGCCAAAGCATACCGATCGACCAAGGCCGACCAGGCAGACTGACCAACCAGGGCAGCCAAAGCATGCCGACTGAACAGGACCGCACAAGCAGACTGACCGACTAGGGTAGCAAAGTCATGCCGACCGATCAGGACATCCCAGGCGTGCTGACAGACCAAGAGCCAGCGATACTTATTCTCGGCATGTCAACCAACCAGTCGCAGAAAGATCGGGATCAACTCAAGACCAGCTCGGAGCGTAGTGGCAGCGCGACCACGCTTTTGTTGGAAATATCTTACACAATTGGGGTGAATCATATCTTCTAGATCTGGACGTTTCTTCGAAAGTCTAGAATATTTTCTTCTTATTTTGAAGTGTGATTTTAGGTTTGTAATATCAAATCTCTTTAATTTAAGGGATTGATTCCTAAAGATCAGTGATTTGATTTTGATTTGTTTGGAGTCAGTTAGGGTTTGTAAGCTCCTTAGGATGTCTATATAAACACTTTTAGGAGCATTATAGAGGATCATCGAGAATAGTAGAATCTTGGAGAGCCTGAGTGCTTTTGGGAGTGTTTGGCCGAGCATAGGCACATATATGCTAAGTCGGTGTCAAGGCTAATAATCTTTTTCACTTGGGATTCATTCTAGGCTAATAACCTAGATTGGGTACCCGTTCTTAGGCTAATTAACCCTTGATCGAGATTATCTTGTTTCTTGTGGTTCGAATGACTAATAATCCTTATACCACGTTTTTCGTTCTTATCAATAAAATATCGAGTGTTCTCCACTTTTGTGTTTTAGATCCTATATTAAATAGTTCATGTGTTACCAATAACGGTTTAAGAGGATCCATTGTGGTGATTGTGTTCGAATCACTTGGAGGAGTTGGTAGATGTTATGGTGGCCTAAATCGGAGTCCCTAACACAGTGGCCAACAGCTCGCTTGCGCGGGCCTTGTGTGGGCAGTCAATCACGTGTAGGCTTGGGTCGGGCTTTGATTATACTGATGTTTTTTTTGTAAACACCATTTCCAACTAAAACCACGTTTTCCTGCATCTTTTTTCTTTTTTTGCTTTTTAAGAGATTGTGACCAAATACAATTACATATTAAACCCCTCGCACGAATGCCCATATCAGGATGTGTATATGATGTTCTACGTGCAGGCTTATGAAATCTCCACTCTCGTTTGAACCCATCGATTATTGAAATGACAAAAGTATGTATCTAATTTCAATATATCTTAATTCTAATTATCGTATTTAATTATGCAATATTTGGCAGTTTCACTGGATAAAAAGTTAATTAGACGAATAATATATGTACCTTTATATGAAGTAACGCATGTGTTGAGAACGTACGCACCAGAAGTTCCAATAAAGTCTGTTTTTCTGAATTTTTGTGTAAAAGGCAATGATATAGTAAATAACCTTTCGTTTTCTTTATTAACGAATATGCTTTCCGTTTGCTTCATTCATAAATAATTATCCGTTGATCTTTCTTCGTATATTGAGTTTCCGTTTGTTTTATTCGTAGATTCGTATATATATATAATGTTTTTTTCCGTTTATATCTTCTTAGGCGAAGTAGACATGTTTATTTACATGTGAAAAAAATAGGATTAAACTTCATGGAAAGGTGTAAACAGAGTGGCTACCCCCTTAATTAATAAAAACAAACAAACGACATCACACAATTGGGCATATATCTGGGGATTTTTCGGGATTGCGAGATGATAGTAAAAAAAAAAAACAACAAATACCCATTCGTTAATATTATAAAATCGCAGGTACTGAATTTGCCCAGGTAAGTTTAACAATAAGTTCTAATGCCATATAAGTGCTTCTACAGTTTAATTATATATTACAGGAAGTAAAACGATATTGGGTCTTGGTCCCCACCGTCGGGTACCTATATGGTTGACTGTCGGCGCAATTAAAGTATTGGATCATGTGAGACAGCTTTACGCGCATCAGGTGAGATCCGATCCTGTCCAATGCGGGACAGAAAAGTTAAACCCAAAAGTTCAGCCTCGGTAAAATTCATAAAACCAAAATTACAACCTAGGACATTCACGACCAAACAAGCTACTATAGTTTCAAATATATATGTATCAGCTTAGAGAGAGAAAAGGGCATGTGTAATTAAATATATGTATCACCTTAGAGAGAGAAAAGGGAATGTGTAATTATATGACAGTGCGTTGAACGGTTGAACCTGATAAACTCGAGCAATTAATTTTATCTTATGTCACCGAAGGGACTGACGGGCAATTAATTAAAGATTGGGTTTATGGTAGGATTTTAATGACTATAGATGCAAGTCATATATAAAGGCACGGCCGTCAAGGCTCATCCCAAAATATATTTTTACATGTAATTTTTAAATTTTTTTTATAATTAGGTTGGCCTGGGCCCGTCATGGTTGAGCCAAGGGCGCAGGCCAAAATAAATTTTTACATCTGTTTGTTGTTTTTTCATTACATGCACGCACCATTTTTTTTCTTTCAGCTCTCTCTATCAGATTTTCTCTCACACTGCTGAAGACAGAAAGACATCGTTTCAATTTTTGTAACCTTCTAAAATTCTATTCGTGCCTCTCTCGAGTCTCAACGCCTCTCTCTCACAAACACACGACAACAGCGTTAGCGTACTAGTACCAATGCGGCAGTGCCTTTCTCGCTCTCTCTCAAGTCTCAGTGCCGCCAGCTACCGCCTACCACCACCGCACCGCCCAGGTATGACTTTCAGCCTTTCCTTCCATTCTTCTCACTTCTCTAAATCTGATTCTTTTTATCCCTCAGGCCTCACTTCTCATATTTTCTCTGCCCCACCGTGCAGCCACCGTCGTCCGTAGTGCCACAGACCTCTTGGCTCTTGTCCACTACTAAAAGGTAATAAAATTATAAATTATGTTGGATTTGATAATTTTGATTTTGAAGAGCTAATCAATATCCAATTCCGAATGATTTTTTTTTGGTGAAATTGTGAAATTAAATGCATTTTTTTGTGAATTAATTTATACTTATATTTCGAAATTGTTCATTTTATGATTATCTTGTCTTGGGAAATTAATTTGTATGAATATATGATTGAGATTTGAGAATTTATAATAATCTTGAATTATGTTTTGATTCCAAATTAGGGCACGTTAGACAGAATTAATTATATATATAATATAATTATTTCATTTTAATTTTTCATCAGCATCTTTCTTTTTGTCAATGTCTAGGAATAGTTGCAGGTTCTGTAATACCCCTCTCTCCCTCGATCCACGTATTTACTATGTTTTATGTATGAATGTGTTTTTGTGTTACGATAAGTTTAACCACTATGTTAATTTATCTTATATATGATTTTAACTTAGTTTTTAGGGAAACTATCATTTTAGTCCCTAGGTTTTGGGCACTTTTGCAATTTAGTTCTTCACTTTCAAATTTTTAAAAATTTAGTCCTTGAGTATTTTTTTTTACAAAAACACCCTTCCGTCACTCTTCCATCCAAATAATTAACGATGACATGTGGCATTACGTCGGCAGCCATGTCACCTGAAATAATCAAAACTCACTGTTTCTTTAGACTAGTCTGCTGGTCTGCTGGTATAGTCTGGTCTACTGATGCTGGACGGGAGGTGGAAGACCCGCTTCTCTTTAGTTTACTTTTTACGTGTCTTTTTCGTATGGTGGGTAGTAAATGCAACCTTATCATATCTTACCTACTTATTTAGGTGGAGCTTTATCATTGGCGCCTGGGATATGTGAGATGCGGAGGTTTAAATGGTTAGTTAGGTGGATGTACATGATTGGTTTTAAATTAATGGAATAGACTCTTAGCTTACGGTAATAGGTTGGCCAAAGGGGATGTCCGTAGGAATGTTCTAATCTTAACTGTGCAACAGAAAGAATAAAACAAATAGAATAAGAGAGTTAAACCTTGCGAAAGAAAAAGAGAAAATGAGATAACGACAGAGAGGGAAAGCGACGTAAAATCTGGGGAGCTAAGTGTTTGACTAAGGGATAAAAGGAGGAAAATCTAAAGGTAAAGGGGAAAGCCATGTGACTCGGCCTGTCTCTTTTCCTTTAGTCTTTTTCTTTCATTTTCTAACATATTCTTTGTTTGATTAGGTGTTATTTCATCAACAACTAAGCTGTACTCAACACCTAGGTAAGAAATCTAACTTAATAGGTGTTAAGGGTGATCTGGGTATCTTTTAGTCTCTGTCAGTAGAAGAAATAGTGAATATGGGATTGTATGACCACGGGTTGGCCTTGGGTGAAGAATCTGTGCATGCATGAATTTTTTTAAAGACCTCTGTTGAGTTGGGTACTGGTATGTTTGAATGGTGTAGAAAAAGGAAAGGACTTTTGTTTTAGAACAGAGGAAAAGAAAAATGTCCGAGAAGCCTTTTGATAACGTGTTCGGGAATTTTATGATAACATGTTCGGGGATTTTATGAAACGTGTTCGGGAAATATTTAACAAGCGACTTCGGGAAATTTTTATAAAGCGCATTCGGGATATTTTTAAAAAGTGCACTCGGGATATTTTTAAAAAGTGCACTCGGGATATTTTTAACAAGTGCACTCGGGATATTTTTTAAAAGTGCACTCGGGATATTTTTTAAAAAGTGCACTCGAGATATTTTTAACAAGTGCACTCGGGATATTTTTTAAAAAGTGCACTCGGGAATATTTTTGAAAAGTGCACTCGGGATATTTTTTAAAAGTGCACTAGGGATATTTTTAACAAGTGCACTCGAGATATTTTTTAAAAGTGCATTCGGAATATCTTTAACAAGTGCACTCGGGATATTTTTATAAATCGTTGCAAGTGCCCTAAAATCCTTTCGTTTACATACAACCAGTCCTTATTGGGTTCAATAATATATAAAAAGAAAAAGTTGTATAAGTTGTTGGACTTGCCTATGTAAGGAAGTCGTATTTGGATCGTTATGAATTGTAGCATCTTTATGCTAAAAGATCACATGTTAATTATGTATCGTTATGAATTGAATATCTGTTGTATGGAATGTCATGTTGCATCATATGACATGTTATAGTGCATTAATATCTCATGGGTATGAGAAACCGTTGACTGAAATGATTGAAATGACTGAAATGAAACTCATACCCAGAGGTGGTCCTATGAACGGGTGACGGTACCGATCACAATGGGATAGTGCAAGCCACCACTGAAAGGAGTGGGTGGTATCCTTGGCGTGAAACAATATACGCTTGACCGGGTCCTGGTGCAAGGAGCACAGGAAAGTCCCATAGAAGGGGAGGGGACGCACAACTCTGCTCTGGGGGATAGAACAGAGTAACGAAAGGACACCTCTATCGAACCGGAAAAGAAAAGAAAAGAAAGAAAGTGATAGTAACTGAAAAGAAAGAAAGAGAAAGAACCGGGAAACATATGCATCAACATGCAATTGCATTGATCATGTTATTTTGTTTCTTATGATCCATGTTTAATTATGTATGACATGTCTCCTTTTCCCTCTTTACTGAGTCAGTAGGACTCACCCTTTTATCTGTTTAATTGTCTTGTATGTACAATGGTTGCGGACACTGAATATAGCAGATGTTGACCTTTATGAGTGTGGAGTATCTGGATGTTGACCCATACATTATAGTGATTACGATGTGGACGTATGTTACGGATTCATATGAAGTTTATGTGGAATGTGAGTCCAGTGGTTCTATAAGGTACCTCCAGCAATTCCACTTGCGGAGCTAGTTGAGGATGTCCCAATCTCACCGTCATAGCCGCTAGAAGATATGGTGGAAAATGTAATAATTGACCTGACCTCTGACACTGAGTCTAGGGTTGACTAGAGATTCAATTGTCATCTTTTTGGGTTCTCGTGGTAGTTGTACAGTTGTTGGGGTTTGTGGTTGTAGTATAGAAGGCAGTAGACAGCTTCCACTTTTGTTGTACTTATTTTCATTTACTTCTGTTTTCCTTTAGACGGATATTTTGTGAATTGTAACTCCTACCTCCTGTTTATATTGTACATTCTTTTACTTAGTGTTTAACCGCTATGTATGTTATATTATATTATTCAAGCTATAATTTCTACCTTCTAAAACGGATATATATATATTGCATTACCAATAAAATTTTAAAAGTTTCCGCTAAGCTTTTTCAACGTCAAAATTCATAGGATCATTCGTGCCGTAATCTCCGTTTGTGTGCATACCATCACTATAGGTGAGCCTAGGTGGTAAGTACGGGCACAGAGCGTGACAGGTTCTCTCTTTAATTTCAGATGTTTCGGTATACCTGATTGATTTAGCTATATATCTTACAAATGCATTGTCACAAGCTTTACAGTGAAAGGATCAAAACATTGTTAATGCTATGAGTTTTGTTAGAGTTTTGAGGGAACGGTTGCAAGAGTTGAGGGAGATAGAATGAGATGAATTTTTCAAAACATTTTGTCTGAATAATTCTATCAATGTGACCAATATAGAAGATATTATACCAACTCGCGGTCGTTCGAGGCGTGGAGGGCAAACAATTACTTATTTGTATTATTTTTTCGTGTGAAAGTGTTTTGCCAAGATATTGATTTAATTGTTCAAGAGATGAATGATCGTTTTAAAGAAGCAAATACAGAGTTACTTCTTTGCATAACATGTCTTTATCCAAGGGACTCATTCTCAACATTGACTATGATAAGTTATGTCATCTTGCTGAGTTTTATCTAGAAGATTTCTCAACAACTGAGAAGTTGTTTCTTAGAGACCAACTTGACATTTACATTAGAGATGTTAGATTGCATGGTGCTTTTTCCGGGCTTCAAGATATTGGAGGTCTTGTTGTGAAGATGGTTGAGACCAGAAAGAATATTTTGTATCCACTAGTTTATCAGCTTATTGAGTTAAAATTGATTTTACCAATTGCGACTGCAACTGTTGAGAGAATATTGATTTGCGTAATAGGATGAGAGATAACTCGATGAATGATTGCATGATAGTGCACATAGAGCGGGAAATTTTTGAACCTATAGAGAACGAAGTCGTTTTGCAACATTTTCAGAAGATGTAGAAACGCAGGATTTATTTGCCCCCTCTAAGATAGATTTTAGAATTACTTATGAAAAACAAATTCAATCATTTTAGTTTAAAACTTCGTCATAATTGACTTCTACTCTAACTTTATAAAGGCAAATACTCTTCCTGCCCTTACATATTCCTATTAGACGGATACTGTGTGCATGTCTAGTCTCGTCCCATAGCTCTGATTTTAATGTTTCCTAACAGTAGTATAGTACAATAATCGAAGTTCGAGAAACGTTTTTCACATTTGTTTTGTTCTTTTTCTTTGCTAGAATATATACGACAATAATTGACCAAGACAGGTGGGATGGGAGCTCAGAAAGTTTAATTAGGTTAGGTGCCAACATTTACTACACTTCTTTACACCATTGACCTCAATCCAACCTCAAGTCAAGTCTCCTCCGAATTCCGATTTATTTCTTCTGTCAATAGCTCGATTTATTTCTTCTGCCAAGTGCCAACAGTTGAACAAGATTTGATGATTCCACGTTGCTTTTGTTTTTAACCTTGCTTCAGTACGACAATCGGCCAAGGCTTTATAGAGTACCGAAGCAAGTCTTTTTTAAATATTTAATGTACTGTCAAATGCCGAAGAAATTGTTCGTTTGTAAATATATATATATATATATTACAATATAATGTATTCAATAATATTTATAAAATGAATATCATAAATCTCAAAAAATCATATATAAATACTAATACTTTTTATGCAAATTTCAAAAACTTTTCACACAATTTTCAATGTATTTAAAATAAAAAATTAAATCAATTTATCTCTATTTATAATTTTCCGCCTAAATTTAAAATTTTTTATTAAACAATTATATCAAATCATCCTGGGGCGGAACCAAGCCATGACGAACCATGGAGGCACCCCAAAATATATTTTTACATGTAATTTTTTTTTAATTTCTCTTTTATAAATTGGTTGGCCTGACCCGCCATGGTTGAGCCCAGGGCCCAGGCCAAAATAAATTTTTACATCTGTTTGCTCTTCTTTCATTGCATGCACGCACCATTTTTTTTTCTTTCAGCCCTCTCTATCAGATTTTCTCTCACACTGCTGAAGACAGAAAGACATTGTTTCAATTTTTTGTAACCTTCTAAAATTCTCTTCGTATCTCTCTCAAGTCTCAGCGCCTCTCTCTCACAAACACACGATAACTGCGTTAGCGTACTAGTACAAATGCGGTAGTGCCTCTCTCGCTCTCTCTCAAGTCTCAGCGCCACCAGCTACCGCCGCCGTACCGCACCGCCCAGGTATGACTTTCAGCATTTCCTTCATTTCTTCCCACTTCTCTAAATCTGATTCTCTCTATTCCTCAGGCCTCACTTCTCAGATTTTCTCTGCCCCACCGTGCAGCCACCGCCGTCCGTCGCGCCATAGACCTTTTGGCTCTTGTCCACTCCTAAGAGGTAATAAATTTATAAATGATGATGGATTTGATCATTTTGATTTTGAAGGGCTAATCAATATCCAATTCCGAATGATGTTTTTTGGGTGAAATTGTGAATTTAAATGCATTTTCTTGTGAATTAATTTATACTTATATTTCGAAATTGTTCAGTTTATGATTATCTTGTCTTGTGGAATTAATTTGTATGAATGTATGATTGAGATTTGAAAATTTATAATTATCTTGAATTATGTTTTGATTCCAAATTAGGGCACGTTAGACAGAATTAATTATATATATAATATAATTATTGCATTTTAATTTTTCACCAGCATCTTTCTTTTTGTCAATGTCTAGGAATAGTTTCCGGTTCTCTCTTTAATTTTAGATGGTTCGTTATACTTGATTGATTTAGCTATATATCTTACAAATGCATTGTCACAAGCTTTCCAACAAAAGGATCAAAACATTGTTAATGCTATGAGTTTTGTTAGAGTTGTGAGAGAACAGTTGCAGGAGTTGAGGGAGATAGGATGAGATGAATTTTTCAAAATATTTTGTCTGAATAATTCTATCAATGTGCCCAATATAGAAGATATTATACCAACTCGTGGTCGTTCGAGGCGTCGAGGGCAAACAATTACTTTTTTGCATTATTTTCTTGTGGAAGTATTTTGTCAGGTTATTGATTTAATTGGTCAAGAGATGAATGATCATTTTACAGAAGCAAATACGGAGTTACTTCTTTGCATTGCATGTCTTGATCCAATGGACTCATTCTCAACATTTGACCTTAATAAATTATGTCATCTTCCTGAGTTTTATCCAGAAGATTTCTCAACAACGGAGAATCTGTTTCTTAGAGTTCAACTTGACACATACATTAGAGATGCTAGGTTGCATGATGTTTTTTTGGGCTTCAAGATATTGAAGGTCTTGCTGTGAAGATGGTTGAGACCAGAAAGAATATTTTGTATCCACTAGTATATCAGCTTATTGAGTTGGGATTGGTCTTACCAGTTGCGACTGCAACTATTGAGACAATGTTCTCTGCGATGAACATTATCAATATTGATTTGCGTAACAGGATGATAGATGACTTGATGAATGATTGCATGATAGTGCACATCGAGCGGGAAATTTTTGAAACTATAGAGAACGAAGTCGTTTTGCAATATTTTCAGAAGATGCAGAAACGCTGGATCTAATTGCCTCCTCTCAGTCGTAGTACAAATTACGATATATATATTTCAATATTTTTTGTCTTTAATTTTTGATATTGTAATTCTAAGACATATTTTAGCATTATGTATGAAAAAAAATTCAATAATTTTACATTAAAAGTTCGGCATAATTAACATCTAATCCTACTTCCGCCACAGTATAAAGGCAACTACTCTTCCTGCCCATGTATATTCCAATTAGACGGATACAGTGTGAACCATTGATCAAGACCATTCTCATGTCTAGGCTCATCCCATAGCTCTGATTTTAATGTTTCCTAACAGTAGTTTAGTACAATAATCGAAGTTCGATAAACGTTTCACATTTGTTTTGTTCTTTTTCTTTGCTTGAATATATACGACAATAATTGACCAAGACAGGTGGGATGGGAGCTCAGAAAGTTTATTTTGGTTAGGTGCCAACATTTAATAAACTACTTTACACCATTGACCTCAATCCATCCTCAAGTCAAGTCTCCTCCGAATTCCGGGTGAACAGAACCGGACCCAGACCGGACCGGACCGGAAAATCGGACCGAATTTTCGGTCCAGTCCGGTCCTTTTTCTTAAAATGCGGTCCGGTCTTCCTTTTTAATAAATGCAGTCTGGACCGGAGCGGACCGCATTTATTAATAAATAAAAAATATATATTTTTATTATTTTTAATACAAATTATAAACATAAAACGTTTAATTTTAATCTAAACTAAAACTTAACATTTTTATATACACTTCCCATTTGAAATTAACCTAAAATAAATTTTTAAAAATTTTTAAAAAAATTAAAAAATTAAAAAAAAAAAATCAAAACCGATCCGGACCACTTAAGTGGTCCGGACCGGACCGCATTTAGTGAAACCGAACCGGACCGGACCACTTATAAGTGGTCCGGTCCAGTCCTATAATATTTAAGGACCGGAATGCGGTCCGAAAAACCGGACCGCATTCCGGTTGTGCAGCCCTACCGATAGCTATATTTATTTCTTCTGCCAATAGCTCAATTTATTTCTTCCGCCAACAGTTGAACAAGATCTGAAGATTCCACGTTGCTTTTGTTTTTAACTTTGCTTCAATACGACAATCGGCCATGGCTTTATAGAGTATTGAAGCAAGTCATTTTTAAATATTTAATGTACTCTCTAATGCCGAATAAATTGTTCGTTTTTAAATCTATATATATATTTTATAATATAATGTATTCAATAATATTTTAAAAAATGAATATCTTAAATCTCAAAAAATAATATACAAATACTAATACTTTTACACAAATTTCAACAACTTTTCACACAATTTTCATTGTATTTAAAATAGAAAATTACATCAAATCTTCTTTCTATACTTTTTCACCTAATTTTGATATCTTTTTCCTAAACAATTATATCAAATCATACAGGGGCGGAACCAAGCCATGGCGAACCATGGCGGCCGCCATGGTTGGCTCCGTCCAAAATATATTTTTACATGTAATTTTTTTATAAATAGATTGGCCTGGGCCCGCCGTGGTTGAGCCCAGGGCCCAGGCCAAAATAAATTTTAACATCTGTTTGTTGTTTTTCCATGGCATGCACGCACCTTTTTTTTTCTTTCAGCCATCTCTATCAGATTTTCCCTCACACTTCTGAAGACAGAAAGACATTGTTTCAATTTTTGTAACCTTCTAAAATTCTATTCATGCCTCTCTTCAAGTCTCCGCGCTTCTCTCACAAACACACGACAACGACGTACGTTAGCGTACTTGTACCAATGCGGCAGTGCCTCTCTCACTCTCTCTCAACTCTCAGCGCCACCAGCTGCCGCTGCCGCACCGCACTGCCCAGGTATGACTTTCAGCCTTTCCTTCCTTTCTTCTCACTTCTCTAAATCTGATTCTCTCTATCCCTCAGGCCTCACTTCTCAGATTTTCTCTGCTCCACCGTGCAGCCACCGTCGTCCGTCGCGCCACAGACCTCTTGGTTCTTGTCCACTCCTAAGAAGTAATAAAATTATAAATTATGTTGGATTTGATAATTTTTATTATGAAGGGCTAATCAATATCCAATTTCAAATTATTATTTTTGGTGAAATTGTGAATTTAAATGGATTTTTTGTGAATTAATTTATACTTATATTTCGAAATTTTTCATTTTATGATTATCTTGTCATGTGAAATTAATTTGTATGAATGTATGATTTGGATTTGAGAATTTATAATTATCTTGAATTGTGTTTTGATTCCAAATTAGGGCACATTAGACAGAATTAATTATATATAATATAATTATTGCATTTTAATTTTTCACCAGTATCTTTCTTTTTGTCAATGCCTAGAAATAGTTGTAGGTTCTCTCTTTAATTTTAAATGTTTCGGTATACTTGATTGATTTAGCTATATATATTAGACATCTAATAATTTTGGAGAAATTATTTGATTATTTGATTGATTTAGCTATATATCTTATAAATGTATTGTCACAAGCTTTACAGCGAAAGGATCAAAACATTGTTAATTCTACGAGTTTTGTTAGAGCTGTGAGGAAACGGTTGCAGGATTTGAGGGAGATAAGATTGGAAGAATTTTTGGAACAAGTCAAAATATTTTTTCTGAATAATTCTATCAATGTGCCTAATATAGAAGATATTATACCAACTCGCGGTTGTTCGAGGCGTGGAGGGCAAGCAATTACTTATTTGCGTTATTTTCGTGTGGAAGTGTTTTGCCAGGTTATTGATTTAATTGTTCAAGAGATGAATGATCATTTTACAGAAGCAATTACGGAGTTACTTCTTTGCATATCATGTTTTGATCCAATGGACTCATTCTCAACATTTGACCTTGATAAGTTATGTTATCTTGCTGAGTTTTATCCAGAAGATTTCTCAACAACTGAGAAGCTATTTATTAGAGATCAACTTGACACTTACATTAGAGATGTTAGATTGCATGATGTTTTTTCTGGGCTTCAAGATATTGGAGGTCTTGCTGTGAAGATGGTTGAGACAAAAAAGAATATTTTGTATCCACTAGTTTATCAGCTTATTGAGTTGGCATTGATCTTTCCAGTTGTGACTGCAACTGTTGAAAGAATGTTCTCTGTGATGAAGATTATCATATTGATTTGCGTAATAGAATGAGAGATGACTTGATGAATGATTGCATGATAGTGCACATCGGGCGGGAAATTTTTGAAACTACAGAGAATGAAGTCGTTTTGCAACATTTTCAGAAGATGCAGAAACGTAGGATCCAATTGCCCCCTCTCAGTCATAGTACATAGTACGATATGTGTAATTCAATATTTTTAGTTTTGAATGTTTGATATTGTAATTCTAAGACAGTTTTTAGCATTACGTATGAAAAAAAATTCAATCATTTTGCTTTAAATGTTCGACATAGTTGACTTCTAATCCTAGATCCGCTACTGAAATCATCTCTTTGCATATTTTTACAAACTTCAATAAAAATTAAATATCTTTAAAAAAATATAACTATATTTATACAAAAAATTATAAAACTTCAATCGACATAAATATTTACAATTCTATCCAAAATTCTAAAATTTTGTACAATTTTTTATTAAACAAAGATCCCGTTTGCACGTATTAACTAGGCAACTAATGATCAGCCACCTAACCACGTCTGTAGTCCGTGGTGCACCTCGCAGCAAATAAAATTGTAAAAAAATTGAATATTTACAATTTACTAATTAATTAACCTCTCATACCAACCTATCAGAACTCCATTTACTGCAAACTCAATTAGCTAGCAAAACATGATTTGTGTTCAAACTGTTCGCCACTAATTGCGTGTCACACGTACGGGGCCAACGACACTTATAATTACCATCTTTTGCTAGTGAAATTACAATGACTGTTCGGCGGCACCCACATTATTTTACAAATTAATATATGCCCAGTGCTCTCCATTTTATTTTGAAAGGCTGCGGGGATCAATAAGAACGGAATAGTTGGGGCCACTAATTCCATTTTATTTTACCTAAGTGGTATTAATTAACTAAACGTTGCCAGATCAATGGATTTTGCAAATATTTTTTGTATTCTGAAATTTGAATGGAAATATTGTTGTGGATTACCAATTGAAATATGCTAATTCTAGGTTAGCTTCCTCGAGATTCAGAAAGAAAGCAATAAAGTCGAATTCTGCATAAGTACTTCATGCTCATAAGAAGACGTATATTTTCTAATAGCTTCGGTAATTGGTCTGAAAGCCCAACTTAGTCTACTAACTTCTCTTGTAACGAAACCCACCAACACATTTGCATAGGCCATGAGAGTGTGCCTAATCCCAAGCCCAAAGTTCAGTAGCCCACAAGGCTTCATTCTAGGCACTACCTAAAGTACATTGCACACTTGGTGGCCTTTCTAGCTAGGCTCGTTCGAGTTTTTGGCTTCAGATCAGCCATATGGCAGGTGAAATGCAGCAAATGCAGCTTGCAAGGACTTAGCCGCATGATCTTCCAGCTCATCCTTCGCGTCAGTACAGCCGATGTTTAGGCGGAACTTTGCAATTCTCAAATGGGTCCCAGATCAGCTTGAATCATTTTCAGCCAATTTTAAAATTTGATTTGATTCTATTTCTTTTTTCTTCAAAAAACCAAGAAAATTGATTTGCCCAATAATTGCCATTTTCTTCTTGGGAAGATGTAAATTTAAGTTAATTTATTTTTTCATTTTTTGTATGTGACTAAAAGGGAGAGGCGATAACCAGCGTAACCATCATTCTTAAGCATGACCATAAGAGCACTCCCGCTGTAAAATATCAAGTTTGAACTAAAGCTTCTCCTCACTTGGCTAGAGCTAAATATTAAAGTACCTATTGGACTTGTTCGCCATGAATTCGGTGCTTGCTATATTCTATGTGGCTCTAAAGACTTCAGAACATATTTAGTTTAAAAACTTTCAGAACAGTGGAAAAATAAAAGCGTATATAGCCAATATACAACATAATATACAGAGACCTCGTACAGCCAATAAATGTGGCTTTCTATCATAATGTGATACACTACTCTTTCTCTCAGGTAGGAAGGAAAAAAAAAAATCTTAGTTTCATAAGTTAATAAAACAAAACAGAGCATATAGATGACTAGGAGTAGTACACCGCACCTATTGTTCTTCGGACGTAAAATCTGGCTCTGCTGGTTTCTGAAGCAACATGGGCGGAATTCTCTCCGGCAGTCTTGCCTTCCGTGTACTGCTACGCCGCAATGAGCGAAGAGCATTGGCAGCAAACCGCGAAGCATAAATTGTGGCACCTAAACTTGGCGAGCTCCCACCAGCCTTGGCCAATGCATCTTGCAATCTATTCTCCTCCACCCGAAGAGACTCTTCAAGTTTCTTCTTACGGTAGCGGCGCCAGGCTGCCTGTATAAAACAAGCTGCCCAAGTCCTCCATTGCTGAGAATAAAACCTAAAAGTGTGGCGAAGTTGCTTGCTATGAAGCCGCCGGAACTGAGATGCTACAAACTTCAAGTCGTCGGCTTTTAGAGCAAAGGCTTCAACTTCTGTAAGAGCTTGAACAGTTCTTGTTGAGATGGGAAGGTTGGATGAGGAGTGGGGATCCAGAGCCCAAGTAAGAAGTTCTTCTCCACAGAAGTCACCAGCCTTGAGATATTCAGAGTTGAAGAAACCAGTTCTTCCACCATTGGTTGTCATGGTCAATAGCTTGCCTCGCATGACGAATAGCATCTCATCAACTGGGTCTCCCTCCCGAGCAATGTAGCTTTTCTCTGTGTAGAGAACTGGCTTGAGACGATCACACATTGCATCCAAGAGCTGTTCGTCCATCTTTTCAAACATTGGCACCTAAAGACATTCCAAAAAAATTAAATGAGAATCGATCCTAAATCTAGTACTTACTGAAGGTGTATAGGATGCAACCTTAAAAGTACTCAAAATGCCTCATAAATGCCCTTAACAGCCATTAAAATGACTGGCTTATTATTGCTCTACGATAAGGTCCTTGACGACAAGTAATGACTAGTAGATACTCAAACACACCTCCCCCGGCCCCAGTGGTGCTTCCTTTCTGCTTCAGAAGAATGGAGCATTCCCTTGAAAAAGCAGATGGTGCCACAATTCCCGTAAACATTACATGCACTACCCCAACCTGATTATATCAAAAGGCCTTATCCACCAGCAAGGCATTTTAGCAGATATGTTTAGGTCAAAACTTCTCCCTAACTTAGCATAAAGCTTCTGAACTAGGCATTGAAAGCACAAACCACACTATAAACAATGGTGAAGACTATTTCCAAGCAGACAAGACATAAACAAGATAAGAAAAGAAATTAAGCTTCGCAGGTCTAAAAAAATCAAAGTTTAAGCATGAAGAACAGCTCCTGGAACAATCGTTGACACAGGGCTGCAGTCGGTCTAAATTGTTCATTTCGCATATTCATCAAAATAGAACCTTGAGGTAGCATTAGGAAGCGACATAAGCAAAAGCAACAGCAGTGGTCTTGACTTCACAAAGACTGATTAAGCCAATCGATCAGTGCAACTAGATTACATAACTACAGAATAACTCTACTGCCCATTGAAGATAAAACTCTCATAACTCATTCAAGGCAGCAAGATGCTCATGCAGCCCCTTTCATGGAAATTAAGCAAAAATAATGTGGCGAAAAAAAGAAGTAAAAATAGTGAGTAGGAAAATCTAGATTAGAAAACCAACTATTCCATTCTTACTCCCAGCAACATGACACATGTAAAAAGCTAAATAGAGAGGAGGAGGAACTCACTCTCATGAGCAAAGCCAAGCAGAGATGGCGCTTTATGTCCCTTCTTAGGTCCTTGGGAAGGTTACAGATTAGAGTCTCTTCATTGACACCTCTAGTTTCTTGCCATTTGTATTGTTCATACCTCCTAATCCGCTCTCTTAGATCCTCGGGGAGTAATCGGTGTGACATCCACTGTTCTGCATCTCGCCTTTTGACTCTCATCTCCTCCAATCTTGTAGTTGTAGATTGCAAGTAGGTCTGTCTCAAAACAAGTTGAATTCATCATAACCTAGAATATATGTGGGCATCACATAAGTTTGAGTTTCAATAGAATGTGATCCAATTCAACCAACCTAAAACTATGCTTCATAACATAAGTTTAACCACTCCATGGCTTTCATTGAACTTGTGTCTAGGTCATCCCACAAATTCAAACAGCTTCCTTTGATCAATAGAAAACCACAAACTCTAGGAGTGTAGAAAATATGACAAAGAAGAAGAAAACTCATTACCCAACATACTTTCAGAAAAGAGGCACAGTGTTTCTATCTTTTACTTCTCTGTTTTTTTTGGGGGGGGGGGGGGGGGGTGGGGGGGGGGGGGTGGCGGCTAAATTGAGATCCAGGACTTCTGCAAATTATGTAATAATAATCTTAGGACTGTCAATGCATTTCCTGGATCGCACGAATCTCACCAAAATGCAGCTTGTGGGAGTTGTATTATCTGGCATCAAACTATTGCACCAAAACCTATCAAAATATATGGGCTGAACTTTTGATGCAGAAATCCTTCAACATGCAGTAAAATACGTGGTCCTTACACAGAGCAGTTCAGATTCTAACTTTTGGAACTCCTCATAAAAGGTTGCAAATTAAAGCTGTAAAATGAAATACTTAGTACCAACCTGCATGTTCCCGATTAAAAATGAAAACAGTACCAAGCCTGATAGTGAAATAAAAACTGCAAATAATATTTCCCAGACATAGGTACTTGTTGTCAGATTTTGACCAAGAGAACTGCAAGCAAAAAGCACATATAGATCATCAGAATAGTTTCATAAGCAAGTGTTAAACATAGAAAGTCCCAAAAAATAAAATAAAGTGCACCAACCAATAAAACAAGTTCTATACACAAGGCTATAAATGCAAGAAACAGAAACAAAGACTAGATAGGCCTCATGTAAAGCTGAGAGCCTAATGAGCGTAAGAGAAGGATATAACACAGAAGAAATATCACAGAAGAGAACAAAAAAGAAGTGAATAACTTCCAAAAAGGGGCAAATAATGTTTTTTTGGGGTAATTAAGCATGCTGTAATATAAATCAAAATACAGGGTTGGCAAATAATGTTGACAGAGATATCTGAGACTGAATTGCAACTGCACGACATAGAACAAGTTCAACAATCCACGTATCGCTGTGATATGCCAAAGTTCACATGAACTACGTTAATATGCACCAGGCAACGCAACAATACCAGTTCTAAACACAGGGCTGAAAATGCAAGAAAGACGAACCAAGATTCAACATGTCTAATTAACACCCTACGTACCCATTGAGCATAAAATTAATGTTCGCACCACCCACAAATGATCCTTCGTCGTCAGATATCCTCCCATTTAGATCCCACATCCTTGTACCTCTTTTCCACCCTAGCCCCCCCCCCCCCCAAACTCATCCAACCAATCGCACACAATCAACCCACGGTTCCTCCTTTTCCCAAGAATGATATTAAATAATTACCAAAGTAGACCTTAATTCCATCCGATTGGTATTGGATACAAGAATCTTTCTGCCAACAAATGGGGGTCACCTGTACAGATTCCTTTTCGCCATACATCTAAGACCATTTTTATGTTTACAAATAGTATCCTTTCTTCTTCTGCCCTCAGACTCCTCTGATTCTTGTTGCTTCTCCCAACCTAAAACTTGCTAACGGCTTACATATACATTCACCTAGAGAGATAGAAACAGATAGATCAGAGACATCCTCCAAGAATGAATATGAAATTCCCTAAACAGTCATTTACCATTGCTCATCAAAATCATTTTGATAGAATAAATCAGTCAAGTCACCAATCATCTACACCCCTCAGCATAAAAGAACAAGAAAGAGCCAATTGAAAGGTAATCAGAAACCAAGCTTGAAGCAACGAAGTTTATTAGCACTCTGGCAAGGGACATGGCAAAAGTAGTCCATCCGACTTGCAGACTGTTTGCTAGGTGCTTTTTGCACAGAGAAAACAAATGTACAATGGCAATAGAAATTGTGTATGAAAGCACGAAAGCATAGAAAAGCACATTATGTCATGAGTAGAGTACTGCACAAATGCACACAAAAGTGAGATCATTTTTGCCCACTAGCTCAGCATAAAAGAAATAATATCCCATATAAACACACCTCAGATTTCGCAGGCCCCACCAAAAACAGTAAAACAGCTTCTGCGGGAAATCAGTCGACTCCACTACACCAGAATCAAGAGCATCAAGGAATATTCCAAAATCAAAAAGCGTCGTATTTGGTGTCTGTATTGGACAAGAACTATTCAGAAGATTATCTATGTAGGAATTATCATCACATAGCAAAGAACTATTGGCGCATGTAGTGTTATGCCCACAGGCTTGTTGCCAGCATGTGGCTTCTCGTTCTATGGAGAACAAGTACCAAAAGGCTCCAAGTACCTAAAACACCAGCAAAAACTATACTGTCAGAACCTATAGAAAAAAAGGGCTAATCCAACCAATATCTTGCTTAGACAAGCACGCTTTTGTTAAAAAAAATCACTTTTAACAGGATAAATTGGAAATAAAAATGCCTGGGCTCAAGATGCTAGTTGCAAGTTCAATGGTGGTGAACTGTGGAAAGGAAAAGGGGTCAATGGCCAAAAGTCACATGAAATCAGGATTTTTTCTGTTTACTCTTTGAAGTGATAGGAATAGCACGTACCATTGTATTAAATTGAAAGAGCCCAATTTGAATCTTATCAGGCAACATTACTATTTGCCTTCTCTATTTATAAAATAGGACAATTTTCCCTATGGTCTGCTGATGTGTCTAGACATTTTCACCACGAAACCCATGTCCAAAACACTATTTCAAAAGTTGAAAAAGGTCTGCACCTTGATTTAAGTCATGAATGTTCATATGAGACATTGAATAATAGGTCTTACCATTGAAAGTTCATAGATATAAGTTACTCTACTTTTAGTTCACTTTCTTTGGTATACATGCTTGCATACAGCATCTAACATTCTCTGTTCATGTAGAGACAACAGCCTATTTAGGTCTCTTAATGAAAATCATATTTATCATCCAATGCATGAAACTTCAACCCCACCAGTATTGAGGATTCGAGGACAAAAACTCATTTTTTGATCCAACCACTAATGTATCCTCTCTTCCATCAAATCTAATCTAGAACTTATCTAAGAAGCAGCTTTATTAATTACTGATTATGTACATAAATCTCTCGGGTTATATGAATTTAGTCATGCTCATGAATAAGTACAGAAATTGATAGATCTGACTCATATTAAATGTGCTAATGTTCCGTCTGCTCTGAAATCCATGTAATCCAGCCTATCTGCATTTCACAGTTTAATAGCTTTTGTTTCCCCTCCCGAATATTGTCAATATTTTTTTGCCCTCCACCCAATATTCCACAAGTTAAACACATAACACATAAAAGGATATAAATAAGTATTAGAAGTTTCTGAGTCCAAGCCAAAACACCATATCCATGTCTAAAGATATAATTTGAGTATTTACTACATCTTAAGGTCGAATACAACATTAGGAGGCAAAGGTACATGGACATAAGACAGGTTTAAAATTACAGTAAGGCAATAAAGTGAAATCAAAGTGCAATTTCCATAAGCAAAAATATTTGTTTGAAGAAAATGTGTTTTTATTTCCAACGTAATAATAAAACAAAAACCAAATAACTTGAACAAACTTACATGGCTAGCCAGCATGTAAAGAAAGAGATTGAATGCAGCTCCAGCCCACGCAGTTTGAGTGAGTATGCCAGAAGTCCTTGTAACTTCCTTATATAAGGGATAGATTCGAAGACACCTCGGTACATATTGGAAGAAAACAACAAATTTTAACAAGTTCTTCGTATTCCACGATCTTGAGCCTCCCAGTTTTGGAATGATAACCAAAACCACTACCTGACCATATCATAAGTTAAGATTTGATGGGTAATATCAGGAAATGTGGAATAAATATAAGTTTGAGGAAGATTTTGGAAACAGAGAGCTTTTCAAAACAACTCTTCACAGTAGTTAACACAAAATCTGTCTAATTTGGGCTGTTGAAGTCAACCTTCGACTTACTACAACATACTTAAACACAAGTGACAGTCAACACGAAAATGCAACCACCAATTGTTAATCCTGCACAAGAATTCCATGCAACAGGATGTCCTCATAGGAGGACAAACACCTAACATACTGAAAAGGACACCAAGTGTAGTAGTATTGCAATAAACACCAAGAGGGAACTAGGGAAACAGACACAAAGACCCAAACTTACTTTGCAGGGTGATACTAGCTCCTCACCAAACCTTACCAATCGAGTATTCATCAACAGATAAAGCCAGGGATATAGAATATAATCCCCTTGCAAGGTGACTATAAAAATACTTGAAAATGGAAAACTTTTGGGCTGCAAATATTTTCCCTCACCTGTGGGAGGGGGAGTACTGCGAGAATGTCGATTAGGAAGTATGATGACAGATACCTGCTTGCTATTGCCCAGGCATCTTCAACTAAAACACCTCTTCCAAATACACGAGAAGAGGGAGCAATAAAACCGGTATGGAACTGAAAAATAATATGAATTATATAAAATACATCTGTCAGAAATCGCAGAACAATAGCTGTCGTCTGCATCCTATAGTCCAAGTTAAGGCACTTCCTTTCATCATCAATCAGAGGGATATAAAAGAATAAGGGATCCAGCGAAACTGCAATCACACAAGAGAGTACAAATATCTTATTCCACTTCTGAAGGAACAGCCCCTGTGGATCAAGAATCTTCTTCCTTGAGCGTGAGCCTTTAGCCACACCACTCCTGTATGAATAGGATTCCAACGACTTTCTAATCCTGTTTATCCTCTCTGAACTAGATTCAAAGCCTCTTTGAAATTTTTCTGAAACCAAGTTTATTGCACTCCTGATTCTTCCTGGATGCATTCCATTATTTTCTAAATATTTCCCCTCAGAACTTCCCTCTGACTTCCAATCCTGAAATCTGAGCCAACCATAATAAATGAAGTCACAAGGTGAAAATGAAGTCCAAACCATCTCAAAATAAAACAAAGACATTATAGCGGTGGTGGAGCATAATATTGTTGCATCAGTGATAGGCTGATAGCGTTGGTGGTAGATGTGGTGACTGATGAACAAAAGTCGTGGCAAAAAAGTAGTGGAAGCCATGGCGGCGATAACATTCATAGGACCTTGTTAATATACACGGCAAATAGGAGGTAGGAGCTAGTGGAAAAGTTCTGTGGGGTGGCACTCACCATGGCTGCAGCTCAAAGATAGCAAAATTGAACCTTTTTGCTTCCAAAAGACAGTTCGTTTCCCATGCATAAAAGGTGGGTCGAATTATAGCATAAGTAGCACGGTGGTGGCTATTGTAGCTATGCTTGTGTATCACACAATTGAACCTTTTTGCTTCCAAAAGACAGTTCGTTTCGCTTTTCCTAAAAGAGCAATAATCGACTCTTTAATTTTCGAGAGGTGCTTCCCACTGGCAATTACCCAATATTAATCTATGTGCTTCCAGAAGCATAAAAAGTGCTCACAAACATGCTTTGGACCTTAAACTCAAGACAACATCACTAAATATTAGGACTTAGATACGAAGCGTCGAACTAACCTCACAATCTTCTCTTGCTGGTACTTCATGACTTTGAGTTATTGACAACACGGTTTTCCAAGTGAAGAATCCACCTCTGATAATTTAACCAACGCAAGGAACTTCTTCATGTACCACAAAAGTTCTCAAAGCAAACACCTGATACGTGGAAACACTCCAATTAGAAGATTTCCCTGTCATTGACTTTAAGCACATTCGCCACACATTCTACTCAATTAGAAATGAGAGTCTAAGCAACCATATGGGTCGTAAAAAAATTTGTACACCATCAATAACCAGTAATATGAGGGGAAGAGGGTAGAATGATAAGGATTGTTTTTGGTACAAGTGACAAAATGGGGCAACTCCAAAGAATCCAAATATGAGAGATATTTCTACTAACATCCACACCAAAAATATCTTCAAAAGACAATACGACACTACTGCCAGGTAGAATGGTAAGGAAACTTAAAGGGAGCGAACTTTTTATTAAATTGTTGGAAACAACAAAATCAGCAAGAAAAATTCAATCCTACATTTCCGGAAGTTTAAACTTCTAAACTCTCTAACTAAAGTTCTAGAGGATGCTTCCGAAGTTCGAATCGTAAAAAACAAAACGAAGGAGAGTAAGTGGCTGGAAGGGAAGAACCGCAAAGAGACTCAAAAATCAAACCAGAACTGAACGAGAAATGAAATAAAATGAATATTGACAAAGTTCAAGAACAATCACTTGGGGGCTCTGATCGGCAGAGGAAAAGGGTGATAGAGAGATAAGTGGAACGCACCGAAGAAGGAGATTCTGAGTGATTAAGCAACCGGGCAGTACATGTTAAGAAAACTCCATGGCCGATCAACAATGGTATGAACTTCTACTTCTTCAAATAGAGGATGAGAGAGAGAGAGAGAGAGAGAGAGAGAGTTCGCGGAAATTGGCTTAGGCAGAGAGCCGCACAGAGTCAGTTTCGTGATTCAGATTTTACTCAGAAATTTTAAATTATGGGAGTCGACAGACCACGAAGCTCAGTACGGTTGGGGATAGGCAGGAAGTTTTTTGTGAGCGTGGGACCTACGGTTGCCTTTACAAGGTTTCTCGGTATGCCTACGGTTATTTTCTGTACGGTGAGATCAGTAACCGAGGGGTTACTTTTGATAGTTTTTTTTTTTTAATTTGACATTTGTTCCATGGATTTAATCCTTTGATAAATGGTTCTCCATTTGGTTATTTTCGGCCTATTCGTGGTATTCGCCAAGGCGATCCTTTGTCGCCATTTATTTTTATCTTGTGTGCTGAAGCTCTTTCTCAGCTTGTGCTTCAGGAGGAGGGGTTTGAGAGGCTTCATGGTATCAAGGTTGCGCGTAATGCTCCACCAGTGACGCATTTGATGTTTGCGGATGATCTCATTTTTTTTACTAGGGCTAATGGTCGGGAATTTCAAGCTGTGCAGCATGTTTTTGCATCGATACTCGGCCTGGTCGGGGCAGAAGGTGAATCAACGGAAGTCGTCAATAGCCTTTAGCCGCAATACTCTTGCTGAAGTGCAACGAAATCTATGTAGTATTCTGGGTCTTCAGAAGATGCGGCTTGGTAAGTAGTATTTGGGGCTTCCGCTTGTGATGCCACGGTCTAAGCTTCAGGCGTTTCAGCATATGAGGGATAGGGTGATTCAAAAGTTGGTTGGATGGAAGGCCAAAGTTCTTTCGCAGGCTGGACGTACCACCTTACTTCGAGTTACTGCCTCTGCTATGCCTCAATATCAGATGGCATCTCTTCTTTTACCAAAAACATGGTGTGTGGATATGGATAGGAGGTTTAAGAATTTTTGGTGGGGATTTGGGGAGAGTAGTTCTCGGCATTTTTCTCCAGTTTCTTGGAGTCGTATTTGTACTCCTAAACCTTGGGGTGGAGTTGGGCTGCGGAGGTTTTATGATATGAATCAAGCTATGCTAGCTAAGTTGGGGTGGCAATTATTGGCTAAACCGAATCAATTATGGGCTGTTTTACTGAAAGCCAAGTATTTTAATCAGTTTCTTCTGGGCATTTTTGCAAGTTTCTTATGGGCGCTGTGCATCTTGGACATGGCAAGGGTTGCTGCAGATTCGGTCCTTTTTGCAGAGGGGTATGTGCTGGGATCCGGGGGGTGGGCATTCGATTGTAGCCACTCGGGACCCCTGGGTTCTAGGGGTGGTGAACTGCAGACCTGTTCTTCGTTCTCATTCAGATGTGGTTTCACCTCATTTTTCTGTGGCTGATCTTTTTGATTTTGTTTCTGGTGCTTGGGATCATTCTTTAATTTTGTTCTCTATTTGAAGATGACTCGGCAGAGGCTATTTGTAGACTTCGGTTGCTTGTTCCTGGGGCTGAGGATGGTGTGCTTTGGTTACCTGAGGCGAATGGTATTTTCACTGTGAAATCAGCATATCGTTTTTTGTTGCAGGATTCCATCTCTAGTAGTCTCTTTGCTGAAAAGGATTGGGTTGCTCTTTGGAAACTTAAAATTCAGGATAGGCTGAAATTATTAATGTGGCGGTGTGACATGGATGCCTTTCCGTTTAAGGGAAAAATTTGTGCGTTGGTGACCCCCTTGGACTTTGAGGCTAGTCTTTGTCCCTTGTGTGGTGTTGAGGTAGAAACAGGGCTGCATATTTTTTTTCGTTGCTCTATCGCACGTGTGCTGTGGCGTAAGGCGGTTTGGCCCTTGGATGCCGACCATTTACAAGGTGATAATGTGCAGAGTTTTATTCGAATTTTATCCCAACCCCATAGGTTCCTTTATATAGATGAGGAGATGCAGCGGTGATTTTTCTTTGAGTGCTGCCATTGTTTTAGATACTCTCTGGTTTGGGCGCAATCGTGTAGTTCATCAAGGTGGAGATGTTAATGTTCGAGATTTTATTAGATTGGTTCATAGACGGTTTTTGGAGCATTCGCAAGCGTGGCGTATTTCGGCTATGTCTAGTTGCAAGGTTTGGTGTCCTCCGTTTTATGGACGGCTAAAGTGCAATGTGGATGTGGCCTTACGAGGTGGGGTGGCTGTTTGGCTGCTTGTTTTAGAGACTCGGGAGGCTCTCTCTGTCATCTGTACACGGAGCAATTCTCAAGCATCAATTCTCTTTTTGGAGAATATTCCTCGCTTGTGGCGGATGTCAATATTGCCTTGAATATGGACTGGGATCAGGTGGATTTTGAATCTGATTGTCAACTCCTCACTCGGATGGTTTTAAATGAGGAAACTCCTTGTGGCCCTCTCTTGCTTTGATCAGATTGTGTCTTTACGTGGATTCTTTTTGGCTCATTCCTCTTGCTTTCTAAAGTGGATCTCCAGGCGTCAGAACTGCTTTGCCCACTCTTTGGCTCAATGGGCGTTCTCTAGTTCGCGTTTTGGTGTTGTTTCTATTTCTTGTTTGCCTGCTTATGTTCTTAGTCAGGCTTCGTTTTTTGTTGACTAGTTTTCTTTCTGGTTGTAATGTTTGTTGAGAAAAAAAAACTTCAAATTTTTAGTGCTTGAATTTTCTTTGTTTGACGAAATGGTAATTCCGTTAGTATGTCGTTCATATGCTTAACAGAGCTCTCTGACACGTCAGCAAATTTGTATCGATCGACCGGTACATATAGCGGTCGACCTCTTCATGTATCGGGCTACCACTCACTTTCAGTAAATATATCAGGTCGACCGTTTCAAATTCGTTAAGCATATAGACGACAGACTAACAGAATTACCATTTCGTCAAATAAAGTAAACTCAAGGACTAAAAATTTAAAATTTAAAAGTATATGACCTATTTGCCAAAGGAGTATAAACCCAAGGATTAAAATGTCAAATTCTTTTTTTAAAAAGAAATGCTTTTTTTTAAGAAATGTTTGATGTTCTTCTCAAGTTCTTCTAAGAAAAAATTTGACGGCTCAGGATCTCTGAGTGTATAAAATCTATTTTTAAAATTAATCCTGAGCCATTAAAATTCTTTCCAGAAAAACATGGGAAGAATCCAGGAAGAGCACTAAATATTACTTTTTTTATTAGTTTGTATTCTGCAATAATATTAGATCGAGAAATATTTGAAATTCTTCTTATGTTCTTCTCAGATTTTTTTTGAAAAAAATACTACGGCTTAGTATATTTAGATGAATAAAATTCACTTATAAAATTCTTTTAGAAAAAACAGAAAAAAACTAAGAACAGCACTCACCATTTCTCTGTCAGACCGTTTTCTGTACGTATTTGTCACGGGAGTCAAGCTACCTGTCCCTCTCTTGTTGACTTCCATTTGTGTCACGGAATTTACCTGCTACTTTCCTCCCTAAAGTCACCTCCGGTTTGTTCCGTCAAAGTGAGTTCGGTTAGGACTAGGAGTACAAATTACTGTGTTCGTCGTCCATGTCGGAGTGGACTCTCCTTATCAGATAGAGAATAAAGAAATACAGAAAAGAGGAAATAAAAATAAATAAATAAATAAATATTAGCTACAAATTTCCTAATTTATTAAGGAAAGTTTGGATGTTATCAAAAGAAAGTTGAAAGAAGATTCTATCTTTGCAAGCATATCTTATATCGAATAAAATAAAATATAGTCGGAATTTTAAAAGGAACACATTATGAGATTGACCTTTTCTTTACATTTTGATATCAGATTTATTCAATAAAAATCACAAGAAAAATGATCCAAGTTTCTTAAATTTTGATTTTTTGCATAGTTTAACTCAACAACCTACAGCCAAAAGCACAAGGCATGAATATATATTAAGTGATAAGATTTGAAAGTAATGAATCAATTGATTTATGAAAAAAAAATCGCTCTGAATTCCATACATGTACACCACAATTACAATTTTTTTTACAGGAAGGAAATGAGTCATTTGTTGGTTCAATCAGCTACAAATTCTTCTTGGATTCTTTTGGAAAGAATCTGACAGTTCAGGATCTCTGGGTGTGTATGATCCATTTATAAAATGAATTCTGAGTCTTCAAATTCTTATCAAGAACTCAAAAAAAAAATACCAAAATAAAAGCATGAAATATATGTCTTCCTTATGTGATCAGGAAACCGATGGCTTCGCGGCATCTCGCCCCCCCTAAAGTCAATTTTCACGAACCTAATTTCACTTTAGAAATTAGAAAGCCAAGAAGAAGAAAAAAATATTATCGCTTTAGAAAGAGACAGTGCGAGGTTCCTTGCCCTTTCTTTCCACTGTCTATGTCTATGACCCTGTCAACTGTATAAATTTGAATGCTGATGACGCTCAATAATTTAACACATTTTGACAGCGTATATTATATACGGTGTTTTATTACACAACTTTGTTTTTCCTCTATAAGAGCCCCCTTTTCCTTCCTCTAAAAGACCAGTAGTTCTTTTGCCCAGGAGGACTAATCTTTATCTCTGTTCGTATGACGATAATAAAGAAAATCGTGCATCAATCTTGTGCCTCCATTCTGTTTAAGATGTACATTAAAGCAGTTCATAAATATATTACGACTGGCTTAAGTAAAACCTCCGAACATGAACAGAGACTCCTCCACACAAGCTGTTTAAGCTATAGAGAGTAAACTTAGGCCTACCAGCTTACAGGTGAATCAAGAATCGAGAACTATATATAGCCTATGTCTAAAGACTATAGCACAAGATATATGTCTATTGATTTTCCAAATTAAAAATTTATTGTATTATCTGATAATAATAGTTCGTTCACATTCTTAACCAGTAAAAGGCAAGAGACTAATCAAATGATACAGTCTCGAGCGTGCATGCATAAAAGCAGAGTTCTTTTTTTTGGCAAAAGGAGAGGGGACAATCAGCCTAATAATCTTCCCTCTCTGAGCGTAACCACAAGAGCATCTCTGCTCCAGGTTGAGCCATGGACGAGCCCTTTACCATAGTCCCAACAAAACCACCAAAGAATCTCAAGCTCATCCACTAAGCCTCAAATCCGACTTTGCAAGCGATTTCAATTTATGTCCGCTTAAACTCCTAATCCTAGAACTAATGAATATTAGGTATTACCAACTAAGCTACAGCCGTGCTGGTGCATACAAGCAGAGTAACCGGATTACAAAGTAACGGAAGAAGGCAAGGCACGAACTTTGTTATAAACGTTAGAAGGCGAGATACCAAGGAAATTAGGTCAGGAATAACCGAGGGGGGCAATACAAATCAGCCCCAGAGAGAGCCCGCACAAGAATTCTAACAGCCGTGAATCCGATATCGCTTCACAGAACGAATTCAAAACAAAAAACATTTCATTAACGTCTGAGAGCATAGGGCATGCGAGAATGTGGTTTACACAGGGAAAGACGTCCCCCACATCCCCAGCATGAAAGAGTGTAACCAGGTCAATTGTGCCACTACAATCAAGTTTTAATCTTGGCTGGAAGGTCTTCGCAAGACCTTGTGCTGTTGGTCGGCATCTCATATTTGGTACAAACTTAATTCTCTGAAAACTTAAAGCCACATTTGGTGCAACGGTAAAATGTAGTCTGCCCTTCATCCGCTGATCTCATCTGTAGTGATGAAATAGAATAGAAAAGGAGGCAAGTTCTTAACATAAGGGCATCCTGCATTGAGTTCTTAGCAAAAGAGGAAAGAAAGAAAAAGAAGAAAAAGAGGCATCTGGTAGGCTACCTGCATTGTCCAATATTCAGCCTCATCATTATCACATTTCTCACATTTCTTTTTCACCTGCCGAGAATAGCAGTGTTAGGAAAACTGACAGCAGATTCTATCAAAACCCCATGCCTGTAAAGCACTTACCTTTGATAACTGCACTTCCTGGTCATGAATGTGTGAGATACCCAGCTCCCTCCTAATATCCTGCATTTGCAACACAAGCATACGTGTGGAAATAAACTTAGAGCCATTATAACTCACAAAATCGAACAGAGAAAGGAGCAGAGTTTGGTGTATGACAATGAAGTATGAACTAACTAAGTTGGTAGCAAATACCGGAACAAGGATATCCCAACCTTGGTCAAAATTTTGATATTTATGACATAAAATACGATACATGTATACCTGTCAATCGCTTAAATATTTAACACGACATACTCCGATTTCTAAAGTGCATGCAGATAGTAGACAGAGAAAATGTGGATACCATAGAAAATGTGATGTTACAGAAGCCAACAACAAGGCAACCTAACAGATTGATCAGTACGAAACATCCATCTCAGGCATCATCCCCTCGCAGACTCCATCAAACTCTCTTATCTCCCCTACTCCTTCCCCCTAGCCCTGTGGCCTTTATTTTGCTTTATGAGTTACTGTCCAACTCAATGGTGTTTCATTCCCTCAGATGTGTCTATGAAGCAGGGAAAAGGAAATAAAAAACTATTCAGATCCATAATAACAAAGCTTCATTTACTAAACGATTGGCAATAACCAAACACTGAAGCTATCTCTTCCCATCCCACGTCCACCCCCCAACCAGAACAGACACCAATACAACATTGCGCAATCCTATAGAAAGCTTACATTCAACATCTGTCACACCGGGAGAAAAATTATCTACGTTGGATAGATGTTTCCTAATTACATAATCATAATTTCCTATCACATAATCAAGCTTCAGCCATTATGAAAGAGATAATTAATTGATTTTCAACAAAAGAAATGCAATTGAAGATCAGTTTAAGTCCTACCTCAGCTGTGACTACGTAAGATATCTCTCTTTCAGAAATCTCTGAAGACCATGGCAACCAATTAGCAACGTCCAAAATCAAATAAAACGTAGCAGGAAATTGAGAAATATTTTATGGGCCCATATTACATAAATGATAAAACCAATGCTATCAAAGAAGATAGACTACTGATGCCAAGCATTAAGGCATCAAAAAGTATGGCACTAATGCGAGAACAAGAATGCCACAAAGGAAGTATAGAGGGAATATCCCGTATATACTTTTTAGGTACTGGTTTTAACATGAAGTTGAGTACATAATAAAATGATTAACCAAGCAAAACATCTAACGACCACAATAAGCACGCAATTTAATATAGCAGCTATACCTTTTGCACTACGCTTAAACTTGCACAGAGGACATTCGGCATACTTGGTTGATTTCAAAGATAGCATGGTCCCACAGAACTCACAAAACAGAAAATCACGCGCATGAGAATACTCCATGAGATTCCCCTTCAGTCAGCTGTCTCTGACGCCGTCCTATACGAAGCGGTGAGCTAGGGCAGAGGGACTGGAGGCAGAGAGGGAGGGACTGGGTGTTTCTTAGAAAGAAAACGTTTTTCTCTAAGGGTATAAATGGCATTTTTCTTTTTGGTTTTACAAACGGGTCAGATTCGGCTCAGCATCGGGATAAACCGCCGTGATTGGGTCGGAACTGGGTTGGGATATCGGGTATTTGCAGGATTGCTACAGTATTAAATTCAGGAATGGTAGCCTAAAAAGACAAAATACTTGAATTATGATTATGATCTATTGGCTACAGCTGTCTCCACTTTGATCTTTGTATATTGATCCGAAACTGAATTTTGGTCAACAATAAATAATTAAATACTTGATTTCGTAATTCAATTTTTTGCCTAATTACGTAAACTTATTTTTATAATTCAGCATTTAAAAGGCCAAATTGTTTGAGTTCCTTATAACATGCTGTATAATTTTCAAATATTTCATATTTTTCCATTTAATGTTTGTTATGTATACTGTTTGCTAGTCTTGTGTAGAAGATTAGGGGCAGTTCGGTTTATTTGTATTCTCAGAATTTTTTGAATTCTGAGAATACACAAATCGAACATATTTTTTAACATCACCTAAAAATAACTACCGCACGCATATCAATAAAGTTAATATCACTTAAAAATTCTCAAAATACAAAAAAATCTCAAAAAACTACATAACCGAACATCCTCTAGAAGTTGTTTGTTCAACTATGAATAATATTAATAATAATAATAATAATTGTCCTTCGGCTCAAACGAACGTGGCACATTCTAATTGCCTTCTCCGAAGAGACCGACCGTACAATATCGGTCCCCCCCACCCAAATGAGAGCTGCCACGTTGCCACCTGTCTTCGGTGCCAAGCTACAAAAGCCCATCATCTTTCCCGACTTCTATTTCTCTCCCTCCCTCCCTCCATCAATCTCTCTGTTTCTCTCACTCCCACTTCGCGATCTCGGTCACACTCAAATTTCTCCACCTCTTGAATCTCACTCACTCTCTCTAGGGTTCAGAATCTCTTTCCCACTTCCTGGAGAGAGAAAGTACATGAAGTTGATTCTCAATATCTATATCTCTATTAGATTCGGATCCTCTCACGTGCTCCAACCTGTCCCAGCTACCCTTAGGTCGGTATCTTCGATCCGATCCTACTGTTACCGGAGCTGAAAATCGAGATTTTGGACTATAATACGTAATATTTCAAATATCTAAAATCAATCTAATTAAGCTCTATATTCAGGTAATTTTGATTGAGTTTCTGAACTTGTTTTTCTTGTTGCAGATCGATTACTCGAGTAGATTAGAGAGCGTAGGAGGTTAGATTATGTTTGTTCCTTTTTTACTTTTTGGAATTGTTGTCTTTGCTTTTCTTTGTTTGCCGTGTAAACCGAAGGATTTGATTGGCAAAAGGACCAATAGAGAGCGAAAAATTCGGTTGTATGTTTTACCTTGTTTTTGCTTTCGGAGAAACTCAGCTGGATGATGCTACGCAGGTCATATGAGGCTCAGCTCGGTGCAACTAAAAATAAAAATGTTCGATGTGTTATACATGTGTTTGAATCAAAGACGGGGTTTCTGATGGATTCTTTTAGTGTTGTTTTGCTGTTTATTTTGCGATCTTTTTCTCGAAAACAAAAATTTGGGTGATTCTGTTTTATCTTCAATCAAGTGCACGGATGCTGTTTGAATCGAATTCGAATTGAAATTTATGGAGCTTCCAGTCTCATTTGTAGGTACATTTCATGTTAATATTGCATTTTTTGTTCTCAAACTACATATTTTGAATGTAGTATTCGGTCATGGACAAAGTAGAAGATTAGAATTTGACGTACTTGTTTAGCATTTTGGGAGACTTGGTGCGGGTAGTAATTCTAATGATTTCAATGGGCAGTGGATAAGAGAAGATCTGGCAGTAAAGGCCAGATAGGCTGATTATGCAACGGTTGCATAGGAATGTGATTGTTCAAGCTGGGCATTTAGGAATATTTTCCAAAGGCAGAGTACAATTGGGTGATATCCAAAGGAGTTTGCATGCAGGTCTTGGCTTAAAGTTCTTGTGGAACCGTGACTTTAGAACGAGTTCAAGGATGATGGTTGATACAAGTGGTACAGAAGAACGGGGACCCACTGTGGATGTGTTGCCTGAGAAGGACGAAGATGGTGGATTTGCTAGTGGAGGGTGGAAAAGGTTAATTTGGGTTCTCCTCTTTTTGTTATATTTTGGTTTGTATGGTAGTGTTTTGACTTTGGTTATTGAACTATAAGTAGGACAATCTTGTTGCTGCTTTACCATCATAGATTGCGTATATCATGCTGATTTAGATCAAATATGCATAGTGCTGTAATTTGTATTTACAAGTGATTTCAACTTTTTTTGTTGAATTGTTAATAGAATTCTCTTTTTTGCATGTCTGCCTAAATATACGACTTTTGTTAGGAAGCCAGCCAGGAATTGAGGTTGATACAACTTTTTTGTACTCATACCTTTACCATATAAGAAAAATCGTGTTTTCAACTTAGCGCGAATGTTTATTGATAGGAATTCATAAGATTGGAACCCGACAAAACTGCTCTCCATGTATCTATTGTACCTATTCCCTGTGAGATCAAACTGTACTGATCTCGTGTCTGTTCATTAATTGACAGTGAAGATGGAAAACTGAGCTGTGGGTATTCAAGTTTTAGAGGAAAGAGAGCAACCATGGAGGATTTCTATGATGTCAAGACATCCAAGGTTGATGGGCACACAGTTTACCTGTTTGGGATATTTGATGGTTAGATTTTCTCTGATCCTCTCTTTCATTAGAGAATATAGCTTAATGAAAAGTTTGGGTATTACATTCAGAAGCTGTATTCCGTGGCACCATGTTAAAAGGAAGAATACAATCTGTCATGTCGGAGTCATATTGTTTGAACATCTCCCATACACACTTGACCGAGGAGGCAAACTACTGACAAAGTATGGGTGTCTTGCCATGTTGGTCGTGAATGGTATATATAAAACTATGGACTGTGCACAGAAAATCTGGACATGAGGAGCAAACAAGGGCAGACCCTACTATTCAGGGGTCACCGAGGAACCTAATTTAGTAGAAGTTCGGCAAAGCCTGACATCTATCGCTATTTGAATAGTGTTTGTATATTGAGAAAAAGGCATCCAATAACTGGAGAACCTATATGTTCTATTATTGCAATTTTCAAGTCGCACTAGCATGTGGTCATAGACTTGAGTTTCTGCCTCGTAAAGGGTCGACTCTGGACCTGTTCATATAATCCACATCTCTTACATTTCATTTTTGGATTATAATTTCCATCGGGCTTAACAAAAAAAAATGCCATCAGTGTCTTTGTATATGATATCATGCAAATTCTCTGACAAATATGATGTGTCCTTACAGGTCATGGGGGTTCTCGTGCAGCTGAGTATTTAAAGGGGCATCTCTTTGAGAATCTCATGAAACATCCACGATTTATAACCGACACCAAATTGGCTATTTGTGCGTTCAAGTTCTCTGATCCCCCCTCCTTTTTTTTTTTGCGCCTGTGAAGCAGCAACCTTATGTGATAATTGAATATCACTTGTTTTCGTTGTTCAGATGTAGGATCCCATGCTTGTTTTGTAACAATTTGTGATTCATTCGTGCTGAAGCAAATGGCTTATTTGTCAACACCAGTGTAGAGAGTTTGGGGTCCTGCATGTAATGCTTTTCCACTTTTAAATGTGGGTTTGTGATATGCTATCTTTAACTTGGGTAAGCTTGCAGGTGAATCCTATCAACAGACTGATGCTGATTTTTTGGATTCTGAAAGGGATAATACTTACCGGGATGATGGGTCCACTGCATCCACTGCAGTGTTAATTGGTAACCATCTGTATGTTGCCAATGTGGGAGATTCAAGGGCAGTAATATCTAAGGCTGGCACAGGTGAAACTCATGTCATCTGCTATGTTATTTTGTGTGGGGTAATTGCTCAGATGTAAGGTCTGAATAAAAGGGTGGTGCAAATTAATATTTAGAGCTTACCTGGTATGGAGACAAAATACCGATAACTGGAAATTAAGGAATTACACTTAGTCCCCCCCTCCTCTTCTTCTCCTCTTGCTCCCGGGCGGCCACAATTAGCTCATCTAAAAAACAAGTGCCTCTATTATCTAATATCCTAACTGCATCACTTGATACGTGTAAAAAACAGTTGTAATAAATTTTAGTGGCATTCATTTCTAGCATTGAAAGATTTACTAATTTATTAATTACGCCTGGAATTGTACTCTAAAATGAACATTACTTAACTGTGGAGCTATGGGTGGGGCTTCTAAAGGTACCTGTTTTTCACTTCCTAACAGCGATCGCACTTTCTGAAGACCATAAACCAAACAGAAGTGATGAGAGGAAGAGGATTGAAAGTGCCGGTGGCGTTGTAATGTGGGCAGGTAAGATTGATTAACTTACCCTTGGCTGATGGGTGCCTTAGCTAATGTAAGGTAGTCCAGCTAGACATGACCTGTCGGATATTGTCAACCTTGTTTTCTATCCCCAGAGAAGTCTCAGATGGGAACAGGGTTGAGAATCCAGTGCAGATCAACCCTGGTATATGCTAAAATCTCTTTTGTAGGGACAGAATGGGATGGGGTGAATGGATTACTCGCAACCTGTTTATATAGGTGTACTTGCATAAGAGTTATATCATCTGTGCTTATCGGGCATGTTATTTTAATGAATGGCACATATCCTAACTTGATTTATTAGTTTGTATTATAGAATATCTGTATTCATTAATGAAATAGCACTTCACCTGTAGTTTTTTTGGACCAAATTGAGTCTGCTCTCATTAATAAGATGTGGAGGATGAGCTCAACGGTCCACTCCTGGATGTGTGTGACTTGTGTCTACCTAAAAATAGTCGAACAAGCAACCCATGCTCAGGGTTTGGTGAAAGGCCATTTGCTACTTAGTGCTCAAACATGTCTAGAATTTCTTATTGCCAATTTTCTTGCGTTTCCAGGCCAACCACAAATCCAAACGGGAAGGACAATATAAATGGAGACACAAATACTTGCATCTAGTTTGGATCCTTTTAGCATTATGTTATGTGTTATGATTAACAAAAGATGACAGCTCCAAATATCTAAACGTAACTGAAGGATTGGTTTTTTTAGGAACTTGGAGGGTAGGAGGCGTGTTAGCTATGTCTCGTGCTTTTGGCAACCGCATGTTGAAGCAGTTTGTGGTGGCAGAACCTGAGATTCAGGTGATCCTTGAAATAATATTTATTTTTTATAGTTCTCTTTCATATAAACCCGTGTAGAAGACATGGGAACACCCCACCCCACCCCTCCGCGGGGTCCTTCCCTACTGTGCCCCCCAGGGGTGGTTTGGTGATTCATAACCACTCAACAGTTCATGGTGATGCTTTTCTAGGTTTGCTAAGAAAATGTCCTAGAAATGAAAACAGCCATTTTCAGGAAAAATTAAAATAGTTACGGTCGTATGACTTTAACACCTAATTCTAAAATTTTGGATGATTTTGACCACCTCTATCAACTACAAATAGCTACCCTTTGGTTATATCAACACAGTGCTTGGACTACTGTTTTTTTATTTGGTTTAATGCTAATATGCTATCCTTGACATATATAGTGCTTTCTAATATGGGAGCAGTATAGGGAAGCTTTCTCCATGTAGTTATCTAGGAAACGCACCAGAGTTCATTTTGCATCGTTAAGGCCATTTTTCCTACGAGACAGGTTTCTGGTTAAGAAAAACGAATTTCATATATGCATTTTTTTTTTGTTTTGGGTTCTCTCAGGATCAAGAGATGGACGAAGAATTTGAATTGCTTGTGCTGGCAAGTGATGGACTATGGGACGTCGTACCCAATGAGGTAAGCCCACACTCTTTCTCTTCACCCCCTAAACAAACAAAACAAACAAAACCGCAAAATGAGAAAAAGGAAAACCTGAAAATAAGCTTTAAGAAGAAGATAAAGCTTCTTTAAGATTGTCAATCTGATCTCATATGCAGAAGCTAAGTCAGAAAATTAGTTGACAAATTGATAGCGATATGGTGAGATTCCTCTGTATATCATGATAAAGAATCAGAAAACTGATTTGTGTCAGCTCTATCAGGTGATACCTGTCACATTCAAACAAAAATGTTTCAGTGCAGTGATTGTGTGGGGGACTTGGACGATTTAATGGTGCTTATGATATTCATTTGGTCAATCGACATTACAGTAGTCTATTTTATCCACATGTGACATTCTGTGTTTAGGATGCTGTATCGCTTGCCCGAACTGAAGAAGAACCTGAGGCAGCTGCTCGGAAGTTAACGGAGGCTGCTTTTACCCGTGGCAGTGCGGACAATATAACATGCATTGTGGTGAAATTCCACCATGGCAGAGCAGATCCAGCTAGCTCCCAACACGATTAGACATTTTTTGTTGCACGTGTAGATCAAGTAATAGTATAGGTAATTAATGATGAAAATCTGCACATGCGTATTGCCTGAATGTTCTATGAAGGAAGAGGCAATTTGTTTATTCGTCGTTTATTTTTTCATTTCCGCTTGTGTATTCAGTGTATGGACTCTACGACCTCTTTATTCAAGTGCTTGTCCACGTATCTGTATGTGTATGTCGACCTGGGTGTAGAGATTCATTTATTTAATTTTATTAATAAGTGCATGATGCTTTTTCTTATTTTGGGGTATTTTTTTCCCTATTCATTCTTTCAGAGCTTAAGAGATGTTGTGTGATGTTTTTTCTTTGTGCTGGCCCCTGTATATGATGGACCGGAAGTGAGATTACATGTGAAGTTGAAGAAAACCCAATATTTGAAGGTAGAATTGCCAACGATTGTCCGCCAACTCCTCTACATTGTATGATGCCTTAATTTTGTTTGGTGGGTGATGGCATAGTGTTATCTGAGTGAAGAAATTGTGATCTGAGTAGTTAGGGAAGAAGTGACTTTTGAGTTTAAAACAACTTAGAGGCTGTTCGGTTTGGGTGTATTTTGAGAATTTTTTGTGTTTTGAGAATTTTTAGGTGATGTCAATTTTATTGGTATGCGTGTTTTAGTTATTTTTATGTAGTGTTAAGAATGATATTTGGTTGTAGAATATTTTGTATTCTGAGAATTCAAAAAAATCCTGAGTATTTTTGTATACCGAACAACCTCTTAATATAAAAAGGACAAAAGTCATTCTTCGCTCCATAAATTTGCGTCAATTGCATTTCACTTCCTCTAACTTTAAAAACAATGATTTACTATAAGTATGAAACATTTTTAATGTTAGCTTACAGTTAAAATTTCCGTTAAACTCGACAGAATTCAACATTAAAATGACTGAAATGTCCTCAAAGATAATTTTCAAAAAATAAATAAATATTAGATAAATAAATTAAATATATATATTATTGAAATAGAGTTTCAATAGTTTATTTAAAAAATATTACTTTTTTAATATCTTTTTTTTAATGATTTTTTAAATATTTTTAGTAATTTTTTTGGAGGGTTATTTTGGTCATTTTAATGCTGAATTCCGTCAATTATAACGGTAATTTTGACTGTGAACGAACATTGCAAATGTTTCATACTTATAAGACGTAAATCACAGTTTTTAAAGTTAGGAGAAATGAAATGCAATTGACGCAAACTCATGAGACGAATAATGATTTTTTCCATATTAAAAAAAGGCTTAAATGCACCCCATGCCACTGGGGTATGCCGAAAGAGCAAATATGCCCCTGAGGTATGCAAAGTCATTTTCATACCCCTGAGGTATACTTTTAGAAGCAAATATGCTCCTCCGTTATCTGTCGTTTGAAGCCCTAACGGTAAATGCTAGCACCAATCAGACGATGACACCTGGCATTTTCGAAATTTTTAAAAAAAAAACGAAAACTGAAAGAGGGGGAGACCCCCGAGCGGCGAAGGGAGCTGGGCTCCCTTCGCCGCCGCGAGGGGTGGCCTGCAGGGGCCACCCCGGCGATGGGGGAGCCCAGATCTGGGCTCCCCCGTAGCGCGAGCGCCGCTCGCGCGGGCGACGCGGGGGAGCCCAGATCTGGGCTCCCCGCGTCGCCCAAGGCGGCCGCGCGCCGCGAGGGGTGGCCTCGAGCCACCCCCGCGTCTCCCCTGCTCAGGGGTGGCGCGCGGCCGCCTCGGGCGACGCGGGGGAGCCCAGATCTGGGCTCCCCCATCGCCGGGGTGGCCCCTGCAGGCCACCCCTCGCGGTGGCGAAAGGAGCCCAGCTCCCTTCGCCGCTCGGGGGTCTCCCCCTCTTTCAGTTTTCGTTTTTTTTTTTATTTCGAAAATGCCAGGTGTCATCGTCTGATTGGTGCTGACGTGTCAAATTTTGACACTTCAGCATTTACCGTTAGGGCTTCAAACGGCAGATAACGGAGGGGCATATTTGCTCTTTCGGCATACCCAGTGGCATGGGGTGCATTTAAGCCTTAAAAAAATTATTCAAAATTCTTTGAAAATTGAATTACAAAATTTATACATTGTTCTCAAATCAAAAATAAAACACAAGTTAGCATGACATCTATTATCAAACATTGATCTATGTCTTGTCTTAGCCGCACGTCATCTAATCCATCTTAGCACGCTTCTAAACATTTTCTGAAAAAAGAGGAAAAAATATAATGAGTGAGTTTGAGAACGTAGTAAGTAAGCAAAGTAAAACGACAAATACCTGACAACAAATCAAGAATGAAAAATGACATGTTGTTCATGCATTAAACGCTACCTATGCCTTGCTGCTCTGCAGAATCAAGCAACACACTTTCTTCAGAAGCCCACATGGAGGAGTCTGAATAGTTTCCCATTGCTTCCTGATCTGTTGAAATAAGGAAGACATTAAATGTTCTTTGGGTCACAGAAGCATATGAGAGAAACACAGGAAAATGTCAGGAATTGGATTGGATTTTCTTTTTTGTTTTTGGGGTGTGAGAGAGGTGCCATTTTCTTGCTCATACTAATTAAATGCAGATAATTATGGATCATGACAGAAAATCTTTGAAATAGCAGGGGAACCAATAGATTCTTGCTATGACAATAAGGCAAATCACTAAGACGGCATCTTTTCAGCCAATAGTAAAGTTAAGAGTGTCCTTTTCAGCCAATAGTAAAGTTAAGTTCTCAATGTAGAAGTTGAGCCTTGCAGAATCCATCTCTCATTCATTCTCTTCTCCCAGTTCTTTATGTTGGATTCAGGATATCACACTAGGTGAACTCTTATCAATTTAGACACAGAACCCAACAATTCCGAACGTATTGACTTCTCAAGTACCAATCCACCAGCTTGTGCAAACTTGGAATTATAACTCAAAACTGATAGATTATTCAATTGCATAGAATTTAAAGAAATTAGATAGCTAGCCACAACTCACCTAGCCAGTTTTCCCATTGATGAATCAGTTCATCAAGATGTCCTGTCTCAGCAAAAGGTCCAAGTTGCAACCCTGCTGGATTCGCTTCATGAGATTCAAACGTGGCATCAAATGCTGATTTGTCCTCGCTCCATCCGGATATCTCTGCTGGGGTGAAAGAAACTTGGGCACCGGGTGCCATTGACGAAGGGACGCATGAAGGATTCTCAATCTCGCAAGGATGAGTTGGAATGACAGGGACTCTATCAACTGCAGTACTAGTTCTGTCCATCGCCCTACCTCAACCAGGAGCAAAGCAGTAAGGTTGTAGCAAGCAAACATCAGAATTGAGGTCGTTGATATTCTCTCTCGTACCAAGTATTAATTCTTGAACTACCTCAGTCTACAGTATTCTGATTGAACAATATGGCCCCTCAAACTAGCCAAGTGTATTTCCCTGCACTAATCAGTATTCTGATTCACAATTGTCTTAAATTTGTTTGTAAATGGGAATACTGATTAGTGGAATTACACTAAGCTTGATCATCGATCGGGATAGTAAGAAAATATTTTAAAACGTGTATCAGTACTTGATGAAGTTCAGCGGCAGCATGATGCACTTTTAGGTGTTTTTAGGGTTTGAACATATTTATCAAATCTCACAGCAAGAAACTTACAAGTCGTGATGAGTTCTGCTCTGCATGGGAGGTACTGGAAGCTGCTGCTGCTGTTGAGGTGCTGATTGCTTCATTAGCTGGGCCTGTTGCTCAAGAAACACATTGAACAAACGGATTTGTTCAATCAGCTTCATCCTTGGGTAGTAGGCCTTGAAGAACTCTGCATTTTGTTCTTCTAACGTCTGGAATACTATAGAATCCATACCCAAGTCAAGATTTGCGACTATGGCGGGTAAACAATAAGGGGCCAAAAAAAAAAAAACTAGGGAGGATAGTAGTAGCTTACTCATGGCGGTAAGGGCAGGTTCAATTCTTGCACGACACAAAAGAGTCTCCACCACGTCTTTTTTATTCATATATAGCCGCAAGCACCTTTCAATCAAGTTCTGAACCTACATATATAAACCAAATTAAGTCAAATTTAACTTAACAATTAATACCCACAACTTCAAATTAATTAACATCAGACGAAGTTTGATCTTACAACTAGAATATCTTGATGTGTAAGTTTTCTGCTTGGATGCCTTGAAAAGGATATTGAAAAAGAGTGTGGCGGCGCAGAAACCTCGTGATCAGGTGCATTATTTTGCCCAAATGTTACCGGATTATGAGTTGGCATTTGTGTTCCTGCTGAGTCTTGAAAGTCCTGTGAAATTAAAGCTCTCATGATATATGATTAATGAAGAACCAAAACCAATATCATCAATGTTCTTAAACTGAGAAATTAAGCTTTTGGGCTCGAAATCTGACGATGACCAGCTTTGAACTTTCCTTTAACAAAGCCCCGTCTAGTTCATAAAAAGAATCCGCATGAACTTACCTTGGACATCCTTATTCCACTTCAAGAACCACGAAGCTCCACGATTAATAGAATATCAGCAAAAAATAAAGGATATGAGAGAAACATGAGAATATCAAGGGTATTAATTACATAGGATTAGATCTAGAATATTTAAAAATTAAAGATATAGATTAAATTATAATTGAATTTAAAAGTTAAAGATAGAGAGAGCTATTATTGTTACCATACTTGAATTTAAGTTAAGGATGGATATTTAAAAAAAAAAAATTGAATTTCAAAGTTAAGGATATCTATATCTAATTTTATGTTTGAATTGAATGTAAAAGTGAAGGGATTGAAAATAATCTCATATTTGAATTTAAAAGTTGAGGAGATAAGCCGGATTTAATTAAAGAACTCCTCTCAAATCGGCATTTAAACTTCAAATTTAATTTCAAGATCCTTTTAGAGTCCTAATGAGACTTAAAAGACTTTTTATGAGCTCAATTATGAGTTTACGACCACAGAAAATAAAAAGGATTCTTGTCTAGACTGCTTACGCATCAAGAGTAACTTAAACACACATTGATACGGCGTAGCAGAGTGATTTACGGCTGAGCAGAGCATCGGAATTCCTCAAGCAAAGTAGGAAAAATTCTTTTCATAACACAGACCACAAGTCATTACCAGGATCATGACCAAGAGCATCTAAAAAAAACTAAAAGGAATTTAATTCCTAGAAAATTTAGAATGTAATATGGTGAGATGTGAAAATCCACTGATGGGTATAACAAAATACATTGAAAGGAGAAATTATTATTTGCTTCAAACAAAAATTGATCCAAAAAGGTATATATGATTTAAAGAAACTTGGGCACTGGGTGCCACTGATGAAGGGCTTGAAGGATTCTTAATCTTGGGATGATGAGTTGAGATGAGAGGACTCCATCGACTGCAGTTCTTAAAGCTGTAAGAAATTGAAAGAAACTCAGAATTCCTGCAAAGATTGTAACTTTTACTTCGTAACAATGAGAAGACACTTGTTTGTTGATGCCATTCCCTAGGTACTTACCGGATGAAATTTGTTTTTCCAAGCATATGAATTATATCAAGGACCACTTTCCAGCATTTTCCTTTTGAGTTATGATGATCTTTGGAACAGGTAAAGAAGAGAGCTATGAAAACCATGTAGCTAGTTATGTTGCGGATATTGCAAATTTGTACCACTGCAGACAATAAAATTTCATTTTTGTCCAGAAATTTGACCGGAATTCTGACACAATGAAAAATGGAAATCTGGATATTACTATAGGATTCATACCCAAGTCAAGATTTGCAGCAACCCGTTGACCAATGGTGTGTGTTTGGTTTCATTTCTGTGCTCAACAATTGCTAAATTGGGCAAGGAAGGTAGCTATAAAAATGTGTGATCAAGATACTATATATACGGTCCAATTTATATTTAGGCTAAATTACTCCGCTAGTTCTTGGGGTTTGACCAATTTTCAGATTAGTCTCTAAAGAAAAAATTTTCTTATGGAACCATGAGGTTAGGACCAATTCCCTTCTATGATCTTGTGTTCCGATGTTCCTCTTTCAGCTAGCTAGCTCTGTTTCTGAGACATGATCTATCACGTGTTGCAATGGATCAGATAGCATGAATATATCTGATTTTTCTTTGCGCATGTAATTCTTAATGGCATTATGTTGTTCATTGCTGACGGTTGTCAAGTTTGGATGGCGAACAAACTTGAGGGTCACGTATCAGCACACTTAGTGTCAAAGAATACTTGTTGAATTTTATTGTCTGTAGCGGTACAAATTTGCAACATCTGTAAAATAACTAGCGACCATGGTTTCTAGTTTCAACATATTTTCACTTGTTTTTTTTCTAACAAATTAAATTTTCGAAATCAAAGAGCAAGATTCCATTCGAATTATAAGGATCTCACGCACTATATATAGTTCGGACAGAAGTACCAAAAGAGATTTGAGATCATAACAAGCAAAGAGCATGCCCGTGGCTATATATAATCCAAGCCTACCAAGCTTTTATTTTCATTGCTAGCTTGTTCACTGTGGAAATTTACTTTCAACCATGATGAAGAAATATCAAATTGCAGTTATAGACTATCGAAAAGTCCACCGCCAAGCCTGCCTAAGCCCTCTCCATCAACTCCAACTCCATCAGGAGACCACAAGACATTCCTGTTTGCTGAATATCCCACTGAACCTTAATTTGCCGCTGCCTAAAGTTGATGGGACTTTGATATAAAATCTGGGTTAATTAGGATGTTGTGTTTGTTGCTGTTCATCCCAACTATTCATCAGTCCATTCTATTTTAATTCCCGTAAAAGTAGATATTATTATATCATAATACCAGTATAAAGTTGAAGTTAAAGATCGCCCCTGGTTATTCACTTCTTGTCAAAAGGGTTGCTAAGGCTTCTAAATTTAGTAGGCCCGCCACCAAATTAATTTTTTTAATGATATATTTTAAAAAATACTATATATCACTTATATATCACTAAAAGTACTATTATTCTAAAATTTTTATTTTTATTTTATTTTAGGTTGTATTTACCTTAGTTATCATTATTTATACTATAATCTTATTTTGAGTTTTTATTTGTATTTATTATTTTATTTTGTAATAATTTATTATGATTAAAAAAGAATAAATAGATTAGCAATACTATAAATTGAAAATGGTATATGAAAAATGTAGAATATATAACACTATGATAAGTAATTTTACATCTAAAAAAATTAGAAGAATGAGTTTTAATTAAATTTTATTTTTTTAATATATTATTTTATAAATGATTATAAAAGGTCTAATTTTAGAGTTTCACCTAAGTCCCTCTTACCTTAGAGCCGCTCCTTGCTCATAAAAATCTGATTTTCACCTGAAAATATCAGAAAAAAAAAGGATCAAAGAAAGAAAACAAGAAAAAGAAAAAACAAATACATAGAGAAAGAAAGGAGGCATGCAAACGCAGTCATTCATTGTATATAAAGAAAGAAAGACCCAACAAAAAACGGAAAATGCTTTTCCTTTTTCTTTACTCGTTCTACTTGTGATTCTTTCTATGAGAAATAGAAGTTAATTCGTACCAGTGTGCTCTTCGACCGCCAGCATAGGGACGTTATATACGAGAAAGGTTAGTGTCCTAATCTTACAGTCCTAAGAGATCCTATTAGATGTTGTCAACACATTAATAAATAAAATTAGATAGCGGTGATGTTGTCACCACATTAATGAATAGAGAGATAAAACACATCTCAGTCCTCTAATGTTATTCATTAATGTGTTGGTAACATCACAGCCCTCACTAGAACCTCTTAGGACAGTAAGATTAGAACCCTAACTCTTTCCCGTTATATACAGAAGGGTTTGCTCCGTGTAGTTCGTTTGCGTGGTTGTACCTTTAATGTGAAATTATGCAGGCACGGTGAGGCGGTGTGAATTTTCACGCAGAGACCACACTAAAAGTGTGTTAGGCCTAATTTAGACACTTATATGACCTATGTGATCCAATTAGCTTTCTTTTCCGTACAAAATATTAAAATAATTATAAAAAATTAAATAACACTTTTCACCCTTCCATTATCAATTACTAAAATTTCAAAATTTTACATTCTAATTTATTATATCTGTATTTATAATTTTTTTTAATAATAATAATTTCATAAGGATAAAATTATAATTTTAATGACTAAATAAAAATTTTCTATCTAAATTGTTGAAATTTTTTAAAATATTTAAAATTAATAATTGAAAGTTTAATATGTTAATACTCTTTGATCATTTTTATTTGTAAAAGTATTTTCAAATGCAACCTATTCAATATAATTAGCTAGTGGAAAAAGGGTATAAAGTGTATTTATATCATGATTAAAAAAAACTAACAAACATTAAACAATTAAAGAGAAACAAAAAAGAAACAGAAACACAGTGACGGAGAGGGCAAAGGTCTCAAACGTCGTCTTCTTTTTCTTCACGTTCTTTTTCTTCACGTTCTTCTCTCTCCTCTCTAGTCTTCTTCTCTTCTCGTCCTTGCTCAGATTTAAGCTGTATAAGCGGGTATCGCTCCCAAAATCGTTGGAGGTACAACAGAACCACCCGCATGATTTTGATCACGTCCGGTGGCTGTTCAAGAAGAAGGGAATTATGGGCATGGGGAATTCTGCAGACGGTTTACCGAGTTGGGTCTGTGCCTCGCGGTTTTGAACACCCACCGAACTTGGAGTGAGAAGCGGGGGGCGACAAGGAAAGTAAGGGTTCATGCAGCAACTCTAAATCCATATCGGTAAGTTGAAGCCTGGACTTGTTCACTTCGATTCTTCTCGAATACAATTTTGAAATATAACTTCCGGTCTGAAATAAGCATGATTTAAATTAGTACTAGAAGATGACCATTTTCGATTCCACTGAGGACCAATGAGACAGAACACTGTTGGATGCATTCCTTCGCTGGCAGGGCTTCGGCCTCTTTATTAGGTTGGTATAGGTTGGGTTTGCTGGGTTTTGATGAATGCAGTTGTACCAATGCTAGTCGAATTAGTTATCGTGAACTCTGTGCCTGTTTTGTATTCCTTCTATCAAGAAATTTAACTTGGGATAGCTTTGTAATAAGAGCTAGAAATGGGCTGATGGGGGCGAAATGGGTCATACTAACAGCGAAAAATAGAATGGGAAGGGATGGGTGAAGATTTTGAAAACGGTTTACAGTGTGTATAACATATGGTTTATGCCTATGTTTACAGAGGAGATTGGGGGAGTCTGTGTGTGGTGCAAAGCTAATGGGAGAATAAACGTAAATGTTCGCTTAGAAAAAGAAAAAAATAAAACGTAAATGACCAAATGTGTCTCAACCTGGCTTGAATTTTCTATGCATCCTGTGGACCAGTGTGTTCGATTTCCATCGACCTGTATGAATTAGAAACAGGTCCATATATTTGATTTTCGAGCTGAGCTTGAACAGCTACTAGGCGTACTTTAAACGAATACACTTAACAATGAATGCTTGAATCTGTCCAGATATCATATAGCAATTCATTATTGGGGAGGGCTGGGCATACTTAATTTGGAATTGCACTGAAACATATATTTGAACCACTATTACCGCTAATTTGCATTGCTAAGTCATCTACTTCAATAGGGGAACGTGTTGTACTTAACTTCCTGGTGAAAATATTAGTGGTTTGCGGATTCCTTTTATTGGACTTGATGTACCATGGGTCAAAATTCGAAATGAACATAACCTTTTAAAATAGGAAAAGTATGGTAATGTTTTATTCTTTTTAATGTCAGGTTTCTAATCATTTTGAGGTTCTATCTAAGCAAAACAGCATCAGGTTGTAGACCCTGCTACGTAGGATTATATACTGCTTATGTCCAGTCCAGTATTGCAAGCTGAATAAGAAACTAGTATGGAGTGCAATAAAGATGAGGCTGTCAGGGCTAAAGAAATTGCTGAGAGGAAGTTAACAGATAGGAATTATGCTGGTGCAAAGAAATTTGCTTTGAAATCTCAAGCATTGTATCCTGGGCTTGAGGGGCTCCCCCAAATGTTGGCAACACTTGATGTTTACATCTCTTCAGAAAATAAAATAGGTGGGGAAGTGGATTGGTATGGTGTACTCAGCGTGAATCCCTTAGCTGATGAGGAGACAGTAAGGAAACAATACAGGAAGCTAGCTCTCGTGCTCCACCCTGATAAAAACAAATGTCTGGGTGCTGAGGGTGCATTTAAGTTGGTTTCTGAGGCCTGGAGTTTGTTATCAGATAAGGCTAAGAGATTGGCATATGACCAGAAGAGAAATTTGAAAGGATCTCATTCGAAGGTTTTAGCCCAGAGTGATACTCCATCAGTTCCACGTCGGTCAAACGGCTTCCATAATTTTACTGGTAATATTGCTTCGACTGCAAGGAATACCCATAGCAACACACAGACGGGTCCCACTAAAGTTCCTCCTTCACATGTCAAAGCTGATACTTTTTGGACTGTTTGCAATCGATGCAAGACGCATTATGAGTACCTCAGGATTTATTTGAATCACACTCTTCTTTGCCCTAATTGTCATGAGGCCTTTGTGGCATTAGAGAAGCCTCCACCGCCAAATGTTTTCAAGCCATCCAATTGGTCTTCTCGCCAAGTCCATCAGAGTTCAAGACATGATGCTGCTAGTACTGACCCATATAATGCTGCGAAAAACTCTAAAACTGCTCCAAATTCAGAACCTGGGGGGTTTGCTGGTCTGAATTCATTCAATAACTCAAACTTCCACTGGAATTCTTTCTCCAGCAGGGCTGACTTTGGATGCACTGTTGCATCAACTTCTGCTACTGCTCAAGCTGCAACTGTGGTTCAACAGGATAGTGAGAAGGTGAAGAGAGAGCATGAGAAAGCACGTATAGCTGCCACCGAATGGGACAGGAGTTATTTTTTTAAAGGAATGGGTTACTGTGCACCAAAAGGAGAGATACCTTTGAAGAAGAGAAAGCTAGAGGATAATTGTTTTAATAATTATGGAGCCCGTGTGGCAAACCAAATGTCTATGGGAAATGGAGGAGCTGGCGTGGGAGGCGTATCTGAATCAACAAAGAGTTATTCCGGAACAGAAAGGGGCTATGGTTTTTCTGGTACGTACAATAAGCCTGACAGTAAGAGAGAGTTAATGTTTTTTGAAACAAAAAACATGCTAATGCAGAAGGCTCTTATTGAACTTCGCAAGAAACTTAAAGAATGGCACTCATTAACTGAAGCAACTACCGCAAACAAAGAGAAGGAGAAGGTTAAAAACAAAGAGACTAAGAAGCAACAGAGTGTGGTGAATGGTGACATGTATGACCCGCAAAAGGATGGTGAGACAAATGTTATCCATAGAAGAGCGAAAAATAAGAACTCTAACAATATTGCTGATGATACAGATGAACAGGATGTAGCTCCAATGACAATCAATGTTCCAGATCCCGATTTTCACAATTTTGACCTAGACAGAACTGAAAGTTCCTTTGAGGATGACCAGGTCTGGGCTGCATATGATAATGACGATGGTATGCCTCGTTACTATGCTAGAGTCCACAAGGTTATCTCCTTGAAGCCATTTAAGATGCGGATCAGTTGGCTCAACTCCAGAAGCAACAGGGAATTGGGTCCACTAGATTGGATAGGTTCCGGTTTTTCCAAAACTTGTGGAGATTTCAGGGTTGGCAGACAGGAAACTACTGAAACATTAAATTCTTTTTCTCACAAGGTTTCATGGATAAAAGGGAACCGTGGGGTCATTTGCATATATCCTAGAAAGGGAGAAGTCTGGGCTCTCTATAGAAACTGGTCCCCAGATTGGAATGAGCATACACCAGATGATGTGATACACAAATATGACATGGTGGAAGTGCTTGATGACTTCAATGGGGAACAAGGCGTGTCAGTTGTTCCCCTCATTAAAGTTCCTTGTTTTAAGACAGTTTTTCGTAAGCACGTGGACCCCAAGGAGGTGAGGAAGATCCCCAAAGAAGAAATGTTTCGCTTCTCTCATCAGGTCCCTAATTCCTTGCTTACTGGCCTAGAAGCTCCTAACGCTCCAGAGGGTTGTCGGGATTTGGATCCAGCAGCTACCCCTTTCGACCTCCTCCAGGTTATAACGGAAGCCAATGTGGAGCCTTCATTGAAGAACGTTGGAAGAGTCGAGGAAAATACATGGGAGAATAAGAATACCCCAGAAATTAATGCTGATAAGGTGGTGGGAAATACTCGTGAAGGCCAAGGAGATGTGGAGGTATAGTGGAGGGTGGTAAACAACCAAAGGATGATGATACATAGTGGTGCATGTCTGGTTAGTCAAGGAAGCTGATGGGCAAACGAAGCTGAAAAAGCTAAGAATCGGATGTCGCTATCGCTGGTACAACCCCTTGAGTTTTTGTTTTTTTTGTAAGCCTGACCCATATTGTAGAAATTGCTTCTTTGGCTATTTTTGGATCAAAAGTAGTCCAGAATTATTATTTTTTTCTAGTTGTATGATATTGCGACAGTAAAAAATTCATGTGAAAGCTCATGCACCACTAGTGATTACTAACCAGAGGTCTTTACTGCGAACCAAATAGATTTTTAGAAGAAGGATAGTTTTTTGGCAATTTCTTGAGCCAGAGAGGTGGATGCTTCCCACCCAAATGGGTTTTTATTTCCTCTCTTATGTATAAGATGTCTATATATGTTGGTTTTGTGAGATCTTATACTGCTATTTTTCACCCAACAAATTCATTTATGCATGATTGCCCTTGTCAAGATCTTAAAAACTGCACCACCCTGTGTTCACCAAAAGCTGGATCTCATCTTTTTCAGAACCTTGTTTTGATCACAAGGAGAACTACTCTGTACACACGTTTAAACTAATGAAGTGGGGTAATCTAAATCTCTTGTATATCAGAAAGATTGATCAGAATTACCCAAATGGACGGTTCTATTCTTGCTAAACTCTTTTGATCCCTACTTTAAAGGGAAGGATAAATACAAAGGAACAAGAGACATGATTACTAGCCAATACTAGGTTCAATTTTGTTTTTGGTTTTTCCTGCTTCCTCCCCCATAGACAATGCTCAACCATATTTGACGCCTTGTACTATTCCCACTAATACTGCCAGGGTAATTGCTTTCTTTCCCACTCACCCCTTGCCCATCAACCATTTAATATGGTGCATTCACGGCCAAAACGGTTGGGATGCTATCAACCCTTGGAATCTTTCGACCGTAGCAAAGGCTTTGAAAGAGAAGAATATTGTGAGCAATTCATTGACAGCATCTTCGTACGTGTACAGCTGCTTAGACAGAAAAAGGTGTTAGAAACAACGTCGCCTAGCTCGGTCCAAATATTAGAAGGGGCCAAAACTATGGTGCCACTTGTTTTTTTTTTTGTGCCATGGAACACTTCTACTAGGTTGGAGAGACAAAGGGCATGTTCGGTTTACTCCTTTGAACGGTTCATTTTTTTTTTCTAGAGATTGGGATGGTTTCTTTAGTCATCATGCATATTCGGAAAATGATAAGATTTCGCTAACATGAATACCTAATATACAATTTACTCGATTATAACTATTACGATATAAACTGAAATCACAAAGATTAAGACAACCACCAACGTCTCTTTATTTTGTGCTTTTATTTTTATTTTTTCATCTGCGTGGGATTTTGTTGTGGGAAGGAGTGAGCGGTAACCATCACACCCTTCGAAGACCTCCAGCGGATACACACAATATGACCATTTTTCAGTGGCTCTGGATCTACATCGTAGTGACTGTCCGATAGCTCCATGTGAACCTCCTCCACTTTTTTCCGTGGACCACCTTTTGTTTGTGCTGATATGGATGAGCTTATGGAGAAGTGGGAGCAGCTCAACCACCCCCTCCTCCAATAATTGGATCTGTCGTTTGCAGCGAATTAGATGATCTTTATATCCGTTTAGAAACTATGAGCCTTTTAGCCCATCTCTACAATACCTTTACGTCCCTACAATACCTTTACGTCCATTTGGATCAGGCCTTTTACGCCAATAGATGTATGACCTTCTGAGCCTAAAAGATACCTGTAATGTGTTTTTATGCCCTTGTTATTTGTAACCAGCTTTCTAGGCTTGTATGTACTCACTTATTAACTCTTATTATGGGCATGTTTGAGCCCCAATTAATTGGGCTCAAAATTTTAGGTTTACTACTAAAAAATTCACCAGTATAATTTATTATTATTATAATATTTAATAAAAATCTTATCTCTTTCACTTTTTCACCAATTCCTATAACATTTCTTTACTTTATAATATTTCCCAAACCTCAATACCCAAAATTTTCACTCTCAAACATACCCATGTAAAGGCTTAAATGCATCCACGTTGACAATTATAGTATGAGAATATTACAAATATATCCCTAAGGTAAGAAAAGTTATTTTAAGTCCTTATAATAAGCTTCTTGTTAAACTTATGTCCTCCCTTCAGTTTTCGTTAAAAAAATTAGGGTTAAATGCATGTCATGCCCCTGTGGTATTCGGTAATAGCAAATATGCCCCTAAGGTAAACAAAGTCATTTTCATATCCCTGAGGTAAACATTCAGGAGCAAATATGACCTTTCATACCCCTGAGGTAAACATAACGGAAGAGCATATTTGCTCTTGAATGTTTACTTCAGGGGTATGAAAATGACTTTGTTTAATTTAAGGGCATATTTGCTATTACCGCATACCACATGGGCATGACATGTATTTATCCCAAAAAATTAATTGGACCGGGTGATGGGGCAAGTGTAAGCCACGTAAGCAATGTAAAGTAATTAAAATGGATCCCAGTCAACGACCAGTACCGCTAAACGCCGCCTGAGACCAAAGATCATGCGCCTTTTGTATAAAAGTCCAACGAAGTTTCATGGCCAATTCCTTCTAGGCCAAGTTAAAGGGAACTGACAGACGAACGAACCGTCCTCTCTCCTTGATCTAGAAGGAGGCCTGTAGATTCTAGACATTAATTTCCTTCCTCTGAGAGACAGCCCTGTATAGTACGACTTCTAGGGCTTTTTGGGTAATATATTGTGGTCCATATATAGCTACTTGTTTTGGTTATTATTCTTTACCTTCCTACCCTTCTGATACCATATTTTTATTTAATGTCGTTCTCAGTGAATTATTGGGTTACCCACCATATATAGTATGCAAGGATGCGTTGATTAATTTACAGAATCAATATTATTTTCTCTGAACTTAAGAGAATCTGCAGCATTCTTCTGCAGAGTCGACGTTGGAGAAGTTCTGAGAAATAGTTGAGTAATTATATATATATATATATATATATATACACACACACTTGTTTCTTTCATCTCCAACATGTTGACTAATTAACATGTTTCAGCTGCAAATTAAGTTGGAAAGAGTAATTCTGATCAATCTTTCTTTTGTTGCAAAATATATGATTTAAAATACTGAAAATCCACTGATGGGTATAACAAAATACTGAAATTAAAGGAGAGATTATTATTTGCTTCAAACAAAGATTGATCCAAAAAAGTGCCACTCAATAGTCCAAATGGGGAGCCTCTATGGAGCTTTTAATTTTTTTTCTTTTAATAATTACTATATGCATATTTTTATTTTTCCTTTAGTAACTTTATATACAAGTTACTTTAACTTGTACTGAATTTGGAGGGTAGATCAGTACGTACTAATTTCAGGAAGAAAAGGGGGAGCCTCTGCTATTGCAAAGAAATTTAATTTGAGGCAGAGGTGCAATTTTATAGAACAAGATCCTCTCGAATTAGGACACATCAGTTTACCATATTAATTACCCAACCACATCAACCTATTTTAGTCATTTCAGGTACGACTACTACAGCAAAAGAACCTTTTGAGGAAGTTCCAAATGCAAATGCGTCATCTCTACACCATTCGTCACATGGCCAACTTTCAGTCCTTAAACCCCTCTCTTCCTCCCTCTCGCTCTATAAATAAAACCCTCTTCATACCCCCTTCCTCCCTCCCTCTACCTCCTCAACTCTCACATTCAGCCCCCCCCCCCCCCCCCTCAAACCTCTTTCCTAGTATCTCACACCGCCTAGATCTCTCTCTCTCTCTCTCTCGGCTAGTTCATTTTCTTCACCTCAATCTCAAGCACCCAGGCAAAAGTTGATCAAGTATTCACTTCAAAGTTGCAGAGAATTTGGTGAGTTTTCTTTCATTTTCACTTCACTCTCTGCAAGCTCTCTCAATATTTTCTCCAGCTTTAGACAAAGATTATATATAGGCTAACAACTACTATGATTACCCGCGATTTGTTCTGCTGTTGTTCGATCACCTTGTAAATTATTATTTGTGTTCTTCTCCTTTGGTTCTTTTTCGGTTTTCTTTCACTGTTTTCTCCCATTCGTGCATGTCCTTTTGTCTCTTTTGGTACAGAGATATGCTTGATCTTCTAGGTTCGTCACAAGTTCTTTGGCAAGAATTTGAAAGTCAGAATTTATTTTAGAAGTAGATCTACACACTCACAAATCTTAAACCGTCATAATTTTTCTCCAGAAGAACACAACAAGAATTGTTTGTCGTTTTTTAGGTAAGGCCCCCACTAGCGGTCCCGCTACTCCGCTTTCTTGGAAAAGACGGGTACCTGAAAAACGGTTAGACGGGGTAGTATTATCGTTAGGAGTTGTTTGTCGACCACGGAAATACATTAATATACTGCGTGCCATTCTTTTTCTTTCTATTTTTCTCTATTTATTTTTTCCCCTTCTCTATGCATATACTGCATGCATTTCACTTTGCCTATTTGGTAAATGTATTTATACTAATATTAAAATATGACCTAAAAAGGTAGATCTTCTTCTTCTTTTCTTTTCTTCTTTTTCTGCGCATATGATGGCATATCTTACATGTGTCTAACGTATGCAACTTGAGAAGTCTCTTGAATGCCATAATTGGAATCCGTCGTTTCCTTCCAAGTTAAGTATTGTGTGATAGACTGGTATACTTATTCGTAAATGACAACATTAATGACCCAAAGAGAGATTACTCGTGTCTTTGGGAGTTAATTGAGTGGAAGAACGGTATTAGTTATTGGTAATTTGGTCCGTGCATGATTTCGAAAAAAAGTTTGGCTCTTGAATTGGTCTAATACTTTAATTGGGCCTAATAATTTAGTCCATTGAATATTATGTTGTTTCTTGTGCTTAATTTGTCTAGGAACACTACTCGTTCTGAATCTAGATACCTAGCTAATTGCTTTCTAAATACTTATAACAACTAAATCAACGGCTTCGAATCCGGCGACAAGTTTAACAAGGTGGTCTATTATTTGTGTACCAATAATTCACGAAACGTATTTTTTAAAGCTTTGTTTCCCATCACGCAGTTATTATATTATCTCGTGATGGAGTTTGGTTGGTCGATAATCAATGTAAGTTGGTAATTAGGTGAGAAGGCGAGAGAGATTAGCGTAAAATAATATATAAATTCATGATGGAAAAAAAGACACTGGCTAAAAACATGCCCGCATTGGTCACGTACGCTTTCAAATTATTAATTAGTACAGCGCTTAATACGTCCAGAAAGGAAGTATTATATTCTTTACTTTCTATAGTTTAATATTCTGTCAAAGGTTTTGTGGGACAATCTTTCTCCACTTCCAGGTGGTTTCTTTAAACCGACACTTTCGTCTCTCTGCGCCGTGCTTGGTTGTGGGGGGGACTTTTTTTTTCCATTAGTCTAAAGCCGTGTCTTGACGTGTCCGCTTTAGAAATCACAGATGTTTAAAGCTTCTGCATCAACCATATACCCGACTGACACGTGATCTGTGTCCTTGTACCTTTCTGTCTGATAATCACAATGTTTTTCTAATATTCACAGTTTCTGTGTTCACACTTACGGTTTTCAAGGTCAAGGTTGCACTTTTTCTAATCCTCATTGCTTATAAAAAGACAGGACACAATTATGGCTTCGTAGGATACACGTGGTTTTCCGGTACGTGTCACAGCTCGTGTTTTGCGTTTGGGGAAGCAGGAAAGGAACAACCGTTGATTTTTAACTGCGAATTTTGGCCTGGTTTGTAGTGTGAGCTTATTTGGCTTGATTTTGTTGTCTGTTGGTGTCAAAAGCTGTTTGACAACAATAGCTGCTTGATATTTGGTTTGTAAAAGAAAAGGAAAGTATCGCTTTCTGCGACTTGTGAGTCCTAAACCCTCGTCTCTCCGACTATTCTCTGTGTTTTCTTTCTCGACACTTGTGGGGGGTACTGAAGAAGTCAGAAGTGATAAGATTGTGAAAGAGGCAATAAGGAAGGTATAGAGTTGTCTTTTCGTATATACATACTCATATATATAAAGAAAATGTTCCATTATATGCAGAGGAAGTATATATGTGGGAAAAAGCAAGAATTTTTTCAGCATTAGAATTTAGATGTCTTCTTTTTCTCTTTTCTGGCTGCTGAGATGGTGTTTAATTCATCATCATTGGAGTTTTAGATATGCTGAGGGTGAAGAGAACTAGGAGTGGTAGCTAGTGGTTCTTTCCTGTATATTCATCATGACCTCTGCTTTTCAGTAGGGGAATATGTATCTATTTTAGATGCATGTACCACATCTTACTTTATATTGACATATTTGTTGGAATTTTTGTGGTATATTCTTGTTTTTTTCCACGTGATGACTGAGAATTTAGTCACCTTCTAGCTTCCTTCCAAAAATGATTTTTATAAAGTTGTTCTTCTTTTCCTTTTCTGCAAACAGGGCTGCATTTTTGTTTCGAGAAAAGTCTTAACTTCACTGTAGTAAACAAAGCTATCCCATGGTAACTTTAGTTTATGTAGCTGAGAATGATTTCAAGCTAGCTCATACAGTACCGTGCATATTCTCCTTTATCGTGTCCCTAGAAAATCATTTACAGAGCTGTAAATCCGAGCTTCTGCAACATATTCAGGTGCACAAACTTTAGAAAACCTATGGGAGTCCTCCAAGTGCTGGCAGTGTCTTCCTGTTAATTAACTGGGTGGATTGTACATGACTTTCTAGAATTCAAACCTTTTCCCCCACTTTGTTCCTCCCATCTTGCACATGTTCAATCTGCCATCCATTGTATCTTCATTTAATTTGATGTCGGCCAGGAGCCTGAACATATTCCAATTAAGCCCTACTGCATGTCACTTTCATCTGAATCAGCCTGAACCATTCAAATTAAGCCCTAGTACTGCATGTCACCTTCATCTGAATCAGCCTGATAGAAACCCTTCTAGGACAAAATGCTTTTCATATCTGCCATGGAAAGTCAAGTCGTCGGATCTGTTTTGTTCGAAAATGACATATTTCTCTAAGATGTTTCCATGTATTTCTCTATGAAATAAAGTCATGTTTGGAAAATGACCTTTCTTAAACTATCTGCTCCTTAGAAGGCTCACTGATACATACTCATGACAACACGTCACTTTATGGTGTCACTAGAAAACGCTTGACGGTGTCCTGAGAAGATGGCTTGAGAAGATAGGCGAAAACGACTGCTTTTGCTTTTACCTATAGTAATTATTTGTTAAAATAAAGCATGCACTGTATTATTTTAAGTATGACTTCGTTCGCCTACACACATATATACTTCTTGCTATACCACCGACCTATATCCCTTGAAATCTAGTTTTAAGATTTTCCTTAAGCCACAAAGAGAGAGAGAGAGAGCTTGGAATAAAGTGTTCAGAGAAGATTATTAGAGCATGCCCCATGCTTCTTTGTGAATAAGACAACTGGGTTCGTTGTCTTTTGCATCACGAGAAGCTTAATTAAGGGTTCCTGACGCATAATACTGTTGTCAACTTGATTAACGAATTGGGCTTAGCCTGTTGTTCAAGAAGAGAGGCACTACCACGCATAAATGCATTACATGTGAAATTAGACTTTCTCAGCTTTCACTTCCTAATCATTTCGTTACCTTAATGGAAACCACATATTTAAATGAAAATTTACAACAGTAGAAGAGAACGTAAAACTGCAATAAATATGCGAAATTAACCACTTAAGGTATTTAAAACTAATTTGGACTTGGACGCCATGCACACTTCCACCTGCACTGGCCGGCCGGGCCCATAAGATTTATTCAAATCACCAAGTTGTTTATAAAAGCATATACGAGCTAGGCTCCAAAACCTGTTGGACCACTTGGGTTTAACCCTGTAGTATTGCTTATATTCCATTTTCCTTTTAACCCTATCTTATTTGCTTGAAAGTTATGTGAAAAAGTTGGCTTCTGGTTGAGTACTGCAGGTAAATTCGTTTGGAAGCATTTGAAAGTTTCAAGAGTTGACCAGCTCAGCCAGCGGTTTCTTGAATACAGCTATTCAGGTACTCAGATTTCACCATTGGCTATATGTTTAGGCATTTAGGCCTAAGTCTATTCAGATTGGTTGGGCAACTTTGGGCACCACGACTACGTACGTTTGCACTTTTGGATGTGCAGGCAGCTGGACTCAAAGTCTAGTTTTTTGTCCCTGCTTGATAGGCATAAAAAACATATTGATCTATTTTAGTTCTTCCCTCGTCCCCCCCCCCCCCCCCCCCCCCTCTTAAGATTTCCTTTTGTAATAAATTAAAACTTCGAATGTTTCAGCAGGAAATGGGACTCCAAAGATCACCTTCCTCTAAACAAAAAGTGCAACCTTTTCTGAAAGCAATGAAAGACGAGAACAAAGGCGATCTCTCCACAGACATGAGAACACCACAGCTGAGCGATCCTTGCATAAATATTGAACCTATATCTCTGGATTTGAGTTACAATTCCTGGGTGGTAAGTTTTTTCTTGATATTCCTAGCATATACGTTGCATTATGCATATTTTAGTATACTGCCAGTACAATTCTAGTCCTTGAACTTGACTTTCAGTACTGAACGTAAAGCTGTACACCCGGCCCTCTGCTGAGAATCTACTGTTCATCTGTTAGATAAGAATCACCTTTTTCTCTATCTATTAATTAGTTGCTAATTGACGTCCTCTTGCGTATAAATGTTAGGTGGACCACCCTTCTGCATTGGGCTCACTCGATCGTATGATGAAAGCCGCAAAGGGGAAGAGGATGGTCGTGTTTTTGGATTACGACGGGACGCTCTCACCTATTGTAGATAATCCTGATCGTGCCTTCATGTCTGATGAGGTAAAATATATAGCAGTCTCCTGATTCTTCAACAAATGCAGTGCGTGTTGTACCCGACTGCATCCTACGTACTCTTATCACACCCTATGAAGAAGCATATTATTTGTTATAATTGATTTTTGACCTTTTACCATTACAGATGCGCGCAGCAGTTCTTGAAGTTGCAAAATACTTTCCAACAGCCATAATCAGTGGTAGGAGCAGAGCCAAGGTAAAAATAAATTAAGTCATTATATATATATATATATATATATATATATATATATATATATATCTTGTCTATAGTGTATATTATACTTTTAACCCTATGTTACAGTTTGTAGCTCTTTTTTTTCATTTCTCCTACTTGTTCTCTATTGGTTAGGTGAAAGAGTTTGTAAAGTTGAGTAACGTATACTATGCTGGGAGCCATGGGATGGACATAATGGCCCCACCAAGGCCAGTTAAGTCCACCGACGGCAAGCACCACACCGCAGCCGGCCTTGATAGAAAGGTCAGTCATCTTTATTTTTTCTGCAGCAACGTTTAAATGATTGAATGTAATTGGGTTTCCAAGGTAACGTACACTGTGAGAGTCAAGGAATTCTTGGATTTGAAATTCCTGAAATTATATACCCTTTCAACATGTTCAATCTTCTCTTTATATTTTTCTTTTCTGTGTCGTGGACTTCTGAATCCAGACCCCTTTTGAAGTGATAAGTTACAAATTAAATTTAGTAATATTGTCCTTTAAATAATTTATCTCTCTGTAATGGAGTGCTAATATATGATTGCATTATTTCTTGCCCAAAGAATAACAAGAACTTTCAATCTGTAGGAGAGTGAAGTTCTCTTTCAACCTGCTAAGAAATTCTTGCCCGCAATTCAAGAGGTTAGCTAAGTTTTCACCGAATTATTTATCCTGCTAGATCTGTGAACCAAATGCGAAGAAGATTCACACGCATTAGATTTTAATAACACATCAGCTCATTACCTAAACCCTAACGTACTTGCCCTTTGTTATTTTTGACAGATATTGACAATGTTAGAGGAGAAAACAAAGGCAATACAAGGTGTAAGGATAGAGGATAACAGCTTCTGCGTCTCTGTACATTTCCGACAGGTCCGAGAAGAGGTATATATTGTTTTAGATCAATGTTTGTTCTATAGATTTCATGCCACGCGTCCTTCTTGGTTTGCCTAGCTTGCTAGTAAGGAAATGAAGAAATTACGTACATATAATTTTGCTGAGATGTTTGTTCGTATATATGCAGGATTACGACCTGTTAGAAGAGAGGGTAAAGTCTGTAGTTGAAAGCTATCCAGAATTTCACCTAACTGAGGGTAAAATGGTAAGCAGAATGAATCTTAAATCTTGCAGTTTCCCATGCCATGCATGCTTCCTAAACTTTTCTTATCCTCAACATCGCTGCCGCTGGTACTGTAATCAATATACAGGTTTTGGAAGTACGACCATCTATAACATGGAACAAAGGTCATGCCTTGGAATATCTACTTGAGACGCTAGGGTTTAGCAACTCCAGTGATGTCCTTCCTGTGTACATTGGGGATGATCGAACTGATGAAGATGCTTTCACGGTAGTTTCGCAGTGAAAGTTTGAGGAAAGCTTTTTGAACGAATGATGTGCACAAGAGTTTCAAAAAATTAATTATGATCGTTGTAATTTTGCAGGTCATTCGGAGTAGAGGCCAAGGGTATCCAATCATTGTTTCTTCGAATCCGAAGGATACAAGTGCTTTATACTCTTTGCAGGACCCATCGGAAGTACTAACATTCTTGTCAAGGCTAGTGAGGTGGAGGAAAGCATCTTCTTCAAGCTCAGGTCACTCGCCCGATTTAGGTTTTAGGCGAATGAAACGGAACTTGGGTTTTCTATGTAATACCTATGGAAATAAAGGTTCTATATATGTAGATAAATAGATATATGGAGGACTTCCTGAGCAGCTAATTCCATATTATGCATGACCTTTTATGGCGGACAATGTAATTAAGTGCAGCTTGATATATAAAGGCGGCCGGAAATTACTATGCCGTAGTTTAGTTAACTAGTGCTGATCTATTGCTTTTGTTTATGGATAACACTTCTCTATTTAACAAGTTATTACAAGCTAGCAGCTATAGCTAGTGCCTCCTTAATTTATATGCCAACTTCGGTTAACTAATGACTTCTAGTCATCCAATACTACATAGTTTAATTATAATTTATAGGTTGATTAGAATTTAGATCTGACCTCTCAGAAAGGGGCCTATATATACTTAGGAGGGTGTTTGTTTGTGGAAATTTTGGAGTTTTGAAAATTTTGGGTATTGGGATTTGTGAAAAAATATAATATTTAATGAAAAAGTGAGGAGAGATAAGATTTAATTGAATAGTATAATATTATTTTATAATTTAATGAGGAGAGAATAATTATTTTATAATTGTTTGAAAATTTTGAAGGGTAAAAATGTTGGGAAACAAACGCCCCGTTAATTAGCCCAAATCCTTGTAGCTCCCAACTTTGTCTATATATAGCTAGCGGTTTGCGGATGGGCTTAATTAGGGATCTCCACAAGACAATACCCATGATGTCCTTTCTGTAAATGAAAAAATACCAGGTCAAATCCACATCATTCGTTTGATACATTCTTTTGGGCCTTAATTTACAAGTTGGTCACAGAGCTATAACGTCATTCTTTTCGACAGCCGCTAGTAGTGAGTCCCTTGGGAAATTGAAATTCTGTCTAGAGAAAATGTTCAGATCTGTATTTGATACATCTTTGAACCGAGTTCAATTCTCTTTGAGATTAAATATGTGATTTAACTGGAAGTCTAGGTTTCTCTAGGGTTTGCCGTGCATTACGTTTAAAGGCCATCAATACGTCCAAGCTGGGCAAGTCTTAGCCCGGTGCAACCGATTTCCCATTGAGGTTATTGATCGGCTCAAATTAGTTTTGATGAAAAATATCAGAGCAATACTTATTCGGATAACTAATCTTATATATAATGTTTAATTATTCCATAATAGATATGATTTGACATAAAGTGAGTCATAAATAAATGAAAAAATACAATTTTCATTATAAGGGTAAAATTGTCATTTTATTAAAGTTAATTATCAATTTTTAAATTAAAGGTACAGACCAAAGTGTAAACCGTTGATAAATGAGAGACAAAAAGTAATGAAATCATAGTTGGAGTACAAAATGTCAAAACATCAATAATTGGTAAGTATAAAAGTATATTTAACTCTAAATAAATAATTAGTTTTCATGACCGACATTAGCAATACAATTTGATGAATATTTTGTGAGCATTCAATATTAAAGTAAGAAGAATTTATGGTCTAAAGTATTTATTCTGCTCATCAATTCCTTTTTAAGTCCCTAATTTTTTAAAAAAAAAATCAATCAATAATATATATGATTTGACTCTTCAGAATGAGTCAAAAATTTTGACCTGCCATTTGTTTTTTTTTTTTTGGAGATTTCTTAAAAAATAATAAAGGATCGTATGACATCGTACTGTAAGTCCTAGATTTCAGGATTAAGGCAACCCAAGAGGGGGTGAATTGGTTTTCTAAACTTTTCGTTATTGACCCCCAAAATTGTGTTTGCAAGTAAAACTTATTTTAGCACAAATATATAATATGCAATAACTGTAAATAAGTGCTAAAGTAAGGAGAATGGTAAAAGTAGCAAACACAATATTTTTAGGTGGTTCGGCAAACCCGCCTACATCCACCCCTCAAGCTCTTTCACCGATTCTTGAGGTTTTCCACTATCTTCCAATATCTTTACACACTAGCTTTCGGGTGCTACAGAACCGTACAAGTGCTTTCCTAGGCTCAACACTCAAACTCACCCAAGTGGTTTTTTCGGGCTGACCACTCGCAACCTAACAAATTTGAGATATACACTTTCTAAGTTTCTTCTTTAATGAACAACCTCACTAAAGGAAACACCTCTCTTGAATATGAAGAAAGAAGAATAAAAAACTCTCTTGATAGAGTAGATATGAAAATGGAAGGCTCTATCTCTTGATTCACACAAAGACAAGGATATGAAAGTGTGTTTTGTGTGAATGATATGAGAAATATGAAATAGGAAGGTTTGAAATATTTCTCAAGCTATACAAATGATATGTGGTCGTTGGTTCTTCATTTTAGATGAAATGAAGGTGTATTTATAGGTCACATGTGAAAACTAGCCGTTTATAGTCGTTAGGGGTCGATTTGACAATTTTATAGTTGTACCGGTCGACCGCTTCATGTACCGGTCGACCGGTTCAAGTAGCCGTTGCCCAACAGTCATAAATTTGAATGCTGTCAAGATCATCCGCTTCATGTAGAGGTCGGCCGCTACAAAAAAGTTCATCGACCGGTTCATTTAAAACTATGTTTTTGACCACTTTTAAACACTCAATTTTAAAGACTTACTTCTCATAAGTATATTAAGAGTTTGAGAGTATATTTGGAGTGTTTTGAAACCTTTAAAAACATTTTAATCTTTCAAACAAAAGGTAAAACGGTTTATGCACATTTTGAAATATATGCAAGTGTGTGATTCAAATCCTTGTCAAAAGTGAAACAAAGAGTTACAAGGATTATACCCTAAGGTCTTGAATCTTCACTTTGAGCTCCTTGCATCTTCTTGTTCTTCTTTCTTCAAGTCTTTTGCTCTTTTATTAAGTCGTCTTTGTCTTTGAAGATGTCCACTTTATAAATTTGATCCATTTATTGAAATCATCAAAATCTCGATTGTGCACAAAAGCCAACACTTACTTGACTAGTTCTTAATTCTAACTTCCAATTCTTTTTTTTTCCAAACAACTCCTTCGATTTGACTGATTAACATGTATTTTTGTTTTCTTCCAAGCAAAAAGGCCCTAACGTTTCATTCATCTATATATATGGTGTTCTTAAGGTAGATATACTTGATTAATCCTCAAATAAACCTTTCCAAAAATTAATATTTAAGAATAAAAATATGTGCAACTAATTAATAAGTCGAATAACTTGGCTAATTTTAGTCTAGAGAAGCTCGTGTAGATTCTCACGCAGAAATATCTCAGCTCCTAATTAATTAATCAAATTAGTCCGTTACTCCCCAGTACAAAATATAAGTAGAGCTGCACAAAACTGGATCGCAGACCAGACCGGATTTGTGGTATGGTTCGGTCTTGATTGTGTAAATCTGGTCTAGACCTTTTGAAAACCGGTCTGGACCAGACCTGATTTAATAAAAAAGACCCTAACTAATAGTATAATACTATGTGTATTGCGTAATGCGGCTTCCCTCCCCCTTCCTGCCTACCAAATCCCGAACCCCCTCCTGGCCTCCCCATTCCGGCATTCCCCAATCGTAAGGAGCTGGAACCCCTACTCGCCTACTCGGCCATTACACAGCGCCGCCCAGCCTCTCTTCTCCTTTTTGATAAGGATTTGACAATTTGTTTGATGGCTTTACCGTTCCTCACTGATTGGGTCAATGGGTTCCAAAAATTGTTAATTTGGTACTATATAGTGTGTTAGAAAACAACTGAGCTTGATATTTTCAGTGGTTGTCGAATTTTTTGGGTTTTGGATGGTTTTCAGCTTTACTCGTTCTGTCGAGTTGAGCTGGAATTTGATGATGCTTAGACAGATCGTTGCAGTATTGTGAAGTTGATTAAAATTTCTAGGCTGTGAGTTGGGATCTAGGATTTTGGATTGAATTTCGTAATATATAAAACTAGTGTGTGTTTCATAAGGGACTGATTTCAGTGTTTCACAAAAAATGTAATGCGATGTAATGCAGTTCTACAACTAGAGTGAGTCTCAGCTGTGAAGTTGTTTTCTCTAACATACGTGAGTTACATGAATTCACATTTTTTATTTTAAGATTTGAGCTGAAAAAAAAAAGAAACCGGTCTGGTCCTACCATTTAAGCACAATCGAAAATCCGGTCGGACCGAATTTCCGGTTGGGCAGCCCTAAATGCAAGGTTCTTTAGCTTTTTGGGTGATTATTTGAAGAGAACTCATTTCTTATCGTCCTTAATTTGCACTAATACGTCCTTAGTACTACACCATGTTACAGGTCTCACTTCCGGCCAAATTATTTTTTATTATGAATTCATATCTAAACTAGAATTCAAATAGGCTTGCGAAGGAAATTAAGCAACGGAGCTCTTAATTAAGCCTCTAAAATTAGAAGAAAATGTCGACATTATACCCTCTCCCTTCACCTTGGAGCCAACTTCATTCTCCAAGAGGAGAGAGAGAGAGGGGGATAAGAATCGGTCCGGCAGCGTAAATATAATTGTGATATTGGTTATTGAACTAATTATTGAATCTTAATTATAAGATTATAGATAAACTTTGTACTTGACGACGTCTATATATATATATATATAAAAGAAAACGACAACGAAGTTTATGTGTACAGTCGCATTTTGAGATTTATGTGATAAAAGAATCATATTGCTGCAATAATTATCTTCTTAATTAAAACGCAACCACTCTCTGATTTAGTGCTAATTGATGGGATGATGCAGAAACCACTAAATCAACTAACTAGTCCTGGATTTTAAATGTTTCCTGAACGAATAACTGGTGATGTAAAGATTTGAGGAGATAGTACCCTACTAGCTAGTCTGCTGTGAATCAATCTTATTAGCATATATATTTGTTAGTGGATGCTGCCTTCTTGTATTTGTGACCGTCGACTAATGAAATAAGGCTTATGATTAACTAATATTATTTTAGTCTAGTCAATATATTCCTACATTTGTACTATTTATGGACAAATACCTACTGATGCCTACTTTTGGAATCATGGAAACATACCTACCAAGTTGATGCTATTTATGGACAAATATTATGAAAGCTCACCGGCCAGTTTATTCTGATTTTCTCAAACCTTGAATCAGCCATGGTCTTGCTGCCTCTTCTACAAAGGTCACGAGTCCGTCTAACTCCCCCCGACCGGTCAGTCACGAACCTGGCAGGCTGTCCTGCAGCCAGACGCTGCTACATTTTTGTATGGGTATATGAGAGGTCAGTACTGCTCATTAATATATAAACCTCCACTTTCGCAAATGAGAACAAGTTACCCGCGGATCGAAGTGCTCTACAATGGAAGATTCGACAGAGAAATAATCTCTGAAAGCAATGTCGCAGAGTTCCTAAAGTGAATTGGATATTTGCTTCAACAGTAGCCCATGGAATTTAGAACCTGACAGGTGCCTGAACCCACAAATCTGTGCGAGTTCAATCAGTCTGAAATCTGAATGGGGTTCGATTTTCTTTATATATGCTGATACTCCTTTCATCCTTTTCACGGAATCACATGACATGACTGATCACTTCCTGAAAATGGTATGATAATATCGTTAATCGCGTACAAGATCTAGGGGCAGCTTTGAGAATTCACGCCTGCAGTTCAGATCTTCTCGCTAGGATGATCGAAGGTCCACTTTTGAGAATCCATGCCTGAAAATGGTTAAATCTGGTTTCCTAATTAACGTGCTATGGACAACACAAAGATCCAACCAAGATTTTGAAGTGTCACAGATAGATTTGGTAATTTCGCTGTTGACTTTTGAGAGTGACCGTTGACGCATGCAGATAGCAGACTCTTTTGGTAACGCGCCTTTCCCGAACAGTTCAACTTGTAGTGGAATCGCCACCATTCATTCAGACCACATTAACCAAAAGGGATCACATTTATTTGGTTGGTGAAAAGAAAAGTCATGCATTACACACAACAAGGAGTTTAGGAGCCACGCACAAAATTGGTAGACAAACAAAACATCTAAGTCGGAAAAAAAAAACACTAGCGGCTATACATCTAGAGATATTTATGTTATTGACGTTAAAAAATATAAAATTATTTAATAAAATTTTTAATTTAATTTTAAAATAAATAATATATTCACATGTTATTAAAATTTAAAATTTAAATATAACTTTACACTTCATCTCAATTTTAATTAAATATTACATCACAAGGTTGAGCCTAATACATTAACTTTGTTAGAGCATTCCTAGTAGGCTCTCTGTTCTAACATTTTAGTTAGAATAGAGAGCCAATTTAACTAAAAAACTTAAAAACACACTTTACCAGCTTCTCTATTTTAACAAAAAAAAAATTTGAAGAAGTGAACAGTGAGTCTCTATTTTTAGAGAGTCACTGTTCACTTCACCATCTTAAAATATTAATATATATCTTTTTTTTTTTTTTCTTCTTTTTATTTTTTAGAAAATTATTGTTCACTTCACCATCTTAAAATTTAAAAAATTCTAACCGTTAGTAAAATAAAAATTTAAAAATCGATTTTTTAAGATAAGATAAATATTTAAAAATATGACTGTTACGATAAAATAATATTTAAAATATAAATGTTAGAGAAATAATAAAAAAATATAGTTAAAATAGAGAAGATGTTAAGAATGTTTTTTAAAAATTAATAATTAAAATAAAGAATTGTATTGATAAAAGTAAAAAGATAAATTTAAAGACGCTGCTAGAATAGTTACAGGTTACACAGAGTTAAACTATCGAAGAGGTAAAAATTGTGTTTGAAAATGAATTTTTTAATTGATAAAAACAAAAGGGAAGCTTGCGAAAGTAGTGAACATGCCTTCCAAGTGGGTGGGTCCGAAGATTTTACCGTACTTTTTCTGTTAACTAGTTACATCGGGTTCTCCACTTGCCTCAATTTCGGGGCGAGAAATCGGACTCGTGCACGAATTTTTCTCTTATCAATTTGTTTTTCCTGACAAAGCTAAAGATTTTTATGTTAACTATAAATTTTAGTTTAATATAATAATTATAAACTATTATCTATTTTTATTTTAACAAGTATAAATAATTTACTCAAATCATCTTTTTTTTTTTCTCTAATTCAAACACTCTAAATTAGTAGTAGAATTGATACTTTTCGATTTTGACATCAACGAGTTAAGATGGTGTTCGGTTAGGAGTGTTGTGAGAATTTTTAGGTGATGTTAATTTTATTAGTATGAGTGTTGTAGTTATTTTTATGTGAGTTTAAAAATGATGTTTGGTTGTAGAATTTTTGTATTGTGAGAATACAAAAAATCCTGAGAATTCTTTGTTAAACGAATAGTCCCTAAGATTGAATATGTGTTGTCTAAAAACGAGTTTCAATGTATTTCTAGTTTTTTTTAGCTGAATTTCAATGTATTTCTAGTTCCTATGTAAACATTGACTTCTTCAAAAAAAAAAAAAGAAAGTGTTGACGTTTTAGAATTCAACCAAAATTTACTTATAATGCGACCACGCTTACTCGGGTTTTCTCATTCGAATCAAACATATTAAATTTCGATTCTGCCATTCTTATTTATTCATAAAATTTTATGAAATAAAATCAGTTTATTCTGAGGTATCTTGTTACTAAGTTGAAAACTTGAAAAGGGTTCAACTTTTTTTTAATCGTATATATGATTTTTTTTTGAGATTCTACCAAATGAAAAATGAAAGGATTAAACACTTTCATTGGGACTAAAAAAGTTGGGAAAAATATATTTTTCACCCACAAGTTACTATAAGTTTTACATTTCGTACCATAAACTACCAATTTTGATACATTGCACCCTCTAACTACCAATTTTTGACATTTTGCACCCTATGTCAAATTTATAGATTAAAATGACGATAATACCCTTGACCTATTTTGGATATATTAAATATATTTTTGTAAATTCATTAATTTATTAAGGGTATTATTGTCAAATGGAGGGTGCAAAATGTTTAATATTAATAATTGGAGGGTATAATGTGTCAAAATTGGTAGTTTAGGATGTAAAGTGTCTAATATTAATAGTTTGAGGGTGCAATATCTTAAATATGATAATTTGAGGTGTAACGTGTTACTATCTTAGTAATTTGTGGGTGGGAAGTATATTTAAAAAAAAAAATCTTTTCAAGGACCAACGACCTTCCACTGTGTCACGTGCAAGTGACCCTCCACACACGGTACCTCGTGTGTTTAACTTGGAGAAAAGCGCCGTAGAGGAGAGTGCATTGCACTTTCGAATCGTTTACTAGAAATATGCGTCCTTTCCTAGCCTTTTTCAGGTAAGGCTGCGCCGTGAAGCCCACGTTCTCATCGTTTTTCTTAAAAGTTTATTAGGCGAAAACGCCTATTCGATGGTGTAATTTACTTTTCATAGCAGCGCGTGCGAGTATAGGTTGTGGATGGACGGCGTGGATCCCACGTGAGTGATTAAAAAAAATAAACAAAACGATAATGGGTGGGTGTAATAAGACGGGAAGATTCGAGAAGTGTGCAACAGTGCAAGAGCTAGTTTGGCTTGAGCAAATCTGGAACGACAAGCAGGTGACATAATTAGTGCTCATCACCGTTGTGAATTTTTCGTTCTTTTTTAAAAATAAAAAAGAAATTACATATAATCGTTCTATTTATACATAAATTATAGGGAAATTCAATTTTTAGTCCCTAAATTTTAGGAACTTTTTTTATTTTAGTCTTTCACTTTCAAATTTCAAATTTTAGTTCTTGAGTTTTGTTTGTTCGACGAAATGGTCATTCCGTTAGTCTGTCGTCCATATGATTAACGGAGCTCTCTGGCACATCAGCAAATTTGTATCGGTAGACCGCTACATGAAGCGGTCGACTACTCACTTTCAACATATATACCCAGTTGACCGCTTTATGTACCGTTAAATATATGAACGGTAGACTGACGGAATGACCATTTCGTCAAAAAAAGAAAATTCAAGGACTAAAAATTTGAAAGTTAAAAGTGAAGGACTAAAATAAAAAAGTGTCCAAAATCTAATGACTAAAATATCAATTTCTCTAAATTATATTATCTCTAGTGCGGAGAGTAAAAACTTCCAAGGATAACGTACAAATGGGTTTTATACAACCCCTTTCCAATTCCCACAAAAAAAATAAGAGTTTAATATATAATAATTTTTTTATATTTTAAGAGCATTAATAATATTTATAAACTCAAGTTAGATCTCACCCCACCTATTTGGCTATTTGCCACTGAATACGAAAATTATTGGGCAATTCAAGAGCATATATTTAAAAGACTAATCCTTGAGCAATTGAAAACTATAGAAAATATATTAGCACGTCTCATAAATAAAAATGGTACAAATTACTAAATCACTCAAATATGTATATAAATTAAGAGTCAAATGTGTTATAGATCTAACAATTAATGAGTGAAAAATTATATTTATCTTTAAATATATTTTCAACTTCACAACAAAAGAAAACAAAACAAAACAAAAATTCTCTCCCATTTATAGATAATAGGGAATTTGACATGTTAGTCCTTGGGTTTATACCCCTTTGGAAAATAGGTCCTTGGGTTTTAAATTTCAAAATTTTAGTCCTTGGGTTTTCGTTGTTTGACGAAATGGTTCTTCCGTTAATCTGTCGTTCATATGCTTAACGGATTTGAAGCGGTCGACCGGATATATGTTTAAAAAGTAAGCAGTCGTCCGCTACAAATTTGCTGATGTGAAGCGGTCGATGCTTCAAATCCGTTAAGTATGTGGACGACAGACTAACGGAAGGTCCATTTCGTCAAATAACGAAAATTCAATGACTAAAAATTTGAAATTTGAAATCAAAGGACCCATTTGTCAAAGGGGGTATAAACCCAAGTAACAAGTTGTAGATTATAATAGGGAGGGGTTGAGGTAGGTCTGCTATGGTGGTCTAAGGTCTGAGGCTCATTCACACTCTTCTTCGTCTTTTATATTCTTTGTTAGATTTTTCTCTCAAAAGCAGAAAAGCTCTTGTCGGAGGCTTCCCTCCGCTGGCGATCGAAGTTTCGTTCTTTTGCGCCAAGCGAGAAAATTGCAAGTAATGGTGTATTTTCTTTTTTAAGTGAGAACAGCTGAGACCGTTTTTGGTTTGGTCGAGTATTTGTGTAAGAACAATCAAGATGAATCGGGAGAGTAATGGGATTGGAAATGGCGGATTTAGCGGCGTTGAGTACGAGTACATCAGGAGGCACCATCACCACGAGCCCGGCGAGAATCAGTGTAGCTCCGTGCTCGTCAAGCGCATCAAAGCCCCCGTTCACCTCGTAATCTCTCTCTCTCCCTTGCTCGCTCTCTATAAATACTTGTGTATGTATGCATGCATATGCAAGTATTTGTTTCTGATTCGGGTGGACGATTCATATGTGAGCAATTGAAGGATCAGTGTTCGAATCGGTGTAGTGGTTTCTTTGGGCGACTTATATACTGTTTGACCCAGATTTCCGGCGCGGCCGATCTCGAGCTGTGATATTTCTCGATTGCGTGTCTTGATATTGGTACCTGAATTCAATAGTTTTTTTATTGAGTTGACCGATCATTTGGACCCGTTTCTTATTTTTGTTTCCCCTCTGATTTATGTATGGTTGCCAAGAAAGTTTGAGCTAAGAGTTCTCAAGTTTCGGACTCGAAGAATGAGAAGTCTGCGTTAAGGTGCAAATTTTTCTTGTTGATTTTTCGAAAACCAATTTCGAACTTGGGTCTAGTTGATTTTTTTTCTGCTTGGATTCTATAGATTGAATATCGGATTTTCAGTGTTTGAACTAGTTTAAACTAAGCTGTCGTAATGAGGTGCAATGAGATCTTTGGAAGGTTTTGCTAAAGGCTCTGTTTTGATGCAGAGGAAAACTATATAAAGGGAAAACAATAATTCTAGGACATGTAAATAAAAGAACCTTCTGGTTCTATTGCGCCTATTACAACTATTGGGTTAAGTTAGGTTCCGCGTTTAACTTCAAGACACGTTTAATAAAGATCTATTTTTGAGCCAAAAAAAAAATGATTCTCCTTTACTTCCAACCAATACCACCCTATGGCGTGTTTGATGATTTCTGTTATGAATTAAATGAATTCATCTAACACTGAAAGCTTAAGATGAGTATGTATAAAAGGGGATATTGATGGGGATGTTTTCTTGTCAGGAAATGAGTTTTGTTTGTTGAGAAGAATAGGGCTTGGGTGCTATTCTTGTGGAAACCTGATGGCTGGAATGTTGTTGTTGGTTGTGCTTTTTCTGATGTTTGCCTTATTTCATCAGGTTTGGTCTTTGGTGAGGAGATTCGATCAACCACAGAAATACAAACCATTTATCAGTAGGTGTGTCGTACAGGGGAATCTTGAGATTGGGAGTCTGAGAGAAGTCGGTGTTAAGTCTGGGCTTCCTGCCACCACAAGTACAGAAAGATTGGAACTTCTTGATGATGATGAGCATATACTCAGCATCAGGATAATTGGAGGGGATCACAGGCTTAGGGTATGGAATTTATTTAGTTATGTGATTTATCCCTTCAATTCACCTTTTATTTTTTCCAGTACAAAACTAAAGACAATGTCTGAATGGTGGAATTTTCTGCTTATCAGCATTACTGCTTTACAGCATTGTAAGGTTTCTTGTCGTGTTAATATGTGCAAGATGCGGTTTACCCATTTTCTCAATATAGCAATCGAGTCGTGACTATTCAATTGTTCTCTCTCGGAGAGGGTACTGGATATTCACCAGAAGGGAAAGAGTTCTGGACCAAATTTTGTTAAGCTATTTTACTCTTATTATATAGAAGACGTCCATATATTTATTCATTTGGTTAGTTTTAGAAAAGTCTGTGAAGGGTTTCAGAAAAAATTCTAGTCACGGAAACTCATTATAATTTTGGTAATGATGATATCAGTCTACGGGTTAGGTTCTAGGGGTTCGTTATTATGACCTAAGATCCTGCTACATGATGGATTTTTACTTTGTGAACTAATGCATGCTGTGTGATCCGCCAAAATGAAGGTGTTCCAGCGGACCAGAGTGGGCCTCTGCCCAAGTTCTAAATCTTATTGTAATAGCATTGTTTTGTTGGTAGATGAATTGTAACCATATTGACGTTTCTGTCTACAATTTTCCCATAACAACCAAATCTGTGGCTTCGAAGTTTACTTGCACGATCTTAGTAGGATAAGTTAGATCCAATTTGATTTCTGGCTTGATAGTTTGTTATTTGATTCGTATGGAATAAGCCTAAAGGAATCCAAACTGTTTCTTTTTCTTTTTCTTTCCTTGGTTCTTTCAGAACTACTCTTCAATCATTTCCCTTCATCCGGCAATCATTGATGGAAGACCAGGGACTCAGGTGATTGAGTCATTTGTTGTGGATGTGCCGGAAGGGAACACAAAGGATGAGACATGCTACTTTGTTCAGGCCTTGATCAAGTGCAATCTCAAATCACTTGCTGATGTCTCAGAGCGGCTTGCAGTGCAGGATCGAACTGAACCCATTGATCGGATGTGAAAGTTGGGGCTGGGAATATGGTGGGGGCTTGGACTGCCATGGATGAAGCGTCCGAGGCTTTTGTATCTCTGGGGCTTTGGAGACAGACTGGCAATAGTACTCGTTCCATCTTTGATACATACTTGCACGCTTTCCTCTTGTTTCCTATGCTATCTGTCTTTCACTCAAAAATATACTTCCTAGTTATTAGTAGGTCAAGAACCACACCTTTTATAAGGGAGAATGGAAAAAAAGAAGAAGAAGAGAAAATCGTGGGAAAAAGATGGCCTAGGTTGTCCTGTCTCTTTTCCTAGGTTGTGTCCAGTGGTGGTATGCTTTTATGGCTGTATATATTTCTGGAAAGAGGTAACGTTTGTATATTTGGTTTATGACGTGGTAATAGTATCTTCTGGTTGCATTTGTTGGAGTTGCGGCAAAATTCGATCGGTGATTCAACTTGGAGCCTCTTGTAATCGCCCTTACTACAATATCTCTCTGCATCTACTGTTCTTATTACTCATGTGTTCGGAAGATGGTTGGGGGACCAAGGGTTCCGATCTTGAAATGGTAAAACCGCAGGAAATATGTGTGGGTTTAAGGTGCTTTCAACATTGGTATGCCAATTTGTGATTTTCCGCTAATTCTCCAGACTCCAGTCTTGACTTCTAATCTGACCTTCAGTTTGTGTTTCTGCGGCGGCTTTCATGTTTAGCTGAGGTTATAAAGAATAGAGTTCCACTCAAAAAAAATTGCATCTTTAGTATAGGAAGTTTCGTTGGTTCGGCTATTCGAGAATATTTGGGGTGTCTGGACTAATAGCAACGTGAGTAAAGTTCATCCAGTTGATTTTCCCCACGTCTAACAAGTTTTTACTTTGGCTATCTGAAAAAAATTTAAGGCATCAGGGGAGCTATCGTGGTAACCTAAATTTGTCCCGCAAGGTAGATTTCCTAAGATAATGTGCATAGAATTTGTGCAGGATAGATTCCCTAAGGTAATGTGCACAGAATTGACGCCATAGTCTTGTGCACAATAAGTTTAGAATTTACTTACTGATAGGAGCATCAATCCTGCGCCCAGATGACACTTTTGGCTATATGTGTGAACGAAAAAGTTTGATTATTCCTTCTACTATGTTTTGGAGTGATTGAACTGTTGGAGTAGACAATCTATCTTTTTCAAGTGAGTGTAACAAGTCCTAGCAATAGACAAATCTATTGCTGTCTCGATGAGATCACCAAGCGTTAGCATTCTCTGTCCGCTTCTTCTGTGTTGTCTTTAGGGTCGTTGCTGCTCTGTTTATATAACCAATCGATCAATAAAGAGACAAGAAAAAAGGCACGTTTGGTTTCCTTTTTCAGAACTTTAACCAGCTTCATTGGGCATCCTAGAAGCCACTGAGAAATCAATTCGAGAGAATCTCAAACAAATTTCGCATGTTGCATCAGTTGTCATTCAGGATTCACGCCGGTCGGTCCGAAGAAAAATATTCTTGATGCTCAAACTCAAAATCATAATACTTTGAAGGGAATCCAAGAAAACTTCGTTAATGGCTGGTTCGTGACATCGATTCAGTGTTCCAACCATTGTTCCTTGATCTCAGTCCTATACGAAATTGTAGAAGCTTTTATATGGAAAGAATGGGTACCATGATAAATAGATAACTCTCTGAAGTACAACAGAAGAGTTCCTATGATCGTAAGCAAAATATTTTCCTTCAAAATTCCACCCAAAATGGGGTAAAGTTCAAACAATACGGGATTTTTCCAGCCAATACACGATATCCATCGTCTTGGTTTTATGTTAGCGCAGAGGCCAGGTCGTTGAGATGCTCCACGGCATGAATGAATCGATTTGCATCACTACAATTGTGTAGTGGAAGGAGGAAAAGGGGAATTGCTTGTATAGATAATCATCTTAAGTGCTTTATATATAACTGTACAGAGCCTCCCCTACATGAGTTGTCTCCCCTCCTCCCCTCTTTCCATCTTACACACTCGATGCCTTACACAGATTTCCTGCAAGAAAAAGAGAAATTCTAAACCAATACAAAGTCCCCTTCTTCTTCTTGTTCTTGTTGCTCAGGCAGTCGACCTTCGCGGTAGGGAAGAAGAATACGCTTTATTTCTTCAGCCCTAAGTGTCTCATACTCCAAAAGAGCGTTGGCCAAAGCATGTAATGCCTTCTCATGCTGAATTAAAGTGCAAAAAGCAAAGTTAGCCAGTACTAAATTCACTAATTCCAACCATGAATAACAAAGCATCAAGGTTGCCAATTTTTCAAGCACGAAATGTGAAGACAAACCAAGTGAGGCCAACCATTTTGGTTGGATTTAGGAACCTAGATTCCTATAGAACATACAGAAAATTGGTTCTAGCTTTCCTGGAAACCTTCTTATAACTCAATTGGAATAACCTTCGTATATGTTGACCTGCAAATCTTCAATGAGGTGAAGAGGATAAGCTAGACTAAACTGCAACTTGAGTACAGGCCTCAAGGTCATGCACGATGACCTAGATTGTATAATTTGGGTGCTCAAGTATCGGTCTCCCAAGTCTACAAGACTCCTTGAGTGTTTAACATGCCCTGCATTAAACCCTACCTTTCAACTTTTCCTTTTGGATAAATCGTCCGTCAAAAGGAAGCCTTTAATAGAACATAGCTGTAAACCTCTCACATCTATTTAAAAGGTGCTAAATAAAGGTTGGAGTCATCTCCTCCAGACAATTCTCAAGAAGGCATTCTAAAGGATGAATGGGGTATTTTAGGTGAAGTCCTTTCCCACTCTAGTCTAAGCTTCATAGTGCACTAAAGCAGTATTTGGTCTCTGTAAACGGCAGTGAATTGAAGTAATCAAGGGATTCCAGTTTCAGGGTATACATCTCATGGATTAATGCCCTCAATCACATATGACTCCGTTATTCCAAATGGTTTGAATTAGTTTAAATTCCCAATTCAAATGATAATGTATAGTTCTAAACACAAATATACGCACTTTTCTTTTCCTGAAAATCTTATATTGCAATGATGCCACTGTCCTTCCAAGTCCATCATAATACTTGAACATGTTTGTTCAAACTATTTTAATTGATCGATGTTACCCCTGCTAAAAAGATTAATATTTCTACAATCAGGCATTATTCAGTGAAATTAAAGCTATAACTCTCTCTCAATCTCTCTCTCTCCACCCCCATTTTCTTTTCCTGCAGTCCAATGAAAAAAGGGAACCTAAATGCTATTGGTAAAAATAATCCAAAACAAAAGAGCCAGCAACCTGGGGTCGCAGCTTTCTCATTGAAAAAACTACGAACAGGTGAAAAGCTCAGACAAACCTTCTTTAGCAAGGCTTTTACACGGTCATATGCTTCTCTTAGGAGTTTCACCACCTGCATAACAAATGAGAACTTAGATTAACTAAACATATGTGATTCGATTATAAAGTTACCAAACCCCAAATTCCAATAACATACTTCGGCATCAATACGCGATTGCATCTCTGAACTTGGCCGCTCTTTAATGTGAACTGGTCCAATCGTATCACTCATCCCGCAGTTTGATACCTTACATAGAAGAGATGCACACAGCACTAAGAGATTGAAACTGTACTTACTTTAGGTACATTTCTAGTGATAGCATTTTTATAGGTTCCAAAAGTATAGAAAATGATCTACAGGGCCAAGCAAGCAGAGATTATTTCAATACACATCAAAAGGAAAAATATGTACCATATAGTTGGCTATCTCTGTAGCTGTGTGAAGATCACTACTTGCTCCTGTTGTGATATGGTCCTGACCAAATATGAGCTCTTCTGCAACTCGTCCTCCCATACAAACATCAAGACGGCTAATAGCTGCTTCTTGCTAATTGATGTCTCATCGTTCGAAGGAAGCTGAGTCACCATTCCTAAAGCAGAGCCGCGTGGCATAATCGTTGCCTTGTGTATTGGATGTGCACCTTCTGTATTGAAGGCAACAATCGCGTGGCCACTCTCATGGTATGCAGTCAGCTGAAAGAAATGTAAGGAATATCAAGAAAGTTTTAACTGTGCTTTACGGGATTCTAAATAAGTGGATTCCTGAGAAACTCTAAAAGTTGCTTGTCCTGTAAATGCAGTTCCCTAGTTTGCATGCTGACATCCATGGCTAGCAGTTGGCATCTCCTCAGTTCAACCACACAACTATTCACTTCTTTGTGCATTGTACCACAGTTTTTCCATACAGAAATTATAGATATGATATCATCTGCACAACCTAATTGTGAAGTGAGATGTTCTCAATTCTATACGTGTTCGTTGTGTTTCTAAGCTGTTGGTATGCCAGAGATCCACCTAATTAGTGATGCTATGGAACTTTGAGCTAGCAAAATCCAAGGATATACTCAGGCCTAATGGATGACCTGGTGCACCAATTAAATATAACCATGGACATTAAGTCAATGAACAGACCTTTTAAAACCCAACCAACTCGAAAACCCTCCTCCTGGGCATGTCCACTTCCCTTCCAAGCCCTCATTTAAAATACTATGAAAAGGAAATGCGTGGGACATATACTATATGCATACTCAAATACAAGCAAAGACTCCAACCAAAAACAATCGAATAGGATTCTATAGATACAAGTCATAGTTCAAGCATAAAGTCACAGGTTAAAACCCTACCCTGGATTGGCTCAAATGATGATATTCATACCTTCTTTGACTCTTCTGATATGAACATTGTTTTCCGCTCTGTACCCATCATTATCCTGTCTTTTGCAAATTCCAGTTGAGAAGCTGTCACCTTTTCCGCACCCTCAACAGCGGCTTTAATGGCAGCAATATTAACCAAGTTGGCAAGATCTGATAAAGAAACAAAGAAGTAGGGAAAGTTAATTTCCAGGACACTTGGGGGTGGAAGAAAAAGAGAAATCAGTTATAAGAAAAGAATTAGCATTTATAAAAATATGGGAAACTCACCAGCCCCATTGAATCCTGGTGTACCTCGAGCAATTGCTTGTACATCTACATTGTCAGCCAATGGTTTATCCTGTAGATAGAGCTCCAGTATCTCTTGACGGCCTCGTACATCTGGATTTGGAACAACAATCTAAAACATAGGTATTCGTGAGTGTTCTTTCTTTCAAACTATAGAGAACTTTGTCAAAAACAAATTGACAGCAAAACTCAGATATATCTAAAGCAGGCGCTATTTGATGGACTCTTAAATGAAACAACATATTGACAACCTTAAACACCCATACAACACGAGTTAATTTAGTCCAGAAGCTAATGTTTACTGGAGACAGATGTAAAAGGTTAAAATGAAAAGTGGAGAATTTACACCTCAAGAAAATATTTGAGCTAGATAATATAGCAAGACCTTGACAACTATTGGAAAAAAGGCTGAAGGTTCAAAAGTGCGGATTATATCAACATATACATGATAGTCCATAGATGAAGGAACTTACATGCCTATCAAATCTACCAGGCCTTGTTAAAGCTGGATCAAGGATATCAGGCAAGTTTGTTGCAGCCATTAATATTATGCCCTGCAGAAAAATGTTGAACGCATTCAGAAACACAGAAAGCAACTAATCCATACTGCAACATGCAGAGATGTACCTCATTCTGTTCAAAGCCATCCATCTCAACGAGCAGTTGATGCAATGTTTTCTTTGTATGGCCTTCCCATTGTTTTCTTGTGGACCCAACAGCATCTATTTCATCGATGAAAATTATACAAGGAGCCTATGAAATATGGAACCAAGCAAATGACATGGTCAGAACACAAATAACCAAGCTTCACACATATATTCGCAATGTAAGAGCATACCAATGGACTAAGAAAGCCTATGATATTTGACAACAAGAAATTCCAATAACGCTACAATGTTTAGTTAACCAAATGCCATAATCAACATCTCTGCCCCATTAATAGATGCTGCACACAAGAGGCTTACAACTTGATTTTATTTGCAGTTTTTTGTTGGAATTTTAGTCCTCAGCATGTTGTGTAACAACATTATTTATGAAGGGCTGGGCATTGTCACTGCATCATTGCCGACTCTTTGAACTGGGAAAACTACACCTCTATCACATTACATATCAGGCTTTCAGGTATGCTTCTAAAATCATTTCGCCCTTCCACCCAAACACTACACTAGACAAAATAAATAAATAAATAAATAAAAAACAAAATACGTATATGAACATCATTATCACCAAAGAATGCCTTAAAAACAACCAACCTTCTTCTTTGCAGCTTGGAATAAGGATCTTACACGCCGAGCACCAACACCGACAAACCTGCAATACAGGGCCCCACTTATGTTCCATATTTCAGGTACGCACAAAAATGATAAGAAAAAAAGCTATACAGTCCTCTTAGGATGATATGAGAGACCCGTATTACATATATGGAATTATAAATGCACCACAGAGATGAAGAAAAGCAATTATCCCTTTCGAAGTAGGAGATACATTTCCTCACAAGAGCCTAATGTTAGCGAAGAAATATCGAGAGAGAAGAGGATCCAAAAATGAAAAAAGAGTGGGAATGCCCACCCTTCTCTCAATGACTCATATTCAGAGGGCATCCCCACAGAAAAGAGAGTCATGATTCCTCCAAAAGGAGAAGGTCAATACTTACCTAGAAGACAAAGAAAATACAACAGGGGGGAAACGACACATCTATAGTCCTATAAAAATGGAGAGCCACAGACCTTAGTTTTCATCGAACTAAATAAAATTTACAGCATGGAGTAAAGCCTGAGTGCAATAATTCCATAACCTTGTAAAATGCAATAGTTCACTAAACACAAATTAAAGAGGCAAAAAAGGGGATTCTATATTCAAATGAAACGGAAGGAAAAAGAAAATTACAGTAGACGAAACCAGTTCATTGCATTCAAACATAATAATGTGTCCGTTTCTTGATCAGAATAGTCAATACCATATCAGTGTCTTTTGATCCTTTAACCAACAAGAAGTACCTCTTTTGAGTCACCAGTATGGGCATAGGCACTGAGTTAATACATGGAAGACTGGTCTACCAATGATGAATCTGAGTGTATAATGCTTGATGCAAAACAAAACACCAATTTTGAGTGCAAGTACAGGGAATATAAATTGACTTACAAGGGAAAAGAAATCAAATTTCTTTCACCAACAAATGCAAAACAATTTCCATTACTCTTGATTCCACATATAATTAAACAGTATATATGACAATTTGCTTCATCTTAATCCCGAAAGAACAAGCACCATAATTTAAAGACAGGAGGAAAATACACAAAACTGTGTCGCATATTTCAAATTTCCCGAATTTTGTCAGTAAATGGCTTACATTTCCTCAAATTCAGACCCTGCTCTATAGAAAAAAGGTACCCCAGCTTCACCAGCAATAGCCTTCAAGGTCCCAGAGAAAGCAAATAATCATCAGAAAAAAATTACAAAATATCACTTAGCATTGATATCAGAACATATGAACATCTTACTGCATGTTAAAAAAACCAACACCCAAAAAAGTAAAGAAAATCTGCATCTATTAGCATTATAACACAGAATCAGCTATCTTTCCTTTTCATCAGCTAGCAATCAACAATTTGCCAATAAGCACAAATTCATATGAATTCAATTGTGGCAGATACCACTACAAAACGGTACAGAACCACTGGTGTGATCTAAGAAGGAATCAGATAGAGTAGTTAGCACATGATATGGAAACCTCCCCCTTTCTCTTCCCCCATTTTCTTTTTTCTGAAAGAAATTTCAATGACGAAAGATATTTACTTATTGTTTCAATCCTGGAAGGCAGAAACTCAAAAACTTGAGCTCTTTAAGCTGGGAAATTAAATGTGAACAATCTCACAATTTCTGATCAGTTTAGATAATGCATTGGCACTACTAGTTGCTTCCATTTGACAAGTGAGACGAAATTAGTGTCACCATCCGATAGTGTGGATGAAATCTTACATCAAGACCAACTATGTTAAAGCAGCATGCTTGCATGCATACTCTGACAGAACTTCCAAACAAGATTGCAAGGATCAAGGACCCATAACAGTAGGGCATTTAAGTTCATTTATGCATGAGAAAAAACTCCATGACAAGATAAAAAAGCACATTTGCAAGAATATATAAACATCTTACCTTCGCAAGCAGAGTTTTTCCAGTTCCAGGTGCGCCTGTCAAAAGAATTCCCTGCCAATACCTATGAATTAGGTTCTGTAATGCGACAGTAATGAAGCATAGAAAAAAAAACACATGCAGACAACTGAAAGAGATAGCACAAGGAAAGCCATGACAAATAATTATCAATTTAGTGCAGAAAGAAGATGCTTGTAATCCCAATAAAAATAGCTTGATGAAACCTTGGGCAACTTCCCACCAAGCCGCGTAAATTTAGATGGGTTTTTTAGATATTCCACCACTTCCTCAAGCTCCTGCTTCGCATCATCACAACCTTTGACATCCTTAAATGTTTTAACATTCTGCGAGACAACATATTGGGATAATTACACAATATGCTTCAAAAACATTTTATCTAAGCTAGTATTAGCAATCATTATGTAATATCACATCCCTACCTTAATGTTCAACTAAACATGGAAACTATTACAACATGCAAACAAGAAAGTCTCCCTCTGTGTCAGAATGTATTCCATTTTAAGCTTGGTAACTGTCAAGATTTCCACAATTCGTACCTCAAGTTACCAGAAACTAAAGTTTCTACTTTCTTCTACCTACCCACTAGCTGCTGAGGAAACACAGTCCACCCACCCCTAGGCCAACAGAACAGCCATTTCACAGAGCTGTGGTAACTTATTAAAAAGCCAGCAATATCGAGATATAATCTATCTACCTTCTCTGGCGTAACATCTCGATTTAACTCCTTTGGGGCATACGAAGAACTTGAGCCAACACCTGATGTTCCTATCCCACCCAAGCTTCCAATGTACTTTTGAAGTGCAGCAGCACCGACTAACCTGAAAAAAGGGCGGGAAAATCATGCTGCGAGTGAGTACAACTGAGGGATACATACCAGAGGGTGTGTGCAGGAGTGCATCTGCGTATGCAGATGTGTGTGTGTGTGTGAGAGAGAGAGATAGGAACAGAAGGTTTGTACCATACTAATCCAACAGCTATGGTAAACAAGATAGTTGAGATAAACTCTTGCGCAAAACGTGATTTGTTTGACGCTTTGGGTTCAACCTAACAGAAAAAACAATGCCTAATAAGTAGAATTAGAGAAAAAGGAAATTTAAATATTACACCACACAATCAAACTTCAAGCCCAAACCAGACATTTTGACGTCACCCTTCTGCCAACACATTATATTTAAACTTACCATAACGACATGCAATGGCTGCTTCTCAGATATGCCAGGGCTCAGAAAGGGCTCATCCGAGTTACCTGATGCTCGTTGCTTCAACTCGTGCAACTACAAATGGATAATTAGTCATTAGTCAAATAAAGATACCCATCTTCAAATAACATGAAGATAGATAAGCAAGATGAGGTAAATGGAGTGTCCAAAGACAGTAAACATATCGGCCCAGAAAAGATTTGAAGGTAAAAAACTTGAAAGGATAAAGGTGCTGCTATGCTTCTTGTGTTATATTTCCACGTTGATCCAAATGCATCTTATTGTATATTAGACTCTATTGTTTGATTCCACGTCATACCACAGACATGGACTCTAAGAAGAACGTAATACAAGATACAAACAACCAAACACAGTCTAGGCACAACTGAATACTAGAAGGTTCAAAACATGATTATTCCAGTATTAGTCGAAGGGTAATCATATGATGCATGATTACCAATGCAGGAAGACCGGAAGGCTTGCCAATCTCCTCATCTGGAAGATAGTCAGATATAGCATTGGTGACCACAATAGCTCGAAGATATTCTGCAACTCCTCTACTGTCTACTGCATGATCCCTCTGTTCAAAACGCTTGATGACAGATTCTGGACTGAAAAATGAGGAACAAAATTGCAAAGAGATTATATGTTAATTACATAAAAAGAAAACAACAGAAACCCACAATATAAGAATGGCGTGGAAGTGTATTCCTCCTAGGAACTATCACTAAACATCCACTGATTCACTCTTTATCTCAAGACCCCAACGAAGAAGAGATTTAGTGGACTTACTAGTATTATTAACAAATCGCCTCCTTGCTATCTTAATGCATATACGGCCTATAAATGCGAGTGTATTTTGGTATGTATTTATCTCTTCGTGCGTGTGTGCATATCTAAACTCATATGGCGATGTTTAGGTGCGTGATTCACCTAACCTATGCTTATTGAGCTCAGCGAGTAGAGAATTTTGCTTCGCCACATCCTTCGGGTTCGCATCCGCCTCAGCAATCAACCTCTCCAACCGCTTCTCCTGCCGTCCAAATGGCCACCAACTCAACAAATCCCACTGCAACACCTTCTCGAAGCCTTTTTTCACACTCAGCCACATCCCCATCAAGAATATCACCAGCGGTATCCTACTCTTCATCTCATTAGCACTCAAAATCGCGCCCTTTCCCTCAGTTTCAGGTAAATTCTCGTCCTTTCCCTCACTTGGCCCCACTTTCTCACTATTTGCCTCATTGCCCAGTTCCTCATTCTCCAAGCCCACTTCCCCTAGCTCACTCTTTAACTCCATTTCCGAACCCACACCGCCACATTCATCAGTATTCGAATTTCCAAATTCAGAAATCGAACCATTACTCGAGCTCTCAAAATCAAAATCCTTGAAATTCGAATCTTTAGCGTCAGAAGGCGAATTCGTATCCGAAAGATTCAATTTTTGGGAGTCGAAACCCGCACTTTCGGGGCGCAATGTGCATGGAACAGATAGAGTCCGGTGACAGAATCGGGATTTATGGAAAGTTGAGAAAGTGAAAGTAGAGAGAGAAAGCGGATTGAAAGAGAGACAACAAGAAGAAGCTGAGCGAGTAAGATGAAAACGCTTCGAAGACGAGACAGAAAGCGAAGGTTTACAGAAAAGAAACGCTTGCAGAGTAGCGGTCATGGTTTCTGGGGTTTATCGAAATCACTGTGCTTCAACTTCGCTCTCCCCAGCCGAGTGGGAGAGAGGGAGAGGAAGCGAGAGATTGAGAGCCACAGAGAGAGAGAGAGAGCGCCTTATTTCTGGGATTGAAACTCGCGCAGGCTTTAGCCTTGACTTGCACGTGGGTTTGTGTGGTAAAATTTTTGGTATTGGGTTTAACGTTGGTATTGGGTTTAGTGAAAAAGTGAAGAGAGAGGTAATATTTTATAGTTTTTATAATTTTTTATATTTTTTGATGAAAGAGAGAGATTATATTAGAGTATTTTATTAGGAGAGATAAAATTTTGGGTAAAATTTTAGTGACAAACGCAACCTCAGTGTGCATAGGTAAGAGATTAAGGATGATAGTGTTTGCTACAAGGCCAATAATAGCCAAAAAGGGTATCTAATGGTGACTTGGGAGAGAAATTCCTCTTTCTTTCTTTCTTTCTTTGAAATTTAAACATTTTCACTTAGCCAATAAGAAATTCTCCTTCATTTTATGTTTGGTTGGTGTTTTCAAAACTATTTTTTTTACTCTCAAAATCAATTTTTCATGCACACATAATTTTTTCCCTTAAAAATTCTTTTCAATGTCCAATAATATTTTTCTTCTTCTAATAATTAACCTTACTTTCCACAATTTTTAGTGTAGACATGCACACAAAATTTCTTTTCAATCTTCAATAATTTTTTATTTGATCATATCCTCTCCAAGACAAATTATAGGAGGTAGTATAGATTCTATTAGGATTTGAAAAAAGGTTGTTAGGAGTTTTGTTAAAAATGTGTTGAATTTTTTTAAAAAAAAAATGAATGGAGATTATGATTTTTTTTTTTAATTTGAAAAAGTGACTTTTTTTAAAAAAAAAAATTGTTTTATCCATCCAAACATGGGTTAATATCTTTTCTAGGAACCTCATCACTCACACAAAAAAAAAATCTTCAAATTTTTTTGAAATAATTACAAAAAATTATTTTAAAAAACACAACCTTAGAAATCTCCCAAATTTAAGCATTTAGAAGAAAAGTAAAGATTATGAGGAAGTAAAAAAGAAACAGAGGAGAGATACCTCCAACTAGGGTACCCCTGCATGGTGGGAGGACCCACGGGAGGGGGAAGTCTTCTTCCTTGTAAGGCCCGGGTTGATCCATAGCCGGATCCGGATCCGGCTTTTATCTTACCCAGAATCATCGGGGTAAGAATATCGTGCGTAGCAGTGGAGCAAGTAAACGAAGAAAGATGCGATTTTTAGAAGTGGTGAAAAACATTACTGTATTAGTTCAGCCATGCAAGGAAACGAAACGAAACTGGCTTTGGTGTGTCTTTTGAACAAAGGAATAACAACCAAAGAAAGGGGGATAATACCAAACCAAAAAGAAAAGAAACAATGGAGCAATTGAGGCAGATCCTTCCAGGAAGTGTGGGGGGGCACACCCGCACTTCAGAACCCCAGCTGCATCTGTCTAGGCTATTGCATATGGCCAGATCCATAGGGAGGCAACATTGATGACTGTGGTAAGCCATTCTGGACTGATGACTGCATCATTCCTTGAGCAAAATGAGGCGGCATTGTTCCAGGTGGCATGTAGGGATTATTCTGCATTTGCATAGGCATGGACTGAGGCATTGGTGGAACACCTGGGCCCCACCCGGCTGAAGTCTGAGGCATCATAGGCTGCTCTTGATTTGGTGTAAATGGAGCCCCGTTGTACTGAACAGTTGGACCCATTGCTGAAACCGGCTGTTGCCCCAAAATCGAGGGTTGGGAGTTCACCATAGGGGTGTTAGGGATTGTATAGTCTCTGCTCCGATCATTGTTGACCTGTACTCCACATGCAAAGATTATTCGTTCCAATTTTAAATCAATGACGTGTTTAAAGGGAATGTCTCAGCATTGCTCAATACATTCTTCTTATTTCTCTCTCCCTCCCTCCCAGATTGGTACAGCAACGGCCTCAACATCAACACCTACCCCAATCCACCCCTTTCATAGCTAAAACCAAGGCCGAACACATGCACTATACTTGCATGAAGACTATAATCAACAAAGTACAGAACGGAAGTAAGGGAAATTAGGTTGTTATGAGTATTTTCCAGCTCATGTGCAACAAGAGTCACTCCCCCTTATCACTCACCCCCAATGACAACCATAAACGGAAAAACAAGAAAAAAGCCAAGAGATTAAGATAAGTTCTGTTGAATGCCCAAGAATGCAGTCTTTTTCTAAAACAGTTACCAGATATTATTGTGCTCAACAGCAGATTAGGTATCTGTGGGGGAAAAAAAGAAGCATACACCGTAAGGTTCCCAACTTTATTCCCACGGTGTCAATTATCCACCTAACTCTTTAGAGTAGTATAAATGACTACCATAAACAAAGACAAAATTCTGTTTTAAGCATGTGGTCTGGTTACCTTGATGCTGAGATCAGTATGGCGTGAATATGAGATGTGAAGCTTGCAAAACCCTCCATCATAGATGCAGTGTCCTTCCAGGGCTTCCTTCGCGACAACAGCAGTCTGAACATCTGAAATCAAGGCACACGTGTACCAATTATACATATGAAGGGTTACTATATAATGAGGGCTGCGATATTTTCTTATTTTTCACACGCATTGTAGCTGAAACAAACAACAAATCCTCCAGAAAATGTGTTGGGTAGATGAATATGATATCCATCTTCCTGAAGGCAAACATTATTGTTGAATTTGATTTTGCTGAATAAATAGGGAAATTTTGCAAGAGCATAACTTGTTGCCTGTTAAAAATGCTCCTTCATCCAATTAAGCAAAATAAAGCACAACTTCCCTTCTGTCACCACTTGAGTGAATGATCAAACATTGAGAAAATAGTCCACAGACAATAAATGTAATATTAGCGTTCACTTTGGGCAAGTATAAGCTGCCTAGCACTAATCTCACAGAGAGCATCTTTTCTTATCATATTTTTCTTTTTCCTTTTCCCCCCTCCCTCTAAGAAAGTAGGACATTATGACATAAAATGAACGTTCAGATTTGAGGGATACCAGGGTATTGAATCAAAGCCTGTACGCCCCCATTCTTATCAAACATGGCGATTTTTTGGACAGGCCCAAAAGCAGAAAACACCTAGCAAAACAAACATGCAAAATATCAGAATTGAGTGTCACTGACGTACACCTAAAAGAAAAAAAAGAGTACAACTTGTCACAAAAAAGAGAGTAGGAATTAAAATAGAGAATTAAAGAATGTCAAGAATAGCAGAGTAGAAAATTAAACTATTGAAGTGTTTAATTGCAAGTACCATGTGTAAAACGTCCAAGGTGACGGCATACTGCATGTTTTCAATAGACGCAAGAAGAACATTACTCTCTGGTTCTATTTTTTTCCCATCCAACCCCACAGCTAACTGCAAAAATGAGGAGTTAATTACATTTCAACAAATCACGTAAAGTACCACAAATTCTTGCAGGTTAGAATGCATGACATGCATGACTATGGTTGTCAATAGCCACCCAACCGTATTCAACCAATTCCATTATTCCGAGTACAAGTGTCTGTGCAATAGCATCTACCATTAAGAGACCTCTTATGTGAACATCAAGAATCAGTAGTCTCTGTAAGACTGTGACACCTTTATGCCCACCACTAAAATGGCCAAATAGAATCGTCCAAGCACCAACTCCTAAAAGTCTATATAATTGCAGCAGGTGTCAATTCCAAAAGCCTTACCTGACCACTTCCATCTATGGCTGATGGAGCAACAGGAAGGTAAGGATTAGTGTAGTCCCTGTATCAACAGAAAATGTAGTTATAATAATGCAGGGAGAGTTGTGATAAACCAAGACCCAACAAAATGGATGAAGGATTAAAAGAGGTAAGGAACTAGCAAGAATTGCATACATTACTTGTGTACAAAGAAAAAGGGAAAGATGCATGTTACACACAAAACAACTAGAATACGACAACTTGGAATACTTGATGCTCAGATAAAGAAACAATAATACCTGCTCCGGTGGCTCTGGAATTTCACACTCAGATCAGTGTGAGCAGAATATGTGATCCTAAGGGTACAAGGTCCCACATGCTCAGGAAGAAGATACCTGAAGCCAGCGACAAAAAATGTCAATCAATCACAAAGCAGGAACAGCTGATAAAACAAACTATGTAAACCTCATAGATTTTTCCGTGGAGCACAAGAATTAGCTAGGATCATATGTGCTCAGTGATGAAAGATATATAAACACATAGTACAAGCAAGTGTAAAAGTCAAGTTCAAGTCTGCAATATCACTTCTATCACAAATACTCCCATAGGTCCAATGGGGACCGATCTGAGTGAGTGAGTACCATGTAATGTAACAATCATATGGTCCATAGAAGTTGGACTAAATACCATATCAAACAAACAAGTTGTCACCTAGGAATGCTTCTTCCGTCTAGGGCATTCTTTGCAGAAGAGGCAGTTTCTGTATCTGAAAATTGCACCAGCGCCTAAAAAATTGAAAGGATAATGCACAAAATGAGCTTGTACTCAAAGGCTGGAAGAATCAAGTGAAGGGGAACAAAAATAAGGATAAGAGACCTGGAACCCAGCTGTCTTCTCAAAGGTAGTAATCTTATGCACAAACCCGAAAGCTGAAAAAACCTGCATCACTAAATAAATTTCAGAAACATATACAAAAACAGAGATCCTTTGAACTAAATAGATAAAAGCAACCTATAATTCCTTCCAATAAACAAATGCAGAAAACTAGAAGCTCGGATAAATTTAGAATTTCAAGATATTGTGCGAACTAAGACAGCTGACACATTTCATCAATAACACATGTAGCTAAACATAGAAGCAAGAATTTCACATTTATAAAATAACACTAAAGAGTGGATAGGAAATGAAAAAATATAAGTAAGCATCCACGATATTGCCAAAGAAACACATAATTTCCACAAATTGCTAACATCAGTTGGAAAATGGGAACTTCAGCAAAATCAAGAATATTTAAAACACATAATCTCCACGAATAAAGAACGACAATCCTAGAAGAGTGAAGGAAATGAAAAAGGACCATGAATTTCTTGAAGTCCAATAGTATCCACCTGAAAAATACTAATGATATCCTGTTGCTGGGAATGTTAATTGGAATCGAGGTTTGTAAAACTAATAACTTCTTCAGCTACAAATTTGTGGCTAAAGCTGCTAAAGCTATAGCCTCTCACACAATCCACGGAAAATCATAAACCAAGCAATGAGAAGGTTAGAAGGAAGATCTATGACCATGGATTTTATATCCTCAAAGAATGAGATGAGTGTCACAAAGCTCGCATTCACTAAACTGCACATACCTCAATCACAAGCTTGCATCCACACACCTCAATCATAAAAAACAACTAAAACTATGATTGTGGATCACATAGATTAAATAATTGCACGAAATGTCATACGAAGTATACCGGACGTGGCTATGCTACCAGCAAAAATCACGGCACAGAGCATGCAGAAAATAGAGGAAGAGGGAGAAAATGACAAAATCCTAAACTATAAGAAAGGTAGGTATAGGAAGTTGAGGAGGAGGAGTAGGGAAGAGAGAGGCAGTGTTAAGGAGAGGAGAAAGGAGACAAACACACATGCGCTCTTTCTCAAGATGCACTAAGCTGCCATCGAGGATATTGCCTTGAAATGGGCCTGCTGATCCATTTGCATATATGTCAACAAAAGCTTTCCAAAACATGACAAACCACAACCTATTACAATAACTCAGTGGATACATCCATATAGTAGCCAGTTTACCTCTTCAACTGTACAAGATAGTTGTAAAATTTGCTTACCAAGTGTAACACATCAATGCTGACAAGGCGTGCATCTGCCCCCTCTATTGTTACCAATAGTACATTCCCAGCAACATCTGCAGTAGTTTTGTTGTTCACTATTTCTTGCCTATTTGAGTACTGTAGGTAGACAGTTTTGCCACGCACTTGAGCTGGCTCTGAGGATGAGGCATAATATGATATCATAGCAATAGCTTGATTTAAATCTGCCTGAAGAAACCAACATATCGAAAATTAATGATGAGTCATGTTACTTAAATAGAGGGACAAAATTTAAAAAGTTAAAAAGTTAAAAGGTTAAACTAAGATAAAATTGCACATACATATTCAATGAAAGCCTGATTTCGGTTAGCTCCAACATTGCACTTTGTGTTCACAACTTTACCAAATGGCTTTCCAAGTTCAACCAGTTCCTCCTCTGTGCATTCCCAGGGTAAGTTACGCAAATGAAGCACCTTGGATGGAGGTTGGGTGTAGCGAAACTGCGGCTGACTGGATACAGATGCCATTTGAACAGCAACACCACCTTATTAAATGACACCACAAAAATGTGCACTCCCTAAACACCACAAACAAACCAATTTCATTGTCAGGATCCCAATCAAAAAAGCAGGAACCTAAATTTCCTTCTTTTTACAATATATAGCCAAAACTTCACTCTCATGTTCTCTCCTGTACTGCCATGATAGAAAGATAATTTCACTTTCCTGAAATGCACGTTTCAGGAATTATAGTCTTACACACTTTGCTTCTCCTCTGACCCAACAACGTGTTTGGAACCAAAATGTGAATTTAGTATTACAAACCTTTGATCCAAAAAATATTTTTATCTTTCTGCACCATGTATATAAAACTTATTTTTCCTTTCTCAAGTTACAATCTTGAGAGGCAGAAAACACATTTTTTCAAGGTGGAAGCAAAGAACCCAAACAAAAGCCATTGCATGCAACAGCAGTGGTGACAATAATACCCTGCATACCACTATAGTAGAACTAATGCCATTAACAGCAAAAACAAACAGGAATTGTTATGCACCCAAATCATTCGGAAAATTTTCCCCCAACCACCTAATCCCAATTATAGAGTAATTACGTGCCTTTCTATCTTCAATATAGAATACATTCAAAATCAAATTTCTTGTGTAAATAAATTTTATCAAAAAAACTAACTGTCGAAAATATACATGTAACAGAGCACCACTTGCACTCACTGGAGGCAGAAACTGTTTTCTCCACAACAAAGACACCTATCACAACAGATACAAACTTACTGAGACCAGAAGATGCACGCTTACAGCATGTGCAGAGTACCTCACACCACAACCAGCATCCTCTAATTACCAGGATGTCCTCATAGAACTCTCAACCAGGCTCCAATTTTTCTGGTATGACTGAAAGCTTTGCAATAAATCAATTCAATACATCCTACCATTTCTCTCCTTCCAAAAGAAAGTATAGAGAAGAACCTAAACATTAACCTAACAACCACTCTAGCCACAATTTACAAGCACATCTATATCCCCAAAAAGAAAAATATTACTAATCTATAATCTAAATTGCTAAACCCAAAGCGGAAAAAAGAAAAAGAAATTCAATCTGCCGAACAATTCATATTCAAATAGTAAAAGCAAACATATAATACCTGCAAGGCACGCATTTCGCCTCTAAGTAATTAAAATAACATTATCTAATAGAATCGCAACATTCATTTCTCTCAATTTAGTTACATATTTAGACACTCACAAAATTGTATCCAAAATCACGGTCCCTATCACGTTAAAGCTCGCTATTTTCCCTACTGGAGAAACGTTTATCTATATTACCCACACAACACAGAGATATCAGAGAACACATCAAAACCAATAAGAGAAGGCAAAATGAATTTGGACACATGCATACAACCGACGACGGTAAAAAATTGGGGAAATTGGTGAGAAACGATATGAAGTTGAAGTACCTGAGACTGAGAAGAGGCAGATGTTGATTTCCGTAGTGTTCCAAGATTTGTTAGGGTTCCAGAGAGGACGGAGGAGCAGAGAGTTAGGGCTGAAATGAGAGAGAGGTGTGTCTTTGTCTCTTTTAGTAAATTATCGGGGTCTCAGCCTCGGGCAGCCTATCAAGAGACTGAGGTCCTGAGGAGGCGAATATTTAACGTAGGCACTGAACTTGGACGAGGCCGAAAAATTGAGATAAGGAACCAAACCGGTCCAAAAGAAAATTGTGACGTCCGCCCCGCTTAATGGGCCTGTATGAGCTTATCCAGGTTGTGTTCAAAAAGCAGTTTTTCCTTCCCCTTTAATTGAAAAAGATTTTTTTTTTTTAAAAGAGAAAGAAAGTAGCAAGCAGCACGTAAAATTCTTTTTCCCTTAATAAGGTGGTTACGTCTCGTTAAATGCAAGAAATATAATTAAAAAAATTAGGATAAATGGAATCATAACTTGACGGCAATTTTTTTTGGGTAAAGAAGAAATAAAGGAAAGGGGCGCCCCTAGCAGTTCACTGTAGAAGTGTTATACGGCAAAAATTATTGTGTGATTGAGGTAATTGTGTGAGTGTATGAGTGGACGGGTGAGATTAGAAGTTGAGAAATCTAATGGTTGAAAAAACGTCACATCATTTAATGAACCCGACCCGCGAAACCGACCCGGTTTCATTAAATAATGTGGCATTTTTTCAGCCATTAGATTTCTCAACTTCTAATCTCACCCGTCCACTCAAACACTCACACCATAACCTCACTCACACAATAACCATGTCCGTGTTATACGGGGCGTTTGTTGCTCGGATAATTGGCATATGAATAATTGAGGTTAATATTAAAATATTATTAAATAATATTTCTTTCTTTATTATGTAATTTTTTATCGTTATAATATTCATTTAAATCTCATCTCTATTCACTTTTTCACCGAGTCCTACAAAATATCTTTACTTTTTCACAAACTCCAATACCCAGTATTTCCACAACCCAAAATTTTCACAAACAAACACAAATTATCACTGAAATTAGGGGAACCTGGTCTTCCCTTGCTTGCATCAGTCACTCTTGTGCCCCTCCCCGCAGTTTCTCAAGCCTTAGTTCATCAGTTTGCTGCATCTCGAACACCTTAACTACATTTGCTAATCCCCCAATAAAGAACAATAGCACTACAAGAAAAACCTCCTCTGCCCACGGAAGCAGTCGTGGCAGAAAGGCAGCAAAATCGTCACAAAAGGCCTTCCTCCACGGAAAGACGTCGTCGAACTCTGGTGGCCATTGCCGCGTGGAGACAGACTTTCGCTGACGACCAAAGCTTTCCGTCGGCACCGTTCAAGCTATGTCCACCATGGAAGACGTTGGGGGAAGTCTCAGATGTCCGTCGCGGTTGGTTGTACCTCTGCCCACGGTAGCCCTTAGCTGACGATGACTCGTCGTCAAGAGAGGTGAGACTTTGCCAATGAGCTCCGATTCGTCAAGAAAAGTGCCACCCCAATGCCGACGAGCTCAACCCGTCGCCCATTTCTGTATTTTTTGCCCCAACAATGACGGTAGCGAAATGGTGGAGAAAAATGAGTGCCCAGGACTTGCAGTGATCGTAGTTGCATTTCTTGCAAATTGGAATTTAGCTTTTCGGTCAAACCTGGGTGCAATTGGTCGGTCAAAGTGCATTTGAAGTTGACGAAGCATTTTGTATATTTTTCTAAGTTTTTCTCATTTTAGTGCAATTAGTTTTCGAAATTTCATTTCGGTGTAATTTTTTTCAGAGCTTCTCCAATTTATTTTTTTCCATTTGGCTCACGACATTCCTCCATCACTTCTATTTTTTTTTTTCTAAGCGCCATCACTTCTACTTATTGCACAAATACGGAGAAAATAACACAACTATGAAAAAATTGGAGTTACACTTTTGACAGAGTAATATCCATATCTATATATATTCACATGACAGATCTTCATCAGATTTATAAATCTGAAAAACCGAAATCAAGCTACAATTAAAAAAAAAAAAAATTCCAGGGGTCCAAATCTTGCGACATACTCTGATCTCCTTGAGTGCTCATCTGGGATCCAACCGCTTCTGAGAATTAACTAGGGAGACACGAAAGAGCAGTAGAAAATGGGTTACAAGCATACTCAATGATAAAATGACTGGTCTTCTCCTTGAAAAGCAAAAATTGAATTTTTACAAGCTACATATGGATGTATATCTAACGCATAGAACACATTGCAGGCAGCTCGAACTTCTAAGTCATGATTGTGAGCTCTGTTTTAACAAAGACGGGAATTTATCTCACATTTTGAATGCCATAGTGAATTCTAATATTTTGAAGGCTATAGTTTGTTCTCTACCGCTTTGTAGCTAGAAGGGTCAGGGGTCAATAAAAGTTGAATCACACAACAAAAAAACAATGCTCTGTAACTGGAGCAAAAACCTTACAAAGATCTTTTCCCGTTTGATTAAGAATTCCACCTCTGCCAGAAGCATAGTTGACACCCTGCAGAACCACAGATCCTGTTGTAGTGAGAGCTAAGTAGAGACGAGTCAAGTCTTTAAGACCCAAATCCTGACCTGGTGAGAATGTTTTTTTGACGATGAAGAAAGGAAATACGTTATGAGCCAATACTTTATGGGAAGTAGAACCAAGTAAAGAAATGGATAAACAGAACTTGCCTACTATTTCGACGATTGTTCTTCCATTGGTGTATCATCATGTTGGCCCTCCGAGATCAATCCCATTGGGAAGATAATTACCCTTGGAGCGACTCGCAAGGTTTATCGGAGAAGAGAAATTTTGAATGTTAGAGAGAGGAAATGAGTGGCGGGAGCATTAAGAAAGGGCGGAATTTATAGTGTGAAACAAACTAGGGACAAAGGATGGGGTGGGCTGGGTCGCTGACCCACGTTAGGCCCTTTAAGATAAGAGGGCTATTCTTTTTTCTTTTTTCTTTTAGCTTTATACTTTATGTTTTTTTATTATATGTTATATGATTCTGTTTCATTTGAGAGGTTGTTCTGTCTTTTAAGCTTCTGACAACTTCAAAATGTGATTCTTTGTTCGAAAATCAGAGAAGGCACGGTTAATTTCTATTGCTCTGTTGTTGGTTGGCTATCAATTTCGTCTCTGTTTCTTAACAATACATAATTGGATTATAAAAAGACATAATTATCGACATGTATAGAACACTTACATCTGGAAAATAAAAAAAACAACACTAAACAAATTCAGAGAAGAAAATTTCAGAAACTAAAAACAAAGATACAGAGACAGGACCACCTATAATAGAGTTACATGCACATAAACATCCATCCTCTTCTGTGAGATTTGCAATGTCTGGTCTCATCTTGAGTATCTGCTTATTTTATTTCTAAGTAAACAGAACTGTCTCATAATTATGCTTCGTTGAGACATTAATGTGGATGTCATCTACAAATTGGCGACTAATCACACTGCAAGCAAATTTGGCGCCTTGAACTTTCGTCCACCTATAAAAGAGATGACAAACAACAAACGAAGTATATTTATTTCTCCACAACAGTTCCAATAGCACGACCAATAACACACAAAAGAAAAGCACTTAACTTATATTTGGTGGCCAATAGATGTAGAAACGACAGTTCCACATTTGTCCAAAATTTGTACCAATAGCAGTTCCACATTTTTGTACCAATAACAGTTCCAATAGAAATGGCAGTTCCACATTTGTACCAATAACAGTTCCAACCGCTTTTCTCCAAGATTTTTTATTACCTGTCGAAGCTGCATAATTTTAAACCATTAACACTAAGTTTACCTTCTTACCTGAGACGTAAAATTCACAAATGGTTCAAGTTCTGTTGATGAAAGCAGCTTCTCTTTAGTAACCAAATTAGGATACAAGCTGGTCAAAGCAACCAAACTCAACTGACCACCATATAGGCCTTCTTACTTGAGTTCTGCAGGAGATGATAAGCTGCAAAGATTAAAACATCTTGATTAGATGCAAACAGAAGGAGATGGAAGATAAATGATTTCCAAATTCCCATGAGTTCCCTCTTTGATTAGTGAAACTGTCTTTGATATATCACCATGAACTTCAGAAATATTGACAACTACTACCAACAATATTATGAATTAACAACAAAATAAGCTAAGCCAACTATTGGCAGGCACTATTAGAAACATGAAATAAGTATATAGCCAAAATGATTTGGTACGTACTTTGTGGTCTTCTTGAGAAATGTCAGGGCAGGGATATTGGGTTTTACAATATGCTTCCAACTCTTGTCTCTCTTCCTCACCCACACCAAATTCACACAAAGAATGAGCTACCATGTCAATTTCAAATCTCAGGTGCAGAGCTAGATATCTGGAGGCTTTCTTAGCACGACTAGTAGTATTGTTCTTAACTGTTTCTGCTGATGAACAAATAAATAAGATAATGATCCAGCACTCAAGGATGACCTCCGTGCCGGCGTAACCTTTGAAGAAGCAAAGCACCAGCTTCTTGTATTTTTGGAACAAATTGCAGAGCATGAAAATTACAGCTGCATCAAAGTCTCTAAATGAAGTTCCCGAATTAGGGAGAAAAATAGGAAAGATGTTAACAAACTAAGGAAGACCAAGTTAGTGCAAAATTCCAACAAATATTGCTTGCAATCTATCAGAAACCTGAAATAGAATGGAGTGTCAGAGGATGGTGATTCACCTGCAGCGAAAAATGGCATTGGTTCAAATGCCAAGCGATTCCCAAATCCAACAAAATGGACGACTCTGTTCTTGAATAGAATTGGGAGTATCTTCTTTAAGTAAAAGTTTCCACTACATTTCAAATTGAATTTCTTATGCTCTGCAACATCGGCCAGCTTGCACGCCATATAATCTGCAAAATGCCTGAGAATAAAGGGCCCAATTAGCAGATGAATTGTAATAGAAAAATACTGTACACTGTATTTTTTGAGGAAATCAAAACATTCGAATACATATATTTAGTGAACTAGGTGAGATTGGGGAAATATGAGAAGTAAAACAATGGGTTACGCGGGTCATGACAAATCCACCTCTGGAGGCAAAATATTTTCCCAATGAATTGTAATCGGATCTTTCGATTGCAATAGTTAGCGCCTCAAGAGATTGAGTGCACAAGCTAAGCCGCAAAATCCATGGCAAAAGTGAGTTTCATCCATGGGCTCGTCGACGACAAAGGTCAAGTGGTGACCATTCATCAACAACATTCATGCAGGCTGAATATTTCGTGATCTATGATGACGACATGAGTTAGTCATTCTTTGTTCGCGACGGAGTCAAACGGTGGCGAGGCTGGGACCGGGTTTCATGACCACAAATGTCGTCTCCATTGTAGAGAGAGTCGTTGAATAAACCTTGGCCGACCACAATACCCGACGGTGATTTGGGTTTGCGTTTTTCGCCTTTTAGACTCGACGGTAACGGGGTTAACCGTGGAGGAAGTTTCAGCTTTTGCTGACGATAAGCCCTTTTTTTAAATCGCTCGTGGCTGATGAACGCTTTTCTTGAGTTTGTGTTCTTAGCCTGTAGAGTCGACGGCAAGGAGCTTGTGGTGGAGGAAGTTTGAGCTTTTGCCGACGATAAGGCGGCTTTTTTTAAAAGTGCGTGGCTGATGCGCGATTTTCTTGTAGTGTAGGCTTCCAAAAATGCCCAGCCAGATCCAAGTCCTACCCTGCATGCACGGAGACACTTCCCACTTAAAAAGCTTCTCCACGCTAGCACTCCTGCGCCATCTGACTCAATTATTGGGTTTTGGGCCATTTACGATTGTTGATTTCGGAGACAAAACTAATGAAGCAAAGCACTTCAGATCTACAACTTACACACAACTCTAGAGGTTGGATTAAGGGCAACTTACTAGCAGCTCTAGTCCATGATGGACTACACTAGCTTGCTCACGGTAGTTGAGAATTGCACCAACCACGAACAACAGACTTCCCATCAGGAAAGGGATGTGGACACTGTGTTGCAACATTTGGACATCACGCGTGGCCATCCAAGACTGATCTTAAGGAAACTGCGTCACAGACTCACAGAGAAACTGGAGAGCCGGAGACTCGCATGACGACAAAGGCGCAATCAGTTGTTTCCGTTCATTTATTTTAATTTTATGCAATGCAACAGTGAAAGTGCTATTTGAAATACCGCTCATGCTGTTTTGGGTCTGCTTTTATGGGGCTCTGAATTAGGCCCGAGGTTAAAACGACTGAAGCCTCAACTGATCCACCAGGTCTGCGTACACGTGGACGCCCAGCGGCCAATGTTACCCGAAAAGGAAAGTATTTTGATATTGCTACGATTTTGGCAAACATGACTGTTGCTTATCGTCTTAAAAAGGAACAGCAATACCAAAGAATATGATACAAATTAATGATTAAATTTACGTACATATTCATATTTTGAACTTGACTTTGTCTTACTTCACAATTAAAAGGTACTTTGTTATAGTTGGATCCATTTAGTTTTTGTAGTATTGAAAAGTTGTAAATAAGCCCTCGAAATAAGAAAAATGACAAATAGTTCCATGAGCTTTGAATACAATTATGCCAAAATAAAAAGGTAAAATGTATGACGTATATGATAATTAAATTTATTTTTAATTTATCATCTTATGTTTTAGAGACAAATGGTAAATTAACAAGCAACTTAATTTCTTTTATTATAAACAGGGGTTATGCTGATCACAAAGCTGGTGATTAATAAAATGTTCGATCATTTGCATCACAGCATCAGTCAAGTTATGCTCTAATTTTCCTTGGCTTTATTGACTAATTAGGATGGTCTTTGCATACAAAGTGACCCTACGCTACTACCTAGCTTAACGTTTCTTTCTCTCCCGTTCAGCGAGAGGTAACTATATATGGCCGGTGACAGCTGATTTGTCTAGATTACGTGCGGGGTGACAGTTTTGTTTGCCATAATTTGCGGTAATTTTGAAGGGTCGAAAAAAGCGAAGAAAGCTAGCCAAATGAACAGTGCGAGCTGCTGTTTAGGCAGCACTGAATGTGACTTCAAATCTTCAAGCAATGGCAAGAGCCAAAAACAAAGAAATTTCTTTACATATAGCATTTCTTTATAAATAGCATGCTGCAGTACACTCATAAAAATTGCATTACGATCAACAAAGATTATAACTTTTACAGACACAGCCGTGTTTATCTTCCTCCTCAGGTACTCATTAAAGTTATTGTCTAAGGAAATAATTAATTAAACTACTCCCTTCTTCTGTCACAAACAAACCTCTAATTGGTACACGACAGGAAAATGGGACTTATTCAGATCTTAATTACTTGATTTCTTCAACTCTTTCCATCAGTGCCATCTTCAATTGCAAGCTCCGACTGCTTGGATTTCCTAAAGTTCTTTTCCAAATCCCTCTTGTCTTGTTCTTCTTTAAGTACTCCTCGTTTCCTGTACTTGCAGTAGAGCATGAGTTGCAGAATGCTTAAAGGACAGCCGACCAGATTCGGGATCTGCCAAAGTTTAGAAATTCGGGTCAGATATATATATATATATATATAATAATCAAAGCGTGTGGACGTTTTACGGGCATAGGAGAGAGCTAGCTTTTTGTTAGACAATAAAACTCGAGCTTAAAAATTGTTATACAAACCATGAGAAATGGATCATGGCTTAGCAGCCCATAAGTCATCCAGGATGAGCTAGAAAGGAATGAGAAAAAAGACAAGTAGAACGGCATGAATTCCACGCTCTTCGTATGTATGACTTGCTTCTGCAATTACAAGCGGAGGTATCCATGCTCAAAGCGAAGACAGAATCGTTTTATGTCTAAGAATTAAGCACTGAACAGCAGATACGAACTTAGAATATGCACAGAACGATTTCCATGATAAGAGAAATGATATATTAATGCTCACCACAGCCACCAGTGGAGAAGCGTACATTGCTACGGCGACCACTGTCACTACGCTCCCTGCAACTAACTTGCGGTGATGGTGATCGTGCAAAGCGAGAGCTGAGATGAGCGAAGTGGTGCAGAAGATTACGATAACAATTGTCATCGCGATGGCTACCTTCATCTGCACAGCTCCCATGGTATTCATACTTAATTAAATATGTACGTGAATGTATGCAGTATTTTGATGTAGCAACATAGAAACATGTTAGCCAGAAACACACATTCGCTAATCATTATTAACTTGGCAAAACTTTGCTATTAACTTGGAATGCGAAACTTGCCTTTTCTCTAGCAGAAGCAAACCAGAAATATATAATTATGAACGAGATCTCGAGAAGAATCCCCAGGCCACAGACTGTAACTAGGGGAAAGTTTTCCCAACCGTGGCTTACGACTGGCAATGCGTACCAAGTACCAAGTAGACAGTTTAATAGTGCAAGGATGTAAGGGACACAAGAATACTTCTCTGTGCTTTTCTTCTTTATGACTCTTGAAAAAGTTAGTCTGGAAAATGTAAAGAAACCATTATTGATGAAGGTTAAACTACATGGTCAAATGATTCAATCTATGATCAAGTACTGTTGCTTTCCGGAATTAGACAGTAAAAAGCGAGCTATATATGGACTAAATTGGCATGGTGACATTACATGGGAGACGCAAAAAGCAACAAAGCAGCAGCATTCCCTGCAACAAATGCGACGCAAATTAATATGAGTATTAGGTCATGAACTTTTCTGGCATTTGGCCACAAAATATTAATGCTTGGCCACTTTTTTTGTTGGTCGGTAGCATTAGACTTATTGCGAACAAATTCGGTTGGTCCTTAAAATTTTGTTCAGTAAAACCCACTATTCTTGTACTTAATTTTAAATTGGTGAATATTTTTTTCCCCACTCAAATTCTTGTTAAGATCCATCTCAGTATGGAATTTAATTTCCTCAATTCGAATATCAAATATTTTCTACTCCAATCTCTCATATCACTGATCAATAGGCCTAATTCCATTGCATGCAGTACCATTTTTTATGCCCCCCAAAAAATATGTTACTCACATTTATGCTATACCCAAAAGAGCGAGTCAAAATTACAATTAAACTGATATTAAATGATTTTAAAAAATAACATTTTTATCTAATTATTTAGTAAGCAATATCCATTAATGTAGGACCTGCAGAAATCCATGCAATATATATATTCACAATATTACTAATCGAATATAAAACCTTTTTAATTAGTTTGTCATTTTACAGGCTCCACAAACTAATTATATCGTTAATTAGTGTTTGCATGCGACAAATATATATCAGAAGACCAATACATAAAGAATTGCTAAATATATATTTTTGTTCTCTAGTGACTGACAGATGGAACAAGATCTCCATTATCCACTTGACATTATAATTTAAGGTGTACTTTTTTATGCAATAATAATTTGATGTACGAAATTCATGAGCAAAGTGCCTTCTGCATGCCTTTTTGGTTCCCTGAGCATTATATCTGTAATTAATACGTTATTAAGAGAAGTAATTGCCATCTTCACTGATGATATGACTTCAAATTTCATCGGTGCTTTGTACCTATATCAGCTCTTTGCTTCAACCTGTAATTAATTTTGATGGGCGCCATTCAATTTCTCAGAGTAATTACCTCTTAGAAAATAATAGCAGTTTTATATCTACAGCTAGCTGCAAACAATTGGCCATGCCTGATGCATGCCTAAGTCCATTCAGGCCTAGTTAACGTGTTAAGTAGTACTTTGTCTTCCGTACAAACCAAATGATAGTTTTTAATTATGTCCCCGATTTTGGAAGAGCCCCCACGACACAATTACGTCCCCGATCGAGCTGGCCTGGAATTGGTGACCTCAAAAAAATATTTTGCATGTAGACCTCCTCCTACTGGACTATAGAAAAAGTCGTTAATATATTCTCATCCAAACATCAAAATGGTCCTTAGCACAAAGGAATAATAATTTCTACATGATATGGCATCAACCTATTATAAGACAGTTAACGTTTTCAGTGCTACTGAAGAAACGTTTATCTATATTACGTACCCACACAACACATCAAAACCAAAAAGAGGAGAGAAAAATGAATATGACTATATGAACACGTGCATACAAACGACGGTAAAAAATAGGGGAAATTGGCGAGAAACGTTATGAAGTTGAAGTACCTGAGACTGGGGAGGAGGTAGATGTTGATTTCGGTAGTGTTCCAAGATTTGTTAGGGCTCCAGAGAGGATGGAGGAGCAGAGGGTGAGCTGAAAGGAGAGAGATGTGTTTTTGTCTCTTTTAGTAAATTATCGTGGCCTCGGCCTCAGGCAGCCTGTCAAGAGGCGTAACTTAGCTGAGGTCCTGAGGAGGCGAATTTTTAGTGGTTGGAAGGAGAACTTGGACGAGGCCGATAAATTGAGATAGGAGGCAAGTCGGTCCAAAAGAACATTGTGACGTCCGCTCCGCTTGATGGGCTTGTATGAGCTTATCCAGGAGGCGAATTTTTAGAGGTGGGAAGTAGAACTTCGACGAGGCCGATAAATTGAGATAGGAGGCAAACCGGTCCAAAAGAAAACTGTAAACAAAATTAGATATTCAGCTTAGCCTCTTGAGAATTGAGATAAATAGGAAATGAAGAACGCGGGTATTCCTGAAAACATTTTACTGCCAATGCACCATATAACTGCAGGCAGGAGAAGGAAACGTAAGTTCACTTTTACTGCCACTTTTGCTTCCTCGGCATACCTTTTTCTTTTCCTCTGGTTTTCTAGTATGAGGGGAACCTGGTCTTCCCTTGCTTGCATCAGTCGCTCTTGTGCCCCTCCCCGCAGTTTCTCAAGCCTAGTCCATCAGTTTGCTGCATCTCGAACACCTTAACTACATTTGATAATCCCCCAATAAAGAACAATAGTCTCCTAAAAATGCCCAGCCAGATCCAAGTCCTACCCTGCATGCACAGAGACTTCCCACTTAAAAACTTCTCCACGCTAGCACTCCTGCGCCATCTGACTCAATTTTTGGGTTTTGGGCCATTATGATTGTTGATTTTGGAGACAAAACTAATGAAGTAAAGTACTTCAGATCTACAACTTACACAAAAACTCTAGAGGTTGGATTAAGTGCAACGTACTGGCAGCTCTAGTCCATGATGAACTACAGTAGCTTGCTCACGGAAGTTGAGAATTGCACCAACCACGAACAACAGATCCTTCCCATCAGGAAAGGGATGTGGACACTGTGTTGCAACATTTGGACATGAACACCAGCCCTCTAATAGATTTGACATGAGTTGTGGATGGATCCAAGCACCCACAAGACAGGGCCAGCAATGAGCATGTTCAGGCCATGCTTTTCCAATTTGTAGTAACGATATCCTTTCTCTTCCTGCAATTAGTGGTAACAACAAAGGAAAATTTGAAACTATTAGAAAATGCTAGCTACTATAAAGTTCCATTCATCTTGAAAGGTATCCAAAGCAATCCTGAATCGCCTAATGCAGAGTTTCAAAGCACATTCCTCGATCTTATTAAGTTACAAATCCACAAGTTTAAGGCTAGAGTAGAAGAGTACAGATCATCGTGGCCTCATGCATGGAGTTCTCTTTAGTCTTTTATGCAGGGTTTGGATGCAGAATTAGGACGCGTGGCCATCCAAGACTGATCTTAAGGAAACTGAGTCACAGAGAAACCGGAGAGTCGGAGACTCGCATGACGACAAAGGCGCAGTAAGTTATGTTGTTTCGCTTCATTTATTTTATTTTTATGGCATACAACGGTGAAAGTGCTGTTTGAAATTCCGGGTTTACTTGGGCTATGGGGCCCCAGCTCATGCTGTTTTGGGTCTGCTTTTATTGGTCTCTGAATTAGGCCCGAGGTTACAACGACTGAAGCCTCAACTGATCCACCAGGTCTGCGTCCATGTGGACGCCCATCAGCCAATGTTACCCGAACTCCAATGTATTAAAAGAAAAAGAAACATATATGTAATATACTCCATGCATGTTACAAAATATTTACCATGAAAAAATAGTCTAATTTGTTTTGAAAAAATAACTTGAGAAAGGGCAAACCGGCCAACTTCGTATAATGATCTTCTACAACTCTCAAAATGGATTCTATTGAATCAATTATGAAACATATATACTCACCGGCGGAGGCAAGGGGGGCGAACCGGGGCCACTGCCCCGGTTGGCTCTCTAAAACAAAAATTTTTACACATAAATTTTTTTGTTTTTATTTTTTTTTCAAATAAATTATTTTTTTACCATTTTTCTTTAAGAACTTGCCCCGCATTAATCACCTTCCTAGCTCCGCTTATGTATATACTATGGTTTTGCTTTCCTTTCTTCTTCTTCTTTCAATTCCTTGGTCGTCAATCATTAGGTTCATATTCGATGAGTTGAGCCATATTTTATTGATGCTTAATGTTTTCTAAGAATATAATGAGGAATATATTCTTTTTCTCATAATTGATTATCGATCCTTTATTATATTTTCTTCTCTCATACCGAATAATAATTGCTAATGGTTAATTATTGATATTGCTACGCTTTTGGCAAACATAACTGTTGCTTATCGTCTTAAAAAGGAACAGCTAGCAATACCAAAGAATATGATGCAATTGGATTAAATTTACATATTCAAATCAATTTAAGCGAACCACTGGTAATTTAACATGATATAACATTAATGGTCTTTTTTGAAGGTTTATTTGTAACTTTTCAATCTCACAAAGACTTTGGGTGTAATTATGCTAAAATAAAATGATAAAAAGTATGACATGCATAATTAATTAATGAATTTATTTATTTATAAGATTGAGTATTAGGGACAAATAGTAATTTAACAAAAACTCTTTTAGTATTTTATATATTAAATGGCGCTAATGTTTAGCATATATAATTTGAATTAGCAATATTATAGAGAACCAAAAAAAATAAAATAAAAATACTCCCCGACACTTTTCTACCCCTTTCCATAAAGGAATATTACTCCAATTGCAAAAGGACCTTTTGGCTTTGACAAGGAAAAAGTGATTTGTATTTTGGCGATGCTTCGTTGACTAAGGAAGGGTCCTAGCTCTTTTGCATAGAAAATGATATCGCTAGGCAATTATAAACAGGGGTTATTTTCACAAAAGCTGGTGATTAATAAAACGTTCCGATGATCAATCATGTTATGCTCTAATTTTTTTCTTGGCTTTATTGACTAATTAATTAGGATGGTCTTTGCATACAAAGTGACCCTACTGCTGCAGCTACCTAATTTCAACATTTCTTTCGCTCCCTTTTCCGCGAGAAGGAAATATGGTGGCAGCTGATTTGTCTAGATTACGTGTGGCCGGGTGACAGTTTTCTTTGCCATAATTTGAGGTAATTTTGGAGGGTCGAAAAACAAGAAGAAAGCTAGCCAAATTAACATCTCTGTTTAGGCCGCACGGAATTTGACTTCAAATCTTCAAGCAATGGCAAGAGCCAAAACAAAAGAAATTTCTTGACATGATATATATAGCATTGCTTTATAAATAGCATGCTGCACACTCATAAGAATTGCATTACGATCGACAAAGATTATAACTGTTACAGACTTAGCCGTATTTATCTTCCTCCTCAGGTACTCATTAAAGTTATTGCCCAAGGAAATAATTAAACTACTCCCTTCTTCTGTCACAAACAAACCTCTATAATTGGTACACGACAGGAAAATAGGAATTATTCAGGTCTTAATTAGTTGTTTTCTTCAACTCTTTCCATCAGTGCCATCTTCAATTGCAAGCTCCGACTGCTTGGATTTCCTAAAGTTCTTTTCCAAGTCCCTCTTGTCTTGTTCTTCTATAAGTGTTCCTCGTTTCCTGTACTTGCAGTAGAGCATGAGTTGCAGAATGCTTAAAGGACAGCCGACCAGATTCGGGGTCTGCCAAAGTTTAGAAATTCGGGTCAGATATAATAATAATAATAATAATAATCAAAGCGTGTGGACGTTTTACGGGCATAGGAGAGAGCTAGCTTTCTGTTAGACAATAAGACTCGAGCTTAAAAATTGTTATACAAACCGTGAGAAATGGATCATGGCTCAGCAGCCCATAAGTCATCCAGGATGAACTAGAAAGGAATGAAAAAAAAGATAAGTAGAACGGCATGAATTCCACGCTCTTCGTAAGTACGACTTGCTTCTGCAATTACAAGCGGAGGTATATATCCATGTCAAAGCGAAGACAGAATAGTTTTATATCTAAGAATTAAGCATTGAACAGCAGATATGAACTTCGAATATGCACAGAGCGATTTCCATGAACTTAAGAGAAATGATATATTAATGCTCACCACAACCACCAGTGGAGAAGCGTACATTGCAACGGCGACCACTGTCCCTACGCTCCCTGCAACTAACTTGCGATGATGGTGATCGTGCAAAGCAAGAGCTGAGATGAGCGAAGTGGTGCAGAAGATTACGATAACAAGTGTCATCGCGATGGCTACCTTCATCTGCACAGCTCCCGTGGTATTCATACTTCATAATCCCCTCACTTAATTAAATATGTACGTGAATGTATGCAGTTTTTTGATGTAGCAACAGATATATAAACACATTTTCGCTAATCACTATTAACTTGGCAAAAACTTTGCTATTAACTTGGAATCCGAAACTTGCCTTTTCTCTAGCAGAAGCAAACCAGAAATAGATAACTATGAACGAGATCTCGAGAAGAATCCCCACGCCACAGACTGTAACTACGGGAAAGTTTTCCCACCCGTGGCTTACGACTGGTAATGCGTACCAAGTACCAAGTAGACAGTTTAATAGTGCAAGGATGTAAGGGACACAAGAATACTCCTCTGTGCTTTTCTTCTTTATGACTCTTGAAAAAGTTAGTCTGGAAAATGTAAAGAAACCATTAATGAAGAAGGTTAAGATACATGGTCAAATGATTCAATCTACGATCAAGTACTGTTGCTCTCCGTAATTAGACAGTAAAAGCGAGCTATAAATGGACTAAATTGGCATGGTGACATTACATGGGAGACGCAAAAAGCAACAAAGCAGCAGCATTCCCTGCAACAAATGCGACGCAAATTAATATGAGTATTAGGTCATGAACTTTTCTGGCATTTGGCCACAAAATATTAATGCTTGGGAACTGAGAAAATGGGCATTAAGATAAAGAAAATACCCATGACTCCGACTGCCAAGCGCAGCGTATCTTCCATGTTTCTCATGTCATGGAAAGATGGTCCTGCTACGATGAAATTGTCCCAGTAAGAAACGTTTCTGAACAAATACTTTGGAATCCCGTGTCGACCGGTTATGACAGTAGTACTCTTCAGGGGATTGTATAATATAGAGACGATAAAGACATGCACGACAATAAATAAAAAATATAAAATTATCCGGCGCAACACGTTTACTTATTGACCACTTTTTTGTGAGTAAAACCCACTTTTCTTGTACTGAATTTCTAATTGGTGTATACTTTTTTTTCCCACTCAAATTCTTGAATTTCTTGTTATGATCCATCTCAGTATGGAGTTTAATTTCCTCTATTCGAATTTCAAATATTTTCTACTCCAATCTCTCATATCACTCATTAGGCGTAATTCCATTGCATGCAGTACCATTTTTTATGCCCCCCAAAAATTATGTTACTCACATTTATGCTATACCCAAAAGAGCGAGTCAAAATTACACGAATTAAAGTGATATTAAACGATTTTAAAAAATAAAATTTTTATCTAATAGTAAGCTATATCCAATTTAGGACCTGAAATCCCATTGCAATTCCGATCACAATATGTACTATTAATCGATCTAAAACCTTTTTTTAATTAACTTGTCGTTTTACGGGCTCCACAAACTAATTAATTATATTGTTAGTGTTTGCATGCGACAAATATATAAAGAATTGCTAAATATATATTTTGGTTCTCTAGTGACTGACAGATGGAACAAGATCTCAATTATCCAATTATTGACGGTATAATTTAATTAAAGTGTACTTTTTTAAGCAAAATTAATCTGATGTACGAAATACAGCAAAGTGCTTTCTGCCAGCTTTTTGGTAATTCCCTGAGCAATATTATATATGCAATTAATACGTTATTAAGAGAACTGCCATGATCTTCACTAATGATGTACTGGGGCTTCAAATTTCATCGATCGGAACAGCTTGGTGCCTATAATATCAACCCTCTCGGTTGCAACCTGTAAAATGTTGATAATGGACTTTCAATTTCTCAGAGTAACCTCTTACAAAATAATATATAGCAGTTTTATATGAACAGCTGCAAGCAATTGTCATGGCCTGATGATAATTATTGTGTTAATTAATTAGTAATTTGTCTTGATCCTTACAAATAATTAATTAACCAGATGATAATTTTTGTCTTTGCCGATTTTGGAAGTCCCCACCACAAAATTCAGTCCCCGATGGAGCAGGCCTGGAAGTCATGACCTCAAAAAAATATTTTGCATGTAGACCTCCTCCTACTGGAGTATTGAAAAAGTCATTAATATTCTCATCCAAACATCAAAATGGTCCTTATAGCACAAAGGAAGAACAATTTCTAAACTATATGGCATCAACGTATTATAAGACAGTAACGTTTTTCAGTGCTATATGCTTTTAAGATAAGAAGATTACTAAATAAAGTTAAGTCCATTAGAAATGCACTTGATCTTGGCTGGGAGCTAGGTACTGCATGCGGAGTCAAATTTATAATTTATATGGCAAAGTGGAGATCCTTTAATTTAAACCAACCGAATAAAATTAACACTTATCTGTGGATGAAGAGAACCATCTGCGCCATATATGTTATATATAGTGGCCTTATAAGCTCCTTTTGGCCCTCTAATTCCATCACTTTGCCTAGCTTTGAAAGTTGAAAGAGATTTATATATTCTCTACCCAACATTAATATAATTGGGTTAATGCATCAAGGTTTCGTGGCCTTGTGATACTCAAATGTTCTTCTATATATTATATATATTATTAGAATTTTAGTTATAAATTTGTGGTGTTTGTGGCTGTAGCTAATTATCTTAATGACAACCTCTTTCTATACAATTTTTTTTTTCTTTTTCCCTTGCCTCGTCAGATTGTGGTCAATTTTATGACTGATTTGTTCTCCTCAAAATATGATATAAAGTCAATTAATACATGGTACCTAGTTAATTTCTGTTTATCCATGTAGACATGCAATAGTAAATAGCTAGCTTTCCCCTGCCATTACTAAGGAGACCAGACTTGGTATCATATATATATACATAAAAGATCGATGATGCTTTTGTGGACCAAAATGAAATGGAAATTAACTTTTTGTTTATTTTGAATTAATGTCATGAAACTTCCGTGTAGGAAAATAGTACTACATGACAGCTAGCCTAACAATTATAAAGGAATTTAAGAACATCTGCAGATAAATACTCAAGCACAAATGAATCGCTTTTCCGCATTCTACAAGGAATATATATATGTATATATATTTCTATATATGTTGGCCGTTCAAGGTGCTTCCCGTATGATATTATATAAGCATAAAAATTATGCTAAAGAGAAACGTAACATTAACCATTTCCCAGTGGTACTAATTAAAGATGGTTGGAAACCATATTGAATGATTAAATAAATGAGAGATCGCAGGTATAGCTTTCTGATCTCACTGTATGAGAGTTGAAAGGTAGATGGCTTTTGTCTGATTGATCATTTGTGTGGAGCACCATGTAATGCTTTTGCGTGCCTTTGAATGGAGCGATCGAGCTGGCAATAGGTATTGATCGATGAGGCTTTCGTAACTTCATGATAGCTCTAAGGGAGATCACAAAATTATGTTGATCATAATTGTCTTCTATAAATGGTAACCTATTCATCCCAAACAAAACCTTAATTCTGGCGGTTCTGTGTTTCTACTCTAACCTGCTCAAATAATTAAATTAAAGCTTTGAAAGTTATAAGGGGTACTGATCCCCTATCCATTAAGGGCCTCCATAACCATTTTGAGAACTTTTCCATTTTTTGGAAAAAGGACAATATATAGGTGATAGTTTCAATCACGTTTGGGTAGCCAAAAAAAACATGTTTTATTCAGTGATATATCTATGGCAAAGTGGATTAGTCCAGAAAGTACTCTAAACAAGAACACAGTTAATGCATGCATATTTGCATACTTTTCTTGGGAGTTATCCTATTTCACAACATAATTTTGAGAGATGAGAGATAATTTGAATGATTTTTTATATATATTTATTATAGTAAAAATGGATGATTTGATAATAAGAGCGAAATTAGTTTGTAGTTATTTTATTAAGCCAAAATTTTGATATGACCAAAATTTTAGCACATGTCCAAAGGCAAAAGTTATTGTGTGAGCGAAGCTATTGTGTGAGTGTGTGAGTGGACGGATGAGATTAGAAGTTGAGAAATCTAACGACTGAAAAAACGACACGTCAATTAATGAACTCGACCCACGAGCCTGACCCGCACAACCGACCCGGTTTCATTAATTGACGTGGCATTTTGCCAGCCGTTAAATTTCTCAACTTTTAATCTCACACGTCCACTCACACACTCGCACAATAACTTCCCTCACATAATAACCAGCCTCCAAAGGTAAAAGTTATTGTGTGAGCGAAGCTATTGTGTGAGTGTGTGAGTGGACGGATGAGATTAGAAGTTGAGAAATCTAACGGCTGAAAAAACGACACGTCAATTAATGAACTCGACCCACGAACCTGACCCACACAACCGACCCGGTTTCATTAATTGACGTGACATCTTGCCAGCCGTTAAATTTCTCAACTTTTAATCTCACACGTCCACTCACACACTCGCACAATAGCTTCACTCACATAATAACCAGCCTCCAAAGGCAAAAGTTATTGTGTGAGCGAAGCTATTGTGTGAGTGTGTGAGTGGACGGATGAGATTAAAAGTTGAGAAATCTAACGGCTGAAAAAACGACACGTCAATTAATGAACTCGACCCACGAACCTGACCCGCACAACCGACCCGGTTTCATTAATTGACGTGGCATTTTGTCAGCCGTTAAATTTCTCAACTTTTAATCTCACACGTTCACTCACACACTCGCACAATAGCTTCACTCACATAATAACCAGCCTCCAAAGGCAAAAGTTATTGTGTGAGCGAAGCTATTGTGTGAGTGTGTGAGTTGACGGATGAGATTAGAAGTTGAGAAATCTAACGGCTGAAAAAACGACACGTCAATTAATGAACTCGACCCACGAACCTGACCCGCACAACCGACCCGGTTTCATTAATTGACGTGGCATTTTGCCAGCCGTTAAATTTCTCAACTTTTAATCTCACACGTCCACTCACACACTCGCACAATAGCTTCGCTCACATAATAACCAGCCTCCATGTACAAATGCCAATAATTTATAATAACTACACCTTCCTTTGTTTTTGGTTTATCAAGATGATTTACTATCTTCCAAGATAGCCAAACACACTTTTTTAACCAAAGAAGAGTATGGTCAGCACTATATTAAAAAACAATTAAATAAAGTAATATAAATCAACCATCGCAATAGAAACACAGATTTTGGTGACAGAGAAAAATCATTTGAAGAAAATTTTAAGAGATAAAAACTCTACGGGCTCTAGGCCGATTAACTGAATCACTAGTTTTTGAATTCGGTGAACAAGTGATTTATAGTTTACTCAATTCAAGTGTTAACCTAAACACAAGCCACCTTATCCAAAATACCACATTTGGATCTGCACATCGCAGGAACGATAAACTTCTCTTACATTCAAAAAATTGATCATTTACCAATTTGTCCTTTGAAGATAATCTTCCCACGTGAACCTCATGCTATCATCTTCAAGAACAAGACCTTCCAGACCTTCATGACTTCCAGCAACTTTGGAGATATCTTCCAAATCTTCAAGGTGATTTATGGCTGATTAATCTCTGAACTAAGACACTATAAGGATAAGCTATATTCTCTCATTCGTTTATTCTTAGTTCAAATAATAAACTCAAGAGAAAAGAAACAGAGCGTATTGTAGGTCTTTTCACTGTATCGCTTAATCTCTAGAAAATTCAAGTAAGTATATAGATAAATCAATTGGGTATATATTTTGAAGGTTCACAAGCATTCTAGTCTTCTTGATTGTCCAATAGATGATTTCTTAACATTAATAAACATCAATTATTTCAGTTACATAATATACTCTTATCGAACTCTAGGTACTGAACTCTCCTAAAAATCATTTACAGCATTGATATATTTCTTTTCGACGATACCTCTGAAAATTATTTCAAAACCAAGAGGAATATTATGGTTACATAGAATTTGTTGGGGTCACAAAATCCATAAAACTAGATGTACAATAAATTGTTAAAAAATTCAATGCAAACCAAACTGCCTTGAGTGGTCATTATTAGATATTCCTATATGAAAAAAGGAACCCAAATAGCAATAGGCGCCTAGGGAGTAATCTGCGTAATCTAATTATATAGCTCTTCATTAATTATTGGCTGTGACTTGGTAAGCGACTAATTATTAAAGGTACGTAAACCAATTACATTAATTATATCTCTAATGCTCCACTAGCCAAGCAGACCAATATACTTTCTCCTTTTCCGGTTCTTAATTTGTGAATGGGATTCGCTAATGTCAAGGGTTCTTGCAATGATTCATACACCCGGCCGGGTGACAGAATACTTCAAATTCTAGCCATTGATATATCTTTTATCTATCAATTGCATGGGCGGAGTGAATCGTCAGGCATATTGGGTGGTGCCGTGGTGACAACTGACGCACATTTGTTGATGCTGAATGTCTCTAAAGGATATATATAATTATAATATTCTGTTTTTAATTAACATTAATTGTGTGATATCCAAAGTCGGCAAAGAGCATTCCTTTTATGATTCTCATTTCCAATAATATTGATGCAAATTAGCAAATGATAATATGCTTTCTTCCCTTTTGTAATGGAGGTGCAGATCTAGTCACATCCTCCACTTAAGTTTCTGAGTAAGATCAGCTTTAAATTAGAGTAATTTAGAAAGCTAATTAATTAGTTCCACTTGGTAAAGTTCCAATGTGAAACATCTCTACGATAATATGGGGCATGAAAATCCGCATGCACTCGAATCGATCACCTTGGGGAATCAATGATTAATGCTTGGTGGAATTACAGATTAAGGGACCTTCAGTTTGAGAAAGAGAGTATATATGTTATTTGTTAAAAATCTCATAAAGCCTCTGTTCAAGCTTATTATACAAAAGTGGAACAAAACTATTACAAGTAAGACAAAATAGCAAGAGACCACATAAACTTCACAAACAGACTTCACTTTCACTTCTACACTTTCTGTCACACACACTTTCACTTTTCTACTACACGACTCACGCACCTTTTCTACTCCTCTACTCACTCTAAGGACACCACTTTTCACCTCACCTTTCTACTGCTTCTCCACTCAATCGCATTTTCTCAGCTCGTCTTCTCCTATTTATAGGCGCGTTAGGTCGGCGGGCTACAACTTCTCATCTATTCGAGTATCCTCCAGAATATTTCTTTATTTCAAGACTTTTCTTGAATACTGCTAGAATTTTCTAGACTTACCGTTCTTTTTTATAAGTGCTGAATATTAACACTTCCCCTCAGCACTTATTTTTCCTCGATCCAACAATTCATGTAAGTATGCATTCCTTATTTTTATTTGCCAGAGTTTCCATAATTTTTCAGTACTCAATATTGACAGCACATCATCAGCTGTCTTGATAGCTGGCGATTCTTCAAATGTTTTGCTATCATCCGATTCTTCAATTGTTAATGTTGTTTTGACTTCATCGAGACTCCTCGATACCAAATCCCAAGTTTTATTCTTCACCACAGTTTTCTCCTTTATTGTTTTTCTCAAAGCTGCATTTTTAGATGCTTCCTCATTCTCTTCGTCAATAGTGTCTTTGAAATATCTCAATCCAAGAATTAAGTCTTCATCAATGAATTCTTCAGCATCAGTTATGTTCGTACCTTTTTCTTCTAGCTCTGGTGTTATATACACATCAATCTACCACAGTCCTTCTCTTTCTTGTTCGCCCGACATATCCAACTCTCTTGTCTTTCCACTGATTGGAGATATGAATGCCTCCATTGCCTGAAAATGTACCTATTGGCCATCCTTTGACTCAACAATAGCACACGTGGCTATTTCATCAAAGTCTATCTCTTCTTTTGAATAGACTTTATCTCCAAGGCTTGCCAGAGTGGATGATACTTCAAATTCTCATTCATCTTCACTTTCATATATATTGTTATCTACAGTGGCAAATGAAGCATGAAAGTCCCACTCATCCTCACTATGATACGTACCTTGGTAATTGCCGGATGTTACTCAATTTCCTTCAACATGCTCTTTCTTGAATATGCAATCTCGAGCATAGTGTCCTCTGCGACCGCAATTATAGCATTCATCATTTCGTTGTCTGCAATATTGCTTGCCTTTCCATTGAGCTCCCTCTGACTGTGAGCTTCTCTTCTGAGGATTCGACGACTCTTCGTCTTGCTCCTCCTCTTCATCATCATCGTCTTTCCCTTTCTTTTTAAAGTCGAAGCTCTTCTGAAATTTGTGTCGACCTCTCCTACTGCTATACAGTGTCTCATCTTCATTCTTTATTGAAACCCCGGTTAATTGCCTTGTCAAGATTTCTTGATTCGCCAACAAATTTTCTAGCTCTTCCAAGGAAGGTTGGGTTGGCCAACCTTGGACCGCAGTAATAAATCCATGGTATTCAAGTATTAACCCATGGATAATAATTCTCCTCATACGTTGCTCATTAATTTTTGCAGAAGAGTCTAATTCATAAATTTCTCTGCAAAGAGACTTTACCTTAGTAAAAAATTGATGAATCGTGAGCTCCCATTGCGTAGTTGACATGAGCTCATTTTTCAATAGTTGAAGTCTCATATCATTTTTCCTTGAGAAACGGGCTGCCAATGTGTCTCATGCATCCTTTGGTGTGATGACGTGTCGGATGTGCTCCAACATTTCTTTTTGGACGGCTATCTTAATAGCGAACAAAACTTTCCCAGCCTTAATTCGCCACTTTCGGAGTGCATTGACATTCTCCGCAAATGGTGGCGTAGAGTCACTCCCTCCAACGATCTCCCAGAGATATTGACCCTGCAAGTATGACTCCATGCACGTCTACCAGGTAGAAATGGTCATTAAGCTTCTCCACTGTGCCAGCATATTGGAGATCCGCCATCGTGACTTGGTGTCGTTCCACGTCCTCCCAAGCAAGCTTACTCCCAGACTATCGAGCTTCACAATTTCAGATTGTGCACGAACAATGATCTCTCGAGCAGCACCTTAATACGAAAAATGGTCTCTCTACCAACAACTCTTCCACTACGCAACTCCGAAATGACCTCAACCGTATTACTCTGACACCGATCCCTGACCAACTTGCTCTGATACCAAATTGTTGAGTAAACTAGCACGAATAAACTTTGAACAAAAGCTTATTATACAAAAGCGGAACAAAACTATTACAAGTAAGACAAAATAGCAAGGGACCCACGTAAACTTCACAAACACACTTCACTTTTTCTCTACACTTTTCTAGCCTTCGCGTCGCACACACTTGCACTTCTACACTTTCTACTACACGACTCACACACCTTTTCTACTCCTCTACTCTCTCTAAGGACACACCACTTTTCACCTCACCTTTCTATCGCTTCTCCACTCAATCGCATTTTCTCAGCTCGTCTTCTCCTATTTATATGCGCGTTAGGTTGGCGGGCTGCAGCTTCTCATCTATTCGAGTATCCTCCAGAACATTTCTTTATTTCAAGACTTTTCTGGAATACTGCTAGAATTTTCTAGACTTACCGTTTCTTTTAAATAAGTGCTGAATATTAACAAAAATAATAATTTGTACTGTAAAGTGTCACTACCCTATTATAATTAGAGAGTTCTTTAAAGTCTATTTATCTCAATATTACTCTTTAATTATGATTGATAAACTTGATATATATTTCAATACCACAAACCATTAATTAAAAGAAGTACAAATACATGGATTTAGGTCTCGCAATAAAGTTCTTATAGCTAGAGAACCTTCTTTGTGAAAACAGTAAAATGGAATCTAATTAGACCGTTGTTGATTCCTTCAACTATTTCCACCAATACTGTCATTAAGTGCGAGCTGAGGGTTGGGATTTCTCGTCGTTTCCTTCAAAATCCCTTTTGTTTGGTTCTTCTATACCTTCTCGATTCCTGTACTTGCAGTAGAGCATGAGTTGAAGAATGCTTAACACATTACCAACTACAGTTGGGGCCTGCCGAAGTTCAGAGAATCCAAGTCAGAAAATCCAAGCGTACGAAAGTTTCATGGGATAGAGATCTTCGTTTCACAATAGTTAAAATAGAGCTTAATCAACGTGATACGAACCCAAATAAATAAGTCATGGCTTAGTAGTCCATATGCCATCCAAAGTGAACTATTAAGGAATGAGAAGAAGGATAAGTAGAACGGCATGAATTCCACGCTCTTCGTAAGTATGACTTGCTTCTGCAGTTACAAATTAGAGTTATATTCTGACACTAACAACAGAGTATTCTCTCTGTAAGAGTAAACATGCCATGAGCAGGAGGACTCACCACAGCCACCAGAGGAGAACCGTACATTGCGACACAGGTCCCTAGCGCTACACTCCCAACAAATACCTTTGGGTGATGGTGATCATGGAAAGCAAAAGTTGATATGATCAAAGTGATGCAGAAGACTAGGATGACTGCTGTCATGGTCATGGCTATCCTCATCTGCATCGATCCTCATGGTGTTTTCATACATCTGTAGTCTCCACTTTAATATATATATGCGCATGTGTGAAGTATTTTAACGTATAGCAGCATAGAAAACCAAGGTTTGTCAAAAGAAAACATTCAGCATGGATAAGTTATAGAGAGTGCACTGCAAGTGTCTGTGAATACATATTGAGGTCAGATCATAATGATAAGTGATCATCATAATTCATACAAGCAGACTTCTGCTATTAAATTTGAGATTTGAAACTAGCCTTTCCTCTAGCTGAAGCGAACCAGAAATATGTGGCTATGTAGGAAAACTCGAAAAGACACCCCAGACAACTGATGGTAGCTACAGGAAAGTTCTCCCACTTGTGGCTTATGACTGGCAATCCGTACCAAGTATAAACGAGGCAGCTTGATAGGGTGATGATGTAAGGAGCACAAGAAAACCCCTCTGTGCATTTCTTCCTTATGACTCTTAAAAAAGTTATTCTGGAAACGTAAAGAAGATAACAATAGAAATTAAATGTTAAGTAACAGGGTCAAATAATTCAATCTTCGAAATATTGCTCGTGACTGGAATTGAATAAGAATGAAGTCAGGCCATGCGTAGGATTAGCATTGTGACATTACATGGGAGACGCATAAAGCAACAAATTAGAAACATTCCCTGCAATAAATGGCAAGCAAATGTGCACATTAGGTGAACTTTTTGAGTACACCTTCTTCATCATTAATCGTGCTTGGGAGCTGAGAAAAATAAGCAAAGAAGAAAGTACCAATGATTCCGACTGCCAAGCGCAACCTATCTCCCATGGAAAAAGATGGCCCTAAGATGATGAAATAGTCCCAGCAAGAAGAGTCTCTAAACAGATAGTTTAGAACGTACGCTAACCTTTAATATTCTTCAGAGTTCAGGTATCATTTATAATGGGAAGGCAGATAAAAACAGAATAATAGAATAGTGAAAGAAGCACGAGAAGTGCGGTCTACTGTTCATAAAAGCAACTCGTTCTGGCCGTGGCGATCGAATTTTTGCCTTCAAACTATCCAAGCGTCAAAGCTTGGTCACCATGCACCTTATTATAGACATTTCATATGAAACTTATCATAGATACACCACCTTCATGGCTTCACAACCTGTTAGATCAGGATATAATCTAGTATAATTTAGAAAACTTAATGGGAAATATTTTGCTTTCTGCCTTTTTCGTTTCCAGCTAGCATTGTACTCGACCATAACGTGCCGATGACAGGAACACTTTTGTCTTGACAGATGATGCATGTGGTCGGCTTCCAATTATTTCATTCGAACTTGGTCCTTATTATTTGGGGACCTGTATAGTAGATTTAGTAGTGGTTTTAAACTTTTATATATAATCCTCAAACCATTTCATACATCATGTCTAGCTTTGTGTACGTGCAATTTCCGAGACAAACATGTTGTCAAATAATTGCTATAGTAACGTAGTATTTAAAGGTACAAACAATAGAAAGTCCAAGCAGAGTGACTTGGCTTGTTACTTTGTCTTCATCCAAATCCAATAAATTTAACGACATCAATATGGAAGGGGCGCAGCCATACAAGTCTCCAAGGGACGTCAACGTGCCTAACGAATTTGGAGGGATTATCTTTGTGGTTAATGTAAATTAAGATCCATTAAAAACGATTCTAAGCGTTTCTACCAATTTTCACGAACAAATTACTTCAAAAATGAAAAATAGAAGAAAATCGGCTCCCTCAGTTCGGCGGCTCACGACTCGAGTCTGGGGGTCTCAAATTGGAAAAACGGTGCGTTTAGGTTTTCTCTCTCTCTCGGGTATACGGTTCCAAATACAGAATGTTGCGGAAAATCTTCTTTTCTAGGAACCTGGAAGCGCAGTCGTTGGAAGAAAAACTGCAACTTCACCACCCTTTACCAACCTCCAAAAACCCCTCGCAATCATATCGTCTCGCTTAACATTTCCATTTCTAAGCTTTGCGGAAATGGCCAACTAGACGTTGCTCGCAAGATGTTTGATGAGATGCCGCAGCGAACTGTTGTCTCGTGGAACACCATGATCATTGATCTCTGGTTACTCCAAGTGGGGAGAATACAATGAAGCTCTGAAACTAACGTCAAATATGTACCACAGCAATATGAAGCTCAACGAAACCACTTTTGCGACTATACTAAGTGTGTGCGCGCACTCGGGGTCGGTGTACGAGGGAAAAGAGCTTCATTGTTTGGTTTTGAAATCTGGGTCTGAGAGATTTGAGTCTGTGGGAAGTGCATTGCGGTACTTCTACGCGAACTGTGTGGAAATTGAAGGGGCTAAGCGAGTGTTTGACGAATTGCATGATGAAAATGAGTTGCTGTGGAATTTGATGCTTGTAGGGTACGTGCAATGTAACCTCATGACTGAAGCTTTGGATGTGTTTAAAAAAATGCCATCCCGGGATGTTGTGGCACGGACTACATTGATTTCCGGATATGCGAAGAATGAGGATGGGAGTGAAAGGGCTTTGGAGTTGTTTAGAAGGTGATGGATGTGTTGTGGTATTGGAATATGAGGCTTTCTAACCGGTTTGTTAAGGCTATTTGGAGAATAATTCCTTCGTGCATTTGGTGGTGTCTTTGGAGGGAGCGGAATTCTAGATGTTTTGACGATGTTTCTTTGTCTTTGGCAAAGTTGCAGGGTTTTTTTTTACTTGCTCTTTATTCATGGGCTAATGCGATGTTAGGATGCCCTTTTGTTGATTTTCCTGATTTCCTTAGTTTTGTTGTTTGTTTGGACTAAGCGACTTCGGTATAGCTCCTTGTACTGTTTTCGCTTTTTATAATGAGATTGTCTTACTTATATAAAAAAAGAGTTGTTTAGAAGGATGAGAGGGGGTTTTGAGGTGGTGCCTAATGAGTTTACTTTGGATTGCGTTATAAGGGATTGTGGGAGATTGAGAAGCCTTATTGAAGGGAAGGCTGTCCATTGCATTTTGATCAAACAGGGATTTGAATTTGATGAGTCAATTGGTGGTGCACTGATTGAGTTTTATAGTGATTGTGAAGCTATAGACTATGCCAAGATACTCTATGGGAGAATGGGAAGCCCATGTTTAAATGCTTCCGATTCTCTTATTGGGGGGCTTATAGTGAGGTGTAAGATTGAAGATGCTGAGCTGATTTTTAAGGACCTGATTGAAAAGAATGCAATCTCATATAATCTGATGATTAAAGGTTATGCAATGACCGGTCACGTTGAGAAATCAGAGAGATTGTTTCAGAGTTTGACCCAAAAAACTATAATTTCTTTGAATACTATGATTTCTGTCTATTCCAGGAAGGGTGAAATTGGTAAAGCTTTGAAGCTGTTTGAAGAAACCAAAGGGGAAAGAAACCCAGTGACCTGGAATTCAATGATATCAGGTTATATTCAAAATCAACAGCATGAAGAGGCTGTCAGACTATATGTTACCATGCACAAACTAGCAATAGAACATACTAGATCAATATTCTCTGCTCTATTGCATGCCTGTACCTGCCTTGGATCTCTTCAATAAGGACAATTACTTCATGCCCAAGTGATCAAAGCACCATTTGAATCAAATACTTATGTTGGGACTTCACTTGTGGATATGTACTCCAAATGTGGGAGCATTTCTGATGCTCAGGAATCATTTAGCAGCATCTCTTCACCTAATGTGGCGGCTTGGACTGCTCTTATTAATGGGTATGCACATCATGGAAATGGCTCTGAAGCAATTTTACTGTTTGAGGATATGTTAAAGCAAGGAGTTGTTCCTAATGGAGCTACCTTTGTGGGGATTCTGTCTGCTTGTGCTTGTGCTGGTCTTGTTGATGAAGGGATGAGAATTTTCCACTCCATGCACAAATATTATCGAATAACCCCAACTTTAGAACACTACACGTGTGGTGGATCTTCTTGGGCGTTCAGGCCATCTACGAGAAGCTGAGGAGTTTATAAAAGGGAGGCCTATTGAAGCAGATGGGGTGGTCTGGGGAGCTTTGCTTAGTGCCTGTTGGTTCTGGATGGACTTGGAGTTGAGTGGGAGAGTGGCTGAGAAGATGTTCAATTTGGAACCTAAGCTGATATCTGCTTATGTTATCCTATCTAACATTTATTCAATATTTGGGAGATGGGAGCAGAAGATGAATATGAGGAAGAAATTAAGGAGCTTAGGGGGAAAGAAGGCTCCTGGTTGTAGTTGGATTGAGCTGGACAGCATAGTTCACATGTTTTCCGTAGAAGATAGAACCCATCCTAATTGTAACGATATTTATGCGACTTTGGAGCAACTAACATCAAATGCTAATTCCATTATCAATTTGATTCTTACGTAGTGTCTAAATGAATTGTGGATACTATTGACTTTAAAGCAACATACTCTCATTGAACAAGCTCATGCAGTTTTGTGATCTGTTTATCTTTTTTTCTTTTTCTTTCTATACTCTCTTTTGGTTTGTTACCTATTTCTAAATTTCGGACTGCTAACAAATCAAAGGAAATTTGGTAAAATAATTTAAAATTATTTGTTAAGTTTTATCTTCTTCTATGCATGTCTGTTCCATATTCTTAGTCTATATCCATGTTTCATGTATTACCTTTGGAATTGTATAATGAAGGTAAATGCACTTCTAGGAGGGCATGTACCATGCTTTTGGTTTTGGCACAAAACATTGTTTTGTTTAGTATAAGGTCATTGTAAGATTCTCCGCTTGTAGTGACTTGGGTCAGCATAGGCTGTAGTTTTTTCTTCTAAAGGGGTCTGGTTGAGTTTGCAGATATGATCATGTTCTTTTCTCTTTGGTCAACCATTTATGATTGCCTGCACATCTGGTTTTTCTCAACCTTTTGCGAACGAATTCAACTCATGTCACAGGTTCTTGAACATTGGGCCATCCACCATGGTGAGCGAATACTCCACATTCAGCATTTGATATACCTTTTTCTTTCACTGGTTGATGCTGAATGGGTTCTGAGGATATATCCTTCCTTGAAATTATATTCTATGTAAAGCCAATGATCATTTTTTTCATTCTTTTCATTATCTAATAATGATGCAATTGACAATGCAAATAAGCTGTTGCTTTTTTGTTTTTGGCAAACAAAATTCTGCTGTTCTCCTAAGAGGTGTGGACCATGTGGTATACTCTTCTGTCTAAGTGTCTGCTTAAATGGTGGTTCTGTTTAGCAATACTCTCTGAACCGTTGAAAATGAAGACAAGTTTCTGTTTAATATATCATTATATCTGTCAATTCATTCATCTTCCGTCCCCCCAACCCCCTTCACATCCCCCCCACCCAAAAAAAAAAAAGAAGAAGAAAAGAAAATAGAAGAAAAATGGCTACTTGCTCCTTTTATCCTTTCCATCAGTGAATACCAGAATTCCAAAAGGGCCACTAGTTCTGTGAAAGAAAATAGGAGTTACAAAGCTCATGCAAATTCTGAGATGAATCATTTAAGTAATGCATCTTGGTGGCTTTATTGAATAAGGGTGGTGTTTACATGGACAGTGATAGTGCTAGGTAGTAAACAAAACGGTTATACTGGGCCTAGGTGACTGAGTAGATCCATATGCAGGAGCATAATTCAACTTCTGATATGGCCTTTTATTTTCAAGGAGGTACTTGTGATTGCAATGAGTTGGTTGAGTATTGTATTTCGGTGTATGAGGGAAGGAATTTTTTTTAGACTTATTTGAATATGAGTAGATTTTGTATAAACAGGAATAACGAATTTAGACTCATTTAATTACCCAAAAAAAAACTCTTTTGGTTTGATTCATACTTAAATTTAATGAATTCAAGTAATGGCTATATAGTAGATTTTAGTACTTCTCTGTGGAAAAAATTTGTAAGGACAATTGAAAGAATGAAAAAAGCCATTCAGTTGAAGATGCTGTTTCTTTTTCTTCCTCTCATTCATTCCTTTATTTTTGGTCACACACACGCACACGCATGCATACACAGTATCTGTATGTATGCATGTTTTCTCTGGTGAGCTACCAAGGCAGCACGTAGGTAATTTCAACCCATGACAGGCAACGGAAAAAAAAAAACAAGAATGTGTTTCGCTTTCCATGACATTGCTCAGGTAGCATGCTACACGTCTCAAGAGGATTGCATTACGATAGAGATTCCCTTTTATGGCTTTAACTGCATTGACTTCCCTGTTTGAAGGCCCACTAAAATTTATTGGTTAGTGAAAGAAAGAACTCCCTGTCACAATCAAACCTTTTGGATTACATGCATTGATCAGAAATTGTCTTAACAAAAACTTTTGGTGATCCATCTTTTGTGAGACAGCATTAAACTGGAGTTCAATCAGATCTCAGTTCATTCGCTCAACATTTCCCATTAATACTGACATTACTTGCAAGCTGCAGTTGTTTCGATTTCTCATCACTCTGTTCCAAATCCAATTTGTTTGCTTCTTCTATAATTTCTCGTTTCTTGTACTTGCAGTAGAGAATAAGTTGAAGAATGCTTAGAGGAGTACCAACCAGATTCGGGGCCTGCCAAATTTTAGAAATCAATGTCAAAAAATCCTAGTGTAGGTAAGTTTTCCTGCATAGAATGTATTGGTTGATATTTAAACTAGAGTTTAGTTATGATACAAACCGCAAGAAATAGGTCATGACTCAGTAGTCCATAAGCCATCCATAGTGAACTAGCAAGGAATGAGAAGAAAGATAAGTAGAATGGCATGAATTCCACGCTCTTTGTAAGTATGACCTTCTTCTGCAATTACAAAATGAAGTTATAGTTTGGCTGCGAACAGAGTATTATGCCTCAGAATAAAAACCTTGCACAGAAGGCATGCATATATGGGACGTTTTGCATGGATTTGAAACATTAATAAAAGAAACTCTCCACTTCTGTTTCCACTTAGGTTGCTCCACACAGGATCTTTATTAAATTATGAGAAATGATGACTCACCACAACCACCAGTGGAGACCCGTACATTGCTGCTGAGGCCACTAGCCCCACACTCCCAACAAACAGCTTTCGATGATGGTGATCGTGGAAAGCAAAAGCTGAGACGATCAAAGTGGTGCAGAAGACTATGATAACAAGTGTCACTGTCATGCCTACCTTCATCTGCACCCTCATGGTATTCATACGTCAATACTTTCTTCAGTTAAATATATACATGCATGTGTGCAATATTTTAATGTAGCGACATAAAACCTATGCATCGAAAAGAATATAACAGTCATCAAGCATGAATGAATCAATGATGCACTCTGTCCATGCCTACATATTGAAATCATTGCATATGACTTTGAACTATGTATCTTATGTTTGCATGGGAATCTTAATCTATCAAGCATACAGGAAACGCTTTGCTAAATGTGAAGTGTGAAACTTGCCTTTCCTTTAGCTGAAGCACACCAGAAGTATATGACCATGAAGGAGAACTCAAGGACAATCCCGAGGCCATTGATGCTAACTAAAAGAAAGTTTTCCCACCTGTAGCTCACAACTGGCAATCCGTACCAAGTATAAAGGAGACAGTTTAACAGTGCAAGGACGTAAGGAACACAAGAAAAGTCTTCTGTGCTTTTCTTCCTTATGACTCTTGAAAAAGTTAATCTGGAACATAATTAAAATCACAATAGAAAAGGTTAAGTAACATGGACAAAGGATTCAATCTATCAAGTATTGCTCACTGGAATTGCGTGAGATAAGCAGCTATGCAGTAGATTAGGATGCTGACATTACATGGGAGCAGCATAGAGTAACATAGAAGCAGCGTTCCCTGTGATAGATGCCATGCAAATATGAATATTAAGTGAGCTGGTGTGACATTTTGGTCATCGATAATGCTTGGGAGCCAAAAATAATAAGCAAAGAAGAAAGTACCCATGACTCCGACTGCCAAACGCAACCTATCTCCCATGTTTGTACTGAAAGGATGTCCTCAGATGAAGAAATTGTCCCAACAACAAGAGTCTCTAAACAAATACCTAAGAATGTTATGTCAACTGTTGAACACTCAGGGGATATATATATATAAGGGTGAGACAGATAAAAAGAATAATAGAAAATTGAAAGAAGAATAAGTGCTGCTACGTCATTTTAAAATTGTGGGTGTGAATAACTTGTTCTAAGGAGAAGCTTTTGTTTTAATTTTGTTAATAACAAAAGCTCTAAAACAAAAAGCCCCATGCAGAGTGTTTGTTGGTTTTTAACATAGAACTAGAGAAACACCACCAAGGGAATTCTTAACTATTTTAGATGTCATCAGATTTCCACTATCCACTTTCTGTAATATTCCAGGTGTTATTTGCCAATATGCAGAATGAAATATTTGGTAAACCAAGTGCTTTCTGCTCTTTTATTTCCAGGGCATTGTATTTGCAAATATTTTGTGTGCCACAAATATGTTGGCATATGTCATTAATGGATGTCCTGTCTTGACTGGTAATGTGGCTTCCAATATCCTCAAGACCTGGGACTTATTGGCAACGAATATATTAGATTTACTGGAGGTTTTATATCTTCCAAACCTTTGTGTTGCGAAAAGAAACAAAATGTTTACGATCGTAGCAATTGTCAGGATAATATGTTAGCAAAATAATGGCAAGATTGTAATAGGAGATGCAAATAACTGAAAGTCCATAATGACATTCAACAACCCCACAGGACTATATATAAACCACTCATAAGATAACATAAATAGTCTGTGGCTAGGCACCCCCTTACCGGAATATTAAAATGTTATTACTCCCATACAAATTTCAGGAACGGTTCTTAAAATAAGAGAAGAATAATTTCGTAAATGGCACCAACCTATTAGACTGTTGTGTTGAAGTGTTATGTTACAGAGAGAGGAAAAGTAAAATATTATTCCGAATAGCTTCTAAAGTTGGTAATACTACTCATAATTTTTGGAAGAATTAAACCTAATGAGGGGGCACATCTTGGAGAAGTCCTTTCTAGTCAAATATATATATATATATATATATATATATCCAAAGGTGGAGGTCCTCTTACCCCCACTGAATAGAACACTCTTTCTTGTTAATCAAGAAAACCATCTGCTGTGATTGTGATCTGAGCTCCTTTTGGCTGTCTTCCATTTGTTTTTTGCTTTGGAAATTTTAAAATGCTATGTCCTCAACTCAACATTTGGTTCAATTCTTTATTGTGACTTTTAGTACTTGAATGTTCTTCCATTATGCTACACTGTAATTTAATTGAGTTTGTGGTAATTCCTAATACGGCAAATATAATGTTTTGTTTTTCCTTAATCATATTGTCAATATTGTTGTCTCTCATTGTTTACTACCTTATTTTGGGCAGTTAAAGGAGGATCTGTGTACTAACTGGGTGAAGTTTGTTTGATATGGAGTCAATTTCCTACTTGCTGATTTGGCCAATTCAGCATGTACTGCTCAGATTGTCGATTATTTATCAGGTGGGCCAAGCTTATGCAAATTCTTTTACCTATAAGCTGATTGGTAATTGTACATGTATTATTCTTGGGGTTTACAAAATGATTGGTATGTGAGCATAAAGAATATGTTCTCAGCTAAAGGAACATAACAAGTGCATTTTGTTGGTAATGTCAAGCATAGAATGACCTTGATGTGGATGTTTGATCTGCACTTGATATTATTCACATGTTGCCATGCACTTACCACAAACCTTGATTCCCAAAAGAGATGTTGAAATATTACCATAGCCTTCAACGTGGTTTGATTCTTTTTGTTTGATGATTTGTCACAATCTCCCCTAAATAGGACAATCTCAAGCCTAATTTAGCCTTATTTTTTGTATGAATTGTGTTTTTCTTATTATTCCTGCACCTCAATCTTCTGGCGAAAGGGGGATACTACAGGGCTAGAGCTTGTCCTAAATTGTGATGAAATAAGCACATTAATGAAGCTTATCCTACCACTTTTATTCATTATGAAGGATATAAGTAGGCCTCACATATGATTAGTGTATGAAGTCCTCCTGCACCAAGTCCTTTTCCAATAATTTTGATTGAAATAGAAGTGCTTTAAAAAGCATGTGCATCAATTCTAAAAAGATATGTTCAAAGGCTTTATAGAGCATATTGAGATACTAGTATTAACCCAAAACATAAGTTTTCCTGTTTTTTTTACCGTAATTGAGTACCCCGAATAGATAAGAAAAGAGTAATTGGATGGTCATTATTTAGCAAAAAAAAAAGAGTACCTCGAATAGATGTAAAGTTGCATGCTACATGTGCGCACAAGGGTTTTACGTTTTGTTTTGTCTAGTTTTTATATTTTTCCTAACTTCTGCAGTGATGTTCTTCTGTCTGCTCAATGACTGAAGCAGGAACGGATAATCAAGAATTCGAAGTGGCTTTCATGTGTTTTCTTGATAAACCAGCATTCGGTTCCATAGACCCGAGCCGAATCGTAAAGAACAAGATAGACATTTATTCTGGACGAGGTGCACAAGCAAGGAATTTTCTTTTGTGCTGAAAAGATGCTCCTCTGGCAACAACAAAATTATGCACAAGCATTGCATTATGAATAACGCATTGCTTGCTTTTCAAGTGGATAGGTATTGGTGCACATATGGAGCCTAATTGCGGGTTAGATGTGGAGTAGCATATGCCAAAACACCCACTAATATAAAGAAGAAAGAACTGAGTTTGGTGAAGCGCATACTCTAGAAAGCAACACTCAAAGAACGTTGCTTCTGACCCAAGACACGTCGATAGTATTTTTTTTGTTCTTCAAAATTTAAGCTCTACTTGAACTCCTTTAAGGCTTTGTCGGGTTAACGAATAAGACAAATTTGAGTTGGGTCTCCAGTCAGGTGGAGCTGAACATGTCGCTAGACCTATCCAATGGAATTTGGCACATAGATATTGCATGTATCGACCCGTTTGTAAAACAGTACCACTTAGGTTATGTTTGTGTTGTAAAATTTTTGGTATTGAGTTTAGTGTTAGTATTGGGTTCAGTGAAAAAGTGCAGAGAGGTAATTTTTTAAATTTTTTGTAATTTTTTATATTTTTTATAGGAGAGAAAGATTATATTGTAGTATTTTATTAAGAATTGGTAAAATATTTTGTGAAATTTTTACGGCAAACAAACCCTTAATAATAGCACCACGAATTTGCCATTGCTGGACCCGCCCATTGTTTTCGTTTCTAAATTCCCACATTTGGAGTTGCTATCTTTTTCTTTTCAAAATCCTCTGTTTTTGCTTGTGCGAGATGAAGCTTTGACAATGACCGAGAAAGTAAAAGGCCAAAAAAAGAAGAAGCAATTTGTACCCAAATATTTAATAATTAAACCAGTTAAAAGTTATCCTCCCTTTTCCGCTTGGTTTGGTTATACAAGCATTATGTATGAAACCTGACATCTATTTCAGAGAGAGCAATTAGGAGAGCAGGAGGTGGGTCCTGGTCGGGATCCACCATGCCCGAACAATACCCACACTGTTCGGGTAGGGTGCTCTCCCTCTCTCTCAGAATTGCACCTGCAATTCGGCGGGGAATTCTCGTCCATCTATTCTACTATGTACGTCCTAACATTGTCTTTTCACACCAACAATCTCTCACACATCCTCAAAAGAAATATCTGACATCGAAAAGTGAAAGAAAAATTGATCAGCTTTTTTTTTTTCAAGTGTAAGACAAAAATGAATGAATTTTCTCTTAGGTGGGTTACATGTCAAAAGTTAAAGAGTTTAAAAATTTGGATTACATGTCACAAGTTCAAAGAGTTTAAAATTTTTAGTTCGGAGATATAAGTGAAAAAGTAAAGAAGAAAATAATTTAAGTAAATTTTTTATATTTATTAAAATAAAAAGAGATAATTTAATAAGAAGAAAAATTATTTTATAACGTCAAAAATATTTTAAGATCGTCAAATATTTGGCATGCAAACACCCGTATACTTAAACTCGAATTGAGAGTGTTCCTACTCATCTTTCAAACATGTTTGTTGTATATATATAATATACCCTTTCTTTGTAAGAAATTGATAAGGATAGCACTTGCCAGGGACATGCATAATGGGGATTAATGTATTATGTACGCGAAATAGGACCATGGTGGAAAGTAAATTCTGGCCAGCCGGCCCTGCTCTATGTCTTCTGTGATTTTTCTGTTCTTTTTTCTTTTGGCAGGTGCAGATTAGTTCAGATCGCAGCAGAGTAATGCTCTGCTCAGGGCTAACCAAGCTGCTTTTATTATTATTTTATTCTTCACACAAATGCTGCTTTTATCCTCAACCGCAGTTTAACAGAGATATGGGATTGTCTTCTCGTTTTTGTGATATTCTTCAAAGGGCAAGAGAAGATTTTTTTTATTTTTTTGCCTCTCCTTTTCGTTTAAGTGAATAAAATTTACAGTTTACTCTGTCAATAGGAAAACCTAGAATTAGCAGATAACAATGCTACTATAATCAGGCAGATGTAGAGAGTTTTACATCTCTATGTTTGGAAAGTGGGCTTAGAACCGGTTTCTGGGGTTGGGGGTTTCTGGGGTTGGGCGCTTTTGGAGTCTAAAATCCTCAAGTCTGGTTTGGAATGAGCCGAGACCTGAAGTTCAACCCTTAGGAGGGAAGGTCTTGTCATCTACTACTCCAATCTCCTTTACTTATCCCATCTTCTCCCCCTCCGGACAAAGATTTCCTCTTAAGAGAGAATTACCTAATGGGTCGTAACAGGTCATTGGATGGATGACAACATATTAATGAATTCATCCAATGATCTATATTAAATGTTAAAAAAATACAACAGAAAAAAGAAAAACTTTCTTAATTGATTCATTAATGTGTTGTAATTAATACAGATCATTGAATGTATTCATTAATGTGTTGTCATCCATTCAATGGTCTGTTAAGACTCATTAAGTAATTCCTTCTTAGAAGGGAATCCTTCTCCCCCCTCCACCCCTTCGGTATTTTATTTAAACAGTCTCATCACCATCCTTCCAAAAACAAAATCCCGTACAACGTTCCCCTCCTGTCAACTCTCCCCCCTTTCCCACACCGATGTCCAAATCCCCAATGCCAAATAATTGCAGCATAAACCATTCAAATATTTAACTTTCTTGGTAAAAAATTCTCACCACAATGGAGCTTTGCATCAGTTTTCAATGGCTAATTATGCTCCTTCAGCTTCTGTAGGCGTGTACCTGACTTCCCACTTCTTGGCCTCAGTTTACATTACAATTTTCCTACATACATAAAGCTTTTCGACTACTGTTTGAGACCTGATGTTACACCCACTGTAGCCTTTATATGATTTCTTTCTTGTCATCCGGGTTAGTCTTTTACAGGTTTCATATACACCCCGCATGAGCGCCTACTTATATGAATTTACTATGATTTCTTTATTTCCTGCAAGTTATATGTGACCCACCAAATTTTCTGGTCTGTTTTTATTCTTTTGGATCTCTTGGACATGTCTTTGAATTCAATCCTAAACTTGCAAGCAAAAAACTGTGGTGTATCATAACTCTTTGATAATCCCTTGTTCAAATAGCATGAGTAATGGATGTATTACTAATTTTCTTTGCAGAGATTCTATTTACTGGCTACCAATAACTTTATGGTTAGGTTAACCATGCTCTGGATGTCAATTAGACTGAAATTCCATGTACTCATCGAAATGTTTGTGAGATTCTGCAGAAGACTTTAAGAGAAGAAACTCAGTCTCTCTCTATGCACCCAGATTTTTACATTTACAAGAAAGATAACTATGAAGGTCTGGACCTCATTTGTAGATGTTCCTCTTGAAATCTGTGTAAAACACTTAATAAGAATGAATATATTACTGAAACTTATTGAGAAGGAAACTTCATTATAGTCTTTTGCATATGTAATAGGTAGCTAGCCTAATGGTTGAGAGGTTATCCTTTTCATGTGCTCGACCTACTAAATTCGAGTCACATGAGCGTGGAGTTGATGTTCCTACCATTAGGCAAGTCCCATACTAACCGCATAAAGGACTGTGGAGCCGACACTGTTGCACCACCCTAGAGGAATTACTATGTGGGGTACGTTTAGGCCAGCAGGGTAGCTCCCCGTAATTTAGGCCTTCTTTTAATATATTACTGAAACTTATTGAGAAGGAAGCTTTCTTCTGCATATGAAAGTTCTTCTATCTGTTCTTACATGCCCGTATTTGGTTCAGACTGTTTCATTTGTAGAGTGCCAGCTGAAAGGGATCAAGACAACTTGGGAATCCTCACTTCAGTAATCTCGTTATTTTGTAGTATAATCAAACGAGGCTACCTAAATTGTTACAAATATATAATGTCTGTCCTGTCTACTATACTTAAAGTTACCTGAGAGAAACATATCTATTAGATGTGATTCTTTTTTAAGTTTTTTCATTTTTAATGTTTGTTATAAGAAAGACAACTGTGGAAGGTCTGGACCTCATTTTTCTTACAAGGCAGAGGATCAGGGGTGGGATAAGATTTTCATTTGTAGAGAGAGTGCCAGCTGAAAGGGATTAAGACAACTTGGGAATCCTCACTTCAGTAATCTTCTTGTTTTGTAGTATAATCAAACGAGGTTTCCTAAATTATTACTAATATATAATGTCTGTCCTGTCCATCATACTCATGTTACCCGAGAGAAACATATCTATCAGATGAATTATTTTTCATTTTTAATGTTTGTTCTTTCTGTGTTACTTTTGTTTTGTTCTCTCCAAATGTTGCTAAACTCCCCGATCAAATGCGCCAGGCAATAAGATCTTTGGACAGCCAAAAGGTCAATGTATTCTGTACAAACGCAGCAGGTCCTTTCTCATGCAAAGAGCTGAAGGGTAAATTTGTGTTTTGATTGACATTGGTGCTGATCTGACGCAGCCCAAACCAGATTTGGAAATATTTATTTGTCTCTTTAGCTACTTGGAAATCTATTCCTCAGGGATCAGTTGGCTAAAAATGGCAAGTATGATTAGTAATGGCCGTGGAAGTAATGGGTCGGTATAGCTCCTCAAGGTATCCTAGGCTTCCTGCAGCCTCGTGCTATATGTCATTGCGCGTGACAATGATCATGATGCTTGGGAGCGAGACGTTTGACCTACTGAAGCGAAAAACAGAGAGAACAATCGAAAAGTAATGTGAAAGAATTCTTTCCGCTTTCTTTCTGAATATTTCTGATTTTTTTTCTTTTAGAAAATGGTTGGCAAATCTGTCCGGGACCAGTCAATTTGTGTGGTTGTCGTAACATTAAATTTAATTCAGAATTAGGAATAAATACGAAGGAGGCAAACTATTAAGAAAAAATGATAAAGAAAACTTTTACTACATAACCCAAAAAAAAATGAAGATTTTAAACGACTAGAACCACGTTAGAAGTATTAAACGACTCCATGTTGGCCGACCTTTTTTTATCAAAAATTTATCCATTATCTAAAGAAAAACAAAAATTCAATAACTAATAAGTGGTAATAGCATTAAATTGCCATATTTCAAAAATCTTAACAATAAAATGTGAACAAATACATATGACTGTTTTGGAACCTAATGTTCAGAGTGGTGGGAAATATGTGAACAAATTACACTTATCACAACGAAATATTGCGCAATAAAAAGCCAGTACTTTAATTGACAAGTAAACTCATAAATTAATCAACAAGTGAACTTATAGATATTCATCATAGACACAACAAGCAAAAGTGATCCTTAAGAAATAGAAATCGAAGTGAACTTGTGGCACAAATCAATAAGACAACCAAAAACAAAACTCAATCTAAATGTCACTGTAATCCAACCCAGTAAACATTGATCTATCGAGGTTTACACTAATATATATAGGTTTTATCATATATATGAAATCTACATTCAACCTGTTAATCTAATGATTCTCAAGTGATAAATATGACCTCGCCTTCAGACAATTCTAGACTATATAGCATCTGTCAAGGTTAACAAGTATCACTTTTCTCCTCCACAAATTTCTATAATATAACTGAAATTAATTAATCCTCAAATCAGATTTGTTCTAATGTTTATAAGTTTCCAAGTAGTTGTGACCATGCCATCCATTTCACATATAATTCAATGGGGGCAGGCCTGGGGTAAAAGAAAAAAAACTTAGGTGTAAAAAAAATGGGGGGAGACAACCGGGGCGGTGGCCCCTGTTCGCCTTCATGCGTCCGCCAATGCTCGTGTGGATACTAAATCAGATCCGTTCAAACCTGGTACTCATGAATGATTGTCCGAATTTCCTTCATTACTAAAAAATAGTAGATAAATGTTCAAATTTTTTAACCCCTTCGATTTCCTCTTTCTTTTGAACATATTCTATAAGCCCGATGCTTTTATTCCTCCTCATATTGTCTTTGTTTTACATGGTAATTTCTCAACTTCGTATCTTTATTCTTCGTCAAAATCGTGAATGTGTTATAAATGAGTCATATGACACGATTTTAACATTCACATTCAAACTTAACGAGATTTTTCTTGGTATACAACTTTTAACATGCATGACATGTGAGAACTATTATTTTTCTTACAAGAAATTAATTGGAGTGCTTCATTTTCAGATGAATAAGATAATCATTTAAAAGGTTAGCGACACCTGTATGTTCTTGTTTTATTCCATGTATTGTAGAATGCTTGGTTCTGCGTCCTATCACCTTCTTTCTAACTACAAATCTACCGTGTCGTGAAGCTCACAAGCCTCGCACATCTTATTTGAATGCGCACATTGAACGTTAAAAATGACATTAGTGTAAAACGAGATTTTTCTTACCATACAACTTTTAACATGACATGTGAGAAGTATTATTTTTCTTATAAGAAATTAATTGGAGTGCTTGTCATTTTCAGATGAATAAGATAATCTTTCAAAAGCTTAGCGACACCTGTATGTTCTTGTTTTATTCCATGTACTGTAGGATGCTTGGTTCTGCGTCCTGTACATCACTTTCTTTTCAACTACAAATCTCACGTGAAGAGAAGCCCACAAGCCTACGAGTCAACAAGCGCGCGCGCGCACATCTTCTTAATTAGTTCGTTGGGTGGTACTATCAACGTAACTTCCTTTTAGTTCCCTTGTTCTTCCAGACACATACTCCGATATATATATATCTTGGAGCCCCCAGGCCCCAGCACTTCACTAGTCTTTCTTGCTTTTTTCTGACATTTTCTTCCCTTCCATTCTCACTTTCACCATCTCTTTCAAAAGAGACCACCATGGACCGACGTCGCCGGAGACAAGAGAAAATCACCACATCTGAGTCCGAAGGTCAGTGTCCTAAGAAGGAACACACCTTCCATGTTGGTTTTCATCAGTAAACAGTTATGGTTTTTCCCCTTCCTTTTCTCCTCCTAGATTTGACTCGCTAGAGCCTTTGGTTTTGTTTATTTGCTTGGCAGAGGTTAGCAGCATTGAATGGAAGGTTGTAAACATGAGTGAGCAAGAAGAAGATCTCGTCTACAGAATGTACAGACTCGTTGGAGAGAGGTAAGCTGACCTGAAAACTCTGACTAGAGCCAGCTCCGAATCTCCATATTATCTTTCACAGAATGATTTTCATGTCTATATCTATATCCCAACATTATACGTATTCCTGCAGGTGGGATTTAATAGCTGGCAGGATTCCAGGCCGAAAAGCTGAAGAAATAGAGAGATTTTGGATCATGAGACAATGGGAGGGATTAGCAGGAAGAAGAAAAATGCGCAAGAAAGAGAACTCCAAAATCCTTGTTCATTGAGTTTTGATTGCTATATGAGTTATTCTCTCTCTCTCTCTCTTTTCCTGGGATTTTAAACATCTGTACAACAAAAGTTATGATTTTTTTTAAGCGCTTATATCAATGGATGATGAACAATATCCCCTCGCCACGTTTTGCTTTGGCCAATGCATGAAGTGACACTAATTTAGGAGCGGATAATTTGAAAGTTATGGACATATTCAAACGTTGCAGTATGGCAGGAGATCGTGCATCAACTTCCAAGAAATTGCAGCATCTAATTTGTCTTCACTTCTGTCGCCAATATTGCTGCTCAAACCTTATCCTAGCAGCTATGATTGGGCTCCAAATGATGATACATGCATCTGTTATCTTATTCAATGAATTACCTCTTTTGATAAGTCTCTATATATACCCTTAAAAAAAACCAAATTCCCTCTAATCTTCCTTGGATTTTGTCAGCTATAGATGATGTTTCAGTGTATTTTCTATAAATTATGCAATATTTTTGCACGTTTTATAATTGACAAAATCTTAGGATCAGATTGACTGTTCTTCAATGTTGTGAAATTTCATGTTGGTAAAGTACTAAAATTGTTGACTTGAAACGATAGAGCTGATGGGTGCATCTCTGTGCTCAGTGGATTAAGCTGCAGAGTCAGAGGCCATTCAGGAATGAGCAAGTAACAAAGATAATGCATTTGGAGCCAATTTTTCAGAACACGGGGAATTATTCAGGCAGTGTATGGAAGTTAAATCACAACTATATAACTCAAAAGAAAAATACTTCTTCGCGTATACTATTGAGCCTGGAAATTCTATTACATAGTATTGTACTTCTGTGTTCATCTAGCTTCTTCATCGTTTTTTTTTCTTTTTTTGGTGTAACAATTTCTGGGTTGTTAAAAGATTATAATGTAGATCATTAGTATACAGGACTACGTGATAAGAAACCACTTCGAGGGAAAGATATATACAAAAGAAGCTTTCGTCTTTTATTTTTGGTTATACTAAATGTTGGCGAAGATAATCCACTCTAGCTGGATGCTTGAGCTTCATGAGAGCCTTCACTTCATGCTTCCTAACCATCTCTCTGGAAATATTCAAGTTTCCGGCAATCTCCCCCAGTGTTCTGTCACCTTTACCATCAAGCCCATATCTCTGTCTGATCACCAAGCTCTCCTTGGGCTTCAGAGAATCAAGCTGGAGAAAATTTCCAGAAATTAGTTTTGTGTACTGACACCCATTAGGTCTGGAATCAACACTTTTTTTATTTTTTATTTTTTTTGCTCTTCCGTTGATCTAAAACCATTGAAAAAGGAAACATGATAACAGTAATCTTAAGAACTGCTTCTACAGTCTGGCCGAAAAAAAGGGAAAATTGCAACAGTGGGAAGCATAAGTAATTACCACATCATCAAGAGCAAGCCTGAGAAGTGCTGGTTGCCTCCACTTATCACCTCCAACACCATCAAGATCAGTGATCCCGTTAATGTACTCTTCTTGTGTAGTTGCATGCCTTAAATGGAGAGAGATAACAGGTTTTGAAGCTTTCATAACTTCATGGTACCTTTCTGGGGAGATCCCAACTTTTTTTACTATCTCGTCCTCTGTTGGTAATCTATGAAGCTCAAACGAAAGTTCCAGTTTGGCTCGTTGGATTTCTACTCTAACCTGCATAACTTAAGCCTGAAAATTAGAACAGGTCCCTAAACACAGCCTCAAAGAAGATATGAACCATTGTGACAAACTCTCCCAGTTTTTGGCAAAGAACATATGTGGTGGTTTCATTCTGGTTTGGGTTACCCCTTTTATATCTCATATAATTCCAAAACCAAAGGTTTTCGAGAAACACAAGCTTGCTTTTTCAATTCGTGTCTTGTTTTTTGCTCCAGGCATATTAGCCCACAGATGACGACTGCTTAAACAGCGCCTTGTTAACTCAAACACTGACTTCAAAATGAAGAATTCCTCCATCCAGCACAGAAAATTAATCACAGGACTCGTGAAAATCACTATGCTAACATAAACAGAAGAAGAATAGGAAGCTTGGGAGGAAGAGCATACCGATTCAAGGCCAAATGAGACACGAGTAAAGCTTAAGAGTGTCATGGAGCGTATTATGGCATGCCTGATCCAAAAAAGACTATAAGTGGAGAGCCGAAATCTCCTCTTTGGTTCAAAACGATCAATGGCCGTAATAAGTCCCTTAACTCCTGCCTGACAAAGGTCTTGAAATCTTGGCCCATTTGCAAAGTCTTGAAAATATTTGTTGATTACAAACAGAATGAGACGGAGATTGTGCTGCAACAGATATAAGCATTCGGTATTAATTCAAGGATCCTTAAGAGAAGCATTCAAACTAATCAATTACTAGATAGTAATCTGAAACCAATTAAAGTTGTTGCCCCAAACAAAATCAGTGGACAACATAATCTGCCACACTTCTAGATCAAAAGAATACAAAATCCAAAAATAACAGAGAAAACACAACAGAACAGGACAGTCTTCAACAAACATCCTATATGTTTTTATAGAATCACAGAGAAATTAAAAATGTGCCTACTTTAGATGCTTTGATTCGGGATGAAAGCCACAGAATGTTTCTTAAAATGACAATTAGAACAGTTCTTTGATGTTGCTTAGATGAAGATGAGGAGACGAGCATAACTTAATTATCAGAAAAGAAGGGATATAAAACATAAATTATATATATACCATTTGCATCTTTCTATATGGTGGAAGCATTTAAACATACTTTAAGACATCTGAAGCCCACCTTAATTTCGAGGCAAAAACTCAAACAGGAGTTCAATAAAAGAACGCTACCTTAATGAGCTTGTTCCTTGCCGCTCGACCAACCTCCATCTGTTTTCGTAATTGAACTACATTCATATTTGTCACCCCCGCTAATTCATCTTCTGTTGGTTCTCTCCCAAAATATCTTTGCAAATTCTCATTCACTTGAAGGAGGGCCTAATTTCCAGAGAATATGACTTAGTTGCCAAAAGATCACTCATATTGATTTTGATAAAGATCACAACAAAAATTTCAGAACGGAAACAAAGAAAAGGGAAGTTTTGGTTTCCAAATTGAAATTAGAAGGCCCACCTTCATCGGTTGCATCAATTTGAACAACCAAACGTGTTCTGAATAAGGAAGAACTGTCGGCATCTTCATTTTTTTCCAGTCCAAACTAACCAAATCAGTTGAAGCCGAGTACTCCCTCACAAGCTTCTCGATCTTTGCATTTGTATCCTTAATATCTTTTCTCTTCCGTTTAGGAGAGGCCACTTGATCATCTTCCTTGTTCTTTTTCAACGCAATCCTCTTATCAAGAGTCAACCTTTTAACCTTCTTCATCTGACTCTTGATCACATTATCAGAAGATCTATTGTCTGCTTTTCCATTACTTTTAACAATCTTGCTCCTCCTCCCCCGGATCTTTCTCACCACTCCATCTACATTTTCCTTATCAGAAGTGTCAGCAGTTGGGCTGAGCTTGTATATGTTTTCAAGCTGGGCGGCGGCTTCGTTGTAATCAACTTCCATGGAACTCGGAGAAGACACATCTGTAACCACAGCTTTCACTCTTCTCAAAGGTTTACTAGCTTTTCCTAGTCTCTTCTGGCGATTCTTACGTACTTCTATGGGCAAAGGGATTTGCTCCTGAGGTGCAACCAATGCAGTGGTTTCGGACTTATCTGCTTTGAATGCTACTATCAAGGGTCTTTTCGATGTAGTCCGTTGAACTGAGAAATTTGAACTCAATCCAAGCGGAGTTCGTGAAGCTGAGCTAGAAATAGTCACAACTCCCATGCCAAGTTTCCAAACCAGAGCTTGAAAAGATGAATGAGTGATTCCTTACTGCCCAAATCCTGCTACAAGCCTACAACAAGAGATTCATGTAATTCAAGAATTTCAGTCTAGAAAGAGTCTAAACGGATGGGTAGAACAATAAATCGTTGGGACTCGAACAACAATTCTCGGTTCAGATAGCAATAAAGACCCATTAATGCAGATTTGTTTTGGTAAACCAACAAAACTGCATATCCAATTAAAACCAACTTGATCATCTTCATCAATAGACCGAATTTCAAATTGAAGTCTCTCCGAATCAAAGCATGTGATCAGCATAATCAAACAATGCTATACCCTCAAACTCCATAAGTTGATCTATCAAGTAATCGAGGCTTTTATATACAGTATCAAACAAGGCATCATCCTTTCAATCATTCACTGTATACATCTGCAAGAATTGGAAGGAAACCTTGAAAAGTTGCATATACCCTACAAACTCCATCTATATATCGCCATGTAGTCCAATTGCAACCTTAGTAATTAACACCAGTCCGAGTAGAAAATCCTTATTAGAAGTTTAAGAAACATTTAAGTGGTAAAACATAGTTACATGTTACGAGATTCCGACATCATCGAAACCTTAAAATTAACTAAGACACGCACGCGAGGAAAGAAGAAACTAAGTGAATTCAATGCAGAACCACACCTACGTACGTACCTGGATGATACACTGTCCGATTCGAGTTGCCGAGTTGAGACAGTTCTCGATCAAGCTGTTTGAGGTGCTTATCTATGAAACTCCTAAGTACGTGAATTATGATGTCCACATAATAATAAGTCCTGAAAAACAACGGCCCGATATTCAGGGTCTCAGAGATCGACGGCGCAGCATAAAGCATACACGTGGACGGAAGTAGTTGTGAATTCCTGTACTCGAAGGTGGTAAACGTGGTTAGTCTCGGAGCAGAGACAGGGGTACTCTCCTGCGTGGCAGCTTCCTTGACTTTTGAAAATATACAAAATTTTGACAAATATTTTTAAGCTGACGTTTTTATCCTTTACTTTTTTTTTTTGATCAAAGCATCAGACTTTATTCAAAAATCAACAAAAAAAAACAAAAACAAAAACCAACAGTTCATGGGGTTCAGTCCCAACATACAACCAAGAAATATTAAGAAAATGCTCAAAATTAAAGGGATTGCGTCCTGAGAGAATCTCAGAAGCGGCCCAACGAGCTAATTGATGCACAACCGAGTTTGCATCACGACGGACATGAGTAAAGCACCATTGTTGCACCTGCTGAAGAAGAGCACGAGATTCCTGCACAATGGGATAAATCTGTCAAGAAGTAGTCGCTGGAAAGGCCTTGAAGGCTGAAATAACAAGCTCCGAATCTCCTTCAAAATAGACATCTTGATATCTCATCTGTGAGCCGAGAGTCACCCCAACTTCATTGCCTCAGCCTCCCCTACGAAGGGTTCCACAGCACCTATTCGGTCAATTTTAAAGCCCCGTATCTGACCCTGGTGATCCCGAGCAAGGGCAGCTACCACAGCAAATTCATCACGAATTGCAATATCAACATTTACCTTCGAACTATCTGCAGGTGGGGGTTGCCATTGCTGTCGTGGAATGTGAATCAGCTTCTGTTTCCAAGCCCTCTAGTGCTCCCAGCTCAGTCTTTTTACCCGTGCTGCTAGATCAAAGACCTCACATTTAAACCCTTCATGTACCACTTGATTCCGACTATACCATAGCAGGTCAATGACATTCGCAGCATACAGTTGAAAGAACAGTTGTTCATCCAGGGGGATGCCAATATACGTGCGTGGATGGAGAATATTCGTCACCCACGCACTTACAGAGCCCTGACCAAAGGCAGCAATATTCAGTTGCCAAGGAGGTTCACTCCAGATACATCTGCTGTATGGACAATAAAAAAGCAAATGCTTGATTTCCTCAAGCCCCTCTCCACACAGAGAACACGACAGATCATCCATAGGATTCTCAATTCTGCCCATCCGTTCCGCCACTTTACATTTTGTGGGTAAGATCTCCCACATGACCTTCCATAGTAAGAGCTTACACCGCCCATGAATTTTTAAGTTCCAGAGGTCCCGCCACCTATTACTTTGATGAGAATCCATTTCCGGACACCTGTTCTCAATTAACAATTTGTACACCGATTTGATTGTGAATTCTCCCTTAGGATCAAGTGGCCAAAAGATACTATCAGATTGAGCAATAACCAGAATTCGAATCTTTAAAATAGCATCAATTAAGTTTTGAGGAAATAACTGTTGAAGCCGGGAGATATCCCAACAGCTCCCATCCCGCATTATAAGGTCGTTCACCTTCATATGATCCAGATCACCCATGGTGCCTTCAAGTAGGGTGACTTTGAACCCCAGGATTGTCGGCACCCAGGGGTCCCTTAGAGCAGATATATCTCGGCCAGACCCCACCTTGTAACATAAACCACCTCTTAACAAATCCCGATGTTTGACAATGCCCTTCTAAATCCATGAATCTGTACCCGTCGTCTCTGTCTCCATAACAGAAGTCCCCCTCAGATACTTCCCACCTAGCACTCGTACCCAAAGTCTGTCCTTATGATTTAGCATAATCCACGCTAATTTTGAGATTAAAGCGGAATTGACATCATAGGTTAAACGCATACCTAGGCCTCCTCACTGCTTGGGAGTGCAGATTGACTTCCACCCTTTGAGGGATAGATTGCAGGCTTTTGCATCTTGAAACCCCCCACCAAATATTTTTATCCTTGAATTTTGCTTGTATTTTAAAAATATTGCCCTCATTTTTTAATTTTGAAATATTAAACAACTAACAATAAAAAAAACTTCACAATCTCTCTTTCCATCAAATTATATTTTTATCGAAATAAATATAAAAAAATCAATTACATCATTTATCTCTTTACTTTTTCACCAACTCTTATAAAATTCAAAAAAAAAAAAGTCAACGTTCACCCAACACATATTACAAAAATTTAACTATTTTTTCATAAACTCTCATAAAACTCTAATATTGCTTTGGAAACTCTCTAAATCATTATAAATCTGAGTTCAACGTAGGACTTAACCTGTATATATATATATAACTCATCTCTCATTCATTCTCTTCATTCACTCCATATGCGATTCAAGATATCACAATTACCAATCAGGTTCTCTTACTCACACAAAGAAAATGACCAAATATTTCAAGGAGAAATTGGGTGAAAGAGGCTTGACATTGTATTTAAGAACACTCTAAAGTGACGGACTTGTAGCTAGAAAGATATCAGACAAATCTAAATCTAATGGGCAACAATTTATAAGTAGCTACAACCATTGAAAGGATTCATCATCTAAACGTAGAACAAACTCATTGGTTTTTGCGTGGAAAGACCAAAATGTGCTCTTGTATACGATTTTATGTCTAAAGGGTCTATCGACAAACATATTTTTTTGGAAGATAGAAGTATCCTTATAACATGCAAATTTTGCATTTTGATATTAAACCTGACAATATTCTTCTTGATGACAACTTTACTCCTAAGCTTTCTGACTTTGGTCTAGCAAAACTTTATGCAATATACAGATGAAGCCTAGTATCAATCGTCCTTCAATGAGCAAATCATAGAAAATGCTTCAAGGAGAGATTGAAAACTTGCAAATGCCTTCTAAACTTTTCCGATCATTATCACCAAAGAGACAAACAGATGATTCCAGAGAGAATTCCGTCATCAATTCAAACAGTTGAATCTAGTCAATGTGCCCAATGGTAGATGCAAACTAATTGATATCTCACTCCATTCAAATAAGTATTCTCATATTTTTGGTGAAAGGATCCTGATGATCATTCGCTTCATATTGTAATGCTATTGGTAACTGGAATGTAATGGGCCTGAAAATGTTAAAAATAGCCCCACCAACGGCTAATGGGCAAAGTAATGGGCCTAAAATGTTAAGTAGTGTTGCTGATGGGCCTTCGTCAGATGATGTCGGCAGCCTTTGTCTCTCCCGCGCGTGATGGGCCTGAAGCTTTGTTGTGTTGATTATTCAATCTTTTTCCACGTCCCTTCGATTGGGAGGCAACCCACTAAAATATTTCCAGTTTCCGTACATTTTCCACAGCTTGGAAGTTGGTCATACGAGCAACGTCTAGACGACCCAGTACGAGCTGTCGAGCTGTTTAAGCTATCTTTGGTTTAGTTCTCATAATAATTTTTATTTTTGTGTTTTTTGAAAGTAGTGTAGATTCTTTTGAGATTGGTAAAAAATTAGTTGAAAATTGTTGAAATTTGTAAAAAGTAATTGAGATTGGTGAAAAAGTATTGAAATTGATGAATAAATTATTGGAATTGTTGAAAATATATTGGAATTGATGAAAAAGTAAGTGAAAAGTTTTTAAAAACTTTTTGAGAACTTAAGGCTATGTTTGGTTTAGTTCTCAAAATTATTTTTGTTTTTCTGTTTTTTTGGAAGTAGTGTAGATTATCTTGGGATTGGTGAAAAGTTAGTTAAAAGTTGTTGAAATTTGTAAAAAAAATTATTGGAATTTGTGAAAATGTATTGAAATTGATGAAAAAATTATTGAAATTGGTGAAAATGTACTGGAATCGATGAAAAAGTAAGTGAGAAATTTTTGAAAAATTTATAAGAACTTAAACAAACATAGCCTTAATATTGCGGCTGCAACAGTCAATAGGACTTGCGTCCCAATGACTCAACAGTTTCCCACTTTGAACAGAAAATATTACACGTGACTTCACTTTTCAAACTCTTAATTTTATTCGTGTTCTATTTTCAACAAAACATGTTACCCAACTAGAATTCACATTGAATAGGTCCGGCCCTCATAATCGATTGAATTATTGAAAGTTTCCAAATACTAAGCGATTGAACATGGACCGTCCAGCTCTTCCCACAGCATCAATTTTTGGGACCATATTTTTGTCAGTTCCTTTTACGATTGTACACAATATTTTCAACTTTTAAGACTACGTACGGTCCTGGTTGAGGTTGTTAAGAGATCGAGCTGAGGGTTCGAAATTTCTAATTTTATATTATTTCACCAAAACAAACTGTTGAGTCATTTTATGAAATATTTTCTCTTTAATTTCTTCTACTAATTAAGAAGTGTTGCTTGCCCCTTCGCTCGGATGGTGAACACCTGATAAATGAGTTGCTCTCAGTTTCGACATTAATCCTAATCAAATTAGCACGTAATTGGTGTCGTGGGATTGAGAGCTTTCCACATGCTGAGATTTTCACTTCAAGGTTGAGTTCGAAAGACCCTAAACATGTTTGTTTGTCCAAAATTTTGGGGTCTAAAATTTTCAACAAAACAAACATATTTCAAAATTTTCAACTTTTACACAGATCCCAATAAATTTAAACATTCAAATGATTCTAAAAAATTTAAGAATATTCTCCTAAACTTCAGTAAATAAACATATCCATGTCTAGAGCTTGGATTTGTGCATGAATCGGGCCAATTAGTTATCTGGATCTCATACATCGGAAGTTTTATTAGAATCCAGACTTGCTCTATATTTATTTCAGAAAAAAACAAAATCCAGCTGCTTTTTATAGTGTTTAAAAATTGGAAAAATCATATATTAACACAATATTTAAATAAAACCAAGAAGGTGACAGATCAACAAACAAATTAAGTAAATGGAAAGTGTACCATATTTCTATGAATTCTTTACACGAGCTCATTCAGTGCGCGTCATCAACTTCAAAGACTATGCATGTCTAATTTCGTTGGGGAAAATGCAGGATAATTAATTCCAACCAATGAGAGTGAGACATCTCCAAAAACATCTTTGAAAATCACGCCGCGTAGAGCGCGTGTGTATTTCGCTCCAAAACTGCGTGTCCGCCCCACAAAATACGCCTATCTGCGTTCTCACGGAAGAGTTCGTCCGACTCCGAAGTGTTAACGTACGCAAAAGTTTGACATTAACGTCACCTTTATGTCATCAGCTTGTCCTCGTCTCTCTCTCTCTCTGTGTGTCCTTGTGGAAATAGCACTTGTTGATTGTAGTACCAGGAACGCGGAACTAGGTTTGAAGATTCCTTGGTCTCCTCGTCACTAGGCTCCATCTCTGACTTTCTTTTTCTATCCCCTCTATTAATCTGATTGTTTTTTATTTTCTCTTATTTTTCTTGGGTGGACCTCAATGGACCCCTCTTCATTTCCTAAAGTAAGAGAGAGGCCGGGAGAGAGGCCTGAAAGAGAATCGGTCAGCAAATGGACCTCCTCCCGCTTTAAACTTCTTACGATTTCTTCTATATATGACCAAAGACCGGTCTCAAACGAAGAAAATCCACTCGGCTTATGCTCGGTCAAACTTTCTCTTTTCAATTCAATATTTGAGGCTTACTTAAATCTCATACCCCCGTTCTCCCTCCTTCCTCAAGCTCTCTCCTTTCTCTACTCGGCTTCACATCTTCTTCCTTGCTCTGACATTTTCAAATCACAATCCTAAACTCGGCCCTGCCATCTTATTCAGTTGTTTGTTTCTGTCTGTTTTGGGCAATGATATTGGCCTTTCTACAAGAAACTCGTTTGAAGCAAAAGCAGCCTTTTTGAGCATCGATTCTCAAAACCCGACTCATATTTTCTCTAAGCTTCCATGTCTTCCTAGCTTCCTCCTGTTTCTGGCTTTTTTTTTTCTCGTAGTAGCAGACTTTTGCTTAATTAAGATCGTTCGATTCCCATCTCTCATGCTTCAGCCTAACATACGCCATAAGTCAAACCAGCATACCACTAGGCTGTTTCTTTGAACGAACATTTGTCCGTACCCTTCAATTTGTTTTCTGTTTCTAAATGGAGAACATGGGAGATTGGGAGGTAAAGAATCTTCTAAACGAGCTTACACAAGGTAGGGAGCTAGCTAGACAGCTCCAAAACCATCTCAATGTGGCATCTTCACCGCATGAGACGCGCGAATTTTTGGTCCACAGGATCTTGGCTTCATACGAGAAGGCACTCTCAATGCTTCATTGTGGCAGTTCGGTGGGCGATCAGCCACAGCCCATAGGATCAGGTGGAATCCGAATGTCCGAATCCCCAACTTCTCTTGTTGGCAGTCCACGGAGCGAAGATTCGGATCGGGACTTCAAGGATCAGGAGCACAGGGACGCCTCAAGAAAGAGGTAAATTCAACCTATAAGGTGTTGGGAAAAGCGTCACGAAAAATTCAAAGTAAGGAACACCAGATTTACGTGGTTCGGCCCCAATCCGGCCTACGTCCACCCCAGAGCAATTTTATTAAGAAATCCTAAGAAAATTACTCTGCCCGCCCCAATACAATAGTCACACCACCCTTTTTCTCTTCCTCTCTCTTTGCCCAATGCACACGATCTCACGTGCTCACGTACCTCTTCTCTATAACATAAGCCTCTTATTTATAGGGAAGAATACAAAGAGAAAACCCTAAGAGAATCCTAGATAAACTAGAAGTAGGGAGCAAGTAGACTTCCACAATAAGTCTACTTCTATTCTAAGTCTATCTCTTATGGGTGTGGACCCCAACAAATCTCCCCCTCCATAACCATAAGAGAAGAATTTGTTCCTGACATCTTTCGGTTGAGTGCTACCCGGGTTTTCAACAGTAGAAACTTCCTGCAACTTGGTGTCTGTTGCTCCCCTTGCTCACCACCCCTTGCAACCTTATTCTACTGGCACTCCAACCTCGTCCTTGTCACCAGACGACCACACTCTCATCCGAGTGTCCTGCACCCCCGCATAGGGTGCCCGCATCCCCTGCTTGTACAGCCGGACCCATGTAGAACAGTATCTCCCCCTGCTCTTGCATCTCCTCCGGCTGGTACCAAGCACCTTCGTGTGCTACACGAAGCCGGAATCATCAGTCACCACCGAGGCTTCTGATGAATTCCCTTTCTCTGCTTTGTACTTTGGACAGTTTCGCTTGATATGTCCCTCTTGGTCACAATAGAAGCAGATAATCTTGCGACCTCTTCCTCTGGATTGATCCCGGCCTCCTGTATTCCAGCTGCTTCTTCTGCCTCTTTCTGTGATGAGAGCTTGTGATCCACTGTAGTCATAAGTCCCCATCTCCTTCCTTCGTGCCTCTTCACTGAATAGAGCGTCTTTGACCAATTCCATGGTCAATTTCCCATTCGGTGCTGAATTTCCAAGAGAAACAACAAGAGTTTCCCAACTATCCGGCAAGGAACTCAGAAGCAGTAAAGCTTGAACCTCATTTTCGAAAGTCATTTCGACACTGTTCAATTGATTTATCAAGTTTTGGAACTCACTGGTATGTTCCGCCACCGACTTCTCGTCTCGCAGCTTCATATTCACCAGCCTCCTCATTAGCAGCGCTTTATTCCGCGAAGTCTTTGACTGGTACATTGTCTCCAACTTCTCCCATAATTCAAAAGCGCTCGTCACTTTGGCTACGTGATGGAATACCTCTGGCCCAATCCACTGTCGAATCAACCCTATAGTCTTCCGGTTGATCTTATTCCACTTTGCCTCGTCAATCCCCACCGGTTTCTTTCCCTCGTTCTCCAATGGATCATACATATCCTTTGCATAAAGGATATCCTCCATCCGTGGCTTCCAGCTCATGTAGTTTGCAGCAGTCAACATCATCATACCGGTAATCATATTCTCCGCCATCATTCACACTGATCGAGGCCGAATTTCACAATTCTGACTGCACCAATGGATCCGGGATGACCTAAAACCTTAGGAACCGGTCTGACCTGCTCGAAAACCGGCCTAAAAGCCCCTGAACCGGCCAAAAAACCACACTGAACAAATAAAACCGGAATATTCCCCAGGAATATTCTCTGATGACGTGGCAAAGCTGACGTGGCACGCCGACCCTGATCCCTCTGCTGACGTGGCAATGCTGACGTGGCGGATGACGTGGCACTACCGACTCAGATCTCCTGGGACCCACTGCTGACGTGGCGATGACGTGGATGCTGACGTCACAGGACACGTGGCAGTCTGCTGTCGCTGGCGCGTGTGGCGCGTGGAGAGAGTGAAGACCACTCGCCCTTCTCTGTTCGGCGCGTGCGGGCGCGTGTGACGCGTGGCGGCGCCTTTTCTTCTTCCTGCGGCGCGTGGAGGCGCGTCCCGGAGATTCTGACGACGCGGTTTCGACCAACGGCTTCGTCTCGATCTCCTCTGCAGGCTGGTGTTCTCCAATCTCAGATCGGACCACTTTGAAAGTTTCGGACCTTCTCCGCTTCTCCCGAAAAACTACTCCGGCTCCTCGAACCAGGCTCCGATACCACTTGTTGGGAAAAGCGTCACGAAAAATTCAAAGTAAGGAACACCAGATTTACGTGGTTCGGCCCCAATCCGGCCTACGTCCACCCCAGAGCAATTTTATTAAGAAATCCTAAGAAAATTACTCTGCCCGCCCCAATACAATAGTCACACCACCCTTTTTCTCTTCCTCTCTCTTTGCCCAATGCACACGATCTCACGTGCTCACGTACCTCTTCTCTATAACATAAGCCTCTTATTTATAGGGAAGAATACAAAGAGAAAACCCTAAGAGAATCCTAGATAAACTAGAAGTAGGGAGCAAGTAGACTTCCACAATAAGTCTACTTCTATTCTAAGTCTATCTCTTATGGGTGTGGACCCCAACATAAGGCTACATGAGTCTCTTAACAATCATATTGCTAAAGTTAACTGAAACCTATCTAAACGTTGGGAAGTGTTTATGGATTGAATTTTCATGTTTCAGAAAGACTTTGCCAAGGTGGACTCAACAAGTAAGAGTTAGCCCGGGGATGGGACTTGAAGGGCCTCTTGACGATGGCTTTAGTTGGAGGAAATATGGGCAGAAAGACATTCTTAACGCCAAACATCCGAGGTAGGACACGACACATTCCTGAGACCTATTTTGGTCCACAGTTTCAAATTAGCCTTCTACAGAAGTACGATAAGAAACTATGGGACCATTTTGTTTTTGTTCATAGCTTTCCCACAATCGTCCATAGCAATTTGAACATGAAGGAGATCACTCTGATATACCTAGAAGCATAGAAACCACACTAATTTTGAATTTATCTGAAGAGCAAACGTTTTTGAGCCCACATAGGAATTTAGGGAACGGACATACTCCGAGACTGAAACGTACGCTTGTTTGCATGCCTCACATGAGATATCACTAAAACTTCCAAAAGCAGACTTTTAGAAAACTGGAAGCCTTTTTGCTTTTAATTTGTGTACTTCGAACTTTGTGACTCGATTCGGTGAATAATTAACCACTTGCTGCATGCGGACAAATTTCTCTGAAATTGTTTGGTCACCATCCATATGAAGGAAACAAACAGCTGCAACCTTTTAGATTTGTGGCCAAGCGGGCAGGGAACTCTTATTGCCCCTTTAATCTTCTTGCATGTGGTCCTTCCCACATGCATACATAATTCTCCAGCATCTTTATTCGTGTGGGGCATCAATGGAAGTTTGCACACCGCTCGAATATCTTTAGGTTGCATGTACTACCAAATAGTATGTCATATAACAGCTAGCAGAACTGATTATATGCATTCATTAATCTTTCATCAGCTACAAATCCTTCCTGATTAACCTATCTATAATGTTCAGGCTCTATAAAAATGCAATTACGGGAATTCTAAACAAAAATTAATACATCACAAACTTCGTTATACATACTCTTTTCTCTTTTTTCCCTCCCTCCTCAACAATATATTGTTCGAACTTGCAGAGGCTACTACCGGTGCAGTCATCGAAATGTCCAAGGTTGCTTGGCTACAAAGCAAGTTCAACGATCTGATGAAGATCCGACCATTTTCGAAATCACTTACCGTGGAAGGCACACTTGTACCCAAGCCTCCAACACAGTTCCCCCTCCAGCATCTGATTCTGAAAAAGTACTACAAGATCATCCAAACAATGACATGGACCTTCAGCATCATAACCACATGCCACTACAAAATCAGCAACTATCCCCAGATCAAATGCTTCCGAACTTACAGGCAAGCCTCAAAGTCCAAACCGAAAACCTAGAAACCCGCAAGCAATCATTTCCCTCATTTAACTTCTCTTCTACATCCAATATTGGAGCTCAAACACAAGCGTTTCCTGCCACTGTGATAGATAACAATTTCGTGGGAAGCTATTCTCCTTCATTCATATCTCCTGCAGCATCTGGAACAAATTACTTCTCGGTGTCCCCAAGTGGGATGAACAGCCTTGGCGGGCACCAGTATTTTCGAGGTTGTGAATCTGAGCTTTCTGAGATAATATCGGCTGCAACTTCAGCTACAAACTCTCCAACCGTTGGTTTGGATTTCCCATTTGGTCCAGACTTCGACCCCAACTTTACATTTGACAACCGTGGATTTTACTCCTAATTGCAGATAATCGCAGAAGGAAATAAACCGATATAGCATTAGATGTGAGGTGGCATGCAGTCGCAATTGACGTTCCTAGCTAGCTAGTGGTGACTAGAGAGAAGCCAATCTACTTGCATGTGGTATTTGTCGATACTACTGCAATGGGGAGGTGTCCTTCTAGCCGGGGAAGAAAGAATTTTGCTTTGTTAACTTTGGCAGGTTGCAGTTTGAAAGTCTCTTATTTTGCTTTGAAAAGCAAAATTCCAAAGTAGGGTTTGCTCCAAAGTGCATGATAAGGGCTTTCAAGATGTAACCAGAGTGTGACTTTTTTCTTCTTCTTCTTGTTGAAGCAAATTTGTTTCTTTAGATAATGTAAGGAAAAGTTGGAAACCATGTATCAACTCAAATTTGGACATTGTGATCGTATGTAAAAGTTATCCTTTCAATATTAATTTAATCCAAATGATTTGTGCGATTAATTTTTTTTAAAGCAAAGTATTTCCTAGCCTGAATTAAACAACACGGCTCTGGGAGTATGGAATACTCATATTTATGGGTTGACGGCGTCAAGGTAACCTGCTAGAGGCCGTTGACTTGGCTTATGTACCCAGTCAACTTACCTTCCATTTTTATTTTTTTAATTTCCACTCCTTTTTTGGATGGGTTAAATAAATTAATCTGGCGAAAAATGGTTTAATACTTTAATCTCGGCCAAGTATTGTTTCTGGTTGTATGTGGCTCTGGGAAAGAGAACCCGAGATTGAAGACCAATAAAGAAGCACAACCCGACAGTTTTGGGCCGAAGAGAAGAAAGCATTAGGCCAAGGTTTCTGCGTCACGTATTAAAGCTCATTCAAACATAGTTTTGGGCCTAAGACTTCTGCCAATCTTCTAAATAAAGAAACTCGACCTATGGACCCACACATTTACGCTAATGGGCTAGTCATATATACTAGGCCTTGCGCCCCTAAACTCGGACAGTGTTGGGCCCACCAACCTCATTTTCCTTCTTCATTTTGTTTTGATTGGAAAAGATCTTTGTGCCCAATATTTTCTTTATACTATTGAATGGCTGTCCTAAACAGCAAATTATATCGATAATTTACAGCCAATAGTTCGTGGTGGGCGGTGTGGAAGAATTCGCGCATCTTAATTGGACGTAAATGTTTTGCAATCTCTGTGTATTTTCATTCGGCATCCATAATCTGATCTAGTTGCTTGCATGCATAGCAAGAGTAGGAAAGAAACTCGAAACAGAGACTAATGAAATCAAGGGCGATGTCCTCGAAAGTTCTTGAAATATGTTAAGAATTCGGTTCCAATTGAGGAAAGTTAACCCAGACGGGCAAAAGGAAAGGGAAAAAAAAAAGGATTGTCAAATTGGTTGTTTCCCACCATGGTTGCCTTGAGGACGTACGTAACCTTACTGTTTGGATATTTTTGTTTGGAAACCCAAAAGCAGTAAAGTTTTGGACACAGTACTGATCCATTGATGTCTCCTTCCCTGAAGCACGCATGCTACTTCTTTTGATTAAGAGGAGGTGACCTTCACATTCACTATAGAAGGGAATCTCTTAATTGGTTCGCTTGGCCCACTTGATCTCCATTAATGTTTTGTCTATTTTGGCTAGATTTTGCGTGTTATATACCCCATAACTCGCTAAGAGCTGGTGGGGAAGGTGGGAAAGGATGCTTATTAACCTAGCCTACATATGATAGGCCGTATGCATGCATTCAAATCTTCAAGGCATTAAATTTTTAGCTACCCGAACATATATATCAGGTCTCTTGTAGGGCTAGCTGTAGGCCCACCTTAAATATTTGTCAATGGGTTCACCAACAACAAGTACGATGGGATTTAACCATGCATGGTCTTTCTTAATTAACTCGTCCTCCCTTTCAGAAGTCCCGGATTTTCAGTGATTTACATGTATTTCTGCATTGATCAATTCAAACCTCGATCACTAGTGCTACGAAGTTTGGATCCGATAGATCATAGGCCAACTAATTAGGATAAAGCCATGAGTAGGTAGCTAGAGCTGGGACAATAAAGAATGATATCCCCAAAAGCATAAATGAACGTCATAAGAGTACCACAGGAAAAGTTGAGGTAGTCTCTCGCCCACTTTGAATTTAGGTTGGGCCGGGGACAATGAGAATGTAATTGTCTCTATGTAGCTTGGACAGAACAGGCAATGGAGTTTATTTATACTTACCTAGCTAAGCGATAGGGATGCCCTACTCTAGAAGTTAGGTTACAGAGACAATAAGAATGCCAAAATCTTAGGGTCTTAATTTGAAGCAATTAATATATACATCAATTATTTAGAGAACATGATATATATATGTGTGTGTCTCTAGCAGCTATAGGCTCCAATCTCAGAGTAGCTAGGGAAGGACTCTGATAACTATAAAACTCTCTGTTCCATCTAGTCCTAGATCTTAGTCCTAGATCTTATTGGGTAGGATTCTTCATATTGACATTAATATTGCCGGCAATAATCGAGATGATGGACCAATTAGCTGGTCCATTGCCACATTTTCGATCCGTTCAAGTTGTGGCGGTTTGACTAGTTTAGTTCAAGTCTTTGGGGGATGTTTCGGATATTTTTAAAATATATTTTGGGATCTTGGCAAATAGGCCAGGAATTATTTATCTCTTTCGGTCGTGATAAGTATAATTAATTAATTAATTAATACTAAGATCATGATAAATATTGGTCGTTATATATTAGCTTCTAATTCGATCTAGATTGCAAACAAACCAAGATCAAGAAGATCATGAAGAGACTTTTAGATCCAAATGGAGCACTTTTTCAGAGTCCAACTCGGTACCTTTATTGAGAAGGAAGAGATGTAAAGGTTGGAGTACATCAATCCATCATTACAACCCAATCAAAATATTTTCTATTCGAATTTTTTTATTTAATTTGGAAAGTAATAACTTATGGGATATAGGAATTATACAAGAGAGACACTCAATATTACCGAATTGCAATTCGTATAAATATATGTATACAAGTGAAGCTATAGTGACTACTCTTGTATAAATTTTTTCTTGGCCAAGTGATATCTCCCTGATTTTTTTTTTTCTTGTTGTGAATGTTAAAAGATTTCAACCTAGCTACAAGAATTGTATTGTGTAAAATCATACGAGATCCGAGCTGTCCAAGTCATATTTTTGTGATCACTTATATATATATATATATATATATATCATCAATGTTATTCCGCTCAATTTTCATTCTTTAATTTGTAAGAAAATAATATTTTATTCCCACTAATTACATTTCTGGCAAATATCAACCTCTCAAACTATTATTTTTAAGGGAAAAATACACTTTCCACTCATAAACTACCATGTCTGTGGCACATTGCTCCATAAACTACTAGTTTTGATATACTACACTCTCTAACTGCCAATGTTAGATATTTTTCACCATAAATTACTCATTTTGACACATTGTACCATTCAACTACCAATATTATACACTTTGCACCCTCATTCCGACAATAATGCCCCCAAACTTTAATGAATTGCAACAATATCTTCAATATATTCAAAGTGGGTCAAGGACATTATTGTCATTTTAGTCTTAAATTTTGATAGAGGGTGCAAAGTATCTAAGATTGGTAGTTAGAGGGTGCAATGTCTCAAACATAGTAGTTTAGGGTGCAAAGTGTAAAACTTACGGTAGTTGGTAGATGAAAAATGTATTTTCCATATTTTTTTAATTTATTCATTCGATTAAAATCAGACCATATTTTTTTTTAAAAAAAAAGTGATAGTTTGGTGTTAATTGCTAAAGTAACAGTTTGAGTATATTCCAAATAGAATGCTAGAGTACAATTTTTATCGTCAGAAAAGAATCAATTAGGCAAATATCCTTTGTAGCTGCAGTGACAACTAGATCAACTCATTATTGCTTCAAGAGAACCTCCTACTGCTGAGTCAAATCTTTTTCAAGGAAAACCTGCTTAATTTATTTAGATTGGAAAAATCGTACTATTATTAATGTTCATTGAGTCGATCTAGTTAACGTGTTTTTTTTGTGAAATTACCCAAATAATCCATGTGGTTTCACTTTATTACAAATTGGTATCTATGGTTCTAACTTCAATGATTTAGTCTATGCATGATCACCAATATATATGATGTACATGAGTATTTCATGTCCACACCTCTATTAATTCTCTGATTGAATATGCTGCTGACATGTCCATTTTTAAAATACTTGAACAATATTAACATGTCAGCATATCCCGTCAAGATATTAACGGAAGTGTGGACAAAAGGGCCTACATGCATCATATTGACCACATATATCAAATAGTTGAGTACATGACCATTTGGGTAATTTTACTTCTTCTTGTTTTTCAAAAAGATTTCAAGCATTCATAGGTTGTGTTTGTGTTATAATATTTTTGGTATGAGAATATGTGTTGGTATTGAGTTTAGTGAAAAGGTGAAGAGGGGTAATTTTTTATATTTTTTTATGGGAGAGAGAGAGATTATATTGAATTATTTTATTAGGAGTGAGATAATATTTTTGTTAAAATTTTGTAAGTGAACGCAGCCTATGTATTGCGTCTTTTAAAAGTTTGCAAACCAATTGTTTACCCTTTTTTAAATTTATTTAGCAAACACAAATTAAAATTGAACTATTTTCATAGGATTGTTTGGCAATTCACCGGCTCTATTTTTTTTCTATTTTCTTTTTTGAATAATTCATCTAGACCGTTTATAGAAGTCATTAATGCTGTGGTAGAATGTAAACGTTTATTAAGGGTCGGAATCCAAACAATCTACTAATAAAAACTAAGTTCGTTTTCTTTCTTTCCAAACCGTTTTCGTCCACAACGAGAACTAAAGCTTGATCAGTCCAAATGCACCATAGATATAGCTAATTTCCATGGCACAAGCTGTGTGCATGCCAGCACAAATAACAGAAACTTACGCGTGAAAAGACTAATGGAATAATGAGAACTGACATTCATAGTTCAACTTCAAATTGGACATGCTGGGTTACAAGAGGGTTACATATATGACTACCTAACACATGCAGGTCCTCACTGATTACAACTACGTACTCTATAGTTAATCAGAATGCATGTTGGCCAATAATGCCATCGCACATTCTGTTTTATTCGTACACTTCATGAGCTGAGAGAACAAAAGAGATCGATCTAGCTAGAGGGTCTTGTTAGGGTACGGACTCATGAAACTATCTTCAGTGGACTGATGAGAATGTTTGCTGAATTTGGTATTCGAGTTCTTCCGCGCTAAGTTGGCACTCAATTCCAATCTAGTAATAAAACACATACCCAATCATTAGCTTCATTAAATAATTTAATTAAATCATAAGCACTGTCTTCATAGAACAAATCGTCAATAAATTCAGCCTAAAATTAATGAGGACAATGGCTGCAGGATTCCATAGTTTTCTGCAATGTATCGTGGTTTCCAAAGTCATCATTAAACGTAAATGTCAGTATAGCAGGGCAGTACAACGTCGTCAGTGAATGATACGAGCCAGTGTCCTATAAATGTGTACCACTTTAGCATACTAATTTCAGAAAGATTCCCCATGCAATTAGGGGCTTGTGTCTTCTGGTTTTATACAATTTTGAACTACATCTAATTTTCAAGGTTAATATTAATTAAACAACATGAGAAGCACAGGAGCCAAATAGGGACTAGAAGGAATTAAAAGCAACATGAGAAGCATTTTCACAAGTTTCACTCTTCTGTAGGCCGTTGAACGGGATCTTATAATGTGTGTATTTTCTCAGACATAAAGTGAAATTTGGGGCATGTTTCGTTCTATTTTATAATACTGACATGAACTTTCTAAATTACTCAAAAAAAAAGGCGGAAGAGAGAGGGGGGGGGGAGAGAGATAGAGAGAGAGGGAAGGAAGGTGGAACTGCAAAATAACTAGAGATTTTACCTTAATGGTGAAGGAATTAAGCATGGTTTCATCACCAGTGCTAATGCTTACATGAAGAATTTCAAGGGAGAGGTCTTCCAGGGCAGATATTATTTTCACGGCTTGCCCAGGAATAGGAGGAGATACTGTCTTCAAAAGAAGATTTGGACCTGAAAATTTCACCTCTATGTCTGCGACCGGAGACTTGGAATTTGCGACGAGCTCATTCACATTATCGTTGATAGAGGAAGTGGACGAAGGTGAAGGAACTGGTTCGAGTGAGCTAGCGATGGTGGGAGAGAGGTAACCTTGTTGCAATCTTGGCTTGTAAGGGCTACTTGGCTGTGGGGTTCTTGGACTAATGGGAAAATTTAGTATAGGGCTTAGAGGTGGCTTTCTGGGGCTAAGGGGTAAGGGTCTGGGACTTGAAACTAGCCTAGGGCTGAGGACTTCACTGTAAACTTTTCGCTGCTTCTTGGCCTCAAGCGACTGTAGAACTTGCTGCAGCTCGTTTATATAATCGACCACCCCTCCAATGATGGATGCTTGATCTCCCTAAACCACGACAGAAGAAATTAAGTTATTCCTAAATGGAAATGAAGGGAGACGCAGAGAGTGCAAGTAACTTGGATATTAGTCCCTATTTATATATATCCACATGTTACGAAGTAAACTTAATTTTCTAGGATGGTTTTTTTTTGAAGTCATAACACGAATAAGAGCCCAAAAGTTGCTACTGTAGAGTTGAAGGAGAAATCATATATAATCTTTAGCTTCGGTTTGGACGTTCTAACATTCCTTTAAATTTGAGAAGGCTTTTAGCTGAGGTGTTGGCCGACAGAAACCATCCTGCATGTCTACTAGTACTGGGAAGTCTTTCTTCCTTGAAGCTACTTGCGACGGCAATTCCATACTGTGATCCGTAGAGCTAGTACATAATTTAAATTTTAAAAGCTTATTGATCAATTGTGGAAAAAGTTTTGAGCCAAGTAAGGATAGCGTGCAAATGCCAGATGCTTATAACTCGCAATTAATTTGAGACCCAGGGAAAGATAAGTACATAGAGTACATGTCACTTACTCGTTTGACATAGAAGCAAGGCATAAGTGATCTCAACACTGACAGATGCTCGTTCATTTGCTTCCTCCGGTTGCGCTCCACTGTAATGTGAGAGATCCTTTGTTGCCCTTCCGGGTTCGCTTCCTCTAAAGAAGTCATCCCCGAGAGCTTCGTTCTCTTGCTCTTTGGTGATGGTTCAAGCTCTGTCTCCGACTCTTGGAAGCCACAGAACGATGTAGCCACAGCTTCATCTATGGGAGGAAACTCCGCCACACTGTCTAAGCTCTCAAAAATACTGAAAAGGTCATCTTCAGCCAAGTTAGTATCTCCGAATTCATGTTCTTCGAGAAAGTCGGACAAACTATCAACCATTTTGAACACTGTTTTCGCCGAAAGCTGCTCAGAGAAAGTATCGCGAAAGGGCTTAGTGGGGATACAAGAGTGGGGACTGAGGAAGGGAAAAGGACCCAGATGGAAAAGCCGATGTATGAGATTGTCAAGATCAAGAAAATGATGCTAAAAGGTGTAAATAGGGGAGCTCAGGTGAAAAAGACTAAACATCATCATCAAGTCTTTTTTGAGAGGGGTCTGGTGTGTGAATTTGCTGGGTCCTTTACCGTTGGATGCTTGGGAATCTCATGGGAATTGGGGAGGAAGTGGAGCACACTATCCCAACCAAAGCAAACCAGAATCAGTAACAGGGGTTAGAGCAATCCAAAGAGAGAACCGTTGTTGGGACCGGGGGGAAAGACAGAGAGAGAGGAGAAAAGAAAAGGGTTATATATATAGGGTGATACGTGTAAGTGAAGAACAAGGCTGCAAGTGATGGATTTTTAACTATTTTGCGACATTTACTATATATCTATAATTGAAACTATGGCGCGTCAATACCAAGAATGCCTCCTCCCTCTAAGTCATATATATTATATAAATTGGCACAAGGTGTGTAGGGTCCAGGTGTCGTATATCAAAAGGAATTATGGAAGCAATTAGTACTAGGAGTTGAGACGTTGTAACCTTGTTAGTGCTTTTAAGGTGTATCGAGCACATGCAAATAGCTGCCATATTCTAAATCTTCATAGTATGTTTACACATTGGATATTTGTAAGTGTTGAATGCATATATATGGAGTTTCAAACTTCAAATTATGATAATTACAGGCCAGGCAACGAAAAGATGTAAATGACTTCACAGCAAAAGAAAATTTACAAAAAGGAGTTTCGAACGTCAGATCGACTGTTCATCATGCTTCTTCCTTCTTTACTTTTGAGCTTGATAATTTGCTTCCGTGTGCATATTGATTTTTGGTAAGTATTGACCAAGATTTATATAGTGATCAGGCTTCAATTGGAGCGATGTTTCTGATTTCGATTGCTTTTAGTGTCAGCATCCAGGAACACTTGTCTGTACGGGCTTAAAACTGATGCAGCATCTCCCAGATATGGACCACATTTGCAGAAGCGAACCACATTGAATCACTACCTCCACTAGTGCTGCCGATAACGGTAGCAAGTGAACCCATCAGGCACAAATAACCAAGAATTATTGCACAAAAGAAACAAGCTGCAGGGACTTTCCGTTTTGGTTATAAAAAACCGCCAAAAATTATTGCTTATGTATTCCTCTATACTATATATCTTAGATGAAAAATCTTATTTTAGACACTATTAACACCCATAGGAATAGAATAGGTGTTTTCCTTCTATTTAAAAATTTAATAATAATTTTAAAATAAGTCCTAAAATTGTTGAGTCTAAATCTGAATAATCAATCAACAGAATATATATGCATCGGAATAATAAAACAAATATTAATCACACAAGAGACAAGAATTTTGTTGGCGAAGTGGAAAACATTTAAATTTACCTTTCAAAGAAAAAACCACTCTGGGCTAGCAGCCACCAGAAAGAAATTAACTAAGAAGTAAAACCTTATAACGGTGATTCAGACGTGGGCAACACCCAGTTGCTTGACTCTACTACCCTGATCTAATAATATAATTAAGTAATCCAACCTAGATTCGTTTCCTGCGATTAACCCTCAGCTCTCTAAGGTTCTTCTTATGAACTCTTCAAAAACGTCTTGTTCTTCAACAAACTCCGACAGCTAAACTCTCACAAGAAGGTTGGTTTCAATGGTGATTGAATCTAGATAACTGAAGAAAATTTGAACTGTTTATGAGTAGGATATCTAAATGATTTTCTGAGAGGATGCTTGAATTTGAATAAAACTTGGAATGACCTCCTCAATTTTCTTGGTCGATCTATATATTTATAGAGTTGGTTGAGTTTTATTTCAAAAATAATTCTAAAAGAAAGGAAATATTTCAAAATCCAAAATTTTGAAATAGTTTCAGAGCATTTACATCACTAGCTAGCTCCTTGTTTTTAGCTCTTCATCTTAATGGTGTCCTTATCCTTTCAAACTTTGAAGGACTTTTTAATCTCTTGAACATTTTGACCAAACTTAAAATACAACTCAATTTGAATTTAAGTTTTGACAAAAAAATTAAGCCAACATTAAGGCACTAACATTATAGATGATTAGTGGTATGAAAATATGGGAGCCAACCTGCGAACTGTAGTTCCAGTATTAGTGGTATACTATCTTAGAGATGATTACGTATTTTCCCAACCATTATACGTTTTAATGCTCTTTTGTGACAATATTCTGACCTGCGATCTGTAGTTCCAGTATTCAACCTCTCTACCTCATGATGAGGTAATGATATATAGAATGGTCAGTGAGATTCTGTCCACTTTTCCTCTATGTGGAGGCTGGAGCATTTACTGCGTCGACATTACTTATGGGACTAAATTTCCAGTTATTCATCTATACCTGAAAGTTCAGGTAGCGCTATAGCGAAGAAGCTGAATGGAAAAATATATATAAGTCTCAGAGGCCGTCAACTAAATTAATTATATACAACTGAGAACTGAATTTTCCCTTTGTTATAAGGGAAAAGAAACCAGAATGAATGCTATGTATATAAATTTTAGGGAAATGATCCGGCTGCATATATGGTCACAAGTGGAGAATGTTCCCACGGAAAAACTTAGTACCACAGTTGTCTAGCTTGCTAGTAGCTAGAGTCCCATATATCCATGCACCTTAATTTGAACAAACTATGCAGGCTGTCATGCATTAATTCTCTGCGTGATCTGGTAATAATTCAATCTCTATTATATTGGAAATGATCAACCTTATAGACTGTAAGACCTGAAAAGGTTTCATTAGTATATAAAAGTCAGAGACTTTTTTAGTTATAAGAAAATCGAAACTCTCCTTTGTTGTATTTTCCCTATGCTACAGGCTGCAAGCCTACAATAATATTAACCAGACATTCCTGATCAGAAGTTCTCGACTAGGAAGTGATCGCGGACTAGTGATTTTGGGGCTTTTTTTCAAGTCACCATGTAATTTCTTAAGAAGACTGGAATAAGGCAGTGAAACCTTTAAAGTAATTAATAATCTGTTAATACCAATTGCTGATGGAATTAAAATGCTTTTCAGAATGTTTTGGCTTTATTTAATGGCATTTACTGAACAGCAAGTGGAGAATTTTAGCTAGTCAGTTAATCATAGGTGGACCATTGCAAAGTTTTTCTCTTCTGATTACGACAATGACTTGAGAGGCATCGTAGGTGACAATTACGAAAATCACGTAGTGATAATATACAGCAGAGATGGCTTTGTCTTACTGACTACCTTTTGAGGACGACAAAATGAATATGTTTAAGAGTTTGCGAAAAAGAGAGGAAATAAATGAGCCAAGGCAGGTCTAAGCTGTTGGCCGACGAGGGCGATGACGTAGTGGTGCTCAGGGCAGAAGTTTGCAAGTTGTGTACTATTTTATTTGAGTTGCATACGATCTTGATATAATTATGGTGGCTTTTAATGTGCAGGCACGGCATCTCCGTGCCTACAATGAGCCATAAAACAATTTTTCGAGCAGTGTCAATTAAGCTGCAGACTCTCTCTCTCTCTCTCTCTCTCTCTCTGTGGAGGAGGTGGGGGTCACAGTGGCAGGGTGGCTGACAAGAGAGACAAAGGGAGGGAGTTAATGCGGGTTTCAGCATGGGATGTCGTTTCAATTAAGAAGTTCTCCTATCTTCGTTTTATTACAGTTACTTCTCTCCAAAGGAGTCCAACCTTTTGCTCGCACCCATCAATTTTCACATTTACCATCTTCAACAACCTGTCTGTCTTCCTCTCTCTCTCACACAGACACAAACAAAAACTCCAACATGCATAGATATATCCTGTAGAAATAGCGCAGCAATGGATTTTGTTTTAGACATATTAATGGAGATGATCTTATGATCCAAAGGTCACAATACTTCAAAGGGAAATTAGTCCTTGCTTCCTTGTAATATGTATATGTGTTCTCTTGATTTTATATTAATCCAGGCGCATATCAAAGTCCAGGTTTAAGACCTCCAAGCGATCGGAAAGGAATTAAGTATCTTGTTTGGCAAATTTTCATAGAGTACTAAGATTGTATTAATAAAGAAAAACTGCAAATTAAAAGAGGTACAGGATATGCTTCCTGGGCCATCAACATTCTAATGGGAAAGGAGAAAAGAAACATAAGGTCGCTTTTTTAACATCTAAAAAAAGACAGTACTAGAGTTAACCTAATTTATAGCTAGGCTACCTTAGTTATATTTCGTACTTTGAAGACAGACCACTTAATATTCCATAAATAGGACACTTCGATTTTCATATATATATGGTACTACATATAGTCGTCAAGAGGACATTTGAAATTAGTTTTTCATTCTGTTAGGAATCAGACATTATGTAGGAGTAACCTCAAAGAAAGCAATCAAACTAGTTAAACTAAGCATATATAGAAGGGAACGGGGAACGGATTGCCTCCGAAGGCAATTTCCTCCGAAGGTTCCGGATGGACAGCTGATATTTTATTTCACAGATCCAATGGTGCAAAACAGTCCACCTAGTTTAATGAATTTTTTTTGGCTTGGCGGCTCACTCCCTCTCTTCGACGGCTAGGTTCTCTGGCTTGAGCCCCTCTTCCCCTTTCTTCCACGCCTAAGTTCCCTCCCTCTCCAATTTTTTCCCCTCTCTCTCTCCTTCACCGTCTCTGGCCGGACAGACCTCCTTCTTGCGCTCCTCTCCGCCTGAACTTCGCCGAAATTCATTCTTTGATATCGGTTGTCTTGGTCGTCGAGGAAGCCCGACGACGGTCATAGCGGGAGTCCCAGCTCAGTACGAAGGCAATAGTTCCACAATTAACAGGTACCTTGTTTCATCCATGAATCTAGTTACAGGCCAAGGTGCCAAGAATTTGGAATAAATTTTGCCCCCATTTGCAGTTAGGCGTGAGGTACCTGTTCTGGTTTTGGGAGAGATTCTCCATTTTTGGGTATCCTATCTGTCCCCCCAAATTCTCCATTGTTGATTTGTGCATGTTCTGATTTTGGGAGAGATTCCCCATTGCTAATTTGTGCCTGTTCTATCAGGTATCAAATACAATGTATTTAATGTTGTTTTAGTACTCTGCTGAGGGGATAAGGGGAAAGGGGTCCGCGGATGGAACCCAATGTTGATTTGTGCGTAAATGCAAGCTTCCATTCCTAAACAAGATGTTCCTGATGAATAATTATTGTACTGTTGCTTCATTTGTTAGTATCTAGTTGAAGAAAACTTCATATCTGTAATTGAATTTTTGTATATCTGCTCGTCATCTCTGGGCATACCAAGTAGTGTCACGTTGACAACTATATGGAAAATTATAGTTTTTAGAAAGATTGTCCTGCATACTCTTATCTTTGTTTACTAGGTATCCGGTTGGTTCACTTGTAGTATGTCCTTAACTTCCTTGCTATTCTCGGTCCTGGATTATTCTGTAAATGCATTTAATTGACTCACTCTAGATGACGAATACTAGGTAATTGACAAGCCCATGAATTTCGGTACAATAAATAATCAAATGGAGGCCAGGGATGGTACAAGATATAAGAATGTTCAATTCGTGAGATATGTGCTGATGTGAGGTTGATTTTCAGAATGTAATGAAATATAATGACAAAGAAGTGATGTTCATGTTATGGCCAAAACTTTGCTGGAAAAATTCGAGGAGAAATGGTTGCAACTTCTGCCTAAAGTTACTGAAGAGGTAATCTGCTTTCCTAGTTCGGATGGCTCTACTGTGAATTAAAAGGAAGCGTCAATAATTTTCGTTGAATCTTTCTTGATGACTTGTAATATCGTTGAATCTTTCTTGATGACTTGTAATATTAAGTTATGTACTTGCAGGAAAAAAGACGAGAAGATGAGGAAGCAGATGCACAGTTAGAAATGCAGCATGCTCAGGCGGCTGCTCATGCCAAAATGTCAAGAGATCTAAGTAATGAGGTGTCTTCACATTTTCCCACCTTATGAGGGTGTGTTTGACATTTTCCTCATTGAGACTAAAGTTTGTGACGTTCGTCTTCATTCGATTTTGCGTCGACTTGGTTTTTCATTTTTCATTTATGTGCCTGCTATTGGTTTGAAAGGAGGGCTGGCCTTCTGCTGGAGGCTAGGGTTGAAGTTCGGTGATTTATCAGAATTTGAAGTAAATCTTTGAATGTTGTGCAGGTTTGTTAGTTTTTGATGATTGTCCAGATAATATCACAAAGAGAAGTATGAAATAAGAAGTGAAGAACTAGTGTACATAATTTTTGTGGCGAACTCATACCTTTTTGCAACAGATTATGTTTATGTTGATACTTTTGGAAATGTCTTGATTTTTTCTGTTCCTTTACTTGGTGGTATGCACAAGAAGAATGAAAAAATATGTGGTTCAGATTATGTTTATTTGGTGCACAAGAGATCCACTAAATTTAGGTAGGTACAGACAAGAAGAATGAAAAAAATCCACTAAATTGATGTACTTGGAGGTATGTAAAAGTTACATTGTGATTGACAAAATCCAAAATTCATAAACATATGTGGATACAAAAAAGAAAAAGAAAACCCAAAAAAACAAAACCCAAAACATTCCCCTCTTAACATCCGCTGAGCTTTGGCCACTTGCTCTCTACAAGATGATCCAAATCAACAACCCTTTTGCTATAATAATATTCTATTTTGGTTCTTCAGCTGGTTCAGAGTACCACAAGGGGAGAGCAAGATGGTGCACCAGATGCAGAGTCCATTCTCGTATTTGGAGTTTCATTAGGAAAGTTTTCATCCATATGACAAAAAAGCTTGTAATTCTTTTGGCACTGTTGAACTTGTGTAGTCTCTCCATGATACAGTCCACAACCTTTGTAAGAATAACAGGAGCCCTTTCAATAACTTTCTCATTCAATTATGTCGCCAATAATTCCCTGCTCATTTGCACCTGCATATGATGTACATAATATTAATACAAACATAAAGAAACACATGTACTTGTGTAATGGTTAATCAAATCGTTCAGCCACAAATAGCCGTATTCACCTATCACGTGCAAATAACTAAATCAACCGTTACAAATGTGCAACTTATTCATATCTTCTTTAAGAAGATATTATCATATGCTATTTCGAAAGAAATACCAGTGTATCATCTTAAGTAAGAAATAAGATAAATGAAAGAAAGATGGAAGATATTGCAGTTCAAAAGAAAAAACTATTATTGAATATAGATTCCAAGTCTGCAGAAATGCCCAAGAACAATACTTTTGCAGTTTAACCAAAGATAAAAGTCAAAATGGTGAACTCACAGGGCCCTGCACAAGCAGGTCAGCTACTTTAGCAGCAATAGATATCATGCGGCATCTTCACTAGCCTTAAAAATAGAAAATGAAGGATAGTCTTTCAATAGCCTACTTAAACACATTAAAATAGTAAAATTTTACAGCATGATGTTGCAATTCATGTGCTTGTCAATTACCTAGTATTCGTCATCTAGAGTGAGTCAATTAAATGCATTTACAGAATAATCCAGGACCAGGAATAGCAAGGAAGTTAAGGACAGACTACAAGTGAACCAACCAGATACCTAGTAAACAAAGATGAAGTATGCAGGACAATCTTTCTAAAAACTATAATTTTCCATATAGTTGTCAACGTGACACTACTTGGTATGCCCAGAGATGACGAGCAGATATACAAAAATTCAATTACAGATATGAAGTTTTCTTCAACTAGATACTAACAAATGAAGCAACAGTACAATAATTATTCATCAGGAACATCTTGTTTAGGAATGGAAGCTTGCATTTACGCACAAATCAACATTGGGTTCCATCCGCGGACCCCTTTCCCCTTATCCCCTCAGCAGAGTACTAAAACAACATTAAATACATTGTATTTGATACCTGATAGAACAGGCACAAATTAGCAATGGGGAATCTCTCCCAAAATCAGAACATGCACAAATCAACAATGGAGAATTTGGGGGGACAGATAGGATACCCAAAAATGGAGAATCTCTCCCAAAACCAGAACAGGTACCTCACGCCTAACTGCAAATGGGGGCAAAATTTATTCCAAATTCTTGGCACCTTGGCCTGTAACTAGATTCATGGATGAAACAAGGTACCTGTTAATTGTGGAACTATTGCCTTCGTACTGAGCTGGGACTCCCGCTATGACCGTCGTCGGGCTTCCTCGACGACCAAGACAACCGATATCAAAGAATGAATTTCGGCGAAGTTCAGGCGGAGAGGAGCGCAAGAAGGAGGTCTGTCCGGCCAGAGACGGTGAAGGAGAGAGAGAGGGGAAAAAATTGGAGAGGGAGGGATCTTAGGCGTGGAAGAAAGGGGAAGAGGGGCTCAAGCCAGAGAACCTAGCCGTCGAAGAGAGGGAGTGAGCCGCCAAGCCAAAAAAAATTCATTAAACTAGGTGGACTGTTTTGCACCATTGGATCTGTGAAATAAAATATCAGCTGTCCATCCGGAACCTTCGGAGGAAATTGCCTTCGGAGGCAATCCGTTCCAGAGAAGGCCTATAAGGAGCACCGATAAACCTCGTTCTCCATCCTTAAGCAAGCAAATTAAATGATCACTAGTGGAGTCCCGGCACCTGCAGGCTAACTTCTACGAGCTAATTTAAACTTCCATATGGCCCATCAAAGGAAACGATACAATTACTCATGCAACAATTTCTTGGGATAGTCTATAAACTTTCTAGCTAACACGCATGTGCTAGCTCTCAAAAAGTATCCCATTTGACCCTATAGTTACTTGATGGAACAGAGCTAGTTCTCGTGATAATTTTGGAAGCCAACAATACCTTAGGCTTGGATGATCGATGGGCCTCCGTAAAGCTGGCGAGTAGCTCTCAATAGAAATATATATAAGCCACTTTGAAACCCTAGCTACCAGAAATGGGACATCTGAACGATCATCACGCCATTCATACGATCCTTGCCAATTTCGAGATGTACGTAACTGGACACTGGCTTATATCATCCTCCACCCTCCCCCAAAATGTCCTTTACTTTAGATATATACCTACGCCTTCGTTAAGAACACTTCTTCGTTAAGAACACTTCGTGTAACCTTTGAGCCAATAGGAAATAATATTAACATGCAATAAGCGTCAAGAAAAACCCAAGGACTAGGTTTGAAGCTCCACTCAATTGCTGCTCAGAACTAGAAGAAGTAATTCTAACGATTGGGGTTAGCAAGTTCGTAGTCTTTTACATCATACTGTAACTTTTGATTCAGTAAAGTTGTGGAAAAACAAATTAGAAAAAGATTAAATGCAAGCAGACCATTTTCTGCCCCAGCATATATACGGCCTCCCAATAGTTTTCATATTTTGTCTCGGAGCCTATGCATGATAGGCTTACACGGATCTAGATAAGCAGAATCTCTGCCATGGCTGCATAAATTTTGCACATTTATAGTGGCCCTTATACTATATGCATGGAGGAATGTGGGACAAAATTTTAAAACAACAATTGGCTGCAATATTTTTAATGCATATGGGGTCCTCCCTCAGAGCTTCATTTACTACTCCCCCTAAGATCTTAGAAAAAACAAAAAAAAACATCATTCAATATGACCCACGAAATATATGAGCAAAACATTATTACTATTATTATTACTACTACACCACATTTAGCCTACCATACAGCTGCCCTCATTTAATCCGTCCCTCTCTCTCTCTATCATCAAATTTTGTCCGTCGGGATGTACGCCGATAAGCAAGGGGTCGAGATTTTCGGGGGGTTCTCGGAAATGGCTCGGTCGCGATCGAATCGGATCGGATGGATATTGGAGGCCCCACTCAGAATACGTGGGTCCTACGGGCTTGATTGCATATAGATTCCTATGCCCCAGTTGGGATGTCATCTCCACATCCCTGTCCCTGTAACCGTTGGGGCCTCAATTCGGTACAGCCCCCCTTCCATCCTTACTCCTAAGTAAATATGGTTTTTTTCTTCTTTTTTTAAATTCGGTATTTGGATGAAGTTTAGGTTTAATAATTACTAAAATATAAAGGGTATGTTGGAAAAGAAGAGATCATTTGAAGATTGATAGACATAATCCTTCTTGCGCATGATTATAAGAACACTTCCGCAATATCTTGTTTGAGCCATAACTAACTACTAAATTAATAAAGCCTTTGACACATTATATGTGCAGAATATAATTGTAGTAAATATTGTAACATTATTTCGATGAAGAATAATGAACGTTGGACCATCTAATTTATAGCCTAACTACAGTTGAGAAATACAATTTCTTAATGGCTTCTGCCTTCTAGTGATCATAGATAGGCTGCTCTTCCCTTACCTCTTCTGTCAAAAAGCGGGGGGGGGGGGGGGGGGGGGGGGGGCGTGGAATTTTCATGGGTTGGTTATACAAACACGTCTTCCCAAAATTTGTCTGTACTTTTGCTTTGTGATTTTAAAGGAAGAGAGAAGAAAGTCTGCCCCCTTAGTTCCCCGAGGCACATGTTAGATGTGGCATGGAGTGTCCCTTCAGTGCGAGATTGTACCACAAAACTGTGCTACTGTTGGCATGCCTCCACACAAAACAAAATTTTTGAATCAGCTCTCTCTAGACTCCGCTGGTGATGGTGACCATTGAGATGAGTGGTGGTCGATGTTTACGCGTTCTGGCCCGCGCCCTGCCGCAGGAATGTCTCAAAACATATGGGGACCCTAATTAATCTTCTCTTAGAGCAAGCTACTTAGAAAAGTCGTGAAGTTCCCCACTTGGTAATCTCAATTGGATTTAACTTCCCAAACGAAAAATCTCATTCCTGGTTTGGGGTTTTGAGGTCGAATGGAATGAAGAACTTGGCACAGAATCTGTGGGCGGCACTGATTATCGTGGGGTAGTGGTGGTTGTTCTGTACAAGAGAGGATATGGGTTTGAGCCGGTTTGGTGCTCAGGGCCGTAGACGCTTTCATGCAATATATTCCAAAAGCATGCCTGGAAAAAAGTTTAATAGAAATGAACAAGGGCTTTCCAGTTCAAAAGGGTTCAGTCGGTCTAGTAAAAATTTCCCGCAAACAATCAATTATAAGCCGTTGCAGAAAGCAACATTATGATTTAACATTACAAGTAAATAAGAGAACAAAAAATCTGCCTCAACCATTAAGAGTAGCTAATAACATTGAAACAATATGCAAAGATCCAGTGACTACAATTATGCCTGACCAATTCCCTCTTCTTTCTCTGAGAATCTGATTAGCAACCTTGAATGTAGCGATTAATGAACTCTCAGCTAATATGGTTCCGTGTTCCAAGTTGTTCCCCGAGCAAACTACTTGATCCTCGAACCCTTCTCTGAATTTTGCCACTCCAGTATCAGCAATAGCAATGCCCAATTCCATGGAAGCTTGAATCCAACAATCTTTTAATACAGAAGCTGGAGTTGTTCGAGACTTGCCTCCAGCGATATCAGCTTCTGTCAAACATACTGCCTCTATACATCCACCTGACAAAACATAGTAAAGTCTCAATATGCATCCCTAAACCTCCACAAAACTGCTTATTTTTGTTTGATCACTAACAACAAACGTTAAGGTTAGTTTGTACTGAGCCCTAGCGAGCAAATGAGGTAACAAAGTACAAACACCACCATCACCAAGTAGGGTGAATGTAATGCAGTGTTCCAATTCTCTAATACCAAATAATAAAAATAGAAAATGTGGTAGCAAAGACCTGCATATAAAGCACATGTGGTTATTAGCACGCATATGAAGTCAAGCCTTCTTCTGGCCCATCCAAAGACATTTTAGCTAATGGACTTGATATCTAAGCTAAAGTATATCTTCATTTTGATGGCAAAAAGCTTGTCTTTTGTTTCTTTTTGTACAAAGAGAAAGAAGAGAGAAGGAGGGGGGGTGCTGAAAGCACAAAATTGTTCATATTCTCATCTTCTGCTACCTTCCATCTCATTAGTTATAAATCATTTTATGTAAACTACAATCAGGGGGTATACCTGAAAGAAACTCTCTTGCAAAACCTCCATGGTCTTTGTCACTTGCCATTGCAACAACAAGAGCCAATGGTGCCTCTGGATAGGTCATCTGTATTGTGTTCACCAATGCATTTGCAGACTCCTTGGTATGGGCTGGAAAAGCATTAAAGGACCCATTAGACTTTTTCCATGTAGTGCAAATGCTTCAAATCTAGAAAATTTCCCCTACAATACACTAAGGATTCTGCAACACTCAAACGAAAATGACAACTGTAGAGTCATACAAAATAGACGATAAGAATTATCATTGAGAACAATGTACTCATGACAGCAGCAACAAACAAAAAAGTGAACCACATATAGTTACTAACAGTCACAGTTACAAGTTGAAACCTCGGCTCAATTCATTCAGAATAGTGGAATCAGAAACAATGTGAACAAGGAATCAGACCTCCATCCAGCAATACTGTCGCTCCATGTAGTCCTAATGCCTAAGTTTCTTTCGATGTTAGGAATTGACTTCTTCCAACCAGGAATGTATGCTCTAAACCAGCTCAAATAGATACATCTGAGATTCTCCATCCTGAAAGGTGCACAAAAGCATAAAAAGGAAATAGACGAAATATTGCCTTAAAATTCATAAAACACTTTTGAGCCAGCTGCGCTAAATTTTTTAAACCTTCTACAATATGTCACATTTGGCACACAATACCATAAAGGTTTGTTTTCCTATAAGAGGCAATCACAGGGGTAACGTCAGGGAAAAACAGCAAGTCCCAAATGGCTAGCACGAAAACTACACCAAGTAACCTTATGTGGATAGGTAGATAAATGAGTTATCAACTGTTATGGCACCATCTACTGTAACCAAAATTAGTGCAGGGGTCACAGCCTATAGGGTGAAGGTATGGATATGAACCGAAATCCTAGATTTGATACAAAACCACAAAAATACTCATCATTACTCTTTGAAAATTGAAAATCCACAGGTTTAAGAACAGAGAACAAAAATATAGAGCACATATAAAGATCTAAACCTATATCACGAAGGCAGAGTGCTGCACAAGTAGCCGTTGCTGCATTTTGAAGTTGGTGATTTCCAAGCATGCAGAATTTAAAATCCAATAACTCAATGAACTGCAAGAATTAGTAACAATTATAAGTTCCGCATTTTCAAACAAGCAACAATTAAACATGGCACAATAACCTGTAGTGTTTAAGTGTATATCAGTTTAATGTCCCTTTCAAGTCGTATTCGTATTATTAAATCACATGTTTGGCAAGGTCTACCACTGAGCATGCTAATGCCTTTTATGGTACTTCTATTTCCTGAATCAGATGCTGAGACTACAGGAGAAGACATTGACATTGCTTTCTCACGAAGAATGCATTCAATATGTGGCAGGAATGGCCCACCCAGCACCAACTGAAAATTATAGTTGAATTGGCGCAGTCACGATAGTTGTAAAAATTTACATGAATAGCAACAGCGACCAAATCAAACTAGGCGATAGCCTAACAAAAAGATACGAAGTACAACTCCTAAGAGAATTCATCTTTCTACAGATCTAACACAATCTATCTCAGTGCAAAAGAAAATGGAATCAAAATGATTTAATTAGATCAATTTTAATGTAACACTCTTTGCAAATCACCAACAGTTGGGTGGCACTTCAGTATTCCGTTAATCACTTTACGAGAGTAGAAGAAATGGACCATATATAAAACACAATATAGTCTGCTTCCTTAATTAACATGGACCTTAGCTTTAATTAAATAAAAAAAAAGGGACTGGACGCTCATTACAGCCCACATCTCTTCCTACTTGTGCTCATATGCTCTGTGCTAAAAGAAAGCCGTCGTGGTTTGTGTCAGGTAGCTATAAAGAATGAAAAGGATAATCCATTGAGAAAAGGTCATGAGAAGACCATAAAATAAAAATAGCAATAATCTTGATGCCTATATGTGTGGAAACTGGAACATGAAAAAAGACGGAAGGACACCAGACCCAATAAAAACAAAAAAGAAAAGGCAATACGAGTTTATATGATCATATTAATTAGCAATAGAATTGCATAGGGTGAACTGCCTAACTGGGCAGCCATGCTTAATGATTCCTGACTTTGCAATGGCAATGCTTTCCAATGAACCTCCAAGCGCAGCCAAATGCTCTTCACCTATTGTAGTTATGACTGATGCAGCAAGTCCAGAACTAGAAATAATGTTTGTTGCATCCCGTGCACCCCCCAGACCAGCCTGTTACACATAGACTACATGCACTTAGTAATACAATTGAAAGTAAGAATAACAAAGGGGAAACTCTACAAAAGTGAGTAATCTTCCAACCATGGACATCGATAGAAACAGCAAAGACAAAATTGCTGAAAGAAGATGTCAAATGGAAGAAGATAAATTACCTCAACAACTGCAATGTCAACATTCTCTTGAGCAATTGAGCAAATAAGATGAATGCCATTGCAGTAAGAACCTAAACCATAGACGTTATTGAGTGTAAATAGTATGATAAAATACCTCGGAATACAACCCCCCCCCCCCGGGGGGCACTTTGACAGAAGGCTTCAGTTACAAATTTGATTAAAAAGCAGGGCATGTTAACTAATTGAATCAACTCATAATCATGGTTTCATCATGTCGTTTGAATTCCATCATACAATCACCGAATGTAACATTTCAGATTAGCCATTCGAATTCCATATTATATACTATGAATCTCTTGTCTTCCTCGAGCTAAATTCCATTGTTCATCTAATCAAATGAATTAAACAATACGGTACACAGGATGATACCTCGAAATGACTCACACACCAATTTTCTTGCTCCATTGCCTGGTCTAGAGTCTTTTTAATCTGAAGAAAAAGACAATTTAACTTCCTTGATGAGACAGGCTCACCAAATCTTCCCAATGTAATGCGTTCCCTAACAGTCTGAATATGTGGGCTGGTTAAGAATTGAAGCCTATTGTGAGAATAAATTGAATAGAAGAGCAGAGATAGATAAAAGTTGTAACCACAAGAAGCAACAGACCCCACAATTTCTGGTCTCTGCAAAATATCAAGAAAATAATCGACGATACAATCAGCCCATACCTGCTATAACAACCAACAGAATACCCTTCTGCCCGTAAAATATTGGAGAGAAATGCAGCAGTTGATCCTTTCCCTTTTGTTCCAGCAATATGAACCGCCTATAATAGCTGGTTGTGCTAGTTACTAAGTCTCAAACTCTAATTCATCAACAAACTGAATACATAACTGTGAAACAACAATGTAAACTTTAAAAACTAGTATGGGACTATCAAAACTGTTCAAAAAGGAAATTACAGAACCGTCGAAAGTAAATAGCTCATCCTTTAACCTACTGTGGAATACTATAAGATACCTTACTCTCCTTTTTCCACTTAAGTAGTCTAGCCTTTTTCATAATTCACAATGACCCATAAAAAATGTGTCGGATTGCACATTTCTTTCCATTCGGCGGCCGGGGAGTGAGGAAACCAATTAACAATAACCAAACGAAGCTTTGAATATCCTTGCCTGTGTTTCCTTCTTCTTCTGGGTATGAGGGATTTAAATACTGTAAAAATTACCATTTGATACCGCAATTTTTGTAATTTCCCACTCAAAGCAGTTTCTAGAAATAAAACAACAAAATAAAAACCCAAAGCCCAAAACTTTACGCAGCTTTTATCCGTTTTATTTTTCAGCAACCAAACAGGCCGTAAATTCCGCTTACAAACATACGGGACAGTGTTCGAACCTTGAACTTAGACTGAGGGTTGCCGAGCAGATGCATGAGCCGTCTCATTCGACCTAGATCGAATACATCCCCGGAGTCCGTACCCGCGCCTCTGGGAACGCCCAATTTCTTGTAGTTACTCAAAGAATCCATGTACTCCATGAAGTCCTTCAGCTCTGGGTCCTCCAAGTGAGTCGAGAAGCATCGTTTGAAGCCCACTTTTCCGAGAACTCCAATGCTAATTGAAGGAATTAGTGTTTGTCCGTGGAAGAGGACGGGGTGGCGGGTGAGAAGCTTCGGAATTTTCATCATCACTCACTTCCTGATTGTCTCCGGCGAACAGTTGGGTGAAAGAGACGGAATTAATAAACATAACAGTTAGTAGCTGCATTAAAAACGACTTGTAGCACAAATGCCACTCGCTCAACGATGTACTGCACGATTTTCACCAACGACGTGTAGTAAAGCTTTCCTTCTACGAGACGATTCATAACGAACAGGGATGCAGGGAAATATGTGTCCCATTGAAATGACTAGACAAGTGGCGTCCATTGCACTCCACACGGGCTCCGGTTATTATGTGAGTTTAGAAGCCTGTGAGTGGTGTGATTACACGGCTCAGATTGTTTGGGCTTCATTGGATGGTGAACAGCGTGCCAGCGCATTAATGAGGCGCCCCGACTCTATGACCCGACTGCAACTCTCGCACCCGGCTCCTGCAAATTTCACGCCCTAACAAAGCCTCACGCTTTCCTCCCCAACCAAGCAGCGTGAAGAACCCAGAGAGTCAACCTTCGATTTCCATGTTTTTTTGGAAGATGCTTTGGGATGTCATTCCCACTCGGATGAGGATTGGCACTTTGTTGGCTTCTTTGGAAAAAAGAAAAAATTTCAGTTACAAGTCGTGTTGCTCTAAGGATGGTTTTGTTTTTATTGAAACTTTCTTCATTTGTAGACTCTCTCTTCTGTAAATGAATCATTGTATTTTGTGAATCTGTTGTATTTAGGTCATTCGATTGTATTTAGTTGCTCATAGCTTTTTTAGAATATTATTGCACATGTAGTGTTTGTTAGAATGCTCAAGAGGGAATTGCTTGGTTGTAATGTAAAATTCTGGAGGTGATTTGGGATTGTGCAGAAAATCCACTGATGGATTCTTATTTTCTTTAAATTTGCCAAAGCATCTTCTTTTTTCGAACGTGGCAAAGAGTCCGGGAACCTTGAGTTGTTATGCAGAGAAGGGTTGGCTGATTACTTTTGTCATGGAAGGACAAAATCGGGGTTTGAGTACTTGAAAAGAGCAATGGAGAAAAGACATGTCGAGGTTTGTAAAGCTTGTAGGTGCAATCGTGAAGTGACTTGGTTTTACAACATGCAGCACGAGAGACCTTATTTTCCTTTTGAACATGTAACATTGCATGGATGTCAACTGCCAAGATTAACTAAACAGAATCAAGTATTTGGTCCCTTTTCAATTGTTCTATAATTGTATTGGGGTAAATGTCGAAATTCGCATCCCAACCTGGCGTACATCTTGTTATGTTGCATGAAAATTATCTTACCCAGGGAAAGGCTGAAAATGTACTTGGATGATCTTCTTTAACCAAGTGGATCATAAACATTATTCGTATTCCAACAAAATGCAAAATCAATTGCCAAGAGGAGTAAAAGCTGTCTTTATTTACAAGGCTGCGTGGCATACAAGGTTTTGGACTTCCTATAAATGAAACGTCAAGAACAAATGACATTATTGTTACTAGTTTTAATCCTGTGAGAACTCACAACACAAACACCGTTTTGCTGTTGTTTACAGACCTCATCCCAAGGCTCTCTCTATATTATTGAACTCAACCTGTCTCAAGCAGATTATTCACGTCTGTCTCGAGCAAATTCTTCACATCCCTATTTGCTCCGCCTGTTGTTTCTTTGCCTTCTCCGCCTCAAGTTTCCTTAATGTCGTCGAACTTAGCTTCTCTCCACTATTTTCTTCAGAAACCAGATCGACAACTTCAATCTGCAACAGATCCACCAATTATTGACACCTATTTTGTGGACAAAAGTTTCAAGGGAATCAAGAAAGCACACATATGAATTTGTGTTGATTCAGAAAATGTCTACATTGATCAATACCCACACTAAAAACTCAAAACTTTAGTTGTGAAAGTTCTCTGTCAGCTCTCTTCTTATTTACCGACAGAGATACCATCCATGCAAATCAAATATTCCTTCATGGCCTTATTTAGAACAACTAAGCTGAGAAAGTATTTGTCAATAACAAACCTGACAACAATAGCTAGCCTCCAAATTTGCATCTACAATTGAAGGGCCATAGGGGTCTGTGATAGGCTCAACTTGTATTGCCAGCTCTGGCTTGATAGACTACACAAATATATGAATGAAAATGAAGTTTGAGATTATCTTCATAGAAGAAAAGCCTCGTACAAATAGCATGTTCAAAGCAGTTCGACTAGAATAAAGTTCAAGCAACTTCTCTCCCTTTTTATCCCTCTATGTTTTGCCACTACAGAATCCAATTGCATTGATTCCTACACATACAGAAATCACGCAATATCAATTTCATACAATAGCTCTTTCATTACCATGTTGACAATGTAACAATTGCACATGAAAAGGTGCACATTTAAAGAAAATAAGAATCCATCAGTGGATTTTCTGCACAATCCCAAATCACCTCTAGAATTTTACATTACAACCAAGCAATTCCCTCTTGAGCATTCTAACAAACACTACATGTGCAATAATATTCTAAAAAATCTATGAGCAACTAAATACAACCGAATGACCTAAATACAACAGATTCACAAAATACAATAATTCATTTACAGAAGAGAGAGTCTACAAATGGAGAAAGTTTCAATAAAACAAAACCATCCTTGGAGCAACACGACTTGTAACTGAAAATTTTTCTTTTTTCCAAAGAAGCCAACAAAGTGCCAATCTTCATCCGAGTGGGAATGACATCCCAAAGCATCTTCCAAAAAAACATGGAAATCGAAGGCTGACTCTCTGGGTTCTTCACGCTACTTGGTTGGGGAGGAAAGCGTGAGGCTCTTTTAGGGCATGGAATTTGCGGGAGCCGGGTGCGAGAGTTGGCAGTTGGGTCATAGAGTCGGGGCGCCTCATTAATGCGCTGGCACGCTGTTCATCGTCCAATGAAGCCCGAACGATCTGAGCCGTGTAATCACACCACTCACAGGCTTTTAAACTCACATAATAACCGGAGCCCTCCACACGTCACAAAAAGTTTACGTTCGATTTTTTTGGTCCCTTTACTTTACTGATCATTCTTCATTTTCCCTTCAAAAAACGAGAGTCCCTCTTCCTGCCATCTTCTCTTGGAAGTTTCTTTGCTACTAACCTACAGTACCTACTACACTTCCTTATTTCCAGTACGTATGGTTTAGGTGAGTTCGCAATTCGTCCTCTCAATAATTATTTGGTACAAAAGAATAGTTTGATAGATTAGAGAGATTGTTTTTGGTTGTTTTTGCTTTATCCGGTAATGTATATAAAAACAAAACACAAGTTTTAGCAACATGGGGTATTGCTAATACTCGAAGTTCATGTTTGTTATAGCTGTAGATTAGCAAAAAAAAATTATAGTTATTGTTGTGGTCGTGGTTGTCAGATTCTCTAGGGAGTTCTGTTTGGCTGCTGAGACAACTGAGATAAATGAAAGAAAAGAAAGTAGTAGAAAACCATGGAATAGAGAACTTAACTAGGGCAATTTGTTCTCTATCCAAGTTTGGTTTTTTTACTTCCTGAAAGATGGAAGCTTCGTCTTTTTTTTTTCCAAATTGTAACTTGTCTGGTTAAATTCTCAAATGCTGGGTTTTTCGAGTTGTAAGGGTTTTGCGTGGTGCTCTTTCAGTTAGGTAACTTTGATGGTGTCTATGGAGATGGATTTGGAAGAAGTGGAACGTGAAGAAGTTCTAAAAGGTGAGATTGGTTGCAAGAAAGAGTTGGTAGATTGTAGATGCAGTGAGTTGGAGGAGATAAGCAAGAAAGCTGAAGCAAGGTGTGCTGAGTTGGAGTCGGATATTCAAAAGAAGAACAGTCATAATGAAGCCCTTGAGGCCAAATTGAGAGCAATGGAAGGTGATCAGCTTGCAATAAAGGATGAACTTATGGTATTAAAGAGAGAGAATGATGAACTTAAAAAGCATGTTAGCAGAGTCAAAGGTGAAAGTGAAGTTATTAGTGGAAGAGAAGGGATTGTTGATTTAACAGTGGAGAATGAGGAGGATAAGCTTGTTGGGCTTATGATTGAGAACAAGGTTTTGGAATGTGAGAAGAAAAGGGCTGAAAGTGAGGTTGAGATTTGGAAGGAAAAGTTCAAGGAGTTGGAATCGTGGGTTTTAGAATTGGATCAGAATTCACCTTTAAGATGTGCTGAATGGCCATTGATTGGAGGGGCGAAACTTGGGTTGGGATTAACAAATGTGGATTCTTGTCAAGTGAGTGACAGGAAGGAAGTAATTGGAAGAATTAGACGGGACAACGCTACCAATTTGGACTGTGTGCAAAATAAGGCGAAAGTTGAGAATCCTGTGGGCCTTGGCTCCAACGTATGGCATTTTACTGGTAAAGGAATTGGGGATCTGCAAAAACCAGGTACTCAATTACAGACTTGCTTCATGTTACTATGTTTCTCTAAATGTATAGTAAAAAAGAAAAGAAAAGGTTTTCCTACATATCCCCAACTGCATAAAAGTAGAACTGATAATAATAGTCATACTAATACAAACAAGGCAAGCTCAGGAGAAAAAATAAACAACAACAGCACAGGAAAAAAAAACAATAACAAGTACAGTATAATGATAATGATAATTGTAATAACTGTTATTATAGTAGAAAAAATACAGAAAATGGTCTAATTGTGAGGAAATGTGTTATATGATCAATTTTTCATCTTTGGTGAGCTCCTTTGCTTGAGTTTTAAGTAAATTGGGACAGTATCAGGGATGAACTTAATTCCTTGGCTTTGAATTGTCTAACTAAAAACTTGTACTTCTAATTTGGTCCTTCATCATCTCCTCTGCCTGCAACTTTAGCCGTGCCTGTCATGAAACTTCTTGAGAAACTATCAAATGCTATCATGACCATGTATTTGTAAAATTTCAATCTTGTATTCCTAGAGGAGTGGATGAAGTCTTTTTCTTGTGGTGAGGGTTGAGGTTTAACTTGGGTTTATGACTTGATGGGGAAATTATTCTCTAACCACTCTTTTATACAATTTGACCTCCAAAACAACTGTAGTTGCTATTTGGCACCATAATTTAAGATATAAATCCCAATGTCTATGGTCAAATTGGCATCCTTTGTACTAATTGACCTCCAACCATTTCGTGTTTACTGGTTTTTTTGTAGTCACACTTGTTGATGACTCCCCATACAAGGGCAATGCTTGTGGGGAGGAAGAAAATAAAGGTGCCTGTGTGGAACATGGTATAGTAGTTAGAAAACAATTGGTATTTGAAGATGAGAAGAGCCCCAACAAAAAGTTGTCTCCATCCACACCAGGCAGTGCTAGACCTGCTTCTCTTGGCATTGTTAATATCAGTGACAGTGATGAGGAACAAACTACCCATAGCCAATTGCTTCCCTCTCATAATAAGGGAATTCAAGAGGTTCACCATTTAGGGGATTGCACATTGGCATCATCAGTGGGTAGTGAAAAAGAAATGGTGTCTGGAAATGGGTTGAAACAGCCACATTACACTGAGAATGAGGAGGAAGATATGGATGCTGGCAAAGATAACCTTTTGTTCACTCAGACTCCTAGAAGAAAACGAGAATCTAATGTTGTTATTAGTAGCGATACTGAGAGTGATGTGGATGATAACGTTCTGATCTCTAGACTCAAGCGGATGCGACTCCAGGAAAAAGTTTCTGATCAAGTATTTTATGATTTGAATAACTGCTTAGTAACTGCTACTACTTTGCTGGGTGACAATGTCAAGGGTATTGTGACCCCTCGAAGGCGGCGTCTGTTGAGTTTGAGGAATCATGAATGTAAAGTTGAGGCGGAAAGAAACTCTTCAAGTCAGGCCAGTGAAGCCAAATATCATCAAGGAATCCCTACAACTGAGGATGTTCAAGATGATGATTCAGAAGAGGTCGAGTTGGACAGTGAGGGTGAAAGCTTGGGTGGATTTATTGTTGAGAGCTCTGAAGGTTCTCGTGCTGATGATGCTTCTAACGAGTCACAAGAAGTATCAGATGAAAATGTCGACTTTGATGAGATCTTATCCAAACTTCAACGGAACAGAGATCTAAAAGCAAAATGGGAGTTTGAGGCAAACATGCTTGCAGCGTTTGGAAAGGATACTGAATTGTGCATGAAAGTTGTGTGCGCTCTGTATAGACAGCAAACTTCTGAGGAAAAATTTAGTAAGGAAGCATTTTACCACAACCACTGTGGCTTTAGCAAGTCTGATGCTTCAAGGTATGCTGTTGAATCATAGAACTCGTAATTGTTTTGTGCAACTGAAATCTTAATTGCATTGCTATTAATTTTAGGTAAAATTTACCACTTGACCTGTTGGTTTCATGGATTCTAATTGCCAACATATTAAGCTCTTATACATACTTTTTATTAGGACACTTTGAGTTCTTTCTTGCATTCCCATTAAGAAAATAGAATATGTTAAGTGATCTGCTGGCAATCTGATGCAGGCAATTTTTAAATTTTTTTTGAGGTCCCAGGTTAATTTTGCGTCATACTCTGCAATAAGCAAATTAATAAAGCAACATTGTTCTTTTGGTGTTTCGCATCTTCTTTTTGCGGATGATACTTTAGTGATGTGTGGGGCGGATGTGGCTCAGTTTCGGCATCTCAGATGTCTTCTGTTGTGCTTCGAGGCGGTTTCGGGCTTAAAGATTAATCTCTCTAAGTCTGAGGTCATCCCTATCGGTATGGTGGCGAATGTTCGAGAGTTAGCGGGTATTTTTGGGGTGCGGTTTCTCTTATTTGCCTATTAAATATCTTGGTCTCCCTTTGGGTGCTTCTTTTAAAAATCTCCATATTTGGGATGGGATCATTGAAAAGATGGAACGTCGGTTGGCGGGTTGGAAGCGCGTGTACCTCTCTTAAGGTGGAAGGTTAACTCTCATTAAGTCTACTCTTTCGAGTTTACCTACTTACTTCCTTTCTTTATTCCCTATTCCAGTGGGGGTGGTGAATAGGATGGAGAAAATCCAGCGGGACTTCCTTTGGGGAAGTGATGATGATGTTCATAAGTTTCATCTTGTGAGTTGGGATAAAGTGTGCTCTCCGGTGCAAGATGGGGGGTTGGGCATTCGCAATATTAGGTTGTTTAATATGGCGTTATTAAGCAAATGATTATAGAGGTTTGCTGTGGATAGGGATAGGTTGTGGAGGACGGTCATTGCTGCCAAATTTGGTTGCTTGATGGGTGGTTGGCATACGAATTCTGCCCCTGGTTCTTATGGGTGAGTTTGTGGCGATTCATTAGTAGAGGTTGGGGCACTTTTAGCAAGCATATTCAGTTTAAGGTGGGGAATGATGTTAGAATTAGCTCCTGGCATAATATTTGGTGTGGAGATAAACCTTTGAGTCTTGTTTTCCCTTTGGTTTTCCTTTTATCTCGTTGTAAGGAAGCTATGGTGTTTCTTATGCCGCTGTGGTGGGGAATCGGTCAATCATGTCCTGTTGCACTGTTCTTTTGCGAGTGGGCTATGGTCGCAAGTGTTTTGTATCTTGAATCTTCCTTGGGTTATGCCAGCTAAAGTGGAGGATGTGTTGTGGTGTTGAAAGAGGAGGCTTAAAAACTCTGTCGCTAAGGCTATTTGGAGAATGATACCTCATTGTATTTGGTGATGCCTTTGGCGGAAGCGTAATAATAGATGTTTTGAGAATTGTGCTTTGTGGCTGGGGTGCAGAGTGTTTTCTTGTCTTTACTTTTTTGTTGGGCCAACTCAGTTCTTGGTTGCCCTTTTCTAGATTCTGCTGACTTCGTTAGTTTTCTTGCTTGTTTGGATTAGTGTTCTCGGTATAGTCCTTTGTACTGTCCTCACTTTTTCTAATGAGATTGGCTTATTCATCAAAAAAAAAAAAAAGCAACATTGTGTCATCTTTCTATCTTTAAACTTCGGTCATTCCCTATCAATTTAGCCCAACTGCTTTTGGTTTAAAGCTTCATCAAAGTCAATGAGAATTCCCCCCTGCCTTCCCCATGCCGCCGCATTACTGCTACAGTTGTTTATCGAGTGTAATGTCTTCGAATTTTCCTATGTTTGTAGAAGTAACCCAGTGAAGCACCCCTGGTTTTGAACTTTTCCTATCCTACATAGTGACATATCCTTGCATTTCCGTCCAGACCTCGAGGTTTCTGCAGTTAATCGCCGACCTTGAAGTTTCTGCAGTCTTTGGACTGTGTTATTTTGAGAGCCCTAGTGTTGGGACTTATCAAAAAGGAAAACATTGGAGTTATGCATTGAGCAAGAGAAAAAAATGTAATTTCACATGATGCCACGTCTCTCTCTCTATGTTCGTGGTGTGCCCTTCTTTTCCCCCTTTTTTTTTGGTGGCTGAAATGCTATGTTAGTTAAAGCAGTAGCAGAGTATTTCTTTTCTCCTCCGTTTTTCCTTCCTGCATGTTCTTGAAAAATATTTTTACTCAATCATGGATTGGTAATTGACTCTATTGGTTTCAAAGATTACATTTATGCTGAAATATCTACCCTATCATGAAGGGGCTCTACTTTGGCTGAGTTTCTCATTGGTGAGGACCCAGGAGGTGATCTCAAGAAGTCTCTCAAGGAGTTAGAAGATTACGACCGAAAGGCAGTGCAGCTTTGCAGAACATTGGCAACTCGCTACTCTAAACAATTGTTTGAGATCTATAAGAACAAAGAGGATCCTCTCTTCCCTCCTTAACATGACGTTTGCAACAAATCCATGGCAAGGTTTCGGAACTATCGGCAATCAAAACAATGCATTGATTATATCCTGGAGTATGGCGTTTTGCTTGTTTTCATTTTCTCCTAAGTTTTCTGGATATGCATAAAGCCTCTGGTTGTGCATGTTTTATTCGTACATATCAAATCTAGGTAATGTTATGATATGCATTTAGTATTTGTCTATTAGAGGAACGGATATGAATTTATTCTTTAGGAACTGGCTTTGAATGTTGTTTGTATATACTGCGCTAAGGTAAAAATACCAACATTAAGGTGTCTATGGGAAGATTTAGAAGTTTATTTTCATTACTAATTTGCATAATTCGTAAAACTCTACTTGAAATTTTGGAAAAGTGATCTGATAGACACCACATTTGGGAAAATATCCATTGTTAAACAAAGCTTTATTCAAATTACAACTCACGATGTTTCCAAAGGATTGAATTGTGAACTGGATGCTTATGGCGTGATCCAGCTGCTGAAACAAGGCTCTTTTAGATGATTAACACTTCTTCTTTTTTCATTATTTATGAGCAAATCTGGGTTTTTGTTCTGTATACGTTTGTTTGGGATATATGGTTTTATTAGTTGGGGACTTGTGAGTTGTCCTAGGGGTATTTAAGTCACCCAAACTAATATGACAACCTTACAAATACCTTAATGGTCCACTCAGAAAGGAAGAAAAAAAAAAGCCTTAAATAGTTCATTCGATTGCCTTAAAAAGAAAATGGAAAATGCTGGCAACAAGTAATTTAAGCATATTGACCAGTTTGTCCCTCCTATCACAGCTTAGAAATACACCAAAGCAACCAAGGCAAAAAGCATAAAGACAAAGATGTTAGCCTGTTACAGCAAAAAGCACAAAAAAAAAAAGAGAGCCAATAATGGGTGTATGGCCGTGACAAATTACCCTTTTGTCAAAACGAACACTACATAAAACCCCTCCCTTGCGCATAGCCACGTTCACCACTGCCTTTCGCCTCTTTTGGATCAGAAGGGTTCTCTCTGTTTATCTCTCTCTGAGAGGAGCAAAAAACTTGTAGAAACGAGGTGGAGAGAGAGAGAGAGATGGCTATTTCAAGGGCTTCATTCGGGGTGGTCGCTGTCATTTGGGCCGTCATCTTGCAAATGGCTCAGGCAGAGTCTCCAGCTCCTGCGCCTACAAGCGACGGTAGGCTTTCTTATTTGTTCTCTTTGTTTTCTGTTGAATTCAGGAGAAATGGTTGAAAGCTTAACTCTTAAAGATTTGGCAAGTCGAAGATACTTCTCCTAGAGCTTCTTCCCGCCAGCAAACAGACGCTTTTCTTTAAAGGAGTGTTAATCTACGCCGACATGTGATCATCATCTATGCTAATTGCAGGCACGTCAATAGATCAAGGTGTAGCATATATGCTAATGCTGCTGGCTTTGGTGCTCACGTACCTTATCCACCAGTGATTAGACCACTATGATCATCATCCTATCTGCAACCTTTTACTTCATCCCGAGGGGTCGCACAACAGGCAACGATAGTTGATCGATATCCAATGTTGTTGAATGTGCTTTGCATTGTGTTATTAGAAAGACATTTGAGTGTTTGAAATGGATGATGTTTGTCAGCAGCTTGGGGAAATTGGAGGAAACTTTTGAGAATTTCATTTGGAACACCAATTTTCTTAATTTGCAATCTAATGACAAAATTAGGGAACAACAACTAAAATTGCATTATGTTCTCGTTTAAGCAATTGATCAAATACATGCAGCATTTTTCACCCTTCTATGAACTATTCGGTGACCTCGGCTCGGTCCGAGATTGGCGATGTTAGTTACTGAGGAAGGTTTAAAACAGCCAAAGACTTGGATAATCAAGAATTAGCTCTTTGGCATGCGTAAAATTGCTTACCATATGAGAACAGAGTTCAAATATACAGATCCAGCTACGTGTCCTTGAAAACTCAATCAAAACTGAGTCAAGTTACTTAACCAAACTGAGATCGATCTCAGAGAAAACAGTGAACAGGGAACAAATCCACGTCACAAAGTTTCTGCTCAAACCGAGCTGTAAATTACAACTCATAGCTAAAACTGGGGATTTTAAGTTCACTTCTGCCCCCTGAAGGCCTATCAACAAGATCTACCATGAAAAGAATTAAGAATGGAATTATCATTGTTTACTTGCTATGATATCAACAAAAAAGAAACTTCTATGCTCTCAGGTCAATTGGCTTCCTCGCCGAGTCACCAAAATTGCTTCCACTCTTTCATGAAGAAGAAAACGCAGAAAAGGTCCCATCAAGATAAAAAGCAGCTCCTGCCCCAAAATTTCTTCAAACCTTTCATGAAGAAACAGACCTAGAAAAGTCCAACCCAGATATAAAGCAGCTCCCACCCTACACTATGAAGTTGCATAACGGTGATGTAAAACATATTTAACGACTTCGTAAAACGAAACCACAATCCCAACTGACAGGCCCGCACGGCCAACTCGAGGGCCAATTCCAGTGAACAGTCCCTTTATCCCTCCGTCCCTGTCCCAAGCAAACATGAAAATCAAGACTTATATATGAGAAAAACTGGATCTCTGCATAAACTACCATTTGCTAACAAGGACATAAACTTAGAACAAGTTCGGTTTCTCAAGAATTCTAGGATTCTTTAGAATACTAGAATTCTAAAACCGAACAAGTTTTTTAACATCGCCTAAAAACAACTTCTGCACGTATACCAATAAAGTTTAATATCACCTAAAAATTCTCAAAACACTTCAAATTCTCAAATTTTCATCTAACCGAACATCCTCTTAGCATCCTAAGGCCCTTGCAGGCTATTGCTAGAAGACAACAGGTTAGACTCATTTTTTCTCATAAAAAGAAATGATTGAGTCAATCACAAAAAGAAATTGTTGACAGCAATACTGCAAGAAAATAGGCTAATTAAATACGTGGTTATTCAATTATCATCGAATCTAGACCCACCACAGCATCAGCATCAGTGACTAAGAAATAATCCTAAATCCAAAAGGAAATCTCAATGTTTAGCTGCACTATATTTAAAGTGGTTCACACCCTCATGTCATGTGAGAGAACTCATATAAGAATGATGACAAATTGGTTGCTCACATTGACCATGTATCTGCTTCAGCACTTCTGTTATACTATATAAATCCTAACAACATTTATCAGCGTTACCAGTTCTTGAAGATACCAACAGGTGAAACTTTTTAACTTCACGGCTCCTTCCAATCACATATTAAAAGAAATATTTACTGCATACTAATATAAATAAGAGATATACCTCCAAACCTCCATAAGTGTTTGCCTTGTCGTCATTCTTAATTGCCTGACTGGATCCTTCTGGAAATTTCAGAAAATAAAAGGCAAAAGGAACAAAAACATACTTGTATTAGTAAATACAATATACAAAGTACAATATTTAATGCAAAACTGTCTTTCTAGCTCATTTAATTGAACATATGAACAGAAATTACAGTCTAAATCCCCCCATTAAACGGAGCATAAGGTTTGGTTTGAAGACATACCTCTATCTGCCTTCGAGTTTTTGCAACATCTAGCGGACAGGTAGCAGCAGCAGCAAGGCTCCCTGCCACAAAAGCAGCAGAAAAATTTGCACCAAGCACACCAATTGCATTGGGTTCATCTCCCACCTGACCAAGGAGTTTTCTCCTAATCTGTGCAAATAAAAAGGATAAAAAGATCAAATAGGCACCCAGACCCCAGAGATGCATGTAAGAAACAGTTTGAAGAATAAAACATTACCGGTTCAAGAGTTGACCAACAGATTGCTGAGAAGGGAACATCACGAGCAAGCTGTGCTCCCATGCCAGTCCAAAGGAAGCGGTAGCCTTGAACTGTTATAAAAAAAGAAAAAGAAAAAGAAAAAAGAATATGTCAATCACAACGAAAAAATAAAATAAGACACTTGTGGGTAAAATAGCAAACCCTTGTGCACTTCTATATGGGCAGACATTAATTACGGAACTGCTTTTTTTTTTCTTTTAAACATCCAAATACTAATAGTTTGACTATAACGAGTTCAGCTAATGTTATATGGCGGGCATAGGAGTATCCCATATCAAAGCTGCCACTAGTATGATCTAAAAGTGACTCACACCTGAAAAGAGTAAGGTAAGCAAAATACCATGATGTGCCCCGCACAATAAAGCTGTTCTTTCCAATAATAGTTTTGATTCAAAACTTCAGAAAGTTGCACAAACCAAGAACTTTCAACACTGACCAACATTTTATCTGAATATGAGCCCTATGTCTCAGATCTGTAGTATTTAGCTTTTCCAAAATCTACTTCGGCAAATATTTCACTTGGGTCGCTAAATATAGGCAAAATACCAGGGAAACGACCAGTGAAGATAATTCTCTTGTCTAACAAAAGCTTCCAATCAAGCCACGCCCAGTATCATAATCACAAGGAAAGCCAACTTACAGTTGCTTTGGCCACTAGGGCTCTTAACATGGGGAATAATCCCAAGAAGGGTCTCCCAGACACCAGGAGGCTTCACGCCATTTTGGGTCACTTTAAATGCCTATTTCCAAGATAAGAAAGTGAAGATATAAGACAAACAAAAACTCTAGGAACATTTAGAATAAGAAACTTCTGAGGTGAATCTATAGTACAAAGATATCAATTATTGAACTACCTGCATGCGAGTTCTAGCCAGTTCAATAGGATAACAAGTTGAGCAAGCTAAAGAGCGTGCCAATGCGCCTGCAACTAAAGGAACATATGGAGTGACACTTGAAGCATGCAGAGCAGTAAGCTCCTCTAACCAATTACGAAATATGTCGTAGCAAGGTAGGTAGATTCCAACCTGGTTGTCAAAGGAAGAAAAGAAAATTAGTTCAACTCAACAAGCGTGTAGTCGGTACAAAAATTTCCCAAAAGAAAAAGGAATCTAAAAAACCTAAAAATGCGAAGGACAAAAGAGAGAAAAGGCAATGGATAAGATAAGGAACTCACTGTAGGTACAGCAAGTGCCAGACCTGCATTTGTGCCTCTCCATAACCTGGAAAATCCTTCCTGCAAAGAGACGCTTGCCCATTAAACTATTATGGTGTAATGTACAGTTAACAGCAAGATGAACACTTAAAAGTTAAAAGTGCAGAACTTTTACACTGTAGAAAATAAGTTAAAGAGCATTAGACATCATTATAGGACAATATTTGTGCTTGCAAGTTTCAAAAGCTCAATGCTGCTGGAAACAGCCAATCCAGGATGCGTATAACAAGCAAAATACAACCCCTCATCAAGCATCAAAGAAGAATAGATCTGAATCATAATGCATTTTAGCATTCAGCAAAATCACTATATTTCCCACCAACAAAACCGAAGTGACAAATCCACTAACCTGTCGTATGATTTTGTAGAAGACATCAAGTGTTCCTTTGTATTGAAAACAATCAGGAGGACATATTGCCACTGTACCATGAATTCCAGCACGTGTACAAGACGGGGAACATCTAAGATCGGCAAACATCTGCCCCAACATATAACAAAGGCAAATTTAATTGATTAGATGCTGGTCGAGGAAAATTAAACAAAAGAGCAATACATTTTTCAAAATCAGGTAATTCTTTCCCGTCACACCCTACACTCTGAGGAGTCCCCGATCCAGAAATGAAAAGAGAATATAGAAGCTACCCAAGGATATGCCCATATGACAATTTCTTCTTGGCATCAAATTAGACACAGAAAGAAATTGCAAACGGAATCATTATTCTTCACTTGATATTCCAAAACGCTCAAAACTTATCGCTCAGTTCAGGTACCCTCCGAAACTCTAGTCACGCATACTTAGACTAGAACATCAATAGAGTAATGGATGATATGCTACGATGAAATTCACATTTTTAAAACTGAAATTCAAATGGGAAAAAATAGAGAAAATGAGTCCCAGTGATTTAGACATAATTGCAGTTACCGTTCTGGGTCCAAAATATGCCATGCGACTAATATGATTACTTAGTGGATGCGAGTAATCAACCCCTGCAGCCTGTGCTTGCAACCTTGTCTGATTGACACCAGAAATCCATGTTATATTTGGCCAAAACGTAGTATCTACAAAAAAATCCACTCCATAAATCAAAACAAATAAGACAGGAAGTACCCACCAAAACATTTTTCATCAACTCCAGTGTCATGAAAGCATCATATTAATACAGACACCAACAACTCGTAACCACATCAATGCCATTAGCAGACACAATAACAAAAAGTTGAAACAAAAGAAGATGGTAAGAATATACTCACAAACACAAAACAATGTTCTCTTAAGATAATAAACCTCTGTTGAAATACATGAAGGATGAAAACACCTAGGTTATGTATTACATCTCACAACACCAAACCTCCTATTGCTCGAAACCAACGAAAATACAGAAACCCTCATGACTCAAGTCTTCTCATTATTCTAATCAAAACTTAATTTTTCCTTTCATCTGCCACAGTTCTTCTTGAACCAAACACAAAATCCACAAAAAAAAAGCACAAAGAACACACATATTTTATTTGCTGTAAATTCACCTTGGCTACGTCAAGAGGGTTAACGATTATTGCGGAGAGAAAAGCGGCCCCAGCGGCAGATAAAGCTCGCTCTCCAATTCCCAACTTCACATCCGAACTACCATCGTTTGAAAGCTGGGCCTGTGGAGCACTGAATCCCAGCCCTTTCCTTTCCTCGACAGTCGACTCCGGCACAGCCAAATCGTGCGCTTCCGTCGTGTGCATCCACGGATTATTTCTGAGCTCTGCCTCCACCATTCTCCCTCCGCTTCCTCTGTCTCTTAAGAACTTAATAGACAACAATCTGATTCTCGAAAGAGAAAAAACAAAAAAACAAAAAGGACTTTCTTAGGAAAGGAAAATTTGATATAGGAGGGAGTGATCACACCCCATTTCCAATTCCCGGTTGGTATTGGAATTTGATTTTCCAGATTATATGGAAATTAGAGCAGGCTGATTTTCGCATAAACAAAAAAAAACAGAAGAAAATAACTTTCCTTGGAGAAGAGGAAATGCAAAGCCAACAAGAAACGCTTACCAGCAGAGTGCAGAGAATCGTCGCTCTCTCTCTCAACCTGGGGAGGCCACGTTTGAGTTTTGACGACGCTATGAAGACCACAGTATTTTCAGGTCGAAAACACGAAAAAAGCCGTCAACCCGCTATTAGACCCGGAAGCCGCAAAAAAGTAATATTGTAGGACTACGGCCTCTGCTTTCTAGAAAAGTACACGAAGTGGGGTAGACTGTGGAAACAAACGGGGTTTAAGGGGTGGCCATTGGGCTTTCTACATGTCCTTTCTGAATCTTGAAATGACATATTTTTAAATATTAAGAATACATTTAACATTATATAAAAATTCTCAAAATATTAATTTTTAAAAAAAACACACTAATTTAACATTTTCTAAGCTTTTTTTTGGTTTGTTAACAAAACAAACAATGTTCTGGCAGACAAAGTGGAGAGATATTTCCATATATCCTCTAAGAGCATCTGGAGGAATATTCTAATTACTGCACTCATTTTGCTCACAAGACTGTTCTAATCCCACTAATCTCATTAAATTTTGGTGTTTCACATCAAATTATCTTTTTATTATTATTATTATAATAAATATAAAAAATTCATTTAAATCATTTTTCTTTTCAAAATATAAGTTGTCGTTTTATTATTATTAGTTGGCAAATACTACTATTATTGGATCCCAAATTCGAAAGTAATTTTACCCCATTCAATATATATATATTTTTTTTATATAGGTAAGTGTTTCCAGAATAATTGCAATATTTGTATACTGTGTTTTATCGAAAGAACCATTTCCTTTTTAATTTGATAGGTGGTATATAGCTAATTGGCCTAAGCGCATGCACTTTAGAAATTATCCTCGGAGAATTGGACTAATCCGTCTGGAAAAACATTTTGTTCGTCTTCATTCAACGTCCAGATGATATGTACAGAGGAGAAATAAATAAAAAAATATAAACAAAATAAAGGTCAAATAGTTAGGGGCTTTAGTTTCTCAACAGGGAGATGTCGGCCTAAAGTTTCCTCCAACAATGTGCATCATTGCACCCACCTGCCCGCTTCGAAAACAGCCAATAGCTGCCAACAAAGATAAACCAAGTTGAAGCAGCCTCGCCATTTTCTTCACGATCTTCTCCTTCCTTTTCTTTTTCTGGGCTTGCAGGTGAGCTTGATGCATTGGAGGGAGGCTAGGGGGTTTGAAGCATGAACTTCCTTAATCACCTCCAACAAAATAGCTGAAATAATTACGATTGATGGCTACAATATCAGAGAACTATTTATAGCCCTTGGGTCATTCCTAAAATACTCCAAGCCATCGTCCCACATCGTCGGAAAGCCACCATTAATGTTGCACAAATGTTGCCCACATGGCTCTCTTAAGCAGACTTGATACCAAGAACATTAGGGAAAAAACAAAACCTATTCTGTATAAAACCTATTCTTTTATAGTGTGCTGTTATGCCTTTATGCCCAAATACCAATAAACCAAATTAGTTCTGACGGTTCAATTTGAACCCACTGCGAGACCTTAATGTCTACGTGTAAATTTTGGAATGACTAAACAATCTAATTAAGCTTAAATCTCCATTCTGTCAACGATTTTATCTTTAATACGAAATTAAACTCAGAACCTAGGCGTATCTAAGCACTCCTGCTATGTTTGCGTAACAAAATTTTATCATCATTACAAAATACTCTTTATCTTCACTTTTTTCAATACTTAAAATTTTAAGTCTCAAACATAACTTTAATTGCTCTAACCACTTAAAGAGTCCACGTAGATTTGGGTTCGGGGTCGGTTATTTGAAGAAAAAGTTTGTATATGATAATTCTATTGGCTGTGGTTTTAAGATCACAGAAGGAGTGAGAGAAATGGGAAAAAGATTCGGACAAAAACGAGAAAGATGTAGGACGTGTCGTCACGTTGGCGGGCAATTTTTGGCAACCCATTACGTTAAACGAAATACTCTCTATAAGTTCGCAGAAATTGAAAAAAAAAAATTCCAATCAGGCCCCAACGATAACCGGCACAGACGCTAGAAAATTCAGAGCTTTTCCCCATGAAATGGGACATGGAGCTGGAGGAAATCGAAGCGATCCTGGAGAAAATCTGGGACCTTCACGACAAGCTGAGCGATGCCATCCACTCGATTTCGCGGACTCACTTCCTCAACTCCGTCAAAGCCCTGAGGAAGCCCGAGAAGATCAAGAAGCTCTACAGCGGCAAAAGCAACCAGAACAGCGCCGTTGAGGAAAATGGCCGGGCCACCGGGTTCGTTTTTGTGAAGGACTTCCGGGCCGACGAGGACGACGACTCTGCCATCCAGGAGACCAAGAGCCTCAACGCCATACGGACCGCGCTCGAGAACCTCGAGGACCAGCTCGAGTTTTTCCACGTGAGTGGGTTGTTTTGTTTCTATCTGAGTGTTTCAATTCAGTTTTCTGTGCTGTTCGCGGAGAAACCTGTAACTGAGAGGTAACGGGGGGAAATTTCTTTCTTTTTTGTGTTGGTAAAGTACGAGAAGAAATTCGATATTTGAGTCCAATGTGGTTTTTACGGAACTTCTGGACTAATTAGACTTGCTTGGGTCTATTTGTGTCTTTTTTCTCTGTTTCTGGTCAGATACTGTTTGGTTCCTTAGATATTTGAGAGAAGGTGGAGGAATATTTACGGGTCTTTCCTTATGTGCCTGGGTCTGTGGATGCTGAAAATTAGCTTGAATTATTTGCAGTGTCATTTCTAATGTTTGTGATGAGTAAATTTCAGTTTTGGTGATGTTTCGTTTGGTTGCTGAGAAAATGTTGCTTGAAACTGTAGAAGATAAGTCTTTTCGTTCTCTTTGGTCTTTAGTTTCTGTTTTTTTTTCTGCCTCTCTTATATTTCTTTAATTGTCTTGACAACGATTGGATCAAAGGTTACCAAGAATTGTGGCTTTGAGTGGTATTTAAGTTAGGGATAAGTTTGTTGATTCCATACAGGTATTACTTACTTGTTGGTTGGACCTCCTCTACCTAAACGTATTTAATAGGCGAGTAAGATTAATATTGCAGACTTTCTTCCGAAAAACCATATATTCATCAGATACATTGACAGCAGAGGCAACAGGACACATGAGAAAAATAAAATATAGTAACTCAATTGGAGGAATATTTACAAACAAATGTGTAATGCCTTCTTGCCTATCATGTTGACTGGAGAACTGCTTAGGATTCAAAAGTGGGGTGTACTAAGAGTTTTAGGGGGAGACATAAAGAGCATGTACAGATGCCTAAATTCATTGAGTTAACTGAAGCAATTAGCAGCAGAAACATCTTAATGTTGGAAACTATTCATGAGACTAAACCAAGCATTTGGGATGAAGGCTTTATTGATAGCTGCATGGGGAAATGAAAAACGAATAGAAATCAATGGGATGTGTATATTATACTTCTGGATTTTGAGTCTACCTCTATTGGATTATCTAGAAGATTGAGGAAATTGGAGGTGGAAGAAATTATGTCTTTTAAGGTATTTAAAGATTAGCTTGAAATCTTCAAGGTGAGTTGTATTTCTGGGGTTCTCTCTGATATCTTGGATTGTGCTGACATTCTGTTTCCTGTAAAATGGAAGAGGAGAGGAAATGGACCCCTCTGTCCTAAGGTCCTCGATGTTTTGGTAGCCAAAAATGTTGAAGAAAATGTCTGTCACTTATTTGTAAAACAAATCACAAAATATTTTTTTGATCAGTGTCTTGAGTTATCTTGACATGTTCCTCTCTTCTTGTGTCAATTTCTCTGTCTTTCTGGAGGGCTCCAACTTGTGACGGATAAGTAACATTCTTGTGCAATATTGTTGAATATGATGGAACTGGATATCTGTTCCTAAAATGACTAATGAAGCTATACTACATACACAAATGCACTTATAGGTGGGACAGGTCGTTGTTGACCTGAGTTGTGTCTAGGCGCCCCAATTTAGATACAGAAATGCTCTTTCAAGCAGAATTCTTTTTTATTTATATTTTTTTCCGCCCGGGGGGTGGTAAGGAGTGAGTAAAATGAGTTTCAGTTAGTTCTCATTTTGTGGAATTACAATTTGCTAACAGATTCCATGCGGTTTGTTCTCTTTGACAGACTGTTCAAATGCAGCAGCAGGCCGAAAGAGATGCTGCAGTTGCCCGATTAGAACAAAGCCGGATTGTTCTTGCTATGAGATTGGCTGAACATCATGGTAAGAACTACAAAGTCATTGAAGAAGCATTGGCATTTGTGGGAGATGTACATGATGCAGGTCAATTTGTTTCGCCTGAAAACCTTCGTGGCCCAGAATATAGTCCATCTGGTGAAAAATCTGCTACTCGTGAAGGAAATACATCTAATGTACTCATCAAGGTTCTCGTTTCTAGTTGTAATTTTGCGAAGAAATCGCTTAAGCTGGATCACATGGGTGGAATATTGGGCAATGCTGCTTTGGTTGCTGTTAGCATGATTGCGTGGCTGCATCTGCATCAGGTAGCTTATAAGGAGCGTCCACAGAACTCTCAAGATAATGTCTGCGGAAATAGAATTGCCAGACAAACTTCTTGGCTGGAGAAATCTTCACCAAACGGTGGTTTAAGTCAGTTGGATGTGTTGGCAGGGAGGGGTTAAGGTGCAAATTGGAGTTCTGCATCAGTCAGTCAAATGATAACTAGGCCTTGCTATTGTGATTTGAAAAAGCTAGTTTGTTGTCTTTCAGCCTCTTTCCACGAGAGTTTAGAAGGGTTTGGTTAACTGGTCAGAGCTATTTTGTGCAAAATGTAGATGATTGTTAAGCCGCTAGAGAGACTTTTTAGATTGTGATTTTCGCTTACAAGTTTCTGGTCCTTTTCCAATAGTTTTTTTTAATTGATTGTGGATACCCCAACTTTTGACTGAATATCTGTAGGTGAGTTTATTTTATTGCGGTTTGGAAATTATCCCATCTAAATCCTGACATTTCTGAAGGCACTCAACCCAACTCTTATTTTTTTTTCAGAGATTCATGAGCAGTACAAATCTGTTCGTAAGGTAGGAAATTTTAAGCCTTCATAGATCCTTCAAAGATGCCTAATCATATACTGTAGGAGTAGTCTCAATCCAAATTCTGTGATAGAGATAAAAAGAACATGGAGAACCACTTACTGCTTAATGCTAGTGTTCATGGTCCTAATAAAATCTGGAACGTGTGTCCTCGTAGATGTGGCTGGAGATATCTTCTGGATGCCAACAAAGTGTCGGTAAATGGATTCGAGAACAGCCTAGAGAAGGAAAGCGCAGGGCTCGGAAAGCTGGAGTTCTCATGGGCTGCATATCCACGAAATATAATGCCGATGAAGTATAACTGGGCCTTAGAAAGAACTCCGCCTGGGACAGTTTTGAAGTCGATCAGCTTCTTCTTCTTCTTCTTCTTTTTTTCTAAGCTTCTGTTAGTGAAGTTACTCAATCTCTGTCTCTGATACAATTTCACCCACCCCAAAGCAAAGCAACTGACACCGACAAAACAAACAGAAACGCTGCCAGAAGACCAGCAATAATAACATTCACCTCACAAGCCACCTGTACACATTAAAGCTTCAGCTTTTGATCGCAATCCTGTCAAATCAAAGATTGACTCTTGCCTTCCCGGTAGTGGAGTCTGTACGCGAATGCAGGGCAGAAATGTATTTCATTAAAAATGATAGGAATATTGACGTTGAATAGCGTTTTATTGTTTTATTGTTACATGGGTAAGGTGTAGAAATAAATGATTTGATATAATTATTTAATAAAAAATATTAAAATTACGTAAAAAAAAGTATAGAAAAAATTTATGTTGAATAAAAAGTAAAAAGATGTTAGAGATTATGTAAAATGTATTGCTGTTTGTGTTTGAATTCTGAATATGTTCGGTGGTAGTCTTGTGAATGTATTTGAATCCTGAAATGAACATGACTCAAGATTAGGATTTTTTAAATAAATTTTTATTCGAATTATATGTTATAATTTAAAGAAATAAATATTATATTATTTAATGTTACTGTAAAATTTTGAGTAATATGAATATTACAATAAAATTTATATATTGTGTCAACTTTTTTCTAAATTGTACTGGATGGAAATAACATCGGATTCTAAACCGGTAGAAAATCAGTCCGCTAATATTCAATTTAGAGTAGTTGTGCATGGGCCATCCCATGCGAGACTTAAAAGCCTCAACGTGTGACCACGAGGCAATAAAGCGGCGAACAACGTTTCTGTCTACCAAGTTTGAAAAGCCTCAAATTTTTCTGTCGCATTTCTGACCAGGCCGACTAATGTAATGTAAACTTCATCCGGACGAGAAAAACCTTTTCTTTTCAGCCTTGTTCGTTCTAGTTGTCATTTTCCGACCTATTGTGGAAAACACAACGTGATAGGAGGTGGAGATATTAAAGTCAGTACGGAATGGGAGGAGAATTCCAAAACTACAGAGCAATATTAATGAAAGGAATGTCGGAAAGTGTTGGCAGTTGGCACTCTGCTTTTTTATTTGGTTTGTGTAGAGGCCAAAACCCAGAAAAGTTGAAGTTTGAACGCATGATTAGCCTCATTATCTGCAGCTGTCTGTCTAAACACTTCTCATTTGACTTCCCATTGGATGCATGAATGACTCGGAAATCCCACGTAGGAAACCACAAACGGAGTTCTCTTTTAGAATGTGAAAGACGAGGAAAACATCCTTCCTTTTGCCCAACTTTTCTTCCCGATTTTGCTCTTTTTGTAATCCCAAATCGGCAAATCGTACAAGAAAGATTATGTGTTTTCGGCGCAGGTTGTAAAGCTATCTGCAATATTTGGTCAGCGGGAAAAGTAATCGGGATTTTATGCATTGCTTAAGGCAACTTTTTCCTAATTCTATCTCAACTTTTCTTCCTCGTGTACCTGCGATCTGCAGTTGGTACGCCCAACATCGACTTTTAAACGTACGAAAACAGATCTGAAAGATGGTGTTTGGATTCCTTGAACGAAAAATTAATTACACTTGGCTAATCAATTGGATTAATATAGGAAAAAGTAGGAAAAAGAATATCTTCGAATCCCTCCTCAAGTCAAAACGTAATGATTTGAAGCGAGAATAGGGTTGTGCATAACCGGTGGCGGTTATGCCCTCCACCACCACCGCCAACGCTATGTGCGGTTGTCCAAAAATGGACATCACCCTGCCACTGTTAAGGGAAGAAATCGGCCCCTAACGGCAGCGGCTTCGACGGTGGCGGTGACGATTACCGCCACATACAATAGAGATCACGAAAATCACTAAAAAGAAAAAGCAAATCCTAAGCAAATTGCAACCAAATCCAAATCATAACATATCTACAAACCACAAACCCAAATCGCAACAAATTCAACCACAAACCGCAACCAAATCCGTGTCGTAACAAATCTACAAACCACAAACCCAAATCGCAACCCCATCGTAGCAAATCCACAAACCCAAATCACAACCATCGTAACAAATCGCAACCAAGAAAATGGAAACCAAATTGCAGAAAGAGAGAGAGAGATGAAGTTGCATGTAGTCGTTTGCTGCAGAAGGACGAGGGTGGTGCGGCTGAAGGAGAGCGGCGGGCCTGCGGCTGAAGGAAAGGGCCAGCTGAGCAGTGGGCAGAGAGAGGCTAAAGAGGCAGGAGCTTCGGGATAGGTCGGGGAAGATTCGCGAAAAGTGGGGTGAGGGGAAGAAAAAAACTTAAAATCCTAACTTGCAAAACGACGCCGTATATTATATAAAAAACGATTTTGGCGGTGAATCGCTGAGCAGTGGGCGGTTTCACCGCCACCGCCATTTTCACCTCTTTTGGTGAAAATGGCTATCGACACCGCCCCCGCTACTAAGCAGGGAACGGTGACCGGTTAACTGACCCACCTTCGGTACTGGTGAACACCCCTAAGCGGGAATTTACAATGCTAATGTTGAGCATGGACACGCGCTGCAGCCTGCAGCCATACATGTCGCAACAACTCATAAAATTAAGGAAGGACTCCGCTCTTGTCGGGGAGACTTCAAATTTTTGACTTTGTTTACATGTTTCCAATAGAAAAATACAAACATCCAAACAAGTACTAACGGGAGAGAAATAGAAGGATTTTGCCACGAAAAAATAAGGAAATGTTTGACATGAATCTGAGCAATAGAAGGATTTTGTTACTGGACTTTAATTCTCTTAGGTGATTAAGCTGTGTTTGGATGGGTAAAAAAATTGTTAGAGAAAGTATAAATTTCTTTGGGATTAATAAAAATGTTGTTAGAGCTTGTGAAAATGTTATTAAAAATTGTAAAAAAATATCAGAGCTGGAGAAAAAATTATATATATATATATATATATATGGCCCCCAAAATGGAGCTAATTTAGAAATCGGGAAAGAAAACTCCATGATCAAAGAGTTTCACCATATTCCGCCCATGACCCTCGTGTCGGTAGGTGAAATGGAGGGCTTCCGTGGGCCCAATGGGCCTACCTTGCCGTACTCGGATACAGATGATGATGTATATAACCAAGAGGGCCCATACTTTTACTAAGCCACGTGTCTAATGATTACGCTTTGCCGGGACCTTGATCATGACACGTTGGCAACATCAGAGACAGAAGATGGAAATTGGGTGCAGAAGGCCCATACGCATTTCACGTGTTACCGACCTGATTGCCTTTCTTTTCTAATTTCCTCTTTGATAGGGGACCCACCTGATTAGGCCTAAAGGATGAAAAATCAAGTTTGTTCCCAAGTGCACCATAGATAGGGCACGTGGGCGATCAAGGTCCCGAGATTTGATTAGTCAACGTTGATAAGATCCTTTGAGCTGGAAAGGTTTTGAATATTGGCATAAGTTGGCCATCTCCTGTGGGTCCAGACGTACTAGTCAGTCAAACTATATTAGAATTTACACAATATGTGAAAGGTGGACCTAACTCAACTCCAAAAGACGCCTTGAGGAGTGAGGAATGTCACAACCTTATAAAGAACACATTGACTAGTTTCTTTAGCAATGTGGGACTTTCAACACGCCCCCTCACGTGTGGCGAGAGGACATCCAAGCCAACACGTGGAAACGGGTGACGGTGGACCACAAACTAGGAATTTCGCTCTGATACCATATTAGAATTTACACAATATGTGAAAGGTGGGCCTAACTCAACTCCAAAAGACGCCTTGAGGAGTGAGGAATGTCACAACCTTATAAAGAGCACATTGACTAGTTTCTCTAGCAATGTGGGACTTTCAACAAACTAAGCTCCGGGTCTGACTTCTTTTCTTTTTACCAAATAATGCCTTGCAAAATGGAGTATGTCATTAGACGAATTGCGGGGGAAGAATCGTGACATAAAAATTGTTCGTGTTTCTGAGTTGGTATTTCTCGGGTTAATATTTTTTTATATAATTTTTATTTTAATTGTATCATACAATTGTGGAAAAGATATTGAGATAGACGAATTGAAGAAGAATAGTGACATAGAATTGTTCGTGATCGAGTTGGTATTTGTTGGATTAATATTCTTGGAATTTTTGTTCGAATTGTGTCCTACAATTCGAAGAGAGATAGACATAATTTGTTAATTTTATATGAACATATAAATACAATATTAAATAGTGTAGAGTCTATCTATTATATCTATCTATTTTCGAATTGTATGGTGTAATTCGAACATAAAATTACACATCATAATTTGTGTTTCTATGTATTCTTTGAGCATATCACAATTTGAATAGAGGGAAAGCAAATCTAAGGTATCTATAATCAAGGGCCTAATTTTCTTATTTGGGAAAAATTATCTTAAGTGTTGTTATAATATACTTAATGGGTTTGTGGAATCCATTTTTAGCCACACCACAATCTATAGTAATTGGTCATGCAATGCAGTAATATTAATAGTATGGAGATAGGTACCAAACTAGAAATGCCATTTAGGAAGGGGTGGATGGAATGGGTTAATTGAAGTGAGAAGGGGCCACCATTAGAAGAAAACATTAAAAACAAAAAACAATCTTCAGATTTTCGGGAGGAGGGTGTCGGTCACCCTAGCCCTAAGACAAGAAGCTACAGATCCTTGTCTATATCTATATAGACCTAATTAGCAGACAATTATAATATGCTGCTAGGAAAAAACATAGACAATTATATGCTATGTCCCCTAGGAGTGTATAGGCCCCTATAATCAAAGCACACGTTCTATTGATGTCCAAAAATGAGAGGCATTTATCAACACTATTTTTAAGTTTAAAATATAGTCTTGGGAACCCACAGACAACACGATTTTTTTTTTTTTTAAAATTGCTTTATTTTGTTTTGTGAAAATTTGAATTTAAAAGCTATGCCACGAAACCATATAACTTTAGCTTAGGAATTCCCTCGGGAAATGCATGTGAGGGAATTGCCAAACAATGCAAGGGGCTCACTGCGCAGGTCATTAAATTGCAGTACGCAACACCTCCAACTGTAAGCTAGATTCTAGAAAGAGAGATAGGGCGGCCGCAACCCATGCAGACAATGCAAGTTGGGACTCTTTGTGAGCTCAATCCCCTGCTGTTTTCTCTCTACAAAAGCCTGCAATCTAGCCGTCGTTTAGCCTCAGCCTCAGCCTCAGCCTCAGCCTCAGCAACAAGTGGCTCAGCTTCTGTCCATCAACTACGTTTTCGGCAGCCCATGTAAAAGAACAACCAAGGACGTAATTGCCGATAGAGAGAGAGAGAGAGGCCGCCTGGTTCACATTTTCATAAAGAGTTGTACAACAAGTTGGTTTCGTGAGTTATGACCATCCCATTTGCATATCTGTTTTTGTCCTTAGTTAATTACGTACGTACCTTCCTAATGTTTTTTAATATTGTCTTAATTTGAAAAAGAAAAGATATGATATTAATTTATGTGATTAACTTCCAAATAGTTCCAATTACACTCCTAGCTAACTAGTGCCATGACATGTTCTACCAAGCTTTCTTAAAAAAAAAAATCGTCGAATATTTATCCTTTCTATTTTTTGCATTTTTTTTCCGGCCTTCCATTTTTTTCTCGAGAGACGTGCCATGCCAAAAAATTGCTCAATTGTATATGGGTTAGCCAATAAGGAAAACAAGAAAAGAAAAAAAAGAAAAAAAGAAGGAACTACTTGTGAATAAAGATAACCTTTTGGTTTTCGAAACAGTGGAAGTGAGGAAGTGTGTGCCACAGTCCCTCACATCTTCCCGACATATATGTCCACGATTACAGAAGAACAGTGAATAATGTGAATTTCATACGTTCTACCAGCCATTGCGATGGCCTAAAGAGTGCGCAGCTTGCTTGGCCAGTAACTTCCGTTTTTCCTTTTTTCTTTTTTTTTTCTTTACCGAGTCAGAATCTGATTTTCCATACTGCTGTGTTATATTCTTCTCCCTGAGGTTAATTTTCATATTGTTCCTCTTTTTATGCTTTCTTGTTTTGGCTTTTCACTTCGCCCGCAAAGCACAAATACGGCACAGGGAGCAAAGATATGTAAATGCGAACCATCACTTCATAGGGTAAGGGGAAACAGAGCTTTTTACTGCTATTGATAAATTGATGGATGATCTTTTCTTCTGGTGTTGATCACTCGTGCATGTTTGCTGCATGCGTCTGTTTTCTATTTCAAGCATGCATTTTATCACTTTCTAAGCAGGAGGCAGCAGGTTCGGTTATTGTCATTTGTAAAATTGTTATGGTCAGTTATGAGCAATGTCTAAGATTAAAACCGAACCATCCAGCGATTTCACAAGTTGCCACGTCAATTAAAAAATTTAACCCGCTTATGTTCACAAACAGACCAATTTCAATTCACAAACCGACCCAAACAAAAATCTTGATCCACGGGTATCTCAAAATTTGAGAATCTCTTCTTCGTTGCCTGTCTCGTCCGTCGCCACTACATCTCTTCATTTTCTATCTTTTTCTTCAGTCGTTCAGCGCACCGTTCTCTTCCAGCAAATTTTGTTTCCGTTGGAGTCTACCTAGAAGAAGAAGGAAATTGAAACAAGTGCAAGTGCATCATGTTTCTTCCGTTTATTGGAATGGCACTGATTATTTCCAACCAAGTCTACATAGAAGAGGAGAAGCAACAGAAGTGTGCAAAAGCTTTACAGCTATACAAGTTTCCTCTCAAATATATGTAGTGCATTCAGAAATGTAATTTTTTTTTATAATTGTAGTAACGTTGAAAGGACTTCTAGTAGTTTTCAAATAGACATGTAACACGTAATACATTGGCATTTTTGAGATCACGTTCTTGTCTTTTCCAAACAGGTTACAAAACAATATTATTGTCTTGCTACAATAACCAAGATAAGGTATTACACGTCCGAAACAATGCTCAAATAATCAGATGTTTCAAGAAAGTAAAGACAAAGAGACAAATGCTTCAAGAAAGTAGAGACAAATAGATGTAAGGAAAATGCATAACTTTTTTTTATTAAGCAATACTTCATTGAAAATGCAAAGAAACCAGACATTACAAAAGAAGAAAAAAAAATTGAAACAAAGCAAAGCAAAGTGGAAAGGAAACAAACTAGCAAAACAAGACAAAACCAAAAAGCTAGGGGGTCAGCAAAAAATGTGTCGGATTGCACATTTCTTTCCATTCGGCGGTTGGGGAGTGAGGAAACCAATTAACAATAAACAAACACAACATTGAATATATTTGCTTATGTTGTTTCAGTTTCCTTCTTCTTCTGGGCAAACTCCAATGGAAACAAACTTGTTGGAAGAGAAGGGTGCACTAAATGGCTGAAGAAGAAGATAGCAAATGAAGAGATGGGCGGCAACAGACGAGATGAGCGACAAAGAAGAGATCCCCAAATTTTGAGATACATGCGGGTCAAGATTTTGTTTGAGAATTGATTTGTGAATATAAGCGGGTTAAATTATTTAATTGACGTGACAGCTTGTGAAACTGCTAGATCGTTCTGTTTTAATCTTGATCGTTGCTCATAATTGACCATAACAATCTTGTAAATGACAATAACCCAACCAGAAAGGAGCGTAGTCAGTTTTCTATGCCCATTTATATATAAAATTCTGAACATAAATGTTCTTGACGAAGGGAATTTATTAAGCCTGATATAGCACTATTCAGGTAGTGAAACAGTGCATTTATAACAGCCCTCCAAGCTGAAGCAATTCCCGAGTAGAATGAAGAAAGAACAGTGCAGAAACAGTAGTGGGCTAAAGGCTGAAAAAGAAGTGTAAAAAAGTAAAAATATAAATAAATATAGAAAAATAGACAGTTCGCTAGCATAATTGTGGGAGCAAATTATTTGCATAATTTGACACCTATTTATTTGTCTTATTGCTTACTCAAAAGGACACAAATCAACAGCCTAGCAAAAGCGTTTTATGTAGCATTAATAATATCCATTGATTGTCAAAATTAATTAGCTCTCTTGCAAAAAAATGCAGCAACATAAACCAAAAGATAAATATACTTTTCATCTATCAAGTATAGTTCAGTGTTTGATACATTGTACCTTTCAACTATCAATCTTATAAATTTTGTATCATCCCTCTAATTAGACCAGAATGACAATAGTGCTCCTGGCCCACGTTACATATGTTCACATTCGATGATGACATTTTTGTCAATCCATTAAGTTATCAAGAGCATTCTCATCATCTTAAGTGTAAAAACTAAATTTTCATCTAATTTGAAAGGAAAAATTAATGGGAGGTGCAAAGTGTTTGACATTGGTTGTTGGAGGATACGATGTGTCAAAACTCGTAATTAGAGTGTAATATGTCAAACTCTCTATAATTGATGTGTGAAATATAGTGTATTTATCCTAAACCAAAACTATTCTTTATTGACATTATTTATTTTTGTCGTAAATATATTTAAAAAAATTGTAAATACAATCACATAAACCTATGATAATTTTAATATTTCATTTGAAAATAAAGGCTCTATTTAAAAATATATATATAAAAGGTCAGAAAAAATCTATTTGAGTTTACTTTGGTAACTACTCCATGAATATAGTAGTTTAAAACCTCTTGCAGTAAAGAGCCTATATATGCATAACATCAGTATATATACCCTTTCCAAATTAAGTATTTACCTGCAGAAGTAATAAGTGAAAGATTATTATTACACCAACTTACATACATACATGGCACATGTCGTACCATGAAAATCCCATCGATCTGAATTTTTTTTTTCATATTTTATTAAACATATGATTTTATTTTCTAAGTACTAAACATATGAATTAATCGAGTTATTTATATACCTCACGTGAAGAGGAGCATCATGAGAGTCTTGAGACTCCCCCAAGCAACCAAAGACATTTAAAAACCCCAACTCTACTTTGCAATCATAATGTCATGATTTATGCACATGTACTTTTGGTCCCACCGGCTCTTTGCTTTCACTCTCTTTGCTTTCACACTTGCAGCATAATTGCCAGTACTCTCTGGAGTAGAGCTCCTATTGCTGTCCATACGCCATAACTCCACTTGCTTTCTACTAACAGTACTTTCAATGGATCTTCTGCCTATTTTAACAACTTTGCTGCATCATATTTATCATTACCATCTAACTGCATAAATTTAACTGTCACATCATTAAACTAGAGTTATTGCTTGATATAAGTTCCTGCAGTTTAAATATGTCTTCTCCAGGCCGGGTGTCAATGTTAGGCATGAACATATAAATATTGAAGATACTGTACGTGCTCTACATCATATTTACGAGCAGGAAAAATACTCGAATCTAAGACCTGCTTCAACTGGACCCATTGCCATACAAACTGATCGAAAACACAGCAACCTAGCTTTAATATATTGCTCTCACTGGTATTAAACAATGTGTATATCTATACACGAACATATATATAATGAAAACATCAGTTTAGACCCTATTAACACTAGAGGGATGAATATATAGTTGTTACTCCTCCATTTAAAAATCATTAACAATTTTACAATAAGTTCTAAAATTGTTGATGAGTTTAAATTTGAATAAAATATTAACTCAATTAACAAAATAAACAATCACATAAGAAATAAGGATTTATAATCAGTCACACAAAAAATAAGGATTTTGTTGATAAAGTGAAAAACTTTTGAACTACTAGCCAAAGAAAAAAAAATTCTCAGAATGTGGGAAATTTTCTCAAGACTTTGTGTACATGGGCCAACTTCTTGTTTTTAACTCTTCATCTCGAAGATATCCTTATGTTTTCAAATTTTAAAAGACTAATTAATCTCTTGAACATTCTAACCAAACTTATCCAAGATTTTCGGATAAAAAAAATAGAAAGAAAGTTTTCTGAGATATATACTTGAAGCTAGCGATCATCTGATGGATAAACATGCATATATGGTACAATTTTTTTAAAAAAATAACGGATTTTATTTATATTATATTTCTTCAATGGAATTGCAATCTTCATTTTGGATCTCCGGATGCCCACGATTTGATTTGTGATGTGGAGAAAATTTGCAGGATACCTTGCTTATCTAAAACTAATCTCCACTGATCGAACGTCCATTAATTGCTTTGAAGCTTATGTTTAATTTGTTCTGGCATCTCGATCTATATACGCTGTACTCAGCACTTCTATCTAAAAGGTCAATTCATAACAACGAATGCACTATTAGCAGAATGTTTTTTTGTCGGAGAAAAGAGCTTATGACACTTGTACGTAAAGGAAAATATCAGGATCTAAAGAAAACACTTGTTTAGATTCCTAGGAAAAGATTCATACGAAGCGGTGCTCTTAGGTACGATGTTTCTATCTGCCTAATTAATAGTTCTATTCTTCACGTAGTCCCTGCAGCCAATTAAGTGAAGTTTGTGATAGCATTATATCAAGCCACCATTGTCGCGAATCTTGGTATACAATTTCGAATCATTCTTGTGCTTTTAGCAGGCAAATGTTTCTTTCTTTCTTTTCTTTTTTGCTAATAGGATTCTTAAAAGCCCGACAAAGAGCTAATCAGAGTGCCAAAAAAGTCGCAAATTTCCCACACTATATGTGGTACAAAAAGAATGACTCTGGAAAATAGTTAATTTCGGTGCATGCATTAATAGACACTTTAGGAAATATTGAAACTTCTGACTTTTGGTTCTCGATCTTCTTCTCCTCTTTAGCATTCTCTGGCCTATACGCGTGCAAATTAAGGGATGACAGTACTGCACATTACATCCACGAAGGTGTCCCTTTTTGTTTTTTTTTTTATAAAATTCAATTATACCCCACCACGAGGAGTGATTACTATCGTGTGAAAAGAGAGAAGAGAAAAAACAGGTCCAAAATTTTCATGACCTGAACATCTAAAAGCTGGATGGGGCAGATTCTCACAGTCACATGTCATGGGTCATACCCCAAACCACATGCAACCTAATGTTACCCCAATTTCAATGTCCAAAAATATTTCTACCAACCGGCAGCCACCATAAAAGAAGGACCCCTCCATTACTAAGTACTAACCGAACCTAGAGGGAAAAGATCTTTTAAAAGCTTTTGCTTCTGGCTGCTAGGGCCTGTAATGTATGTAGCCCCATCAAGAGTACTGTATATATTAGTGGTCAAACTGACAGAAGTAATCCCATTAATTATAACTCCCTTCAACTTCCTCCTGCAAAAGATGACTTTAAGCACGTGATCACAAAACCGATTAGGAAAAATAAAATAAAAATAAAATAAAGTGAAGTATAGTATAGCCATGGCCCATTGAAAATTTTGGACACTTTTACGTAAAGATCACTTTTTTCCACCTTTAGTCTATACTGATCAGGCGAAACGGCAAGTCGCTTACACCAAGTAATTCCCGTAAAGCAGCGTAGCTTGATATCTTAACTCTTTTCTACGTACTGGTGTGATGCTCATGCGTGCTGCTGGATGCTTCTTATCAACAGGAAGAAGACCGAATTAAAAAAAAAAAATTAATTAGAGAAAAACGTAACTAAACACAGAAATGTCTCCATTAACCTTTTATTTTATTTTATTGAAAAGGGTTGACAGGTAAGGGCTAGAGCGTGGGATCGTAATATCGGTATTTTAAGAACAAAATCAAAACTATGAAATTATTATCTGGTTTGGGACATAATCATGGAACCTTTTTCGTGTCATTCCTATGCCCCTTTGAGTATTAGTCAAGCAAATATCAGTGCAGTGATGCTCGTGGTTTCACGCAGGATAGAAGTTGCTAGATACTTCCCTGCATAAATATATATTATATGTGGAGGCTCCTTTATTATCCCTTACCATTTTCCCCATGACGAGGCTGTCGGAGCAGGATTACGTCTTTTAATTTCTATTATCCAGTATGAAGTAATTATCTGTACAATACAGTATGACAGAGTTTAAGGGAGACAACTAATTTTCCCCATGACGTAAATTTTCCCTCTTGTCTCTAAAAATTAATGAAGCCGCCAGTATAGAAATCATGAGTAATTAAATAGAAGGAAATTTTAATATCGTAGTTAACAAATTCTATTTAAAATTTAAGACGGCCTTTACTTAATTACTAAATTAAATCATCAATTAATTAAAAATTTAATTTCGAATCACCCGTTAAATTTGAAATATTAAATTTATGGTTGTAGAGAGAGAGAGAAAGAGATCACTAGCAATGTATTAAAATATGTATTTTATTATAAAATATGCAAAGATATATTTTTAAAATATTTCAAACCATAAAAGTGTTAATTAAACACTTAAAAAGGACAATGATTCACCTTTCCCCCTAGTTTGTGATATCAATCATGGTATCTCATTTTGGATATTTACATTTTGGATGGTGACTATTAATTCTCACTGGTTTCACCTTCCAAAATCATCTAATTAGATGGTGACTCTCGACGTCGTTTAATTAAAATCAATGTGAAGAATAAGTGCAGAATATTTGCTTTATTAGTCCTTACATTTATCTTTAATTAATTTTAATTCTGCCAATTAGTTCAAAGGGTATTCCTTTTAGTAATGCTCTATACTCCATAGCTTTTATTGCAGATAATTGATGGGATCGATTCTGAACATGAGCATTTTACATGGGTTTTCTACTTTCCAGTAAGTACTTGCAGCTACTGTGTACGAGTCTGGCTATAATAAGCTACATTGTAGGTACGTGCCAAATTGAATTCTTTATTGGCTAAATTATTTCGTACGTCCTTGGGGTTTGACCTTTTCCCAGATTCGTCCTTAGGGTTCGATTTTCCCTACTGATAACCCCGGGGTTTGAACTCAATCCCAAGTTAGTCCTGCCGTGAATTTAATGGACGGAAATACACACGTGGATAACGGCTTACACGTGGCAGTGACAGGTAAGTTTTTTTTAAAAATTTGGTCCAATTACATTATGACACGTGTTAGAAAATAAATAAAAATAAAAAATCTTTTAAAAAGATAAAAAAAAATAATAAAAACTTAAGAAACCACGTGTTAGAAAATACCTCTTTGGGTTTTTTGTCGCCACCTTTCTTCTCCGACTTTTCGTCGGATTTGTCGTCCGTTTTGTTGTCCTTCTTCGGCTGGGGGGAGAGGAGATCGACCTTCTTCTTGGCCCTCAGGGCCAACTTATCCCGGAGCATCGTGGGGTCTACCTTTCCGACCACCGTAAGTTTGTTGGCCTCGGTGTTTGCTTTCACCGACTCCACGCCTGAACAGGCAAGTAGCTATTTCAGGTTACCCGCACCAAATTAAAATAAAACTCATAAAAAATAAAAAATAAAAACTGCACAAATAAGACCTCGAAAGTCACATTTAGTCGCCTTCTTTAGTTGCCACTACTTCCAGAAAAAACATCCTTCGGGCTCTCGACGTTCCCGTCGTTATAAGGTGGCGGTTGGTATTGGTTTGGAGATGGAGGGTATTTCTTACCTAGAGCATCATAGAACGATTTCTCTGTGACTTGCAGACCCAAAGGATCATAGAACATGCAGGGCTTGTCGTCCGATGACGAATGTCCTCCAGGACTCTTTCTCCTCCCTGACGAATGGTTTCTCAGGAAATTAATTATACAGATTCTTAAGTTTTTATTATATTTTTTTATCTTTTTAAAATATTTTTTATTTTTATTTATTTTCTGACACGTGTCTTAATGTAATTGGACCAAATTTAAAAAAAAAAAAACTTACCTGTCATTGCCACGTGTAAGCCGTTATCCACGTGTGCATTTCCATCCATTAAATTCACGGCAGGACTAACTTGGGATTGAGTTCAAACCCCGAAGTTATTTGTAGGGAAAATCGAACCCTAAGGACGAATCTGGGAAAAGGCCAAACCCCAAGGACGTACGGAATAATTTAGCCTTATTTATTTAACCAACTTGAATCCATTGAAATCCAAATCCACCCCAATTATTAGGCTTCAATTTAATTTCGATTCTGACTTGGCACTGCACCTATTCTAATTTCTAAATCACAGAGTTGGCGGTTGGATTTAGATCGTTAAATCAATCTCAACCCGTTAAACGCCAGCTAAACTATAAACATTAATCCAAATCATTTCGATTAATTTTAACTTGTCTAGAAATTAGTAGCTGGGGACCAAAATCATGGATACCCTTTTGTTTGTTTAAGAGGAAAAAGATAAAAAGAAAATCAAACGTGCCTATAAGTCTCTTAGCGATGCTAATTGACAGCTATGTTTCGCCCCCCATTCTTACTCGTTATTAAATATTTGGCCATGTCTTATAACTGTGCTAGTGAAAAGAAAATCAGCTAATATACTCTATATTCCTCATCCCCCCCTAAACCTTCATTAATTATATCCCATGCCTTTCAACTGCATTTTCTACTTTATATTAAACTTTTGCTTTGCGGCAGCACGACTCGGCAATAGGAACCGAAACCTTTAAGATCGCCCGCACGCGTGATTTAGAAAATATATATCATTTTTTTGAATAAAAGTAAAAGTTAAAGGCTTAGGTTTCACACGGTCGCACCGACTCGGACCCCATCAACTGGCCATACGTAGTACGGTACCCTCTAATTGCGCCTACACGTGTGGAGGGACAAAAGGCCAAAAGGAATGCCACAGCAGAGTCGTCGCAATAATCTCGACCGCATTGTAATGGGGTTTTGGCTCATAGCCTCGTAGGCTTTGGTGGAAGTTGAAAAGATAAGAAGATTGGAAATGCAATTTCTTTTCTAGGAGTCTGTTCGGTTACGAAATATTTTGAGAATTTGTTGTGTTTTGAGAATTTTTAAGTGATGTTAACTTTATTGGTATGCGTGCAATAATTATTTTTAAGTGATGTTAAAAACATTTTCGATTTGTGTATTCTCAGGATTCAAAAAATTCTGAGAATTCAAAATTGCGAAAGATCTAATTTTTTTTTTCTCTATTTTTAACCGTTCATTTAGATCCGATTATTATTTCAGAGATATTTAAACGAATAAATTACAAAACTAATAACAATTACTACACCTTAGTAATACTATTTAAAAAACAAAATCAAAATTTCACTCATATCTTAGATTATTATTTCGGAGATATTTAAATGAATAAATTACAAAACTAATAACAATTACTACACCTTACTAATACTATTTTTTTATATATATAAAAAAGAGGAAAATACATACTACATAGTAGCCGATACACTAGTCGTAACAGGAACAAAATCTGCCGAGAAACCGGCGAGCCAACGGCAACGACAACACTTATCCCGAAGAGTGTTTTAATCAGAGTCGCTCACTCAGAGGTCAGAACCTAACAGAATGTCTTGGAAATAATCATCGACTTGATTCATCATGGATGAGGACCCGAAACTTTCTCCCGTGTTATCACCGAACAACATACCGAGATCGTCCATCAATATGTGGCTCTGCATCGGCTCATCAAAAAGCAGAGACTGCTCTGAAAAGTTGAAGACATCATCTAAGTCTGGCAAATCGAACGGCAAAAAATCACCACCCGAATCATCGGAGAGACCGGTTTCGGCCTGACATTCTTGGAACACTTCCTCGACAGCCAGTTTTTGTAGCTCACACTTTACAGCTTGTTCTTTCACCGGTTGTTGTTGATGATGATGATCTAATTGTGGTACGTATTTTGTGGGCTGGGTCTCTTCAGTGGAGTGAGTCCTGTATGGAAGAACAGACGTCGGAGAAGACAGACTATGACTGTGAGAGTGAGACTCGTCGCCCGAATCATAGCCCGATACAGAAGGTACAATGACTTCAGGCTTCTCTTTCGGTGGCGGAGTGACAAAGTTAGTTAAAGCGTCTGGACCCCGAAGCTTAATAGCCGCGTTATCGTACACCATAGCTGCCTCTTCGGCAGTCTCGTAGGTCCCCAACCACAACCGTACTCGTCTCGCGGGATCTCGAATCTCCGCAGCCCACTTCCCCCATGGCCGTTGCCGTACGCCACGGAACTTCCTGCCGTTTGTCGGAGCAACCTTCAGTGGCCGCCGGAAGGCAGGGGACTCTCCGGTTGGTCGTTTCCTGGGGTTTGAAACGATGCTTGCTTTGCAGCTGGACTCGATGTTAATCTCGTTCACGTACCGCTTCACACGCCGCCGGGGGAAGAAGAACTCCCCTTCCTCGTCGCTAGAAGAGTCAGTGGCGTCCGGGTCGGTCACCGATACCCGCACCACTCTAGGTGTGCTTACCTCTGCTTGTCGTTTCCGGTGGCCATCGGAAACTTTCCTAGGCTTTGAGAACTTTTTGGTAATGTTTCGGTGCTCTGTGTATTTGATTGGGCATAGGATACCTTGGTCTTCGTCCATATTTTCCTTTCTGATCAGCAGTAACTTCTCCTATCAGATTCTTTCTAACCGAAGGAAAAAAAAGTGGTCCAAGAAAGTGAAGGAATCGTGAACAAGAAGATTAGAGAGAAGGGTGATTGAGAAATCTGCCACAAACACATGAAAAAGGTGGATTCCATTCAAAAAGTGTCAAAGACGACTATTTAAATATCGAAAACCCATCAAGAAAGAAGAGAGACAACTTAGCACAAGGACTCATCAATACGTCTTTGAAGGCAGGCAATAAACCTCAAAGGAAGTCTAAGAAGCGAATAAGGAAACAAAATAGCGGACCGAGTTGTATCCAGAAACAGAAAGTATCAAGAAGTTTCTTCGGGACCAGTTGGTGCCTGAGAATGTATATGGAAATATAGTCGGAGAATCACACCCAAGATCTCTGCTCTAATGGGGAAACCAAGCAAAATCAAAGACCCAGAAAGGAAATGATAAAGGAAGTCTATCAGACGAGTTGTTGAGGAGAAATTTATGTGTAGACTCACAGTGGGAGTAAGCAAAGCAAAAAGAGTGGGGTTTGCGGTGGAAACCGAAACACTGACATCGCTTTTTTATAGGATCCCAACAGCCCAAATTGCAAAACCCCGGAATACCAAAAACCCTCTATTTATTTAATAATACGATTCATATTAATTAGTGGGGTTTTATTTAAAAGACATTTTTCTAGATTTTATTATTTTTTCCATAGGATGGGTAACAGTGTAGGTCCTATTGTAAAGCCGATGGGTCGGGCCTAAGATTCCGGTTGCTGACCATTTAGAGATAGTCTGCGGACCGCCGCATCCCGATAACTGTACAGGATCCTGACACGTTTACATTGTGGCCCCCTTCGGAGATCTGGCCCAATGGAAGCGCATAGGACAGTGCTGAGTCAGCATATGACTGGTATCGAGCACTGTGACGCGAGTCACGTGAGGGCCAAGATACCCGGCCCTGTCAAATTTGTAGTCGGTCAAAATTTTTCCTCTGACCAATTAAAGGCCTTTACTTGTTTAATTACTGTTTGTTCCCTTAAACTGGCCTCTAATTACCTTCTGGGAATGGTTGGTTAATAGACTAATATGTAAAAAATTTGAAGGGTAGTTTGGTTAATTAAAAAATATTTACTTTTTTACAGCCAGGACTAACGTGGCGGGCAACCTAGAATTCGCCGCCATTTGTAATTCTGTGTTGTACGTCTCCGGGTTATTTCTGCTCTCTTTGTTCCCATAACCGAGATATGCCAATCACACGCGCCCTTACAAACCGTGCCTTCCATGTTCCTATTTTGGAAAATAAAATATTGGGTGTCAAAACATTTATTGAAAATTTGGAAGGAGGAAAGAGAAAAATATGTACACGAATCTTAGGTTATGTTTGTGTTGAAAAATTTTTGGTATTGAGTTTAGTGTTGATATTGAGTTTAGTGAAAAAGTGAAGAGAGAGGTAATTTTTTTATATTTTTTATGGGAGAGAGATTATATTGTAGTATTTTATAGTGAGTTAGTGAAATATTTTGTAAAATTTTTGGTGCAAAAGCACCCTTATTTGTCCCCACTGTCAACACAACTCCGGGCCATGTTAACAAATAGTACAACCCTTTATTCTTTTTAGGACATGTTCGGTTGAGTGTTTTTTTAAGATTTGCATTCTACTTTTATATTTATATGTCAAATATCACAAAATACACGTAATTCAATACAACATTTTATTACATTTTTTTATAAACATCATTCATTTTTAACAAAATACACGTAGATGACAGGACGTTCAATCAACCATAACTAGCTTGCAACCATATGATGGATCGATCGTTCAAACACAGAATTGAAAAAATCATATTACAACCACACAACCAACCCATAAACACAAAAAAAACAAACAAAAAGGCTCTAAACATGAATATATCTCCTTATGGTACCTATGATGCGTCAAAAACAAGCCACAAATAGCAAAAGCATATATTAGGGCCACAACGCTAACCTCTTAGCTTACATGAGCTCCAATGCACCAAATTTCTCCCCCAAAACTTCCCAAATTTCGCCCAAATGGTTTTAACTCTCAAGCCTAAAAACTTCCATTTTTAGCTTAGGGCTTGCTCTAAAGCAACCTAACCTTGATTTTCACGTGATCCATGTACTTTTTCGGGCTTTCCACCGCTCTTCAGCCACCGGAACTTCTTCTCTCCTTCGTTTGTGTTTCACAAATGATCACATTACCTCTGCTCACGTTATGTTATTTTACGCTGGGCTATTGACGACAAAAATTGGGTTTCGTCACTAAAGTCTATCTTTTATGACAAAACTTAAATTTCATCACAAAAATAAAATTCTTATGAAGATACTGGACAGATATATATAATATACATAAATACATAGGTGTATATATACATACATATTATATAATATATGTATGGAAGATCTGGTCAATCTAGTATATATTAGTTTGCAATAACTATTATGACAAAAATATTTAATTTCAAATCTAAAAAACTTTAAACAAGCAAGATCAAACTATGTTTGTGTTTTTTGTTTTTTTTCAGTCATTTTTTTTTTTTTTTTTTTGCGTTGGAGAGTGTTTTCTAATATTCTGCCTCGAAACTCCATGACGAGTAGTCAACCAAACTTGTTTCCCAAGCAAAAGAAAAACGGAGAAAAAAAAATTAAGCCATGAGAATATTAGAGTCAAGATTGTATATAGTGCCTAGAATATGTAGAAGCAATTGAGTACTGGCGCGTGACATTGGCTATTTGGTAAAATTGTTTCCATTTGCCAACAAGATCTCCTGTTTTTCCAGATCACACCTATCAATTAAGAGCTTCTCACCACTCGATTTTAGCAGTTAGATCAAATCATTCAATGGCTCTGAATTATTGCTATTATTATTCTTATTATTTGGGTTTTATGCAGAAGTGCTGGCTTTGAATTATATCCAGCTGCACCAAAGCCAGACGACTTAAAAGTGGGGGGGGGGGGGGGGGGGGTTGAGTACATTTTAAAACATTACAATCAAATGCTTTTATTAATTACCTGGGAAAGTCTTAAAAGTTCAATGAATGGTAGAGGTTGAAATTGGATTGTTAGTGCCCGATTCAGACTGTCAAATAGTCCCCAAACTTTCGTGCTGTGGGTGTATATGCTCCAAGAGGTAAGGAGTGGAAAACTTCCGAACGAGAAAGACAGGCATGGTGCTTTCTAGACGCATGGTTTTGTCCTGGAGAAATTTGACTCGAGAGAGGGAGAGACCGATCGAGAGGGACAAAGTCTACGTTGTCGTTGTTAATTTCTTGGAACTCAAGAAATAGACGAACACTTCTCAAACGGTGCATCCAACAAAGAAGCCGACTCTTGCTTATTTTTATTACACTTAAAACGACTAACAAAGATCCAACACTAAACTAATAATTGTTTTACGGGTGTGAGACGGCTTTCATGTTTCATGCATACATATATCCTTGTGGGGTATAGCCTACCGCCTAGAGATTGTTTGTTGAGCTCTCACAATCACAAGTATAGCTAGGTGTAAATATATAAATATATATAGAGAGAGAGATTCTGATATAGAGGTTGATCGTGAATGTGCCGGTTCTGAAGCATTTGGACCCAAATATATTGGGCAAAATGCAAGTCGTCATGCGTAGCACGCCTGCACGTAAAAGCACAAGGGACTATATGGAGCTAATTATGTGATGGTGGTCTCGCAGGATTATGTCTTTGTTCCATTTACTGTATATATATCACATGAACCCCTTATCACAATATTGTACGGTTCTCCCCCTTCTCTTTGGGTTATATATTTACCCTAAATATATGTATGCAGAATTCTTTTGGGAGCTGGACCATAGCGCACGCTAATATCTTTTGGGTAAAATGTCTCTATGTCTTATGAGATCTTCATCCCGGAGCTCGAACCATCATGCACGATTCCATACCCCATAAGAGTCAACGGTAAAAAGCTTCACAAGTACGAACTGTATAACATAGTCAATCAAATGATTCAGGTTAGAGTTTAAGAAAAAGATCTATGCGTTAGTACGTAGCATCAGAGCGCTTTTCTCCTGTTTTCAGTTAGTTACTTTTCGTAAAACGTTTCAGCTGTATGAGAGAGAGAGAGAGAGACAGCAATCTCTTGGACTCTGGCGCCCCATCCATCTATTGAGCCAAGTGAAACATATTACAAAAAAGACAGCTAAGGAATTAAGTACACCGAATTCGACAAAACATGCACCGGGTGATCTGCGTCGGAGAGTACTCCCGGTTGCATACAGCATATATACATATAAACGTATATAAGATGCAACCCAAACGATTTTGCCTTTTGTTTTCTCTCTGTTTGTTTTAGGCTGCGTTCACTTACAAAATTTTACTAAAAATATTCTCTCACTCATAATAAAATAATTCAATATAATCTTTCTCTCTCCCATCAAAAAATATAAAAAATGTCAAAAATTATAAAAAATTATCTCTCCACCTTTTCACTAAATCCAATACCAACACATATTCTCATACCAAAAATATTACAACACAAACACAACCTAAGGAGTGATAATAAGTCAATAAGCATCGGTTCCAACATACTTGTTCAATTCTTTACTCATTAGTTCCCCCCCTCAAATTGCAGTCGATTGTTATAAGGTCTACTAGTACTATTATGCATGCAGTGTCTATATATATATACAACATAAAAAGATAGCAAATACGAACTTACTTTATTGTCTTCCTCTCTGCACCAACTAATTACCTCAGATACATATATATATATATATATATATGATGTTCTGCGGGGGCGGAAGCAAGGGTGCGATGGGTATCGGCCGATAATTTTTTTGTTTTTTTTTATAAATTAACCAAGTCCGATGCCCATTAAGTCCAGGCCAAATAGACTTAATGGGTATCGGATCTAAAATATTTTTTTTCTATACATTGATTTTGCTCTTAGTGTTACATAATAATTAAGGCAAATATACAGTTATTATAATTTTTTGTTTCGCATCGATTACAAATTCTTTAATCGAGGGGTAACTTCCTGCCATCTTACTAAATTTATGTTAGTAAAAAATTATTTACTCTTTGCTCCTATTTTTTCATAATCAAGACCACTTCATTTTTTTCCCTATGTTGATTTGTTTCTTCATTTTTATTAGAGACCTCAAAAAATGTTGTGTTTGTTTAGGATCCTTGTATAGGCCAAATCAAAGTTCTGACCACTTTTGGGATATGTTTATCTAATGAACTCTTTTACTAAATCTTGCTTATCCTGAAAATTTTGTTTTTATTATTCATAGCATGGTTTGTCATCAATTGTTGCTCTCTGTGTGAAAGTTGCTTTGGAGAATGTGAATATCTTTCAATTCCAAATCCATAGAACCTAGAGAAAGTAAATTATAAATGCATCTCGGTAACCTTTTGTCTTAAGAAAAAAAAGGAGAAAAAAGAGAGACTCTACTCTCTAGGTAGTAACCAAAAAATGTAAGAAAAACAACCCCTAGTGCCATCAAGACCTCAACCATCATAATCATCTGTAATTTGTTCTAAAGTTTTAAAATTAGTAGGGAATTAACTTGGATTAAATCATAAAGAGAGATTTGCGTAATAATATGAGAGATAAATGGATGAATGATTGCATGTTAATGTACATCGAGCAATAAGTTTTTAAAACTATTGAGAACGAACCATTTTGCAACTTTTTCGGAAGATGTAAACTCGTATGATCCAATTATCACCTCTCAGTCGCAGTACATATTACGGTACATATATTCCAATATTTTAATGCTTTTGTCCTTAATTTTTGACATTGTACCTCTAAGACAATATTTTGCATTACGAAAGAATTTTTTTTTGTCATTTCGCCTTTAAAGTTCGACACCCATGAATTTTGATCCTGGTTCCGCCACTGATGTTCTGCACGGACGTAGATCAGAATCTGAGATATATGCATGGAAACGTATGCAAATATATAATACTAGAAAAACTTCCTGAAAAGATGAATACATGAGGACGAAACTACCAACTAAAACTAAGAGAAATAGGAAATAGAAAAAGAGGAGGACAAAAAAAACAGAGAAATATGAACATATATATAATATTATGTGGTCTAGGTTGTACCCTAAGTATACGGAAGCATGGAGACAATTAAGAGCTCAAACACATCATTCATATTTCTTTGCCGTAATTTATTTCTTTTTTTGAACATAAAGCCGTCCAGATTTCAGAACAACTGGGGATGTTCCTAAAGTAAAATCGAGAAGTGGAAGAATAGATGAAAGAAGAGAAGAAGGAATCTCCAGATATTATGTGGTCCTGATCATCATCTCATGCATGCATGCCTTATGTACATGACAAATTACAGAGTACCCAAACAACTACATTTCAATTATTTCTAAAAAAAATCCTTTCCTTTAGGTATAACTACTTGTATTTGGGGGATATTCTAAAACTAATTGGGAGTAATATATACAGAACAGACAAGAAAAGTTAAGAGAAGCATAGTGAAGACAAGAGGTAGAATGAATTTTCAAACATGGCAATATAATTACATGGACACGGAGTACAATAACATGTAAAGAAATATAAGATAACAACTGTTTTTCTTTTCTTTTCTTTTTTCCTTTTTTATTTTATAAAAATTATCAATAATTAATTAAGGAGGATTGTACAGTGATAATGGGTTGAAATTAAGAGAAACCAAGCAAATAGAAAAAGGAAAAGGCAGTCGAGACAAAACATATCATGAAGTAATTAATATATCCAGATTAATTAATTAGTTGTACCGTACGTATATAGCTGAAGGAATAAATACAAATTAGCTCCAAATTTCTACATTCTTTTAGTTGTTCTTTCCACCTTTCACATTCAACAGATCTAGAAATTAATTATGGGGATGATTATATATCAAACTAAATATAAGAGAATTACAGGAAATTAATGTAAAATTCAAAGGGAGAAGAGAATCTAAAAATATTTTAATTACGTGGTCCTCGTCATACCTGAAGTACATGAAAAATAACATTCTAAACAACTGATTTTATTTACGTAGAATCACCTAAAGTCACGAGATATTAATTGTAAAAACAAGTTGGAAGAAGTATCAACATAAACTATATTATATTGCGTGGTACCAATTGATCCTTGTAATTATACCTATAATACATATATATATATATGGCATATAAAACTTTTGAGTATATAGTAATATTTTTTTCATTTCTTTCTGTTTTCGTTACCAAGAGGTGTCCTTACAGAGAATGGGTTGAGAATTAATATGAGGGTAAATAAAGTTATTAAATTTATTATATATAACAAGTCACAGAATTTAAGCACTTGAGAAGCTTTCCAATCAACATGTTTGTCAATCATATATTGGTTAGGTAAATCAGTGAAATTGAGTTCTTTACTACATAAACAGTACTCTGATAGGAATTTGTAAAATTATCATATAATACTATTTAGGGGGCTATGAGTTCTCTAGATCATATATGCTCTTGCACATAATTGCATCCAGAGCAACGATGACACCCAACAATATGGGATCCTCTATGACGGGACAAAATGATATCACGTTGAAGTACTAGCTAGGGACTGGATGCATTGAGGTGAAAACCTTTCTTTCTTTTGTTTTTGATTTTTTGGCCAGAGGATAAACCTCGAATTAAATTTAAAATCATAAAATAATGGACAAGATCCATCCTAAAAAGGAGGGCCACCCCACACGAATTTGAAGCTTTATTAATATCGTGTCGGCCTTGGTACGTATACTACTAGAGGACCAAACAACTGAGCTCGGACTTTGATGCAAGCTGTAAGAAGTTGTGTGAACTACAATAAATAAAATTAATAGCGGTCGGTAAATATTAGATTCTCAAGCTTCTCTTTGAAGCAAGAGATGTTGGTTTCTCTCTCTCTAATTTCTACACAATTCTAAACGAAACACTCTTGTTTCGCTTTCTCTTATCCATTTTTAGCCCTTGAACTTGAACGGAAAAAGCCGGCATTCTGCAACATCATTATTCTTGCCCAAATTCATCTGGAAAAGTTCAAAATAAAGTTATCTGCATGCATCCCTTGGCCCTCGGTATGTTAGCACGTTAACTGAATCACATGGCCTTTCCTTCTTAAGTAAGAATTGCACCGAAGTATCTAAAGCCTGGAAACGCTATATCCTATCACTGCAAGAATTTTCCTGTATAGCTGTGAGACTGAACGTTGCTAAAAGAAAGAAAAATCATCGAGACAAGAAATCAGCGTCGAGAAAAAATTGTCGAAGCTCCGTTGTCAATACAGCGTCACTACAACTATGGGTGGCACTTTTTCCTCTCGCTGCTGTTTATTCTGGAATGAGCGACTGATGTTTGAGTGGTGAGAGAATATCTTAAGTTGTCGCCGATATGCCCCTCTGTAGGTACCCATTTTGCCGGTAACCGGTTACCCATTTTGCAACTTCTTCGTCGTCGCCTAAAAGATTTTATTTGCTGCGAAATTTTTGTTGCCGATTAATGTCATTAAAGCGGCAGTGGAAGAAACGTTGATACAATTCATTGATAAAGGGGCAGATTCATCTTGTCATTGTAAACATATTTTTTGTCCCTAGTCATTTCATTTTTTTTTTGTTCTTTTGTTGTTGTTCACATAAAAAGTGTATCTTAATTTCTGATCAACTTAAATACTCTTATGCATGCCCTGTTTTCACTACAGAAATAGCAACAAATTTGTGCAAAAGATAGATATAAGAAAATGATGATGATATTCCATTAGCTTATAAGTTGTGTACTTACATACACTTTGATGGTGAGCAACAAAAAAGTTTTGCTCAATCTACACCTTCCTGTCCATATACATTCACCACAATATTGAAGTTTGAATCCAAATAAATAGTTTCAAAGTTCACCTTCCAAATAAAATTACTTTGGTGGTCGAAGATTTTATGCAATGAAGGATAGAACTATTTGAAGTAATGAGAAAAATTAGCAACTAATTCAATTGAAAAAATTACCTAGTATTCATGTCCTCAAAACCTCATCTAAGGGAGAGTTTCATCAGAGCTTCTTTCTGGATATAGGTGGTCCATTTTGTCACCGAATGAGGCTAATTGGACCACCATTGCATTCATCTAGTTTTGCAATGTGTCATACTTATTCTTGTATGTATCTAGCTCTGACTTGTACGTCTGAACCTCTTGGGTAAGTTGAGTAACATGATAAGAACGTGCTGATGAGGAAGGGACTAGAATGACAGAGTTGCTCAATCCTCTCATGTATCCAGATTTTGAACCCAATACGTCGCGAATGATCTCGTTTATCTTACATATAATTCGTTGCACGTAGGTGTGACCAAAATGGTCTCGTTTTTCCGAGTTCGAGTTCGCTTGTAGAATTCTATGATATTCTTTTCCTCATCAATCTGCATAGCCAATGTTTCAATAGATTATCTAAAACATGGGTAGAGAATGGAGGTGGGTAGGGGTGGGAAACTTCTAGACAATACCTTTTCCATACGGGAACAGAGCAGTGATTTGGATCCAGACGTGTGGTTGACCAACATTTGCCTTCTATCAATAGCATTTCTTTGACAAACAGTCTACAAATGTCATTCTTACAATATCGGTTAGTAGATAAAGATCTAGAGTAATATTATCAAAGTCAGTGTGCAATTTTAAAACTATGTTCTTACAGCATAGGCTTCACTCGCCCAAAGCTCGCAACATTTCACCCAAGAAGAGAGAGCCACCTCTTCTGGTGGGTGAGCCAATGCCTCCTCTTTTGTGGCCCAAGACTTGTACAGCTTGTGCAAATAATATTTGTATGTTCTGAAGCTATATGTCAGTCAGGTCTTGATGCATGTTTGGTCTTCGTGATAACTCTAATCGAGCTCAAAATCTCCCTAATACCCATATGTAGGTAATGAATTAATTCAAAAGACTAACCGACTTTTTAGGATACTCTGTTTTCACCAAGTAAACACTATCCTTTTATACTTACTGATCATTTACTACTAAAATGAGTTCAAGGATTTCACCAATATTCTTGTGCACAACTCCTCTTTGTCCTATTTTCGGACTTGACTCCAACGCTTACATTGGACATTGACAAAGTGTCGAACTAGATAGGTCACCATTTCTTTAAATACCCTTTCATTGTCACCTATTGGCCCCTTGCACCAGTAGGACCTTTCATCGCCCTTTTTTTTTACCTGTTTGACACATATATGATATTATATATATGCATATATACTTGCTTTGAACATTTTTAATTCTCATAATTTTCAATTCTGCGGTTACGTTTGTTTTTATATTATTGAGCTTGATATCTTTTGTTACTTGCTTTATTTTGTTAATATTGGGGAATTTAATTTTTCTGTCCCAATGATATCTTTATTTTTTTTAGCATGTTTAATGATCTTATTGTGCTTTTAACTTATAGCCGAGTATAGTGATCTTAAAGAACGTTCTTGTAAATCTTACAATTATCATAGTAATTAATGTCCTTCAATTTGTATTAAATTATTTAAAGACGGCATGCTAGGCCGAACTAGCACATTTAAAGACAACTACGTGCTTTTAGTTTATTTTTCTCTCGCATTCTCTTTCTTCTTAGCTGACTGCATGGGGTGTTTTTATTGGTCATTTCTTTGTCTTATATGCATGCAATTATGTATTGGAGTTCAAGGGCAGTTGGTGGCTCCGTTGAGTGGGCAAAGAGGATTGAAGCAATCAAAAAGATTGCCTAGGAAAGTGTTAAGCTAACACTTGGCATCAACTGCTATAGTTGCCGCCCCTTATGCCCATTTATTTTGTTAGCTTCTCTGAGTAAACTTCAGCTTCATGATTGCCTATTTAAAGTAGGGTGTGGAATGAAATGTTTTAACCAAGGATTTAACTGTCGAGAACCTTCGGTTAAGGGGAAAGCCTTGTTGTCATCGAAAAAGTGAGAGAAATAGAGGATAAGGGAGGGAGAGTGACATGAAACACTTAGTGACCAAAGGAGAAAAAGAAAGATACCAAAGGAAAAATGGAAAAGACCAAGGGAAAAACAAGAGAGACTGAATGGGAAAAGGAAGCCAAAGGAAAGAAGAGGAAAAGGGAGAGAGAGAGAGAGGTGTTTTTTTATCTAACAAATCAGTACAACCACAGCTAAGGTAAGGGTGTAGAAAATGATTTTGTTTTAAAGGAGTATTGTGTTGTGCGGTGAAAAGAAGGAAATGATGGAAGTGAATATATTTATGAGCTTCTGAATAACGTCTGTCTTTTAGCTCAGAAATAACCATTTATTTTGACTTCTGATTATAGAGACTGCTTTTGGAAGTGCTACTAGATGAATGTTTTAGTCATTACCATGTATCTGACTGTGGTTGGTTGGATTTGATTGAAATCTCAGTTATGTGTCATATTTTTCTTTTGGTGTATTAGTGAAGGAGGAGTGGGGCTGACGTTTCACTTTTAGAGTTTGAATGTGAGGATCCTGGTGTTTGATGATGAAAATATTTGAGTTTTCTTACTGAGAGAGGCACGGGTGAGTTGTGGGCTTGCATGGGGCGACTTCCTTTATATGTGTGAAAAACAAAACTTATTTTTTGGAGACATTTAACTCTTTATTTTGATCTGAACTGACCTGATATGAGCAACACCTTTTCACGCGATTTTAGGGACCAAAAGTAGATAATAATTAACATCTATGCATGGAGAATAGGATTAAACGGCATGTAAAATGAGTGAGAAAATGACATTTTACCGTGAGAGGCAAAATGGGAAAAGTATCAAGAAATAGGCTTGGAAGAGCAAAATTTGACCTAAAGCCTTAGGGACCGAACTAGACCTATCCAGAGGTATTTTTGAGAGACTTTTGAGACTCAACAATGACCCCAAAATATAGCTTGGATTTGAGGTCCTATTAATGGAAAAATTGTCCAAAAACTTGAGGAAATAAGGGCACGATAGTGCCTATGTAGAGCTTCTCATTGATTTTGTGTGGTAAATTGTAAAATTCCTATGTCACATGTTAATAGTATAGTGGTTGGAATTTATGTCTAAGATATGGAAGGAAATTTGCATGCAAAGTAATCCTAAATCAAGATAGATTAGTAATATGAAAATCTGTAAATTGTCATTTTACTGCATGCTTAGTAACAAGTGACTAAAATGGATTAGTAATATAAAGGTACTCAGCTTACAACATACAAGTTTAAGTCCTTAGATTAATGAGTTTAAACCTAAATTATAAAATTGCTAATATTGCTTTTTTAATTGTTGAAATGTCATTTACAAAGCTATTTTTCTATGTGTATCTCATTGATCTCTTTGGTGAATTGGTTATCGATAATGCATATGATAAGTCATACGGCATCAACATTTCATGGGTGTGGGGCATTTTTGACCGAAATGATCAAGATAACTGATGACACATATACCCATAGGTGGTCTTAAGATCGGGTGACAGTACCGCTCATAGTGGGATAGTGCAAGTCACAATTAAGAGAATAGTGGTTGGTATCTTTTGGTGATGAAACAATGTACGTCTGACCAGGTTCTGGTATCGGGGCACGGGACAGTCTCGAGAAGGACGCACAACCCGGAATCTGGGGGTTAAACAGAGTGAAGAAATGACACCTCTATCGACCCAAAAAATGAATGAAAGAAATAAAGTGAAATGACCGGAAAATTGCATCGCTAATACCACATTGATTCGTTTATAATTGATATTGCCCTGTGATTGATTATTCTATATTTTTGTTACTTCTATTTTATATTGCTGCATGTCATGTTCCCCACTCCCCCCTTACTGAGTCAGTATGACTCACCCATTTTATTTGTTTATTATTTTGTATGTACTGTTGTGGACATTGGACCTGACAGATGAAGACGTATTTAAGCGAGCAGATCCTGTACTTTGACCCATACGTTCTAGTTTTTAAGATTTGGACGTATATTACAGCCACACTTGAGGTGTACAAGGGGTACGAGCCCCAGTGGTACTTCAATGGTACACCTCTGCCACCCTTCCCCGATTGGAAGACTTTGGGCTAATAGATGTAGATCCAGCCCTTCTTCACATTTTTCCTCCTCCACCGACCCTGCCGGCAGAAGGCACCGAAGAGACGGTGTTTATAGACCTGATCTCTGACACCGAGCTGGCCGATTAGCTGACTTTAGCAGTTTTCACTCATTAGTTTGGGATCAGTTAGTTGCTCACGAGCATTGTAGTGTGGAAAGCTTTAGACAACTTTTGCTTTTGTATTTATCTTCTCTTTACTTTTGTAGTCCTCGTAAGGATTTTGTTTTTGTAAAAGAGAAGACTCTGTGATCTGAGTGAAATTATGTATTTACATTTTCAAAATTTTTTCTTATTCTATTTCTTCCTTACGCCACATTTGATTTTATTCTCTTAACTTTCACTTCTTTATATTTGTTTTTGAATTTATTATATTCCACCTCCTTAGTTAATTCACTTTATCATCATTATCCAATTCAAAACTTTTAACTCTTGGAACTATTGTGTGTCGCCTCTTCGTTAAATCCCTGAAAACATTATTTTTCCTTATTTATTGTATTTTCTTAATTTTCAAAACAGATTGTAATTAAACATTTTCGCTAAACTTTTTTAAAGTCAATTGCCTGGACTTATTAGGATCAATTATTGTCGTAATCTCCGCTTGTGTGCATACCATCACTATAGGTGAACTTAGGGGGCAAGTACTGCCACAGGGCGTAACAAAAGAGTCCTCTCTTTCGAAGCTTTTCGAACAGGGTTCCCTTTGCTATGCCACGACCCCTCTTCCTAGATGACGTTGCTGCCCACATGCCCATTCAAAAAGGGTTTAAAAGTCAGTAACAGAGACAAACGACACAATGATTCAAGTATAAAGCCATCGAAGATATTTTGTTACAAATTCTTGATCTGCGATAAAACATATAACACACTTGTTTCTTGAACCTCCAAAGGCATCTCATGATCTGGTTGTTGTGTTTCATCTTCGTCAGTCATTTCCGGAACTTTGCGCTAAAGTTGGATGCAAGGTTAAGCACACCTTATTTTGCGTCTCTTGGCTTCCAGTTTGCGGCCCTTTTCTCCTTGGGGCACCTGGGGCAATGTTTTCAAAAGAAGAAACGAAGTTTGCATTAGGATGAATATCGGGATGGGAGGAATAATGCTCTGAGAATCTCGTCCAGCAGGTTCTTACAACTGAGAAAAAAATGATATGCGGGTTAAATGGTGAGAAAATAATTTTACTGTTGAAAATTTAGTGACGCCGCGGCTTTTTCCTCCATTTTATTTGGTCAAGTCATTCTCCCGCTTATCTTATGTGTTTTGGATACTCGCTCTTCCCCATCTTTTCGATTTTATTTGGTCATGTCCTCTCCGTCTTTTCTAAGCATCCTTTACATAAATTATATTTATTATATCATACAGTGAACTCTGATATTGTAACGATTTTTTTTCTGAGTAAAGATAAACATAAAGGAGCAAACAATTCATGGGGGAAACCATGGATTGTCGCTCAATAAAACAGTAACAGGAATACATGAGAGAGGGATATTCCCCACTAAATTGGCATTACAAGCCCACTGATCAACTCTATGAGCAAGGTCATTAGCCTCCCTCTTAACATGTGAAAAAACCCAATCAGCTCTATGAGAAGCTAAGTTACAAAAATCATCCACAATAGAAGTAATCTGTCATTCCACCTCAGATCGAGCATGACAAATGGCATTAATAACCAACAAGGAATCCCCCTCAAGAATAATGCGAAACTTTGGGAGAAAAGAAGCCTCCTGAGCAGCATGAAGAGCTACTCTTGCCTCGATTAAAATATAATTTAAAGTGACCTTTTTATTTTAGTGCTTTCTAATAATGTCTAGGATTGCCACATTTATTTTAATGCTGTATAATTATTTTAATCTTTATCAAGCACGGTGAAAATGTTTTTTTTCTTTATTTCAAGAATTGTTTGAAAAGAGTTAAGGGGTACAGCGGAGAGGGTAGGGCAGGGTACCGAAGTCGGAATTTGAAATTTCGGCTCCGGTATCGGTAAGAACCGGATGCCTGTTTGGGCATCCGGTTCCGGTCCGGGAACTGCCGGAATTCCGGCAGTCCCGGTACCGGATGCCGGAATTCCGGCAACTAATTTGGGCCCATTTTCGGCCCAAAATCTTTTTTTTTAGAGCTTTTAAGTTGGGCTTATTTGATTATTCCATTTTTCGGGCTTTTAACTTGAAATTATTTTACTATTGCATTTGTCGGACTTTTTAACTTGGGCTTGATTTAATAAGTAAGTTTTTAAATATGGATGTTGGATCCAAAATATCAAATTTAGAATTTGAATAGGATGTTGGATCCACTATTTTTTTAATGTAATAATAATTTACATGTTCCAAAATTACAATTCTATAGTTGTTTCAATTGCATTTAATTAATAAATCATATACATACATCAATGAAAGAAGAATGATAGAAATAAATTTACAAGTTACACATATACATAAAGTCTACAAATTATACAAATTTACATCTAAAAGAAATTACAAATATTACAAATTGTATAGTTGAATTGATGAAATAAAATATTGGCCATTTAATCAAAACATCACTATATCACAAAATTCAAAATTCAGTTTCACAACATCATGTAAATCAATTTGAAATTTTGTATAAATTTGCAATTGATCCAACAAATTCACTAAATATGACAAAAATCAAACCAAATAATTTCATAGAAAACCCCAAATTAAAGCAGAATGCAGATAGACCAATTCACACCGCATATGAGCACAGTGAAGAGAACCTTCCACTTTGCCAAACAAATAACAAACAAGTAACAACCAAATCCTCCAATCATTCAAGCCCATCCTCCTCAGTTTCACAACCTAGGTCCTAATATACATTCTAAAATTTTAAATTAACTAATGAACTACTAAATAAGTGAAAAATTAGTGAATTTATTTTACCTCAATGCCTCAATGGCAGTGTGCACTAACCAGTAACCACACGGCACAACCTTTGTAATAACCTGCAAAGAATTTTTTTTGTATTAACAGATAACAAAATAAAAAAAATGGTTATTGAACAACTGATAAATTAGAATGAATAAATTATAATCATACGAAAATGAAATTGAACAAAAAAAAAAGAAGCAATATGAAAAAAATGACTCTGTGACTGACTGACTGTGATCTGTGAGAGAAAGAGAGAGAGAGAGAGAGCGAGAGAGAGAGATTCGGCTGAGAATGAGAGGAGGCCGGCGGCCTTCAAACTCGAAGGCGAGAGACGGCGGCGACGGGCGACCGTGAGAGAGAGCTCGAAAATCAGAGAGATCGTGAGAGAGAGCTCGAAAATCAGAGTGAGACCGTGAGAGAGAGCTCGAAAATCAGAGAGACAAAGAGAGAGCGCTTGAGAAACGAGAGAGTCAGAGCCGAAGATCGGAGGTACGGGAGCGGTGTTGCGGTAGTCGGCAGATCTGAGAGGACTGAGGAGAGGGGCAAGGGCGAGAAATGGGGGGCAATGGGTATCGACCATCGGGGGGCGGATCGTGCTTTAAAAGGGTTTTGAAAACCCTTTTCCAAAACGCACAGTTTTGGCCAAGTCCAAAGCTGTGCGTTTTGAAATTTTTTAAAGAATAAAAAATAAAAAAAACCGGTACCGGCATTTCGCCCAGTACCGGCGGAATTACCGATACCGGGTCCGGTACCGGTATTTCCTAAAAACCTATACCGGTTCCGGATCTGGTTCCGGCCGGTATACGGTGGCCAGAGCTCGGAACCGGTGCCGGTACCGGAATTCTGGATACCGGCGGACAAAAATCCCACCCCTAGGAGAGGGGAGGCGACGACCTTTGTTGTTTTTATTTTTGGGCTACTAAAAATAAAGCTAGTTGCTGGTATGTTTTGAGTTTTTTTTTTCTTTGGTGACATATTTTAGCGACAAAATTATACATTCATCCATAAAAATATAGCATAAGGGAGTACTATTGTTAGCGACATAGTTGGGTTGTCGCTGATAGAGTTGTAGCTAAAAATATTTTAGTGATGAAACGTTATTTACGTCACAAAAGAGACTTCTTAGCTACGAAATTAGGTTTGTTACTAATAAATTCTTCAATAAATGATAACAGTTTTAGCAACGAATGTAGAATTTGATCGCTACAAGTATGTTCTTTAAGTATTTTGTGACAAAACAACATTTTCGTCACAGAAAATATATTTTTAGCGACAACAAAGAGAGAGAGAGAGAGAGAGCTGACTGTAGCTTGTAGTCACTGGGAAGTGCGAAGGAGAGGGGGTGACTTTGGGGAGGGAGAGGAGAGTTAGGGCTTTTTTCAAAAAAAGAGAGAGAGAGAACAGAACGACTTTGTTTTAATATAAAGTTAAAAGAATAAAAATAAATAAGCTGAACCAGTTTTCCGTTGAACCGGTGGAAACTTCGGCTTCTTATTCCGCCTATAGTAAAGCTCCAAAATTATCTCCAGTTATTGTTCCTGAAAGCTAATCTCATCTTCCCGGAACCGAAGTCGGAGCTCCGCCTGTACTCGGACCGGACATACACCCCTGGCTGCAGCAGGGGCGGTCATGGGGATTCTTAATTATTTCCAAGACACTTGTGGTTTCTTCTTACGTTGTACATGCAAGAAGAATATGAACACACGATCGATTAATTAAGGTGGCTTGGGAGTTCAGAAGCCTCCAAATCCCCATTAAAACCAAAGGTTCTATACAGTATTCACATGACACGTTCAAAGATGATTGCCTGATCAGCGCGCCATTAGCCGCGTTAGCACTCTTATAAGAAACTACGTTACTGTCAAACAAGAGGCATTCCTATATGCTGAAGAGCGTTTGGGGCACGAACACTGATTCTATTTGAGAAACGAATTGACCCTAATTAAAAATCAAAACGTGAAGTACAGAAAAATCGTAAATCAATATCACAAAAAAATTGTTGACAAAAATGAATTAGTGCATGTGTGGAAGATATATATATATATATATATATTTTCCAATATAATGTCATTAGGTCAAATAGATAGATAGATAGATAGATATATGTCAATGTCATATGGCTAAAGCTGCTCTGGACATTTTATCCTTTATTAAAAAAAATCGTATTACCAAAAAAAACTACAAACAATCCTTTTTAAAATTTTTAATTAAATTTTTCACCTTAAAAAACTAGGTTATGTTTGGTTCATGGTCTTGAAGATATTTTTTTACTTTAAAAACATTTTTTCGATCCAAACATGATATTTTCACAAACAAAAAACATTTCAATCTTCATTAAATTTTTTAAATCTAATCATTAGTCTCAATTTCTGTGAAAAACAACACAAAAACCCATAAAAACTCATCACAAAAATCTTTTTTCAAAACATACTTTTATACTCTCACAGTTTTCAAGGAATAATTTTCTCTTTTCAAACATAATTTCTATGTAGATCACCATTTTACAAACACCTAAAAAAATATATCTCAACAATTTTTCTTAATCATTACAAAAAATACGTTTTTAAAACTAATCCAAACATAGCCTAAGCATTCTCAGTCAGATATCTTCAGTTTTTCATTAGAAACTGCTTTGTATACGTATATGATCCCTTATCGTAAGATATATGTTTATAAGAAGTCGACCTCAGAATCTTCCCACCAACAAGGATAAAACTCCAGACCTTAGGATCAGATATGGCAATTCAGAAGAAAAAGGAGCCTTAAAAATATAAAAGATATTAAGAATGTCATCTTACAAAAGAACAAAAAATATAATATTAGCGTAGATTTGTGTTACCCTGCTTCGAAAAGAAAGAAACTGTAAAATCCGAACTAACCTTTCGTAACCTAATAAGAAGACCGCAGAGAAACCCATAAAAAAAAAAAAAAAAAAAAGTAGAGAGACCAACCTTGCTCAATTTCGGATTATCCAACACCGGGCCCAGAAAATAAATTGAAGGCCAGATCAGGCCTTCGTTTGAAGACAGATCTGGTTCGAAATTTGGGCTGTGGGAAGCCTTAGGCACAAATGGGGCCTTTAAAAGGGGTCAAATCTTTTCAGAGACGCAGCAGTAAAGCATTCTTTCTGGGAAAGAAACCATATTGAGCTACTCCCCAAAAAAACCACACAATTCAGAGAGCTTGTATCTTGAAATAGCCGCAAAATTTCCTGGGAGAAGAGCTTGCTTAAAAGTTTAAAACAGAGGTCATTCCTTCAATTATCCAAAGCACACGGATCTTTCTCCTTTCTTTGCCTTTCAAGTTTCAATGACCAAGCAATAAAGAATACCCAAGGCCGAATTTATCTCTCACGTCTGTCCCACATTGTCTGAAGCCTTTCCATCTGATACCACAAAAAGTGAGTCCCATGCTTCATCAAAAATCATTCAATAACATGAAGTTCCTTCTAATTAGGAAAGAAAACACGGGAAATCCTCTTCCAACAGAAATCGAAAACGGGAAACTTAGATTGTGATGCAGTCCTCAAAAGGATCAGGGGCAATAATCTTAATGGGAACACATTTCATTGGTCTAAAGATCAAATAATCCATACAAACAACGAGGCAGAGGACAGTATGTTTTTCTTCCATCCTTGAGCGAGGACAAGTTACATGTTATGAACCTCTTTGGTTCATTTGAGGATAGATGAGACAGCAAACATTGATACATACGCTGAAATACAATCAAAAGAAAAGTGTCCTCCCGCTCGCATTCTCCAGCTTGTCTAGCCCATGGCATACTTCTGGGTCCAGCTCCTTGCAGTTGTCTCATATTTGTTCCTGTCCGTCTTATACATGTGAGCAATCTCCGGCACCAAGGGATCATCGGGATTTGGATCCGTCAACAGCGAACATATGGAAAGCAACACCTAAGACAATAAAAGTAAACAGTTTTATGCACAGAGAAATGATTTACTAGCACCATAGTAAACAGCTTAAACTTTAAAAACAAATGCTTCCAAGGGTTTCCAACAGACCCATCCAGGAAAATTCAAAATATACTGAAATGAAACAAATATGGGCCACCAACTTTCAGGATGTCTAAATTAAGCACATTAATCAGGAAGCAAAGAAGACAGGCTGATGCTAAGTTTCACAAAAGAATGATTTCCGGCTTCTATCAGTATCTCAGTGAACTGGTTTTTTTTCCAATTGATCCCTTTTCCCCCAAAAAACAAAGAGAGAGAGAGAGAGAGAGAGACATGGAAATGGGGCTAGGCATATCAGCTCTTGGTATCACATTAATGATTCAGAATAACAACACAAGTTTGCAGTGATGTCTTTTTATAATGATTCCGCACAGAAACCTTGCGTTATAATAACCAGGAATCTGTAATGTCCAGGATGTAAACAGCTTTGTCAATTACTCAGTTGGTTTTTTCAAGGTCACAGGACAAAACCTTGGAAATTGTTAGGGCAGGGCTCCACTGCTCTTTCAAGATGTCAAGGCAAATGCTTCCATTGCTGTTTATATTTGGGTGAAACACTTTTGTTCTGAATGCTACCTGCAAGATCAAAAAATGCATGAGAGAGAGAGAGAGAGAGCGAGAGAGGCATCAAGGATCGATGATGCCTTGAGGCACATGATTGAAAAACACTATTTTCATGCTTGATTTTCAAAAATAAGACATCTTCTGAACTCAGATTGGACTGTTTTGCAGTATCTGGATCCAAAACCATGACATTCCATTGGTGTAATTATCAAGAGAATGTGGGCCACTATCTTTTTTAAGGGGGGGGAAGATAGGAGAAGAATCTATAAATACAGAAGGATTATTAATGAGTTCAACACAAATAATTACATAATGCCAACGAAAAGAAAACTTATAGACGAATTAGGCCTTTGAAAATCACAGAGAATAGCTTGAACAAAACCGATTATGTTACAGACGTACTGTACAATAGAAGAGATCAACCCAATCACACTTCAATCTCCCATCAGTGGGCTTACACAATCAGAGTTGGAAGCAACAAAGAACAGTGGAAACTTAAAAAAATAAACCCCAGAAACATTTTCAGTGTTACTTTCCATCGGAAACATAATGCACGAACAAATTACCTTGGGTGGCTTAAAGGGATAGTCTGGAGGAAAATGGATCGTCACTAGGAAAACGCCCCCAGCATAAGGACTGTCTGGAGGACCCATAATTGTTGCTTGCCAATGAAACATGTCTTCGGCAACAGGGCCTGCATCATCCTTATAATGAGAGCAGAAACAAAATTTAAAAAGCAAAATAGGAAATGTGATAAAGGACAATCGATGTCAGATATTTTAAGCAGAATCTGTACATGTTGCTTATGAGAAGACATTTTAGCCTCAATAATAACGCAGAATACTAGACTCGATATTGCCAATAGGGGGAAGATCCAAAATGTGAATAAAGCTGCTTAGGTAATGACAGATTGAGGGTTAGCTTGAGTTCGAAGTATTGAGTCAAAAAGGGGATTTTTCCCAGCAAATCCCTAATATGCAGAAGACCACGCAACTCGGGCCATGAAAAATATTTAAGTTCGGAGGACCAAGACAGATGTGCCAGTCCAATCACTAGAATGTTCAATTGACTGATAAATTGGCCTAGTCAGCAGATAAAATCCAAGAAGCCTCATTCAACTATTTGCAATTTCTGTAGAAAAAAATCCACCAGAAAAATGATTCTCAGTTCCATTCAAATGATACCGTCACTCTTCCTCTTCATCCAACCCAGAATAAGGATTCCAGATCATTGTACGCCTTCACTACTGATGCTCCCGATCAAACATGAAGTTTTCCGCTTATTTGGGCAACAATCCAAGCCAGTCCATATAAAAAAATGCCCTTATGTGCCCACAGAATTTTGCAGGAGAATCGAACTCTGCAGTACCGGCTTATTTTAACCCTTTTCTGATAAGTAATAACCCTTGGCCAACATGACCACCTTGACAGCCATTCCCAAAGCACAGTCATAAAATGAGAACTTATGACAAAAGATAAAATGTCACCTATAATCTCAGTGTGACAAGAACAGTATGCACACTTGAAACTCAGATAATACGAAAAGCAATACAAGATCATTACACCAAGGAACACAATGAGATGAGCTACAAATGTGCCTTGTTTGAAACAACATATCTTGTATCCAATTATTAATGGAGATCTTTCCTAATTTTAAGTTTTCAAAGTCCCATTTTGCTAAATTCAAAATCCCTCCATACATTGGAATCTCTAAATATGAAAACTATTGCAAACCAAAGGCTTAAAACTCATAGATTAGACACTCCAACGCCTAAAAGCCTTTCCACTATAAAACAATACGCCAACTATGAAACATTGATAATTCACGGCAAAAGAAGGTTCTAATCATCCATACATAATAAATTTGCCATAAGCTTACAGCGATCCCAGATCATCCTCTACGCATGTTTTCTACGTTAACTGACATCAACCAGAAATCAAGCGAAAAAATACCGAGAATTAACAGTAGAGATCTCCAGCGGAGCAGATATATAACTAGAGATATATATCTTGGATAAAGGAAAGTAATAATAAAAAATGTAACAAATTTGGAAGGCACAAACACACCGAGTTGCCTCTGGAATGTAAACTATCAGACAAAAAATGAAAATTTGAAAAAATTCCAGACATGAATGAAACAAAGATATACTTATATCAAAATTAGATGAAAAACAAAACAAAAAGGAAATAAAAAGGAGGTCCTATTGGAAAGTACCGGCACTGCAAGATGTAGGAGGATCCTTCTGCAAATCCTTGAGCTCCTTCAAGATCCGCTTAGACGCCATCGCGAAAACCCTAGATTTACAGAAGATCCAAAACTCACCCTCCTCAGATCACAAAACCAAACAGGCACCAGACGCAGACCAAACACAAAGACGCCTATGCATAAGCCTAGAGACATATATATAGCTAGAGAAGGAGATCGTACCAAGAGAGAGGGAGATTAAGATCCTCCTTCGTTGCGTAGCCTTCTTCGTGATTTCTGAGAGAGGGAAAGGAAAGAGGAGACGGAGGAAAATGCTGATTCGATGAGGTGGTGACTTTTATGGAAAGGGCCTGGTCCGGCTGTCTCTGATTGGTTGAAATTTGATTCCCTATGGGAGGTGGGTCCTGCTTGGCGTTCTCTGTACGAAATGCTTTTTTATACGCCGAAAGTTGGACACAGCCCAACGACGATTACCATTTCTTACTTATAAATGAATAAATAAAAATCGCTTTCCGTGCTGTCTCAATGCCTGTAGATAAAACAGCGGTGGAGATTCACTTTAGCAAGACGACGTCGTCTTCGAAAGGCCGCGTTCTTTTTTTACTTTGGAACAGTTGGATGGGACTTAAGGGGTGTTTATTTTCCCAAAATTTTGGGGTTCGAAATTTCCAACAAAACAAACACAGTCCAAAATTTTTAACTTTTACACACATACACTCTACTTTTCACAAACCCCAATAAATCTTAATAAAGTAAAGATTCCCAAAATTTCGGGAATATTCTCCGAAATTTCTACAAACAAACGCCCCTTAATTTTGGTTTCAATTTTGTTCTTTTTATTTCATTTATGCGGAATTTTCTAAAAGCAGTCAACGGGGTGGTGATCGGCTGGAAGTTTATGGAGTTGACAAATTTCGTTTGTGTTCGGCTTCTCCAAATTCCAGAAGCTCACGAGTCAAACATACCACGCGCGACTTTTCATTCCTTATAGGTATGCAACTTTTTGCACGTAGTTTGTTGGTGAGTGAGCATTAAAATTTTAGGATGATATTAGATTTAGGAAAAAAGTTTGAAGTAATTATTTTTAATATTTATTATAATAAAAAATAATGATGTGATGAGAAATAGAGATTATATTGTAATTTTTTTAGGGTGTTTGTTGTCCGAATAATTAGTATTAAATAATTATTAAATAATATTTCTTTCTTCGTCAAATAATTTTTTATTATTATAATATTCATTTAAATCTTCTCTTTATTCACTTTTTCACCAACTCCTATAAAATATCTTTACTTTTTCACAAAACCTAGTACCCAACATTTCCACAACCCCAAAATTTCTACAAACAAACACCACATTTATTGTGTTAAAATTTTAAGAAGTGTAACAATTTACACTTCAAACGCACTAGAAAAAGGTTAAGCGAACAATGCTGGCTGGCTCAACCATCTCCTAATCAAAGGGGATGTTTGAGTGTGAAAATTTTGGATATTGGGGTTGGTGAAATATTATAAAGTAAAGATATTTTATAGGAGCTGGTGAAAAAATGAAGTAATAGAATATTTTTAATAAATATTATAATAATAATAAATTATGTGATGAATTTTTTTAATATTAACCCCAAACAATTGAGGCTCAAACATCCCAAAAACATTTCGGAATCATTTTCATGATTCAAAGCATCCAAAACTTTTTTCTTACTTTTACTTTAGTAATGGAAGATCTTAAATTTAATAGTTTACAATATCATTTTATATTTATTTATTTAGTAATAGGGTAGATGCGTTGTATGTTAATCGAGTTGGAAACCAAGTTAAATGTATGAATGGAAGTAGAAAGAGTGATATTCATTTTTTTTGTTTCTTTTAATTGTATGCTCTTAAACAATCAAATTGATAGATTATTATATGTGTTTTTGTGCATAATTAAGAAAATTAGAGCATATATTCAATGTATGTTAGAACGAATTTGACTAAATATTCATACAAATGAGCTGAATAGACTGACCGTTCCACGCCACCCACGAGTAATGTAATACTAACATCCTCCACGTGGTGCGCACCGAACGACTTTAGGCCTCCCTACTCTCTCTTTCTACTCCTCGCTCTTCCTCTATTCGCACCAGGACTCGCTGAGCCCGAACAAAATGGATAGGATCAGATCCCAGAGGCGGGTCCAAATCGACGAGGCCCAATCGCAGCCACCTAAATACGACGCCGCCGACGAAGAAGAGAACAGTGGAAGGGGATCAAGATCGTTAGATGGCAATGTGACCGAGGATCAAGAGCCGTTCATGGGCGTCAAAGTCAGAAGAAAAGCGTCGCTTCACAGAGACCGTAAGGGCGATTATATCGACATCGCCTCGCACCCCTACTTGATTAAGCTTTTGCAGAAACAAGGTCCTCTATATAAGTACATACACATATATGTCTATGCACACGTGAATTCCGATTCCAACAACGCTTGCTTGCTGTGTTCTGGATTAATTTAGCTTGTATCTTATGCTAATGGTTTTGTGTTTCGGGGTTATGTGAGTAAATTGTTGGGGTTAGGACCTGAAATGACAAGGATCTATGTAGATTTTGACAGAGATCGAATTTGGATGTATATTTTGCACCTGGTAAATCAAAAATTGGAATTAGTTGGAACTGATTGGGGAATGGAGGTTTTCCTTTCTCTAATCTGCATGGACGGTTTCCATTGATTTGACATTGCCCATTGAGAATTGAATGCTTGGAATATCCGGATTTGGGCCTGAATATTGTAGTTTGATTAAATTAAACTCGGAGATGTGCATAAAATGCTCTGAGACATTTTCTATGGTTATAATTTCGCCCAAGATCTTAGAGTATGAAAGTTTTCCTCTTGGAAAAGGTAAATTTTGTTTTTATATAAAGTATGCATTTGCTCATGCGTATGATAGCCAATCAAATTTAGAGGAGTTTGCATTAGGGTTATGTGGCAATTTGAATGCAATCTAAATGGAACTACTTTGATGGTTATTGATGGACCACATGCTTGTTCTGTGTTATCTTTGATCAGAACAATCCTTAAACTTAAACTTTATACTTTCCACGTATTGCTTTGATACGAGTGTTTGCTTTAATAAAAGAAGTAGGTTTAATGTTGTGTACATTTGGTTAGCATGAAGTTTAATTGATTGGAGCCAATGAATATTGAAATGAGGATGCTAGGTAGTGCAAGTCCCTGAGTCAGCGGTTACTTGTTTCAGTGGGCCTTTCTACCTTTTGTAGACATTTGGGTTTGGCTATTTGCAAACATGCAGATGCTAGCACATGTATTTCGAACAACTTGGAGAAATGAAATGTTTAGCATATTGTTCTTTCTTCTATTGCTCAGACTGCAATTAATCCTAAAATTATCCTTGTTGGGAATTCTACAAGACCACGGTGAGATTCTGAGGTTTGGTCTTCTAAATTTTCAGCCTAAGCAGATTCTAATCGCTATCCATAAAAATTCTTATAATAGAAAACTTTAACAAATACAATAGTCCATAACATTCGAAGCTCATAAATTGAAACCAGGGTTCTTGGGGACCATTCATGGCCCAGGGTGTAGCTCAAAAGCCAGAGTTTCTTACTTTTTTCAGTCCAAACCGTGCCCCTTCTATGACACCATAAATAAAAATCACATTGGCATGTTTTCCTAAAGTTATCCCATCATTAAAAACGTAAGCGCAACAACCTAAAACTATGACCGCTTCCCATTGAGAATGACCTTCAAATGCCTTTTCTCCTAAATATCTGCAACCTTTAAAAATTCTTCTGCACTTCAATAGCCATCAAGATTCAATATTCTTTTTTTGTCTGTATATGTTTACAAGCAACAAAAGTTGAAGCTTTCCCTCCCCCAGTTAAAGACTAAGAATAACCTACGTTTTGATACACCAAGCCTGGATATAAACATTACATGGAAAACATTTTCGGATGTATTTGTAATTTTTCATCTCCTTGATTGGATGAAGGGGCATGATAGTTGATGAATCTGAGTGTACACCGTTTGATGTAGGGGACTAGGGTTCATGAGTTACGCTATAAATAATTTTGGTGCTTCTTAGTTATATTTATAAATTTTCTTACATTTTCGTTTTTGACTTATACAGGTGACAAACAAGTTCTGTTTGCTGATAAAGTTTTGAAGTTCACTGGTTCAGGAAAGATGAAACGACGTATCCTATTAATTACTGACTTTGCCATTTATATTCTTGATCCGGAGACTGATGCGCTTAAACGGCGGATTGCCCTGGCAGCTGTAGAAAAGATGTGTTTGAGTGAACTTAGTGATAATTTCTTTGCAATAATCATTCCTACAGAGTATGATCTACTCATGGCTAGTACTCGGAAGACTGAAATTGTAACTGTCTTAGTTGAAGCTACTAAGAGTGCATCTGACTACGAACTTGAAGTGGCCTTCTCGAATAGGTAAGGAAACCCAACACTCAGGCTGTCACCTGTTTAATTCTTTTATCATTGACATGACCATTATTTATGCGAACAGAATGTCTTATTGTCTTTAGAATGCTTGTAACAAGCATTTGAAGCTTGATTTTGCTGTGTGGACTTTCTTCACTTATGAATCTTGGCCAAAAGTACTAAAGATTACTGCTTTCTTATGGGTTTGTGTATGTCTTTTTATGGATAATACCCTGCATAATGTAAAACTGTTCTCACCGAGATCCTATTACTGAAGCTTGTAGCATACTAAGAAGAAAGAAAACCAGAAATTTTGCTATTAAGTCCTTTATGTTTAATCAATAAATTTTCCTGTGAGAGTTGCAATAAAAGTCTATTCAGAAAATTGATCGTACTGGGTGCATGTTGTTCGTGCTTCTGGCAGCTTTGAGTACCACGCAGCTGCTGAATTGATCAAGGAAGTAGTATTTGAGGAAGTTGAAGGTCTGTGGTACTATCTATAAGAACAATTTCGTCTGCCAGACTTCTTAGCTTGTGTAGATCTTGTTGACACATTTGGTTTTATTATAGCTGGTTTTGTAAGTATATCTGAAGCTGTTTTATTCGTGTCTATTTCAGGAGGTGTTAAAACAAAAATTGCAAGAAAATGAGTTGCAGTTCATCATTTTGTTGCCATCTCATGTTTGTAGACTCTGCACTGTATCGGCACTATTGTAAAGATGAAAGATTCTTTGAACCATGGCATGTGAAGGTCCTTTGGCCATGGCATGTCGAGGTTGTGCTCAGCATCAAGTAGTGTCTCATCGAGAGTGTATTTTTCTTGCTTCTGAATTCAAATGTTGTGTAATTCTTCTACGAGAGAAATTGCTTTGATGTTTTGAACTTGGAACCACTTTTATGTGGATGCTTCAATTGTACATTGTACAGAATTTTGCGACTGGGAAACTGTTTGCGATGTATGTTATTTGTCTTTTCCCTTCCAGTCAGCATAACATACTTATTTTCCCTTTCAGTCACCTGAGCTCCTTGATATCTGTTTAGTACAATGTATATGGGTTTAGAGATTGGTAAATTATATGTCTTAAAATTTTGGAGTGTCAAAGTTGGCGAAAAAAGTGAAGATGATTTGAACTGAATATTTTATATTTATTATAGTGAAAATTGATGATATGATGGGGAGAGAATATTTTGTAGTCATTTTCTTAGACCAAAATTGTGCTATTATTGAGCAATGACGAGTAAAATCCAAATACAAATTCAGGAAGTCCTAACCAAGTGATTCAATGGTCAAGGGAGCAAAACTTAAAGCTTAGCTGGATAAGGTAGCTAACGAATCTTAAGATCAAGTAATTTAAGATACACAAACAACCTTAATTATCGAATGGATTTGCCATTCCAATTTCAAGTGCTTATGAATGGAAAATGGGAAAAGGAATGCGAAATAAATAACAGGACAAGAATCTCAAGGTGTGACCATGGAGGCTGCCATAACAGAGGCTGATCCGATCTCAGCCATAACCGGCGATGGGGTACACGTAGAGATTTCCGGCTTAGGCCCGGCTGCTGGTCGCTTTCCAGTATTCACCCGATGAACTCCTTCCACCAATTTCACCACGTCCCGCATTTTTGGTCTGTCCTCTGGCATGCTTGCAGCACAAGACAACCCTATTTGTAAAATCTCTACCATTTCCTCCTCTATGTTAGGATACCTCAAAAGTTCAACATCAAACACTTCAGCTGTCCACTCCTCCCTAACCACAGAATTCACCCACCTGACTAAATGAACAACCTCAGTGCCGCCTGTGTTATGAACGGGTGACTTTCCAGTCAGTAGCTCAAGCAATAGCACCCCAAAGCTATAGACATCGGATGCCTGAGATGCTTTCTTGGTGTCTGTTATTTCTGGGGATCGATATCCCGCAGCCCTCATTGGTGGGGATATTGAGCTCATCAATGAGGCTAAACCAACATCAGACACACAACCGTATCCTCGGGGATTTAGGAAAGTGTTAGAGGCTTTTACATTTCCATGGACAAGTTTGTTCCCATTTTGTGTGTGGACATAGGCAATGCCTCTTGCTGCACCGACTGCAATTCCTAGCCGAGTCTCCCAGTCTAATGGAGTCCGGCCCTGCTCTTCTCTTTTACCTGCAACATTGGAGATTCATTAACATCCTGCAACCGGGAATAATCTGGGTATAGAAAGAGTAGTTAACACAAATGAGCATTGGCAAACAAATGACTTTCCGTAGAACAAAATTGTGTGCAATTTAGCAAATGTTCAGACTTCAGTGTGCCAAAGCATTGGCAGCTACAGGACCTATTCTGTCCCTTTTCCTAATTTCTTCCGATATAAGTCCTGGCTTTAGGGTGACAGGCAGAACCAGTCCACAGAGAAGTAACCTACGGCACCAAGTCTTCACACTTGATTAGAATTTTTCAGCAGTGCTAGACATCAGATTCAGGGGAAAGGGAGGAAACTAAAAAGAAGAAGAAGAAGAAGAACATACCATGTAACATTGCAGACACGCTCCCTCGATCATAGAAATCATACACTGCAAGCTTCTCATCCTTTGAATAGTAATATGCCCTTAATGCAACTACATTTTCATGCCTAATGCTCCCAACCACCTCCATCTGCTGCTCAAACTCGCGTTGCCCTACACTCACTTCTTTAAGCCTCTTCACCACCACAGTATTTCCATCATCCAGTGCCGCCTTATAAGTTGTCCCAAATGCTCCCTTGCCTAGCACCTCAGCAGATGATCTCAATAAGTCCTCCAAATCAAACGCGAGATTATTCCCCTCAAAGAAGACAAGCTTCTCATCCTTATCTTGTTCCTGAGAGTGAGAGTGAGAAACCCCTTTCTTTAAAACGACTTCTTTCTTCTTTTGATTCTTCTGAACCTCTTTTCCAATTCCATATTCGGAGCAAAACATCATAAAAACAGCAATTAGCACAAACACCAGAACAATACCACCAATTGCTATTCCCAAGATTGCTGGTTCGCTAAGTTTTGTGCCTTTGTCTGACGTTTGAGCCAAAGGCGGTTGAACCGGAAAAGCAGGAGGAGCAGCATTTTCCGTTGTAAGATTGTTACCAGAAAATGCAGAGCTTGGAAATCTCTGAAGGGATTTCGGCACACTTCCATTAAGACTATTGTTGGCTAAGCTTAACTGTCGCAAACTAGGAATGTTGAGATCAGGAATTGCACCGGAAAGCAAGTTGTTAGCAAGATTCAATGACGTGAGGTGAGTCAAATTTGAAATTGAAGAAGGGATACTCCCAGTAAAGCCATTGTTTGAGAAATCAATGGTTGTTAGATTCTTCCAAACTGAGAAATCTGAAGGCAATGGGCCGGAGAACTGGTTGAATTGAAGATAAATGGCGGTCAAGTTTAACAGCTTGGAGAAATCATAAGGGAAAGGACCTAAAATAGCATTTAACCTTAGGGACAGAATCTGAATTGCCGATAGGCGACTGAGAGTGTTTGGTGGGATTGGACCATATAAGCCAGCTGCTGGTAGACGGAGCGCTATGACTCTGGAATGATCAATGTTACAGTACACTCCTGTCCAGCTTGCGCATACAGAAGTGTTCTCATTCCAATTGATATAGGGAGAGTGGGGCATATTCTGCAGGAAATCAAGCAATGCTTGTTTATCCTCAACTGGGTCGGTAGCAACGAGCGAGAAAATTGTTCCAGACGAGAAAATTGCCAAGAAAAGGAACACGAGGTCCAATTTCCTGCTCATTTTCCTGAGTCAGAAAAGTGATCAAGCAAATTTGCTGGTAAAATGAAACTGTCCGCAACACTTGCTCACATCTACATGAATTTGAGAAAAATAGACATTAGAATAAAAAAGACAGAATTTGCCAATGATTTAGTCAGCATAGAAATTTCTTGGAAATTTTGCTCTAGAAAATTGACGTCTATGGATTTCCGTTCTCTATGTTTTGTCAAAATAAGCGATCTTAGATGGAAAAATTGAGTTCCTTGAAGTCTTCTATTGACTTTGGCTATCTACCCTTCACAAAGCCTGTTTTGTTTCCCACATAATGCAGAAAAGAAAACAACAGAGAGAAATCTAAACTTCACATTTCAGACGTTTCATTTAGTAGAACCCGAGAAAAGATGCTCTACACAGTAAAGAGACAAAATTTTCTCCCGTTTTCCCTTCATTTCCTCTTGAACCGAACGAGGATTCAAACAGAAATGCCAGAACAGAGTTGAAAGAAAACAGGAACTTACTACCTGCTGGCTCAAGGTCAGAGCAAGCTTGCTAGAGATTCACGAGCAGCATCTCTCATGTACCAAATGTTCACAGGCTCAGCTGTCTCAAAATTCTGCCCATGTATTAAGTCCGAAGCAATGAAAAGCGAGTTAGCTACACAGCTTGGGCTTTCAGAAACAGTTAGCAAAGAGAATTACTCCACACTGGGACCTTGCAAATGATGATGGCAATGATGGTGGATGAGCTGGTATTTGCTTGTTTATAAAGCAGCAGCACATGCAAGGAAATTAAGAACACAATAGTTACCAATCAAGCCGAAGTATTGATTACCCCATTGATATTATTTTCTTTGTAGCGAACGACCAGGAGGCTGCATGCGGAGGAGACAAACTGGCAAATCGAGAGAGAGGGAGAGAGAGAGAGAGAGAGAGAGAAGAGAGGATAATAAAGAAAGATTAGGAAGCTAGCCAACGCAGTTGTTAGCTCGAGAATTTTGAAATGTGAAGGTTCTTATTCTTCTTGTCAACACTTCTTACAAGAAACTTGCTTTGTTTATTAATGTTATTCTTTTGTTGTGGGACTGGATCTAAAGTTCTAACTTTATCTGATCGTGGAAAATTATGCTATATAATTTAAGAAATTGAGTTCTATAGACTGAGAGTTTCGTAACTATATAAGTATATGTATTGAATGAATATATACAGTTGGATAGGTAGTGATAAATCCACATGCCATAAAAACGCGTGGAAGAAGACTAGAAAAATCATAAACGACAAAAAAGGAGGGAAGCCAATAATCGGGACATTCCAAGCTTCTGCTAACACAACAATGCTACTTCTCTTCTGGGTCCTGAATTCCTCGAATTTGAAGGGTTCTAGTGGGTTCTTCCTCTAGCAGGCTGTGTCTAATAGGAGAGTGGTGGTCGGAGGCAAGATTTGGGAGATAATGATGGCAACCTTGGTGAATTTTCAGTCTTTATAGATGATTGCCAACACCGCACGCTTGTCCAATCTCGAGGATATTCTTCATTCCTTTCTCTACTGTTAGAACATGTGTAGGTGGCTCCTCAGAATCCAAGGTCAATAAGACTATCATGGTTGATAAAATTCAGCATGCCCTGTGAGGAGTTTGCATTGAAGCTACGCCCTCCATGCTTATTTGATGATAAGGGTGATCAAAAATTCTGGTAAGAATCGAAATTTTCAATTTTACTTCCAATTCCAGAAATCCAGTTTCGGTTTCGGCATATATCGGAATTGGAACCAAAAGTCATTTTTGATAATTTTTTAAATCGAAACCGGAACCAAAAATTCTAAAGTTATTACCAAAATTTTCAGTTCCAGTTTTCCTAAAAAAATAATGCTCAAAATAGAGTATAACATATATAATTTGATTGAATGTTTATTTTAGAATATAGATTTTGGATGAAAATTTTACATTTGTTGTTAATTTGTAAGATTAATAACTAAAAAATACCGAAATTTTCGATTCCGGTTTTTAAATTTACAAAATTTGTTTAAATGTTTATTTTAGAATTTAGATTTTGGTTGAATGGTTATATTTATTATTAATTTACGATGAATAATGGAAAAATCTTCTAAAAAAATTATATCAAAAAAATATTTTTAACTCGTTAGGACTTCAAAAAAAAAAAGTCCAAAAAAACTCACATACCGATCCGGAACAAAAAAAATTACATTACGATAAATACCTGATCGAAACCAAAATTGATCATTCTCATACTCACCCTTATTTGATGTTGTCACGTCACCGAGCCCAACCATGCAAAACAAGCAAAATATTGCATAATTTTATTTTTAGACATTAATAATTAAGTGGTTAACCTACTTTTTTTTTCAAAATTTCTTGGCCGTTTACCAACCTACGAACTTTGTACAATTTTGTTTGACAGAAGATTTGAGACTTTACTACAAGACTTAAAAGAGCGTTCAACCCACGCTCTTAAAAGTAAACCGTTGGCTTTGATCTCTTATCTCTCTCTATCGGAATTTGACAAGGGCAACCAATAGCGACTGGCGATGGACATTCAGGTGACGTGACGGTGCCTGAAACCTAATGCCACTTGAGACGTAATTACACGCTACCCCTACCGTGTTTTATTTGACGAGGGCAAGCAATGATGGCCTTCGGATATTTGGGTAATACGGGTGAATTACAGCCAATCGTAACCGTCGGATATTTGTCGCTACAACCTTGCATTGTCTATGAGTGGGTTTAACTTGTCGTTCAACCAAAAACTACTTTTGGGACTGAACTTGCAGAGAATAATATTCTTCGTCTATTCCCTCCATGAGAGAGAAGTTTTTTTTTTCCTTTTGTTAATGAGAGATATTATATATTGAAAAAATAAAATTACATCAACATAATATAACATGGCAAAACTAAGAAATCAAACCAAACCAAGTAAGGTGGTTCAACACTATTGAACTTCCACAAGCATTGATTGAAAATAAAATGGGCGAAAACTTCTCCAAAAAGGGAGTGGGCAGCGGTCTATGCTGCTAAAGAGTTGTAGAATCTCCTTGAAAAAGTAAGTGGAAGAGCTTTAGATCCGATGCCTTAGACAAGGCAAATAAAGGCTGCTTCAGCTTCACCTATTAGAGGGTCGGTACAATTGGATCGTTGAGTCCAACCCTTTAAACAAACTCCATTTGAATGGAAGAGAGTTGCTGCACTCATAGAAAATGAGGACCGAATGGCTACGTCAAATGTCATGCGAAGATACCCATTAGTATGAAAAGAAGAGATTGCAGCTTTGGTAAGTAATGGTGGTGAAGGGTGTCATGCCGCTAAATGCTCCTGATGAGTATGTGATATCTGTCGCAGTAGAAACAGTGGAAGAATCTTGTATGTGGTCATGTAACATCTTATTTCTTGCCATCCACAGGTGATCCAGCATCAGTGCTGCAAATAGCTGAAATGAGTGATTTTCACTAGTAGGAATCCCTAGGAGCCACGAGGGGTCTAATGTACAATGAATCCAGTCTTCAATGGGATGCTGTGAAAATCGTTCAACATTAAAATTCCAAGGAGGGAGGCTCCAGATGAGACGCGAGTACGAATAATAGAAGAGAAGATGAAGGGTCTCAGAGTTATCGTCACATAGCAGGCAATAAGAATCACTCTGCTAAGTCAAGTGCAGATTCTGTGCTATACGTTGTCGAGTAGACAATGATTAAAAAGTCCAGTTAAATTTAATTAATTGTAGTTAATTTGTCAATAATTGAATTAATCTAAATAAATAAATTCCTTGCATATATTAGTGATATGTGGCATGGAACAATATGGCCAGTTTGAGTTCTGCACAACATCGTACCTAAAACCATGCTACTAATTAATTCTGAAAGCTAGAGCAGAAGGTTTCAAAATCCTTTATCTTTATTCTCATTGGCCCTCCTATTATTTCGGCCAATGCACCTCTAATGCAGCATTAAGTAGATATGAGAATGTGATTCAAATTATAATCCACTAAATCTAAGATCAAGATAGTTTACATTTCTCTACTAGCAATTTAGACAGAGACAAACACGTATGATATTTGAAATGTTAAATACACTTTGTATCTCTTGTTGTTCTTGTTCATTAGTTTTTCACCTGATCTTTTTTTTTCTCTAGATCATTCTCCAAAGAGGAGCAGAAATACAACAATAACCAGGCGATAAAACACCGGCAGGATCCTATGAAGGATCGGTTACAACCGCTATATGCTCCTTGCAAAGCAGAGGGAGCGGCGACCGGACTAGGTAGACGCAGCTAGCAGTTTCTCACCTGATCGTTATTTAAAAAATTCATATTTTTAGATGCAATTAATTAATTTGCTCGATCTTACTCTCCCACTACGTTTGCATGAATATATTTAGATGCTTAAAATTTTGAAAATATTCAGGTAGAGAAACTGACTGATCAATACAATTCGACAAACTATATGCGTGATGTTGTTATGCATATATAATATTCTTTGCATAAAGTTTTATCATGCACGTAACCTATATGATCACAACCATATCCAGAAGCCGGCCCATAATTTAATTAACCAACAAGTCATTAATTAATATAAAAAAAAAAGGGTTGTGGAAGTGTAGCGATCTCCATATGACGTCCAAATGCTGAATTGTTTATATTTTTCATCCGCATGCAAAACGACATATTCTTATTGGGGTCAATAATATTGCAGTCAACGAAGTTTTCTTAATTTCCTGATGATCAACACGATGCTAAAACCAAATTTGAAAGGAAGTGAAAGCACAGATGTCGGGGAGACGTGGGATTGGTTGTTTCCAGTTGCAATTCCCTTTCTTATCTATTGATCAGACGTGTTTTTCTTAATTTTCTCAACTGGCCTGGCTTGAAGAATTAGTCATGTTCATTGACTGGAGAATAGTGATATATATATATAATGTGACATGCAAAATAGTGATGCATTGCAAGAGGGCAATGGAGAAAGCGATATTCTCCCCAGTACTGACTTGCACCCAGAATTTAACATGCATAAAATTGACAATGAATACCAAGTTAGGCGTGCTAATTATTGTTGTTTGGCTGGAATTAATATATACAAAACTATGGGCTTCTTGATCATCAAGTGGCCGTATATTCTTCTTTTTTGGGTTTTAAAAAGGAGAGGTCTTGGATCCAATTTGGGGAGGAACTAGGAGAGGGAAATGGTGAAGCTTTTTATATTTTCTGATCTAAATTGTCCTATTTTCACAATTCGGGATTAATTTCTTCTTAACAAACAAACAAGAAACAATCATTTATTGCTGGGTCAAGCCACTTTATTTGCTTGCTAAACATGGGCCTGCATTTAGACACCGACTTATTGGCCCAAGTTTCGAACGTTTTATCTTTAAATAAAGACAGAAGTACAACTGCATCAACAAATCAGAGTGGCGCAGCGGAAGCGTGGTGGGCCCATAACCCACAGGTCCCAGGATCGAAACCTGGCTCTGATACAAAAGAGTAGCTTCCAGTGCCAAACGCCGTTTCCTTTTTCTTTCCACGACTGATTATGTAAAACGATGTCGTAGCACAGCTTTAATTGTCCTACTGAATCCTTACCTACGTGTCCAACACCTATCCACAAGTGGCCCGCGAGATATCGCCAAGAAAGAAATGAAAAAGTAGGAAAGAAATTAGAAAAATCGAAGACGACGAGAAAAGAGAGGATAAGGAGGAAGAAGACGGAAATAAAATAGGCAAACTACCAAAAAAATCCCTAAACTACCTAAATATCGCGATAAATCGAAAAGATCCAGGATCTTCAGCAACCTCCGATTATTTCTCCGTCGAGAAGACCAATCTCTCTCTCTTACTGTCTGTAAGCTCTCCTTAAACTTCTCGCTATTTCTCTTTATCATTTTGTTTCCTTTTAAATGCTGCGAAAGAATACCATTTCATTTCCTTTTATGTGCTCACGTAAATTTTCCTCTGCTTTATTGTGCTGAATTCGATTTCACACTTTCCTGATGTACATATGGGTTGGATTTTGGAGTCGAGTCTGCAACTTCAAGTAAACAGTATTTTCTGTTTGGGGTCTGAGAAAATGAAGGAAAACTTGAAATGTTCAGCAAGAGCCTTTGTTCGTTCCAACAGAAGGTTCTTCCTAGAGAAACAAAAATGAAACGGGAGCGCAAAAATGATGACTTCAATTCGTTTCACTGAACATAATCGAAGTCCGAAGAGAAGTGAAAATGGGTTAGACTTGAAGACAATGTGGATGTTACATTGCAGGTTTTTTGTGGGTGGGCGGGCGGGGGTTGGCTGGGGGAGAGTTGAAAAAACTAGTGATGCGTATGTTTGTGTGTTTTGAGCTTGAAGTTGGCATTAATCCCCAAAGCAGAAGATTAAAAATATTATATTTCAAAATTTTCTGAAGTTGGGATGAGAATATGGGAAACCAAAGATTTATCTGTGGGCTGAAATTTACAGAATTCGTTGGTATGGATTATGGTATGCATTTGAATTTGAGTAAACAACGTGCCATTGAATTGAAGGAAAAGAAACACTGAATAATCTGGGTAGAGTGAACAAATATATAAGAAAATGGTCTACTTACGCTTGAAATTCTTGGTTAAATAGAAGAAATAAAAAAGTTCAGTTTGGTTAGATGTGCCACTATTCTTTTATTTCATATCTCCTTGGTAGTGAACTTGATCAAATGTGCTATTATCCTTTTAAGTTGATGATTGCTTCTGTATTCCTGAAAATCAGCGAGTTCTCCTTTTGTTGCCAAATCGTGATGCAGAACATCTTTTATGCTCTTTGGTTGCTTAAAGTTTAATCATGAGTTTCCTGATCTGCTGAAATGCTCAGTCCCAAATGCTGGAGATGCTTGTGTCCTACAACATAATTTTCTCTGATTTATAATCTTTAAAAGGGCGGGTATACACACCCACCCGTTCACACTCAAGTGCAGACATATGTGTCTATATACAAATATAATTGCTATTGCCGTTAAATAATAATAAAGTTTTGTGCAATTTTCATGGAGAAGTGCCTGAAACCTAAGCTTCATCTGATTCTCTGGCTCTTGGCATGTTTGATACTTAACTGGTTGATGTGTTTTATACAGGCTTTTTTTTTTTTCAATGTTATATACAGGCTTATTTAGATTGTGTATTAACTTTGGTGTGCTCCTTGTATAGGTCGACGGAAATCAAAGAACAACTCATATATCCTCAGTAAGTCAAAGATTTTCATGATGTTATGTTTGCTGTTTACAAAGTAAGTGCAGAATTAGAGTCTTCAGTAATGGATGGCTTGAATCGTTGGAAACATGAACTGCTATGATATACCAATGACACCCTAAATTGCTTTACTATAATTTGTCCTTGCATAATTGTGTTTTGCTTGTTTCCCACATCAGAAGTGGAAGGAAATCTGATATCAGTGGCAGTTTATTAAGTTGAAGACATAGAAACAAGGGGATGGAGTTAATTCTTTCAATCCTCCATGATTAATTGTTTTCATAGACGATGTCGAGAAAACAGAATCTCTACAATAGCTAATTATACATTAATTTCTGGCAGTGGTACGAGAAAAGGATGTTTGCTGGGAATATGCTGAGAAAATGGATGGAAATAAGGTAAGATGCAAATTTTGCCAGAGAGTTCTCAATGGTGGCATCAGTAGATTAAAGCATCATCTCTCTCGACTTCCAAGTAAAGGTGTAAACCCATGCACCAAAGTGCGAGATGATGTTACTGACAGGGTGAGAGCTATAATAGCCCAAAAAGATGAGACAAAGGAAAATTCTTGTGTTCCAAGGCATAAGTTATCAGAAGCCAGGTCTACTGGCATTATCTCTGCTGCTAAAGCCCCTATGCTGTTGGAGGTAGCATCTCCAATTTCGAAAGTTTTCTCTGCTGCAACACCAATGGCTCCTCCCTCTTTGAACAACCAAGAAAGTGCTGAGAAAAGTATCGCTCTTTTCTTCTTTGAGAATAAGCTGGACTTCAGTGTTGCTCGTTCTTCATCCTATCAGCTTATGATTGATGCAATAGGAAAGTGTGGTCCTGGATTTACAGGTCCATCAGCAGAGATGCTGAAGACTGCATGGCTGGAAAGAATTAAGTCTGAGGTGAGCATACAATCAAAGGATGTTGAGAAAGAGTGGGCTACAACTGGTTGTACTGTCATTGCAGACACATGGACAGACAATAAATCGAGAGCTTTGATTAACTTTTTAGTTTCATCACCTTCCAGGACCTTTTTCCACAAATCCGTGGATGCATCCTCATATTTCAAGAACACAAAATGCCTTGCTGATTTGTTTGATTCTGTTATTCAAGATTTTGGTCCAGAAAATGTTGTGCAAATTATCATGGATAGTAGCTTCAATTATACTGGCATTGCAAACCATATCCTTCAGAAATATAAAACCATTTTTGTGTCTCCCTGTGCTTCTCAATGTTTGAATCTGATCTTGGAGGAATTTTCGAAGGTAGATTGGGTGAACAGATGTATCTTACAAGCACAAACCATAACAAAGTTCATATACAATAATGCTTCGATGCTTGATTTGATGAAACAGTTTACAGGGGGACAGGAACTCATCAAGACTGGGATCACAAAGTCCATATCCAATTTTCTCTCACTGCAGTCATTGCTGAAGCAAAAGTCTAGATTAAAGCTTATGTTCAATAGCCCCGAGTATTCAACAAACTCCTCATACACCAATAAACCACAGAGCATAACCTGTATTGCGATTGTCGAGGATAATGATTTCTGGAGGGCAGCAGAAGAGAGTGTGGCCATCTCTGACCTTTTTCTAAAAGTGTTGAGGGAAGTATCTGGAGGGAAACCGGCTGTGGGTTCTATTTATGAACTAATGACCAGGGCCAAAGAGTCGATCAGGACATACTACATAATGGATGAGAATAAGTGCAAGACATTTTTGGATATAGTTGATAGAAAGTGGCGAAACCAACTCCATTCACCTCTACATGCTGCAGCAGCATTTTTGAACCCTAGTATCCAGTATAATCCAGAAATGAAATTTGTCCCATCTATGAAAGAAGACCTTCACAAAGTTCTGGAGATACTACTCCCTATGCCTGACATGAGACGTGACATAACAAATCAAATATTTACCTTTACCAAGGAGAGAGGGATGTTTGCTTGTAACTTAGCAAAGGAAGCGAGAGATACAGTTCCACCTGGTAAGTACCAAATTTTCTATTACGTTACATGTCTGTGCATCGAAGAGTGAGTTCTGTGCTATGTTCTGTAAACTGCATTCCGGAGCCTATCTGTGGAATAGGCAGATGTGAGGAGCAAATTGCATCCTTTACATCAACTGCAACCGCATTCTGTCCATTATAGGGAACCATCATTAGGTGCAGAAGAGTCCATTTTGAGGTGAAATATGAACTAGAGACAAGTATTTGGACGTCTCAAGTTGGAAGGTTAAAGAGCTAGCTGTTCATTTTAGACAAAATTTACTTGTATTAAAAGTTCAGATTGATCGAAATGCCACTAAAATTTAGGAGTGTGTAGATTATCGCGGGTGAAGATAAAATATTATTATATCCAATTTGGAAAAGTAATTCTGAAACTGCCGTTGAGTGTGGATTTGGCACTTTAAAAGGAAAGGAAAAAGGTTAGTCGAGATTAAAAGAAATAGAATATTTAATCAATCTTCTCGCGACTTAGGAGTCTGATTTAATATACATTTGTTAATGATTGAACATTTCTGATCTGATATCTTAGTTGTGCTTGATACACGTGTCTTCATTTACATCCAAAGATCCTACTACTTTTGCTTTGTTCTATTAGTGTGTTTCCACCATTAATCTGGAAAACAAAACAGCTTGATGCTAAAATACCTCCTTTTATTCCAATGAGTGTAATGATAACTAAATGGTTCCATCGTCGATCCACGCGTCAAGGTTACAGGTCCTTGGACTGCAAGTCTTGTATAAGACAAGAGGGATTGGCTTCCATCCCCTGCGATGCCTTTTATTGAATTATTTCTTATGAAAAACAGATACAAGATGACATGGATTTTACTTTAGTTTGTTTAATTTTCCATCTTTTATGGACTCATGGCTCATGTGTCATGTGTCATTGGACTGTAATATCTGTGAGCGTGCGTTTCTGCATTTATTATTGGTTGAATTGGCAAACTTAGTGACAAGGACATTAGGAGAGCGTTGCATGCAACCTTTCTGCTGTTTTTTGTTTCACATATTTTACGTGGGTAAAATTGCTTTCTTCAGAAGTATCCTCAGTAATCTGAAAAGCACTTGATGCTAATTCATCATAGGGCTTTGGTGGGAACAATATGGGGACTCTGCACCAGTGTTGCAGCGAGTTGCCATTAGAATACTTAGTCAAGTTTGCAGCACTTTCACTTTCGAGAGGCACTGGAACACATTCCAGCAAATCCACTCTGAGAAGCGGAACAAGATTGATAAGGAAACATTGAACGACCTCGTCTATATAAATTACAATCTTAAGTTGGCAAGACAAATGAGAACGAAGTCTTTAGAAGCTGATCCTATTCAATTTGATGACATCGATATGACCTCCGAGTGGGTAGAGGAGAGTGACAACCCAGGTCCAACTCAGTGGCTTGATCGCTTTGGTACTGCTTTGGACGGAAACGACTTGAACACGAGACAGTTCAATGCTGCCATATTTGGTGCAAGTGACCACATATTTGGTCTGTAATTGTGTAACCCTCAGTTGCTTATGTTTTGTACTATAGTGTTTCTTTCCAAATCTAGGCAGAAAGTATTGTGTCTGTTCTATGGCATTTGATGCGTTCTCTTTTTGAGTTGGACCAATGGTAAATTAGTAGTTGCTCGATTACAATGTTGTTTTGCTTTCTCCCCTGTATAAATAGGACTTATTTTTGGGAATGGAAAAGGAGGTTGATCGTGAAAAGTGATTACTTTCTTTATGTCTTCTAACTTATATATACATGTTAATGGTATATGTGGCCTCTTCATAAACATTGAGAATAGGAATGTAGAAGATATTTATAAAGTGGGAAAATTGTTAACGCTTTCTTGTCAAATTATTGCAAGTATACTTGAATTATTCTGTTTTATGCCTTTCAAGATCCTTTGACCCCCAAGCAAATACCATGTTTATTCCTTTTTTTTCCTAGTCAACTGAAAATTTAGATTAATAATTGAGAATAATACATCTAGTACAGAACAGAAAAAAAAAAAAGCTAGAAGGCCAGCGGAAAAACCTAAATGGACCAACAAGCTCCACAATAGGGTAGATACTACGTGAAGACTACAAACTAGCCACAAAGGCCAGGACATAACAAGACCACCGCACAAGAGATGACGGCTTCCACTGGAGGAAGGGCGATTGGAGTGTCAATCCAACTTCTCCATGTCAATCTTCAAGTAGTGACTGGTTGTATAAAGGGGAGGAGGAGAAATGACAGCTCTAGGCGACACAAAATGACGGAGGCTAGAATACCCTTTAGAGAAAAACAGCAGGAACAGTCTACAAAACAGGAGGAAGCGGCAGGGGCGGCATAAAAGGCTAACGGACCTGTAAGGGGCAGTACCATGTTCATTCTTCTTTCTTCCTAGCAAGCAACTATTCATCAAATATTAGAAATTAATTTTTGTGTCAGTTACTTTACTGAAGTGTGTATAACAGCTCCAAAATAGATAATGGACGAAAGAAAATAGAAAAAGGAAAAGACGACAAGAAGAATGTTTAGTTTGGGATAATAGTTGATTATATGCCTATGGATATGAAAAATGATCGGTGACATCCACATCTTATAACTTAAACAATAGTTATCACATTTGAGCAAACTATATTATATATCAGAAGTTAACTAGAAAATTGAAGTCATTCAAATCGTCAAGGTTGTAAAACACATACGAATATAGGGGGATTAGGACTCTTACCGATTTATTTTCTTAAGCCATCTTCTAGTAGAGCTGTAGTTGCACATACAGAGCCTATCTTAACATCCCTCGAACTTTTGAAGTAAGGCGCCTCAGTATGTTCCGCAGGTTAAGCACTAAACTGCAACTCACTCCCCAAAAGCCTACTACAAATCCGACGGCCCCGGCAACATAAAATCCTCCAGTTATAAACCCATCATCACCATCATGTCCCTGATCAATAGGACTACTGTCATTGCCGGGATCTTCAGAACATTTCTTTGAAAGTGGAGATCCACATAAATTCGGATTCCCCATAAAGGCAGAAGCATCAAGGGTCTGGAGTTGAGTTGCTGTTGGAATTTTGCCTGACAAGTTGTTTTTTGACAAGTTCAAGTGACTGAGAAAGCTTAAATCAGAAAAGCTTCCTGGGATTTCACCATGAAGCTGGTTTTTAGATAAATCAAGAGATTGCAAATTTCGCAGCAGACCAATCTTTGTAGTGATTTCTCCCCTGATATTGTTTCCTGATAAATCCAAAGCAACCAACTCCGTCAAACTCGTAATTTCTTCTGGAATTTCTCCACCTAATTTATTACCCGAAAGATCAATGATCTTAAGAAGTCGCAGAGCATTCTGAAACACATACTTTGTTCCTTTCCATTCCACTGATGTATATTCAGTATAAGCTACAAAGTATGTGTCGACTGCTGTTCTACTTAAATTCTGTTTCTGAGACATTGCAGTCAGATTGTTGATACACTTGGGAATAGTTCCGGTGATGCTGTTCAAAGAAAGGTCCAAGATTTGAATCTTTGCCAAATGACACAGGTTCAAAGGCAAGCTTCCATAAAACCGATTAGATCGCAGGCTAAGAATAAACAAATTAGGTAGGCTATCACCTATCCAGGCTGGCACGGTTTCAGACAATACATTTTCTCTCACATCAAGGGTTATCAACTTTTTGCAATTCTGAAGGGATAAAGGCAACTTTCCGACAAAACTATTGTTGCCTAGACGTAAGATTTGAATCAAGATGAGAGAACTCATGGAGCTCGGTATTTCCCCAGACAAGTTGTTGTTGGACAAACTAAGAACAGATAACTGTTTGAAGTGGATCCAGCAATCAGGAAGATCTCCTGATAACATATTGTTTGAGAGGTCTAAAACATTCAATAACCCTTTAGTGAGTGCACAAAGAAAGGAAATTGACCCGGAAAACTTATTGCTCGATAGGAATATTGCTCCCACATTTGAAGGAAAAGGTGGTATTGAACCCTCGAAAAGGTTGTGGCTCAAATCTATATTGTTGGAAAAAGTGGCAACTTTTGGTGATGATAAATCGGGCACTTTTCCATGTAGCTGGTTCCACGACATATTTAGATAACCTAACCTGGGAGTTATGTCCCAAAACCAAGTAGGAACAGTATCAGAAATTCCAGCATCAGATATATCAAGCGAAGTGAACTTATTTTGGCTTTGAAGCCATTTTGGGAAAGCCGGTCCCATTTTGCAAGACCCCAGCTGTATCGTATCCAGTTGGAATGGGGGTTTCCATGCAAAGCTGAAGTTCAAACTCAGAGAATTGGATCCAAGAAATAAATCCTGTAGTTTGGAGAGATTTGAAAAATGGGTTTCGGAGACGACACCTTCCAAAAAGTTCCCAACAATGCTCAACACGATTAGATTGGACATGTTTCCAAAGTTATCAGGCAACGGCCCTGTGAATTTATTCTTATCTAAATACAAAAGCTCCAGAGAGTCCGCCATGCACCCTGATGTATTACTCATAAATTCGGAAAGCTGCCCACTGAGATTGTTATCTCCAAGATGCAATGAACTTAAAGTACAGAGATTCCAAAAGGATTTCGGAACACCTCCTTGAAGTTGATTCTGATAGAGCTCGAGAGTTCGAAGAGAATTCATTCTGCCAAAAGCATCGGGAATTGGACCTCGTAACTTATTAGAATACAACATAAGATCAACAAGGCTTGTATAATTGAATAGCCAGGGGAATATTGAGGAACTGAGATAATTGGAAGAAAGATCGAGGGATGAAAGTGTCGATGAAGAATTAGCATGGGGAAGCAAAGGAAGCATTGGCATGGAGAGCTGACAGTAAGCTAGATTAATGTCTATTATAGAAGGAAGCCTGTTAACCTTATCTGGCCAATTGACTGCCTGGCTGAGGTTGACGCCAGCCATGTCCAATTTTTCTAGAGAGTGAAGCTGAGAGAGCCAATCAAGGTTATGGACCTCAGTCAATTTATAGTTCCCGGAAAGATCTAGATAAATTAAGGTTGATAGATTTCCAAGCTGTCGGGGAATGGCTCCAGATATATCGGTGTTGTCAGAGAGAGATGTTGCAACTTTGGGAATGATCCAAGGAACGCTGGAATGGGTTTGCCGCTAAAATTGTTGGAACTTAAGTCCAGGAATGTCAAATGTTGCAACCCAAGTAAGGAAGAGCTTATCTCACCTTGTAGATTCGGAGCAGAGGGATAATATTCGGATTGAAAAAAAAAACATATTATCACCCGGGAGATAAAGCTGGATCACATGACCTGTTTGGTTGCTGCATCCGATTCCTTTCCATTTGCAGCAATCTTCCAGACTATCCCAAGAAGCCAACAGATTCTCAGGATCCAGAAGGCCATGTTTGAATTTGAGGAGTGCTTGTCTTTCTTCCTCGATGCACTTGACCTCAGAAATTTGCACGTCTACTCCAAAGCCAATTGTAATTCCTGCACACAGGAGTCCAAGAATAATAAAACATTCGACACAACCGCCTTTCATCGTTTGGCTCTCCCGAATTGAATAAGATCCATCAACTCCACGGTACATTTTATAAAGGTCCGTCAACACGTGAAAAGAGAAGAGCAAGACTTATATGTGCTAGAAAAGTCACACCTGAGCCATACCTATCCCTCCCAATTAGAAGTTCAAAGGACTGAGAAATGACAGAAATAGTTTCGCGCCTACTCGTTGGATAGATAGCCATTCTCGTAGAGTTTCGGGTTTAAGTCTCTTTCAACAGTGGCTTGGGATTTGGGTCATAAATGTACTCTATTAGTCAAACTACTTTTCTCCAGTCAATACGAAGAGGAAGTCTGGTTAAGGACACCCCCGTAAATGCCGCAGAGACTTTTCTATAGAAAATGAATTAGGACGCTTCTGATTTGTGTTATTGCAACTACTCCACAATTTAGTAGTACAGTATAGATTCATTGAGAAGACGAAGGAGACTTTTCCATTAGAAAATTTACACTTGACATATATGCGGTTAACGTATGTGTCATATTTCTCGCTTTCAATTAAAAGTTCAGTTTTTTCTATTGGATTCATCTGACGAATAACATTTATCCACTGGAAAACTTACACTAACATAACGTATGGTGACCGTGCGTGCTATATTTCTCACTTCCAATTAAAGGTTCAGCTTTCTCTATTGGATTCGTCTCAGAAGACGAATAATACTTATCCACTGAAAAACTTACACTAACATAACGTGTGGTGACCGTGCGTGTTATATTCCTCACTTCCAACTAAAAGTTCAGCTTTCTCTATTGTGTAGAAGACGAAGAAGATTTCTTCACTAGAAAACTTATACTAACATAACGTGTAGTGACCGTGCGTGCCACATTTCTCTCTCTATTTCGACCTTACCAAGAGATATCATTGTACGTGATTGTGGTTAATCGGGTAGCAATAAAATGTTTCTCTATTGCTCATTTGAAAAGTAAAAAAATAAAAAAAGGTTCAGCTTAGTCGAGGATGCCGACTGTTGGGCCAATGATACGAGCTCATGTCTGACGTGGATGTTCGAGGTTCAAAATCAAAAGTTCTGTATGAGTACTCCGAAATTTTAAATTAATTAAAAAAAACTATAAAATATTTTATCTTCTCTAGTCTCTACTTCTCAGTTCTCATCACCGCAGCTCCTATTATTTTTTTATTGGAAAAAAATAATAATTAAAAGTTTACCGTCGTGTTGATCAATCTGATGGAGTTGTTGTTTCTGCTTTGGAATATTGCCGACCTTGTGTAGACTATGGACATAACTATTGAGATGATATATATGTTGGGGTCCAATCTTGAAAGATGCCCTATATAACTAGACTATGGACATGTCTTTGTTTGAACATAAAACAAGTATAGGCTATGGTTTTGACTCTTTAACAAGTATAACAAATCAACGGAAGAGAGTTGTTGTTCTCTTTTAAAATTATGATTATCGGAATAGACGCGTGACTTGGGTGTCATATTGTTTTATGTTAAGTTATGAGATCTGGCTCTTCTGGGTATTACAGACGGTGCAATAGAGGAGAGAGAGTGACACAAGAGTGTGAGTCCCACTATTGGACCCCTGCAATACCGTAAGGTAGGTATTGCAGAGGATCCTGGTCCTAAGTCATGATTTAGGAAAAATGATTAGATTTGACATTTCTTATTTTAAAAAATTTTGAATAAATTATTTTTACTCAGTTCTTTTAGAGATTTATTTGAAGTATTTTATTAGTTTATTTTTTTTAAAATAAGTTTTAAACTCAAAAGTCAATTGTATATGAATAGAAGTCGCTCTTTTAACCTTTAGCTACTGAGAGAGAGTCTATTAGCCCAACTGAATACGTACGGCTGGATGTTGGGCCGAGTAGTGGAAACAAATGAGATTAGACTCCTTTGTAAATTTTATGATTTTGCATTATGCATGCCAAATGTCGAGGCCAATACCAAATTTGGATACTGTTTGGACGGTTGTATTAGCCTCTGGATTTTTGGGTCTTGGATCCGGTTTCAAAATGCGTGGGCCTTGTTCTCACTCTGCTTCATGTAAAGGGGGGTTGAGGGTATCAGTATTTTAGATGGGCCTATAACCCTTTTCTGTACTGCACGCGTTGTAACTTTTCAATTCAATTAAATTGCTTGCTAATGGCGAAGAAGAGGTCCAACTCGAGCAACCCCACACCTTGCACGTATCCTTCCTCCCTTCTCTCTCTCTCTGCTCAAGTGGTCTTTTATTTCTCGCCCCTGCAGCAATCCGTCTGTCGAGATGGAATACGATTTCAGGACAAGGACGGGCTCATCGTACGATGCACAAATTCCGGCGTACCGGCCTGCCACTTCATCGGCGCAGTCTAACCACCCTATGTACGGGCCGTCGCTCTATCCCCGTGTCGGTCAATCCCAACCCGGATACAACGTCCCTACCGCAGCTAATCGCGCCTCTTCTTTTCACCACCATGCCCCCTCCTCTTCTTCTTGTGAGTCTAATTCTTCTCCTAACCTCTCTTGTAGTTTTAACAGGATTTTATATATTTGTTTATTATTGTTTGGGAATTTTGCAGCAGGATTGGGCATTAGGGTTGCGATCAAACCGCAATATCGGATCACTCCTCCGGTAAGATTGCCCTGTCCTTTGAGCTGAAATTTTAGCGTTAACTAATCATTATCTAATCCTAAGAATTCTATCTTTCATCTCGAACAATGTAAATTTTGGGAATTTTCACTTGCTGTTAGTATGTGCTGCTGTTGATGATTTTAGGTGCTAATCCTGACCTTGTCTGATTTCCTAGTGCTGTTACCTTTGCTTTAAGCTTTTTCCATGTAATTGTGCAATTGTGTAGTACCACCATCATTATTCGGGGATGCTTTTAGGATCTTCTTCTAGTACTACGTGGATCGGTTTTCTATTTGTGATTAAACCTACATAATGATGTTGCTTTTAGTTGATATTGGTATTACCTTATTGTCATTGTTTGCTAATACTCTTGTTTTGCATGTAGGAGAGTCTTTGGTCCCGTATATATGTATGTGTTTTCTACTATTACACGGTCCATCTATTTGTGGGTTAACACCTACTTGAGGGTTATGTATGTGTCTTAACAACAACATCAGACATGACACCCTTCTTTACTACAAAGTTCTCCATTCAAATAATATTTTCTCGTTTTTATATTGCATGATTTTAAGATGACGCTGTTTATACCATCTAATATAAAAGGGAACGAAATTGTATGGTAATTTTGTTGACTACTTGAGCTAATTTGACTTGATTAAAATAATTGTGGTACCACTTTTCAGACTTTCTTTAAGTTTCTATTCATGATTGATTTTTCTCCGATCTGTTTTGATTACTTTTGGTTATAGTTTGAAATGCCAAGCACGTAAGCAGCTGTTTGCATTAATTACTTTGCTTTTGTTGCTTTGTATGTCATCATCTACTGAACTCTGAAGGCATAATAGAAGAAGTGACAGAGGAAGAGTTACTTTATATGCTGTCTGAAATGGCTGAGGTTTTGTTTGATTATCTTGTAGCCTCAATTGTCACCACAAGTAGGAGATATTCCCCGGAGCCATTTCCAATTTGACTTTGATTGTGAGAGAAAAATTTTGGCTGAAGCAGAGAAGGAAACCCAGAATTGGAGCAGGTTTGGGATGGAAAACCTTCCATCGAGACCTACAGAAGCCACATCTTCCTCGGTAGGCGTACTTTTATAACAGCTTTTCCAAGTTTCTTTGTATGCTAAAGTAGTGTGTGAAGAGCGTTTTTATAGTCAATTTACCGAGTGTCCAATTATTCTATAATTATCGTGAGGGTGCAATTTATGATTACTATTCCTCTAAAACTTCGTTAATGATCTGTATGCAAAGTTCTCATTATCAAATTTTTATCGACTGGTTAATTATATAAAACTTGTACGTTGTCTTTTCTCTTTGGGCGGTGTAAATGATAATTGCTTTCTATCCTTGAGGTGTGAAGTAACTCGATTTATAAATCACAGGGGTCTGTTGCTAATCCTGTAGTGAGCAAATATATTTCCATGGGGCTCAGCCGAGAAGCTGTTCCTCTTGCTGTTACTAATTATGGAGATGATCCAACCAAGGTATGTCTTGAAGTTTTCCTATGTAATATGCGAGTGCTTTTTTTTGGGGTGGGGGGGGGGGGGGTGTGGATATGTTATCATGAGCTTTTATCTCTGTAAGGGCATTATATTGTGCTTTACGCCCAAGGTCAGATTTTCAAATGAAATTAAAAAACAGATAGACGAAGACAAGTTTTTCCTTTCAAAGATTTATCTGGAATATTTTTCTACCCTTTCCCCCTTTCGGGTTTGTTTTTCGCTGAAAGTAACTCTCGAGTCATATCATCCCTGTTGTTTAATTGAAAGATTCATGGTGTTATGACATGATAGGAGGCAAACCCTAGTACTACTTGTCTGCGTTTGACTTGTGCCTGCAGAAATGCTTTTGGCTTATGGAAGTCCTTTTTTCTGTACCAATTAGTTAGGGTAGATGTTATCATTTGTTCTTAACTTGGTGATCCGCTGGGAGAATCAGAATTTTCTGGCAGAAGATCTAAAGTTGCACTGGTGTCCTTTTCTTTTTTGTTCTTTTTAGGTGCGAGAATTTGTCAATGGCTACACTCTTCTACGAGAAATGGGATTTTCAACGAGCAATGTGGCCGAAGCCCTAGTCATGTATGATAATGACACAGACAAGGCGCTGGCTAATTTCCTCAACAGTTCTTCGTGAAAATAGTGAATACACGTTGCTATCTGTACTAAAGAATATTGGAGTGAGAATGAATAATGTAGGAGTGGCGACCTCATACAAGCAGTTGTGTTTTACGTTTTAGAACGTTGCCTTATTCTGGTTGTAGATAACATTATGGTTTCTGTACAATGCCTAAAGAAGCTGAAGTTTCTTTTTTCCCGTCTCCCAGTGGATTGAAAGCACTCCACCCACGAGTCTGTAATTTGAAAAGTTTGCTAGTCTCCAATTGAAGGCACCTGCTTCCCAACAGAAGATGAATCAAAATAATACATTTGCATGTGGGTCGGAATATGTCAGGGTGGTTTTTAAGCATTGCGTCGGGATTAATAGACAAAAATAATAACGTTCACGTGTATTTCCTTTTGGGCAGTGGATCAGAATCACTAGAATATATATCATTATGCTGCATTAAAAAAAATCCAGCTAACAGCGTTGCATTAATAATGAATATTTATGGGTTCCAATATGGGAAAGACTCCTTTCAATTTAATTTTTTCAACCTGAATGAAAGAATAACCCAAAAAAACATTACAAGGAAGCTAGGAGACTGATTCACTGTGTAAAAGAAAAATGTGTATGTTTCTGCCTTTATATTATTGGTGTTGGTTGCCTGTCTCCAGTTACCAATTTGTGTCCCAATATCCCATCTCTCCTACCTGCTGGCAAGAAACAGATTCCAAACATCTGCACACATACAAACTTCACTATCAAGCAGATTGCAAAACATCTGTGAGATGCTTCAAACGCCATAGAAATAATCCATTCGAATCCTGTTCATATTTTCATTAACCCATCTTTGAAGTGAGTTAAATCAAACGCCTGCACATATAGCTCCTGGAAAATAGCAACAAAGAAAAATGAGCAATCGATTACAGAAATTAGTTCCACCGGATAAGTCAAAAAGATTAGGCGCTTATTTTTTAAGGATCTGCTGTTGTTAAGAAGCAGGAGGCTCTCAGAAACCTTATATGACCTACATTTTGGTATTCACTACTAACACTTGAAACATTTACATTTTTCTACTAATCATGTACGGTATTTATTTACAACACAACAAAAACCCATCCACACACAGGCAGAGCGAGAGAGACCTGCTGACCAAGATGAGCAGCAAAACTTTCCTTCATCGACATGTTTGACATCGAGCCCAATAAACCATGAACCAGCACTGATATCATCATGGCCATAGGTACGAAGAATAGATCTGCAAACTCAGAAACCCCCAATGAAGTCTTTGTATCATTAACTAATAGGCAAGAAAACCAATGCACCGGTGGAGAAAGGAACCGACCTATTTATTGATATAAATTTAGCCAAAGCCCTTGATATGACATACAATTCACCTGAAGCATGGCGGAAGTATCTGTTGGAAGCAATAAACTTATTTCAGTTTCAAGATGCAACCATGTGAAAAAAAAAAAATTAACTACTTCAGTGACTGTCTTTCCTCTCCATTTCAGTTGTCCCAGAGGCATCAATCTAGAAAAGTTAATGATCTATGTATCCACTTCCTTCAACTGACCTTCACCATACATTCAATTGGCAAACTATAACAGATACCACTGCCAAATAAAGTAAGATACAATTTTGCTCACAAAGGGATCTCGTTGGAGAAGATATAATCTTCCAAATGTCCAAGTTCATGCAATTCATGTTAGCCAAGTAAAGTAGTGTATGACATTGCAAAATATGTGCTAGCGATATCTGCAAGCATCTAAATTTTCTGAAATGTGCTGACAAAAAGAACTGGAATTCTACCAAGTCGTATCTTGCTGACAAGTCAGTGCAATTTACGTAACTCATTATTATAAGAATCATAAGTTTCTTCTTACACATGAATTACAAGATGCAAAACTTTGTAATATGACTTACGCTTTTTTATCACCAAATTTCCACCAGTCTGGTTCATACCATCTATGGCCCCTGAAGAAGACATTACATATTAGGAGAGGATCACAGAAGATGGTCAAAATTTTATCTAACTTGTTTCTTCTATGCAATTTATCCTGAGTTTTGGATGCCACACTCACACATCAGAAAAAACTTCGCCCGATTTCATGCATCCAATGTAAGCACGAGGTTTGTCCAAATGAGCTGCAAGTGTAGAACCCAGGGCATCTGCGACAGAAAAAAGTGATAAGCCATAACATATTGACATATAGGTAGGGAAATCCTATCACTTTGAAAGATGATGCTTTTATGATATATTATTGACAGGAAACCTCGACACGTGGAAAATCTATGACTGTCAACAGTCTTAGGAAGACTAAAGTTTCCTATACGTATTCCAAGAGTAAAGAACGTCAGAAAGATGAAAACCTTGAAGGTGAAGAATATTTTTCAAAACCCAGTTTCTTATTCTTGTTTGTTCACGTTTTTCTAGGAGAGGAAATAGAAGAAGCATGTGGAAGCGGGAGACAATGTCGATCGTTTTGTGGCTCCTTGTTTATGTATTGTGAGGTCTAAGATATGTTCCATCAGACATGTCTATAATTAGAAATGTTGCTTTTATGAAATAATTAACTCAATCTTAATACCTTCTACACGGAAAAAACATATAAAGCACTTAATCCATAGGGAAAAAGAATATGATAGCATTCAGAATGTCTGATAACATAATTGGGAAAAAGAGAACTGTCGATTGTTCCAAAATAAGTTCAAGGAGTCCCCTTTAGCAAGATATAGTGTTTGTATGAGAAGCAAATTTTCTGGTCTCAGGGTTATTGGAATCTTTGAGGAATTTTTGGTCGCTATCTTCAGAAGCACCTTGTAATTTGCTTGCTGTTTTTGTTTTTTGTAGTCTGAATGGTTTGTGAGTCTTGTCCATCAAAAATAGAACTCCATCCAGAAAACACATATTAGACTCATTTTTGGAAGAAATGTCAGAAGGGGAATTTTAAATCAGCAGAAGGATGACTCAAGTATCATGAACTATACACTACTGAAAAATAATATAATACATACGACAGGTGATAGAGTGGTCTATCAAAATTAAATTTGTATCTTTGACAAATTCCTAGGCTCAGTAGCTTATTGACTTGAGTTACTGATGCTCTGTCTTCAAGGTCATGTGAAAAAATGTGAAAAGGTATCCGTTAACAATAGGCACAGCAATATAGTTCCACAACTGTCTATGTAAGAACCTTTGCAACAAAAAATTAGATTACCACCTACTGATCTATGTCGATAAGAAATAGCACTAACCTATATTCACATAGATATCATCATTGACTTTAGCATAAAAATCAGCATCCCATTTATCAGCAGCATAAGCAAAAAACAACTTAGCCTTCTTTGGAAGCTCCTCAACTGCCTCCACATGATTATCCTGTGAACAAGAAGGGCGAAAGTGATCAGGCAAATGAGCTTATGCTACCTGGACCAGTTTTCCACTCCCGGTTCTCTCTCTCTCTCTCTCCGCAGGAAGGCGAGGTTGAGCAGTCATGCAAGGAACCAAACTGTACTCTTAACATATATGGATCTTCAACTGTTGGGCAAAAAGGATCTTTTCTAATTTCTTAGGATCATACTGTTTATTGATCATATAATTTAATTTTTTATTTACTAGTGGAATCACGAATGTGCTTTGCAGGATTTAAGCATTGGATAATGGGAAAGAACAACACCTTATCTCATGGCCAAAAACAATACATCTAGCTAACTGAATCCCATAAATTTGTAAGTACTAGAATAAGAAATCTATGGGAAGTCCTAAATGTCATACAAGAATGATGAAGTCCTTATTCTGTCTATTTTCGCTGTCAATGCTCTTGTCTGAACTGTCCCCACGATTTGCACTGCAAGAAAAAAACATTTTCAGAATAAAGGGTTCAAACGACCAGCATCTATTTCTTTGGCATGGATTATAACAGAAGAAAGGAAGACAACAACAAAAGAAGAAAACCTTCTTCCAATAACAAACCGCACAACTACACCCTTCTCATTTTCCATTTTTTTCAATGCTGCACCTGCAAAGATGAAGAGATCAGCTCAAAACCTTCAAAGGCTTTAAGTTGCATCGAGACAAGTGCTTACTTGAGGTATAATGATTTTGAGAGAAAGAAATGTTCCAGAAACAAAATTCATGCATGGTTACACCACGCAGATGTAACATAGCCTGAATCCAACATATCATACATTCATGCTATACTTCTACTAAGGTTGACAAATCCAATTAGTCTTATTTACTGGGATTTATCAATCTCAGCAAGAGAATGTCAACCAAGTAGTTACTTTTACTGTATACAAAGATAAATGTTTCAGCTTCTGATCTTGTAAAACCATTGATTTACACACACATTGCCTTTAAATTTCTCAATCTCCAAAAGTGTTAGTGGTCAGGACAGTTGCGTAAACTGTATTTAATCCTCATGATATATCCACGCACCTCATATTTACAACTTTGTCTGCTGCAAGAGCAGGACTCTAACAAGTTAAACACCATATCCATCCCTTGTTTGCTGATCACAGCAACTTCAACTAATTGGATTCAATTATATTTGTAAATGTCACTTATGCACTGCTGATAATTGTAGGTACACTTCAATTTAACCTCATAGACTTCCCATCCTAGGCTCCTACTGGAGCATGCATTAATTTCAAATATAGTAACTGCTATATTATGCAATAAACAACCTGAAACCCCTTGTTACCGTTTGCTGTATATCAGGCGTAAAGGACTACCAAAATTCTGTTGAAGTTCCTATTGTAGAGCAGCATGCTTATAGATTAGTCCTTCCACATAGATACATTAATGCATAAAGTGATAGCTACTATTGGAAATTCTAGTTGCCAAACATCTAGAGTACCATGGCATAGTCAGGGAAAACCCCATTGGTTACAACTCCACTAATTCTGCATAGAACCTTGAAGGCCATCATAGTCCTGAAGAGCTCTAGCTCGAAATATTTTGTGTCTATGTTACCATTTATGCTTAAACCTAGGTTGTGGGTTTTGGAGGTTGGATACATAGAGGGCGATGTAGTCTAGTACCATAGGATGATGCAAAACATATCTAAGACAAACCAAAACAAGATTACTACAACCAGATACCAAATCTCAAAATCCACTAAACACTATACCAGCTCCCATCCAAGCCTTTCGGATTGCATCTCTATTGTTTTTACGGCCAAACCTTGTAAGTATCCCTATTACTGCTAGAGGCCTTTTCTTAGAATCAGTCCCATCGGTCTCTGTTGGATGCTTTGACATAAGACCCAACTGTCTAGCTGCAACTAAGTCCATCTCAAGTGCTGATAGCTTCTTATGTTGTTCCCTGACAAAGAAAACCTCCTACATCAAAAACTGAGAATAAAAATAGAAATCCTAGGTAAACCAAAAACGGCTACGAATCATCAAGGGACATATGAATACCAGCATACCTGCAGGATATAATTTTCCATGAATCATCTACTGATATGGCAGATTGCCCCTGAACCAGAAATAAGACCATTAATTAGCTTAATTTCCTCCAAGTGAGTAAATTATTTGTGCAGGTAAGTATGTTAGATATTCACGTATCAAATCAGGGAGGATGTTTCGAACCCACACTGAATACTGTAATCATCAGTAACGGGTAACCTCCTTATGACCCATGTCACTAGCCCTGCCATGCCAGTTTACTTAACATATTACAAATTCTCCAAGACCGAATTTTGCAGAAATTACAGACTTGAATTAGCCCGCAGTCGATGTACTCATGTAGAAAGTCAAGACTTGTGATGGAAAAGAAAATGCAGTTCACCATACTATTGGTTATCCAACAAATTGTAGGACAGTAGGACTCATATACCTCGTGCAACGCTTAAACATGTAAAGCATCACATAAGAGCCAAAACTGGTATTATCCAATAGAAATGTGTCATTGGACAGCATTGTTCTGTTCCACAACAAGTTAACATCCCCAAAGTATAGAAACAAAGAGACAAACAACCACAAAGAAAAAAGCTTTTAAGCATAAGATGAAGTACTCACCTGCCCAGTTATCCTATCAAGCTCTTTTATCAAATATACCCGGTTTTGCGAATCCTGCCATAACCTGTACACAGCGCCCAAAAAAACAAAAATGAAAAGCCTAAATTCTTCGGAAATTCGCCCGGAATTAAAATGAATAAGTAGTATATGGTTAGGAGCGAACCGGCCCGCAACATAGATTGTAGAGAAGGCGGCGAACATGAAGACAAACATAGTTGGGATTCTCGACCGAGAAGACATACTCGAAAGCCGGGAACTCGACCCCTTACTCTGCATTTCTACGTACAGTTTGTTCAACTTGTGGTTCTTGTATCTGATCCTCACACCATGCGACGATTACGTTGCAGATTTTCGAACAATTTCAGATGGGTTGGAGTGGACTTTGCACTGTCTTGACGCAGATCCAGAATTGGATAAAATGTTATTCTATTCAGAGGAATGAGCTGCTGGTGTCGGAGGTTGTCCGCTCGGTACTTTTGGGTTTCAGTTGCCAATGGGCGAACTAACGAAAAAGTGTCTCGTACGGCATCAAAATAAAAGATTTGGGAAATTCATTTTTTTATAATTTTTTTATTTTAGTCCTTCACTTTTAAATTTTAAATTTTTAGTCCTTAATTTTTTTAGTTGACGAAATAGTCCTTTCATCAGTCTGTCGTCTATATGTTTGACGGAACTTTTTAACACGTTAGTAAATTTGTACCAGTCGACCGCTCACTTTCAACATATATACCCGGTCGACCGCTTCAAGGTCCGTTAAACATATAGACGGCAAACTGACGGAAGAACCATTTCGTCAAAAAAAAGACTAAAGGACTAAAAATTTAAAGTTTGAAACCTAAGGACTAAAATGAAAAAGTGTCAAAAATTTAAGGACTAAAAAATCAATTTCCCTAAAAGATTAACGGAGAGAGAGAAATAAATCTATTTAGCATTTTATATTACTCTTTAAACTTATTTTGCATCAATCAAGAATATTTGAGGAACGACGTGTATTTATTTTAAATGTGAATTTATCATTAATTCCATGAATTTTACAAGGAATAAAATAAAATTTTTAAAGTATACAATTACGTTTTCCCAGTTGACGACCTTCTAGTAATTTATATTGAAAAGAAAAAAGAGTAGAACTAGAATTACCTATGCACTTTCAAGAAAAAAATAAATAAATTATTTTTTGAAGGTTTTATAAAAGTGATTGGATTTTAAAAAATTTAAGGATATTTTTAATTCTTAGAAAGGAAAAAAAAATAAAGTTTATATTAAGAAGCTTGTGAAATATAGGGCAACTTTCTAATACGTTTTCCATAGACATTTTTCTTTCCGTATTTGCCTTTGATATATCTTTATGATGCATTTAAGACGGCTGATCAGAATTGAATGGCTAGGATTGCCCAAAGAATTTCCATGGTCTATTAAGCTCGAACTCACCAATTGAGCCTAATAGACACAGCATGTAGCCCCAATGTTTAAAGCCCGGTGCCATCATGGGCTACAAAAAACTAAATACAGTTTAATTGGATGGGTTATATCTGGGCCGCACAAGCACATGTATGCCTGATGCCTGATGCTACGATCCAGATCGATTTGGCTGAAAAAGAAATTAAAAAAGAAAATGAAGTCCTAATAGTATATATAGCTAGTTGCTCATGATCTTGCAGTACCACACATGATATATAGGCCGACAGATTAGCTACAGAAGGATGCATGCCTCATGCCTGTAATTGGGATAGAATTGTTTTATTCCATTTAGGGATTCCATTGTGTTTCTTAATTAGATTAATGTTGACATGCATGACATAGTATTATATATATCAAACTCTTACCCCCAAGGGTTTGGTGTGGTGGTAAGGCTTCGGCTTGGGTTCTAACATGTCCCAAGTTTGAGCCCCAACATCCCCATTATCGCCCTTGACTTATCTGCTCCCTGGGTTGTGGAGTCGGTCCAGTGGGCCGGGGTTTGTACTTCAGGGTTGGGCCAAAAGGGTCCAGCTTTGGGGAATTTCCTCGTCATCAAAAAAATATATATCAAACTCTTAATCGGCAATATTATTGCGTTTTCGGATTATTAGAGCCTGGCAAGACGTATATAAGATATCAGCCGGGTTCCTGTCTTCTAATTTACAAAAACCATGATTAATGTACGACGTATGTGCATAGCGTGGGTGCAGTGCATATTCTATTTAAACATACCAGAAGGGAGGAAAAAAAGGATGACTATCGTAGCCTTTGTATATATGATTGTGGATGTAGTAGGCCAGGCCAAACCTTGCCAACTATAATTGCCTGCCAAAACTGAATAATGCAGATATATATATATATATATATATATATATATATATATATATGCCCCGCTGAAACAAGATACTCGATAAAAACAAACCGCCCATGCATATGCATTGATGTGGTTCCTGCGAGCATGATATGTGTGGGGACCAATATTGATAGTAAATACGTACTGCCCCTGATCACGTTCATGTACGTGAATTAAATATTGTTCGTCCAATTTAAGAAGCCTGTCCTTCTAACTGTTGTGACATAAAAATATTCTTACTAAAAATAAAAGTTACCAAGGGTTGTGTTTGTGTTGTAAAATTTTAGTGTTGTTAAAATTTTAGGTATTGGATTTAGTGAAAAAGTGAAGAGAGAGGTAATTTTTTATATTTTTTTGTAGTAAATAGTAATGATTTGATGGGGAGAGAAAGATTATATTGTAATATTTAATTGTATTAAAATTTTAGACAGGATAAAATTTTGGTACACAAACGCACCCTTGATCAGCCACGTGTTGAAGATTCGAAGAATATACTTGTTTCCTCTAACAGTACTACCTAACGTTCAAATGTCACAACTCGTAATATAATGAAATGGGGTTAGGTAATAATTTGAAACATTTCGTTTGTTTTCTCTTTTGTGTGCGTGTGTTTTTTTCCCCAGAGTAGCTTGTTTGGTGCTGATTTGTATTAATTAAGGAAAGGATGAGTCACGGATCCTTTATATTTCTTTACTTTTTTCAAATTTTTTCTTCTTATATGATTGTATTTCTCCGCATACGACGAACTTGACCATGCTCTTAATTGTCTGCTTTATTGAATCTCCTAATACGATTGAAAAAATAAATAAGATATATAATTAGAAGATCAGGGAGTATTCTGCGAGCAAAGCTGGCCCGTGATCAATTATATATGCAAAAATTAGGACCGCAGAATAAACTGTGTTAAGAGTTATAAGTATAGCCCAGGTTTGCATGCACAAGAAGTTTAATTTGTTTTGTGGTTGTTGGGAGTCCTGTGAACGCACGCGGTGACGGAACCAAAAGCAACCACATGCATCATATATATCTGTCCTACCCTCAGATGCCGCAAAGTAGAGAGCGACGCTTTCAAAAGTAGTACTCATGATTTGATTGAGAGCTAGTCAATTGCTGGGACTCTTTCGATAGTTTGCCTCCTGTTGATACTGATCATACTGATCGCTGTTCACTCATTAGCTCGAAGACGACACCATCGACATCCACCTGGTCCTTGGGAAATATTTGCGACTCTCTTTTAATCTATTATATTGTTATTTTTTTGTCACGTTCTCTCGGGAAACTTGTAGTGTCATGTGCGCAGTGCGATCCCTTTTGAAACTTCACTTCAGCCACATGAATAGAATTTCTTATAGGCCGTCGGCCAAATGCTCCCAATACAATATATACCCAAAGGGTTTCCATCTGACAAAAATAATGACCATAAGTTTTAAGTCAATTTTGCCAACCGCTTGCAGACAGATCAGTTTGATTATAGTATCGGCCTATTTTCCCACGGCACTGACTTTGCCCAATAATTTGTCGCTAGTTTTTGTTTTATGCAAGCCAAAGATTATCATGCCCGGGATACTTTTGAGCACATAAATTTAACAATTGCAGACAGACCAATTTGATCATTTTCTTAATTCCTACGGCGACTTTGCCTAATTTGTGGCTAGTTTTTGTTTTATGTAAGCTAAAATTATGCCAGGGACTCTTTTGAGCACATAATTAAGTTTGAGAAGTAGTGAAAAATAGTGTATACAGCACTGCAGGGGCGGCTCAACTTTTTTTAGGTCTTCGATAAGTCATAAAAATGAGAACTTTTAGTTTAAAAAATAAAAATAAATTAATAAATTCAAAATTAAATTATAAATTTGCTTCTTGTCTTTTTAATATAAAATTACTAATTAAAATTATATATTCAAGTTTAGCTAATAATTAGTTTCAATAGATAAAATTACTAAATAGTTTAATGTGCTTGAGACATAATTGTTCCTAAATAATTTTTTATAGCTTTAGTTTTGAAAAAAAATTCTACAATGTAGTGGTAGTTAGTAGCATTCTATATACAATAAAATAATTTAGAAAATAATCCAGTTCAAGATCCAAACGTTTTTTTTTCTAAAGCCAATCATCTTTTTACGCCCAAACAAAAAACTTAATATATCATCATACTTTGAAAATAGTACAAATCTATCATGCACGGAACATATTGATTAATCTACAATATAATAAAAATAATAAATTTTGAAAGAATTTAGTAGGAATAATACTATTATTTTGAAAAGAGAAAGCTGATAGATATATAGGGGCGTTTGTTTGTCGAAATTTCGAGGAATATTCTCAAAATTTTGAAAATCTTGTGAAGTTAGAAAATTTTTGGGATTTTTGAAAAGATGTTATAATTTTGAAATATTTTAAATAATTTTTTAAAATTTTAAGGTAGTTTTGAAGGATAATAATTGCAATTGTTTGTTTGTTTGTTTGTTTATTATTATTATTATTTTTAGTTAACCGCCTCACATGCGTTGTCTTTTTGTGTTGTCCCTTTTTTTTCCTTTCTTCGTTAGGCGCCAATTGTATTTGTCTTCTGCTTTTCTGTTTTTTTTTTTTTTTTTTTTACGCGTCAACATTTTTTGCTACCATGCTGTCTTCCATCTTCTTTTCTTTTTTTTTCTTTTTTGCAGAGGCTGTCAGGTGATGGTCAGACGTAAAACAGGCGGCTCTAAATGTTGGGATATCTTTTGGTGTAAACAAAAGCCCCCATCGATTAGTGCTAGTTTTTAGGATGTCTAATTTTTTATTTTCAATTTTAATTTTGTAAACTAGTTTTTAAGGGAATGTTTGAGAACCCAAATATTTGGGGTCTCAACAAATCGAACAAACCAAACAAATTCCAAAATTTTTAACTTTTACACCTACACACTTCACCTTTCACGAACCCCAATAAATCTCAATAAAGTAAAGATTCCCAAAATTTTGAGAATATTCCCCAATTTTTTGGCAAACAAACATCCCCTTAAAATGTTCTTATTTTTGTAAGTCTTTATTAAGTTTTATTTCAAAAAATATAGGCATTTTTTCTTCATAATTTTAATTGAAATATAATATAGGTCCTCGTAATTATAGAGCCTTTGGCGATACCCATCTCCATGGCGTTGGACCATCAGTAGTGCGTTTTTCATGTGTTTTTGTTGATTGATGCAAAAGCCTTTAGATAGTTGGTGTTTTCTCCTTTCCTATTTTTCTCATGAGTTAGATATGATTGAAAACGAAAACTCGAAAGCATTCAATCGATAAATGAAACGAGACAAAAAGAAATCATTGATGGGGATATATATATATATATATATATATATATAGTTCTTTCTGGACTTTAATTAAGCATGTAATTAATCTAATTCACTGGTAGGTACAACTACAGTAATATTATAAGTAAGAGTGTTAATGTTTAATAAGGAATTGAGATGACAGATCACGGGGTCGTCGGAATATTTAATTAACTTAATTGGCTATTTCCTCAAGATGATGACGATGCTGTTAGAATAATCAATCTCACGTCGATCGTTGTACTCTTTTCCAACAATATTGTGTTAAGCCTTGAGGGCTACGAGTTCCAACCGGTCAACGAGGGCAGTCACGACCATATTTATGTTCGCTTCTTTTCTTAATTTCGGTGTGAACAAAAGGCATGCATGTGGTACAGATTTCTGTGAATGCTCAACCAATTGTCAAAATAGGTTGCTCTTGATGCAGCTATCTAGTAGGTTCATATGAATCACATTGGCTGACGCTAGCTCCATTGCTTGACCTTGCTGGCTGGCTCTAGAAAACGCGAGCCAGTGCATGTGGCTGGTTTGCATGTACAGTACTGTAGCAGCTTAATTAACTTCTGATGTAATGGTATCAAACTTTTCACATGCATGTACCTAGCAAATATGCCATTTGAGAGTAGGATAGGAATAAGTAATATCCCATATTCTTGTCGTTAACGGTGACTTTATTGTTCAATGAAAGTGAAATATATTATATATTAATATATATGTGGTCACTCTTTTAATTTCCAAGTATTTTTTTTTCGTTCGTGGTAATTATTCTTTTGGTTAGGGAAATGGAACTAGATCAGTCAGGGTCAGATTAGGGGATGCAATCAGAACTATTTTATATATATGTTCGTTTCAGCCACCATGTTCTAGCTAAAAAGATGGTCCTTATTAGAATTTAATTGACTTTTTTTAATTAATTGGGAGCTAAATCAGAGATGTCATTTGCAATTAGATCTGGAACATGTCCTGCTGAAGTACGATTGTCTACCCAAACATTTTCCCACATGGATCTTTCTATTAGAGTTATCTGAGTCTCACATTGCTTTAGCAATGTGGGCTATTGTAATCAAAGGCTTATAAATAAGCCTCTATGTAATCTTTCATCTACACATAAATGAGTTAACATAATAAATCCAATTGGGTATTTTCATAATTGGATGTCTCACTTATCAGTGTAAAAATTTTTATTTCTAACATGGTATCAGAGCAAGGTTTTCGGCTTTAGTCCGGTTACCTCCTGACGATCATCCGGCTTAGTAACGGCTTTCTCCCGGCTTAGTACCGGCAATCTTCCTGGCTCAGTTCCGAAAATCTTCTCGGCACAGTACCGGCTTTCTCTCGGCTCAGTACCGACAATCTTTGTTATTATTATTTTTTCCTGTAATTATTTTTGTAACTCCAAACTCAAGGTTTGTCGGTTTGTCCACCTTGAGTTTGCGGGGGAGTGTTGAAATGTGGTGTAGTACCACATTGCTTAGCAATGTGGGGAGTTTGAGGGGGAGTGTTGAAATGTGGTGTAGTACCACATTTCTTAGCAATGTGGGGTGTTGGAAGATTTTGGCTTATAAATAAGACACCCTTGTAATTTTTTAATTTCATAAATGAGATGTAATAAATTCAATTGGGTTATTAGAGTTATTTGAGTCCCACATTGCTAAAGTAATGTGGGCTATTGTAATCAAAGGCTTATAAATAAGCCTCTATGTAATCTCTCAAAGACACACCAGTGAGTACACACATCTACCCAATTGGGTCTTCCCACAGTGAATGTAGGTCTATGGACCGAACTACTTAAATCTCGTGTCTCACTTCTCTCTCTTCTCTCTCATAGTCTAAATAATTCTTCTCTCTTTTATTTTATTTTAACATGGTATCAGAGGAATTTCGATCCTGTGGCCCATTTTGGCTCAGGTTGGTCAGCACTCTTGTAACTTGTTGGCTTAGCTTGACCTAGTTTAGGCCTAGTCCAGTCCGGCCTATTTTAGTTATTCTCTTGGGCCTTCCGGCGCTTATCCGACATCTTCTCTAGGGCCTTCCGGCGCCCCGTCCGGCATCACTCCGACGACCTTCCGGCATCTTCTTTCGGACCTTCTGGTGCTCCGTTCGGCATTCCTCGGGTGTCTTCTCTCTGGCCTTCCGGCGCCTCGTCCGGCATTCCTCCGGCGAACTTCCGGCAATATCCCCATTCCGTCGACCCTCTCCGACCATCTTCAGGCGCTTGTTATCCCCTCTCCGGTCAGATTACGACCACATTCATGCGACTATCTACCCTTCTCCGGCCATCCTTTGACTCCAATTTTTCTTATGAAAAATGTCTTTTTGTAAGTCCAAACTCAACGTGTATCGTGGGGGAGTATTAGAGTTATTTGAGTCTCACATTGCTAATAAGCTTTTATGTAATCTCTCAAAAACACACCAGTGAGTACACACATCTGACCAATTGGGCATTCCCACAGTAGATGTAGGTCTATGGATCGAACTACTTAAATCTCGTGTCGTCTCACTTCTCTCTTTTTTTCTCTCTTAGTCTAAATAATTCTTCTCTATTTTATTTTATTTTAACACTTTCGATTCTATATGTATATTACTACGTACCCGCCACTCGACTGTAATTATCAACATTTTAACAATAAATTGAACTTCTGCTCATCTTCTAAACTGCCATTAATTCACTGCAGATAATTTCCTAGCAAAGTGATAATTAATTAATTAAGGATCTTTCGATGCACTATTAAATAGATGTAATTAATATACGTGTTTAGAGCTTGTCACAGGTTAGCGAGCTCTAAACACTATTACTTGTCTCAGGTTAGCTATACCTTTGCGTTGATTAATGGCTGCACGTGGCCTTAATATTCCTCTGTGCGTTTATGTAGAAGAACTGAGAGAAAAGTTTCGGTCTTAAATTTAGTTCCAGTTAACAGGCAGTCTTTTTCCCAAAATATCGAGAATATTATCCAAAAATTTGACAAACAAACATCCCCAAATCAATCTGCCTCACAAAACGCATCAAGTACAGTAGAGGTTCGTGTCACGTGCCCAGTAGGAATTCATTCGCATTATTATTCCCTTTCTGCCGAGGCTTTGAAAACTACTGCTTACTGGTGACGATCGGTAGCTTTCATTTAAACAAAGCGCGAGTGCAGTCAGTAAATTATTCAATACAATTAAAAATAAAATATCCGTCGTGTTATATCCTATATGCCTTCTCGTTTTGCATGTCGTTTAAAGGATTTTGAAGAAAGAAATAATTAATCTTAAAGGCATATTCATAAAATAAAGCTAATCAAAAGTTGAAAAGACTACTACTGGAATAACAGGCATGGGTTCTGTTGCAATTGGGGCACCCCAATTGCAACAGAACCCATGCCTGTTATTCCAGTAGTAGTCTTTTCAACTTTTGATTAGCTTTATTTTATGAATATGCCTTTAAGATTAAATTGATAACACGTATATGGTCACGCATGTGACACATCACACAAAGAAGGTTAACCAGCAGGTTCTTTGCTGGACAGCTATATGACAATTTTGTCATAGAAACGTAAGCAAAATAAAGAATCAAATCTGCAGTCTGCAGACCTGTCCCTTCAATAGTTGTTCCTTTGTCAATATTTTCCTAAATATAATAACAAGGGTTTTCTTAAAAGGCTAGGAAAATTCAAGTTCGAATTGAGGAATATTTTTAAAATTTTGATTTTTTTTTTTAATTTTGAGATTTATTAAGATTTAAAAAGTATGAAACGTGAATAAGTAGTTTTAAAAATTTTAAAGTATATTTATTTTATTCATATTTTTCATATTTCAAAATATCGAAGAAGCAAATATCACTTAAATAGTGTAAATAATTTCCCGAGACTATTATTATAGTAAAATTATAATTACACGACAAGTAATATGATTTGAAAAAATTAGACGATCTGAAATTTATTATGATATTAAACTTAATTTATATAAATATTAAATTTATTATGATATTAAATTTAACATATTAAATTAGATCCGTCCGAACTAGATCATATGTGCAAACAAGTGATCGAATCTTTTTCATTACCTAAAAACAAAAAAAATATTTCTCAAGTACTTTATATGTTTATAAATGTAAATATTTCTCAAGCTTTGATGGTGAGGTAACAAGCAGTGTCAATTTTTACAATATTGTTTCCTATTAAAAATAATTCCACTTCCCCTTTTCCTGAAAAGAAAAAGAAAAGTTCCTATCCCACATCACTACTGGATGAAGAGTAGGCTCAATTCATAAATTGGTAGTTCCCCTTTAAAGGATAGACCCTTTTAAAAGTGTGTTCGACTGACCGCTGTGAGTTGAATTTACTCTCTCTCAGCGAAGCACTTTGTGGTTGTATCCTATTCCCCTTTCCCCGAAAAGAAAAAGAAAATAATTTCACTTTACAGATCTTGTCAGATATATTACGAAGAGAGAGAAAATAGCAAAACTCCTCTATCTCTAGTAAAGAGAAACCGCACACAAAATGAAAAGATTTTGGACTTATTTAGTTGTGGATGTTATTAATTAAGAATTGAAGAACTCTATTAATTAGTGAGGTTCTTAAAAATACTACAAGATCTTATCAGCCGTTGGATCCATTATTTTTTTACGAAACTTGGATAGTGAAATCACAAAGACAACACATGATCTGTCTTCGTTATGAAATCAAATATTGCACAGAAGAAAAGAGAAATGAATAGACCGTGTGATCACCAATTGATTGATTTTAGCATTTTTAGACTTATAATATGATAATATTACTGCTTAGAAAGATATAATAGTATTTTATAAACTTAGTTAATTCCACTATAAAATTGATATTCTGATCTCAATAGGTAGTAAAACTTGAAATTAATTACTTATGAATTGTTGAGCATAAAACAACGGGAATGGATTCCCTCCGAAGGAGGGAATTCCGAAGGCCACCAAAGACAAGGTGGGGATTAAATGATGTGTACTTATTTCAACCAAGGATTTATTTTGTTTTTAATCCCCACCTTATCTTTGGTGGCCTTCGAAACAACACAGCCAAATTACACACACAAGCCTATAATTCCGCCTCCTTCACAATTCTCTCTCAACCCACTATGCTCTTCACAGGCACGGATTTCACTTACAAGAGTCCGTATTTACAAGTACAATCGTGAGCAGTTTCTACTGATTGCTTGGATCCTTCTCACTGGCTAACATGCATGTACGTTAAATGCAACGCGTGGGCCATGAGTGTTACAAAGGTCGATTTCAGTGACAGGAAACACATGGAATCCATCATAATCAATAGGAAGCAGAAGCGAAAGGCAAGTTTTGTTTAACAAAATAAGTTAATAAGGAAATTCCACCAATTACTATTGGCCAAACGGTGCCTAAAATTTAGCTTAAATAAAGGGAAAGCACTAGAAGACGACGCTGATCCCCTTATTTTCATGAAACGATCGAAGACAGAACGAGACACATGTCCACGACCAGAGACGTGAGCCATGACGACATCGTACTCCGTCTAAACCTCGTTATTATTATTATTATATGTCGTTCATTCATGTCTTGCGTCAAAACTCACTGCCGCTCTCTCTCTCTCTCAGCCAGGCCGAGGGCCGAACCTCGAAACCTCTTCTTCCTGAAAGACCATCAGAGTTTGCAATGATTACACGACCAAAGTGTTTTACGTTAATGTGTATTAGGAAAACAGAACTCCCATGATTGAACCATTGGGGTGTACGTGAAGGGATAAATTTTGGTGGCGCGGTGGCTTCGGGTTGCGTGAGATCCTGGGTTAGTTCAACTTTTTATTTTTTGATAAGATGGAATTTTTTAATGACTGTGGATTTCCACTAGAGGACGGTTCAGTTGTTCAATTCGTTTTGGATACTGACTGTGTCTGTGTAATTTTGAATTTTGTGTATCATTCGATGTCATGTTGGTATTTACCCATTTATTTATGTATTTATTTGTTTGTTTTTTAATCTTTTACAGTCTCTACTTTTCCCTCTCTCGTAGAGAGTTTCGCTGACGAAGGCTGATTTTGGTTGAATTTGTGAGCATTAATTAGCTTCTTTTACCGGAGTGTTTGCACCAACACCCCGTATGAAGTTCTCGCCAAGGGAGAGAAAAAGCTGTTGTTCTTAGACCAATCAGGTATCGCACGACGATCGTGAACTTCTTGTTATTTCTTTTCTCCGCCAGTGTTTCACTGCGCCATTCTCTTTCGCAAGCATTCATATTGCGTAACATTCTAGAGTTTCTTGCAGTATGTTTCAACTCTGGTAATATGTGAGACCCCTTGAACTTCTCTGAATTTTTATGGGGGTGGCTAGCACTTAATATTAGCCTATTTATGTATGATCTTCGTGATGAAGACTTAGAAAATAATTTTCTGAGCTACACAAAGTCACTATACCCATTCAACTCATAATTGTCACAAGCAGACAGCTACTTTGGAGTTTTACGTGTCACATGTTTCAGCTCAGCCAATGGGTTTGACCTTTCAAAAATTTCGGAATTTGTGGTTCTTATAATTGTGCGATGGAGGGTCAGCACATTATCTTCATGACCGTTCAACTACAATTTCTTTGGCGGATGCGCTTGCACTTATCACTAGCTTAATGGTGTTGCATTTGCTATTTTCCTTCCTTTTTTGCTTTATTATTATTTTTGAAGCCCCTCTCATGTTTACCTCAACAATTAGCAGTACTGTAGTTTATCAAATTATTTTTGCCCAACCGGTAGAAACAAAGATTATACTTTAAGGGAATAATTATTTTTGTGTATTGAACACAGGTTGAATTTAACAGACAAAAGAGTTATGGAGGATATGTGGACTATATTCTGTGGGGAGTCTGGGTGTTCCGACAGTGGTGGAAGGCCGTGCAATTCTACTTTTGATTTTTTCGGCCATCCCTCATCATGCATTTCTCACTTATTAATCATTTGTTTCGATGTCTTGCTCTTGGTCGTGCTCATGTTCAATATGATTCAGAAGTCGTCATCAAAAACAGTTCACATTCCAGCTCGATTGCAAGGCTTCACAAATTTGCAAATAGTTTCGGCAATTTCCAATGGTTGTCTTGGATTCGTCTACTTGTGCTTGGGTATTTGGATTTTAGAGGAGAAGTTGAGGACAACCAAGACTGCTTTACCTCTTAATTGGTGGTTACTGGTGCTGGTTCAGGGGTTCACATGGTTGTTGGTTACTATACCTGTGAGCCTTCAGGGAAATAAGTTTCGAAGAGGGCCATTGCGGCTTCTATCTATTCTTGCGTTTTTGTTTGCCGGAATTGTCTGTGCTTTATCTTTGTTCGGTGCCATTTTAAGCAAAGAAGTATCAATTAAGTTCGCGTTAGATATCTTGTCTTTTCTTGGAGCTGTGCTGTTGCTATTCTGTACGTACAAGGGGTTTAAATATGAAGCAAGTGCTGAGAGCATCAACGAAAATAACCTTTATACTCCTTTAAATGGCGAAGCAAATGGAATCAGTAAAAGTGATTCTGCTTGCTCAATTACTCCATTTGACAAAGCTGGATTCTTCTGTAAAATTTCATTTTGGTGGTTGAACTCATTGATGAAAAGAGGCAAAGAGAAGACTCTCGAGGATGAAGATATACCCAAATTGCGCAAGGCAGATCGGGCAGAAAGTTGCTATTTGTTGTTCTTGGAGCAACTGAATAAGCAAAAACAAAAAGAGCCGTCTTCCCAACCATCAATCCTAAGGACAATAATTATTTGCCATTGGAAAGAGATCCTCGTGTCAGGATTCTTTGCTTTCCTGAAGATAGTCACTCTGTCAATTGGTCCTCTGCTTTTAAATGCATTTATTTTGGTTGCTGAGGGAAAATCAAGTTTCAAATATGAGGGCTATGTGTTGGCCATGTCACTTTTTGTTTCAAAGAGCTTAGAATCTGTATCACAAAGGCAATGGTACTTCCGATGCAGACTTATTGGCCTGAAAGTGAGGTCTTTGCTCACAGCTGCCATTTACAAGAAACAGCTGAGATTATCTAATGCTGCAAAGTTGATGCATTCAGGAGGGGAGATAATGAACTATGTTACTGTTGATGCCTACAGGATTGGCGAGTTCCCATTTTGGTTCCATCAAACGTGGACAACAAGCCTCCAGCTCTGTATTGCATTAGTAATCCTATTTCGTGCAGTGGGGCTAGCAACAATTGCAGCTTTGGTGGTGATAATCCTGACTGTGCTTTGCAATGCTCCTCTTGCAAAGTTACAACATCGATTTCAAAGTAAGCTTATGGTTGCACAGGATGAGAGACTGAAGGCCAGTTCTGAGGCTCTTATCAACATGAAGGTGTTAAAATTATATGCATGGGAAACCCATTTCAAGAGTGTAATTGAAACCTTAAGGAAGGTGGAGTACAAATGGTTATCGGCAGTGCAGTTGCGAAAATCGTACACTGGCTTTCTTTTTTGGACAACACCCGTTTTGGTCTCCGCTGCAACCTTTGGAGCATGTTATTTCCTCAAAATTCCTCTACATGCGAATAATGTTTTCACCTTTGTAGCAACTTTACGCCTTGTTCAGGATCCTGTTAGATCTATCCCTGATGTCATTGGGGTGGTCATCCAAGCAAAGGTCGCATTTGCACGCATTCTAAAATTTCTTGAGGCACCAGAGCTGCAGAGTGCAAATGTCAGGAGTAAGACTAATGTGGAGAGTGTAAACCACACCATTTTTATAAAGTCTGCCAATTTCTCATGGGAAGAGAATTCATCAAAGCCCACCCTTAGAAACATAAATCTGGAGGTTAGACCTGGAGAAAAGGTGGCCATCTGTGGAGAAGTTGGCTCAGGCAAATCAACCCTTCTAGCGGCAATTCTGGGTGAAGTTCCAAATACTCAGGGAACAGTAAGTCTTCCCTTTTGCTTTCTTGATATTGGTACAGAAAATATCTCAACTGTTGCAGAGTAGTCAATGACTTTATGTTTGTTCCCTTTCTAATTTCTGCTAAGAATAACATGCTATAAGCAGTGGAGATATTTTTTAATGCAGTCCAATCATGCATTGCAAAATGTTAGTGATTACCATCCATGAGTAATCTGTTTACATTTTTTAATTAACAGATTCAAGTTTATGGGAAAATTGCCTATGTTTCTCAAATGGCATGGATCCAGACGGGGACAATACAGGAGAACATTTTGTTTGGGTGTGACATGGATGGTCATAGGTACAGAGAAACTCTTGAGAGGTGTTCACTGGTAAAGGACCTTGAGTTGCTTCCCCATGGTGATCTGACTGAGATAGGGGAGAGAGGAGTTAATCTGAGTGGTGGACAAAAGCAGCGAATTCAACTTGCTCGTGCTCTTTATCAGAATGCTGATATATATCTCTTGGATGATCCATTCAGTGCGGTTGATGCACACACTGCTTCAAGCTTATTCAACGTAATTCACATTTACCAAACTCCATTCCATGTCTTATTTTCTTCAATTGTTCGCATCGGCGAAAGCTAATTTACACTTTGGCAGGAATATGTCATGGAAGCACTTTCAGGGAAGACAGTTTTACTTGTAACCCATCAAGTTGATTTCCTGCCTGCGTTTAATTCTGTTCTGGTCAGTCAACTTAGCATTTTTCATTTATTTATTTCCATTCTTCAAGGTAGATATAATGCCTTTCAAATACGTATGAATTGGATGGGAGCTAGTATCCTTTGGGTGATCACATTTTTCGGCCTAAACATTAAACACATAGGGTTTCTACTTTATTGTCTTTCATCAGATGCTCAATATTTTGTTGTTGTGGGGGGGCAAGACTCACGGATCTCTTCTTGACACCTTACAACATTGATAAGGTGAAACCATTTGGACGGCTCTTGTTTCCATAAAAGAGGACATGTTAGTATGACTACGGGTTTCATCAATCTGCTCGTGAGTACTTTTTTTTAAGCATCTGCTCATATGTACTTACCACGAAAAAAAAATCTGCTCAGTCCCACAATTGGATAGGATCTCCCTCATTTCAGTTATGTCACGTGAGTTAGCTCAATGAGAAACCTTAATCATTAAGGGTGGATAGCTCATTGAATTTTGCTTTTCATCTATGCAGCTTCTTGTTTATTGATATTTTTGCTAATCAAAAGCTTTCAATTCACAACAATCACCCTAAGTTTGATACTGTTGCCAGTTGATGTCAGATGGGGAAATCCTACAAGCAGCTCCTTATCAACAGTTATTGGTCAGAAGTCAGGAATTTCAGGACCTCGTCAATGCCCATAAAGAGACTGCTGGTTCGGATAAGCTAGCGGACATTACTGCTGTCCAGGGACGTGGAACATCTGCCAAAGATATCAGGAAAACTTACATAGAGAAGAAATTAAAAGGAGATGAAGGTGACCAATTGATTAAGCAAGAAGAGAGAGAAACAGGAGACACAGGGTTTACACCTTATCTACAATACCTAAATCAGAACAAGGGTTTCTTGTATTTCTCCTTGGCCAGTCTAAGTCACCTTATATTTGTTGCTGGTCAAATATCACAGAACTCTTGGTTGGCTGCTAATGTTGAAAATCCCCATGTTAGCACATTGCGGTTGATTGCGGTTTACTTGCTGATTGGAGTTGCCTCTACTGTAGTTTTGCTGTGTCGATCACTATCATCAGTTGCTTTGGGTCTTCAATCATCAAAATCTTTATTCTCACAGCTATTAAATTCACTTTTTTGTGCACCCATGACTTTTTATGACTCCACTCCTCTCGGAAGGATTCTTAGTCGGGTATGCATCTCAAACAGAAAATGTGCTCAGAGATGGATAGACGATTTGTGAAGCCAACATGACCTTGTTTCTTTTTGTTCTTGTACAGATATCAGCTGATCTAAGTATCGTCGATCTTGATGTCCCTTTCAGCTTTATCTTTGCTGTTGGGGCTACCACTAATGCTTATGCCAATCTTGGTGTACTGGCTGTTATTACCTGGCAAGTTCTTTTTGTCTCTATGCCAGTGGTTTATCTGGCAATTCGCTTGCAGGTAACACCATACATGCCACTCTCATTAATGCTCACTGTATGAAGTTTTTAGTCAGTGTCTAAAGAATCTTTATTAAACTTCAACATGTGCAAAGTTATGCTATCACCGATAATATGAACATCTGGAATGGACTTTAGGAAAGTACACGCTATAATGTTGGATGTCTTACTGTTGTGCATTATAAACTGTTGGAAGTTGAAATACTGTCAAAGTAAACTGACATAATCAGGATCTGGTGTGTTGAAAGAGTTTTAGGTCCAATAGTTGTAGTTTGTGTATGTTTCTCCCTTTTTTTGGGGGGTGGGGGGATTATATATGGAAAGTTTTCTGTATGATTCAGGTATTATTATTCTATAGACCCAGGAGGAGATCATGTAAACATTCTCCAAGTTAATGCCGCATTTTTATATTGTAAGCACTTTTTATGATACCAAATAATAATTGTTTGTCCTCGTAGCTTGTTTGTTTTGGCCACTCTTTTTGTGCGATGGATGAATAGACATATAAATTATTGGGATTGTTCCAGATAAAGTTTAAACCTAGAGGATGATGTCCTTATAGGATCCATTGTGTGCCAGTCTCAGACTTCTTGTCTTGCTTTTGAAACAGGAGCATCCTTCTTTTCTTTGGGAAGCCTTGTGTTAATTTTCTATTTGTAGAAAGAGTGATTCTAATGATTTTGGCATTCTTTCTCTAACAGAGATATTATTTTGCAACCGCAAAAGAGCTGATGCGGATCAATGGCACAACCAAGTCCTTGGTAGCAAATCATCTAGCGGAGTCTGTGGCTGGAGCCATGACTATAAGAGCTTTTGAGGAAGAAGAGCGATTTTTTGCAAAGAATCTTAATCTAATAGATATAAATGCGAGTCCCTTTTTCCATAGCTTTTCTGCGAATGAATGGTTGATCCAAAGATTAGAAACACTCAGTGCAACCGTTCTTGCATCTGCAGCACTGTCCATGGCTTTGCTTCCTCCTGGAACTTTCAGCTCTGGTGAGTGCCAATTTTCAAATTCAAAGGGTCATTGTTGCTATCTTATTGTTATTGGTTTTCTGGAGTGCTACTTTTTTGGTAATTTACAGTTCTTGTGTGAGCTTCAATTTATGGATTTCGGTTGAAAGTACATTTTTTGAGTCATTTTGAGCGGTAAAATGTTTTTATAATCTTTTTCACCTTTTAACGACAACAACTCCTATTACAGGATTCATCGGAATGGCACTTTCCTACGGTCTTTCCTTAAACATGTCCCTTGTCTTCTCGATACAAAACCAGTGCACTCTAGCAAATTACATCATTTCCGTTGAAAGATTGAATCAATACATGCATATACCTAGTGAGGCCCCTGAAATAATAGAAGGGAACCGTCCTCCAACCAATTGGCCATCTACGGGTAAAGTGGAGATCCTTGATTTGAAGGTAAATATTGTTTTGCATTGGTGTTAAAATCAAAGAAGGTTATCATGCTCAGTCTGAGAATGCTTATGTCAAAACAGATAAGATATAGGCCCGATACACCTCTTGTTCTTCGTGGCATCAGCTGCACATTTGAAGGAGGGCAAAAAATTGGTATCGTAGGCAGAACCGGCAGTGGAAAGAGTACTCTTCTAGGTGCTCTGTTTCGTTTGGTGGAGCCAGCAGGAGGGAAGATAATAATAGATGGCATTGACATTTCTCTGATTGGACTTCATGATTTGCGATCTCGTCTTGGAATAATACCTCAAGATCCTACTCTTTTTAATGGTACAGTGAGATACAATTTGGATCCCTTGTCTCAACATTCCGACAAGGAAATTTGGGAGGTAATTAAAAGGCCTGTGGTTGCTTCAGTACTGGTTGTAACCATTAGGTCTGTCTCTTGTGGAACTTTTCTACATGAAAATAGTACCTTTTTTGCTTGCTTATTTCCTGGTTTGCAAGTATTGAACAAGTATGAATTTTCCTTTGAAGGTTCTTGAAAAGTGTCAGCTTCAGGATGCTGTGAAGGAGAAAGAGCAGGGCTTAGATTCCTTGGGTAAGTCCGCGATCGATGTTTTGGTCGTTTTTCTGCAACTACTTGTGTTTCTTATCACCAATATCAACTAAAAACTTTTTTCTGCCAAAACAAACAAAAACTATGTTTTAGTTATGGAGGATGGATCAAATTGGAGCCAAGGGCAACGACAGTTATTCTGTTTAGGGCGTGCACTTTTGAGGAGAAGTCGGATACTGGTGCTTGATGAAGCAACTGCATCAATTGACAATGCAACAGATATGATTCTGCAAAAAACAATTCGGCATGAATTTGCTGATTGTACTGTGATTACAGTGGCACACAGGATACCTACTGTGATGGACTGCGGAGTGGTTCTTGCAATTAGTGATGGTAAGTTGCATTAATTACTTTTATCCCCTCATCTATAGAATATTTCCTTAGGTGTGATTCCCCAAAACCTCTCTCTCTTGGATATCTTTAATGATTTTGATGCTAGGTAATCTTCTCTCATTAGTATAATAGTCCAATTTCCTATAATTCTGAATCTTGTTGCAAACTTAGTCCTTTGATATTAATGACCTCAGAAGGCTAAGAAAAATTCAGGCTTTTTCAGGCTAGAAGGCAATTCATTTATAGGAATCAAGATCCTATGCAATTTCTGCTCGAATTGCACGGAAGAATTCAAAGAGAGATAGACACGACATATGGATCTCGCACTATTTAATATTATCCATACTGCTCATATAAAGTTTCAGGCAGTATGAACCCTACAATAGGGTCTACTTGTTGATAGGATCTCAATTGCAGAGGATATCAATCCCATTTACGTTAGTTAGGATGAAATGGCCCTTATGTTTTAAGATGGCCACAAAAAGCATCACTTAATTGTGATGTCCCTGATTTTGTTTTGTTCAGAATTGAAATGGGGGCCAAGAAAGAGTTGTACATGAATAAGGAAAACAGTGAACCAATTAACTTCCAAGTGAAATATCACCCTTTTCTTTTACTTTTTCAAAAACAAAAAAACAAAATACCATGCAATTGTTTTGATGGAACGCTTTCTATTCTATTTCAGGGCAAATTGCGGAGTATGATGAGCCAATGAAGTTAATGAAGAAAGAAGGTTCACTGTTTGGGGAGCTTGTCTCAGAATACTGGTCTCATCTTCATTCTGCAGAATCGCAGTGAATCCAAGGAAAAATTTCTTGTCCAGCCTTTTTTTATCTCAGCCTTGGTAAGTAGCAAAAACAAGAAAGAAAGGGACGGTAGGTTGTATAATATTTCAATATCATGGGGCCTAGAGATCAAGAAGAAGAAGGTTGCAAGGCCACTTTCTAGGTTGTGTAATGTATGTAGGCATGTCCAACTGTGACGCTTCTGTAATTTTTGGAAGGCAATGAATTCAGCAGAAACTCGAAAGAGTTCCACTTCTATGAACTTTATACCCCCATGCAGCGGCTTCCTGTGTATGATTATGTTTGAATCCAAGATAAAACACCACCCAACTCCCAATTTTAGTCTCAATTTCGGACTGCCTGTAACAAGACTAACAGCTGTTGCCTGTTGCTGAAAAATACAAGTTCATGCAGAGCTGAATCCAGATATAAAAAAGGCAGCCAACTTTCATAGATAAAGGCTTATATAAAAACTGATATATTAATCGCCCTCGAAGTTAGGGATTCCAAATATAACAATAAAAAGCCTATGGTATTGAAAAACTGATTTCTTATGGGATACTACAAGGGCAGAATGAGCATACAGGCCCATGCTTAAGATTAAGCGAGCATCGGCTTGAGTATGAGTTGGTTGTCCTTGTAACCCCACTTGACCATGCTCCTCTCATGTTAACATACACTGGGTAAATTTGACAGATATCAAGCATGCATTTCTTTAGTTCTCACGCTGCAAAGAAAACATTAAAGAAGCTTGTTTCATATTTGTAAAAAGTTAAAAGCCAAAATAACTTAAGCCAATAAATTAGGAGGTTAGGATTAAAAATGTAAGGACTGACATGATAACTTTAGATTCTGAAGCAATTTCTCCACCATAATTCTCTGCTGCACCCCGCTCAAAGATTCCGAGTTCATAATTGCATTAGCGACAACAATGACTGTAGATGGAGAGGTGGCATTGACCTACAATCCAGTATGATAATATAAGATAACATCATGAAGTGTCTTCGAGGTTGAAGCATAAGCCATACCCGAGTTTTCAGTCCAGCCAGGGCCCTCAAGCCCATATCAAGAACCAGTAATAGCTTAAATGAATTGGAGAAGGGGGACAGTCTTAACCCAAACCACAATAAAATAGCGCCTCAAGAAGCATACCCAAACACGGCCATTCAATCCAACTGCTATCTCAAAAGAAAGCTTCTTCCCTAAAGCATCGAGAACTGGACAGGTCGGCGAGCCCAGGAGCCTAGATCAGAGACGAGTTATATCAACATGTTAGAAGCAAAGCCTCAAGCTTATTGCATCTGTAATGTTTACCCAAAAAACGTGCTATTGACCATGCATTCTGCCATGGGAGCGTGTTGCATTTAAAAATTCTATCAAACATCAAAATATGAGCTGAAAGTGCCACAAAGATCTTACATTCTTGATAGGCCAGTCGAAGATTCAAACATGTAGCCATCTTTAAGCTGGCCAAATTCTGCTGCTTTCCCACTGGCTGTAAAATGCAGCACAAGGTAATGAACAGGCCATGATAGCAAGAAAGCCAATAAATCAACAAGAAACTTTGAGAAACTAACAAATTGTCGGAAACATGACCAGCATATTAACAAGAATACAAAAGATGAAGACCAACCATCAGTGCATGAGAGCTCTGGATTAATGCCAGGGTTTGCCCTCACAATCCGAACATAGAGCAAAGTACCTACCTGCAGCACAATGCATTACAAAGAAAATACTGTCACACTCTTATCTATATTAAGCAAAGGACAAACTATTAGAAGAAGCAGCCAGTGTTCAATACTAGATGCTACATGTGGTTTCAGTAACACAATCAACCTTCTTGGAAACTAAAGTATTTGAGGAGCATATCTTAACTCATAGTAAAGAACTGATCATGGTGTAAAGCTGCCTCTCGGAGCAATTAAATAAAGGAAGAGAAAAGGTTCATGCAGCTAAGTCATGCCAATTATCATCTAGAAAGAAAGTGCAACTTATTCCTTTAGCAGATCCAAGTTTTAAAGGCTTTAGTTTCCACATTAGGAACATTCACCTCACTCTTTAAGGAGCCAAACTGGTGTGGAAAGAAATGCATCTAGCAAGAAAGAGATGCAGTCTCAAACTATAACTCAAATACCCCAGCATTGGTATTTATGTTTTTTCATAACCAAGCAGATCCTTAGCATCAGCATATATTCTAGGCAGCTAGCACATGTGGCCAACAGCAAAATCAAGACCATCTAGTAAAGTTGCCTTCAGTGGTATAAGGAAAGAATATTAGTTTTCACAAAACTGGTCCTCTATTTTTCAACAGAAAGGCCACTAAAATTAGGGAGAACACAACTTTGAGTTTATAACACCTCCCATCCTTCTCTCCCTATGGCTTACAACTAAAAGAAAAATGAGAATAGAAGGTCAAAAAAACAAATGACTGATTTCTGTAGAGTGCTGCATGGATGGGCAATGCCACTAAACTTAAACTACAGCACATAACACATAGTCTTCGCAACTGACATATAGGCATGACTTTTAACTTGAACACACCTCAAACTTTGGTATATTTCTCCTTGTTCCTCCTTCAAACGCTAGCACAGGCAAATAAGCCAATGCAGGTCCTTTTATGTCCACAAGAAAGTTCTGCAAATGAAGGACAAAAATATCACAAAAAAGAATTTTGGCATTCGCAACAGCACCTAAAACTTTCCAGCATAGGTACCTCGAAGAGATTGAACAAACAAAAATAGTACTTTGCATGAAAAGAAAGCATTTCATGCTTGGGAGGAGGACATGGCAGAACAAGACCAGGAGCTATTAATCACTCAGGAATAAGACAGTGTATCATGAAATAATATTCCATAACAAATTATAATAAATAAAAAAGGAGATAAATATGGGAAGCATCACCTCCCCAGCAATAACATTTCTTCAAAATTGGACATTTCAAGTTATAGATCGAACCATTTTTCTTTTGGATATCTCCCCCTCCTATCCCCTCCCTCTCTCTTTTTCCTTCTTTTCTCCTTCAACTCGCCTACTGGTCACTAAAAGATCCAACAAGTTCAAAGAATCAAGTTCAGCCTAACATATCCTTTTTCTTCTTTTTGATAAGTGAATCTAAAATATGCCATAATTGCTAAAAAACAACTAACCCATTTGACACCAACTGTACCCATCGCTTAATATTCTTTTTGGTCACTCAGACAGCAACACAAGCACACCACCATTTTCATTTTTCCCAACCCTAGTCTTCTTCCTCTATGTAAGCCACAAGGTGAAAAGCCAAAGCTTTTGGAGAAGACTTGTGATATGCATGTATCTAGCAGGGCTGTTCAAGATTGGGCAGAAATAGACCAGCTTGACAGAAACCGGGCCAAGCCTGACCATTTGGGGCGGTTCGGCTGTTGGCCCAGTCCCCCTTGAAACCGAAGGGCTCGGTTTCAGGGGTTTGGCCCACCAAAACCGTTCCGAACTGAGCTAAAAAAAAACACTTAGACCCCCCCCAAAACCGCGACCTCTCATCTCTCCCTCTTCCTTTCTTGACTTCTCATCTCTCCCTCTCCTCTCTTCACACCGTCAACTGCTCTCCCCTCTCTTTTGGCCGCTGCCAATGCTGCTGCTCACCCATCTCTCTCTCTGTCTCGGAGCTGCATCTCTCTCTTTGGTGCAACGCTCCGTGGTTGTTGGCATCTCTCTCTCTCTCTCTCTCTCTCTCTCTCGAGCTTTAGGACGATTTTGTTCTAGATATAGAAGATGCTTCTGGTTGTTGCTTGTTGGCTGCTTGTGGGTGATTTTGGTTGTTATTTGATCGTTGGTTTGTTCACGGTGATTTTGGTTGTTGTTGTTAGTGTTACAAAGGCCGAAAACAGACCGAAACTGACTTGGACCAAATCGAGGTTGGTCCTATAGGTCTTGGGAGGCCTCGGTTTGGTGGTCGGATTGGATTTTCCAAAAACCGACCACCTCAACGAGGGGCACAAACCGAACCAAGGGGTTCAGTTTTCACCCCTAGTATCTGGGGAGAAGGGGTCATGATTACCATCAGAAGAATGACCTCTTTTTTTAAGTCCAAATGATCCAAATAAAGCACATGAGGCATTGTTCTGCCCATGCCTAATTTATCTGTTCGTGTCCTTGTTTCCTATCAACAATTATACCCTTTCCAAGATTCGACTGTTTGCTGTTCAGTGCACATGCACAAGCAGACGGAGGAAAGAGCAGTGAAGTGCACATTCCAATCCAAAACTATAAGGTTATTTGCAATGTCCCTGATAAACTTTGATGACAAGTAATCAGCTACTTAACTTTGTGATTACTTGCAGTGTCCAACATGCTCCCCCACCCCCACAGTCAACACCACTGTTAAAGTTTTCTTACTTTCTCTTAGATACTTCAAATTTCCCAAGCTTATCATGTGATACAGAAAAATAAATGAGAAACCATGCACAGATCATTTGACAATACAATAAATCTAATGTATTTACAACAGTTACATACATGCAAAGGTTTGCAAATATTTTTTTCTTAATCTGCAGATAGGCAACTTCAGTGTGCATAGATATCAGAGCAATCTCTATATTTTCAGTCTCCATAGAGGAATCACTATAGCTCCTAAAACTCAGAGATAAATTAGGCTTAAATAAATACATAGATTTTTTGAATTAAGCAACAAAATGGCTGCTCTAATTTCAAAAAGCAACTGCACTAAAGTTAAAAGAAGACTTTGTGAGCATTCGAGAATTAATATGGGCAAATCCAATCTCTGATAATGTAATTATCTTACATCAGCTTTAGAGTCTACCACTATTCCAAGAACAGAATCCCCTGCTTGAGGTTCGTACTGTGAAAAAGAAAGAAAAAATTCACACATTCAAATTAGGAGAAAAGTTATGAAACAATAGAAAATATTGAAAGCCATATGAAAAGACATAAACTTGTGAAAAATATAGAGGTCAATGTCTTCCCATCAAAGTGAAGGACTAGAAACACCACTGAAGAATATGATATATTGACAAACGAAAGAAAAAAAAGGTCCATTTTCAGTAGAAAGAGAGATCAATTATAAGTATTCATTCGTTAATCATCATCAAAACACACATGACCCAAACACATGGCTTGAAAGTAATAACCCCTTCCTTTCCTTCCCCTCCCCCCACCGAAAAGGAAAATAAGAAAAAAGAAGGGGTTTGTAACAAAATAAGGATGTGACAGTATTCAAGAGGACAAGCGAAAATATACAAAACCCATTGCTGGTTCAATACCCTTGACGACCCTAGTACATATGTAAGAACATTTCAGAATTGCATGCACAGTAGGTAAGTTGCTTGTCAGGCATGAACAAACATAAGCATAACTAACCCTCTTCTGGGAGCTTTCGACCCAGTACTTATTTGGCTTCGAGCAGTGGCGGAACCAGGACCAAAATTCAGGGGGGTCGAATTCTAAAGACGAAATGATAAATTTTTTTTTTCCTTTATAATGCTAAAAATTGTCTTACAATTACAATATCAAAAATTAAAGACTAAAAGCATTAAAAATATTACAATACATGTACCCAGTGGCGGAGCCAGAAACACAATTAATGGGGGGCAAACTTTTTAAGGAAAAATGACAAAAAAAATTTTTTTTACTACTTAATGCAAAAAAAGTCTGAAGTTCTAAAATTAGTGCTTCCCTTTGCTCCATGCAATGACACATTTGTCTACCTAGAAGTGCAAAATACTCATCCGCCTCATGATATTTTGGCAATCAACTTTTTCTTCGTTTTTTTTTCTTTCATTCTTTGACTAAGTTAACGTCCATACATAGTGGATATCTAAGTCCACATAATATTGTACCTCTGAATAGAGGAAACAACACCTGGCTCTTATGATCAGACATCGAGACTTTCACAGACACCCAGCGAGGGTATACCCAAGGAAGAAAAAAAGTGGGTCGCGGGAACAACCTGCAACCGTACTATCCAAATAATTGAACAATATTTTTTTTTTGCAAAAAGTTACAATAGGAGCTTTTAAGTTTTTTTTAATATAATATGCAAAAATAAGGGAAAAAAGCAAAAAATGAGAGAGTGAGAGGTGTGAGGACTGATGGTGCCAGTTTAGCTCATTTCTGCTGTGTGGACTGATAGAAAATGTCAGACGATGTTATTGCAGTTTTCTGGGTCAGGGGTATCGGGCCCAGACTTTATGTGTAAAACATATGTATAGTTGGTCTGAGCTTGAACTTCAGGGGTATCGGGCTCAGACCAACTTAATTTTTTTTTAAAAAAAAAAAAATAAAGTAATGAAAAAAAAAAATTTTGTGGCGTGAGGGGTAGCGACCGCCCAGGGTCGCTACCCCTTAGTTCCGCCTCTGGCTTCGAGTACCTCAGCTTCCCGGCCTTCATGGCGGTAATAGAGTCACAGTCCTGGAAATTTACCATAAACCTCTAATACGTCGAAATCATACCGAGTGTTCGCCCATAAAGTACAATACTTTCCAATGAAGGGATATAATAACAGCCAACTGCGATAATAGGAAAAAGAAAAGCCTAGGCACAGACCTGACGGAGACCACCGCCAAGCTTTATAGTTTGGTTAGTCATGCTTGAGAGATCAAGAACCACATCTCCTGGAACCTAAACAACAACCATCCAGGGGGAAAAAATAAAAAAACTAAGCTTCGTTCGGTAATAACGGTAAGCACTGAACCGAACCAATATGTACTCACGACTGACTGATCCACGAAGCTCGTCGGTGAACCGGAAGGTTTGATTTCCATTACGTAATTTCCGATAGGGACTCGAGTTTCCTTCTTCGGCTGAAAATTGCCGCTCAGATGGTTTTGCCGCTCTGTGTTAGAATATGTAGGTGTGACTTGTGAGAGGGTAAAATGGTTGTTCCCAAAAAAAAAAAACAAAAAGTATCGCTTGAATGTTTAATACAGGATAGTTCGGCCAAATTTATAGGTTTAAACTTTTTTAAGTCGCCCGGTATTCCTATATACCATATTTAAGACACTTCCCATATAATTATCTCTCTAACAAAGGTAGGAAAATGTCTTATTAGATCAGGGCTTCCATAATTCCATTCGAGACAGGAGCCTTAAGAGAAAAAAAGCCGATAGGATCAAAGGTTTCTAGTTTCTACTTAAGAGGAATTGTGCTTATTATGTGGTATGATCCACAAAGGAGTATTTAGAAAACGAGCTTGTAAAAAAAATATTATTCCACATTTGAAAGATGTCGTAAGTGTAAGCGATTAATATAATATAATTGAGTTCAAAACTTATATTCTTTAAATTTTAAGTTTTTTTTAAAAAAACTTTTAGGTTGATTAGTATGAAATCAACCTCTCGTGTACTTATCTCCCAAATACGCTGCAGTACGAGGTTGGGGCCGTGTGACGGAACCAACTAAAATTTTGGGTATGTTTGAGAGTGAAAATTTTGAGTATTGGAGTTTGAAAAATATTATAAAGTAAAGATATGTTATGAGAGTTGGTGAAAAAGTGAAGAGAAGATTTTTAATAAATATTATAATAATAAAATTATGTGATGAACAAAAAAAAAACAAGGGATAAATACACTTTGTCCTCATTGTTTTTGGGGTCATTTATATTTTGCATCTCGATGTTTTATTTTTGATACATTAGACTCATTATCTTCCACATTTTTGCAATCTGGACCCCGTAGCTGATTTGACCGTCTAAATTGACGGATTTCGTCAACACGTAAACCGGTCGACCGCTACAAAGGTAACGTGAGAGGCATGACAAGCCGGTCGACCGCTTCATGTAGCGGTCGGCCGGTGCATGTGTTGACAAAATCCGTCAATTTAGACGGCAAATTGGGTACGGGGTCCACATTGCAAAAATGTGGAAGATAATGGATCCACAGAGGCTAACTGTTTATGGTCGAGCAATGGGTCTCAGATCAAAGTCTTTCTCGAACCCCATGGGTACAATCAATCAACATCAACAAATTCGTTAGGGAAACAGAATGAGGGCTGTAATCGACTCAATGGGAACGCATGCCCGGAACATAGAGAACCTACAGCGCACTGACCATTTCCCACGACGTCACACTGCTCACTTGAAGAAAACTAATGCAGAGCAATTTGGCAGCCACTGTTTATCCCTTTTGGTCTTTTCGCGTTTTCTATGACAAATGGAGCTGATAACACTGGTATGATATGATATGGCAGCTTGAACTAGTGCATGGGTTTCATATGGAAAAGCTTCCATATTGCAATGTGGATTGGTGCATGGGTTTCATATGACAATGGGTAGGGCAGGCACATGTACTGTAGCGCAAGCAAAAAGAACATATTGACACAAATGCTAGTCCTTCGTGGCAAATCATCTAGCTGAGTCTTTGGTAGGAGCAGTGGCGAAACCAGGAATGAAAACTAACCCGGGCGAACTTTTAAAGCAAAATGACTAAAAAAAATTTTTCATACGTAATGTAAAAAATTGTCTTAGAGTTACAATATCAAAACATTAAAGACTAAAAACATTAAAAATATTGAATTACACATAACGTACTATGTACTACGACTGAGAGGGGGTAATTGGATTCTACGGTTGTGCATCTTCTGAAAACGTTGCAAAATGGCTTCGTTCTCAATAGTTTCAAAAATTTCCCGCTCGATGTACACAATCATGCAATCATTCATCCAATCATCTCTCATTCTATTACGCAAATCAGTCTTGATAATTTTCATCGTAGAGAAGACTCTCTCAACGGTTGCAGTCGTAACCGGTAAGACCAATGCCAACGTAATAAGACGATAAACCAATGGATACAAAATATTCTTTCTGGTCTCAACCATCTTCACAACAAGAGCTTCAATATCTTTAAGCCCAGAGAAAACATTAGTTCTTCTAACATCTCTAATGTAGGTGTCAAGCTGATCTCTAAGTACCACGCAATCAATTGTTGAGAAATCTTCAGGGTAAAATTCAGCAAGACGACATAATCTATCAAGATCAAATGCTGAGAATGAGTCCCTTGGATCAAGACATGTTATGCAAAGAAGTAACTCCATACTTGTTTCTGTGAAACGATTATTCATCTCCTGAGCAATCAAATCAATAACCTGACAAAAGACTTTCACACGAAAATAATGCAAATAAGTAATCTTCCGCCCTCCACGCCTCGAACGACCGCGAGTTGGTATAATGTCTTCCATATTGGGCACATTGATAAAATTATTCAGAAAAAATGTTTTGACTTCTTCCAAAAATTTATCCCATCCTTCCTCCCTCAACTCTTGCAACCGTTCCCTCACAACTCCAACCAAACTCATAGCATTAACAATATCTTGATCCTTTCGCTGTAAGGTCTGTGACAAATCATTTGTAATTCCCATTATTTTCTTCAACAAATGCATAGTGAATACAAATTCATAACTTTGCATCTTATCCATCAAGCTTCTAGCCATGGCTCTTTGTTCTGGGCAAGTACCATCCTCATTTATGTTTTCAAGAACGTCCAACACGGCTGACCACATAGTGAAGAGACGCAGTATTGTGATGTAGTATGAACCCCAACGAGTGTCACCTACAATGTTATGAGAATTAAAAACCAATAAATAAAGAAAGAAAGACTAAATGGTCTAAAGTATTGAAACGAGATATAGTAATCAACGACTATCACCTGGTCGTGCGAGACTAGTTTCTTGATTTTTACCCTTTCCACTAGAAATCTCTTCATTTTCCAACTTCTCCACTATCTTCTCATGTTGACTTTGCCGAAGATTATCTTTCCTTTTATAAGAAGCTCCGACCATAGTCACAATCAAAGAAGTGTAATTAAAAAAATCCTCAACTTGAAAATTATTCTTTGCAATAGCCACAACTGTCAATTGAAGTTGGTGAGCAAAACAATGAATATAGGTAGCGGAAGGATTATCCCTCGAAATGAGCGACTTCAACCCATTGAACTCGCCTCGCATGTTTGAGGCCCCATCATACCCTTGACCTCTCAATTTGGAAATTGACAACTCATGTCTTGCAAACAATTTGTGTATAGCATCTTTCAAAGACTGGGAGCAAGTATCAGGAACATGTTCCACACCAAGAAACCTTTCAATCACATGTCCATGTCTGTTCACATATCTCAAAACCACTGTCATTTGCTCATTCACTGAATTATCACGAGACTCATCAACCATAATAGAAAAAAAACTATCCTCAATATCTTTACTAATGGCAAGTGTGGTCTCCGCTGCACAAGCATTCACCAATTCCTTCTGAGTTTTTGGAGAAGTCATTTGATTGTTTCCAGGAGCATTACTATTAATTGTCTTAGCAACCTTTTCATCACGCTTACCATACCATTCCAAAAGTTCAAGAAAATTGTCTTTTCTCAATGAACCCTCGGACTCGTCATGACCACGAAAAGTCAATCCTTGCACCAAAAGAAACCGAATGTAATCTAAAATCGTTGTTAAGCGAACGCGATAAGCATTCTCTATATCATGCCCATGTGCGGATAACATGTGCGTCACACTTTGTCGCTGATTTTCGAATGCTTCACATTGCATTCTAGCTTCATTGTGAGCACTATCATGTGCACCAACATGCTCAGCAAAAACCTGGATTGCATTTTTCCAGTTGCAAAATCCAAGAGAAGTAAACACACCTCCCCCAGACCTTTCCCCTCTAGGTCGCCGAAACAAATAACACCACAAACAATACGCGACATCCTTCGATACACTATATTCCAACCATGGATAATCTTTAAACCATAACTCCCTAAAACCCCTCTTATCTTTCCCATATTTCTTCTTAGGAAAATTGTGGCCACGTGGTTGACAAGGACCTTTAATTAAGTATTCCCTACGAACTTGATCCTTAATCCCAACATCATATTCTTCGATGAGTTTACGTAACCCTGGATCAGCAATAATATCATCCGGACTAAACTCAATGCAGAGTCTTTTCAAACTAGTTTCCATTTTAGAACTAGTAGCGACGTTAGGAGTAGATGACTCAACGCTGTATAGCTTTCTTGGATAAAACCTTTCCATTATCTAAACAAAACAAAATTCAAAGAAATTTCCCAAACTCATCAATTTATCCAAATTAATCATACAATTCTCAATCATACTAATTCAATGTTAAAATTCCATGACAAACAAGATATTTCAATAATAAAATAGTGATGACACCAAATATCAACATTTGAACAATTAAGAATAATAGCAAACAAGATTGGGTCAACTAAGGTTGTCCTAGACTCAACATCATCACAATCCAACCTAAAAATTACTACACAAATAGAATCCCTTCCTCCGGTTTCCTTCACAATCCAAACTAGAGTTAAGCAAGAAATGAAAAAAAGTTTTAAAGAAAGGAGATCACCTACCGCAAATGTCCTTCCAGCAAATAAGCAAGTATATTGGCAAAGTTCAAATGTGCTTCCAGCAATGGATTTTGATCTTCACTACACAAATCCACATAGAGAACAATAAGTTAACAATTTCTGATATATAACAAAATGAAAAGGCAAATGCATATAGCCAACCAGAAATATCTAGCCCTCATAGACAAAGAAGTCAAACAGCCCCATATAGATAGGAGTGCATCAATGCTGAGTTAAAATATACAAATAAAATTACAAGTTACTCGATAACATTTTTCACCAAAGTACCAACAATTTAAGAAGAGGAATGAGGAATGAAAAAGCATGGTGTCTGAGGTAGTGTAGGATGGCAGGACTAGGTCAGGTCATATTAGTTCTTCTGGAAAAATACAAGAAGATGAAGCTTGGGCACATGCTAGAAAAGAAATGCAGAGAAGCACATCCATCCAAGAAGAGCATGGACATTCCAAGTAATCCTGCGCCAAAGAAATGGTTGAGTATGGGGGTTTACACTTAAATCAAACTTGCTTCTCTTGAGGGAAAATAACGTATACACCCATTTGAAAATATCCATTTTAACGAATATTTATTGACCCTTTCCTTACAGCTATTTGGATGAAGAATTAGAAGAGAGCTGCGAAAGATGACAGTAAATTCATTTTTTTAAGGATTCTCCAATTAGCCAACAGAAAGGGCTCAAGTCTTTGAAGACCAATGAGCCATTATATGCAGACAACCCTTGCATCCACTTCTTGTCCAAACTCCATCATTTTTAAGTGACACAGGAAAAAAAGGGCATTTGTCCCTGTGCCAATATTCGATAGGAGAAGTTGGAACCAAAATTATACATCCCCAGCCAATAAAAGTAACAATTACACCGTTTGGTTGCTTTAAAAGCAGAAGAAGAAAAAAATGTTAATTTTGCATTCCATTTAAGATCAGAAAAATCAATAATTGAGGTGAAAAGCACACCCGAACTAAACCAATTACTCTATTTGACTCAATTTGAGGGGGGAAAGAAAAATTAAAATATTAGGCTTTAAACACAGAAACTTGAAACGAAAGAGGGAGGAGGGAGGAGGGGTCGTCACCACAGTGAAGTACTACTCCTTTATTGCATTCTATAAACTACAATGGATCCAGACATGACAGTTCAAGCGGAATAACAAGAAAAAATAAACTACCTGGGCAGAAGCAGTTTAGCAAATTATCATTGGATTTTTTACAGTACTCTCGCTACTGTTCGCAACTTGCATGCTCTTCACACGCACACAAAGAAACAAATTACCAAACTGCTTCTATCCCTTCCATTTTATATATGGAAAAAATTAAAAACTTGTCCACTAATTGTGAGGGAATCTAATTCAAAATTGTGACCTAGGTATTTAAAGCAGGCCCTCAAACCAAGTTCCAACAGTAGAGGTGGAGGGGGTGGCCGTCATCCCCTCTCTTCCAATGTCAAAGGGCTCAATTCTACAAAGTCTCTAACTTTTGGTAAACCCATAACAAGATCGCACTCAACGTATTCAAAAGACATGATCCCCGTGCTTACTCACACTACAAACCAAATCCCCAAAATAAATAGAAATAACAAAAAGCCAAATTTAATTAGCGAAGAGAAAAAGCCATAGAGAAAATATCAGGATCCACTTTCTCTGCGCTGGTGAGATGCATACCTTCACGCTTCCACGAGTCTCTGCAAGGAGCTCGCCTTCTCAAACTACCAGTGCCGCCGGCAGTGAGCTGAAGCCTGAAGGCTGAAGAGTGAAGAGAGAGAGCTTGAGGGCTGAAAGGGAAGAACGAGGGCTGAGAGGGGAGAAGGGAACCGAGAATTCGCAGGGGAATGGGGTTTTTTTTGGTTCAAAACACAGGGGGGAAACGACTTCGTTTCCCCCCTGTGTTTTGAACTAAAATAAAATGTGGCCTGGGCCTGAGGATCAGGCCCAGTCCGCATTTCAAACTACCAGGCTTGGCTTATGTTGGCCTGGGCCAACCAGGGCGGCCCAGGCCAACTTATTTTAAAATATATATATATGAATTTTTTTTTTCAGGGGCGGACCCCGGGCGGCCGCCCAGGTTCGCCCTGGCCTGGGTCCGCCCCTGGGTAGGAGCCATGACAATAGAGCTTTTCAGAAAGAAGACCGGTTCTTTTCAAAAAACCTCGACCACATTGACACAAATGCTAGTCCTTTTTTCCACAGTTTTGCAGCAAATGAGTGGTTGATTCAGTGGATAGAAATAGTCAGCGCAACTGTCCTTTCCTCTGCAGTACTTTACATGGTTTTGCTTCCTCCCAGGACTTTTAGCTCTGGTGACTATACGCTAAGGGTTGGTGGAAGGATGAGCATTGTAGTCTTCTAGTGGTTTACACATCTTGTATGCCTGTGGTCTGCAGGATGAAATATCTGGAAATAGTATTTAAGACTGTTAGTGAAGTAAAAACTCTCCTAAATGACATCTTTCAATCACAGGATTTATTGGGATGACGCTTTCTTATGGTCTTTCCTTAAACAAAAGCCTTGTCTATTCCATTCAAAAACAGTGCGGTATAGCTAATAACATCATTTCTGTAGAAAGGCTTAATCAATACATGCATATTCCTGGTGAAGTCTCTCAAATAATAGAAGAGAGCAGCCCCTCAACTGATTGGCCGGCTGTGGGTAAGGTGGTGGTAGAAGATTTGCAGGTAAACACTGATTGCTTTTAATTAGAAGAACTGCTGACTAGCTAAAAGAACAATTGGCATGCTGAGAAAAGTTAACTTAAAACAGGTCAGATATAGGCCCAACACACCTCTTGTTCTTTGTGGTATAAGTTGCACATTCGAAGGAGGGCACAAGATTGGTATTGTCGACTGGACTGGAAGTGGTACGACTACTCTCATTGGTGCTCTGTTTTGTCTGCTGGAGCCAGCTGCAGGGAAGATTACAGTCGATGGCATCGACATTTCTACAATTGGACTTCATGACCTCAGGTCACGTTTGGGAATAATACCTCAAGACCCTACTCTTTTCAACGGGACTGAGATACAATTTGGATCCGTAGTCTTAATATTCTGACCAAGAGATATGAGAGGTACTGAGGTTCTTTTTATGCTTCTGGTTGCTTAACAATGCTTGTATAGGAAGTAGACTTTTTCTGCCTTAACTTATTCATTTCTGCCTTAACTATGCATATCAGTGATAGTAATTTTGCAATTGAAGGTCATTGGAAACTTCCAGCTACAAGAGGCTCTTTAGGAGAAAGGAAAAGGCCTGGAGTCATTAGGTAAGCTTTTCTACTGTGGTCTGCAGTTGTGGGAGATGGATGCAATTGGAGCATGGGGCAAAGACAACTATTCTGTTTAGGGCGTGTACTTTTGAGGAGAAGTCGAATATTGGTGCTGGTTGAAGCAACTACATCAATCGATAATGCAACTGATATGATTTTGCAGAAAACCATTCGCTCTGAATTTGCAGACTGTACTGTCATGGACTCAGAGGCGGAGCCAGGGGGTGCCAGTGGGGGCGGCCGCCCCTACTGGCTCTAAAAATCACATTGATTTTTTTTGAAGCAGGCCTACCCCTACTGGCCCAGCCGCCCAGGCCTGCCCCCACTGGCCCAGTCTTTCGTTTGATTTTTAAAGGCCTGCCCCCACGAAACTCTCTCTCACTCGCGATCTTCGGACTCCGCCTCTCCCTCAGCCCTCACGCCTCCGGCCTCTCTCTCAGTGTCTCATTGCCCCGCCCGGCGCCCGCCTGCAAACGCCGCCCAACCCTCTCACACTCACTGACTCACATCTCGCCTCTGGCCCTCCGGGACTCCGCCTCTCCCTCTGCTCTCACTTCTCAGGTGCCGCCCACAGGCCAGCACTTCCGGTCCACCAGGCACCAGCGGCCTAGCCACCGGAACTCTCGTCTCTCTGCCGACGCCCGACTGCCTCTCCACTCCAGCCTCCAGGTGCGGGTATGCGGATGTCGTATGTAGTTTTGGAATTGGGCAATTTCATGTAGTTTTGGAATTGTTTGATGAGTTTGTGCTAATTTAATGTGCTGATTCATGGGCTCTGTAAGAGCCAAAGAGCTTGGGAGGAAGGGAGAAATTGAAGAGGTAAATAGCTGGGTGGGTGAAGAGAGTGGGGGTTTTGCCTAATGCCTAGTATGTTTGCTTGCAGAGCATTGAATATTGATCAATTCTTTGTGCAAAGGGGTTCAACTTATAGCTGGTAATTTAGTCGTATAAGATCAAAAACTTTAAGCTCACTGGCAAATCAATGAATATATATATATATATATATATATATATATAGATAGATAAAGGGAATACATTATACATGCCTATCTTGCAATGTGCATATTATGTGAATAAGTTATGACAGATGTTGAACCGGATGATTTTATTATGTACTATTGTTATGTGATGAATAGATTTACTGCATTTCAATATTTAGATTTAAATTGGCACTTTTTGGCATTTCTAATTCTCCATTCAGATTTAAATTGGCCCTTTTTGTTTCAGGGAAACCGCTTGCATAAAGGGCTCTTAATCATTGGCAGAAGTTCACTTTTAATCTCAGGTAACTGGCATGGTCCTATTCTTTACACTCTCTTGGTTATGTACTTATGTTTGAAAATTGTCTATGACATGGAAATTATTGTTTGCTTTCTGATTGTGAACAAAAACTTTCTTTTGTGAGGGAGAGTTACTATTTTTAGTTTATTGCATGTCAATGTTTGCATAAACCTTATGGGCCTCAAGAGCATATAGTAACTGACACCTAAGAATGTTGAATTACGACCAAAATCCAACTACATATTAAATCAAGTAAAGCAATCAAACAGCATTAAACAAGCTAATCAGAAGAGATTTATTCATTTAACTTTTGTTGTATCTTGTTAGACTGTACTCCCCCTTGTTTTGGGCATCATAGTTCATTAGCTTTTTGGCTCTCATTTAACTTATGATGCACATCAGGTGGTTGCATATTAGTCATCGAGCTAATTTTGCCATTAGATTTTGGTGTCATGTCCTAATGGGAAAATGAGTAATGATCAGGGAATTTAGGTGTCAACATTAGATTTTGTCACTCATCAGGTGGTTGTTTCTTCCATGTTAGGTTGGGCTATTACGTGTCAACATTGAAAAACACGTCTATGGTTTCTCCACAATTTCATTGACTGCATTATTGTTTTGTTTTGTTTTGGCTCATTCCAGTTGCTGTAAACTCTTCTGAAGCAAAGTTTATTGTTTGTTAATAATACCTTTATGTGGTGACTGGTGTAGATATGTGGAATGTACCTCAACAGCAATTCAAGCTCTGAGTAGTCTAAGCAGCGTCTTTATAGATGCTGGACAGGTATCTGTCAAGTTTTACTTCATTACGTTTTCTCTATTGACATTGGATGGTATTCTTGGTTTAATGTATGGTGTTACTTTGATCATAAGCATGTTCATGGTTACCTTTATAATTGTCTTAAAATTTGGAATTTTCACTCTCCTGGTAGTAGTCAAAGCATGTGAACATAGTCAAAGCAATGACAGCTAAATAATTTTTTAGATCATTGCAATTGTTTCTGAAACTTTTTTTTTCGCATAATATTTAATATTTATTTTTAATCATATTATTTAAAATAATTTTCATTTCTGTCCCCTTCAACAAAATTCCTGCCTCCGCCACTGGATGGACTGCAACATGGTCCTAGCCATCAGTGATGGTGAGTTACAACAACTGCTTTAACCTCTCATGTAATAACTCTTTCTAAAAAGGTTTGAGCGCGCCTAAAATCATTTCTTTCTTCAGGAAAACTAGTGGAGTATGATACACCAACGACGTTGATGAAGAGAGAAGATTCGCTATTTGGACAGCTTGTGAATGAATACTGGTCCCATTCTCATTCTACAGAACCACGTTGAATGGAAACAATAATTAGTTGTAAAAAAAAGAAAATGATGATGTATATGGATAGCCCACAAAAGGGAAACTTTTCAATAGAGGGTATAGGGCATGTAACATCTTTGGGCCTCTAAAGGAAAAATAAGAGCACGGAGAAGCCGTGTCCTTGGTTATGTAGTCAGTTGCAATGAGTTGCCATGCCTTCTCATTCTAAAGAAAGCAAGCGCCTGAAAAGTGTAGAGAAATGCAATATGCAAATGTAGTGGAAAAATTGATTCTGAAATATTGTAACAAAATCACACTAGTACAAAGACTCACAGCCAAACTAGAAGAGATCAAACTAAAAAAGGAAACACTTATTATTATTTGAAAAAAGAAATAATACAACTTAGATAAGACCACACATACAAACTATAGAAATTGTTGGAGACAAAACTAGGAATTCTATCTCTTTTGTGGGTTTAGATAGGATATAATGGAATGAATAACCTGAGAGGTAGGTTAGGGTATATATAGAACTTGGGGAGAGGTTCTAGATAATTCTCATGTAATTCTAACAAGATAAATAAAACTTTTTCATATGATCGAGGACGAATTACGAATTTTGAAAAGAAGATGGGATTAATGTGCATGCGAAGATGAGACTTGCATAAGAGAAGTGAAAGGTTGCAATATTGGAGAATTTAAATATTGTATTGGGATAAGGAGAGGTCTTAATCGTTAGGTGGTAAGGCAAGACAGAATTACTAAATTCATCCAATAATAATAAATGGCTCAAAAAATATATATAAATGGCTCACTACATTCCACAAAAAGAAAACTTTAAAAAATACATTTTAAATTTAACAAAAAAGAGCACCACATTATAAATAGCATTCTCCACCGCTTTGGTAGAACACTCCATTCAACCCTTGTCATATGTGGGTCATATCCAGCTCATCAGATCGGTTCTCTTCTCTATCCAATCATTCTGATCAGTCATGATTTTTCTCCTTAAAGAAATTATTAATCAAGTAATTGTTATTCTGAAAGCCTTCCTTTGTAAGGGGAGAAAGCTGAAGAAACCATTTGGGTTGACATGATATTGTGACAAAGGTTTACCAGTAAATATCTTGAGACCATGGGAAAGTAAGGTCAGAGGAGAAACTTCTTAAATGAGTAGTCTGCTTCAGAGTTCACCTGTAGTTTGTAGTAGTTTACTTTGAGCGCAGAAACAACAAGTCTATTTTAAATGAAAAGGCGCCTCACGTGAGAAAAATAAAGAGAGACTTGGAGGCTCGTGCAAAACAACAGAAAAGGTGGATAAAAGGTAAAGGGTCGTATCTGACTAGGGCATCTAGAGAAACAGAAATTGAAGAAATCAAGATTCGTTGAAGAGATCTAAAAGTGCCGAAACTCTAGATCCAGTCTTCTCTTGCTTTGATCTTTCGTGTTGTGAGGATTCATCTTGAAGAATCCTTGGTTGTTGATCACGTATCCTCAATTGAGATTGAGGATTTTCGAACACCGATCCTTTGGGCGTTCTTGGAATGAATCGTGGTTGCTAGAGTGACTCAAGTGGATTTTCTGCGAAGAGTAACTTGGGAGTGGCTGAGATTGAAGGTCTTCATCCCTTGCAGAGGTAGATTCTAGAAAGTATCTTGAGTAAGATTGCGTGTACTGTAGACTAACTAGTCTGTTAGATCTATAAGATCATGTTGTAACTGAGGTCGTATCCCTAGTGAAGTTCCGTTCTGGACGAGGTCCCAGAGAGTTTTTCTCTCAAATAGGTTTCTATTTGAGAGTTTCTCTTCATCAACAGATCGGTATTTTTTGTGTGTGATTTGTTTATTTGAAATTTTTACCATTTCGCAAGACGGTTTCAGGTAAAGAATATATCTGTAAGTTGCATTAACTTTACATGTTATATTGATAATTTCATATAAGTGAAAACAATCATATATTGCGTTATATCAAATCTGCATGTTAGTAGTCTATTACTGAATGTTAGAGTAGTTTTCCGCATAGTAGTAAAACATTTACAGCAGAGTTTTATTCAAACAATATTGTGTTTAAGTTGTTTTCTATTCATTAGAGAGTATCTGAACATGTTAGTAAAAAACGCTTAATTACATAGTTCCAATTTGAATATTGATTTATAAAGTTCTATAAAATTGCAGATTTGATTAAAGGTTTTAAAGTTCATTTTTTTGTGATACATTTATCGTATTACATTGTGCATTTAATTTTTAAATACGTATTTACCCCTCTAGATTATTTGGGTCTAAAACACTTTGTTCACAAGCTAGAAAAGTGGTGTTAAAGTGGCATGAAAGGATGTCAGCTTTTCGGAAAAAAGAGGGTGGCTTAGGATTGTGCGATGTCGCCAAGTGGAACAGTAAACAGAGCGTCCATTCTTAAGAATATACAGAACAAGACCAACTAATTCTATTTGGACCAACTGGGGGAGGGCCTATCTACTTAAAGGTAGAATCTTTTGAAAAGCCAAGCCTCCTGGAGTTGAGACCGATTGCTAGAGATGGTATTTGCACTAGAAATGACTCAGTAATATGGAAGCTGGTCTCTGTTTTTGCAGGAAGTTGTCCACTAGCCTTGACATTGCTGCAAGATGAGGTATATCTGAGTTAGTTTAGGGGTGGCCGTAAAGATAAATCTGCTGTTGAATAATTAATGTATATTATAGACTTATAGTTAACTTTAGTCTTGGTGTGTTGTGTATGTTCTGTATTGGCCTAGGTTAGACCTGTGTAAGGGGACTCCCTGCGTGTTTCTTTGTTTACCCCGAAAATTCACAAGCAAGAGGTTGTGAACAGAATAACTTCATTCAGGGACTTTTTGGTGCTGGGATGACAGTACTCCATATCAAGGCTGTGCAGAGGTCCAAAGAGTGTGCAAACTTTCCAGGACATTTATCCGATCCGATTCTTGTGCGTGACACTGATTCTTCGAGAGACTAAAATAAAGAGCTAAAAGGAAGTGTTGTGAATTTTTTGCAAACATGGTTCTTGACATGATAAAGATGGAATTGTTGGGAGTGAATTCTATGCCCAGAGCATCAGTATTTGAACAAGTTTTTCTCCGTTTCACACGGTGATATTTTCAAAGTACCAACTTTGGTAAAAGAGTTGGGGTGTGCTCTGTGTTTTTGGTGTTTGCGTTCTGTGCACAACAGGAATGGGGCGAGATTCTCTTTGAGTTTTCTTTATGGGGCAGATTACTGGGCATTGATGGCAATGGTGATTCACATCTGGGAATTCTCAAGCCTTTCACAGTTTCTACAGCTCTCCTATCTATCGTAAATAGTGGAGTTTGTCCTCCCAACGTGGTACGCGTTTTTGGGAGTGCCAAAGCGACTCAATTTATGAAGAAGGACGACCAGGGGATTTGCAAATTCATTTTAGATTTGCGGAATTCCAATGAGTTAACAGATTAGCAAAAAAATGGCAAAACTTTCCAAATTTAAATCAAATCGCAAAAAACTTTAAAAGAAGTTCCTAATTTAAACCAAATCATCGATAGCAAATCGCCTTATTCTGAAAAGTGACACTTATATTCATGGAGGCCATCAGAAATCATGGAAATGGAGCAGATTAGGTAATTTCCCCTCTTAGGAGGGAATCCTTTCCCATTCATCATAGATTAACTTTGTGGTTTCCGTCTCTTTTGGACACTCACACACCGGCTGGTTAGACTCCGCACGCAAAGAGCTTCGACGAACATCTACTTCGGCACTCAACAGGCAGCGTGTTTTGATCCACGCGCTGCGCGTGGATCTGTCCCGCCGAAGCTTTGGACCGTGCGTGGTTGCCCCTCCGACATCCGAATCATGCTCTTCTCCTCCGGAGTAGACTGTGCGGCTCCTGCCCTACATGTCCCATTGTGGATCTCTGTCTCCGTTCCCCAAGCGCCGCCACCGTTCTGGCCAGAGTATTCCGGGAGTTTCCCGGAGCTTATGTTGCGCTTTAGCCCGTTCGGGCCTGCCTCTCTGTTTAGGGCTTGCTTCGTTTTAATTCTGTGTTTTATGATTGTCTCTCTGTATAAGGCTTGTGTTGGTTTTTCTGTTGTTTTGCACTTATTTTTAGGCCTAATAGCTATCTGTCAGATGTAGCTTATTTGCAGTCTTAGACTGATTTGCCCCTTGTGGACCCTTATAAGACCTTCGGGTCTATCTGCTAGTTGGTTCGCCGGCTTTTCGGAATGTCTGGTACGCCCTGTAGAGAGCTTTACGAGGTTTTTAAACCTCTTTGATCCTATCATTAATACAACCGCTATTATGCTAAAACAAAATTGTCCAGTCAGGCATCTTCTGAAAATTTAGCCAGAAAGACGCCGGAAAACAGGGAAGCAGTTGCGTATGCCAGAGAAGGAAATTGTCGTTAGTGAGTTTCACTGTGACCAAATGTACTGGGTTAGAAGGCGGTGGAGAGGAGACAAGTGTATGAGAGGGAGGAGGAGTTTTTTCTGCAAAAGGATTTTCTGGGGGAGGTTCGTGGAGTGGAGACAAGTGTATGAGAGGGAGGAGGAGGTTCTTCTGCGAAAGGATTTTCTGGGGGAGGTTCTGCCATGGACGTTTGTCCTTTGGTGCTCTGATATCATGAGAAAGTGAAAAATTATGTATATTCGTGTTGATAATAAATCACGTACAGAAGAGCAGTATATATAAGACAAATGTCCGACAACCTCGATCAAATTCGTAACAAATTATATTTGGCAATTGTACGGGACCATACAGCTGTACTACGTTATCTTGCACTAAATAATAAGATCAATTTCTTGTCTGTTTAATCTGTACTTGTCTGCGCATGATTCTTTTAACATGAATCCTCTTAGACCTCGGTCTCATTGTCATTGACTAGTGGTCCAGGTAGAATAGAAATGGGCTACGAGATCTATATAAGATACCTCGACCGATGAGTAGAGTTCACCCGGCCATCTGTGATAGAAAAACAGAATCAGTGAGAGATATCATTGCTTAATTTTTCCAAGTAGCAGTTGAACTTAAATTCTGCTTTGGGTACTCTCACTCCAATATTTGCACCAAGTGGAGTCTTTCTCGTGTCAACCACGTCCACTAGTGAATGAAGTTGAAATAATTACCTATTCTATCGATCACGGAGGTACGTTCATAATCCTAAACTTACTATTTTTGTGCGTGTAGATCAAACTTTTTGAATTCCCATTCACAAGGGAGCAGATATTTTTGGTAAGGCCTGTCAGCTTTGCTAATAAGCCAAATCGGTTTCCAATTGAAACCTCTTCCTATCAGCTTCAGTCAGGCCTCTTTTATAATCATTTTTAGTGCCCTCTTCTTTGGAACACCTGCAAAGTACCATAGCTTCATCGGATGTGAGTATCGGTATTCTCTTTTTGCTTAGTTACTAAAAGAGTACTTGTGCTATTCATTTTTAGCAAATTAATTCTTGGGACATAATTTTGAATGGGCCGCTCTATGTGGTTCATTTTTAGATAGATAAGTTACTTCATCCACCAAAAATTTACGGACTAAAATGTTCAGGATTCTGATTAGGCTATCCGACTTCGAAAATGGACATTCTGATCCAAAATTCATATCCATATTCCCTTAGTCAACTAAAGATTGACCTATTCAAAGTTGTAACCAAGCAACTAATTTGTTAAAACTCACAGGAAATGTAATTAAATCTTTTCTTTCTGTACTTTTTTTCGGTTTAATTGCTACAATTTTATTAACTGCACATTCGTTTTCTTTTTTATGGCTTAATTTTATTTTATTCTTGTGATTCATTTTTATGGATTTTTTTTCATATACACAATTCGTTTATCAACTTTCTTATATAGACAAAGCATTCTGTTCTGTATGCAATGCAGAGTATGAAGAGCAAAGAGAACGGAAAGATGAAGCTTGAAAGTGATTCTGCTGCCATTAATGTTACTCCTTTTGCCAAAGCTGGAATCTTTAGTAGAATGACATTTTGGTGGGTGAATCCGTTGATGAAAAGGGGCAGGGAAAAAAATCTCGAGGATGAAGATATACCCAAGTTGCGTGAGACTGATCGAGCAGAAAATTGTCATCTACTGTTCTTGGAGCAACTGAGTAAACAGCAAAAATCAGGACCTTCATCCCGGCCATCTATCCGGAAGGCATTAATTTTATGCTGTTGGAAAGAAATTCTCTTAACTGGGTGCTTTGCTTTGTTCAATATTCTCGCACTGTCTGCCGGTCCTGTCCTTCTTAACGCCTTCATATTGGTTGCTCAGGGAAAGAAAAGTTTTAAGTACGAAGGACACGTACTGGCAATATCGTTTTTCTTTTCAAAGAGTATAGCATCCATTTCACAAAGGCAATGGTACTTCCGATGCAGGCTCATTGGCTTGAAAGTGAGATCATTGCTCATAGCAGCAATTTATAAAAAGCAACTGAGGTTATCCAATTCTGCCAGGATGGTGCACTCCGGGGGCGAGATAATGAACTATGTTACTGTAGATGCTTACAGGATGGGAGAATTCCCGTTTTGGTTCCATCAGATTTGGACCACAGGCTTCCAGCTATTAATTGCAGTAGCGATCGTTTTCCATGCAGTGAGACTAGCAACAATTGCAGCAGTGGCGGCAATAATTCTTACTGTGATTTGCAGTATTCCACTTGCAAAGTTACAGCATAAGTCTCAGTCTAAGTTAATTGCAGCGCAAGATAAGAGACTCAAGGCTAGTTCTGAGGCTCTAGTGAACATGAAAATTTTAAAATTATATGCGTGGGAAAATCACTTCAAGAATGTTATAGAAAATTTAAGGAAGGTGGAGTTCAGATGGTTATCTGGAGTGCAGTTAGAGAAAGCATATCATAGCATTCTCTTTTGGTCAACTCCTTTTTTGGTCTCCTCTGCCACCTTTGGAACATGCTATTTCCTTGGAATTCCTCTACATGCAAATAATGTTTTCACCTTCATTGCAACTTTTCGCCTTCTTCAGGATCCAATTACATCTTTTCCCGATGTTATGGGCGTGTTCATTCAAGCGAACCTTGCATTTGCACGCATTGCAAAATTCCTGGAGGCTCCAGAGCTGCAGAGAGCAAATATTCAGCAAAACTGCAACGGGGAGAGGGATTCAAACTCTATTTCAATTAAGTCAGCAGACTTTACGTGGGAAGATAAGTCATCAAACCCCACTCTGAGGAACATAAATTTGGAGGTTAGAGCTGGTGAAAAAGTGGCTATATGTGGAGAAGTTGGCTCAGGCAAATCAACCCTTCTCTCAGCAATCCTTGGAGAAGTTCCAAAGATTGAGGGATCTGTAAGTCGCTGCTTCTCTTTTACTTGCTTTTTACTTGCGAAATTCATCTGAATATTGTGAGAATTGGTCTTTATCAATTGGGAAAATTACATGGAGCTCTCTGGGTTTTAGGCTAATATCAAAAGCATTACTGGGTTTTAAAAAAAAAATCTCAAAGCCCATTGGGTTTATATCAAAAGCAATACTGGGTTTTAAAAAAAATCTCTAAACTCACTGGGTTTTCATTTTGGTATAAAAACTAATTCTAACCAACTCTGTTACTTGAGATAATTCAGCCTAGTCCACTTAAGTTAAATGTCAGGGCTAAAAACAGTTGTTGACTGTTACGTATTTAAAATTCCTTGTCTCTTCCATTTGGTCTCTTGTATGTTGTCGTATGTAATGTGATACAAAAGCTAACTCCGACATGGCATGCAGCGTGATAGATGGGAAACCAAACGGAGCATTTAAGGAACCCACTGGGCTGAATTATCTCGAGTAACGAAGTTGGTTTGATTTAGTTTTTATACCAAAATGAGAAACCCAGTGGGTTTTGAGATTTTTTTAAAACCCAGTAGTGCTTTTGATATTGGCCTAAAACCCAGTAGACTTTGAAATTTTTTTAAAACCCAGTGGCGCTTTTGATGTTGACCTAAAATCCAGTGAGCTTCATGTAATTTTCCCTTATCAATTTCCCCGGTATACTTTTACCCCACATGGATGCATAAAAATTCCAGGGATGAGAAATGGGATTGCTATGACTAAATGAGAAATCTCTTTTCATGTATCAAATATGCAGACTAAAATTTCTGGGAAGATTTCCTATGTTTCTCAAATAGCATGGATTCAGAATGGGACAATACAGGAGAATATCTTATTTGGATCTACTATGGATACTGAAAGATACGGAGAAATACTAGAGAAGTGCTCATTGGTGAAGGATCTTGAGTTGCTCCCTTATGGTGATCTCACTGAAATAGGGGAAAGAGGAGTTAATTTGAGTGGTGGTCAGAAACAACGTGTCCAACTTGCTCGTGCGCTCTATCAGAATGCTGACATATTTCTCTTAGATGATCCATTCAGTGCTTTAGATGCACAAACAGCCACGAGTTTATTTAATGTAATCAGATCTTCCCACACCTTCCATGTGTTCTTTCTATCTGTTTACCATTTATTTGGCGTTCCATTACTAACTCGAACTGTAAGTTTTCTTAAACTGTAAAACAGGAATATTTTTTGGGTGCACTTTCTGAGAAGACGGTATTACTTGTGACCCATCAAGTTGATTTCCTGCCTGCTTTCGATTCTGTTTTGGTTAGTATACAAAGTGAATTCTGCTTATCTTTTTCTATCTAATTACAGATCAAAGTATATGAAGCACTTTTTGATCAAGTATTTTTACTGCTACAACGTCTATATTTACTGCTACAAATCCCCCATTACTATTAGTTCTCCGGAAGGAGTTGATGTGAGTTTTTTTATTATGAACAGTTGATGTCAGACGGGAAAATCCTACAAGAAGGTCCTTATCATGGCTTATTGGCCTCGAGCAAAGAATTTCAGGACCTTGTTAACGCACACAAAGAGACGGTAGGTTCTGAACGACTTGCACTCCTAAATTCTAGCCATAGATGTGGAACATCATCCAGAGAGACGAGGAAGAATTATGAAGAGAAGCAATGCAAAGCCCTTGAAGGTGATCAACTGATTAAGCAAGAAGAGAGAGAAAAAGGAGACGCAGGCTTCAAACCTTACATGCAATATCTGAATCAGAATAAAGGGTTCTTGTACTTTTCAATTGCGTGCGTGTCTCACCTTATAGTTGCGATTGGTCAGGTCTTGCAGAACTCTTGGATGGCTGCTAACGTTGACCATCCCCATGTTAGCACGTTGCGATTGGTCTTGGTTTATCTGTTGATTGGATTGGCAGCCATAGTATTTTTAGTGACTAGAAGTCTCTGTACGGTTGTTTCGGGTCTTAAATCTTCGGAATCCTTGTTTGCACAGCTATTGAACTCCCTTTTTCATGCGCCCATGTCTTTTTACGACTCCACGCCTCTGGGAAGGATACTTAGTCGGGTAAGCATGGCAAAACTAACAGATTTTTATCCCTGTAGCCTAAAACTAATGTTATGTGCTTCCTCATGTTCATATGTGCAGGTCTCTTCTGATCTAAGTACCATAGATCTTGATGTCCCGTTCGGCCTTCTCTTTTCCGTTTCCTGCGCCATAAATGTTTGCTCTGCTCTTATAGTACTGGCCGCTGTCACCTGGCAAGTCTTGATTGTCACTATACCAATGATTTTTCTCTCAATTAGACTGCAGGTAATACCAGAGAAGGTCCTTTCGTACTGTAATTTTCTGTGTTAGCGCTTCTCTTCTATAAGCTATATAATGATTAACATTATAAAGAATTTGTAATCATCATCCTTGGCTGCATGATTCAAATAAGGCAGACAAGACCATGAAATCAATGTCCTTTCTGTGAAATTTCATGCATGCATATGGAATTACGTAGCCTCTCTAGTCTACTGTTTAGTGAAATCGGCTCAGTTATATTCTAAAATTAATGTGCGCCACCAATTATGGAATTTATTATTCTCAGGGACCAAACTCGTCTTATGGGTGGGGACATTGTTAGATTTCTTACACTGAACTTGTATGAATTGTTTCGAAGTTGTATGTATATTGTCACTGTTGAGTTGTGATTCCTCTCAAAACTAATTAATGTCAGGAGAGGGTCATTCAAGCTTTTTTACGGCATTGAACATTATATCTAGCAGGCCTATTCTAAGCTTATGGCTTTGATGCCCCTCGTCAGACCTTTAAGCCATGAAGTCAAGAGAGCGTCACTTAATGACCTTTGCATCGCACTCAGTGAGCCTATCCTAAGAGCGGAGCGGCATTGTGGAACTTCAATATACACCTATTAGTTACTGCATCACATTCCACACATTTTGTATAACTATAGAGAATTTTTTTTCCTGGGCCATATAAGTATGGGGAATTATTTTAATAGTAATCACATAACTTTTTTTTTTAATCAATATTAATCATATGACTTACTTCGTCCTGTTGAATCCTCCCTTGCATATATATCTTGATAGATAGTTGGGTTTAATAAGTAATCTGATTATCTGACTATAAACGGCTTTTATTTTAATTTTCAACTAGAGATACTACTTTGCCTCTGCAAAAGAATTGATGCGGATAAATGCCACAACCAAGTCCTCGATGGCAAATCATCTAGCTGAGTCCTTGGCAGGAGCCATGACAATAAGGGCTTTTCAGAAGGAAGACCGGTTCTTTTCGAAAAGCCTCGACCTCATTGACACAAATGCTAGTCCTTTTTTCTACGGTTTTGCAGTAAATGAGTGGTTGATTCAGTGGATAGAAATATTCAGCGCAGCTGTCCTTTCCTCTGCAGCACTTTGCATGGTTTTGCTTCCTCCCCGGACTTTTACCTCTGGTGAGTATACAATAAGGGTTTGTGGAAGGATGAGCATTGCAGTCTTCTAGCGGTTTACAGAAGACTGTATTTGGTATTTTATCTGGAAATAGTATTTTAGACTGTTAGTGAAGTAAAACTCTCCTAAATGAGATCTTTCAATCACAGGATTTATTGGGATGGCGCTTTCTTATGGTCTTTCCTTGAACAACAACCTTGTCCGTTCCATTCAAAAACAGTGCGGTATAGCTAATAGCATCATTTCTGTAGAAAGGCTTAAACAATACATGCATATTCCTAGTGAAGCGCCTCAAATAATAGAAGAGAGCCGTCCCTCGACTGATTGGCCGGCTGTGGGTAAGGTAGAGGTAGAAGATTTGCAGGTAAACATTGATTGCTTTTAATAGCAGAACTGCTAAAAGAAAAATTAGCATGCTGAGATGGTTATTTATCTTAAAATAGGTGAGATATAGGCCCAACACACCACTTGTTCTTTGTGGTATAAGTTGCACATTCGAAGGAGGGCACAAGATTGGTATTGTTGGTCGGACTGGGAGTGGTAAGACTACTCTCATTGGTGCTCTGTTTCGTCTGGTGGAGCCAGCTGCAGGGAAGATCACAATCGATGGCATCGACATATCTACAATGGGACTCCATGACCTCAGGTCACGTTTGGGAATAATACCTCAAGACCCTACTCTTTTCAACGGGACTGTGAGATACAATTTGGATCCATTGTCTCAATATTCTGACCAAGAAATATGGGAGGTACTGAGGTTCTTTTTATGCTTCTTGTTGCTTAACAATGCTTGTATAGGAAGTAGGCCTTAACTTATTCAATTCCGCCATAACTAGGCATAACAATGATAGTAATTTTGCAATTGAAGGTCATTGGAAAGTCCCAGCTACAAGAGGCTCTTCAGGAGAAAGGAAAAGGCCTGGAGTCACTAGGTAAGCTTTTCAATATTCTTCCTATATGCAGTGGTCTCAGTTTTAAGTTACTTAGAACAATTTATACTCTGTTCTACAGTTGTGGGAGATGGGTCCAATTGGAGCGTAGGGCAGAGGCAACTATTCTGTTTAGGGCGTGTACTGTTGAGGAGAAGTCGGATATTGGTGCTGGATGAAGCAACTGCATCGATTGATAATGCAACTGATACGATTCTGCAGAAAATCATTCGTTCTGAATTTGCAGATTGTAGTGTAATCATAGTGGCACACAGGATACCAACTGTCATGGACTGCAACATGGTCCTAGCCATCAGTGATGGTGAGTTACAGCAACTCCTTTAACCTCCGAACACTTTCTATATGTCTGAGTGCGCCTAAAATCATGTTTTTGCTTCAGGAGATTTGACACTCTTTTATTGTTCAGGAAAACTAGTGGAGTATGATACACCAACGACGTTGATGAAGAGAAAAGATTCGCTGTTTGGACAGCTTGTGAAGGAATACTGGTCCCATTCAAATTCTTCAGAACCATAGTGAATGGAAACAATATTTTCTGCGGGCTGAATCATGGATGGACATCTGTTGACTTTGAGACTGACGGTCTGGAGCTGCATCAGTTACTTCTAGATCCTTCTCGCCGTTCAGGCCCCTTGATCGATCCTCTTCTGCAATCTTTGTGGGGTTTTTTTTTATAGCTATTCGGACTGCCATGTTAAATGGATTCCTCGGCGTGCTAATTTGCTTGCGCATTATGTTGCCAAATGGGCTCTCGATTCTCAACGCTTTGGCATTATTCCTGATTCTGTTTTTCGTGACAGCGTCCTTTGTTTGTTGGGGCTTTGGTCGTTGCTTTCGTGCTTGTTGTTTTACTGAAAAAAAGAAAGAAAGAAAGAAAGTGATGCTGTATGTGGTGTGTTCCTTCACAGGCTGCACCAAATGGTGTGTTCCCAATTAAACAATAAGTAAATGAACAAAACATTATTTTCATGCAACATTCAGTAATAGATATCAGAACTCAATGGGAAGTTAACTAGAAAACTTAGCAGGTAAATAATGTCATGCGAAGATAAATCAATGTGTAGTTAAGGTCCTCCAAGCACGGCATTCTCAATATCCTCTCTGCTCAGTGCATAACTAAATCTCCTCTCAACATCCTTCTCAAGATTCCCAGGTCCACTCTTCAGATACCTGCACCAAATGTGATCTTCAAGGTTGAGAGCATGGTGGCGACAGTCAACGAGGAAACTGTATAATTTCAAAGTTCACTCTTATTTCTCTCTTACTCCCCAATTGGTGACAGGATTCAAATACGATTCAAATACTGAAACCCCTTATATAAGGGGGAGGGTTTGCATTTTGTAACCTCTCAGCAAACTGGGGATTTACAGAGTTAAAGGTTGTGCAATGATTATGTAACCAAACAGAAACAATAAGACACAGTGAGAGAGCAGCCTTAACCAGAAACACACAACTCATAATAGAAAAGCAGATTCCCCTGCCAGCCAATAATAAATACTAGGTCACCAAAGATTTTATATTCCAGCCAAGCTCCAAATGCAGGAAAACCTTCTCTTCTCTCTTTTATTTTCTTCACTTTCGTTATTCACCTTCTGAAACAAGAACAAAAACATTCTGCCCTCCTCATCCTTGTTACAATCAAATTTGTGTCACCCTTGAACTTCTGTTAAAAGAGGACATTATTACCATACTATAGATGTCTGGTACTGTGATTCTCTCGAGTCTCTCAAGAAGTATTTTCCCAGTAACATCTTTCAGAACATCACTTCTGCTGAGAAGCTCCGAAACTGCCATGTTGTGATGTCCGAAGACATGAAACAAAGACCATCCCAGAAGTAATTGCCTAGAGCCTAGATAAATCTAACACAAGATACGTATGTGGAAAAACAGCATGCCCTGTTTGAGCAAGAGGGAATACACAGCAACCTCCACCATGTTGTGATGTCCGAAGACATGAAACAAAGACCATCCCAGAAGTAATTGCCTAGAGCCTAGATAAATCTAACACAAGATACGTATGTGGAAAAACAGCATGCCCTGTTTGAGCAAGAGGGAATACACAGCAACCTCCACCATCACGGTGAAATCATGGAAGCAAGAACAACCTCAATAGGGACGACAGGTCCACCATTCAGAGAGAAAAATAATTAAAACGGAAAAACCCAAATAGCTCAATCAACTCCTGCTACCAACTCAATTCACATCAATCCTGAAGAAAACCGCTCACTGTTCTCTTAAACCTCGAACCCCACATTCTTAATTAGACAACCAATCACCCGACCAACCAAACAAATATCCCCACATTGGCAGAATCATACATTCAGAAACCCAATAAAATCCGGAAAACCAATTTGAATCACAAAAAATCAATGAACCAAAACGAGTGACAAACCTTATATAGAGGTCAGTAACATCCAGTGAGAGCTGGGCGTGCCACTCGGGCTTCTCCACAAGCCAAACGGCCCGATCATCTTTGCTCTGGAAAAACCCCAAGCTCCGGAGCCACGCCTCAATACAAGGCAGGCTGTGAGCATAGAGGGGCTTCTTCTTGTCCGGAAGCTTCTTCATCCACTCGTCCTCTGGGCCTGTCGAAGAGAGCTCTTCCCCTTCCTCAAAGTCCTTCGAGGAAACCAAGCTCATGGTTTTTCTCGAAGAGTGGTTGAGGAGGTGATGACATGGAGGGAGTTTTGGGGATAGGAAACGGCAAAAGGTGGAAACTTTGAGTGGATTTTGAGGAGCTCTAAGACAGAAGATACCAGCGTTGCTAATGCTGAAGAATTTAGATGCAGAAATGGTGGACATAATAATTTCTCAAGATTTATGTAGTACTTTTGTCTTTGTATTCCTCTATTTTAGACAGGGGAAATGAAAATGAGGGAATTTTATTCAGAGGAGAAAGGATATGCAATCAGAACTGAGAGTTTTGAACTGTGCACTGACCTGAGTTTCATTATCTGCCTCCCCCTTTGAGCTTCGAGGAGATTTCGGTGTATGAGCAATTAGACTTTACATAGCATGTGAGCAATCGGACCTCTATGTTTTTCTCTGTTTTTTTTTTTCTTCTGTTTTTATCCGAGGTTGAGCGATCAGAGTCAGACCTCAATGGTACATGGAAATGTAATTCATTCCTCATTGTCGGCGTGGCCGCGTGAGGAACCCACTCTGCCAGCACATGTTTTGTTTTTGTACGAGTTAAAATGTGTTTTATTTGATTCTTAGGTTGTATGTGATATATTTGAAATTTCACCATCTATTTAAAATAAAAGATAAATGCAGTGCATAATTTGAGATAGTATAGAAATAGGAGAGTAATAACAGAAAACATAGAGATATAAATGGTTGTGTTTAGAATATTTATATTCACTTTAAAAGCATTTTATAATACAATTTAAAAGTCAAGAGAAACTACAAAACATAATACCAAAAGATATATTTATATTTAAACATGAATCTATAATATATTCACAATATCTCATATTAAAATTCAATGTCTACATCACAATAATATTGTATCTAATGGGTATAGAAATTTTGGCCCACCCAACACTCATAAATGAGCCCTAACACACCAAAATAAGGCCCATAAAAGCTTTCCTCCACTTACACTCACTCAGCCCCTTTAACACATTTCCTCCTATACTACCTAGGTGCAAAAAGGTCACTATGAATAGAAAGCTTTGGGACACATGCAAAAGATCTTTTTGAGGTCCATCAGCAAATCTTTTTTTTTTTTTTTCTCTTCTCTATTAACATCTTGATTTCAATTTTTAAGAGATCTTTGACTTGAGCTTTGGAGACCGACCTAGTAAGAAAACTCTTTTCACTCTCTCTTTCGTTGTAGGTTTCTTATCTAGGGTTTCAAAGTTTCCATTGCTCATGGGGTGGCTCGGCCTTTTCTGGTATCATTAATATCAAAATCTTATATATTGATTATGATGTTATCTTGATATTTTCTTAATTAAAGAAATAATAGAAATGATCTACAATTTAACACTATTATGATTAAAGAAATGATTTTTATATGTATTTGAATCAACTCTAATACATGGAGCATGGAGCCAACTAGTTTAAGGGTCCGTTTGTTTCGTTGTAAAACGATTTTTTTGTAAAGCAGTTTCTTATGCATTGAGTTTTAGTAAAGTATTATAATTTACGGTGTTTGGTTGCTACATTAAATATATTTTTTAAAAAATATTTTTCAATGTTTGGCTCCAGTCGTATTTTCCGTAAATCTTATATGATTCATATATAAGATAAAAATCGATCAAATGACATATTGAACTGAAATTTTAAGTAAATTACAAAATTTACTACTTTCAATTCTATTTTTTTTTAAAGTCAATTGCTAAGTGAGATTTTTCAAGTAAATTATGATTTTTTTTTGCTTTCAATTCTAGACAATTTTTAAAATAGATTGCTACATTAGATTTTCAAGTATACTGAAAAATGGATTGTTACGTGGAATTTTCTTAAATATTGCAAAATAACTATATTCCAATAAGTTTTTGAACTACCTCTCGTTTTTTCTCTCCTCCAAGAATATTCATGCATTCTATGCTATGAATTGGAACTAAAAAAGATAGGGAATAACATAGACACATACTAAGTAGAGCTCTAAAATGAGCTTCCAGTCTTGCTCAACACATACCATCTAATAAAGTATTCTAGAAATAGTAAACTAGCAAAGCCGCAAATGAAAGAGATCACACAAGTATTTTGAAAATATGTAATCTACTCTTGAACATTTCAATGCCCTTCAATGCCCGGAATCCTGGTTGAAGAAATTCTCGAACCAATGACTTCGAAGGTTTGACTCTTTTCTTTACAAATGCTCTAACAACAATATGATTAGCCATCAAATAGTAAAAAAACTGATGAAAGCATAAGCTCATCAAAACCCTCAATCTTTTGTTTGAGTATTTCAAGTTACGTCTTTCGGTATTTCTTTGGTTTCCTGTGTTTTTGTCCTATTCTGGGTATGCATCTCCTGCTAAGAGTTTGGTCTCCAGTCTTATCAAGGCAAAATGTTCTGCGCTACCTGCTCTCATGTGACCAACACTCTGGCTTTCTACTTTGGTGCAAAAGAAGCGCATGGAATATGGATTTTAAAATTACATGTAGAAAAGGCCGACATGGATACAAGGAGAAGCTTCTTCTTAAACAAAGTTACAACATGGTCTCCTGGCTTGCGTCGGCTTAAGAGAAAGAAAAGAGACTGGAGAAAATTCTCCTCGGATTATGCACAATATTTCCTCGTTACCCAAAGGGGGGAAATAAAGAACACGAAATTTACAACAAAACCAAACCTTATACCTAAGACAAAGAAGATCATCAGCTCATTAGATCTGTTATCCGTAAAACAATAATTATAGAAAAAAAAACATTAGAATGAACAAATCTAGAATCACTTTCAAGTACCCCCTTCACAAGCAGAGCTTTCTCTTGTCTGCTTCCTGAGATAAAGCGCAAAACAAAGAAACTTTACCAAATTCCTTCCACCCACAAAAGCACTGAACTTATAAACCCTAATCTCTCCCACTTCCAAACAACACAAAGCACCCTATCCGCTTCCAGAATCAAACAAACCGATCTCACGTGAGTGTTAAAAGTTCTGTCCTGCTCAAACGGATACTTAAGGAGGATTTGCTCCCCAACAATAGCTCACAAATCCAAAGCTCTAACAAACCAAAATACGACAAAAAAAATGGAAGCCATAAGGAAGCCAAAATCGAATCTAACAGAAGGATTTGCTCGATTACCTGAATCTATGCTCAAACGTTTAGATTCAAGACTTCAAAATGTCGAGAGAGAGAGAGAGAGAGAGATCAGGAGGAAGGAGTGCGAGAAACAGTCCAGTGATTAGGAGGAAGGAGTCTGAGGTAAATGTCTGAGAAACGAGCGAAATGTCAGAGAAACAAGAGTAACGTCGGGGAGGCTGGGAAAGAGGAATTAGGACGATTAAAATACTTTACGAAAAGCAAAATTCAATGAAACAAAACGGAGCCTAAATTAAAACCACTAAAGACTGCTTGATAAAAGTTTAAATAAATTGGACATGGTCTTTTGTGAAGATTTTGGAAAAAAATAAAAAAGAGCTGCCGGTCTTTCTTTTTGGGCCTTGGGCGCTTAATAAGTTAATTTGGATGTAGGAGATATGGTGGGCCTGAGGAACGACGCAGGTGAATCCAACACTAAGATGGTACGGACAGCCCACTTACCAATGTAGGCCGGCCCAAGTTCCAGCACATGTTAAGCCCGTTAAATGTTAAAGCTCGCCACACTTCAGGACCAAAACTCTAACGAAATAAACATCTGGGATATGTTGGTTTGAGTAAAAATGTAAGATTTTAGAGAAGTTGTGAATATTTATGTTGAATAGTATTTTATTAGTGTTTGTGTAAAGTGGAGAGAAATGATTTGATGTAATTGTTTAATAAAAAAATATTGCAGGTATGTGAAAAAAGTATAAAGAGAGAAAATTCATGTTAAATAAAAAGTAAAAAGTTGTTTAAGATTGTGTAAAATGCATTGGTATTTATGTTTAAATTCTGAATATATTCGATTGCAGTTTTGTGAATGTATTTAAATCCTAAAAAAATATATAAAATGAACATAACCTTGACCTTGATCTTGATCTTGATCTTGTACTTAACTTTTTGGTCAAAAAAATTGGTTTTCCCGCCCACGCATTGCATCTCCATCTCCGCAAAATTAAACGTCACCGTTTTGCTGGCTATCCAAGTCCTATCCTCTCCCTCGGTGGCTCTTTCCCGCGGCGCACTTTAGAGCATTGACCGCCTCTGCAAAATCACTTCCTTCTTCTTCTTGTTTCCAGTGTGACTGTAACGAATTCCTCCCGCCCTGCCAAATTCTCTGGTCTTCCAGCGCATGTTAGTACGCTGTCTCTCGCCGGCGCAAGGTAGCCTGAAGCCGCCCTTGAGAAGTTATCTCCGAATTTTTGTTTCATACCTAATCCCCCCTCACAAATCAGTCTCTCTGCCTATGCTTCAATGGCACCAGACCCAGATCCGAAGCCAAAAGATGAAATCACAGACTACTCTCATACCCAGCGCATAGTCCTCCTCGTAGACCTGAACCCACTCCTTCACCTCTCAAATCCAACCCCATTCCTCACTTCCCTCATCTGCTCCACCAAGACCCTCCTCTCTTTCCCTCCCCTCTCGTCTTCCCTCTTCTCCTTCAAACTCTTCTTCTCCTCTCTATCCCCCCTCCTCTCCTCCTCCAAACTACACCCTTTCGCATCCAACTCCTCCCACTCCCTCTCCTTCAATGACTCCTCCACCACTCTCCTTTCTCTTTCCCAAACCCTCAGTTCATTTCAGGCTCACATCCACCAGGTGTTCAATTCTGCGCCATTGTCGCCGCCCCGGGCTTCGTGCCTGTCCGCGTCGATGCGCCAGCTCCTGCATGACTACGCGTGGGACTCGGTGGTCAATGATTTGGTGACGGGTACGCTTTCGAATTGTAATAAGAATGAGCCTGTTATTCTTAGGTCGAATTTGGTTATTTTGTTTTCGCCGGTTTGTTGGTCTATGAAGTGTTTGTCTGAGTTCTTGAATGTGGAAAACGGGGATGAGTGCTTGAAAGATGTGGATTTGTTTTGTGCAAAATTTCGCACTTTTTTCGAGGATGTAACCTGTGCGTTTCGTAAGAGGGATATCCAGTTTAGCTGGGTTGATGTTAGGTATGAATTGGGAGGTACCGAGTGTGAGGTTGAAATTGATGATTCTGAATTGAAATCAAGGTTATTCGCAAGTGGCATTCGGAGTTTGGGATGGGGGTTTTGTTCTACTGATTCAATTGTTCTTGGTGCTGCTCTTGTTCCCTTTGGACTAATTTATCCGAAGATTGCTATTTCTTTCAAGGTTTCTGATTGTAATTATAGCCGTAGGAGACTTGATGGTCAGTTGGTTCTTGAGATTTTAGATTCAAGTGGGAAGCCGTTGGAATGCAAGTGCTGTGATCTTGAAATGGTCCATTTGAAGACACTGTCTATAAATACCCATGATAACATTTTGTCTACTCCCTATATCATGAATTCACAAGCAGGAGGTTGTGAACAGAAGAACTTAATTTCGGGACTTTTTGGTGCTGGGATGATAATACTCCATATCAAGGCTGTGCAGAGGTCCAAAGAGTGTGCAAACTTTACAGGACATTTAACTGATCCGATTCTCGTGCGTGAATCTTCAGGAGACTATAATAAAAAGCTGAAAAGAAATGGGGACTTTTTTGCAAATAGGGTTCTTGACATGCTAACTATGGAATGGGGCGAGATTGTCCAGAAAAAACCCATACCCATTTGGCAGATTCTCTTGAGTTTTCTTTATGGGGCAGATTACTGGGCATTGGTATCTCTTTCAAATGGCAATGGTGATTCACATGTGGGAATTCTCAAGCCTTTCACAGTTTCTTCAGCTCTCCTATCTATCGTAAATGGCAGAGTTTTTCCTCCCAACGTGGTACACGATCTTGGGGGTGCTGAAGCGGCTCAATTTATGAAGGTGGACAAGAGGATTTGCAAATCCAATTTAGATTTGCGGTACTCCAATGAGTTAATAGATTCTGAAGGTGGGCCTCCACCATCCAATAAGGTGGCAAAATTTGGAGATGGTAAAAGGAAAAGTAGTAGTAAGAAATTACACATCCTTCAAGACCTAACGTGGACTGCCTTCTGTAAGATGGCAATTGAACACTCTGAGCTAGACTTGGCAGAGGTTTACTTTGCTAGAGAGTGTAACAACTCAAAGAAGTTGAAATTTTTAAAATGTTGGATGAAGCAGATTAAGAAATCTAATTGTTGTAATCTACTTGTAGAGGAAAGTTCGAAGCCACCTCAGGACATTCAAAAGGAAATAAATGATAGATTGACTAAATGGCGCCCTGAAAGTGAGCAGCCAGTCTCTTCATCTGCCTCAGCTGAAGAAAATACTTTGACCGAGGCTTCTAGGATACAGGATGAAGCTGCTCTCGACTTTCGGTCAGAAACTTCTGAAGCCTTCTTCAGTAACCTTTCCACTAAGATTCAGCAAGGGCTTGAGTCCAAAGGAGTAGAACTGGGGCCTTTGGCTGAGCGGCTTGTGAACTCATCCATATATTGGTTATATCAAAAGTGTGAAACTGAATCCCCTTCTGAGAGTGGAACTCTAGTGGTAAAATCTGATGATGCTGGTGGTAGCATAATTCCTGAACTAACAAAGGTGTTCCTCAAGGAGCCCAAGGAGTTGTCGGAAAAGATCAAGAAGGAAGTTCCATACATTCAGGCATCTGATCCAGGGTGTACTGGATTTGCTTCAAAAGATCTAGTCCGAGAGTATCCTTTTCCATTTTCACTAGTTCTGCATCACCATACCCTATTATTTTTTTAATCTATGACCGTGAATAATCTGGCTCCTAATCTTTTAACCTTTTTGTTTTTTCTTAATGAGCACTAGATATGAGCTGCAGATATTATTTCGGATGGAGATACTACAATCAGTGGATGGAGCAAGTACCGGAGAGTCCATCAAACAAAAGTTTGTGAAACAAATTTGCTCGCTTTTAGAGGCAATTCAGTGCAACCTGGAGGGGGGCTTTTTTGGTGATTGGAGTCTCGATAATTATGTAGGAAAGCTAATAAAAAGCAGGTACATACAAATCACTTAATCTTCGTTTGGAACAATGGCCTTGACATTCTATGATGTATTTCATTAGAGAAATTAATAGGTTCTTCGAGAAGCCTACAACGCAATACAGCACTTGAAAAACATATTTCTGGTCCCTAATCTTCCATCTTTGTATGTTACTCTTTCAAGAAACTTCTCATATCATCTGCCCCACTACCATTGCATACTATTGAGCAAAAGATGGAAAGAAATGGTTGTGGAATTCCAAGTAGTGAGTGTGGCTTCTTTTCTTATTACAGGGTGCTGATAGGCAGGAGATAGGCCAACTATACTCGGATGTATATCCTAATATAGAACAAAAACTACAACATTCATGAGGATAGGTGTAGATTACTTATATGATCCTTGGAATTGATTGAGCCTTAGATACTTTTTTTATCGTTAATTGTGTCCATTTAAAATTACAAGTGGGTGTGTATTAGTGTTACTTTGACATGAGAGAATAAGCAGAGGATGAGTTGATATTTGAATGCAAAAAATTTCAGGTATGGTCACACCCTGGGAGATGTTGTTCACAGAATCTACATGAAAATGGATTTGTTGCTGTTTGCTGATGAGGATGACTGCCCTAATCCCTCACTCAACAGTGAGGAAAGCAATAAATCCTGGAGAGAAAAATTGGAGAGAGATGAGCCTGGTGAATATCATAGGACTAATGAACCTGTGTCATTTGAGGCGGAGCCCCTTCAGCTACCACCAAATGCCAGTGGAAGTCTTCAAGGGATTAAACAAGAGGAGCATGCTCGCAGATTGATGAAAGCTCAGGAGAGGAGAGAGAGGTCTCGGAGGTTTGCATCTTTCACTAGTTGGATGCCTGATTTGCATAGGGTTTGGGCTCCAAAGCAGCGGAAGTTGATGAAAGAAAAGTCGGATCCTCTTCTAAAGCTGTCGAAAAGGACAGAGCAGCGACGGGTAAGCCATGAGATGGTGCATGAGACCCCTATGACAGGAAACAAACGTTCGTGCTCACGAGGACGCAGCACTGATGATGAAGACTATCAAAATTCTGGAAGTCAATCGGGGGGTTATGTTTCTAAGGCTTTGTTCCAGGATGGTTGATGTTCTGACCCAGTAACTCTCCTTTGAGCTGACAGATATGGAGATTTGAGACTGAAATTGCGTGAAAATAATGGAGAAGTAATAGGAACTATGTATCATACATTCGAGGGATTTAGCGCGCAAGCCTACTGGAGTTCAACCAAAAGTGGTTGAGGTCGATAGAATTGTACTTTACTACTTTCTCTTTCCAACCCATATTCTTCTGCCCGTGTTTGTAAATTCGCTTTCATACCTTTTTTTCCCTTTTTGTTCCGAGTTACTTTAACATGAAGGTGTTGTATCACTCAGTTAGTGCTTCATTTGCTGGGTACAGTGTTTTAGAACCTTGAAATGTTATTAATCTAACAAAAGAAAAGTGAAGATTGTGCTACTAATTTCTGTTTTGGTGCCATCAGTCCTTATTGCTTTCCGGAACATTTTCTAGCTCATGTTTTGAGCTCTGCTTCTTAGTTGTTTTTAGCAAGGTTTTCCAAGAAACTTTTTTTTCTTTTAAAGAGTGAACATTTCTGTGTGGAGGGGTCTTGGTTCCTTCCATATGTTTTTTTTTGTTTAAGTTACTTTAATTGTCACAAGACCAGGTAAGGACCTAATCAGCTACATTGACACTAATCTAAAACAAATAGCCCTTTAACAAGTTCCTAATCCTAGTAATAGTCTTATAACCCTTTTCAGAGAGGAAAACCGAAAAGAGAGAAGTATTTAAGTTACAGCCTTCCCCCTTGACCCCCTACTTTTTTTATCAAGAAACATAACTGTATTTCATCACGGAGGATCAAAATACAGCAGGGGAGCTCTAACGGGGGAGCCAGACCCTCCAAGGAGGCGGCGACCCAACTTGATTAGAAGAGTAGCCCATTTAAAACTGTTGGGGCTAATTTTGAGCTTTCTATGGTGCGCCCGAAGGGGCATAATATAATAATATCCATTGAGTCTGCAAGACCAACTTACTTACCTGTCCCTACACGTTAATTATCAAACATAACACACCCATTCATGAAACCCATCAATCCTGTTTCCCGCCATTTTTCAACAGCCAGACAACTGCAAAGCCGAGTCTCCTCTACGCAAAAACCCCAACACCCACAGAAGAATAGCGCAGCTCTCACCGAAGAGTTGTGTGGTAAAGTATTGGACCGGGACCCAGATATCAAAACCCTGGAGAAACTCCATTCCAAGATCATCGTGGATCAACATCTCAGCCCAAACCCTTCCCTTGGCATCAAACTCATGAGGTCGTACGCTGCTTGTGGGGAACCTGGTCTCACACGACACATATTTGATAACATTTCTGAGAAGAACGTTGTTTTCTTTAATGTCATGATCAGAAGCTACGTAAACAACCATTTATACTGTGATGCTCTTCTTGTTTACAAATCCATGGCTAGCCGTGGATTTGAGCCGGATAATTACACCTACCCTTGTGTGCTGAAAGCATGTTCTGGATTGGATGATTTGAGAGTTGGGTTGCAAATTCATGATGCTATTGTGAAAGTCGGCCTTGATTCGAATTTATTTATCGGCAATGGTTTGATTGCAATGTACGGGAAATGTGGTTGTTTAATGGAGGCTCGGCGAGTTCTTGATGAAATGCCAAGCAGAGATGTGGTTTCCTGGAATTCAATGGTTGCTGGGTATGCACAGAATTCACAGTTTGATAACGCATTAGAGGTTTGTAAAGAAATGGATGGCTTGGACCTAAGACCAGATGCTGGTACAATGGCTAGTCTCCTGCCGGCTGTAACTAACACAACATTGGACAATGTTTCATATGTTAAGGAGATGTTCATGCAATTGGCAAAAAAGAGTGTGGTTTCATGGAATGTGATGATAGCAGTGTATGTCAATAATTCAATGCCTGGGGAAGCGGTTAAGTTATATTTACAGATGGAATCACGTGGGATAGAACCTGATGCCGTCACTATTGCTAGTGTTCTTCCTGCTTGTGGGGACCTTTCGGCTCTGTCCCTTGGAAGGCGGATGCATGAATTTGTTGATAGGAAGAACCTTCGACCAAATTTATTATTGGAGAATGCTCTGGTTGACATGTATGCTAAGTGTGGGAGTTTACGAGATGCAAGAGAAGTGTTTGACAGAATGAATTTCTCAGATGTTGTGTCATGGACCTCAATGATCTGTGCATATGGTCGTAATGGGCAAGGTCGTGATGCCGTGGCGCTATTTGCAAAAATGCGAGACTCTGGTCTGAGTCCAGATTCCGTTGCGTTTGTTTCAATTATCTCGGCTTGCAGCCATGCGGGTCTTTTGGAGGAAGGTCGATATTACTATAAATTGATGACAGAGGAGTATAGGATAGTTCCAAGAATTGAACACTTTGCTTGCATGGTAGATCTGTTAGGACGTTCTGGACAAGTAGATGAGGCCTATAGTTTTATTAAGAAGATGCCAATGGAGCCTAACGAGCGAGTTTGGGGGGCTCTGCTGAGTGCGTGTCGGGTGTATTTCAACATGAATATTGGGCTTCTAGCTGCCGATCGCCTATTTCAATTGGCTCCTGAGCAGTCAGGTTATTATGTCTTGTTATCCAACATCTATGCGAAGGCTGGTAGATGGCAAGACGTAACAACTGTCCGATCAATGATGAAGAGTAGAGGAATTAAGAAAATGCCTGGCATCAGCAATGTTGAGCTCAATGATCGGATTCATACCTTTCTTGCGGGTGACCAATCGCATCCACAATCTGAGATGATATATGAAGAGTTAGATGTGTTGGTTGGAAAGATGAAAGAATTAGGTTATGTACCAGAGACTGATTCTGCCCTACATGATGTTGAGGAGGAGGATAAGGAATGTCATCTCGCAGTTCATAGTGAGAAGCTGGCTATTGTCTTTGCCATTATGAACACTCAGCCTGGGGCCCAAATTAGAATTACCAAGAATCTCCGTGTTTGTCGGGATTGTCATATCGCAGCCAAGCTCATCTCCAAGATAGTTGAACGTGAAATAATTGTGAGGGATACTAATCGGTTCCACCATTTCAGGAATGGGGTCTGCTCTTGTGGTGATTATTGGTGAGTACTTCAGGCGTTTCCAATCAAAAAGGGGAGGAGGGGTGGATAAGTACAAAAAAGACATTGAGGCTAACAGTAATTTGGGAACTGCAATATTAGTAGCTTCTGAGATCATGGATGATTTTCACTACTGCATCTGTCATCCTTGGCATTTGCATAATCACCAATCCTTTCTGCCCTAATGATCTACCATCTGCTTGGAGGTTGGTTAGGCCTGGTTAATGCCCAAAGGTTCATAATCACACTGTGAGGTTGAGGTGAGGTACATGTGGTCTTTGCTGTCACATTAAAGTGGGTGGCTGGAGGCTTACAGAGGCCTTTGCCATGGACAGAGGGTGACTCCTGTTCTATTCTGCGGATTAATCTGTTAAGACCGATTCTAACCCTCTTTGTTGGCTCCTATGCTACCTTGAATAGGCTATTCAGGGTTAATGCATGTTTTCTTATCCACTTGGGGTCTCTATTGTTCGTCTTTAACTTAGTTGTATACCCTTCACTTCTTGGATTAATACAAGTACTTACCTTATCTGCAATATATATCGATATATACACACATATATAGCTCTTGCTGACAAAAAATTGCATGCCGCCTATGATTCTTCTGATGGTTTCAAAATCCTGCATTGTTCCAGAAACTGCTGCTGCGGTTGGTTGCTTCTAGCTTCATTGAACTCCAGTCCAGCTGACTTAAATTAAGGAAGTTCTTGACAGTTGACACTTTGCACAACAGAATCCATTCCTCCCAATTTCTTGCACTTAGGCAAGAGATATATCATTGAAAAACCAGAGTTCTTCCTTGCAACAAATTTGCATGCGACCTTTATATATGTCCACTGCCTTTGTTTATGTGGTAAGGAAGGAAACAAATACCAGAACATAGGCAGTAAATCTAGGAGACCAGTGCAAGTCTTCATTGCAGTTCTCTTTAATGTGAGATGCAGTGTATTCCCATTACTTAATGTTAACATGCTGCGTTGTCTGCTCCAGCGCCTATTTGCTGTCCTTTGCGTTTGCATAGGTTGGCTGGTTTCTTGGACGATGTTGCTTCTTTACTGATCCTCGTAGGCAAAACCATATGGTGCATCTCATCGCCAAATGGGCCACTTCCCACCCTGTTCATGGGGCCATACAAGCATATGTCCTTCCTCCAGAGTTCCTTTCATTTTGAGCCACCCTGAAGTATTGTAGTTTTTCATGGTTTTATATTTGCGAAAAAAAAAGTTACTGCCCCACCCCACGTACCATGTTGCTAGTAATTCTATCAGGAACTTTTTCCTTTTCTAAGCTATTATCTATCAGGGACTTGTTTGTGATGCTGGTTGTTTATAAGGCACCATGATGCCTGTAAATTAAGTGTACTGTATTGTTATATTTTGTACAGCTTGAGGAATGAATTTCATATATACGAATAAATGAAAAATAAAGCAAATAAGGAGTTCAGACAAGGTTGCTGACATAAGGAATTAAACCCTTATCACTTTGCATCAAAGAATCCCTTGTCCTTACAATCCACAGTGGCCCATGCAAAGATTACCGATACTAGAAGAGAAAAGTCTGTCAGCACGAAAATATGAAGAGATGACCAGTCGGAATTTTTTTGAAAGCAGATTTAAAAGGACCAATTAATACCATTCTGGTTAGGTACTGTAAGCTAATATATAATTACGTTTCAAAAAACAGCCCAAGAAAAAGTGCAATTTTTATATAAAAATGGGTGCCTTAGAGCCAAAGTACAAGGAAGAGATGGGAGTTATAGACAGAATATGGCTAAATTTACATGCTGTGCCTTAGCCGTGAGTTATATATATATATATATATCACAACAACTTACCGATTTTGATCAGATAAAGTGGCCGGCCATTGCAATAATAGACAAGGATCAGCAAAAAACAACTCGTTGTTTTGGTGGGCTCTGCTGAGAGGATTACTGGAAATATGCCATTACTGGTAAATTAAAGCTTGAAGAATTGGCCTGGAAGCTCAGAAAGATCTTATTCGAAAACTGACTCTAATAGAGGTACGAACAGGATGTAAAGAAGTCTTTCTGTAATAATACGTTTAATTAGAACGAAACATTGAGTTTAAAATTAGAGAAAAAGCGGACAACATGAAGTCAAATTGAAAATTATGGAGCAGAGAAAATTGCAACAGGGACTCTACCAACTAAACATGATCAACCATAGGAGGCTGATGATCATGACTACGCCAGGCCAACCCCGCTAATATGTAGCTGTGCAAAGAAGCATACAAGAGTGATATTGGTTCGGCTCGTCTCAGTCAACAGAGCTTTGGAAGTACTGAAGGTGGAAGATGAGCCGGACCAATATCACGCCTTGTCTACTTCCTCAGGAAAGAGTTCTTAGGGTTTCTCGCCGTGTCTTGGGAAAGAATGGAGCCTCACCCCCTGGACTTATATAGTGCTGCAAAGGGTTTAAGTGAATGGGTCCTATGGTAAATTAATAACATGCATATACTAATTAATTAAGCGTATTGGACATTTATCAATTTCATAATTGAGGAATCGCATGCACTAGCTTTCTTTTTCTCTTTTAATATATAAAAAGATGCACAGTAAGAGGATTAATTCCCTTCTGATGGCATGTAAATTATATGCAAAACCAGTAGTACTCTGACAAAAATGTACGCGAATATAGTAAACTAAGTTTGGGTTAATGTATTGGGTTCAACTATATATTTAGAAAACCATTAAAACATCTATAAAGTAAATAATCTTCATGAGATTGCTCTTTAGATCTTGGAAAGAAGCATATCATGTATATATTGTGGAATCAAAAGGGTTGACCAAATCTAAATTGAGATTTCAAGGAAAAAGGAGAAGTTCTATATGTATTGGCGGACATATTCTTATTATTTGGAATACGTACAGCTTCTGGGAGATGTTCTAAGATCCAAAAGCTATAAAAGGAGATGGGGTACTTTAGATACAAAGTTAATTGGGTCCTCCCACTAATGCATGTTGATTTGGATTAGACATTGGAAATTAAATTAGAGTCGTAATATTGCTTCATAGCCAATATTATAGACCCACAAATTGAGATGTCGAAATTAAATTTGCATTCGATATTAATTATATCTATCTACTGCTAGGTTGGGGGTACTATTGCATTAACTTTTCTACTCTAGAAACTTGAGTTAGCTGCATGCATGCATGGCTTCTCAGGACAAGTTTGCCTAATTCAGGAGATCTGTTTCTAGAAATCAGATGATAATTAAAAAGGGACACTCAATAATTAAGTAGGGACATTTAAAACAATTATGTACCCAATTATTTTTCTTTTCTGATACGAGTAATTAACAGGAGCTTTACTTTGACTAATTAATTCTATAGCCACTTTTGAATGAAACTATTTGAATTGTTTATGAAAGCTGGGCTTGCCACATTAATTCTTGACTCTTACACTATACTTATTTACTTCTTCAATTTTAATCTTTTCGGATCTAATTCATTAACAAGTACGTACAAATGATGTATATATCATATACGTGTATGAATAATTGCCTTCTCTTGCTTCAGTTGGCCATCGCCAAGATCCCCAACATTTTAACAAAGAGCCTTTTGGACTTGAGAAAAATATAATATAGCTGATCCTCTTATATTAATACTCTCTTATTTAAATATTTTGAAGAAACCAAGTTCATTTCACGCATAAAGAAACGTACTATTCTAATAATTCATAACTAATAACTATTTCAAAAAATTTCTTGATAACATGATTAATCGTACGAAAGATACTTAGAATCTTCATTCTCAAATATGCTTGGAGTAATTAATTTAATTGATTTTATTTTGAAAAAACTTACACCCAAGTTCTATAAATATATATATAGAACTTTTTTGTCCTGGACATTGACATAAACCCAAAGGAAAAACCAATAAAACATCATTTATTTTCTAACAAACTAACTTTTTTAATTTCATATGCAATTGGTAATTTATTTATTACAGTAATAGAAGAGGTCATCTTCAATATTTGCCGGAACCCCAATTTAAGATCTGTTGATGTTTTTTTTCTTGGCGACCAATTTAAGATCTGTTGACTTGCTTAGAGCTAAAGTTCTATCGAAGGTCGGTACCTATATATAGTGCTCGACTTTCCAGACAAAGGAGTACAAGAATTTTAGCTCTGACCAGAAACCTCAGCTTTACCATAATTTAACAGTGGATGCACCATGAAACAAATCGAATGTCTCTTTTCAGTGATCCCATGCATGTGAGCTCAGAGATACTATGCGGTACCTCTCTTTTCCATTGTCGTTAATGGTGCTGTCATCTCAGTCTCTTTGGTATTATCACATTCTTTTGGTTTCTTTTATTTTTTTCTCATCGCATTGTTTTTGTTTTCTTTTTTTCGGAGCATTAATCTTTTGTTTCTATTGGGCGCATGCAAGATTCTATAATCCTTCTTGATGTTTTAAAGCGGATGATCTTGCTGTCGTTGAAGCCTTGAAGAGCCTACACCTCTCTGACTTTTCTGAGTGGATGTTCATGCACCGATTATTCACCAGCTGGCGGGAAACGTACTGGTGTTGATTTGCCCATTCCAGGTTGGTTTCTGCATGTCTGATTTACCTTCTCTTTCTAAAGTTCCAAATTACTAGCACTTATAAAGTATATGTGCCAAAATATGATTCAGATATTAACCAAGTGATCAATATGTAATTGGATAAACGTGGTCCACGAAAATAGGTCAGAGAAACTGCACATGGATATAGAACTTATCATTAAGATAAATTTTCGGACAACCTTCCAAACAGAAAAGATAAACAAATTGTTCCACTTGCACTGTCACCATATAATTTATGGCATGTTATCGAAATTCATTAATAATATTATCCATATAATTGGTTTTTGAATCATACTAAAGTCACTCTTGTATACTTTCCAGTCTGGAGGGAAAGTATCAAATTAACAAGCATGATGCTGTACATAAATCCATAACAGAGACAACAGGGCGTCATACACCAAGGAAGCTGATTGAGCGCCACCTTTCACGCAACCTGCATGGGCAGTAGGAAAAACTGTAGAGCTTATGTTAGAAGCAGAATTAACGATGATCTTATTGTATAGTACTACTCGATCGAGTACTGAAGTACATATTTTCAGGTTTTTAGGTGGAAAATAAAGTGCATCGATCGTTCCGCCAAATATGATACTAGAAACCATTGCAACACGATTAACATATCTATACAGAGCAGGGCGAAATTATCAACTACGATCGATCACGCATAATCTGGTAGTGAGGCAATTCACTTCAGACTAGAGAGATATAGCGAGGATAACGTAAAGCTTTGCAAAGAAGCATACAAGAGTGATATTGGTCCCGGCTCGTCTCTTATAACCTCTTGATGCTATGGTACGGTGTAGAAGATGAGCCGGACCGATATCACACCATGTCTACTTCTTCGAAGTGATTTCTTTGGGTTTTCTGCCCATGTTGGAAGAGTTGAAACCTGCCCCCTATATATAGGACAATTAGTAATTAACTGCTTATGCTATAGTCGTGGAACTTTTGGCTCTATTGGATGGAATAACAATACGGAAACAGCATATACTGTGCACATATAGAAGAATATTTATCACGATCGACCAGGAGTTGGGAATCCCACCAGATATATTGTTTATAAAAGCCTAATGGAGGATTAATTCTTTTAGTCATGGAAAGAGAAATAGCATGCAGAGAAAGAAAATTACATCACTAATGTCGTAAGATATGTATTAATTCTGCCGTTATTCAATCCAGGAGACAAACAATTGCAATGCACAATATCTAATGACATTATTCTATATGTAGCAAAATGTCACATCCTATGGAAAGAAGTTGGATATGGGTATCGTCGATTCATTGGTTATCGAATAGATATCTCCAAAAAGGCGAGTAAGATCTAATCAAAGATGCATATATATATATATATATATATATTGGAATCTTACAGATTGACCAAATCTACGTTGAAATCTTTCAGTTTCTAGGAAGATCGATCTCGACCAAAAAGCATAGAGTTCGAAGTATATTGGAACATACTCCTTTTAACTAGAGAAGGTTATAATTTTGAGGAGTGACATTTTGTACAATTCAAATTTCGACTACAGAAAAAAAAAAGACTACAGAACGAGAAGGAAAAGACAAAGTTGAGCTATTAGTACATGGGTCCTGGAGCAATGGTGCACGTGGCATTAATGATAGTCGTCACGTCAACTAGAATTAATTATATTATCATTAGAACTGCGCATATATATTTTCTTAGTCGTTTTCATGAGAAAAGAGCTGAGAATTAAATAACCAATAGAAGCGATCGAAGTATTGCTTAAGATTCTCCTATCCCTTTTTCTTTTCCTGAAGTGTTGTAAGAATATGTAGTCTTTTGTTTCGGTCCTGTCCTAATTCTCTTTTGTTTATTGGTAAGGACTTTTTGTAAGACAAAATTATTTTTATAGTCCTCGAATATTAACGCAAACAATTGTTGAAGAGTTTACTTCGTTTTAATAGAAATTGTTCTCTAACACACATTTAATGTGTTAGACTTAAAGGCAGGTGCATAGGATTGTCGGATTCCCAAATTCTTGAGGATATATATATATATATAGAGAGAGAGAGGTTAAGTACCATGCATCCAGATCGGTTGAGTGGACTGTCAAAGTATAAATGTATACTAGAATAAACTAATGTTTGTGAGTCTAGGAAATAGTGATTATAATTATGATTTAATCAGAGATCTTACCTAAATAATATAAAACCTTTTCATCTTTGTCTCATTCGATAACGTCTGAATTTGCACAAAACCCGTCTAGCTACGTACGTCTATCCATTTTGTTTAACTAGAAAACCCTAGCCCATGACCTGATTAAGCTGACACAAGAAAGGGAAAGTTCAGATCACCGGTGGTTGCACGTTGGTGCCAAAAACTTTGACCGTAAACCAATGAGCCCCTAATTTTTGTATTTTTAATTTTTAATGTTGTACGAAACTTAATCAACGATGGTAGTATATAGTATTACGTGGGGTCCGACCATTGCGGCTTAAAGCCCTCTCCCTCTCTCTCTCTCTGACACGTTATAATCTCAAACGTTGACGTTGAATTCGTCCATTTTCGAGTAAATAATATATGGCGTTACGAGAAAAATATAAGTAATTTCTTAGCGTGCAATTGGATTGGGCTGTTGACATTTTGTATGTTTTGGATTGTAAGGCTTGTTCTGTTCTGGTGTGAATGCTTATGATCTGTGTTATTGCTGATATTAGTTCAGCGGTTTTGGCTAAGGTAAACACTCTCAAGGGTACGAAGAATTTGGTTACCAACCAGGTGCTTAAGCAAAAATGGTTTCTTTCTGATGAGATTTTTACTAGTTGATTGTGTTCATTCTCCTGGCCTTTTATCCTCTGGTGGAGGGAGTGAGTTTTCTATTGATTAGAGTTTTTACCCTCATGTGGAGGGGTTGAGTTTGTTCCTTTTTCAGGATTTATGCCCATCTTTTGTATAGTTATTTGAGGAATTTAAACACTTACCAGTTACCCAAAAAAATAATTAGATGTAGCTATATTTCGGATGAAATTATTAAGTTTTGAGTAACTGGGGAAATCTGTCGTGCCTACCTTCATACATCATGCTCAAACAGATCTAGCCCAACTGAAAAAACATACTAATCGGGTTGAGAGTGCAACATTAAACTCAAAGCACTCAAATCGATCTCGTAACTCGAGTATCAATTAAGTTAATTAAAGACTTATTTGCAGACATTACTAGAATTCGAACTCATACTAACCCATGCTAAGTACGGTAACGAGGGCTAATCGGAACTCATTACTTAGCAGCTTTTAGTAGCTATAAGTTATCACCTATGGCGATGAATTCCTTGAGTAATGCCAACACTTTGTATTTGTAAAAGTCTTGTACTAGTTTTTGGGAAAAATTAGAATGAACAGAAATTTGTATTCATTTGATAGAAAGTAAAGAACACATGCGACTCCCAACAGTACTTTGACCACTTATATGGGGCCTTCTCTCCAAAGCCCACTAATTTACAAGCCCAAGTCTTGTCTACTACTATACGGCCTGGCCACTTTTTCTTAGTTCCTTGTGGCATTAAATAAAGGGATAAATGATATTTTGGTCCCTGAAGTTTGGGTGAAAATTAAATTAGTCCCTTAATAATTTTTTTCATCAATCGGGTCCTTGTAGTTTGCATGAAAATCAAATTAGTCCTTTATCAATTTTTTTCATCAATCGGGTTCCTGATCTTTACATGCTTTTATATTAAGTCCTTCCGTCCAAATTCGTCCACTGACTTAACGGTAAGTGTCAACCTGATCTGCTCGGGATGGAGAGCTGAGAGGATCGAGAGGCCCGACCAGGACGGACTGCTATCAAATTAGTCCATTATCAATTTTTTTCATCAATTGTGTCTCTCATCTTTACATGCTTTTATATTAAGTCTTTTCGTCCAAATCTGTCCACTGACTTAAAGGTAAGTGTCAACCTGATCTGCTCGGGATGAAGAACTGAGAGGATCTAGAGGCTCGAGCAGGTCGGACGCGCGCACAAATACTATATAAAAGCAGTCTGAGCATCCCGAGCACAAGCAACCCGACATCCTGAGCACAATCAGCCCGAGCATCCCGAGCATAAGCAGATCGAGAGGCCCGAACACCAAGGTCGCTCGTGCAAAGGCTATATAAAAGCAGCCCGAGCATCCTGAGCCACAAGCAGCCCGGCCTGCTCGGGCCTCTCGATTCTCTCAGCTCTCCATCTCGAGCAGATCAGGTTGACACTTACTGTTAAGTGAGTTGACGGAAGGACTTAATATAAAAGCATGTAAAGATGAGACTCAATTGATGAAAAAAATTGATAAGAGACTAATTTGATAGTAGCCCGGCCTGCTCGGGCCTCTCGATCCTCTCAACTCTCCTTCCCGAGAAGATCAGGATGACACTTACCGTTAAGTCAGTGGACGGATTTGGACGGAAGGACTTAATATAAAAGCATGTAAAGATCAAGGACCCGATTGATGAAAAAAATTGATAAGGGACTAATTTGATTTTCATGCAAACTACAAGGACCCGATTGTTGAAAAAAACTTGTTAAGGGACTAATTTGATTTTTACCTAAACTTCAGGGACCAAAATATCATTTATCCCTTAAATAAATCAACATAACAACTCAAATTCGACTAGTATAAGATGGATTCGAATTCGATTAATTTAATAAATAAGTCGATTTTGAATATTACTTTTAACTTGCGAATAAAATTTAATTAATAATTTTAAATTTAAAAAACTTATAAAAAAATTTATAATTTAATTTTAAAATTTATTAATTTTTAAAAAATTAAAATACCTTATTTTCATGAGTTAAAAGCAGCCGCCCTGCCAGTACCCTATGACTGGGATCTAAATGAAATCTCCTTCTCTTTTGTTTTTTTTTTTCTTTTTTGGATCGGTGAACTTGGATGCTAAATCTCGGTGCCCCTGATGGCCTTCGAAGGACATAACCTGCTAGACAAATTTAGTGCCTCTAGATAAAGACAACAATAAAGCCAATGAGCTATGGCTCAGTTGTCACGTCCCCCTCTTAGGAGGGTTAATTTAGTGCCTCTAGATGAAGACAACAATAAGCCAATGAGCTATGGCTCAGTTGTCACGTCCCCCTCTTAGGAGGGTCCCGAATTGGGGTTCGATTCCCTCCATCCCCTTCTCCCGGCAGGCTTAGGCCTGCATTGACTAAAAAAAAAGATGAAGACAACAATAGTAACCCCGCACCAAACCCGCATCGTGTCATGGTTCATGCACCCCATGTGCCGCACATCAGCCTCACGCAGCCGCACCATTTTCTCTAGATCCGACTGTTTCCGGTGGCCTTTGAGTGCAACTCGCGGCCTGAACGTCGTTAGCAGTATCGTGTGACCAGAACCTTCTAGTCGCTTCCCTCACGATGGCGAGTGGGGTCACGCGGCGGCCATTGACATCTCGTGTCCTTCACGCGCCGCTCCTTCTTGGCCTCTCCTGACCAATTTCATCAGTTTTACTGCACCCCAAACTCCCGAAGGCTTTAGCTACTAACTGAATTTTTTGAACCGAAAGATGATTTGGGTAATTTTGGCCCAAATGATTGGGTGGGCCTTCGTGCATGCATGCTAGATAAACGGTAGATAGAGGAAGAGTGTGAAAAGAACGATCTTCTGGAGGTTGGGTAAGTTTTTATGCGATGTTAATTGCTTTTGTATAGTCTAAGCTGCTTTCTTTGCATTTTTCGATTTTAAGAGGGCTATTTTATAGGCCTACGTGCATGTTTGTTTATCTATATGTCAGTGGCGGAGCCAGGAGAAAAATTAATGGGGGCCAACTCCTAAAGAAAAATGACAAAAAAAATTTACTGTGTAATGCAAAAAAATATCTTAAAAGTTAAAATATAAAAAATTAATGACTAAAAACACTAAATATATTGAAATACATGTACTATACTATTTGCTGATACTAAGAGGTGGCAATTGAGTCCTATGCTTTTGCATCTTCTGAAAACGTTGCAAAATAGTTTCATTCTCGATAATTTCGAAAATCTCCTTTTCGATGTATACCATCATACTATCATTCAACCATTCATCTCACATCTTATTGCGCAAGTAAGTTTTGATAAACTTCATCGCAGAGAATACTCTCTCAACGGTTGCAGTCGTAACTGGTAAAACCAATGCCAATTTAATCAGCTGATAAACCAATGGATATAGAGTATGTTTCCTCGTCTCAACCATCTTCACAGCAAGACCTCCAATATCTTGAAGCCCAGAAAAAACATCATGACTTCTCACATCATAAATGTAATTTCGAAGCTGATCTCTAAGTACAACATGATCAATTGCTGAGAAATTTTCTGGATAAAGCTCAGCAAGATGAAGTAACTTAGAATGATCATACGATACAAATGAGTTTTTTGGATCAAGACATGCTATACAAAGAAGTAACTTCGTACTTGCTTCAGTGAAACGATGATTCATCTCTTGGGTGATCAAATCAATAACTTGGCAAAACACTTCCACACGAAAACAATGCAAATAAATAATTGTTTGCCCTCCACGCCGAGCCCGACCACGAGTTGGAATAATGTCTTCCATATTGGGTACAGTGATAAAATTATTCACGCAAAAAGTTTTGACTTCTTTCAAAAAATCATCTCTTTCTTTCTCCCTCAAATCCTACAACCTACGCTTCACAAACTTGGATGTTATTCTTTGCAGTAGCCACAACAACCAATTGAAGTTGGTGAGTAAATCAATGAATGTAGGTTGTAGAAGGAGGATCCCTCAAAATGAGAGACTTCAACCCATTGAGTTCAACTCGCATGTTTGATGCCCCATTATATTGCTATGAAATCATTAGATTCCAAAACTAGAAAATCTAAGGGACATTTTATGTAATTATTAGGTGAAAGTAATTGCTCGTGCGCGGATGATGTTATAAGACTGCATGATCCAAAGTGTCTTACCAATTACAACAACTTGTTTTTAATACTATTGGACCAGTGATTATTTTTTGGAAAACATTAAGTCTCCCAGATTATTTCTTCCATTAGGTGCTTAGGACTCGAAAATTTCATATGCATTGGTAATTCTTATTTTTTGTTACAAAAGAATATGAATGAAGACAAGGTACTATCTTATATACTTTTTAACAGAAAGTTAAAATAAAATCTAAGAGGACTCTCTACAGAAGCTAATGTGAATGAGAGGTTACTTGTTAGTTTACATTACCATTATCCACAAAACCAGTTAGATTCTGAATCAAAGTCGCATGAGAGACTTTCACCTAATAATTACATAAAAGGTCACTTACATAAGATGTTTCACCCTCAGTTAAGTTAAAAAAAAAAAACAGAAAAATAGAGTTGGGTTGGGTTGATTGGGCTTCGAAGGGGGGCAGGCTGAGGCATCTGGGCAAGCCATAGGGGGCGAGCTGAAACTCTAATGAGCCAAAGGGGCGGACCTTGACAAAAAAAAAAAAAAAAAATAACATGTAAAAAAAAATTTGGGGGAGCCGAGGGGGGCGGTGGCCCCCCACTGCCCCCCTTGGCTCCGCCTGTTCACCAATGAGTTTGTCTGTATTGCGCTTCATTGTAAATTCTAAATTTTTTGGGAATAAACAACTTAATTATAATCATTGCCTAAAATAAATTGTATAATTACACTCTGGTGCTCGAAAGAACATTTAACTGCAGTACAACGAAGAACATGACATTGAAATACAAGAGACTCCAAGTAATCCAAAAGACAGTACCAACTCAGAACCAGGGGCCCTTCTACTGTAAACGCCACCATATTGCACCTAAAAATATATATTGCAAGTTGCAACTGCAAAGAAGATATATAGTAATCAAACCTATAATTACTCCAGGTAGAAGCAGTAACAAAGAGAATACAGAACAGTACCCCCAGAAGCAGCAGTAGGCCAATCAGCAGATATAAGAGTAAAAAGCAACCAATTCCAGCTAACAAAAACCTTGATCCTGCATGCAGCAGCGGACAGGAATAAATAGAAGAGAGAAGAATAAACAAAGTACTGTTCCAGTTGCACTGACAACATATATACTTTATGTTATTCAAAGTTCGTTGACTATTCGTTATATTGGTTTAACTTTTGAATCATACACAAATAACTCCAAGGTATATATAGACCTCCTTTGCAACTTTTCCATTCTTCGTTCCCTTCACCTAGCTTATCATGTATGCATGCATGGGGTAAGAGCCTGCACTCTAGAATATTGTTAAGGCACTGATAGTGTGTGCATTTGACTCTAGATCTTTGAAACAATATTCCACAAGTGCTTTATATAAAATTTGGATACGCCGGCGTCTTGTACAAAAATAAGCTGGCTCATTGCGCTATATATACAAAAACAAGAGCTCACACACCAAGGAAGCTTGCCACATTTTAGGCAACCTTCATGGGCACTAAGATAAACTGTAGAGCTTATGTGAGAAGCAGAATTAATAATGATCTTATGGTATATAGTACTACTTGCCTAATTAAGTACCTATTTTCAGATTTTGGCTTGAGATGTTACATGATCCTGCCAAATATGATTCTAGAAAGCATTGCTGAATCATCAAGATATATATATATATATATATATATATATATATATATATATCTATATATATATATATATATAGAGAGAGAGAGAGAGAGAGAGAGAGCAGAGCGGACTTGTGAGCTACCATGATCAAGCATAGTCTTTTGATAAGATTATTCACTTCCCATGGTAGATATAGATACAGCGAGGATAACGTAAAGCATTGCAAAGAAGCATACAAGAGTGATGTTGGTCCAGGCTCATCTCTAATTAGCTCTAATGCTATGGTCTAGAAGAAGAGCTCGACCGATATCACACCATGTCTACTTCTTCGTAGTTATTTCTCTTAGTTTCCTGCCCATGTTGGAAGAGTTGGGACCTGCCCCATATATGTAGGACGATAAGCAATTAACAGCTTATGCTATAGTCGTGGAAGTTTAGGCTCTTCTTGATTTGATGAAGTAACAATAGGGAAAGAGCATATACTGAGCATATAGAAACTGAGATCATTTGTCAGAACCAAAAGTTGGGAATCCCATGAGTAGCAGTCGCTCTCGATATTATTTATGCATTAGCCTAATGGAGGATTAATTCTTTCAGTCATGGAAAGAGAACTATAGCACAGAAAGCAAACTACGTACATCGCGAATGCACGCAGCAAGACATGCACTCTGCCGTTATTCAGTCTTGAAGTGATCAAACAACTGCCATTCTCCTTCCATTATTTATAAAAATTAATGCACAATCCAGTCACACGTTTTCTATATACCATAATGTCACATCAAATGGAAAGAAGTTGGATTTATATATGGTTATCGTACGTCGATTCATTGGTTATTGAACTGCATCTCCAATTAGGACGAAAATGCTAGCTAGTCAGATCTTCTTAAAGATATATATATATATATATATATATATATATATATATATATATATATATATATATATATATATATATATATCTTAGAGATTTATCAAATCTAAGTTGAAATCTTTTGAGTTTCGAGGAAGATCTTGACAAAAAAGCATAGAGTTCGATGTATGGACTATGGAACATATTCTTTTTACTTGATAACGGAAGTGGAGAAGTGGCATTTTGTACACTTTGATTTCGATTAGTAAAAAGGGTACTGGAGCCCCTTGATGCATGTGCATTAAGAGCTAGCTTGCACGCCAACTAGATTAGTATAAGAAGTACTGTATATTATTTTTATTTGTTTCGGGAGAAAGATCAGCTGAGAAATATCTAATAGATCAAGGGAGTATTGCTTAAGATTCTCCTTTCCTTTTTCTTTCCTCAACTGTTCAAGTTTAAGATATATTCTTTTGTTTGGTCGCATTGACATTTGAACTTGCTTCGTTCCTTCTCATCTTTTTATATTATGAAGAACTTTTTGTAAGAAAAAGATACTGTTATCCCTCTTGGCATAATCTAGATCATTGTTGAAGATTCTATTATGTTTTAATAGAAATTGAGCGCTAACTACATTTAATATATTAGACTTAAAGGCAGGTGAATAGGATTGTTGGATTCCAAACTTAATGAGGATATAGGTTAAGCTCCATATTAATTTAATGAGTGGACTATCAAAGTATTATCTAGACGCTAATTTACATAGTATATAAGAAATTACAATATTAATTGCGAGTCTAGGAAATCGCAATATAACTATGATTATTCCTCTGATCTTAGTTAATAATAATAAAAAAATTCCATCTCATTTTTATATATAGATCTTTGTGAATTCTAACCATTGTTATAAAAAAATTAAATTCATAGCCAAAATTTTTACAAACCTTCATCAAGTACCTCTTCATATTCAGACTAGGATGATCGACAATGCTGTACTCAAATTGTGAGGTGTTGATCAGAGAGAGACCGACATAACATGCATATTAAATACACATTAGAAATTGTAATGTGAATATTACAATTTCGGCATAAATTACAAAAATCTTGATCATCATGTTCAAATAGTTACCTGTCCCATATGATATCATGTAAGTATATATGCATAATAGATATAACATCTACCCTTCCTTATAAGTTATTTTTTGAAAAAAAAAAATTTGGTGATTTGTTTCGGAAATCAAAATCTTCTAATTAATTGTGGAGGTCTTGTCTTTTGGCCTGCTCTCTTCAGTTTGTGGAGGAAGTGATCCAATGGCAATGGCTTGGTCTTTGTTGCATGCATCGGTGACAGATCTCTGATCATAAATATGGTTGCTTCATCAGTGTGGTGCCTATCTGGCCAGCCAAAGAGGGCTCTGCTAAGCTTGATATCCTTGGAGACGCTGAAACTTTATTCTCTCACCTCAGATCAGAATGTATTTTCTCAAGTCTTGAAGCATCAAGAACCGAAGAGCATCTCTTACCATTGTTGATCAAGAAATACTCACCGCCTTGAAAATCCTACATAGGCTGTACGTAATCATCAGAGTTCTGTTAGTTGATGAACTGGAGTTATAATAGTCATTGAAGCAAGTAATTTGCTTGGAAAAAAAATTAAGGAAGAGAAGATTTAGAGTTTCGGGTCAACTGCTTGGTGCTAGTTCAAATGGGTCATTTGAATTGCTTAGACTGGATCTTGTAAGTTAGCAAAGATTTTGTCATATTCAAGTCACCAATAAGTGTTGATTGTTTAGTGGATTAGTTAACTGGCGTAGACCCGAAGTAGTTTTTGCCTTTGATGGAGTTCTTCAAAGGATTTTTCACTTCGTAAACAATTGTTTTTATTTTATGAGTGTGTGATTGTTTGCTATATCTTTATCTCATTTAATTACTTGTTGATTGTGTGAATTAGCTAATTTCGAATATTAGAATAGACAAATTTCTTGACGAATACCAAGTGTTTGAGGTAAAGTCTCTTTAATCTTAAAGTTTGTTAAATTGATTAAAGAGTGTGATTCTTGATTGTGTTTTGAGCTGATTGACATTATTCAAATATGTTCATGTTCAATTTATTGTCCGTGTGAATATTTGAGTTGAGATTTCCACATTTGAGCATGTAAGGTTGTGATTTAAAGTTTTAATTTCTTATTCACCCCCTCTCTAGGTAAATTTAGGGTCCACAGCTTGTAAAGCCATGAACTCATTAGCAGCCGAACTAACTCCTCCCATTTCCTCTATGGCATAAGGATTTAGCTTCTTCCTAACCAGCTAGCTAGCTTAATTAAGTTATATATAGTTGTAGTAATCACATCTAGACGTACGCATTTGTGATTGCCTTGAGCAAAGCCAACAGTACTTAAGACTTAAAGGGAGTGGGAAAAAAAGTTCCTTTATGCCAATATTGTTGGCTGCTAGGAGTAAGGAATGCCTTTATTGAAGTATGACTTTCTTTTTTAAATAAAAATAAAAGTAAGACTTTAGGAACACCCTTAATTAAGGCATCAACTTCTGCTCTCCGTTTACCTATAGCTCCCACATAGAGCAGTTTTCAAGGCTGAATTGAAGTATATATGTCTTTTTTTTTTCTGTTTGGGTAAGGTAAATGTATATTCCCCATGTAAAAAGGTCTATATGAGAATTCGGACTTAGCCCATAATTACAGTCTGGTACTCACCTAAGATTCTAAGAACACATGAAAATACAACAGACTCCAAAAGTAATGCAAAAAGAACCTTGCTAGCTGCTGCAGCAACACAGGGGACCAATTAATCCAATTGATGTTGCTAATAGGAGTATTCTTATCATGTACACCATATTTTGCTAAGCTTTGCAGCTAAATTCTATTGATGTTGCTTACATGAGGAGCGTTCTTATGTACACCACAATTTGGGTTCAAAAATAAATTTTCCCAGGGACTGATAATTACTTAGTATAAGTTGCAAATTATTCTTTTAACTGGCCAGAAATGGAACTAGTGAAAAGGCTTGCTGTCACAGATCAGCGGAAAGAGTACAAGAACCGGCTCTATTGCCTCATGGAACACTTCTCTCCCTCAGGCATATAGATCTATAACAAATGAATTATACGATTAGTGTTTCAAATATTGGTGCGCAGCGAGCAGGATGTCATAAGAGAAAGAGGAAAAGTTCTTGCGTAGTCCGAGTAAGCTCTGATTGTGGAGTCACGGTTGAATCAGGACTATACTTAAATCACTCTTTTATGAACTAGAGGAATTTTTAATGTTTTCAAAGGAAATCAAGCTCATGTATTCGAAAGAACTAAAAGATACAGAAGCTGCGGCTTTAATTTGTACATGATCTATAAATCTTCTTCCTCTTCTTCTTTCATCTTCTGGGGGCTAATAAATGACTCAGAGAAGGGAACTGTGGGAATAATTTGAAAATTTCACCAACAGCTAATTCGGCCTTAACTTCCGAGGCATGAAAATTGGCAAGACGATGGTGCTGATCTTTATCTTCATTATTGTACGGATTTGTCTAGGAAGCAGCAAGCTGCCTTCCACCCAAAGCTTCAGAGCAAGTTAGCATATATATCCTTCATCCGCACAAGAAGAGCATTCCTTACAGAAAATACTCTCTTTCTATATATTCTTCTGATTATCATTATTTAACGCTATATATTGTTATTACTACTCTTCTGTGCTAACATGAGGACGTTATAAGTTCACTATATTACGATTCCAATGAGTTAAACAGAATGACGATTACTTTAGAAAAGAAAATTTCTATAGCCATTAGCTCGGTACACAAGCTTAAAAGACATGAGATCTCATATATGGGAAGAACGGATCAGCAGGAAGAACTTAACCTAGAATATATGAAGAAAATGAGTACCCTTCCAAACGTAATTTTTTTTTGGTAACTAGTAAGTATATTGAATCCCCAAAATTTCTGTGCAAAGGTTGGACATAGCCCATAAAAACAAGAAAAAGAAAAGACTATAGAAACCAACCACCCTCACAAGGGTGTAAACTCACTGCACAAGGATACGAAGTACAAAAAAAAAAAACAACAGCAAGCAATTGCTAGCTATACAAGTCCATATGAAAAGATGCATATGTGATACGATCCAACCTATGAAGACGTTAATATGGGGTTATGATGACCACATGATCAAGTGCAGAATTAAACTGTCTTCTATTAGTGATTACAATAAGTATAATTAAGGATTAGTCCTTTGGTATATCTCATCGCAAATTCGGTTATTGTGCTGAGCGACAACTGAGATTAAAAAAGTTAGAGATCCGACGACTGTATAGTTAAACACATCATTTAAAATATTCAATACATTTTAATTGATGTGGTGCGATCTGGGCCATTGAATATTAAAAATTTTAATCTCAGTTGTTGCTCAGCATCCTCAGCACAGTAGTGCTTAGCACAATAACCAGACTAATCATATAGGTAGGGCTAGAGCATTACCATTTTCGTATTCCTGCTATCGAGAAGGAGTGCACAAGTTGTATCTGGCCTCTTCATATTTACAAAATTAGAATATTATTTTCCGCTTATATCGATTTGTTCTCTATTATTTAGGATAATTAACGAAACATGGCAAGAATAAAACTACACTAAGAACGAGAAGATCAAACTAGCTAATTGAAATAGGGTAGAGAGAGATCACTTGCATTTTGCAAGAGGACAGGCGGCCTCGTGGATCAAGGATCAGCTGTTGATGATGGCTAGCTTCAATATCGAGGAAAGATAAAGCTACAGGATGCAAGGAAGCATACAAGAGTGATATTGGTTCCGGCTCGTCTTATCTAGCGCTTTTGAGTTTGGCGTTACAAGATGAGCCAGACCAATATCACGTTTTGTCTACTTCCCAGGAAATCACTTAATGTTGGAGCTTTCTCGCCCATGCTGGGAGAGTTGAAGACACTACCCCAATAAATAGCCGAACAAAGGACTAGCCGAACAACTAACGTCCTACAGTTCGTCATGTACTTCAATTGAACTGTATACCGCTCGTTACAAAGGACTAATCAGAAAGAAAAGGCATAATACTAAGCATATGAGACATTTATCATGATCACCAGTATATTTCTAGGAATCCCACTAGCTAGCAATCCCTTTTGCTGTTTATAAAACCAACATAATGGACGCATAAGTTATGCATTAACGACGTTGGCTCGCTGCGAGTCGCCACACGGTGTGGTTACTGAATTTCTGGATCAAATAGTTTCTATGCACCTGCAATATATATTAGTTAATAAACCATCGAGCCAAAACTCCTCGAACCAATGTCGACATCCCCGTTTTCTCTATCACTGTTACACATTTACGATGTATTGTATAGTGAATCGTTTAGCTTTACAATATCACATATTTAATTGCCAGTAAGATCTCGGCAAAGATGCATATATTTTGTAATCTTATCCAGTTGACCAAATCAAGGTCGAGAGTGAAAGGAAACGGATGATGTTCAATGTATCGAACATATTCTTAATTGTTAGTTAAATTTTACGTCTTTTCGGCCAGAATTTAGTAGCTGGAATATGTTAAGGGTCCTCCTCTTTGAACTTAAAATATTGGAAGGCATAAAAGTAGCTAATTGCATGTGAGTGTAGGATTGGTCATTAGGCCTTTCCTCTGAAAAGCATAAAAGTGAGTATTCAATCTACGATTGGTCTAACCAATCTCTTTGTACGTTATATAGCACTGGTTACTTTTTATAACCTAACTGGTCAACACGGAACAGCATCATGGATTAAAAGTTGTGGATACAAATTCACGATTAATTTGCAACTAAACCCCCCCCCCCCCCCCCCCAAAAGCAAAAACTAGTAAACAAAGCGTTTGATTTAGTAATCTGTAGGGTAGAGTTATCTCCCGCATGGAATAGAATACTTGTAATAGAATTCTTAATGCATATATGGCATTCATGTCGACAAAATTAAGAGGCTTAGAGACAGCGATGCTTACGAGATTGTTATCAAAGTCCCTTTGATTTCCAGCTGGCCACAAGCTGTTTGAGTAATATCCTCACTTCATTACAATGTTCTCTCAACAGAGCAGAATTCTATTAGAAGTTTGCCAACTACACTAACGAGCCTTAGAAGCTGATGAGGAAACATGGTAGCTAGCTTCTCAACTTTTTGTTTAAACCTGATTGGATTAGCTAGGTTGGTGTCTTCAAAGTTGTTCAAAGCACCCAGAAGTAATCCAGTGAAAATTATCATTATCATTGGTGAGAAAGCCGATCGAGGGATAGACAACGATCACATGAATTTGAAAAAAGCAAGTAATGGTGAACATACTAGAGAATAGAGTGATAGTCAACCACAAATAAATATGTTCATAATTTCCATTCTCCAAATTCATGGGTGGGTTATATATCTGGTCTGATACGAATGATTTAGTTCCTTCGTGAGGAAATTATAATTTGTAATAGCTAGCCCACAAAGCTTTTCAAGAGTAGTACCTTATGGGTGTGTATATATATATATGTCTGATGACAAATTTTCATTGTAATTAACTTGCACCTTGCACGCCTTTGAGATTATAAAAGAGAAACAATACTCTCTATGAAGCTTTAACTAAACACTGATTTTATCCTAGCTACAGGAATATTCTGCCAATATATATATATATTGCCCTGATCAAGATGATGGATGTCAATGCTCTTTGGGTACTTGATCTTATCGGCTTTCTTCTTGGCCAATACATATTGCTCTGTTCTATTTGTTTGTTAAGTATTTCACTGTTATAATTTCACACTTCAAAGGAGTACCCTAGATTGATGTTGCCCTTAGAGTAACAAAACAATAAACTTTTCAAAAGATATGCATTATCTAAAGCTTCAAAGTCGTCTTACTCGTCTGCTAAAATCTATAAAGATAAGTCTCACTCGTCCTTGCAACCAATTGGCAACTTTCTTCCTTGACAAGGATACTGCGTCTCGGATTCAACACATGGAAAAGTGGGACTAATTAGAGGTAGGAAGATTACCGTCCACATTATGCTGATAAAAAAAAAAAAAGGATCACATAATCAGTCATGAGCATATTGGCATCTTCTAGAAGAGAGTTGGAAACTTATGTCCCGTCATAGAGCATATGCCAGGAAGCTAGACAAACTTCAAATTATTCATGTGATTATTTGGCGGTGTCTGTTTGCCACGTACGAGGTCTGGATGTATGACTTGACTAAGATGGGTCATAAAATGCTGGCTTCATGTTTCTAAATTTACTGATGAGATCATTTTGTTAGAATTCATGTTCAGTGAATTTTGGACTAGAAGTCGTTAGAATATTTCTTTCTAGTTTTACCTTATTTTCAGAAGGCATGAATATCAACGTACAATTTGTTACTTGCAAGGCACGACAATGTAATATACATTTCTTCCCTAGACTTTTGGTCACACATAAGCCTTACACCTATAAATTGCGCACCCGCTTCGCGAAGCCCAAGCAAAACCTATAACAAGCTCCAAACATGGCAGGTCATTATATGCAAGCATCCTTCCTACTTCTTTCCCTCTTAATAATCTCTTTGAGCAAGTCCTCACAAGCTGCTGGGATTGCCATTTACTGGGGCCAAAGCGGTGATGAAGGCTCTTTGGCTGCCACGTGTGCCACGGGGAACTACCAATATGTGAACATAGCTTTCCTGACCACATTTGGTAATGGCAAGACCCCGGTACTAAACCTAGCCGGACATTGTAATCCCAGCTCCAATAATGGTTGTGCCCGTTTAAGCCCTGATATCAAAGGTTGCCAAGCCCGAGGCATCAAAGTCCTGCTTTCTATTGGAGGGGGTATAGGAAGCTACTCTCTTTCCTCAGCCGATGATGCCAAGCAAGTGGCTAACTACCTTTGGAATAACTTCCTTGGTGGTCGGTCCAATTCGCGTCCACTAGGTGATGCGGTTTTGGATGGCATTGATTTTGACATTGAGCTGGCCAGTTCGGGCCAACACTGGGATGAACTCGCTAGATCACTTAACGGATTCAGCCAACAAAAAAAGGTGTATTTAGCAGCAGCTCCACAATGCCCATTCCCAGATGCTCACCTTGACACCGCAATCAAAACAGGCCTGTTTGACTATGTTTGGGTCCAATTCTACAACAACCGTGCGTGTCATTATGCTGGCAATGCTAATAACCTTCTAAGTGCGTGGAGGAAATGGACCGCGGTCCCAGCTAAGCAAGTGTTCTTGGGGCTACCGGCTGCTCCTGCGGCTGCTCCAAGTGGTGGATTTATTCTGGCTGAGACGCTCAAGTCTCAGGTTCTCCCATCCATTAAGAGTTCACCCAAGTATGGAGGAATTATGCTTTGGAGCAAAAAGTTCGACAATGGTTATAGTTCAGCCATAAAGGGCAGCGTCTAAGTCCCTGCCTTAAGCCAAACCAATATATGCCCTGCTGAATAAGACGTTACACGTACATAGATAGGCTTCTCTCTATGTATGGATTGTATTTTGTAACATGTAGTCTTATGGCAACTTGCCTCTAAATAAGTTATACTCTCGACAGGTTTGCCCTATAGCTATGCCTTGTAATAAATATTTCTATGAGAAATAGCCTCTATCGTATGCACGTTTCATCTGGAGCATCGTGGTTTAAGTACTGTTAAGTCACAAATTAGCAGACGCATAGAAAGTACCGACAGAGTAGATCTACTGACTTGAACTGATTTAGGTGTGCAACAAGAATCAGGAAGTTGCAAAATGAGAGCAATGTAATTTAGATCTAACTCTTCTACAATATCTAGGTCCTCTGCTTCTAAGTCATCCATATACCAGCTTCCATTCCATGAATAGTGAATGAAGAAGAATACAATATCTCTAAAGCAAGAGAATCAATCACTACCAAAATCATCTTTCCCAAAAACTAACGAAATTGCAATTGAAATAGTAACAACCTCTACTGATATGGTTACGAATCAATGTCAAGTACTACCCACATCTCAGATGAAATGGATTTAGCTACACATTCTCATAAGAAATGACATAATAAGTGAAATAAATCTCATCATCTAACAAAAAAAAGGAAGAAGTAACTCAACAGAGAACAAAAATAAATCTAACTTAATAGAAATAAAAAAAAGGGAAATGCGAAATGAGAAAAGAAAACCGGAATTTAACCCAAATGGACACCCGGATTGGACCGAACTTTTTGTCAAGCTATTGTTCTCTTGTTTTGTTCCCGAAAAGTCATAAAGTAAGACATCGATTTCTTAATAAAATCAACTCTTTTGATTACATGATGGACTCCTCTGAAAAACATTGACGCGTGTAAACGAGGTGCTCTACCAACTGATGAGCTATAGCCCTTGTGCTTGGTATACATATTTTACCATGTAGATAATTTATTGTCAAGATAAATATTACATCACCCAACAGCATTTTTTTTATATCTTTGATTGGTATTGCTTATAAGTAATATTACATTTATAATCGGCTAACACAACTTAGACATTCTAACGTAGAATTGAAAGGAAATGAAGAACTATCCAAACAAAAAGGGGTTACTGGTTCCAACGTAAAAGCTAAATGAAATGAAGAAAAGCAATCATAAAGTAAAAGAACTACAATCTCTCACGTAAAGGCAAGAAAACTAAATGAAGAAGAAGACAAAACATCTAATCGCCCAGAATAAAGAAGCGATAACAAAAATCAAAGGAAAAAAAAAAAACTTGCTAAAGTCGAATGAATCTCCAGAAAAAAGAAAGTTCCTCCCCAAAAGAGAAAAGTTTCCCCCCAAAAGAGAAAAGTTTCCCCCGGTGAAAAAACCGTAGCAGCCAGCCCGAATGCCGCTCCCCTCTTCACCAGCGAATCCCATTTCCATCGATAACCTTCTCCTCGCTCTACCGTAGCCTTCCACACTCTTCCGTATTTTTAGTTTCTCTCTTTATCCTCTAATTTTCAGATCTTTTTATTTAAGATGTGCTCAAATTTTAGGATAAAAATATCTTCCTATAATATTAAATTAATGTGAGTAAATGGGCTACATAAATCTTGATAATTGTAAATTTCTAAAATAGACCAAGATAAATAATGGGTTAATTTATTTTTTTTAAACCCAAAATGCAACTTACACAAATCACAAGCACTTTCATAATTTTCTTGAAAACTATAGCACTTACACAAAATAATCTGTCACATCTAAGCAATATAGCATCTTATTTAACCGATTTTATCCCTTAATCAGGGCGCTATATATTTATTACCCGTCCAATATGGGGCCTAGATGTTTCATTGCTTGACCATATAATATGATCGTACAATGATTGAATTTGACGTAACATTGCAGAGAAAATTATTAAAAGCTTCCAAAAATGTATACGATCTTCGGATCCTACCATATCTAGATAAAGTGCGAGGTCAATAGTCTCTCTCCGACAAGGCTGATTCCAAACACAAATTAACTAAAGGGTAACGTGGCATGAACAAGTTCAACGACATGTCTCTTCTAGCTCGGTTGATGGGAAATGCTTGACTTGTCTACTGAAAATGCCGACAAGAATGTAGAAACAGGATAAGTGTTAACTAGAATTTTGCTTTCTTTCCCCGCGTATGTATGGTTTGTATTTTGTAACATGTAGTCTTATGGCAACTTGCCTCTAAATAAGTTATACTCTCGACAGGTTTGCCCTATAGCTGCGCCTTGTAATAAATATTTCGATGAGAAATAGCCTCTATCGTATGCACGTTTCATCTGGAGCACCGTGGTTTAAGTACTGTTACGTCACAAATTTGCATAGGCATAAAAAGTACTGACAAAGAAATCTACTGATTCGAACTGATTTAGGTGCGCAACAAGAATCAGGAAGTTGCAAAATGAGAGCAATGTAATTTAGATCTAACTCTTCTAGAATATCTAGGTTATCTACTTCTAAGTCATCCATATACCTTCCATTTCAGGAATAGTTAATAAAGAAGAATACAATATCTCTAAAGTAAACACGGACGTACAAGATTGTAATATCCCTAAAGTCCCGGTAAATGAGATTTACGCCAAGTTGAGTTTTTCTCCTCTATACTTCATTAATAATTATCATGTCAAATTGTGGAACAAGTCTATGCCATTAGTAAAACTCATGAAAATTTGTTAGGTTTTCTCTTCATCCGTCATGAAGAAACACAAGGATAAAAGGTTTTAATTACACTCATATAGGATTAGTACAAGTTGCATTACTAAAATCTTTAACCAGAAAAAGGATTAATGCATCTGTATTGTTATGCCTTAGAAATGTTAGGTTTACAGACTACACAAGTATCTTAGGCATGATTGAGTCAAGTCTCTACAATGGACCAATTCATGTTAACTATTTTTCAGATCTCACCCTTAGTTTAAGTGATAAACATCTATTAAAAGCCTTAACCTTGAATATCCATTACAACAAAATTGTTTTTTTTATGAAATATTCTATTCCAAAAAATATGGATTTGATCCGTCGCGAGCTACGTTCTAGTAACCCGTCACAAAAGGTTTTTTAGGATGGAAAAATTATTTCATCCCAAAAAATATCTTCTCGGGACAAATTTATTTTCGTCCCAAAAGAGGTAATATCGTTCGAATAGTATCACACCTCGTCTGAAATTTTATCGTTTGAACGTCATCACACGCCAACTGGTTGTAACGTTCAAGTATGTTCGAACAATATCCAGCTGTCAATGGCATTGTGTTTGATACCGTCCAACGCCTATACGTCTGATGTCGTTAAACCCTTACAATAGTAGAAAAAACACGTTCTATGTCCTTCATGCGTTGGAACGTTTTGCATCCTCAATGTTCGAGCAACTTCAGACGGCAACGAACCATAGAGCTTTCTCAATTGCACGCGTTCTGACGAAAGGCAAAGTAAGTGTTCGAATGGTTAAGACTTAACGGACATGATCATCCAAAAGATCAGCATATGCCATTTTATGCTGAGCTTTACAAACGTCCAATTACATTTGATGACAACTCAATATCTAATCATGTCGTGTGCTCAAGAAAAAAAAATCCCGATTTATATGGGGCACTATATATTTATTTTCTGTCCAATATGGGGTCTAGATGTTTCACTGCTTGACCAGTGGCGGAACTAGAATTAGAAGTCAACTATGACGAACTTTTATAGCAAAATGACTAAAAAAAAATTTCATACGTAATGTTAAAAACTATCTTAGAATTACAATATCAAAAATTAAAGACTAAAAATATTAAAAATATTGAAATACATATATCGTATTATGTATTACGACTAAGGGGGCAATTTGATCTTGCATTTCTATATCTTCTGAAAATGTTGCAAAACGACTTCGTTCTCTATAATTTCAAAAATCTCCCGCTCGATGTATACTATCATGCAATCATTCATCCAGTTATCTCTCATCCTATTACGCAAATCAATATTGATAATCTTCATAGCAGAGAATACTCTCTCAATAGTTGCAGTCGCAACTGGTAAGATCAATGTCAACTCAATAAGCTGATAAACTAGTGGATGCAAAATATTATTTCTGGTCTTAACCATCTTCACAACAAGACCTCCAATATCTTGAAGCCAGAAAAAACATCATGCAATCTAACATCTCTAATGTAAGTGTCAAGCTGATATCTAAAAAACAACTTCTCAGTTGTTGAGAAATCTTCTGGATAAAACTCAGCAAGATGACATAACTTATCAAGGGCAAATGTCAAAAATGAGTCACTTGGATCAAGACATGTTGTGCAAAGAAGTAACTACGTACTTACTTCTATGAAACAATCATTTATCTCTTGAACAATTAAATCAATAACCTGGCAAAACACTTACACACGAAAATAATGCAAATAAGTAATTGTTTGCCCTCCATGCCTCGAACGACCGCGAGTTGGTATAATATCTTCCATATTGAGCACATTGATAGAATTATTCAGACAAAGTGTTTTAACTTATTCTAAAAATTCATCTCATCCTATCTCCCTCAACACCTGCAATCGTTCTCTCACAACTCTAACTAAAATCATTGCATTAACTATGTCTTAATCCTTTTGCTGTAAAACTTGTGACAATGCATTTGTAAGATATATAGCTAAATCAATCAAATAATCAAATAATTTCTCCCAAATTATTAGTTGTCTAAGATATATAGCTAAATCAATCAAGTATACCGAACCATCTAAAATTAAAGAGAGAACCTAAGACTATTCCTAGACATTGACAAAAAGAAAGATGTTGGTGAAAAATTAAAATGGAATAATTCTATTTTATATATAATTAATTATGTCTAACGTGCTCTAATTTGGAATCAAAACATAATTCAAGATAATTACAAATTCTCAAATCTCAATCATACATTCATACAAATTAATTTCACAAGACAAGATAATCATAAACTGAACAATTTCAAAATATAAGGATAAATTAATTCACAAAAAATGCACTTAAATTCGTAATTTCACCCTAAAAAATCATTTGGGAATTGGACATTGATCAACCCTTCAAAATCAAAATTATCAAATCCAACATAATTTATAATTTTATTACTCTTAGGAGTGGACAAGAGCCAAGAGGTATGTGACGCGACAGACGGCGGTGGCTACACGGTGGGGTAGAGAAAATCTGAGAAGTGAGGCCTGAGGGATAGAGAGAATCATATTTAGAAAAGTGAGAAGAAATGAAGGAAAGGCTGAAAGTCATACCTAAGCGGTAGCTGGTGGTGCTGAGACTTGAGAGAGAGCGAGAGAGGCACTGCCGCACTGGTACTAGTACGTTAACATCGTTGTCGTGTGTTTGTGAGATAGAGACACTGAGACTTGAAAGAGACACGAATAAAATTTTAGAAGGTTAAAAAAAATTGAAATTGTGTCTTTGTGTCTTCAGCAGTGTGAGAGAAAATCTGATAGAGATGACTGAGAGAAAAAAAACGGTACGTGCAGACCATGAAAAAATATCAAACAGATGTAAAAATTTATTTTAGCTTGGACTCTGAGCTCAACCACGACGGGCCGAGACCTACATATTCATAAAAAAAAAATCAAAAAAATTTACATGGGCGGAGCCAACCACAGCTGCCGCCAGGGCTCGGTTCCGCCCATGTGCTTGACCATTTAATATGATCGTACAATGATTGAATTTGATGTAACATTGCAGAGAAAATTATTAAAAGCTTCCAAAAATGTATGCGATCTTCGGATCCTACGATATCTAGATAAAGTGCGTGGTCAATATTCTCTATCTGACAAGGTTACTTCCAAACACAGACTAAAGGGGTAACGTGGCATGAACAAAGTTCAATGAGCTAGCTCGATTGATGGGAAATGCTTGACTTGTCTACTGAAAATGCCGACAAGAATGTAGAAACATGACAGGTGCTAACTAGAATTTTGCTTTCTTTCCCCGCGTAAGAATTGATAATGGCTACAGAATACTGTCACCTAAAAGACACTGAAGTTATCTAGATTACTCTATGATCATTTCCCATTGGTTCGTTCCTTAAACGATAGAGCAGATCATACATTTTAGGATAATGAAAATAGGTAACGAAATTCAGACTAAAGTTTGATTTTATTCCTTGAACAAGTTTCGGATTACAAATACAATTGAGGTATAATATTTTAATTTTAAATTAATATTATAACTGACAGGTCATATTGAGCCATTGAGGTTGTAACTTGTAAGGGAATGCAAAACTGAAATCTTTAGTTTCTGAAATTTTGAAGTGCTTTTTATGGACTGCCTGCCATTTCATTAACGCCCACCGTTTTGAAATGGTTTAATTTGACATCTGTCGACAAAGTGGCCCATTGCTGATGGGTTAGTGCCCAATCGGACTAGCCAGGTACTTGACACTCTAGTCCATTCAGATTCTCAGCTGCCCACTGGCAGTCATTTTATGGGAAACGCAGAGGGCAGGGAAGCTTTTCTAGTGATGATTTCCTTGAAAAGTAAAAAACCCGCAACCCAAACTGATAAGGATGCAATAATTTAGTTGTGATTTTGAAGAGGTTATGCCGTTAAGCAAGCAATATATAGCTCAAGCGTACTATCGAGATCGATGCGTCGGCCATAGCCAAAACTAAGTTGACAGAAGGAGCTTTGAAACTTCGCACATGCATGTCCACTCGTATCAAGAGCTTCTAATATGGTCTCCACATTAAATGCCAATTATATTATACGTACGTATATATATATATATATATATATATATATATATTCATTTGTTACTCTGCATAGAAGTGGTCCTGATCATAGATCCTTCTTTAGCTAGGAATTATATGAAATTAGTAAGCTGCGTTACACACGGATCTGTAACAACTAACAATATTATCATAACGGAGGCAGCTCTCATTTCACACCGACATGATCTCATGAATTAAGGATCTCATAGCTTAAGTACCCACTACGTTATACACGTAACAAAAGGACCCTTCCCTTTACGCATATATAACACACCAAAGAAAAGGAAGTTTAGATAGTGACTCTGAAAGAAATGGCTTGCTAGCTTCGACTTATCTCCATACTAGTATTTTCCCTCTTATTTCTGACCCTGATCAAAACCTGTCACGCTGGTGGCATCGCCATCTACTGGGGTCAGGGGGCTCCGAAAGACAATGAGGCAACACTAACTCAAACTTGTGCAACCGGCAGATACTCATACATAAACATGATAGCCTTCCTCAACATATTTGGCGATGGCAAAAAACCACAAATCAACCTAGCAGGTCATTGCAACCCAGCAGCCAATGGGTGCAAAAGCGTGGAGTCAAGTTGATGCTGTCCATTGGAGGTGGTGTTGGAGGTTACTCTCTGTCTTCTACTACGGATGCAAACAACGTAGCACGCTATTTGTGGAACAATTTCTTGGGTTGTAAGGCTCCGTCGCGTCCACTTGGAGATGCAATATTGGATGGTATAGACTTTGACATAGAGCTCGGCTCCACAAAATTCTGGACCGATCTTGCGCGAGACCTAAAGGGATATAGCAAGCCAGGAAGAAAGGTGTACTTAAGCGCAGCTCCCCAATGTCCACTTCCAGATAGATTTCTTGGTGCCACCCTTAACACGGGTCTTTTCGACTACGTACGTTTGAGTGCAATTTTATAATAATGATCCATGCCAGTATAGTTCGGGTAACATAACAACCTTCTAAGCTCATGGAACAAATGGACAAGGTCATTAAAGGCCGGGAGATTATTTTTGGGTTTACCGGCAGCTCCTCAGGCGGCCGGAAGTGGGTATGTTCCGCCCAACGTGCTGATCTCCCAAATCCTTCTTGTCATTAAGAAGACACCGAAGTATGGAGGTGTGATGTTGTGGTCAAAGTATTATGATGATAGAAATGGATATAGTTCCAAAATTGTAAAATCGGTGTGAGCGAGCTATGCTTAGGCTGGTTCAAAAGCTGATGGCTGTAGTAGTGGAATATCCTTATATGGCTTTGAGCCCAAAATAAATTAATAAAATAAAAGAGCCTCATGAGTTATAACTTATAAAGCGGGTTCATATCTTTAAAGGAATGAGTTAATTTTAAGGGCTTTTCTAGTCTAACAATTTGTATAAATTAATGGTGCTTTTTCGATTTTCTGGCAAACCATCAACAGAGAAATCGATTGAAACTCCAAGGGGATACCGATTAAAGTATATATCATCCATGCTCAAAGGCTTTGAATAAGTATCCTCAATACCGATGTTCTAGAAATCCAATGAAAAATAGAATCGAATTAGAACGATACTATTTAGAAGATGTGGAGATCTTCCTAGTGCTCGTGAGTTTGATCTCTTGACTTGGTAGAAGATTAATTCTAACAAATTATATAATATCTTATTTTGACCCGAATAGCTCAAGACGCATTGGTCATCTCCATCACTACCGTCGCTTCTGAGTCGACATTTAGTACTGTTAGTCGGGTGTTGAATTCTTATCGTAGTTCATTAGCTCCATCATCAAGAATGCTTTTATTTGTGCCCAAAATTAGATAAGATCTAAGCCTATCTTTTATCAAGTGGAGGAGTTAGATGATTTTGAGATCAGCTACAAGTAACTTTCTCATTCATGTTAATTGTTAAATTCACTTGTTTTAATTTCACTGAATGAAGTGACAATTGACAATAAATTTATTTTCTTGTTATTGTTTTGAAGAATTAGAAGAGGATCCAATGGAGATACTTCTTGAAGAATGATTATGAATGTGAAAAATGGAAATGGAATGGTGATTTGAGCACCAAAGAATATTATATTTATGTTACATAGTTTTGGTTTTGTAACGTGTTTAGCTTTGATTATTTTAATGATATTATTCAAATATTTGTATTGTTAGTTGTTTTTTATTTTAGTTATGGTTGGTCTTGTAATATTATAAGGTTAGATTATTTTATATTTTGATTATGATTGGGTTCCTAAGATATAAGTTTTTGGTAATTATCATTTACTGCTAAAATGTGGTCCATAGACGTGGAATAAGATAACAGGGCTAACTGACTAAGGGTGCGTTTGTGTACCAAAATTTTACCCCCTCTAAAATTTTAACACAATTAAATATTACAATATAATCTCTCTCTCCCCATCAAATCATTACTATTTACTACAAAAAAAATATAAAAAATTACCTCTCTCTTCACTTTTTCACTAAACCCAATACCTAAAATTTTAACAACACTAAAATTTTACAACACAAACACAACCTAAGAAGATAAATTACCCCAGGATGTCCTGGGCTTGAAATAAAATAGCCCAAAGCATCTTAGGTTGAAAATAAAATAGCATGGGCCTTCGTGGGCTGAAAATAACATAACAGGGTGTCCTGGGTTCAAAAAAATATAGCCGTGCGAGTCTTGGGCTAAAAAAATATAACCCATAACGTTTTTGAGCCTAAAACCCAGAACCCGGTCTGCCTGGCCGGCTCGGGTTCCAGGGCAGTCAGGGTTGGGGCGCAGATATCCTTTTCCGACTGAAGCGATTGGGTCCCGATTTCCCCACCCCTTCCCAAAGCTGTTCGAAGTTTCAACTTAATTTGTTTCTTTTCCTATTTTTGCGCGCGCTATTCAGTTTTTTTCTGTTAAGGCCCACTAAACCATTCGGATTTCGGAATGATATGGTTTAATTATTCGGTGCATGGTCTCACGTTCTATCACCCACTAGAATTGGTCTGATAAATATCATATAATGTCAAATATTTTCAGACATATTAGGATATCCACATGATACAGTTCCTGAAGTCTGAACAAGTTAACTTACCCAAAAAAAAGGCTGAACAAGTTTTTATCAATCTATTATAAAATACTCTAGAGTTCACTATGGGTGGGTTTGTTTTGTAAAATTTTAGTGTTATTAAAATTTTAGTTATTGGGTTTAGTGAAAAAGTGAAGAGAGGTAATTTTTTTATATTTTTTGTACTGAAAAGTAGTGATTTGATAAGAGAGAGATTATATTGTAATATTTTATTGTGTTAAAATTTTAGAGGGTGTAAAATTTTAACACGCAAACGCAGCCTATATTAATTATAAATAAATACAAAATTGCCCATCTGATTTGAGTGAAAATAAAAATAAAAAGTTTATAATTAAACTTCAAAACCTACTAAATTAGTCACTGATATTTAAAATCATTCACATTTAAAAGGTTGTCGAGGGACTAAAATCTTGATGAATTTTAAACCTCAGAATTAATTTGATTTTTAATTTAAAGACTTCTTTTATATTCACACAAACTAGACAAGGAACTATGTACTTGTCCTTATTAATTATTTTTATAAGAATTATTCAGTAAATCAAAGAAAATTTAAGGATATTCTCAAAACCACCATATATATATATATATATTGAGGTGATAAGATTTGAATTATTTTATCCGAAACAAAAATTATGATTTTTTCTCGATAAATTTTAATATTAAATGAGCTTTTATTTGTAGAGAATCTTATTCCAGTAAGATTATGTATATATATATCTATTAGGTCAAGATGGGTAATTATTAACTATTATCTAAACTTAATTTTAAAACCCATCCACATGCGACTTTATTCCGATCCGATCTCGATGCGAGTGTGCCTTTAATTAGCACCCCATAAGCCCGAGATGCATTAATTATTATCTATAAGCTTCATAAAATAAGCCGTCCCGACGAGTATTGCGCAAACGACGTTGGATATTATATTTTGAACAAAGAGAATTCCTATTTGTATTTCCCCACAGAAGCCTCATGATTGATCATCTTCTGGTTACGCTAGGAAGACGTGGGACATCGATCGTCCACCCGATGTCCCCGCTGCAGTGTCCCTTTCCCGCCCTTTTTTTTTCTTCGCCAGTGTCCGGGCCTTTCTCCTACCTAATTAGGTTGTATATGGGGAATTCACAGGTATATATATAAAAGAGATAATTAACATATCGTTAAGATTTATGGGGCATCCTGTGGAATTTAGGGGAATTATATCCTGCAAACTATTTTCTCATGATCATTAAAATAATTAAGATTTCTATCATATATTATTGTTATTATTATTTATATTCAGGCAACATTTGCTAGTCAATAGTATATAACAAGGAAAAAATCAACGTCGTCTAATCACAAATTATCATACACATTAATTATTGGGAAAAGAAAAAGGAGGATGGCTCTTGATCTTCTCCTTGCTGCAGCTAGACATGACACCAAGAAGAATGAGCCATTAGCTACGTCAAATGTACAGTTCCTAAAAAAATTAAAAAGAAAGGTTCAAAGAAGAATCGGTCACACGCGTACAAAATATCCAGGAGTAATTCAAATTCATACAAACAAAGTAGGAGTTTTGATACTACTATTACACTCGATCGTTTCTTTCTTAGGCTCTATTTTAAAGGTAGAATATTGTTGGAAGTCCCATATTTCTAGTCAAACTAGTCAATGTGCTCCTTAATTATAAGGTTGTGGCATCCCTCACTCCTCAAGTCATCTTTTGGAGTTGAGTTAGGTCTATCTTTCACATATTGTATAAATTCTAATATGGTATCAAAGCAATATTTCTAGTTTGTGGTCCCACCGTTACCCGTTTCCACGTGTTAGCTTGGATGTCCTCCCGCCACACGTGCGAGGGCGTGTTGGAAGTCTCACATTACTAGATAAACTAGTCAATGTGCTCCTTATAAGGTTGTGGCATCCCTCACTCTTCAAGGCGTCTTTTGGAGTTGAGTTAAGCTCACCTTTCACATATGATGTAAATTCTAATAAATATATTCAATACATTTCGAAAAAGAATCTTATTTTTGATCAAATATTTTGAAAACTAAACCTCCTCATACTTCTAAGCTTTGATCGAATTTCACAAATTTCTTGTAAATCTTGTCCACGCCTTGCATTTGACATCATTTTTCTCAATAATTTTTTTAGTGCAAAGAACTCATTTGAAATTTGACTTGATCCCAGTCGATCAATCGTTCTCAGTTCTCACCATCTTATAAGAATAATTCAACCGATACTGCCTTCAAATGGCTCGGCATCACCGGCCCTAATGACAGGATTTTTTATTAAAAAAAAATGGGTATCTGCTGAAACCTATTGGAATAAAAAAAAAAAAAAATTGAACTCAAGGGGTAGTACTGATCTAGATCTGAAGTACGTCTGATCTATAAAAGGAGCGTTCACTTAACAATTATATGAAAGCACAAAACACAAGCAGCAAAAATGGCTAAAACTCTTCGACTTGCACCTCTGCTCTTTCCCCTCCTGTTCCTGACCCTGATCGAAACCTCTCATGCCGGTGGCATTGCCATTTACTGGGGTCAAAATGGCAACGAGGGTACCCTAAATGATACATGTGCCACGGGGAGATATTCATACGTAAACCTAGCCTTCCTGTACAAATTTGGCGGTGGCCAAACCCCAGAAATCAACCTCGCGGGTCACTGCAACCCGGCATCCAATGGGTGCACGATACTTAGCGACGACATAAAATATTGCCAGAAGCTGGGAATCAAGGTAATGCTCTCCATTGGAGGTGGAGTTGGAAACTACTCGCTAGCTTCTCGTAGGGACGCTAGAAAAGTAGCACGCTATCTTTGGAAGAATTTCCTGGGTGGCAAGTCATCATCACGTCCTTTAGGAAGAGCAGTACTAGATGGCATAGACTTCGACATTGAGCTTGGCTCGACCAAATATTGGCAGGACCTTGCACGGTTCCTGAAGGCATACAGCAAGCGTCGAAGAATTGTCTACTTATCCGCAGCTCCACAATGTCCCTTCCCGGATCAATTTCTTGGCACTGCCCTCAACACTGGCCTCTTTGATTATGTTTGGGTTCAATTCTACAACAATCCCCCATGCGCATATAGCTCTGGTAACATCACCAACCTCATAAGTTCATGGAACCGTTGGACTACATCAATAGTGGCCCACAAGATATTTCTGGGTTTACCGGCAGCTCCTCAGGCGGCCGGAAGTGGGTATATTCCACCAGACGTGCTGACTTCTCAGATTCTTCCTGTCATTAAGAAATCACGGAAGTATGGAGGTGTGATGCTTTGGTCAAAATATTATGATGATCAGACTGGATATAGTTCTTCTATTATAAAAAGTGTATGAATCGCGATCACATATATATCGTCTGATTTAAAAATTATAATAAATAATTGGCTATCCTTATTAATTCAAAATCTTAGGATTGTCATGATGATCTTCAATATCTATATTATATATTCGCAGTGACGGAAAGGTTAATTACCACGATGTGTGTATATATATAATATCCGGTTAATTATATGGCTATCCATACATACATTATATATGTATATATATATATATATGTATACATATATATATTAATCAGAAATTTACTAAACTTTATTGAGGAAAGTAAAACGACCCCAGTACACCATACCAACGCAAAGGCAGAAAAAACAGAAACGAAAGTATATGCTATCCATATATATACTGTATAAGGACAATGATATTCTTATTTTTGAGGAAGATATATATTGAGTATTGTTACTGTTAATGTGACTAGTTTTTGTAAATAATAGATATTGTAACAAAAATTAGCGAATTATTCGTCGACGCTACACTCCGGTTTGAGTTTCTTCAATAGTTTTTCGATCATTTATTTCTATGTAAATGGGCTTATTTTTGCAAAGGAAATCACACACACTGACACACTAGCTAACAGAGCCAGCTCACAAACGGGGGCTTTCTACAACTATTTAACATAATTCGTTACACAAAGCCCGACTGATTCTAACATATATATATATGCGCTCCTCTGGAAGCTTGGTCCAGACATAATTAACGGCTTAGATAGCTTAATAACCTCCGAATTAATCTCAGTCATTCAATTATGTCTTAACCTAGCTGCTTCAAGATCACTACTCTAATTCTTTTTGAAACTTCTTCTCTTCTCCCCCTTGGCCATCCCTAACCTCTTCACCAAGTACTCCATGCAGACCCCATTTCCTATTCCCAAGCTCGCGCAGCTCAGCCTGTCATTTGGTTCATGACATAGCTTTGCGGCACACAGTAGTCGGTCGCCCTGCATGCTACAGAAGAGACTCATGATTGCAGTGATGCATGGTAAGCAAAGATATTGCAAAGGTGCATGGATATATATCGTGCGCCTTTTTGTGTTGAAAATGGAAAATTCATTCGTCCTTGGGAAAAGAGAATGAACAAAAGGAACAAATTAGGATATAGGCAAATAGTACCTGCAAAGTTATTCCATTTCAGCGGCCTCTGACTTTGAACATGTATGTATATATATATATATATGATGGCTGTCTTTCAGTTGGTAGTACAAAAATATAAAGATCAGGAATAAAGTATGCCTTAGAAATTAGAAGTCAATCGTGCATATTGGCCAATCGAGTAAACATGCATGGTGATTACTCATAACAAAGACCTTAACAAAAATAAAATTGCCCGCGCCCCAGTGTCGTCCCTTCACCCGCGCGCGCGCCCTCACGCTAGCTGGGGAAAGCTTGGCACCACGTCGATCGTCGTGCCTGCGTCTTTTTTCCTATTTAAATATGAAAACATCACAATTCATTTCCTGATTGGGATTCCACGTCGATCGTAAGCATTTTGAAAATGTTTTAGTCCTGATTATGAACTATAATTATATAACAAAAAAAGAAGAAGGATTAATGCTTTTCATGGGCATAACTTGGGTCCAACCATGTACACTTATCATGACATGCATCTTTGTAATGTGGACTTAACTTGCTTACACTTTCACATGTGCATATTCTAACAGCCGTTCATTTCTTGAAGAAACATGATTATACAATATAAGATGAAAAATGCTGATAATAAAACTTAGAATAACGTCTTATTTTATCCTTTAAATCAAGACTTTAAAATCAAGGTTGTAAGTAATTACTTAGTAAATAAGTGAAGCTAATTAATAAGGCTTTAAATGGGTCTAATTACTTGATTTACGTATAATTATAAGTTTGCAATTCTCTCCTACTCGATCTTTTCCGTTTCCAATGGCATTTTGCTTTTCTTTTCTTTCAATGTGTGAATAATTATTCAAACCATATTGGCAGTGCAAAACTAAAAGCTTCAAGTTTCTAAAATTTTTCAAGTACTTTTCATGGGCTGCCCACTTCAAGTTTCTTTTCTGATCAAGATTAGGCAACGATCTAGTTAAAACAGACCCGGCCTCAACCGATCGAAACTGAAAAGGATGCTAATAATTTGGTTGTGATTTTGATTAGCTTAATATGCCGTAATTAAGCAGCCAATAGCTCGAGCGTATCGAGATGCATGGCATTGGTCATTAATTGCCAAACCTAACTTAATTGACAGAAGGAGCCGGCACATCCAGTAGATCGTACGTGGGGCAAACTTTTAAACTTCGTGCCTCTACATTCGTATCAAGAGCTTATATGGTTTCAGCATTAAATGCCAATTATATTAGACGTCGTACAACTCATTACGAATTGGAAAACAAAAAAATAAACCGAAAAGGAGATAACGTCGTCGTCTTTGATCGTAAGTCAACACATACTGCTTAAGCTGATTGAATACTTATAAACTTCATCCTACTTCACAATGTTTCTATATATATACTTGGGAAAATTTTGACTTGAAACAAAAACCAATCATTGGAATTTGGTAGAATTGTCGAACCCCAGCCGGCCAGAGTGCCCTATCAAAGGACCCTAATTCTCTTAACGCATAACACATGACCAAATTAAGAAAGAAAGTTTAGATATATATATAGACTCTGGAAAAAATGGCTTTATATCTAATTTGACTTATCTCTCTACTGCTCTTTCTTCTAGTCTTATTTCCGACCCTGATCAAAACCTGTCACGCTGGTGGCATCGCTGTCTTTCCCCTCTTATTTTTGGGTTTACCGGCAGCTCCTCAAGCGGCCGCAAGTGGGTAATGTTCCACTCAACGTGCTGACCTCCCGAATCCTACCTGACATTAAGAAGACACCGAAGTATAGAGGTGTGATGTTGTGGTCAAAGTATTATGACAATAGGACTGGATATATATAGTTCCAAAATTGTAAAATCAGTGTGATGCTTTGGCTGGTTCAAAAACCGATGGCTTGAATATCCTTGTACGGCTAATAAAACTGCCTGAGCCAGCGATTCCTATATAAAAGGAAAGAGTTTTAAGGGCATTTATAGTCTAAAAACTTAGGCAAATATATTTTTCACCCATACGTTGCATTCTAAATTATAAACTTTAACTTTGAGACATTGTATCTAACAACTGCCAATATTAAATATTGTGTAATGTGCACCCTCTATTTAATTTTTCCATCAAAATAGAAGGAACATTAGTTCTTTACACTGATAATACCCCCAATCACTTAACAAATTGATGACAATACCTCTCATCGAATATGAATATATACAAAGTTACTAAGGGATATTATCGCCATTTTTGTTTAATTTTTCTAAAATTAAATTTGACAAATAGTGTAAATTAAATGTATAAAAATAATAGTTAGATGGTGCAATATAGGTAGTATATGGTAGAATGATTACTTAATCTCTCTATAGTTCATTTAAACCCGATAGAAATGTTGCTTTTTTAATTTGAAACGTTCCATATATTCCTGGGTTTTTCGTTTTCAAAACGCTTTGTTTTTTTTTTTCAAAATGTGGTTGAAAGTCATACGGTCGAATTTATCGTGGCCTGCATTCCGCAATATAAAATTAGATGAAGATAACATATCAAATCTGTATTACAGCTAGCTAAACCCACGATATGGCAAAGATGTAAGGAGGCAGTGAGCCAATAATATTTTGGTCTTATCCTGTGTAATTTCTAGGGAAATATTCTTCAAAGTATTTTCACCTGATCATTATAATGAGATTATCTATAATATTATTATTTATTAAATTCACGCTACATATGCTAGCTATTCATGAATAATATATATATATATACACCAAGGAAAAGATCAACGTCTAAGTGACATACATATCATTCATATTAATTATTGGGAAAAGAATACGAGTTATATTGGGGGATAGAAGAGAATACTAATTAATAGGAGATTAAACATTTTTTTCATTTAAATAGTCATAAAGCCCAAAGGTGAACATTCAAACATCAATTATGTATAGATTCGGCCCATTGGTAACAGATTGATGCAAAGGAACTCCAGGACGCAAGCTGGCATGAGGACTCCGGAGTACGTACGATTGTCGTCTTATATGCCGTCACGGAAGGGTTAATTACCATGATGTACATATCCGGCTGAAGCATATACCCTTATATATTGGATATATTGGATATTGATGTGCATAGAAACTTTTTTTTTTTTTAAAGAGAAGTAGTGTAAGGAAAATGATTACAGAATAGACAGACAGAATTGAACCGGCAAGTCACAAGTACTGAAAGTGATTCTCTTCTTGTATTTAGAACTATCACCGAGCAGGATTTCCCACGGGAAGGGAATGTAGCAGAAAAAGCCAAAGCCATTAGATCACTTTGCCTTGCCGGTCACGGTGATTGGAGATAATTACAATGGATTATTCCTGAACGTTGGCTATAAAATGGAGCAACCTCCAGTAGCATGGCAGCAAGAAAGCACCGGTAGCATTTCCCCTATAGCAAAAATGTCTACACTTCCTGTAGCTAAACCTCTTCTCCTCCTTCCCCTCCTCATCCTGGCGGCGGCCCTCGTCAGAACTGCTCAAGCCGGTGGCATTGCCATCTACTGGGGTGAAAGCGGCTACGAAGGAAGCCTAATTGAAACATGTGCCACAGGAAGATATTCCCATGTTATCATTTCTTTCCTCGACCAGTTTGGCAATGGCCGAGCCCCAGAAATGAACCTTGCGGGCCACTGCAACACAGCATCCAATGGGTGTACCGTAGAAAACACTGGCATAAGATATTGCCAAAGTCTTGGAGTTAAGGTGCTGCTCTCAATTGGAGGAGGAATAGGAAGTTACTCTCTAGCTTCTTCAGTGGATGCCCAAAACGTAGCCGATTACTTATGGAACAATTTCTTGGGTGGGCAATCGACTTCGCGCCCACTAGGCGATGCCATAATAGATGGCATTGACTTCGACATAGAGCTTGGCTCAACATATCATTGGGAAGAGCTCGCTCGCTGCCTAAAGGCATATAGCCACCCAGGAAGACCTGTGTACTTAAGTGCAGCCCCTCCATGTCCGTTTCCTGATAGGTTTCTTGGTAACGCTCTTAACACAGGGCTGTTTGACTATGGCTGCGTTTGCCAACCTAACAATTTCCAACATTTTATCTCTCTCCTAATAAAATACTCCAATATAATTTCTCTCTCTCCCATAAAAAAATATAAAAAATTACAAAAACTATAAAAAAATTACCTCTCTCTTCACCTTTTCACTAAACCCAATACCAACATATATTCTCATACCCAACATTTTACAACACAAACACAACCTATGTTTAGGTTCAGTTCTATAATAATCCTCCCTATCAGTATGGCGGGGGTAGCATCAATAACCTTATAAGCTCCTGGAACCAATGGACGACGTCCGTAAATGCCGGAAGAATATTCATAGGGTTACCGGCAGCTCCTAGGGCAGCCGGAAGCGGCTATATTCCACCCAATGTGCTGATCTCTCAAATCCTTCCGGTGCTAAAAGGGTCACCCAAGTATGGAGGTGTGATGCTTTGGTCCAAGTATTTTGACGATAGGAGTGGATATAGTTCCCTCATCAAGAGCAGCGTGTGAGGGTTACTACAAATGGTCTACCTATATCAATAGTATTTCCTTTGCTTCCCTGATGTAGCAGATGTGGTTGGAGAGTGTCCAAGGGAAAAATAAATAAATCAAATAAATGAAGAGTTTAAAGCTCGTGTAAATTAATCGTTTGGCCTCCTGCGGTTATTTAAAGAAATAATTTTTTTTCTCTCTTAATGTTGAGCTTAACTCTCGCCTTTTCATTGTTTTCATTGATATTTATAGCTTATCAGTTTAGATGATCAAACAGAGGTAGCGTTCGGGTTACTTTTAAAATCAATTGGGAACCAAGACACGAGCAATCTCTTAAATAAAGTGAGGAAAATAAATCATGCTTCTAACGTGACTACTAGCGATGATGCAAACTAAGCACCAGCAAGCTGCTGTAATATTTAAGTACGTATCAGGAAATGAAGTACTGTATTTTACCTAAAAACATTTTTTGTTTAAAGTTCAAAAAAAAAAAGAGGCCAGCATCTCTAGAGGCCATTGGAACCCTTGAAATACAAATAAATGACAAAGCAAGCAAAAAATCACGTGAGCCCAATTTGGGAAGCCACAGAAAAGATCCTGAGTACTCTGACGATTTGAAGTAGTCAGTGCATGGGCAGATAATAGGAGGGCTCTTCAGTTCAATCTATACTTTCCGAACCTGAATATTGTGAGTGGACTGGAATCGCCAGATGGGTTGTCTTCCACTTTGAACAAGTGCCACCTCTTCTCCTTCCTTCACCATTCCTTGCTTCTGCATGTGAGAACCGAGAAAGTAAATAATTAGTAATGAAGCGGGCCAACATAGAGCTGTAATTCATTTAGCAGGGTTAGGGAACTGCACGATCTCAAAATCTGTCCTAGAGGTATGCCCTCAATTTCGAAATCAATGGCATCATTCTTTGCTTAGGAAAAATTTGCCATCTTTCCTTGGTGAATCCTGATTCCAATTGGTTAAAATTTAGCAGATCACTGCGTCCTAATTACAGCCCAAGGGTTCAAGTGAAGTTTCCTGAGAAAACGTTTACCTTTAGTAAAGTTAAAGCATCTGCAAAGGTCTCTTCAGCATCCTCTGAGAACTGCATGTATACAGGGCATACCCCTTGATACAAAGCAAGCCTCTGTTGAATTCTCTTCCTGCATAGTCATCCAAGTTATGTGGTCAGCCACATTATTTAAATTGCATCCCTCGTCTGCTTTTCCTTTCTTCTGTTTTTTTTTTTAAAGCTGGGGGAAGTTTCGCATTCCTTGTCCCGTTTACTCAGTTAAGGCACCAAAAAGACAAATGACCACATTGATAAGTTGCAAACCCAGCCAACAATATAAACAGCTATATATTTTTGCGCATGCATTCAGCCAACCTCAGACTAAGGTTGTGTTTGTGTTGAAAAATTTTTGGTATTGAGTTTTGTGTTGGTATTGGGTTTAGTGAAAAAGTGAAAAGAGAGGTAATTTTTTTTATATTTTTTGTAATTTTTTATATTTTTTATAGGAGAGAGAGATTATATTGTAATATTTTATTGTAAGTTGGTGAAAAATATTGTGATATTTTTGGTGCAAACGCACCCTAAATTAAGACATTTCCTACATCAGCTTCTCAATGATGATTCTGGGCTAACAGCATGTCAAGAGTAAATTTACGCCTACAGAAAAAATGAAGTGGAATAGTTCCAATATGTAATACTGCATCACAACTCCGATGCCAAAAGCATCCTCAATGCTGTGACAAATTAGGACTCAAGTAACTCACTCATTTGTAAAGGCAAATATGGTGCCAGAAGGTCGATAGTGGCTCAGTAGGATAGACATGAAACCAGTTTGGGTGAAGACAACAATTGAGGTTCCAAGAGTGTTGGACATCATGGTTGCATGATAAGCAAACATCTCGCTCATGTGGTTCTACAGAGAACAAAAAATTTCCAGTTAGTAATGAGTGGTGACAATCGAATTGAGGGGGAAGAGAGAAAGAGGGGGGGGGCAGTGCAGATAGATTCGGTGAAGCAAATTGGAATGCAAATAGATGAGCTTATGTACTGAATAACCTTGAAGACTTGACCAAAGTTAGGTGGCATTTCACCACCTGATAAGCTAGCTTCAGTTCGTAATGCAACGGTGTGCATGACGTTCACAGCTTTCAAGGGGAACCTGCATGCCATTGACAAACATCATCAGAGTGCATTAACATGCAAAAATCAGCAGATAAATAGCCTCAAATATTAAAGCCCAGAATGGCTTTTAGGGGAATGTTACTTTGATTGGGATGACTGTAACTTCAACCCACCATGCACAGTTGTAGTGGCGGAAATTTAATATGGAAGCATTACAGACTATTCAATTCATAGCTACCATTTCCAGGGAAATTTGTAACCCCCAAAGAAGTGGTCAAAAATCCAATATCTCTGAACTGCCTAAACTTTCACATACAAAAGGTACCCAGAGCTGCCAAATGGTGGGTCCCAACTCCTAAATACTTCTCGATGAGCATGATGCTAGCAAAATGTCCTCCTCCACTCAAATCCAAAGTAAAGGACAAAAATGTCAAAAAGAAGTAACTCACTTTCCATGAGCAGTTTCACCAGAAAGCATGATTGCATCAGCACCCTCCCGGACGGCAATGGCAATGTCTGATACCTCTGCTCTGGTTGGTGTTGGGTGTACAATCATGCTTTCCAGCATATTTGTTGCCACAATAACAGCCTTCCCCATGCTACGGCAGATTCTGATTATCTCTTCCTGCATTTGAAATTGACGATGTGCTGAATGTCAGAGAATAACTAAACTTTATCTTAATACCCAGTCAAAAACCCACAAACAGGTGGTGATATCTCATTCTATTCCTCTTCCCACAAAAAGTAGAAATACCTGCAGAAGTGGAACCTCCTCAATAGGGAGCTCTGCACCAAGGTCCCCCCTCGCAACCATTGCCTAAAAGTAGGAAGAGCATGCTTTACTTTCAGAAGGTAGTATACAAGCAAGCCAAGCAGCCATATTTCAATTAAAACTAAAGTTAATTGACAACATTCATAGCCATTCAGGGTCTAAAAATGTACACTATCCATTGAATCCAACAGCAATTAAAAGATAATGCAATGATTAGGAAGATCACCCCATCAGATGCTGTGATAATTGAGTGCAAATTTGGAATAGAGTCTGCACTTTCAATTTTGACAATGACATGTATATCTGCATTACAGCCTGCCATATCAAATGGAAAGAACTGAATTATAATGGGTACTCCCGAGAAAAATAACAAGCATGTTGATCAAATTTCTACTCTAAACTTCAGACAACTGTATGTGGATATTTACCTCGTAGATAATTCTTCAACTGATGAACTACATCTGCATCTTTGACAAAGGAAACAGCATAAAAGTCAACATCGTTTTCCACTCCAAATTTTATATCATCCCAATCCTTCTCTGCAGCAAACCAACATAAACGATTATATCTATTTGCAAAATGAAAACCCTTTCTATACATTCTCAGCTTTGAAAGAGACAGAGGACATAATATTGCTGGGTCTAACCAGTGATGGAAGGCAGTGTAGCACTTTTTCCTCGAACATTTAAGTGACGCCTAGAGTTAAGCTCTCCTCCATCAACAACTTCACATTTCACTGAATCTTGTGTCTTGGACTTCACCATCATTGACATCATACCACCTACAGCAAAAATCAAGATTTATCAATGCATATATGATAACAGGAGATCGCTTTCGGTATAGACCCTTGTACTGTTACCGCTTATTCTAATAAAATTGTCTTACTTATCAAAAAAAAAATATATGATAACAGGAGATGAAACAATTTTTCTAAATTCTAGTTAAATCCAGGGCCAACAGACCTGCACTTACAATTCAAAAAAAGTCAAAGGATTTTATAGCTAGCTTACATTTTATGTGTCTTGGAGGTTCTTGAACCTAAGGAAAACAGTAGGCAGGAGGTAATAAGTTGAACTTTCTATGATAATTGCCCTCAAGCGCTTCAGGTGGAATCCCATGAACACAAAAATAAAAGCTAGTAACTGCTCTGAATTGCCCAAAGGACTCTAAGACCCAACACAAAGGAAATGGGAAATCTAAGCATTTGGATCAGCACCTTTTTACAACAATCTTTAACAAGCGAATCTCGAAAGACAAGAATACCCAGAAAATTACATGTTAATACGATTAGATAAGTACATAATCTCTTGAAAAGTAACATATTACATTCCCTGGTTGATGAGACCCTTTCTTCCGAAAGACAGCATAACACATTCCTAAATGCATGTTGCTTTCATCTTAGGATACATGCGATATAATATTGATCGCGCCGTAATACTCATAGGCAAGCAGAATGAACAGAATTGATCTCATCCCTCAGAAGAATTTATTAGCAACAGAATCATGTAAGTTCGCACACAAATATAGAAGTGTACACGTGATGCATTTGTTCACAAGTCCAACAATGAGTGTAGCTGGTAAGCATATTTCATCTTGATATGATAGTATGTAAAACCTCAGTGCGTGAATATCTGTCTGTATGTGTATGTGATAATCAAAAGGGCAGTGACTCTCTCCAGAGTTACTGTACAGGATTTTGCACTGTCATTGACACTATCATCGTTAACTAATGCATTAGATACTCTAAAATTTGGCTGAACTAAAAGAAGAAAAGACGAAGAATAAAGTATTACTCCTCTGACTGGTACTTATGATCTATAGACATCGTACATAATAGAAACTCCTCGTTTAACAGAAAGGATAGATATAGAATACCATCGACAAGAATGATGTCATCCACTGCCACATCATTAACAAAATCATCATAGTTCACACTAACACAATCTGCTGTGCCAACCCCGCTCCGAATTGTAAAAGTGAATTCTTGCCCAGCTGTTAATGTGATAGGTTGTGGCAGGTCCCCACTCCTAACTTCAGGACCCTGACAGCAAGCAAAGAAACCAAGATTAATTACAATACAAAAAAAAAGGAAGATGTTCAAAAGCAAGAATTAAAATGAGCAAGATGTAGAGGACCAGGAATGCAAAACATTATATGAAATAGCAAGGTTACACTTTCGCTCTCTACAATGCCCAGGCAGTGACAAATTAGTTCTATGTTGGCATCTTCACAGCAAAGAGACGAGATATGCTTACCTAAAGAAATACAAAAGATTCTAGTCATCTTATGAAGCCACATAATACATGGATTACATGTCCTGCTTGCTTCAGGTTCGCTCAAAATGCAACAAGGTAATTATCAACTTACTTTTTAAGTAAACACCACAAAGACCAAATAAAAAATACTTCAAAACTCCTCCTGGATATATCGAAGTTATAAATAAAGGCTCCGGAAGGAAGATTCTTTATGCTACAGATGAAATTAAAATTTTCTGTTATTCTGCATTATTCAGTCTTTCTCCTTGACATCGAAGTTATAAATGAAGGCTCCATAAGGAAGATTGCTTATGTTACATATGAAAATAAGGCTTCCAGTTTATTCTGTATTATTGAGCTAAATAATGGTAGATGAGACACACACCGAGTCTCGCGTAACCAAAACCTATCGGGTCGGCTTCAGTTGTGATATATCAACATCTAATTCTTGCCACTACCATGCAATATGGGATTAACCACACAGACACATACGTCTATACACCCATAATATACATATCTATACAAACAACTTAGAATAAAAAACTTGCCTTGGTATCAAGCATGATTGCAATTATGTTGTCTTTCGATTGTGCATTATACTCCTTAACCAAATCTATAACTTTCTTATGAGATGCGTGGTCTCCATGAGACATATTCATCCGAGCAACATTCATTCCAGCCTCGGCCAGCTTCCATATCATCTCACGTGTGTTGGTAGAAGGACCAATAGTGCACACGATCTTCGTCTTGCGTCTAACTATTGGTTTGGACCACACGCCAACCGATGCCGCATCGAGAAGTTGTTGAGCTTCTAGATGCTGAAATTGCCCCTCTCTCTGATTTCAGCAAAACGAAAATGGTGAGAAAGTAAGATTATGAGTTTGATATTCTACCAAGTTTCTTTCTTTTTCTTCTTTAGTTCTTGCAACTTCAGGATAGTTAAGAAAGCAATGTATTTTCTTGGTTTTTACATCAAAATTGTGATTTGTTATTGCCTACTTAGAAAACAAAGAAGCTAGCGTCATCAAAATTTTGGCCTTTTTTTAAATTTAAAAGCAATTTTTGAAAAATAAAGTAAAACCTTTCAAAAACGTTATAAGCGCTTCAGAACTTTTCCAATTTGATGCATGACAAAAGAAGAACAAAAAGTTGTAAATAGCACTAACATTTGGCACGTCCTCGGGCGAAACGGGGAGGACCTCAGGATCGGCACGTGCGGCTCTCCTAGTGACAATGCGTGGAGAGCTTCTGCAAACTACTCGGGATATGTTCTTCTCCTCCCGTGCCAACACTTTGGAAGCGAAAGTTGAAGGTTTCTTTAGCTTTTCGAGTCTGTCCTGTACGGATCCAGTGCTAGGGCACAGCACCGAGTTCTGAATCGATCGCGTGGCCACCACTTGCGCCATTGTCACAGAGTGAGGGAAATAGAGAGAGAAAGGCTTCAGAGAGACAGAAAGAGAATGAGGATGGAGAGAGAGACGTGAGATATGAAGGATTAATAGAGAAATTTTCAAGAATATTGGAGAGATCGTCGCTAAGTCGGGCGGAGATATTGAGGGGACTAAAAGGGAGGGAGGGAGCTTTGGTTGTATCGAAGCAACGTATAGCACAGCGAAGCGGTTAAGGTTTAGGCAGGGAGGAATGGGTTTTAGAAGTTAACACGAGATGGGGTTATTGCGACACCCTTTTTTTTCTCTTGGCTTTTTGCGACACCGTTTAAATCTGTGTTGAAAGAGTAATTTCTGTCCGCAGAATTTTGCTACAGGTCCACATTAAAGAAATTGCAGAAATATAAATAGTGGCTTTAGAAAGATGCATATATTTATGCCCTCTCACGTAAATGGTAAAGTAAAGATCCTGTTTTTTGTGGCTTGTGGAAGTACCAGGAAATTTTAAGTACCCTCTTTACCAATCTCAATGGACTCCGAGATCTGTCCTGAGCCACAGGCGGAGGGAGGCCCCGGTTGGCTCCTCCAATTTTTTTTTTTACATGCTGTTTTATTTATTTTTTTTATTTTTTTATTATGTTTGTCCCCCTTGGCCAACTAAAAATTAAACTCGCCCCCCTTGTCTGCCTAGATGAATCAGCCTGCCCCCCCTTAATTAAGGCATAAGCAGTCTAGTACCTCAAAATCAAACTAAAAGAATAAGCAAAGAGATATTTATTTGTGTCAAAACTTGAAATCCTACCTTAACTTGTTGACGTTGTCGTGAATTTTGCGACGAATATTTCCTATACTTCTCCTGAGTCCTGATAATCGTTGTGTGTTGTAATCCTTGAAATAGATATTTTCGCTATTCTAGTGCTGTTTTTCTTTTTGTTCGTTTGCCTTTTATGTTGGACTTGGTTGAGAATTTGGATATCACAAATGCTGAGAAAAGGGGTGGTGTGCTCTTGTTGGATAAGTGATAATTCAATTATTCAAGTGTGTTACGTGTCTATTTTTACCTACTAGAGAATCATTGGTTATATCATTTTATTGTCACTATCATCACCTAATTTTACATGCCTGACTTCTCCACATTTTATGAAAATCCAAAGTTGAGGTAAGACTCATTTTCATCTCTCTTTTGTTTGTTTATGTCTGATTTTTCATAGCTCATAAGATTAACTTGTTTTTAATTGTCTTTCTCTAAAGGTAGAACTTCTTTTCCATTGTAATTTGTGACGTTTGGATCAAATTATAGATATATTTCTTCCAAATTTTAGCTATTAATTTAGCTAGGTAATGGACATTTTGAACTACGATTTTTTTGTTTTCTCATTTTGTAAGGGGAGTAGAATAGTTATTTGGATCTTAAAATTGAACTTTTTGTCCAAATTTTTTTCTATTATCATTTACCAAGTATGTATTCTACCTTGCAATTTCGGATTATTTAATTGTTGATAGAGATTCCACTCCTGAGAAGCTCGTGTTCAATAGTACTGTCACACTAAAAAACAGCTATAGCAAGAGTGAGAAGTATCTTTATGCCCTTGAAACTTGGATTCTTTTTGAACTTTAGATCTTTTGGCTTCTTTTTCCAATATGCTTCGTTTTGCTATTGTTTATTTCAAGAATAATAAAAACACAGTAATCGTTTATTTTTCTCATTTACGTATTATGTTTTCTTTTTACAGATTCCAATAAATTCAGCAGGACTTTTTGAGCATATGACACATCTTTTCTGGCAACAAAAGTAAGTACTTCATTTATGGAAATAAAGAGTTATATTCCTGAAAATACTTTGTTTCATTTATGTGTTTTGTTTTACAAAGAATATATATATATATATATAAATACTTTGTTTGTGCGATTAGTTGATGCTCTATTAGTATCTTGAACAACAAGAATTTAATCTTTAATGTCACCTTTCAGTATCTGCAAATAGTACGGTACGTGTATTTCAATTTTTTTAGTATTTTTAGTCCTTAATTTTTTATATTTATAGTGTTAAGATATTTTTTTGCCTTACGCATAATTTTTTTTTAGTCATTTTTCTTTAAGAATTTGCCCCCCATTAATCGGGTTTCTGGCTCCGCCACTGTCCTGAGCGAGACACAAAATTGATTCACAGTTTTCTTTTTTTGGGATAAATATAAAGTAGGTCCATAGTTGTCACAAAAATATGTTTAGTCCTTAAACAAATTCGAGTATAATACAGGTCCTTATCCTTTCATCCATCGGTGTTAAATTTTTTAACGGTTAAGCCCATTCAGCTTCGCCACGTAGCCAACTTTGTCATATCTAGCGCACCCAAAAAACTTACGTCCTGTATTCTTCTCCGTCCATGATGTCTTCAACTGAGCTTCTATACCACAGTGACATAACACCTCCCTTGCAAGTTTTGTGCTCGTGGAAGACAGAGATGAAGAGGAATGCATTGGCACCTCCAATTTCGAAGTTGTAGTTGGAAAGGGGAGAACTTCAGTGATTTGCGAGATTGGAAGATTAGGGAGTGGGTAACGGTTAGGGCTCGACTAAATCGGGATTCTGAACAAATGATGCAGGAGCCAGTTTCGCTGAGAAAAATAATAAAAAAAGATGCAGGAGTTAATTTCGTTTACATCTTTATTTTGAAGAGAAAAACGGTTCGTTTCGATATGGTCATGTGATGTGAGGTGGCGAAGTTGAATAGGCTTAACCGTTAAAATTTTTAACGTCGATGGATAAAATGATTCAAAATAAAAGGCGGAAAACATAAAGGACTTGTGTTATGCTCGAATTTGTTTAAGGATTAAATGTATTTTTGTGACAACCACATATACCTATTTAACTATTTTGTATTTATCCCATCTTTTTTACCTGCAAAAAGATGCATGTATATATATAATGACCCTGCTTAATTCAGATGTCATATAAATTATTGTATGACGGTAAATCAAAATTCAAAATTAGAAGAACGAGCGTACTTTTTTTTTTAGGAAAATTTGTTACACTTGTTATTTGTGCACCGAACTCAACTCGTTAGATTTACTTTTGTGCATCGAGTTCAAATAAACATGGCCCAACAAAACGCACTGACTAAGTTGATAAACAAACTCCGGATACTTAGATCGGTTCGAGTATCAGTTCAATAAAAAACTTGCTTACAAGTGATATGATTCGAACACATTACCACTTACTGTAACTCATTTAGAATGCTAATAAAATTAGTCGTTTCAATTTAATCATTTCATAATTAAAATTGCTCAAGCTATGATCCGAGAGGTCAATTGTGCTCCCCACAAAGTAATGCTCAAATAAACAAAAGGGAATTTGACAAAATAGTCATTGAGTTTATACTCATTTGACAAATGAATCATTTACTTTCAAGTTTCAAAATGTTAGTCCTTGGATTTTCGATGTTTGACGAAATGGTCCTTCCGTCAGTCTGCTGTCCATATGCTTAACGGATTTATAGCCGTCGACCAGATATATATGTAAAAAGTGAGCGGTCGACTGGTACAAATTTGCTGACGTGTCAGAAAGCTTCGTTAAGTATATGGACGACAGACTGACGGAAGGACCATTTCGTCAAACATCGAAAACTTAAGGACTAAATTTTTTAAATTTGAAAATGAAGGACCCATTTGCCAAAGGGGTATAAACCCGATGATCTTTTTGCCAAATTCCCTAAACAAAAACACAAAAAGAGGCAGTAGAGTAACATAACTTCATTAACCATTGTAATAATTTACCTCTCATTGCATAAAAATCACACTGAAATCGATCATATGTTAATTATTGCTTCTGGACACCAAATTAGTACGTGGATATAATTTGGACCTTTAGAATTGTTCTGCTTCTCAAATACTACCAAAGTCAGAATATTTGGACCCCGACCAATGACGTGAAGAATATAATTACTTACTAGTCAGTACTGTCTTTAAGAATGAGTTAAATATATTTTACTAATAAAGAATTTATTATAAATTAGTTTAATTTTATTAAATCACCAAACTATTTATAATAATAGAAAGAGAGGGAGAGACGGACTCGGATTCTGTTGGATGACAACACATTAATAAATTAATGTATATATTTTATCTAAAGTTTTTTTTTTATTTTGTATTTTTTGAATATTTTAATATAAACCATTAGATCGATTAATTAATTTGTTGTCATCCATTCAATAACCTCTCAAGACTCCTTAAATAATTCCATATAGGAGGGAGTCTTTCCCGGGAGAGACAGGTGTTCCAGTTGTAAAAATGGCTAAAATCACAGACTGCCACGTACTGGATGCAGAAAGGTTCCTTTTACGCGCGAGACCACGATATCATCCCATAACCGCGGGAAAATTCGCATTTCCATTTGGCGCCACTAATAATGCCCTAACTGTTAATCCATCTCTCTATTATCAGACGTCTCAGAGCCACAGCCCTCATCTCTCTCTCTCTCTCCACATAAACGGTAAACCAATCTTTCAATTTTCAAAGCCCCCGACGCCAACAAAGAGGAGAAAAAGAAAAGGAACATAAATGGATACGGAGGGCTTGTCCGTGATCTGCGCGGGTCTTGGAATCGCCGAGGAGGACGAGAGCGGCAATCGGATCGGCTACTCCAAGGGCGAGTACTGTCTAGGTATACTCAGACATGTCCTCCATCACTCTTCATTTTTTTTTAGCTCCAAAAGAGTTGACAAATGATAAATGCCTACCTCAATTGCGTGGAAATTTTCGTTTGATTCTCTAAGAAAAGAGGCTTAGGAAATTATGGTTATTTTTTAATCTAGCTGACTCTTTAATAGACATTTTTTCCCCTGAAGTTAACACAATCAAGCAAAATGATTACATCCGTTGATGTTATATGGGGTAAAATTTTCGCAGTTTAAAACTTTTCACTTTCTCTCTGGTATTAATTTAAATATTTGAGGGATGTGTAATGTCGACGTAGAATCTTTTTTTTTTTTTTTTTTTTTTTTTTTTTTTTTTTCTAAATAATGTCGACGTAGAATCAATCCGGATGAAATGTTGTTTTCTTATTTTATCCATCGGATGATCAATTTTTGACTGGGCCATTTACACTCTACAAATAAGTTTTGTCGTAGTTACTTAAACAATTAATCTGTTTTGCTAAATGGCTTGTACCAAAACTACTTGTCTAAAATAGTTTAGTTGCTATATAATTGTGGTTATGTTACATGGGGTTTTGGAAATGGAAAAGATCTCCTTAGATATAATGTGGCGTTATCACTTGAGAAGAGTTTGTTGTCTACCATCCCAGATAATGAAAAACGTAAGAGTGGGAACACATTCTTTTTAAGTGTCCATTTCACTAAATTATTTGTGATTACCATTCAAGAGGTTTCATTTTACACTAGCCTTTTATGGGTGACCGGTGTGCAAAGGTTTCAGTGGTCTGATCAACCATTTGTAATTGCGTTCCATCTTTTTGGCAGATAATTTGAAGGATTTGCTGAGGTTTTTGAGGCGTGATGATCCACAAACTCGAGATGTGTTTAAGCAAGTCTGTAAATGGAACATTGTCTCTAAAGATTTGATACCTATTATCGAACACTGCCAAGATGATCGCAGCTTTGTTTTAAATGCAGGCAGGTTTCAATTAGTTCTCTATCATGTTTATGTGAAATGTATATACCAAATGACGTCTAGCATATATTTTACTGGTTGACTTTTTCTTTTCTGCTCCGCAGTGAAGGTTTTGGTGTTCCTTACTATGCCTATTGAGCCCACGTCAATTGATATTTCACAACAGCTTGAATGTCTATGGCAGTTGAAGTCTTCAATTACGTATAGCGATGTTGTTGCAGTGATAGTCTCCCTCCTTGAAAGTCCATTGGAAAGTTTGGAATGGTAAGGATTACACATAATTCCAAAATGAATTCTCTGCTCTACTGCAGTTAGGACAAGTGATGGGTCATTGGCTCACATTTGCAATTGTAAATGATTAGAATAGACGTATGGTTGAGCTAATTTGTTCATTGTCTTTTTTTTTATGTATTTATTTTAAAAGTATAGCCTTTTATATTACTTTTTTCCTGCATCCCAAGAACCACAGTTAGTTATTTCATTTAGTTATTTAATTATTCTTGTTGTGGACACCGGCAAGACCCAGTCAGATGATGTTTGCTGGTTGGTAGTGAGAGGACTGTTAGTACCTGCATACCCAAAACAAGTGCGGACCAAAAAATAATCATATTCCTTTGTTTCTCACTCTTCCTTACAGAGGGAAAGGGGTCTATCTATCCGCCTAGTTATATTTCCTCCACCACAATCCACAGCAAAGTGAACCCTTTCATGCCGAATTAAAGAATGGATAACTAGTCTAATCCAAGGATAACTGTAATATCCCAGATTCTTGTTATCTCCACACTGGTTTCAAATCCTTTATAATTGTTCTTTGTGTTGCCTGTTCGACTTCTTTTGTTCAGTTTAGAGACTGTGTCTTCCTCCTTGTATATAATTGCTTTGGTGTATTCTTTGCCATACAGTGAAACATTCACAGAGGATGACTGGAAATTGGTGCAACTGGTACTTACTTTGTTTCGTAATGTTCTGGCTATTCAAGAAATCTCATTGCAGCAGAAGGCTGAGGGATCTGCTAATCAATTTTTGCTTCTGAGAGAGAGATTTCTGGAACTATTATTCAATGAGAACGTTATGGACTTAATTTTAGTTATAACTGGGAACATTGGTGGTTCTTGTGGCTTTCTCCATCAGGATAACTTGCTTTTGTTGGAGATTTTCCACTATATATTTGTTGGTCAAGAGCCAGAGTTGATTGCCAAAGCACATCTGAAGGATTTTAAGGTTAGTTTCCCTTTGCTTCCAGCATCTTTATGGTACCAATAACAGCCAGATCAGAGATAAAATAAACTTTCTTATGAGCTCGGAGGTGAAATACTGAAACTAAATTGACATATCCAAAAAAAAAATGTTTTCCCACAATGACTTGCAGTCAAGGGTATACATTGTCTCCGTGACAATTTTCCTTCTCTTCATGTTTCAGGCTGCTGAGTTGCACGGTATTTTGCATGTTAAAGTCAATCTTTTACCTGTTCTGCCGTTGCTTATTAGCATCTATTTGGTAGTCCAATAATAATTCATTTCACTGATTAGGCGGATGATGACACTAAAGCTTCTGTTGGTACTCTCAAGTCCATTATGGAGGAGGAAGAAGAGAAGAGAAGGCTTTCCAGAGCACGGAATATGGTTCGTCATTCACAGTTTATAGGGACATTTACACGGCTTACCATGGTAAGAAGTTCAACAGCTGCCCTTGCTAGAAAGTGCTGTCATTTAAAGCTTCAGTAACGCCAGTAGTTTTTCTTACAGGATGGTTCAAAGACAGTAGTAAAGGGAAACCCAACTTCTGCATCTCGTGATTCCCAACTTAAACTGCAAAAGATTCATCGGGGTCCAATAAAAAGGGTTGCATGGGACATAGGAAGATTACCTTCAACAAAGGATAAAATTTTGGAATTGCTTCATGATTTTGTGAGCCAATTTTTATCGGGCGGTTACAATGGCAAGTCTTTTGGACATAAATGCTTGTTTTAGATTTTTTCCCCTTCGAGCTTTCAATTTTAACATTATGGTCAAATTTTTTCATCAGTTCTGATGCAGTCTATTCGCGAAGAAATTGCAAAGGAACATCATGTGATTCAGAACAGGGATGTCATTGTGTTCTTTCGGGTTGCGCAATTTGTTACTTCCTTTCAATATCACAAGTTTTTGAATTCTAAGGTGAGACATTAAATTTGACCTATTCCTATTTCTATTCCTTTCCTTACTTCTATACTTGGTGTTTCTTTGATTGGATATATTGGCAAGAGGCTAGATCAGCCCTAAGTTTATAGTTGGTTCTTACAACCTTCGGAATAAAATAAAATTGGCCGAACCTTTGACTGAATGAGTATGATGACTTAGTGGATGAAAGCAAGAACTATAAATGAAAAAAGAAGAAGGTAAAGAGAATCAGAGAACAGAACTAACCTTTCAGGTTCTTTGGAAAATTAAAGCATGATCGACCTAATTTTAGATGTCTGACAAAAATCTCGAATCCCTAGCAATGATGGGATCTTCTTGCCAGTGACTGGGGAATTAATTATGTCTCTCCTATTTCCTTTCCTTTAGTGGGTCCCGAAGTTCCTAAATAGTGCAAAATTGGTTCTGATGCTACATTTATTGAGCTTTGAACGTGTCTATTGATGAAATTTCCTAACCTCGAAAATTTGGTTCGACGAAAGATCCCCATAGTCAGATAAGTTTTCTTAGAATTTTACAAATAGAGTAATTAAATATTTGGGATAAATGCAAAATTAGTCTTCGTGATAAGAAAAACATAAAATTAGTCCCTCTGATTTTAGAAAGGGCTCTGATGGGAGGACCAACGACAAACGAAAATGAAATCATTGGGACTAATTTTATGCTTTTGTTATCACAAGGACTGATTCGATTTTGGCGTATATCACAGGGACTGATTTTGCATTTATTCCTAAATATTTTGCATATGTAAGTTATACAATACAGTTTTGGATAGAAAGCAAGAAAGGGAGTTTGAAGACTTGGGTTCTTTGTCTTATTGATAATTAACCATGCACCCAGGGAGTTGCAAACTCACAACCTCATCTTCTATCTTGTTCGTGAAATGGAAGTTTCCTTGAGTCAGAGTCCCTTGGTTAAATACTTGATCTCCAGATACATTTGTCGGTCTCAATTTTGCATATTTCTTAGTGCTTTGTTATGATTAGCCTTTTTTTCAATATCTTTTTAGTTGCTAGAAAGTATTTAAGTGATCACTTCCTTTTCCTGTGGGTTACCAGCCAAAAATGGAAGCAGACATTTTTGAAGTTAATAAAGATGACGATTGCACAATTTTTAAAGGTGATATATGTGGACCGATCGCTCAAACGATGAATGAGTTGATGTTCCAGCTTGTCATTTCAAAATGGCGTAATGCATTTGATGGGCTAAAGGAAACAAAGGACTACACGTTCCTCTCTGCAGCCGGTTCTCTTATGAAAACCATGGTGATTAATTAACTCAAAGTTTGTTATTCTGCTTTTGCTATCCCAACAAATATATGGAGGATGCATTAATGAACATTTCTTTGCTTGCTGAGGTTCTTATTCCCACCATTGAATTTGAAAATATATAGCATATTCAACGTATGCTTATTTATTCCTGCTTTAGGATTCACAGAGGGATTGGAGCACCATATCATGCAACTGAAGTTATGGCTCCAATTAATACTTTTCCCTGATAGTACTTGGGCAAGAGAATTTTTTTATGACAGTTTATTTTTACGTGAAAATAACGTTGATTTTGTGACAACTCTGGGAAGCGATGTGTTACTGGATGTAATATATGCAAATAAAGCTGATTGGAATTTAGTCTGTTTGACATAATAAATGAAAACTTGATGTAATTAATTTTTGAGTCTTGAAGTTTCGTCATAATAAATGAAATTCACTTTAGCAGCCGAAAATTCCAGCGTGAAAACTGCCTCGAGAAAGACTTAGAAAGGCGCTGAAGGAGTTCGTTGAAATCGAGTTATCTAAGACATTTACTTACCCTGGAAAAAAAATTCTCGGGAAGCTTCGCTTGTGTTTAATGCACCGAAGGCACAAAAACTTAGCTGTAGGTAACACACGTGGTGTCAGTCTAGTATGTTTGCTCACATAGTATGGATATGGGATAATCTGACTTACTCCACTCTATCTGTTCTATCCAGATTTCTTAATGCATTTTCGTCAATAGACGCTATGAGCTATGCACAACTTTCTAATTGTATACGCAGAGTATTATATCATGCACATTTTTGAGGTGGAATCTTTATGTGCAAATTCTCAGGAAGATGTTTCGCAAGTTAATTGCGACCTCACCTTACATATCATATAAAGTACAATGGGGACTGGATATTTGCCCTTTGCGTAAACCATCTTTCTGATTTCTAGCCTTGAAATATCCTTCCTAACTGTCTTTTCCTGTTTCCAGATTTGCATGCTAGATATGGTGCTTAAGTTATTGCCAGAAGACTCAAAGGAGCCTCATACAGCTCGCATCCTTCTTTACAAGTTATTTTATGATCAAACTGATCACGGGATTACACGGTTTCTCTTAAGTTTGATCAAAATATTTGACACGCACAAACAACCAAAAAGGTTTTTCTTCTTCATCTTAGCAGCAACTGAAAATGTGTACATACATTGTTAATACAAGTTCTTTTTTGATCTTTTAAATCTGGTGGCGAGAAACTTATTTTAACATTTCAGTTCCATATCAGAAAATTGAATGGAAATATGGATAGGCTTTCTTATAGGGTGTCATATGTCAATATTACAATCTTTAGAACAGGACAGATCAATCCAGTTTTCTGCTGGACATTGGTTCGTGATAATAAATCATCAATAGAAACGTATACAATTGTTTTTGGCATGTTACTTTCCAGTTTTTTGCAGACAACACCTCCCTAGACTGATATGCTTGTTCCTTTTCTTTCTCTGTTCTTTTTTCGTTTTTTTTGGGGGGGTTATTTTGAATTTCCGCACCTTCTTTTCTTTTGGTATAATATTTAGATGCCTTTTTAAGTCAATATTTGCAGCATCTTTTAGGCATATTCACTTTTCATAAAAGTACATAGCATAATGATCAACTGTTTGCTAATGAGCACTCTTTGATATTTTCCAGTTTAGACACATAAGCAAAGTTCTATTTTGATGCTTACCTGACATTTTTTGCTTACCCCAACAATAAAAGTTCTATTTTGAGTAAAATTAAAGGAAGTTTCCAATACTTAATTAACTTTATCCTTCCCAGAAATGTTTCTTTATTGCCACAGTTTCAGAAATGCATTTGAGTCGTATTTTATGCATTACTTCTTATGTTCAGTTTAATCTATGTACTTTTATTTTTACTCGTTGGTCCTGTGAATTTTACTTTCTCCACATTATTGAACCCCCTGTATAACGCTCCCAGGGGAACAATATGCTCTTCCCTTGCCCTTATGAATCCCCCTTCTCAAACCCACATCCCCCCAAAAAACCCTCTCGGGCGGCCAGAAAAGGAAGAGTTATAATCTTTTCTATAGGAATTATGTAATTCTATCTGTATGGTTGCTCATAACGCCTATTCAAATAACTATGTTTTTATTTCTTTCCTGCATGTTTTGTTTTCATTCTTATGATCTTTTTCTTCTCAGTGATCTCGCAGATTTGATAGAGATGATTCATAAAATTGTGAGGCTCATGGAGAACCTTCAAGCACGTGGAACATTGAGGGTGCGATAATGTTTTTTTTCATGCTTTTGTGGACTGAATTTTCATGGAAAAGCTTTCTGTTTTGCCTTCGTTTTATAATGTCTTATTGCTAGTTGTCTATAAAATTGGGCAGATGGATTCGCTACTGAACTCACCAAGATCTGTTCTGCTTAACATCCTCTTCTAAGTGATTAGCCAGTCTGTCACATTCTTTTAGTTCCCATTGTTTCCCAAATTATCTGCAAAAAAACACTATTATATCTTGATAAAACATCTTTCCTCATCAATTTTGAAAAGAAACGCATATAAATGTTAATTTGATATGTTGTATTGTATCTGAAGTATGATTCTTATTGTTATGTTCCTACAATGGTGTGGGGAGTCGGTGGATCATGTTCTTCATTGTTTAGTTGCTAGAGGGTTGTGGTCGTATGTGCTTTGTATTCTGAATGTCTCCTGGGTTATGTCTAGGAGGGTGGTTGAAGTGGTGAGGTGTTGGAAAAGGAAGTTTGACTAGCCAATTGCTTTGGGAGTGTGGAAAATGATTCCTTCTTGTATTTGGTGGAGTTTGTGGAGGGAGAGGAACAAAAGATGCTTTGAAGATATGGAGTTGCTGTTGGACTATTTGAGGGCAATTTGTTGCAATCTCTTTTTCTATGGGCAAATGCGGTGTTGGGTTTTCCTTTTTCAGGCTATTCGGATTTTCTTAGCTTTTTAGCTTGTATGGCTTATGTGTTTTCAGTATAGTCTTTACTGTTAACACATCTTCTTCTTAATCTTTTTATTAATAAAGTTTAACTTATCAAAAAAAATTGTTATGTTCCTCCAATGGTATGTTATTTTCCTTACTAAACGTGTATTTGCAATTACTAAAAGTTTATTTTTCCTTTGATTTGGTCATGTAGTGCTGCACGATACTTCCTTTGTAGCTATACTCTTCTATGGAAAGAGGAATTTGTTTGCATTTTTTGTTCATCAATTTGTGTGAATTTCTGCATGCACCTTTTGATTTGAAAACTGTCGCGATACTTATGCATCCAGTTTTATTCTACTTTTCTCTATTTCTAGGGAAATTAATTGCATCATTAGTAGCTCTGATGATCCTTTTTAATAATAAATTAATTATTTTTCTTCTTATTTGTGTTTTTCTTTATAGTAATAGGCTGATAGTAGTTGTAGCTATTTCGGTTTATGTACTATTGATATTTATGTGTTACTAGTCCTGGAAAGCGTTTGTTGGGACAATCTCCGCTGAAATCTGTTCCTTCTTAAGGTTTCTAGAAAATCAAGGAGAAAGAGAAAGAAGTCATTCAACAACAAGGAAGCAGAAAATGAACCACAAGGAGATCATGTTACCCTTCAGAACGAGATTGGCATATCTACTAGTGAGCAATTAGCTGATATGAGAACCAGCGGGAAGGAATGTCGAACAAATACTAATTCCAATGGGAAAGAAGGCATTCTTATCCCTGCTAAGGTTGATGAACCCGAAATATGTGTGTCACCGAGGGGGAACCTTAAAGGCAGTCTGCCAGAGATGGACAACAAAAGTGCTGATCATGCTAATGATGACCAATGTTATGGCACTGATGGGTCTTCTGGGGAGGAGCAACCAGATGCAACTGCTGAAGTTGATTTTAATGTGTCAACTCTGATTTCTACTTTTGCAAGCAACGACATCATTCATAAATGTTGTTGGTTGCTTAAGTTTTATAAGACCAATTCCACTAGTACAAATCACTACATAATATGCATGTTGCGGAGGATTACGGACGAGCTGGAGCTCTCCCCGATGCTTTATCAGGTTAAAATTCTAATGCACCAACATTTGAAAAAATAGCAACATTCCAAAATATGTAGTAGCACATATCTAATTTGCCATTTGTATTGTATTTTTTTGCAGTTATCAATATTCACCATCTTCCATAGTATCCTGGTTGAGCAGAACTCATGTCCATCAAAAGAATATGTAAACATTATTGATTTCTTGACTACTTTGGTGAGAAGGATGCTAAGAAAAATGAAAAGTCAACCCCTTCTTTTTGTCGAAGTGCTCTTCTGGAAGACCCGCAGAGAATGCCATTATATTAATGCCGAATATTTAGTGCATGAAATTGGTTCTTTGAAGAAAGAAAGTAGAAACTGGGAAAATATTTCAGGAGATGGAGAGAATGGTTCATCACAAGCAAAGGGATGGACCCTTAGAAGCATAGCAGATGCACTTGGTGAAGATGAAGCTGATGTTGTGATCTCTCATGATCTAGGATGTCAGAAGTAAGATTTTTTTTCTGGGAACTTGAGTATTTCTTGAATCTTTTTTTTATCTTGACATTTTCATTTTTGTGTTGAATAGCAGAAACATTGCATCTCAAACTATCCATGTGTAGGCTGCCTTATACAGACATGCTGTTTTTGTACTTGCAGTTATTGAAGTTCCTCTTCTTGACTCATTCAGAGAAAGAAACAAAAAGATTATGTTGATTGAAAAGCGGTGCTGCAAGAAAATTACTCACTGATACCCTCCTTTTTTGTACAGCATTGAAGAAGGATCTGACAAAGCGGAAGGAGGCATCACATTTATTTCAGACGTCGATACCAAGAGAAAAAAAGATAATAATAAGTATGCTCTTGGTGTTATAGTTCTTGGGAATTGATATTGTACTTAATGGTTTTCGCTCATATTAAACTCCTGGGTGCATTTGGTTGTTGCTAGGGGCCAGTCCTTGGATCATGAATCTGAGAAGGCTCCTAGAAGAAAGAGAAGACTTGTTCTTGGTGGTGAGATGGAGGGGAAAATTAAGGATCTGTACGAGAAGTAAGTGTGATTTAAACTCACGGTTTCATTGCTTAAAGCATTGTCTTTGAAAAAGAGCCTATTCTATAACACCTTTATATCTAATTCTCTATCGAGTATATCTCACTTAGATTTGGATGAATATTGCCTTTGGTGAATTGATAGGTAATTTCTTAGGTATTTTCCCTGTGGCGAAATTTTCCATCCTGTGCCTTCTGAACACTGCACTAAATCTTTCGTGACAAATCTGGCAATTATAGGTTCAAAGATGATTGGGATTGTTGTCATCGTATTGCGGAAGTTCTAGATCCTGATGGCAAATTTTCACAAGCACAAATTTCTAATAAGCTTAGACAGCTAGGACTGAAATTGGCACCAAGGAAAAAGATTCGGTATGGCGATGAGCATGAGGGAGAAGGAAAAGCAGTAGCCAGAGTTAGTGATCTTCATGACTCGGTTGATTTAGGGGGAAGTGTGTTGAGTCAGCCTTTGTAAGTACTATGAATTTCATACTTTCAGGACAGCAATGAATTTTGTATGGTTTGTGTGCACTTGTGTTCTGAAGCAGTCGTTGCAAACTTGCAAAGTATGATTTAGATAAAAAGCTTGTGGTGTAATTTTGTTTTCCATGTCTGAGTTCATGTTTATTGATTTTCCTTCTGTCTTGCAACAAGTCTCTAGTACATGCAGTGCTTTTTGCTTTCTTTAATTTCATTTTGTATTTCTTATAGGCACACAAGGAAAAGGGTCCAGGCCTTCAGTGAAGATCAAGAGACTATGATCAGATCTCTATATGAGAAGTGAGTGTTACTTAGCCTGGTTGTTGGTTGCAATATTAGCTTAAATCTTCAATTGCTGGTTACAATGTTAGGTTAAATCTCGTTTTGCTTAATAAGTACTCAAGCTATTGAGAAATGCTGATTCTGTTATCTTCTATTCAAAGAAAAGTGTTCTGGTCTTTGTTTGATCTACACAGATTCAAAGGGCATAAGAGATGTAGCTACATGATTGCTAAAGCATTGGGTGCAGAAAATGAATTCAGTGCTGTTCAAGTTTCTCATAAACTTAAGCAACTCGGCCTACGTGTTCCTCACAATAAGACCAATCAGCATCTGAGGGATGAGAATCATAATGACTCCTTCAGAGACGCAGTACATGATTCTGATGATGAAACACTGTTATCATTAATGAATAGGTAATATCACGTTCATGTGCAGTATAGGGTTCCCTTCGTCAACTTTTGATAAAATTAGTAAGTTGAAATAAATCATGTCTATTTTAATCGGGTACAAGTTTGCCTTCCATACATGACTTCTTTTCAAATCTCTCTCTGGGCTGATATTTGAGATTGGCAGGTGATGTAATAACATGATATACCCACTGTCGTACTTATCCCCTAAATCTTGTGATTGTTCTCGACGTTATGGTAATGCACCAAAGAAGGCATTTTTATTAAAACGAAGACATTGGGTGAAAGTTTTGAAATTTTTTAATGATCTAAAGTTTCATTGGATTATTTCGAAATCCGTGTACATCATTACGAATTCTTTTAGGATTTTGTTAGTGTTTACATGTTAGATATGCCCCACCCCTGGTCACTCTTGACATAATTGTCATAAAGGGGAAAGTCACTTTGTGCCCCCAAAGCAATCTCAAATAAAGGTTCTAACTACCATTTTTTACACATTAAGTCTAAAAAATTTCAAAATTAATAAATTTGTGCACTGAAATAAAATTTGATGGTCAAATCTGTACCACATGGCTTATTTATAAAACATGTGCCACGATTTTGACGGTTTGATTTTTTAAGGGGGCAAATTGATGAAATTTGATAGTTCTAGGGCTCAATTTGTCAAAAGTCGTAATTGAGATCCATGTTTGAGATTGCTTTGGTAGTTTAGGGGCGCAAAGTGACTTTTTCACTTGCCATAATTTTATAACAGCATTATTTTGTTTTGTTGGCAGTTTTTTTTGTTTGGGACTCAATTTAAGATAATTATGTATGTTTTAGATACTTTGTGAATTTTAATTAGAGGATCAGCATGTTAAGCCTGCTTGTTACTCTCCCTCTAATAGGAAAACTAAAAGGCCCCTTCTTCAGTCAAAATATGAGAAGGTCTCAACCTCAGCCACCTCGGTACATGCGGCAATTGCAAATGATTTTGGAGATGGAGCAACGGAGGGTGTTATGGAACAGTATGTTGTTCATCCATCAGATTTCTTTTTGCCAGTTATTGAATATTATTCAACTTATTCTACCTTCCTTTAAAATATCGTTCAGGCTGAAATGGGAATTTTCATGTAACCTTTTCATTTCCAGGGAAAGGAGGATAGTAGTGCAGTTGCAATGTGTTGAATGTTGATCATGTCTATACAGTTGTGATGTTGTTATACCATATATGAATTATTTTTTGTACTAGGAGATGAATAAGAAGTCACAATTGGCTAAAAGTCTAAAAAGTGCTTCTTGGTTGGAAGATACAATCACATTATATTGTGCTGAAAGATCATCCTTCTAAAATTTTTTTTGCATCTACTTTCCAAGGATGCCTTGGTGTGAATAAACTCCACAGACTTGTATTGAAAAAAGAGATGGAGATGAGGGTTTGGATCAGTTGAGATTGAAGAGGATTTCAGTCAACATCAAAGTCAAAATTGAGAAATTGGTAGTGGGAATTTTGATCTTTCTCTAAATATTGGAATCCACGCATAGAAAGAGTATAATCTACTTCAAAAGTGCTTCGACAGAGTAAATAGAATGCTAGAACTGAGACAAGCAGAAAGGTCAGCTTTTTATATTTAAAGCTGCATTTCATCTTCATTACACTGTTAATATTTATAGAGCTGGGTAGTGTATATTAAGCTGGTTTCTTCATGTTCTTGGAAAATTTATATTTAATAAAGAATAACCAAATATACTAGTAGTGGTTCTCTGAAGAAAGGAGTAGATTCGGCAGAGCTTTTTTCTCTCAGGAGAATATGGGACCATTCACTAAGCACATACGAAACTCATCCTATTTCGTATCTTTTCAGGAACGTTAGCGACCAATGCAGAAAGTTGGAATCTGCAGGAATGGATGTAGATGTGGCTTTCAGCCACGACTGTCTAAATGGAACTGCAGAAGGTGAAGTGACTGGCATGGGGATTGGAAATTCGTTGATTGTTGCACATGCGAACAATTTGGATCATTCGTCAGATCAGCAAGCTGATGATCAGTTGAAAATTTTGGAGGATGATGTGGCTCCTGTTGGGTCTCCAAGGATCTCTCCAATGAGAAAGATTGCAAGCAAAAATTCATTAGGTGCATCACCTGCTAACAATTTAGATCATTTGTCTCATCAGCAATCGGGACATGAGTTGGAGGATTCAGGGGATGAAGTGGCTTCTAGTGCATCGCCAAAGAGTGCTGTTATGAGAAGGAAGTTGAGGATGGTACTTGATCTTGAGGATGACTGAGGGGAGCAAGTCTAGGTTTCTCCCATTTTAGTGCATTAAGTTATGATAAACTGCTACTATATATAGTGTTACATAATTGTATATTATTCTTCATGAAGTACTTTTTAGGTTACGTGTGATATTGTCTGAAACTTATCAGGTTCTCCACCCAGGCAGAACAATGTGGAATTGGGTAAAATCCCATCTTTTGTCGGTTGCATGCTGTTTTGGGGGGCCATAATTAGACATTGTGTCTCGCTTAACATAATTAGTTGGGGTTGGTTTTATTCTTCAGCAAGGTTTAATATGAATCTTACCCGTTCTGCTATATCGATCTCAGCACAGCGATATCATGCAGTGTACTGTGAGTGATCTATTAACAATTAAATCTCTCCCTTTTCTTCGTTTCTTGGGGCTCGTACAGTATAATCTTATGCCTTTGAATATCTTTTCTTTCTAACGTGTACGTGGAAACTCAGAGTAATGAACCAAAAGAGAAAAGAGAACGAATGAGGGAAATGAATTGTTATTCGTTGTGTATTACAATCTATACAGTGGTCCTATTTATACAAGAAAACAGGGAACATAAAATTAAATGAGATTAATGCGTACGCTCCTTTCTATATTCATGTGATCTGCTGACTTTCTTCCAATGGGAAATTCACGTGATATTTGACCCTTGTTCCTTTGAACATTGTTGAGATTTTGGGCAAGAATCAAGCCGTGTCTTGCGCCCTTCCTTGTCATCCCGTGAAGTACGACATTCCTCAAAACTCCCCCTCAAGTTGGCGTGGATGTTTGTGACACCCAACTTGCTGAGCAAATAATTGGACTGAGAGATTCCAAGGGCGTTGGTAAAGAGATCAGCAGGTTGCTGGCTTGTATGTATATAGGCTGTTTGAATGATGCCACTCTGGAGCCTTTCTCGAACCACATGACAGTCTATCTCGATATGTTTGGTTCGTTTATGAAACACCGGATTTGAAGCTATGTGAACGACAGCCTTGTTGTCACAGTATAGGCTGACTGGTTGAGGATGTACTACGTCAAGATCCTAGGGTAAAGACTTCAACCAAGTTATCTCACAACATGTAGGAGCCATATATCTGTATTCCGCTTCGGCTGAGGAGCGTGAAACTGTTGTTTGTTTCTTGATCTTCCAAGAAATAGGTGACTTCCCGAGTAGAATGTAATACCCAGTGATTGATCGTCTGGTGTCTCTACAATGTGCCCAATCTGCGTCACAGTATGCATGTAACTGGATTTCACTGGAAGCTGATAAGAAGACCCCTTGACCTGGAGATTTCTTAAGGTATCATAGAACTCTATGTGCTGCATCCAAGTGTGGTATCCGTGGCTTGTCCATAAATTGGCTAAGCACATGTACTGAATATGCTAAGTTTGGTCTTGTGGTGGTCAGGTAAATCAGTCTACCAACTAGTCATCTGTATGATAAGGGATCTTTTATGAGATCGCCTTCACTCTCGCTGAGTGCGAGGTTTGATTCCATGGGAAGATTCTCAGGTTTAGCCCCAATAAAGCCTGTGTCTTTTAAAATCTCGAGTGCATACTTCCTTTGAGACAGGAATATGCCTTTGTGGGAGCGAGCCACTTCAATACCCAAGAAATATTTCAAGACGCCCAGATCTTTGAGTTTGAAGTGGTCGCCTAGGTACTTCTTGACCTCATTGACCTGCTCCAAGTTGTTTCCTGTAACAATGATGTCATCTACATAGACTAGGATAGCAATAAAGTTGCCTTCATGGGATCGGACGAATAATGAATAATCGGCCTTGGATTGTTGATATCCAGCATTAATGAGAGTGGAAGAGAGTTTGGCATACCATTGTCTCGGAGCTTGTTTAAGTCCATATAAAGACTTAACAAGTTTGCAAACTCTAGTCTCCCCCTTTCGTCCGAATCCCGGAGGAAGCTGCATGTATACTTCTTCGTCAAGATCGCCATAGAGGAAAGCAGTGTTGACATCAAGTTGATGAAGAAGCCAATTGCGAGTGGAAGCAAGAGCTAAAACGGTACGCACAATGGTCATTTTAGCAACCGGAGCAAAAGTCTCGGTGTAGTCAATGCCTTCCTGTTGGCTGTAGCCTTTGGCAACGGGGCGAGCCTTGTACCGCTCAATGGTGCCGTCAGGGTTGTACTTGACCTTGTAGACCCATTTACGTCCAATGGGTGTCTTACCAGATGGAAGAGGAGTAAGAATCCAAGTGTGATTGGTTTCAAGGGCATCAATTTTGGCACGCATGGCGGCACGCCAATTGGGGTCATCCATAGCCTGCAAAAAAGACTTGGGTTCTTGTGCAAGAGAAATGGCAGTAGTAAAGGCACGATGAGAAGGAGATAATCGTGCATAAGAAAGGAAGTTAGAAAGAGAGTAAGGGGTACCTGAAGAAGGGACCAACGCCGAGTCAGAAGATTAAGCTGATAGGAAGATGAAGATTTTATTATTTGAATTATATTCTCTAACACTCCCCCTCACATGTGGGCCGGACTGTCCTTTAATTGAGAGGTCCAACACGGGCAATATTTAATTGAAATTGGGGTAAAGTGCGGAGTCAGGTCTTAAACTTGAGACCTTGGCTCTGATAGCATGTGGAAACTCAGAGTAATGAACCAAGAGAGAAAAGAGAACGAATGAGGGAAATGAATTGTTATTCGATGTGTATTACAATCTATACAGTGGTCCTATTTATACAAGAAAATGGGAAAACAAAAAATTAAATGGGATTAATGCGTACGCTCCTTTCTATATACAAGTGATTTGCTGACTTTCTTCCAATGAGATTTTGGGCAAGAATCAAGCCGTGTCTTGCGCCCTTCCTTGTCACCCCGTGAAGTACGACATTCCTCAACAGTGTACTCTAAGAAAACTTTTAGATATCAATCATTCCACTCGTTTTCTTCTCCGGTGCTACTTTTTCTTTTTGGTTGGAATCCAATTTTCCGGCGGGTGGTTGGGATTGTTTCCAACCTTTTGGTACTTTAGGGAGATCAGTTGTGAGTGCTGATTGGCTTCTTCTAACGAGGAAAGAATTAACAGCAGCTGTAGTCAGTCACCGAAAGTATAGTAGTGCAGACAAGTCGACATTGGGTTAGGGCCGTAATTCACGATCCACTAGCGAATTAAACAAACAAGCAGAGGAAAAGAATTGCATGTCATCCATTGTCCTGGTCTTGATTTTTTTTAATAATACGGTAAGACTTCCATTTCAAAAGTAATAACTATGTAAGGAAAGCTTACATAAAGCCTAACTAACACCAGACTAGTACGATCTTGAAATGTATCGGGAAAACTATTATATGTTCTATATTAGGTAAAGAGAGCGGGTGGTCGGTAGATATATTATCAAGATCTATACGGGTTAGAAATAAAAGCACTGATAACATGAATATAACAAAGCCCATCGGAGGGCCAGAAAAGATCCACAAAGGACCCAAGACGCCCACCGGAGAGCCGGAACATCAAGGAAAGAAACAACGAAGGCCAATAAGGGGACTAATACAAAAAGAAACACAATTTAGAATTAAAACTCGAGAAAGAAACAACTGAGGCCAATAAAGACTAATACATAAAGAAACACAACTTAGAACTAAAACTCGAGCAGGAAACAAAGAGCCACAAAAAACAAGCGGAGAGAGCCAAAAACGCAGTAACGGATCTAAGATCCAATTCGAAGGGGGGCGAACACATAAAGCGAAATGACAATTTTTTTTTCTATGTAATGTAAAAAATGTCCTAAAATTAAAATATCGAAATCGTTTAGGCTTACCAATTACAAATATAGCAACTTTTGTACTGAGCGTCAGTCGTCTTGTAAACTTGTTGGAAGCTTGTACTGAAACTTCAAAAAATCCAAAATCTTGCCCTAAATTACTTTTTTTTTTCTCATTAAAATGGAGACCTCAACCAATCTAAGCATTCAAAAACCGCACCAACAAGCTTGCAGGAATAAGCGACTGGTCTACGACCCCAATTAAACGTCTATCTAAGGTCCTAAATTACTTTTCAGTCTTGAAGAAAAGACTCGGCGTAGAATCTTCAGTCTTTCTAGACTCGGCGTACTCTAAGAAGACTTTAGATATCAATCATTCCACTGGTTTTCTTCTCCGGTGCTGCTTTTTCTGTTTAGTTGGAATCCAATTTTCCGGTGGGTGGTTGGAAATATTGTTTCAAACCTAAATGGTTCGTTCGGGAGATCAGTGTGAATCCAATAACATGATGAGCAGCTGTAGTTCGTATTTCTCCATCCACTACCGAATTAAAGAAATGGTAAGCAGAGGAAAAGAAATGCATGTCATCCATTCTCCGGGTCTCGAGTCTTGAGGAACGCCGCGAGACTTCTATTCGCCTTGTCGTGACGTGATCTAACTTTTCTCCATCTCTTGGGTGGTCTACTTGTTCAACGTATAGAATACGTACGTAGTGGGAACAACCATAATATTTCTTCTTATATTGATCCAACATTAATTTCTCCATCTCTTCTGTGTGTCTGCTTGTTCGACGTGTAGAACACGTGGTGGGAAACAACCACAACATTTCTTATTTTATATGTTTTATTTTAATAGAAAAAATCGTGTTGTTTGTTTTGGGACCGAAAATAGCTACTAATTTCCACGTCAACCGTACTCAAATCACATGGGAGTTACTAAAACAAATCAGGTAGCAGATTTATAGGCAAAGTATGGACCCGTTAGTAGTTAAGGTTCCACCTCAGGCATAAGCGGAGGCAGGAAGCTGATTAATGGGGGGCAAAAAAATGGTAAAAAAATAATTTAGTTGAAAAAAAAAATAGGTGTAAAATTTTGTTGTTTTAGGGAGCGAACCGGGGCAGTGGCCCCAGTTCGCCCCCCGTGCCTCCGCCGGTGCCTCAGGGGAGTCATGACCTCAGGAGCTTTGAGGGCTTCTATATAGGAATTGTCTTGGACTGTTTAGTTTGAGACATACGTAACTAGATGTTTTGGGTTAGGATTGTTCTTACTATCTTTTATTTTTCGATGGTGCCTGGTTTGTTTTTGTTTCTTTTGGTAATTTGTTTGGTTAATTTTTTATTGGTATTGTGTTGATCTAATTTTTATAATTACGGTTTTCCTATCCAGTAAGTAAAGATATTGGTATTATAATTACGGTTTTCCTTTTTTATTTAAAAAAAATCACATGGGACTTAATTATTATGGGGGAAAACCAACTTCATAATTTTTTTCCTGGGCAACTTCATAATATATTTTGATGATGTTATCATGTGCCAAAAAAATCTCAATCGTAATTATTTCCCCTTAATGGTAATTTATTAGTTACGCAGGACTTCAATGTCAATAATTATCTCAAAAAATATGTGATTCCAATGAATTTGTGTGATATAATTAATTATACGATTATGATGATTAAAAGAACTTGTTTGTGTTTTCATTAGAAAAAGAGATAAATCTATTTTGCAGCCTCTAACTATGGGCCGGATTTATGATTGTTGCAAGCTTGTACTGAAACTAAAAAAAGGACCAAAATATTGTCCTAAGGGCTCGATGGGCGAATTGATGGGCCTAGTGAACAAGAGAAGTTGGATTCTGTTCTGTTTATGATCAGCGAGGTTCAGTAAGAACTGTCGGGCCCGTTCTACTCTATCTTAGCACCATACTGACGGATAAATTAATTTTCAGTCTTGAAGAGAAGACTCCGGCGTAAAATCTTCTCTTTCTAGAGATTGGGCATTCCCTTAATTTGTACTATAGCGCGTCCTGAATTTCCTTTCCAGAAAAAATACTTTCTTCGCACCAAGAATCATGTAGAGGATCCAGCTACATGTGAACTGTAAGGGCACAGGCAATTATTAGGCAACTACGCCTTTGTTTATGATCGGAAAGTCGTATTGCATGCGGGTGTAACTTATAAGTCTCTGTCTTCTTTATTTTGGTTAACAAATTAAAACCAAACCCACCTACTTTGCTTGAATTTGCTTAATTATGAGGTCAGCTGCATTAGAGTCAGGAAGATAATTGATTAATATATGGCGGTTGTTGTAGACCATCAGTAATTTGTTTAAGACAATTAGTTGCTGCTAATGTATCTTATACCTAAGTACTAATTGTGTGATTGACCCTCTAGTAAGTTAAGAAATAGGTAATTAACATTAATTTTGATCAGTTGCATGCATGTTTTCTCTCAACCAACGTGCCAAACTATAATATCGTATAATTGCTGGAGAGTTTCATATTTTTTGGGGAATCGGGGGGCAGTGGCATACAAAATGGCAAATGCTTATTTTATATATTAAGCTTGATAACAAGATGGAATCAGATTCAAAAAAAAAAAATACAAGTCGACGGACGGAAGTTGCCTTGGTCATCTGAATTATTATATGACGACGTGCAATACCGGTATTACTTAATTGATTACGTGCAAGTAATGCCGTCTAGATATATACACATCAATTGTCTGGGTTGAACCCCTCAACCCGTATAGATATTTATATATCATAATCTTATAAATTATACAGCGAAAGGGTCCAACCAGTTCTCCGCGCGAATTATTCGAACTGGATGGACGTACCAGAGGGAAGAGATTCGGATGAAAAATACGGCTAGCAAGAAGTGTAAGATAAAAAGAAAGCGAAGAGAGAAAGAAATTGCTCCCAAGGCTTGCTTTCCTTCACTAAAAATGTACTGCTCAGATCCTCACTCTGATGTTTTGTGCCAAATACGTTTCATATGCACTATAAAAGCGCCCTACAGCCCACACACGCGTGTGGTGTACCATAGTCTCCATGTATTGCATTATAACAAATAGATATGAGTTCTCTACTAATAAATACATTCCTACAATGTAAGAGTTTCCATGGGACATTTTTCATAAATACTCAAATCTTAAAATATAAGATATAATATACCTAACGTTTGAAAAACATTTACAAGAAGTCGTATGCGTGGATCCTCATATAGAAGACTGCAGATTCATTCGCTTGCTTGGATCACGGGGCCTGTCTGTCGTTGATCATTATTCGGAGCATATTCTGGAAGTTAGTTTCAAGATCCGTCGCTTACGGCAATGACCCGATTTATTTAACCCATTGTTCTTTGTTGAGTGACCCGGCCTGCAACGCACCTCCTTATATATATTTTTTGAGAGTGAAGTACAGGACAATCCAGATGGATATTATTATAAACCAATAGTTTGATACTTCTAGACAGGTCGAACTTCCCCGGATACAACTCAATGTCCCTATAATAATTAAGACAATTAACGTCAACGGAGTAACAGTACTGCGGCCATTTGCACGACTGCAATTAAGTTTTTGGTTTTTGTTTTTTTAATTTTCACATTACCTTACATGAATGTATAAAGTGCATAAAAGATAAGCTGTGCAAATATAATATATATATATATATATATACCAGCGGATACCTTTCAGCTTCACTCGAAACAGTCTTTATCAACTTAGGGTTGTATTTCCTCGAAACTACTGAAATATATAGTACAAATATTTATTGATGATCTGTGTGTTAGGATGACGACTGATTTCGACCGTTGCTTGCTAGCTGTTCAATCTACACAATATTATTCTTTGATTACAGATAATATAGGTGGGAGCGGGCTACACGATACCAAACCCTGATAATCAACTCTTATTGTTTTATATAATCTCTCTTTCATGTGCCACGTGAATTGACCAGTATGAACTCATTCAGTTGGGATCAGGATCATACGTAACTCGTTATTGGAATTGCAGTGTATATAATTTAGTAACAGATAAACACAATTAGTCTGTTTAGAATTCGGTGATTTTTGACATCATCAATTACAGTTCATCCGTACTTAATCAAAGTGATAGCAGAAAATTAACCTTAACAATTTCCTTACATATATTTGCAAATTGAAGCGGTAATTTATATGATCACACTGGCTGTGGCCAAACTTAAAAATGAGTTACATGCGAAACATTTCCCTTCATTCCAATATCAAACTGACAAAGACGCTTACATTGACAAATCAAACACACATCTTTACTACTCTACAGACAAGTATTACAAATGATCGATGCTGGAAAAATCAACGACACAACTTCCTTGATTCCAGTATCCAACACCCTATAGCTTACACACAAAATCTTCTACGTACTCCACAAACATTAAGACAAAAACAAATGGATATATAAAAACAGTCACATCCAAATCTTTTTCTTATACCAAAATAAGGTACTGACCACCATAGCAGCCTTATTCGTAGGGGCATAGGTTAGGAGCTCGGGGTAAGCATAATTCCCTCAAGACATGAGTTTCAATCATAGTCTGATCCTACTGCATGCACCAAGGTCCAAGCTGGATATATATCGTAGTAAGAAGCATGATGAGTAGAGATAAGAATTATGCGCATGAGTTTGGTCGGGTTAAAATTATGTGCATTGATCAGACTCAAAATGCCTGGGCTGCTCAAAACTCATGCGCGCTGGTAAACTTTTTGTAATATACAAAGCTAATTAATTCCTCTGGTGAAAAATAATTTTGATAATTTTTTCCTAGTTCCCATGAAGAACCATAACAAACTGTTTTGGGACAAGATATATAGTACTTTAGTAGTAAAAACTAAGAAATATTTATAGAGAGAGAAAGAGAGAGGTGGGAGTCCCAGTAGTACTTCACCTAATATTTAAAACACAGGATAAGGAGAAGAGCAAAATATAGAACAAGTTTGAAAATAGATTATTGATGATGACTTATTCCGGTTCAATTGTTCCTAGCCCGAGGGCCACTAAACGCCATAGCATTTGCTTGTTCCTGCCAAGCAGCCATGCATGGCCGAAACAAGCGACAATGGCCAAAATTTTAGTTTGCAAACACCACGGCGGCCACCTTCAACGAGCCAGCATACTTTTTCCGGGGTAGCTTGTTATAAGCCCCTTCTAGCATGTGGTACAATTAACAAGGATAGTACTATGGTCATGTTTACGTAGGGAGTTTCTATCCCTCGCCTTCCCTATGCCCTCGTTACATTTGACGAACAAAAAAAAAACGACAGACTACGGGCCGCATCAGTCTAACACAAGAATAACCAGATGGCATATAATTCAAAACCTGTAATAGCAATCAAAGCATTAACAGTGATGCTAATACAAAGTTTTCGTTTGAACAGCAGCAAAGGATCAGGCTTCCGTGCAGAACTGGGTTCCCCATCGTCGACTGGTATCTGGCAATGGCTTTTATTTTTGTCTGATAATCTAGATTCAGGTATTCTCATGCGCAGGGTTTGCAGATCGATTTGGTTCACTTCTAGATAATACTGGGTCCAGTAAAACTTGTTTACTGCATCTAAGAAGTAGATGAAATAGACTACAGAAGTTGAGATGGAAATAGCGAACATTACCCACCAGTTTCTACATTGAAGAGACGTCGCCGAACTTTCTGAGACCGCGATTAAATATATTGCCTGCAGGATGAGGTATCCGATTGTCAGGTTTTGAGCTCTAGTCTCATGGTATTGAACCCGTTTTTCTTGTCTCTCATTGATCATAGAAAGCTCCGTGTAGCTTCCTTGGAGGCATGCGGCAGCGGCATCATGCTCCGAATAACAACAATGGAGTGAATTACAAAGGCTTTGCATGAAAGTGGGTCCTTGTAGAACTTTGGAATCCCTTTATGCAACTTCTACATGAAAGTTATTGAATACTTCCTGATCTAGGATTATATGTACGCTCGGATCCGCGTATTAATTATACACAACTTGACGAATTTTTTTTTTGTTATTAATTGAATATTTTTAATACATCATCGAGATATTACGTGGTGTTTGGGAGCCAAAATTTTAGCCTCAATAAAATATCTCCACAAAATTTTAACTATCAAACACCACCTAAGGAAATAACAACATTTATTATCTGAAAAAGTTGATATAAATTTGCCTTAATAAATGTTGATATAATAAACTTTCTTTCTGATTCATTTTGCCTGATTTGGAGTATGAGAGTGGTGGAAAAATTGAAGAGAGAATATAATTAGAATGAATTTTTATATTTATTATATCTAGAAAAGTACGATTTAATGGAGAAGGATTATTTTGTTATATAAGGGTATATGAGTTAGTGAAAAAATGAAAAGAGAAAATATTTGAATGAAAATTTTAAATTTATTATAATAAAAAATATGATTTGGTGGAGAGAGATTATATTGTAATTTATTTAATTAAGTCAAAATTTTGAAATGATTTTGACACTCAAACACTACCCTTCTAATCATATTATATGTCTAAACATATTTGAAAGAATAGTCATACGAAGAGCAAACGCAGGCCGGAAGATATTTCTTGTCCTTCATGTGGCTTAATTAGTATATCCAACGCCGGCCAGAGCATCATTTTCCTCTCCTGCTAACTAGATCGCGAGTATCATTTGGACCAATGAATCAACATGTTGTATCTGATCAATATAATCAATAGATCCCTTTAGAGCAATTTATCTATGCAAGAACTAACTGATATTCATTCTTGAGGTCAAGGATGAAAAACAAGGTAGTGATTAATCTACATCAAATTGCCAGCAAAGGTATCTACATCAATTAGCCAGCAAAGGCGCAGTTACAGAGATCTTCGCTCTGCCGTCTCTTGCCACCATGATTTAAATGGTCTCGTCCCCTAGGGCGTTGGATATTGGTGAACTTTGACGTTGTTGGACGAAGGAGATGATTTTGAATAGCTAGCTGTGGTAGGTGGAAGATCATGAGGAAAGCGAAATCTAATGTTATTGTGGCTGGCCGCCAAATGACTCGGAAAGAAACTGGGAGAAAGCTGGGAACGGATTCCTCCGAATGAAGGATTTTCAAAGGCTACCAAATGCATAGTCCAGATTCAAAAAGAAACAAATCAACGGTTATGATAAGTACACATCATTTAATGAATAGAACAAACCCTTTTTAGTCTTTTTTTCATTAAATGATTTGGACATATATTAACTGTTGATTTGTTTTTTTTTTAATTTGGACCATGCCTTTAGAAATCTATCCTTCGGAGGGAATCCATACCCGGAGAAAGCTGTCGACGGCCAATATTATGAAGGCAAGTTTATTTTGATTTTTTTTCAGGAAATATTAATGTTATTTCGATAATATCGATGATGCATTAAAAATACTCAAATTATATTCAATAAAAAAAAATTACGTGTCCCAAATTCAATATCAAACTCACCATATGGCCATGTTAATTGGCAACGGGTTTGGGTTCCAGTTTCTGGATTTGAAATGGAGTTTATACACAGTTTAGTTTTAGACCAGTTTAAAATGAGTTTATACAGAGTTTTTTAGATAATTTTAGGCCTGTTTGCAGGACTTTCTACAACTTTCGATCAAAATTGCATGGTGCAGTTGAAAAGAAATAGACACAACTGGTGAACTACCTTGTAGAGCTCATTTTGTCCGAAACTTTATATGGACAATATTAAATTGTGTAAGTATATTTGTATTGTCTATCTATGCTCAAATTACAATATGCAATTCGAATAAAACATTGAGATGATCCTAATCCTTATTTAAAAATGAGAATTTTAGCCAAAATTTTCAATCTCAAACATAACTAACTCAAAAAATTTTGCCAATTTTTTTTTTTCACTTTTTCCCATTTTCACACCCACAATAATTTTATTTTTTCTTTACTCTCTTTGTTTTAATTCAAAATTTTAATATAATAATAAAAAAGTTAAAATTATCTCTGCCCATCAAATTAGCTTTTTTCATCATAATAAATATAAAAAATTAACTCAAATAATTTTTTTCTTCTCTCTGACCAACTCTCGTAAAACTCCAAAAAATTTCACCATCGCTCAAACATACTTAAAAAAATTTTCTACCTTTTCACAAAATAAATTAAAACTCCAAGCTATATCAATTTTCTCAACAAATTCTCTAGAAAACCTTGGAGTGCAAATATGACCTAAATATAATTAAAATGTCTCAAAATTATTAAAAAATAAAAATAAAAAAGCTCAAAATCGTAAAAAATGAATTGAATAAAACTCCACCGCTAGTGCGCCACCCATGCCAAGGTTGAACCAGATGATCCACCAATGTGCGGTGGTCGCGCGACACATCACTTCCCAGTGGGGGTGGCGCTGTAGATCTGCCGCGAATCCATGTTCTCATTAGAGTGGATCTGCGGCGAAACAACCCCTTCCCACCACCATCTAGCAGTGCAACAGGTGGATGTGTGGCTATGGATCGACGCGGATCCTCCTTTCTTATGGCTGTAGATTTGTGTGATCCGCCTTCGCGCAAAGATCAAGTGGCCGTGAGGTGGATCCACCTCCACTTGCCGCCTCTTCCAAGGTGGCGCGAAGGAGAGGAGTTGAGATCCTCGATGACTTTTGCACTTTTTATTTTATTTTATTTTACAATTGGGTCCTAAAAGACTTTTAGAATGTGACGTATTACTTTATTTTACCGAGTCTATGTCGTGGTCACGAGACTAATAAATTAAAAAATTAAACAAGAAGAAAAATAAAAGAAGAATAGTTAAAAAGACGGTAGGTGAGCTCCAAACTCCTTGTTTTTGTATTTTTTTTTATATCAAAACTGCTTTTATTCCCACTAAAAAAAATAATTACAAAAACAAAGCTATAAAGTGGTTCGGTTCCTGCATACAACCAAGAAAGATCTAGAAGAAGTTCAAAATTTCGAGAATTGCTCATCAAGTTGTACTTGGTGGCGGCCCAACGAGCAAGTTGATGCATCATCCCAATGACACTTCTATAAACATGAATAACCTTCCAACATAGCAGTCGAGAACAACTATCATAAATCTCCTTCACAATCGAATCAATACGTCAATCAACATAATGTGACCAAAAATTAATAGCTTAAATGACAGTTTCAGAATCACCTTCCAGTATCACTCTCTGATAACCTTGTTCACTCGCCAACATCACCCCAAATGGGCAGCCGCCGCTTCTCCTTCCAGGGGACTAACAGGATACATCAACTTGACCTTTGCACCAATGATTAGGCCATTACTATCCCTAGAAATGGCAGCTGTAACTACAAAAGTATCTCGAATAGCCGCATCCACATTAATTTTAATAAAGCACTCCGACGGAGAAATCCAATTATGCACCCGAGCTTGAGAGGCTTTATCTTGCCAAGCCAATCTATGCTCATTGCTAATACGAGACACTCCGCGCCTTGTTTTTGTATTTTACACTTTAAACTTCAAGCTTAAGACATAAAGAGAGGGTGCAATGTGTAGTCTGTGGATGCAACTACAAAAGTTATTTCATGTATTACGTAAGTGAAAAATATATTTTCCTCAATAATATATTTGTGGGTGATCGAAGCACATCACCCATAGATTGCCCAAGAAAAAAGAAATCAATGCAGGCGTGACTACTTCTTGAAGTGCCTGATCTTATACTGTTTCTCCCATCCCAAACGTGGCATTTGGACATCTTGTTTTCTCGATTAGCGATGGTGGCTGCCGTAGTTGGAGAAGTTGCAGCCACGCCAAATGCATACAAGAGCTGTTTTAAGGCAGCTCTTAGAACAAAATGAAGGTTCTTTTATTTTTTTACGTTCTTTCTAACCTGAGGCCGATTTTGTTTCAAATATTCGGCCTTAAAACCCTTCGTCGATGCTGGGCCGGCCTCACACTTGTGCGCAAGCATTTTTGTAAATTAATTTTAATTATATTTGTTATTAGTTTTTTAAATATTGTGAAATAAAAAATTAAACAAATGAGTCCAAACTTACCTTGTTCTAAATTTTATTTTAATCTTCAAAAACCTATAGCTAAAGCTAAACCTGTTTCCAAACAATTATGACTTTGTAATGTTGTTTTATTCATAGGAAATACCGAGAAGGCTAATCCTTATTGTAAAGTGTATGGTCGTGATCATAACATGCAGGTACATTTAAGATATAGTTGTTATTTTATTTTATTTTTATATATTATTTTAATGAGAATGATAATCATATAAGCATATATACTTAATTGACACAACTATGCATGCATGCGTTGAGTAAAGAAGTACTATTAAAGACAATTTGCTGCTTTTTTTATTGAATATTATTTGAGTATTTTTAATTCATAATCGATATTAACGAAACAACATTATTGCCTGAAAATGTTCGTATAAACTTGCCTTAATAATATTGGCCATTAATGGCAGCTTTCCCCCAGTTTCTTTCTGATTCATTTTACCGGCCGGCCGGCCCCAATAAAATTAGTGTTTGCTATTCAAAATGATCTCCCTCGTACAGCAACGTCTTAGGGGAGGAGGCCATTTAAAGCATGGTGGTAAAAGAAGGCAGAGCGAAGATATCTGTAACTGCGTAGAACCTTATTGTTGAATTGGTGTAGATTCACTCCCTTGTTTTTCTGTTTCATCCTTGCCATCAAGAAGGAATTTGAGTCATCGTTCTAACTGCATATATAAATTCCTCTAAATATGGCATCTATCGATTATATTCTATAATAATTCAGTTCAAATTATACTTGATATTTCTTGTCCTTCATGTGGCTAGCTACTGGCTAATTGGTAGATCAAACGCCGGCCAGAGCATCTTTTTTCTCCCCTGCCGACTAGCTGGCGAAAGTAATTTGGACCCATGAATCAACATCTTGTATCTGGTTAATATTCATTCTTGCCGGCCGGCGAGGATGAAAAAACAAGGTAGTGATTAATCTGTACATCGATCAATTCACCAGCAAAGGTTCTACGTACGCAGTTACAGAGATATTCGCCCTGCATGGCCTCTCTTACTGCACCATGATTTAAATGGTCTCATCCCTATCCGGCCGGCCCTTAGGGCGTTGGATAGACGTGGACTTTGACGTTGCGCTGTACGAAGGAGATGATTTTGAATAGCTAGCTGTGATAGGTGGAAGATGAGGAAAGCGAACTCTAATGTTAATGTGGCCGGCCGGCCTGCAAAATGATTAGGAAAGAAACTGGGAGAAAGCGGCCATGTCGACGGCCAATATTATTATGGCAAGTTTTTTTTTCAGGCAATTATGTTATTTCGTTAATATCGAATATGCATTAAAAATACTCAAATTTAAAATTATATTCAATTAAAAAATTTAACCTGTCCCAAATTCATGACAAGCACACCCTAAATGTAACATGTTAATTGGCAAAGGGTTTGCGTAATACCAGTTTCTGGGTTTGAAACCTGTTCGCAACCAATTTTCTAGGATTCATGTTTGGATATTAGGATTTTAGACCAGTTTAAAAACGAGTACATGCACATTTTTCAAGACTATTAATGTCATGTTTGTAGAATCGGGATTCTCTGTAATTCTTAGAATTGTACTATTGCAATTTAGTAGATACACAAGACATAATAAATAGACTTCATTGTAGTTGTCCGAAATTTTATATAAACAACATTAAATATGTGTGTAAAATCTATATATTTTGTTATATTTATAGTCACAGAAGACTTTTAGAATCTGACGTATTAATTTTTTTTTTTTACCGAGTCTATGCCATGATCACGAGAGTGACGAGACTAATAAATTAATAGAAAACTAAACAGAAAAATAATTAAATAGAAAAAAGAATAGTTCAAAAGACGGTGGGTGAGTCGTGACCATCAGCCAGTCCTTGTGATCCATATTTCTGTCAGTGACGTATTATTTATTGTTTTTGTTTTGATTCATTGACAAGTTGAATACGCGTGGTGGATCTTGCAGTCTAATTTGTCAATGTGAATCTGTGGATCGAGGAACGTGACTGGAAATAACTCTCCACTACATTAATCTTTTTAAATCCAGAGAGAGTAATCTTTGTGTTTACGGAGATTGTGTCAAATGTCAACGGTAAAGGGTAGGGTCGTGAATAATAGATACATTTAAGGGTATAATTGTCATTTCATTTAAAATTTTTAAAAATATTCTTTTGTCTAATTTAAAGAAAAAATAAATAGATAATTTATATAGGCTGTAATGTGCAAAATTTAGGAAATTGTGGGTAAAAAATGTATTGTTTTTTAATAAAATATGGGTGGGTAATCCAACTACATAACCCATACATTGAAATCAATCTTAGTGGCTGATCTTGTACTGTTTATCCCATCCCAAACGTGGCATTTGGGGGGAATGCTGGGCATCCCGCCCACACATTCTGCCAGCATCTCGCTGGCCGACGTGGAGGTGGAGCCCAGCAATTTTTCTTCAAAGGAAATATTGGGCCCCACACTGGGACCCACTTCCACATCAGCCAACGGGACGTGGGCGGGATGCCCAGCATTTCCCGGCATTTGAATATCTTGTCAACCTCATGTTGTTTCTCCACTTAAAGGCCTGGGATTCTTTTGATTGTCCGTAAAAGTAGTTGTTCACAGACAATCTGCCTTCTAATATGAAAATGTGGGCCAATTTGTTTCAAAGGTTGGGCCTTAAAACCATTCGCCGATGCATAGGCCTCACACTTTGCACAAGCATATTAGTGATCTGCTAGTGATTAAAGACGTGGTACTTTCTTCCTTAGGCTTTTTGATAATTAGGAACAATTTTTTTTTTACATGCATTTTTTTATTTTTTATTTTTTATTTATTTTTATTAGGTTTGCCCCCATTGGCCAAATAAAAATTATGCTTGCCCCCCTTGTCTGCCTAGATTAATCAGCCCGCCCCCTTTAAAACCCAAGCAGCCCAATACCTCAAAATCAAATTAAAAGAATAAGCAGAGAGATATTTATTTATGTCAAAACTTGAAATCCTACATTAAATTATCGACGTTGTCGTGAATTTTGCGACGAATATTTCATATACTTCTCCTGAGTCCTGATAATTGTTGTGTGTTGTAATCATTGAAATAGATGTTTTCACTATTCTAATACTGCTTTTTTTTTGTTCTTTTGCCTTTTATGTTGGATTTGGTTGAGAATTTGGATATCGCAAATACTGAGAAAGGGGGTGGTGTGCTCTTGTTGGATAAGTGATAATTCAATTATTCAAGTGTGCTGCGTGTCCATCTTTACTACTAGAGAATCAGTGGTTATATCATTTTATTGTCACTATCATCATCTAATTTTACATGTCTGACTTCTCCACAATTTATGAAAATCCAAAGTTGAAGTAAGACTCATTTTCATCTATCTTTTGTTTGTTTAGGTCTGATTTTTCATAGCCCATGAGATTAACTTGTTTTTAATTGTCTTTCTCTAAAGGTGGAACTTCTTTTCCATTGTAATTTGTGACGTTTGGATCAAGTTATAAATCTATTTCTTCAAAATTTAGCCAGGTAATGGGCACTTTGAACTACGATTTTTCTATTTTCTCATTTTGTAAGGGGAGTAGAATAGTTATTTGGATGTTAAAATTGAACTTTTTGTCCAAATTTTTTTCTATTATCATTTACCAAGTATGTATTTCCTCCTTGCAATTTCGGGTTATTTTATTGTTGATAGAGATTCCACTCTTGAGAAGCTCGTGTTCAATAGTACTGTCACACTAAAAAAAACTATAGTAAGGGTGAGAAGTATTTTTATGTCATTGGAACTTGGATTCTTTTTGAACTTTGAATAATTTGGCTACTTTTTCCAATATGCTTCGTTTTGCTATTGTTTCTTTCAAGAATAATAGAAATACAGTAATTGTTTATTTTTCTCATTTATGTGTTATGTTTTCTTTTTACATATCCCGACAAATTCAGCAGGACTTATTGAGCATAGGACACATCCTTTCTAGCAACAAAAATAAGTACTTCATTTATGGAAGTAAAAAATTATATTGCTGAAAATATTTTATTTCATTTATGTGTTTTGTTTTACAAAGAATATATATATATAAATACTTTTGTGTTGTGTGATTAGTTGGTGCTCTATTGGTGTCTTGAACAAAAAGAATTTAATTTTTAATATCACCTCTCAGTATCAGCAAATAGTACGGTACGTGTATTTCAATATTTTTAGTGTTCTTAGTCCTTAATTTTTTTTATTTATACTCTTAAGACTTTTTTTGCATTAAGTAGTAAATTTTTTTTTTTATTATTTTTCCTTAAAAAGTTTGCCCCCCATTAATTGGGTTTCTGGCTCCGCCACTGCCCATCAGCATTGGCAGTTATATCCTCTACCGGCATCGCTGCCTTTGTGAAACAGTTGTCTAAAAGTAGACACTATAACTGACATTTAAGGGTGATGGTTTTGACTGTTATTGCCCCCAAACCAAGAATCTACCAAAACCATAAGAAAAAAAACAACATCCAAAAATTCCAAATCACAAATAGAAGTTCTAATTGACCTCAACAAAATCACAAAACAAATTCAAACCGCATTCAAAATCAAACAACAAACAAATAAAAAATTACCAAATCGGCAAATCCCAAAACGAAATCAACCCAACAACTTTCAAATCGCATTAAAATTCAACCAGTCAAAAAAATACAAAATATGCAAATTCCAAATGAAATTCAAATCGCATTCGAAATCAAAACAACCAGATAGAGGGAAAAAGGGAGAGAAAAAGAAATGCATAGACCAATTGTTGAGGTACTGTGAAGATCGCCAATGTTGGTGGAGGAGATCAGAGAGACGTCGATCGGGGAAGGGGCAAGGAGAACGAAGAAAATTTTGGGGACGGGCCGACGTTTGTGAAAATGGGAAGGGAGAGAAGAACCTCGAAAATTTTAGGGTTTCAGGCCCCCTTAAATAACGTCGGCATCGTTTATATAAAATAAATAATAAAAAATGATTTTAGCGATGGAAAGCGGTTTCCACCGCTACTGGCGAAATTCGTGCCCCGCAGCGAAATCTGGCACCGTTACTTGTGCCACCATGGGGCGGGGACCAGTGTATAGCCCTAGAGGTCATGTTTGTTTTGGCCAAAATTTCAATTATATTAATCCATCGCCCTACTGGCCTTGCCAAAAAAAGAATGCAATAAAACCCAAATGTTATTAATAGACACCACAACACAGACCAATTAGTCTTGGGAAGCTACTTTTGCTAGTGATGCCAATTTCAGGGCCCCCAAAAGATAAAAGAAGAGTTTTGGCTTTATCTTCATTATCTGGGTGACATTGTGGAATAACTACATGTAGCTCGAGATGAGGGCTGGCTATTGACTGTGAAGGAGCTGAAGTGATTGAACTCTCTCTTCATTGTTTTGTATATATCATCCAGGCCTTCCTCAATCAGCTCCAGAACCGTCTGAGGCATTGGTGGCATGTTGATGTGAGTTGAGCTTTCCAACATCTTCACCACTTCCCCCATCGAAGGTCTCACGGAGACCTCATCCTGAATGCACCAGAATGCTACTTTCAGAGCTCTTATGAGCTCTGCTTCTTCCACTGCTCCCTCTAGACGCCTATCTGCAACTTTTATAGCTGTCCCATTTGCCATCTCCTACAGAAATTCAGCATTTCTATGGTTAATTATTATCATATAGCCAACATTTTGCTTATGAGTTATAATAATCAGCAAGATATTTAGGAATTAGGATACCTTAAAAGCCCATCCAGGGTAGAAGAAATCCTCTGCATCGAAGGACATGTCAAGATTTCTCCTCCCCCCAACGATCTCTAAAAGAAGCATTCCATAACTGTACACATCTGCCTTTACAGTAATAGGGCGGTTACTAACCCATTCTGGAGACAAATAGCCTCTAGTTCCTCTGACCATTGTTACAACCTGCGAGTGCTCTCTTCCCATTAACTTAGCTAGTCCAAAATCCGACACTTTTGGGCAAAAGTTCTCGTCCAATAAAATATTTTCTGGCTTGATGTCAGTGTATTATTCGATTTCAGCATTGCTCATGGAAATATGCAATCCTTTGTGCAGTAGCAACAGCTATATGGAAGCGAGTTGACCAATCTAGTAGTCTGTCTCGGCAATGCAACGAAGGAAAGATCCATTTGTCCAAGGACCCATTTTTCATGAACTCATAGACTATAAGCCTGCAGATCAACATCAAATTTCAAGCCAGAATACTTGCAAGTTAAATTTTAAGGAAGTTGCCCTCTTTAATTGTGATATAATCTACATTTATAATCTCAAAATGTCCACTAGAGCTCTATCTTACCAAAATGGTTTGTAGCCAGTGGACATTTTTAGATGCATTTTGGTGAAATTGATTGCCAAGGATAATTACTCACCGCTGTGACCCCTCAGAGCAGTATCCGCAAAGCCGAACCAAGTTCATGTGATGCATAGAGCCAATGCTGTTCACTTCGTTTATAAATTCTTTCTCTCCATGTGGCAACACCTTATCTAGTTTCTTTACCGCAACCAAAGTCCCATCTGCTAGGCTTCCTTTGAATACACTTCCAAATCCTCCTGTAAAAGAAGCATCACATTGGTATAAGGAGACCAGATGACAGGGAAAAAAAAAGAAGAAGAAAAGAATGACATTGTATTCTATCAATATGCTTACCTGTTCCAAGCAATTGGGTAAAATTCCACGTCCAGATATGCAAATCACGGTAGCTAAAATTGAATGGAGCACCTTCGAAGATCAAGCAGTTCTCCATGGCTCTCTTTAAAGCTCTTCTTCTATGAACATTGACATTGTAGCATAATAACAAACAGAGCAGCCCGATGAGCAGTACTGTCATGCTAAGCACAATTGGAAGAACCAAAACCTTCTCTCGCATATTCCCAGACCCTTCTGAAGAACCTCTCGATTCCGGTGTGGTCGAACCATTGGACCTAACTCTCACAAACAGGGTTGAGCCAGGGTCCTCAAACCCTCCGAAGTCCAAGCTCCTCAACAGCCAACAGTAAGGATTCTCGTCATTAAGCCCGTATATGGAAGCAACACAGTCACAGTCTGATAGACAAGCATCGCCACACTTTGACACCGTTGCAATATCACTATAATTTGCTATCACAGAGAAATCAGAAAAATAATAATTGGTTTGCTGCACCGTTGAGATCCTAAACTGCGATGTCGAATTGTCATACCGGGAATCACAATTGCCGATCAAAGATGAATTCTCTAAGCACTGACTACCACCTTCGACCTTAAATGTACCCGGTAAACATGCACAAGAAGCATTAGTCTTGCTCCTATCCAAATTGCATATCCCATTGCCTCAAATTCCAGCAATATCACAAGGGTTCGAAACTGGAGCCCATTCTGACACCCATTGGCGCGAGCCGTTTACATCATCATCCCATTTATACAAACGTATATTTCCATTAGTCTCAAGAGTCAATCTTCGAAGAACCGCTAACCTGTTTGATTGGTTTGAGGCTGCTGACAATCCCCCTTCATCACCATCGTTCTTGTACACGTACACTGCACCATCCGATGTGAATAGACTTGTTTAAGACTCAATACAACACCAACCGAACCTAGAGGGGGTGAATAGATTCTCCAATTTAAACTATAAAACTATTCAAAATGTACAATTCTTTTTCTGCACAAACTACACCAAATCAGATTAGAAAGTTCAGTACACATGTTTACAGCAATGTAAATAATCACACAAAGATCAGATAAGAATATTTAGAATCTATATCCAAGATTCTCAAGTCAAGAACATCTGAAAATTTAGCTTGTAGTTTATACTGAGAAGCACTTTAAAACAAGAACACAATTAAACGAACAATCACCACACAAAAACACAATCTGGTGACAAGAGAAAATCTCTTGGAAACAAATTTCAAGAGACAAAAACTCTCCGGGCCCGTAGGCCAGGTAACAATTCCACTAGCTTTTCAAACTCGAAATACAAGGTGATCTTTAGACTCAAGACTGACCACAACCCTAGTCTAACACACTTGATTTCTTACCCGAAACTCACCGTCCGGATCTGCTCCTATGCAGGGATCGAGAACCTCTAGTCCATTCGAAAAGCTAACTCTGTTAACCTAGCTATTCATACCTTGTCATTCTCCATTGCAAATCAACAACAACAGCAACCGCACGAACTCTCCACTTGGGCCTTCAAGATTTCAGCAAGCTCCGAAAGTCTTGAATTTCTTTTTGGGGGAATAACGGTGGTGATCGAAATATCGAACTAAGATTCCTAAGGAAAAGAGTTTATCTTTAAGACTTCATCTCAGTTCACACAAAACAAAAGCTTAGAAAATCACAATCAGAAAGCTTCAAGGGGTTCTTCGTTGAACACACAATCTCTAGAATTTTCTAAGTGTCTAATCTTCAAAGAAAAGAATAGGGTTAAAAGTTACAGGAGTTTTTCAATTAGGAAAGGAACTAACCAATTTCTGTTTGTACATGACGTCACTCATTTAATTAAAAGCGAACTAACCAATTTCTGTTTCAGCAGTTCTTTAATTCGCGTTTAAGTCAGACTTGCATCTGACTTCAAGCTGACTTGAATTTTCTGAAGACACACCCAGTTTTTGTACTGCAATCTTCAACTCTTCACAGAAGCTTCATTAACCTCAACATCTCAGGAATTACACCAAAATTATACACGAAGTAAAGCCAACTAAAATATTCCTAACACCATGACTCTCCATAAACAATTCCAAAGCTTCCCGCTTCATCCAAAACTGCAACAACGTCCCCGGTTACATTTGATATATCGGGTCCTTCCCAGTAAGAGTAGTTGGTGTAAGATTCAAGCAAGTTGTCAAAACTTTCAGGCAAATTGTATGTCAAAGCAAGGCTTAGTGAAGTAGGTCGCTGAAGCATTTTGAGGGTATAATATCCACCATGTGAGGCTAACTTATATGTTGTTAGCTCTAGTGAAATTGTAAGGGGTTGATTTGGAAGGAGAGTGTCAGACGGGTGAGAAAAACTCTGCCATACAATGTGGTTAGCTGTGCTGTACAGGATGAAGTTGCCGGACTCTGACATGACCGCGTATTCTGCGCGTGCGCCTGAGGTGTTGGACGTCCAGACGGTGGTGTGGCCATCGACGAGTACAAGGTTTCCCGTGGGGTCGAATTCCAAGATTGCTTTGTTGGTCACCAGAGAGCTTCTATATTGGATTGAAAGAAAACGAAATTTGTGGTCGTAAGTTCTGATGGGATCATGTTATACCTGCGAACCCCTTAATAAAGACTAGAGATGGAGAAATAGCTTGTGACTTTTTATCTGGAGTTACAAACCCAGAAACCCCGTTCACTCCACTCTATGTATTAGACCTTTTCAAGATGTGAAATTCACAACAAGTTGAGCTATGGAGTGTACTCGCTCTGTTAAGGTAAAAAACCAGTAAGCACACGATTATCCTAACTTTATAAGACTCTTTATTTAACTGGAACATTGCCAGACTCTCTATCTATTAGATATTTAGAATTGACAACTAAGAAAACACCAAAACTAGCTTCCAGTCGGTTTGCACCGAGTTGCACTAAAGGCCTTCTCCTAAAGAAATAATAGCGGCGGTTCCACCGATAGCTGATAAGACCAGTACGCATCTTTTAGAAAAGAACGTCGAGGGCAGTATTTGAGGGGAATAATTGTTATCAAGTATCATACATTAATGCGTAGAAAAAAAAGTATCATACATTAAGGCTGTTTAATATTTTTCATTAAAACAAGACATACATATAATCACGGGGAAGTGGGGTTTTAGCAAATTGATAGAAGGATTAGAAGCTCTGGTAAAACTACACCAAACCACGTATACATGCACAGCATCTATATATATATATGAGCGGAGCACTATTAAGTTGATTATGGCAGGGTAGAACATGGGACGTCTTAATTAATTACCTAGCTGACCAAACTATTGTTCGATCTCCCGGAAGCGATCCGCAAACCAAATAGCGACTTCAAATTGATCATCACGTCCATCCGCGTGAGTGAACCCAAAAGCAAACGTGCCATTATCAGAAACCCATGCTTGGTCCTCATTCGCCAACAGCCTTGATCACAAACCCATTTGGCTAGCCATACCAGCACCGAAGGTCCGAAGATGGCTAGAAACAAGCAGAACAGAGTCAGAGAAGAAATATACAAAGAAGAAGTAGCCATGGGGAAGCTAAAATACTGGCCAGTGGTTCTGATTTCTAAGTGCTCAGCTTAAAAGGGTTCAACTATAAGGTCTTCTGTTTGATCAAAAGATAACGAATTAATAGCACGAGTTTGGTGCGGGCAAGAAATACGGATCATCTTAACACGTGTTCTGTGGTGGGTGAGCAAACTTTGAAAAAAGTTGCATAAATATTGGTCGGCTGAGAGATCAGAGAGAGATGGAATTTGGATTTTGTCGCACGTGTTTATTGATCCGTGGTCTACAAATGGACTCCGGTTGTGTGTGACCAGTCGAAAGGCATAGGGCAGCCTGGACGCGTACTTATGCTATTCTTCAGATATTCACACTGACTTAGCGGTGGCTAGATAGCTAGTTGAGCTCACCATGTGGTGCTTTTTTTTTTTTTAATTGTAACAGTTCATCTCATTAATTAATTACTTTACAAGATTCAAAAATCTAAATTATATGTTCTGAAAGGCTAGTCAAAATGATTCATTAGACAGAAAGTAAACATTAACCTGAAAAGAAAAGATAAATACAGCGGATTATTGAAAAAAATATAAAGATGAGAGAAATAGTAAAGAGAGATTAGAAGACTTACATTCATTGTAAAAATAATTTGTATTATAACGTCAAAGTACAAGTTAAAAGTTCTTATTTATAGAGAAAATATAAAAAATGATAGGAGTATCTGTAAATTTAAATTTGAATATCTAGATCTTATAAAGATATCTCATATTTAAATTGAATATATAACTATAATATCATCATATAAAATATTATCTCTAATAACCTCTCAAACAAAATATCCAAAATCTTGTGTCTGAAAAAAGAAACCTAAAAGTGATAGTAAAAAGTGGATCAGACAAAACAACAAAAGCCAATTGACCTAGCTTGTGTATGTCTTTAAGAAAAATAGACAAATGAATAAATATAGTCATTAAAGTCACCTTAAGGACTTTTATGATGAATGTACTAGATCGAACATAACACAAATTCAATAGTAGATGAATGACAGCAGTGGGAAACGGTGGGCTAGTAGATCGACAGGAGTGGAGTCCAACAAAGCTGGTCATGGCCCACCAACAAGCGTACTTGAAATTGGAGACAAAAAAAACCAAGAAAAGAACTAACCAAACACGGAGATCCGGTTGCTACACCTCTTAAACGGCCGGAAACAGATCAGGGGGGAGTGAGTGGCCGAGGAAAAGGGGAGGGGACTTTGGTTGGTTGGAGATGTATGGAGTCTAGATCACCTGGCCGGGGATAATCGATGAGCCACCACCCAGCTCACTGTGGTATTAACTTTTATTGCTGAATCTGAAAGTGCCATTTAGCTGAGATGGTAAAACCCATGCACAGATGTATACATAAGATCGATCAGTGCAAATTGCTTATATCATGTGTTACTTGGCTAAACGGTGTTCGTTATTGAATTGGTGAGGGAAAGAGTGTTAAACCAACACAAATTTTCCGTGTTCTTCTCTTTGGCACTGCGTGTCAGGCTGAGCCCTTCACTAGTTTGACATCAACATCTTCGTCAAAATTAACAAGCAGATGATCGAGAGCCGAGTTCATATGCAATTCCATAATTTGTCTCCTTTTGTAAGGTAGACCGTGAGGTCTAAATATTGGACCAGCGAAGTAATTAATCACCTGTTAAAATTTAGGCCCTTAGAAAGTCTTTCCGAGGAACCATAATTTTATTTTCAACTTGATATGTAAGTTAGGGGCTCCATCCACAATTTTCTTTTGCATTGATGGGGCACTTAAGCTGAGAAAATCGTGCATTCTACGGGTAGTACAGTCCATTATTTTAGATTTAATATAAGATGGAGCTGTAAATCCTTAATTATAATACACATAATAATGAAGGGACTAAAATGTATGTTTCCTTATCAATTCAAATTTCTAAAAACCAAAGTCATGATAATTTAACAAAATATATTAAGCAAGCACTTTCAAACATTTGTTGCTAAATATTTCACGTGCTCCTAATTCAGATGAACCTAACTCAGTATTCATACGAGTTGGTGTAACACCCAAGACTTCTATTTTTAAAATTTATTTGAATTTATTATTTGATATTTGAAATGTCTTCTTTAAATTTGAAATTTGAGTTTAATTCATTTAAAATAGTTGAATTTTTATCTTAAACCTAGTCAAACCTTTTTAAAATTTGAAAGATTTTATGATTATTTTAAAATAAAAGTTGTAGAGTTCAAAAGGGACTCTATTACTAGTGTGAGTCTATATATAGATTTACACATTGGTTTTAATTTTTACACACCTTGATTTTACACTAACAAGAGGAAAAAGAAGGGTTTTCTTGCTTTCAACAATCTAGACGAAATTTCTTGAAGCAACTTCAGGTATTTCGAATTTCTTGATATTATATTTGTATTATTTTTATGAGAGATCAAACCATAGGGTGTCTAGATCTATCCCTAATTATTTCAAGATTTTCTAAATAGTTTTTATGAGGTTCTTGGAGTAATTGAAATTTGGGTTCAAGATTTGTTTAAGGAAAAATTAGGTTCTTGATCTGAGTAGTAGATCGCATTATATTTTTATAGTCGACTTTGGATATTGAAAAATTCGGATTTTCAGATATTACGTACCAGACATCTACCGGAGGAAAGATTTAAAGTTTCGGAATTTTTGGAGTTGTATTGGTATGGTTTTGAAAATACGGAAGTTAGGCTTAGAGAAATCGGAATTGCTGAGAAAGATTCATTGATATAGATTTGAATTTTGAACTTGATGACGTAGCTAGGATTCGAATTTCGTCATGAAATTTTATGAGTATTTGTATAACCCATATATAAATCTTTGGTATAAATTTCGGGATTTTTGGATATCGTAATAGATCTTTATGAGGTTTTGGAAGTGATGAGTACCGAATTATTCAGGGTATAGTTTGTCTCCGTGAACAGAGTTAAATCTTGATTTTATTAACTGAGTTGTACTAGAAATTTGGATATGAAATTTTACAGGTATATTTTTAACATCCTAGGGAAAAACATAGTTTAATTAGGGGATTTTAGGGATACTCGAGATAAATAAGATATATTTTAGAATCTGACCAGTTAATTTCGGATTAATCCTGTCGGGCAGATTTAGAGTTTCATTTGTATTTCGTTTGAGCGTATTATAATACGTTAAATTTTGTATTGATAGGTGCTAAGTCAGAGGCTTATTTGCTTGAAGATCCAGGTAAGCGGGGTTATTATGCTAGATTTTTCTAAAAGACCGAGGTGATATTTGAGAAATTGCATGTTTTAATGAAAACCCTCAGAGTTTTATGTGCATTACTTTATGATTAAATTGTCAAAGGTTATAACATGAAATGTGTAAACATGAGCCTATTTTTATGTCCAATGATATTTCATGATGTTTTCAATATTTAAAACAAAAATTTTTGATATTTATTGTTATTTAAGATTTGTGCATGATATTTCATGATGTTTCATTGATTGAAATCAAAGGTTTTGATATTTATTGTTATTCAAGATTTATGCATGTGTTTCATGAAAAGAGGAGAAAGATGCAAAGTTCAAAGTGAAGTTTATTTTGTGATATGTTATGTATTTTCAAACCCTGAGGCCCAGAGTTACAGAGTTACAGAGACAGCGCATTGGTACCAATTGCAACCCTTTGAGTGCACCCATTCTGGAAACGGAGTGGTTTTTTTTGTAGATTCTTACCGAGTGCACACTTGGACATGACCAAGCCTTAGTAAGGAAGATTCTACCCATAGTATTGGCTTAGTTTGGCTGATCCCCAAACTAGGTAGCAACTGCACAACCCTGTCACGGGGGTAAACGTGACCCATAGTTATTGCTAAAGGGATTTTTCTTACATAGATAAAACTGATTTTCTATAGTATTATGTTATATAGATAAAACTGTTTTATTGATATAGATGTTTTATTGAAATTGTCAAAAATAACTTTCAACAGTTTAGAAAGATTTTAAATATTCTATCTCTTACTGTTATAGTGTGGCTAATGAGATATACAATTGCATAATGATTTTGCTTACTGAGTTGTCGAACTCACCCCCTATTGTTTTCCTTATTTTCAGATGTTGATTAGGAGCGTGTCGATAGTCAGGATTAGATGGCATGTGGGCGGGTAGCTGAGTGATTATGAGAATAAATGTTTGACTCTAGTATGAGTCAAATCATTTTTAGATTTGTCTTTGTGTCTGAAAGAGTTTCTTTTTTAAGTTTTATTAAGAGAGATTTATTGAAGTTTTTATATAAAGTTTATTCCGCATTTATTATTAGATATGTTTTAAATCAAAAATCTAATTGTTTATTGCAAGTTAGTAACCCTCTAGCCTTTGAGGTTTGGGGCGTGACAGTTGGGTTCAAGGAAAATCCCTATTTGTGTTGAATTTTTAGATATAAGGAGTCCACAGTATTTTTTTAGGGGTGAAAATTGACCATTTAGCTCGGTTTTCAGCCCCTATCGTTCGGTTGATGAAAAACAGGGACTGAGAATCGCGCCGAGGGATCTAAACACCTGCTAGACCTACGACAATCGACTTCAATCTGAACACCTGCTAGAACTACGGCAGTCTGTGTGAGAGAGAGATAGAGATAGGGGAAATTTACTAACGAAAGTTGTTCGAGACAACGCTGTCTATATCAGTGACTCAGTTTCACAGAGAGAGAGAGGGGGCATGAGAGAGACTAAGAGAGAGAGAGAGAGAGAGAGAGAGAGAGAGAGAGAGGATGTGGAGTGGCGGGGTAGCGACTAGGGTTTCGGGCTGATTTGGGTTGACCCGGTTGGTTTCGGCCCAATAGTGTTCAACCATAACAATTTTATTTCTCTTTTTATTTTAATTCTAAATCTTTTTTTAAAAAATAAAATCCTCTCCCTCCTAATTAATCATATCTTTCCATTACAATAACCATAAAATTTTTACAGAAATCATCTATTTTTTCACTTTTCCACCGATTCCTATAAAACTCTAAAATTTTCAAACATTTCTCAATTATACTTCAAAATTTTCACCACGTTCCTACAAAAACTAATAACACTCCAATCAATCGCAATTTTGACTAAATCACCAAAATTTATTAAAAATTCCTAAATGTAAAGATGCTCCTAATTCCACTACACTTCTATCCGACACCACGTTCCCAGCCAGCTTTCAGTTTATGAAATGAAACCCGATCTTCGAGCCCACTAATAAAACGACGTCGCAGCCTTCTCCGTGTTCGTTGAAGCTTCCACGCCCAACAACCCATCTGGGGACTTCTTCCCCACATCAAATGCGCGAAGTAGGGTTCTGGGTTTTAATTCTCTATCTGATGCGTAATCCAAGCCCTCTGGACCCCCGGATTCCAACCATCCGGTGCCGCCACGATGTCAACCAGCCCTTGTTGCCACTCCTTCTCCCTTCGTCAATCCCCTCCCAATTCCCGGGTTATGGTTGGGGCTCTGAAGCATCCTAGACCAGCCGAATTCCTTCTTCATCGAAGCCTGCGCGTTTTTGGCTCCCTCTCTAGCTCTCCGAAAACTGTAAGCTGTCTCTCTCCCCCTCTAGCTGCTTTCTCCAAGCAGGCGTTTCTATATTTGTTGTTAAATGATTTTAGAATGGGCTGGTTGGTTGCATGGAAAAGTGAGGAAATGAAATGAAATAGGGTCGAAATTTGTCTTTGGTTCAAAGTATTGCGGTGTTTTTGGGATTTAATCATGTAGTTGAAGAGATGTTGAGGCTGAATAGTAAAATTGATAGGAGTGAAGAAAGCTAAGTGATGGTGAGTACCACTACAATCAATGAACTATGGGAAACCTTAAAGCTTCCTTCGGAAGCATAAGAGGAGAAAGAAAAACCAATGAATTATTGTGAACGTTCTCGTTTACACCCGACTAGCAATTTTCTGTTGTTATTTGAAGCGGAAAACAAATAACTCTTCCTCTTGGGTAACTCAATCCATGGACTCAGTTTTGGAACCGTGGTGGGAGACCGAAGAGCTTTACTTCTGAAGACTAGAAATCCTGGTTCTAGAACTTTCTGCGCTTAAATGCCCTATCCTCTCCATTTGTGCCAATTGTATCTTGCTAATAGCCGTTAAAACTGCAAAAGCATTACCTAACAATCCGTCATTCTGATCTCAGCATCCTAACTCTTAGAAACCACCTTGGTTTCCATTCTTTCTTTACATTGGCACTAGAACTGTTGTCGCAAGCCATTTCTCTTTTCCAATTATCGTGTAGCAGGTTCCTCCCTCTCAAAGGCTCTGCAAATAAGTCTTTTTCCACCCCTGTTCCATTGCTCTCTGGAGATTCCTACCTGAATTTTCATTAAAAATCTCATCCCCATAGTGGTGATTGGATCCTTCAGCAACTAAAAGTTGGCTAGTCAAGTGAAGACTTCAGGGAACAATCCCTGGTTTGTCTAGCTGACTTTTGTGGTCTGTTAAATGTGAATATGAGGATGCAAAAAGCTCCATTTTTTTATTCTTTAGAGCTATGTTTGGAAGAGGGATTTGTAGTTATATTTTAATTGAAGTTGTAAGTAGTGAACTATGAAAATAGTTGTTTTAAAAATTCTACTACGTCAACGGGTGTTTTTTAAGCATTTACGGATTATACCTATGCCACCACTCCTATATTGTGGGGAAAACATTTTACATTCCCAAAACATCATTGTTGCTCCCACCCTCATTATTGTCAGTCACTACCACCAACTACCACTTCCACTACCACCAACATCTCCTCCCCCCGATGGTAGAGTTACCCTGTTTCCGCCGCCACCCCTTTGAGTACATGATGCTTGGCCATAACCACTACTATGATCCTATACCACCACCATTACCCAGCTTTGATTTAATTTGGTGGGATTAGCTATTCATCCAAACCCAACCTACATTTTCTCGACAATGAACCATAGATTTATTTTCTAAAGATAAACTAGGATTTCATGGTTAAGTTGATGGAACAATTTCGGAAAAGGAAAAAGAAATGGCAGTTAATATTTCGAGCATTAAGTAATCTTGGATGCCAGGTAATGGAAACCTTCACATAACTGGCCCTAGAACAACTATTTTTGTTTGGCTGTTTGAGCTTGTGACATAAAATACCTGAGCATTCAACTTTTACCTCTCTGTATTATCATATCAGCCATCAAATTGGTTGTTTTATCATTATATTTGGAAGGAAGGATTGATTCATCAGGCTATCGCTTGCTTGTTTGTTTATTTTTATTTGACTGTGGGTTATTATTTTGTTTCCTTGGTTCTGATTATTGTCAGCTAAATTGTTATTGTTTCAGAAATGGGGATTTTTGTGCTTTAGGCATGAAGAATCTTCATCCGTGACACCTGAGTCTGAGGTTGTAAAAGGTAAATTGTCGGAAGAATTGTTGAAGCCTGAACTCAATACAATAGATGATGGGCGGAAAGATTGGATTTGGAGACTCAGAAAGGTATGATTTTTCTTTCCCCCATTTGTGCAATGATCTCCAGTGTCTGAAGGAGGTTTCTCTTTCACCACGTGTGACAATATTTAGTGTTTGGTTTGGGGTTATTTGTTTGTCGTTTTTCAGACCCGTGGGAGTTGTGACTGATTAATTGAATCTCTCTCTCTCTCTCTCTCAGAGATAATTATTTTGATCTCCCTGCATCGATCTGGTTCCGATCAATGCACTAGTTTGATGCCCAACCTGAAATTATTACTGATCTCAGTCTTATATTTCTGTATTCCAGAGAAAATATTGTGTTGAAACATCATTGTTTGCTTCTCCTGTCATTTTTTATTTAATTGATTCCATGTGTATATGAAGTTGTTCCCGATTAATCTTTCATTCATCAAAGTCAGGTGTCATAGACATTTTTATTGGCGAATTCTCTCTAACTCATAGTACCTGGTGCCTACTTGTAGAGCTACTGCTTGTGATTTTTGAACTCCATTCCATGAAAATACTCTAAACAAATCATATCTATTACGGTCAATCAGTGATCATCATGGACCTATATGTCATATCTCTTCTATTGATTTACACCTGATCCTTTTTAAAGTCCATAACTATCACAAACAAGGTCTACAACCAATTATAATAGGCGCTCCTTAGTTCAATTTAAAGGCATCATACAAAATGTTTTGCACTCACATATTCTTATTGATTAAGATTGGTGAATACTTTCTTTGTTAATATTTTAGGTTGCAGATGCACTTTTTGGTGCGGAACCTTGGAAGGTACCATGGACTGCAAAGACCATAGTGCAGGTGAAGCATTTTCCTTGTAGTACTTGGACGTCATTTGACATTGTGCGACACTTGTCTCTTTTTTTTTTCCCTAAGCAAATTTCATTGAAAATAAAATCCGAGGGAAAGCTCCCTAATACAAAACTGCCTCATGGAGGTTCAAAATAAAGGTCCGCTTGGAATACATCGAAGGGGAGTTCAGAACAAGAAAAAGTCCCATAAAGATGGTTTCTAGCGCTCCATCCTGTAAGTTGGTGAGCCATCCTGTTGTTCTATCTCGATGTCCACGTGAGATCCCAATTGATTTTGCAAACCAGGATATTTCTGACCATGTTAGTGGAGGGGGCGACTGGACCTTCAGGCAAGAAATCAGGTTCATTAACTGCTCTGCAAGTGATCAGTGAGTCCCCTTCGAGGGTCACCCACAGGAGTTCCAACTCAGTGGCCATCTGACAGGCCAAGAGTGCAGCATTGGTTTCAGCCAAATGAGGATTGTTAGTAAACACATGCACTCCGAGCTTGGAGGATTTGCCCTTCAGAGTTTCTGCACACTACAGCTAGGGTAGCCATCAGAGGAATGCCGCATCAAAATTCAGTTTGCACTTTCCTTCAGAGGGGGGTTTCCAGGAGTGCATATCTTCTTTGTTCTGCTCCCTCCATGCAGCTAGGTGTTCATGCATCTGGCTCCTCATACCTCTGATCATTTCCATCGGATTCTAAGTATTTTTTTACTGTTTACTGTGATGCATGAATGGATATTGAGTATAAGAATAGGAAAGTGAGACTTTCTACTGCTGCAGGTTATGCTTCTCTGGATTGCGTCATTCTGGTTCATAGGATCATGGGTGGTTCCATTCTTAGCCCACATGACAGGCTTTAGAAAGGAATCCTTAACATACAGAGGCCAGGCCTTGTATAGCCTCTTAACTGATGTGGCCGAAGGTCTCGCTGGGATAGCAATCCTGCATCACTGCCTCTCAAGGTTTCAGCCCCTTCCATCTGACTGGTTCAACTTTAGCCTTGAAGGGACATGGCAATTGGACGTTGGCTTGGGCTGCCTCTTGTTTCCCTTTGTCAACCAACTCTCCCAGGTTAACTTAAATTTGTTGCCCCTTCTTCCCTCTACACCTGTTGGTGTATCTAGTGTTGAGCAATCGATCGTGGCGCGAGACCCAGTGGCAATGGCCCTCTATGCGGTGGTGGTTTCGATTTGTGCTCCCCTCTGGGAAGAGATTGTTTTCCGTGGGTTCCTTCTTCCTTCCTTGACCAAGTACATGCCCGTCTGGTGCTCAATTTTAGTGAGTTCAATAGCTTTTGCCTTGGCACATTTCAATATGCAAAGAATGCTACCGCTTGTATTTCTTGGGGTGGTTATGGGTGCTGTCTTCGCGCGGTCAAGGAACCTTTTACCATCAATGTTGTTGCATAGTTTATGGAATGCTTTTGTGTTTTTAGATCTCATGAAATAATATTACCATTCTACTTTGTTATTCTCTAATCAATTTTCAATTGCCATTGCTGTTGTCACCGTGTACAATTTACTAAGTTGGTATGGCATCCTTCTGTTATTTTCTGTTAAATTTCACAACTACTAGCTACGACTGGATATATAGTTGCAGCTGCTTGCAGGACCAACCAGTGCACGGGATTCGGGGTCCATGTGCTATATGTAGGACATTTATATTCCATTGCAAGTGCAATTATTGGACAATTGTGACTGCCCATCTACTTCTCCTTGAATAGATCGGAGCGAAGGCACTCTGGTATTTGGGGGAAAAGTGACGGTCTTAAAGTTTTAATCCGTACAGGTTTTAACATATTGTTCTTACGTTGCTAATATATTAATAAATGTCATCAATGATCCGAATAAAATTAGTTAATACATTAATGATGCAGTTAAAAAAGGAAAAAATAAAAATCGAGTCATTAATATATTGTTTAATGCAATCTGTATTATTGTTGGATTTTTTTTCTAAGTCACGTTTCATATTAATGAAACTGGAGCAAACTACAACCAGGTTAGAAAATAACAGGCGGGATCCTTAAAGAGATCGGAGAAACAACTATATGCTCAATGCTAGACAGTGAGAGCGGTGGCGGGAAACAGTAGACAAAATTACCAAAACCTAGAGTAGTCAATAGATACATCGCCACAACCTGAACATATCAAGCCCCAACGAAGGGTCAGAAAAGATCAACAAGGGATTGGAGAAGTCCACCAAGGAGTCGGACAAAAGCAAGGCCAACACAACCAACAAAAAAAAAACAAGAAACAAGGACAAAATCGGAATCAAACCACCACAGATGAGAAGAGAACTCAAATGCCGACGGCCCACGCGTCACCAGAAAGCAGCACCAATGTGACAACGGGAATGCCAGAGGCAGCAGAAGCCACACACGAGCCACGGGATCTCCAAGGCCACCGAAATAGACCGGAAAAAACAGAGCAACATCGGGCATGTAGGCCTCACGCGTCGTCCAATGGAGATTGGACTGGAGCAGCTGAATTCACTAGGAGGAGTAGAGGTGATTGGTCAAGCTGTATCCACCAGTGATGCACAGGAACACCAAGATCTAATCTTTACGATTCCGAACAAAAAGAGATGAAGTTGGAGGGGGAGAAGAAAAGAAGAGAGGGAGAGAGAGAGAAGGAGAGGGGCCCGGCGAAAGCAGGAGCCTGCTCCGACTCTTCCCGCTGTCGAAAAATCAAGGGAAAAAGGGGACTAGGATTGAAGGAGAACGTTCTAGAGAGAAGGAAGGCAGCCCCTCTCGCTAGATCGAGACTCATTAAATGCAAGTTTGGTTAATTGTAATTAATTTGTTTGAATTTATTAATAGTTAGCAACATCAAAACTCTTATTAGGACATGTTAGGATGGAAATCTTTTCTGCTGATTTGTTGGTTTGAATTATTCAATATTTATTACGTTATCAGTGACGATGGTGATCACCTTGTGAATATAGGCAAGCCACATCTCGGCCCATGAACTGCGAAATTCATAAAAATAGAACTCTCCTAGGCATTTGAACAAGTTTTGAAGAACAAAAAAAAACGAAATGGTGGCATGAATCAATGTATAGTTTCCCATGAGGTTGTGGAGCCTAACTGGACAATTAACTGAGAAGCGTTGAGTTTTCATTTCTGGTACTCGAGTAGTTCGGAGGAGCTCTCTAGAATTTTTTATTTTTTTTGCTAATTGCTCTCTAGACTCTTCTTCTAAATGGCAGAAGGCTGGATCAAAATCGCGTCTCCAGAACTGCTACCTCTATGCAAGATTTCTTGATGACAAGTCCACAGTACTCAGTACTGAGACCACTCCGCCGCATAAAAATGACTTCTAAAGAAAACTAGTGTCTTCCTTTTTCTAATGGAATATTACAAGTTCTAGACTGCCACCTCCAAGTTTTAAGGTGACATTGTCGGCAACAGAGTTATGGTATGACATTCTTCTGTCGTAAGGTATCTACACTGTAACTGTTAATTTTCTGGCGGTTTTTTTCATAATAAATTACAATACAACTTTGCATGATGGAGAACATTCTTTTCTTATACTAGACAGCCCGCATTTATGAGGGTTTGGATTCTCTTACAATTGCTGATTGTCTTGAACGAGCACATGAGGGGGGACCAATTGATTTCAAGTCGCTCTCCATTTTCTGACTTTTGTCTCAAAAGCCCTGGTCAATGTTCCTTTCTTTCACCGACAACCCCGGGACACTTTGTCTGCTATATTTATGTTCGTTAACTGTTTGTAGATACAATAGTTGATTCAATTGTGAATGAAAAGGACATAGCTTAAAAGCTTTCTCTAACATTTAAGACTTGAGGAGATTCCAACTCTAACACCACCAACTGTTCGTGGATGGAAAAGCCTGAAGTTTCCTTACCAATAGCTTTGTGATATTTCCTTATTGTGTTTGATCTTCTCCTGCAGATTTTAGATATATCTATCCAGAGGACAAAATTGTAGCTACGTATGAAAGGAGGAAGCGAGTGATTCTATCTATTTATAATTATTGAACCTTAGTATTTTCTGTCAAGTGTGTTTTCTTGAGTATTTTTTCTCACGTTGTAATGAAAAAGGAGAGGACTTCGAAAATTGTTGCCTGAATTTACCTCTTGCAGATACTGCCACAACAAAATGTTAATGCATTTATGTTGTTTAAACTTTATTTTCTTTTTTCACCTTCTTTTGCTCTGTATAAACCATCTTTAATGTTCGTATGATCTAGAAAGTTCGTTCGAGTAGTTCAGAGCAGCTCTCTAGACTCTTCTAGCACTCGAAAGTGATTTGTAATATCAAATCTTATAGATTGATTAGATGATATTATCTCTAACAGGGATCACTTTCTAGTGTTTACTACAATATTACAGGTTTAGCTAACTGATTAATGCACTTATGAATATGATCATCGCTTGTGGCAAAATTGCTATTATATGTTGGTTTATCTGCTGAGAATGGCCGTTTTTTCGCCATCAATTCATAGATATCCATTGTTTGTTTCATGTGATTTATCAATAATACTCATCTACAGCTAATGGAGTTGGTATCAGTATAGGCCATTGACCTACGCATGTTGATAGCCAATATTAGTCAGAGAGATTGACCAATACTGGGTGATGATCTTCCTATATTTCCTTTTGATCTCCCTAACTCAAAGATTTGCAAAAATATGGTTGTTTCAGAACTAGCTAGAGGAATTAATGTTAAACGGCTCGCCGTAGTTAGCAAAAATACCCTTCTCCACTTCATGTTTAAATTTCCCACAGAATAAGCAGGCTTGCCCTGGCCGATCTTGTAGAGTTTCTTCATTTTTGTTGTATTGTCTAGACTACCGTTGAAGTGTAATAGAAAATCCTAGCATGGAAATTTAATTCGGAATACCAATCTCGTAAGCTGCTCTGAATGAAGTACTCAGAAATTCGCATATGTATATGTTTTTATTTTCTTTTTATTATTTTTCCAGCACCACTTGTCTATAATATCATGGTGTAATTGAAGAGTTTATGATTTGTGTTGTCCTGCGGTGGTTAGAATGTAAGCATCAGAATAGTGAAATCATCCTTTCAAAGTGGTCATCATACCCACTCAAAATTCGGCAGAAAACAAGCATTCAAAGAAGATGACAAAACAGAGCAAACTAAGCAGGCTCATGAACATGTGGAGAATGCATAGAATATAGGATTACCAGAAAACATTCTCAATAAATTATTATTGCCGATTCTGCTCTCTTTGTTCTTGTTTTTAGAGCAGGTTGGATAATTCGAGGAGCATGCATGAACCTGCTTCCCAATGACACTGACTTTCGTATAATTACTTTCCTCATAGGGGAGTATAGGTTTACAGATCCGAAAAGCATGACAAACTCTGTCTTATTCTTTCTTTACTTTAATTCTAAAGGTGGCTTGGCCTTTTTAAAAAGAAACCAAGCATGCAGGAACCTGATTCTCTTCCTCGTTTAGTTCCTGCTTAGTGATTGTAAATAAAACAAAACTTTCATAGAGAAACCATTTTCTTTTGAAGTTATGAAGAAAAAAATGATTGAAAGAAAAAGAAAAAGAGAGGTGGGGTGGACTATTGATGCAACAGTACAGTATGGGTCTCGTTGGGCTCACATTTCTGTTTCCTTTCTCCTCTCTCTTTTCTCTTTTTCAATTATTAAGATACCTTGTCTCTAAGCAGGTGAAACCCATATATTATATATTGTAGGAGGCCTCTGCTTGCTATTATCCTATTATCTCATCTTGTGCATTTCCCTTGTAGTTTATAGATATAGTATCCTTCTTCTTCCTCGTATTCCCTACTTTAATCAATAGAGTGGAATTATGGAAGCTTCACAGCCTCTTTCAATTGAAAGTTTTTCATACAGTTGGTTAGTGAACCTAAAACCATCGCTGGAAAGTCTAGACAACTCCTTCAGAGCCTCACTGGACGCATCCGATGAAGCTTCTTTCATCGAGATGGACCCGAAAAGGCCACCATCCAAGAGGTTCTTCAGAAACTCTCAGGACTTCAAGTTTGACTTCCCAATATCACCGTCTTCTCTGGCTTTTGTTCATGCAGACGAGCTCTTCTCCAATGGCTATGTCATGCCTCTTTTTTTCGACCAAGTGAAGATGGAGGCATATTGTGACGAGCCAGATTCCAGTCCTAGCCTGCCATCCTCTTCCCCAGCACCAAAAGTCCTTGATCCAAATAACCCTTATTCCCTTTCCTTTCGAAGGTGTCGAAGACTATCAAAGCACATCTTCCAAAAGTACTTGGAGTTTCTCAGGCCATTGTTTCGAAAACTCAGATGGAATAAGTCAAGTTCTAAAGCTGAAAGTGTCGATAAAAGAGTCCACGCCGTGGTGAAGAACTGGGTATACTCATCGGAAACATCTCCACGGGTGAGTCTAGCTTATGCAGCTGATGATTGGCGCAGGTCTTGTGACTCTGAGAGTTCAATTTATGAGGCAGTTCTCCACTGCAAAAGATCCACAGGTATGTCTTTCGTATCTTTCGTAATAGGGTCTATTGCTATTTCTTCATTATCATTCTGCAAACAAATAACATCTATGCGGCTCTGTTATTTTCAGGAAAATGAATTGTAAGGTGGTGTTGTACAAACAAAAGGCATGATGAAAATAAAAGAAAAGAAAAGAAAAGAAAAGGAAGGGGAAGAAATGCAAGGAGATGCAAGGATAAATTTGAGATTCACATGGCAAAAGAGGAAATGTGAGGCGACAAGAAGATCATCAGCCACATGTTCTTTTTCCCTTCTATATTTTCTGGGATGACAATGTAAAAATTTTGTCCTACAAGGGAGCAGAAGCTGTGTAAATGGTCGGCAATGGAAATTCTGGCCTTAAGGAAGAGGGAAGGCAAAAATGAAACATTAGTTTGTTTTTACCTTCTACCAAAGACTCTTCCTTCTAGAAAGAATCTGCCTCCCCTATTCTGTGTAGTTTTTACGTGATCATAAAAATAGAACTTAGTTACTGGTATGTTTCCATTTCCTTGTAGATTAAGTCAGTAATAGCACTCGATATAATGACCACGGTAGTATAGAGAGGAAACATACGCCTAAATGATTTCATCTATTTACTTCCCAAGTATTTTGAGCAAATATCTTCCTGACCTTTTTCTTTCCTTTATGATGAATTCGTCCATTCAAATGCTATAAAATTAGAAATTAACTTCTTGACATATTGCTTTCGAAAGCCACTCATATATATATATATATATACTTTGCTTTAAATTCCTCATGCACAGGGCTCCATAGAATCTCTCTCTTTGCCCCCCTTCCCACTCCCCCCCCACATGGGTTGAAAGTGAACGCACTTTTAAACCAACAAATAAAATATTTTATCTTTCTCATGGCCTCTTGCACAATGTAATAATACAAAGTAAAGCTTTCCCTTTTTCTTTTTTTCTTATTTACTGGGCTCAAGTAAAAGTTTTTCTTAGTAGTAGTAACTATTGATTTTGCTATGACAACTGACCTTTACGCTCCACCATAACTACAGATAATATTTTGATTCCATTATGCAGAAAAGAAGGCAATGAAAAGACAAAAATTTTGAGAGAAGGCCATTAATTTGGTTAACAGCCCTCGGAAACAATCTAGTATATGATAAGACATCCATAATGCGAGCAGCTGACCTACTTTTGGAAAAGAAGGAATAACAAGCTTAACTATACAAATAATAGAATGCATTATATAATGTGTGTATATATATATATATATGCCATACGGGTGTCCTATGGTTTAAAATTGTCGGACCATTAAATCATCATTCCTCTAAAAATCAATTAGTGTTGAGAGAGCGTCATTCAAATCATTTATTGTATTTGACATTGCACTCAGCGAGTATGTTCTAAAAGTGTTCATAGGGAGCGGCATTATGAAATTCCAATAAATATCAATTTATCTAGCTAAGTAAATACAATGTCATATCAGAAGTCGAGCTCGATTGACTTTCCAGCATTCTAATTTCTATTAATTTGATGCCTTTTTCTTGTAAGTTATTTTTTTTTATCAAAGTTCTTCACCCATCAAAATGAAAAGGGAGATATACTCGTGATATGTAGGTCAAATATACTCATCATATTTAAGCCACATTCATGAATTTTAGTAGTTCTAGAACGTGTATATCCCCTTCCCTTGCAATGGTATTCGTTCAAATGCTCATTTCATGTGTACTCTCTGATTATTTGTTAAGTGAGTAGAATTTGGAGGACCATTTCTAGGGTCTGGATTCAGTTCAGACCATACGGATCCAGACCCGTCTAGACCGTATGGACGGCTCCCCGAGAACGCGTTTTGCTGTAGTGGTCGGACAATAGTGGTCATACTTAAATTGTAGTGGTTCGACCACTACAGCAAAACGCGCTTGGGATCCAGACCGTGGGTCTGGACGAGTCTGGATCCGTACGGTCTGTACTGAATCCAGACCCCCATTTTTATTCTGTTATGTCAGTGAATAACCGTAGTTTTGAGCTCGTAAGTCTTGGGGTCCAGTATAAGAGGACTTTCACTTCACAACTGCCAATGCCTCTAATCTTTCAACTCCATTGGAAATCATTCAAGAGGAAGCTAAATTCTACTAGTTTAGTTGGCCCAAATGTAGCCGGTGCAACTTGGCAAGACAAATGGCTAAGAGAGATGTTTGTCACATCTCAACAAGCAGGATAGGGAGACACGGACAACGTGTGTTAGGAGATATGCCAAGTTGGATAACAATGCCTTTCTGTTTCTTTCTACTTCTTTTTGTCTTCCCTGTTGGAGTTATTGCTTTGGATCGAAGGAAGCACAAAGAGTACCTATATAACTTTGTTTTTCTCTTGTTGCTACATCAATTAGCTTATGGGGGACCATAGTACCTCATACATGCTACTTGTCGCTGCTATTGATCCTTCAGTCACTGTATAGCTATGAACAATACTCTGTCCAGGGATAACGATGCTTATCTTTATTACCTTGTATAGACTTGCAAGTTGAGGATGTAAGTTCTCAAAATGTTGACAGAAGTTATTGAAGAAACACAACCTTGTGTCTTTTCATCTTGGATGATGAACGAATAACCAACAGAGGAATATGACACCCAAGACTTGCTCTGTTTCTGGTGTTTAGAAGAGCTCCCATGGGCAGTGATATATAGAGGTTACGAATTATGCCAAAAGGATTGCAGTTAAGGGCTCCATTTATGCCAACCCTGTCCCTCTAATTACTTCATATTGACCTCTGTTTTACGCTAAAGAAAAGATAATTCAATTTTGCTTCCTCAGATATAGAATGAAGGTAGGCTGCCTCCTCCACTGCAGAGAGGGCCACAGATAATAATGGGTGCTGGATAAACTTGAGGCACAAAAATGAAAGAATGAAGAATCAGACCGTGTCCATAAATGCACGAAGGATCTCAGTCGCCATCAACTGCTGCCTTTCTCGGTTTCTTTTTCTTTTTCTTTTTTGGTAAGAATAACTGCTATTTCCATGGATTAGGATTGAACTAAATATGCATTGATTAAGTTGATCATGGAGTTAACTTCCTTGACAAGAGACAATGCATTCATAAGGCTTCTTTGAAACAACTTGCAGGATCTTGTTTCATGCCATGTGTCCGAATCTTCCTGCCTAAGATTGCTCTGAGGAGAAATAGCATGTAGAAAGAATGTCAGAATGGACTGGCAGCTATAGAACGGATTTCACACATGAATCCTCTTCACTTGGTAGTTATGCGTGGAAAGGTTTAGGAGATGGCAGGACCAAGTCCATATCCAATATGACAACAACAGTTTCATCCTTTTTCCACATATCTCTCGGGTAAAATTGCTTTAGAATGTCCAATAATGCAAAACCTTTCAGATCCCGCAAACTGCAACAGCTACAGACCAAGCGACTGGGTATCCAAACTGGGAACAACAGATAGTCATCAGCAAAGCTGGTTGCAGAACTTCTTGTCCAACTATTTAACGTTCTGCCTTCAAACCAACTTAACATCTACAGCAATTTATGTAAGCCATCTGATTATTTACAAATTATCTTCCTAAAGTCGTACCGTAGACATGATGAAGAGGTAGCAAGGTTTTTAACACCGCAAAGGAATTCATGTTTCATCCTAAAGTTTTTTTTAAAAAAATTCTTCCAAATAGATATCAGATAGACGCCTCTGTTAAATCCCACTGCGAAGTGTTTTAGAACGAGGTTTCTGACCAATATTCCAAAATCTAACGATCCCATTTACCAACTCTGGTATGGGATGTTGCTTCAGTGAGCCAACTGCAAAGGCAAACTCTTTAGGCACTTTGTCTCATTTACATACTATGTTTAAGGTCCGGATGCGAGCACACCAGGTTACTCACTAGCCTGGAAAAATAATAAGTAGAACTAAGCAAGAGCTATGGTTTTTTTTTTTCAAGCTATCACTGTAATTTTCAAGTAGAAAACATATGCATATTATTTCACCACTCTCTTACAATATACAACTCAGCTAATCTTTTTCCATCACTATCCTCTTAGTACTCAAACCGTTGTTTCGCTCTTTACACATGTTCATTGGAACTGCTAGAACTCTAATAGTTTTCCTCCACTGTGTGAGCAGCAAAAAATTCATTGAACGAAGTCACCAACCTCTCAAGGTCATTGCAAACAGGGTCCTGATAGTGGAAGTTCAAGCCTCTCCACATTCAGAGATTGGAGGTTGTACAGAGGCTTCTAAATCTTTGCTATCGGAACCCGCAAATTTTAAGAAATGCTCTATATCTCTGGTATCCGAGCTACCATGTCTTAGGTGGAACCAGTTCCGCAGTGGTTTCGGCTTTTTGTCACTGATGGCAATAGCAATGTCATTAGGGAAAAGGTCTCGGAGAACGAAGGCATGCACGATAGTTGATATAAGTAGACCCGTGACTGTAAGCGTAGCAGTGCCGCAGAGTATGGCAGCCAAAACTTGGGTTACTACACTTCGAACTTCATTTGAGTACCTGATGGTTGCAATGGCAGCACCAGTCATTGGGAAAGTGTAGGCCCACCACGCTAGTGAGAACCTATGCATTCAAATAAAGGAGGTCAGAAAATCGAACAATAAGCAGGTGGAACAATAAATTTTCAGTGGAGAATGTGAGTCGTAGCATACTTGAACCCTCGGAAGAAATTAAGCCGAACTGCCTGCAAAAAAAAAATGTAGAAAATAGATAGTTCAGCAAACACATCCTAATCAAACAAGCACTCACTAAGTGTTAAATAGCAGGCCAATGGGCATTCAAATATGCTGAGCCTGATGCTGTATTTTCTCCCACATTATGACTACAAAAGTTCTTTATTGCCTTGGCAAAAAAAAAAAGCGCTCATCGGTGTCCGTGATAGAGGAAAACTTTAGTTTGGGCTGGCACCAATCTAATACTAAATGAATTCCTATTACCATTTATGTTTAATGCATTGAAGGGGCTAATCGTATATCAAATTTTGGTGTTGTCTTCTTTGCTACGTGTGAGATTCCTTAAAGAGGTTGTTGGTTTTTTTTCTAGGTTAAAGAGGTTGTTGGTTATATTATAGATTATCTGCCTTGCTTGGCTTTTTACCTTCTTCATGTTCTGTAACCCACTTTGCCCTGCTCTATGTTCTTCTCAAGGGAAAAATTTATCACCAAGACTCCCCACCTGCTCTTCATTTTTTTTGTATAGAAGGGATGCATCAAATGGTAAATGGCATTCTCAAGCATATGTGCATGGCAGAGACTTAAATTAAACTCTTATTCTCGTTTGGATTAGAGTGGATACTAACCAGTGATAGATAAAGGAACATGGCAATGAAGTAAGCAATCCGTGAACCATAATCAAAGGAGCCCTGAATCCTTGCCCATGCCATTGAAGCAACACTTGGTGCTGCCACAAACAGAAAGAATACAGGATGGAGCTCTTTTGGGAGGGTATCGTTTGTTGGAAGTCTCTGGTAGAGAGTTACAAACAGAACCATGTAGTGAGCCAAACCAACAGCAAAAAAGAATATAGGCCCATCTTTTAGCCCCATATTTGCACCTAGTAGTGCCCCCACAAAATTTCCAACGACAGATAGATGGTTTGAAGGATTGGCCACCTTTGATAGCCTCCTTTGGCCTCCTGACATCCACTGCCCATAGATCTTAAGCTCAAGACAGAAAATTGGTGTCATGAGAACATACCAAAGAGCTGGAGGCAGGTTGTTAGCAACTGAAGGCGGCACTCCAAGAGCTAAGAACAAGAGGGCTATCCATGGGGCAAAGAAGAAGTTGACGCGGATAGGGTGATAGTATTCACGGCAAACTGCTTCAAAGTAGAGAATCATTTTTAGAAGGTATATGGAAGCTGCAGTGGTTACAAGAGCAACAGAAATGCACCATAAAGCGAGATTTACTGTCAGGCTTATGTGAAGAAATTTTGTGGAGGCAGAGGTGGCCAGGGCTTTCCACATAATTGCTTGGCTGCTAACACCAAGACAGATACCAAATGAAGAGATAGGATAACGTAGAAGAAATGGCCACGTCTTGTCATGAGGAAGCACAATTTCCTCTGAAGCCTGTAAAAAAGAACAGGTACTATAATGAGGAGGCACCAAACACAACAAAATTGGGAAAAACAATTGTATTGATCTAAAAATGAAGCATACAGATTCCACGATCACCAGAATAATAGCAGGGCCAAGGTTCATTAAGTATTCTTTATGTAGTAAGAGTGCATAGGCAAGCAAAGAGGCAGACCAACATATTATACGTAAGCGTAAACATGTTCCAGGAATATTACTTTTTGATTTAGTTACACTAGCTGTTGAAGGGGAAGCACGGATGATGCTGTGTAAAACACTAGCAGGAGCAAGAGTATATGCCAGGTTTGCCAGATTTGACCAAAACCATAATGTTTCTGTAATCCAGAAGGGATGAGAGGTTCGCCATAGTCAGTATAAAATCAATCCTGCCATATCCGCGACACAAACCTCTTGTTTGCTTCGAAATCAAAACCCATCACGGATAGCCTAGCTTTGTGAAGTGTCTAACTCTCAGATGTGACCACCCAAATGTTGAGAAAGCACAAAACAGGAACCACAATGAATACAAAGGTAAGGTAACAAATACACATACCTTAAGAGTCTCCAGCTCTGGCCCTTCCAAGGCATCAAAGTACCGGTCCACAGGCAAATTTCTTTCCATTTCTCTACTCTGCACAGACTCACCGGATTCAACTTCAGGTGTCTGCTTTCCACGCAGTATTGTGATCTGCCTCTCAAGTTTCCCAGACCATGTTTTGAAGGAATCAAATCTCTTGTCCTTCAACCTTCTAATGCTTTGGTGGTAGGCAAACTGTCCACCATTTGTTGCCTTGTTATATGCCGCGCCTGTTGGTATTGGCTGAGAATGATGTTTTGGCGGTTTTGGTGGTTCGCTGATAGTAGTGCTGGATACATCCAAAGAATCGGGAATCCCCTTACTAAAAATTGTGTCACCACTGAAGAGAACTCTTCTGGTGTTCTGTAAATGAACTCCCACCGGAGATGGAGGCATGCTGATAGAAATAGAAGGCCCCCTTTGATGATGGTAGATTGGTTCAGTTTCATCGCCCTGCTTAATGCAGAAGCTGTGAGTTCCATGGCGCATGCATAATAAAAGCATATATACGGTACCATCATTACAAAGCTTTTGTTGAACAAGGCCACACAAAAGATCTTGAAGAACAAGGGTAAAAATTTCCTGAATAACGGCCAGCTTTTCAGCAGGCAAAAATTAGAGGAAGAACTTACATTGGCTAACAGACTGGGAGATTGAGATTCGCTTGGCTGACACTGATCAGTAGGGAAGCTAGCCAACTTAACATCGTCAAATCCGGCCACTTCATTTGTTGATATATACTTGATTAGAGATGGAATTTCAGGGGAATCCTGCCGTGGAGAATTTTCCATGACAGAACAAACACCTTAAAGGCATAAACACAGTAAAGTTAGACAAGACCTCCACAAGTGACAGTAATTACTTTTGGTAAAACGAGTGGATCAAGATTCATAGAATTCTTTGAGGATTCTATGGGAGGGATGCTTAAATTTTAAGCAAAATACAATTTCTGAGGCAGAGATTTTACAACATTAGTATTTATCAATTTAAAATTTAAATGTTCATCAACGTACTATTTATTCTATTTTATACATTTTGAAGGTTATGAAACACAGATTTGGCAAAAATCCTACTTTTAAAATTTGAAAACAATGGTTACAGTTCAGAGAAAAATAAGGTGTTTCCGCAAGTTCTGCAACGAAACGGGAAACACGCCGGGAATAACAACCACACAGAAAATTAAAAGCCGGTGTTTTTTAAACACAGGGAATAACAACCACACAGAAGACACTCTAGAGAATGGTAACGGGAGTCCCTTCACGGGCTTAACGCGACCGTTTCAAAATTCTCAGCTGAAGCTGAAAAGTTCCAATGTGAACTCCATCCTAATCCACATGTTTTGCCATAAAAATTTTTACTATTTGACGGACGGGAAGGGTTTCGGACGGAGTGTGGCTACGAGATTTTGATCAATCAAAACAAAAACTGTCATCTGAAATTTGGATGTTTTCCTTTGGAAATATATCGCATAAAACGAAGCAATCAACAGCAGCCAGTGCTAGAAATTTTGAACGCATCATATGACAAGCCCAGCATGCATTACGACAGAAATCTAGACAGGATTTCCGAAAGAAGAGTGCTGGGAGAAACGATTAAGAATCCTCACCTCGAAGCTACTGGTATCTCTATAAACTGCTTCTACACGAGCACTTCTTGGTTCTCAGGCGGCAGAAACCCCAAGTTGCATTCAAGCATCAAAGAGACGCCACTTTTTCTCTTTTGTGGAGCAGATGAGTCGCAAAAGAATTCAGAAAAAGACACTATTTATGCTTAAACAAATACGGAGTCAGGAAATAAATAAGCGCAACTACTCATATCTTTCGACCAACGTAGGAGGTGAGACAGCATTTATATAGTCTTAACGCGGGGGCCATTTCCAGTTGTGCACGTCAAAAGCACTTCATGTACTTCGATACGCATGGCCAGAGTATTTGGAAACGCGACATTCATGCAAAAGACAAGCAAGCTAGCAAAATTAAAGTATTTCAGCTTGTGAGAACATGGTAGGCAAACGGAAAAGAAAAGGCAGCTTGCAAGATTTGTCATGATGCTAGTTCCCTCAAATATTTCTTGTAATCTACAAGGGCTACCTTTCGATCAGTACCTAAAACAGTTGTCACTACTGACAGTGCCAATAGCTCTTGCAGCTGGCGCTGAATGAGAAATCAATAAAGGGGTATGTTTTCTACTGGAAAAAAAAAATCCATGCAACAAAATATTGCAAAAACTGCTAGAAGGCTCAGAATCTGAAGAAAAAGTGCCTCCCATGCAGTCGGAGATTATCAGCAGACAAATATTTTCAACGCGAGGCTGCTTGATGTGGCGGTCCATAATATGGAAGTGACACAATTGAAGTATAAAATAGGCAGAGAATGCTTAAACTCAGTTAAGATTTTTCCCAAAAAATATGGTTGTGTCAATTTTGATCTAACATATTTAATGTTCTGAGGTTGATACAGTATCTTTTTTTCTGCCGTAATGCAGGGATGTTTAAGGCTAAATATGACATGAATTAAAAAAGCTATTAAGTACAACCACAATCTGCCAAAGTCCAAAGTCCAAAGGATTGGCAGCATAAGCATCAATATTCGAGACTTTAATAAAGACGGGAAAGACGCGCGGTTGGTTCACTCCAAATTAGACTTGACTTTGCTACTCGGAAGACAGATGTCCCAACCCAATCGAGGTTTATTTGCAACATATAATAGAAGAGAAATATCTCTGTCAAGTGTCAACCCAACTGAAAACAACAAGAATATTAATTTATATTCTAATTCAAAATCAGAAACGTATGAAAACGGGTGTGTTAACGTGGAGGGTTATTAACCGGCCTTGAGAATTTATGTAATAAATAATTAGATACTTATTAAATTAGAAAAAGCCATATGTTCTATGTTCTTCGCAATCTCCGGCAAATTGCACCGTCAATTTCGGGGCCCATTGAAAAATATGACAAAATTAAATAACCGGTCAAATGTATGTAGCAACCTGCCTGCAGGCAGGTAATATTGTCCCCACACACGACAGCTAGGAAAGACTTAGATCCAACATTAGTTTAGCAATAAATTTTATGCAACAAGAATTTAAAGTTTTCTAACTTATGAATATGTTGGTTTCCATTATGTGGGGTTGCAATTAACTGTGAGATATCTGAGAATGTTCCTTAAATTAACGAATAATTAACAGTACAGCAAGTCTTTTGCTCAAAGCAATATGGTGCTGCCGAACGATCCGAGTTTGGGAACCATTAATATGTTTATAATACAGAGAAGACACGTTAATTTGCACCTAATAAGTGCAGAGATGATGGGGGGTCACGCCAGCCACAAGAAAGCTGGAGATAAAGGATTCGTGCTGGTGACAGTCACAGGACAGTACAGAATACTGCAGAGATAATACCCACCACAAGTTTTTACAGGACACTACAGAATACTTTTTCTTTTCGGGGAATCCAAGGGAAAAAGATCAAGCTCATGAGAAATAAGCAAAAAAATTTCTTTTTTATTTTCTGAGAATCCGATTGGATACAAAATGACAGATTTTCTGTCTTTTCCTTTTTTTTCCATAGATGGAAACTCGCAAAAGTAATTTTCATTTAGATCAGTGCATGATCACAATAGAAGTCTAGTAGATATGTCCTACCTCATGATGATGGCCTGAACTTCATTTCCTTTGGCGAAGTCATTTCTAAAATCACAATTATCATCGCACCTATAAATCACAGTTGGAAAACCTTCAAAATAAGCAACCAATCTTCATAAACGCGTCTCCTTTGGGAGACATGTTTACCCAACAACCTTTTCGCTTTTGATCTTAGAAGTGAGAACTGAGACAAAAGATCAATAATTGTCGAATTGCTTAAGAAATTATCTTCATTTCTTAAACGCCCTATTTCGTTTGTTATGGTATAATTAACGATCGAGGTCATCGAAAACGACGGAAGAGCTTTTAAAATATCTGTTTGTGCTTTTGTACACCCTAGGATAGGTGTTGACAGGTAGATGCCGACCTTCTCATGAACTGAAACCCACGAAATTTGTAGTAAAAGAAGGGTCAAGTAATGACCTAGAAAAAAAAAAAGTAAAAGCATCTAGAAGTTACATGCGGCATATTCGTGATTAAAAGCAAAAAGTTTAAAACAACCTGAAACTAGAGTTCTTTTAAACTGCCTCTCTAAATATGCACGATGGTCATGTCAATGTCTCGACCCGCAAAAGTCTACCGTCAGTTTTAGCAAGAATAAAGGGTGGAAACAAAGGTTGAAATTTGTTATATGTTGTGGTTAAGAAATTTGGACAATACTGGGAAGCATTTGAGCTTATCTACTATTATTGGTCAGAATAAGAAACAAGTCTTTTCGAAACTAATGGAGAAGGTCAAGAATCGTATCGAAAGGTGGAAGGCCAAAGTTTTATCACAAGCTGATTGAACGCGCTTGATTAAGGCAGTTGCATCTGCGCTTCCAGCTTACACTATATATGTCCCATTACCTTTGCTCAAATCTCTATGTACCCAATTGGATTTAGTATTTATGAAGTTTTGGTGGGGCTTCAAAGATGATAAGAGATATAACTGGACGCCTATGGCTTGGTCCTCCATTTGCCGCCCAAAAGCAGTAGGAGGTCCTGGCCTTAAGTTGATGTGGTCTGTTAATAGAGCACGTATTCTGAAACTTGGATGCCTTATTCATTTCGGCACAGATAACCATGGATACATGCTCTACGGGCAAAATATATGCACTCTCAATTTCAATGGGATAATGCCCCTGCAGTATCTTCCTCATGACTATGGAAAGGAATTGTTAAAATGGGTGCATTCCTTCAACAGGGCTGTTGTTTTATTGTATCTTCTGGTTCAAATGTAAGGGTTTGGAAGGACCCTTGGATTCCTCAGCTTGCTCATTTTATACACACACTTCCTTCTGTGGTCACTCCTGAGATTGAAGATATGAGGGTGGCAGAGCTGATTAATCCTCAAACAAGAAGGTGGGATGAGCAAGTAGTTCGAAACTTATTTCGTCCTGAGGAAGCTGTTCTTATATTAAATATTTGTCTTCCTCCCTCACCTAGTGTTGACCGGCTTGTGTGGCTACCTGATTCTAAAGGCCAATTCACCATCAAATCTGCCTATTATTTTCTTGAGGGGGTATAATGATTCTCAGTTTTCTACTCTTCCTATGGGATTATGGAAGAAACTTTGGCGATTATATTTGCAAGATTGACTTAAGCTATTAATTTGGAAAGTTGCTTGGAATCTTTTGCCCTGCAAATCGAATCTTAATTGTGTTCTTGCTTTAGGTACTGACTTCTCATTATGTCCGTTTTGCATGGAGGAAGAGGAGTCTCTTGTCCATTTATTTTTCTACTGCTCGTTGGCTTCTATTGCATGGCGTGAATCTCCTTGGAGGCTCCATACTTATTTTAGATCCTGTTACTTCTCTTTCCCTCCCCATTGAACATATGGCCAATTTCATTTGTTATGCTGCTGTGTTGATGGATGTTATATGGTTTTATAGAAATCAAACCATTCATAACAAGAGACAGGAAGATGTTGGCACCATTCTCCGCAAAATCCACAGTTTGTTTGCTAAGCATTCCATGGCATGGCAGAGCGTTGCTTTAGATAAAATATGCAAATGGTCTCCACCTCTTGGCAATGATTGAAAATTTAATTATGATGCTGCCATTAGACTTGAATTTTCCATGCTTGCGGTTGTGTGCAGAAATAGTAGTGGCAGTGTACTCTTTGCTTGGACAAAGAGAGTGCCTCATGGTACTCCTCTGGTGGGAGAGGTCCGAGCAGCCTTATTGGCTGTTCAGGAGGTTTGTTGTCTTGACTACCCTCTTATTGTTTTTGAAGGGGACAACCTGCAGGTTTGCAATGCACTCAGTTGGCCAAATTTCCAATCTAATTGGTCTATAGCTTCACTCATTCAGGTTATTCAATCTCTGCTGGAAGATCATCCCCATTGGAGAGTGGCTCGTGTTAGGCGTAGTGCTAATTAGTTGGCGCATAACCTTGCTAAATAGGCTATTGCTGCAAATTTTGTTGGGTCAATTTCTGTCAGTTGTATCTCTTTTGACATTTTGAATTCTGATAACCCCTATTCCCCGTGATTGTCCGTAGACTACTTATTTTGTTTATGAATCTTTGCTTAGAAAAAAAAAGGTACGGAGCTTTTGAATTTTGATGATGAAAAACCTAACTTATCACGCTAATTAAAAACCGAAAAGCCCTGGAAGTTGGCAAAGTGGAGTGACTGAGAGTGCAATAGTATAGGAGTGAAAAGATTGGAGAGAGGTTATACAAAAGGTAGAAAGAACTTAAAGCACCTAGCCTAAACATGGGTTCTGCTTAAGTCGACGAAATCACGTTTTATCTTCAGCGATCAGCATTATTCCCTCACCGAACGCTTGTGTTAGGGGGGCTACTTTTAAGGGCTTGGACCAAAAAGCTAGAAAAACCAAAATATATACTGTAAATTTGTAGATCAGTACTAATTAATTTTCATGCAAGGCACAATGCTGAAAGATAATATTAATTAATTTACTTGTGCCGTGATCAGTTGTACTTACTTTCACTTTTATTTTATTTTGGGCAGACAATAACCTAACTCGCCCACAACCTCATCCCACATTAGTGCATACCCACTTAAGCCAAATTCAGTGGAAAGTAATTTAAAAATGCCCCAAATCATCTACCCTCGATCGTAATGAGTTCATGCGAGAGTGAGACTTTTTTTATTTGAATGTTTTCTAAACCCTCTTTGTTGGCTAGCTAGAGAGAACCTAACAACTTATCACTAGACGACGCCCCATTAGCATCAGATAAGATCCATATAACCTAATCTACACAGATCTCATGCATTGATATGAGCCGGCCTAAAAGAACAAATCAAGCTTGCCTTTCCAACAATATTTAATGTAGTTGATATTTCAAGTAATGATTCACATGCAGCGCTAGCTATTAATGCAAAATCGACTAAAATTGATTATATTAGTAAATATTAATGTATGACTAAAAGATTATGATTAATTATAAGTTATATCTATTGCAAGTACCAAAGCCACCCTTAGAACCCAAAAGAGCCACCACAGCTCCATTAAGGTCCATATCCGGGGCCGGGTACGTGGACCAGCGGCGCAGGCGCAGGCGCAGCAGTGTACCCTTCTTGAGCTGCCTCTCCATCCTATTGAATGGTCCTTACTTTGACGTGCTATATATAAACAATAAAAGCGTACGTGGTCCTATGCAGCATGCATTGAGAAAATATGGGTTCCAGCTAGTTTCGTGCTCGATCGGCTAATTGGTTGCCGGCCAAGAGAACGATAGAACATGTCCAAGTCAAAACACAAAAAAGATGGAGGCCAAAAAGAATAAAAACTCTCTAATCAAGAGATCCACTCACGTCAGTCATTGACTAATTACTCTACAAAGTACTATCGCTTTCATTTTTCAATGACTTTTTTCACTTTCTAATGGAATATTACCTCAATTGCAAGGTTTTCACATAATCTTTCTTTATCAGGACTATATTGATCTCTAATGTAACCATGTTTAAAGCAAACATGCATCCAGCCCAACTCAACCCAAGAAAAGCTCTCGCCTAATTCGCTAACCCCATCAAGGATAGTGTTCGAAGTTTTAAGCTGATGGGCCTGGGCTCCATATAAAAGTTTCCCCCAAGATGATTAGGGTAAGAAATTAACGTATGAGCAAGATAATATGTATAGAACATACCATGTACTGCTTCTTCTTCCGCGTGTGCTTTTATGGCTTTTGCTGCTTGTTGCCTCTGTACATGTATGGCGTGAAAGACACGGAGAGGTTCTGTAATAATGGAGGGGAGGGGAAATTAATTAAGTGGGAAAAATTAGGTATTTAATTAAAGAGGCGGAAGTTTATACAGTGAACAGTATTTTATGGGTGGATGGGAATTGGAGAGATAAAGACACGAGGAGAAAAATCTGAACCGTTTTAACTACTTCTCTTAATTTTCTCCGAGGAGATTGACCGCACCTATAGGCTAGTTTTGTTATTTCCTTAATTAATTTTCTTGTTTTATAGAGTTTGGTAAACGTACGGAGATTTCATTAAGAAATTAATAAATGTGAAAGTTTGATTGGAATGATCATTTATAATTTACTTGGAGTACTAACATATTTAAAACCGGAGAACCTCGATGCATGCCTACGTACCCGACATTGGGTCCCAAATTCCAAATTAATCTAATTTTACGCAGCCCGACCTATATATCGACAAGAAAAATTAGGTTTCCTATTGAAAACCTAAATAAATAAATAACCATTGGGTTGGGTAGACCAGCTCAAGCTGATCCCCACTACTGCGACGCCAGCCAAGGAAGAAGTAATGTTCACGCAGCTAGCTCGCGGGGCTCGTGATTGATTCATTGACGTGCCTACCAGCTTTCTCCAACCAACCAACTAAGAAGAAAGTGTCAAGTGCCTGCATTCCTCTCTATTCTTTTTTGTTTTGTTTTTGTTTTTCCAGCAATATGTTTGTTCTGTTTTTTTTTTGTTCTCTCTCTTCTTCAACGATGTTGTTCTTGATAGTTAGGTATCGCGCGGTTGTTGGTCTGTGGAGGATCCATTTTTAGAAGCTTTAACGCTGTCATTAATAGGTTCTTCTAAATTTAGTTTGAAAAAATTAAAGCAGACATTTATTCATGAGAACTAGGTTGGTCTTACGATCACTGGGTTATACGATAACTAAATGAACTAAAAATTGAGACAAAAAACAACATTTTCTCCTAATTAGGTGATCGCGTGTTCTCTTGGGTAAGTCATGAGTAAGAATGGCTAAATATAACAAGAGATCATCATTTCATGCATTATATATACAGTTTAGGGAAATACAGCAACATCCTCTTATATATGCTTTTGCCTTCTTTCTTTTTTCTTTTTTTACTTTAAGGTCTCGATTTTCTAGTTGATAATATGAACACATGATAATTCGATCATCCATCAAATATTATATTTACCTAAAGTTATAAAGACACATGTATCTAGGTTTTTTTAAATTCAGTCCTTAAAGAGCTGGATAGGACTTGAATTCAATACTTAGAATGTCCTAGATGACACGGTTAACAGTTGTTTTCCCTTTCATCTAAAGAAAATCGAGTTGTGGGCTAAATATGATCCCAAATGTCTTTTTTTTTGGGTTCAATCCGCGGAGGCCAAGAGCAAAGTGTGATACAAGATTCTCGCAGATTTGCTGAACAAGATGCAGCAATGCAAAGATATTACATCATATGCTGACTTTGTCGAATTATATGGTGAAAATTTGCCAAGGGTCAATCTTTACTAAGGAGTCAGCAAAATGTTTCTCTTCAAACATTATATTAATATATAGAGCATACCTCTGTATCTAAAGCTTGGTTGTCTGTATCTCACTCTACTCTTTCACAGCTAACCCATCAAAGTGATCATGGACACAAATCTGGAAATGATTGTTGTTCTGTACACACGAACCATTTTAGTTAACTGTTTATTTTCCTTGTAAGATTAATTTAGTCATACATGTGATGCCATAACCTCAATATTATCTATCTTGACCAAGATGATTTTTTCGAGACACGTTTTCGTTGCTCAATAATCTTCTGCATAGGTCTTTTATCTGTAGTAAAAATATGAAGAGCTTTCACAACTAACCCATCAGTCATGGACACAAATCTGGAAATGACTGTTGTTCTGTACACACGAACCATTTTAGTTTACTTTCCTCTTGTAAGATTCATTTAGTCATTCATGTGATGCCATAACCTCAATATTATCTATCTTGACCAAGATGATTTTTTTCTAGACACGTTTTCGTTGCTCAATAATCTTATGCATAGGTCTTTTATACGTAGTAAAAATATGAAGAGTTTTCAAAGCTAACCCATCAAAGTCATGGACACAAATCTGGAAATGATTGTTGTTCTGTACACACGAACCATTTTAGTTTACTTTCCTTGTAAGATTCATTTAGTCATACTGTGATGTCATAACCTCAATATTATCTATCTTGACCAAGATGATTTTTTCTAGACACGTTTTCGTTGCTTAATAATCTTCTGCTTAGGTTTTTTTATCCGTAGTAAAAATATGAAGAGGTCACTGCATCACTTGCTGATATGGAGAATAGAGTAGTTATGGCAGAATCTATGTTAATTTGGAGGCTACCCTACAGTACCAATCTAGCGAAGTTAAAACACAACCCTCTCCATGGTGCGTATTTGATTGTAGATTATGTTTCGTAACCCAGTCCCTCATACTTCTTTAAATTGGTTTTGACATTTTCTATCAAATTTTTGTTGCTGTTTGTTTTTTCTATTTGTCTGATGATTTTTATTTTGCCTCTTAATCTCTATTTTGGCATCAAAGAAGGTAGAAACTCTTGTGTACTGAGTTTATTTGTTTTCAATTACATGCAGTAAAAGGAGGACGTTGATGTGTAAAAGGAGGAAGATTGTAGTTGGTCCTTGCTTATTGTATTATATTTGAACTTGCTACTCTTTAGTTGTAAAACCAGTACTTCAGTTTTTACTCTTTGTTGAATTTGAGCTTTATATTCTCTCTAGTTGTATCAAAACATGTGCTGAATGGCTAATGCAATCAATTGTCAATTTTTTTCACTCTTTGCTTATTGTATTATATTTGAACTTGCTACTCTTTAGTTGTATAACCACTTCAATTTTTATTCTTTGTTGAATTTGAGCTTTATATTCTCTCTAGTTGTATCAAAACATATGCTAAATGGCTAATGCAATCTATTGCCAATTTTTTTTGCTCTTCGGGTACTTACTTTAACCACATTCTTTTGTGAGAATTAAGAAGCAATTATCATAATAGAAATGCTACCAAAAAAATTATCATAATTGACACATAATAAAAACTGTGAAAAAGCTAGTGAAGATATTATCAACAGCGTTTGTAAAACGCCGCTATACACCGAATTAAGGTCTTTAGCGGCGTTTGTGACCGCTGCTAAGTGACCACCGCTATAAGTCATAATTTCACCAGCATTTGCAAAAAACGCCACTAAAACCTCTCTCGACGCACATATAGCGGCAGTCACAAAACACCGCTAAAAAAACACTAGTGAAAACGCCTCTACCCGACATCTTATCTGCACACATAACCAAAGACATTTTTCCCTCCATAGAGGGAATAAGATCTCCGATGCTTAAGTTAATCTCTCACAGAATCTGCATGTTTATTTTTGCAAACAATGTGTTTGCATACCTCTTTCGTGAATCCTCTTCCTTCTTTTATATCTTTTTTCCCTTAACTACCCTTCTCCCACTTCCCACGATCAATTTCTGTAATCGTTTATTGTGCTAAGCATGCTAAGCGACGATTGAGATTAAAACTTTCAAAATTCAAGGGCTAAAATCACGTCACATCAATTAAAATGTTTTAAATTATGTGTTTAACCGCAGTCATCAGATCTCCAATTTTTAATCTCAGTCGTGCTCAGTATGTTCAGCAATAGTGTTTAGCATAACAACCAAACTCCAATTTTTGTCCCTCGTAACTTTTAGGTCGTGGGGCGATTTTTCGGTTATCGGACTATTCGTGGTTTAGAATTAGGGATAGTTCCTTTTACATATCTAGTGCAATATTTCTTTTTGCTTGTTTTTTTATAAGACTGTTAAGCCCATTGGGCAACTCAGGCCCAAGAGATTAGATGAGGCTTAATTTTGATATCATCATGAACTTTCTTAGTTTAGGAAAGCTAGTGAAGGCAACTGAAAGCGCTACCAAAGAAAGCAAAACCAGAAAAATTTGCATCTCATTTTCGCAAGGGTGCATCATGTATCTCAAACTGAATAAACATGTGCATATTTTGTTTTTTGAATTATGTTTATAATAGGGTTTTTTACGAGAAAATAAATTAAATAACTTTATGTAAAGAAGGACAATTCTAAGTATCACTTATGGTACCCAAAAAATAAAGTAATATAGAATATTTTAGTAGTATATCAAATTTAGTAGTCAAGTACTCGACAGAAAAAAGTATCATACAAAGATCACTACAATACTTGAACAAATTGCTTTGCTACTATTTGCTAAGGAAATTTCCGGAGGCGTCACGAAATATCTGTTAAGCGACATTGGTCGTGATCACAACCTTAAAAATTGTCCCATGAAGATGAGCACGAAACTCCATGCGCTTATTGAGTCGATGGAAAGTAGTCCTCGTAAATAAATCAGCTTACGCGTTGTATACAGTAACAGAATTAGGGAATACATTAGTTAAGGCGACATCTGTCGCCTTCCCAACCTGAGATGCCATCTTTTACCTATCAGACGACGAAGAAGAAGATGCAAACGGCTCTGTCGTATTTGATAAACGGATAGTACCAGCTCTCTTCAGAGCGCATATTACAGCCACCATAACCAATTTAAGCGCCAAAGCTCACACGCTCGTACCAAAAAACGAATGTTAATTCAAACCACTATCCTTAATCACCACAATCTCTCTTTTCCTCTTTCTGCGAAACCCTAAGTCCTTTGAGTTCGTCCATGTCCGAATCCTTTCCGCAATTTTATGAAGGTATAGAATCCTTACAATTTCTCTGCCAATTCTATATAATTTTTTGTGGTATGTGGCCAATTCATGATGTCCTCTCTTCATACGTCAATCTCTATCGGTATGTATTTGCTGATTTATGGATTTCATATTTATAGTTGTGTTGGTTTGTGAGATGGGTATACTATAGTTCGCTGAGGGTATCTGTGTCATGATAGGTGTAGAACACGATGGAAAACATGCAGTATGCTGAGGAGCTCGTGAGAGTTTCTTGTCTTCAGAGGATTTACTAATACACTGCAAGCTTTTGAGGTTGAGTTAGGAACAGATATTGGTAAAGGGTTTCAAGTGGATAAGATTCTAGACTTAATCTTATTCATAAAAAAACAAAAGATTCTAGACTTAATCTTCTCAGTATATGTACTGAAATTCCAGGCAGAAAAATTAGTTGCTGTGCTGAGCTTTTTCAAGAAGTGCTTGTCTTCATCATCTGAAACTGTGCTTATTACGACTTAGTCTAAATTGGAGGTCTCTATTCTACGATGCTATATTTCTCATGCCATACAATCAGGAAGAAGGGACAAATTTGTGGAGTTGTTTGAGATAAATGGTAATGAGTTCCTGCAGAGGGACGAGGATTGGTCTGTATGGTTTGGTGGGTTTCTCTTTTATTTATAGTATTGCGTTCTACTGGATTTTTTTCTACTTGATTTAAACTTTTGGGCATGTAATGCAGCCGTTCCATATATCAAGAACCCAAACTTGGACCCTGAATTTCGTATCTATTTCTCAAAGGAATGGCATGAGGCCTTGCGCCTTTCTGTGAGGAACTTCTTTAGTGAGATCTTCAATGGAACTCATATCCTTTTGAACAAATCCTCTATATCTATTCTTGTTTTCTGATTTGATAGTTCCGTTTTACCACCTCTCTTATGTTATTGCCTCAAGATTGTTACCCTCACCCCTTTAAGAAAACCCATATTCTTCTACCAATGGTTATAGGACATCATAATCAGACTGTGCGTAGATGCATTACTGTTCGATTTTTTTTTTTGAGAAAAAGTATCCTTAGCTAGATCACACTTCCCGGCCCTATTAAAGATCAGTTCAGAGAAGAATACTGCCAACCGTCTCAAAAAGGATATCAAGCAACTGAATATTAAATTGTCACAACTTCAAGCCTTATTAGAGGAAAAATAAGCTCAGTTATGTCGATTAAGGAGGTAAGGATTGACCTTTGTTTTCAACTGATGGCTATTATCGTTGTATACAGCACTGTTTTAATCGATGTTGAGTTTTTTTTTTTCGAACTCAGTAATGCATTCAGCAGTATTGGATGGAGGCATTGGACAAACCAAAAGTTCATCAAGTGTTGTTCATGCAGAAGATATTTTATCAAAAGATACTCAGCAAGCCTGTGCTCCTGCTAGCCCAAGATTGGCTGGAATACCGCTGGATCAAGATTTTGTTACCTGTCCTTCCCATTTTCAGTCAGATCTTACCATGTCCAACTATTTTCATGGTTCCATTGCTTCATCAAGTCTTAGCGTTGGCGATGTAGAAATAGGTGATAAGTGTCAAATGTGGCAAGAAGGCATGTATATTTTATATTCTTGTTCTTTATAGCTTCTTCCCTCCCATAATTGAGTGCAGTGAACAAGCAACAATAGTTTCTTATCAAAATGATCAAAACAAATGACATTCATCAGGTGACATGTTGGGCTACTGAGAACTGTCATGTTTATAAGATATATGTACCAAAGATGAGGATATTAAAATGCACTAGAGGAAAATACAGATGATATCAGGAACGTGAAAATTTAGAACAGTCAAGTAGTTTTTTAGTGGAAGATGAGGGCAGAAGATATAAAAAATTTCTGTTTATTACTTGAATTGGTCAGTGGGTTGTGATCTCATTTTTTAACTTGTTGTTGAGTCTTGTTGTAAATTGCTGTTGTGGCAGAAAATGGAAGAGAAGTTTACATGGATGATGAATTTCCTGAAGTGAAAGTAGACTTTCAGGTAAAAGAGTTAAGATATTGTTATCTAAGATTATAAGTTTCATTCTCTGATTTAAATCATTTTCACTACCACATGTTGTACCTTCTTGGCATACCATGGTTATCAGGAGACATTTTTGGGTCACACAAGTCCAATCAGTTGCTGCCGCTTTTCTGCATCTGGTAACAATGTAGCCAGTGCTTCTGTGGATGGCAGTGAGGTACTTTTTCTAGAGTTAGCACTCCCATATATTTCAAATCCCTGCCATGCATGAGTAATGCACATACCCCCCCCCCCCCCAGAGCCGGGGAAAATTTCTAAAAATATGCGATTGATTTGGTCTGGTTTTTGAGCATGCAAGAGAAGGCTTGGGGCACCCATTGTTTAAGTTCTTAATTATGTGCTTATTTCAAAATTAGTCCCGAATTATACTTCTTACATTTTTATTGAAGGATATGGACGTATGACTCTTCGACTCCAGCATCAAGAAATGCAACCATTTATTGTGGGGCAGAGATTATGTCCCTTGACTGGGAGTGCAAATCGGATCGCTTGGTATGTAAACCTTTCAGAGCATATTCAGACATATGGTTTGAGATAGGAATAATGGTGATTTAATAAGATTGGACATAAATGCTTTTAAGCTTTGTGGTTCTTGTTGACAAAAGCTTCTCATAGGCACTGCTGATGGAGGCATTAAGGCATGGAATGTTGATGCGAAGAGAGTTGTCTGTGATCTGAGCACAACTGAAGCATTTCCAAGGTTCCTCCTAGATATATTATGTTTGTGATTCTCTTCTTCCTTGATGCTCGCTCTTACAATTTTACCTTGCCAGTGTCTTGGATCTGAAGTGCAGCCCTGTAGAACCAATTTTTGTTTCTGTGGCAGCATCTAAATGGTATTCACATCTATAATCTAATCAGCTTATATAGAAGTATTAACATACTACACTCCTTTATTTAATAACATTCCTATCAGACTGTAGAATGATGCTTGCTTTGGGCTGTGAGATGAATTAGTTTTGATTAAAGCTATACTTGCCTTGGGGTGTTTCCCGTGGACACTGATCCTTGATGTAAATGTTCTGAGATTTGTCTTGTATTCTTTTCCGTCTGTTGCATATACTCATTCTTGTTTCTAAATTTTTGTTTATTCCCCTTTCTGCGGTTGCAAGATTCTAATAGGATTTTGTTTTCTTTCCAGGCGTGGCTCAAGTTATGTAGACAATTTGGGTTTTGCTTCATTAACCGTGTGGAACATGAAAATGTGGAAGGCTGTGGTATGTGCTTACCATCTTAGGACCTTGTATTAGGATGCGTGTAATTTTATCTCTTAATGATCTTTGCCTTTCATGAAGATAGTCCTCCCTCTTGGTGAAGAGCCACCTGCAATTACTTCCCTATGCTTCAATCACAATGGAAAGATTTTAGCTGCTTCTGCTACCGATGGAATGATTCACTGTTTGGTATCCTTTTAACCATGCCAGCTTATATTATTACTCTGCATTATAGTGGTTAATAATTTGCGTATGAATAAAAAACCCTTGCTTTTTAAGATCTGTGGTTGGACATACTAGACAAGGCCAAAATTCATTTTCTGCTGAAGTGACCTTTTTGAATGCATGTTTGGAGGTCTACTCCATCCCACATCCCATAGCTGGAACGGTACTCTAATCATATGGTTTTAAGGATTAGGTGACCCATCATTCTCTTTTTTCCTTCTTCTTCTTCTTCTGAGCTGGTGATCCTTTCATTGAATCCAAGGGAGTGGTTCCCAGATATTCGGCCCTGAGGGTGGGTGCATGACTCCTCCATATAGATTTGCCTAATCCTTAACCTTCGAAAGACATGGCCGCTGGCTTGCAAATTACTGGTTGGCCTGCACATGATTCTGCTATAAGCTCTATTCTTTTTGGGCCTGATGAGAGGTCAGATGGAAAGGCAAGTATATGTTGATTTCACTCAAAATCAGACAGATCTTTGAAAATCCTACTCCCTTATTGTTTTAACTTCATGTAATATGTTCTGGCATCTTGGCCAAAGGCTAAACTTAACAGAACAAGTCTTTTTGGTGTTAGATTTTCGAATGGAGCCTGCAAAACCAGGTCATTATCATGATCCCTTTTTTATTTCCTTTCCTCTGTACTATGCTTTGTATAGACTATACCTTTGCCTCTCTCTCCATAAGCTTCTAAGTTGCAACTCATTAACCTCAGCAAATCCAAAGTCATGTATTACGATTAGTGGTCAGGGAAGGTTTATATCATGTAAACACTAAAATATTTGTTGCGTGTAAATGATTGCATGCAATGTGTAATAGCCCTCCCCCTTCTCATTTTTAAATGACCTGTGTGTTGTACTTGCATCTTCCGTATTGTTGTATTAGACTTTATACAGGGAACCTTGGTCACATCAGTTTTTATCCTGTAGGTTCTTTGACCCTGAGAGCTCAAAAAATTGCAGACATGAAATGGCTTTAGATGCTAATGGGGGGAGACTGTTGGTGACATCTGGTTCAGTAAGAGCACCCATTTATCAGGTTGGTCTTTCCCCACCTTATCTGTCTCCTCTCTCCCTCTCTCTCTGTTACTCAAGCATGTGGATGTGCTCGTGTGACCAACTACAGTTAAACCTGTGCAGACACAATGTGATTGGCTTCCCCCTACTGTTTTATCTGAACCAGTAAGAGTTGCTTGCCAACGTATTGGTTCTCACTAATATATGGACCATAGTTACAATATTAGATTGGAGCTTTGCTGATCATTTTGCGGACTGGAACATCCCTCTGCCCATCAGGTGTTCGTTCCAGGCATATAGGCAGTGCTTCCTTTTCTAATCTACGTTATTGCTAGTTGATTGTCTCAGGTTCGTGGTCAGAGAAATGGCTTGAGAACTCTGCCACACACCGCTGCTATAACAACTGTTGATTGGCACCCGACTCTACCCATTTTTCTGACTGGATCAGCTGATAACTCAGTAAGAGTAACATCTACATTATAAGGGCTTCTTCAACAACGCTTTTTGTGCTTGCAAGAGAGAGAGATCAGGGAGAGCTCTTCTTCGCCAATGTTTTGAACAGGGCGTATCTGCAATTCAACCCCTCTGCACGAGCATGACATCAATCATATACGTCATTCTGCTTTATGAAGCCAAAATTTATTCACGACTGAAACTTGTGGTCTGTCTCAACGAGTGCAAGAAAACCCATTAGGGGTTCGCGTAGGGAAGTTGTGAATCAATAGCAAGAGAGGCTTTATGCACATGGAAGTTATCCCAATCGTGTAATTTACTGCTATACTCAATCAAGACATTAGGGAAGTCCTTTACTGTTATATTCAATCGAGTCATTGTGGAAAATCCTACTCCCTAGCCGTGTAAAATCCTTTTGAGCCAACTCACATGTGAGGCTCTCGGACTATTTATTCACCTTTTTTATTGACATGGTATGGATCTGAAAGGTACCCTTTTAAATGTTCTACTCAGATCCCTTCATGAGCTGACCCAAAACGTTAAAATTTTTGCATATCCGATATGAATGCCACAATGAATTTGGCCTAGGGGGATTGAAGTAAATCGAATATACATTTCGCCACACGAAAGGGCTACGACGGTAGAATGGGCTTTTGCTTTCACCCATTAGGCCAATTCTGCCCAGTTTTGTACAAGAAGACACGAGTATAAAAACTTTTGTTATTCCATTTATCATTTTATGGTTTGACAAGAGAATTTCCTTAAGAAACGTACAAATAGATAAGGTTCGAGATTCTATGTGGTAGGTTTAGGTTAATATTTTTTTTTTTGAGACATTGAAGTAAGAGAAAAAGAACAAACTAAAGAGCCTCGATGCCTACCCAAAAGGGGTGCCAAACTAGGTTTATCCAGCCCAAGCTACAAAACAACGAGTTAGGTGGACCAGCTCAAGCTGGACCACCCTAGCGTGCAGGCCTATTAGAATTAAACATGCAGTGCCCATGATTGTTCCTAACTTTGTCAGACCACAAAAGATGTCTAAATGCCATGCCTGTTTTTTTTCCCATTTGTTTTTTACCTGATGCACATGAAACCCTCCTCAGAAAGAATCAACCCTCGTGCTCCTTTTGCTCCAATAATTCCGTTCTTGATAATCAATAATCGATTTTGGGTCTCTACCATTACCATTACAATATAGTATAAATTCAGCTATACTATATTGTCATGGTGGCTCCATACCTTAGGAACAGAGTATTGGAGCTAGAAAACAGTTGTGTTAGTGAACTTGCTTTGTTGAATCTGTTTGGTATCAGTGAGAAATCGATTCTCTTACTCTTTTTGAGTCGATAAATCAGCTGAACGATTATGGGAACGGGCGACAGGAGAAGAAGGGCATTCCTTACTCCAATTCAAACTTTCAGCCATGAAATGCGGGATGGATTCTTCAAGAAGAAGCCCTCTCTAATAGGAAGGAAAGGAAAATGATAGGGTTTTTTAATGCTTGAAAGAGTCATGAGGAAATATTTAGTTTGCTGCAACTACACGATTAACGCATGCACTTGGAGTGCACTGTCTTTGCTGGATCCAACATCGTAAGATATTTTTGTATGGTTGGAGCTTTTAAGTGGTATTGACCATTGTCCTGTCAAACAAAGGCAAGATGGGAAAAAAAAAGTACAGTAAGAATTCCATTTATATGATAGAGATATATGCGCAAGCCATTTTTTCGTCACGTCCTATCATTCATTCCACAAAAGTTTGAGAATATATTTCGTGGAAGCATAAAATTTTCTATTGGGTTTAGTACAATCAAATAAAACCTGGCCCTAAATTAATGCATGTTTACCATTTTATGGCATGCTGAACCTTATTAGGTACAGAGAGTGCAAATTTTATAAAGAAAATATTTATTAGATTGCAATACAAAATATCAAGTATAACCGGTCGGCCCGTATCTTTATAAACATCTCAATTCTGAAAGAAAAGATAAACACAGTGCACAATTGAAAGATAATAAGAAAATATAAATTAGTTTATAAAAATCACATATGACTGTATTTTTTATTATGAGTTGAATACAAATTAAGTCTTTTTTATAAAGAAATTGTTTTTGTTTTTTTATAAGTCTATTTATAAAGAAAATACGAAGGAGGATAAGAAGGATGTTAAAACTAAATCTATGATATTATGATAATATCATATTAAATCTTATAGATTGATTATGGTATCATCTCTAACAAATTCAATAATTAATGTATTAGAAATTTCAAGGAAAAAAATAGAGAAATTATATAGTACCGACAAAATAAATAATTCAGCCCCATATCGTTGCTCGGCGGCCTAGCCAAAGGAAAAGACACCTTAAAAGCGTAGTACTTCAACAAACAGACTGCTCGAAGGAGTAATTGAAGAGGCTCCTGTGAGCCATGTGGGTAGCATTGTGCATGCTGGTGGAGATACCTGTTTGAATTTAATCGTCCAACTCCTCTAAACAAAAAACAAAGAAAAAGACATTCGATGATCAGTTGGATAAATTTTGCCATGGGAATTAGAACGAAGAAAACGCCAGACTTGTATAAGTTGTTCCTTGTAAGCTTTCTGATTTCTTTTGGTTATGCTTTCACGCATCATTGCCACTTCTTTAAGTTGAACTGATGCCCCACTAAATTTCCAGCCGCCCGCATTTTGGACAATATTGACATGATAACATCGTTGAGAAAATGCCAATAAGCAAACTTGGAGAACCCTATACGCAATTATGTTGGCAACTTGAGCACTGTATATTATACATGAACGGGAGTGGATAGAGGAATGATAGTGTAATTATAGTAGATGGACTTGTGTTAAACAGTGAAGAAATTGAAGTGATTTGTACTCTCTTCTATAGTTTGTAGCCGGGCATGCATCATGGCAAGAAAATTGCCAAAAAGCAATATTCTAATACCGGCCTCCTAGTTTCTTGCATTATTTGGCTACACTGCTAGAGCAATGTGGGGTAGCATAGCATCCGCAGACATGCATGAGCTAGCATGCGAGTAGACATAGAAAATGCATTTCCATGTGTGCGCTCAGAGAGACTATATATTAATTACTGATCAAAAAGGCTGGATTTGCGTAATATTTCTGAAAGAGTTTTAAGGTGTAAGAGTTTAAGACGGCTAGCGTAATGGAAGGAGCTTTACAACGTTTAGGGGTTGAGTTAAACCTTTGTTTTTTTCCTCTAAAGTGAGATCGTTGTCATGTTGCTGTTTGCCCCAACTTTGACCTACTCAGTGTGCGCCTCTGCGTTATAATAATGTCACTTAGCACCACAATCAACAAAAAGGCCGTCAGTCAGCAATTCCTGGGCCAACGTGGCCAAACTGGTCTCTTCTGGATTTTAGCTGAAGCTAATCAGGGGTTAGTTCATACAGCATGTGGATGGGTCAGCTCTAATTTTTACTACGTTTGCTTGGACGTACAATACGAATTGGGACACAACCAAAACAAAGGAACGTAACAAAAAGTTTCTTGAGTAAAATTTAAAGTAAACGAGCAAATGATATCTTTATTGTCTGTCATTCTTTTCTATTAAAGCTGGAAAGTTGTGCACACAAATGGAGAAACGTGAGCAAAGTCTTCCTCCACCACATATACCAAAAAGCAATAACCCAATAACCCTTTTGCCTCATTGGACTAAAATGATAACACCCCAACACAATAATAATTTACCTAAAACCAGTCCATCATTTTCTGTTTTGTCTTTCTTTTTGCTTTTTGATTTAACAAGGAAGTGCATGAGCTGCGGTGGCTTCCATAACATCTAATGCAAAGTTGGTGAGACCCCGCTTGAATTTGTTAATGTCGGTCAGAGGTTGTATTGAACTGGGATTAGTCTTTAATCTAAAACCAGACAGTCAAAAGATTCAAATTAAAGATTTGAATTAATTGACCTTCTTTGTGTATTGAGACAAAAGCTTTCGTTTCTACTTTTATACAACTACATGTTCTGCAGAAGCCTTGTGTGTAATATTGCAGACCCTCTTGTAATTTCCAGTTGACATATTATTGGGGCAGGTGGACTCATTTTTGCCCCCACCCTTTGGACATTTCAACTTTTATAAGACACTTAATTACCTATTATCCAAAGAAAGTTTTCGTTTTGCACTGCTAATTGAAAAACAATATATAAGAAGAAACTTCTAAAAACCAAAAAGGAAAAGGAAGATTTATGACATGGCTTCTAACAACCAACACACTAATGAGCTATGTGCTTAGACTAGCTAGAAGCAGAAACATTAATCCCTATCTATTTTGGTCATAGCTATCTATTCGCTGCCATGCATTCTAGAAGACCCATGTTTCCTCAAATTATTGATTTAATAATTTATTCGATGGGAAACTATATAAGGGACGTCCAGAATAGAGGGTCTTCATAATTGGCAGACAGAAACAATAAAATAGTTCTGCAAATTTGCTGGCCATTGGTAGAAAATCTGTGTCCACTTCTTCAAAGATCTAAACTTTCTAAAAGAAAATAAGAAAAGGCATGTAGTCAAAGAGTCATAGATTAGCAATATTAGGAGTATGGAAAAGCAAAGTGGTTTCTTAGCTTGTCAGTAAAGGTCCTTGCAACGCGCAAAGGGAAATAAAATAGAATTAACACACGAGTGGCAACGCTTTTCTGAGGAGTACTGATCACTTGTGGATGCATGCGTTCGTGCATGCTTCCAGGTCAGTGAATGGCCTTTCTTGATAATTTTAACACATACGTGAATTAAGGGTAAATTTGAAAAAGAAAATAACAAAAAGTTCTTTCGTGCATGCCAAAAAAGTTCGAAAGAAGTTGATCTGAAGGTATATAAGCTTCCTCTTGATATATATACATTTCTTTAATTAATTAGTTAAAAGTTGCTTAAGGGGAATCTTCAAACTTCGAAGATTAATCAGATCAATCCAGTTTTACCCTTTTAACATATATACTGATTGTCGGAGCCTTTTGCAGACTGATTTTCATATTGAACTGACCCATTTCCATATCTAAAGAAATAGCTCTTGCTTACCTAACCTTTACTTGTTGAACCCAATTATGATACTCTGTTTCTGCTGTTATTCTGAACATGCACAAGATTACAGCAACGAACATGCAGGGCAGCAGGAAAGAATTTTTAGAGAACACCGAAGCCCCTAATAGGCTCACAGAAAGACAGACCAAGATACAGATGTTCTTCTATGGTTAATTATATCATCTAATCGCGACAGAAAGTTTGTCTATTTTGTTTGTTAAATTTACAGTCTTTATAGTACTGTGTTAATTATTCTAATACCATTTTTATACCAAACTGGACCCTTGTTTAATAAATTAATTATGACGATTGACAAAAAAAAAAGGAATTTAACTACTTGATCCTAATACAAATGTTACTCGAGAAAGTTAAAAGAGTGTAAAATATTTTTTCTAAGCGACTGCAAATTCTATTAGAAGAAGAAATGAAAAAGAAACGTCTCAATGGCTTTGAGCCATTTCGAGAAAAAAAAAAAAAAAAAAAGAGCCCAAGTCTTCCATGGAAAAACTTCTCGCTCTAGGGCCCCAGGCTCTAGCTCCTGAGAATGGGAAAAAAAAAAAAAGCGTAAAGGAAGTCAAAAGATATTGCTTTTGTCATCTAATAGACTACGTACAGTAAAAGTTATGCATCCTTGGACGCCAAGCATTGGAAACTAAGGTCAAGAAAGTCTCAATGTCTCATATGAATACATACTGTTGATGTATTTTGGTTCGCGTAATACTTCGTGATGTGTTTTGGTTTATTCTTAAGATTTGTATTTAATGAAGTCCTGCTCAAGACCAAAGGTTCAACATGATTGGTGATTACCTGAGAATAGTTATAGTATGATTGAAGTATGCATGTAGATTAAACCCGGAATCGGAGCGCTGATGTTTGTAAAGCACTCGAAGTTTTATCAGAGTTTACTTATAGTTTGATCAAGACTTGCGAAAGTCAATTACAACGGTTTTAACAGAAGTGCACAAAAAACAAGAATTTTGGAATCTTCTTGAGAACCATCTTCCTGACCCTCCAGAAAATAAAATCAATTCTCTCCAAAAAAATAAAACCAATGCTCTTCTTATCTTCGGGAGTTAAATACGATTGAATAGTCATTCCTAGAGAGAGATTCTTGCTTCCATTGTTTTCATTTTACGTATATTCTCTGTAAATGTTTCTGTAGTCTATTATGTGTGAACTGAGATTAAACCCAGTGAGATTGTTCCTTCCCCATCATCTCAAATTCGATTTTGATGGCCAAGATAATATCTAGATTGTTTGATCCTAGTGTGAAAGAGCTGATTGCAAGTGGGTGTGTGGAAAGATCGGCTTAGCTGTAGAGTTTGGTTTTTAGAATCAAGAACTTCAAATGGAAGATGAGTTTCTCATTCCCTGCATGGTGCAAAGCTGGATGTTGTATTCCAGGTATGGTACAAGTTGTGTTAGACTAGCAACGGGGTGTTGGGTAGTTTATAGATCACTGTGTACTGAGTTTGAAGATTCTAGTAGATTCGCTTAAACCGACTTATGAGCCCGAAGAGTTTTTTCCTCTTGAAAGAATTCTTTCAAGTGATTTTTCTCTTCTTAATCAATCTTGGTGTCATTGTGTGTGATTGTGATTGTTATCTGTTTGTTTCTTTGATTAAGAAAGAAATTCTTGAGTTTATTGTAGAATTGATAATCTGCAATAACCTGACCATATTGAGTTGTTATTCCGCATAATATACTGGTTGATTAAGTGTCCCTGAAATTTGCTGATAAGCTTGTGAGATTGTGCACTAGTAAAATTAAAAAGGGACCGAAAATTTTTAGAACTTATTCAACCCCGTCTAAGTTCGACTACTGCATATTGAGTCTTGAACCACCTTGTTCACCTACATTCTGCAACAAAGTTCAAAAGCTTGTGTTGCCTCATTAGACAAGATGAATCGTATTATCTTACATTTCAATCATCTCTGTGTCATATATACGTACGCCATGTAATTGCAGGATTTTTAAGTACAAAATGAAAAAGAACTGTTAACACATAATTTTCCTGCAAGAGAGTTTAAACAGAGCCGAAGATTGGATCCATGCATGGTCATATGTTTGCAGGGTGTCAGAATGTGTGCATGCTCGCGTATGCCTGCGTGTGCGTTCGTTTAATTTGTATGATATTAGACAGAGAGAGAGGCCTGGCCATGGGGCTAAATGACTTTGGTTGCTGTTGGAGGAATTAAAGCAATGTTTGAATAATGCATACTTTCACAAAACATCAGAGCCAATAAAGCTGCTTGCTTTCTAATTACAAGTTTGAATAAAATTATTCCCTTGTTGACTAACCACTACAGTAGTGTTTCTTAAAAAGAAGCTTTTTCTGTATGTCGAGTAAGGAAAAGCAAAGTGGCATTGCGTGTAAACCACAAATCACAATACTGGAAAGAGATTTTGAGCCAAAGCTTGTGAGGCTGAGGTGGAAAAGGGCCTCAAGGACGAGGATGATCCGTGGATTCCCATGGAATCTCGTTAGTTTTTCTTCCATTCTTAACTTGAAATAGCCCTCTTACTACTGCAGCCTCTGATAACTTGATAAGAGCTCTCTCTGCTCACGTTTTCAGGAACTTTGCTTTTTGGGCGAGCTTCAATCCAAAAGTTAAACCTTTCGTATTAGTAGCTTTTGACCGTCGACCCAACAAAATCCGCCACAGCAACATGAAGACATTGCATAGATGCCCACCAAGGCCGGCTCAAGCCGTGTAAATTAATAGGAATTTTATATACATTTTAATATAAAATATTTAAAGGTCTCATTAATTATTTTTTATAGAACTCTCATACATGATATCAAAGCCCTATAATTTGCAGAAATTTATAAGGTATTCTCATAACTTGCACAGTTAAGAAATTTATAGAGTATTTTTTAACTTTAAACAAAGTTTAAAGTTAAAAAAAAAATGATTAGGAGAAATGGGAGAAACATATCATTCAATGAGCAAAAAGAAAATCCACTTATGATAAAAAAATATGAAAAAGATTGCATCTTGTCATTTTTATTTTTATTTTCCTTAACTTCGATGTCTTTTTATTTCTTAGGTCATCTACAACACAAAATGTATATATATTTTGCTCTTTGGGGCCTTGCTCAGGTGTGAGGCCTTAGGCTATCGCCTAAATTGCCTTATCTTTGAGCTCGCCTTGATCCTCACTAACCTATCAAAGTAAAAAGTAGTACCAAATGACTCAATAAAAAATTGGAAGATGGATCGAATTAAGGAGATCACGGACAACACTCGAGGATGCCTTTCCCTCAATATGTGTAAAAAAAGCATAAATATTTGCCAACATTTGCTTAAGCTCTTGCTTAAGATAAAAAAATATATATTATTGAAAATTATTGTTAATAAAAATAGTTATTATAAAATATATATTTAAGAGAGAGGAATCAAAGGTGATACTACATATCTAGTGCATGTTTGTTTGGCTAAAAGTTATAGAATTTGAATATAATTTTTTAAATTTATACTCCTAGCATTATTCCTACACATATTAATACAACTCAATATTACTTTTTTTACACACATCAATACAACTTTTACACGCATGTCAATAAAGCTCACACATCACCTAAATATTCACATTATTCTTAAAATTCAACAAATTAACATGCCCCTAAACAGTTATTCTGGTGACATTCTAAAAAAACTCATGAACCCTCACGTCGACCTCTTGGAGATTAAAGTGTTGGAACAAGTGGCTCGTAACAACCCCATGCACCCTCGGGGATGTTTGAGGGTGAAAATTTTGGGTATTAGGGTTTGAGAAATATTATAAAGTAAAGATATGTATTATAAGTATTATTATAAAGTAAAGAGAGAGAAAATTTTTAATAAGTATTATAATAATAAAAAATTATGTGAAGAATATTTTAGTATTAAACTTAAATATTTGGCCCCAATTATTTGGGGCTCAAACATCCCCCTCACGTGGACCTCTCTTTCTCTTTTTGTGTACAATAGAAATCAAATTATAGAGTAATAATAAAGGTATGGCCAAAAATATCAAAGCTATAATCTCTTATTTATCAAAACATATTATAAGGGTAGGATGATTTCTTTCTCATTTCGTTACTTTTGCCTTTTTTATTTACTGCTGTACATATTGACTTTGGCCCATATGAACGTTTTTGGTTGGGGCAAAAGCATCCCATTTTTTATTTTTTTAAAAAGTTTAAAGTATCACCACTACTTAACCTTCTTATTTTTTTTATTAAAAATAAACGCATTATATACATGAAGCAGAAAAAAAAAACAAAAGAAATTGATTTAGAAAAAAAAAACAAAAGAAATTGGATAAAACTTAAGACTAAAAAATTGTGTAGCCGCCTCGTTTTAGTCTTTTTGCTAGTGGCAGCTAGATCATTATAGAAAGCAATAAATTAATATTAATTAATAGCAACAATAATACAAATAATCAAATATAATATGTAAATGATCGCACAAAAAAATCATATAATAAAAAAAAAACAAGAAATGGACAAAACACCTTTTTGAGTTCTTCCATGTGCTCTGTAAAGTAACGACCGAAAGTGTATTACTATAAAAGAAAAAATAATAATAACGGGTAATAAAATAACATATAATTTTATTAAAATTTTAATGACAAACGCACTGATAATTAGGTAAAAAAATAAATTAAAGAAAGAAAAAAATGGCTCGAATCTCCATGCACTTGAATGTGTACCAAAGAATGCGCACCGTTAGATGGTAATTGGCCTGAGTTGGCTCGTTTGACTAGAGCGGGACCATCCTACGGTCACAGTGTAGAATAGGAATTCTTACAACATCTGTCATCTGGGGACGACCTTCCTATTTCCGAAAGAAAAGCGTCAAAAGTCGTCGACAAATTCAGTAACTGTCACTGTTCGGTACCCAGAATTCCAGACACGTGTAACGTTCTGCGTAAAAAATGCAATTTGGGATTTTTTTTTAAAAATTGCCCATCAATTTCTGAAATGTCAGTTCCACCCACCCAAATGCAATTATTTCTTAAAAAAAAGCTGAATTATTTCTTAAAATAAATTCTCTAATTATATTTTTTTATTATATTTTATCATTTAAATCATTTAAATTATCTGTTTGAAATTCAAGTCTTAAATTCTTAAAAGATATTGATTTAATTATTTATTTTATATCTCAACCATTTTTTACATTCCAAAGATAATTGATCTATCTAGCTAATATTCAATACACAGTGGAATAACTTATCATTTGAATGTTGCAAAAAAAGAGAGTTGATATGCATTCATAAATACAATAAAAAAAATTGCAATATCATCAGTATGTTGAAAGTCCAAATTTTCACTTGATATATTTGGTTACAAACTTGATACGTCTTATATGCAAGAATATGCAGTACAAAGGAGAATATTATGATCTTCCGAGCTCGAGCTTGATATTCTGAAATTATGCAAGGGTTCTTTTGATATTTGGTAGAAAGGAAAAGAAATGAATAGGGCTCAAAGAAAGAACAGAAGAAAGGCGGCTACCAACTTCACCGGTTTTGGCTGTCCAAAAGACTGCACAAAACAGATAAAAAAAAAACTAAAGAAAAGATAGAAAGATGCGGAAGAAAGAAAAGGAGAGGAAGGCAAAGAGAAAGAGAATCAAGGAGCTTACCAACCAAATAGTAGAGGCTTTTAACGTCCATTAGTATGGCATGCTATAAATAGTTGAGGGCCACACCACATAGCGGAAGCAAGTCATTACCTGTCAAGAACCTCAGACCAACGTTGCCTACAAACTCAGACCAACGTTGCCTTCTCATTTGTCCTTCCAAACACATTCATTCTTGGCTCTTATCACAGTTCCAAAGCCTGAATCTTTGCTCCATTCTCAGGATCATCGACGTAACTTTTTCTTGAACATCCTATATATCATCTTCCATATTCTTGCACTGCAAGCCTTTTGAATACTATACCCATTTCCTCGTTTCTTTTGGTAGTAGTTGGATTTTTGGGTGCCACTATCATCAACTTTCTTGAATCTCCAAGCTTTTTTTGCCAAAAATATTCATCCAACATTTTCTATAATTTTAAACAAGTTTGTGGCTGAGGAAACCTTTTCTGAGGAGCCGGCTTTGGCCAATTTGGACCCAGAAAATTTTGGGGAATGCATACGGTATATATAATAGGGCATATATCAGTTGTTATATATCCTGTAAGAGAGGTTAAAAGGGCTGTTAGACTTGGAGATAATGGAGCAGAAGCACGTTTTGTTGTCAGCTTTGAGCGTTGGGGTTGGACTTGGCGTGGGCCTGGGATTGAGTTCTGGACAGACAGTGAGCAAATGGGTAGGCGGGAATCGGTCTCTGGACGAGATTTCCTCGGAGCAGATCGAGCAAGAGCTTATGAGGCAGGTCCTGGACGGGAAAGATAGCAAAGTCACATTCGACGAGTTTCCTTATTACCTAAGGTAATTGAGAAATTCATCACATATGACGCTTTTGATACCTTAGTTGCTTGTGTTCATAATGCTATCTGGGCACCTAAAAGATGCGTATACTGTGATTAATGAAAATTGGTGCGCATGGATCTGTTACAAGTTGACTTGTAAATGATTTTCTGCTCTAAATCTGCTGGTCTTTCGATTTGATTTTTATTAAAAACTGACTTGCTGTAGAGGTTTTTTATTAATGGGGTTTTCTAAACGCCAGGTATTCTATAATAATACATGGGTAATTGACTTTTAATGATCTTATTCTTTGCTCCTTGCCAAGTGAGCTTATTATATTCTTCCATAGACACAACTAAGACTTAATAAAGCAAATGTCTAAATCTAGAAAGAAAAAGTCAGATGATTACCCTGAAGTGAATTTCGTAATCATGTCATGTGAGCACTGGAATTCCAAGCTGGAGCAAGATGCCAATATGTGACTGTTTGTTGTGAGATCGTAGAACATGCAGCTTGTTGTGATTATTTCGTGTTAGCTGCCGTTCCAGGTCTGGGCCTCCATCACCTAATACTTGTCATAGGCCTGTTTGGCTTGTAGATTGGATACTTTATGTAATAGCAACGTGTGTTTCTTGAATACTCGTGTGTTTCCTGGCTTTTTTAGTTTTATCTATGGTTTCTGTTGATAAAAAAAACTTGTGTTTCTTGAATGATCGTAAGTGATTTAACATTTTCCACCCTGCTGATAATGGAATTGTAGTGAGAGAACTCGGGTCTTATTGACAAGTGCTGCATATGTTCATTTAAAACACGCCGACTTCTCCAAGCATACCCGGAACCTTTCACCTGCAAGTAGGGCTATTTTGCTATCAGGACCTGCTGGTATGTAATGTGCAGATGCTATATGATTCTGCTCTGAATCAGTTATGCTTTGAAGTTTTCACTTTTAAGCTAATCTGGGTTGCATTATCAATTTTCTGCAGAACTTTACCAGCAAATGCTCGCCAAGGCTTTAGCATATTACTTTGGGTCGAAGTTGCTGTTGCTTGATGTCAATGACTTTTCTCTAAAGGTAACATTTTCCAGCTGTAAACTTCCTTACCTTTGGACAGTTGTTCCATAATATTCATATCTTTCTGTTCACCTTTCCACAGATGCAGAGCAAATATGGTTTACCTAAAAAAAAATCTGTAAGCTTTCTCTTCTTAGAGTGAGAAATAGAATATTGTTTTAGCATTTTCAAGCATTTAATACATTTGTGAGACGTAGTAAGTAGATGAAGGTTAACCGTGAACTTCATTGTAGAGGTGCCTTTATTCTATGAACTTCTTGTCACTCGTTTCTGCACTGCACTTGATGTGTTCTTTGGCAAACCGTTGTTGGTATACTGACGATGGAGGGGAATTTTAAGCAATTATCTCTAATGAAGTTTTACCTTTCTTGTTGTTTATTTTTGTAGCCTTTCAAGAGGTCCATCTCAGAAATAACTTTGGGGCAAATGTCCAGTCTGTTTGGTTCCTTTTCTATCCTTCCTCCAAGGGGGGAAACTACAGGTACGAAAAAGAATCCGAGCTCTTTATCTATCTCTAATTGATGCATTTTTGTTTGAAGGATAAGAAAGCCCTCATTCTAGTGAATCCGTTTTAATTTGTAGTGGTTGTCTCAATTTGTTATAGTTATATTAACTAACCCCAATGGAGAATTTTTCTACAGGCACATTGCATCAACAACGAAGTGCTACAGACATTAGATCAAGGTACTGAAGATCAGTTAGATCCAACCCATGTTATTGCCGATCCAACTTGCTGGAATATATGGCTTCGTTGAGTTTAGTCACTTTTGACTATTTGTTCACAATTCAAAATTGGTAACATGTCGGGTTTCTTATTTAAAGCAGTGCATTCATTTATCTGCAGGGCTACTGAAGGGCCCAGTAATCCTTCGAAACTTCGGAGGAATGCATCTGCTATGTCTGATATCAGTAGTGTCACTTCTCAATGTGCTCCCCAAAGCCCAGGTTATACATCATCACCATTTCTTGCTATATATTTATCTTTAGATGCTTGAATTGTTAGTTCATACAGCAACTTGGTTTCAACTGGACGCCTTTCATGTTTATTAGCATGCTTTGGTTTATTTAGTTGTTGTCATAATATCCAAAAAGCAGCATCATAGGATGTTGCCTGATTGTAGAAGTGTTTCAAGTTCATTTGATAATCAAACAGAAGTTGCCTTTCTCATTAGATCAGTATAGTAGAAGGGGAGTATTTTGGTCCTCTATGCCACTGTCTTGTAGGGTGAAAAATTGGCTTGTTCAACTGTTTAGTGGATCTAGCAGAGATTCTCTCACCTAAAACATAAATCAGCTTTCACTGGATGCATAAGATAATTAGGTTCTTTCAATCATCGCAATTTTCTATTCTCTAAACAGTGTTGGGAATAACGGAGGGTGTCTTTTCCTAATTTTCCTGTCTTTACCTGACATGTAACATGACTTGATCTTCGCAAGTATCCCTTTTTATTGGTGCAACTTCTGGATGAGTTGCTAGTATTAGACACTGAATAAGTACCTTTGAGCCAACTTTTTGGTGTTGTTTTATCATTAGTGTTTTTCAAAAAGTCCAATACCGACTGCATTTAAGCGCTATTTCCATTAGTGTCGCTGAATATCTTTGTGGACTTATCAGCTTTAAGGTACCATAAATTTCTGCACCTAGATTCTATGAACTGATGTCTGTTTGAATTGGAAAAATTTATTGCTCAATAATTTTGCTTTATGGCTATCCGTCCTTCCTTAGGTTCTCTACTTCATTGGAAGCTGAAGATCAGTAGCAAGCATTTGTGATTCCATTTGCTACAATAGTTCTCTAGACTTTGAGCCTAGTAGGAATTCATCACAGACTTCGAGTGCTTCACCTGGAACATCGTGTCCATTTTACTTCGATCTGCAAAGTGCTATCTATTGCAATTTATTTTTGTCAATCAGTTACATGCCACATGTTGGGAACTGTTTAGACACTATCCGTATTGCTTCTTTATGATTTGTTTATTTTTCAGCTCCACTCAAGCGCACAAGCAGCTGGTGTTTTGATGAGAAGCTTTTCCTACAGTCACTTTACAAGGTAATCTCATCATAGATAAGCGGCTAAAAATCAAGTTCCTTTCTTATTCATGCATGATGTTGCGCAAATGATGTTTACAGCCAATGTGGATGATAAATACTACCTTATACGCTGGGGCTGCAGTCCCAACTGCAGGCTAATGCTAGTTGCTCTTTTTGCACTTTTGAACATAAGAAGTGTGTACAAGCACATTACCTGGCTATCTGTTGCTTCACAATATCCAAACAGGCAGGAATGCCTTTTTTTTTTTTTACAGGTCTTGGCTTCTATATCAGAAGCTGGTTCCATTATTTTATACGTGAGGAATGTTGAACAGCTTCTCCTCCAATCACAAAGAGTATACAATTTGTTCAACAAATTGTTAAAGAAACTCTCGCGTTCTGTGCTGATACTTGGTTCCCGGATGTTGGACCCAGAAGATGATTGCAGAGAAGTGGATGAGAGGCTCACACTTCTGTTCCCTTACAATATTGAGATCAGACCCCCAGAAGATGAGACTCATCTTGTCAGCTGGAAGGCCCAACTGGAAGAGGACATGAAGATGATCCAGTTTCACGATAACAAAAACCACATTGCTGAGGTACTAGCAGCAAATGATCTTGAATGCGATGATTTGGGTTCAATCTGTCATGCCGATACAATGGTTATTGGCAATTATATAGAAGAAATTGTTGTATCAGCAATATCTTATCATTTGATGAATAATAAGGATCCAGAATACCGTAATGGAAAGCTTGTCATATCATCTCAGAGGTAGATATTTTTTGTGTTCCTCTGATGTTCTAATTACTTCTTATGGGAATAAATCGATAATCCATCTAATCACTTATCTGGGTCTGGAAGCAGCTTGTCCCATGGGTTGAGTATATTCCAGGATGGCAAATGTGGTGGGAAGGATACTCTCAAGATGGAGACTAATGCTGAATCTTCAAAGGTTTATTTCCATCTCTGTGTTATTCTACATTTTGCAGTGTAAGCATAATGGGCAGTACAGTTACACTTTCAATATGTTTAATCTGTTATATCTTTCTTCAATTGTAGGAAACGGATGCAGAAGACGCTGTTAGTGCAAAGACCGAATCAAAGTCTGAAACGCCTGCACCTGAAAACAAAAGTGCAATGAAGAAGGATGGTGAGAATGCACCAGTACCAAAGCCTGTAAGTCAAGTTCTTCCATACTTAAAACTGGAATTGGAAATAAATTTACTGAGTTGGGTATTAATCGTTGAATAATTTGCAGAGAAATGTGTCTCTGCAGTTGTATCATCAGTCTGCATTGTCAGATGACTTTTATTCCATGCTTCATGTACATGAAGTAATTTAGATGTTGTATTTCATGAATAATTTAATAGAATGTACATGTTGTGCATGGAATTTTCAACTCGTAAACTACCAAACACAGCCTTTTGATCGATTGGTTGGAAGTATTGCATCCTTTCAAAAAATAAACTATTCTCTTTTATGGATGTTAATTCACCAAAGATAAAAGGAAAATTCTTTTTGTTGCTTTAAGTATTCAGGCAATATTTGGAATAATTAAGAATATAAAATTATATTTTAGCTTTAAGTTAGAAAAAATTACTGGTAAATATATATGCTTAGTATCTTAATCACAAATTATGCCTTGTCAAATATACGATTGATTAACTTTTTTATCTTAGGTCATGTACAGTTATAGAAGGCAAATTAGTGCTGGTTTCGACCACTGCTGGTAACATTTTGTTTTATATCAGAAGTATGTTTTTTTTCCTAGCATTAGCTGGATATGTATTCCAATTCCCTGATAACCTTGAAATAGCTAACTCAGGACTATGATCCATGAGTTTAAGACCATGGTTTTTTGAAACCCTCAAGTTGGACACAGTATATTAGCCATTTTTTTAGAGTGACTATTTTCTCTGGTTCTTCATTGTTGGTCTAACTACTGAAGCCTCATAATAATCCGACAGGAAGTTCCTCCTGACAATGAGTTTGAGAAGCGCATAAGGCCAGAGGTTGTCCCTGCCAATGAGATTGGAGTGACATTTGCAGATATTGGTGCCTTGGATGAGATTAAAGAATCACTTCAGGAGTTGGTCATGCTCCCTCTGCGAAGACCAGACCTTTTCAAAGGAGGCCTTCTCAAGCCCTGCAGAGGTATATTGCTTTTTGGGCCTCCTGGTACGGGAAAAACAATGCTGGCAAAAGCCATTGCTAATGAAGCTGGAGCAAGTTTCATCAATGTCTCAATGTCCACTATCACTTCAAAATGGTTTGGGGAGGATGAAAAGAACGTTCGAGCTCTGTTCACACTTGCTGCAAAGGTATCCCCAACAATCATTTTTGTTGATGAGGTTGACAGCATGCTTGGGCAGCGGACTAGAGTTGGGGAGCACGAGGCTATGCGTAAGATAAAAAATGAGTTCATGATGCACTGGGATGGGCTGTTGACACAACCTGGTGAACGGATTCTTGTTCTTGCAGCGACCAACAGGCCATTTGACCTTGATGAAGCAATTATTAGGCGGTTCGAGCGAAGGTATACCTCATACTTGTCTTTCCATTTGGCATATTTTATCAGCGTCTCTATCCTCATATCAATGCATCCATTGTCTTTTTCGTTGAAGAGCTGTCTGTTTAAATGCCCAATATCTCAAATCAGTTTTGTTACTTCACTATATTACTTGTATTTTTTTTAGCTCTCCCAATATCTTTATTCTTTAGCTGGCATCTAATGCCTCAGGAAAATAAATCGTTCCATTGATCCCTTATCTTTAATTCTCCAGTACTTGTCTGACTTTCAAGCAAGGCGGTCATCATTTAACGACAAGCCTTTTCATCATTTCATCATTTAATGACAAGCCCCATAAACTTCTATTTTGTCTTCTAACTATTCAGATGCTTAATGAGAATGTTTGATGCCGCTGTCACTCGGTCCTGGTTAACACCTGTGTTATCCTGGGAAAATAATCCTTAACTATCAAGACTTTCACATAATTACCGTTAGGTCATAATTATAGAGGAAACATCTCGAGGATTAAATTCTTGCAGATAAAATTGTTGATTAACGTCATATTTTCTTATTCCTGAACTTTCATATGTTGAGCAGAATTATGGTTGGCCTCCCATCCGTTGAGAGCAGGGAAATGATCTTGAGAACTCTTCTGGCAAAAGAAAAAGTTGAAAATCTAGAATTTAATGAGCTTGCAGTCATGACAGAAGGATACAGTGGAAGTGATCTCAAGGTTTGTTTCTTGTAATATGCATAACTTATACACTGACTGGCTATGATAAGCTCCTTACATTTACTGCTGAATACAGAATTTATGCATAACAGCAGCTTATCGACCTGTTAGGGAGTTCATTCAACAGGAGAGATTGAAGGATGTGGTAAATACATCTTAGCTTTTCTTCTTTCCTGACAGAATATTTGATCTTTATCACAAAGCTTACTAACATCTCTAACTACAGGAGAAGCGCGAAGATGCAGAAGGCAAGACCTCCCCGAAGGAAGGTTCTTCAGAGACAAAAGAGGAAAATAAAGAGGATCAAGTAATTACCTTGAGGCCTTTGAGCATGGAAGATATGAGGCAGGCAAAGAATCAGGTAAGCTGACTTGCATTTCGCATTGATATTTAACTGCTCCATATAATGCTTGGTCTGAGACAAGTACACCTCAGCGACTCGTCGCTTAGCCATTTGACTTCCCTCTCAGTGGTGTTTGGAACAGCCAATGTCTCAAGCCTCGTTTTGTATTTCTACATAAAACCTGTATGAAACGGGCAATTCTTGTGGTCCCTCTCTGTGATAGTGAAACCCTCTGCCTCTCTAGTTCAAAGTGGTCCACAGGCACGACTTTCTATAACGAATGCCAGGATGATGACTGCCTTTAGCTTTTCTTCCAATTCCCTATAGATCCTATTGCAATTAAATGTCACTACACTCTCTGCCATGTTGTGGTTACTGACAGGTTCAACATTCTCAGGAATGAATTTCTCTCTTTTTATTTTAACCTTGAGGTTCAAGATGCCAAAAGGTGGACTACATCAAGAATCATATCTTACGATTGATCTTGTCCTGCTGCTATTGGACGTGATCAACCAGTTGAATGGCTTTCAAACATCTTAATGGCTAAAATATTTTGAAAGATCTGACTTTGGCCCGTGTGGATTGTTTTGAAGAATGGCATACATATTAAGCTTTTACAATCCTTCATTCTCCCAACATTTATTTATCACTTTTCCAGTAGTTTTTTCCTCCTATGCCACTCTTCCAATAGTTTTTTGTGTGCAAAATGCAATGCAGGTTGCTGCAAGTTTTGCTGCAGAGGGATCGATTATGAGTGAGCTGAAGCAGTGGAACGAGTTGTATGGGGAAGGAGGTTCAAGGAAGAAGCAACAGCTTACTTACTTCTTATAGATTGCGAGGTCTGTGTCTCATACATTCAGAGGCATAATTCTATTTGCAAAAGGATGCCTAAGTTAGGGGAATCTGGAAAGCCTTCCCTTCACCTGAAATTCAATGTCGCGTTGATTGGGTAGTTCAAGTGCCAAATCCTCAAGAAAGATATCCTCAAAATCCCAGCAAAGTTTATTTCAGAGTGCAACATATCTCTGTGGCCTTTGCACATCATGTTTAAGAGAGGGAGTTTTCGGTATCTGCTTGGTCATTCATTTAAACATTTGGAGCCAGTCTTTTAGTATTATTCCGTGAATTTGTGATATTTGGCGATGCACATAGGTTTAGGGACAGTGGGAGGAAGTTACTTTGAATTTGATAAACATATGCTGTACCCCATGGACTATCTCCTCATACCCTAGCATTTGTATATTTGTTTAATGTAAACTTTCATAGTGCACTTTTTTTTTCTAAGCAAACAACAAACCAAACCTCTCAGACGCAACAAGCTCATGGAGGGATCCATGGGTTGTCACTTGAGAGTATGCCTACAGGAATACAATTTAAAGGAACATAACCCTCAACATCCACAGAACACACCCATTGAGCAATCTTATGAGCTAGGCTATTAGCGCCCCTTTTCACATGACAAAATTTCCAGAAAATCCTTTGGCTAGCAAGACGATGAATATCAGCAACCACATTGTCAATTTGCCATAAAGCTCCATCAGACCGATTGTTAATAGCTTCAATGACAAACAGGGAGTCTCCTTCAAGCACAATACGGGAAGCAGGAAGTAAAAAAAGCCTCCTGAGCTGCCATTAAAGCAGCCCTTGCCTCGCCCACAAGAGCGCCGCTAGGAGGAAACCTCTTTGTGAAAACAAAGAGGATGTGTCCTTGCTCATCTCTGCAAACCGCAGCAGCAAAGGAGAAGGATTTACGAATGGCCACATCAAAATTTATCTTCCATATACCACTAGGAGGAGGTTGCCATACAAGCGTGGTATCCGCCAAATTATCTTTCCAAACCAGAAGAAGTTCCTGATACCGGGAAGAAGTAGATTGCAGAAGCTGGTGTATATCTAACCCACCACCTTTATGAACAATCTGGTTACGAGCAAACCATATTGAATCCATAAGCACAGTAGCAAATCTCCGAAAATTCACTTGCTGATTCAAGGCCAGACCCAGGATTTGAGATGGATTGAGGATAAGTCTTACCCAATCAACAATACTCGAGAAAGGAAGCTGAGAAGTATTGAGTGGCCAAGGAGCTTCCCTCCACATGATTTGCGCCAAAGGACACGCAAAAAAGAGGTGGATCAGCGACTCCACCTGCTAGTGACAGAACACACAAAAAGACTCCTCAACTGGTCTATTAGAAAACTGGTTCGTCATCCCCTTGGAAGGGAGACAGTTCCAAGCCACTTTCCAAAGGAACAATTTCAGCCGGGCTTGCATAGGAATATGCCAAATCAGATTCCACTCCTCTTTTGATAAAATATTCGGAGAAGTAATAAGATGATTAAAGAGCTGATGTGCAGATTTGATGGAGAAACGCCCATTAATCTCAGGAGTCCATATAAGGGAATCGGCTTGATTGTGGCGAGGCAGAGGGAGAGTTAAAATAGCGTCTGCATCTTCAGCTACAAAAAGGTGACGAATAAGATTAACGTTCCAAGCTCTAGAGAACGGTAGGATCAGAGAGTTAACCTTAGTCTCTGCATCAGTTAAAATAGTGTTCAGACGAGGCCGGGGGCAATGGGGATTAGGAGAAGGAATCCAGAGATCATGCCACACCCGAACCTGGGCACCCGAACCGATCCGAAAAAAGGATACGCTTTTCAAATTAGGAGCAACACGAGTAATTCCTTTCCAAAACCAAGAATCCCCAGCAGAAGCTTTAGCATCCCAGACACGGGCACCTTTAAGGTATTTGGCACGAATAATTTGCACCCAAAATTTATTCGGATTAGATTGAATCTGCCATCCCAGCTTAGCAATAAGAGCTTTGTTGTGGCATTCCATAAGTTTGAGTCCCAAACCACCCTCCACTTTAGGGCGACATAGAGAAGCCCAAGACTTAAGGCACATATGATGCTGTGAATCCAAAAATCCCCACCAAAATCGCATCATCATGGAGTCCAATTTTGAACATATGGTCTTGGGGAGAAGATAATTCGCCATGGTATAGGTAGGTAAGGCAGCAGCCACAGATTTGATAAGGACTAACCGTCCAACTTGAGAAAGAGTTTTCAATTGCCAGCCCTCAAGACGCTGTTTAACTCTATCACAGATAGAAGAGAACTGGCGATGCTTGTTTCGACCCAAAACCATAGGAATACCCAGATGCTTATCAACACACTGTTTCCAGGGGAGATTGAGAATGAAACAGATTGTAAGATTATTATCGTGCCGAACATTTCTACTAAAGGAAACAGAGGATTTCGTGGGGTTTAATCTCTGTCCCGACCAACTCTCATATCTCAAAAGGCAATCAGCAATAACTCTGGCTTCCTCTCTAGAGGCTCTGCAAAAAATTAATAGATCATCAGCAAAAAGTAAATGAGATAAGGCAGGAACTCCCATGCCAAGTTGAATGTCGTGGATCCGGTTGGCTTGTTCTTCACGGAGAAGCATGCGAGAGAAAACTTCAGACCCTATAATAAATAAGAGAGGAGATAAAGGGTCTCCTTGCCGGAGACCACGAGTAGGTTCAAAGAAGCCCATGGGAGACCCGTTTAACAAAATGGAGTAGGAAACTGTTGAAATACATTGAGAAATCCAATGAATAAATTGATCATTAAACCCAAAGCATTTTAAGGCAGTTAAGATAAGGTTCCACTTCATTCTGTCGTAAGCTTTCTCAATATTAGCTCGGATGACCATATATTGGCGGCCCTTACGCTTACTACGAAGCATATGGAATACCTCGTGAGTAAGGATGAAATTATCTTGAATCAACCGCCCTTGCACAAAGGCAGACTGAAAAGGAGAAATAATGTTAGAAAGCACCAACCGCAATCTTTTCACCAAGACTTTGGCAATTAACTTATACGAAACATTGCAGAGACTAATAGGCCTATAATGAGACATAGTATAAGGACAATCAATCTTAGGAATAAGAACAATATGCGAATGATTAACCTCAGTAGACATAAACCCATGGCAGAAAAAGGACTTAACCATTGTCGTAACTTCTGGCCCAACTATAGTCCAATATTGCTTATAGAAAAGCCCAGTCATACCGTCAGGACCCGGACTCTTAGTAGGCCCAATATCGCGAAGGGCCTCGAAAATTTCCGCATCTGAAGGGGTGGAGCAAAGCATGGTGTTGTCCTCCATAGAGATTGCCGAACTGATAAGATGGTCCAAATCAGGGGGTATGATCGGATCGGAGGTTGAAAAAAGAGATGTGAAATGCTGCACCATGTGAGACCCAATCTCTGGGCGGGATGAAATCCATCTGCCAGCATTATCCTTAAGAAATTCAATTGCATTTCTGCGCCGGCGAATAATGGTAGACAAGTGAAAGTGTTTCGTGTTAAGATCAGATGTTTTAAGCCATTCTTTCCTTGCTTTCAGCTTCCAAAAAAGTTCTTCAGATCGAAGCTCCTCATCAAGAGCAATCTTGCAGTGCCTCTCTTGAGAACTATTCATCAAAGTCGGATCGCCCTCTTGCAGATAGGTAAGATGGAGCTGAAGATTTTTTATACGGTCCTAAAGAAGACCAAAGTGAGTCTTATTCCATGCTTTTAAGGCCAATTTGACAGCTTTAATCCTTTTGCAGACCCAAAAAGCAGGAGAACCACGAATATGGAAAAGCCAACTATTATTAACAACAGTTTCACAGGAACTATCACGAATCCACATAGATTCAAAACGAAAGGGTTTATGATAGGAGAAAGCATCACCATCGGTATCTAACAAAATAGGATTATGATCCGAGGACGATCGAGTCAAATGGGAAATACGGCTACGAGGAAATAAGGATTGCCAATCCCCATTAGCAATCGCCCTGTCAAGCCGCTCACAAATGTTGGCTTGCCCCTCGCGATTGTTACTCCAAGTAAATTTTTGACCTTTAAAGCCCAAATCAATTAGCCCACAAGTATCCATTAAATGTTGGAAATGATTGTGAGAAGTCGATGCAAAAGGTCGACCTCCACGTTTCTCGAAACTATTCAAAATACAATTAAAATGACCAATACACAACCAGGGGCCCGAGAAAGCATTAGCCAAATTAGAAAGAAAATTCCAAAAATCGAGTTTTTTGTGCCAATCCGTAGGACCATAAATACCAGATAAGAGCCAAGGAGTATTAGAAGGAACCGAATAAACCAACACAGAAATAGCATTATCATTAATACTGACAACTTCAACATCCAAGCCCAAACGCCACGCAAAAAGTAAACCTCCTTTAGAACCATCAGGAGGGTGAAATACAAAAATGATAGAAACCAATACGGTGCATAACAGAAACCACATTAGAAGACTTGGTTTCAGCCAAGAACAAAAAATCCGGATTGTGATTTCTCACAAGATTCCGGATGGTACGAACTGCCGCAGCTCTACAGAGCCCACGGCAGTTCCAATAGACGCCAATCATGGCGAAGGAGGGGGCATGGGACGGCCCGCCTCCTCAGCCATTTTGGATTTTCCAGTAATAGGATCGACAATATCAGAGTCAACTGATTCAACTGATTCAATAAGTCTGAGCAATTCTTTTTTCATCGCAAAAAGTTAAAGTAGTTGATCCCACTGCAGTAGATTCATTGCTCGTTGCAGTATTCATGTCCAAAAGGTGAGAGGGATAGTTGGAACACGCCAGAACAGCTGGCCTCACATCCGAATCAGATTGGACCGTTGAAGACTCAACCTCCAAGAGGTGCGGTTGCTGCAGCAATTCTGCCAAAATGTCTTCTGCCCCTTCAGTAATAGGCTCCGGCGGTTGCTTGGGAGGAAGGGCTACATGAAAACTCAGGACAGGTGTCAACTGAACACCCGGTGACTGCTGGTCACGAACACAAGACCCACCATCTTCCTCCTTGGACGCTGGTGCCATCGGCAAAGACTGAGAAGAGCTTGAGACTTGCATTTCTTCCTCCCGAACTGTAAAACTCGAAAGGTGCTCCTGAGTGCATGTTGCATGGGCTGAGAGAGAGTCGCCTGACCCCACCAAGGGACCATGCCATGGAGGAGAAGTAGGGAGGCTCTGTATAGGAACTGAAAAATCCAGCACTTTAGAAAAAGTAGCATCATAGTGCACTTACTCTTGCTGAGTTTGCTAAAAAAATATGATGATTTGTATATTTGTTTAATGTAAGCTTTCATAGTGCCGTACTTAACTCTTGCAGAGTTTGCTAAAAAATATGATGTAAAAATGCCTTTACAAGGCATGAGAACCTAATTTGGATCTTTATGTGCATTTGGCATTATCAAAATATGCTACCAGCAAAAACATATCTGCAATATCAGAGACACCACTTGTGCCCTAGACCCTATGAGTAAGGCAGTAAGCTGTCGTGGTGGAAGATTCCATATAGTGTTTTGCCGAGTAGTGTTAAATCAGGCTAGATTACTTGAAAACCGCTACGTGCATTTATGAAAGCCGAAAGGCATGATAACGAAGTTTTCTACATTAGCTTCTAATCTTCTTCTTTTTTTAAAAAAAAAAATCGAGTGTTTGGATCAGTTTATACGCAACTTGTTATGCCTTCCGTTTAAGTGTTGAACACTAGCGAAAAACAACCCGCCAATCAGCAAGAAATCTTACTCATTGTTCTGACTTTCGTCTCTGTTGATCGCTGAAGCAAGCTAGAGTGAGAGGGCTACATGGACTCCGAGAGATCTCATGAAATTTCTGCCACCACGTAAATTATCCAATCTAAAGAGGTAAGCCCAGCCAAACACAACCAACTTTCAGATATTTATGTCTAGCAAATGCAATCAAAATTAAAAAAAAAAAAATCACACATCCAGCAGGAAAAAGTACCATCCCAAGTAACCCCGAACAAGAGGCCAGGAATCCGAGCCAAATCATGTATCCTAACAAGGGAGGGTTGAAAATAATATATAATGTAACGTCCCTGACAAATAATTTTATGCCTCTTTTTAGAAAGTTGGGTTGGAGGATCACGCATAGCGTAAACAAAGCAAAATTATTAAAATTAAGGGATAATATTATAATAGACCCTTTAATTATGGGTCAAAATTAATATAGTCTTTCTAAATTTCATAACGGATTATTGATCACTTATGTTTGAGACACTGTTTACTCAGATTTTACAAGTAAAGACTTACTTTTTCTCACTAAAGTTCTAAACTTTGGCGTAATAACCTCTAAAATTATTAAATTAAGAAGTTCTGCATATTTAATTCGAAATACTAATTAAGGAAAAAAGCAATAATTTGGATAAAAAAAATCCATTTCAGGGATTTCATCGTGCTGATCCAAATGATCATGTTTTTTTATCTCTTCCCCTCACGCGAACTCTCCGCTGCTTTTGTTAACCTCTTCCCCATGCCATAGTGTTTGAACCTGTTCCTTTTTTCTTCCAACATGTCAAACCCTTTAGAGAGGTACCAGAAACTGGGCTTGAGGGAATCTCTGCCAAGAATCTACCGATACCCAATAGCCTGCAAGGAGCTCAGCTTCATTCTTCGAGGCGCTTACAACAAACTACCCAAAAATTTGCAATTACTTATCTTCGAGGACACCCTCACCGCCTTTCATCTCCTTCCTCAGTAAGTGTTCCTCGCCAATCCCATTGTCACTTTTCCCGTACTACACGTAATCCATTGTCAGTTAGACTAAAAATTGTTCAGATTACCTGTGAATGTTATTGGTTATTTCATTAATATTGTGTATGAATATTATATCCAATGAATTTTCCGACAGGTTTTTGTTATGTCTGTCATTCAAAGTTGTGAAATTTTGAGTAAAGATGTCAAGCCATAATTTTGGAATAGATTGGATTATGCAGTAATTCTCTTATCTCGCTGAAAAGTTGAAAACCCAGCAATTTAGACGCTTGTGGATCACTAGTAAATTCTATAAATGTTCGGTATGTAGACAGATTGACAATTGAAAGAAATTTGGGGCTTTATACAGTTTTCATAAGATGTTCCAGTTTCGACGCATGATATTTGTTGGAGACATATACAGTTTGCCATTTTGTATGTTTGCAATGTTCGATTTGAAGGATTTGCCAACTTTTCGCTACAATGGTTCGGAAATCTTTTGTTGTTGCATTTACAAAGTGGTGCACCGCCTATGATGTATATATACATTGGCTTCCTTTAGATCTTGCACTGCAAGTGGAGTTCGTGTTGAATATCCCACTGCAGTTTTAACAGTTATGATGGTTTTCTTGAAATAGTTCATGACTCTTATTTTCTCCCCCAGAGACCTCTATGGAGTTTGCTTCTAAGATATCGGGAGGTTCAATAAACTATTGACTTGCATGAGCAATTTGCTAACTTATAATGACTCAGGCTTGTACTATCGACAAATCCTTCCATATGCATTCCAAAATGACTAAGGCTGTGAAGGAGATGTCAATGTCATCATTGCGAGCATTATAAATTCAATTTTTTGGTGTTTGTAACAATCCAAAGACAGTACTAACCACATATGCGCTTTAACTTCAAAAGGACTGATCAAGATTGCTCTTGAAGCTCTTTCGGTCATTATAAAGTCCAGTTCAACCTAGTTAGAGCCCAATGTGGGACTTGGCTCTTATAGAACTCATCTCTTATTTCTTCTCTTCTCCCAATGCCACTCTCCCCTTAAATCTCTCTTTCTTTCTCTCTGTTTCTGTGATTGTTCTTTTGCATGCTGTTGTAATATAGTGGATAAAGCTCACGTTGTTATCTGTTGCCTATTTTTATACTAGAATGCATTTGCACAGTGCGGTTTCAGCAGTCCATCTTCTCCATCAGAGTGCCGAGGCTGCATTGCCAAAGCAGAAGAGAAATATGGCTGTTACAGAATTTAAGCATGCGATGGTTGCTCACAAGAGGCGCCATAAAGCCCGCCAGGAAGAAGATGGTACTTTTGGTTTCAAAAAACTGTTTCTCACGATTTGGCGAACCATAATTTCCATGTTTGAAGCAGAGGCTCTTAAAGATTTCTTATTTGTAATCTCTGTTTTAGCCACATGCAATACTTGATGATAGTTTTCTTCTTCCTCATAATTTCAGGTTCTGCCCAACTGCCACAAGATGTTTTTGTGCACATCTTCAGTTTTCTAGATATGCAATCTTTAGTTTCTGCTGGACTAGTCTGCTGGTAATTGCTCTTGCCTTTATATTTGTGGCCATGCTATTGCATAAACTGATGGGTATATATCCCACATCCAGAGAATGTGGACACCAGAACTTGACAAAACAAACCATTGCACTCTTTGGATCGTTCTGAGAGCCATTATAACATGCTCGTGTATGAGCCTCATAAATTGCAACCTCCTTTAAATTTGATTTTTTTACTTGATTAATACTCTTGGTTGCTTTATGTGAAGGTCGTGGAATATAGCAGCAAGCGATAACCGTCTTTGGCAGTTGCAATATGCTTCAGCTTTTAGGAGTTATGAAGAATGTTTAAAGAGTAAGGAGCATCAGAGTGGTGGGCCAGTAGAAGATAGAGAATATAGACGTCTAAAAGAGGATGTGGCTACAAGAAACAGTATTGATTGGAAAGAGGCCTTTAAAAGAGGATATATAGGTATACAGACCCCGAATCCTTTCAGTCATGCTCCAGCTGGAATTTTTTTTTCTTTGTTCTTTTCTATTTTGGATACTACATCCCTTGATGATAAATCTTTGAAAGGAAATCACCAATATGGATAATCTTATAGGTAGGTCACACGTTATTTCCCTTTTTCTCACATGCAAAGTAATTTTTATGTTGCCATCATGAACTCAGTATTATACATGTTTCCAATTTACTCTTTCTAATTTCTAGTGCATATAGTAATGTATGTGCATTCTAATCCGTTGTCATGCATATGATGTGCAATTGGTTGAGGTACCATCTAATAGATGGTTGTCCAAGAATTTGTGAAGCTGGGTTGATGCATTTGCATAGGAGATCATTTTGATTTGATGTAAATGCTCAAATGTAAACGACAGCTTTTTTTTTAAGCAATACTTCATTGGCACAAATCAAAGGATACAAAGTCAGCTTACTTGTACTGCAATACTAAGAAGCTTGACTGACTTGTATTTCAATATTTTTCATTTCAATCACCCTCCCAGTGCCCTGGCTATATGATCTCTCTCTCTCTCTCTCTCACACACACACCCACACACACAGCAAAACTTAGATCCCTACCGTTTAGTGCATATAATCTCTCCTTGCTAATATTACATCTTCTTGGGTTACAGGCAATGCTTTAAAGAAGTTAACATCTAGTAGGGGGTACTGTGGACACTGTGTCACGATAGTTTGGCTTGATAACATGAAATGCTCCAAGGGAAACCATGGACTATCTTCTGAAAATCAGCAAATAAAGCCTGTATCACCTCGCCAGGTACTTTCTGTGCAAGCTGTGTTTGTTTAAGGTTTCCCCTTCTAGGTTTTATATACAAGTTGGTGGCCAAGTATAACAACATGTAAGCAACTAGCTCTCTAGAGTTGGATGTCACACAATTCTAGTAGGCACTCTGGAGACTCCCAATGTGTTTAGTTTACAATTGTGAGATGGTAACTTCATGACTTGGACGGTGTATGCGACATTCTCTGACTGAGTTCAAGTCCAGTAATGGCATGACATTTATTATAAGAAATCTTACTGGCAGGGCTTACTGGATCCTAATTGCTAAAATCTCCCGTGCGCGTAATATCTGAAGCCAATTCGTTCACCGTAATTACCAGGCCAGGTCATTCCATTCTTGAATTGTCCAACCATTGGAGCGTGAAAAGGGTGATCTATTCAAAGACAGGAAAACGGGCATCTTAAAAGTGTTTTGCTAGCACTGCAACAGATATAATGTTGCCTTCTGCTCACCCAATAGATTCGTGGGCTACATTACAGCTCCAGTCTCCACTGCCATTTTAGAATAGTTCAATATTACTTTCCTTATGGGCAGCGTTGGCTGTGGCATTGTTTAAAACTATTGACTGACCACTCTATGTACTCTTGCTTTTCAGGTGGCGGAGTATGTTTTGGATGATTCTTTAGAATTCACATCTTCTTCAGATAGTGATAGTGATTCAGATGAAGGGTCATTTTCCAGGGTATGGGCATATCCAAGGCTCATGAGCGGACTCCAACAGAAGCCTTCCACTAAGAACTAAAATGGTGGCCTCCTTCCATTTTTTTAGTTTTCACATAATGAAGGTCCTAATGAAGATATTTTACAGAACTTATCAACGGTAACAGATCCCTAAATCAAGAAAATGCGCTTGGGTATTATATTGGCGCGGTAAAGAGGAGTCTTGAGGAGTTTTTTTGGTTCTTTTTTAGGTAGTAGAATTTGTTAAGATAATGCGAGTTAATTACTGAATCTGTACTATTATTGTGCACAAAGTACAACGAAAAGATGCTCAACTTGGGGTTGCCAAACTATGAGCCCCAATGGGACAGGTTTGGGGTTTCATGCATAGACCATGATAAGAGGTTTTGGAATCGCAAGTTGAGAGAGCTCCATCGTTTAATAACATTATATCCACCGATCGCAGTTAGGGGTGTTCATTTGTACCGGCGGTTACCGTTTTAACCGTTAAAATCGCTATCGGTAAAGGCGGTTATTGTGCCTTAGCGGTGCGGTGACGGTTTTCGCCAAACCGTCACCTACACTACCGTTAACCACCCCTAGTTGAGACTTGAGATGATTATTGATTATGTGACATACTTTTTGTTGAGCTTTTGTTGGAATATGTTAGTTGGTTTATGTCACATTGTTGGACACTTTTATTAGACTTTAATCTTTATGTTTGAATATGATATTATGTTATATTTTTGGACAACTTTATATTTGTTATGATTGTTAATGATTATTATATTATATTTGAATATGTTATGATATTTGTCCATGTCAATTGATTATGATATTATGTTGGAAATTTAAACAGCCTAAAACAATGAAAAAAACTCAAGGAAAAGTTTTTTTTTGCACAACGGTTATACGGTTTAAGAGGTTACCGTTAATACCGTCACCGGCAATAGCAGTTATTATGCCTTAGCGGTGCGGTGACGGTGTCAATTATGTGATTCCGTCAATTGCGGTGACGGTTTTTGCCAAACCGTCACCTACACTACCGTTAACCACCCTAATCGCAGCAATTGCCACAAACCGTGCGTTTGTGTGTCTGTATACATCAAGAGATTTTCTTTCGTATCCAAACAACGCCTTTTGTGATTTCTCCCATGTTAAGCAATAGTCTGTTTTAAATCACCAAAGGCAACCCATTGGAGGTGGGTCAAAAGCTACTAAACGCATACTTTTGTAACAAACCTGTTTGTATTCCAAGAAAATACAATGGCCAAATTCGAGATGGCTAGTCTTCAAAGAAAGCAAGAGAGAAAAACTTCAGAAAATCTTCAATTGAGTTGTTTTATGCCTATTACCAAACTACTATTGATTTATATAGCCTATCCTAACAACCATTGGTTTACCGCCCATTAACTAACTCCTAAGTACTAAGTTTTCAGCCCAGCTAAACAACTAACTCAGCCCTCACGTCATTTCCTTCTTCTAGATGCTCTTAGATTCATCTGTTACATTATGTCAGCTCAGTATCCTTTTACACTCTGGGTTGTTACATTTTATTCCCCTTCAAACAACTTTGTCCTCAAGGTTGAAATTAATCAACAAGCAATTGCAAAGCTCCAGAATCACCACAAGCCTCCGGGCTTCTGTATCAAATGGTTGTCTCTCCTCCTTAGTGATGAAACCTAAAAAAGCTCCTCCTTTTTCAAGGCTTTGGTCCTCCAGGCAATTAAAATGTTATCTGGAAAAACCAGCTTGTTTAAGTAAGTGCAGGACTCTCATAGGACATACAACAAACACTTGGTGGTTGGTTCTCTGGAAAAAAAAATACTCGTGCAATTTACCCACACTTACCGAACATTCCACCACATATAACTCCATTGGGGCTCGGTTCAAAAATCTTCTCCACAAGAATCCAAAAAATACCGCTGACAAATTGCTCCACAATTGAAAGTCATATTGACAACACCACCCTTAACGTAAATCCACTCTACACGTCTTTTTCTTCTTCTTCTTCTTCTTCTTTTCCTATTCTCTTTCTTCTTCCTCCTTTTTATTTTTCCCTCTTCCACTTCCTCTTCTTCCAATTCATCCTTACATCAGATTCAATCAATTGCTGCCAAACCGAAAGCAGGGAAGAATCCTTTTCTTCCGAACTTTTTCCCCACTTTGCAGGATCCAAATGAGAAAATTCCAATGCACGCCTTTGAAACAAGGACTCGACCATGTAAATGTACTCGTTTCCTCCATAGTATCTAGCTCCAAGAAATCCTTCGTTGTGTTTGTTGGTCATGACAGAACCAACATCTTGCATCAATGATACCTAAGTAAAATTTTCCGACGATATAAGTTCAAGCCCCTTCCACTGTCGAGCTTTCTCGAGCTCGATGATGTCTGCAATTTTTGGATCGACGGCCTCTAGAGGAGCATTCAATTGCTTAATCCAAGTAACACGAGCTTTTTCTTTTTCCTGTACTGTTTGGACAGAATCTATTTCCTTAGTTTCTTCATCAAGTGCTCTAATCTCCTCTATTTTTCCTCCTTTGCATTCTTTCTTCTTCTTCTTCTACCAACGACTCTTCGTCTTCTTCTTCCATCTGGTCCTTTTACCTTTCCAAGTTGATGGACATGAGCTCCATATTTTCCCCCATCCTTTTCTGGACATTCTTCAACCGATTGAGTGTTTCAAGAATTTGGAAACATTGTTTGGATACATTTCGAAGTGTGCTCAAGTCCATGGCAGGATCGTTAGCCTTTGATACCACTTGTAACAAACCTGTTTGTATTCCAAGAAAATGAAAATAAATACAATGGCCAAATTCGAGATGGCTAGTCTCCACAAAAAGCAAAAGAGAAAAACTACAGAAAATCTTCAATTGAGTTGTTTTATGCCTATTACCAAACTACTATTGATTTATATAGCCTATCCTAACAACCATTGGTTTACAGCCCATTAACTAACTCCTAACAACTAAGTTTTCAGCCCAACTAAACAACTAACTCAGCCCTCACGTCATTTCCTTCTTCTAGATGCTCTTAGATTCATCTGTTACATTATGCCAGCTCAGCATCCTTTTACACTCTGGGTTGTTACAACTTTAGACTGCTGAAGAATAGTAAGTCTCTATAGGACAAGTTCACATTATATGGATCGGTGGATTTTATTATATAGCTTTATCTGTCTGAAGAAGGTACAGCATGGAAGATCTAAAACTCAAGACTAGCTCACTAAATACGTTGATGTAATACAGCTCTGTGCAGCACAACCATAAAACAGAAACACCAATTCCTAGGATAAACACTTGGAATACCATCTTTCACAAAACAGTTACCCAATCTCAACCTAAAGATACTCAAGACTGTCATTATGTCTCTAATCCTTCTTCTTGTCTTTCAATGGCCCTCTTGGGATTTTGCTCAAAATCTTTGCATCAAACACTGCATACTGCTTCTTGAACTCAGCCACCACCTTCTCAGCAAATGAATCAACCTGATCCTCGTATTTCTCATAAATCACAGGGAGCGTGTGCAGTAATACAAAGGCTGTTTCACAAATGTCAAACAAAGCCAATACAAGTATCTTATAACCAAATCCCTTGACAAGTAACTAATAGATATGATAGAATCCGTTACCTATGTAGAGCAGAGTCAGGAAGTTGCACCATTTCCCAATAAGTGACAGCACCCACAAGCCTGCAACAACCTGATAACCACATCAACAACGAACACTGTCAGGCATTACCAGTGCAGCTGCCCTTGAATGGCAAGATGCATCATCAGAACTGTGATCCATGAACTATTAATAAGTAAGCACAAAGTAGAAATGAATTCTATTTGCAGGAATGTTTTAGAGCTCCGATTTTTCACATGCAAGAACAAATACAAATGCTTAAAAATCAGAGGAATCGACAATGGTCCTGACAACAACTCCCTCAACAGAGAGCAGGGTTCTACAACAAACATGCAGAGGAGAGATCGACATACACCAAGAAACTTCTTCAAATCTCTCCCGGATGCAATATCCCGTAATACAGCCAAGGCACGATTAACTTCAACTCTCACTGCAGATGCAACCTCAAGGACACAACTCTCAGGAAGTCGTATTTCTGGGATGCGTGGTGGAGACCTGGTGAATTTAAACTCATGAATAAAAGCCACATAAAATTACCTTAGAGAAGTCCCTCAAATGTAAGTATCCAACACCTTACTTGTTAATAAAGGTGGATGCATTGGACCACAGAAAAAGGATCGTCACAGAGAGTACTAGAATATGGCAGACCAGAGTGACCAGCTGGTACTCAAGCAACTCAAAGAGAACCCACAATGCAGTGACACCACAAAGCACACCCGCAGAGATTTTCTTGTTCCTCCACAGGAAAACATCAGCAGCTGCAATGACAAATTCCATAAGAAAATGGAAATAAACAGTAACATTGAGGTACCAACCTTTTCGGAGGCCCAACTAAAGATTAAACCCATAGGAACAAGCTTATGAACTTTTGAAACAGCATCTTAATAAACTTTGTTTTGTCTTCTTTCCAGAAACAATTCCCTTCCCTAATTTTCACCTCTATAGTGATTTCAAGTGATGCGAGTCAACATGACAAACCCAGAAAGCTATATAAAAATTCTTCATGTAGGAGCTAGGTTTTTACAGGTCACAGATACTAACAATTCTCGGTTCATATTCCATCAAACAAAACACATGAAAAACATCCACACTGCCTAAATATAGGACCTTTTAAGTGCTCCTTTTAGATATCGATATCAACACGAATAACACGTCATGATATCTCAAGGTTTTGGTTCACTTGAGCATAATTTAGAAACAATGAATTATGAAAGATTCATTGACGCTAAAGTTTGAATGATACAGCAAAGAAAAACAAAGATTTAACCGCGCATATGAGGAGACAGGAGAGCAGCAAGGAAAATGGTGCTAATATCTGTCCCAAGCACACTGACGGCATTATTTTCAGTAACCCACAACATAAATACGGGAGTAAGAAGAACTACACAGAACACAAACTGCCTGGGAGTACAAATAATCACGCAGCACACAATCACTTTTGGAAAAAAAAACCTACGAGCATTACATGAATCAAATAGCCGGATCATAAAAAACATTCACACGACAAGGATGGATCTAAGTATCATTAAAAAAAAAAATCCTCTTTCCATAAGTTCTCAGGCAATTCCAATTAACGGGGAAAATTTACAGATTTTAGTTCTTCGACTTATTTTGCCACCTTCTCTCACAGCAATCAAACAGATCACAGATCTATAGGTCTCTAATTGATCGCCTAAAACATATAGAACCAAGCATCGATTTTTTTTCTCTTTTTAAAGCAACCAAAACCGCTCAGTCGCACCAACCTCTCGAATATAAAAAAACAAAAACAAAAACAAAACGATCATCCTGATTTCAATAAAATGAAGCACTTTAGTTACACAAATCCAAAATACGAAATTTCTCATCAGTTCCTCAATTGCCACATATATCTCATCAAACAACAAGATCATAGAAAAGTTCAGCTAAACTCATGTAGAGAGAGAGGGGGAGAGTACGTTTTCCGCCACCGAGAACTTTGTGGACGGGCTTTTCTCTGCCGAAGAGCCTGAAAATTTTGGGTTGTGCAGTATCGAAGGCCTTCAACTTATCTTCAGAGTCGGAGTCAGAGGACGACGACGACGATGAGTCGTGGCCGTGGATCTTCTCCGCGATCTTCTCCACCAGAGATTCCGGTTCGTCAGCGTGGTCCGCCATGGAAATTCACTAGAAAGAAAGAGTGAGTGCGCTTCAGAGAGGGAGACAGAGACAAGGGAAATCTCGGCCGTTTATAGCGGGGGGAGAGGCAGAAGCAGAAGATGAGGTTCGGGGGACGAGCGAGAGCTTCGGACTTGGGACTGTAACGGAAAACGAGAAGGAGCGCAGGTGTCCGGAGGAGATTGATAGAGTAAATTAAAGTCACAATGAAATGCTTTCTCATTTCTGGAGGCAAGCCCTTGTGTCGGCTACACGTGTTGCATTTACAAACAATTTACATCATGAGCTAATTTGCAAGTGGGAAAATTACACTAATCATCATCAAACTACCATGCATTTTTCACTTTACACTCCAAAGTACCACTATTATCACATTTCACCCTCAAATTATCATGATCCAACAGTTTGCATCATCCGTCTATAATTTTTGTCAAGTGAAACGGAAAACCAATCACGTTAGTACCTTTTCCCACCTGATTTTCCTTTTTTTTCTCAAGTGATAATTATACTTATCACCCTCAAACTACCATGTTTTTTTTTCATTTTGCACCCTCAAACGAAGGGGCAAAATGGAAAGATCATGTGGGAAAAAGTCACATGAGACGCACGCGATTAATTTTCTGTCTAAATTAACAGAAATTATGGACGAATGGTGCAAACTGTTAGGACATGGTAGTTTGAGGGTGAAATATGACAAAAGTAGTATTTTAGGGTGCAAAGTGAAAAATTCGTAGTAGTTTGAGGGTGATAAGTGTAATTACCCCTTTGCAATTTAATAATATTAATTTTTTTTTACAATTCACTTATTTTAACATAATTTACTTTATTTTCCAAAATTCATCATTTTCTAAAATTTTAAAATTAAGATAAATACAAAATGACCTTTATTTATATGCAAAAATCGAATTAATCTTTATAACAAAATCATAAAATTAATCTCTCCTAATTATACAATAGCATAAAATTAATCTCTAATAAAAGATCAAAGATAAACTAAAGTAGAATCAGAATGATTAATTTTAAATATTGATTTTTTTGCAATTCACTTATTTTAACAAAATTTACTTTATTTTCCAAAATTCATCATTTTCCAAAAAATTTAAAATTCGGGAGAAGAACAAGATATGCTAAAATATTATCAAGCTTCACTTAAACTCAGTAACATTATGGTAAACAAACGCAATTTAAATATAAATAAGAGTGATAAAAAAAATGAAATTCAACAAATGGCTTGAAAATTCATAAAAATATAAGACTTATATGATATATTATACTATTTGGGGCCTGGCTGTAACTCTAGAGACTTCAGATAAGTTCTCAGTTGCATGGCTCGAGGCTAAACGGGCGGGCGTTGAATCTAGAGCGTTTAGGGAGTCTCCCGTTATCTCGCCGTTTATTTATGTACGTGAGCTCTATATGCAGCGCAATCAATTGTTCCACGTAGCGCTGTATTATTATTGAGAGGACAAGCTGTACTTTTTGGGCCGCGGCCCTTCAACCCATTATTGGTTTGGACTACAACACTTCCAATATTTTGGATATTGGTAATTAAAACTGAGTTTTAGTGCTACCTAGATAACCATCTTGCTGGTGGAAATTTGGGCGTTCAGATAGCCTCAAAAAACAAACAACCCAGCAAAGACAAGAAGAGCAAAAGACAAAAGAAAATAAAAGAAAAAAACATCGACTTTCATTGACACAAAATGAGTTCTGGCCAACAAAAGGTCCTAGTCCTATAACGGGTCAGCACTAATGCTTCCTAATGTCTCCAGCATGCTGATCGAATAAGGGAGAGAGTGCATGTAGGAGATTAATTTATCATTTGCACAAAATTTAAAGGGTAGCTCTAAAAGTCTGATCCCATCTCCTTCTTCCAAACTGCAACTAAGGACATCAATCATGGAAAGAGTCTCAGCTAGCTTGGGTAATAGAATGGCCCTTCTTCTTTTTTTGGTCATGTGTAAAGGTAGGTAATAGAAGTTTGAAGGGAGTGAATGTAAATGTTTCCATTAGCAAGTGCGGAAGGTGCCCAATGAGCAAGGTTATATGCATCTTAATCTGCACGGCGGTGAGCTCTAGAAAAATCTCGATTTGGAAACTACTCTAGGCAATAACTATTGACTTGTTCGTGCTGCAATGAGCTTAAACCGTGGGAAACAGAGTACTTCTTGTTCTATGGAAACTCGTTTAGGTACTGAACTGGAAAGGATCATTAGTTTAAGGTGGTTGTGTCAAATCCTTCGTTTCACTAAAACAAAAACTATTTATCTCAGAAGAAATCACAACATTGGACCACAGTCTAGGAACATCCCAAGCAGCTTGAGCTTAACTGTGGGAAACAGAGTACTACTTGTTCTATGGAAACTCCTTTAGGTCTTGAACTGGAAAGGAACATCAGTTTAAGGTGGTTGCGTCAATCTTTCGTTTCACTAAAGCGAAAACTATTTGTCTCAGGAGAAATCACGGCACTGGACCACAGTCTAGGAATATCCCAAGCAGCTAAGTCCTATCACAATTTAGATACACACATCATGAAACATGCTACCCCTAGGAAACAGCAAACTGGGAATTACTCAACCTTCGATACTTAATACAAAGCTACCAATAACAGTGATCCTCTTTTATTGTAAGAATGTTAGAACATAACACCGAGAAATAGGCAAAATATGGAGATGTAAATAAATAATAAAGAGCATACTTCATGCCACTGCAACTCGAAAAATTTGTATACGCTCAGAGAAAAAAAAATCAAGTAATGGTTTAGGCTGTAAAGAATATTAAAAAGGAATCGAACAGGAGTTCAGAGGATTCAAATATCAACAGATGTTCTAAGTGAAATACCGAGATCAGTTTCTGATGGAGCTGATGAGAAGTGGTGGACATGGCTGAATGCTGAGTGGAAAGCTTCGCTTCGGAACCACTTCACAGCCTCTGTAATTCCAACAACAAGAGGAAGGGATTGTTTCCCTTTGAAAACGTTTATTCTGACTTCTGAGGTACCAGAATCAAGGAACCTCCAGGGAGAATATGCTTTGTGTGCGTCCAAACAGCCGAGTAGGGTCAATCAGGGCCTCCCAGGCCCCAGCCACAAAACTCAGTTGGAACCTTAGCGTATGGGTTGTAAATTGTAATAGAGAAAGATCCGAGAGGCAAGTTTGAAACATACTTTGGGCCTAGGAGCTGGTTTTCTTGGCCACTGATCCACTGCTTAGGATAAACTCATGGGCTAGAGGAGATTAAGAATATGGCCCATGGCTGACTTTGTGGGTCAAAATCCAAAAGTTACATAACTAAAATAATGGCAGAGCTAACCACAATTTACTATTTTTTTTCATATTCAATCACTTTTGTGAAACCTTCAAAGCGTTGAAGGGTTATTAAAGAACAAAATTATTCGTGAAGAATCAATAAGAAAAATCTTAAATGTATGAGATGAATGTCGTACGAAGTGGGTCTAAGCAGGGACGCTTAGATTATTATATTAAGAATGTCATAGCTAGCAGCAAGGGTTGCCTGTGTTTGAATTATTATTTATAAGATTTTCTTCTTAGTAAATTTCAAGTGGTTGCTAGAGTGGAGTAGTTTTTTCCTTTGAACAGTATTTTAAAGATTTTCTACTTCGTCACCAAGTATTTATCTCTTTATGTAATTGAAGTTTAATTTAATTGTTTGCTGCTTATTTTATATCATGTTTTAAAATTGTTATTGATTTTTTAATTAAAGAAAAAATACTTATTCACCCCCTCTTAATTGCTATTAGAGTCTAAACCGGAGTTTTCACTCACATCTATTGAGATTTGGTTCAGCTATGGGGAGTAGTTATGGCTCATGAGTTTAGGGGATTTGGGGTAGCTTTTTATTCTTGTAGTGCTCTATATTCATTTATTTATATGATAGAGCTTGATTACGTCGAGCTTCGGCAATTCGAGGTAATTATTGTGACTGATGAATGCCAAGAAAATCTTGAGTAATTCTAATTACAGTGGAAGGTTCTGTAGTACAGTAAAAGTCCATTTTCTGCTCCTTCCATGTGCAACTGCTAGGTCGGTGATAAACCACTGCCCAGACAACAAACCTTTCATCAGTCACTAATATCATGATTCCAGACATAAACACCCCACCATTCATAAATTTCTTGGGAGGAATAATTTGACTGGCCAACCAATTGTGATTTTTTTTTTCAAAGAGACAGAGAAACACACCCAACAACCAAAACCAAAACGAAGCACAAAAAGGTCATGGTAGGCTCTCGAGTATAAAAAGGATTTTAAGATATATAGGGAGGTTGTCTGATCCACCTGTGATGACAACAAGAAAAAAAATTGAGAATGATGAAGGTGGGGAACACCCTTCTTTAGAAGAAAAAGACAGAAGAACAAAAATAACTCCAAACTCGGGTACAGAATCTCACGGCTTTGGATATGATTCTAAGGAACTAAAATTCAACTTCAAAAGTATCCCTTCTGGCTACCCAATTGATTATATACACGAAAGAAATGTGGTAATAATATAATGTCATGATTAAGATGTACCCAAAACAGATATACATTCACTCAAGTCCTTCGCCATAAATTTTGGAATAAAAGTCAGCTTAAGCAGGAGAAGGCAAGCATATTAGCTTCGTGCAAGGCTGCAAGCCATAAAGAAAGCTAATCTTTTCCTTTTTCTTTTATCTTTTTCATCTTGCGTGCCCTTCTTTCTAATGAAAAGAGAAAGAACGTAAAGTTGAACAAATCATAAGCATTGTGATGATCACGTGATCTCCGGGAGGGCAATGAGGCTGGTGTTGCCATGGGCTGGATACCTAGATTCTTGAAGGGCAGAGTGAAGCAGCTCAGGGCCACAATATGCATGAAATAGCTTATACTAACTCGCATGCATGAGCCGGAACTTCTTTATTAGGAACTTGGCTAGAGAATTTAAGACAGTGGGAGATGCAGTTTAGGACCTCAGTACTGATACTTAACATTGGCCACAGATTTACTGGTAAACTTGTTGGGACCTAAAGACGAGTTATATTTTGTGGGAGTTTGGGTCTCCAGTCCAGGATTGAGATAAAAATTCATATATGCTACCTAATAACCTTACATATGGAGGTTCAAATATGCATTTTACCCTTAGATCCTAGAAGAATTCAGGGACTCAATTTAACATGACTTTCCCAAGTTCAACAAAGTAAAGTGAAAAAAGAAGAATGCCTTCTTCAAAGCATTTCCACCATTCAAAAGACGGGCTAGACAAAGGCAGCCCATGTTCACAAGTCAAACCTTTTGTAGCAAAAAAAATGGGACCCGTTTGTTTGCTGTTCTGCCATTCAAAAAACCAAGACTTGGACCTCTTCAAAGGTAGACGTAGGACTTAGGACTTAGGACTTAGGACTTAGGAGGGTCACTAAGCAGAACATGCGTGCCCCATCTGCACCAATACCCTTTGCCTTGTAAAGAACCCAATTTTCTGACTAGCAGATCTTTTAATAAGACTGAAAAGGAAAAGTAGATGACCTTAAGTTTGCTTTGCTTTGCCTTTGTTCTGCTTTGCTGAGTCTTTTCTTTTTGGCCTTTTTCTCTTTTCAATTTTCTTTATCTCCACTTTTTGGAAGTTTCTCATCACCACCCTGCGTCTTCTGTTCAAAACACAAAAAATTATTCACATCGCATGCAGAAATGAGTTTCCACGCGCTTCCGTCTGACCCGTCTACTGGCTTTTAAGTTTGATATATACAAGAAAGTTTTCTACATATCCAAATCTACTCTTCTTATTCTAAGCTTCTCTGAGGCGTATGCTCCTTAATTTGTAACTATGGAATTCAAGCTGGAATGGTTTTACATTTCCTCTGTCTGGCTCTGGGACAGCTATGTGGGCTCACTTCAATCAAGTATGTTAATGTATTTGGGAGAAGGCAAAATATTCATAAAGAATATCAGTCAGAGGTAGTATGCTGGACATTGTGTAAAGAGGGTTTACAAGAAATATCAAAATTCCTGCTTCTCTTGAAACCCTTTTGTTATTCTTTTCTTGAATGGTGAGGTACTCCAATGTTGGATAGCAGAACACATGGTCGGTTGTTTTTACTAGAGAACAGCCAGTTCAAACAGAGGAACTGCGCGTGTGGGGCTAACAAATCAAGTACTTGTTGAACTCTGCTCTGAAATCTGGGGTATGTTCGTTTTCACAATTTTTTCAGGATTCTAAGTATATTCACAATTCTACCACCGAACATATTCAGAATTCAAACACAAAAACCAATACATTTTACACAATCTCCAACAACTTTTTAATTTTTTATTCAACATAAATTCTCTCTCTATATTTTTTCACATAACTCCAATACTTTTTTATTAAACAATTACATCAAATCATTTCTCTCTCCACTTTACACAAATACCAATAAAACACTATTCAACATAAAAATTCACAACTTCTCTAAAATCCTACATTTTTTCTCGTGTAACGAACGTCACCCTGGATTCGTAAGGGACTGTATCTGTATTCTAGTCTGCCCTGTGAAACTTTATAGGGTGCACCACTTGTCTACAGTCTATATACGCAGTCTCTCTCTCTCTCTCAAAAGACCAGTCCCCCACCTGCTCACCCGTTCAAACCCACGTAATCGATCTCGATTTGAGAAACTGCGAAGTAAAAACAAAATAATTCGATTGAAGGAGCAAACTAAACACGCCAAAACAAAAACAAAAACGAAAGGAAAAAGAAAGAGGTTTTTTTTTTGGGTTAATAAGCTTACCTTATTGGCTTATTCTCTGCTTCGCGAATCGCTATTCAACCATAATACGAACTACGAAGAGAAAAGTTTCGTAGTTCGCATTTCGCAAGTAGATAAATAGAGATGATATATCCTTTGTTTTTAACTTTCTTTCCAGGGTAGAGCTCTCTGATTTCACTCATTAGCCCCTAACGTTCCGCTCAGAGATGGAAAAGAATGAAAACCACTGACCTCACGTTCTACTTTTTCTGTTTTCTACGCAGCGAAACCCACTATAAAAGTCATCAAAGCCCCTATGTAAACCAAATCCGTTTCTCAAACCTTCTGGCTCCCCCCCCCCCCACCCCCACCCCCCCTCTCTCTCTCTCTCTCTCTCACTCTCACAGCTAATGGAAGCCCTAAGCTTCGTCAATTTCTGGAGATCCATCCCCAATAACCCCTTCACAAGCAATGCATCTCCTAGTCCTTTTCTGAAGAAAGAGGATGAACTTGAGGAAGAAGACTCTTTCTTCGACTTGGAAATCACTGCTTTTCATTTTGACAGCACCGAGAACAAAAACGACGACGACCCAGAGACTAGTAATGACAAAGAAAGCAGAACCACGCTTGAGTCCAAGGAATACCACCACAAGCCTGCCCAAAAAACTGGTCTCAGTTTCTCAGAACCCTCCCTTTCTCTGTCTCCGAATGATCCTATTTCCAGAAGGAAAATCCTCCCGATTGAGCCCAGCTCTAAGCCTCAGTCCCCGATTGCTCTGCTAAAATCAGCTCCGAGATTCCAAGTCCTCACGTTCAAGAAGACAAAGTCCAAGTCAATGCCAACACCAAAAACAGAGAAGACAGAGTCCAAAAGTTTTCCCAAAGGTACCCAGAAGCAGGAAAAGCAAGATAGCAAGGCGTTCTTCACAGTGAAGCTCAGAGTTGAAGAAACTCCAAACACTTCACTGTTCACCAGAGCAAAAAGTTTGAGGAAAACTGAAAACAAGCAACAAGATCACCGAGTCCCTGAGGACTCAAAACCGGAAGGATTCTCGAAGGACGTGATACAGAAATACTTGAACCTAATCAAGCCTATATACGTCAAGGTTTCAAAAAGGTACAGCGAAAAGTTAAAGTTCCCTGAAGTTTTATCCCCTGCTTCCCCGTCATCGTCTCCGTCCACAGTGGCGTTACCTAAGAAGAAGCAGCTGGGGAAGAGCAAATCGGCATCGGCTGCGACTGGAGTTGCACAACCCACGAATAGAAGAGACGATTCGCTCTTGCAGCAGCATGATGGGATTCAAAGCGCTATTCTGCATTGCAAGAGATCATACAATTCTTCTAGAGGTAAAAGACTTTTTTTCCTAGCTCTAGACGTGTAAGACAGACTTATAGTTATGCCCAAATTTATCAAAGGGTCTAAAATTTAAAAATCTTGAATGTGGTCTTACTGGATTCTGATATCAGTTCGTGCTACGTATGGTTTCAGATTCTTCATTATCGCGATCTACTAGCGATTCGTTGCACGAGAAATCAAGAGATTCATATTCCAGAGGTATACTCAACTTCCGATTTTTGAGTTGTATTGTATTGATTTTGCTTAATGAAGTTCGCATTGTCACACTTGTTTAATTGAATCGCAGATTCTTCTCTGCTGTCGCGATTTGCATGCGAACCTTCTGACGAGAAGGCGGTAAAAAATTTCATTGAGGAAGGGAATGGGGTTGGCATTTGAGAGGGAACGCACGAAAATTTTAAACTAGGAAGTTTGACAGCATCGGTAGGAGAAATCTGAATAGGGGGTGCTCTTTCCCCTGTTTTTACGATTTACTGTAAAGCAGAAAAGACGAAGAACCGGAACCGAATAGGGTAGAGTTTTGTTTTTGGCGTCTGTTCTTTTTGTTTTTGTTTAATGTTTAGGTGGGTTAGCTACGATGACCAGTGGGTGTTAGAGCCTCACTTGATGTTGTCTGTAAAGAGATGGGTCATTATGAAGAGATTGAAAGAATTCAGATTTGTGATCATTTGTGTGTTTTGTGTGTCTGTTCGTGGATTTGGACACTGCATTTAAGCATCATGCTGCTTTTTGACATACGAGATAGCTGTTTTTTTTTGGGTGTGATTAATATGATATAGCTGTTCAAATGAAAGATATGATCAAATCTGTACATTTGGAGATTGAAATGACTAGACAGTTTTCTTGCCACCCCTCTTTCTCTCTTTTATTCCCGTTCTCGTGTATTTTTGTACTCTTCTCGGGAGGAATTAGGAAATGCTCTCTTTGAACCACAACACAATTGGTGGTTAGCACTTAGCAGTTCCCAATTTGTTCATTTTTATGTCAAAAAAATGGGTGCATTGCATTATTGCAACGTGAAAAGCCTTTAATAGCATTTAGAAGGAAAAAAAGCCTTTAATAGCAGCATATGCTTTCTGCGGGCTTTATATGCTCCGTCCAGCTATCCCATCTGCAGCTGCTACTGTTGTGTTTGTTTGATGAGTGCAAGTTTTTGCTTGTTGCAGCCAGTAAACTGCAATAAAGTCCATGCATTTGCGTTTCTATGAACACATGCATGGTTCCTTTTCAACTTGGTATTCGTTTATAGCTGTTTTCTGGTACAACACGCTTACGTTGTTTCTCACAGAGAACCCTCTTCTGTTTCTCTTTTCTTTTCTCTCAAGTACTCGTGATTGTAGCGTAGGAATGAACTGCGTTTGGTATTGGAGAAAGTGTGAAATGTTGAAAAGACTCGCGGTACAAAATATGTTGGATGATATCGTCATCATCTCCAACATCTTCTCTAACTTTAATCATGGCTTTCACTTGAGTACCCTCGTTTGATTTATTTATTTTTTCCTCTTCGAACCCAGGGAATTTTTTTTCCTTCTTTTTTATTTCTTGGCCAAAAAATTATTGGGTTCGGAATTCGACTTTGGCTCCTACTGAGCAAATTAAGAGTGTGTTCGGTTAAGTTTGTTGTGAGGATTTTTTTGGGCATGTTTGAGCCTCAATTAATTGGGCTCAAAATTTTAGGTTTACTACTAAAAAATTCACCACATAATTTTTTATTATTATAATATTTATTAAAAATCTTCTCTTTCTTTACTTTTTCATCAACTACCATAACATTTTTTTTACTTTATATTATTTTCCAAACCCCAATACCCAAAATTTTCACACTCAAATATACCCTTTATGTTTTGAGAATTTTTAGGTGATGTTAACTTTATTAGTATGCGTGTTGTAGTTATTTTTATGTGAGGTTAGAAATGATGTTAGATTGTAAGATTTTTGTGTTGTGAGAATACAAAAAAATCCTAAGAATACTGCATAAACAAACAGCTCATAAATTACTTGCAAGTAATAAATTTTTGTATGTGAAGGCTGCGGAAGCAACTTATGGTTTACTCCTGATTACGATCATTTGTACTAAGGTTATGTTTGTGTTGTAAAATTTTTGGTATTGGGTTTAGTGTTGGTATTGGGTTTAGTGAAAAAGTGAAGAAATAGATAATTTTTTATATTTTTTTATGAAAAAGAAAGATTATATTATAGTATTTTACTAAGAGTTTGTGAAATTTTTATCACAAACGGACCCTTAATTTCGTGGAAGAGCGGTGAGCAGAGCATAAAAGACGAAAGATTCACAGTTGGTCATTTCCGGCGACTTCAAATTCAAACCCAAATGCATCATAGATGGAGACGCTTTGAAGATTTGAAAGTTCAAAACTCCAAACCCAACAAAGAGAAAGACGTGACTGTTTGTTGTGAGTCATAATTGAATGAAGACGAAGGCCTAGCGCTGCAAAGAAAACAAAATTTCCAATGCACCATCATAATTGCAAGAAATGCCTAGCTGACCAAAGCAAAATGGACCATATATATCTCGTTATGGACATCACTGTGCATCAGCTGGCAGACCTGGTCAAAAAATCTGCTTACGGAGCTCACGGTGCACCACTGGACAGAAGGGTCGACTTCATCCTATAAGAATATACTCACGCACATAAGACCACCTAAACAAACCAAAGGAATCTTGAGCAGTAACCTAGAACTCAAGAGCAATGTTTCTAGATGAAATTGCTCTATTTCTTTGCCCAAATTTTCCTTAAGTCAACTCATCACTTTGTCACGTCCAACTTGTTTTTCGGTGCAATGGATAGAAATTCGGACACTCATTCATGTGCACTGAATTAGGCTCCGTTTGCACACTAAAATTTTACCCATCTTAAAATTTTAACACAATATAATCTCTCTCTCCATCAAATCATTACTTTTCGCTACAAAAAATATAAAAAATTATCTTTCTTCACTTTTTCATCAACCCCAATACCTAAAATTTTAACAACCCTAAAATATTACTTCTCAAACACACTAGGACAAACATGTTCCAATATATATACATAAGTTCAACGCCAGAGCAAATTTTTAAAAGACTGACTGACTCATTGATCAACTCCTTATTTAAGTTAGAGAGTTTTTCTATGAAGGTGGAGGTTTTAACCCTGAGTGTGCATTTACTCCACACTTTCAGTAGCCCTCCCCTGCCACTTTGAGTTATTCTGGTGAGTTCACATCCAAGTTGTTACAAGCATTCAAGTTGCCAATTGTACATAGATATTATTTTAAGGAAATTTAAAAGTGGGGCAGGCAGTACATTGCACCAAGGGACAGAGCACAAACAAAGACCCGACATCATATTTTCATACGAGGACTTTGTATTTCTTCTGTTTCTTCTGCTGATTTTGTGTCTCATTCTGTTCTTAATCTTGCAATTTTAGGGGTCGCATTTGCTTCGAGGGAAGAACAGATGCTTGGAGTATCATCTGAGCGCGTTTTTCCAATAGTAAATGCCCATTTTTTAGGAAAATAAACATCCTTGGGAAACACAATTAAGTGGTATCAGTGTCTGTTTGCTTAAGTTCATTGGATCTGTCTTGTTCGTTGGGAGACATAAGAGGAACAAGAGGTGTTCCACGTTGAAATTCGAACTTGATCTTCAACTTTAAGTTGACGAACTTCCCCGGATACATGAATCGGGACAGAAAAGTATGTGGGGAACAATGATGGAAAGGCATAGCCGCAGGAGTGGATTGATTGTACAGTACACAAACATCTACAAAGCCAATGTTGAACACGATGCGCGCAAATCAGAATTTGTTAACCATTAATACATACGGAATTACAATTGAAATTGGACTCTTAGAAAATTGACAAGTGATCAAAAAGTATGCCATGATAGTGTCCGTTTGTTGTAACCTTTTAGAGGGTTCAAAGTGTTTTTTTTTCTAAGCAAAAGTGAATTACAGAAATGCTGAGTACATTCGAGCCTCCAAGGCGGGTAAAGTAATAGGGGTATACAAATGATTTTCGATCGTCCAATGAATCAGCCTGTAGTCAAGAAACAGGGGATATCCAGGATAGGGATTGGTCCTTCACATGGGGTGAGTGGGTTACACGAGTTACAAGCAGAGCTAATTGTTCTCCAGACCAAGTTTGGATGTTAGTTATAGCATGTTTTTTAAGCCATACAGGTGTTAGCCAATCAGTGAGGTCCTGGCTAATTGCGGCTGAACTGAAATGTCTGAAGGCTGAAGCTGAGCCTTTCCTGTGTTGTCGACTCAGAAGGCTGAAGGCCCATATTGTTTTCTTGGTAGATAGTCATTAACTATGGGGGCGTTTGTTTCCCCAATAAATCGGGGTTCGAAATTTCCAACAAAACAAACACACTCCAAAATTTTTAACTTTTACACACACACACACTACTTTTCACAAACCCCAATAAATCTCAATAAAGTAAAGATTCCCAAAATTTCGGGAATATTCCCCGAAATTTTCACAAACAAACACCCCCTATATCTCTACGGACCCAGGAATTTGCATGCACTGAACATTTTAAAAGTTGCTTCCCTTGAGAAATTAAGTAATTCAAACTGTTCGCATAATGCTCCTAACAGGGGAGCTATTAAAAAGTTAGAAAGATGAATCCAGTGGAAAAACAGGGGAATAAGAGAAGTTTTGTAAAAAGAAAGCTAGTGAGAGATATCTTTGATGGAATTGGGGGAATGATGGGTTAGATTTTACCCGGCCCATCACTTCATAAGCCCAACCTAAATAGAGGAGAGTCGTAACTCACGATTGTTGAAAGTGGCCGGCCTACCCTAAGTGCTAAGACGCCCAAACAAATTTACTTTCTTCATGCAAAAAGGGAACTCCTTTTTTTTTTTTTTTAACAACTAATTTTATATATTGAAAAAAACACACAAACAAAAATTACAAGCTAGAAAAACAAAGAAAAGAACCCAAAAGGGGCGTTACAAGCGACAGCGGAGGGGCCAACGGTAAAGTGGCTATAAAAGAGGACACAAGATCCTCAGATGTGGCGGGACAGAAGCCCGAAGCGAGAGGACCCGAGGGCCCTAGGAAACACGAAAAACCCGTGAAAAAACTATCGTTGAAGGACCGCCAACAGAGTTGGAGAGCCAGCTCCAGACGAGCGCTAAACATGCAATCCCAGCTGTAATTGCAGATAGAAGAAAAATACATAATTAAACAGAAGCAAGCCTGAAACAGAGAGGCTAGCCCAAACAGGCGAACATCGAACATAACACAAGCCCTAAACATAGGGGCTGACCTAAACAGGCAAAAACATAACATAGACCACGGAAAGGTTCGTGAAGACTCTGGCCAGTACGGTGGCAACGGAGGACCAGTCAAACTTGTCAAAAGACCCTGGCCAACGTGTTCAGCGATAACACCAACGTGTTCATCAATAACACGAGGATGAGGACCGGTCCAACTTTGCATAATAGCTTATAGAAGCCAAAATATCTTCAGGAATAGCCGCCAGGTGTACAGTACCAATTTGACCCGCCGACTGAGGCAAGACCGGACTAGCTTGCCGACAGCCTGTCGGAACTGGCAGCACGAAGACTCGTCAGAAGGAACTTTTGGCAACTCAAATCTAATTTGTCTGATAATAGCCAAAATATCCACTAGTAATGAAATCTTCGCACATTGTGTCAAGTTCGTTTTCGACTTTGAATCCAGGGTCAAATTTACAAGAATCCCAATGGCTTCAGAACCAACAGCATGGGATGTAAATGGACCCAGCAATGATGAAATTAGTGCAACTCTACCTACATCAATAACTCGCTTCCTAGCAGTGGCATGGGCTGCGACGACTTGTTTGAGCTCCTTGAGGGCTTGAACTCTAGCGTGATACTGCACCTTCTGAAGGATCTCGAGAAGCTCCGACGCCATGCCCTGTACATCTGGCAATCTGATCTTCTTCATCAGCAAATACCAACCGAACCAGAGAAGGGAAAGGGAGAGAGAATACGGAGGAGGGGAAAAAGGAAGAGGGGGGATGAGGGAGCCGGAGCTCCCCCTCCTCCGTAGGGATGTTGGGGGTTCGAGGAAAACAAAAAGGGTTTTTTGTGTTAGTGCATTTTTGTATTGGCAAAATTCCGTGTCAAAATATGTCTTGAGCGAGTTGTAATTTTGGTCCCCACATGTGTTCAAGAGTTAGAGTTGATGGTTTATCCAAAGTCTTCAACAACATCAACCAGCGTTCAACAGACGTTCGAGCGGCCTTGGAAAAATTCATACAGAGTCATCACGTTCAACAAGCGTTAGACAAGCCCTCGAGCGACCATTGAAAAAATGCAGACAGAGTCACAGCGTTAGACAAACGCTCGAGCGCTCAGTGAAAATCTCAGATAGAAACATAAGCGTTTGACCAACGCTCGACCAGCGCTTGAGCGACTTCCGGCGAATTTCAAAAATCCCTAAATTTTTGGAATTTCCTTTTGAAATGTTAGGAAACCCTACAAGATTTCGTGGGAGGCCGACCTAAAGGTAATGAGGCTTCCATTGAGCAGATTTGTGCCTCTATCCTTGAGAGAAAAACCTCATAAGAGTTGTGCTTCAAGATTGACAAGTTTTTCTCGATTCTTTGATCAAATAGCTTTGTAACCTTCATGGTGTTGAAGGGGTGCTGAAAAACAAGAGTGTTCGGTGAATAATCCATAAGAAGATCCTCAAAGGTTTGAAGGGAATGCCGCACGAAGCGGGTCTAAGCAGAGAAGCTTAGATTATTACATCAGGGTTGTTAGAGTCAAGCAACAGGGGTTGCTCGTGTCTGAATCACTGTTTGTAAGGTTTTCGTCTTAGTGGATTCTAAGTGGCTGCTAGCCCGGAGTGGTTTTTCCTTTGAATGGTGTTTCAAAGGTTTTCCACTTCGTCACCAAATTCTTGTCTTTTTGTGTAATCGAAGTTTATTTAATTTTTTGCTGTCTATTTGTTGACTGAGTTGATTATTATGCATATCTAGGCTGAACAATTTTAAAACATTTTTAAAATTGTTATTAATTTGTTAATTAGAGGTAATACACATATTTTCCACCTCTAAGTGTTGTTATGGTCTAAACTAGATTTTTCATTTTGGAATTCTGAGGAGACTTAAAAGGGAACTCCTCTTAAATGCACGTCCAATCAGCTGGATGGTGTTCAATAAGAAGAAAGTAATCATCATCGGCCCACAGACGACACTATGCAATAAGCTGAAGAGATAGACTTTATGTTACTACGAAAAAAGCAAGTTCTTCCCTAATGAAATATACTATTATGTTACTACGAAAAAAAGCTAACTTGATCATTAGAGTTTATCCCCAGGGGCTGGGAGCCCCCTCTTCTCATCAGGGGTATAAGGGAAAATGAGTTACACATGCATATGGAGGTGTTGAAGCTAATTAGGTTACATTGTGGTCTCTTAAGTATGGAAGAATCCACATGTTCTTGGCCCCACCCATCAAGCTGATATCTTTTTTGAAATGAACTTTGACTTCAAAATGACTAGTCAAGATTGTTCTTGCAGCTCCTTGGATCATTATAAAGCCCGGTTCAGCCTAGTAAGGTTTCAATGTGAGACTTGACCCTTAGAGAGCTCGTCTTTCGTTCATTCTCTTCTCTCACTACATGTGGAATTCGGGGTATCACATAACAAATAAAAGCTTTTATGTGCTAAGTAATCCACACAACATTGTCCTTACCCTCCAAAACTTCTGATCACTAGCCATAACCCTCTTGACATAGAAACTTCTGCTGCTTTCGTTGATGTAAACACCTTCCTGGCAAACCACAGTTTGAACTAGGCTTAAGATTCTACAGATGTCTTCCATCAACGGTCAAACATATGCTCTTCAAATTGGTTCGTTATAATCTCTGGGCCAATTTTCCTTGACCTAAATCGGCCATTCTTGAGCTTTGTTGGCAATCTGATTCATTATGGACGTAGGCCAGACTGCATTGCGGCAAATATCGATCCTCTCTTTAGCTAAGGGATGGAGAAAGCTACTATCAATAGAACTTTCCTAATCTTCCATATCCAAAAGGATCTGTTATCAATAGAACGTTCCTAATCTTCCCTATCCAAAAGCAAATAGGTTGCAAACTTTATTTCTTCATGCAAGGACTAAGATATTGGATCTAGCCATAAGAAGGTCAGAAGGTGTAGCTGATTTATTGGCATTTAACGTGAAAAACCATTTAAGGGTATTTTTGTCCTATTTTTTGTTTCTAGAAGAAATAGGTCAGTTGCTAGAATTTCGGGGTCCTACGTGAAATAGCTATAACAAAAGCTATTTTCAAGAGAAACGTTTAACGCATCAACTCCTCCTAAGATTTTGTAAATTCAAGAGAGAAAAGCTCCAAAAAATTGAATGGGTTCTTTGTCTCTATTCTTGCTATTTGTTTGATGATCATCGTGAAGACCATCATTGCTGAGTGTGAGAATGTAATGCCCTGACCCAAAAGTCTAAACGGACAAAGCTCCGCTTGAAAAAATTGGGACTTTACACCCCGTTTACAAGCAATTTCTCATCCAAACAAAATTCTAAACATAATCTTTATTCCATTTCAATATAAAAAACCACACTCTAAACCCAAAATATGAATCCAAATAGTTTAGTCAGAGTATTACTCTAAAATCCTTAAACAAAAGTCTCAATGAATAGTTTTCCAAATAAGCAATAAAACTACTAAAGTCTTCGAAATAAAGCAAATATTACTAAAGTCTCCAGAGGGCTCTTTATTCAATAATTTTGCATCTTGCAACTAATCTCAGAAACTACAACTTGCGATCTTCTATTACTCGCTGCCACCAACTTATATATCTGAAAGATAGAAAATAAGTGGTAATCTACAACTAGCTCAGTAAATAGCAAGTCAATGGGTGTAGGGGAAAAAACAATTTTTATCGCAGTGACCGAAATCCAGAAAAATACTATGAGTCATACTAAAAATCCAAAATATAAATTGAAATAATATTATCCAAGGCCACGCGACAAGGGAAATCACCAACGGTCACACGGACCTCTAGGCCACACAGACCACAAAGATACATTGGCCACACTGACCACAGAGATATATCACCAGCACATGGATAATTTTTTTTTTCAAGTACTCTCACAAATTCATGAAAATCTAAACCATTTCATATTTATCAAAAATTTGTACATTTTCCCTATTTAATGAATCAAAACCATATAAAAAATAGTGCACGTTTTAAAATCTATTTTACCAACGTCAAGGAATTTAATCTCGCACAAATGCATATTTCCAAATCAATCTCATCTCATCAAATAATTAAACATCTTGTGCACTTAGATTTCACAAAATTTTAGAGGAATAACATCTCATTGATAAGACACTTACCTCAACGGTTAACCGAAATTTAAGATTTCACAAAGAATTGCTGAAGAGTCAATCAGCACCTAAAATCCATTTGAAAATCAGTCAACTCTTCATCTTAATCCTCACACATCTCCAATGTAAAATTAATAATAGAATTCCAACAACAAACACACCTGAACTCCAATAACTCTGGTTATTCCCACAATCACAAAATTCCTCAAAACCACCTTTAATTACCCTACAGCAACCCAAAAACAAATATGAAAAATCTAGAAATCTTAGATCCAAAACTCCATTAAAAACTAATATGAAAAATCTAGAAATCTTAGATCCAAAACTCCATTAAAGATAGGAATTTAGAGAAAAAGTCACCCAAATGGGCCGACGAAGTCTAAGAAAAATCCCTTAATAATTGACGAACGGCTCTCCAACGTCGTCTAGAAAATGACATAACCCAAATCAATCCAAAGAAATACCTCTCTAAACTAAGATTAAATCAAACATACCTCCAAAAATACCCAACCCCTACAAATTTCGTCTCCAATGGTAAGAGCAAGGGAGTTTCGTGGTAGAGACAGAGAAAAGAGAGAGAGAGAGCTTCAAATGAGAGAAAACTCCAATATTGGGCGAAAATTTTCGCAAATAACCTAGATCCAAGCTTAAAAATCTCTAAATAGGTTTGAAAAGGGCGAAAATTTGTTTAAAGATCATTCAAAATTTGAAGAGAAATCAAATTTTGAACGATAGGGAAGTTCAGCGTCGAATACACCGTTCAGTATTCAAATGTTGTTGCGGAAGGGATAAAGCATTTATCCCTAATGCACCGTTTCAATCAAATTTTATTTTATTTTTATTTATTTTGGAGTATTTTTGGACTATTACAGAGAAGCTTTACGAGATTATCAAAATGATAACCAATCCCTCAAACACCATTTGAGTTTGTTGAAGATTCAGAGGTTCTGAATGTCGATGGCTGAAAGATTCAGTCATGTCCATTGATAGCATAAGGTTTGTGTGTGGAGATCAAGTGCTATTCGAGATTGAAGTTTCCAAGCGGACTTAGAAGTTCTACGTCCTTGCAGATTCGGTTTACGGTAAATCGAGTAAGATTTAGAGTGGGTTGGTTGGCTAGGTTAGTTGAATCAATTGATCACTTTGTAAATCAATTGAAAACTAGTAGATTCGAACAACATATAGGCCCAGAGAGTTTTTCTCCTTAAGGACGTTCCTTAGGGAGTTTTCTCTTCGTAACCATTCTCAGTGTAACGATTGTGTGATTGTGTTTTACTATTCTTGATCAGTTTTCATTGATATCTTGCTAACCAATCTTGTTTTTTGTGTTGAGAATTTGAATTCTTTCGATTTGAGGATTTCTGTTCAAAGAACGTCCTAGATTCAGAGATTGGTAAGTTGCTAATAAGAACTTGGTATTTGGTGAGTTGATAAATTGATTGTTAATCAATTTCGTTATTGAATCTATAAGTTACGTTTGTCGTAGTTTATTCAGGATCTCTTATAGTCATATTAGAATAATACTCTGTTATTTACAGATTGTACAAATTGTTTTTACATATTGTGGTTTATTCGTTTTCTGTCAAAATAGTTGTGTATGAGTATTGTTAGATATATTTGACTTTCAAAGCATTTGATAAGGATTGATAATATATATGATAGGTTATTATTTTAAAAAGATTGCTGAATTTTTTTAAATATACTTATTCACCCCTCATAGTTTTGGTCTAAATTAGGTTGTTTGGATGGAGCATGTTACCAAGTTAAGCATCAGATAGAAATGACTCCATATATGCATTACCGGAGAAGAGAAATGCATTAAAAAAGGAACTCTGGCATCAGATTCGCTTGTGGCCCCAAAACTTTGATGTTTTATGTCCCCCATTAACGTTCATTGCAGTCCATTGAAATTCGGTGTCCCTCCTAGAGTATCACTTGCCAATTGGGTTAGAAAAGCATCTCGTGTCAAAGAGACTTTACGTTGTATGTCTGCCCCGACGTGACAGCTAGCAAGCTCTTGAAGTAGTACATGTAGATTGAATAATAATACTTATGACATGGAAAAGCAGAAGTTGATATGGGCAAATCATTCAATGTGGAAGAAGAATTTGGTGGCGAGTGTGCTTAGAGGAGGAATGGAAAAGTTATTTTGGACTAGTCTTTTAGACACTCTGTTTTTAGAAGCAAATAGCCGTAGAATATATATGGGGGAAATAATAGGTACCAAATGGAGGAAATGGCCGACACAGACAGTGTGATTAACTTTTGAGACTTCTCATATTACTGCCCGCGGTAGGCCTATCACCACGATGTAACGGATAATGTTACTTTGTGCGCTATAATCTATTCGAAAGTAAACAAGAGTTTTGGAATTCTGCTGCAGATTTAGCACTTTTGTCGTAGGGCCTTTCTTTCTCTTTGTTTGGGCTCCTCAAGCTTTTTCTGCTTCTCAGTGCATGGAATGACCATACATGTGAAGATCTGTTCACTCCTATCTGTCCTGGTTCCCGCATCCATACTCCAATTCGAAAAGCAAACGATGCTTGCACCTTTGGCCCAACAAGTGGGGCGGTGAGCAGCAAACGAATCAGGCTTTTGCTTCCCTTTTCAAAGAAAATCATATGAATTTTGGTCTTATGGAACCCAAAAACAGTTCATATTCACACAACTTGCTTCTCAATGGTTATTTCTAAAAGACTATCAAGAGAGCTATTTTAAGATTTTATCACCTCGGTCTTATTGTGGATGAAATCATTGTTCTGTGTCAATGGCAGCATTGACAGTGGACCCTTTGAATGATATTGCACATTGATTGACGCGGTCCTTGGAACTTAGCAATAAGATAAATATATATTCTAATCAAAGCTCTGATATTAAATACCCTCAATTAATCGATGCTATTTTTTCCATGGAAAGAATAGAGGAACATTTTGTTTCTCTTTGTTTCTCTGTTTTTTTTTGGGGGTAAGTAAAATTACCCAGTTCGCTCTTTGTATCTCTGCTATTGGATAACTTAAAAAAGTTTATTCTTACCAAAGTGCAGGGGCTGCCTAGTGCCTAGGATAGCACTCACCGGAATTGGACCCTCTCCATCTCTGGTGCATATCAGTTGCATTTATTATAATATGGGACCTCATATGTGGACCCTCCATCTCAGATACATTGTGCTCTATAACAGGACATCTCAGATTTCTGAAGAGAATCTTGAACTAACCAACGTTATTTGCTAGTTGGCATGATATTTGTTTTCCTTGCTTTCATATTTTAAACAAAAAAACTTGCAGAAGAATGGAACCTGAAAGATCCGAACCACAGAAATTGCTTACGTGTCCAGAACTTAAACTAGAACAGAGGTTCTACTACAGAAAACCTGAGTCTGAAGCAAAGAACTTCAAAAGAGGATAATCACAAGCACAGGCTAAAATGAATACCCAAAGAGGGAAAACAACTTTTAACATAAACTCTTCCTGGGTCTCTCCATAAAATAAGAAAATACAAATTTTCAGCAATCCATCATAAAGAAAAGGAAAAGAGAAGAAGAAAAGAAAAGAAAGAGAGACAAAGAAGATCGCTGGAATAGTTTCATTTACAAGTCAAATTCTGGATAGCTTTTGTGTTGGTATTAACCTCCATGGTACAATTCATCTCAGCAGACTTTTTCTTCTTGAAGATCTTGAACAAATGTATCTTCCCACTCAATTTGGCATGGCTGTTAAGCTGCAAAACCCCGGACTTGATGTCACTACCCAAGAGAGACTTGGTCGATACCTTGCTTGAACTCACCGAAACCGTGACACTAAGCTTCTTGGTTGATCTAGCCCTAGCGCGAGCCTTAATTATAGTTCCTTCTCCAACCTCAACACCCCTGTAGGAAATCTTAGCCGTGCTGCTGTCGAATTTGAAGTGACCAAAATTGGTGTTTTTGACTGTAACTTGAGCATTCAGTTTCATGCTAAAGGAGGGAGTGGAGGAAGAGGAATTCACACCCAGACTTTCCACCGTGACTGAACCTAAACGTACTTTAGGATTCCGGATGCGCATCACTAGCAGCACAAAGAGCACTATGATTACGGTTTGTGCTATGACCCCGGCAACTATGTACGCTAAGCACTTCATCTTCCTTTTGCGACGCTCATCTTTGTTGCCGGTCTTCATCATAGGTGCTTAACTGAAGTGGTAGCTAGGAGGAACTTGTGCTGGATTGGATTGGATTAGGGGTGGAAATGAGCGGCTAAATAGGAGGGAGGGATGGTGTGCTACTGACGCAATTGAAGCCCTTCTTACAAATAATGCTGCGGATATCATATAAACTTATTACTGGGGCCCTGCATGTACTGGCTTTTACAACTTTTTAAACCCAAGGTGTTGAACACGGTTAATTAGCCGTTGTGATTTTAAATAAAATATGGTGTTTGATTGTTAAAATTTTTGGGTGTTGGAGTCGGTGAAAAAATGAAGAGAGAGATAATTTGAATGAATTTTTTATATTTATTTAGAGTAAAGATTAGTGATTTAATGGGTCGAAAGATAATTTTATGAAATTATTTTATTAGGACGAAAATTTTAGAATTCAAGTGGGTTTAGTTCACATAATACAACAACAGAATTAGCTAACGTAGCGATCCCATTTGAAAAATTGACCTAAAAAGTCAAGTGGTTCAAATTTCCACGACGCAAAAATGACTTCGAGTGTGGTAGCTTCTAGAGAGATTTGGTTTGAATATTATTTGTGAAAGATGAGGGAAGGTGTGAGCTGGGAAGAAAACAAATTGCTTTGACGAAAGTGAGTTTTTTTTTTTTAGAAACGTTAAGTTTTGGATCCTTTTTAATTTTAGTCATTAATTTTCAATCGTCAAATTTTTAGTTTTTAAATTTTCTTTTGTTGAATAAATGATCATTTCATCAGTCTGTCATCCCTATACTTAACGGACACCTTTGACACGTCAGTAAAATTGAAGCGGTCGACCGGGTATATGTATTGAAAGTGAGTGGACCGGTACAAATTTGACGACAGACTGACGGAAGGACCATTTATTCAACAAAAGAAAATTAAAGGACTAAAAGTTTGACGGTTAAAAATTAAAGACCAAAAATTAAGGACTAAAAAGTAAAAAAAAAAATTTCTTGAGTTTCACAAGTTTGAAATATTCGTGACTGTCATTGTGAAGAGGTGTCAAGCTTCTCGTGATGATGCAGGGGAAGAAATTAAAGAGACGTCAATTTGCGTCACTAATCCTTTCCAAAGGAAAATACCAGTTGAAGTCTTTTGGCTCTTCCCATTTCAAATTTCGAAATCCGGCAGCGTTTCGTCCTTTGCTAATTTTAATGTTTGCATGTTGCACCCAACAGATGAAGGCTTGATGGTTCTACTGATTAATGTTGAATTGGTATAATATTCTTTTTTATAATAAGGGGAATTTGCATCCAATCTTTGTTCACCGTGATGTGATCGGATGAATTTGTTCCAGTGATGAAATTTATTGACCGGATTAAATCTCGGACACTCGAATTAGTGTACAATATGAACATCATCAATTGAGGCAAAGATTTGCTGACAAACCTTAAAATTACTATGAACAACAAAAATTGTATCAACTCAATCTTTCGTTAAGTACAATGTGGTTGAATAAACTTCGGACCTCCTGGTTTATCCGGCCTGACTTATATATAATTAATATCAAGTTTTGTAAATCATTGATTGTTGTCCGTCGGTCGTAATTGGTGGCTGGTCTCCTACGGCAGCTGAACTAATTAATTACGGGTCCTACCTCAAGCTGAGATTCAATGCAGTAGGAGTATGCATGCTTTGTCACCTTATAAATTTGAAAATGTTTTTGCATCATTGATGTTTTCGTATGATCTTCTAGACAATAAATGTAACAAAAGTACATGTAATTAGAATTTTCACTACCAAGAGATATTATTATTATTATTATTACTTTTTTGCCGCGATTAGCAAGAGATCCAAATTTACTTTTCAGTAAATAATTTTTTTTCTTGCATTGGGAAATTGACAATTTAGTCCTTAGATTTTGATCATTTTAACAGTTTAGTTCTTGAATTTCAAATTTTAAATTTAAAGCCCATAGGTTTCATACTTTTGACAATGAGACTCTTCCGTCAGAATGCTATCCATATGCTTAACGGAGCATATAGCGGTCAACCGGGTATATGTGTAAAATATGAGCGGTCGACCTCTACATGAAGTGGTCAATCTCTACATGAAGCGGTCGACCTCTTCAAATTGCTAACGTGTCAGAGAGTTTCGTTAAGCATATGAACGGTAGACTGTCGGAAGAGCTTCATTGTTAAAAGTATAAAACATAAGGACTTTAAATTTGAAATTTGAAATTAAAGGATTAAATTATTTGCATTATCATTTTCGTGAGTTGTTCCTTGTGTGCGAAAGCGATCGATCCAGTTGGAAAGCGAAACAAACGTGTTAAAGATCCTTGGATGACGTCGTGCTTAGAAAAATGCTTGATTCTTAGGGTTTGGCGTTTTCCGAGGCCCTAGATGCGTTATGTAACCTCGCTTTTCAATCCTCCTCTGATCTTATCAGGAGTCATCTCCCTTTCCTCCGAACCAGCCTATCAGGGCAGGCCATGTTTTCCAGTCAGTTTGACAGGAGACGGTACACGAGAACAGTAATTCTTAGCACAGTCTACAAATATCTGCAGCTTAAAGCATGCATCTTAAGAAAGGCTTAAATTGCGTTTCTTCTGACTTTATCGAAGGTGTTGCGTGACAAAGGGTTTTGGTGCCCATTGTGTTGTGATTAACTTTCATGCACGATGCACAAACTCAATCAATTTTATTTCTTTTGCTTTTTATAGGGCACAGAAATATGATGATAAATTAAAAGGCCTTAATTCTTCCAATTTTGCACGAAATTAAACTATTTCGTTTTCCCAAGTCCCTTGAGCCAAAGGGGCAGCCTCCACAAATCACTTAATCTCCCGTACTCCATGCAGTGCTGTACATTGGCGTATTAATTACTTCAAATTCTTGACTAGTTTTACCGGAACATTACAAATTAATGGGTTGACAATATTGACTCAAAAGGACAGAAACTTTATCAAACCATAAAGTTTGTTTGGCGTATTTATCCGTCGAGACTCATGAATTGACATTGACAGCCCTACAGTAGTTTTGATGGGGCTTTAATATACAGGGATTACAGAACTTGCATTCCATAGGTATAGAGGAGGGTCTAGTCGTTAAATGTTGACTAGAAGGACCAGTAAAATGGGCCAGCCTTGTCCTCTTTGACCATAATGCCTCTCCCAAGTCTACATGTCCCTTTGTAAGCCCAGTCAAGAAAGGTCGCGAGCATGTCCAAAATCGTTGCAGATAGGCCCATATTGCACCAACTCTAAACTCTAAACTCTACTCTTGTGTTTCTATGGACATATTTGTAGCTCTCGTGTTATCGTAGCTTCTGTATCTCTTTCCGGCCTTTGTTTTTCTGTGGGTTATTTTTATTTCCAGATCAGCCCATTTTGATCCATGACCTCCTACATGCACGTGCCCCACCCTCCCTGACCTCCGATCCTCCTACCACCACAATAGCTCCCCCCCTCCCCAACCCTACGGCCTACAGCGTGCATGTGAGCTCCAAGAGCCGTCATAGGAGCGCGTAAATCTCACCCACCACCTACTATGGCGATTTGGTTTTGGTAATTTTCCTCCATTTGGTGTCCAATCCTCCGTCCTTATATCATTAAATACGAGATTGAAATCTCTTTTGCTAGTAACAGCCACTGTGTCATGCTCCTCTAGCTATAGCCATCTACAGTGCATCGATCATTTATGTGCAAAAATCCACCTTCTGGATAGTCAAGCAGCTAGCCGGCCTTTTTCTTGCTAGCTCCATTTCCCGTTTATGTTTTTCATTTTTCACTGTACTATTTGTTTGGGGGGGGGGGGGGGGTTTGTAGGGGTCTCCCAACCGGCCTACTTATCGTACCTTTTACGTTAATATAATATAATAATGCATTCTCCACAAAAAAAAATACATCTGACCAATTCGGTCATGATATCATCATCATCTTATCTATTAGCTCATTATCAATCCTGATGCAGGATAGTAACTAGTACTGTTTGTCCGCTTGTATATGCAATTGCAAGGTAGTGTCACGGATTGCGCTAATATTGAATGCAATGATTTGTCGTCAAGTATGGACTTGGCCAAAGTTTTTTGTGCAAATTAAAAGCTAGATAGCTAGGACAATTACGTACACACGAGAGAGAGAGAGAGAGAGCTGTGAGAGAATAGTGATCTCGTGAAGCAGACAGGAGAGCTTATGGCATCTGTGTTTTGAAGAGCGATTTCCACCAATCCGAAACACTTTCCAAGTATTATATTATTAATCTCCCGTCTCATATATAGTGAATATGATCACATGATTACTCTTCCATCAATTTGACAAAAAATGCCAGCTTCTACGATAAATTTTATAATCATCATTCCCTTGGACTTTATAAGTGTGTTCTTTTTGTCCTTTCGTTGGCCAATTAATTATTACGTACCCACATGAATGAAAGAGACAGAGGAAAAAAGGGCCCGGGGTCAATAATCAATTAAGCATACATATGCTGAGCCTAAGTTGGCCAAAATCAAGCTCCATGCATGGATTATCAAGTATCATATACTTTTCAAGATAGATAGAAGTTGCATGATATCCGAATCCGAATACAACATTGTTGAAAAATCTCTTTAATCCACATATTTTTTCCCGGGTCATCCTCTTCACTTAGTGTTAGACATCTTATCATGTTTATATACCAAAGTACGTACACGTACAATGCACCTAGTAGAGCCAAAGGGCAAAGAAAAGTACGTCCAAAAGAGTGAAGGAAACTATTCAGTGCCAAGCAAGTACTAACGAAGTGATCAGAACAAAAATTCAGAGAACTTACAACACTTGAACAACCGGAATTTGCGAGGCCGCGAGTAGACATATATTGTTGGAAAATGTATTTTATGTAGTTGCTATTTACATGTTCTATTTAACTTTTACAAATATATCGGTTTGCAGCTCGTGATTTTGATTGATGTCAAGAGCTAATGATAAAAAAGAGAGATATGGACAGAAAGTTGTAAATATATAATTTAATATTTTCCATAGCCATCCAAATGGAATTTCACATGTCAACGAAAATTGAAATTTTGAAGTGAATAACTTATATTTTATGAATTAGGAGAAACAAACTGCGTCGTTTGATTAATATATGACATCCTTTTAGAAAAAGGACATGGAAAATTACAACTTCTTCTCTTACGTACTTTATTCCATGCATTAATAATTTAGGGTCAATTGAACATATGATTGGATTTATTTCTAATAAGTCTCCAATTTTTTTTAAACAACCAAGTGGCAGCCCAAAAACCTGCCACCAACATTATACTCGACACTCATGGAAAGCGCCTGCAACATATCTCCCCATATCTATCCCTCTCTTTTCCCTTACCTACTCTCCCTCCATCCTCTCCATCGACACCCTCCATGGAAGATCAATCAGCAATACAACCACCCAATAGCTACAAATTAGCAGCCTCTTCAATCTCGTATACGAAATCAGCCACCACCTCCACAACCATTGCGCCACTGATCTTTCTCTTCAAACCCTGCACCACAACCCCTCCCACTTACATCCTCCGTGATGTCTCTCTGACTGCCTATCCCTCTCAAATCTTGGCGATTGTTGGCCCCAGCGGTGCTGGAAAATCCACTCTCCTAGACATTCTAGCTGCCCGAACTTCACCCACAAATGGCACTCTTTTTCTAAATTCTTCCCCTCTCAAGCCTTCATCTTTTCGAAAACTCTCCGCCTATGTCCCCCAGCACGATGCATGCCTTCCACTACTCACCGTCGCTGAGACCTTCGCCTTTTCTGCTTGTCTTCTAGTTCCTAAAACATCTGATATTGCTGCCATTGTTTCCTCTCTTCTCACTGAGCTCAAGCTCACACATTTACAAAACACCAGGCTGGCTCATGGCCTGTCGGGTGGTGAACGAAGACGCGTTTCGATAGGTCTAAGCCTTCTCCATGACCCTGCAGTGTTACTTCTCGACGAGCCCACTTCAGGCCTCGATAGCTCGTCAGCTTTCAACGTAATGCAAACCCTTAAATCGATAGCCACCTCTCGTAATCGCACTGTTGTTTTGTCCATACACCAACCAAGCTTCAAGATCCTCTCTACCATTGATAGAATCCTCCTGCTATCAAAAGGGACAGTGGTGCATCATGGGACACTTCCTTCGCTGCAATCATTCTTAGTCTCAAATGGCTTCGATGTCCCTCCACAGCTCAATGCACTAGAATATGCCATGGAAATACTAAGCCAACTCATTGAGCTTAAGCCCATCGCACCCCCATCACTACCTTCATCACCCAATAATTTCACAGGCTTGCCTTCCGCTGATGTAGCGAGAAAGACAAGATACAGGAGCTCTATGGTACACGAGATCCTCGCCCTTTATAACAGGTTTTGGAAGATCATTTACAGAACCAGACAGCTTCTTCTAACTAACACATTAGAAGCTCTTGTCGTGGGTCTAGTTCTTGGAACCATTTACATTAATATCGGTTATGGCAAGCAAGGCATCGAAAAGAGGTTCGGTCTCTTCGCTTTTACTCTCACCTTCCTTCTTTCATCTACAACTGAAACCCTTCCAATCTTCATCAATGAAAGGCCAATAATTTTAAGAGAAACCTCAAGTGGGGCGTATAGACTCTCTTCATATCTCATTGCAAATACCCTTGTTTTCTTGCCGTACTTGCTCGCCATTGCAATCATATACTCGGTCTCAGTCTATTTCTTGGTAGATCTTTGCGCTTCATGGCAAGCTTTCGGTTACTTTGTATTGGTCATATGGGTAACAGTACTAATGGGAAACTCATTCGTACTGTTCGTAAGCTCTCTTGCTCCAAACTACATTGCGGGTACTTCGCTTGTGGCAGTACTTTTAGGAGCTTTTTTTCTCTTCTCTGGCTACTTCATCTCTTCGGACAGTTTGCCGAAGTACTGGCTTTTCATGCACTTCCTCTCAATGTATAAATATGCGCTTGACGCCCTCCTTATCAATGAGTATTCTTGCCTTGTCTCAACGTGCTTGATATGGTACGAAGATAACAAAGAGTGCATGGTGACTGGAGGCGATGTCTTAGAGAAGAGAGGGCTTCATGAGAGGCAGAGATGGACAAATATTTACATCTTGGTTGGTTTCTTTGTACTCTATCGCGTGCTTTGTTTTCTGGTTTTGATCAGAAGGGTTTCAAGATCGAAAAAATGACAACAGATTTACTTTTAAGATCTTTATTTTTAGTTGTTTTTCAAGAAGTACTGAAGCTCTATATGATGGTACCGTTCCTCAATTCGGCTTCACTTTGTGATTGTAATAATCTACACACACTGTTAAAGGAAGTTTCCTTCATGGATTTCGTTCTTTGTATCATGCTTTCAATGTGCAAACACAACGCTTTAGAAGCTAGCCAAATGACGAAGGCTTTCGTTTCTCTTTCTCATTTATCCATGTAGGCCCCATATGTTTTTCGTAGTAGTAGTTCACGAAGCATTCAACTCCGCTCAGATTCGGGTGAACAGAACTGCCATACATTCTTGAGCTGTCTCTTTCAATGTAAGATTAAATTTTAATGACGAATTAGGATAAACCGATCGAGACCGAATTCTTCACAAGAGAATTCTTTCATTGATCATCAATGGCTCCTTATTGCAGAAAAGTTTTCAGTCCTAATGAATCTTAACAGAGGGTTCTAATATTGTCAACAATTCAATCCGGATCATTGATGAAATTCATTAATGCATACGTTGACAGAATTAGAGCCCTCTATTAGGACCGAAGCTTTAGAATCCAATCATTTCCACCTTGGTGGGTGTCATAGGCTAAAAAGTTTCAAATGAGGAATGGCATATCCCTCTCAGCAAAATATGTCTCACTGCATGGCCTAGAGTGTACATATCAATCTGTGCTAGTAGTTAAATAATGATTACCGACGCCAACGATAAATTACAAGTCCTTCTGTATGGTCATTGGATATTAAATCAAGATTGGCGTACGGACGTCCATTTAAACCATCAGCAAATGCTCGTCCAATGTCGATCGATCACCAAGTTCTAGATTGGGTTGGGGGCATGGGATAGGTGTTTGAATGGAGTTTGGTTACTATGCTAAGAATTATTGTGCTGAGCGACGGCTGACATTAGATGCTGGAGATCTGATGGCTGTAGTTACACACATCATTTAAAATATTCAAAACATTTTAATTGATGTGACATGATCTGAATCCTTTAATTTTGAAACTTTTAATCTCAGTCATTGCTTAGCATGATCAACACAGTAGTGCTTAGCACAATAATCAGACTCGTTTAAATGTCCTTTCGAATGTCATTCTTTAATAGCTATCAAAAAATGATCGTCAAAACGTTACTTCTGGATTTTGGTATTGGTCAAGTATTCAATTAGAACAAGTCCCTGCAGTTCTTGGAAGAGCATAGCATGCAGCTAATCACCTAGATATTGCCAGTAATGATGAGATCGAGTATTTGTTAGTGGCTTCTTTCCTTCAGTTGCCTTTGCATCATTAGCGATTCCGAACATCGGCAAATAGAACAGCACTACAAGGTCAGAACTCAGCTCATAAGTGCCTACGATCGTTAAATATTGAAAACGCGATTACAAGTGATTAGGAATCTTGATGCTCACAATAATAATTTATGCACGCGTCAATGGCCAAAAACAATAGGGGTCCATGATGCATCGAGTGCGCTCTTATCTCTGTGCGTGAAGCTGACCTAGCTCGAAAAGCTTTTCACAAGCATACCCTCTATATTATAAATATAGAGGAATGTTTGGTGTCTTTTTTAAATTCTTCTCAGGTTCTGCTGTGAAGAACCTAATGACTCAAGATTAATTTTAAAAGTGGGTCCAACACACTTAGAGATTCTGAACTGATGAATTTTTCTCAGAAGAATCTGAGAAGTACACATATCTTTATAATATACGCAGAGCCGGGGGTTGGGGTTTAAGTAAATCATTGGCTTAATGTTTTTAGTGCTTATTAGCTGGACCGAGCGGAGTGAGTCACGGGTCTTCATCCACCGATAGAATAATTCATGGTGATGGTGTAGGCCTTACTGAAAAGCACTTTGTCAGATGGTGTAATGCCAAGTTTTTCGAATCGGTAGCATATTCACGGGTCCCCAGTTTTAGTTGCCACCCGTGAACTTACTCTTGTTGGCTTGCCTACACTGTAAACGACGCCTGCCTGCCTGCGCCGTATCTGTCACCCAGCTTTGGGAAACTTGATGCTTCGTGAATAAGTACGAGCAGTATCCCACTATAGTTCTGTAATTGCCTTGAGTCCCTGATTATGAAATATCAAATAGGAAAACTGGAAGAATGAAAGAAAGAAAAAAAAAACAAATATGAATAAGTATCATACTGCCCTTGATCATGAAATACATTACAGTACCAGTTCTAGCATGATAAGCCACCTTTTGCATTGGTGATTCTTTTTTTTTTTTCTAGATTTTTGCCTTGGTGATTCACTTCTTTGGATATGAGCAGACTTGACAAATCATATGCAGCGAAGTGTTCACTCGCAAGTTGTGAAAAGTTCAGTCATTCCAAAAGGACAGCTCGAGAAACAAGCGAAGTTTAGGAGCATATCAATCGCAGAGTCAGCAATGAAAGAGGGTGAGCCGTCTCTTATTTATTGCCTTGAAAGTGATGTTGTCCTGGTAGATTGGTTGTCAATGAAATTTATTTATTTTGGAAACACGACCGCAGATCAGAACTTTATTAGTAAAATCTCACTGTTATAGAGGAAGGACCAAGCTCCTTTGTAATACTTAGGGTATTGCTGATGGAGCAATTCCGTGGGACCCACATTTCTCTCTCACTCTCTTACCGAATTGCACCTGCAATTCGGGTGATCCCCATCCATAGAAAAATACCGTGGTAACAATTAAATTTGGTCGACTAAGGTGAAACATCTAGTTAAAACCAAGTTAAAAAAACTATTGAAAATCTAAAATAAACCGACTATACAAACCGAACGTAGTCAACTAGTATATCTTAAGTGAGACAATCCCCACAAATAGAATCAATAATCTATCGGGAGAGACTAGCAATAAATACAATTTGACCCGCTAGTTCCCGCCTTAGTAAAGTAGTCAGCTAAATAATTTCCATCTCGATATACATGACAAAAAAAACATCGATCTGAGGAATTAAGGGTCGTAATTCCTCTAAAAAATCTCAAAGATATTACATGAAAACAAGATTTCGAGACCAACCAGACATTATTGTCGGAATACAAGATGAAACATTAAAGTTAGTATTATGGTTGGAACGTTTGCAGCCTAAGCTCTATAATACACCAACAATCTTTGCAGTACCCTATGGAAGTGCAAATTAGTAAGGGAAGTTCATGTGTTCCCAAAAAAAGCAATGACACATTTACATGGCAGTCGATTTCTGAGATTAAGAAGCAATGGCAAATTATTGTCCTTCGCTCCATATAAGAATCTGAAAACTGCATGTAGTAACTACTAACGATCATGTATATAAAACTGGCCTAGGCCTTTTATCGGCTTCCTTGGCCCAGTTTGCAACAAGAGTTTGATGGGCCGAGATAAAGGAAGGAAAGGGACTATGGCCTGTAGGACTCGACCGAAAGCAAGTTAAGAGCCAGTCCATTCTAATGTCCACATGACTATCAGTTCCGAGAATCGTGGCCAAAGATTTTGTTAACGCAACTTTTTTTCTTCTTCCTCTGATCTGGTCAAGATTTTGATGAAATATTGCCAGGAGGTTTGTTGAGAGGATGTAAATTGTTCAGGACCCAAAGACCCTTTGTTGAGCGATACCTAAAAGTCAAAAGCCATTCGGACAGTGATTGTGCCATTGTATACAAACTTTATATTACATTTATCTGAAAACAGAATCTAAACCATTTTTAAAGCGAAAGTAAACTTTTCTAAAAAGGAGAGAATGATAAAACTAACGTTCTCTCCCAACCAAATGGTCTGTGTACGTACTCAGAAGGACCATTGTGCTCCTGATTGGAGGATCAGATGAACAGAAAATTCAAGGGGAGCTCAATCTAATGTGTATTTCCACTACCCAAAAGCATTTTAGAAAGCCAATCAGTGTGACAACAATTAGCAATTTCCTTATTAATGAATATATATATATATATGGCAGGTGCACCTACTAGTTGTGAGCAACATGTCAACCAACTTATACGTAAATGCAACATGGAGGAGCCACCACCTTGGCTTTCGCGGCTGCTACAGCTGCATCTCTAATGGCCAAACCCTTCTTTCGTACACCGATCTCCCCTACTTTCAAGGCCATTAACTCTCTCACGTGGGGCCACTGAATTGGGACTCAGTACCTCCCACCACCTGTGGAGTCCATTAATTCAGGACACAGGCGGAGGGAGGGGGGCGAACTGGGGCCATTGCCCCGGTTGGCTCCCCCCAAATATTTTTTTTTACATGTATTTTTTTTTATTTTTTATTTTTATTAGGTTTGCCCTCTTGGCCAAATAAAAATTATGCTTGCCCCCTTGCCTGCCTAGATGAATCAGCCCGCTCCCCTTAAAACCCAAGCAGCCCAATACCTCAAAATCAAATTAAAAGAATAAGCAGAGAGATATTTATTTATGTCAAAACTTGAAATCCTACATTAACTTGTCGACGTTGTCATGAATTTTGCGACGAATATTTCATATACTTCTCCTGAGTCCTGATAATCGTTGTGTGTTGTAATCATTGAAATAGATGTTTTCAGTATTCTAGTACTGCTTTTTTTTTGTTCTTTTGCCTTTTATGTTGGACTTGGTTGAGAATTTGGATATCGCAAATACTGAGAAAAGGGGTGGTGTGCTCTTGTTGGATTAGTGATAATTCTATTATTCATGTGTGTTGCGTGTCCATCTTTACTTACTAGAGAATCATTGGTTATATCATTTTATTGTCACTATCATCATCTAATTTTACATGTCTGACTTCTCCATAATTTATGAAAATCCAAAGTTGAAGTAAGACTCATTTTCATCTATCTTTTGTTTGTTTAGGTCTGATTTTTCATAGCCCATGAGATTAACTTGTTTTTAATTGTCTTTCTCTGAAGGTGTAACTTCTTTTCCATTGTAATTTGTGACGTTTGGATCAAGTTATAAATCTATTTCTTCAAAATTTTAGCCATTAATTTAGCTAGGTAATGGGCACTTTGAACTATGATTTTTCTGTTTTCTCATTTTGTAAGGGGAGTAGAATAGTTATTTGGATGTTAAAATTGAACTTTTTGTCCAAATTTTTTTTTCTATTATCATTTACCAAGTATGTATTTCCTCTTTGCAATTTCGGGTTATTTTATTGTTGATAGAGATTCCACTCTTGAGAAGCTCGTGTTCAATAGTACTGTCACACTAAAAAAAACTATAGAAAGGGTGAGAAGTATTTTTATGCCATTGGAACCTGGATTCTTTTTGAACTTTGGATAATTTGGCTTCTTTTTCCAATATGCTTCGTTTTGCTATTGTTTATTTCAAGAATAATATAAATACAGTAATTGTTTATTTTTCTCATTTATGTGTTATGTTTTCTTTTTACAGATCCCAACAAATTCAGCAGGACTTATTGAGCATAGAGCACATCCTTTCTGGCAACAAAAATAAGTACTTCATTTATGGAAGTAAAAAGTTATATTGCTGAAAATACTTTATTTCATTTACGTGTTTTGTTTTACAAAGAATATATATATAAATATTTTTGTTTGTGTGATTAGTTGGTGCTCTATTGGTGTCTTGAACAACAAGAATTTAATCTTTAATGTCACCTCTCAGTATCAGCAAATAGTACGGTACGTGTATTTCAATATTTTTATTGTTTTTAGTCCTTAATTTTTTTTATTTATACTCTTAAGACATTTTTTTGCATTAAGTAGTAAAAAAAAATTTCCTCATTTTTCTTTAAAAGTTTTGCCCCCCATTAATTGGGTTTCTGGCTCCGCCACTGATTCAGGACATATGAAACTGTGAATCTACCACACATCCCACATGTGAAGTCCATTGCTTCAGGACAGATAGAAAGATGAAGATTTTATTATTTGAATTGTATCTCTAACACTCTCTCTCACGTGTAGGCCGAATTCTCCTTTAATTGAGAAGTTCAACACGTGCAATATTTAATTAAAATTGGAGTAGAGTGTGGAGTTATGTCTCGAACTAAAGACCTTGACTCTAACATCATGTGAATCTACCACTCATCCCAAAAGTTTAAGCTGAAAGAAAGAGTTTATTATTTGAATTATATCTCGAACAGAAACCTGTACATCTTTGGGCCAGAAACCTTCCGGCAATAATTCATCCAAATATGGCTCTTTGTCCGTTATGTTCCGGGGGGGGGGGGGATTTGATTACTCGATATTCCATTTCCATATCGCTGCATCAGTATTACTGCTGCTTGATATCATTAGAAACCAAAAATGAAGAAGCTGCAAGCAACTAAAACAAATAAAAGGATTATGACTGCCCACAGAGAAAATGAAGAAGTTGATATCAATGATATGGTTTACAGCACAAAAACGAAAATGCAATTAAAGAAGTTTTACAAACCAGAGATATATATATATATATAGCGGAAGCAAGTTAACAAATTAAGAATATTAAACGCTGAGATGGGGATACTGTCTATTAAGATCCGGCCGTATTAGAATTATCATCTACTGAAGCAACATAAATTTTGAGGCTATGTTCCCAATTCAAATAATAAAGATTAATATTTTTTTGGTTATATATCTAAATATTATTGCGTTGGTATTGGCTCTAGGCCGGCTGCTCAGTGCCACCGGCACCGGGTTCCCGGTACCCGGCCTAACCGATGTCGGTGTAGGTTTCGTTTTTTTTAAATCGGAGTTTTTCTCGATTCCCGGTTTACCCGGCACCGGGTTCTCGGGTAGCGGGAAATCGAGATTTTTTTAAATTTTTTTAGTTTCTACTTGATAATTTTTATAAGAAGTGATTACATCTTCATGTTTGAATTGTTTTAGAAATGATCAAAACCTTTTAGAAAGATTCAGACTTCTAACTAAACAACTAAACAAGCAGACCAAAATGGTTAGACTCCGCTTCATAATTAGCAGCTATGTGCCTATGAGGCGATCAATTAGTAAAGCTACTACTGGAATCTGATAGAGACGTAGTTACATGAAAGATACAAAAAGTAGGACACCTCTTCAAGATGCAGCTAGCTTGTGAGGGCAGTGAGTCAGTCATGAAGAAGATTATATTAAGTTGTTCGGATTTCTATTAATTGGTTGATGAGAGAGGCTAAAATGTGTTTCATCTTATCATAAAAAGCCCTTTCAAATTTTTTATAAAGGAAAAATAGAGGCGGTCCTTATATATTCATTAATAAGGAAATTGCTTTTGCATGAGAAGGATATTAACGGGAACACATATATTCTTCATTAATCCTATATTGAGGACATATAGGAGAATCTCATAGATCACAGTAGAGTTGATAAGATGGCCCTAAACAAACAAAAGCTCACTGCTTACAAGATCACTCTATCTGGCATATTGCAAGATCGTCTTCTTTAAAGGTAAACAATATTTTCTCCTATAAATCCTGTGTTGATTAGTTTCTGCTTTGTTAGTTTATTAGTTTCAATAATATTTTTATTTTTATAAATTATAACTTGATGTATTTAAATATATTATGTAGAGTTACACATCTTGGCGACGGAGATCGAGGAGTAGGGGTTTAGAAGGAGTTACCAATTTTTATGATATTCTTACAGTTACGTCTCTATTACTTTGGACTTTAAATTCTCATCTTATCATTTAAAATGATTTTTAATTTTATTGATTTTGAAATTTGGATTTCATTAGTTTTGATTTTATTGATATGTGATTAATGGACCAAAAGAAAAAAGAAAAAAATACATTGGGCCAAGTGCGTAAAATGTTTAAAAAAATGGTTCAATATTAATGTAGGATAACCGGAAACCGCCACCGCTAATGGCTGATTTTTACCCTTAAACGGTGTAGATGACAATTATTTAAAAACCGGCTTACCCGGTATAGGTGCCGGTTTTGGCCAAAACCGACACCTACACCAGAGTTGTGCAGCCCTAATTGGTTGTATAGTATATAGTAATATTCCATGGTTCAGATTTTGCTTTGGTTGTAACATCAGAGCTTCTTATAATTTGTTGTTGCTCCTTAAGGTCTTCAATATATATAATGAGAGAGAGCGAGCTAGGGGAGAGATTTTCATCTTTCTTGTCACTTGCACCTAAACCCTAAATTCACGAAAGAGATTTTCATCTTTTTAAGCTTTTTGATCTCGTTCTGCGTGCAATATTTTTACAGTAAATCGGATCACTTAAAAGGATAAATCAAAAGAATAAGAAAATCCGGGAAAAAAAGGAATCATGCATATATAGAACACATTCAACAGAATCGTAATCTTAAATTGACATTACAATATATACCAATGTAAGAAAGTACAATAGCAACAATCGATATCATGATTACATTCCTTTGATCAGCCTGTGGCCGCCTTCCGGGACTTCTGATTAACCGACAGATGCAACATATGCAACCCAATTGTGGGGTTGATTCACTTGCCTGAACTGATTAAAGTAGAGCCTAACACCCCAATAAATACAAAACACACAATTATCTGTAGAAGAAATTTGAACTTTGGACACATCTGCACCATATCCCACTAATTTTATAACATAGCTAGATAAGTGTGGAACACAGTACAGATCAGCCAATTCAGAAGAATCCAAGTACTACTATAGCCAAGAGTTGCTGCAACCTTGTTCGCTTACCTACCCTTCATTTCTAATCAGGTAAAAAGCATAACTTCTGACATGGAATAGGACCCTTCACGCTTGTCATAATGCTCCGGCGACTGGCAGGTTCTCCCGAGCCACAGCTCCGCCAACATAGACAGTGCGACACGAACCCCCCCCCCCCCCCCCACAGAGCCGTGCCTCAATACCTCCACCTGTGGTGCCCATTGCTTCACTACGAAACCCCTATCCTTGGTCCTTTCCAAGAAACCTTTTGGCAATAACACATCCAAATTTGGCTCTTCGTCAAGTCCTGGTGGTGGATTTCTTACCACCCACAAGAACCTTTTACCACTGTTTTCTAGTCCTATTGCCATTTCTTTAAGCTGTTTTTCGGAAAATGACCCAACGCTGCCAAAACACAGAAACACGACACTTTGTCGCGGTTGCGAGTCTATCCAATTCAAACATTCATGCTGATCATTTCCATGTTGATTGCTGCCCGATGTCAGAGGTCCAATACAGAGGTATTGGTGGAGTCGGTCCATCTAGCACACACAGTCCATCCGATATTGCATTGATAGCTTCTCTTTCGAGCTGCTGATAAAACGTGTTGACGATAAGTCCACTGGAATTCATCAAGTGGGCTGCTGTGAGTAATAAATATTCTTACTCTTTCGCATCACGATCTCTCATAAGCTCAGGCAAGCGTGATACCGGGATAGAAGGTAAGCCTGGGATATCAATGAGCATATCATTGAGATCTTTCAAGCTTTTATCGAACTTATTGAGCAAGGCAGGTCAATATAGAAAAACAGATTGACTGCTTGCGCCGGAGGTGTAGAAATAGTACGTGGGTATATCGATCAAAACACGTACGTCATTCCCTGTTGAATAAAACACGTACATATCCCAGATATATTTTTTTTCTAATTAAAGATAATTTATTAAAAATTGGAAAACATACCGCCAGTACAAAATAGAAAATCGATCAAAAGGTCAGCAAAAAAATTAAACAGACCCAAAAGCCCTACGTACAATAATCGGACACAAGTATCGGGACCACTAATGGCCATAAGGGCCAAAAAACCAACCAGAACTACCAACTGACCACAAAGACCGGCACACAAAATAAATATAAACACAAACCGGTCACAAGAATCGGGACACAACGAAACCATTCAAGATATTACATTTGATACAACAAAAAAGTGATCTAGGAAACCGTACAAATTAAGCGTGATAGGTAATTAGTCAAGTTTATGGGTTCAATTATTTTCACCGACAAGATTATCAATATTATGATTTTCCTATTTACTGTCTTATTTTAAGTTCTAATTACATAATTGAGTTTGTTATTCACAATCGGTGATTCGGCGTAGGCGGAATTGTATTGAGACACTGAAAACGGAGAATGGTAATTGGATTAGTGGGCGACAAGCTGTTGGGGAACACATGGTGAGTTATTTTAAAAATCTGTTTTCATCTTCTTCCCCTGTGGGATTGGAGGAGATTGAGCATTTGATTCCTAGATTGGTGACGACTGAAGATAATGGTATGCTTTGTGCACTGCCTGATGAGGGGGAGATTTGGGCTGCAGTTCGCAATTTGGGTGTTACGAAGGCGCCAGGCCCTGATGGCATGACGGGATTGTTCTATCAAACTTATTGGCCTACAGTGCGTCATGATGTTATTGGTATGGTGCATCGTTTCTTTCAATCGGGTTTTTTGCCGAAAAAACTCAATCACACTTTGTTGGTTTTGATTCCCAAAGTAGATAGCCCTTCTCTTGTTACTCAGTATCGACCTATCAGCTTATGTAACGTTGCCTTTAAAATCATCACCAAGATTTTGACGAAACGACTTCGCAGAATAATTAGCAAGCTGATCTCTTTCCCACAAGCAGCATTTATCCCGGGACGTTCCATTCAAGAAAATACTGTCATTGCCCAGGAGGTGTTTCATGCTATGAAAATTAAGCAAGGTCGAAAAGGGTTGGCAGCGATTAAGGTTGATATGGAGCGCGCCTATGATAGGTTGGAGTGGCCTTTTATTGCAGGAATTCTACGTTGTTTTGGTTTTGATAACCGTTGGATTCAATGGACAATGCAGTGTGTTTCCACAGTATCATTTTCCATTCTTTTGAATGGTTATCCCTTTGGTTTTTTTCATCCCTCTAGAGGAATTCGACAAGGTGATCCTTTGTCTCCTTTCCTTTTCGTTTTTTGTGCTGAGGCTATTACCCATTTAGTGCTGAAGGAGGAACGGGCAGGGGTTTTTCATGGGGTGCAGGTGGCTCGTAATGCTCCATCAGTCACCCATCTAATGTTTGCTGATGATCTGATTTTTTTCATACGGGCAAATGGTAGAGAAATTCGGGTGGTTAAAAGTATTCTGGACAAGTATGAATCTTGGTCTGGACAAAAGGTCAATTTGATGAAATCTTCTATAGCTTTCAGTAAAAATACAAATACTGCTGTCCAGGATAATTTGTGTGGTGTTCTGGGGCTTAGGAAAATGCGGTTGGGTAGTAAATATTTGGGGTTGCCCCTTATTATGTCTCGTTCCAAAATCCAAGCTTTCCAATTAATGAGGGATAAGGTGTTGCAGAAGTTGGCAGGGTGGAAATCCAAGGTGCTATCCCAAGCTGGGCGTACTACCTTGTTGCGTGTCACAGCTACAGCTCTACCCCAATACCATATGTCATCTTTTCTTCTCCCTAAGTCTTGGTGTGAGGAGATGGATCGAAGTTTTAAAAAATTTTGGTGGGGCTTCGATAACCGTAGCAATCACCATTTTACTCCGGTGTCCTGGCAACGCATCTGTTTGCCTAAGTTGTTGGGGGGATTGGCCTAAGACGTTTGTTTGACACTAACCAAGCCCTCTTAGCAAAAATGGGCTGGAATATTTTGCAACATCCGGATCAGATTTGGGGAAAATATTGAAGGCTAAATATTTTCGTGATGTCAGTTTTTTGGATGCTCCTTTGAGTCGACGTTCTTCTTGGACTTGGCAAGGTCTACTGCAAATTCGTGACCTATCGCAAAGGGGTTTATGTTGGGACCCGGGAGGTGGTCATTCGATTAAGGCTCTGTTTGATCCTTGGGTTCCTGGTGTTGAGGGGTGTAAACCGCAGTGGCACTCTAACTTTGGGCTGGACAATTGTGATTTTGATCGTACTGTGGCTGATCTGTTTATTTTTCATGAGAATAGGTGGGATCGTTCCTTACTTTCTGCAGTGTTTGAGGAAGCTTCAGTTGATGCTATTTGTAGTATGAGGCCTTTGAATAATGATCGGGAGGATGGTTTGTTCTGGTTTCCAGATCCCAGAGGGATTTTCTCAGTAAAGTCGGCCTATTCCCTGTTGAAGAAGGGCTCCAACAATCATAGTTTCCTGAATGAAAAAGATTGGCGATCTTTATGGCAACTTAAACTTCAGGATCGTCTCAAACTCTTTCTGTGGAGGTGTGCAAATGATGCTTTTCCTTTTCGGGGAAAAATTCAAGCTCTTTTAGAGAATGATGCTTTGGAAGCTGTTAAATGTCCCCTTTGCTCTTTATCGGTGGAGACTGGTTTGCATCTTTTCTTTTTCTGCCCTATAGCTCGTGTGGTTTGGTTGGAGTCTAAGTGGCCTGTGAATGTGGAGTTTCTGCCTGGGGATAATTTGCCTCTTCTGATTCGGATGGTCTCCCAGCCCTATGATTTTCTTCGTATTCCAATAGAGGAGGCAAGGAATTTTTCCTTGAATGCAGCGATAGTTCTTGATTCTCTTTGGTTTTGGCGTAACAGAGTGGTGCATCAGCAGGTGGAGGTTGATGTTTCTGCAATCATTAGGATGACACATAGGCGATATTTGGATCATTTACAAGCGTGGCGCATCTCTGCAACATCTATTCACACTGGTTGGCGTCCTCTTCACCAGGGGCGTTGGAAATGCAATGTGGATGTTGCCATTCGAGGTAAGGTGGCTGTTCTAGCTGCTTGTTTTAGAGACTCGGGAGGCTCTCTCTATCATTTGTACACGGAGCAATTCCCAAGCATCAATTCTCTTTTTGGAGAATCCTCTGCGCTTGTTGCTGCTACTAATATTGTTTCGTCTATGGGTTGGTCTTCTGTTGATTTTGAAACTGATTGTCAAAGTCTTAGCTTGATGATCTTGGATGCTGAAATGCTCTCTGGTCCTGTCATTGCTGATCAAATTGAGACTCTACGTGGCTTCTTTATGTTGCGTCGAGATTGCTCTATTTGCTGGATTCCTAGGAGTCAAAATGTTTGTGCTCATTCTCTTGCCCAGTGGGCGTTATCTGTCTCTTGTTTTGGGGTTGTTAATCCTTCTTGTATTCCTGAACACTTACTTGCTCGTGTTTTGAGCTCGGGTGTGTAGTTGGTTATTCTAAGGTTTGCCAAGAAAAAAAAAAAGAGTTTGTTATTCACAATACATAATGCAAATCATAATTAATATCCCTATATATACCGTTGGATTTCAGAGTCAGACTCAGAATTTAAAGAAATTCTAACTCTGTTTAGAAAATTAGAGTTTTTTTAAAAATTTGTGAAAATTTGGTGAAAAACTTTGAAGAGTAGATTTTAGATTTTATTAAAGTTTGTAGAAATTAAAGTATAGATATAGTTGATCGATTTGATATAATTTTTATATTTATTTTAATATAAAATTTGTTGAAATTTGTCAAAAAAAAAAAGAGTAAAGAGATCCATAATTGCAAACGACATCTCTTTAGTCGGCAACTGCGCGTTATATAATGTATAGTGGCCAAACAGATCATTTTATGAGCAGTAGCTTTTTTTAACGTGGGAGGATTTTTTAGGATTGTTTATGTTGGACACTCACGCTTAAACCAGAAAATTGAATTTCATCGCAAATATTCGTAATCTTTCGCATTACGATCTCTCATAGGATCGGGCAAGTGCGAAGTCGGGATAGAAGGTAAGCCCGGGATATCAACAAGCATATCTTTGAGATCTTTGAAGCTTTTATCAAACTTTTTGTGCAAGGCAGGCCAATATAGAAAAACAGCTAGACTGCTTGCGCCGGCGGTGTAGAAATAGTACGTGGGGATGCTCAGGTTTGCGGCCACATCGAAAGCAGCGTCACAGAAGAAATCAATGACAAGGGCTTTGAGTTTGGCGGTCTGGGATATTGTTTGGAGGGCCTGGTGGACCTTAGGGTTGTTGAGGTTTAAGAACAAGGAGAAGAACTCCACTGTGGAAGAACTGCAAGGGACGTCGGAGATTGGGGGGAGGTGGTGAAAGGTGATCGATGGGGTGGTGGCTTTGACGGAGGCGATGTATTGGGTGGTAGGGCTGGCTGCATATCTGGCAGCAGTGGTAGAATGAATGTTTTGTGTGTTTAAGATGAGAATTATGATGGACACAGAAGGGTTATGTTTGAGTAGGAGCTTGCCGAGCTCTACCATGGAGATTAGATGGCCACTGCCAGGACAAGGGTACAGAACAATGGCGTCCTCCATGTATACAAAGAAGAAGAAAAATAACGGGAATCTGTTAGATTCCTCTCCGTAGAAATCCTATCTCGAAGTATTTGCTACTACGTGTATATATATATATAGGAAGTTCAATTAAGGGAGATGGTGCGCTCGGGACCTAGCCCGGTGTCATTTATTTGAAATTTTTATTATCGTTACAAAAAAAAAATTCTCTTTTTCCATTTTTTAACTAAGAGTTTTCTTCCATCTGGCCCCTCCTGTATTTTTCCAGTACAACTTCCTAGTAAGTAGTAACTAAAAAACAACATTGTTTGTGTGAACGGAATGTCGCAAATGTTTAAGAGATAAATAACTATACTGTTATTGTGAAACATGCATGAGCCCCGCCACACGTGGATGTTTCCGGCTCTATATCTGTTGACTGTTAGATAAGAATTGTAGATCGAATTAAACCGATGAGATCTGTCGCACGTTAGTTTCTAGAATAAAACATGCAGGCCATTCCTAACATTCAATATACTATACGCACCATCCGCCCATCCATTCAGCTTCTCTTTGATAAGCTTATCCACATTCAATTTGTTGATTTCTCTATCATTTTTCAGCGAACTCCGTTAATTTGTTTATTAAAAAATTATATCAAATCACTCTTTTCTATACATTTAAAATATTTCAATAAAAAACTTTAAAAACTTCTCACTAACTTTTAAATAAAAATCTATAAAACATTCCCTGCATATAAATATTGACACCACTATAAAAAAATTTAAATTATTTTAAAAAGCGAACAAGGGAGGTTCATTTATTCATTCAAAAGTGGAAAACGGAACTAAATATGTTTTTTAAAAAAATACATTTTTCACCCACAAACTATCATAGGTTTTGCATTTTACACCCTAAACTACCGATTTTTAACACTTTGCACAATTTTTTCAAATTTTTAGACTAAATGACGATAATGTATTTGACCCATTTTGCATATTATGAAGGTATTGTTGTTAATTCATTAATTTTTCAGGGGTATTATTGTCAAATAGAGGGTGTAAAATATTTAATATTAGTAGTTGAATGATGTAAAGTGTCAAAGTAGATAGTTTAGGGTGCAAAGTGTCTAACATTAGTAGTTTGAGAGTACAATATCTTAAAAATAGTAGTTTGAGGTGCAATGTGTCACTACCCGATAGTTTGTGGGTAAAAAAATTTATTTTCCCTTATATTTTTTCTGCCCACTACGCAGGGCTTTAATTATAGCAAAATATACATGAAATAAAACAGCTGCCATGTCCATGGACTAAAGGCTAGAAAACCCAATCCTGTACAAGGTCATGATTAGAATATCAAATATTCAGCGCTGCTTCCACGTACGACTCAGCGAGTTTGGTTAATGCCACATGAGACGATATATCGAACCCCCTCCTCACTACGTGCGGCCTTGGCCACTCTATTCTGATTGTACGAATCGAAGGGATTGCTTTCTCTAATGATTGATTTAACTAATTAGCTTAATCTGAGATAATTAATTACAGAAAATATCTGGCCAGTAGTACTCTATCTCCCTCTGTGATAAAACATATTAGTTTGTGTTTTTTTTTCTAACCTTCGTATTCGAGGATCTTTTTCAAATGTAGGTACTACTTCTTAGTTATGCATTATTAGTTCTTTTTCTAACGCGAAGACAGAAGCGCCTTTACTCGAACGTATTGATTATAAACCAACTGAATTATCAATTTCTTTAGAAAAAATCAGAATTAATTATTCTTAGTGACAAAAGATTATGACTTTAAGCAGCGATGTTATAGTATTAACCATATGGTAAAAAGATCCAACACCGCATATACTTTGGTTGCCCCCTCCCTTTTGTTTAGGAAAAAATACACCGCATACATATATATATGCGTATCATTGGGATCAGATGGCAGCTCTCAGGCTCTGCTTGACATTGATACAGAACTCTTCCTTAGAGATGGATAGATCAATGGTACCTGGTAAGTAATGCTCAAATCAAAGATTCTGCAGCAGAATGTTCTTATAGTTACGTCCAAAAACAGTTGCTATATTCGTCGTCCCCTCCTTTTGCCTAAAAAAAACTGGTAAGGAAACGCCCTTCATACTGTGTCGTAAATTGATGTTAATTAACGAGGTTCGTGTTCTCTATATGTCCAAAGATCCATTGAAACCCTGTGGACAAATACCAAATATAGCATTTTTGGGGTTTGTAAATCTTTAATACAAATATTTTACAACGTAATATCATTAGCTTAAAAATTTCATTGGTCGATGAAGAATTTAATCACAGAAAGTACTCTTGACTGGAAGTGTTGTTTTGAATTTGGATCTCCTACTTATGTTAGGCATTGGAAATCCTACAAACTCCAAATTCTCGTGCTTCCAGCTGCCATTCCAATGACTAGTCATAAACACGACCAATCGATTGATGGGTGCTCGGATTAGAAGGGAAAAAAAAAAAAAAGGATTGATGGGTGCTTGCGGCAAGCCATCGGCACGAAAGAGGTCAGCCACGACTCAACATTTCTTCCATGACTCAACGAGTTTGGCTAGTGCCACACGTGACGATCCACCCTCACCGAGTGCAGCCTCGGCTTCATATTTCATGGCCAAGGTTCTCTGCCTGATTGACTTACCTTCCTCCGAGTCCATCAAATCTCTAACTCGATTCTCCACCTCTACTGCGCTCACGAACCCGTCCTCTAACTCCTTCATCGGCAAAGCAATTCTCATTTCTTGCACCATCATCACCCTATTTGACCTTTGCTCAGCGTAGAGCGGCCAAGCGACCATTGGCACACCCGCGCATACCGACTCCAACACCGAGTTCCATCCGCAATGGGTAATAAATCCACCCACCGACTTGTGATTCAACACGGCCAGCTGAGGTGCCCAGGACTTCATTACGAGGCCCCTCTCCTTGGTTCGGTCCAAGAAACCCTCTGGAAGCAACGAGTCCAAGTCTGGGTCAGGTTGGGCAGAGATGGCCAAGCCATGGCTCTGAGTAGGTGGATTGCGTACCACCCACAAGAACCTCTGGCCGCTCTTCTCCAACCCTGTAGCTATCTCCTTCAATTGTTCCCTGGAGAACAATCCCAAGCTTCCAAAACACAAAAAGACTACGCTTTGACTCGGTTGCGTGTCGAGCCATGTTAAGCATTCGGGCACAGCCTCGCCACCACTTCTCTCCTCACTAGCTGCTATCAGTGGTCCTATGCAGTAAACAGGTGGTGTTGGGGCGTCAGGGACGCATAGTCCATCTGATATGGCTTTGATAGCTCTTGGCTGCAGCGACTCAAAAGAGTTGACAACTATTCCTGCTGATTTAGCCATGCTATTTGAACAGTCGAGGAAGCACTCGTAGGCCTTGTCACTGCGATCAAGTAATGGTTTCGGCATGTCAGAGGTTGGTATGGGTGGTATCCCTGGGATGTCAAGAAGAGCGTTAAAGTCTTTGAAGCTTTTGGTAGTGTTTTTGTGTATGATGCGGAGATATAGGAAGCTAGCCATGGAACCGGTAGAGGAAGTGAAATAGTAGTAGCCCGGGATGTTGAGGTCGGCCGCAACAGAGAGAGCATGAGAGCAGAAGAAGTCCATGATGAGCACTTTGATGTTGTACCTTTCAGAAAGAGAGAGGAGAAATTGGTGGACATTAGAGTTGTTGAGGCGAAGGAGCTCAAAGGTAAGGGTTTCGTGGTGAGGAGAGGCGGTGGGTGGCAGAGTGATGTTGGGTAGGTTGTGAAAAGTGATGGAAGGGTTGCTGGCAGAGACAGCTGCTATGTATGGAGCCGTGGCACCAGCATTGTAGGGTTGGGGGGCAACGAGTATATGGACCGTGTGTGCAGGGTGGTGGGTGAGTATTAGTTTGCCTAGCTCTACCATAGAAATCATGTGGCCTATGGCTGGTGTTGGGTATAGAACTATTGCCTCCGCCATAGCTGCCGAGTTTGTGTGTGCGTGTGCCGTAAGCGCTGTTCAATAAGGGATGAGAGTTGTGTTCCTCCAGTACTCACTGGAACTCATCTCTTATCTTGTCATTTATAGTCTCTGTCATCAGTTTGTGCGCTTGCATATTCTTTGTATTCGTTACGTCAGCTATGAAGTCACGAGCACTTTCTTCGACAAATCCAGCTCATGTAGCCACAAAAGTACTCCGCATGCAAAACCTGGCGTTGCCTTTGATGGGCTCTTGCCGCACTCTTTTTGTACTTTGGCTCTTTTTCTTTTGTTTTTTGTTTTTCTGTGAAGTGCCTTCTCGGTATTCATTCGTTACATTTCCTTTTGCCTCCTTCATGCGAGAAGAACGACGATGGACAAGAAGACCAGTGTTTCGCTGGTCTTTATTAATTGGATCTATCCGTCGCAAATCGACATATCACCTTAGACATGGTCGCGGGTGACGCATATAGAATTAGCTGTCAAATATATGAATGTACATGCAGGCAATCCAAACTTCCTGATCCATACAATCCTCACACTACGTTTGAAGGCTTGAAATTGTCAAATTAAGTTGGCGACGGCGAGAACTTAATTGTCAAACTTCTTGATCGATGCAAATTTTATAGGTGCTATCAATTCTTTGAGACCGCCTCAAGATCTTTAGCTTGATAATTATTTGATTTGTGTGAAACGGAAAAATTATATAAACTTTGAGATTAATCGGGTGCGCATAAAGTGACTCGGACCACCTATTAGGGAAAAAAAATAGAGCCACCCAGACACTTCCTTCTAAATGCTTTAATACTCAACAAAGATATCCAATTGTCAAAGTGTAAATACAGCAGTCAGAAATTTCACCTATTCAAATGAAAAATCTTCCATAGTAAAAATTTGGAAATTAAGTTGGCTGAAAAATCTTCACCAAATGGGCAGTTCCACCGACATCCCATTATCCTCACGGCTAGACCGAGCATGTATGATGCCACAAGGACCATATACAACCAAACGTTCAAAATGAAGCAGAAGCGCCCCCACCCAGACCATTAAAAGTGCAAGGGACACAATGGATGCCCAATCACTACCTTGACCTCTCATGCAATACTCCTCACATATTGGTCAAGATTTGTATTGAATAGCTCACACCTACATGAAACAATTAGAAGAGCCACTAGTAAGAACAATACAGAAAGAAAATTGTTAACAGCTTTTGCAGCTCATGTACAAACGCAACAACTATTAAATAAAAAATTTGACAGAAACTGTGAGAGAATTAAAGGCAACTATAATCCTAGTAAAGCATGTGGCATTTAAAAATATTTAAGATCCCCCTTTGGAATCAAAATATGGGTTCATACAACCAACATGGTTACAAGGAGCCTAAGATGTATCTACACAATTGTGAATAGGTAAAGCATATGTCCAACAGATGAGCCAATAGAGTATCACGGGCCTAGGCTGGTGAGAAGATTGCTTGGGTCTCATTTAGGCTTAAACCGCAAACTAGCCTGCACGTAAGCTACAATGATATGGGCTCAGCTCATCAAACCTCTATTAGGTATCAAACCAACAAACCTGGAACCACCCCACATCCCAATTTCGTCTTGTAAAACAAGTCCTTCTTTAATGCATAAGCTCTCAAAAAGCACTCCCCATTATTGCCAAACCAAGTTTCTTCCCAAGGCTAACAAAGAGAAAGGAAGGAGGGACAGAGGAAAAGAAGGGGGAAAGAAGCTGCAGGGGAAGAATGGATTTCAAACTCCCATCTTGGTATGTCGTTAGAAGGCGGGGGTAAGCGGCACTTTTTAGCCTTAGGTTAGGGAATTTTATTAAGTGAAGGTTGCTTAAGCCACCTTCAGGGTCAACCCGGCGGCTTCTATTGGTTCCCCCTGAGCCGGGTGGTGCTTGTTTTTTTTATTTGGGGGCGGGGGGTATCCCATGATGAAATAAGGGAAAGAAAGGCCGAATTAAGAACAAGCACACATTTCAAAAGCGTCAAATGAGAGAGTAATAACTAGAGAATAAGTAGGGACATTGTTTCACTTGAGGCACAGATAATAGGGCTAATGATAACCATGCTATTTTGGAAATAATACCTTTATACACATGGTACTAAAATTCCTTGGGGACCTTAAATGACCACACCAGAGAGTAATCCCATATTAAAAATTGTCCCATGTCAAGATTGAGTCATGATGTAGTGCAAACAATGGCAGTCCACAAATCCCAGTACCAATACTTGTATCCCATCAGTTTCCTCCATAAACACATCAAATGATTGGATACTGCACTTTCATGTGACGTCCAACAGAAGTAAAATCTTACTAGGGAAAATCCACCTATTGTGGTATCTATCCAGAGGGGGGGGGGGGAATCCAAACTGGACAGAGCTGGAAATTTGCAACTTTAAAAGCTAAATTCGTTCAGTCACCTGATTGGAGTCCCCGGAGTATATATTGGATTCTTGACAACATATTCAACATATAAGTTGTAAATATACTTGAGGGATTCCCGCAGATCACCAGTCCTAGGATGAGTAACCATGATAATCTGTATTTAAGGATAAAAATTCGTGCAATCATAATTATATAGCAAAATTAGGATGAGTAACCAAGATAATCTGCATTGAAGGATAAAAAAAAGTCGTGCAATCAGAATTATATAGCAAAAATTACCAAAAACAAGTCACATCGACCGTGTTGCTAAACTAAAATATCATATACACCAATTCAAACCACAAAATTCGATATGGAGAGAAATATGTATATGTACAATTCAACTCAATAGGCTTGAGGAAATAATTCTCCACTGGGATTGAAGGTTCTAGTGTGGCACAATGGGCTCTATAAGTAACTAAGAACTATAGAAGGTTAAAACAGGTCCTGGTTTGTGTAAGGTTGCAAGGCATGAGGCAATGAGCAGAACTCTGTCTCTATCCTGGAAGAGACCTGACAGTCTTACTGGCTTTTTATCTTATTATGAAGTGTTTTGCTCATAGCAATACGAGTTGGGTCCAAGTATGATGAGTAATTCCTATAAATAAGCCAACTATCAGCAGAATGGAAAATGAACTATGTCAAGGTCAGTCAATTGAGTTATTATTTTCAGGTTGAAGAAACTACATCCATTCTCAGCACATTATTTTCGGTATAGGAGATCCTCCTGATCACTTTATTGAATATAAGAATTCTCAAAAAACAAAGGGATCACAATAGGAATTTAAAATCTCAAGCGCAAGCAAGCCCAACATGTTGAAATAGTCACAAACGCCATGGTTAGCATTGACACGGATTCGTGGCACTTCAATTATAACAATACAAAAGAAGACCATTTTTGCTGACCTTTATACCAGAAGGACTTTCCATGAAACTAAGCTTGTATGTGTTAGTACGGAAGCTGTGAAATGAGCAACCTTGCCCAGGCAACTGAGGAACCCCGAGGTTTCCTCTCTCAGCACTGCAAAAAATTGATGAGGGTGAAAATATAAAAAATTAAACCCCAAATATAACCACAACAGATAACTTAGTACATCAACAATAAAGACATTACTCCTGAAACCAACCCTGGCACAGATGCATAAGTCGATGATAATTAGGTTGCAACCCAAACAATTGGCCTATCAAAACACTTGTCAACTCCACATCGACGAGTAATTATGAATTATGGAAGGAGATAGCATCTGAACCTTCCCCGGAAGAGAATTGGGTCATTTGTATATTAGTTCCTAATGCCTACTCGCCACATTCTTAACCAAGTTCCATCTGGCATATGCCAAATCTTATCATCTTTAATAACTACAGACCCAGTATGTTACCGTCACTAATTCACAACACATTTTGAGTTCTTTGATATAACCGAAAAATATTCTTCGTAGGCAAGCTAAAATAATTTCTCTTTTTCCCTTTCTCATTGCGCAACAAGAAGCAAATTCCCTGCCAACTTGTAACTGGATTCCGAACGATGCATTGAACAACTTTAGACGTGTAAATCATCTATAGATACCAATAATTGGGATATATATGTGTATGCAGATGCAAAAACTCATGTACATTCATATACCTTGTGGGGTCCATCTTAGCAGTTAAGGACTTGAGAGAGAAAAGCAAACCAAACATGAGCTTGTGGTCTTGCTGTGCATTGAGGGTGTGGAGTGGTCGATTCCACTCCCTGTAAAGCAAGCACACCCCATTCCTATTGAAGACATACATCATGTGCGCGTTACTCCCCGAGGCAGTAGGTGCCGTCGGCGCCGGAGGCGACGGGCTGATCTCCCCCCCACGTAAGAATTGCATTCTTCAGCTTCCGACGAACCCTACAGATGCCGATTTAAAATGAGAAAGAAAATTGAAAATCAATTGAGCTAATTCACGTACTCCCATATGCAGATCAAAGTACACAGAAGGAAAAATTCCCAAAATTTAAAACACCAATTGGAAATGGTTTGAAAAGAAAAGGAATCCATTTTTTGACAGAGGGCTCAGTTTGGCACTTTGGCTGTTCAGTGAAGTGACAGAAAGAATTTGAAATCACAAAGTATTAAGTCGTCACTTAAACATGAATTTGTGATCCGTACTGTCGCAGGGAGGGAGTGAGCAACAGAAACGAAATGACAAGGGTTGGAAATCTTGAGAATCATTTTTGTTTCCGGAAAAAATGGAGGACTACACGGGGTTTCTCGTGTACCTGATGCGGAATTGGCCGATCCGAGAGGCGGAGGATGGAAAGCTAGAAATGGAAAACGGCTGCAGACTCTTCACTTAAACACCCAGCACGACGACGTTTCGATGAGCAAAACATCAGCATCGTCGACGTCCAGTGCGTGTTTTATTTCTGCTTTTTGTTTTTCGGGTGGCTTTGATAGCCCCCGCGAACTGCTAGTACAAATACTCGGGTCGGATCTTCTAATAATCCGGGCTTGGATAGAGAATTCGAGACTTCGTGATAACTCTATGCGTAGCCAAAATTTTGGACAGCCACCTGTCTCCCTGGAGAAGGGTTGGCCGGGAGCCACCGGTCTCCTTGGAGAAAGGGTAGCCACACGGCAAAGCCACGAGGGGTGGCTCGCTGAGCCACAGGCCTCCCTTGGAGAAGGGCTCCAAGGGAGGCCGAGAGCCACCTCGCAAAGGAGAAGCCTAGATCTGAGCTCCTTCGGCGAGAGATGGCTCGATGAGCCACCAACGAGGGCTCGACACTCAATAGCTCCCCCTTTTACGGGGTGGCTCCCGACCACCCCTTCTCTAAGGGAGGCTATGTAATTCTAGTCATTTAATTTTTTTCATGTGTCACTGTCTGATTAGTAATGACATGTAAGGTCTTTAGTTGAGTAAACAATTCAACAAAAGTGGGATGGAAAGACTATTTTTATAACATCATAAAGCCCAAGAATGTGATAAACATGAAAACTTTAAGGACAATTTTTTAAAAGGGATGAAAAATTAGGGACGAAAATAATCATTAATTCAAAAATTAATTCAAATCATCTCTTCAATTTTTTTACTAACACCCTAAAATATTAGCAATCAAACACCAATCTTTTACAAACACCCCAAATCTATCAGCTGGGCAGGAACTCGTGGATCTCAAGACAACGGGCGTGAAACCAAGGTTAAGACAGATTATAAACAAAAACAGTAACTCAACCTCATTTGTGTTTTTTTGGATGACGGGGAAAAAATCAGACCAGACATACCGGCTGAATTAAAACCCATTTTAACAAACAGATGAATCCCAGAAGCGTACAAGCCAGATACATGCGACTTTGCATACAATCCCTAAACTACACAAACCAGATAAAAGTTGCTTGTATTTAGCGAATTCGAACTTCAAACCTCAAAAGTTAATAAGTACAACCTTAAGTCCTAGGCACTGACCACCAGCCAACCCCTTGGAGTTGGAGTTAACTCATCCTCGAATGAGTTTCATTCTCAACAACACCAATAAATGCTCGAAAGTAAATGACTAAAAACAGTGGTTCGTGAATCAAAATCACACCGTTAAGTTACAATATATCCTTTTTTTTAATTAATTTTGCAAGACTCTCAGTACTCCCACTTCCTCATCTCCATGCCATCAGGAGGGCTTCCCTCCACCTTCTTTGTACCCACTTCTTTCCAATTCGTGGAGAGCACTGTCCCATTTGATTCAACCTGAGGAATATCAAACCCCACATTACGACGAAGAACAGAAAGCATTATGGCAGAATTCACCAAACTGTTGGTTCCTTTGAAGATATCATTCATCAAGATCACCACAAACTAATTACGTTTGGTAAGGTGAATTCAACAATACTTAAACATAAGACCAGTGTTAAGAAGTCTTACAAATGATTTTTTCATGGCTCTTCGGGTGTCCTCATCAGCATCTGCGTATATGTTTTGGAAAAATTTGTTTAAAGCTGCATCACCATCGAGCTTTTCGTCTTTCTCCTGAAATGGGAAAAACTGATGAATAGCAAGTGCACGAAAAAACAATAGCAAGACCAATGTAAAAATAGTTGGAATACACTTTTGATCCCTAAAAAAATTTCAACTTCAGTTCAAATTTTGCCCCTGAAATTTATCAAGTTCAATTCTATCCCTGGAAATTTGGAAAATGTTGAAATGGAGTAATGTCATCCTTCCGTCCCTTAACCATTAATTGAATTGCGCACATGGCAGACAAGTGATTGTGTCACATCAAGCTTCTGTCTTACCACGTGTTCAATTCAATTGGATGAAAGGGCCACATTGTTACCTTCAAATTATTGACGAGAAAAAAATCAAACTATTAAAAGATATCACTGGCAAATTCAAACCTGGGCCAAATTTAAGAGACCAATAGCATGTATCAGCATAAAATACAGTAGGTTAAAGGCAAACCTCCTTCTTCACTTCAGCTTCAAGCTTATCCCAATCTACTCCCTTTGGTTTTGAGGATGGGTAAGTAGCTCTTTGAGTCCCAATAACTGCCAAATTAATAGCAAGAACTAATCTTATCAACATGGAAAAGGATGGTTAATATTGAGCCAATGCTTTAGCAAGCAAGATACAATATCTGGGTGTAGGTTTACATGTTTTCTGATAGCCCAACCCCAGCCAAGCCTATCAGACCACAACCATAACTAAAATCTTCACGCCAGGCTGGGCTGGGCTTGTAAAAATTTTCCCAAGCCCCCAAACAAGCAAGCCAGGTCCATCTCTCTAAAAGCATGCACAACATATAGAAAAATTCGCCATAAAGACCACAAAACAAATAGCAGGAAGTAACCACTACTTGATATATGGCAATCCCTATAATCGATGGTCAGGAATCGTGTTTTTCAATAGGTCCCATTTGTAGTTTTCCAGACAACCATTTTAGGAGCAACCAGAGTACCATGTAACAAAAGGAGTTGAGCAGTTGAAGTATTTCTATTGATGATTAGAGTGCGTGTGAGTCTGTGAGAGAAAGAGAGACAGACAGAGAATGAGATCCCAAATGAAATTAGTGAACCAGTCTAATATGTTCCTTACAACAAGTCTATATTTGAACACCGTAACAGTATACATTACAAAAATATGAACCTACCTGGGGCATTAACCCTTTGTGGAACTGTATGTTCATTGCTGTATTCAAGAGATTTCCACTGTATTGGTTCAGCTTTTGCAAGGTGAATTTCAATTTTTGTAGACAACACATCATATCTGCACTTGGAAGGAATTATCTGTTTGCAGAAAACCAGAATAGCAACAGTAAACTTGCAACCGTAATACATAGAATGAAATTCAGTGTATACACATTCAGTTATGCATCATTCTGACAAGGTGCAGCAATACCTTTCCAAATAAGCGAGGTTGAAAATTATATGCCTCCTCACCAGGAACATCAATGCAAACACTCAGCTGCACAGACCCCAATAAAATTTAGAATTCATTCTATCCAACAACTTGAACCTATAATTTTTTACAACTGTAAAAACCAATGAGAAAGATGTACGGAGACAGAAGCATCAGATTGATGTCAATCATACTATTTGTTCACCAAAGTCAACATGAACATTTTCAGCTGGTATGCCCTTAGCAAATATAGTCATGACCACTTCCTCTGGCTTCTGGTAGAATTCATGCCTGCACTTTTGATCAATAAATGTATTATTCACAGTGCCAACTTCACAGAGGATTAGATACCACACTAAACACACAACTTTACATTTGTACAAATAAACTACAATTTTTGAAAAGAACTCCGAATGGAAAATTTTGAAAACTGTTTAAACCTTGAAAAATAAAACAAATGCTACTGTCAAATTTATTCATCTCTTAATTCACTCAGCAATACATTAGATGGAAACCAAGAAAACAAAAAGTTGAACTAACCTGTATTTTGGTTTGGCAGATGTTAACACCACCTGCTGGGAAGGATCAGTCACAGGCTGAACAACTTCTGAAGATACAACACTTGTTGGTGTGCTTTTCTCCAATGACTGGTTCGGTATATCACCAGCTTCATCTAAACAAATATGCAACATTCCATATTAAAATAACAAGGCATCGACCGCTATGCTACAAATTCTGTTACATAATAATTTTCGTAACTATTTCTTTTCCTACCAAAAGAAATTCAATCCAAATAACAATCAGAACATTCAACTGTGGCCAAAAGTAAAACAGCTTTATCAGTCACTAAAAGATCTAAGGCTCTAAGAGGCAACAATGCACCTGCAATACACTGATCACATTCTTTGAGCAAATTCATGAATCTTGACTCGCCCGGGGCCAAAGATGCACCTTTCTCCAAGGCTGCCTTCGCAGTCTGATATTCTTCAAGCTTGAAGCATGCGGTGCTGTGAAAAGAAATAGCAAAGAGTAGTCAGAGACTCTTGGGAACCGCATAATCAAGCATGATACAGAACTCGCATATAACCAGTCCGAATGCAAGGAGAATAAACAATTGGGAGCACATGTGCTTGCATGCCAAATAAGTCCTCAATAAAGATGAGGAAAGACCTATATTTCATAAAGAGTACATCAAGGCATGACAAACCAGTATATGCTGTACCTACAGAACTATTTGTCCCCAGAAACCCCTCATATGACTCCTAAGTCATAACTGAACCTAGAGTAGTGTCCTAGCATGTCAAATATTATTTCAAAAAACTCAGTGAGGTATGGCACAATTTCCTGCAGACGCTTCAAATTTAATCTATCCTATCTACTTTCAGCATAGGTTACTTTGAACACTAGATGACACCAGATTGTGGGACACAAAATTGTAAAGCACAGGAGTGAAAATAGATCCCACACCGAAATTGGTGGTGCACACATTAGCTCCAACCTGGGACTTCTTCAATTCTTATGAGCATGTTTAACTAAAAGAACTGTTCATAGTCCAACAAGCGTGCAGTAAAATTGACAACAACAGTGAAGCAGGTGGTAGTAGTCACAAGAGTGCAGGAGATGGTAGCGGAAGAAGTAGCCCAGAAATCCAGAGATACCAATGATGGGGGATGTCAGGAAACCATTGAAAGTCTTATAAAAAAAAAAGGAAACCATTGAAAGCAAGAGCAGCAGGGTAGTGATGGTAGAGAGGTTCTTCTGTGAAAATTCAGCTATTCCCGAGAATTCAGGTAGCCAAGAACCAGTCAACAAACACATTCTTTTACATCAACACCTAACAGAACCCTCACTTCCACAGTGCTATTTGGCAGAATGCAATCATGGCCCTAATTAATAAAGCATGACTATTTTATTGGGGATGTATTGAGTCGTGATAATAGAAAAATATACAACCTGAAGAATTGCACTAAAAATGAACTCTCATAGAATGAGCAGCAGGATTCATGATGTCCACCTCCAAAGAGAATGATAGTTACATTTCCAAATGGAGATAATTAGCAGGGGAACAAAAATAGATTTCTGCTGGCACCAAGAAACATTCTGAAAAAAGTGAATATACAATAAGCGATATAATCAACTAACTACGTCTATATGATTGTTATGTTCTACTTCCTGCTTTCTTTCTTCTTCTTCTTCTTCTTCTTTTTTTCTTTTCAGAGTAATTGAACCATAAATCTCTCCCAAAGCCTGAATTTCAAAGGAAGCTCCAAACACGTTCAGTTACACCAATGCATACTGTCTATGTGACTACTGCATTGTACTCACCCTTTACGCAAGTATGCTTTGGACAACAAACTGTCCAATTCAATCGCTCTGTTTGCATCAGCAACAGCCTCTGTGCAAGAGACAACAAGAGATTAATCAACACTTGCCACATATTGTTCTCACAACTAAAATTCACCAACAAAAACATAGAATTAAAGGAAACTAAATGTTTCTTCACATGCATGCCTGTGTTTGTATCAATGGATGTCATTATGCAATCACACAAAACATAAGGACGAAAAGAGTATGAAACAGAAACACAGACATATTAATGGAAACTTCCCAATTTGAGCTGAGCAGTAAATTGTTCTACCTATATTCATTATGTTGCCAACAACATCTTATTGAACCAATCTCAAGGAAAGCTTAAGTGTTTTTTTTTCTCCAAATAATAAGAAATCTGACTAGATGGAGAGTTTACTCAACCAATGATTGTCAGTCTTATAATCAAACCAATCTTGGGTGGAGCTCAACTGTTTTCCTTTCTGACAATAAAAGATTTGAGTTAAACCAAGGAGCTAGCTATTCAAGCTTGATGCATTCATCTGTTGAGCCACATAGTAAACTTTTGGAATTGCATTTTACTGAGCCAATATCAAGCCAGAATCGTGTTGTTCGGTTTATGCTGCAGAGTAGAGGGAGAGAAGAGATACTTCCAAACAAGTTTCAAACAATATTTAGAGCAAAATATGTGCGAATGTGTAACACCATTACAGCCGACAAAAAAGGATTTACAATATGCAATATGGCATTACTGAAAAGCAGAGCCCATTAAAATCTCCAATTCCACTCCTAGCCAGACCATTAAAGGTTACAGTTAAAACTCAAGTTAGGCAGTTACTACATTAACACCTCCCCCCCCCCCCCGCAATAAAAAAATAAAAGAACGGTGGCATCCTCTCATCGCGAAGTGCTTCAAAAGAAAAGAAACTACTTGATTCCCTTCAAAGTTTTATCTGCAGTGAAATTATCTTGTCCTTTAAAATCCGTTCTTCCAGCAAAAAGCTAAATAAGAACTGCAATCAATCAGATGCATTAGAGTACGACTGAAGTTCCTAAGTTTAACTTACCCCGGAAAAAGAAGTTCCTAACTTTCAACGTACACAGCTGTGTAACGAATAAGACTAACAGTAACAGTCAAATCTATGCAATAGGGCATTACTGAAAAAACAGAGCCCATTAAAATCTCTAATTCCACTCCTAGCCAGACCATTAACGGTTCCGGTTAAAACCCAAGTTAGGTAGTTACTACATTAACACCGTTCAAAGTTTTATTTGCAGTGAAATTATCTCCGTCCTTTAACATCCGGTCTCCCAGCAAAAAGCTAAATAAGAAACTGCGATCAATCAAATGCATTAAAGTACGACTGAAGTTCCTAACTTTCAACGTCGACAACCGTGTAACGAATAGCATTAACAGTAACAGGCAAATCTAGGAAATGAATTTTACTGTCGTATTCCCTTCTTTCTATTCCTCCTGTTTTCTCAGCCACCAAACTAAAGTGGGTAACCAAACCCAGCACGCTCAATGAAGAATGATACAATAATCTCGAAACGAAAGGTTTAATCTAGTACCAGTGAAGTTGTTGAGTTTGATGTTGGCCTGGGCGCGGTCGGCGTAGAGCTCGGCGTGGTTAGAGTTGAGAGCGATGGCCTGGGTGTAGAGCTCCACAGCCAGCTCGAAGTGGTCGTCGATGAAAGCCGCTTTGGCCTTGCTTTCGAGATCCGACGCCATGATTGGTCGCGTACAATAACAGAGCGAGGTGGAGAGCGAGAGCGACAAGGAGATCTGCCGGAATGGAAGAAAAACGGATTGACTCGATGGTTCTTTAAGAAAACAAAAAACTGCCTAAAAATCAATTTAGTTGTAATTATCTAATATAGTAATAAGTCGTCGAATTTCGTTCTTGCCCTCTTGAATAATCGTTAAATTAAATTGAAAATCTTAATTAAAATGTGTAATTAGTGGAAATTAAAATGAAAATAGCTTTTACTTGAACTGATAATAATAAAAGACAGTCAACGACGGAATGCACCTCTGGAATCTTCCAGGATGGAGGACTGAATCGATGTCAAATTATTGGAGCAGGGAAACTGCCGCGATACATCCTGTAGCCATTTGCATTAAAAAAAAATATGAGATAAATGTAAAATCAGTAAAAATTGATGTAGGTGTTGTTATATGAAAAATATCGATTTAGCCCCTATTTTATTTTTACTTGTTATTGATCTTTCATTATGGACTGATTTTATCACGTTCTGAAATTAAAAGGACTAAATCGATATTTTTCATATCACATAAATTAAATCGATTTTTGTGTATAGTACCGGAACCAATTTTACATTTATCCCTTAAAATATATTAAAAATGAAAATGCTTTCCTTCACATGTTTCGCGTTCTGGTTGGAGTGTAGTCGCGGTAATTCCCTCGCGTATGCATCTGGAATCTTCCACAGTCCATTCCTATCATGATGCCATGAAACTTCTTCATGCATCGTGATAATCATACCATTTCACTAAAGCATTCTATAAATTCTATAGATTTTCCCTAAACAGAATTTGAATAATTTGATTGATTACATGCTCTTAAAATTTGATTGATACTATAAAAGTTAAATCATCATCTCGTAATGTCTTTATATTTCTACCATTAAAAAGTTATATTCATAAACTTTCGGGGTATCATTTTTCCTTCATTATGGTTGATAAATTTTGTTTCATTGATTACTTATAAGTTATAAGCTTAATTAGTCAACTAGTATTATTTAATCCCAAATTGATCTTTAGGGTATGATTATTGCGGAATTCTTCGTATCTAAGTAGTCATTCTATCAGCTTGAGTAATCTCATAAAAGACAAAAATCTTACGCAATTAAGGGACGAAGGTATTAACCAATTCCTAATATCTCATGTGTCTACATTAATTCTCAAATTACTAAATGTGTCATCGATCACGCCACTTTTAATTCCACCTCAAAATTTCTAACTAAGTTGCACTTAATTCCCCATCATAAGTGTGCGACATTTGGTAGGTGTGGAATTTTAAGCTGGTGTAGAGGATTTGAGATATAATTAAAATTAATGGAGTTCGATCATACATGACACTTAAGGGCTTGTTTGTTTGCGAGTTCTAGTTCTGGTTCAGGGTCAAGGTTGTGGTTTTGATTCAATAAGTTGGACGCGAGCTTAGCAAGGGGTTTTTTTCTGCCACTCGTCCTGTCAGATGGTACACAGTCTTGTCTGACTGATTCATTAATTCATCTGACACCAGCCAAAAAATACATGGATATCAAGGACGAGTATCTTAAAATTTGAGTCGTTCATTCTAAAATAAACTGCAGCTATTCTGCCACGCCAGAAATTGTATGAATCTTAAGAAATTCTCTGAAACTTGTTGACAGACGTTAGAGGCAAAATTTTACTCTCTCTCTCTCTCTCCTTCTTTCTCTATTTTTTTCTTTTGCCTCATCGAGCAGCCATATCCACAAGTTCGCCGCTCACCTGTGTTTCTTCCAAATTTGCCCTGCCTCATTTTGGATCAATCTTAATTTGTGCCCCCATGTTTTGATTTGTTTCCACAACATGTTTTCCTTTTTCATCCTTGGTGGCTAATTTTCTCAGAGGTTAAAAAAGTCTTCAAAGCACTTATGCAAAAAGCAAGTTCCTTTCAATAGATATATATCGCTATAGGCCTTTGAAGCAATTGCAACATATTTCAGGGATTACTAGATCAAATTCAAAACGCTATAAACCCTTAAAATGATCCATAGCCCCACCTTGCCAATCCACTCAACAATCTTTCTTCTAGCACCCAAGTCCAAATCCCTGGTTCGCAGTCTCTTCAAGTAATCAGTAGCAAGCAAGTGCTGGGGAGTTAATAGGGAAAAATGTTGCAAGAATGGCAGTGGGGATTAACTCCGGTAGTTGGAGAAGGAGACCTCGAAATTAATAAGCATTTTATGATGGAAGTGGTGGACAGCAAGGCAGTGAGCGTGGAAACAGGAGAGTGAGATCAAACCCGAAGCTTTAAACTCAAAGAGTAATGACACACTATAGTCGTCTTTTTTTTGTTGTGTATGTATTATGTCAGAGAGTTGATTTTGATGACTTAATTTTTTTTACGGAATAACAGGTAAACGTTACAGTTGGTTATGTGCCGACCATGCCATTACGCAGATGACATGTGCGTGTGTCACAGTAGCCCTTAACCCAGCCAAACGCTGGTTCAACAAATGGATTCAAAACCTCCTTTGAACCTTAGAACCAGGGACCTGAACCCACAACCAAACAAAACCTAGGTAATTTCACTATGGTAGTGTTTGATAACCCAACAATTCAGGGTCAATATTGTGGGCGGTACCAATTTTAGAATGCTTTTGTCCCTTAAACAACTCATAACATTTCCATTTATACCCCTGAACGACCTACAACTTCTTTATACCCCAAGGGCATAGATGGAAACCAAAAAACACATGGCCCCACCTCTGCTCTGACCAAACTGAAGTGCCAAATTTCTCATGCAACGACAGCAAAGCTATTTGACATATTTGAGGGAATGAAAAAAAAATACAAAATAAAAAAGTTGCAAAGCTTGGTTTGCTGTTTACTGTGATATTAGTAAAATAAAAAAATAATTTTAAAAACTCTCTTTCTTCTACTTAACCAAACACAATAATTCCCCAATTATTAGGGGTAAAGTCACTTTGAGCTCTTAAACTATCAAACAAATTATAAATAAAGCCCTAAACTACCAATTTTGACACATTGAGCCCACAAACTATCAAATTTTATCAAATCGTGCCTTAAACAAAAATCTGACGGTCAAAATTGTGCCACATGGCTCAAATCTGTTGATTTTGACCTTCAGATTTTAGGTTAGGGCGCGATTTGATAAAAATTGGTAGTTCGTGGGCTCAATGTATCAAGATTGATAGTTTTGAGCACTATTTGTAATTTGCTTGATAGTTTAACGACTCAAAGTGACTTTTTCCCCAATTATTACTATCTTAAAAAATTTCAATATCTACACAAACACATTCCAAAATTTTAACAATTTTTTTCAAACCTCAATATTCACAAGATTCCCAAAAATTTTTAAGAAATATTCTCAAAAATTTTGGCAATTAAACACCACAAAGTCGAGGATTGGTTAAGATATGTTCTCATTAATCATGTAAGTTTTTTTTTTCTATTTACGGGATCACTCGAGCTCAGAGTCGACTCAAGGGGTATACTGCTTAAGCAGTTGCCTAAGGCCCCTACCCTCGAGCAAGACCCCAAAAAAGGCTGTCTTTTTTGACCAATAAAAAATCCCATGTAAGAGTGATACTAAAAAACAATAATATATTTCATATAAAATTTTTTTTTATGAAATAATTTTTTATATTAAGGCCTCAAAAATTGTTTATTCTCAAAATTTATGTGTAGCTCTATTTTGTGAAAGAACTTATTTATTTTTTATTACATAGAAGAGCATTAGAAGTAAATATCTATTATTTGTTTATTATAAAAAAACAAAATAAAAGGCCTCACTTTTAAATTTTTGCCTCAGGCCTCTTTTTTTCTCGAGCGGTGTTCGATCTAACATGATGATCACTTCAAGACTGGGAAAATTCATAAGAACAGTCTAAGATGAAACATATTATCAGTTGGTGATTGGGGATTGGGGAATGCTCACTAGCGTATTAATTAAACCTAAGTTTAATGTCCAAGTTCGGTAGTTTCAACTCCGACTTGACCCGAGCGATAGGAGGCGGATTTCCAAGCAGTAGGGTATGGTTACGGTTATAGAGATCTGATGAAAACCGACCCAACTCGTTGTTTTTTGGGTAAGTAATCCGACCCATCTCGTTTACTTTAGTGGAAGTGTATAAAATTGACGAAACGATGCTCAGGGCCGCAGCGATTGGGCCTTTGCTTCTCTTCACCTCTCTGTCTTCTCTCAGTTGCTCTGTTCAGCCGCCATCGCGTCCCGCCGTCTCCATCGTTTTGGTATCTCCTCCGCGGGGTCTCACACTCCCGCCTGCTATAGATTTTAGGCAAGGTCTCTTTTCGACTCTCTCTTATCTAGTATCAGTCTTTCTCTGTGTCTAAATGTAAGATTTTCTTCTCTTCTTAGTCATCTCCATCGCCGATGAACAGCTCTGCCCACCACTGACATATTTTTAGCCAGTATACATGTGTTGCTGCTGTTTTTGTTGTTGCTAGTATCTATATGGAATTAAGGAATGCATGAATTGGTTTGATAATCCAACTGAGCTTTGGCAGTCAAAGATTCTTTTGGATTTAGTAGAAGACTTCATATTTTGTTCGCATGCCTGTTTGGTAGTCAGATTTCGCATCCGTTTCCATTCCTTTTTAGAGTTTACGTGAAGACTACATGGTTAAGAGACATTGATTGGTCGGAACTGATGCCCTGTCTGCAGAGGTGAATAAATGATAGTTATAAACAAATGAACCCTTAGTATTGTTCCAACTTCGGTTGAAGGTTTGGAAAAGTATGGGGAGGTCACAAAATAATTTGTTGATTCCGATTCAAATTGGGTACGCAGTATGTTGTGATTTTGTTTTAATACACTTCTACGTAGATGAGTAATTAACTGATTTTTCATTATCTAAGCAGGTAATGGGGGCTTGAATAAAGTCCACACTGTCACCTAGAAAGAATTGGGGATCGCAAAGGGGTATGTTGATTTTGTTTGCAATCTTTAGTATTTAACAGTTCAGGTGGTGCTTTACATTTTTTGGGAGTAATAAATTTCAAAAATTGCATTGTTTTTAGCATATCAAAGCAAGAAAATGGTTTTTACGTTGTTATTGCCTCTTAAATTTCTACCATTATTGTTCATCAATGAAATGGGAGTTGCCTTATGTTTGCCTTCAGCTCTGATTTACCACTCTACATGGTTTGAATTAAAATTTTCCACTGAAGTTTTAGTTCACAGTTTCTATTTGCTTTTGGTAAGGTGGTTTTCTTTCTCCTGTCTCGACTAGTAAAAAACAATCGAAAGAATAATACAATTCAAGGACATAAACAAAAACCGTATGTTTATTTTGTCTTACTTGAAGCGTTCTTAACATCCTGTGATATCTCTAGTGATGGAGGGATTGAAGGTCTCAGATGCCGATTTGGCAGTCTATGTGCCACCATCAAAGAATACCAAGGTTCCCCAAGCTGTCCTTCGCGAGCTTAGCTCTCTGCTTTTTAAGTATTATTTCTTACTCTCTTTTTACTTATGCTGTTAGTTTTTTTTATTGTTCAAGGCCTTGGTATTTGTTCTTTTCTGTTGCTGTTGTTATGAGGTATTGGACTGCACGTTATTGGAATATGTATAACTAAGCTTATTATCTTCAGTAGATTGTTTAATGGGGCAATGTTATGATTCTCTTTTGGCTGATGAGTAAACCTGGGAAAATGACGGGGGAGGGGGGGCACTTTCTATATTATGGTAAATACATCTTTTGTTTAATATGGTTTTGCTTTGAATACCAATTGCTTTGCTGTTGGTCTTGCTCTTACACGTTGTTTTTGTAGGCCTTAATTAGACACTTAAAAAATGCTTGTCAAACTGTAATAGGCATTGGGAGTTAATAATGATTCAAACATTTGCTTTTACCCGAATGACGTATCAATAGTGATATTTGCCCTATCGTCTTCATATTCTTTCCATTTTTTTTTGGGTGCAAAGTTGGTGCACATGATGGCTTACACTTGATCTCTGAACTTCAGGTAAGTACATTTGTTGACAAGTACACATACTGATGCTCTTTCTTTGCACCCTTTGACTGAGCACTTTTTTTTTTTTGTACAGGAAAACCTTTTGTCTGAAAATTTGCTAAGTTAAATAATTTTTTTTTGTGTGCTCGTGCGCTTGTGCGTGCCGGAATGTCTTATGCACTCCATCCTCCACCTGCCCACTAATTTGGTAGTTTTATACTTTGTGCATTCAGTAGTCACGTTTTTTTGTTTCAGTACTTACCTACCAAATTTATGAAATCAAAGCTCTTTGGGATTTACAGAAAAGCCTCCCATTTTGTTAATCATTGACTGTTCACTAGTGATCATGATGTTGCTTTGTTAGACTCCTGGTTCTGAAAGCTTTCCGCATAAGATGTAGCATAATTTGTGTCTGTTGTGAAATTGAATTGTTAGAAATCATAAAGATGGTGTGGATCTACTTCTGCTGATGTACTTTTGCGGGCATTTTTCTGTTGATTACAGGTTCAATGAAGCTTTTGGTGGCGTAGTATTAGCTTATGACGTCCAAATTCAAGATAAAGTTGCAAAAATTCTTCCAGGACTTCATCCTTATTTTAGTGTGAGACTAAAAGCAAAGTTACTGCTTTTTGCTCCAAAGCCAAATATGCTTTTAGGTACTTTACTGTGCCCCTTCTCATTATTCATGGGAGGGCTCACTTTGAGATTTGATGACTATGAGCAGCATGTTCTCTCTGCACACTTTTCTGCTGACATGATTTTTCCTTTGTATGGTCACTTTCAGAAGGGAAGGTAGTGAGACTGACGGAAACATCCATTCATGTCATTGTTCTTGGTTTTTCATCTGCTGTTATCACAGATGAAAACATTAGAGAAGAATTGAAATATAAAATGGTAAGTGAGTCTTCACCATCACAGTCAATGTTCATACCGTTTCTTGTATGTTATGTTGTTACCTTACTTCAATGAGGGTTGACATATTGATTTTGTTACATCATATGCTAATCTTTTACTAGAAACATGGCGAGGAACTTTATGCTAGCAGATCTCACAAGCACCATGTGATAAAGGTTGGAACAATGATACGCTTTTTAGTCAAGAGGTGACACTTTTTACATGTGTTATTTTACTGCATCTTGCATAAAATGTATATGTGCTTATGTTTGAATGGGTTTATATATTGTATATAATTTACCAACTAAAACGTCTCGACCTTCACTCCCGCACCCAACTCATAAAGAATGCTAGGGCCAGTATTTCAGAAGGATTCACGAGATGATTTTGATCTTTTTTTATGTTCCTTGACATCATGGAGGTGAATACACTTGGAATTTCATTATAGTTTTTTGACAATTCAGCACATAAGGTTGTGATGTGGTGATGGTAGACTGGTAAGACTCATCGGTTTAGTTGCTCATAACTGGGTTCTATATCTTAACCCGAACATCAATGTTGATGTCTATCATTTTTGGTTCAGTATAGATGTTTCTAACCTTGTAGGTATTCTCTATAGATCTTGTTTGTTTGTTTCCCTTTTTTTTCATATCAGTCAATTGTGAAACGGGTTAAGAGAACAATTTATACGATTTTTAATCCCATACTCATTCAGGACCTTCTTCACTGATACATCTTTGCAGTTTCGATGAGGAAATACTGCACATTTCTGGGTCTCTAGTTCCACCAAACACAGGAAGCATTTGCTGGTTGGCTAAAAGTATGGGAGATGTTTCCCTACTCGACAGGTTTTCTGCTGGACTTTGCGTTTAGCACCTGAAATAAAGTTTTGTTCAGAATTCAGTCTTTTAAAGGTTCTTGTGTGCATGACCCTATACTTGTGTAACTTTTGGTAGGAGTAGGAAGAGGGGAAGAGAGAGCGAAGGAGAATCAGTAATCCAAGAACTGGAGACTGTAAGCATTGAAGCATATTCATCACACAATGGCCATCAAATCAAGAAATCAAAGAAACGTAAACTTTAAAACAAGTGTCGTAAAGATTGCCGTTGGATCGTTGTTCTACACCTGATGGGCATCGATATTCATTTTTACCTAATGCCTAGAATTTTGTTGGTCCATTTCAAGTCTCAATGATTTGATTTTTTCATCCCATTAAGCTCATTTCACGGCATCATGTGTACATCTGAAAGCTTTTGTATCAGTATGGATCTTTCAGTGGAATGGCAGGTATACTACAAGTAAAGATATCGCTTGGATGTTACTCTTCTGACAATTTCGAGATATCTCGTCCCAACTGTATGTCTCCATTTAGCAACTTCTTTTGGTAAAATTCCATTGACCTAATTCCCAAATGTCTGATCTCTAAGAATGCAAACAAGATCCAAACCCTCCAACCTACATATTTTGCAGTACGCAACGCCAGAGATTTCTTTCTTTGGGTATCTCGCTCAATATAATATCATGCCGAGTGAGGACCTAATATATCACTGTTTTGTGGGTTTAATATGCCCCTTTTTCGAAACCGGGACGTAATAAATAGAATCGATATGATAAACCCAATATATTTTAGGTTGGAAAATGTTAATTTTAACCAAAAAAAATAAGACATTCAAATTGAGAAATGGAGACGTGTGTTCTGGTAACAAAATAAAATTTTCGGGATGATTAGACTCTCAATTACGATGTAGGATTTTTTGTTTTGTTTTGGGTAAGTAGATGTTGGAGTTAATTATAGAAACTGAAAAAAAAAAGTTTAAGCTATCAGGAGAGTTACCCTGCTTGAATAAACTTGCAGGTCCTGTAGGGTATATCCTAGCCTTGTGCACAGTAAATTTACTTGCTTGAATAAACTTGCAGTCTTGTAGGTTATATCCTAGCCTTGTGTGCGGTAAATTTAGAACTTGCTTAATAGTAAGAACATTAACCTTATACCTATGTAACTCGAGCTTATAAAGAGTGACCTCCCAACCATTAGGCTAGCGCGGACTATTAATTAATCCTTCTATTAAAGCTTTTCAGTACAGGGCCTAAAAAAATTCGGTGTTTCGGTCCAGTATTACACCGGCCCATCTGAAAAGCGGACGTGGAGACACCGCAGAGCCAGTACCGTACTTACTCGTAAGAATCGAACAGAACAAGACCCCGAACACCTCCACACTCCCCCACTCGGCCATTTCTCTGAAACCCAACTCTTTCAACAGCTCCTAACATAAACACAGAACGAAGTACAGATAATAGCGAAAGATGTTCCTGCGGGCGATCGGTCGGCCATTGTTGGCGAAGGTGAAACAGACGACGGGAATCGTGGGGCTGGAAGTGGTGCCGAACGCCCGGGAGGTCCTGATCGAGCTATACTCGAAAACGCTGAAGGAGATCCAGGCAGTGCCGGAGGACGAGGGGTACCGGAAGGCCGTGGAGAGCTTCACGACGCACAGGCTCAAGGTGTGCCAGGAAGAGGAGGACTGGGAGGCCATCGAGAAGAAGCTCGGATGCGGCCAGGTCGAGGAGCTTATTGAGGAGGCCCGCGACGAGCTCACTCTCATCGACAAAATGATCGGTCTGTATGCTCATTCTCTTTATTGAAAATATTAAAGATGCCTATTTTATGAGAAAATGGTTGGAACGATATGAAAGGGATGAGAATTTGAGTTCCGCAATTCTTTTTCTTTTATTTGGTTAATGTTTGTTTAGGATGTGTTGGTGTTTCTTGTATTTGCTTAATGTTTGTAACTTGAGGGCGGATCAAATTCAACTCAGTGACTGCGAAGTTGATGGGTTCATGAGGATGAAGGTTGTTTTCACTTTTGTCCCTTGTATGAGTGTGAGAAAATGGGGGAAACAAAAGAAAAGAAAATCGAGATTTTTTTTTGGGGAGGGGGTGACCGTATGACGTTTTTTTGTTCTGCAATGTGGACAATCGGGGTTTCATAGCTGAAGTCATGCTGGAAATGCAGCAATCTGTAGAAATCTATCCTGGGTTTATCTTCGTGATCGGTTTATTGGCTGATGGAATGAGGGAAAAGAAACGTGTGGCGTTTTATATCTTTTAGTGCTTTTGTTTACTACATCGATGAAGAGTGTAGTGAGTGAGCACAATGGTTGTGTTACGTTCGAAAAGAATTTGATCGCCCTTAAATTTCTGTTGTTTTCTTACTCAGTTAATTTTGGCATAACAAGTTAATTCAGGGGAAAAAGTTGATTTTATAAGAAGTGTGCAAGCGTGTTGGAGATTATTTCATTTGTTTAAGTTATCTCAAGGGTTGAAGATGTGCTGTAAAGTGAGTTTTCCCTCTAGTATGGTTTACCAGGATAGATTTGGAGATTGTTAAAAGATTCATCTGGACTTGAAGCAATAGGAAGAGATTTTTGGTCTTCTCTCAGTCCTCAAGTGGGGCATCATAAGATTGTAAGATTATATACATTTAGGTTTTATCAATCTTGGCACTAGAAGAATTTTGTAACCTACCTGACCTTGTATAACAGTTTCACTAAATCATTGGTTAGAGAAGAGTTACCACCTTGGTATATTATCTAAAGTTAGATGGACAAGAAGGATAAGTGTTCAAAGTTCATGCAATGGAAATGGTTTATTGTTAATTGGAAGAGACGGATTAAGCCATATTGACCCTGATATCCTTAAACTCCCTTTAATTGTAGGAACCCAAAATCCATGCTAACTGCTTGGTCAATTACAATGGCATAATCTGTTCATGCAGTCAAATACTTTGTTGTTGCCTGGGTCATTATCACCTTACTTTTGGGTGCAGTCGAATTAGACCATCTAAGGTTATTTTGCCATTACACATCAAGTTTCCTATTGCACAGCCAATTTATATGTGATCTTTTGTGCTAGCTACCATGACAGCATCCAGTAAATCTATATCCTTAAAGTTGGAACCTATTTTCTCTGACTTGTATTAGTGCTGGCTAATCAATTGAGTTTTGTTACTAATGATTTGTTTTGTGTTTTGTGCATTGTTTTGATATACAGAATGGGATCCATGGGGCGTTCCTGACGATTATGAATGTGAGGTCATTGAGAATGATGCTCCAGTCCCTAAGCATATCCCTCTGCACCGACCTGGTCCTCTACCGGAGGAGTTCTACAACACGCTGGAGGCTGTTTCCGCAGACCAAAAGAAGGATGAGGCTCCAGTCACCTCCATTGACTCGCAGTCAAAAGCATGAAATGCTGCATGTGCTTCGGCGAAGAAATGTTGCATGTGCTATGGCGAACTTTGGATTCCAGAGATGAATCTGTCTTTTTTTTTCCCCATATCTTCCTAATTTTGTTGTCGTACAGTGGCACTATTTTCTAGATGGAGTAGGGTTTCGTTTACAGGACAAAGGATTGTATCTTAATAATCTTCGCTTGAACTGAAGTACAAGAGCATCTGTTATTCCTGTCTGCGTTCTTGCATACGAGGGAATGAAACTTCGTTAAATATCTCGGCATTGTAGCAATTGAAATCGTGGCAGCATGTTTCCAGCTCAAATGACTGTTTTTCGGTGGTGCTCGGAAATTGTTTCAAGCGTGCAACATTTCGTTGATTTCTTAGATATCAAAAGTACTTGGGGACGGGGATTGGTTATCAGATTAGAATTTTCTACGTTTATTTCAATTAATCTGGCAATGGGGTCTGATGATCGAGTCCCATTCTTTTTCCACTTGGGAAAACTCTGTTTTTGAGACTTTCTTCAGAGTTGCATCAAGTCCTTTGATCAGGAATTTTCAGAAGTTGGTTTTCCACCAATTTGTGGGGATTTTCTGCACAACTAACAAGTAATCAAAGGGTCTCACAGTCACATCTCTTTACGTTGCCAGACTTGGGTATAAAATCTGATCAGTTTACGTGGTTTTAAGAGCTCATTCACCACAGATCCAATAGATTTTCGATGTGACCCATCAAAATTTAAAAGAGACCTCCTTTTGGGCCTAAAAGAGAGAGAATCTCAGTCATCTAGTAGTGGATCCTCATTTGGGCCTTAGCTCTATCGTTAGAGAAAGATTGGAGCCCACCCAACGGAGGAGAATGGGTTCCACAGTCCTGTAAGTCATGGCCACTAGGCCCCACATACGCCTTTCGCTCAAAACGCAGTTAATTCTTTTTTTTTTTTCTCAATAAAACGCAGTTAATTCCATTTGCCCAAGTTCCAACGAAAAACAGACGCAATATAGTCCATATTGTGCAGGTCGAGTCATTCGATCCAGCGGTTAGGACTCTTCCACAAACATCTATCATTAGGGTAAATGACGATTTTAGAAAATACACATGGGTTTTGCCTCATATCACAAATATAAATTAAATATCCCCAAATTTGCAGGATAACATGATGTAAAGGAACATATATATATATCTCCAATCATTCTCGATCTTAGTATATATATATATATATATCTCCAATCATTCTTTAGCTGACATTATATATTCTATTTTGTTTCCGAAGCAATCTCTTCTAAGATTAGTACGACCTAACTAACAAGTTCAAATGTTACTAATTTATGCCTAAACACAATTGGTTTCTAGTTGTTAGTTTAGCATGTGTATGATGAATTAATACTTCATATAGTACTAATTAATGTCTCCTTAATATTCTTCCTTCCCAATTCGTATCCCAATCTGTCACATAAATTAAATATGGTTCCAATGCCGGCCTTTGATTGTTGAAATACTTCAAATTAAAATTTAGATCCCAAATCTTTAGCAACCACATAGATTACACTAACAATTTCTATACATAAAAACGAGTTGCATGACCCCTTCCTGTTTGACTCAGTACTTCTTTTCACTTACAGGACAAAATGACCTTTTAGAGCTACTTCGAGGACAAGGTCACCCTTTGTCTCATTTCTCTAAAATAAATTAATAATAGTGGCTAGCTTAAATAGCCCAACTTACCCAAAAATAAATAAATAAATATAATATAACAAAAAGATAAGACTGGCTACACAATTTGCCTCACTAGGCCTAGCTAGTGATCTGTCCCTTGAACTAGCTCATGAATGAAGATGCATACTGATGGGATTTTGCATAATTTAAAAACTGCCAACAATTTATAATATATATATGATATTTGTATTGGGAAAGTGCAGTACTTGTTTTTGTTGTTTGCTTTAAATAACATATAGTTGACCAAATAAAAATAATTGAATTAATAAAATATATTTGACTAACTCTAATATGGAAGAATAAAATAATAAGAGATAATTGACCTAAAGAAGCCACTCGGAAGTAGCAAAGAATCCCACTATATTTGTAAGCTAGACAAAAAGAGGATCTTTGTGCTGTTCCCATGATGAAGATTAACCGGGGCCCTCACGGTATAAGGGCCGTCCGATTGTTCATTAAATTTCGGCTATCAGACACCCACTTGATTATCTATTAATTCGCTAATTCTCCTAGTAGAATAATCTTATACTCTTATTATATATATGGAGCGTTTTGCCACGTCCAATCAGACCCGTGAACTGCTCATGAATACTCATCTATGAAACATCGCCTACGTAGGATTCCTTAGAAGGGTTTAAAGTGGCGCTAATTGACATCATAGTTATCTTGTCTATTTTTGTATATATAATTGGCAATGTTACTGATATATCCATCAAAATCATATAAATAATTGTCAAATTTTTTTACATGTTTTTAAATTAAATGTATATATATATATATATATATATATATCATTAAATGAATAATTGATTATTTTTTCTAAATTAAAATGAATAATTGGCAATGTTCCTTAGAAGGGTTTAAAGTGGCACTAATTTAATATATAGTACATTAAATGTGTATATATATATATATATATCATTAAATGAATAATTTATTATTTTTCTAAATTAAAATGATCAAGACTAAGTAATAGAACCCATATTCCATAAAAATTTAAAAATTCGAATGCAAATGGACTCATTTTGGTTTCCAACATATGATTGAATATGAATTCAAATTCCCTTAGCTATTAAAGACATGAATTAGGCTGAAATAAGTTTCAATCGAATTTGGGTTGGCCAACTCATAGGTTAACGTACAGTACTCCTGGCCACCGCTGCCACCTCCTTTTATTTATTTATTTGTTCACTAATTAATCAGTTATTTATTCACTTATTTATTATTGTTAGTGTTATATATAATTGCTATTGTTTTACATTGAGCAAGGGTCCAGCATTCACCTCAAGACTGCTATAGCAAGGTGAAAACTCAAACAGTTATTCGGAGCTTGCATGATCACAGAACTCACCTTTTTATTGAAGTAAAACTATACGCACAGATCGAATGACCATGTGAGGTATTTATATACAAAATATGAACACCAAATTTGAAACAATCGCTTATTTTTTGAGTTTAAACCAAACAGAAACCTTTGGATGGAAATAGGTTCTTTCCATCTTTTTTCTATGTTATGCCTAGTTGTTTCCACTTAACATGCCTAATTGTTGGGCAGAAGATAAAAGAAGGAAACTATACAATGAAGTTCGTTTGCCCAAATCCCCAAAAACAAACAAAAGATCCCAAGTCTCAGCTGCCACCCATGGCGGCTCCCAGAGTTGCAGCAGCGGCGGAGCCACACGGAGCCCAAGAAGAGCCCGAATTTGTCCTACCACCATCCGAGAAATTGTCCACGGAGTCCCCACCAGGACTACTATAGCCAAGCTCTTGCAGCCCCATGAAGATGTCTTCGGTCATGGTCATGTTTGGAATCAGAATACCAGCGTGATCATCCTCATATTCATTGTCATCATCGTCCACATCATCCGCAATTTCCTCAGTCTCTTTGTCGTTCCCACCAATCATGATCTTGTTCTCTTCTTCGTTGCCGTTGTTGTTGGTAATAATCGCACCTTCATCTGTTTGAACTGCGAGAGGTGTTGTAGGGGACAGGCTTGTTCCTGACTGAGGAGACGAGCATGAAGCAGCATTAGCTGTGGCCGGTGACCAGGAATTATCTTTGTCTGTGGACTTATGGGATGTGGAGCATTTGTTGCGGGTACTGCCCGCGAGTGAGTTTCTCTGGGTGGGACGAGGGTGGGTGTGCTCGCCGGTGTAGGTGACGATGAAGATGTTGGGATCGATGTTGCTTCGCTCCACTTGTTTTCTTGCTGTACACCCTTTTGAACTGCTGCACCGGTAGTAGTTTCTGTGTTTTCAGAAGTCCGACTATTAGATCGAAATTGACTCCGAAAAAGAAAAATCTTTCAGAAGGGGTCAGCGACAAAAGTGTACATATGAACTAAACCTCGGATATGGAGAACCTTTGATTGGCTTTTGTCCGTATTTACGCCATGCCCACATATCCAATGATAGATTCTCTGCGGTTACATGGCACACCGTTCTCTTCTGTTGGCTCTTCCTGTGAATCGAAGCAAGGGGACCATTTTAGCCTCCAAAAACATCATCATAAAGATTTCAATTTTACCGTGTTAGGTTTGTTTGTAGTTTGTACATGAGCATAAATATTACCTTTTTCTCGATCTTGGCGCCTGGGATTGCATGGTTGGCAAAGACATGGCAGTATTGGCTTGAGCCCTTTGGAACTCCTGTTGATGGACTTGTTGTCGTGGTTGATAGGGTTGATTTTGTTGTAGTTGTGGTTGTTGCTGCGCTTGTCTCCGTTGTTGTTGGTCTTGGATTCCAAAACCAGAAGACGAAGAGGAACCGGGTTTGAAATGAGACTTAACTGTAGTACTTGTACTAGAAGGCCGTACTGGATGGCGTCGTCTCTGTATATCTGAAATGGCTGAATCGGGATCGACACCATGACTGCTTGTGGTAGTGGGGAAAATGGACTTGCAAAGTTCCTGCAACTCTTGGAAAGCATTGTTTCTCGTCTCTACAAGATGGGGAAAAGAAAATGAGTCATTCTCCTCCTCAAAAGTTAGAGAGGCCAGGCAAGCCAAAGGGTCTTCTTCTGAAGCGGTGGTGTTGGTGGTAGAAATGGTCGTACCCTTTTTGGTGGCTGCGGATTTGCAACTCCGCACCACCGCATATAGATCCCATTCCTCAGCCATTGACTGATCACCACTATAGTCCACTAGGCCTCTCACCTAGAAATTTCCACACAATCTTCTTCTTCTTCTCTGCAATAACCGCACCCCCACAATTGGGTGAGGTTAACACGGAGGCAATACACAGACAGAGAGAGTAAGAGAGGACAGCTGACTTTTGGATTGGAGAAGTGAGGAAATGATGGAGCACTGACTTGGTAATTGTTATTTATTTTATAAAAGGGAAGAAATAATACCCAATTAAAATATAAGAAAGACAACTAAAGAGAGAGAGAATTAGGAGGGAGGTTTTGCCGTTTTAGGAGGGGCCATTGGAGTTGAGACTTCAAATAGGGACAAATCTTCGGAAACCCACTTGAGATTTTTGCTTTTCCATTGACTTTGCTGCAAAATGTCCAAGTAGGCGAAAAGCAAAGTGGCAAGGAAATTAAGGAGAGGTGTTGGATCCAACTTCCAAAAGGGAAAGGAAATGCCCCATGGAAATGCCTCCAAAATGCTTTAACTATCTATGTACTCGAAATCTGATTGGGGTGTTGTGCGCACACGTGATTCTGCTACGCGCCTTGTCCAGGAGGTGACTGCACTCTGCGGGTACATGTGGTGGATCCGCATCGCATGTCTTACAACTGGGCTACATTCCATTTCGTGTTGCAAGCACTCCCTCGTGGGGAGTGGGGCTCTTGGAACGTAAGAGGGTTGGAATAAAGAGAAGAAGGCTTAGGAGCAATGGAATCTGAAAGACAGTCCCACTCTCTTTACTAGTGCTACAAAGAGGTCTATAGTTTTAGTTCTACGGTTCACAATTTTTTGATTTGAGTAAACTTTATTTTCTCTAAAAGTTTTTACCAAAAGTGTTTTCACATTGGATGTTGTAACTATGTTTGTTTGTCAAAATTTTAGAGAATATTTTTAAAATTTAAGAATCTTTTAAATGTTGAAATTTATTGGCGTTTATGAAAAGTTTGAAATATAGGTATAAAAATTAGAAATTTTGAAATATATTTGTTTGGTTGGAATTTTGAGGCTCCAAATTTTTAGGCAATCAAACATACCCTTAAAAATGTCAAAATAGAAAACACAGGAATTGACCAATAAAAGGGAAATCCGTGTTTTACTTTTATACAAGCTTACTATCTAGTAAGTGAGCATGATTCAAATTTTACTATAGGTAAGCGAGTTTTTGACTTAATTAATATTTAGATCGTGCGCCTAGTTCGAGCATTTGAGATTTATCGTTGTGCTGTCAGTAAGATCGATGCATTTTTTAATTATGTCAAATTCATTCTAATCTCGTACACAAAAATCAAATATAACGGATTTAATTGGTTGACCAAAAGAATAAGAAAAAAACATGTTGTAAATTATCGATCATATTGTTGCAATTGTAGGGTGGTAACTACCACAAATAAGCACACACCAAATATATAATTTAATTGATTTCCAATTCTCTTCAACACGTGTGGAAATCGCGTCTATTGTCGCGAAAAATCTCTTCAACACGACTTTCTAGCTCACAAATTTGTATTATGTCCCTACCCCGTTGTTTTGGATTAGAGATACAAACATGTATTAAATAATAAAATTCTTAAATACTTATCACCTTCACCGAGCTCGAACGAACCCGGCCCAGTATACGCACGAGGTGGGCTTAACGCCACGGCAAACCTCGGGCCGTGCAGCCCTCCCAAACCACACATGCCAATTAAATTCAGCTTTGCTGAGTGAGTGACCCAAGAAATTGTTTGCACCTGAGAGGATTCGAACTTGGAACCTCAGAAGGAGCAAACCCTTCACCGATCAGGCCAACCCTTCACCGATCAGGCCAACCCCTTGGGGTTGTGATTCTAAAATTCTTTAACATGTTTAGTCGTATAACGGAACATGTACTAGAGTTAAATATAGACTGGTACTATGCACGCCAGCCTGCATAGTACAGTAGTTGATAAGGTCAGCCTGCATCGCCACCGTACGTGGGCTTTGGGGACCCGGGACACAACTCAATTTTTGTGTACGGAGCCACTGGACCCCAAACTTTAATTCTCACTTTTTTTTTGTGTAAATTAGATTTTTAACTCTCTAAATGCCCGTAATTTATGATTTACATCCCTAAATTATTAAAAATCATATATTCCGAAATATATTTATACTTATATGAAGATCTCACCTTTAATTTTTTTCTTTAAAAAAACACATAATTCAATCTTTAATGTTTGCAAGGTATACACCAATTGATAGTTTGTTGTTAAATGCATCAAATTTAATAATTTACGGTGAAAATTGCAAAATGCATAGCCGTTGTGGGGCTGTAGTACTTTACATGTGGTGATGATGATGGAATCGTGGCCGTGGGATCCTCCAACCATTGTTGCCAGAAACATCTTTTGTGTTTTGCTAGACCCCACCTCAGAGCCTAATTAGAAAGAGACAAAAAGGGAAAGAAGAAAATATTCCAATTAAGCTTCGGTTGCCTTGTAAAACAAGTCTGGGATAACTTAATTTTGATTCCAATTTTATTGGTGAGGAATCTTGAGCCATTGAAAAATGGGTGTGTGATTTTTGTTTTCCCAAAAGTTGCTTTCTTTACGAGGGGAATCTTTTGCGTTGTTTATGGTGAGTGATTCGGTGGCCGTGTGGGGGCAGTGAATGTGTGGTATGGTAAGTTAGGCAGTGTTCAGATTAATTTGCATGGGATTTGATTGGGTAGGTGGAGGACCAGAACAGAGACAAAGGGGAGCTTTTACCTTAAGGATCGATGGCATAAGATAAGCATGGTAGCTAGCTTGCAGCATGCGTGCATGTCATGTGTCTGTCTATGTTAACTTTTGACATCAAGCATGGTAGCTAGCTTTTGTTTTTTAGCAAATGAATCTATACGATATGTCAAATTGAAAGGTCAGAAAGCCTAAAGAAAAAAAATGAAGAAATTAGATAGAAAAGAGTTGATGTTTCAAGATTAGGTTCAAGGAGGTTGCAGGTTGCTTTCAAGTATTGTTGATGGAGGTGGATAGGCTGAGTATGTGATTAATGCTTGAACTTCCATGAATACAGCTTCTTGCAGAGGGAAAGTCACGCATTATAAGTTTCATAATATTATCTGATTAATTTCCTTATGAGATTATACTTTTAAAATAAAAGGGAGAAAAAGATAGGAAGAAAAAATTGAAAAGTAAACATGGATACATAAGCACTTCTCTTCAAGAATATATGTGTTTGTTCACGAGAAATTTAATTTATTTAGTGGATGGATTGATACTGGTTGGTAGTCTTGGTGACAGTGGCGGAGCCAGAAACCCAATTAATGGGGGGCAAACTTTTTAAGGAAAAATGACAAAAATTTTTTTTACTACTTAATGCAAAAAAAGTCTTAAGAGTATAAATAAAAAAAATTAAGGACTAAAAACACTAAAAATATTGAAATACATGTACCGTACTATTTGCTGATACTGAGAGGTGACATTAAAGATTAAATTCTTGTTGTTCAAAACACCAATAGAGCACCAACTAATCACACAAACAAAAGTATATATATATATATATTCTTTGTAAAACAAAACACATAAATGAAATAAAATATTTTCAGCAATATAACTTTTTACTTCCATAAATGAAGTACTTATTTTTGTTGCTAGAAAGGATGTGCCCTATGCTCAATAAGTCCTGCTGAATTTGTTGGGATATGTAAAAAGAAAACATACCACATAAATGAGAAAAATAAACAATTACTGTATTTATATTATTCTTGAAAGAAACAATAGCAAAACGAAGCATATTGGAAAAGAAGCCAAATTATCCAAAGTTCAAAAAGAATCCAGGTTCCAATGGCATAAAAATACTTCTCACCCTTGCTATAGTTTTTTTTAGTGTGACAGTACTATTGAACACGGGCTTCTCAAGAGTGGAATCTCTATCAACAATAAAATAACCCGAAATTGCAAGGAGGAAATACATACTTGGTAAATGATAATAGAAAAAAAATTTGGACAAAAAGTTCAATTTTAACATCCAAATAACTATTCTACTCCCCTTACAAAATGAGAAAACAGAAAAATCGTAGTTCAAAGTGCCCATTACCTGACTAAATTAATGGCTAAAATTTTGAAGAAATGGATTTATAACTTGATCCAAACGTCACAAATTACAATGGAAAAGAAGTTCCACCTTTAGAGAATGACAATTAAAAACAAGTTAATCTCATGGGCTATGAAAAATCAGACCTAAACAAACAAAAGATAGATGAAAATGAGTCTTACTTCAACTTTGGATTTTCATAAATTGTGGAGAAGTCAGACATGTAAAATTAGATGATGATAGTGACAATAAAATGATATAACCAATGATTCTCTAGTAAGTAAAGATGGACACGCAGCACACTTGAATAATTGAATTATCACTTATCCAACAAGAGCACACCACCCCCTTTCTCAGTATTTGCGATATCCAAATTCTTAACCAAGTCCAACATAAAAGGCAAAAGAACAAAAAAAAAGCAGTACTAGAATAGTGAAAACATCTATTTCAATGATTACAACACACAACGATTATCAGGACTCAGGAGAAGTATATGAAATATTCGTCGCAAAATTCACGACAACGTCGACAAGTTAATGTAGGATTTCAAGTTTTGACATAAATAAATATCTCTCTGCTTATTCTTTTAATTTGATTTTGAGGTATTGGGCTGCTTGGATTTTAAGGGGGGCGGGCTGATTAATCTAGGCAGGCAAGGGGGGCAAGTATAATTTTTGTTTGGCCAAGGGGGGCAAACCTAATAAAAATAAATAAAAAATAAAAAAATACATGTAAAAATTTTTTTTGGGGGAGCCAACCGGGGCAATGGCCCCTGTTCGCCCCCCTCCCTCCGTCTGTGCTTGGTGATGTTGTGGTGACGAGTTCGTCTAGTGGGCAGTAATTATTGTTCAAACCGGACATTCTGTAACGGGAGTTGCTCCTATATTAGTCACGCCCAGATATCAAGGTTGCTACGCTAATTGCCCCTCCCATTTTCAACCACAAAAGAAATATATAATTTATTCCATGAGAGCAGTGGAGTTAATTGGGTAACGCTTCTATCCAACTAGAAGTTATTTGGTATGAAATACCTTAATTATGAGCAAAAAAGTGAGTCAAAAACAATATTTAAAAAAAGAAAAAGAAGCAATAACGATGGCTGCAAAAATTACACCACTCACCATTAATCCTTACTTGCTTGATTCGATTATTTATCGGAAAAAAAGACTGGAGATTATATACGAATATTACTCGCTAACTTGGATTTTTATATAGTCATGGACGGAATTAATTGATATCAAAATTGAAGTTAATGTTTTAAATGATTAATTAAACGCACATTAAAAGAATAGGCCTGTTGATTACCCCAAATAGTCTTGAGAAGGCCTTGATTAATTAAGCCATTTAAACATTTCTATATATATAAAAAAACTCTTATACCAACTTAAAGATGGAGACACTAATAGTCTAATTGAACTGCGTATCCATATTGTCGTGATGTCCGAGAAGGAAGCTGGGCCTGTACTTGTACAAGGATTCTAAGACACACAGATATATATATTCCTGATCGATATAATGCAATGGATGCTTCAAAAGGAAGCTTAATTAATATCTAAAATATTTAATTTGGGACCACCACTACTAAGTTCTACTTATAGGGAGGGGTCCAAAATTTCAGTTTGGGAATAATATCTTGCATTGATTACTATCCATGCCTTTTGCCTTTGTTTGGTTGGATTAATTGTCAAAGAAAAAGTTTATAGTTAAAGTTTTGTCTTCAAATTTATCGAACTTAGAGGAATCCTTCAAATTAACCACACCAAACCCACCAGATAATATATAGTTGTTAAAGGAGTTCATCAATCATATGATGGTTTTAGCATACATAGATAGATAAATCACATGACAATTAATTGAATACGTTTTGTGATCTCAAACCCACGTAGATAGCTTTTGAATTCTCACTAATTAGCAGACAATTAACATGAGGAAATTCATTCAAGATGATTGGAAAGACTGTCTCTCCGTCCCTACCCAAAAACTCTCGCTCCCTCTCGAGATCATGATTAGTTCATTCAAGTTACAAGTTCTAGACTCGACTCATTGTACGTCATTATAACAAACTGCTCTTCTGGTCTTTCTTCGTGTTGGTCAGATTAGACAGAAAGTATATAGGAAGGCATATAGGCTTTTATTATGTCTTCTTGAAGGCCTAAGTGTGACTAGAGATGTGATTGTCATCATCATGCATATATGGGATCTTCTAAGAAGACATGGGTACATGTATCTTGTTACCAGAGCTAGCTTTCAAATAATTGTGTCGTGAATTCCACAGAATTCTTTGGTTCAGGCAAAGAGGTTGAAAAGTCATACGCTATAGCCCTTTTCTTTTGGTGGGGTGGCCGGTGGGGGCGCCAAGAGCATGACAAAAACATATGAGCCACATGCAGCCGCCTCTCTCTCTCAAAGAATTCTTCTCATTGCGGGTTGCCCAATACATAGCCCCGATAGCCTCCTCCCCTAGTATCCCAAGCTCATTCCAAACTCGGTTACTTTCTGGTTTAAAGGTTAAGTTTTGGAGCAACCAATAGTAACAGGGTTTGCTCTAGAAGAATGAATAGCATATATTAAGTTGAAATAGCAAATAACTGCAATGTAACTAGTTGATCATAGTTAGACCGAAACCGGTCGGCTAGATAGAAAAGAGTGCTTAATTTTAGGGGTTCTAATTTCTAATGATCACTCCCCTCCCCTTACCCACTACCCCTCACCCCTAGGGTTTTTCCCCCTCACCCCTCTCTATTTGTCGCCACAACTCTCCTCCCCCATCTCTCTTGCTCTCTTTAGTTTTTGATCCCTCCCTATTTCTGAATTTCCCTAATTTCTAGTTGGTTTGATTTTGGTTGTTGCTGACTTGCGATTGACTATTGGTTTTTGTTGATTAAAGTTTGTTGATGATTTTTTGTTGGATCAATGATGTAAATGCTTCCACGGTGGGGAAATTTTTTGGTTTGGTCTTAGTTCTTCATGGTGGGCAATTTTTTTGTGTGGTGATTGTTGGTTGTTCACGGTGATCGAAAATGACACTCGCCACTGAAATTGAATTAGGGTCGGTCCACAGTTTTTCACGGTTTTTCTTTTCTTGCTTCTAGAGAGAGAGTCTCTTTCATCTCTCTAGAACCCCCTCTCCCTTGTCTGAAAAAACCCTCTTCTTCTTTCTCCCGGTCTGGGGGGGAGCTCCGACTCCTCCCCCTCCTCTTCTTTCCTCCGGCCACGCTTCTGGTGGCCGGCGGCTGTCTTTTTCGGTTCTTTTTCGGCTTAGTTTTTCTCTTCGTTTTGAAGGCTAGATCCCCGTCTCTCCGGTGCTATTCGGTGTGCACAGCATATCTGGTGGGTTTCCTCTCCGTCCGGCGCTCAGACCTGTCCAGGCGCGGTGGCCGTTTGTCGGCGTGTGAGGTCACACGCGCACTCCGGTGCGCGTGTGGATCTCATGCGTCGGTGCTCTCTTGCCCATTTCTTGGCTGTCTTGGGTGTTTTCTGGCGGTTTTGCGTTGCCCGGCCGTGCTCTGCCCCCCAGGCGGTCCTTTTTGCCTCGGTCCGGCCGTGCTTTGCCGACGCGTGTAGGTCACGCACGACCTTGTGCTCGTGTGCTGCCTGTCCGCGCGACGTTTTTGCTCAGTGCCACCTCTGGTCAATTCGTTTGGCCCGTTTCCCGCCTCTGCCGCTTCCCCCCGGTTGGTGGTCAGCTCTGTTTCGTGCCGCCTGACATTGCCTCCTCTCCTCCCCCTTGTGCAACTGGTCTTTGCGTGATGCTATATTCGAAGGAGTCGGATTGCTGCGAAGTGTGCCCTTCTTCTTGCGGAAGCCGCCACCGTTTTGTGCGGTGGTTGTATTGTGTGTGTTGTGTATCGGCCCTTGTGACCGATTTATGTTGGTGTTTGTATTGTGTTCTGGCCCTTGTGATCAGTTTGTGGTTGTATTTTCTGTGGACCCTAGTGGTCGGTTGGTTCTGGGGTTTGTATTACGGCCCTTGTGGCTGTAGGTGGATTCGGCTTTGTAATCCGGCTTGGTTTCGGGATCGTTGAATCCGTTTTCTGGTAGGGCCTTCAGGTCCGTTTAGGTCTTTCGCTGGCCTTCGGGTTGTATTTACGTTTTGTACTGGTTGTACCTTTCTCGGTTTTTAATATATTGGTTATGTTGCTTAAAAAAAAGAATTAGGGTCGGTCCTATCAGTCTTGGGAGACCTTGGTTCGTCGACTTTAATTTTTCAGAAACTGATCCCCTTGATTCGGTGGTCGGCGAGGGGGCAAAATCGAACGCGGGGGGGGGGGGGAACCTAAATGGAACAGATGCACATGCATATCAATCAACACAAAGCAAATAGCACCATTGCCAATAAGGTATAAAATATAAGCTTATCCAAACAACGCTCAACGCTTGCTTCTTCCCAAAACACCGACTCTTAAGCGCATAGAATCTGAAAGTCAAAATACTACACGCTGCTCATTAAAGATTATGTTAAGTGCAACATCTAGCTCAAGGCAAAGATGCGGACAGACAATTTTTATGGTACAGCCTATGTGCAGATTTAACGCCTTCAAAAGAAGTTAAAATGTCGGGCTCATTGAACAGTTTTCAATAGTAGAGTTCATTATATGATGGGGCCTCATCCATATCTCAAGGAATTCCTCGCGAATATCCATGATTATTCGACTGTAGGTTTTGTTTTGCGCATGCCCTCTACGAGAAAGATATAAAACAACATCCGGTATGAACAGCCTGAAAACCTTTTGAAATTAGGTTAGAAACTCAAGCTACATTTACTAGTAAAAGCATTATAATACAGGGAAGCCATGGCCATAACCAGAGCAAGAAAGAAATATATATCTTGTTCAATGTCTTATTCACGCATCTGAGCATACAAAATTCGACCAGGTGATCTTCAGTGTCTGCTAATAGTCACCCTTAATGCTAAGATGGCCAATTGTCATCGCAGAAAAAATGCCTCCACTGGGACACACCCAAGAAGATGGCATCCAAGAAAGAAATATAACCTACAAAACTATGGCTTATCAGATTACCCTTTTCTTCCCTTGCTTTCTTTTTGTTGGCAGACCGCCTATTTATCAAATGCATACATATTCACAATTATCCCCACCAAAAGCAACCATTTCCTCAACCAGGTCCTCTAAACACTTCTACCACGGACCCAGCGTGCTGAACCGGTCTTTGTCATGCCAGAATAGTAATCGCACACATTTGCTACAAACAGTGGATCCCTATCGTCAATTTTGAACTCATTGTTACTACTATATGTGGAATTTCCCTGCTCAGTCTGCTCCAACTCTTTTGTTAGATCCTCCATAGTCTTCTTTAAACTGGCTTTACTCATCGGACCAGCCTCCCCAGTTGAGATTCCAACCATTGTAATCTTCGGAAGAAAAGGATTTGGCTGGAGGCCTTTTTTTATACATTCCATCGATGAGTCTTGAATATTATTCTTCAATGTGAGCTCTGAATTGCCTCGGCGTTGAGAATCTATACTATCATTCTCCATCTCAATATTAGGAAGACAGCTGCTAGGCAGGGATGATCTCAGAACAGAAGCCGCACTCCTGCAACATAACGACAATGATGCTGTTATAAATGATCGCACGAGAGGTAGAACAAGTTCCAGTTGTACTCAGGTCTTACAATGTGAATATTTAAGGGGGGAAACCGATCATTGCCACAAACAGCTTTCCAGAACAAACAGCCTAAGTTTACAAGTTTTTGGCCAGTTACTTCAGGCTGTTGAAATGGTGCTAAAATGACATTGAAAAAGAAAAAATGCTACATGTTCAATGATAAACTCATGAAGTCATACACTAAACCACTATTTCTACCTCTATAGTTTCGAATCTACAAGCATCGAGCAATAGTTGAAGAGCAAAAGCCCCAATGCTTACTGTTGATTAGTAGAAACCAATGTTCCTAACATATAAGCGTAGATTGCATTAACCACGCAGCAATACCCAATCATTCCGTCAAACATAACAAACGATAAAAAAAAGACACCAAGGGAACAACAAAAAGCATCATGTACGTGGTATGTATAGTTCGGCGACAAGGTCTACAGCCACGCCAAAACAACAAGAAAGTCCATTATATCTTAGCTCAAGTCTTTCTGTGAACATGGTACCCATATCAAATCAAACAGATCACACAAATCCATGCTTTCATCCGTTGGATACAATCAAAGAAGACCTCGACATGAGTGGTGGAAGAGTGACTCTAATTTGCAAGAGGCCAGGCCATCAAGAGTCTTGCTATAATGTTCCAAATACCATACCGTTCTTTCCCAGTTTGTGTGGTTTTTGTATACTTTTTTTTATAAGTAGTGTGGTTTTTGTATACCAGAGCAAACTAACAACACCGTGGTTCCTTCCCAAATGTACCCTTGGGAAAGATAATGGGCAGTGAGTCAACCTTATCTGCAACGCCAACAGCAATCAATGGAAGCAAAAACAAACTTTTACATCAATAATTGTAAGAAGCAAAACCTAGAAGTTGTCAGTTTCAGACTTTGACCTTAGTTACCCTAAAAACCAAAAAAAAAAAAAACCTTTGGCCTTGGAACAGCTAGAGAAAGCTATTTCTTGATAAAGACCAAGTGAACATCTCTCACATGAGGCATCACCCTTCACTACCGGATTCTTTTATCTGTGACCATACTTTATTTTCCAAGTCTAGGTATCCAGTCATCTTTGTTTTCTGCACTAGAGTGTATACTTCAAGTTTCCTTTGGCAATAACTGAACTAGAGAAGGAAGTTCTTGAAAGTGGATTCCGATGCCAGAAGATACAGCATCTTCTTAAGCACATTAAAGGACACAACAAAGAAATGCCTAGGTTATCTAGTCAGTCAAAAATTAGAATTCAGAAACTACTGGAACCTCATATCAAATGGTCAATTCTGGATGGTTTACATAGAGTTTACAGTTTCCATCATTGAAACTTTGTATGAGGGTAAAGGCAAACCATGCTGGAAATTCTTATCATCAACTGATTTGCCGTAGACATACCTTTTCTCAAATGAGTCAACCATATAAGGAAACTTTGGTTGTATCCCTGTGGCTTTCCGCAACCACCTGTTACCGAGGATCACTCTGTCAACTGCATAAAGGAGCTGCATTTCAGCAGCCTTTGAAATAACACTCAAAGGTATTCCAGAATTTCCCATCTCATCCATTAGTTCTTGAACCTGTCGAGATGTTGCAATCAAGACAAAACATGAGTTCAAGCTTTACATCCTTGGCGTAGCTGATTTGTTGTTCAACTTTGTTGTTTCTTACTTTTCTTCCTATTTCTTTGCTTTATATGTTCTTCATTACATTCAATTCTATTCCAGAGTGATGATTACCGCTGGCAAGCATGTCTTGAGAGCACAAACAAAACTGATACCACTACTAAAAACGGCTTACTGCCAATAGCTGTGAGTCACAAAGCTCTGAAGCAAAAGCGTTATATAATGGATACAAGATCTCTGATCCACCCATCTGATATGCTAACGCTCCTGGGTTTTTGAGTCTTTTGACGTTTGATACCTCTCCAAGAATTAATAACAGAGAGGTGGATTTCATACCTCTGGAGGCTCCCATAAGTTATCACCAATCTCTTCAGTTACTTCTGCGGTCAAGTTGTCATCAACAACATCCCGTCGGCGTTGCATGTGCCGAGTTTGAATTAAAGACTGGAAATGTTGGTCAACAGATTCTTCAAGAATGTTATCAAGCACGTTCTTATCAAAGAAGTATGGAGTATACCTGATGGAAGTACCAGTAACAATGTGAGCATCAAAGATTCAAAACTATAGTCTTACAGAAAGAAAAATTACAATGTCCAATAATGTTATAAATCTTAGAAGAGCTTATTGGAATAAAAATACAATAAGAAGCCAGCCTTCAATACGAAATAAGTAACTATTGACAAAGGCTAGAAGACAGAAAAGAGCAAACTAATCAGCATTTCCTTTTCCACCAAGACAGGGCTAACATACCTAGAATACTAGGGCGGATAACAAATTAATATGGAACCAAAATTAAAGATTCACCTTCATCACACACCTATTTGCCGAGTGCAATGTAAAATGAAGATATACACTTCATTCATTAAACTAGACACATTTGTTTCATCGAATAAAATGAACAAGAAATAATCACCCCCCCCCCACCCCCCGGGGGCCAAAAATAAAAGTCCTAAGCTACAAACAAGCACAACATGGAAGAACTCACCACTTAATCCCATCTGTAGTTGCTATGGCAATGTCCAAGTTTTGAGCACTAAAAACTGGAACACCATCAACCTTTTTGGTTCCCCCAGTCTGTGGGACTGTCTTCAGAAGCTTGTTGGCAGCCTTGACCTGCAGGGATGGTAAAGTATAAAAAATTTATGCTAAATCCCAATGGATAACAACACATGAACTCCTTATCATACCTGTTTCTCATTTGGAACAAACTGGAACAAATGAGGTTTTTCCTGAATCACAAATAATGGCCAATTTAAAAACTAATCTGGAAGAAGACCACAGAATGATTTCAACACAAGAACATACTTTTAGGAAACTACGTTAAAAATTGAATCCATTTCTTACCGTATTGTAGATATGATCCATGTGCAAGCATACTACAGACTATTTCACAAATTTAAAATAACACAAAGAGCTCATTCAGAACTACAAAGCCTATGTCCAACTATTTGAGTTGGCAACATTAGTATAACTCCAAGCTTCTGATAAGCGCAAGTATATGTTCTCTGTCCAAAGAAATGCGTTTAACCTACTTCAATGAGCATCCTTTCTAGCATTCTACCCGTCCTTATAGCACATCCAATGCACCTCATAGTAATCTATTTGAATTGTAAAAACAACCACAAAACATAGAGTAACTTGTATCATGTTTCTAACCTACAGTAGATGCATTAACTCCATAATCTATCATTTCTCGAAATTCTGTCTCTGAATCTCCTGAACTAGGTTTCCACACCTCTTGCAAACTAGTACTAAACAACTTGAAACTATCACTTGCTTCAAATTCACCACTGATGCATGATATTTTATACCAAACTTAGACCACCACACAGCTTTTTTGCATTCAGAGGAATACAAAAACGATCACAAAATCTTATATTGCCTGGCATTTGGGATTTAGCTTTCCCAAAAAACATCCACCATGATTAATTGAACATCTGAACAAAGCTTCAACAGAGCTCGTTTATGAAAAGGTCGTTCCTTGCTTTCGTGTGTATTATAGGATTAAGGTTAGCTATAGCCACACAAAACTTTATAGATAAAAGGCTTCAAGCATGTGAAATATAACCCAACCAGGGATGAGATGCTCCCAGAATGTTAAGACCAATTAGAACCTCACAAGGTATTCATTTTCCACACAATCCAAACATCCCCGACATTCAAGCAAGAGCAATACCTTGAAATGCTCGTATGCTAAATCAAGACGACAGGCACCCACCACGCCACTTGGGATATTCAATCGTTTAACATATGCCACTGCAACATTACGAGTCAGTATTCAAGTAATCTCTAGTAGAAAATGTTCTAATCATACTTGGAAGTAACGGAATAATAGATGTTTAGTGCATTTGGTGGTGTATTTGGAAGGAGCGGAATAATAGATGTTTCGAGGATTGCTCCTTGTCTTTGGTGAAGTTGCAAGGATTTTTGTTTGTTTCTTTGTTTAGTTGGGCTAATGCGGTGCTTGGTTGCCCCTTTGTTGATTTTCTTGAATTTCTTAGTTTTGTGGCTTCTTTAGACTAGTGATTTCAGTACCGTCTTTGTACTGTTCTCGCTTTTCTTAATGAGATGGGTTACTTATCAAAAAAAAAAAATGTTCTAATCGTACTTCATGATAAGGACAAAAGACCCCTACTACCAAAACGTACCAGCATCACCTAAATCCATGAAGAAGCGGAATGCAGGGCCATTTCTTTCGCTCTTATTTATTGTCGCAAACATCTTCTTAAGCCAATCAGGTGTTCTACAAACCAAAAGAGATTCAGCTCAAATTATTATTTTTCAAATTTCTGGACAAAGAAATTTGTGTCCAAGGAAATTTTGCCATGCTGCAGAAATCCCCAGTTGAGTATTTAAAACTTTTAAAAAGGGTAAACCTTTTGGAGAGGAAGGGAATGTCGAAGTGGGTGGAGACGGCCATGAGACCGGTCCCGGAAAGGTCGCACATACTGAAGACCTGGCCCACGAAGGCGGGCCCACCGCCCCTGCCGCTGGAGTTCAGCCCGGCAATCCTGACAGTGGATGGGAACGCGGAGGAGGGGTTTGTCTCGGACGACGATGGGACGCCACTGTTGGTGGTGGAGATGGAGTCGGGCCCAGTGAAGTCGAAGAGTGAATTAGAGGGGAGGAGGAGTGGGAAGCAGATTTTAGAGGGTGGTGCGGCTTGAGGGGGAGACAGCGACGTCGTTTTGTGGGGATTGAAGAGAGTGAGGAGATTGGAAGTGGCGGATTGGAGGAAGTGGGAGACGGGCTCGGAAGGGAACGCCATGGGCACGAGCGGGTTCCTGTGGGACTTACTCTGAGACATAGCTATAGAGAACAAGACAGACGGAGAATTTTTATTTTTTCTTGGCAGAGACGGAGAAATTAGTTTACAATGAGATCTTCCATTATGGGAATTTGCTGTAGGGAAGAACGGAGTGGATGGCTGGTTTGAATTGCCGTTTTGAGCTTAAACACGGAATTCTAACTGAGTAACTGATATGTTATCTTCTCGGGCAGAAAATGCGGGGTCAATTTTTTTTTGTTTTTTCTAATCAGCGGGTACAAATGTATTGGCCATTGAGACCTCAGTTACTGCCATAAAGAACCTGTTTTTTTTATTTGTTTCAGTCTTTTGTTTTTTGGATTAGCAAGAAGAAACCTTAAACCTTTTTTTTTGATAAATAATCCCAGCCTGTACTTTCAGTATTTTGTTTAGTAAAAATGAAGTTCAAATATCAGATGTTTAGACGTCCAGTTATTTTTTCTTTTGCTGAATAAAACCTCATCAAATTACGTAAAAAATCACGAATACAAAGAATGCGCATAAAATTTGTACAAAAAACATCTCACAGATAATTTGTTTCTTCAAGTTATTTTCAGAGATCGATATTGAATTTACACCCCAATGATAAAGGCGAAGAACGAGGAGAATAATTTGCTTGAATTACCAGCTCCTACGCATTTAGAAAATTCCAAGAGAACCCAAAGGGCTTCTGTCTTCACGATGGGAACCGTCCAGGAAGTTCAGGCAGCATATGCTCAATGCGCGTCCACACTATCATGCAGATTACACTCAATTGAGGTTACGATTTCAGCTTCAATGTTAACTTCACTTTTCAGTTCATCAGAACTTGTTTCAGCTTCCTCCTTCATATCATTTGACGTTTGGTCAGTTGTCGCATGCTTCCTTGCATCTTTATTAGAACCATCAAATTTTTCCAGATCCTTAGCTCGAATTTTAACACGTTTTCCTATGATGTATCGATATTCCCATGTTGGAGGTGGATATTTTTTCTTCAATTTGTGATATTTGTCCATCATTCCCAGCTCTTTGAAGACATTTCCAACCATTGAAACAATGGAAACATTTGGTCGGATACCAAGCTCTTCCATGTCAGCAAATATCTGTGAGGGAATACATCCAAGTTAAAATTCCTGGATTTAGAGCATCCAACATACAAACCACTAGAGAGAAAAAAAGAAAGAAAGATCGTTTTCTGAAACTCCCAATCTAAAGAAGATGCACCAGTTTTGATAAATCCAGTGAAGATACATAGGGATATCACTCTCATAACTGTCAGATGTGCCAACGGTTAAATTGTTAATGGCTAATTATCTAAAATGACAGACTATGCAATTGAATACCTCTATATAGGGAGTAAATGGAAAAAAAAAACACAGGTTAATAGTTCCTTTTCTAAGATCACAGCATCAATGGATTACCAGGTTAAGTAAACATGAGGTACTGATCAAAGACATAAGCTATTTTCTATCTTTCTTTTCATGGGGTTTGCCCAAGAATCTACACCTAGAAAAAGGCAAAGGTGTGCACCCTAAGTTGCTACAGTTAGGGATTTATGGGCTGCGATCCGTGGAAGCACCTCAACTCAGATACCATATCTACAAAGTCTTTCTTGGCTTGATACAAGGTGTCATTCCATATGTTCAATTCAGATTTGACATACTTTAGAAGACAGGCCTTGTGGGATTGGCTCTGATCATCATATGATCTGGTAATTCTCAATCAGTCCTCACACTGACAAAATCTTTAAGACACAAGTCACAAACTTCACAACTATGAAGTATGCGCTGGCACCGGGAGAAAGAATGTAATCTGAAGTTTACTATGTAACATGTAGGAGCATATGAAGCGGCACCATATAGAAAAAACTGATATTAACTAGAGATAACATAGCAATACCTCAAAGATCTTCTCATGCATGCCCCTTTTATAGTAAATAACTACCACTTTATCAAAGAAAACACAAGGTGTGCTTTCCAAGTGTTGGCTAAATAATTTTGTCCAAAGCTCCTCAGCTTCATCAAGTCTACCCATCTTCTGATAAGGCATTCAGCAACGTGAAATAGCTCCCCATTGTTCTTTCTTGACCTTTGCTTAGCATCCACTTTGTCACCTACAATCCGTATATAATTTCCTCGATTTGATGTTTGGAAACAATTAATGAAGAGGAGAAAGGAAGTTCACAGAACCAACGGTACCTGAATTATTCTCCTCCATTCTCCGTGATTCTCAAGATTCTTCAATGCCTTTTTAACTGTAACTAAAAGGAACTCTAATTCCCAGGCAATGAATGAATCAAGAGCCCCATAAACTTCCTCTTTGACATGCTACAATTTCATAATCTAGAAAAAGCAGAGCCACAAAATAATTATCCGAAGACACTAAAATGTAATAAATTAATTTTGACCAGAACGCGTTCTCCAATTTTTTTTCAATTCCTGTGGATTGTTTGAACATCCACAATATCAAGTGGCAAACTCATGTCTGTATAAGTTGGGACATCCTCATATTTACTGTGAAAACAAAAATTAAGATAACCAAACATGAGGATACAAATGGCAAGCATACACAATCATTTGCTGACTTGGAAATGGTTCCAATTCTCGTTCTTGTTTTCCATACTCGAGGATATCTTGGTCTTGGGTCTTTTGCAGCACATACCTGAATTTTTTTTTTTTACATTAGCAGGTGAAGAAAAGATAATCGGAGTAAGGATCCAGACGTGCTCAATTGGGAAATATTTTTGAATTAGCAAAAATCAAACCATTCAAGGTTCCATTACCATCCCTAAAAGATTGCTGTATTAAGAAACATGAAATGCTTCCCACGACACTACTTGTGCTCCTGGAAATTTTGTTTGATTCCAATCTTCTGATAACGATTGGTAGAGAGTATGTCACTGTAAGCATCCTAGCAGAAAGCTAAAAGAAAAGGAAGAAAAAAAATATTAGAAAATTCTGACAAATGATGTTGATAAGGTTACATTAAAAAAGCAACTCCAAACACAAAATCATCGGTAATTGCCACAAAATCACTTAATAGTTCGAAACATGGATCTCTGGCAACAGGAATATGCAAAGACTCCAAATTTACATCTATTTTCCCATCCATATTTCTACACAACAAACCGAAGTTTTGAAAAGTTCCAATCTTTCCAATCTAGAATTTCTGACCAAGTTAACAGAAATACTACTTATTTCTTTACGATAGTTCCGTAAATGTTTAAACTGAATCAAAATCGCTACTTCTATGTACTAGTGGGTGGTTTTTGGTTGTTTTGGCGATGTACTTTCTCTATAGACAGCGAACCAGAGGACGAAATTAGTGTACAAGGAAAATTTTCCATATTGCAGAAATCCCCCGTTGAGTCTTTAAAACTTTTAAAAAGTGTGCACCTTTTAGAGAGGAAGGGAATGTCGACGCGGGTGGAGACGGCCATGAGACCTGTTCCGGAAAGGTCCCACAAACTGAAGACCTGGCCCACGAAGGCGGGCCCACCACCCCTGCCGCTGGAGTTCAGCCAGCAATCCTGACAGTCGATGGGAACGCGGAGGTGGAGTTTGTCTCGGACGACGATGGGACGCCACTGTTGGTGGTGGAGATGCAGTCGGGCCCATTGAAGTCGAAGGGTGAATTAGAGGGGAGGAGGAGTGGGACGCAGATTTTAGAGGGTGGTACAGCTTGAAGGGTACGGCGACGTCGATTTGTGGAGATTGAAGAGAGTGACGAGATTGGGAGCGGCGGATTGCAGGGAGTGGGAGACGGGCTTCGCCGGGGGGCTGGGTACTTCGGTTAGTTTCCAGGGAGAGTTCAGTAATTAACAGCGTTTAAATTGAAACATTTAAAACTTAAAAAAAGAAAAGAAAAGAAAAGAAAATTGAAACATTTAAACCAACGAAAACTTGCCATCTGTCTGATTCTAGCAATCGGAGCTAAACTTCGCTGCAGACAATTCATACAACATAAATCCAAAATCGCGCCTCATCCTCGCAGCTTTTTCTCTGGGACAGTGAGGCGATATGCTTGTGGATCTCACACTTCTGTAAACAGAGAGAGAGGGAGTGAGAATGATGATGATGATTATCGAGTCCGTCATGGCCGTCCGGTTCCACGCCGGTGCCAATGTCTGCTCCTCCACCATGTTGCCCTGTAATGCTCACTCTCATTGATTCTGAAAAACTTTCACTTCCAAATGCTTTATGCTCTCAAGGCTTCCAAATGAAGCGATAAAAAGAAAGGAGAAAACTTCCTTCAACAGCTCAGGGCAGCTTTTTATTCCCGCATTTTCTTGGCTGCCAAGGGAGCATTCCTTGTTGCCTTTCTTTCTTTGAACATTTTCTTCTTAATTGTAGATTGTCGTTCAATGTGGAGCTCGGAAGATGTTCACGGAGTCAACGTCACCTCTTGCGGGCTCTCTCACTCTGGCGGTTTTGATGGGCCGTGGTACTAAACACAGTTGACTGTGTTATAGAGCTAGTTGAATGACTTACGTAATGCCTGAGTAGGTTTTAGAATTTCCTGAGGATTTTTATTAAGCACTTATCGTGACTGAAAATAGAGACTCTTGAATAGGCGGTTCCATTGGCTTCAGTAACTCAGTCTAAGTCATAAAACTCAAGTTATTGCCAGTTGGTAAAAGCACGTTCATTTGAGAATTGTATTTGGAAACGCTTATTTGACTCGAACTATAGAAAAATAGGAGAAACTACTCACCTTTCCCTTGGGCTAAAGTCCATTTTCAGGAAGAAAAAAAAGTGAAATAGAAAATTTTCGGGAAGTTTGTGAATTATAAAGTCTAGGAGATTAAAACAGTTTCACTGATGCTCTGTAAGGTTCTTAGTTGTCTTTCTACTTATCAGATTGTTCAGCTACTTTGTATTCATTACGATGTATAGTAATATTCAGAATAAATGTATGATATACAGGAGTGGAATTCGAAGTCTAAAATCTAGGTCCGTCACTAGAAAGAATACTCTGAGTAAAAATAGAATTCGGGCATCCATGGAGCAGTTGGGCTCAGCTTGGGATCCTGAGAAACAGAATGGGAGGTCACAGTACCATCCAGATGAGGAAATTGCCAAGTCAACAACAGAGAATATTGGAGATGCTAGACTTACTGCTGCAGAAACTAGTAGGACAATTATTGAGGTATTATATTGTGTTCACTTGCTGATCAGCAGAAATGACTTTGGTTTTGTATATATGCTTTTTTTATTGTACTTTGTATATTGTGGACTTGTGTACATAGTATGACCTTTTCCATCTTTCACATTACTCTTTATTTATTTATTTATTTATCAAAATTACTACTACCTTTATTAGCCAAAACAGAAACAAATTATGGGGATCAGTCCCAACATAGATCTAAACAAAGTTAGGATAGTGCTCATGAACATCAGGTGGCCTCCAGACATAATCTTAGAGGCAGCCCATCAAGCAAGGTGGTGCGCTTCTTCTTTAGCACCTTTTGCATTACTTGGAACACTTAAGGTAGAGCTGTATAGCTGGCCTTATTGTGAGGAGAAAAACTTTCCTGTCTAAAGGAGTGATTGGTATTTGACAAACATGGTTAGAAATAGGGGAGTCCTTTCCAGCTTAACCATGGAATCAAATGTTTTATGCATATCGTCTGGCAGAGATGATGCTAGATATATATAGAAAATCTTCCAAGAGAACGAAAAATGGTGAATACCATAAGAGCTTAACTGAGGTTTTTAACCACCAACAGATAGAAGAGGGAATTGCCTATGGAGAGGAAAAAGGAAAAAATAGAACATTTTGTTTGGACTATGATCACACATCTGGAGTAAGCCTTTGATTGCATCTCTTGTGGTTGCATCCTGGCAATCTGACAATTCTGGATTCATGTTGTTTCTTATTTCCAGCCAGTTTTGCATTGGCTAATGTTGCCCATATTGTGTCAATTTCAGGTCAACAGTAAAGCAACACTTATGTTTTCGAGTCTGATCAATGATGAGGCTCATGAGAATATTATCTTGCCTGACTTGTCTTATGTTACTGACGAACATGGAAGTATGCGACATGATTGAAGTTTGTCATGGTCACAATTACATATTTATTATGGGGCTTGACATCTTCATCCTAAATTGTCTATTCACCCTGGTGTTGCAGGTATATACTTTAAAGTGACCAATGGCGACGATGGTGACAGCGTTTTTCGATCCCTAACTTCAGAAAATAACTTCGTGGTATGCAATGTCTCCATACAAATATTAATAGATATCTGCTTGTTGCTCAGTTACTCCTTTGGCTGTGCACTGTCAACATCAATTGATTCTTCTGAGTGTTTACATCGTTGGTCTTTGTGATATATAGGTGAGCTCACAATATTTCCCTTAATTGGTGCTATTCTTTTGCTTGCACTACTTTTATTCATTTGTTATCTATTATCTTCAAGCATCGCTGTCTGCACTTCAAATTCTTCACTGTGGTAATCTGAAACAATGGTTTAAGTGGAAACAATTTCGTTTTTAAGAGTGTATTCTGTGCTTTTGTGGTTTACATGAAGTGCAGCAAGTCATTATAGGCTTGGATACTATGGAAATGCTCAGTGAGATGGACTTCTCAGGTCCATCAGAAATTGACTTTGGAATTGAGGAAATTGAAGATGAGGATAGTGATGTTGAAGTTGATGACAACGAAGAGGAAGATGATGAGAATAACGATGAAGATGAGGATTACGACACGGTCAGAATGACATTCTGTTTTGCTTGAATTTAATTGTACACTTTATATTTAGCTTCTCCACTGTAGGTATTGTAGTTCTCAAACATTGTGCAGTATGCATGAGAATCTTGTTTGTAGGACTGGGTTGCCGTTCTTGAAGATGAAGATGATCAGGATGATTCTGATGAGACACTTTCTGATTGGGCAAAGTTGGAGACAATGCGTTCTTCTCATCCAATGTATTTTGCGGAAAAGCTGGCTGAGGTACTAATTCATTGAAGATATTTACTTCTCTGACCAGAAGATGTTTACTTCTCTGACCAAGTAGTGTGGAAGTACACCTGAGATGGTGTCATAAAACTGAGTTTTTTTTAATGCTATTCGACTGTCTGTTTTCTACGTGATTCCTATTTGAACATGGCTCATGACAATAGATGAACTCATGTTTTTCCCTTTGTCTTATTTTGTATTGATTAGGTTGCATCGGATGATCCTATTGACTGGATGGACCAGCCTTCAGCTAGTCTTACTATCCAGGGCCTCCTAAGACCTGCCTTTATTGAAGAGCATTCTGTCATCCAAAAGCACTTATCTGACCACCAGTCCAGTGATACTGACAGAAATGGGGTTGGAAAAATTCTAGATGACAAAATAGAAGATCTTGGTGTGATAAATGAGCGGAGAGATGAATCTGGGTCATCTGATGATAGTTCAGTTTGCAAAGAGGAAACTCAGATGGATGAAATCCCTGTAAATGGGACTTCATTTTACAGGCTAGAGATGATTCGTATTCAGTTGTTCTCCTCACACGGAAATTCAGTAGGTTTGATTGTTTTTGGTTGTTCCTTGGTATTGGGGTTGCTGGTCCATCTCTCTAGACCTCCCTCTCTCTTTTTTTTTTGGGGAAAAGAAGGGGGGGGGAGAGAAACAATGTTATATGTGACACTGAACCCAGTTCACTTACGGAAATTGTGATTAATTACTTAAGCGCCTACTTTATCTAGTGGAAATGTGGCTGAGAAATCTTTTGATAAAGAGAATATTTTTCCATTCACTGTCCAAACTGAATCTGTAATTCTTATACCATGAATGCATTTGGACGAGACAAATCATATGCTGTTTGAATCTCTCTTTGCTTGCTATTTTAACTTTTAGTTGCAGTAAAGTAATACCTCTGTTATATTCCTCCACAGACTCTTGTTGAAGTAGAAGAATTCATTAAAGCTCAACCTGATGCTATTGCACACTCAGCAGCCAAAATTATATCTCGTGTGAAAGCTGGTGGAGAAAAGACTGCCCAGGCCCTTAAATCTCTCTGTTGGAGATGCAAGGGTATTCAAGTGGAGGTAACTCGTAAAAGAGCTCATGAAATGTGTCTGGCTGGCATTTCACATCCTCCACTAATAATGAGCATTTTTTAAGCATTTTAAAACATGCATGCCTGAAATGTTATTTGGAAGGAAACGGAAAGCAGAATTGTATATTCAGTGTACATTTGCATCAGGCATCATCATATAAGTGAGAGGAAAAATATGCACTATTTCGTGCTATGTAGACTGTTTTAGGTGCTGCTGTGGGTTACTAGTCTTCATTCGATGAATGCAGGAGGCAGCACTTATTGGTGTAGATTCCATTGGGTTTGACTTAAAGGTTTGCTCAGGAACACAAGTACAAACTTTGCGGTTTGCATTTAATACACAGGTACAGCAATTACCCTTGTGCTAGGAGTTAACTACATTATGCATGTTTACTTTGAGTTAAAATTCTGTTTTTGGGGAATTATGACTTGCCTTTTCACCTCAGATCACCTCCTCATCATAGAATCACAGCTTGAATCCTTTATTGTATACAGTGCGCTACCTTATAGTATTGATCCCAAAGACATTTCAGCGATGCTCAGATAGAATCCCTCACATTGCCTTTTTAAAGTGGCCGATGGTCCTTGAACGGATGAGCATCTTTAATTCGCATAAAGGATGGAGGGTTAGGTCACCCGTTCAACCTGTAGTAGTGCATTGGCTGTGTTATAACCATTCATTGTTATTCTTCAATTGTTTTGTCTGGCACATGTGGAATAGTTTGCGTGCTGCAACTAGAACCCCAATAGAATCGCACCCTTAGGGTGGGGTCATGTCTACAAACAATTATATCACAGCGCAATTCTTGCGCCGTTTCCTCTATGTATTCATAAGCCATACCTTTTAGGTTAGCTTGCAGGGATACTACCCTAATTTTTCTCGTCTTTCTTTATTTCTGTTCCCTTTTTGAACAGTAACTGATGTACAAAATCGCACTGGGATTCATGTTTCTCTTGCCAATAATCTTTTATCCGACCTAAATTGTCTTTGCAGGCCACTTCAGAGTATAGGGCTGAGAGACAACTTAATGATCTACTCTTCCCAAGGATGAAGGATCCGCTACAAGCCGCAAAAGGGGAATCAATCCCATCAAAATGAAGGTTAATCTTGTCAAATACCATAGTCCAATTTAATCATGGATGATGGTTGTGACCTCGCGGACAAGTCTGCATAGAAAAGTGAAAGGTAGAAGAAAAAGAACTCCAAGAACAGTCACATCAGCTTATGTAATTGTTCTTTTCAACTAATGTCATGGGAATTCATTCTTTAATCAGTTGTTGCTGCTGCTGCTTGTAATACTGGCGATACTGCCTCAATTGGTAGGCCGCTCTTTCTGTATTTGGTCGTAGGATCGAGCTTCTGTAGGAGCATTCTCTCATGAACCTGTCCGCATTCTCTTTTTTTTTTTTTATGAGTCCTGTCCGCATTCTCATGATTTTGTCAGGGTTCATATATTTTATTGGCTCAGGCTTCATGCCAATATTTTTGTAGCACCAATTTGTCTTTGTAGAATTACAATCAGTTGAGCATATTCCAATACTTCGAATTAAAGTTGGGTTTTGTTTCTTGTGTTTTTGGGAAGTGATTTTTCTGTTGATAACTAAAGCAGGGACCTCAAATCCACCTTAAACAGTCTATTTGAATACAAATAAAGAAAAATGAAAACAGCACCAGCAAGTGGATATGGTCTTGTGATCGCTAGTTGAGATGACTGCAGAGTACGAAATGCAGCTGAGTTACAAAACTCGTCAAGACGGCTCATTTTGAAGGGGATGAGCCATGCCATTACATTCAAAAGTTCATAAGAATTTAGAGAACTATAGATGACAACAGCTAATAAGAAATACTGATTACCCTTGTCTCAAAATGTAGTGCTCATATACCAGTTGTGATGCGAGAATATCCACAACTGCAGAGCCAACAGACTTGAATAGAGTTATCTCCTCGGAATATTTTCTTCCAACCTTTTCTTTCGTTATCAACTCAACTAAATTTCCTCCAATATCTCCCTTGGCAATCACACCTCTCTCAAAAGCACCTACCAATTCTCCTGCTTCCAGCAACGCCGCCTCGTTATCCACAAATACTCTGGCTCTTCTGATTGTTTCGTCATCACACTCCTTCATCGAGTGCTTGAACGACCCAACCAAATCCAAATGTGCCCCTGCCTTCAACCTCTCGCCTTTGACAAGGGGCGTTTCCGAATTTGTTGCGCAACTTACCATATCTCCCAATCCAACAATCTCCTCCAAACATTCATTACTCTCAAAACTCACACCATCAAATCCACCATTCACTCGCATTTCCTCTGAATTTGCTTGCCTTGTCCACTGTTCTATTCCAAATTATCACTCTTCTCAAACTGGGTCTAGCCGAAAGATGGGCTTTGATCAAATGGGGTGCCAAAGCACCCGCACCGATCATCACAAGGGTTTCACTATCTTCTCTAGCCAAAATCTTTGAGGCTAAGCCCGAGACACATGCGGTTCTATAAAGGGTCAACACAGTGCCATCCATGGAAGCTAAAGTTTGCCCAGTTATCGAGCTGAATAGCACATAATTTGCGTGCACTCCTGGTAAGTTTAGCATGGAGTTTTGTGGGAAGTATGTCACGAGCTTCACTCCTATGTAGGGGAACGACGGGGATGAACACCAAGAGGGCATGAGTAGGAGAGAGGAGGAGGGTGAAACATCATGGCTTTGGCGGATCGGGGTTTGGAGGGAGGACGAGACTGTGGGGAGACAGGATTCTAAGTGGCGGATCAGAGTTTGGTGAGAGATGAGGGAGTGCAAAGATTCTGTGGAAATGAAGACTGGGGACGTGATGCTGGCGGCGGTGAGGTTATTGGGATTTGTGTTGGGGTTCTCAGCTTCGGCTGGATTGGTTGCGGTAGCCATTGGAGAGAGAAGAGTTAGGAGGGCTTTGGCGTAGAGAGAAAAAGAAAGGCAGGTGGAAATGAGGGAAACGAAGACCGAGACTTCACGTAGAAAAAAAAGAAGACCGAGACTTCATTGGATTTTTTGTTTTTGTTTTTCTAAATAAACATTTCATTAAAATAAAAGAGTTAGAAGCTTACCATTTTGGCTTAAAAAGCTTCATCAGGTGGGCTTTTAAGTGCTTTTGTTTTAGGTTGTATGATTATGTTGTTTGTATTCAGCCTTATAGGTTGTTTGTCTTTAGTATTTGTATAAATTTTTATGTGAAATGAATTTCACGTTTGCTTAGAAAAAAAATTAGTGTTAAAAATAGGCATCCGCCTGTAATACTGTCAGAGGTAATTGGGCAGCAGTAGAAATTCCAATTTCCAAAAATTCTTTGCTAACTGATGAGCCATCATTTACGGTCCTTCAGTTTGAAAATCTGGTTCCGTAACTGCCCAGAATGTCAGAAGAGTCACCTTCAATGATAACTCCAGTCAAGGCCACATTCGAGTTGGCTTTTTCTATTTTTCGGAGCTACTAGTGTGTCCTCATCTAGGGAGAGAACTAAAGGCTTAAATTCAGTCTAGGGGTGCATAATATTGGAACGCAAACCGGATCGAACCACAAAATCGGACTGAATTTGTGGTTTTAATGATCTAAATCTTGTCTGATCCGATCCGGTCCGTACCTTTTGGAATTCGGTCCGAATTGAACCGGATTAGATTTCTTAATATAATTAATAAATATATATTAATTTTTTTAATACAAACATAAAACTTTTTACACTTATATTTTTTTTATTTTGACTTATGGTACATAAGTTTTTTTAAGACATATGAAACTAATTTTTTAATCTTAAGATGTGAGCTAAAAAATAAAAGCTTAAGAAAAAAAAAACCGGTCTGGACCACTTAAGTGTCCAACCGGGCCGGTTTGGATCGAACAGCTTATAAGGGGTCCGGTCCAGTCTTTAATTTTAAGTACAACCGAATTCTGGTAAAAAAATCGGACCGAATTTCCAATTGTTCATCCCTAAAATGCACCTTATACTCTTGTGATATGCTAATGTTGTAAAAATATCATTGTGATACAAAAAGTTAGTTTTGTATCTCTGAGATACGTTTTCTAATGCAAAAATACTCATCTATCAGTCTCTGTTTAAAAAATTAATGTGAGATGGTGACATGGCATGCATCTAACAAGTCAGCATGAATCAAAGCGCGCCAAGTGTCCTTTGAGCCCACGAGCTCAACACCAAATGCCATGTCATTAAAAAAAATGTAATTCGGGATGAGTTGACTGGGCATATGATGTGGAGCTCGTGGGTCCAGAGGACATAACTTGTTTTCATTCGTGCTAACGTGTTAGATGCTTGTCACGTCACCACCTCACGTTAATTTTTTAAACGTAGACTGATAAATGAGTATTTTTGCATCAAAAGTTTACCTCAAGGATACAAAGCTAACTTTTTGTACCACAATGATATTTTTGCAACATTAGCATATCACAAGAGTATAAGGTGCATTTAAGCCAAAACTAAAATAAAATAATAGAATAAAAAGGGGAAAAAAAAGGGACTCCCTCCTGCTGCTCCTAGTTGTGTATTCATTCGTCTACTGGACATATCACGGGCAATTAGAAAAATTGGGCATCCATTTTCGAAGGACACCAGCTGAAAGTAGCAAGTTCACAGAGATTTAAAACAAAATAGTGCACACAGCTACTTTCTATCGTGGGGAATCATCTACCTACAAGGGGGAAAACCCCAATGTTAAGTATCTGAAAAATTAATTTACAATCCAGGCTTTCGTAAACTGCCTTCAAAGCACTTCAGTCCACAGGCCGAGAACGTACTCGAAGTGTGGGGTGTGGATGTCAGCAAACATATCGGGCAGTGAACTCACTATACCCATGCACTTTATTTCTCTAGAGATACATGGAGTTGTTCCAAGAAGGTCTGATAAATATTGCAGAAGTTCATACGTGGATTACATTTTCACTTTTGCCTCCAACAATCTGATACTCCATTGCAATCATCAGATATGTACAAATTCCTTCTTCCATCCAGGATCACCTCATACAAGGACGTCGACATCTCTTGCAAGGATCCAATTATGCACCCATATTCAGTTGAAGTCAGTTAATTCAGCCTGGGATGCAGTCCTTTCTACAGCCATCCACCACTCGTCATCTTCATCATTAATTTTATCCTGCTTGTAAAAAATGAAATCTGCAAGTTCAGACAAAAAGTGGAGCTGGATTGCTTCAATAGTTCAAACTCTTTTAAGAATGGAGATATATTATGCTTTGCACCGGCTCATTTCTGACAATACTTTGAGGTCCTAGAGCTTTAATTATTGAGTCCTATTATTAGATGAGAAAGTATTCAGTTCAAACCAAAAATTCAAGAGCCACTGTATTCGATGCTATTGACCTACGATTTTCACCTAAAACAAAAAAAATGTGCTTCTCAAAACATGCACATATATGCCCTATTTACAAAATAAGAAATCAACTTACTATTCATTAATTTGAACAATGAAGCTCTGAGTTCTTCAGGGAAAAGAGGGAATCTGTGGGGATCATATCCTTGAACCCTTAAAATCACTGTTTACTTTAAAATTAATCTTATGGTTATTATTACTAGTTTCATTGATGTTATTTTTCTGGCTATCTCACACTGAAGTGATTCTACCTAATATGAGCACGTGACTGAAACAGAAAGGACATTTTCATGGTCAGATATACAATTTAAGGCTAGAATGTACTCCATCAGACTCATATTTCATTAATTCAAAGACAGCTTGACCCAGAATCAAGAGAAGAAAGAGAAGTGAGTGGAACCATGGAGGAGGTGTTAAGGACTTCAATTGAGAGGCTACAATTTCATCGAGGTTTATAAGCTTCTCCGTAACACGAGTGTAAAAACCTGCCATGTCTTTATACCTACTACTTAAAGTATTTGTAGCACACAGACTTGGGTGGGGCAAGGGGTTCTTGTTCTACCGTAGTAAACCAAAAGAGCGAAATAAATCGTCCGAATCTTAGCATTGTCAGTGTACTCACCATGCTGAGCTCTGTTTTTCTTATATTTTCAATATCATCTGCCACTCTCATTGCTTCAAGCCACCAAGAATCTCTAATGCAGCCATCTGTAATGTTTTGATCACAGCAAAGCAAAATATGTTCCTTGTCCTTATCAACAAGTTGATAGTCAGGTTTATTAACTGTTGAGCCACCATTATTTAGCGTCTGATCAGAATCAAATAACACTGAAGGATCAGGAATGATATCGATAGGAATTGGTCGTAGAGGAGAACGATAACCTGGTGCCATTAAATCTTATCAGACATGCATTATGAGATATTAAGACGGTAGTCTTCTAAAAAGTTACTTCTACACACCTCTACAGTCAGGATCGTGACATTTTTGATAATAAGCAGCCCTTCTCAGGTCAACAACGTACATCACTGAGCCAATGAAACATTGATGCGCATTAGCCTCATATGTCTTAACCATAAGTTATAAGAAAGCAAGACAACCACATATGAAGTTGAAACAAAAACAAAAGACAAAAAGAAATGAAGTAATATGTTTCAAGGATTCTGGCAACCAGATGGTAAGTATCACCATAAGAATTTTCCTGTGGGAGTGGATCCGAGACCAGCACAGGCACAAGGTGCAGCTTCAACCATAAGAATATAGCTATCCAAATTCTTCATGGTAGCAAGGACTTGATAAAGCTAGCAGACACAGGGATAAATATACTTACCATGATTGCTTTTATGCTGTCTACCAATTCGTTCACAATATCTATTTCTCGACATGCTGTAGACCATCAGTCCATATTCTGAGAACCAATACCAGCTTCGAATTTTCCCTACAATAACATAAAAAATATCAACAAGCTGATAAAGGAAATAGAAAATGCATCACTTAGTACCTATGTCATTTCATTACAGGATGAAAAAGGCATAAACAGGAAAAAAGTGAAAGTTTTAAGTAATACTCTGCACTTGCACAAACAAAGATTAATAACTCTTTAAGCAACAAAAGGATAGAAAAATTAAAAGCAAAATCGTTATACTTATTCCTCCCCCCCCCCCCCCCCACCTTTTCAGGCATGGCCAGCTCCCATGGTGTGATGGGCAGTGCGTACAAGGCCTGAGAGCAAACTCACTGCCGTGTGGCTCCAAGATGATCATTAGTGATTTCAGATGTAGACCTTGGATAATACTTTCCAATCAAAGAACTCTATGTTGCGGAAACCAAGCTGATATAATAAACAAAAGTGAAACAAATAACTCGAAGAGCAGCACCCTCTAAAAATATGTAGGATTCCACTCAAACAATCCTTTAGTTAGTTAAGATGAGACCAGAAAAGAACTCTAATGTTATCAGAGAGGAGGAGCTAAATACTATTACTTGGACGAACAGACATCTCAAGCAAACCCTATCCACAAGCATGTCACAATAACTCCGATTATGGCTTTAAACTAACTTGGTAGAAAATTTCCTGTTGAAGCTCGAGCTGAGCAAGGAAAATAATATTCATAACTTCAACTATAAATCAGCATTAAAAGTTGGTCGAATGAGAGGCGACACCTGATATATTTCCAATGGAGGCAATGGATTCCACAAATTTGTCCAGATCTGGAAATGGTGACTTTCCGAGGAAGTACGGTGTTGTAAAATCACTTGGGCAAGCATTAAATGCTTGCTCTTGCGAGGCAACACAATATGTTGCAAAATTATGATTCAGCTGCAATGAGAAGGAATATCAATGACTGATGGCAACACAATATCGTTTGAAAGGCATCATGAAACAGATCTAATATCTAGTAAATGTAAATTGATGGTAAGACAAATCAGACACCAAAAGTACCTCTGTCTCAAACTGTAGGGTCTTCACACAATCTAACTCCATTTTGCAGACTAGAAGCTTCTCACAATCATCATCCAAATTGCAGATCAAGGATGCCATGAACATGTCTTCCTCGCACTGTTATTAACAACACTGAAGACCAATTACCACATGCTAACATTGAGAAAATAATGGATTACCACAAAGCCAATTGAGAGACAGATTTCTGCCTTCAAGGTGTTAACTTGAACATGACAAGGAAAATAATTCTTGGAGTTATCAAAAGTGTACTATTGCTAATCAAAGGAGCATCTGAATAGGTCCTGTATGGCATATAAAAACCTAGTCAAAGGGAAAATTTATTCCTCAGTACAAAATTACAATATAAATACTATCATTGACAAAGAAGAGAATCATACCATGTCCTTACATTTGAATCGCCCCGTGGGTAGAAGCACAGAATTCTTCCCTGCCTTTGATGATAGAGCCAAACGAAAGCAACGATTTCTTGAATAGACAGCAGTGTCCACAAAAAGTTGGCTTGAGGATTCGGTGGAGCTTGAATCTTTTTTCACAAACAGTTTTTCGAATCTTGCATCACTTGTCCTTGCAATTAGAATCCGAGAGCATATCTGATAACATGTCATCATATAGTGACAACAGTTGATATTTCTACAAAAAGGAACAAAACATTCTAACAACTCAAGTACATTCCATTCTAGCAGGATAACTAAAAGAGACAGCATGAATGCATGATAAAGGCTACACAACGGAATCAAATACACACACACAGGATATCACGTATGTTTTGATGAAATTAGAAAGTTAGTTGTGATGCAATGAGAACCATAAGTACTCTTATCCTTAATCTTTAATGAACAACGAAAAAGATGCATCTTCAAGAATAGCCCTTAAATAAAAGGTTAATATGACTTCTTACTAATGCATACCTCTGCAATAAAAGCACCTGCATGCAAGTTGTCCTTGAAAGCAGTCTTTGGTATGCGAATGATTAAATGGCGAGAAAACTTCTCTGCATACAAGAATCTGAAGTAGTATCATCCACAAAATTTCATGAAAAAATACTATGCTTAAACAGAACAGTTCAACTCATAGATTGCATAACCAAATGATTACATGAGACTGTACTCCTCCCATACAGAAAAACCATTTCCTTTGGAAATTGCACACACTCTCTCTCATGTAATTATAAATCCAGAGCATGAGATGCTAGATCTCGGCCTGAGCCGTTCAGCTCATGAGGTATGCCAAATCTCAAACATAAGAAGGCATTTACGCGATGTTCAATAAGTCGAAACTCCCCATGGTACTTCACAAATTTAGTATTGGATCACGAAATGCAGACTTCTTACACTTGACATTACCAAAAATTCTAACACCCCATAGGCAGGAGAAAAGAAAATGTTGTTTAAACTTCAAGGTTAACCTTACCAGGATCTGTACCTGTTACTTATTTGACATATGAGATTCAAGCCTCTTCCATAGTCAACAGTGGTTACAAAACATAAAGAAACATGGTCCACTCTGTCTGCTAGGAGACAAAAGCATCCACTTATGCAGTACTAATGTTCAACAGCAGAATTTCCTCAAAATAACAAATGAACAATTAAAGGCTGTCCTTCAGAAGAAGGAAAATTTATATTATGAGTCACAAACACTAGCAAAACAAATAACCCATATTTGTCATTCTAGGACAGTAATATAATGACAAAGCCAATATTTTTTAATCGCCAGTTTTACAGTGTCTTTCTCGATTAAATGACCCAAACTAAACCAAAAACATAATTCTCATAATGTGCCCTTTGAAAGAAAAAGGAACATCTCAGAACATGGGCCGGATTTATATTGTGAATTCAGAATGAGCTTGATGTAGATTTAAATATGGCTGGCCACAACTCACCAGGCAAATAATAGTAGATGCAGAAGGGCATATGTTATGCACTTGCTCACACAATTTCATTGTGCACGTAAGTGGAGGACATCACATAAATAGTTAGGACCTGCAGAATCCACACGCTAGAAAAACATACCTTCAGTGGAGGAATCAAGCTCTACTATCCATTCCAGGTTTCCTTGAATGGAGTATTTATCATTTAGGGCTTCTAAAGTCACTGAAATCAGAAGATCAGTCATTTCATCTCCATTATTCTCTGTGTTCACTCTCTTATTGAACTCCAAATCAAAGTAAAGGTGGCATGGTAAACCCTGGAAGCAGAATAATTAAAACTGTAAGTCATCACACCAGCTGTACTCGTACTCTCTCTTTTTTTTTTATAAGTACCAGCTGTACTCGTACTCTTACTCTGTTTCCTACTATGAGTAAATTTACGTGCATGTATTAACAGGTATGACTTAAGAAAGAAACGTGAAGCACTTTTTTAACCTCTTGAATTACTTCATAATGATGACGGAATTTGGAATCCATCTTCTTATACCTGAAATTTAGCAAAAGCACTTTAAAAACCGCAAGGAGGAAAGAACCCCAAATAGTTAGGAGGTACAAATTAATATTGTGGAGGCAGGGGGGCATATAAGACAACCTTTGCCAAAATTCCTTATACGTCGAGACAAGGAACCTTCTTTGACCATTAAAGCGGTCTTGATAACTGAAGACATGAACATGCACATGCCCTTTGGCAAACTTCATTGCTTCATCCTGCCTAGGAAATGTAGCCCATATTTCCTTCCTAAACGAGAAAGGGCCAAAGTCATGTCACAGGGTAAAACTTACAGGACAGGAAAAGTGATCGATTGAAGCCAACAAGGGAGGAATTATGGTCTCACGAGTACCTCGAGCTTAATTTATTTTGTTCAGAGAGATCAACACGTATTTGATTTAACAATTGCAACAAACTGGAAGGTCTCTTTGGTGGAACGCCGTGTGGAGACCCATAAAACACAATTGGAGAGATCTGTTTCCCACGATTAGTTTTGTTTGCTTTAACTGTTGTTGCATCAACCTGTAGCAATAGCACAATATAGGTATTAGAGCTGTAGAGCAAACATCCTAGCATACGTTTTCAACAAAAACTACAAAGTATAGAACAGCACTTTCAGCATTCACCATTAACTCGGAGCACAAATTTATTGCACTTCAAAAGAACGCCGCAGTTTATTTATTGAATTCTAAGAACAATAGTAACAACAACCAGCATAATAATAAAGTATGAAATGAAAACAGCAATATAGAAAATATACATTCTCAACGGAGATCTGGACATCTGTAGCTCTTTCCTGTATCTGTCCAGCTGATCCTGGAGATAGAATTCCAGAAGGTGTAGAGACCTCGTGTGGCGAGCTCCCATGCTTCAGTTTGCTTTTTCTTTTTTTTCTTTCTCTAAAAGCAGATTCTGCAAAAGAACGAGATACTAACTTCTCACAAGCATATATAAATAAATGAAAATGTGAAATAGATATTGATGGAAACCCTAAGAGAGCATTTTAAGAGAAGAGCGCGAGTGAAATCATGGATAAACATAATTCAACACACCGTTTTGTTTGAGAGGAAGCGTAAGAAGAGGCGAAGCAAAATTTTCTTCGGCTTTTCTAACGGTTTCTCAGGAACCAACAAACAGGAATGAGTGAAAAAGAAAGAAGCGCTTACGAGGAGGAGAGACGCCGCACTTGAAGCACTCAAACAATCGATCAACGTCGTCCACGGTGTTCCCTGACATTGTGTCGAGTCCTCATTTACCCCGGTCACTGTGACTGTGACTGTGAGTCTGTGAGTGGTTTTCTGGTTTTTTAAGTCTTTCCCTCCGAAAGCGGGAACTTTTGAAAGCAGGCAGAGATTTTCACCCACCAGTTTTTTTTTCCCCTTGTTAACCTTCACTTTTTTCTTTATTTTCTTTTTCTCAGTAACGATGGAATTCATTTCATAATGGACCTAAATACAAGTGCTAAAATATAGTCATCCAGGGGCTAATAACGTTTAAATGGGGCACAAAGGCTAACTACAACATTTTTAATGACCCGAAAGGTTATAAATCAGAAGGCTTTAAAGGCCATAAATCTGTAGACCATATGGGTTCCAACACAACGGCCACATAGGTCTCATAAACAATTACATCGAATCGTCTCTCTCTATCATTTACATAAATACCTATAAAACACTAGTTTATATAAATATTCACAATTCTACTAGAATCATACAGTTTTTTACACACACGAACATGCCACAGGGCTAATAACGTTTAAATGGGCACAAAGGCTCACTACAACATTTTTAATGACCTGAAAGGTTATAAACCAGAAGGCCTTAAAGGCCATAAATCTATAGACCATATGGGTTCCAACACAACTGACTGCGTGGGTCTCACTAAATTGGGTTAAAAGACCCATAAACCCAGGTCGGGTCCATAGACCCGGAGCACAACACATCCATATCGTGGTCGGCGGATTCCATTGCCGAAGGAAGAGGAGGCTGTGAACCTCGATCCTACTTCCATGAGGAGCACCTGCACCAACACCTACAGCAAAGGGACACACAAAGAAAGCTCTAACCAAATGAGGAGGAAGAGAGGGCGGAAACTCAGAAAACACCAAGTGCGTCAAATCCACGTGCCCTAGAAGTGGTGTGTGGGGTGCCAGGAGACGGTGTTGCACTGCCGAACAAGGGCGACGTCGTAAATCTGGAGCCACTGATGTCGACCAAGTGGTGCGTGCTCGTCGAAAAATGCCTTACCGAGATGTTTTCCGATCTCTCTTCACCAGAACATTGACCTAAACACAAAAAATGAACGGATCACCTTTAATTGGAATAAGAAAACTAAAGGAAGTTGTCCCTGATGGGCCGACGACCGGCCAGGAGGAGGGCGAGCGGGACCCCTCCTGTCGCCCAAAAGAGAGATGAGCTCTAGAGGAGAGGGTTCAAAAGAAGGGGTGGGGGAGTCTAGAGAGAAGGAAACTCTTTCTTTCTAGACTTTTTATGTCTTCTTAGGGCTTAACAAAACCGGACCGCAGACCTGACCAAACCATAAAATCGGACTGCAGACCTGACCAGACCACAAAATCGGACCGGATTTGTGGTTCGGTCAGGTCTTGATTGTGAAATTCAGTCCAGACCAGACCGGATTATTAATATAAATATATTTTATATTTTTTAATGCAAATTACAAACTTAAAAAAGTTTAATTTTAATCTAAACTAAAAGTATGTGTTTGTCATGTCCTTCCTTTGAAATTAACCTAAAAAATGATTAAAATGAAAAAATGAAACCGAACCGGACCACTGTTAAAGTGGTCCGGTCCGGTCCTCCATATAAGCACAACCGAAAATTCGGTTCAACCCTATGTCTTCTATTGTGGTTGGCTTGGGTTCTCACATGTCCCAAGTTCGAGCCCCAACACCGTTTTTATCGCCTCTGACTTATCTAGGGTGTGTTGAGTGGGGTTCTGACACATACCTCCAGGTTGGTTTGTAGGGTCGAATACACAAAGTGACCCGACTTTGAGAGCTCAAAAAATGCATGAAGTATTTTTGTGGTAGTATACAATTTCTTTTACCCATTTATTTTAATTTATCCGGTTCTTAAAAAAATACAACCAGCTTCTTACAAATCTCAACAATTTTTTACAACTTTAATACTTTTCTCCAAAGTTAAATAAATTCCTACCAAATCTAACTACCTCTTCACAAAATCCAACCACATTTTCACAAACCCAAACATAATCGCTGCCTCGAGGCTCGAATAACTATCCAAAGACAGGCGGAGCTTTTCACCCACCAGTTTTCTTTTCCCTTTTTTTCCTTTTTAACCTTCACCTACTGAACATATTTTTGTGGTCAGGATGAAACCCCATGAAAAGAAACATCCTTGTAAAGATAAATGACTTCACTCGTATTCCATTAGACTTCCGAAAGTAGAAAATTATGAAATTTAGAGAATAACTGGAGTGCACGTCACATATAATTTTTCTTTATAGCAGCCTTTTCGATTGAGGCTCTGTTTTTCATATTTTTTTTTGGTTTTGAATTCTTCTTGTTAGTATATTCTTATTTCAACACTTCTTTCATCGTTGTATCAGCCTGATGAATTCGAGAATTTCACCTAATGGTCTTGCAGAACCAGGAAGACAAGCAGAGGAAAAGAACGTAGATATGTGGAAAATTGCAACCACATCATGCTGGGTTCGGAGATTTGTGCATGCATGCCCGTTGACATGGTCCCTGCTTTGAGCTCTAGTTAGAATTGCACCTTTGTGCTCTGGGCTAATTTGGTGACAGTAAAATTGGAACTTCTAGACGGCATTGCTATAGTAGATTATTTTGCTCACTATTACTATAATATTCTTCGTCTCCAATACTTGACAGAGACAACAACATGCAGGTGTTAGCAGGGGAAGGTGAAGGTCCGAAGGTGGTTGAAGGAGTAGCAGATGAAGGATACAGGTGAGAAGAATTAAACAATTTTTTTTTGTTCACAAAATCTACGACCCATACATTTTCCTGCTCTGGCCAAACATGTGTCACGTTTCTAAGCAGAAACATGTCGATTCTTTGTGGGTCCTCATTCTTCTTAAGCACAGACTCTAATAGATATTACAAAATCCCAATCAAGTCGAATGCCTATGCTTTTCAATTGATTTTGATTAGGACCAATATTGACAGGCCGAGCAAATGAGTTTGTAATGACCAGCTCAAGCAATCATTGTTTTCAGTCTAACGTCCTTTGGTTACTTCTGAAATTTTTTTGGTGACAATCCCTCTCATAATCAAAAGCACAACGTCCTTTGGTTACTAGAAGATGTTAACCTCTATTTTTCAATTTCTTTAGCAATCCACCATTAAATTCCACGTCCCTAAGATCATTCTAGTACTGCAAGAAGAGCAATTTGTCTCTTCTAATCAATAGAGACAAAAGTTGGGAATGCACCTTTTTTGAGGGTGAAGATACGGTTTCTATCTTGAAATGCATATGCTCGTCAGTTTCATCCCTAATTTACAGTCACATTTTCTTTGTTATTTGTCTGAAAAAGACCAGTTGTCTACAAAAGCAGAACCTCTCAGAATGCCTTTGCCATTTTAGTCTTTCTCTTTTCGGGCCCTTCAATTGAGTCATTGCCGGTGTATTTCACGATGATAGAGGATGATATTCCGTGTTGCCAGCCCACGTTTTGGGTGTTTGTACTCATATGTTTAGTCCTATTATTATTTGCCGGTGTCACATCGGGCCTTGCTTTAGGACTCTTGTCCTTCAGCCAAGTTGATCTTGAGGTTCTCATTAAGGCAGGGGAGCCACAAGCAAAGAAGAATGCAGGTTGTTTTTTAGTTGTCACTACGTTCTTGAATCATGACCTGGTTCTTCAATTCATTTTCTGAAGCTTTTACCAACTGCTTCTGATCTGCAGCAAAGGTTATGCCAGTTGTAAAGAACGAGCATTTCCTTTTATGTACTCTTCTCACAGGCAAATCACTCGCACTCGCGGTATGTCATCTACATATATGTATGCAAGTCTATATTCTTTAGTACTGGTTCTAAAAATATTATTATATTATTATTGAAGGCACTGCCCATTTTCATGGACTCGGTTCTACTGCCTTGGACTGCTATTCTTCTGTCAACGGCCCTTGTACTTGCGTTTGTAGAGGTAAAAGCTGTCTTGCCAACTGCGGTTTACGTTTTTTAACCAAAACAAGACATGGTTATTAGGCTATTGATTTTATTTGTCTCCCAAGATCATCCCCCAAGCATTGTGTGCTCGTCATGGACTAAGTCTTGGTGCAAAACTTGCTGCTTTTGTTAGTCTGCTTCAGGTGGTCTTCTTCCCAATATCATATCCAGTCGGTAAGGTAATTTCTGGCTTTTGTTTGATCCATTCCACGCATTTTTCCTATCATGTTATTTATGAGTGAATGAGTTGAATTCAATTCTCAATGCTGCTCTTCTTAAATAAAACAATAAAAAAATAAAAGACATTAACACTCCTGAACCAAATGACTGACATCAATGTCATGCAAAAGCTACTCAGGTAGTGAGGCTAGCCTATAAACTCTGCTATCTGAATAGAACAATAGGATATGGTAACAGTGTCAAATATCGGTGCTCTTCACAGATAACATGGACACTGAACCGAAAAAGTCTTTAGACTGCTCCAACAGATGTCAAGAGCACCGAGGCAACCTTTTAGAGTATCCGTTGCTTCATGTAAGGAGCTAGTTGTCAATAGTAACAGGTTGCAGAATGAAAAACAAGATCAGCGAAGGCTGAGAAAGAGAGTGGTGAGGAAGCAACCCCCTGTAATCAGGGAAGAATATAGACCAGTTAAGTTTTGGTTTCACCATCCAATCCCAGAGATGACATCAAAGGATACAAACATAAATACAAGTCAAAGGGAAAAGGTGCAAATCTATTTCTTTATCGTGTCTGTATGGGAGATGGATTAAATGAATGTCAAATATTGGCCTAGTCATGGAGGGAGCCAGGACATCCTTAGCTCTTTGTTTTTTTAGATTATCCAGTAAGTGATCTGTTAGCTTGACTGTAAAAGGAGTGATTTTCACACCAAATCTTTTGAACTAAGCAAGCCAGGCCACCAATACATAGAAGTACAAATGTTTGAGGTATTTGTGGCTATCTATGTTTTGCTTGACAAAGAGTACTGTGCAGCTCTTGGATTGGTTTTTTGGGAAAGGTCATTCTTCACTTTTGAGAAGAGCAGAGCTCAAGACATTGGTGGATTTGCACGCAAATGAGGTTGTCTTCTTAATTTCAATCCAAAATTCCATATCTTACATTTGCATATTAGGCGGCTGATTGTGTTAATAACTGCTATTATGGTGTGAACTATTAGGCTGGGAGAGGTGGAGAGCTGTTGCATCATGAAACTTCTATTATTACTGGTGCTTTGGATTTAACAGAAAAAACTGCGAAAGATGCTATGACGCCCATATCTGAGACATTTTCGCTAGATATATGTTCCAAACTGAACATGTATGTCCTCCTTTCTATCTCTAAGTTTTAAATGCGATTTCTTTATACCACTATTACTTCCGATCACAGTTCCTCTCCCAAATTAGGAGTACAATGGGGTTAATAATGAGCAAAGGACACAGCCGTATACCTATCTACTCTGGATATCCAACAAATATTGTAGGCGTCCTTCTGGTAAGCAACTCAGGAACTAAATTCTACAATCATTTGATAGGTCTGAGTTAATTTCTTGCAGTGCAACAAATACTTGACTTATGCATTCCCCATTTTTTAATTTATGACATCATGCTTATGCAGAATTTTGAACCCTATGACTCACCATTTCTCGTTATATGAATTACTAAATTCAGATACTGCTATAGTGGAACATATTTTAGGTATCACTTCCAAAAGGCTTTCAAGTTGTTGCTGGTTAGAGTTTCATACAAGAAAATCTGCTCAGATGATATACATTTCTTATTCATTTGATACAGCTATACTTTCGACGTCACTTAACCACAGTGCTAAATTCTTTAGGTTAAGAATTTAATCTTCTGCCGCCCTGAGGAAGAAACTCCAATCAAAGATATGGCAATCAGGAGAATTCCTAGGTACGAGAATTTGTTTTTCATGTTTTGCAATTGATGCTAAGGCTGGTTTTAGCAGCATAACTAGCTTAGGCTCATCAAAAGTCCGATGACCTTTAGAACATCACAAACTTGTTAACAGTTCTTGTACTGTTTTTTGTGGCTGATGATGGCTTAAATACGGACCCCTCTGTTACAGGGTAGATGACAATTTGCCTCTATATGATGTACTGAATATATTCGAGAAGAGTCACAGCCACATGGCTGTTGTCATAAAGCGTAAGGAGGATACTAAAAGCCCAGCAAACAGTGGAATTGGCAACCCTGGCATGTTTACTATAAGTACAAATTCCAGTTCTTATACAGGACAGGCAGAGCTGAGAGGTAACAACATTGTCATAATTACAACTAACAGGACATTTTTGTCTCTCGCATTTTCTTTTAGTACTAACACAAACTTCAAATTTGGAGACTGACTAGTGACTCGGTAATCCCAGGACTACCTTCGATTAACGAGAAAGAGTATCTGAGTGTCTCCACAGACACATCTCCTCGTTTTTCAACAGACACAGAATATTATAGCGCTACAATGACAAATTTCATGGAGCAACATGAAAATTTGCGTCCACAGATTGGACGAAGGGAACGAGGAGATGGAACCATTTTATGGGAAATTCTAGCGTCCCATCCACATAATTTGGATGAGGAGGTCATTGGAATCATCACGATGGAAGATGTCATGGAGGAAATACTACAGGTAATACTTAAATGCTATAGCTGATAGGATAGATACTGTACTTGAGTGGCATACTTTCGGATTCTTATAGCTAGCAGATATTGACATCATTCATTCACGGGGCACAAGATTCTTTAAGAGACATGTTGTCTCAAATAAATTGCACTTCAAGGAGAAACATTCCAACTCATATAGGGCACGTGATTCAGTAGTCATCAAAAGAAGAGCAAAGAATTTACGAGAAGTTTGCTTTTCATTTGAAATCTTGTTTTCTGCTTGATGTAGATCATATCTTCTATGTAAGGACCTAGAAAAAGCCTGCTAGAGCCGTCTTTAATCCCTGAATGTTTTAAGAAAGCTATTATGACAGAAGTAATAGCTATCATCTTTGAACCCTGCATGTTAGAGACGTCTATACAGAAGTAAATCAATTCTCTTCAGAGTATCTAATTCAATCTTGTATATATTAGAAAGAAAACCTTGCCACATATTCCCTGTGGCTGTATATGACAGTAAGGCTAGGCCTAACTTTGCATACGAGCCACTCTGCATATAAAACATTATGTATCATTTGTCAAATTAGGATCAATCTGTCATTCTTTTTTTTATATATGTTTTAAGAAAGCTAAAAACTCTTGGTTCTGTTCTGAAGGAAGATATTGTGGATGAAACCGACGAATATGTTGATGTGCACAACAGGTGAGTAACAGCCATCCCTGTTGATGCTCTATGCCACTCCACAACCTTTTCACTAACCTGAAACATCTTATTACTTGTTTTTTTTTTGGTTCTTCTAGAATTAGAATCAATCCCCTACCTTCAAGAAGATCATCGTCAAGATCTTCAAGCAGATCTGCTTCTAATATCACCTGGAAAACTCCAGAGCCATCTCCATTCATAGTCAATGCATTGGCCAACAGTTTACCCGGTTATGCAGCTACAGCCATAAGACCAACTCTGTATGCCTCGCCTCAAAAGACCATGGTTCATTCTCCTCCGCAGGTCCTGTTAACAGCTAACCATGCACCCTCAGAGTATGCCAAAATCAAAACTATTGAGTGATTGAGTGGTGCTTGACCAGTTTATCTTATTTATCGTCGAATAGGAGTTTTCACTCTACTAATGTTGAAACTTATTGGAAACCTGAGGCTCTCTTATTCTAAGTGATAACTTCTCTTTACGGAATCATTGTTCCTATAATTATCTAGTTTTGTCTCTATTTTGGTACTATAAATGTAGGAATAACATTGAAGAGACCCGGTTGGGCCCTTTGTTTTTGCTCTTTGCCTCCGAGGGTGCTAACTTAGTGATTCAGAGGCAGGGCCTTCAAGAACACCGACATACCACGTTTAAGTGTTTAGGTATGGGTTTGAGACACCGCTGGGGAGTTCCAGACTTAAGTCACACGTGAATTGTGGGGCCAGTCCCGTGTGCACCATTTAAGAGGAGTTACCTTACAGGCAGTGGCGGAGGGAGGGGTGGCATGTAGGCAGGGGAGGAGGAAGGGGGCATGAAATTGAAGATTTTTTTGACAAAATATGTTCTTGGCCCCCCCCCCCAAAAATTTAAAAAAAAAATGTCCCCCCAAATCATTTTTAGCCTTTTAGAAATTTGAAATATAAATTTTGGCCTTGAATATATTTAAATTTGGACAAATTTTAAAAACACATTTAATAGGATTAATAAAATTCGAGATTCAACTGAAATCTTTAAAAATCTGGAATTTTTCTCAAAACTCCAACTTTTTAATGGTAAAAAATTCTGAAAATTAAAAATACATTTATTTCAAAAATAGAGAATACAAGTGTTTTCTCCTCTTTCAGTATTTTCAAACTCTTTCTTGTTTATACTCATTTTGTATTATCTCTAGAGTGTCTTTACAACATACTAATATAAACATGCGTTATATATTCTTAAGTGAAGAAATTTTTTCATAATCTGAAGTTGTATTTATATAAACTTTTCATACTTTATATATAGCAAAGCATATAATTTTTTTAAAAAAGTATAATATTATTTTGGCCCCCCCTAAAGATAAATCCCTAACTCTGCCACTGCCGCAGGGCAGGTCCAGGGGAGCAAAGTGGTGGTTTAGGACATTTAAATATAATTAGAGTGAATTCCTAAATATTTTTTTATCTTTAATTAAAAAGTTCAAATTTCATTGTATGTAACGTTCATTTTATTCTGAATATTGAATTAATTCTACCTCAATAAAATTAAAACCAATTTAGTATTTTAAAAAATCGCAACCTCAAAATAGAGAGAGTGAGAGAGGATCCCTCCATCAAAAGTGCATAAACATATATAGTAATAACAAGTAGCGGAACCAGGATTGAAATCTATGAGTGTCGAACTTTCGAACTTTAAAGATGAAATGACAAGAATTTTTTTTTCGTAATACAAAAAATTGTCTTAGAGTTACAATGTTGAAAATTAAGGACTAAAAGTATTAAAAATATTAGAATACATGTACCGTACTATGTAGTGCAACTGAAAGGTGACAATTGTATCCTACGATTTTACATCATACTCTGGTGAAAAATCATATACCGGTTGTTCTTTAACAGCACCAATTTTTTCAACTTTCCTTCTCTTCTCGAGTCCATCAGTGTAGACAAGCTTCATTTTTTACTTGTGTATTTTGCTTGGCAGCATTGATCAAGAAGAAATTGCTTTCCCCAAGTCCCTCAATAACAAATATCTTGATAGTTCATGGAGAATTTCATAAATTAAAATATCAATTGAGAGGTGCACTGTGCACAACTATGTCTAACCAGTTGATCACCAAATATATGTCCAAAGATGAGCTAGCACATGCAATATGAACAAAAAAAAACACTAACTCACCAAGAAAACTTCTTGGTGGAAAAATTCACAGCAAAATAATATATTAATAGATAAATTGAAATTACAGACCCGTCAACCAATAACCCAATAAAAATTACAGAAAATTCCATTTTACATAAAACTCAATTTTTTTACCTAATTGCCTAAAATCCTAAACTATTAAAACAAAATAACCGAAAAAGGGAACAAAAACTCACCAATCCCTTCCGAGAGACTATCTTCGACCGCTAGCAGAGATAGATATGAGAATCCAAAATCAAAAAAGACAAATTGGAAATTTGGAAAAGAAAAGGAAAATAAAATCAAAAGTCAAGACTACGATAATCGTCGCAGACTTGCAGAGATGCACAAGGAGAGAGAGAGAGAGAAACCGGTTATACCTGCAACTGCGGTGGGGCAACGCGCGACGATTGAACGGTGGCTGGGCCACGACTGAGAAATAAGAAATTGTGAGAGAGGGTGAAAGAGATCGCGTAAGAAATCAAAGACATGAAAACTTGCTAATACTACTTCATACAAAAGGAAAACTTAAAATTTGAAATCAATAGTTTCAGAATCTCCCTTTTCAATTTAATTCATATATTACATTTAAATTGAGTCATAGAACCTAAGACTTTTAAAAAAAAATATGTGATTGTAGAGAACAATGATAATAGGTGTCGAAGTAGCTGGGCTTGGGTTGTGAAATCATATAAGTTAAGATAGTTCGGTTCATTAAGTTAAGCCCGACCCATTTATAATGTTTCTGATCGTCTGTCCGACATCAATTGAATGCAAGTGCCAAATGCGTATACTATTAGTATTGGGCCTTAGAACCGACACTAGTGGCCGCATACTCTTCCGGTATGGGTTCAGTTCAGATATAAACGAAACGGATTGTTATCCCAAGTCCGAGGACTCGCAAATCGCAATATCGATGCCAAACAAAAAATGTCTCTTTTCTAGTTGGTCGGGGCCTAATGGGTATCGGGCCCAGGCCAACTAATGACAAAAATAAAAAAATTAAATTAAATTACATATAAAAGTAAGTTTTGGGCGGACGAATGGGGGTCGATACCCTCTCATTCCGCCACTGGTAATAACCTCACTGTTTCAAAGGACAGCTGATCTGTCTGGATCACTCTCGTACTTGAAGGGTCACGTAGATGTCGTGTTGGCGGGTCAACGGTCAAAGTGGGGACTACATTTTATGTTGCAGTGTGTTTATTTGTCAAAATTTTGAAGAATATTCTTAAATTTTGTAGAATTTTTACTTTATTGAAATTTATGAAAATTAAAATCTGAAAATATTTAGAAAACAAACGTTACCTAAATCTGTCTAGCGAGCAGGCCAAAACCCAGATTCGCTGCAACCGATATTCCACCAAACACGCGGTTTGACGTTCCCGAGGAAAAGGGTAGCTTTCCCTAATAAAACTATCTGTTCCTCGTTAATTACTATATACATGGGTGACAAAAGACAAAGTTTAGCTGTACCGATTTTTTTTTCTCAATAGCTGTACTGAATTAAACATGCAATATTACGTGATTTTCCATAAGTCAACACGGTTTCAAGGTTTAGCGTTACTTTATTTCCTTCTGGCGAAGAACTATATATTAATTATGTATAAGGTTTAATTTGAACACTCACTAATCGTGATTAAAGTCAAGTATTGTTACGTACCTGTGAAAACACGTACGTGGGTAAAGCACTAAATCTATATATATGCACGGAGTTCACGGAGATTTTGTATTCGTGCTTTGGCCAGCGTGCGTGATTTCATGCATGGGGATGAATATAAAATCTCGATATGGTCCTAAATAAGTAAATATTGTTATGTATATTTCGGACCTGTCACCTTCGGTGATGTTTATTTAAGGAGGATTAATAATTAGTTCCTTGTGCTAGCAAGCGTCGTTGTTCCTTAATTATAGTAATGATCAACGGTACGGTAGTGACAGTTCTTGTCAAATGATGTTGCTATTTCCTTTATTAAGCAAAAAATTCATAGTAAATCTATCGCTATATTTGCCATTTCAAATCTCTACTCTTCGGAGAAGTTGCCATATATTAACCCATCTCTGATAGAATCAATGCAGTCAGAGAATCCAAGGGCATTGAAGCTCGTTTACTGTCCCTTTTTAACTCCTATCAGTTATCGGAAAATCTTTTTATATGAAGTGCAAATGGCACCGTTGTCCTGGTTTTCAAACGGCCCGTTTATCCAAGGGCATCGTTGTTCTGGAAAACGAAAATTACCTTGTGGTGGAGTTTCTTTTAGGTACATGCATGGGATTCTTCAACTGGGAAGGTCCCAGATACGAGCTACCCCGGTTGCTTGTGCTCCTTATACACGACAATAGCTCTCTGACATTGTTTCACAGCAATGCATTCATGTAGAAGGCGCACACCGGCCTCCTAAGTTAACCTTTTTACCTTTTGTTGGTGTCGGGTGGTCAATTAAAAATTCAGTAGTTGGGTGCTGTGACTAAACCCAGAACTCCCCTCACATTCAATCAAAGTTCCTAATGTCGTTATTTCATTTGCATCGAATAGTTTTAAAAGTTGGTTCTTTTTTTTTAATTAGAATCTGCAGAGACAGCGGATGTTTCAGTGGTAGCTGGGGCTAAACGTTTTCTGTCAAGGAACTCAGCTCCTGCCGCCTCCTGTCTAAGCAACATTCGTATTTCCCAATCTTGTTGTGGTTTTCCTAATCTTTAAAGTTTAAACCCTTTGCTCTGTTTTTCAATACCCACTTCTCAAATTTAAAGCTATCCCACCGACTAATGCTTTGTGCAATTATAATTTGATATTACATCTTTGTGTTTCATTCATCGCCACCATAGTTTTCCTCCAACAACAGAATGGAGGAGTACGACGTGTATTGTTGCAAAACTGAGTTTTGGGTGTTTCTATGCATATGTTTGGTTCTCGTGTCGTTCGCCGGTATTACATCAGGCCTCGCTCTAGGACTCTTGTCCTTCAGCCAAGTCGATCTTGAGGTACTCATTAAGGATGGTCAGCCCCAGGAAAGGAAGAATGCAGGTAATAATTGGCACCTATACTGCATACATTAGTGCGATTTCGTTCAAATTGTACCAGCAATTATATATGTTTCATCACCGGTACTACAATTATTCTCCTTTCTTTTGCTTACTGGCCGTCATAAGCAGCAAAGGTACAGCCGCTTGTTAAGAACGAGCATTTGCTTTTGTGTACCCTCCTCGTGGGAAAATCACTGGCGATGGAGGTATTATATATCATGTTCAATGGAAAAGACACGAGATTAAATAATCACTTTGTTTTGATTGTGATGAACATTTGTTCTATTTAAGGCACTGCCTATGTTCCTGGACTCAATATTCCCGTCTTGGGCTGCCATTCTTATTTCAGCTACCCTCGTTCTTGCCTGTGCAGAGGTAAGGTGATCTCCATTTCACATATTAATCGTTGAAACTCAAAAGACAATATGGGATGGTGATATTTAATTCATCTATTTTTTTTTTCTAGATCATTCCTCAAGCTGTCTGTTCTCGTTATGGACTTGGTCTTGGTGCAAAACTGTCTACCTTTGTCCGGCTGCTTCTGGTGATCTTCTTTCCTGTAGCATACCCAATCAGTAAGGTACGCGTTACAAAGAAGTTTTCGTTCCACTGGCCTCAGCCTACATCTTTACTCAACCTTAACTTCCGAACATGAGCACTTTTGAATGGTTCCAAGACACACTAACAGAAACAGGACTTTTGAGTTATCAGTTGAAGAGGACTACTAGGCCAATTACAAATTGCATGTCATTAACTCATTGCTTGATCATTTCTAAATCTACTAGTGAAGGCGTTTTATATTCATTGGCTGAACGAGGTTAAATCTGATCCAATCCCTCAATTCTTTCAGCTACAATAGTTTCTTCTCATCTGTGGTGCTTGGAAGAATAAGATTCTTGTTGATGTTGAAGAGTCATCCTTTCTAGATTAATGGAAGAACATTGATCATTTTAACCATAAGAAAGCAGCACAATATGGGGAAAGGACCGACTTGGTTTTCAATGTGTTTGATTCCTTTTATGGCAGCTGTTGGATTGGCTCCTTGGGAAAGAGCATTCTGCACTTTATAGGCGGGCAGAGCTAAAGACATTGGTCGATTTGCATGCGGTAAGGCTTCACATATATACTGGTGTTCAATTGGGATTCAAAGATATAGCAGAAAGATCAGTAGAAGTATGACATGCTGATATCCAATTTCAGGCAGGGAAAGGTGGAGAGTTGTCACGTCATGAAACTACCATTATTACTGGTGCTTTAGATTTAACACAGAAGACGGCTAAAGATGCCATGACACCCATCTCTGAGACCTTTTCTGTAGACATAAACTCAAAGCTTGACATGTATGTGCGTGCTAACTCTTCATTTCTGTAAGTGATATTAACATCTCTTTTTTCACACATATTTTCCGCTCATCTCTTTCCTTAGGCATACAATGGGTTTAATAATGAGCAGAGGTCATAGTCGTATACCTGTCTACTCCGGAAGTCCGAAAAATATTATTGGCCTCATTCTGGTGAGCAGCTGAGGAACTAAGTTGGTAGTGTGATTAAATAGAAGGGGGATTGATAACTCGTATGAACTATGCATATATTTTTAACTTAAGCATACCTTGACAGTTTTCATAAATATTCGAAATTTTGTTCGACAGTGAATAATTCCTTCTTGATGCAACTTTCTAGGCGCCACATGTATAGCCACATTGCATTTTTCAGTTTTTCCTCCTTGGTTTTAGGGAAAGAATTTGATCTTCTGCCGCCCTGAAGATGAAACGCCAATTAAATATATGACTATCCGGAGAATACCTAGGTAAGGGAATTCCTTTTGAATATCTGAGATTTAAAAATACCTATTTTCATTTTCAATTGCTGTTTATAGAGGAGAATATTACGTTTTCTTTTTATATAACATTTTAGAGCACTGTGAAAGTCTTTTTCTGTAAAATTTGCAAATAAAAATTATATGACAGATAACAATTGGAAATTCTTGCATATATATGACAAGCTTCTGTATCTTCTGTGATAGGGTATATGAAAATTGGCCTCTATATGATATACTGCAAGAGTTCCAGAAGGGTCACAGCCACATGGCTGTTGTCATTAAGAATAAGAAAGATGTGGAAGACACTGAGAAAAGAGGAGGAGGCAAGCACAGCGTGCTGGATATTGATGTTAATCCCCACTCGAATAAAATTGGAACAGAGAGGAAAGGTATGGCACATACTACATGGTGGTATAGAGTTAGAGAGTTTTCTAGGGACTAATATTCTCCATCCATTCGTTTTCTTTGATATGTCAATTTCAATTTTGTACGTGTAGTCTACTGCCATGACATTTAGGGTTATGGCTCTGGATTTCACAGGATTGTATTCTCCACTTGGCCGGAAAGAGCGTATGAGTATCTCTACAACTTCATCTCCTCTGTACTCAAGTGATACAGAGCATGATCATACTCCAACACCAAAGAGCATCGTGGAGCAGGAAATTTTTTTGAATCCACAGCAAAAAAGATGGGTGCAAGAAAGTGAAAATGTTTTATTTGAAAATTTGGAATCTATCCCGACCAATTTGGATGAGGAGGTCATTGGGATCATAACAATGGAAGATGTCATGGAGGAACTGCTGCAGGTTGACTCACCAAGTTATAATTGATAGTATTTATCTAAACTTTAATGATCTGTATGAAGACTAAGTTGGAATGAGTCTTGCCCCCCTCCTACATGGTAAGAAAAGCTAATGCTTTTTTGTTCTGTATTGAAGGAAGATATACTGGATGAAACTGACGAATATGTTGATGTCCATAACAAGTGAGTGTCTTTCCCATGTGCTGTCTCACAGTAGTGTGCAATTTTGCTGGTTTTTCAAAGTGTACTCGATATTTATTAGTTTAATTTCATTTTGTTGGTTTCTGCAGAATTAGAATCAACCTTCGATCTTCAAGAAGATCGTCGTCTAGATCTCCGAGAAGATCTTCTTCTGCTTCTCATATCAACTGGAGGACTCCAGAGCCATCTCCACTTTCTTCGTATGCTCAAATACTCCGTTCACCCATTCCCCCATACATACAGCCCCCGCTTGCGAGGCCAACACTATACGCGTCCCCTGGAAGATCCATACTAAATTCTCCAGCGGGATCTGCAGGCTGTGTTAACGGCTCGCCATCGCCCTATCGGGTATGTCTTATTAGTCTACTAATATTGCCCTTTCAAAGATAGAGAAATTCAGAATGGTTATTTGAATGAGAAAAATACTTTAGAAACAAATTAATGGTCCAATTTCCTTGCAATTTGGTTAAATCAATCACTACTTGCAAAGATTATTATATCCAATGGAGCTGGGACATTGTGTTCTTGTTTCTGAATGAAACTAAGATATATATATATATATATATATATATATATATATATATATGATTCATGAAGAACAGCAAATCTTTGCCTTCTAACAGAAGATGAACTTTTTTTAACTTTCTAACTTGTAACAATAGGTAGCTTTGACATCAAATACAAAAGGTAATGTACTTCTGGAAGTTCACAAAGCTAGGCACATATAGTAAATTCTAGAAACCAATAGGTTAGCAGAAGTCTGGTAGGACTGATTCTCGTTGTAGGATCTTAAATATTGGTTGTTTTCTGGGAATCGGGGTATGCTGTGTCTATCAATGACTAATATGCTAGCTTTTCTCCTACAACTTCTTACGGCCAGGTCTCAAGGAAGTTATATGAGAAGCTATTACGTACTGGAAATTCATAAAGCTCCTCGATTTGTCAAATTCATGTCAAGTAGCTGCACCACATGGAGAAGTATGCGCTGCGCAGCATCCGAGCCCCAGTGACTCTCCCTATCTCTCTCTCTGATCTCCTTCCTTTTGGTTTTCTCCGTGTAAGGAAATCCAATCATCATGCATGCATGTATGCAGTGGCGGATTCAGGATCTAATTTGAAGGGGGTCGGATACATAAGGCGAAATGACAAAAAAAAAATTCCAACGTAATGTAAAAAGTGTCTTAAAGTTAAAATATCGAAAATTAAGGATTAAAAGCATCAAAAATTTTAAAATACACGTGACCTTTTTCAGTCATTAGATTTCTCAACTTCTAATCTCACTCGTTCACTCACACACTAACCTCACTCAGACAATAACCGGTGCCCCTTCTCCTCTTCTTTTCCTCCCCAATTCCTCCGGCTAAATAACAACTTTCTGCTCGATCTGCCTTGCGCAATTTGGGTATATCTTCATCTTCGAGAGTCTTCTCTGTGCCTCTTTTCATCAATGAATCCAACCACCAAAACGAAATTTTGCAGAAGAATCCATCAAAATGGAGTAACTGAGCCAGCAGAATCACTTTTACTGATTCCATTTGCTTCGCCATTTAAAAGAGTATAAAAGGCTATTTTCATTGATGCTCTCAGCACAGCTTGCTTCGTATTTAAACCCCTCGTACGTACAAAACAGCAACAACACAGCTCCAAGAAAAGACAAGATATCTAATGCTAACTTAATTGATACTTCTTTGCTTAAAATGGCACCGAACAGAGATAAAGCACAGAAAATTCCGGCAAACAAAAATTGCAAGAATAGTTAGAAGCCCCTGTAACGCAAACCTCCGTTCCAAAATTCTGGGTTAGAAAGGATTTATTTGTCAAAGACCTGTACGGAAATTAAGTTTTTTTTTAATATAAAAAAGCTAATAATTAGTACAATAGAGGTGCTCTAGTCGCAATATCATTGTAAAATAAGGTAGACACCCGCGCGCACTGTGAGAGAGGAAGAGGAACAGAAGAGAGAGCTAAGCTAACAGTGGAGGCGGGGAAGGGAGTGACATACATACAAAAGAGCAGGGATTCTCTAGGAGCATTAAATACATGTACACTTGACACTTCAGATGAAATTAGGTCGGGTCGAGTAATTTAAGTAGAGAAACTAATTAAACAAATAAACTTAAGAGAGGTCGGTGTTACTCTCACAAAGAATTGGGTCTGGAAAAACATGTTCAACGAGACTTTTTGACTGAACGTCTCTAAGTCATCCTATTGATTCTATCGAGATAATTCAGACAACTTATTGCAGGTTCAGAGAGCATATATATATTGGCTTGGCAGATAAAAAACAAAGATGACAAATTCGATGGAATCTTCCTCCGTTGGATACTGTAAGGGTTAATTTTGATGTAGCTTGTCGTCCTTTTGATACTATCATTGCTGCAGTAGGGCGCGATTGTCAGGGAAATGTTTTTTTGCAAGTGTGGACTCAGATGTCACCGCCTATATATGAATAGTTTATGACGAGAAATACATGCTGCAGAGCTTTTGCTTGTCAAATGGCTCAGTCTTTCTCTTGGGACAGGGTTATTTTTGAAGGACGTGATGCCTTGTTTGCATGCAATGCTATCCTTGAGCAAGATTTCATCCTTGAAGGCCAATCTGATGCACCCATCTCCAGTACCCGAGATGTTCTCTTTTCCCACCCTCATTGGTCTGTGTCCTGGACTCCTGGGTTCCTCGAAATCAAAACAAGCTAGCACATAAGGTGGCTAAATGGGCATCTACTTCGTGTATTTTTGGAAAACTTAATTTAGATGTTATTAATCCTCCTTCTGTACTTATTGTGACTGGGTTTGCAAACCGCCTTAGAGGTGTAGGTCGTGTATGAACTCTGATATTGGCTTAGAGAAAAGAAAAAAAAAAAGCTTAAGAGAGGTCGAGCCAAGTTTCCCCCTGCTAGCTACCTAGCTAGCCGTGACGCTCCCCAACTTTTTCTTAGCTCGAGATGGCTTACTTTCGATCGTTTGGGGTACCAATTAACATCTGATTTCGACACTCTGAATCTCTGATAGTCTGATGTCATTGTTAGATTTGCTAGATGTGTACATAAAACAACATTACATCAATGGAGGTTACATCTTCTTTCATATATAAAAATTATGCTTGGAAAAAGCCATTGTTGACACTGCCGCAGCTCTTCTGGCTGCAACAATCCAGTAGGAAAACATTAAGGGTTGCCAGGTCATGCGGAATCAGCTTATTATATATGTGTGCATGGTCCAGTGCTCTCAACTGCTCCACCAAACCTGCATCCATTGTATCTAGTGAACAGCTAGCTAGCCCAGGGTCGTCTAGGGGCGGCTGACTTGGATTAATTTTTCTTTTTCTTTTTTGGGTAAGTAGCTGACAGTATTGGAAAATTAACAAATCTGAAACCTCGTTTAAACCCTTTCGGTGATCTTTAGTGGACACGTCGCAAGGGGTACCTAAAAATGGGTCCCAAAAGATGATCACACAAAAATCCAAGAGGACTTGTCGATATCATAGGCAATTTCCTTTTGACAGTAGGATTTTTTGTTTTGGCAAGTCTCTGACGCTATGGTCGGTCTATATATTGTTTATATCCAATGATGGAACTCCTACGCGTTTTCCAGGCCCAACTAACTGGACCAGGATACTCTGCAATGCAGAGGGTCCAATTCGGTGAGAGGCAGAAACAAAAGTGTGGGTCCCGCCCGGAACCTACACTTGCCCGAACAGGACTTCCCTGTTCGGGCAGGTGCTCTCTCTCTACCTTTCACCTAATTGCTCCCTCAATTCGGTCAGCGAATTGCAGGTGAGCAGGATCCAAATAACTGTGCGTGCGTCAGTACTTATACTTTGTGTGCTAAGATTTAACATTAATTTCCCGTCGGCGCAGTACTTCAGTTTGTCTTTGATCGATCGACAAGAATGGCTGCAAACGATGTTCCATGCTGCGAGCCAATGTTCTGGGTGTATCTAATCATATGTGTCGTTCTTGTGGCTTTTGCCGGCCTCATGTCTGGCCTCACCCTAGGACTCATTTCTCTCAGCCTGGTGGACCTCGAGGTCATAGCCAAGGCTGGTCAGCCCCAAGACAGGAAGAATGCAGGTCGGATTTTTCACTTAATACATTGTGTTGTGCAAGCAATTTAACTATCAATATATACTGCTAGTTTTCTTGATATCTTCCGTTTCTTCTTGGTAGCAGAGAAAATCCTTCCACTCGTCAAGAACCATCACTTACTTCTATGTACCCTACTCATTAGCAATGCCGCGGCAATGGAGGTATCTAATATCTATAGATAGGTGTAGTTGCTGTTATACTTTGCTTCTTTTTTCCATCTTTTTCCTATAAACCTAATTTTTTGAAATGCATGTAAAAACAAGGCCCTTCCCATTTTCCTCGATTCCCTTCTTCCAGCTTGGGCCGCTGTATTGATATCAATCACCATGATACTGGCATTCGGTGAGGTAAAATCTCAGACAGGCCAATTTCTCTTTATAGTACAGTACGAATCTCTTACTATTTTTTTTTCCTGCATAGTACGACTCTCTTACTAATTAGACATGATAAACGTTTTACTTTCTCAGATTATTCCTCAAGCTGTGTGCTCAAGGTATGGTCTGAGTGTTGGTGCAAAACTCTCTTTCCTAGTTCGGTTGCTTGTCTTGGTCCTCTTCCCTGTTGCTTACCCAATTAGTAAGGTAACTTTACATCTGCACACCAAGAAAAGAATGCTTGTCCCCATATCAGTGAAACTTAATACTGATTCTATAGATGCAAATACTATTCGCCAGAAAAGGGCTTTAATTGTTCTTTACAATACCTCGAGTCTTCTTAATGTGGCAGCTGTTGGATTGGCTCCTTGGTAAAGGGGATGCTGCACTTCTTCGACGGGCTGAACTTAAAATATTGGTGGATATGCACGGGAGTACGGTTAGTGTCCAATATCGATCTGTGCTGCAGTTTGTTTCATTTGCAAATTGTAAGTAAGTTCTCTGGATTCTTACTTTGTGCATTTTTTAGGCAGGAAAAGGTGGAGAGCTAACACAAGATGAAACTACCATAATTGCCGGAGCTTTGGAGATGACACAGAAAACTGCCAAAGATGCTATGACGCCAATATCTGAAATATTTTCGCTCTCCATAGATTCAAGACTTGATGAGTATATATGAACCTTTTTTCTTCTCTACATGGTGATATACATATATATCAACTTTTGTCTCAATTCAATCTATTCTATGCCTAGGCAAACGGTGGGACTAATATTGAGCAAAGGACATAGTCGTGTACCCATTTACTCCGGAAGCCAGAGAAATATCATTGGCCTGATTTTGGTGAGCACCAACGTCTATATTCAATATTGTTTGTAATTTGTGTGGATATATACATCATGGTAAATCTATTTTTATTTTCCAAATAAAATGTTTATATATTATGTGACTAGGAACTATGTACTATTCTGCTATAGGTGAAAAATCTGATCAAGTTCCGCCCGGAAGATGAAACCCCAATCAAAGATCTTGTTGTAAGGAGAATCCCCAGGTTTATAACTTTTCTGACTCAATATTTGTTTCAAAATTTTGGGGCTTCAAAATCATTACATGTTGTATCAGCACCTGATAAGCTAATAATTATCTGAGCATATATACTGATAATGACTGTAATTGTGAGTACTGTGTTTTCACCTTGAGAGCTTCCTCAGAAACTTGTTTGCGGTTTCTAGGATATTTTTGTGTCTCTTTGATTTATAACTTACAAAATTTGGTGCAGAATACATGATTGTTTACCTCTGTATGATCTGCTGAATGAGTTCCAGAAGGGACACAGTCATATGGCTGTTGTTATAAAGAGTAAGAAGGGAACTACAGATAATCCAGAAAAGGAAGCCAAACCTGGCACAATCAAGTCAACTATCGATTTAAATTCAAGACAAAGACATGGAGGGATAAAAGGTAATTAAGATCATTTGAAAGTTCCCTGTGGAACTTACACCATGCATGGGAACTTCTGGAAAATACGTTTAGGTGTTAACAATTACTTATTTTCAGGAATTGATCATCAGCAGCAGTACTTGGGTCAAAATCACGAGCGACTGAAGATTTCCATAGCCTCGCCTGTAGAGAAATACGATGCCCAAATCCACTGGAACAATCGATTCTCAAATAGTGTAACAAAGTCACACTAGCCCAAGGACTCACAACCAATAATAGAAGAGATCAAACTAAAAGAAGAAACACACTTTTTACTGAGGAAAGGAGATAATACAACTTGGATAGGACAACACTTACAATATATGAAAAGTGTTGGAGACAAAACTAGGACACTCTCTCTTTTGTGGGTTTAGGTGGGATATGATGGAATGAATGGCTTGAGAGGTAGGCTAGGGTATATATAGGACTTGGGGAGAGGATCTAGATACTTCTCATGAAATTCCAAGAAGATAAATGTGACTTATCACATGACCAAGGAGGAATTTCGAATTTAGTCAAGAAGGTGAGATGAATGTGCATGGGGAAGTGAAAGGTTGCATTGGAGAAGTGAAATGTTGCAATGGTTGGGTGGAAGGGTGTGAGAGAGTGACCAAATACATCCAACAATGGTTCAACACACAAAAACATAAATGCCTCACTACAATTCTCAAAAAGAAAACTCTAGAAAAATACTTTAAAATTTAATACTCCCCCTTAAAGTGATTTTCTAGAAACGATGCCAAGCTTCTCCCTTAGGAATTCAAATGGACCTTTGGAAAGTGACTTTGTAAAGATATCAGCAATGTTGTTGTTACTCCTCACCTCCAAAACTTCAATTGAACCCATAAGAACTTTCTCACGAACAAAGTGATGCTCAATTTCAATATGTTTGGTCCTCGCGTGACAAACCGGATTTGTAGCAAGCTTCAAAGCACTTTGGTTGTCACCATAGATGATGGTAGGTTTTTGAATTGATGAATAAACGTCCTCAACAAGCCTACGTAGCCAAACACATTCTTGTGTAGCAAGAGAAGCCGCCTTGTACTCCGCCTCAGTCGTAGAAAGAGAAACTGAATCTTGCTTTTTGCTACACCAAGAAACACAAGATGATCCACAAAGGAAAACATACCCGGAAGTAGACTTCCGATCATCCAAGTCACCACCAAGATCAGCATCAGAAAATCCATACAGCACAAAATCTACATCTCTTTTGAAGAAAATACCCATATCAAGAGTAGAGTGCACATACTTCAAGATATGCTTCGCTGCTTCCAAATGAGGTTTTCTTGGTGCTTGCAAGTAACGGCTAACTAGGCCAACCGAGAATGCTATGTCCGGTCTTGTAATAGTCAAATAAATAAGACTACCTACAAGAGCCCGATAAGGACGAGGATCAGGAAGAAGACTACCTTCCTCGCGCCGTAGTTTAATATTTGCATCAAGAGGAGTGGAGCACTTCTTACACTGATTCATCCCAAATCTGTCCAGAAGTTTCTCCACATAGCCTTGTTGACACACAAAAATTCCACTTTTGAGAACTGTCACTTCCAATCCAAGAAAATGACTAAGTTGTCCCATATCTTTCATCTCAAAGCGAACAAAAAGTTCTCCCCGAAGCTTTTTAACTTCTTCATCATTATTGCCAGTTACAATCATGTCATCAACATACAAGAGGACAATAACATGCACCTTGTCTTGCTTCTTAACAAACAAACTAGAATCTGAGTTAGAAGCAAAATAACCACAAAATTGCAAGTATTCAGCAATTTTACCGTACCAAGCTCTAGGGGCTTGCTTCAATCCATACAACGCCTTTTTGAGCTTGCAAACATACTCTGGATGATCTTGAGAAACATAGCCATCGGGTTGCTCCATATAGATCTCTTTGTTGATTTCGCCATACAAAAATGCATTTTTCACATCAAGTTGCCAAAGCTTCCACCCAAAGTGTGCCGCCAAGGAAATAACGACTCGAACTGAAGTCATCTTTGCAACTGGACTGAATGTCTCATCATAATCCTCCCCATACTTCTGAGAGAATCCACGAGCCACCAACTTCGCCTTGAATCTATCAACAGCTCCATTTGACTTTCGTTTAATTTTGTAAACCCATTTGCAAGTAATGTGCTTCATTTCCTTGGGCAATGGCACGAGATCCCATGTCTGATTTTTTATAAGAGCATTCATCTCCTCATTCATAGCTCCTTCCCACTCCTTAATGCCTACAGCTTCATCAAAACTAGAAGGCTCACAATCATCAATAGGATTAGCAAGAAAACATGAGTGTATGGATACAAAATTCCCATCTCTATACCGAGCTGGCAATACAATATTCCTCTTTGATCTCCTAAGAGGTGGTGCACTAACAACTTCCTCTTCACTTTGTTGTCCTTCCATCTCAGGACAATCAGACATGCTCCCCCTATTTGGTTGCTCTACAGTAGGAAGGGAAGAGCTACAAGAAGGCATAGGAGCATTGAGTGATAAAGGCAAACTTACTTCTTTTTGTGGCGGAGTGTGATCAAGATTTTCACGCCTGGAGCTCTCCAAAACACCTTCTTTATTGTAAAACAAAGAGACTTCATCAAATACAACATCCCGAGAAACACAAAAAGAATGGTTTTCAGGATCCATGCATTTCCACCCTTTCTTTCTTTCATCATAGCCAATGAAAATACATTTCTTGGCCTTAGAATCCAGTTTGGTCCTCTTTGCATCGGGCACATGAACATAACAAATAGAACCAAACACTTTGAAGTGCTTGACACTAGGCTTTTCTCCAAACATCAACTCATATGGAGATTTCATAGCAATTGGGCTAAGAGGAACCCGATTAATCACATAGGCAGCACATGTCATACCTTCTGCCCATAAGGCCTTGGGTAGATTCTTCGCATGAAACCAACTCTTGCAAGTCTCCACCAAGTGTCTGATCTTTCTTTCCGCTACACCATTTTGCTGCGGTGTATAGGCACAAGAAAGCTCCCTTCGAATGCCATGGTCTCGGCAAAAATCATGAAAATCATTAGAAGTAAATTCTCCTCCATTGTCGGTTCGAAACCTTTTTATCTTCTTGTTGAGTACACCTTCTACAGTTGCTTTAAACACTTGAAATCTTGAGAATACTTCAGATTTCTCCTTTACAAAATACACCCAAGTAAATCTTGTATAATCATCAACAAGAACAAGCATGTAAAGAGAACCTGAATAAGAAGGTGTAGAACAAGGCCCCATCAAATCACCATGAATGAGCTCTAGAGGAGATTTGCACCGTGAAAGAGACTTGTCAAATGGAAGACGATGTGCCTTTCCATATTGACAACCTTCACAAACAACTTCACCACCAAAGTTGGTTATTATGGGCAATCCATTCACCAAACTTTTTGAAATCATAACTTTCAATTTTTCCATGCTAAGATGTCCCAATCTAGCATGCCAAATTGACAGCCCATCATTTGTACTCATTTTATCAACATAAGAGACAGTAGATGATAAAACGAATAAGTCTTTAACTCTTTTACCCGTGTGAACTACGTCAGCATCTAAATTTCTGATATTCTGAATAAACTTTACATCTTTCGGCCCAAACAAGACATAGTTGCCATTATCCACGACATTAACAACGGAAAATAGATTCTTTTTCATACCAGGAACTTGGAACACACTATTGAGTGTGATATGGTCACCATTATCGCCTTTGATAGTCACGACCCCTTTCTTCTCAACAGGATGAATAGAGTTGTCCGCCGTGATAATCGCATCATTGCCGTTGTAGTCTCGAAAACTAGAGAACTTGGATTCATCGCCAGTGAGATGATGTCCACAACCCGAATCAATAACCCAATCCTTTTCATAATTGACAGCAGACAAAGCATTAGTTTCAGTGATTTCTGTCATAAAGCACTTACCCCACTCTTCTTCAGTTTTTGATTCTCCTTCTGCCTTGGCAATGTATCCTTCTTTGAGTTTCACGCGACAATTCTTCTTTATGTGACCAAGTTTACCACACCGGTAACACTTGATACTTTTTCTTTCTGATGAGTCGCCACCGCTTCCATGCTTACTCGGACCATCATTCTTACTTTTATCTTTCTCTTTGCTGAAATTTTTCTTCTTGCCAGAAAAGAGAGCGGCGTCTACTTCATTTCCGGAAATGGAACATCCCGCCATTTGTCGAGCCAATGATTCTTGTGAAGTAAGAAGACTTTCAAACTCTACCAAGGAGGGTTGATTCGCCCATCCTTGAATAGAAGTAACATAGGGAATATACTCCCTCTTCAATCCCCGAATGATATGTCGCTTCATTCGTGCCTCAGAAATTGGCTCCTCGGAATCAAGAGCTGAAATTTCTGAACAAAGATTTTTAATCTTCAAGAAAAATTGAGAAATGGAAAGATTACCTTGAGTTGTATTTGCCAACTCAGTCTCCAAGAGTTGCAATCGAGCCACATCCTTCTTATTGAACAACTCATCGAGGGTAGTCCAAATATTGGCAGCTGAAGTGCACCTGATAATGTTCTCGAACAAATCAGGAGATAAAGATCTCTTCAGGATAGACTCTGACTTTGCATTTGCAATTCGCCATTTCTTCAATGCATCAGCATTTTCCGGAGTATTCCCCGGAGGATTCACATCAGCTCCACCAACAACTTCCCACAAATCTTCTCCAACAAGATAAGACTCCATACACGACCTCCATATTTTGTAGTTGAATTGATTGAGCAACTCAATCCCGAAACTGTTGAAGCGTCCACCCGAATTCATCTCCTCGACACTAGTTGATCTTCTTCACCAAGGATGAATCACCACCACCCTTGAAGCTTTGATACCATGTAGAGAAATACGATGCCCAAATCCACTGGAACAATCGATTCTCAAATAGTGTAACAAAGTCACACTAGCCCAAGGACTCACAACCAATAATAGAAGAGATCAAACTAAAAGAAGAAACACACTTTTTACTGAGGAAAGGAGATAATACAACTTGGATAGGACAACACTTACAATATATGAAAAGTGTTGGAGACAAAACTAGGACACTCTCTCTTTTGTGGGTTTAGGTGGGATATGATGGAATGAATGGCTTGAGAGGTAGGCTAGGGTATATATAGGACTTGGGGAGAGGATCTAGATACTTCTCATGAAATTCCAAGAAGATAAATGTGACTTATCACATGACCAAGGAGGAATTTCGAATTTAGTCAAGAAGGTGAGATGAATGTGCATGGGGAAGTGAAAGGTTGCATTGGAGAAGTGAAATGTTGCAATGGTTGGGTGGAAGGGTGTGAGAGAGTGACCAAATACATCCAACAATGGTTCAACACACAAAAACATAAATGCCTCACTACAATTCTCAAAAAGAAAACTCTAGAAAAATACTTTAAAATTTAATATCGCCGGCCTCCATCTTTTCTAGTGACAGCGAGACTCAATACCCATCATTAGATAATGCCAGCCTCAGGGATAGCGTCCAAAGCTTACAATCAAAGAAATGGGACCGAGGAGAAGGAAACATATTAGGGGGAGGTTTGGAATCTCTTCCACATGACTTTGATGCAGAGGTCGTTGGAATCATAACACTGGAGGATGTTATCGAGGAGCTGTTACAGGTTAATAATTTAAGTAATAGCTTATAAATATTCTTGTTACGCAGTCTGACAAGAAATAAACTATTATGGATTCTTCCAACATATTAGGTTGAGCTAATTATGTAATAAACTAGCCAACGAGAATCAGCTCAATGGCCGGGCGGCACCACTCTTTGAGGAGGAGCTGGTCCTGACTCCTGCCATCCCCAGGTTGCTTGGCACGGCTCAAAAATTACCTAGAAATGAAATAAATAAAAAATTCAGAAGTACTAACATGTTTTTCGCAATTCATATATACTAGTAAAAGAATTGCTTCGAATCTATCAGCTTGTTTGTGTTTGCATGTGCGTGCGGGCATCACTAATATATGATTTCTACTGCTGTAGGAGGAAATTCTGGACGAGACAGATGCGTGCGTACATGTTGACGATCACAGGAAGTAATTACGTACCACTTTCATTGAATACATTGTAGCTTAATGAGTAAACATTATTCTCAAATTATGATCTTTATATACATTGATTCATCGCGTCTGTGTCTGGAACAGAATTAAAATCAATATGCTATCTTCAAGACCATCTCCCTTGAGATCTCCTGCTGCATCATCGGGTTCCCGTTTGCAACGCCAGACTTCAGTGGCATCCCCTGTTTCGTCGTATGGTCATACTCCACTATCTTCGTGTAACCATTCTCCGATACTGCGTTCACCAATCTCGGCATATCTTCAATCTCCATTGATGAGACCAACTCTATCTCCTTCCCCTAAGAGATCCATGCCAAATTATCAACCAGTGTTTGCCGGTGGTGCTCGCTATTCACCGTCATTACAGAAGGTATGTCCAAAGATCATAACAAGAATAGATATGCCAAATTCTTACATTGCAGGAAAATGTAGATAAGGTACATAATGATAATATTGATTACCTTTCGACAGGTTTCGAGGATGTTATATGAGAAGCTGAGACAACCTGATGGTCCATAAAGTTTCCGAAGCCTTTCATATACTTGTACTCTGCAAAGATGAAGTGTTTCAGTTTCAAATAAAACTTTATTGATCCAGAATAGTCAGGCATGTCGTGGTTTGTGAATATCAAAAAATTCATTCCTTCAATTGTAATTCCATTCAGTAGGGACAAAATTGTTGGAGAACAATAAGAAAAACAGAGTATGCTTTGAGAAACGTCAAACAAGTTTTTTTTCTAAACAAACAAAATTTATTGAATATAAAAGATCACCTAAAGCTCGGACAGTTTTTCATACTTGATTTGGACCCAGCAGGGTGCAGCCTCTCGACGATTCTGATAATAACCAGGGACAAGAGGCTTCCGAAAATCAAGAAGGACTTTAACCGGAAAAATCTCGAGACCCAAATGCCAGTGGTAGCAGGAAATTCATGCTCAAGGACCGGGCCAACAAGATTAGCGATATTAGTGATGCTGCGTTCGTTCATACTCATCATCGGCAGCCCATGGATTTGTATCCAAACCGGGGTGGTGAAAAGTTCCACTTCGCCAACTATGAGGCATGGATTCCACGGTTTGAGGATAAGCAGTTGTCCCCGAAAGCTCCATGGACCTCCATTTAGAATGCTATCCCTCGTACGAGGATGGAGGAACTTAAAAATAAGGGCTAAACTCGTAGTTAGCCCCTTATGTTTGGGCAAAAATCATAGTTAGTCCCATATTTTTGAATCCAACAATTTGATACCCATAACTTTCAAAACCTATCCATCTTCGCCCCCGTCTAAATTAAACGTTAAATCAGACGGAAAAGCATGAAAAATGACCAAAATGCCCCTCCAAAATAAAATTACGAAAAAAATAAAAAAAAATTCATTAAAAATAAAATTGATATTTTTTCAAAAATTAATATTTTTTAAATAAAACTATATTGAAACTCTATTTCAATAATATATTTATTTTAATTTATTTCTTAAATTTATATTTTATTTTATTTTAAATTTTAGCTTTGGAGGGGCATTTCGGTCATTTTGCATGAATTTCCTTCGGACTTAATACCTGATTTAGACGGGGGGCTATGTTTGATAGGTTGTGAAAGTTATGGGTATCAAATTGTTGGATTAAAAAATATGGAGCTAACTATGATTTTTGCCCAAATATAGGGGGCTAACTATGAGTTTATCCCTAAAAATAAAAGCGTTATTCCCGAGGTCTTCCACCTCCAAACCTTCCACGTCCTTCCAAGAGTGTAAAACTAAGTCGCGCATGGCTTGTTTGTTGATAATGCGCTGAGAGATGATTTTACCCACTAGCACCCGAGCAGTGAGCTGCTCTGCTTCCGCGAGAGATTCGTCATAAGCGCCAATGGTATCATCCCAGTTGATATTTTTGGGTTTTGGCAATGAGTTCCGCTAAGTCTGGGTCTAGGGGATCCTGTGCCATTGAAAAGAGAATGGGAAATGAGGCAGAAAGGGGGAGGGCTACACGGGAGAGGACGGAAGAGGAAGGATGCAGGGCGGTAAGGCAGATGGTAGGGGGGAGAGAGGGTGGGGGGTAAGGAGGGCAGAGAGGAAAGTAGGAGAGAGGTTTGAGCTCTACTAAGAGCAGCACATCGGCTAGCATATGATTCCAAAAGTTCGTCAAACAAGTTGATTCTAATTGTTCTGAACTTACCATTCCAAACGTACGACTGTATAAACTAATGACTAGCATATGATTCCAAAAGTTAGTAACTTATGAAAACGCCTAGAAACTAATGACATCATTAATTAAAAACAACTTCCAATATTAGCTAATAAACAGCGAACTCTAAATATAACAAACTAGCCTATTAATAATTTAATAGAGTTCTATTGAAAAACAACAGCACACATGCATCAGCTTTAATACTTCTCCTTGATGTGTTTTTCTAAAACTCCAACCATCACTATGAGGAACTGAAACTTGTCTCTAGGAAGAGCTTGTGTGAAAATATCTGCAATTTGATTTTCATAGCAGCAGAATTTTAGCTTGATTTCACCACTTGACGAAGGAAATGATACTTGATTGCTATGTGCTTTGTGCGACTGTGATGGATAGGATTCTTAGCAATAGCAATTGCAGATTTGTTGTCACAAAAAATCTCAATTGGACCTTGTTGTATTTCTCTCATATCTATCGTAATTCTTTTCAACCAAATGGCTTGATTTGTTATCCCAGCAACAACAACATATTCAACCTCGGCAGTGGACTGAGCTACATTTCCTTACTTCTTAGAATTCTATGAAAACATACGAGATCCAAGACCAAAACAATATCCTAAAGTACTTTGCATGTCGTCAATAGATCTAGCTCAATCACTATCAGAGAAACCAACTAATTTTGATTCTGATCTTTTCTCATACCATATCCCTAAGTTGATTGTTCCTTGCAAATACATGAGAACCTTTTTTAGCAGTTTCAAAATGAACTTGGCCCGGACTTTGCATAAACCTTGACAACAAACTTGTGGCAAACAAGATACCTGGTCTGGAATGGCACAAGTAAAGCAAACTTCCTACAAGACTTCTGTAGGTTGATGCATCCACTTTCTTGGCACCATCATCTTTTCTCAATTTCTCATTAGGAACTAATGACATTGCTACTAACTTATAGCCTAACATTTTGAATTTCATCAATAAGTTTTCTACATATTTTTTTGTGAACAGAAAATTTCATCTTCTTCTTGGCTTACTTCCATTCTAAGAAAATAGTACGTCAAACCTAAGTCGCTCATCTCAAAGTTAGCCATCATATCCTTTTTAAACTCCTTAATCATCACTAGACTATTTCCAGCAAAAAAGCAGATCATCAACATACAAGGATACAATGAGAATTTCAGCATTACCTTGAGACTTTATATACATAGTTGGTTCTTTTATGCTCCTCCTAAAATCTTGATCTGAAAAATAACCATCTATCTTCCCATACTAGGCTTGGGGTGCTTGCTTCAGCCCATATAGTGCTTTCTTTAATCTGAAAACTTTTTCTTCTTCTTCCATGAAGCCCTCTGGTTGACAAACATAAACTTCTTCCTCCAGGACTCCATTTAAGAATGTTGACTTAACATCAAGTTGGAAACTTTTCCAACTTTTCTAAGCTGCAAGTGCAACAAGTGCTCAAATTGTATCCATCCTAGACATGATTAGAATTAGTAGAAGTCCAAAATTCAGAATAAAATAATATAGGGATAAATGCTAAATTAGTCCCTATAATATATGACAAAATCGATTTTGATCCCTGTGATGAGAAAACCATAAATTTAGTCCCCATAATACCTCATTTGTTTCGCCGTTCGTCCCTCCTCCTCATTTGGTTAAGTCATTCGACAAAATTCACTCCACATCAACACCCATCGTCATATTATCTCTTCGCGGCTTTCAACAGTCACATGACAGGGGTTGTAGTCCTCCCTTGGCATGGCAAAACAGAAGTATGCATGTGCACGTTCTCATGTTTTAAAAGGACTTAGGAGATCGACTTTGTAGGTATCATTCAAACTCATGTTTTAACAGTTTCTCTAATAAGGAAGACTCTGTTTCTTTGAGTCGTTGTTCGTCTTAGGCTGGTAGTAGTAGTTTTCGTGGACATCGATCTTACAATTCTTTAGTTGGAACTTTCAGACTATGATTAGTTTCTGCAGGCCATCATTTTTTCATAAGATAAAACGCACAACAAAACCACTCCAGTCGAAGAACAACTCAGTACTCATGTTGATGTGAAAACAGAGCAAGCCTTGACAGAGTTTTGTCTTTGAGTTCAGAGAAAGAGAAAAGGCCCCATGTTCTCGCACGAGGGAGAAAAGAATACACTCCAATGTTCTCGTACTACAAGTCTACACCGCATATTATTTCTGCGTCGGAGCCTTAGCATGGGTGCCTTGTTGGTCGCTAAACTTTTTGTCGTCAATGCTTTGATTACGTACTACTCGAGATGTATCGGAACTTTTTGAGATTCTAGCATGATCAGGGCATAGGAACAAAGGCTTTCTCTTACCGTAAGATAAGTTCGTTTTTACACCTGCATTATTTGCAGCCCAACCCACCAGTCTCTTTGTCTTCGACACCATCGTCCCATGATTGAAAGAGAAGACAATAGCAATGCATCAAGCGACGTTTGAATCGATTTTGCCGTTACAAACTGTCGGCTCCTTATCTTTTTTCTTTTTTACTTGCACTTCACTGCATATCTGCTCTCTTGTTTCCATCCCTCTCAACTATAATAAAGGAGATCCATTTTTTTGCATTCTGCTGTAAAGATTTGCTGGGGTTCTTTTCTTTTGCCTTCGTTGTTTTCTTGCTGATGTTCTCGTTAGCACATTTCCCCAACCTCGAGTTTCATTGCAATTTCCAAAACTCGCTCCTCTTTCCTGTCCTACATGCCCACCTCACTTGGTTTTCGCAATCGTTGGTCCTCTCCCAACACTCCAGAAGGTTAGCTTCTGGATATTTCTTTTACGTATCCGTACATCACTAAGCAAGGATCTCATTCAATGTAACTTGAAGAAAATCAAGACTAATTGGAAAGATCACAAAAAAGAATTCCTCAAAGCATCCTTTTGAATTGCTGGTAGAGAAAGTTGTGTGGCACCGGATTACTGCTAGGCTATTTGTATCAGATATAGAAGGAGATGGAGTAGCACTGTAGCAGGTAGGGAGAGGAAAGAGAAGAAAGGTGGTAACTGGCACGAAAGGGAAAAGTAACCTCCCTCAAGAAGGATCACAATCCTGTCGACGACAACCTGTAACGAACTTTAACTATGTTCGGAATTTGACTCAAATTATGTTTTACAGAGATCCATGGATTTTTTTAGGAGTGTAAGGAATTGTATAGATATATGTTATGTTTAGCTGGGTTGCGGCCGATGGGATTGTCAGTGTCTTGCAGGCGTGTGGCAGTGGACCTTATTCTTGGGCTGATGTGTACTGAATTTCGTCGAATCGACTAACGAAAAGAGGAGGAGGAACGAATGGCGAAACAAAAAGGGTATTATAGGGACTAAATTTATGGTTTTCTTATCACGGGGACCAAATTGATTTTGTCGTATATTACATGGACCAATTTAGCATTTATCCCAATAATATAAGAGAGTTCATGGAAAAGAGTTTTTCTATGTGATCCTAAGGCCGAGATCTGAAATCTCTAACGATGCCACGCACTATCACAGTTAGGGTTTTCATATATAAAGATAGCTATGAGATCGTCTACCCTAATGAACTAATTGTTAGTCTGAGAGTTGGCCATCAGGACTCAGAGAAAACCCTAAGATAGTTGTGAGCGTGGAGAGAAAGAATGCAGAACGCTTGGGCTACTATTGTGGAATCTCAGGATTATGAGATCAACAAGAACCTGAAGATTATAGAAGAATTCTCGGGATTTAAAAGAGAATTGGTAAGTTAATTTTCCGCAGGCAAACTTTCAATGGGCTGGGCGTTAGTGGTGTTTATGGTCTGTTATTATTTGGCCTTAGATGGCCGTAAGAAGGGCTTGTACCCATTAGTGGTTGTTCAGCTGTTTTGGGCTGGAGGCCGGTTAGTTATCTTGGTTCGGCCCATTGTGGGCAGCATCTGTTTTTAGTAGGCTGCAAGACTGGAAATCCGGTACTATTTTTGGTCCGGAATACGGTCGGACTGGATTTCTGGTCCTACTAATATAGAGGACCGGATCGGACCACTTATAAGTGGTCTGATCCGGTCTAGTAGAAAACAGTTCGGTCTGGACCACTTAACTGGTCCAGACCGGTTTTTTTTTTTTAAATAATTTTTTTTAAAAAAAATTAATGCATCCTCTGCGCAGAGAGGCTACTGCGCAGAGTCTCTGCTACTACGCAGTAGGCTCTGTTATTGCGCAAAGCCTCTGAGCATGAGTGGTATATAATTTTATTTTTTTAAAAAAATTTGAAATGCGGTCTGGTTCGGTCCGGATTGGTTTCCAAAAATCTTCAACCGGACCGGACGGTATTAATATGGTTTCATAAATCCGGTCCGGATAGATTCATCTGATAAAAACCACAAAATCGGTCCGATTTTGTGCTCCGGTCCGGTTTTGCTCTGCCCTAGTTTTAGTTGTCTTTCGTCTCTCTGAGGATCATCATCCAAAAAGTGAAACTTGCCTCTGTAGCAAGGAGTTCCGCCACCTCAAATTGGCTTTATCATGGCTCCGCTTCTATGAATTATTACAAGTATTTGGAGTTACAAATTACAGTTTGTAACGAATAGTCAGTAGTACGTCAGGCATGTCTTGGTTCGTGAATGTCACAAATTTCATTCCATTTCCTGCAATTCTAATTCCATTCATAGAACTCTTGTCGTCATGTGATTCAGCAGGGAACAAAATGTGTCTGTCTACGAGTGGGTCACCCTCGAAAATAGTCCAAAATTTCAAGTAATAGAACACCAAAATATCTCATAAGGCGGAGCCAACGCCGTTCACTTATTTTGGATAAGATATCTTGTAAATAATCTATACACAGCACAACTTTGTATTGGAAAACCCACTGCGTACGAGAGCCATGAAAACGCTCATTTGTTCATTCCAATTACCAACTCTCAACCTTGCAAAGCCTCCTCCATGGAAGCCCAAACGTCCAAATTTCCACCCCACAACCATGCCGAGCCTAAAACATCGCCTAAGCTCACTCAAACGAGTTGCGAACGCCAAAGGCTTTACAGGTGCACCAGCTGCCTCCATAAAAAACAGTACTAAGAACTCCAACAAGACCAATAACGACGACGAAGAACTTCCACGCGTCGTGATTGACAGGATAATAGCAAGAATCTTGGCCTTTGTGGGGGTGCCTATGGCTGCTGGTTTGGCATTGTTGTACATATTTGGTTTTGTTGAGGAGCAACATCTATAGGATTTATTTGGTTTTGTTGAGGAGCAACATCTATGGGATTTCCCACTATGGATCCCTTTCTTGACAACGCTTTTAACTTTCGGGGCGTCAACGATGGGGATTGCCTATGGGGCACTTTCTACAAGTTGGGATCCAGAGAGGAATTAAAGGTTCAGTTCTTGGGTTGGAAGAAGCTCAAAGGAATTGGGTTCAAGTGTGGAGGGAGGAAGATTAGAGAGATCGCCTGATCAGTACAAGAGACCTTGTCCAACCCCTTGGAACCACGTATCGATGATGTTCTTATTCAGAAGACAACTTGATCCCATTCCCGCAGTTCTTTTAGTTTGCTGATAGCTTCTGGATTTCACTTAAAGAAATATTTTTTTTGTTTTTTCTTCCTTGTTAATTATTGTTGGGCTATAATTTTCACAATTAGGATCCTAAAATTAGTCATTAGTAGTTATTCAAAATTAATGGGTATTTAATTGGCGTGAAAATTATTTACCAAGAGTGGGCTTGGGCCGGGCCACACATTGGATGTTTGAGGAGCAACTGAAAACCCTGTGTCCACGCACTGGCTTACGTCCCAGCCCAACTATCCACCATGGACGAAGGAAACCTGATGGGCATGGGCCTTCAACTGGTTCATCATGTGCAATGTGTCCTCGATACAAACAGGTCCCAACATGAACTTATTTTATTGGGTTAATTGTTAATAAACTCTTAAACTCTTAATGTAATAATTTTTTCTTATTATTTGAAAGAAGAAGAAGAAAAAAAAAGAAGAGAATGGACCCATTCTAGAACATTCATCAATGAGTCAAGTCATTGACATTCTTTTTCAAAGAAAACCAGATATATATCTATGAATTACCTACTCATTGACCACTTGGCTCTATTCGGGGACTCAGAAGCGTGTCAAGGTGGAATTCATGTTCGTCTTGGCGGGTACGCTACGCTGAGACTTATCAAATGGAAAAAGACAGCCTGCTTAGGCTGTCTTTGAGTATTAAAATTTTAGGGTTGTTAAAATTTTAGGTATCGAGGTTGATAAAAAAATGAGGGTGAAAAAATGTATAGAAATTGATGAAAAAGTGAGGAAAGAGAATGTTTTGTAATGATGATAAAATTTTAGGTGGCTAAAATTTTGTTACGCAAACAGAACCTTCGTAAAATGATTGGGGACATTTTGTAACATTTCCACCGGATTCCATCCAAATCCAGTCCCGTTCATCAAATTCTTATCCTTATTTACGTGTTAGCAATAATAAATTTATTAAATTTGATATGATATTTTCACTCAATATAAGAAAATTCTTCTCATATTTTGTATTTTTTGTTAATAAACAGAGAATATTCATAATACAGTTATAAATAACTTTTAATAGATTTTTTAGACCAAAATACTTAAATATCTATCTATTACTATTTTTCTCTTATCTTTTATATTATTCTTCAATTATTCACTTGTATTTATCTTATTTAAGTAGGTTTATACCGGTATATATGTTCTAATTAATTTATTGACTTGGGTTTTGGTCTACCTAGCTACTGATATCATCCAGTTCAAACTGTTTGCTTACATCAAACAAAAACTGATGGATAATGGCCGAGCAATTCCATCAAGCAATGTCTTTAATGAGATTGCAGAGGTATTAATCTATGTCTGAATTGAATAGTTAAATATACACACCATGTATTAAAATATTCTAAGGTATAATATTTAATACGGACATATTTTAATATTTAAAAAATTACTTATTTTATTTATCGATATTTAAAACTTACCATCTAATTTAAATAATAAATTGAAAATGGTCCGAATACAAGAGGGTGTTTTACTGAATTATTTGAATGGTCGCTGTTTAGCTTATTAATCGGTCACTAAGGACGGCGTGGACACCCTGTTCCACATTGACTGCACCCGACGACCTGAGAGAGACAAAAATGTACAAATAATTTATTGGGTGGTAGGCTTTTCTGCTATGAATAATACATCAAATCAAATTGAGAAGGTCCATATTTTTCCTAGCCTTTAATTAAAAGGCTATAACTATGCTGATAGAGATATTTTTTATCGTCTTTTGGCTGAAGAGGAAATTGTTAGTCGACGGTCCAATCAAATTTCCTTTATGATTTCAATATTTTAACATTAGTTGTTTCAGCAAAAAAAAAATATTATATCTCCTTGCAATATTGTATTATGATAGGTACCATGCGTGGGAGGTATATTATCACGCTAGCTAGGAGCCCATTGTCTTCCAATAAGGTCCCCCTCCTTTGCCCTCGAATATTCCGATATTATACCTCACATAATCTCTTCAAATTGACTTGCTTGAAAATAACTTCACTGTTTTTTCTTTGCCCATTTGTATCTTTTTTAATATTAAAATAACGTACGAACTCATATCTAACTATGCCTTAAACTCAAGCATACAAATAATCCTTGCATTATATATCACTATCAAGATTGAATCCAACTTCACTAGACACTACCTACAAGAAATGTTGGCTCGCTCGACAACAACTTATCTTTTTACAGTTAAAAAATGTGGAGTTGTTGCAATGTGGGTAGATCTTCTTGAACGTTGAGCTTATCTAGATCGACAGAACTAGGGGAGGCTCTAAAGTAATTGAAATTTTAGGCGAAATTTTAAAATGAGGTCTTATAATATAATATATTTAAAAAATAAATTGAAAATAAAAAATTAGTTAAAACATATTCTTCTAGCTTTTTGAGATGCAAAATATTTATCAAAGTTTTATATTATAACTTTGTTAATATATTATTTTCAATTGATAATATGACTCATCCATTTAATCTTTCTTGCATCATATTTGATTTTAGGTAGAATTTTATTAGTTTTAGTTTTGAAAAAACTTCTTTTTGCAGAAGCAACAACTACAGGTATTGCCAATAATATTCTATTAGCAATACTTGCGTTTGAAAAAGATAGATTTTTAATTGTTAATTAATGCATACAACTGTAAAAATATTAAATAAATTAGATGGTATAAACCGCTAGGAATTATTTTTGTCTCTAAGAGACTTTTGAAGAGTTAATGGTTACTTTAATCAAAGAGATCATTTAATAGGTATTTTTTAAGAGTTAATAGTTCATTTTATAAAAAAAAATAACTAACTAAATTTCTATACAAATAGTTAGTTTTAACGTTAAACTTTTGAGGCCTTATCATTAAATATTTTTTAAATATACCTATTAAAGAAATTTTTTAATTGGGAGCCTCCCTATTTTGGGGCCTTAGCTGGAGCCGCCCCTGATTTGGATTTTTCTTATCGCTTAGGATTAAAAGGATACGTTTGCTTGAGTTTCTCAATTGCTAACCTGATTTGGCTTTTTCCTCCTCGTCTTTCTTGACAATCCACTTAGATGATCAAATTAGATGGATTAAAACGTCCGCCATGAGCATGTCAGATGATGAGATGAAATTATAGTATGGACATGATGCTGTCCTAACACAGTTGTCCCTACTCCTTTTTGCTCTATATGCCCCATCTATTGCCTCCAGTCTTGAGACTAGACTTGCGAAGTATGAGGCTTCGCAAATTGACCCATCTACTGACGTACTCAAAAAAGAGAAACCAAGTTCAAGTTTTCTTCGACATATTTTTTTTTTTGTTCTATTATAGTGGTGGAGGATAGCTAAGCTACGTACTGCTATAAACTAAAGAAATGGTGAAGTCATTGTTTTTAGTCCTACTGAATCTAATCTTGTCTCTCGCTTTCTTTTCTGGTAGAGAAAGGCAAATAGTAAGCAGCAATTAACATAAAAATTGCATTAATTAATAGTGTTAATAATATTTTATTGCATGGTAAGCCTGAAGTCGCTTTCAAATGTATTGAGTTTTCAATTGGTTGAAAGAGACAACGTCATTCCATCTTACCTCATATCAATAATGTCAGTTTAAAAATTACTATAAAAAAAAAGGGCAAAGAGCTGAGGAAAGTGATAAAAATAGAGCTTTGTTTTGGAGCTTTGTGCGAATACATTACCGATGAAATTCCACAGGATCGCTGGAGTATCCTGGCCATTAAAATAGTCATAAACCTGAGAAGATCCAATACAGCTCCTAGGAGATGCAGGGGATTTGGGTAATGTCTGGCCAATCTCTCCATAAGTCTCAAAGCACTACGACATTCAACATTTTTGCACAGACGTTAATGGAAGATTATTCAAAACGAGCGACTTTTGTGGTGGGAGTAGTAGTACAACTACGTTGAATTCAATTTAGAGCGCTTCTTCTTTGATGGGAACCAGTCAATCCACCATCACTGTGAAAATGTGTGCAACCCCTATAAGAAACAACTGTGGTAACGCTTGTAACACCCAGAAGAAGGGGATTCAAAGAAAAATACAACAGCTTGAGAATTACTACAAACTCTTCCGTTCATGTAAAAGCCGCTAAATCAACAGAAATGCAACATTCCGAACAACACCAGGGATACAGAGTCATCCCCTACTGTACATACGACCTCTCTTCTTGATATCTGCTTGAACATCATCCTTTCACCGAGTTGAAAATAAAAAAAGCAGAAAAGATAACGATTTATGTTAGAAAAAAAAAAAGTTTAACTAAAGAAAAAAAGTTATTTACAATAAGTGAGATATCCAATATGAGAATACTCAAATGAATTTATTAATTTTTCTCACTTATGAATTAAAATGTTTACATGGGGAGCTATTTACAAGACACTAATCTCACTTGCCCACATTGCCTTAGCAATGTGGACTACACATTTTAACACTCCTCCGCAAACTCAAGATGGAATTACAAAATAATAATAATAATAATTATAGAAAAGAAATAATAATAACAAAGGTTGCCGGTCTGATACCGGATGGTTGCCGGTACTGATGCCGGGAGGTCGCCGGTACTGAGTCGGGAGGTCGCCGGTACTGAGTCGGGAGGTTGCCGGTACTAAAGCCGGATGGTTGCCGGTACTGATGCCGGGATGGTCGCCAAAAGGTAACCGGACTAAAGCCGAAAACCTTGCTCCAATACCATGTTAGAAATAAAAATTTAAACTTTGATAAGTGAGACATACAATTATGGGAATACCCAATTGGATTTATTACATTTCTCACTTATGAATTGATGAAATGTGGGACTAAACTTTAATACAAACTTTAATACTCCTCCGCAAACTCAAGGTGGACAAACCTTGAGTTTGGAGTTACAAAAATAATTCAAAGAAGCCGAGAATGTCGCCAGACTGATGCCGGGAAAGTCGCCGGAATGAAGCCAGGAAGGTCGCCGGAATGAAGCCGGGTGGTCGCCGGTCTGATGTCAGGAAGGTCGCCGGACTGATGCCTGGAAGGAAGCCAATCTGATGCCGGGAAGGAAGCCGGTCTGATGCCGGGAAGTCGCCAAACTGAAGTCGGACTGATGGTCGGAAGGTAACCGGACTAATGCCGAAAACCTTGCCCTGATACCATGTTAGAAATAAAAAATGTAAACTTTGATAAGTAAGACATCCAATTATGGGAATACCCAATTGGATTTATTACATTTCTCACTTATGAATTGATGAAATTACATAAGACTTTATTTATAAGCCTTGAGAAACAATACCTCACATTGCTTTAGCAATGTGGGACTAAACTTTAATACAAATTTTAATAATTTAAACTCATCATCCCAACTATTATTTTCTCTTCTTCTTTTTTGTTCATTTATGTCTTGAGCTAATTCTTCCAAGATAATTAGCAAATTACACAACCATTAGGATACTCCTCTACGCTTCTGACAAAATAAAGCGGGTTCTGCATGTAAGGATTATAGGCTTGGTTATGGTAGGCTTTCCAAAGCTCAGCCAACTCTTCCTTCTTTTTATCATCTGCCTTCTTCGGCTCCTCCTTCTTTTCAGGCTCTTTTGCTGGTCCAACAGAGAGGATATCTGTGGAGCAGAACTTCCTCAACTTGCTCACTATATCGACCGGATCGATGTCCCCGGTCACGGTCAATTTCCTGTCCTTCATGTCCATGGAGATTGAAACAACACCTACAGAATCACAATACAGAAATCCAGCCGAAATTGTAAGTTTTTCATGCTTCCAAGTTCTGGGGTGCTCTTTCTTTGAACCAAGGAAAAATTGAGAAAAGAAATCAAATAAATTGATTCTCCTGATCAGCTTGGCTGATGTGAGACAGACCTTCTTTCAGTTTTTGAACCCCATAGAACATGATTACCCGATTCCCAATCCACAAACTGCTAAACAAAGGAGTTTGAATAGAATTACTAGAAGTTAAAAAGAGTATACCTGAAAGACCAGAGACTGTCCTCATGGCCTTCTTCCTTATTTTTTCATCGTACAGTTCCACTTTCAAAATCACTTTCTGTCACAAAACACGATACATATCTAGTAAGATGTTGTACGTATCACAGAATTAATCAAAAGAACAAGCCACACACATCAAAACCCATCAGTCATCCATGCATATTCTACTTAAACAGAATGACAGCCAAAACTGGCCTTCAGTAACGGAAACAAGGAGAGGGAAAGAGAGATAAGCTTGAGCGGAAGTAGAGCCTGACCATTGCTGGAAAGTTTGAGGGATGTAAGAACTAATCGGGTGAAGAAGATGATCAAAACCAGGAAAGGAATATTACAGAATTTCAGAGAGAAGCTTGATGACTTGGGATCTGAAGGACTTGGACGCATACATATATATATTAAGCGGAGGAAACTAGGAGGAGTACCGAGTCAACCAAATCAAGGCAGCTGATGGTCTACGGTCAATAAATCGATGTGGGGACTGGGGAAGTCCAAAGGGCCAACACTTTCGTGGATACACGGGAAGAGTACTTTTTGCTTTTCTTTTGAAGTTTTTTCTTTGCCTATTTGTATCTTTTTTAATGTTAAAATAACGTACGAACTCATATCTAACTATGCCTTAAACTCAAGCATACAAATAATCCTTGCATTATATATCACTATCAAGATTGAATCCAACTTCACTAGACACTACCTACAAGAAATGTTGGCTCGCTCGACAACAACTTATCTTTTTACAGTGAAAAAATGTGGAGTTGTTGCAATGTGCGTAGATCTTTTTGAACGTTGAGCTTATCTAGATCGACCGACCCTGATTTGGATTTTTCATATCGCTTAGGATTAAAAGGATACATTTGCTTGAGTTTCTCAATTGCTAACCTGATTTGGCTTTTTCCTCCTCGTCTTTCTTGACAATCCACTTAGATGATCAAATTAGATGGATTAAAAAGTCCGCCATGAGCATGTCAGATGATGAGATGAAATTATAGTATGGACATGATGCTGTCCTAACACAGTTGTCCCGACTCCTTTTTGCTCTATATGCCCCATCTATTGCCTCCACAGTCTTGAGACTAGAATTGCGAACTATGAGGCTTCTCAAATTGACCCATCTACTGACGTACTCAAAAAAGAGAAACCAAGTTCAAGTTTTCTTCGACATTTTCTTTTCTTTTCTTTTCTTTTTTTTTGGTTCTATTAGTGGTGAAGGATAGCTAAGCTACGTACTGCTATAAACAAAAGAAATGGTGAAGTCTTGTTAGTCCTCCTGAATCTAATCTTGTCTCTCTCTTTCTTTTCTGGTAGAGAAAGGCAAATAACTACACGTTTTGTGTCATAAAAATTGCATTAATTAATAGTGTTGATAGTATTTTATTGCATGGTAAGCCTGAAGTCGCTTTCAAATGTATTGAGTTTTCAATTGGTTGAAAGAGACAACGTCATTCCATCTTACCTCATATCAATAATTTCAGTTTAAAAAATTACTATAAAAAAGGGCAGAGAGCTGAGGAAAGTTATAAAAATAGAGCTTTGTTTTGGAGCTTTGTGAGAATACATTACCGATGAAATTCCAACAGGATCGCTGGAGTATCCTGGCCATTAAAATAGTCATAAACCTGAGAAGATCCAATACAGCTCCTAGGAGATGCAGGGGATTTGGGTAATGTCTGGCCAATCTCTCCATAAGTCTCAAAGCACTACGGCATTCAACATTTTTGCACAGACGTTAGTGGAAGATTATTCAAAACGAGCGACTTTTGTGGTGGGAGTAGTAGTACAACTACGTTGAATTCAATTTAGAGCGCTTCTTCTTTGATGGGAACCAGTCAATCCACCATCACTGTAAAGGAAAATGTGTGCAACCCCTAAAAGAAACTACTGTGGCAACGCTTGTAACACCCAGAAAGAAGGGGATTCAAAGAAAAATACAACAGCTTGAGAAGTACTAAAAACTCTTCCGTTTATGTAAAATCCGCTAAATCAACAGATATGCAACATTCCAAACAACACCAGGGAAACAGAGTCATCCCCTACTGTACATACGACCTCTCTTCTTGATATCTGCTTGAACATCATCCTTTCACCAAGTTGAAAATAAATAAATAAAGAAGAAAAAATAACAATTTAAACTCATCATCCCAGCTATTATTTTCTCTTCTTCTTTTTTGTTCATTTATGTCTTTAGCTAATTCTTCCAAGATAATTAGCAAATTACACAACCATTAGGATCCTCCTCTACGCTTCTGACAAAATAAAGCGGGTTCTGCATGTAAGGATTATAGGCTTGGTTATGGTAGGCCTTCCAAAGCTCAGCCAACTCTTCCTTCTTTTTATCATCTGCCTTCTTTTGCTCTTCTTTCTTCGGCTCCTCCTTCTTCTTTTCAGGCTCTTTTGCTGGTCCAACAGAGAGGATATCTGTGCTGCAGAACTTCCTCAATTTGCTCACTATATCGACCGGATCGACGTCCCCGGTCACGGTCAATTTCCTGTCCTTCATGTCCATGGAGATTGAATCAACACCTACAGAATCACAATACAGAAATCCAGCCGAAGTTGTAAGTTTTTTGTGCTTCCAAGTTCTGGGGTGCTCTTTCTTTGAACCAAGGAAAAATTGAGAAAAGAAATCAAATAAATTGATTCTCCTGATCAGCTTGGCTTATGCGAGACAGACTTTCTTTCAGTTTTTGAACCCCAAAGAACATGATTACCCGATTCCCAATCCACAAACTGCTAAACAAAGGACTTTGAATAGAATTACTAGAAGTTAAAAAGGGTATACCTGAAAGACCAGAGACTGTCTTCATGGCCTTCTTCTTTATTTTTTCATCGTACAGTTCCACTTTCAAAATCACTTTCTGTCACAAAACACGATACATATCTAGTAAGATGTTGTACGTATCACAGAATTAATCAAAAGAACAAGCCACACACATCAAAACTCATCAGTCATCCATGCATATTCTACTTAAACAGAATGACAGCCAAAACTGGCCTGCAGTAACGGAAACAAGGACAGGGAAAGAGAGATAAGCTTGAGCGGAAGTAGAGCCTGACCTTCATTGCTGGAAAGTTTGAGGGATGTAAGAACTAATCAGGTGAAGAAGATGATCAAAACCAGGAAAGGAATATTACAGAATTTCAGAGAGAAGCTTGATGACTTGGGATCTGAAGGACTTGGACGCATACATATATATATATTAAGCGGAGGAAACTAGGAGGAGTACCGAGTCAAGCAATCAAGGCAGCTGATGGTCTACGGTCAATAAATCGATGTGGGGACTGGGGAAGTCCAAAGGGCCAACACTTTCGTGGATACACGGGAAGAGTACTTTTTGCTTTTCTTTGTTACTTTCTAACAATTGAACGACACCGTTTGAGACTTGCACTCTCCCTGTCTTTCTACCAAAAGTTGGATTCCACTTTCCAGGAAGTGACCAAACCAGGGGGCATGTCTCTATCTTCTAACGTCGTGTTTCGTGGTCGGACCGCGTCTTGTAATTTGTTCAAGTGGGCATGGCTCTACCTTCCCCCACCCCTGGTCTATCTCTTTCTTTTTCCCCTGGGCCATCTCTCGTTTCCGTGCCCTGCTTTGCGACTTTCTAGTTTCTGCCACTGTACCACGTGGGAGCTGCAAGTCCAGTCAATGGAAGAACTGTAAATTATTTCTCAATTTGGTATTTCGGTGGCTACACTGTAGCACTAAGCGTTCCTCACTTCGAGCCTGAATGTAAATTTTGTGTGTTAATTATAAAAACCAGTACTCAATAATTTATACCACAATCTTGTTGGGTTTATTCCTTCTATGTGAAGGAAAGCCCAATGGGGGTCTTTAATAAGCCCCAAAGCCCATTAGGGTTTTAACTTATAACCCTAAGGATGAGTTCTTTGAAAGTTGTACGGATTAAAAGAAGAGAAAGAAAAGGAAGAGACAGTTTTTCTCTTTCACGCCCAGGTTTCATCAAAGGCTAGATCTCGCTTCGTCTGTGGTCCGATCGAGCTGAAATTTTGAGGAGACGTTCACGACACAAGGGGCTATCATCTGAACGGTGAAGATCAGATTTTGAGCTCAGGAACAGTGGTTCGTACGCGTGAACAGTAACCGCAAATTGTTGGTATTTTCTCTACGTTGTTTTTCCGTTGTATTTGCCAAGATTGATATCATCTTGAAGATCTGAGTTGTAGCCTCTAGTTGTGACTAGAGAAGACTTTGTGTACCCATTATTTGGTTTATAGTGGAGATTTGACTGGACTAGGTCCCGTGGTTTTTTCTTCCTCACACCGGGGAAGTTTTCCACGTAAAAATTGCTTGTGTCGTTCTGGCTTGGTGTGATTGATTATCTTGAGATTATTTTTCAGTACATATAATTGTTGAGATTGCGCTCTATTTGCTTTCATCTAGAGAGAAGAATTATTCCGCTATTTTGTTTGTCGTTATCTCTCTCAACAAAGTGGTATTAGAGCTGTGGTTGCAAAGTTGTTTGGTTGACAATTTGAGTTATGGAAGCAAATGTGAGTAGAATGGTTAACCTCAATGGTTCAAATTATCACATATGGAAGGGAAAAATGGAAGATCTTCTTTATGTAAAAGATTATTATCTACCGGTGTTTGCTACTGAAAAACCGGCTAACAAGTCCGATACAGAATGGACTTTGTTGCATCGACAGGTGTGTGGGTATATCAGGCAATGGGTAGATGACAATGTTTTGAATCATATTAGTGGGGAGACACATGCACGTACTCTATGGAGTAAGCTTGAACAGTTGTATGCTAGAAAAACTGGAAATAATAAGATGTTTCTAATTAAGCAGATGATGGCTTTGAGATACCAGGATGGGACTCCCTTATCTGATCACCTGAATACATTCCAAGGAATTATTAATCAGTTAGCTGGAATGGGTATTAAGTTTGATGATGAGATACAGGGGTTATGGTTGCTTGGTTCATTACCGGACTCGTGGGAGACGCTCAGAACTTCTTTGTCCAACTCCGCTCCAGATGGTGTAATCACAATGGATATGGCCAAGAGTTGTCTGTTAAATGAAGATATGAGAAGAAAATCACAAGGATCCTCTTCACAGTCAGAAGTCTTGGTTACAGAAAAGAGGGGGAGAAGCAAGAGCAGAGGTCCGAAGAATAGAGATAAAGGCAGAAGCAAGTCCAACAGGTTCTCTAATGTCGAGTGTTATCATTGCGGTAAAAAGGGACACATCAGAAAATATTGCAGGCAATTGAAAAAAGAATACAAGAATGAAATGAAAAATGAGACTGACAAAGATGGTGATGGTAGAGTTGCTACCACTACTCCTGCGGACTTCCTCATTATTTATGAATATGAGGTGATTAATGTTGCATGCCATGAGACCAGTTGGGTGATTGACAGTGGTGCATCCATTCATGCTACATCTCGAAAAGATTTATTTACATCCTATAGATCTGGTGATTATGGAACTGTAAAGATGGGCAATGATGGCTTGGTTAAAGTCATTGGTGTTGGAGATGTGTATCTGGAGACGAACAATGACACAAGATTGGTTCTTAAAAATGTGAAACATATTCCTGACATTCGTTTGAACTTGATTTCTGCAGGTCAACTTGATGATGATGGGTATTGTAGCACTTTCAGTGATGGTCAGTGGAAGCTTACTCGGGGTGCCATGGTTGTGGCTCGAGGTAAGAAGTTATCTGCGTTATACATTATGCAGGCAAAGATTTCCAACGACATTGTTAATGCGATGGAAACAGATGGTACAGTAGAACTATGGCACAAGAGGCTTGCTCACATGAGTGAGAAAGGATTAGCCATATTGGGGAAGAAAAGTCTACTATATGGGTTGAAAAATACAGATCTGAAAAGGTGCAATCATTGTCTGTCAGGGAAGCAGAACAAAGCCTCATTCAAGAATTCCTCTTCTTTGAGAAAGTCAGAGATATTGGATTTAGTGCATTCAGATGTATGTGGCCCTATGAAGACAAGAACACTTGGTGACTCAAGCTATTTTGTAACCTTCATAGATGACCGTTCAAGGAAGTTATGGGTATATTTCTTGAAGACAAAAGATCAAGTGTTGGCTGTGTTCAAACAATTTCAAGCCCTAGTTGAGAGACAGACTGGGAAGAAGCTGAGGTGCATCCGTACAGATAACGGGGGAGAGTATTCTGGTCCTTTTGATGAGTATTGCAGACAACAGGGAATTCGACATCAAAAGACGACTCCCAAAACTCCTCAGTTGAATGACATAGCTGAAAGGATGAACAGAACATTGGTGGAAAGAGTGAGATGCTTGCTTTCACAAGCAAATTTGCTAAGATCCTTTTGGGGTGAGGCGTTGAGTACAGTTGTTCATGTGTTGAATCTTACACCTTGCGTTCCTCTACAGTTTGATGTACCAGACCGAGTTTGGACAGGTAAAGATGTTTCATACGATCATTTACGTGTATTTGGGTGTTTAGCATTTGTGCATATTCCCAAAGATGAAAGGTCCAAACTTGATGTGAAGACGTGAAAATGCATATTCCTTGGTTACGGTCAAGATGAGTTTGGATACAGATTTTATGATCCAGCTGAAAAGAAAGTTTTGAGAAGCAGAGATGCCGTGTTTGTCGAAGATCAGACTATTCAGGATATTCAGAAAGTATAGAAATCTGTGTCTCAGAAAGGTGATAGTTTGATTGACATGGATTTAGTTCCATTGAAGAATTTGCCAACTCAGGTTGAGAATGATATTCAGGATTACCACCAGACTACAGGTGATGTGGATGTTCCCTTAGATGTTCAGACTGATGAGCAGTTGACAGTGCCGGAGATTCCGCCGGAGGTTTCATCCAGAAGGTCTACCAGAGACCGACATCCTTCCACTAAGTATTCAGCAGAACAATATGTGTTATTGACTGACGGGGGAGAGCCCGAGTGTTTTGCAGAAGTTATGGAAGATGAACATAAGACAGACTGGGTTGAGGCCATGCAAGATGAGATGCAGTCGTTGCATGATAACCACACCTTTGAATTAGTGAAACTACCTAAAGGTAAAAGAGCCTTGAAGAACAAGTGGATTTACAGGGTGAAGCAAAGTGAGTTCACTTCACGCCCACGGTACAAGGCTAGATTGATTGTCAAAGGTTTCGGTCAGAGAAAAGGTATTGATTTTGATGAAATCTTTTCTCTAGTTGTAAAGATGTCTTCAATTCGTACTGTTCTAGGCCTAGCAACTACTCTTGATTTAGAAATTGAGCAGATGGATGTGAAAACTGCCTTCCTTCATGGTGATTTGGAGGAAGAGATTTATATGGAACAACTAGAGGGTTTCAAAGTGAAAGGTAAAGATGATTACGTGTGCAAGCTGAAGAAAAGTCTATATGGGCTGAAGCAAGCACCGAGACAGTGGTATAAGAAGTTTGAGTCTGTTATGGTAGAGCAAGGCTACAATAAGACAACTTCTGATCACTGTGTATTTGTTCAAAAATTCTCTGATGATGATTTTATCATTTTACTGCTTTATGTGGATGACATGTTGATTATTGGCAGGAATGCTTTAAGGATCGACACACTGAAGATGCAGTTGAGTAAGTCCTTTGCCATGAAGGACTTAGGACCAGCGAAGAAAATTCTTGGCATAAGAATCAGTCATGACAGGAAAGATAAGAATTTGTATTTGTCACAAGAGCAGTACATTGAGAAAGTGCTTCAAAGGTTTAATATGGACAACGTTAAAGTGGTTAGTTCTCCTATTGCTACCCACTTCAGACTGAGCACCGAGCAATGTCCTTCTACAGATGAAGAAATGAAAGACATGGCAAGAGTTCCTTATGCCTCAGCAGTAGGAAGTTTGATGTATGCGATGGTTTGCACAAGGCCAGATATAGCTCATGCAGTGGGTGTAGTTAGCCGATTCATGTCAAATCCGGGAAAAGATCATTGGAATGCTGTTAAGTGGATCATGAGATATCTTCGAGGCACTTCCAGTGTGAGACTTGGTTTTGGAATTGGACAACCATTACTAGTTGGCTACACATATGCAGATATGGCAGGAGATGTGGATACTCGGAAGTCTACTTCGGGTTATCTGATCACTTTTGCAGGTGGGGCTATTGCTTGGCAATCAAGACTTCAGAAGTGTATTGCCCTTTCTACGACAGAGGCAGAACTTATTGCAGCAACAGAAGCTGCTAAAGAGTTGCTATGGACAAAGAAGTTCATGATAGAACTTGGTTTCAAGCAAGAAAGGTATGTGTTGTTTTGTGATAGCCAGAGTGTTATTCATCTTGCTAAGAATTCCAGTTTTCATGCAAGATCGAAGCATATTGATATTCGATACCATTGGATCAGAGATGTGTTGAATGATAAATTACTGGAACTTGAGAAAGTTCACACTGACAATAATGGTGCTGATATGTTAACAAAAGCACTACCAAGACAGAAGCTTGAAGATTGTTGTTCGATCGCCGGGATGACGATTTCCTCCACATAGTCGGAAGGGGGAGATTTGTTGGGTTTATTCCTTCTATGTGAAGGAAAGCCCAATGGGGGTCTTTAATAAGGCTCAAAGCCCATTAGAGTTTTAACTTATAACCCTAAGGATGAGTTCTTTGAAAGTTGTACGGATTAAAAGAAGAGAAAGAAAAGGAAGAGGCAGTTTTTCTCTTTCACGCCCAGGTTTCATCAAAGGCTAGATCCCGCTTCGTCTGTGGTCCGATCGAGCTGAAATTTGGAGGAGACATTCAGGACACAAGGGGCTATCATCTGAACGGTGAAGATCAGATTTTGAGCTCAGGAACAGTGGTTAGTACGCGTGAACAGTAACCTCAAATTGTTGGTATTTTCTCTACGTTGTTTTTACGTTGTATTTGCCAAGATTGATATCATCTTGAAGATCTGAGTTGTAGCCTCTAGTTGTGACTAGAGAAGACTTTGTGTACCCATTATTTGGTTTATAGTGGAGATTTGACTGGACTAGGTCCCGTGGTTTTTTCTTCCTCACACCGGGGAAGTTTTCCACGTAAAAATTGCTTGTGTCGTTCTGGCTTGGTGTGATTGATTATCTTGAGATTATTTTTCAGTACATATAATTGTTGAGATTGCGCTCTATTTGCTTTCATCTAGAGAGAAGAATTATTCCGCTGTTTTGTTTGTCGTTATCTCTCTTAACAAAGTGGTATCCCCCTCACACATCGGGCCCTGGGTTGGATGCAGACAACCCGTTTCTCCCATGGACTGTTGGGTCCGAGACTTGTTGGTAAACCTGGGCTCCGATACCAGTGTTAGGTGGTCTTGGGCCTTCTCAACCCCAAAAGCTAGCTCAAGAGGTGAGGTTTTCCCTCACACTTATAAACTGACCACCAACTCCTTCCACAACCGATGTGGGACAACCCCAACAAATCTTAAATAACTTAAGTAATCAGAAGATCACGTGTCGTTTAAATGAAACCAAAATCGTTAGATATAACAAATTCAGTAGGTTGAGGGATGAAATCGCAACGAAAAGTAAAAATCACTCAATAATTTATACCACAATCTTAAATAACTTAAGTAATGAGAAGATCACGCGTCGTTTGAATGAGGCAAAAATCGTTAGATATAACAACTTCAGTAGGTTGAGGGATGAAATCGCAACGAAAAGTATAGTTTGTGGGGGCGAGTTTATAGGGTATTTAAATTGAGGTATAAGTTCATAGGGTTTTTGTAATTAACCCAATTTTTTTTCATGTTTCACGTGGGATGAAGGTGGCACTAGAGCTAACTTATTTTAATCCCACTTCTCTGTTTTTTTTTTGGGTGGTTACTTGCTAAGCTAAGACTATAATCAAATCAATTGGGAGGGAGTTCGTTTTCCACCGTAGATCTACTGGAGAAAGTTGAAGAGGTCTTAGTTGTGGATGCTTCCAACAAGATTCGAGGAGCCGATCCATCAAGCAAGACTGTGCCGAAGGGGATTGAGATTACTCTTGTTTTCATCCCACTTTTACTAGAAATAGATCTTCTGGTTTAGATTCTTTGAGCACGTGCTGTGTCCTGCACATATATTTGCGAAGTTAGATATTGTTTTCATGGAAGAAAAATAGAAGACAAAACAAAATTTCTACAGCGAGTCTCTTTAGCTTCTTTCAATCATGATCATGAAGGTCGAGAAATATACAATTGCGTCACCATTACTACCTCATCACCAGACACCAAACCCCGCACCCCCTAACCACGTATCCGTAACCTCATAGTAAAAACCATGAACCCCAACAGCAGCAAGATACAACAAGACATCGAGGAGCTAGCAGAGAAAACCATATAAAATCCTTCGTGGGATAACTTTTCAGAAAGTCAACAAGAACAAGGCTAAGCAGAATGCGGCAGCTACCCTTGTAGATAGGTTGGTTTCAAAGAAAACTTACCCACAACCGACCATACAAATCAGTCGAACTGGATGCAGATTGTCCTACAAAGCTGCAAATACAAGATGCGGGTGCCAATATAGATTTTTATTTACATTCCCAAGCCAGATAGTATGAAAAGCCCCTCACAATCACCAATATTTTGCCAATGAAAAAGCCCAGTGGACTCATTCATTAAACTTCATCTAGAAGCTATTGAAAGTCTTGTCTTTGACTTCGATTGGTCAGGATGAATCTGGCATACAATGGAGCGTTGCAATTGTTTTGGACCAATTCGTGTTGTACGTTAGGTTTCTGGAGTCTGGGCTATATGTTTAAGCTGCAGTCTCCGTTTTCATACCTTTCAAACCATAAAAGCTTTACCGCATGTTTAACGGGTGAGCAGGCTCAGCTGTCCCATTTTGAGGGAAATCGTCCAAAAATTACACTGAGCCATGATTCTGACTGCTGTAACTTATTGGAGGAATTGGCTTTTTAGTCTGCAAGTGGACAGAGTGACAGTCTGCATATATAAAGCCATTAAAAACAGGATGGGGGCCTTTGGTTAGACAGACCAGTCTCATTCCTGCAATTAAGCCAATTGTCTTCTGGGCTCTCTCAGGGCAAACTCGCACCAGTTGGAGTCATGTTTGAAATAGCGTTTCAAGGCCCTTCGGCTTTCCAGTGGCCAGTGGGCATTTTCGCACCATTTGGAGTACGTTTCTATTCCTAGAAACTGCAGTGCTATTATATATATATATATATATATATATATATATATATATATATATATATATATATATATATAGATAGATAGATAGATAGATAGATAGATAGATAACTGCAGTGCTATTTGCCAACAGGTTCGTGATGAAATGGAAAGGATGCTGTGGTCCTGGTGAGTCGGTGACTATCTTGTCTGCTACGAATAATCGAACATACCGTCTAGTAAAATGGGTATAAATTAACGACGAAGAGAAGCCAAATGTGTCGAAATTGACATTTTAGCTGCTTTTCGCATTCAGATATTAAAAAGTGGTTTTTTTTAAACAGTGGAAACTTATTACGAGGACATGTTTGTTAGCTCAAAATTTTGAGGGCCCAAATTTCTAACAAAATAAATATACTTCAAAATTTTTAACTTTTACACATACACTTCAAACTTTTTCACAAACCACAATAAACTTCAATATTCAAAAGATTACTAAAATTTTAGAAATATTCCCGAACATTTTAGTAAACAAACGTTATATTTTCTCTTCACTCTGTTTAACTTAATTATAAGGCTAGCCACTTACTGATCGGAGGTGTTATTTGTGAAAATAAATTAAGGTTGTGTTTGAGTGATAAATTTAAGGTTAATTAAAATTTGAGTATGGAAGTTGGAAAAAAGTGAGGAGAGAGTGAAAAAGTGAAAAAATTTATGGGAAATTGTGAGAAAAAAAAATTATAGAAGTGGGTGAAAAAGTGAAGAGATAGATATTTTTGTAATGATGATAAAAATTCTGGTTAATAAACGCAACCTATGAACAATAGATTATAAAGGCTAGCCACTCAGTGATCTGAGGTATTATTTGTGAAAATAAACTAAGAACAGAGGATTTTAAAAAAGAGACTTTTGTATTTCTTGTTTTCCTATTTGTTCACATATATTGTCTGGCTTGTTGGAGTTCTACAATGCTGCTTCTTACGAGCGCTCTTAGAACAAGTTCATTAGGTGCGATGTCAAATGTCATCAAAGATTTGAGTGACGCTCTCTTGACACCAATTAGTTTTTGAAAGAATAACAACTCCACGGTTCGATAAGTAGTATTAGGGGCTAGAAGATCATGAATTCGAGTCGTGGGAGCATTATTGTGGGGGAAGAATTGTTGGAGTTCCACAATATCACTTCCGCTTTTAGAACATGTCTGTTGAGTGCGATGTTGAATACTACAAAAATTTAAGTAACGCTCTCTTAATATTAATTGATTTTAAGAGTAATGACCGATAAATAGTTACATACAACTTATACACACAAAAGTGTGAAAATATAATCTTAATGATTATTGGGATTGAATTCTATGGATGGAGCGAGGAAATTCTGCTGAAGATATTGAGGCACTGATATGGTTGCATGTTGATTTTCATTTACTGCAGCACCCGTGACTTAAGAGGTTGACAGAAGATATTGGTTTACAATTTGTGCAAAATATTTATGCAATATCTTTTAATTATTGATTTTTCTTTAATTTGTTAGTGCACTATAAATGGTGAGAATTAATAATTTGACGAATTATAGTCGGGTTTATAAAAATCATAGTAAAATATTCATTGTCATTACAATTAAGAAATAGAATCGTGCATCTTAATTTTTTATTTTATTTTTGATAATAAAATCGTGCAATAATTAATTGGAAGAGGGTCTCCTCTCATTAGCACTCTGTCTATATCTCTCTCTCTGCCTCAACATAATGAATAGCCAATTGATCCATTTGATAAATTTGTCAGTTATTTCTATCTTAAAAAAAAAAGGTAACAGTATATAATTGAAATATAACGGAGAGAGGAGAAAGAGTAAGGAGAGATAGAAATTTAAGTGGTTCGGTCTAGAATATCTACATCTACTGTAAAAGTCCTTTATGATTGTATTTTATATTATAAATTTATACAGATTACAAAGTTGAATGTCTCTATTTATAGAGACAATACAAAGTATGATAGGAAAATATTTCTACATTTAAATTTGAATATCTGCATTTAAATTAACGATATTACATTTAAACTCAAATATTTGATATCGTAATAAAAATAATATCATATTAAATGTTGATATTATATTATCTCTAACAGCCCCCTTCAAACACAAGATGGAGAAATTTTCAAATATTGTGTTTGAAAAATGAAATTGTGAGTGATCTGGCCTTAAACGATTATATGCATATGAGCATTGAGAAGTAAACCAAGCAAAACAACAATAGCCAACGGACCAAGTTGTGTCTTTAACAACAATAGACAAACGACTAAATATAGCCAATAAAGACAATTAATGATGTTGAACAAAAATGACTTATTCTTCTGATGTCTTTTTTTTCTCTTTTTTTGGACTTGTGTTGACTCTTTTCTTTTATTTTCTCTTTTTTTCACTTCTTCTTCTTCTTTTCTTACACTCACACCTCGAACAATAGAAATTTGTAAGACAAATGATGGATCTAAAATTAAAGTGTCAAATTTGAGACACATAGACTTGCCAGAATGCTCATTGAAAGGGCAAGATGCGGAAGCGTGAAGCCGCTAGACCCAAATTATGATTGTAGGATCACATACTCTAATACCATGAGAAAAAAAAGAGATAAACAGTGTATAATTGAAATATGATGGAGAGAGGAGAAATGGTAAATAGAGATAGAGATTTGTTGATCAACCTAAAAGACCTACATCTACTGTAAAAGTCTTCTATAACTGTGTTTTGTATTATAAATGCATACATATTACAAAGTTGAAGATTTATATTTATAGAGACAATACAAAGCATGATAGAAAATATTCTTACATTTAAATTTGGATCTATGCATTTAAACTAATAATATCACATTTAAACTAAAATATTTGATATCGTAATAAAAATAATATCATATTAAAATGTTCATATGATATTATCTCTAACACTATCCATATAATTTCTAACTGTATGCAATAGCAAATTAAAGGGGAATTTTTAGGTGAGTCGGTCCATTAGAACATCAACTATATACAAAAAAACATGATAGCATACATACGTTAGAATTTTTTTTAAAGAAGCCATATTACGTAAAAATGGGTTCAAAAAGGTTTTGGTAAAATAATAGAATAACTAATTGACATTATTAGTTTTATTATTTATTCTCGATATTACGTATTTGAAGTATCATCATTTCATATTACTAATAATTAATTTCATATTTCGCATCTTTTTTTCAAAGGTTAATTATATTTTTGAAGCTGTTTCTTTCCGTAAAAAGATTAATCCGAGCTGGAAAATAACGTGAGATATTTTGCTCTTTGGTGCAAAAAGGAACACGAGATGGGGCTCGCACGTTACAATGGTGTACGGAAGCACATTGTGGCCTATTTTTTGGCCACCGAGCACCTTAGAAAGCATCAAACCACGGATTTCATTCCCAATCAGCCTGCATCCGCCACGTATCCACTCTTTCAGATGACGTCTCTCTTCTTGTCCTTTTTAAGCTCCATACCCGATTCCCTCCGCCTCCTAACTCGGTTCAAATGACTCGATGGGGAGAGGATCTGATAGTTTAGGGATCACGGTAGTCACTCTTTTTTAATTACCACGTTTATTTTTCATTATTGCTAAAAACTTAAAACATGATTGTGATAAAATAGGCTTTACAAATTGCAAACATGTGCAAGTAATTGTGTGCTGAATTCCGTAGACAAAAAAGGTCCTATAATGGAGTGCATTTATTATGTTTATTTTTCTTTAAAATTAAATTTAAAGATAAATACAACATTCGTCTTTTTAGTTTAGGCCAAAATCAAATAAGTCTTTAAACTTTAAAATACATAAAATTAGTCCATGAAGTCGAAAGATCTTAGAGAGACTAAAGTCATAATCGATGTAAAATTTTAGGGACTAATTTTTTGTATTTTAAATTTTAAGAACTTATTTTAATTTTCGGCCAAATTACGAGGACCAATGTTATATTTGTCATTTAAATTTAAATGTAAATACGTAACCTTATGCTTTAAGGTTAAATTAACTTTATGATTAGTTTCTTAAATTCGTGTGGTGTCTCGTTTAAATTGAGTAATCTTGAAATCTCATATTATTTTGGGACAGAAATTAATAAAAATAAAGGTGTATCAAGAAAATGAAAACTATTAAAAAAAACGTTTGTGAAAAAAATAACGACCTTAAAGTTCTTTTTTTTTAATCACTCCAATTACCTTTATTCAATACAAAACAGAGAAACTAGGGATAAATCCAGAGGCGGAGGGAGGGGGGGCGAAGGGTATCAGCCGATACCCTTCACCTCCCAAAAAAAAATTTTACTTAGCAATTTATTTTCTTTTATTTTTTTTTAAAATAAGTTGGCCTGGGCCGACACCCATCAGGCTCAGGCCCAGGCCAACTAAACCATATTCTCTACATAAAAGTCTGGTGGACTCGCTTTGGACAGCTGGCTGCAATTAGTTTCTGGGCCTGATTATGATATCCGAAGGCCATAAGAGGAACGCGGGATCTGCTCATTCACGCTGGTGTGGTTCCTCACATGCCCATAGGCCATAAAACGTAATAAAGCTAACTGCTATGTAGAGTTTTTTTATTAAACTTGACAAAACAAATTGAAAAAGCTTACCGGCCATGTTCTTAACACAGGATCGCGGAACTGATCGAGGACGTTTACATGTCTCTCATTAATTCTATAAGATCTTTCATCTTTTAATATCGCTCGACATTGGCTTCTTAATTTGTCCATCTCAATTTGAAGTTTTTGAAATCCTTTCTTTGTTGTTCGCAATTATCTACATTATTTCTTAAAAAATTTGAAATTGGGGTGGTCATGAATTTTCTACATGTGGCCCACGCTAACTAAGTTTACTTAGGGAAAAAGTCACATATTGCGACCATAGTTAACAAAAACTAAATGAACGATACGATTTCATGAATATTAATCAACGGTTAGATCTTAACCCACGGATTACATTTACAGTAAAAACTGCAATGTAAAAGATTATTTGACAATAAAATTACGGTACAGAGCACATAAAAAGATAGTGGTAGTACTTCATCACGAAGAAGATACAAATAATTTATCACTGCAATACTACTCGTAAGATACGATTGTCGCATAGCTGCTATATATTGGAATAGCCACGTAACTATAAATAGAAGTCTCTCGCACCAAATTCTCTCCATTTAACCCCCTATTCCTCTCCACAGAAATTGTTGGGTTCCACACCCATATGAGATAGACTTGGAATAGAAGTAGACTTGTAGTGGAAGTCTACTTCATCCCTACTTCAAGTTTATCTGAGTTTTCTTTGTATTTTTTCCTATAAATAGAGGCTTATATTATAGGAGAAAAAATATGTGAGCACGTGAGAGCGTGAGCATTGAGCAGAAAGAGAGGAAGAGGAAAAGAGTGGTGTGACTATTGTATTGAGCGGGTAGAATGATTTTTTAAGCATTCTTAATAAAATTGCTCTGGGGTGGACGTACGTGGGCCGGATTGGAGCCGAACCTTGTAAATTCTTGGTGTTCCTTTCTTTTAATTTCCGTGCCGCTTTTTCCAACAGAGTGCACCCATTTCTCTCTCTCTCTTTTGCCCCTATCACGTGACAACAATATTTCGGATGTTTTCGTCCTTAAAATTTATTAAAGGAAAATACACTTCGTATCTTTTTCGGCTTCAGCGTTCCCTCCTTACTTGTCTGCGTGCGTGAGTGACAAAGAGCTAGAGAGGGAAGTGGTGTGCGATAAAACAAAACCAGAGAAAATGGAGAGGGGGAAGGCTGGTGGAAGATGTAAAGAGGTGTTGGAGAGGAAAAGACAACTCTACCCCCAACCTTGTTAGTAACGCCTATCTCTATTGGTCAAGTCGTGCGACAACTCTTCTTTTTTTGTCACGTGATTCTCCCACTATACCGAATCTCTTTCCTTCACTTTGCCACTTCATAGAATTCACGTTTGACTTCATTTTCCGTTATCTCAAGCAAACATACACTTTTCAAAAATCAAAGCCCTTAACTCAAATTCTCCTTAATATTGCAATTTAGATGGAATTACAAACGAATTGTCACATGTCTTACATCGAAAAAATCAAGACATTGTTAATGATATGAGTTTGGTTGTAGTTGTGAAGAAACAGTTGCAAGAAATGGGAGATATAGAATGCGATGAATTTTTGGAAGTCAAACTTTTTTGTGTGGATAACTCTATTAGTGTACCGAATACGGAAGACATTATACCAGCTCGTAGTCTTTCGAGGCGTGGAGGGCAAACTATTACTTATTTCCATCATTCTCGTGTGTAAGTGTTTTGCCAAGTTATTGATTTGCTCATTCAAGAAATATTGGAGGTCTTGCTATAGAGATAGTTGAGACAAAAAAATACTATATTTCCATTAGTTTATCAACTTATTGAGTTGATATTAGTGTTATCAGTTGCGACTACAATCGTTGAAAGAATATTTTCTGCGATGAAGATCATCAAGAGTGATTTGCGTACATCGAGCAAGAAGTTTTTAAAAGTATTGAGAACGAAGTCATGTTGCAACATTTTTAGAAGATGCAAAAACGTAGGATGCAATTTTCACCTCTCAGCTGTAGTACATAGTAAGGTACGTGTATTATAATATTTTTAATAATTTTAGTCTTTAATTTTCGATATTGTAACTGTAAGATAATTTTTTGCATTACGAAGGAAAAAAAAAATTTATTGTCATTTCGCGTATAAAGTTCGACCCCCATGAATTTTGATCCTGGATCCGCCACTGGATAAATCCCAGTATAGATACAAACTAAGTTCGAAAAGTGCTAATGTACATGGAGGTAACCTTCAGAACTAATTTAAGAGGCAACCCATCGAACAAGATGGTAGGCTTCCAAATTTACAGCTCGATTAACAAAATTAAAATCAAAAAAATCAAAAGCAGACAAAAAAAAATAGCAGAATCAGATATTCGCTCGTAGACATACCAATTCACTCGAGAAACAAATTTCTTAAAAACTTCAATGGTGCAAAGGGAATTCCCTCTAAAATCACTTTCTAAAAGCCTCTGCACTTTGCCTCTTCAATCCTAATCAGTGCCGCAAACATTTCACCCTCCAAAACTGCTGCCACAACTGTCTGCCCAATTTTTACACCAATGACAATCCTGAAAAATTGAGTACCCACAGAAAAATTCGGATCCAGATCGCCTGCAGCACCCACAACTGCCTCTCAGAGTTGCACCTGCAATTGGTGCAGCCGACGAATTCCAGGGGATTCTGGTCAGAAAAATTATACCTCATATCGAAATTGACTTTAATCAGACCCCTGCGGGTGGGTTCCACCTAGGTGCCGCCATGATTTCACCCCGACGTTCCCAGGCCACAACATGCTCTCCACATACATGATTAATACGAATTATCCAATAGAGCATTCTTAGCTGGCTCTCTATTCTAACCAAAATCCTAGCTGGCTCTCTATTCTAACATTTTGGTTAGAATAGAGAGCCAATTTAATCAAAAAGCTAAAAAATACTCATCAACAACCTCACTAATTTAGCAAATTTTAACAAAAAATTTGAAGAAAGGAACAATGACTCTCTATTTTTAGAGAGCCACTATTCACTTCATTATCTTAAAATATTAATATATATTCTTTTTTTCTTTTTTCTTTTTTTTCTTCTTTTTTTTAGCAAATTATTATTTACTTCACCATCTTAAAATTTAAAAAATTTCCAACAGTTAGTAAAATAAAAAATTTAAAAATCGATATTTTGAAGATAAGACAAATATTCAAAAATATGACGGTTACGATAAAATGAATATTCAAAAATATAAAATGTTAGAAAAATAATAAATAAATCTTTGAAAAATAATATTTAAATAAAATAATAAAAATAGATGGTTAAAATAGAGAAGCTGTTTGGAATGTTTTTTAAAAATTGATAATTAAAATAGATAAATATGTTTTTTTTGGTTAAAGTAGATAGTCAAATTTAAATAGCAAGATAAGAATGCTCTAAGTGACAAGTGTAACTGCAAGTTCTAGACTCCTAAACACGTGTTTGATTGAGTTGGGCACCCGTCCCTACTTGCCAAAGAGCGGAACCTACTCGATACCACCCAAAACCAAATCCCTCCACATATAAAATTATACATCCTCTGCAGCCTCCGTTAATTTCTTACGATCCCAAACCCCCAGCTTATGGTATCCAAAAATCCGAACCCGGCTGAGGGCTTCTACCTTGACCCGACCGGAATGGCGCTACCCGGACTCGGGCCCTTCCCGACCACCACTTCCACTACTGCTACTACTACGACAACAACGTCGTCGACCACCGCTTCGTCGGAGGATCTGTCTAAGAAGATCCGGAAACCCTACACCATAACCAAGTCCAGAGAGAGCTGGACCGAGCCCGAGCACGACAAGTTCCTCGAGGCACTCCAGCTGTATGTAAAATCTCTATGAATTCTTTTTCTTTTTTCGAAGGCGAAATTAGGGTTTAAAGGTTACCTATTTGTACCTATATTCATGTATGGATGAACATGATGGAAAAGAAATGCGACTGCATTTTTGGGTTGCTAGCTAGGGAATTCAGGATTTTGGGTTGGGAATGAGTGGAAGAGAAGTTTCGGTTATGTTTGGATGCTGGGAAAATGGGTCGGACTTAGTAAGTATTTAACGAATTCGTGGGATTTGAGAGGGGCTTGGTGGTAGGGAAATCTATTAGGCTTTCTGTTTGGTTGCTGAGGAAATGAGCGAGAAGGTAAGAATTGGAATTTGAGTGTTTGGTTAATTGATGAGAAGTTGTGGAGTAGAAGAGAGTAATCTGTCTGCAATGTTCTTCCTAGTGGATTAGGGGAAACGCATAATGTTCTTTTTCTTTACATGTGTGTGTGTGTATCAGCTTTTTCTGGCAAAGAAATGCAGTTCTAGGTGGAATCGAGCCTTAAGAGGAAAATGCTGTGGTTCGTAATTAATGTGAATTGTTGTGCTTAGAATATTGGTTTGAGAATGCTAATATTGGTTCCCCACATCCCTTAATGGGGGTTTGTTATTTGGATTTTTTTTCTCCCCTCCACTTTCTGAAAGCAAAAGAAGAAGCATGGAAAGGTGGTGTTGTCTTTGAACACCGTTCAAATACCTTTATATTGATATAGCCTGTATTAAGAAGTTACCAAATGCAATAGTCCTTAGTATCATATTCCTGAGAATTAGAAGAGAGCACAGAACAAAAATGCGGTTAGTTCTTGGCATTTGATCACCGAAATTGTAGAAGATATTAGCACTTACCAAATTTTGGTTGTAAATCTTAACTTGAAATGCTATGAATGTAAGCATTTTTTTTTAAATTTCAAAAAGAAAAAAAAAACTTTGTGCAACTATGAAGATGATGCTTGTGAGGGGAAGGTACTGTTGATTGCTAAAGGGAAAAAGGAGTGATACGATTGAGTAGAATGGCTCCCCTCGCTTTCTTTCAAATTCCAGTTTATTGGTTTCAGCTTTATGATGTTTCCACCAATATGCTTGTGGTAGGTAGGTTGGTAGTTGTATTATTGAATTACAAGTAACTGTTTTTGTTTTACCATGCCAAAGTCATTTGTAGTTTATGCCTGCAGAAAGTAAGAAATGAAAATTTTGAGGCACAGAAGATTTGTCGTGAAATCAATTCGGCTACTGTGAGTTCCATTTTGAGTTGGTTATGTTTGCAAATGAGAATTTTGGAATGGAGAGAATTTGGGCCAAAATTTTCGTTTTCAAACATGCCCTCATTTGTTTACTTGCTTGAAACCCAACGCTTTTCTGTAACTTTTGTTCTTACTTTTTCCTTCATTCCCTAATGTTATCTTATTTTCCTTTCTGCCGTTCAGCTTTGACCGTGACTGGAAAAAGATTGAAGCTTTTGTTGGGTCTAAGACAGTGATACAGGTAATTTTATCTGCAGAATTATCATTACTTAGCAAAAAAAAAGTCTACAAATTGTTCCTACAAATGATTCTTATTGTGCTGTTTTCAATCTCAAAGAGGGGGATGGATAAGGAGTTCCTCATTGCTCCACTTATATTCCTTTGCAGTCTTCTTTGTACGTATGTTTATCTATAAGAACATCTCATGCTGAAAGTCTGTTGTTAAGGTGAAACTTTTATGTTTTTTCTTATTTCTAAAGTCTTGTTGTCTTTTTGTTCTCATTTTCCTATCCATATATGTTGTTGATTTTCCGTCATGACTGTCTCTCTGAATGTTCTGGCACTGTCTTTTAGTGTTCCTCTTTATGTTCTTTAATCATACAACTCTGCTTGTACTCTGCCGTTGAGTTGTCACTGGGAAAAAAGATATAAGACTTTTATTTGGTCAGCCTAAACTGTTTTCACTTGGGAAATTGAAGCATGTTTAAGCCTCCTTCTATGTCATTGCAGTCACTCCCTTATGGTGAACAATGCACTATATGGAGTTCATGGAGAATTTTGTGACTGTCTATCGGCTAGTATAGTAGCCTGCAATGCCCAACTTCTTTCATTAACTTTGATGTTCTGCTATTGCAATTTGCTTTTCTCAAGGAATATTTTATTTGTATAATTGAATACTCATATGATGTCTAGCTTTTAAATTTTGTTGCCCAAGATATTGTCCGGGGTTCACTTTACATTGTCAAATGCATTCAAGACAACAAATGTCATTGTCTCTTAACCAATGCACTTGTAATTTCATCTATTTATATTTATTTACTGAGTACCAACATCCAATGGACATATTTTGCAGATACGGAGCCATGCACAGAAGTACTTCACGAAGGTTCAGAAGAGCGGGACATCTGAACATTTACCTCCACCCCGGCCAAAAAGGAAAGCTACTCATCCATATCCACAGAAGGCTTCCAAAAATGGTCAGCATAGTTTGTTTGATTAGTTTTAACACCAACATAGTGCAACCCCAGGCTCATTGAATGCATATTTGGCAGCTCCTGTGCTCGTACAAGTGTCGGGTTCTTTTCAAACCTCATCTGCTTTGCATGAACCTGGATATGTCGTAAGGCCTGATTCCTCTTCAATGCTTAGAAGTCCTATTACTAGTGCTGCTGTGTTTTCCTGGACAAACAATATATCGCATGGGACAAAAGGTCATCAACCTGTTCTCTAGTATATGCATGTGTACTGTTAGTATAAAGTCTTTCGCATGTGTTTTTCCTAATAATGTTTGTTTTGCCAGTGCCAACAGTGGCAAATAATTGTTGCAGTAGCACTGAAAGCGCTCCAAGAGCACGGCCAATTGCTGAAACAACTGATAAACAAAATCACGGGCATCCTTTGAGAGGTCAGCACTTTTATTCATTCATAGCTGTGAGGTTTTAATCATTCAATAGTGGTTACTGTGGTTTTACTTGTCTTATATTTGACAGGGAATAAATCAACATGACAGATTTATGGAAGTATTTTTACTTACTATCTGCTGATGCAAGTTCCAATTTGTGTTCCATCTTGTTTATGAGCCAATAGCTCTAGCTCCAATGGTCCTTCCTTTCTCCACGAAAGCTGGGTGGAGAATATTGTGATTGGTTCAAGACCAATCTGTGCTGTCTAACACTTGAAAAGGAAATAGACATGTTTATGAATGTTGGATGTTCTAAATTTTCAAGATGTGAACACAGCTATTTTTCTGGACACATAAGATGAACATTTTGATCTGTGTGTTTGCCAACACGAATCTACTAGGGGCATCAACCACTGGTAGGCTATCTGCCTATATCCTAAATATTAGAATGTGACCTTTATGCTTGGTCTACGTCTGTAACAGTAGGATCGATTGGTTAAACCTAATTAATCAAATCTATCTTGTGGCACTTCACTCCTTTTATTTGATTTAAAGTTAAAGAAACGGCAGTCGTCGTGCTGGATTCTGGTTATTGGAGAGACAAGAGCACAGCACAGAAATTTTTGTGTGTCCAACTATGGAACTTAGACTTGTTTTTTCTAGTTGAACACTGGTTACATTCTCTTCTTATGTATAACTAAGGGATTACCCTAGATATGTGCCTGTGTGATTAAATTATGATTATATTTATTAAAACAATGATCTTTAGTACAAACTACAGTTGATTCACTATGCATACATACTCAAAAGCCCTCATGTTTGTTGCAGTTCTTCCTGACTTTGCTCAAGTATACAACTTTATTGGCAGTGTCTTTGATCCAAATGCTACTGGTCATCTGCAAAAGCTAAAAAAGATGGACCCTATAGATGTTGAAACGGTATGTTAACCCATATCACGTTGATAAAATTCTTTATGTATAAGGTTGTACGTTGCCTCTTTGTATGACTTATGCTGTTTGGAAGCAAAGATGCTGCTTAATCTTTAGCAAGCATTAGAACTTTTAGCTTGATTAGTCAGCTCTGCCTACAACTTCCTCAGTATAGAATTAAAATCTATGATGTTGACTAACAAGCACAATTGTCAAAAGCCTAGGGCACATTTAGCGCAACGTTCTGATTGGAGCCTAGGCCCCTAGTGCAAGTTGTGCTCTTGACTGAAATAAAGCTCTCATTTATCAAATTAGAGGTCTAAGTATTTGTAAAGAAGAATTCCTATTAGATAAACGTAAAAACTTTATATCATAAGTCCTAATAGCAAGAGCATCTCTGAATTGTGTGACCCATATAGGTCCAAAAATTTGAATCTATATTGAGATCCCTACTTGTAAATGTGAATGAAGTTATCATTGGCAGAAAATAGTGATCAAACTGAATGGAATTTAAAACAAAATAGTGGATCCTGTTGTCTTACATTTCGTAAAACATGTTCTGCCATGTACCCCAAGTAGAAATTTACCAAGGTAGACTTTATCAAATTCAGGTGCATGGTTTTACAACGTTTTCCAAAAAGATTGTGTAAGAATTGAGTCATATTATTCAAGGGTAAGTTTTATTTAGTTTCGGATCAAGCCTTATTGATTGCATTACATACATTTTTAAAAAATAGCCTGGTGTTTGCTCAAAAAGTGTATGCTAGTTGCACTTTAACCATGATGAATGTGCTTTACTTTTCATAATCTAGTTTTAATTCACTTGTTTCTTTACACTTTTCGATTTAATCCTGTCTAGATATGTTATCACAACTTTGTAATGGAACAATTGTCTAGATGCTTTGAAGATGTTGCAGATAGCTATTTATTCGTATCTTTGGCTTTTCTCCAGGTGCTACTGTTAATGAGAAATCTGTCCATCAATCTGACCAGCCCTGATTTTGAGGATCATGTAAGGCGCCGTTAATTCAGCTCTTAGATTATAATTGGAAATATTTATGATGCATCAACTCTGATTTGCTGTGTTCTTTTGTTGTTCTTGACTGGGATGAAAATGTTGTGGCTTTAGGCTCGTGCTGCTTACTGTTCTTTGTGTTTTAGAGATTCTCAGCTTACTATTGAGATTCTCAAGTGAACCTTTCTATGTCATTTTAGACGTTCGTCCATGGTTTATGTTGCATTCATGATGCTATAATGGTCGAGTATATGACTTGCATTTCTGAGCAGGAATTTAATTTCCGAGTCTCCTGTGACTAAGTACATCTCAGGCTTGTAAGCTCAAAGGAAGAAAATAAAAATAAGAAATGAAAGATTACAGCACAATATCTGTCTATGTAAAGTACATAGTCATGTTTTAAAGTTGATCAAGATGTTCAAAATTCGGTAATCTAAATCCAAGAAGATATTTGAAGGATCTACTGTTTCAGAAGTTTTAATAATGAAACGAAAGGCACCAGAAGGAGGACCAATAACCCAACTAGGCTCTTGTGAATAAAGGCGGGCAATTGTGTATGTTTCACAATAACTCTTTACTGAATGAGCTTGGGCAAAGCCAAATCAAAACTATAGTGAGGTAATTGGACCTAATAACTATATAAAGTCCCTCGGTGAGACAACTTTGTTTGTAGCTTCCATTGGGGATAGTTGTGTGGCCCTGCAACTTCATGTGCTCTGTTTTGTATTCATCATTTGATGGAAGAACCTGATTAGGACTTCTTATCTACAAGTCTGTATTTTGGCCAGTGTAGATAGTCATGTGTCTAAAGAATCTTAATTTCTTGACACGATAGCTGAGTCAGGTAGTGCGTCTTATTCGCACTCGTTAGAATCTATTGGGCTCACAAAAAATAATGATATTTACAGTGCTGCTGCTGCTTCTTTCTTTCTTGGTTTATTTATCCTAGCTATTCTATATCATCGCCTCTTTGTGGATATAATGTTTTTCTTTGATGCAGAGAAGGTTGCTGTCATCCTACGAGATTGACACGGAGGATACAACTAATTATGGCGATGCAGATAAAACATTGTATATCGAGCAATCCAAGAATGTTGCTTAGCTTGGGTGGAATGTCACGAGAGCTTTTAGTCTGACCTTGTTGACTGTGCTTATTCAAAGGGCGGCATTCGGATGGGCAGCTTGAAGTCTTTGATGGAGAATTATAACCTGCTGCAATTCTTTGTTACTAGTATTTTCATGTAGTGATGCCACCAGATACCTAGTATGGTTAGTAACGATTGCCATTTTGATGTAATGTGTGTGTATATATATATATCCTGAAAGGAAAAAAAAGGAATATATATTGCTGGAATGTAGTCTGTTGAAGTTGATTTCTTAAGGTTTGATCCTGTATAGTGTCGGGTCTTCTGATTATCAAGTTTTGCCTTTGTTGGTTTATTGATAAGGTGCCAACAACATCTAGGGGATGCCAGTGTAACCTGTAATGTCTGAGATCTAGTGTTGCTTGATTTGCTCTGAACAACTACAATAAACTCAGGTTGCTTTTTACTGTGCAATGCAGAGATATATTTTATGGACAAATGAATGGTTTTTAGTTCAGCATTTATGCCTACCCTAAATATTCTTCGTTTTTCATGGGCGAATGTAGTCTAGGTGGACGTTAAGCCAGATTTACCATATCATCGACTGTTCTTATAAACGGTCCCGCATCCATAAATTTAATATAATTTTTTATATTAAACAATTTATTATTATTACAATATTCACTCAAATTTTTTCTCAACTTATTTTTTCACCTATTCTCATAAAATATCTTTATTTTTTCACTAATTCCATACCGATCCAGAGATTAATATTTCAATTTGCTCCATTAATACTCATAGTTGGTTTGAAGACAACAGGGTGTGTTTGTGTTGTAAAATTTTAGTGTTGTTAAAATTTTAGGTATTGGGTTTAGTGAAAAAGTGAAGAGAGAAGTAATTTTTTATATTTTTTGTAATGAATAGTAGTGATTTGATGGGGGAGAGAGAGATTATATTGTAATTTTTTATTATGTTAAAATTTTAGAGTGTGTAAAATTTTAGAACGCAAACGCAACCTATGACCGAAAAAAATGGAGTTTCTAATATATGAAAAAATAGAAAATAACTCCAAGAATTAAAAGGATGGGCTACTCACCGGCCTGAGTAGATGGGTTGCACCCAGATGACTGCGGATCACTGCAACCCGTGTTATTTAACTAGCCTTGTTCGCATAACGCTAGGGTTTCAGTGCTTATCTGCCTCTCCGTCTTTCTGACTTCTGTGCGGAAGAATCAAGGGCTCGCGCTGTCCTCGCTGCGCAATTATGGTATCTCTCTCTCTCGTCTCTGGCTGTACGTGTGTCAAGGCGTGTAACATTTATTAACGTTTTGTTTTGTTTCGTTTCAATTTCCAGATTATTCCAGAGAAGAATCGTAGGGAGATCTCCAAGTACCTCTTTCAAGGTATCTCTGCCCCTTGCATGTGCTTTAATGTCTTTTTATTCACATTTTATGAACTTGTTCTTTTACTGTTCGGTTTATATGAAATTTGTTACTGAGAATACCGAGGGGAGGAAATAATCGAAGATCAAATTAGAGATCTTGTTTTACTTCTGTGCGTGCATATGCACAAAGCTTTTGTTTTTTACTAAAATCCGTAAATGTCCGAAGGACCTGCCACTCGCTAATACTCATCCAGAACAAAAAGAAAACTGCACTCAGCCATTAACAAAGGAGCTGTTTTATCCAAATTATGGTGTCTATTTCGATTCCGGAAAATGAAGTGTGCCGACTGTATGATGCTCCGTGATTTTCATTTTCCTTCTCTATAGTTATTACTTATGCGGTTACTGCTGCTTTTATTGACTTTAAACTAAGAACTGCTTAAAGTTCAGAGGTGGGTCCCAATTTTCCAAGGAAACAACGTGTAGGATAAGACTTAAGGTAGTTGGATTCTGTTTTTTTTTTTCAGGGGTATATCAGCTCTTGCATTATTGGTATCCAATTTCGTTCAATTTTATGTTGCCAGTGTAGATACTGCTTCTGTGGTTTTGCTGCTTTTTCCATCTATAAAGTAAACATCTCATTTTGCATTTGTTGATCCATTTTTTCCCAACAGAGGGGGTATGCTATGCAAAAAAGGATTTCAATCTCGCAAAACACCCGGACATCGATGTTCCAAACCTGCAGGTGATTAAGCTCATGCAAAGCTTTAAATCCAAGGAGTATGTGCGCAAGACCTTTGCCTGGATGCACTATTACTGGTACCTAACAAATGATGGAATTGAGTTTCTGAGGACTTACCTCAATCTTCCATCTGAAATTGTGCCTGCCACCTTGAAGAAATCCACAAAGGCTCCTAGCAGGTCCTTTGGGGGCCCACCTGGTGATCGTCCACGGTATTAAAAGATCTCCTGTATATTTGGTTTTTGGATTTTTTTTAGTTTAATGATTTCTTTGTTTGTGCTTATATACTGCATTTTGATTTGAATTTGTTATGATTGTTTTGAGTATATAGTGGTCCACCTCGCTTCGAGGGAGGTTCAAGGTTTGGCGATCGTGATGGGTACCGTGGAGGTCCACGTGGGCCTTCGGGTGAATTTGGTGGTGACAAAGGAGGAGCTCCTCCTGACTTCCAGCCTTCTTATAGGGTAATTTCACTTTTATATGATGTGTTGACTGGACTTTGGTTGTTTATGCTGCTGTTGGTTTATTTGTTACTGAGGTTCTATTGCATCACATAATCAGATAGTGGCTCTCGTAATTTCGAGGTGGAAATGCTCAAATGAGTTGTTGTCAGTCTTCACACACTTGTGTAAAATAGCATCTAATCTGTCTGCATAGGTTCTTGATTGAAGTGAAAGTTGTATGTACGTTGATTTTCAATTCAGTTACCAAATTTTCAGTTGGGATCTGTTAAAAAAATCTGTGAAAACTATTTTATTTAGAGAAGATTCTGGTTTCAGTTAAGTGGTTTCCATTGCGAATACAACCTCTATTGATTGTTGTCATTGTTAACTCGTTGCTTATTGATGGTAGCTTATCCTTGTACAGTTTTGGGCCTATTTGGATATTTTTTCAAAATCACCATGTAAAGCCTAGGATGTTCATATAGATACATACCCTCAATTTGCCCTCGTCGACTCCTTCCGCCTCGGTTTTTTAGCTCCTGTTAAGAAAAGTGCAGGTCAAGTATTAGGAGTGAAAGCATCTCTTACTTTGTCTCTCTTTATTTGTTGTCACAGTCGCAGATTTCAATTCACCTGAAACTGAATCGTATCTGCTTATTAGACACCTTCACTTGTAAAGTATTGAAACCGAAGTTGTTTGGTAAACTTTATGCAATCTCAAGCAGAAGGCATCTTGCAATTTGCATTAACCAGTTTAGATATTCTACTAGAGGCCTCAATTTCCTGGTGTAATACTGATTTAGATGTCTGCCCTTTTGAAAAACCTCGGTCAAGAGCCATGCATTTGAGCTTTGCCGATTGAAAGTGAAATACCGTTGTATGGGTTTGTTGTCTTTTCAGCATCGTTGTTCCTACCTTCATTATCTGATCGGCATCCTTAGCCTCTGTAGTTTTCCTACCAAATGCGTAGTTTCAGAATGCAGCTATTGATCAGTCCTTTTTGTATGTTATTTTTATTTTGCTCTCTTGATACCGCAGGCTCCTGGGGCAAGGCCTGGTTTTGGCCGTGGTGGTGGAGGCTATGGTGCAGTTCCCCCTAGTTGAAGACTGAAGTTTTGCTTGAAGTGATGCTTCTTTTGAGTTCATAGCTTCGGAATTTAGAATTTAAGAGGATGCAGACTAATTGTCGAATTCCATTAGTATTCTGTTTGTAGTTTCAAATTTTTGATATCTGGTTTATTGTGAAGAACTTGTTATGCCCTCGTTTGGGTTTTTGAAAATGAGAAATAGCATGCGCATAGCCATGTATATGCATTGGCTGGAGGGAGAAAAAAAAAGAGAACTAGGAATGTACATTCCTAAGAGGTTTCTGGATGGCAATTTTCACATGGCTGTTAAATTTTGAAGAATATCCGTTATCGTTGCTTGATGCAAGCTATTTGACAATTAAAAAAGATGAATTATTTGACAGGCAATTTACTTTTTGCTGGCAACTTACTCCCTTTTGCATTTTGCATTCCTTCTAGAGCTTCTATTTCTTCCGTTATGGGTCCGATGGCTCTTTAACTGGGTGCCTGAAAATGCTTTAAATTTTACTCTTTTTTTCACTTTTTTTTCTTCCAGCTGAAGCGCGCAAGAGTCCACCGCCGGCCATAGTAGCCTCAAATAGGGCATGCAGGCCATATTCTTTTTATCGTTGCTTGCGGCAAGCTGTGACTCACGGGCTGCCTTCCTTTTCCCCTAGTGCACACGCAATATGCCAAATAGACCACAGGCTCTATAATCCCTTTAGGGGAAAATTACCTGGCAACCTTCTATCGTTTCTGCATTTTCCAATAAACGTCCGAATTTGCAAATTTGCACTTTATAATTGGACATGATGCTAATCCGAATGTATTTCAGGACTGAAGAAAATCTCCGTAGGGAAGTCATGAAGATAAAGAGGAATGGAAGTCGTGAACTACGCAATGGTAGGTACAAGATGGGGAACTATCCCCCAGTTTTTATATGTTCGAAAGAAAAAGCATACAGAAAGCCCATGCAATAAGCATTCAACTTCTGAACAGACCAACAACAAAAAACCTCCCTTTGAACAGACACGCTTCTACCAACACAGACCAAAAGACAGAATTCAGCAAAAGCAGAAGAGCAAATAACTCTCAAAACCTTAGTCAACTTCCTCCATCTTGCTCTCCTCGGCCGCATCATCCTCTAACGCCGGCATGTCGGCATCCTCACCACCAGTCTCTTCCTCGTCTATACTGAGACCAAGTTTCAACATCCTGTGAATTCTCGATCCAAAGGTGTTGGGATCCTCAAGGCTGAAACCAGAAGTCAAGAGGGCTGTCTCAAAGAGCAGCAATACCAGATCCTTGACCGATTTGTCGTTTTTATCAGCCTCAGCTCTCTTCCTCAGCTCCTCCATAATGCCATTTTCAGGATTAATCTCCATGGTCTTCTTGCTTGACATGTAGGAGCTCATGCTGCTGTCTCTCAGTGCCTGAGCCTTCATGATCCTCTCCATGTTCGCAGACCAACCATACTCCCCGGTCACCAAGCAGCAAGGAGAGTCCACAATTCTGTCGGAAACAACCACTTTCTCAACCCTGTCTCCCAAGATATCCTTCATCGTCTTGCACAGGTTCTCGAACGACTTCTTCTTTTCCTCCCTTTTCTGTTTCTCTTCCTCGCTCTCATCCTCGAGCTTCAAACCTTCTTTTGTAGCAGAAACCAGCTTCTTACCATCGTACTCTTTCAATTGTCCAACAGCGTACTCATCAATAGCATCAACCATAAAAAGCACCTCGTAGCCCTTCTTCTTAAGCCTCTCCAAGAATGGAGAGTTCTCCACAGCCTTCTTGCTCTCACCTGTAATATAGTAAATATCTTTTTGGCCCTCCTTCATCCTTGTTACATAGTCCTTCAAACTGGTCAGCTCGTCACCGCTCTTCGTAGAGTGGTATCGGAGAAGATCAGCCAATTTGACCCTGTTCTGACTGTCCTCATGGATACCCAATTTCAAGTTTTTCGAGAAAGCCTCATAGAACTTGTTGTAATCCTCCTTGTTCTCGGCGATCTCATTGAACATCTCAATGCACTTCTTCACTAGGTTCTTCCTGATCACCTTCAAAATCTTGTTCTGTTGAAGCATCTCTCGCGAGATGTTAAGTGGCAAATCGTCAGAATCCACCACACCCTTAACGAAACCAAGGTACTCCGGAATGAGCTCCTCGCAGTTGTCCATGATGAACACCCTCCTAACATACAGTTTGATGTTGTTCATCTTCTTCCGAGTGTCGAACAGATCAAACGGAGCCCTCTTTGGGACAAACAGAATAGCCTTGAACTCAAGCTGGCCCTCAACAGAGAAGTGTTTGACGGCTAGGTGATCTTCCCAGTCATTAGTCAAGCTCTTGTAGAAGGAAGCATACTCCTCCTTGCTGATCTCCTCTGGCTTGCGGAGCCAGATGGGTTTCTGCTTGTTAATGAGCTGCCACTCGTGCGAAACCTCCTTAATTTTCTTCTTCTTCTTCGACTCAGTCTCCTTCTCCTCATCAACATCCTCCACCTCTCCTTCCTCTTCCTTTCCCTTCTTGGGTTCATCATCTTCGTCGTCACTGATCTCCTTCTCGGTCGTTTTCTCCGTCCATAGGTAAATAGGGTAGCTGATGAACTCGGAATGCTTCTTCACGAGGTCCTTAATCCTCCTCTCTTCCAAGTATTCCAGCTGCTCGGGATCCAAAACCAGCATGAGCAACATGTCTAAAAGAACTCCAAATTACACATTCACACGACGTAAATGTAGAACTATTTGAAGAAAATGCTTTACCTGGTCCTCCTTGACGAAGAGGGTAATCTTGGTTCCCCTGCCAAGCTGCTCTCCACTGACATCCCTCGTCACGGTGAATGAACCACCGGCTTGGGATTCCCAAATGTACTGCTCATCATCATTGTGCTTTGTGGTCACAATGACCTTGTCAGAAACAAGGTATGCAGAGTAGAAACCCACACCGAATTGACCAATCATGCTCACATCCGCTCCGGCCTGCAGAGCCTCCATGAATTCCTTGGTACCCGACTTCGCAATTGTCCCCAAGTTGTTCACCAAATCTATCATGGAACCGAGTGGTAAATTAGAGTCCAACTAACAACCAACGAATACATAATCAAGCAAAAGCCAGTCGCAAGCTTATACTTATCAACCAAAACGAAATTTTGCAGATCGTATGTTGTATTCACCTGCTTTGGTCATCCCGATACCGCTGTCAATGATTGAGAGGGTCTTGTTGACCTTGTCGGGGACAATCCTAATGAAGAGCTCTGGCTGAGCATCGAGCTTGCTCTTGTCTTTAAGGCTCTCAAATCGGATCTTATCCAAAGCCTAACACCAAAACACCGGGAAACAACTCTCTGATTCAGAATCCCCCATATAATATAGACATAACTGGATTCACGACGCACACTAGCCCAAACAGAGAGGGGAAAGAGTCAGAGACTTACATCAGAGGAATTGCTAATAAGTTCACGAAGGAAAATCTCCTTATTGCTGTAAAAGGTGTTGATGATCAAACTCAGAAGTTGGTTGATCTCAGCTTGGAATGCGAAGGTCTCTGCCTCAGCCATCTGCACGTCCGCCATTCAGACCAATTTCTTGCAAACCACGAAAGGAAAATGAAAGAAAGCGCTAGAAAGCTGATAGGGAACGAGAGTATAAAAGATTGCTTACGAGATTGGATTATGGAAAAAGCAATGTGAAGTTGTTCCTATATATAGAAAAGAGTGGCTCTGAGAGACTTCAATGGGGTTCTGGATTCTTCTCCCGGTCTCTGGACTTCCTCTTTCTGATTATTTGTAAAGAGGTTTAAGCGGTGAAAGGCCGAGGCGGATTTTTCGGATGAAACGATGACGTTTGTTGGCTAAAATTCGCGAAAGTTCCGTCGAGTTGTGAAGTCTGGAATGTTCTTCAAGTCCGTCCCAGTTGACGATTTATTCAGGCCTGGGCCTGGGCCAGGGCCATTCACCCTTGCACGTGCTGTTTGACGTCGTTCGTTGGAGAGAAGCGCGGGTGACGCTAATGCTACGGTGTCGTGTTACGAGTAGATGATGACATCTCTACTCTCAGTGATACGAGTCAACTAGCACGGCCACCCGCAAATTTTAGCGCCTTTTGTTTTGATTGGGATGTCCGTACGTCACGATTATTCTACGCACCCCGGTCCCCCGGCGAGGCATCAAACCTCAACCATTCTCGCGACTTCGAAACCCAAATCCCATTGACCGGTTTCCACGATTACTTCATGGCTAGCGGATCGCTTCATCGTAGAAAGGCCAATAAACGACCGAATCTTCAGCCGTACACACCAATGGCCTCGCGGCCCAATCTTTCTTCGAAGCTCCAAAATCCCTATCTGATCTTTTCGGGACTTTTTATTCTCTTTGTTCTTGCTTTCCTGGGCATTTCTTTGAACATGCATAGCAACTTAATCCCTGGCGACTCATTGCCCAAAATTTACACGATCGAGGTGGTCAACGAGTTTCCTCATGATTCCAATGCCTTCACTCAGGTGATCCTTTCTTTTAGTGATATCAAAGTCTTCGCAAAGTGTTTTTTTATTAATTAATTATCTGGAATTCATTATGTTTTGTAGACTTTAACATTGTTATATTGGGATTTTAAATGGAAATTTGGAAACACAATTAACTGAATTATAGGTATCTACATGTAATGATAGTATAATTAGTACTTTGTAGTTTTACTACATAGATACAAATTGTGATGATCTAAGAAGCTGGCCTGGCCCTTTATTGCTTTGAACATGGGTTCGGATTGTTTACTGCTTTATGCCCATCAACCAACCTGATCATGTTGGGTTGCCAGAAGATGTATGTTGCACTAAAGGAACTCCATGGCTTCTGTTTTTGTGTGTGTGTGGGGGGGGGGGGGGGCGCAACCTGTCACAAGGAGCTTACCAATAAAGAAGTAACAACAATGGTGAGCTCAAAGCCTGCGGCCAATGGAGAGTGGTTTTGGTTGGTAAGAGGAGAGAGAGGATAAGAGACAAGAATTGAGAGATAAGCATAAAAGGGAAAGAGGAAATGAGGGTAGGGGAAGATAGGTCTGGTTGGGCATATTGATTACATTATCTTGCAATCCAATAGCTGAAGTGAACCATCAGGTTATGTTGTTTGTCTATACCAGCAGATTATTTTTAAGAGACCACCCGAATCATCTGAGCTATTGTTTATTAGGTTTTTTTGGGACATTCAAGTCTCTACACAGCCCTAAAAGGAAGAATGGAGTTCCTTAAATTATTCGAAGTACTTTATTTCTCTGTATATGTGATGCATAGATGTTTATTTGGGATGCTATGTCTCCAGGGAGAAAAAAAAAATAACGAGGTACATGTTTTTTGCTTCCAGGGGATTCTTTATGCAGGCAATGGCACCATATTTGAGTCAACTGGCCTATATGGGAAGGTGATCTGTGTTCTGGTTACAGGTTTTGAGACACAAGATATTTACACGTATATATACATTTTTTTCTGAGGGCATAAAAAGTTGGCATAGTCCCTGTTTATAAATCTTATACATTATTTGAGTGTTGTCTCTCGTTTTAGTCTGAGATGTTGTACTTCAGGGGGTAGTTGTACGCTATTTGGACTTCGGAGGGTTATTGTCCATTTAAATCAAATATCTGAGCAGTGAAAAAAAAATTATAACTTTCATCTTTCCAAGGTAATTGTTGTGTTTGCTTTTATACGCCCTTCTAGAGATTATATACTTTCTGGTTCACTGAAAAAGGTCGCCCTAGAAAAGTGGTTTGGTATAATCCTCTTAATTCATCTAAATTTTTACCCTTCGGACATTTTCCTTGCTCAAAAGTAGATTACATATTTTGTATTATGCCTTTGTTGTTATTTACCTCCTTTCTTAATCTTCTGCTTACTCTTGTTTCAGTCATCGGTTCGGAAAGTGGATCTTCAGACTGGGAAGGTACAGATCCTTATTTCTGATTCTCAACTGTGTAGTTATTGGTTTGTAGCAGATCCCCGGCTTCTTTTCTTTTTGCACGATAAGATGAATATTTAACCAGTTATAAGGCATTGACATACTCTTTCAAATGTGATTGTGGTGGGCCAGATTGATTGGTAGTTGTGGTGAGGATTGATTAGTAATCCTTATTTTGGTTGTAAGCAGATCAAATCACTGTAGCAAACCATATAATAAGTTTGAAATGCTTACTCTAAGGTGCTGCTTTGAAGATCCTAAATGTAAATATCTTACTTTTGGGTATCTACAGGTTGAGGTTCTTCAGAAGCTGGATGTTTCTTACTTTGGGGAGGGTTTAACTCTTCTTGGTGAAAGGTTTGGGAGGGAAAAAAATTTAGTTTCAGTTTCACATTGTTGTGTCCAGTAATTTTTTGGCTTAAAAAGTCAGGTGTTCTTTTATTTTATGCTAGATTATCCTTTTACCATGAAGTACCATTGAAGTTTCTCTTATAATTCTGCTCATATGACTACCATGGTATTAAGCATTTGGACAGCATTATTAAGGGCGATTTCTTAATAAAATATCTTTTTGCCAATCACCCATTGTTCATGTGATTGGCCTCCCAAATGAATTATTATTGTAAAGAGGGCATGGTAGCGATTGTCTTATCTTGACCTTCGTAAGAGGCTCATGTGCTTTTTATGGAAATAGAAGTGTTGTGGGATTGATACATAGAGGTTCTATTACAGTTTAAGTTACTATATCCACTTGCCAATAAACATGTGTACACACACACACAGGCGCACGACCCACCAATTCTGGGGATTTTGCTTAATTTTTGTGCATGAGATTTACGATGTCTTCCGTATCTCATCAATTGCCTCACTCTGCTTCATAACTAGTTTAGATTGAAGTTTGATGGGATTAGCAATTGATGTTGAGCAGTTTAATACCATGGAAGAAGTATATGATGGTGAAGCTTCGAGCTGATAAGTATGACTTGCGCATCAAGGGCTTTCTGTCCTTTGTATTTTCAGACGTAGGCCTTTTCTACCTGTATGCAATCATCTGGCTGGTGGAAGAGAAACTACTTTCTGATAAGCGTTTTGTTGTTTAGATAGCCACAATAATAGAAGTGCCAGAAAAGTCCCGTGCATAATTTTGTGTCTCCTTGAACTTCTTATAATTTAATCATCTGAAGGTCATGTAACTTCAGCAAGGTTGTGTATTTGCAAAATAGAATTGTTGTGCATGTGAAGGTAACTCTGAACAAATGTGCTTTCCCTCCCATGTATTTTGACCTCTTCCTCATCATTTTGTGTTTTTATCTGTGCCTGTAGTTTCTTAATTGCTGATTTCAACGTTTTTTTTTTGCTTTTAACATTTAACAGAGTAACAATGCTGATCCAGTGATTTCCACATTTTTGTATAGGCTGTTCCAAGTAACGTGGTTGAAGAATACTGGTTTCACATATGACCGGAATAATTTGAGCAAAGTTTGTGCTTCACCTTTTTCCTCGTCTGATTTGTATTTTTGTATATTTTCTGGACGAGTACTTCTAGATTCAATTAAGGTAAAATGAAAATTAAATTACAGTAGACGCTGAAAATTACAGAAGAAACAAAGGTTAACAAAACTTTCGTAGAATATTTCCCTTCTAGACTTGAAGAAGTTTATAGTTTTCTTGTCAACACGTGTTTCTTAACTTCCTCCTGATTGGCCCCTTCTCCTCACACCAAAAAAAGAAAGATAAAGGAAAAAATAAATCTCTTCTAATCGGATTATTTCTGAATTTTAATCCATAGCTGAAAGTTGAATCTCTGATGAGCATGCATTGCCAGTCTTCTGCTTGCAATTGCCATGGTTAGCGAATGGACGTGCTTCTCATGACACAAGCCTTTAAAAGTTGACCCGTAATCGTTAATCTCGGAAAGCATTGGGGATCATTAAGTACCTGGTGGTTAAGTGGTAGTCTTAGCAAATGCCTGGTGGTTAAGGACCTGGTCGTTCTTTCTTGGATGATTTACTTGTGTGAATCACAACTTATCATCTCAAAATAAAAATAATGTCTTCTGCATTCCAATTTCCCACTGTGATGTTATGGATTTGTTATTAAAAATAGGAAGTACAATCCAATCCTTTTTATTTATCTCGTATTGAATCTCTATGTCATTCCTATGTTGCATGAGTTTTTGAATGTAGCTTCTGCTTGCAAATTTCTTTTTGACTGGGGTACATCCTTTTTGGAGTGGCGTCAATATGGTCTGGTCCAGATCTGTAACAAGCTTTATGCTTATATGCTCCGTGCAGTTTGAGAAATTTACTCATCAAATGCAAGATGGTTGGGGTCTGGCAACGGATGGAAAAGTCCTGTTTGGAAGTGATGGGACGTCCACACTGTATTTGATTGACCCTCAAACATATAAAGGTTTCTCTTGTATACCACAGTTAGCGTCAATCCCCCCCCAACCCCCCCTATGAATGTGATGCTTTTGTTTTTGTTTTTGTTTTTGCAATTTATTTATTTGTTTGTTTATGGCTGACATTACTCATCCTGAGTCAAATTAAAGAGATTCTAATAGTTTTCAAGTTTTGGCAGTAAATTCTCGTAGCCTTCAGTTCTTATACCCACTTTCACTAATGTTTGCTTCCTTCAAAATCCAGTGGTAGATATTTGTCCCATTGTTATCTTTTTTCCTTATGACTGGATTTGTTTGTGAGTACTGAATTTAGTTTTGATTTCTTTTATGTAGGCATAGGGAAGAGAGTTGTCACATTTAATGGTCATGAAGTACACAACCTTAACGAGCTGGAGTTTATAAACAGAGAAGTTTGGGCAAATGTCTGGCCGGTACGACCTTGCCCATGCATTGACCAGACCATTCTTTGCAAGTTGTTTTGACTGCCTTTATGATCCACATTTTACGCATTATACCCTTGGTTGTTAGAGAACTGTACGGTCATGGCTTGAGAAGTTTTAAGGCTGTCTTGGTTTACCTTATAACTCCATATTTCAACATGTAGACAGACTGCATTGCTAGGATCTCACCTGAGGATGGTATCGTGGTTGGATGGGTTCTCCTGCCAAATTTAAGGTTTTGCTCTCCTCCTTTCCTTCTTGATGAATTGGCTGATGTTTACACTCAGTTGAAATTAAGTTCTATGTTATCTTTCTGAAATCTGCACTTAGTTTCCTATTTCTTTCTTTTTACGTCTTGCAGGGAAAAATTACTAGCAGCTGGGAATTATGTAAGCGGTTTAACAAAATAAAATGCTCTATTTTTTTGTGAAAACTTATCTTACCGATCATAGCGCTGTGATACAGTAAAGGCTGCATTTGGTCCTTGAAGAAGTAAACAAAAATGACATTCCTTTTTAAGTGTATTCTTTTACTTTCTCTTGTTCTGTCCAACAAGTAATGGTAAATTAGAAAATCATGTATCTTTCACTTGCCTAAACTGATTCCATTATTTAAAATAAACCCTCTGTCTTTTCAGGGGATTGATGTTCTAAATGGCATAGCCTGGGATGGAGAGAAAAAGCGTGTCTTTGGTATGCTTAAATATTTGACATGCTTTTCTTGAATCACTAGTATTATCATCCTGTATGTGGCCTATATCTTGTCTGGGAAATTATAGCTGTTTCTTCAAGATTTCAGTGTTCTTCTACATGACTTATAAAAAAAAAAAAGTTTTCTTCTACATGATTATTTCCTCTCAAGTTGGTTTTCTTTCTTTGTTGATCTCTTAATCTGTGCGTTTATATATCAACATATACATTGTTTAAGTCAAGCACTTTCAAAGGAGCAATGCTTCATCTTGTTTTCGAGCATATCGGGGGGTTATGCTTCTAAAAGGTTCACCTATCTACGATCTCTCTTCTTCTTTTTTTATCATTTTTGTTTCAGTTACTGGGAAACTTTGGCCAAAGCTTTATGAGATTAAGTTACATCCAGCAAAGAAACAAATCAAAAGTGGAGTTATTGAACAGCTTTGCTTGCGTATGCCAGTCCATTTTGCTAAGCCATAGATAAATACCTGTGAAGGGCTTCACATGCTACTACGGGTGGCTGGGAGATGATCTTCTTAAATACCATGCAATTTTCTGTCACTGCTCAGTGCTCAGGAAATAGTTAATCTGGAGAAGAAAAGCCACAATGCTGTTCGCCTGTTTTGTTGAAACTTGGAAGCCAGAAAGAGCAGCTATTATGGCGGAGGGGTTGTTCGTACTAAAATGTAGTAGTCAAGAGTGAGGAATGGGTCTTGTAGAAAGAATCTTTTGGATGATAACAAGAACACCGAACCGATATTTATGGTAGCTTAAATATTTCATTTCAGATAATACTTGGTGTTTCAGTTTCATTTCCTTTATTTTTCGCGGGGGAGCGGTCTGCCATGTATAGAAGCCCCAGTGTTTAATTCTGTTGTTTTCCCGGCAAAAAGGGATGAGTCTACATCACCAATTATACACAAAATAGAACTGGAAATAATCGTAGGAGAGAGAGGACCGCTTTATGTTTTATACCTGAAAGCTTAATTGGCAACATCATTAGCATTCTTTCACTATAGGCTTAATTAATTGGCCGAATCCCTTAGTTGGTTCTTCAGTTTTTAATTCTTCTCCAGAGAGTGTATGGAGTTAACTATTTATCCGAAAATGATCCATGAATATATTTACGTGGTTAATGAAAAACATGTCATTATCAGTTCGCTTAATTATGTCGCTTAATAATATTAATAGGGTAGGCAAAAATTGCTGACTCAAAATTGACCCCATTCAACAACAAGTGGCACTTTAAGCATTAGTCGCTATAGTACGATTGTTCGTAGGTTGACTGACTCCCCTCCTTCCCAAACTCATCTCAAATGCATCGAGTTACCTCGGGTTAAGGGTTGGGTTCGGGTCTCTAACACTCCTTTCTTTCTCTTTATCCTCTTAGCATAATCCGCGTCACTTGACTCTTTTTCAATGTTTTTCTTTAGTGATTTGACCAACCGAAGCATTTGGGGAGCGATTGGCCAACTTGAACCCAACAGGTATAGCTGTATTCAGGGTTGAGGTCGGGTTGGTCAACCCTCGTTCCCGACTTTGCCCACCACTACTTAGTAGTGACACCTTTTTATTAGCAGAATATGGTCAAGTGTCGTGTGGTCAGTATTTGGACGGAATGATCGTTAAGGAGAAAAACTAAAAATGAAAGATTAAATTGAAAAAGAATTAAAACTGATGGATTAAATTGAGCGTTCATTTTAGCGAATGATTTATATGAGACAGAGACATTCATGGGAATAACCTGTTTCATTAAAATAGACAACGGGACATTATCAAAGAATCTTTTAATTGCCCACTGAACATTTAAGTCTCGCCCGTCGACGATTATCCTCCTTCGGTGACCCCAAAGAAAAGCCAGCACAAGTTATGTGAAATCATCAATTTGACTTTACACAGCTCTCGAAATCTACAGGCTTTCTCCCTCAGTAGCCGTTACTCTACGGCTCTACCCGCTCCCAACGACATTATAGTGCGCAAGTTTTCTTTTCTCATTTATGTGTTCTCGTATTGTATTGATTGATAAAAGTATTGGGTACAATGAGTTCACATTTTGCAAGCTAGTTATGTACTGATGAATGCACCGTCCATGCAATGCACTTCTAGTCCTTCATCAACGGAATTGAAATCACCGTCCTGTTCTTAGCATCAGGGTTCTTGAGATTTCATCAAGGCAATGTGGTAATGTAATGCACTGCGTCCTTCCATTGAAGAATGTATATGAACAAGCTGACAAGGCAGATGGGTTCTTTCGAAACTTGGTAATTAAACTGGTGTGATATGCTCTCGTACAAGTTTTGGATTTTTGTTTTCTGAACTTTTCCCTTGGAGCACTGGCCATTCCAATCCTCTTGTAAGGGCTTAGGCGGAGAGACTCTTAGAAAATTGTTGACGGTCTCACAGCCTGCTCTTTTCTGAAGTTGTTAAATCTATAATTTTTAAAGGTGAAGATATAATCAATCAGCATTTACTTATATAAAAAAAGATATAATCAATCAGCATTTCTTTAATTTTAATATTTAGAAATCTTTTAAAAATAATAAATCATTTTTTCAATTGCTGGCAATTCAAAATATCACAAATTAACTATCGGGGTCCGGGGAATTTAATTTGACAAACAACAATTACAACTCAGTTTCTTCATTGTAATTGGAGTACTAAATGCTTGACACTAACTAGCTTCTTATAGCATCTCAATTTTAAATTATTATGAACATGATCTGTAATACACCATTCCGAAAAAGGTGCAAGTAAGTAATTCAAATTTTAAACGGAGAGATATAGCTTAATCTTATGTTTGATTTTTGGATAGAAGTTAAATCGTATTTTTGAATTTAAAGGTGTTGATATGGAGATGTGATCTATATTTAAATTTAAAGTTTTGAATAGAGATTTGATTTTGGGTTTGAATTTAAAGGTTAAGATATGGATAAAAATTATTCTTATATTTGAATTTGAAAAATATGAATAAAGATCATATGTTTGAATTTAAAAGTGATGGATAGAGGTATGTTTGAATTTAAAAGTTGAAAAGATTGAGGTTAATAAATGGTAATGTATATTGAAGACCAAAATTTGGATTGAGGTAGTGCTACTAGCTTCCAAGAGATTGTTCGGCAATTATTAGATGAACTTTATATATTGGTTAAACATTCGAGATAAGTAATTCTTCAATTGAATTTTTAAACGTGTACCGTATTTTTATATGGTTTTGATGTATTATTTGTGAAACTGAATAAATTTTAGGTAAAATGAGATTGTCGAGATTTTGTGAAACTCAATTGAAATATTTATAACTTGTTTTGGTGAGCATACTGTGAAAATTGTCATTGCGCTGGTGATATATCTTTGTGGTCTGTGTGACCAATTTGATACCCTCGTGGTATTTTGAGGTGTGGCCTGGAGGTCTGTGTGACTATTGGTGATTTCCCTATATTGTATTGTCTTGGATATTTTTGTTACAAACTTGTATTTTGGATTTGGTATGGCTCACGGTGTTTTATTTTGGATTTCGGTTATTGTTATAAAATTATTTTTCCCCCAACCCCATTGACGTACTACTTACTGAACTAGTCGTAGCTCACCCCTTATTCTCATATTTTTCAGAGTTGACAGAATTAGAGAAGTTCGAGGAACTTCAGATAGATTTGTGATTCGAATGCGTGTTTTGCAAGAATACTTTAGGAGATTAATGTTGGGGAATTCGATATTATATTATTTTGGGAGATCTTCATCGATATTGGAAATATCAGATATGTTAATGTAAATTTTAGGGCTCGTATTGATATTTATGGGTCTCTTTACGGTTTATGAATATTTTGTTGAGGTTGTACAATATTAATTTTGAAATATTGGGCCTAGATAAATGATTATTCATGGTGAAAAAATTTTATTTTATACGGAAATCTATCCGTATGGAGATTGAGCCCGAGACGTTACATGATCAGTCTCGTTTTTACAATTTCAGAAGGTGAGAGATCCCAGTCGAACTCTGAATTCTTCAAATATAATTCTATTCATCTAGACAAATTGTTAAAGTTCATTAATCTATTTAACCAGGCTCCCCTGGTTAAAAGGAGAAAAAAAAAAGAGAGAATCTTGAGAGAGAAAATATAATGACTATATTTGTTTGTTTAAAAAAAAAATGTAATGATTAAAAAAAATTTGAGACATATTTTTGGATGTTTGTTAGAATGGTATGATCTATAAGAGATGTTGTCAAACTCTCAAAAATTTTTACTACAAACTCAAAATTCTTGAATTTTTTTGCTTGTCAAACATCACCTTAACTATTGGAAATAAAAAAAGTTGGGAGTTTTGAAAAGAGAGTGGGGAAGCAGAGCCTCCCCAAGAAAACAACGAGCCCGCTTTGTCCGTGATCTCAAAAAAACCAGTTATTACTTATGTGACTCGCACGTAACCACAAGTGATACCTGGCATTTGTTGAGGAGCCAAAAGACTTATTGGTTCATCTCTACCACTATAAGCTGGCTTACTGTAGCAAATCATTATCAAGTTTCCCGTTATTGTCGCCATTTAGTTAGGTACTTGAAAATTTTCAATCCTACAAACAGACTTCTACCTAATATCAACCTCTTTCGCTGCCTTCTTGTTTTCTTTGTAACTTTCATAGTGCCGAGCTTTTAATTCTCATTTCGTATGCGGCTCTCTCCGCATGTCCTTCACAGCAACTGTCAAGAGAATGCTCTCTAAGCATATCCCAGTCCTAGGCATTCCCTTATGGATTCTGATCATAGTTCTCATTGCCACCTTCATTGTTCTCTTTGTTGTCATCCTATTTCTCTGCTTCAAAAATGGTCGTCGCCGAAAGCCTCACAAACGCGACAACTTTTGTTTACCGAATCCCGTCTCTCCCAAGCATGGTTATTCAAATAGTTTCAGCATGTCGGACACGGGGCTAATTTCACGGTACATGTACGAGGTTGAGATTAGCGATGGGATGTCTCAGGAACATCATGCAGAGTTGTCGGATCCTTCATCTGTTCCGGCTGGGGGGAATAGTACTCAACAACGTTGTGCTGTGACTGATGATGCGGAATCGGTTGCTATGAACTTGACGGTGGCTTGCGATGTTGGGAGGGGAAGCAGGTTCAGTCTAAGAGAGATTGAGATTGCCACAGACGGATTGGCAACAGAAAATGTGATCGGAAGTGGGGATCATGGGGTTGTTTATCGCGGAATTTTGTCGGGTAACACGCGAGTGGCTGTGAAGAAGCTAGTGAATGACAGGTACCCTGTTGTTGATTGCTTCTATATATCAGTGTTTAGGGATGACAGATACCCTGTTGTTAATTGCTTCTATATATCAGTGTTAAACAACACTAATTAGCAGAACCAAAATGTGGTTATAAATTTTTCCAGCTTTTCTGGTTTAACATTAGTTGATGCTAGAGATCTATATTACATTAAGAGGCAGAGTCAATTTCTGCGGAATTAAAATCACACGGTTTTAAAATGCAAACTATTCATCTAGGAGCTACTTTATAAATGTGTCTCTTGTAATTTAATTCTGTCTTTTTACTTCTATGTTCTGCAAAATATGAAACATACTCCAGAATCAGAACTACATAAGAAACATACTCCAGAATCCGAACTCATATATAAGCTCTTCTTCTCCTTCTTGCTCTTGGGTCAATCAATTTTCTTCCTCTCTGCGCACTCACACACACGGATCTAACAATCAGTATAGGTCCCATGCTCCCTTATCTTAGACTTGGATGGTGATTTGTGTGGTTTATAGTTTTGCTGCTGATCACAATAATATCGACTATGAAGTATGATTGGGTTCTCTATAAATTATATGCTCAGTATCTGCAGCCAGATGATCTTGTTTCTGAATTATGATGAACCTTGTGAGATCCTAATATCTTTCAATGCAACTAATAACCAGCGGTTGCCAGGATGAGGACTTCATAGCAGAAGCGGAGACATTTGGTCAATTAAGGCACAAGAATTTGGTGAAGTTGCTTGGATACTGGATTAAAGGAACTCACAGGTATCAATTTTTATCTTTCTTTAGGACGACTGATCATGTTAGTTTTGTGTTCTTGACTTCAATATTATGAGAATGTTTCAGATACTATTCTGGGATTCAGATTTTCACACAATTAATATGGCTTCCCTTTCTGTTAGGATGCTTGTATACGAGTACATAGATAACGGTGATTTGCACCAGTGGCTTCATGGAAGGCGGCCAGAAGAAGTGAGTCCTCTAACATGGAGTGTAAGGGTGAAAATTATCCGAGGAATTGCAAAAGGGTGAGATGTCGCTTCTAAATCTTAGATGTACCTTATCTCTTTTCTTATTATGCTTTTGTAGAACTCATTATAAGTTAAAAAGTTTGTGCTTCTGCAGACTAGCCTACCTTCATGAAGATCTTGAACCAAAAGTTGTTCATGGATGCCTAAAATCGAGCAATATACTGCTTGATCACCAATGGAATCCAAGGATAACTGATTTTGGCCTTGGTAAGCTTTGTGATCCTGAGTGGAATCGCACAAGAATGGAAACATTAGGGTCAGTTTCTTTGCTTCTTGAATATCAAGACACGTGAATTATGTGATCAGTCTTTTTCTAAATCCTTTTTAATTGATTCATGATGTGAAAATTACAAAAAGTCTTCAGTTATATTGTAGCTCCAGCAAATGCTTCAACTGATGCAGTCACTGAGAAGACTGATGTTTATAGCTTTGGTATACTTGTCATGGAGATCATCTCTGGGTGGACTCCTATAAATAGCCATCAACCCCAAGTATGGTTACCCAACTTTGGGCTGCTTTGGTGCTTTTCTTCTTCTAAATCTCATTTACAAGAAAATTTTCTTATTGTTTTTAGCCACCACTAGATTCTGATTAGAGTGTCTTTTTTGGTATTGCAGCCATATTTGGTTGAGTGGCTAAAGTCCATGGTTGCAAATCACAAAATTAATTTTGTGGTGGATCCTAAATTGTCAGAAATGCCTTCTTCAAAGGAACTCAAACGGATTATTTTGGCAGCTCTTCGATGTGTTGATCCCGATATGAGTCAGAGGCCTAAAATGGGAGATGTGGTTCACATGCTGGAGCCATGTGACTTGCTACTCACCGAAGTAATAACTAGCTAGGAAATTTCTTCTGAAATACCAATTCTTGTTCTGTTCCTGACTATTCCATTTTCGTTATTTCGATACTAATTAGGATCGCCAGATTAGGAGAGGAACTTCTCTCCGTAATGACCCTGAATTAGATGATGGTCCTATCAGAACAAATGAAGGTGAAAGCAGCAGTAGATCATCACAGGAAAATGGCAGTGGAAATAACACTACTGATCATGAAGGCCAATGGCCAATGAGTTTAAGGTATGCAGTTTTGTCAAGACCATGATCAAGAGTATATCTCCACAGTTCAATTAACTCATGCCATAAAATAGTAGCTCAGATGTAATTTCTGTATTCCTCCTTCATCCTAATGCTTAAACTGCCCACGATATTTTTTTATTGAAACTTTCATAAACCCAGTGTACATTACACCAATGTTGATTGTCTTTGGAGGCTTTCCAGGCTCTTCCTTATGAGAGTCAGGGCATTCTTACAGACGGGGTTGCAGTACTTAAAAAGTATATCTAAACCAATAAAGTTGCTGTTTATTTAGATGAGAGTGTCACATATAGTAGCTGAAAGTTCTAAATTCCCAACTCTGATAATGCTGGGATACGAGGTAGGCATCAGAGTATGTTGATATTCAGAGAAGCTTGTGGCACCATGGATGGTATAAACTGCTTAATTGGCTTGTAAAAAAATCCATTCAATTTCCTGGATAGCACAAGAAAAGATAAATATCAATGTAAAAAGTGAGCCTATATCTGTTGCAAATCACTAGAAGAACGATAAATAAAAAACAGACAATAGGTAAAAGAAAAAGCAACTTCTATCAGCTCCATTGCACTAGCTTGTCTTCAGGAAAAGGACGCTCAACTGCTTCGTTCTCAGGCAAAAAATCGCATGCCTTTCGTGTCACGTTGCTCGTTACTCCCGCAATGGAAGAACAATTCCATTGTAATGCCTTTGGCTTCTCAGTCAAGGTAATAGTGACATTAGACCCCATCCGACCAGACCAGAGAGAATAGGAGGGAAGAAGGAAGACGGATAGGGGAAAAGGCAAAGAAAAAAGGAGGAGGATGGAGGAGCCGGAGCTCCCCCCTCCTCCGTAAGGACGCTGGCTGACGGGGGTAGGCACTCGGCTGAGAGAGAGAGAGAGAGAGAGAAAATTTTGTATCTTACTGAGGAACCGAACTCGATTTGGGTTATACAAAGATTCAAGAGAATCCGCTGGATCGAAAATCAAGAGCGGATCATGTAGGACGGCCGGATCCCTCCCATCGTCACATTCAAGAACTAGGGAGGCCGGAGAGATGGCCGAATATAGTATGACTCGTTGCTCATTAAGCGAGGCTGTGGGCAGTTATATTTGGTATTGTTGTGTACACGCCAAAGGTCTAAAATGTGGAAGTTATATTTGCAGTACTTAAGCAAAGAACTTTTGACCTTAATAATTGCCCCAAGCAAGAAACCTTGTATATTTAAAAGAAACAAGACAAATGGTACCTGTCCAGCCCATAATTGTTCCCCTAATGCCCCGGTAAGTTGCCATGTGTCAACGTGGACGGTTTAAGAAATTACACGTGTCCACTTCAAGGTGCCAAAAGGTTGGGCCAATCCCTCTAGGAAATAAGAATAATCACATATTCAAAAAGGTACCCGGTAGCTAGCTAGAGAATAAACTCGAAACGACGTGGCACTTCGCTACAGCAAGTAATTTGTAGGCAAAATCCAAAGCGGGGGCCGATGCTGTCGTTTCTACGATCTTCGATGCGATTCGCTGTCGTCTCCCTTCGCAATCCTGCGGCGGCCCATCAGCCTCACATTGTTTATACCCAACCATGACATGCGTCGCTGTTTCTTGGCCACACATCAAGGATATTCACCCTCGATTCCTTTGAAAAATACGAAAATATCAGAATTATTCAAATCGTGATCTATAATGATTTTCTAGTACTATGACCTAATCATTTAATACCCGCTAACTATGAGGATTACGATTCAAGCGTTTGTCCCATAAATAATTATAGATGGCAATTAAAACTCAATAATATTAACTTCAATTAATAACTATGATGTAAAATACTTTATAAAATAATTAGTTCTAAAAATATTTAATAACTTTTGCACAGTTTTAAGAAAAATCATATGAAAGGAAAGATTGTAGACCACTCTTCCTCTTTTAAATAGAAAAATTCGAGATATATATATATATGTTAGAGGGACATAACTAGTGTTGATAATTAATTTAGGGTGCGTTTGCATAAAAAATTTTACAAAATATTTCACCAACTCACAATAAAATACTACCATATAATCTCTCTATTCCATAAAAAAATATAAAAAATTTACAAAAAATATAAAAAATTACCTCTCTCTTCACTTTTCACTAAACCCAATACTAACACTAAACCCAATACTAAAAATTTTTCAACACAAACATAACCTTAATCCTATTTGAGCATAGAGAAGCTCCAAATTAATCCCATTTTGGAGGGGTGCAATATAAAAAGGGTACGAAATTTGGGCCATGGCAATAATGCAAATGTAGGAAAGAACGATGACCATTTCCATACATACGAGTACTTTAATCTTAGGTTGTGTTTGTGTTGTAATATTTTTGGTACGAGAATATGTGTTGGTATTGAGTTTAGTGAAAAGGTGAAGAGAGAGGTAATTTTTTATAGTTTTTGTAATTTTTTATATTTTTTTATGGGAGAGAGAGAGATTATATTAGAGTATTTTATTAGGAGATAGATAAAATGTTGGAAATTGTTAGGTTGGCAAACGTAGGTTGTGTTTGTATTGTAAAATTTTAGTTTTGTTAAAATTTTAGGTATTGGGTTTAGTGAAAAAGTGAAGAGAGAGGTAATTTTTTATATTTTTTGTAGTGAATAGTAGTGATTTGATGGGGGAGAGAGAGATTATATTGTAATTTTTTATTGTGTTAAAATTTTAGAGTGTGTAAAATTTTAGGACGCAAACGCAGCCGTAGAAGCCCATATAAAGGACGATCTGCTTATAAAATAGAGAAAGATGTGGTCTTCGTGCATTTAACCCTTCACTAGTCAGTGAGAACGCCACCAGTCCACGGTCCACAGCAGTCCGCACCGCCTTACACGCATTCGCAGCTTGCTCCCTCTCTCTCTCTCTCTCTCAAGATCGGCCCAAGTGAAGTGCTCCATGGCGGTCGGACTCTGTGCCGCCGCGACGCCCAGACTCTTCCGTCTCCACAAGCACTCCCAGATTCTCCATAAACCCACTCCCGTTTTCGCTCCCTTAGTTTTCCGCCACGGCACCATCCATAAAACCCGAAGAAAAACATGCTTCACTGTCTGCGTGATCATGGAGGACGAAAAACGAGATAGCCAATCGGGGATTCTGAAAAAAGAAGGTTTTGATGGTATGAACTATCAGATCCCATCAGAACGTGTGGCGGAGAAGTTGTCCAGGAAAAAATCGGAGAGGTTCACTTATCTGGTAGCAGCTGTTATGTCTAGCTTTGGTATCACTTCCATGGCTGTCATGGCTGTTTATTACAGATTTTCTTGGCAAATGGAGGTGCGTTCTCTGCCCCTCTCTCTCTCTCTCTGTGTGTGTGTTGAAGGATTATTTATTTATGTTAGTTATGTGCTTTAAATTGGTCGTTTGGTATAGGGTGGGGAGGTGCCACTTTCTGAAATGTTTGGCACATTTGCTCTCTCTGTTGGTGCTGCGGTAAGTACCCTTTTATTATCCCTTTCTGGGGAACTTGTAACTCAAAAGTTGCAGATTTTGGTGCTGAATTGAGGTGGGTAATTTTGATCTTTAGATGGGTATGGAGTTTTGGGCAAGATGGGCTCACAAGGCTCTGTGGCACGATTCCTTGTGGCATATGCATGAGGTAATTTGTTTTCAATATCTCTATTTTTCACCTCTTATTGGAATCAGTTTTGCCAAAGTATGCATCTGAGAGAAGTGTCAAGAGAATCCGCTTTTTCTTTTCCTTTTTTTGTTTTTGTTTTTATTTGGATGTTGGCTATTTGCAGTCCCACCATCGACCAAGAGAAGGTCCTTTCGAGCTCAACGATGTTTTTGCCATAATCAATGCAGGCCCAGCAATTGCACTCCTCTCCTATGGATTCTTCCACAGAGGCCTTATTCCTGGCCTTTGTTTTGGTGCCGTAAGACCCTCTCCCTCTCACTCTCACTCTCAGTCATGATCTTTCTAAATCTGACTTTGTTGCTCTCATATTAATGGTTTAATCATATCTTTGCGTTCCGTCCAAGAAAAGAAATCATACTTAATTACTGGGCATTGCAAATGAGCTTTCTTCTCTCTCCTTTTTGACGGAAAAGACCCCGCTGATATTTCATATTGACGTTTTGACTTTGAGCAGGGTCTTGGAATTACAGTCTTTGGCATGGCGTACATGTTTGTCCACGATGGCCTGGTTCACAAAAGATTCCCAGTGGGTCCCATTGCCAACGTGCCCTATTTTAGAAGGGTCGCTGCGGCTCACAAGGTAAATATTCACCAGCAATACCAAAGATTTTTGTTTAAATGGTCCTATCAAGCAACCATTTCTTTATCTTTCTTCACAGTTTTACCTATTACCATTTACCAGAATCTGAAGATCAATCTTTTGTTTGATTCTGCTATTTTGCTTTAGCTCCATCACTCGGACAAGTTCAGCGGTGTGCCATATGGGCTGTTTTTGGGACATAAGGTGGGCGGCAGAGAGAGAATTTTGATGTAGTTTTCTCCTTGCAGGTTGTTTTATTGCAGTGCCAAAGGTTTTACTGAACTGGTTGTGCTCTGTTATGCAGGAACTGGAAGAGGTGGGAGGCCTGGAGGAGTTGGAAAAGGAGATTAGTAGGAGAATCAAATCTGCATACAAGGGTTCGTGAAGAACCCCTTTGGGAACACAGTTATCAGTGTAGATGATAGCAGAGAGATAAATACATCAATGGTTTTGAGGCCCTTCCTTCCTGTTTTACAAACTTAGGAAAAGAAGTAAACAGTATGGAAGTTTTCACGTATCACAACGTTGTCTCGTGTGTTTGTTTGTGTAAGTGTGCCATATCCAATGGAAGGAACCCAGTATGCAAACAGAAATACACTACTTTGCCTAACTTCCCGGGTAGTGAAGTTCGTTATGTATTCTCCATCGTCAAGAAAATTGTGTGAAAGCAACGGTGGAATGTAGATGTGGGGGTGGGAGTGGGGGTGGTGGTGCACGCTGAAAAGAAGGGAAAGAATGAAAACTGCATGCCATTGGGCCACATGCTCCTACCAGAGAATAGAGATGAGAATCCAGAAAGCAGTTGAGCTCTTACACAAACACTTGGTATCCAATTTGTTTATGTGCTCTATGGTCTAAGAGATGGCCCACAGGGAACCAACCCCAAAAGACGAGTTTCGCGGGGCTGACTCTAAAACCCCACTAATGTTGGGGCTTTCGTACGAACCTACCAGCATTTTTGTTTAGATCAAAGCTAGGCTACGTGTGAACTACTAGTCATGGCACTGCAGATCCAAGATTTGGGGTCCTCCAACTTTCCTCCCTAACGCAAAACTCAGCATCGTTAGTGGATCATCATGCATTGCACTTCTCTTTTTATGTCAGTTGAGTGGGACGTTTTGTGTTCTGTTTTAATCCAATACCTGTCAAAACTTGGTTATGCGTATTGCGTCCCTTTAGTATGCGCACCTTTTTAGCTATCTCATCGAAATGCACTTTTTATAGTAAACCTATCCTCGTGTTTAAATTCATATCAACCGAAAGATTTGCATTATATAAAAATGGGGAACGTGGACCGTCCAATATACTCGGTCATGTTCTTTGAAAGAGTGATCAGCAACCAATTATTGAGAAAAATATATAATTTCCCAAAAACAAGTGCTCGAATTATTGTTAAGAATTTTTAGGTAAGACGAATTTTGTTATTAGAACGTGATATAACTTTGGAAAACATTTCATTCTCAACGGATTTTATTGTATAAATTTCAAATCTGTTACCGTATCTATAGGTTTGGGGCCGGCGATTTTTTTTATATATATTCTCTTTTGGCAGAAAGGAATAGCTAACTAATCCCAGGCTGATTAGTCCTCAGCCAGCAACTTGGAAATAGACAACCACAGTCCTGATATCACTAGCACCAGAGGCGTAATACTCAATTAACCCCTGAAACAGACTTTATTTTTAGATGAATTCATCTGAGCCTTTCAGATCATAGAGTTTAAGGGACTTGCGTTTTCTTTTGGGAAAATTAAACTATCGTACTTGAGGCTGCAAGAAAGAAGTTCTAGACCCATCCGAGCTCCACCATATAAAAAAGAGTTTATACCATGCAGATGCTCCATTTTCAAACCAGGTGAATGCATAATCTGGGTTGGCAAATGGCAACAAACAGCAATAATGCAGCAAATGCCGCTCCACTAGCTGGAAATTTATCTTTAGAACTTGCTACTTACCCTCAAATTCAAAGTGAGGGCAAACCATAATCTGGTAATCCTGCCACTTTGACTCTTTGAAATAAGCAAAATTACATAGCAGACCTCTGTGTACAACATGTCATTCTATCTTCACCCACTAGGTCAGCGATCAAAACTACCACATAGAACAGAGTCCTGCTTAATAATGCACCAGTAACAATGGCATCGGGGATCCTAACCATGTCATGATTCTTCTTCAGCTGCTTCAGCAACAGCTATCTCATAATCCAATTTGCCTATTAGATGTTCACTTGCATGTTTTGCCACAGATATCATGTCAAGAATGATGCTAGGATCCAGGCCTGCACCGCCTCGTTTAGTCAGCCCACAGATGTGTCCCTTCCTGTTGACAGATATAGAAACGGCGGAGCTCATCTGGGATTCCTCTGCTGAAGTGGCATCCACAATATAGTGCCTACCAACCTATAAAGTCGAAGGGCAATAAGTGTTGGGAATGAACAGACATTTGCAGCTTATGAAAAGATTAAAACAGTTTTGTCACCTTTGTCAACGTAACTATTACAGGGATATCTGATGTGTCAAACTGTAGAAATTATTCATCACTGATATCAACTTCTGGTTGGTCATCACCTGATGCACCAGCTGCAACATGAACCCTGGGGATACCTGAATTGCTCAAGGCAGCCTTCAGTAACAAAATTGTCAGATCTTTTTCGAGTTCCTCATCTCTGTCACAAAACTGATCGGAAGGGATGAAGCAAGGTGAATTGGAAGCTCAAACAATACATGTTTTACACGGTTCAAACAAGTGGGATACAGCTACCTTGCTACCTAGACTTAAACAATAGCCAGCAAAACCCTTGTTACACCCCTATGGTTTATTTAAATTTAGACAGAATTCAAGATGCAAATACACAGGCAAATGTGAAATGACCTTAATAGCAGCACCCAGGGCATCCAGCAAATTTCCATCTGAACTAAGGACAAGGCAATCAACATAAAGATCCCAGCAAATTTTTCCCTCCACTACAATTAGAGATGAGAGATCAATTCCTGCCCCTGGGAAAAGTTGAATAAGACCAACGTAAGTAAAGCAAGAATCCATAATCACAGAACATATCAGAAAGTGAGAACTGCCAAAATGATTGAAAGCATATGTATGGCAATACTTTCATGGTTATCTCTCTTTCTCTAATTAAATTCATATCTGCTCCACTTTTACCACCCAAGAGACAATGCTGAAGAGCAACTGAGAGGTCGGTTGACAACTCATCACCCCCTTTACCCTGCACAAAATGCATGGAAAAGAACCACTCACCATATATATATGTACATAGCTACACACAAATATATGGGCTACACACACGCACTTGCCTTTATATGCATATACTTTTATGGGACAATAGTAACTAAAGTACTTTTATACTAAAGCAGAAATGAGACACAACAGAGACCGACTTACAGATATGGCATACAATGAATCAAGCTGGAATTATCACATCAAACTCTTTAAGCCACCCATTCAGACAAGGATTCTTTTTATTCGTTATTATAACAAATCAAAATCGAAAAAATAAAACCAGAGAAGTCCAAGTGAGCTCAATCAACAAATTAGAAAGAATTTGAAGATAGCAGAAAATCAACATACACAACCTCAAACATTGGTGCTGCGGTTGGACTGCAATCAACATATATGATGACCTTTCCTTTGTCTGGTTGCAATGAACCAGGCTTTCCAAGTTCAGCCTGCATTATTTACGAAATTAGCAGGCAATATGTTTCAAGTATTCACCACAATATCTTCCACTAGGAGCAAAGTGTTTAGTTATTGTAGTGGCTGCCATTTAAGAGAAACAGATAGCACATCCAGCATCTAAAAGATGAAATACCTTCACACTGGAAACAACTTCTGTTGCCCCCATCCTGACTCTTGTTGAACCATTTGCCTGCCGTGAAGAAGTCCACGAAAAATTACGATTAAAACACAGCAGAAGACCAGTTTGCTAGAAAGTAAGCCAGACACTGCACAAGAAATTCAATAGTATGTCTGATGAAGTAGCTAGTACGCAACTCAAAACAACTATGTATTCCAATTTCTTGGACGGTATAGGAGCTCTTTTATGTCATTCAGGTCACACCAAAGTGAAATATTTCAAAAAATAATATACCTGGGGTATATAACTCCAGTTTCAACAGAAAGAGGCCGGTAAGTTAATCTTTTTGACCATCAGAACGGAGATCTTGAGCAATGGCGCCACCCTGAATGAAGTGCTTCTCTCCAAGAGAGAGTCCTACCATTCCTGCACATAAGTTAAATGCGCAAAAGAGATTACACAAGAAAGCAAACGGGAGAACATGAGAAAAGAGACTCCATTTTGGTTGGTGAGTTTTGGGGGGGGGGGGGGGGCGGGGGGGAGGAAAAAAAAAAGGCATATTACGTAAATAATCATGATTTCCTCCACACTTGAGAGATTCCAGTTGGGAGAACTTTTTTACCCACGCGGCACATATGCTTTTACCACCAGTCCCTCAAGAACTGCACAGGTAGTGAGTGAGATTGGGTGTCTTTTTTTTTTTCTGAGCTCTGCAATGTGTTTCCTTTAATTTGCTCAGTGTATTGTATCCATGTTAAGTTGCTAAATCTCCCTTCAAAAGTAGGAGAAAAACCAGGTTCAGTCCTCGGAAGGGAAGTGAGGGGAAAACGTATCCACCATTGTGTAAGAATGACTGCAATATATGCTCATACTCCTTTTGGTTGGAATTGGAATCTCACATTCATATTTTTAGCAAAGGACAAAAATTTTTACCATGTGCAACCATCAAACCAGAGAATATAAAATATGAGAAATTTAGGCTTAAGGTAATACCAATATATGTTCAGTTAGAACCGGAGGGAAGCCGCTCACATGCTTCTGAGAGATGCTTGTGCTCCAAGTTTTGCTCTCATTGGCTCATTATATCTCACTAGACTCACTCATATATGCCCCTGAGTAAATCAAAATTTCATAACTAAATCACAAAGACCAACAGAGAGAGAGAGAGGGAGAGACAAGGAAATGGCGGAGAAGCTGAACCAAGATGAGCTCCCGTACGGAAAGTTTCTGTACACTTTCAGTGGCGCGGCATGCTAAGAGTCGTTAGATGTCTGATCCAAGTGAAAAATTGGAGAAGTTAGAACCGGAGGGGAGCCGCTCGCATGCTTGGGGTCCCATAACTCCTTGGCTGAATCAATGTAGAGCACGCTACTGGCTATCTCTTTAGACAGATAATTTCCCAACCATGAAAGGACCATCATGTTACATCTGTTCCAAAGGGTTTGGACAAAGGTTTATGCATCACACCAGTGACGAAACCTATTAATCTTTATTGAAACAATCATACAGTATTTATACAAGTACATAACGAGAGTATAACTGTACTACTGAAACAGCTAAGTAACAGAACAGAACAAACTAGCTACGAGTGTATTCTGAAACTTATTATTCAGTTTGTGAAAAGTGTGAGTCGTCTGAAGCTTTAAGTCTTCAACTACAAGTCGTCAGCTTCAGGTCTTCGATTATATTCATCGTGGGCTCCAAGTTTTGCTCTCATTGGCTCATTATATCTCACTAGACTCGTTCATATAACGAATGGATTCTGTTAGAAATAAAAATGTTAGACTTAGAAAAATTATTTATACTAAGAGAAGGAGAGGAGAGATACTAAGACACAAATTTAAGTGGTTCGGTCCGTAATCCTACATCCACTATGCAAAGCTTAATTGAGCTTGTTAGTTTTCTCACTTATATTTGATGATGTTTCATAGATGTTTTATTTATAAGTCATTGAATACAATATCTCACATTATTTTAGCAATGTCTGACTTTCAACTTTAATACTCCCTGCAAACTCAAGATGGACACACGTTGAGTTTGGACTTACAAAAATAATACAAGTGAAAATAACAACGCTAGAAGTTCGTCGGGAGGTCACCAGACTGATGCCGGAAGGTTGTCAGACTGAGGCCGAAAACCTTGCTCCGATACCATGTTATAAATAAAAATTTTAGACTGAGAAAAATTATTTATACTAAGAGAGGTAGATGAGAGATAAGTGAGATACAAATTTAAGTGGTTCGATTCATAGACCTACATCCACTGTAAAAAAAAAATTAATTAGACTTATTGATTTTCTCACTTAGAGGTTCGGCAATGTGATACTTTCAACTTTAATTGATTCACTCCAAAGAAAGTAAGGGGTTCGGATTCGGTCCCGACAGTACCCGTCCGGACCCACGGTCGGGATCGAATCCCGCGAGAATAGACTGCTCACGTCTATTCTCGTCGGACGTACCGGTCGGGAAGAGTGGACGTGAGCCGTCCATTCTCGCGGGATTCGATCCCGACCGTAGGTCCGGACGTATCTGGACCCGTACTGTCGGGATCGAACCCCGTCCCGAAAGTAGGTGCAAACGAGTGCAAAGACACTATCCAAGAACATCCAACTGTTAATAATATTTCATCGTTTTAACACAAAATTGTGGCTCGGCTTGACTTGGCATGACCAAGCCAATTTCTTTCCCGACTTTTTCTTTCTCCCGTCTCTTCCTCTCGTCTTCCCCAACAAGAAAGGATGGTGTTTTTCTCTTTAGCTTATTGTCTTCCCTTTGAACAGTACTTTGAAAGAAATCGAGATTCCAATAACCAGAGCTTTTGAGATTTCTAGAGAGAGAAAAACGACTGAAAACAATACCTCTCATTTTCTCGAAAAATCGAATATTTCGTGGGAAATATGAAGACAAACGCACTCCAAGATATCTAAGGATCAGAACCTGAAATTGAATGAGTTTCTAGCTTCTCGTTCTTGCTTTGTTTGGTATTTTGTCTTTTGTCGTTAAACTGTTTAATTCGGTATAACTTTAAAGCATAAGAAACTCTACACACTCTCTCTCTCTCTCGTCCCAGCTTGTCTTCCTCCTTCGTTTTTCTCTCTTCTCTTTTATTCTTGTTATCACTCTGAGAACCAGATCTTAACCAGTTGACCCCAACTTCATAATACAAAGAAGGCTCTTCTCGGCTTATGGAACTCCTGGGCCACAAAGACGATGCTGCACATCGAAGTCATTGGCTTGACTCTCAATTTTTCTTAGAAGCTTCAACCTTCAACTCAAGCTATCTTTAGACCGTTTTATTCCAGAAATTCCATCACCCAACTCTTTCTCTTAAATTTGACAAACTACGAACAAAAAAAATACAGATCTAAAAACTTGAACGCAGAGTCCAGAAAAAATACAGATTTAAAAAGTTTGAAGGTATATAATAATTAAGAGTAGTTTAGAATATAAATGAAATTGGGTTCTCGAAGAAAAATTGTTGTCCGGGTTGAAACCTGAAATTTTCAGGGGATTTGATTAAGGGGATATTTGTTTGGTTGAAATTTTTGATTACTTCAAAATTTTTAACTTTTACACATATATTTCAAACTTTTCACCAACCCAATAAACTTCAATCTTCAAAAAATTTCCAAAATTTTAAGAATATTTTGGTAAACAAACAAGACGTAAATGTGTAAATTAGAGACAAGTGATTGAGGGTGGGTTTGTATTGTAAAATTTTTGGTATTGAGTTTAGTGAAAAAACGAAGAGAGGTAATTTTTTTATATTTTTTTGAGTGAAAAGTTATGATTTGATGGAAGAGAAATTATATTGCTGAGTTGTGAGAGGGGTGAATTTTTTTGTAAAATTCTTCATGCAAACGCAACGAGTTTGGTTGAGCCGATCCGAGCCGAGCTGAGCCGCAATTTTGTCTCACATGTCTATGGTTAAATCCTGACCGTTTCATGTTCTTTTTAAAATCTGCACCGTGCCTTTGCCACCTCTTTGCGCAGACTCTCTTAGGACTGAATCCATTCCCCACTCATATATGCCCCTGAATAAATCAAAATGTCATAACTAAATCACAAAGGCCAACAGAGAGAGAGAGAGAGAGGGAGAGAAAAGGAAATGGCGGATAAGCTGAACCAAGATGGACAAGTGCTCTGGCACGACGTGATGAAGCTCGATGAGGTGGTGAAGCTGAACCCAGATGAAGAATCGGACAGGTCCAAGGCAGAGATGTGGTTCAAACCAAAACATGGAAGTGTGTTCCCAGCTAAGAGAAGGTCAGTGAAGCGGATGATGTTTGATCACATGGTTCAATCAGTTGCCCCTATTTTGCATCCTGCAGGCTGTCCCTCTTCCTCTGGAGCCTCCCAATCAAAGGCGGCCCATGGCTGCTTCAATATGTTTCCACCACTCAGATCACCAGATGCCCGAAAAAGTAAGACTATATACCCAAAGCCAGCATAGTGTGGCCATGATCTCTGGGATGATCACCGACTTTCCGCTTTATATATTACTACCTGGGTTTTTCTTTGTGCCCTTCATACAAGTTTTCTGATCATGATTCTCCGTGTATGTTCTTTTTCTTTTTTTCTTTTTTCCAAGTAACACGGAATTCGTGTATGATCTATAAAAAAAGATCTGCGGACTGCGATCTTTCTATCTTAAATATGGTTTCCGTTTTCGGCGTTGGCAACCTGAAATTTGTGTTCGACACATGAGTCTGCACATTTGTTGGCCCAGTGGGCTGCCCGCACTCAGTTTTCTGGTTTTTTAGTTCCCGACTTCCCGGTTCTGTTCCGCTTTACATTCTGCTGTGTGATGTTATTTCTTTGCTACATTAAGTTTTATTTCTATGAATGAGGTTGTTTTGAGAAAAAAAAAAGTGAATGAAACTGGGACAACGCTGTCGTGTGGTTAATTCATGCTGGATGAAAACGACAGAATCCGAAGGCTGGAAGGGGCTGCAGGAGAACGGAAGTGAGGCCGATGCTTGTACAGAGGAGATAATTAGTTAGCTTCAGCGAGCTTCCTGCCGTTTTCAGGAGACGGGGGGGGGGGGGGGGGGAAGAAAGGACGGCCAGCCGTGGCTTGAGAGTGGTGTAGCCAGAGGGAAACAGCTTAGGGTGCGAGGCGAAAAAGAAATTGACTAGGACTCCGTGTTTAGCCCAAAATATTGGTCTTTTTTTTGGGGGGATCAAAACTACTAATACCTTCTTCTTTTGGTCTTACTTATCAAAAGAAAGAAGCTCAAAATCCATGGCCCAATCTTGAATCTTCCCAAGTGACAATTCATGACGGGCACACGTACGTACTTAACCGAATAACATTTTTTTTGTGGTTAACAACGAGTTAGATGGGTTGCTTGGGGAAAGAGTTGCTTGCTGTTATGAGGGATTGGCTTTTCAAAATATAGAGCCCCCTCTCTTCCCCCCCCCCCCGACTATAATAATGTGTCCTCCCTCTATGCCATGAGATAAACCAACAATCGGGTATACTTTAATTTCATCAGGTTACTAAATAAATAAAACTTCAATCTGAAAATCCTACCACCTGCTCAACTGCCAGACTATCCATATCTCAGTTGATTTTAGCACACCCGACTCCAGAGGATACATGGCAGAAAGTAAAATGTGGTTAACCATTGTCAGTTAACAGTTACGGACTTACGACGTCAGTGGATGTAGAATGGTTACAAATGATCAGTTCCAACCACTCGTCAGTTGATCATAGAACACCTGATTCCTGTGGGGTCGGTTCGAATAACAATGACAAGTGACAACCCCCCCAAAAAAAAAAAACAAAAACACAGACAGAAAGATTGTAGTTCAATTTGGGTGCAGAAACTTTACTGTCCAACAGATTCCCATATTACCTTCCACTTGAACAAGTTGGGGCAGCTTAGACCACCAACAAATACTTGAACCCCCACAACCTCATTCGCCAGAACCATTTAAACTCAATGTTAAATCCTACACAAAAGACGGTTCACCTTCTAAAACTCCCACTCTTTTCTCCCAGAAAAATCTTTTACAAAATATGTGGAACAAAACTAGAAGGTTGGCCTGTCACAAAGTCTCACAAACTTATTCAAAAGATTCACACGAAAGGATAGAACCATCTTGTATACACTGAGACACCTGAAGTTGAGAAGACTAGAAAATTAAAAGTTTGGATTTTAGGCAAGACTCACCCAAGGAGTAATAGAGTACAGCAGACGAATATGAAAGTCAGTACCAGCACTTCTTCAGTTTACATATGAGATCAGGTAAAATATGAAGAATTTTCTACTAGTAGGCAGGAAGGTTGATATGGACATCTGGCAAATGATTAAATTTGCAAACAAATTATAAACCAACAGAAATTTGTGGGATATAATTACCCAAACATCCTCATTGGGGGACAATGAGTCTCACAATATTCATGGCTGACAACTGAAAAAGGAAGTCAAAGTATACACAGAAACACCAAAAGTCAGGAAAACTAGAAAAATTGAAGGTTGTAGTGACACAAGTCTCACATAAATCTGGAAAAGAGTCCACCAAAGGAATATGGAAGTCACTTTATACCAGCGCCTCTTCAGTGTAAATATTAGTTTAGGTAAAATATGAAGAATTGTGATCTAGAAGACAGGAGGTCGATGGATATCCAGCCAATTATTAAACTTGCACACTGATGGTAAACTAATGCACAGGTTTACATAATCTCACAAACAAATAGCCCCCTGAAATTGCATAGAGAAAATAATAGCTCCCAACATTAGGAAATGGTGCTAAAATAGGCTGAATAGTTGTGTACTGCCATTTGAACGGATAATTTTCAATTCAAACAACAGAACTCAGATCATATGAAGGATAAACATGGCAAGAAAACCCACTTGTTGATAAGATCTGCATAAAAATACAGAAAATCACCACACAAATTTCAAATATCCAGAACTAAGGCAATATTCAACATGTAGAATCTTAGTTCTTTTGATTCTGGTATTACAAAAATTGCAACCAGATGAGGAAACTTTATAATAAAGATTTTAAAAAGCCACTGTCTCTGCTTTGGTAGCTTTAATTATTTCCACGTGTACAAGTATGTGATTTCCAAATTGCAATTTAACTTCATATGGCCATTGATAATTTCTGATATTTCCTCCTTTTTATTTCCGTTCACTAATCAGAATCTTTACGAGGCACTTCGGCCAGCTGATGCCTGTAATTACATGACCCATGAGAAGCCCCATCAATTGTCATTTAGCACAAGAACCCCAAACAACTCTTGCTATCATTAGTGGAACTAAAGAAGTGATGGAATGAAGAATCATACAAAATATCCACTACATCAATCATTTATCTGCCCTTTAGTAGTGATTTCTCTCTCTTTTAGAAACCTGTGCATCACAGAAAAATCCAAGTTTTCACATAATCGGTTAACAAGAACGGACTTAGTTGATGCACTATGCTACAATCAATGGATTTCCATAGCCTAACATTACAAGGAAAAAATATTTCCAACATCAGAGAAGCTCAAATAACAATGATAACAAAAATTATGCATGAATCTTCAAATTCCATAGTACTTCATGAGACAAATGAAATTCTTTTTCGATTCGAGTAAATTCAGAAAATTCATCCTTGACGAACCAACATGGTTTCATACAGAAAGCTCAGGCTGAAAGTCAGCAGATCTCCCTCCTAACAAAATTTTTTTAAGCACAAATCCTAAAAACCAACACCACTAGAACTCTAGCAATCAAACGAAGGAACATAAAATAGTCAAAATAGAGGAAAAGCAAGACAAACTTCACTGACCCCACTGTACACAGACACTCAGCCGCTGCTAAGGCCACAAGCAAAATACTTGAACTAGCATAAACTTGTTTATGCTCAAACTTTGAAGAACAGATTCACTTTCTACCCTCCAAAGAAGGAGAAAAAACCACGCTTCTTGGGCTCTTCCTCCAGCATCACAGCTTTCATACTATCCCGCTCAACGAGTCTCCAAGCCGCCTGCTCAAAAGCCAATCCGGCCAATGTGGGTGGCTTATTCAAGACAAGCGGGTAGCCCCTATTGGTGCTCCTTATCACCTCCGAGTCCTCCGGAATCACCCCCAACAATGCCAAACCCAACATCTCCTGCACATCAAGCACCGACATCATATCCTCGCCTTTGATCATATCGGTCCTCACTCGATTTACCATCATCTTTATGTCCCTAATTCCATCAGATTCCAACAGCCCCGTGACCCTATCGGCATCTCGCAAGCTCGTGATGTCCGGCGTGGTGACAAGGACAGCCTCATTGGCCGGAGTAATGGCGGTTATAAACCCAGCATCGATTCCAGCGGGACAATCAATAATAATGAAATCCGGGGAACCATCCTGGCGAGCTTTCAAGGCGTCCACGATCCAAACCAATGCCTTTCCGCCGAAACCAAGTGGAAGTTTGTAGCGGGGCTTGGAAATGCAGAGCAGTTCGAAGTTGGACCAACGCTTGTCTCGGACGAGTGCCTGGTCTAGGCGACAATCGCCGTTGAGGACCTCGACGACGGTGTAATTGACACGGTTCTCGAGGCCGAGGAGGAGGTCGAGGTTGCGGAGTCCGACGTCGGCGTCGATGGCGACGACGGAGAAGCCGAAACGGGCGAGTGAGAGGCCGACGTTGGCGGTGGTGGTGGTCTTGCCGACGCCACCTTTGCCGGAGGTGATAACGACAACGCGCGGGGTCTCGCCGGCCAATTGGGGCTTTCTATTGTATTGGAGAAGGGCATGAGGTGCGGTGATGGAGAAGGGTTTATGGGTGAGTTTTGTCGGGGGTTTGCGAGGTATCTGAGTTTTGAGGTACAAGGGATTAGTAAATGGGCTGGTGAAGTAAAAGAGGGCTGAGGGTTTGGGTGTCGTGGAAGGGTTGAGAGACAGCATTGCTACTGAGAAAGAGAGAGACAGAGTTTTAGCGCTTAGGGGAAGAGGATGAAGAGGAGCATTTTGGTGCGAAAGTCACGAAAGTGCGAGAAAAAAAAAAAAAAAAAGGAATTTGACAATTTGGTCCTTGGATTTATATCTTTTGGTAAATAAGTCCTTCACTTTTAAATTTCAAATTTCAAATTTTTAGTCCTTGAGTTTTATATATTTGACGAAATGGTCTTTCCGTCAGTCTACCGTCCATATGCTTAACGGAACTCTCTGACATGTCAGCAAATTTGAAGTGGTCGACCACTTCATGTACCAGTCGACCGCTCACTTTTTACACATATCCGGTCGACCGCTTCAAATTCGTTAAGCATATGGACGGCACACTAACGGAATGACTATTTCTTCAAACAAAGAAAATCCAAGGACTAAAATTTTGAAATTTGAAAGTGAATGACCTATTTGCCAAATGAATATAAACTCAAAGACCAAAATGCCAAATTTCCAAAAGAAAAACTAGTGTAATTTGTAAATGACGAGAAAGTGTGTACAATGGGCAATGGGAAACTGACCAGTGTGTTTGAGTGTTAAAATTTTTGTGTATTAGATTTGGTGAAAAAGTGAAGAGATATATGATTTTTTTATATTTATTATACTGAAAAATAATGATATAATGGGAAGAAAGATTTTATTTATAATTTTTTATTATGTTAAAATTTTAAGAAGTGTAAAATTTTGAAGAACAAACATTGCCCAAAAACCATAACAGCAACAACTACTTTTATAATGGTATCATTAAATTGTTGTATAAGTTTATGTCGGTAAACTGGGGAAATCAGAATAATTAATTCTAATATTATTTCGATATATATTAGAATTACAATTACAATTACAATTACAATTGAATTTTTAAAATTAAAAAACCAAATATTTTGTTTATTATCAAAAAAAATTGTCCACCCTTATTCTTTCATATTAGACTATATAATTTATTTAGAAAATTACATATAATTCTTATCCCTTATCCACCATTACAAAGACGATATTACTAGAAGAGCCCAACTAGTCCAACAAGCAAAAAGAAGTGACCCCATTAATGGTTCGGGATCCCGTTGTTTGGGCCTTGGCTGTGCGACCCTTATCGACCCAATGCCGAAACTTTGTCACCTGTCAAGATAAAACAGGGGACACGAACACAACCCCCGCAGAGCTCTTCTCTGTCTGTCTCAATCCAGGACGCCCAATAAAAGTCAGATTTACCTTACCTTTTCCGTCATCCCCGGCCCATATCTTTACACGTGTTCACATACCATTGGAGTTTGAGACGATTACCCTTCACCTCCGCCATGTGATCGGTTATATTATCTCCCTAGCTCTCCTTTGAAAGATTTTCACTTTCTTTTCGTAACCAAGATCCAAATACTTCTTACTCAAAACCCTAGTCTTCTTCTTCTCTTTCTCTTTCTCTTTCTCATTGCTACACAGAGAGCTTCCGGCCAATTTCTCTATTTCTGCCATTCCAACCAGGTTTCTACTTTTGGCCTTTTTTTTTTACTTTGGTTAGTTTGTTTTGGCATATATTGATTTGGATTCAATTATCCCCTTTTGATTTAGATTTGGGTGTGTTGGGCTAACAGGTTTTTGGATCTGATCCCAAGTTTGGTTTTGAAGTGATTTATCTGGTTGCATATTGATATTTCTTTGTCTGGGTCGAGTAGATTATACAGTTGCATTTATGGGCTTGTACTGATGTAGTCATTTTGATTGGGTGTTTTAGATTATCAAGTCGTAGAATACAAGATTCTGGTATATTTGCCTTTTGTGTAAGTGAAAAATTCAATTCGCTGGATATGGCTTTGGTTTCTGAAAAAAATAAGTATGTCAATGAATTGAAGTTGGTCCAATTAGGACGTACTTCTGTATTTCTTGCATCCAAATGATTATCGAGTGGCAGTGTAAATGTAGATTCAGTTTCTTCTTTGATGCAACACCAGCATTCAAGTGGAGGATGAGAGATTTGGCTTTTAGCTGGGTATCAAAACCACCGCTTAGGAGTACTTAGATCTGATGTGTCCTCGTGTAGAGGATGATTACGGTGGGTCTGTGTTTTGCAAATGGACGCCTTTATTTGTTGGAAGTTTCCCCTCTTCTACATTCACATGATGTACGAGTTTCTTTAACTTCTGAGTTATTGAGTCGTATTGTTGGTTCAGTGATGTCTAATTTAGCTCACCTATGCTTATATCGCACAGTCATTGTAACTGTCAATTTATTTTCGATATACAAGTCGTAGTTAGTTTGCAGACTATCAGTGATTGAGCTGAGTTTTTTGGTGGTGCTTATTGTAATTGGCGACAAACTGGGACTGGAGTAGTGTTCGTAATAGTTATGCTTGCATGTCTGGATATGCAGCACAGGAGTCTTTACTGTCTCAATCCATTGACTTACATATTCAGTCTTCATTTGCATTGCAGTAGGGAAGGTATGTGAGCTGTTTGAACCAGGCTGTGACTGTTGCTTTAAAACATTTTACCAGTTTGTTGGTTATTTGGATTCAAAGAATGGGTAAATGCAAGGGTTGTGGGAAACTGGGAAGAACGGTGCAAAGGTGTGGATATGTAAGTGCTTATGATTCTGCTCTTCTGTTGTCTCCTATTGTCTCTGTTTGGGATTGCATTGTGCGCAAGATGAGGTATTCCTACAGACCTGAGTGGGTGTAGTCATCGGAATTGTCACATTGTTTAGTTCTTTATACCATATTGTATTAGAACTTACTTTGTGTTAAAGAAGAAAGAAAGGGAAAGAATAGTTCCAAGGAAATGTATAGATTTTGAGAAATTTACGGTTTAGAAGTGGAGGAAAGGCAACTGAGTAGTTTGGTAGTTTTCATGGATAGCATGGGATACAATAAAGTGCAACCTGTGGGTAGAAAAGGGAAAAAGAAGCAGGTTAAGGATGAAGTCGATCGTATGAAACAGGCTGAGAAGAAAAAGAGGCGCTTGGAGAAAGCCCTTGCTAGTTCTGCAGCCATCATATCTGAACTAGAAAAGAAGAAGCAGAAAAAGAAGGAAGAACAACAAAGGCTTGATGAAGAGGGTGCTGCAATCGCTGAGGCTGTTGCTCTGAATGTCTTACTTGGTGAAGACTCGGATGATTCATGCAAGATTGTTCTAAACAAAGATGAAGTATTCGACTCGTGGGATTGTCCTAGCAATATTGACCTCTTTGTGGATGGAAGAAGAGCAGGCTTTCCTTATCTGGACTCTGCCAAGCACTCACTTGAAGGGATTGGGTTGGTCTCTAGTGCTTATAGATCTGGATGCAGGTGGAGTGGTTTGGAGAGTGATGACTGGTCATTATCATTTGGGCCTTTTGCAAATGATCTTCCTGTCACGTATTTTGAGGAATCAGGTTGGGGGACGGCTGGTTTCTCTGCTGGTCTTATTGCTGCACAAGCTGTTTCATCCCTACAGATTGCAGAGGATGCTCACGAAGATACCATTGTCCTGAATGGAATGCTAAGACGGTAGAATGAATAGCTTCGGTCATTTCTCCAGTTACTGGTTGAGTCTTGGTCGCATATATTAATAATGCTTTGTAAATACTTTCCATAATGTGTTTCTTTGTTGATTGTCCGATGCAAGAGTCGCTTATTTGAACACAGCTATAGTGTCATGCCCTCCGTGATGTTTTACAATTATGGTCTCTCTTTATAGAGGCTGCAGCCTGCAAGTTTTACCGAGTTGGATAACCTCATTCTGAGACATCAATAGAACCGTCATCCTGTTATCTCCGTGGAGTGATTCCTATATCACTTTTTTCATCATTCTTTTTTCTGAGCCCCTTCTCACTTGAATAAGTTGTAGTGACAGATGCGTCGTGTTAGAATTTTATCCTTTTTCAAGATCTTCTATATGCAACTGAAAATCTATTTTAATGGCCCCATTGTCTTGAAGATACTCTTTTGCCATTTCCATCTGCGTGTTGCAGAACTTGGATACAGCCGATGTGGAGGAAAATTGCGTTGGTTAACTGTACCCTCGAAGGTTAATGTACAAACTGTTTGCCCGATAACCCGCTGATCTGTCACAAAAGAGTAAAGACCATGGGTTTTTTCCCTCCCTAAAATTCCTGAACGATGTGTTTAATAGTTGGTTTTTCCAAAATTGAGTCCCTAACAATGTACACCTAGGGGCCAGGGAAGCCCACGATACAAAAGTCGTCTCATGAAACAAGGAGACTGCAAAGTGTAAGAAACAAGGAGTGCTCATGAAGAAAACATTGAATTAAGCAACTGTATCCTTACAGATAGGTCTGAATCTACTTGCAAACTAACAAAAGGCTTGCTGCACGAATAACGTAGCCCCGAGTACCAAAAGTAAGCTAGAAGTATGCATGGAAATTGACCAATCCTGTCAATGTAAGATACAAAGCACTATAATCTGGATATTCTTCTCCAAGTGCTTCAGTTCTTTTAGGGCAGGATCTGAAGATTACAACTGATCAACAAATGGGTAATTTTACATTCATACACAGTGAATAACATGTCAATGGCCTTGGCACGGTTTCAACTAGTACAAATAAGAAGATGCCTTTGGAATATAGCCTTCACATATCATGCCGTGGTCGTGAATTTTGCCGCAGAGGTGACTCCGCATCTTGTTGCTGTTGCTGCGTATGTCCATCCACGTCCTGATTCTCAATTTCTGAGCTACTAGATGGTTTTGCTCCTGTAGTAACGAGATTTTTAAACCAAGTACCTTGAAATCTAGGAGTGCCTCTGTTTGAATTTCCAGGGGACTCAGGAGAACCCAAGGAATTGTTAGCAGCACCCAAAAGAAAACGGTATGCCACTTTACTAGCTGATACTATCTCTGTCTTGGCTTGTCTGAACTGCAATAACACCTCAAAATTATCAGAACATACTCCACCTTTATATACCTCCCTAGAAAGACGTAATGGCAAGAGATATCCCAATGTATCACCTAACATTGGGCCAAAGCCCAAGTCATGGAGGATTCAGAAATAAAGAAACTAAAGAATAAAATTCTGAGCGCCTCGAGGCAGTAAAAGGCTACTAGAACACTTAGAAGACTTGAATGGTATCAAGTAATGTACTGATGCATCCATTGATAGGTCCAGAAAAACCTAAGCTAATAACTCAGGCCTACAAACAGCTTGTTTGTTAAACTGAGAAATGATATCTATGATTGTAAAGGAGTCATAGCAATTGAAAAGAACTCATCAATCAGTATAAAAGATTCGATGGTAGTTATTATTCCAGCAGCATTAATTTGTATTTTAAGAATAGTCACTCACCCGTAGAGCCGTAGTTCCTGCTACTTCCATGGCAGCATCACCAGCATTGGCAAAACGATTAACCCAGCCTATTAAAAACACTATTACTGTATGCAATAACAAAATAATTTGCAGAAGCGATCATTCTCTTTTGAAATAAATAGGCCCAAAAAGACAGTCCCGGATCATAGTAACCCAACTACGTTCTGTTTCCGAGATGTTTTTTTTCATTCCCAGCCCCCGCCCCTAAAAAAAAACCCGCACACAGAGAGTTTGGGAAGGGGAGAGATTCTTTTGAGGAGTTTAGGATGCATATTCAACAAGATACACCACTTTTGGTGGCAAAGGCACATCCGTGCTAAAGTATCGATGTACACTAAGCCAAGAAAATTGAAAGACGTGGAGTCAGAAATCTGAACAGTAACTTCTCATATGTAAAATGGGTCACTGCAAAACACGCAATGGGGTGATCCGAACAAGCCCAGAAGAAAAAAAGAATTAGTAGACGATGAAGCTATGCATGAGATCAACTGAACGAATATTTTGTCCTGGATCCAAGTAAGCCTTATTCTGGCTGCCTAGGGTTGCCAGCAGGAGTCCAGTTCAACACTCACAATCCACTGTATATTATTCGATCAACCAATCAGAAATCATGAAGTGTTTGGTGCACCTGCTAGATGAACATGTTAGCTCAAAAGTCTTCTAAGAAAATTAGGGTGTGATGATGATCTAGAAGGGCTTCAAAAATAGGCCTTCTCCAAGAAGCCCATCCCACAGAAATAACTAACTGGGCAATGACCTATCGTAAAATTACGTAGCTTTCTGAATTGCCTTTTTAGGGAGCTGCAAGTGGCACATAATCATAGCGAAATTTAAATTTCAACCGTCCTTAGAATTTATCTCCAGCTTTCATCAAAGACTATTCTTCCAAATTCAATTCATTTCATATTGTGAGGCAGGATTGCAGGAGTTTATTTTGGAGTGCAAACGAATTTATACTTCTGCCAACTGTTGTACACACTTCATCCACTGAGAAAGCATCTCTACTTATCCAAGTTGTTGGCCATGCAAGTTAACAAAGTTTGGGTTCTTATAATCCTAGGAACTAATTGATGGGCACACTACAAATAAGAATGATTTGTTTTTTTTTTTATAAGTAAACCAATATTATTAAAAAGAAGAAAAAAACGAAACACACAACAACGGAGTCAACAGTACAAGAGAAAATACTGAAGAATCCTAACACAAACAACTAAAAAAAACCAGAAAAGGGAACACAGAGGCCCAAAAAAGGCCAAGAACTCCCACCCACCCTCAACCCACTAGCCAACGAACTCTCCCAAAAAAACAAAAGCACCCTCAACCCCCTAACAGTCCAGCCCAAAGCTCACAGTCTTCCTAGCGATCGAAGAAGACCCTTCATAGTTAACCGACGACTTCAATCCCTTCAACTCCCTGAGCATCCTCCCCTCTGATTTTCGAACAAATCTGCACCCGATCGCATTCCAACGCTGCAAAGAGGTCCCTCAGCTTATCCTCTTGCCACCACACGACACTCCAACCATCTGACCCACATAAGAAACCATGTCCAAGACCCACGCCGGAGATTCTCCCCCCAAAGATTTATGAGGGAAACTAACCGCCAATGGTTCGGTCGAGGTATAGCTTCCATCCTCCGTCACAAGAGACCCATCAACACTACTGTCTACACAAACTATAGCCCCTCCCCCTACTAAAGAAGCTGCAGACCTCTCACCAGAATGAAGGGCAACTCCTAATTCCCCCAGGGAAGCCAACGGAGCTTTGTTGTCCTTGTCATGAAGTAAGGAAACGAGAGGAATAAGATTGCAACCTTTAGCCGCCGAAGCCTCCAAAACAGAGTCACCGAGCTTCTACAAGACCTCGGGCTCCACATACGGTCCAACCTCCATCTCTAGCGAGTGTGACTCAAGAACTTGTCCCAAAGAACTCTCAACACAAGCCAGGGTCTTAGACAACCCCTGAGAACACTCCCCCACCTCCAGACCACCTAAGAGAGCCTCAAAAGAATGATCCAGCACTGCTCTCTCTTGGACGTCGGAGATCACAACACAATTCTCCTGAACGTGGACCCCCTCCATCAGGACACCACTCTGGAGCTTCCCAACCTGAATTTCGGCCCGGTCTGTCTCTGAAAAGCAGCATCTCAACGTCTCCAACAAGCCAGAAGAGAAGCGGGTAAAAACAACACCAACATCATCTGACTGTTCCGGCGCCGGCGAGTCGCCGGAACCCAACATCCCCCGAGAACACCTAATCTAGTCCCAGCATCAAGATCCAACTCTACCCGATCCCCTCGGCAACACAGCGCTCCACCACACGATGAGAGAAGGCCCCATCGAGCACAACGAGGACCTCCCCCATCGGCAGACCACTATGGGACATCCCAGCAGCTAGATCGACCTCTTCTGTCCTCGAAAATCCTATAGCCGGCGTCTCCAGCAGTCCAAAAGCATTTCGGGTCCAAACGGCACTAGAAACAAGTGCCATCTCCGGCGCCGGCAAGTCGCCGAAACTCATCTCCGACCCCCCAGATCGGATCGCCGGAGGCACGCCTATCGCCGACAAGGCGCTTTGGCCAACCTCCAAGCTCCGATGATGGAGATCTGAGCTATCGGCTATCTCAGCCTCAGCAGCAAGCGTCGGGTAGGTCGGCCAGTCCTCAGGCCCACTTGACGCCCCCTTCTCCTTGCAACCCAAATCGTCTTCGAACTGACCAAGAATTGGGCCCAAGCCCAAGCTGGATTTTCCTCCCAAAATATTGGCCAAGCCCTCAATATTTTGGCTCACCATTTTAAAACCGCACGCTGTGCAACTTAAGCCCCTCTAGGGCCCATCCACAAACCCTAACGTCACATTCCTCTTCTTCACCAATCCTATCAAGCCGTCCACCTCATCCTTTAGCTTCAATAAATGCTTCCACACCACATTTTCAAACCAGTCGTCGAATCAGAAAACTCAGGGCTAACATAGCTCTCGGGACTAAGCAGCCCCCCTAGGATGTTTTCTTGAGTCTCCAACAGAACACCTACAGCCCCAGACTTTTGCACGTCTCTCACATCATCTACAACTTTTCTGATCTCCTTCCTCCCCACCGTTTCCATCTTCTTCTCCGATAAACCTGACCTCGCCATATCTGCAAAGGAAATGCCTTCCTTGATCAAAGCAACCTCACGCACCACCCTCTTATGTCCAAGTACGTTGATGACCGATACAAGCTCCTCACAGATTTTAACAAAGGACTGCCGCCCAGCACCTGACTTCCCCTCCGATATCATCACTACCCCACGACGTCGCCGCTCCCCGAACTCAACCAGAGCCATGAACCTTCCACTTTTGTTTGACCTCCTCTGAGCAAGGAATGCACGCGAGGATTCATTGAATCTCTCGGGAAAATCCTTAGAATCCAGTTTTCCAAAGAGATTCGACAACCAAAGCACCCCATACCTTCCAAAGCGAATGAAACTCTGCAAATTTCTGTTTTTCTCAGTCAATGTAACCACCCCAAACGAGCTCACAGAGAACTGAAAATTCTTAGCCTCAATAACTAAACTACGGAAAAACGCCATGAAACTAATACTGGGTATGGACGACGAGAACTAGAGAACCGAGAGAGAAAACCTGCCCCATCACTGTTCACATTACACCTCTCGAAGTCTGGTCTCACATAAGCATTACCTCAGCTTCACAAATAAGAATGATTTGTTACAGATTTCTACAATACATCACCAGTTCTACAAAGGGTTAGACAGACAATCTCTGCTACATACCCGTGAAAGAGTTGCTAGGGATCATCTTCTATGATCAACAGATTGGATTCTAAAAAAAGTGGTTTGATACTTCCAACAATCGTAGCAGACAATACATAACTGCAGGGTTTCAAAAAGTCCCCCCCCCCCAACAAAAAAGAAATGCCAACCAAGATCAAACAAAATGTTAAACAATGAGCATATTAGTATAATCAATGACCGAGTAAAAGGAGGTTGTCAAAACACACTTTTTATATAATCCTTTGTATTGGCATATCTAATGCACAATACATTTGTCTATTCAGAATTTATATTGGAGAGGGACAAAACACTGCCCCTAGTATGCCGAAGGGCAGTCTGTACAAGTGAAATACCTTAACAGCAAAGGAAGCCCTAAGTTGCACAACAAAAGTTAAGTTCAAGAACAGCTAGTGAACATCGTAGTCTGTGATGACACTTACCTGGAAGCTTTGGCACCCCAACCCTCTCACAGAACTCATCACAAAAGTGATTACAGTTTTTTGACAATAGGTCATACGAACTCCCAGGCCACTCTCTACTAAGTTCTCTCAAGACCTGATTTACACTGAAGATTGAACAGCTTGTTTGTCCAAGAACAATGGATTCACGATATGTGTACATTGGATTCTTCCCAAAAGGACAGCTGAAGACACCAGTTCCTTGTTCGCAAAACCCAAATGAATATTCGTCGTCCCCATAGACCTGTTATACACATGGCAAGAATGATTCAATCACATCTACGGGTGTTTCTTGTCATCATAAATAGGAAACAAAGCACAAAGCTAAATATGTTATGAATACCGAACATCATACACGTACAAAATGCCAATAAAACGCAGAAAAATGAAAGAAAGATACAGAAGGGAAGGACATGGTTGCAAGACGTATAGATTGTTAGAGAATATAATTCAAATAATAAAATCTTCATCTTCCTATCAGCTTAAGTTTTTGGGATGAGTTGTAGATTCACATGGTATCAGAGTTAAGGTCTTGAGTTCGAGACCTAACTCCGCATTTCACCCCAATTTCAATTAAATATTGCACGTGTTGGGCCTCCCAATTAAAAGAGAGTCTGGCCCACACGTGAGGGTGAGTGTTAGAGAATATAATTCAAATAATAAAATCTTCATCTTCCTATCAGCTTAAACTTTTGGGATGAGTGGCAGATTCACATAGATAAGGACATGCAATGAAGGCACTGGATGCACACTAAAATCTAATCTGTCTCAAGCTGTTAAACCCCTCCTCCTCCAAAGAAAAACACACAAAAAAAAAAGAGAGTGGGAAAGTAAAGGTGATACATCTCCCAAATATTGACTTCATGATCTACCGATTATTGCGACAGCATTTCACGAGGTAGTTTAGTTTCAGGGCAACATGGAACACCCACCTTCAGCTAATGCACCCCTACGAACATCTACAGTATCCTACCTACAAAATTGGGCTTAAAGAGAAGTGAAAAAGTAGAAACATTATAGGAGAAGATACATCATATATCTTCGGACCTTGTTCTTTAAGGAAAATTGCAGAATATCATGTAGGTCATACGTAAAGGCAAGTTTGTTTATAGGGTATATCAGTTTGCCAATTATGAACCAAATATTTGACTGAGAAACAATGTCGTGAGGCTTTTACTCGATGAATTTTAAGAAATAGTTTGTGGGTTTCGGTAGCTCTAGGTTCTTTAACCATGCACTCTTGCCTCCTCTCCAACTTTCTTTCTAGGCCTTGAATAGCGGCACCTCATTTGGGTACTCTCACCCACCATGTTTGTCCATAGGGTTGTAACCCAAACCCGAGATCACCTCTAACCAATCAATGCACACAAACCTTACAACATTACATACACATATACGTATAATGGGAGCAATGAATTTAATCCAAGACCAAGAATCACCGACAAACAACAAAATCAAAGATGCTCCAGAGATATTGTACTCGAAGTCAGATTTTCAAGAGCCCAAATGAAACCTCAAGATCTTAGTCTGCAATCAGATCACTATACAATGCACCGAACGACCGAAACATAAATTCATGTACCTACAACTTAAGAGATAGAGAAAAAGAGGGAGAGAGACCTGGACAGCGCTGTGGAAAATACCGCCGAGGCCAATACCGTCCTTGAAGATCTTGTTGATGTGGAGAATTGTGTTATTGGTCTTCTCCGATCCACTATTTGTCACGTCGTATATGTGCAGTATCACCTCCGTCATCTTCTTCCTCCCCTTCCTGCTTCTACTTCACCAGTCCCACCCTGACCGTCTCACTTCTCACTTTCTCCCTCTTTGTGGAATTCGAATCAGAAACCTCTCCCTCTCTCAATACCTTGCGCCAGAGCCTTTTCTTTTTCTTTTCTTTTTCCTCGTCCTTGCCCCGGAGCCTGTTCTCACGGTATTTGGAATTCCGCTGCCAATTCTTCAACGTGTCGGTGGATTTGTTTCGTAAAATTTGTGCGTTGTTTAAAATTTTAGTAATTGAATTTAGTGAAAAAAAGTGAAAAAAATTTGTAGTGAAAAAGTTATGATTTGACGGGGAAAGAAAGATTATATTGTAATAGTTTATTTTGTTAAAATTTTAGAGAGTGTAAAACTTTATGTTGCAAATACACCCGATATCGATTAACCTTCTTCAAGACGATCTTTTTTCGTTTAAAGTTAGGGATAAATGTAAAATTGATCCTTGTGCTATATGTAAAAATCGATTTAATCTTCGTGATATGAAAAACATAAATTTAGTCCATGTGATTCTATTTTCGTTTGTCGTTGATCCTCCATCAGAGACTAATTTTATCACTTCTGAAAATTACATGGACTAAATTTATGTTTTTCATATCACGGAAACTAAATCGATTTTTGCGTATAATACAGAGACTGATTTTGCATTTATCCCTTAAATTTATATAACAGGATACCCTCTTTCTTTGTTTAATGGTTTTGAAAACCTTTTGTTACCTATACTGTTAAATATATTTTTTTATATTTCAATAAAATTTTCTATATGGTCACAATTTCTAAAAAAATACAAAATTTAAAATTATTTTTATAAAAATTCATAAAAACTCCTTCACAAAATTTTTCTTCCCAAATATTTTTTTACTTTCACAAAAGAATAAAATTAAAATACTTTTTATCTTCTCAAACATGACCCACAATTCACAAATATCCAAAACAATATGTCTCATTTAATTCTTTTTAGTTACAACAAATATTTTAAAAAACACAAATAAACATATGTCGAATCTGTATAATATATACATACGTTGTATATCTGTATATATGATTGGGGCTTTGGATTAATGTTATTTTTTTATCACAACAACAGACTCGATCCATTCCATTCGAGAAGCGTCAAAACTCGAAAGTATGATCATACCCTCTAATATAGAGGCGACAACCAATGAGCAGCATGTCTAGATGGCCTAAATATATAAATATTCACTCTTGTACTACTCCTTTGGAAGTATCTTTACTTGTTGGAGAGAAAAAGAAGTATCTTTACTTCCACGTAAAAGTTTCTGGTAAATCATAAATATTTATAGCAAAAATTATTTTATTTTTAATTGCTTGGTTGAAACTCTACGAAAGTCAGTAATTCATATTTGGTTAATATTGTGAATCTTTGCTTAGAAGACCAATAATGAGAAAACCACGATGGTCATCACGGCTTAGCCATGGAAGCAAACCTAAGAGAGGACGTTCTTTTTCGTTTGAATTCTATGATTCTTGTAAAATTTAGAATTATGAAACAGGACATGTTTTTTATGTTGTTATTTTTCAAGTTTATCCTCTGTTTGAGGTTTACAAATTACTAACACAGTCTCCAGTGACTTGTGATAGATATAATCAACGAAGGGCAAAACGAGATTTACTAACCGAAACATTAAACACACGATTTCTACCATATTAATTGCATGGTATGCGGATTAACGGAAAAGCCCCTATTGTCTAATTTCACATTGAAGAGTTGTTGGGTCAAATTTGGAATTTCATCCAACCTAATATGACAACAACAGTTCGCTATGTCCCCCTCCCCGTTGACGTGAAACGAGAGTCTCTGCAACCATACTCCAACGACAGGATGACTAGATGGTCGGCTGAAAAAATCAGAACCCTGCGTGAAGGAAGACTGAAGGAAATGTCGAAGGTTGAAAATTTTAAGAGGAGGAGAAGAAGGCCAATTGTGCAATCGAACCAGCGTACCACAGCCAGCCGAACATGGTCTTCCTCCAACTGCATCAGCTCCGGTGCCGTCTTCGCAGCCAAGTGAGTCCTTCTCACCTTTGGCCGCCTCTCTCTGTCTCGATCTCCTGCTGTCTCTGCTATTTCATATTTTTTCATCATCATTTCATGCATGGATTGTTGAACTAAACTGGTATGTTTGATTTTTGAAAAAATTTTGAGAGAGAGAGAGTCGAAGAAGGATAAATGTGAAGGCTCGGCGTTATATTGCAAAAATTTTCCCAAGATAATGCGTGAGGCAGGAGGGGGCGATTGGGGTGAAGGCTAACATGCCCATACCGAAAATTTTCAAATGCTTTTATTTGTTTTTTTTGTTTTCTATGGGTTCATTTGATTGGAACCAAAGAAATGGTATAATTAAATACAGAACTAAATATGTTTCTCTTCTTACGTAATTTTGAGAATTTTTGAGGTATCCGGTAATGGCTCGTGATATATGAGATGAGATCCAAGTCCTAAAGATCTCTCTCAAACTCTCGGACTCATTTGGGGTTTGATGAATCAGTGAGGAAGATTGTTTTGTACATTATACAATCATTAACTGGTAATGTCCGTTCAGTAAACTAATTAACACAGTTGAAGATTGTAGACCCATTATTGTTCCAGAAATCATGAGTTTTCGTAGTTTGTATTTAAAGGTGGTGTTTTTGGCAGTTTGTTTGTACCCCATATGACATATAGGACATGTTTGTTTGCCCAAAATTTCAAACAAAACAAACATATTTCAAAATTTTCAACTTTTACACATACACTTCAAACTTTTAACAAATCCCAATAAATTTCAACATTCAAAATATTCCCAAAATTTTGAGAATATCCCTCAAAATCTCGGTAAACAAACACCACCATAGATCACCATTAACCCTGTCATAGAGCACCATTAACCGTTGGTGTTAATTATATATGTTTATTAGTGCGCAAACATTTGCAAACCTTAAAAATCATTATCACCTCTTATTACACCAATTATTAAAAGATAATAAATTCTACACAAATAGAAATTAATTTCAACGTCACCTAAAAAAATTTCAAAATCTTTAAAATTCTCAAAATCTCACAACCGAACAAGCCCGTCATTTGGTACATGGGTGGGTCTTACGAGCCATTGGAAGCAATTTTTAGGGAGGTGGTGAATCTGGTGATGGGTCATTCCCCAAAGCATACGGAAGGCCAAAGACCAATTTGAACAAACATAACATTAATTAGAAACTAAAGAATATTGGATCATACATTTTTGGTAAAAAAACGGATATGGCTAATGACATTGACAGCGGGAAATAGCCGTTGTTCTTGTTCTTTTACAAAGTGCGAGGCGGAGGGATTACTGTTGACTATGATTAAAATTTGATGTTCTGGGTGATGTTCGTTTTGAGAAAAAATGTAGGATTTTAGAGAAGTTGTGAATTTTTATGTTGAATAGTATTTTATTGGTGTTTGTGTAAAGTGGAGAGAAAAATGATTTGATATAATTGTTTAATAAAAAAATATTGGAGTTATGTGAAAAAGTATAGAGAGAGAAAATTTATGTTGAATAAAAAATTAAAAAGTTGTTGGAGATTATGTAAAATGTATTGATTTTTGTGTTTGAATTCTGAATATGTTCGATGGTAGAATTGTGAATATACTTAGAATCCTGAAAAAATGGTGAAAACGAACATACTCCTGGATAAGAGCCCCACCAGTCACGCATCCGAACATACACCCTCTAAATATTTTAGAAATTTCAATAAATTTTAATATTTAAAAAATTCTTAAAATATTTACAAAACAAACGTATCGTGAGTCAGACAACAGAGACAGCTGTAAAGGAGCACGCAATGGCTTCCCTTGCCCCAGGCGCCAGCACGAAGCAGCATGTTCTCGTTGCGTATCTTCATAACAATATGGGGTGTGGGCTTCTTCACATGGAGTCTGGAGAATTGGCGGTCGGCGATGCTAACGAGATGTAAATTCGGTCCCGCTTTTAACTTGAGTGGATATCATTGCGCTCTCCCACTTCCTCGCTGTCATCCAGACTGGAATAGCTAATTATATAAATTAATGGATTTAATTAGGAGACCACATTAAAGTACGTCAGCTATCAATAAAGCCCAAACAGGACTATGGTTGGTCCTATATATATATATATATATATTGCACCTACTGTGTTATATATACTACTGACTACAAATGTGTATATGAATAACTCATGCTGTAAGTAATGTCCATATGTATTTACAAATATGCGTGCAAATAATACTCATTACATTACAGTATTATATATTCATAGATATAATTTTGAACCCAATTCATGTCTCCGTAGTTTGCTACAATTTTGAACCCAATTCATGTGAATACACACCTAAATGAGTACCTGAATTTTACTCTTACTAAACAAATAATTTAAAATGACTAAAATTTTGACATGAAAACCATGTTTGGTTAATGATTTTAAAAATTGTTTTTTTTTTATTTTAAAAATATTTTTCAATCCAAACGTGATTTTTTTTACACAAAAAATAGTTCAATGTTAAATAAAATTTTCTATCTAATCATTGAGTTCAATTCCTATAGAAAACACGAAAATTAATTTTTTTTACAAAAACCCATAATAACTTATACTACAAAAATCTCCATCCAAACATACTTTTTTACTCTCATTTTCAAGAGAATAAATTTCAATTTTTTTTTCCAAATATCATTTTTATGGACCCACTATTCTTACAAACACCTAGAAAAATATATCTCCCAAATTTTTCTTAATTATTACTTAAAAAAGATTTCCCAAACAAAACCATCAGCTCATTCTTGTTCCTGTAACAAAGGTTGGTATTCTGAAAATACGTGTCAGAAATGTTTTTTTTTCGCAATGCAAATTAATTTGAAATCTGATAGACTTCTGGACCTATCATTATTACCTATTTAGCCCTAAATTAATGGTCATGCTTTAAACAATATGAGGACGTGATAGTCTTTCACCCGGTTTCCCCTTACTCACTCTTCATCTCTAAAGCTACATCGTCTCGTTCGTTTTGGTCGCCTCCCCTCCCTTCTCCGAAAGCAGCGTCCGATCCAAAACAGGGCAGATTGCTCAGTGTTTTTTATCCGACGTTTTTCTCAAATTGGCGAAAGGTGGGTGATTTCTTCATTTATGTCGAAGATGTGAATATCGTTCTTTTCCACTTAATGTTTTCTATGTTCTTTTAAGCCATCTGAAGTGGAGCTCGAACTCGGCTCGTTTAGATTGTTAGAGCGAGCTCGAGCCGAGTTTGATCTTGTTTTCTTTTGGTCGATCCGAGATCGAACACCATTTCTGAAGCTCGATTCGATCTCGAGCCGAGCTCGAGCCACTGCATTCTGTAGTCGAGTCGAGTTCGAACTGTCAGTACTCGGCTCGATTATAGCCCTAGGCCTTGAATTATTGCTTGTTGCTGTTAGGATCAGTTCATATTTATTTGCACGGGATTGTCGTCTATTATGTGATTGTGCTCCCTTATCTCGGCAAGAAAGTGGTTCTTATTAGGTTTCGGTAGAACTTTCAGCTTATAGAGGGAGACAATTTAATCAATAAGACACCAGGTGCTTCCCAGATGTCCATACGATCTAGAACTCCTGGATATTGTGCTCATGTGTGGGAGACTGAAGACGGTTTTACTTTTTACTTCTTTCTGTTTTTTATTCCAGACTAGTTAAAACGAAAAGAGGAGCGAGCCAATATACTGGTGGTATTCAAGAGAAGGGGCATGAAAAGACTAATAACTAGAACTACAATCCAGGAAAGAAAAACATCTACAATCCACTACCCACTCATAAGCAATCTTAGAAAAAGATTCTCCAACTTAGAAACTGGGGGTCAATGCTGATAAATGTCTAAGTCTTTCTCATAACGCGACAGGGGTGAATGCCTGATAGATGTGTTATCTTTCTTGAGGAATGAAATAGGTTACTTGCGGAGTGCCACCAAGTTCTCATGCTGAGGCTGTTCTTAAATAAATAGGGTGGTGCTATGTGCCAAAATAGCTTGAAACTACTTGGGGCGCTCAACTTGTGCGTTGTCTATATCTTTGGTCACAATGATGTTGTTTTATGAAACAGTTGATGCAATTCATTTATATGAAATTATGCTCTTGGATTATTTTCATTTTCCAGGACTTGTCATTTCAAGCCATCGACAATGTCTTCTTCATATCTCCCAGCAACCACCAATTCAATTGCTCAGTCTTTAGAAGCCAAAAGCCCGGTTGAAGCCATTGCTATTCTCTACCGTGTACTTGAAAATCCATCATCTTCCTCTGAAGCCCTACGGATAAAGGAGCAGGCCATCACAAATCTCTCAGATCTTCTTAGACAAGAGAATCGAGCAGAGGAACTCAGAAACCTTCTAACCCAACTGAGGCCCTTTTTCAACTTGATTCCCAAGGCAAAGACTGCAAAAATTGTTCGTGGGATAATTGATGCAGTAGCAAAAATACCAGGCACATCTGATCTGCAGATCTCCCTCTGCAAAGAAATGGTGCAGTGGACCCGTGCTGAAAAGCGAACTTTTCTACGGCAAAGAGTGGAGGCAAGGCTTGCAGCTCTTTTGATGGAGAGCAAAGAATACTCAGAAGCTTTAAATCTCCTTTCGGGTTTAATAAAGGAAGTGAGAAGGCTAGATGACAAGCTTCTACTAGTGGACATAGACTTGTTGGAGAGTAAGCTCCATTTCTCTTTGAGGAATCTCCCTAAAGCTAAGGCTTCACTGACGGCTGCAAGAACTGCTGCCAATGCAATATATGTGCCCCCAGCTCAGCAGGGTACTATAGATTTGCAGAGTGGGATCCTCCATGCGGAAGAAAAGGACTACAAAACTGCTTATAGCTATTTCTTTGAAGCTTTTGAAGCTTTCAATGCTCTTGAAGAACCACGGGCAGTTTTTAGCCTCAAGTATATGTTGTTATGCAAGATAATGGTGAGCCAGGCTGATGATGTGGCAGGAATAATATCATCTAAAGCTGGACTACAATATGTGGGGCTTGAGCTGGATGCCATGAAGGCTGTGGCTGATGCCCATTCAAAGCGCTCTTTGAAGCTTTTTGAGACTGCCCTCAGGGATTTTAGGGCCCAGTTAGAGGAAGACCCTATCGTCCACAGGCACCTCTCTTCTCTGTACGACACTTTGTTGGAGCAGAATCTCTGCAGGTTGATTGAACCTTTCTCCAGGGTCGAGATTGCTCATATCGCTGAGCTGATTGAGCTGCCTGTTGATCATGTGGAGAAGAAATTATCTCAGATGATTCTGGACAAGAAGTTTGCAGGGACTCTAGATCAGGGTGCTGGATGCCTCATCATCTTCGATGACCCCAAAACAGATGCAATATACTCGGAAACACTGGAAACTATTTCTAATGTTGGCAAGGTCGTGGATAGTCTCTATGTTAGGTCTGCCAAGATAATGGCATGAAGTTGTAGCGTAACGAGCTGTTATCCAGCTTCAACTTGAGTTTTTCTTGGTTTTCTTTGGAGTAATTACTGCGCTTTCACACTTCTTTTTAGCTAGGTTGCTTTGTTGGTTTTAGCCTGATATCTGTCTTCGGGCTCATTGTGGAACCTTTCCATTGGAGAACATTCTTTCTAGTCCCAGAATTTGACAGATAGCCAAAAGAGCTTATATCAGTTTGTTGGATTCATGATAGTGAGATCTATTTGCTCTCTTGGGAAATTCGTTTCGTAGTTGGTGATTTTTGTTTCTTACTACCCCTTGAAATAGGGCCCAATTCGTATATATGGCCTAAAGTAACCAAGTAACTGGCTTCCAAGCGCATATCGGGCAGTATATATGTTTGCTAGACTTAAACTCGATTTTGTTTGGTTTTGGTCGAACGGAGCTCGAACACGGCAACACAAACAAACCTAGATTCGAGAGACTGCAGGGTTCTTATGATTCATCATTGCTTAATGTTGAAAAGGAAACCACTTTTATCCTTATCACAACTAATCCGATATGAACATTGTATATAATTTGCTGAAAGCATTGACCATAACACGCTGAAGTATGATCTTAGAAATGGAGATTGGAGAATTCTGTACCATACTGCCTGAGTCTCACACATCATTAGAAAGTACTCATTTTGTTCTTCAAGATCTAAAACTACCATACTTCATTAAAACGCAAAGGATTATTCCCAGATTACAGTGGACAGAAGAGTTTCCAGCTTAACCCCTACTGTTTTGATGGCACCATTTGTAGTTGTTACTCCATTTTCGAGACGCAACTGTCAACCCAATTCGAATAAGCAATGACTACAATCTCTGAATAAAAACATACATGCCCTCAGGCTATAGATTGATACTATTAAGAAAAGGTGCAGAGGAAGGAGATAGGCTTCACACAGTATATGGAACAATCCATCTTTAGCAAGTACATATAGCACTCGTGGTGTATCTATTTAGTGGCACACGTAATATTAAGAGCTTACTTTTTAAGCTTGGAGTGACTACACAAATAATAGAGAACTGTCTAAGAAACCTGTTATCAAAAGAAAATGATTTTATGCAACCTAAAACAAAAATGAGAGAGAATATTAGATTCGAAAATCTAAGATATCTTCCAGTGGAAGTTTTAAGAGGATTAATTGGCAACCTTGAGAGTACTCTACTGTAGTACCTATTAGTTGAAGTCTGAAACTATCTGCCTTCATTCGTCATCAACTGGGAAAAAACTTCTGTTGTTGATATGTTTGAATTCTGATTACCATCAGCTCCATCCTGTCTTATGTTACTAGGTTGAAAAGGGGTAACAATTCCAGGAGCAGAGAGTTCTCGTTCATTAATACTGCCATCTTCATTAGGTTCTCTACGCTGTCCGGTTTCCTGAAGCTGAAGTGCATGTTCCAGATTCCATAACACATCACCCATGGTTGGCCTATCAACACCATACTCAGCTAAACATTTCTCTGCTGTTTCTCCAAATTTCTTCAAAGAGCTTGGTTTTATCTGTCCAACAAGATGGGGATCAATAATTTGCAGGAGCTTGTCCTTATTCTGCCATTGCATTGCCCATTCGGCTAAATTCACCTGCTCTCTAGCAAGCAATGGATCAACAGCAGGTCTAGCACAAAGAACTTCGAAGAGCACAACCCCAAAAGAATAAACATCTGACTTATCTGTAAGCTGCTGCCTACGGAAATACTCCGGATCGAGATATCCAAAACTACCCTTTACCCCAGTGCTTACATGGGTTTCATTGAGACATGGACCGGATCTTGAAAGACCAAAATCAGCAACCTTGGCCATGTAATTCTCGTCAAGCAAAATATTGGTCGATTTAATGTCGCGATGGATAATTCCTCGTGCTGAACCTGTATGAAGGTAGTGAAGACCTCTTGCTGAGCCAATGCATATTTCAAGCCGCTGCTTCCAAGACAAAGGTGGAAGCCCTGAAGCATACAAGTGGCTTTTCAACGGCCCCTTTTCCATATATTCATACACTAGTATCATTTCTGACTGTTCTTCGCAATACCCAACCAGAGAAACAAGATGGCGGTGGCGAATTTTTGATAGAACTGTTATTTCAGTCTGGAATTCAGGAAGGCCCTGCCTGGATCCGGGCACACCTCTCTTCACAGCAACCTTTGTATTGTCTCTAAGAACCCCTTTGTAAACCATGCCGAATCCACCAGAACCTATGATCAGATTCTGGTCAAAATTTTTTGTTGCCAATTGCACATCAGCAAAAGGGATCTTCAAGGCAAAATATCCATTTGGACCAGGAGATGCATAGGCTGTCCCTTCAGACATTCTACTGCGTGAACTGCCTCCATAAACACGTAAAGGTGTCCATGCCACACTTTCTGAAGGTCTTGGTTTTGATTTCTTTGTCCAGCATTTTATAGCAAGCAGCAGTGCCAGCAGTGCCAAACATAAACCGACAAAGCCACCAACAACTGAACTCACTAGAACCCAAATATTAGTCTTCTTAGAGTTAGAATTAGTTTCTGCAATTGGAACAGTTACCATCTTCATAATCTCTGCCCCATTCAGAATAGCATTCATTGTCAAAACACTACTCAGAGTGGAAGGACCAACACTTACTTGAACAACTCCAGAATCATCTGAATCCACAACATAATCTACATAGACCGGAGATGCAAGCACATGGTAGGTAACAGTCGACAAATCAAGATCCTCACTCGCAAGGTAACCATTGATGTATACATTAAAGTACAGCAAGTTAAGCCCTCGACTGACAATATCGCAGAAATGCAATCGAACCAAGTATCGAGCAGGATCCAAACCCACTGGAAAATTCCAAGTGATATTAAACCTTGCATCCAACGTCAGGTTTTCCCTATTCATTTCTTGAGCAGTCATATACACAATATCAGGTGCAATTTCTCGACTCGAACCTCCACTTTGATAATTTGGCGGGTGAGAAGCGTTCACACGCCTTGCAGCAGATTTCAGAACAAGATAATCGTCATCAGGGATCCAAGTCCTCCAGAGGGTATCATTAAAAGGAGTCAGTTTTGGACCTCCAACATTAATCCTACTTACTGTCTCGAGGACCTGAGATGAGAGATTCTTGTACATTTCAATTCGATCAGCACGGAGTAACTTAACTCCGGCATCAATTACAAAGTCCCCAGGAGCCGAGAAAACTTCGATTGCATTAACGAAACCGAAACCCAAATCATTCACAGGTGTGAACACAATTACCACCTCATTTATATCTATTTCTATTATATACTCTCTAACGACAGCACTAGCGTTATTCGAATGTAAGTCTCTCAGAATCAAAATCCCATTAACCATAACACTAAAATTTGCTGAAGTTAAATCAAAACCTCGAGCTACAAAGGGAGAGAAATGGAAACGTACCAAGTGTGTCCCATTTTTCTTGATGTTGAATTTGTAGCCTGAACTGCTGGTGAAAACTCTGGCTGTATGGTACAAAGCAGGTGAATTTCGAGGTGGGTTTTGGTTTAGGACCGAAATGGATTGGCTTGCTGAGAGGGAATCCGAACCGGGTTTGGTTGAATCTGCGAGAAAGAGACGGTTATCGAGTGTAGTGTTGGTGGGTGACCCACAGTTGAGGAGGTAGTTGTCTGAGGGAGTAAAAGAGCTCGAGAAGGAGACAAGGGAGACGAAGATTAGAGAGAGGACGTGAACGTTTCCGGTCACCATGGTGAGGAGGTTCTTGAAGAGGTTCAAGATTTGAAGCCCGTGAACTGGAAGTGAGAGAGACTACTATATCTATTCCTGGAAGATGAAATCTGTTCTGCTTTCTGGTAGTACCAATAGTTATTTTCACTCCCCCAGGCCCCAGTTGCCAGTGTTACCCCTCTCCCTGTACCATTGGGCCTATCTGCTATTACAAATTAAATTCGACGTCTTGTTGCCGTTCATGTTGGTGGAGAATGTTGAGTTTGCGTGTGTTTTCCAGAGCATTTCCTTATCTCCTTTGCATCAATCTTTGTCTAGCTGACTGGCTCGCACTCCAAATAGTTATTCAATCAAAAATAACAACAAAAAGAAAATGAGAACAATAATTTTACATGCACAGATAGGCGTAAGTAAACTTTTAAAACCTTTCTGACGTCTTGAGAAAACACTCTGTAAAGCTTCTTACTGTATTCGGCCATTAATTACTTAAGAGGCTTCCAGCTAGAACCTGTGAGTTGGCAGAAAAAAAAAAACTATGTTGCAAAGTATGAGTTGGCAGTAGACCACCTCAACGTTTTTCTGAGCAATTGTCCACCAAGAAGATCACTATCTGGCATGCGTGAAAAGCTACGCAGATCCAGCATTTCGTCGTGGTAGTGGGCATAATCTGTTGAATTTCTTTTGCTGCGTTAGTTGGGCGGGCGTCATTTTCATGTGATCTTGAGACAGATAAGCTTGACACCTGTATAGGATGACATCAATTTGTCCTCAATGGGGACTCTCACAACACAGAAAAATTGAGCCTCTTGATAATGTGATCTAGTTTTGGGTAGCGTTAAAGAATTGTGTCGAATTCCATGTTGGATAGACTGCATCACCTGACCGAATCCAGCGCGTATGCGTACGAGTCTTCTTTTTGTTTTTTTTTGGTTGGTGAAAGCGTGAATCGTGATGGTCCTTCCAATATACAATGGACAACCTCAATTGTCTGATTCTCTGTTTTTTCTATGAATATTTGAACTGAGATGATTGATTATGCTGTGCAAGTAACTATTTTTATACATCTTTGCTGATTGGTTTATGATCATTTCCCTTGAACTTTTCTTCTTCCTTTTACTTTTGGGGGTAAATCAATGACTTCTGTTCCCTACTAGTTACAGTGATCCATGAGATAAAAAAAAGTTGTCTGCTTTTTGATAATCTTAATTTTATGGAGATTCACTCTTAACAGTACAACTCGATTTCTCAGACTTCAAACGACGTCGTTTTGAAGATCTACACCACCTCTTTTTTTTTTTTCGGTTTTAAACATCTGCTGATCTGCAGACGAAATCCATATTTTTTTTCACCTGGCAGTCCTTCCTCTCTCTTTCAAACGTCTTGGATCGTCTGCAACTCGGTCTGTTCCGACTCATCCTCCCGGCCCTAACCCATCAAAGTCCTTTTAATAGTGAAATACATACAGGCAAGTCCAATACCTATTAATCTCTTCTAGTTTCATTAATTGTCTCTAGGGTTCGGTAAAATGCTTTTTTCGATCGTAATTTAATCTGTTATATGCTTTGATCCTTAGGTGACTGGCTGATATTTATTATTTCTGTTCATTTCTCTCTCTCTCTCTCTCTCTCTCTCTCTCTCGTGTTTTGTGGATTTGGATTGCATTAATTTTTCAATTTTATTATTTGTCAGTGAGTAGCGACTCATTGCAAAAATCATGGTTCTGAGTGTGAATTAGACACCGTCTAAGTAAGATTTTAGCTTACAACTTTGGTTATATTTTTCGGATTGTACTTGGCTGATTTGGGGGGAACTGTACTGCTTTGAGATATTGCAGTCGAACCAAAGGTGGCAATGGAACATAAAATTCTTAAGTAATGAGCAAGTTAGGAAAAGTGGAATGCAGAGAGTAAAAAGAGATGGAAAGGGAGGAGATTTGAAGTACTGACTGCTGCATCATGAGGTGCAGACGCGATTGCTTAAATCTTTAAAGCTCTGCTTTGAGAGATTATCGTAAAACCAAAGGTGGACTTGCAGCATATTTTTTCGTTTTTTGGTAAGCAAACTTGCCTAAAAGGGGAGGAGGAAGGAATCCGAATGGATGACCTCGGCCTTCTGAGACATGGTCCCCACCAGCATAATTTATTTACCGAAACTGTGTATTAAGACATACTAAATGCGGGGTTGGACTCTGTTTGCTTCTTAGTTTTAATTGATGTTGCCCAAGGAAAAACAAAGACATACTAAATGCAACTAGCCATGCACTGTCAACTACTGGGCAGCTGAGTAGACAGCTATGTTCAAAGGTATCTTTAGTGTTGGCTACCTGGGTTAATTACAGCATAATGATGGACCTAAAAAAAGCAGATTTCTTGATGCACTCCAATGGCATATTGTTTATAAACAATTTGATGTGTCTGAAGGAACAAATCTCTTATTTGTCTTGTGAAATCTGATTGCATTCAGGTACATGCAAACTGCTATGCACTAGATTCCTGGAGGTTTCATTTGCTTGTGGCCAGATCGCCAAGTCATAACATTCCTTTCGCTGTGCCATGGTACATTCTGATGTCACAAGTATATATGCAACTTTTGAATTCATGCATATTGGAAATCTGAACCACTTTTTCTGATTGGATTCTTTTCTTTTCATGGTCAGTTCCAAGATCTTTTTATGGGACTTAGGTGTTGATGCATATTTTTGCTGTTTTAGATTTTGTTTTTCCTTCTGGAAACTATATTTATGATATTGAAAACTTCATATTGTTAATTATCTTATCATCTCAAAGTTTTTTTTTGCATAAATCTGTCAACAGTGGCCATCACTAGTTGAGTTTAAATTGTCTACTTGCAACCTTGTGTCTATGGGGGTGTTTATGCGCTGTCCACTCAGTTTCAAGATGTTCCCAATGTATTTGTAGAAATCTTGAGTTAGGAGCTGTTAATAACTGGTTCTAGTCTAGGTTTTAAACTTTGACCTTCTGGTGCGAAAAAACAGTTAATCCTACAAAATTTAGAATGATTGTCATAATTCAACCTCAATAAATGTATGTGCAAGTTACTACATCAGGTTTTTCATCTCTAAGATGATCCAGGCGAATGAAGTCTTGCTCAAATGGTACTTCCCCCTTAAGCTTGGGTTGGAGAGTGAGATAATGGGTTAAGTCCCATTGGATGCTATGTACCTTGATAAATGACAACAATTTAAAATTCTGGGGTGAACTGTTGTAGCATTACAGATTGTTGAATTAAGTGTAATGACTGAATGCAGGATCCTAATGGCCTTTGTGATGAGAAGTGTGAAAGCAGGCTTTATGTCGGTAACCTTGATTTGAGAATTACAGAGTAAGGATATCTTTTTACGTCGAGTTCTTTGTTGCATTTACTTTTGACTGGGAACTTATATCTTTCTCTTCCTGTTCGTTACTTCATTTTATGTTTGGTCTTTATTTTTAGGGCTGCTCTGATTAAGATGTTTTCTCCCTTTGGGAAGATTGTATCGGAAGATTTCCTGTGGCATACTCGTGGCCCAAAACGTGGAGAGCCACGGGGTTTTGCTTTCATCCAGTACAGCGCAATGGAGGTAGGTTGATTGCTTTTAATCATCTTTTCTTCAAGCTATTATTGATTCCACTATTAAAGTGAGGATGCAGGAAGCTAAACTGGCCAAGGAGAAGATGCATGGAAAATTAGCTTGTGGCCGCCCTTTGGTTGTCCGTCTTGCCAGTGAGAAATACTTCGTGGAAACAGCAGAGAAGTCTTCCAAAGGAGTGGGTGAGTCAAGCAAGACAAGCCTTTCTGGTACAACTTCAGGACAGACAAGTCGGAGTGCTAAAATAGCTGCAATCAAGAATAAGTTAAAAGTTTTGGAGGAGGAGAGCTTCAGTGCAAAGAAGCAGAGACTCGCTGAAAGCACCTTGTGCAATGAAAAGGTGGATTGCCAGAGCTCGGCAAAAGATATTAGGACAATATACTCAGAGTAGAAGTGTACCAAGTGAGAGGGTTCTGCGAAGGTTTGTCATTAGAGAATCCTTGAAGAGTAGAGTAGGCTTGTCATTCAAGACTACTGGTTGGGATTTCTTTGTTGTATCCTTGAAGAGTAGGAATTGATCTAATCCCGTGGCAACAAAGCTCTGTTATGTCATTAGAGAATCCATTTTGTTCTCAGTTTCGTCAATTTTCTTTGATCTCCTTAGACCGACAGACAGATTTCTATATCATATCTGTTAGAATCAAACATTTTTAATAAACGAGTGCTCAGATCCATTATTTTCTGGATACATTTCTAAGCGGGTCACCCAGTTGACATGAGCATGAATTTCATCTCACGTGAACTCTTTCCTTGAGAAGACGGGATATCTGTCTTCTTTATGTTTTTCTTTTTGGTTAAGTAAGATAATCCATTAGTAACAATGCAAGGCATATGAGAAAGGAAACTCGAAATGGATCAACGACTTCGCTCCGTCGAGTGAAGTTTTTTGTGGTAATTTGATGTGCTCTGTTCAATTCCAAAGTCTAGAAATTCGACTTTGAATTCCTAATCGATCCATTTTTCTTTCTATTACAATATGAGGTAAAGTAGTTTCTAAATTTGGAAAGTTCCACTTCCATCTGTACTTAGATAAATTTTAGTTGATATTATTATTTTTTTATAGAACATGGTACACAGAAATCGACAGTCGAAACAACAGATCAGAGGGAAAATAAGAGAAAAAAAAATGAGAGAGGAGGAGGAGGTCACGGGGTTGTTTGTTTCACTCGGGTAAACTGCTCTCGAAATGTACTCCACAGTCCACAGCAGAGTCGGCCCACTTGGCAAAACTGAATCTTTTCGATATACTACTTAAATTCACACCCCAGCGAAAACTCTTTCTCCTCCTCTCTCTTCAGTAACGTCGCCGGAGGAGTCTTTTAGAACGTCATGGCGACCCATCCTTTCTCTCTTCGCACCCCACACTCCTACTTCCAACGTTCACATTTGTCTTCCCGCCAAATCCCATCCTCACCCTTGAGGGTCACCTCTTCAATACGTTATGATCCATCACCGCCGCCACCACCACCACCACCATCATTACAATCATTTAGCACGTATAGAACCCAAACATTCCTGTCGCCGCCTTTAAAACCTAATTCGACGCGATCCGTAACGGCTCAGTCCCACTCCAATCTCCCTCTCGTGTCTCCGACTGACCACTGGGGTACCTGGACCGTTCTCTTCGCCACTGGTGCTTTCGGTCTCTGGTAAAGCTCCCTCTCTCGCTCTCTCTCTCTCTCTGTCTGTCTGTCTTGGAAGCTTATTCTCTGTTTGGTTGATGAGAAAACCGAGGGAAGTAATAGGACCAGTAAAGGGTAGTTAAATTCTGTTGTTTTCGCTTCCTGAAATGGAACACCTGGCTAGCGAGTATAGGTTTTGGTATTTGTTGGACCAGATAATCAAGTCCGAGATCCTAAGTTCTAATTTTTCCAAACTTTCTCACGACCCATATGGGAAAAGTTTATTAGAGAAGAAATGACATCATATGTAATACTTGAAAGTTGAAACTATGCTTTTGCAACTACAAAAAAAAATCTAACGGAGAGGTTTTGGTTGTCTTGTGAATGGGATCTAGTATGAATTTTAACTGCTGTTACATTTTCTGTGCGATAGTAAAAGAGCATTTCAGGTTTTGATTTTGTTCAATTGTTAATTTATAGTAACTTAGTGAATACTACTCAAGATAGAAAACTTATATGTATCTTTTGGTTGGAACTGAAGGTCGGAGAAGACCAAGATCGGAAGTACATTGAGTGGCGCTTTAGTGAGCACTTTGGTAGGACTTGCAGCAAGTAATTTGGGGGTCATTGCGAATGAAGCTCCGGCATATTCAGTTGTGTTGGAGTTTCTTCTCCCCTTGGCTGTCCCATTGTTGTTGTTTAGAGCAGACTTGCGCCGCGTGATAAAATCGACTGGGTCCCTTCTCTTGGCTTTCTTGCTAGGCTCAGGTAATACTTGTTGGTACAGAATTTTTTTGGAAATAATATAGTGTTTTCTTCTATATTGTTAGTTTTACATTGCTCCGGACTTTATTTTTATTGAATGTGAGAATGTGGTTGGTGTTGTTTTTTCAAATGTGGTGCGATCTGTTTGCACAAGTAGGACTATTACTGGTCAAGTGCTGATCTTCTATGGAATGGAATAACAATATGCTGCTTGTTCCTTAACCTCAACTGGCTCTTGGTCTGTGTTATCTTCAGTTTTCAGAAGGACTTCCAGATAAATGCTTTCTTAATTGTTGCTGGTGTTTTGGTTTGCAAATCAACCCTTTGACTCTTGTAAATATTTGGAGGTTGATTAAGATTATATATTCTCAGCATAGATGTTAAAGATGAGAAGTGCGAGCTGAATCTGAGATTGTCCTCCTCTGCCTTTCTTCAAATGCTTGCTACTTTTTTCAATTCATCTTAATTTGACTTTGAAGTTCCTAATGTCATTCTAGACTAGCTGATTGAAGACTTAGGCCATAGTTTTAACTGGACTATGCTTGATGGATCTTAGCAACAGAGCAAGGGCCGGAATTAATCTTATTTTCAACCTTGTAAATCACTTCAAGTTCTTGAGTTGGTTTCTCTTACTTTGTTCCCGTGGTTTCTGTAATGAGTTTGTCCTTATTGTTCCAAATGTCCCTAGGTATGTTTCTTTGCTACTTTGGATGCTTTACAACAACAAAAGCCATATTAGTTGGATTATAAGTATGTAAGATATAATCTGAGTTGGGAAGAAATGAAAAACTTATAATCTGAAGGCAATCACGCAACCTTGCCTGTCAAAATTGACTTTTTTAATAGTATGTTTCACCTTTTGGGGCCCCTGTAATCTATTTGGGGGGTTGGTCTCTGAATATTGCTCATTCTGAGATTATACTGGACTGTGGTATTTATGATGTGGCCAATATTAAGAATAATTGTCAGTCTATAGTGTTCAACTATACTATGGTTATTTTGGTTTTCGACAGTCTGTCTCTGAAGTAATGATGACATTACCTTTGCTCATTTGGCATATGACAGTTGCAACAACAGTCGGGACACTAGTAGCATATATGTTGGTGCCCATGCAATCACTTGGTCAGGAGAGTTGGAAAATAGCAGCTGCACTTATGGGCAGACACATTGGTGGAGGTAATTTACATTTCAATTTCTAGAGTCCCATAGATATTCTGTACCGCTTTGCATGCTGGCCTAGTTTCTGACTAAGACATAACTATTTTATTGTGTTATACTGTTCCTATACTTATTTTCAGCAATGTTCCCTCCTTGACTTGACTTTTTTTGGTTTTGGCGTTTTGAGATGTTTCCTAGCTGTCAACTATGTTGCCATTTCTGAAGCCCTTGGCGTCTCTCCATCAGTTCTAGCTGCTGGATTAGCAGCAGATAATGTTATCTGTGCAGTATATTTTACGACATTGTTTGTGTTAGCTTCTAAAATACCGGCTGAGTCTTCAAAGTCAACTGATGGTGAGCAAATTATCAACTGTTGTGTTTAAATTAGTTTGCTATTCCTCTATGGTGGTAAAGTTGCTGGTTCCGCTTCCTTAAAGATGGGAGACGTACTTTAAACAGTAGAATTCTTTTTCACCTTTGTTGTACTTAACACTTTTGACGTAGGGTTTTGCACCCGTCCCCCCTTCATTTAAAATTTGCCTGCCTGCCAGTCAGCTCAACTGGTGCTTGCTTTCCTTGTAAAGAACATGCTGGAGTGTAAGGCTGTAGGTTCAGAACTCATTGGATACAAGTGCAACTAATCAATGAAAAGAGATATGTTGTACGTTGTATCTAATGAATAGCAGGTGGATATAAGATATCTAATCGTATTTGCTACAGTAGTAATGAAATATGGGACTTTGACAGATGTTGCTAATAATTTGGAATCTGAGCCTGGCAACAAACTGCCTTTGCTGCAAATGGCTACAGCACTTGCTGTATCATTTGCCATCTGCAAGACTGGGACTTTCCTCTCGAAATATTTTGGAATTCAAGGGGGCAGCCTTCCAGCCATAACAGCGATTGTTGTTATTCTAGCAACTGCATTTCCGAAACAATCCAGTTATCTTGCACCATCTGGTCAGGCCATGGCTTTGATATTAATGCAGGTTAGTATACCAATTTATTTATTAGTCAGTCTCAGAATTCTTTACTGCTTTTAAAGTTGTAGTTATTCTTTAATGTTCACTTTTCATATTTGGAAAATAGTCTTATTTATCCCTTAGTTAAGCACCTAAAGAAGGCTTAGCTTTTGACCCAGTGCTTACAGAAGTAACATGGTTTTTTTTTTGAGAAACAGATATTCTTTACTGTGATCGGTGCTAGCGGGAGTGTGTGGAATGTCATAAACACAGCACCAAGTATTTTTATGTTTGCTCTGGTCCAAATATCAGTTCATCTTGCCGTGCTACTTGGATTGGGAAAGCTCCTTCGCTTTGATTTGAAGTTGTTGCTGTTGGCATCAAATGCCAATGTCGGAGGACCTACAACAGCATGTGGAATGGCCACAGCTAAAGGGTGGAGTTCTTTGGTTGTTCCTAGCATTCTTGCAGGCATTTTTGGGATTGCCATCGCAACTTTTCTCGGAATTGCATTTGGTGTGACAGTTTTAAAACCCATGTAAAATTTTATGTGGTTAGATCGTCAAAACTGCTATAATCTGTAACCGATGTAAGCTCCACAACATGCGACGGGGGAGAAGAAAAAAAGCTCCCCAGCATGCAATAACAGAAGCTGCATTTTGGAGCTTAGAACAAAACCCACTGGTAACATCTCATTGTTCAACATCCATGGTGAGATTGTGCACTGTTAAATATTTTTAAACAGATATTCCTGGAAAGAGTCCTTGTTGCTTATGAAATATATCAACCAATTCCGGAGTACTTAATTATTGTAAGTTCTTATGCAGAAAATGCAAGTTTTCTCTGCCATCTAAACTTCCATATGCAGAACACGTTTTATCATGTTTGCTTAAGCAGCTGGAACGTGCACTAGAAAACTAACCTACATTATTCTGCAAATTTCACGGCGAATAAGTGAATCTCAACACTGTTTTGTTTGCGTTATTTATTCTGGCGCTCATATGATTGGAAAAGCTGGTTCGTACTGGTAGTTTAAACCGAACAACCAAAGGACTGAGAAGGGCTGGGACTTCAAGTTTGGCTTTTCACGTGCATTGTGTTTTTTACTCCCAAGTCCCAACAATAACACATTGGGTCCTCGCCACGTCAGCCTATCCGCTGAACAATAAACCCCCGATGAGTATCGAGACGAGGAAGATAGAAACACTGTTTTGGTAATCTCGGTCAAACTCAAAGCACATTAATGGCGTTAATCCTTAACCACCTCTCTCCCTCTGCTCCATTCCCGCCGCTTAACTTCTCATCCGTCTGTTCCCGCCATAACAGCCTCATTAGGATCTATTCCCACAACTCTGAAAGAGCAAAGAGAGTTATCTCTCTCACACCGTTAGAAAAGAACCGTTCCTCGACTCGACCTTTGAAGCCAATTAGCTCAGGGCTAAGGTATCCTATAATCTCTCAAGAAGACCACTGGGGCATATGTATGGCTCTCTTTGCTACGGGTGCTTTTGGTCTCTGGTACGTACTCTCCTTCTCTTGTATATAGATCTTTGAGAGTGTGTTTGGTTCGGTAGCTCAGAAACTGTGGGGAAGGAATGGAAATTCACATTTTGAGGTTCTGCATTTCCATTGTTTGGGACATGCAACAACAAAAATTTCACCTTTGCCAGTTATATCATTCATTGATTAAGGGCGTGTTTGGCTCTTTGGCAACGAAGAGATCAAGATTTGAAGCGAAAATACATGTTTTGCTGAATAATTAGGATCAACTGAAATTCGAAAGGCGTATAGATGTTACTGTTCTTTTTATTTACCTGGAACGCTCATGGAAAGTTGTGCCTGTTCTCCTCCAGGATTCAAAACGTACGTTTTTGAAAGTGGTGTTTTGCGTAAACATGGAAAATACCGTGGAAAGCTAGTCCCGTTTTCGGAAATCCATGAATAGCATTTTGTAAAACGATGCTTCCCAGAGTGTTGTTCTTTGGTTTTGCGCCCTGTTCTTAATAAAAAATGATTTTTTTTCTCTATCAAAACGTGGCTCTCTGAAAATCAATCCTTTATATATATATTTCTCTGTCCTTGGCGACTCTTGAAAGCAGAAGTCCTCTCAGTTGTTACTTGATAGATTATGTATATTCACTTTCTTGGCAACTAGAGAGAGTAAGTGGCATGCAATATGTTTTTCGGATGCAAGGTCAGAGAAGACTAAGATTGGGAGCATGGTGAGTGCTGCCCTGGTGAGCACTTTGGTTGGCCTTGCAGCTAGTAATCTAGGCATTATTCCTCATGAAGCACCGGTGTATTCAATCGTGTTCGAGTTTATGCTTCCTTTAATTGTTCCACTGCTGTTATTTAGAGCAGACCTGCGCCGCGTGATACGGTCCACTGGCACATTGCTTTTAGCTTTCTTGCTTGGATCAGGTATCGTCCATTCGCATTATAAATTTGCCAAGGGTCCACATGCTGCTAAATCTGTTCTTTGCCATTGTATTTTGAGTTTTCTAATGCTAGAAGATGAATTCAGTTTGTTCCTGAATTGTTTCGAACTTCCGTTTATCACCTTAAGCTTTGTTTCTGTATGCATTGTTGACGTATATAATGAAAATATGGTCATAGAGTATTATGCCTGTTGCTCATGCTCAATTCCACATGGACGAACAAATAGAAACGAGTGCTTTTGGAGGTATCGCAGTAACATGAATCCTTGTGTATGTGTTTCAGTTACCTAGGAATGCACATTTCTTTCTGTATGTTATCGACTGCCCTATGATTTATTTTTCGACAAAACAGTTGCTAATAAGCCTCAGTAACTTTTGTTTATTTTTGTCTATGACAGTTGCAACTGTAGTTGGCACTATTGTGGCATTTCTGGTGATGCCTATGCGATCACTTGGGCAAGATAATTGGAAGATAGCTGCTGCTCTAATGGGTAGCTATATTGGTGGATGTAAGTTTTGAGGATATGTTTTGAACGTTGCTTCTGAAGTGTTCTCTTATAACAAAAGTACGTAGACATAATAGCCTTTTCAGTAGTACAAATCATAATTAGTTACAATACTCTCAGTTTATGTCAGTTTGCATTCAGCAATATATCATCAATCAACTCTGTGATGAGCCACTCATTGCGTTTTGCTTTCCCACATGGTATGGAGTAGAATGAATTCTCCACCATGATTTTCAGTTTTGGTGTTCGGATGTGAATGTAAAATCATCAATATCTATGTGGATTACTGTATATGTGACAGGACTCTGATCTTAGCTATGTTGCGGTTCCTTTTCCTGTAACATTTTCTTTTGCTTATGTAGGGTGAGGCTTGTACTCATTTTTCCTTCTTGGAGATAGATATTAATGAGCTTTCTTTAGCTTCTCTATATCTAAGCTTGGTACTTTCTCTTTAGTGGCTTCGGTCTTTTATTTTTGGCTTTTCCAACATATGCATGTGTCTACCCAGTCCAGTACCATAACTGATGGGTTCCTTTTGTTGTTTTTTTGTGCTGTAGCTGTTAATTACATTGCAATTTCAGAGGCTCTTGGTGTTACTCCATCAGTTTTGGCTGCAGGAGTTGCTGTAGACAATGTTATTTGCGCTTTCTATTTTATGTTCTTGTTTGCATTGGCCTCTAAAATACCTCCTGAGACTTCAACAATGGCCAATGGTATGTGGTAGTAGCTTTCATACCGTATGACTTAAAAGTAACTTCACATAATATCCTTTTTCCTCTTGAAATAAGTTAATCTGAGGACCTACCGTCTGTTACTTGTATTTTGTTGTGCTGCAGCTTCAGTTTAATATCGATATTGAGGGAGATTAGTAACACCCAATGTGAGTAATCTTGTTTTCACACTGAAATTGTTTGGCAGGTGTTGCTTTGGATATGGAATCAAATTCTGAAGGCAAGCTTGCTGTGCTACGGTCTGCAACAGCTATTGCTATATCCTTTCTGATTTGTAAGAGTTCAACTTATCTCACGAGCACATGTGGCATTCAAGGATGCAACCTTCCGGTGATAACTGCTACTGTTGTCATCGTAGCAACTGTCTTCCCATCACAATTTGGTTATCTTGCACCTGCTGGTGATACTATTGCCCTGGTTTTGATGCAGGTAATTGAAATATTTATTTAGTCCATGTGCATCATATGCATCATGTGCATCAGTGAATTTTCCCATGAGTTATATGCATACCAAATTGTTTATCAATCTACTTTTTTTTTTTAATATTCCCATTTGTTTGCCTTCTTAGGATCCAGTTTGTAATATGTAAAAGCATCCTGAAAAAAAGTGTTTTTGCACATGTGGACATTATAAAGACCATCTACAAGATTAAGATATGGAAAAAGCACCGTACGTATCCTATGATCCTCTAATGTCACTGTTCTCTCCATCAATTTGTCGTCTCTTCCCCAGATTCCACATGTTCATTTTTTTAGTCAGTTTTTACATGTTTGCTTACTGTCATCTTGTTCTTGCGTTGCTCTGCATCTTCTGAGAGTGCTTGAATTGATTCAACTTAAGCGATACCTAATCACTTATTTTCAACTTGAGAGATACCTTAGTTGCACTAACACGTCTTTTCAAATCAAGGGATGCTTAATCCCTTCTTTCCATTCTAATCAAATTACTCCGTCTACTTACATATTAACTGCTTGATTTACCTATTCTTCTGAATACAGACCAATCCTGAAGACTTTTGGAGCACACTTTCCGACTGCACTTAAAAAGAAAAATGTCATTTGCCAACAAATCCTTAAAACTTGGTTTTAACACCATCCATGAGAAACCCCAGTTTTACATATATCTGAATGTGAAATTAAGTATGCACGATCTTAAACGTGTTCCGCAAGGTGCGTTTCTTGACAGGTATTTTTTGCAGTGGTGGGTGCTAGCGGGAGCATATGGAATGTCATGAATACAGCACCGAGTATTTTCATTTTTGCTCTAGTTCAAGTCACCGTTCATCTTGCTGTTATCCTCGGGCTTGGAAAGCTGTTTCGCCTCGACTTGAAACTGTTACTTCTCGCATCAAATGCCAATATTGGAGGCCCTACAACAGCCTGTGGAATGGCTACAGCCAAAGGATGGAGCTCATTGGTCGTTCCTGGAATTCTCGCAGGCATTTCTGGAATTGCGATTGCAACTTTTCTTGGCATTGGTTTTGGATTGACAGTCCTCAAACACATGTAGGAACTAGGAAGTACCAAAACTCGTATACTGTGTCAGTGCTTGTAGTATGGGAATGTTGCAGTGCATTCATATGGCCTCCATGTTGATGTCACTTGATGATTAAAAGAATTCCAATGGGCAGGGTTTATATCACTCCCAATTACAATACGATTTCCTAAAAAAAATTCGAAGGTACCATTCCCTAAAAAAATAAATTATAATACGATTTCCTTTTGTTTGAGAAGTGACGCGTTGAATATAATTACTTTAATTATATTGCTAATCTCTCCATCTGCGTCCCCAAGTCTAGCATGCCAGATTCTAATTAATTTGTACTTCCTGTGCTACTACATTGGAACTATTATTAGTCAACTGTACTTGCAGTTCCAACCGATTGGAAGTCATGAACATGTGGCTTGACATGTGGAGAATTATATGCATATATTCAATTATCTGCAAGAATTCAAGAAAGAACCATAGGTAGAGACGTAGAGATCGTCTTACACAAGTTTTATCTAGTATAAATGTCCTACAGATGTGTCATTATTTTTCAGAGAGGATAACTAGAGTGGACAAACAGAACTTGGGAAATTGAAAAGTCGCAGTCTCATAGATCTTGGAAGATTAACTCATGATGCTGGTGAAAAATGTGCATGAATCATGCCGTTTAGTCACGCAAAAAAATATATATTATGGCATATATTAATATATATTATTACGTACTTTAGTGTCTAAGGAGTATATTCCCTTTTAAAGTCAGATGGACGATTTACTCCTCCCATACATTTTTAGTACCCAGTGGAATATTCAGTACCTATAAATTGTTGATAAGGTTCCTTCGTGGCCTGGATAAAAGTAAAGCATGGACTCCAGAGTTAAACAAGGGGGAAGAAGATGAGTTTGAAGTCTGTCTTAAGGATTATTTTCCTTGTAGTGTTTCTTGGATGGCTCATGGTTTGGGTTTTGTTGCCGACAAAGAAATACAGTAAAGCAGGCTTCTGGCGTACAAGTCCACCTTTTTTTCTTTTCTTTTTTCTAAACAACATGATAGCATTAAAAATCTGAAGCACTCAACAGAGGGATAACATCACAGTTTACAACTTCACTGGGAAGGACGCTACTACTGACTTCACCCAAATACATTGTTTTCAAAACACCACTTGGCATGAGATTAGCTGTTTTGACTTTAAAAATAAAAATAAAAATAAAATAGGTGATAGTGCTCCACGCGACAAGCATGACTTATGCCTGTCATTCAGCCTTTCCCACAAAACATCCTTTCACTGTCCAAGTCAATAAGACAGGCTGTAGGCGTCGAGCTCCAAAGAGGAATACCAAATTGGATCCACATTCATTGTTACTCCTGTTATGATAGTGCGACTGCTATTGTTAGAGCAGCTAATGACAGTCAATAACCAAGGCCACAAAGATCACACATTAACTCGTTAAATCACTTCACATATAGCAGATAATGGGGTATTCTCTTTACTTCCTCGTGCTCCGTCCAACATCATTAAAGGCATCTCACTCCCCGACCCACCTACCCAAACGATAGTTATGAGTAGGATGTTTTTCTCTCAAGCCATCTAATGAAGAATTCTGAACATGCTACGGAAGAAATAATTCAGAGATGAAAGAACTCCCTGCTACACAACTACCGACTACCCACCGACTAAATTTTCCTGACAATACCAACTCATTGTAGTTATAGTAAATTGAAAGAGAGAAATCAAAATGTCAATTTTCAGTTGCTTCTATAAATCATAATAGGATTTCCATTTTCAGTGTGATACTGTAGGCGAGGATAAATAGTGATTGACGCTAATCTTTTTCACTTGAAAGCAAACCCATACCATTCTCGGTTGAACTAAATCTATGAATATAATGGAAGGGGGATTGCATAAGACAGCAGAAGGCAAAATATAGAAGATATGCAAGAGCACGACCTATATATGCTCACAACATGTACTAATACTATTGAACATGGAATGAGCATTTCGGAAAAATTCATAATGAAAAAGACATCTATATCAGATTGTGAAGATATATCCAATTTGTTCACTTTGGAGCTATTACACAAGCATGCACCCCCCAGCTATAAACCACTTTGTGTACTAGAAGAATGCAACATCTCACATTACCCAAAACTTTGGTGTCAGATATATTAGTATCCCTTCTTCGGCCAAATGCTACACAACAATACAAGTCATAAAACCCAACCCATCCTAGTTTATATAACCAAGACAAATAGCAAACTTGAAGAACAATCAACACTAAGGACTATTCAATCCAAGTTATACCTTTAAAAAAGGAGGCTTGACAATTGCTGCGATTTTCAAGTCTTGAGAGGGAGCATGCCTGCTGACTTAGTATGACTTCGCAAAAATGGCTACTTCCTCTGCAGGATTACCAGTCATCAAGCACGCTTTAATCCCTTGAGGCTGTTCAAAGGGAAAACACCGAATAGTTGCCCCTGTTTCTTCTTTCACTTTCAACTCGTCTTCATCACTGTCCCATTAGTTGTAGCATCATGTTAGAAATGTCATTTTATGCGTGCAAGTACAATGTTCAACACACCTCTTACATAAGTCCTTAAAAGATACATATGATGAATTACCTAGCTGACCAAGGACCCCTTGCCCATTTGCCCTTGGAGATGGCTATTTTGAGTTCATCATATGAGCTAACATCCACAATGTTACTGCAAAAGAAATCATCCTTGTCAGCGAGAATCTTCTTCTGCCTCACTGGGAGTGCATATAGGTACATCAAAGTAATAAATGTTGGATCAACAGCATTCACCTGTCCCGAAATGAAGTTGCCCGTCTCAAAAGAGATGACTGGATCTCATCCAATTTGTCTTTCACGTAAGGCTCTAAAATTGGAGGTTCCATAGAGATTCCAAACACTTTCCCTTGCTTTCCAGGAACATCTCTCCTAGATATGACCACACTATTACTGGCAACATCACGAGGACCGATCTCAATCCTCAGAGGGACTCCCTAAAAATAGGATGTCATTGAGATGATTCATCGTAGTAGGATATCATCACTTCATGATTGTTTTTTCTAGGTAATCATTGTTCTTCATTAAAAAGAAGTCATATATATCATCCAACAAACAGTCAACATCCAGCTATATTGGGGAAGCATAAAATGAATGGCCGAGGAAGAATATACACACCTAAATGCTACGATGAAGACCCGGTACAAAAAAATTATATCTCTTGGACAATAGAACAGTTAGGATAAAATACTGGATTCAAAACATTAGGTTCCAGTCTCTTCAGATTTAAGAGGTATCAAGAGAGGCATTCAATCAAAGTCCACAGAAAGTATAGATGACGCGCACATGGAATGGCTAACAGCTGGTGGTTTCCATAACTTAGGCCAATAGCCCTTTTTCCTTTTTGGGAGAAAGTAAAAGTTTTGTTCGTAGTTAAGGCCAAGAACTTATTATGTAGAAATTATGCTTACATACAAAATGAATTGGGCAGGATCAGCATGCTAGCAACCAAAAAGTTGAATTTACATTTGATGTTCAAGAGGAAGGACAAACCTTCATCTCCCAGAAATTGAATTTCCATCCTGGGGTTCTTTGGTCTGAGTCATCAAGTTTAATCTTAACCCCTGCAGTTTGGAGGACTTCTTTTACGGATGATGCAGCATTTAAAACTCCTGGTTTGTCCTCATCCTTCTTCCAAATTGGTATGATTACCACCTGAAAGCATGCAATGCACATATTTAAGATGAAATTACCAGAGCAATAAGTAAGGAGGAAAAAACAAAAGCATGACTAATAATCCTTTCTCATAAGAAACGAGAACATCTAGGCCAAATAATTAAGTTGACCCAAAACAATTATAAAATTACTGAATTTCTGCAAGTGGGCTGAATTAACGTTCTTTGGTGCATGTAGTTTATGAGAAATTTATTCCTAGGATTAGAAACTTCACATGGAACTCTACACACATTGATGCAACTGAAATTGTACACCAGTTATATCTATGATTTCGTTGACTCCAACATCCATGAAGGTTACAACACTCCTAAAACTAGAATTTTGGCTCTTAGCAGAATCTAGAACAAGAAAACATTCTCAGAAACACCATAAATTTCTGTCAATTGTGTAACCCTTAGTACAAGCATGATGCCGAAGCAAGCATCCCTTTAACCTTCCCCCAGAAGGGGTTCTGAAACATACATACACAACCATCCCTAAAGTGATTTTCATTTTCTTCTCTTTCTCACTTCTCATTGTGTTGTGCACATGCATCCCACAAAAAAGTATCTTTGACTAGCCCTTCCATGCCAATCACCCATATAATGCACATCAATTAAGTTGGAACACAAGAAGCGTAGAACTTGCTTCTTGATGAACCACTCACACAGGCTCAGTGCATGACTGCCATGTCCTCGATTTACAAACCTCCATGTTACTTTCAAAATTCTGCAAGATGCATTTGTGGATAGACAAATGGAGCCAAACCACACACAGAAAGAAGATCCACAAGACATGGCACCCGCCAACAAGGCTACAGCTTCATCCTCGATTAGCTACTCTCACCAGATTATTAACATGTCATGCAACAATCACCAGGACACCCTCACAATTATTATTTTTTTACTAAAACCACAATCCTACAAATCCTGAATCAATTAAAAATTTAGCGTAGCTGAATTCACCTCCTTCCAAAGCAACTGAGGTAGTCTTAAGCAAAATGCCACACAACTTACCCACTGAATTCATTAAAAAGATCTTTGAATCCAACTCCTCCGAAAAGCAACTTAAGTCCTGAGATGGACATTTTTTCACTACCAACTACAACTCCAATCAAGGAAAATACGTCCCTTTAAACAACAAATCATGCTAGAATTAGCCACCAATGCAGTAATGAAAGATAAAATTAAAAAAACCAGGAAACGATACATGTGGTGAGTGAAAAATAAACAGAAATATTCCACACTAACTAAATTACATAAAACATTGTTCCAAAAAGATAGTAAATCCTTTTTTTTCCATAACAACGAATCCATTTAGAAGCCTCATAAATTGGCCTAGATTCATTATAAAGGTTTCCCCATCAAACAATGATACGTGATGAAGTTTCTTCATAAACTTGTAATGCTGTTATCAAACACAGAGTTTTAGGTTTATATCAAAAGAATGATTCAGTTTCACTCTGATGTGAAATATACAGAAATGTTAACTGTCGAAAAACATCACAAACAGTGTACACAAGATCAGGAAGAAGATATCTATCGATTACGAAACCGCTAGAAGGCATTCATATGTACCTGTATTGGTGCAACCCTTGGAGGAAGCATTAGGCCTGCATCGTCTCCATGGGTCATGATAATTCCACCAATAAAACGTGTACTAATTGCCCATGATGTTTGCCATACAAGTTGCCTTTGTCCATTTTCATCTGTGAACTATAGAACCACACATTGTGATCAGCTTCAGCCCCACAGAAACCAAGAATGGTCATCGATGATTAATTTGAAACTAAAACGGACATGTCAAGAGTATCTTCTTTTCCCCCCTTTTCTCTTTTTTTTGGGGGGGAAGGGGGGGGGGCGGAAGAGGACAAATAAGAACTTGCACTCGCAGGACCAATGATGACAATCTCACACAGGGGGCTAGACCACTTGCTTTATATGCTCATCCAGTACAAGATTTTATATTTGCAACTGACCCATACATAGAGAGTGAGGAGAGACTTTAACGTATTAATGAAGAGATTGGAAGAAGACATCATTTAAACGAACTCATTGCTGAAATGATCAGAAATGTAATCACCACTTCAATAGAATACCAGAGTAGAAATGTGACTATTTCACAAACAAACAATAACAGCAGTACATCAAGCACCTGGGTTCCAAAAGCACGAGAGAAGTTCTGCCCGAGATTATGGCTGGTTCCAGCCTGTAATGCCTTCCGATCACCCATCATGGCTTCGATTGTATAGGTCTTAGAAGCACCTGCGAATGTTTCAACTCTAGATTTTCGACCAGCAATTACAGGTATTGCAGCTTGCTCATAAGCAAATTTTGTATAGACGTTTATCATCTGTATAGCCTGCAATTCAGAAGAACCATTTTCATTTGGGAATGTTTAGGAGAACCAATTAATTAATGAAAACAATACTTTGGCAAAGCTATCAAAGGCATCCAGTAGTCTTTACTTAAACAAGATGCAAACCTCATTTTCTGCCTCTTCTGGAGTGGCATGAGCAGTATGGCCCTCCTGCCAAAGAAATTCAAGAGTCCTCACAAATGGTTTTGTTCGCATCTCCCATCTCGTCACATTTGCCCACTGATCAAAAACAATTGTACAAAAGGAGAAACATTATTATGTAAAGCCCCTTAATAGCTGGAGACACTTCGAATGATATAACATAGCTGTACCTGGTTAACCATCAGAGGAAGATCCCGGTAACTATGAATCCATTGAGTGAACATGTGATTTACAATGGTTTCACTTGTAGGTCGAACCTGCCAGAGCCTCAAGGAGTGCAAATATCAAAGCTACACCTTAGGCTACAATTTTTCAAGAACTCAAAAAAAAAAAGAGAGGTGCAATTCAGATAATAACCAGCCTAAGATAAGTGTACATCTCGTCCAGCATAAAAAGGCAATTTCCAAGTGGCTGAAGTGTGAGTACGTACCACAAGTTTTTCTTCTAGTTCCTTTCCTCCCCCGATTGTCACAATAGCTAATTCTGGAGTAAAACCCTCAACATGGCTAGCTTCTTTCTCTATAAATGAGTATGGAATAAACTGCAACATAGATCAGAATACAAGCATAAGACAGCTAAGCAAACAGCAATAATTCACTGACTTCATTCCAAGACTGCTTCAATTTAAAAAAAAAAAAACCACGACAGAAGCAGCCCCTTCTTCAGTGTAAATCTTCTGTTTGTATGTAATTAAAGACTATCAAACTAAAAGGGAAATACACAGGCGTTACTTCATCTCCCCTCATCGGAGGATTCATTGATGATGGGAGATGAAGAGACTTCAAAAATTCTGAGCGGTCTCTGGATAGTTTAAGGGGTCTTGTTTTGCAGTCGCTTTTTCTTTGGGCTAATATGATGTTGGGTTCTCCTTTCTCGAGTTTTTCGGATTTTCTTAGCTTTCTTGCTTGTTTATGTTAGGGGTGTTCAGTATAGTCTTTTGTACTGTTGACTCTGTGGTTTTGTATCTTTGTCTTCCTTTTTAATAAGATTGGCTTACTTATCAAAAAAATAAAAATAAAAATCAGGGATGGAAAATATTGAGCACATTTTCCAAATCAACACAGAAAACGTGGAACTCGCATCTATGGTTCTTGACCATTATCATCAGAAAACAAGACCACTAGCATCTGTTTTGTATAAGCACTTAAAGAAGCTAACAACAAGCAAGTGATTATTTAGTTTCAAGAACGTGTCGTCCTCTAATTTTATGTCAGCTTTCAAAGTAATCAACAACCAGTGAGAAGTGAATGAAACAGTCTATATGAGAGCGAAGTGTATGCCAAATAATCACTCATCATCAACGCCATACCTGGGGGAAGTACATGTTACTGTGACCAGTCTCCTTAAACTTAACATTAAGGTATTCCTGCACAAGAAACACCACCAACACATGGTTAAAACGTCCTTTCAGAAACAATGCAAGCACTTCCAAAGAATCAATAGGAGGAATATTCCAAGAGAAACTCAACAAAAATTTTGTTTTTGCAAATTGCAGAGTACCTGAATTGCTTCCCAAATGGCATAACCGTAGGGACGAATAACCATGGTGCCGCGGACGGGACCATAGTCGGCGAGCTCAGCGTTGGCAATGACATCGAGGTACCAAGCGTTGAAGTCCTGGGACAGAGGCGTGATGACTCGGTCGGAGTTGCTGTTCAGTCGGCTCTTCGAGTTGCCATCCGCCCGGTCCTCGTTCGATGTCTCCGTAGCCATCGTTCCCTGAGCGGAGAAGGAAGCGGATGCTAAAAGCGGCGACGGGGGCTGAAGATGGTGGCGCCCGCGCCATCTTCGGAGAAGTGCCGGAGAGAGCCTGAGGGTGTTGGTGGTGGCGGGAGAGAAAAGAGATGACGTGAGAGAAGGGAGTCTCAGACACATCACCATTTTCCAGCTTGGCTTTTGGGGATTCAGTCTGAATTTCAGAGACTATCTGGCGGAAGCAGAGTAGAGTCGAGGGGAGACGAGGTCAGGTCATGGAGGAGGAGTGGGCGAGTGTGGTGGCTGTGCACTGTGGGTGATGGTCGTCCGCTCTTTTCAGCCGTTTATCTTTTATGTGACTACTGTTAACTAACGGAGCCTGAAGGCCTACGTTAGATCATGGTTCGATGGCCCATTTGTGGGATTTGGGCCTTGCACAAGGAAGTCTAAAAATTAACCGAAAGACGTCCAGTTCTATCGATAATATTGGCAAAAAAGTCAGGCCCACAGAAGCAGGACAGTGACAAGGATTCAGAATTCAACTACTCTACAGGAACAAACGACTTAAGATTCAGAATTACAGGATCTCTATCAATTGTTCAGAACAATCATTTTTACACAAGGGTAAATCAATTGTCTCGTAATTCTTGCCACAGGATTCTACATGCTAGAAGAACAAGCATTTTTTACACGAGGGTAAATCAAATCAATGCCTTGACAATTCTGGACTCTCCATCAACTCAAAATTGATGATCTCGCAGTCCTTCCAGGTTGTGAAATGATAGGCTGATTTTGGGGTCTTGCAAGGAGGTGGAGAGGCAGGCTTTCCAGACAGCAGCTCATCCTTCCAAGAAGGTCCTCCATCCTCAATCACGTGCTCAGTAATCTCTTCCAATTCAAGATGGTACTCCTTCAGGGGGCTTCCAATCTGCATCCATAGAAGGGGAAGTACTTGTCATTAGAGGCACCTAGAGAAAAGCTTCAAAGAAACACAAAAAACCAAAAAGACTAAAGAAAATGCAAACTCACCTTTACTTTACATAACACTGGTGGTGGAGATGCAAAGCATTTTGAATGAGCTGAAAAAAATTGAATCACCAATCAATGTCTAGGTAAAGTTGCAAAGCAAGGGTAGTGGCTTATAAATTCGAGATTACCATTATCTAATCCAGTTGTCTTCAGAAATTCATCCATGTCCATGGCCTTGGTCTGTGCTTTGATGCACTCTTGATGATTGTGCAGAAATTGTTCCTCAGCAATAGCACTGGGAAGATCCAGTGGTTCCTCTGCCACAGCACTAAGCTTCAGATTAAGGTTCTTCTTAGGTTCCTCATGAAAACGAGCCTTGCCAGAGTTTGAAATGTCAGAAAGCGCTTTCCTGCTACCAGTCTGTGCCCTCTCTGAGGCTCTAGAAATGCTCTTCTTTTTGTTCGTATCATTTCTGAGCTTAGAAGCGCCAGAATCTTGTCCAATACAAGTGAGATACTTGGAAGTTTGCTTTTTTGGTGCCTCATTTAGAAGAGCAGGCTTCCCAGAATTCGATAAATCACCAAGTGGTTTCCTCCCACCAAGCCCTCCTCCTTTCCTCTCTGCTTTCAGGAATTTATTAGTCTTCCCTCCAACAGAAGTACCTGCCATAGATATCGTAAGGTTAGGCTAAACTAACTCAATTAATTAGCAGATAGAATTAACCAATTTAAACTTTACAAGGAAACCATGGGTTTTATACCATTGTAGAGAACATTGAAGTTCTGGTCTTGCATTGCCATTTTTTCTGTGTAACCAAAATTCAAAGCAATATACCCTGAAAAAGCCAGGATCATACGAATCAAAAAGTAAACATGCACCATAACTTCTCAATTCAGCTGATATTGTTCTAATATGAAGGGAGGGAAAATCTAATAAACAAAAATGAGACTGAAATAGCATCCAAAATCCTCTATAAGTGACATCATAACTCACAAGACAACATCCAGTGACATCCCCAATAGGGTGTAATGATATAGAAGTTCTCAAAGAAAGAGATCAAAGCCAAAGTTGACTTATAGCGATAGGTTGACCACCACCAATAACTCAGACCCTTCTAACCAGCAATTTGGATGTCGATGTACCTCAACTCTTTAATTGCCTTGGAAGATAATGCTATTCACCAGCTCTGTTTTCTGTTAGGACATGAATGATTCACCTTTATGGACTTTATTCAGGTAGAAGACGTGTTAGATATTGCTGACAGTCGAATACTAATTTGGCCACAGGATGGGAATGCAGATTGAACAAAACAAACTAAAACATTTAACACACGATTGGAAGCATTCTAATAACTAATAATATCACCAAATGATTCCCTATATTTGTACAAATAGCTGCGAGGACACAATGAATTCTTTGTGCCACCATCCTCAATTGACTGCCAGCGATGGCAAACTTAACACCACAATTATAGGTCTTATGCACATAACATACGATTCCTTCAAAAGGTGCACTATCGACAATTCTTAATAACAACATTTACGGCTCAAAAAGAAAAACAATCAGTTACCATAATCGCCATCTAGCATGGTCAATACCACAAAGACGACACCCCCAGATATTCATTTTTGTTATTTCGAAGGGAAACCATTCAAAAACACAGAAAAGGCACAGGTCATGGGTTACCTCTAAATTCTTCAAACACAAAAGCAAGCCCAATCTACTTATATGATCAAGAACCCCTCAAAAAGAGGAAAAGAAACAAAAAAGCTTCAGCAGAACCCTCTGTGAGGACACAGAACTGGGAAGAAAAAATAATTAACTCCTACATTTCCGATTGCCTCTCTCTCTCTCTCTCTCTTTTAATAAATTTTCTTCGGAAGAAAGGGAGGTCCCCAGAAAAGAAAATTAAAACTCAAGTATACGGTTTCCTTTTCACATCTTTTTTCCCCAACTGTTAACCAAACACGCAAGATTACTTTCTTGCTTTTCCAAATTTTATGTTGCGTGCATAGAACCCTAAATGCTTCGCGGAAGAAAATACGAAATCATCAGAAAGCACAAAGGAAGCCCTTTTCAAAATAAAAGACAGATAAATCTTGTAACTTGCATGCCTTAGCCAAAGATCCTCCAGATTTTCAGCAACCCTTTTTTAGGGGTCCGCAGAAAATCTTACCCGCTGTTTGGTTGTTGAGAAAGAGAGAAAAGGAAACGATACCTTGAGAAAAGAGAGCATAACAAAACATTGGATCTAATCAACGAACTCTACTGTCCAATATTTCCTATTTTCTTCTCTCAAGATTTGTTATGTCTTCTTACCCTTTCCCCCAATTTGGCATTTGATATTCATCTATACTCTTATCCATCTGATTTGTTATCAGACCACTTCGAAAAGGAAATAAGAAGAAGATCATAACACAAACTAAGAAGGAGAACTCACGAATGGGTATCAAAGGAGGCGATCCTTCTTGATTTAATGTTCCGATTTTCTCTTGGAGTCAAATTGTCTCGCTTTTTCTCTGTGAATCTTCTGGTTGTGGTCGGCAGTTTTTGAAAAGTGGGTAATCCAAAGAAATTGGCTAGTCTTATGTATCCACTAAGTATTGTTTCAACGGTAACATTTTGTACATTGACATTACTACCCTTCCCTGGTGCCTCTCTAACATATGGGCCAACCCAGTACGGGATATTGGGCCACCCTAATCGGCCTATTTGATAAAAAAACAAAACCAAAAACAGAAAAAAGAGAAAAGGAGTCAAGATTGAAGAAAACGACTGCGCATCATGACAAGATCAAAACGAACAAGATCCTTGAGTTGAGGCTCTAATTAAAGCTATATTCAAAGTGCAATTTAATGGAATTAATGTCTTAATTTCCTTTCCTTATTTGGGGTTTGTGTCAGTTTACAGCGTATTCCTTTTCTTTTTACTCAAAATGAACTTAATTATCCAAAAAGAAGAAGTAGCTCCATAAAATTGTTAACATGAAAATTAAAATATTAAGATAAAGAAAATATAGTGTTTTTCTTCGGGTAATTTTTAAGGATAGGATCAATTGCATGGAATGAAAGCCTTAATTTAAGGACAAGTACTCAAAGAGATCAGATCCAAGTCACGGAAGGATTGGGTATACCAAACCCGCGAAGAGGTGATAAGGAGCTGATTGTAATCAAGAACTGCCAACCCTATCAGCGTTAGTGCACAATCAATAATATTCAGCTTTAAATAATGCCCTTGTTTTTGGAATATAAGGGTTCTAATTTGGTCGTAATATATATCCCAGCAGTTTACAATACTTAATTTTCGTATTATACAATCGACTCTGCAGTACTGATTTGTCTCCTTTCTATATATAGGTGCTCATTGAGACGGGTTATGATACATGGTAGGATAAAGACTGTTCGAGCAGCGCAGCAGGCTCTCGACCTTCCAAATGTGAGAAGCGTGGATGCTACATGGGTCTGCCATTGGAGAGAGATGGGCTGCACCTGTCCACCCCAGCGGAGGTTCTACCGAGAGCACTGCTGGCGGATGAGTTCCTTAAGTTTTCATCCACTGAATCGACGACACGAGTTCCTCTAGGACTATTTCCTCTAATTACATTGAACTACTACTTTTATGAAATATTACGATACGTAGGTGGATGATTTCAGCTTGGGTTTAAGCAGTGCAAATAAATAAAACCCAACCTGGAAACATTCACCCTAACCTTTCATAAAATAGTATGTCAATATAATTAGAGGAAACACTCCTACAGGAACTCATGTCGATTCAGTGGGTGGAAACTTAAGGAACTCATCCGCCAGCAGTGCTCCCAGTATAACCTCCGCTGGGGTGGACAGGTGCAACCCATTTCTCTCCAATGGCAGACCCATAGCATCCATACTTCTCACATTTGGAAGGTCGAGAACCTGTTGCGATGCTCAAACAATTTTTATCCTACCATGTATCATAACCGTCTCAATGAGCACCTATAGAAAGAAGACAAATCAGTACAGAGTCGATTGATTAATACGAAAATAAAACAAGTCGCTAAATAGAAATGCCTGTATAATTGGAGGCCGGTTATTGTGTGAGTGTGTGAGTGGACAGGTGAGATTAGAAGTTGAGAAATCTAATGGCTGAAAAAATACCGCGTCATTTAATGAAACCGGGTCGGGTTCATTAAATGACGTGACATTTTTTTAGCTATTGGATTTCTCAACTTCTAATCTCACCCGTCCACTCACACACTCACACAATTACCTCACGCACACAATACTTTTGCCGTATAATTGGGAGGTTAGGGGACTGCAGATTGCCTCAGACATCCTCAAAATTTTTCTTTAGCCGTGTCCCATACTGACTGGTATCCTCATCCGTGTGAGTATCAGAATCTCTCCCTAAACGTGCCCGAGAAGAGCTCTGATCTGGCAAGTGGCAACCATCGTTTAAAGAAGCTCTGGCTCTCCCGATCAAGTAGTTAGCGTATAAATATGAGCCCTTGGCATACTGACTAATTTTAGTCATGCCAATGGCACATAGGACCAAGCCGATAACCCCGAATTAGGGTTGATCTTTGACATGATGGCATGCGCGAAAAGCATACCGAGTCCAATGCCGCAAGTTATGTTGGTGTCGATGTCATTGTGAAAAGGTTCATAGGCTTCAATCCATGTCTTTTAAGAGCTAAAACGTGGAAGGTTCGGGCTTGCACTCGGGAGGAATCAGACCATTCCTAGGAGCAGTAACGTTGTGAACGCCTCCCCTTCCACACATGTTGCTTTGGCCGGAATGGGATTGCCTCCGAAGGCAATCCCCTCCGAAGGCGGAATGTTCAGCCGTCCAACGATCGGGATTAGTCGATCAGGTAAGGGTGAAACCGGAACCGGATGGAACCGGAATGGGTCATTCCGGTTCCGGTTCCGGTACTCACCGGAATGGGATTTTCCATTCCGGTTCCATTCCGGAATTTACCGGAACGGAACCGGAATTGGAACCGGAATTTCCGGAACCGGAACCGGAAATTCCGGTTCCTTATATGGGCCTAAAAAAATATATTTAGTTTAGGCCCAACTTTTTTTAAAAGCCCAAAGCCAAAATTTGGCTGTTTTTTTTCCTGAACAAATGTCTCTTTAATTATTTTTTCCAAAATATATAAATACAATCATGTATAAACGAAGCTAGAGTTAATTGAAATAGGATACCAGCCACTAAAATACTAAATAGATCATTGTGCTTGTCCAACTGATATCCTCAAGTTCTCCATCTCTACAAAAGAAAAACAAAACAATTATAAGATAAATAATAAGAGAACCAAATAATCAATTAACAAAGCAAAAAATTTAACAAAATAAAAAGTATACCCATATCTAGTTTGTAACTCAATGGATCATCTCCACCATCAATGTCGGCATCATCTTCATCAAGTATAGGAGTAGCATGCAACCAATTTTGTGCACATATGAGGCCTTCCACGGTACCAGGCGCCAAAGAAGAGCGAAAAGCATCCAACACTCTGCCGGAAGTGCTAAAAGCGGACTCAGATGGCACGGTAGTAATTGGGATAGCTAACACATCCTTTGCAATGCGAGAAAGAACTTGAAACTTCTGAGAATTCACCTTCCACCACAACAAAATATCAAAATGCGCCACCCTTGGTTCCACATCTTCAATCAAGTATCTCTCCACCTCAGACTTACTATCTAGCAAGTTTTGTTGCTGTCGATAAGTAGGAAGACCTCCCCATAAATGCTGATCAATATTCATCAATTCATCCATATTTGCAGAACTGTGACTTCCACTTGGCTGCTCTGATTGGGCTATGAAACCTCCACTATACTCCTCAAACATATTTTCTAGAGTACCTCGCACCATAGCAGTGAAATCCATGCCCTTATCCTTCCCAAAATTGTTGATAGCCCAATACTCTAAAGTGATGAGTTTAAAGCGAGGATCTAATACCGCAGCTACAAATAAAAGTCTATTCACCTTCCTCAAATCCCCCCAATACTTATCATACTTACTTTGCATCTTTTTAGCCATGTCACGAAGTGAGATATCAGAACAATTAACAAAGGTCTCCAAATGAAACTTAATTCTTGCTAACTCCTCAAAAAATGCATTTGAAGTTACATATGAAGATCCTGATATGCGTAGGGTGACCTCATAGAACACTTTCAAAAACTTCACAAACAGTTTAATGTGCTCCCAATCCTCAAATACCGGTGACCCCAATCCCTTCCTCCCATGACTATCTTCATTCAAATACATCACTAAGTTCCCATCTCCATCCAACATATCCTCAAAAACCTCCCGAAATTTTTCAGCCCTTTCTAACATTATATAAGTGGAGTTCCATCGAGTTGGTACGTCCATTTGCAAGAAATTGCTATCAGACAACAATCTATTTGCAGCGGCCTTCTTGAACCCAGCAAGCCTTTGAGGACTAGATTTCACAAATTTCACAATATTCCGTATCTTTGCAACGGAATCATCCAACTCCTTCAAACCCTCCTGAACTATAAGATTCAAAATATGCGCAGCACATCGCATATGAATGAAATCATGCTTACACACAACATTTGACCCACCTCCTAATTGTTTTCTTTTCACTTGCTCAATTGCAACATCATTGTTGGTTGCATTATCAACCGTGATTGTGAGAATTTTGTCAATCCCCCAAATATTCATACATCCCTCTATCTCTTTCCCAATACTAGCCCCCTTATGATCAATTATACGACGAAAGTAAATAATCCTCTTATGTAAACACCACCTCCTATCAATAAAGTGGGCTGTCACGCACATATAGTTCACATTTTGAACTGAAGTCCACGTATCAGTGGTAAAACAAACTCTAGGACTTTCTATGACAATCGCCTCTTTCAGCTTAGTCCTTTCTTCTATATACAACTCCATACAATCCTTCATGATCGTTAATCTACTGGGCATCTTAAAGCGGGGCTCAAGTCTCTCCACCAATTTTCTAAACCCTAACCTCTGCACAGTCCTAAAAGGCATCTCATCCATTATCAAATATTCAGCAATCCACCTCCTCACCTCCTTTTCACTATAAGTATCCAACTTCAAAACACCCTTATCACTCCCTGTTGCTTTCGAAGCATCCATTGTCAACCTAGATTGAGTCTTGTCTAATTGACCTTGTTGCTTCTTATATGGCAAACAACGTCTCAAATGAGCTCTCATACCCGAAGTCCCATGGCGTTCAGGGTGGCACCCAACCTTGGCCTTACAATGATGACATTTGGCTTCAGGGTGTTCAGGTTTGACAACTGGCAAAATTTTAGTAAAGTGATCCCACACAAAACTCTTGCGAGTATTCTTTCTCTTTTTACTTGGTTGTTCTTCTGACTGATTGGTAATATCCTCATCACCACCAGATTGAGGACTACTAACTGACTCATCAGGTATTGGACCACCACTAGGGCAAGACCCTACATTTGTAGTATGTGTAATACTAATCTCATCCATCTGACATTAAAAATATTTGATTTTCAATTCATTTGAATAACAAAAAATAAATGTAAAATGACTCAATCTATCTAAATGTAAAAATAAATGTAAAATTTTCAGTCTAAGTGTCGATAGTGTCGACACATAATACCATGGTGTCGACACATTGGTCACACACCAGAAGACATGTCCCAGGCCAATATGATGGTGTCGACACATTGTACAAAGGTGTCGACACATTGCACTATCAACAGAAAGCAGGTTTCCAGGCCAATATGATGGTGTCGACACATTGGACAAAGGTGTCGACACCATCAGCTTGGCCTGGAAACCTGCTTTCTGTTGATAGTGCAATGTGTCGACACCTTTGTACAATGTGTCGACACCATCATATTGGCCTGGGACATGTCTTCTGGTGTATGACCAATGTGTCGACACCATGGTATTATGTGTCGACACTTAGACTGAAAATTTTACATTTATGTCTTCTGGTGTGTGGCCAAACTTCACAAATTATTCTCATGAGCAATCAAACAATCAGCAAACAATCAACAATCTATATAAAGTAACTCATATTATAGTTGAGAAATTAACAAACCCTAAAATCAAATTAAGTAATTAACAAAAACAAACCCTAACTATGTGATTTAAATAATCACAAATCACAAATTCACATAATCACAAATCACAAATTCACATAATCACAAATCACAAATTCACATAATCACAATCAATCAATAATTAGCGGAGAGGGAGTTGAGAGAGGGATACGTACTGGGAGTGAGCCGGAGAGTGAGAGAGAGAGAGATGAGATATCTGTGAGAGTGAGAGAGAGAGAGAGATGAAGATTTCGGCAGGGAAGGCTGGGAGAGACGGAGGCTGGACTCACAAGTGTGGGGTGGGGGGGCTGTTGCTGGCGGTACCGCGGCTAAGAGATCTCTGGGGTGAGCGAGAGAGAGGGAGTGTCGAGCGAGAGGGGGGGGTGATTTCGGCTGAGACTTGAGAGATGACGAAAGTCGAAAATTGGATGGAGTCGGCTGAGAGTCTGAGACTCCAGTTTTTTGTTTTAAACAAGGGCTCAAACGGCACCGTTTGAGCCCTTCATTTTAAAAAAAAAAAAAAAACCGGAACCGGAAAATTCCGGCATTTCCGCCGGAATTTCCGGTTCCGGTTCCGATTCCGTAAATTCCTAAAAAATAGTTCCGGTTCCGGTTCCGGAATATGCCGGAACCGGTACCGGAACCACGATACCGGAACCGGAACCGGAAATTCCGGTTTCCGGCGGATGATTTCATCACCCTTACGATCAGGGGAGGCTGCCCGATCAGTGCTTGTCGGCCAATCCCGACCATTGGTCGGCCCGAGCAGTGCTGGTCAGTCGTCCATTCGGCCTTCGGAGGGAAGCGGCCTTCGGAAGCAATCTGTCCTCTGCTTTGGTCGCCGAGGATAAAGATGTTCTTTGCACCAGGTGTTTGGGAGCTAGCTGACCTAGCAAAAAGGATCATAATATGGAAGCAAAGCAGAGACATTTTAGCTGCCATGGTCGAGGGAAATTAGAGCAGCAAAGAGAAAAAGTTAGCTAGGAGAGACGGGTGGTAAGTAGGGCAGACTGTACATGCGTAGAACTCCTTATATAGAAGATTCATGATGCATAGCATTAATTAGTTCTCCTTCTTCTTCTTCTTCGTTTTTTCCCCCTAAAGCAAGCATTAGTTGTTCTTCAACTACAGACTTACCTAAACCAATGAGTACCTTGAGATAGTCATCGGCAGGAGCTGGAATATGCATCTTATAAATTAATTAGTTAAAAGGATCAATGTACAATATTATATAATATCTGTCCCAATTATTCGTTTGATCATTTACTCCTGGCTTTTGATATCCCAATTAATTTATTATATGGCAGAAATACGCGTGACGTAATCCTTTTATTATCCAAATCCATAGGTGCATGTACATTAATTTATCTTAATGATCTCTCACTTGCCGCCTACCCCTACTTCCGCTCCAATTTGTCAAATCGCCAGCTCTCATTTTCTTCTATATATGGTTTGTTTCCTACCAAAACTAGGAGCTAGCTGGGTTTTGTTCCTTTTACATAAAGAGTAATTAGTTTTTACGGTCCTAATCTCTAGTGGTCCACGAGACAATAATTAATAACCACGTTTATATTCACTTACTCTCATATATAGGCACGTACCGAAATTAATTTGAGGTTCGATAGCTTTAATAACAACATTTTGACATCTTCAAATAGGTGTTTAATTAATGTATATATTATTTGTTTCTGTCTTAGTACTTGAGGCCTGCGACTTCTAAAATACCAATATATATATATATATATATATATACACATCTTCAAATAGGTTGGAAAATCGAAGAAATTTTGTTCTTAATTACTTCAGTTCATTGGGCAAGACCAAATTGGAGATAACAGTGGAGCTAAGCTACGTACGTACCTAATAGCAAAGTACACCAATTTGGCCGTTAAGGTGGACGTGTCAAGTGCACATGCCACATTTTGTTTTATCGATCTTAACAGGTGGAGTCATGGCCTTGGCTGCGCCAGAATCGGTTTATACTAGCCCTTCAACATTGAAAGGTAGATCCGAATAGAAACCTGACAAAGTATTGTCACCAGAGGCTGAACCCTGGTACACCAAGTGCTTTGAGGAATGCACCAAAAACGTGGAACCAAGTTGTGCAAAAGAAGTATTCCTGAACATGATAGACAAAGCACACGATGTTAACATTACCGAGGATTGCTGTGACTCTGAACAGATTGTGAAAAATATGGGGAACACTTGCAAGGATGACCTGGTGAGAGAGTTTATCTACCTGCGTGAGCACAAACCGGAGGCCTACGGAATTTTGGGAAAGAGTGCTCAGGCATATTATTATTATCTGGTTACTTATGATGGCTGACTGCGAACCACCGAAGAAGCTTGGCTAAGGAGAGTTCTGATCCGGGAACAGCATTTCACAGAAGCTTTTGTCATATCTGCTCTTTCTATCTGCCCAAATAAATCGAGTTTTATTTGTATCATGTACTTCTTTACCGCAAGAAAGCTATGTTGAATAAGCACTCGTCAGCTTTATACTATATTGAAGCGGTAATCACAGTATTTGACGATGCCAAAGATTGTCATCTTGATATATAGGGGTCAGAGTTTTTTTGGTTAAAATTATTAAAAGGAGCACCAACACTAGCCAACTGCCCTAAAAGAAAAACGCAAGTGAATCAAGAAAGAAAGAAACCAAACAGAAAAGAAAAAAAGAAACAGAGTTACGATTGAAGAAAACAAATTAACAAGATCAAGAGTTGAGGCTCTAAAGCTATAAACAAATTGGTATACTAGGGCCTTTACTTATTTAAGGCTTCCGATTTTAGTAATAGGAACACCAGTCATGGGCTTCTAAAGACTTTGCTTTGCCACCCATTTAATTCAGCACAGCCGTAAATAAAACCAAACAGCTGTTGCCAAAGTCTCATTAATGGGCCTTCCTTTTCAACGCTAAACCCAACCAAGCGAAAGCCCAGATTAATTAACTTGGCCCATGTTTGGCATGGAGTTTAGGATTTGGTTTCAGAGCCCAATGAAGAAATCAAGCACAGTATACTGTTGACTCTTACGCCTTCAGGAATCAGGGATCCAATATTGATATGCCAAGTTTGCGTCTAAAATATAGGTCACGTGTCAATGCACTTCAAGGAAAAATGCTTTCAAATCATATGGTTGAGTTTGCTGGTTTAAACTAATTTCCTTCATTCCTTGTATATTTGCTCATGAAGGTTCTTTGAATTGTAAGTAGAAAAGGGTCGGTCAGCAAGAGGAAAACGGGACCAGAACCACACAAATAATATCCTTATACAATATCACAGCTGGAATAAGTTCTTCGGAGAGGATCCGTGTTGACTATGAAAAGTCACCGATCGAACACGTACGCAGGGTTCCAGAACTGTTTGACAACCTACACTTGAATGTGTTTGGTCCTCATGTTATATGTCATGTTTTTCTAATTGATCAACCCGGTTCCAATTTCTTGAAGCATTCTAGAGACTGGAGAGGATTCCAAGGTCCTCGACCATATGAGAAAAAGTAGTCTGTATCAATTTGAGAATTCAACCCGGTTCTTTTTTTCTACCATGATACCTTCCTAGAGAGGTTTCTAAATGCACAACGGTCAATCAGAGTTCTACATGGAATAATCCCTCATGCAGCAATATATATTAATTCACAATCTATTGCTTTTGGCATATGGTTGGAGGATAAGTCCAAATCATCAGTAGACTATTACATTGGGAATCAATATTTGTTTGGATCCAGAGGAACAAACAAAGTCTATAGCACGAGAATCTATATGCATTTTCATTCTAAAAAAGGGAAAATTGAGGGCACAATATATGTGTGCTTTAGTCTGCACACGTGGTCCAACTATCACAAAAGTTGACGCCTTTTTTTCTAGGTACAAAAATTGACCCTTCATTAGCGCATCAAATATACCAACCCATTTTGCTTAAGAAAAATTCGGAAAAAATGATTATAAAATGTTAATCTGCCTGCAGATAATTTGAGTAGATTAGTATATATAGGGAGATAAGGTAGTAATTAAGCTCGTGGACACATTCTGTCATCACTAGTTATTATCTTCCTTCTAGTTTAGGTGCCCACTTGCCCAATTCCTAATGAATGCCGTAGGGGTGGGCAAACCGGGTTCGGGTTTGCGCTGCCCCGAATCCGAACCCGACCCGAAATATTCGGGTTTCTTTGTGAGGAAACCCGAACCCGAACCCGAAAAAATCCGAAAATATCGGGTCGAAACGGGTCGGTCCAGTTCGGAAAACGCGGGTTACGGGGTGGAGGAGTTATATTTTCGTGTTCGGGTTTAATTTCGGGTTTGTTCATATACCCGATCCCGAACTTCTATTTACTTGCAAACCCGAACCCGAACCCGACTAAACCCGACCCGATCGGATCGGAAACGGGTCGGGTCGATTCGGGTTGTCGGGTCTCGGGTTTTTTGCCCACCCCTAATGAATGGGTTTGGAAGAGATTGCTACTTGGCAGATAAAAATTTAAAGATTAAAAAAAAAAGCAGTCACTGAAACAAGTAAACAGTTTGTTGCCTTTGTGTTTCCACCTCTGAAAAGGTCAATAAAAAAAGCTGTCTTCCTCAAGGACAAACCCCATTTTTTCTTTTCTGATTTTTGTATCCAGCCTTTTGGCTCCGCCATGGGACGGCATCTTCTTCTACTTATTTTACGTGGAAGGGAAATTTATTATACCAGATTCAAAGGTAGAAAAAGGACAATTTCGCTTAAATTTCTTCTTTCTTCGTTAGAATAGAACAAACTTAGAGCTTTCCTTTTTAGATAGGGGTTCTTTTCGGATTTGCTCTAAATGAATAGTGACAATGATTAGATATGATTTGCAAATAAAGATAAATTTATGTGTACCAAAGTTAAATAAAAAGAATATCGTCCCGAATTATGGCCACATCATTGTGACTTTAAATAGGGTTATTCACTATAAGGAGAAAAACAAGGTGAATTAATATTATAGCATTGGTTATACTTTTGTAATTTTAGTAGGAAAAAAAAAAGGATTGAAGATATGGGTGCTTGTTGATGTCACTGCACTGAAATGATGGATAAAGTGTGATTAGAAGATGAAATATTATTCGCTTTAATGTATTGCTGGGTTTAAAGAGGGGAATATCAAAGAAATAAAAAGGTTTTGACTTTTACTAATGTGGTTCCCTTTTTCAATCTTGCTTTTGGGTGACATCCATTTTCGTGATAATCTATTCAGCCCCATCAAATCCAGCAGCGAGAGCAGTCTCTGCACCTCATTTACTGCTCTGCATCAAAGTTTTCTACTTTTCTGTATTACCTCATTCAATTTGTTTTCTTTCCTTAAAGATTTTACTACCCGAAAAAGAAAGTGAACCCCCCCCCGCCTGCCTATCACGGATAGTTTCGTTCATTACCTTCTCCAATGACCTACAATTTTCTAAGTGCATTTATGTTCCTCCAATGCCAAAAGATTTCATTGCTATCTACCATGCCGATTGTGATGCCTCAATCACCTCCCGTTTTCTCTCTGCATTTATGTTTCCCCACCCAAAAAAAACCATCCTGTTTAATTTTCTCTACTTCACCAGAACTGAATAAAGTACTGTTCCTGCCATATTGTTTTTATAAAAATTCCATAATCAATAGATATGTTTTTTCAGTTCGTTCGCTAGATATAGGTGTTGTTAGGTAGCAGCAGAATATTTTATTTTGAGGAGGTGGTTCGTGAAACTTTAATCACACTTCTCCTGCTTATCTTAGATACTAGTAGCAATCATGACTCTGCAAATTGCTGCAGCACTAGACGCATTTGATCAAGATATGCGGATCATGTTTCTACCGCATACTTCTTCTTCTTCTTTTGTCTCGACCTGTAGAACAATAAGGAGCACCAACGTAGTAGGCAGTAGCCAATGGTCTTGACTCTAACCCAGTGATCTCCTCCGACCGGGCAGAACCCAAAACAGGGGAACCCGCAAATATATTATATATATTTGTATGGGCGTAGATGGACAACAAGAAGATTTCCACGCCTCCATAAAACCGTGCCAATTGCAGTCGTGTAACCCTTTGCACGCCCAATTTTAGCTAATACTCCACCGCGGGCTAAAATTTTTGATCGGGTTTGTTATGGGTTTTATCAAGCATGTGCAAAAGAAACATCTAAACGAATACAAACATTATTGTTTGGAACTTTGACAAGTTTTGGTAAAGGAACATTAACAGGAGATTAGAGTGCCCAATGCTTAGCCCTGCACGTGAAAGTGAAACACAATCCAACCCATTCCAAAGGAAATAGGTCGAAGCAAAGAAAGTGGTCTAAACGAAAACCAGTGAATCATTGACACGTTGTACTTGAAGAATACAGAGATTCCAGAAAAAGTGAATTCCAACCGAGACCCAAATAGAATTCATCCATCGAGTGGAGCCCTCCATTGTTGGTATTGTCAAGGCAAATGCATAAATGCTACAAAGTCAGCCACATACCAAACACCTACTACTTTCACTCGCGCACACAAACCAAATGATAAACAAATAGACCTCAGTGCACTAGAATTTTCTTGGAATCCAAACACTCTTTTATTGGTTGTGGATCCGAAGGGTTTTTTTTCCTTTCCTTTTTCCATTTTCTAAGGAAAACAATATAACAATGTACTAACAGTAGTAATAATATTAAAAAGAGCGATTGAAAGATGGAAATGAGTGAAGTTAACGCCAAGCAGATGCGACGGTGAGGGTCCGCCCCATCCAACCAAAGCAAACTCCTCCATTTTCTTCGCTAATCGTGAACCCCGGGTTGACCCGGTTCCCACCTGCACTGAGTTGCGTCTTCATTGTCTCCGCGACGTTTTGACTCAGTGGCCTCAACTCGAACCCCGCCATGCCCATCCGGGCTCGCCACTTCCCGAAAACCTCGCACCTCTCCACACGGTCCCTCCCCTCACACGCAACCGAGTTTGCCAGCCTTCTACCCAATCCCTCTTCGACTTTGCATCTGTCCGCTCTGTCCCTCGCTACGGTAGCTTCGATCGAGTCAAACAGAGCACCATAATACGCGCACGTTTCCGTCACCCTCGCCATGAAAGGCGCTGTATTGGTGTTCATCTGCTGCTCCACAAGCGTCACCACGCGTGGTCCCAGCCCCTTCACTCGCCGGAGCAGCTCGTCCCGAGGATTATCGGTCGACACGCTCTCGTCTGGCATTCTGCACAGCTTGAATGCGAAATTCACAGCCAGTGGCTCGTCCGAGTCACAACCCAAGGATTCACGAGTCAACTCGCCGAGTTTGGGACTATCCACGACTTTGAATATGAAACTCACGCCGGACCGTTTTGCGTGTTGGCTCAGCATCTTACCAACCGTTCCCAGCCTCTCTTCCCCACCCTTGTGATCTGCAACAGCTGTGATCTTCACGGCGAATGGCTTACCGTTCTGACGCGCCGAGAGCGCGTGCAAAAGATGCACATACTGATCACCTTGCCCAACATCAAAGTCAATCACGTGAATTTTGTAGCCGTTGTCTGATTCCTCGTCGATGGTGGCTTCGAGAATCGCGAGGTTGGCCGCCATGAACCCCAGTTTGAAGCAGGGCGACATCTCGTGGAGCAGCTGGGTCGAGTCAGCGTGTTCCTTACTGAAAAGCTCGGCAACGGTCGGAGGGTTTACCAGCGGGTTTGCCCTCGATTTCATGGTGGCGACCATGTGACTCATCAGCCTTTCCTGGGAATTACCTTTGGGATTCGAGGAGACCTGGGAGAGGCGCGTGAGGATCTCCATCGCGGCGTCGTTTTTGCCCTCGCAAATGCTGGTCGCCGCCTCCATTAACGATTGCTTTAAACAAGTGGAGCCAGGCGACGCCACCGAGGAGGTGCACGACGAGGTAGACGAAGTGGGTGAGGTCGAAATGGGTTTCTGGGTCGGACTAATCAGACTCTGTATGGTCTCGGACCACCCATTCTTCGTAATCACTGAAACGTCGTCGCCTTCGTCGTTGACGTCATCGTCGTCATCTAATAATCGTTTCTCCAGATACCGGAGCATCATTTTCTCATCCGACAAATCCTGGGGGGACGACAAAACTTTGTTGGGAGCAACCGTATTGGTGGTTGTCGTCGTCGTATCCATGTAGGGAGCTTCCGGTAACTGTAAGGTCGCCGAATTAGAATTGCTGTATTGTTGAATAATTGTAGCGTTTCCCATGGAGGAAATCGGCTGAGACTGGAGCTGTTGCTGCTCCAAGACGGGGACGGCGAACCGTTGTTGTTGTTGCGGCGATAACAGCAAAGAGGACATGTCTGGAGAAGTAGTGGTGGTGGGAGGAGAGGAAAAATCTATGGGGGATAGAGGGGATATGGGGGAGGTGTGGTTGTAAGTCCTCCGGGGCTTGACGGAGCGGAGTAAAAGACCATTGAGGCCCATCTGGTTCTGGAACTGCGCGGGGTTTCGGAAGTCGGAGAGTGTTCGCTTACCGATCACGCTGGGTAGAGCTTGCTGGCGAGCGATCTGGACTGACTGGTCGAGAAAGAGACCGGGAAGTTGCGATCGGTAGGGAAGCTGAGGGTGTTGTTGGTTCGACATGGAGGGGTTGGAGGGGTTGGATCGACCGGTGAAGAAGTCGGGGGACCCACCTCCACTGAAGCCCGATGTCATTTCCTCTCCTCCTGTCTCCAATTGTGAGTCGGACTGTCGGAGGATGGTTTGCGAGAGAGAGAACAGTGAAAGACAGAGAAGCAGGCAGGGTGTGGGAATAGAGAGGATTAAAGGAGTTGGTGTTTGAGGAAACGCATGGGACAAGGAGAGAGAAAGAGGTCGTTTCGTTGCTTATGGGGGGTTTGATAAATAAATGGATTCTTTTAGATGATTATAACGGAAGGGTGAGGATGAGAATGAGCGGGCGGGCTTCCAAATTACGGTTGGATTCCTTAGTTGATCTGGAATCTACGGTGCTTACTCTTTTGATGCATCATGGTAAAAAGTTTGTTACGGAAGAGAACCCGCTATTATCCGCCGCATGAATGTCGCGCAAGAGAACCCACGCTTTCTATTCTACCTTTTGAAGGAAAAAAAAATTCAAAATTTTTAAAACTAATTTCAAAAACTTAAATTTTTTTAAACTATAAATTAAAATCTCAAAAAAAAAAAATCACATTTCATTACTTTTTCACAACACTATTATTTTTTATTTTTTAACAAATTCTCTTACTTTTTTATTAAAAAATCATCAAATCTTTATATTTTTAACAGAATTCAATAAAAATCATTCAATATCAAGCATTCTTTCAACTTTTTACACCAAAATTTTTTACACACGCGCCTGCCAAAAATGTGGGGAACATGTTTCGAACTTTCACCCTTATTCGGCAGTGTTCCCCTCACGGGATTGTTAGAAAGCTTTCGAGAATGGTTGCCATGAAAAGTGAAAACCCCAACAATGCAATCCAGAACGGCGACGAAAACGACCGAGGCGAAACGTGGCCCAATGGGGAACGAGTAATAGGACGTTTTCACATGACCGAGTACCTGGTTTTTGGGTCACGGACGTTTCCCGGTCGTTTCCGCCTAATTCATCGGATTCAATACACAAGAAAGAAAAATGTATGAGATTTTTCTCTTCACCTAAAAAAAAGGATATTATATCTGAAGTTGTAGAGGTAGTACCCAAGATTATGATTAACATAAAAATATACCTTTTTAAGGATAAAAAAAAGTGGGAAAAGAGGAATAGAATATTTGATATCAATCGGAGAAGAGAAATTGGTTTTGCCTTATTGTGCTTTATTCTCTATGTTCTACGTAAAAAGAAATCCACGTGGAAGGTGTAGCAATTTTAGTATTACCAGGTTTGCAATTGCATTGGGACCTAATCTACTTTTTTTGGAAAAACAAAAAAAAAACTTTTTATGGGGATATTCGTGGTGTTTCAATTAAGAGCATTCGCATATATTAATAAATAGATATTGTAGCTGCTGCAAATAGTTATTGGACACCCAAAATTCAACGTGCCTTATTAATTGTGTAACTTAATTATCTGTTATAATGCAAAATTCATTATTCGATTTTAAGAGAACAAGTAAGTAAATAAATAATTATTTATTAATTTGTGTGACAAAACAAAATCATTCAATCACCATGAATTTGTTTGCAAAATTAAGATTATTTTGAAGCGTTAATCATGTTTTCCATTTACAAAAGATGTTCTCATTAATCGCCCAAAAGATATCTGTCGACAATATCTTCGCATTATACTACCTAGGCCCTAGGGTGGGGGGGTCTTATTTTATGTGGTCAGAAATACGAGAATATTTACCAAAGGAGGACTGATTCTCCATTCCATTCCCTTGAACCAAGCGCAACTTTCATGCAGCAAAAGAGAATCCCGTTAGTTTTAGTCTATAAGCCATTAACTTATAGCCTCGGAGGACCATCTTTTCCCCACTTATACATGGTTTAGTTTGAAAAACTATGTCATACATGACATTAAGTGTAAAAATAATAATTTCTTTTAAAAAATCAAATACATTGCCCTAACAATTAAGGTTTGAGCTTCGGTAAATTGCTTTATCTGAAGTTTCAAGTTCTAAACCTCATAATTGCTTTTAATCATTTACTAATTATCCGGTATACCAAGTTTTAAAACAAATGATCGTATTCTCATTTGCTCATTAATAATTGTGAAATTTAACATCAAATTATAAGTTCCATAATAAATTATTTTTTTGATCCTTAGTTTCAACCACCGGTTGCATTCTGGGACGTCATGAAAAGCCCAATTAAGCTTTTACAATCGAAGCACTTTGGCCCTTTTCATCCTCCAAAACACTTGTCAATAAATGAGTAAGAAAGAGTAAAGAAAATAAAAGACCCCCCCCCCCCCCCCCCCGGTATCTGGAAAAGGCACCCAGAGGTGTGTCAACCACGCCAAAAAGGCGGACCCCCACCCCTCAAAAACAAAAACAAAAAAACCCAACAACTTGAGTCTTGAGATATTGCCTATAAGGTCATGGATTACGTTCACCAAGGGTATTTATGACAATTGACGTGAAATTTTCAGAAATAGTGGGAACAAATTGAAAATTGGTGCGGAGATTGCGTGTAGGCAACAAGCTTAATGAGAAAAATTGTACTTTTGAATCCTCTTTCCTCCGAGTAGAATCTCGGCCTGTCGGTCTCTCCTATCGACACTTGTCGAGCAAAATGGGCCCACTTGTCCCTTGCCTACCTCAATACCATGCGTTTTCAATCTACACCTAAAAAAGCACTGAGATATTGCCTATTATGCTGTATAATTTGTAAATCTGAATCTGACCTCTTCGTTAACATTGCTGAGGGTAAAATTGTCATCTCGTATAACCATGAGATAAATATACTTTTATAAAGACAAGGAATGCCGTCTGCTTAGGAGTTGGTGGAGGCTGCCTAACAGAAAAAAACGGAACACTCAACACTCGTGGCTCCGGTGCGCATTTTCGTCGTGGCAGGGGATGGGGGCCAGTTCAGTTGCGTGGTTGGAGTCAACCGGTTCCCCACTTGAAACCCCAGGTGGCGCCGACTCAACGCGCACACGGGTATCCTAAGCCACACGAAACCCACACTCCCAATAATAATAACTGGGTTTTCGTTGGCTATTGCGTTGACGGCTGATGGAAGCGGTCGCATGTCAGCCAGATCAACGGTACCGATTGGGTAAACCCTTTACACATTGTGAGCCAAGCAAGAACATGAGACCGATGAAACATTAGCGTGATAGCTTGTTGGGAGTGGGAAAACAATAATAAGAGTCATGGAAGCGTGCCTTAATCGTGTGGAACACGCACTCAAGAGGTGGCGAAAAGTTTGGTACATTTAAAATTGAGTTTTTTTTTAAAATCAAAATTGAGTTTTTTTTTTAGCTTTGATAAGGAGAAAAATTGTTGGAAATTAAACATAAGCACTATTTATAAAAAAATATTAAACATAAGCACTAAAAAACATACGATTTAAAAGAAAGTGCAAGCCCAGTGAGCCTCGTCCAAAGGGACTTAGAATCCTATAAAAATTCAGGAAGGTCTCGATCTATAAGGTCACGCCTCATATGCGAAGGGCCCTTCCACACGTCAGACGTCTTTCCCTTGAAATTCGCCCAAAACGTCCGAGCAGCCTCTTCAAAAGACCATTTTCCACCTGCAGGCGCAAGGGGAGCAGCCGTATGTAGAGATCTTGGCAACTGCGAAAGAGGGTTTGCTCGTATAAAATCCTTTAGGTATGCAATCCCGAACACACATCGCAACTACTTTGCAAATGGATTTCCTCAAAAACTAACTTAATTAAGCATCAGCGACTCACTCTATAAGAGAGCTTCGTTCACCTTACTTTGTCTCACAAGTCCGATTATATGAAGAAAAGGCTTGGCAACAGTCAATTACTCATGTAAGTGTTAGGGTAGAACAAAAATCTAGCACCGGTCCACCATCAATGACTAATATAATTAAAGTTCGAACTAGGGTTATGAAGTTTCATGTATGTCTTTCAATTTTCAATGGATCGATAGACCTCTTTTTAAATAAAAATTAATGAGGCCAAAACTAGAACACGGAACTTGCTGAAAACTGCGTACACGCACTTGTACTACGTACTAAAAATAATAAACCAATTTGCTTGACGACAAACTGTAAAACCAATTTTCTAAACACCTATATAGTGCCTTTTTATAGTTTTGCAGACGGCCTCTAACTTATTGCTTAATTCCAAGTTTATAATTACTACCTTCTCATCTTAAATAAATATTAAATCTGAAAATTACTTAAAAATGTGTCTAAATTTTTATTTATTGGTCGCATGCCGCATGTCGTTGGAAACATTTGGTGCATCTTTAACTCGAAGAACGACTTCCTCAGCCCGAAACGGCCGTAGCCGAGGCAGGTTCAGGCATTACACGTTACGGAATTTGCTTTTGCATATAAATTATGGGTTTCATGTCTTATAAGCATAAACATTGGACTCACAGGTTTGGGTTGAAAATAGACGTGCTCGTCGACAAATTTGGTGATATATAGGTTTCCAATTAGGCATTTTTACAAACACAAGGACGGAGATTTAACAGAAGAAAATAAGTTTGGCCGCAAGTGTGAAAGCTTACTAGATATTTTTTTTCTCAATAAAGCTTATTAGAGATCAGTGTCGAAAGCAAACAATTATGAACAGATCCGAAGATTCCACGACGACAACTTTTACTTCTTTTAATTTATTTTCTTTCGTCTGCAACTCTCAACTGATAAATGGAAGAAACTCTGAAAACTCAATATGCACGACAGACTTAATAAATATTTCATATTTGCTCTGGAAGATTGCGAAAATTATTGATCAGGTAAAGAGTATGCTTCAAAATTATTGTCCGTAACATGTGGTCCACAGGATCCACTGGATTGGCTCATTCACTAGAGGCATGGGCTTTATGGAATTTAGGTTATGTTTGTGTTGTAAAATTTTTGGTATTGAATTTAGTGAAAAAGTGAAGAGAGATAATTTTTTATATTTTTTGTAATGAAAATTTATAATTTAATAAAAAAATATATATATATATATATTATAATATTTTATTATGAATTGTTAAAATTTTTCATAGAAACTGACTCGATCGAGTAAAGTCGAAGCTTTGTATATTTCGATTATATATATATATATATATATATAATATAATATAATATACTGTCTCGGACACGATCTTCTTGTGCACATCTTTTGTTCTTTCCCGATTGTAAAGAAGTAATTTTCCTCGGATTGTTTAAATGCTTTAGTTTTATCGAAGACCGGGGTGATGTTCGTTTTGAGAAAAAATTGTAGGATTTTAGATAAGTTGTGAATTTTTATATTGAATAGTGTTTTATTGGTGTTTGTGTAAAGTAAAGAGAGAAATAATTTGATGTAATTATTTAATAAAAAAGTATTGGAGTTATGTGAAAAAGTATAGAGAGAGAAAATTTATGTTGAATAAAAAATTAAAAAGTTGTTGGAGATTGTGTAAAATGTATTAATTTTTGTGTTTGAATTCTGAATATGTTCGGTGGTAGAATTGTGAATATACTTAAAATCCTGAAAAATGTGAAAACGAACTTACCCCGGATATAGCCGGTTATAGGCATGCAGTATTGTGAATTGTCAAATCTGAGAAGTAGATCGATCTCTTTTTTTGCCTGCTTTTTACGCTAAGCGCCGAAATGGGGAAGCTACTCTACAGGATTCAATCAGAACCGTTAATCCGCTCCACTGGATTTAGTCAGAACCACGCGTCTGGCAGCTATTAGTTGTCAGTGGGCATCCCCACGTGAACGCCAAAGCTGGGACAGTCAGTTTGTAGTTGTAGGGTTTGAATTCTCCATTGGTATCAGTCTCGCTTTGTTGTTTTTAGGCGGTATGAACAGTCTCACTTGACACTTTTAGGAAGTGTGGAATACTGGAATCAAATAGAATTGTGCTCTTATTAATTTTGGAGTTTGGGCGGTATCGAGGTTGTCCATCGGATTATAATTATTCAATGCCACAGCCCCGAGTTTTTAATTATTAATTGAGTCATTTATGTAAGATAGAAAGGTCGTATAAATCTTGAGATTAATCGCGATGCGAGTAGATTGACACATAATATGTCGTGTCAAAATCAACTCTTTAACATGGTGCGAGTAGAGTTACACGGATCGTATTCCATGTCTATGTGGCATCATTTCCTTTTAAAGGAAAAAATATCTTGCTTTAAAGCTAAGTAACTTTACAAAGTCAAGCTTCTGAAAGGTATGTATGTAATATAGATATTTTGCTTTTATTTCGAAAACAAAAAAGGACCAAGAAGAAAGCCTTTGCACTGCCCTTATCATTTTCTGGAATACAACTAAAAGTATGTATAGAGATCAGCTGAATGAATTATAAGTCACTTTTGCAGGAAAATATATCAGTCTGTGGTAATATAGAAATGTATACTTGCCCTTTCGTACATCACGAAAGATATGTGTATGTAGAACTTATAAAATAAATATTCTTTAACCAATGATCTTGTAATCGAGTAGGCATCAAGGGTAGGGTTGGGACAATAATGCCATGACAAATTCAATGAATAGCGTTCAAAATGAGTGCAGCCGCTGAGTGGGTCACAATGGGAGATAAAGGAGTTGCGCTTTCCCTTGGAACTAGCATTCAACTGCTCTCTGCTCAAATATCTCTATACCCAGCTGATCAAAGACAGACTGCCATCACGAAAGTCTGACGTTTTTATACGCCGAATCTCACGGCTCGAAAATAAAGAAGACCAACTATGGAAAGGGGAAAAAAAAGGCTTTGGGACTTGATAGTGGACAAAAAAAGGGAGATTGATACAAAAGGACGTCCTTTTTACATTACAAGTCGATTTAATTTGTAGGCAATAAATTCGTGGTCATATAAGAGATCAACTTTCGTCTGTATTAAGCGCTTGCCCATGGATTATTGGATAGGTGATGAGTCTGATGACGTTTCGGCCCATTTGAACTTGGGCGCAGTTTGGCACGTCTCTGATGTGAGTCGTTGAAAGTGTGAAGGATGTTGTTTTGAATCCAAAGAAGAAGAAGAAGAAGCGTCCATCCCTTCTCCCTGTTTATGTTTATGTTTTCGTCTTTTTTTTTCCACTCTGTTACCCAGAACTCTTAAAAGCATGGGTGCAGGAACCATGCAGTGGGTTAGGGTTGAATATTGTAACGAAATTAGGCACTGAAAATCAATGCGTTGGGGGGTGATTAATTAGAGGCCTACCAAAATGCATGTAGTAGTCTGGTTCTGGTAGTCATTAATGTCACCACCGAAGCATTTGCCAAAAAGTTTCTTTAGATATTAAAAAGGTAGCGCCAGCGGGGTTCACAAAAGTGAATAGCAGAATGATCACATGAACCAGGTATATATATATATATGCATAAAGTTCTGTGTACATAATAATACTGATAATGTTCTTCCGGCCATGATAATATTTTCCCCTGCATGACAAAAGGTTACTAATGTACTTCTAATTTTGGTCACATTTGTTTTTCCAGAAAAGCGGCCCATGTACCAGTTGAATTGTTCTTATATATACGTACCGACATATCACTGGATAAATAGCATATATATAATCACCAATTTTATCATAACCCAAAGTACATACATGTATGTATATATATATATATATATAATGGACGCGAAAACGATTTACCATATTATGCTCTCCTTCCCAGCCACTTTTGTCTGATGAAATAGACCTACTAATGTTCAAAGCAAAATAAATAGATTTAACCTCAAGATCACATATCTGCGGAAGAAAGAGAGTATACGTTTGAAATCAGATTGGAGTTTACTAGTTCATACAGGAAAGATACATGAGCACAAAAGCCGCTCATGAAAAGCGTAACAACCAGTTTTCAAAACCAAACCAAACCAGTTTGCGACGTCTCGTTACCAAACAACTCCCCACTACTAGCGGAGAAGCTTGCTAGCCATCCCGGACACAAGTAGATAGATGGAAACTCCTTTGATCGAAGTCGATGGGGACTACCCGCCGGTGAGGAGCGTAGGGGAGATGAGGCAGGTGTTGTGGAAAGAATCGGTGAAGTTATGGAAGATAGCGGGGCCCATCTCGTTCAACATTCTATGCCAATACATGACCAACTCGGTCACCAACATCTTCGTCGGCCACATTGGAGACTTGGAGCTCTCCGCCATCTCTATTGCTCTCTCTGTCATCGGCACCTTCTCTTTTGGTTTCATGGTAGCCTCTCTATAGATCTATCTATTAGGATTTCGTTTTATCAGTACTGTATAGTGCAAAAACATAATTATGTGTAGCACATACGTATCTGTACCTAATGGCTGTGGTATATTGGGTGATGTACAAAAAAGGTACTTTGGCATGTATCTAGCAGGTTGTTCAATACGGAAACATCTTTAGAGTAACCTTGGATCATGAGAATAATTCCTCTAATAAGAACCAATGCATAACCACGCGAATTTGATGATGGAAATTCATGGAAACCTGTTTCTGTAATGGTTGCTTCTCTTTCTGGTCTTTATTTCAAGAATAATGAGCTTGAGTATCCATTTGACAAGCAAGTCATGGTATATAGTTGCTTAATTAATTATCTGTTCTACATGTAATTTGCCAACCCTGTTATAGCAAATGACTCATCTATCGACCTTGAGGTGCTTTATTTTACGAAAATGTAGCTTGGTATGGGGAGTGCACTCGAGACGCTTTGTGGTCAAGCTTTTGGTGCTGGACAAATTTATTTGCTCGGTATTTACATGCAACGGTCATGGATAATCCTGTGGGTCACCTGCATCGCTCTCTTGCCAATATACGTCTTCGCTACCCCAATTCTGAAGTTTCTAGGACAAGATGATGACATCGCTGATCTTGCGGGCAAATTTAGTATATTAATCATCCCTCAGTTATTCTCACTTGCCATCAATTTCCCTGCACAGAAGTTCCTCCAGGCTCAGAGCAAGGTTAGTGTGCTTGCATGGATCGGGTTTGTGGCCCTAGTGATACACGTCGGATTGCTTTGTCTTTTCGTGTATGTATTCGATTGGGGGGTGACTGGTGCAGCCATAGCTTTTGATATCACCAGTTGGGAGATTGCCGTGGCTCAGGTTGTCTATGTTATTGTTTGGTGCAAGGAAGCTGGGTGGAATGGTCTGTCTTGGTTGGCGTTCAAAGACATATGGGCCTTTGTTAGGCTCTCATTTGCATCAGCAGTCATGCTTTGCCTGGAAATTTGGTATATGATGAGCATGATAATTCTGACCGGCCACCTTGATAATGCTGTGATTGCTGTTGGTTCCCTCTCTATTTGGTAAGATCACACCTTGTGCACGACATATCAAAGCAAGATTGGCTTTCTGTTTCTGTCAACCAACAACCACGCATTTCTCTGGAATTGGTTTTTGGCGCAGCGATAACATGATCTTCTGCAGGAATTTGTGGCACCATGAATATTGAATAACATGCACACCTTCTAGTGAATTTTTTGCGTTGGTTTGATATGCCCTCTCATATTTTTAGTTTCTATGTTTGCAGTTCTGAAGTTTTCTTTCTTTTTACTCATTCATTCAGTTTCGTATTTTCAGCATGAATTTCAATGGGTGGGAAGCCATGTTGTTCATCGGAATAAATGCGGCTATAAGGTACAGAATCCCTTCTTTTTTTAATTCTCCAGTGACATTTTATGGCAAGTAACACTTGGGCAACAAACTAGACTTAGGCGACTCTAAATCAACTAATCATAGAATTCGACACGACACTGATCATGTATTGCCTTCTCAATTACTCACTAGCAATTGAAACATTCCTTTACAAGATCAAGAGAATGTTGCCGGAATTCACATTAGAAGATTTGCTCCGCGGAAATTTTGCATTGCATAGTGTGATTTATGCAGGAGCTGCGTTGATGCAGTAGATTGAAAAATTATGAAGGCTTAACGTTGTGGGTGTGGCAGTTAAGAATTTTTGGGCCTATTAGTTAGAATTCTGAAGGGTTATGTTTGAGTTTCTTACGTGGAGAGGCTAATGTACATGTACACGGACATACATCATTTTTACGGCATGTATAATGGCTTCGTGTCTGGTCTGTTCTGGATTGTGTGACGGGTAACTAATTGCATGAGCTCTATGTTCAATTGTCTTCTCTTTTAGCTGATTTTCTTGTCTTTGTTTTGCAGTGTTCGAGTTTCCAATGAACTTGGATGGGGCCATTCAAGAGCAGCAAAATACTCTGTTTACGTGACAATCTTTGAGTCTCTACTAATTGGGATCTTTTTTATGGTAGTCATCCTGATTACTAAAGACTATTTTGCCGTCATTTTCACTAACAGTGAAGATCTACAAAAAGCCGTCTCTCGCCTAGCATTCCTTCTTGGTGTGACCATGGTTCTTAACAGCGTTCAACCTGTGATTTCAGGTGTCCAATTTATTTGGCTTCTGCTTGTTCTACGTTCATAATAAGCTTTGCATTCCAACTCTTCTAATATATTTGGGAACCATATCTGCAGGCGTTGCTGTTGGAGGAGGGTGGCAAGCATTAGTGGCTTATATCAACTTGGGTAGTTATTATGTGTTCGGGCTACCACTCGGATTCTTTCTAGGGTACAAATTAAAGTTGGGAGTAGAGGTAAATATTTACATTCCAGTTGCTATTCCTATTACCCAGACAAAAGGGCGACAATTCTTTTGGCGGCTGACGGCTGTGTTTTTGTAGTTTCCTACTGGTTTCATTGCTAGTCATTTTCACTGTTGTAGGGACTTTGGGCGGGAATGATAGGCGGAACCGCTCTACAGACTTTGCTACTCTTGTTTGTACTATACAAGACAAACTGGAACAAAGAGGTAAGGAAAGTTCTTGTGGAACCCACTTAATCTTTTGATCCCTTTTGAAGCTCGAAGCTCTTTTGGATGTTGGATTATGGTAGTTTTTCTAAACTGCAAAGGAATTGCAGGACATCATGGCTCTGTAGATGATTTTACTTCTGATGTATAAAATCTTAAAAAGAATGGAACTGTCGCTTATAAGTTATATGGGTTGAGAACAAACATATTGATAATAAATCACTTGCAGGTTGAACAAACGACAGAACGCATGCGGAAGTGGGGTGGCCAGGAAATCAAAATCCTGAAGATAGATGAGAATGTCTAATGTCGCTTATTAAACCGGCTAGTCTTTAATTCCAGACCTTTTTTTTTTCGTCCCGTAATTAATCCCAATAAAACCCCTGCATATCATTGATGGTGATCGGTGGTGTCACTTGTGTTGCAGTACACTACTACAGCAGCACCTAATAAGCTACGAGGATTCAGCATTTCTATCGAGGTGCAAATTCGGTTGCACGCCTCTAAAATTGGTCTTGGAGGCTACCCCTCTGTTTTTTTAGCGTTTTTCGGATCTGTTTTGGTTGTATTAGGGAACGGATCCCCCATAGCCGTTTTCTTTATCTTGTAGCTACTCTGTTTCTGTTTTCTTATTTTTGAATGAATTACAGTTTTGATTATATATATATGTAAACTAATATAAGCTCCGATTCTTAGCTGAAGTTAGCGGCACATTACAGCAATACTGGACTGCATGTCGCGATTCTTTGATTTAAACTGTTATGCTATCCTTGAAACTAGATCCAGTCTGAATGTAGGCCTTCTAAGCTTTCGACCATGTTGAAGATGGGGAACGATCGATGATTTCCAGTTTGTGTCAAGATGATCTGTTTATAAACATGCAATCTGTTAGTCCTTTTTGCATTAACTGTTGAGGATCCTGTTCTAAAAGCATCTCTGTATTTAGAAAGCAGAGGCTGATGGGGAATCAAATGCTTTTAGTTGTTATTATAAATAAATATTAGAGTAGTAAAAACAGTAGATGTTAGTGAAAGAAGTTATTGGTTATGTACATTTATAGCTCTCAGATAATCAGAGAAGACAAGTGTACCCTAAAAGTACATATCCAACATCAGGTGATAATTTAGCAACTTGGTTGGTCAGTTTCAAATCATGAGTAATGCAAACAAGAGCATTGCGATGGCAGGAGTGATGATGAATCTGTCCTGTTTCAGCCAGTAGCATTAAGAGCACAAAGGGTTTCTGCAGAAACCAAATTTTAGTTGAGGGACTTCAAAGGTCAATGAGTAATTTGATCATTTATAGGCATTTTGCTTCCGTATCCCGTGTCCATCCTCTTGAGGACAATGAATAGTCTTTCTGGTGAGGGCTAAAGAGCTTTTGGTGTGAACAATAATCAAAATCAGGATGAATGAGCACAGCAGTCAGGATGGCCGAGTGGTCTAAGGCGCCAGACTCAAGTTCTGGTCTTCGAGAGAGGGCGTGGGTTCAAATCCCACTTCTGACACTCCTTTTGCTCATTTTCCCCATGGTCCTCCAGTGACATACATTTGTGGCAGATTCTGCTCTCACAAATTGGCCCTCGAAGGTTGATTGCGAGCCTGATCGCTGAATGAGTCATTGGAAATTTGGAACCATTAGTTGGGAATTGCTCCCGCTTGCCCTCGTGGGGTCTGATACTGAAACGTGCTCATTGGGTGACGGTCTCAAAGTTTGTCATACAAACTGTCACATTTATCAGTACACCAGTTCGCTTGCAAGGATCAAAGGCCACGAGACGAATTATTTGCTCCAATAGCATCATTCAATAGTTTGAAAAGGCAGCCTCGCGATGCATTAAGCTTCTCTAGCATGGATGGCACGGTACCCTCTGCTGTCTCTCCCTTCACGAATGGGGGAATTTGTGCCCTAATGTAACATCACACCTACATCCAGGTATTGTCACCATAAGGTTGTGAAATGCCTAAAGAAGACTCCGAGAAGTGGATCAAACCTCAGATATCCTTCCTATAACCTCCAATAGCTAAAATGAGTGATAGGAGACAGCTACCCACAGAATCACTCAGCCACGAACCTTAGGGGGTCCCAGATCTATCCATTGAACAGAATTGGGCACAAGTGAAGGGCCAATTGGATTATTGAGGACGCAGACCGAAATTAGAGTTTCATTCAATACGGCTCAGCATATATAATTATCAGCCATCGAATAATTAAAAGAGAAAGTGATCAAAACAGAACACACTGACTAAAATTCTAAACTCATCTATTACAGTTCTACTTCAAAGTTCATGCCACACATGTTCCCATATCGCTACGCAGCAGTTTTGGATTTCTTTGGGACACGGTAGCCACCAACAACACAAGCGTGGTCACGCTCATATGGTTCGAGAGTAACTTGTTCAAATGGCTTGAACTGATCCTGCTTTAACTTGTTCACTTCACTCTGAAATACAGCCTCCGCAGGTTGTGTAGAATCTATGCAGTTGGCCTGAAAATATTTTTGCAGATAAAATCAACATCAAAACAGCAGAAAACCCCAATTTTAACTGATTTCTTCTATTGTCAATTTGGATATGCAAAATTTGCTTTAAATTATCTAGTTGAAAACAGATAAAAATAAAAAGAGAAAAAGCTATGCACCCCCCCCCCCCAAAAAAAAAATTGTACAACTGCCACCCCCCTCCCCCCTAAGGTTTAGTTCTGACTTTGTCCCTGGGTGTTCAGTTTCATTTTTCCACGTGAGAAACATGCATTTAAACGTACCTTGATGGAGATTACAAAATGACCTCCAGTTTTCAGAAAATAAGATGCATTAAGGGCTAGAATCCTTGCCTGCAGAGTTCATTAAAAGAATAAGAGAATTAAGATGAGGCAGAGCAAAAAGTATTATGGGTGATACCAGCCCCAGTAGTGTTGGTTGCCAGATCCCTGCCCAAAATAACTAGTGAAAACCCTGATAGAACCAGAAGAAGATATAATTTTTTTTTTTTGATGACGAGGAAATTCCCCAAAGCCGGACCCTTTTGGCCCAACCCTGAAGTACAAACCCCGGCCCACTGGACCGACCCCACAACCCAGGGAGCAGATAAGTCAAGGGCGATAATGGGGATGTTGGGGCTCGAACTTGGGACATGTTAGAACCCAAGCCGAAGCCTTACCACCACACCAAACCCTTGGGGGTAGAACCAGAAGAAGATATAATAAAACTACGAACGGTTTTTCCATTTGAAAAGCCCCCCAGCCAAAACTATTATCCTCCACAAATTTGAGAAGGCAAAGCTCCAACTGATATAAGAACAAAATCAAGATCAGACTTGGGCGGTCCATGGAATTTCAAGAGTTATTTCCAGAATTTAACTTACAAAATATAAGAAATCAAAATTGTAACACAAGAATCATCTCTTACTGTTTTAGGTACATAAGAAACATTTAACAACCATGAAACAAGAGGAGAGAACCACGCACATAAATTATGCAGTATCACATTCAGAAAATAGAGCCACAAAGGGAAGAGAGAAATAAAAGGACATGTCAAAAAAATATCAAGAAAAATGCTATGAAGAGTTGTCACAGAAGAACATGGAGACTGTCACCAAAAAGTTTGACAAGTATAATGAAAATGTAGCTACAGAAGTCTCATGTATGAGCATCGTAAGAAAGATGTAAGTGAAATAAAAGCAAGAACGACACACACACACACATGCTTGAGTGTATGCAGGTGTCTGTACATATGTATACATAAAGCCTAAATTTAAAACGGTCCTTATTGTGGCATCTGAATCTCAGGCTTGCATAACAAACTTGTTGAAGGCAGCCCAAGTAACTCATCATATGCTAATAAAACAAATCAATTGCAATAAAATACAAATGACTAAAACACCATCAGAAACTCGAGTTTGCATCACCCATTTAGTCTTGAAGGGGAATCCGAGTAAACTCATCATATGGTCACAATAAAAAAAAAACAACATAAAAAAAAGAAACAATTTAAAAAGTTAATCCATAGACATGAATCCTACATATCCCCAAGTCTAAATCCATATAAAATAGTTAATCCAAATAAAACCCAGCATTCTCATATAGCCAACAAAAAATTATTATGATGAGAAGAAACTTGAGCACACACAATACACAGTAATATACCTTAAGAAATAACATATATACTTCACGACGAAATAAGAACATCTTCCGAGAATAACGTCAAATAAAGCCACACAATTGAATGCTTTCTTATAAGCACATAAAAAGAATTAAAAGAATGGTTTGTCAAGGAACTGAAATGGAGTAATAAAAGGAACCCAGAAGAAACAGATGTGGAATTAGCAGTTGCAACACATTCACTTTAGTTTGTCCTGAAACATTTCACATGCATCAGTAAAGAAAGAACACGCCAACACTTCAACTTCAACAATACCTTCTCTGTATATCAATTTAAATGGTAAGAAGACGAATTTAAAAAGAGAAACATAAAGGTCAAACCTGATCAGGCTGGGCAACATCTGAAAATATCACATCCACCATTCCAACTAACATTCGATATTTGGATGGATGCCTAGCATCTTCAATGATGGGAATAACATTTGTGCGCTTCTTTGCCATGTTAACCAGGTCTCTACCACTTCTATGAGAAAACTCCACTGCATAGACCACTCCAGTCTACAAGCAAAGAGCAACGATTATAAAGCAACTCGCACAAATATAAGAACACAGATAAAGCGACTCTTTCAAGCATAAACAAGCATGTAAACACTTTATACAATAAGACTACTCACAGGACCAACAAGGTCAGACACATGGGAGACTGTGGTTCCAGAAGCAGCCCCGAGGTAGAGAACCCGAGCACCAGGTTTCTTCAACAAAGAGATAAAACATCATGGTTATGCATAGATTCATATATCCTAATGTACAAAAGACAAGAAGAACATAAACAAATACATTAAAAAGTTAAGGAGTAACTCACAATCCATATGTCATCAACACCACCAATAATGGCAGCAGCCAACTTTGAACGAAATGGGTTCCAAACTCTGTATTCAACTTTTGTTCCATCTTCATTCTGAAGGAGGAATAAGACTTTTCAAATTCCATATAGCCAAGTAAACAATTATTTACACAATATGAAAACAGATGCAATTTCTTCTGCAGCAAAATGTCGCTCTGGATATGCAGCACGAGGGTTTCCAAAAAAGCAAAAGCCAATTAACCACTATACAATTACACAATATATCTACATTTTTTCAACCTACTCTTCATTTTTAGTCCTTACCTATACCAACTATTCAAACTTGAGAGTAGGCTACTCAGTAAAACATGAGATTGTTGGGTTTAGTCCCACATAGGTTGTGGAAAGGGCTGGCGGTCAGTTTATAAGTGTGAGGGAAAAGCTAGCTTTCGCAAGAATTAACCTAAATATGTGGCGCACCTGAGTCCATATGGGATCTATTATGAATATATTGGAATATGAAAGGTGACTCAGGCAGGTTGCCTATAGTAGGGCTGCACAACCGGAAATCCGGTCCGGTTTTTGGACCGGAATCTGGTCGGACCGGCTTTCCGGTTGTGCCTAAAGTGGAGGCGGTCCAGTCCAAAGTGGTCCAGACCGGTTTTTTTTCCCTAAGCTTTTTTTTTCATTTTCTACTCAAATCTTATGATAACAAATTAGTTGAAGGGCGAAGGGCATGGTCGAAGAACGCAAATCACATAATTTTAGGGTAAAAGTTTTAAATTTGTATTTAAAAAATTAAAAAATATATATTTATTAATAAAATTTATAAATCCGGTGTGGTCCAGACCGGATCTTAAAATGTATGGACCAGACCGGATATAACAGATTTTTCAAATCCGTTCCAGTTCGGTTCTGTGCAGCCCTAGCCTATAGAACATCAGCTAAAAGAAATATTTCAATATGAGTACCAAATCAAACTCAGGTAATACCAACCCAAACACCAAACAAGCCGAATGTAGTTCTCTAGGATACTTGATATTGTTAATTCCTGAAATTTAGTAACATTGACTAAACTCGAAACACCGCTCATTATGCTTCAAACTACAGCCAAATATATGTTATAACGAGACCCAATAAAATATTCAATGATGATAAATCAGTAATAAAAGAACAGCATATGAAAATGACTGATAATCGCTACTGTAAAATGACCTGAACAGAGATCCTCTTCTCATTGTAAACAGCTTCACCAGGAACCAAATTTTTAGTAACAATAGCGTCTTCTTTGCCCTTAGCTATGAACACTCCTTCGTGTCTATGAGGCTCAACCACAACCCTGCTTCCACCTTTCATTCCACCTCTGCCACCACCTCGGCCTCCACGTCCACCACCACCGCCACCTCGGCCGCCACGTCCACCACCACCACCTCGGCCTCTCATGGCACCCCCTCTGTCGCCAAATCTTCCTCCTCCACCGCCTCTGCCTCTGCCTCCATCACCCCTGCCTCTGAATCCTCCATCACCCCTGCCCCTGAATCCTCCACCACCACCACGGCCTGCACAAGATAAACAAATTCAAAAGACAAAATCCAGCATTAGACCAGAGGAAAATAGATGCATCCGGTAGAGGAAACAAACGAAATCGCATAAAGCTTATATCTTTTCATTACAAATCGAATAACTTTTCGCAGATGATTTTCTAAGCTTTCTAGGCAAAACCAGAAACAGAGGCAAAAGAAGAGAGAATGCATAGTAGTAAGATCGTCCTGCTTAAGCTACCTCTAGGAGGTCTCATTGCAGCGAGTTTGAGTGGAGAGAGAGAAAGCGACTGAAAGATGTGCGCGCAAGGGTTGAAACGAAGAGCGACGGAGGTTTAGGATTTATAGTGGAAAGTTAGGGTTTAGGGGTTTGGCTCCGGAAAACCTAGGGAGGGACGGGGTATCACACGGGATGCAATTCTTTTTATCCAGACCGTTATATGAAATTAACGCTTCAGATCATGCCACCTCATTTACCGGTGCGAAATCGTAGAAAAAACGTATGGAAAGTAAACAAGAGGTAACACTTACGCGATGTGGGTTTAAGGGGGTGAGAGGATATGCTATTATGCCCATCTTCCTCTTATGCTATTATGCCCTTCTTTTGCTTTTCTCAGTTTGTTTTTTCTTCTTCTTGTATAGAAATGTGTTTTTTCTATCCATTTTGAATTCTAAAAATCTTAATAAAACTGTATCTAGTAGCTGAAGGACGATATGCATTTGAGTTCGATGAGGCAAATATCAACCAAGAATTTGTCCGACTCCTTTTCTTTTTCCGATTATTTGTCGCCATTTCTCTAGTTATAGTTGGAGGAGGCTAAAGGGGAAATCTAGCCCCCAGAAAAAGAGCAATTGGAGCGGGCTGGTATATATATTACTCATGTATGTAATCCTGCTCATGCATCATGCATCCCCTATTTTTCATGAATATCTGCCTTATGGCTACACAATCACATTCGAAACAGCACTCCACATGGATAGCAGCCCGGAGAGAGAGAGAGAGCTACGAAAGGTTTGTTGACATTAACAGATGAAAAAGGAAAAGTCAGGCTTCTATCGTACAAACATTTGACCGATAGAAATATGGCAAAAAAAGAAAGAAAGTGGAGCCTACAATACCAATAGATGTCCGATTCAACAAGAACAGCCCCAAATAATAATTTCTTTGGGCTGAGAGCCCAAATTGTAGCAGCACTGAAGGAGTACACTCACATTCCAATCTACATTACAAAAGAGGCGCCAAGCGAAAACGAGTGCGTCTCAGAAAATTATTGTCGCGAGGCAAAATTGAAGTTCCACATATAACTGCTCCTTCCCTACAAACAAATACTTAACGCTTGACCCATTGGAAGCTCTTTCTTGCTTTAGCTTTGCCTGGTTTTTTCCTTTCCACCACACGTGGGTCCCTTGTCAAGAAACCGGCTGCCAAAAAGAATAACTACTTCACAAGAAGTTCATAACATAACATTCATTTACTCAATAAAATTTCTCTTCTATATATTTGTCAAAAAGATCATTGTAACATCTTTTCAACTAGTTTTTATGGAACCGGAGACCAGATTCCAGGCGCAACAAGCCATTTGATTTAATTCCTAAAGATCTGTTTCCAGATATTATATTTGAGCTACATCCAATAAGGTGGGATCGAGCTTTATGGCTTCTTATGAACAGGGATGTGCAAATTACGGTATGTTGAGCAACCAAAAACTTAAATCCTATAATATATAAATAAACCTTTACAGATTATACCAGCTCTGAGTGGAGGACGCAAGTCTGGTTCCCAATTTTGCAAGGCCCTGCTGATCCCCAATCGAACTGCTCCAACTTGACCTGTAATCAAGCAAACTTGAATTCTTGAACAAGTAAAACTAACAAAAAGAAGGGAGAGCAAAAAGGATATTGGAAACTCCAAACAACTTAGTAATGACAATCTAACACTTGCTAGAAGTATCGAATTGAACCCCTACCACGTGGTATGCAAGCAAGAGATAGCATTTGGTCCAATGACCATTGCTAGAAGGAGAGAGTGGGGACAAAGAAAAACAACTAAGAATAAAGACAAAACGGCTTCCAATAAAGTCCTCAAGAACATGGCAGTTTTGTTGGATAAGGAAATAAGGTCAATGGTATCTATCTTTAACTCTTTGTCAACGAGCACAACTAAATCTCCAATGCCTACACCGAGATTGCTGAGATTGACGAAGAGACATAATGGAGCGTGTGGCCGGTGGATAAATGGTTTGGTAAGTGATACAAATTTTGTATCAAAGGGGAGAGACCTTATGCATACAGGAAGTATACAAAAGCCCAAGATTTTTAACTACAATCAAAGATTCAAGGAATCTAAATAATCTAACTAAGAGGAACAGCTAAAAGCACTAGATCACTCAACAAGGTTTGTAAGAAATAAAAAAATTAAAGCTTGGTCAAACACAATATCACCAACAGAAATTAATGACACACAATTCTTGTTAGGTAACTTATAGTGCAAAGATGCATCAGGAAGAAAAAAAGAGAAAAAAGAAAAACCTACAGCTCGCAAATGAGGCATGCTGAACAGAGTGCTTTCTTACAGTTGGCTACATAGATGCTATTTTAACTCAAGCTAATACTCTAGAGCAATCCATGATCAAACACAGTTATAGAAAGCAATCTTGCAATTCAGCTCACGTTCAGAGCAATTACTGGTTCTGGACATGGGAATGGATTCTTTTTCTTTTCCTTTGTTTTGGGTGAGGAACCAAGCTAAAGCTGCTTCTCAAATTTTCGTACCTGCATGACTTCGGATAATTCACCAAAGACAAGGATTCATGTTACCAACCCCAAGCACTTTAAGACTAACTTTCACAGCCAAATATATGACATATGTAACTAATTATAATCTGATGATTGATAAGACAAACATTCAAGTTTTTTGGTTCAGAAGAAATGACTAACTTTAGAGGAAAATTATAGAGCTTGCAGGCTCTGCTCCATTATAGATATATAAAGATGTCAGACAACAATAACATATTGCACAGAAGACCATAAACTCCAATCAAAAAGTGAAAAGAAGCGATAAGAGAACTAAATCTGAGTGTGTTTAGTTAGTAGAGGATGGTTTGAGTCAATCAAAGTTAAGTGCGACAAAGAGATGGGGGAACGTCTCTGCATTCAGTGCTGGTACCTAGGGAGCTTTTAACCCTTCTTTTATATTGCGTGCCTTGTGCCACAATCCATGTAAAGCCTATTTATATCCTGACAGATTAAAACATAGGGAGGAAAACAGGAAATATAGGAATTGAATTCAAAGTGGTGAGTAGTATCAGTCCACTATGAATGTTTGAATGTGGATTAACTAGACATTTATAAGGGAGAACTCCCTTGCTCAGTCTCAAAGATACTTTGATCCTTATTGTTCTTTTTCTAGCTGATAGAAGTCTTCACATTACCACAGGTAAATGCAACCTTACAGATTGTCTCTTTTGTATGCCTTTGCTTCCTGTCCAAATGCGGCACAGGCCTCTTTTCTTTTACTTATCTATTTTTTAACCGTAGAATCCTATTTGCTGATAAAAAAAATAACAAATGTTAAATAGAGGTCATGTTTCCAATTTTGCTATCCAGATGAAACATTCCCATGTAATATCAAAAAGAAAAACTTGCCTCTGTAAGAGGGAGAGAGAGAGGGCAGAAGGGCGAAAAAAGTATATGATAAAACAATTTTTTTCCTTTATTGTTATTGAGCAAGAATTGAACTCAACCCACTCATAATGATCTTAAAAGTTAAATATAAGTCTATACTCAGATGTTGAGCTGCAACATTTGGACTCACCTGAGACACCACCTCCTTTCACAGTACAGTCGACATCCCAAAGGCCCAAGGTTTTCGTCTCAGAAAAAGGTCGTAGGAGAGCAGCACGATGATCAAGCATCGGAAAGTAGACATCGAATTGTTTATCATTAACAACAAATTTTCCATCACCAGGTTGAATCCAGACACGTGCTATGCTGCATTTCCTTCTCCCAGTTCCATAAGCTCTTCCTTTCTCGTCAACTTGTCTCACTCTTGCTTTGGCAACTTCCTCCTGTTTCTGGCGCTCTATTTCAGCTCTTGTGATTTTTTTTGTATTTTTCTCATAACGCATTTCCTCTATTTCGCTTAGAGGTGGCAATCCCTCAATCCCTTCGAAGTCCTTCAGGGCAATCAAACTGTCCAGCATTTCATCAGTGATTCCAGATGCAGCAATAAGGTCGCCAAATGCACGATTTGGGCCTGCAATAGATGCAGTTAGTGAGCACAAAAATGAGTTATTAATCTGCTAAGCTAATATCAGAAATCGAAAGCTCCAAACTCAAGGAAAAATGCCTTATGCCAGATTATAAACTACTATTATATTCCATTCTTCATAGGAACATACGTACTTTCAACAAAACTGAAACGCCTATTATATATTCAAATCCGTAAAATCATCCAATGCACTCGAAACATAACCACCCAGCAAGGCATTGTCACTACACAACCTGATAATCCAAAATAACTAATAAGGATTGCTTTTCTCGTAAATTTTAGTTTACAGTGGAGTAGGTCATTGATTTACCTTTGAGTATAGCACTAAGCTCCCGCTCCTCCCTCTCGAGCCTCGCAGCATCCTCCGGGCTTCTCCCTCTGTGCACCGTCAACACTACTGCTACTCTCAACCCCGGTGTCACCGAACTCCCGGACCGCCTCCTTTTCTAGACCAAACAAGTCGTTCATGGTCTTCTCCTCCACCAATCTCCCGGGCTTGAACAGCTCCGCAGTGGCCCAGTTCTCCTCGCCGCTCGTCTTCTCCTCGCTTCCTCTCAACCAAGACTGATCGTCCTCGGGGGACGGTGGGATTCCGGAAAGGTTTCCGGAGTCTTGGGTAAAGAATTGGTCGAACTTTCCATCACTCTCGTGGGGGAGATTCCATGGAGTTGATGCGGATGGATCGAATTTGCCATCGTCGCTATTGCCGCTGTTGGATAAGAATTTCTGAAGGGGAGAGAAGGTGAGGTTTGGGTGGGGATATGTGTAGGACGTTGAGGAAAGTTGGGTGAGGCGACGGAAATGTGAGGGTTTGGGGAGGAGACGAGAGAGCATTGTGATTGCTAGACGCAGAGGAGACGAGGGAGTTCCGGTGGGAGGGTTGGATTTATGGTAGGGTTTTAGAATTGGAAGTAAATATCCGACCCGGTCCAATTGAGGACAGTAAGCAGGGATATTTGCAATGGTTCATGGATCTTAAAACACATGCTAATGTGCTATATTAGCTTTGTACATGAATATTTTTGGTGTTACCACCAACTATAGTTGTATCAAGAATCGACTTGCACATTTGTATTTTGAAAGTATTTTGACTCGTTGTATTTTGTCATTTGTCATTTACCCCCTAAACTATGACTCGTTGCAACTCGTTCCCTCAACTATGTCTTTGTTGCGATTTCATCTCCCAAACGATTTTGAAAATTGAACGGAATCCGTCCCATGTGTCTTTCACGTGACCATCTCCCCTCATTAAAAGACCGTTATACCTTTCATAATATTAAAAGATTGTAATGCTCCTTTAATTAAAAAAAACACACGCACACAAAAATATCGTCTTGCGTAACCAAAATGTGAATTTCAAACAGAAAATGTCGCACTAAGAACTCAACTGCCCACTAAGAATTGTTGGACTGTGAACAAAGAACTCACGAACTGGTCAAGATCTGTGTATTGGGGGTTTATTTATGGGTTTCCTTTGGGAGAAGATGATGATGTTCAATGAGATATGGATTTGTTGTGATGTGGAGTTCATATCAGCGAAGCTTGGAGAAAGAGAGGTGGCTGCCCCGATTGGAGAAAAAAATGTGGAGGGACACAATGCGTCTAAAACGGCTCAAAGAACATAATAAAAGTAAAGAAGGAATTGACATAACAAAGCAGCAACAATCCCAAGAACAGGCACGGAGGAAGAAGATGTCAAGGGCACAAGATGGAATCTTGATATACATGTTGAAGATGATGAAAGTTTGGCCCGAGAACTTCATGTATGAAACGGCCCAAGCTTTGATGTTTGGCCAAACTGACATGAATGTTGTAATTTGTCATTTTTCAAGTTATGTATGTTATGTTGTAATTTTTCCATTTTTCAAGTTATGTGTTGGTTGTACATGGAATCCGGATGTTGTAAGATGTTGAAACTGGCAGTGTCCAAGTTATATAGTTTAATGATGACTTTGTTTATACAATAGATCATAGTAATTGCTACCTTTCTGTTTCTAGCACTTATCTTATTACAAATATTGAACACAGAAGCTTCATTTTCAAACAATAATCTCTGCAACCAAAACACGTATTTGCAACTACTAAAAAAAATCATTTCTAGCACTTCACTTATTACAAATAATCTCTGCAACCAAAAAATCATTTTCAAACAATAATCTCTGCAATCAATACACAACTTGAGACAAGACGACATTTTGCGTGTGTGTGTATTTTTTTAATTAGAGGGGCATTACAGTCTTTTAATATTAGGAAGGGTATAACGGTCTTTTAATGAGGGGAGATGGTCACGTGAGAGGCACATGTGACAGATTTCGTTCAATTTAACACTCAAAATTGTTCGGGAGATGAAATCGTAACAAATACATAGTTGAGGGGGCAAGTTCCAATGAGTCATAATTTAGGGGGTAAATGAGACACATGTGATAGTTCGAGGAGGGTATTTGTAATTTGCCCTTTTATTGTGACTAAGAGAAACCTAGTTTGGTAGGGTCATTGAAGTGAACTCTAACTTAACAAGCAAATAAATTTCAAATTGGTGCAATCCCTCGAGTTACACAGATCAAATAGGTTTGAATTTACGGTGAGAGTGACTTCAAAGAATCATTTGCACCTCAAATACTCGAATTTGAAACATCAGGAGAAACACATCCAAATCCCAAGTTCTGACCATCCAGATCAACTCCTCAGGATTAGAGCTCATTCATTGAACAAATTGAGAGCTCAATAACAATAAAAAAAAATTCCCACAAAACTTTGCATCTATCCATATATCATATGATAATTAATCCATTTTAATGATTTTAATTTTCTTGGTTGAACATGTCAGTGTATCCTAATAACAAGAAAGAGTTTTTTTTTTAAGAAAAGATCAAATGGGACTTTCTATTACTTAACAAACTACTAAAGCCCTGGTCATATTTTTGGGACGTTGGGCGGCCGAGATGGCTGGCTATAACAGGAGCAGCCCCGAAAGAAAAGTGGCATTACGGAACAAAACAAACAACATTCAACATATTTTGGGTTATTTAGGCCTCGGATCTTATCAACCTTTGAACAGATTTATCTAACTCATAAAAAGGAACTCCCCCAACCTTTGTCACACGCATTCATTATCATCCTGCAAATAAATTTTCCTTTCATTTATTGGGGGAATATGATGTATACCGCTCATTGGGTTGATCGGCTGCAGATCTCGTGGGTCAAGGGTGATGATTTGGCTTCCAATATTATATATACACGTTTGGTTTGGCACATGGAAAAGTGAGGAAGTAGTGCAAAATTGTCGCCGAGAAAAAGTAGTACTACCACATGCTGGTAATAAAATAAGAGAGAAAGGACTGTACATGAACGTCACCGCCCCCGAAACAACCTAGAATTCATTCCAATGTGGACATCCTGCCTTCCTCGGATAAGCATTTCCCCCACAAATAATTTACGCGTATCTCGATAATTAATACTAATACATATAAAAGGAAACATAACACGAAAGTCCAAACTTTAACCACGGAGACAACCCATTAGAGTTATCTAATCACGCAATTACTACTCTTAACGAAGTCTGCGCCGCCACATGTCATTCATTCAAATGCACATAAATGAAAAAGCATTAAACTGCCGAACCTAATGCTTAGTGGTTAAGCATTCCCAATCTCTGCTCCCAATAACCATATCCTAACTTCTTTTCCCATTATGACCTTTAGCAAAAAATAACACCAACACGATAAGTCCTGCTCCAAAATTTTAAATTCAAATTTTTTATTCTCAACTAAAACGACAGGATCTGGATCTCACCATTTAAAAGATAAAACTATAATTTCAAATAATCTCATCCTGTGATATTTACGTGCGGAAGTAGGTGGAGATGGTAGAATCTGGTAACTTTTCATATTAAAATTAAAAACGACAGCACCCACATCTAACCATAGAGTTGGTAAAGGAAAAGAATCCGAAAGACAGTGACAATTTCGGTTGATATTGTAATAAACGCAAAAACCAAGGCCAAACGGAAACTCCAATTTCTCTTTGGGACCTATAAATTCCGGTGCTCACGTAGAGACGCAGCAATACGACTCAACCAGTTTCAGAATCCAAAATGTCATCTCGCTTCGAAGTAGAGGTCAAGGTCTCATCCGCCAGGGACCTCAAGAACGTGAACTGGCGCCACGGCCCCATCAGGCCCTACGCCGTCGTCTGGGTGGACCCCAACAAGAAGTGCTCCACCCGGGTCGACGACCAGGGCGACACCTGCCCCCACTGGGACGAGACTCTTGTCATCCCCGTCCCGGGCTCCATCGAGGAGTACTCCACTCTCTACATCGACATCGTCCACTCCGGCCGCGCCGAGGAAGACGTGTCCAAGCCGCTCGTCGGCTCCGCTAGGCTCAAGCTTACGGAGGTCCTCGACGACGTGGGTTTCGGCGAGCGCGCCCAACGGAGCCTGCAGCTCAAAAGACGCTCCGGTAGACCCCACGGCAAGGTTGACATTAAGGTGGAGATCAGACAGCCACGCTACCGTGCGCCCGACCCCTACCATGCTCCATCACCTTACGGGGTCCCACCACCATCTGGTTCCAGGTCCCTAGACTATTCTGCTCCGCCACCATACGGCAACCCATATGCCGCACCACCACAAGATCCTTACTATTCAGCTCCCCCACCGGCCGGTTACCCCCCCTACGGTGGGTACAACGCACCAGCGCCAGCTCCTTACTGTGCACCAGCACCAGCTCCTTACGGTGCACCAGCAGCTCCTTACGGTGCACCAGCGACAGCGCCAGCTCCTTACAGTCAGCCAAGTTACGGGCAAGCACCGTATGGTGGGGAGTACAGACAAGTGGAGGAGAAAAAGAAGAGCAAATTTGGGATGGGGACGGGATTGGCCGTGGGGGCGGTGGCAGGGGTGCTGGGTGGACTGGCAATTAAGGAGGGGTTTGACTACGTGGAGGACAAGATCGCGGACGACGCGGCGGACAAAGTTGAGGACAATTTGGATGAGGAGAGGTTTGATGATGATGATGGAGGATACGACGGAGACGACTACTAGAGTCTATTCTGTGGTTCCGTCACCCACTTCTTGTGTTATTTTCGTTCATATTTTCTTTCCCTTTTCGAAGTTTCGACTTGCATTGTCTCTTTGTAATGGCTGGAAGGAACACATGATCCGGAAAATAATTTGGAAAAAAAAAACAGAGGAGAGGGGCGTGCTTGTTTATGTCATCTTCTGTATTTCAAAGAGTTGTTTGTCCGGCAGGCAATTTAATTCCATGTTTACTGTTCTGGAGTTTTTCTTTCTGGGTGCTCACGTAGAGACGCAGCATTACGACTCAACCAGTTTCAGATCCGGTCACCTTAAAAATATTCCAAAATGTCATATCGCTTCGAAGTAGAGGTCAAGGTCGGGAACCTCAAAAACGTGAACTGGCGTCACGGCCCCCTCAGGCCCTTCGCCATCGTCTGGGTGGACCCCAACAACAAGTCCTCGAAACAATCAGACTCGGTTGGCTCATGGGAAAGTGAGGAAGTAGTACAAAGTTGTCGCCGAGAGAAAAGTAGTAGCAGTACATACTGGTAATAAAATAAGAGAGAAAGGAGTGTGCATGAACGTGACTGCCCCCGGAACAACCTAGGATTCATTCTTATGTTAATGTGCCTCCATTGTACATCCTGCCTTCCTCGGATAAGCATTTCCCCCACAAATAGACCCGGTGGCTTCATTAACGCATCTATTCACGCAATTTTTTTGAATTAGGTATGTGAGCCCTTGACAAAAGTTATTGTGTGAGTGTATGAGTGGACGGGTGAAATTAGAAGTTGAGAAATCTAACGGCTGAAACAATATCACGTTAATTAATGAACCTAACCCGCGCAACCGACCCGGTTTTATTAATTGACGTGGTATTTTTTTCAACCGTTAGATTTTTCAACTTCTAATCTTACTCGTCCACTCACACACTCACACAATAGCCTCACTCACACAATAGTCTCACTCACCCTGTTTAGCTTCAGGCCGTTTACTGTGAGTCTGTCACAATCTCTCACACACGCAGAAAGGTGAAATAATGGAGACTGGCCGGGTGGATGCTCAGGTGGTGGTTGCTCTGGACCCATCTATCGTGTCCAACGAAGTGAAGCTCTTCAAGCGCTGGACCTTTGAGGACGTTCTGGTTAGCGACATATCTTGTGATTACATAGGTGTGGCTCCAGCCAAGCATGCAAACTATGTCCCACATACAGCTGGGAGGTACTCAGTCAAGCGTTTCCCGCAAGGCCCAGTGCCCAATTGTGGAGAGGCTTACAAACCTCTTTGATGATGCATGGGAGAAAAATGGGAAAAAGTTGATGGCAGTGAGGCATGAAATGGAAACTATTCACTCGCTGACAAGACCTAAATCCCATCCAAGTGATTGATGATGCTGTAATCAACAGTGGTCCAAGGGAAGATGCTACACGTATTGGCTCTGCTGGTGTTGTCAGACGTCAGGCTGTGGATATTTCTCCATTGAGACGTGTTAACCAAGCGATTTACCTGATTAGTACTACTGGGGCTCGTGAGCCTGCTTTCAGGAACATAAAAACGATTGCAGAATGTTTCGCTGATGAGCTTATTAATGCTGCAAAGGGTTCATCAAACAGCTATGCAATCAAGAAAAAGGATGAGATCGAGAGAGTTGCAAAGGAAAACCGTTGAAGCGTGATTGGTGAAACTTCCATTCCAGGAGGAGAGACTTTACATGTCAATGATGTCATCAAAAAAGAACTTTGTTTTCCATCCGCAATTGTCACTTAGATGAGTGTTGTTGTTCGGTAGTTTTTATTATCGAGTCTTTGCTTTTATTTTGACATCCAGTAGATTACGAGGAATATTATGTGTCCGGTGTCCGCTTTGGTGAAGTTGCCGAACTCGTGTGAAGTTGTGGTTATGTGAGCCAGTTTACGGGGTTCTTCAATTAATTCTAAAATTTGTGCGTTAGTGTATAAGTTTAGTTGGCTTTAACTTCGTGTGTAATTAAGTTTAATTTCTGAGATATAAAGATGTATTGAAGCTCCAATGTATAACTGAAAACAATAATACAAATACATATTTTAGACATGTTTATGAGATTCAATTTTGATTGAAATATATATGCAAAGAGTTAGTTAACGCGAGATGGAGGTGTTACTTTTTTCCTGAGAAAGTTCAAGTTCGTTGAAAGTCAGATAAAAGTTTGTTCGAATTGTGACTTGTACAACTGTCGTAACAAATTTTAGTTCGAACGATTATAACTGATTTATAGATGTCAAAAAGGCCAAGATGGTCTAGAAACCTCGTCAATATACCGTGCATTACCCTCAATATATATCCCCAAAGAATTTCTCATTATTCATAACTTAGAAAATAAGACAAAATAGAGTTTTCACTAAAAAATCCACTCAAAAAGCCTCTGTTATTTTTCTGAGATTATGTTGTGCAAACTAGGGATGAAACCTTGAGATATATCCCCTCTCTTTAGGTTCTTAGTTCCATATTTGATCATCATACTTTTCCCTAAAAAAAATTCAAGATCTTCTGAGTTGTTGGAAATTTTGGAGCTCGCGAAGTGCCATGTTCTTGAGTTAATGTTGGTGTGAGTTCACATGGAGTACAGTGTGTTATGAACAGCAAGGTAAAGTGTCACGCTCGTACTTACCCATAGGCTCACGTATAGTAATCGCATGCACATAAGTGGGGATTACCGCACGATAGAAACTATTAGGAATGCCAAAATGTCCTCGAAGTTACTTAGTGGAAGACTTGATTAAAAATGGTACCAGTTAAAAGGAAGGTTGTAAACTTGTAAGTCGGTTTAGAAACTTGATAGGGAGATCCTATGGGGTAACATAAGGCTCACGCCAAATCTGGAAATTTCACTCCAAACAGTAGCATAATTAGCTACAAAGTGGGCCCTAACTAGAAACAATTAAAAGCTACGTATACTAATAAAGGGCCGACTAGTTTTGGGCCTCAGAGGCGAATTAATGTTTTTAAGTGAAATATGCTTTAAAATAGAAAAAAAAAAAAAAGTGAAATATGCTTTATGTCCGAGTTTAGTAATTATAGGTCTTATACTAAAAATTGATAAATTATTAAAGATTGAGGGTTCAATCTCACAAATTCAATAAATCGGGGTACAAAATATAAATGTCTCATAATTCAAGGGTGCAAAGTATATTTTTTACGAGTTATTAAGTGCAAAGTTGTAAGAAAAGTTGTAGAACTTATTCAAGTTCGGGTACTATAATTTTGGGGTATTAAATAGTGTTGATCATTGTGTAATCTTTTTTTCTACTTATGGTATGTTTGGTTTCCAAATATTTGGGTTTAATCATAAAAAATTCACCACATAATTTTTTATTATTATAATATTTATTAAAAATTTCTCTCTCTTTATTTTTTCACCAATTCCCATAACATATCTTTACTTTATAATATTTTTCAAATCTCAATATTCAAAATTTCCAACCTCAAAACATCCCCTAAACTACGACTGTGTAATCTCAAAAGATTAGTAGCAAGAATAAGATTTTAAATTTGAAACTTCGAAAATATCGTATTACCTAGAACACGGAAAGTTGTAGACCACTTACGTAACTTTTTGAAATTTTTCACACGCAGAGAACACGGAAACTGCCCAGCCTAATGCTTAGTGGTTACGCATTCGCAATCACTACCCGCAACAACCTTATCCAAACTTCGGTTGATATTGTAATAAACGCATATAGCAAGGGCTAACGGAAACTCCACTTTCTCTTTTGGGACCTGGAGATGTTTGTTTGCCAATATTTTGGGAATATTCTCAAAATTTTGTGAATCTTGAGATTTATTGGGGTTTGTGAAAAATGAAGTGTGTAGGTGTAAAAGTTAAAAATTTTGAAATTTGTTTGGTTTGTCCGATTCGTTGAGACCCCAAATATTTGGGGTCTCAAACATGCCAATAAATTCCTGTGCTCGCTTTGAGACGCAGCGTTACGACTCAAACCAGTTTCAGATCCGGTCACCCCAAAAAAAAATAATCCAAAATGTCATCTCGCTTCGAAGTAGAGGTTAAGGTCTTATCCGCCAGGGACCTCAAGAACGTGAACTGGCGCCATGGCCCCCTCAGGCCTTACGCCGTCGTCTGGGTGGACCCCAACAAGAAGTCCTCCACCCGAATCGACGACCAGGGCGACACCTGCCCCCACTGGGACGAGACTCTTGTCATCCCCGTCCCGGGCTCCATCGAGGAGTACTCCACTCTCTACATCGATATCGTCCACGCCGGCAGCGCCGAAGAAGACGTGTCCAAGCCGCTCGTCGGCTCTGCTAGGCTCAAGCTTACGGAAGTCCTCGACGACGTGGGTTTCGGCGAGGGGGCCCAACGGAGCCTGCAGCTCAAAAGACCCTCCGGTAGACCCCACGGCAAGGTTGACGTTAAGGTGGAGATCAGACAGCCACGCTACCGTGCGCCCGACCCCTACTATGCTCCATCTTACGGGGTCCCACCACCATCTGGTTCCAGGTCTCTAGACTACTCTGCTCCGCCACCCTACGGCAACCCATATTCCGCACCGCCACATGATCCTTACTATTCAGCGCCCCCACCGGCCGGTTACCCCTACGGTGGGTACAATGCACCGGCGCCAGCTCCTTACGGTGCACCAGCTCCAGCTCCAGCTCCATACAGTCAGCCAAGTTACGGGCAGGCACCGTATGGCGGGGAGTACGGACACGTGGAGGAGCAAAAGAAGAGCAAGTTTGGGATGGGGACGGGATTGGCCGTGGGGGCGGTGGCAGGGGTGCTGGGTGGACTGGCAATTGCTGAGGGGGCTGACTACGTGGAGGACAAGATCGCGGACGACGCAGCGGACAAAGTTGAGGACCGTTTGGAGGATGAGAGGTTTGAAGATGATGATGCAGGGTACGACGGAGACGACTTCTAGACTCTGCTTTGTGGTTCCGTCACCCACTTCTTGTGTTATTTTCGTTCATATTTTCTTTCCCTTTTCGAAGTTTCGACTTGCGATTGTCTTTTTTTAATGGCTGGAAGGAACACATGATCCGGAAAATAAATTGAAAAAAAAAATACAGAGTGGGGCGTGCTTGTGTATGTCGTCTTCTACATTTCAAAGAGTTGTCTGTCCAGCAGGCAATTTCCATGTTTACTGTTCTGGGTGATGTTCGTTTTGAGAAAAAATGTAGGATTTTAGAGAAGTTGTGAATTTTTATGTTGAATAGTGTTTTATTGGTGTTTGTGTAAAGTGGAGAGATAAATGATTTGATGTAATTGTTTAATAAAAAAGTACTGGAGTTATGTGAAAAAGTATAGAGAGAGAAAATTTATGTTGAATAAAAAATTAAAAAGTTGTTGAAGATTGTGTAAAATGTATTAGTTTTTGTGTTTGAATTCTGAATATGTTCGGTGGTAGAATTGTGAATATACTTAAAATCCTGAAAAAATGGTGAGATCGTGCTGTCACACTTTAACTTGATGGGTGAGACCTCCTCCGAGGGTCCGGGGTTCGAATACTGCTATGACCTGCATTGCTTAAAAAAAAATCTTTAGGGGTGGGCAAGGCTGGAACAATGTATACGGGTGGATTTGTGTGGTAAAATTTTTGGTATTGGGTTTAGTGTTGGTATTGGGTTTAATGAAAAAGTGAAGAGAGGTAATATTTTATAGTTTTTGTAATATTTTATATTTTTTTATGGAAGAGAGAAAGATTATATTGGAGTATTTTATTAGGAGAGATAAAATTTTGGGTAAAATTTTAGTGACAAACGCAGCCTACGCTGCCCACGCCTTCCTCAGTTCCTTGTGCTTTATTGCAATGTGCGGGAAGAATATGCCACGACAGGATTAGTCATATACTTGCCTTGTGGGGAACACCATTTACCAAAAGATAGAATGATGCTCGGATATGCTTCTTTATGTTTTTTTTTGTGGATATGGTCGCGAGTCAATTGATGCTCGGATACAAGGATAGGGTCAACAGAAGTTTATTTCCTAGCAGTGCCCTCCGTAAACCTAAAAACCAAAAGAAAAGGCCAAAAAAAGAGAGGAAAAATGTAATTAGTAGTATAATACATTCGTTACGGACGAAGCTGCTTTGCTAGGTAGGTACGAGTGCTACTATGCTTCACAATCTGAGATGGTACAAGTGGGTGTGGCATCTAATGCTAAGCTGCTTTGCATAACACGCCATCCTTTTGCTAAAATCATATCATCAACGTCTAAAATCCTGACCTTAATCTTCAAGCAACGTGCTGTCAGACGGAATTACTTTTGAGAGAGAGGGTACCTGACCCTAAAAGTTATATTCTTAAAAGCGGAGAATTGTTTGGTTTCCCTTGAAGGACACAAAAGGTCATCTCATTTAAGAGACGACAGCATAACATCAGCATTGTTTGTGATTGGGCTGATCGAGTCAAGACTTGGGTTGGTCCGAGCTTTCATTCATTTAAGTTCAACCCTTGACAGGCGGAGGCCCATAGAGACATTGGCAGCAGTTGGGCCGTTTCGAAAGTTTCGAATATGTATTATGTTTCTTCCGGAAGTACTGTCCATTACTGGTAGTGGATGGTCATGGCCTTCACGTCCACTACAATTAGAAACAATATCCATATACGTTTCAAGCAAAAGCAAATGGTATAATACGTTTTTTTTAAACACCCGGTAATTTCATTTTGGAGTTTCCTTGTAGCTGATCTGATCTTAGGATATATTGACGACGTAGGAATGAGGAAAAGGATTAGTGGTCGCGTCAGATTTTTTTTTTCTTGCACTGGTAATTGATTAAGCATTAAACCCAATTGATTTTGGCCTGTTGTGCTGAATTAAATGGCAAGAAAAGGAAAGAAAAATGTGAAATATTACGACTTTTCAGGAAAGAAGTTTTTGGGTAGTAATGCTGCATGTAATATAATTAATGCACAGAAAATCAGAGGCAATATCCTATATAATGATCAAGAAAAGATTCCCAGTTGCTATGTTCAATGTTAATACACCTAAACATTATAAAAACATGGTTTTCTGGATCTTGTTTGTTTTCTCCTGAATCATTATTTGTTTGGGTTACACGCTCCACGCCAATAGTGGTTTTTTTGTACATATATAGTAATTAATTAGGGCGAGTTAAGGTGTTCATGGACCACCAAAATAATGGTGGACATAGTATCATGTAGTTTTGGTCACAAATTTCAAAAGTCTGTGAAAGAGAAGAAGAAATGCAATCAGATCCATATTGGCCTGAGAACTTTTACTGGCTGGAAAATAAAGTAGGATGATAAAAGCTAGTAGTAGAGAGAATGAGTCGCACCTCGCTCACCGGCGCAGAAAGAAAAAGCTTCCCTCGGTATTTGAGTCCCAACCTCTTTTTTTATATATATTTTTCTCTTGAGATTGACGTTGTAGCCATTTTGGCCTTTTCTTTGACTTTAGTTTTAGATTGACGTTGTGCTGTTAGTAGCTTTAGATTTGGTTTATTTTTCTATTATAATTTGTTCTTATTTATTTTGTTTGGATTTATATTTTATTATTTGACTTTTTATGATTTTAAAAAAACTAGCATCTGTATTTTGTAGGCAATGAATATATAAGTAAACTAAGTTATTAATTACATGTGCTCCCTTCACTCTCTTGCCAAAATACACGAATATAGACAATTTTATTTGTAGGCAATGTATTAACAATTTTGGTGCTTTCACGTAACTATTTTAGTGGGATATTTTTTGTTTTTCAAGCTAACATACTTTTTGATTTTTATGATCTTCAAACAGTAAGATGGACACCTCTCAAAACTTGAATCTTGAAGTTGACTGGACACCTCGTACGGATATGAAATTTAGTACTTTGGAAGAGGCATGGAAACATTGAGAGAATTATGGTAGACATATGGGGTTCAGTGTTAGGAAGCATTTTCAAAAAAAAAAAAGCAAGCAAGACATAAGGCGAAGTGACATCAAGAGGATTTTGTATGTGTTAAAGAAGGTGTTCGAAGAGTAGATAAAAGAGATAATTCGGTCACCCGCCCTCAAGAACAAACAAGGACTAACTGTCATGTACGAATGTGTCTTTCATTAGTTCGAGATACTGGAAACTACAAAGTCTATGATTTTATTTTTGAGCATAACCATAAAGACAGAGCGTCACCTACTGTTTCAACCGTAGTGTCGACCAAAACAGAAACCTTAGATGAAAGAAAGCAAGCTTGAGAAATTGATTGCTTCAACTTTCATTTTTTTTTTACTGCAATTGAATATTGAATGGAGATGTTCAATGAAAATGAACAAAATCTGCACAATACAAAATTATGAAGCACACACCCACAATCACATTGAAGTAAAAGGTAATTATATAAACCCAAATACATTCACGTATAAGGCATTTATAAAAATCCTAAATACACAAACAAGGGATATCCTATAGTTGGTAAAGGAAAATAATCCAAAGGACTGAGAGCATTTCTAGTAGCTTATTCAAATTTGGATCTCTACCTCAACCAAAAAGCACACTTCTTTATTTTAAGTGACAACTTTTTAAAAACATCACAGCAACTTCTCTATTTTAACCATTTACTTTTACTATTCCATTTAAATATTATTTTTCAAAGATTTCTTTATTCTTTCTCTAACATTTAATATTTTTAAATATTCGTGTTTTATCGTAACTGTCATATTTTTGAATATTTATCTTATCCGAAAATGCAAGATTTTTTAAATTTTGTCTTTTCCCAATAGTCGAAATTTTTTAAATTTGTCTTATCTTAACAGTCATATTTTTAGATATTTTTCTTATTCTAACTGTCATATTTTTTAAATTTTATCTTATTTCAACTGTCATATTTTAAAAATTTTGTCTTATTCTAACTATCATATTATTTATAATTTGTTATTTTCCTAATTGATGAGAAAAATAAAAGATATATTAATATTTTAAGATAGTGAAGTGAATAGTGGAACCACTCTTGACATGTTAAATTCTTTTATTAAAAATTATTACAATAGAGAAGAGGCTAGAAATGCTATCTACAATTTCGGTTGATATTGTAATAAACGCATAAAGCAAGGGCAAACGGAAATTTCACTTTCTCTTTGGGACCTATAAACTCCGGTGCTCACGTAGAGACGCAGAATTAGGACTCCACCAGTTTCAGATCCGGTCACAAAAAAAATTCCAAAATGTCATCTCACTTCGAGGTGTCGAGGTTACGGAGGTCATCAACGACGTGGGTTTCGGCGAGCGCGCCCGACAGAGCCGGCAGCTCAAAAGACCCTCCAGTAGACCCCACGGCAAGGTTGACGTTAAGGTGGAGATCAGACAACCACGCTACCGTGCGCTCGACCCCTACTATGCTCCATCTTACGGGGTCCCACCACCAACTAGTTCCAGGCCCCTAGACTACTCTGCTCCGCCACCCTACAACAACCCATATGCCGCACCACTACACGATCCTTACTATTCAGCTCCCCCACTGGCCGGTTACCCTACGGTAGGTACAACGCCCTAGCGTCAGCTCCTTACGGTGCACCAGTACCTGCTCCTTACGGTCAGTCAAGTTACGGGCAGGCACCGTATGACGGGGAGTACGAACAAGTGGAGGAGAAAAAGAAGAGCAAGTTTAAAGATGATGACGAGGGGATTGAAGATTCTTCAAACGACGAGGGGTTTGAAGATGATGACGGAGACGGGTCTGGATTCAGTTTAGACCGTACGGGTCCAGATTGATCCAGACCCACGGTCTGGATTAAATCCCAGACCCAATGGAAGGCAGGGAGGGCTGCCACATCATTTAATGAGCTATCCCTTCCGTCGGCTCGGCTTGTCTGGTCTCACACGCGGCTTTTTGGCTTCATATTTGTAGTGGTCGGACCGCTATATTTTTGGTCTGACCACACCTGCGACCACTACGACTCTTCTATTCTAACACGCGTGTTTTTGGCTCTAGATCTATAGTGGTCGGACCACTATATTTTAGATCTGACCACTGCGCTCCGAACATGCGTTTAAACCCTTTTTGGCTCCATAGGATTTAAATATTTTTTCTGATCAAGGAAAATTGGAAATAATTTAGCTTTACTACTATCCTTTTGTTGGGTTGTTTGATGTATTTTGGGATAAAAATATCAACTTAAAAATATAAACATCAGATCTTTGCATTTTGTCGTTCCTTCTGTACTGGCACCTAGGGATCTTTTGTTCTTATGAATCTTTATTTGCTACAAACAAACATTTTACTTGTAACATATCTCATTTCTTTATTTTTGCGTGAGTCATTCTTGTGAATGCTAAATCCGGCACTAATTGCATAGCTATTGTACCAGTCGTATGCATGTTTGTCATCTATAAACTCTAAAATCCAAATATTTACGACATTTTCATTATCTGGTCGTTACCATATCATCTGTTCAATCTAACCATACAAACTATAGAAATGAGACAAATAACAAATTATAAAATATTGTTAAACGAGAGACCAAAGAAAAAACATGACTCACCATCTAGGTTGGCTGTGTTACTAGACCCTCGCCTGTTAATATTTGTAAGAATATCGCAATGCATCTCAGTCATCTATAAACCTGTTTAATTTAGTTGCTACATGTCAGTAAAAATCATACACTATTTCTTATAAAAATCATCAACACAATAAATGACAAAAACACATACTACTACTTTCTATTTTTGAAGGAGGACCCGCATAAAATTTATTCAAATATCATCACCAATAAAGTCATAGATACATATTGTTTAGACCATTAACATCAGACCACTAGCTTCAACCACAAATTTATTCACAATAAATCACTAGCGTCGGACCACTACTTTCAGACCACAAATTCGTTTACAATAAACCACTACCTTCAGACCATAAATTCATTCACAATCAACCATTTTAAGGTGAGACCGCTACCATTAGACCACAAATTCATTCACAATCAACTATCTTATGAGACCACTCAAGTCAGACCACATTCTCTTCAAACAATCTACAGACAAAAAGCATCAAAATTTCTCCCTCTCTCTCTTTATTGTCACTGTTGCAGCAAATACATGAATACAAACAATGAGCTACAGACAAGAAACATCAATGATTCTCTATCTTTAAGCGAATATATACAAACTAAACAACTCAAAAGAGACAAAAAAATCAAGCTAAAGAGATACTTTTGAACTAACCGCTGGAAAAGGAGAGAATCACTTTAAACAGAGACAATAGGAACCTTTTAAGCCTTTTTGGTTTTCTCTAAGTCTAGGGATTCAGAGATTGGGGATTTTGAAATGAGATTTGAGATGAGAGATTAGGGAATAAAAGGGTTAAAACGTGTGTTCAGGGCGTAGTTGTCGAATCTAAAATATAGTGGTCCGACCACTATAGCTCTGGAGCAAAAAACACGCGTGTCAGAATAGAAGAGCCGTAGTGGTCGCAGGTGTGGTCGGAATAAAAAAAAACACGCGTGTGAGACGAGTCAAGCCGAGCTAACGGAAGGGAGGACTCATTAAATGACGTGGCAGCCCTCACTGCCGTCCATTGAGTTTGAATTTAATCCAGATCGTGGGTCTGGATCAGTCTGGACCCGTACGGTCTGGATTGAATCTAGGCCTGACGGAGACGGCGTAGATGACTTCTAGACTCTCCTCTGTGGTTCCGTCACCCACTTCTTGTATTATTTTCTTTCCCTTTTCGAAGTTTCGACTTGTGATTGTCTTTTTTTAATGGCCGGAAGGAACACATGATCCGGAAAATAAATTGGAAAAAAAATACAGAGGGGTGGGGCGCGCTTGTTTATGTCATCTTCTATATTTCAAAGAGTTGTCTGTCCGGCTGGCAATTTCCATTTTACTGTTCTGTTGTTTTTTCTTTCTGGGGGCGGTTGTTTCGAACTGTTTAATGTTGTAAATGGAATATTACGTAGCCTTTACAGAAGCAGGTATAAACCTAAAAACCAAAAGAAAAGGCCCAAAAAAAAGAGTGGAAAAATGTAATTAGTAGTGTAATACATTCTTCAGGGACGAAGGCACGAAGCTGCCTTGCTAGTAGGTAAGGTACGAGTGCTATGTATGCTTCAGAATCTGCTGGTTGCTACAATACCATAGCTATGCTAAGCTGCCTTGCATAACACGCCATCCTTTTGCTAAAATCATATCTTCACCGTCTAAAATCCTGACCTTAATCTTCACGGACGGCGGAATGAGGATAAGGATTGGTGGTCACGTCAGATATTTTTATTTTTTCTTGCACTGGTCATTGATCAAGCATTAAACCCAATTGGTTTTTGGCCTGTTGCGCTGAATTAAATGGCAATAAAAGGAAAGAAAAACTTGCGACTTCTCAGGAAATAAGTTTTTGGGTAGTAATGCTGCATGTAATATAATTAATGCACCGAAAATCAGAGGCAATATCCTATATAATGATCAAGAAAAGATTCCCAGTTCCAATGTTACCTAAACATTATTAAAAACATGGTTTTCTGGATCTTGTTTGTTTTCTTCTAAATTATTGAATAGGTTCGTTTTCACACTTTTTTCAGGATTCTAAATATATTTACAAATCTACCATCGAACATATTTAAAACTCAAACACAAACACCAATACATTTTACACAATCTCCAACAATTTTTTAATTTTTTATTCAACATAAATTTTCTCTTTATATTTTTTCACATAACTCTAATAGTTTTTTATTAAACAATTACATCAAATCATTTCTCTCTCCACTTTACACAAACACCAATAAAATACTATTCAACAGAAAAATTCACAATTTCTTTAAAATTCTACATTTTTACTCAACACGAACATAATCAGTATTTGTTTGGGTTACACGCTACACACCAATAGTGGTATTTTGTACATATATAGTAATTAATTAGGGCGACTTAAGGTGTTCATGGACCTCCAAAATAATGGTGGCCGACAGAGTATCATAACAAAGTTCAAAAGCATGCGAAAGAGAAGAAAAATGCAATCAGATCCAGATTGGCCTGAGAACTTCTACTGGCTGGAAAATAAAGTCGATACATTAAAGTAGGATGATAAAAGCTAGTAGTTGGAACTTCATAATTTACTGAGAAGTAGACTTCCCGTCGGGCGGTCCCGTCCCTATTTCAAGGTTTTACATCCACAGATCCACTCATTTTTTTTTTTTGTAAGCATACATCCACTTATTTCAAATCATCTCATGATTTTACTCGCATATATATCATTACTTATCAAAATGATTGTTTTTTGCTTTTTCTTCCCGCGCTCTCCCGGTATAATTTTCTTTTACAACCTGATAATTGTTAGGCCTTAGGTCGGATTTTTCTTATATAATTTAACGCTTGAAATGCAAGCCTAACGGCGATATTCAGAAAAAAAAAGTTCTGGACACGTATCCTTTGCACTTGGTTATCATCCTATAGGGTTCCAAACGAATAATGACAATATGAATTGTAGAGGATAATCTATATAAAGTTTCAGACGGTATAGAATCTACAATAAGATCTTTCTTATGTCTATCTTTCTTTGAATTAATTACACCATATAATTCGAATAAAAAATTATAGAAAATCCTGATCTGCTCTAAATATACTACCAAAGGACTAATTACAAACAATGTAACTGTCAATATGTGATCATGCTTAATCTCATCATCATTAATTGTTATTTATTTTATTTTGTTTATCTGGATATAAAGAAGAAAATGTTTTGTTTTGTTACATACTTGATTTTAAGAAGCCAGCTCATGAAAAATCACAGCACAAAGAGGCTAATTAATGGGTATTGATTAGGAAAGTTTGTTTCTTGGTGATATCGAACAGAAAGAAGGTGTTGATTATTAATAGGCCTATCTAGTACTTAAATCTCACCTTCTCCGGACATACAAATTATTAATGAAGAGCTAGCTATATAATTGTTTCATGTTTTATACATAATGAAAAAATAGGTTGGCGGTGCAATTAAAGCTGCTATATAAAGACTAAAGAGTGACGTAGACGTTGAATCAATAGGTCCAGTACTACGTCCCTAAGTGTAATTGTCAAAGAGAGTCAAGCTAATTACTCAATTGGACTCCATATTGAATCTACTCCTACCTAGCTACTTTGGTAACTACCTAGCTTATAGTGTCCGAATTAGTCGTTATAATATAGGACAAGAGTATTGTGATCGATGCATCGGAACACCTCGATCTGGTACCTCTGCTCTTTTGAGTCCAAAATGAAATTAGAGATCAGTCATCAGTGAAAGAGACAGAAGCATTGTCCTGATCTGGTTACCGACCAATGGAAGACCGCAGGAACTGCCGGCGACTTCTATCATCTTTAGACGGCAACAAAACATTAATGCCAGCATTGTCATCTGGTTACCGATTTCAGGCCTGTCCTCTTTATAATTAAGCGAGCTTCAATATCGATCCTTACCCACACGGGCTCTGTTAATTAACTTTCTTAATTATAACGACAAAAGACCGTTATATCTGCCGAATTCATTAATTAGCAACTTTTTTGGGTGAAATTTTCATTATATCTACCAACCTAATTTATGAGCAAATTAAGCATACGATACAAATTGTCCGTGGTCCAGACATCCATGCATGACCAAACTACCAACTAATTGGGCCGATCCTGAACATATATATCACGCCATGCATGACCAAACTTGACCTAATTGAACACAGTATTTGAAACATGAGGTGAAGCAAAAATAAATAGGACTCTGAAGGGTTGAGTCAGGTACGGGCTATATGATTAATTATTATTAAGTACAAGAAGTTAGCCTTTTGTTTCTGTAATAAAAAGGTTTGAGGTAAATTTTTTTATTTTCAAACGGTTTTAGAGTACTGTTAATTAATTCGTCACAAACGTAACTGTAACATTAATTGGGTGGTGAATGGAGTTTTGAAGTCAATCTGACGTGAGATGGCCGGCCGGCCAGCCAAGTAAAGTGCTGATAGAGAATTTAGTCAACAGCTTCTCATGTAGCTTGTATTTTTGTTGAAAGTTGGTACTTGAGTTTGAAGTACTTTGGAACGAATCGACAATATTCCTCAGGCAAGTGCAACGTCCCTGAGATGACAATTTGACTTCACATAATATATTCTCCCCGACCCAAGTCATCCAACATATATACAGGAGTTTAGCAACCAATTCCTTGGACATGTCACATGCACCCATGGTTGGAATCATAGCAGGGTAGCAAAGTCATTTCACTTTGCAAATTCCTGATATTTGGCCAAGTTCCCATTACCTTTTCCCCGCAACTGGCTAATGAATTATGAAAGAACATCAACATCTTCAAGGATTGAGGTCCAAGGAAGCACTTCAGAACTGTCTCTCGTGGACCTTTAGATCGATTTAAGAAAGCTAGCTAGACAGCATAGAAGTTTCCGAACTTTCACCATGTAATTTTTGGTACTGGAAATGGAAATCGATTGTTTCTCTGTGATCCGGAGGCTATATATTTAAAAAAAAATAACAAAAGAAGAAGCATATGTGTGAGTTGGACCAATTCATCTCTGATCTTTTAACTAGGGCTCCATAATAATTTTTTTCTCCGGAAGATCTAGGTCGCACCATCAATTTCATTGTATCGTTTCTATGGCCAGAGGGGAGACCAGGCTACTGCATGCCGTAGGTTAGAGCTCACCTGCAGAACATATACTTGGTGGTCATGATATTTTTTCACCAATTACACAAGGGTAGAAGTGGGCATTTGCTCGATTCCCATCGACAACATGGAGAGAGGGAGAGGGCGAGGAGGATATTAATGGTCACACCTGCCACATGAAACCCATAAATGCGACCCAACTAGATCAATATTTAGTCTCCTATATATAAGTATGTGGCTTGAACGATGTAGTTGCACTCCACAAGTCATCTAATTTGTTCTGTGAAGAAAAGGTTTTCTTTGCTCCTCAGTATCTCTTTCAGCACCATGGCACCTGAATTTGGGCAAAAGGAAGAAACAAAAACTGTCAAAATCTCTACCAAAACCCATGTCATGCCCAGCAAGAAACTAGGAAGAAGAGAGTGTCAGTTGGTAACATTTGACCTCCCATACCTAGCTTTCTATTACAACCAAAAGCTGCTATTCTACAGAGGGAGTGACTTTGGGGACATGGTGGGGAAATTGAAAGATGGGCTTGGTGTGGTTTTGGAAGACTTCTATCAGCTCGCCGGAAAGCTAGGCAAAGATGAGGAGGGTGTCTTTAGGGTGGAGTTTGATGATGACATGGAGGGCGTGGAGGTGGTGGAGGCTTTCGCGGAGGGAATTGAAGTAGCTGATCTGACGGTGGAGGAAGGCACCGTCGCTTTGAAGGAGCTAATACCCTACAATGGAATCTTGAACTTGGAGGGACAACGTAGCCCTCTTTTGGCAATCCAGGTAATTTTTGACTCACGTGATTCTTATTTTGAAAGCATATTTATCTTACTATTGGATCGATACTCTCATTCGTGTTTTTGATTCCAACAGTTGCATCTGGGTGGATCTGTGTTTATTTTCCTTCTGCTAGTTTGGCCGCTTCTTTTAATTTGGCTGTCCTTTTGGAAAAAGTTGTGGATATAGATCGGTTCAGCCGTTAACAGAAGCAACAAAAATTTCAGGGCACGACGAACAATGAGAGAGAGTTGTTGCATGTATTTATGAGGTGCAACTGGCTTCTCACTTAAGTCAGTGGATTAGAACAACGTCATAATGCAACCGAAGAGATAAATTAAATATAACAGGTTCTTAATTCCAATAGGTCTCTATTTTCGGTTAAAAAATCACTTGATAATTCTCTGACCAAAAGAAAGAAATTAGATTAGATTAGATTATATTATAAGAAAGGGAACAGGAACAGAAAATTTCGATAACATTCCTCAAGAACTTAATGCCCAACAAAATATGTTCTGTCTGGGTGTCTACAGTAATGCATGCATGTTTCGTTAATTTCCTGTATCCGTATATATTTATATGTCTCTACACGCTCGATCTAGAATTTCTGCCTTGTTGTCTTCGTTCACCTCCCAGCCTGATCCAAACTTAATGCCCAACAAAATATGTCCTGACATCCTGTCGACCTCTTCCCACATGGTGGTCGGAAAAGTCTGGTATGACTGTCAGGACCACCAACTACTAGCTGTCCAAACCAATCAACTTTAATGTTTTTTCGTTGGTGCTGTGGAGCATGATTAATTGTATCACCTTTTAAAGTGCCCCTCTAACTAGATTTGGGGCGTTTGTTTGGGCAAATATTGAAATTTTAGAAATTTTGGGTATCAGAGTTTATGAAAAAGTATAATATTTTATAAAAAATAAGCAGAGGGAAGATTTAATTGAATAGTATGATATTATTTTATAATTTAATAAGAAGAGAGGTATTATTTTATGATTGTTTGGAAATGTTGGGAGTTGGAAAAATTGAGAAACAAACACCACATAGAATTTACAAGACAAAATCGTTTCAACTCAGCCAATTATAGCCGAAAATACAGAAAAAAAAGAGAGGAAGAAGAACTAAATTGATTTCATCAATGTTCAAATATAAGGCCCCAGCTAGCTAACACGTATGTTCATGATGGACGCAGTTAACCAAGCTGAAAGACGGACTCGCACTGGGATGCGCATTCAACCACGCCGTCCTCGATGGCACCTCCACTTGGCACTTCATGAGTTCATGGGCCGAGTTATGCAGGGGGGCTTCCTCTGTCTCCGTCTCGCCCTTCCTGGACCGCACCAAGGCCCGTAGCACTCGAGTGAAGCTCGACCTCTCACTACCGCCGGACCCACAAGCAGCTTCATCCAACGGCGACGCAAAGCCGGCCCCCCAACTCAGAGAGAGGATTTTCAGGTTCTCCGAGGCTGCCATCGACAAGATCAAGTCAAAACTCAACTCGCACCCTCCATCATCGGATAGCTCCAAACCATTCTCTACGTTTCAGTCGCTCTCCGTCCACATCTGGCGCCACGTAACCTTTGCACGCGAGCTGAAGCCGGAAGACTATACCGTCTTCACCGTTTTCGCCGATTGCCGGAAAAGGGTGGAACCGCCAATGCCTGAAAGCTACTTCGGGAACCTAATCCAAGCCGTATTCACTGCCACGGCAGCCGGTTTGTTAACGGCCAACCCACCGGAGTTCGGCGCGACAATGATTCAGAAGGCGATAGACATGCACAATGCCAAGACCATCGATGAGCGAAACAAGGAGTGGGAGAGTTCACCGAAGATATTTCAGTTCAAGGACGCAGGAGTGAACTGCGTGGCGGTGGGGAGCTCCCCGAGGTTCAAGGTTTACGAGGTGGATTTCGGGTGGGGGAAGCCGGAGAGAGTGAGGAGTGGGTCGAACAACAGGTTTGACGGGATGGTATACTTGTACCAAGGGAAGAGCGGTGGGAGGAGCATTGACGTGGAGATTAGCTTGGAGGCTGGAACCATGGAGAGGCTGGAGAAAGACAAGGACTTTCTGCTTGAGGTTTAATTAACTTAAGTGCGGTTAAGGGAGACAACGTACGTCTGTGCTTGGGTTCTTTATTTTTTTTCTTCGCCTGTGCTTGGGTTCTTTAATTTGGATATGGCTTTCCTTTAGATTTTGTGTTATGTATCGAAACAGACTATTATATTCGTATGGATGGGTGGAACAATGGGCTTCCATGCTCCTCTCCGTCCTTAATGGCTTGTTGGTCTTTCTTTTGTGGTAATTAATTAAGGGTTAAATGCATCTCGTACCCATGTTATATTCGCGAATTGCAAATATATTCCTGAAGTAAACAAAATCATTTTCATACATATGAGGTAAACATCAAGGTCACAATATGCCCCTCCGTTAATGTGTCATTTGAAACACTAACGGTAAATGCTGACGTGGCAATAAAAGACACGTCAGCACCAATCAGATGATGACACGTCATCGCGAATACCTCAGGGCATATTTGCAATTTGCGAATACCAAAAAGGGCATGTGATGCATTTAAGTTTTTTTAATTAAAATTATTTTTTTTAAAAATAGACATGTCAACACCAATAAGATAATGACACATCATATTTAATTTTTTTTTTTAAAAAAATTATTTTTAAAAAAAACTTAGCCCCATTTTCCTTCAACATATCTCATGTGTTCGTTTCTGTTTTTTTTATACATATATATTTTTAAAAAAACTTGTGTACTTTAACTTAGCCACTGTATTCGTTTATGTGTGTGTTTTTTTTAACTACGCATGTTTTTTTTTTTAAAAAAATTATGAAAAAGGAAAAAAAAAGATAGAAACAAACACAAGGGCTAAGTTGAAGGGAAACGTGGCTAAGTCGTTTGTATTCATTTTTTTAAAATAAAAATAAAAAACACACAGAAACGAATACAGTGGCTAAGTTGAACTACACATGTTTTTTTTAATTATATAAAAAAAAAAGACAGAAACGAACACAGGGGATATGTTGAAAGAAAATGAGGCTAAGTTTTTTTTTTAAATAATAATTTCTTTTGAAAATTAAATACGATGACGTGTCATCATCTTATTGGTGCTTACGTGTCTATTTAAACAAAAATTTAATTTTTTTTTAAAAAAAAACTTAATGCATCACATGACGTGTCATCATCTGATTGGTGCTGACGTGTCTATTTTTGTCATGTCAGCATTTACCGTTAGTGTTTCAAACGGCACATTAACGGATGGGCATATTGTGACCTTGATGTTTACCTCAGGATATGAAAATGACTTTGTTTACCTCAGGGGCATATTTACAATTCTCGAATATCACAGGAATATAAGATGCATTTAACCCATTAATTAAAGTTAATTATTTAAGTAAACTGGGTGAATCATAAAATTACATTGAGTTCAATAGTAATTTGTGCGATGTTCCCATCGTAATTAAAGTGCTTGATAAAGGACCAGAAAATTAAATGAAAACACAAATATCCAATTGGTTTGTGATCAACCCTCAGAACTCAGAAGCAACAAGGCACTAATAATAGGACTCGGCTCCGGAGAAGGATTCCCTCCTAAGAGGGACGCACCGAGTCGGTCCTAACCGGCCGTCGGATGGGTGACACCGAATTAATGATCCCATCAGACGGCCGGTATTAAAATAGCTTAAAAAATTCAAAATCGAAAGAAACGGAAGATGAATGAGACGTTAAATATCAAAAATCACCGTTTTACTGAAATATAACTGTCTCTCTCACATTTGTTCGAAACTACAGAGCACAGAGCAACGCGTGCGCGGCCTTGCGCGCAGGCCGCGAGCGACAGGCCCTCTTCCATTTGTTTGAACCCCCAGCAGAAGATGACTCATATGTAAGAAGAACATCACCGTCCTTTATGATGATGACGTGGCACTCAGTGCCGCTGCTATTAGTTGGAACTGTAACTCTTGGGTGAATCCTTAATGCCGTCGCTGAGCCTTAATTATTTCTGCATCTACCAGTACTGTTCAATATTCATGGAGAAAAGGTTGCAGCTAACGAAAGACAGAGAGGATCTTCTTTTAGGGATGTCAAGAAAAGGGGAAGGAAAAACTACTCTTAAACTATTTGAAAAGATCTTGCGACTTTTAGGCAGTGGTAATTACCAAGGCTGTCGCGCGCGCGAGGCATTGCACGCAGGGCGCGCGACAGGGCCTTGGTAATCTATTTCAATATTGCTATTTCGTTTTCATTCTTTATAGTAATGGCTAACGTATACGTTATATGCATATGCGGTTATTGGATATCATTTAATATTCTTTGACCAGCTCTTTACGTGTGGAGATTTACTTTGACTAGCTCATTTATATCATTTAATATAAACTAGCTATAATGTTGATTTGCGCTTACCGGGGTTTTCTCAGAAGAAAGTCTAGCGTTTCAAAAGAAGATAATGGAGAGGTAGCACGAAGCACACCGAGGCAACGGCCCATGTTGGCGTTTCATTCCTCTCTCTCTCCCCTCATCCTTTGCCTTTTGCTATTCTCTCTCTTGTGTACTTGCAACCCTGAGGAAGCTCTCTGTTTCTTTTTGTTTCAACGTCCTTCTTTACTGAAAAAGCTCTCTCATGGCGGATGCACCATTGAAACGCCAAAGGGAAGAGTCCAAGCGGCACAAGTACAGCCACATACTTTCTCTGCTCGAGGCAGAGGAAGAGGAACCCACACGATATTAGAAACAGAGTCCCTGTGCTGCATGCACACAGATCGGGAGAAGCTAACTCGTGAAGTTCTAGGCGCGAGGCGCGGAATGCATACAAGTGGAATGCATACCCCTGCTTCGTGAAGAGGATCCTCAAGATATTGGCTCGTTGCGCGCCCACTGCGCGCAAGGTCGCGCGCGCGACAGCTAAATCTTGCTTGTCGGGCGCCCCCCGCGCGCGCCTCTGATTTCCGGCCTATCCCAGCTTAGAAGTGCATACGAGTGGGTTGTCACTAAGAAATCTGGGCGTTCGTCAGAGGGTGATCTGGTATCCTTGGTGGTTGAGAAGGAGCCGAAACATCAACTTGGTAGAGAGACGCACTAGAAAACGGTAGAACGTTCATGGAACCTAATAACGTTTCATGGTTCATATTTTTCCCCGAACAACAGTTCAACTTGTGGTCACATTCTACGTGTCTAGCTGTCAACTTCGATATTTATTACGAGTTCCATGATCCTCCCTCCACATCTCTGCATCTTCGAGCGTGGACAGTCAGTCAGATTTGTCTCCATAAACAAAAGATCTCTTCAACCAGTCAGCTTACTGTAGAGCAGGCAGCATTAACAGGCACATCCATCCGGATAGCTTAGAGCTCATCTTGACTCTGTGGTTGTTCTTTATTCATGGACTCCAGTTTTTATTCTAGTTCCTGTCCCAATTCATCATTTACCAACTTTTATCAGGATCCCGTGCAGAAGAGAAGTGACGAGACTGCAAATTTATTTAGGAATAACAACACCGTACCTTGAGCTTTTCTTCTCGGCAAAGAGCTGGTGTAGATAACAGTGCCACATATCTGCCACGAGAAAAAATGGGAGTGAGTGAGAGAGTCAAGGACGGAGAGAGTGAGAGTGACAGGAATAGAGCACATAGTAATTCGTACTCGCAACGAATTGGCTCGTCTAAGTCAGCAATGGGCATATCATCTTCTGCTGGGGGTTCAAACAAATGGAAGAGGGCCTGTCGCTCGCGGCCTGCGCGCAAGGCCGCGCACGCGTTGCTCTGTGCTCTGTAGTTTCGAACAAATGTGTGAGAGAGTTATATTTCAGTAAAACGGTGAGTTTTGATATTTAACGTCTCATTCAAACTTCCGTTTCTTTCGATTTTGAATTTTTTAAGCTATTTTAATACCGGCCGTCGGATGGGTTCATTAATTCGGTGTCACCCATCCGACGGCCGGTTAGGACCGACTCGGTGCGTCCCTCTTAGGAGGGAATCCGAGTCCCTCGGCTCCGCTGCCGTTCGGGTGGAGCGGATTTTGCTGCAGTTCTTGAGGAAGGGGCGTGAGTCCCACCTGCAGCGCCTTTACTGCAGTTCGGTCACCCACACCCTTCCCTCAAATACTGGAACGTCACCCGAACTGCAGGAGAGGCGCGCCCCTAATAATATATATCTGCAGCTTTCACGTGGCAGTCCGGAGCCTCCAAGCAGCCCATCAAAACTTCAAACCCAGGCCCATCTAAGACATCGATTGGACCTCAAATATATTTCGAGTTTTGATGCCTTGGGCCGTCCAAGGAGGCGGAAGTCGTTCGAGTTAGCTTCTATATTGCACACCATAAGGGCCCTCTACATATTTTATTATATTAAATACACTATTTTAAAAATATTAAATTATTATCTAAACTTCGGCCTCCAAGTATCATTTTCTGACTACGTGACTGTGAATTATACACAATAAGTGCCTTCTATATCTTGTATTATTATTTGTTGAAAAAATCATTTTTAATCCCTAAGTTTTACACTACACATCTTAGATTTTCAAACTACAGATTTTAGTCTTTAAATTTTTCTCCTAGTAAAATAGAAAATTCTTCTGTTATCTTACTATCTAGCAAAAAAGTTTACCATAACCAGAGGTTTTGTCAACTCGAAAAAAGGTGCACATCAAAGGGAGAGAATGGAATTGAGCAGGTAAGAACATCGTTTTGTGTGCTACACAATTGACGAGTGAGTGACGTAGCATCAAATGTGGTCAGCATCGATTAACAGACACATGTCTACATCACGTAGGTAGATGAGATATACTTTTTTTGTATTTTTAGTAGTGGACAGTGAGAAATCGATATACATCGAGTGAGTGGAAGGGTTGTAATCGAAAAAGTAGGAACAACGTCGTTTTGTTAGTCATACAGTTGACGAGCGTGTAACATATCGTCAAAAGTTGGCGAGCGTAAATGAACACGGTGTCTGTATTACGTAAGTAGCTGACGAGGCCTTTTGTTGAGGTTGACTTTATGTGGTTATTGAGTGGACAGTGAGATGACAAAAGAAAATTATTTTTCAAGAAAAAAAATTGATGACTAAAATTTTTAATTTAAAAATGCAGAGAACTACTATGAAACCATAAAAAAAATTTTGGTAGTTTGAAAATCTAATGATTTATTATGAAATCAGTGTAAAATCTAAAGACATGATAATTTTTCTTAAAGATTAAGATTAATTCTCCAGAAGTAAATGATTTTTTTAGTGTTTTTTTTCTTTTCAATTTTCCGAGCCATTGTAACAAAGAAAATCAGTCCACCGCCAAACTCTGCAACCAAGGCACAGATCCATTCCGAATATAATATTTAAGGAACTGGTAAAATAATAATATGTGAGTGGGTAGAAGAAAAATTTAAGGAAAAATACTTTTTCACTCACAAACTACCATAGGTTTTACACTTTTCACCCTAAACTACCAATTTTGATACATTACACCCTCTAACCAGTGGCGTATCTAAGATATAGAATGACTGGGGTCGAATTTCTAACGAAAAATGATACAAAAAAATTCACATACCGTAAAAAGTGTCTTAAAATTACAATATCGCAAATTAAGAACTAAAAATATTTAAAAAAATGAAAGACACTTATCCATACCAAGAAACAATTTATAACCCGTGTCTTGCAAACAATTTACCTATAGCAGTTTTTAAAGACTGGTAGCATGTGTCAGTAACATGTTCCACACCAAGAAACCGTTCAATCGTCTATCCACTTTTGTTCACATATCTCAAAATCATTGTCATTTGCTCATTCACTGAACAATCTCGAGACTCATCAACCATAATACAAAAAAATTCATCCACAATGTCTTTAATGATAGCAAGTGTGGTATGTGCTGCACAAGTCAATAGATTTACGCAACCCTAGGTCAGAAATAATATCATCCGAACTCAACAAAGGGCGAGATCTTTTTGAACTAGAATCCTCATTAGAAGTAGTAGTCATATTATGAGTATTAGACGACTTCATGCTTCGTGACATTTTTTTATCTAAAATCTATTCATTATCTAAAAATAACAAAACAAAACAAAATGCTCATAAACAAATGAGGAAGACAATTCTTAACACCCATCAATAATTATGGAGTTTGATGCCTATATGAAGATAAAGAATCTTCTTCTGTCAAAAAGTATTGGTGCACTCAGCTATTTCTCGTTAAAAAATAACCTCAGAAATAAATTAGATTAATCAAAAACAATATTTTATGTGCTTTCCTTTCTAATTGGCAAATGATAAATTAGTGATGACCTACATAATTTATGTATTAATGCAGTTAAAGTGATAATGGACCAGTAAGAGGGACTATTGAGGCGTGAGGGCTGAGAGAGACACAAAGAGATCGCAGAGTGAGAGAGAGAGGCGTGAGTAATTTTTTTTAAAAAAATCAGAGCGTGAAACGACGTAATTTCACCCTCTGATTTTAAAAAATTAAGCAATTAGGCCACACGGACTGGGCCAGTGGGTATGCCCCCGCTGGCCCAGTCCTGCCCCCACTGAACTTGGAAGCAGGCCGGGACGGCTGGGCCAGTGGGGTCAGGCCTGCTTCTTAATAAACAAAAAAAAAAATTTGCAAAGAATTTTTGGAGCCAGTGGGGGCGGCCGCCCCCGCCGGCACCCCCTTGGATCCGCCCATGCCTCTAACTATCAATTTTTGACAATTTGCACCATTTTTCAAATTTTGAGACTAAAATGACGATAATGTCCTTAATCCATTTTGTATATAGTAAAGATGATATTGTTGTCAATTTATTATTTCTCAAGATATTATTGTCAAATGTAGGGTGCAAAGTGTTTAATATTAGTAGTTGGAGGGTGTAATGTGTCAAAATTGATAGTTTATGGTGTACAATGTCTAACATTAATAGTTTGAGGGTGCAATGTCTTAAAAATGATAATTTAGAGTGCAATGTGTCACTATGCTGGTAGTTCGTGGGTGAAAAGTGTATTTTCATTAAAAAAAAAGGAAAATTCATTTTTCACCCACAAACTACCATAGGTTTTATACTTTGCATCCTAAATTACAAATTTTGATACATTGCACCTTCTAATTACCAATTTTTGACACTTTGCACGCTATGGCAAATTTGTAGATTAAAATGACGGTAATACCCTTGGCCCATTTTGCATATATTAAAGATATTGTTGTCAATTTATTAATTTATTAAGGTATTATTGTCAAATGGAGGGTGCAAAATGTTTAATAGTAGTAGTTGGAGGGTGAAATGTGTCAAAGTGAGAAGTTTAGGGTGCAAATGTCAAAAATTGTTAGTTAGAGGGTGCAATGTATCAAAATTGGTAGTTTAAAGTGCAAAGTGTAAAACCTATGGTACTTCGTAGGTGAAAAAATGTATTTTCTTAAAAAAAAAATATATTATGTTTAGATAAGGAGAAAGAAGAAAAAAAAAAAAAAAAAATCGGGTCGTTTCTACTTTCTACGGTAATTTGCTGCGTATTTTGAGAGCAGAACCGAGTCTGATACCGGAGCCCTAATCAGAGGTTTCTTTCTCCCAAGTTCCTTTGCCTTCTTCTTTCCACTCCCAAATCCCAGGTACTCCAGCGCTGTCTCTCTACAGAATCTGTTATAATTAATAAAAAAAATTCCTTATTTTGGGAGTTTAGTGTTACGATTTTCGGTTCCATTTGGGTACTGAGTTCGTATCAAATTTTGATCCTTTTATGTTCCTTCTGGTGAAAGTCAACAAATAGCATTCTGGCTTAGAAAAAAAAAATAGCATTCTGATTATGGAATGATACTGGCGGTTCTAAGTTGTTAGCCTTCGGGGTATTCTATGTTGTGTTGTGTTTGGTGGCTGAGAAAATTAAAAAACAACAAAACTGTGATTTTTAAACTGCGTTTTCCAGTCTTGTTAGCTGAGTTATGTTACGTGCTTTGGGGTCCGAGCATTCAGTGGTAAATCTTGAGATTCAAGATTGTGTTTCTTTCTTCGGCAACCAAATGCGGGAGTTAGATTCTTTTGTTCTTTCAGTTGGTTGATGCAATGATTGGTTACAGTGTGAGGGTTTCACATTTTTAGGGGTTATAAGTTTATCTCATTCTTAATTTTTGTCTGAGCATGAGGTAATGAATTTATTTGTTGCTGTATTGTCAACCTGGACTAGTCAATTTTGTGCAGGTTTTGTGCTACAGATGGATTCTCCTGAACGCGGTCGGAGTTATGTGAAACGGGATGTAGAGGATGACTCAGATGTGAAGAGTGATAGGGTTGGGGATGATGAAGACTGGGAGGGCAGTGATAAGAGAAAGCATAGATCAAGTAGATCAAGAAAACTAAGCAATGGAGAAGACACTGAAGGGTTGGATAGTAGTGGAAGAAGAAAAAGTTCTGGGGAGAGACATGGGGGCCGGAAACGGTCAGGGGGATCTAGCAGAGCCGGTAGTGACGAGGATGATTATGACTCAAAAAAAGAGGTACACTCGAAGCAGATGAAGAAAAGGCAAGAAGAGAACACATTGGAAAAGCTAAGCAACTGGTACCAGGATGGAGAATTGGAGAGCAGGAAAGATGGTGGCGATAGGTTGGGGAGCAGAGGGCATGGTCGAGCTGATGAAAGTGAGAGAAGGAAAGTGGCTTCCAAGTTTTCGGATTGTGAGAGTTCTATAAGCAGGAGTAAACACAAAGAAGAAAGGTTCCATGATGGGGTGGTTGAAAAAGTGGTCGAGAGAGATTCCAGGTATTTGGAGAGGAGGGAAGGTGGTAGAGAAAAGGGTACTGAGGAGGTGAGAAACACAAGGAGAAAGTGGGACGAGTCTGAAGCAGTCAAGAAAGATGAAGATACGTATTCTGAAAGAGCTGATCTAAGAAGTGGGAAGGCTTCTGAACCCAAGTATGAGAGTTCTAGAGATAGAAGTTTTTCTTCTAGAAACGAACCCAATGAGAGTAAAAGTCGGGGAGTAGATTCAAATGGCGAGAAGGGTATCAAATCTACCAACAGGGAAGAGAAAAGAGCTAATGCTGAGAGGAGTAAGAGCAAAATTAGGTCGGAGGTACTAGAAGAAGATAATAGGGCTAGTCCTGTTACTCGTGAAGATAGATCAGGCCGGGAGAAATCAGAGAAGCACAGACAGGAAAGAACTCCTGTCCATGATTTTGTGGAAAGCAGGGAGAGACCCTCAAAAGCAGATGAGGATAGAAATATGCGGGTGAGGGATAAAAGTGCGCGAGAATTAGGGCATTCCAATAGGTCAAGGACCCCGGAGAGGAGTGAGAGGCGTCAGCAAGAAACGGATTACTCTGAGATGGACTATGAGAGAAGTTTCAATATCAAGCGGAAGGAGTTGGAAAAGGATGGTTATAGGGATGATAGATCAAAAGGCAGAGATGATAGCTGGAGTGACAGAAATAGGGATCGTGAAGGTTCTAAAGAGAATTGGAAAAGAAGGCAACCCATCAGTAGTGATAAAGAGTCAAAAAATGGGGATAATGTTTTCGATCATGGCAGGGAGTGGGAGTTGCCAAGACATGGTCTTGAGAGGACGGACAATGAAAGGCCTCATGGCCGGGCTGGTAATAGGAAAGATGGAAGCAGGGGTGAAGCTGTGAAAACGTCATCAAACTTTGGAATTTCTAGTGAGAACTATGATGTGATAGAGATCCAAACCAAGCCTCTTGATTATGGAAGGGCAGAGCCTGGACCCAACAATGCCAGGAGAACTGAAGTTGTTCAGCAGTCCGACATGAAAGCAGCACCAATTGATGAGGAGTGGGGTTATATGCAGGAAAACAGAGCAAGGAGGAGTGATTTGTACGGGTCTGGTCCGCTGGGTGAAGATTCCAAAGATCGATATACCGATGATGGTACCTCCATGCAAGATCCAAATTCATGGAGGGATGACTATGATTTCCAGGTAGGAAAGGGGCGAGGGCAGAAGGGAGCTATGTCTAGTCGCAGTGCTGGTGGCCAAAGTACTACCAGTGGTTCACAGCCTCCATATGGAAACCAGGATGCGGTGTCCTTCAACAGAGCTGCTTCGCAAGGAGTAAAAGGGAATAGAGTTGGAAGAGGAGGAAGGGGGCGGCCAACTGGGAGGGAAAATCAACAGGTGGCAATCCCACTGCCACTCATGGGATCACCTTTTGGACCTCTTGGAATACCTCCACCTGGACCAATGCAGCCACTTGCGCCTATTATGCAACCTGCTCCAGGTCCTCCAATATCACCAGGTGTCTTCATTCCACCATTTACTCCTCCTGTTTGGCCTGGGGCCCGAGGTGTTGATATGAATATGCTAGCTGTTGCACCAGGTCTCTCACCCATTCCTTCTGGACCACCCGGTCCAAGGTTTCCTCATAATATGGGGAACTCACTCCCTGCCATGTATTTTAACCAAGCAGGCCCGGGAAGAGGGATTCCTCCTAGCATATCTGGCCCTGGTTTTATTGCTGCTGGACCAATGGGACGGGGAAACCCACCTGATAAAACTCCTGGGGGTTGGGTTCCTCCTAAGAGTAGTGGGCCTCCTGGTAAAGCTCCTTCTAGAGGAGAGCAGAATGATTACTCTCAAAATTTCGTTGACACTGGTATGCGACCCCAGAATTTCATCAGAGAGCTGGAGCTCACAAATGTTGTGGAGGATTACCCCAAGCTTAGGGAGCTTATACAGAAAAAGGATGAGATTGTGGCTAAAGCTGCTTCTTCTCCTATGTATTGCAAGTGTGACCTAAAAGAGTTTGAGCTGTCCCCAGAGTTCTTCGGAACCAAGTTTGATGTGATTCTTGTGGACCCCCCATGGGAGGAATATGTTCATCGTGCTCCTGGTGTAGCTGACCATATGGAGTACTGGACATTCGAAGAAATAATGAATATTAAAATCGAGGTGATGTTTTGTTAATGGGTTGTCTTCTAATTACCTTATTAGTAAAAATAAATACTCTTTATGCACACTCTTCATGTGCATTTGCAAAATTCGTGGTAGAACTTTGTATTAGTGTCTCTAACATCCTGTTGCAGACTGATAAATGAGAAGAAAATATTACCAGGTGTAGGAATAACCACCAGTAGATATGAAGAAACAGAAATATCATTTTTGGCCAACAAAGAAACCTGAACTGAGCAGTAGTAATGCTACTTGTGTTGCCCTCTTGTACCTTGACAGGATCTTGTAGATAGTTTGCTTCTATTGGCCTCAGTTTCTTGAACTTGTTCACAGGCAATAGCAGACACACCTTCTTTTATCTTCCTTTGGGTTGGAGATGGTGTGGGCCTTGAGCAGGGCCGTCAATGTTTAAAGAAGGTATATAATCACTTCTTTAAAACTTTTACATATGTAGAATAGCCTTTCCCATGTTGGCTGTAATTTAGATTATAAGGCTGTTACGTGTTTAGCGCGTTTATCGTTCCTTTTTGGGTTGCTATAGTGGGGATTTCGTAGGTGTGAGGATATTTGTTGGGTGAAGACAAACAAAACTACTGCAACGCCAGGGTTGCGCCATGATTCACTCACTTTGTTTCAGCACTCGAAGGTCAGTGGGAATTTTTCCTCTCATATGTTTTGAATTTCTGCTGCTTCAGTTTGCTGCCTCACCTTCTGTATATCATTCAGTGCTTCATGAAGGCATGGATTATATTCCTAACTTGTTTATTGCTCTATCACTATGGTAAAGGAGCACTGCTTGATGGGCATAAAAGGAACTGTTCGACGCAGTACTGATGGTCACATAATCCATGCCAACATTGATACTGATGTTATAATTGCTGAGGAACCTTCGTACGGTTAGTATCCTGATTGATGTCTTTGATGCCATTTACCTTTGATTTGCATCAATCTATGTGATATTTATTAGTGTTTTCGATTATTGGCACAGATTTTGGGCTTTAGCTTGAATTGTGGTGCCTCCTTTAATATCAGTTTTTCATTTTTCTGGTGCAATTGCGAAGGCTTTTCCTCATTTTGTACTTTGCTAGAAATTTTTTTTTCTTATCAACGTCTCAAACTAAGAAAAGGTTTATGTGGGTTTGTTTCTACCTTGCTTCTAGTTAGCATTGTAATCATATTTTTTCCTTTTACCCTGAGAGCATAGACCAAGGCCTTCGACTGTTAATTTAAAAGCACGGTTTCTATTTCTCATGGTTTGTGATGTGGCTTGTTGAAATGAGCTCGAATGCTAAAAGGTATATACCAATGGAATTACAGGTTCAACCCAAAAGCCTGAAGACATGTATAGAATTATTGAGCATTTTGCTCTTGGCAGCAGACGACTTGAGCTCTTTGGTGAAGACCACAATATTAGGTCTGGTTGGCTGACTGTTGGCAAAGAACTATCCTCATCAAATTTTAATGCTGAGGTATGTTAATCAATATGCCAATGTTCTTTAAGAGAAATACTACTAGTTCAGCCTATCTCTTTTTCTCATAGACATACACGTGCAAAAGTTTGAGCTGCCACGTGTTGATTAAATCATCTTACAACACGAATGTACCAAGCATTCAGCATGCATTTTGAATTTCAGAATCTGACCCTTAGTTGGAATAGGTCTAAATTTGTTGTTGAATCATCTTGTGCACCGTTGGAAAGCTCCAAGCTGAAAAATAGGCAAATTTTGCAAGCCTTCATGTCCCAAAACGTGTTTCTTTTTTGTTGGCAAGAAATTTATTCAATTGTACCTTGAAAATAAAGATTGCGATACAGGTGTGTTTGAGGCTATTGATGGGAATGCTATTGTGATAACAAACATGAGAAGGGATGATAGGGGTGGGGATGCTGTTGTGATTACTCTTGTACGTTGGTTTATTTCCCCATCCTATCATTGCCATCCTGTGATTGTATTGCCATCTGAATCTCTTTTTGTCCTATGAAAACAAATGAAGCCTGGCAAACAGGTAGTGACATACTTGTTTTCCCATCCACTAATCTGATCTTCATTCGGTTGCATCCAGTCGTATGTCAGGAACTTTGCGGACAAAGATGGGAAAGTTTGGCAAGGAGGTGGAGGACGAAACCCACCTCCAGAGGCACCTCATCTTGTCGTGACAACACCAGAAATTGAGTCTCTTCGGCCCAAGTCGCCAATGAAGAACCAGCAGCAACTTCAACAGCAACAGTCGGCGTCCATTTCTCTTACAACAGCCAATTCCTCCAATAGAAGGCCTGCTGGAAACTCACCTTCAACACCAGGTGCTCTTGGTCTAAACCAAGAATCTTCTAGTTCTAACCCATCAACTCCAGCGCCTTGGGCATCGCCAATGGAGGGTTTTAGAGGACGAGAAGGCAGCGGCATGCCTTCAGATGATAAGGCTTTTGACATGTATGGGTATAGTGGGCAGGTAAATCCAGACTTTCTAGACTTCGAGTCACAGACAAATGAATTTGTTGTAACTAAAGACTTGGCATATTAATGTGCTGCAATGCAGCCAGTAATTTTCATTTTTTTGGCCTTATAGCATACGTGGAAAGAAAATTCCATATGTTTGTGTGCGTCCATCCTAATCGGCCTTTGGTGTCGTGATAATTGATGGTTTGAAAGCTTGTTACGCCTACCCCAGCTTTTGGTGCTTTAAATCGGCATGAAAGTTAATACAGAGGTTGATAGTTTAATTGATTTTATTTTTAAAATCCAAATTAAATGTAAATGGTCGAAAGCAAAAACCTACCCGTGTTGAATTGAGCAATCAAATTCTAGCTTGCACTACTAACAAGATGAGACCTGATTGAAGGCTCTCAATGTTTAGCATAAACTTGGATTTTACAATTGGCGTAAAATCGAGAAAGGGAAACGAAAGCTACCAGTGATCGATTACTGCAGTCTCCCTCACCAACATCAGAAAGACCATGCGAGAGACTGTAAGCAGTGGGTAAGTAATTGTATTAAAGGCTCAGCTTGTTGAGATGTAAAATTATTATTTTACGGAAAATGGCTTTCATTCAAATGAAAATTGTTGCAACAGCCATCATATGGAACAACTGTCATGTACAAGTGGTCGAAAGTCATCCTGTCTCGGTCTCGCCAAGCGTTTCTGTCGTACTTCATATGAAACGTGGTCTGGTTATAATCACCAAAAGAAGTGATGCATAGGATTACGTACGTTGAGAGAGCTCTAGAGGTAATGTAATCCATCATTCATGGGACGCGAAGCCAAAATAACGCAAGATCTAGAAATCTTTTTTTTTTCTTGGCAAACCTTTAGATTAAACATCTAAGCACCCGAGCTCAAAACACGAGCAATCAAAGTGTTCCGGAATACGGCAGGGATTAATAACACCAAAGCAAGAGAACGAAAAAGCCCACTGGCTGCAATCATTAATTTTGATGTTGCTGCTAGGGAGAGTTGGATGTGTGCTGGTGTTGTTGCCGCAATCATGGGGAGGTGCTGCGTGTCAGAACTCAGAAAGTTAGGGGCCGTGATCCTCTAAAAGGGGAAGCTTTAGCTGCAAGAATCGCCTTTGCTATGGCGGAGGAGTTTGTGGATACAGATGTTCTTATAGAGGGTGATTCGCTCTAGTGGAACAGGTGGAAAATGTGCATCTTCAAGCTGATTGGATGATTGAAGCTGAGGTTTCTACCATGCGTTTTTTACTTAGAACACATCCTCGCCGGTCGATTTGCTGGACTCCTAGAGATAGTAATTATCTGGCGCATAATATTGCTCAATGGGCTTGGAATCTTGTAATTCATGGTGATATTGATGTTGCTCTGATTCCTCAAGACGTTGTAAATTGTGATGCTCCTGCCAGTTATGGCAGGGAGCTGTTGTATTAGATGTCTCGTGTTACTTAGAAAAAAAAACCCCACTGGGCAAGAAAATGCACAAAACGATTCTGACTTACAGGAATCCCGCTGAGAGAGCAGTCCAAATGAAGACCTGAATCATCGGAACCTTTGTAGTTAATTGATGATCAGAATGATGTTTGATGACACCATTGCTGCTGCCACTTCTCGAGATCATTACAATTCGTGACTCACTAATCCTGCTTTTAGTAATTACGATTGTGTTTGAGTGTTAAAATTTTAGGGTATTGAAATTGATGAAAAAATGAAGAAAGATGATTTGAATGAATTGTTTATATTTATTATAGTGAAAAATAATGATTTGATGACGAGAGATTATATTGTAATTATTTTATTATGTTTAAATTTCAGAATGGTAAAATTTTATTAAACAAACTTGTAGTCGTCTTATTGTGCTTCTGAGTCGTCATTCAACTATGTTGTTAGACTGTCTTGGCTTCAGAATTGGTTGTCTTTGTGTTCGGCTTCTATGGAGATGCTGTTAGGGGTGGTTAAAGGTAATGTAGATATAATATCATAATCAATAATATATCAAATGGACAAATATCATAACATATTCAACACATACTATCATAATCATTAATACTCATAACAAATATAATAAACTATCCAAAAGTACAACATAATATCATATTTAAACATAAAGACTAAAGTCTAATAAAAGTGTCCAACAATGTGACATAAACTAATATATTCCAACAAAAGCTCAACAAAAGTTTGTCACAATCAATAATCATATCAAGTCTCAACTAATGGTGGTTAATGGTAGTGTAGGTGACAATTTAGCAAAAACCGCCACCTTAATTGACGGAATCATATATTTGATACCGTCGCTACACCGCTAAGGCACAATAACCGTCATTGCCGGTTACGATACAGGTACTGGTTAAATTGCCACTGCCGGTGCAAATGAGCACCCCTAGATGTTGTGTTATCCGGCTGCCGATATTGAAACTTCCTTATTTAAGAATTTTTGGTGTAGTTCCTGCTACCTGTCATTGTTTTCCATAGAAACCGTGCTGCTGCTGCTGCCGGTTTAATAATATAGCTTTGTAAAAATGTTCTGGGTTGATTATGCAACGACGTTCTCGATTGGGTAGTTGTGTGGAGGGGGTTGTCTAGCCTCTCTGTTATCTGTGGTGATTCCAGGTGTAGCATGCCATAGGCTTTTGCACGACTCTTTTTATGGTGTCAGACTCGCAATCCTCTTATAGTGCTAATTTTGGGGACCAAGAATTATCCTTTTATTGTTTACTCCTTTCGGAGGGCTAAACAGAAAGCTATTAAAATATTGGGTAAAGTTTGGCTGTTTATGACATTCTTAGTTCAAACTAAACAAAGTTGTATCAAAATTAAAATATAAGCCTCTTCCTAATTTTCCATGTTGCAGGAAGAAGAAAAATGATCGCTGACATGCCACTCTGCTTCCCTTTATGTTGTGACCAACAGATACGCAAGGCCTTTGAGATATTCCACAATTTCAGATCCTCCAAGCTTTGAACTTCCGTATACTCTATCAACAAATGTAATTGGAACCTGTACACAAGCAAACTCTAATCGACTAAAAATGGTAGATAAATGAACTATGAATCAAGTCAACAAAGCACAGACCACATAATCATTATGGGAACTGCTTTTAAGAAATTCTGCACTATTAGCCTAAATCTATATAGTTCAAACATCATACATTAGTCTATATTATTACATTATAATATGCTACCAGGCTCCCAGTGTTATGAATCCCCCCATGCATAAATGTGTTCAGGAGGAAAGAAAGAGTTGAATAACATGGTCAGATAGGCAGTTTCAGACCCTCATTCGTATCATATTTCCCCATCAACTGCAACAAGAATGCTAAACAATCTTGGACATCAATGAGTTGTTCCAATCTATCCTTCCACAAATTTGAAGCTTTACATCTATACCAGTATGTAATTCGCCACCGAATATCAACAACAAATTAAAATTAATATTCAAGAGGCCAAAACAGAAAACTAAGAAGATAAACCAGAATGGAGGATATTTATATTGCAACTGCATTGGGTCTGACTAACTTTGAGCCGCACTTAGTTGGGAAGGTGTGAAAAGGCATTGTAAGAGCCAATTTCTTTTGCAAGGACTTTGACCAATTGAGAAATAGAAGATATTCGAGTAGGGTTTTGAGAGAGAGAGAGAGAGAGAATCCTCTAAATGTAGAATCTGAGAGCATCAAATCACACAGCTAAGAAACTAGTTTACCTCCTAAACAAAACCTAAAAATAAAAAATAAATGATTTCGATTAGGATCAAGGCCCACACAGGTACACATTCAAAGTTCTCCAGGTTCAACCATAAACCATGATGGGACAAGAAAACAACTATACCTCTTCAATATGGTAGCCTTTTCTAGAAGCCCGAACTATCATCTCCATTTGAAACACATATCCCTTACTAACACACGAACTAATGAGATCTTCAAGAACCGATTTCCTATAAAGCCTTCAAAACATTAAAGTATTGTTAGTGTCATAAATGTGCAAGTTTCAAACAGTTGGATAGCCTCTTTTTTTCCCTCAGCAAACAATTGAAGGGCTTTGAACCATAGTTTATGTACCGGAAAGATCCAGTCAAATCTGAAACACCAGGCCATAGAAGTGTGTGTGCAAGAACATTGGCTCCCCTACTTGTTAGCTTGCGCATAAGAGTCCATCCATGTACACCACCACCTTTAACATAGCGGGTTCCAGTAACTATGCTTGCACCAGTCTCCAACTGTTTCCTTAATAAACAAGCCACAGAAAACAAAGTAAGAAGGCTTTCCAAAAGTAGGCACAGTAAGATAATACAGGGAAGTAGACAAGAATAGACTGGAACTTCTCTTACTTGATGAAGCTTGGCAAGTACTTCGGCTGCATGACCATAAACAAACAGGTTAACCAACGAAAACTGAATCTGATAGCAGCTAGGAGAAGAATAAATGAATCTTTAAATTACGACATTTTACTTTGGATAACTGCATGAATGAAGTACTAGATGGTTGACAGAAAAAGAAAAATCAAAGGAAAATCCAGGAAGAGATGTGAAAAATTGGTGGGTTGCTAATTGCTTTCCTAGCTGCCAACAGAATAAATAAATAAATAAATAAATACGTAAGTGAATAAAGACCTCCTCGATTAGCATTTGCAGTAACCATTTCAAACTATGACATTGCTCCTATTTATTATCCACATCCCACAGATGTACTTACATGGTGTGATAGATCAGCATCCATGATTACAACAAAATTCCCAGATGCATGCTTCAGGCCATGAGCATAAGCAGTTCCTGAAATTTGAATACGCATCAAAGAAAGTTCATTCTAATTCAGTAACGAAAAATTACACAGACATACCTAACCCCAGCTTCTTCGGTCTAGCTCTCAACAGCTGCATCATCAAAAGAAAAAGGAGACCAGTTGTTAAAAGTCAGAAGTATGTGTAAAAAATTGATCGACAAAGAAATTAAGTTCGGCAAGGAAGTTAGATTCGGACTCAGGTTTCGTCTTATGTTACTTACAATGCGATCTTCACCATATACTTGCTGTAATTGTTTTACGACTTCTTGAGTCCCATCAGGACTCCCATCGTCCACAACAATTATCTCAAAATCATCGTCCCTAAGGCAGTCATGAAATTGCATAAGACCAGGTAGTTCAAAATCAGATCCTTCAGAAAAAAAACAACCAGCACCAATATAAGAAAAAGAGGAAATTTACGGTGAGAAACCTATGATCAGAGAACGAGGTGTACCCGAGATGCTTGAATATGAGGAAAACAAGGAGGGCAATGTTGAGACGCTCGTTGTACGTCGGCACGATTATACTGTACTTGTTCTTCTCTTCCATTATCTCTTTCCGCTTCTTCCTGATTAGGATTCCAAAATGACTTTGTCAAGTTCAACGCTGTGTGCTAAGGGTGGGTACTAAAACGGATAGAACCGGAATGAGCCATTCCGGTACCCACCGGTTTCAATATGTGGGCTTTTTGGGTTGTTTATTTAGTCTGTTGAACAACATATCAGCAATCTGAGAACTGCAGTTCACCTGCCCTCATAAGAACAAAAATTTCCATCTGTTTCCTCCAATTTTCTCAACAGCCAAATAGTTTGCAGCTTCTGGTTAGTAAGTTGAGTTCACTTTTTTAATACACAACAACAATGTTAAACTTGACTAAAAACCTAAATTTATATTTTCCAATCTAAGTGGCCAGTCAGACATAAATCACAAACCATCCAGGTTCTAAAACCAAAATGCAGACTAAAGTAAAGTTCTTCGAATAAAATCAAATCCAGCAAAATTCCCATATTTATAAGCATGTACTAAAAAACAGGAAAGTAGCTTCACAAAATCTTATCCCGACTGAAAAATAGGTCAGAAACCGAACTTTGAAGTCTAAAAGCTCAGACCACAACCTACATGAACATTTCACATACGACATTCAAATTATTATAATAAACTGCACATCTTATTTTTTATTCCTGATTGGCCTCTCTCAAAACCTGCTAAATCCTCCGAACTGAAAACCTCATAACACCAACTAAAATCTACATTTTCTAGATCCAAATAAACATACCTTAGGATTAGACTGAGATGCTTAGTTGCAGAAAGAGATTCCGGCCAAAGAGCGATACCAAAATCGGGAAGAGATTCCGGCCAAAGAGAGATCGGGGATGGGCATTAGAGAAACTCAGAGCATATTTTGGGGAAAAAAATATATATAACAATTTGTATTTTTAAAGAGGATCTGCCGGCCCAGTTCCATCAACATATTTGTGAAAAGGCCTGGGTTTTTTTTTGGATAAGTATGAAAAGGCCTGGTTAGAATTTGTTTTCCGAAAAACCAACTTAGATGATGTTTTGGATAAATCAGTCCTTAATATACATCTTTAAACAATATAATTCATGTGGTTCGTTTTTTAAACATACAAGTTCATTCGTTCATCAAAAGTTAACCTACTATCGGGGACATAGTTCAATATAGGTTATTTAACCCTGAAAATGGATATTTCGATCCTTAAACCATGTCGATCTTCCGTAAGTCAGCTAACTTTTGATAGACAATAGGATCTTTATGTATGAAAAATAGACTATAGGAATCGTCTCGTTCAAAGTTATACTTCAGAGATTTATTTGTTAAAAGTCAATACTACAGGAATAATTGAGCCAATATTTTTAAACTTTTTTACTAACATTTTACAAATATTCACACAAAAGTGAAACTCAAAATTTTTTCCTATAAACAATGTTGAGAGAATATTTCATCATGAATAGGCAAAAGTACACGAGTGTGAATCCCTCGTAAAAATTGATCTGCCAATTCACAAAGGTAATGCATTCCCATTTATGGCAGCTTCCATTCGGTGGCTAAACCAAGACTCAAGTTGAAGGGGGCAAATTACTAACGCGAAAATAAAAAAAAAATTTCCCTACTTGACGTAAAAAGTGTCTTAGAATTAAAATATTGAAAATTAAGGATTAAAAATATTAAAATTATTGAAATACACGTAACCCTCAACTAGTCAAAATTAAGAAAAATAACCTTTAACAATTCACAATTGACTAATCACAATACTAACAAGTATACAACTAGCAGGAAACAATTACCAAGAACAAACACCAAAGACATAAATCAATGTCGAAGATTTTCCTGTGTAATTGTCCAGCTTCATTTGCATTTCTCTTTTAAAGAATTCTGCTTGATGACCGGAGGTTTAAAGTATCGTATTAGTTGTTCTACGTATAGTGAGATAAAGCGATTCCCAATGCAATGTCAATTTTTTTTACAGACCGGAGCGGGGGGGGGGGGGGGGGGGGGGGGCGCCTCGGCTTGACATCCTTCGGTCCACCACTGCTGCCATCTATATTGCCCCTTATCTCGTATATACAAACAAGCCTAATAGTTTGTTTTCGAAAAAATAATATAACTTTTACAGTTAATTAAATTTTTTGTTATTTTAATTCATTTTTAAGTGTTTGCCAAATATTTAAAAATAATAAAAAAATTACAAAATTTATTCTACACGTAAACAACGGTACCTAGTTGCAAAGAAAATACACCGACAATCTCCACTACATACGAAGAGTAGGCAATACTAGGAGAATGGACGGGGCAAACATCCCCTACCAAACAGAGGATGGCCCGTGAAAATGCCTCTGAAAATGGCGCCCGTAACAGGTTCAAATTTTCAGCCAGAATAATGTTAGTAGGAGAAGGGAGAGCATTGGACATGAAATTGAGTTTAGGCTTCACCAACAGAGCAACTTCTTCGAGGACATGGATCAACCATCTTGGCGGGTTCCCGTGCATTCTCAGGTTCCTGATCTCTTTCCATATGGAATACACAACAGAGAACTCCCCCTCTTGAATTCGCGTGCTGCCCATGTGACCAGGTTATCCCATCTTCAGTCTCCCTGGTAATAAGCACCTATCCCCCAAGAACAGGCAAATCCCGAGGGAAAATGAACATTCAAAAAATAGGTGCTTAATAGTTTCTTCAGGGGCTAGGGCAATCTCACTCCCACAGCAGTGGGAATATTATGAGTTATATTATGTTTTGCTCTTTCGCTGCCTCAGAAGATGTTTAGGTGCAACCAAACTCCACTTATAGCAAACGGCACGACGAGATGCAGACAAGATTCATGTTTCCGAATGCCATACACGTAAAGAAGTTATGCGGTTTCTCTCAAGTGTTAACTGTGATGTGGTGCAAGCTAGTTACAAGTTTGGGGCTTGCTACTCATCAGTTTATCTCTAAATGTGCATGCTCAAGTTTAAGTTACCACTTGAAATATTTATTGTATATGGACCCGAACGTGAGCTGATTACAATTTCTTTAGAAATTTCCTGGTAGTGGGAACCACATGCAGTGCTTAATAATTTGAGCATGGGAAATGCCGACTTGCCGTGAATGAGCTTATCCCCATCATGGTTAGCAAGAGAAACCGACTTTGTCTAGACTCAAACCAAGGGTCCAAGACGCTCCTCTGGTAGCCATTCCCAGTCTGAATATAAGGAAGCCGTACCGTCATTCTGAGGAAACCATAGAGGCCTCACCAGCTATTGGTTGCACGGGCCTGCCTGGGATGGGCAAAACGCCCAGAGCCTCTCCATGAACATCGGTGAGAGAGGCAGGAGGAGCCTCACAACAATACGCTTATTTACAGATTATAGATTATAGATTACAGATAACAGCCTAAGTTCCGGTTTGGCCCTCAGCCTTTCCCTTTTCTTCCTCCCAAATTGTGGAATAATCAACACCACGTTCAATTGGAAAAAGGGCAAAAAACAAGCAAAAAAGAATTTAATTCATGTTTGAATTTAGCATCTCTTATATTGCAGTGCTAAGAACAAAATCATACTCTACAAGAAGTTCAGAAATAATGCCTAGAACTTGTGCTTAGTTGTCACCCTGAAACCAAAACGGAAGTTCTAAACTCTAGCAGTCGATAACTAATTTAAAATGAAAAACAAATGAATGCATAGTCCTCTTTTTCTTTTGATGTAGTATCCTTTTTTTTTCATGGTTCTTTTGACCTACTATCATTTACATGAGGTTCACATGTCACCCTACAGCTTGTGCAATACCTTTCATTTACGAGGTCTCATGTCCTGCTTTCAGGTTTTTGAGGTGGAGACATTGTAGTGGCAGCTTCTTGGGTTATAGCTGAAACAAATTATATACACCAAATTAAAGAAAGAGAGAGAGCGAGAGAGACAGGGTTCTTGGAGAATGACTAACCTTGAGCTTGAGTTTGAGTTTGCAATTCGCCTTCTTCGGAAGGAGGTGTTTTACCTTGCTGTTGGACAGCAGATGCCTTCAGCTGCTGTTCTGTGATCTTTAGGTATTCTTCAGCGGTGTATGCTCTATTCGGGGATGGAGCACCACCTGCAATTTTAGAGAGTTACTATAAGTTCGTTTAGAAGGAAATGAGGGAGGAGGGTGGGAGGGGGAAAGAGGGAGCGAGTTGTGGTTGAACTTTTCACTTGGTTGTAGGGATATAAAGTGGCATGACTAAAAGGAACAAAGACAAGACAGACGGACAATAACCTTTGATGGACCAAGAATAATCATAGATTATGCCACGGAATGAAAGAGAAGGCTCAGAGTGGAATGATTGACTGGACCTTACAAACTCAAAAGTTTTTTTTTTTCAAGACAGGAACATGATGAACCTTGATAACAGTTGACCATGATGCCGACATCCATGGGTGACGTACATGTTGGTACTAAATGAGTATGCCCCTTGAACATGTCCATTGTCCTAATATCTATATTAGTAATCGACCCACCAGATTGTACATAAGCTCCAAACAGATTTCTTGTAAACTTGTCAAAATTCTAACAAGTTACCAGACAAATGATTGAATTTTGCTAAATCATATTGAGCTGATAGCAAACAGCCTGCTTGAGAGCAATAACTATCATGTGATAATACTCAAAAACACACTTAAGGGACAAACTACCTGATGCACACCAGGAAGTAGGTTATATACGAGAGGGGAATGTTCCAGATGGATCTAGATGTGGCAGGAGTCTAACTCCTTGGAAAGACTTTGGATTTTAGTCTAGTCTTACTGTTGAAGGGAACAAAATAGTTTTCTGGTAAACAAAAATTAGAAATGAAATTTATTTCTTCTCTCTTGAATCATATTTCAGGGGAAAAAAATCTCACCAAAAGCAAACAATCGTATTTATAGTCTTTAAATAGTCAAGACTTCTCCTGGAACCAAAGATAGCAGTGACTCAACATCCTGGAAAACTAAGGACTCAACTAATTTTATAAGGACTCTCTGTATTAACACCACAAAAGAACTGGATGCTTGTAGGCCTTCCCTCATGACTTTCATAATCATCATAGGCAGAAATACTTCTAAATAGATTAGCTGCTTCTCTTCCCATAAGCTTTCTGCAAGTCCCATGGAACATGACCACAAGTTCACAAGTCTGTCACGTGTTAATCTTGAAAACTACTTACAAAAAACAAAAACACAAAAAAAATCTCTAGAACTTATGGCATCTGAGATTAGGCCTATACGAAAACCAAATTACACAAAAAGGAAGAAGAAAAAGCTAAGTCCTCCAGTTTCAGAACATTAAATGACAATGTGTCAGTAGCTGGAATGAGCTTGTCAATAACTAACAAAATAGATCAAGATGACTGATTTATAGAGAAATAAAAATAATAAAAAATGACATCACAACTCACGTTTGCCATCTCTGCATACTCACGAGACCAGTCAATGCTGGCAGCTTTCCAACAAGTAATTTCTATATCACACATTGATATGCATTTTTAGTGCTAATAAAACAAAAATGAAACAAAGATCTCAATCAACAATGAACTGAATGGTGGATGCTAGACCGCATATAAATCTAAAGATTACAGCAGTAGAATAAGAATGTTCGTGTTGCAGATACTCAATCACTCACTGGGATCATCTACAGGCTGAGAACCCTCGTTGCTTGCGGTGGATGATGGGGTTGAGGTAGCACTGGGTCTGCTAGAGCTGTATGTGTTTTCTTTTGAAATATCATCAAGACCAATCTCCCGTTCCAGGGTACTTTTGAACTCCCTAGAAACTTCCTACAAACAAAAGGATGCACAACTCTTTGAACCAGAACATCAACATGAGCGGTGTAAACGAGACAAATTCAACCTACAATTTAATGCTCCAACCTGAAGTTCTTTGATGGTGGGTTGGAATGCTCGCAAAGTCTTCCCCAGATTCCGAGCAACCTGCATTTAGCTAGCTTAGCTGAGCTACCAAATATAACATCTAAAAGAAGAAAATACAGACACAAAAAAATAAAGATATCAGAAAAGAAAAATAGAACAAAGAAAAACAAGGCCTTCTAATACCTAGTGTTAGCGGATTTTTCACCTAGCAACCTGTATCCTCCTATAATGTGGCAGGTCCAAGGCACCTCTCGGATTTCCACATACTCAGCCTAATTCTTTTGGAGTTTGTACAATTTTTAGGTCATTGTTTTTAAGATTCAATCTCTAATCCACAACTAAGCAGGACATATATGTTGCCAATTTCTCACACACTAAACAAGTCATCTGAGTACAAAGATAAGCCTATATATTGTTTTGATAAATACAAAGATAAGCCTATATATGCACTATGGACCATGAATTATTTTCAAATTTGCCCCACCACTTTAACTCTGGCCTCCGATGTGCATAAGAGAAATTAAACATAGAAGTTGCACGACATGACAAGCATGCAACTCAAGTTTCTATCTAGAAAATCGCGATCACCACCAACAACAGTTAGCACACCTCCCACTAACTGCAACTCGAGTACCCAACTCCTAGTATAACACAGTAGAAAGATAAGAGGCTTCATTTGTTGTAGGAAGATAAGAGGTCTTAAGTACCTAACAAATAGTCGTGTTACAAGGTACTAACCACTTAGAAAAAAAAATAATACAAGGTACTAACTACTAAATCAAGTTTGAAAGATAAGAGAGCTGTTAGGAAATTTGGTCTGTTTATAGGATTTTTCATTCGCTTCAACAGTTTATCTATCCTCCCATTCTTAAAAACAAGGATCAAATCCTAAGCTCTCTCTGAGTAGTCAATTCATGAGTTCAAGTGATGCTCTTCCGCGCACATCCCACTGATTAGTAGCACTTCCGTTTTATTCCATCGTCTAAAGCATTGCTGCCAAGCCAATAGACTTTATCTTTCAATTAACGTAGTAAAAAAAGTTCATTTCTCCCTTCATTGCGATAGGTATTTCTTACTATTACATATCTAGATTACATTAATTCCAATTCTTTCGGCCGAAGTTAGAGACAACTAGTTAGTTGACGCTCAGATTAAGATCTCATACATTAACCGAGATAATTGGTTTATCAGTCGTGAGAATGTAACAAATAAGAGGTACAATAAGGCATGGACTATTGCAGTTTTAAACAACTCACCTCAGCAAGCCCTTTGGGACCAAAAACCAACAAAGCCACCACCCCAATGACCAGAGCCTCAGGAGCTCCAACTCCAAAAAGCGATGCATAAACTACCTTACCCTTACACCTGACCCTCCTCTCTGCACCGCCAAAATTTCGAGGGGCATTCAGCTGATTAAACAAGAGAATAGGTGACCAAAAGGAAAAATACCGACAAAGCAAGATGAGAAGAAGTGCCTGAACCGAGAGTCTTCGGTCTGATTGAGATGCCCAGATGCTTCAAGCCGCTCCATGGAGAAAAAAGACCAAGAGCCAGTGGAGGAAAGCATTTGGATCGATGAAATGTATAGGTTTTGTGGCGGGTAGTTAGAGAAGAAGATAGGGTGTAGACAGCCGGTTTTGTAGCAGTAGATGGTGAGAATGCGGGAAAACAAATTGCTGAGGCCATGACCATGCGCGCCAGTTGAAGACGGTAAGCTTCTTTATGCTATAATCTCTGATTTGTGAGTCATGGCCTGCGAAGCAGCAGTCTGAATATTATCCTGTAAAAATACAAGAATCATATGGGGTGAGAAGCAAGTGACGATGGATCCTGGGCTGGTAAGCTTTGGACAGACCAGTTGAAGTCCAATAACAATGCAAAAGCCCATTATAACAGAGAAGTCGGTTTGAGACTGATTTTGGACCCCAACCTTTGGCGAGCGCTGTGGCCCAACCACCCCAGGAATGTGGACTCAAGGAAGAAATGGGATTTGATACTCTTTACCCCGCGGGCTTTGTCCTGCTTCTCAAACAATTGGCTTGAAAAAAAAGAAAGAGAAAGAGAGAGAGAGAGAAAAGGATTAGGTGCATGAATGAAGCAACATTCCTGCTAGCTTTGCTGGACCCCACAGATCACGTTCTTGTTTAATTATGATATCATCCGTGTATGATGCCGCCTGTCCTCCATGATAAAACGTTCGATGATGCGTTTGAGAAATAAAATTTTAGGGGTTAAAATTTTAAATATTGAAGCTGATGAAAAAATGAATAAAAAAATAAAAAATATAGAAAATAGTGAAAAAGTGAAAAAATAGATGAAAATTAATGAAAAGATGAATACTGATGATAAAATTTAAGGTGGTCAAAATTTTAACACACAAACAGGGGGTAGTCTACACGCACATCTTTGAATCAATCTGAGTAGCTGAATTTTTTTTTAATTGTCGTTGATATTATGAATAAATTCTAAATCATTCCCTATCTACTTGATAAACTGGAACACGTGGTGTGCCGGTATAGCTTTTTGCCTTGTAGGCCCATAACGACACTAAGCCAATCCATCACCTTATGAAATATCCAGTAGCTGCACCTCCCCCTCCCTGTGGACCCGACCATAAAAGTCGGGTTTTTTTTTCCCTGTATCATTTTATTCTCTATCTGTTAGGAATTTGATTCTTCTTCGTGGAATTGGAAAAGTGAATCATCATAATTTCCAACTTTATGGTCATTGGTCATAGTATGGAAGACTTATGAGGGAGGAAAAGGTTAAAAATGAGGATGACCAGAAACAGACAACCCACTTTGATTGAACTGCCCTCTGCCTCCTATTTTGTTTTTTTAGGTAGGTGAGGTGTTTTTTGTTGAATGATCAGAGCCTTATTTTTAGAGAATATTGATAAGACTCCTAATAAAGTTGATCGTCTTTTGATGCTCGCCTTCTAATTTTTCGTGGGTGTGTTTCTCTCTTCCTCCGTAGCAATCTTAGGGAACAAAGCAGTCGAGGGAATGTTAGACGAAAAGTTAATCTAATCTATTATGTTTGCATTATTAAGAGAAATAAGAAATGTAGAGGAGACACAACAGAACTAGTCCCTGCTTACAGTAACACAAGCTGGGTTTTTGATTAATATTCTTGAGGCCCTCCAAAGATGTCGTGAAAAAGTGAATCAGCGCAATACGACATGTAAAACTTTTTAAAGAGCGACCCAAAATATATTGAAAGATACGTGAGAGGTTAAAAAGACACTAATTAATTGAGAGGTTGAAAGGAAGAAGAAGCTCGCCAAAAGTTGCTTTTTTTTAGAGAGGAATCATAAGAATTCTGAAAGCAAAGGGATAATGGTTGATGGCCTGGGCAGTGGGCAACCAATCGTTAATTACTTTTGAAGGGGAGTTGGAGGCACTGTCACCATCTCACGCACGAGGGGCAAGCACCAAAAAAAAAAAACCCATCATATTCATATTTAAACAGCTGGATGATGCATCTGCACACGTGCACCACTTCGACGGAAAAGTGACTTTCCTTGTAGAAAGTGAGAAAAAGAAGAAAAAAGGAAAACAGTTGAGTCAGTTGGACTGAAACACCCCACAGCTGAACGGCAGGTCTTCTTAAATTCTTACTTGAACTGTATACTAAATTTTGAACGAAAGCAATACTGTGGATATTGTAATATTTAATAATGTTTATATCTGTCTAAATAAATTTAAGTAGTATAAGTTTACTATTTATTGTTCATATATGTCCATATAAAATTTTGGACAATATGAATCCTAAAATAAAGTTCACTTATTATATCTATTTTCTTCAAATTCTACCGTGTAAATGTGTAATTCAGACAAAGATTTGCAAAGGATCTTGATCCGGGGTACGCCTACTGCATATATCTCTCTCTTATAGTTCTATCGTGTAATTTGGACAAGGACTTGACAGAAGATCTTGATCCAATATTCAATTATTGTGTCTATTTTTTTTCGAATTCTATCGTATAATTTGAGTAAGGGATTATAGAGGATCTTGATCCCTATACTTGCTCTCAATTCCTGCTCCATTGCTTTCATATTTCCTTTACTAACATTTTTCGTTGAAGCTTATTGGGAATACCTCCCTCTCCTTCTACTCCATCATGGTCTTTAAAAAACATCGTCCTCTTTGTTTTTGTTGTTTCCAAAACATAAAAAATGTAGCTGACAAACGAAACAAAAGCAAAAATTGCACGAGAAAAACACCCCAAAAGTAACGCTCTCCTTAGCAGTGATGTTATTAGGTCACGAGACTCGTGTGTTGAGGTACGATGCTCAGGGGGAAAAAAAAACCGGAACAGCCTCATAACAACAATTAATATCACGAGGATCTCACCGCCCACCCTCTTCTTGGTTTCCCCCCACGCCATTAAAGCCTTTTACAGTTTCAAAGGCCTTTCTGTATTAATTCATCTTTTCTTTTTTATTGGTACCTGTATTAATTCATCGTTTTCACCTGTTTTACTGGCTATGGCGTGCTGGGAAATTCGACATGGCTTGACGGGCAATACGGTCAATTCACGTCGTGATTACTAGGAACATCATTTCCAACGATCTTTTTAAGGTTTTTTCACATCTTTCACCTTCATGGTCTATTGTTGTTGGCTATTTATTTTAATATTACTGAAGTTTCATGCAGGAAACTGCGGTGACAATGAATCCCTTCTCATGTCAATTTCGCCAGTTCTCCCAAAAAGTCTCGTTGAAAAGCACATCAAAAAGATAAATAGTAATATCCCAATAACAAGTATTTGATGCGAGAAGTGAAAATAGATTATAGAACAATAATTCGATGTGGGTCCCTCCCCCATTTATCCTTCTATCTGACGTGGTCTGGATTTAGCGCAAAAATGGAGGAAATCTAGAGGAGAGGAAGAGGGACATGATTTGCATTTATATGTGATACGAGCTTTGCTTGGAAACAAACGGAAACTGTTGGATGGTGTCTTTTGTAGTTTTAGTCTTTAGATCATCTGAATCCAATTTTCTTACTCTCAACTCTCTGCCGAACCGGAAACCCAATCCGGCCAACCGTCAATTCCAGACCTTCTCTTAAAAAAAAAACAGTAGCAACGGATAGAGCTTGTTTCGGATCGAAACCAAACCAGAAGGATGAGAAGCGTTGATAATAGCAGCGTGGAGACCATAAACGCCGCTGCCACTGCCATCGTCTCCGCAGAGACTCGTGTCCAGCCCACCACTGTCCCTGTAAGTGTCCGTGGATATGTATGTGTGTATCTCTTGGCTTTATATTGGATGGTATGTTCGATTAAGCTTTTTCTGTGTTTCGGGAGCTGAGAGAATGGAGGAAAAAGGGAGAGTGATGCATGAGATGTTTTCTGTGCGGAACCTTTTCTTTGCTGAAAGATTGGTTTTGCTAAATTCGTTCGTTTAGATTTTGTACTCTGTTTGGCTGGTGGGAAAACTCGAGGGGTGGAAAGAAATTTGTTTCTATATTTTTTTTTTCAAAAAATGTTTTGATGGGGAAAAGAAACGGCAGGGCTTTTCGCATATTTTATTTCATGTTTCTCATGCTCTCTTAGGTGTGGGAAAAAAACTGACCCAAACGTTGGATCTTACGCCAGATATTATTTTTCAGTTTTTAAATGTGGCAAATGTCACAGTTAAAGTTTTATGGTTGTGGTTTAGTTTTCTCAGTTCTTATATAATGCTTGGAGTAATACGATTTAGGCATATTTTGTGCTTTTCTTATTTCTTTTTTATAGCTATAATAAGCATCTTTGCCGCTAATTATTAGCGACTAAGTCAATTTTTGTTTTCCTGCTGCGTTTGGCTGCTGAGAAACCTTGGGTAAAGGGGACAAAAAGAGTTTATATTAGGAACTACAATGTGTTATTAAACAAGCGGCTTAAACTTATTTGGTAAGTTAAGTTAGATGCTGTTGTTTCTCATTGGCTAACAATAGGTATTGAAGGTAAAATTTTGCATAACTCGAAAATCTATCTTTGTAGGTTAATATTTCTCCTAGAAATTGGCTCGATCTGTCCTTGTGCCCTACTGCTCTCTGCATCCAGGGATTAGATCCTGAACGCATTTGCTTTTTTTTTTTCCCTTTCCATAATCATGAAAACAGATATTGTGTCATGGTGGTGATATGGCCTATTATTTTCTGAGACGCATTGCTAGGAAGGATTTACAGAAGTGATCTCAATGTTTAATGATCCTCTAGGAGTACTCAGAACATAAATCTGTCGAGTGCTCTCTCTCTCTTGTGGGAGTGAAATCATCACAAAGGAGATAAGGTTTGGAGTTGTCCAAAGTTTGCATTGGAGGTGAGGTACAAGACATTGTTTGTCTCGTGTCTCCGACCTTCTCTTCTGCGACAACCCCACCCTTGTGTTTTTTTCACAGAGCCTATTGCATTAAGGATTGCTGGGAATGATATTTGGGGGAAATGATTTTTGTTACTGTTACCAAATTCATATATCCTCTTTGACTCTAGGATCAGGATAAATGGTCAAAGTATTTAGATTTCATCGAGAAGCTTTGCTTAAAATTTGGTGCTGTTTGTATGCACAAAACCTTGTTTCATCTGCTGCTTTGCAGGAGCATTCTAACACCTAATGTGCAATAGCAGGACCTTGGAAACATGACATAGATGTTGACAAACATTTCAATATGCTAAGAGGAATTAATCTTTCTTTCAAATTGCTTGCTTCCTTTTGAATGATTACAATTTTGGCTTGATTGAGTAGTCAAATGCTGGAATTATTCTGGAGTTTGTATTGAATGTCCGACTCTGGTGATGAAGTGGATCGTTCTCATGCTTACACTGTAGTGGGGATTTCTTTGCTGCTGATGAATCAAACTATTGTTGTGGTAATGCACACGCATGTGCCGAAGCATTTAGAAGGTTGTGTGTGAGAGACAGTCGAATAAGTTTGCCAGGTCATTCTTGTTGGGTTTTCCCATTTTTGGTCTCTGATTGTTGAACGATTGCAGATCTTACTAGCTACAAAGAAACCAGATGTCTTGATTCTATTCTAACTCCCAAGTCATATACATTTTTTCCCATTTGACTGCAGAAAAGAAGATGGGGAAGCTGCTGGAGCCTCTACTCGTGCTTTGGGTCTCATAAAAACAGCAAGCGGATCAGCCATGCTGTTCTTGTTCCTGAGCCTGTGATAGCAGGGGCTGCAGCCCCAGCCCCTGCTAACGACAACCCAGCCCCCTCAACTGCCATTGTACTACCCTTCATTGCCCCTCCCTCTTCTCCCGCATCATTCCTACAATCAGATCCTCCATCTGCTACCCAATCACCAGCCGGATTACTGTCCCTCACTTCTCTTTCTGTTAATGCCTATTCACTGGGTGGAACTGCAGCCATTTTTTCCATAGGTCCATATGCATATGAGACACAGTTAGTCTCACCCCCTGTATTTTCTACCTTCACCACTGAACCATCCACTGCTCCTTTCACTCCCCCTCCTGAATCCGTGCAACTGACAACACCTTCATCCCCAGAAGTGCCGTTTGCTCAACTCCTGACCTCATCACTTGACCGCACTCGTAGAAGCAGTGGAACCAATCTGAAGTTTGCACTATCCCATTACGAATTCCAGCCTTATCAACAGTACCCAGGAAGCCCGGGTGGCCACCTCATATCTCCTGGATCAGCAATCTCAAATTCTGGCACGTCGTCTCCTTTTCCTGATAAACACCCCATCCTAGAGTTCCATGTGAGGGAGGCTCCCAAAATCTTGGGCTTCGAACATTTTTCAGCTCGTAAATGGGGTTCAAGGCTAGGTTCTGGATCTTTAACCCCAGATGGCATGGGACTTGGCTCAAGGCTGGGTTCTGGATCTCTGACCCCAGATGGTATGGCAATGGGTTCCAGGTTAAATTCTGGATCTCTGACTCCAGAGGGTGTGGGACTGGGCTCGAGGGTGGGTTCTGGATCTTTGACACCCGATACTATGGGCCCTGCTTCTCGAGACAGCTGCCTTCTGGAGAACCAGATTTCTGAAGTGGCATCCCTCAGCAATTCAGGAAATGGATGTCAAAATAGTGGAACTGTAATTGATCACAGAGTGTCATTCGAGTTGACTGGGGAAGATATTGCACGCTGTCTTGCAAATAAAGCAGTGGCATCCATTAGAAAAGTGCCAGAAGCTTCACAGGAAATTTTGGCAGATGAGCCAAATGATAGACGAGGGACAATAAGGGACACCAAAAATTGTGTTGAGATGTCTGTTGGGGAAATATGTAATGAAATGACTGAAAAGGGTTCTGAAGAAGGGGAGGAGCAGAGCTATCGGAAGCAGCGTTCCATTTCTCTTGGGTCGATCAAAGAGTTCAATTTTGATAACACAAAAAGAGAAATGTCTGATAAGCCCACCATTGACTCCCAGTGGTGGGCAACTGAAAAGTCAATGGAGAAGGAAGCTAGGCCTGGCAACAACTGGGCTTTCTTCCCAATGCTGCAACCAGAGGTCAGCTGACATTCAACTTATGCAGTAAGGTTTAACCTCCACGACTCTGAGAAAGATTTATGATGCTAAAATACCTAATTCTACGTATGTGAGTCTGATGGTAATTATAAGTAGAAGACATAGCTTGGCAAGCCAGGGAGAAAATGTTTGACAGAGAAGGAAATGGTTTTTGGGATCGTTGTCATGGCTTCTGATAGATAATTCCTTTTGGTATCTTCATTACCTGATTTACACAAGAAACATCATTTACTTATATAGGTATTATCTTGTGAATTGCTATTTCTTGTCGAATGTAAAAAGATCACACCGAGGCAGTCATTCACGAATAGATACTATCTTGTGAATGACCATTTCTGATAGTAAGTAATAAGAACAGAGGAAAAGCTATGACTTATTTTGATGATCTATGGTGTGGTGGCGGCTGCGATGTGTATATAGATCAGTTATTTGTAATATTGTTCCACTCTTAACTGATGAATATGCCCTTAGATGGCTTTATCCTGTCTGTATTGATGAATCAGCTGAAGCTGCCCATCAGCTGTCTTTTGTCCATCTATCTGCCACTGGATGATACATTCTCCCAATGCGTACAGGCAAAACGGCTATGAAGAAGTCCATTCTTGTCGTGGGGTTTCCTGAGATGTGAAACAGAGTCTGTTGCAATGTGTTGCAGCCCAAAGGCTCCCTCCGTGATTCATAATTCAATGCACTCCTACAGCTTTAAGCTTTTAGGATTCGGCTCACTTTCCCTCCAAAAGGCTGCAAACTGTTACCTGGCATCTGAGTATGGAAAGATGGTTAGCGAGGCCGAGATATCCTTGGAATAGTCTTAAATATGTAGGACATGGAACTCATGGTGCAGTACAGGCAAAATGCTACAAGCCATTCATCCGGCATTTGTTATGCTGGCTAGGGATAAGCATAATGGTCCTTCTTAGGTAACTGCCAAATTCCAACGTAATTTTACAATCAGGATTGAAGAAAAAGGCCATGACCCACAAGTTAAATCAAAACAAACAACAAAGAATGCATCACTGTAGTTCTCGCTACAGCCAACTTTCTCTGCTGCCGGGCCCCGGCTTCTCTGACAAAAGCGCCGCCGCCTTCTGTTGGGGGTTTTGAAGTTTTGTCAACCCGTATATTCTAAATTGCTCCTAGTTCAGTGTAGTTGGGGTGTGCTGTGCTATAAAGTCGCTGACAGTTTGACACCTTGCTTTCGGGCGGCCTTCTACGTAACATTTTTTACATGGCGTTTGGAAACAATGACAATTTGAGTCCAAGACTAATTGATAAGGAGCGCAACAATGACATGCTTGAGACTTTCGATTAAATACAGACAAGCTAGGCCATATATATTTATAATCTTGATAACTTAGGTTGCGTTTTTGTTCTAAAATTTTACATCTTCTCAAATTTTAACATAATAAAATATTATAATATAATCTCTCTCCCAATCAAATCATTATTTTTTACTACAAAAAATATAAAAAATTATCTCTCTCTTCACTTTTTCACTAAACTCAATACTTAAAATTTTTCACAACACTAAAATTTTACAAAACAAACCCACCCGTAGTATAATATAATGTGTCAGTATCCAAACAGGATAACTTATCTATCGACTGCACCGACTGTAATAATGGAGAGTGTTTCTCCAATATTTTATGGTACATCGGGCCAGCACATTGCATTGCTAAGTATTATAGCTGTCTTTTTATTTTGGCCTAAATACATAGAAGAGAAATTTCATTTTTAGTTCCCCAGTTTTACACTTTTGACAAAAAAAAAATATTTTGAGTTTAAAAAATACAAATGTTAATTTCTAAACTTTTAACCAGTAAAAAAACATGAAGGAAACATCACTTTTAGTCATTAAACTTGCATCAGAATGTCAAGAATAAGTCTAAACTACGAAAGTCACATTTTCTCGAGTTATTTCTGTATTTTATGACAATTTTAGTACCACTTTAAATGTCTTGATCCCATAAGTACCTCATCTATATTTAATACATGTAGAATTGAAATTCAGATTTACTGCAGCTCCCACACACTAATATTATATATATGTTGCCATGTAAATCGAACGTATTTTAAATTCTTACAACAATTTTTTTTAATTTACCCATTCTTTGTCGTGTTTAGGCTTATATATAAGAAGTCAGTAGACCAAGATTATCAACCTTATACTTAAATTGAATTTTGCCTCTTCCATAAGCATGATATACCCGGATATGTATATGGTGTTGAAGTATAAGCCAAAAGAAGGCAGTAGTTTAATTATATATATGATGGGCAATGATTTTTTTGGCCCCAAGCCGAATGAAAAAGAAGTTAAAGCCCATCCTAATACAAACAAAATTCTTCTGGTTGGGGAGTGAACCATGTGAGAAAGCCCTAACAGATCTCATAAATTAGGATCACATCAAGTATAAAAAGCAAGGTCTAAGGAGAGTTAATCATTTGATTTCCTGACAAAGTTGATGATAGGAAGAATAAAATCTAGCCATTTAATGCGCAAAAATGAAACAACACTCCCCCGAGCCAATAGGAAGAAGAGAAGGTAAAGGTAAAAGATGAATAACATATCAAGGCCCAATACAACCCGACCCAGAAAGGAAGAATGAAGGATATATATATATATATATATAGAAAGACAAAAGACAGAATGAGTAAGCAAAAAGAGGACTCTCATATTTCTCTTCATTTTCACTATAAGCAGGGAGAAAGAGAGAAGGAGAAGGGGCAATGTTGACTAACAATGACATCAGATAACTCCTCCTATGGGAAGAACTATGATTTCAAGTATGTTATTTTGATTGCAGGAGGAAGAGATGAGACCATGAACCTTTTCCCTCTCAAGTACTCGACTTTAACACTACAAAAAAGGCATTTAGCGAAAGGTGCCAAAAATGTCGTTATATCTTATAGCAGCTGTTTTTTAGATGACCGTTGCTAGTGTACCGTCGCAATAGACCTTAGCGGCGATTTTCTTGACCGTTGGTGAAGACCGCGGGTCTATACTGTCGCTATAGACCCGAAGTGCAATCCTGCGTTCAACCATCTATAGCGGCTGTCAGTGACCGCCGATAAAAGTCTATGCGAACATTTTTTTTTTGCAATGTGCTAGCATTTTTAAAGCACCACTAATTTTTTCCTATATTTCATTGGATATAAAAACTTAAAGAACAAAGATAATACAACAAAATATACTTCATCATTGATTAATAATGTTTTACAATAAACACAACACAATATAAAATACGCGAGCCGAGGGGGTAAGTACCAACACAGAGCGTTACAGAATCTAAAAAGTAACAAGTTTCTAATATAAAATAACAATAAACAAGGACCAACTAAAATATTCAAATACAACACAATAAGCAAGGACCAATTAAAATCTTCCTCCTTTCACGCATCAACATCCTCTTGAATTCCTGTAATTGAAAATAAATATCACATGAGAAATATAAATAAACAAAACATTTATGTAAACAAAATATCTAGTTGTATATAAGGCTAAAAACGTAATCTCAAATATGAAGATCACCAACCTTAAATGCACCAGAAAGCATAAGGTTGTCCAAGATCAGCTATTCCTCGACAAATGGAGTAGCACCCACTAAGCAATTCACAGCCTCTAAGCCCATCAAGATGCCACCTCCAGAGGACTACTTCAACTGAAAATACAAAGATAAATTTCCCAAATTCTGCTGAAGCAGAACAAGCAATGTAGAGATGAAGAATCAGCTTGTCTTTATTCAAACATGCACCAGCCTTGGGCTACCAACCCCGACTACAGATATTGATATATCTATCAACTCAAGTATTAACTCTTGACCTAAGTGGTGCGAAATTAGAAGACAATGCAATTGATCAGGTCACCTCCTACAACTTTCATGAAACTTTAACAAGATGTTTTGAAGGATATTTAGATCACTTTAACTCTCAACTTCCCACCTTGGTTAGTGCGTAAAAATAGCTGTTTGCACATTTACAGGTGAAGATCATCCATTTGGGTTCATCTTGGGGAAAATGATACAATGTCTTCCCTTCCTCCATCCAATTATATTGTTATGACTCTGAAAACAAAACATTTTATTGTGTGGAATCAATAAGGTCCATCCACAAATACCAAAAAGGCCAACAAAGAGAATTTGACAACATTGATTCAAACCACAGCAGAATAAGATTACTAGCTATGGGTAATGAAACTATAGACAAACACAACCATGAATAAGAAGATACCTTCATCCAACCTGTTTACTAGCTCTGGGCAGGTTTCTCCTAAAGCAGAATTTTGCTGCTCACTAGTCATTTTTGCCTCAGGATACTCCGACAAGACCTTCATTCAGATCATAGGGAAAGAGGAAAAGGTCATACTGGGGAGCAAACATAAACTTCCAATGATGCAGAAACCAAAATCAATAACCATAAATAATAACAGTGAAGTAAATAGAAAACCACTCGCTAGTATACCTCCTCATACCTGCTTCAGCTGAAAGGATAGCATGCTCTACAATTTGCACCAATCATGCCTGGGTACAAAACATAAAACAGGCAAAGATTACAACAATGAATGCACCAATTGGAAGTGAAGCATCATCTTGATTGAAATGAAGCTTTCTCTGCCAGTGAAGCATCATCTTGATTGAAATGAAGCTTGCAGCATTCTCCGCTTTTATGAACAATCAAACATACTTACCTTAAGCAAGATATTATATAGTTATTAACTCATGGTACATCCGCTTATTGTAGCAAGACATTAGAATTTCCAACAATTTGTAAGTTCTTTCCGTCATAGTAATGACATCTAGAGAAGAGTTTGAAATCCTAACTACACTCTATCTCTTTCACAATTAATTCCTTCGAAACTTCACGACTATCCTGAGAGACTGAACTTTCATTTTCCACTACCAGTTTGACCTCATTCTCCTCCTCTGTTACATTACCCGAGTCCTTATCCTTGTCTCCTATCATAAGCCTCTGAAGGAAACCATTCAAATCTGGACGGTTATTAAGCTCACTGCGCAAAGCTGCCTCAGCTCTTGTGAAGCGATCTCCGTAGAAATTCCAGAATCACATCAACTGAGTTTGGTTCTGCCATTTCTAACCTCAAAACCTACAAGTAGGTCCCAGGAAGAAGCATCTACTGCACCTGCAGAAACCAAGCAAAACAACGTCATTCGGAGCATTAAAAAAGAAATGCTATTTTCTTATTGCACCATAATTTGCCAAGAAAAATCTGGAACGACCCCCCAAAAAAATTGCAACAAAGAATGTGAAATGTACTGTGAACAAGTTAACAAACCATACCTCGTGTAAAGCTCAAAAAAGTGGCGGCATTTTTGTCTTCGTGCATCCTGAACAATAAGAAAAACCTAACATTTAGAATTCCAAAAAGTTCCCTTCCCACTTCCCCACATTTTCCGAACAACCAAGCAAAGTAAAACCGCAATTTCCATTGCGGAACTCAATTTCTACACTAATGTAGAAGGCCAAAAGTACTTTTCTCGAAAAACCAACTTAAACCAAGGTGATGTTCGTTTTGAGAAAAAATGTAGGATTTTAGAGAAGTTGTGAATTTTTATGTTGAATAGTGTTTTATTGGTGTTTGTGTAAAGTAGAGAGAGAAATGATTTGATGTAATTGTTTAATAAAAAAGTATTGGAGTTATGTGAAAAAGTATAGAGAGAGAAAATTTATGTTGAATAAAAAATTAAAAAGTTGTTGGAGATTGTGTAAAATGTATTGGTTTTTGTGTTTGAATTCTGAATATGTTCGGTGGTAGAATTGTGAATATACTTAGAATCCTGAAAAAATGGTGAAAACGAACATAACCCAAGATCTGACATTATGCTTATACGCAGTGGCGGAGCCAGAAATTTTGTATAGGGGACAGAAACGAATTTTTTTTAAAATAATATAATTAAAAATAAATATTAAATATTATGCAAAAAAAAAATTTCAAATAAGATTTCAATATATCAATATTTTTTAATACCTGAAGACAAATATGTAAAAAAAAAAAATAGAAGGAAAGGGGGCACGAATTAATATTAGGGAGGGAGGGAGGGGTAGGATACTCATAATTATTTTTTTTTTAGAACTGAGGGGGGCAGCTGCCCCCCCGCCCCCCCTTCCCTCCACCCCTGTTTATACGTTGATTTTTACAGAAGTAGAAATGTGTTCAAAAATGGAAAGATTAAAAATAAAAAATAAAATAGAGATAAACGAGGAGGAGGAGGAGGACCACCTGAGGCCGGTAGTGGCCGGTTGCTGCTTATACGTTGATCTTTTAGTTGGGTAAATTGCTCCGCTAGTCCTTGGGGTTTAACGAATTCCCAGAATGGTCCTTGCAGTATGTTTTGTTCTACCAGTACCCATGTGGTTTATAACGTTTCTCATTTTAGTCCTCCCGTCAGTTGGGCCAACGAAAGTTGCATAGGTGGCTGACAACGTCCACAACAGGTCCATAAAGCAAATGACAAGTGTGGAAAATGCCAAATCGTTAAAAGAAAAAAAAGAAATTGTGATAAGGAAACAAGTCGCGTTATGCCCACCCAAAACCATGCCCAAAATGGTATTTCGACTTGTAAAAGTAACTAACATAATCACGAAATACAATCGAAACCTAAAAACCCCCAAATTTACAAACCCTAGCTTGCGAAAAGAAGTCTCCAGATCTGGTCACTCTTTGCACGAACCTTGCAACAAAGAAACCTAGTTTATACTCCTTGTCGTCGTTTAACAAAAATGACGTGGACGACTGCCGAAAGGGGTGCGCTACGAGGCAAATGAGATCAGCAAGAATCGTTAATCCAATTTTTTCAATTCAACTTTCTCAGAAACCGAACAAAGTTCAAACCTTCTGGGGAATACCAATTACACACGGATTTTAATCTTACCTTGTAAACGGTTCCAAAGCCACCTTCGCCGAGCTTGTGAGTTGGGTGAAAATCTTTGAGGGCTGCTGCTAACGTCTCGAATGGAAATAGCTTCTGTTCCTGTTGAGCAATCTTCTCTAACTCTTCTTCATTATGTCCCTCTGATAAATTACACCAGGGCAAGAAAAAAGATCGTATCATGGTCAGAACGTAGCAAATCACAAAATACGGAAACAAAATAGGAAATGTGTTCTGCTGGGTGCCTTTACTTGAACTGAATTTGAAGGGCTTGATGAGATTCTGAAGAAAACTACACTTCGGTTTGTTCATGGCTTTCTGTGGGGTCCAGAATTAGGCCATCAAAGATCAGAAAAGAAGATGTATTTTGAAGTATATACGAAAAACTGCTTTCCTTTGGAAGTTGGCTTCGAGGATTTTGAGAATCCGAGGAAACTTTTTTTCCTGTGGGAACGTGTCTGAGGATGACGATTTGTTGCGCGGGTGACTTGTTTTCTTGTCACAATTTTTTTTTCTTTTAACGATTTGACATTTTTCACACGTGTCATATGCTTAATGGACCTGCTTTGGATGTCGTCAGCCACCTATGCAACTTCCGTTGGCCCAACTGACACGAGGACTAAAATGGGAAACGTTATAAACCACATGGGTACTGGTAGGGAAAAACATACCGCAAGGACCATTCTGGGAATTAGTTAAACCCCAAGAACTAGCGGAACAATTTACCCTTTTTAGTTCTCAGTTCTCAAAAAGTGAAATCCACAATTCAAAACAAGGCAACAATGAATCAAAATCCCCTGACTTCCATTGAATTGAAAAAAAGAGAGGATTGTAGTGAACATGGGGATCGAAGAAGATCGAAGGTTACAGAGAGAAGCGCTATGCAGTACCTCAGATCTGCGCTGGTGGAAAGTCGGATCAAGGAGAACGAAAACTCGCCGTCGACGGGAGGAGCAGAGATGAGGAAGCGGACGTAGGAGAAGCTTGTGGTGGGTAAAGGTTGAGCAAATGAGGGCGCGTAGACCAGGACTTTAAAAAGGAAGGCAAATTTTTCGGTACAGGGCGCGTGCGGCAAATTTTTTCCTAATATTTTTTTCCTTTATATTGTATTTAATTTATTGTATAATGTTCTTATATAAATATGCATATATTTATAACTATCTATTTTTTAAAATTCTTATTTTATTATATAATAAATTGAGTCACAATACATGTGGGTACACTTATAAACTTATACATATCACATTGTAGTAAAAAAATGGAGATACACTTATATAATATTGTTGTCACAATACATTATATATATTATACTATATGTATGTGTGTGTGCGCACACATTAATTAACATAAGTACTTTATATGTATGTACCTAATTAATGACTAAATCATAGCCTCTAAGACTATATATTAAGTTATGTACTTTAATTGCATATGCAAATCTCACAATATATTATTTTTTGAAATTAAATAATATGTCCTAGTTAAATAGTATTATATTAATATTTATGTTCGTTATAAGTATGATAATAGGTGTTTTAAAAACTACTTAGATTTAGTTAATATATATGCAGTTACTATAACAACCATATGTATAATTTAAAATATATCATATAACAACTTCAATGTTCATAACACTCTCTCTAATTCTATATTTTATTAAGTAGGTTCATTTAAAATAATTTTATTCAAATGCATGACAAGATAAAATTATATATTAAAAAGAATATAATAAGATATAAAATAATTATTTACATTAATTAACTTATAATTAATAAATAATTTTTTTTATTTTAATTAGACTTATAGCAGCGTTTGTTGACACAAACACTGCTAAAGGTGGGGTGCTTTAGCGGCGATCACAATGACCGCCGCTGTAGGTACCAAACAAACGCTGCTAAACTAAAAAGACCGCCACTATAGATGATTTCTAGTAGCGTTTTTAGCGACCGTCTCTAAAAGGACCGTCACTAAATAGGGCTGTCCATTGGCCGGTCCGGCCGGCCAAACCGGCCATATTATGAAGTATATAGACCGGACCGGTCCCCGGTTTCACCGGTTCGGTCTGGGCCGGTTTGGGTCGGTTTGAGTCATGCCATTTTGGGCCGATTTTGGGTTGGACCATGCCATTTTGCGCCGGTTTTGGGTTTGGACCATGTCATTTTGGGCCAATCTTCGGTTTGGAGAGGTATACTCCGGTCCAAGTCCAGTTTTCCACATGGGTAACCCGGAACCAGACTGAAGTATACCGGTCTCGGTTCGGTTTGTCCAAAACCGGTCCGGTTTCGGTCCGGGTTGGCCGGTCCGGCCGGTTTGGTGGACAACCCTATCGCTGACCTGTTTTTTGTAGTGTAAGTCTAGTTCCCTCAGGCTATTGACCCAATGGATGTTGTGATGGACCAGTTTAAAATGGCTCCAGAAATATATATAGCAATGTTGTAGCTTGGGCCTCAAATCGACAAAGTTTACCTACTTTTTAAGGCCGGTTTATTTCCGACCCATTCCGGTCTTTTTTTCTAAACAATAAAACTTGGGGCATGTTCGGTTCCCACTTTTTTTTTAGGATTTTCATAATACTTTTTACATTTACAATCTCAACATCACAAAAATACGCATTTCAATACAACCCAACATTACTCTAAAATCACACATCAATATAATTCAACAACTTTTGCACGCATACCAATATTACTCTAAAATCACATAAATATTAACAATTCGATTAAAATCTTACGATTTTACTCAAAACAAACCTCCCTTGACAAGCAGCGTCAACATCCCAGGAAACAATGTCAGAGGGAATAATGTTTACATCTATAGAACCAAAAATAGCTACCATGGGATCCAATTAAAACCTTGACAAGCAGCGTCAACATCCCATTGCGCAAGACCATGCGCCAAACCATTAGCTTCCCTTGGGATCCAATTAAATTGCCAGTTCGGGTGCACTATCCACTGAAGTTTGATAAACCGGATATCCTCCTCAATAATCCAATCAGGCAGCTCTTCAGAAGTGGATATTTGATTAATCAAAACCTGTGCGACAAATTTTACCTACCCACGACACTGGGATCCTCTCTTAAATTGAATTTATAATATAGTGTGCTATGCTTCATTATATTACTACCAAAAAATTTGCTATGCACCAGTGGACATGACGTGTCACGAAAAGTTTATCGCCTTCCCTTTTCCTGAGATGCGAGGCAGAAAAGAAGCTCCATTTTGTATCAGTTCTTCTGATCAAATTTCTCCGCTTCTTAACGTATACGTTGAAATATGAGTAGTCCCACGTTGCTCAGCAACGTGGGGTGTGTGTGTTTAGGCTTATAAATATAAGTCTCCCTTTATAATTTCTTTTAGCCTCTCTTTATAATTTCTTTTTCACACATGAGAGGTAAACAAATCTAATTAGATTTTTTCATAAAATTTTTATTTCTAACGGTACAAGTGCCAATCTAGTATATTGCGACACTTTGCACATCCCCTGAGAGCAGATAAGACTGGACTAGTTTTGATTGTAGCGGCCAGCCGTTATTTTAGCTTCCTCTCGGTTCAGAGGTTGAACATGACTTCTTAGTACGTCTTTTCCAGGTTAGAAATGGTTTGTTACGATTTCCTTGTGTGCTTGTTTATCGAAATAGCTTGGTTGGTATCTGGGTGTTGTGTATTTGGTCGAGATTTAGCTTATGACTCCACTGAAATGGCTGTTGAAGTAGGACTCCAAAAGGAGTATGAAATCACGCAGTCACATTTTCTGTGAAATTGAGACATGTGTCATATGATCGAGTTCTTATTTATGCTTTCAACATTTTTCCGTTTTCCCTGGGCATGCTTTCTTCACCTTTGTTGCATTCAAAGGGATCTTTTGAATCTCTGTTTTCTGGTTTTTGAGATTCAGTTTCGGAATCTCACTGGGGTGGTTGTGCAAGTGACATTCCTTGGGAGGGAGAAAAGAAGTGAATGACTCATTCCGTTCATGTCAATATTTGAGGGCTTTGCAACAGAGAGAAATTCATATTTGTCTGAATTTTGCTGTCGATGTCAATCCTATTCTTTTCTCTCGAGGAGATCTAGATAAAAGAACAAAACATAAAATCAAGAAGTGCAAGTGTTTCTTTGGGCTCTTTTACTTATTGATTTTGGACTTGTTGTCTGTCATAAGCGATTCAAAGCTGCAAATCTGAATGCGGATCTTCACCTGTTAGTTTATTAACCTCATAATCTAGCACTTGTTATATGCTCACTACTTGTTTGGTCACAGTTCTTCAATGAACTTTGCTATATTTTTTTTTCGTAAGCTAGCACTGAATGCATTGAAAGAGACAGAAGATTGAATCTCCATTCAATTGTAATGTTACATTGGTTTCCCTGATCTCTGACAAGTAGGTTTTATGAGAATATTGCATTAGCTATGGGCTTTCATTAGCATGTTATGTTAAGCCGCTGGAATTGCACCAAAGATGGCCTTGGCTTCTCCTGCAAAAGTGATTCTAGGCTCAATTGCTTTTGTGATCTTCTGGGTACTGGCGGTTTTCCCAGCCGTTCCTTTTCTACCAATTGGGAGGACTGCAGGGTCCCTCATGGGGGCCATGCTAATGGTCTTATTCCGCATCCTGAGTCCAGATCAAGCATATGCAGCAATTGATCTCCCAATCCTTGGTCTGCTCTTTGGAACAATGGTTGTCGGTGTCTATCTTGAAAGAGCAGACATGTTCAAACACTTGGCAAGGTTGCTCTCATGGAAGAGTAAAGGAGCAAAGGACTTACTTTTTCGAATATGCCTCATTTCAGCCTTCTCAAGTGCTCTTTTCACTAATGATACCTCTTGTGTAGTTTTGACTGAATTTGTCTTGAAAATTGCTAGGCAACATAATCTCCCACCTCAGCCTTTCCTTCTTGCCCTGGCCTCTAGTGCTAATATTGGGTCTTCTGCAACTCCGATTGGTAACCCCCAGAACTTGGTTATAGCTCTTCAGAGTAAGATATCTTTTGGGGATTTTCTAATTGGGATTCTTCCAGCAATGTTCATGGGAGTAGTTGTCAATGCTCTAATACTTCTATGTATGTACTGGAAATTGTTATCTTTTCAAAAGGATGAAGAGGATCCACCTCAGGTAGAAGTCGTTCAAGAGGAAACAATAAATTCTCATCACTTTTCACCTGCCATGATGTCACCTTTTACATCCTTGAATTCTCACGAGTGGAACTCTAGATTGGAAGCTATGGATGGGCAAAGCTCGCCCAATATTAATGTGAATGTGGGGCGCCGGCGCGTTGAGACTGTTGGAAACCATTTAGGTTCAGATGATAATCAAATCAACCAGGTCCCTAGTGGCATTTTGGATTCTACAGGAAATTCAAATACATCAAGAGAGGAGGAAAATGATACAGTAGTTTCTCAGATGGGGGAGGAGGATATCATTCCTTCAGAGCCTGTTGCAATATTAATGGAGAGACCAAGAGAGGCAATTTCTACACACTCTTCGGAAGGAAAGGAGGATTTGACCATGAGATGGAAAAGGATGTTGTGGAAGTCATGTGTTTATCTTGTCACCGTGGGAATGTTGATTGCTTTGCTTATGGGTCTGAATATGTCATGGACTGCAATTACTGCTGCACTTGCCCTTGTGGCTCTTGATTTCAAGGATGCTAGTCCAAGCCTTGAAAAGGTACAATCAGCCAAGACAATGGTCTTTGTTCTCCTTTCGAAGTTATTATTCCCTTTTACGTATCAAGAGGACCCTGAAAATTTAAAGCAGATTATGCAAGATTATGAAGGGGGATTACTAATTGTTTGCTGGACTAACTATCTAATTTCATTTTTTTTTGCCAGGTCTCTTATTCACTTTTAATTTTCTTTTGCGGAATGTTTATCACAGTTGAGGGCTTAAGTGAAACTGGAATCCCTAGTACTTTATGGGACTTACTGGCATCCTATGCACAAATTGATCACGTTAGCGGGGTAGCAGTTCTTGCCATTGTCATACTTGTCCTATCAAATTTGGCTTCAAACGTACCAACTGGTATGGCCTGCAACAGATCAACTAGATTCCCTGCATGTTCCCCATATATATTATCCATTTAATCATTTATTTATTTTGGACCTAGCTGATGAAATTAGCCTTTTAGTGTCGCATCTGATTGTTAAGTCTATTTTATGCAACTCATGTACTCCCTCAACTCCGACAATACTTGTGGTCCTCTAACGTCCTACTTGTTAGCAGTTTGTGATGCGAATTCCAGAGTTTTATGTTAATGATTTGTTCTTTCTATTATGTTTTGCAATATTACGTTAACGTCCTTGATTTATGATGATGTGGTTGTCGATTTGTAAATCATTACTCAGCATTATACGTACACGCCATTTTCGAAACTGAAGTACCTGAGGATTAATGATTATAACTACTCGTACGTGCTCATGCTGTGTAGTTCTCTTGCTCGGCGGACGAGTGGCAGCGTCGGCAGCTACGATTTCTGCAGCTGAAGAGAAGAGGGCATGGCTCATCTTAGCTTGGGTCAGCACGGTCGCTGGGAACCTCTCATTATTAGGATCAGCTGCAAACTTAATAGTGTGCGAGCAGGCTCGCCGGCTCCCACCCCTTGGGTACACTTTATCCTTCTGGACCCATCTGAAGTTTGGACTCCCCTCGACTTTTGTAGTCACTGCTATTGGTTTGGCATTCATAAGATGATACTCACGTTCTAACACCAAGGACTTCTTGGTTTATGTAAAAAAATAAAATAAAATAGGAAGTCATGATGTATAAAGGAAGATATATATAGTATGTCCAGAGACCAGCAATAAAAACGCAGTTTGTGCGCCATTTTTCACTTTATTTTAAGAGAGATCATAGATGAAATGGATGAATGTAACTAAAGATCGAGAAAAGGGAAAGAAGAAATTAGAGCAACAGAAGACTGTAGAAGCCAACGCTGCCATCATAGTGGCTGATTAGAACAAGCTTTTCCGATTCTTTTCTATAATCAGACGTAGCTTTCTATTTGAAAACTTCAATCATGCCACCACTTAATTATTTCCTAGACATTGTCTTGTATATTCCACTCCTTTTGTCCGAGAAACTAAAATTCAGTTGTGACTGGTTTTTGAATGTTGTATTGTTACTGTACATGACCTCTTCTTATAGACGCGGTGTCAAGACTTGAAACAATTAGTAGGCTACGAATACAAAATTCAAACGACTAAAGAAGCTTAGGCTAATACAACTGAAAATCTACTGTTGTAATTGTGAAATTTCTTTAGAACAGGACTCCTTATCTGGCCTTCGTATCTCGGTTAACACTTCATCTTCTACACTTTCTAGAGAGAAAAACTCTTCCTTCTTTCTTCCCTCTCCTCCTCTCAAAACTCTTTCTTCCGTTGAATTTTCTCCCTCCCCGAAGAAGCTCTAAGGACGGATCACCATTTCTTATTCTTCTTTCTTATCTTTTCCTCCTGATCTTTTCTTCTCTATATTTTCTACTCTCTCATCTTCTTCTTCTCCTTTTCTTCACTCTTCTTCTTTCCTCTCTCTTCCTCTCTTGGGTTTTTTTGCTTTGCTTCTCCTTCGCTCTCTTCTTCTCCTCTTTTTTTCATTCTCTCTCCTCTCTTCGTTTTCTTTAGGGTTAAATGCATGTCATGCCCCTGTGGTATGCGGTAATAGCAAATATGCCCTTGAGGTAAACAAAGTCTTTTTCATACCCCTGAGGTAAACATTCAGGAGCAAATATGTCCTTCCGTTATGTTTACTTCAGGGGTATGAAAGAACATATTTGCTCCTGAATGTTTACCTCAGGGGTATGAAAATGACTTTGTTTACCTCAAGGGCATATTTGCTATTACCGCATACCACAGCGGCATGACATGCATTTAACCCTTTTCTTTATTCTCTGTTTTTTCTTTCTTTCTCCCTCTGATTTTTGCAAGCGGCCTTTATCTTAATGTTCAGGATGGATGCATGTGGTGGTAGCAGCAGAAGATGCAAAGGAGCATTCAATAGAAAGAAAGAAGACAGATAAATGAGGTGCCCTTTTTTCTCTCAAGAAAAGACGCGTTTACAAGGCCAGAAAGGACAAGTGTGCCAGAGCGACCACCAATTTTTGGGTGCCGTCAATTTTCACCCATATTGACATTAATTTGGCACTATACAAAGGACATTTTGTGGTTTAGTGCACGTGACTAGAGTATTAAGGTGCTTGTCTTGTTTTTTTGTTAGTGGACGTACTTGCCACCAGAAATTCTAATAAATTCATGATGTGCCATATGCAATGCGGCCTCGCTTATGTTGGTAGTCCAAACATTCATGTAAGCACGTTGACGTGCTTCAACTCTTTTTCCTGTTTCTATGAAAAAAAGAAACTTCGGAACATTTCAACCAGACTATATCCTATTAATTCTGGTAGTTGCAGTACTCTTGAAGATATATAGTTAGTGTCCCTTGCAATTTGCGTTTCACTTCTTGCTTGCAGACTTGGCACTCATGACTAAAGGTATCTAACGTGACACGCGGTGATGACGTGTTACCAAGTCACTCAAACTAATAAGTTGGACCGGTCTGATCTGTTAGTTTAAAGAGAAATGCTAGGCATCCCGAAGATTTTCCCGAAAGCTGTCCCGAATGCTGACGTGGCCAATTTTTTAAAGACAACTCCATGCGGTTTGATGAATGAGATTGCATAACCGGGTTTTTAAGAAATGCAAACCGGCTGGGTGAAATAACACACGAAAAGCAACCCGATTTCTCATCATTTCCCTCTCTGTCTCTAACTAATTTTCGGCATTTCAGAGTTATCGTCTGCTGCAGGTAAATTTCTCTCAGTAGATCTGGCATTTTCAATCGCATTACTTTCATTCACTACATGATGTTCGAATTCCCTGCCCGGTCAGTGTAATGTTGCTGTTTCTTTGCTTTGAATATATTAAGGTTTTCGTTTCGCATTAGATCTCCCTGGACCCTGTTGGAATTTCGGCCTCTTATTACTTTCTTTTTTTACTATTGAGTTGTGGTTTATAGTTGGTTTGCACTTTTGTTCCTAATTCTTTTTATCTTTTTTTTTTATCTTCTAGTGTTCAGAGATTTTCACTGCATTACCTGTATCTGGCTGATTTGATGCTGTGATTGCTCAAATCTACATTTAGGTTTCTTCTGTTATTCGGTCGCTTTGAGTAACTTTTTACGGAATTGAACTTTTAGAAAATATAGATCTTCACATTTCCTGTATTGAATCGACTGCATTTCACTGATTTTGATCTCTGGATTTACTGAATGACCTCGAGTAATTTCCAATTTCAGTGACTTTTCTTTAATTCAAGAGTTTTGATAGCTTTGAACTTGATCTTTGCATTTCGATTTAGGAAAAAATGAGAGAGATCCTCCATGTTCAGGGCGGACAGTGTGGGAACCAGATTGGTTCTAAGTTCTGGGAAGTTGTTTGCGACGAACACGGCATTGAACCAATTGGAAGGTACATTGGGACCTCGGATCTGCAGCTGGAGCGTGTCAATGTCTACTATAATGAAGCTTCTTGTGGGAGGTTTGTTCCCCGTGCTGTGCTCATGGATTTGGAGCCTGGCACTATGGACAGTGTTCGCACTGGTCCATATGGCCAGATCTTCCGTCCTGATAACTTTGTATTTGGACAATCTGGTGCTGGAAACAACTGGGCGAAAGGGCACTACACAGGGTGCAGAGCTTATTGATGCTGTTCTTGACGTTCTAAGAAAGGAGGCTGAGAACTGTGACTGTCTTCGAAGAGGAGAGAAATCGGGTTGCTTTTCGTGTGTTATTTAACCCGACCGGTTTGCATTTCTTAAAAACCCGGTCATGCATCTCATTCGTCAAACCGCATGGAGCTGTTTTTAAAAAATTGGCCACGTCAGCATTCGGGACAACTTTCGGGAAAAATCTTTCAGGATGCCTAGCATTTCTCTAGTTTAAAATCTACATGATCAAATATTGTCTACTCCACTTGGACCTAACGCCATCATGTCTAGTTTTTTTTTTGTAAAGATTGCGTATCCCCGAATAACCACTGCAAGACAAAAGGCTTTCTGCCACGTTTTTGAATGTCGGCAAAAGCCCAATTTTCATGGCATGTGGGGTTCTGGTGACGGTTTCATTCCATCGGTCGAGCGTGAGAAGAACCAGATGGTCTAAAAGATAAAGTCATGAAAAAACGTTTCCTGACCGTCTGTTGATGTCCACAGTGAATAACGTGGGCTCAACTATGAAATCTTGTGTCACTAAAGCTCTTTCCCAAAATAGGAACATTCGTGGCAGTTGTTTACAGCCCATGAAAAATCGGTCTGTGGCTTTTTCTGTTGATATCCACGACGAATAACGTGGGCTCAACCATGGAATCTTGCGTCACTGAAGCCCTTTTCCAAAATAGAAATATCGTGGCTATTCTTTACAACCCATGAATTTCATTTTGTCAACACAAATTTTTTGTGTGGCTTGACAATTAATAGTCGTGACAATAATGTTGTGAAATAAGAATTTCAGTGGCTAATTCTTATTGTGCCTACTACATTATGTTATTTCCTAGACTTTTTCTGCTGCCTTTAACTAGTAGGGAATTTCATCTTGCCCCACAATTTATCGGCGTCGTTATTTTGGAAAAACTCACATCTCTATTACGTCATAAGTTAGTATTTTCCACAATGTTACTGTTGTGCCAAGTACTTCTTTTTGACAATTAAATTTAAATGATAACCATATACATTCAGATTTTTTTTGCCATACCAACAGCTGGATTATGTTGTACAACCAGAAAATTCATAGTTAATATCAAACTAATTCATAGTTAATACCAAACATACCAGCAGTACTAATAGATCATAACAAGCACCTTACAAAATCAATAGAAATGTTCTAGCAGTAATAGAAATGAAGTACTGCTGCACTAATAGAAATGAAGGACTGTTGCACTAATAGAAATAAAGTACGGGTGCACTAATAGAAACATATTACTGTTGCACTAATAGAAATGTAGTACTTCTACTAAGGCTGCCCATTATCGTTGTTTCTCTGGCTTTCTTGGTTCCCTTCATTTTCTTCTCTTCTCTCAGGAATCTGCTCATACAAGAACTCAATCTTTCTATCATGTCCTTCCCACTTACAAGCATATTCCTTACATTGTTCAAGTAGTTGTTTAACTTCAGTGGTCACAGTTTCATAGGCAGATTTGTAATGTTCTACTTCAAACTTGTATTTTTCAACTTGTTTTTTGAGTTGCATAACTGTTGATGATCGCGATTGGGTTGATGGTGGGGGAATAACATACTTTCTCATGCCTCTTACGGATCCAGACTTACCCCAAGCACTTTAGTCAAGATATCATTAGCAATCCCTTCATCTTTCTTTTCAGGGTCTCTCTCCTTTTGAAGCTCTACCATCTTCAGTTGTAATTTTTGGGAGATTCTATATATCAAACATAGAATATTACATTTTAGATGTAAAACTTCAAACATACTATACCCTCTACAAAGGTGATAGCAAAATACGTTAAAAATAATAATTCCTGCCTCATCTATATGGAACACAACATCAGGTAATAGATTGTACAAGAGCAGAATATATAACACTATCTAATTTCAAATGAAGAAATTCAGCTACGTCAGATTGTACAAGACTAGAAAACATAATCCCATTTATATTTGAAAATTCATCAACATTAGCCCAAATGTGTATCATTAATATAGAGGAACAGATCGTACAAGAGCAAATAAAAGACAAACTGATCAACCGAGATTTGTTCATCGACCTCATATAAAAATAAACATGATGAACGTACATAAATTAGCCGTTAAAAAACCAAATATCGTTATTCCTTTCAAGTCGTGTTTTCAACCGTGCGATCTCAGTATCATCAATGTCTGGCGCCTGTGTCTCATCTTCTCAGTAGAAAATAAAATTGTTAACGGAAAGAAAATGGGGGAGGAAACTTGACATTTTGCCATAGAAAACACTTGAACAGAACATAGAAAGAATTATCTTACCATCATCTGTTCGAATTGTATTTTGTGATGAACTCATCAGATTAAATGTGGGTATTTTCAGATCTTCTTCATCTATCAATATGTACTTCCTCTTATTTTTTCCAAGAACTGGATCGTTAGGTGGGAGACCACTCTTACCTGCAAATACTCGAACATTTGTGTTGAGAGATGGACTGATTGTGCTTTGGTTCCCATACACGTTAATGTTTGCATTTTTGCTGGGACCCAACCAGAATTCTGCTGCGTTTCCTTTGTCTTCTTCCCAAACAGAGCCATATGTGCAATGGATTGGTACAAGAAAAAGAATAAGAATTTCATACACAACTGAAATATCATAACTGATCCATCAAGACAAACACATATATACACAAGCTTGCTCTACTCCTGCATCGTATAGATAGAGTATGAAATATTGGTCTACCCGAGTGCAGAGATCCATATGAGTACGTTGTCCCTTTATATAATGAAGTCATGAACGGGTCAAACTTTTTTCAGGAAAAAACAGGCACTCTACTTTGTCCCGCCATGGGAGAAGATTGAAATTTTCACCATGAGAAAATTTAGCTTAAAGTAAAGCGTTGTCTTTGAGAATTGAAACAGATACAACTCTTTGTAATCAACAACCGCATATGTCGAGTATGCAGTCGACAACCCATTCATATTAATTCCAAATTTAATGCCCACCAGAACGCTCAGCACACCTTGATCATGCGCGCCTCCTCCCTGATATTTCTCCTCTCCTTCTATCTTACTCACTTATCTATCTATTTAGTCTTTAAAAAAAAAAAGATAATAGGTTTAGCCTTGCATCCGTATCTATCTATTTAGTCTTTGTTTTTTTTTTAAAAAAAAAAGATAATAGGTTCAATCATTGATGCAAGGCCACGTCTTTCCTTTAAAGTAGGAATTTCAATACATTTGAAAATTAAAGCTAATAGGTTCAGTCACATACATCCAATTATTAGACATCGAACGGAATAATAATACCATAACCAACAATTATGTAATGGAAAGACCTAACCTCATGCACAAACATCTTTGTTATTTTCAGAACATTTAGCGAAATGGGAAATAGTTAAACATGAAATAATAAACATGTCACGGTGGAAGCTTCCAAATCGAAGATGTCATTACTGGACCCTCACACTTTTTTTCCACAACACTGTGAACATTATAAAAAAACAACCATGAAGCCATTAGGATGCAGGTCACCCGACGAGATCTTATTAATATCTACTCATACTATGTTATTGTTGAGTGGTATCTACATCCAAAAAATGACCTGCCTGGATTCATCGACCTATTCTATTGAAGTAGCATCAATGGAACACCACACTTACATAATACAATTGTGTGTTCATGGAATTTGATACGACTATATTCAGAGGTTGATGAGGAATTTCTGTCTAACATTGTCCAAAACATTCCAATAAGGAAGTGCATGGTTTCTCCCTCAAACTCTAATTCTTGTTTATACATGGCAAGTGTAATGGTAACATTTTGTCTCAATTACACATCAATTAATCCAAGACACATATATCTTTTTGGGAAATACAAGTTCAAACGGTTGAGTATTTGAAATTTGAATTGCTCATAAATTAACAATTTCATATCACTAAGTATAATTATATGGAGATTTTTTAACCCTTTTCAAACTATTAAACAAATTTTATTTTTATTTTTTTACAATAACGTCAATTCCATTTCCATTGAATAACATGATAATTTGTTATTCATTTTTTCCCCTTGTAATATTGACAACACAATTTAAAACAATTAATCTATGAGTTACAAGCCAATTTTTTCAACGTCCATAAATTGAGGACCAAATCAGTTTAATTTTCAATATTTAACTTAATCATTGTTATTGACTTGATTTAAACAAGAATTTAATATAGAACGACACACAATTCTTTTCTTCGATTTTAATAGTAAGTGTATATACCAAGACCGTGTATGAGCAACTGATTTCTTGCTTGCATAGAAATGACATTAGTACGTAGTGGAGTTTTTTTTTTAAATAAAATAATATAACATGATTTTTTTTTAATAGGACATGATGGAGTTAACATATATACGTCCATTTCAACAAAATCACCTATGGCTTGATTTTTTTTTCTTTAATACGTTTATCTGTTAGTATATGAGTAATTGATCACTTAGCATAGAACTGACATTATTACATAGTGGAGATTTTTTTAAAAGAAATAATAGGACATGATTTTTTTTAATAGGACATAATGAATTAATATATATATATACGTCCATTTCAACAAAATCAACTATGGATTTGATTTTTTTTTTTCCTTTAATAGGTTTCTCTGTAATTAGTATATGACATATTGATCACTTACTTGCATAGAATTGACATTAGTACATAGTTTTTTTTTTTTAAAAAAATAGGACATGATTTTTTTTAATAGGACATAACGGGTTAACATATATACGTCCATTTCAACAAAATCAAATATGGCTTGATTTTTTTCCTTTAATACGTTTCTCTGTTAGTATAAAAAAAATATGAGCAATTGATCATTTACTTGCATAGAACTGACATTGGTACAGAGTGGAGATTTTTTTTTCAAAAAAAAAGGACATGAAATTTTTTTTAATAGGACAAAATGGAGTTAACATATATACGTTCCTTTAATAGGAAATGATTTATTTTTCTTCCCTTTAATATGTTTCTCTGTTAGTACTCATTTTTTTTTAATAAGCTTTCTTTGTTAGTGCTCACATACATAATGGCATCCCATATGTACTTACAAAATTGATACCATGTTACATTCCACATTAGATCTTGATCTATTCTTAATCATTAGTCAACAAATAAAAATGCATTGGACAGAAATATATTCTAACTCCATTCTCATTCATAGTTGGGTCAATGGGTACACAGCAACAGAAAAACTGCAAAACATAACACTATAATTCACCATCACAAAAACTGTAAACAACTTCATAAAATATTCTGATCAGCAAAAGACCACTGCCCCCAATCTTCCTCTCCTAAACCAAGCAACCCATCAGTCACAACCGACTCCACCATCTCCATCTTCACCGCCATCCTGGTGCTTCGGGAGGCCGCCCATGTCTTGGTCCTGCCGGTCCTTCATGGCCTTCCGTATCTTCCTCAAGAGAATGTGTGCAGCAATGTGTGAATGCTTCCTTCTGTTCATTTTAGGTGTCCCACTGCTCGGACTGGTGGGCGGAGCAGCTGGCTGAGTGGGCGTAGGAGGCCCTTCGGTAATCCTTGTTGGAGACTTCTCATCATCCGAGAAGAGTAGGTTATCTATGTCAATATCTTCAGGTTCTGAATCTGTAGAGGAAGAGGAATTCCATCCTCCGGAGGAAGATGATTGTAGCATATCAGGTACGATGGAGGTTTTTTTTGGGGATGTTTCAGAGAGGGGGAAATCAAGAGGTGGGAGTGCTTCCAGGTGAACCGTTTGGGCTGCACGGTTCACATCCACCTTGCTGACTTTTTGGTTTAGGCGAACCTTGTTTGACGTTGAGGGGAACTTCATCAGACATGATTTTGAATTTCAAAGGGAACTCTAGTTCTAAATTTCAAAGGGAATTACGATGGATGTTTGGGCACAAAAAAATTGAATATAAACGTCACCGCAATCCCTACGCGAAAGAATGTAGCTATAAGAACTTACCGTCATGGCCAAAAATCTTTTTTCTTTGGCAACCATTAATGGCGTGGTAAAAACTATCGGGACCCCGTAGCAAATAAATAGTAATTACTCTAAACCAATATGTCATGGAAACAAATTCAACTTTCGTAATCTGTAATTTAAATACCCACGCGTCGTTAATATAAAGTGGGAATAACCCCTTTAAAAGCCATGAAAAAATAATCGTTGAGAAAAATAACGTGACAACTAGTTTAATTTGGTGGATCTCTGGCCACGCAACCAAATCTGTTGTGGATATTAATCTTACGGTCACGACCCTAAATAATCTAACACGAATCTTAAATGGATATTGCATTTCCCACGTTAAAAAATTGTAGATAGTAGTACTCATCATCGTGATTATTTATGTTTTATCTTGGCCGAAAGTCGATAACGTCATTGAAAACACTGTTTATCGTAGCGAATAAGTATTAATTACCCAAAGCCGACGAGACATGACCACGAATTAGATTTTAGTGGCATGTAATTCAATTAACCTACGAGACGTCAATCGGGCGTGGAAATAAGCTGGTTTCAAGCACGAAAACAAAAAATATAAATGTTGCAGAAAAAAATGTGGCTCTAGATCTTTTTTCTTGTAGTGAACTCTGGGGTCTACGTGATTGGTGGTGATGTGTCTTCTTTAACTAGGTGGGATTTATTCCTTCAATATAACTAATCCAATTGATGTAATGGACACTCTATGTTGAAAGGATTCTCCGGGGACAACTATTTATATATATGACTAGCTATTTAGGATACACATTGCTCGAAAATTGAGGCATAATCGAATTTTCAAAGAGTGGGAGGAATACATGTAAGTTACATGACATGAAAACCACTGCGTAATTAATAGTTGAGTCTGTGAATGGAGTCACAACGAAAACATAGATTTGAGAGTAAGGTACAACGAGTTATAGTTTAATTAGGAAGTTTTTAAGAATATGGTGATAGTTAGTTTGTAGGGTTTTATTGTAATTTATCCCCAATTTTTTTTTTGTAAATACGAGAAAAAGCAAGAAACAAAAATTTTATTTTATTAAGTCTTATTTTACAACTCTTTATCGGTTGCGTTTCTCATGCTTAAACAATTTAATTTAAGCAGTAGATCAGGATCATACAGTTTCAACTGTGCATGCATGCCTAGCTGTTATCTTACTTAATAATTAAAGTGTTTTTTTTTCTTATTTTTGTTTCTCACCTCTTGCTAAATCTAATTAATTGAACACCCTCATAATATATGAAATATGATCGATGCTGATGAAACAAAAGCAATATTCTTCCTTGAGAAAAATTTCAACGAAGTACTGATCAGCTGCTTTTGATCAACAGTTTGAAAGATCGAATATGCATGGAAAATGGAATTGCATGCATGTGATCATCATGTGCTAGCTTTTTCTTGGAAAAAAATAATCTCTTGTACGCTTGAAGGAAATCAAAAGCTAAAGAGGACGTATATTTCCATTCCAAGGCTAATTATTACCGGCGGCCGGAAGAAAAAACACACGAGAGAGTTCAATCGAGATAGTACGTACTGTTATGTTACTGTTTCTGACGATGTCACCATTAATAGCCATTATCGTTCCCGGAGACGTATCTACTTACAAGGCCTTTTAATTAATTACTTGTAGCTTTTTAACCTGATGATCAGCATGATTTGTGTATCCTCTTTCAGTTCTCTTGCATGGAGCACGAGTGGCAGCATCTGCGGCTGCAATATCTTTGGGGTACGTACGAGCGGAAGGCCTGGCTCATATTAGCTTGGGTGAGCACGGTGGCAGGGAACCTAACGCTGTTAGGAAATACACGACTATATAAACAAGATTATTGCAGTTTATTAATTAAATGGATATGATTACAGATGGGAACACATATTATTCAAAAATGATATAAAAGTATTTCTTACTTAAAAAAATAACAAATATGATTATATTGCACACGCGCATGAACCGTGGCGATGAAATCATGTTAACCTACATTTACACGTGTATGTTTTTCTCAGAAGTTGGGAGAGGATCAAGTCCAAGGGTATATTCGTTTTGAAGAGTTTTGTAGGATTTGAAGCGTTTTGTGAATTTTTATGTGATGTTAAAGTTGTATTAATGTTTGTGTAGATATTGATGATGTGTAAAACAGTGATGATGATGTTTAAAGTAATTTTTTTATTTCGAATTTTTTTATTTTTTTTATTAAAATTTGAATATTTAAAGATAAAAAAATCAAAAGCACATAATTGTTCAACAATTGCAGTCGGAATGATCGAAGAAAAATATTTAAAGATTTTTTATTTAAAAAAAAAAAGCAAAAAAAGTTGCACGTAAATTGGAATGCAGTGGGAGATGCAGGGGACAGCCGAAAATAGGGGAAGAGAGTAGACAGGGCTGGATTTCTCGTTTTTCTTCTTTTTTTTGTCGAACAAAAATGTCTTTGGTTTCAGATAAGTTTTTTTTAGAAACCGATCATCTCCCAAGTTGGCAATAAACGTGATTGGGAACATGGCACGTGCAAGGGTGATAGTGGAGGTTGCCAGGTGGCGGGTAGGGTTAAATTTGGGGAGCCCACAGGGCAGGAGTGTCCTATACATCTCCCCTAGACTAGTGTAGATTGGGGCACCTTTCATCTCCATCTTCTCTCAGATACATAAAACTATTGAACTTGTCTCTTACGTTGTTCGCGCTTTTACGGATTTTCAGGTCTTCGTATTGGAGTCCAAAAGATGGAGAATCTTACCCACATTAACTTGGTCACATTTTTTTTATGGTTACCCTTATTTGACATTATGAAACTCACACTCCAACTCTTTCTTGGAAATTTCCGGACCAAGATTAATCTTGCAGGGAGGATTACGCTAATAAATCTCTCTCTCTCTCTCTCCTGTGATTTGGCTATCCCAAGTCAACGAAGGGCAGCTCTCCCAGCCGTGAACTGCGAAGCACCTATGAACACAAAAGTCCAAGTGATGAGGGCCTGGGAACAACTGATCACAAACCATTTTCTCTTTGTCAGGGAGGGGTAAACTCCTTTGACTTTGATTAAGTAAACGCAGGTGTCGGTTAGCTAATTTCAGGAACTTCAAATATCAAGAGGTGCGTAAATAAATAAATAATAACAATATTTGGTAAATGACGTGGTACTTAACTTAAGTTGTGTTTGAGTGTTAAAATTTTGAGAAGTTAAAATTTTAGTATATTAAATTTGATGAAAAAATGAAGAAAGATATGATTTTAAATATTTATTATAATAATGATGTGATGGAGAGAGATTATATTATAATTTTTTATCGTGTTAAAATTTTAAGAAGTGTAAAATTTTGAGTATCAAACATAGCATAACTCGAGCTAAACATTATTCGATGAGCATATTCTAGGTTTTTTAATTTTTTTGGTTCATTTCTTTTGGCCAATTATATTTTTAGTTTTGATCTTTTGGGAATACTTAAGAGTTAGTTGATATTTTTTTATGAAATGGAGATAAATTTAAAGGACCAGTATTCCCCCAAAAAAGGTGGCAAAAAAAAAGAGAATCTCAGTTAGAAGAGCAATATTTTTGAGCAGAAAGGAAAGGGTATATTGCTATAAAGGAGCTGTAAATAAATAGTGGTAATAAACAAAATTATTACTACAACAAGAGTAACTAAAATTATTTCAGTTATAAGTTTCATTCATCGTTTTTAAATCAAATTTTTACTGGCTAAGAAAAAAAAATCAAATTTTTACTACGAAAATCAACGCTCAAGAAACCATGATTGTCTTAGCTCAGACAAGACAATGACATGCACTCTCTCTCCCCCTCTTTCTCTCTCTTTACGCGATCTCCTTCATAAGCTTTCTCAATTCAGAAAATTCCATCCAACTCTCTGCCTGCAAAGTTTCCCATTTCAGATTTCTTCGGTTTAGTCTCTTTTTGGTCTCCAACTCCTCAATTAGTGCTAAATTGAAAGAATTTTATATCACTCAGATTTGTACTAAATTGCCCGCTGGGTTTAGCAGAGATTCGTATTTATAGTAAGTCTACTTCTTTTTATGGTATCTAGTTTTGGTAAAGTATTTCTGATTGTTAGTTTATTTCGTTGGGTCTCTCTCTTCTATATTTAGTTTCTCAAGTTTTTGAGTAGATCTGTGTTACGAGTTAATGTTTCTCAGCAATTTGGGATCGCAATTTTTTTTTTTGTGTGGTGAAAAGTTGTCACAGGAAAGGAAAATGATGAAGAAAGTTGGGAGTGATTGTTTTCTTATGTTGTTTATGGGTTAGGGAATAGAGGCCTCACCTGAGACCAACGGGTTGGATTGGTGACTCCTAGTAGAGGGGGGGTTTGGTTGCCTGAAACTCGAATGATCAAGGCATGTAATCTGAGTGTAATTTGCTTTGACGTCTATATCTTCTTGGGAACTGATGGAGCTGTTAATGCTTTTAGATTGGACGTGAATGGGTTTGGGTTCGTTTACGCTGGCGAAACATGTACTCTGAGTTGCAAATTTGAAGTTAAGAAGTTGACTTAGTATATTTTCTAACAAAATTCACCTCGAGTATGCATATGGATAAAACCAATGACGTTGCTTCGGTAGAGGAAGTGAATCCCATCAGTCCGGCGCTCTTGGGTGCTATTTGCGTTACACAAAATCCAGGTCACTTGAGCATTGGCGGACATTTTTTGACTAAGTACTTTCTTTAACCCGATATTTTTGGAAATGGAATATGAGTGTCGATTGCTTAGGTGTGTCTAAATGCCGGAGTCCTTTTGTAAATTATGGAAAAAATTCAGTTTCGTGTAGCTTACGCATAGCTATATTCAGGCACCCATAGGACACAAGAGTCATAAATACATTAAACCTAAGTTCATTTAATATCTGAGCTCACCGGTTTACTGCTCATCTACTGGAATGATTGGTCTGAATCCACCTTTCTAATAGTTCTATTCAAGCTACCAAACTTCTCCTCAGGAGGATAGTTGGCGCAATGCAGGTGAGATCCAGCATAGAGCTACCTTTCTATTCACGTGTAGGACTAGAGCATGTATTGCATTCAAAGCTACACTAATAGAATGTGGATTACCTTGTTAACTCTTGATATCAAAGCTACATGGGCACATGCATTGTGCTCAGAAGAATTTTTGTTTGTTATGTCTGCCAGTTTCTTTTTATCTTTTATACAGGTCCTTTTCATGCGCTTCACTTCATGATTTAGGAAGTTACATGGCTTTGGTGCTTATTAAATGCATCACATAAGGTTGTTCTAAAACTAAGACAGGTTCTCTCTCTGCAGGTTTCAACTATATGCTTCTTATTGTGAACCTTGCAGTCTGCCTGAAATTCTTAACTTGGTAGTTGCGGCTCTTCCAAAGCTACACGCCATGTTTGGACTAAAGAATTGAAATTTCCAATGGTCTCGGAGCGATAGAAGTTGTGTACTTAGTTATTGACTAGAGAATTGAAATTTCCAATGGTCTCGGAGTGATAGAAGTTGTGTACTTAGTTCTTGACTTCATGTATAGATGTTATTTAACAAAATTTGATTCTGGAGAATGTGTTTCCTTTAGAAAGTTTCCTCGCTGATTCTTTAAAAGCAAAGGATAAAGCAAAAAATGCCTTCATGGTGGGGAAGGTCATCATCCAAAGAAGCAAAGAAGAAAACAAGCAAGGAAAGTTTCATTGACACATTACACCGGAAATTTAAGAGACCATCTGAAGGTAAAGCAAGCAGTAGATCAGGAGGCTCTCAAAAACATTGCAGTGACACAGTTTCAGAGAAGGGATCTCTATCCCCCTTAGAATCAAGATCGCCTTCTCCTTCCAAACATGTGGCAAGGTGTCAAAGTTTTGTTGAAAGACCTCACGCTCAACCACTTCCACTTCCTGGTGTACACCCTGCCAGTGTGGGTCGTACAAATTCTGGAATTGGTATATTGACAAAGCCTAGGTTGGAAAAAGCCTCCAAACCATCATTGTTTCTGCCTCTTCCAAGACCTGGATGCATTCGTGGCCGGCCAAATCCTGCGGATTTTGATGGAGATTTGGTCCATGATTCAGTTTCCAGTGAGAGTTCCATAGACAGCGATTATCTAGCTGAATCACGTCATCGTAGTCCTCAGGCAACTGATTATGACACTGGGAGTAGAGCTGCTGCAGGCAGCCCTTCCAGGTGGGCTCGAATCTTACACATTCACTGTAACACTTCCGGTGTCCGATATTTCCTTAAAGAAACCTGTTTTTCTATGGCTTCTTTTTATGCTTGTTATCATGCTTTATCGTACTCATGTCTGACAAATTTCTTGCGCATTTTCTGAAGTTTGAAGCTCAAGGATCAATCCTCTCCTGTTGCCCAAATAAGCTCAAGGGAAGCGATAAAACCACCTAACCTTTCATGTAACAATCATACTTCCCCTACATCACCTAAACGAAGACCTTTAGGCAGTCATGTGCCAAATCTACAGGTTCCTTGTCATGGTGCTTTCTGCAGTGCTCCAGACAGCTCCATGTCAAGCCCTTCCAGAAGTTCAATGAGAGCATTTGGCTCTGACCAAGCTACAAGCTCTGCCTTTTGGGTTGGGAAGACTTACGCAGATGTCACTTTTGTTGGATCTGGTCACTGCTCCAGTCCTGGTTCAGGTCCAAATTCTGGTCATAATTCAATGGGAGGCGATATGTCAGGACAGTTGTTTTGGCAACAAAGCAGAGGCAGCCCTGAGTATTCTCCCTTACCGAGTCCCCGAATGACGAGCCCTGGCCCAAGCTCCAGAATTCATAGTGGTGCTGTTACACCTACTCATCCTAGAGCAGGAGGGACACCCATTGAGTCGCAGACGAGCTGGCCTGATGATGGGAAGCAACAAAGTCACCGTTTACCGCTTCCTCCTATAACAACTTCCAACTCTTCTCCTTTTTCTCACTCAAATTCAGCAGCAACATCTCCCTCTGTGCCCCGAAGTCCAGGAAGGTCAGAGAATCCGGCAAGCCCAGGCTCGCGTTGGAAAAAGGGGAAGCTACTGGGGAGGGGCACTTTTGGACATGTTTATGTTGCTTTTAACAGGTAGACACCCCAAAAAACAAAATTCCTGGATCTTCTCTTTTTTACATTTTCCGGGAGCATAAACCCATAGTACTCAATAGGTCCTCTACAACACCTGGGTGCTTATCCATTTTTTTTTAATCTCAGAAAGGTGTCTACCAATGTATAGAGTACCTGAAAACAAAAAAAAGGCATCTCAGAAAGCCAGTGTTCTTGCTGCAGTTGGCATTTGGCTCACTATGATGCCTACACTGACCTCTATACTTCTTACCAGAAAGATAGGCTAAATGAAGGCAATATACCTGCTTGATCTTTCCTTCAATTTTAACATGGCATTGAAATGAGCAGATAAGTTTTGTGGGCGTCAAATTCTTTTGTTATCATTTGCATGGCTGTTATTATATGTTAGATATGAGTAATGTTGTTTTTTCATATATAGTCCAGTATCCTAATCCCTTCTCACTTTTCCAATTGTCAGTCATTGATCAAGTTTGTGCATATCTAATTTAGTGATCTCAATTGGTTCAGTGAAAGTGGTGAAATGTGTGCAATGAAGGAGGTCACATTATTTTCAGATGATGCAAAATCCAAGGAAAGTGCTAAGCAATTAATGCAGGTAAGTTGATCTCCAGTAGATTTAAGAATTTTCGAATCTTTTAAACAATTAAGTTTGTGGCTTTCCTCTAAGTTTGTTCCTATGGGTCATTTGGTGCTTGTTGACTTGGTTGAGAGAAGTTCTTACATTCTGTTCTGGCAGGAAATTGCTTTATTGAGCCGTTTACGGCATCCAAACATTGTGCAGTATAATGGGTCTAATACGGTGAGTATGGTTATGTCCGCCAATGTACATCTGATTGATAAAGCATTCTGTATAACTTCTTGGAATGTACTTTATATTTTTTTTAACTGTAGAGTTATGAAATCTTGAAACCTTCCATGCCTCAAATGATACCAACTGTAAAGAAGTTTGTTGCAACATAGTTTCTCGATGGTGGTTTCCAAGTCTCAGAAACTAGTGGGAATTTACTCTCTTTTTTTCACTTTGAATAACCTGATTGCTCACCACTCTAGGTAATGCTGCATCATGTGCAACATCGTATTTTTAATTAATTGTGAATTTAGTTATCTTTGTATGCTACTCACATAAGTTATATGAACTCCTTGAGCAGGTGGGTGACAAACTTTATATATACCTTGAGTACGTTTCTGGTGGCTCCATTTTCAAACTTCTCCAGGACTATGGACAATTTGGTGAACTAGCAATCCGGAGTTATACTCGTCAAATCCTATTGGGGCTTGCATATCTACATGCTAAAAACACAGTCCACAGGTGAATTTATTTTATCCAATTTCTTGATATTGCAATTTGAGACGTAAATTTTTCTGCTGCTATGATATTTTGTTTCACCAACTTTGAGGATTGTTCACCTTTGTAATCTGGATTTCTTATAATAGGGATATCAAGGGAGCAAATATACTTGTAGACCCAAATGGCCGTGTTAAGCTGGCAGATTTTGGGATGGCCAAGCATGTAAGTGTAGGCATAATCAAGTTTGATTTGAAGTGAGATGGTAATAAAGGAAAATCAGTACTCATTCATGCACGTGAAATGTGAAATTAGTGAGTGGGAATATTATTATAAAAATAGTAGATTGTGCTAAAATGATCACGGTAGAACAGTGTTAATAAGCAGGACCCTCCTCGTAGTCCGTAGAGATTGGTTTGCGTGGACCTAGATTTTAGGTGCCTTAAAAAGCTATAAATTTTGACTGTAAAAGGTTAATTTACAATCAATACCTGTTTTAACATTGGAAGATTGCACCAATACTGAACTCTTTTTGGGTGTGTTTCAGATCACTGGGCAATCATGCCCATTATCATTCAAGGGAAGCCCTTATTGGATGGCACCTGAGGTCAGAATATTTCTCATTTTAGCATGATTCCCTTTGTCATAACATGTTTCTTAATAGTAGGCCTGAATACTCCTTTTGTTGTTTTGCCCAGGTTTTAAAGAACTCAAATGGTTGCAACCTTGCTGTGGATATCTGGAGTCTTGGATGCACTGTTTTGGAAATGGCTACAACAAAACCCCCTTGGAGTCAGTATGAAGGGGTCAGTAATTCCGACCAAAAATAGAAAGCTTTAAATTTCCTCTCTCTCTCTCTCTCTCTCTCTCTCAATATTGTATTGAATCAGAGCTTCACCTGGTCAAGCATTCTCTTATGCACTGGAAAGCGCACATCTTGGTGGATATTTTTATATTCTGTGTTAGTCATTTTAAGCTTGCTTCTGTCTGATATTTGGATGTTATGTGTGAAGGTGGCTGCCATGTTCAAGATCGGGAATAGCAAGGAGCTGCCTGTAATTCCAGATAACCTCTCAGATGATGGTAAGAATTTTGTAAGGCAGTGTTTGCAACGCAATCCAATTAATCGTCCAACAGCTGCTCAGCTTTTGGAGCACCCTTTTGTGAAAAATGTTGCACTACTGGCAAGACCTACTCTGGGCCCGGAGTCTACAGATATGCCTCCTGGTGTTACACATGGAGTGAAAGCTCTGGTATGAAATAGTTTTCATACGATGCTATTTACTTGTTTCCGTTAAAATGTCCACATATGAATTAAGTTATTCAGAAGGTTTACCTGCTTTTGCTTTATGTTTTATCACGCTGCACTGCTGCTACATCTGTGTAGCATGGAATGTGTATGAACTTGGCTAATCGGCAGTGTCAGGCAGTAACATATCACATGAATTTTCTTACTTTCCTTTGCTTATTTAAATCTAGGTGAAACAATACTTACTGCTCTCAAATAAACATCCTATTTGCAATGTGGCCACAAAAATACCAATTTTTACAATTGTCACTTTTTCACTGTTGGTCACATTACGAATTGAGGAGGTTAAGTTGGTTCTTTTCTTTTGATTTACCATAGTCTGGTGTTTGAGTACTTTTTATATGTTTGAAACGAGGTCGGCATAGAAGAGAAAATATACTGAAGGCATGGAGAATTCTTCTCGTAAAAGCATTAAATTTTGTATTGGCTATTTTTCTATATCGAATTTTCAACTAATTATCTCTTAGGATGAAAAGTTTAATTCGTGTGAGGACAAAATATCCTCTTGGCACTGAGGGTCCCTGGTTGGGAGAAATTAGGGGTCCATATTCCTAGGACGTGCCTCACTCTAGTTGTTGGCATTCACCAAGTGCGTGAACTCCGTGTCATTTGGCAGGCAATTACGTACATGTTAAAGTTTGAATTACTCTATTGTACTGCTCTTAAGATGGATAAGCGGCAAGACGGTCAGCTCAAATAGGTATGGCATGGAGAAGAACACGTACAAGACTAATTTGAATGTTGATTGAAAAAAGGTTGGAGGAGAGAGGGGAAGCTGATGGGCGTAGTCAGTTCATTGTGTTGAAAACAAGCACAAGAGCACTGGAGAAAAAAGAGATGAGTCCAGCTGATATCCAAGAACGTATTAGTAATAACTGGCATTTAAAAAAACCTTGGATTGAAATATGCTTGCCATTTGGTATTTATGCATAGACTTTGACTGTGTCTGCGTACATAGCAGTGTATCTAACTAGGATGATCTTTCACAATCGTATTGCCCTGGCATATTAAAAGCCTAGTTATTTTTTTTCCAAGTTCTTGAATAGATACTTATTTGCTTTCATAGATCCAAATGAAGTGGCTTAGTTATGCCTGTTTTATTTGTGGCTTTTCATTGATACGCCTTCTACTTTTAACCGTTGCTTGTGGGTGTTTACTGATCATTTTTCAGGGCATTGGGCAAGCAAGAAATCTTTCCACCTTGGATTCTGACAGGCTTGCATTTCACTCGTCTAGAGTCCCCAAAACTTGTCCCCATGCCAGGTCAGTCTCTCTCTCTCTCTCTCTCACTCATGGCACACACACAGAAACACAGAGAATGTAATGGTGATGATAGTGGCAATAACAACAAGAAGACCAATAGCAATAGGCATTTTGTCTGATTTTGTTGTCCTTACTTCCAGTGAGATCCATATTCCAAGGAACATATCATGCCCCGTGTCACCCATTGGGAGCCCTCTTTTGCACTCAAGATCACCACAACGCTTGAATGAAAGAATGTCTCCTTCTCCTATATCTAGCCCGCGAACCACTTCAGGCTCATCTACACCTCTCACAGGCAGCAGTAGTGCCATTCCGTTTAATCCACTGAAGCGGTCAGGTTTTTTGCAAGAAGGTTTTGGAAGTGTTCAAAAGTCTCCAAATGGTCTCTACATCAATGGCCCCTCCTACCATGAGTCAAATACAGACATCTTTGGAGGGATGCAACCAGGGTCTTATTTCTCAGAACTGGTCCCCAGTGAAAATGATGTCTTGGGAAAGCAATATGGAAGACCTGCTTATGGTGAAATGTATGATGGACAGTCAGTCTTGGCTGATCGCGTGTCCAGGCAGCTCCTGGGGGATCATGTTAACCCATCCCTGGATCTAAGTCCAAGCTCTCCTTTGCCCAGCCGCGTGAATGGTATCTAACTTGACCCATAATTGTGAAACACCAGTCAGAACATGCTCTCGGGTCTGTCAGATTGTCTTTTTGGTTCACAGGATCAATGTACTAATCAGCCTAACTGCTAGAAGGTAATTTGTGCAATAAGGGTCGTAACCTACAGAATCCCTGGAATAAGGTTTGGACTATGGAGAATGAAGTGGTGGAGGCAGGTGAAGTGTTCCCAGTGCTTGGGGTGGGAGGCTTATGGCATTCTGATCCTTGAATGATGAAACAAGCCAAGCAATACGATGAAACGGGAGAGATATGGAGCGTGCTTCCTGTCAAATAAGTCACTTGTCGTAAGTAGCTTCTTGTGATATGATACGGCATTGACTTGTACAAAGTTGAGTGCTAATATTGTCATCTAACGCTTGACCAATCGGAGGCATGAGAAAACTTCTGGTGACGATCTAGGGGTGCCTTTAGCACAAAAAAAAAAAAAACATTCATGCCAGTGATAACTAGATTTTCTTTCAAGATGATATAGAAGAAAATAGGGATCAAGTTGGTGCTTGAGACATTTTTTTGCGTTAAATTTGTGGGGGGAGGAACGAGCGGGGCAGCTCCTGAAACCTCTGTACAGAAGAGGGATGACAGACTGTTGTTCGAAACTTGTTAATCCAGCCATCGGGAATTTGTCGAGTCCGTACATTTCTGGGTTTATGCCGGCTCAGTTGTAACTGTCATATGTACTCCATTACCTGACTTTGTATGTCTGTACATTATCATATATATCAACATGTACCTCTACTATTATTATTTCCCCTTTTCAAGTAAAAACCAAGAAACAAAATAGGTTGCATTTATATATTACCTCGTTTGTAGTTGGCCCCTTGGTATAAATGACTCTTTTTTCTCCGGCAACCTAATTAAGAAACCGGAATGACTTCTAAAATAAAGAGAATAGGAACGTATACTTGGTAGATCTCTCCTGGATACAAGAAACAAGAACATGAGGAATCAAGAGAAAACGCCTCCATATATTAGGCAGAGTAGTTTGGGATACGATAACATAACTAGTGCCCCTTAATAATGTCGTTGAACCACATATTATAGTTTGGAAGTATGACTGTCTGTGACCAGTTACGAGTACATCATCTAATCAGATTCATGCTAAAATCCCAGAGTTTCTTTGCCAATTCGATGTCCCTACCTTGGGAGCTTGCCTTTGATAAGTTACTGTCTGCAAAGAATTCGCCACTTACCCCCCTTGACTTGAGGATGCAGTGCCACATAACATGTCGCAGATCCCTGCGAATAGACATGAAAAATCGGAAGCAAGTTTTGCATACTCAAACATAGGTGAAGTAACTTCAAAAGTTCCAGTCTTTCTGATGGAAACTAAGACTATGAGCATTTAACCCTATCAGACAAGGCATGCATCAATATAATATTAATACCAGCCCGTAAAATATGGTCACTATATCTGTGAGACACTACTTCTAAAGAGAAGTATAATTTTTTACTTGAGAAACGAAGAATTTAGTTCGCACGGTATGGATATCCTTGTACAACAAACACTAGCTCCAGAGTCGTACCAAATCCTTCATTTTTCCCAGTGCATAGAAATCAGGTATTAACTATTTTTAAAAACTCTACTCCCTTGACGTCCACCATAGACAAGGTTCAGGGACTCGGAAAAGTTCAAGATAAGAACAAAACTTGATATTCTCCACAATTTTTACAATAGCGAGGGCATTAACATTACAAGCCCGCACGAATGCATAAACAAACATTAACATGGTTTGTGGATGATATAAACAACGTTGATACATCGTAATTGATTAAGCTAACAGGTCTAATTAAAATGCTGCTTACCTGCTGAACATTTTTAAGCACAAATCTACCTAGATTGTGAACAAGACCTGCATCAGAATAAAGATTGGTATCAATCCCTCACATATTGCATCAAATAACTTCGAAAGGAGTTCTCTGTGAACTTTCCAATTTGACCTATGCTAGCGTATGTGTCAAGGCCATGTGCGAAAAGGAATCAACAGTTGCCCGAAACAAGAAAAGGGAGCAAACATCTCCAGCAATAGCAGTTAAGAAAACATAGGCAAAGCCAATACATTGAAATGTGGAGGGACTACTGCTATATCAAGCTATTTTTCACATGCATGACCATGTTTTACTAAAAAATTAACTGAACATACCCAAAAAAAAAATTAACTGAACATCCATGACTGAAATAGACTGCTAAAATTCAATGAAAATTACAGCTACACTATAAAATGCTAAAAAAACATTTATAATGAGATTGATTAAAGTACGTACTATGCACAATGTTGCTCTGACGAAAAAGATTGGTGACGATTGCTCCTGGATGAAGTGAATTTGCAGTTATGTCCACCTGATCTTCCTGTTCAAGAAACAAACACCAATATATTGAATTCATTTTTAAAATTACTATCTTCACACAAAGTGTAATAGGTATTCTTTGGTGCATGTGTATGGGGATACAGCTGACACTGTAAATGTTGCACAGAAAGGAGCCTAGATCAACAGTTTGGCTTATTTTTTTCTTTTTTAAATCGAACTGTTCATACATATTAAATGTAATTGGATAGTTGTGTATAGGGCTAAGTATGAATAACATTGGAATTATCTATGCAGCTACTAGAGGGTTTCAGGTTCAATTTTAGACTGCAGGAACAGAAAAAATGTTCAACACATCAAAACTTATGAGAGAGAAATCAAACCACAGACACTGCATTCCTTGGTGGCACATTTTTCAATAAATATTCCAGGTGTTCCTAAAGAATATCCTACTAGGAAATTATCAATACTTATTTATTTTAAATCATAACAAGTAAGACGCTGAAAGTAAAATTTGACATTTCCCCTCTATGACATTGTCATTTCCTTCAAAGACCTGTGGGTACCTCAACTGACAAGAATTGAAAGACAGGCATACTTAAGTTAGTAGCTAATTAAAGCGCTAGTAAATAGATAAATATAGTTGGAAGTCAGAAGACAAACATTAGACAAATAAGCACTTTGAAACAATTATAGGGCAGATGGTACGTTAGTCATGAAAGACTTGCACTCCACACAGAGTAGGGTCTCACACAGCAGGAAAGATAGGAGGGATAAAGGGGTCCACATAATCTATCACCTCACACTCTTCCCTAAGAGTTCACCAAGGTCGTTCCCTTCAAAGGCTTGTGCTTGATCTAAATAATGGAGAAATGAAACCATGGTGCGATCAAGTTTTCTTTTTATCCTTTTAGTTTTGGTAGGTATGGTACTGTTATGTCACTTATCAAATACAGGACAAGTAGACAAATTTGTATCTACAGCTCAAACATTGCTTAAAGGAAGCACTTAAACGATCTCCTAGTCATAGAAGGCCAGTATTCCATATAGAGCAGCCCTATCACCCAACCTTCTCTTAATGTGGCAAAATATCCAATAGAAGTCAAAATATGAGGGAAAACTGAAGTCTTGTGTTCATCCTCTCCCTAAGGAATATTGAGACTCAAAAAAGTGGACTGTATTTTTCCTCCTTTCTGAAGGATAAGCAGATGACCATGTGTGAAATGAGAGACAGTAGCAAAAAGTAAGGCCATGTTCCAACTAGCCCATTCAGAAGGTCTCCTCATAGATGAAATGTTTAAGTAGATAGCATCATAACGACATGGTTAAACAGAGGCTAGCTTTTCAGTTGCCATTACCACACTTTCAAGAAGTGAACACGTAACCCAATTGCCCCAGCAATATGATACATAAAAGGAAAATTAATTTCAAAATTGATTCAGATATATGATACAAATGTGCTTCCCACAAACCAACTTATGAGATAATGGTGAAGGAAAAATGAAAATCAAGGCGTATTAGTTGCAGCATTAAGCTAAATACCGTAAGCATCTTAACACAAAACAATGTAGTTGGACAGCTGCCTAATATTCTGCAAAGTGTCCCGAGGGTGCTATTCATAAACTCTTTTATTGTTATTATATATTCTGTTAGCTGCAATTTTTAATATACCTTCAAACGCCCTGCAAGCTCGTTGGCATGCAAGACATTGGCAAGCTTCGATTGGCCATATGCAGCTAGACTGCTATACCTATATGGATAAAAGTTCCAGACAGTCAGATATGTGCAAGATCCTCTGGTAAAATATATAACGAAATTAACCGCAACAAAAAATTTACCAAGCAATTCGATTGGGCAGAAGTACACGTATGGCTGTTAAATCCAATGTGCCTAACATATTGCCTATTTCTAAATTCTCACTTTTATACTGTAAGATTGATAAATGTTCATACCAATCAGCAGATTCTGAACTCAATAACTACTACTTCAATTCAAATCATATAAAAAACATGTCAACATCCTAGGTTAGTGGGACTGATATCATTGAGTAATCAACAACGACGTGCATATATGGAGAGTGATCTATCTATGATAAATGGTAGCTTGATAGATGTGTTGGGTCAAAATTATTTAAAAAAAAAGAGGTTCTCTTCACTTTTGAGCTTCCTGGGTGCTGATGTAATTGGCATGATGTTTCTGTGACCTATTTCTGAAGTAGGCTAGGGTATGAAAGAGGGGTTACAGTTTGATTTGATCGTATAAATCTATCCTGTCCAGCAAATGAGGGTGGATTCAATTACTAATGGTGAGCGCTTCATTTAGAGTTACTCAAGGGCAGAATCATAAGTAAATCTCCCCTCCTAGACCTCACTTTGCCGAGACCAACCTAGGTAATGACCTTTTCGGCCAGGGATGGAGCTGGAGGGGGCAAAGGAACCTGACTTTTTATACAGTTTTTTTGTGCTTTTTGTAGTACCCCAGCCATTATCCGTAATCCTAGCTTCGTCCCTGCTTTCAGTTAGTATTGTTTAACGTTAAGGCATAATGGTTAGGAGCAACTCATTAGCGGTACATCAAGTACCTAGGGTTTGCATTACTCTTGATTTCCTGAAATAAGCTGTTGCTTGCAGTAAAAGATGTAGAATTTAATAATGTGCCATACATGCTAATTACTAAGCAACAACCAAAAATCCATTGAGCATGCTAAGTTGATTCTAGCCATGGACGAGTATCTCAAACATAGAATCTCTCTAGCTTATGGTTAGATAGTACTACCCAGATTTATCATTTATTCTATTGAAACGGATTCCTTCACGGTATGAGAACCGGTGAGCGCTTGAGGACACATTGACAACTCTTCCTTCTTTACTACTTTTGCATGCTGTTCTTCTCATAGTATCCAACAAAAGATTTGTCAACAGAAAATGACCTGCGAATGAAAAAAAGTGGCAGAGGAAGGATTTAGTCCACTCACATGGAATTCAATTTAGCATCTGAACAGACAACTCTTTTAGTGTGCTTATGTATGGCTATATGGTAAGTCAGGAAGGAAAACCCAAGCTATCTTGAAGTTTTGAAACTATCTACTGTAATCTAGAGAGAATTTTCTTGCTTTCTTAGTGTTCTAATAGGTACACTCGAACCACTAAAGAGTATCTCAAAACTTCCACAACCAAGACAACACAAGTTACCTAGTGGATTTCATACACCCATAATTTGATAACATTGCTCAACAACAGATATTCTTTCATAAATGCAGCATTCCTAAGTGATTCGTTGCAAACTGTAGTTCTATTTTGTCTTTAAAAAGCATAAATGGTGTTGCCATAACTCCTGCATTGTTGCTTAAGACAAAGAAGACAGTCAGCCATCATTTAGTACCTTAAACTAAGGAGTCTCAAGAAACAGAAATGTAGAATAATGTCTTCTCACTGTGGGGTGTTTGGGTTGGGGGGGGGGGGGGTGAAAGGTACATACAACACTAAGACACATCTATGGGCAGCTATTGTTGCTTTCATCTTACATAGGAATATTCAGCCGAAGACCAGAGGAATTGAAATCTGATGCAAATTTCTTCACAGAAGCCATTGAACTAAGATCTAACTCCATGGCATCAACTTTAGCAGTGGGGATCTCCTTAACTATCTCTTCTATGACATCTTTGCCAGCAGTCAGATTCCTGACCCCCATAACTACATGGACACCACGCAACGCCAGAACTCGGGTAGTTTCAGTGCCAATACCACTAGATGCTCCTGTGCTGTAAACAGAGTCCACAAAAAAAAAAAGCACTTCTTTAAGAGCATGTCGCGAATGCACTTGAAGAATAAATCCGAAACAACTGTTAAGATGTTGGCACATTGTTTGTACAATCGTTAACGAACATCTACAACGAGAATTAACAAAAGTACCCATTTCGTCAAGGAAAACAAAAATAGGTTCCTGTTCTATTGATCTTAGTAGTTAGATTATTAATTTAGACAGCCAGACAACTTAAGGCTCCTGTGGATTAAGAATAGCAGAACAGGAAAATGGGACAGGAAAACCGACAAAACTTGTCCTCTCATCATGACCATACAATTACTTTGTTAGAATGAAGTCTGCTTTCCTTCTCATGGAAAATGGCACAATACTATTATATGTATGCCGTTCCACAAACAGGAAAATGGATTTCCCATGACCACGTCATCATCCTCATTAGCCGCACAAAAAAAATGACTCATAATAATCTTTCAGAAACAGTCAGTAATCTTTGATAGATAATTGGTCATACTACCCTACCTTCCGCAATAATTCACCCTTCACGGGGAAATCGGAACTTAAAAGAAAATACATTGGTACATGGACCAGTAACAATGGCAGTGAGACCAGTCCCATCAATCCCTTGAGTAACTTCCTCTGCCGTGGAAGATGACAAAACCCTGAAGGCATTTTCTGTTAAACGGCCACATTCTGTCTCTTTGCAGTGTTCCCTCTTGCTCTTTCTCTCCGCGGCTTTCTATGATGGACACACGGACTATAAAAGATCAGAAATGGCAGCCTTCAAGGACAGGTGGCAAGTTTGCGAAAAGAGAATGATTGGAAAGGATAAATTGGTGCATTTGGTGGAGTGCATGCTGCCAGGCCATGCACTTGAACTCTTTTACGGGGATAGCTATGTGCTAAAAGGCCTAAACACCGTAGTTCCAGTGTAATTACCACTGATGAATGGTAATTACACTGGAAGTAAATCCATCATAAAACAATGGCTCTTGTCTTTTCGGTTTTCATTTCGACCTTAGTCAGTCCTAACTCTAAGTGGTACTAGCCTACTAGGAATATCAAAAAAGTTCTACCACCACACGATCTTTAGACTGACGTAAATATATGTAAACAATGTGGTGTTGAAAAATAGACGCTTGATGTTTTGTTACTGGGTATGACGTAATATATAGAAAATGTCTCCCTTGTTAATGTCGTCTCCTACTCCGAATTGCGCTCCAATTATTTGTTGGAGGATTTTGCAAGAAGATTGAATTCAGATTTGGCAGCAAATCTTATATTTGGGCCAAGAGAAGGCTTATGCTTATTTTCAGTAGTATGACTTTATAGCCCATAATATAAATGTCAAACCGCGCGCATGGGTGGCGAGGTCATGGCTTTGATTAGCTGGACTGCTGGATTGCATTCCGTTGTGATAGCACGCTCGGCCATGAGTGTGTAAAGACAATTATTATTATTATTTTGTGCAAAGACAAATCACACATTAAGCACTAATAAAACTTGCATCACATACCAAGCAAAAAAACTTATATCACATACCGCTTCTGTATCAAATTAATTACCCAAAAAGAAAAAGAAAAAAAGCTAGAGTGAGAAAAAAAACGCCAATCATTTTCTGTCTTCCGCCTCATACCCAGAGTAATATTTCCTGAAAGCCTTAGGAAGATAGACAGGTAACAGGAACCCGAACAGATTGAAGCACCAAAAGGCCATGTTGCCAATAGCAAGCCCTCTGCCGACATACAACCTAATTTTAGACCCTGTATACTCCTCCCCAACCTGTGAGAATTCACTCCTCAGCCAGTCCACAATCGTAAAGATCCTCCTTGCATTATAGCAAACCGGCACAAAAACACGTATTGGCAGCGAAAATCCACTCGAGAACGCCACTCCTTCCATCAACACTTGGCTAGAGAGGAGGAAAACATGCGGCGTCGCCGCTTTGATTCCTTCTTTATCACCCTCGAAGATACAATGGGAGATATATGCTATGGGGAGGAAAAGACCGACGATGGCACCAATAAGCACGTAGAGGCGAAGAAGCTTCATGTGATCAGGACTAAAGACTGTAGCTTCCTTTGACGGGTGGAGGATGGGGAATGCAACCTTTGAGATAAAGTACATGTAGAAGAGGGAAAAGAAGACAAAGGCAAAGTCTTCAGGGCCTACCGTGCCAGTGGCTGCTACGATGATGATGAGAGCGAGGGCGTTGAGCTGCCGGAAAGAGAGGAAGCCGGCTTTCGGTAGAGTGGTAGGGTTTTCAGTATTTGTCTTCGAGGAAGCTGTTTCGTCTCTTTTTTTATGCTCATACGCTGGTTCTTTGGGAAGGCTGATGACATTGCATGGTGGACCAACCCCACCGGACATTTTGGTTATGGGTTGGCTGAGAGACTTGGGTTACGATTTTCCTGCCTAAAGAGTATTGGAGACTCTTGATATGGGCTTCTCAGTTTCTTCAGAAAGGTAGGAGACGAGGGAGAGGAGATATATTTTTAGGATTGTGGTGGAGGAGAAGGTTTGGTGGGGGGATATGGTTGAGTTGTGCTAAGCTGTTGATGTGAAGAAGCGGGACATGTGGCGTATTATGTTGGGAGGAGGGGAAGGCGTGGGCCCTGTATTCTATCTGGTTGCCTCTCATTGTAACAAGCCGTAGGATACGGTGTAAACAAGCTTTGGATTTGTGTAAAGGTAAAGCTTAAGGGCTACGACTTCCTATAACCATGAAAATTGAGTGGACGACAAGCTTTGGACTTTGCTGCAATTTCTTCTCACTAGAATACCCTATTCTCGGTCTAGAGGTACATTCATCTCTCTCTTATTTCCTTAGGCCTAGAAAAAAGGCTCTATTATTTATGTAGACTCGCTGTGCTGCTCGAAACCCTATTCTCGGTCTAGAGTATGGCGCCATTCTCGTCGATCTTAAACCCGCTAGCGGGATCTTTTAATTATTTGCCTATATCCGCAAGTTTTCGTGTCTCGTTTCTACTGAATTTAACATACGGGAAGAATACACTCCGACCTACCTATAGAAAGAGGAGCGGAATGCACCCCAATGCACTTGTATAGAATAAGGTTACACACTGGAAAGAGGGATTAAGAATGATCCATAAGACAAAAAGAATGAAGAGCAAATCTAGCTTTCCACGGGTCTATGAACAGATATGGGTTTTCCAGGGGAAATTTTCATCAGATAGTTACTCCCAAATCTGAAACTTGATAGCTCTGACGAAAGATTAGTGGCACGAACCAAAAAAATAAAGACCTTCGCCTTTATTAATCACCAAAGCTGTTACAGAAACTTAGAAAGGTAGAAAACCTCACGAATCAATACGCCATGACAGCAAAGAAAAGAACGGAATTATAAAAAAATATTTTCCAGCAAAACTTTTTTCACTTTTCTGACAGAAGACCATCTGTAAAACTGGAACCTCTGCTAAGAATATGATGTCGAGTTCAACTGTGCAAATTTGAATAACAAAAAACAAACCCCATCCCTTCTCCCACTTACTAATTGCTTTGTTTGGGAATGTATTTTTTCTTCACACCCTTGTCAGGCTTTGTTCTGTATTTTTCTTTAACACTCCTGGCCGTCAAAGACTCAAAAGCACCTGCATTAACCAACCGGTTGTCTGCAGTGCCAAGAATGCTGAGGCTGTGCAAGTTTGAAGACTGTGACGCTAATACTTTGCACTCATTTTCTATCTCTATACATTCTGGAGGTTCAGAATCCGGGAAGAGAAACAATTTCACATGATCAGCTGCAATGGCGTCCTCCCATCCTGTGCATCAGATTGTAGCCAGTTAGTGGCCAAATCAACTTACTGCATACACAGTTGCATAGCCAAAAAATAAACAACTTACTCTGTGCAAGAAAAGCTTTTACAGCATCAATGGAGCTTCCAGGACCCACACTTCCCTCTGGGAGTTTAGAACTCTTCTTACTGCCACCTTTGTTATCATCCACAGCATAGAATCTTAAACAACCTTCACTGGTGTTTTGATCCTTGTTCTCTTCAGAAATTGCATTCACTTCAGACTTGATATTACCACTTTGAGCAGGCATGAGACCTCTGCTTCCTTGCCGGCTTACTGGCCTCCAAAGCTTAATCATTGCCCGGTTCGTGCAACACTGAAGAAAATCATGTTTAATGGGCTTCTCATGCACGACATTCTTCTTTGGAATTTGATGCTCTGCACCACCTCCAGACAGATTATTACCCTCTTGGCTACCATTTCTGAGTGTAACACATATAGAGCCAATCAAAACCTCATGGTTCTTAATTTCCTCTGGCTGGTTTATTGCCTCCTCTTGTACTATGGCTTTCAAAACCTCCCCATCAATTTCTGGTTTAGGCTTTCGGCTCCATACTTTATTGCTGTTGACTACTGGAGCAGGCCTCAAATCCCTGTGGAACCCCGGCTTTTGCATGGCAAGCTTTGATGCTTGAGAATTCTGACCTAAATAGAAACCACTGGGCACTCCCCTTTGTGCTTTTGGTGGCCATTGCCATCGAGCAGCAACTACATGAGGGCGACCACTTCCCTGCACCATCTGCTGTTCAACACTCTGACTACTACGGTCATAGCCATACCCTGAAAGCGAGTCAGGCCCTGCTTCTTCATCAGAGTTTGACTGGTGGAATGTTTCAGAAGATGAAGAAACTTCATCTGGCAGCATTTCTGGGACAGACTCATCAGAATCCCATGCGACTGAGGGACTGAATGTTTCTGCGGGCAGAATAGGAGCAGCCTCCAAAGTAATGCCAATGCAATCTTCATCTTTTTTCTCCTCATATTTTAGCTCCTTTGCCTTCTGTTCTTTTTGTCTTAGCTTCTTCTTCCTTTTCCTTTCCAAAAGCTCAGCTTTCCTAAAACCACAACAAACAAAAGAACAAGGATCTTATATTCCACAAAAAGTTCTATTCATGGAGAAGCAATTTTTCAAATCAATTTGTCACTGGTGGCCACTGTTAATTGAAGAGTTAAATAAGAGGTGTTAGACTACCATCTTCAAACTTGAATGATTGAAGGGATTGTGAATTCTCAGTACTACTTTTTTTTTTTAGAGAGAGTGCCTCACATCCAAATAAAACTGACACAAGCAACTTTGAATCGATTCATAGTTTAGTTCAAGTACAGCTCAAGATCCATAGTTTGAAACAACTTCCCTATAGAGTAGGACAAGCATCCAGACATCTATAACTCCAACCAAGAACAGGAAGTTTATCTCAACAGACTAGTCTATAACCACCAAAACACGACTTCCAACTGAGAAGTGAAACTTATTTTGGAGTTAGAAGACAAAGCAACATTTTTTTTTGTTTTCTTAAATTATCGTCTGTTCAACTCTACCACTACTTTACCCCAAATGCAAGAAGTTATCATCTGTTCCTTTACCCGACAGATGTACTTATTTCGCTCCTTAAAGATACACAAATTCAGCTTGATATGTGGAATATATCATACTAGTCTACTGAAAGCTGATCTCACCAAGGGAGACTGTCGAGAGAAACAAAAGGAAAGAAATAAAGGGAGGAAGAAATAAGAGATTAAAAGAAAAGGCACACCCTGAAGGAATACTGGGTACATTTCAAGAACCCAAAATAAGATGTACCGGGTGTTATATACCTCTTCTGAGCAGCTTCTTCCTCTTCTACCAGCAATTTCTGGCACCTCAAAGCTTCAGCATCCTTGTCAGCAAGCCATGCTTTAACCTTATAAAGAAACAAAAAAAGTTAATCATGATGATGGAACAACATCATTATTGTAAGCAGCTGGAAAAGGGGGAAGGAAAAAAAAGTACCAATCTCTGTTCCACCAAAAAGCTGGTGCAAGCAACTAAGTTTTTCGATTCAAGGCCGCTCTTCCCAGCTTCCCCGTCAAATACATATTTTTCCATCGACCCAGCTGCCCCGCAAAGAAATGTTTTCTCACTTGCATCATCAAGGATACAAAATAACTCATGGGAGGATATAGGGAACCTAGAAGGTCGAGCTTGGATAACATCCTGCAAAGATTCAAATCTATCACATTATAGAAAACAGAAGATGGCAATTCATCATGGATATGACTAGAAAGAATTGATAAGCACAAACGGATATCTCCTCACCAAAAGGACAGAACCCGCCCTCAAATAAACTTGTGGCAAAGTAGGGACTGGTCTCCGAATTAGTGTTGTCAAGGACTTTACAATTGAAGACCCTGGAACACCCTAGAAAAGTGATGAAATTAGGAAAAATAATGGGGGAATGAGAAAACAAACTTCAATGAAATACAGTAAAAATTCCTGGTGAAAATTAACTAGTCCATGCAATGTGTGTGTCTTCTGCTGTAGAAACCAGATATATGTCAAACAAACATGAATCACCAGCATGAAGCATACTCTATAGATTGAAAGCATGAGAAAGCTCTGGAAACTATCACTTAAATTGATCAAAATCTTGATTTGACTGTCACGAAACTGCATAAGAGTGCATACTCAGCAAAAGGAAGTAAATTTTAGAGGAAGACAACACATCGTTAGAAAAAGAGAATGTTCATGTAACAAAATAGTATGCAGTAGATGTAAAATTTGCTCTTTATCAACTTGTTTGTGACCCTTTCTGAATAAAAAGGAGATGTCCCTACAGATTTCGTTCATAGTTTCAAAGGAAAAATATATCATCAACTTGCATTGAAGGAAAGCAACATAGACATAACTCTATGTGAGGAAGAAATCAAACAACAGGCATGAAAACTGAAACACTTTTACCTCCAATTCCACGTTTGCAAATGACAAAACTTCCTTTGCCTCTTCCAGAGAGAGCTGGCACACATTAAATAAATGAGCATGATATTCAAAGACAGACTAGCATGTCCCATAATGACTTGGAATGGAACTAATTACCTTATCCCAAAACACTCCTAGCAGATCCTTATCGTTATTAGAATCCTACAAAAATTAGACAACATCAGGCATGATTCCAAACAACGAAAAATCATGTACACACGAAGAGACAAAGCTGATCTAAATCACAACGGATCTGCAAATATACAAATGCCCAGGGAAGAAATAGAAAGAAATATTCACACATGAAACAACCGTATCAATAAACACATCTGCAGTAAAGCGTGGATGTAATGGCTCATTCTTCTCACCCAGCATTTGGGTCCAACTCTCGTTTTACTCATGTTGCAGCAGAAGGCCATTTTTTCTCAACCAGCATTTGGGTTCAAATCCCATTACACTCTATGTTCCAGCAGATCAGTACCAGCCTGTATAGGGTCAAATCAGGTTTACCCTTCTCAGGAATGCCTTCTTGGAGCCATGGGCGGGGGGTTTCCACCACCCTGCTCCTTCCCTTCTTTTTATGAGTTTTTCAATAGGCACATAATCCTAGAGGAAATATAGCAAATAACCTTGTCAAGTTTTTTCAACCGACGGTGCAAGCGTATATGTCTTCTGTAGTTGATAGGTGAACAGAATTCTCGAGAACACTTGTCGCACTTCTGCATCTGCACCTTTAGAGAGGGAAAGGACCAACCTTGTAGTTCTGTCATAAAAATGGAGGGTGATAAATCAAACAACATGGCTTTGACCCCAAACAATGCCTTATTGTTGCTACAATACAAAATCCCACTGATAACTGATGGTGTTTACCAGAGTGACCATTGGCCTTAGTAGTGGCAAACCCATGCCCGAGCAAAAGCAACAATAGAGTCTTTGATTTCAAATATATTATTTTTTTCCTTTACAGAAAGATTATATTTTATTCCCCAAAGCTAACACCTCATTGACCATGTGTCCCTCAAGCAATCAACTACTACTTTTCGGTAAAGTGCCCTCTTGGGTAAAATTTGACTGTTAAGATGAATAAAACATAGGAACTGGGACATAATCTCCACAGTCAGATCTTAATCGAGGGGACACAACGCAAAAAATGGTAGTTTCAGAGGTCAATTGCCAAGAATGGTGGTTTGAAAGCACATTGCAAATGGGATGCTTGTTTTGGGGGATAAAATATAATTTTTGCTTTCACTCTCATGAAGGCCACCACTTTTTGCATGAATAGAATTTTTTTATTACATCAACTAGAGAGGCATATTAACTGAGAGCAGTGCAATGCTTTAGAGAATTCATCTCTCTCTCCCTCCAAAAAAAAGAAAGTGGTTAACATTTGAACCAGAAAAGAATTTTTTTATAAGTAAACCAGAAAAGAATTTGCAAGTACCTTGCTGATCTAAAGCATGAAGTAATTGAATCCATTGAACAGGGCTGTCCCCACCCTTCGAGAAAGACAAAAGAGGCTCTTTTCCAATTGTCTGCCTGATGATAGAGTCTACAGGATCATTTCCTTCCTCTGATTTCATTAATTCGGGAGTATTAGAGGTCTTGAGTGTTGTAACCGGCATCTACAAACACAAAATATAAACCAGCAAGCTTATGATATGACACTGAACCATATATAGAAATATTGTCTTTGAAACACTGAAGGAATTGGATACATTCATCTTCTTGGGTAAAAGAAAAAGGATAAATAATCTTCAACTAACTTTGAAATACCACCATATTGGGAAATTTTTGAACACCGACCCCCTTTTCCCTAATACCGCCAAAAAAATTAAATTGTACAACATGATGTTGCATATTAAAATACAGCCAAAATGAGACAGATACAGGTTAACTAGGTATCAAGGTGTATGATGCCCATATATATTGCCTCATGTTCCATTCCAACCACCACGAAACTAAGACTAGCCTATCCACACTGAAACAGTAAAACCCTGGGGCGAACCAAGGGCTTAAGCAAAGGAAGAAGCCAATCAGAATGGAGATAGGGATGAGAGGCAAAAGAGATATTTTTGAGTCTGCAAGCAGCAAGCAAACCTACAAAAACTTCAACCATATCCCTAGCTTGTAGTTTAGGGGCATAGTAGGGGTTTCCCTTTCTAAAACTTCAACCAAACCTCCAGTATTTAGCGATAAATTTAAAGAATGCTCAAGTTTCCATCCAATGTAGAAACAAGTAGATATCATCGTATCCTCACCAACTATGCCAGATAATTACCATAAAGAATGCTATAGCATTGTCAATGAGATAATGCATCTTCTTTCAGAAAGCTGCCTCTCCGGCAGTTTCTGACTCAGTCCAGCGTCCTATATGAATTTACTACATTAAAAAAATAGTAATCTTCCTTAATTGATAGACTTGCAAAGAATTAAGTCACACCGCAACACCCATTTACTGTAGAACCTATTCTCAAGCCACTGCTTCCTCATTATGTTACCATCACTCCATAGACAAACAAACTCCCAACATAATAGCTACGCCCGACATGCTAATCTCCAATCATAAATCTATCCAGGAACTAAAGCATTCATAACGAGGAGGAAGTGTTTGTGTAGCTTGTTTCAAAATCATGATTAAGAACATGTTCAGTACTAGCCAGGTGTAAATAGCCAGGGTTCTGCATCTAGAAGTGAAGTTGGTTCGTAAAGCCCATTTCCCTTCCAGAACATGAGGACTAATGTACAGCAAAAATCATTAGCTAAATATTTCCTCCACTGACAAGAGTAATAGGCAAGCAACAGTCCTCAAAAAATAAAAAGCCCAAGCATCCAAACATCATGATATTTTGATAATAGCATAGAAATAGAAGCCTACATAGGCCTACCAAGTTTCATGAGGAAACACAATTTCTTCAAGACTATAAACAGCAATCAATAGCTTATACTTATAATGCAACACAAATTATGCCATGACAAACACTGAACAAAATTAAAGTAGAAAAGATACGCTCAGATGATCATAATTAACTGCATGCTACACGCCTCACAAGCCCAAGATCAACTAATACAAAGCTATCATGACCAAATATAGTAACAAAATAAAAATCGCCAAATACTTTATTTGCTTTTATTGCATAATCAACAAAACCACATAATTAGAAATCAACAAACCACAAATCTCACAACAATAACGAAAGGGTTAAATACACCTTTCACTCTCGAACCATAGAATTGCTGACACTTTGCACCCTCCATATATGATTTTCGTTAAATTGAACACAAACTTGGACGATAAATGAACGATATGCATTTTGTGTACTCTCGTTGAACTTAAAATGACAAGTTTAACTTTTTTTCTTTTTAAGTTGGGTGATTTTTTTTCACTCTTTTGAAGTTTTCCTACTCCCAAGGGGTTAATTTTGTAAATTTTACGTCTAAATAGGACAACTACAACATATATGGTTTGTCCAATTTTGTGTTCAATTTAAAAACAAAATAGACCTCCCTAGGAAAAAGAGAATGAATCAAATGAACACCCTATTCAATAAATCAGATCACCAAAATTACGGTCCATGACTCTGTTTGCCACCTAAGAAAACCAAGTAAACGAAAACGAAAAAATTCGAATCTTTTTTATTTCCATATTCCCATATATCAGCATCAATGGACCAATATACCTTCCTAATTCCAAAGCTGTTTGTTCAGTATTCATTTTTAAAGATACAAAAGAGAGCAACTATTGAACTAACCAACAATAAAGGCAAGGCAGAGAAAATTGAGTAATTAGAGAAAGCAGAGCTTGTTAGGGCTTAGCGGCTCGTGATCTGATAATAGCACGTATATGTATATGTATGTATCAGCGTGAAGAGACTGAGTGGAGTGATCGGTTTCACGTACCAGTAGCAATGTGTGCAGATCGATGGCGGCTAGAGAATCCTCGCCTCTGGAGATCGGATGGATTGAAGGGGCGCCGAAAAAGTGCCTGGGGAACGTTTGGCGGGAATGAAAATCGCCGAGAAAGTCCGAGAAATTGAGCGACCGAGGCGTAAAGAAAAAGAGAGTTGTGCGGAAACGAAGTCGAGGAATATAAAGGTGAAATTGTAAATGCAAGAAATATTGGAACCAACCCTCCTTTCGGTACTCGTCGTGTGGCGGTGTTAACTAACAGCCCATGATATCCATGCTAGAGTATTGGCCCCAATACAAAACTAAGCTCTGAAAGTCGGGTGTCTCTTTCAGATGCAGTATTGGGCTTGTGTCCGGCTAGAGGGATCCAGATCCTTCCCGAACCATTCTGGGGTCAAGACTAGTGACTGCCTATGACATACGAGTCGAAATGAATCTCAGCTAGATTAGTATATATCTATTTGTTATTCTTCTTGTTCTTCTTTTTGTTTTTTTTTTGGCATAATTGCACCAAAGTCTATGTGGTATTGAAAGTTATAAATATACTCCCGAAAATAAGAAAAATGACAAATAATTCATTGAAGTCGATATCCAGTTAAAAAGAAACCCCTCCATACACGCTAATAATAGCTTATTTGTAATTAGCCTATTTGTTTTTCTTCTCCGAGCAACTAGGTCCTTAACTCCAAGTTTGAAAGATCCCATTCAGATTTCGTGTGCCTACTATTTTAGAGAACAGTTGTTTAGTTGTTACAACAGTCAAGAGTCCAATCCAGTAGAAGAGTTAAAGCCTATGGGTCATAGCTTAGGTTTACTTTTATTGTTATGGGGTGATCCCAAGAAGTTTACACATTGTATAAGTAGCGTAACAGTACAATGAAGAAGCATCTGGAGAATTTCACAATTAGAGCCACTTGACTTGTAGCCTAAATTCATCTCTTTCTTATCCAAAATTCTCGGACCCCACGTTCCTTTAGAAGCAATCATCGGCTGCACCTTTGCGTTTTAATCGCTTGTTCTGCAGATGATTGAATGCCGGTTAAATTGGTGTGGTTAATCGTCGAGACTGAACTTGTATAATCACAGTGCCAGTATCGGTATATAATTAGGTAATGAACCATAAGAGAAGCAGAAATCATAAGTATTGCTGCCACTCTAGGATGGCGTTTTGAAGGGCATAGTTAGGGACTAGGTCGCAGTGTGGAAGCTTGAGATTTGTCATGGGCGAAGTGTTGTGGCCGCTTTTGAGCCAACCTAATATTGCCTCTGATTCATATGTGTAGCCATCTGCAGCTATTTTTGGATCTGCCATAACTTCCTGCAAAGTTAACTTCCTGCAAAGTCAAATTCAATGGCCACGGTCATGACGCAGATCTTATGAACTAATTTCAGTAATCATGGCCAAAATGCATTCAAGTTAAAGTAACTGAACATTCTCGCCCCATCAATGCATTTTCTTCAGCTAGAACGACTTCAATACGCCAGTGATTTGGAATAAGCCATCGAGAAATGGAAATATAGGACAAGAGTTAGGCTTGATTCATACCTGGTAAATGGGACACAAAAAGTGGGAGGGAATTTTGTTAGGCTTCTTAGAAACCAAGCATGAAACCGGGGCAATGCATAAAGCTCTCATTGGCTCCAAAAGACTCCATATCTCCGACGCAAGTTCTGGACGATTCAAGCGGTTCTTCTCACAGCACCTCAACCCCAGATGAGCCAATTGTTTGGCTTGCTTGAGTGGCCAGTCCCCCGCAGAAATATCCAGCACTGACTCAAAATTTTCATTTTCGAGGCCACATTTCACATCCTTCACAAGATTCAAAACTGGTCTCCCAGTTATAATTCGTAACAGAACAATTCCAAACGAGTAAACATCTGACTCTGCTGTAAGCTTTCCAGTCTCAAGATACTCTGGATCCATATAGACAGAGGTTTCCTTTAGGTTATTACATAATCTGGTCGTCTGAGCTGGATCTTCATCTTGTGGGAGCATGCTGAAGATGCCCAAGTCACCAAGTTTACTAACAAAATGGGAATCAAGGAGGACCTTACTGGGTTTTAGATTCCCGTGGATAATAGGGGGCTTATGGGAGTGAAGGAAGATAAGGGTAGAGCATACGTCCGCAGCAATCTGTGTTCGAATTTCCCATGGAAGGCAGCAAGTGTTGTCCTTGCAGTCAAGGTGATCTTCAAGACTGCCATTTTTGACATACTCATAGACAAGTGACCTGGATTCTGGACAAGATCCAATTAGGGTTAGCACGTTTGGATGCCTCACCCTACTCAAAACCTCTACCTGAAATTCAATCAATAGAATAAATTGAGTGTCAAAAACTAAATTGAGTGTCAAAAACTATCCTGGTTTTCCCACAGGGAAAGTAAGGGATAATTGAGGTTTGGCCATCAATTGATTAAACAAACTTAGGGTCTGCTATATGCTCATGCCCCAAAGTCTTGCAACATAAAATGGCATTTAAATGCCACTATGCTACCCAGCCAGACTAGAAAAAGAGAGAATATATGAGATCTCATGATCGCCAACCACCTAACAAAGACCACCAAAGCCACTTGATCATTTCTTACTTGCTGACTTTCTTTATGCTCAAACATTTTTTTTCCTAGTCTCATTAGACAGTTGATTTGTTCAATCATCAAGTTACGTTTTCCAAACGTTGTTTCCATTGATAATAGAATCACATCAAATTAGCAAAGTTGCTAATCCAAAGGTTCACACCCGTGTTGAAGGGAGGCAGATTAAATGCACCTACTCATGCCCATGTTGATAGGGACCAATACCTACAAATCTCCCAGAAGGACAACTTCATTTTTCTTCTCACACTATCCAAGTCCTGAGAACGATGTTGAGCCTTTAGTCCACTTTTATAATATGGCCAGTATTCTAAAATTAGCTGGTGCTTCAATACAATAACACGCTAAAATATATATTTGTATAAAATTACCTCATTTTGGAAGTCCAACTGGCTTTGACAGCCATAGGATGGCAACATCTTTATAGCAACATTAACATGGCGAAGGAGTCCTTTATAAACACTTCCATAGCTTCCTTCTGCAATCTTCCAGGACGGGTCAAAATTGTTAGTTGCCTCAATGATCTCCATGAAAGAGAATGCAGGGATTTGTACGCTGGAAAAGCTTGCAACTTCGCCGTTTAGCATTCTCCTCAGTTTTTTTACTTCTCTCACGACATTTTCATGCTCGGTCCGCAGCTTGTCCCTTTTCTCCTTGAAACTTATCAAGAGTTCCACAGCCGATATGATCTTCTCCTCTAACTCCTTCACTGTACTTTGAGACTCTTCAAGCTGGCTCTCAAGCAGTGATTTCTGCTCCTGAACTGTCTGTAGTTCTTTCATGAATTCATCCCACTGATTCTGCATCCTTTGTACTTCTTGCTCTTCTCTTGTCAACGCTTCCTCAATTTCTTTCTTGAGGCTCATCTCCTTGGCACATAGGGTTTCTAATGCTTTGGCCTGCAAGAGGTGCAGGAAGCATAGTTTGTTTATTTTGCACGAATGTTGAATTTGAAAAAAAAAAAAAAACATAGTTCAGAACAAATTTTAATCAAGTTTGAGACCTAGAGATGAGGAAGAAAGAAAAACAAAAATAACCCCCCCTCTCTTTCCCCCCCAAAAAAATAAGAGGATAGGTATAAAATAAACTATGCCTTGCATCTAGCCTCCATGGCACTGTCTTCTTCTTTCCATCGCTTAACTGTCTCATCAAATTCTTTCTGTTTTGAGCTCTTTGCATCTTGAATAACTTGTTCTATTCTGGAATACGATCCAATGGCCACTTGGGCTTGGGCTTTTTCCACCTACAATATTCATTAGCAAGAAAACATTAAAATAACGTTTCAACTGGAAAAGGTGTTGACTGCTGACTTAAATGGAATATATGCAAATTGAAACTGGACAGTTATTGGCTTTAAGGACTAGAATATTCTCCCAAGTTCTTCCACAACAAACTAAATTCTATCACGTCATTTATTGTCACTCAAACCTTCAGACACTAAGGTAGTAATTACTGCAGACCGAGGTGCCCTTTCTTTGTTTCTGAGGTACAAGAATGCATGATGTACTTGCTTGCGGTATCGAAAATCATTTATCATCAAGTAAAGTAAAAATATGATGCATAATGAAACCAAATGAGGAGTGATGCACTAAGGTAATAATGATTCATCTTATCTCACCTCCTCCGCCAGCCAGGGGGCCAGCTTTGAAGTGCCTACCACCCAGTTAGTGGATGAACTTGCTTGGACTGAACATTGGGAGCTGAAGCTTCTTGGGATTCTGACCAGGTCATTAGCATCTCCCTCTGCATCTATACAGGTTGTGACAAAGTTAAGCCTCCAGAACACCAAAAAGCACCTAATCCTTTAAGGAAAATTATCTAGGTTAGTGACCGTACCTAGAAATCTCACCTCATCGGTGAGAGACTCTGCTTCTAAGTTCTCTGATTGCTCATCTGAATTCAGCAGCAGCAATGGTGGGGCAATCTCTAAATCAGTTATATCTTTCCTGGCTTCCCTGTGCCCAGATGTTGTTATAAAAATGGCAATGATGGTATATTTGTACAACAGATGATGAAGAATGCTTTTGGGACAAACCAGAACTTACTGGCAAGGCAATCTCAGGGAATTAATCAGAGGCCTCATTGCTAGGTCAGACACGTGATGGCATAGCATGATATTAGTTATTTTAGACCAATAAAAGACAATTTTGTTGTTCAGGAAATTAAGAAATCTTCAGGGAAGCTGCTCCTGCTGGCACAAGCAACACGGAAACCTAATGGAAGGGATGATTTGGAGAGGTAAAAATTTTGAGTTAAGAGAATTGGTGAAAAAGTGAAGAGAGAGATGATTTGAATGAATTGTTTATATTTATTATAGTGGAAGGGATGATTTGATGGGGAGAGAAAGAGATTAGTTTGTAATTATTTTATTAGGTAAAATTTTGGCACACAAACGCTACCTTAGATGTTTTAAAGTTTCAGTGTTGATCTGTTGTCTATGTCTGTATCAAATTATGGGTGACAATAAAAATGCTATATTGTCATACAAGAAGAGCTGTGTTCTGCATCATTGTCCTTGTCCTTGTCCTTGTCATTGTGATATTGCTCTGTAAATGTTTCACCCATGAAATTGACAGCCAAATTCCATAAGCAAAAGGAGAAAAATAGTGCTATCCAAAGTGAGTAGATTCCATACTCCAGATGTCCTAATCAATCTTCTTTAGGCGAAGATGTACTACACGATTGAGTAGTGCTCATTCAGGTGCATCCACTGAGGTAATGCCATAAAAGCCATGTTTTCTGTGAATAGCAACTCCAAGTACAATAAATCTTTTGTGGATGGATACTGTGTATCACGACACCAACTTAGTGCCATATTCAGCCTACGATTAGTGCAAGAATCAGCTTAATCATTCCAAAAGGAACCTATTAGATGGCTGTAAAGCCAAGAAATTGATAGCCAAGAGGTGAAGCTCAAAGAGTTAATTAACCAAGATTGAACACTCCACTTATGATGTCAAGAATTCCAGTGTCAACCGATTGACAGTGCATTGCTAAGAGAGAGAGATATAGAGAGAGAGAAGAGGGAGGGGGCGGGGGGAGGGAGAGAAGGAGAAGCTAAATACAACAAGATAATGTCAAATTACCTGGTATATATGAGGCGCCCCTTGCAAACAAACCACACGTGACAGGAACTCGGTGCTTCCTGGCATACGAAGAATGCTTTTTTGGACTTTAGCTCTGCCAGTTTCCTGTAGCCAACAAATACGAACCAATAAAAAATCCTGACATGTTTGCAGATGGGCATTCTTGGAATTCCTTAACTCATCAAATAATCAATGAATTGACAAGGTGTCCCATTCTTTTATGACTAGACATGCTCCAAAGCACTAACTTTACAACCTAAGGTCAAGTTGCCTAAAAGATTATATCAACTAGCAATATTTTGACGCAAAAATCCCATAAATGAAGCACAAATAGTCCAGATCACTTGACTCGCAAGATTTCAAAATGTAAGACTATTTAAAGAACTCAATCACAGAAGAAGTACCTCCATCCAAAAAAAAGAAAAAGAATTCATTTCATATGAAAAGAAAAATTGCAGGATAATGATTACAGTAAGCCACAATCAACTATGATGAATGGTACATACTCTGAGTAGTAATTTTCTGCTGCTCCCCCCATGACAAGCCATCTAATGCTATGGCATGCAATAAGGCCTACAATCGCTTTCTCAACGCTATCCATTTCAATCCACAATTTATCTGCCTCTACCTGCAATTACATGCGATACCTTGGACTATGAAAGTGTTGAGACTCCCATATTGGGTGGGTTAACAGTGACATTTTGAGCTTCACACTGAAGCTGAGCTTTAAATTAACTTCAGAAAACTCCAATCACAATTATAACCATAAAGACATATAATAGTTGCATTTTCCTAGGTCGAGACAAATGGATCATAGTAAATTTAGTAACATCATGTCGTCCTAGGATAATATAATACAATGTGTGCCTGAAAAGGATGTTAAGGATTTGAATGGAAAAATTTATTATATCCTAGATTGTTGAATCCTGTATTGAGTGAGTAGATTGTGAAACCATTGCATGGTTGTCAAGTCCTGTACTACTAGGTAGAACTGGATTTTATAGGTGATTCTAGAAAACTCCAATTATAAGAACAACTAATTCAAACCGTGGCCAGAATGTCAGGGATTCAAGTTGGAAAGATTGCGAAATCCTTAATCTTACGTAAGTCTTACAGTGATCGCGTTGAAAGTAAAGGCGTTGCACATATATTAAGTCACTAGTAGTATGTATGCTTAGAAGAAAAAAAGTCACTAGTAGTATGTCTCTTATCTGGGGTTGGGCTTCAATTTAGATTCTAAAAAGAGCTTAAAAGTGAAAAGTGAAATACACGCTTTCAATCCAGGATGTAACAAGCATATAACGTAAAAATTATAGAAAGGTTAAACAACAAGTTCAATCCCTCAAAATCAAGCAAATTTCAAGTTCATTCTTCAAAACACACACCTTAACCTTTCATATATGCATAGATAAATGTTAATTAAGAAAATATGTAATGCAGAATATAATTAAAAGTGGCTAATGCATACGTTTCTTGGTCATTAAACAAAAGATTAAAAATATGAAAGGAAATGATACCCCTGCTCGTCCAACAACGAGAAGATATTGTTCTAGAAGTTCATGCAGCTTTTTCTGCTCAAATTCCCAGGATGCCTTATGGATAGGTTCTTTTAGTCCTTTTGTGCAAAAATTTATGTCCGCTGCATACAACAGTAAATAAGAAAAAAGTGAAAAATCACACTAATTCTAATCATATGAACTATAATGATCAAAGCCATCAAAACAGACCTACCTAGAAAGATTTACACAAAGAGAAGCACATGAATACATATGCAAAACCTACAGGAATCGCAAAGCACTAGAGAGTAACAATGAGATTCAACATATTATTTCTCCAACATTCTTATGCAGCCCAATATTTATCCGGATATGTACTCCATTTGATCACTAAACTCCAATTGACTAAGAGATTCAGTAACCGCAAATCTCGAAAATATACACTTATAAAGCCAGAACTCAGTCCCCAGATACCAAAAAGACCTTCTAGGAAAGCAGTATACAACATTTCAGATCAGTTCCCCCTGAAAGGAGACTCACTCAGTTCAACTACGTGCTCGGGCTGGTGAACATGGAGAACGCAAATCTTCTTTCCCACAAAATTCTGCACGGCCCAAAACAGAATCGTCTTGCTCTCCTCCACACTCTTCCCTACCGCAACAAATATAGTCTCTTCCACATCGAATTGTCTTTCCTCTTCAACATTCACGATGCTACCCATCCTTAAACACCTTTGGATTGCTCTGGTTTTGGTTAAAGTAAGGGGTTTGGCCCTTTCAGGAAATGAGAGACTCGGTGAGTGTCTGAATTGTCAGTCGCCGATTCATAAGTCTCTAAATTTCTTGTAAGCTGGTGGAGTAGATATTTTTCCAACCTCGCTCGGAAACGAGAAGAACCCCGTTTATGGCCTATCATCCTGTACCAGCTTAGGAATACATACTCACAGACACTACCGCACTAGTGTATTGTAAGGTTAATTACAAACACCAGTGGGTTGATCTCGAATGACTCGATGTTTGTTTGCTGGGACTAGTCTCTCTTCTATTCTTTGGAAAATACGATTACTTTTCTTGTGAGTAGGTGATGGACTTTTTAGTTACTCGGGAAAAAAGAAGAAGAAGAAAAAAACAGAATAGGTGATGGACTTTATAACTATTTTCTATTCCTTTTGGATTTCACTTTTTCGTTTATTTTATTTTAAAAAAATATTCGAATAAAAATGAAATAAAATCAAAAAACAAAAATCAGGTTTAAGATCTTGAGTCTCCAAACACAGATCAGTCCTAAAAACTATATTGATTGAGGCCAAATTTAATGTTGAACTAGTTCCTGCCGTCCAATATTTCTTCAAATTTAAGAAATTGCTTAGGTTAGCTTTCTTCACATTAGCAAAAAAACCATAAGTATTCCTAAAAATTGAGAGGAGTCCCTTTCTCAATTCAATAAATATAAATTGATCTTTATGAATTCCAGTTGTATATGCTATTCTATGGAGGAAAAAAAATGATATATGATATTTATGAAGGTAAGGTAAATTAATTAAGCTTGTATTCATTAATCAATACTAATCGATTTTAGTGCCTCAGGGAAAAAGAAAAAAAAAGTGGAATAACCTACCGAAAAAAAGACTCCATCCATCTCCTACCGAAAAAAGACTCAGCAGCTGCTCAGCACTCACCAATTCGGCTCCAGCGATGGGCTTGTTCTGTTGACTCTAATATCCGTTCCATTGTTGGGTTTTTCTTATCATCTTCCCCCTCGTCAATGGCATCCCTTTTCTCAGTTCTTCTTCTGGTGTTTGCATCTTCTGTCCCGAGCTGCTTCGCAGAAAGGTTAAAAACCCGTCTGAAAATGTTGCATTGCAGTTACTAGTGATTTTTTCTCATATTTTGGCCATGTGTGCAAGTTTTTTTCCGTTCCGGGAATTGTTGATTATTATTCCAGTATTCAGAGCCTTGAAATTCTGGGTGAAATTGGGAACTGATGATGTTCTTAATCTGGGTAGTGGAAGAACCCCACTGTTGTTTGCATATATGTGGGTTTTTCTCATGCTCATCTTGTTCTTGCTCTGTGCTTTCCCTAAAATGCTACTTGTGTGTATATATGTTTCTATGCGTCGTATATGTGCATCGTGGATATCTGCGTCTTGGCAGATCGATTAATTGGATATTCACTTTTTCGATTGCTTTGGTTGAATTGCTTAATTGTAGGAGGAGGAATACCAATAATGTCAATTCTTTTTGGGATGCATTTGTTATACTTGCTGAACAAATTTTTCCCGACTGATAAGAGGTTGTCGATTATTGTGAAAATAATGCCTCTCAATGAGCTCAGTGTTGTTACTCATTTGGTGATCTTTTTGCTGTTTTAACCATGAGTTTTCTTATTCTTTGCCACCATTCGATTCAGCATCCAGAAGGAAGTAAGGAATAAGGAGGCCAACTGGGAAACTCTCGTGAAATTGGGACGCTCTGCTGACTCCAACAGAATCGACCCATCACGGGTTGTACAACTGTCTTCGCAACCAAGGTCATGTACTTTGATGAACACCGTTGTTTATCCCTTTTTGGTATTATAATGGCAGATGGTATGGTTTGTATTGATAGTGCTGTTGATAATCTGCAAACGTGCAATACACAGAGACTAGTTTCTTTCTTTTTTTTGCTCAAGAGGGGTAATCATATGAATCTTCACTATTTTTTTTTAGGGGAATAATTAATTTGAAGGTACATTAAGTTGAAAATCTGATTCTCTCTTTCTTGTGATAGGGTTTTCTTATATATGGGTTTTCTATCAGACAAGGAGTGTGACCACCTTATTTCTTTGGTATATCCTCGTCTTTCCACTTTCAGCATTTTGACCATTATGCTTGTGTTTTGAAGTATGTTTTGTACCTAGGCGTATGGAGTGAAAGAAAAAGTTTTGGGCAGTGAAGACAATTCAGTGCATGTTGTCACGAACAGGCTGCTTACAAGTTCAGAAATTCCTTTAAACATAGAAGTGAGTTTCCATGTGTTCCCAATGTTAAGATGATTGCTTTCTACGTACTCTAGGCATTGGATTTCTATAAACCTAATTAAACCAGGGCCTGTTTTTCAAATTTGATGTAACTTGAGACTGGCAGTTCTTCCCACCTGGGGACTATTTATCAGGACTATCTGCATATGTCAATAGTTGATTAACATTTTAATTCATGGACAAAAAATATCCACTTTAGTGATATAAATGCTGTGAATGCAAGCTAGCTGAATACTTTCGTGACCTAAGACTTAGCATGCTATGACAGGAGGTTACGAAATTTGGTTCACTTAATAACCATATTCTTGATTTCTAGGATGATGTAATTACAAGGATTGAGGAAAGAGTTTCCGCTTGGACTTTCCTTCCCAAAGGTATCTCAGTCCTGATTCATCGTCCCTTGTCCTTGTTGCTCTAAAACACCTGTCATGTTATTTTGTTAGTAATATACCTGTCTGATGTGATGCTTTCTCTATATTATTTGATGTTCACTATCCTTCAGAGAACAGCAGGCCTTTACAGGTTATGCATTGTGGGCTTGAGGAGGTTGGACAGCACTATGAGTATTTTGATAACCGATTCACATTGGAACTAACCCAGCCTTTGATGGCAATAGTTGTCTTGTACCTCTCCAATGCAAGTCAGGGCGGTGAGATTCTCTTTCCCGAGTCAGAGGTGAGGGCTAAACAATATCAAAAGTTGTTGTAATTATCATTCCTAGGTTATGAATTCAGAGCTGTTCATTAACCACTGTTTTATAACTGCCTCAGCAGACGAGCAAGATTTGGTCGGATTGTCCGAGTCATAGTAGCGTCCGGAGACCCATCAAAGGGAATGCTATTCTGTTTTTCAGTCTCCATCCAAATGCGTCTCCTGACAAGAGTAGCTCCCATGCTAGATGCCCTGTCCTTAAGGGAGAGATGTGGTACGCCACCAAATTCTTCTACATCAGATCCCGTAGCAGGGAAAAAGAAGCATCTCAATCAGATGGTTCAGATGGCACTGGATGCACGGATGAAGATGAAAATTGTCCCAGGTGGGCTGCCTTTGGGGAATGTCAAAGAAATCCTGTGTTCATGATTGGTTCTCCTGATTACTATGGAACATGTAGGAGGAGCTGTAATGCATGCTAAAGGGACTGACGAGCATGATTGGTTCTCCTGATCACTATGGAACATGTATTGAGCCTAAGATGCTTAATAATACCACTATCGATGGAGAAATTAATTATCAACCCTCTGAACATTGTGAACGGAGGATTCCAATATGAAGATATGTCAGTACTGGGATTTTCAAAATTTCTGATAGTTTCTGGGCTGTTTTCGAAACTGATGGTTACCTTTCCGGATTAGCATATACAGAGTCTATTATCTCCCCTAAAAAATTGGTCATTTGAACCGAGTCAAAAAGGAACTTTACAGACGAAGAAGCACATGCAAGAAAGGACGATCGAAAAGAAAGTATATAAAAATGTAGAGCACACGCAGTGCCTAGCCTCCACATAACAAGTCTGCTTTTATAACCAAATTGCAAATGTTTACATATTTCAGAAAGCAAGTAATTGGGATACTTATCTGGTTTGAAGATCCCCGAAAATTAACAGCTGCAGATCTAGGAGGCATGTGTGGGGCTTGTTGTGAATGGAAAATTCATTTAATTTTTAAGAAAAGGGAAAAGGAGAAGACACGATTTAAGCAGGTATGCCATAAGCAATAATTGCAAACCCAATCCATTAAGCATAAGCTTAAACTAGAAAAGTTTTTAGCTCCACTGCATTTTCTTTTCAACAGTCTCACATCATACAAAAGGAGCATCATCAGTAACAGCGTCAAGAGCACAATGCTCAAAAAGAAAAAAAAAAAGCAACGAGTACAATTTTCAGACCCAAGTGTAATCTAAACTGCGCTAACATTAGACATCTCATTCCCAGAAAAACAAACAAACAAACTACAAACCAACCATAAACTTGACTCACTTTCGATTCCGACTTCACAGTTTGGCCTTCAAAACTTCTGCCAAGGTAATTCTCAGGTCATAAGTGAAAAAATTCTAAACCAAAAAAAAGCCCAGAACTAGCGTGAAAGAATCAGCAACATAATTGTAATACCTCTAACCTTTTGAGCTACTTTTGAGACTCTTGTGTTAAGTTTTCCATTTTCATATCTTTAGTAATTGTGTTATTTTCCTTAGTATCTGCTTAATTTTCTTAATTTGTGTCTTGTTTAGTATTTATCATATGATTAATTTGACTTGATTTTATTTCCTTTAATATTTTAAGTAATTATGCTCTTTGGTATTTGTTTAATTGCTTCGGTTTCTAAATTTGTGACTTTAGTATTTTGATTTACCTTTTTAATTTAAGTTGCGTATGTGCTTTCTTTCTTTAATTCTTAAATCCTTGCATTATTTCATTTAATTTCATGTACTTAAATTTCTTATTTGACTTGAGTTTTGTTCCCTTAATTTTTTAGATTAATTTGGATAATGTTTATTTAATTTCATTTAAATTTCAATTGGGCTGACTGGACTCCCAAGAGGACAAAGAAATAGACTCTCGGGATGACCGAGAAATGGATCTCGGGATGATCAATACCTGGATCCCGGGATGAGCTAGACGTGAATTCCTGGGTTGACCGAGGCATGTATGCCTGAGATAACTAGGGTACAGACTCGGAGGCATATATGCCCGACTTACCACATGCACATGCATGTATGCCCGGGATGACCGGGGACAGGTCTGGAAAGCTCCGCATACCCGATCAATCTCCAGGAACATGCATGTATGTCCAGGGATGACCGGGGACAAGTCTAGAAAGCACGGTATACCCGGCTAATCCTCAGTCACATGCCTGTATGCCTGGGATAACAAGGGACAGGCCTGGTCACACGACAAGCTCTCCCAAACCCTTAAGTTTTGTCTTATTTCCTTGTCTCATTCTCTTGTCCCATTTTCTTGTCCATTTAGCATGCATAGTGCAGTGAAGTTCAAGGTCAATCGGCATGCATTGAGTGAGATTGTGTATGATTATCTTTGCAGCTTATGATTACCCAGAAAAGGGGTGGAGTGTGCCATTTGGCTCTCCTGCCCCTTGCCGCCCAAGTTGGCCATCCATTGAGCTTGCTTCTTGCAGCTCCTTTGGACCAACTCTTGCCGCTCTTTTAGCTAGTCAAGGGGCTTGCTTCTTGCAGCTCCCTTGGACTAAATCATGGCTTGGTTATTTTAAAGAAAAACCGACCAAGCCGTGTAGTGCTAGAGCTCTAGTGTGTGTACATCAAGTGATCAAAGAGAGTAAGGAGAGTGACAAGTCGGAGAAGGAAAAGAGAAGAAGGAGAAGAAGAAAGGGGTAAGAAAACTAGGAAATGGTTGGTGGGGGAGGGGGTGTTCGGCCATGGCCATGAACCCTCATCTGCCTTATTTTCTCTCCTCTTTTCCATGACCTATCCAGCTTCTTCTTACTTTTTAACCTAATTTTTCTAACCATAAGTTATATATACTTGCTTTAAGAGATTTTCAAGCCTATCTAGAGCCATCCGAAAATTACCAAGGTAAGGGTTAGGTCTTGGTGCTTTTATAAAGGGTAGTTTCTTGCATTTTGCGTTGGGAAATCATGTTCTTGTATGTGTTTACTTGCTGATTTGATGAACATCCTGTCATATACGTTGGATGCAAGAAAGAAATGCATAGGATTAGTTTTCAACATGAGATCATGTGCTAAGTGTATTTGGATGACAAAAATATTAGGTTTTCTTTGGCTATTTTGCAAGAATATGGTGTTGTGTAATATTGCCGACGTGAAAGTGGAGCTATTTTCGAATATACGGGCATAAAGCCATTATGGAGAAGACTTTAACGTTGCATGCTGGGGAAAGCCCAAAGGAAAGTAACCCTCCAAAGCATAGCCTTGAAAAAACTAAGGAAAGGAAAGCCTCTGTTAGTAAAGAAAGTTTTTTACAAAACTCTCAGTCAAAGGTGACAGGGTAGGGTAAGTGAAGTGCAAAGCACTAAGCACGTTAAAGTGGTTGCTACACATATTATAAGAGAAGAAAAATCTTCCGAAAATCAAGGGAAGGCAGTAGAGCAGCTGAGCCATGCACAAGCAACAAAATTGACTCAAAATTAAGGGTGCTACGGCTATGGATATTGAAGAAACAATAATCAAGGAACCTGCACCTAGCATGAATTTGGATACAGAGGAAGAGTCTTTGGAAAATGGTGGGAATGGAAGCCACCTGTCCTTCATTAAATCTAATGATCAATTCACTGTCACATCACTCCATTATTGAAAAAACCAACTTCTTAAAAACCTAAAATAAACCAAACTTAACATCGTTAACTTCATCACCAAAGGGAGTTGTGTTGTTTCTCTCTCAAGAGTGGGTGATACTTCTCTCTCAAAAACTCTCTTCACGCTCTTTTTTTTCTTCGACTTTTCATGCTCTCTCTTTTTAACAAAAGTCTCTTCGTGCTATTCTCCTTTATCTCAGTCTCTTCATCAAGAAATCTCAAACTCTCAAACTCTCTTCTTTCTCTCTCTCTCTCAGACTCTCCCAATCTCCTCTTTCTCTATATTGGGCACATCAAAATCTTGGTAATTCTTTTTATTTTTTTGAGGTTGTGTGTTGTGATTTTTTATTAAAAAATTTATCTTGCTAAACGGAATTTTATTTATTTATTTTGCTTCAATGACTTTTTATTGAGAAACCGATAAGAAGCACCTATGCTTTCTCTCTTTCAATATATATATATTAGACCTTTTTGTTGAAATCTTCACTAAATTCTACTTATTTGTTTATTTCTGATACTCTCTAAACTGTGTGCTCATTTCTGATACTCTCTAAACTGTGTGCTCACTAATTTCTGCATATTTGTTTTTTTGTCTTATACTCTGTGTGCATTTTGTGGTTGTTGGAGTCTAATGAGTTAAAGAGCTTGTGCTTTCAAGTTGAAGGATTTATTTGGCGACTGGTGCATCTGGTGGTTGATTTCTCTTTCAATTATTATAAACTCTGTGCATTTGGTGGTTGATACTCTCTAAACTAAACTGATACTCTCTAATTTCTACATATTTGTTTTCATGTATTTATCTGGCTTCTAGACTTTATCATCATGGTATTGTGTTTATTTGCTTTAACACATCTAATTGGGATTCTTGAACTTGGCTGCATTAAAAACTCCATGAACATGGTTGGATTCAAGTACTTGGAATAAAAGCTATACATTTTTCATAATCTATATTTATGTAAGAGTCTTGATCATATAAAAAGTAGAACGGGTTATTGTTGATGATTACTGAAAAATCCCCACTCATTTGTTCCACGCCTACCAATGTGTATTTCTTATTTTTTATTTTATGTTCAACAACATATTAGTTGTGTAATACTTCTTGTTAATAGGATGGAGGGAAAGCTACCTTCATGAATTATAGAGCTTTTGTTATGTTTTTAGGTTGGCAATTACAAAGTTCTTTTTGTGTATTACTTCTTTCATAATAGGAAAATTTACAAATATCACACTAGGTTTTAACGCATTTTTGAAAAACTCATTAGGTTTTAAAAAATTTCAATACGCTCACTAGGTTTATCATTTTGGTATCAAAACTGACTGAACCCAGCACCATTAGAACCGTTTAACGAAAAATCCATTCATTCATCCCTCAATCCCCACCCAAACGTCGACGGGTGGAGGAGGTCCACCCATGGCAGCTTAGAACTGGGTAGCGAGAGGTGGAGGGGGTATTCCCCCTACACCGTGAAAGGATCGGACGACCTCGATTCTTTTCGTTTTTTTAAAAAAATAATTTTGTTTTTTATTAATTTGAGATTTATTTTTTATTAATTATTTAATGACACGTGTCACATTGTGATTGGATGTGATGTATTTTTCGTTAAATGGGTCTAACGACGTTGGGTTCAGTGACTTTTGATACCAAAATGATAAACCTAGTGAGCGTTTTAAAATTTTTTAAAACCGAGTGAGTTTTTCAAAAAGACGTTAAAACCCAGTGTGGTATTTGTAAATTTCCCTTCATAATAATTGTAAAATGTTCTTTACATGTAATTTTTAATGGCTACAGACCTTGATCTAGTCATAAATAATGAAGTTGTACTGAGAAAGATAATTTTCATGGTGATGTTGTGTAAAACTTTGATAATGAGAAAAAGATATCAGTTTGGAAAATGGAATTCGATTCAGAAGTGATTGCTTACAATTGATAAAATGAATACGCAATAGAATTTGGATTTAGCATTCAAAGGCATTGGACGAATTTAGATAAATTTAGTGGAGCAATATTTAGTAGAAGGTTTGTGTGATAAGGAAGGATTCATAACGAAAGACAAGCGAAGGGATACGATCAAGCCAAGAAAAGAAATTAGGTGTGGTTGCTTAACAAGACTAACCATTTCTATTCAAGTTGATGGGAAATATCGAGCAATTGATTTTGAAGCAAATCATAATCACAAACTAGCTGAAAAATCATGTGTACACATTTTACCCTCTCAACAAAATATCAATGGTGTTCAAGCTACGAAAATTTATTTGGCAGATAATTAAGGTATATGGCCCAAGCTAGTACACGAGTTGATGAGTCGTCGTATTAGAGGCAGAGATAATCTTGGTTTTACTCAACAAGATGAAAATAATTATTTAAGAAATAAAAGAAAGAATGATCTGAAGCAAGGTAAAGCGGGGAGCCTTTTGGGTTATTTTCATAAGCAACAATCAGATAATGCATCATTCTTTTTTCAAGTCCAACTGGATACTGACGATCAAATTACTAATATCTTTTGGGTCTATTTGGTGATGTGATATTTTTTGACACCACATACAGGACCAACAAACAATATCGGCCATTTGGAGTATTTGTTAGCTTGAACCATCATTATCAACAGGTAGTGTTAGGGGCATCTTTGTTATATGATGAGACCATTGAGTCATTTGTGTGGTTATTTCAAACATTTTTTTATTGTATGTCCGGGAAAAAAATGAAGACCATATTTACTGATCGAGATCTTGCAATGGCAAAAGCAATATCTGTGGTGATGTCTGACACTTGCCATAGAGTATGCTTATGGCACCTCAATCAAAGTGCTCTTAAAAATCTTAGTCATTTATTTAAGGGTGAAAAAACTTTCAATGCTGATTTTCAATTGTTGCATTTAATAACAGTGAGACTGATAATTAAACATTTTTGTCACTTTTCGCACTCTTAACATAGTGGGTTAAGTGAGTGTAAGTGTTAAACGAAGGGAATTACTTTTAAAAAATGTTTAAGTGTTTTTAGCATGTGAAATGTCACTTTTACCCCTAATGGGCTTTTGCAACCTTAATCATAGGCAAAAACCCACCGGAGCCCAGTCCAACCCAATCTCCACAAGTCATATTTCCATGTCTCGCTCGAGCAGTGGTCGAGCGGTGATCGAGCGGGAAGTATCTGTTTGAAGAGCGCTCGAGCAGTCATCGAGCGGTAAGTCTCTGTTTGAAAGCATCCAAGGGCGCTTGAGCAGGTCGTCAAGCGGTGATTGAGCGCTGTGTTATAATCTGCACTCGGGGCAATTTTGGAAGGCAGACCAAGTTGTTTATAACAACTTGTTGAGCTGGAAGAGATTCGACAGTTACAATGAGCAATGCCATGGGCAATACGGAGGAGAGAAGCAAGGAGAAAATGGGGAGCACCGAATCTGTTGGGGAGCTGGCTATAAATTCTAGATTTTCGTCTGGTGTGGGGGTCTTCTTTTTGCTCTTGTTTTTGTTTTTTATTTTACTTTCTCCATTCTCGATTTTTTATCTTTTTGTAAGCAACGTTCCCATTCACGAAGTTAAGGTTTATTTTCTTTTGTGGATTTTTGCATTTGAAAATGATCGGCTAAGTTTCAATACTTGGATTATGGGTTAATTTCCTTTGGCTTCATGATTTTTTACCTACTGTTTTGAATGGATGTTCAATTCTCACCTGCTGAAACCGAATGTGTGAAGAGATATGTTCATTGAATAGCTTGATTCATTTCTTGTTTTGTTGTTGACGTTAGGCACAACAAAATCTTGATTTAATTAAGTATTTTTGTTGGTTGTATGTTATATGAATTTGGTTGATGTTTGGAGAATTTTGATTAGTAAGAATTGGGTGCTCTTCCTCAAGTTTAGTTTTGCGAATTCTCATTTCACTAAAACTTCATTCTTCTCTTTTCCTTTCCTTCCCCTTCTCTCTGCTCGTCTAGATTTTTTTTTGTTCTAAGTAATCAAGAAGGAGAGGGGAAAAAGATATTTGAGAGAGGGAGAACAAAGACCTAAATGAAGGGAATCATTTGGCGTTAACGTGCTTCTATGTTGTTATCAACAACATGAGTGTTTTAATTGGTTTTTTCAATGATGGAGTGATATGGCAGTGAATTGATCATTGGATTTAATGAAGGACATGTGGCTTTCATCCCTCTAAAAAACACAGCGAACTGCTGCATAATAAATTGCAGTAGAGCCAATTGCCTTTCTTTTGGATTCTATTTTACTTCACTGTACACTAAGAAGTTAGATGTGTGAAGATTATTAGCTTGATATTTCCAGATTTGGTTCTGAACTGTTACTTGTCATTTTTTCCGAAGAAATGTGGTGCCAAGAATGATGAATCAATTAGATCTATGAAGAATTCCTTCTTGAACTCAATTTTTTAGGCATATTTAATTGTCTGACTATTTGCCTCTGATTCTCAACAATGAGATTGTTGCAGTGTCGAGTGTAAGGAGATTTCGGGGTTTGAGTTTGGGTTTGGGCTTGTGTTTGTGCTTTGGACCAGAGACGTTGTAGTAGGGATGTTGGCGTCGATTGAGAGAGAAAAATTGGCAAGTCATGTGGTATTGTGTTATTGGTGATTATGTGGCCTCCGTTTGTTACGTGAAAAAAAATCGATTAAGTTGGTAGGACCAAACTAACAGTGAGATATTTTGAGAAACGTCTGAGGTGCTGTGACCAGTACAATCCAAATTAAAGTACATAAATCTTTGAAAAATTGACAATTTGATCACTAGGTTTATGTCCCACTGATAAAATAGTCACTAGGTTTACTTTTTTTTTACGTTTTAGTCATTGAGTCCATACCCGTGTGACGATATGGTCTTCCGTCCATATTTCGTCACTACATCTAAAGGAATCCATGGCCACGTCAACGACCCATTAAAAATGACAATTAAATACGTAAGATCTCCGTCGTCATCGTTGTCTGGATGATATGTACGCGATTGCTATCACGAGGAACTGCGATCCTGACGGGCCTCTCATGCGGTACGTGTCGAAAATGATTCCTACATCTGATCAAAGTAGATTCTTTGATTTTAGTCGTGTCGTCGCTGGCAAGGTCTCGATGGGCTTCCATAAATTGCTTCTGAGCTTCAACTTTCTTAGGGGAGCCTTCTGGTGCTTTGCGAAACTTATCTCATAAATGGACAAGATCGACATATGTTAAAACCTGGATTATCTCCGTAAATTTGAATGGATTGTAACTGTATGAGAATGAGTTTTTGTGAACTCATTTACGAAAACAGGAACCTTATACAAGCTGCGCAACAGACCCTGAAATGGGTCGAACTAACAACTAAGCCCACAGGGCTCACTTAACTAAAGCAGAAATAAACTGATATAAAACTAAGATAGCTGGCCTGCAAGACAAGGCCCCATGATAACAAAGCACATCCGACCAAGACACAAGACACATCAAAAACATCGTATCTCTTTCACTTCCAAATGCTTCCAGATCCCTCTCCCACGAACAGGCACGTTACAGCATCTCGCTGGTTGGTGACTTTTCTAGACGGCCTCAAGGAGTTCTCATCCACAAAAGTGTAGTTTTCATTTGCAGGATTTGTACCAATATACTTGATGAGACTGTTCTTGTTAAGACCAATGTCACCATATTGCATGACATGAGAACCATAAGCAGAATTGTCACTTGCAGTCCTCGTTTTGACTAGTTCATATTGCTGGTGCAAAGTTTATGCTTGTAGATTATGTATGTCACTGTCTTTTATCCATGATCCATGCAACACTGTACAAGTCACCCAAACTCCTCAGCCAATTCTTTCGAAGAATACCGATGCTTCAAAGGATAAGAAATGTTTGAGAAAGTTCTTGGGTTTTGTTTTTAAGACTTGTCTGATTTGTTTTTAATTTACAAGTTGCAGATCTATCCATTTCTCTGAAAGCAATGTTACCTCAGAAACAGGCGGAGGGGGCCACCATATTTCTTTCTTCGCCATTCTTGCAATTACCGATCTCCTTTGAAACACCATGGTTAACCACTTTGAAGAAACCAAATTCCTCACAGGCTTTCACTAATAGTTCCGATAACATTGATCCATATACAGAAAAGATCAATGGTTGGTATCCCTACTGCCTTTGTTTTCTTGGTTCTTATTGTGGTCGAAGAAGACACCACCATATTTCTTTCTTCGCTGATATAGGATTATAAGAAAGATGATTGCATTGACCCTTGCGCCACCGGGGATTGCTGGTGGTGGTAGTAATGTTCCGATGACATATTGCGTTGACCTTCATTTTGCTAATATCGACTTCTCTGGGATATTCACACCAATACAGAACAAAAGAAAATGGCACTCAGACTTTCTCTTGTGCAAAACACATCCACTAATATAAACACAGTTCAAACGGTGAAAGCATTTACTAATCTTGGCAACAAAGATGAGTAGAAATTGTAGAGGGGGAAAACTTACACCGGCAATAGATCCATATTTCAGTAACTAGTAAGACTGGTAACCCTTTACTCTGAGATACAGTAAATCTGGCTTGGAGTCACATGGGCAGGATGGAAGGGACCACACTCCTTAATGCATCTAGAACCTTCCGTCCATCTTCAATAAAGAAAATTACATTTTCTAGAACATTAGGCCAGGTTCTGTAATGAACTCCACGATGTCATAGTAAATGTCCCCTTGAACATCAACCTGCTACTTCTCAGTGGCCAGGGTTATTGTGTGAGTTCGAAATCGTGTGAGTGGTGTGAGTTGACGGTGGGGATTGTTCGATTAAGATCGGACGGAGAGGAGCTCGCCAGCGCATTAATGAAGCGCCCCGATTGTTGACCCGACCCGCATGGGATCTCAACCCGGCTCCCGCAAATCTCGACTCCTCCCCGCATCCCCCAAATTTCTAGCTTCTTCCCCCAAATTTCGAGCTTCTCTTGCCCTAGCCTTCAGCCTTCGAGCTCCTCCTCTAGCCCTAGTAGAGCCTTTAGACTTCGACTCCTCTAGGTGGTAAGAGATCTTCTTTCGATTCTTTGAAGCTTCAGTTTCATTCGATTGGTTGTTGTTCTTATTTCATAGCATGCCTTTGAGCTTCTTATTTCTTTGAACTCTCGCCCTAGCCCACATTGTACAGTTTGTGGAATGCTTGTATGTGATATTGTTCCTAATGATTTTGTTTGAGCTTGTTTTTCTCTTTTGGGATTGTGTTACACTGTCTTGATTACTCATTTTGAGTTCTAGAGTAGAGACAGATTTTGAGTTCGGAAGTTCAGCATTAGAACTTGAGGTTGTATCGATTGGACTTCCCATTGCTATCTGTTTGTAAAAGATAAGATAATTTTCTTAGGAGATAGTAGCTAGAGATTTACATGACAATTCATGGACCTTCAGGCATATTTATCGCGGTAATGGACCCTTCAAAATATTAATGGTCTCCCTTTCCCCAGTATCTATGTCTGCTAATGTATGACAATTCATGGAGCTTCAGGCATATTTGTATCAGTTACGAGCATGGAAACACTCAGCATCAGCCTTGTCTTTAAGTTCCTTCAAGTGGAACTGGATGGACAAGTTCTTAAACCCTTCTATCTTTAGAACCTGTTCAGCAAGCCTCTCGGTAATATTTGACTTCTAGTTCCTCCTTGGAGAACAACAGGATATCAACCTCTTCTTCAGAATCTATCAACACTATTTCTATCAAGAAGCACTATGTTCTCAGCAAGACAAGCTTCTAACTGAGACTTCAATGAGTCAACATTTGTCAACAAGCCAACTTTTTCTTCAACATAACAGGCTTCATTAGCAAGACAACGATCAAGCACCTTCTCATCATTAAGATGCTTATTATGAAAAAGTGGGATATATCATTGGTTTTTGTCTCTTTCTTGTTTTCTTTGTCTTGTAATTTGTGTTATGGTGGACCATTAAACTTGTCATGAATCTGGTTTATGATCAGACCAGCCTTGTAATTTGGGAGAAGTGAATTAGTTCAATAAGTCTACTTCTTTGATCCAAGCGAGATCCAAGTCAAGAACTGGTGTAGTTAACTAGCAAAAGTAATAATTAAACTTCTCCCAAAAAATGCATTACATATATCATTGGAAAATCCAACACATAAGATGTACATAAGGAATATAATGCAGTTATTAGCATATCATTTGAACGAATCAAAAGAAACTCGATGTTTGTCTGCATTACAGAAACCAACTTTGACATAGAAATGGTCAACAACTACTAAGACCCCAATTACAATAATTCCATGTTACAATGAAAATACATTCAAATGATTACAATAATGGAAGCTCTGACATATTCTTGAACCACGATCGACCACCTAAATTTGAAGCCAGTCAGTTAGAATATTCCACTTCAACACCATGTGGTACAAGAAAAACATTCCACTTCAACACCACCGTTCATTCCATCACTCATAAGAGCATTAGTACTACCATTCGGGAGGGGGCACAGTTCTTGCTTGCTTGGTCTATGTAGCTGGGGAGCTACCAAGAACCCTCTGCACCCACTGTTGGGTTATGGAAAGCAGAATATCCCCAAAATGTTTTCAATGAGTAGGGCTGAGAGATAGTTACACCTTCTTCTGTGATCTTCGCTATTTGCAAGTTCAAAATCTCATGAACATTAATGAAGTCACAGAAGAAAGAAGTCAAATTAAATTTCAATCTTTCCTTTCATCTTTTCAATTTATAAGTGACACAGAACTTAGACAAACCTCACCCTCTCTCTAGGAGAGCAGCAAGTTCTTGTAAAAAACATTCAAACAGAAAAACACCAACCGACAATATTTAAACACTCAGTTCTAGATTTACAGAACCTTATCTTTATGACACCAAAAGCACACATAGAAGTTGGATAGAAACCCAAAACAAAGCCTTATCTTTGCTTTCAAAAATAAAGATGATAATATTTTAAACAAAGAACAGGGAAATCCTACCATACCATAAGAGCTCAATTTCCAATTATTCTTCTTTCTACGCTAAAAGTATGTGCTTTGAAACAAGCACAACAAGACATGGACACAGGGAAAACGAGATTAAACTGGCAAGCCCCAATCTCCAAACATCAAATCATCTTCTTTATTGAACAGTGTTCTAGATATTTAGATAAAATAAAACTTTAACCACTCCCACACCTTTTACCGACAGTTGCATTGCTTGAAACACCAAAAATGAAGTTAACAATTTCTTCATCTCATGCACTCTTAAAGAAGCACAAAGTAGTTAAATACCTTGCAACTAGCTACCAAATCCATTTTGCACCCACAAAATCAAGCCCAACTCAGCATAAAAGCCTGTACCTTCTCAGTCTCGCCAAACAGCCAAAGGAGCGACCTCAGCGGTTTCAATCCCGAAGGAGTCCAAGGCTGAAGCGAAGTGGAGTCTTCCGGAGGAGTCGAAGCTGAAGGCTCTACTAGGGCTAGAGGAAAAACTCGAATTTTGGGGGAAAAGCTCGAGTCTTCCGGAGGAGTCGAAAGCTAGGGCGAGAGAAGCTCGAAAATTGGGGGAAAAGCTCGAATTTGGGGGAGCGCGGGATCGTTCAACATTTTGCGGGAGCCGGGTTGCAGGTCATGATTCGAGGCGCTTCATTAATGCGCTGGTGAGCTCCTCTCCGTCCGATCTTAACCGAACAATCATCACCGTCAACTCACACCACTCACACGATTTTGAACTCACACAATAACCCTGACCACTTCTCAGTAGGTCCCTTGACAACAGAGGCTCCTGTAGCAAACTTTTTCCCTAGCTTCTTTGAAGCATCACTAAGGAGAGCAAACATTCACATGAGAGGCCCGTCAAGATCGCAGTACCTCGTGATAACATTCGCGTACATATCATCCAGAAGGAAGACGACGACGAAGGGGAGCTGATGTGTTTAATTGACATTTTTTTTAATGAGATGCTGACGTGGCAAAATAACGACCTAGTCATGGATTCCGTTAGATGTAGTGACAAAATATGGAAGGAAGACCTTATCGTCACACAGGTATGGACTCAGTGACCAAAACGTAAAAAAAAATAAACTTAATGACTATTTTGTCAGCGAGATATAAACCTAGACCAAATTGTCAATTTCTCTAAATTTTTTTGAGAAAATAGTAAATCACATAACTTACCCAAAAAGAAAATAGTAAATCATGAACCTGTTGCGCATTTAAGCCTTTTTCAAACAACAACTGCATCTCGGTCTCGGGGGCGTGTCGAGGAAGACTGAAGAGTCTGCAAGTCTTTTAAATGGCGCGTGGTCCATTTATTCCTCTTTCCATTTTGAGCATCACGAGCGCCAGGTCAGCCGAAATTTGAAAACCCAAATACCCCCAACGGCTACTCCATTCCTAGACAAATATACATCTCCTTCTCAACGTCCTCTCTCTCCGCCTTTCAGTTCTCTCATTTCCAAATTTTCAAAACTTCGGCCCTTCTCTTTTCTACTTTTTTATTCAGAATCCTTCATTATTCCAATGGCTTCGACTCCATCGGATCGCAGCAAGGCCACCACGTATCGAAAGGTTCGAGCCATAGCCAAAATCCGTGGGGTCACGGATACCGAAGCTGAGATTCCGGCAAACTCCGGGTGTTCGACGTCTCCGTGGATCTCTGTCAACAAGCCCAGAGGAGAGGCTTCTGAGAGCGTTACGATTTCCTTCCGAGACCAATCGGGAAGGTAATACTATATTACTACTACTCTCTGGGGTATTCCGGAGTTAGGGTTCTGATGCTTTTGGAGATATTCCGGGGAAATTATATATGTTTGATTCTTGATTCATATTTTGAGTAGAGGATCTTTGTCAAACAAAACTATTCATTATTGGTTTGGTTTAGTTGAATTGAGCTTTTAAATATTGCAACGGCATGGGTTTCCAGTGTTCAAGTTGAACTTAACTGTAGGGTTGTGTTATTTTTTTTTGGGTAAGATGAGTGCGTTTTGTCTCTTGCAGTCGAAAAGAATATAACGAAGTTGATTATTGTTATGGGGGAAACGAAGACAACCATTTGATATTCTTGAGAGAGATCAAGCCTTTAATATCAGGGGTTTTTGAGGGATGTAATCCTACTATTATTGCTTGCGGAGCAAGAGGTAGTGGAAAAACTTCTCTAATTCAGGTGGGTTTTTTCTTCCCTCATATTCTCTTTTTTGTGCCTAGGTTTTCATGTTATTTACTATAGATCGTGTTTCTTGATATATGGTTGCCTTATGTACTATACTCTTCTTAAGGGCTCCAATGGGAAACTAGGTTTGGCTACACTAGCCATGGCTGAAATCCTTTCAATGGCTGAGCAACTTGGAAAGTTGATTAGTATATCTTCCTATGAGGTTTACCAGGAGCATGTTTATGATCTTTTGGATCAAAACCGGTCAGCTGTTTCTGTTTTGGAAGGTAAACGGAAAATCCAACATAAAGGACTTTCTCAGGCAAGTTATACGTTTGTTTTTCAATTTATTGAATTATAGAATACTGTAAGGATAGATTTTTGTGGTACACTCTTTGAGCTATACATTTCTTAATTTTTCCCAGGTTCCTGTAAAATCCCTTGAAGAATTTTCCAGATTATATTTTGGCGGGTTTGGTTCACATAAATCAGGTCAAAAGATAGCAACCAAACATACTCGAAAGAGTCACCGGGGATTAATGATACATGTAGTCACTCCCAGTGAAAATGTGGATGATTGTCTTGTGGGCAAGATGAATTTTGTTGACCTGGCAGGTGTTTCTAATCGCATTCTTGAAGATTATATTTATTCAGTATTTTGTCGACAATGTCAGTTGTGTGATATCTTACTCCCGGTTTATACTGTGTTGCCTTTTTCAGGTTATAAGGATACCAGAAGAACAGGTGCTGAAGGTGTTGATCTTGTTGAGAGTACCAAAATTAATAAGTCCATATATGCCTTATATAAGGTTGTATATTCGCTCAATGCCAATGGAAGCCATGTGCCTTATCGGGAGAGCAAACTTACTCACATGTTGAAAGATTCTTTGGGTGGGATGAGTAGAATTTTGATGATCACCTGCGTGGTAATGCTTTTGGTTTCCACTTCACATGATGCTGTTTCGTTTATAGGTTTCTGAAATGGCTTTTAATTAATTACTTCATTTTGTGTAGAACCCATCTTTTTGCCAAGATTCTGCTTACATGATAAGCTTAGCGTCTCGGTCTTGTCAAGGCATCAATCGAGCTGTTGCGAACTCTGCCAAAAGCTCAACAAGACCATCTATGCCTTGTTCACATAAGAGCTTACCACATGGAAGTGTTTCCACTACTGTGAAAGACCGTACCACTCAACAAATGCGTAATTCCCAAAAGAAAGCCAATGGTATGGTTTCTCCATTGAAAGAAAGGTATGTATACAATAAGTTGAAACAATATTCTTTTTTTCTCTGTGAATAGATACAAAGGTGGAATCAAAGTATGTATATATTTATTTATTTTTCATTTGAAGGAAACTATTTGATGAAGCTACTCTTCAGACCAAATCTAAGAAGGTACTCCTTTTCTCCTTTGTATTGAGTATCATGTAATCACAGTTCTGTTGACTTTTCGATTTGATTTCCTGCAAATTCTTCCCCAAGTTAAGTTTAATGCACTTAGAAAAAATGATGCTTCTTAGTCAACCTTTGAACCCCTGATTCTGTTCTTACTTTGGTTGTAAAGAACCTCATTACACACTGTGTTGTTGCTATTATATCTTAGAAAGTAGTGGCTGTATTCTTGTTTTCTTGTTGGAGTGTGCTAGTGCTTTGGTTTTTTAGCTTGTTCCAGGCTCCAGCACCCAGTCGGAAGTCCCTGCCAGTTAGTTTTACGATGCATTTTCAATTGGGCTATGTGCCTCACAAATACCTGAATATGCCATAGGATCTCCTACTGCTTGTGTTCTTATCTCTCCCACCTATTATTGCGCCGCCTCAGCAGTTGGGACTGAATTGCTAGGATTGCCCAAACCTTTTCTAGTTAGAATCAGAGCAAGTGTCTAAAGACGAGGTTATCACTCTGAACCTGGTTATTCATTGGATTGTTACGATTGGAAGCCTACAGCTTATCTCAGTTCCACATTTAAGGAATATATGATCTATCTGACAAATGAATGTTAGGGAAAGGATCTATTATCCGACACATGCATGTCAGCACAAGCAATAAATGTTTTTTACAATGATGAGGTCCAGAACTTTGAAAAGAGATGGTTCAAGTTGAAAATAAGCCTGACAGGCTTCATTACAGGCAAGTACCTCAGCTGCTGTTCATTCAACCCCTGGACCTTTGGAGGAGCAGGAAGAGGTAAGATTTTTCTAGAATATTTTATTTGGCTTTTGTGATTTTTAGAAAGAATGTAGTTGATATCTAATGAGCTTCCTGAATATAATTTGTTTTTCATTTATATTTCGAAATGATTTTTTTGCAGGTAAAGCTCATTTCAAATGGGATGAATGTAGAAGTGCTCTCAGAAGTGGTAATTTTTTTCTTATTGGTAATTTAATGTCCTATTTCTGTACATTACAGTCTTTCAAGTATGTGAAGTAGGTCATTAAAATCTTTGTAGGAAAGGCAAAGAGAATTAAGTTGGTGTCCCAGTGTCAAGACAATCTTACCACGAATATTATTTTATTTATTGATATCCTTAACTCTTTAAGTCATCACAGGAAACTTCCTCATTACCATCTCCCAGTGTCGTAGAAACAGCTATACTACATAAGGTAATAAAACAGAATAATGCGATTTATTCATTCATATGGTCTGAAAACACGGCTTAATTTGAACAATAAATTTGTTTTTTGTATTCTACCTTGTTTTTCTGCCTAGTCAGGTTTCTTTTCCTGGTGGGGACCTTCATGAGCAAATTACTCTTTGTGCTAGCAGGAAAAATGCTGTATCTTTTGCTAAAGAAGGTTGGTAGCGTGTAAATGTGATCTTTAAATGCTGATTTGCTAGCCATGAGATAGGTATCCATGTATTGTTATGTATATTACAGGTTGTAGAACATATAAGGAAAACCAAAGTTTATTGGTAAGTAAAGGTGGTTCGCCACCAATAAGTGCAAGACTCCGAGAGTTATCGAGCAACCTGAAATCACTTTGTTCGTCGCCGCCTCCATTACGCATAAAGTTGCCTGAAGAGAATGATGTTTCATCATATAGTCAAGTGCGTACTGAGACTGTGGAACCCAAAACACCAACAATAGATCGGAGTATAGTGAATGATAGAAGGGAGATTGCAAATCTCAATAGTCCTTGGGAAACATTAAGTATGCGCAGTTCTGGAATGAAGGTTAGATCTACCATTTCTCCAATACACTTGGTTCGTCATCACATGACACTTGACACTTGACATTCACATGACCCTCATATTGACGTTTGCATTGCAGAACTCTCTTGTTCAAGAATATCTAAGGTTTCTAAACACAGCTGACAGGTAAGATTTTGTGTTTTATGCACTGTATTTTCAAATGAGTGATAGTTTATAATTATACTTTCAATATTTTTGAAAGTCCTTTCACTGGATGTGAAGTTCTTTATGAAGAATTTTATACTCTTTCATGAAGGAAATCCGTTTGTGAAGCCTTTTTCTTTCGTCTATAACATTAGGTTTTATGTCCTGTAACACGAATGTGGGGTGTTTATTTATCTTTATAATTACCTATAAAAGCACGTAGGGCACCCTAGAGAATAAGTTGTTAATAATTATAAATCAGAAAACTCATCATGCATTCCTAGAAAATCATCATACATTCCCGGAAAAATTATGGTACATTCCTAGAGAGTCGATCGGCTGTGGATCTAATGTCATCATAAGCAACATTATAAAATAACGGATCCAATTATCTACTGGCAAACTGACTTGAGCATTTATTTCTAATATCCTTTTATAGTCTTATATGAAGTTTTCTTGATAAACACTATCAGATTTTTTTTTTTGCGATAATTTTCCATTCGATATGCTAAAAGTTGAATTTCTTTTTTGTTTTCTTTTCCCGATTGTCCTATCAACAGAGAAGAATTAAAAAGGCTAAAGGTAAATAGTACTTTTGACTTTAGAGTGTTATTTTGGTTACCGCATACCTATTAGTACTGATGGACATGTTTTTTACATAGGGAATTGGAGAGAAGAGGGCTACCTATATCCTTGAACTACGTGAAGAATCTCCAGAACCTTTTAAGAGTGTAAGTAGTAGGAAGAAGAAAGTTCTTTATTATTATTCTTGTTTTTGTTAAATGAGTTAGTTCCTAGTTCATTCAAAAGCACGAAGACTTCGTTGTTCTTATGTAAATCAAATGTTGTTTCACAGCTTGATGATATAAAAGAGGTTGGACTTTCGGAAAAGCAGGTAGTTTTCTTCTCCTTTTTAGTTGGATAAATTTTTTTGTGTTTTTTATATTTATTTGGCATAATTACAACATAGGTCCTTGTAGTATTGGTTTGTGACAAATGAGTCGCTGGGATACCAAATTGACAAATAAGTTTTTGTATCATTAGATTGAAAAAAAAAAGTCAGTACCACCATTAATACGAACATAACAGGAAATGGTAGTTGGCATTAATTTCACATAATAGCCAATTAGATAACAACACGTGTCGAAATGCACCGAAATTTAAAAAATAAAAAAATTCTATTAAATTCTGAAAACCAAAACATAAAAATTAAAAATTAAAACGAAAGGACCCAACCCCTCCCCGCTGGCTAACACTTCCCCTCGGATGTCAAGGCATACCCACGGGGTTCCCAAGGCATGCATGCCCTTGCAGCCCCGAAGGCGCTTCTTTGACAACCCCTTGAGCCCATTTTGATTTGTATGTTGGGCTTTATTTTGTCCAGGAATCAGTCAATGGTGGTCGTTGCGGTTCTGGACCTGCTTTGTATTTAGTTTTGTTTATTAACGAAGTTTCTCTTACCTAGGAAAACACAACAGTTGCATCTAAAAATCCATTTGCTCACGTTGTATTCCAAAGTTCAATGCTTGAGATCACATATTGGCAACTTGATTCAACTTCGTGTCTTCAATTTTCTATACAGATAAAGGGCATGATTAAAAAGGGGGCTGCAGAGCTTTTCAATTAGCCAACAGTAAGATATCTTTAAGGTTTTCTGTATTTTGATTTTTTTTTGTAGTAATATTTCTGTACACTTATTGTTGTTGTACTTGTTTTCCTTTGATGATAATGCAGTTAATGTCAATTAGCCAATACAAAGAGACCTTTATAGTTTTCTGTATTTTTTTTTGTAGTATAATTTTTTTGTACACTTATTGTTGTTGTACTTGTTTTTCTTTGATGGTAATCCAGTTGTTGTACTTGTATTCCTTAGATGGTTATCCAGTTAATCATTTTGGTGGTGGTGGTGGGGATGATGCTCGTCCACAAACCCATAATGCACTGTGGATGATGCTCGCATAACATGGACAAGAGTGCAAAGTCCATATCCTAAGAAAAAAGACCTTCACAATTTATCAATCTTCAATTCGATGAGATGTGATAGGCGAGACTCATATAGTCGAAGAAGATTAAAGTCTAAACCATTAATCTCCAATATGTTGTACCAAGACTGGAGGTGCAATAAGAAAATTGAGAATTTTGTTGCGTTTGTCACCTGAACAATAAATAACTGCTCCTGAGATGTTGACAAGCAATGCGCAATAGAGTTTTGGAATTTATTGCGTTTATTTTTTTATTTTAGAAGTCCTACATACATACTTTCACCAAAGAATTAAATATTAAGAAAAAGAACCTGTCGAAACAACATTTAATCGAGCAATGCTTGCATTTCTGGTAGCATCCTTCTCGCATTAGGAATTCTACCAGTGGCACTATTGGCAGGGTTTACTTTGAGGGTTCGCCATGGCCAACAAATGTGCCTTATCTTCCTGCTACTCCGCTCCCGGCTCTCTGCTTCTTCTAATTGTCTTGTCAGCTCCTCAATCCGTTCACGAAATCCTGCAGCCCTGCTGTCGGCCAGCTGCAGAGACTTCTCTGCTGCTGCCTGGGCAGCCATTGCAGCAGCTGCGAGTTCTTCTTTCAACTTTAATTTGCCATTTGATATGTCCAAAGCAGCCCTTGTTTTCTCCAACTCTAACTTTAGAATTTCCACCTAATGGAACAGATGCAATCTGAACTAAGCTTCAAAATCAAACAGATATCAAGAGAAGAGAGTTTCGGGCAGAGAGAGAGATGTGAATTATGAGCATTAGATTTCAGAGCTGATGTACTTAATGGACCGAACATTTTGAAATAGAATGCAATCATAGGATTCTGCGTACTATATAGAACTATCCGCTATTCTGTTACACATACTGAAAGATGAGACTGGACATTAGTCACCACAGTAAGCTGTTTTCCACAAGTATGTTTAAAATTTACAAAAACGTATATTATTCCACTGTTCACAAAACAATGGCTCCCAGGAACATCACACTAGTTATACAAGGAACTTCATTTCAGGATCTGAGATGCGTCAACTCCACTTGCGTTTTGACATTTAAAAAGTTTGTCTTTGGTCTTCCAATTCCAACAGAACTCTTCGCTCAATGGTATATCTCTGTATCGTATCGTGTATGCAACTCACGTATATGTCTAACATCAGGTGTAACAGACAGAACTGATAAAAATTCAGCCACCTTTGCCATTGCAAATGCACATAAGCATCCAAGTGTGACCTCACTATATAGATATATACACTAACATATACGGATACATTGAGAGAAACTGTCATCTTTTAAGCTCGAGTATTCCCTATCTGGTTTCCTAATCACCTACAACTTCCATTTGGATTAGAAAAAGTTGAAGCATCCCCGAGCATAGAAGTATATTCCAACTTAATGTTCCTTTATCCGTTCCAGATATAAATGAGGCTCTCTGCGTTGCCAAGTTAATCACAAATAACGCTACTGGCTGTGCTTTTTTTATTGGGTAACCAGCACACTACTAGCTTCATGTGCAAAATTTTCATTGCATCAGTTATTACCATCACAACATGATGCATCTGACTAATGAACCACACAACATGCAAAACTCTAATAAGCAAGAAAGAATGGATGAAACAGCTGACTAATACAGAAAGCAACAGTACATCAAGAAACACAGACATCAAAAGGAGAAGAGAAATAAACTTTTACCACTTTGTCACGTTCTCCAATTACATTATTCCCAGCTTCCACCTCCAACTCACACGCTTCCCTCCATCTAGCAACCTCGGCTTCGGTTTCTTTTATTTCTATCAAGAGTTCTTCAACCTTATAGAAAAAAGAAATAACGTCAGAATTGCAAAGGGTATGCTCCAGGAATTCACCCAGAAAAATTCCAATTTCTGAAAAAAAATAGATAATCACATTTTGAGATAACACCCTCTCCCTATCTTCCAACTCTTTGATGTACATGGTGTTTTCAGTGATTTGTTGAGCTTGTTTTTCAGTTAGACTCTGTAGGCGCTCAGTGTCTGACCTGGCATAGAGTAGATATAAGTACATACAAAGTATACTAAACCATAGGAAGAACTTTTAAGAAGTCCTTAAATGAATGAAATGTTAATAAATGAGATATCAATTGCTATATCCTTAACAGTACATCGTACAACTTTACCAATATATTGAAATTGAGGTCTCATTCAGTATAATTTTCGGACCAAGAATGACCTTACAATATACCACCTTGTTAGTTCCCTTCCTTACTATAATTTGGACTCACTAGATTCAGTAGTAGGTTTGTTCTTTTATTATCTTGAATACGAAGAACATAGCGATCAATCATAAGACCAACAAGAATACAAACTTCACATTTTATTCCAAACTTGAAAATTTTGGCAGGAATTGGAACTAGTCAGATCTCATTGAAATTGCATGATTTTCATGGAGAACTTCAAAATTCTATGCTACAAAATGAGGGAGTGGGTATTTCAACTTGATCATGAAGCATTGCTAAAAGTGATGAGAAAATCAAATAGAAGATCATCTCTTTGGGAACGTTGAAAGATTACCAAATATAGAATTCAGACAGAGTGCTGCAACTAGGGTCCTATAGACTGTGTATTTCAACCATGCAAATTTACTCAATAGGGTGAATTGAAATTCATGTGATAAGGAAACCTCCACTGTCACTAAACAAGTAATCCTGAGTCCCCACTCCATAGATGTGTCGAATACTAGTCTGACATGTTTCATATCTGGAATGTTTTTCCATTTTGTCTGACCTATCTATATATCCTTTTTATGGATAATTAAAAAGAATGGTTAAAATTCACCGGCTTTGGTGTAAGAATTCCACATCTTTATCTTATCATGTGATTGGGTGTATTGATAATACCGCACCCATAGCATGATTGGATGTGAAGCATCCTTTCTGTCCACCTAAGACTATGCAAACCAAACAAAAAGCCCTTTTGGTGACACTTATAATTCCAATTAATTTGGTGTATGGGAAGTTTCAATTCCTAGAGTGCTTCTTATTCATCATTTTCTTTATCAGGCACAGTTTACATCCTACCCCATACCCTACCCTTCACTTGACCCAATCAAAGCCCTTACACTTTCATATACATTTATATCTATTGTTGAAATCCCACTTTGGCTAGGAGAACCTAAGTGGATGAAAATGGGCCTTAGACCAAAAGACGTGCCTTATAGTTAGAGTTATCCAAGCTTCCTTATTAAGTCTTCCACTTAGGTTCTCCTAGTCGATGTGGGATCTCAACATTCTCCCGCCCTTCGAAGAGAGACGACCCCGTCCTCTATGTCTCCTATGTGGCCTCTATGGAGGGTGGGCTTTCACCGGACTTGTGCCTACCCAGCCCATACAAGATCCATAGGGTAGAAAAAGTAGGTTTATGTAAGCCACCACACAGTCCAGGAAAGATTTGCATGGGCCACTAATTGATGAATACTTGGGCCCTAAACCAAAGACGCGCCTTAGAGTTAAGTTTTTTTTTTTTGATAAGTAAGAAGAAGTTTTATTGAAGGGAAAGACCTGAGACGAAATTAGTACAAAGATTGTACTAAAGGCACTCAAAACATACAGATAAAGAAACTAAGGAAATCAACATAGTCCTCAAAACATCCCCCCAAAAGAGCATTAGCCCACAAAAAAAGAGAAAGAAAAACATCCCCCTGCAGGCTCCTAACGGAACGGGCAAAATCTTCGAAGCATCTCCTATTCCTCTCCCTCCAAAGGCACCACCACACACACGCAGGTATCATCCCCCAAATGGCCTTGGCAATCGGATCCTTAAACTTCCTACCCCAACACGAAAAGACATCCTCGACCTTTTCAGGCATGACCCAATGAACATTGACGATCCCAAGGATCGACATCCAAAGCTAATGTGGGATCTCAACATATATCTTCTAGCCTTTACGCACTAACCAAAGGAACAAAATCTAGCACACCTCATTTAATTTTTTTTTATGAGTAAGCACAGATTTATTAAGAAAAGAAAAAGAGAAGGCGAAATCAGTACAAAGACAGTACCGAAACCTCTCAAAGCATACAAATGAAAAAACTAAGAAAATAAAAAAGTCTAAAAAACGACCCCCCCCCCCCCAACAAAGCATAACTCCTTGCAAACTCTCTAGAGTCCTAGTCGAATTCTCAAAACATCTTATATTCCGCTCCCTCCAAAGAGACCACCAAATACACCTCATTTAATTGCGGCCCAGAACTCTTGCAATCCTTGTTATTTTTTCATCCCTTCAAGTTCTATATTCTTTGTCCCCATACAACTTGAAGCTCTTAATCTGCTGATTCTGCCAAATCTTAAGTCATAGCACACAGACAGGTTTCTTTGTCTGTTCCAAGTCAATCAGCTTGTAACATATGTTAATTTAGCAAACTCTTTCACTTTTGCATTGAGAAATCTCCAAGCACCTCATTTTTTTTCCTTCTTCATCTATTTTTGCTATGACTTTGAATTGGTCCTTAAAACTAATAACCAAAATAAATTTTCAGTATACTGTACAAAAATGTAAAGGTTAGACAGGGTATCAAATATTTATTGCAGGCGCCTGTAGAGGTGGGAGAGAGAGAGAGAGAGAGAGGTTTTCCACACCACAACAGTAATAAGTCAACCTCTATTCACTTCTTTCTTAAAAACCACATGAGATTTACTATTAACTCGTAGTCTGCGATCTCACTATCTAATTTGATGCAGCAACAGGATAAAACCATAATAATCCTAAGCGAACAATGCAGGAATTGCAGTGCAGTTCAATAATGAAGTACCTACCTAGATTCTTCCAAAGATCTCCTCAATTGAGTGATCTCATGTCGCAAGTTCTTCATTATCCTCTCCACAGTTGAGGCCTGGAAATTAAGAGACATGTGGGAATTGAGATATAGATTAAACCAATTGTCTGAATACATCCCACCAAGAAATAGTTTTATCTAAGGAACTTGCAAGAACACATCTAACGTCCAACATGTCCATGTATGGTTATCCAGCAAACTCGGTTTTTTGACAAATGAATGTATACGACCACTTTCTTATTTTCCAAATAGAAGTCAAAGGAAGTTTTACTTCAATTAAGCATATGAGAAGAACAAGCTCTACGTTCCAGTAATGTCCGAGATTATTCGAGATTATACACACACAAAGTAACATACCAAACTAACGTTAATCTCCTCCTCTTCGCACTCACTAGTATCCGAACTAGTCTGAGGCTGTTGCTCACTACTACTAGTTGTAGCGGTTCCAGTTCCCATCATGAAGCCGAACCCAACTCTCTGCAACCCCCGCTCCGCAATCTGTAAAAGGGCCACCCTCTTCTGCTCACTATTGCTATTCCCCTTCAACTTACTCAAACTCTTCTCCACTGCCTCCTTCTCCACCAGCGCCACCCGAAGCAAACTGTTGATGTCCCTGTTCTCCTCTGTCAAACTCACCACACTCTTCTCTAGCTCCCTCTTCTCCTTCTTCCTCTTTTCCTTGTACTCTTTCACCTTCTCCTCCGCTTCCTTCGCTGCTCTCCTAGTTTGCATTATTTCGTCTTCTTCACCTATTACACTCAACGATTCGACTATCACTACCTCGACCTTTTCTTCTTTGTCTTCGTCCACGCTCTCGATTATCCTCTTTAGGCTCCCCTTCGACGCCCACAGCGCATCCAACAAAGAATTGTTTCTCTCTTTGATCTCGATTTCCAATTCCTGGATTCTTTCTCTCGAGTTTTCCATTTCGTTCATGAGCTCCTCTGTTTTCTCCAATTCCTCGTCGAGCTTCTTCGCGAACTCGACCTCTTTTTTCTTCAAAGAAGCTTCAAATTCATCTACTTTATCGCGAAGAGAATCTCTTTCCCTCGAGATTTCATCAAGAAGTTTGGTTAAATCGGCAACCGAGTCACTTTCACGCTGGGGGAAAATTAGGGTTTCATCCGTTAAAGGTAACTTCGATTGGAGCTCGGTGCACGGGTCATCACGATCGGAGAGCTGTGGTATGGAAGTATTGTCGGGGTCATCGGGGCCGCTGATTTGGGTAACGGGCGGGGTCTCCGTAGAGGTATCCATGGGCAATAGGGCAGTGGATGATTAGGAATTCTCATGAAGGTTGTGAAAGAGAGATCGGGTAGAGAACAAAGGTCGTCTTTTTTTTTTGGTTCGTACTTCGTAGAGCTACCAGTCAAAAAGGAAGTGGAGGGAAGGAGCGTGGTCAGGTAGGTCAGCGGGACGATATAAAATATGCATGAGGGAGGGAGAGAGACGTTAGAAAAAGAAAAAAAAAAAAAAAAAAGAGGGAGATGGGAGATTGAGAGACGAGATTGAGAAATTTTAGGGTGTTGTTTTTGGTGTAAAAATGAAAATATTTTATGAGAGTTTGTAAAAAAGTTTAGAGAGAGTAAATTTAAATAAATATTATAATAACAAATTATTTGAGAAAAAAAGATAGTTTATTTTATAATTGTTTAATTTAGCCCGAAAATTTAAGTATCGAAATTTTAAGAAACAAAACGTACAAATATTATGCTCCGAAGAGTATACGAGGGAGTGTGTATTTGTACTAACCCAGAATCAAATACACACTAACTCCTTCCATAGCGGTTAATTCAGATGATTTACAGCATACGTGTTATAAGGTTTAGAAGTGTATTTGGTAATGTATTTGATGGTAGATTGGTAGCTCGCGAGGATTGTTGTAATTTATCTAACAAACAGATATATTTACAAATATTAATAGTATGCTAAATGTTTGATACAGTCAAAAGAGGATCGAGTTGATGTCATGCTAATTCTATTAGGAGAATGGGTGGTCTGTTCCTGCTACGGGTGTAATCTGACCCCTTCAATTCAGTGTGAGGCCATTTGCGACCATTGAACCGATGGGAACAGTTGCCTTTTTGGGGCTGTGTAAGAGACGGGCGTGAAAGGAGGAGAAAAGGCGAGAGAGAGAGAGAGAGAGAGAGAGAGGGAGAAGCGATACAATTCCAACAGTCTCCCTATTTCGCCGGGTTTCGATCACCTAACTGATTTCATTCATGTGCTCACCATATCACGGACAAAGTCAGGAAGCATAGAACAACTTTAGCTCTTACAATAAATCAAAGAATGAGCTTTAACGCAAACTTGTAATTTTCTTATATGCTGCTTAAATCGCAACAACAATCATGGCTATGTATTTCTTGAGCAATGTTTCCTGACTTATCCTTGTCCAAGAGACGCTAGATGATTTCATCCCCCGCTTTCTTTCTTCTTGCTTTTCTTAAAAAAGCATCAAGAATATTCCTCCGTTGCTCTATCCGAGTGCTCCCCTCCCTCCTGCTCATCAAAAGTTCCATACTGTGAAGGAGAATAAGCATGCGGCACACAAAGGCGGATCCAGGGGGGTGCGGCCCTGGGCGGCCGCCCCCCATTGGATAGGCAAAAAAAAAAGTTATTACATGTCAAAAAATTTTTTTTTATTATTTTTTATTATAAATTGGTTTGGGTCATGGGAGCCCGATCCCCAAAGGCCCAAGTCAACCCCGATTTTAAGCCTGCAGAGCCTGATTTTAAGTGTGTATTTATTGCCTCTACTTCCAGTAGCCTTGACAAGTTAAAGTTGCTAGAGAAATCGTCAGATGATTTTTACTTGGCAAATGTGGACCTCCTTCTACGTGGACCTGGACCACCTGGTGCTAGAGAAATCAAGTCTTTTGGGTTTTATTTTTCCTGGAAATGAGTATACGTGTATCTTAGTTATACATGTTGCCTCTTTATTACTTCTTTCTTTAATTTTTAAAGTATATTTTCTTTGGAGTGGAAGATTTGCTATTTGTAGTGGTAAGAACTGAGGTGTACTACAATTTGATATTTGCATCTTAACTGGACATTGTGAGACAACTAGTGCTTTGATCAAACCTAATTAATGTCTTTGCAATTGAATACTAACGATGGTAAATCCCCTGGTAGTCTATAGGACACTGGCAATTTATTGAACAATTTGGGCAATTTATAGTTAACAACAAATTCTCCATACTATATAGGAATTATAATGCAATACTTCTCAGTTATTTTTGTACATACTATTTTTGTAGTACTTGATACTGAAAATTCTAGTGTGTATATCACCCTTGACTCTCAGCTCTCTCTCAATCTCATTATTTAGATTTTTGATAGTTTCAAATTTTGCAGGATCCTCGAGATTTTACACTTGAAAATTGCTTGACCTCCGACCCATAGTATGTCCCTTTATCCAAGATTCTCTCTCTACAATTCAGTAGAAAAATTCATTTATTTAGTATGCTAAAAATATTTTAGGGTTTAAAATTTTGTGAGTTGTGAAATTGTTGGAGGATGAGATTGAATTGGTTTGGATATCTTAGGGCTATAGAGGTTTCTACCTAGAAATTTCTAATTTTTTTAATTTTTTTCGAAAATAAATAGAAACCCACTTATATTTTTGGATCCCAAATTAATTATTTAGCTGATTTTTGTTTGTTTAGGATTTTTCATGCCCTTGAATTTTTATGGAGTTTCTGCTGCTCAAACTATCATTTTCTTATATATATAAGATGCAAATTAGTAGGATCTAATTGTCACTTTCAGTCTTAGCAAATAGTATGTACGTGTATTTTAAAATTTTTAATGCTTTTTAATCCTTAATTTTCGATATTTTAACTCTAATACACTTTTTACATTACGTTGAAATTTTTTTTTTTGTCATTTCGCCTTATGTGTTCGACCCCCTTAAAATTAGATCCTGGATCCGCCACTGGCGGCACAGCAGGGTAACAGCCCTTTGTAGTGCAGCCTCAAAGTTATGTTAATATTTCTGCCACCCTCCACAAATCCCCTCCCCCCCCCTTCCCTTGGTCGCGATTATTGACAGAAGCTGAGAATAAAAGAGAAGTTCAGTGTATAACAAGACAGAAGTTTATTCTCTTCATACTTCTACCCTTTGGCAGGTGGATATTCAGTCTGTCTTTTAGGACTAACAGATGCTTAATTTTTCACATGTATATATCTAATAGCCCTTTCAAACGTTTCTTTTCTGCAAATAGATCCCCCTACCCTGTTGACAGCTTATACGACAAAAGGACATGAAAGAATCATAATTCCAATACCTGACTCACCCATTAGTCATTATAGTTAACTAGAAGCCGAAAACTTACATCCAACGCTCTTTGGGCTTCTCTCTCAATCCAAATGATGGCATGGTCAGAAGTGGCATTACAAGAGAGAACTATATGCTCAAACCTCCCGTCTACTGGTACTGCTGTCTGAGAAGATTGCAGAATTCACCACACATCTTGCTGTGGTGATTGTTTCCGTTTTATATAATGTGTAACATAATTACAGAGATATGAAATACAAAGGAAAGAATCAGAAAAATATGCTACAATCGTGGGTCTGCGCATAGATCATGGGATATGCTGGATTTGTGGAGAAGATCATGGGATTGAAGGAGAGGATTCTGGAGAATCCTTAACACCCCCCCGCAAACTAAGCGTGGGATTTGAGCAGACGCGCAGTTTGGATCGAAAAAATTCATACAGCGGCCGAGAGACACTCTTGGTGAAGATATCCGCAATCTGTAAATGAGAGGGGACATACTGAGTGCGAAGAGTGCCGGCGACAACAAGCTCACGAAGAAAATGATAGTCGAGGTCGATATGTTTTGCCCGCTTGTGAGAAACAGGATTGGAGCTAAGGAAGATGGTACTTTTGTTGTCACACAGAAGGAGAGGCCGGTGTGGAAGAGAGACTCGGAGGTCACGAAGGAGATGAGTGAGCCAAAGAACCTCAGCAGCAGCAAGAGCGAGGGCACGGTATTCTGACTCACAACTGGAGCGAGAGACAGTCGGCTGCTTCTTGGCACTCCAGGAGACAAGGTCATTGCCAAGATAGATGGAGTATCCGGAGGTGGAGCGACGAGTGTCAGGACAACCAGCCCAGTCTGCATCAGAGTAAGCAAGCAACACAGGGGAGGTGGAAGGAGTGAAAGTTAGGCCAAAATGGAGAGTCCCTTTGACATAGCGAAGAATACGCTTGACGGCATGGAAGTGGTCATCAGTTGGGGCATGGAGAAATTGACTGACAGAATTGACCGAGTGAGCAAGATCGGGTCGAGTAATGGTCAAGTATTGTAAGGCACCAACAAGAGAACGATAGTGCGTAGGGTCTGCAAAGGGAGGGCCTTTGGCAGAGAGGCGCTGAGAGACTACCATGGGAGTGGGCACAGGCTTGCTATCAAGTAATTGAGCCCTGGCGAGAATATCCCGGGCATATTTGGTTTGACTGAGGAAGAGGCCGTCAGAGGTAGGGGAGACCTCAAGACCAAGGAAATAGCTTAAGGTGCCCAAATCCTTAGTAGCAAATTCAGAATGCAGCTGCTGAATAAATCGGGTGAGAAGTGGAGTGTCGTTGCCGGTGAGAATAATGTCGTCGACATAGAGAAGCAAATAAATCAGGTGGCCCTGTCTCTTGAAGACAAAAAGAGAAGTATCAGCACGACTGCAACTAAAACCAAGCCGGAGAAGAAAGGTACTAAACCGTTGGAACCATGCTCGAGGAGCTTGCTTTAGGCCATAAAGTGCCTTCTTTAACTTGCAAACATGATGGGGGAATCGTGGATCAACATAACCAGGAGGTTGCTCCATATAGACATCCTCACGGAGAATGCCATTAAGAAAAGCATTTTTTACGTCAAGCTGGCGCAGGGGCCATTTGTTGGACACAGCAAGGGAGAGAACAACTCGAATAGTGGCAGCTTTGACAACAGGACTGAAGGTGTCAGTGTAATCGAGGCCAGGTAACTGAGTATAGCCTTTGGCAACAAGGCGAGCTTTGAAACGATCAATAGAGCCATCAGAGAGGAATTTGGTGCGGAAAACCCATTTGGAGCCCACAATATTGGTATTGGAAGGGCGAGAGACGAGATCCCAAGTGTCATTGTTGCGGAGAGCAGTGATCTCTTCATCCATTGCTGCGAGCCAAGCTGGATTTTTTGCAGCAGATTTAAATCCTTTTGGCTCAGAGGTAGTAAGCAAAGCATGAAGAAGGCCCGAGTGCAGAGTGCTAAGATATGCGGGGTGACGGGGCTTGAAGATGCCAGCCTTAGAGCGAGTGGTCATGGGATGAGTGACAATGGGCGCAGGAGAGGGCACATCAGCAGGAGCATCGGAAGTAATAGGTGCAGCTGGTGATAGAGGGGCACTGGGCACAGAAGGAAGAGCCATGCACGGAGGCAGTGAGGAGTCCGAGCCAGAAGTTGGGGGAGCCAAAGGGAGACCCTGCAAAGGCTCAATAGAATCATCAGCACAAAAATGACAAGGGTTAAGGTGGGAAGATGTAGTAGCGGATGATGAAGCCGGGGTTGAGGAACGCGAGAGGACACATGGTTCATAAAAATTAGAGAAGTCTAAGGTTGTAAGGGATTGGGCGTGAGAATCACGAGAATAAGGAAAAAATGTTTCATCAAATTGAGCATGCCGAGTTAAATAAATGCGAGAAGTGATTGTGTCTAAGCAGCGGAAACCTTTGTAAGACGAACTATAGCCAAGGAAAATACAAGGAGTGCTACGAGGAGAAAATTTGTTAGGAGCATAATCACGTAAGCAGGGATAAACTCGGCAACCAAAAGGATGAAAATTTTCGTAGTTGGGAGACTTACCATGCAGAACCTCAAATGGTGAAATACCGCCAAGAAGAGGCATGGGCAACCGGTTTATGATGTAGGTCGCAGTGCTAAAAGCGTCAACCCAAAAACGAGAGGGAACATGAGAGTGAAAGAGGAGGGACAACCCAGTCTCCGTAATATGACGATGTTTGCGTTCGGCCCGACCATTTTGAGACGGAGTGTATGGACAGGAGATTTGATGATGGATTCCAGAAAGGTGGAGATGAGTCTGGAAGCGATGGCTCATGAATTCAGCACCCCCATCACTCTGAAAAATTTTAATCTTGCGAGAGTGTTGATTTTCCACAAATTGTTGAAATTGAAGAAAGAGAGCAAAAAAATCAGATTTCAATTTCATAGGATAGAGCCATGTAAAGCGTGAATGGTCATCAATGAACAAAAGATAATACGAAAAACCCATATTAGATTTAACAGGAGAGGGTCCCCAAATATCACAGTGAATTAAATCTAAAGCATGAGAAGATCGATTGTCATTGGTAGGAAAAGGCAAACGATGGCTCTTGGCAAGTTGACAAGTATCACAGAGAGAGGGAGTAGGAAGTAAGGAGGTAAGAGAAATCTGCCCTTTTTTATTCAATAAGGTAATAACAGAATTATTAACATGCCCGAGGCGTGTGTGCCATAATTCATAAGAGGCCCGGAGGGACTTATTTTTTAGGACAGAAAGAAATGCTGAGTTGCCACGTTCTAGCACATATAAACCTCCATCTCTTTTACCGGTGGCCACCACTCTTCCTGTTTTGCGGTTCTGTACATGAAAGGAATGATCAGTGAATGTAACAGACACAGGAAAATCGGAGGTGAGTTTGCTGATAGAAAGTAAATTTTTAGTGAGGCGGGGAACAACTAAAACGTCAAGGAGACGAAGATTGGAAGAGGGAGAGAGAGTACCAATATGAGAAATATTGAGGGAGGCTCCATTACCCACTACCACATTATCCTTACCCAAATAGGGCTCTGCAGTATCAAGTTGGGAGGCATCTGGCGTCATATGGGCAGAGGCACCCGTATCAACGAACCAGTCCGGCTCAGCAGCAGGGGAGACGGAACAAGAGTGCCGGAAGGCTTCGGCAAGTTGAGCTGTTTGAGAGGAGCGGTCATAACGGCTCCTGCAACAATCAGCAGTATGACCTTCTTGTTTGCAGATCTGGCAGCGAGGGATGTAGGGACGTCAGTTACGTCCACGACCAGAGTTGCCATGGGGTCCCCGGTTTCGTTTTCCACGAGTGTTTCCACCGCCATGAGAGGGAGCAGAAGAGCCTTGGGTTGCAGTGAACGCAACAGCCGTGCCATTAGAGGAGGCGAGAGACCGCTGGAAGAGTTCGAAACTCTCAGCTTTGGGCACCAGTTCGCGAAACGTGGGCAAGGGAGTGAGAGCCATTTGGGCAGTGGAAAACGAAGAGAAATCGGCGCCAAGCCCTCTGAGAAACCAATGGACCAGATCGGCATCATCAACCGGACGTCCAATGGCATGAAGCTGGTCACAGATAGATTTGAAGGAACGAGAATAGTCCGAGACAGTGCGGCCTTCCCGTTTCATAAACTGCAGCTCATCTTTGAGGCGTAGCTCACGAGCCTTAGAGCTGTGACTGAAGACTTGCTCCAAGGTGACCCATACTTCACGGGCGGTGGAGCAACCAACCACGGTAGCCATGGCTTCCTCAGTCAAGGAAGAGAACAGCAAACTGAGAAGGCGTTGATCTTGAAGTTGCCAAGCAAGAAACTTCGGATTTGGCGTAGAGGAGGACTCTGTAGCAATAGTGGAAGATGGTGGTGTGAGGGAGCCATCAATGTGACCAATGAGCTCTTGAGACGCAAGGAGAGGGACAAGCTGACTTTTCCAGAGAAGGTAGTTGTGGGTAGATAGCTTGATGGTGACTAGGTGAATCATGGTGGAGAAGGAAAGAGAAGAAGCGTCGGAGGCCATTGAGGATCGGTGGAGGTTAATCCAAAATACCCTCTGATACCATGAGAAGATTGCAGAATTCACCACACATCTTGCTGTGGTGATTGTTTCCGTTTTATATAATGTGTAACATAATTACAGAGATATGAAATACAAAGGAAAGAATCAGAAAAATATGCTACAATCGTGGGTCTGCGCATAGATCATGGGATATGCTGGATTTGTGGAGAAGATCATGGGATTGAAGGAGAGGATTCTGGAGAATCCTTAACACTGTCTTCACAACTGGTGGAAATCTTCCCATCCTGCAAACCAAATACTTGCATTGCATGTCAATCAAATGGCTGAAGCTCTCCTACCTCAAAATCTACTAACATATTTACTTGGGTTATGAAGTTCAAACAGCAGGTACCATCAAGAATTAGTTTTAATAGATACACCCTAACACTCATTCTTGATAAATGTTTAGGACATGGAGACGTGTATGATTTTCAGATATATACCTGACCTTGAAATGCAATATTTGCGTTGCATGAACATTACATGGCCCAAAAAGGCAAATGCTGGAGAACTATGCTTGTTATGCCTAAGAATACCTGAAAGGCTTTCTCTCAACAATGTGGTACAGGCGACCAGGTGCATACAGCCTCCTTGGATCTTTGAGCATTTTCTCCTCGGGTACACAGGTATCCCTCATGCATCTTAGGCACAATAGGCATGGCAAACTGTTCACCAAAAGAACAAACAGATTCGATAACAGATTGATTCAACACTAAAATGTTGATCAATTATTTCGCAGAGAGTTTCAAAACTGCTGCCTTGAAATGCATCCTAAGATATCAATGCAGTAGTAGCAAAAACATTAAACAAAAAGGCTTTTGTACAATGAGTTGTGCCTCATGTAATACATAGGATTAATAGTTCCCATAATTTTTGTCCTTTCGGAGGTAAAAGATTACATAAGAAAACAGGCTATACTAGTCACCCATCCTAAAAGACAGATAGCAAGCAATCTGCCTTGCATGATGAGACATTGTCCTGCTTTGCAAAGAATGCGAGCACAAAATTCAAGAGCCTATTAGCTGCAAAAAATTAAGGAATGTGTTGAACTCTACCAGAAAAGCGACTTGAAAATGTCTTCCAAGGGTGTCGCCGTCCGTGGTAAGAAGTCATCCTGTTAAACAATGTCTGTCATCAGCATTAAATTGGAAGTGCATCTGCAGACACATCCAACTAGATATTTTGATACACTTAATAGACTAATATGAACAAGTCACTGTTTTATACAGATCGATTATGCTCATTCGCAAGTAAACTTCACAACCAAATATTTGATCAATCCAGCAGACCTATGTAATAACAGCATCCTGTCTTGGCTTATCCTCATTTGAGCTATACTAACATATCATTAAGTCATAGTGGTTTTCCACATTAATTCTTTCTTTTTTTGATAAGTGAGTTAATCTTTATTCACGAAAAAGAGAGTTGACAGTACAAGAGAATGCAACATTCAGTGTCAAACCAAGAATACAAGACACAGTTCAGTCATTTATGTCACCACATGAGCCGCCCCATTTGTGTCGAACATGGTATCAATGTCCTTGAATTCAGATCCCATCATATCCCAACAAATACCTACGGATGACTTGGGGTTCTCAATATCATATATGATTCCTCTTTTATGAAAGAGTATGACTGCCTAAAAGCAAATGCCACCATTGTCATGATGCATAAAATTCATTCCTCCTCCCCCATGCTAGAAAGGGAAGCTTCTTCAGCCCTTTTCATTAGTAGTAGGACGGGGGCTTGCTCAAAATGTTTTCCTTATCCAGCTGATCATAAAAGACTGAATCAAAGAGACTTTTAGGTGGGCTCATCCACGAACATTGCACCTTAGTTATGGGAGACGTCTTCCTTCATCACACAGAAACTCATTACTCCCATCAGTCTACCGATGCTCATCATGTGTATATGCAAGAGTAGTGATGTGTTAAAATTGAGCATTCCTCTTGCATTTCAATAATGGTGGGACTCTGTTTTTTTATAATCTTTTTATGATATCCTCAATTGTAGAGCATATATCAACTCATATGTCCTTTTAGATTGTTTCATTCTAACTTCAATTTGTCTGATCACCATATTTGTTAATGAAAGCATAGGATTGGATGTTTCATTAGAGAAAGGCATAAAAACTACTTGTGTCTGTTTAACATGACAACTAGTTACTCTTTGAATTTGTTTGAGGCATTTACCCATAAGTGATATATACAAATAATTAATTTCTATTTCATAGAGCTTGTCCATCATTCTGGTGATGAAAAGCAGTAGTTCTGAGAACCAAACTCCTTGATGAGCAAATATTTTTTTTGATAAGTAAGCAAATTTAAACAATACAAAGGTTTATACCGAAAACACTCAAATCATACAAGTAAAGAAACTAAGGAAATCTAAAAAGGGACAACCAACACCGCGTTGGCCCAAAAAAAGAGAGACTGCACCAAATTCCCTGAAAACATTCCAACGACAAAGATGAATCATCAAAGCACCTACTATTACGCTCCCTCCATAAACACCACCAAAGACAAGGAAGCATCTTCCAAATAGCCTTAGCCAAAGGGTCCGCAAACTTCCTCTTCGAACTCACAACACATCAACCACCCTACTAGGCATAACCCAATGAAAATTCAACATACCAATCACATGCATCCATAACCCTCTAGCCACCGGACAATGTAGCAACATGTGATCAACCCATTCTCTGTCACATCTGCAAAGAACGCACCAATCCAGCACACAGACACCCCCCCCCTTAGTAAATTATCAGTAGTCAAGATTTTCCCATGAGAAGCCTCCCACACAAAGAAGGAAACTCTAGCGGGGACTTTCATCCTCCAAACCCACTGCCACGGAAAAGTAGAATCCGAAGCACAAGCAAGAAAGCGATACATCGACTTAACAGTAAAGACACCATTCTTAGAGCCCAACCAATGCATCCTATCTTTAACCCCTCTTCTTATCATCTTTACAAAAATTAAGGAGAAGAAAGCCGAAAACTCATCGAGTCCCAATCATTAGCAGATCTAGTAAACTGAACATTCCAAACTGAGTTACTAGCACCTACCTCCAAGAAGTTACTTTTTTTTTTCATTATGGTTATTAACCTGACTTGATCTGTATGGATATGCTAGATAATTGGACCCATTGTCATTGGGAGTAATTAAATCAGCTATTTTGATCAAAGAGAGCTAATCTTTGGACAAAAGTCTGAACCTAGCTCCTCTAGTACAAGGTCAGATTCTCTCAATGAGATGGATATTATCCAAAGATAGAGATATAGAAAAGTCCTGAAGACTTACATAATAAGCTAGAACCTTCAAGAAGTCCTCTTTTACTTTTTCAAAGAGACTGTCGCCTTCACGAACAAACACGCGATCCAACAGGAAGACTAAGAAGCTAGAACACTGAATATTTTTCATATAGAGCTAAGAATGAGCATGAAGTGAACGAACAGAATTTAAATGCCATTAAGGATTCAGAAGATACAATAAGTGTAGAAACTGCCTTGTTTTTGTTTAAAAGCAGCAAACAGGAATACACACTTGCCTGTAGCACAACAGAATTTATGACGTCTCCATATCTGACTGCCAAATTCAGTGACATGCACCTGGCAGGTGCAATCGCATAGCACCTGACCCTCTTCCTTGAAATGTTTCCCAATTTATCCAGATTCTGCACCACCACCATCGTCAACAATGCTGCCACACCTGATCCAAGGGAATGCCCTGTGAAAGTTAAAGTATAATTTGGATACTTTTCCAACAATTCCTTCAAAACCTCACACTCTGCATCCCAAACCCATACAGCAGCCTTCGACAGTCCATTGTGAACATAGCCACCATCAAACTTCCTCTTTCCCAGCTTATTATCCAAGAGAACAGCATAGTCACTCTCATTTGCCAAGTTTAAACCTCTAATGGCAAGAACTAAATCAGCACGGTCATGATCAAGATATAATATATAGGGAGGGGCCTGTCCTTGGGTATCTTCATAAGTTCTTTTCACAACTAGCCGATCCGGGTCAATTCCATATCCACCAGGAGGTTCCCAAAGGGGCTTCCTTAGATCGTCTTCATACACAGCCAGAATGTAGCGACAAAGGCGAGGGACAGACTCAAATTCTTCTGCTGTAGCCAGTGGCGTATCTAGGATATAAAATGAGGGGGGTCGAATTTTTAAAGGCAAAAAAAAAATCTACTTATTGAAAAAAAAAATGTCTTAAAATTACAATATCGCAAATTAAGAACTAAAAACATTTAAAATAATGAAATACAGTTACTGAACTATTTACTAATACTGAGAGATAATAATTGGATCCTATGGGCCTTCATCTTCTGAAAACGTTGTAAAATGACTTCTTTTTCAATAGGGTCAAAAATTTCTCTCAAATCTTGCAACCGTGTCGTCATAACTCTTACCAAAGACATAGCATTAACAATGTCTTGATCCTTTTGTTGTAATGCTGGTGAAAATTCACTAGTAATTCCCATTATGTTCAGTTGATATCTAGGAAGAATATATATTCGTAAAATAATAAACTTTACGTCCCAAAATTATCAAAAAAATCTGAGAAATTTCAATTACTAAATTTGCCGTATTAAGCCATATAAATATGAAATATCATCAATTTGCACCCATAAAACACATTCAACCATCAAAAATGTGCACGAAATGGATAGACTATTTCAAGAAAACACTAAATAAATTTAAATTCTAAATATTAAATTTGGATTTTTGTCCTAACCTCTAAACTCATTTCAGTATTGCTCCTAGCAATGCGGTTGTCGCCTTGTCGGGGGCTTTGGGCCAAGCTGGGAAAATTAGCATCAGGCCATTGAATCATTTACATTCAAATTCGCCTTTAATATACTCCATTATAGATGTGCATGCACCCACCCAATCACTAAGCCCGATAAGGTTTTGCTAGAAATAGCCCTAGAAGAAAAAAAAACAAACGAAACACCCTCGGCAAAATTGCTTTCTTTCATTTTTCACCGTCCCTTTAGTGGGAGATCATGTGGAAAAGCGTTCGTGGCGGTAGTGCATTCCATATTAGTATTTTACCATTAATTCAAGGCTAGTGTGGGCCTACTTAAAAAAAAAATTCAAATAACTTTTGGAGCCAGTGGGGGCGGCCGCCCCCACTGGCACCCCCTTGGCTCCGCCTCTGGCTGTAGCAAGGCCCCAAGTGTCGCTATCGTGTCCTGCGGTGTGGAGACATTGTTTCCAAGCCCAGCGGGCACATGCCAGACAATAAACACACTCAAGGAGAGGGAGGCCACATAGAATCGACATTGAGTCCTAAAGTTTGAGGAGGCTAAGACAGATTCAACGCTTGAGTATTGTACACCAAAGTAAACAAACTAAGGAAAATAACGAACTCAATTAGGCCATATTTGAGTACTATGAATGTATAAATGAGGAATTAAGACGAACCTTAGAAGAATGGGAGGAATCTCAAAGGCATTCAAATCAAGTAACTTCGAGGAGTAGAAAATTTATATATGTCAAATACAAAGCTGCGATTGCTACAAAGACAAACTTCAAATGTGTAACAGAATTCAGAAAAAACACATATGAGCAGAAAGACACAGGCTTTGACAAAGGCAGACTAAATTTAACACTTAAACAGCACATGAATCACAAGCTGAAAGCGTAAACTTACACGGTCAAACATATAACAAAACAAGGATTTAAGGGAGGTAAGTTTAACAACTGGAGCTTCCCTCTGAAAAATATCAAATGTCAATCACGGAAGAACAGATTTCAATCTGCAACATCAGAAAACCACGGGGATAACACAAACCATACAAGCAAAGCGATTATATAAGGAAGGAATTCGACTCCGTCTCTCTCAGACGAGTCAAGATGAAAAGTGGACAAAAAGAAACTGATCCTTAGCACAGGAACTGCATTGGGTCTCTACCATACGGAGATTTCTACGCACTTTAGATCTAGAAAATCACAATTTGTGTCCAACAAGATGATAGAACAACAAAGGAAGAAAACTAAAAAAGGTCCAAGTTCCCGGCTAAGGTATTTATCGTGAAAATAGAAATTCAACGCGCTAAAACAAAGGAAAAAGAAGAACAAACTACTACACCTTCGTTTACAAATAATTCTCAGGATTTTTTGAATCCTCACAATTCTACAACCAAATATCATTTTTAACACTACATAAAAATAACTATAACATACATACCAATAAAGTTAACATAACATAAAAATTCTCAAAATATAAAAAATTCTCACAAAACTCCTTAACCGAACATCCCCTAACACTCTTTCCGAAAACACAGATCAGTGAAATCGTGAACGTATGGAGTTTCATTGCTGCCATATGATTTATATAACTGTTATAATTGACCTGTTTGAACTCGGGTTAATATTAAAAAAATTATCGTATAATTTTTTATTATTATAATATTTATTAAAAAAAAATTATTTTCACTTTTTTTATTCGAAAATAAAATTTGTTTCGTGCTAGATGGATTCTTTCAGTTCTACATCTACTGTAAATATAGAGTCTTGTCCCGATACAAGTGGGTGGTTATTATGAAACTTAAGAATATGCTAAACATGATTAAGCTTGAAGCTTTGGATAGTTTGACTTTTTATTTAGATTGTTTTCTTAGTATTTCTCATAAATATTTTATTTTGTTAATTGATTATTTGATTGTCTTAATATTCTCTTATAAATATTTTGTTTTGTTTTTGTATTTTCTAGAGATGGAGCATTGGAGAAGCTTGGAATGCTTAATGGACTAGAAAGCTTGAGATTTTGAATATGGAATTTTAGATATCCTTTAATATGCATTTTTACTTGTTTTTTAAAATTTTAAAGAGCACTGTAAGTTTAATTTAGAATTAGTCTCTTTGAGTTTGTATTATTTGATAAATGTTTACTTGTTGAACTTGTTTACTTATTTGTATGGTTAATATTTTATTTAATTTTTCTTTTGTGATTTGAAAAATGTATTGTTTATTTACTGATTTGTATTTTTTATTTGTTTATGGTTAATTGTTTGTTTAGTTTTTCTTTTGTAATTTGAAGAATGTATTGTTTATTTGAACTTGGGCTGTTGGGCATTAGATAAATTGTTTTATTTGGACTTGGACAACAACTAAATTTGGGCCTTTTTAGGCCCAAATAAGGAATCAAAATTTTTGGTTCTATTTCCGGCAATTCTAATTCCAATTTCGGTTCCGTTCTGGTGTATTCTGGAATGAAAATTATCATTCTAGTAGGTACAGAAACGGAATCCGGAATGGACCATTCCGGTTCCCTTCCATCCAGTGACTACCCTTAAACTCTTATTAGAAAAAAAACAGAAGAGGATGCCTAATGCGAAATTCTGGGCCGAAAGCTGAGCTACCTCACAGTGACTGCTCTAAGCATAAGGTCAGTTGGATCTTGGGCCGGCCCACTATCTCCAACCAATGGACGCATTACTGAAATTGCTCTTGCTCTTTCACCGATTTTTTCTCTCTTCCCAAGCTCGGATATAAAGGTCATCGCAAACCATAACCCTAGTTATTATTTTCTTGGACTACCACCGCCTCTGAGGGTCGAAGCGCTCAGCAAAGGTAACGAAACCTTAGTTCTCTATCGCTTCGAATGGCTCTTTCCAGTACATAATTCTGTAAACTTAATATATATGTTTCTCTGCCTTTGCTGCTAAGAAAAGAGGTAAAACAACTTAGAATTTTCGATTTTGAGGCACTATTAGCGCATTTCTGTAATTCAAATTTCCGCCGCGTGTTAAAAGCCCTAGATTTCCAAACTTTTTTAGCTGAAAATTGAACAGGGTTAGGCATCTGTGTACGTGAAGTGTATGTGTGTGTGTGTGTGTGTGTGTGTGTATCGGTTACGTTGTAAGGTGTATATGGAGTGCTTATTTGCATATATGATAGCTTATTGTGGAGTTTACAATCCAAGTGTTTTTGCCTACGTGAGCCTGCTTGTCTCCTAATATTTATGTACAAGAGGAGTTATTGCGTGATAAATCTGAAAGCCGTCTAAACGTGTGGTTTTTTGGTTCAATATAAGATTGTACGGGATGTAGTTTTGGGTAGGACCAATTATTTAGTAATATGTTTACTGCTTGTTTGTTGCTGAGATCTATGATTAAGTAATGAATTTGCGTCTTTGTTATGATAATCCTACTCAGTTTTGTTAGTATTTAGTCAAAGACTTCAATTTTTTTTCTGAGCAAAAAAGAGTTAATTTTGTTTTGGAAAGCGGTACCGCCGGTTCTAAACACGTGAATCTCCATAGTGCTTGTGTAGTTTTATGTTTAGACCAAACGGTACGTGTGATAGTTAAATAGCATCAGTAAAATGTCCACAACAAACAAATTTTATTGTTGATCATAGTTAAATGAACCCTTAGAATTTTATATCTCAAATTCAAAATTTGGATATTCTTCTGATTCTTGTCTGCTTGTGTGGTTGTGAATTTGTTTTGATTGCACTTGTATGTAGGTGCTCTTAACTGAGTTGTGATTTTTCTAAGCAGTTAATGGCTCCAAAACAGCCAAATACCGGCCTCTTTGTGGGCTTGAATAAAGGCCACATTGTCACCAAGAAAGAATTGGCTCCACGTCCTTCTGATCGCAAAGGAGTAAGTTATTACTGTACCATGAATATTGTTATGGAGTCCACATCTTTATTTTTGTTACTTCAAGTCATGTTGAATATTTGGGAATTCTTAGGGTGAAAAATGCATTGATTTTAGGATCTGCAATTATTGTTCTAGATTTTAGTGGGGGAGTGTGCCCAAACAATTATGTTTTGCTTGTATTTGCTATTCTACATGGTTTATACTGCTTTTCTATTATGATTGGAATTTTAAGTTCCACTATGATTTAGATCTCTCTCTCTTTTCATTATGCCTGCAGAAAACAAGTAAACGAGTCCACTTTGTGAGGAACTTGATCAGGGAAGTCGCTGGATTTGCTCCGTATGAGAAGAGGATCACTGAGCTTCTTAAGGTTGGAAAGGACAAGCGCGCGCTTAAAGTTGCTAAAAGAAAGCTTGGGACGCACAAGAGGGCAAAGAGGAAGCGTGAAGAGATGTCCAATGTCCTCCGCAAGATGAGGTAAATCTTCTCAGACAAGCGAGTGTTAATCAAAATTCTTTTCCACATACTCTAGTATTGTTTGAAAGACTGCATTTATTCGATACTCTTGTATAATACTCTAATAGTTTGAGATGCGGTTTTCAGTCACAATTTCTTATTTTCTTTGGTGGGAATTTTGCTTGTAGATCTGGTGGAGCTGGAGAAAAGAAGAAGTGATTCAAAAAACATTCTCCAGTAGTAGCTCTCATCATTAAAGTCCTGTTCAACCCATGCGATACCTTCTGAGCTGGAGTCTTTTTTCTTAATTCCTATTTTTTTAATCGAAGACAATGAGAGAGTGAAGCACTTTATGCGCCTTTGTTGTGTTTTTCAGAATTCGGGTGACTTTGGCTTTTGTTAGGACGTATTGGTCGTCATTGACAATGTTCAACAGGTATCTTTTGGGCATGATGATTCGAAGGTTTATTGCTGAAAAGATCATTGCGTAATTTAGTCCTAACTGCTTGGCCTACCCTAATCTTGGACGAGCTACCATCTTGCATGTTCTTAGTTATCTTTACATGTGAGATTCGCATTTTTGTTTAGGGTTTGTAGTAGGATTTATATTGTCTCAGTTGATCCTTGAGCGTTTAGTCCTGTTATGAGGTCGTAATTGTTACAGATAGTTGTGCCGAGACAAAGTTGACATGTCATTTCTGATAATGCAATTGTGCTTCGTAAATAAAAATTTGGTCTATGTTGTTTTTGTTTCTACTGGTTACGTCCGCCAGTGAACTGGCCCATAAATTGCTCTTCTTGGTGTGCTTTCCATCTACGCCTCTATTTTTGTTCTAAATAAAACGCCTCTTGAATTGGCCTATCCTTGAGAACTATTCTTTTTCGGGACGTGGCCATTGGAAACTATACCGTGCGATCTCATGCGCGGCCGTCATTGGAAACTATACCGTGCGATCTCATGCGCGGCCGTCATTGGAAACTCCGCCATGTAGTTGCCTGTAGTTTCCTTGGATTTTGATTCTGGCTCAGAAGGAACGCTAGCTACATGCTTAACACATGCAACTCGAACGTTGGGGAGTTGGGCAGAAGAAAGAAAAACCTGCGCCGATGATGTAGAAAGCTTTTTTTTTTTTTTTAGTGAGAGTCAAGGCAAGGGGACTTCTGCAGGCAATTCTGTAACCGCAGGTAGCTCAGACCCGACTTAATGATGGCCGCGCATGAGATTGCACGAGATCACTTCGATTATGAGTTGGGGGTGCAAACATAGCGACCCTAAAAAAACCTTCTGCGATATCTTAAAGCAGAAAGGCAAAAAACTTCAATTTGGAGACTGTGACCCATCGCGGAGCACTTTCTCGCTGAGATAAGTGTTATATTATCCTCCAAGACTCTTTATCTTTTTTCAGGGCTTGGGTACGAGAACATAATTAGAAGAAATAAGGGTCAAAGCTTAGACCGCTCAAAGTAGTTCTACCTATAGAGAAGATCATCATAGAAGAGACAACCCATTTATGATTCCAACCGAGAAGACTAGTCAAAGGAAGAATCAAGAATGTCATATATTTCAGGAGCTAGATCAGTTGCCGATAAACAAGTAAGAATTGCCTCAACAAAAATGGATGGAATTGAACCTAAAAAAGCTATTCAGGTTCGTTATCGATTAGGTATCAGTGGGAACATAAAGATAAAAAAGTTAACTAAGTATCAGATCGACCAAATTGAACAAATGATAGGTCAAGATCATGTTATTCATTGGGAATTGAAGAGGGGAGAACGAGCAGACATCGAACGATTCATTTATATTTCTTGTTATAGTGGAATTCGTCATCAAGATGGATCGCCCTTACACAGTCAACGAACTCATACTAATGCTAGGACTTGTCGCAAGCAAATTAGGAAATGAAATAAGTCTACCGAAAGCCCTTGGTACTTGTCTGATCATCACACTGATAGCTTCAATAGTTCACTGAAATTTTGTGTAGTTTTTTTTTTGGTATTTCACCGCATACTAATCCAGTATACGTATAGTAGGCCTCCTTCGCCACTCCACTAGTGGCGAAGGCTTGGTCTCGCTCCCTTCGCCCGCCTATCGTATCGGCTGGCTCGACTTCGTTCTAAAAGCTACTGCTTCTGCCTCTCTAGGCTTCGCTATCCCCCATGATCGGTATATGATCCTTTATGTAGTGGTCGACCTTCTAGAAGCTTCGCCAGAAGCGACTAGTCGCTTCCCGAATGCCTCTTTACTTTAGTATGGTCTAGTCTTTCCAATGTCTCCTTCCTTGCCGCCAACGTACGCTACTAGGAGAGTAAGCAAGCAACCTTGCTTGCATTCTAGAAACGGTAGCTTCCGCGCCCTTCCTGCCCGCTTAAATTGATGTGAATGATCGTGACAACTCTTCAAATCCTATTTAGTCTGATTAGATATGTCACTGAAACAATCCGTTCTATCTCTGTTTTATTTTCGGATTCCGAGGATGAGCCGGACGATCTTAACATCATTTATAAGGAGCCAGACAACGAAGCCTCCTCCTCAGATAAAGATGCCTCCGACGCGACTCTCCCGGCAAGAACACTTTTTGTATTGTGTTTTTTTGGCGAGTTCGGTCAGGAGGGAAAAAAGATATGCTTTCTATCAGTCAAAAGCAGATACCGCTCCCCCCATGCTCCCACGGGTCCGCTTGCCGAGGAATAGAATGGGAAGACCGGGGGCCAGAGCAAGTTGGGTTGGGGTTTAGAGCCGTAAGCGCGGTGGGGGTGACAGAGGACGTGCTCGTACGGTTCAAAGAAGGGTATGATCAACTAGTTGATTTTGGGAACTTTCACTCCTCTATATTCTAAATATGCCTTTCTAGGAGCATTACCATCTGCAGCTCAAATGGTCTCTTATGAAGTCTCTATTGGTCTTATTCTTATTCTGCGCCTTGTGAGCGCGTTTGGATCTGCGAAGGCAATCGCTCGGATGTTCCCCTAACCCAACCCAGGAACGGACCAGAGGGAACCGCAACATGGGGAATGTCCGCGTCTCCTGTATATGATGAGAATGGTTAACTGGAGGAGTAAGATGTACACTATCATGATACACCTCCAGCGACAGCAAAGATTGATGACTACACTGAGGATAATGATGACATGAAGCCATTTGATGAGGATTATTCATTCAGATACGATCCTATCCTGGTTGGTGTGGGGCTTCATTCACCTCCTTGATTTCTCGAGACGAGAAGGAGGAGGGCGGACTTGTAGCGACCCTTTTCAGGGCCTTCCATTATTTTTTTGACTTCATTGGCTAGATTTTTTTAGTGTTGAACTAAAAGCCGCATGGGGGGTTGGGCTGAGATCCGACTACAAGAAAGTCCACTACTGGCTATTGTGTATTTGTTGGGAGCAATCTAATTTCATGGAGTAGTCGAAAACAGAAAACTGTTGCAAGGTCAAGCCAGCTCGCAGAAGGAACTCTTGAGGAACCTAGTCTTAGGAACCATTGTCACAAGCAACTATTACTTCCCTTCCAGATCCTCTTGAACGAACTCCAGTTCCAGAACACAATCTCGTCGCCTAGCCTCTGATCCATCGTCTGCTAAGCGCTTTAACGGAACTTTGTCAACGAGTTTAGACAGGAAGAGGCCCGCAGGAGACTGACTTTGCTCTGGAAAGCATATTCCTTCTTATATTATAAGGCTATAAGAAAGTGGTTCTCTTAGCTTTAGTCAGCTTGGCTTGAATAAAGCTTTGGTTTCAGGAAAGTAGGGAGTCAGAGCTTTCCGGCAGTCATCTTTGTGGATATTACTTTCTGGATTGGATTTGATTCCGTTTTTAGTCGGTTCACAGGAGAGGAAAAAAGACATGGAAAGGACTCAACCGAGACAACAACGGGTGAAGGTACTAAATATAAGCCTGAAATCCGGCTTGATATGCTTTCTCTTCCAGATCACCTAATAGACTGGCCTTACTTGGTATCTCTCCCCAGGAAGAGAAGGGGGAAGTCGAAAGATAACTTACAGGCTTTCCTCAAATCTCACAGCTAGTCCTCTGTTTTTAATCTAATTCCCAAGCAGGCGGATTAGAAGGTAAGGTGCCGCTAAGCTTAGTCGAATTCTTCCCCTAGGTGAACTACCTTTAGCTTTCGAGAAGACAGTGAAAGCAGAAGACTAACTTGAGGATGTCACGTGGAAGCTTTCCTAAATCCATTTTTCGGAGCCGAGATCAAATTATATAAGTAAGGATATACCACCAAACCTGAGCCTTCAAAAATGCAACAGATTCAACTATAGCAACTCAACTCTTCAGATAAGGAATCGCCTTTCTTATCTATTTTATTTCACGCCGAGCCTGAGCTAACTCATTTATCTTTCGACTGGAACTCCTTAATCAGTTAATCCGGAAGTTACTTCGATACCTGTCCAAGAATCAGGATCTGCCTTACTTAAGCCCCGACTTCGCTACACTTGCTTCTAGAAGGAAGTTCCTAGCCGAAGGCCCAACTCCCATAAAATCAGTTTCTAGAGATGCAAAATTACTAATAAACGTTTGATATTCAGTAACTGTCAACATGTCATTTTGGATAAATTACAAGACATCATTTAATCATTTTCGTAAGTACAGTCGATTTAATCAGTTTCTTTTATGTTTATGCATTTGTGGTTTATACTTGCTTAGACCTTTAGGATATTAAATGCCAGGTCATATTTTTTGTGACCATTATAAAATAGAGTTAGAAGGGATTCGGCAGGGGAAAAAAGGATCAGCGTGTGAACACAGTGATTGAAAATAGTTGTCCCTCCTGAGTGAAAGGCTAATGTAAAGCCGTATTGATTAGCTCGAATTGGCACTGACAATTAAGTATTTCTGTCGCAGGGATAATGCCAACAGAATTAGCATGTCGATTTTGCGAGATATCTTGTACTTGGGTTTACTAGGGTGAGTAAATAGACATGGACGGTCCAAGGCCACCCTTTTTGTTCTTTCCCCCTTGTAAGTTGTAACTACCAAATAGTATGTAAAATGTTTCTGACTTGGTTCTTAATTCGTCCCTGCTCAACAAGGTCTGTGTTGGGGGGACATTGTATTATGCAGGACTAGAATATACTTCGTCAACTTTTGCTTCTGCTATGAGCAACTTAATTCCATCATTTACCTTTATCTCAGCAGTTTTGTGCAGGTACGTGTCTGTCAATATATAAATACTGACTATATCCTTTTGTTTGTGCATTTGAGAAGAGAGAGGACGGGGAGATCGCGGAAAAAATCTTTTGAGGAGATCAAAGCTAAGGTGTTGTCCAAGGTGGCGAGGTGGAAGGGGCGAGCTCTATCCCAAGCGGGGCTAACTATTTTGATTAAAACAGTGACGATGTCAATGCCTATTTATTGCATTCCCTCCTTATTGCCTAGAGGTTGGTGCGAGGAGATCGACCGTTTCCTGGAGAATTTTTGGTGGGGTTTCCCTATGCACAAATCTCGTAACTTTACTCTGCGTGCTTGGGATGCGATTTGTTTGCCAAAGAAGCTTTTTTTCAGTACCAAGCAGTCTTTGGGTTCAAACAGTGAGAAGCAAGTATAAGGTCACTGATCCTTATCGGATGAGTGTTTTGGGGGGCAATTTCTCTTGCTTTTGTAGAGGCATTCTTAACATTCTTCCGCTGCTCAAGGAAGGATTGTGTTTACTCCCACAAAATGGTGTTAATGTCAATCTTCGAGAAGACCCTTGGCTACCTTCTGGGCAGAATTTCTTTCCTGCTTAGAGACAGGGTCGGTTTGATTCTGCTGGGGTCCTCATGGTGAGTGAATTGCTGGTTAATGGGCAGTGGGATCGGGGACTCATTCGGGACCTTTTTGAGGTTGATTCTGCTGATGCGATTTTGCGATTACCTCTCCCTAGTCCCCATTCAGTTGCGGAGGGTTCCTTCATCTTTGTTGTTGGGCAGGAAGACTTGGGATAAGCTATGGAAATTGAAGATGCAAGATAGAATCAAAATGATGTTGTTGATGGTGGTTGTGGGTGCCATGTTGTTGAGGGACCTTGGGCAGATTTCTTCATAGGGAATTCGAAGAGTTGTTTCTGTGTCCCTTTTGTAGGGAATCTCCGAGGACACTCTTCATCTTTTTGTGCAGTGCAGTGTTAGAGCTGATTTCTACTATCCTGTAGGCAGATGTGTGCTTAAACTTGGAACTGGGTGATGTTAGAGCTTTTGTGCTCAACGCTGCTATTGTATTAGACAACATTTGAAGGGTGCGAAATTTGCTGGTTCACCATGAACAACCAGTGGATGTTACAGAGTTGTCTGCTGGGATTCGAAGTCATTTTGTGGAACACTCGAGTGCTTGGTTGAGGGTGGATGGGGATGCGGGTAGGCATTGGCGGCCTCCTCTCGTTGGTTGGGTGAAGGTTAATACAAATGCGACTATCCGTCAGTATGGGTATTACATAGCAATCTCGGTTAGAGATTCTTCTAGCTCCCTCTATATGACATACATGAAACGTCTAGATGCTATGAACCCTCTTGTTGGTGAGGCTTGTGCGTTGCACAAGGCGTTGGTGATTGCTAAGGAGCAAGGGTGTCCTAAGGTGCTGTTTGAGAGCGATTCTTTGTTGTTGTGCCGGAGGTGCTTTCTTCAACCCAATCTCAATGTTGGGCCATTTCAGGGAGTGGAAGGTAGCTTGGATTTCTAGGTGGTGCAATGGCTTGGCTCACTCTTTAGCTAAGTGGGCGGCTTCTTCTGGTTCCTTTGGTTTTCTTGCTAGCGCTAGTGTCCCTGAGCATATCCAGTGTTATGATATGTCTTTCTAGTTTTTTTTGTGCTGCTATGGTTTTGTTTTTATCTAACACTTTGCACCCTCCATTTGACAATAATACCCTTGAGAAATTAATGAATTGACAACAATATCTTCAATATATGCAAAATGGGTCAAGAACATTATCGTCATTTTAGTCTAAAAATTTGACAAATGATGCAAAAAATAAAAAATTGGTAGTTAGAGGGTGCAATGTGTCAAAACTGGTAGTTTAGAGTGTGAAGTTCAAAACCTATGATAGTTCGTAGGTAAAAAATGTATTTTTCCCTTTTAACTACTATCTGATAATTGATGCATACTGCAACAATTAACAAGTATCCAACACCAAAAACTCTTACATCATTAACATGCTTATCAGCGGCAATACTCTCAACTATCATGGTAGCAATTCTTGACCATAAACCCTCATCTTGGAAGTTGTCATGGGACATCACTCTTCTTGCTCCTGTTTTTAGAATTGACAGATAATTTAGACCATACTTGCAGTACTATCATATTTTTATCTAAATTTCTAATTAAATTGAAAATAAAAAATAATTAAAATTATTCATAAAAAATAAAGTCATATTAAGTAAAAAAATATTAAATCAAGCAAAAATTTTATTTTTTTTATTTTTTTAAGACAAGTAGCATGCCACACCGCACCCATGCAATCGCATGTCTCGTCCATCGTATCACATGACACGTCATCAATTTATTATTATTTTTAGGCAATGCAGGCCATAGCTTGCCAGGGGTTGGGGTGGAGGTATTCAAACCCCAGATCAGGACCCCCTATACGGAGGAGGTGCCACTTGAGCCATAGCTCATTGGCACGTCATCAATTTAATTAGAATTAGATGAAAATATGAATGAGGGAATGATTTTGTGAGTATGGCCTGATTCTATAAATTTGGACAGTTTTTTTTTAAATGTCATAAAAATCTGGTCAGTAATTTAAATTTCTCTAAAATAAAATATATGATATCTTATATTATAAGAAATTATTGTAAGTTACTGAAGATGATTTAAATGACCGCGTTTAGACCGCTGTGCACGATTATTGTGGCTATAATAGGACTACTCATCTCAGGAGAATCTCTCCACTTGGGAAGGTATATGTACACAGTACATTCACTACTTGGTTGACTCCCAATTCTCTTAAAAAAAAAAGACCTGCTTAGCTTTTTTATGGTTAATCTTTTCCTTTTCATCCGGGAACCAATTACAACTTATTTTTGTATTTTTTTTCTCCCTACTTTTGCGCATTTCCAGCACTGTAGGAGCTACGTTAATAGTTTTCGGTTTGTATGCGGTTCTATGGGGAAAAGAAAATGAGAAAGAAAAGAAACTCACAGAAGGTACAATATATGAGGAAGCAGCTGAGATCAAACTGTAAAAGGAGCGTGGGGAGGTAAGTACGTGATGAAGTTGCTGAATGACTATGGAAAAATATGACAATAGCTCCGGTTCAAAAAAGTGTATTAGAGTTTCTCTGATCTTTGCTAATTGCCTGATAGAAGTGAATGATGGGAGGTGCTGGAGTTCTTTCCACCAGCCTGTGGGGAATTGCAACAATCAATTTATCAAATTTGCAGTAAGGGACAACCGAGGGTAGGGTTGCAAACCGGATTTCGGATCGGAAATCCGATCGAACCGGTTTCATTTTTCAATTTTTTTAGAAGGAGGAAGGACATACAAAAGTGTAGAGTTTTTAGTTTATATTAAAATTAAATTTTTTTAAGTTTATAATTTATATTAAAATTTATAAAAAAATATTTTTTATTTATATTAATAAATGCGGTCCGGTCCGGTCCGGACCGCATTTAAAAAAAAATAGGACTGAACCGAATAATCGGTCTGATCCGGACCGCATTTTAAAAAATAGGATCGGACTGGACCGGACCGTAAATTCGGTCCGATTTTATTCAGCTCTAACCGAGGGGGAGACCGAAGAGAGGAAGAGTTATTTTCGTAAAATTCTGTAATTTGTAATTGGAATTGGAATATTGGAAGAGGGTATTTTCGGTTTTTTTTTAATATGCTGTCCGAACTTTACTACTTTATATCTTAAAAAGAAAAAAACATTTTTATCTCTGTACATAACCGGGGTATAGAGCATAGGCCAACCCTCTTGTCATTGAACTTCTTTCTGCAGACCGAAAGAGGGCAAAAAGGATGGACGAGATGCAGCAGTTACTAAGCATGGGCTTCCCAAACGAATTGGCAGCGCAAGCCCTTGCCGCCACTGGTGGCAAATCCACCCTCAAAGCCACCGAATGGATTCTCAGTCAGAAATCCTCCACCACAACTACCTCTTATACCACTTCCACCCCTAAACCCTCCCAACCCAAGCTCGACCGCTTCTTCCACTTCCAATCCCGAGCCTCCAACTATTGTCCATCTCCCAGCACCACTGATCCACATTTAGTCCAGAGCAACCAGGATGAAGAAGAAGAACAACTACAATCTAAGCGGCAGAAACTAAACGTATTACCACCAAAGCCGCCCCCCGAGCCCTTACCCGAGCGTATGCGTCCTCTTTCAATAGACGACATTGTTGGCCAACACCACCTTCTCGGTTCCAACTCCTTCCTTCGCTCCGCTATTGAATGCAATCGCCTCCCTTCCATCGTTTTTTGGGGCCCTCCCGGCACTGGTAAGACCTCTATTGCCAAAGCTATTGCTAATTCCGCTTCCCCTTCTTCCTCTTCGTTTAGATTCGTTTTCTTGTCCGCTGTCACTTGTGGGGTTAAGGATATCAGGGACGCGGTGGTGGACGCTAAAAAACTAAGACTATCTAGCAACAAGAGGACCGTGTTGTTTGTGGATGAGGTTCATAGGTTTAACAAGTCACAACAGGACTCCTTCTTGCCCGTCATCGAAGATGGGAGTATCGTTTTCATGGGTGCCACCACAGAAAACCCATCTTTCCATTTGATTACGCCTTTGTTGTCTCGGTGTCGGGTTCTCACTCTTTACCCCCTGAAACCCCACGATGTTGCTCTGCTACTCAGGCGGGCCGTAAACGACTTGGGGAAAGGATTGCCACGGAGTGTTGGGGCTTGTATTGAGGTGAATGAGGAAGCTATTGAGTTTATATCTATAAATTGCGAGGGGGATGGTAGGGTGGCATTGAATGCCTTGGAGATTTCTGCAGTTAGGGCAGCTACCCGGCTTCCCATTCAGGAATCTAAAGCCCAGGGTGGGGATTTGGTGGAACAGGAGAAGGATGAGGTTGGTTCCTTTGCAGCCATTGTCACACTAGATGATGCTAAGGAGGCACTTCAATGCAAACATCTTGCTTATGACAAAGCTGGGGAACATCACTATAACCTGATCAGTGCCCTCCATAAGTCTATGAGAGGAAATGACGCTGATGCTGCAATTTATTGGTTGGCAAGAATGTTAGAAGCGGGTGAACAGCCTCTCTACATTGCACGGCGATTGATAAGGTTTGCCAGTGAGGATGTTGGATTGGCTGACACATCTGCACTCAACCAGGCTGTTGCATGCTACCAAGCCTCTCACTTTTTGGGAATGCCTGAATGCAATGTTATCCTTGCTCAATGTGTGGCTTATTTGGCTTTAGCTCCTAAGTCTGTATCTGTCTATCGAGCTATAGAGGCTGCGCAGAAGGTAGTGAGGGAATCAGTTGGACAGAATGAGGGAGTGCCTCTTCATTTGAGGAATGCACCAACGAAGTTAATGAAGGAACTTGGATACGGAAAGGGATATATCTACCCTCCTGATAGTCCAGCTTTGGCTCAGAGCTATCTGCCACCTTCACTCCAAGGGTACAAGTTCCTCGATTGGCCTAATGATAATATAACTGGTGGATAGAAGCCGTTTGTTCCCTACCCTGAGTTTTTGAAGGTACTATTCTATATCGGTTAGATGCGCCTTACTTCCCCTTGTCTGAAGATGGTGTGCCTGTTTTAGTGTATAAATTAGTGCATGCGTTACGCCATCAGGACTAACATGTTGAAGAAAGTAGTGGAAAGCTCAATGTGTAGTGTACTCAGTTATATATGAAAATGATTGGTTTGGTGTCACTGCTTCGAATTTTGAAGTTCAGACAGGGGACCTTCCTTGAACCACATTGACTATTGAATTATGAAACCTCAGAGTTGTGTGGTTTGTTGCAATTGCAATAGCGGATGGTAACCATGCAAGGTTCAACTACTTGATGCATGAAGATAGATTTTTGTTAAAAGTTCAATTTTACACTTTGCAGTGTGAAAATCTTAATGAGAAAAAACCATAACTAAGGAATTCTTTATAGCCTTTAAAAAGAATTTGAATGTACCATAAAGATAAACCGGACGTCACCATAGGATTTTATGGTCTTTTAGATCTAGGATAAAGATCTAACTGCTTCCATTGTACTGTAGTTAAACAATTTTGATGCTGGTGTATTGTTCTTTGTTTTTTGTTTTTTTTTTTATCGTAACATACAAAACTTCGTGATCAAGATGGAGGAGCTGAAGTCTGAACCCTCAATCATAAAGGCGGCGGCGCAACGAATAACAGGGCTAAGAGGCGATACAGGGCACAGAGGCCCAAATACTAACGGGCAGAAAGCCAACAAAGTCAGCAGAAGAGATGCACAGAGTGGCTCCCAGCAAAATGCGGTGGATGTTGGTGTATTGTTCACTGTTGGGTAGAAGCAGATTAATCTATGCAGTGCTCTCTTGCCGTTACTTGTTTCAACACTGAAGTTTGAAAGAGCCTTTGTATTTGGTTGAATACTGCTCTGGTGGATGTTCTGAAGTCCTCGAAGAAAATGGTGGAAATGTGGAACTAATGGAAAGTGGGTACTGGAGGAAATGAATATGGAACACGCAGCTCCTTCATCAACTTTTCGATAATGCAAGCGTAGAAGCAATCCTCAGCATGCACGTTCCCATAAGCGAAAACTGAAGCAGCATGAGAAGAATAGGAAATTCTGATCAAAACCAGTAAATTACAATTCAAGTCAAAGAGAAAAATTAAACAGAGCTTATCTGAAAAAAGAGCAAGAAATTGCAAATAGAGAGAGCAAAAGTGCAACAGAAAAATTCAGGAAGGACATGCTTGCAACGCCAAGACATTGGCTGTGGCTTGATCTACCTCATCAGGAGTAAGCGGATCCCATTCTTTAAGAATCATAAGAGATCCCTTAAAATTCCACGGACCTTGAGTTAGCACTCTCGCTTTATCTTCTAGTGATTAGAATGTGAACAAAAAGAGATTAGCGTCTGCATCTTCAATCACCAAATTGGGTGCAAAACTCCAGCCATTACAGATAAGAGGATGAATGATCTGGGCAGGATAAACACGTCGAGAAACCAATAGGCCAATGAGCGAAACTCCTTTGAACTGATGAGCACGACTTTTGTTACATTTTAGAAGGCTAGACATATCATCCCAAGACAATAGCTTCGTGTTATGAGTCAGATCCTCAATCTCTTATTGAATCTTGGAATTGGCCATCACAGGTAACAAGAAACCAACAAGACGAGCGTAAAACTGAATAGGAAAGGAAGCGAGAGAAAGACTGTAGTACAAAGAAAGATTGAGAGCAGAAATGAAAAGAAAAAAACTTATAGAGGAAGACGAAGAGAAAGAGGCCGTGGAGTGATGGGTACGATGAGAGGTCTAGGATAGGGAAGAGAATGGAGTTGATGTAGGGATTTAGATGAGGGCAATGAACTCGGAAAAGTAGGTGGAGGGTAGCTGTCGACAGGTCAAGCGGCCAAGGAAAGCAACAGACCCAGAGGCAGAGCGGTGTCAGAAGGAAGAAACAATAAAGGGTAAGACTGAACAAAATCGGACCGGATCGGTCCGGTTCGAGCCAGATCTTTTGAAAACCGATCTGGACCGGATCGGACCGCATTTACTAATATAAATAAAAAAATATTTTTTTAATATACATTTTTAATAAAAATTATAAATTTAAAAAATTTAGTTTTAACCTAAACTAAAACTCTGCATTTTGACATGTCTTTCCTCTTTCGAAATTAACCTAAATTTTTTAAAAAAAATGAAAAATGAAACGAATCCGAAGTGGTCCAGTCCGATCCTGCCATTTATGTACAACCGAAAATCCGGTCCAATCAATTTTCGATCCAAAAATCAGACCGGATTTCCGATTTTACAGCCCTAATAAAAGGGTATCACTTCTTGAAGAGAAAAACGTGTCATAGTCCTACATGTCAAGGTCGTTCAACAACAAAAGTGCTTAGCTGCTTGCTGATAGATGTTTCAGGGTCTTGTAGCAATTGCCTCCTTTCTACTGGCAAAAATATTTGGACAATCACACTAATCCCAACAATAAACAGGAAGGTAAAAACCTCTTTGATATTAAACAAAGGAAAAATGATGCAACCGGTGATGACGGCATCCTGGTATGTATTCTTCAGATGATTTTTATCCGTCCTTTGAAAGGTCATACTCGTACAGCAATGACTTGCATTTCTATCTTTTTTTTAGATCACGTTCCAAAACTAGAATCGAAAAACAACAGACTAGGTCGAAAATAAACTTGCGGGATCTTAAAAATGATCGTAGAAAGCCACTATATGCTCCATACTAGGCAGTGAGAGCGGTGACTGGACTCAATAGACAAAGCTACCAGGACCTAGACTAGCCAGTAGATGAAGCATCACAACCTGGCACATCAAGCCTCAACAAGGGCTGAAAAAAAATCCACAAGGGATCGAAAAAGCCCACAAAGGAGCCGAAACAACAATACAAAACAATCATAAAAAACTACACAGACCAACAAAAAACTAATAAAACACATAACAACAAAACAATAACATAGATGAAATCATCATCACCACCACAGACGAGCAGAGAGGCCAAAACACCAACGACGCGTAGTAAGGCACCGGCACGTGGTCATCACGCGTCGTCAGAAGGCAAAAACTTGATGGCGTTGGGCTTGCCAAAGGAAGCAGGAGCCACCCAAGAGGCGCGTGAGTCGCCACACTTCGACCAAAAGATGTCGGACTGGTGCGGTTGAACTCGTCAGGAGGAGAAGACGACGTCTAGCAGGGATGTGTCCACCGATGATACGAAATCATCGGGATCTAACTGCCAAGATTCCGAACAAAAGGGGAAGCAATGGAGAGGGAAGGAGAGGCAATAGTACTGGAGTGGGAGAAGAGAAGGAGAAGGAGAAGAAGAAAGGGGCGGTGGGAGGAGCTCCGACCACCGCCGGGAAAAATGGTGGAAAGAGAGAGTAGGGTTTCGGAGGAGAAAAGTTCTAGAGAGAGGCTCTCTCCAGAACACACCAAAAGTCCATAATCAACTGACTTGCACTCTATCACCTTACACATTACATTTGGCAATAACATCAGGCAGTATCTTCTAACAAGCAATAAAGAAACAATAAACGGAAACAGGGAAAGGGGGGGGGGGATGTCAGATCCATTCCTTCGGATTGATGCAGGCATCTAATAGCTTCCATTCTTCACTTCCTTCCTCCGGTTGCTGCACACACCAAACACAAAAACTACCCTCGCATTAGGGATTTGATACACTCCATTTCTAACACTTATCATAAATGAATCTTTATTTCAGAAAGATATCCAAAAAGCTTACATGGTCATATTCCCACCGAGCAGTTAGTGGAAGAGAAACAAGAATACTCTCAATTCGACCTCCTGTCTTGAGTCCAAATGTTGTACCACGGTCATAAACCTTCATTGATAAGAAAACAGCTTAACAAGGCCGCACGACTAAAAATATACACAAGTCTAACATCTTCAGAGCGAGTTTATACCAAATTGAATTCGACATAGCGCCCTCTTCGCAATTGCTGCCATGCCTTGTGCTGGTCTGTGAAAGTCATATCCTTCCTCTTCTCTATGATGGGTATATAAGCAGGAACCACAGAATTTGCACATTCTACAAGTCAACAGCAGATGTGAGCATGACAGGAATTTGTACTGAACCGAAAGTAAAACAACAGGGGATGTCAATTGTATACTCTCAAGCAATTACCAGTGGCAAAAGAAAGAAGCATCTCTTGATCATAGTCATTCAGATCGTCAAAAAATATTCCACCCAGCCCCCGCCTCTCACCTCGGTGCTGCATAAAACAGTGGTGGTCAATACAAAGCAAAACTGTCACGGATTTCATCACTAGGATAAACAGAACAAAAATCTCGATTGCATATTACTTCTATCCTGTTCAACAAAGTAAAATACTAAACAACCTGAGTGAAAAGGGCATCAAGCGTGCTCTCTGATTAGCATCATTAATGAAATAAACCAATAATGCCCAGTGCAACCTGCCCCATACAGGGTTAGGAGACCAAATCCAGAGACAGTAACAAAAAGGCATGAAAAGAAAAACATTTCAGATCCTCAAATCACCCTAAAAATGAAATTCATGTTACACAAGTTGAAGAAATGATGGGTGGTTGGGGAGCAGACCCTTGATCAAATCCCTTCATGTTTGGAACCAAAACCCATCCTAATAAACAGTATACGTAATTCACAAATATGTTCATAACAGACAAAGAAGGGCAGGTTGGCTGGTCCGCCAATACATATGGGGTAAGTTAGTCCTACCAAGTTATTTCTTCAATGCTTCTCAAATAGTTTTGTAAAGACCTAGGAAAACGCTAACCATATCTGCACTTTGACTTCAAAAGAACTAGTCAAATGTTGCTTTTAGAACTCTTAATAATCATTGTAGACCTAATTTCACCCAATAAAGTCTCAATGTAAGACTTGGCTCAGGTCCCATTCCTTCTTTGCTCTCACTCTTTGTGGGATTTTGGATATCCCAATCTTCCTTCCCTTAAACCCTTGACATCTTTGTCAAGGTCCACCAAGCTTATATTGGTGGTTACTAGGCTTGTGTTGATAGCATTTGTAGTAACCGAAGGAAGTGCTAGCCACATCTGATGTTTGACCTTTTTTTTTTAAACTTGTCCCATTCCTTCTCCCTTCCCACTCCATGTGGGAGTCCAGGCGTCAGAAGTTTATTATTGGTGACCTCAAAGCGGGTAAGCTATACTTTGCTGTTTTATCAAAATGACCAAAAAAGGTTCCGTTCTTCTTTGCAATCAATATATATTGCCTAAAATCAGTCCATATATTGGCTTGGGTTGGATTTAAATGTCAAGATTGCCTTGTATACAACTTTTTTGGGATACAAAATTTTTTACTTTCCAGACTTCATACAAAGACTGAGATGTCAATCCAACTTGTTCCCACGAGAGCATCTAGGTAACAGGCAAGTACATTTTTTGCTAATCATAAGATGTTAGCAAGATCTACAATAAGAGTTATAAAAATTGAATGCATCACCGACACCATATTTTATGATATCACAATCAAAAGCTTGAGAAGAAAATACCTTGATATAGAAATAATCATCACACCATTTCTTGAATCGAGGATAGAAGGTAGGATCAAATTTGTCGCAAGCATTTTTCTGAACCTACAGAAGGCAGCGAATGTCAGTTCGACGAAATCCAATTGTCTTCTCATAAATAGACAGAACTTCTAGGGCTTCCAATAACTTTTTGAAGATACAAATCAAACAACATATACAATCTACTTAAGGCTGCTATAGATGCACAAGCAAATGTCAAACATATTCTAAATCTGGAGGTGATAAATTGATACCTCAATGCAAATGAATCTAACTTATGCAAAACGCCTTAAAGTCTTCTTCCTTTACGTTCTAACCCACTCTTCTCCCATTAGAAAGCCAAACCATCTTCCCTTAGAAATTCATTTGAAACAGACCAACTGTTTAAAGTTTTTGAATCTTATAGCATAAGAAAAACTATAATTCGTTATAACTGCCACCTAATATTCGAAACAAAGGAAATGAACTAATGGCTTCGGTATAGCCCCTTGTACTGGTGCCTTTTTTCCTAATAAAATTGTCTTGCTTATCAAAAAAAAAAAATATTCGAAACAAAGGAAATGAATGTAATGTCTCAAACAGATACCAAATGGAAATGCTTGACATCCTCCGTAAAGATATAAGCAGGAGTCAAATCAGTTCCGCCACCAAACCACCACTGTCTTGGTGCCCCCGGAGCATCTAGATGAAGTGACATTAAAAGATCAACAGACAATACAAAATATCGTGGTACTGGTTATGAATATTTATGGCCAATCAAACAAACATGCATGCCAGTTTTCAGATATGGGAGATAAGCTATAGAAGCGCAGATATTTGCTTCATACAATATACCTCGTGCATAATATCAATAGGGTAGATTATGCTCCCTCAATGTCTGGGGAAATGACAGTGACTTATATCTTATGTTGACAAATAACTATCCTGACATTTGTGATCCATATAACTGAGGTACCCCTTATAACTATTGCGTGCCATTATAGAGTGAAAAAATATTCTTTTTCAAACTAAGTTCCTATCGAAATTAACTTCTGATAATGGTTATGATAAGGAAAATAACGAAGCAAAAACAAAAAGCAACCTCAAGAGCTTGGTATAAATTTAATGACGAAACCTCGCAGAATAAATTTGCTGATGCTAGTTAGTTCACTTTTTCAAGGAACTCAATGGTCAGTTGACATTGGAATTGAAGTGTTTATCTTTTTTCAAGTAAAATCGAAGAGCCTAATCCATACATCCATCTCTCCAATCAAAACTCATAAAGTGAGCAGAGCAAAGACAACATATTTTGCTGCTAGGAGTGCCTACCCAATAGCTGATTCTTTTTATCATGCTGATATTATATGTAACCCCACATCAAGTGGTGGAGAGAAAAATCACATTTTAGGAAAGATTTCCCCGGATTCCTACACGACTTGTTGAGGCAAATCTGCTTTTTATTGTGCCACTAGGCTAGTCCAAATTGAATTAGTCAATGAAAGCGAAGCTAACCTTGTCTGCCCACCTCAGGAACATTATAATCAATGGTCTCGGGAATTTTCTACGATAGGTCTCACAAGACTAAGTAAATTTCTAATCACTAGTAATCGAGACGGGTGAGACCATTTTGATCTACTCTAGGCTAAGCTCAATGGTCCTTGCTTTCTTGATGCCAATCTTCTAGTCTGATTCAGATAATCTGTGAACCAAGACATGAAGAAGTGCAACAGAACGAACTCAAATCTTCTTTGTGAAATTGAAGAAGAAATGGGCGGTTAGACTCTTTTCCAAAGAGAGCTCAAACCAAGATTCGAGGCGCATACATAACAGGGGGCAGGAGACATCTTTAAGAACCAAGAATGGATATTGGCATTAGCAGAAGGAGGAGAGCAACGAGATGAGCAATTTTAAAGCTGCTTTCCTTAAACGAAGTGATGCACTTTTTCCATCTTTATGTTACTTGCCAAAAAAGAATTGTTAACCCTCCATCTTATATCTCTACAAAGTGCTCTATAGGTGAAGGTCTATTTTGAAAGCAATTGATCATAATGCCTGCAAACCTAAAATGTTACCATTTAGCCAGAAAGGTTTACCTTCGGGAGCGTCAGTCTCAAAATACCGATAATTAAAATGCAGTGTGGGTGCAAACGGGTTCTTTGGATGTAAAACCTGAAACACAACAGAGAAATTCAGACATTTTCTTATTCTATAAATATGAGGCTTAAGAAGGAATTGTATTCAAACGGCGACATAAATGTTTCAATTACAGAGCTAATTCCCGCGGCGAAGAAGGGAACGGGACCGGGCTTTTTCTGGTCATCGGGGGCGGCTTTGGCTGCACGATAAGCTTCGGGTGGCATGACTCCATAGACAACGGAGACATTAACCCCGGCCTTCTCCCAAACCGTACCGTCTTGGAGAACCCTGCTGATGCCGCCGCCGCCGCCAGGCCTCGACCAGACGTCTTCCTTGAACGTGGCCGTTCCGTCGACTGCCTCTATGGCCTCGCAAACGCTGTCCTGTGCGTCCCTTATCATCTTCTCGAAGCGGGCTCGCACGGAAGACGATGAAGAGGAGAGAACGGTGTCATCGTCGTCTGATTGGCGGAGGAAAGTGTGGGGCCGCCCGGTCTCAGGGGTTTCCTTCTCAATGGATAAGGCCGATCGAATTATGGGGTTAAGCCTCTTATGACTACAAGAAAACGAATGCAAGCGTGGGAGGGTTTCTCTGTTAGCAACTAAAATGCGAGTTTTTGATGTCGATGATGATGATGAGGTGAGAGGGAAAAGAGTGAAGGACGAGGAAGATGAGACAAAGGCACTGGCTGCAGGTGACATTTCTTTTCTCTGGCTTGGTTCGTGGGTCTTGATTTGAATCTCTTCGTCCAACAGCAAAGGGTGACTTCTGCAGTCGACACTCGACAGGATAGATGGCGATGAAGTTCGGGTAAATATGATAAGGAGGAGGCCCGGAACAATACTGTGGTTTTGTGGACTGACTTCCTGCTTTTGGTGGAAATCAAAGGGCTAACGACAATAAAACCATTAACTTTTGACTACCAACTGCGCCCACCGTAAAACCGTATCCAATACGGGGGACTTTTTTCTACTCCGGGTTATACTTTGAGTATTTTTTTGAGCTATAGACAACTGCGCCCACCGTAAAATCGTATCCAATACGGGGGACTTTTTTCTACTCCGGGTTATACTTTGAGTATTTTTTTGAGCTATAGACAACTGCGCCCACCGTAAAACCTTATCCAATACGGGGGACTTTTTTCTACTCCAAGTTATACTTTGAGTATTTTTTTGAGCTATAGACAGCTGCGCCCACCGTAAAACCGTATCCAATACGGGGGACTTTTTTCTACTCCGGGTTATACTTTGAGTATTTTTTTTGAGCTATAGACACTTCTGATTTTGGACGGCAGCTCCTTTTCATTTCATTTCCACGCCGTCGTGTCTCTTCTCTCTGGGTCTGGGGTCTTTGCGTTGGGATTCAATTTGAACCCGAAATGGAAGTAGGCAACGATCCCACGATTAGGGTGCAGGCCATAGCCGAAGCCGGTCTCTCACAGGTTCCACCTCAATATATCCAACTCCCTCATCAACGGCCTCAATTCAATGCTTCCACCACATCATCCTGCAACTCGAATATCCCTCCCGTAATAGACCTATTCGACTTTGAGCCGAGCCGCCGGAACCAGAGGCGGAGCCAAGGGGGTGCCAGTGGGGGCGGCCGCCCCCACTGGCTCCAAAAGTTATTTGAATTTTTTTTTTAAGTAGGCCCACACTAGCCTTGAATTAATGGTAAAATACTAATATGGAATGCACTACCGCCACGAACGCTTTTCCACATGATCTCCCACTAAAGGGACGGTGAAAAATGAAAGAAAGCAATTTTGCCGAGGGTGTTTCGTTTGTTTTTTTTTCTTCTAGGGCTATTTCTAGCAAAACCTTATCGGGCTTAGTGATTGGGTGGGTGCATGCACATCTATAATGGAGTATATTAAAGGCGAATTTGAATGTAAATGATTCAATGGCCTGATGCTAATTTTCCCAGCTTGGCCCAAAGCCCCCGACAAGGCGACAACCGCATTGCTAGGAGCAATACTGAAATGAGTTTAGAGGTTAGGACAAAAATCCAAATTTAATATTTAGAATTTAAATTTATTTAGTGTTTTCTTGAAATAGTCTATCCATTTCGTGCACATTTTTGATGGTTGAATGTGTTTTATGGGTGCAAATTGATGATATTTCATATTTATATGGCTTAATACGGCAAATTTAGTAATTGAAATTTCTCAGATTTTTTTGATAATTTTGGGACGTAAAGTTTATTATTTTACGAATATATATTCTTCCTAGATATCAACTGAACATAATGGGAATTACTAGTGAATTTTCACCAGCATTACAACAAAAGGATCAAGACATTGTTAATGCTATGTCTTTGGTAAGAGTTATGACGACACGGTTGCAAGATTTGAGAGAAATTTTTGACCCTATTGAAAAAGAAGTCATTTTACAACGTTTTCAGAAGATGAAGGCCCATAGGATCCAATTATTATCTCTCAGTATTAGTAAATAGTTCAGTAACTGTATTTCATTATTTTAAATGTTTTTAGTTCTTAATTTGCGATATTGTAATTTTAAGACATTTTTTTTTCAATAAGTAGATTTTTTTTTTGCCTTTAAAAATTCGACCCCACTCATTTTATATCCTAGATACGCCACTGGCCGGAACTCAGTCCGGAACTCGATCGGGCGGGCCTGCAGGGAATGGGGGCCTTCCACGTCACCAACCACGGCGTCCCCACCAGCCTGCTGGCCCACATCAAGACCGTGGGCCTCACCTTCTTCGAACAGTGTCCCATCCCCGACAAGCTCAAATACTCGTGCGACCCAAGCTCCTTCGCCTCCCAAGGCTATGGCTCCCGAATGCTCCTGCTCGACAAAGACAATCCACGTAACGAAGACAACGTCGTCTTGGACTGGAGAGACTACTTCGACCACCACACTTTTCCACTCTCTCGGCGCAACCCCTCTCTCTGGCCCCACTTCCCTCCCAATTACAGGGAAACTGTGGACAGGTACGCCGACCAGATGAAGGCTCTGGCTCAGAAGCTAATGGGCTTGATCTCCGAGAGCCTAGGCCTGAGCTCGTCGTGCATCGAAGATGTGGTGGGTGAGCTTTTCCAGAACATTACCATCAGCTATTACCCTCTCTGCCCTCAGCCGGATCTTACCCTGGGTTTGCAACCCCATTCCGATATGGGCGCCATCACTCTACTCATTCAAGACGACGTCGGAGGCCTCCAACTTCTCAACAATGATCAATGGGTCACCGTACCCCCTCTTTCTGATGCCGTTCTTGTCATCCTCGCCGATCAAACTGAGGTACCAATCATTTTGTCTAACTTCATGAAAGTCCTTGCCCCTACGAATCGTGGAAAAAAAAAAATCCTTTTCTAGCATCTGGCTGTAGACTCGTTGATTCCACGCTGCCATTACACTGTTACAGTTGGTGCCTTCCATATCGAAACTCATTACATTGTACTCACTATTGAATCATCAACAGACCAAGTTAATGATAAGAAGCACAGCTGTCCAATCGAACTGGTTCTGTTTAAGTTAGATAACAATGTTTGTAATTCTTGACTTTCTGGACCTGAGACAATGTATTGAGAGCTCTACCACACAATCCGATCTTACACTATTTCCAGAGTTAGCTTTTTTGCAAGATTTGAAATATAATGGAGATATTCAGTCTCTCCACCCTGGTTTATAAGCATTTGAAACACTGCTGTACTATATGGGAAGTTCCAACTTGAGGAAGATAGCTACATTGACACCATTAATAGACACCATTAATATAGTCGATTTGCTGAAATCCTTTTGTCAATTAAAATAGAGAAATTGAAATAAAGAGTTTCCAGCTTGGTGAACATAGAACAAATTTGTAATTGCCATTCATTCTCTACTAATTTGTTTCATTGAAACAACTGGAGTTAGTCAGATCATGTTATTCTTCTTTGTGGTGCAGATAATAACCAATGGGAAGTATAGGAGTGCTCAACATAGGGCCATAACTAATGGTGCTCAAGCCCGGCTCTCAGTCGCCACATTTCATGACCCTGCCAAGGAAGTGAAAATATCCCCTGCTTCTGAGCTTGGCAATGAATATTGTCCCCGATACCGGGAAGTTCTTTATAGAGATTATGCATCATCATGGTACACTAAGGGCCCAGATGGAAAACGTAACATTGATTCCCTCCTGCTTAACTGATGGATTGAAGACCAGTCACTGCCCCTCCATCCCCCCTTTCTTTCCGTTTTTATGCCTTGGACTGTGAGTTTCGTAATTGAGTGAAATCACTATTACTATTATGACCTTCGTTCCTGTTGTTAGTGGAACCATATACGTCTCATTGGTGTTAGAAGTGGAGGACTGTGATACTCCATCCTTTTTTTTATCCATTATTGTACTAAAAGAAGATTATTTTTTAGAGGTGGGGTTGTTATTTTCTTAATTCGAGTTTAGCCACTTTTTTTTTTTTAAAATCAAAACAACCAATCTTATTAATGAAAAAAATACCAAACAAAGAGTTAAGGGGGATTAAACCCCTCATACAACCAAGAGAAACGAGGAAAATGCTCAATACTATAGGGATTGCCTCCTGAGATCAACTCAGTGGCGGCCCAACGAGCGAACTGGTACACCGCCTCATTAGCACCACGACGTATATAATGAACTTGCCAAGCTTGCATCTGCTTAAGAGAGCTATGAATGGTCTCCAAAATAGTTTGGAGTTTCCAGTTTGTAATCTGGGGGTATTGATGGATTGTTGAGATTACAATCTCCGAATCACCTTCTAACAAAATATTTCGAAAGCCAAGATGAAAGGCTAGCTGGATACCCAATTTGGCAGCTTCAGCCTCCCCAACCATGGGCTCCACAGCCCCAATTTTTGCTGTTTGGAAGCCATATAACTGCCCATGTGAATCCCGAATAATCGCTGCCACCATTGCAAACTCCTCCCGTATGACCACATCTACATTTATCTTCATAACATTCTTCGAAGGGGCCTGCCATTTCTGTATCTCTGTTGGAACCAACTTCCGAATCCAGGCACTATGATGTTCTAAACTCACTTTCCTCACCAAAAAAGCTAACTCAGCTGCTTCCCACCTCTTGCCATCGTGTACCATCCGATTTCTACATAACCATAATAGGTCGATGGCATTCAGTGCAAACAACTGAAAAAAGATGTTGTTCCTGCAATAGGATCCCAATCCTTTGATGTGGATGTAAAATCTTATGAACCCAAGCTTCCACTGTACTATTGCCAAAAGCCATAATATTTATTTGCCATTTTGATTCACTCCATATCACACGAGTATAAGGGCATAGAAATAATAGATGGCTGATAGACTCCATACCTTCCCAACAAAGTGGACGTTGCAGCTCTGCCTCCTCAGTATTTGTTCTTCCAATCCGATCTGAAACTTTACATTTTGTTGGCAGTTTGTCCCAAAGGACTTTCCATAATAGTAACTTAAGTCTCTCATGCACTTCGAGCCGCCACATTTCCTTCCAATCTGCAGCAGACCACGAGTTCAATTGGCAGCCTCTAGTATCCACTTCCTCATTTGGTAATCGAATTTGTAATATTGCAGCTGCAGATTCTTGTGAAAAATAAGCTACGTATTGTCTCCATATCCCATGCATTTCGGTCACTACAGATCAGACTTCGAACTAGCAAGTGATCTTGATTCACAGATACATCCGATCTTATAGTAGGCTTGAAACCCGGTAGCATAGGAACCCACGGTTCCTTAAGTGCAAGAATATCATTCCCATTGCCCACCTTATAGCATAAACCGCCTTTCAAAGCATCCCGATGTTTCATTAAACTCTTCCAAATCCACGAGTCCGTAGCTTTTATCTCCACTTCTTTAAAAGGCCGCCCTCTTAAATACTTCCCACTCAACAGCCTCACCCACAAACTGTCTTGTTTGGTCAGCATGGTCCAAGCAAGTTTTGACACAAGTGCTGAATTAATGTCAGCAGTAAGTCTCATGCCCAATCCCCCTTTCCACTTTAGTAAGCATATGTTCTTCCAAGCGATTAGAGATAAACTACGGGAGTGACCCGCCTTTGACCCCCACCAGAAATTTTTCAGTTCCTTATCCAACCCCTTACACCAATAATTTGGCATAGAATAAAAACTGAGAAGGTAAGAAGGTATCGCACCAGCAACTATTTTAATCAACATCGTATGGCCAGCTTGCGATAGTACCTTGGCCTTCCACCCCGTGATTTTCTGTAAGAACCTCTCCTTAATATTACTTGCTACAGAAGCTTTATTTCGAGGTATAAGCAATGGCAAACCAAGATGTTTTGCGTTTGATGGCAATTTCTTTAAGTTCAACTTGTCCATGACGAGAAGAGCATGCTGGCCACGAAAATTCTTGCTGAAATGCACCGACGACTTGTCTCTATTAACTTTCTGCCCTGACCACTCCATGTACTTACCAAGGCATTCATCCAAAGAGGCCGCCTCTCGAGATGTAGCTTTTCCGAAGAGCAGCAAATCATCCGCAAAGAGGAGATGAGAGATACTAGGCGCTACACGGCTAATTTTGATGCCATTCAGCCTACCATTATTCTCAGCACGAATCAACAATCGAGATAAAACTTCAGAGCAAATGATAAAGAGCAAAGGTGATAAAGGGTCACCTTGGCGAATACCCCTCAATGGCTTGAATCTACCAAATGAGCTTCCATTGATAAGTACAGAAAAGAAGGTGGTAGAAATACACTGCTCCACCCATTGAATCCATTTGGAATGAAAACCAAAATGTTCCAACACCTTTAAAACAAAACTCCACTCTACCCGATCATATGCCTTCTTCATATCCACCTTTATAGTCATCCATCCCCCTCTCCCTCTCTTGTGATTCATGCAATGGAATATTTCCGCTGCCACAATACAATTATCCTGAATGGCTCGTCCCGATACAAAGCAAGTTGGAATGACGATATAAGCTTGGGAAAAACTAACTTCAATCTTTCAGTCATCAACTTGGAGATAAGTTTATAAATAACATTACATAAACTTATAGGACGAAACTGAGTTACCTTGGACAGGCTGGCAACTTTCGGTATCAATGTTAGATTGGTATGGTTCAAAGCTGGTAGTAGCTACCCATGAATAAAAAATCCTGAACAGTCCGCACTACATCCGGCCCTACCACCTCCCAGAAAAAAGCGGAAAAAAATACCGTCATCCCATTAGGCCCGGGTGCTTTGTCTGGAGCCATTTTCTTCAAAGTATGCAAAATTTCTTCCGCATCAGGCACTTTTGTAAGCCCTTCATTGTCTTCCTCAGTAATTACTGGCTGTATTAAATTTTCAAGATCTGGTGGAATTATGGGAGAGCTCGTGGTGAATAAAGCTTGATAGAACTCCAGAATCTCACGCCCTATCTCTGCACGTCCCGAAATCCACCCATGCTCATCATTTTGTATTTTTAAAATCTGATTGTGACACCGACGGATCACCGTGGAAGCATGATAAAATCGTGTATTCAACTCGAAGGACGTCAACCATGTCTCCCGAGATTTATGTTTCCAAAGCACCTCTTCACGGCGCAGCTGTTCATCCAACTCAAGCTTCAAATGAATCTCCAGAGCAAGATTATATTGACTGGCCTCCAGTTGTTGACAAACTGCCAGCTGCTCCTTCACTCTACAGATGAAATCTTGAATTATCCCAAAGTACTGCTTATTCCATTTTCTCAACGCATAGCTGGCTGCACGGATTTTTTTGAACAAACAGAAAGCTGGATTGGAGTCATAAAAACTGTCCCAAGCATCTGCTACCACCCCAAAGCAAGATTCTTCTCGAGTCCAAAACATTTCAAACTTGAAAGGTTTTGGAGCCCTCTGTTCATCACCAAACAAACATATTATCAATGACACATGGTCTGAATTCGTAATGGGGTAGTGGTGAATAACCGCATCTGAAATTGGCATACGCCATGGAATATTTGAAATACCACGATCCAACCTCTCACGAATGTTCGCCAAACCGGATCTTTTATTGCACCATGTAAATTTAGACCCCACATATCCCAAATCCACAAAGCCCATTCTCTGTATATATGAATGTAACCCCCCTCTAGAACTCGAAACTTGGAGCTGCCTACCCCCTTGTTTCTCTTGCTGCCACACTATATCATTAAAATTCCCTATACAAAGAGTTTAGCCACTTGTATGCGCAGGTTCTTGCTCTCCTCTAGTGGGGATATCCCCTGATTTTCCCCGTAATTTTGTAATAAAACGAATAATTTACTAGTGCATCTATTGCTGTAATGAAATCAGTGGCCCTTTGTTTTGTATTTTTTTTTTCTAGTTTGCCGTAGCAAAAAATTGTTTCGTACGGTAGATGAGACGGGAATGGAATTGCACTGGAGCCTGTCAAAGATAGTAGGAAGGATTATAAGCGTTCATTGCATTTTGCTTGATTTGGCAGCGGAAATCTCTGTAGTCAGAAGAGGGGTGTTATCGAAAGAAGGGAAAATAAGTAGAATTTTCGAAGGTCATGGTTGTGTTAATTTTTTTTCGTCATGGTTGTGTTTGTTGAAGTCAAATAATACTTATAAAAGTGTAAGGTTATTTAAAATTCCAGAATCCTCTATACCGTCAGTAATATCTCACGCAAATAATGTCTCCGTTGTAGTATCTGATTCAGAAATCTGAAAAAATTGCATCCTAAATGGTAGTCAATTTCCTAAAACAACAAACCAAGTGTACTGCTGTACTTAATTATTATCGTATGAGCAAGTAATTGATTCAGATGGAGGTCAAAGGGGACTGGTTATTTGTATTTGAGGCCATCAACCAGAAGAAATTCCATCAGGAAGGCTATTTGACGAAGAAATCCTGCAGACCAGTAAGTGCTTTGTAGACAATCCGAGATGGAAACTTAATGGATTCCCCGCAAACAGAACCGCTGAGCCCATCTGGTGGCCAATGGGCGACCTTGTCAAGAAAGTTTGGTGTCAGACCCCCAGATAGCTTGCCCTCGAATGCAATGAATTTTGTCTGGCTGTACAAACCACCATAAACTCTTTGGTTAGAAGAAAAAAAGAAAGTAATGGTTCCACTGGAAAAGACTCTTCGATCTGTAATTAACAAGGGTTGATTGGAAACCTCGAAATCCTATCCTACATGGTAATGACACCTCAAGTGACAGCAATTTACAGCTTAAGCCCTGAACTAACGTTTACCAAATCTATTCTATTGCAATCAATCAGGAAAAACCTGGTGAAGAACGTCTTTCAATAATACAGCTTCATCTTGGCTTTGACCCATCCTCCAGACCTTGAAATTGGGAGGAAAGTAATCAGCGTCACTCCAACGTTTTAGGGATGCTTAACAAAAAGGGCCCTGTATCTCTCCTTGGGGATCTAAATAATGCCATGACAAGCTTCCCAGCAGGTCATCAGGAAGTAGCTTGCCAACAATTGGTTCAACATTTTCCTCGTCATCACTCAGATCAATCACTTGATATGCTATTACCTGTTTCTCCACCATTTGGCCACAACTCTCATTCCCCTCTTTATTTGAAAGTTGTCTCTCATCATTAATGAACTGTGATGGCTCCTCTCCAACAGCATCGCTGGGAAACTCTGCAACAGATCATGAGAAGTTGAGCAACTTATAAGATTCATGAGGGGAAGGTTAGTTTTTACATTTATCAAAGAACCCAGTATTTTTTTTTGGGTAATTGAGTAAGATCGTGTATAGAAAAAAACCAGAAGATACACGAGGAACAACCCCACCACAGGTATGGTACACAAGAGCAAGCCAACCAAACAAAACTAACAAAAGAACCTAGCCACATTCAATACAGAAGAAGTACCAAAAGCCAAAACAGAAGGCAGCAAGAGTATACATTCAGCAAAATGTTGTCACCCATTCTTCGACCATGGACAAACACAGTTTGAGTTGGGCTCACAAGCCATGGCATAACAGTCTTCATTCTGTTGGATATAATCTTCGCAATGCATTTATAAAGAACATTGCAGCAGGAAATAGGACGAAAATCTCCGAGACATGCAGGATTGGGAACTTAGGGAGTAAGCAAGACTGCCGTGTGGTTGATTTCCTTCAAAATTCTTCCACCAGATCTGATGTTCCAAGCACGTTTGGGAATAAGCGAGACTTGATGGTTGCAATAACACTCCCCAATGATGTTCCAAGCACGTTTGAAGAACAAAGCATTAAAGCCATCAGGTCGGGTGCCTTATTGTCATTTATAGAGAAAAGGGCAGATCTGATTTCCTCATTAGTGACCTCACAGCCCAAGATAGCTTGCTGATCATTGTCAAGCTTCCTAGATATGACCCTTCCAAGCATTGGAGTGCCAATGGGAGGGGAACTTGGTTGCTGCCATACCTTTTTAAAGTACTCTGTGACCTCCTTTGCTCATGCTCCATAATTTTAACCCCATCCTCCCGGGTAATAGCATTAATAGAGGGGTTTCGTTGCAGGTGTTGCGCTTCAACCATTTTCAGCCTAGCCATGTGAACTCTGTTTGATATGTCTAAAAAGTGAGTATTGTTCAGCTCCTTCAACTTCCTCTTCAATCTTTTAAATTTCGTGACAACCTGGAACATTAGAGAGCCCTGAACCTGCTGGTTCCACACCCTTTCAACAATAGGAAGAAATTGAGGATGCTCAGCCCAGAAGTTAAAAAACTTAAAAGGTTTTCTAGTTCGAGGAAGATCACCCAATTGCACAACCATAGCAGAATGGTCGGACACCCCAGCGGGGAGAAAAGAAGCTTGGCCAACTGGGAACAAATCCCCCCACACTTAATTAACAAGCACACGATCCAATTTCCTAAGAATTGGATAGTCCTCTCTACAATTAGTCCAAGAGAAAAATGGGTCATCAAACTTAAGGTCATCCATCTCAACCATGTTCGCAAAAGAATTAAAATCATCCTTCCATGGCGGTCAACGGGTTGAACCACCACATGCTTCATCAGGTTTACGAATGACATTGAAATCTCCCATAATTAGCCACGGTTTAGTGTGATCCACCATATGGTCAGCAAGGACTGCAAGGTCAACCCAAAGCTCTTTCCTCAACCTGTATCAATTCTGGCCATAGACGATAGCTACCCCACACCTCCACACTCTAGCTCTGTCAGACACCTCACAAAGCAGGAACTGGTCACTAGTAGCCACAAAATGAACATCCAGGAGGTTATCATCTCAGCCTACCCATATTCTGCCTAATTCAACATTCGGATAGTTGTTGAAGAATTTCCAATCCTTGGCAATCAAATTCTGGATTCTCATATGATTAACAGCCTTGACTCTAGTTTCAATAATACCAACAAAAGAAATCTGGTGCTCATGGATATATTTGCTCACCTCGGCCTGCTTCATGGGGTCATTAAGACCTCTAATATTCCAACATCCCAACTTGATCATAAAAAAAATGGGGGTTACAAAATGCAAAAATGGGAGAACCCAAACACCACAGGAGTTATATCCTCCTGCTCCCAGAACTAGAGGGGACTTCTTATTTTTCCCGCGCGAGATTTTCTTCCCGAGAGTCTTTCGCTAAGAGAGCAAGAAGGCTGGGTTCGGGGGAGGAAAGTTCCATCACTGGATCAAAACTACTGGGCACCACATTAGGTATGGGGTTAGCAATGTTCTCCACAGGAAGAACCACAACTTCCAAAGGGGAAATCTCAGATAAAGCCACAACTGGTTCCATAGGAGTGGCCTCAATGGAAGACACCTTCTTCGAGCTGACAACAATCCAATCCTCAGCATCCACGTCTTTGTCCATTCCTATCTCCTTCTCAACCATTGGCACATCATGGGCCTTCTTGTTTTTATTCTTGTAGCACTTTGAAGTGGAATGCCCAAAACAAGAACAATCAGAGCACACCTCAGGAGCCCAATCATATTCAGCATAAACCATGAATGACCCATTATCCCCCATTACTTAAATTCTTTAATCAACCCAGATTTTGCTTCAACTTCAATGCAAATTCTGGCGGAACTAATCCAAGCTCTCTCAGTGGTTTGCTTATCCGCATAGAGAGGCTAACCAATCCCACTAGCAACATAACCCAGTCCTTCATCATCCCAATACTCCATGGGAATTCCACAAAGTTTAATCCAAAGGGGGACCAACTCTAACTTTTCTCGTAACAAAGAGATGTTTGGATGTCATCGCTTCAACACCAATGGTCTATTCATCATATGCCATGGCCCATCCTCTAAAATTTTGTCAACAGAGTCCACATCCAAGAACTTGAAAAAATAAAATCCATTTTCAGACGATACCACCTCTAGCAGCCCATAATTGCCCCAAATCTTCTGAGCAATGTTATTAACAGTGTGAAAGTTTAGCCTAGCTCCAATAAAATGCCCATCAATCGTGGCTTCCCACTCCAAACAACCAGCAGCGGTGATGCCCGGGGGGATTGACAATAACTCTACCATTCTCGACAAACGGTTTATGGAAGTTCAACTTCATAATGTTCCTCTTAGGTAGGTTAGGCTGGATATCAGATTTCAAACCAGTCACCGCATTAGCATACGAGACGGGGATTTGAATAGGACTCACATTCAGCTTTCCAGAATCACAATGGGAAGGTGAAGAAATACCTTTCTTCCTAATCTGAGACTTAGGAGGGCTGAAATGGTCCTTTCCCCAGGGTGCCAGAGAAGCACTCCCAGACAGGGCTCAAAGTCAGGAGGAAAAAGGGGGGGGGGGGGGAACGATTGGTTATCTCAGTTTCAAAAAAAAAATGGAGAACCCAGTATTTGATGATGAGTGAGATACAACAAAATAGAACCCTCTATTTAAAAGTCTGATCCTCTCAGATCGAAGAGCAGCATATGAGGGGAGGGAACAAGAAAAAACAGGATATTTGTAGCTATCACTTTACGGTTAACAACGTGAAAGTGGGGGGATGAAGGGGGTAGTGCATCCCTGAAGTTAAATCACTTATTTCTCCTGTCTTATGGCATCGTAAGATGAATATACCTGTAAATTTCCTGATTATATAACTGTCTTCACTCTTGACACTCACCCCACAAAATTGGGACACAAGTGTCCACCATGGTAGGCTGTCGCAAAGAAGTAAGCATATTTCTGAATTATTATCCATTAATTTTTTTTCCTTTGTAAGGAGTTTAAAAACAACATTGAAAAGTTATTTTGGAGTCAAAGTGTAGTAACTAACACTGTGAGATTGATGGGCCTTGACGAGGACGTCAACGGCTTAAGGAGAGGAGATTATGATACTCTAAATCCTACCTGAAGTGGTAGAGGAGAAGAAATGAGACTGGAACTTTATACAAGTCAAGTCCCATATTAGGATCTTATTGGGTAGAATTGGGTCTCATTATCAAACTAGAATCTGACTGTGTAACGTCATCCAAAGCATGCTATTTGGAATAGAAGGGGTCGTTTTCATTGTCATGGAGTAACAAAAGGGATAAAAGTATCTATCTTCCAGTGACTTTCTAAAGCCATCTGACTAAGAAGGCAGTAGTAATGCATTGCTTACTATGCTTCTTACCCAATAGGTCAGTCACTTCTGATGATTCATTTCAAATAGCACCCCCATCCCCGAAGAGAAAAAAAGCCCCACCAGACAAGACCAATGTCATGGAAAACACAGAAATACGGCACACAGGATAAAAGACATTAACCATTTTTGAGAGGTACCTGGCGGAAAAAAATGAATATATATAAATGATGTACCTGCAAAATCTCTATTGTCAGACTTCAATGTTGATGCAGTTCCATTTGCGGAAATAATGTGAATAGGAACTTCTGAAGCTCCATTAATGATGGGCCTCGTTGAACCACCATTTCCTAGTTCTAGACTACATGGAATATCCTTTGGTGCAACTTCGACTTCTATTTCTTCTGCAATTACTTTCGGAGCGTCATGCAACAGCCGTAACTGTTCATCTGGTGTCTCAAGCAGCTGCTTTTTCTCCAAATACTGATCAAGCATAGATCAATTAAGGATCCAAAGATGCTTTATAAGCATGTTCAGTAATCAGTCACTATAAAATATGTCTCTAGCCATGTTCAGAGGCATAAAAAAAGCAGAGGTACATGAAAACTCCTAAATACATAAGCAATAGAAAAAAACGCGCACGGTTTTCACAACATTACTAGGACGGCACAAAGCTCAACAATAGATGAAGTATTGGAACAAAAAGTCGAACAAATGTGTCAAATACAATTTCCTCCAATCTAATGATGCAAGGCAGGATGTCCTTCTAAACTATCCTCTTGATTCCTCACAATAGGCATTTTTTTGGGGTAAGGATCTTATTATAGACTTTAAAAGAGCCAAATGAACAAGGGTCCCCCACAGTAGGATGCCTCTGGAAGTTTGAGATGCTAGAGATGCAAGAAAATGTTATGATGGATCGGAAGATGAACTCTTGATGCGGCATTATATAAACCTATCAGAGTTTTATACCAAACAACAAACAAGGTAAAAGATGCTGCCTTCTTTAGGCATCTCCTTGTTCTATTGTCGTTCCCCTAATTTGTGCTCTATAACTAGGGATTTCAAGGGGCCAGAGAATCCTGTACCTACCTCATAGGAGCCCTTTCCTCTCCCAACTATTTCTCCTATTATATTACCATCGTGTGCCCTGCCCCACTCCCCCAACTCCAATGAGAACTAATGGCTTTCCAAAATGTTGAGCCTATGAAGAAAAAGATCCCGTCATTGGGAAAGCTCAACATGGATATTGTCATAAGCTTGTCTTGTAACAGGTGTCATGCAGGAATGGTGTCTACATCCGGGGGCAAAATATCACAAGATATCCATCCATGGCAAATGCTGAAAAATTAGACCTTTGGCCTAGACCATCACAACCAACAATGTCATCGCCACTTCACTCTCTTCTCATCATTGAGAGCTTCCAATGATGAGCAATTGCGACAAGGCAAAAAGATTCTTCATTTCCAGCCAATTTCATTTTCTAAGATGTTTCTCAATAAGTGTATGTCAAGTAATGGCTGAAACCTCTCTCCTGTTAACTGACCCGGTACATAACCTTGCTGGAATTATGTGTAAATGTTGGAGGCATTGAAGCATCAAGTTATAGGAACACATAACACAAGATATTCACTTGCCAAAACCTCCAATGTGGGGTTGATAATGTAGTTTTGGCACAGTTTCAACAAACAGAACCCCCCATTATGGTTTCAGCAACTCCCAGGCTTAAAAAACAGTCCAAACCCTTACATGAGGTTGTACTGTATCCTACTTGAACCAGCAATCCCGTCTTTTTTAAAACCTCATTGTGGATAACCTGCATCACTAATCTAAGGGTTCTAAGAAACAGAAAGAAATTTATTTCCCTGTAGTACTAGAACTCAAAGCACAAGAAGCACAAGCTGAATCACAGTCTTAGATCTTTAAATTTGAAGCCAACCTCCCCCCTCTCTTTCATTACACAATGAATGTAAGGGGTGGGGTTGAGCTCATGGTTTTGATTCTGTATATGTGTGTTTATGATATATTTCGTTCTAAGGGGCAAAAAACTTGAATATCCTACTCATTAAAATCCTTTTACGGGAAGAAAAGGTCCCAATAGTATAGAATGCACATCCCACCTAAAGAATTCTGCTTCGACAGTGCAACAAATGACTCAATCATACATATAAACCAAATCCCTTGATACATCACTCGATCAGAAACAAGTACCAAGGTAGGCCAAAAGTTGTGTAATCTAAATATATTATGCAAGGATATTCTCTGCGCCATCCTTTTTCATTGGCTCGATCAATGAGGTTTTGTAATAAAGGAATTTCTCTTCCAAGCCACTGGAACGACACCACCAAACCGTATAAAAGGGGGTCAGTTTGATGAATAAATCAATCACTTACGCCAAAAGTGAGACAAAATCCATGATTGGATTGATAAGCATGTAGCTCCCATGGAAGACGCTGCAATTATGCCTGACAGTTTGGCCAACAATATACATCTCCATAATATATGAAAACTGAAAGCTTGAACTCAACACGAAAACTAAAGTATGAAAATAGAAGCAGAGCGAAGTGCAAGCCAATCTCTTTGCTAATTTGGGCCTTCTGTTGATACCCACATGTTTTGTTATATCCACATGCAATATTTGGGCCTTCTGTTGAACCTCCTCCTGTAAAAGGTATTAGAAGCATATTACTAATATGAAGAACAAGCAAAAACTGCAATACCGAGGTAACCCCAAAAAGAAACAAGGAGCAAGACTAGAGAAAATCAAAGCAGCAGCTTATTCCAAAGTTTGCCAAAAAAAGACCATGAGGAATCAGTCAATGCGCATATCCTTTTGATGATGGTATGAAATAATTGAACGGACTCCAACCAGATATAGAAATTAGACATCTCCTAATATAACAATAAATTGATGCACTTGCCACCATCTCCAATTTCTGCACCCACCCCCTTTTTTTTATAGGTATTAGAGGTGACATTTAGCCCAAGGCCATTGGCTCAACAATTATTGATATTGCCACAACTTTCTAAGAAGATTCAAATATGACAAACTTTATACTAGTTTCTTGCTTTCTTTCTTGAGATAAGTACAATTTACAATTTACAATCTTCAATTATGTGTATAGATTCTTCTTGTATCATGAATGACCATTTTTATCACATTTCACCCATGAATTACTGATTTGAGACACTTCGCTCACTTTATCATAATTTCCCGTCAATTTGGACAGAAAGTAATTCTTTGACCCGTGAAATGATGATTATGTCTCAGAATAATATATCTGAAACCCGAAAACATGTGGGGTTAATCTTTGTCTCAAGGGCCACAAAAAATGATTTTCCGTCCAAACTGACGGAAAATTGTTATTTTTTATTTATAAGGAAAGCTTTATTGAAAATATCGAAGTAGGTAACAATACAAAAAACTATACTGAGAACCTACTCTATACAAGCTACAAAACTCAAGAAATCAGGAAAATTCGAAAAAGGAGAGTCCAAAACAGCATTTGCCCGAAGAAAAAGAGAACTCAACAACAACCCCCTCAGCCCATCTAAAGACAAAACGGATTTCTCAAAACATCTCCCATTCCGCTCCCTCCAAATAACCCACTAAATACACAAAGGAATCATCCTCCACACCCTCGAAGCAAGAGGGTTGTTGAACTTCCTCTTTCAACAAAACAACACTTTGATCAACCTTGATCAATGTGACCCTACCACCTTTCGATAGATAACTTCGCTTCCACCCAGCCAACCGCTTCTCAGTTCTCTCAATAATGCCATTTAAAATATGAATGCTTTTGAATCGCGCGCCCAAAGGAAGGCCAAGATACGTGATGGGCAAAAAAGCTGCCCTACAACCCATGATATCAGCCAAGACTTGGACATTACCCACCGCTCCAATTGGAATGACCTCAGATTTCGAAAGATTTCTTAAGGCCAGACACCGCCTCAAAGCAAAGCAAAAGACATCGAAGATGGCGAAGCTGGCTCTCCACAACCCCACACATAATAAGTGTATCATCAGCAAAGAGCAAGTGAGAGATACACACCCTACCACTACTAACAGTGAACCCCTCGATGGACCCCACCTTCACCAACTTATTCAGCATCCTACTCAAAGCTTCCATGAAAATAACAAACAAAAAGGCGAAAGGGGGTCACCTTGGCGCCAATCCCGAGAACCTCCAAAGAAACCTTTGGGAGATCCATTCACTAAAATCGAATATCTGGCAGAAGAGATACAAAACTCCATCCATCTACACCATTTAACTCCAAAGCCACACCTCCTCAACATGTAAAGAAGAAATCTCCAGTTGACTTGATCATAAGCCTTATGGATATCGAGCTTGCAAAGCATTCTAGGCAAATTGGAGCGCAACCGAGAATCAATGCACTCACTAGCAATCAGGACAGAATCCAAAATCTGCCTACCTCTCACGAAAGCACCCTGGGTAGGAGAAATAATTTTACCAAAAACCGACTTCATCCAATTGGCCAAAACTTTCTTCAAAAGTTTGTAGACCCCACCCACAAGGCTAATGGGACGAAAGTCCTTAAGATCCACAGCCCCATGCTTTTTCGGAATTAAGACAATGAACGTGGCATTGAGACTTTTTACAAATTTCCCAACCTGGGCAAACTCATTGAACATGGAGATGACATCATCCTTGATAACATCCTAACATGACTGAGAGAAGGCTAAGGAGAAGCCGTCCGGACCGGGGGCTTTATCTCCAATGAGACTCCTCACAATACCGGTCACCTCATCTACATCAAAAGGTCTTTCAAGTCATTTACCCTCCTCCCCAGAAATCGAATCAAACTCCAAGTCGTTCAACAAGGGTCTCCAAGAGAAAGACTCTTGATACAAAGAGCTATAGAAGCAAACAGTCTCATCAGCAATATGTTCAGGATCCTCCAGATCTCCGTCAACCTCCAACGAAGAAATAATATTAACCTTTCTATTGGAATTAGCCACCCTATGAAAAAACGCAGTACATTGATCACCCTCTTTGAGCCAAAGAGCTCTAGATTTCTGCCTCCAACTAGTCTCCTCCATCAAGAGCTCTTAACTCCCCTGAGATTTCAAACTTCCTAGCTTTACCAACCCTGTCAATCATCCCACCCTCCTGCAAGACCTCAAGGGACGAAATTTCATTAAATAACGAAGATTTCCTTGAGGCAACATCCCCAAAGTTTGAGATCCCTTTTAAGAGCCTTCAATTTAGAATCAAGCACGAAACTAGGCAATCCAGAAAAGGCATAAGACCGCCACCACAACCCCACCATATCAACAAACCCTTCCACCTTAAGCCACATGTTTTCAAACCTAAAAGGCCTCTTCCCTTTCCCCACAAACCCATTCTCCAAAATAATCGAAAAATGATCCGAAAATAATCAAGGCAACCTTTTCTGAGTTACATTTGGAAATAAGGACTCCCAACTTGGATTAAAAAGAAAGCGATCAATCCTATACCAAGATTGAACAAACATTCCATTAGACCAAGAGAAGAGTCCTCCCCATAAAGGTGGATCGATCAACTGATTCTTATCAATAAATTCCTAGAACTCCAACATAGCATTACTAAACCCTTCCAACCTAGAGCGTTCACTCGAAAATCGAGAAACATTGAAATCCCCCTAATACACCAAGGTAGAGACCACCACTCCATTATCCCCGCCAACTCCTCCCAAATAAATATTTTACTATGATCAACATTAGGACCATAGACCCCCGAGAATCCCCAAACAACCTCATCCTCAACATTCTTCAAAATCACTGAAACAGAAAAACACAGATTCCACCAACTCTAGAACCCTCGTGTCCCATAGAAGCAAAACACCACTCGAAGCACCATCCGACTCCAAACAACACCACCCAACACAACATGCGACCTCCCCCAAAATACTCCTAATAGTGGCCCTAGCAACAACTGACAGCTTCGTCTCCAGACGACACCAAAACAGGTTTCCACCCTTTAGTAAATTACCAACTCTACAGCGTTTAGCTCTATCATTGAGCCCCCTAACATTCAAACTAATGATTATGGACATCATAATAACTTCTGCACATCCCTCCCTACCTTCCTAGTCTTCCTCGATACATATGTTTTCCCCTCATAATTGACTGTGGAACTCAAGCCTTTTAGCTCCCTTAGACATCTCCTCCCCTATTTATAAGGAGTTTTTGAGCCATTCTGAGCTCTGTTCTTCTCCAAAGTAGCGAACAGCTCCATCAACTTCTCCTCGTGGTCTTCACAAGAAACTCTAACAACCTGCCATATAGAAGAGACCAGACTCAACACCCAATCGGAATTCATAGTCCTGGAAGGAAAAATCGGAACCGGAACCGAATCCAGAGCATAAGAATCCAGCTCCACCCCAGCAGTAATCCGAGCAGAACTGGACAGAGGCTCCTCTGGGCAAGCAACAATAGCCCTGGAAAGAACATCCTCTCTATCTCTGGTCGATACTTTATCACCATGGATAAACTCAAAAGACTCACCCGAAACAGACCCGTTGACCCCAGCTTCCTCAAACATCCTATTCAACTCATAGGATGGAGACAACTCCAAGGGAGGGGCAGTTGAAACATCCCCGACAGCAGCTGAGGACTGAACTACAGTCGACAGAAGAGGAGAAGGCATCGCAGCGACAAAATCTGGTCCCTCCTCCGACGTCGGCGACTCACCGGCGAAACCCACTGCCATCACAGATAGAGTCGAAGTGGACCCAACTTCCAAATTCTGGAAGTTGGCAGATGGGATCGCAGAATAGAAGGAAGATCTTCTATCCGCCTGAGCTTTCGCGAGAGACGCTGGGTCGGATGACCCATGCACATTCGGATCCTTCACACAACAAGAGTGCACAACGCTGTCAAATCGAGCCTTCCAAAAGTGGGACTGAGCCAGAACTGACCCCACGACCCAAATCAGTTTCTCCAATATAGCCCGGTCTAGACATCCCTTCAACCCTGTCACTTGAACCCACGGGCCCCAAAGACATCACACCACAGTCCTTACAATTTCGACCCAAGTCCATCGAACCTTGCTGGCCCAATATGTCCAACGAGATTAGCAGACGATCCATCTCCATTTTGAGTGCAACAAGTCTCGTATGTAAGTGCCTTATACAATAATAATCTTCCTCACACCTGTCTGCCGCACATTCATTAAATGCCCTTGCCTTGGAACCTGAAGAGACGACCACTAGCTTTGCATGCTCTGCCTCCTTCGCATGTGAACTCGAAACTGCTCGCCCTCCAGCGACTGTCGACCTTCCCTCTCCCTTCGACACCACCTAACTACTAGCATTGCCGGCGGAACCTTCTTGATAGCGTCAGCAAAAGAGACTCCACCCTTCCGTTCCGCAGCATTCGAAGAGAACTTAGCTCTTCAGGCATTACTAAGAAAAGCAGCCACATCGTGGAAGCAATCCGCCATGGTACTCCACCCTCTCCCTTTGAGATCTTCAGGGACCAGTATCGACCCTCTACGTCGCCCCTCGCTGTATTCTATGATAGCAATATACCTCCCCGCCTTATTCCCACAGCTCTGGGCCAGGAATGCTCTTGACACATCATTGAACTTCAAGACATAAGGACGCTCTGCCTCTGCCACCAACAACTTGCTGGCCAATTTAGCACCAAATCTACCTAAAGAGATGGAACTGTGATTCTTACGACTCCACTTCGACACTTTGACCAAACCATCATCACTCACAGAAACCTGGAATTCTTTTGCTTCAATACGAAAGCAACGAGAAAAACCCATCGCAACACAGAGCACAAAAAGAGAAATCTAGAATGAATGAATAAAGCTCGCCGGAACACACAATCTCACCGGAAACTCAACCCCTAACAACTGAAAAAACTAGTTTTCCTCTTAAAGCTTGGTAAGTTCACGTACTTCCTCTTGTGAAAGAAAAATTGCTTGAAAACTTGCTATAATATCAAAAAAATTGCTTGGAAACCTTAAAAAAGGCCACCATCCTAGAAGGAGCAATTTCCGGAAAATTGTTATTAAGGGTGCAAAGTGTCTCAAATCTGTACTTGGAGGAGAAATGTAACAAAAATGATAGTTTGAGTACGCGAAGTGTCAAGACCCCTTAAGTTGGAGAGTGCAAATTATATTTATACCTTTGTTTCTTTTTCCTTTAGAATTTGCTGAGGGAAAGATTTTTCTCACTAGGGTCCAAAAAATTAAAACTAAAAAATATGTATGCAGAACAAATGACAATTAAATGTTAGAGATATAGTTATTTTATGTTTACATGTTTATGTGCATTACATAGCCTAAAAAACAGGTTTATCTGTTTATTTGAATGGAAAAGAACCATAGGTTATGTATTAGAAAGAAGAAGCTGGATGAATGTTAGAAATTTCGTTTCTAATGCTTCAATTTGCTATAAAAGTGATGGCGAAAAGCTATCATCCCCTTGAAAACCTCTAAAGTCGTTCCCTTGGCCTTGTTCACGAGGACTTAGGTTGGATTTCTAACCATGCGTCTTTATCAGCAAGCATAGGTTATCACCATACCTCATCAGACTAAAATGTTTCTTGCTCTCAACAGGACTAACAAGAATAGGATCTTTTGAATCTCATTAATTCCGCCGTCACGTCTGATGTGCAACAATGTGAAACTTAATACCTTAATTAAGAAGGATATCAAATGATGATAAGAAAGGAAACCACAGCGTCACTTCAGTACCTGTGATAAAAAAAACATGAAATACACCCAAGCTTTTGGGTACCACATGTAGAAAATAAGTTGCACAACATTTAGATGCTAGATAGTTCTTTTTCTCAGGCAATGAAAATGAAGGCCACCCCTCCTCCCTCCCAAACAGCAAAAACTAATAATAAATCTAGGTTAGAACTCAAAAGAAGAAGAACAAAGAACAAAAAAAGGGAGAGCGGAAGCCATTCACGGCCATAAATAACATTGTCATACTAATGTACATTTTTCACAAATCCACTACTGGTTTTGAAGTTCCAAACTCAAGAACTTGTGCTATAGGATGAGTTTGGCTTTCGAACCTCTGTTTGCAAAATTGACGCTTCACAGGCTTGAGGTTCACCCCATTTAACGTGCATTACACTTTCTTAAGAAATCAAGCACAATTAATTACCAACAATTACTCAATACAAAGGTGGCAAAAGTGCCATTTTTCTGAACTGCTGCTAGTTGAAGTGCTTATTTCTAGACCACAAGTGTGTAAAGTGCCAAACTTTCTCAGAGCACACTGTGTGGAAGTATATGTTTCAATGGGTAAGCAGAAGTGACTGTAAATAAGATGGAGTTCAGATGGGTCTAAGTATAGTTTTCACTTGGGGCTAAAGTTTAGTTTCCATACAAGAAAAAAAGGAAAAAAAACTGCACATTATGTCTCTCAACAAGCCAAAAATCTAATAATATCAACCGATAAATCAAGAGCAATTCAAAAAGAACATTTACAACAGAGGACATCTTGTGCAAGCCATCTTTGATCCTCTGATGCAAATCGTTGCATTCTTCCTGCAAGTAAATCAGAAAAGCTACGACAGTCCTTGCACAGCAACACAATTAACCAAGGGTAAAAGACTAGGATATTCAAAGTAAAAATCGGGAAGTGATTGCCTCCAAATGCAATCACATCCGAAGAGTCAAAGGGACGGTCGGGATTGCTCGACCGTCCCATCTAACGGTTGGGATTGCCCAACCAAGAGAGTTGTGTGGGTCCCGGGCGGGACCCACACCTGACCCGGACAAGA